>OY728122.1:1021954570-1031954570 GCA_963277665.1 Viscum album
AGTAGAGTTCTCATATACTATTAGTTTCTATTATAGTATTAAAATGACACCTTACGAGGCTATGTTTGAGAAGAGGTGTCATACTCCAATAAGATGGGATGAATTTGGAGAGTGGAAGATAAAAAGACATGATATTTTCTAATAAATGGTATATAAGGTTTAAAACATTCAGTATCATATGATATCCATGCAACGATCCCATAAAATATATGCTGACAATCCTAACTTTAAAGTAGGAGATAAGGTGTTACTTTGTATATCACCATGGAAAAAGCCATTAATTTTGGGAAGAATAGAAATATTGGTCCTAGATATGTTATCTTATTTGAGCCCCTTGATAATATTAAAGCTATGAACTATTGACTAACACTCCACATAACCTATCTCAAGTACATGATGTGTTCCAAGTATCACACTTAAGGAACCAGAACCCATACATATAATGAATCTAAAGGTAGTACCTTTGTAGAATAATATTTGATATGAAGAGTATACAGTGAATATATTAGATCATAGAGAAATTTATAAGAAACAAGATAACTCACCTGATCAATGGACTGTGGAAGAGCCACAAGTTTGAGGAGGTAACATGGGAACCAGAAGAGGTGATGAAACAAAATTATCCTCATCTATTTTTGTGTATGAAATGAAATTTTAATGGAGAAATTTCTGAAGGGGGGACTAATGTAATGAACTAGAATTTTATAAATTAAATTACCTTCTAATTAAATAAAATTTTTATTAAGTAATGTAGTCATATAAAACACATGCGCTATTTTTCATTTGTAATTTTAGATCATCATAAAATATAGAAACAATTTGACCATAGATCTTAAAATACCATTAAGAATAATATCCATGGTTAATATATCAATTATAAAGTGACTATTAATATTAGTATATGCTAAGGGTTATAATAAAATCTAATTGGAATAGAAGGAATAAGCAATGGATTCGACCAATAGGATTGTACCCAATTGATCCCATTTATCAGATCTTCTATGAGAGATGGAATCCCTAGTATTTTCTCTTGAGAAATCCTAATATGAGATTAAACAACTAAAACTCAAGAAAAATCATTTATGGGATAATTTCAAGCATATATAGATCACCACCCAAACCATGTTCGATGAAGCATCCCAAGAAAGTACTATCATTACACACCTTACCCTTAGGGTGTACGCTGGTGTAATAAGGGGCTATGTATCCAGACCCTAGTAGTATAAATTTTTATATTTTATTTTTAGTAATAAAATAATTATTATATTTACCAATTTTAATTATTAATTTATATATATACATGATTATTTAATTAGTTTGATAAAAATTAGATTTTCAAATGAAGGAACTAATATTGTATTTTTAGAAATATATAATTTCAATTTAAACAATTTTTTGATAAATTAAAGAGTTATTAAATAAATTTTATTTTCATGAAATAGTATTATTAAATAATATTTTTTAAAATATAAATGGTAATATAATTTAATGAAGTCCCATATAATTTTTATAAGGGTCAGAAAGTTTTTTGTGTCGTAAAAACAATTATTTCTCAATAAATAAAGTTTTCTTATTTGAAAATGAAAATTACTATATTTAGAAAATTATTTTGGTAAAATAAATATAATTTTTGAAATAATTATGTTGAAATTATACAATGGTGTATTTTTTCATAACTTTCTTAAATAGCCAAATTTTTTGGTAAGAACTAAATATGATATAAATACATAACATGTTTAGGACATTTTAATCATCCAAAAATGATGTAATAAATACTATAAAAGGAATCCACATCCAAAAATAGGTTTTACCTTTAAAGTAATGTGTTTTTTAAGTTATTTGATTAATTTTACAAACAAATAATTAATCCTTCAAAACCTATATTATATTATAATGTTTTAAAAATAATTCTTTATAAACATGACTCTCACTTACACATCATTAATGGTGTTATTTTAATGTATTAAGTTTTTAAACTAATAAAATATTGGAAAAAACTCTTATTTTTTAGAAACCTTGGTAAAAAACCTTTGGAAGATTTTTGGTTTCGATTATTTCATTACTTAGAGTCCAAAACCAATGTTCAGAAATTAATAAATAATTCCCCTCTCTTTAGCCATACAAACCCACCCAACACCCCTTTAATATTCACTAAAAACCCATTAAGCATGAATTTACTCTCTTTATCCCTCTCTAAATCCCTCCCAAGGTTTTCCCACGCTCTTAAGAAGCTCCTCCCAAACCTTTATAAGTGACCTCTCAGGTAAGGGATTCTATTACTCTTCATATTCATTCAAGAAATTCCTTTATGTTTAGCCTTTTTAATCTCAATTCATCATGTTTTCATGTGTTCATAGATATCCCTTTAATATCCATTTTATTTTCCAATAATTAGATACTATTTATACCCTCTCATTATAACCTTTACCAAATTTATTACTAGGTTGAAGTAAAATATCTCTCTCCCCCTTCACCCATTCACCATGCTATAATAGTCCTAAAACCCACATATAAAATTATTATGTTCCCAAAATAATAGAAAGGTTCCCAAGAAACATTATTCTTTTAAAAAAATTTATTTTAAAGAGACTATTTAAATATTTCCTTAAGTTTTAACATTGGTAAAATTATTTTGAAATCCTTTTATGGAAGTGTTTTAAAAAAATGACATGAAACAATTTTACATGAATAAAAAAACATGATAAAAAGTAGACAATTTTATATTTCAAACAATAAAAAGTTTCCTTTGAGAAAATTTTCTTGAAAATTTCTATTTAAAGAAGGATTTTTAACGAAAAATATTTAATTATCTTATTGGTTTCCAAATACCTGAAAATTATCATAAAACATTCCATAAAATATTTATATAATACAATTTTTAAAGATGGAAATCATTTGTCGAACAAAAATTTCCAATGATATTATTTAATTTAAACTTTTTTTGCCACCAGAACATGGATCATCAAATAATATCACATAAAAACAAGAAACCAAATCACGAAACCATCAATAAGAAACACTTGAGCAATGTGAACTGATCCTTTCATGTACATAAAATTTTTACTAAATTTATTGTCAACGCATGCACAATAAACCAGTTTGAGATAAAGAAAAATTACTTCATGTTCTAATAATTTTTGACCATGTAAAATTATTTCAACACAAAAGAATACAACATTGTGTTTACCCCACATTAACACCACATTTAATTCTATTATGTTACAATGTTAATCATTCTACTGAAGTCATTCTATTACAAAACAAGCATACACAATTAATTTAAACAAAAGTAAAAATCAAAATGTTACGCTCCAAAACTTTATAAATGGAATTTATCCATTCTTATAGTAATATCTTATAGTATAAATCACATAAAATAACTTTTAGACCATAATAAAAACTTTATAAATAAATAATTAATGAAATAAGGAGTATTTATTGAATTTAAGGATCCAATACCGATGAAATAGTAACTTGAACTTATGAATAGTAATATGAACCTTATGAATACTAAACCAGCCAAATGAATAGTATCGTCACCCATGAAGGTATAAATAAAATTTAGGAATCTTATAAGTGAAAATATGATATAATTATATCATAGTATAAGTAAGTAAATATCTTAATAATTATTAATTAAGTGTTGGTATTTTTATAAGTCATAAATATTTAATTACAATTTTATGATTAATTGAATAATTTAAAATAAAATTTATTTTTATAAAATTTATTCATAAATTAATATTTTTATATCTTTTGGTTTTAATATAATTTTATGACACCTTAAGCAATTTTCAAATTGTTATAAAATATATATTTTCTAAGTAAATGAGGATTTTAATTAAAAATTAAATTACTAATATTCAGAAAATTATTTTCATAAAATGGAGTTCATTTTTTAATTAGACACATTGAAAAATGTTTAGGTAGAATTTTTGGGATTTTTCTAAAATACTCGAATTTCTAGTGAATAGTGAAATACAATAATTTATGATATATATACATTATAAGTTAAATACACTATTAATTGAGTCATAAATAATGTAAGAACCATAATCTAGAACTTACCTTCATTATTTTAAAATATTTTGTGATAATTCTCAATCTATTCATAGTCTTGAGTCAAAATGTTAAACTAATGAATAAAATAAAGGGAAAACACCTCTCTCCTCCACTATAAATACCACCCATAACCCCCTCTTCTCCTCACAACTCTTAAGATTTTATCCATATAAAAATTATACAAAAAACTCTTCCCAAGACCATCCCCCATATCCAAGTTCTCTTGGTCTCATCAAAAGACTAAAAACTATTCCCGAAGGAGGTTCTCAAGGAGGATAAATCAAAGAGGTAAAATACCCATCATTTTTCTTTTAATTTCTTTTCAATTTAATTTATTTTCTTCTATTATCCTCACCATCTATTATCCATAATGGAATTATAACTACTATATATTTTATATACTATAATTATATAATTTTAATGGAATATCCATCATTAAAATCCTCCCTCTCTCTATTTTATTTTAAAAATGAAATCATCGCCCGTGATGTGTTAAATTACCGACATCGTGAAAAATACACTTTCATTTCCCTTTAATTCCTTAAAGGTTGTTAATAAAAACATTAAATGGTAAAAATAATATTTTTTAATTTATGTTACAACACTATTTATGTTCTGTAACTAACATATATACATAATACTAATTGATAAAACAAAATGAGTCTGTTGTGATCGAAAAACCACCAAAATTAACCTAAAACTATCATCACTAACTTTTATACAATGATTTATCCTAAAACCATATAAAACAATTATTTATAATATCATTTAAATTTTTTTAATATCATTAATAACATATAATAAAAATTCTATATATTTTTCCTCATTTTACATGAACTTCCATTCATGTATACATGTGAACCGATCTTGAATACTAAGAAAAAAAAAACACTCTTGAATGATGAAATTAAACTCTATAACTAATAAAAAAGGAAATAAATTAACTTAATAAAAATATAATTAATAAAATTAATGTATAAAATTTATTTATTTTTAATTAATTAATCTAACGTGATTATATAGGATACTAACATGAAGGAAGGTTTCAGACACAAGGTAAAGGGTATTCTCGAACCAAACTGTTTTTCTTTGGGTTTTACCTCTTTCACCTCATTTTTAGTATGGATATTCCTTAAATATCATTTCATCATCATTATATTACCTTTTATGGGATATAAATTCTTTTTTTACATTAGTTTATGACAAACATAATGTTTTACAAAAGAACCCTTCTTTCAAAAAAAACACACCTTTTACTTCTAGAGGTTGTTTCTTCCTCACTCAAGGTTGATAATTCTTATATCAAGTATGTTATTCCCACTTTAATTTTGAAACCCAAAGTTTATGAATGTATGATTTATATAATAAAACCCATTCCTTTCCATGGGTTATTTTATGTTCAAGATTGATATATGTTCTATGCTGCATGCATGATAATGTAAATGTTATGATGTGACGGGTGTGCCTGGAATTATATAGTGCAATGTAAATGTTTTGATGTGACGCGTGAACCCATAATTATATAGTGCTCCAATGAATTAGATAATTTGAATAATCTCATGAAATAAAGTGACTTATATGTGAACATGATGTTATCTTTGTTCATAACTATGTGTGGTAGTTAACCACTAAGACATGATGTTTCATTTTTATACATTGTCACATTTCATTACTCAATTTAATGCATCCTCTCATGATTATGACAATGATGTTATTATTATGATCACCCCATGTTATATTGTTTCATGTTCTCATATATCCTCTTATTGGGATTTTATATCACCCATTTTTGATGTATATTCTCAGGTGATTACTTATACTAAGGATAATGACAATACCTCTATGAAGCTAGAGAAGAAGGAATTAAATAAATGTTTATGTTTTATTTTGTAAAAGTTGTGTATGGTCCTAATTTTCCTAGGACACTAAAACTTTAGATCTTGGTTGTGTAACTATTTTATGTTTTTCATCTTTAAAATGATTTAATAATAATATAATAAAATTAGGGTCACTATAGTTGGCATCAGGAAACAATTTAGTTAACTTGGGAATTAGGATTAGAGAACCTTAGTAAAAACCCTAAGTTTGAGACTAAGTATAAGTAAGAAACTAAGAAGCTTTTTTATGAAATTATAAACATATGTATCCTATAAGATATGCATTTATACCTAATTATATAAAGAAATAAATTATTTATTCATGAATTGTTGACTTATGTTTTGTTCTAACCTTTTCTATTTTAGAAAATAGTGGGAAATAGGAGAAACCAAGCCAAAAACCCATGTGAGGGAAAATGCAGTGATTACCCAGCTGGCTCACGTTATGAACAATAACCTAAATAATCTGAAATGTCCTCCTTCACCGAAGAGGGAGAAACAGCCTATCGACTCCTTTATGTGGAAATGACCACCCAAGATTAGTGGATCTTCCAATCTGCTAGTCGCGAAATAGTGAGTCAACTCAATAGAGAATAAATTTTCTACTATTCACTATTGTGATATGGATAAGGTGACTTTGTCCATTTACCGTTTAGATAGAGAGGCGGATAAATAATGGGATTTGATTAAGAACACTAAGATTAAGAAATAAATTGAAGTGATGAAGTGATAATACTTTAATATAATGTTTCTTAACAAGTATTTACCTTGAACTCTTAGAACATAGATAGAGAGAGAATTCATAGAGTTGAAGAAAAAGGAAGGAGAATCTGTCATGGCCTACAAAGAAAATTTCAAAAGTCTTTCAAGGTATGCTTCAAGTTTTTTTATCAATAATAATAAAAAAATCAAAATATTATTTAGTGGTTTAAAACCACACATTATAAAGGATTTAGAAATTAGAGACTTTGGGATTTAATAAGAAGTTGTTTAATGTGATCTCAAAGTTGATATGGAGTTTGGAGAATGGTTCCATGGATATTATGATAAGAAAAAAAATATGGAGTTCCAAGATGAAGGATCTATTGAGAATGGTGGAAAGAAAGCTCAACCACCCACATGTCAAAAATGTTGGAAGAATCATCATGGGAATTACCTCAAATGGATGGGGAAATGATTCAAGTGTGGTAGAGAAGGCCACCAAGCACATGAATATTGAAAAGACATGAGGAAGCAGGAAAATGTGGTGGAGGAAAGGAGATCCCCACCCATGGTCCAATGCTACAACTGTAGGGAGAATGGGAACTTTGAAAGCTAGTGCACTAAAGCTTGAGTCCTCGAGGGTAATAATCATCACCATCCACAAAATCTAAAGGATAAAATCAATGATTATTCCATAACTACTACTAAATTGGAGAAAGAAAACAAAGTCGTACAAGGTACACTTCCCATTCACTCAAGAATGGAAAAATTATTTTTTGATTCTCATTTTACTCATTCCTTTATATCTTGAATGTTTTCTAGAACAATTGAATTGAATCCCTAAAACCTTGATGTATACATATCCATAAAAATAGCTGGTAGTGCAATCATTTCAACCCATGTTCTGGACACTTCTCTTATTAGTGAATGTGGGAAGATTCTTCCAATGAATCTCATAATTCTTCCCTTGGTGTAATTCTATGATATACTAGGGATGGAATGGATCTTGTTATATAGAGTACATATCAAAAATTAGGAAAATGAAATATCTTTTCATATTCTAAACCATCCCATACTTCTCTACAAATGCAAGGAAGACCATGATTTTTTTTGAAAATGCTTCAATGGTGTGGGTGTTGATTCCCTATAAAGAATAATACCTCGCTCAAATGGGTGAGTCAAAGGAAGGTATCAACCTAGGTGAAATTCCCATTATGAGGGAATATAGTGATGTATTTCTAGAAGAGTTACTCATACTTACCCCATATCATGAGGTAGAGTTCTCAATATAACTCATACCCAGAGCTCCTCCTATCTCAAAGTGTCCCTATAGGATGGATCCCATAGAACTAGATGAGTTAAAGAAGAAACTGTAAGATAATTTGGACAAAGGGTTCATACACCCTTGTAAATCACCTTGGGGTGAGCCAATGCTCTTTTTAAAAAATAAGGATGGGCCAATGTGGTTTTGTATCAATTATTGAGAACTCAACAAGATCACCATAAAGAATAAGTATCATATTCCAAAGATTGATGACTTGTTCGATCAGTTACGAGGAGCTCAATATTTCTCAAAGGTGGATCTTCATTATGGATATCATCAGCTAAATTTAAAGAAGGAATATATTCATAAGTCTTCCTTCCATACACGGTATGGGAACTATGAGTTTTTGGTGATGTCCTTTGAACCTAATGATGTCCCTAAAATATTCATGGATTTGATGAATAGAGTCTTTATACATTACTTCAAAAAATTTGTGGTAGTTTTTATCAAGGATATTATCATCTAATATAAGAGAAAATAGGAACATGAAGAACATATAAGGCTTGTGTTGGTGAAATTGAAGAAGTAGATGTTATACTCCAAGTTTAGAAAGTGTGACTTTTGGATGAAGCAAGTCACATTCTTAGGACATGTAATCTCAAGTGAGGGAATTTCTTTGGACCCTTCAAAAAAAAAAGAAATTTAGGAATGTCCTAGAATGTATTGTGTTAATGAAATATCTAGTTGTTTTGGATTAGTAGGGTACTATTAACATTTTTTGAGAAATTTCTCACAATTTTCAATCCTAATAACTAAGTTAAAAAAGGGGTAAAGTATGTATAGATGAAAGAATGTAAGGAAATATTCAAGGAGCTAAAGAAGAGGCTGATCATTGCACCTGTACTCACATTACCAAAAAGTATATAAAAGTTTGTGATATATAGTGATGGTGAAAAGAAAGTATTGGGTTGTTTACTCATGAAAAATGATAATGTGATATCCTACAAACCATGAAAGTTAAAGATCCATGAGTAGAACTACCCGATGCATGATCTAGAGCTAGAAACCATGATTTTTTCCTTGAAAATATGGTGGCACTACCTCTATGGTGAGAAGTGTGACATATATAATAATAACAAGAGCCTAAAATATATATTCAAACAAAAGGAGATCAACATTCATCAAAGGAGATGGTTAGAGATAATCAAACACTGTGATTTCTCTATTCACTATCATCTTGACAAGGAAAACGAGGTAGTTGATGCTCTTAGCATAAAAAAAACTGCTACTATATCCATGTTGCAAATTGAGAGATACTCTGCCTTATTAGACATGAAAAGGATGGATTTGGAAATCATAACGGGAGGGAATACATCCTACCTTGACCAAATTATTTCCCAACCATCTATCCGATATAAGATTACGGATGCACAAAGGGATGATTCATAGTTACAAAAGAAGGTGAATACAGTAAAGGAAGGGAAGCTACAAGAGTTCCATATCTATGATGATGGTGTGATTCATTTTTTAATGAGGTTTTGTGTGCCTTCATCACTTAGGATAAAGAATAATATATTGGATAATGCACATATCTCAACTTTATCTATCCATCACGAGAGTTCCAAGATGTACCGTGATCTCCAAGAACACTTCTGGTGAGAGAACATGAAGAAGGATATTTCTAATTATATCTCAAGGTTATTGATATGTTAGAAAGTTAATTTGAGTGAAATAATTTGAAAGGGATGATTCAAACCTTGCCTATACCCATGTGGAAATGGTAGAATGTCACTATGGACTTTGTCACGGGTCCCCCAAATACATCTGAAGGAAATAATGCGATATGGGTTGTGGTGGACCAACTCACCAAGACTGTCAGTTTTGTTTCTATTTGGGAAGATCTCTCACTTGAACACTTGAAAATATGTATGAGATGGAGATGGTGACACTGCATGGTTTTCCACTCTTGATTGCCTCTAATAATGATCCCAGGTACACATATGAATTTTAGAGGAGTCTTCAACATTCTTTGAGTACTGAATTAAATTTCAGCATGAACTATTACCCCCAAACCGATGGCCAATATGAAAGGACTATTTAGAAACTAAAAGATATGATAAGATCATACTCATTAGAAGTAAAAGGTGGATGAAATCAACATATCGCATTGGTTGAGTTCTCATATATCAATAGCTTCCACTCAAGTATTCAGATGGATCCATATGAATATCTGTATGAAAATCTATGTATAACTATAACCTATTGGGACAAAGTTGGTGAAATAAAGATACTTAGAACTGATCTTGTGCAAGAGATGAAAAAGAAGTTTCAAGCCATCCAGAAACATATCAAAGATTATCAGAGTCAGAAAACGAACTATGTTGACAACCGATAAAGGGAGTTGGAGTTCGACATTGGATATAAAGTATTCATTTGAATATCACCATGGAAGAGATTCATACAGTTTAGAAAGAAATGTAAGCTAAGCCTAAGGTACATTATCCCCTTTAGGATCCTTGATCGTATATGATCCATGGAATATTAGCTTGAACTTCCCCTAAATATGGATCAAGTTCATGATGTGTCCCACGTATCACTTCCGAGGAAGTACATACTAGATCTCACACATGTACCAAGCTCAGAGGTGATATAGCTGGAAGATGATCTCTCATATGAGGAGCATCCAGTTAAGATTCTAGATTGTAGAGATAAGGTTCTACACAATAAGACAACCCACCTTTTCAAAGTGTTGTGGAGGAACCATAAGTATGAGGAACTTGGGAACCAGAGGAGGTTATGGAGGAGAATTACCTTCACCTGTTTATGTAAAACGATATTTCGAGGTGAAATTTCAAAAGGGGGAAGAATGTAACAACCCAAACTTTTATCAATGGTATTTATCCCTTATTATAGTAATATCATATAGTATAAATCACATAAAATAACTTATAAACCATAATAAAAATTTTATAAATGAAGAATTAATGAAATAAGATGTATTTTCAGAATTTAAGGATCCAATAACGATGAAATAGTAACTCGACCTTAGGAATATTAATATGACCCTTATGAATAGAAAACCGAACAAATGAAGAGTAGCCTCACCCATGAACTTATAAATAAATTTTAGACATATTATAAGTGAAAATATGATAAATTATATCATAGTATAAGTAAGTAAATATTTTAAAAATTATTAATTAAGTGTTGATATTTTTGTAAATCATAAATATTTAATTACAATTTTATGATTAATTTAATAATTTAAAAGAAAATTTATTTTCATAAAATTTATTCATAAATTAATATTTTGATGTCTTATGATTTTAATATAATTTTATGACTCCTTAAGTTATTTTTAAAAGTGTTATAAAATCAGTTATAATTTTAAAATATGTATTTTCTAAGTAAATGATGATTTTAATTAAAAATTAAATTACTCATATTTAGAAAATTATTTTCATAAAATAGAGTTCATTTTTGAATTATACATACCAAAAAATGGTTAGGGTGAATTTTTTGGGATTTTCCTAAAATACTTGAATTTTTGGTAAATAGTGAAATACAATAATTTACGATATATATACATTATAAGTTCAATACACTATTAATTGAGTCATCACTGATGTAAAAACCAAAATCTAGAACTTCCCTTCATTATTTAAATATATTTATTAATAATTCTCAAACTATTCATTTTCTTGAGCCAAAATATTAAACTAATGTATAAAATAATGGTAAGACACCCCTCTCCCCCACTATAAACACCACCCCTCACCCCCTCTTATCCTCACAACTCTCAAGATTTTAGGCTTTTAAAAATTCTACTCAAACCTATTCAAAATACCCACCACATCCAGGTGTTCTTGTTCTCATTAAAATACCAAAACCTTTTCTATAAGGAGCTTCTCAAGGAGGATAAATCCAAGAGGTAAAATCCTCTTTCTTTTTCTTTTAATTTCTTTTCAATTTGATTTATTTTCTTATCTTATCCTCACATTATCTTATAAAAATGAAATTATAACTCCAGTATGTTTGATATAATAATATTATATCATGTTAATGTAATACCAATCATTAAAATCATCCCTCTCTCTCTCTCTCTCTTATTTTAAAAATGAAATCATCCCCCGTGATGTGTCAACTTAACAACATCATAGACGCTGTGCTTTAATTTTCCGTTAATTCCTTAAAGGATGTTAATAAAAACATTTCATGGTTGGAATAATATTTTAAAATTTATTTTAAAATGTTCCTTATGTTTTGGAATTAACATATATACATAATACTAAATGATACTAGAAAACAAGTTTGTTGTGATAAAAAAACTGCCAAAATTAACCTAAAACGATCATCATCAACTTTTATCTAATTATTAATACTCAAACCATATAAGAAATTCTTTATAAGATAATTTAAACTTACATAATATAATTAATAACATATAATAACAATTCTTGATATTTATCCTCATTTTACATGAACTTCCATTCATGTAAAAAAGTAAACTGATCGTGAAAACTAAGAAAACAAACACCCCCAAATGATGAAATGAAACTCTATAACTCATAAAAAAGACCATAAATGAACTTAATAAAACTATAATGAATCAAATTAATGTATAAAAGGTAAATTATTTGTAAATAATTAATCTAATGTTATTATATAGGATATTAATGTGAAGGAATCATTGAGACACAAGGTAAGGGGAATTCTCGAACCCAACTCTCTTTCTTTTGGTTTTCCATATTTCACCTCATTTTTAGTATGAATATTACTTAAATACCATTTATTCATCATTATATTACCTGTTATGGTATATAAATTATTTCTAATTTTGTTTATTACAAAAAAATTCTTTCTAAAAGAACTCTTCTTTAAAAAAACACACCTTTTACTTCTTGTGGTTGTTTCTTCTTCACTAAAGGTTGATGATTCTTATATCAAGTATGTTATTACCTATTTAATTTGGGAACCCAAATTTTTTGAATGTATGATTTATGAAATGAAAACCATTCCTTTCCATGAGTTATTTTATTTTCAAAATTGATATATGTTCTATGTGGCATGCATGGTAATTTAAATGTTATGATGTGATGGGTGTGCCCATAATTATATAGTGCAATGTAAATGTTATGACGTGATGGGTGAAAAGAGAATTATATAGTGCACCAATTCATTGGGTAATATGAAGAATATCATGAGATAAATTTAATTATGTGTGAACATGATGCAATCATTGTTCACAACTATGTGTTGTAGTTGACCACTAAGACATGATGTTTCAGTTTTATATATTTCCACATTCCATTCCTCTATCTAATGCTTCATCTCATTATTATGAAAATGATGTTATGATTATGTCACCCCATGTTATATTGTTTCATGTTCTTATCTATCATCTTTCTAGGCTTTTAGCTCACCCATTTTTGATTTATATCCTTAGGTGATTACTTGTACTAAGGAGAATGCGAAGACCACTAAGAATATAGAGAAGAAGGAATTAAATAAATTTTTATGTTTTATTTTGTAAAAGTTGTGTATGAACCTAATTTTACCATGAAACTAAACATTTGGATCCTGTTTTCGTAACTCTTTTATGTTGTTTATATTTAAAATGATGTAATAATAATATAAGAAAAGAAGGGTCACTATTAAAATTCAATATATTATAAATTTTTAGATTGCTCACATGATTACTAAACTAAAAATTATAAAAATCATAAGAAAGGTTAAAAATTATAACATACCATTCGTTTTAACATATCTAAATTTTTACATGGTATTCTACTCATTATAAAAAACATGATTCACTCAATACATTCATAACATGGGCCAATGCACTCTATTATCTTTAATAAATAATAAAATCAACCATGGAATTAATAACTCAAGGTTCTAGAATGATCTTTTTCTAATCATAGGCAATATATATCAAAAAAACAAATCATTAAATTCAAATGAACACACAGCATGTCCTGAGAATCTTAAAAATTAAGATTAAAAGGTAAGGTTATAAAAAGTACTCAATCCCACATAAACATAATCTATAGTATAGGAATATCAGTAATAATTAAGTGGGTAAGGAATTAAATATGTAAAAAATATTTTGAGTACTCATTCTAAAATTGTTAACATTATATTAAAATAGAATAGATTATAATTACCATTTAATCAATTATTTTTTAATTTGATACATTACAAGTTTATGTTCTAGTTCGATTCCATTTTAATGTCCCTTTAAACAATAAAACACAAGGTAATCATAAAAAAAACCAATACTAACATGAATTAGAAAATAAACACTTGAAATAGTCAACAAACAACACTTAGCCAAGCCATGTTTGGCCATTTTTGGAGATATATTTATTAGAAATTATTTGTTTCACCCATAAGCACAAGAAACCAATTTTATCAAACATAGTAATCCTACTACCATTTAACAAATCATAACAAAAAAATATCAGATGGATGATGTAATCATAGTGTAAAGTCTCTTTACTAATGCATGATACATGAACTCAATCACATAAACCGATGTTGATGAAAGGAAAACATGTCAAGAATTAATTAATAACAATATTCATACCTAAACCACCATTATTTCATGAATTTCAGTATAAAAGAGATTAAATATTATTTTTTATACTTATATTTCAAGTCCCAACACATCCAATCTCCAAACCCACCACCCCGATTGATAGACTGGACCAAACTAATACCAATTGTAACACCCTAACCCAACCCATTATCTTGGGAAATACTAGAGTTTCACTAACCTTAGGTGACATACCCTGGACACCAAATACTGGAAATAAATTCCAATAGTATGACAAGATCATGGGAGATGACTTTCCACTACATACAATACAACCTACAATAGAAAAGATGATAAGATATAATATGATGCATGATATCAAACTAGAAAAACCTCAAATAGTATAAAAATACAATAATCTAAGTAGAAAAAGAAGACAAAAAACAATAGAAATCTACAATAGAAACAAACCCAAATACACCAAGTGAACCCAATTCACCAAAGTGGCAATATGTCCAACTCCATAGTAAGACATCTCCAATATCCAACTCTAAACTACTAGAATACAACTCCAAGATGCTTTTAATAGTAAAGTATGAAGTCTCCCCTTACCAGTATCATGGTGGAAAAGGTCTACATACACACCAAAGTTTATATGTAGTAGGTGAGTAGTAGGAAATCCACTAGAAGTTTCCCACACACACCACTATGATAAGCATAAGTTAACTCATAAAAAGTATATAGATATATCAAAAACCAGAAGAAGATAATAAGGATAAAAAGATATAGATACAGAAATAGTAAAAATTACTCACACCATGAAGGTATCTCAGGTTAAGAATGAAAAACTATGTAACCCACACACACAATGCATGTACTAGTAACACAGTCCCACCGAACAACTTATACTCACAAGTGATACCTATCCATCCGGACACATGCCATCACTTGGTGGTAAAATCCTTTTAGTCCAAATTGACCCTGAGACTAAGTATAACGTAATAAATCCCTTTACTTGTGAATTATAAAATCAAACTATTCCATGCTAATGTTTACACACCCAATAAGTTCCTTAAAAAAGTTCCTCATTTAAACATCTATCAAACATATTTTGGGTGTTTACCACAAACTTTATTTCATAAAAAAAATAATTTTACAAAACCAATTTACTACAAATATAATTACTAAAACAAAATTTTGATTTAGAAAATCCAAGACTTATAGTTTTGGAAAGAGTATATTGGGAGAGAAGGAACCCATGTTAAAAAATATTTCTAAGGAAAAAAACACCACACCATCATAGGTCTGGGCTCTCACAATCCTCCTACGATGGATTATAACCATATACACATAAAATAATACCTTAAACACTATATCTAGGAATTATATACTAGATATAGATTTCATCCCAAGATAAAATAAGTATGTCTCCAAGGATAAAGAGTAACAAAACTATAACCTTTTATTTTCAAGGTTCAATGTTTAAAGATATAGTATAATTGGTGTCTAGATGGAATGAAATCCATAAAATCATCTAAAAGAGGCATGGAGTTCAAGAGAAAAAAAGAGAGTTAATAATGAATAAAATAATGTTAAAATAAAATAATCAGGATGGAATAGAAACAAATCATAGTGTGACATAAGGATTCACATTATGAACTTTCATATGCCTACTTATATTGAAATTCAAGGAATATAATTTTAAAATCCGAAACCACCTTCACGTCATGACTACTTATTCATGTTATTAACCAACAATTACTTCTATATTCAATCTTTATATCACTATCCTCCTCCTAACACTCCCTACAGTATCATACAAACATTCCATAACTTAACTAAACATCATAAAATTGGAACATACCTCAAAATTGAGTGTGATACATGTAATGCCCTAAACTTAATTGTAAATTTAATAATAATATTTTGTTAGTTATTATAATTATGATTAATATTATTGTTTTTTTAATATTAGTGCTATCCCAAAAAATTCTTACAGAATAAAATAAGACACATTTTATTTAATAGAAATAATGATACATTACTTTGATGAATGGGATTACAATTACTCAAGGAAACTCATTTCAAGACATAATAAAACAAATGAAATGCCACCCAAAATCACAACGAGACTTATTAAGTAGTCCTCATCCCTGGAGTCCACCAAAACAAAGAAAAAAATAGTGAGAAGAATATCAATAATACAGAGAGTCAAAGGAATGTAGAGAACCATCCTCTTATAACAAGAAATGAACTTGATCCTTGGAATACCTTGAATGGGTATTTATATGGCTATGTAGCTGTTGAGGTCTTAAGGTGACTGTTGTTTTTAATATGACCATTGGTTTTGGTAATAGTTATAAAATTTTATAACCTTTATGTATTTTGACTATTTAAAGTATTCTAAGTATTTAAGTATTTTAAGTATTTTAATTGTTTTAAGTACCTTAAGTACTTTATGGGTTTTCAATGATTGGAAGTAAAATTTTTAGTTAATAAATGTGTTTTTTAAGTGAATATAAAATTCTAAAATAATACCACTTCATGTTTTAAAATAAGTGTACTCTTAGTAAAATTTTAATAGAAATAAATTGTTATCAATGATTTATATAAATTCAAGTGTTTCAAATTAAAAATAATATGGTTTTAAATGTATATTTGTTTTAAAAGAAAATATTATGTTATTCTACCAAAACAAAGTTATAAAATATATTTTTTTAAAAAATGGGTGCCATCCTAGGCAAGGTGACACCTCAACTAAGGCTGGGGGACCCAGTCAACCACAACTAGGAGGCATCTACCGACGCTCAAGGAGGTTCGAGTAGGATAGAGTGGATCCTAGCAAGTATAGTAGAGGAAAGACACGTGTGAGGCCTATGTATAGGGCCTATTTTGGCATGAGCAAGGGGTGAACCAGGTTGCGAACCAACACAGGTGAGGGTGGGATAAGAGCCTGCAGATGGAGTTCCATGTATAAGGACTCTAGTGTGTGTGCTTATGTCATTAGAAGATGGCATCGCACACCGATCATTATAAGGAAGTCCTGAAACTAGGGAGGTTTTGATGTTGAATGCCTTTTTTCCCTAGGAGAAGCAATCTAGGCCACCGATTTCATCACGCTTCATCCCATCCATCCAATCATATTAAACTGATCTATCTCTATGTGTCTTCCCCATAGCTGTCTGATCGTACTGAGATGATCAAAACCCTCCATTTATTTTCCTCTTCTTCTTCATTGAAACCCTCATACCAGTGGCCTCGACCCACAGATTCCTCCTCCTCCACTGTTCTTCCTCATCCCAAAATCCTCCCATCACTCTCCTCAGACCCATTCATTTCATTTTTCCAAAATTCTACCATGGTCTTATTAGTTTAATGAAGACCCCATTAGATTCCCATGTAAGTTTCCTATAAAATATATATATTATCAAATGATGGATTTATTTAAGTTTTTCATTGATTATGTAATTTTTCTTTTATGAAATGGTTAGATTTGGGTTTCCTAAATTAGATTTTATGTTTGGGTGATGGGATATAAAATATACATATATTTACTTTATATTAACCCATATTGCACACACAACCCTACCCATTTTCTTCTCCCCAACCTTCCATCATCCTCTTCTTGGATCAACCTCACCCTTGAAGTTAGGTAAGGGTTTATTTATCTTCTTTTTTGATATGAAAAACCCATATATACACTTATGCGTATATAAAAATTTTCAAAATTCCCAATCCTAATCTATTTTAGACATTTCAAATGGTGATTATCAGTATTTAACTGATTTTTTTGATGCATATAATAATTTTAAAGGTTTACTAAGAGTTATTTTTGAGTTTTCTAAACTCATAAATACATAAATACATACATACATACATAAATATATATTTATTTATATATAGTTATATATAATTAAAATACCCAATCTGTTTAAGTTTCTTTTTTTACTTAAATATGAGCAATTATTTTTTAAAAATGGTGATCCCTGTCTTTAAAATTTATGTAAAGGATATTTTGAATCTTGATGAAAAACCTACAGGTATATATAAGTACCAAAAATATATATATACACATATTTTTTCATTTACATAAGTTTTCATGGTATTAAAATTTTTATGATTTTATGTTTTGAAGGTTATATTTTTATTTGATCAAAATATATTTGTAAATAATCATATTTATATAATCATATTTATACTCACTATTTCACTTAAAGAATTTTTATGATACATATTTATTTTGAAGCAATAAAAATCCTTTTGCATATACTTTTAAATAAGGATTTATGTTTTGTCAAGATATCCTTGTTTTACAATGATTTGTAAATGTTTTATACATTACACATGTGATCATATATATGGTAAATCAACTTAAAAAAACTAATAAATGGAAGATAAAGTATTTATATAATAATTTTTTCCTAATTCCTTATTGTTTCGGATATTAATTAATCAAGCTAAGATACTTTTAAAATAAATGCATGTGTTTATATTTTTACATGTTGTACACTTGTAAGTCAACCCTTGAATTGAATGATTTTTTGTTACATGTCCTAATTTTTTGTGTGATCAGGAATACTAGTTTATAATGGAAAACAATAACAAAAACTTGTTTTTTTATTACATTCCTAAATTTTTAAAAATAAGTCATTACCTTATTATGCAATTAACATTACATGCACACATCTCAATTAATAACTTTAGGATAAAAGGTTGGAATTATATTTTGTTTAATACATACATATATATGCATAAACACATATATATGTATAAATAACATAAAATATTTTCAGAACTTATAAAAAGAAAAGAGTATATAATGTTATATCATTATTGTAAAATCTATTTAATTATCAGTCCTTAATTTATGATAGTGAAGTGAGTTTAATTATTTTCTTATATTTTGATACCCCATGTTAAATGAATGTATTACATTTATAAATATCATGTTTTAATTTATGATGAATCTTCCAAAATGGATACTACTAATTATTAAAGTTTATAATTACGCATTAATTCTTCTAATTGACATGCCCATTTATCAGTGTTTAGTTCAAACAAAATTAGAATTTAACAATTTATAGTGTGTGGTTATGTGAAGGATTGTTTCTAAATGTAATGAATTATCATTTTATGAGACAAACTAGAGTCTTGGCATGAGGCCTTGATAGTATGATTTTGTATGGTCTTGGTACGAGGTGTTGGCATAGTGATTATGAAGTCCCATATTATGCATTTCCACATTACGTGATAAGTATTTAACCAACCATGTGATTATTCGACTAGTAGAATATCAATTTTTAAGAATATTTCACTTATGATTATTTAGATGTAATTAGTTAATTAAATGAACATGTCATAATGATGTATATACTTAGAAAATCATTTATGAAGAAGGTTTAACATCTATTTTTAGAACTTTAAAACAAAAGTTATAAATTCATCTTTCATTTCATGGATTACATTTAATGTGGAATGTAATTAATGATATTGTTTTATGGGAAATTATGAGAAAGTATTATTTCATGTGAAAATTTGTACCTGTACCCCTCACATGTCACACTTAATTTAGTTTGGACAACCCCTGACCTATATGCAAAATTCCATGAATTTCGGTACAAATGTGTATATTTTATAATTTAATTTATTGGTATATTTAAAATAAATATATAAACTCTTGAGTATGAGATTTTCCTAAAAATAATTTATAGTAACCATTGAAAAATTATGGTGATGTACTATGGGAAATGTTACATTATTTTTAATAAAATGACTTATGTATAATTATTTTAAAGGGATGTTTCTTGAAAAGGATTTATTAATTATTTCTTAATGGTTTTTTTAAAACCCTTACTGAGAATTTTTGGGCTCACCATATGTATTCAAATTATTTTTACTAGTTTAGTGGAATTTCCATAATGAATTTATAATGTGGAAGTGTCATTCTGACGTTACCTTTCTTAGTGTTTACTAAACTTTGTACTTTTGTACCCGAGTGTATTATTGGATTATAATTATCCAGAACTTGGGCCCTTAAAAATATCCTATGTTTCATTTAATTAAGTGTATTTATTCAAGTTTATTTTTTAAAAAATATTTACACATAATTTGTAAGGGTTGAGTTTGGTTTCTCAGTCTCAGGTTCTTACAGTTGGTATCGGAGGAACTACCTAGTAAACTTTGGAAAATTAGAATAAAACTGCTAACTTAAGTATGTTTTCCAAAATAAAATTCCTTTCGTACATTTTAAGATTTAATATAGAGACTCAAAAACTAATCTCTTGTCCCTTCTAGTAGAGATACTATAAATGATAATGTTAAAATCAAGTTCATATGTATTCAAGCCTTTCAGAAACCTATGTTTATCTTGTAAACAACTTTATCAATTTTCTAACACCCCTAGTGTACTCTAATTTTTCCGAGGGTTGGGTTTCCTTTACTTCATCATATTTCATGCATAACTTGCATTCTATGAATGATAGGGAAATTATTTCAAAGTTCTATTCATATGTTTTACCATGTTTGAAAGTTATATACTTTTAGGAATTTTCGATAATCTACTAAAGCGGGTGACCTCTATGCAACTTATCTATTTCAACTCCTAAACTTTAGTTCGTATGGGGGGATTTATGATTATAAAATTTTATAAAACAAGGTTGTCCGATTGATATATAGTAGTCAAGTACTTTATGATATCTATGAGATTTTTATCTTCTATTACATTCACCTGAGGTCCATTCACTGCATACATGAGTTTGACTTTAGCTGCTCGAGGTGTGTTTGGACCAAAGAAATTGAATAATTTAAAACTATCTTAGAAACCATGACAACAGAGAATCACCAAATTCTATGGTACTGTTAAAGGTAGAAATTAAATGTTTTTACTTCAAATTTTGTTAATTAAATTAATAATAGTTAAAAAATATTTTGTAGGGACATTAAGGATGATTTCATAAGGTTGGTGCTATGGAAGAATATGAGTACAATAGAATTTCAAGGGCGCAATTCTGTTAAGGGGGGATATTTTAAGGCCCCAAACTTAATTATAAATAGAATAATAATATTTTGTTATTTATTATGATTATTAGTATTATTATTGTTTTGTTTTGTTTAATATTGGTTCCATCCAAAACAAATACTTGTAGAATGAAATAAGACCCATTTTATTCTATAGAAACACCAATACATTACTTTGATGCAAGGGATTACAATTACTCAAGGAAACTCATTGCAAGACCTAATAACAAAAATTAAAGGCCACCCAACATCACAACGAGACCAATTAAGTAACCATTGTCCCTAGAGTCCACCAAAACAAACAAAGAAATAGTAATAAGAAAAAAAATAATACAAAGATTAAAAGGAATTTAGAGCACCATCCTCTTAGAACAAGAAATGATCTTGATCCTTGGAATACCTTGAACAAGTATTTACATGGATAAGTAGCCATTGGGGTCTTAAGGTGACCATTGCTTTTAATATGACCATTGGTTTTGGTAATGATTATAAAATTTCATAACCTTTATGTATTTTGACTATTTTAAGTATTCTAAGTATTTAAGTATTTTAACTAGTTTAATTATTTTATGTACCTTAAGTACTTTAACTGTTTTGAATGTTTGGAAGTAAAATTTTTAGTTAATAAATGTCTATTTTAAGTTAATGTAAAATTCTAAAAGAATAACTCTTCATGTTTTAAAATAAGTGTACTCTTAGTAAAATTTTAATAGAAATAAAGTTTTATCAATTATTTTATAAAAATTAAATTGTTTCAAATTAAAATAATATGATTTTAAAGGTATATTTGTTTTGAAAGACAATATTGTGTTTCCCTACAAAAAAAGTTATAAAATCTATTTTTTTTAAAAATGGGTGTTATCCTAGGCAAGGGGACACCTCAACTAAGGCTGGGGGACCCAGTCAACCCCAACCAAGAGGCATCTACCTACACCCAAGGAGGCTCGAGCAGGATAGAGTGGATCCAAGAAATAATAGTGGAGGAAATATGTGTGAATGGACCATGTATAGTGCCTATTTCAGTGCGAGAAGGGGGTGAACTAGGTCGCACACTGGTGTGGGTGAGGGTGGGATAAGTGCCTGTGGATGGAGTCCTATGTATAAGGACTCCAGTGTGTATGCTTGTGTCATCAAAAGATGGCACCACACACTAAGATTTATAAAGCGGTCCTGAAAATAGGGAGGTTTCAATGTGGGGAACCTTTTTTTTAGGAGAAGCGATCTCAACCATTGATTTCATTGCGCTTAATCCCAACCGTCTGATCCTATTAAATTACTCGATCTCTGCACATCTTCCCCACATCTATCTGATCAGGCTAAGATAATTATAGCCCTCCATTTCTTTTCCTCTTCTTCATTGAAACCATTGTACCAGTATCCTCAACCCACAGATTCCTCCTCCTCCATTATTCTTCCTCATCCTATGACCCTCCCATCACTCTCCTCAGACCCAACCATTTTTTTTCCACAATTCTACCATGGGCACATTAGTTTAATTCAATCCCCATTAGATTCCCATTTAAATTTACAATAAAATATATATATTATAAAACGATCAATTTATTTAAGATTTACATTTATTATGGTTTTTATTCTTGTATTAAATGGTTATATTCGGGTTTCTTAAATTATATTTTATGTTTAGTCCATAGGATATAAAATATACATATATTCAGTTTATATTAACCCACCTTGCACACACAACCCTACATGTTTTCTTCTCCCCAACCTTCTATCACTCTCTCCTCAGTTAAACCTCACCCTTGATGTAAGTTAAGGTTTTATTTATCTTCGTTGTTGATATGAAAAACCCATATTTAAACTTATGCATATATACGACTTTTCACACCTTCAAATCCTAATCTCTTTCAGACTTTTCAAATGGTGATTATCAGTATTTATCTGATGTTATTGATTCATATAACACTTGTAAAGTCTTACTAAGATTTGTTTTTGAGTTTTCTAAACTCATATATATATATATATATGTATGTATATAGGGTTATTTATAATTAACAAACCCAATCCGTTTAAGTTTCTTCTATACTTAATGATGAGAAATTATTATTTTTTAAATGATGATCCCCATCCTTATAATTTATGTAAAGAATCTCTTGAATCTCGATAAAAAACCTACATGTTTATATAAGTACCACAAATACATATATACATGTCTTTTTTCATTTAAATAAGGTTTGATGGTATTAACTTTGTTATGATTTTATGTTTTGAAGGTTATATTTTGATTTTATCAAAATATATTTGTAAATAAGCATATTTATACTAACTATTTCACTTAAAGAATTTTAATGATACATATTTATTTTAATGCGATAAAAATCCTTTTTCATATACTTTTAAACAAGGATTTATGGTTTGTAAAGATATCCTTCTTTTATAACAAAATTTGAATATCTTATACATTACACATGTGATCATACCTATGGTTAACCACTTTCAAAAAACTAATAAATGGAAGATAAAGTATTTTTATTATAATTTTTATCCTAAGTCCTCATTTTTTCTAGGGATTAATTAATCAAGCTAAGTTACTTTGAAAAGAAATTTATGTCTTTATATTTTTACATTTTTTACACTTGTAAGTCAACCCTTGAATTAAATGTTTTCGATTACATGTACTAATTGTTTGTGTGATCATGAATACTAATTTATAATGGAGAAAAATAACAAAAAATTGTTTTGTTATTGCATGAATAATTTTTTTTAAAATAAGTCATTACATTGTTATTAAAATTAATATTACATGCATACATATCAATTAATAAATTGAGGATAAAATGTTGGTATTATCTTTTGTTTAATATATATATATATATATATATGCATAAACACAAATATATATAACTTACCTAAAATATTTTCAGAACTTATAAAAAGAAAATGGAGTATATAATGTTAGATCATGATTGTAAAAGATATCTTTAATTATCAATCCTAATTTCATGATTATAAAGTGTGTTTAATTATTTTCTTATGTTTCAATACCTCATGTTAAATGAATGTATTAAATTTATAAATATCATGTTTTAATTCATGATGAATCTGCTACAATTAGAACTATTAGTTATCAAAGTTTATGATTACATATTAATTCTTCCAATTGATACGCCCATTTATTAGTGTTTAGTTAAAACAAAGTTTGAATTTACCAATTTATGGTGTGCGGTTATATGAAGTCTTGTTTCAAAATGTAAAGAGTTATCATTTTATGAGATAAACTAGAGTATTGACATAAGGCCTTGGCAGTATGATTTTGTATGGTCATGGAATGAGGCCTTGATGTAGTAATTATGAAGTCTTGAATTATGAATTTCATCATTATGTGATAAGTATTTAATCAACCATGTGATTATTCAAATATTAGAATATCCATGGATTATAATATTTCACTTATGATAATTTAGATGGAATTAGTTTATTAAATTCACATGGAATAATGATGTATATACTTAGAAATTCATTTATGAAGAAGGTTTAGCATCTAGTTTCAAAAAATTAAAATAAAAGTCATATATTCATCTACCGTTTCATGGATTAAATTTAATTTGGAATGTAATTAGTGATATTTTTTTATGTGAAATTATGAGAAAGTATTATTTCATGTGAAAATTTGTACCTGCACCCCTCACATGTCACACTTAATTAGGTTTGGACAACTCATGACCAATATGAAAAATTCCATGCATATATATAGAAATGTGTATATTTTATAATGTTATTTATTTGTAGATTTAAAATAAATATGTAAACTCTTGAGTTTGATATTTCCCTAACAATTATTTTTAGTAACCCTTGAAAAATTATGGTGATGTGATTTGGAAAATATTTATTTCTTTATATGAAAATTATTTATGTGTAATTATTTTAAAGGGATTTTTTTTAAAAAAGGATTTATTAATTCTTTATTAATGGTTTTTTTAAACCCCTTACTGAGCATTTTTGTGCTCACCCTATGTATTAAAATTATTTTTACAGTTTTAGTGTAAGTGCCATAATGAATTTCTAATGTGGAAGCATCACTCTTATGTTACCTTGCTTAATGTTTACTAAGCTTTTTACTTTTATAACTGAGTGTAATATTGGGTTCTAATTCTCCAGAACCTGGGCCAGTTAAAAGAACCTCTATTTTATTTGATGCTATGTATTTATTCAAGTTTCTTTTTTAAAAAAAAATTACACAATATTTTTAAGGGCTGAGTCTGGTTCCTCAGGCTTGGGTTCTTACGATAAATATACCTTTTAGATTATATCCCCAAAAATATAGTGAAATTATTCCCAAATAACCTTCAAACTGAATCACATATTATACCTAATGGTTATATATACATTAATTTTGAATTCTTCCTAAAACGTCATAAATTTATCTTAAAATATCATTAAGAACCTTAAAATCCAATAAAATAAGATCTTAAAAGTGTATCTATTCCTTTGATCCTATAATCAACCTTAAAATCATCAAAACATGATGATATCCATATCTCTTAAATTATCCTCAACCGATAACATCCTGTCCTATAAATTTATCTAAACCTTTTCTCTAATACCAACCATAAAGGCTCATATATAACCATCCCATAATAACATTATCTATATAAAATAATTCAACACTCACATTTCCAAGAACATTTTTAGGTTTATAGTTTTAAATAATTAGGAAAAATATCCTAAATAAAAAAAACCATACTTATTCCACCCAACGTACATTTTTCCTACTAAATGAAAATATTCAAGTGATATGGACACTTAGTTCAAGGATAAAACCCCGCAACTAGAACTATACTGCACAACCATTCATAATAATCCATAAGTCTCATGAAAATAATTACAAAATTTGGGATTATATCATAAACATCAGTAAGGTATATAAAATAAATAGAAAACTCATTAAGCTAATGAATTACTTGAAAACTTTTGAAAAGTGTTTCCTTTAAAAAAATCATATAAAAATTAATTTTAAATATATAATCAAATTATTTTTTCAAAATAGTTTCATAAATAAGACTCATAATAAATAATAAGGATATGAAATGATTTTGAGAGTTCCTTGAGAAAACATGAAAACTTATAAAAATGTTAAATATTTAAAAGATTATAACCTTTTATTCAAATACAAACATTTACCTTTGAAATGATGAAATCTTCCCTTTGGTCATAAAATAAACTTATTGTTTCATGAAATCCAATTATTTCCATTAAAACTCATTCCATGCATAGAAACACCATGAAGGCATCTTGGGACACTATATTCATCACCCTTTCAATAGAATAACTTAACCAGCTATTTCCAATAACCCATATTGGAATAAATTAAATAGATAATTACAACATCATTTTATTTAGATAATAAATAATTTCCCAATAATTTGGAGAGATATATCTCAATCTCACCCATCATTATATAAAATTTCCAAGTACTATAATTTGAACAAAACATTTAAAATCTTGTACTTTTAATCATAAATATCTTTAAACTTATTTTTTAAATTATAAATAAAAACATTTAAACCAACCCATAAGAATAAATTATTCTTAAAATATCATATAGAAACATAGTTATTTAAATATTATTGTATAAAAATTACGATAAATTCTTTAATATTAAAAAAATAATTTTAATGGAAAAAATCCCCCTTACCTTGAGTCCTATAATAGTTTTAAATCCTCCCTTAAGGTTCACCTTGGTGACTAAACCTTAAAAAATCTTATAGAAATAAAAGATATAAATAAGGGTATTTATATTTTCATAAAATTGGTATAGGTAATGTATCTATATAAAACTACACCTTCAATGTTTAGGAAAAATACTAAGGAAAATAACCATTTTATTGGTAAAACCTAATTGGAAATCCTATAATTTAATGGAATTAAAATATTACCATGTTTTATGTAAGAATGGTTCACAATTAGTATTATAATTTTTCACTTATAAGACTCTTATATAATATAATTAACATAGTTTTCAATAAAATATTCCATTATTATCTCAAACTATACTACAATGCTTCGTATATACCTCTTCTTATTTTAAAATCATTTTCAATGAAAGTTATTGGCTTAAATTTTAAAAATACCAATATTTATAATATTATAAAATCATATATACATATTTCATAAAATTTATTTTTATTCAACATATTTAATATAAATGTTATAAGCACTATTGTATGAAGTGGTATATATTAAAAAAACTCCGTAGTTGTTTGAAAGTTGATATCAAGATGAATCATGGTTAAAAGATATAATATATTTGGAATTTAATAAGATATAGTAATAAATTATTAAAGTATAAAAAACAATGGAAATTACTTTCCAAACCTTGAGGAAGTTCAAAATTTACAATTAAAAATGAATTTACTAAAAAAAACTATTCAAAGATTAGAGAGGAAAAAGAGATTATGTTTACATAACAGAATCCCCAATTTTAGGGATTTTATGATCGATAATTTCATTATAAATCATAAAATATAATTTAGTAAAAACATTGGGAAAATTTAGCATTTCAAAAAATAAAATACCCTTACGCATGGAGGGTCTTACCTTTATGTTCAAGTAGAATGTATCTTACGCACAAAAAATATAAAAAGGAGGGATTCTTATATAGGGAAAATGACTCTCATGTAAGAAGGGAATACATTTTATATGAATAGTTTTACTTTTACACAAGGGTAAATGACTCTTACATATATAGGGAAGACTCCTATGTATTGAAAATTTGAAAACCCCTTAATACATAAGAGTAATATGTAAAGGCCATTTACGAGATAAATGGAATATGTAAGGGTTATGAGGATGATGCATAAATTCCATCCTCATGATAAAGGTAATATATAAGTTTCATATCTATGGAAAAGGAAATATGTAATGGTTATTCATTCAGTAAAGGTATTATGTAAGGGCTATATATAGACTAAGGAAAATACATAATGGTAAATTATAATCCCATAAAATTATGTAAAATTCAACTTGTTACTTTTTAGAAATTAAACAAAAAATCCAACATAAAGAATCATCTTTAGAAAAATCAACTTAAAATTGATTCTTACAATTTTAATTTTCAAAACTACAATGAAACATCCCCAGACACCCACGACACCCGAGAAATGATAAAGTACAGACTTAAAGAAAATCATGGACCTTAAATTAGATACCCCTCAAACAACTGATGTCCTGGAGAAATAAAAAAACCTATAGAAATTTTGAAAAACTAACCCAAGTAAGGAATATAGAAATATAAGTCTTCACATTAAATACCTCTCAGATGATCTCTCCCTTACAAATCTAAACCAAACAAAAACAAGAAAAGATCCAAGGTTAATATTCACTGAGAAAATGTAAAATAAGGGGGAAATGAAATGTTCATAATCACTAGACATTGATAAATTCCTAAACACTTCACCATTTAAAAAATTATAAAATTATAGTTATTATTGATTATAATATCCCACTATCATATTTATTGATAGGTATTTCCAGTCTAAAAACTCATTTAATCCTAAATTAAAATATTTGAAACCACTAAAATAATCCTTTTTAGAAGATAATGATGAAAAAATATAGATAAATTGGCATGAATAATTCATATATCTTTGCAAAAAGTAAAAATATAAAAATTGTAAAGAAATAAAGTAATGAATCTTAAGTTATATATATCATTCCTAAAATATGTTTAATAACCATATCGCTAATTTCTTTTGAGTCATAACTTATGATATCCTTGAATCTAAACTTCCCAACTCCTGATATCATAGTTTAAATCTTAGTTAAGTTCTCTATATACTATTTTCATAACTTCAGTTTAGACTATAATTGTTCTACATACAATGATTTCCAGTTTTAGTAATCTATATTTTCTTCATATTACATGCATGTTAAATCTATTTTGAATGATACACAACTTATATGTGTTGATAATTCTTCATTTCATATGTGGCATACTGCATCTATGTGGTATTCATCACTTCCAACTATCATAACTTATTTCCAATTATCGTTATGTATATAACTAAATGCATGAAGTAAATATTTCTTAAATGTAAAGATATTTAATGTGAGGCGTGGATCTTAAATATATAATTTAATTCTTACTTTGAGGAAATGTGCAATATATTTCATTTCCTTTATGTTTTTTAAAAAGGTATTTACTTTTCCTAATTTCCAAAATTCTAAGCATACATAACATATTTTCTAGAATACATAATATATTTTAATAAAAATACAAGGTTTTGTAATTTAATATATTTTTATTTCTTATAATACTTATTTCAACATAAAATATTAAAAAATAGAATATAAATTTCAAAATAAAAACCAAAATAAAAATCTATTTAATTAATTAAAAATCACAAACCTTTAAATTAAAATTTTATTAAAATCAATCTAAAATTTAAAAAATAACTTTTTGAATAAAAAATCATATCTATACTTGTATAATTATTCGCAAAATATTTAAATAATTCATTAAATATATTTATATATATGAAAATATTAGTTATAAACAATAATAAAACATATTAATAAAATAAAAAATTAATTTATTCAAAATATATAATCAAATCCCATATTTTCTTTTTAGGGATCTTATATGACTACCTACTAAGACACTATATTGGATATATATAGAAATTACCTACAATAATAATATTTTCACCATTAAATAAACACACATCCTATCCTTATACAATAAACCCAAAATGTATTCCATATTTATTCTTAATTTCTTGTATATATAATCATTTTTAGTGGAGTCATATTCATGGGAGATTGTGATGATGTATACTTCAACCTTACAATTATTTAATTTACTTATTATTATTTACCTAATGTACTAGTATTTATCCTATGGAATGAAGTATTACATTAGTAGGTATTGTTATGTAATAATATAAATTCATTTTCTATTATTCCCATATTTATTATTCCATTTTTTTATTTTAATATAACAAAAAATAATATATTCTTAAAATCGGGTTATTATAGGTTCAATCACCCATAATATCTATGGAATATTCATATAGAGGGACATTAGTTGTCCATAGTGCTTACATGGTAAATAAGGTTGAAGAAGAAGCTTCTCCAACCTTAGTCACACAACTTTGGGTGGTGTAATTTGATTCTCTATGGGTATTCCAGGTGCTTCTGTTGGTAGTTGCTCCCATAGATCTGTCTTTTGAGGAAATACACATATGAGAGTGGCCATGGTTACTAGATACCCTACTTCACCTGGGGACAACACATTAATGTTAAATTTGTTTATTTATATCTTAAGATAATTTTATAATTCCATACAAATCCATAGGATTTACAAGATTTTGATATGAGGTTGATAAACTTAGGTATGTCGGCTATTGAAGAGCATATAGCCTCTGCAATCTTAGAAAGGAATCCCACTAAAATGACAACAAGAAATGAACAAGTATAGTTAGAGTTATATCTTGACCTGAATGCACTGACTAATGTGTTTGTTCATTCTAGATCAGTGGAAAAAACTCATTGATGTAAAATTACAGATTTATTATCCTTAGTTATAGATCATTAATTTTAGTATATATTTTCCTGAAGGTGAGTAATCCTAAAATTTTTCATTTTTTTTCATTTATGCTAATAAACACTATTTTTTTCATGGATTCCTCTACAGTGATCCTCAACACATACCTGGGAAAAATATTTCTTCTGATTATATAGATATTTGAGGGAGTTTTTTGACTTTAGAGGCTGATCCTGCATTCTAAATTCCTACCCAGGGACTGTCGTAAGAATACCCTTCTTCTACCCCATCTAATGAAGTGATGATGGTTGAAGAATATAACATGATATAAATTAAATATGGGTATCCAAAGCTTCCATTATTTGGTCATATATTTCATAATGAGTAACATATCTTGGATATTGATTTTAATATCTCTAAATCAATTTATATAACCTATATCTATCACTTCTTTGGTGCCTTAATCAGCAGAAGTCATAGGGGGATCGAATAGTTTGGTGCCAAATCACTTAGAGAATATTGACACCAAAACTTAATTAAGTTATTTGGTTCTACACTAGGTAAAAATACCTACTATGGGTTTTTATTTTTAACTATAGTGTTCTTTACTTCAAAATAGGATATGATAGTGAGTATGGAGAAATATTTGGAAGATGGTTCATGTAACCACCCTCAGTGAGCTCAGTGGCCAACTACATCACCATCAATACATGTTCGTTGCTCTAGGATATGGTGGTATTATTACTACTATCTCTATTCTAGCATGAAGAGGGTTGTTATCACTAATTAATTAAGGAGGTCACTCTAATCAAAGATGTCAAACATATAATCCATGGATTTATCCATAAGGCTTAGGTCTATTACTCTTTATAAAGCTTCCTAACATGCAGTGATGGTAGAAATGTGACAACATATTTTCATGTAAGAAAGATACTTAATGGATTGACTTAATTTAGAGATTAATAATATTGATAAAGTGAAAAAAGTCCAATAAAAACTAATTAATAAAGTTGAAAAAGTGGGGATGGATATTGCTATAGGGGTAGAGGTGCTACAACCTGATGCAGAGGCTGAAGCTACAATGTTAGCTGGGATGTATCGAAATATCAATGAATCAGACAATGAAATGTCCCAAATTCTAGATTCCATTAAATGTTCCTTTTATTATTATTCTGATCCATGTTTCCTCTTATATATTTTGAAGTAATGATACTTCAAATTATATATTACCATATCCTTTTTTATCAATAAATTAAAAAGTATTTTGTTGAGAATAATTATCAATTTTTTGACTCTTTTGTCACGTCAACTATCTATTCCTTATAATCTATGGAACTAAAATACAGTAATATAATAATAACCAAATCCATTTAAACATTATATGTGAATATAATAGTTAAATCACAACTTATAAATGATTGATTCAATGATTACATGTATGAACTAGTCCATTTTATTTCAAACATGAACCCACATATGGATATAGGATGGATGGATATGGTGTCACATACACCATCATCATAAGACTTGGAAAGTTTATGAGATAAAGGACTATGCGATTTTTCTTCCTCCTTATATTATACTCTTAGACTGATATAGGTGGGCCGAATATAGTGGTACATCTACCATCACAACAAGCCAAGTTTAACCCATTTGTATGACTTCTTATTGAGATTTTTATCTTATATAGATATAGGTAGGCCAAATATGGTAGCACATATACCATCATCATAAGCCAAGGTTAGTGCATTGAAAGATGATAGAGGTAAATGACACAGTATAATAAAAATCATGAATGGTGATTTTAAAATGAGGATTATAATGCCCAAAAATGATCTATTACCCTAAAATTACGCCTTATAATATTTTATACAAATCATTAGAACCAATATTCTAGGGAAAAAAGGTGATATAATTTGTTTTTGGGTTGATAGACTCAGTGAGAATAGATTAAATTTTTTATTGTATTGAATGAAAGACATCAAAAGATTTATGTATTTTTATTTTATTTTAGTCATAAATTTTTCCTAAGTAACAAATTGATAGAAGCATAGTGGACATGAAATTGTCTTTTTCTTAGGATTCCCTTTTTTAGATTTCAACCTGATAAGTTTTATGTCTTTTCCCTTTTTCAAATGCTAAATTTTTTTATTAAACTATGTGAGGTTCATACATAGCAAGTAGTGACTCAATTTTTTTCTAGGATTCTACTTAAATTTTTTCATCCTAGTGAGTGATAGGTCTATTTCCTTGGGAAGTTTAAGGTCATGTAAGTAAGATCAGTAAGATTGGTGTTTAAAGTAGAACAACTTTGACCAAGTTTTTTTGAGGTGTAAGGTCATATAAATTTGACCAAAATTCACTAAATTTTATAGTTTTACAAATTTGACCAAACATTGAGGAAATATATAGAGTAATAAAGATATGGAAAACCTAAAATGGATTGAGATCCACATGCCAATATAGATATCTACTAGGGTAGGTGCATGAAGTTTAAGGACATTATGCTTGGACCAATATTTTACAAGGTTTATGGTGACACAACTGCAACCAAAAAGCTGAAATTGCTTATTTTTCATGGATGAAAAATCAACCCACCATGAATTGAAGTATTCCATGGCAGTTAAAATGGATTCTAGAAGGGAATATAAACTTTTTTTATGGCCATGATTCATAGAAAAAAATATGAAATGATCTATATAGAGTGGGTAAGGTTAAAATTGATCTGAATAGAGATCCTAAACAATAATATAGACAATATCATGGATGGGTGCACACAGTTTAAGGTCATAGTACTTATACAAAGAGTTGGAGAATGTGGTATGACAAAACAAATAGGGATCAAGAGATAGGATTGTTCCAAAACCTTTGAATAATGAGCAGAGATGATTTAAATCAATACCTAATGTATATGAGTTAGTAAGTGATGAGATGGAACATGTATTCTGAGAAAAATCACTTGATGATATTTGAATGATGGATTCCACAACAATGTTGTCAAGGGGGCATGGGTTTAAATGATATTTTTCTCAGATGAAATCATGCCTTTAGTTAAAAAGATAGATATGGAGACAAAAATATCATTACCAATCTAGGGTGTCCATTTTGGAGTAAAATTCACTCATTTATAGTATCCATAAAAGGTTTATGGTGATTCAAACACTTCAGGAATGATGATATAGGAAAAATGTATTCAAGTGTTGATTAGAACATTCCATTCTAAAGTTGAATAAGGGTAGGATAATGTGAAACGTTAAATGTGAGTTAAGGTAGATGATTATCTATGGATAAGTCTGGTATATATCCTTAATATATCAATTTATATCCTACAACAACATAAATCAAGATGCATGTAGTTCTTATAGGGTAACAAGAGGAGTATCTCAACTCATGGATTTTTTTATTCATAAAAAATTCATCCCCAAATATAAAGAGTGTATAAGAACATGATTTATTAATCACTATTTGAAAGTGGGTATTATTCAAAAGTTTATAACAATTTGGGTATTTGAATCTAATTAAGTATTTGTATTATGGATTGTGCAAATCATAAATTGAGACATTTGAATTAGGAAATAATGGGATATAATAAGAATTTTGAGGATCTCCACTGACCAAATTTGAAGGATGGGTTCCCTGATAATTTTGTTAAGGGTAGATGGGGTTAGAGTAACTTCTACTTTGGATGAAAATACACCTATGGTTAGATATATGGATATAGAAGCATGAATATCAATACAAAGAATATGCTTCCTTTTAGAGGTGAATGTGCTCATTAAAAATAATGATTAAAGGGTTATGATATTTTAAATTATTAAGAAATGAATTATATTATATATATATAAAATGATATTCAAGAAGGGTTGGAGAAGGATAATGTTAATGAAACTATGTATTGAAAAAAATCTGAGGATAAAGGGATATGAAAAAAGAAGTATTGAATATATGAACACTTTAATGGGAGAATCTATTTCATGTGAAGAGGTTTACTTGTATTAAAAAGTAATATACCAATTTCATAATTTAAAATCATGTGTAGGTGGTAAAGATAATCGTATCTAAATTTTATTATACTATTGGGTTCAATAAACATAACATGAATTTTTCTATGTCTAGGTTTCAATCCCTAAAAACTTTGTGCCTTTTTTATCTCACACTCTAACTTTTTCTTAATCCATGAAAGGGAATGGATTTCTGAGTATAGAATCAAAGTTTTCTTAAGAAACCCTTTATGAGTTTTTATCTCGTTGAGCCTTTGTGCCTCTATCATTTTTCAATTTAAATTTTTTCCTAATCCATGAAAGGAAATGGATTAGAGAGTAGAGAATCAACTTTTTATCATCAAAATATTTATAGGTTTTCAACCTAATGAAACTTTATTTTTCTTTCATTTGACATTTAATGTCATGAAATTTAGACTATATAGGGTTAATTTTCAAGTTTATACAACTTTTTCCAATAGTAGATTAAGTTTAAGGTCATCTATAATTGACTAAATATGAGATGGAATGTCCAAATATAGGGGATAAATGACTTAGCATGAACTAGGAATCCCATGCTATAAATAAAACCTATATAAAGGGGAATAGATAACATAATATGAAGAATATACCCCACTTCGGTGTTGGAAACCCCAAAGGGTAGGGCATTATGTGTCTTGTAGTAATAAGAATTAATCCATATATAATTTTTGATAGAGATATACCATCCTATAAAATGATTTAATAAGGAAGTACTTGAAGTTAATTAAGAAGACCAAACATTGGAAGAGGGTATTTAAATTGGTAGAATTTTGTGGCCGATCCTGGGATGAGAGATCCGTGTGTAACTACATATCCAAAAATAAAAGGAATCAAGACACATATAGTTTTAAAATGGGATATTTTTCAACTCTAGTAGATGGTCAAAAGAAATTTGAGACCCATACTTATACCCATAATAGGTGGTTTGTGTCTAATTATACAAGGACTCAGTGTATGGTTAACATATATAACCCGATGTGAATAATATGCATGCCCACACTGAGAACTTAAATGAAGGTGAGTTTTTTTGTTGGGTCTCAGATTAGTAATATAGACGTCATAATGTATCATGAAATAAATGTAATCAAGACACATGTAGTTCTCAGGGAGGAAATCTCTACACCTATCTGACTCATATATAGAGGAGTGGTATAATTATTCTATCCTTGAGGTGAGCTATGGAAAGGAAATTCTTGAAATGGATTATGAAGACCAAAACATTAAGATAATTGTTTTTGATAATAGGGTTATTTTATCATAGATTTGGTTTATAATCAAGTAACCATACAATGGGGAATCTTACATAGATATCGATCTCATGTATGGAAAATATGTCATACAAAATACACTATTTTGATAAGTTTTAGGGTCATGTGGGGTAGACCGTATGTCATGTAGTTTAATGTCATTTGATTGGGGATCAGATGTTTTTTAGTTTTTGGTTATATAGAAAGGGACATTACGTAAAGGGTTTTATTTAGATCTATCTCATGGATAAAATGAACAACTTCATCTTAATGCTGAGTTAATGGGGAAAACTCTCTATGAACTGATGTAATAAAAAACACCAAGAAAAATAAGGAGTTTGATAATTGAGAAAGTTTCATCCAGGTCTAATATAGACATTATAAACATCATTGGATATCATACGATAATATAAATCAACCACATATAGTTCTTAAAAGGTTATTTTTATTCTGGTATGGTTTTAAAGCCAGAAGAAGCATCATGGTTGTACCTAGAATAGGATATTCTGTTTTTTGTATATGGAATCCTAGAATATGGTGGAAATATAAAACCCACCCTGAATAAAGATACCATAGACTAGTATAATTTGTATGAATTGATTTTTTAGATGGTGTTGGGTTAAGTAATCTAGAAATCACTACCCATCCCATAAGTATAGAAATCGAAATTAAACCACACATAGTTCTTATATGGTAGCCTCTATATAGATCAATATCATGTATGAGATAAAGATAATGATAGATTTATCCTAATGAATGGCCATAAAGTAACCTAATATAGATGAGAGGGTCTGAACACTAGGATGGGGGGGGGGGGGGTTGAATTTGATGGGATTTGTGGCTAGACCTAGGTTAAGATCTTTGGGTATCACTACATATCCTAAGATATCAGGAATCAAACCACACATAATTTTGGTAAGGAGAATTTTCATCATTTTTTAGGTAAACCATAAATTTAGAGTCTGAAATAATATTTATAACCATAAATTACATATGTAAAGAAAACCCTTATATTACTTGATCTCTTACATAGAGGGGGGGGGGGATTTTATTTCTCAAGGCCACATGAAATTGAATTCTCTGAGCAATTAATGCAGTTTGGAGCAATCTGAATAGTTTAGAGTCACATGTGATGGAGTTTTATGTCATTAAGTTTAATTTCATATTAAAGGACCTTATTATATACGTTTATTCATGAAACTAGGAATTTATGAAATTAAACTTAAATTCATGCAATAAGGAATTTATGAACCCATTATGAAATTATGAAAAGTATCTCTTGGGAAAACTTTCCTTAGTGGAATGAATGAAATGATATCCATCGATTTCAATCATGGAACATGCTCTATTAGAGTATAAATTATATATGACATAAGGTCCCTCCATTTTAAGTTCTAGTTTATAGGTTTCTTCCTAAGTATCATGGGGGTTCTAAGGGACAACACCAGTTATTCATGATTGAATGAGCATAGGCGAACCTTATTATTTAACACTTTGTGACACAATTATAATGAATCTATAACTTATGTAGTTCACATAACCTTTTTTCTTATCATGTAACTTTAACTTGTGCATCCATATTCAAGATTTATGATCTTCAAATAGTTTATTATAGATGGTAATGAAAAGTGATGGAAATTAAACCTTAATGAGATGAAATTCCTCTGTCCTATATAAAAGTGAATTCAGGGTCACATATGTGGTAATATGGGTTGTGGTGTGATAATACCACAAGGAATAGTGAATATTTATTATATTTTCCCACCATATTCTTAAGTATATTAGATATAGTTTTTTAAATTACTATATTTATCCATTGTATATTGCATGATAACATGATTAATGGTTGGATTAGATATTATACTCCTTGCGAAACCTCTTAAATTAATAAGCATAAATATTGGTGATTTCTTTTGATAATATTGTATTAGGGACACCAAATTTGGTGATGATATTAGAATTCATTAAATTTATGAAAATTTTTGTTCTAATTTCTTTGAGAGGCATCACTTTGACCCATTTAGAGAAAAAGTTAGTTATAGTAAGGATGAAATTAAACTTCCTATCCATGGATGGAGGGCATGAGACCATGATATCTATCCCCATATGAAGAATGGGAAATGATATTTGGTTGTTTGTAATAATTATAGGGGTTTGTAAATGATGTTATTACGTATTTGATAATCATGACCTTTATTTCAGAATTCTATTTAGTCTTGCATCATCAATGACTAGAAATACCTAAGACTCTTAATTTTATGGGAGGAATTGGTTCCTATCATGTAAGAAACATAGTCACTACCATGTAACTCTCAAATAATAGTGGGGGTTTCTACTCCATCAATTAATATGAGGTGAAATATGTTAAATCCACATTTATAGAGGACGTTCTAAGAATTTGGCCATCTTAGAGGTTGATATTTTCTGTTAATAGATGGATTTATTCCTTATTGGATTGATCTAGATAGAGAATCACATTTTGTATGTAGTCTATTATATGAGACTTCCATATAATTTTTGTATCATTTAATGAGGGAGAACTCTCACTTTGATCTAAGGTGGTATTTATTTCATTGAATTACTACATATCATTACTAATGAACAGAGATACCACCCTGTGATGTGTGATGTGAATGAATTTCTCATCCTACTCTGGATCTACCAGGGCTATAAATATATTAGAAAATTCATCTTTTTTGGGTGTTCCATGAATTCATTATTTGATATAGTATTGAATCTAAGGAGAATTCATCCATCAACCCTCATACATAATCAATTAGAGGAATCAAATATCCCTTATTAAGGGCATAATCACTATTTATTTTCTTGATTTATAACACTAAATCACCCTTGATATTTTGTTATTACACTAGTATTTTTTAGTCTAAATTTATGATTTAAATGAGGGATTGGTATTCTACATCATTGTTTTCACATCCCTTAGACAATATAAAGGAATAAGTTATGAATTCTTTTGCTAGATAGATGAATATAATCCTTAAGATGACCCCATTAAGCTTCAGGTTTCCCATAATTATACTTTTTAGGATCTTAGAGGAACTATAAAAGTACATTTTTCCTAATTTAGAGTTTTCATGGATGGATAATACCTCTTCATAAGGGAGATATGTATCGAACAATGACTTCTATAAGGTGGGGTATTATGTGAGTAAGTCTGCTAACACTTTCCATTTGAATTCTTTTTTCAGAAACAAACTGGATATCAAATTGTTTCAAAATGAATTCCCATATTTCTATATTCTCATTTATAATTGGGAGAATATGAATATAATTTATCCGATTTACATGAGAGATTTGATGGACCTCATGATACCTCAAATTATTTCTCAGTTTCTTCCCTGTAAAAATCAATTCAAGGTAGTTTTTTTGATGTAAGAATATTAGGTCAGAATATACAACATTGTTATGTAGAGATAATAGAGGCTATTTTAATTACATATATCATTATTGTGTGCAAGGATGGTTAAAATAGATCACTATAATGATTCCACATATGTTGAGAGGCTTCCCTTCTATAGGATACATCAAAATTGTTTAGTGTAAAAGGTACTACATGAGGTCATCAAAGGATTTCTGAAAACTCTTATCCCACTGATAGGTAACCCCATTTTTCATCAACATTGTGAAGGGTAGGAAATTTCTAGTTATATTAGCTATTAAATATATATTATAAGAAATTTATCCGTGGAGTCCTATAAAATCTTTTAGGTTCTAAGGAGGAGGCATATCAATTATTATCTTTTTCTTCTCATATGGGAATTAGATTTCACAATGACATACCATGAATCTGAGGAATTTCCTCAGTGTTATCATGAAAATGTATTTTATTGGGATCATCTACAAATTGTTTTCCATGGTTTTCTAAAAACTACCTCAATATCAGTAAAATGATCACAACACTATTAAGATTCTAATACCAAATCTTAACATAACACTCGATGATCTTTCCTAGAAAGGATCTGAAGATATAATGCATGGAATATTGGTCTATAAAAATAGTATTAATTAAGATAAAGGGAATTAATTGAAAATATTATACCCTTTAAGGTGTTCTAAAAGTGATGTAATACTCATATTATAGGGATATTCAAAGTTATTTATATCCATAATATCAACCCATGAAGGAGAGTGATTAGAAACCATCCATTATATTGATCAACAGTTTTGTGATTGAGATTGGGGAATCAAATTTTGGACAGTACTGGTTAAGATCCTTAAAATAATTTCAAACCAAGATTTTTCTATCCTTTTTCATGATGAGGATGATGTTGGTGAGATACTCTAGGTGTTGAACTTCCCGGATGAAGTTGGATTTGATGAGATTATCAACTTTAGATTCCACCTTGGAAGTATGGGTTAGATGAATTCTCCTTGATACATATTTATAACCATGGTGGTCATCTTCCAAACCTAAATTATGGGTATCCACTTGTAAATTTAACCCTATAATTTATATATAATTTTATATAAAAACATATCAATATTTCTTTAATAAATAGATATATTTATCTTATTCTTTAGGAGTCATGGAAACATTGATCAATATAGGTTGAGGATCTCATCTATTCCAAAATTAACAAATCTAAGTTCATCAACAGTGGTTAAAAAATCATCCACAAATATCAGAGGATTATCCTTGATATATTCTTCCTCCTTTTCACCACCATCAATAGAAAAATATACACCAGAATCTTTATATATGGGAGATTATCCAAGGGAATTATTATTTCCTTAATAAATACATCCTTATTTAAAATGGTTGGGATTATCTGATGCAACTAACACCATGATAATGGGAGAAAAGTTTTCTAGAACTTGTGATCATCTTCTTCTAGGATTCATGTGTAGCTGATCGAAGAGCCTTTACTATGTTGTCCAAAAACTAGTCAGGCCTACACTCAAGTAAATATACTCCAGGTAAAGGTTTATATGCAAGGGATACCCAATGTTATTTTACTTTCCTTGGTAGATTATTCTTAATTGAAATGTCCATCTAACCATCATATGGGAGGAAAGAGATTGTAGGTTTCAATTCGTTATCTAATGTGTCCCACATGACTTGATGACTTCCTAGATCAAAAGTTTTCACCCCAGTTTAGTTGATGGGAAACACAAATTCTTCACTATGTTCATTAAATGAATTAATAATAGTGATTTATAGGCTATTAGTGGTAATAATATAAATATATTTTTTTACCAATGGATTATTACCCTCCCTTTTGTAGAACCCTACATATATATACTGAGATTCACAAGACTCAAAGGGATAGGGGGACTATCACTACAAAGTACCCCAAATTTCGCATTAATAGATTACTTTAGAAACTGATGATATGATGAAGGAACTACTGCATAAATATGTATAAATGGAATTCCTAACAATATATTATTGTTTTTTCCTAGTGGAACACCATTAATTTTGATTCAGAGATAGGATCCATGAATTGGGATCTGATCATGATCCTTAAAAGTGGTATCTACTCACTTTTTTTATATTTTTGAATTATCAGGTTTGAAGGGGACAAATTAACTTAACTATATCCAAATCACTTGCGGGTTTAGATCATGATGATATTAATCCAAAAACCATTATCAAATAGAGATCAATAGATGTTAGTATCATCAATATTTCAATATATATATACATATATACATATATATAAGGGCATGATGTGTCCCTATATAGTAGTCTCCTGGTCTTATTCTATGAAATAAATGACCATGTAACACTTAATGGATCCAATATCTATATGATATGTTTTGAATATAATAAACATAATCTAAAATTCGTGGGCTCCTGATAGAAACTCAATAAGGAATTTCTTGAGCTCATTCAATAGGTGAAAGGCATCCAAAATGGAAATATTGGATAGCAAAATTAAGATACTTCCAAATGTCATATTTTTAGACTCATGGACAATGCTTCCTAGTGTAATGATACTCTCTAGTTTGAGTATTTGGGGTTAAATATGATAATACTAATGACTCCTTTATTTAAATGAAATTTTGGGATATCTTTTTGGTTTGTGGGTTGGGCCAAACTATCCTTCCTACACTCTAATGTTGACTAGAAAACAATATTCCTACTAGTCAGTCTTCCAGTATGATTGAATTTGATCATGCATTATAGGATTAATGATCAAATAATTGTTCCTATTGATCTCATTAGAGTGTTTACCTTGGGTTTTAAATTACATATACAATGTCAGTGAAAATTATGCTTGTCCATTCGGGTCCACCATAGTTCCATCTTTCACAATTCATACAAACTTTTACCAAATTTTAGATGGTGAACTCAGATTTATCTAATTCCTCATCATTTTAGGGGTATGTCAAGTGAATGTAATTAAAAGATATGTATTCTTAATCCTAATCATATAAAAATAACGTTTAGTGGGGTAGTTCTCATCCTCCTAGTTATGGGGGTAATAATTTCAAGAGAGTCTGGACTACCCTGGGCGCCTGTAAGGGATATTTTTTTCCTTCTTCTATTGACGTTGATTGTGTCAAATATTGGAATTCTATGATGATAAAGATTTTTTTTGTGATTTAATAGGTGAAATTCGGGTCACAAATGGATGATTTAGTTGAAACCTAAGTATAGAATGTGCTTGGATGACTAATTTTTTGGTCATATGGTCATCAAATTTTTGTTCTTTTTTATACAACATCTCACAAAACTCCCATTGTTATTATTCTAATAGTGTAGCAGAGAAAAAAGTCACCTAAATTGGGGGATGACCAAGATTTACTTTCCTGGATTCAGGTATCTTTTATAGTATATATTTAATATGAAACATTCTTAAATATTATTCTGTAACATTCAATGGCAGGGGAGACAATCCAGATGATAATTTTGACCAAATTTTTTAGGTTTCTTGACCTCCATAATTTTGATTAAGTCCTATTTGAGGGACTTTATAAAGAACCATGAGACCTTTTCTTCTCAGAAAAAATATAATTTATTCTCCCAGCCTTCATATTTTAGATGATTTTTATCCTTATTTCCAACCAAATTAGGGAATTGTTATATCCTTTATTTTTTAAGAGGAGACAATATATGATATTAAGAGGTTTTGAGAATTGGTGTTAGAATTTGAGCTATTTGGAGCACGATGGTTATCAAATCTACTATAATAGGATTCTTCCATTATTCTATGACATTAAAAAATAATTTTCCTTAGATAATCTAATAGAATCTTCCAGTCTGTGTATGATCACTGCAAGATCCCAAAAACCGCCAATGTACTTTAGGGGAATGAATGGTGTTTGTAAACCATCATAGAAATTTTTTATGAATATCTTCAAAAACCAACCTTGGTAAATATTTATATTCAAAGTGTAGTTTATACCTTTTCACTAGGTGATAAATCTAAAACCCTCAAATTTTCACACTTCTTGTAATTTTAGAGGTGAAGGATGGTTTTATTCCTTAGATTGAATTTAAACTGGTAAAGAAACTTTTGGAAATGATCTTACCAATTGATGATAGATTAGATTGGTATATTGTTATACTAGATGAATTTTGGTCCCTATATGGTCTTCAGGAAGAACCTTATATTTTCACCTCTAGTTTCATTGTTGTTCCCATAATGTGACCACATTAGGAAACAAAGTTCTTATGATGATATTCATAATCTCCCATACCATAGAATATTTGGATTGTGGGATTCCTAAAATTAAGTGGGGTTATATTCAAGTATATCCACTTGGGATATTTATTTCTCTAAGGTTTCACTAGTGCACGTCACCCCTATATGGATTCTATTCATGATGGAAGGGACTCAAGGAGTTAAAGAGTTATAGTGGGTCCATCATATGCGATGATGAATAAGTGGATGTAGTGAGTGGATCATGTTAGTTTTGGATTTCCAATTCCTATTTTTTTTATATATTAATCAAGATTACCTAGGGTAAGTTTCTTAAAATAGTGGTGGTTTCTATCCCAAAAAAATATATTCTTAGTATTCTTTCACCATCGAGGTTGAATAAACTAGTAATCTTGGACCTAAGTTAGTTGGATGAATAAACTATGCTCTCGAGGATCAATTGATTCCCACTTGATGAGGAGGATTCACTGGAGGAGGTATATCAACCTTGACATGGGGTTTTCACTTAGTAGAGATATCCCCTCTAAGTAATTCTATGTTGATTCAATTTATCTTAACAAAATTAATTTCATATTGAGTAATTTTCTTCCCAGTCAAGATAGCCTTAGATTCTTCGATTGGTCAGTGGGTTATATCCAAATCCCACCCTTTATCTTTTTACAAGGTTCACTAATTAGGAATTAGTGGGATGTTCGGAGGAGACCCCAAGTCTTGAGTCTACCTCTGATATTGGTTAAACACACATTCCTCATGTATTTTAGTATGAACCATGTTTTGGATGAATGCCTTATCATCCCATTGTTTTATGTTAGTTTAGTGATTCATATTAATCATGGGGATAATATCAATAAAATTTATAGACACAAATAATGTCATATGAGTCAAATACTCATCACATTTGTAAAGGGATTTATCATTATTGGAATATCCTTCAAGGGAAAATCATAATCCTTGTTGATATTCACCTTCATGGTGAACTGATTTGGATTACGACCCTTGAAAGATTCAAATTTTCTTCTATATGTTCCATAGTAATATGTTTATGGATGGATATCCTAAGGGAATATCTAGTATATTTAATGAAGTAAAAGAAATTATGAGGGTGTTTTTTGTGAAGCTTCTCCCAACTTAGAGAAGGTTTACTTTCTCAAAGGAGGGGGAGGTAATAATTCCCCCATCCCTATGGGATGGGGTTGATGTTGCTTTGTCACCATCATTTCCTATATCTAAAATATATTTCATGATCCCTAGGTAAATTAATATGGTAAAAATTCCCCCCAACTTTGATGTCTAGGGTTACGCCTATATATAATACAACAAATGTAACTACTATCAAGACCTTATTGGATTTTCAAGCCTCTATTCAGACATGAGCTGGATAAAACACATTTTCTAGGTGAGATTTACTCACCATTGAGTGTTATCCATGATTTAAAGTTTTTTCACCTCATATGGGAATCCTTTTTGACCTTATTGGTTGTTTTATACATGAGTTTATCAATGAACCATTCCCATTGAGTACACCACTTTTGAGTTTTAGCAATGGTAGGATTTCACTGAACTGAACAAGTAGCATATTTAGATCTAGAACTTAAGACTAGGCCTATAATGATGAAATTTAAAGTTATTTTACCTAATTAACTTTGTTGTTCTATGATCGAGGTGAAATATAGAGCTCCATATTCACTCCACCCTCTGATATGAATATTGGGTGGGGTGTCAGTGATTATCTAGTAGATAACTTTCATACTATTGATGTATTATTTTTGTATAAAATCACATTGATTATGTGAATTAGAGTTTTAGGCCACCAAAAAAGCATATAAGTCAAAATTACAACAAATATAATTCAGTATCCTCATTTGTGAGGTGTTCTTTGAATATTTTTGACCATAAATTTCATTTCTATAATGATTCAATAGGAAGAGTAGTATCATAAAAAAATCCCTTAATTGACTAAGAGGGTAAGTTATTTAAAGGAGTCACAACTGATGGTTGTCAGCTAAAAATATCTTTTGACTGAGAGGAGATACTATTGGTCGATGATGATATTATTAGTGTAGTTATCCTTGATTTCTTGAGTTCCTATAAATATGAGGTAAAACTCAAATAATATTTAACATATGTAGGACCTTCAAGTTGAGAATATAAGTCATTATTAGGAGGTAATTTACCATAAGCAACATGAGGAGGACCTCTATGGCTATTGATTTCATATTTTATATCATGGGGAGGACCTCCAATTTGGTTATTTTCTTTTTATGGGGTGTACCTATAAAATATATACCCTAGGGAGGAACTCTAGAGTTATTATAATGGTTCTCATGTGAAGGGTCTTAATGGTTGCTGATAATTGATGAATTAGAAAGGGGAGGGCATCTTTGTTGGTTGATCTTTATAATGTAGTGAGGACCTCCAAAACCAACATCATGAGGAGAAACTTTAGGACCAATCCAAATATTAATAATGGGAGGAACTTTATAGTGGGTACTTTGGTTAGGACCTCCCAAGTTAATGATCATGGTAACATGAGTTAGACCTCCATGGCTATCACTATCACATCGTATTGATGAATAACTGGTAGATTCATAGGACACTATAGAAACATGATAAAGATCCTAAAGAAAATTAGTTTCTATAGGGAAATAAACCATATCTTGGATTGTATATTATTATTTATGAGAATTCATTTTGGACATTATCCTTCAAGCTATCAGGGTTGGAACCTTGACCATAATTAGGGCTACACAGTGTGGACACCGACCCTCATGAGGTGATCCCTCCTAAGTGACTCCTCAATAGTCATTATAATATGATGATGATCTTTTGGGATGAGTTTAGGGATATGAAACTGACTTTTTTTGACAATAGAATATACTAATGACCTTCATGGATGGAAGAAAGGATATGATCCTGATCTTGGGTTGATTCCAGAGTATGCTGATGATATCATGGGTGAGATCAGGGATACAATCCTGCTCCTGGATCACCATCGAGATATTCCTACGAGCTTCATAGGTGAGATGATGGATATGAGTCATCTTATAGATCACTTTTATGATAAGATTGTGGTATTCATAGATGTGAGTGGGGATATGATCCAAATACTAGATTATTATTCAGATATACTAGTGGGATTCATGTGTTTGAAATAAAACAAGGATATAATAATACCCCTAAGATATTATTATAATATGAAAAAATCTTTATGGGAATAAGTGTGAACAATAATATGGACCTTGTATTAAGCTTATGCAGGTTTTCTTCTCTAGAGAGATGTCTTTCTAGGTTTCCTAGTTTGTAAAATTGGGGTTGATACCTCAAAAGTGACCTCATTAGCATATTCATGTGATTTTGGGGTTGTATTCTATTTCTTATAGTAGTGGATAATGTAATCCATACTAGTAAGCTTTGGAGTAGTCATAGGGATATAGTTAATGATGTCTTCCATCTCCCTAATACAAGGGAGGTAAGTTTTGTTGTGTTCCATGGACAAGCTCCAAAAATGGTTAGAGGTGTGAATAGATTCCACCTTTTTATTCACATCCCATCACTAATTGGGTGACTTATGGAGATTTATCTTATATAGGTTATTTTAATCCACATCCAATGTTGGAATCGATCCATTGATATGGTACTCTCATATTTAGGAATTCAAAAACCAACACCAGAGGCACTAGGTTGGTGAAAGTGTTTGTCCGAGATTCATGGCCGCAACTTTCATGCCGATTGAGACATACGTATGGTGGGTTAGTTGGTTTTGTATAGTGGTTTTAGATTCCATTTAGCTACTACCCATTTTTATAGGTATCTTGTAATTCAATAATTCATTTGAGGATTCTATTTAGATCAAGGGGAGTTCCCAATAGGTATGAAAATTAAAAAAAGAAACCCATTGATGTAGTATCACAAAAAAGTGAATAGATGATTGATCTCATTCATGGTTAACATATTAACATTATGTTCATCATTTTGTTTTCAATATACCCCACCCATGAATTTTAAGAAAGTTCATACCTAATTTTCAAAGGTATATGGTCACTAGGAAATACCCACAAAACATTATGTTGCTCATTAGTTAAGATTATTGGAGGCTAATTCATCCCTTCACTGGTCTTATTTCCTATTCTGGGACTCTATTATATATTGAAGACATGTTCATGAAATATTTCTTAGTAAAAATAGTGATACTAGTTACCTCCATGAAAGTCGTTGATTATAACCATGAATTTATGTGAATGTCTATTTGTATCATAGGTTCTCCATCTATATTCTACTATAATGGTGTAAAGACACAGAAGTAGTCACTTAGGTATTTATCATAACTCATGAATGTGGTAGGTTTTTTGAAGTTAGTATTGATCATGTGATAGGGTCTTCCCATGAATCCCTATGAAGGGATTCATAACCCATGTAGTTTGTTTCCACTTAATATCATACTTCATATCATTTAAGGTCATGTGACAAGGACCATTATAGTGCATTTTATGATCATGAAACCATTAACAAGTTCCTTTTAATATCATAAATCTAGGACCTATTCCTATTATTTTAACATCATTTAAAATGGATGATATTCTATATGGTTTAAAGTCATGGATCTAGGACTACAAGGTGAAAGAAACCTAGAAACATGTTAGTGTGAGACTTATGCATGAGTAACCCTTTTTGGTTCCTAATTTTATTTGTTAACTAGATAATAGAGGGTATTATTGGGGATTACAACCAATAGAGACCCATTTGGGTAAATAAACCACCTATATGTTGGTAACTAGATTAGGACAGAAGATTTGATTCACATGGAATATGGCTCAGTGAGGAAGGGTTGGGTCTTTCACTAGATAAGAGTCCCATATGTGTGCATGTGGCTCATTAAGTGGACTGGGGATGAGGATTCCAATGAGGATATGATTGGTTCTTACATCTAGTAGAAGGACCATATGTTGGTATATGGATCATTGAGTGGACCAGGGAGGATAATTGGATTCTTGGGGAGCCAGTATGAGCATTACGAGATAGGGAAGTATTCATCAATCACCTAATGATATGGACCTCAATTATTAAGATAATACATGATTTTTATCACCCCAAGGATCATATATGTTAGGTAGAAGAACCTAGTAATGATATATAATGGGAGGACTAATCCCTATTATCAAAGGAATACATGATTAGAAGGGAGAATCCTAGCTTACATAAACTGGTCATGTATCTTAGGTGGTTAGGGAGGAGGCCTAACTGGAATGGGATTTTCAAGGAATTGGACATGGATAAAGAAATAAAATGAGGTTATTTGGGTTAATTCATCCCAGGTATGTGATATGTGTAATATCTTGACCTGAGCCATCGAGTTCGATCCAGAATTCCAAATGACCTCATGCACACTTCTCCGCACACTAGAGGTTGCTGACTAGTGATAAGGGCCCGCAGAACAAAATGGGATGAACATGAACTCAAAATCAGGTAAAACTTAGAGTAAAATAAATTAAGAAATAAAAATAATAAAAAAATAATGAATAAATCAATAATTATCAAAGTAATAGCATGCACAAATCAAAAAACCAATATAGTATCAATATGGCATGTTAGGTACATAAACTAAAAATAAAAATGGATCCAAGTATGGGGGAAAGATAGTAAATAAAAGCAATAGAAAACATTTGAACTAAATTGATCCAGTAAAATCCACATCCTCCTACTCAACCTACTTAACTGTGGACCACAAGGACCTTTCTATTTTCTAGATCAGTGGAAATGAAATCTATAATCACACCGAAATTCCTGAGTAGGGTGTGAGTAGAAGACCCAGTTGGACACCACCAATGGATCTTAACATAAGTGAATAAGAAAAATAGGCGAATGACATGAAAGTAAACATAATAGATATAATCATCAAGTATATCACACAAACACAAATACTCAAGTTGGGTCCTCCGAGAATAGCTCTACCTACTTCAGCACTACGCTGGGAGGAACGTCAACCACCATCCTAACACATCCCCCTCGATGGGATAGTCTAAAAACCATGGATGAAACAACCCACTAAATAGGATAGTCTAATTAATTCCAACCACTCATTATACATATCCCCCTTGGGGGATATTCCACTAGGATCATCCTACATACTCAACCGCATAATATAGAAGAATAAAACATACATACAATATAGGATATACATGACAGATCATGTACCATGTCAAATCAAGAAAGTATCCTAGTAAAAAATACATATTAAAGAATCAAAATTATGGGTCAAAAATCATATAATAAATAATAAACATAGGTCTCATAGGGATATACATTCACACCAATAATCATGCAAATAATCCATGTAAACTATGTGCTAAAGTCAAGAGCTTCCTACATTTAGTGCAATAATTATTAGTAGCAAGGGTCACCATCCTAGTCCAAAAGAACCAATGAATCCTAGAACCATTACTAAATAAACATTATTTAAACTAAAATGATCAATTTTTAGATGAAACCGCACCCTAATGGTAGTTCATGGTCAAACACAACAAAGAACATCTACTGCCAACAACGATCTTTGTCCAAAGTTGCGCATATACAAATTCTCTCAATCTGAGTGATAATTCTATAAATGATCCATGAATCCCTTGTTAGATCATACCAAAACTTTTATATTTGATCAAGTCAATGATAATATAATTTATTTTGATCAAGGATAAGAGAATAATATTGATCTATAATCAATAATAACTCACCGAATGAAGAATGTAGGTTCAAATAATTATATGGGAATCAAAAAAAGGAGTTTAAAGGAGTGGAGAGAAATCCAAATCAATAATAGTGGGATAATATGTTACTATAAATAAATATATAAAAGGATAAATAGAGAAAAATTGAGCGGGGTTTGATTTTATAAAAAAATACCACATAGAGAGGTGGGCCTTACTGGGTTTCAATCGACGTCGCTGGATAGACGGTAGCCTCCACCAGCTACTCGGTGGCTACTGAGAAGATCTAATTTTTATTAGGATCACTTACAGTGGGATTATGGATTTTGGGTTGAATAAATTATGTCTATGAGCCTCACCAGCTAGATAATGGGACTATTGTAGCTCAAAAAGCTATAATAAGTCACCTAACCCCACCTCCCCCCATTTTAACCCCTTGAACACCTATAAGCTTCTCTAAAAACTTAAAAACATGATCAAAAAATATTTACAAATTTATAAGTGGAATACTAGTAAGTATAAGTGACATAATTATCCCCATATTATTACTTCTCATCCTCAATAAGTATCTCTAGTGTTATTCTAAAATAGTTTGGGATATTTCACTCGAATGTTAGCTTCCCATTCCCATGTATGTTTCTAAATATTCACATACTTCCATATAACCCTAAAAATAGGAAGAGTATTTCTTTAAAACAATTTATTTCATTAGTTAAATATTATAATAGTTAATTCCAAAAAAATATGCATCCTGCTCTAGCTCAACATCCTCATAGTTAATCACATGCGTAGGATCGATCTCATACTTCCAAATCTAAGATACACGGAATATATTGTGCATAAATTGATACCATGGAGGTAGGTCTAACTAATAGGACACTGTCTCAATGAGTTAGAAAATATAATATGACCTAAAATAATACAATTACAACTTTCCTTTCCTCCTAAAATGCATATTCCCGAATCGAGGGGACACCCACAAGAAAACCTTGTCACCCATAGTGAAATCCAAGTGTCATATTCTTTACTTATAATAAGACCTTTTCCAGTTTTGAACTATAACCAATTTTTTCTGAATCAACCATACCCACTTCAAGGCCTAATATACTATACTCTTCCCAACTATATAAGAATCACTTGCCTCATGCCAACATAGTGGTGGGAAACATGGATTACATTAGAGATCTTCAAATAGAGCCATTTGAATCGAATAATGAAAGATGTTATTGTAGGTGAATACTAATATAGCCAAGTGATCATCCTAATAACCTCCAAAATCTATAATATACACTCAAATAATATCCCCTAACGTTTGGATTGTTATCTCCAATTACACATCAATATGAGTATAAAAGGCCATACTCAGCTTTAACTATGTACTTACCACATTATATAAGACTTTCCAAAAAGAATGAGGTAAACCAGGAATATTTGTTAGATACCACACTTGAAATCACTCTATGAATCTTCATTATCTCTCAAACATAGAGATTTATTATCTTATCCACTGGGTTCATATATTGAATCGAAATGAAGTGAGGCACCTAGTTTAATTAATCCAATACCACTCAAATAGTGTCTAGAACTATCGGGTTCTGGGGAAACTTGGTCCTAAAGTCTATCATAAACTCATCCCACTCCACTACATGCATTGGAAGTGGATGTATAAATCATCCAGGCCTATGATGGTCGGCCTTGATTCTATGAAAATTAATAAATTAGGAGAGAAATCCTATAATGTATCTTTTCATACCAAGCCACTAGAATTTTTTATTGACATGGTCTCATTATCTCCTCTCTCATAAAATATAAAACCATCACCCTACCATGAACTAGAAGCACTCTATGTATGTTCAAAGTCCAACCTGAGAAGAAAACAATAACTTCTAACCTCTCGTGCATCACACAAAACTCTAGATCAAGATCCTAACTAGACTTAACTCATCCTACCAATTAGGACATGATCACTAAGGGTACAAAAGACACTACCCCTCAATCCTCATTTATTCCCATATTCCAGTTTTCCAACATAGCCATGAGAATTCATCCTACTTATAAAGTCCATTCTACCACTTATTTCTTCTTCTTAACTAAAAAATCTTCAATTGCACTAAATTTCCCAAGAACATATTACATTTAAAATTCAAACGTCTGTGAGTAATATACCAACAACTCTAATGAAGATTCATGTTACACTGGTAAAAGGTACACTACAGACTCTTGTGGTATGTATAGATGAAAAATCACTCACCAAAGAGGTAGTTCCGCCAAAATTTCAATGCATGGACCATGAACACAAAATCTAAGTCATGGGTAGGGTAGTTCTTCTCATGGGGTCATATCCAAATAGGCCTATAAGCATCCACCTTATCACCCTACATCAAAATAACTCTAAATTGAATACCAGACATGTTGTAATGAAATACATAACCAACTATAGGCTAAGAAAGAATCAGGATTAGAGCCAACATCAACCTATTATTCATATTTAAAAACTTTTCTTCAAACTATTCTATCCATTCAAACCTGACCCCCTTTTTGGTCATCATGATCATGGGTGCCTCTAGGAAATAAAATTATTGAATGAACCATATATAGTACCCAAACAACTGGAGAAAACTATGTATATAGGAAATATTCCTCAGCCATTCCCAATACATAACTATATCAAACATTTCTAAATAAAATTATATTCCCACTTGAGAGACCATGTTCCTAATGAAACACACCTCCTATATCCAAAAGTGACACTTTGAGTATTTGGTGTAAATTTGACATGACCGAAGCTTACTCAACATGATATCTAGTTTTCAAGCATGTGATTTTTATGTTTTGAAATATATAAGGATGTTATCAATGAAAAGAGGACGAATAAGTACAAGTATAGGTGAGAGATCTTGTTTGTGAGGTCCATGAATACTTTTAGAGAACTCACCAGCCCAAAATTATAATGAGATACTCATAAAATCGACACTTGTTCCTAAATTATATCTTTAGTATGTATTCCTCTTTGACCTAAATTTTACAATAGCCCAGATGTAGATCAATTTTAGAAAACCACTAGGATCACATTAATTGATTAAATAAGTCATATATTATTGGAAATGGGTACCTATTCTTCACATTAATCAGGTCCATATTTTGGTAGTCTATATAAATCCAAAGAACACCATACAACTTCTTAGAAAACAACACTAAAGCACCCAAAGGAGAAGTACTCAGTCAGATGAAGCCTTTAGCCTCAATATAATCCATTTTTACCTTGATTTCTTTTAACTTGGATAGTGCCATGCGGTATAGTGGAATCAGTATGGGCCACACAATTGGCACAAGATCAATCTCAAAATCAACTCCCATGTATGGTTGTAACCCTGAGAAATACTCTAGAAATAAATCTAGATATAGGTCTACCACTAGAGGAAAAGGGGAGGGAGTCACTTACTAATCTACACCAAGGATCATACCAACCACTTGTTCTAAAAATACTTCTCTCTAAAGTGGTTCTGGACCCATTCTTCATGCCTTGCCATCCCATTCATTGGTTATCAAAAACCTTTTCCATTTAGGTGATGAAAAGGTCACTCTAATTCGATAATAATCGACATGTGCATGGAAATTAGTCAACCAGTCCATGATAAATATTACATTAAAACCTGTCACCTCAAAAATTATAAAGTTACAAACATTATGAAAGATAGAAACCACTATTAAATAGTTTGGACATATATGAAGTTGGTATACTTTCCTTCCTAGTGTTGAATCAATAGACAACAACTTAGAAGATAATTTAACTAGTAAATAGAACCTAGAAACTACTTGAGATAATATAAACTAATGGGATGATATTGTTTCAAAAAAAGTAATAGATAATGTAGAAGAAATTAGAATCGTAACTCATACTATGTAAGGTCCCGATCCACCATTCACTGGAGCCTGATCAACTACATAGGTCCTGCTTTCCATAACTCCATGATTACCTAGAGTCTTATGAGTCACTTTATTTACAGACTCTTGTGGGGTATGCACCTACTAATGAGGTCCTATGCATACCCCCACTATGTGCATCCTAAAAATCCTATAAAAAATCACTTTATATTCTTTATCCTTCCACAACAGAGACATGTCTTGAGAGAACAAGTATTATTCTTGAGAAATTATTCCTTTCTCTCATTGTTTTATCATTTGACAGTGTCACTCCACATATAGGTTGTCAATGAACCTCTACTCTGATCTAACTAATGAACACCTCCCTAGAATCCATCCTATAATTTCCTCTTTTTATTCCAAAAATTGGAAACTAGAACTTCCCTAGAGAAATTACTATCATCCCACTGGTAGATAAGCCATGTAGATCTCTCTTCCTAAAATCCATTCTCAATTTTCAGTTCCTAATAAGTATATTTCATGCGTTTATTTTATTATATTTTAATGACATGGTTTTTGTAATTTAATTGAATAATATTTCTATTATTGGGATTATTTGATTTATTTTATGTTTTATGGTAGGAAACAATGAATATTTTAAAAGGAAAAAAGTGGTGATTTATTAGAGGTGCGACACTAGATTTTTGAGGATGTAACAGAGCTACAAAACTAGATAAGGACATTGATTTTTTGTGTATTTCATTTACATGTCATAATTTAATAAGGGGAAGAATCTACCACCAAGACAAGATTTGAAGTCATTAAATGCTGTGAAAATCCATTACATGTCATGTATAAAAATACACATAATGAAAGTTCAAGATGTAGTAGTTACGGAAAAGCCTCTGTAGACATGAATTACATGTTGTGTAAAACTTTACACATCATGAATGTTTTGGTGAACAAAAAATTAAATGACAGGCATCCGAGGGTTTGATGGAAACCCTTATAAAATAACATCCTCGACTACTACTTTGGGGACATTTATACGGGAGGGGGTAGCCTCAAAACATTTATACATGCATGGAGATCCACTAAAGAGCTATTCTTAACCGCCATTCTTCACTGCCAACCCTTATCACGTATCCATGCTGCTCATTATCATCATGCTTAGAATGAGCGAGTAGTTTTATTTGTGTTGGGTGATGTGATTATAGGGGGATGTGTTGTTAGTGATTATTTCTAACTTTTATTCTTATTTTTTATTGCTGCAACAACATTTATCAATTCCAATCTTCTTCTTTTTTCAATTTCATGACCATTTCTTGTGATTCGAGGATGTTTATTTTAATACATCAATTAATTTTCTTATTTTTGTATGACCATTATACAATCAAGTGTAGTTATGTTGAAATACGGTTTTGGGTTACATAGTTTTAAGTTTTCATCTAGTAGATGACCAATCCAATGGTGTAATAACATGATCAGTGTAGGGTACCTAGACCAAGGATACATTCTGACCCAATTCCAACACCAAACTTGAATAAACCCATAACCAATTTAATCCCTTGAACAAGAACCTAAAAATCACTGAGTTTGGAATGCATTATCTCTTGATTAAAAAAACCTATATTTGTTGCATTCTTTATATTTATCCAAATGATAAAAAAATTCCAATTCAAATTTATTTATTTAATTTAGAATGTAAAGACTATCCCTGTGGATTTTACACTTAGACTTTCAAAGTACCAAACTTTTGTAGCAAGTTTATCTATGTTATTTTATATATTAAATTTGTGTAGACTCATAGGATTTAATGATTCCCTTCATGATTTTAGTTCCTTATGAATAAGTGTAGAATATGTAATAATATAAAATGTACTGACATGACTGTTTATATCTTTTCAGAGAATAATCTTGATATTTCTATCTTTCAATGCATCATTCCCCACCAGAAGAGGAGAGAAAATAATTAACTCTATAAAGAATTCTATATAGGTGTACACTATCATCATCCCATATTAGAGTTATATAAATCATGATAATGATTCATAGTCACTTATATAGGGAATAAATCCTCAAATAATATATCTTTAAAGGTTTCCCAAGTGATCCCTTCCTATCATCTATCCCACAACATGATATCCCACCATCGTCTAGCTGTGCCTTGAATAATAAAGGTAACAAGATTGACCTTATGATCCTATAGGGTCTCTACCAAGTCAAAAATTCTCTCAATAACCCATATATAGTCCTCCACATACTAAGGGCCTCTAGTTCCCTTGAAGGATGAGGGGTGATATATCAAGGAGTTACAAGAAGAATCGACCATCATCGACCCTCCCATGTGGGCTCCTCCACCCTGAACATGCACTAGATGAAAGAGTCTTGATTAGAGAAATTTTATTGTTTGACATGATGGAGAAATTAAGGGAACACTCTCAGTTTCATCCTACTACAAAATAGGGTGTGAAATTGGCTACGCAAGATCTTTATATGGGAAAATTTTCTAAAATACCATAACAAACGATAAATAAGTCCAACAGCTTAAACAAGGAAACCGATAAAAACCATAGACACAGAAAAGGATTCACAACAAGTTTCAATCTAATAGGATACCCCTAAGAACAAGGTATAAACCCTCAAGCATTACCCACAACCAAATCCAAGCCTTCATTACCTACACATTTGTTACAACCACACATATACACTCAAGTATAGAATATAACATTCTCAAATAAAATAATACATGAAATAATGAACCAAAAGCACATATCAAAATCTCAATGGATATTTGACTATTTGGGATCTGTCTAACGCTAGAAACAAGTATATATCATGTGATCCTACATACCTAACATGATGAATGAATGAACCCTAAATCCCATAAATCAATACAAAACATCATGTGAATCATCCATGGTGAATTTAATCAACATTAATATCAGACAATAAGAACAAAAAATCACACTTTACAAAAACTTGGAGTTACACTACATAGATCTAGAAATTCACTGATATAGTTACCCTACCTAAGACCCAAAAATTATATCTCCTTTATACCCTATCCAAAATCAAGGAAAATAGAAAATATAAGTTAGTGAACCTAGTGATCTAATACCATTTTTCTACACCCCGACTTGAACCACAAGGTCTAAACACGAATTCTATATAACATCATGCCACCCTCCCCATATGTAAGAGGTTATCGAATAGTGGTGAGGGAATGAAAAACAACATAGAGAGACCATTCCCTCTACACCAGGTAAACATTAGAGTACAATAAAGGAAGTGATAACAATCTTCAACAAAATAATGAATAAATAAACAACTATCACAGTAGATTCATACTTAAATAAAATAACATATATAGTATTAATATGGAATGTCAGTTACATAAACCAAAAATAAACAAAGGATATGAGCATGGAGAATTATTGTAAAAAAAAACATCTAACCCAAGACCATCTAATAATGTTCACATCCTGCTGATCAACCTACTCAACCATCCCCCACAAATCCATTTTCCTTGATTAGATTCGTAGAAATGAAATCTACCTATGCATAAAAATTACTGAGTAAGATATAAGTACAATACTTAATTGGACACCATCGAAGAGCCTTAACATAAGTTCATAAGGTAAATAGGTGCATTCCATCAAAGTAAACAAAACAGATATAATCAGTAAGAATATCACATAAGAAAAAAAATACACAATTTGAGTTCTTAAAAATTAGATCTAACTACTTCTACACCATAGTAGAGGGAACATAAACCACCATCCTGACATATCCACCTTGATTGGATAGTCCAAAAAACTAACCTGACACATCCCCGTTTATAGGATTATCCAATTCATTCAAAAAACTAATCTAACACACCCCTCTTAGAAGATAGTCTACTAGGATCAACCTATATGCTCAACTGAAAAAGAAATAAGAACAAAACAAACATATGATATACGATACAAATGAAAAATAAATCACCACATAAAATTAATCAAGTATCCTAAAAAAATGAACTATATGAATGAAATATAAGCACAATTGAATAATCATGTGATTAAGAATTAACATTGGCCTCATGGGGTTACACACACATGCCAAAAATCATTCCAAGAACCCATGGAAATTATTTTCTAAATTCAAGAGATTCTTACCTGAGGTGTAACAATGATCAGTAGTAAGGGTCAGTAACCTAGTGAAAAGGAACCATCAAATATGAGAACCATTTATAAATATAAATGATCTAGATTATAAAGATCAAGGTTGAGAATAAAACATACCCTAAATTTTTTTCATGGTCAAACATACCAAATAGGATCCAAAATCGATAATGATCTTGGACTAAAGGTTGAACATACGCCAATTCTCACAATCTGGGTGATAATTCTATCAATGATCCATGAATCCCTTGTCATATCATACTAAAACACTTATATTCGATAAAGACATTTATAATATAATTACTTTTGATCAAGGATAAGAGAAGGAAATTGATTTAGAATGAAGAAGAACTCACTAAATCAAGAATGTAGTGTCAAATAATTGTCCATGCATTAAAAAAAGGAGTTGTAAGGGGAGGAGAGAACTAAAAATCTCCAAGATTGGAATCCTAGGTTGTTGGAAATCGAGAGAGAAAGGGAGAAATATAGAAAAAAGTGAGCAGGGGTTAATTTTATAAAAAACTACACATAAAGTGGAATGCCTTAACAGACCTTGAAATATTCCAATAGCTAGATGATGATCTACAATAGTAAATCGGTGGCCACTGGGAAGATATAATTCTACCCAATAGTACCACCAGCCGACTAATGGATTTTGGGAAGAATCAATTTTTTCTAGGATCCACACTGACCTACAGGTGAGACTAATATAGCTCAAGAAGAAATAAAAAGTCCCCAAGTCTTACCTCAACTCATTTATAACCCCTAAAAATCCTCTATCTCAGCTCTAAACACTTAAAAAATACTTAAAAATATATGTTAAAATTTATAATATGATTACCAGTGAGTAGAGGTGTCACAACATGGGTGAAGGAAGTGATGTAAATGAGGCCCAATTACCCATAATTGGAATCCTATATGAATTAACCCAACATAGGTAAAATATTAAATGGGGATATACTATTTTAAAGTGGAAAACATGTAATTTTGGACCTAAAATTTCACATAATGTTAGATTTTATATGAGTGGTAGAGTTTCTATAAAATTTTTTGTTTTAAAGAAATTGGTTTGTAAAGGAGTTACATGAGAATCCCTCAGTAAATGAGTCTTTTAGGAATCATTCTCAAAGGGATTTATGTGGGAGGTATCATGGAGAACTTTTATAGGAGTATAATTATCATGAAAGTCTGACATGATGATCCTTCCCCCTCCACTCCTCTTCTTGAATGTGAATGTTTCCTAAGGGGATTTCATTGATGGATCATGAAAAGAAAATGATTCTAAAATGATGAGATTATTCTATTGAACATGATTCAATGAAATAAAATATCTTATCTATGTTTATGCTTATCAATGTTTGTGTGCATCCACTTAAAATATGTTCTAGGTATTTATAGGCAGTGATCCATAACCACCTTCTTGGAATATATAATCTATATCTGACTGTGAAAATATTATGTATCCATAACGCATCCTCACTTCATTTATTCAAAGTGAGAATGTATTTATTTCAGGAACAAGAACCATATCTATGGTGTAAATTTATGCAAAACCATTCGAATATTATACCTTCATAGGGGATCATCATCACACTACTACAAAAGCAATGACCAATTTCATGGATTTTACACAGCCTTGAAATATAATCATCACAATGCCACAAATTAAGGAAATATTTAATTATGGAGAATCACTATTGTGGTACCAAAATTAAATTATCATTATTAAATTATGTTCATCATCCAATGATAATGTTTTTGTGAATGATATCACTTCGTGAAGGAATGTACTTCTATAAAGGATTCATTTGTAATGAAATCTCATCTTCCATATTTTACTTATTTATTCCGTACTTTGAGTTAGATATTATTTAGGGTGATATTATATTTTTCTAGAATAAAAAAATGGATAATATTCCTTATATATAAAATCCAAATATTGACATATATTAACATTGCATCACTTTTTCAGAATTATTAATATATTACACAAACACACCCCAAAGATCATATTAGTTTAGTGCCTTTGGAAACATGGATAAAATTATTCTAATTTCGTGAAAGATATTAAACATATCCCATAATGATCTTTCCATTTAGTAACCCTAACCAAGACCATTATTTATAACCTAGGGAAAAGAAATCATAAGAAACATGGTTAGATCAGATGCTCAGTAAGGGTAAACAAGGGAGACATGTAAATATAATCATGAGAATAAGGGTATGAGAACATGATCATGAAAATAGAATATAATACCCTTCTTGTGAATGATCATAAATAGGAATCTTGGCATAAATATTGGTAGTTCATAAGTCATTAATCATATGGAAACAGAGAACATAATCCATGAAATCATAACATAAGAATAAAACATGTAATTTGTGACAGACACATAAGCATATAAAATTATTTCCATAGTAGTAAATGAATCATTTAAAATGACATATTAGTAGTAGGGGTTCACTTTTAATACCATATTTTTAGTCATTTTTCACTCTCATAACCATCTTGGTAGTCATGGTTCACTCCCATAACCAACTTAGTAGTCAAGGTTTGCTTGCAAGACCATCTTAGTGGACAAGGTCCTTTATGTCCGTCTTGTGAGATATAAATCATTACCCAATGAATTGGAGGGAGATATAGGAACCAAAAATCTCACAATTAAATCATATATATGTGTTCAACAAGAACATAAATCATTTATCATATCAGAACCCATGGAATGAAATGGGTTTCATAAACAGAAATGGGTTTTATAAATATCATTCCATCATAAAAAACCATTAATATAAATAATAATAATGGAAACATTGAATCATATACCTTGTAAAACATAAGTAACATCAAATAATTTTATCTTATAAGGAAAATAATTTTGATATAACTCTTGAAAATAATTCTTGAGGAAAATATCCTTTCAGATTTGAAAACATTTTCTTTACTCCAAATGCCACAAAATTTTAAATAAAAAAATTTTATATAAAAAATCATGTAATATTTTAAGGTAAGATTAAAATAAAGATGGCATCATGAAATCATAAAAATATATTCATGTCATATAAGTTAAAAAACATTCTTTTCATACTTTTTACGAAAAAGTAAAAAAAAACCTCATTAGGAAAATGAAAAAAGTTTCCTTTCAAAACGTTTAATAAAAAGTCAGAAATGGGTAAAAATTTATTTAAAATGTTGTATAATAATATTAAAAAATATTTTGTAATAAATTGTTAATAAAAATGTATATGGAACTAGAAGATACTTATGTATAAAAAATCCTGATAATAATCAGATTTTGGAATTAACCCTTACCATAGGTAGGATTTCTTCCGTATGTGTCCAAAATTCCTGTATAGTGGTTTTAAATGTATTATTAACTTATTAAAGAATCATAATAATAATTATGATATCATATATTATTCATTTATGACTTTATATTACCTGTTTATTAATAAATCCATGTTAAAAACATCATTTTGGGCAATAATCGCTTTGTTTATCATACATGTTGTGACTTTTTATTCTTGATCCTATTACATATATCATGATTTAATTACTTTAAAAATGTAAAAAATTATTTATATATCATATATATTTAGTATATATATATATAATACTGATATATTAAATGGAATACACCGTTCATGGAGACGGTAAGCTGTACATAAGCATGAATGATGTTTCCTTTTTCTTATCGTACTGAATGGAAGAAGGTAAATGCAATATATGTATATATATTATTAAATTAGAATTATTATTACATATATTTCATTATATATATATATAATTATTCTTTAAATGGTTAATGTGGTAGATGAATCTCATCACACTATGGAGACGGTAGGTCGTACGTATGCACGAGCGATGATATCATTCCCTTAATTGTGAAAAAGTAAGGAATTGGACGGAATATATTTTGTTCCAAAATAAATAACATGTTATTATAGTCATATATAATTTTTAATTCAATCATTATACTCAGTCCAATAAATTGGTGATGAATAACATATTACACTATGATGTAGAGATGGTAAGTTGTATGTATGCACACATGGTACTTTGGTTTTTTGTAGGATGAATAAAAGGTGTAATATGATTGTTAAATAATCATAATAACATATTATAATATATTTTATATTAAAGTTATTACTTTATAATGAAATCAACAAATTAATAATAAGTATAAGAAGAAACAATTTTGAAATATTCGATAATAATATTACATCTTCTTTGACGATCTCCCTCTAGATCTCCTATTAGGATCACTAGAATTAGTCTTTTGACAGTACTAGAACCTATATAATATTACTATGAAAGTTTATAAGGTGGAATTTTAGGGGATTTTCAATATTGAATGCTCAAATAGGTGTGATGTAGTCAGGTAGGAGGTGCATATTTATAATTGAGGTGAGTGACACTTTTGGAAATCCTCAAAATATTAAAATATAATAAGGCTATTCTAGATCCAAAAACAGAAAAATGAGAAATAAATGAATTTTGTGTAACATTTTAGACTATATAATATCTCATTTGTGATTATTTATCATTTTTTTGTTATTTGTTTTAAATATATTAATTCAATAAAATATCCTTATTTTTATATTTTATACTATTCATTTAATTTGTCCTTAAATACATAAAGAAAAATTGGGAATTAGAATATAATGGATTCACACATATATAATATATCTTATATATATATAAATTTTTTTAGACAATTTAATTTATCCAAAATGTATCAAAATTAATATTATTAAAATTAATTATTTTATTTTTTCTATTAATTAAATAAATATTGTCTTAACATTTAAGAATAAAATGAAATTATATAATTTATAAAGATTAAAATTAAAATTATATAATTAAATTAATTTAATTATGATAAAAATATACATTTATATTCGTTCATATCTTAATTATTCCCTTACATGGACACATAAAAGATATTAAATACAAGAGAGTGATATTTTGTAACTATCCTTGACTTTAAATAATATAAATGTTATTTTCCTTGAATAGTGTCCATTAAACACCTATAATTAGATATTAAGGTAATAAGGGTATAATATTATTCATCCAAAAAATTTTTGGTCAAGTTTTGGTTTTATTTTAGACCTTACCATTTCGATTGACCCATAATTAATCTATTGTAATTTTAATTTTTCCAACAACATTTTAAATCTTAAGAAGTTATAAATTATTACTTATATGGGATTAATTGTCAATAAATGGAAAATTTATTACATTTTAGACCTTATATTAATATATTTGTATTTTTTAAATATTTTTATTATTTTTAATTAATTTAATAAAATATTATCTTTATAAAATATCATTAGTGTAAATTTTGACACTATTCACAACATTGTCTTTAAATAAAAACCAAAAAGCAAGATAATTTCGAACCAAACCATTTATGACACTCATAAAATGTCATATTTATATATGAAATTCATTAATTACCTTGATTAATTCAAATTATATTTATTTTAATATTTTTAATATCATTTATTTGTTCATTTTATTAATTTAACAATTACTGTATCGTCATTGTATCACAATTTATGTTAATTATTTTATCACTAAAAATTAGAAATAAATTATAATAATATATATAAAAGTTTTATATTTAAAATTAATATTTATAGTCAAATTTATCTTCTTTATAAATCTATATTAAAAATGTTATAGTTATTAAAAATATGAGTATGACATTTTTAACTAATCTTTAAATAAAATATAACAACTGTCATATTCGTACCCAAGTGGCTTAAAAAGGTTATAATTTCATAAAAAAGTTTATTTTAGTCTAAAACCACTCAAACTATTAAATTAAGACAAATTTTTGGGTAATTTTATAATATTATAATATTATTTTTACCTTTAATTATCCAATTTACCCTTAACCGTGGTAAATAAAAATTTACTAAAGTTACTATTAAAAAAATGAAAAAATATTATGTTTGTCCTATTAGACTCAAAATTTCATACCTATTACAACCATGTATATTTATTTTTTGAAATTCAATTCATAGAAGTGGAAAAATTAAGTTTAACGGTAATCCTGCAAAGGTGGCGAGAAAGTGGTTAAAAAGAACGTTCAAAAGTTCAATAAGTTTTTATATCTAATTTCAATATAATAATGATTCCAATGAACTAAATTGGATTAATATATTTATTATCGATCTATTGTGACTTGAAAATCAATTTAAAGTATAATAATTATTTAAACAAAAAGGCAGTTTTAAACTATAATACAATTTTTTTACTATTCAACAAATAAAATGAAACTTCTCAGAAAAATACTAACAATTCACCCTAAGTTAATTTTGAAATTATAAATTCAAAAATTATGTTCATTTTATCAAATAAAATTTCTAAGTGAATAAAATTAATTTTATTATTGTTCATATAAGGACATAAAAATAAGTTCCTTTAAGAAAATAGTATTTCTAAACATATAAAGACTTTATGAAAAATTATACAATTAATTATAAATATTTTTTATTTATGTGAAAAATTTAAAAATTGGTTATTACTATTCCTATTTCTATGTTTAATTTCTAGGTTATGAATACCTTATTTAAATAATTATAATAGTAATGTTTTTTTGTAGAAAATAAGTGTTGCATGTAACATAAGCCAAGTCGATGTTGCATTTAGTGCAATATTTACTTGGTGTTGCGTATAACGTAATAAAAAATTAATGTTTTATAATATATATTAAGTGTCTCATAAAGTTAAAAATATAAAAAATATTAAATTATTTTTAAAAAATAATTTCATAAAATCTTAGTGTGTTATATTCTACCCCCCTTAAAATGAATTTCACCATCAAAATTTGTCTAGGTTATCAATGGTTTAATAGTTGAATGTCCCTTTTATAGAAACCCACATCGTAAAAATGAATACTAAAACTACCTTTTAAAAAAGGAAATTTATAAACATAATGGTTACCCAAAGTAACTCATAACTTGATTTCGATATAGGAGAACCTAGGTGAGAAGTTAAAACATGGAAATGGAAGATAAATCTAATCGTCATGTCCTGATATAGAGTGATATAGAAAATAGTTAGAAGAAATTTAACAATCACAAATCCATAAATCAATGAGTATCTAAGGGGCCATTTGATTCATTAGAAGTTAAGGTACTTAGATTAAATTTTTTCTCTCAAGATCCTTTTTTTGAAAGTTGAATGATTTTCATGAAAATATTTGCTTACTTGATTCAGTACAATCTCACCCTTTATTGTGCCTTGATCAATTTCCACCTCACTAATTTCTATAAAAAAGGAGAGTTAATTTTTCATTCCTAAAGAACTAATAGATCATGATATCCATGATAATTCATCCCATCTATCATCAGTTACCATTAACAAAAATTTGTTAGAATTGGATATCCAATATGCATTAATCCTCATATGGGGAGATAATACATTAATCTCACAAACTGTAACTTAAACATTCCATCAATGGTTAACCTTATAAACCTTTTGAAAGATGAAAATACTAAACTTTAGAAATAATTTCACGAAATCATATTAACATTGATGCACCTATATATTTAAAACTAGATATTGGTTGTCACATTCCAAACATGTGAATACCCTCCTAATATATTTTCCTGAAACATGTAATAACCTTAACTAAGAACATGCATGTTTCCATATTCCAAAGTATATTGGATTAATTAATTAAATACAAAAATTTTGTAACCTTCATCAATGATATCATAACCAATTTTTGAAAAAGTCTTTAATTAGGTCTAAGGTAATTTGTACCATCAAATTTACTTATTCATATCCAACATATCTTTATCCAAACAATATTATGTTAAAATAAGGAACATATTAAGGGTTATATTTCCCTTAATCACCACCTTAGAACCTCAATCAATTTTCATGGTTACTAGTACCATTAAACATAGTCTTATAAATACTTAATTAATAACTATAGTTGAACAATACATAGATTTTTCATTACTCTATAATACCATAAAAGCAATTATTCAAAATTAGTCATGATGTCCATTACATAAACACACAATCATTCCACCACTTCATTGTCATACTCTATATCACCAATAGTGATCACATGAGATTTCCGATTTTCACATAGATTAAGAGGTTGATAAAATCAATCATAATCACTAGACCTTGGGTTTGGGAACTATCTAGCTTAATTACCATTCTTCTTACACATGTAGTACTAAAGCGGGGGAGGTTCATTCTGTGTAACTTTCTATCCATTCGTATTGTTAGTTAAATTCTTCTTATTAATTCAGGAATAAAATTACCAATGACCTTAATTTATAAACTTAAAAAATATATTGGAACCATTAAGAAAATTTCCTCCATTATTATTCCCAGACTTAGAGCATAAATGGAAGTTCATATTCTTTTCTCCCTTCTTTTTATATTTTCCATCGAACTCAATCTTTCTCTTCTTGTCAAAACCATGAGATTGATATGTAACTATAACCTCTATTTTAACCTTGATTACAAAATAAAAATTCTCTTCATAGTTACTAAATTATATTATGGATAAAAAACTTATGATACTTGACTTTATGCCTCTGAAGAACCTATCAGCTTTACTTTTGGGTTGGATGATAAGTCCATAAGCTTACATTGAAAGTCTTATAAAATTTTTCTCATAAGTGACAGATGATTCATCATCCTTTTACTTAAGCTTAGGGAACTAATTTTATATATTTGTATGAAAAATATGAGGGAAATAATTATTGAAAAATAAGTTCTTGAACTCATCCCATTCCTTAGAGTCAATTTCATCTCTTTGCCTCATATTCTTGATTAGGGTCCACCACTGGCCTGCTTCTCCTTCCAAATGATAAAAAACCAAAATGAATTTGTGATTTTCCAAATAGTGAAGGATGCAAAATATTTTTTTTCATTGGTACTGATCCCTTTTTTAGAAAAAAGAGGATTAGAAGACCAACTAATAGAAGGTGGATGTTTCCACATGAAGGGCTCAAAAAAAGTTTTTCCCTTCTTTTCTCCTTTAGAAGTTCAGAATGATTTATAGCCTGTGTAAGTATATATATAATATTTTTTTATTAAATATCCCATAGAATTTGGTTATTTAGGAGGAAATTTATTTCATTTACCATTTAATTTATCATTAACGTGGTTCCTTCAGGTTCTAGTAATTGACTAAAACCAAAAACATAGAGTAAGAAACATTCATCATAGTGAGGAACCACATAATAATGAAAAACAACTTATAGGATGTATAAATTATGGAAAAGTGTTTAATATATGACACCTTAGCTTCAATATAGGTTATTCATGGCCAAATTCTATTTAAATCCTTTATAATTGTTTGTGAATAGTTTGTGAATTTATAAAGCATATCCCCCAGGATTGTCAAACCAGGTGTGTAGCAAGGCATGTTGTCATGTACCAAGTTACGATCGAGTCAGGCCGAATGAAAATTGTTAGAGTTTTTACCCCAAGGTAAATATGTTTCAAAGACACTTCCACTTTTAGTATCTATATGAGGATGTATTTCTAGGAAACTACTTACTCTATCCTTTACAAAAAATTTGGGAAATTTTCCTATCATTTTCCTTATACTCAAAATTATCCATAGACATGTACTTAGGGTTCTCACTAAGCTTTTATCATCCTAGTTTCCAAAGGTTAACTAAAATATTTCTTCATTAACAAATATAATGACACAATATTTACATACATTAACATTATATCACTTTTGTGGAATACTTAATACATTACACAAAAACATTCCCAAATACAATATTAGTTTTGTAAATTTGGAAACATGGATCACATTCTTCTAATTTAGTGAAAGATCTTCAAAATATACCATAAATATCTTCCCCTTTAGTACTCCTAACTAAAACATTTTTTTATAACCTAAGGGAAAAACATAAGAAAAAGTTTGATCTCAAATACTCAGTAAGGGTAAACAGGGGAGACATGTAAAAATAATCATGAGCATAAGGGTATGAGATCATGATCATGAAAATACAAGACCATACCCTGCATTTCAATAATCATAAATAGGAATCAGGGAATAAATATTAGTAGTCATAATTCATAAATCATAAGTAAATAAAGAACATAATCCATGAAATCATAACATAATAATATGACAAATAATTTGTGGAAGAAAAATAATCATATAAAATGATTTCCATAGAAGGGAAGACATCATTTACAAATACATTTTAGTAGTATGAGTTCACTCCCCATACTATCTTGGTAGTCAAGGTTCACTCCCAATACCATCTTAGCAAACAAGGTACTTTATGTCTATCTCATGAGATATAAATTTTTACCCATTTCATTGGAGGTAGATACAAGTCTCACCCATCTCATAATGAAATCATAAATATGTGTTCCATAATAACATAAATCATTTACCATATTAGAACCCATGTAATGAAATGGGTTTCATAAACATCATGTAATCACAACATAACCCATAGAAAAGAAATGAGTTTTATAAATATCATTCCATAATAAACATAAACCATTCATAGAAAGAATAAGAATGTAAAAATTGAATAATATTAAAATTAAAAAATAAGTAAAATTAAACAGTGTTATCTTAGATGGGAATTTTTTTTGGATAAAACTCTTGAAAACAATTCTTGAGGAAAATATAATTTTTTCTTTGAAAAAATTTTCTTTACTTGAAATTCCTTGAAATTTTAAAAGAAAAAATTTTCTTTGAAAATAAACTTATAATATTAAAAGGTAATATTAAAGGAAATAAGATTTCATGAAATCATAAAAATACATTCATGTCATAAAAGTTAAAAAATATTCTTATCATACTTTTTCCAGAAAAGTCAAAAAGTACCTTGTTAGGAAAACAACAAAATATTCCTTTAAAAATGTTTAATAAAATTTCATACATGGGTAAAAATGAATTTAAAAAATTATATAAGAATAGTAAAATATATTATGGAATAAATTTTTAAGAAACATGGATATGGAAGATAAATATTTCCCAGAAGATACTTACGTATAAACAATCTTGATAATTATGAGATTGTGGAATTAACACTTACATTAGGTACGATTCCCTCCATATGTGTCCGAAACTCATGTATTGTGGTTTTAAACGTATTATTAAATTATACCAAAATCATAATAATATTTATGATATCATATATTATTTATTTATGACATCATATTACTCGTTTCTTAAGAATTCCATGTTAAAGCAACGTTTTGTGTAATAACCGCTTTGTTTATCGTATGTGTTTTGACTTGTTATTCTTGATCCTATTACTTAAATCTTGATTTACTTAATTCCAGAATGTAAAAAATGATTTATATATAATATATATTTATCATATATATATATATATATATATAATATGAAATGGAATTCACCGTTCATGGAGACGGTAAGCCATACATATGCATGAATGTTGTTTCTATTTTTTATTATACTGAATGGAAGAAGGTAAATGAAATATATGTATATATATTATTACATTATAATTATTATTTAATATATTTAATATTATATAAATATTTACTTTTATATTTATTCCTAAAATGGTTGACATGGAAGATGAATCTCATCGTATCGTGGAGACGGTAGGCTGTACGTACGCATGAGAAACGACATCATTCCCTTAATTGTGAAAAATCAAGGAAGTGGATGGTATGTATTTTGTTCCAGAATAAATATCATGTTATAATAATCATATATAATTATTATTTACATCATTATACTTATCCATGTAAAGTGGTTATGAAAAACATATTACACTATAGTGTGGAGAGGGTAAGTCATCTGTACGCACTCGTGGTACTTTCAATTTTCACAGGTTGAATAAAAGGAGAAATATGGTTTTTACAAAATCGTAATAAAATCTAAGCATATATTTTATACTGTATTTATTAATTTATAATGTAATCAATGAATGAAGAGGAAGTATAAGAAGAAACAATTTTGAAAGAGTTGGTAAGGAGATTACCTATTCTTCAACAATCACCCTCTAGATATCCTATTAGGGACATTAGAGTTGGTATTTTGAGAAGAACATCACCTATATAATGTTACTAGTAAAGTTGATAAGGGAAATAGGCAGAGGATAGTAGAGATTTAAGGCTCAAAGTGGTGTAATAAAGTAAGGGAGGAGGTGACCTTTTATAATTGAGGTGAGGGGCACTTTTGGAAATCATTAAAATATTAAAATATAATATGGCTATTCTAGAGCCAAAAACATCCAAATGAGATATAAATTTATGGTGTGTGACATTTTCAACCATATACTACCCCCTTTTTTACTATTTATAATTTTTTGTGATTTTTAAATAATTTAATAATATATTAATTCAATAAAATATCATTATTTTCAAATTTGATACTATTTATTTAATTTGGATTTAAATACATCAAGAGTGTGGGAATTAGAATACAATGGTTTCAAAGATCTATAATATATATTCTATATCTATAAAATTCTTCATATGATTTAATTCATCCAAAATATATCAAAATTATTACCATTAAAATAAATTATTTTTTATGTTAATTAAATAAATATTGTTTTAACATTAAAGAATCATATAAGGTAATTATATAATTTATAAAAACTGAAAATAAAATTACATAATTAAATTAATTTTATTATGATCAAAATATACATTTATATTCATTCTTATCTTGATTTTTCATTATGTAGACACATAAAATATATTAAATACAAGAGAATGATATTTGAAACTATCCTTGACTTTAAAAAATATAAAAGTTATTTTCATGGGCTACTTTCCATTAAACACCTATAATTATATATTAAGATTATCAGGGTATAATAATATTCATACAATAAGTTTTGGACAAGTTTTGGTTTTATTTTAAATTTTATCATTTTTATTTACCCCTAATTATGCTAATGTAATTTTAATTGTGGTAACAACATTTTAATGATTAATTGGTTATCTATTATTACTTATATGAGATAAATTTCCATAAATGGAAAATTTATGGAATTTAAGAACTTATAATGATATATTTGTATTTTTTAAATATTTTTATGATTTTTAATTAATTTAATAAAATATTATATTTATAAAATATCATTAGTGTCAATTTTGACATTATTCACAACTTTGTCTTTAAATAAAATAAAAACATCAAGATCCTTTAAAAAAACCATTTAAGACACTACTAAAATTTCATATTCACCTATAAAATTAGTTTATTACCATAATTAATTCAAATTATATTTATTTTAATATTTTTAATATCAATTATTTGATCCTTTTATTAATTAAACAATTACTAAATCATTATTGTGTCAACATTTAAGTTAATTATTTTATCACTAAATTTTTTAAATAAATTATCATGATGTATATAAACATATAATATTTCAAAAACCTATTTATAGTCAAATTTATATTATTTATAGCCGTGTATTAAAAATGATATAATCATTTAAAATATGAGTTTGACATTTTTAACTTATCTTTAAATAAAATATAATAAATATCATATTTTAACCAAAGTTTTTTAAAAATGTTATAATTTATTCATATGGTTTATTTTAGTCTAAAACCACTGATACATTGAAATTTAGAAAAATTTTCGGGCAATTTTATAATATTATAATATTATTTTTACCTTTAATTATCCAATTTACCCTTAACTGTGGTAAATAAAAATTTACTAAATTTAAAAATCATAATATACAAAATATCAATTTGATCCTATTAGAATATAAATATAATAATTATTAAAACCATATATTTATATTTTTTGAAATTAAATTCACAGAAGTGAAAAAATTATGTTTAATGCTAATTCTGCAGGCATGGTGAGAAGGCGGATAAAAAGAACGTTAAAAAGTTCAATAAGTTTTTATATCTTATTTCAAAATAAAAACGATTACAATGAACTAAATTTGATTAATATATTTATAATTTATCTATTATGACTTAAAAATTAATTTAAAGTATAATATTTATTTAAATGAAAATTCAGTTTTTAACTTCAATGCAGTATTTTCTACTATTAATAAAAAAATTAAAATTCTCAGAAAAATACTAAAAATTCACCCTAAGTTAATTTTGAAATTTCAAATTAAAAAATGATTTTTATTTTATCAAATTAAATTTCTAAGAGTGTCTAAAATTAATTTTATTATTGTTCATTGAAGGATATAAAAATAGCTCTTTTAAGAAAATAGTATTTCTAAACATATAAAGACTTTACCAAAAATTATACATTTAATTATAAATATATTTTATTTCTATGAAAAAATTTAAAAAATAGTTATTAATATTCATATTACTATTTTTAATTTTTAGGTTATAACTATCTCATTTAAATAATTATAATAGTAAAGTAATGTTTCATAGAAACCCAGTGTTGTGTGTAACGCAAGCGAAGTCGGTGTTGCATATAGTGAAAGCTTAACTTGATATTTTGTATAACATAATAAAAACTTTGTGTATTTATAATATATATTCAGTGTCACATAAAGTGAAAAATGTCAAAAATATTAAATTAATTCAAAGAAAAAATAAATTCACAAAATCTCTGGGTGTTACATTATATATCCTTCATATCATGTATTCCATGTTGTATAATCGGTCTGATGTATCTTATATGTTGTACTTAATAATTTGACACTAATACAATCTTGGAGAGAGTCACTAGATTGTTGTGAAGAACATATTCAAGTACTTGATAAGAAGTAAGGATATGTTATTGGTCGTTGGAGGTGAGGGAGAGTTTATTAGAAGGGGTTAAATTGATTCTAGCTTCAAAACTATAAGGCCTTGATCTTAAACATTACACAATCTTGAATTAAGTTAATAATTCACGTTGAGGATATTTTCAGGTTTAGAGTTTTAGAGAATTAGGCCATAAAAATTATATTACATCTCAAATACTACAAAGTAGACATTTCTAATCAGTATCCATTATTTCATAAAATAAAAACTATTAAAAAAAAACAAGAATTATTTTCTTGATATAAATCTTCTTGAATTATTCCTTTCTCTTAACTTGCCTTATACCCTGTGAAAAAGATTTCAAAAACTTGGGATAAGCATAAAAAGATCAGTAAGGGTTATAAAATAAAGAAATAAATCATTAGTCCATCAATACATACAAAACATAATCTATTTTAAATAATTCATGAAATCATAATATTTATGAATAACACATATAAATCATAAATCATAAAGGTAACTTGCGGCATCCATATCAAACTTACATTGTAGATTTCACAGTTACATAGGGAGTCATGTTTGGAATACCCATCATAGTATATTCCCTAAATCTATTTGTAGAAACATTAATGTTTACCTCTGTTACATTACCCAATGCATTAGGGATCTATCTTGGGCTTACCCACCCTTGGTTTATCACAGAACCATCCGTATATATAACCAATTGCCAAGAACCATACATATTCATAACACATAAAACAAGCATAAATGAAAGATAATATTTCCACATTTCAATCATAAAATATCATTTTAAGATATTGAAATAATCAATGTCTTCTCAAAATGATTTTCAATAACAAAATACAAAAAATAGTATATGGTATTTATTTCCCTTTTAAAAACATTTCTGCTTGTTAAGGAAGCCAAATATGAAATAATGCTCATGGAAGTAGAAAGGTCATTGTCACCACGTAGGTTAAAAATAATCATTCTTTTTGTCATTTAGTAAAACACTTCATTGAGTAAAGATTACATTTGAATTAAATTAAAAGTCTAATGGGTTTATATATTGTATAAAGAAAATTCATGTATAAATCAAAGTATTCCTCAATGAAAGGATATTGAGACGAAGTACCTTACCTCGTGTCCAAGTTGACTAGTTAGTTATTTAATATCATAAATAATAAACTAAATTTAATTTCTAATTTCTTAAGAACATTTTTCAATCTTATTATTCCTTTTATATTACTTATTAACACATTATAAACATTACATAATCATTTAAGTTAATAATAGTAATTTTGTTGATATTTGGTACTTGAGTCAAAAATGAAATTCTTATAATTACAAGTTGTCAATGTGGTCAAAATTAAATTATCTCCAGAATGATATTAATGATTTAGATATTATATATATCAAATATATCCAGTATAAATATGTATTTATAATATTACATTACATTTGGAGATAATAAATGAAATGCACTGTTTAAGGAGACGGTAAGCCGTACGTACGCATGAATGCTACTTTCATTTATATTTAGTATTTAATGGAATAAAAAATTAATGATAAATAGGTATATTATAATTACAGTATAATATCATATATAATTTTATTAACTCCATCCTTTATACATTCCATGTATGACATTAACGATTCATATCACTTTGAGGGGGCGGTAGTCCGCACTTCCTCAAATGAAATTATCGTATTTACCCATCATGGAAACCATAAAGGTATGATATAGATGAAAAATATAGAAGAATAAATATAATATAAATATAATATATATCACATATAAATATAGTTCCATCTTAATGGCCACCATAAGAGGCGGTTGGAGATAATTGAACCATCATCGTTTCGTGAGGCAGTAGTTCACCATCCACAGAAACATTATGTTCATATCCATTAGGTGGAGGTGTGTGGAAGTGTAGTTATAATAATCATCATAAGAAAATCCTAGTATATTTAAGATACTGGTGTTATTATATATGAATGGAATAAAGAGAGTTTAGGGTTTTGGAGAAGGAAAATAAAATAAAAGAACTCGAGAGAAGACGTTACCTTTAAATTGGGTAACTCCCTTTGGTTTGAACCAAAAGGATTTCTTGAAGTGCCTTATACATAAGTTAATGATTCTAGGTAGAATATAGGTATGTTGGGAGATTATTTGGGAAGAGTTTGGATAAGACAATGGGGCTTGAAATGTGTGAGTAAGATTTATAGGTGATGGATTTTTATAAGGGGGAGGAGGGGCTCTTTAGGAAAGTTTGAAAATATTATTTTACTATAAACTGAATTTTGATTTCAAAAGGTTTGAAACTTATTAAATTAGAATATAAGGTGAGTATTTTTATAAATCCTCTTAGAAAATAGGGTTTAAAGAAGTTTAGGGCATAAAATTAACCTTATCTTTTAGCTTTAACCTTTAGTTAACTAATTTAACTTTTACCATATCCTCTTGTATATTTATACTATATGGTTAATATATTTACTATAAAATGCCAATAGAACAAAAAATGGATCATTAATTACATTAGTAACATCATATATGTAATTTATCCAAATATTATATTTTTAGGATTATTTTATCATTTAATAAAATATTGATTGATTTAAAAACTCTTTTAGGTCAATTTATAAACTATTTATGTCAAGAATTTTAAAAAACATATAACAAATTGATTGATTGTAAAAACCTTCATTAATTCAAATATAACAATTCATTATTATCCCTAAAATTCATTTATGTCATATAAATGTTGAAAATAAATTTATTTTAATATTTATAATATCATTTATTTGAATCCTTTTTTAATGAAGCAATTAGTGCATCACCATTGTGTCATAATTAAATTTATTTATTTAATGTCTAAAAATTATAAATAAAATACCATGATGTAGAAAATATTTTTATATTTCTAATTAATATTTTAGTTGAAATTATCACTTATATAACCCATTATAAAAATTGGTTTACTAAGAGATATATGTTAATGATATATTTTCCTTAACTTTAAATTAAATTTTATAGTGTCATTTTCATTTACAAGTGGCTCCATGTGGTACCAAAATCAACCCAAGGATGCCCATGGTCGGAAATGTATCAAACAATATGATTAGGACATGTGTTAGGGTAATTTAATATTATTATAATATTATTTTGTTACCCTTATTTACCAGATTTACCCTTTAGCCATGGTAAATAAAATATTTACTCAAGTTACTATTCATAATGTATAAAAATAAAAGTTAACTATTTACACAATTATGAACTACTGATTCCAAATATGGAATCCATTTTTACACATTTAAAATTCAGAAGTTTTAGAAATCAATTTAAAATTAATTCCTGTTGTCAAAACCAAAAAGCATGTTTTTAAAAAATAATAAATATTAAAGGATTGGCACTTGTTTATGTTCAATTTACAAGTGAAATTACTTATAATGACCAGCATTGGATTAAATGGTAAAAAAATAATCTAATTATACTTTAAAACCAATTAAAAAGATAATATAACCATATAAATAAATTATTTTAAAATGCAGTTTTGAATTAAAATGCAGTATTTTTCACTATTCATTAAAAATGAACAATATTAAAGAATACCAAAATTTCATCCAAAGTAAATTGTTTTTGTCCCGATTATAAATAAGAATATTATTTTTTCAAATATATCATATAAAAATGACACAAACTATATTTAAAAAGGGTTCACCATCAAAAGGTAGCAAATTGACATTTTAAAGAATATTTGTATTTATGCTTAAAACTGGATTAATTCACATTTTAAGCCTCTAATATTTATTGGATAAATGTAAAAACATTGAAAAAACATGTATAATCATATTGTAGTTATTTTTGTTCATTTTCTCCAATACAATGACTAGGCGTTAACAACCATTTAAAATAATATTATATTATTATTTTTCCGTACGACTCAACCTTGTGTGAAACATGAGATTTTGGAGAAACCCATTGTTGCATGTCGGGTATGCCATCGAAAATAGAATCGTATTTAAAGTAAAATTAATATTTAATCTACAAATATTAATAAATATTAAAATGTCATATTCTTTATTTTCCTGGGATGTTACATCCTTACCCTCTTTTGGAAATTTAATCCTCGTAATTTTATTCACTTATCAAATAAATGGGGCTGTTTATCCCTCATAGAATTCTAAAATTCCCATGTTGCCTCTTTAACCATATCATTTTTACAAAAAAACATTACCTGATGAATTAACTTATTCCATAACACTTGCTCTCTTCGGTCAAGAATATGGATCATTTGTTCCCCATAAGATAGATTCTCTTCCAACTGAACTAACTCTGGACTAAAAACATGAGATGGATCCAGTATATACTTTCTCCAAATTGAAACATGAAAAACATTGTGTACCTAGAATAAACATGGAGGTAAATCCACTCTATAAGAAAATGATTCGACTTTCTCTAGGATTTCATAGGGTCTAACGAACCTTGGACTAAAATTTCCCTTCTTACCAAAACACATCACACTTTTCCATGGAGAAACTTTGAAAAACACACGATCACCTACCTCGAAATAAATATCCTTCCTTCGGTTATCCGCATAACTTTTCTGCCTGCTCTGAGCTATTCTCATGTGCTTCTGAATCAAATGAACTTTTTTGCCAACTCTTCTTCCAATTCTGGTCCCATCAACTTCCTTTCACCTACTTCATCCCAAAAATCTGATGTTTGACACCACTTTACATATAATGCATCAAATAGTTCCATCTGTATAATGAAATAAAAAACTATTATTATAAGAAAATTTAACCAAAGAATGATGTAGGTCCTAACTTCCCTGACAATCCATTGAGAAAGCATGTAACATATCTTCCAATGTCTGAATTGTTCATTTTAACTTCCCATCTGATTGTCGATGAAAATCTGTACTAAAATTTAATTCAGTACCCAATGACTTCTGAAGGAATTTACAAAAGTTAGAAGTAAACCTATGATTATGATCAGATATAATAGAGAGGGGAAACCCATGCAACCTAAATATCTCTTTAACATACAACCGAGAAAGTTGATCGAGAGACAAAGTATCTCGAATAGGAAGGAAATGAGCATATTTAGTCAATCGATCAACAATAACCCAGATTTTATTATTACCTCGAGATGTCTTTGGTATCCCCACAACAAAGTCCATGGATATATTTTCCAATTTCCACTCTGGCACCCGTAAAGGCTGAAGCATCCCTTTCAATAATTATTGCCCTATTTTAACCTATTGATATGTTAAAAAATTCACAGTAAAGTCAACAATATCTCTTTTCATTTTATCCCACCAGTAATACTCCTGAAGATCTCTATACATCTTAGTACTACTGGGATGAACTGAAAATGGAGAACTACGAGCTTCACATAACAACTCATTCTTCAACTGCGAATCACAAGGCACACATAATCTATTCCCAAATCTCAAAATACAATCTTTATCAATGTTAAATTCAGGTAAATTATCCTGCTGAACCAACTCAACCTTTTTCTGCAACTCACTATCTTCTTTCTACGCTTGCTTTATTCTATCTTCTAGGGATGATTTCACTGAAACCTAAAACAAAACAGATAAATTTCTTGATCCAACAACTTCTATGCCAAATTTCATCAAATCATTAATCAAAAAATCTTATTCCAAATGTAACATGTTTAATATAGCATTACTCTTTCGGCTCAAAGTATCAGCCACTTTATTTTCCTTTTCTGGATGGTAATGAATCATGAAATCATAATCCTTGATTAATTCCAGCCATCTCCTCTATCTCATGTTCAATTCTTTCTAAGTGAATATATAATTAAAACCTTTGTGGTCAGTATATTTTTCACATTTTACTCAATACTGATGATGCCTCCAATTTTTTAAAGAAAAAACAATAGCATCTAATTCCAAATAATGTGTAGGGTAATTTAACTCATGAGGTTTCAACGAACGTGAAGCATACGAAATTACCAGATCATTCTGTATTAGGACACAACCAAGTCCTTCCAACGAATCATCACTATATATAAAAAATTCACTATCTCTAGAAGGTAGTGCCAAAATTGGAACATTCACTAATCTTCTTTTCAATTCCTGAAAAACATCATCATATTCTTTTGTCCAAATGAACTTAACACCTTTTTGAGTTAACTTAGTTAGTGGCCTAGATAACCATGAAACATTCTCAACAAAACTTCTATAATATCCTACCGAACCAAGAAAACTATGAATCTTGGTTATATTTTTAGGTATTTTCCATTCTTCTACTACTTTTGTTTTAGTAAGATCAATAGTTATGCCATTTTTTGAAACAATGTGATGAAGGAATGAATTTTTTTGTAAGCAAAACATACACTTGATGAATTTCCCATATAGTTTATTTTCATTTAAGGTTTGCAAGACAACCCTTAAATGACTTTTATGTTCCTCTTTACTTTTGGAATAAACCAAAATATCATCAATAAACACATCCAAAAACTTATCCAAGAACTCAAGGAAAATTTTATTCATAATATCCATGAATATAGTAGGTGCATTGATTAACCAAAAAGGCATAGAAAAAAATTCATAATGGCCATATCTAGTACAAAACGCGGTCTTCAAAATGTATTCCTCATTTACTTTCAAATGATGGTACCCCAAAATCAAATCAATATTCAAAAAATAATGAGCTCTCTAGAGCTGATCAAACAAATCATTAATATGAGGAAAAAGACACTTGTTCTCAATAGTGATGTTATTCAATGCTCTAAAATAAATGCAAAGTCTCATTGAACCATATTTCTTTTTAACAAACAAGATAGGAGCACCCCATGGTGATGTGCTCGGTCTAATGAAACCTTTATCTAATAACTCTTGAAATTGTTTCTTTAACTCTAAAAGTTTAATTTGAGCCATTTGATATGGTGGTTTTGAAATTGTCTTAGCATCAGGAACTAAGTCAACAGTAAATTCAACTTACCAATCAGGTATTATACCAGGAAACTCATCAGGAAAACATCAAGATACTCATTTACCACTAGAGCATCATTAATCTTAATAGTTCATTTGTTTTCAACAGTATGTTCAAGGTAATATTCATTTCCATGTTTTACTAGTTTGTCTACTTCCTGATATGTTATCAAAAGTAAGGGTTCATGCTTGTACAAAAACTAGAATTATTTCTGAAAAGAAACCTCTTTAGCTCTATAGTCAATCTTAGTATGATAAACAAAAAGCCAATATATACCCAAAATAACATTAAAATATACTAGAGAAAAAACAATAAGGTTTTCTGGTAGATTCTTTCCGCACAGAAGGACAATAATGTTCTTATAATTTCTTTTTGTCTTAATATTTAGTCCTGATGTTTTTACCATAAGTTTAGGATTAATATCTTAAGATGGAATTACCAATTTACTAGAAAGTTTCTCAGAAATGAATGAATGTGTAGACACTAAATCAAACAACACATTGATATAATATGAATAAACAAACATTGTACCTGATACCACTTCATTTGATGGCCCAACATCTGTTGAAGTAGTTACAAAGGGTTTCACCACCCCTTTATACTTATAGTCTGCATACTTTTCCTCAGTTGAGTTCTTCATTGGACACTCATTTTCATATTGACACATTTCATTTCACTTAAATCATTTTACTAAATGTAAATAATATTTTGTCTTACTATTTCCCTAATATTGTTTAGTGAAATTATGAGCCTTATGTACCATTTTACCACATCTGTAGCACTTACCAGAATTCAAAATACATTCCCCTATATAATTTTTACCACAATTTTTACAAACATTAAACTTAAGTTTCTTACCATTATACTTTTTTAAAGAGTTCTTACCTTTCATCCACCACCTCATCCTCTTATTCTATTATTTTTCAAAGAACACCTGATCATCAGAAAACTCAATTTCTACATTCTCCGCACATTGAAAAAGTTTTCCATAACTTTTGAACTCACGAGAAGCTAAAGCACTTTGATACTCTAGATTTAATCCTAAGTAAAAACGGTTGATTTTACTATTAAGATCTTGTATGAAATTTGGATCATTCCTTGCCAGTCGAGTGAATTTTTCTTCATAAGTAGCCACTGATTCATCCTACTAACTCAATTCTAGAAATTGTTTTTCCAACCTAATATGAAACACCTTAGGAAAATATTTTTCAATAAACATACTTTTGAATTCATCCCAATCAAGAGAATCAATATCCTCACTATCTCTAATATTTTTAACCATAAAAACCACTGATCGACTTCACCTTCAAAATGGTATACATCAAGACTAACCTTTTGATGTTCTGAACAACCCATGGCATAAAAAATCATCTCCAGTTATTTAATCCACCCTTAATCTTGTATAGGGTCAGATGAACCTTTGAATGATGGGGGATGCTACTTCATGAAATGCTTCACTACTAACACGTTCCTTTGTGGTTGATCTGGCTGATCTCGTGCATGGATACCACCACCATTTATAGCCCGAGTCAACTATACCATCACTATAACAAACTGTTATATTTTGATTCTAACCATCTCAAGTTGCTAATTTGGATGGTTGTTTTCCTCTTAATGTAGTTCCATCATAACTGCCCTATTTCCTTTTTGGAAAACCATTATGGAAACAAAAATATCTTAGGCAAAGAAACATAGTAATCTGTAAATGCTATATCATTTCGAACTTAACTTAAATTAATTTATGGATATTAATTCAACAATATCCTAACTCCTAATGTAATCTAAACTGACCTCTGATACCAACTATAAGGACCCGTTCTTAAACATTATGTAATCTTGAATCAAGTTAATAATTCACCTTGATGATCTTTTCAGGTTTAGAGTTTTATAGAATTAAGTCATAACTATTAAATTTCATCTCAAATACTAAAAAGTAGACATTTCTACTTAGAATCCATTTTTTTCATAAAATAAAAACTCTTAAAAGAAAAAAATAATTCTTTTCTTGATATAAATCTTCTCGAATTATTCCTTTCTCTTACCCTACCTTATACCCTATGAATTTTTTTTACAAAACTTGGGATGAGCATAAAAATCTCAGTAAGGGTTATAAAATAAAGAAATAAATAATTAGTCCATCAATACATACAAATCATAAGCTCCATTACATACCTCATGAAATCATGAGATTTATTAATAACACATAGAAATCATAAATCATAAAGGTAAATTGTAGCATCCATATCAAACTTACATTATAGCTTTCACAGTTATGTAGGGAATTATGTTTAGAATAACCATCAAAGTATATTCCCTAAATCTCTTAGGATAAACATTAATGTTTACCTCCATCACATTACCCAATGAATTGGAGATCTATCTCGGCCTCACCCATCCTAGGTTTATCACTAAACCACCCATATATGTAACCAATTCCATAGAACCATAACATATTCATAAAACATAAAACAAGCATAAAGGAAAGATAAAATTTACACATTTAAATCACAATATATAATTTAAAGATATTGAAATAATAAATGTCTTCTCAAAATCATTTTCAACAAAAAATAAGTAAAAAGAGTCTATGGTATTTATTTTACTTTTAAAAACGTTTCTGCTTATTAAGGAAGCCAAATATGAAATAATTCTCGTGACATCGGAAAGGTTATTATCACTGAGTACATTAAAAAAAGCATTCTTTTTGTCATTTAGTAAAAATATTCATAGAGGAAAGACTCCATTTGAATAAAATTAAAATTCAAAGGGGTTTATATATTGTATAGAGGAGATTCATGTATAAATCAAAGTATGCCTCAATGAAAGGAGATTGAGACGAAGTCCCTTACCTCAAGTCCAACTTGACTCATTCATTATTTATTCTCCTGAATAATAAACTGAAATTAATTTTTTAATTACTTAAGGACATTTTTCAAGTTTACTATTACTTTTATATTACTTATTAACATGTCATAAATATTATATAATCATTTATGTTAATAACGGTCCTTTTGTCGATATTTGGTACTTTAATAAAAAATGAACTTCTTATAATTACAAGTTGTCCATGTGGTCAAAATTCCATTATCTATAGAATTATATTCATGATTTAGATATAATATATATAATATATATCCAATATCTATGTATTTATAATAGTACATAACATTTGGAGATAAGAAATAAAATGTACTGTTCATGGAGACAGTAAGTCATACGTACGCATGAACGCTACTGTCATTTATATTTCGTATTTAATGGAATGAAAAATTAATTATACATAGGTATATTATAATTATAGTATAATATCATATATAATTTCAGTAACTCCATCCTTTATATGTACACATATGGCATGAATGAGTCATATCACTTTGAGGGGGTGGTAGTCCGCACTTCCTCAAATGAAATTATTGTATTTACCCTTTATGGAAACTATAAAGGTATGCCATAAATGAAAAATAAATAAGAATAGAGAAAATATAAAAATAATATATATCATATATAAATACATTTCCATCTTAATGGTGACCATAAGAGGCGGTAAGAGATAATTTAATGATTATCGTTTTGTGAGGTAGTAGTTCGCTGTCTACATAAACAATATGTTTGTATCCATTATATGGAGGTGTGTGGAAGTGTAGTTAGAATAATCCTCATAAAAACATAATATTATATTTAATATTCTGGTTTTGTTATATAATAATGGAATAAATATAGTTTAGGGGGTTGTAGAAAGAAAATAAAAGAAAAGAACTCGAGAGAAGTCGTTACCTTTTAATTGGGTAACTCCCTTTGGTTTGAACCAAAAGGCTTTCTTGAAGTTCCTTATACCTAAGTTAAGGATTATAGGTGGAATATAGGGATTTTGGGAGATTATTTTGGAATAGGTTGGATGAGACAAGGGGGCTTGAGAGGTGTGAGTAAGAGTTAGAGTTGATGACTTTTTATAAGGGGGAGGAGGGGCTCTTTAGAAAAGTTTGAAAATATTATTTTATTATAAACTGAATTTTGATTTAGAAAGGTCCCCAACTCATTTAATTAGAAGATAAGGTGAGTATTGTTGTAAATAATCTCATAAAATGGGTTTTAGACAAGTTTATGGCATAAAATTAACCTTATCTTTTAGTCTTAACCTTTAGTTAACCAATTTAACTTTTACCATGTCCTCTTGTATATTCATACTATATGGTTAATATATTTACTATAAAATTCCAAGAGAACAAAAAATGTATCATTAATAAAATTAGTAACATTATATATCTCATTTTTCCTAATGTTATATTTTTGATATTATTTTATCATTTAATAAAAATTTTATTGATTTAAAAACTCTTTTATGATAATTTATAAAGTATTCCAATCAAGTCTTTTAAAAAAGATATAAACACTTGATTCATCATAAAAAACGTCATTAATTCAAATATAACAAGTCATTATTATCCCTAAAATTATTTTATGGCATAAAAAGTTTCAAAATAAATTTATTTTAATATTTATAATATCATTTATTTGAATCCTTTATTAATGAAGCAATTACTTCATCCCCATTGTGTCATAATTAAATTTATTTATTTAATGTCCAAAATTTATAAATAAAATAAAATAATGTAGGAAATATTTTTATCTTTATAATAACTATTTATAGTCTAAATTATCACTTATATAACCAATTATAAATTTTTTTTACCATGAGATATATGTTAATGTTACATTTTCCATAACTTTAAATTAATTTTTATAAAGTGTAATTTTCACTTACAAGTTTCTCTTTGGGGTCCAAAAATCAACCCAAGGATGTCCATGGTCAGACATGTATCAACTTATAGGACTAGGAAATGTATAATGATAATTTAATATTATTATAATATTATTTGTTTACCCTTATTTTTCAAATTTACCCTTTAACCATAGTAAATAAAATATTTACCGAAGTTACTATTCATACTGTCTAAAAATAAAAGATACCTATTTACACAATTTAGAAATCCTCATTAAAAATATGCAATCCATTTTTCGATATTCAAAATTCAAAATTTTGTTTAAATTAATTTAAAATTAATTCCCGTTGTCAAAACCAAAAAGCGTGTTTTTAAGAAATAATAACTATCAAAAGATTGACACTTGTTTATGTTCAATTTCAAATTGAAATTACATAAAATGACCAAAATTGGATTAAATGGTAAAAAAATAATAATTAAACTTTAAAAACAATTAAAAATATAATCTAACCATATAATTTTATTAGATTAAAAGGCAATTTTGAATGAAGATGTAGTATTTTTCACTATTCATTAAAAAATGATCATTATCAGAAAAATACCAAAATTTCATCCAAAGTAAATTTTGATGTCACAATTCTAAAGAAGAGTATTATTTTTTCAAATAAAACATAGAAAAGTGAAAAAACTAGATTTAAAAAGGGTTCTCCATCAAAAAGTTGTAAATCAACCATTTAAAGAATATTAGAGTGTTTATGCTTAAAATTGTATTCATTCACATTTTAAGCCTCCAAATTTTATTGGATAATTGTAAAAACATTTAATATACATGTATAATAATATTGTATGTAGTTATTTTCCTTCCCACCAACATAATGGCTGGGCATTAACTACCATGTAAAATAATATTATACTATTTTTTTCAGTATGACTCAGCCTTGTGTGCAACGTGAGATTTCGGAGAAACCCATTGTTGTGTGTTGGGTACACCATCAAACATAGCATCCTATTTAAAGTAAAATTAATATTTAATTCAAAAATATTAATAAATATTAAAATATCACATCCTTTATTTACCTGGGATGTTACACAAACTGACAAGGATGACCCAAGATCTTAATATGGTTTCATGTTTTTCCTAAGAATTAGAGATATCATATAAAAGTATTCTAAAAAACCAGTGTGGAATACTCGAATATTGGATCAAATTACATGATATCAGTTTTTGTGAAGGAAAATTTTTGGATTAAGAATTTTATCTCTAATCTAGGGGTGGTTCCTAGAATTTTAAGAGTAATTAAGATTTACTATGACAAAAATTGAGCTATTCCTCAAGATAAGAAACACCATTTTCACCAAATGAGGAAAAAAATCCTTTGTAAATAAAATCTCATTTGATAAATCATTGAGAGGGTTGATTTAAATATCTTATGGGGGGATAATTATGATAATTTTTAAAATCCATTGACAAAACCATTAAATTATTAGAAGTATGAGGGCATTGTAATGTATCTAGGTACTAGATACATGAGATAATATATGTAATAATTGATGACAGTATAAATGTATCATGGTTTTATAATAAAGGAAATATCCATTCATAATTTATTTATGTGTGATGTGTATATTACATGAATAGTGGAATGATAAAATCCCATAAAAGTACATCTTTGTGCTGTCCCTAATTGATAGTCATCAAAGATTATTATTGGTTTTGATGAAATGTTAATATTAACACGAGTTGAAAAAAAATTAGAATGAGTAGAATTTTATATGTGATATAGAGTGGACATAGGAGATAATAAATGGGGATTTATTATCAAGACTAACCAGTGAAAGTATATCACATGGAATTTCATCCAATCATTGATATATTTAGTGGTGTCTACAACATATAAATCCATATTACCTAATGTTGACAATATACTTATCATATGAACCTTAATAATTTGATACTTTTCTTATGCCAACCTTGAGGATGATCTAATTAGGGGGTGGTTGGGTATATTTATGATCACTTCTTTAGTTGAGTTTAACCAAGATTATATTATTCTATTATATGACATGTATGAAATTTAAGACCTCTATTGAAACCGACTAAGGAAAACATGTCTATAATTAGTTGGGAGACATGTGATGTGATCTGAAAATTGCATGAATGACATGTGATGTATTAATTCAAACCAGTTAGTAGATTTTAGAGAATCATAAATGTATGGGATGGATAATACTATATTTCCATTTTCCATGTGTACTTATGACTCTACATATTAGAAAAAAGTATTATATAATCAAGAGTATGATATATAAATATATTTATATTATGAATATTATGTTTATATGGTGATATGAGTGCATTTAATCAAGATTATACTATTCCCTTTTGGATCACGAGTAGTAATTATGTTTTTATAGTGGATGATATTTTCTTACAATTATTGATTGGGAAATTCATAATTGTTATTGTAGTTAAAAAGGCTCATAATGTTATATATAAGGTCCTATAATGAGGATTCATTTTGGTACAAAGAGTTTGTCCAATATTTGAGAGAGTTCATATGATAACCATATCCAAATAAGTTTGTACAAATCATAAAATATTATTAAGTTTGTTATAAAGTATTTTATAATTCATTATATGTAAGATATTATTGGATATATGAAATAAATTATAATACATGACTTTGTGAGATTCAACATGCCTTGTTTTTTGTTTGATTATAGTTCATGAAACTATATCTTATTTTTCATATAGAATAATATGGGATATCAATCGTCTTACTCTCCGATGATAATAATGACTAATTTCGATTCTAAAAACATCATATAATGATGTTTGGACTAATTTAATAATAAAGATAGTTTTAATAAGTCACTTAATTAATGATATTTTTTTTATTTTAACTATAGAGACACCTTGAGTGTGTGTGTGTGTGTTGGGGGGGAAAGTCTGGTTTTTTTTTCAACTCAACCTTAAATTTCAATCAACCATATATATTTTTTATATTATTCCCATTTTATCAGGAACTAGTGACCAACGTATTGATCAATTACATTTTCACACATCACCAAACCTCAAGAATGAATTCTGAAATGTAGAGTATGAATTTTACGTAGTTCACCACAAATGGATAATCCAAGGAGTATACACTGTTGGTGTGCTGATGCACCATGAGATAACAGTACTCACCATAGTTATTTAAAAGGTCAAGAATGATGCACTATAGATCTTTAGGACACTCTCTCTTTTTCTTATCCACGAACTTATTAAATGAAGGGAAATTTAGTTTATTTATTTGAGAGTCTCTTTAATAATTTATAGACTTGAAGTTATCTTCTATAATATCATAGGTTTCCAAGACACCATGCACCTTTATCTCCATATAGATGATCCATTAAACTTCTTATTAATTGAAATCATATTATTCAATCTAGATAAGATCTACTCCTTGTAAATAAATCAGTCTCATGTTTTCTTCTTCTAAATTTAAATGAGGGTACCCTTTTTTATGTGAGTATTTTCTCTTTTAATTCTAAATGATCATGGAAATGACTAACCCCTTTAATATAAATATCATTCAGCACTAGAATTATCCAATTGTACTTTATCTTCTTCAAAAAATAATTATTAAAATGAAACTCTTTCCTTGAGACTAATATCTTGAATAAACTGTATCTAATAATTCAATTCCATCAAAATCTCTCTTCTTTTATTTTTTAAACCATATATCACAATATCTACCTATTTTTTTCTCCAAAACTACTTCCAGAAATTTTATCTCTTTAAAAATGTCTCCCCTTTGATCCAAGGATTTGGATCAATCCATTTCCTCTTAATTATAAATAATCATGAAATTTATAGAACATATTTTAATGTGGTCAAGTATATGAATTAAAACTTGAGACAACCTCCTAAAATATCATGTAAAATATCTTGTTTTAAACTTAATTAAATTTTTAATTATATACAACCATATTCTTTATTGTGTGATGTTATTAACTATGATATGGTCTTCTATTTTCTCAACATGATCATTAAATGATGTGATTATTCATTTAATTATGTGTCAGGAGTGAGAATCTTATTTCACGTCATTTCAAATTATACTAGAAGGAGGTAGTCTAGATGATAACCAGGTCTTGATGGTTTAAGTATTAGCTGTGGTATTTTTCAAATGGGAGGTAGTTTGATCAAATGATGGTGTCTTATGATAGTAATATGTAGTTTTTATTTTCATTAGAATATTTTCAACATAAGTTATAAGGTTATTATTTGGAGTTTTTTGGAAAAGGGATGGGTAACCTTCCACTTTTCACTAAGTATAAGTGGTTAAGTTCCAATAACCAAAAATAATCGGAAGTCAACATGGTTCAATAGAGAGATATACAAAAATATTAGAGGTTAGTTTAAATGGGTTATAATTACTATAATTAAGTGGGATCACCTATAAATTTGTATGGATTTGATTGATATATTACTTGTAATAAGTTATCTATTTTTTTTGATTTAGAAAAAGTGATTTTAATTCTTGTATTGTCTTATTATAATTAAGAAGGCAATAAAATTTCTCATGTAGATATAAGAAACATTATACAAACCAAATAACTCATGTTTCCTTTTATTTACCATTTTTATTGAATTTTTATGAGTCATGAGTTTGATTGATTTTTTTGAGGTCAACTTGATATAGTGAGTTGGGTGTGATGTAAACCTATCTTCTGATACACTAGAGTCTTTTGGGTCCTTCTGACAGTTTTATGTCTACTGTTTGGTTCTTTTAGTGGTAATGTCAATGATTAAACATTTAAGGGTTCCCAAAAAATGGTATCCGAGATTTTTTTTATTTCATATTAATCATAAACACACTTAAAGGAATAACATGTAACACTCAATCTATTTTGTTAATATTATTTTGATTTTAGTGAGAGATTACTATCATTAGAAGGTATGAAATTCGGTGAAAGTAAGGTATGGATAGAAAAGTTCAATAGAATAGAATTTGGTTTCTAAAAGATATACATGTAATAGTATCTCATTAAAAATTATTTGTAGATTACATTGATTAGATTTAATCTAGAGAGGATGAATGAAGAAGAATAGGAATGATTGGATTGGAAATAGGTTAGGTTGGTTAGGATTTCATTATAACAGAACATTGTATTTAATATTCCAGAAGTAAATACCATGGTGAAGTTGATGAAGGAACTGAAAGACATGTATGATAAGATGATGAAAATCAATAAACTTTTTATGATTTTGAAGTCATTTAGCATGAGTGATGAAGCATTATCGTGAACTCACAAAAATTTTTATAACTAGGTGCAACATAGGGGTTGACCTAAGTTATTATCTTTAGGTATTGTTGCGGTAAATCACTCACTACTTATAAATAATTTTTAATTTTTTTATTTAGAAAATAAAAATAAATGAAATTGGGGTTTGAGAAATGAGAATTCAAGATAAATAAAAGTAAAAATTAAATGCAGAATGCATAAAGAATGACTGTTGACAAAATGATATTGGACAAAAAGGAGATCCTCCTAGGAGATTATCTAGAGTAAACCTTCATCGACTCTTTTTTTCATTTAAAATAATCTTAATGAACATGATCCATCGTATTCATGAAAATTATCTCCTACCAATGATGTGAATATATGGTATACTAAATGATGGATGAGATACCACACATCCTACTCCTCGATCGAGGGAGAATATTGCAGAAAGAAGAAGCTAATCCTTAAGAGGAAGGTGAAGACACAAAAAAACCTTTCCCACTAAGATACCCCTTAGTCTGACTATAAGAAAATAAGATACAATAAAAATTATGGCTCCTAAAATTGTGTTCAATACCAAATTACTCCCCTAGGAACTTCCTCAGGTTAGCTACTCTCGATCATGAGCATAAGAGTTCATAGTGAAGAGGAAAATGGGGAGAAAGAGATAAATAATAAGATTGAAAGAGAACACTTAAAATAAAATTTGAAATGTGATTACAGAATGAAAATACAATAAAATAAAAGGCTAAAATAAATAAAATCGCCAAAAAAGGCTATCCATAAGTTTCCAACCCTTTGGAATTAAGAAGGATTACATTTTTATAATCAAAGGGAGGAAATTTTCTGATCCAATTATATCCACATTATATATGTGAATGGATGTCCCATTAAATGTCTGAATATGAAAATTGTTCCTTATTTAAATATATTCCTTTACTTTATACTCATCTACCCTAAAATATTTAGATTTATTGGAAACCTTATGTACAGGTTATGGCTGTTTTACTTTGGAAATTTAATTCTGGATAGGTGACTCTTTATATAACAATATTCCACTTTGCCATGCATTAATAAAAATGAGGATGACCGAATCAGGTGGGTCCAAATTTAAAGAAAAATTTCCTCTAGATGTCTTATTACTTAATGTATAATTTGAGATCATTTTTTCATCCTATTATAGAATATGGTCCCAGTAATTAAATTATTTTGATATGTGCATAGCTTTCAAGGCCTGAATTGTGAGAATGATTTGGGCCTTCAAATGGTAGATTGAGATTTGGGTATAAAATAATAAAAAGAAGAAAATAAAACATATTAACCTATAAAATAATAATTTATAAATTTTTATTATTTAATATAAATTTATGTCTGAAACACAAAACTAAATTGAAATAGTTAAAATATGAAATAGGTCATTTTTCCAATTAAGCTAAATAATGTTTCAAAACATAAAATGTGACAATTAACCTTAAAATAACACATTTTTGGGATTAAAAACACACAAATTATGATTAAAATAATTGAAAACATTTTCTCATTCAGTTCCCCTATACTTATACATTTCACTCATAGGAAACCATCTTATACAATGGTCAAAATAAACTTCCCAAAGCATAAATGACAACAAATATAAATTATAATGTCAAGAAAAATAAAATTATTAATACATGGATAAATATTTAATAACTTCTAAAAAAAATAATCCATTCAATCTCATTTTAATCCTCATATTCATATAACACCTACCTCCCTAAAATAATATTACTCTATTCACTCAAGGATTTTCTGTGGAGTTTTTCTCATTCCAAAGAACATGTGTGATCCCCATAGGCTTTATATACTTATAGTATATCCACATAATGGAGTCAAAAATGTTTAAATCATGAGGTCTTTTTCATGGGTTGTTCTGAGGCTAAGGGTTGACAGGTTTTAAATGTAAAAACATCTGAGCCAAATTGAGGAGGGTTAATCCCTAATGTAAAGTAAATGCATGAAAACAATTTTTCTTAAGTCAATAAGCTCAAAAATAAATCACATACATAAAAATCTTTATTTAATTGGAATTTTAGTATTAATAATAAATTCATTCTCACTTTTCCCCAATTATAGCATTTTTTCATCATGATTTCAGATCTAGATTTATCTTCAGAATCTTATTTTTTATAAAAAGAGAGGAATCTTTTGATCTTAAAATATTAGGGAACACCCAACCGATATGTGTAATTAAATTTGGTCTACCCATTCATATTTACAACATAAAATTTATTCCACCAAAGTAGAAATAAATATGAAAACACATTCAATTCATCTCAAATATATTCTTCAAGAAACAAAAACTCAACTCTTCTTCTCCCTCCCCCACACTTGAGTTTAACAATAATCATGCATTTAAATTGTATAACTAGTTGGAAAGTTATAAATGGATTTTAATGTTTCTTCTTAACAAAATATTTCATGTATAATATGAGCTTAATAATGGTTAGATATAATGGTAGTCCAAAATTAAATTCCAATGTAAAAAGTTCTTTTTATGTGTTGCGTCAATCATACTTAACAGATTCCATTAACTCTATCATCTATGAAAGAGATGGAAAAAGTTATAGATCAAAAAACATGTCTCCATACTCTTAGTAAAAATATAAATGTAAATAATATGCCAAAAGGTTTATAAACATCTTAGGTTGGGAAATATTTTCAATTTGTTCAGTACTAGTGCACATGAGTTTCACAATCAATCAAACTTCATCAAATGAAAAGATCTGAAATCAAGAAATAAAATCCATTCAGAAATCATTTAAGTTCCCAAATACTCTAATTAATCGATGTTCTAAAAATACCAATATGGTTTGAATTTTCAAAATTATTCAATTAACCTAAAGATACCTAAAAACACACCAAAAATAAAAAATAAAACATGAAAAATTTAAAAAAAGTCATGAAAAATAAATTGAACGAACTAACAAAATTATTAAAAAAATTAAAATCCCTCCCCCACACATATTTTATTTACCACCTTATTTTTTATCTCAAACAAGATCAATAATTTTTTATGTGCTGAATTTATATTTGATGGTAAATAAAATAATGAAAAGTAAGGACACAACCAAATTTATTTTTTAGTGGATGCCTTGAGTTAAGCTCATATATAATACCACATTAAGAATACTATAAATAAATTAAAATATATAACAAAAATAAACAAAATAAATTATAAAGTGGATAATTCTAGTTTAGGCCCCCATGTGGGGGCTAGGTTTTTACTACCCCTAATCAGGTTGTTGTAGTAGATTATCCCCAATAAGAATGTGGGTGTGGTTTCTTTGATATGAACCACCACATGTGAATTTTCCTAGTTTACAAGATTAAAAAATGATATTGGATAACCCCAAATAATATAAGAAAATTATCAATTATTGATAAAGGGAAATTAGATAATTTTAGGTCTAGAGTGGGAGGAAAAAGAAAATAGGGGTACTCCCTGTTAAATTCTATGGTGTCTTTTTCCATGTGGTATGAAAGTTGTTGTGGAGGAGATAATCACACCACCAAATGATACTTCAAATATTCTTCTTAGATCACCAAAACATGGGAATTATCTTCTTTAACATCCAAGGTATGATATATTTTTACTGTATCTGAAATTTCTGAGAAAGAAGTTATGAAAAAATTCAGATTGAATAAGATTAAAACATGAAGAAGTAATAAATAAATATTCAATTTCATGTAATTAATATTAAAAACTAATCTCTTCTGGAAGAACCATTGAAAAATTAGTACAAATATGTGAATCTTGATTATCATATTCAAAAGTAGGAGAGAGGTATAGAGGTTGTTACTTTTTAATATCAAGGATGGGAAGATCATGTTTTATGATATCTTCAACAAAAAAATTTCAGAATTATTATAAAAAATGTTTATCTCTAATAAGTATTTTAGCTGGCATGTTTTCTTATAGGACCTTCTTGAAAAATGGTTGCATGAGATATGATGTGATTAATTCTTTTATTATGTCTTTCTCATCTACATTAGGTTATTTTACATAAAACTTATTGGTGAAATCTCTTACACCACTCATTCTAGTTCACGTTCCAGCTCAGGTTTAGATTTCTCCTTGGATGTGCATACATATTCACCAATCCATTCTATTTGGATATACATGTTTTGAATTTTATCACTAATCCTTCTAAAATGAACATCAATATTATTGTAAATTTATTCTTACACCAGATATTGGTTAGTCCATGCATAATAAATTTAATTGAATGACATCGTGAACAAAAATATATATTTTTTAATTTTTTTTATTTAATTTATGATTTTTGAGTTTTTTTTAAATTAATGGAAAATTATTTAAAAAATGTGGATAAAAATAGAAGGTTAAGGCCACTTGGATCCCCAAAAATGACATCAATTTGATGAAGTGTTGTCATGTGCACTCTCAAATTTTTTTATAACTAAGTGAAACGTAGGGGTTGACCTAATTCATTATCTTGAGGAGTTGTCATGGTCAATAATTCACTACTTCTAAATCAATTTTTTTTATATTTTTATATTTTTAAAATAAAACTAAATGAAATTTAGTTTTGAGAAATGGTAATGGAAGATAAAGAAAAGTGAATATTCAATACATAATGCAGATAAAATGAATGCGGAAAAAAGGATGTTAGATATAAAAGATATCCTCTTAGAATATTATCCAGAGTGAACCTTCATCATCTCTTTTTTTAGTTTCAAATAAAATTAATTACCATGATACATAATATATATGAATATCATATCCTTTAATTTTTTTTGAATATATGGTACAATAAATGATCACCAAGATACTACACATCAACCTCCTCAGTCGATGGAGAATATTATAGAAAGAAGAAGATGATCCTCATGTGAAAAGTGGAGACAAAAAGGCACCTTTCCCACTAAGATCCACCTAGGTATAACTCTAATAAAATAATAAACATTAAAAAATATATCTCATAAACTTGGGTTAAACACTGGATTACTCCCTCAAGAACTTACATGGGTTAGTTACTCATGATCATGAGCATAAGAGTTCATAGTGAAGAAGAAAAAAAGGGAATAAAACAAAAGAGAGAAAGAATAATATTGAAAGGGGAACACTTAAATCAAAACAGGGAATGTGTTTATAGAATGAAAATAAAATAAAATAAAATTATAAACTATAAAAAATTTACATAAATGGATACCCCTAAGTTTCCAACCCTTTGGAATTAAGAGGGAGTACATTTTTATAGGAAAAGGGAGAGAATTTTTAGATCCAATTCTGTCCACCGAATGTATGTGCATGGATGTCTCATTTAATGATCGAATTTAAAAATATTTCATTTTTAAAAAAAATTTCCTTTATTTTATCCTCATATAGACTCAAAATTTCATCTTTAATGGCCCCCAGATGTAGAAGTTATGGCTATTTTACTCTATAAATTTAATTATGGATAGGTGACTCTCCATATTACATTAATCCACTTTACCATGAATTAATGACCATGTTGAAGTCTAAATCAGGTGGGTCCATAGTTAAATAAATTGTTCCTCTAGATTTCCTCTTACGACAGGAATTATTTGAGATCATTTTTTATGTCTATTATGATATATAGTCCCAATAATAAAATTCATCAGATCTATGCATAGTTTTTGAGGCCTAACTTGTGGGCTGAATTTGGGCCCTCACATAGTTGATTGAGCTTTGGGTCCATCCAAATTAAATAAATCCCATAGAACATATTGAAATATAAAATAATAGTTTATCAATTTGGATCAATGAAGAAAATGTTATGTACAAAACACATAAATAAATTAAAACAGCTAAAATAAAAAATAGGCCTTTTTTTCAATTAAGCTAAAAATCCTTCAAAAACATAAAATGTTACAATTACCCTTAAAATGACACATTGGTGGGGTTAAAAACATTGAAATTAGGAATAAAATAATTGAAAATATTTTCTCTATTAATGAGGATATCAAAATGTGGGTTGTTGAGAAGTGTGTCATGAGGCCCTAAATAAACAATATTTTCACTGTGAATCAATGTAGTAGTAGTGGGAATCTGGTTATCTCTAGTGAGGATATTATTTTGGGCATGTTTTTATCTTTTTTAATGGGTTTGGTGTGTGAAAAAATGATCAAATTTGATTGGTTTTTAATTTAATTTTAAATAAAGTAGACTAACCTTGGATATCATGACACCTTTCCTATTAAATCATTATTTGATTTTGAATTTCATGTTCTATCTTAGTTCAGATGAAATCTCACTTATCAACCTTACTTGGTTGTTTTTAATTAATAAAATGAATGAAATAATAAATTAAATCTATAATATCACCTTTCTTAGTGACTAGATGACTACGATAAACCTCCTATCAACCCCTTACTCATGATTTCAAGCAATGGAGAGAAGTGTAATATGTGAAAAAATAATTAATAATGGAATAATAACTCTAGAGGTACAGAAATAAGAAATATAATAATTTCTTAACAATTCAAATAATTCTTGAGCGATGAATAAAATAAATTAATAATTAAAATTTAAAATTAATTAATACAGGGTAAGGGGAATCTACTTAGACTAGAAAATAATGGATTAATGTTCCATCACTTGATAATTATGTAAATTAGAAATGAAAATAATACAATGCAATAGATGTAGTTAATTAAATAGTAACTAGAGAAACCCCTAGCTAGAGTGAACAATTATTTATTTTATAACTGAATGATCCTATGATAATTTATTTAAATTCAACACTAAAATTACATTTTCTTTGTAAAATCGACACATTTCTAGATCAAGGGTCATGATTTCTTCAGGTGATCCAATCTTGAGAGTTATATCATAGTTTCTTAATCCTTCCCTTCTTGGTGGTTAATACTATCTTCTTTAGAATCCTCTTAATCTGTTTATTATACACCTCTTATTTCCCATTTTTTTGTGGGTGGTAATTAGTTGAGGTATTTTGCAATAATCTATATTTATTTATTATGGATTTCATGTTCTTATTGCTGAAGTGCGTGCCTTGGTCACTGATTATTTCTTAGGTTACTCCAAATCTGAAAAAATATTTGATTTTAAAAAATCAATGAAAACCTTATAATCATTAGTTATAGTTAATTTTTCTTCAATCCACTTAGAAACATAGTCCAATAATAATAATATGTAAGAGTAACCAAATGGGATATTAAATGGACCCATGAAATATAATCCCCATACATTAATTATTTCATAAAAAATTAAAGGATGTTGGTGTATTTAATTTCTTTTAGAAACTTCACCAGTAAGTTGACAGTTTGGGCATGCTTTATAGAATTTATGTGAGTCCCTAAAAATTTTGGTCCAAAATAAAATAACTTATAACACTATCCTAGAAGTTCCTTGAGGCATAAAATAGACACTACATGTAAGTGTATAGAAAAATAGTAGAGATTTAATTTCCTCCACATGGATACACCTCCTTATTAATTGGTTATTACAAATCTTCAATAATTAGGGATCCTCTAAGACATAATAATTTGACTCTGATTTGAATTTATATGTTTTATTCTTAATAAATAAGTGGTTGAATTTTATGTGAGCAAAAAATCCACTAGATCAGCATACCAGGGTACTTGGGTGATTTTTTTAACGTTTCTCACCATAGAAGGAGTCATCCAGGTTTGTCTCAGTGGGTGGTTATACCTCAGTAGTGTGTGTAAATCTACTACTTTAGTCCAAAACTAAATTTTCACATCACTTATTTTTATTAATCTCTAAGTTAAAATCTTACTGAAGAAACAGACATTTCATTAACCTTGATTTTTCTTGATTTTTTTGATCAGATAACATAGTTTTTCATGATCAGAATAAGAATTTTTTTTATTCCTAAAAAGTAAGAATCAAATATCTCTAAAGAAATAATAATTTACCAAAAACCATTATCTATTATTTTATAATTTATTTTGTCTATGTACATGGTCTATGAAGTATAGGATATCACTTGTGGGTGCCGATCAACCTCATGGGATGTCATAGCTCCTACAACTTTGTTTCAAGAATCACACAATATCTCAAAGGGTTTATCTCAATTAGGTGTCAATATTATGGGTGTTGTGGTGAGGCTCTATTTTATATTATAATAAGATAACCTATATGAACCATCAAATATAAATTCTATATCCCTTTTGAGTAGGTTAGTTTGGGTAAAATAAATCTTGTTAAATTACTTAATAAACATTCTATAAAACCCATCATGGCCTAAAAAAGATCTAATATGTCTCAAAATAGTGGGGTAGGTTAGTCTATAAATAATTTCAATTTTGGACTTATCCACTTCAATATGATAATTAAAAATTATGTTTCCCAAAACATTTCCCCTCTCCACAATGAAATGGTATTTCTATAAGTTTAAAATCTATTTTTTCTCAATATATTTCATTAATTTTTTTTCTAAAATTTAAAGAAAACCTAGAAAACATATTGAATATATAGTAAAATATTCAAGGAATAATTATATTTAGCTCTTAATCAATTCTGAAAATATGCTTACCATGAAACATTGAAAGGTACCTGGCCCATTAAAAACTCTAAAGGGTATCCTCCAGTAGGAAATATTACTAAATGGGCATGTGAATATAGTCTTTTACCAGTATTCTAGAGCTATTGAAAATGAAAAATACCTATAAAATCCATCAAGTATACATTAGTTTCCCTTTCCATCCATCCTCTCTAACATTTGGTATTCAGAAAGAATGGGAAATTGGTCCTTTTTGGTCACATGGTTCAATTTCTTATTGTCAATAAAAACTCTCCAACAATTATGAATTATTATGAGAACTTAATCAATGTTATCATTATATAAAATTGTATATCCAATTTTTTAGGACTGTTTGAATGGGTCTCACCTTAGTAGTTGGATTATTGGAGGTGATGTTATAATCCTATTTAGTGAATTGAATTCACCCTCATTATTTTTATTAAAAATAAACTTGGTATCTTTTTATAACAATAAAGACAAGGGAAGTTAAAACTTATTAATGTTTTTAATGAATAAATGGTATAAACTAGCATAAAATAATAAATATAACAGCTCATAAACCCATTTTGGAAATTTTAGGGTGTAAATTTATCTAATTTTTGATTTATAAACTTGAATTCCATTACTTGAAATAACATTTCTGAGAACTATCGCCTTCTCTACCATAAAATGGAAAATCTCATAATTTAATATGATATATTTTTCATTAAAAAAATAGAAGACATAACCTAGGTGTTCTAAAAAATAATCAAAGGAACATATATAATTTTTTAAATCTTCCATAAAAACTTCTATACAATTTTCATGGTACTCATAAAATATATTCATCCTACACTGTTGAAAAGTACCCATAGTGTTATAGAGACCAAATGGAATCCTAATTTATGAAAATGTGACAAATAGAAAGGTAAATATTTTAATATATTGATCCTAAGGGGATATATGTATTTAAAAATAACTAAAATAACCATCAAGTAAATAATAATGGGACTTACCTGCCAATCATTATAATATTTGGTCAATAAAAGGTAGAGTAGATTTTTCCTTTCACATGGCTTGATTTATTTGATGATAATCAATACAGACACACTAAATATTTTCACAAGTATTGAAACTAATTAATTATCTTCATTTGATACTAATGTTATTCTAATTTTTTAGGAACAATATTCAATGGGATAACCCATTTACTATCAGATACGAGATAGATGATCCTAGTATCAGGTAATTTATTGACATACAAATTTATCACTTCAAGGAGGGTGGGATTTAATCGGAATTGATATTTACTTATAGGTTTATCTTTACCATCCAAAATTATATGGAACATTTAAATAGATGGAATAATCCTAGAAAAATCATCCAATATCCATCCCATCGCCTTTTTATACTCTCTTAAAAGGTCTAAAAAATTTTATTCTTACTATGGGGTGAGGTTGGAAATAATGATGGGAAATTTTTCAATACCCTTAATATAAACATATTTTAAATTATATGGAAGTGGTTTTAATTCCAATATTGGTGGTTTTTTGTATTTAGGGAAGGTATTTAAGAGGAGTGAGGTCCAAAAAACTATCTATCTACTCAGGTTTATTCTTTATAGAAAGAGAATCAATGGAAATGAAATTTGTAAAATCATTGCAAGTTGTTAGTTCTTCAGAATTAATACACTCATCAATTAAAATAAAAAAAATTATTTTTTAAACCCACACAAAACCAAAAGCATGATTTATAATCCAAATAATCAAAGATTAAAGAAAAGATAAATAAATTAGAGTTTGGGTCGTGGATAAAATGTTTTGTGTGTGTTGTTAGATAAAACTTCCATATAATAGACATAAATAATGGAGACCTCTTCAAAAAGGTGTTTCATAGAATCTAAGATTTTTAAATTTATATTTTATCTCCCAAAATATATAGATAGTTTACCATTTTGAATTCTTATGATTGTATTTTATATTTTAAGGAATGGAATTCCAAGTATGAGAGGACCATATCCTTGGGTTTGGGAATCTTCCATATCAAGAATATATAAGTCTCCAGAGATGAAGAGATTATTCACTCCCATTTGGACCTACTCTATCGCTCTTATTGGGTTTTTTGTGCTCAGATTGAAAAGTTTCATGATGATGCCCATTGGTTCAAGCTCTTAGACATGAAAATAAGTATAGACAGTGTGAGGATCACATTAATTGATGAACTTAAATCAAGAATTGCATCTAAAATAAAAGTCTCCCATATGGTTCAAGGTATTGTAAAAGTGCCAAAATCTAGGAATTTGGTTGAAATTTATTTTTTTTATGAAGGATGAGACATTATTTACAAGATTTAATATCTCATTACCCTTCAGTATCCATCCATGGGTGTAATGTTCTTCAAGAAATTTGGTGTAGAGAAGAATTTTTTAACTGAATCCAAGTGTGTTTGTTAACTTATACCTTTTTAAACGTATCCATGCTATCTTTATAAATTTCATCATCAAAATTTTTCTTTTATTTACAGATTATTTGAGGAAATTTAAGAGGAATGTATTTTTTAGGGGAATCCTTATTGATTTTTTTACACTTTTTATTTTTTTTCTTCACTTGAATCTTTTGAGGGTAGAGAAGAGAATTTTCAGGAGGAGGAAATATCTTTTGTATACAATATTTATAAATAAAAATTCATTTACCACTATGAAGTGTTATAACACATACATTACCAATATCCTTGGGGTTAAAAATAAGTTGGGATGGTATTTTTCTATAAAATTTTATCTTTATCTAATCGATGCAAATTTCTAGTTGTCCTACTTGAGTTTTCAGTAATTGAATAACTGATTGTGTGGTAATTTGGAACTGGAGGTTTTGGGATTCCATTTTATTAACCATGTCCTCAATAATTAATTCATATTTTGGTGGTGGATTATTTCGAGATGGTAAAGGATAATAAGGTTTCATAACTTAGCCTTATTGATACCAATTCTATTCAGGGTAGATCAAGTTTACTTCTTGTTGATACTGTGGTTGTGCTTTCCACCCGTGGTATGGATTTGTCATAAATTTATCTTGATTAATGGGGGGTTATTTCTAAAAATGAAAATCAGGAAATAATTATACACATGACTAAGATAAATCCTAAAGTTGTAGGAACTAATAAGAAAAATGAGTGTTATGAGAACAAATACCATCATGTAAGAGAACATGTGGAGAGTGTGAATTACCTTGACCCTGAGATAATTTTCTTATAAGGGTATGCATTTCATAAATTTTATTATCTATATTTCCTTCTAGGTATAAATGTATTAACTCATTAACTCATCAAGTGGGTGTGATTTCTCTTGTACTAAATTTTTGTGCATTTTAATCCATGTTAGTTATTAAGTCATGAGTAGTGGTAAGGGTTTTATACACTAAGGAACCACCAGCTACAATATCTATCATTCCATGATCCATGTGTAAAATTCCATCATAGAAGTATTAAATTAGAAATTTTTAATGAATTTTGTTGTGGGGGAATCATGAGAAAAGTCTTTTGAATCTCTCTAAATATTCAAGAAGGGTCTCTCCTTATAATTTCATGATGCAACAAATTTCTTTTCTCATGGATGTAGTTTGGGAGTTAGGGGAAAAATTCTTTATAAAGAGTCATTTAAGGTCATTTTATCTCCTAATTGTGGTAGGAAAATAGTATATCCAGTCATTAGATACACCATTAAGGGATAAAGTGAAGACCCTATATATTATGAGGTCCCCAAATACATTTTGGGGTTTTATGGTGGAGAACACTATATGAAACTCCTTGAGTTATTTATAGGAGTCCTCACTTGGAGGACCATATAATTTAGCAATATAGATACTTGGGATTTTTATATATAAATATCACATTTTTAGATGAATATACAATACATTTAGAAAACACTTGCTTGAGGACCGTAAAGGTTTAGTGTATTTGGATACTAGATAGAAAATCATCTTATATCATGAAATATCTTCAGAATTACCCATAAGGATCTTCCCACATAGTACTCTTCATTTGCATAACCAACTTAAAACTTTATTCATAACCTAGATAAAGGAAACCATAAGAAAGGGTGAGCTTAAATTCTCAGTAAGAGTAAACATGGGAGATATCAATGGATGATCATATAAAATCATTATATTAGAATAAGGGTATGAGATCATGAACATAATTCAAAATTCCATACCCAATATATCAGAGATCAAAAACATTATTCATGGTACAAATATTTATCATTTTAAAATACATGATTCATAAGAGTGAGAAATCATCATAAATCAATCATGAACCATAAGTTCATGTCATAAAATAGTGACACCGTCATATTTATAGAAACCATTTCATATTTCAAGGTTTAATATGAAGACCATTAAATCATAATGGATTAGGACTCAAAACCTATTTCCAATAGTGGATAAAGCATATAGACTTGTTTCCCATAATGAATCAAGAACATGGAACTTTTTCATATAACGGATCAAGTACATCAACTTGTTTCTCATAATAGATCAAGCATAATGACGTTTTTTACATAATGGATCAATCACATCAAATTATTTCCCATAGTTATCTAATAAGATATAAATCTTTACCCAATGAATTAGTGGGATATATAATTCTATTCCCACTGATCACATAATAAAAACTATAAATATATATGCCACAATATTATAATAACATTCATCACAGCATCAATTCATAACCCATGCAAATAAAATGGGTTTCATAAATACATCTTCAATTCAACATAGCATAACCCATGGAAATAAATGGATTTTATAAAAATCTCATCATAATAATAATAAAAAATTTAGAGAAATAATAATTATAGAATCATTAGAATATATCCCCAGTAAATCATAGGTAACATCAAAGGATATTATCAAAGTTAAGTAACTCATTTAAAGGATTACTGGAAAGTTTCTTTAAGAAAATATCCTTTTCACTTTGAAATAACCATTTAAAAAAATAAAAAATTACCAAATATTAAGAAAAAATGTTTTTTGAAAAATACCATTAGAAAATTATAATGGAAGATTCAAATAATTTATCACTCATGATTGTGGGAAATTCTATTCATTACTTATACATTAAAATAAAACATTCCTTTCACAATTTTGTTGAAAAAGAAAAAAAGTACATTGTTTGAAAAACATAAGAAGATTCCTTTTAATACATTTTTTAAAAATTAAAAAATGGGTTAAAATGACTTTAACCAATCATAAGATAATAGTAAAATACTTCTTTAAAACATTTTTTAGAAAATATAGATATATAAGAAAAAGGTTGTTCGAACGAAGAGAGAAATAAAGCCAGTTTTCCTTAAAAATTTGTTTTGGTATATTCAGTAATTAATGTGAGTAAAATTAAATGAAAACATTTATATTCAAGAAATAACAATATGAGAATAAAATTCCTGATTTTTTGAGAGGTAGATCACAATATTTCGTCATTGGAAAATTAATCATAAACAATCTTGATAAATAATGAGATTATGACATAAAACCCTTACCGATTTGGTAATATTTGATTCATAATACCCATGTATGAAATAACATTATATGGAAATGTAAATACCAATAAAATTCATAATATTAATCATAAAATAAAGAAGTGGTGAATATTAAATGTCGCTCATTAAAATAAAAGTGAGATAAAAATCCCATACCTTGAGATTGACTTACTTATAAAGTTATTTAACCTCTTACATAATAAATTTAAATTTATTATACTTCTATAACAGAATTATTTAAATGTTTATTATATAATATATATTAATTATCTATATATATATATATTTATAGACATACATAATGGTATAGATAGAGACATGAATTACACAGATCATGGAGATGGTAAACCATATGTACGTATGAATATTGTTTTTATTTTTCAATGAATGGAATGAAAGAAATGTAAATAATAATTAAAATTTATAGAATTATTATTCTGTCATATAAATTATATATATTCATAACATCCATCCTCATTACAATCCATTTAAAGTGTACATGAAAAATGAGTCACATTTCTTCGTGGAGGTGGTAGTCCACACGTATGCACATGTGACAATATCATTTTCCAATAGTTTCTAAGGAAAGAAGTTAGATATGACATGATAATTATAGAAGCATAATTTGTTCATTAATATTGTATATAAACTTTAAACCTATCATAATACTCATCCAAAAAATATTGTAATGAAAAATGAGTTGCATCACTATATGGATATGGTGATCTGGATGTACGCAAGAGAAATACTTTCACTTCCTATTTTATGGAAAATAGGGTGAAATAATTTTGGTTTCATAATAATAATAATAAAAAGTTAGTATATTTATGATACTAAAGTTCTTATTTAATGAATAATAAAAGTTATTAATATGAGGCAAAATAATAATTAAAAAGGAATCGATCAGTTAAAATGATTAACTCATCTTTGAAACAACTCCTTTAGATGTCATATTATGTACCCTAGGGTTGGTATTTTGGGAGTAACAAAGCCTATAGAATGTATATAAGGATGTTGAGAAGGGATTTTTGTATGATCCTATCTTTTTCCCAGTACATCCCTCTTTGAGTTTTTCATTTGAGCCTTAGTGGCCAAGTCTTGTTCGGAGATGAAGAGCCTTTGTTGGGGAAATGACTTAAAGTTCAAGGATGTTTTTTAATTAATGAAGTCCAGATATAAATGTGCCATGTTTTACCATGGGTTTATGGTAAGTTGAGAATACCAAAATGGGCTTCAAGTTTTTATATGGGTGTTAGGATAAGAAACTATCTGCAGAACCGTTACTTGTTGTGTAACTTTAATACATGACATGTAATTGTTTTTAGACACATGTCGTGAATGGTTGAAAGCCTTGAACAGATTAACAACATGAAAATAATACACATTGTGTAATATTTAACAATAATATATAATAATATGTGGTGATGGGTTCTTTTAGTGTATCCCATTAATAATAATTATATGAAATCTAACTATATTAAATGACATGTAATTCCTCGTCCTCCAGTTTTAAAGAGTGTCATGTGTTTCATTTTTCCATTCACCTACATGCAGATTTTATCCTCTCAACCTAGGGAGTTGTTCCAGGTGATTTTTGAGTGTAAAACTCCATTCTGAACATCCCCTTTGTACAATCTATCCCTAGTTAAGTGGTTCTACTTTGGTTCCCTCTTCTCTTCCATCATTTTTTGATCGTTGCGATGACACCATTTGACACTGTGTATTGTCGGTTTCGATCGAGATCAATTTGGACCGAGGATCCTTTTTGGATCATCCACAACTTATTACTTATGGGTTTTTTCAATTAGAAACTTTGGTTTATTGGCAGTTAAAAGTATGAGGTCTAAAACTTAACCCTACAGTCTAATAATTGTTATGTATGTGCAATATTTCATTTCAACCAATATATTATGTACCGATTAAATTGAAATAATGGATTGAATTATTCCATGGAGTCCCTTTGGATCCAATTGGTTTACCATTTGGGTGAGAGAACCCTTGAATATAAATGAATTTTTTAATGTCTGAAAGTGTGTTTACCATGACCTGTATTTATGGGTGATTGCTTGATATAAATTCACCTTGGTTGGATTTTTATTGAGATAACTGGCATGTAACTGGTTATGACCAATTGATATATGAAATATGTAAATGAAAGTTAAATGTTAATTTTAATAATTAACCATTGATCCATATGATGTGATATTTTGATATCCTTATTGCTGTTAATTGTGTTGTGATTAAATGTTGTAATGCTTATATAGGGTGTTGGCCTAGTTGATATGAAAAAATTCTTATATAGCGGTCTAGGCCTAGAAAAAAAATTCTTAAATGCTGATATAGTGGGATAAGCCTAGTTGACATGCTGAAATTCTTATATAGTAAGATAGGCCCAGTGACACATGCTAAAATGCTGATATAGTGGGATCGACCTTGATTAAATTTTGTAATGATTATATAGATAGTTTGAACCAGATTAGTGTTATTTATACATTCGTTATAAGGTTATGGTTGGAATGATTGTAAGACATGATTAGAGACAGTCTGACATGGTGTTGAGGTAGGTTATGATATTCCTTGGTTATAAGGTTATAGTTTCCATGATTGTGAGATATGCTTAGATATATACAAGTATAGTACCGATGAAGGTTGATATGTTATTAAGTTAATTATTTATTTAATTAATACTATTTTTTATTTCATTATTTTATACACCTATTATTAGACTAATAATGTTTAAACATGGTGGTGTCGAACTACTAAGTTATAATCATACCCTATTTGGGCTATTGTTTGGTACCTGATCAAATTGCTAGGATTCAAGTTAGGAAAAGGGAAAAATACCTTGATATTTATTTTTTCTTGCTGGATATGATGGAGTTTAGAGATGGTACTGACATGGGGTTCAGGAATGGTGACTTTGAGTATTTATTTGAGATTTCTAGTCTTTTATTTGTATTGTTTCTAGCATGATTTTTTTTACATTCTATCACATCCTTATATTATTACTTCATTATTTATTGGATTATTTAGTGGTCTTATTAGTTGGTTTTCACTGTATTATATTGTTTCTATTATTTTTGTACTATGATATTTAATATTTTTATCGAATTATTCTTCTGTGTTGAAACATAAAATGGGGGGGGGGGGTATAGTCCCCCTATTATAGTTACCACATCCCCACAACTAAAAATTTTCAGATTTGTGAGGATCTATTTATGACAGGACCCCGTTGCAAATTGCTTGTTGCTGAATGGGGCATCCCAAATAGTTTTTTTTGTGATGAGCAAATATCCCGTTGCAAATAGGTTTTCTCTTGAGGTTTTTTAAAAACCCTATTCTGACGGGCCATCGCAAATACTATTGGCGATGGGGAATGACCCATCACAAAATCACTCACCCCAAATAGATTAAAAAAATCAAAAAAATAAAATTGAATAAAATAATAATTATAAAAAAATAATATTTGGAAATAATAATAATAATAATAATACCAATACTAATAATATAAATAATATTAATAATAATAATAATACCAATACTAATAATATAAATAATATTAATATAATAATAATAATATAATATTAATATTAATTGAATAATAATATTAATATTAGTAAAATATAAAAAATAAAATAATAATATCATTATTAATATTAATGAAATAATATTATTATTAATATTAATGAAATAATAATATTAATATTAGTAAAATAATAAAAAAATTTAAAATAATAAGAACCTAAATATTAATAAAATTATAAAAAAATAACAATAAAAATAATAATAATAAATAAAAAATAAAAAAATAACCAAATTAAATAATGTAATAAAATAATAAAAAATTAAATAAATAATAAAAAATAAAAAATTCACAACAATATAAAAAACACAATATACAGAAAAGTAAATAGTTAATATTACAAAAAAATTATATTCAAATGTTTTATCATAAAAAATAAATACACCACTAAGGGGGAGGTTCTTTTGTAGGTGTTTGAGGAGATGGTGGAGGGAAATCCATCCCTAAACCACGAGTCAAACATCAAATATACTCCATTTACTCATGGTGCCACTGTTGCCATCAACACATCTCCTCCTCATGCTATTGCTGCTGTCGTTAGATCTCTTCCTCCTCCTACTGCTACAATTGATACATCTCCTCATGCCCCCTACACATACTCTCTAAAAGATCACCTTAACCTCACAACAACTCCTGATATTGTGCAATAGATTATGATGACTCTACTCCTCTTGAGTTGGATGCTGACATCGCAGCGGTACCATAATAATTCCCTAGTGTCAATCAAAATCCGATACCAACAACTCAACCTTTCTCGAAGGCATATTGAGTCGCTTTCGTCCATGCTACCTCATCAAATTATTGGGCACTGGTCTAATCATCAATATCATCCTGACTCTTAGTCTGCGTGCGAGGCATCTCAACCTTATATGAATCCTTCAATTTCAAGTTAAAATTAAAACTGTTAAAATATTATTTTCAGTTAATTTTAAAACTCAAAAGAAAATTATACTGACCACAATATGATGTTGGCGATCACCTCTAATCTCTCTAGTTACCAGATCACTATAAATCCTTTTATAAACATAGAACTCCATAATACCAGGCTGTTTTACTTCCTATACAAATATAAAATAAACAATTTACATTTAGAGTTATATAAATTATTTAAAAAAGTACTTACCATATGTTTCTTATGCGTACTAAATGTACGATTACTAGCTTGATGTGTCACCTCCAGTATCCTTCGGTTTTGTCGAACAACCAATGATCTCCTTTAAAAATGACCACCCAACTAGTGTGAACATAATCCATCCTAAACTTGAGATGAAATGCAATCAGTTCAGTGGGTGTGAAAAGATTCATCAAACTCTATCACTCCTACTTTAATCATTGATTTCCTTCTCAAATTGTGCAAAAAAAAAAAATGATGGCAATGCTCACACATAAACCCCTCCCATACCTTCTAGTTAACACCATAAATTCTCTCATCGATGGGATACCATAAATCCTAAAAATAATTTATAATATCAAGTTATTATTTAAATAAATTTAAAAATAAATATCATTTATTTACATACTAGTCAATGATCAAACATACGGTGTTGAACATCAATGGTAATCTCATCCCAAGTGATCCATGATTTATAAAAATAATTGCACAATATAGCACTCTCCTATCCAAAAAATATATGCAAAAAGCTGTGAAAAAAAGAAAAAAATAATCAAACAATTATTATATAAATAAATTAATGAAGGATAACCAAAATATACAGGTAAACATACCTCTTCATGTATGGATTGAACCAAAGATGTGTAAGTCGCTCAGGGATAGGGTCAGGAATCATCAATCATGAAAGACTACGCCCCCTCTGAGTACTCCCTGAACCACCAGTAGTTTGAGGGTCAGATGATCCAACATCTTTCTCATCTAAAGGTAGATCATCCTCCTACAACATATGAAACATCTCCTCATACATCTAAAACACTAAATAGATGTTGTTAGAAAATAGTGGAAAACAACTATTATATATAGATATATATTATATATGATTATAATCACCATTTAACTGTGTCAATGTTCATCTTCCTACTCATATTCATATCTAACGATGTCAATGTATTCATATTCCTCCTCAGCAACATCAATTTCTATATGAGTTTCAGTTTCGTCATCTCTTGTCATTTCAAATTCATTTGTAACATTATTAAAATCATCATCACTATCAACCCTTAACCATGGGGGGTGTCATTATCGATATTCATGTCTCTTCGTAAAAAAGTTGAATTTAGAATAGTGTCTTGAATATTTCAATTCCTTTCACTTTAGTGGAACCACATTCACTTTGAGTAAACAAATTTTCTTGATATTTATTTTTTAATATGATCCACCAATCACCCAACTCTCTTAAAGTAGCTAGTAATTTTCATAATAAATTTGATGTTACTGATGAGATAATAAAAATGGTTTATTTATTTCAATAATAATTTTATATTTAACACGAATTATTCCATGGGCCAGATGAACACGCAAGCCTCTCTTTGTATCTAACCACTAACATCTAAACATCATTATGTAATTGTGTCCCATATAACATGATTCAATAATTTATTCTAGCATACCATAAAAGTCAACATTATTTTCTCTTTGATTATATCCTCTCAAGTAAAAACCACTATTCTTTGTTTTTTTATTCCCCATATGAATGTGTATGAAATCAAAAACCATTCACCACATATGAATTATAATATTTAAGAATTTTGGATGGTGGGTTACTCAATAAATACGATCAATTATCAATTTTATCATCACGTTGAGATACCTGAAAATTTCTAAAATAATTATCAATATAATATGTAATAAATTTATTTTATATGTTAAACCATAAATAATTTATGTTACCAGTTTTTGAAACCAGTAGAAAAAATTATTTTTCAAATGTTCTTCAAGAGAAACTGGTGTAATTTGTTAAAGATGTTTATTGATATGATTATCATATAACCTAAAAATAAAATAAAATAAATTTATTGTAAAAAATATTATAAAATAAGTTATAGGAGCACTAACAGTACACAAGGTTCCATTTCTTCACATTTGAGCAGAACATATGTATGATCTCTGTGATGCTCATCATTTGAAATTCATCATTAATGAACTCCACCGAGGCTATGTTTGAGATGATTATAAACTGATAATTGATTGATCATTTCATTTTCAACATTTCCATAATTACATCCAATGTGTTTTTGTTTTGAGGGATATTGAAATTGAATATAATGAGAGCATAAAAAAGAAATTTCCTCTTGAAAATAATATTCTACAATTGATCCTTCAACTGATGCTTTGTTACATACTTTTTTCTTCAATTTCTGCATGCATTAATCAAATGTGTACATCCATAAAAATTTTAATATACCTCAAAATTTTTCTACATGTAGAAAATATAACATCAAATATTCCATTAAGTCAAAGAAACTTGGTGGGAATATTTTTTCGAGTTTACATAAAATTAAAAAAATATATTCTTGCAGTTTGTTTAGTGAATTATAGTATGTTTTTGCTGCACAAATTTCTCAAAAAAAATATGACACGACTATTATCACATACCAAATCATATAATTCAAAAAAAATCCAATTAGAACAATTATTTCTATTATAACTTGACAATCATGAATTTTTAATCCAGTAATATGACAACTTCTGACACATATGTCCAAATTTAAAGCATAACTATATGAAAGTCTCAAATCTATAATCCATTGACAAAATAATAATCAATTTTAATTTTAAAATACATAATCTTATTTTGGCTTCATTAAATTTTGTGATCATACATTTTCAAACAATTCAAGTTCTGGTCACCAACAAATTTGGGCAAGATATAATCATGCCTTTACATTATCTTTTGTCTTACTGGATGTATCCAAAAATGTATGAAATAAATTATTAAAATTGTTATTCTTCATATTCATGTCATCTAACATGTGATGGACCAACAAAATCTTACCAATATAGAAGATCCCAAAAAATGATCCATTTTATCCTATTGTGTTCATTCCCAAAGCCATCAATTTTCTATTAGTTTATTATTGTTCCAAATGTTATGGGAGGTATTCAAGAGACAATTTATTTTCACTCTATAATCAAGGTCATTATTGGATATCCATCTCTTTCAATTGTTCCTTTTCTGAAATGATATTTTTTCCTCTGAAAAGGATGATCAGTTAGAAGGAATCTGCGACGATAGTCAAAAAAATAAGTTTTTTTCCATTTGTGAGCTTAAATGATTTGGTGTCTCTCATATAGTATGGAAATTATTTTATACCATGTGTAATCTAGCTAGATAACATGAAATATGTTGGGAAGTCACAAATTATCCACATCAATGCATCTTTCAAAAGCAAATTTTGTTTCTTAGAAACGTTATACATACTTATAGAATTACTCCATAATGAATTTAACTCATCAATCAATGGTTTAAAAAAATCAATATTATTTATCGGATTTCATGGAATTAATAAGGTCAAAAGATATACGAATCCTTCATGATAATCCAAGGACGTAAATTGGGTGGAATTATAAAGACATACCAACATGAATACTAACTATGATAATAACCAAATGGTCAAAAACTATTAGTAGAAAGACCCAATCCCACATTTCGATTTTCTAAAGAAAAATGCAGATGTACTTGGTCAAAATTTTTCCATGAATCACCATTAGAGGGATGATTTAATCTTTTACCAATTGAAATATTAGTTCTGTTCCATGACATCAGTGCCACTATGTTCTAAGACCTAAATAAATGCTGCAATCTGAGGGTAAGTGGAGAATATCTCAATTTTTTTTACAAGAATCAATCCAGACTTCCCTAGTTGAGCATATTTATACCTTGATTATCCAAATGTGGGAAAACTATCTAATGACTCATTTTCACCATTATATAATATGCAATCATTTGAACATACATGAATCTTCCAATAACCAAGATCCAGATTATGAACCAGCCTCTTGCACTCGTAAAAATTTGTAGGCAACACATTTCCATCAGGTAACCATGTTTTAAACAAAGAAAATAGAAAATAAAACAACTATTTGGCATTCAATTAACCTATTTAATAGCAATAAAATATTCAACCACTTCAAATTTTCTTATCTCGTAACCAGGATATAAGGCATTCTTAGAAGAACTCAATAACTTATAAAATTGACATGGTTTCAACTTAATAATTGAATAAATATAATCCCAAGTTTTATTTTTTTGAAAACAGTAGATCTTCTACGTCATGTGCTAAATTTTTAAACCATGGTGGATCTTAAACCTAATTATTAGTATCTTCTATTGAATTATGTTCACTATATTGATACCAAAAAAAGTAATCTAGTTAAAAAAACATAATAGATGACCCCCAAAATTTTCAAATGTGTTAAACATCCTTAGAGAAGATTTTTTATAAGGACACATAATTTTCCCTTCTAAAAAAATTCAGGTTTTGATGATGCAAATGATAAGAAAGCTTCAACACCCTGAATATATACATGATTTAAACCAGAACTATTTGGATTCATGTGCTGATTTATCCAAGTGAGATTATCTAATATTGACTGTTGTCGAATTCATTGTTTCATATCTCTCTAAAAAATATAAAATAACTAGTTTTTTTAATAATTTGATATAAGAAAAACACTATCCAAAAAAGTGAAGAAAATTAAGTCAACTCTTCTAGTAATTTATAATAATTTCTATTATTTTATATTTTTTTATAGTATTTTTTTTTAAAAATTATACCAACATTAATTTATAATAATTTATACAAATTATCATTAATTATTAGTATTTATAGCTAATTTATAGTATTTAATGCTAATTATGAGCGGCATAATTTCTAGCGGATTAGCGATAACTATTTTTCCCAACGACTCATCTCCTTGTAATTTTCTACCAGTGAAATCATTCTGAAAAATATACTCTGACATATGGATATCAATTTTCGTATGCATGAGAATGGAGAGAAGTGCGACAAGGCATCTATGTTTTCCATTCTGGTGCATATGAAAATGGATATCCATACATTTTATCATATTTTTCATAGTGATTTCAGTGGGATAAAATTGCATGAAGATGAGTCGTCAGGAAAAAGAGCCTCTTTTTCCCAACGACTCATCTCCTTACAACTTTCTATGACTGAAATAAATATGAAAAATATGCTCTGACGTATGCATATCCATTTCTATATGCATGAGAATGGAGAGCAGAGAGGCCTCACCGGGCTTCTCTCCATTCTCATGCATATGAAAATGGATATCCGTACATCAGAGCAAATTTTTCATAGTGATTTTAGTGGGAGAATGTTTTAAGAAGATGAGCTGTCAATAAAAAGATATGCCACCAATCTACTAGAAATTGTACCAATTTATTACTAATTATTACTCTGTTGGAAATTTTGCTGATTTATTCTATTTATTCAAATTATTGCTAATTATTGCTAATTATTTCTAGTTATTCTAATTATTTTCATTTATTTCTATTTATTTCTATTTATTTCTAATTATTGATATTTATTACTAATTATTGCTAATTATTACAAATTATTTATATATATTCCTAATTATTGATATTTATTACTAGTTATTACTAATTATTGCTAATTATAACTAATTATTTCTAATTATTCCTATTTATTACTAATTATTCCTATTAGTACTAATTATTCATATTTATTATTATTTATTACTAATTATTAAATTTTTTTACCAATTATTACTAATTAATACTAATTATTATAATTTATTACTAATTATTACTAATTATTACAATTTATTACTAATTATTATAAATTATTAATAATTATTTCCAATTATTAAAATTTATTACTAATTATAAAAATTCATTACTAGTTTCCACTAATTATTACAATTTGTTACTAATTATTTAAATTTGTTACAAATTATCGTTAAATCATTACTAATTACTTATAATTATTACAATTTATTAGTAATTACTACTATTTATTATTATTTATTACAATTTATTACTAATTATTATAATTTATTAGTAATTAATAAATTTAGTACTAAGTATGACAATTTTTTACAATTTATTACTAATTATTAAAATTTATTACTAATTATTGTAATTTATTACTAACTATTACAATTTATTACTAATTATTACAATTTATTATGAATTATTACAATTTATTACTAATTATTACAATTTATTAGTAATTATCCTTAATTATCACTAATTATTAATAATTATTACAATTTATTTTGAATTATTAGAATTTATTACTAATTATTACTAATTATTACAATTTATTACTAATTATTCAAATTTATTACTAATTATTAAAACTTATTACTAATTATTAAAAATTATTACAATTTATTAACAACTTTACAATTTATTATAATTTATTAGTAATTATTACAATTTATTACTAATTAATAAAATTTATTACAATTTATGAGTACTTATTACAATTTATTTCAATTTATTATAATTTATTACAAATGATTACAATTTATTACTAATTATTACAATTCATTACTAATTATTACAATTAATTTCTATTTATTTCAATTTATTACTAATTATTAAAATTTATTACTAATTATTACAATTTATTCATAATTATTACAATTTATTACTAATTTATCAATTTATTATTAATTTTTATAGTTTATTACTAATTATTACAATTTATTAATATTTATTACAATTTATTACTAAATATTACAATTTATTACTAATTATTATAATTTATCACTAATTATTACAATTTATTACTAACTATTAAAATTTATTTCTAATTATTACAATTTATTACTAATTATTACAATTTATTACTAATTATTAAAATTTATTACCAATTATTAAAATTTATTAATAATCATTAGAATTCATTACAATTTATTAGTACTATGACAATTTATTACTAATTATTACAATTTATTACTAATTACTAATTATTAAAATTTATTACTAATTACTAATTATTACAATTTATTATTAATTTACAATTATTACAAATTATTACAAAGTATTACAAATTATTAATAATTATAAATATTTATTATGATTTATTAGTAATTATTTCTAATTATTACAATTTATTATTAATTGTTTTTTATTATTACAATTTATTAGTAATTATTTCAAATTATTACAATTTATTTTTAATTATTACTAATTATTTCTAATATTTTCAATTTATTACAATTTATTTCTAATCAATACTATTTATTTCTAACTATTACAATTTATTGCTAATTATGACAATTTATTACAAATTATTTAAATTAATTACTAATTATTACTAATTATTATTAATTATTACTAATTATTACGAATTACCGCTAATTACCACTAATTATTACTAATTATTAAAATTTATTACTAATTACTATTAATTATTACTAATTATTACTAATTATTACTAATTATTACTAATTATTACTAATTATTACTAATTAATACCAATTATTAAAATTTATTAAAATTTATTTCTAATTATTATTAATTATTAAAATTTATTACTAATTACCGCTAATTATTACTTATTCCCTATAATTATTTCTAATTATTACTGATTTCTAATAGTTACTGCTAATGATTTCTAATTATCACTAATTATTACTATTTACTACTATTTATAAGTATTTATTTCAATTTATTACTAATTATCACAAAATATTACAAATTATCGCTAATTATAACTACTTATTAATAATTTTTCTAATTAATAATAATTAATAATAATTAATATAATAATTATTAATTAATATTAATTAATACTAAGAACACGTAATTACTTATAAAAATAAATAATGATAAATAAAACTATCTAATTCTAATTTAATTTAATTATAGCTAATTAACAATAATTATAACTAATATAAAATAAAATGAATTAACTAAAAAAATAAATAGATAAATACCTTAAAACTAAATCTTTCGGAGGATATAAGCCACCAATATTGCTCCGATTTATATTTTTAAACTTTGAAAAACATTGAGAGAAAAAATGTAAGTAGAGTGGGAGAGAGGTGTAGAGAAAGGAGTGGAATGAAAAAAAATAGATGAGGGTATATATAGTTTAGATTATTTGCGACAGTACTATTTGCAACAGGACCTGTCACAATTGCCAACCCCCTATTAATTAGGGGTGGGGGTTAAAAAGGTATTTGCGATGGGTCTCATCACAAATACCAACCCACCGACACACTATTTGTGACATAAGATAACTCCCATCGTAAATACTAAAAAACATTGTTGGGTATTTGCGAGGGATGTATAAGCTCGTCGCAAATACCATTACAGCGGTTTGGCGTGCAACTCTCGCCAAACCTATTGCAGCATGACCCTTCCCCATTACAAATAACATGTAACATCACATTACCTTGGTTAGGTATGTTTCCCCTTTTTCTAAGTTCCCTTCTGGTTTTAAAAATCCTTAGATTTGAATTTTTAGGTTTATTGTAGATTCCAGAACAGGTACACGTTGTGTACCTGAGGTACACGTAGTGTACCTAAGGTACACATCATGTACTGGCTGCTGGATTCATGAGAAATCATGTTGTGACCTAGCACACATCGTATACATAAGGTGTACATCGTGTAGGGGTTAAATAGTGGATTTTTGACCTGAGGCGACAGTTTTTCAGCGTAACATATCCAGCATCGCCTACACGTCATGACCAAGGGGTTCACGTTGTGACTCGGCTTGCGCCCATGTTAAAGTCATGCGTTCGGAAGTTTTTCTCAGTCCTTTTCCCTACAGACTTTGTGGTTCTTGACCTAAGGTATTTCTGATGCATTTTTGAGAGAATCAACATCTTTCAGATCAATCTGATCAGCGTTGGATCATTATTGTGTTTGCGGTGCATCTCACTAGGTAAGTGTTCTTTCCGGTTCTCCCTTGCTTATGATCACGGTAATGCCCTAGCCTTGCATTATCGAATCTGCTGATCCAAGTTGGTTGATCATTGTCGTCTTCTTCTAGATCAGTTGTGAGATCTCATTTCAAAGGCCTTTTTTTCCTTCATCGATTGTGGTGCGATGAACATCCTTCTTCAAGGTATGTGGGTTTCCTCTTTTCCGCCAACCTTTTGTGTTTAGATTTGAATCAATCTTATCGTGGATTGGATTCTACGGTCTCTGTTGTTGTTGTAGGGTTTCATTCTTGTATTTGGATTCCATTGCGGGTGTGTACGACCCGAAATTTGAGGCAGGTGGTTCCGTCTCTAGCCTATGATAAGGAGCTTGATTGCTATTACCTAATAAATTGATTTAAGAAATTTTCATGATTATTTGTGTGTGTTAAAAAATGGTTTTTAAAAGAGAAATGGGTTTTTCCCAAGCTTTTGATAAATGGATTATGAAATGGTTTTTAATGGTTTTCAAAGCATTGAAATTGGTTTGTGAAATTGATCACATGGGTTACCTTGGGTACTTAGGTGGAAGGTTTAGCTTGAGGTCATCGTCCATTGTTTTGTGATTATTAAGGAGGATTTTCTTGGGGATTTCCTATATTTCCTAGGCCTATTGTTCTAGGGGACCAATATTGACATTGGGGGGGGGGGGGGTTACTCATGGGGTATTCCTCTGCCTCCTAGGCCCATTGTTCTAGGATCATATTTGTACACTTGATTCTTATGGTATGAGTATTCTGCTACCTAGACTTGTAGCATTCTTTGGTGTGTGATACCTCTACTTCTATTTTTATTTCATGGATTTCTAAGTTATTCTTGATATGCAAGTTTATGCTTGTGAAAAAATGGTATGGAAAATATGCTTTGAGACTGGTATACCTGCTTTTGTTTAGAACTATGGAAAAGGGAAATGTTTACCATGTTTTCTATAAAACTGCTTTATTTCTTATCATGCCATGTTTTATTTTAAAAATGAGCACATATGATTTTTTATACATAGAATTATTATGAAACACCTGGGTGGGATCCTACTGAGCCTGTTAGCTCACACCCTATGCATTGTTTTAGTAGTGTATAGACCTTTTTTGTTTTCAAGTGCAGGGAAAGGCAAGGCACCGCAGTGAGGCGGTGAGGTTTATGTCAGCTGGGATGGGTAACTGATGGTGAGATGCTTGGTGTTCGACCATGCCATCATTGGAGTAGCTTTTGTTTTTGATTCCCATGTAGTTGGACTTTTCTTTTGGATTTTTTTGCTGCTGTTAGAGTCATTTTTTCCCGTTGTTTTCTTAGAGTTATGTCATATATATTTTGTTAGTCTTCTGAAGTTCCTTTCTTTCCTCGTATATTTATGCCATGTGGTTGTTCAAGTTGGGAAAACTAATTCCCTCAATTTTTTCGTTCGATGCCCGGGTGCTTGTTGCTAGCCTGTGGGGTTCAAGAACGCCCTTCAAGTATGTGATAGATTGGGTTGAGTGTTAGGTTTGAGGGTATCCCAGGTCGGTTCATTACAGTTTGGTATCAGAGGTGTGTCTGTCATCAAGAATCTATTCTTAGGATGTCTGTTAAACTAGAGATAGGATTTTTGAGACTTGAGAGGTATGTTGTGATGAGTTTCTGACCAGATCTTGTCATAACGAGACTCAAGTTACCATGTGATGTCGGGATACATCTCTCTAATGTTAGTGTTTGCTTTTAAAATCTCAGTTTCTACTTATGGGTTTTCTAGTTTTAACTAAGATTTGTTCTATGTCTGATTGTTCTTATTTTTTGGTATATAACAGTATGCCTCCAATATGTCTTCCACAGGTCCCTCAAGAAGGTGAAACTGATTCTCCTCAAGGAAATACACCGATGGATTAAACATCTCATCAAGAATATCTTACGGGCAGTCCGTGCTATTGATCAGGATGTGCTACGAATTCAAAAATCATTTGTTGAAGTATAGCCAAGAGCTAGAGGAGAAATAGATTGATTGTGAGAGTTCTTGCACGAGAAACCACCATCCTTTAAAGGGATAACTGAACCTCAATAGGTGGAGGATTGGATGTATAATATCGATAAAATCTTTGACTTCCTAGAGACATTAGAGAATATCAGGGTGAAGTGCGCAACATTCAGACTCATGGAATCTGGAAAGCATTGGTGGGACTCTATGGTTCAGGAAGACAAACATGTGGGCTTGGATTGAAAGGGTTTCAAAACCTTGTTCTTTCAGCAGTTTTTTCCAGACTCTCTAATGTTGAAAAAATATATTGAGTTCTTATCATTGCAACAGGGTGAGTGTTCGGTGTTTGCCTACACCAAATAGTTTTCTGTGCTTGTCCATTTTGATCTAGACATAGTAAGGAATTACTAGCTGAAGGTGAAAAAGTACCTACAGGGTTTGTGACTGGAAATTAGATTTCAAGTGTTCATGTTGAATATTTTTACATTTTTGAAGATAGTATACAGAGAAATAATGGATGATTTGGACATGGTAGGAAAAGTTTTTGTTACCTCCTCTTCTCTTCCAACTGGTGATAACTTTAGTGGAGTTCATGGGAAGAAGAGGAAGTGACCAGACTGTCGCAGGTGTGGTGGAGGTGAGTCTTAGTAGTGAGCCTCCTCCACACCATCCATTGCAACTGGCAGTGTGCCTCTGACATGCTACCTGTGTGACAAGTGGGGTCACACCAAACTTTCAATTCCTATTACCAAAAGGACATGCAATAGCTAGGTACATGTTGGTTATCTACAACATTTCTATATAGATATGAATACACCTCATTATGGTTAGGGTTTGTTGGATCCAAAGGCTACTGCGGTGCAGTCAGAAGCTTTAAAGACTACCAGGCTCTGGCCACAGACCTTTGTAGTGAAGCATATACATGCAATATATGAGTGTCCAATAGAAGTGGAGGTAGGTCCCATAATATTGAGAGGTATGAACTTTATTGACGCTTTAGTAGCTATTTTTTTTGATACCGGTGCCTCCCACTAATTTATATCTACACGATTTGTTGATATGATTAAACTTGTAATATAACTTATTCCCTTTACAATGGAGTCAGCGAAACCTCTTGGAAAGTGGAAATAGCAGGGGTTTTGGTGTCCTTCTTATTCGTTCATGATAGCAAAGATAGATTTGGTATGGGATTTTCTCATTCTTGATCTAGATCTGTTTGATGTCATCATCGGTATGGATTGGATTGTCGCTCATCGAGCTATTTTTAATTTTTATCATCAGTGTGTTTCATTTATTTCTACCAATGGGATCCCTCATTTATTTCAATGGGAGTGGGATCTGAGATCAGTTCATGTATGGTATTCCCACCCAGAGCTCATGAGGTTTTTTTCTACCATTGTGTTTGATACCAATGACATTTATTCTATTTTTGATCTACCTGTTGTGATCTGAGACTTTCCTGATGTTTTCCCAGAAAATTTCTCTGGTCTTTCTAAAAAGAGGGATGTAGAGTTTACGATTGACCTGGTGCTGTGAACACAACCAATATCAATGACTTCTTACCATATAGAACTAGTGGAGTTGAAATAACTCAATATTTAGTTGGAAAACCTATTAGAGAAGGGTTTTGTTCACCCTAGTGTTTCAGCTTGGGAATCCCCTATACTATTTTCCAAGAAATCGGGTTGTTTAATTCAGTTATGTGTGGACTATAGAAAGTTAAACCCGGTAAAAATTAAAAACAAATATCCTTTTCCTTTCCTGGATGATTTGTTTTATCACTTTAAGGGGAGAAATTGGTTTTCAAAGATTGATCTTTGTTCAAGTTATCATCAGCTTAGAGTATGGGAGTCTAATATACCTAAGATGACCTTTAGGAGTAGGTATGGCCATTATGAATATCTCGTGATACCTATAGGTCTGACTAATGCTCCTGATTTTTTTATAGCCTTGATGAATTGTATATTACACTAATATCTTGACAGTTTTTTTGGTAATATTCATGGATGATATTCTGGTTTATTCAAAGTCTGAGCATGAGAACAAGAACCATCCAAGTTTGGTTATGGAGATTCATATAAATCACCATAACTATGGAAAGCTTCCAAAATTCATTTTCTAGATTTGAGAAGTGAAGTTATAGGGGAAAATAATTTCTGATCATGGCTCATCAGTTGATCTAGAGAAGGTAAAATCTGTTTTGTCCTGGACGGAACCACATAATTTCTTTGAGATATAAGGTTTCCTTGGTCTTTTTGGATACTATCGATGTTTCATCAAGGATTTCTCTAAGATAGCATCACCTTTAACTGATCTTATTAAAAAATTAGTAAAATACTCATGGGATGAAAAGTTTGAGTCTTCCTTTGATAAACTGAAATGACTTATGACATCAACACCTGTTCTGATCTTACATGAGCCTAGTAAGGGATACATGGTGTTTTCTGTTGTATCTGGTGATGTTTTAGGATGCATACTGATTCAAGATGAACATGTGGTAGCTAAGAAATCTCTTAAGCTCTGAACACATGATAATAACTACCCGAATCATGATTTAGAGCTTGCTGTAGTGATGCATGCACTTAAGTACCGATGACACTGTCTCTTTTGAGAGAACTTCACTTTTTTCTATAATCATAAGAGTCCAAGATATATCTTTTCCCACAAGAAATTGAATCTTAGATAGTGATTATTGGTAGAATACCTTTAGATGTTTGAATTTGACATCACCTATAACCCATGGAAAGGTAACGTAGTGTCATATTCTTTAATCAGGAAGGTACTATCATAGGTTATTCTAGAATCAAAGGAGGAGTGGAATCTTTTAGGTATTTTCACTTAGTTTCACTTGGATGATCAAGAGGATGTCTTAGGAATGGTTATAAACAGTGTTCAGTTTTCATCATCTCTCCTAGATTCTATCTTGCAAATTCAACAACAAGATGAGGAGTTTTATAAGATTTGGGAAAACATTTATGGTGGGGAGATAGTTCTTGGTTGGTGTCTTTCTTCAGATGGCATACTTCACATTTGGAAGAGAGTTGTCGTCCCAACACCTGTGAGAAGTTAAATCTTGTTTTATTGTCATATATATTCATGGTCCATTCATCTAGGTAATAAAAAGATGTATTATGAAATGAGAAGACATTTTTGGTGGTTGGATAAGAAGCGTGGCATTACAGATTATGTGTCCCAATTTTACACTTTCCAATGGATAAATGCAGAGCACTTGAAACCTTATGGTATGCTTTAGACTCTTCCAATGCTAGTTTGTAAGTTGGATGACGTGTCCATGGATTTTTTTGGGTTACCACCGAAAACTCAAGGAGAAAATGATATCTGGGTGGTTGTTGATCAGTTGATGAAGTCTACACATTTCATTCTGATCAAAGACACTACTAAAGTTGAAGATCTTGGAAAGTTGTATGTGCAGGAGATCATGAGGATACATGGGAGTCCATATACTATTGTTCTAGATAAGTATCCTATGTTTACTATAGGGTTATAGAGGAGTCTTCAAGAGGAAATGGAGACTTAGGTCAAGATGATCACAACTTACCATCCACAGACAGATGTCCAGATAGATCATGTAATTCAGATCCTAGAGGATATGATTCGTTCCTACATCTTGGATTTCAGTGGATCATGGGATATCCATCTTGGACTGGTTGAGTTTGTTTACAATAATAGTTACCAATATTCTATCAGAATGGATCCTTTTGAGGAATTGTATAGTCACCCATACAGATCACCTCTTTGTTGGGCAGAGGTGGGTGAAGTATCTTTTGTTGGACCAATTTTGGTTTAGGAGACATTAGAAAAGATTCAGGGGGTTCGACAGTGAATGGTTGCTGCGAAAAGTCAATAGAATTCATATGCAGATTAGTGGAATCATCCTTCAGAGTTTTTCGCTAGTGATTAGGTTTTATTGAATGTTTCTCCTCAATTGGGTCACCGTTAACTTGAAAAAAAAGGAATGTTGGCTTTGAGATATGTTAAACCGTTTGAGATCACTGAATGTATTGGAAAAGTTTCTTTTCGGTTATCATTTCTAGCTCAGTTGATGGTCATTCATGATGTTTTCCACATATCTTATCTGAGAAAGTATCACCCTGATCATGTTCATGTTTTGAGTTGGAAATAAATTGAGTTAGAGCCAAATGTTTCTGTTTTAGACAAAACAGTTGATATTGTTGACTCTCAAGAGAAAGAATTGTGTGGGAAGTCGATTCTGCTGGTTAGAGTTCTATGGAAACAAGGATCAAATTCTCATGAGACTTGGGAACATGAGTCATTGATGAGGGAGTAATTTCCTCATCTTTTTTATATGGAGTACATCTTACACATGACTTCCCGGGGATGGAAAGTCCTTATGGTGGGGAGATTGTAACATCTCATTACCTTGATGAAGTATGTTTTCTATTTTTCTAAGTCCCCTTTTGGTTTTAAAATTCTTAAATGTGATTTTCTAGGTTTACTGTTGGTTTCAGAACAGGTACATATCATGTACTGGCTGCTGGATTCATGAGAAATCATACTGTGACCTAGGACATGTCGTGTACATGAGGTACACATCCTGTAGGGGTTAAATAGAGGATTTTTAACTTGAGGAGATGGGTTTTTTTGAATAACATATCTAGAGTGGCCTAAACGTTGTGACCAAGGGGTACACATTATGACCCGACCTGCACCGAGGTTAAAGTCACGCGTTTGGGAGTTTTTCTCAGTCCTTTTCTATCCAGACTTTATAGCTCTTGACCTAAGGCATTTTTAGTACATTTTTGAGACTCAATATATTCCAGATCAATCCGATAGGTGTTAGATATTCATTTCATTTACAGTGCATCTCACAGGGTAAGTGTTCCTTTTGGTTCTTCCTTTAGTATGATCATGACAGTGCCCTAGCCTTATATTATCAGATCCGCTGATCCAAGTTGGTTTCTCCTTATCTTTTTCTTCTAGATCTATTGTGAGATCACATTCTAGAGGCCTTTTCCCCTTCATTTGTTGTGGTGCAGTGAGAATCCTTCTGCATGGTATGTGGGTTTCCTCTCTTTCGCCGACATTTTGTGTTTATATTTTAATCAATATTGCCATGAATTGGATTCTAGAGTCTCTATTGGTGCTGTTGGGTTTTTTTATTTGACTTGGATTCTTTTGTGGGTGTGTAAAACCCAAAATTTGAGGTAGTTTGTTCCATCTCTAGCCTATGATAATTATCTTGATTTCTATTGCTTAATAAATTTATTTATGTAATTGGTATGATTATTTGTGTGTGTTGAAAAAGGGTTTTTGAAAGAGAAAATGTTTTTACCTAGATTTTGATAAATGGATTGTGAAATGGTTTTGAATGGTTTTCAAAGCATTGAAATTGGTTTGTAAAATTGAGAACATGGGTTACATTGGGTACTTAGGTGGAAGGTTTATCTTAATGCCATCGTCCATTATTTTGTGATTATCAAGGAGGTTTTTATTGGTCCTTTCCTCAGTGTCCATGGACTATTATTATTGGGGACTAATATTCAAATTTTGGGGGGTTTACTCATGGGGAATTCCTATGCTTCATAGGCCCATTATTCTAGGTTCGGATTTGTTCACTTGATTTTTATGGTATGAGAAGTATACTACCTAGTCCTGTAGTATTACTTCATGTGTGATACATGTTCTTCTATTTTGTATTTCTTGGATTTATGAGATATACTTGATATGCATGTTTATGCTTATGAAAAAATGTTTTGGAAAATATTATTTGAAACTATTATATCTTCTTTTGGTTAGAACTATAGAAAAGGGAAATGTTTACCATGTTTTCTATAAAACATATTTAATTCTTATTATGCCATGTTTTATTTTAAAAATGAGCATACATGGTTTTTTATATAGAGAATTGTAATGGAACACCTAGGTGGGATCCTACTGAGCCTATTATCTCACACCATATGTACTGTTTCAGTGGTGCATAGAACTTCGTTTATATTCCAGTGTAAGGAAAGGAAATGTGCCATAGTGAGGAATCAAGTTTTGTGTCAGATAGGATGGGTAGATGATGGTGCGATGGTTGGAGTTCATCCACGCCATCATTGGGGTAGTTACTGGGTCTATGTTCCTTGCAGTTGGACTTGTATTTTGGATTTTTTAGATACTATTATAGTTTTTTTATTTCCACTATTTTCTTACACTTATGGAACATATATTTTGTTAGTCTTCCACAATTCCTTTATTTCATTTTATACGTATTCCATGTAGTTGTTCAGGTTGGAAGAAATTGTTCCCCCGATTTTGTCATTCGATGCATGGGTTCTTGTCTCCAACCCATGGGGATTGGGACCGCCCTTCAGGTATGTGATGGATTGAGTCGGATGCCAGGTTTTAGGGAAACCCAAGACAATTCATTACACAACTCGTCATAAATATCAATATTTCCCGTAGTACCTGCTGCTAGTCAGAAGCCTCTAGTGTATGGGGAGATACATTTGAGGTCTCTTAAACGACCCAATTTGGCTATTTGAGAGAGTTACAAATCACATGACTAAACAAATTTGGTAGGGTATGTTAGATATGTAAGGCTCAAAGTAGTGTGAAGAAGAGAAAGAGGGGAACCCTTTTATAATTGAGGGGAGGGGCACTGTTGGAATTTTTTATAAGATTAAAATATTATAAAGTCATTATTTGGACAAAATTACTCCAAAAGTCCAGGTATTTAAATATAATATATTATGGGGTTAAAATACCATTAAAAAATATAAATTTTATAGGTTTAAGTGGTTCTCTAAACTTTATATTTTGGTTTAACCCCTTAGTTAACCTATTTTAACCTTGACCGTGGTAGCATTTGTTTCACTCCTAAAGGGTTATAATTTTACTTATAAGGTTAAAATTAACTCATAAGTGTCTAAGACATGAAATTAAAACTATATTTTATCCACCTTGTCCTATGTAAATATTTTTATCAACTTTAAATAATTTAATAAAATGTTATTTTAATAAAATATCATAAATATCAATTTTGACACTATTTATTTAATTCGACTTAAAAGACATAAATAAAAAGATATAATTTGAATATAATCCTTTAAAACATTAATAATATGTTATATTTATCAAAAAAATTATAGAAAAACTATAAATATCACAAATTATATTACTTTTAATATTTTTAAAATCAATTATTTTATTTCTCTATTAATTGAAAAAATGATGCATCAACATTGCTTAAGAATTTAACATGTTTATATACTTATTAAAAATTAGAAATAAATTCACATGATGAAAATAATTTCATTATTATCCAAAGAGAAAATTATATTCATTCATAACTTGATTCTTTTCCTATGTGGACACATTATAGATACTTAAAACTAAGAGAGTGATATTTTGTAGGTTTCTTTTATTTAAATATTATGTTGGTAATTTTCATGGAAAAGTGTCCATTAAACAAATATATTTCGAGACTAAGGTTATAAGGATTGAATTAAATTTATCTAATAAGAATTATTATAAAAAAATACATCCTTACCACTTAGATTTAACCTTGATTAACCCGATTTAACTTTTACTGAGGTGATAAATTTACCATGATTAATATTCATAAACCCTAAAAATAAAAGGTAATTATTTAAAAAAATTGAAAATACTTTTCAAAAATATAGTATTTTTTTTTATAAAATTCATTTTATATTAGTGTAATAAATTAATTTTAAAATAAGCATGCAAAACTTGATGAAAACCATTTTTTTGAAAAATATATTTTTAAGCATAAAACTGGATTTATTCTTATCCCATGTCTAGAAAAAATATTAGATAAATGATAAAACATGTAAATTTTTTTAAAATATTTTACCAATAGTTTATAATTTAATTTATCAAAATAAAAACACATTTACGGCATGAACATGGTTCTTTAGAAAAACGTCTTTTTTATTTATAAAAATATATTTATACCAAATCAAATCATAAAATTAATTTCAAAGAAAATTAATTGGATTATTTATAAAATAATAGAATTAATTTTAATTTTAAACCATTTTAAATGAACATGAAACTTTTTAAATGTTTGATATAAAAATACTATTTCCAATAAAAATCAGTATTTTTAATATTCATTGAAAAATCAATCTTTAAAAAAAAAATTAAAAATTCATTCTAAGATAATTTTGACACGATGAATTAAAAATGATATGTTTTTTATCAAATATTATATATATAAGTTCCATAAATAATATTTCCATAGAAATATTAATAAAAAAATATTTTAAGGAAAATATATTTTTGAGGCATAAAATGACTTTATTAAAAGTTGAGTGCTCATTTCCTATGCCTTAATCAACAAAATTTTATTGATTAGGACACACACACACAAAAACATATATATTTCATAACATAGTTTATCCTAGTCATACCATCCAATTTAACAGTTAGGATATAATGATCACATTTAAATAATAATATTATATTGTTTGTTTGAGCACAGTGTTGCGTGTCTTGTACACTATTGAACATAGTCTTATTTTAAAATCCAAGGTTGGAACATTATCCCCTTTAAATAAATTGAACTCTCACAATTTTTATTAGTAATAAAAGGTTTAATATTTGAAAATTACTTTGTTTAAACCCACATCATACAAAGTAACAATAAAACTTCCCTTAAAAAGGGAAAGTGAGAAACATGAAGGTTACCTGAAATTACATAAAATCATGTTCCCATGTAAGGAGAAATTTTTTGGGAAGTTAATATATGGATATGGAAGAGAATAGTAACTTACAAGGAATAATAAATAGTGATAGAGAACATGTTGAAGAAAAAGTTATCAACTACAAAAACATAAATCTATGATAAGTGAAAAGAACATCGATTCTTTAGAAATTAAGGTAAAATTATATCATTTTTATTTTAAGATTATTTTACTATAGTTGAGTAATTATTTTACTATAATCATATATAACTCAAGAAAATATACTTATTTTATTTTTTTCCATATCATAAGCATAATTTCATCCTTTGGTTGTGCTTTAATCAATTTCCACTTTATCCCTTACCCCAATAAATGAATAATAAAGATGATTTTTCATGCCCGAAGTACTTAAATTAAATTTTAATAGATTATAAGATCCATAAAATAATGACAAGTAAGTCATACTATTGATATATTTTTACCAAAACCAAAATGATTAACATAGGTTATCCATTATGGAAAAATCATACTTTAATATCTGAAAACCTCATCCAAAGTTCCACATAAACCATTCCATAAATAGTCAAACTTAAAACCCTTCCAAAATATGTTTTACTAGAAGAAAATTCCAAAAATTTAGAATGAAGGTTACTAATTTTTTAAAATCAACTTAACATTAATCCACCAAACAAAATAAATCATCTTTTATCATCATATACCAAATATGTGAATACATTGATCATATATTCTCATAAAACATCGTAATAGCCTAAATTACCATAAAACCATAATGAAAAAATTAATGATTTCAAAGATTAAATATATTATTATTCCTTAAATAAAATCATTGATTATTGAATATATTATATATATCCAAATAATCTTTGAACTCCATTAAAGATAATATAACCCACTTTTTCATCAAATCACTAATTAGTTCCAAAGTCATTAATAATACCCCATTAACTTTATTATAATTAAACATCTATTTATTATCTCAACATCATGCACATATTAAGGGTTATCTTTCCCTTAACCATGAATTATCTAAAAATAATTCCTCACCACTAAATAAATTTTCATGATCATCATTACCATTAAATAAAATCCTGAAATTCCTTTAAGAAAAACCTATATAAAACATTCCTTAGATGTTTCATGGAAGTAATAACTATAATATCATTATAAAAATAAATTTTAAACATAATTATGGAATTCCAATACATAAATAATCCAATAATCCCACTTCAATGATCAACATAAAACATTCCATTCCTTGGTCTAGGTGTTTTCTCTTAGATTAGGGAATTGACTCAGATAGTGCTCATGTCCCCCACAAATAATACATTGAACTATAAAAGGAACCTTAGGATTTACTTCATATACCCCCATTAAAGTCTTAATTTTTCCTTAGAAATTATTTAACCTATTCTCTTATTCTACTCATATAAAACATATTCCCGTTACTTTAAAATATTTCATTAAGTGTTTCTTCCCACATTCTTGACATATAAGAAACTTAATCTTCTTTTCTCTATGGTATTCATGGAACTCCATCTTTCCATTGTTAGGTGTATCTAGAAACTCATCCAAGTTAAGGTTATAAATCATATAATGAGATAACTTATCATGAATAACCAATGGATTCACATTCAAACTCTTGTTTTATTTGGTTTATCAAGAGTACAATGATTCCATTTTCCATCACATATAGGGTTAACAAATGTCTTCTTGGTTTTATCCATTTACTAAAACCAAAAATCATAGTGTGAGCAACATTAATCATATTTATTAATCATGTAATAATTCCAAATTATTCATTATATATCTAAATCATGATATCATCATTTCAATCTATGACACGTTAGGTTTAACCTATGTCATCCATGGCCATTATCTATTCAAATCCTTCATAATGGTTCATAAGGAGAGTATGATTTATCCCAAACATACCCCTTAGGAGCGTTAAACCAGGTGTGTAGTAAGGGAAAACTCATCATGCACTATATTGATGGTCGATATATTCCCTACCAAATCTTTTTAGGGTTTTAACCCTAGATGTATCTATGTCAAAACCATGTCCACTTGTAGTATCCAAAAATGGATTTATAACTAGAAAAACCACATAATCTACTCCTTAAAAAAATATTATGATGTTATCCTAAACTTAGACTTATCCCTAGGGTTTTCACCAAAGTTCTATAATCCTAATATCTAAATATTAACTAAACCGATCATATGCTTCCATTTATACTAACCTCATATTTTCATATATAAATATTAAATCTTTTTAGATAAATATTCAATAAATTTCAAAAACACATGCCCGAGGACCATAAAGGTTTTTTGTCTTTAGAGACTAGATACACAATATTCTTATATCATGAAATATCTTCAATATATCCCATAAATATCTTACCACATAGTAATATATATAGAAATACTGTACTTAAACCTTACAAACTTGGGAAATTAATATATAAGAAAGGGTGAGTTCAAATACCCAGTTAGGGTAAACATGAGATATATCAATAAATTATCATATAAAAGTATAAGATAATAATAATGGTAGGATATCAATACCATACTAGTTCATACCCAATCTATCAAAGATAATAAACATGATTCATGGTATAAATAATTATTATTTAAAAATACATGATTCATAAAATTGATAAACCATCATAAATCAATAATGAAACATAATTTCATGTCATAAAATATTGGTACCATTATAAGTACAAAAACTATTTCATAGGTTAAGGTTGATTACCAAGACTATAAAATCATAATAGATCCGACCTCAATACCTATTTCCCATATTTGATCAAGAATATTGAATTGTTTCCTATAATATATCAATCACATCAACTTATTTCCCATAATGGTCAAGAAAATTTACTTGTTTCTCCTAATGGATCAAACACATCAAATTATTTACTATAATGGATCAAGTACATTGACTTTTTTCCCATAGTTATCTCATGAGATATAAAACTTTACCCAATTCATTAGAGGGATATATAATTTTTGTCCCACCATTCACATAATTAGAACTAGGCATATGTGAAACAAAAGAATATAATACATTAATTATATCATCACATCATAACCCATTAATATAAAATGGATTTCATAAACATTTATTCAATTCAACATTTCATAAACTATAAAAATAAATGGAGTTCATAAACATATCATAATAATAATAACAAACCATATAGAGAAATAATAAGTATGGAATCATTGAATCATATCCCCAATAAATTCCAAGCAACATAAAAGGATTTTATCATAGATTAAGAACTCCTTCAAAGGATCACTAGAATGTTTATTGAGGAAAATATCCTTTTCTATTTGAAATAACCTTTTTAAAACATAAAAATTTCCTAAATATTAAGGAAAAAACATTCTTTGAATATAATCTTGGAAAATTATAATGTAAGATTCAAATCATTGATTGTTCATTATGGTGGGAAATTTCATTCATGTTGTATACATTAAAATAAAACATTCCTTTCAAAGTTTTTAGAAAATGTTAAAAAGTACCTCATTTAGAAAACACAAGAAGTTTACTTTAAAACCATTTTGTAAAAAGTTAAACATGAGTAAAAATGACTTTAAAAAATCATTATAGAATAATAAATACCTTCATTAAAACATTTTTAGGAAATATGGATATGAAAGAAAAAAGTGTTTTGACTGAAGAGTGAAATAAAGCATATTTTCCTTAAAAACATATTTTCAATATCTTGAGTAATTAAGTAGAGGAAAATAATAATATTAAATATATATCTATATTAGAATAAAATTAATGAGTTTATTGAGAGGTATACCATAATATTTCATCATTAGAAACATAATCATACCTAAGATCGATAAATAATGAGACTGTGACATAAATCCTTACTGCTTTGGTAACATTTAAATCATAATACCCATGTACGAAATAAACTTTGATTGATATGTAAATCCATATAAAATTCATAATAATAATCATAAAATACATTCATGGTCAATATATACACAACATAAAATAAAAAAGTGGTGAATATTGCATGTGTCTCACAAAAATAAAAGTGAGATGAAAATCCCTTAGCGTGAGATCAACTTTCTTTGGAAGTTCTTTAACATCATGTATAATAAATTTAAATTTATTAAAATTCCATAACATAATAATTTAAATGTTTATTATATCATATATATTAATTATATATATATATATATTTAGAGTCACACATAATGGAAGAAATACAAAAAAGGATTACATCATCCCTGGAGATGATAGGTCGTACGTACGCGTGGACACTATTTTCCTTTTTTGACGGATGGAATGAAAGAAAGGTAAATAATAATTCAAATTTAAATAAATATTTTTATATAATATAAATTATATATATTCATAAAATCTATCCTTATTTCCATCCATGTAAAGTGGAGATTAAAAATGAATCACATCACATCGTGGAGGTGGTTTTCCACAAGTACGCACAAGCGACGTTATCATTTTCTAATGGGTTTGAAGGTATGAAGTTAGATACTATATTATCATTAAATAAGAATAATTAGATCATAGATATCATATATAAAATTTAAATCCATCATAACACTCTTCCATAAAATATGGTAATGAAAAATTTGTTGTACCACTATGTGGAAACGGTAAGCAGTATATACACACGAGTGATACTTTTACTTCCCATTTTATGGAAAATAGGGAGAAATAATGGTGGTTTTATAATAATAATAAAATTTATGTATATTTATTATACTTAATTAATTATTTAAATAATAATATAATATATTTATAGGAAGTAAAAGAATACTTAAAAATGAAGTGATCTGTTAAAGCAATTACCTCTTCTTTGAAAGAACTCCTTTAAAATCTCATATTAAGGACCACAGGATTGTTATTTTGAGAGGAAAAGAACATTTATAATGTGTATAAGGAATTTTATAATGGATTTTGGTAGGGTATGGTAGATCTAGAATTCTATAAGTAGTGTGAAGAAGTGAAATGGTGGGTTCCCTTTTATAATTTAGGGGAGGGGCACTCTTCGAATTTTTTAAAAGATTAAAATATAATAAAGTTATTATGTAGCCCAATGCATAAAAAATAAAGGGATTTTAATATGAGATATTATTTTATTTAAATAACATAAAACATTTTTTATTGTTATATGTAGTTTTTTAAACCTTATCTTTTGATTTAATCCCTTAGTTAACCTATTTTAACCATAACCATAGTAACATCCTTTTTACTCTTAAAGGGTTATAATTTTACTTATAAGGTTAAAATTGACTCATAAATTAAAAATAGATGAAATTTTAGACCATATATTATCATAATTATCATATTTTAAATTTTTAAATAATTTAATAAAATATTATTTTTATAAAATATTATAAATGTCACTTTTGACACTATTCATTTAATTTGACTTAAAAGACATAAATAAAATGGTATAATATGAATATAAACCTTTTAAAAATCAATAATATTTTATATTGATATTAAAATATCATGTAACACTATAAATACTTAACATTATATTACTTTTAATATTTTTAAAATAATTTATTTTTATTTTTATATTAATTGAAGAATTGTTGTATTAACATTGCATAAGAATTTAATTTAACTATTTAATTATAAAAAATAGAAATAATTTTCCATTATAAATATTATTTCATTATGCTCAAAATATCCATTTATATTCATTCATAACTTACATTTTATCTGTGTGGACACATAATAGATATTTAAAATAAAGAGAGTGACATTTTGTAACATTCTTTACTTTAAATATCATACAGGTCATTTTCATGGAAAAATGTCCATTAAATAAATACAATTTGAATCTAAGGTGATAAGGTTCAAATTTTATTCATCAAATAAGAATTAGGATGAAAAATCATGGCCTTATCACTTAGTTTTAACCTAAATTAACCCAATTTACCCTTTACTAAGGGGATAAATTTACAACAATTACTATTCATGAAGTCTAAAAATAAAAGGGACCAATTTACCAAATTTTAACATAATAATTAAAAACATGGAATCAATTTTATCAAATTTAATTTTTATTACATTTATAAAATAATATTAAAAAAATTATGAAAAACACGATGAAAATCGATTTAAAAAATACATTTTTAAGCATAAAACTGGATTTATTCTTTTCTCATGTTTAGAAAAAGTATTAGATAAATGATAAAACAAGTAAATTTAATTAAAAGAAATAAAAATATTAAATAATTTAATTCATTAAGATAAAAACACATTTGGAACATAAAAATGATTTTTTCATAAAAATACATTTTTAAAGTTTAAAAATATATTTTTTTACCAAATTCAATCATAAAATTCATTCCAAAAAACTTATTTGGATATATTATAATATAATAGAATTAATTATCCTTGAAACCATTTTAAATGAAAATGTTACTTTTTAAATTCCTTAAAAAAATACATTTTTCAATAAAAATCAATATTTTTCTATTCATCAAAAAATCAAACTTTTCAGAAAAATCCCAAAATATAATTCTAAACTAATTTTGTAATTATGAATTCAAAAATTATATAATTTTTATTAAATAGTTTTTATATATGTTCTATAAATAATATTACCACACAAAGAGTGATAAAAATCATTTTTAAAGAAAATATATTTTTGATGTACAAAATGAATTTATTTAAAGTTGATTTATTATTTCCTAATCCTAAATCAATAAAATTTTATTGATTAGAACTTATTTATATATATATATATTTAATAAAAATATTTACACCATTCATACCCTACAATTTAATGACTTGGTTATAATGACCATATTTAAATAATAATATTCTTTTGTTCCTTTAATCATAGTGTTGCATGTCTTACATGCTTTAAAAAATAGTATTATTTTAAAATATTAAGGCATTACAAGGAAGGAGGTTTATGCGACATGATTTGAACTCAATTTTAGATAATTACTCATGGTATTGGATGTACGTAGGTAGGTACTCCATATTAGGGGTTGTTATTTCTTTTAAGGTTTGATTATTTTTAACCATATTTTTTGTGGTTTTATTTGGTTCATTTTTGGATTAGTTTAGGAAATATAGAGTTTAAAAAATATTATCCTCCATGTTACTTGATTTACATACTCTATAATGTGTGAGTGGAGAGTCTTTTCAATTTTCAGGTTTATTTGAAATAATTTTTCTTTTCCTGATTGGTCTATGAAAATAAGTTGTGTTGTTTTTTTCATTTTTTATTTAAGTAGATTGGGAGGAATAAATAAAAAAAACTTGATAATAAAGAGGAAAATAAACTAAATTAAATAAATAAGAAGTAAAAAAACAATTTTACTAAATAATATAGAATTTATAATAAGAATAAGATATAATAAGAGTAAGATAGAGAGAACATGCAAAAAAACAAAAACAAAACAAAAGGGAAGGGGGAAGATAATTAAAAGGAGTAAAAAAATAAAAATTTGAAGAAATAATTGAGAGTGAAATATGATCTTTTATCCTCTACAATTACACCAAAATTTTATTTCATTATTGAGGACATTAATTTAGATGTTCATATTTTCACTAGAATTTATACAGTATAGTAGGAACCCTTGGTTATCTTTCTAAAGAGGCTTAGATAATTAATTTAATTTTATTGTTTTATTATTCAATATATAATTGTATTAGGGTTTTTATGGATTTATTATTTAATAAAACTGAAACTATGTTACTAAGTGATAAAAAGTAGTTGGAGATATCATGATCAACCTAGTTGATTATTAATTGATGTTTACCATTATCACACTCAAGGGAAATGATAAGGATGATTGATTAATTGATTTATATATACTGAAAATATTATGGTTTGTGATTTATTTCTAGGTTTATGCCTAGTATTTCATTGATCAATGATATCAATTATTATAGACCACTCAAAATCAATAAAATTATATTGATATAAGAACTGAACTCATTCAAGGAATCACGTTAATAATGTGATGAGATGAAAAGATTTAGTTCTATGTTATAATTTCCCTCAAGGAAAAAACATGTATATTTGTGGGTTCTATATTTTGGCTTTTATTAACAAAACAAATACCTAAACACCCTCATGAAAGATAAGGGGTGAGAAAAGAGGCAAACACACTGAAATCATTACAATATCCAGGTTATGCATGAAAGCATGAGGGTTGATGTTCCTTATATTTTTATTTTATCATACTTGAATAAAACCAAAATCAAAAAATTGAAATTAATAACAAAACAAATCCCGAAAGATTCAATTTCCTTCAAATTATTAAAAATTTAGAGCTTGGGATTACAATAAAGAATACCCCTAGACTGACCACTAATAGGTTTAGAAGTCTATAATGGGGGAAGAGGATTAAAATGGATGAATACAGATCTAAAATTAGACTCAACCTTACCCATGGAAGTTTTAACCATTACAATGATCCATGGAGTGGTTTTAAATAGAAATTTTGAAAGTTAGGTTCATTAAAAGTAAATGGACTATGGGTGTCGGTCAGCTGTTTAAGAAAAAACCAATACCTCTAATTTTTCTATATAGTTAAATATGTTAATCACTAAATATTGACTTTAAATTTGGTTAATAGGTGGTCCTTCATGTTATCTATCCAATGTATGTGGAATAATCTAAATTAGAGTTCAGAATCCTGAGTTATGGCATAATCACTACAGGTAGGTCTAATCTATCTCGACCAAAATTTATTTATTTTTTGCACCTATTTGGGGTCTCTTTTGCTCATACCCAATATTTAATACTGTTATATTAATTTAATACCAATGATCATAAAGTCCTAAAAAAATAATTTTTATGTTTGGATCAGGGTATATAATTTCATGATTAAAATAATAAACTACTGTCAAATTCGGCCATTGTGAAATGACATCTTTTTAAGCATGTTTTCAACAAATGAATTAAAAATATACATTGAAAGAAAATGGATTTAATAATGAGATACAAAAAACCATAAAAATATAATTAAAAAGTATAAGTGTGATAATATATGATATATCACTGTGTAATCACATCCCTAAACTCATTCAAATATTCCTTCTTTATATCCTAAGGAAAGGAAACAAAATTGGGGTGAACTCAAATTATCAGTAAGGGCTATGAAAAATGGAAAATATATTTATTAAATAAGGAATAATAAATATGGAAATATAAATAACTAAAAAAACGTGCAATTGAATTAATAAACTGAGAAATAAGAAAAATATGGTAGGAATAACTAATGATCAAATAATACCATATAAAGAATCACTTGATCTTCAAACTTATCCACGAATATCATAACTATTAAAACAAACACATAGATATAAATAAATTATTTCTTAATGATTCAATGAAAAATGTTAAACATCTTAAACATACCTTATAGGACTCATGCCAAGACATCTATATAAGTGAGTAAGTCCTAGGACAAATACCCAACCTATTTTGTCTCATGAGACCTACTAATACACTGAGAGACTATAATTTCCGGCCCTACCCATCACTTAATATTTCTAATGAATTCATAATATGAATGAACAATAAAACATTATCAATATGACATAACAATAAATAACTATACATATTGGGATAACTAGAATAAAAAATCTCAATATCTTCCCCAGTCAAACTAATCATAAAAAATTTAGAGAAAAATTGTGAATGACATCATTAAAATATATTCTTTATAAATCATAATATCCAACAAAGTATGTTTTCATAGATTAATGTACTTTAAAAAGGCCACTAGAATGTTTCTTAAGGAAAATGAAATTTTTTATTTTGAAATCAATGATTTAAAATATAAAAATTTCTAAAAAATTGAGAAAAACATTTTATTTAAAAATAACATTATAAAATTTTAAATTAATATTCAAAAAATTGAGTGGTCATGATAGTGGGGAATTCCATTCATGCTGAGTAAATTAAAAAAATATTCCTTTCACATTTTTTGTAAAAATTAAAAATTAACAAATTACAAAAATTAAAATAAGATTCATTTTAAACGAATTTATAAAAATGAAAACATTGGTATGATTTTATTTAATAAATCATTGGATACCAGTAAAAAAAATTTATGTAATATATTGATATGAAGGAAAAATATTCTCGATTGAGTAGAAAAACAAATTTGGCCTTCCTTTAACAAATTATTTTGGTATATTGAGTAATTAAATAGTGGAAATGAATGGAAAAAAATGAAATTTAAAGAAATAACCAAAGGATAATAAAATATATTGTATTTAAGAGATAAATATCAAGTAATTCCTCCAATAGATACTTAAACATAAACAATCTCGAAAAAGATGAGATTGTGAAATAATCTGTTACTATGGAAACATTTGATTAAAAACATAATAAAAGAGGAAAAATTATATGAATATTTAAATCCAAATAATTTTCATAATAAACATCATAATATAAATTCATGGGTATTATATACCCCACATAAATGAAACAAGTGGTCAATATGTCATGTGTCCCATATAAATAAAAGAAGTTAATTACCTTAAGTCTGACTTAATTTGTAATTTTTTTTAAACTCATGTATAATAAATTTAAATTTATTATAGTTTTTAACAAAATAATTTTATACTTATAATATCATATATGATCCATTTATAATATTTATATAGTCATTTATTAATAATTCCTTGTTAAAAGATTTATTTATGGGTGTTAACTGTCTCGTTTTTCATGTATGTTTTTGTTTTGAAGTTCCAATCCTTGTAGTTTGATCATGGTTACATTATCTAAAAAATTATAATCATGATATAAATATAATATATATTCATTATATACATATTTATAATGATACATTTATTTTAGAGATCTAAAAATGAATTACACCGTTCATGTAGACCGTAGGCTATATGCACACATGAACACTTTTTTCAATTTTCAACGGATAGAACAAAATAATGTTTAATAATAATTTTAAATTAAATAATCATTATTACATCATATATATAATAAATATTTGTTAAATATATCCTTATTACCATCCATGTAAAATATAAATGATAAACGAATCACATCACTTCGTGGAGGTGGTAGTCCACATACACACATGAGCGACGTAATTGTTTTCTAAAAAAATAGATAGTAAATGGTAGATAAAAATTATAATTATAAAACAATACTTATTTCATAAGTATAATATATATTCATTATTTTTATATTTTTTAACACACAATTAAAGCGACGATGAAAGATAAATTACACCACTACGTGGAGACGGTAAGCCATTTGAACACACAAACAAGTTTTTCCTTTTCATAAGATAGAAAAGAGATAGAAAAAAGTTGTCCCATAATTATAATAAAATATAGGTATATTTATTATCTTTGATTTATCATTTTATGATGGTTACAAACAATTTATAGCAATTATAAAAAGAAATAAATCTGAAAGAGTCAGTAAAGATGATTACCTTTTCTTCAGTAGACTTTCTTTATATTCCTTCTTAAGGATGCTTGGAATAAAATTTTAAGAATACCATTGCATATAAACACTGTATAGGGACGTTTAGAGTAGAAAATTATAGATATTGTTCATGTTATATGGATCAAAGTTGTGTGAATAATTGAGAGAAAGGGGATTCCTTTTATAATGGAGGGAAAGTACACACTTGTAATTACAATAAAGATTAAAATATAATTATGTAATTGTCTATCAAAATGATTCCAAATATCCATATATTTGAATAAAATGATTATAATGTATAAATATAATCATAAAATTAAATTTAGATATGTTTAGGTGTCATTTTAAACCAAATCTTTTAGTTTAACCCCTTAGTTAACAAATTCCAATCTTAACCATAATAATGACCTTTTAAATATGAAAGAGTTATAATTTTACTTTAAAGTAACAATTGGAAAATAAACGAATAAGGGATGAAATTTTCAACCATTAGTTATCATAGTTTCCCATTTAAATATTTTTATGATTTTTAAATAATATAATGAAATATTTTTATCATAAAATACTATTAATGTCATCTTAATAACTATTCACATATTTTGACATTGAAAACAACATGAAAATAATGGAATTAAAATCTAAACCCTTCACATATCCTTAATTTTTTATATTCTTATAATTTTTTTTGAAACATAATAATTTATCCAAATTTTATTACATTTAATATTTTTAAAATCATTTATTTTATTTTTCTATTAATTGAATAAATACAATATCAACATTGCCTAAGTATTTAAGGTAATTATCCAATCTTTAAGAATTACAAATATATTACTATGATAAAAAATCTAATTTATATTTTGAATAATTTATAACTATACTTATCCATTATATATCCCTATGTAAAAAACTTTAGAGATATTAAAGTCAAGAGAGTGGAATTTTTTATTTATTCTTTACTTAAATTAATATAAAGGTCATAATCAAAGAAAATGGAACCATGTTAACATATAATCAGTAATGGTTTAGAAATAGATTAATTAAACCGATAAAATAGAATAAATTCATGTTATGGGTTGATTTTGAGACATTATATCATGGTTTTAAACCGATTTTACCGGTTTTACCCTTACCAAGGTGGAAAATATTTACAATGGTTACCATTCATAATGAAAAATGAAGAAATATATTCACCAAAATTGGACTCCTAATTAAAAATATGTAATCCAATTTTCAAGATTAAAATTTTATAACTGTTATAAAGTAATTTAAGATAAAAATGAAAATCACAACAAAAAACATTTTTTTCAGAAAAATTACTTTTTAAGTATAAATATGTTTTTACACAAAGTTAAACAATAAAATTGTTTACAATGAACTTAATTAGATTACTAATAATATAATATAAGTAATTTTAATAATATATTATTTTAAAACAAATAGTAACTTTATAAATTCTTGAAACAAAATTACAATTTTTAATAAAAATTAGTTATTTTCATTATTCACTGGAAATTAAATCTTTTCAGAAAAATAAAAAAATCATTGTAATTTTATTTTTTACCTGATAATTTAAAAAATTATATCCATTTTATCAATTTTATTTCTAAAAATTATTAAAATTAATTATTATATTTACTCAAAAAAAAGTGATAAAAACCATTTTTTTAAAGAAAACATATTTTTGAAGAATAAAATGATTTTAAAAAAAAATTCAGTGATTATTTTCTAAGAATTAATTAATACATTTTTATTGAGTAATTAATTTATATATATTTCATAATTATTTTAATAATATTTATACCCTATAATTCAACTAGTTAATAAAAATCATATTTAAATAATAATATTGTTTGGTTCATTTGAGCTTGGTGTTGTGTGTTGTATGTGTTATCATAAATAGTATTCTTTTAAAATATTAGGTTGTTACATTCTTAACATTTAATAAGTTTCATCCTCTCAATTTTAACTTATACTCAGTAATCAAGGGTTTGATATTTTAAAATTCCTTTACTGAAAACCCATGTTATAAAAAGGGTTCATAAAACATCCTCTTATAAATTGGAAAGGGAAAATATAAAGGTCTTATAAAAAAAATACTAGGTTTCCAAATAGTAAAACATTACTAAGAAGTAAATATATGGAAATTTAACAAAATTAAGAGTCCAAATAATTAGAGAGAACATTATTTATAATAAATTTAATGATTATGAGAATGTTAATTTCCAAAAAACCATAAATTAATAAGGTGTTAAAAGTTTATTGATTCGTGACGAATGAATATAATATGAGGAAATTATTATTTCAATATCCTTTTATAGAGTTTAGGTTACCATATATACTTAAAACATAAGGAAATATATTACTTTACAATTATAATTTCACCCTTTAATTAATTTCCACCACAATATAATTTTTTCTCCAAATGATAAGAATTCAAGATGATTTTTTCATGCATGATTTACTAAAATTAACTTCAAACAGATCACATAATCTATGAAAGGATAAAATGATATTATTTCTATATTTAAGTACTAACCAATTCTGAAATGTTTACTACAAGTTAAGATGATATTTAAAATGAATACTCATATGAAGAAATAATACATTTTACTTAAAAATTTCCGTAATAACACCAAAGTTTCAAATTAGATTATTACATGAATAAATAAATATATATTCCAGTTAACCTCAATAAACTTAATATTAAATAAATTTTTAACCTCAAAGGTGATCTCATACCTTTTAACTTACATCCCCAAAAATTTATTTACATTCTTCCCAAATAATCTTACATGTTAAACCACATGTTAAAGATAAAGGTTTCATATAACTAAACCTACAGAATTATCCCCAAAACTTTCATTAATCGTCATGAAAAATAACTATATAATATTATAACTTAGTAAAATTGACACCAAAATATCATGAATCAAATTTAGATATTAACATTAAAGGGAATCCCTATCTTGACTATAAATATCTATAAAAATACCACAATGTGAATAATTTTATAACCATCAATATTATCTATATAACACTATCCAATAGAGTAAAATTAACATAAAATAAAATAATATACTAACTAAAAGTATTATCTAAACATTACTATATTATTTTTCCTAAAACCCCATAAAAGTCTCAAAATCACCTAGAAATACGATTACATAAAACCATAAAAATGGTATATTTGATTTTTTAAATTATAATCAACCATAAACACATATACCCATAATAGTATCCATAAATATTAAGTTTCCCACACATGAAAAAATATATTCTTCCAAAAATTAACATAATCTTTATTCCTAAAAAAACATAGACTATTTCCATAAATCAAAAAATGAAATAAACATCATTAAAGAAGATCTACATAATTGTGTCATCAAATAACTAACCAATTTCAATACTATCCCATTTACTTTATCAATTTTAATCATATATTTTTACCAACTAAAAGGTATCAACATAACTCTAATTCACTTTTCATGTCTATTAGTACAATTTGAAATTTTTTTCTAATACATTAAGAAAAACTATTGTGGAACAATCATTAGACGTTTCACGAGTTTTATATTCAGAATATCATTGATATAAAACTTATAAAACATAATTATCAAATACTAAAATATAAACGCTTTAATCCTTACACTTAAATGATTGATATAGCATAAGTCCTTCCTTGGTCTAAGAGATAACCCTTGGATTAGGGAATATGCTCAGATAATTCCAATATTCCACAAACATAAGACATTGAACTATAAATAGTACCTTGGGATGAAATTCATATCCCTCTAGTCAACTCTTAATTTTTCCTTGATAATTCATTAATATATTCCCTTATTTTCCACATATGAAACATTTTAATATTCCTATGAGACATTCTCTAGGGTTTCTTTCTCCAAATTTTTTATATAGAGGAAATTAAACTTTTTTTCCTATTTGTTATTCATCACCTCAGCTCTCAGAAAAATCATTTTTTATCTTCTTTGGTGAGTTTTAGAGTTAGTTAATGTATATGTTATTAGTCATATATCATGATAACCAATTAATAATAATCACAATACAATTCATTCTCGTCATTATACTATTTGGTTGATCTTAATAAACACATTATCTATCACATTCAACATTAACATGTTTCCTCCTAGTTCCAACCATTGATTAAAACCAAAAATCATATTAGGAGTAACAATAATAAAAGCGGGAAACCAAATAATCATGAAAATCATTTATATTATGTCTAAATAATGACACCTTCTTTTCAATATAGAAAAACTTATATTTAACCAAGTTCATTCATGGTCATCATATATTAAAATCCTTAATAATTGTTCATAAGGAAAATGTGAATTAACCTAAGAATATCCCTCACGAGTGTTAAAGTTGGTGTGAAGTAAGGCCACACTCACTGTTCAATATAATGATAACTAGGACATACTCAACCAAATATTTTCAAGGTTATTACCACTAGAGGTATCTATTCCAAAAACACATCGACTTTCATCATCCATTCATATATGTATTTCTCGAAAAAACACATAATCTCTACCTTAAAAATGTTTTAGGATGTTATCCTGTACAGAGACTTATCCCAAGATTCAGTCATAGGGTTATCTTCCCTAGTATATTTTACCCTAAATCTAGTTCCCAAGGTTTCTACTAAACTTTCTCTAATACAACTATAAATACCTCAACCCTATTATCCCAAAGTCAATGGCTAATTTATTACATTGGCACTAGATACAAGTGATTTTATACCAAAGTAATAAATATTTTAGTAGTCTTGGTAAACTACATACATACATTCTTCCTATTTTTAATTGGAACTATAATACAAAAACATAGTGAAAGTAAATATTATGTATCCTTGAACTCATTTAAAGATCCCTTATTTATATCCTAGGTAAAGAAAAATAAATAAGGGTGAGCTTAAATTCTCAATAAGGATTATGTATATTAGAAACTATATTTATTAAATAAGTAATAATCTATATAGGAAGGAAAATAACTGAAAACACATGTCATTTAATCAATAAAATTTCTATGAAGAATAATATGGCATAAATAAATGATGATCAAATAATTCTATATAAATAATCACATGAGCTTGAAACTTTCCATGGATATCATATCAATTCAAATAATCACATAGAAATCAATAACTAATTTCATAATAATGGAATACATAATTCTATGTATCTTAAACTTACCATTAAGGCCACATGACAAGTAATATATATAATTGGGTAAGGACTAGGCGAAATACCCCACATGTTTTGTCCCATGAGATTTATTGATGAATCTAAGAGATATACAATTCTAGGCCCCACCCAACACTTAATAAGTCCAACGCATTCATCATATTAATGAACAATACAACTTAATCAACATGTATTAACAATTATTATCTATTCATATTGGCGGAACTGGCATACAAAATGTCAATACCTTTCCCATTTAAACTGATAATAAACCATATATAGAAAAATTGTGGATAATATAATTAAAATATGATCTCATTAAATTATATGATTCAATAAAGTATGCTGACAAGGATGAAAATAATTTTAAAATATCCATGGAATATTTCATGAGGAAAATACCCTCTTCATTTTGAAATCACTTATTTAAAATATAAAAATTTCCAATATATTAAGGAAAATAGTTTCTTTAAAAATAAAATATGAAACTTGTATAAAATGATTCAAATCATTGAGCAGTCATGACAACCAAAAAGTTCGTTCTTTCCGAGTATGTTAAAACAAATATTCCTTTCATATTTTTGATAAAATTCAAAAGTACCTCAATCAAAAAATGAAAAGAATATTGATTTTAAAAAAATGAAAAAAAAGACATGGAAAAATGAAATGAACATGAAAGAAAATATTTGTAAAATAAAATCAAATAGATAATAAAATCATTATTAAAATCATTTTATGAAATATATAGACATGAAACGAAAATATTCCTGAATGAGTAAATAAATAAAATCAGTCTTCTTTAAAAGAATTATATTTGTATCATGAGTACTTACTGAGAGGAAAATGAAATTAAAAATTTTAATTTAAAGAAATAAATATATTATATGGAAATAGATAGTTTTTATGATATAAATATCAAATAATTACCCCAATAAAGACTTAAACCTAAAAAATACTGATTAATGATGAGATTGTGAAACAAACACTTACCACTTTGGTAACATTCAAATCAAAACCTCATGAAATAGAGACTACTTGATTAATATTTAAATACACATAATTTTATTGGTAAAAATTAGAAAATACATTCACGGGCCATATATACACCACATAAAAGAAACATGTGGTAAATATGACATGTGTCACAAAATAAAACTAAGATAAAAAATACCATTAATGTCATTTTAATAACTATTCACATAATTTGACATTGAAAATAAAATGAAAATTATTAAATTAGAATATAAACCTTTTAAACACCCTTAATATGTTATATGAATCTAATAAATTCATAGAATGAAATAATTAGTCTAAATTGTATTAAATTTAATATTTTTAAAATAATTTATTTTATTTTTCTATTAATTGAATAAATAATGTGTCAGTGTTGTCTAGGAATTTAAGATAATTATTTAATCATGAAAAATTAAGAATAAATTACTATTATAAAAAATAATTTATATTTCAAATAATCATTTATAACTAAACTTATCATTCTTTTATCCCTATGTAAAATTTTTAGAGATATTAAATTCAAGAGAGTAACATTTTCTAATAATTATTATATTAAATTAATATTAAGGTCAAAATCAAAGAAAAATGAAACCAAGTGGCTGTATATTATAGGAATGGATGGAAATGGTCAAAATAAAACAATATAATAGGATAATGGAAAGTTGTTTGTTGATTTTGAGACCTTATCTCATGGTTTTAACATTATTTTACCCATTTTACCCTTACCGAGGTGAAAAATATTTAAAAGAAAAAAATTAAAAAGGAAATATATAAAAACTTTATTGCTTATAATTCAAATAATATATTTTTTTAAGATTAAATGTCTATATTTTTTAGAAATTAATTTAGGTTAAAAAATGAAAATCACAATGAAAAATAATTTTTCAGAAAAATTACTCTTTAAGTATAAAAATATTTACACACAAAATTAATCCATAAAATTGATTATAATGAACATAATTAGATTAATAATAATATAATGGAACTAATTTTACTTTTAAATAATTTAAAAAAAATGGAACTTTGTAACTTATTGAAAAAAAATACATTTTTCAATAAAAAATAATATTTTTCACGATTTACGAGAAAATTTTTATTTTTAGAAAATACCAAAACTTTACTATAAGATAAATTTGACACGTTAATTAAAAAAAGTATTTCATTTTTATGAAATAAAATTTCTAAAATGTCTATAAATTAATTATAATGTTTTCTCCTATAAAGCAATAAATACCATTTTATAAAGAAAACTTATTTTTGAATAATAAAATAACTTTTCTACAAATTGAGTGCTCATTTCCTAATAATTAATCAATAAATTTGTTTTGAGTAGGTACATTATATATATTTCATAATGTGGTTAATCCTATGAATAACTTTAAATTCAATGGCTAGGTTATGATGGTCATATTTAAATAATAATATTTCATAGTTAGTTTATGCTTGGTGTTGTGTGTTATATACCCTATCAAATATAGAGTTATTTTAAAATATTTGGGTGTTAAAAAAAATAGAATAATGGAAATGAAAAGGTTCATAATAGTAATTCCAAATATAATTATTCTTTTCTCTTCTCAATGAATAGGTTTAAGATCTAAAGGCATTCTAAGGAACAAGACACATAATACTTTATAAATGAGAAGAAAAAAAATTAGAACATGAACCCAACCACAATAAAAAAGAATGTGGAAGATTTATGTGAATTTGTTATCAAATTTAACCACTCTATTTATTCCTGTTTCCTATTAGAAATTGATTTTGGTACTAAAAAGTTTATCCAAATATAAGAACCAAGTAGATTCAGAAAGGTTTCAAGAGGTGATGTGCATCATTAAGCTTACAATGTTTAAAGACCATATACAATAGTTATTAGTGAACAACACCTTACTTTTTCAACCATATTTAATTTATTCTTAATGAACTATTATTATGTTCCTAGTTTTACTAAAAAATTATACTCATGTCCTGTTTAGTTATGTATTCCATTTTTTAAGTTTTGGAATAAAAGCCATTAATTTTATAAAGATATCATTTTTTATAGTATGACACATCTTAATAATGGTCTTTATGTGCTATGATATTAAAATAAACTATTGTAAATTGATAAGGAATCAATTTCACACAACTCATACCACACCTATTTGTAGAATCATTGATTTATTCATGTAAATTACAAGAGCTTAACTAAGATATATCAATATCAGTATTTAGATTCTTTTAAAATAAATCCACTTTGTATATGTCACACATGTATATATATATTCTTAAATTAGTTCACATAGATGTGTGTGAAACGTTTCCAGTTTAAGTTAGAGGTGGATACTATTATTTCTTGATTTTTACAAATGGCTTTTGTAAATAAGGATATTTTTAATTGATGAGGTAAAAGTATGAATCCCTTAAGATATTTAATGATTTTAAGAATTGAGTAGAAAATCGGGTTGGTAAGAAGATAAAGAAACTCCACCAAAAATTTGGTGGAATGTTTCTTAACTAAGAGTTCATCGAATATCTATGGGGAGTTTGAGATATTATATTAACTCACTCATCATTTTACACTACAGTGGAGTGGTGTGAGTTAAAGGAGGTAGTACACATTGTTTGACATAGTGAGTTCAATGATGATTCACATATAACATACATTTTCCTTTTGGGGATATACATTATATACCAAGAAATATATACTAAAACAAGTTCTAACAAAAGTGAACAAAATAATAACATAGAATTTATGGTTTGGGAGAAAATATGTGTTGTCTAATCTTCATGCATGGGGATAATTTTATTTTGTTAAGGCCACTTTTGGAAAAAAAAGTTCACCCCAAGGAAAAGAGTGTATCTTTATAGGATATCCCAATAAAATAAAGGGATATAATCTATATTAACGGTCATTTAAAAAGATAATAGTGTCCATAATTTCTATGTTTCTTTAGAGAGAGAACATCTCCAAAAGAGATAATGAGAGCATGATAAACTTCAATGATGATGATGCTCAAGATATATAATAGTTTTCACATGAAAAAATTAAACAAATCCCTATATAAGAGGTTATTCTAGAGACTTACAAACTTTGTATAAGAATCATAGGGATAGATAACTTGATAAATATGATTTTTTAGTCACCAAGGATGGTACCTCATTATTAATTGATAATCAAAAACAGTTTACTTATAAGGAAGCATTAATTAGCTTAGAATTTATAATATGTAAAGAAACTATGAATTTTGAAATGATTTCCATGTATTAGAACTTTGTTTGGGTTTTATTATATTATATAGTAGATATAAAGCCTATTGGGTGAAAATGGGTATTTAAGAAGAAACTAGATATGAATAGTAAAGTTAGTTCCAAAAAAGAGTAACTAATTGTTAAGGGGATTAAGAAACATAAAGGCATATACTGTTATTTTTTTCACCATTTTCAATATATAAATACATAATAATTCTTATTTCCAAATTATCTTACTATGATTATGACTTTTGGAAGACGGATATCAAAATAGATTTTCTTAATTGAAGCCTTATGAAAGATGTCTATATTTCACAAACAGAGGGGTTTGTGACACCAAATGATGAAAATAAGGTATACAAGTTAAATAGATCCATTTATGGATTGAAGTAAGCATCTACATCATGGGATATTTATTTTGATGAACCCATATGGGAATTTGGTTTCATAAAGAATGATTTTGGTCCCTATATCGAAAAAAGGTTTAGTGAGAGTGAATTTGTTTCCCTAGTATTATATGCTAATGATATATTACAAATTGGAAATGATATCACAGTCTTAGAGTTAGTTACAACGTGATTAAAAAATTTATTTTCTATGAAAGAATTAGGTGAAGTAGACTACATTCTTATGATCAAGATCATTTTTATAGTTTTAAAAGGCTTTTTAGACTACGTTAGGGTGCATACATTGACTATATACTGAATATATTTAGTATAAAAAAAAATCTAAAATCATAGTATTTTTAGTTCTATATGGTATACATATCTCAAATAAAAGTTTCCTTAGACATAACATGAGAGAGGATGAGTAGAATCTCTTATGATTATATGATTTGTTCTATCACGTATTCCATGCTATATACTAGGACTGATGTTTAATATGCCTTTATTATGGTATAAAGATATCAAGAGGATCCCTAATACTGGAATTGGGCTTATCTGATAACTATATTAAAGTATCTGATGGGTACTAAAGATATGTTTTTAGTTTATATAGGGGAAAAAGAAATAGTTATTAGGGGATATATAGATTCTAGTTACCAGATAAATTAGAATGATCTAAAATCACATTTAGGATATGTCTTTAATCTTAATAGAGGATATATAAGCTATATGATTTAAAAGAAGTTAGTGGTCCCAAATTCTATAGTAGAGTGCAAGTATATTATGGCTTCTGATGCCTCTAAAGAAGTAGTGAGGATATATAAGTTATTCTAGGAGCTTGTTATGGTTCCAAACATTGAATACCTTATCAAATCATATTGTGATGATACTATTGAGGTGAACCTCATATAAGATCTAAGGTCACATTAATAGATGAAGAATATAATATTAAAGGATCACCTCTTGAGGGTTTTTCTCAAAGGGGTGAGAATTTAGTGAGTAGGGTTTCCATGAAGGGAAATTTACTGGACCCATTGAATAAATCCTATCTTAGTGAAAATTATGAATATCATGTGAAAGTTAGAAAACTAAAAGTTTTTAGTAGTTGGATATAGTTCAAGTGGAACTTTTTTGGAGTTAGTTCCCTAAAACTATCTACTATGTACTTTAGATTACTTGTATATCTAGAGACTTGAATATTCCTAAATAGATTATAACATGATGGATGTTTTTCAATGTAACATTAACATGATAATATCCTAAGAGTATCTATATCATCTAAAATTCATATCAATTACATGATATGATAATAATATTTATGTACTATAATGATATTATTAATCATTATTTCTCTAGTCTAATGACATCAATCTAATATAACAATGATGATGTTTGGCTATTAGGTATTTAAGGATTATAAGACATTGAGACTTTTTTATCATAAAGTTAGCACTTGGTAATCTACAAGAGGGGAGGTTATGAGAATATACTCACTATTAGGAATTCAAAATGTTATATGTGTATTGTAAATAACCAAACCCTAATAGCCCAGAGTAGGTGGTTACTTTATTATATTGACACTAAATTTAAGGAAATGTATCTCAAAGGGATGAATAGTTTAGTATTCTTGGACAACTATATACATATTTGAATTTTACAAAACATTTGAAAACTTTTAAATATAGCATAGTATTTTATTTCAGTACACCATAACTCCATTTAGTATAACCCTATTTATTAATCATAATACATATCCTAGTATCATAGGGAATGAAAAAAAAGAAAGGGGTGAGATCAAATGCTTAGTAAGTTTGTGAATATAGTGGAAGCTAAATAAGGCATGGATAATTTGGAAAGAATAAATTATGTTAAAATAATTACATATAAACAATATCATGGGATATACACTTATCCATGGATATCATAAAAAATAAAATAATCACATGGACAATAATAACTAATTTTATCATGATGGAATTCACAATTCCAAACATTTGAAACATACTACTGAGGCCTTGTTCCAAGGAATTTTAAAATAAATTCATGACCTTCTACGAATAAATCTAAATAAATGGGTAAGACCTCATTAGAAACCAAATCTAGTTTGTCTCATGAAACCTACTAATGCACTTAGGGTCTATATAAGGCCCTTCTTATCACATTCTAAGTCCAATTAATTTCTCATATAAATGGGGTAAAACATAATCAATGTAAACATTTTTACTAAAAAATAACATAAAAAATCATAATACTTTCACTAATAAATAAACATAATCATAAATCGTCTAGAGTAATATGGTGAATGGAATAAAAATAGTACACACCTAGTCATATAGATCATAAACTATCCAGTGAAATAATATGGATGATATCATTTAAATATACCCATAGTGGAGTATAAGTAAAATAGGTGTTCTTTAATTCTATGAATAAAAATACCATTAAAAAAACATTCTTGAGGAAAATACCCTTTTCAATTTGAAAATAACTTTTGAAAACATAAAATTTCCAGAATATTTAGAAAAAAATTTCTTTGAAAATAAATATGGAAACATGTAAAGGATTCTTCAATAAAAAGTCCATTTATGATGGTGGTAAATTATATTCATACCATATTAGTTAAAAAAATTCCTTTCACAGTATTATAAAAAGGCAAAGAAGTACCACATTCAGAAAATGATAAGAATATTACTTTCACACCATTTTGTAAAAAGTATAACATGTGTAAAAATATATTTAATAAATCATTTTTATAATTTTTAAAACATTATTGAAAATATTTTTAGAAAATATAGATATTGAATAAGACGATTTCTTGACCTAGGAGAGAAATAAAGTATGCTTTTCTTAAAAACATTCATGACCATTTTAAGTACCAAATAGAGGAAAATGTTACTATTACATGAAATGTTCATGAATAAACATAGTAGAGTAAATTTTTTTGGGTTTAATATATAAATATAAAACAATTCCATCAAGGGATACTTAAACATAAACAATCCCAAATAATGATAAGATTGTGAAATAAACCCTTACCATTGTGGTAACTTTTGAATCATAACCCACATGAAATAAAAAAAATAAATTACATGAATATAAATGAATTAATGATATAACATATTAAAATGAAAATATATACACCACACACAAAATAAATAAGTTGTTAATATGGTATATGTCTCACAAAATTAAAAGTGGGATGAGAAACCCTTACCCCAAGTCAGAATTTCATTATATGCATACAAAGATACAATATAATAAATATATATTTATTATTCATATATTATAGAAAAATAAAAATATAAATTATACCATATATTATTTATTTATAATATTTTACCACCCTTTTATAAATAATTCATTATTAAAATCACTGTTCTGGGTAATAACTGCTTCATTTTCCTTGTATGTTTTGGTTTAGTGGTTTTATTTCTTTTACTTTTATCATTTTTCCACAATATATAGAATGATAAATAAGATATAAATATAATAAATATTCATTATATATGTATTTATTGTAATCTATAAAATGTATAGATAGAAAAATGAATTACACCGTTCCTAGAGAGAATAGACCGTACATATGCATAAACCCCATTTTCACTTTTTGATGGATGAAAAAATGAAAGTTAGATAATTATTAAAATTTATAGAATAATTATTATATCACATAAATTATATATATTCATAAAATCCATCCTTAATATCATCTGAGTAAAATATAATGGAAAAAAAATCACATCATTTCATGGAGGTGGTAGTCTACACATATGCACGAGTGATGTTATCATTTATCAATAGTTTTGAAAGTAATAAGGTAGATATGATATTATAATTAAATAATTATAATTATTTAATAAATATCATATATAAAAATTAAACCCATAATAATTCCCATACATAAAATATTGCGATCAAAAATAAATTGTATCGCTATGTGGAGATGGTAAGATGTACGTACAAACGAGCAATACTTTCACTTCCCATTTGAAAGGAGAGAAGGTGGGTAATGGTGGTTTCATAATAATTATAGAATTATATTATATTTAGTATACTTATATTAATTTTTTTATAAATACAATATATTTTTATGGATTTAAAATAAGAATTTGAAAGAAAGTGACTGGTTAAGACGATTACCTCTTCTTTGGAAAACTCCTTTGGATCTACTCTTAAGGACTGTAGAGTTAATATTTTTGGAATAAAAAAACCTATATAATGTGTATAGGGATTTTGGAATAGAAACTTTCAGGGGGTGGTTGAGATATATGGTTCAAAGTGATGTGAATAATTTAGAGAAGGGGTGTCCTTTTATAAGTGAAGGGAGTGGAATTATTATAATTTCATAAAGTATTAAATTAAAATAAACTATTTTTCAGGTCCAAATGGATCAAAATTGATATAATTATAATAAAAGATAAGGATGAGTCTAAATAATCCCATACAATAAAAGTTTTATAATTTTTAGTTTTAACTCATAATTAACCCTTTTGACAATTACCACAATAATTATTTTTTCAACACTTTAAGGGTTAATAATATTACTATAGAATAAAAAAAGACACATAAATAGACCATGTCAGATGTATAAAACCACATATCATTACGTTTTATTAATATAATATTTTTATTAATTTAAAATAATTTAATAAAATATTATTTATTATAAAATATCATTAATGTCATTTTAACACAATTAATTTAATTCGACATTAAATACATGAAGACAAAGGCGGAAATAAAATATAATATTTTAATACTTCCTTAAAATTTAATATATATCTCTAAAATTCATTGGAAAAATTAAATAATTCAAATTATAACCATTTAAGTATTTTTAATATAATTTATTTTATTTTTTCTTCTAATTAAATAAAGGTTGCGTCGATGTTGGGCAAGAGTTAAAGGTAATTATTTATTAAATAAAAATTAAAAATAATTTACCATGACGGAAATAAATAATTTATATTTAAAATTAATATTTATAACCAAATATATACTATATTTATCCCTATGTAAAAAATTTAAAGATAATAAAACAAATAGAATGACATTTTTTTTCCTTTCATTATATAAAATAATATAAAGGGTAAAAATCAAGGATAAATGAAAAAGGACATATATTATAATTATTTATGATTATGTATGGGGTAAAATAATACATTAAAATCAAGGCATGTTTTAGGGTAATTATACATTCCATATCATTTTATTTTTAACATTAATTAAGTAATTTACCCTTTACCATGGTAACAAAATTTCTACAATTACTATTCATAATGCCCAAAAATAAAAGGGTCATATTTAAAAAATTTGGACCCAATGATTCAAAATATGGAATAAAATTTTAAAGGTTCAATTAATATAGGTATATGAAATTACTTTTGATATAAATGTGTAAAACAAAAAGTACATCCTTTTGAAAAATGCATTTTAATCCGAAAATGTACTCATACCAAAAATCATGTATAATGATTTTTAAAATGAATTAAAAATTATTATTAATTATTAAATAATAATTATTCTAATTTTATATCTAATTAAATGAATATTGATAAGTTTTATTTAAAATAAAATTATATTTTTACAAACATAGACATTTTCACTATCCGCTGAAAAATTAATCATTTCATAAAATTATAAAAATTTCTCCCCAAGTTAATTTTGATATGATGATTTAAAAAATTATAGTATTTTATAAAATAAAATTTATATAAGTTACATAAATTAACTATAATAGTTTATCATAAAAGAAATAAAACTCATTTCTCAAGAAAATATATTTCTGGAGAATAAATTAACATTACTGAAAATTGAGTACTTATTTTCTAATAATTAATCAATAAATTTGTATTGATTAGGTCCTATATATATATATATATATTTAATAATTGTTTTAATATTATCTAAACTCTCCAATTCAATATCTAGGTTATAATGGTCATATTTAAATAATAATATTTCGTGGTTCATTTAAGATCGATGTTTTGTGTTGTATAAGCTATCAAAAATAGTGTTATTTTAAAATATCAAGGGGTTAAATGCCCCACCTAAAAAAATTTCATCCTAAAAATTTAAACATATTCTTTTTAGTGATGTGTTTTACCTTTGAAAATTTTATTATGGAAAACCTTTATAATAAAAAGGGTTAATATAATTTCCTCCTAAAAATTGGGAAATGGAAGTATGAAGGTCACTACAAAACTAGGTTTCTAAATAGGATAACATTACTGGGAAGTGAAAATATAGATATAGAAGAGAAAAAAACAATAAAGGATTAATAGAGAGTGACAGAGAACATGGTCATGATAAATTTAACCATAAAAAAAATACAAAATTGATGGGTTAAAAGATCATTTATTTATTGATAACAAAATTAAATAGATAATATTTTGATTTCAAGGTACTTTTACTAATGTGGATGGATTATTTTTATACCTATATAAAGAACTTGAGAAAATAATTTTTTTTGATTTATTTCTTTGTCATAACCAGAATCTCATCCTTTTTTTTATTAAACATGTTTTCACTTCATATCTTATGCCATGATATAGATATTCAAGATTATTTTTTCATGATTGAATAACTTTGAATGAATAATAATATCCAAACTTCATTCATTCAGCCAATAAATATTTACTAAAACAAAAATAGTTTACACTGGTTATTCAATATGATAAATCAAACTTTAATCTCAAACAATAATATCTAAAGTTCAACTTAAACCATTCCATATGTAATTAACATTAATTATCCCTTAAAATATATATGACCAAATTCAAAAATTCAAAAATCTTGGAATAAGGTCACTAAATTTCCAAAGTCAACTTACCATTATTTCCCCATAAAGTATCCTGTAATGTAAATACCTTGATCATATATTCTCTTAAAACATTGTAATAAATTAAATCACTATAAAACCTTAATGAAAACATACAGGATTCCAATAATTAACTCTTTGATTATTCCTTAAGTAAAATCTCATATTATTTAATATATTTTATAAATCAGAAAATGCATTAAAATCCATTATAAATTAATTTATCATCAAATCACTAACCATTTTCAAGGTCACTAATACTATACAATTTAATTATCCAATGCTAATATTCTATTTATAATAAATAAACATTATGATCTCTACAACATGAATCATATTAGGGTTATATTTTCATTATTCATGTTTTATTCAAAAATATCACCTTAATGCTAAATCAATTTTCTTGCTAATTAGTACCATTCAACATATACCTTCAAATCATTAAAAATAAAAACCACTATAGTACAATCCATGTACATTTCATGATTCTTATAACCAAAATATAATTGATAAAATACTTCCACAACATAATTATTGAATCCAAAAAAGTACTTTAATCATTCCCTTTAATCATGTACAAGGGTGTTTCTTTCCAAAATTATAACATATAAGAAAATAATTTTTTTCCATTCTTTCCCTTATCGATTTTTTTCTTTGTGAACCTCTTATTTTATTATTTTCATTAAAATCCATAATAATTGGATCCTTATTCCCCTCTCATGATAGCACATAATACTATATCCTCATATGATGAGAATGTTTTGAAGACCAGTTACCTTTAAAGGTTTAGTTTTAACCAATTAAATAAAAAATAAATCTTACTATTTAGATCATATATGTAATCCGTAGCATACCTTGATAATATTGTAAAGTTTTATTCATAATTTGAAACATTTTACTCTTTATTTTATCCTAGAATTAAGAATTATCTCCCAATATATTTTTATTATTCATGGGGATAATATTTTTTCAAGAAAATGTCCTTAAAATACTTCTATTTCATGCTCCGTAATCCCTCATCATCCTTAGTGTTTTGAATCAATAACCTCAATTGATTAGAATCCCCTAATATTTGATAAGATTCTAAGATAACCTTCTCCATTTTATTAATTCCTAGGGTTAAAAATATATTATCTAAGGGACTTATCCTCTACTCACCTATAAATGGATTTTTAATTCCATTGAATGATGGTGGTTGCTGACGCATGAATCTATCTAACATTGTTACACCACATTTTGGATCTACAAGATGATTCATATGAGGTATGTTATTATTCATAACTTGAGATAGATTCCCCAAAATAGTTATATATTTTTAGCTCCAGATACAACTCTAGCTCCAGCTTCATTATGTTCCCTAGGAGGGAAATCCCTGTATAAATTACGTGTATTGGTAAAATTTCCATTCCTTCTACTAGGTGGAATTTCTAAATAATGACACACACTATATTAGTTCATAAAATTATTAAATATAATGTATAATACCATAACTAGTGAAAAAATTAACATAAATTGAAATATTTATGCATAGCTAATCTCATAATCATAAGATTGGTTTATTGGGGAATATTTTCAATGTACATCATAGGGTTACATTCTCAAATAAATGTTTTCCTAAGTTCTATTTCCCAAGTTTTCTAAAAAACATCAACTGATACCAAATATAAATACCCTGATCCTAGTATCCCATAGTCAATGGTTACTTTATTACTTAGGCACTGGATATAAGGATTCACATACTGAAGGAAATAATAGTTTAGTTGTCTTAAAAAAATAGATAAATACTTGAATTTCACATAACATTTTAATTATTTAAAATACATCATAGTATTTTTTTGAGTACATTGTAACTCCCTTAAGAATAACCCTTCATATCAATGATAATATACTTCCTGGTATCCTGGGTAAAGGAAGCATAAGAAAGGGGTGAGATCAGATGATCATTAGGGATATGCATACAATAGAAGATAAATAAAGAATGAATAATATGAAAAGAATAAATGATGATCAAATAAATCCATATAAATAATCTCATGAGATATAAACTTATCCATTAATAACATAACAAACCAAATAATTACATGGAAATCAATAACTGATTTCCTTATGATGGAAAGTAAAATTATGAAGGAATTATGCATACCATAGGGGATTTTTTCCAAGACATATGAAAATAAGGGTTGGACCTTTTTCCAATACATCTACATAAATGGGAAAGGACTCGGATAAGACCCAATCTAGTTTTTCTAATGAGATCTATTGATGCATTAAGGGGATATAACAATCCCCACCCATCACTTACTAATTATAATGCACTCCACATATAAAATGAGTGAAACATAATCAATGTAAACATTCATATTTAAATCTAGCATAAAAAATGTTAATACTTTCCTCAATCAAAAAATACAATTATAATCCATCCATATTAATATAAAGAATGGTATCAAAATAGTACATCCCCAATCAAACTGATAATAAAACATCCAGGGAAATAATAAGGATGGTATCATTTCAATATATACTCAGTGGATTATATGTAAAATAGGGGTTGTTTTCATTGATGAATATAAATACTATATAAATGTCATTAAAAAAAAATTCTTAAAGAAAGTACCCTTTTAACATTGAAAATCTCTTTTTAGAACTGAAAATTTCTAGAATATTATGAAAAACATTTTATTTTAAAATAATCATAGAAAATTTTAAATAAATATTCAAATCAAAGAGTGGTCATGACGGCAAGAAATCCCATTCATGACGTATATGTTAAAAAAAACATCACTCTCACACTTTTGTAAAAAGGTAAAAATGTACATTATTTAGAAATTGGAAAGAAGACTAATTTAAAACAAATTTTAAAAAATTAAAACATGGGTTACAATTAATTTAACATTTTATATACCAAAGAGAGGAAAATGGAACTATTAATTTAAAATTTCATGAATAAATATAATGTAATAAAATATATTGGGTTTAAGATATAAATATAAAACAAGTCCCCCATGTGAGACTTAAACATAAACAATCTCGAATATTGATGAGATTGTGAAATAAACCATTAATAAAGTGGTAACTTTTGAATCATAACCCACATAAATGAAATAAATTTAAACACCATAAATATAAATATATTAATGATATTAAATATCAAAGGGGAAGTATATACATGACACACAAAGTAAATAAGTGGTGAATATAGTATATATCTCATGGAAGTAAAAGTAAGATGAGAAACCCTAACCTGAGACCAAATTTCCTTTATATGTGTAAGAAACTCATGTATAATAAATATATATTTATTAAATTTATATTAAATAATCATAATAATATATAAAATACCATATAGTATAAACTTATAATCTTTTACCACTGATTTATTAATTTTTTTTTATTAAAATCATTATTCCAAGTAATAACTGCTTCATTTTCATGTATATATTGTTTTGGTAGTTTCATAAATTTTAATTTTATCATGGTTAAATCACATAAATAATTTTAAATATGAAATAAATATAATATAAATTCATTATATATGTATTTATATTAAACCATAAAAGGTATATATATAAAAATGAATTATACTGTTCATGGAGATAGTAGGTCGTATGTACACATGAACACAGTTTTCACTTTTTGATGGATGGAATGAAAGAAATAAAGAAAACTATTCAACTGTAAAGAATAATTATTATATCATATAAATAATATATATTCATAAAACCCAACCTCATTATCATTTAATTAAAAGATAAAGGAAAAATGAATCCCATCATTTCATTGAGGCGGTATACCACATGTACGCACACGCTACGTTGTCATTTCCCAAAATCTTAGATGGTATTATGATAGATATGTTATTATCATTAACAAAGTATAATTTCATCATAAATATAATATATAATCATAAAAACCATCATATTTCCCATCTATAAAATATGGTGATGAAAAAGGAATTTTATCGCTACGTGGAGATTTCTAGTCGTACGTATGCACAAACAATTTTTTCAATTCCCATTTTATAGGAAATATGGTGGGTAGTGGTTGTTTCGTAATACTAATAATATTTAAGTATATTATCATACTTATTTTAACATTTTATGATAAATAAAATAGATTTAAAGGAGGTAAAATAAGAAGTTAAAAGAAAGTTATCGATTAAGGCAATTACCTCTTTTTTGGAAGACTACTTTGGATCTCATCTTAAGGACCCCGATGTTGGTCTTTTGGAATGAAAAATAACATCTATAATGTGTCTAGGGATGTTGGAAAGATAAATGGTCAGTGGGTGGTTGTGATATATGGATCAATGTTTGGTGAATAATTTATAGAAAAGACGTTCTTTTAGAAGTGAAGGGAGGGTCATTCTTGTAATTTCCTAAATTATTAAATTAATATAAATTATTTTTCCTATCCAAATGGATAAAAATTGATATAATTAAAATGAAATGTTATTATGTCTCAAAATAATATCATCCATTAAAATTTGGAAAAGTATTAGTTGTGTTTTCAAACTTATCTTTTAGTTTTAAGCCCTCATTAACCATTTTGAAAATATCACAAAATTAAAGTTTTCTACCTTTTAAGTGTTAATAATATTACTATAAAATGAAGAAAACCAATAAATGGAACATGGATGATGTTTAAAACCATATATAATTCATTTTTATGAATATAATATTTTTATGAATTTTAAAACATTTAATGAAATATTATCTATTAAAAAATATCATTAATTTCATTTTAACAGTATTCATTTAATTTGACTTTAAATATATCAAGAAAGTGGTGGAAATAAAAAATAATTCTTTAATACTTCCTAAATATTTAATATAGATCTATAAAATTAACGGTACACATTAATTCATTCAATTTATATTAGTTTCAATACTCTTAAAATCACTTATTTTAATTTTATACTAATTATATAAATGTTGTGTTAGTGTTGTGGAAGTGTTTAGGCTAATTATTTATTAACTAAAAATTAAAAAAATTACCATTTTGAAAAAATTATTTATATTTCAAAATTTTGTTTTTATATAAAATATTCTCTTTTTATCCCTATAGAAAAATTTATAGATAATAAAATAAAGGGAATGACATTTCTGACTTTTCTTTATATAAATAATCTAAAGGGTCAAAATCATGAAAGAATGGAAATAAAAGGAAATATATTAAAATTATAAATTATTATTAAAAATTTATACTCTTAAAATAAAAAATAAGGTATTTTTTAGGGTAATTATTTAGTCCATATCATTTTATTTTTAACCATAATTACCTGATTTACCCTTTACACTAATAGAAAAATTACTAAAGTTACTATTCATAATGTGAAAAAATAAAAGAAAACTATTTATAAAATTTGTACCTCATGATTTAAAATATGGAATCCATTTTTTATGTTTAAATTTATATAAGTGGAAGAAATTAATTTTGATATAAATGCGTAAAACACAATGAGAAATAGTTTTTAGAAAAATGTGTTTTCACTCAAAAAATGAATTCATACCAAGATCAAGTAAAAAAATGATTCAAATGAAATTAATTTTATTATATAAAATAAATTAATAATTATTTTAATTTTATTTAAAATTCAAATAATAATGATACTTTTTTTGGGAAAATAATTATTGTTCTACAAAAATCAGTATTTTCACTATTCACTGAAAAATCAATCTTTTTAGAAAAATATAAATATTTCACACTAACATAATTCGGATATGATGATTTAAAAATTTATATTATTTTTATAAAATAAATTTTTTTAACTTATAATAATTAGCTTTAATATTTTTTCACAAAAATTAATAAAAATCATTTTTGAAGAAAATTTATTTATAAAGCATAAAATAACTTTATTGAAAATTGAGTACGTATTTACTGTGTATTAATAAATGATTTTGTACTCAATAGGTAATTTATATACATATTTCATTAGTTGGTTAATACTATTTATACCTTCTAATCCAACAACTTTGTTATAATAGTCACATTTAAATTATAATATTTTGTGGTTCATTTAATCTTAGTGATGTATTTTGTATATTCTATTGAATATAGTGTTCTTTTAAAATTTTAGGCTGTTACATGTCATTGGATATTAATATACTTGGAATTTTTAATGGTTCCTTTGAATTGAGATTATTATTAATATATATCATGAATTATGAAATTAGATGTATTGACAAAATCAACAATAAAATATTTTCAAATGAATGTAGGTTACATTAGGTACATCATAATTGATATGATATTAATGAATAATTCAATAAATTTTTTCCCTTATGAGTTAATGAAAGTAGATATCTGAATCCCTTTGGTTATAAAAATACTATTTTATTATATTCATGGAAATAATGGTTTTATCAATGAATTCTTTTTAGGAATACAAATAAATATATATTAAGCAATAGGTTGATGACACAAGTAAAAGAACTTTCTTGATGATATATCAAGATAAAGGTATTATATTGCATAGTGAGTGCTCGTAAGGGCTTTTTGTCATTGTAAAATCAATTTATTTCTATATGGGTCCATGATATGTTTCTAGACATTGATCTTAGACTTTAGTCTAGTTAGCCAATTCCATTGAGAAAGATACCTAGAATTTCATACACTAAGTGTATAAAAAACTTAGTTAAATTATATAGGACTATAACATTAGAATAAATATTATTGTCAAGTTTCAATAAATAATAATTATTCAAGTTATGTTTGTAGGACCCCGGGACACCCTGAGAGGGGAGGGGTGAATCAGGGTGTAAACATTTTCTTCTTAATGTTGTGGATCTTGTTCCCACGTTGGTAGGAACTACTTAAACCTGTATTATGGATATGATCAGAAATGGAACATTCACATGCAGAGAGATAACAAAGCTATTTTTACTTGGTTCACCACTAAGGGCTACATCCAAGGAGCATACACCAACAGGTTATCGGTCGTACCAAAATACACTATGCTTCACTAGTTGTAGATTACAAATGTTTGGGTACAGTCACTCTTTCTTAGGCTCAATACCTTTATAAAAGTTTAGGGATATCTCACTGCGTCCCTCGGGTCACTCCCATTGACTCCCCCTGACTCACTGCCATTGGTGAAGTCCCACTCAGTTTATAGACGTGAAGGTCTCTTCAATAAATGTGCATTGAAGTTATTTGTCTCCTGTTCAGCATGAGACTTTTCTTGCGTTAGGGTTCAGCAGTTGATTCCCCTTTTAGTTCAATCCTTCTTCTTTATTGCAATTACTGAATGCACTAGATCTTCTTATTCTCTTCCTTTGATTCTCAATAATAACACATGAGTGTATTGATATATTCCCCTCTTTCTTTGTAGATATGACTTTAGTTGCACGATTCGTTCTTCTTCTCTTCGTAAAGCACAATGAGGATGTTAAACACCAGTCATGTGTGTGTGGTACCACTTCTCTTCATAAAACCAAATGGTTTACTATTCTTCCATCTTCGCAAAGCAGATTTGAGAGTGCTAAGCACCTGTTAAAGGCCTGCGGGACCCCCAAATTTTTTCACTCCCTTCCCGGTTCCTTGCGCGTAAAATTTAAACCTTGTGCGTAAAAATAACTTTTGGCGCGTAAAAGGCTTTTTGCGCAACTCTTCTTTTTTGCGCAAATCTTCCATTTTTCGCGCAACACCTTATTTTTCGCGCAACCCATCTTCTTTTCGTGCACCACTCTATACCTCAATTTTTCCGCGCGCCAGAGCTTGGGATCTTTCTAAGTGTCGAGCCTCTCTGAATGAGAGGGGTTCACCTCATATTTATAGGCGTCTGAGACCCCCGCGAGCAAAATCCCCTTCGGCATGGAAAACCTCTCATCTAGCGCGTAATATTTCACGTAGGTATCGTTTTCCGGAAACCTCTCCAGATATTTCACGCAACCCATGCCTTTGCCATTTTTCGACATTTTGATTATGAAACACTATTTGCGCGAAATACTTCTCTCCGCTATTTCACGCACCATGCTGTTTTTCACGCCCAGCTCAAGTATTTCGCGCACAGCCCTTATTTTCCGCGCAGCCCATGCCTTATCCATTTTCCACCAATCTGATTTCGAAACACTATTTGCGCGAAAAACCTCGATCCACTATTTCGCGCATCCCGTTGTTTTCCGCGCACAACTTTAGTATTTCGCGCAAGCCTCTTATTTTTCACACACCACTTCCTCTCTGTGCGAACCTCCTTTTGCAGACAATCCATGTCTTCATTTTCCTATTTTGAGGCCCAAAGATTTGGCAAACACTAGAAAACGGCGCCACCTTGTATCTGCTCTTTTTGTACCGCATCCAGATCATCCATTCCTCTGTCGACGTTCTTGAATAAAGCATGGTTCATTATCCACATCCCTTGAAATCGACATACCACCATGGAATCTCGTTTGTCAACAAATTTGTATGTCATTTGTTTGTTTTGTCAACAAGCACGATCACCTCAAAAACACTTCTTCTCAGTGATCTGTATCCTTCAAAAACTCTTATGCTTTCATCACAAACTCCACTATCGTGATATGTATTCCTTGAAGGAACAGCTTTAGCATCATTATCTGCTATGACAATGTGACGTGCATGGACATCTCAGAATTCCAGTCACTTGCACATTGTCTTCTTCTTCAAACATCATTATCTACTTCATGCAAAACATATGATTCAGTTCTTCAAGAAGTCTCTTGCATGGTTCTCATGCAATCATGAGGAGTTGCATGGACTTCATCAAAACCCCATTCTTCTTTAATCATCCTAAGATGTATTATACCTCACTTCTTCATTGTTGTAAACAATGTGTCACCTTTGACACATGTTCTTTGAACTTATGATCAGTACAACAATTATCTGAATTTCCATTCCTCCATTTCATTGCAGTACTTCATGATCTACTTAATTTTGATCTTCATTGACAACTATTGACAACAAATACAACCTTATACACAAATTGGTTCCAAAAATCTCCCCCTTTGTATTTTTTTGTCAATACCATATACATCTTCTGAAATGAATTCATCAATGTCAAAAGAGAATATTCTCTTCAATCAACTTTTCTTTTCAAACTGTCATTTCACTTTCTCTCCCCCTTATTGACAAGAAATACAAAGTGAATGGTGGGGAGGGTATCAATCCACACTTAAGAAATGTTTCATTAATCATTTCACTCTAAGTCTACTTGAGCAATGCTCGATATATAAAACAAGAGGATTTGATTAAGTCAAAAAGGCCGTCCATTATTCACAGATCATGATACCAACATGATATGAGAAGTCATGTATTTTGTCTTCAAGGCTTTACCACTTTTATTTCAGGTAGAAGAAAATCAACTGTGATAGGAAATAATCGACATGAAACTCCTGCACTCACATCAGCAAACAGATCAAAAACATTCAAGTGCTATCGGCAGGATAAGTGACCTTGGGGCACTTTCATTTTTTTATGTCACTGATCAATTCAGTTTATCCCCATTTATAGAATGATATTTGATCTAAGTAACTAAGGGATAGAGATTGAGAAATGGAATACCTTCTCCATTGGCATGTTCATTAAGAAATTTACAAAATAACTGCTTTTGAGTCCAGCTGGAGTCGATATTGATTGAAACAGTGATTATGGGAGCTTCATCATTTTTCTCCACCCCAAGGGAAACACTCCTCATCATCTTCATCAAGAGTGATCCTTCATCATCATAATATTTGAATATCAATTGAAGAATCTACTAAGGATGTAAAATTCTTTAGCTTGGCTATCAAGAGTTGACAACATTCACCACTTTTCAGGTTCTCCCCCTAAGAGCATGCATCACCTTCAATTCCCTGCATTATTAGCACAAATACAATACACAAATGATTACAGGAATAAGGTGGTTCCTCTTTGCTTCAAAAATAAGAGCTACATGGTTGAGGTTCTTTTCTCAACCAAGTTCCTCTGTTCAATCCAATCTTCATGCCTGCACATTTGATCATATGCTCTGACATTTGTTGGTGTGGCATAGATTTCTTCACATTCTCTTCTACTTTGTGTGAGGAATTGTTCTTCTTAACCGCCATCATGAATGATACATTCTTACTCCTCTTAAGGAATGATTCTTGATCTGGAATTAAGGTTAGGAAACCTTTTTCAATGTGACCATATTTCTTGCATCTCTCACACAGAACTTCTTTGACACATGTGTTTCTCTTGGTTTTCAATCTCTCATGCACTGTGTCTTCATCATGTGAAAGTTTTTCTTTTCCTTTGTCACCAGCCTTGGCATTTTCATCATCAAGTTTCCTCATTCTTTTCAAATCTTTGGGCCAGATGACCAATATGTCATTTGGAACTATTGCAGCTGGTTTGGGTCTTCCACATGGGTTCATCTGAGTTTCATCCCACTTAGTGTTTCTTTTGGATGAATGACCCTTCAATTTCTTGGATCTAAAATCCTGGGTCTTCTTAGCTTCCCTACTTGGGATATTCATGGGGAAATGTGTGTTCACACTATTCTTCTGATTTCTTCCCAAGTAATATTCTTCCTTATTAGCTGGGTTGTGTGGTATTCTGTTCTTATCTGCTCTGGATATCTGTTTACATAGGTATGCACCATTCTTGTGACAACTGCCGCTATATACATTACAGATGTTGTCAAGCATTCCAAATTTGTTTGCTGTAAACAGATTCTTCTGGACCTGCAGATGTTCCTTCTTCTTCTCTGGCTTCCTTATCTTTGATATAGGCTTTCCCTGTGCTTTTCCATGTAAGGGATTATAAAAACAATCCGGTGCATAGTGCCCAAATCTGTTGCAACACCAACATTGACCCACAAACCTTTCCCTCTTTTTATATTCTGTATGAGGTTGTTGGTCCTTCTTCTTAATCTTTTGTGCTCTATTTGAGGAAACAACTTCCTCCTTTTTCTTCTTATCCACCCTAGCCATGGTGGAAGATTTCTTCTTCTCACCTTTCCTCATCCATACTTGTTTAGAGTTGTTGTTCCAACGTGCACTGATTGTAGGAACATATTTAGAAACATGAGTATAAGATGGTTTGGATGGTACCTTCACATTATCAGTTGCTTGTGATAGATCAATGGGTGAAGTCATGATATTCTTATCACATGTTTGAGGTCTTTTGACAATAGAATCCTCCATTGAGCATTGAGTACTAGCAGCAACTGATTCTTGATGTGGATAATCAGGAGTTGTCATATTCTTCTTATCACATGTTAGAGGTATTTCAGATTTAGATTCCTCCAATGAACATTGAGTACAAGCATCACTCATTTCATTCTTTTGTAAAGTCTCAATATGTGTATTCTCAATCTTGGTCAACTGGGCTTCCAATTTTTGACCCTCAATATTGAGGATGATCTTATGATCTTCAATCATGATCATCATCTCTTCACAAGTCTTCTTCAATCATTCAACCTCATCTTTATGCATCTTAAATTTGTTTTCTAATAAGGAGTCAAGTTCCCTGAATTTAATGGAAGTTTCTTCCAAACAAAAACTCTTGACTTCATTGCTCTTATTCAGCTCAGCTTCAAATGCATGGATCCTATCTTTTAGAGTCTTATTGACTTCCTCATTTTCTTCAAAGACTTTAACTTTTTTGGTGAGATTCATACTTTCCAGAACTTTTCTTTCCAACCCCTTTTCCATATTTTCAGTTTCCCTTTCTAATCTAGTGATCTCAACCTACATAGAGTGGAATAGGATACAAATAATAGCAACCCTTTCTTCAGGAATATCACGAAGATATGTTTTGAGTTTTTCCTGAAAACGTGAATTAGGGGTTTCATCCTTTCTTTTGTAAGAATCCTGAGCCACCTGCTCGATAAATTCCAAGACTTATGTTTCTTCATTATTGGAATGGCATGGAGAACAAGACACAATATCTTCTTTGGTCATGAGGGACTTCTTTAGCTGCTTCATCTCTTTCTTTTTCCTGCTTTTTATGGTCTTGTTTGATGTATAATTCTGCTCAGAAATGACTGAATCTTCATCAAGACTGCTCTTCATTGTTGACTTTAGGAAAGAAACTCAAATCCTCTTCTCAATAGAATTACTGGGGAATATCCAGAATGTTGGACCCCGGGACACCCTGAGAGGGGAGGGGTGAATCAGGGTGGCAACTTTTTCTTCTTTTAGTTGTGGATCTTGTTCCCACGTTGGTAGGAATTACTTAAACCTGTATGATGGATATGATCAGCAATTAAACATTCACATGCAGAGACAGATGACACATCTATTTTTACTTGGTTCACCACTAAGGGCTACGTCCAAGGAGTATATGCCGACAGGTTGCCGGTCGTACCTAAATCCACTATGCTTCACTAGCTGCGGATACAAATGTTCGGGTACAGACACTCTGTCCCAGGCTCACTGCATTTACAATTGTTTAGGGATAGCTCACTGCGTCCCTCGGGTCACTCCCGTTGACTCCCCCTGGCTCACTGCCGTTGGTGAAGTCTCACTCAGTTTATAGACGTGAAGGTCTCTTCAATAGGTGTGCATTGATGTTCTTCGTCTCCTGTTCAGCATGAGACATTTCTTGCATCAGGGTTCAGATTTGATGCTCCTTTTAGTTCAATCCTTCTTCTTTAGTGCAATGAATGAATGCACTAGATCCCCTTGTCTTCGTTTGCCTGAATCACAATCACTGATGTGATTGCTTACTTAATGAAGCTCAGCTTACTCGGCGTTGTCAGAATTAGTTCTCCATGTATGCATGAGATCATGCATGTATCATTTAGATTTCTTCTTCAATCTCACTTTGCACCAGTAGTATCAGGCAATAGTTCAGTTCTTGTGCAGCTCCAGAAAGGCGGGCGTACTTTAACAGTGTCTGTGTCTCCTTTTCAAGCCCGGCGCGCAAGTCTCCCGGCGGCGCGCAAGTCTCAGGCGCGCAAGTATAACCTGGCGCCCAAGTGTCTCCAAAGCACCTGCGCGACTCTGCCTTCTTGAACTTCAAACCTGCACGACTCACTTCCTTCCTTGCCCAAATCACCTAGGGCGCTCAACCATCAGTTGGCGCGCAACCTCTACTTGCGCGACCAAACTACCACTTGCGCGGGTCAACCACCTGCGCGACGAGAGCTCAAACAATCTCAAAGTCTTGAGCTCCGTGGGAAATGAGGAGGGGTGGTCCAGTATTTATAGGCAAACTGGACCCCCTGCGCGGAGGCACGCAAGTCCCTCAACGGCGCACAAGTCTTGTCTCCAGTAACCTCTGTCGCACAACTCACTTGCGCGACCCAACCAACACTTGCGCGACCTTCTTTCCTTAGCAAAATTTTGATGTTCTGATCCTCAAAAACATATGGCGCGCAAGTCTTTTATCCTCCAAGAGTATGGCGCACAAGTCCCTTTGCCAAAATCGCTATTCTTCATTTGTTGATTTTGAGGCCCTGAAATTTGGCAAACACTGGAAAACGGCGCCACTTTGTATCTGCTCTTTTTGTACCGCCTCCAGATCATCCATTCCTCTGTCGATGTTCATGAATCAAACATAGATCGTTGACCACAACTCTTGAACTCGACATGTCACCATGGAATCTCCTTTGTCAACAAATTTGTATGTCGTTTGTTTGCTTTGTCAACAAGCACGATCACCTCAACAACACTTCTTCGTGGGGATCTGTATCCTTCAGCAACTCTTTGGCTTTTATCACAAACTCCACTATTGTGATATGTATTCTTTGAAGGAACAACTTTAGTACCATTATCTTCTAATACAATGTGATGTACATGGCCATCTCATAATTGCAATCTCCGCATGGCCATCTCAGAAGTCAACTCATTGGCACATTGTCTTCTTCATCAACTGTCATGATCAACTTCATGCAAAGCATGTGATTCAATCCGTCAAGAAGTCTCTAGCATGGCTGTCATGATCAACTTCATGCACCGTCAAGAAGTCTCTAGCATGGTTCTCATGCAATCATGAGTAATTGCATGGTCTTCATCCAAAAACCTCATTCTTCTTTAATCATCCTCGAATGGATTACTCCTCACATTCTTCATTGTTGTAAACAATGTATCACCTTTGACACATGTTCTTTGAACCTAAGATCAGCACAACAATCATCTGAATCACCACTCCTCTACTTCATCGGAGTACGTCATGATCTTCTTCATTTTGATCTGCATTGACAACTATTGACAAAAAATACAACCTTATACACAAAGTGGTTCCAACAATCTCCCCCTTTGTATTTTGTTGTCAATACCTTATACATCTTCTGAAATGAATCTGTCAATGTCAAAATGAGAATCTTCTCAGCAAATCAACATTTCTTTTCATTTCACTTTCTCTCCCCCTTATTGACAAGAAATACAAAGCACGTGGTAGGGAGGGTATCAATCCACACTTAAGCAATGTTTCATTAATCATTTCACTCTAAGTCTACTTGAGCAATGCTCGATGTAGAAAACAAGAGGATTTGATTAAGTCAACAAGGCTGTCCATTATCCACAGATCATGATACCAACATTAGATGATAACTCATGTATCTTGTCTTCAAGGGTTTACCACTTTAATTCCAGGTAGAAGAAGATCAACTATGATAGATAATAATCAACCTGAAACTCCTGCACTCACTTCAGCAAATAGATCAAAAACATTCAAGTGCAATTGGCAGGATAAGTGACCTTGGGGCACTTCCATTCTCTTTATTTCACTGATCAATTCAGTTACTCGCCCTTTGTAAAATAATATTTGATCTAAGTAACCAAGGGATAGTGAATGAGAAATGACATACCTTCTCCATTGGCGTGTTCTTCAAGAAATTCACAGAGTAACTACTTTTGAGTCCAGCTGGAGTTGATATTGATTGAAACAGTGATTATGGAAGCTTCTTCATTCTTCTCCCCCGCAAGGGAAACACTCCTCATCATCTTCATCAAGAGTGATCCTTCATCATCATAATCTTTGAATATCAATTGAATAATCTACTAAGGATGGAAACTTCTTCAGCTTGGCTATCAAGAGTTGACAGCATTCACTACTTCTCAGGTTATCCCCCTGAGAGCATGCTTCACCTTCAATTCCCTGCATTATTAGTACAAATACAATACAGAAATGATTACGGGAATAAGGTGGTTCCTTCTTGCTTCATCAAAAAGACTTTCTTGGTTGAGGCTCTTTTCTCAACCAAATTACTCTGTTCACTTCAGTCTTCATGCCTGCACGTTCGAACATATGTTCTGACATCTGTCGGTGTGGCATGGCTCTGTTCACATTCTCTTCTGCTTTGTGTGGAGAATTGTTCTGCTTAGCAGCCATCATGAATGATACATTCTTACTCTTCTTAAGGACTGCTTCTTGCTCTGGTATTAAGGTTAGAAAACCTTTTGCAATGTGGCCAGACTTCTTGCATCTCTCACATAGAACTTCTTTGACACTTGTGTTTCTCTTTGTTTGCAATCTCTCCTGCACTGTGTCTACATCATGTGAAAGTTTTCCTTTTCCTTTTTCACCAGCCTTGGCCTTCTCATCTTCAAATTTCCTTATTCTTTTCAAATATTCTAGCCAGATGACCAATATGTCATGTGGAACTTTTGTAGCTGGTTTAGGTCTTCCACATGGGTTCATCTGAGATTCATCCCACTTAGTATTTCTTTTGGATGAATGACCCTTCAATTTAATGGATCTAAAATCCTGGGTCTTCTCAGCTTGCCTACTTGAAATCTTCTTGGGGAGAGGTGTGTTTGCCATATTCTTCTGATTTCTTCCCAAGGTACTTTCTTCATACTTAGATGGATTTTGTGGTCTTCTGTTCTTATCAGCTCTGGATATCTGTTGACCTAGGCATGCACCATTCTTGTGACCACTGTCGTTGCATACATCATAGATGTTATCAAGCATTCCAAATCGGTTTGCTGTAAATAGATGCTTCTGGACCTGTGGATGTTGCTTCTTCTTATCTGGCTTCCTCCCCTTGGATATAGGCTTTCCCTGTGCTTTTCCATGAAAGGGATTATAGAAACAATCCAGTGCACAGTGCCCAAATCTGTTGCAGCACCAACATTGACCCACAAATCTTTTATTCTTTGTGTCTTCTATATTAAGTTTTTGGGCCACCTGCTTAATCTTTTGTGCTCTATTTGAGGAACCCACTTCCTCTTTTTTCTTCCCATCCACCCTAGCCATGGTGGTAGGTTTCTTCTTCTCACCTTTCCTCATCCATACTTGTTTAGATATTTTCTTCCCACCTGCACTGATTGTAGCAGTGTATTTAGAAATATGAGTACAAGATGGATTGGATGGTACCTTCACTTTCTCAGTTGCTTGTGATAGATCAAAGAGTGAAGTCATGATCTTCTTATCACATGTTGGAGGTCTTTTGACAATAGAATCCTACAGTGAGCATTGAGTACCAATAGCAACTGATTCTTGATGTGGATAATCAAGAGTTTTCATAATCTTCTTATCACATGTTGGAGGCATTTCAGCTTTAGACTCCTCCAACGAACATTGAGTGCAAGCATCACTCATTTCATTCTTTTTTGAAGTCTCAATATGTGTGTTCTCAATCTTGGTCAATTGAGCTTCCAATTTTTGACCCACAATATTGAGGATGATCTTCTGATCTTCAATCATGATCATCTTCTCTTCACAAGTCTTCTTCAACCTTTCAACCTCATCTTCATGCATCTTAACTTTGTTTTGTAACAAAGAGTCAAGTTCCCTGAATTTAATGGAAGTTTCTTCCAAACAAAAATTCTTGACTTCATTGCTCTTCTTCAGCTCAGCTTCAAGTGCATGGATCCTTTCTTTTAAAGTCTTATTGACTTCCTCTTCTTCTTCAAATACTTTCACCCGTTTGATGAGCTTCATACTTTCCATAACTTTTATTTCCAACCCTTTTTCCATATTGTCAGCTTCCCTTTCTAATCGATTGATCTCAACCTGCATAGATTGGAATAGGCTACAAATAATAGCAACCCTTTCTTCTGGAATATCATGAAGATATGTTCTGAGTTTTTCCTGAAAGCCCGAATTAGGGGTATCATCCTTTCCTCTGGATGAGTTCTGAGCCACCTTCTTGATACTTTCCAAGCCTAATGTTTCTTCATTATTGGAATGGCATGGAGAACAAGACACTATATCTTCTTTGGATGTGGGGGACTTCTTCATCATCATCTTCTCTTTCTTTTTCCTATTTGTCAAAGTCTTGGTGGATATAGATTTTTGCTCAGAAATGACTGCGTCATTATCAAGACTGCTCTTCATTGTTGACTCTAGGAACGAAACTCAAATCCTCTTCTCAATAGAATTACTGGAGAATATCCAACATACGTTAACCTTTCCCTCTGATACCACTTGTAGGACCCCGGGACACCCTGAGAGGGGAGGGGTGAATCAGGGTGGCAAATTTTTCTTCTTTTAGTTGTGGATCTTGTTCCCACGTTGGTAGGAACTACTTAAACCTGTATGATGGATATGATCAGCAATTAAACATTCACATGCAGAGACAGATGACACACCTATTTTTACTTTGTTCACCACTAAGGGCTACGTCCAAGGAGTATACGCCGACAGGTTGCCGGTCATACCTAAATCCACTATGCTTCACTAGCTGCGGATACAAATGTTCGGGTACAGACACTCTGTCCCAGGCTCACTACCTTTACAATTGTTTAGGGATAGCTCACTGCGTCCCTCGGGTCACTCCCGTTGACTCCCCTAGCTCACTTCCGTTGGTGAAGTCTCACTCAGTTTATAGACGTGAAGGTCTCTTCAATAGGTGTGCATTGAAGTTCTTTGTCTCCTGTTCAGCATGAGACATTGCTTGCATCAGGGTTCAGATTTGATGCTCCTTTTAGTTCAATCCTTCTTCTTTAGTGCAATGAATGAATGCACTAGATCCCCTTGTCTTCGTTTGCCTGAATCACAATCACTGATGTGATTGCTTACTTAATGAAGCTCAGCTTACTCGGCGTTGTCAGAATCAGTTCTCCATGTATGCATGAGATCATGAATGTATCATTTAGATTTCTTCTTCAATCTCACTTTGCACCAGTAGTATCAGGAAATAGTTCAGTTCTTGTGCAGCTCCAGAAAGGCGGGCGTACTTTAACAGTGTCTGTGTCTCCTTTTCAAGCCCGGCGCGCAAGTCTCCCGGCGGCGCGCAAGTCTCAGGCGCGCAAGTATAACCTGGCGCGCAAGTGTCTCCAAAGCACCTGCGCGACTCTGCCTTCTTGAACTTCAAACCTGCGCGACTCACTTCCTTCCTTGCCCAAATCACCTAGGGAGCTCAACCATCAGTTGGCGCGCAACCTCTACTTGCGCGACCAAACTACCACTTGAGCGGCTCAACCACCTGCGTGACGAGAGCTCGAACAATCTCAAAGTCTTGAGCTCTGTGGGAAATGAGGAGGGGTGGTCCAGTATTTATAGGCAAACTGGACCCCCTGCGCGGAGGCGCGCAAGTCCCTCAACGGCGCGCAAGTCTTGTCTCCAGTAACCTCTGTCGCGCAACTCACTTGCGCGACCCAACCAACACTTGCGCGACCTTCTTTCCTTAGCCAAATTTTGATGTTATGATCCTCAAAAACATATGGCGCGCAAGTCTTTTATCCTCCAAGAGTATGGCGCGCAAGTACCTTTGCCAAAATCGCTATTCTTCATTTGTTGATTTTGAGGCACTGAAATTTGGCAAACACTAGAAAACGGCGCCACTTTGTATCTGCTCTTTTTGTACTGCCTCCAGATCATCCATTCCTCTGTCGATGTTCATGAATCAAACATAGATCGTTGACCACAACTCTTGAACTCGACATGTCACCATGGAATATCCTTTTTCAAAAAATTTGTATGTCGTTTGTTTGCTTTGTCAACAAGCACGATCACCTCAATAGCACTTCTTCTTGGTGATCTGTATCCTTCAGCAACTCTTTGGATTTTATCACAAACTCCACTATTGTGATATGTATTCTTTGAAGGAACAACTTTAGTACCATTATCTTCTGATACAATGTGATGTGCATGGCCATCTCATAATTGCAATCTCTGCATGGCCATCTCAGAAGTCAACTCATTGGCACATTGTCTTCTTCATCAACTGTCATGATCAACTTCATGCAAAGCATGTGATTCAATCCATCAAGAAGTCTCTAGCATGGCTGTCATGATCAACTTCATGCACCGTCAAGAAGTATCTAGCATGGTTCTCATGCAATCATGAGTAATTGCATGGTCTTCATCCAAAAACCTCATTCTTCTTTAATCATCCTTGAATGGATTACTCCTCACATTCTTCATTGTTGTAAACAATGTATCACCTTTGACACATGTTCTTTGAACTTAAGATCAGCACAACAATCATCTGAATCACCACTCCCCTACTTCATCGGAGTACGTCATGATCTTCTTCATTTTGATATGCATTGACAACTATTGACAACAAATACAACCTTATACACAAAGTGGTTCCAACACAGAATACGTTAACCTTTCCCTCTAATACCACTTGTAGGACCCTGGGACACCCTAAGAGGGGAGGGATGAATCAGGGTGTAAACTTTTTCTTCTTAAAGTTGTGGATATTGTTCCCACATTGGTAGGAACTACTTAAACCTGTATGATGGATATGATCAGCAATGAAAAATTCACATGCAGAGAGATAACAAAGATACTTTTACTTGGTTCACCACTAAGGGATACACCCAAGGAGAATACACCGAAAGGTTATCAGTCGTACCAAAATCCACTATGCTTCACTAGCTATAGATTACAAATGTTTGGGTATAGTCACTCTGTCCCAGAATCACTACCTTTACATAAGTTTAGGGATAGCTCACTACGTCTCTCAGCTCACTCCCGTTGACTCCCCCTGGCTCATTGCCATTGGTGAAGTCCCACTCAATTTATAGATATGAAGGTCTCTTCAATAAATGTGCATTGAAGTTCTTTGTCTCCTATTCAGCATGAGACTTTTATTGCATCAGGGTTCTGCAGTTGATGCCCTTTTTAGTTCAATCCTTCTTCTTTAGTGCAATGACTGAATGCACTAGATCTTCTTCTTCTCTTCCTTTGATTCTCAATACTAACACCTAAGTGTATTGATATATTCCCCTATTTCTGTGTAGATCTGAGTTTAGTTGTATGATCCGTTCTTCTTCTCTTCGCAGAGCACAATGAGGATGTTAAACACCATTCATGTGTGTACGGTACCACTTCTCTTCATAAAACCAAATGGTTTACTGTTATTTCATCTTCACAAAGCAGATTTGAGAGCTCTAAGCACCTGTCAAAGGCCTACGGGACCCCCAAATTTTTGCGCTCCCTTCCCAGTGCCCTGCGCTTAAAATTTAAACCTTGCGCGTAAAAATAACTTTTGGCGCGTAAAAGGATTTTCGTTTAACTCTTCTTTTTCGCGCAAATATTCCCTTTTTCGCGCAACACCTTATTTTTTGTGCAACCCTTTTTCTTTTCGAGCACCACTCTATACCTCAATTTTTCCGTGCGCCAGAGCTCGGGATCTGTCTAAGTGTCGAGCCTCTCTGAATGAGAGGGGTTCACCTCATATTTATAGGCGTTTGAGACCCCCACGGGCAAAATCCCCTTCGGTGTGGAAAAACTCTCATCTGGCGCGTAATATTTCGCGCATGTATCGTTTTCCGTGCACCTCTCCAGATATTTCGCGCAACCCATGCCTTTTCCATTTTTCGACGTTTTGATTCTGAAAAACTATTTGCGCGAAAAACTTCTCTCCGATATTTCGCACACCACACTGTTTTTTTGCGCCCAGCTCAAGTATTTCATGCACATCCCTTATTTTCCGCGCAACCCATGCATTTGCCATTTTCCCCCAATCTGATTTCAAAACACTATTTGCGCGAAAAAACTCGATCCACTATTTTGCTCATCCCACTGTTTTCCGCGCCCAACTTCAGTATTTCACGCAAGCCTCTTATTTTTCATGCACCACTTCCTCTTTGTGAAAACCTCCTTTTGTAGACAATAAATGTCTTCATTTTCTGATTTTGAGGCCCAAAAATTTGGCAAACACTAGAAAATGGCGCCACCTTGTATCTTCTCTTTTTGTACCGCCTCCAGATCATCCATTCCTCTGACGACATTCTTGAATAAAGCATGGTTCATTATCCACATCCCTTGAACTCGACATACCACCATGGGATCTCCTTTTTCAACAAATTTGTATGTCATTTGTTTGTTTTGTCAACAAGCACGATCACCTCAAAAACACTTCTTCTCAGTGATCTGTATCCTTCAGCAACTCTTCTGCTTTCATCACAAACTCCAATATCGTGATATGTATTCCTTGAAGGAACAACTTTAGCATCACCATATTCTATGACAATGTGACGTGCATGGCCATCTCAGAATTCCAATCACTTGCACATTGTCTTCTTATCCAAACATCATTATCTACTTCATGCAAAACATATGATTCAGTTATTCAAGAAGTCTCTTGCATGGTCCTCATGCAATCGTGAGGAGTTGCATGGACTTGATCAAAACCCCATTCTTCTTTAATCATCCTCAGATGGATTATACCTCACTTCTTCATTGTTGTAAACAATGTGTCACCTTTGACAGATGTTCTTTGAACTTATGATCAGTACAACAATTATCTGAATTTCCATTCCTCCATTTCATTGTAGTACTTCATGATCTCCTTCATTTTGATCTTCATTGACAACTATTGACAACAAATACAACCTTATACACAAAGTGGTTCCAACAATTTTGATCTCACAGATTTAGCCACTAGTTATTCAAAAGAATATATATGTGAGGTAAATTTAAAATAAATATTTATTTCCCAATCAGTGAATATAATTTTGTTTATTTATTGAATGAATAATATAATGATATTTATTTATTTAAATAAATAGTTATCATTCAAGGTTTAATAAATTTTTAGGAGTATTGACTAGTCTAAATAAGGGTTCAAAATAAATGATATATTTATTTAATATCTTTTAAATATTTATTAATTTATTTATTTAATAAATGATATTTAAATATCCTTGATTTTAGTACACATCAAGGAAATAATAATAATATTATTATTATTCAATGTTGGTTTTTCTTAGAAATAATATATTGGTTAAGGGCCTTTGGGTAATAACCAATTCTATAACCTATGTACATAATCTAATTTATGAAATTTCATGAGTTAATAATTTTTTTTTCACAAAATTTCTCTCTAGAAAATTCTACAAATTATAAATATATTACTACTCTACAATTATCTTAATAATGGAGAAAACGGTCCTCCTACCCCCTTTTAAGTCTAATAGAACTAAATATGAATTTTTTAATCCAAAAGTGATTATTTTTGTGATTAATGGAGGATGATGAAAGTGATTAAAAGTTTTCTTGCTCACACCTAATGATTCAATAGTAAATTTTTGGGGTTCATAGAGCATGTGTGGATACCATTAAATGAATTCTATCATTATATCCTTCATTTTAATGATAATACAACCAAAACAGTAAACCGATTAAATAATTAATAAATAAATAAATGTGAAGGAAATTCTTATTTATATAAATTAATTATAAATGATATTTGATAGGATATTCTCTTTCAATCTCCTTGGATTATGTTTATCCAATAATAATGATTTATCCAAAGAAATAAATGAAAAATATTAGTGGTCATGAGCCTAACCACTTTTGTTGCACCCTAGGTTCTTCACTATTAGTGATAGAAAGTTAAGTTATATATCATTTTCACTATAAAAATTTTCAAAATCAAAATTGTTAATTTTACCACTTTGGTCACTCTAAATAGAGATTATTTGTGGGTATTTTAAAATTTTAAAAATAGTGGAAATATATTAAAAAAAATTAAGATTACAAAATAAAATAAAATCAATGTGTAATGAGTATAACCATTAACTAGGGAAAATATATAGTTCTTACCTATGATGCTAACAGTTTTTATAAGTTTGAATAGGTTCGTATATACTAACAATTTATGTATAGATATTGAGACTTCCTTTACTAATTTTAGGTTGCAATTGTGTTTCTTTTTATATTTAATGGGATTAGAAACCTAATAGAAATAAACATCAACTTTGGTAGATCCTTAATAAGATTCTTATAAATTTTACCAAATGTATAAAGGCTTTAGGGTCCTAAAATTTATTATAAAATACGTGAATCATTCCATTTTTTGTAAGAAACTATATATTTTGGGTGAATTAAATTTTTATGACTTTTTTAAAAATATTATATTTTTAGTTAGAAAATAATATCAGTAGTCAGTATGAATTAGTCCTGGTAAAATTTTATCTCTATAAAATTTCATGTTGTAACACTCATTATATAACTGATAAATATTAATGATACTATACTTGAGACCAAAAAAATAGTGAATTATAAATTAAATATTTAATTTATATATATAAATCTTAAATTACCACTATCTATCCCTATGGGTTTGTAGTAAAGTTAAATATCTTTATTCCACTTTCTTTATGTTTAAAATATTAGAATTTCTTCTTTAAAGTGTATCACCCATTATCCATGTAGATCAATGAAACAATTTTATACTTGGTGAGAAATAAGACCTGGTAGGTGTGGAAAAAAATCCACCCGAACCAAAATAAACTAAAAACTGAACCAAAAAATTGAAATAATAGTTTTATTTCTTATGGGTAAGTTTGTGTTGTGGATTGAAGAAGCCCTAAATTTTTTTAGTTCAGTTCAAGTGTTAAATCAAACTGCACCTTTAAAACCAAGCCACATCTATTTAAAAAAATAATATTTTTTAGTTTCATATTATCCCATACAATCTATACAATATAACCTTCCATCCTGATATTCCCTAATCCCCTTCCTGATCCCTCTTCTCTCATCTCCCTAATCATCCTCTGCATTTTGATCTGATCTGATCCCCATCTTAGTTATAATCCCTTTCTATCCTGATCTCATATCCTCCTAATTCAATATTTTAAGAGCCCAAGATTTTTATGAATTTTTTTAAATAATATTATTTATTTTATAGACTTTATTTCATTCTAAACCATGTTAGGTTATTACCTCATGAAACATCAGATTATTTTGCGTTACACGTAACACCGTGTTTTTACAAAAAATCATTTTATTATTGTAATTATTTAAAGAATATAGTTATAAACTAGTTCTTAGAATGGTGAATATGAAAATGATTAACTAGATTATGAAAAAAATGTTTTATACATGTATATATAATTAATTCTTTTACGACCAATTCATTACAAATGAAAATAAAACCCTTTTTAAAATAAAAGGAAATGTTTTTCTAAAAAAATATTATTTTTTATACCAATAAAATAAAAAAATCATTATTAATGGATTATATTAATGATATATATATATATAATATTAAATCATATTTTTAATATTCATCTTATGTGTTTTATAAACATAATATAAAAAAATCTATTTTTATGCTTAAAAAACTTTATTTTTTTCGAAAAACAGTTTTATCACCTTTCAATGGAACACTTGTTTTAAAAATAAAATTTGAAAATTTTATAAAATAAATTTTAAAAAATAAAATTTTTATTTGAAATAGGGATATAAAAATTTAATTTGGTTTAATTTTTGTTATTTTTCTAATAAGTTTCAAGTTTTGATGAATAATGAAAAATAATGAATTTTAATTGAAATATGCTCTTTCATCTAAATAATTTGTAGTGTAAATTTTTTTTTGATTTTTTTTCAAGTATAATAAGAAAAATTTTATATAATTTAATCCAATCTAGTTCATTGGAATAAATTTCACATTGAATTTGTATATAAAAACATATCAATCTTTTGAACGTTTTCACTTTAAATACATGTTTTATCGTTCCATCAAAGGGATTAATTTTAAAATAATTTTATACAATTATGTGTTTTGAATTTTGAAAAATGGATTCCATATTTGGAATCATATAGATCAAATTTATTAAATAGTTCTATTTTATTTTTTGGATAACATGAATAATAACTTTATAAATTTTTATTATGATAGTTATGGGTAAATCGTGTAATTATGGGTAAAAATAATAATATAAATATTATTAAATTACCTTTAAAATTGAAAATATGTTATTAGATGATTTTAATTCAAAAAGTATCACATAATGTTTTAAATTTAATTATTTAATGGATAATTTTAAATGAAATTGACTTTGATATTATTAAAATCAAAGAGAGTGACAAAATGTCACACTCTTACTTTTAATAGGTATAATATTTTTAATATTAGGTTAAATAGAAGATATGTTCAAATATATAAATTATTTTGAAATATAAATGTATTTTTTATATAACTAAAATTTATTTTTAATTTTTGGTGAATAAATATTTATCATAAATAATTATACAATGATGATGCAATAACAATTCAATTAATAAAAAACACTATTAAGTGATATTAAAAATATTAAAATAAATTTAATTTGAATTATTTAAGATTATAAAAGAATTTTATAGGATATTATGACATATTAGGGGTATATTAAATGAATTTTTTAAAGTTTATCTTGTTTTATTAATTTTATTAAAGTTAATGTAAAGAATAATGACAAAATTGACACTAATGATATTTTATGAAAATAATATATTATTAAATAAGTATAAAAATCATAAAAATTATAAATATGACAAAATAGGATAAATTAGGGTCTAAAATATAATAAATTGAACATTTTTGGTTTAATTAACACCTTATAAGTAAAAATATAAGCCTTTTAATATTGAAAATGTTTTTTCTATAATTAAAATTAAAATAGGTTAACTAAGGGTTAATCAAAATGATAAGGTTTAAAATTACAGAAAACAATTTCATAAAATATATTTATTGATGGAATTAAAACCCTATCCAACATTATATTCGAATACCTTTACATTTTGAGGTACTTGGATTGATATTTAATTTATTATAAATTAATTTGTTTTGAAATTCCCATAGTGTCCCTCACCTTCATTAAAAAAGGACACCTCCATCCTTATCTCATTACATCAATTTGAGTTTTATAGATCAAAAAAAATCTACAAGATTATATTTTCTAATTACCTAGGAACATTATATAGGTTCTTTTATTCCCAAATAACAAAATCTTGAGTCCTTTAGAAGAGATCTAAAGGATCTATTTTGAAGAAGATGTAGTCGCTCCAACCGATCATTCTCTTTTTCTACTCTTCAATACCTCATAAAAATATATGATATATATAATAAAATAATAACTTTATAATAATAAATATTATGAAATTATATTATGATTATGAACACACCATTATACCTCCCATATCCCATTGAGAAGGAAGTGAATGTATCGCTCATGAATACATACGTGTTGCCGTCTCTACATAGCGATAAAATTAATTTCATATAAACATAATTTATGAATTATGATTATGATGTTTTTAATGTTTATATAATATATTTGTGAAATAATTATAATTATTTAATGGTAATATTATATCTACCTTTTCACCATCCAATCTTTTGGTAAATGATAACTTTTCTCATGTGTATGTATGGATTACCATCTCCACGATGAGATGTGATTTGTTTTTCATCTACATTTCACATAGATGGTAATAAGGATGAATTTTAATAATATATAATATATATATAAAATAATAATTATTATGTAAATTATGGAAACATGATCAAATTATAAGGTCTGGGACCGCCAAACCAAAACATACTTGGAAAACAAAGCAGATATCACCTAGAACATTGGTTTTAAATTATTAATAAATGAGTGATAAGATGTTATAAAAAAATAATAAATGTTTGGATTGATATATGGTTACAGATTAAAAGTACAATAAATTCATATGTATTATACAATAATTTTTAATGATAATAAGGTAAGGTGAGACTTGTGGTAGGGAACTTTTTTCCCACTTTTATTTCCGTGGGACACATGCCTTATACAATATTTATTTCTTATTCATGGTGTATATACAACACATGAATTTATTTTATGAGTATTATCTTTAATATTATGATATTTTAATATCTATATATTTTTTTTATTTCATGGGTTATACAATTAATCTGATTATAAAGTGGTAAGTTTTTATTTTACAATCTCATCAATATTCGGGATTGTTTCATTTTAAGTTTCTATTGTGAAATATTTATCATAAATGTCCATGTTTTTCATAAAAATGTTTTCAAAAAGGTTTTTAATATTATCATATTAATATTTAAATTTATTTTTACCCATGTTTTAATTTTTACAAAATAGTTTCAAAAGAATATTTTTGTAATTTTCTAAATAAGGCTCCTTGTGACTTTAGGGACAAAAATATACCAAAGGAATGTTTTTTAACTTACATGACATGAATTTTGTTTTTCTATCATGATTCCTTAATGATTTGAATATTAATTTACATCATTAAAATTTTATTTTTAAAGAATTTGTTTTTATTTATAACTTCTTGGATATTTAAAAAAATTATTCCATAAAGGAAAATATATTTTCTTCAATAATTATTTGAAGTGATCTTTCAAAAAAATCATTTTTTATATGATATGTCATTATTTTATATTATTTATGATTTATTGGGGATATTAACCAAGTATACCATTGTTATTATTTATATGAAAGATTTATTTTTATTATGGAATGATACCTATGAAATATATTTCTTTTTAATGAGTTATGTTATGTTAATGTGTTTGTGAAACTAAATTCTTTACATGGGTTCTGATATGGTGAATGATTTATAGTCCCATGGAACACATATGTATAGTTTTAATTAAGAGATGTATGTGAACTATATCTCCCTCCAATTCATTGAGTAATAAATTATATCTCCTGAGATAACTAAAGGAAACAAGTCTATGTGCTAGATATGTGATGGGAAATAAGTCGATATGCTTGATCCATTAGGGGAAATAGGTGATAAGGCCTGATCCAAGAGTATTAGTAGTAAAAATTGACATATGAAATGGTTTTATACACTTATTATAATGACACACTCAATTATGATATAAAATTATGTTTCATGATTATGTTATGAGGAAGTTTCATTCTTAAGATTCATGTATTTTGAAATGTTAATGTTTTAAGCCAAGAATCATGTTTATGATTCATGATGGGCTGGGTATGAACTTTGTATCTTATGATCATGATCACATACCCATATTTATTATCTTATTATTTCATATAAAAATAAATTGATATCTTCTATGTTTACACTTACTGAGCATATGAGCTCACCATTTTATTATGTTTCCTTTCCACAAGTTATGAATAATGGTTTTAATTAGGGTTACTAAAGGTGAAGATAATTGTGAAAAAAATAAAGATATTTCAGCAGAATAAATTTTTTTAACCAAGATTCCAAATGCAAAAAACCGTTACGGTCCTTGTGCATCTGTTTGTGAAATATAGTGAATTTTTATAAAAAAATATGTAATATCCATGTATGAAAATCCTGGGTTATTATAGTTAGTATTATAGAAAAGGTTTAGTCAAATCTTGGAAACTATGAAGAGAAAAACTTAGTAAGATCCCTAAGGATAAGTCTATATATAAGTTAAAATCCTAGAGTTTTCATAATGATCATGAATAACCTATTATTAAACCTAAGGTGTCATATATTGAAATTTTATGAGTAATTTTCTTTGATTATGTTATTCTACTTCTATTATTAGTGTTGCTCACGTTATGCTTTCTAGTTTTAGTCAATGGTTGGAACCCGAAGGAACCATGTTAATGATGAATGCGATGCTAAATGAAACAATTTTCCTCATGATTGACTGAATGTTATGGGATTAGGAATGTAAAATCTTGGTTCTATTCCCACACAACATTTTCAAGCTATGAATCATGTTGGACTTTCAAATGCGAAAATGAGGGAACAACCCTATTGATTCCTTCATAAGGAAACATCCACCTTCTTTTAGGGGGTCTTATGATACATTAGTGGCTGAGAAATGTTTCAATCCCACTCAGAAGATATTTTTGGTAATCCAATGTTAATAACATGATAAATACATTTTGAATATATATTATTTGGAAAGTGAAGCAGATAAATGGTGGAATCTTATCACGAATATGAGGAAACATGATGCAATTAAATCCCTAGAATTGGATGAGTTCAAGAACTTATTTTTTAATAATTACTTTTGTTGACCTCACCTGTTTTGATAATCTCAATCATGTATTCATATGTGTTGAAACTCCCAATTATGTTTTCATTCTCTATGATATTCTTAAGTATCATTGATCTATACTTTAATTCTTTCAAATCTGTGATCAAACCAATAATAATTTTTAAAATAGTCTTTGAAATATGTTAATCCTTATTTATCCATGTTCATACAAGTTACAAATTAATTCTAACACAATCGGATGTGTTCTGCATAAAATAGATAAGTAATCTGCCTATAGCTACTGATAAAGAGCTACCGGTAACCAGTCTACCGATAGACTTAGTCTACCGACAGACAACTACCGATATACTTAACACAGAGCTACCGATGTACTTATAAATATAAGATACTGACTTACAAACAGCTACCGATACAAATATAGAGCTACCGGTGTAAGTATAAATAGCTACCGATGGAATAAGAGTCACCGATGGACGAAGCTACTGACTTACAGACAGCTACCGATACAAATATAGAGCTACCGGTGTAAGTATAAATAGCTACCGATGGAATAAGAGTCACCGATGGACGAAGCTACTGACAGACTCAGAGCTATCGATACACGCATGAAGCTACCGATGCATGGAGATACCGATACACGCATGAAGCTACCGATGCATGGAGCTACCGACGCATGGAGCTACCGACGCATGGAGCTACCGACGCATGCAGCTACCGACGCATGGAGTTACCGATAAACAAAGTCACCGATACAAGCATGTACCAACCGACGCATAGAGCCACCGATAGAGTCAAAGCAACTAATGACATTGAGCTACCGATGTTCAAGCTACCGATGTTCAAGCTACCGATGTTCAAGCTACCGATGTTGATTACCTACCGATCACTCGACTCACTGTTTGAATTTCTTTATTTATCATTATTTAATCTATCTAACGGTCATATCATACATTTTAATGATTTGTCAAATATCTGATAAAGGTTGTCGGATGTCAGGAATCCGTACCTCGTACCTGCAGAAAGGAAATCTTTTATGTCCCCTGTTGCACGTGACATAAATACAAGAAGACTCTGCAGAAGAGAACACACAAAAAAAGGGACAACACACACAGAGACAAGGAAGACATACGACATACTCAAGAAAAGCTCTGTGCATACAAGAAGAACCAAGCAAGACAGAATCATATATACAATCAAGACTACTCAAGAAGAGATCTGTTCATACAAAAGAATATCGAAGAGCTTCATCGACTACATTTTTCACTCTGTGAACCTGGAGAATACGACACTCTGTTTCTCAAACAGAAATGAGAAGAAGACTCAGACTCACTTCTGATCGAATCCAAAGGAGTCCAGAGCTACACTGAAATCACCAGAACCACTTCTAAACTCTATATCTCCTGTTCTGTGATTTATTACTATACTTTTCGAGCAGTGTGTGTTATCTGCTGTATCTAACACATACACTGTCTCCTGTACTTAAACTGGAGGATTTGTAAATCCTTACCAAACTCTTTCATTCTATTATTTCCCACGAATAACAGTGGTAGAGGTCGTGTGTGACCTGGACAGCTGGTTTCTGTTGTACTGTTTCCCACGAAGAACAGTGGTAGAGGTCTTGGACCTGGACAGTTGTAAATTGTTGAACGCCGATCTAGGGTGTGGATCATTTTTATATAAACTTTTGAGAGGACTAAGTCTCGTCTTGAGACTGAACCTCTTGGTTACATTGTTGTACCATCTCTTTCAAAGTTTTATTCCGCTGCTAATCACTTTAAAACCAATACTGTTTTTAAAAGTTACTTTGATAATTAAATTAGCAAGTGTTTATGTTAAGTGTAGATTAGTAAGTTAGTTTCAAAAGATAATCACACACTCCTGTGTTGATTAACTGGGAATTAATCAATCCCTTGAGAATCTAACAGAACCTCTACTTTAATATAAATTCACTACAGTTTAATTTATTATTTTATTTGGGGGTCTTTAAGACTGTTTTTTTAAATACAAAAATTTTAATTGGTACTCAATTCACCCCCCTCTTGAGTAAACCACTCCGACCAACACTTGGTATCAGAGGATTGAAAATACTTTCTAAAAGTACTCTGCTTTTGAACTGTGATTTTAGTTGTATTTTAAAGTTCTTAAAATTTCTGTTATATCTAAATTTTTATCTCTTTAAAATTTTCTCATCATGGACAATAGACTTGAGGGTGCTGCTACTAACCGGCCACCTTTCTTCAATGGAACTAATTATGCTCAGTGGAAACTGAAAATGAAAATTCATCTAGAAAGAATAGGTTTTGATATTTGGACTGCTATTGAATCAGAATACAAAATTCCTACTACTGCTAGATCTACTTGGGATGAACCTACAAAGACTGCTTACAATAAAAACTGCAAAGCTATGAATGCCTTGTACTGTGCTCTAGAAGATGAAGAGTTTAATAGAATTTCTGCTTGTAAAACTGCATATGAAATTTGGGATACCTTAGCTGTTTCTCATGAAGGAACAACGAATGTTAAAGAAATGAGATTGAACACTTATACTATCAAGTATGATAATTTTAAAATGAAGCCTGACGAACCCATTTCTGACATGTATCTCAGGTTCAATGAAATTTTCAATACAATGATCTCGCTGGGAAAAGATGTCTCATAGAAGGAACAAATTATGAGAATTTTGAGATGTGTACCTGATAGATGGAGAGGCACATCTGTCTCAATCAGAGAATCATGTGACATTGCTGCTCTACCTGTCAAGGAACTGATTGGCAAGCTGATGATGTATGAAGAAGATCTTAAAGTGAATAAGGAGGAAGAAAATGAACCTGCAAGAAAGTCTGTCGCTTTCAAATCCTCAACTTCAAAGAATAAAGACAAAGAAAAGCTTCAAGCTATAGTTGAAAGTTCAAGCGGTGAAGACAATGAAAGTGATTCTGACAGTGATGCTGAGATGGCTCACATTGCTAGAAGATTTAAGAAATTTTATAGGAAAAAGAAGTTCTTCAGAAAAACAAATTATAAGGGTAAGTATGATCACCAAGGCAAATGGAAAAAGGATTGGAAGAAGAATGACAAATCTGATGATGTTGTCTGCTATGAGTGCAAGAGAAAAGGACACATTAAAGCCTACTGTCCAAAGATGAAGTATAAAAAGAAATATGAATATATGGACAATAAGTTTAAGAAATCCATGAAGGATACTTGGAGTGCTTCAGAAGACAACACAAGTGAAGCTGAATCTTCAGACTCTGAAAGGAATCGAGCCAACATGTGTTTTATGACAAACACTTCTCAGGTAACTGCTGAAACTCCTGCTTTAAATTATTACTCTAGAGATAATGCAGAATCTGATTCTGATTCTGGAACAAAGTCTAAATATGAACTGTTTGAATACTGTGATATTCTAGAAGAGACATGTAATGAACTTAAGGATAAATACAAGTCATTAAAGAAACAACATGCTCTCACCACTACAGTTAAAACTGAACTCACTATTGAAAAAGAGAAAAATGCTCAACTGTTAAAAGAAAACACTGAACTGAAATTATCTAATGAGCAACTCAAGAAAGACTTAGAGAAGTTCACCAATGGCAAAAATACACTAACACAGATGCTAGGAAAGCAAATAGCACCTAAATATACTACTGGTATAGGATACCAACCTGGACAAAGGAAAATTGCCAAAACTAGATTCATTTCTAAATCTGGACAGAATGAAGGTAATTCTGGAACTTCATATGCTTCAACCAGTTATATACATAGCTATGGATCTAATAAATTTTATCTTTCAAAGCATATCAATTATACAAATTATATGAGACCCATTAGACAAATATGGGTACCTAAAGTGTTATTGGCTAACCTGTCTGGACCCAAGAAAATCTGGGTACCAAAATCATCTCCCATCTAAATCTGTTTTGTAGGTAACTTGCTTAAAGAGCTCCTGTAAAGAGACCTGGTATTTGGACAGTGTATGTTCAAGAAATATGTCAGGAGACTTCTCTTGTTTCAAGAGTTTAATAAAAGTATATGGAGGCTTTATCACCTTTGGTGATAACTCTAAAGGAAAAATCATCGGCCTAGGCCAGATTGGTAACACTGATTCAATTTTAATTTCTAAAGTTTTATTTGTTGATGGCCTTAAATACAATTTATTAATTATTTCTCAGTTATGTGATGATGGTTTTCATGTTAAATTTGAAAATGATTCTTGCAAAGTTGTTAATTATAAGAATATTTTGGTATTTTCTGCCTTAAGAAATCAAAAATGTTTATGCTGTTAATCTGAATTCTTTAGCTAAGCAGAATATTACCTGTCTGAATGCTTTTCATAAAGAATCTTGGCTATGGCACAGAAGATTGGGACATTGAAACATTCACTCACTTATAAAACTCTCTAGAAAAAATCTAGTTAGAGACCTACCGAAATTAGAATTCCCAAATGATAAAGTGTGTAACCCCTGTCAAAAGGGAAAACAACACAAAGTTTCTTTTAAATCAAAGAAAGAAGTTTCGACTTCTCAACCACTTGAATTGGTTCACATGGATTTGTTTGGACCATCAAGAGTTTCTAGTTTAAATGGGAAGCACTATGTTTATGTTCTTGTAGATGACTTTTCTAGATATACTTGGATATATTTTCTAGCTCACAAAAGTGAAGCCTGTTCTTCTTTTGTTAAATACTCTAAATCTTTAGAGAAACTTAGTGGACTTAAGATTAAAACTTTGAGGAGTGATCATGGTCGTGAGTTTGAAAATCAAGATTTTGAATCTTATTGCTCACACAATGGCTATAATCATAACTTCTCTGCCCCTAGAACACCCCAACAGAATGGTGTAGTAGAAAGAAGAAACCGAACCCTTCAAGAAATTGCTAGAACCATGCTCAATGAATATGATCTGCCTATTTATTTTTGGGCTGAAGTTGTAAATACAGCTTGTTATATCATTAATAGAGTCTTAATTAGACCTGTTCTTAAGAAAACCCCTTATGAATTGTGGAACAATAGAAAGCCTAAGGTTAATTACTTTAAAGTTTTTGGTTGCAAAGTATTTATTCTGAATACTAAAGATAATCTGGATAAGTTTGCTTCCAAAAGTGATGAAGGAATTTTTCTTGGTTACTCTATTTCAAGTAAATCCTATAGAGTATTCAATAAGAGAACTAAATGTGTGGAAGAATCTGTTCACATCAAGTTTGATGAAACCGATCCACATGAGCCTAAAACCTCTCTTGAAAATATTGAAGAAGACTTATCTGTTCTGGACATTAATGATAAATCTAAAGAACCTGTTATCAAAACATCCAGTTCTGGACTTTTTCTAGAATCTGCTTCTGTTGAACCCGAACCTATAGATGAAACTGAAATTTCTAGTCCAACCTTTACCAGATCAACGAGGATTCTAAAGAATCATCCTTTAGAAGCTGTTGTTGGTAATCTTGATAGAGGAACACAAACTAGAGATTCTCTAAGAAACCAGGTTGAACATCAAGCTTTTCTTTCACAGCTAGAACCCAAAAATATCAATGATGCTATCAATGATGAATTCTGGGTAATAGCTATGCAGGAAGAATTAAATCAGTTTGAAAGAAACAAAGTCTGGGAATTAGTTGACAGACCTAAGGACACTTTGACAATAGGCACAAAATGGGTTTTTAGAAATAAAGTAGATGAATCTGGAAATATAGTTAGAAACAAAGCTAGACTAGTTGCACAAGGATATAGTCAAGAAGAAGGTATAGACTATGAGGAAACTTTTGCACCTGTAGCTAGACTAGAAGCCATTAGGATCTTACTTGCATATGCTGCACATCTGGATTTCAATTTATATCAAATGGATGTGAAAAGTGCATTTTTAAATGGTTTTATAATTGAAGATGTTTTTGTAGAACAACCACCTGGATTTAATAACCCCCATTTTCCAAATCAAGTTTTTAAACTTTCTAAAGCTTTGTATGGTTTAAAACAAGCTCCAAGAGCTTGGTATGATAGACTTAGCAATTTCCTTATTTCAAAAGGTTTTACTAAAGGGATTGCTGATCCAACTCTTTTCATTAAAAGAATTTCTAAAGATTTTTTAGTTGTACAAATATATGTTGATGATATTATTTTTGGATCTTCTAAACACTCTTTATGTACTGATTTTTCAAAAAGTATGAAAAATGAATTTGAAATGAGCTTAATGGGAGAACTTAAGTACTTTCTTGGATTTCAAGTATTTCAAAATGAAAATGGTATTAGTTTGAATCAAAGTAAATATACAAAGGATATTTTAAAATGTTTTGGTCTGGATAGTATCAAGGAAAGTGAAACTCCTATGAGTACTACCTGTAAATTGGATGCAGATGAAACTGGGAAACCAGTTGATCAAACAAATTACAGAGGTATGATTGGTAGTTTACTTTAACTTACCGCTAGTCAACCTGATATTATGTTTAGTGTGTGTATGTGTGCTAGATTTCAAGCTAATCCAAAAGAATCTCATTTGCTTGCTGTTAAAAGAATTTTTAAATATCTTAAACACACGGTTAACTTAGGTTTGTTTTACCCAAAAGGGCAATCCTTTGAGTTAATGAGTTATTCAGATGCTGACTTTGCTGGTTGTAATTTAGATAGAAAAAGCACATCAGGAACATGTCATTTGCTTGGAAAATCCTTAGTTTCTTGGTGTAGTAAGAAACAGAACTCAGTTGCATTATCTACTGATGAAGCAGAATATATAGCTGTTGGTAGTTGTTGTGCACAAATTCATGTGGATGAAACACACTCTTTTGGACTATGGATATGTTTTTAAACATGTTTCAATCAATTGTGATAACACCAGTGCAATAAACATCTCTAAGAATCCTGTATCTCACTCTAGAACCAAACACATAGATGTAAGACACCATTTCCTAAGAGATCACTATCAAAAAGGTGATATTTCTCTTGAATTTATTGGCACTGAACATCAATTGGCTGATATTTTCACTAAACCTTTAAGTTTGGATAGGCTATGTTACATAAGACACGAATTGGGAATGTTTAATCACAACCGGTGTGAAAATCCTCACTGATGTGAAATTCTCACCGATGTGGAAATTCTCACCGATGTGAAATTCTCACCGATGTGAAAATCCTCACCAATGTGAAATTCTCACCGATGTGAAATTCTCACCGATATGAAAATCCTCACCGATGTGGAAATCCTCACCGATGTGAAAATTCTCACCGATGTACAATTCTCACCGATTTGTTTTTCTCACCGATGATTAACTCACACCGATGCACTATTTTAAAACTTCTGTCTGCCGCCAAGAATATGAATCGTTTTATTTTATTTTATCTTACTCTATTTTAGTCGTTTATTTCAAATTCCTAAATGATAAAAACTAAGTCTAAGCCACTTCCTACCTCACCGAGCTCAAAACCTCTTACCTTTGAACCTTTGCTCCCAAATCGGCCAAGAACCCTAAACCCCCAATGGCAAAAACTAAGCTTCCTATCGTCAGAGATGAAAGTGGAGAACCAAATGCTAAGAAGAAGAAGACACAGCATAAAGCCAGTGTTAGTGAAGTCAGAACTAGATCGGGAAAGCGACCAGTGAATCCTCACTTGCAGAATAGAGACATAGTAATCGAGAAGGAACTGTGCGTGGAATGGCTACTGCCTAGCAAATCGTTAGTACTCGAAATTCTAGAGGACCAGAAATGGGTTGATTGTTTCTCGAATAACAATGGCCCATACTACCCGAAGTTGGTAAAACAGTTCTACGAGTTTGTAACCTTCGAGAAGGCTGAAAATGAGAATCAGGTAAGCTCGTTTTTAAATGGAAAAGAGATGTCTTTTTCTTCAGTAGAGTGGGCTGAGAGTTTGAAAGTACCACATGAAGGTGTCTCTGGGTATGTATCAAGAGCAATGCCACCTAGCAGTGATATCTTTGATTATGAAACCGCCTTACAAGAGCTGACTGGTAATGGGACTCAAAGGTAAGTGGTTGCTGCTGAAATGGATGGAGAGAATCGACTGCTCTTCAAGTTTGTTCAACATGTGTTGATACCGAGGCGAGGAGATTTTGCAAATCTAAGATATCAAGATATCTATCTTCTTCATTTGCTAAGACATGGTGTAAAAATCAATCTGTGCAGATTGTTAATGCTTCAAATGGAAGACATGATTAGACCAAAGTCAAAGACTAATGCTTTGTTCTTTGCCAAGCTGATTTCAGTAATGATAAAAGTGAAAGTAATAGCTGAGTCTCAGGATGAGACAGTTGTAGTCAGGAACAATTTCTGCATCACCTCGACTGTATGTAAGTACATGAAGATTAACTGGAACCCATGGAAGGGAGAATGGGTCAGTGATGATCAGAAGATATATGATAGGTTTAATCCTGTGGATCATCCCTCAAGACCAAAGGATATGAGAGATCCGAGTCTGAGACCTGATGAAGAGGAACCTGTTTATAGTAGTGAAACAGAAGAAGAAACAGAAGAAGAAGAAGAAACTCCCATGGATGTTGGAGGAGATCCAGACTTGCCCCCAAGTCCTGTTGTAGAATTGGTCTATTCTAGAAAAGGAAAGGTAGAGGAAATTTTGTCTACTCATGAGGAAGACCAGTCTGTGCCTCACCAAGAAGAAGAGGAAAAGGAGAATGTATCTGAATCGCCTGCCTCTTGTAGTTTAAGTATGAGTCCTTTGATTGGAAGCTCAGCTATGCCGACTGCTCAAGTAGAAAGAGATACAGAAGAAGCTGTACTTGTATCAGAAGATCTTCTAGATGATGCACCGATGGAACTTGTAGTAGAAGATTCTGATGAAGAGAATCCAGCACTGAATGCTGTTGTGATACATGAGAATGCACCCATTGAGGGGGAGCATCAATCTGTTCTTGGAAATGTTATAGTAGCTGTTGAGTTTGAAGACTGGGTAGAAGACCCAGGGTTTATAGTCTGTGGATTGGATTATCCGGATTCTGACAATGAGATGTCTGTGAATAGACCAAAGACCAATTATGATCTTGCTTCTGAGTTGTTGCAAGATGATGTGGTCAGATTTCATGATTTGAATAAGCTGAAAGAGGACCTCAAATCCAGTTTTGTGGAAGAAGTGAAGTTAATGGAAACCTCCCTTTCATCCTCAATTAATTCAATAATGACTGATTCTGTAGTTAGTTTGGCCTCAGCAAAGGGATCTGCTGCAGTTGTTTCAAATGATTTTGTCTCTAAATCTGATCTTGAATCCATGAAGAATGAACTGAAAGAATCATTCAGTGTATCAGTTGCTGAGATGAAGCAAAGCTTTTATGAAGAAATGAAAATGTTAGAGAGATCCTTCGAGCTATCTCTGGCTTGTAATTTATCTTCTTTTATGTCTGAGCTTATGGAAGAAGTGAAAGAGTGCCAGACTCAGTCTTCTAGGATCGAAGCAGATCTTGAAGCTCTCAAGACATCAATTTTTGCTTTGGATTCTTATATGAGCTCCAAGTCTCAAGCTGACAAGGACCTAGCTTATGTGAAGAGTGTAGTAAGCCAGTTTGTCTCGGTGTTTGAAAGTTTCAAAACCTCAGTGAAGGATCATGTTCAATTACAAGACTCTCAAGTTCAAAGCCTAATCAGTGGTTTGTCCAAGAGTTTTAAAGAAACTGTTTCCTTCTCTCTTGGCCCTCTCACATCCAAACTATCAGTTGATCTGAATCAAGTTCGAGCAATGTTGAAGGAGGAGATTAGTTCTATTTCAACCAGTGGATCTGTGGAATCATCAGAGTTGAGCCGAGTGGTGATTTCTACAAGAGATTCTGCGAGAGAAATAATGAAGATTGTTCAAGATTATATGAGAGAAGCCTCTGCCTCTCAGGAAGCCATAAAGAGCAAAGTGGACCACTACTTCACCAGAATTTTCACCAAGCATCAACTCGATCACCACTTCAAGCTGATGTTGGAAAATATGAAGCTACCCCCAGTAACTCAAGCTTTTAGAGAACAAGTGAGAAAGCTAAGATAACTGACTCCTGCCTTAGAGAAATTCATGGAGAACAAAGATGATTTCATCTCTGCTATGGAAAGAGGAGGAGGAATTATTATAGATTTTAGAAATCTGCTGCTGCCCTTCTTGCATGTTGATGCCAGACCAGTCATCATACCTCCTGATTTGCCTGTTTCTGCCTCAGCTGCTTCCACAGTCCAGCTGACTCCTACTCAAGCTATTCGAAGCCTCACACCTATGATCACCCAAAGATCTTCAACCTACAGGCCTGACTCTATGTCAGTGGCCCAGCCTCCTTTAATCTTTTCTGGCATTCCAAAACCTTCACCTGAATCCTCACCACCCGAACCTTCTTCTGATCCCAAAGGAAAATCTCACGTGGAAGAGGTGGAATGATTCAGTGGCCATGATTTTTGATAGTAATTCATTTGTATTCTGTTTCTGTACTTTTTGACTACTCTAATACAGAAGAACTCCTTTTACTTCTCATGTTTTATTTGTCTCCTATATATGCTTTCCCACTTTTTGATTATCACAAAGGGGGAGAATAATAATAAGGGGAGAACAATAACAAGTGGGGGACAACAAACTGAGAGAATGGAAAGTATTTTCAATGGAGAAAAATAAGGAATAAGGGGAGACACATTAACTTTTTTTTTTCATTTTTACCTCTGATACCTTATGTCTATTTAGTACCTTATGATTGTTACCTCTGATAACTTATGTCTATATCATACTATCTCTATTATCTCTGATGCTGTTTTCAATAAGAAAATTGAATTCAATATTATACTCTTTACTATTATATTTTCACTATGTTAAATGCCCATATCATAAATTGTGATTATCAAAAAGGGGGAGATTGTTGACCTCACCTGTTTTGATAATCTCAATCATGTATTCATATGTGTTGAAACTCCCAATTATGTTTTCATTCTCTATGATATTCTTAAGTATCATTGATCTATACTTTAATTCTTTCAAATCTGTGATCAAACCAATAATAATTTTCAAAATAGTCTTTGAAATATGTTAATCCTTATTTATCCATGTTCATACAAGTTACAAATTAATTCTAACACAATCGGATGTGTTCTGTATAAAACAGATAAGTAATCTTCCTATAGCTACTGATAAAGAGCTACCGGTAACCAGTCTACCGATAGACTTAGTCTACCGACAGACAACTACCGATATACTTAACACAGAGCTACCGATGTGCTTATAAATATAAGCTACTGACTTACAGACAGCTACCGATACAAATATAGAGCTACCGGTGTAAGTATAAATAGCTACCGATGGAATAAGAGTCACCGATGGACGAAGCTACTGACTTACAGACAGCTACCGATACAAATATAGAGCTACCGGTGTAAGTATAAATAGCTACCGATGGAATAAGAGTCACCGATGGACAAAGCTACTGACAGACTTAGAGCTATCGATACACGCATGAAGCTACCGATGCATGGAGCTACCGATACACGCATGAAGCTACCGATGCATGGAGCTACCGACGCATGGAGCTACCGACGCATGGAGCTACCGACGCATGGAGCTACCGACGCATGCAGCTACCGACGCATGGAGTTACCGATAAACAAAGTCACCGATACAAGCATGTACCAACCGACGCATAGAGCCACCGATAGAGTCAAAGAAACTAATGACATTGAGCTACCGATGTTCAAGCTACCGATGTTCAAGCTACCGATGTTCAAACTACCGATGCTGATTACCTACCGATCACTCGACTCACTGTTTGAATTTCATTATTTATCATTATTTAATCTATCTAACGGTCATATCATACATTTTAATGATTTGTCAAATATCTGATAAAGGTTGTCGGATGTCAGGAATCCGTACCTCGTACCTGTAGAAAGGAAATATTTTATGTCCCCTGTTGCACGTGACATAAATACAAGAAGACTCTGCTGAAGAGAACACACAAAAAAAGGGACAACACACACAGAGACAAGGAAGACATACGACATACTCAAGAAAATCTCTGTGCATACAAGAAGAACCAAGCAAGATAGAATCATATATACAATCAAGACTACTCAAGAAGAGATCTGTGCATACAAAAGAATATCGAAGAGCTTCATCGACTACATTTTTCACTCTGTGAACCTGGAGCATACGACACTCTGTTTCTCAAACAGAAACGAGAAGAAGACTCAGACTCACTTCTGATCGAATCCAAAGGAGTCCAAAGCTACATTGAAATCACCAGAACCACTTCTAAACTCTACATCTCTTGTTCTGTGATTTATTACTATACTTTTCGAGCAGTGTGTGTTATCTGCTGTATCTAACACATACACTGTCTCCTGTACTTAAACTAGAGGATTTGTAAATCCTTACCAAACTGTTTCATTCTATTATTTCCCACGAATAACAGTGGTAGAGGTCGTGTGTGACCTAGACAGCTGGTTGCTGTTGTACTGTTTCCCATGAAGAACAGTGGTAGAGGTCTTGGACCTGGACAGTTGTAAACTGTTGAACCCTGATCCAGGGTGTGGATCATTTTTATATAAACTTTTGAGAGGACTAAGTCTCGGCTTGAGACTGAACCTCTTGGTTACATTGTTGTACCATCTCTTTCAAAGTTTTATTCCTCTGCTAATCAATTTAAAACCAATACTGTTTTTAAAAGTTACTTTGATAATTAAATTAGCAAGTGTTTATGTTAAGTGTAGATTAGTAAGTTAGTTTCAAAAGATAATCACACACTCCTGTGTTGATTAACTGGGAATTAATCAATCCCTTGAGAATCTAACAGAACCTCTACTTTAATATAAATTCACTACAGTTTAATTTATTATTTTATTTGGGGGTCTTTAAGACTGTTTTTTTTAAATACAGAAATTTTAATTGTTACTCAATTCACCCCCCTCTTGTGTAAACCACTCCGACCAACAACTTTCCTATTATTCTTCATATGAAAATGTAAAAGAAATTCCTTGAGTTAAATAAAAAGGATGATGAATCTGTTAGAACCTATGAAGAAACTTTTACAAGACATGAGAGGTACAATTTTGGTATTATTATCCAATATGAAAGTAATATTGACCGATTATTCAGTGGATTAAAACCAATCCTCTAAAGGGAGTTATCCATAAGATACTTTAGTAGGTATAAATAAATTGTTCAATTAGATCCTAATATGGAAACATAAATTTGAGATACTCACCATTCCCAAGGTTTTGATAAGAAAATAAAGATATAGTCTTATGAAAACTTTAATAAATCACACGGTGTAAAGAAATTATAACCATCAACATTCCATAAATGTGTGAAGAAACATCAATGGAAGTGTTTGAATTGAATTAAGAGCGTCATTTAATAGATAAAGGTAGGACATAAAGCTCATCAATATCAAAAGGTGACGAATATTGGTTAATGAAATTGAGGAAAAGAGGTTTCCAACTAATGCACCACTCACACTTCAGTGCTTTAAGTGTAAAGAAAATGGGAATTATTCTAACCAGTGCCCAAAACCAAGGGTTAACGATGATTATTGACTTCAAAAACCTCTTAAAGCTAAAGATAAAGGGAAATATCATGTGATCACTATTAGATATATGGATCATGACAATAATGTAGTGAAATAATTCAATATTTATGTAATATAATTCATGAATAATGCCGTATAAGTACTTTTATGGTATCATGGAATAATGAAACATATAAGTATTGGTCTATTGTAGTTTTTTACTTGAGTATTTAATATAATATTCTAAATATTACTAGTAACCATTAAAATCGATCATGTTGGTAAGGTGATATTTTTGGAAAACACATGATTAAGGGGAAGATAACCCTTAATATATACATGATGTTGGGATAATGAAATACAATGATTTTTGATTTTGATAAAATATATTGGATAGTATTGATGACCTTGGGAATGATAAGATGACAAGGTGGTTTTTGATATAATGTATTGATTTTATATAATTTTTGTATTTATGGCAGAGTAAGCAGTTTATTTTTGAAATCATGCGTGTTTTCACTATGGTTTTATGGTAATTCATGTTATTACCATGTTTCAAGGAAATATATGATAATGGTATTCACATTTTTGGGATGTAAAAATTAAGAGCTACATCATGTTTTTATGGATAAATGGTAATTTTAGTGACAATATTTATAAATTTTTAGATTTTAATCTTTTGGAAGGTTCATAAGGGTAACCATTTATGAAATTGTTAACATTGAAATTTTGATGAGGTTTTAGAGATTAATGTTTCATAATATAAAGATTTATGCATATTGGATAACAAGTGCTAAAAAAATTATTGTGATGATAACTTGACATATAATTAATGAATTATTATTATATTATGGATCTTATGATCCACTAGATCTTTAAGAATTGCAATTTGAACTTCATCTTTTCTTGGAGTAAGATATGAATTGGAAATTGATCAAGGAACAACTAAAGAGTGATATTTTACTTATGAGATGACAACAAGTGAGTATATATTATCAAAGGTTTTTTTAAATAAAGTGTTATCCTATTATTATCATTTTTGGTGATATAAACGTCATTTTACAAACCTATTTGGTCTATGGTTTTATGGTCATTAACTTTATATTGAACATGTTTTCTATCACTCTTCATCAGAACTTGATAGTTAGTTTTCTCTTCTATGTCCATGTTTTAATTCACCACATATGTTCTCCTATGTGGAAAACTAGTTATGAAATACCTTGAATAACCATTAATTTCCCCAATTTTGTTTTTAAGAGATATTTTTATATTTATTTTTACGATGTGCATTTCTATGAAAGAAACTTTCATATAATAAAATTTTGAAAACCCAAATGATTTTTTAGGGAAAAATCAATTTAAGGGGGGTATAATGTAACAAACTAAGATTTTTATGAAATATTTTTCGTTAAATAATATTATTTATTGGATATATTTTATGGCACACTACACCATGTTAATCTTGCGCTATACACAACACTGGCTTAGCTTGCGTTACACGCAACACTGAGTATCTATAAAACATCATTTTATTATTGTAATTATTTAAATAATTTAATTATAACCTATCCATTAAAATGGAAGGTATGAAAAAGATTAAATAAATTATGAAAATATGGTTTATACATGTATATATAATTAATTTTTTTGTGACTAATTAATTATATGAAAATGAAACCGCTTTTAAAATAAAAGTAAATGTTTTCTAAAAAACTATTTTGTTTTATACTAATAAAACAAAAAAATAACTTTTTCTAGATTATATAAATGAAATATATATATAAAATATTCGATATAATGTTTTAAATTCATCTTTTTGTTTTCCAGACATAATATGAAAATGAATCTAGTTTTATGCTTGAAAACTATATTTTTTCTAAAAGTAGTTTATCACCCTTCAATGGCACACTTGTTTTAAAACTAAATTATGAAACTATAAATTATATTTTAAAAAATAAACTTCTTATTTGAAATTATAACATTAAAATTTTCTTTGGTTTAATTTTTTATATTTTTCTGATAAGTTTCCTGTTTTGATGAATAATGAAAAATACTAAATTTTAATTGAAAATAGATTTTTTTTCTAAATAATTTATAGTGTTAAATTATATTTTTATTTGTTTTAATGTATAATTTGATAAATTTTATATCATATAATCCAATTTAGGTCATTTTAATCAATTTCAAAATGAATTTTAATATAGAAACTTTTCAATATTTTGATCATTTTCGTTTTAAAAATCCATTTTCTCATTCAGTCAATGAGATTAGTTTTAAATTAATTTTAACCAATGATGTGGTTTTTATTTTGAAAAATGGATTCAATATTTTTAATCAGAAGATCAAAATTTTGTAAACACAAACATTTTATTTCTGGCCAATATAAATAATAAATTTAGTAATTTTTATTATAACGTTTATGGGTAAATCGAGTAATTATGGGTACAAATAATATTATGAATATTTTATAATTACCCTAACACTTGAATAGATGTTAATGGATGAATTTAATTCAACCCTTATAACACGAGGCTTGAAATTTAATAATTTAATAGATACTTTTCCTTGAAAACAACTTTGATATTATTAAAATCCAAGAGAGTGAAAAAATGTCATACTTTTACTTTTAATATGTATAATATATCTAATATTTGGTAAAATAGAAGATATTATTGACTATATATAGTATAATGAAATATAATGGGTTTATCTAAATCCTGGAATGTATTTTTAATTTATAGTGAATAAATAATTATCATAAATAATTACAAAATGATGATGCATTAATTATTAAATTAATGGAAAAACCCAGTAAGTGATATTATGAATATTAAAATAAATATATTTTTAATTAATTAATGCGATAAAATCATTTTATATGTTAATATGACATACAAGGGGTGTATTAATTGATTTTTTTGAAGTTATCTGTAAGATCCTAACCTTTTATGAAGTCATATCAGGAGCATTTTGTGGTACTTTTTGAAGCTTTTAAGTACCTTTAACTTGGAGTAGTGGATTGGGGTGAACTTTTAAGAAAAAATAAAGGACACTGGGTTATGCACGGTTTGCACATGATTTGAAAGACCATGCGACCAAACCATAACAAGCATGAAAAACTTGATAGAGAGGTCTGCACAGTTTGCACATGGTTTGAAAAACTACGTGACCAAACTGTGACATCCATGCAAAAATGGACAGTGGGGTCCTCTCGGTTGGAGCACAGTTTTCCCAAACCATGTGCCTCTGGCCAGGAAACCATGCGTGGAGGATTTTAATTCTGAAAATCATTTTTAAAACCACCCTAACCTGCGAGACTTCCAAATTTTTGAATTTGGATCGATCTTGACGAATTATAGGTGTTTCCAGAGCCTGCTGGAGAGATTACAAGGCGATCCGAACACCATTCTTCAAGATTGAAAGCCCGGATTGAAGATCCACTGTCCTCTCGACAAGTGGATTTCATCCTGATGATTCTTCCATTATTTCTATTATATTTTCTAGATCCTTTCATAGAATATCCCCACCATTTTATTGGATCTAAAACCGTGAGTTAATATCTAGATCTAGGATTGTATATCTAGATATAGATTTGCAGGATCCTGATGTATTTGATCTTAATTTTGGTTTTTAGGACTTAGATCTGGAGTTTGATTGACGACATTGTGCCACTTAGATTTTGGGGATTTCCATTGGGCTAACTTCTGTCAATAAACTGAGGTAGGTGGTCTAAATAAAACTACCATAGTCATGTTTTATAATAAGTGAATGTGATTTTATGTTATGCTAGATTCACTTGGTGATTGATTTTTTAAATTGGAGTATTTAAGAATGTGAAATTGAATTGAGTTACCTTGGTGATTTAATTGATAATTGAACTAAGAAACAAACGATGTGGTGTTTCCCAAATAAATCTTTTAAGGATTTGATAATGGTAAAGATATTATAATTGAGATAATTAATTATTGTAAAAATATAATTAATTGGTGGAAAATAATTATTTATTTATGTTTGGCTGTGAGAGACAATTAATTATGAGAATTAATTATGTGCCCAGATGTTGACCAAAGATAATTAATTGATAGAATTTATTATGCGTCATTATGTGATCAAATATAATTAATTTTGAGAAATAATTGTGAATAATTGAACTTTGATATGGATAATTAATTATGAATAATTAATTATGGAATGAAAATGGTTTTGATTGATTAATTACCTGATGTATTAATTAATAGATATGTGGTTAGTTAATTGATGAGTTAACTAATGGTCATTGAATTGTTTGAGTAACTGATGGATTAGTAAAGTAAAAATGAGGAAAATTCTTATGAATTAAATAATGATTAAATGGATGAGATTTTTTTATTCTAGGAATGGTGTCCTAGACTGATTAGAAGATGGGACTTGGACATGGAGTTCCTCCCCAATAGTTACCCATGATTGATATTATTGGGTGTTAGGAATGAAAACCTACACCGATTGGGAAAAGAAGTGTTAGGAATGATGACCTAAACTAAACTAGATTTGGGGTGCTAGGAATTATGACATACACCCATTAAATGATAATAAGGAATGATGCATCAACTAAGATTTAGGATGCCTAGCATGATGACCTACACCAAATGAATGAAAATAATGTATGATGATTCAAATGGGAAATATGAATTGAATTAGCCTCATGTGATGATTAAATATTAAATGGAAGTATGATAACTTTTTAAATTATGCACTGTATTTATTGATTAATAAATCTGCATAAACTATCTTTTGACTAGACTCATTTTAGACACTGATGGTGGTGGCCTGCTAATTTGTACTCACACCCTATTCAGGCTTCCTGATCATCACTAGAGAAGACTTTTTTGTTACAGGATAGGATAAGGGAAAGACCCTAGGATATGTTGATATTTGGGATTCGAGCATGGGAGAGGGAACTAGATGTAGTTCGGGACCCATTTTGGAGTCGTTGTGTCTTTACTTTGAGTTTCGTTATAGACACTTAGAACTTGCATTGTCATAGCATTTTTTACCTTTCATTTGAGTATTGTTGTTTTTATTTTTTACTATCATATTTCATGTTGTTTTTCTATTTATTTATACACTTCCATACTTGGTTATTTATATTTTCTTCCACTGGTGTTTTATTCTGATAATAGAGGGTATAGTCTCCCCAAGACTGACTTACCAAACCCTCGCTACTAGTCAGCAGCCTGTAGCGTATGAGGAGGCACGCTTGAGGGCATGTGGCCAACTGGCTCAGGGCACCGTTCAGTGGCTCTCTATCCAGGACGTCACAAAGTGGTATCAGAGGAGTTTTATTTTATTTTTTTTTATTTTTTTTACTATTTTGGGAAATGTATATAAGAGACTAGGAAGAGTCGGGCCTTGGTAATGAGCTCATGCATGAGAGTTTCAAACCCATGTACGGGGGAAAATATGAGTACTCAGGGTATGATTTTTATGACTATTGTTTGTTGTTAGAGTTGAATATTGTTTCACCATGGGAGACACACTTGTCGTGTTATGTGGTATTTGTTTTGAAAATTGTTTAATTTTTTTTCGTTGCCTAAGGAGGCATGATACTTGAGTGTGTATGCATCATTCTAGTCACTCATGGTTTTTGTGACATGCATAATTCTAGGAATTCATGGGAAAATGGGTTGTGGGTATTTTGTTGAACTTGAAGTATTTATCATGTTATGAGATTGTAATAATGATGAAAAATGAGAATAAATGGGTTTCTAATGAGAACCTTGATTGTTGAATTGAGTATGAGAAAATAATTAATTGTTGAATTAATTAATTTGAGATAATTTGATTAATTAATGGATGAATTAATTAATGAGAATGAATATACCTTGTTAACCAAGACCTAGGAGTTGTTTGGTTAAGGTTAGTGATAAGGCCTTGGTATTGACCATGTGGTGAGAAAAAGGGGGAAAATACATGTTGAAACTTGTTGTGTTAGTTTCTACTCTTACATAAATGTTATAAGGTTGCATTATGAGACCTGAGACATGTGTTTGGATTTGTAGGAGTATGCCTCCAATACGCTTGTTGAGGGAGAGATCGAGGGATATGGCCCATAAAAAACTTCCAGACAGGGAGCTTGAGGTACCATTTGTGCAAGTTGAGGAAGAAGGTGAGCAGTTCCGATATAACTTTGCTCATTTCATGAGATTAATTGAGGGAGACCTTGGTTGGGTTTAAAAAAGATTGTTTGATTTGACAATGGAGTTTCAGCTGTAGCACACTCTAACTTTTACTTGAGAGGGTGGACCTGAGGGAGCTAAATTCTGGATTGAATATATTGATATGATAATTGACCATTTGGAGACTCTGGATGAAAGGAGGGTTAAGTTGGATTCTTATACGCTTCAGGGTTCTGTGAAGCGCTGGTGGTACATTCAGGTATGATCTAGATAGACTGACGAGATGTTATAGAAAGACTTTTTAGAGAAGTTCTTATAACACATCTATCCAGACATGATGATGCAAGATAAGGATTTATATTTTATGCATATGACATAAGGAAGCATATCAATAATGCAGTATTCTGAATGTTTCACATATTTACAATATTTTTCTCTATATTTGGTGGAAGATGAGGCTTCTTCAGAAAAACAATTTTAGGATGGACTTAAGTGTGAAGTTACATCCTAGGTAAATATAATTAGGATGAAGAAATTTTCAGAAGTTCTTAATCATGCTCTAATTTTAGAGGGGAACCAAAAGGGGGCTTCCAATATTGGATAGGTAGCTGGATAATCAAGGAATGTGCCTTCTAAGAGATAGAAGCACTATCATGAGAATCTTAGTCATGATAGTGGAAAGCAAGGTGGAGAGTCAGGGGGAATGGTTGCACCAGATCTTTCTCCTATACTTTTCCACCAGTGTAGTATGAAGGGAAATTGTCTTACACATTGTCCTCGACCACCAGTGGAGTTCCAGTTTTGTGGAAAGAATGGATATCTACATAGGTTTTGCAGGAAGTTGTGGTAGGCTGGGGCTAAGGGAGTAGCTGCTCAGAGTCAGATTGTGGGAGGGGGGTCTTCTACACCATATAGGTATGGAAGCTAGAGTAACACTAGAAAATGAGGTAGAGGAAGTGGGCTTGGTGCTTCAAGGTATGAGAGCCCATACCAATTGAGTGGTGCTACTTAGGTGAGTCAGATGACACTACAAGGAAAAGGGGTAAGACATTTACATGCAGTACAACCTATAATTGTGGACAACGAGGCTGGTCTATCAATAGTGAGAGGTACTATTCTAGTTGCTTCTATTTTATCTACTACCTTGTTTGATACCAGTGCCTCTCATTCCTTTATATATGAAAACCTTGTTAATGGCTTGAGCCTGGAGGTGGAGTCCATAAGCAGGGTGATGAATATCAATACACTATTGGGAACACAGACTAGAGATATCTATTTATAAAAGGTATGTTCGCCAGAGATTATATAGTATTGTTTCCTTTGGGATATCTATGTACTTGATATAATGAGCTTCGATCTGATTATGGGTATAGACAGGCTAGTCGCATACCGAGCCCACATAGATTGTTATCGCAGGAGAGTGACCTTTGTATCTTCTGAGGGTGAACAATATGTTCTTTTTGGAGAATGATATATCTATGTAGGTAGAGCTGGTCTAATTACTCAACAAATGGGAGAGCTCAAAACCCAAGTTTCAAGTCTTTTAATGGATGATGGGGGTGGTAGGCAAGACGTCATTCCACTAGTAGTAGAACTATTTCAAGATTTCTTTCCTGTATACTTTTTAGGGTTTCCACCTGAGAGAGATTTGTAATTAACTATTAATCTCATGCTGGGGATGAGCGGGTATTTATTCCACCTTATAGAATAACACAAACTATGCTTCAAGAGATGAAAACACAGTTGGAAGATTTGGAGGATAAATGGTTTATCCATCCAAGTACATCGCCTTGGGGATCACCTATTTTGTTTGAAATAAGTCTGACAAGAGTCTATGCTTGTGTGTCGATTATTGGAAGTTTAGTAATATGATAGTGAGGAACTAATATCCTCTTCTGCGTATCAATGATCTATTTGACCAGCTGAAGGGGAATAGTGTGTTCTCAAAGATTGATATGAGATTAGGGTATCATCAGGTGAGAGTTCATACCTCTGATATACCCAGAACATCTTTCAGGAGAAGGTATGTTCTTTATGAGTTTTTCATAAAGCCGTTTGGGTTGAATAATGCTTTATTAGTGTTTATTTCCTTAATGAACATGATATTTCATCCGTACTTACATAAGTTTTTGGTGGTGTTTGTAGATGACATCTTTTTGTACTCTAAGACTCCTAAAGATCATGCTCAACATATTGACATCGTCCTGGGTACACTGAGAGAGCATCAGATATATGCCAAGCAATCTAAATGTCAGTTTTGGATTGAAAAAGTACACTTTTTAGGGTACATCATCTGGGAAGAAAGTGTTGTAGTAGACCTAGAAAAAGTGAAAGCATTGATTTATTGGGAGTAGCCTAAGAATGTATTTGATATTAGAATATTTTTTGGATAGGTTGGTTATTACAGGAGGTTTATCTAGGACTTTTCGTGAATGACCACACCGCTTACCGGTATGACAAATAAAGGGATAATGTTTGTTTGAACAGAAGCATGATTGAATTATTTCTAAGATTTGATGAAACGATTGACTTCAGCACTAATTTTGTTCTTACCAAAGTCAGGTTAAGAGTACGTGGTATATTGTGATTTTTCTGGGGTCGGACTTAGAGCTGTGTTGATGCAAGAGGGTAGAGTTGTTGCTTATGGGTCTAGGGAGATAAGGACACATGAATGGAATTACCCTACACAAGACCTTGAGTTGGTAGTAGTGGTTTACGCTCTTAATTGTAGGAGACACTATCTTTTGGGTGAAAAGTTTACAGTTTTTACATATAAAAAAATCTTAAAGTATATCTTTTCATAGAGTGACTTGAATATTTTCCAGTGAAGATGGGTAGTGTATATGAAGTCCTTTGATTTTCAACTGGCATATACACACATAAGGGGAAATAGTGTGGCTGATTCCTTGATAAGGAAAACATAGACTTAGTTGGTACATGTGTCAAGTGTAGAGTGGAATATGATGACTCTACTATCAGAAATGCATGTGGTTGTTTAGGAGAGTCAGGAGAAGATGACTCTGGTTTCTGTAGCAGTGAAGTATACACTCTTGAGATGGATCAGGGATAAACAGTATGAGGATCCAAAATTTCTATCCTTGAGAGAAAGCCTTGAAGGTGGGGAGACACCTTCATACTAGAAAATATATGAGGATGAGATCATTTATGTGAAAAATCGGGTTTTTGTGCTTGCGATTATGAGAGAGGAACTCATGCGATAATTTCATGCTTCAAGGTGGGCGGTAAGTCCTGGGGTGACAAAAATGTACCATGACCTTCAAGGATATTTTTGGTGGCCAAGAAAGAAAAATGAGATAGTAGGGTTCTTAACAAGATTTTTCACCTGTCAGCAGGTGAAAGCATAGCATCAATGACCAGGAGGACTTTTACATCCATTACCTATTTCAGGATGGAAGTGGGATGAAGTGAATATGGAATTTGTGGTAGGAATTTCAAATAATTTTAGGAAGAATGATTCTATTTGGGTTGTTTTGGACCAAATTATAAAATTAGAACACTTCTTTCCAATCAAAGAAACCTTTACAGTAGAGTTATTGGGAGAGTTGTAAATGAGAGAGATAGTTCGTTTTCATGGGGTGCCACAAACTATAGTTTCATATCACGATTCACACTTTACTTCATACTGCTGGAAAGGTTTACATAAGGTTCTTAGTTCATATGATCTGTGAAGTAGGACCTTCCACCCATACACAAATAGGCAGTCAGTGTATACCATATAGATGTTAGAGGATATACTGCGAGCATGTGTGCTTGACTTTGGTGGTTCTTGAAAAAAACACTTGGATTTAGTGGATTTCACCTATAAAAATAGTTATAAGGAAAATATAGATATGGAACTATATGAGTCACTTTATGTTATACCTTTTAGAACAGAACTATGTTGGTTAGAGGTTAGTGAGTCAGAGCTGTTGGTACCGAGTATCATTCCAGAGATATCGGAGCAGGTGCAGTTGATTTGAAAACATATGTCTACATATCATAGTAGGCAGAAGTCATATGCTGATAGATGGAGATGACCCCTACAATTTATAGATGGTAATCATGTATTCCTTTGGGTTTAACCTAGATTGGGTCACCACATGATATAGAGGCTGAGTAATTTAACGCTCAGGTTTGTGGGACCGTTTTTGGGGTATGAGAGAATCGGGCCAGTGGCGTACTGATTAACACTTCCACATAAATACAGTGCTTTGAATGAAATTTTACATGTGTCACAACTATGATGGTATCACCCCATCCCATATCATGTGATTTATGTGGAAGCGGTTGACCTCGAGATAGATGCATCCTTTGAGGAGCATCTGATACATGTGTTGGGTCGTAGTGAGAAAGTGTTACGAGGAAAGAGTATATCGTTAATTCATGTGTTATGGAAACATGGAAATTTTCAAGAGGAAACTTGGGAATAGGAAGTAGAAATTATGGGTCAATTTCCCAATATTTTTTGCTCATAATCTTAGAGAAGTTTTGGAGTTCAGCTCAAGGATGAGCTGTTATAAGGTGGGGAGATTGTAAGATCCTGAACTTTTCTTGGGTCATATCAAGCGTTTTTTAGGTACTTTTTGAATCATTCAAGTACCTTTAACTTGGATTTGTTTTTTGGGGTATGTTTGGGTGAAATTTTAAGGAAAACTAATGGATAGTGGGCAGTGCACAGTTTGAGCACGATTTGACAAACCATGCCAGGAGTGAAAAAATAAACAGAGAGATTCGCACGGTTTCCGTACAGTTTGAAAACCTGTGGGACCAAACCATTCCATCCATGAAAAACTAGATAGAGGGGTCCGCACGGTTGGGGCATCATTTTCCCTAACCACGTGCCTCTTCCTAGAAAACTGTGCATGTGGGATTTTAATTCTAAAAATTATTTTTAAAACTACCCGAACCCCCTAGACTTCCATATTTTCAACTTTGGATTGGGATTGAAAAATTATATGTGTTTCTAAAGACTTATATAGATATTACAAGGTGATCCGAATAGTGTTATTTGAGATTGAAATCCCATATTTAAGATCCAATCTCCCCCTGGTAAGTGGATTTCATCCCGATGCTTCTTCAATTCTTTCTCTTATCTTTTCCAGTTCATTTCAGGGATGATCTCCATCGTTTTCTTGGATTTAAACCCACAAGTTAATATCTAGATCTAGGATTTTAGATCTAGATCAATATTTTCCAGATCTTTTTGTCTTTGATCTTAATTTTGGTTTTAGGGATTTAGATCCAGAGTTTGATCGATGACGTTGTGCCGCTCAGAGTTTTAAGATTTCTTTTGGGCTAACTTTCTTCAATAAAGTGAGGTAGGTGGTCTAAATAAAACTCCCATAGTCATGTTTTATGATTATTTAATGTGATTTTATTTTATGATAGGTTCAATTGATGATTGATTTCCAAAATTGGAGTATTTAGAAATTTCAAATTGAATTTAGTTACCTTGGTGATTTAATTGATAATTGAACTATGGAACAAATGATGCGGGGTTTCCCAAATAGATCTTTTGGTGATTTGATATTGGTAACAATATTTTATTTGGGTTATTTAATTATTGTGAAAAAATAATTAATTGGGTAAAATTAATTATGGATTTATGTTTGGCTGTGAGAGATAATTAATTGTGGAAATTAATTATGTGCCATAATGTTGGACAAGGATAATTAGTTGAGAGAATTAATTATGTGTCATGATGTGATCAAAGATAATTACCCTTGATAATTAATTATGAAAAGTTGATCTTTGATATGGATAATTAATTATGATGAATTTATTATGTATTGAGAATGATTTTTATTGATTAATTAAGTAATGAACTAATTAATGGGTATGTGTTTAGTTAATTTTGGAGTTAACTAATGGACTTTTAAATGTTTAACTAATATATGTATTATTAATGGAATAATGTAGAATATTATTATGACTTAAATAATTATTAAATTAATGAGATTTTTTGGTGCTAGGAATGGCATCCTAGACCAATTAGAAGTTGGGACTTGGACATGGAGTTCCTCCCCATTAGTTTTCCATGTTTGAGATTATGGGGTGTTAGGAATGAATACATACACCTATTGGGAAAAGAAGTTCTAGGAAAGATGACCTACACTCAATGAGATTTGTGATTCTAGGCATGACAACCTACACACAATGAATAATAATAATGAATAATGTTTCAAATGAGATTTGGGGTGCTAGGCATGATGACCTACACCAAATGAATGATAATAATGAATGATGATTCAAATGGGAATCTTGAATTGAATTGGCCTCATGTTTTGATTAAAGAATAAATGACAATGTGATAAATGTAAAAATTATGCATTGTATTTATTTCTTCATAAATATGCATGCACTATCTTTTTACTGGACTGGTTTTAGACACTGTTGGTTGTGGCCTACTGAGTTGTACTCACATCCTATTTGGGAAGCCTAATTGGAAACTGAGAAGACATTATTGTTGCAGGATAGGATAGAGGAATGGAACTAGGATAGAATTCTTTTTGGGATTAGAGCATGGGATAGGGAACCAGATACAGTTTGGGACCCATTTTGGAGTTTTTGTGTCTTTACCTTGAGTTACATTGTAGACACTTGGAACTTCCATTGCATAGAATGTTTTAATTTTCAATTGAGTATTTTATTTTCTAGTTTTTAATATCATATTTAATGGTATTGTTCTAGTTATTTATATTCTTCCATACTTGGTTATTTTTATTTTCTTATGCTGGTCTTTTATTATGATAACAGAGGGTATAGTCTCCCCAAGACTAACTTACCAGACCCTCACTGCTAGTCAGCACCCTCTGGTGTATGGGGAGGCGTGCTTAAGGGAATTCGGCCAACCAGTTTGGGTCACCATTCAGTTTATCCTGAGTCAGGATGTCACATTATCTTTATGTATTTATTTTCTTTAAGTTAATGTAAATAATAGGGTAAAAATTGACACTAATGATGTTTTACGAAAATAATACTTTATTAAATTAGTTAAAATAAATAAAAATCATAAATAAGGATATAAGTGATAAATTATTGTCTAAAGTATAATAAATTGACAATTAATTATTCAATTTAAACTTTATATGTAAAAATATCATCCTTTTAATATTGAAAATGTTGTTACCATAGTTAAAATTAAAATATGTTAACTAATGGTTAATCAAAATGATAAGGTTTACAATTACATAAAAAATTGTTTATAATATGTTGGTTTATGGTATTAACACCCTATAAAAAATTATATACTAATAAGATTCTATTTTTAGGTACTTGGATTGAGATTTAATTAATTACAAATTAATGTTTTGAGAAATTCCAAAAGTTCCCCTCACCTTACTTATAAAAGTACACCTCCTCCCTCATCTCATTACACCACTTTGAATCTTATATACTTACCAAAATATGAAAATTTTTATTCTAAACTCCCCTAGATATATTCTATAGGTTCTAGTCTTCCCAAAAGTCCAAATCTAGAGTCCTTTAGAGGATATCTAATGGAGATGTTTCGAAGAAGAGGTAATTTATCTAACCAATCACTCTATTTTTTTAATCTTATATACCTAATATAAATTAATGATATATAAAATAAAATAATAAATTAAGAATAATAAATATTACGAAATTTTATTATGATTAGGAACACACCATTATACAACCCCTTTCCCATCAAGAAGGAAGTGAAAATATGGCTTGTACGTACATATGGCTTACCATCTCCACATAGTGATACAATTAATTTTACATAACCATATTTTATGAATGATAATTATGATGTTTTTAATGTTCATATATTATATTTTTGAAATAATTATAATTCTTTAATGATAATATCACATCTACCTTTTTACCACTGAATCTTTTGGGAAATGATGACTTCACTCGTGCGTATGTATGGCTTACCATATCCATGATGATATATGATTAGTTTTTCATCTATATTTCACATGGATAGTAATATAGATGAATTTTGAGTATAAATAAGATATATATAACATAATAATGATTCTGTAAATCATGGTCACATGATAAAAGTATAAGGCCAGGGACTGTCGAACCGAAACATGCTTGAAAAACGAAGCAGATATCACCCATAACAATGAATTTAAATTATTAATAAATAGGTGATTAGATGTTATAAAAAATAATACATGGTATGACTGATATATGGTTATTTAATACATGTATAATTAACTGGTATTTATTATATAGGAGTTTTTAATGTGAATAAGGGAAGGTGATACTTGAGGTAAGGGATTCTTGACTCACTTTTATTTTTGTGGGATACATGCCTCACACACTACTTGTTTTTTTATACATGGTTTATATACTACCCATGAATGTATTTTATGATTCTTATCCTGAATATTATATTATTTTCATATTCATATAATTTTATTTCTTTCATGGGGTATACAATTTAACTAATTATAAAGTGGTTAGGGTTTATTTCATAATCTCATCAATATTCAAGATTATTTGATTTTAAGTCTCTATTGGGGAATATTTATTGTAAATGCCCTTGTTTTCACTAAAAATATTTTCAAAAAGGTTTTCACTATTATCGTAAGAATTAAAATAATTGATATATGGTTATTTAATACATGTATAATTAATCCATATTTATTTTATAGGAGTTTTTAATGTGAATAAGGAAAGGTGAGACTTGTGGTAAGGGATTCTTGACTCACTTTTATTTTTGTGGGATACAAGACTCACACACTACTTGTTTCTTCTGAATGGTGTATATACTACCCATGAATGTATTTTATGAGTCTTATCCTGAATATTATGTTATTTTCATATTCATATAATTTTCTTTCTTTCATGGGGTATACAATTTAACTAATTAAAAAGTTTTTAGGGTTTATTTCATAATCTCATCAATATTCAGGATTGTTTAGTTTTAAGTCTCTATTGGGGAATATTTATTGTAAATGACCATGTTTTCTTTAAAAATATTTTCAAAAAGGTTTTTAATATTATCCTATGAATATTTAAATTTATTTTTTTCCCAATTTTTCCTTTTTAATAAATAGTTTGAAAAGAATATTTTTTTTCTTTTCTAAATAAGGCACATTGTGGCATTACTAACAAAAATATACCTAAGGAATGTTTTCTTAACTTAAAAAACTTAAAAAAATATATTTTATCATGATTACTTAATGATTTTAAGATTCATTTAAAATATTATAAGTTTATTTTTAAATAAAACGTTTTCCTTTACAATTTCATGTCTCTTTAAAAAAAATTATTTCATAAAGGGAAAAATAATTTCCTTAATAATTATTTCAAGTTATCTTTCAAAAAAATAATTTTTCATTTCAGATGTCATTATTTTATCTAATTATGGTTTAATATAATATGAAAAAGGATTCTATTTTTATTATTTCTATGAATTTTTTATGTTTATTATGTAATGATACTCATGAAACATATTTATATTATATGAGTTATGTTATGATGAAGTGTTTGTGGAACTCATTTCATTACATGGGTTATGAGATAATGAATTATTTAGTCCCATGGAACACATATGTATAGTTTTAATTAATTTATGGGTAGGACATATATATCCATCCAATTAATTGGGTAATGAAATATATATCATGATATGGATAAGGGAAACAAGTCGATGTGCTAGATCCATTAGGGGAAATCGGTGATAAGGCATGATCAAAGAATCTTGGTAGCTAACCTTGAAATATGAAAAGGTTTTCTATACTTATGATGATGACAAATATATTTATGAAATTAAATTATGTTTCATGATTTATTTATGATAAAGTTTCATTCTTATGATTCATGTATTTTGATTTGTTAATGTTTTATACCATGACTTGTGCTTATGATCCATGACTGGTAAGGTATGAAGTTTTCTTGTTATGCTCATGATCACATACCCATATTTCATATATGATTCTTTCATAACATAAATTTATATCTTCCATTTTAACCTTACTATGCATATGAGATCACCCTTTTCTTATGTTTCATTTCCAAAGGTTATGAAGAAAGGTTTTATGTAGGGGTACTAAAGGGGAAGATCTTTGCACGAAACATTTAATATCTTTATAAAGACTAGAATTTTGTGTTCCAAGTTTCCAGAGGCACTAAACTATTATGGTCCTCAGGCATGTTTTTGTTCAATATAATTAATATTCATAAAAAATATGTAATATCCATGTTTGATAATCCTAGGTCATTATACTGATCCCCTCTTTGTTTTTATCAGATCCATAGGAAAGTCAAGAATAATATTTATAAATACTACATCATTTTTGATGAATATTCAATAAATTTCACAATAATATAGGCTTGAGGACCCTAAATGATTAATGTATTTGGAGACTAGATATATAATCATATTATTTCATGAAATATCTTTAACATATCCCACAAATATCTTCATATTAGTACCCTTCTAGACATATCATACACAAAAACTTCAATCAAAACTCGAGTAAGTAAAACATAAGAAAGGGAGATCTCACATTCTTATTAAGGGTAAACATCGGAGATATCCATCATAAAATCATATTATGATCATAAAGGAATGATATAATATTCATGTTCATGTTCTCAATGTAATATATTCATACCAAAAAAATCTTAGATCCTAAACTCTATAATAAATTCATATCCAAAATCATGATCAATAAGGGTGTTAAAGTAGTAATCAATATTCAAGAGTCTTAAGGAAGGAATGTGGCATCATAAGTATAAGAAAACATAATATTGTAAAGAAATATATTCACAATAATTTACAAACATAATATTGTGATCATATCTAGAAATAAATCATAATTATGCATCAAAATATGAACAAAACTATTCATAATCATGTTCATACATAATCTTCTAAACATAGTTAGAAGCAATCATACTCAAGTGTCAAAATGTGATAAAATATTTTCACAATCATGTACACACTTATCATCATCATCTCATGAGATATCAATATCAAATTACCCAATAAATTGGTGGTATATAATGAAACCAAATATTACATAATCATAATACATCCATATTAATGCCACAAGATAATAAAATATTCATCATATCATCATAGCATTTCCTTTAGAAAATAAATAGTTTTTGTAAACGTCCCACCATTCTAATAATAAAACAAACAAAGAATGAATAAGGATGGTATCATTGGATCATATCCATATTAAATCATAATTAACATAAAAGGATGTTACCATATATAAAAAATCTATTTAAAAGATCACTATAATATTACTTGAGGAAAATACCCATTTAATTTTGAAATCACTTATTTAAAATCCAAATATATCTAAAATAATAAGGAATAAAATTTATTTTAAAAGAACCATGAAAAGGTTTAATGAAATATTAAAATAATTGAGTGGTCATGAAGGTGTGTAATTAAATTTATTATGTAATAATTTAAAAAATATTTTTTCCACACCTTCAATAAAAAGTAAATTATTCATAAAATGACAAGACAATTTTTAGTTCTTTTTGTGAAAAGTAAAAATTGGTAAAAAAGACTTTAAAAAATAATTTAAGAATATCCAAAAACATTCTCAAAAACATTTTAGAAAATATTTATTTGGAATAAAAATGATTTCTGATCAAAAGGGGAGAAGTAAGGCCATCTTTTCTTAAAAAAATTTTATGAACCATTTTGAGTACCAAAGAGTGGAAAATGGTTCTAAAACAACAAAATTTCAAAAATAAATAGAGTATAAGAAAAATAAAATGGTTTTATTAGATGAATATCATATAATTACCTTAATAAAAATTATATCATAAATAATCCTTATAAAAAGGCTATCTAAATATAAACCCCTTACCTCAAGTCTTATCTTTCTTTATACACGTTCAATCCTCCTCTTTATTGAGAAACATCCTTAAACATACACCTTAATCCTTAAAAAATATGGTATTATAATCAAAATATGACCTATATTACTTGTTTATCGATGTTATGAAGGGATTAGTGAAGGTATTGGATGATATAGAAGGCTCATGTGGTGTGTATAAGTGAGGTGAGGTGGTGTCCTTTTATAAGGGAGGGAGAGGACACACTTGAAAAGATTAAAATACAATAAAATCATACTAAATAAAAATTATTTAAAATGAATCATATTAAAATATAAGATGATAAATTATAACAATATGACCATAAAATATGATTTATAAAGGTTTTATGGATATATTACCCTTATATATTAGTTTAACTCCAAATATAGTCATTTTAACCTTAACCGTGGTACACAATTTAATTGATTTTACTTTTAATTCTGAACCAAAATTAAGTTAAACTTATTATATTATATTAATTTTTGTGTTTCAAAATAATAGATCCATTTTAAAAAAATTCTATTTCTATAAGTGGTATAATTTAATTTTAAGTAAGCACACAAAACGAAATGAAAACCTATTTTTGAAAGATGCATTTTAAAGAAAAAAAATGAATTTACATACATTTATTGTCAATTAAAAACCATGAAATGAATGATAAAATATTTTATTGAATATATAATATATTTTTTTAATTAAAAACATTAATAAATAATTATTTTTTTAATTTATTAAGATAAAAGCACATTGCACAAATAATTTTTTTTAGGAAAAACGTGTTTTTAAACCCAAAAATGAACATATAACAAAATCACATATAATGTTAATTTCTAATTAATTATATTATTTCTAATTAAAGTATAATTATGTTACATTAATATCAAATTCAAGATATAATGGATTTTTTTTAAAAATAAATGATATTGTTTTACAAAAATAGATATTTTTTACTATTCACAGAAAAATTAATCTTTTCAGAAAAATCTCAAAATTTCACCACATGATAATTTTTGTTTTTCAATGTTAAAAAACGAAATTAGTTTTTTAAAATATAATTTATAATTTTCGATCAAACTAATTATAACATCCATGAAAAAAATTTAATAAAAAAAACTTTTAAAGAAAACATATTTTTGAAGCATAAAATGACTTTACTAAAAGTTGAAAACTTATTTATTATGAATTAGTTAATAAATTTTCAAAATATAAAATCATTATAAATATTTTTTATAATGTTTTTATTCCTAATCATATCTCCAGTTTAACAACTGGGTTATAATGGAATACTATATTAGAGTTCATTTAGACTTAGGGTTCTTTGTATAACAATTTATGAAAGAAATTATATTTATTTAAAGATAAATATATCATAAAATATCAAGCAGTTACATTCAACCCCATTATAATAATTTTACCATTGAAATTTGAATCGCCTGCACGAATCATTGAATTAGTGGGGGATGAGATTAGATTAGAATTTATATTCCAAAAATACACTTACTACAAGGGTGTAGTAAAGTGATTGTATGGGGTTAATCCCATAAAGACTACTAGAAGGTCAATAACTAATCAAACAAAACCCTTGGAATGATTCATCACATTCACTTTTTAGGTTTGAGTTTTAACTAATAATATATTGTTTTTGGAATCTTACTTTATATATTAATGAAAGGGATCATGGTCAATTTTAGGGTTCTTGAGAAAAGTTAATCCTATATTTAACTTGGAATGGTTCCATGGAATATGAAGCAAAGTAGTACCAATGTCACCAATTGGTTTTGGACAAATCAATTGGATCTACTTATGTTGTAGATATCTCAAGGTTAGGGTATATCTGACAACCTAAGTTCATTATGGTTATCTTCTATATTGAAAGCGTTATGAGATAACAATCACATTCATTCTCAACTATAATTAGGTTAGGTTCATTCAATCACACTTATATTGGTTAAGGTTATGAGAATGAATGTGATGAAAAATTATTATTAACCTAATTACTAGCCATAGAGTTACCAAGGTTCAATATAAATATTTATTAGGTCCAGAAACAATATACTCTCAACCCCTAATAGTAGATGGATTAGTCTCACATGTTAGTGATTATAAAAAGAAATGAATAATTAAACATGCTATGCATAATTGTAAAATAGTTCCAAAAGAGAAAATCTAGGATTAAGCAATCAATAATACATATAAAATAATGGGGAAAAATGAAAATATAACCATGAACTAACTTTTTATGACAAAAAAATAAACAGTGAGAAATCCATAATTGAAATAATTAAGAAATAATCACAAACTTACCACAGATCAAGAATGCATGAATAATGACAGAAGCGTTGTTGAAGAACAATATGAAGTGATATAAATAAGTATCAGAAATGAAAGTGGGGTTGCAAAAAATGAATAATGGTTGTACAAGTATTAAAAACTCACAAGGATTCAATGAAATAATAAAATTAATGAATGGAATCTATTTTATAATAATAAGAAATGAAAAATGTATAAGAAAATGAGAAAAAAAAAATAAAAGTACGAAGCTCTCTCTTGCACATGGAGCACTAAAAATATAAATAGGTTCAATAAGTACACAGTGTGTAAGTCCTGCATGTTGTGTATTGAATTAAATGACTTGGATCATAATATCTAAACTTCATATAAGTTTGTTACACTCCATGTAACTTTGATCCACTTTTTCATATCAAATAATTAATTCATATATTTGACTGAATGAGGCCTCGAAACTTGCACGTAGTGTAATAAAATCACATTTGGTGGTATATTTATTTTTGAAAGATTAACATCATGTATTGGATTTATAAATTATATAATTCATTAATATCATGAAGAATTATCATGGGTTGGTCTTAAATCCTTCAAGAATTATGTGAATGATTCATACACGTCGTGTATGTGATACACGATGTATAAAGGTCATTCTGGAACTTTTCATCTTTTATTCATTTATGTTTAGAATTTTTAATTCTTGTGAAAAAAACCAAAACATGGTTCATTAAAAATAAATTCATTAATAAACATTAAATGCATGTATAAAAAATGTATATATAATTTCAAATAATTAAATTCCCTTGCACTTGAACAATTTTATTTCCTCAAGAAAAAAGCATATCAACAGGTATTTCAAAAAGAAACAATTTTTAAAATATGAATCAAGCATTAAAAACAAGAAAATACAATTAATTATAAGATGGAAAAGTTATTCCACTACAATAAATCCTATAGATAAAATATTTCATTCCTCATTATTCAGTTCCTTATCCTGATTCTTATTCTTTTTTATTACAATTTCATATGAGTTCCTGAAATTCTATACCCATTTTTCAATTTAACTCACAATAAAGTTTCTCTCATCACTCAAGGTAAAAATTTAATAGGAGTTATGATCATACCCTAAATACATGTTCCAAAACATATACTTGTGTTGATTTTATCATCTCCTATTTATAAATAAAATTAAAAATCAATCATGAGTTCTTCAAAAAAATGGTTCAAATCACTTTGAAGCTAAGGGTATGTGAGAATAAATTGAAAATAAATCTCAAAAGTAGGTTAATATTTAAATTATAATTCAAGATAAACAGAAAAAACCAATGAAGTGAATCCTTAGAGATCAAAAGGTGTCTATACTCCATGATGCTCAATGCGGATCCATGAGTATATCAAGTATGTATAAAAAATGTACCATGTACTTTTATTTTTATTTTTATATTATTTAATTTTTGAAATCCATGTATAGACTAGATATCACATCCGTCCCCTAACCACATATAATCCATCGTAGGATTTATCAGTATGGAAATAGTGATTTTCAACCTTCCTAATACACAAACAAAAATGTTTTTATTTTTTCTATCTAATTTTTTAAATGAATAGGGTAGGAATAAAATTCCAAGACTAATCATGGATCATATCATATCAATATAGTAAAAATTACACAATACATATCATTAATCATACCATCTCATGCAAATCGGTTGAATGATCCCCTACAATTGTTCAAATAATAATCATGCATAATACCAAGATCATGGTTAGAAGGGATAATCAGCTTGAAATGGATCTATCCTAAACGGTTATTCATATAAACCATGGGATAAATAAGGAAAGATGTAAGGTGGGTCCCAGAAAAAAGTGGCTCAAAAAATATTTCCCCAATAATATAAAAATCATATTTTTCTATTCATAATAAAAATACGATATAAATTCATATTCTAATAGGTTTACATGCCCTAGGTGTCTCTTAAGAAATATTCCATGAAAATAATATGAAATTGTGGGTATAGAATCCCCTTGAGAATGGAGTATAAAAAATAAATGGAAATCAATGAGGGTATACAAATTAGTAATAAGTTAATCAAAATAAATTTCAATTTTTTTTAATTTTAATTATATTAATAAAATAATCAATCATTCTAAATATCTAAATAGGAGTAAAAAATGAATTAAAAAAATTTACAACCTAAATTTTTCTTTTATTTAAATTGGTGCAATGGATTTTCTGGTTTAAATCATGAATTTAATGAAAAAGATATCCTAGATAAATTAAAATCATCAATAATAAAATTTTATTGAAAATAAAGCTCAAGAAAGACTACCACATACTTAAAATGAGCAGTTTTTTCACTTTCATGGAAAATATCAGGGGATAGATATCACAGATATAACATAAGAAATGAGATAATAATTTTGAATTATTGTTTTAGGGAATTCAGAGCACCCTATATGATTTTCATTCCATGGGAAAATTTGGTGGATTATGAATTCAAATTTTGAAAACAGAATAATTTTTTAGAATGGAAGAAATGTCACTAGATAAAACACTTGTCCACAAGGTTTAAATAGGATGAAATAAGTTTAATTGGTAGGTGAACATAGTGAAAAATAATGAAAAGAAGCTCATATAAATATAAATCTATGGGTAAAATTATGTTCAAGTTAAAATATGATTAAAATGATACTAAAAAAAATTCTAAGTACAAGACTGAAAATAAAAAAAAATCAAAAAAAATGGGTTGCCTTTAATAAAGAACTAATAATAACATTGTCAACCAGACTTGTTTCTATTCATGTGAATTCAGGAATGAGAAATCACCCTTCAAGGAATGGTTCTAGGTAAATTTTCAACCATTTCACATTAAATTTTAATAGTGGTTCTTTGCATTTCTGAATCTCGATAGCTCTATAAGGGAAAACCAAAATGAATTGGTAAGGACCCATCTATCAAGATTTTATATTTCTAGGAAATAATTTTAATCATGAATTTAATAATAGAACTTTTTCCCAAGATGTGAAAATTCAAAATGTGATTCAGTTTTCATTCCATTTATTTGTATTTTCATTAAAAATTCTAGAATTTTTATAGGCATCCTTTCTAGTTTATTCTAGCTCATCTATTAGGATCATTTGCACCTCTATAAATTTCTAAGCATCCATGTTCAAATTCTTAATTACCCCAAAAGATTTTTACTGAAATCCCATTGTAATTTGGAAATGCTTTCCATACACTAGTCATAATAAAGTAGTGCCAATGACTATTTTGTAGGCCGTGAATAACTCCCAAATCACATCTTGCAGTTTGACACTCTAATCCTTTCTACTGGTGTGCACCATCTTCTGAAGGTTTTTTTAATTTTCTTTTTTGACACTTCATCTTAACTTCTTTTATACAGGTTGTAGGGAGTACCAATATTATATTAAATTCAATAATTTTCAAGAAAAACATTTACATCAGTATTGGTAAAATGAGTTCCCTGATAACTAATGAGTTATCGGGAAAATCCGAATCTAGAGAAGTTACTTTTCTTTAAAATGTTCATTAGTAATTTTTCTATGTCATGAGTAGTGGATATAGATTCATCCCATTTTTAGGCATAATCAATGCTGAATAGGATGTTAAACTTACCCTGAGAATTGGGGAATATTTCCATGAAGTTAATTCTCTATACATTGTAGTATTCAACTTACAGGATGGTATTTTGGTGAATTTTCTTTTCTTTTTTCTATAGTCCATGTATGATAGTATCAATCATAGGTTCAAAACAAATTCCTTACACCTTGATGAATCGTGGGCTAGAATATCTTGATTTAAAGGATTTTATTTACGGTACATTATAGTTTATGATTCCCTCCTATCAGTGATGTATTCCATATGTTAAGGATTTTTTTTTGTTTTGGGATTAAGCACCATATTAAGCCATCTACACATATCTTAAAAAGTAATAGATCATCCTAGTTATAATGTAAGGTTTCAACTAAAAATATCTTGCTCTGTTGAAAGGTAAATTTAGGGTAGACTGATCCCATGGAGATATAATTTCCAATATTTGAAAACCATGGTTGAACATGGGTATTTATATTGAGAATGGTTTCATCAGGGAAGTCATCCTTGATGTCAAGATTATTTTCATCTTTGTTGTTGGGAAGTGGAGGTCTAGATAAATAGTTTATGATGATTTTATTAGTTCTTTTAGTGTCCTAGATTATAATTTCAAACTCTTTCATTATTAGGACCCATTATATTAGACATGGTTTGTAATCCATTCTTTTAGTAGAAATATAATTGCTGCATGATCAGTGTAGACCACTAATTTTGATAATACAAGGTATTAGAGAAATTTTTTTAATGAAATGTAATCTACCAGAAGTTACATTAAATTTTTCATATAATTTACTTGAGTATCAATCAGAGTATGACCAATATAGTAAATGGGAAAATGATATTTTTGACTCAATTTCCTAGGATAACTGCAACAACGACATCTCCTGCATCACACATCATTTCGAAAACCATGTCCCAATCTGGTGAAATAATGACAGGAGCATCCACCAGACTATAGTTTAGAGTAAGTAATTACCATTGAAGATATTTGGTGAACTCAAAAATGGTTACTTTTGTAAATAAGTGTGTCAAGGGGTGGTAAACTTCTACAAATTGTTTATAAAAGTGATAATAGAATATTTCATGGCCCAAAAATGTCCTAATTCCTTTCAGTGTTGTAGGATCAGGTAAGTCTTTTATAACTTTTGTTTTCTCTAGATCAACTTACATTACTTTTTTCGAGATTTTATCTTGGAGGACTATTCCTACTTGGATCATAAAGTGACAACATTCCCAATTAATACCGGGAATTTTTCTTCACAACATTATAACACTAGCTCTAAATTACTGAAGAACACCTCAATGGATATACAATACATCTAAAATCCATCCACGAAGATCACCAGGAATTAATTTTCCATATCATGCAATCTATGTTTCATGAACCATTTAAATGTTATAGGTTTGTTTCACATACCAAATGAAATTCAGTGATAATATAAGGTCCTTAAGGGATAAGTGAACTTATTTATAGAGTGTTTTTATCGAGCGACTATAATTTGATTGTATCATGAATATCCATACAAGAAACTACAGATTTCATGCCCTACTAGTATTTCTATAATTTGAACCAAAACGTGTAGGGGACATTATCTTTTTGGGTTTTTGTATTAATATTACTATAATAGAAACATACTCTCCATCTAGTGACGCTTTGAGTAGAGATCAACTCATTTTTACTATTTTTTACATAAATTATTCCATCCTTCTTTGGAATGACTTGCAGTTGACTCACCCACTCATTTTCAGATATAGAAAATATGATCACAAATTCTTAAAGTTTCAAAAATTATTTCATGAATACCTATTTTATTGGTGGGGTGAGTCACCTCTAGGGTTGGTGTTTGGGTTTAGCACATTCTTAAAACAGTATTTTTTGGGTGCAGATTGTGGGGATAATATCTTTAAGGTCAACCACTCCCCAAGATATTGAGTTTTTTTTGCCTTTTTAGAACTTTAATAAACTTTTACTCCTATATTTGGGTTAACTCTGAGCTAGTAATGACTGGCCATGATTCCTCAATATTAAGGAATGAGTACTTGAGTGTGATAAAAAATGTTTTAATTATAATGATAGTGGTGTAATGATAGATGGTATGGATGGTGGGATAGTGTCCCTTATCAATGTTTCAAATTAGTTTTCATTTTAATGATCACTCTCCTTGTCTTAATCAAGTGGAAGTGTCTCCCCATTGTCTTTAATGGTTATAAAATGATATCCTTCATTAGTATGAAATATGGATTAATAGTAAAAAGAATCATTACCTTTCTTGATAACCTTTTCTATGTCAAAATAAACTTATTAATACCTAAATATAAATATCATTATTCCTTGGTTAACATTTATTAAATCCATTATAATTTATATAGGTGGTTTCCTATAATAATTGGATCATTTACTTCTTCATTCATATATAAAATAATAAAATCTATAGGATAGATAAACATACAACCCTTAACTGGGATATCCTTGAGAAGTAATTGCTGGTGATTTATTGAGTGGTAATTTAGTGTGATGTGACACTCTTCAATTTTAATTCTTTGAGCCTAATATTTTTGAAAATGATCATAGGAATAAGATTCATTTTTGTGCCCAGGTCGTATAATGCTTTTTTGAAATTGTATTTTCTTATGGTTAAATGGATTGAGAAACTTCTAGGGTCTTAAATCTTTAGTGGAAGATTCTAATGAAAAACTATATAGAATTCCTCATTTGGGTATATGACTCCTAAGTCTTCCATCTTTCTCCAATTTGAGAGAATTTCCTTTCGAAATTTTCCATAAGCCGGAATTTGGGCAATGGCTTCAGCAAATGGGATATTGATATGAAATTTCTTGAACATTGATAAAAACTTTTTATTTTGTTCCTCAATATTTCAATTCCTCATTGTTTATGGGAATAGAAGATGGGGTTTTGTGAATTGGTGGTCCTATATAAAACTCTTCCTTTTTCGTCTGTTCTCTTAATGGGTTTTTGTAGTCTCTTCTGATTTTAGACTCATTTCTTTAGCCACTTATATTGTTTTATAATTTTCCTCTTCACCGATGTTTTTCCTATTTATGAGGTCCTTAAAATATCTATTCATTCCATTTTAATGGTTGTTAAAAGTCCAGTATTTTACCTATCCTAAGAACCAAACCATTTTCTTCTTGTCTCGGGTGCATCAAAGTGTTACCGGACAATGTACTTGGTATATGGTCATATATGGTTTTTAAAATTTGACACATTTGATTATCAAGGTTTCACATGGGTTCTATTTGTTTTTTTATTTTCACCTATTAGGTTTTAATTATTTTGTCTTATTTTTGAACAAAGTTAGTGAGAATGTTTTCATGATTGTGTTGGGGAGGTTGGGATTGCGGTGGTGGTCTTAGTGGAGCTTACTGGAATTGCTGCTGTAGTGTTGGTGGATATTGCTGAGCTGTAGGAAAAGGTTTTTAGAATTTTTGTTTTGGTCAAGGAGATGAACCTTTTGTTCGTTATCCAGGTGGTCCTTGATTTTTTTCGTACCTATACACACCCTTGTTGAAAGTAACCTTGATTTTACTGATGTGGTTGAGCTGGCCTCTTCTGGTAATTTTGTTGGTATTTATATTATTGTGGTTACTGGTAATGCTGTCCTTATTGATAATAATTGATGTCATTATAATATTGAGTTTGTGAATATTCCATCTTGGAAATTAAATCTTGGTATGATTATGGGAATCCACACATATCACATGATTTAATTTCAATTACTAGAGTAAGAGGGGGTTGTGGCACGGTAGGTAATTGAAACGATTCCAACTTCTTAGTAAGCACCTCAACTGGAATAGTAGGTTGGGTAGTTTATTCCACCTGAGGAATTCCATTTCGAGGAATTCCTCTATCACTTTTCCATATACTGTAATTGCGAGATACTTCATCCAAAAATTATTATCCCACTTATAGTATCATGAGCATGAGTCCACTATTAATAGCGATGTCTACTATAGTACGGGTAACAGGATGGAGTCCATGATAAAATATTTTTAATTGATGACACACATATATTCCTTGATGTGGGAATTTGTGGGTAAGCTCCTTTAATATGTCCCATTCTTCCGATGCCGATTCTCTATCTGTCTGGATGAAGTTTTGAATTTCATTCTAGAGTTTCCAAGTGTGAATTGGTGGGAAGTACTTGTCTAGGAACTTATTTTCTAATTCATCCCAAGTCACGATTGAGTTGGGAGCTTAAATTTTGTTCTAGTCCTTAGCTCTATCTCATAAGGATAAAGGGAAGAATCATAATACAATGAAGTCTAATGATACACCTTGTTTGAAAAAGGTTTCGTAAACCTCAAGAGAGTTCTAAATATACTCATGGGGCTCTTCACTTTGAATCCCACTAAATTTCCCCATATGCTGGATCATGTGAATGAGTATAGGTTTAATTTCAAAAGTGTTTGCCTGAATTGAAAGGTGCACAATTATAGGTGAAACATTAATTATGGATGGTAAACTGTAGTCCATAATAGTAATCTACTGAAAAGTTGGTCGTTGACCTTGAAGGAGGTGGTGGTGCATATGGGGTTCTTATAGGGGTGGAAGCCCAAGATTGTTCTGCTCTATGATTGAAAAGTTATTGAATACAATGATGGTTTTATCAATATCAAGATAAAAAATATGTTTCTCTTGAGCATATGGGCTTCTTGAGTGATTCAATGTCCCCTAGAGTATGTACTTTCTATAATGAAAATAGAGAAAGAGAAAAATAAATAGAGAGAGAGACAGAAATAAAAAGGAAAAGGGGAAGGAAAATAAGAAAGGGAGAGGGGTGATGTAATCCAAGATCGATCTGAAAGTCACCGTGCCTGAGCAACAATGGTCCTCAAAAGTGATTCCAAAATTCGAATTGCCATAAAAAATCCTTGAATTCACATGAGATGATATTATATTTGAATTTATAGTCCCAAACTACACTTATTACAAGGTTGTAGTAATGTGTAAGTATGAGGATGATCCCTTGAATACTACTACTAGGTCAGTAGCCAATCAAAAATAAACCATATAAGGATTCCTGACTTTCACTCTTTAGGTTTTAGATTTAACTGAGACTATATAGTTTTTATTTTTACTCCCAACACTAAAAGAAGGTATTGGGGTCACTTTTAGGGTTCTTGACAAAATATAATTCAAGATTTAACTTAAAATGGTCATATGGAATAGGTTTCAATGCAGTGAAAAAGTCACCAATTGGTTTTGTTCAAACTAATTGGATCTACCTATGCTGTAGTTATCCCATTGTCAAGATATAGTGGAAAACCTAAGTGCATTAAGCTTGGATTTTATGCAGAAATATTTATAAGCTGATGGTAATAGTCATTCTCAAAACTAATTAGGTTAGGTTCATTGAATCTCACTTCCTATCGTTATGTTTATGCCAAATAATGTGACAAACAATTATTATTAACCTAATTACCATACAAAGGCTTACCAAGGTTCAATATAAATATTCATTAGGATAAAAAAACCTTTAATCTTGACCCCAAACCCTATATGAATTAGCCACACAAGGAAATGATGATCAAAATTAAGGAAGTATTAAACATGTTATGCATAATCAGAAAATAACAATAAAAGAGACAATACAAGATTAAAAAAGAAAGAATAAATATCAAAAAATTATAAATAATGAAAATATAACTTGGATATGACTTTTCATTATAATGAAATAAATAATGAGAAATCTAGAACTGAAAAAATTAATATAAAATCACAAAATTACTACAGATGAAGAACTTATGAAGAATGATGTAAGAATTGATGAATAATGGAAGGCAGTGATAGAAACGAGTTTCAGAAATGGATGTGGGATTGTAATGGATGAAGAATGAGTGTATAAAGATTAAAAACTCATAAGGATACAATAAAACAATAAAATGAATGAAAGGAATATAGTTTAGAATAAGAAGAAATGGAAAAGGCGTCGGAAAATGAGAGAAAAAATAAAAGTGTGAAGCTATCTCTTGTGCACAGAGCATTGAAAATATAAATAGGTCGAGAAGTACACAGAATGTAAGTCCTTCACATTTTTTACTATCTTAAATAATTGGGATCCCAATATCTTCATGTCATGTAATTTGGTTGCATGTCATGTAACTGAGATCTAATTTTCATACTGAAGAATCCATTCGTATATTTGATAGGGAGAGGCCTCGAAACATACACACTGTGCAATATCTGTACATCATGTATGAAATTCAATTTTGGTGGGATTATGATTTTTGAAAGCTTCACATTGTATAATGGATTTACACATTGTGTACTATCTTCATGTCATGAAAATTCTTCACGAGCCGGTCTGTCATATTGCAGGCACGTTGTGAATGAATCCTACATGTCGAGTATGTGATACACAACATGTAATGTCCATTTTGTCACTTTTTAGCTTTTATTCCTTTATGTTCAGAATTCATAATGCCTATAAAAAAATCAAAGCCTAGTTCATTATCGAATAATTCAAGAATAAACATTAAATAACTATATCCAAAATGTATATAAAAATTCAGATGATCAAAATTCTATCACTATGATATGGAAAACTGAGGATAATTCTACCTCATCACATACTCTATTCCCACGAATCTTCATCAAATTTATGGTTTCACCAAAAAACATTAACCAGGTGAGTTGACTTGTTTATAAACACTTTCTATCTTCAATCCAGAATCTCAATCGATTATTTCTTATAAGGGAGATCATGTTTCATTAGTATGACCTTTGAGTTTAGTATATATGAATGATAATGTATTTACTTCCTTACGAGAGATACATGAAACACACAAAGAACCTGAGATAGATTTTTTGGAAGCACAAAGAGATAATAAACTATCATTATATGATCAATAATTTTAGAGGGACCAATATATCTAGGGATTAACATGCCCTTCTTTATAAATCTCATAATTTTCTTCCAAGGAGATATTTGTAGGAATAAATTGTCACTAAATTTAAATTCTTTATCTTCATAATGATTGTCAGCATAAATTTTTTATCTACTTTGAGATTGAATAATTTGATTTTTAATGAATCTAACCTTTTTCACATTTCCTTATCTACCTCAGGTCCAAATATTTTTCATTATATAACTTCTTCCAAATATGTTTGGAATCTACACTTCCTTTTATAGATGGATTCTTAAGGATCCATCAGAATGATTAATTTATTTCTATTGTTGTAATAAAAAACTACAAAAGTATGGTATTGATCCCAACCACCTTTGAAAACTATATAGAATTCTCAGAAAATGTAATGGCCTGGACCTCTCCAGCCCATTCCTTTGTCGAAAAGAAGGTCATGAAGTGTTATGGAGGGTAGAATGGAATTTTCCCACACTTTTCAGAATTTGGTAACAACATGCCGTGTAGTTTGATTACACGCCATGTACCGCCTCGCTGGGTATACCCCGTGTTGAATCCATGTCCTTATCGCGTGAAATAAATGAGTACACTCTGTGTAGCCTATACTACACTCCATGTAGTTCCTCCCCGCATATGTGTTACTCTCAAACCATGTGTTGACCAGTCAATGGTCGTGTGCCGTGTTGAAGACGTGTCCTTGCCGCATGAAGTAAATGAGTACATGCCGTGTATCCCATACTACACGCCGTGTAGTTCCTCCTCACGTACGCGTTACCCTCAAAACGTGTGTTGACCAGTCAACGACCATGTGCCATGTTGAAGTCGAGTCCTTGCTACATGAAATAAATGAGTACACTCCATGTAGCCCTTATTACACACCATGTAGTGTCTCCCCACGTATGCGTTACCCTAAAACCATGTGTAGACCAGTCAATGGCCATGTGCCTCGTTGAAGGCCGTGTTGGAATCCGCGTGGTGACCATGTGAAATAGCTGAGTACATGCCGTATACTATAAAGTACATGCCGTGTAATTTAGTTTTTCTCACCTATAAAAGGATGCGGCCTCTTCTCCTTTTCAAAGCATCCCTCTCCTACCCTCTCCTTCGAGCAGAGCTCTCCCAAGAGACTCCGAAGCTCTTTTCTTCGATAACTTCTTCGTCTGAGCTCTGATTTATGATCCATCAGCAGCCACGAGATAGTAACGACGAGGTGGAACTTCTGAGCTTGGATCTGTTGCTTCCCCTCAGACTTTCCTTCCCATATTCCACCCAAGGAGGTTTTTCTGTGTTTTTCCAAGAAACGACGGATGCCGACATACGTCTTCTAAAATTTATCTGGGGGAGTGTTGTGATCAGAACCTGTTTAGGTAGGTATCTTACCTTCGTCTCTAAAGATTGTTCATCATCCAGGGTGGGTGTCCTCTTATTTACATGAAACACATTTGAACAGGTTTAATAAAGATAATAACTGGCTTATATAATGGGTATGAGAAGTTTGTGAATGTATTAACATTATTTATATCCTGTGATATTATGTTGTGAATTGAATAGTCTTATGCATACTGAAAATCACGGTCATTGGGGGCCTTTTCTTGCGCAATTAAATGATTCCCTATCTTTCTAGACGGTGTATGGATGGAAACTTTATTGAATGTGGAAATTGGTTACTCACATAAAGTTGGCTCATTTAAATACCTGGAACCCTTGTGTGATCACCCCAGTTGAACAAAACTGAAATAATTAACATGTGGGTGCTGGTTAGGGTTTATTTATGTGAAGGGGGGGTGGTGTTTTGTGGTTGTTGTGGATCGGGTGAGCAGCGGGGCTACAGTTGGCTTGGTTGTGGGTTGGTGTGAATGATATGTTGGTGATGGGTAGTGGGGATGCAATAAATAGTATCAAGGGATGATGATGTACGAGTTTTGATGTGTTTGTGGCTTTGGTTGTTGGAAGCGGGGCTGCAGGGATGGGTTTGAATGTGAACGAACTATGGGTTGTGAATAATAAATAAAAGTGGAAGAGTTAATGAATGGTGGGGAATGGTAGTGGAACAGGAATAATAATCAATGGGGTTGGTTGGTTAATAAGAAGGAACTTGTTTGTGTTGCTTGTGTTTTCCTAACTTGATTTGTGGATGGAAGGGATATGTTTTACGAATGATTGATAAGGTTGGTTGCAGTTAATTGCACAGTAGTTATCGAACAAATAAACTAATTCTATAGAAACATGAAATCCAAAATGGGGTTGGGGTTGTTTGTTGTATGCATGCTTCGAAATAGTAGTGTCGAGGCACATGCTCAGTTCTTTGTTTAGAAGCCATAGGTTGGGCTGTGTGTTTGGTATACATATATTTATCTGTATCTTTGTGTTTTGTCGCACCCCACCCATGTTGAGCACTTAGTGCGAAACACTCCCATTTCATGGGAGAGGGTGTTTTCCCCTTAGTTACTAGCTCCTTCCTACTCCTTCTTCAATAGACTGTGATGGCTTGAGGCAACCTTACACCCAAGACTCTTCGGGTAGGTTTCGTTTGGGGTGGTTTTAGGCCCAAGAATCTTCGGACAGGTTTACTAATTTCCCAAGAATCTTTGGTATGAGGCCCAGGTGTGTGCGAGCGGGATACGTGGTTGTGAGGCCTAGGTGTGTGAAGGCGGGATACGTGGTTGTGAGGCCCAGGTGTGTGCGGGTGGGATACTTGGTTGTGCGGCCCAAGTGTGTGCGGGCATGATATGTGGTTGTGAGTTCTAGGTGTGTGCGGGCGGGAAGATTGTGGTAGTGTTAGGATGTTTTCCATTAGGAAGATCAGATAACTATTGGGAAATGGTGCAGGGTACCCAATACTATTGTTCATATATATTACTACCTGCTATTTTGTGTTTTGGTGAGTGTGGCTGGTGATGTTGGGTGGATAGAATTCCTTGATAGGTTTTGGTTTCTTCTGTTGTTCTCACAGGACATTAGGATGTATCCCCACTTGTGCACGAGAGCATTAGGTTTCCCTACTGAGTATACTTGTATGCTCACCCTACGTCTACTTTCAGGTTTCCAAGAGGACTACCAGGGCCGTGCGAGACCCTACTAGTCGGGACAATTGGAGTTGTTGCAGTTTCTATACTCTTGTTTCTTTTGGTATTGTACTTTTGAGTTTTCTTGTACTTGTACTTGTTTTAGAATTTCTTAAACATGCATGTGGGATTGGTTTGGTTTTATTTACTTGTCCTTCTTCTTTTGGTGTTTGACTCATCCTATTTCCCGATCTTAAATAATAAAAAGGGTAATGCCTCCTATATTGTGAAAACTTGTACCCTTGGTGCTAGTCGCCACTTCGGGGCCTAATGGAGGCGGGACTCGGGGGTCATTATCTCCCTTTCACCATTGCCAGCTTAGGAGGGGCATCTTTGGTGGGAGGGGGTCATGACAGAATGGTATCAGAGGTGATGGTTGAGAGATAAGATGAAGTTTGGAGTTAGGAACAGTGAGTATTGCATGGGATGGTAGGGAAACAGTGTTGGATGATCTTGGTACGTGACATAGGCCAAGGAAGACTAGCTAGGACATGGGATTTTAGGTCCCCTCGTGATCCGATGCATGGACTCTGAGCCTACCGAATGACCAAGTGAGTCTATATTGATTATAGGGTAGATACCCTAGGGAAGGTACATGTATCATCATGATTGTGTTTTACTTGATTTAGGTGTTCTGGGAATGAAATTGAAATAAAATTATAAAATAAAACCTTGAGAAAATTTCCTTACTACTTTGGTTTAGGCGATATTTGTTTACCATGCAGCTATGGCACCTGGACGTCATCCCCGAGTGACTCAGATGGCCAAGGCCTAGTAGATTCAGTGGGTTGATCAGTTGAGGATTGACCAAGAGGAGGAAGATAGCCAGTGGAAAATGACTCTCCATTCTTTCTAGTGACAAACCCTCATGAAGTACGAGGGTAATACTTCAGATGTGGAGACAGAGGGGAGGCTTGAGGAGCTAGGGATCACTTTTACTTTGATCTGCAATCTGAGGGAGTACTGGGTTCCCCTAGTAGTCAGTCAGCTAAGAGGTGCGGTACGTTAGTGGTGGACGCTCTACCTCAAAGAGAGGACAGAGGCAGAGGTTCCATGGGATGACTTTGAGAAGGAATTCCGAGAGGAATTCCTTTCTTCCATGATCAAGGTGGAGAAGCGGTAGGAGTTACTCTCCCTCCAACAGGGGAGTATGTTAGTATGAGAGTTGGGGATTAAGTTCAAGGATCTCCTACGCTTTTCTCCAGATCTCTTTCCAGATGAGGAGTCTCAGGCGAGATGTTTGGAGGAGGCACTTCGTCCTTCACTCTAGTATGTTGTTACCCCCTTCACCCTCCTGACATACTTGGAAATACGGAAGAAGACAGAGGTTTTAGAGAGGATGCACTCGTAGGGAGGTGCACCACGTGAGGGGATCCAGCCGGGTTCATCAAAGGGGAAGGCAGTCAGCAGCAGGCCTCCTACGATGGGACCTTCCAGGTTCAGGCCAGTAGGGAGAAGGCCCCAGTAGTTCCAGTTCAGATCTTCAGGTCCTCGTCCCTTTTTCATGTGCCCAGGACTGAAGTGTTTTTCTTGTGGAGGTTTCACGCACATCCAGATTCGGTGCCCAACTCGAGCTCAGTACAGTGGAGGTGGGCAGGTTCAGCGCCCACCTCAGCAGCACAAATTTCCGACAAGGCCCTTCCAGCAGCAGCAGGACCCTGCTCCTCTAAGGGAAGACCTTATAGGAGGTGGCCGACCTCAGGGTGATCCTCAGGGACCTCGACCAGGGTGTGGTCAGGGAGGTTGTCGACATCAGAGAGGCAGAGGAGCTGGGTGTGTATAGTTGCATGCAACATAGTTGGTAGCTCCAGTAGGACCAGAGGTGGTGCGAGGTACAGTTTGTTTGTTCAGAACTCTTGTTTTTTCCTTGTTCGATTCGGGAGCTTTGTACTCCTTTGTTGAACCCAGTCTTGCCCATGTTTTGGGTCTAGACATATAGAGACTTTTCGTACCCCTGGTTCTGAGTACACCAGTTTGAGGCCAGACCAGCATATCTTGTGTTTGCCGGGGATGTGGGCTAACGTTGGGACCACATTGATCTAGCGGGGACCTTCTTTTGCTACAGATGTATCCATACAATTTCATCCTAGGCATCGAATGTTTGTTTTATGTTAATGTCGTTATCGGCTTCTTCAGAAAAAGAGTCATGTTCTCTGACGTGGATGGGAAGTGTGTATCTTTTTTTGGTGAGAGGAGCTCTCAGGTATGAAGCTGACATGTGAAGCCTCTCCATTACTTTTTAGGTGGGATATCTATGATTTCAGCTGATACAGAGATGATGGATTTCCTAGAGGTTGTTGGGGAGTTCCATGATATTTTTCCCAAGGAGGTTGTGAATCTACCCCCTGAAGTGACGTTGAGTTCAGGATAGACTTATAGCCTGGTGCCCATCTAATTTCAATAGCCCCTTATCGTATGACACCTTCAGAGTTGCGGGAGTTGTGAATTCAGATTGATGATCTGATGGATAAGGGTTTTGTTTGACCCAACATGTTTCCATGGGGTGCTCCGGTTTTTTTTATGAAGAAGGCAGATGGTGGTCTCAGGCTATGCATAGACTACCGAAGGATGAATTAGGTAACGATCAAGAACAGTTACCCCCTTCCAAGGATAGATGATCTCTTCGATGAGATGAGGGGATCCAGTTGGTTTTCTAAGATTGATCTATGATCTGGATATCATCAGTTGAGAATAAAGGACAGTGACATCTCGAAGATGACTTTCAGGTGTAGGTATGGGCACTTCGAGTTTGTAGTGATGCCGTTTGGAGTTACGAATGCACCAACTGTGTTCATGGGACTTATAAAAATTGTCTTCTGAGAGTTTTTGGACTGGTTCGTCATTGTGTTTATTGATGACATCTTGATCTACTCAAGATCATAGGAGTAGCATGTTGAGCATCTCAGGGAAGTCTTGGAAGTCCTTCGACACCACCAGCTTTATGAGAAATTGTCAAAGTGTAAGTTCTTGACACAAGAAGTACACTTCCTTGGGAACTTGGTGTCTCAGCAAGGATTTTCAGCGGACCCGTCGAAGGTGGAGGTAGTTGTTTCTTGGGTGGTACCCAAGTGCGTGGAAGAAGTTTGTAGTTTCCTAGGGTTGGCAGGTTATTATCGGAGGTTTGTTTTGGACTTCTCTTGAGTTTATGCTCCATTGAAAGATTTGAATAGGAAGAACCAGGTCTTCCTATGGAGTGAATAGTTCCAGAAATATTTTGACTAACTAAAGGAGAAGTTGGTCAGTGCTTTCGTACTCAGGTTTCTAGAGGAAGGGTTATTGTATGAGGTCTTTTGTGATGCTTCTGGCCTTGGTATGGGGTGCGTACTGATGTAGAAGAAGGGTGTGATCTGTTATGGGTCTAGGTAGTTGTGCCCTCACGAGCGTAACTATGCCACCCATGACCTAGAGCTTGCAGCAGTAGTTCTCTCACTGAAATTATGGAAATATTACCTCTTTGGGGAGTGTTTTTTGGTCTTATTAGATCAAAATATCTTATGTTATATCTTCTCCCAGCATGACTTGAACTTACGGCAGTGGATATGGGTCGAGTTTCTCCAAGACTATGACTTTTAGATCTCTTACACTGAAGGTAAGGGAAACATTTTGGCTGATGCCCTGAGTAGGAAGTCACATAAGGAAGTGGTTCGGGAATCCACTAATGCCTGGAAAGTGATGGGAGATTTGGCTGCCTTGCACATTGACGCAGCGGTAGAAGGTGTTAGATGCTGTTTGTTTCAGATGACGGTGCAGTACTCCTTGTTGCATCAGGTGAAAGAGTCTCAGTGGGGGGAATCCGAGGTGGAAGTAATTCTGGATCGTATCGATCAGGGAAACAATCCAGAAGGATGGTCAGAGGACAGCTGACATCAGATTCTTTTTCATGGAAGGTTGTTTGTTCTCGAGGCGATGCATGAGGGAGTTCTCTGTGAGTTCCACAGATCTGCCTTGGTGGTACATCCAGATGTTTCAAAAATGTACTGAGGCCTAAGGGAATAGTTTTAGTGGCCCGGGGTGAAACGGGAAGTGGCAGCGTTTGTGGCTAAGTGCCTAGTGTGTCAGCAAGTAAAGGCTGAACACCATGTTCTCAGTGTTTTATTGCATCCTTTAGATGTCCCTGAGTGGAAATGGGAAGACATCTCAATGGAATTTGTCATAGGACTACCAAAAGATCAGGGTGGTTAGGATGCTATCTGGGTATTGGTGGATCGACTGATGAAGTCATCTCACTTCTTAGCAGTTAAGGAGTCGGGCCCGGTGAGTACCTTGGCACAGAGGTATGTAGATGAGGTGGTGCATTTTCATGGAGTTATAAAGACTATCATCTCAGATCTGGATACTCAGTTTACCTCACAAATCTGTAGGGGGCTACAACATGCTTTTGGCACCCAGCTATGCCTCAGCACTTCTTTCCACTGCCAGACCGATGGGAAGACAGATCGGACTATACAGACGTTAGAGGACACGCTGCGAGCATGCATTCTGGATTTCAGAGGTCATGGGTGCTACACTTGACTTTAGTAGAGTTTTCCTATAACAACAACTTCCACTCTACTATTGGCATGGCACCGTTTGAGGCTCTGTATGGAAGACCATGTCGTTCACCTGTTTGTTGGGCAGAGGTTGGTGAGACAGGTGCTTTTGGGCCAGAGGTAGTACAGAGCACCACAGAGAAAGTCTAGCATGTGCCTGAGAGGATGAAAGCGGCTCAGGACTGACAGAAGTCTTATGATGATCATCAGAGGATGCCCTTGGAGTTCTAGGTGTGAGATCATGTGTTCTTGATGGTTTCCCCTCGATGGGGGTAGCGGAGGTTTGGGAAAGCAAGTAAGCTCTCCCCTAGGTTCATCGGACCTTTCGAGGTGCTGAGGCAAGTTGGCAAGGTGGCATATCAGCTGGCCCTACCACCTTAGTTGGATAAGGTTCATGACGTCTTCCATGTCTCCCAGCTTCGTCGTTACTTGCAAGATGACTCTCATGTTATCTACTGGGGATAATTAGATATGGGAGATGACCTGACCTTCAAGGAATGACCAGTCAGAATCGAGGATCGTAAGGAGAAGGTGCTCCGTGGACGAAACATCGCCTTGGTTTGTGTGTTATGGAGGCATGACGGCCTTGAGGAGAGCACTTGAGAGTGGGAGACCCAGATGCATGCTCAATACCCAGATTAGTTTTGACTTGTGTTTTGCTTGTCCTTCAGAACTTTATTTTGATGTTATACTCTATACCTTTGATATATGGAATACTTGGCTTGTCAGTTGTGAGATGTTTTGTTTCCTTGTTCTATGAAGTGTGTAACATGTCCGAATGTGTGGGGAAAGGAAAAAACCTGATCTTTAATTGAGATGAATTAGTGAGGATACGATTGAACCTGTGTGGGTGAGTCAGTGCCGTATAAAGCGGATAATATATCGACATGGGAGAAGGAATTCCCCAAGCCATGTGTTCGGGCAATGTGTTGGTTGTACAGTGTTGGGGGCAGTGTAAGTTGGAAAATCCTAATATATGGAAGTAGAAAGACCCAATCCATAATCGATACACATTAATACGGATGTGATTAAAACCGTGTAGGCGAGTCAGTGCCGCCTAAAGCGGATAATATCTCGACATAGGAGAAGGAATTCTGAACACCTATGATTAGGGTTGTTGGTTGGGTTCCTGTTATTACGACAGCCCTAAGAGGTATCTAGTTGGGTTCCTCTCAGCTGTTTTTGAATTCTCGGGGACGAGAATGTTTTAAGGGGTATCTGATGTAATGGCCCGGACCTCTCCGACCCATTCCTTTGTCGAAAAGAAGGTCATGAAGTGTTCTAGAGGGTAGAATGGACTTTTACCACACTTTTCAGAATTTTGTAACTACACGGCATGTAGTGTGAGTACACGCCATGTACCGCCTCACCGGGTATACCCCATGTTGAAGCCGTGTCCTTGCCTCGAGAAATAAATGAGTACATGCCCTGTAGTCCATACTACACGCCGTGTAGTTCCTCCCCACGTACACGTTACCCTCAAACCATGTGTTGACCAGTCAACGGCCATGTGCCATGTTGAAGCCGTGTCCTTGACACTTGAAATAAATGAGTACATGCCATGTAGCCCATACTACACGCCGTGTAGTTCCTCCCTACATACGCGTTACCCTAAAACCCTGTGTTGACCAGTCAACGGCCGTGTGGTGTGTTGAAGTCGTGTCCTTGCCGCATGAAACAAATGCGTACATGCCGTGTAGCCCATACTACATGCCGTATAGTGTCTCCCTGCATATGCGTTACCCTCAAACTGTGTGTTGACCAGTCAATGGACTTGTGCTGTGTTGAAGGCCGTGTTGGAATCCGCATGGCGACCATGTGAAATGGCTAAGTACACACCATGTACTACAAAGTACATGCCATGTACTTTAGTTTTTCCCACCTATAAAAGGAGGGGGCCTCTCCTCCTTTTCAAAGCATACCTCTCCTCCCCTCTCCTTCGAGCAGAGCTCTCCCAAGAGACTCCGAAGCTCTTTTCTTCCATAACTTCTTCATTCGAGCTCTGATTTATGATCCGTCAGTGGCCATGAGATCGTAACGATGAGGCAGAACTTCTGATCTTGGATCTGTTACTTCCCCTTGGCCTTTATTTCCCAGCTTCCACTCGAGGAGGTTTTTCCAGGTTTTGCCAAGAAGTGACGGACGCCGAAGAATGTCTTCTAAAGTTGATCCAGGGGAGCATTGTGATCAGAACCTATTGAGGTAGGGATCTTACCTTCGTCTCTCTATATTGTGCATCGTGCGGGGTGGGTGTCCTCTTATTTACATGAAAACCATTTGAACAGACTTAATAAATATAATAACTAGATTATATAACGGGGATGGGAAGTTTGTGAATGTAGTTACATTATTTATATCCTATTATATTATGTTGTGAATTGAATAGGATTATGCCTACTGAAAATCACGATCATTGGGGGCATTTTCTTGCACAATTAAATGCTACCCTATATTTCTAGACCGTTTATGGATGGAAACTTTCTTGAATGTGGAAATTGGTTAATCACGTAATGTTGGATAATTTAAATACCTGGAACCCTTGTGTGATCACCATGGTTGAACAAAACTAAAATAATTAACATGTGGGTGCTGGTTAGGGTTTATTTATGTGAAGGGGGGGGGGGGTGTTTTGTGGTTGTTGTGGATCGGGTGAGAAGTGGGGCTACGTTTGGCTTGGATGTGGGTTGGTGTGAATGCTATGTTGTTGATGGGAAATGAGGCTGCAATAAATAGTATCAAGGGATGATGATATATGATTTTCAGTGTGTTTGTGGTTATGGTGGTTGGCAGCGGGGCTACAAGGATGGTTTTGAATGTGAACGGACTATGGGTTGTGAATAATAAATAAAAGTGGAAGAGTTAATGAATGGTGGGGCAAGGTAGTGGAACAGGAATAATAATCAATGGGGTTGGTTGGTTAATAAGAAGGGTCTTGTTTGTGTTGCTTATGTTTTCCTAACTTGATTTGTGGATGGAAGAGATATGTTTTCTGAACAATTGATATGGTTGGTTATGGTTAATTTACCAGTAGTTAAGAAACTAATAAAATAATTCTATTGAAACATGAAAACCTAAATGGGGTTGGGGTTCTTTGTTGTATGCATGCTTCGAAATAGTAGTGCTAAGGCACGTGCTTAGTTATTTGTTTAGAATCCATAGGTTGGTATGTGTGTTTGGTATACATATATTTATCTGTATCTTTGTGTTTTGTCACACCCCACCCATGTTGAGAACTTAGTTCCGAACACTCCCATTTCATGGCAGATGGTGTTTTCCCCTTAGTTATTAGCTCCTTCCTGCTCCTTCTTCCATAGGCTGTGATGGATTGAGGTGACCTTACACCCAAGACTCTTCGGGTAGGTTTTGTTTGGGGTGGGTTTAGGCCCAAGAATCTTCGGGCAGGTTTAATACTTTCCCAAGAATCTTCAAGATGAAGCCTTGGTGTGTGTGGGTGGGATAGTTTGTTGTGAGGCCTAGGTGTGTGCGGGTGGGATTCATGGTTGTGAGGCCTAGGTGTGTGCGGGCGGGATACATGGTTGTGAGGCCCAGGTGTGTGTGGGAAGGATACGTGGTTGTGAGGCCCAGGTGTGTGCGGGCTGGATACGTGGTTGTGAGGCTCGGGTTGTGTGCGGGCGGGATATGTGGTTATGAGGCCCAGGTGTATGCAGGCGGGAAGAGTGTGGTAGTGTCAGGACGTTTGACATTTGGTAGAGTAGCTAAAAAGTGGGAAATGGTGTGGGGTACCCAATACTCTTGTTTTTATATATTACTACCTGTTTTTTTGTGTTATGGTGATCATGTCTAGTGAGGTTGGGTGGATAGAATTCCTTGATAGGTTTTGGTTTCTTCTGTTGTTGTCACAGGACATTAGGATGTATCCCCACTTGTGCATGAGAGCTTTAGGTTTCCTTACTGAGTATACTTGTATGATCACCCTACATTTACATTCAGGTTTCCAGGAGGACTACCAGGGCCGTGCGGGACCCTACTAGTCGGGACAGTTGGAGTTGTTGCAGTTGTTGTACTCTTGTTTCTTTGGGTATTGTACTTTTGAGTTTTCTTGTACTTGTACTTGTTTCAGAATTGTTTAAACATGCATGTGGGATTGGTTTGGGTTTATTTACTTGTCCTTTTTCTTTTGGTTTTTGACTCATCCTATTTCCCAATCTTAAATAATAAAAAGGGTAATGCCTCCCATATTGTGAAAACTCATACCCTTGGTGCTAGTCACCACTCCGGGGCCTACTGGAGGCGGGACTCGGGGGTCATTATCTCCCTTTCACCATTGCTAACTCAGAAGGGGCATCTGTGGTGGGAGGGGGTCGTGAAAGAAAATTACATAAAGAGTTTGAATGGTCTTCTCACACTGACCATCTGTTTGTGAATGATATATAGTACTAAAGCATAATTTTGTATCTGGATCCTGCTGAATAATTATATAAAACTTCTAGGTAAACCTCATATCTAAATCATATACAATAGAATTTGGTACTCCATAAAACCTTATCACTTCCTTAATATATATCATGGAATGTATATCAAGATTGAAATCTTATTTTATGTTTATGAAATGTGCAGATTTCATAAGGTGATCTATTACAACACAAATAGCATTGTGCCCTTTATATTTTTTGAGGAGTATGATGTTGAAATATAGGGTAATGTTTTTACACTTTTATTTTGGTATAGGTAATGGTTATAACATAACCTTATATTTTTATCTCTTAGTACTACATTTTTTACATACTAGGAATCAAGATATATACTCTACAATATATATTTTCATGTTTTAAAACTAGAAATACTCTTTCATATCTTTGTACATATTCATAATTCTAGGATGAATAGATAATGATAAACTATGGGATTTATCCAACATATCACTCTTCATATTTGGTATTGATAGGACACATATTCTATTCCTGAACATTATCATTCCCTCATAATAATGGTTAAACTCGAGAACATTTCTCACTTAATTCTATAGTTCCACATCCTCTTTATGGGCCTCTTTAATCCTCACATGGATTGATGGGTGAAAATTAATTTGAGAAAGATATTATATGTCCCTCTACCTCATGATTTCAAGACCCATCTTCTAAAAATCCATAAATATTAGATCTCTTTCAATCCTCATCATGGAAAAACTAGCATGGTCTTTCTGACTCAGATCATCATCCACCTTGATCTCTTTCCCAGGGTGGTAATATATTTAGTAGTCATAATCTTTGATCAAATCCAACCATATTCCTTGGCACATATTTAACACTATCTATATGAATACATGTCTCAATAATTAATTATTATCATATATATCATATTGTTCCCCATAAATATAATTCCTCTATATTTTCAATGTAAAAATTACTACTACCAACTTGAATTCATGAGTTGGGTACTTTTTCTCATAAGTTTTCAGTTAGTGTGAGGCATAGTCTATCACTATATAATTCTACATTAGGATGCTTCTTATTATCTTCTTTGAAACATAAATAAATATTACGAACACTTATCTATTATAGGGTAAAGTAAGCACATGTGTGTGGACAAAACTTATTTTAAGATCCTTGAAAATTTCCTCACCTTTATATGTATAAATTAACTTGGATCCCTTTTGATTCAACTTGGTTATTGGATTATATATCCATAATTAGTCAATCCCAAATCACCATTAGTATCCAACCAAACCAATAAAACCATAGATCTTGGTTACCGTGGTTGTTCTAATCCATTATTCAATAAATTCCATCTTTTAAGGATCTACTGATATACCCTCACTAGAAATTATATTCCCCAACAATAAGACACCATTTAGCTAAAATTTATATTGTTAAATTTGTAATATAACTTATCCTTACTTAGGGTCTTCAGTACTATCCTCAAATGTTCTTTATGATCTTCTTTTCCTTTCAAATATGTAAGGATATTTTCTATAGGAATACCAAAAAACTGAGTAAGGTAATCTTTTAGGACTCTATTCATTAAATCCATGAAGATTGAATGAGCATTAGTAAGTCCAAATGACATTACTATAAATTCATAATGATCATACCTTATACATAAGGCTATCATCAGGATATCCTCATTGACCCTCAATTTATGATACGTAGAATGAAGTTCAATATCAGAAAAATATTGAGCTCTATGAAGTTGATGAAACAGTTCATTAATATGGGGTAGAGGATACTTTATCTTGATATTGATCTTGTTAAGTTATTTATAATCAATTCAAAGACACATTTACCCATATTTATTTTTATCAAAAAGAACAAGTGAACCCTATAGTGAATCACTTGGCCAAATAAATCCCATATATATATATAATCATGGATTTTCTTCTTCAATTCCTACAACTCAATCAGGGCCATTTTATATAATGTTTTTGAAATAGGTATAGAACCCGATATAAGTTCTATTGAAAACTCCACATCATTATTTGGGGGAAGACTAAGAATTTATTCTAGAAATATATCATCATAATCCTCAAAAATAGTAATATATTCAATGTTTACTTTCTCACCAACCATTTGAGATAAATATACCATATGAATAGGATTTAAAAACCGTATAGTGGAAGCCATTACCATTGTAAGTTTGTGTTCATCCTTAAACTGATAGACAATCATTGGTTTATTTGAAATATCAAATGTGACTCACCTTCCTTATAAATTGATATGGGATATATATATATATATATATAGATACAATATATTCCCAAAATCACATAAAATTCAAGTATAGATAGAATCATAAGATTTTCTAGAAGCACATTCCCACAAACTTATATTAGAGAGGTGTTATAGACATGAGATTTGATCATTTTTAAATTAATATTTTTTAATGATAACTCAACATATAATCATTGAGGTAGTGACATAACAACCTTATAAAATTCATCAGAAAAAATAGTAGGTAGATCTATAATGAAATAAAATATTTATAGTTCTAGAGTGGATGGTAAGTGTACCTTTCACCACACCATTATCCTGACCCACTTATATTGTGATAACAAAGGACTTTCCTTTATCCTTTTTTCTTAGGTTCTTGTTGAATCCTACAATTCTCATTAGATATTGGATGGGGGAATTGATTCCAATAATTCCCAATCTCCATGCATATGAAACATTGAACTTCATTGGAAGAATACTTGATATACTCTATATAATTTTCTAACATTTTCATCCCCCATAGACAATAACTAGCTCAATGGATAGATTTTATATAATTAAAGAATTTCATAGTTCCTTTCATATAATTTATGGAGTTCTTTTCCCCACATTTTTTTGGCATATATTTGGTTGTAATTTCTTTTATCCTTGGGATTTACAATTTGAGTTTCCATAAAGCTCCATTTTTTTCCTATTTTCATTAAAAGTTAAAGAATAATTGGAGTACTCAATCTCAATTTCTACCTTTATATCACATTGAACAATTTATTCATAGTTACCAAATTCTCTTATGTATAATGTATTTCAAATAATTTTTTTATTCTACTAAATAATCAATCGGGTTTTCAAAAAGGTTCGATTATAAAGACAAAAGTATACCTTGAAATTTTTTTAAACTTTGCTCCATGGGTATAAATGTATTCATTATCCTTCCATTTTAGCTCTTGAAAGTCCCTTTTAATGTTAACTAGTACCTCGCCCGTGCAAATGCACGAGACTATTCAATTTTATTTTAATTTTTTTGGTTCTGCGTCATTCAAAAAAAATTGTAATGTCGTTGTACTCAATATATTGTTTAGAATAAAATGATGATAATGAAGTGCAAGGGGTGCCCGTGACATGAGAAAATTAAGTGAAGACTAATTGTGATGGAGATGGAACACAATGGAATGCAAGAGATAAGAGACAAAGATGTAACAGAAGGTGGAGGTGAAGGTGTAGTTGGAGGAAAGAGGCAAGATTGTGATAAATGGTGGAAGGCATTCTAGAGAGAGTTTAAAGGTTTATGAATTTTGAAGGGAGAAGATAGCCTTCAGAATATGTTGGGGTGAGGATTGGTAGGAATCATGATTTCATTCGGTGTGGTTTCTTTGAAATCTAAAATAGTTTGGAGTTAATATTTTTAACCTATCGTCATCATAAATAAATTAAACTTTATGATGAAAATATTATAACACAGCGTTGATTTAATTTCATAAGAAATATTAACATTATTTTAATATCTATATATTAGTGTGTGAGTGTCTATGTCCAAAAGAATATTAAAATAGTTCAATTGGATGTTCATACATAAGGACTATTTTGACAAAAAACACCAATCACACAATGGAAGTTATGCTTTTATATACCCTAAAAAATGATGAAAATTATCCAGTACTAAACTTATATTGTCAAAAAATAATGATTCCATCTCATAATTATTCTATAATTAAACATGTTTATATAAAGGATGAAAACTAATCATTTTCCAAAATTTTAAAAGACTAAATAAGTCAATATGAATAATTCTTGGACTTAAGTATATATTCCCAGGACATGAGATTTTCATGAGAGGTTCAATTTTTCAATACATGATGAAAAATATTGTATTCAACCACTTCCATGACCACATGAATTAAACTATAAATACACCATCAATTCCACATTAAGAAGGTACTGCAAAACATAGAGTCGTTTGGATAAGTGAAAATAGTCACAATGTATAGAAAACATTACATTGATGCTAAAACATCCTTGTAGAATCAAACGGGAACCCACAAAATCCCAAAAATCTGCATCCACTGTATAAGATCCCTATAAAAGGAAAACAGTAGAATGTGAGAAAGTGTCCATTTGTGTTATATATATTTTTAACAGTGAGTGATGCCAAGAAGAAACAATAACCTGTTTAGCTGCAGGATTCATTCGTATGAAATAAAAGGCAGCTGGCCCTGCATGTAAGGGATTTAAGACAGTCAGATGCGGCCAGTGTCAACCAGTGTGGCACTTGACAAAGACAATATTTAGTAGATGATCCAAAAACCTCACTACAATGACCTATATTAATAATTTATGGCCACCAAGTGGGGTTACATGTTGTTCTTCATGTCACATATGAATAAAGATGTTACCATTTGAAAGATGATTGTGTAACCTGCAATAGATTTCATCATTAGTTTCTCTACCAAGTTGAAGTCACCAGAATTTGAATACCTGGAGGAATCACAGGTAAAGAAGGCCAAAAATTTCTTATTAATTTAATGTTTTGAAATAAAATGGATAAATTACAATAAACAGGATGGGAAAAAAGAAGGAACATAGCCTTTAATTTCATTGAAGAAAGCCAATTGTTACCTAGTTTTCTTCCTCGGTCACCTATAGAAGGAAAGTTCCAGTAATAACACGTCTCCAACAATGGAGCCTCTACTTGTTGCCATAATCTCAAGGCTATATCAGCTGAAACACATCAACACTACAACTTATACTTCATAGAATAAACAGAAGATATTAGTATCAGAGTTTCAAGCTTAAGTCAGTTCTGGAGAAAATGAAAATGAATGTGTTCATTTGATATATGCTCATGAGGTGACATGTTAGAATCAAAAATTGATAATTTATAAAAGAATAAAACACCTGAATATTGAGTCATCCATGTCTGGATAATTTGTCGAGGTGAAGGTTCTAACTGTATTGAATGGCAGCTTCAGTCAGTTCAGGAGCTACTCTTAGTATATGTTTGTTTGATATAATGTAAAATAACTAATGGGAATAAAATGAAAGAAAAGGGACAAGATGTGTTGGTTTCAAAACATCATAAAGAAAATTATAGAATCATACCCACTGAATCCTAATGAAAAGAAAATTCTACTGGACCTTCTCATGCATGAAATCAAAAACCTTCCTATGAACTTACAAGAAGATGTTACAGGGCCCAAATGCAAATCTATTGAATGATACATGTTTTTAACACCAAATCCATGCAGTTCAGTGAAATTAAGGGATGAAATGCAACAACGTTCAACTATCAAGTTATAGACACTTGAACCATGAATCACAAAAAATCAAAAAGAAGCTAAATAAAAAGAGTAGGAAGAGTTAATATACAACAGAAAACTAACCTATTGGAGGTTGAATGGAATTCTCATAATCATTTTCTTCACCACCTAGTAAAAATTTTGATTTTCCCCTTCGACTATTGGCACATAAATTATGCACGGGCTGAGTTGGACCATTAGAATCTGAAAACATATAACAGAAACATTAGGTTCTAGTACAAACCCATAATGCAGCACAATAGTTCCAGTACATACCCGTACCTTAGTACATACCCGTACCTTAGTACAAACCCGTAATGCAGCACAACAGTTCCAATACAAACCCATATAACAGAAACATTAGGTTCCTGTACAAACCCGTATAACAAACCTGTAATGCAAACCTATTTAATAGAAATTTTAGGTTCCAGTACTAACCCGTAATGTAGCACAATAGTTCCAGTACAAACCTGTAATCACCAAGTACAAAAGTATGTAGATGAGAGGGAGAATGTGGAGGCAAGAGCCGAGATTGCGATAAATAATGGAAGTAGGCAGAGCAGGCTAAGGGTGACTAAGGCGGAGCAACAATAGTAGGTATCTTATAAGCTTTAAAAATCATTAAAGATAGTTATGTAGAAGAAAATGTACAACAGATTTGGGACAAAATTTGAGTAACAAAATTACAGATCCAGACTTTAACCCAGCTATGGCCATTTAAGATAATCTTATAATCTTTCAAAATATTTACAGATCACCTCAATTTGACATCTAAAGCTCAAGTAATCATCAAAACACATTAGGTAACATAATCTGAATTCTGCACTTTGTAGAAGCAGAACCACTATCACATAGGGGAATCTTTTGAATATCCAGAAATCTGATTCCAAATTTATTATAGTTAATTTTATTATAAAATCTTGTTAGGTTTCTAACATCATAAGAAACACTTAATGTAGACACCTAAAACTCCAAATATAGTAAAAAAACAACAGGTATGTAAAATAGGAATTCCATAGAACATTATACAACAACTTAGAACATTTAATGATTTTCACTAATCATTTTAATACAGAACTTAATCCAATTATATAACATGAAATTCATCACATCAAAGTGATATAAAAATTAATATAAAGAATATAACAACCATTTCAGCACATCATGTTTAAGAACATGAGCATAACTTTTTCTAAAATCACAAAACACAAACCAAATAACCAATATGGAATATAAGTTATATCATTAGGACACAAAGTATTGAGAGATATGGTGAAAAAATAGCAAACCTGTTAATGGTAGCTTGCCACGATGGATGTAAATAAGTCTTCAATAGATAACATGAAGTCTTCTATGGGTAAAGTCAGATGTATGTTTATGTACATAAAAAACGCTATTGCTTCTAATCCAATAAAATGATTCCTAGGTTTAAAAAAATAAATTTCCTGGGCATATAAATTTCAACATCTGAAACAGATAAGATGACGATGTATCATCATTAGAAATCAATTATTCAATGAATGGATCACCTCACCTACTCCCATATGCATCCCATAAGTATCTTCATGAGCTCTAGAGATTCTACCTCAGCTCCCTAAGAAGATTATATGATCTATTCTGGGATGCGAAGTCTTTAGCAGGCCTGAAAGTTATAGAACCTCCAAATTCATTATTCCTGTCAACAAATGGATGATTTGTATGATAATGGGATGATATATGAAGGAAAAAACTAAAGAAAAAATAAAATCAATCCTAGACTATGAATGTGTAATAGTGTGGAGGCTTCAATGATAAGGAACAACAGAAAACATTGTTGGCTAAGGTTTATAAAAATTGAAAATAGCGTGTAAAACTATAAATTTCAAACCTCTCATATTGATGAGAAATCAGTATTCAGAGACACCTCAGATGTGAATTGTGGTACTTCGACAACCATGAAATGATGTTACTGAGGAGAATAAATAGTATCAAATAGAGCACGACCCAAAGGGAATGTACACAGAAAATACCCAAATTGTCAACAAAATATATGACCCAGACTTGAAAGTAATAAATATTACATGTTTATAACCAGAATCATTCATAGAAAAATCACAACATCACTGTGCATCGATGATATGATATCTCATCTTTTCATATTGTATGTGAAACTCTCTTATACTGATTCCGTGATATGAACATAAAGTGTTCATTTGATAGAAACAATACATGTACAGTTATCTCAGTAGGTGAGTATACTGATTGTGTAGAGTAGTATACTGATTCTGTAATTAGTTCATGTTCACTTCTAAATAGTATTGTTTCTATCAATGAGAGGGTGTTAATTTGATAGAATTAGTAAATTTTCACATCTCTCAGTAGGTTAGTATACTTATTCTGTAATCAGTTCACGTTCACATATTAATTGTACAGTTTCTAAAGGGAACATGTACACATTCACTTGTATAATTTAAAGTGTTCATTTGATAGAAATAGCACATGATCACTTCTCTCGGTAGGTTAGTATAATGAATTTTTAGGTAAGTATACTGATTCAATAATCAGCTCATGTTCACTTCTAAATAGTACTGTTTCTGTAGTGAACATGTACTATTTTTGAAGTGAAAATTTACTAACCTAAGGAGGGAGGGAGGGAGAAACTAATCCCATAAGTTCTGAATAAAGCGTATGTTGTTTTTCATCCACCTCTCTTCCTCCAAGGATATTGTTTGTACCCTATCCTACGGTTCAAGAGACCCATCAGCAAAAGACACGTTGAACCCCAGTACCACCAAACCATAGCTGTACTACCACCATACATATATGCCCTGCTAAGTAATAGAAGTCCAATTTTAAAATCAAACATTCAATGGGTGCATTACATCAAAGCCATATCCCCTGTTTGAAATTCCTTAACTTACTCCCAATGCAAGCTATTGTTTGCAGAAATTTGAAGGCCACAACCGAGTCTCCCCCTTCCACCAGAAACCCATGTTCTGCAACCTTTAATTTCACATATACCTGGAAAAATAAATGTGAAATAGGTATGCCCTCCCTTGACCGATTGCATCCTTCCCATAAAATCCAACATGTAGTGGAAAAGATAATAGCACAATCCTTCCTTTCCATATACAAAATCTGAAATTATATAGTTCAATATCTCCTCCTGAAGTGAGTTTCTATCCCGATTGATGTTAAGTTGTGAACAAAAAAAATCCCTTGACTCCATCGCCCAATATCTAGAAAAGAATACATGGTATGAGAATTCATGATGAGGGAAATTATTTAATTGAATTGGTTTATGCATGGTTAAGAGCTAAGCACTATACTATCATGGTGAACTCATAAATTTGATTCTATTTTTAGCAATCCATAAAACCAATGCATATGGGTGTCTGGTTTGATAGAATTGACATGGTTAATACATAATCTAAAATGTGATTCATGTATCTTAAATTATACACTGCAGAATATATGTATTTTTCATGTACATAGTAACTATTGAAATAGAATCTGGGTAAACTGGAATGCATGTAGTGGACATGGATTAAATATGCCAAACTAAAAAACTGTAAAAAACCATTGGAATAATAGCTAGGTAAACTCAAATGTTTGAAACTGTGTAATGAAAAATAATCACTATTGCTTCTAATGCCAAAAATATTATTGCTTAGTTTAAAAAATGTAATTCTCTTAGTTTATAAATACCGTAAAACATACGAAACACATAACGTGAATATTTTTCAGTGATAAAAATCAAGCGGTCATAGAATAACGAACCTTAGTAGCTCCCCTGCGCAGTCCTTCAGTCTCAAGTTTAGCTCTCTTCATATTATCTGTCATCACCTAAAATATCAAAAACTAAGGAGGATTGTACATTGAAATGAAAAGTGATCGGAAATAAGAATGTAAAAAATCAGTTTTTGTTACCTAAATAGCAACATGTTTTGATCTGGTGGATCAATAAGATGGTAAATAAAAAAGTACAAAAGTAATGTAGACAATGAGTATTGAACATTGAAATGAAATGCGATCTAACACAAAGGATAATGTGTTTGATGGTCAATAGTAAGAATGTAATGTATTTCATGCATACATATGAACAATATTTCAAAATGGAATCTACTCGTATGGATAAAGTTTATTGCACTATATTTCATTGTATTAAAATGAATAGTATGACACTATCAATTATATTAGGATCCATTTGTTTCAGAGTCTTCTTATCAGGGTGCTTATCCGGTTTTCTGTTAAATGACCAACGCAAAGATAAATATATACAATGATTAAAAAATTGTGAAATAAATAATGCACAAACAAATTAGATTATAGAAAAAGTTCTTGAATGGACCATTATATGTTGTGAAACTAACCTTGAATGAACCAATATTGGTTCTAAAACTGTTCCTAATCCAAACAGGGAAAGCCCTGTACTTTGTAAAGAAATATAAAAAGAATCATTGTTTTTTAATTCAAACACATTAATATATTGTACAGACTAAAAACCTTCATTATTTCCCAAAATTCCATTGGGCAAAGACATAAGGAATGATTATAAGATTAATGTCCAGGCCTGATTGCTTGTCCAGCATGACGAATCTGACCAAATAATATCTCCCTTCGAAATAGCACTGCATGCAATGAAAACAGACACCAATTAAAATTGGGTAAGCTGAAAAATTGTAGGAAGACATGGTTACATGCTTTGTAGTATGGAATCAAAGAAATTAAACTGTAGATAGTAAACGAAAATAACCATTGTTGGATATAAGTGATAATGGAATGCTTATAAGGGTGCTTATCTGGTTTTCTATTAAATGACCAACACAAATATCAATATACACAAAGATTAAAAAATAATGAAAAATAATACTTCACAATGAAAATAGATTATAGAAAAAGTTCTTGAATGGACCATTATATGTTGTGAAACGAACCTTTAAAGGACCAATATTGGTTATAAAACTGATCCTGGGACATATTTTAGCCAAATAGGGAAACCCCTGTACTTTGTAAAGAAATATAAAAAGAATCATTGATTTTTAATTTAAACACATTAATATATTGTAAAGTCTAAAAACCTTCAAAATTTCCCAAAATTCCATTGGGAACAGACATAAGGCATGATTCTGAGATTAATGTCTAGGCCTGATTGCTTCTCCAGCATGACAAATCTGACCAAATAATAAATCCCTTTGAAATAGAATTGCATGCAAAGAAAACGGACACCAATTGAAATAGGGTAAGCAGAAAAATTATAGGAAGACATGGTTACCTGTTTTGCAGTATGAAATCAAAGAAATTAAGCTGGAGATAGTAAACGAAAATAACCATTGCTGGATATACGTGATAATGGAATGCATCACCGTGTTTCTGTGTTATTAGCTGGTGTGACCAGCTTAGCTGTAAAACATGGTCAGGCGACAAGATAATATATTACAAATGTATATTATTTCATCTTGCAATATGATAACTAAAATAAAATTAAAGGACTGTTTAAACTGAAACTACAAATTCTGGGTATCGAAGATAAAGGCATACCTCTTCCTATTTGCGTGCTTCCTGTCAGTGTTACAGGTTAGTTGCATAAAAGTTTTCTGGGTGTGTAATTGTGTGACTAGTACCTAGTTCTACAGGTATTGCACCTGAAATAGACAACAAATGATTAATGTGGTGAAAGAAGTAGGTATTACACATAGTTTTCTACTTATATTAATAATTAATCACCTGTGAGAAGTGGAGTTGCAGTCTATTTAGGTTGTTACTGCATAAACAAAAGACAAATTATAATTTAAAGTACTGAAATTTCCAGTCAGTGGTGATACATTGAATGGAATGCCAAAAATATGGTGGTGGTTTTATATGGGAGTAGTTGCTTACAACAATACCTTTAACTGCAGAAGTCAGATGCTGTTTACCGGTGTTGAATCTGACTGCAGTTTCTTCGGTCGAGGAATATCGAATGACGGGTTGTAGCAGAACAAAAAAATTGGATTTTCTGTTGAGGAACTTCACGTGTAGTGTTTTAGGAGAAAAAGGAGTTGGTGGTCTGTAGGTGTTGAAGAATTTTGGGATATATGAGAGTGATGATTCAGGGAGATCGATACTGTCATTGTGGGTATCTAAGAATGCAGAGACAGATTTAGATCGACGGAAGAAGGAAGACCGTGTCAGAGAGGCGAGCTTTCAGAGATGTGGGATGTGGATGAAGGGCCGACAGTAGCTGTGTGTCACGATGGAAGGTAGGAAACCCTAACATTGAATGCATAGGTGAGGTTTCACAGGGTAATTGCGAACACGGTAGATTGTTCCGTGGGAGTGAAGCGAGGGAAATCAATTAGGGGATCGAGAGAGAGGATTCGAGGAGGGGGGATTTGGGGAGGGGTGCAGGAACCTAGAATGAGTGCAGGGGAGTCGGGGAGCGGTGGGAGAAGCCATGTATACCCTGATCGGGGGAGGGGGGTATTTTCGCGTTTGGTGGAGCGATACAGAATATGGGTGACGTGGCTTTGTAGGAGGAGGACACGTTTTGGAGAAAAACATTACTTTAGTAGGTATATAGATAAAATTATTTGAAGGAAACTATTTATTGTGAAATACCCTCTTAAACTACTCCCATTCCTTGGATTTTATTTCATCCTCTTTCTACATGTTCTTAATAAAAGTCCACAATTGATCATGTTATCCTTCAATGTGATATATATATAAGAAAAATTTTCAATGTTTGAGTAGTGAAAAATAGAAAATATCTTTCTCACCACATTGATCAATTTATCTGCAATTATTGGATCAGAAGAACCCCAAATGTAGGTAAACAATTTCCACATAAAGACTCAATGGAATGTTTCTCTATCTTTGGTTCATTTAGAAGCTGAAAATGTCCCACTTTACTACTCATAGATTGAGATAATTGAGTGAGAATAATCAAAAGATATTTAATCCCAATTCCTAATCCATTTGGTTTCTCTTGAGAATAGTCAATTAATTAGAAATCACATTCACTATTCACATGATCTTCTAGTTCCATCCATTGGATAAAACAAAAAAACACTCTATAAACATCCATATAAAATAATTAGAGTGAAAGATCGTATATTAAATAAAATCATACACAAGATGTCCCAAATTATGACACATTCTTATAAAATTATGAAACCTTTGGCATAACCTAGGTCATAGATAGTAATCCTTTATTAAAATCCTTCTTAATAGTCTATAGAGAGAATTTGAATTAATCAAAGAATATACAATGGGAGTAGCTATTCAGGTGTGAAATATTAGGCCCAATCATCATAAACCATTAATACTTGAGTTAATACCAAATCCCCTTTATTCAAAGTTGTTACATATATGAAAAATTTCTACCACAACTGTATCCACTTTCCAATATCTAGAATGATATGTATTTTATAGGAAAAAAACACAATCTATAATTTAAAAAAACTTTAGGATTTTATCCTATACTTATACTTATCACCATGGATTTCATTATAGTTTTCAGACTATAATATCTAAAGTTAAATCAAACCCTACGTTTATATCAACATAGGTGAACTAAAAAATACACACACACACACACATATATATATTATATCATTTTACATGAATATAGAATAAATTTCACAAAAATATATTCCCTATGACTATAAAGGTTTAGTTCCCTTAGAGAATGGACACATAGTCCTCTTATTTCATGAAATATCTTAAAAATATATCACAAATATATTTATATTATTACCTTTATAAACATAACATACTTAAAAACTTCAATCAAAACCTAGGGAAGAAATATATTAGAAAGGGTGAGCTCAGATTCTCATTAAGGGTAATGATGTGACATATTAATCCTAAAAGAATATGATGATCATTAGGAAATGATATCATAATAAATTTAATGTTACAAACATAAAATATTCATACATATAAAATATTAGTTCCTAAACTCTCTAATAAAGTCATACCCATAATCATGATCAATAAGGGTGTTAAAGTAGTAATCGTATTTCAAGAGTCTTGACATAGGAAAGTGACAACATTGGCATAATAAATAATAATATTATGAAATAATATATAAAAAAATCATGTATTCTCATTATCTTGTGAACATATCTAGAAATAAATAATACTCACAAATCAAAATTTGAATAATTTTATTCAAAATCACGTCGATGAATAATATTGTGAGAATAAATAGAAGCAATTATATTAACACATCAAAATGTGAAAATATATATTAAAATTCATGTCCATATTTGTCATCATAATATCATGGGATATCATTATCATTTTTACCAATGAATTCTAGGGATATAATGGAACAAAAAACACCATAATCCTAATCAATTAAAATTAATTTCACAAGATCATAAATCATAAATCATATCATCATGGCATAACCAATAAAAAATAAACTGATTTTGTCAACATCTCATCATAATAATAATAAACCATATAAATAAAGAATATGGATAATATCATTTTATAATATCCTTATTAAAGTATAATTGAAATCTAAGGATGTTATCATGGATGAAAAGTTCCTTTAAAAGGTCACTAGAATATTTCTTGAGAAAAATAACCTTTTTACTTTTAAATCACTTATTTAAAATAAAAATACTTCTAAAATACTAAGGAAAACATTTTATTTTAAAATACCCATGATAAATTTTAAAAAAATATTCAAATAATTGAGAAATCCTTATAGCGGAAAAGTCCATTCATACTATAATCATTAAGTTTTTTTCACCTTTGGTAAAAGGTCACTTCTTTTGAAAATTATAAGAACGTTCTTTTTAAAACTTTTTTATAAAAAGTAAAACATCAGTAAAAATTAATTTAAAAATCATTGAATAATAGTGAATAAATTTTTTCATTTTTTAGAACTCATATATATAAATGAAATAGTTTTTCTGACTAAAATATAAGAAATAAGGATGAATTTTCTTAAAAACATTTTTGAAATCATTCTTAGTAATAAAAAGAGGAAAATGGTACTAAAACATCAAAATCCCAAAAATAAATAAAGGATAAGAAAAATTAAAGGATTTTATTATATAAGGATATTTTAATTTTCTCAATATAAATTATAGAAAAAATTATCATGATAAAAATGGGGTTGAAACATAAATCCCTTACTACATGTCTAGTCTTACATTTTATAGGTTCAAACCATTTATTCAATTAGAAAACTCCTTTAGCTTACACATTAATCCTTGAAAGGATGGTATTTTTATCAAAATATAAACTCTAGAATATGAAGAGTTTTTTAGAAAAATATTTTGGTAGTTCTTGGAAAAGATATAAGGCTCCTGTATTGTGGATAATAGAGTATATGTGGTTTCATATTATAAGGGAGGGAGAGAACACAATTGGAATTTTTGAAAATCTTAAAATATAATAAGGTCATACTCTAGAGAAATGATTTAAAATTACTTATATTTAAATATAATATAATATAGTTTAGAAATATGACTATAAAATTGTATTTATAAAATTTTATGTGTAAATATTATACTTTTCCATTAATTCAACCCTCGATAAAACTATTTTAATCTTAATCATGGTAAAAAAAGTTCACTGCTTTTACTATTCATTCTGATGAAAAATTAATTTAAATTTATTAAATTATATTAATTTTTATAATAATAAATATGGGATACATTTTACCAAATTATATTTATACAAGTGGTATAATATAATTTTAAATAAGCTTGAAAAATGCAATAAAAACCCATTTTGGAACGATGCATCTTGAAGAAAAAAACTAAATTCCCATACATTAATTGGTAAGTAAAAACCATAAAATGAATGTTAACATATTTTACTTAATATATAATATATAAATTTCATTAAAACCATTATTAAATAATGATTTATCTAATTTATTATGATAAAAATTCCTTAGGTTTATAAAAACTATTTTTAGAAAAATGTGTTTTTAAACCCATAAATAAACTTACCAAAAAATCATGTATAATGATAATTAATATTTATTTATTTATATTATTTACAATTAAAGGATACATATGTTACATTAATATAAAATTAAAAACATAATTTGATATTTATTTGAAAATAAATGACATTTTTATTCAAAAATCGACATTTTTCACTATTCACAAAAAAAAAATCAATCTTTTAAGAAAAATACAAAAAAATTCACCTTAAGATAATTTTGATATGATGATTTTGAAAATAATATTATTTATATAAAATAATGTTTCTAAAATTGGAACAAATTAATAATAACATCCTTACAAAAAATGTAATAAAAACCATTATTAAAGAAAATACAATTTTCAAGCATAAAATGTCTTTTATGATAATTGAGTACTTATTTATCACACATTAATCAATGAATTTGAATAATATAAAACTATTATAAATATTTTTTAAAATATTATTATTCCTAATCATATCAATAATTTAACAACTAGGTTATAATGGTATACTATATTACAGTTCATTTAGATGTGGGGTTGAATGTATAACAAGTTATCCAAGAAATTAAATTTATTTAAAGAAAAATATATCATTAAATATTAGTGTTCTATAGATCCCATAATCATTCCTAATCCTTCCCAGTTTCTATTATACTCCCACCTACCCCACCAATCCTAATCTATTATCAAACCATCCCCCTTTCCACATTTTTGTTAAAAATATTACATCCATACACAGGGGTGCAAACTCTCCAACTCAGTAAACTATCTACCCTAACTCCATAGTAAATTAACATACTCTGTAAACTTTATATCCCCAATAAACTCTTCTATTTATGGTGCAACAAATATTTATGTTATGATCAATGTTAAAAAATTAATTATGGTACAAAATCTATAACTTTCATATTTCTTTGTCCTTCATTTAATTATGGAGGAAGTTGGAAATGATTTTGATAACATAATCTTAAATGGGGTTTTGGATATTCTATCATAGTTTGATGTTTCATGTGATTTTATTTTGTTTATTTGTTTCATGATGTATATAATAATTTTGATGGTTAATGACATAGAATTTATACTATTTATATAATTTAATTTATTTTTTCTGTGTGCAGATGTCTTTACCTAATAATGTGAGACAAATAATCTATAGTAGTATTCTAGTTTTGATAAATTACCTTGATAATCCTACATATTATTTAATGAAATCATACCTTGTTATATTAAATCATTTTAAACCCCTATTTCTATGTTTATTAATAAGTGAGAGAGGTTTGAGGTTTATGATCATTTTACAAATAGAGAGGAACATTAATAATTTATGGAAATTTATAATTATTTTTTAAAATAGTTTTCATTCAAAATCAGACAACAAAACCATAATTTTAATGATCAATTGGGTAAGTATTACCAATATATTCACAAATATAGATATATATTGAAAGAAAAAACTCATCCAAGTATGTTATAATAATAAAAGTTTAATTTACTATCTAAAAAAACTGAAAAAAAATTAGTGGTTGAGAAATTTTCTAATTAGAACCAAACCATTAATAAATGATATATTTTTTATATATAAAATCAGATAATTTTTTTTGATTTGGGTTTGTTTTAATTAAATACCACACCAAAAAAAACAATTCCCACCCATAGTCCTAGGATACCCGAAAATATTATATGCTTTTAATATAGCTAGTACCCTCGGGTGAACCTCCACCCTTAAATGTATGATCTAATGTTTTTTAATTGAAAGATATCCCCAAATTAGTTACTTTATCTTATCTTCCCTAGACTAAGATTTCCTTTGAAGATAAGAAACCATAACAACATCAATCTATGACTTTTATTTCCTTTTTTAAATAAGTGATTCATCTCCTTTCTCTTAAATCATGATCTTATTTTATTTTAATTTCTTTATCAGTCAAACTTCAATTTTTTATCCATAACTTATTAAAGAAAATCATTTTTGATGGGTTTTCTATATGATTATTTAAAATGAATAATGTTCTTCTAAATTTTGACTCTAAAGACTATTATTATTGATTATATAATCAGAGGGTAATGTATTTTTAGGGGTTTCTAATGATGGTTTTGAATTATTATTTTTTATCTGAACCTTTTAATTGAGTTACCCAATTTTCCTCATTGGGATTCTTTTACCAATTTCCTAATTCACTTCAATATTGATCAAAACCTCTTTTAATGATCATGTTTTGTGAAACCCTTTAAGAATATATTTTAAAATCTTCAATAAATCCATAAATTTTAATTTTTTTACCTTTATCAAGCTTAATATTTCTAAATTTTTTCCTAAATAAATTTCAATAGACAATAACCCTTAAAGGTTTTTTTAAATAAGTGATAGTTTAAGATTCTCTAGGATTCTGAGCTCATTACACCATTCTTAGACACTCATGTTTGTTTTTTATAATTATTTATCATGAATATTATCCCATGGTTGATTATTCAATGAATACAATATCCAAGATTGAAACTTAGAGGACTAAAATCATTGAAGGGAATTTATAAGAGTAGTATTCACTTAATCTTGAAGAGGGGCCTCAAGATATATATAAGGGGATAAATGTAACTCCTTATTCACTAGATTAAATTCTGGGATTTATAATTGAATTATTTTTAGCTATTTTTTATGTCCAATTTTAAAATGATATCACTACTACTCAATTTGATGACATATTTTCATAAATCACATCTAGAATAAAGGTTGACATACAATTTAATAACTGTGTACCAACTTGGATAATTATACCCAAGACTAAAAACATCATCCATTCAAGTTTATATTTCATAAGTACATCTAAAAAATTATGATACTATAATATTGGATTAATTAAATCAATATAAATTATCCTCCTATATATAAGTGTAGAAAAAAATAGGAATGAGACTCAATAGTTTGTTCCTCAAGTCACTAATTTTTTTTCCACACATATCTACCAAATAAAAAATAAAAAATTAAAATGATTGATAAAAAAAGTTTCTATAATTATTATGGTAATAGAGATTTATAATGATAAGAACCACCTTCCTACCCAAGTTCTTTATTCGCGAGATAAAAAATTAAATCCCACTTAATGAATTTGTGTGAAGAACCATTGAATTTATATGGAGATTTTCGAAACTTTAATAAGTAATAGTGCATATATGATACCAATATTAATTTTTAAATTCCCTTAAAAGATTAGGATAGAAAAAAAATATTTTAATAAAATAAAATTATAATGATTAAGTACACTAAATAATAACCTGACATGATAGTTGAGCAATAACATATAAATGTTTAATGGATGAAAATAAGAAATATTTATATGAATTATGATATTTGTGTCATTACTCTTATTTTTCAAATATAGGTTGATCATATAGATGAATATCCATCTTCATGAATACTAAATATTATATGAAAATATTATCCATTTACATTTGGTAGGATTTGTTTGTGTGTCTCTATTTCAATTAATTTTGTTTTGGGTATTTAATGTACTATGTTTTTGTCTCCATAAAAAATAGTTCCTTTAATAATTTTTTTCTTTTATACTTAAAAAACTACTATCCATGTACCTAGTAATATTATTCATCTTATAAATCAAATAAATACCGATTTTGTTAATAAAAATTTTTAGGTTCTTAAAATATTAGCTAATAAAACATTAAGAAGTCATATTTTATTGACCCACTAATGTTCTAGAGTAGTTAGCTCCTTATAGATTAAAAATACTTATAATATGAAGGATTGAAATTTTTTCAAGGAGATGTGGGTATAATAATGACCTAAAATAATGAATGATAAACTTTATATTAGTTGGCTTGGGTTTCTATCATCACTTAAAAATAATTGTTCTCATAGAACCTTTAGGTGATAAGATCAATATAATCTACTATATGTTTGGATTTAGAAAGTCACTTTATAGTTAATTTTTTTCCCAATTTTTAAGTTTTATGTAAATTTTTATTAATTACTTTTTGAGACTCCAATTTCTAGATTTAATTAGAATAACATTTGTGCAATAAGAAATTGGTCTATATGTATTCAGTTTAGATGTTATTTTAATGGTATGTTTTATAATCTTCTTATTTTCCACTACTAAATCTTCTTTAACCTACTTAAACATAGCTTTGATATGTTTGAAACCATTTTAAATATTATAACTATATTGATAGAGTTATTAAAAATATAGTGGAAACTAAATGTATTTTTTAGAAAACACACAGTCAAAATATTTACTAATTAATTTATTACTCACCTTATTCATAAAACATGTTTCAATATTTGAAATACAGTAGATAAAAAACTCAGACATATTCTTATAATTTTTATTATAAAAAACATGTTTAGGATATGTCTTTAGTCATACTCTCATTATTTTAAACCTTTAATATATACTAATTTATTATATTATTTTGATTATTCTTTCCAATTTTTTTATATATTTATATTGACTCCAGTAATAAACCCTAGTTTAGATTGACCATAAGGGGTGAGGGGGGGGGAGGTGGATTATAAGTATTATTCTATGAATTATTTAACTTTTCAATTGGATCACTTGACCTAGATAAATTTCTCTATCAACTAAATTATATCTCAAAACCTCACTTCTTGTACAATAGTAGTAATAGAGAGAGAATAACATAATATTTATAAGGTTCTTTATAAAATCATTCCCCTTAACATGTTGGTTGGACACCCCACCATAGATTATACACTATAGAAAATATTATATATAATATTATTTGGTTAGACACCCCAGCTACAATCCTCCCTCTACTAGTTAGACACCCTATCAAAATATCCTTTTCTAATAATTGACCAGACACGAAAATTTTAACTTCAATTCAATAAATGGTTTGGAATCTCATTAAAAAATATCCTTAAATTTTGATCTAGTGTTATATAGGTATCATTTTTATTTAGGGATTCCTATATTCCTCCTTATGATGATCATCCTCCATGAGTGAACATGATCTAGTTCAGCTGTGTACTTTACCCAGTTAAAGAGGTCTTTTCTTTGATTTAATAATAAATGAGGCTTTGGCCCCAACATTAAAAAAATAAAAAATATAGTGTGAATATTATTCTCTATATTCTAAATATAAAATCTCCATAATTTTTAGACTAAAATGTTATCCTAAATTTTAAATAGGTCGAAGATATTCGTAATTTAAATATCTTTCAAAATTATTGAAATCCTAGAGAGTCTACCCATTTAAATCTATAATATAGTCAGGATATTTTTTTAGAAAGGTGTAGCCTGATCTTTTTTTGAATGAATATAGTCTTAATTTCCAGTAACTTATATTTTTATTACAACAACATTGTATCTCTACTAACTTTCAAAACTGACGACTATAGTATAGTGGAATTACAATACGATTGGTGGAACTATAGAAATGTGGGTTACTATATCATTACTTTACTTTATTAAATCATTCAAGATAGGGTTTCTGGAAACATAAAAATCACCCTATAATGTTCCTCCCAAAAATTGTGAAATTATTCCACTTCTCTATAGATTTATGGATTATTCCTAAACCATATAAATCCCTTTGTCTTTGATATTATGTTTGTTACTTTTTATTTTTCATCTTCATAATATTATTATATATATTCATTATCTCTTTTTCAATCTTGACATTTCTCTATCAATTTCCATATTTTAATTCTCTCCATAATTAACTTATTTAAATCATTTGAAATTTCCACATTCATGGTATCATGAAACATTACCACGTGGACCTCCTAACTGTGTCATGATTCTCATCTCATTATATTTGTATGACTCAAAAAACTTTGAATTTCTATAAGTGTTAGAATCATATGAAATACCTCATGAAATCGAATGATCCTTCAAAGTAATATTATAATAAATATTATTATGATTAGAATATTTATGATCATGATACATATAATCTCAAGTCATATAATGAATCAATGTCCTATGATGAAGCAAAGACTTATGATCTAATATAAATCTTACAATCTAGCTTAAATTCATTAAATAAATACTTTTCTATTAAAGGATTAAGTTCATGCCTCTTCTATTCTTGATTAGAAGAAGTTTTAAAATGTACAATATGAATGGATCATGATGTATCCATCACTATTTTACTTCTAGAACATTCTTCTATCAATCAATAAACCACATGCATATCCACAATATAACATAGCACACTATTTCTCATAGGAAAATGATAATCTCTACATGGTCACTAAAACAACCATAGAAAAATCACTATAGTGGGGTGAAATTTTCATAACACAATTCCTAGGATGTTGTACCTAAAAATGATGCACATATATCCTCTATTTCCTAACATATATTCAACTTGATATTGTTCACTTATTATAAATCAAAATGGATTTGATATCATCAATATGGTGAATCAATTAATATAATATTCTTATCATAATTTTATTAAATATACAATTTTTTATAATGGTTTATATAATGAAATATTATTATTTTGTTACAGTTATTTAGCTTATGGATTAATTATTAACTTTACATTAGAGGAAGATTACCCTTCCATAAATCCTGAACATAGAGTTACCTTTCCATACCTCCGGGTCTAGATTTCCATAGGTATCACATTAGATTTATATTTCTACTGAAATCTATGGATAACCTTTATATAGAGAGTGAAAATATCACTTTACCTTGACACAACACCTCCTTACATTTAATCAGTTATTGGGCTTAGTGTTACATTTATGTAACTATAAGAATTCACTACAACCTTTATGAGACTCTAAAATTCTTTCCTTTCCTTTTTGTACGTATAATAATTTCTAATTTACCCTTACATAAGTATTAATTCTAACTCAAAAATACCCTATACCTCCTAAATTCCATCAAATATTGTCAATAATGTTCCATCACTTTTCATAGATTAATGATCAATGTAATAATCATCCTAATAAAATTAAAGATGCAATAAATAATAATCCTCCAAGAACCACCACACCCATTGCTTCACCAAAAACATATTCATTCATCAACAAAAAATGTAATTTTTTACTTGGGAACACCGAAATTTTTAGACTCATTATTACTCTTTTATAGAATAATCATCCCATATTTTAATCTACCTTACTGAATCTGTCTTTAAAAAGCTTATGTTAAATAATAGGGTTTAACAACCTCTTTAGGGGAGGAAAATACTAAAACCTTATCAAAGGGAGAGTATATATGTAATTATTCAATATGAATTTTATAGAAACTAGGTAAATATGATCTATGGTGAATTTTTTTTTACCGTGAAGATAAATTGTTAACTATTGATACATAGAGTACTTAATCATGGCTTGTAGATCTCATGAAAATATGTGGCATATAAAAGATACATTTATTAATTTTCAAAAAATAACCTTTTAAAAAGTGAAATGAAATCTTTAAATAAGTAGTGTTATTATTTGAAAATTATTAATATAATAAGTGGTAAACTATGAAATCTTTCTATTCAATCTTTTCCGTATACGAGCATGACCTAAATAGGCTTAGATCTAAAGTAATTAACCTCATTAGTTATTTATTATTTTTGAATGAATAAGGAAGTGTGATATGAAAATATTGGTGAAAGATTATTAAATAATATTAATTATCAATAAAAAAGGGAATTTCCAATATAACAAAATAAGGATAATGTGGGAATATATATTGAAAAAATGGGAAGAATATTGACACCATGATAAATAATATATGTGTAAAATTCTTACCTAAGGGGGGATATTTAGTATTGTGTTTGTTATCAATTTATGTAATATTATATAAATTATATACATTTTAATGTCTATAAAAGTGAATATAGTTATATTAGAGTAATGTTGGATTTAAAATATGGTGTTTTAATTAAATTTTATAACCCTTGTTGTGGTATATGAGGTTTTAAAGTTGTGGTTCAAATTATATTCAAATGAGTTGGTATCCAATATATACCATGGATAGGAAAACCATGCTACAGAAAATTATAATATGATGTGTTCAAGTAAATAACACCATAATCATTTAAAAAAATATGTTTCATAAAGTTTATATTCAAAATAAATTCAAGATATAAACATTAATTTGAGTTGTATGTGGGGGAATATAAAGGAATTTAAAGTCTTTATATGAAACATATTAGGAAATATAAATCATCATGGTTGAGGTAATTTCTAGAAAGGCATGGAAATACATTCCCTATTCAAAATGGCTTGAAAGGATAAAAACATTATGGTATATGTTTTGGTAAGAAGAAAGATCACTAAATGAAATAGGAATAAGTGAATACTATTCCATGGAATTATTAGAATTATCCTATATATTAATACTTAATACTTTATATAGGAAACACTATATATAAAATAAATACCACACCATGATGAGAATATGATAAAATATTCAAATTTTAAAATGAACAAGATTTCAGTATTAGAAGGATTATATTATATGGAAGGAGGAGTCAATGCTTTTACAAGGAAAATAGTTTCATAGAGAAATATGAACATGATGTAGTGTGGTATATTTTGATAAAATTAAGTGATTCATATCTCATGTAACCTTGGAAACTTAGAGATAATATTTGGAGATATTCTAGATCCATAAGGATGAGTGTAAGAACCCTTAATGGAAATGACATGGAAATGAAGATATATAATATCTTGGAAATATGTTACTCTATATTATAAAATATCAAAGAATCATGGAGTTTATATATGGAATAAAATAAAGAGAAAGTAGTTAAGGGATGAATGCAAGGGAGACAGGTAATGGAAGATTCCTAAAGCGTGTGATCATAACTAGTGAGTTTTTTTTTGTATTACTATTCTTTGATTTAATCATTATAATGGTATATATGCCGTATTATTTGTAAAAATTGTATCAAATAATTTTTAAGAGAAGAAAGAATAATAATTTAACCTAAAACTTGGTAGTAGACTGTTCCTAAACCTTTTAATCACAAAAAGTGAATTTTGTGATTTTTTGGAGAATTAACACATCATTATGGTATCATAATTAGACATTTTCATTTGGGAAAACCAACTAAATTACTGTAATAGTACACTTTAATTTCTTGATTCACTTTTTTGGTATTAATGATATATTTTTTAGTTCCTTATTATATGGGATAAAGATCTATTTTTAAAAATATAATTCGTACACTAATTCAACTCCTATTAAGGTGTTTGGGAACTAAGTGACTAAAACAATTTACTTAAAAGAAAAAAATATGAAATATAAATATATAAATCATTCATAATACCATTTTAAACCATTATAATATCCCAAAATAAACATTCTTATATATGTAGGACTATCTTCCAATTAAAAAAAATCCACCATACTCATTATGGATATACACAACCACTCTAACATAATAACCAGCAAAACTTATCTTCAAATAAAAATCCTAATTAGCCTCATAAAAAGTATAATCAATTCAAATTCACTAGATCTATTTTAATTACTTGATATTTTAAAAAGAAACACTATATTCGATAACATACAAGATATGCCAGATGAAGCTTAAACTAATAACTAAATATTATTATTTAAATCCAACCATTATAACCTAGTCATTAAATTGGATTGTATGAATAATAATAAATTATTTATGAAATAAATATAATGTTATAACTCAATATTAACATTTTTTCAAGTTTTTATAAAATAATCACACAATTTTTAGTAAAGTAATTTTATTCTTTAAAAGATACATTTTCTTCAAAAATGTGTTTTTCCTTCTTTTCATGAGTGAATATTATAATTTCTAAAAGTTATAGAATATTTATTTCAAAAAATTAATTTAATTTTTTAATTAATATTTTCCTAAGTTTCTTTAAATTATTTTATTATAATTTTTTCAAAATAGTTTTATAAGGAATAATGAAAAATACTAATTTTTATTGAAAACTATATTTTATTTTAAATAATTTACATGGTAAAATTTTGTTTTGGATTAATTTTAAAATATTATTAGTTTATTTTTATTTAAAATAAACCAATTATTGGTTTTAGGGGATTTATACATGAATTTAGGATAAAAATATTTTATATTTTAAAAGCCAATTTTTATATAAAACATTTATTCATTGGGGTTTGTAGGTTTAATTTTAAATTAAATTATGAAAATTATATTTTTTTGAATTTTTAATAATTGATTTAATATTTTTAATCAATGGGTCCAAATTTATTAAATAATTTTATTTTATTTTTTTGTAATATGAATAGTAAACTTAATAATTTTTATTGTCAAGGAAAAGGGTAAATTAGGTAATTAAGGGTAAAAATAATGTGATAGAGACTAGAAAACAACCCTAAAACTTACCCCAAATTAATTAGATGATTAATTTCTATCCATAATCATTCATTTTTAGGTTATATGACCATTTTATTCCATTTTTATATTATTATAACGTTTATAATATTTTATTTAAAGAAAAGTTAATGATGTCACACTCTTGTTTTTAATAAGTATTATATTTTTAATATGGTGTTATACAGAAGATATGTTCTACTATAAATATTAATTTTAAAGATAAAATATTTATTTTAATCATGGTAATTTATATTTAGTTTTTAGGTTGTTAAAAATTACTTTAAATTCTTTCATAACGCCGATTCAATAATTATTCAATTGTTGGAAAAATAAAATAAATGATATTAAAAATATTAAAATTAATATACTTTTAGATAAATAATTTTATAAAATAATTTTTATATTAACTTGAAATTTTAGGGATATAATAAAATAGTTTTATCAAATTATAAGTTTTATCTTGATATTATTAATGTCAAAATAATGAATGGTTCTTAAAATTATAATTATGGATATTTTTTAGTAAGCAATATTTCATTAAATTATATAAAATACCTAAATTTTTTAATTAAGACCAAGTTTTTATTATAATTTTTAAAATATCAACCATGTTCCATTAATTTTATATTTTATATTTTATATTAACTATATTTATGCTCAGAGTGTAAAAATCCATGTTGTCATGGTAAAGGTTAAAGGGGTTAAATATGGTTTAAAACTAAAATATAAGGGTATAAATATAGTAAAAAATTATCTAATATTTATTTTATGAGTTTATTTATACCCATAATAATCTTATATTCAAAATTAATAAATTAATATCCTTTTGGTGTTAAAAATTATTTTATATTAATTTATTATTTTGGGATGTTTGAAGAGTTCCCCTCCCCTATCTTATAAAAGGTCACCTATTCTCATTTTTAACACTTAAAAAAACCATTTTTTTTTCTGAAAATGCATTACCAAATACCTTCATAAAATCACTCCTATCATTATATAGGTATTGGTTTATGGATAAGACAAACCTTAGTGTCCATAAGGTGTTAAGAAAAGGATATTTTTTGAAGAAGAGGTATTGTTTTTAATCGAGTGTTTCTGTTTTTCTTATTATTCCACATCACTAAAATATTTTTAAACCTTGATTCAATACAAAATATAATATCCTACAAATAATTATATTTTATTATGTCATTTTAATGACATATATTTACCTCCAGGTCCATCAAATGGGAAAAGAATTCATCATTCGTGTGTTTGGCCGACTTCAACCCCGCTAACTGATGTAATTCATTTTCCATCACCATATCTATTCGATGGATTTTAATGATGGAATTAATATTTAAAAATGATATTCATGAAATATTTATCATTATAATAAATTAATATATCAATTATTTCCTTACCCTTATATGTATATATAAATGATAATGTCGTTCATGTGTACATGTAGAGTACCACCACCATGAAGCGGTGCGATTCATTTTTCATCAACAGGTCACATGGATGATATATAAGTGTATTTAAAACATTTATATGATATATATGATATATATGATATTATTTTCATTATAGAAATATACAATAATTATTATCTTATTTTTTTAATGATCTTTGAAATATGGAAATGTTATCTATGCGTACGTATGGCTGACAATCTCTATGATTGTAACATAGTTCTTTTTTCATAACCATATTTAATGGATGGATTCAAAAGTATAATTTATTTATAAAAATGAAAATTATGAAATTATTATTATTCTAGATATGATTTAAAAAGTACCACTTTGACCATATTAAACCAACCAATTCATTTTGAACTTAAGTACCAAATATCATCAAAACCCAAATGTGAATTTAAAAGATTACGTAATTCACACAATAATAAGTGATACAAAAGGAATAATTAACTTGAAAAATGTTATTAATAAATTAAATAAATAACCTATGTTTTTAATTCTTTAATATAAATAATGTATTTTATTATTTAGACTTAATGTTAAGGTAATTCTTAACTCAATTTTCATTTATTAGGTCAAACTTCTAGCTCATTAATTATGTCATGCAAAGATCATACGTGAAAAAACATTTGATTATATTATGTTGTATTTACACTTTTTTTATTTTTATTTACAGTTTAGAATCATAATATATTCATTTTATTTACTCTCTCTTCAATTATTTGATATTTTTAAGGGATTCTCTTTTAAAAACCATATTTTATAGTTCCTCCGTTAACAATTTTTACAAAATTCAGAAATATTATTTTTTAACTTATATATAATTAGGGGATTTTCCTACCATTATGATTATTTTATTATTTTAAATTTACATTATAAGGTTTCATATTTCATTTTAAATAAAATTTATTCTTTATGATGTGTGTAGTTTTTTAGATTTTAAAATTGTTTTTTAAGAAAAAGGGGTATTTTGATATCTAAAAGTTTTCTTTACATGGTTTTAAAATAATTTTCAAAGATTTTATTCCTGATATGGTTCTTGGAAATTTTTTATAAAGGGATGAGACTAATTGTATCTCATGCGTGATCCTTTTATATCTTATTTGATGGGTGTGCTAAGATAGATCTCCAATGCACTGGGAAATGATTTTGTTCCCAGGAGAATTATATATGGAAGTCGGATATATGGTTATTCAAATATATATGGGTTATTATAAGAATTATATTAGAGTTCTATAATTATGATGTCCCAAGGAACCTACATGAATTTTCTATGTTTTCTAGTGAGTTTTCATGGAAATAGTTTGATCTCAAAAGGAAAGATAATGATTAATGTTAAGGAAAATGATTCAATTTTCAGAAGAAAATGTATGTTTTTAAGAAAAACGGTTTTAATGGGTTTTCATACTTTAATTAGACTAAATTATTTCTTCCTTTATGTTTATTACATTGTTTTTTTGTGATCATAACAAATTTATAAAATGTTTTTCATAGGTTTTTAGGAATAATAGGGACAAAGATGATGTCATGATGAAAATTATGAAGATTTATCTTGAAAAGAGACCTTATTTTATCTTAAAAAGTATTTTTGGTAGTGGAAATTGATACCGAGTAAATGTTTCCACTTTTAATGTATGAGTTTACATTGTAAGAGGTTTTCCTAATTCTCTTTAACTATAAACTAAAAAGATCCTCCTAAATTTAAGAAAGTTAATTCTAGTTCAAAAACACTAGAATATGTATTTTTTTAGGCCATGTAATTACATCCATCCCACAATTCCATGTAAACTAGGAACAATATAACCTATAATATCCCTCCCACATAAAATTAAACATTATTATACTCCCATCCAAGATCCATCATACCAAACTAAAGGATAACTGAACAAATTGATCTCAAATATATAATAACTTAACTAAGTATTATTCCCTTACCAAATTCAAATAAACCCTCATATCCATCATACCAAACATCTAAAAATTCTTAAAATAAATCTCTAATAGACCATATATTGAAAAGAATAAAAAATATGGAAATAAAGGGATGCACAATTTTCCTATATGGTTTTAAAATTTCAAATCATAAATATTATATTACACTATTTTACATTGTACCATTTCTAAATAGAAAAACCTAACATTAATTGCCCACTTTAATATTTTTTATGCCTAATTATCTTTCATTAACAACCTTTTTCGATAATATACCCTTAAAACTCCTCTAACACCCTTTCAAGAACTTAATATATTAAAAAAAATGATATTTCACTCTTTAGAACCAATATAAAACTCATTTACAAGGTTCTATATCATAAATCAAGACATACAGTTCAATATTCTAACAATAACCCATATATCCCCTATCCATCAAATTATATTTTCTATAATAGTAGTTTTTTCAATTCACATCCCAAATGGTTACCAGATACACTATACACACTCCCAGTGCATTCTGAATATCCAAATATCTATTTTATTCTATCTCTATTATGATTCTAAAATAAAATATCTATAAAATAAAGAAGGGTTCATCTATTCATAGAACACCCAACTAGATTGAGGAATACATATTTTCTAAGACTAAACATCCAACTTGTAGTAGGATAAATATTATTTTTTATATAATTTAAAATCCATTTTTATAGAAAATATCACTTAATTTATATGACTTACATAAATTATTCCCCTTAATTTTAATCCATTGAAATATTTATTGGATAACTCCTTTATAAAAACGATTTTTTTTGAAATGTTAAAATTTAAAAAATCCTTTGAATATATATAAATAACCTTTAAAATGCTCAAGAATAATTTTTTTAATTGACACATCTTCAAAAAATGCATATTAATCTAATTCAAGACTCCATATCACACCCAACAATAAATATTCCTAACCATCAGGATGGTTTCACCATCATCTAGTGAAACCACCAAACCAAAATCCTTAAATCAAACCATTGAAAGTAAAGAAAAGTGAAGAATAAGGAAATAAGTGGATAATAGAGAGATTTACCTTTAATCCATTGTAGAAATCACTATGAAAATCATCTCATAGAAATGGATTAATGGGATAATGGGGTAAGTGTTTCCCAATTTGAGATGGAGGGGGAGGAGGTGAAATGAGATAATAAAGAGGACGCCTAAAAAAATAACAATCATATAAAAAGACACTATTTTACTACATAATTTACCAATCATGTAGACAAACCATGTCAAGTCACTATCTCATATTGTTTTCTATACAATTTTTTAATAAATATCCATCATAATTATACATAGCTTAAAACCTCCAATTTCTTTCACATTCATATCTCAACTTCACCCAAAACATTTTTACATATAAATAAATAATATTTAAGGTCATTACAAAATATTTAAACTCAAAACACGATCTAAATTGAAATTCATCTCCTTAAAAACAAATGTGAAAAATTTCCTCATTATTTTACCAAATTCATCTTCCTTTAAATCAAAAATTGTTTATTTATTAAATTATCTAAAAGGTATGTCTTACAATTATACCTATTAGAATCAATTTTCTACTTTAAAAATCTATTCTATAAATATTAACCTAATTACACAGACCATTACCACTCAATACTCATTCTCACTCTCTATCTAGGTATACAGATTTCTTCCAAAAAACATTTCTAGTATCGGGCATACTTATATTAACAATAAATATGTAGAACATACTTTTTATTACACAATTAAACATAATTCCTTACATAAAACTAATTTGATAAAACATATAAGATAGAGGTTTCTAGTGTCTTTGTGGCTTAGGATCATTAAATAACAACTTAAAACATGAAAAATAACATCTTTATTGAAAACTTCCTTTACATAACCACTACATTCCCTCGTACTTAGCATTGCATGGGATAACCTGAGGACATGTATAAAAAAGGGTGATCTATAAATCCCAGTAAGGGATTAATAATAGAATAACATAAGGAATAAAATACATAATAGGAATATCAATAGAGAACAATAGAATCATAAACATAAAGGCATGATAAAGCATGATAATCATAACATGGAAATGTGGAAACAACAGTAAACATGGAATTAGCATGTGCCAAGGCTCATTGCACATGGAGCATGAGTAAATCCCCATTGAAAATGAAGGATGAGTAAACCCTCATTTCAATTGAATTATCATGAGTAAACACCCATTTCCCCTGACGTATCATGATACTATAATTTACCTAATGCATTGGAGCCCTATTAGGGCGCACCCTTCTTAAGCATTTCATTTCATGCATAAGTGTGCCATATGGATCATAAAACATTGAATCATTCAACATAATCATTTATTACACAATAAAGGAATGTGGAATACATACATGAAACTATTTAAACAATAATTAAATGTGTATATAGGTGAATACCCTTGATAGAGAAATGGTCATGGTATTCACTACACAATGACTTTGGCTTGGAAAAGCGTGGTGTAATTTCGGCAGCATAACGACGTGACATAAGAACTCATAAAAATGGTTGATGAAACAGAAAGGGGTATATCATCATATTTACATGACATGGACTGTAAGGGGGTCATATAGATACATTTTCCAACAAATTTAAGGGAATTTAGATTCATGATACAAAATAATTTCTTGAATGTAAATGAGGAGAGGGAAATTCCTTTCGGAATTTTGGCATAGTGACATGTGTACATGGGAGGAATTTAATGGGAGAGAAAGGGGTATCCCATAATTCAAACATAAAGAGGTCAGTATGGGGGAGGTGAGAAACCATACCCCAACATTTATAATTGAACTTAATATGGCATAACAACTTAAAGAATATTGAACAAAAATGAGAAAGGATGAAAATCCTTACATGGAAGTGTGCTTCCAAAGGCTTGAGAGAAGATTATTGGGAGCATGGGGCACCTTGGGAGGATTCTAGAGAGATAAGGTCTGAGGTTGGATGAACTCCAAAGGCTTTGAGTGAGGAGGAAGTGGGAGCTTGGGTGAGTTTATATAGGAAAGGTGAGGGAATTCTTTATTATTTATGTTTGGGACACCTCACATTAAACTAATCCAAAACACAAACCAACCTATGATTTTTCCCATGGTTTTTGGAAAAGGGAAGTTTAAAACAATATTTTATAAAAAGTCTTAAATTCTTAAAATAATGTGGTTGTATATGTGGAGGTGAGTCACACTCTCAAGAAAAATAATTTAAAAAGACAAAATGTTTTATAAGCCTTTCAGGTTCCACTAAAGCATTGTAAAATAAATGAAAAAAATCTAAATTAACATTATATTAATTATAAAACATATATTGTCCTAAAATACTGTTTATAGTGTTTTATTACATCACTATTGGGTCATTATAATGTCACAAAACACATTATATATTTAAACGGTATTTAATTTTTACCCAAAAATTTGACTGTCTTAGAAAATTATGAAAAATTCACCATTAGATAATTTCAACGTCTTGATTCCAAAAATAATATTAATTTTATCTAAATAATTCTCTAAATATGTTAATTTTTAAATTTAATATAAAAACTGACATTTATCAAAAATTCATGGGTTTTGACAAAAATAGCATTCAAACCATAATAAAAATTACAATTACATTCATAAAATTATATGATCATTTATATTTAATAAATATTAATTATAGTAATTTTTTATTAAAATATTATTTAATTCAAAAATCAATTAATTCATCAAAACATATTTCTTAGTTCAATATTAACTAAAAATACTATTTGTGCTTTAAAAAAACTATTTACAAAGTAACAATAATAAAATGAATGAACAATATTTATACAAAAGATAATGTGCATAGTCATAATGCTGGGGTATCATTACATAACCCTTTATAAAACCTTCATAAGACTGAAGGGTAAGGTGTGCGATGATGATAGACTCTTGGGGTGGATCAGATAACATCGCTCGGGTGGTAATCTCTATTAACTTCAACTTTTTCTATAGTCAGTTCCACTCAAGCTTAACATGTTCAATCCTGGCTTGGGATTGGTCAAGAGTGAAGCCCAATGATGCCACCTCCTTTCCAAGATCCGAAAAATTGGCTTCGTATGGGGCAAGTCTACTGGATGAGGCCATCGCTTCCTTTGTTTGAGTAAATTGGATTTGTTAAAGCCCTATATTTATACTAATCATGTGATCCCTGTTCAACGACTATATTATCAACAGTCACAATTTATAATGGTATTTTAAAATATAAAAACATAAAATCTATGAAGATGAAATTTTATATAAACATTTTACATAAATGGACATTTAATTAGATCAAGAGGGATTTCCATTAATGAATGTTTGGGTTGTTACAATATTCCCCCCTTAAGAAATTTTTTCCTCAATATTTCCTTTTCCACACTAAAATAAGCGTGGCTAACTCTGCTTTATCATTTCCTCCAATTACCATGTTGCTTCTTTAAACTTCTAGTTTCGCCACAACACCTTGACGAGGGGAAGTCTCTTATTTTGTAGAACTTTTTCTCTATGATCTAATATCTTCACTAGTTGCTCTTCATAAGAAAGATCATCCTCTAACTATACCACCTATGAAGATATTACAAGTGAAGGGTCCAGTATGTACATCCTTAAGAGGGATACATGAATGACATCATGTACTTTGGACATGGTAGGGGAAAGTTCTAGTCGATAGGACACAACCCCAACAAGAACAAGAATCTCGAAGGGGACGATGTACCTTGCACTTAACTTCCATTTTTTTATAAACCTCATGAACTTATTCCTTGGAGATAGGCATAGAAATACCATGTATCCAACTTTAAACTGAAAGTCTCATCGAACGTTATCTACATAACTCTTCTGTCAACTCTGAAATACCTTGATATGCTGCTGAATGGTTTTCATCTTCTCCACCATTTCTTCAACCATTTCTAGTCCAAGAAGCTTACGTTCACCGACCTCATCCCAACATGCCAGTGTTCTACACTTTTTTCCCATAAAGTGATTTATATGATGCCATTTGGATGCTCGAGTGGAAAATGTTATTATAAGAGTACTCAAACAGAGGAAGATGTTGATCCCATTCTTCTTTAAAGTACATTGAGCACACTCTCAACATGTCCTCAAGTGTTTGGATGGTCCGATTGGATTGGCCATCAGTTTGAGGATGATAGGCTGTACTAAAGTTGAGTTCAGTATTCAGAGCATGTTGAAGACTCTTCCAAAACCTAGAGGTGAATCATGGATCTCGATCAAACACAATAGATAGTAGTACTCCATGTAACCTTACCACTTCCCTGATATATATCCATGCCAATTGATCCAATGATAAATCCTCCCGAATAGCAATGACATGTGTAGCCTTTGTAAGAAAATCCATAGAAACCCAGATTACATTGTTTCCTTTGGATGTATACAGAAGTTTGATGAAAAATTCCATGGAGATGTTCTCCCATTTCCATTCTAGTATGGGAAATGGTTGCATCATCCCCTTATACTTTTTATTCTCTAACTTTACTTGCTGGCACACCAGGAACATTGATGTATATTCAATACTCTCCTTCATATTATCCCACCAATAATGCTCTCAGATATCTCGACACATCTTTGTGTTTCCTGGGTGAATAGAGAAATTTGAACTACGTGGATCATCCAAAAGTTCCTTCTTCAGCTCCGAAAATGATGGAACACATAGTATTTTCCCAAATCTCACAATTCTTTATTCGTTAAAATTAAACTCCAAGGATATCCCTTTTCTGATAGCTTCCACTTTTTCTTGAATTCCAACATTATCCTTTTGAACATCCTTTAACGTTTCCAAAAGTGACGGTTTAACAATCATTTGTGAAAGGATTGATTAAGTTACATTCTCTCTGTTTCTAATGTACATCTTTATCAAATATTAGATGATTGTATCATTTTCAATTATCATCAATAATAAAATCGCTGGGTCATTTCTACATAGGGAATCCACCACCTTGTTCGCTTTCCCAGGGTGGTAATGGATTGAGCAGTCATAGTCGTTGATCAGCTCTAACAATCTTCATCAGCACATGTTCAACTCTTTTTGTGTGAATATATACTTGAGGCTTTTGTGGTCCATATATATTTCACACTTCTCCACAAAGAGATAAGGCCACAAAATTTTCAAAGTGAAGATCACTGCAGCCAACTCTAGGTCATGTGTTGGATAGTTCTATTCATGAACATTCAATTTCCTTGAAGCATTGGCAATGACTTTGTCATTTTGCATCAATACACATCCCATTACCTTCTTCAAAGCATCCCTGAATACCACAAAAAGTTCTCCACTTGTGGGTAAAGTGAGTATAGGCACAGTGATAAGACTCCTTTTCAACTCCTTGAAGATTTTTCTCATTCATCACTTCAAAAAACTTTACTCCCTTCTGACTTAGCTTGGTAAGATGGTTGGAAAATCATGATAAAATTCTCACAAATCGTCGATAATATCTAGATAAACATAAGAAGCTATGGATATCCATTACCGATGTTGGCCTTGACCATACCTCAATTGCATATATGTTGGAGGGATCCATAGATATCCCATTGCTTGTGATGATATGGCCCAAGAATGAGACCTCCTTCAACCAAAAATCACACTTGCTGTACTTTTAATTGAGCTTCTCCTTCCACAAGGTCTCTATTATAGTTCTTAGATTCTCCTCATTACCCTCCTTAGTTTTGGAGTATATCATAATATCATCTATAAAGACTAGCCCAAGTTTGTCTATGTAATCTCTAAAGACTCTATTCATTAAGTCCATGAATATTTCTAGAGAATTAGTGAGTCCAAAAGGCATTACTATGAATTCATAATGCCCTTATCTTTTATGAAAAGTAGTCTTGAGAATATATTCCTTCTTCACCTTAACTTGATAATATCTCGACCAAAAATCCACCGTGGAAAAGTATTTTGCTTCATGTAGTAGATAGAACAATTCATCAATTTGTGGGAGATGATACTTGTTATTTATCATGATTTTGATAAGATCACAATAATTGATGCAAATGAACATTGAACCATCCTTATTCATAATGAAGAGGACTGGTGCACCCCATGGCGAGGCACATAGGCATGCACATGGGCGTATAAAACCTTTATCTAGATTCTTCTGTAGTTGATTATTCAGCTCCTCAATCTCCACAATACCCATTCAATATGGATTCTTGGATATTGGAAACTCCCTAGGTATAAGATCAATTGAGAATTCAACATCTCTTCTAGGAGGAAGACCAGGCAATTCCTTGGGAAACACTTCATCTAATTCCCTCACAATTGGAATGTCTTCTAGGATGGTTTCCTTCTTAGACTCAATCATATAAGCCAGATACACATGCTCATAGGTTAGTAATATCCATTCTTGAGATGATGGAGCTAAATAAGATTCAACTTCCTCCTTGCACTTGTAAAGAATCGAGGGTTGATTATCCACATGGAGAGTGACTTCCCTCTAACGGAAATTTATGTTGGATCTATATAAGGAATGCCAATCAATGCCAAAAATTTCATAAAATTCCACGATAGGGAGTATGAAGAGGTTTTTTGGGAAGTTTAATCCACATATTTTGACAAGGGAGGAGTTATATTCATGGGATGAAATGATTTCCCCATCTACCGTACTCACTGACATCTTCACTTCCATTATTTGTGGTGGTGCTGGGATTATTCGACTAAACTTTAGATATATAAAAGAATGCGTATAACCTGAATCAAAAAGTACGTTTTCTATTATTGAATGAATAACTAGAATACCTATCACCACTTCATTGTCAAGGTTCACTTAGATAGTAGTGACGGAAAAAGCTCAGCCTTGCTACCTTGGAGGTTGTTGGATGCCTCCAAAAACCCTTGGCTTAGGGAAATGAATTTCAAGATGTCCTGGTTCTTTGTAGTTGTAGTAATGAACCACACATTGAGGTTCGAACAGAGTGTTCCTATACTCTATCGTAGCCACTGGTCTTTCTTGCTGATAGTTAATAGCCATGTACCTTCTCTTCCACATCTAAATCATTTCCTCATCCCCTTCAGGCAATTTCTGGGGTGCTTCTTTCCACATCTTTGGAAAGTGGGGTGCTGGATCTTATTAGCACCATTGGATTTATCCATCAGACCACCAGAATTGAAGTTTACCTTATGCTTCTTATCCCCATGATACCATTGAGATTATCCGATCTCCATTTCGACCTTGAGGGCACATCAGACAATTTCCTCATAGCTGTCAATGTCATGGATCACAAGCTCTTTCCATAGGCTAGGTTTTAGCCCACCAAAGAAGAGGTCAAACTTGCCTTCGGGGGTAGCAACAAAGCTAGAGTCATATCATGCAAGCCTTGTGAATTTTTCCTCGTAAGATATGACATATTCTTCATCTTTTTTTCTTGAGGGAAAGGAAGTCCCTTTCCATCTTAAGTTGGAGGGTGCACGAAAAATATTTATCGAAAAACATCTTCTGGAAATACTTCCATTCCAAAACCTCAATATCCTCCTCAGGCTTTGTATTTTTGATCAAAATCCAACATTGATCAGCTTCACCCTCCATATGATGAGCAGCCATGAGAACCTTTTCTTGTTCAGAACATTGAATGATGGAGAAGATCATTTCAATGGAGTTGATCCATTGTTCAGCTATTGAGGGATCAGATGATCCATTAAAAGTTGGATGGCTTTGTCTCATGAATTTCTCTATAGTGACTTGTTCTTTCTTGGGGGGGGGGGTTGAACGTTCCTCTCAACCCATGTTTCTATTCAAATATTTATTTATTTGAGAGAGAAACGTGACAAAGTTCATGATTACTGCCCCCATTGTATTGGGCATCTCATTAGTACATTCATCACATTGTTCTTCACAATAGTTGTTAGCCCGAGTCCTCCTATTACCAACCATATGATCGAATAAATGAAAAGTTAGGGGTAACACATAAAGTGTAATACAAGGACAAAACTGATGACTTATAAATAAATTTTATTTCCGTAACTTATGAATCCATAGGCATCAATCTATGATATTCATGATCTACTTTTTAACATATATACTTAGGTGTATTTTTTATTCCCTTAACATTTGTTCATACTAAGAATGTAAATTTACCAAATCATATCCCATGGGAGTATCGTAACCAAGAGTGCAGCAAGGCCCATTGTCGTGCAGTAGTTCCTGTTCAAGTCTAGCTCAACACAGTTTTTTTGGGTATTACCCCTTGGATACATTTGTGCCAAAGCCTCCTCTACCTACTTGTATCTAGATAGGGATGTATTTTCTTGATAAACCACTTACTCAATACTAAACAATACTTAGGGATGTTTTTATTATACTTATTCTTGTCTCTAAGTCTTCACTAGGGTTTTCTAATCCTAATCCCAAAAATAAATAAACCTATCCTCTGATACCAACTATGACGACCCTGGTTTTTATTACACAATTAAACATAATTTATTACATAACATTCATTTGATAAAACATAGAAGATCAAGAGGTATACTTTCTTTGGGGCTTATGATCATTACATGACAACTTAAAACATGAAAAACAACATCTTTATTGAAAACATCATTTACATGACCACTACATTCCCTCGTACTTAGCATTTCATGGGATAACCTGAGGACATGCATAAAAAAAGGTGAGATATAAAGCCCATTAAGGGATTGATCATGGAATAAAATGAGGAATTCAAAACATTTTAGACAATAGGCATATCAATAGAGCACAAGAGAATCATAAATATAAAGTCATGATAAATCAAGAAAAACATAACATGGAAATGTGGCAACAACACTTAACATGGAATTAGTATGAGCCAAGGATCATTGCACATGGAGCATGAGTAAATCCTCATTGCACATGAAGAAAGAGTAAACCCTCGTTTCCCTTGAATTAGAATGATTAAACACCCATTGCTCATGAAGTATCATGATACTAAACTTTACCCAATGCATTGGAGTGATATCACGGCACACCCTTCTTAAACATTTCATTTCATACATAAGTGTTCCACATGGATCATAAAACATTGAATCATTAAACCTAATCATTATTCAATGATAAAAAAATGTGGAATACATAAATTAAACTCTTTAAACAATATGTAAATGTGAATAAAGGTTAATAACTTTGATAGAGAAATGGGCATGGTATTCACTACACAATGAATTTGGCTTGAAAAAATGCGATGCAATTTCTGCAGCATAATGACCTGACATAAGAACTCATAAAAAATTGTTGATGAGAGAGAAAGGGGTGTCTCATCATATTTAAATTACATGGACAGTAAGGGGGTCATATAGATACATATAACAACAAATTTAATGGAATTTATATTCATGATACAAAATAATTTCTTGAATGTAAATGAGGAGAGAGAAATTACTTTTGTAATTTCAGCATAGTAATGGGTGTACATGGAAGGAATTTAATGAGAGAGAAATGGGTCTCCCATAATTAAATCATAAATAGTGATTAATGGGGGAGGTGAAAAAAATATACCACAATGTTTATAATTGAACTTAAAAGGGCATAACAACTTAAATAATATTGGACAAAAATGAGAAAGGAAGAAAACCCTTACTTGGAAGTGTTCTTCCAAGGGCTTGAGAGAGGCATGATAGAGGCTTCTTGGGATCTTGGGGAACCTTGGGTGGATAATAGAGATAGGAGGTCATAGGTTAAATGAACTCCAAAGACTTTTAGTGAGGAGGAAGTGTGAGCTTGGGTGGGTTTATATAGGAAAGGTGAGAGAATTCTTTATTATTTTGTTTTGGGACACCTCACCTTAAACTAATCCAAACCACAAACTAGACCATGGTTTTTGCCCATGGTTTTTGTAAAAGGGGATTAGAAAAAAATATTTTATTAGGCCAAAGTCTGAACTTCTTAAAATAATGGGTTTGCTTATGTGGAGTTGAGTCACACTCTTAATGAAAACAATTTAAAAAGACAAAATGTTTTATAAGCCTTGAATTGTCCACTAACACTTTTCAAAATAAATAAAACAAATATAAAATCACATTATTTTAATTCTAAAACATATATTTTCTGAAGATAATGTTTATATTATTTTATTACATCACTATTGGGTCATTGTGATGTCATAAAACACATTATATATTTAAATGGTATTTAATTTTTACCCAAAAATTCGACTATCTCAGAAAATAATGAAAAATTCACCATTGTAAAATTTCAACATCCTGATTCCAAAAATAATATTAATTTTATCGAAATAATTTTTTAAATATGTTAATTTTTTTACTTTTAAAATAAAAACCGACATTTATGAAAAATTCACGGGTTTTGACAAAAATAGCTTTCAAACCATAATAAAAATTACAATTGCATTCATAAAATTATATGATAATTTATATTTAATAAAAAGGAATAATAATAATATTTTATTAAAATATTATTTAATTCAAAAATCCATCAATTCATCAAAATATATTTCTTAGTTGAATATTCCCTAAAAATACTATTTGTGCTTTAAAAAACTATTTACAAAGTAACAATAACAAAAGGAATGCATATTCATTATACAAAATATAATGTAAATAGTAATAGTGATAGGGTATCATTATATAACACCTTATAACACCTACATAATACCGAAGGGTAAGGTGTGCGATGGTGAAAAACTCTTGGGGTGGCTCGAATAACATTGCTCTAGTGGTAATCTCTATTAACTTCTACTTATCCCGTAGTCGGTTCTACTCAAGCTTAACATGTTCAAGATAAGCTTGGTCTTGGTTAAAAGAAAAGTCAAATTACACCACCTCCTTTTCAAGCTCCGAAAAAATGGGCTTCATACAGGAAAAGTATGCTGGATGAGGCTATCACTTCCTTTGTCTGAGTAAATTGGATTTGTTAAAGCCCTATATTTATACTAATCACGTGATCACTATTCAATGACTATATTAGCAACAATCACAATTCATAACGGTATTTTTAAATCCAAAAACATAAAACCGAAGAAGTTGACATTATATATAAACATTTTACATAAAGAGACATTTAATTAATCAAGAGGTAGTTCCATTAATGAACGTCTGGGTCGTTACAATAACAATCATCTAATACCTAATGAATATCCTTATTATATCATTCCACCTTGAAAAAAACTTTAAAAATTACCTATTGTAACCCATAAATCTATATTATTCTTATAAATATGAAAAATAAACCACTTAATGAAAAAAAAATTATTATCATGACATTACTATTCATTTCCCACAAAATTTATCTAAGATTTTCCCACTAAATAACCAATATTGCCTATATACCCCAATAAATCTATGTCTGGGTTTATCAAAATGTAATCCACCTTAGTTATACCTTGATAAAAATTAATACAAATATATTTTAGGAAAAAATAATAAAAAACTAAAAAATCCATGGGATATTACCAACCTATTATTTAAAAACTAAAACTAATTACTTAGTACCCATAGTTCATTATTTTTTAAAACTTATTTTCAAAAACCTACACACCCCAAATCCACCCTAAGGGATTTTTTTGAAAATAATTTGCATCAAAAGGTGTTTGAAACCAAAACTACTACCTATATTATTATAAATAACCCACCCATTATAAAATAAATGTTTTAAAATTCAAGGTTTCAAAATGTTTATAAGTTTTTTACCAGAATATATTTTTTAAGAAAAACATCTATTATTTTTAAAATTTTAAATTCTTATTAACAATTAAGTAAAATAATAGTCTTCTAGTCAATTTATTAAAAAAAAAAATAAACATTTCAAGGAAAAATGATTTGTAATATAATTTAAAATTACTGTTTATTCCCTACAAGTATTAACCAAAACCATTTTTTAAATATTTTCAAAATCTAAAAAACATAGTGTGACTCCCTAACATAGTTCTCAGAAATAGTTACTATGTTAGAGACATCACATGACCTCAAGGATGACTCCATACATTCTAGAGGCTATTAACTAGCGTTGATGGTCAAAAATAGTAATGAGGATACTGTACCCTCAATTAATAATTATAAGGATCATGCACACATATAATAAAATTTCAGTATGACACATATTTATAATAGACTTACCCTAGAACCTATATAAACACAATAAGGATCAAATAGGGTGTCTCGTAATCCAGAATATGAAATAAAATATATTATGTGATTCATCAAAATATAATAGTGAAATAGTAGTAGATAAAGTACATAACAAGCATCATTATAATAAAAAAAATAACAGATGAGATTAGACAAACATATAAAATAAAACTGATAAAAAAATGTAAAATGGCCTCTAACCCAACTCAAAGGTCTAACTTCTATTTAATTATTTGATTTCGATACAATAATCATCCTGAGCCATGAATTTATCTCTAAGGTGATACCTATCCCTAAATTAAAACATGAAGTGTACCCATGTACATAAAAATAAATTCCATATATATATGGGTATAGGGTGAGTAAAACAACCCAGTATAATCCCCTACTCACCTCGACACACAGAGTGTTAGAAATAAATGGGCACATATTTATATATTTAAAGAGTAAATAACAGTACCCATTAATGATCATATGGAACAACTTGAATTCTATCCTAGATAATATACATATACATCCTCAAGACTGAATAATTTATATACACAATCACTCTTGTATCAGTAAGTCATAATCCCAAATAAGTATAGCCTATAATCATAAAGGCTCATTCATTAGTACCCCACTTCACCCACCAGCCATCTCACTACCTGTAAAATAAACAAAAACCAAAATATCATGGGAAATAAAAATTTTATCAAGAAACACCACAATGGGAAATAAAATATATACCAAATCATCATATATCAATCTAACTATAATCCTATGAGAAAATAAATAGTAAAAATAAAGAATAGGGTCCAGTTTCATGAAATATCATAACCCATATTTCAAAACCCACACCATATTTTCTTTCCAGTCCTTACTAGAGAAATTTTCTAGATTACCTATAGAGATCCTCCATCTATTTCCCATATATTACAAGTCATTAGATGATTTTTATCCCATTTCATGATGAAACTTTACTAGGTTTTATGCTAATCCTTCTGATCATACATCACTATCATCAACCAAATTATAAACAATGTCCATGGTCTTTACATGGGGAATAAAGATAGACCACATGCTTCATATAAGGTAGGTACTACCACCTACATCAAAAAAATCACTAATCCCTTTTAGACCCAAATCTAACATTCAATGCACTTTATCACCCTATATAAATATACATCCTAGGTGAAGAATAATAATTAACTGGGCATAAAATTAGTGCATGTGACTTCTCATGTGATATATTCATATTATAAGAGAAAAATATCAAGTCCTGAGGTTATACTAGATGTCACCTCTAATAGCAGACACATTATAATCAATATTTCTATTACAAAATTCTCAATAATTCATAGGTAATGTGTCTATTTTATCTATATCACATGGAATGAAACAATGCTGATATAGAGGGAACTCAATATCCTCCCATTAATAATAATAACATGCATTACTATCATCTTGTAATCTAATCATTGCATCCACATCAAGAATCATTACAACACTAGAAACACTTTCCATAAATCTAGACATAATCATCAATCAAAACATCAAGGGACCATATAACACATCATCCATGTTTATTTAGTAAAAATGGATCTTTTTTAAGTAACTATGGAGACCGATATCTCATAAAAAATGTCAAGAGTTTCCCAAATTCTCATAGTGAACAACTCACTCAAACAATTCCTCACTGAAAACTATGAATCACTCTAAGTATTTTATTAATTAAATAGTTATAGACTCAATATCAATATGAATGGGTACCTATATTTGTCCCATGAAAATCCCATCACCAAAAACATATTAGACATCCCAACCTAGAATAATCAACCTATCACCCAAGGTAAGGGATCATAAATATATCTCTAATTCTATTATGAATCATCAGGCATATTGTTTAACATACAAAGAAACGAAAATGAAGAGGCTCATACACAATTTTCCAAACATTAGAGAATAGGTAATAGAAATCACAAGGTCAAGTAGATCAAATACTTTATTAAACTAATGTATCTTTTATTTATTTAAAATATATTTTAAATCCACATTTATAAAATTTAAATTGGGGTATTACACACTACATTTATAAGAATAATGAAATTATCCAAAAGGTGATGAAAATCCTATGAGGAAAACTCTTCAAATTACCATTTTATTTCCTTTGAGAACTAACATTCAAAGATATTTTTTACTAGCAAATTAAATAGTAAAAACATGCTAGTTTTTCTTAAAATACATTTTAGGTGAAAACTCAAATGATTTTTTTAAATACCACTTCAAATAATTTCTTTAAACCAAATCAATTTCCTTTATAAAAACCATTTAAATCCAAAAAACATTTTAATTTATATTATATAGGTTTAAATAATTCTCATTTAAAAATTCTACTTTAAGTTAAATCAAATTTTAAATTAAATTTAAAAAGGAGGAATCTATTTACTTTTAAACCACTTAATATATGACATAAAATTATTCCATGAATAAAATAATGACAATAATAATAATTATATTATTAATAATAATAACACAAACCATTAAATAATCAAATGACCATGATACTTAACATTAAAATGACACATACCTTAAACACACACCTAATTAATCTGTACAAGATCATACTAACCTCATTTGACCCCATGAAGAATCTATCTCATTAATAATTATAACAATTTAATAAAAAATACAATTTAAATCAAAAAAACCAATGGAATAACCAATGTTAAATTTTTTAAATGAAACAATGATGTAGAAATCTTAAGAAAATGGGTGCAATTCACACTCAATGCACACCCGAGCCTAGGAAACACAAAATCTATAGTTATTGAGCCCAAAACAATAACCAATTTCATCTAAAATAATAAAAATCCATAATTAATTTCCCAAAACGACATTGCTAAACCATAAAGGTTTGAAACCAACAGAATATAACCTTCTGTATCCCCCTCTACGCATCACACATCAAATTCTCTTCACATCAACAAAATACCACCATTATTCAGTGGAATCATTTACAAATATATAATCAATAGTAGTGGTATTATAATAAAAGGAATATAAAGAACAAATAATGAGGAAGGATGAAGATCTACCTTGGATCTATGTGACAAAACACTTCTAACATACACAAATATAAGGGGTAGAAAGGGATAGATCCCTTATTCAAGAAACCAATTCAAAGTGAAACCTCTAGTTGGGGTTATTAAAATAATTGGGGGGGGGGGGTATATATTTTCCCCCCATTTAAAAAAACTCTTTAGGAGTCACCTAAATTTTAGAGGCTCTCATTATACTAACACTAAGTTTAACCGAGATCTAGTTGTATTTCATCATGATTTAGGTGGTATGTGCAGTTGGAAACCCCTACTACCCAACCCTCCTAATTTATTTTGGGTTACCATTAGGAGTCTAATGGGTTTATGCTTCACTCATTGAGATTCATTTATTTATTTTTTTGATGGAATTTTCCACTAAAATTTTCTATAAGACTTAGTACATTCAAAAATAACCATTTATGCTTCAAAAATTCAATATAATGATCCACCAATTGATCCATTAGAAATCTTTAAAACCCACATGGTCACTGAACCATAAAAATAATACCATAATATAGTACACTGTTACACAATGGTTTCATTTATTAAAAAATCCACACCATAATGATTCTCATCCTTGAGAAACCTTACTGATAACCCAACCATAAATCTCATCCTATATTAGATTCAAAAAAATTATGAATATAGAGTATCCTACCTCCAAATTCCAATTATGCATTCGATGCAAGACTCTAACACTAAAATACATTATTAACTAAAATATTCACTAGTCTATCTACAAGACTTATACTAAAATTTACACAATCTCTAACACCTCACCGGTATCATCTTTCTATGAACCATTTAATGATGCTCTAAAAATTCAATTCTACTAACATGAGTACCCTGCTCATACTCATTTTTAAAATTATCATATTGTGAATGAACACAACTGTGGATCCCAAAATATAAAAATATAAAAAACTGATCAATATCTATATTTATTGTTCTCCATACTATAAGGGTTAACTAATAAATGTTTATTCCATATAATGGTTTTCACCAACAGAAGAATCAATCATCAAATCCTAATTAAAATAGTTCAATAAATAAAATATTTAATTTACACATATTAATACCAATCCTAGAACCAACAAACCATTAAATGAGACCAATATATATACATATATAGGTATATATATATCTAAAAAACTGAATATAAGAATCAAAACATGAAATTAAAGAATCCAGGTCACTCCTAGTCTAATTCATAAATCCATGTAATCTCGGTTTACATAGGTATCAATTTATTATTTTGGGGACTTACTACAGTAATTTACATGCATTAAAATTTTACCCATGGGGTTTTCAAAATTCACTTGGAATCAAATCGTTTTCATTGAAAATGAATAATATAAAAATATATTATATAGCCAACAATTTTCATATATATATTTTTTTTAAAAACTTTTTTGAAATCTGATTTCAAAACATTTCTCTCAATTTTCTTAGAACCTATTAATCGAGTTTATTCGAAAATAACTATATCCATGGTTCATTTCAAGTAAAACCATATCATAAATCCATTTTATTAATGTATCATGCCACCATATTAGTTTTTTATTTCCTATACGGGTTTTCTCAAATATATAATACCTTAAGAATCTAGACTATAGTGTTTCATGAAATTCAATCAATCATACCACAAGTAATCCCATGTGATCCATATTAGTTTAATCACTCTTTATAATTTATTTGAGAAGGCATAAAATAGATTATATGTTTCTTCAATTAATATTGAATCTATACAAGGTATTATATCAAACAAATCTACCCATAGGTTCATGTATCATTCAATAATAATTCCACTATCATAATTCATAAACTATTAAAAAAGATCATAGTCAATTCCTATATCAAATCAAGGTCTCATCCATATCATACTAATATTATTGGTCTAAACCCGCCCTCAACATAGTGTACTTAATCATGAACATTCAACAACCATTTGTAAATTTGGTTTCAAAAAATCCATTATGGGAAAAAGTTATTCTAGGACACCTCCCAAGTTCTAAAATCTGATCTCAACCTCCAACAAAAAATATCTCAATAAAAAAATGTTCTAATACCCTATGTAACACCTTGAATAGTTTCAACTGAATAATTACCATGATGGTATTATCACTTGAACTCAAGGGTGCCTTCCCATATAATAGAGGTTGTAAACAATCATTGAGATCCTAAAATAGTCATTAGGAGATTTTACCCTCAATTAATAAGCATACAAGTCCTACTTAAATCTACAAATTTTTTGGATTGACCCATCCTTATAACAAACATTTGAAAAAACCTACAGCAAACAACATGAATCCAAGAGGGTATTCCATATTCCAGAATATAAAAAATAATTTACATGATATAAAAGAATATAATAGAGCAGAAATAGAATTAAAATTACTCAAAAAGAATCATTATAATAAATAAAAAATAGGTGACACATTAGCCAATACATATGTAGTACAAATAAGAAATAAATATACAGTGGAATCTAGGCCAAATAATATGAATAAATCATGTCAAATCATTTTAATTTGATATAATAATAATACCAAGACATGTTTCTAGATTCAAGGTGATACCTATCCCTAAAATAAAATATAAATTCTACACACATACATAGTGTCCCATGTTGTATGCGTGGTTAAGGGGTGAGTTCAATGACCTAGTAGGATTCCACTACTCACGTTAACACACCGAGTGATAGTAATCAAGTAAATGTGCTTGAAAATATTTGGAGAGTGAAGATTAGTGAAAAGTAATCTAGAAAACCAACTCAATATACCTTCTAAATTGGTACCTAAATCGATTCTTCATGGACCAAAAGGGAATTCCTCTACCCCATAGGTGAAAATAGCTCTCGATCACCCAAAAAAATACAAGTGGGAATGATTTTTCCCAACCTAAAACAAGATACAAGGAATATATATATACACAAGTGGAGAGAATAACTTGAAGGGAAATTTTCCATAATCAAAGAAGCAAAAATAGTCATGATACAATTCAAAATCATCAAGAAAAAACTCCAAGGTATTAGTCCAACAACAAAAATAAGAAAAAATACCCCATGTGATATATGGACAATGTCCCCCATCTCACCACTATCTACCCCTAACCAACTGACATAAACCTCTCAAACTCACTATAATAACTTTCCATATCCAACATCAAAATACAACACACAGGCTACACATTCTTGAGGGAATATACATGGTGTAAGATAAACTAGATCATTAGCATCAAAACCATGTATTCTATATCATGTCTCATTATAATAATCGTAATATTCTAAAATTTTAAAAATAAGTCATTCTAAAAAAACTAAATAATTCATTATTATATTAATAGTAAACAATTCCAATTTTTTCACAGTTTCACAGTAAATTTAGGTAAAAAAATAGCAAGGAAATATTTCCAAAACATTTTATAATTATAAAAACTTGTATATTATAGACAAAATACTACAAAATAAAAGAATAATAGATTAACATGACTAGTATCAGAATATTCCAAATTAGTTAGACCAACCACACCCCAAACATAGATTAGTGAACACATAAAGTCCCTCAAACCCATGATTTAAGTCTATGGAATGAAGGATCTACCCAAAAAGTGAACCCCCAATCAATAATAATAGACGAGGACCAATACCACAACCTGCACATAAGTACTAAAGGATCATATGTGATGAATCTATCAAATCACTTCAAAAAGGTCTCAAACATTTCATAATTCAATAAACAACCCTTTTTACATAAAAAAACTACTTCGAAAATGCATTTATCAATGCTTTAAAAACAACTTTATTTTACTAAAATAGGGGAAAACAATCTTTTGTAAAAAAACCCATTTACACACACAAATCTATATTTTAATAATCAGGCCAATTTATTTATGAAAAATTATAAAACCAAGAGAAATTATAGTTTAAGTTCCATAAGATATAGATAGAACCACATACCTCAAACTCAAGTCACACACCACCCACAATGGGATCCACACACTATGAGAAGAAATGAAACTCAAGTGAAATTATTGGAGACCCTAACATATATTCTCAAATATTATAATTTAGTTCCATATGAAAAAGGGTTGATAGAGAGTTAAGTCAACACATACCTTGATATTCTCATGCACCATAACCCACATGAGATCTGGCCTGTGACTGATAACCACATAATAAAACAAGGAGGAATATAAGAAGCATAATCACATGATTACAAATCCTAGAAAAAAAAATCCCAAAACCTATACCAAATCCAATATAAATACATAAAACCAAAATAGAAATAAACCCACTCTTTTAAGGGAAAAAAACCAACTTAGTGGAGATAAAAGACAAAACTAAGAAGTCTAGATGGGATGGAATTACCAAAAATTCTTTGAGTGGCTCTAAGGTTTGATAAAAAAGAATGACAATATAATAAATAAGGAGTTGGGAGATTGAAATATTAAAACCTATTGGGTATAATGTATTAACATCATGAATCATTGATTCACTACATGAATCATCCATATTTTGTGTACATTGAAAAGGACATCACCTCAGTTAATAAAATATCAAGTGACCAATTCACAACTTGAAGTAAATTCCTGAGATTTTTTTTTTATTATTTTAACCCAATTAATGGATTCAATCTATTAAAATATTCACATCATGAATCATCCATTACCAATATTAATTTATTCTATATCCATTTCACAACCCATATTCCTTTAGAATATTTCCATTTCATCTATGATACCCTCCATTCCAAGAAACAACCTATTAAATATTTAAAATAGAATGTACCTTTTTAATGGGATGTTAAAATTTTACCCAAAATATGAACCTTCATGCCTGAAAAGTCACATGAAAGAGGGTTACATCAGAAATAGATGAGACCACTACTCCCTCACCAATGATTCATTCTTCTAAGTCTCTTGGGAATACAATCTGTGCTGCCATAACACTTTGGCTAATGAAATAGAAATAAGATGCAATATTTTCATCTGTGAATCAATTATATCCACTGGTGTTTCCACAAAGGTAACATCTGTATCCAAATAAATATCTTCCCTACTTATAATATGGGAATGATTCAGATGGTATTTTCTATTTTGAGATATATGAAAATAATCATCAATACCTTTCAACTGATCCAAAAATGACAATAGATATGCAACCCACTAGATCTTGTCACTGATCTCAAATGGTAAAACATATCTCAAAGCCACTTCCCATTTTTTCCAAGATTATAGTAATCCAATCAAGTAGAAACATTCAATAAAACACGATCAACAGTGGAAAAATATAAAGGATGACATTGATGATCCACATATGATTTATAAAGAATCTAAGTTATAACCAATCATCATAATATATCCTCAATCCTCACTAAAATCTCTTGAATGAGACTTGATCCCATATGAGAGTCCTCTCCCACCTCTACCACACAAAAAGGGGACTTTTATGGGTGACCATACAATGACTTGAAGGGATCCATTCTGATTGATGATTGGTAACTATTAGTATAAGTGAACACAACCAGTCCAAAATGGTTGTCCCATGATCCAGAAAAAATCTAATACACATGAATAGATAATATCATTTAAAATATGAATATTAATATATTTATTAATATTATTTTATCGCTATTGTGTTGCACTTAATATGACCCATGTCTCCATTTCCTCCTAGATACTTTTCCAGAATATGGAAGTAAACCTAGAATCCTTGTCTGAGAAAATAGTTGAGAGAACCATATACAACTTCATGATCTCATTCACATAAGAACTTCCTAGATCATTATCCTTGGATATGTCCCTTATCCTAATGCAATTAGCTAATTTCATCAACTGGTCAATCACTACCCATATAACATTATTACTTCAGAGAGTTCATCGAAATACAATGATGAAGTGTATGATCACCTTGTCCCATTTCCAAACTAGAAATAGAAGAGGATACAATACACAAGAAAGCTTCAGGTTCCCTACCTTTATCTGCTAGAAGGTGTAATAGTGGGACACATAATTAGTGATGTCACATTTCATACCCAACCACTAGAAGAACCATCTCACATAATATTACATCATTGTAGTTTCTGGGTGAATGAACCCTAGAGAACTATAAAAATAATGTAACATTGAATTCCTATTAGATTATGGGTTGATAAACCCATTATCGAAGTAGAGAATACCATTACAAGGGAGAGAAAAACTAGAAATGGTATCCCCACCATATAGTGTTTACCTAATTCCTATGAACTCATCATCCTACTACTAGCCCTAGGGGACATACACCAGGAGAGATGACAATAAATGAACACTAGTCACAACAATACCTAAACCATTATCCTATATATCCAGATGAAACTAAGTAAATATACCCATAGGTTTCCACTCTTTAATAAATTACTAAATATAGTGTGGTGGAACTTTTCTACTGAGATAATCATCAATTAAATTCCCCTTTCCCAAGGTGTAGGTGATTTCTAAGTCAAACATGTAGAGGTATTCCACCCATAATACTTGATTGAGATTTAGGACATTAAAAAAAATATACAAATAAAAATATTATAATAAAAAAAATAAAATGAAACTCTCTAAAAAAATATAGTGTCATAAAAAATTAAGACCATGAATAACTATGGAAATATCTAATTCATGAGTGAGGTAATTTTTCACATGTAGATGAAGATGATAAGAGCCAAATGGCATGGAATGATCATCTTCATAAGTAAAAAACTATTCCAACACTATAATCATCACAATATACCATATATAGCTTATTAGGATCATGTAAGATCAAAATATGAGCTAATGTCAGATGTTTTTTCAACTTATCAAAGGAATCTAACATTTTTAATCCCATATAAACTTCACTAATTTATTGGTAAGATAAGTAAAGGGTTATTTGATATTCAAGATATAATTGATGAACCAATTATATTATCAATCCATACCAAGTAAGCTTTTTATCTCAAAGACATTATGTGCATCCTCACATGACCAAAAAGCCACCAGCTTCTCAGAATCAACTGATAGGCCATGTTTAGAAATAAAATTCCCCAAGAACATTACTTAGTGGATATAGAAATTACATTTCAAAAACTTCTCATAAAGGTGGTATGTCCTATAGATTCATAAAAATATAATCAAATAATTATTGTTCTCTATATTGGATCTAAAATAAACTAGGATATCATTTAAAAACACCATGAAAAATGCATTGAGATACTGATAGAATAGCCAATTTAGAAAATACATAAAAACTATGGGAGAATTAGTTATTACAAAAGGAATAAAAAGATATTAATAATCTCCATACATAATCTTGAAAGTGATATTCAATATATTTTACCCCGAACCTTGAGCCTATAATAATTCTATAAAAGATCAATTTTCAAAAACTACTTCACCCCATTTAAGTGATCAAACAAATCACCCCCTAGGGAAATGAGTAATTATTCTTAAGAGTCACATGGTTAAACTTTTGATAGACCAAACAAAAACAAAATAAAACATCAAACTTCTTGAAAAAAATAATATGGTATGCCCATGGTGAAACACTATGAAGAAAACCTTCCTAAATCGAATCATCTAGATTGATATTTATATCATTCGGTTAAACAGGTTCCATATAATAATAGATATTACGATATGATGCATACTCAATACCATATCAATCATAAAATACACATCCCCTTATATAGGAATACTAGATAAGGTCTCATAAAACACATTAATGAAATATCAAACAACCAAGGGAAGTTCAAAAATAGAAGGAACATGATTAGGATCAACTACCAAAAAAGATGACAGATTCCTGAGGTCTTGTTGGGAAGGTCTTACATGTCCAAACCTCAGATCCCACTCTCCCAGAAACAACTAAAATCTCCCATCAATAGCAAATAATTAAACAAATTGGTGAAAAAATTCAATATTAGTATGTAAAGGAATAATAAAATCCACCCCGATGATGATTTTGAAAAAAACATAGTTCACAAAAATAATAAATCATAAACTAACTCCACATAAATTATCAACAGATAACATTTCATACAATGAAACCATTACATAATACTCTTTATAAGAGGCTTCACCAACTTCATAAAAAATAAATGATATCCATTAGAAGTTTTATCATAAAAAAAACATGGGAATAAATATATGAGTGTGAGGATATAACATCAAATAGATCAGTTTCTATTTTAGATGTAAAAAATTGTACCTCTCACTATAGTCAGGCATGATTTAGCCTCCACTGTAAACACATATACTAATTGAAGGTGCTTCACTCTTGAGGCCTATGGATAGATCCAAATATAATTTTAAGCATCTAACTTCAAGAAGAGGACTTTAGAGATGAAGATCACTGAATATAACAAGGTGTAAACATATCTTATAAGTACCTCTGTAGATAGCCTTAGTTTCCATAAGAATTTAAAATATTCACAGGTGAAGGATAAAAATGATGGGTGTTTTTTACCTTTCAACACTTCTAGAAGGTTAGGGGCACAATTATATCTAATACTAATAGTGTAGAGGAAGCTCAGGACTGGTAACCACCTCCACCTACCATGTGATTTTCCTGACACTTCCTCTTTCGTCAATGGGCACTACTGAAACTGTCATTGGGTGAAAGAGAAGGGAAATAGTATCTGATATTTCCTTTCATTCCATTTCTTCCATCATAGACATGTAAAAAATCTTATAATAGGTATAAAGCATCACCATATATAACTTTGATCATATGTACAATTATAAACCCAAATGTTACTTCTACTATTTTAGATGATCATTCATGACCACCTCCGGAGAAAAATGAACCAGCACTATAAACTGATTGGTGTACTCTGACACCAATTTCAATACCTAATATAAAGAGAGGAACTCTAGTGGATACTTCATCATGAGAAAATATTGGATGAAATAGTAAAATAATAGGGTCTTGAAACCCTTCCAATCTAATCAAATGTATTCACTTTCTTGTACCATAGAATCCCATCATCGCTTTCTAGGACACTTGATCTTGAACATTGCGCACTTTACCTTGATAGCCTTAATTGTATCTAGGAATTTGACGACCTGATAAATATTTTATTTGCAATACTATGCCACTTGGGGTTCATTTTCACCCTTAATGGATTGGGTATTCTTGTATTGGAGTTTTTGAGATTGATCTCTATCTTCCTTAGCTTGTGGTTTCAACTCGATTATAAAGCTGCAGTACATTCTGGTCCATGGAAAAAATTTCCCTCATGATATAGTCTAGGGGATTATGATCCAAAGGAGGAGTCCCTTGAGGAGTATCTCTAACTAAGCCCTCTCATTAAGCTCATTGAATATGTCTTGGAGACATTTTACTTAAAAAAAATAAAGAAAATTATCAGACAATGAAAAAAATCTTATTTTAAATGAGAAAACCATAAATAGAAACTTAGGTCAAGATCAAAACCCTAATAGAGGAGAAAAACATCCCATTATACCCATGGTAACTTGAGGTTTTCCATGGAAATATATGGATATAAACTCATTGAATCCTACATATGAAGTCCCTAAAATCCTATCTCCTATCTACCATACATCCCAAGACAAGGACTCTTGAATATAAACTAGATTTGATACCATTTTTTATGAACTAACCTAGGATACCCTCTTAACAAGTACCCAAAATGATTCATGACTGACTCTAATGGAATTCCCAATCCCCACAGGCTAGAGAATAACACCTGGGTATAAAACAAAAAACAGGAGGAAATTATTTCACCCAACTTGGAACACTATTCATGAAATTTATATATATATAAACACCTAGAAAAAATAATCATAAGGTAAATATTCCATAATCAAAGAAGAAACAATGATAGTGAAACAACTCAAAAATAATTAGAAAAAACTCCAAGGTATATGTCCAATGACCAAAAAGTAAAACAAAAATAGGAATCAACTACTCAATGTGATATATTGGAAATGTACCACTATCTCACAACCAGCTAACCGTACCCAGATAACATAAAACTCACTGCCTCACTACTACACCATTCCTTTTCCTACATCAAAAAACAACACAAGGTCTACATATTCCCAAGGGAATGTTTAGGGTGTGAGCTAAACATGCTCAATAGGATCCCACCTAAGTGTTCTATATCAACTCCCAAAACAAAAATTCCAAAATTATCAATTTATAAAAAAGTCATGATAAATAGATAAATAATATAAGATCATAATCATGTTAAATATTTCTCCTTTTCCATAGTTTTATAAAAAAATATAGGTAAACTACTTTAAATAACTATTACCAAATCATTTGACAATTATAAAAAGTACAATATCAAATATAAAATAGTATAAAACCAAATTATAATGGATAAAACTCCTAATATCATAAAATTTAAAGATATATAGACTACTCTCACCTTAAACATATATACTAGTGTAAACATTAAGTCCCTAAAATACATGCACCATGTCTAGGGAATAGAGGAACACACCAAAATGTGAACCCCTAATGAATAAAAATGGACAAGGACTAATACCACACCCTCCAAATATGTAGCAAACTATACCATATGATTAATTTATCAAATGATTTCAAAAATAGATTACACAATTCATAATAAATAAAATCACCATATTTCAATAAAAAACATTATTTAAAAACCCATTTCAGAATTCATTTCATAATCCTTTTCATAATACTTTGAAAAGAAACTTTATTTACCTATGTAAGGGGAAACCATATTTTCATAAAAACCCATTTGCACAGGAAAATTATTCAGTCAATATTCATTCCAATTCATTTAGAAAATAGTTTATAAAACCAATAATAATTACGGTTTAAGTGTCATAGGCTAGAGGAATTACACACCTCAAACTTAGGTCACACACCACCCGCAAGATGATCCAAAAAAAATGGGTAGAAAGAAAAATTAAGCCAAGTGAATGGGGTAAATAACATCAATTATCACATATTATATTTGAGTCCCATAATAAAAAGGGTTGGTGAAGCATTAAGTCAACAGATACCTTGATATTCTTTTACGCCGCACCACAACCAACATGAGAGCCGACCTCTATAAGATGATCAAACAATATATCTAGAAGGGATAAAAGAAGCATCATCACAAGATAAAAAAATACCATAAACTCTTATAAACACCACTTCCCATGACAATAGAGATTAATCAAACTAAAAGTTAAGGAAACACACTTACTGAAGGGAGAAACAACCAACCAACCAGAGATCAAACACCAAATAGAGTGGTCTGAAAGATATGGAATGACCCAAAATTCTTGGAGTGGATCTAGGGTTTGAGTGATAAGGATGTATATAGAATGAAGGAGGAGTTAGGAAAGTGGTGTTTTAAAATCCCATGGGAATAATGGATTAATTTCATGAATCAGTAATTTATGAGATGAATATTCCATATTATATGTATGTCTAAAAAGGAACCACCTTAGTAAATAAAATCCCAAGATACCAATTCACGACATGATTTTTTTTCATTATTTAAACCCAATTAATGGAGGCCTCCAAATAATATTTCCACATCCTTAATCATCCATTCATGACATGTATTTGTTTAAGAACTAGTTTCTAGCCCATATTCCTTCATAAAATTCCCAGTTAGTATCTAACTCCCTCTAAATAGAGAAAAACAAGTTAAACATTAAAAAGAGATCATCCCTTGTTACTGGGATGTTACAAGTACAACTAAACCACCCATAAAAATCCATGAATGATCATATAAACTATACCTATGTGCTAGTATGGTCAAAATATATAAACACCCTATAGACTCTACTAATAATAACTAACTTAGTAAAATACCCACAAACCTATAATAAATAACTCACATACCATCAAGACCCAATGAGGTATACTCACAATCTATTTCATATCATTAATAAATAATCCCTAATATTTATATCCTATAATATTAAATTATTGATGATTAGTTTCCCAACTATCCTGCTAATCATCTCACAAGTTTTCAAATAACGAAATCTAAAAACATCATGAGAGATAATGATGGTATTAGAAACTATAGAAATGGGTATCCAAGAGGTACCGACCATAAAATAAAATTTTAAAATGAAAATGAAATCAAAAAAGGGTAATCAAAGAGGTACCAAATCATAAAATATTAATATAATTTCAATTCAATGATAAAAAAAACATGTAAAATAAAGAATGATGAACAACCACGTGATATATCTTATCTCATATCTCATACCATGCCCTATATCATCTTGTTGGTACTTATCAGAGATATAATCTATAATAACAATAGATAACCTCTAGATATATCCTATATATCATAATTCATCACATGGTCTATCTACCACCATATAATAGAATAACTCTAGCCTTCTTTCTCCTCTATGTTACCATACATCATTATAATCAACCAAAATGTGTTACATGACCATGATCATACTATAGTAAAGTAAGATGGAAAATATTCCTCTGATACGGTAGTTACTATCACCTATATAAATATAATCATCCTTCTATCTTTTATCCAAATCTAACATGAATTAGGTCCAGTTACCTTGGGGAAATTGTCCTATTAAGAGAGGAATCATCATTAACTCAGTGTACCATCTGCAGACATGACCTATCATGCAATATAATCATGCCCAATGAGACAAATATCAATTTACAAGGTCATTATAATAGTCACATCCCATATATGTTTCATCATAATCAAGGGTAAATCATGTAACACTATAGAAAAAATTGAAATTCACGGTGATTTTTTAGTAGTGGTTTTCAAAACCATTGCTAAATATTTTGTCATCATTTTTTAGTAGTGGTATTTTAAAAACCACCACTAAATATTTGTTTTAATTTTTATTATTTACATTTTCCTTCAATTTCATAAAATTAATCCTTAATTAGTAGTGGTTTTTTTGGAAATAACCGTAAAAACAAATTAAATGAATTTTAAAATTAAGAAAATTAGATTTCATCATCTAATAAACAAAATTTTTTATTAGAATGTTCATTTAAGTTCAATAACTAATCATATTTAATATTATTAAATGAAATAAAATAAAATTAGATAATAATTTTCTAAAAAGTATTAGAATAAAATTTATTACTATTTTAAGAGAAGTTGAAAATAAAACATTAACATCAAACGACCATAAATTTTGATCCATGTGTCAATTTGGGATCTACCATATATCAGATAGAAGGCTTCAAAGACCTCTAAACCATTTATATTGAGGATGGGGACCAATTTAATATTTTTTCAAGGTCAAGAAATTCCTGAAAGGCCTCTAAATTATAGTTTCTTGTTCCAATCTATTATTTTTTGACATTCAATGTGATTTTAGATTCATTTAGCAGTGTCTTTATATTATTTTTGGGATGTATATGATTTTATTCCATGAATTTACTATCATATTGATTTGATGGTGTTGTAATTGTTGCAGTTTTCTCTCTTTTTGTGATTTATTATATATATATATATATATTATTTATGTACATTTATGTATGTATATTTATAATTTATGTATCTGTATTTCAATGTTATATTTAATTGAATATATTAATTGATATTTATACTTATTTATGCATATTATTCAATATTTATATATATATTTATATCCTTTTATGCATATTTATGCACAATAATGTTTATTTAGATATATGATGTTGGTACATATATTTTTCTGTATTCTTTTTTGTTGGTGTGTGTGTGTCATTATGCTTGTATTTATATAAATTTATTTAAAAGTTATATTTAATAATTTTTTTTCTCTTTATTAATTATCAATTATTATTTATTTATTTCATATTTATTTTTTATGTATTATTTTTTTTCTATTTAATATTTATTATTCTTATTTAATATTATTATTTATGTATAAGTAGTTATATATATTTTTATGTGTCTACATATATATAAGTATATTAAATTCTATTTACTCACCACATGAAGAGATTGTTAGAGTGGAAAATTCTTCGCAGAATAACCAAAACATAAGGGGTTCAAATATCACCCAACACATATATATGAAGAATTTATGCATGACATGTATGGGATATTCATGTATGGTAATATAAATAAATAATAAATAATAAATAATAAATAAATAATTAATATAAAAATATTTAAAAAATAAAAGTTTTATTTTAAAACAAAAAATAAAAACCACCCTGAAATATTTAACAGTGGTTTTCAAAACCATTGTGAAATCATTTCTTAATTGTTTTTTAAAGTCACCGCTAAATGTTTCATGAACCATCTTTTCAAAATGTTTTTTTTCAAAACCACCATGAAACAATTTAGTGATGTTTTAAACCACCAATAAACCAAAAAAATTTGCTGCTAAATACTATTTTTCCTATAGTGTAAGTCTCAATACATTAAATTCTATGTTCTATGTCACAATATGTCATAAATAATAAAACAATAAAATTAATGTGGGAACCCAATGTCCTACAATAAATTCCATAAAGTTGACATCCTCTAATATTCTAATCCCGTCTCTAGATCTATATCAACAAGAAGAACAATATTGGTGCTACTTTCCTAGAAGTTAGTTCATCAATCAATTTAAACTATAACACCTTAGATCCAAACACCTGAATCTTGTTCTAAAAACATATTCTTTATGTACTTTCTTTAATAAAATCTACAACAACCATACATAACTAACCAACCAGTCCACAAAATTTCATTGATTATGTGTGGTCATTAATCAGATTAACACTTATATTTTACAAACTAAACTCAGCTACTAAGGCATAATATATTGGTAGTGTGGGGTCAAACCCATAGGTATAGTTGGAAGGAAAGAAACCTACCAGCAATAAAATTTTGTAGGGATTCCTCATGAACTCTCTCAGGTTTTGGTTTTCTAATAAATACATATCACGAGTTTTAATTCAAATGAAAACAAGGGTTCAGGGTCAATTTTAAGGTTTAGGGAAAAGATAATCCTAAATATGTCTTGGGATAGACCTATGGATTAGGCTTTAAAGAGGTGAAAGGGTCACCAAGTGGTCATGGTCTATCCAACTGGATCAACCTAAGCTGTAACTATTATTTAGTCTAGACATAGTAAATAACTTAGGTGAAATAGGATTAACTTCTAGAAAGAATGTATGAAAAGATATTGGTCCCATCTTGGTCCAGTCCAACTAGATTAGAGTCCTTCGATTACATCTCCTTGGTTAGGGTAGTGAAAAATAATGAGATAAACAATTAATTATTACCTAATTACTAGCCACATGGTTATAATGTTTGGATTTAAATACTCATTAAGTTCAAATCCAGCCTTACTCTCAAACCCTATCTCTAAGTGATTAGCTCTTCAAGATAGTATTAAATGAAATGATCATAACATGAAATATTATTGATATAATAAATAAATAGTTAAAATTGAAATAATCCATGATTGAAATAGTATGAAAGTAATCAAATACTAACTTGAATAATGAAACAATAAAGAATAAAATGACAGTCAAAGTTGAATGGAAAATAGAATTGAAATTGGATCATTGGAAAAAAATAAATGAGTCTTCAAAGGTAAAGTAGTTACAAAGTAATGATTAAAATTGTAAAATAAATAAATAGAAATAATCTAGGATGAAAACTAGAAACAAATAAAGATTAAATAAGGAAAAGTTTTTCTACTTCCAACTCTCTCTTGTACATTGGGGGTCGTTAACTATTTATAGATCCAAATGTTACATGATGTGTATATGTTTCACATCGTTTAACTCTTTTAAGTGGATTATTATTTGATACATTCATGATGTGTAATTGGGATTCAAGTTATGTACTTCATATCTATAAAGATCTCTGAATATTTTGGATCTCAAGGATTTCACCGCTTATATAATTATAGAGATTCATAATTTGAAATTTTCATGTCATGTATTGAGCTCACATTAGGTATCCTCATCCGTTTCATACTTCGTATATATAACAATGTGTAAATGGAATTATCATACTTTACTTGGTTAATGTCTTCGAAATGGGATTCATGCTTTGAAAATAGCTGGTAGGTGGTCTTCTTCAGGAATACATGTTGTGTACTTTGGATTCATGACATTTAATGTATAATTTTGTTATTTTCCAATATGTCCTCCTTTGAATATTTAATCACAAATTCCAGCAAAAAACCATCAAAACCTAATATATTTTAGAATAAATCATAATTAAACCTTAATGAAATGTATCCTGAAGATAGATATGAATTCATCTTATCAAATTCCACCACACATGAAAGATTTATTATTCTAAAAAAAATCAACTCAATAGGGATTCCAAATCAAGAAATTTTTAAACAAGAAATGTTCATAATTATTTAGATTTTTTGTCCCTTTAATTATAAATTTTCAACCATTCCTCAGAAGCTATTCCCATTTTGAAATTTACCTCAGAATAAATTTTCTCACATCACTCGTGGTAAAATAAAATTGAAGTTATGATCATACCATAAATACATGTTTCTAACCACATGTATGCATTAGTTCCAACATCCCCTCTTCATAAATAAAAATAAAAATTAATCACAAGGGATTTAGAAATAAGGATCAAATGTATCTGAGGATGATGGTAGGTGGGTAGATGAAAAAAATAAATCTTAAAAAGTAGGGTAATATCTATATAATAATGCATGGTAATCATGAAAAATGCAATGAATTAAATTTTCCTAGACAAAAATGAAGTCTCATTTCTCCAAAAAACTCAAAGTGGGTTCATAAATATGTCATTAAAGAATAAATAATGTTCCCTATTAAATTTTAATTTTTTATTTCTTGAAATTCATGTTTATTCCAAATCTCACATCCATCACGTAACCACATATGATCCATCATAAGATTCATCAGTGTGGTATTAGTGATTTTTGACCCTCCTAAAACAATATATATATATATATATATATATATATATATATTCAAAGGAATATGGTATGTATAAAAAATTATGAAGGTAACCATGAACCATGTCATATCAATTTGGTGAAAAATACACCACTACAAAAAATGGGCTTTATCAATGCTCAAAATGGGCTTTAACAATGCTAAAAAAGCACTGTAAAGTTCAGCGCTGATAGGGGGGGTCCCTTTATCAGTGCTAAATATGTGCTGATAAAGGAAGCCTTTATCAGTGCTAAAAAAATGCTGATAAAGGGATACTTTATCAGCACTAAAAAAGCACTAATAAAGGACTCCTTTATCAGCACTAAAAAAGCACTGATAAATGTGTTTTTTATCCGGGATTTTTTTGTGCTGAGAAAGTGATCCCTTATCAGTGAAAAAAACGTGCTGATAAATTCCATGTCTGCTGCAACATAAAATTCTATAGATGAACACCCAAACAAGACCTTCAAAAAATTCATCATCTCAATAAGTATACTCATACAAAATTAACACATTATTCATAAGGTAATTACACCATGTATACCTATAAAACAAGTATACACATTCACCATTAACACATAATTCATAAGTTAAATAAATACATACAGAATTCAATTCATAATTCACGGGGTTGGGGGGGGGGGGCTGTTCGGGGGTTTGGGGTGGCTATCCAAGGGGGGGTAGGGGGTGTCTAGGGGGATGGGGGGTGTTCGGGTTGATAGGGGTGTCCATTGGGGTGGGGGAAGTCTAAAAGATACGGGTTGTTAAGAGGGGTGGGGTGGTGTCCAGGAGGGTGGGGGTGGCCGTCCATGGGTGGGGGTGTCCAGGGGGTGGGGGGTGTCCAGGGGGTGGGGGTGTCCAGGTGGTGGGGTGGGGTCTAGGAGGGGTGGGGGTGCCGTCTAGGGGGTTGGTGGTTGTCTGGGGGGGGGGGGGGGTTAGGGGGGCTGTCCAGGGTGTGTGTGTGGGGGGGGGGGGGGCTATCCATCGAGGTGTCCAGAGGGTTGGGGGTGGGGGGCATTCCAGGGGGTGGGGGTATCCAGAGGGGTGGGGGGTGTCTGGAGGGTGGGGTGGTTTCCAGGGGTGAGGGCTGTCTAGGTGGTTGGTGGGGCTGTCTAAGGGGGTGTGGTGGTGTCCAGGCGGGTGGGGGTGGTTGCCAGTGGGGATCGTGGTGCCCAAGGGGTGGGGGGGGGGGGTGTCTAGGTGGTGGGGTGGTGTCTAGGAGGGGTGGGGGCGTCCAGGGGTGGGGGCCATCTAGGGGGTTGGGGGGCCGTCCAGGGGGTGGGTGGGTGGGGGTGTCCAGGGTGGTGGGTGGGTGTAGGGGGCATTCCGGGGGGGGGGTCTGTCCATGGGGTGTCTAGGGGGGTAGGGGTGTCTAGGGGGTTGGGAGGGATTTTTAGGGGGAGGGGGTGTCTAGGGGTGGGGTGGTGTCCAGGGGGTGGGGGCGGTCTAGGGGGTTGGTGGGGCTGTCCAAGGGGGGTGGAGTGGTGTCTAGGTGGTGGGGGTGGCCTTACATGGGGGTGGGGGTGGGGGGACTATCTAGGGGGAGGGGTGTCCATGGGGGTTCCCTAGGTGGTGGGGGTGTCTAGGGGGTTGGGGGGCTTTCTAGGGGGTGGGGGTGTCTAGAGGGGTGGGGGTGTCCAGGGGTGGGGTGGTGTCCAGGTGGGTGGGGGTGGTGTCCAGGTGGGTGGGGGTGGTCTAGGGGGTTGGTGGGGCTGTACAAGGGGGGTGGGGTGGCTGTGCATAGGGGTGGGGGTGTCCAGGGGGTGGGGGAGGTGTCTAGGTGGTTGGGTGGTGTCTTGGAGGGGTGGGGGGCGTCTAGGGGGTGGGGGCCGTCGAGGGGTTTGGCGGCCATCCAGGGGGGTTGTCCAGGGGTGCCCGAGGGGGGGGGGGGGGGTCGGGGGGGTTGTCCAGTGTGGGTGGGTGGGGGGGGGGGGGTTGTCCATGGGGGTGTCCAGGGGGTGGGGGTGTCTAAGGGGTTGGGGTGTCTAGGGGGTTGGGGGGCTTTTCAGGGGATGGAGGTGTCCAGAGAGGTGGGGGTGTCCAGGGGTGGGGTGGTGTCCAGGGGGTGGGGGGTCCAGGGGTTTAATGGGGCTATCCAAGGGGGATGGTGTGGTGTCGAGGGGGTGGCGGTGGCTGTCCGTGGTGGTGGGGGTGTCCGGGGGGGGGGGGAGGTGTACAGGTGGTGGGGTGGTGTCTAGGAGGGGTGGGGGAATCCAGGGGGTGGGGGCGTAAAGGGGGTTGGTGGTGTTCATGGGGGGGGGTGTCCAGGGGTGGGGGGTGTCTAGGAGGGGTGTGGGTGTCATCCAGGGGGGTCGGTGTGTGTCCGGGGGGTGGGGGGGGGGGGGGTTGGTGTCTAGGGCAGTTGAATCGTACACCAATGACCCATGGATCGTTCTCCTAAAGGACCAACATGATCGGAATGCATTTGTTCATATTTATGTACGTTAGTTGTTGTTTTCACTTATAATACTGTCCATTTAAAAAAAAGAGAGACACTTTGAGTGATACCTGTCACACCATGCCTTATATTGGGGTGGGGTTAACTCTTACATGTCACCAATACACTCACAATGTGCCTCAGATTGAGGCATGGTTGACTCATACACGTCACAAACTACAAATAGATCTTTCTACTAAAAGATCAACACAATCCTAATGCGTTTTGTCAGATTTATGTACGTGAGTTGTTTTTTTCACTTAAAACTCTGTCCATTTTAAACAAAAGAGAGACACTTTGAGTGATAAAGGTCACCCTGTGCCTCGGATTGAGGTGGGGTTGACTCATATACGTCACCAACACACCCATGGATCATTCTATTAAAGGATAAACATAATATGAATGTGTTTGGTCGGATATCCATAGGTCAGTTTTTGTTTTCACTTAAAATTTTATCCATTATAAACAAAAGATAAACACTTTGAATTATACCGGCGACACTGTGACTCATATTAAGGTGTTCTCGACTCTTACATGCCAAAAATGACCCATGGATCATTCTGATAAATTATCAACATAATCGGAATGCGTTTGGTTGGATTTCCATACGTCATTTGTTGTTTTCACTTAAAATTCTGTCCATTTTAAGAAAATGAGAGGCACTTTGAGTGATATCGGTCACATCGTGCCTCATATTGAGGAAGGGTTGACTCGTACACATCACCGATGCACCCATGGATCATTCTCCTAAAGGATAAACACAATACGAATGCCTTTGGTCAGATTTCTATCGGTCAGTTGTTGTTTTCACTTAATATTTTGTCAATTTTAAACAAAAGAGAGACACTTTGAGTGATACCAGCCACACCCTGCCTCATATTGAGGCTTGGTAGACTATTAAATGTCAAAAATGACCCTTGGATCATTATAATAAAGGATAAGAACAATAATAATGCGTTTGATTGGATTTCTGTATGTCAGTTTTTGTGTTCACTTAAAATTATGTCCATTTTAAACAAAAGAGAGACACTTTGAGTGATACCGGCCACACCGTGCCTCATATTGAGGTAGGGTTGACTAGTAAATGTCACCAACACAACCATGGATCGTTATTCTAAAGGATCAACATAATCAAAATGCATTTGTTCAGATTTCTGTAGGTCAGTTGTTGTTTTCACTTAAAATTCTGTGCATTTTAAACAAAAGAGAGACACTTTGAGTGATACTGGCCACACCGTGCCTCATATTGAGGTGGGTTTGACTTGTACACATCAAAAATGACCCATGGATCTTTATCCGAAATTATCAACACAATCTTAATGCATTTGGTTGGATTTCCCTACGTTAGTTGTTGTTTTGACTTAAAATTCTATCCATTTTAAACAAAAGAGAGACACTTTTAGTGATACCAGCCACCCCATGCCTCGGATTGAGGCATACTTGACTCATACACATCACCAACACACCCATGGATCATTCTATTAATTTATTAACACAATCTGAATGTGTTTGTTCAGATTTACATACATCAGTTTTTGTTTTCACTTAAAATTCTGTCCATTTTAAACAAATGAGAGACAATTTGAGTGATACCAGTCACACCGTCACTCAGATTGAAGCAGGTTTGACTCGTACACATCACCAATGCACCCATGGATCATTCAAATAAAGGATAAACACAATAAAAATTTGTTTGATCGGATTTATGTACGTTAGTTGTTGTTTTCCCATAAAATTCTGTCCATTTTAAACAAAAGAGAGACACTTTGAGTGATACCGGCCACACCGTGCCTTGGACTGAGGCAGGGTTGACTCGTACATGTCACCAATGAACACATGAATCGTTATCCTAAGATATCAACATAATCTGAATGTGTTTGGTTGGATTTTCATATGTTAGTTGTTGTTTTCACTTCAAATTCTGTCCCTTTTAATCAAGAGAGAAAATTTGGGTGATACTGGTCACACCGTGCCTCAGATTGAGGCGGGGTTTACTCGCACACATCACCAATGCTTCCATGGGTCATTCTCCTAAAGGATCAACACAATCTAAATGTTTTTGGTCGGATTTCCGTAGGTTAGTTGTTGTTTTCACTTAAAATTTCTTCTATTTTAAACAAAAGAGAGACACTTTTAGTGATACCGGCCACAACATGCCTCTGATTGAGGTGGGGTTTACTCGTACAGATCACCAATGCACAAATGGATCATTATTCTAAAGGATAAACACAATAAGAAAGCTTTTGGTCGGATATGAAGGTATTTTGGAGATTTTATTGGTTTTTCTTATCCAAATCCCAAAGAAAATAGGTTCATCATTCTTGTATATTGCTGGTGCATTTCATCTATTAAAATGAAAAAATGACTCATTGGAGAAAGGATATTTTATTTAATAACAGTTACAATTTTCCTAGGAACATTTACATACAACAAAGTTTCATCTTTTGATCCCATTAACCCCTCTCAGTAATGAATGCCAATTGTACATGTCCCCAAGTCTGATCTTCATGCAATTTGTGTACAATCTTCCATCAGGTAGGTGGCCCACTCATTTCTGAACAAATATATATTGTCTTGTGAGTATTAAGCTTTTCTGTAGTCAGATTAGTACTGAAAATATATAAATAAATAACAAATAATAAATTAAATTAAATAGTAGTTATTTTTTGAAAATACCTGTTTAGGGATGCTAGTTTGTTGGTGAAAGACGATCTCATTCATAAATTTACAAACATAATAACCGCAATCATTATTGTTTGTTTATTTTGGACATTGAAAGAAATTTGATCATTAGGAGAATATATAACTTGTGTTGATATGTGTTTGGATAGTGAAATTTTATTATATATACCCTCATATTTTTCCATACGTAGTACCTACTCGCCTCCTTATGCTTAGCCCTTGTCCTCATTCCTTCTTTTAGATGATAAGGATACACCACCCTATAATAACATAATCCTCAGTAAAAGATAATATAAATTATATTACTTGATGTTTATACCTAAAATGTTGGATGTAGTGTCTTACAGATTCACAATCTCCATCATGTGTGGTCGGTTGGTTAGATATCCTTGCATTGAATCTAGAAAATAAATCTTTGGAGTATCTAAGTTCACCGCAATTAGCATCTAATGTTGCCTAAAAACACAAAAAGGAATTAGTAATAATGGAAGTGAAAAAATAATTGATATTCTTTAATCGTAGTGTTTTACCCCTATATGGTTGTTATTAGGAACAGTATGTCATCTGTAATCTTGATTTGAAATGTTTTTAGCAAGCCATTCACTATTTCATCCTTTTTTGATGGAATTAATTTCGTTAGATGTGTTAATGTGGTATGAGGACTAATGAGTCCGAATTTAGGCTCATGGGGAAATTCCTTCAATTATTTTTCATATATACGTCTTCCAATAATTTAAAATGAATTTAGTCATAATTTTCACAATATATCAGCTTTTAGAAAATCAATTCATGAAAACATACCTCATATATAAGTTTACAAATGTGATGCCTAGACAACCATTTTCAAGGATCTCATTTATATTTTCATAAGAAATGAAATCTTGACTTTCTTCTCCGTATATATTCCCTTCAAAAACAACTATATGACTACTAACACCTCTTAGATTCATATATACATGAGTCTTCAATTCCAGTAAATGTGGATAGAGAACATGTGGTGTTATTATGATTTCAGAAGCTCTTTGGGATCGGTTTTCAAACATTTAGTTTCTTTTTAACCAACGTTTCTTTTCACCCCCTTCCCTTTCTGCATATTTAATAACATTCATTGATTTAGACCCTATTTTCATTAATTGATAAAGGTTTATCATGAAAAAAGAAAATAAATAACTCTTTTTCCTCATGTACTCTTACAATTTGTGACGGCCATGAAATGAATGTCCCAATAGCCTTTTCAACCACATGAATATCGTCATCATCAAGTGGAATATGTAGCTCTTCATTTAGATCATGAGATACAGTAATTGTCACTTTCAGATGTTCTTTCGGAAGTGGTCTATTATGCAGCTTGTCCTCTGGGATGTTGAACACTGTAGCCCTCACTACAAGGTGATAGGTGGGTGTCAACAGATATAAATCACAGTCATTATCACCCTATAAAAGATCGGTACGAGAAAAGTATCAGTGTTTGTCTGATTCACATTTCATGGGAACAATTATTAGAATATTTATTACCAGGACTAAGACAGTTATTTGAGGGGAATGGATCACCTCAAAGCTGGTGGGGTGTGAGGCGACATCTTTACACATTGGTTGTTCCTGAGTTGTGTCTTCTCCTTTCTTCCTACCCATAAAGGTTTCTAGCAACTCTCCCTGCCATTGAAATCGTTCTTCAAGAGTTGCTAGTCTTTCTCTCATTTGTTTCAATTTTTCATCTCTATCATCCATTTAATTTGTTTTTCATAATATACTCAGGGTGTCACCCCAAAACCCACACCCCACACCTCTGACCCGCCCATATTGTTCTGGCCGCTTCAACGTCATCAATAATAGGTCTGCATCCGCCACAGGAGTAGCTGATTCCAGTGACTGTCAGATATAGAAATATAAATGATTATTTTTATGTAATAGCAATTTAAAACAAATATTTTTATATTCATGTCATACTTACACATATTTCCCACACTTTCTCTGTGTTTTCATCTACTATATTCCCTTACTTATTCACACATGCCTCCTTCCATATCACATGATGTGGGATGGAAGTGTCTTTGGTTTTAGAGTCATCAATCTACATATAAATATAGAAAGATAATTATGATGTTTTTTCTTGGAACCTAAAAATATTACTGTAAATTTAAAATACGTACCATTTTATTTTCCTATGAAGTGTACCCCATCCTTGATTTACGATAGGGGTATGATGGTTTTGATGCACATTCCTTATTTTCAGTACTGAGTGGTTGTTTCATAAATGAAATATTGACAATCAAAGTGATGAATACACGTATCCTCAAACAACATATTATTACCCACAATGTACCTAAAACTTTTCATCCCCACAGTGGCCAATAAATGCATCTGATGCTTCTTGGGATATCAGGTGAGCGTAGACAAGGGGTGGGTGCAAATTTATTTTACATTGGGAATCTTTCATGCGACATTTTGTTAAAATAGTGAGAAAACCATGATGAATCCTTCCTGCAAGACTTAGTACATAATTCTTGCGTGAATCATCTAATATAAATGTAATCTGCAAGAGATTGAGAATATTAAGAAACTGTTTCATTATTTTATTTTCTAGTAAATTAAAGAAATAATATCATAATGTTACCATAATTTCTTCCCAAATCATAACCTTCATCCTGGACATAACATGGTGCCATGAATCTATGTCAATCGACACACTTTTCCGAGTGAAAATTATAATTTAACTACTAAACATAGCCTTGTTGGGATTTAAATGTTGGCCTCGTGCATTCCATTCGATATAAAATTCGATGCCTTTTCTTTTTGCCTTAAAAAACATTGGCTAACACCATCAAACTACGATGCACCTGTGTTTTCAGTGACGTCGGTCCTTCATCCCCGACCATTTCATCAATATAAAAATCATCTATATGTTCATTTGGAATGGTAGCAATGGAATGTGCTAATGGTTGTTGGACCTCAACACTAGGAGCAGCAACAGGTTCAGAAACATGTTGTTTCTCTACACTATGAGTAGCTGCAGCAGAACCAGTAGTAGCAACAGCTTGAGAGACTTGTTCAGCCTTGAGGTTAGGAGCACCAGAACATAGATATGTCATTATCTGCAAAAGTGTTTGAATAGTTAATTTAGATTACATAAATTTAGTAATGATAAGATAATAACATCAGACAACAATATCTATATTACAAACAAAATATAAACTATTTATTGAACACTCTTTCTTTTTTTTCAAAGGATGAAGGAATTTGAAACCTCTATTAATTATCCAAATCCCTTCATTGTGGTCTCCTCTAATATATAAAACATCATCTACATTGGGACTTCTGCAAAATTATTGAGACATACCCCTGATAGGATCATCCTCAACTGAATTTTCATCAGACCCTTCAGTAGTTTTGGATGATAACAGAACAATTGACCACTTTTGGTTTGGGGGATCTGGAGCATAAAAAAATTATACCACTTGTGATGCCATTATAAACTGTTCATCTTTGTACCCTTATTTATTAAAATCAACTTTCACAAATCCCCATTCATCTATTTTAACACCACTATTGTTTTCAACCCATTTGCATTGAAAAATCGGAAATTGAAATGTCGTATAATCTAACTCCCATATTTGTTTGATAATTCCAAAGTATGACATATTTTCATAAATTTTATTTCTATCCTTTCTTCCAGAAACATGTATCGCTTCATCCACAAGTTTAAATCCACTATTTTGAATGGAAATATCTTCATCATGTTCATCTGTAAAAAATGTATAACCATTAATTACAAAACCATTGTAAGATAATACATACACACATGGTCCGCCGACTATCCATCGATGTCGTTCTAAAATTTCATTAGGATTTTCATCTAACTAATTAAAATTATGGTCCTGAAACCATACTATAAAGTGGTGATTATGTGTTTTTGATATCCATTTTCACCCCTTGATAGATTCAACTGCCTAAGAATTTCTTTGTGAGTTTCAATATGTGGAGAAACCTCCCAACTGTTATGAAAAACATAAAGGTGGGCCTGCTCTCGATTTTTAATATTGATTGTCACAACATCTCCTCTAGAAATTCCCTCACCCTCAATGCATCCAGTGTGACAAGATTTCAGGAGACCAATGATTTCCACATCAGATATGTATTCAGCACAGATCTCAATGGATTATTTAACAATATATCGCTCCACTATACAACCCTTTGACCGACCTCATTTTTTTGACATACCCTTTATAAATATTCATATACCGTTTAACGGGGTACATACATCTATAGTGCACAAGACCACAAAGTTGAATCTCTCTCACAAAGTGAATCATCAAATGAACCATTATATCAAAGAATGTTGGTGGGAAGAATATTTCTAATTCACATTCTATGATGACAATTTCTTTTTTCCATAGCTGGCAATTTCACTGGGTATAAAACTTTGCTATATATAGATTTGAAAAAGAAACAAAGTTTGGTTAATGTATAATGAAAATTCTTGGGAAAAATTCAACGTAAAGATATAGGAATTAAATATTTCATTAAAACATGGTAGTCATGTGATTTATTACCTTTTAGCTTCAAATAATTCATTGACACAATGTTCTTGATATTTGATGAATACCCCTCTGGAACCTTTACATCATTTAATAATTTTTAAAAATGACACCTCTCCTCCATAGAAAAAGTGTAAGCATTTGGAGGAATAAACCTTCGATATTCACCCTTAATGGGAGACAACTCTTCTCATATTCCCATGTAAACCATGTCCATCCTTGCCTTAATTCCTTCCTTTGTTTTCCAGGGGAATTTAGAAATGTTCTGATAACACTATCACATAAATTGTTTTCCACATGCATCACATCAAGAAAATGTCGAGCATACAAACAATTCCAGTATGGTAATTCAAAAAAAATTGATCACTTTTTACAACGGATTTTTGTATGTTTTTTTGAAAATGGTTTACCAAAACACTGTTCACATCTTTTACTTTGTCAAACAAATGATCACCTATTAGTGGAGATAGTGTTGTTCATTGTTCTAAACTTCCATTGAATGATGTCATCCAAGATCAGTACTTATGCTGACGAGGTAGAAATCTAAGATATCCTAGAAACATAGATTTCGATTAATGTTTCAACCTAATTGATTCTGTATCTTCTTTGCACATGGGACACCCTTGAGTTCCTTTAATTCTATAGCTTGAAAAATTTCCATAAGTAGGGAAATAATTTTTCATCCCATACAACATCGCTCTCAATGTGAAGTATTCACTTTTATAAGCATCATACAACATAACACCTGAATCCCACAATAACTTCAAATATTGGATCAAAGGAGCCAAATAAACATCAATATAGTTACCTGGTTGTTTTGGTCATAATTTAAGCATAGATAAAATAATGAATATCTACTTCATTCATAACTAGGGTGGCAAGTTATAATTTACCCACATAACAGGCCATGTACTGTGAGTGCGGGTTTGAAAACCAAAATGATTCACTCCATCTGTAGATAACGTAAGTTGAAGGTCTCTCTGCTCTTTTCCAAATTCAGGATACTCATGATCAATTTTCTTCCATTGATGAGAGTCAGCCATATGATGTAATTTCCCATCTTTATTTATTTTATCTACATGCCACAACAATTGTCTTGCAGTTTTTTCACTTCCATATAGACGCCTAAACCATGGAATGATTGTAATGTACCATACGACTTTCAGATCAACGGATTTATCTTTCTTGTATCGAGAAGAACCACACTTTGAAAATTTTTTGAGTGATTTTTTTCCTTGAAAAACAACATACAGTCTTTCAGGAAGGCATTGATTCTTTTAGAAATCATACCCATCGAGCATAGCATTTGTTTAGCTTCATATGTTCGACTTGGGATCTCATTATCTTCTGGGAGCATGTCATTCAAGAGAGCAAGTAGTTTCGTAAAACTGACATCACCCCCTCTGTTTCCTACTTTAAATTTATACAACTTTAGTAAAACTGAAAATGATGTATATTTAGTGCAACTAGCATAAAATGGTGTCTTTGCACAACTGTTTAACTTCTCAAACAATTTTGGGCAATCACAGAGTTCATCTTCAATTATCCTTGTCAATTCCTAAATAAGATCTTCATCATAATTGACATTTTTAATCACATACCCCATATAGTCTTCTTCATTATCCATATTTGTATTCATATATGATGATCCATAAAACACAATTTTATCCCAACTAGTAGCTACATTCGCATTATCTTCATGTTTATTACAAAATTTATTACTACGATCTATTCCGTGACATATCAAATGTTCTTCTAACTCCTCTGGAGTAATATGTCTAGAATAACAACAATGTAAACACAGAAAAAGGATTTGAGAAGGATCCTTTGCGTGATCCTTTGCAATCTTGATGAACTCTTTCACTTTGTTCTCATACTATATTGTCAAACAATTAGCATCTATTCAATCATTATTCATATCCATCCTATTTGAATACCAAATATTAGTATTTATGGTTCAAATACACAAAACTATACTTCCAAATAAAAGAATAATCAAGAATGATACATATACCACTCCGAGGACTATACCCTATATTCAATATCATCATGCCTAATATTTTTGGTAAGCTCAAGTTACATTAAATCATAGGGGGGATAATCAATTGTGTCATATATGGTCTCCTATGTTATTCCATATGAAAATTTTAACAAATATTATTGACCTATCATCCCATTAAATCCTCACGAGTGTCTAATTCCAAACTCCATCTTAACTCTCAACTAAAGCTCTGATACCACACTATCATAACTCACCACCATTAGGAACCACTCCTAAAATGGAAGTGAAAATAAGTGTAATTCATGAATCCTACCTTTAATAGTAAATAAGTTGGAGACTAGCATTGAGGGTATAAAATAAAGAAATGGGAGGTGTTTCCCTCATAAATCCCAAGAACAGTGATAAACCACCAATCAAATCCATATCATATAAAATAAAACGCAATCCATAATTCCTGTGAATTACAAACAAAAAAAGGTATCTAAAATAAAATATCAAAAACAAATCCTACACCAGGGGATCTAGCGGTAACTCCTAGCCTCAAGATAGTAATTTCCATCTTGGTCACCAAATCCATCTTAAAAAACTTAAAAAAATAATTATATAAATAGGGGTGAGCATACAAGTATACTCATTAGGACCCTTCCCAACACCTCTCATGAAAATGTGTATGAAATATATTAATGCCTTAGTGAATAAATAATAGAACTAATACACACTAATATATGGTCATATATCACCGAACCCCACCAAGGATCACTCACCAAATATCACATTCAAGTATAACAACATAATATCAAAGGAATATATATTAATAAATTACCCCACATCCACTTCCCCACTAATCTGTTCATCCTCACACCCTAATGGAATATTTCTTATGCTTCAACCCCTTCTATATAATCTCATAACCGTATATACACACATACACATGTCTCAAACACATAAAAAACTATATCCACATCACAACCACAAATCTCATCCTCATCACAGTATGATATCATGAACATGAAGGATATAAACATCATACTCTCCTCCTACAATGCACAACCCCTACTATGTATCCACACCAAATACACATAATCATGTCAATAAAAATACATATACACCAAAAAATAAAATCTTTATAGGTCGTATATATACACTCACTGTGGGCCATTACAACTCATACTATGTGTGAAGGGGGAGAATGGGAGAGGGAGTGGTTCTATATGTGTTCCCCCTATAACCTTGATATTGAGAAAAACACTTTGAACCGAAGTACCCATATGGATTTAAATCAGGTTACTCAAATCAAGTGGTAGTGCATAAGAAATAATAGGAAAATATAATAAATATATAGTCACACATAAATCTTCCCTAATGGTTTACGCCAAACTAACACCGCAAACACCCATTTCAACCATTGCCTTATTACTACCAACCTAAAAATCGTTTCTTGGGATTTTATTACCATATGTATTTCAATAGTTAACCATTTTAATGTAAAACCAATAATTAAATCACTACCCAATATAATCCATTCATTAATCATAAATAACATTTATTCTATCTTTAACCATTTATTAAACATAATTATTCCAATCATTATCATTAATCATTTAACAAACCATAATTTATCATTTCCAACCCATCACCCATTACAATTTTAATTTTTTCCAACCATATGCCATGAAAAAAGAAAACTATAACACCACCTAATAAGAACTAAATTTTTATGACATAGAATACCACTAAACACATTCTAAAATCCATAAAACCCCTTATCTGTTTTTCCTAAATAGCCATATCATTGCTATCATAACCACATAATAATCCATCCATCACTACCGTATTAATTACCACACTACATGCTCCCAACCACATCAATCATCCATAAACCTTATCATCATAGTGATAAATACCTCATACATAGTATCATGAAAGGGAAAACATATAAGAAATGCACACTAAAAACTCCCCCTTAAACATTGTTTCATATAAAAGTAGAATTTATATTTTAAATATAACAATTTAATTAAAGATTTCCATACAACCAATTCATTATCTACTTAAGTGACTAGAAAATTATGAAAGGTGATTATAACATATTATTAGTAGTAAGAAATTTATTTCACAACATCAAGAATAAATCACTTAGCAACAACACCAATAAATCCATAAATATATAAGAAATATTATGGAACTTCATAAATCACATGAAAAACTCCCTCTTCACTTTAATTTACTTTAGTGTAATTCATTATAGTATTTAGGTTAATCAGTACTATCCATTCAATGGAAACAAAATAACATGATAATTCCGCAATTTACACATAATAATGAAGGAGAAATCTCATGTCCCCAACCTCAATTAAATATTTAACAAAAATTTCATAAGAATGAGAGGAATACACAAATATAACATGACTTAACACATGAGGGTAATCTAAAAGGCCTATGTATGACCATTAACCATTAAAACCATAAAAAAAACACAAAAACTAAATTATCATTGTTGTCACATCCTTCCTAAGAATAAATTTGAAGAAGAGAATCAAGAAGAAGAGAAAATAAATTCACCTTAGATTTTAAAAAGGTTGATCTCTTAAAATTTTGGAAGAAAACCAATCAAAGGGTGGATAAAGATATCTAAATATGAATCACTAATAATCTAGGGTTCTAGGAAAGTTTTAAAAAAATGAAATAAATTGGTACAAGGCCTAAATTTATAACCATTCAATAAAATTAAATTATAATGAAGTGAAAAATCATAGCATTCCATAATACAACTCTGATCCAAAAACCATGGCATGTTATCACTTGAATCTATAGGGTCAAACCACAATAAAATTGGTATTAATATAATAAGGTCCATGAAACAAAAAACTCAAACATTTCATGGCACTCAAACTATCTAGGATCATAGTGTGATAATCAGCCTCCTCTTTCAAACTCAGAGAACCTTAAACCTAACCACGATGCAATAGAAGGTAGTATAGTGAAATAGAACTCAAGTAGACACAACTTAGAAAATTACCACCCAGGTTTCCATATCTTAGAAAGGAGAATCATTCTATAATAACCCTTAAGTAAGATTAACCAAAAGGATCATGTAATATGAACTTAAAACAACTTAAGAACATCAAACCGCATTACCACCCCTCACAGCACAACTAAGATCGCATAAGATAAACCCAAAAGGGAGTATATCAAATTAATCTAGGGACATCCCTATATAAGAATAACCTATTGATATTTACACCCTGAAAAAACTACTTCATACAGTAACCAAAATTTCACTTCAAAACCTATCAAACAAAAATAAACCTAAAAGGATAAGTGAGAGATTTACCAAGAGTAGATCACACCCACGATGGAGGGAGCAGAAGCATCGAGCAGCCAGGGAGCCTTCTGTGCTATGTTAGGAGGTGAAGGTGCGACCACCAGAGGAGGAGGTGCACATGAGGAGCTGTTAACTGTTGAGAAATGGACGATTAGGGTTCGTGGAGAGTAGGGTCTAGCGGAGAGGAGGAGAAGCAGGGTTTGCGGGGAGGAGGATCTATGGAAGGGGTTCGAGGGGGAGGATAAAGAGTAGGGATATCGGAAGAGGTTCGACAATGAGAAGATTAGGTGGGGAGGGGAGTTGTCACAGAGGTACAATACCGCGAGAGTTTGAGGGCGTGATAAACAAGGGATATTATATGCCAAATTTTATAAAATATGGGACTACAGTTTTATCATCGCTAAAATTTTAGCGCTGATAAAGGGAGGCCCTTTCAGCCTTTTTTCGGCGCTGATAAAGAGTCACTTTATCAGAGCTAAAAAGGTGCTGATAAATACTCCCATTATCAGTGCTAAAAAATGCTGATAAAGGGTACTCTTTAAGGGTACTAAAATTTTAGTGCTGATACAGGGTTCCTTTATCAGCACTTTTTTCTTAGCGCTGATAAAAGGTGGAACTTCCCTGGACCATTTTTGTAGTAGTGAATACCATAATATGTCTTCTTAGTATCGACATCCCATGTTTGAAAGAGATGAAAAATCCCCCATAATTGTTCAAAATAAAATCATGCAATGTACCAAGAGTAGGGTATAAAGTGATAATAGTCCTAAAATGGATCTATCATAATAAGGTTATTTATGTTAACTGGGATAAATAATGAAAATGTACAAGTGGTTCTTAGGATAACTAGCTCGGCAAATATTGAATCAATTTTTTTAATAGTGTATTCATTCAATCATATCCTCGATATGATTCCAATGCATGTTATTAATGGTTTACATTCCTCAAGTATATCTCAAGAAATATGCTCAAAAAATAATATGAAAATGTAGTTCTAGAATCCTTTTTTCAATGAGAGTATATGAAATAATTGGAAATATCTTAGGTCATAAAATCCAATAGTAAGGCAATCAAAAGAAATTTCAAGAATCGAGGATTATAATTAAAATTTTCAACTCGTCAATCATGCTAAAATTCTAAATAAGAGTAAAAATGGATTTCAAAAATACCTAACCATACTTTGTATTCTATTTAAATTTATTTCATGATATTTAAATTTAAATCATGATTCCCATGAAAAATCTCTCATGGAGTAATGAAAACAAACAAAAATCCATGTCTATTGAAAATAAATCCCAATAAAGACTCCCACACACTTAAAACGATACAATTTCCACACTATTCTAAAAATATATGTGAGATAGATAACAATATAAGAAGAGAATTAATTGAAATGAAAATTTAGAAATTAAAAATAGGGAATTGAGAGATCCCTACAATAAAAGTCATGCCATGGTGAATTTTTTTGGATGTTGATGGAAATTATTCTACCTATATAAATTCTAGAAAAAAATACTTTCACCAAATAAATCATTAGTACATAGGGGTTAATCAAAATGTGCATGGGAACATAGTAAATGGTATGAGAAATCAGATCAGATAAATGAAAGAGGTTCCTAAAAAGAAGATTTAGATGACTAGAAAATATAAAATACAAGAAATGAAAAAAATATCATAATATAGTCAATGTAAACATAAAAAACTAAAAAAAGTGTTCCCCAAAAAATAACAAACTTTATTTGCATTAGCCAGATTGATGGAAAAATGAATCAGTTGGTTTTATCCATCAGCTCATATGTCCTTTGCCTCTATCAGGAATTGGTGCTGGCATCATCGAGCTCATGGGGGTGCTTTGTGAGGTTAACCACCTCAAGAATGAGTCTACTAAAATGATCATGTGTAAGTTTTAAATTTCATGAAAACCATGGAGGAGGATATTTATAATTACATATCTAGATATAGATATCCTCAATCTATCTTTTTTTCTATCAGACACATGCTGATAGATCTCATGTGGGAGTCTAGAGGATGGCCTAGAAGAATCATCAATGGCCATCTATGATGTAGAATATCTATAAATGGATAAATGAATACATAAATAAAATTGAGATAATGTAACCAAGTCATGAAATAAAAACTATATCCCATCCATATATATGATAAATTATAGATTAATGAACAAAGAATATAATGGGAATATAAAAATAGACACCCAAAACAATGTACAATAGGGGAGGAATATATGGACATAAATAAAAAGTATAGATAGTGTCACAATTATCTGCATCAGTAGTCCCTTTTTAAATAGTAGGGGACTAGACCGGATCTTCCCAATTTATGGCAATAGTGGTGGTGGTGGTAGGGTTATTGAATTTTTTAGAAGGTTCCCCTATGTTGGAAACTGGCTTGGTCATGATAGGTTGTGGGAATGTTCTGATCTATACTAGGGACATACATCTAGAAAATGGATCAATTAGAGGCACCTCAAATATAGAAGGGTTGGGCCCTTGCCTCATCAGTCCATTTATATAATATACTCTTGTTGGTTGGTAGGGTGTGTGATCTTTGGAGGTAAGACAACATGGGTATGAGGTGGGGTGGGGATGGAGGAGGATGTTGGGTCTGTTGTGGGTAGTGGGTGGGTAGATGTTGGGGATAATGGTGGGATGGGGGTGGGGAATTAGGATGGATCATTGAATGGAATGTGGGGGTGGAAAAAATATTTCTCTAGATCTCCATAAGATAATGGATAAATGACAAGATATCATAGGGTATAAGTATGGATGGTGAAGTGGTGGTAAGTGGCGAAGTTTTTGTGGTAGGGGATGGGGAAGCTAGAATATCCAAGGAAGGTGGGGAAGAGGTGGAATTAGGTGTTGGGTGATATGGGGCCTCATTTTCATACTCCACATACTCAGGGGCCCAACAGTATCTCCCCTAAATCTTCATATAGAGCCCCATCTTATGAGGCATGAGGAGGTCAATAGACTCTATATTCCCAAGAGAGTAAAGACGTTGAGTGGAATATAAGATGCTGAGATGAGGATCAAGATGGGTGATGAATTATCCTCCCATAAAGGTACATTAGGCCCAAAATAATTATGTCAAGTTTTCAAGTATGAACTGGAGGTCTTTGTTAACAATAGGGCCACCAAGGGATGAGGCTAGGATGATGACCTCAATCTGGCTCATGATCCTATGAGAATATCCTCTGATGAGCCATGCATGAGACAAATCCTAGTTGAGAATCCTAAAGCGGAACCCCGTATCTAGGTTATCTTCACCATATATAGATCATGGAAGCTCTAGGTGTCCTGGGAAAGCAATTACCAATGCCCATCCATATCCCACTTTGTTGGATCTAGTCGGACGGTACCATAGTTAGGAGAAGTGCCAAAATCATAAGTGTAAAACCGATTTTGACTCCAAATTCACTCAAGGTGAGATCCCCAATCCGACCAACAATTTAAAAAGTTATGTGTGCCATGTCTAGTTTTAACATGGATAAGAACTCTAGGAACAATAACTGATACATCTCCTCTCATACCTCAGTGACAATGGAGTGGTGTATCTATCCATGAAGATCAAAAACCTCCTTTATCATGTGGATATGCTTGATTACAGCTAGGTCTATGGACGTTTTTTGTTCTAATAGGCTTATCCTATAGATGGACCAAATGAACCGGATGTTGAGGAGTGGAAAAGTGTATGCATAGGTGTAGGTGTGGGAACTTGGTAGATCCTAGAGACAGACTGCATGAGGAAATTGAATCCTCATAACTTGAAGGGATGGAAGAAGTTTATGTGGGTAATGATGGGGATTGATTTGTGAGCGGTAGTGAAGGTGTAAGCACTGGTCACTTAGGCAATGATGAAGGGTCATCACCTTAAGCCGAATTTTTGATAGTTGTGGTTTCGGCCATGAAGAAGGGATGCAATAAGAAAGGGAAATAGAGGGAAGGGGATGTTGACTGAGTATCAAGAGGAAGGGAGAATGGGGGGTGGGGTCACATGAGGGGAGGAGGGGAAGAGGGATGCTGGTGGTTGGGAGGGTTGCACATGAGCAGACGAGAGGGGAGGCTCAGGGTAGAGGTCTTTGGTTATAAAACCTCGGTTCAGGGATTTTAAAGCATTCATGACTTTTTCACACCTTCTAAAATTAACACAGTGTGTATAACATGGGTAATTTATTTATTTATTTATTTTTTGACCTGAAATTTTCATTTCATGTATTCATTACACGATGTGTATTTATTTTTGAATTTAAAAATTTTAATTTTAAAATTATAAAAAATGGAAGTACACCTCTAAACCATCACCAACATTATGGAACCTTCCTAAAATATAATCTAACAATTTTAACCTATCATGGGTTTCATCCTAGTCAACACTCAATTTATTGTTGAGAGCTAGACATGATTACTTTTAGATGAATTCAAAAGTAAGGGCATACCCCTCATAGAATGGTTCTTGATAAGAGGTATGCATGGTGGTAAAACACCCCTCATCATAAGTTCAGTTTAATTCACATCCTTGTGATCACTATATCAATTTTTATTAAGAGTTAAGTTATGTATTCTATATTCACTGGCTATATAATTATCTTTCTCATGAGATAGAAAGATTTATTGAGAATCCAATGAGTCTCCAATTTACTTGGTGAATTTTACTAAGTCGAAAATAATTTTTTTTCACTGATTCTAAATACCATCCTTTATTGATTTACATCAATAAATACCTTCCTAGTCTATTGAAATGGTTATCCTGGAATTATGGTAACATTTCTTTCTTCATTTATATACATGAAAAGGAAATGAGAGGGAAATATGAGCTTACTAACCTTGACTAAGATTTAATTTAGAAATACTTAAGGGTAATTTACTAAGTAGTCATCCAGTTCAAGTGAAGCTCACATTGGTTTTAATTCTTTATGCCCTAGTTTTTTGAATACACTCATGGGCATGAGGTCGATACTATAACCAAGACATAAGAAGTTTATTTAGAAATTTCAATTCCTTATAGCATAGAGAATAGAGAAACTAATGAGGCCTCACGTATTGGGTGGGAGATACTACTCAAAAACTATGGAGAATTATTCATTTAATGAGATAACACTATTGTGTTACATTTTTCTCTTTTTGAAGAGGAAATCATTTAGAAACTAATCATAATTAGGAATTTTCTACTACATTTTTCATCATCATATTTGATGATGATTACAGAATGTTTTTAAGAAATCTGGGATTCTTTTCCTCACCTTTTCATGGCTTCTAGATGTCTATAATTTTTCTACTTCTAAAAACAATAGACTTTTCCACCTCTCTCAGATGTGTTTTTATAATACTGAGAAATGTACTCAATAATAAATCTGATAATGTTTTGGAGATTTTCACCACATGATTCTCAAGGTTGCATAGATAATACCTTAGATTTTGCATTTATGTTTCTTGTGTAGTCATCCTATGATCTTATTTTTATAATAATGTGGTGAGAAGGTTCTCAAGATTTTATTTAAGGGATGGGGCTTGCTGATACTATCATGGCAGAAATTGTTGATACAACTATTATTGAGCATGTGGAAACTACCGTTCTCTAGGGGAAAACTTATTGTTGAAACAGATGATCTCAATAATGTGGTGAGAAGGTTCTCAAGAATTGATTGAAGAGATGGGCATTGATACTACTATCACGGTAGAGCTTGTTGATAAAACTATTATTGAGTATGTGGAAACTACTGATCTCTAGGGGAAAAAATTATTGTTGAAACCTATGATGTGGTGGAGTAGATGGATTCTATTGTGTGTAACTAGGAGTTACATGATTCCATGGTAGTACTTGAATACTACTTTATTGATAGTAACCTTTATTTACTTATTATAGATGTTGATCTGATCTCTACTGATAATAATGTTAATGATATTTCTATGGTTATTGAAGATATTTATTGTTTTGATTGTAATTAACATAATTATAAACTTGGATTTGAGGTTACACCATTCCTACCCACCTTCCAAATATAGGTGCATACCTCTACACATTTCACACACTTATATCTCTATAATAGAGGCAGGAGGGGATATTGGTGTAGTAAGAATATACAAACCTTAGAAGTTTTTTTTGTAAGGAAATCAACTTATGTTTCTAGGTAGGTATTCTACTCCACCTAAATTATTCCATTCCAGGTTGTCCCTCTATCATTATGAAAGAGATTATTATTGTGAGATATCTCATCTAAGAGTTCTCAGCTGACTTCGAGCATCTTAAGCAAGATTTCACCATCAGAGATAATGTCCAAAAATATGTGGGAAAAAGTTTAGAGTCCATGGTAGAAACATTTCAATTATAGTCACATATTAATCCCATGATATAGTAATTTATGGATCAAATTTTTTAAAATGGTGTTAGTCTTGCCAAGCTGATTCTTCATCTACCTAGTTAAAATTTTGGATTTCATTCCTTATCCTCCATATTCAGATTGGTGGGATTTATTTATCCAGAAAATTCTTTTCTAAATCAACCCAATTCATAATGGACTCTAGTGATTGTATTTTAATCCAATCATTGCCTATATCATGAAAGGGGAAGGTAAATACATTAATTTTGATGGTGTCATAGGATATTCTTTGGCTGCGAATGGTGTTGCAGACTTCTAATAAATTTAAAATATGTTTATGGGGATATTAACTTTGAATCGCACTAAATTTACTTTTTTTGGGATCATATTAATGAGTAGAAGTTTTATTTTTAATGTATTCACCTGAATAAGAGGGCTCACAATGTTGGACATAACACCACTGATGGACTGTATGCTATAGTCTATGATAGTGCACACCTATAGTGCAGGTCAATATCCCTACTATTCAGGTCGAACATATTACAGGTTTTGGAAATGTGTTAGTGTATGATCTCTATGTTAAACCATAGTTAAGAATCAGCAAGAAAACATGAATAATTCAATATTAGTATCAAAAGTAATCAGTTATTGAGCACGATGACTCTTTTAAAAAGTAAAAGGGCCCTGATGCATGTCCCATAAGAGAGAAAAATAGAAACATACTCTAGATTATGTGAAAAATATATGAAAATAAAAGGGGAAAAATAAAAGGGGGTAAGGTATTCCTAGGTTTATACTGATGGTCACTATTCTTGAGAACAAATATCCCTAACAACGTTGCCAAAAATTGGAATAGCCAGAACGATGTTGTTGATTACATGCATGCATTGATCAAATTAAAATTTATATTTCCAAAACTACACTTAGATACTAAGGCATATCATAGTGGGAGTGTAGGGTCTAACCTACAAGGAAATATAGTTGGCAAGAAACCTAGTAGAAATAACCTTTTGGAGGTATTCCTAATGAACTCTCTCAATTTGGGTTTTTTAAGAACTATGTATCTTGGGTTTTAATTCATATGAAAAGATGGGCTCATGGTCAACTTCACTGTTTATGAAAAAGATAACCCTAAATCTAGATTTGGATGTGGATTAAGCTATGAAGCGGTGAAAAGGTCACTAGATGGTCTTGGTCTATCCAATTAGAACTACCTAAGATATAAATATACTTTGATCTAGAGATAGTCCGCAACCTAGGTTTTATAAGCTTAGCTTCCAGAAAGAAAGTATCACAAGCTATTAGTCCTAGGTTTCTAATCTCTAACTAGGTCATAGTACTTTGATTACATCTCCCATGGTTAGGTTTTTAAAAAATAATGAGATAATTCTTTAACATAATTACTAGATATAGGGTTAACATGTTTTGATTTATATATTCATTAGGTTTAAAGATGCCCTTACTCTCAACACCTAACCCTATGTGGATTATCTACACATGATGATATTAAAAAAATAAGGGAAATAGAAAATATTCTTGAAATAATAAATAAATAATTGAAATAATTGAAATACATGATAGAAAAAATATAAAAACAATAAAATACTAACTTGAATGAAAAAACAATTGAAGAACATAGTGGAAGTTAATGCTGAACAACAAACAGAATTTAAATTGAAACACTAGAACAAGAAAAAACAATAAAGAAGTCTTAAAATAGAAATAAATAAAAAATGGAATTATTAAAATGGTAAAAGAGATAAGTTGGGAAGAAAATAGTAAATAAATAAAGAAGAAATGTGGAAAGGAATGGCAATGTCCCACTCTCACTTGAATGTCGGGGGTCACTGAATATTTATAGATCCGAATGTTACACAATGTGTATATCTTTCATTTGGTGTAACTATTTTAAGTGTCTTATTACATGAGACATTAATGACATGTAATTGGGATTCATGTCATGTAAGTTAGATTAATAAAATTCCCTAAATATTTTGGATCTCGATGATTTGATGGACTGTATCTTTAGTGGGATTCATAATTTAAACTTTTCATGTCATGTATTGATCTCACATCATATATCTTTATCAAGTTTAGAAATAGGAGATTTTATGAAATGTAAATGGAATTAAATTTTTGTACTTGGTTCACATATTGCAAATGGGATTCACACTTTGCAAATGGCTGGTAGGTAGTCTACATTCGGAATACACATTTGTACGTTGGATTCATGATGTGTAATGTCCAATTTTTCTATTTTTCAGCATGTACTCCTTGGATTCTTGAATTTTGAATTCCAATTATAAAACATAAAAACCTAGTGTAATAGCAAATAAATCATGATTAAACCTGAAATAAATGTATCCAAAAGATAGATATGAATCTGACTTTTCCCTAAGCCATAATTACAAGATTTATAGTAAGTATTTCATTTCCCTACAGTCCTATAATCTTTTACATTTATAGTTTTAGAGTGTTATGGAAACAATAACATTACAAAAGTTTATAGTTCCAAATAGTGTATAATTTTTCAAAAAAATTTGTTTTTAAATTGACACTCTTATTTCATGAATAACGCACATTTTTCATCCAATATGAGTACTCAAAATCGAATGATTTACATTTATAGAGTATATATACATCCTAAAGCACTATCTAGTCATTTGAAAATATGGGATGAGATAATAAATTTTAGTAATGGGTATAAAAATAAAAGAAACCTGTTATTCCATTTAAAAATATGAAAATCCTTGAAAAAGTACATCCTTTTAACAAAGAGTTTCAAGTTTGTAACAAACAAAAATTTATTTTCAAAAACTAAAATCATGTTCATAGAGAAATATTTATTAAGTAAAATTATTATAAAATAGGTAAAATGAATTCACAAAAAAAAATGTTTAAAGAATCAATATTTTCACACCTTTATAAAAAAAGTAAAAAATGACAATTATGGAAATGGTTAAAATTGTTTTTTAAACCTTTGTAAATAAATACAAAGGAAAAAAAGCTATCTTAAATAAATCATTTAATTTCATATATAGTAAAATTATTGAAATAATATTTACATGGAGGAAAAAGAGTTTAAATAAACACTTTAAAACATTTAAAAATATGGTTTAAAAGAAAAATCACATACCTCAAGTCCCAAGTCGCTTCATATGAATTATACCCTCATGGATTACAACAATATATTAATTATTAGATTTTTTAAAACCTTTTTGGGTTATTTTATTTATTATTATTCATTTTATTTTATTTATTATCATCTTTTATTTATTTACTAATTTAGTATAGTTCATGTTTTTCATTTTTTGTCCGTTCAGTTCATAATCTTCAAAACAAATTTAGTATCCATGTAATAGTAAAAATTCATTGTAAAATGGTTCCATAATATCTTTACATTACAAGTGATAAGGTTTATATAATTTTAGAAACAAGGGAGTCCAATAGGTTATGGAATTTTAATGACCCATAATTTTATCAATGGAATTTCCCTTCTTACAATTATGTAATGCTGTATAAAACACATACATCACATGGAGAAACCAATAAAAACATTATTACCATAAATGATGGAAAATAAATTTGTAAAAAACACCAATAATAATTCCAAATATTATAGAGGGACAAAAAATAGGGAATATGATAATAAAAATAAGAAAATACGAATATACTCGACACACTAGAATGACTAAAATCACAAAATAAGTTGTAGAAATAAAACATAATTATAAAAAATAAATATCCATTTTGAAGATGAAAGTTTATATAAATTTAGGAGAAAATAAAATTTATTGAATAATGAATTAAATAAAAGGTATTTATATAAATTAAGAAAATTATATTATTTTTATAAATTTTTTTCTTAGAATAGCAATCTAACACTTGGAATACTAATCTGGCCATTAAATTTGTAATCTGACCATTGGAATAGTAACTTGACCATCGGAATAGTAATATGACTATTAGAAATAATAATCTATCCATTATAATAGTAACCTGTCCAATGAATGATTAAAATAATATTTAGGTATCTTATAAATGAAAATATTATAGATTTATATTATGTTACAAGTAAATAAATGTTTTAAAAATGATAATTTTAGTGTTGATTGTTTTGTAAAATGTGAATGTTTTATTTTCAATTTTATAATGAATAAAATCATTTGAAACAAAATTCTTTTTTAAAAAATGGATTCATAAATTAAAATTATGTTTTATCATAGTGACATGATAATTTTATAGGACTATAATAAATTTTCCAAAGAGTTATAAAATCGATCATAATATTAAAGTTGATTTATTTTGAATAAATGATGATTTTATTTAAAAATTAAATTTCATATATTTAGAAAATTATTTTGATAAAATGTTTTCTATATTTTAAACTACACATAAAAATTTTTTAGGGTTAATTTTTTTTAATTTTTCTAAATAGTTGAATTTTTGATGAGTATCGAAATATGGTAATTTACAGTATTTAACATTATATACCTAATATATGATTTTTTGATTAATCCATTATATAAGAGACCATTAGTCAAAAATATTAAACTAGTTTCTATATATATTCACAAGAATCAATACTATTGATCATCTTGATCCAAAATAATAAATTATTAAATATAATAATTAGAAACACTCATGTCCTCCCCTTATAAATACCATCACTTATCTTTACACATTTTATGATTTTTAGTTTACAAATATTCTTCATAATTGCATTACTAGGAATCTTTCCCATATATTAGAATAACTGGTTTTACCAAAATACTAATTCCAAGTTCCTTAAGGAGTTTCTTCAAGTAGATGACATTCCAGAGGTAAAATCCTCAATCATTTAATTTTAAATTATTTCTTTCTTATACCTTATCTTCACCCCTATCCAAATTGAAATCCTAAATACAATATCATATATATATATAATTTTATTTTATTTTATAATGAAATTTAAATCATTAAATTTCTTCTCACCTCCTTTTATTGTAAAAATGAAAACATCATCTGTAATATGTCATTTCACCGTCTTCATGGATGTCGAGTTTTCATATTACATTAACTTATTAATGTTTGGTCATAAAACCATTATTATGGTCAAATAAGATTTTTATATGTGTATTATAAATTATTTAATATAAGGACCTGACCTTAGAACAATAAATTAAATGAATAATTCACATTGAGGATCTTTTCAGGTTTAGAGTTTTAGAGAATTAGGACATAACTATTATATCTCAATGATTACAAAGTAGACACATCTACTCAGTTTCAATTTTTTCACAAAATAAAAACTCGTGAACAAAAGACTCATGTCTAGTTCCATGTTTTAGACAGCATGACATTTCTTTGATCCCATCCTTGACCTTATTCCACTTTGTGTCCTGTGAAAAACATTGAAAAAACTTGGGATGAGCATAAAAAGCTCAGTAAGGGATAAACAAAGAAAGAAAAAATTAGATCATCAATATATAAAATACATAATCTTTTTAACATATCCAATGAAATCATAATATTTTTTAAATACACAAGGAAATCACATAACATAAAAGGTAACTTGAAGAATTAAAAACATTATTACGTATGGAGTAACCCTCCTGGTTACGTTTAGAATACCCATCACAGTATATTCCCTAAATCTATTTGGAGAAACCTTAGTGTTTGACTCCTTCGCATTACCCAATGCATTGGAGAGATATCTCAGACTCACCCACACTTAGTTTATCACGGAACCACATGACTTTATAAACAATGACCATGAACTATAACGTAACCATAACACATAACTTAAGCATAAAGGAAAGATAACATTCCCACATTGAAATAACAATATTACTTTTTATGATATTGAAATAATAAATCCATTCTAAAAACAGTTTTCAATACCAAAATATGTAAATACAGTATATGGTATTTATTTTCCTTTTAAAAACATTACAGCTTGTTAAGGAAGCCAAATACCAAATAATACTCGCGGCAGCGGAAAAGGATGTTGTCACTGCTTACGTAAAAAAAAGAAACATTTCTTTTTTTCGTTTAGTAAAATGCTTCATAGAGAAAAGATTCCCTTTGAATGAAATGAAAAGTAAAAAGTTTTTTATACACCATATAAAATAAAGTCATGTATAAATCAAGGGATGACTCAATAAAATGAGATGGAGACGAAGTCCCTTATAAATATGGTATCGTTAGATTAAGGATAAATCAATTACATAATTAAGTGTGAAAAATATAAATACACCAAATATAAGTGGATATTAAGTGTCAAACAATCAGAGGTCATCCACACATATCAATAAGTAGAGGTTTACCCCAATGAATTCAAATTGGATTAAGAAGTTCCCTTACAGAAATTCGACAGCCTAACAACATCACTTTAAAATTTAGAAAAATGAGTTGATGAGAGATATAGAGGGTTTCTCTTCACTTGGACATAAAATTCATAGCAATAAGTATATATAAGAACATATCCCAATATTAAGAAGATGTAAATTAAAATACCTAACAAAAGAAGTCTTTTAAAAAGAGAAGGGTGAAAGGTTCCCTTAACAACTTGGGTAACATTAGAAATGTACACCCCATGAAAGAAGTACTATACAAAGATGATGTAAATACCCATAAATTAGATTATATTACAAAAAGAATACAATCATGGGAAGTACATACACCACACAAAAGGAAATAGTGGCAATTGTGGCATGAATCTCACGGGAATAAAAAGTGAGATAAAAACCCCTTAACTCATTATAATCAATCGAGTCATATGACCAAAAGATAACACACACCAAATTAATCACATAATACCGTGAATATAAATAGAATCATAATAATATATATGAAATGGTAGTACACAATACAACTAAAGTAACAAATAAGTGGCGAACAATGGAAATCTCAGGAAATTAAAAGTGAGATAAGAAATCTCTTACCTAAAGTCTGACTTATCTTGTTCGTTTCTTTATATTCTAGAATAATAAACCTTGTTCAATTTATAATTGCTTAAGTACTTAATTTAGAGTCTATTATTCAATTAATATCACATATTAACATGTTATAATAATTAGTTAATAATGTGTGTTCATATCATACGTTTTGTCGATGTTGGGTACATGAGTCAAAAATGAAATTTTTTGAAGAGAATTGTCCATGTAGTTATAAGTACATAATCTCCAGAATTGTGTTCATGATTTAAATATCATATATATACAGTATATATGTATTTAATAATATTTCATAATGTTTGGAGATAAGAAATGAAATGTACCGTTCATGGAGATGGTAAGCCGTACGTACGCATGAACGCTACTTTCATTTTTGTTGTCATATTAATAGACATTAAAACTAAATTAGACAGTGATATATTATAATTCCATTATAATATATATGTTATATAGGTAACATAAGTTCATTAATTAAATTCTTTATAAATTCCATATTTGGCATGAACGAGTCACATCACTTGAGGGGGCGGTAGTCCACACTTCCTCAGATGAAATTATCACAATTCCACAACATTAAAAGCATAACGATGTGATTTAAAAATAAAATTAAGAATCATATAGAAAAATGAATAACATATATAGAATATATAAATACAGTTACACCATAATGACCACAATGAAATTTGTTAAAATAATATTTAACAATCATCATTTCTTGAGGCAGTAATTCACCACCCACAGAAATAGTATGTTCTTTAACCATTAGACGAGGGTGTGTGTAAGTGTAGGTAGAATACTTATCATAAAAAAATCCTAGTATATTTATTATATTATTTTTATTATGGGATAAAATAATATGAAGATAGTGGTGAGTGAAAAATAAAAATAAAAGAAAGAAACTCGAGAGAAGACATTACCTCTAAATCTGGTAACTCTTTTTGATTTGAGCCAAAGGATTATTGGGAAAGACTTTTTCCCAAAGTGAGGATTCTAGGAGTGAGAGAGGGATGTAGAGAGATAATATGAGCCAATGTTGGATGAGACAAGGGCTTGAGAGTTGTGGGTAAGGGGGTAGAGGTGGTGGACTTTTATAAGAGGGAGGAGGGTCACTTTTGGAAAGTCTTGAAATGTTATTTTATTATAAAATGGTTTTTGGATTTTAAAGGTCCAAAAATGATATATTTTTAGGATAAGGTGATAAGGGTTCGAAATAAACCCATTAAATCGGTTTTGGACAAGTGTAAGTCTTAGATTTTAACTTGTCTTTTCAATTTCTTTAAATCGTTCATTAATGAGGTAATCACTGTATCATCATGGTGTCATAAATAAAATTATTTATTTAATGTATAAAAATTATAAAACAAATATAATGATGTAGGAAATCTTTTTATCTTTTCAATGAATATTTATAGTATAATACATCATTTATGTAAACAAAATTAAAATTATTTTACTTAGGATATATAAACAGTTGTTATATTTCTCTTTTTTGAACAAATAATGTCATAAATGTCACTATTAAACCCATGCGACTCCATGGGACCTCAAGTTCGGTAAAAAGATTCCCATGGTCGGCCATGACTCAAAAAAGAGTATTTTAGGGCCATTTTATATTATTATGATATTATTTTATTACCCTTAACTACCCGATTACTAATTAATCATGATAATTAATGATAATTACCCTCGTTACTATTCATAATGTCCAAAAACAAGTCTTAATTACATAATTTGGACCTTATGATTCGAAATATGGAATATATTTTATGAAACTCCAAACACAGAAATTTTAGTAATTAATTTAAAAATAATTCCCATTGTGACAACCAAGGACCATTTTTTAAGAAGTAAAAATTTATCAAAAGATTGACTTGTTTTTACATCCAATTGAAAAGTGAAATTACTTAAAATGAACAAAATTGTATTAAGTGATAAAACAATAATTTAATTAAACTTTAAAACCAATTAAAAATATCATATAACTATATAATTAAATTAGATTAAAAAGCAATTTTGAAGTAAAATGCAGTATTTTTCACTATTCATTAAAATTGAACATTTTTCAGAAAAATACCAAAAATTTATCCAAAGTAAATGTGATATTACAAATTCAAAAATGATGTCCATTTTACCAAATTAATAACATAGAAGTTTCATTAATTAATTTTATAATTAATTCCCATTGTCAAAACAAATAGCGTGTTTTTATGAAACAATATCTATCAAATGATTGACACGAGTTTATGTCTAATTTCAAAGTGAAATTAATTTCAATGACCACCATTGGATTAAAATGTAAAAATATATTTCAAATAAAATTTAAACCCAATTAAAAATATAATCTAACCATATAAATAAATTATATTAAAAGGAGGTTTTAAATTAAAATACAATATTTTCACTATTTATTAAATAATGAACATTATCAGAAAAATAACATAAATTTACACAAAGTAAATTTTGATGTCCCGATTCTAAAGAAGGATTTTATTTTGTCAAATATAACATATAAAATTGACAAAAAGTAGTTTTAAAATCAGTTCTCCATCAAAAGGCGGTTAATCAACCCTTTAAAGAACATTAGAATATTTATGTTTAAAATCGAATTCTTTTCTTATTTTAAGCCCCTAACATTTATTAGACAAATGTAAAAATATTTAACAAACATATATAATCATTTTGTAGTCAGTTCTGTTTATTCCTGACAGTACAACGACTAGGCGTTAACAACCATTTAATATAATATTATTATATTATTAGTGTGAAACGTAAGATTTCAAGGAAAGTCATTGTTGTGTATTGGGTACGCCATTGAACATAGCATTCCCTTTAAAGTAATATTAAAATTTTTCCCACAAATATTAATAAATATGAAAAGTTTATATTCTTTATTTACCCGGGATGATACATCCTTCCCCCCTTTTTGGGAATTGCATCCTCGCAATTTTAAAATTGGGCTCAAAAACTTCATTGAAAGACCCACATAAAAAAGGTGTAAATTAAACTATCACTTTAAAAGAAATAAAGAAAAGTATAAATTTTACCTGAGAAAACAGATACTATGATTCCATGAAAACATGGATATGGAAGAGAAAACAAAGGGTCATGTTCTGATAGAGAGTGATAGAAAACATGTTTAACAGACAGTTAACCACCAAGAAATCAAAAACATGTGATGGGTTTAACGGTATTTGATTCCCCGGTAGGAAAAGTTAACAAAAAACATTTTTGTTTTATGTTACCTTTCATTAAGGAATTTATTTATGAGATTAACTAAATCATAAGGAAACATACTTACTTGTTATGTAGACTTTTATCTCTTATTATATTTCTTACAGAAACTCATATTTGTTTCCAAAAGATGAGTATTTAGGATGACTTGTTCACATTAATAGCGCTATAATCAACTTCTTGAGAATTAACTAATCCAAAAAAGATGAACTATATATTTCTGATGTCTTTAGTCCTTAACCATAACCAAAATTGTCATTAAAAGAATAGATAATCCCCAAAAAGGATAATCATTTACAAAAAGAAAAACTACTCTTAATCCACAAAATTCAACAAAAAGAACCCATGGTTCAAGAAAGTCCATTAAATAAACAGCTATCCATAAAATTCATCAAAGTAATCCAAACTAATATTGAAACCAAAATCTCTGAAGTTTTTAATCACATAGTATTCTAAGGTAAATCTTATCATTTATCTCTAAATAACATCAGTTACTCATAAAGTCTCATACTGAAAAGTAATTAACCTAATCACATATCTTCCATGATAGGTTAATCATTTCCATAGATAACCCAAAATCAACTTATTCTTGATTTGTAAAATCATCTAATTAAAAAGAATTATTTATACTAACTAGGGACCTCACATAGTCCAGTGGTAGGTAATAAATACCAGTCGCACTTTGGTTGTGGGTTCGATTCCCACAGCTTCGTCCAATGCAACGGGTTATCACACGGTCTACGTGTTGACCTTTTTCAAAAACTATATAATTTTATAAAATTCCCAAAAAGAGATAAATTCATAAAAAATAACCATAACATATTTTAACCACAAAGGTTATCTAATAAATTTCGTTTTTCATCCCAAAATGTATCAATAGGTAATTACCTCAAATTCAAGGATCATATAAACCCAAATGGTTCTTTATAGCTATATCCAGATAATTATTCCTTGAGTAAAATTTTCATATATCAAACATCATGGTTACACATACTATAAAAATTCTTCTAATATAATCTCATCATCAAAAGATCCATAATACTTTTAATAATTTCACCATACTAAAATCTACCATAACTCTTGAATCCCGTATATGTTGACTTCTTACTCATTCAATATTTTTCATGAACCATTAACCATTCTTATACAAATTATTCTGAAATGAATCTTTCCTAAAAAAAAAATCATGAATCCTATCCTAAGATTTAGTAATAGTAAAACATATGTTAAGAAATAATCCATACCTTTCATTGGTCATTATCAGTTTCTTCATCCTCAATCAGAATGGAACTAGGTATTGGTAAATGAATATTTGTACGATCTTGGTGATCCCATTCTCGAAACTTCTTCGTAGGACATGTGTTTTTATAATGACCTTTCCCCCCACATTTAAAACATTCAATTGATCCTTCAAAAAGAACTTCTTTCCCTTTCCTAGAGTCAATTGGATGCTTCCTTTTTCCATAGTAGGTTCTTGCTTTATGAACTTCATTTCCACATCAATATCGTATTTCTATCCCTTTGAAAAATTTTCCTAGGTGTTTCTTTCCACATCTTTTACACATAGGTTTTTGAAAATACTTATCTTTATGATTATTACCTGAACTTTTGTTGAGATTTTTTCTCGCATATATGATGCCTTATAAAAATCACTAAGGATCAGGTGGTTAATCATGACTCTAGATATTTGGTTGAGAATAACCAGAAGAGTTCTCATTGCATCTCCCATATCATTCAGTTACTCATTCAGAAAACCATCACAGTTTTCATCACATCCACTATTACTTTGGTGCCTACTAGATCCATCCATTTACTAAAACCAAAAAGGTCAGTGTGAGTATATCAGTAAAATCATCATATAATACTAAGGTATAATTATTCATGTTATCTTAAACTCATTCACTTTATCTAAAAACTATGACTCTTTCTAAAATCCTAACCATTATGGTAATGTCACTTAATCTTGAAGAATACCCAAACCTCTAAAGTTATCTAAACTGACCTCTGATACCAACTATAAGGACCCGACCTTAAAACATTACATTAAATGAATAATTCACATTGAGGATCTCTTTATATTTAGAGTTTTAGAGAATTAAGATATAACTATTACATCTTAATGATTACAAAGTAGACACATCTACTCAGTTTCCATTTTTTCACAAAATAAAAACTCATAAACAAAAGAGTCATATCTAATTCCGTGTTTTAGATATCATGACATTTACATGATCCCATCCTTGACCCTATTCCACTTTATGCCCTGTGAAAAACATTTCAAAAACATGGGATATGCATAAAAATATCAAAAAGGGATACACAAATAAAGAAAACATTAGATCATAAATATATACATAACATAAGCCTTTTAACATATCCCATGAAATCTTATGATTTGTGAAATACACATAGATATCATAATACATAAAGGTTACATGAGGCATTCATAACATTCTTACGTAGGTAGTAACCCTCATGGTTACGTTTAGAATACCCATCACAATATATTCCCTAATTCTCTTTGAATAAACCTTAAAATTTAACTCCTTCGCGTTACCCAATGAATTGGAGAGCTATCTCGAGATCACCCACCATTAGTTTATCATGGAACCACCCGACTTCATAAATAATGCCCAAGAACCATATCATAACCAAAATACATGACATAAGCATAAAGGAAAGAAAAACATTCCCACATTGCAATAACAATATAAAATTTTAAGATATTGAAATAATAAATCCATTTTAAAAACCATTCTGAATACCAAAATACGTAAAAAGAGTATATGGTATTTATTTTCCTTTTAAAAACATTATGGATTTTTAAGGAAGCCAAAGACCAAATAATACTCGCGGTGGCGGAAAAGGTTGTTGTCACCACTTACGTAAAAAAAAACATTTATGTTTGTCATGTAGTAAAACGCTTCGTAGAGAAAATATTCCCTTTGAATGAAATTAAAATTTAAAAGGGTTTTATACACTATATAAAAGATAGTCGTGTATAAATCAAAGGATTCCTCAATAAAAGGAGATTGAGATGAAGTCCCTTATAAAGACGGTATCATTAGATTAAGGATAAATAAATTACATAATTATTTGTGACAAATATAAATACACCCAATATAAGTGGATATTAAGTGTAAATCAAGAAGATGTCATCCACACATTTCACAAAATAGAGGTTTACCACAAAGAATTGAAATTGGGTTAATAAGTTCCCATATAGAAATTTGACAGCTTAACGGTGTAACTTTAAAATTCAAAAAAATGAGTTTATGAGAGATAGAAAGGGTATATCCTCACTTGGACAAAAATTTACAGCAATAATGATATATAAGAACATATCCCAACATTAAGAAGATGTAAATTAAAAGGCTTAACAAAAATAAGACTTTTAAAAAGAGGTGGGTGAAAGGTTCCCTTAACGACTTGGGTAACTTTCAAAACGCACACCAAATGAAAGAAGGACTACAAAACATTGATGTAAATACCCATAAATTAGATTATATTACACAAAGAAAACAATCATGGGTAGTTCATTCACCACACAAAAGGAAATAGTGTAAATGTGGCATGAATCTCACGGGAATAAAAAGTGAAATAAAAACCCCTTACCTCATTGTAATCAATAGATTCGTATGACCAAAAGATAATATACACTAAATTAACTGAATAATACCATGAATATAAATAGAATCATGATAATATATAGGAAATGGAAGTAAATAATAAACCACATGTAACAAATAAGTGGCGAACAATAGAAATCTCACAGAATTAAAAGTGAGATAAGATAACCATTACCTCAAGTCCGACTTGTCTTGTTTGTTTCTTTATATTCCTGAATAATAAACATTGGTCAATTTATAATTTCTTAAGGAATTACTTTAAAGTTTATTATTCAATTAATATAACATATTATCTTGTTATAATAATTAGCTAATTATGTGAGTTCATATCATACGTTTTGTCGATGTTCAGTACATGAGTGAACAATGAACTTGTCTGAAGAGAATTGTCCATGTAGTTATAAGTACATCATCTCTAGATTAGTTTTCATGATTTACATATCAAATATATCCATTATATATGTATTTAATAGTATTCCATAATGTTTGGAGATAAGAAATGAAATGTACCGTTCATGGAGACGGTAAGCCGTACGTATGCATGAACGCTACTTTCATTTTTTTTATCATTTTAATGGACTTCAAAACTAAATTAGACATAGATATAATACAATTACAGTATAATATATATTTTATATAGGTAATGTAAGTTCATTAATTACATTCTTTATAAATTCCATGATTGGTATGAACGAGTCACATCACTTGAGGGGGCGGTAGTTCACACTTTCTCAGATGAAATTATCACAGTTCTACAACCCAAAAATCAAAATGATGTGATTTAAAAATAAAATTCAGAATCATATAGAAAAATAGATACCATATATATCATATATAAATATAGGGACATCATAATGGCCACTATTAAAGGTGTTAAAAGAAGATTGAACAATCATCGTTTCATGAGGCAGTAATTCACCTCCCACAAAAACTATATGTTCTTTAACCATTAGACGAGGGTGTGTGTAAGTGTAGGTAGAATCATCATCATAACAGAATCCGAGTATATTGAGGATACTGTTGTTATTATGGGATATAATAATAAGAAGATAGTGGTGTGTGAAAAAGGAAAATAAAAGAAAGAAACTCGAGAGAAGACATTACCTCTAAATCGGGTAACTCTTTTTGATTTGAGCCAAAGGCTTCCTTGAAAAAACTTATGCCCAAAGTGAGGCTTATAGGTGTGAAAGAGGGATATGGAGAGATAATATGAGAAAATTTTGGATGATCCAAGGGCTTGAGAGGTTTGGGTAAGGGGGTATAGGTGGCGGCCTTTTATAAGAGGGAGGAGGGTCACTTTTCTAATGTCTTGAAATGTTACTTTATTATTAAATGGTTTTCAGATTTTAAAGGTCCAACAATGATATATTTAGAGGATAAGGTGATAATGGTTCGAAATCAACCAATAAAATAGGTTTTATACAGGTTTATGTTTTAGATTTTACCTAATATTTTCATTTTATTTAAATCATTCATTAATGAGGAAATCACTGCATCATCATGGTGTCATAAATAAATTTATTTATTTATTGTCGAAAAATTATAAAAAAAATACCATGACTTAGGAAATATTTTTATCTTTACAATTACTATTTATAATATAAGAGATCATTTCTTTAAACAAAATTAAAATTGTTTTACTTCAGATATACAAACCTTTGTTTTATTTCTCTTATTTTAAAAAAATTATGTCATAAATGTCACTATTACACCCATGTGACTCCATGGGCCCTAATGTTATGTAAAAAGATTTACCTGGTCGAACATGAATCAAAAAAGAGGATTTGGGGTCATTTTATATTATTATGATATTATTTTATTAGTCTTTAACTACTTAATTACAAATTATTCACAATAATTAAAGATAATTACCGTCGTTAGTATTCATAATATCCAAAAAAACAAAAGCATCTTAATTACATAAATTGGACCATCTGATTCCAAATATGGAATCCATTTTACCAAATTCCAAACACATAAATTTCAGTAATTAATTTAAAAATAATTCCCGTTGTCACAACCAAAGGCGGGTTTTTAAGAAGTAAGAACTTATCAAAAGATTGACTTGTTTTTACATCCAATTGGAAAGTGAAATTACTTCGAATGAACAACGTTGTATTAAGTGATAAAAACATAATGCAATTAAACTTTAAAACAAATTAAAAGGAACATATAACTATATAATTAAATTAGATAAAAAATCATATTTGAAGTAAAATGCAGTATTTTTCACTATTCATTAAAAATGAACATTTTTTAGAAAAATACCAAACATTTATCCAAAGTAAATTTGATATTAAAAATTAGAAAATTATTTCCATTTTACCAAATTCAAAACATTGAAGTTTCATTAATTAATTTTATAATTAATTCCCGCTTTTGAAACCAATAGTTTGTTTTTATGAAACAATATCTTTCAAAAGATTGACACCTATTTATGTCAAATTTCAAAGTGAAATTAATTCCAATGACCAACACTGGATTAAATGGTAAAAATATATTTCAAATAAACTTTAAACCCAATTAAAAATATAATAAAACCTTATTAATAAATTATATTAAAAGGAGGTTTGGAATTAAAATACAACATTTTCACTATTCATTAAAAAATGAACTTTATCAGAAAAATAACAAAAAATTACACAAAGTAAATTTTGATGTCCTGATTCTAAGGAAAGATTTTATTTTGTCAAATATAACATATAAAATTGAGAAACAGTATTTTTAAAAAAAGGTTCTCCATCAAAAGGAAGTTAATCGACCTTTTAAAGAACATTAGAATATTTATTCTTAACATCGAATTTTTTTCTTATTTTAAGCCTCTAACTTTTATTGGATAAATGTAAAAAAATTTAACAAACATATATAATATTTTATAAGTTAGTTCTGTTTATTCCCACCATTACAATGGCTAGGCGTTAACTACCATTTAAAATAATATTATTATTTTATTAGTGTGCAACGTAAGATTTCAAAGAAACTCGTTGTTGTGTATTGGGTACGACATCGGACATAACATTAACTTTAAATTAATATTAACATTTTATTCAAAAATATTAATAAATATGAAAATGTCATATTATTTATTTACTCGGGATGTTACATTTAATTTTCTATAACAAATATATAGACATAATATTAAATAAAATGGTACTAGTTTGTGTCAGTAATAAAAACCACAAAAAATAAATTAAACATTTGTAATAAGAATTTTATCAAATAAACCATCCTCATTTCAGAATAAAAAATTATATATGGTACTATTTAAGCTTATTTAAGTTAATTAATACCATATAATTTTACTTAATGAGAATTATTCAAATTTTAAATGAACTTATATAATTATACACAAGTGAACCAATCATGAAAACATGAAATGAATTCTCCTAGAATGATGAAATTAAACTTTATAACTCATACAATTGGCCATAAAATGGACTTAATAAAAATATAATAAATCCAAAATATGTGGATGAAGTTATAAGTTAAGTAATTAATTAATCTAATTTTATTATTCAATACATTAAGTGCATGTTCATAATGAATTCGTACACAAGTCAAGGTATCTATCCTAACCTCTATATTTATTTTGGGTAATGATTTATCTCCCTTTTCCTCAGTTTATATCTTCATAATTCTTATAAACATTACCTATATTATGTATATATGTTCCAAAAATATTTATCTATCTCAATTAATCTTTTTATGTGTAGAATGTTTAAAAATGTTCCCTTCTTAATTCCACTCGATAAGCTAAATTGATTAAAGAGAAATTTTTTGTTTCTTACCCATTTTCATGTACACTCCATATATTTTTTAAGAGACTTATATTTTCTAAAATCCCAAATATTATCATTAAATAAAAATTTTATTTCATTTATAGTTTTAAGTTAATAATTATTCCTTAAATACTTTTTATTCTTTCCCTAAAAATCGCGCTTAAGTGGTACATTAATAAAGTTACCTAACCAATCTTTTTCATGTTTCCACTGCATTTGAAAATAATTTTTAATGATCTATTATTATTTTTACATTATCAATATCCAATAATTATTTATATACTTTCTATCATGTATACCTTTATGATACTCCCTCTGGTTATGCCTTATGACATGATTATGAAATCCATTTATTTTTAAGGATAACTCTTATTTTTATTCCTTATCTTTGATTCTTCATATTGAACAAATATGCATGAACATGTTATGGTGGGTGTGACCAAATATAACTCCAATACATTGGGTAATCTATTAGCCTCATGAAACGTTATGTATGGGATAAAGGATTAAACCTAATCCATTATGGGACTCTGTCCACCATGTGATACTGTATTGAAAATCATCATTGGTTTATGTTTATATCATGTTTTTTGATGCTTAAACATTAGTATATTAACATGATCATATGATTTCAAGTTCTATATGTTATGACTCTATATGTTTATTCATGATCTATTCATTTTATGTTATCATCTAATGTCTTCTAACTCATGTTCCATGTTTATTCCTTAATTGGGAATTTTAGATTATCCCTATTTGTATATGTATTTCCCTAGGTTATCTTATGATGTTATAGGAGCTCATAAGTAGTTATGATCTCATAAAGGAGACTAATAAAAATCTATTTTATTCTAGTTCCATGTTTTCAATTTTATGTACCTAGCCTTCAAAATACACTAGGCTTTTCGATCCTTGGTTTATATTTAATGGATAATTATGATTAAAATAATGGAATAATATATTTAAAAGGCTAGGTTATCTATAGTTGGTATTAGAGAATGATATAAATATTTATGTGGATTAGGAATATAAAAACTTATTAAGAACTATTGGGATAATTCTTTCACCTTTGGTGACCTAGATTAAAACTTTATAAATCAAAAGATAGTTTAAAATTTTTATTTGTAAGTTATTCATTCTAAATTTATGGTTACCTTTTTATATCCTCATTAGCTAAGCATTCAAGAACACTAATTGTATTTTTCTTTTTTTAGTTAATGGTTGGAAATAGGAAAAATTGTGCTAATAACCAATGTGATGGGAAATATGATAATTTCCCTAATGAGAAGCCAAACATGATGGGAACGAGAGCTCAAAACATAATGATAGTGTTAGATAAATTGGATCAAGTTATGAATAATAAATTTAAATGTTTATAATTCCATCCTTATCCTAAGAAAGAACAAGTTGAGGTTGAATCCTTTATACGATGAAGTCCTCCTATATTTAGTGGATCTTGTGATCCAATCATCACAAAATTATGGATTAAATCCATTGAGAAGATATTATTTTTCCTCCTATGATCAAAAAAAGAGAAATTTGTGTTTGAGGTATATCATTTTGTTGGGGAATATTGTCCATGGTGGAAAATGATAAAATATATAATTTCAAAGGTGGAAATTGATTCCATGGATTGAGAAGGATTCAATAAAATATTTTTAAATAAATATTTTCCATGAAATCTCAATCTTAATATGGAAGGGGAGTTATTTGGATTGAAGAAAAAGGAAGATAAGTCTATTGGAGTGTATGAGGAAAAAATTAGAAGGTCTTCATGATATTTCTTATTATTTTCCATGAACACTAAAATCAAGGTGGATTGATTCTTTATTGGATTAAATATAATTCTATGAAAAGATTTGGTGATTCAAGACTTTGAAAATAATGATGATATTTTACATTATGCTCTTAAGGTTGAGATGGAGATTCGATACTCTCAATGTTATCAAGGGCATAGAGATAAAAATTAAAAAATTGGAGTTTAATATGGGATGATCAATAGATAAATACTATGGAGGCAACAAAATCAAGAATCCCACATGTAAAAAGTGTTGGAATAAGTATCATGATAATTGTCTAAAGGGACTCGAGAGATTTTCCAAATGTGGAAATGAATGGAATTAGGATAATCATTTATAAAGGGATAGGAATAATCCCACAAAAGTGAAAGTATATCGAAATATTTTGATCAATACTAAACCTATAGTAAAATGATTAATCTTCAAAGAACACATGAATTATGCGATACAATTCCCCAATCCAAGTGATTTTAGATATAATGAATAAAAAATCTCCAAGGAAATGAAGAAGGGAATATTCTCTCACTACTAATGAGGCGGAGCCTAAACATTATGCGGTGATATGTAGGCTGGTTATTCATTCAAGAATGGATTTTTTTGATTTGATTTTTGTTCTACACATTATTTTATATCTTTCATGTTTAGTAGTACTATTCAAATACCACCTCAAAATATGTTGGTCAAGTTATCCTTGAGGAAAAAATGGGGTTATTATTGCATCGAAAGTATATAACTCCTCCCTGGTCAATATTTTTGGACTAAAACTCTAATTAAATCCCAAATTACATTTTTTGGGAGTTTTATTCTATAAAAGGCATGGATTAACTATCCTTATACAAAGACAACATAATATATTGGTAAGGGGAGATTACTATTCAATTTCCAAGGAATCCTACAATTATGTATAAGTTTAAGGATGAGGATGAATTTATTTTAAAATCATTATCTCAATTGTGGATATTATTTCATTATGAGCATGAATATCTAGCTCAAATTATTTATACAAAGAAGAGGATCATGCTCGAAGACATGACCATTGTAAGGGACTACACTGATGTGCTTCTTGAAAAATTTGTTGATCTCTCTCTTCATTGAGTGGTTGAGTTCTCAATTATAATTATTCTTGTATCTCTACCCATATGAAAAATACATACATAATATAAACCATTATGTTAGAAGAACAAAAAAATGAGTTACAAGAAATCTTGGATAGGGGTTTCATATGCTGGGGTACTTTATCCTGTGGTGTGCCTATCATCTTCATCAAGAATGATAGATCAATTAGACTCTACATTTATTATCATGATCTCAAAAAAATTGTGATAAAGAAAAATTATCCCATGCCTTGAATAGTTTTCTTTTTCAATCAACTATATGGTGTTGATTATTCTCTAAGGTAGACCTTCGGTCGAGATATCAAAAATTAAAGATAAATATTGATGATAATCCTAAGCCAATATTTTAAAAAAGTTATGGACATTATGAGTTAATAATTATGCCTTCTGAACTCAATAATTCTCTATAAATGTTAATGGGAATAATTAATAGACTCTTTAAAGATAACCTCCACAAATTTGTAGTAGTCTTTATAAATTATATTATAATATACTCCAAGAGAAAGGAGGAGTATGAGGATAATTTGAATACGGTGTTAAAGAATTTTTAAAGGATAAAATATATGAAAATTATAGTAAATTTGAGTTTTTGTTTGAATACGTTTCATTATTAGGTAATTTTATCACCATAAAAGGGATATCATTCGACCCTTCTAAAATAAAGGCAATTGAAAAGTAGTCCCAACCAACATATTTAATGGAGATATGTAGTTTCCTTAGTCTATATGGGTATTATTGATGATTTTTGAGGAACTTTTCATTATTGTGGAGGCCAATAAACAAAATTACTAGAAAGTGAGTAAAGTTTTTATAGACTACTGAATGTAAAGACTACTTCAAAGAGTTGAAAAAGAGGCTTATAATTGCACTGATACTTACACTACTGACAACTAGGGAACTCATTGTGGTATACAATGATGATTGAAAGAGAATATTAGGATGTTTAATGTTTAAAAATGATAATGTGATAGCCTATGCATCCATAAAACCTAAATTTCATGAGAAAGACTATCCATTCATGTTCTAGATTTGTAACTAGTGATCTTCTCATTAAAAATATAGAGGAATTTCCTCTATGGGGAGAAGTGTGATATATATAATGATCATAAGAGTCTAAAATATATATTCACACATAATGAGATTAATATTCACCAAAATATGTGTTTATAGAAGAAAAATATTAGGAATACCCAATCCAGTTCCATATTAGTAATGAAAATAAAGTGACATATGCTCTAAGTAGAAATAATTCTGAAACATTATCAATGATGAGAAATGAGAGGGATCCAATATTATTATACTTGAAAAATATGGACATGAGAATCAAAAAGAAAAGAAAATAATCATTACTTTCTTAAATGACTTCTCAACCATCCATTTTATAGAAGATAAAGGATTATTAAGCAGATGATGCAGAAATTTAGAAAATGGTTGAAGCTATCAGAAATGGGAAATCCTAAAATTTAAAAATTGAGGAGGAAGGAGTCATAATATTTGGGTCACGACTATGTGTACCCAAAAATCATCAGATAAAGAATTATATTTTTAATGATTCATGTATATAAACTTTATCTATCCACCTAGATATCACAAAGATGTATTTAGATCTCTGATTTCAATATTAGTGGGACATATAAAGAAGGAAATTGATGATTATAGATCAACGTTTCTGGTATATCAACAAGTTAAAGATGAAAGGAAAATGTCTAAGGGGATAATATAGACATTAAACATTACTATATGAAAATGGGAAGACACCACCATGGAATTTTTCACTAGAATATGTAGACATAATATTAAATAAAACAATACTAGTTCGTGATGGGTGTAAAAACCACAAACAATAAGTAAACATTTGTAATTAATGTTTTATCAAATGAATCATCATAATTTCAAAAAATAGAATGATATATGTGACCATTTAAAATTATATATTTAAATTAATACCATATAATGTCCCTTCTATAGAATTATTACAATTTTAAAATAACATCCATAATTATACACAAGTGAACCGATCATGAAACCATGAAACTAACACACCCATAACAAATAATTTTAACATTATAATACATCGAAATGAAAATAAATTAAATGAATAAAATTATATTAAATTAAACATATATTAAATATATTATTAGTTAAGTAATTAATTAATCTAATTTGATTATCCCAGACATTACTTGCAAGTGTAGAACACATTCAGACCTAAGGCGAGGGATCTATTGGAACCTCTATATTTCTTTTGGGTAGCTTTTTATCTATATTTTCCACAGTTAATCTATTCAATATTCTTATATAATTCAACTATATTATGTATATTTGTTCCAAAAAATATATATATTAATTAGTTTATCTTTCATTATTGGGGAAATACATGTTTAAAATGGTTCCCTTCTAAATTCCTCTCAATAAGACAACCCGATTAAAGGGAACTTTACTGTTTCTAACCCATTTTCATTTACACTCCATAAAATGTTTTAATCCAAAAATATATTATAAAATAACTATTTTTATCATGGAAAATACATTTTTTCATATTATGTTTTATGTAAATAATTATTCCTTAATGAATCTCAATTACTGTCCCAAGAACCGTTCTTAAGTGCAAAATTTCTAAAGTTACCTAACCACTCTTTTCATGTTTCCACATCAGTTGAACATTATTTATCATGAGATATTATTATTTTTACCTTATTAATTTTCAATAATTATTTTAATTATTTATTTCATGTATACCATTATGATACAACCATTGGTTATTCCTTATTACATGATTACAAAAACCATTTCTTTCTATGGGTAACCGTTATGTTTATTCCTAATGTTTGATTATTCATGTGGAACACATATAAATGAACAAGTTATTAGGGGTGTTCCCATAGAGAATTTTTTTTATTGGGAAATGTTTTTGTCTCATGATATGTTATGTATGGGATTAAGGACTAAACCTAATCCATTATGGGACGTTGTCCACCATGTGATGTTGTCTTGGTAGTTATCCTTAACACATGTTTATGTCTCATTGAATGATGCTGGAACATTATTATATTTCCATGATCATTTGATTCTAGGTTCTATATGTTATCCCTCCATATGTTTTTTTCATGATCCATGCCTTTTAAGTTATCATGTTATGTCTTCTAACTAATATTCCATGTTTGTTCCCTTATTGGGATTTTAGCTTATCCCTTTTCACCTTTTTATTTTAGGAGTTTATACTATGTTGTTATAGGAGATTAAATGTAGTTGGTATCTCATTATGATCATTAATAAAAATCTATTTTATTCTTTTTCCATGTTTTCAATTTTATTCACCTAGTCTTCTAAAGACACTAGACTTTTCGATCTTTGGATTGTATTTAATGGATAATTATGATTAAAATCATGAAATAATTTGTGTGCAAGACTAGGGTCACTATAAAAATGGTTAATTTTCCACGAGACTTCCTTGATAATATTTTTTTTAAAAAAAGAAAAAAAACAATGATTATTCACTTTTAATTATTTAATTATAAGAATTATTTCATCAATCCAAAATTTTAATAAAAATTTAATAAATGTGTTTGAAATACTTTTGGAGTCCCATGGGAATTTTATAAAACTTATGATGTTGGTTCATGTGAAACTCATAAAAATTGTCTATTTTTGTAAACATTGATTTCATAAAAAGAATGGATTTTATTAAAAAAAATATACATATGTATATTACCAATATATAATCACTAAAACATATTAAATTTACCAAAATTATATTCTATTTATATTAATTAATTTTTATTAATCATTCATTACATAAATGTTATAACATCATTCATATAGGTGGTAAAATTGAACCAGTCAAGAACACATAATAATGACTGAATAAGTAAGAATATGTTATTTCATAATGATAATATCACTATTAAAAATGATTAATGATTTGATTTTGTTTTTAAATTTATAAATCATATTCAAGATTATATATATTATAAATAGAAATTAAATAAAATTATACGAATTTATTACTTATGAAGTGTCCCGATATGCTTGTTTTAGTCTGTTAAATATTAAAATGAACATTTACTGTTAATTTTTTTTATATAATGGAAATATAATATTTATACAACCTTAATAATGTTTTGAATATATTATTAATTCATAAATTCCCTTTTTATAACCATCCATGTAAGTAGGTTATGAAAAATGATATTTTTCATTCATGTATGCGGTAGTCCACAGGTAACACGAATGATGATCATATATTTCTAAGGGGGAGAGAGGTTGATAATGGATACTAAATCTAAATTATAAAATTTAATTAAAAAAATAATAATAATTTCATTATCTTAATATGGTTATAAAATATTTCTAGGATTTTTAAGAATAAATAAACATGAAATAACTCGTTTAAATCAATTACCTATTCCTTATGTATCCTCTATTAATTCTCTCCTTAAGCATTCTTGGATTGGTATTTTAGTAATAAAAAAACCTCAAGGAAATTGTAAATATATTTGGGGAAATATTTTTGTATAGATTCTTTGATATAAGGTTCTAAAATTTTAACGCACTAATATTTAAAAAAACACTATGTTCGATAGCGTACATGATATGCAACATCTAGCCTAAACAAACCATGCAATATTATTATTCAAATGTGATGGTTATAAGCTATACATTAGATTGAAGGAAATGAATAGGAATAATTTATCTATGAAATATATATTTTTTTTACTCTATATAAATTTATTTATAAATATGTCTTATATAATCACCCAATTTTTAGTAATGCAATTTTATTCTAAAAAATCAGTTTCTTCAAAAAAAGTCGTTAATTGCTTTTTATGAGAAACTACTATAACTAATTTAAGAAATTTTAGAAATTATATTTGATAAAATTAAAGTTAAATTTTAATTTATAATTTCAAAACTATCTTAGGATGAATTCTTTATAATTTTTTAAAAATTATGAATTTTAATGAATACTAAAAAATACTAATTTTTATTGAAAACTATATTTTAATTTTAAGCATGTAAAAATTTCTGTTTTTTTATAAAATGGTTTCAAATTAAAATTATTTATCTTATAATCCAATTAATTTCATTGTAATCAATTTTATTTTTGGATTTGGTATAAAAAACATTATATGTAAAAATTGTTTTTTAGAAATTTCATTTTTATCCGTGAAATGTATTTTTATATTAATAAATTCAATTTTAAAAATATTGGTAAAGTATTTTCATGAAAATATTATATAATATATTCAATTATATTTCTTAACATCTATTAAATATTTTTCTAATCTTGTGATAAAAATAAATAATGTTTTATTCTTAAAAAGATTATTTTTCTCAAAAATAATTTTCATCACATTTTGCAGGTTTATTTTTAAAATTAATTTATTATAATTAAATGTATTGAATTTTAAAAAAATTAATGAATATTTTTAGTCATTAAGTATAGATTTTTTAAATATTCTATATTTATTCTTGGTCAATGTCAATAGTAAGTGTAGTGATAATTATCACCTTGGTAAATTGTAAATCAGATTAATCTAGGTTAAAACTAAGTGATAAGGTCATAATGTTTCATCATAATTCTTATAGGAGAAATGAAATTATATCCTTATCACTTTATAATCAATATTTATTTTTTAAATGTACACCTATACATGAGAATGAACTATATTATATTTAAATCAAAGAAAGTTACAAAATGTCACTCTCTTAGTTTTAAATATCTCTTATGTGTTCATATAGGGATAAAATCAAGCGGTAAAAAAAATTTTAACGGTAGTTTTTTGAATAATGAAATTATATTAAAGATGATAATTTATTTATAATTTTTAGAGATTAACTAATTACTTTAAATGCTTATTCAATGCAAATAAAATATTTATTAAATTAACATAAAAATAAAATAAATGATTTTAAAAATATTAAAAGTAATATAATTTGAATTATTTAATTTTTCTCATAAATTATATAGATATATATGACATAGTAGGGAGGTTAAGAAAAATATTATTTGACTTATTTTTTGTATTGATATATTTAAATCCAAATTAAAAGAATAGTGTTAAAAATGACAATAATGATATATTATAATAAATAACATTTTATTAAATGATTTAAAATTCATGAAAATATAAAGTTAAAAATATTAGTGGGTTATGGTTCTATAAATAAACTGAGGACTGTTAATGGTTCATTTTTAATTTTATAGTATCATTATTAACACTCAATTTGTAGAAAACAATAACACTATGGTAATTGTGAAATGGTTTAACAGGGGGGTCAAAACTAAATGATAAGGGTGAAAACATACCCAAACATTTCCTATTTTATTATTAGAGGTTTTAAACTAATAATAAATTTATAATATAATATTTAAAAATTTTACATATAAATTAATTTATATAAATCTAATATTTTACGAATTTACAAAAGTTATCCTCCCCTTAATTATTTAAGGGCACCCATCATTTCTAATCAATACACTGCATTGTGTATTTTATTTCAACCAGATACTAAAGAAATAACATAAAAAGTTCCATAGGCACATTGTAGATGTTATGGTCTTTCTAAAAGAGAATCCTAGATCTATTAATAGGATACATAAAAGTGTTGTTTCAAAGAACTTGTAATCACCTTAACCGATCACTTTTTTTAATTATACTTTTTGTAAGATCAAGTCCTTTCTTAAATGTAAGTACTTGTTTAAATTTTGGTTAAACTTCATTTTATTTGATTATGTTGTTGTTATTGGGTGTATGAGGATTATCGGGGTGTCCTGGGGGTTTAGGGTGTGAACGGATGGGAAAAAAGGCCAAATAGTGTAAAGAAAATGCTTAGCACATGATTAGTACCAACCACGTGCCTGGCCTAGGAAACCATAAGGCATAGGGACCCTTTCGTACAGATGTTGGCACATGATTATCACATGGTTTTACAAACCATGATGATTCTTCTAGGAGACCATATGGCTTCGCCTCTCTTAGATAGAGGGAGCCACACATTTGGCACATGATTTGGATTACCATGTGGAAAACCATGTGACCCTTAAAAAGAGGGAAATTCTAGTTTTCCCTCTCAATATTTAAGTTTTGTAACCAAATTTTCTTCCCTATTCCTCTAACAATAACTTTAGTGGCGAAACAAACCCTCCAAGACTTCCAATAGATGATTCTCCTTTGATTATTAGGCATTTGTAGTGCTTCTGGGTGAGAATCAAAGATCTGTGTGAGTCAAATACTCATATTTTCTCTTTTTCTCAAGATAAGGGATTTTAAAATATCTCATCTTTTTCAAAATCCCTAAAACCATCACTTTTCCTATAGATTATAATTTTGGGATTTAATGGGTTTTGAGTTCAAATCAAGGGTGGTGGTCAAGAAAGAATTCATCAATGAACATGTGGTATGTTGTCTTAAAGAATTTCCCAAAGTCAGGTTGTTTTATATATTTGTTTATTTAGTTCTTACAATATATTACCCTGATAAATTTTTATTATTTTTATTATGGAAAGTTATTTGGGCTTTATATTAAGGTGTGAAACCCTTCATTGACCTTGTTGGGTCCATTATTAAGTGAGAATGAACCTAAGGCTACCCATGGGGTATGTTGGACCCATGTAAATGGTGATTAAAATAGGTAAACATTGATATAAGGGAATTATTTGAGTGAATGGGTAGTAAAAGTGTAATTGTTTTTGTGTGTAGGGTTAATTGGTTAATTTAAACGATTACAAGTTGAATTTTGTAAATACCTAGGAGGTTTTGAAATGGTTTTAATGCTGTGTTTTTGGTATTTGACCAAATTATAGATTTATTGAAGGAAAATGATTTTTAAAAGTGGGTAATGTTTTGAAAGGATTTGTTGACATCAAAGTGATTCAAAAAGGGGTTTTATTAATATATTTCAAATGATGTTTGAAATCAGGGAAGGGTACCTTGTTTTGTGAACATGGTTTAATGGTTGTTTTGGATTGTAGAAATAGAAACAAAATACCTAGTACATGCTTTAATTTTCAAAGAGAAAGACCCATGTTTTAATGTGTGGCTTAAATATTATTTCAGATAAGTACTTTTTATTGTGTTTTATATCATGATATTTTTTTAAAGGTCTATGGAAACCATTTTCATTGAATTGATCTATTGGCTAGTGACATGGGACCCATAATGATTATGTTGGCATGTTAACGTGGTTATGAAAAGAACTAAATGATTAATGTTCATAGTTGGTGATATAGAATAAGGGGTGATAGGAATAATGAAATATGTGTTTAATAGTTATGGTTTGTGCTGGTAAATGTGAAATGGGTTGTAAATGAGATTAATGTTAATTGTGTAAAATTGAAAACATGGAATAAGGGAGTGTTCGGTATATGGAAAGTGTGTTAATGGGTTATGAAATGTAAATGGTAAATGAGTTAATGTGTTAATTCATGAAGATGATTTATGCGTTGAATGAAATATTAAATGTTAAGGTAGTGCGTATTGTTTCAGAATGGTTTGTGAAATGGTATATGTGGTAAATGGTTCAAATAATCATGTGCACATGAATTAGTAGTTGTGGGGTATTTGACTTGAAGATCTATACCCATGATTTGGGTTCGACTAAAGCTCTAAACCCCACCTCTATAATTCATGTGTTAGGGAAGGGGAATGAGGCTATATTCCCCTAACAGTTTCATTTGATTATACTATATGGACTAAGTATATATGGTAAGTGTGATGAAATTGTTTATGAAATGTTTATCCCTAGTGAAAATGGGAACTTGACTTATTCCCTTATGCATAGTAATTGACCGACATAGGCTGTAGTGTACTTGGTGGAATTTCCTAACCTATGCAACAGATGATAAAATGGTTAATTCGTAATTATTAACATTAAATTATGTTCCTGGAAAATAATTGTTTAAATGAGTAATTATTAAAGGTTAAACATGTTATTCCTTTCCATGTTGGGTTATTGAACTTGTTTCCTTGAATACACTTTTTTATAGACTATATATTACTTTGGACACCATTGGTGATGGCCTACTGAGTTTTAATGGCACCCTACATAGTCCACCATGGAACTTGGGTACCTGAGAAGATGCTACTTTTTTCTGACATAGGTTCGGGTTAGGGACTTGATTTTTGTGTGTGCATGGCATATCTGGTCCAGGTTGGGACTTGGGTGCATGTTCGGGGTCTTTTAGTGGTTTTGGTTTTGGTTTCAGTTTATGATGGTATGACTTTCTGACATGTAGTTTTTTCATCATGAGGTGATAGAATGTGCTACTTGGTTACTTGTTGGCACTATCGCATGTTGTCCTTATATTTTTTCTACTAGGTAATATATCTATTAATATAACTTCTATTTTGGAATTACTTTGATAAATTGGTATAGTCTCCCAAAAAATTCACCTTAGACTCTCACTGCTAGATATTAGCCTATGACATACGGTCAGGCACACCTGAGGTCATGTAACAAACTCACTCATGGAACCAAATAGTAGCCACCAGGATGGGGGCATTACAAAGTGGTATAAGAGCCATGTTATTTGTCTTAATATTTGTGGCATGGTAGACAAGAGACTGGGATCTTGTTGAGGATTTGTAATGATCTCATTCTTGGGTTCTTTCATCCCCATGTATGAGAGAAAATCCAAGTATCCAGAGGTGGGAGTTAATGTTCATTTTGTACTTTTATAATTGATTGTTATTTCCACCTTGAGTGGAAAACATGGATGCAATGTTATTGATTTATGAGGTTTATCTCTTAGCTTGCTATGGGCAGAAATTATGTATGAGTTCATGAATCATGATAGGAATATATTATTGGTAGGTTATTTATATGTTTCCTGTGATGGATAGTACCTCAAGATTCATATGCTGGTAGTGTACTATTCTTTTGGTGAATTTTTTCGGTTGTTTTTTCCATGAAATGTTTGAGAAAAGAAATGTTTTGTAATGTGAATTTGAATAAATCATGGATTTTAGAAATGTTGGGTTAATAAAATGTTTTTTGAAAGTGTAAATCCTTGGGGACTTTATAAAATAATGTTTTGAAATATGGAACCATTGGTTTTAATTGGAAAATATTAATTAATAAGGGAGATGAAACATGATGGAACTGGTAGGTATATTGGAAATGTGTATCCCTAGTGAGGTGATTAATCCCTGTGTAGGGGTCCTTTAGTTAGTGAAAGTTCCCTAGTTTGAGACCTTAGTTTTGGTTCATGAGGATTAGTTGGGTTTCGTTATATGGTAAAAGATATGTGATTGTTCTTCCCCAGATAAGACTATGAACATAGGTTATTAGTTTTTTCCTGGTAATGTGAATGTGGTAATTCTTAAGGTTTGTGATTGTGAAAGTTCTTCTTGGACCCTAGTTTGGTTGTTTGGATCATGGTGCTGATGTATGCATGAGGGTATTCTTTGTGTGAGGCCTAGAGTAAATTTCCTCTAGGGTTCGTTAAACACAGTATGTTCTAGAGTGGGGGAAGGAGTGCCACCTTGAGCTGTAAGGTTATTGAGTTTTGATGTGTGTGTATTAGAGAGAGAGTGAGATAAAGTGAAATTTTCTTGATATGACTCCATTTTAGGGAGTTGGTACCATTTTATCTTCAATGATGACCAATGAGAGAGGTCATCAGGGTTGTTAGTGAATTTGGATGCTTATAAAATAAGAATAAATTTTGGACTTTGGAAGTGGCACACCGAGAGTGTTTCATAGAGTAGATTTATCCTAGAGTGATAAGAGGGAATGTTAATGGATTTTGAAATGCAACTCGAGTGGTGGTTATGAGTTGATAGTATTGGGAGATAGAGGGTAGCCTTAATAAAGGTTGTCCCAATGTTGATGGTTCCTTAAGATCTGAAGCACTAGTGGTTTATTTAGAGGTGGAATCGATGCACGATTGGTGACTTCTTGTATGTTAATGTTTATGGTTATGTCTTATTTTCTTTCTCAAATTGTATTTGAGTTCTTGTGGTGGGTTTTATGGTTAGTTTAGGGAAGACGAATGGTCGTTTGGAGCCTTTTTCTATAGCCTAAATGGTGGCTGATACAGGAACCAATATTGATTTGGGGTGAACGAGACTAGAGTGACCCAAGCATGGATGAAAAATTATAGTATGGAAGTGACACCTAGGGGTGGTGGTGTTCATGTAGATGGTATTTCTTATATGAATAGATTTTTTTGGATGAGAATTTTGAGAATTCCTTGAGCCGAATGAGGCTGATGGGCCAGGAGGCATGATTAGATGAGTGAGTAGGTGTTGGCCCTAGCTCTGGTTATGTATGACTTGTGTGATTTATATTCGAGCTAAGTTTTTGACCAAACTAAAGTGATAGACCTTGAATTACTCGAGGAGGTCTAGTTGAGGGATTGTTTTTTGAAAGACATGATGTCATTGGGATGGATGAATAGCTAGCTCGAGATAATCAGTTGTCATATTTCAGTATGATCATAGTGGAAATCATGAGTTATGAGTGAGATTATTGAGTTAAAGATTAGTGTGGTGTTAAATGTGTTTCCATGTAGGTAATTAGGGTCATGTAAGAATGAATTGAGTTGGGTAATTGTAGCGATTCCAATGATAATATTGGGTCATGAACTCTTGACAGTGTGTCATGAATTAGTAGTGAGTTTTGGATGGAAATCATAATATAAATGTTGTGTTTGAGTGTGTATGGAATGAAGGTTGAAAGAGAAGTCCAGAAATTGTGATAGGTCAAGCTTCCCCCATAGTATTGGGTAACATAAGTGATGGATAGTTTGTGGTGGTGTTCGTCAATGAATTATTAGCATAATTTTCTTTAGTTTCGATCATGTCCAATATCTTGACATCATACCTGGTTTGTTGAGAAAGTTATAGATTTACGCTTAGAGACTTTAATGTTCTTCGGTTAGATATGGAAAACATTTGAGGTTATGCTCCTGGGGAGGCACATGTGGAATCATGTGGAGGGGAGAAAACCATCAAACTGTTACGAGAGATGTTCTTGGGATGGGGCAAATGTTGATGAATACAATGGGTGTTGTTGATAAAAGTTGATAACATGTAGCAGTTGATGTTGGATTTATAGTTTTGGGAAAATCTAGATAGCCATGTCCAATATAGTTTTTTATATTGTGAGTGAAGAATGATCTAAGGTGGTTGAAATATCTTGAGGAAAATGGTGAGAACAATACTCCCAAGGTGGGGAGTGGTAGGTCAGTCCAAGATGAATAGAGTAGACCATGGCATAGATGTTGTGGCATCCAGATTCCAATGATATTTCTATAAGATAATGTTTGAATTTCTTTGTGAATTATAGGTGGTCCTTGATTGTAGTGGTAAAACAAGCCAGGTGATCACCTTAGACTTGGGCTGGTTTTAGAGGTGATCTGAGTGTCTTTATTGGAGATGCATTGGTGAGTACTATAGATCCCAACAATGGTTTTTAGTGAAATAGATGATATGGTAGTGAAGTATCACTGGATTTTGGGGATCAAATCTGGAAAGTAAGCACATATGAGGGAGGCATTCCTTAAGTGATAGGGTTTCATGTCCAGGTAGAGGGGAAACATACCAATAGTAGATGTTTTGCATCAATAGTGTGAGTTGGATGGGATGAAATTACATACATGGGTAAAAGGGAATAAATGTGGTGGCTTGTAAGACACCTTTTGTTAATTTTTTGTTGACAAATGCACTCCAATATTGGGAATGGGTTTTGAGGAAGAACCATTCTGTCTTTTGTTGACATATGGAAAAAATATGTGTGACCCATCTGGGTAGTTTCAATGGAAAGGATGAATTCTATAGTTAGGTGGAGTTCTCATGGTTTTATGGGCACAATGATTTGGGAAATGCATTAGGTAAGTTGAGAAAATTGAGATAAGGTCCTATTTCCCACTTTTCGATGGTTGAAGTTCTCAACACTAGAAAAAATGGCACTGAAGATCTATTGTGTTTAGTAGGGAGAACCATGGTGGGATAGTTATAGGTTGATGAAGTGAGGGCTAGTACAAGTTGGATGAGTGCAGATGAGCATTGTGTTTGTGTTTTGGTTTTGGTAATAATCATCGGCTCATGTTTTTACCAGTTGAGTACTTTGAGATAAAGGTTATACTTGGATAGGTCCTTTTAGATGTTCTCAAATGGACTAAGGCCATTGGGCCTCAAGTTTTGGAATAGAGTAGGATGAACTATGTGGTTGGAATCTGGGAGTTTCCTCATATTATGTTGGTCTTGAGTGACAGTTTGAGCTTTGAGGAATGGGGTGAGATGGAACCAAACCATTTAAACCCTGAATTGTGGATATGATCAAATTGAGGGAATTTCGGTTGGCTCTCATAGGGTAATGTAGTGCCTTTTGGATTCCTTTTGTTTTTGTTTAGTGGTGTTACTCAGACTTTACTCTAGTGTCTGCATTTTGTAATGATGAGTTTGAGTAACTTATGTCCTTGAGGAGTGTTGGATCGTAGTTATGGAGTTCGGTAGGTGAAGTTTATTTGGGGAATGGTTGTTTCCTTGTTCTATGTGTGGTGATGTTGTGGCCATTTACTAGAAAAATATTGGGAAATGAAAGTGGATAGGTGGGCCCTGTGGTCCAACCTTTGGTTTTGTCCGGTTAGTATGGTTAGGAAGTATGGATTGAGGATGAGCTACTATAAGGTGAAGAAGTTGTAAGATCCTGACATTTCAAAAATGTATGCCCTTATTTAAATTTTGGTTAAACATTATTTTTTGGGATAATGTGGTAGTTCATGGGTGTATGAGGAGTTTTTGGGTTTTTGGGACATGAAATTTTGGGAAAAGGCTATATAGAGTGAAGTACGTGGTTGGAAAATGGTTAGTATAAACCATGAACCTAGCTTAGGAAACCGTACATCTGATGACTCTTTTTGAAAAAAGATTGTGTGTGTTTACGACATGGTTTTCCAAACAATCAGGTTTCTTCTAGGAAAACATGTGTATTGGTCCCTCTTGGATATTGGGAGGTGCATGGTTATCAAATTGTTTGGTTAACCATGTAGGAAAACTGTGCGACCCATAAAAAATGGAAAATTCAAGTTTTTCCCTCTTGGGATTTAAGGGTTATAACCCATGTTTCTTCCCTATTCTACCACCAACATATTGGGTGATGAATCTAACCCTCTAATACTTCCAAAAGATAATATTCCTTCAATTCATAGGCATATGGAGTGTGTTTGGGTGTGAATCAATGATTTGGGTGAGTCTAGCACTCCTATTTTCTTTTTCTGGATTAGGGATTGTAGAATATTACCTCTTATTCTAGTGATATATAACCCACACTTTTCCAAAAGATTATAAGTTAGGTCTTCAATGTGTATTTGAGTTCTAATCATAGGTGTAGTTTAAAGAAGTCTCCATGAATGAATATGAAGTAGGTGGTCTTAATGTTTTTCCCATAGACACGTTGTTATATATTTGTGTATGTAGTTTTTATAATATATTAAATTTATGAGTATCTATGTTTTTGATCAGGGAAAGTTATTTGGGACTTATATTGAGGTGTGAAACCCTTCACAGACCCTATTGGGTCTATTGGTGAGTGAGACCGAACCTAGGTCTGCCCATAGGATATGTTGGACCCTTATAAATGGTGAAAAAATGGTAAAAATTGATATAGGGGACTTAGGAGAGAGGATGGCTGGTAACAATGTAATTTGTTATATGGTTAGGGTTAATTTATTAATTGAAACAATTATAATTTAGATTTTGTAAATTCCTATGAGGTTTTGAAATGGTTTCAATGGTGTGTTATGGGGATTTGACCCGATTATAGATTTACTGAAGGAAAATGATTTCTGAAAGTGATATTCCAAAGGAGGTGTTGACATCAAATTTATTCAAAAAGGGTTTTTCTAAAGAGATTTCAACTAATGATTGAATTGAGGTCAAGGTTCCATTTTTTTGAAAATGGTTTACTGGTTTTTTGGATGGTTTAAATAGAAACAAAATCTATGAGGAATGTTTTACTTTTAATAGAGGAAGACTTGTGTTTTAAAGGGTGGGTTCAAGATGATTTTAGATAAGTATTTTGAGTTTTGTTTTATATCATGATGTGATCTTAAGGGTCCTTTGGGACTATATTAATTGAATTTATCTAAGGTCTAGTGAGATAGGACCCATGACATATATGTTGGTATCTAAACATGGTTTTGAAATAAACTAAATGATGAATGTTCATAGATGATTACATAGAATAAGGGGTGTTAGAAAAAATGATATATGTGTTTAATAGTTATGGTTTGTGTTGGTAAATGTGAAATAGTTTCTAAATGAGGTTAATGTTAATTTTTTACAATTTACAACATGATATAAGGGAGTATTGGGAATAATGAAAGTGGGTTAATGGTTTATGAAATGTATATGGTAACATTTTTAATGGGTTAAGTCTTGAAGATGATTTATTCATTGAATAAAATATGAATTGTGAATGTTATGTGTATTGTTTGAGAATAGTTTGTGAAATGGTATATGGAGGAAATGGTTAAAAGAATCATATATACATTTCTTGGTAGTTTTGGGGTATTTGACTTGAGGATCTACACCCAAGGTTCCGGTTAGACTGAGGCTCTAAATACCACCCCTATAATGCATTGGTTAGGGAAGGGGACTAAGGATCTACGCCCCTAATGGTTTCATTTGATGAGATTACCTTGACTGAGACTCCAAAGTAAGTGTAATAAAATTTTATATGAAATGTTTATCCCTAGTGATATAAGTAACATGACTTATTCGCTTATGCATAATAATTGACCAACATAGTCTGTAGTGTACTTTATGTAGATGGATAACCTAGGGGACATATGATAAAATGGTAAATTAGTAATTGTTAAAAGTGAATCATGTTCCTTGATAATAGGTCGTTAAATGGGTAATTGTTAAAGGTGAAACATGTTATTCATTTCCATTGTTTCTTATTGCACTTGTTTCTACACATACACTATTGTACATACTGGTTATTACTTTAGAAATAGTTGGTGGGGGCTTATTGAGTTGTACTCACACCCTGATGAGGCCTCCATGGAACTTGGGTACCCGAGCTGGTCCTAATTGTTTTTTTTGATACAGGTTCAGGATAGGGACCTAATGATTGGGTGTTTAAGAGATTATGGGTTAGAGCATCGGATATCTAGACTGGGTTGGGACTTGGGTATGTTTTTGGGGTATTTAAGTGGTTTTAGTTTTGGTTTTGGTTTATAATTGAATGACTACCTGACATGTAGTTTATTCATGGTGTTGTTATAGAATGTGCTACTTGGTTAATTGTTGTCATTGTCACGTGCTATACTTTTATTCATCTCTAAATGTTACTATATCTATTTATATCATTTATGTAGTGGAATTACTCTGATAAGTGAGTTTAGTCTCCCCATATCTATGTAGCAATACAATTCATGTAGCAATAAAATTCATTTTCCATCTATATATTTCATGGATGGTTGTGATGTTGAGTTTAATGTTTATATATAATATTTATGAAATAATTATACTATTGTAATGATATTATCATATCTACATCCTTTCCTTACAAGACATTGTAAAATGATAACGTCGCTCATGCGTGTGTGTGGACTACCACCTCCATGAAGTGATGTGTTTTGTTCCTTTTCTATTTTAATTTGAAGGTAATAATGTTTTATTAAATGAATAATATATATATATATATTAATATATATATATATATGATATAATAATGATTCTTTAGTGGTATATTATTATTTACATATCATTCTCTCCATCTATCTAAAAGTGAAAATGGTGTTCATGCGTACGTACGACCTACCGTCTCAATAGAAAGTGTAATTCATTTTTATATCTATAACTTTTATGGATGAATATAAATATTTATATAATGGATATATATTATATTTTAGTAATTATTATCATTTTGGATATTATTTATCCATGATAAAAGTATAATTATAAAAACTATTGAAATATCTTATACATGAAAAATGAAGCAGTTGTCATATAGAATCATTAACTTAGTAAATAATTGTTAAGGAACGGGTGATAAAAGGTTATATATAAGTAGAAAATTGGATTATATATATATTATTATGGCTATATAATATATTTATAAAAAATTAAATTTATTATATATTAATTTAAAACATGTATGAATGAAGTTTGACCTTAGGTAAGGGATTTCTAGACTCAATTTTATTTTTGTTAGACTTATTCCAAATTCAGAACTCATTTATTTTTTGTTGAATATATACTCCCCTTTTAAATGTAATATAAATAATAACCTTATTTTAATTAAATTTAATGTTTGAATTAATTTTATCCTTTCATGGGGTTTAGGGTGTTGAGTTAATAAGGTTTTCTTAGGACTTTTCACTCTATGTTTTGAAAATCACAAACACTCTATCTTAAGAACAATTATTTTTCCCTAATAATTATCTCAATAAAGAATATTTTCCTTCCCTAAGGAAATTTTCCTAAACTAAGTTTTAATTGTTTATTTTATAGTTTCACTAAATATAACCCATTTTATTCCTATGTCTAAAATTAGGTTTCACATCTAAAACCTCATAATCCTATAAATACTTGGTTATAAAGAATTCTATTGTTAGACTCATAATTCTCTAAAATTCAGACTCTGAATTCTCTGAAATTCAAACTCCAAATTATCTAAAATTTGGACTCTGAATTCCCTAAAATTCAAACATTGAATTCTCTAAAATTCAGACTCCGAATTCTTTGAAATTCAGAGTCCGAATTATTTGATATTCAGACTATGAATTCTCTAAAATTCAGACTTCGAATTATCTAAAATTAAGAATAATAATTCTCTAAAATTCAAAATCCAAATTCATTGAAATTCATACTCTAAATTATCCAAAATTCAGACTCTGAATTCTCTGAAATTCAAACTCCGAATTCTATGAAATTCGAACTCTCAATTCTTTGAAAATCAGACTCCAAATTCTCTAAAATTCAGAATCAAAATTCTCTAAAATTATGTCTCTAGATTTTATGAAATTTAGATCTGAATTATCTGAAATTCAGACTCTAAATTATATGAATCTTAGACTCCAAATTATCTAAAATTCATACTCTGAATTCTTTGAAATTCAAACTTTTAATTCCTTAGAATTCAGACTCCAAATTCCTCATAATTCAGACATTGAATTCCCCAGAATTCAGACTCTGAATTCTTCAGAATTCAGATTACAAATTCCTTGACAAATAAATACAATATCCAGGAGTTATAGTCTCCTAATTTTTATTTTCATAGACTCCAAACTTTATTTTTCCCTAGACACTGAAAAATAGATTTAGGTAAGCAACCTTATTTTGCATCAACTTTTTATAGTTATGAAACAATGTCATACAATCTATTTCTAACTGATTGTTGTTTGACTGACACATGTACATGCATCTCTGAGATTCAAGAAAAAATATGACCATTGGATTAAGGATTAAACCATTGGAAAAGTGCCTATAAATAGGAGATCATTTGAACAAGCTCCGAGACTGTTGATCACTTTAGAGATTTCATGCTGCTGAAGTGATTTCTAGAGAGAGGGGATCTTATGCTTTTTCAATACCAAACAACTTGTTCAACTTGCTTAGTGTGACTCTGATTGTTGTTGTGTCTAATATAGGACCTCCAGAGATATGAATTTAGAGGTGTTGACTACCTTAATGTTCGAGGAATTCTGTGGATAGGAAGACAGAGGTGCCGAATATCTTAATGTTTGAGGTCTTCCAGGTATAAGTGAATAGATTCTGATATTCCTATCGAGGGCTTACTCTGGTGTGGGTAAGATAGATTTTCTTGAAAGTATTAATCAAGGGATATTTATCCCAGGTTGTTGGATACCCTTCCGTTTGGGTTAAAAGACTTCATACTTGTTACTTGTTTTGTTTAAGTTTATATTCACTGTATTTTAATAAAAGAAGAAAGCATAACTTTCATATACTTTATTGTACTTTTTTATACTCTGATAAGTAAGATTATATACACTTTATGGTATAATCATTTCCTTGTAAACATTTAATAAGTTTCATTTCTGTAATCATATTTTTGGAACCTTGTGAGTTTGTAGAACTAAAAGAGGGCTTGCAAATTTACCATGTTTAACTTTGTTAAACATCGTTTTCCTTAATGTTAAAAATGAATGTTTTTAATCTTACAATTCATCACCCTCCTATATTTGAGAATCTAAATTCATATTTAAGTCCTACAATTGGTATCAAAGAAGGTCTCTGAAATATTTATATTCACAAATAATTTTTCTTGCTCATGTTTTTATTGTTCTAAATATTTTCCTTTCTTAGGGATTCTTTATCCTTGTTTACAAACTTTTACTATTAATAAGTTTCTCTGGAAATATTTTTCTCTTAAGATGGAAGGAATGAATGTTTGTTCAATTGAAAATCTAAATCCAACCAGACCACCTATATTTTATGGTAACGATTATGAATATTAGAGAGATCATATGAAGACATTTATTAATAATACAAGATTGGAAAATATTGTTATTCTTACTGGAGATTAAAAGATTCCTGATAAGGAAGTCAGAACTTTCACCAATCAAGAAAAGTTAGAATATCAACTAAACTATAAGGTACACAATACATTTTTGTGTTCCATGACCAGGAATATATATAGTCAGATTTCTTCTCATGAAGCTGCTAACTGTATCTTGAAGAAATTGTAGGTTACTCATTTTGGTACATCCAAAGTTATATAAACTAGAAGATCTATTCTTAGAGTAGAATATCATGGATTTATATTATCTTATAGAGAAATTGTATACAAGGTACAAAAAAGGTTCATAAATATTGTTAACAGTCTACAATATACATGTGAGATAGGTTTAGATGATGAGTCACTTGTGTACAAGATTATATATATCATGCCTAATGAGTGGGATTCTAAGAGAAAAGCTATTGATGAGAATTGGAAAGTATCTCAAATTACTCTTGATGAGATTTTTAGAAATCTTCTTCAATATGAGACAAGAATGAAAAGAGATGTTGATATGAATAAGAATAAGAATGTTAATTGAAGTGTAGCCTTTACTACTACTAAATCCAAGACTCCGGAAAGGGTTACAAGATCTATGTCTAAGAATGTCACTATTTTATCTAAATCAATTGAATGTGAACATTATGAGAATGAAATTGCTAATATTTCTCAGAGGATGAACAAGATAGTTGGAACGGAAGACTTTCGGTATAAATATAAGAAGAATGAATTAAAATACAAGAAAGACTCAGAAGTCACTTTCTATGAATGAAAAAGAGCAGGGCATATCAGGTCAGATATTCTTATGCTTAAGAAAAATGATAGAAAGGAAAAGAATTCTGAGTGGAATAGATATAAGTATTTCAAGGCCAAATCTAAGAATATTTTAAAATCCAATGACACCTGGAATGCTAGTGGTGGTGACTCTTCTGATGAATCCTCAGAGTATGAATCTTCTGATCAGAAGAATCTTGGTCCACTAGCCAAACTCTCCATTGAAAATCATTGTCTATTGGATAAGGTACACAATGTTGAATCTATCAAAAATGTATCCTTGAATTCAAATTATACTGATGATAAATACTATAGGTCTTCATATGGAGAATCTTATTCAGATGAAGATAATATATTACCTACTTATGAAGAAGTATCTAGGTTTGATAAACTTCTTGAGAATGAAAATTATAAACTCAAGAAAAATCATGATAATTTTTTTAGAATTTCTATTTTAACTAAAGAAGCATCATATATTTCTACAGATATTGATAATAAAATTTTTGATTTTAAAATTATTACCAAAAACCTTGAGGAAGTTAATTCTAAGAAGGATAAACTCTATAAGTATCTTGAAAATGTAACTTCTGAGAAAAATATTTTAGAGACTAACTATAGTTCTAAAACTAATGCTTTTAAGGATAAAAACATGGTTATTAAACTAAATTGAAAAATATTTTTCATGAGGAAGTGTTTGTAAAACCTTACCTCTGGTAAGGAAAATTTTAACAAGACGTATTCCCAAGTTTGACCTCTAAGGAATAATTCTGTATTTGGTTATACTCATTCTAAACTAGTTTTCAGTAATAACTAGTTTTTTTCCTCAAAGTTATCCATTCTTCACTAAATTTATGTTTAGTGGACATTGATCAAATAATTTTCCATTAAAAAAAACCTAGACTTTAGATTTTCATAAAGCTTATTTTTATAAGAAAATGTGGATTCCTAAAATATTGCTTTTTGAAATTTCTGGATACAAGGAAATTTGGATTCTGAAAGTCTAATACTCTTACATTCAGGAAAATAAAGATAGTACCGACCTAAATACATGGTACATGGATAGTGGATGTTCCTGGAATATTACTGGTAACAAAACATTATCTGAAAAAATTATCTATATGGAAGGAGGAAAAGTAACTTTCAAAGATAATGCTCAGGGAGAAATTATTGGTATAAGTAACATTGTTCTTCTTGAAAAAACTTTGATTTCAAATATTTTATTTGTTAAGGGTCTTAATCACAATCTCATTATCATAAGTCAATTATGCGATTAAGGTTACCTTGTGAATTTTAGGAATGACAGGTGGTTAGTACACAATTCCAAGTAAGAGTATATTCTTTGTACCCATAGGCAAGAGAATGTATACTCACTAAACATAAAATGAAATAGGATCCAAGATCTACCTCAACTTAGTGCAATGGAAGATCAATCATGGTTATGGCATTGAGGTTAGGACACTGTAACATTAGGAACCTATGTAAACTCTCTAAGAAAATACTTGTTAAGGATCTACTAGAGCATAAATATTATTATTCAAATGTATGTGATCCTTGTCAATATAAAATGAAACATAAATCATGTTTTAAATATATTGGTGAATTCTCAACTGCTAATGCATTACAGTTGGTGCATATGGATCTTTTTGGTCCAAAACAAATTGGAAGCATTGGATGAAAATATTGTTTATTTATCTTAGTTGACGATTACACTAGATTCACATGGGTCTATTTTCTAGAAAATAAATATGAATCATTTCTTTATTTCAAAATTCTCATATCCTAAGTTAAAAATCTGAAAAAAATCCATTGAAAACTATTCATAATGATCATGGAGGAGAATTTCAAAATTCTGATTTTGAAACTTTTTTTAGTAAAAAAGAAATTACTCATAACTTCTCATCACCAAGAAATACTTAACAAAATGGTGTTTTTGAAAGAGGAAATATAAATCTTCAAGAAATAACTAGAACTATTTTGAGGGAATATTCGATAGATAAACACTTTTGGGTTGAAGCGGTATGTACGGCTTGTTATACTATAAATAGAGTTTTGATTAGAACGTTTCTCAATAAACCCCCTACGAATTATGGAATGGTAGAAAACATAGACTTTCCTACTTCAATATATTTGGTTGAAACGTATTTTTTTTAATACTAATGATAATTTACATCAATTCTCAGCCAAATATGATGAAAGAATTTTTTTGGGATACCCCAAAACTTTTAAGGGTTATAGATTTTTTAATAAAAATACTTGTACTATTGAAGAAAAAATACATGTTAAATTTGGTGAAATTGATCCTTTTGCATTTAAAAAACCTCAACATACATCCTCAAGTGTTTTTTCAAAAACTGATTATCAACCCTTGATTGAATATCCTTCTGATAAGGAAACTTTTCAAGAAAATAGTTCTAAAAAATTTACCCCAGAGGATTTCCTACCATATGTTAATGAACAGGTTTTACAAAACCCAAATTAGTTGTTTCCTTAGAATCATCATAGTGATAGTATCATTGGATATGTAAATAAACCTATAAGTACTAGATGTTCCTTATGAAATGATGTATAACATCTAACATTCCTTTCTCAATTAGAACAAAAAATCACTAATGAAGCTTTTGGTGATGACGATTGGATAAAATCCATGTAGGATGAACTAAATGAATTCTAAAGGAATAAAGTATGGACCTTGGTTGAAAGACATAAGCAAAACTCTGTTATTAGAGTAAAATGGGTCTTCAGAAAAAAGTGTGATGAAAATGGAATCATAGTAAGAAATAATTCTAGATTAGTTACTAAAGGATATAGTCAAGAAGAAGGAATAGACTATGATGAAACCAATTCTCAGGTACCTAGACATGAATCTATTCTTATTTTACTTTCCTTTACAGCATTATTTAATTTCAATCTTTTTAAAATGGATGTTACGTGTGCTTTACTTATTGGATATGTTCTAGAGGATGTTTTTGTTGAACAACCTCCGTGTTTTGAAGTCAAAAAACATCTTGAACATGTTTTCAAAATTACCAAAGATTTATATGGACTTAAACAATCCCCTAGAGCCTGGTATGATATACTTACAATATTTTTGTTAAAAAATAATTATTTTAAGGGAAATACTGATCCAACCCTACTTATAATGAAAGATAAGAAAAATCTTTCGATCGTTCAAATTTATGTTAATGACATTATATTTGGTTCAACTCAGCAATATTTAACTAATTTGTTTGAAAATCTAATGAAATCTGAGTTTGAAATGAGTATGATGGGTGATTTAACATTTTTCCCAGGTTTTCAAATTTCTCAAAAACCAAAAGGAACTTATATATCTCAATATAAGTTTATCAAATACCTTATTAAAAAGTATGGATATGACAACACTATGAGTTTTATTACTCTTATTGGTACCTAAAATTCACTTGATCTTGACGAAGTTGGAAAACCAGTAGATCAAACATTATTTAGAGATATGATAGAAAGTTTACTATATTTGAAAGCTAGTCATCTAGACTTAATATTTTTTGTATGCTTATTTGAAATATATCAATCCAATTCTAAGGAATCCCATTTAAAGGTAGTGAAAATAATTTTCCGCTATTTAATGGGAACCATGGATTTAAGATTCTTTTATACTTCTAGAAATGATTCTGTTTTATAAAAAATTGGATGATAATTTTGGTGGATGTAGAATGAATAGGAAAAGTACATCCAGAACTTGTAATTTCTTAGGAGATTTATTAGTTTCTTGGTCATGAAAAAAGCAACACTCATTATCACTTTCCACTGTTGAAGCTGAATATGTAACAGCTGGAAGTTGTTGTTCCCAAGTGTTGTGGATGCAACACACACTCACAAACTATGGTATGAGATGTATCAAAACAAAGATAGTGTGTGATAATACTAGTGCAATTTCTTTATGTAAAAACCCTACACATCACTCTCATACAAAACACATAGATATTACACATCACTTTCTTAGGGATCACACACAAAAAAGAGATATCATTCTTCAATTTATCAGAACACAAGATCAACTTGCTGATATTTTCTCAAAATATTTTTCTTTAGATAGATTTGAAAACATTAAACAGAAGTTAGGAATGATAATTGTATTGTAATCTTCAATATTAAAGTTCTTTTAAACCTATCTCCCTATAGTAATAAACTCCTTTTCATAGGGGGAGTATATTTACTTGTTAGTCAATTTTTTTTCTTAGTCCTTTTCAATTTTTTTTTCTGAAAATTTTTCAAAATCAAAATTTTTGTAATCATAATTTTTATAATCAAATTTTTATAATCAAAATTTTTGTAATCAAAATTTTTATAATCAAAATTTTCATATTCAAAATTTTTGTAATCAATATTTCTTAAACAAGTTTTTTTAATTTTTTTTTCAAAGTCTAAAGTTATTTAAGAAGAAATTTCCTCGTTACGGATAATTTCCCTAGCAATCTAGAAGATAAATTTCCTTTCTAAAATTTTCGTAATCATATTTTTACATGTTGGTATTTACGTATTGTTAAAAAAATTCAAATTCAATGTTCCTTAAATTCGAATTTTTTATCTTAAAAACCTCAAAGGATCGGTACATACCAAATTCCTTCTTTGGATATCATCTCAAACATCCGATCCGATCAAGATTATTTCAACTTTTGGATCAATCAATGAGGATGAAACATCACCTCAAACACCTATATGAGGACCCCACGATGATTTTACCCCATCGGTATTCAAATCATTGTCATGATGATGTTTTTCTCATCTACTTAAGACCGTTCCACATCTTCAAGTTTTCCTCCATTCCGAATGTCTATGAAAGCCTCTCCTTAGAAAAAATTTCATCAATAAAGAAAATATCTTAATTGAAGATATAAAAATAAAGGTTTTTTGATACAAAATTGTTTTCTATGTATGATTATATTTTTTCAAATAATATCAAGATTAATGGATAGGAGAGCCTGTGTTTATCCAAACTGAAGGCACAAGATCAGTTTTATCAAAAATTTTGGTTGAATTCTTTGAATAAGTAAGTTTCTTCAACGAAGGAGGGAGAAAACAATTTTCCTTCAAGATAAATGGAAAAAGTTACTCTCTTTCTTACAGTAAGGCTGCAAGCTTGATTGGAATTCTGTATGAGGGAAAAGTAGAGTTCTGTTCCCACAAGCTACCAGATGTAGCATAATACTTTGATAAGGAAAAAACAGTATATTTTTTTGGTCTTTCAGTGGTGAAGAATCTAAAGATTATTCATCTATATAAAATCCTCTAGATTCTTGAGTTATGGGTTCAAGTTTTTATCATTTAGAGAATAGGGGATAAGGATAATTTGATGAAAATTTACATATATATTCTTGATTTCCTGGTGACCCTTAGGAAGATAAATTTGGTGAAGTATGTCTTGATCACAATTGAGAATATCAAGAATGGAACTCTAAAATCTCAAATTATCATGTATCCGACTATTCTTTATTTGTCTTGAGACATTAAAAATCCCTTAAAGTTCTAAGCCAAGGAATTTCAATGAAATGTTGTTGAGTGATGATACTCTAAGGAGAATGAAGGTTGTATTTTATATGAAATCAGGAGTTTTTTATGATTTGTCTGAATCAGAAATTGAATCGCCTTCAATGAAACCATAAGTTGCTGAGACATCCATGAATGGTGGATATAAGAGAAAGGTGAAGGAAGCATAAGAGAAAAAAAACCCTTATGGTTAAGGAAACATAATCAGCACTACCTAAGCTGAAGAAGCTAAAGACTTATCCAGATAAATTGGTTTCTAAATGGAGAGGAGAAAGGAAGAATAAGAAGGAAGGGGAGCCTAGTTTTGGCCTGGACCCTACTAAGGCAAAATCTGTAAAGTTGAAGGCTACTGAGAACCTTGAGATGAAAGAGAAAGAAATGAAGAAGATGAAGAATATTTCATAGGTTGAAATTTTTCAATACGTTCTCAAGGATGATGAGAATGCTACTAAAAAAATTTAGGTACTAGAATATTGTTTACAAGAATCACTTTCTGTGACTCCGGGAAAGAAGATGGTGATTTCGGAATGAGAACAAGAAGAAGAAATAGTTCAAGACGAAGAAGTGGAAGAAGAAGAAGAAGAAGGAAGTGGTGATACAGATGACATGATAAGGAATGTATTGGAATATCATGAGAAGGATAATACTTCCGAAAAACTGTCAATGTGAACTTCTAAAGAAAAATATTCAGAACATGCTACTCCAGGAAAAGAAGAAAAGGTTCAAGAAGAAGTGAATAAACTATCTGAAGAAAAGATTATAAAACATGACTATTTTCAGTGAGAGGAACTTGTGGCAGATTTTGAGAAAGAAAATATTAAGGAAGAAAATATTGTTCAATTATCAGATAGTGAGCATGAATCGCCCAAAGAAGAAGATATCATTCGGAGATCTGATAAGGGTAATCAGGTGTTGGTCAATACACCTAAGAAATATATAGTGAAAAAGAAAGATGTTAGTGGCTCTTCCAAGAGTAATTATGAAGAGATAGAAAAAGAATCATCACCAACCAAACAGTCTGATTTAGAATCATCCTCTCTTGGACATGATTTTGTAGTTCAATCTTCGAAGAAGTTGGTTGATACAATTCTCTTATTCCCAAGAATAGAATTGAGGTTTCAAATGATTCAACATTCATTTAATTAGAAGTCATATTCACTTACCATGCTTATGGATAAGTTTGTCAAGATTGAGGATGATTTCAAAACCTTCTTCATCAGATATGATGCTCACATAAGATCATGCAAGAAAAACACTAAGTGGTCATGGAAGAGAGTCGAAGAGATGAGAATACTTAATGATTTTCAAGAAAGTGTGAAAGATTCTTTTGACACCGAATATGGGAAGTTTAAAGAATTTACTAAGATTTTTGAGGAAAATCTATGTCTCGAATAGACAACTCGGAAGCAGGAATTAAAAGACCCGAATGAGAAGATTAATTCAGTGGACATGAATTGGAAGAGGGAAAGGGAACACAGAATAGAGTTTGATGAAAATATTTCTAAGCAAGAATAACTTTTAAAGACTTGGGTAGATATTCTTAAGGCTCATGAAGAAAAGATAAAATACTTAGAGAAGAAAAATAAATACCAGGATCAGCTACTCAAGCGCATGGAAGAAGATCACAAGGAGATAAAGAAGCTAAAAACCATCGTAAAGAAGTTAATGCTGAAGGAGAAAGAATGATATTTTTTTCTCAATCCGATCTATTTTTTTACAATCTTCTTTGTACAAATTTTTCCATCATAATGAAATTTTGGTTGTTCATCATGTGTTTTGTTGTATACTAATAATTTTTTTAGGTACCATATTTTTTTTATTCTCTTTATTCCTTTTTAAAAATCATAAATGTGGAGAATTGAATGATAAAAATAATACAAAGTAAAGAAGTGAATTCCATAAGTAAGGGTGAGTCTATCTAAGGGGGATTTACATCAAAGAAGATATCCTCATATAAAAAAGGAAAAATCATTATAAGGAAGTATAGAATATGATCCTTAGGGATTTACAAACCTAAGGGGGAGTTATTCATATTCACCATGATTCATAAGTAAAGGGAGATAAGTTTTTATTTTCCAGACCATAAAGAAAAACATTAAGTCCTTATATTATTTTTTATAAGGATTTTTGTGATTTCCAAAAATAGGGAGATTGTTGATTCAATAAGGTTTGCTTATAACCTTTCCATTCCTCTATATTTTGAAAATCACACACTCTATCTTAAGGCAAATTATATTTTCCCAAATAATTATCTTAATAAGGAAAATTTTCATTCCCCAAGGAAATTTATCCTTGCCTATATTTTCATTGTTCATTTTATAGTTTCTATAAATATAATTCATTTTATTTATAATTCTAAAATCTGATTCTACATCTAAAACCCCAAAATCCTATAAATCCTTGGTTATAAAGTATTCTGTTTTCAGACTCTAAATTATCTGAATGTCAGACTTCGAATTATTTGAAATCCAGACTCCAAATTCTCTAGAATTGTGACTCTGAATTATCTAAAATTCAGACTCTAAACTCTTTGAAATTCAAACCCCAAATTCTATACAATTCAGACTCTGAATTCTCTGAAATTCAGACTCCAAATTCTATGAAATTCGTACTCCGAATTCTTTGAAATTCAAACACTGAATTCTCTGAAATTCAGACATCAACTTCTCTAAAATTCATACTCTAAATTCTTTGAAATTCAGATTCCAAAATATATAAAATTCAGACTCTGGATTATTTGAAATTAAGACATCGGATTCTATGAAATTCAGACTCTAAATTCTCTAATATTCAGACTCTGAGTTCTATAAAATTCAGACTCTGAATTCTCTGAATGTCAGACTCTGAATTCCTCAGAATTCAAACTCTCAATTATTCAAAATTCAAATTCTGAAATCCTTGCAAAATAGAATATTAATATCCATGAGTTACAGTCTCTGAATTTCTATTTACATAGACTTCAAACATTATTTTTTCCTTAGACTCTGAAAAAAAGATTTTGTTAAGAAAACTTATTTCTTTACACTTGTTATTGTTATGAAATGCTGTCATACAATATTTTTCTAAACAAATATTGTTTGAGTGAAAAGTGTACATGCCCCATGAAGATTCATGGAAAAATATGATCATTGGAGGAAGGAGCCAACAATTGGAAAAGTTCCTATAAATAGGAGCTCATTTTAACAAGCTCTAGGATTGTTAATCACTCTAGTGATTGCATGATACTAAAGTTATTTCTAGAGAGAGAGACTCTCATGCATTGTGCATACGGAACACCTTCTTCATCTTTCTTAGTGTGACTTTTATTGTTTCTGTGTACAATTGAGGACTTATAGAGATATGAAGATAGAGGTTTCGACTACCTTAAAGTTCAAGGAATTCCATGGATAAGAAGACAGAGGTTCCAACTACCTTAAATTTAGAGGGCTTGTGGGGATATTAAGATAGATTACAACATTCCTGTCAAGGGATAACCATGGTGTGGGTAAGAAAAACCTTCTTGAAAGAATAAATCAAGGAACCTTTACCCAAGGTTGTTGGATACCCTTCTGTTTGGGTTAAAATATTTCATGATTGTTACCTGTTTTGTTTCATGTTTATTTCTGTTGTATTTTAATAAAAGAAGAAAGTATAACTTTCATATACTTTCTTGTACTTTTTTATACACTAATAAGTAATATTCTATATGCTTTAAGTTATAATCTTTTCCTTGTAAACTTTCCTTATGTTTCATTTCCAGAATCATATTTCCAGAACCATGTTTTTCATAGAACTAAAAGTGGTCTTGTGAATTTACCTTATTTAACATTGTTAAAAATAGTTTTCCTTAAGGTTAAAAATGAAAGTTATTAATCTTAAAATTCACCACCACTCTTTTATTTGTACATCTACATTCATATTTCGAACCTACATAGGGTTCAAATGTTACCAACATAGTTATATATTTTCATCTCACTTTTATTCCTATGAGACACATTCCATATTCACCACTTGTTTTCTTTGTGTGGTGCATACAATACTAATGAATTTATTTTATGATGATTATTATGAAATTTATGGTCATTTAATTATCTATATAAGGTTATTTATTTCATTGGGTTTATAATTCAAATGTTACCATAGCAGTAAGAGTTTTAGGTTATAATCTCATTTCTAATCATTATTGTTTATGATTATGATTATGATGATGAATTATTATCATATACCACTCAATAAACTCATAACTTCTCTTATAATATTGTAATTTATTGAAAATTAAAGTTTTAATTTCGTTTTACTCAACTCAATTACTTAAAATATCAAAAATTGTTTTTTTTAAAAAATTACTTTTATTTCTCTCTTTGATTGGAGAACTTTTTAATTTATTATCCATGTTTTATAAAAACATTTTTAAGAATGTATTTACTTTTCTACTATGATTTTTGAAAGTAATTTTTACCCATTTTTTAATTTTTAATTTTTTAAAGGAATATTATTTTCCTTTTCCGAATAAGGTACTTTTTGACTTTTTTATAAAAGTGTGAAAAATTGTTTTATTTTAATGCCTAAAACATGAATAAAATTTTCTACCATCATGATCAATAAATGATTTTATGATTATATTATAATTTTAAAAGTTTTTTTAAAATAAAAACAATTCCATAATATTTGTGAAATTATTTTGTTTTAAAAAGGTTAGTTCAGTGTAAAAAGGAAATTTTCCTCAATAAATTTTCTAGAAATCCTTTAAAGTAATTTTTCATCTATGATAACATCCTTTGATGTTACTTGTGATTTATGATGGATATGATACAATGATACCATCATTATTTTTTATTTGGATGATTTATGTTTATAATGAAAAGGTGTTTATGAAACTCGTTCCTTTTTCTGTTGGATATGTTATGGTGAAATGATGAAAAGTATATTAAACCCAAATATTTTATATAGGTTATGATATGATGAAATTTTTATGAAAACAAGTTATTTTCATGGGTTACAGCATAACTAATTTTTTATAATCTTGTGGAACAAATGTGTTTGGTTTTATTTTTTGGGTGGGTATCTCGAAATAGAGATATGTGTGCTGGAACATATCATTTAGTCCACTCTTCACATATCAGTATAGGTTGGAGGGGATTTCTACCACATTTTTTGGCCACTATGAAACAAATTCTTGGCATGTGAAACACGTCATCTTTGTCTAATTACTCAATTGTATTGTCTAGTGAGGGTGCTAAGTTGTTTTCTAAATATTATCTTTATTTTTTCTTCTCTTTGATCATTAAAGAATATGTTAGGTTGTTAGGGTCATTTTTCTTTAAGTTATTTTTTCCTACATGTCTTTTATGGGTTCCCTTTCTACCTAGTTCTCAAAATGGGTTTCTTATATTATATTCAATAAAGGGGGATTAAACCTCATCCAATAATGAAATATCTTATGAAATTCCAAAAATTATTCCATGAATCAATATTATGATATATGATATACAAGGTTTGATTTTAAAATTATATTCTCATGTTCTCAAACCCTTATTCTCACGTTATACTCAAGTGATCATTAATATCACCCTTCTATTACCATTATTAAGAATATGATCTCACCCTTTCATGGGTTTCATATCTCTAGTTCATGAAGAAAATTATTAAATATGTTATATTAAATAAGGGTACAAGTTATAGATAACTAAGTGGGGGATTATTTAAATATTTTATGAACTTGTTGTTTATGTTTCTATGTTTACAATGGATCTAGAAATATTTTATTTTAGAATGGATCATTATTTCATATAATTAATATTCATTTAATAAGATGTGATATCTATGTATGAAAATTATGGGTCTCCATGAAAAGTGTGTAGGGAAGTGTTGTGGTTAAGGGATCCTTTTATAAGTAAAAGGGGTGAAACACTTATAAATACTAGTATTCTTAATATATAATAAATGTTATACTCGATTAAAATGCGGAAAAACAATTTTCTAATATAAGGTAATGGGTGTTGATAATGTTTTCAACTAATCAACGAGGGACATGTTTTGGTGATATTTTAAGCCTCATAAAATATTTTCACCTCCTCTTTAACTGTATTAAACATTTATATGGTTAAAATTTTTAACATGGTAACTTATTTTTTTGACAGAAAATGAAAGTGAAATTATTTCCAACTATGAATATTCTAATTCAAAATTTAAAAACCATTTTATAGGAATACATTTTTATATTTTTAAAAAATTCATTTTATATAATTAAAATTAACTCAATAGAAATGATTTTTTTATAAAAATTCTATTTTAAGAATAAAAATTAATTTTCACCAAAATCATGAATTGTATGTATTATAATTAAATTTATAAGTTTATTAATAAACAGAAGATATTTATGTGGATTTTAAACTAATTAAAAACTGAATAGTTTTTAGTGAATAATTAATAAAAAATCATTAAAAATAGTCTTTTTACTAGAATAAATTATCACTTTAGATCCATAATGTCAATAATAGGTCTCTTAATTCCACTTATTACTTTAAAATAATTTATTTTAATCCATAAATTATTTTTTGGTCAAGTAAAATTTTTAATAAACTTTTAAGTCCTTATTATATCCAAATGATTTCATAAAATTTATAGTATTAGTAAAAACAAAAAATTTCACTCTTTACCTAAAAATAAAACTTTTTAGAAAAATACAAAAATCCCCCTAAACTAATTTTGAAATATTGAATGAAAAAATGAATTTTATTTTGTCAAATTAAAATTCTAAAATTTTGAGAACTATAATAATTTTTATCCATAACAATGAACATATACCAATGGTTTGGAAAAAACAATGGTATAATATGGTGTACAATTCCCCATTCTAATTGTTTTTTTATAAATCACTGGTATTAGATCCTACCACAATCCTCATTCATTTAATGAAATTCATTCCCCCCATTATCATGTTATTTTCCTCTAATATTTCTCTTTGATTCTACTTCCATTACACTTTGATTCACTATTATTTCAATGAATTTTAGGCTTAATCATCTAGGTATATTTATTTTTTTTCACTTTTCCCCTTAATTTATCCCCATATTTATGCATTTTCATTCCCAATATTTTTCATGACCTAAACTTATAATATAATTGTCATTTTTATATAATTTTATAAAATAATGTCTCAATACCACAAATTTCCAGTTTTAGTGTGATGTTTAAGCTAAAAGATCAATTTTTTTTGGTTGAATTATTTTTTTTAAATCATGGTTAAATTATTTATTCCCACACTGAGGAGTGTTAGTTTGTTTCCCCTACTAAATTTATATTATTTTGGAAATTAGATATGTTATAAGTAGATTCTCAAAAATTATAGCCTATTGTAACTCAACCTTATACCTCAAAAACATGTCTATGCAATTTCTCTAACCCTGATCATGGGAGATTAAGAATGTGTCACTTACCCATGGTCAATTTACAAGGATGGCCATGATTTTTTTCTAATTGAGGGGGTGTATTGGTTTTTTAATATCAAAATTTATGAATTAATATTGACCTTACCCAAATATTTTTACTGAGTTAGATTTATCCTTATTATTCTCTTGGTCTTTCATTATAAATTTATAGACGTTCTATTATAGAAGCTAAATCATTAAATGTAGTTCTTGGTATGCAATTTAACTATAGGAATTAACCTTCATTTTTATTTTTCCATTAAATAATATTAATTCTCAAATGAATTTTCATGTTTTAATAATTATCATTTCCTTGCTTCTCCATTTAAGTAATAAAGAAAAAATCCCAAATAAGGCTACTTATCAATCCACTTCTAAAACAAGAATGAATGTACTAACATTAGGAAATACTTAATAAATATGCATCAAACCTCTTATAGTTAACCATTAAAGGTTGATAAAATCTCTAATTAAATTTTTTAGTACATTTCTCTTACTTCTGGTGATACCCATATTCTGGATTTTGTCCCTAACAATTTGGGTATCTCAAGATCTTTTAACCTTAGTGAAATTTAATTCCAAAAAATACTAAATCAAATGTAATAAATGAAAATTAACATATAAAAATTGAATTAATGTATATTGGAAACCAAAAAATTAACATGTAATCGAAGAAAAACATTTAAGACTAAACCAATATGAATTGAACCCAAATAAATTAAACTGAATAGAATAAATAAATTAAGGAAATAAAATGAAATTAAATTTTACAGAAATAAATAAATTCAACCCAACCTAAATATAATATAATTAAACCAACCTAAATACAACTAGACTAATTTTTCATAATCTTAAAAAACCCAAATCAACCCAGACCAATCAAAACTAAAATTAATTGTAGAAACATGAATAAATCCTAATAAAATTTAATGTAAAATAATTTAACTAACATAAATTAAATAAAACTAAATCAAAACCCATCAAATTTTATTTTTTTAAACATTCCATAACTAAATCCAATAAGAAAATAGATGGTATCGATTAAATTAAACTAGATAGAATCAAAATGACTTAATCTATGATAAAGAACATATATTTATATATTGAATTATTTTTTTATCATAATATATATTCAAAAGATTCAGAACCATCATGAATTATCTAATTATTTTCTTTCATTTTTATATTAATAGAAAATTTCTTTTAAAACAAAATGGAAGAAATTTTGATGTATGATATTGATCAGATCTCAACCAATATTCAATTTTTTTTATTGTTTTCTTGTTTTTTAATTTTACAATGATTTATATAGAGTTCATTTACACTTATCTTGTTTTATTATTTTTTAAGACCTTATTTAATTTGTGAAGAAGTTAGGTACATATAAAAAATTGGTTTTCAAACAAACTATCACGTCCGTTATCATATTCAAGAGAGAAATCAATTAATGATTGAAATAAAAGAATAGAATAAATTATTTTTGTATTTGATAACTTTTTTTTTATTTAAAATCATATTAAAGAAAGTAATGTAATTCAATAATATAATGATATGAGTACACATATTTCAACTAATGAAAAATATAATGTTTAGTGTGTGAAAAAAAATTGATGGTTGATGTTGTGACTCTTGTATGTCAAGAATGTAGTAAAATTGAAAAGATAGAATTTTTAATCTGGTTGTATCATAGGAAAACATTTTTGGAATTTAAAATACATCCATCAATTATATTCATACCTTTTTGAAGGACTTACTTCCCGATGATGCAAATATTCCCTTCATGTATTACATGGAATGAATGTTAATTGGTAAGCTTGAATTTTATAAAAATAAAATCAATGATTACCTGAAAGAATAAGTATTATTCTAGGAGTAAATTATGATCATAAATGATTTTAATGAATTTGATTCATTGCATCTAGATTTTATATCTAAGGAGTATAATGTCATGTTGATTATATCATCTGATGGTATTAATATATTTTATAATATTATTACTTCACACAACACATGGCCAGTTTTCATTCACATTTATAACCTTTATCTGGGGATGTGTATAAAAAAACCATTCAATTTCTTGAGAATACTCATATTTGGACCTTCTGATCCAAAAAATGACATATATTAGTGCATGAAACCTCTAGTAAAAGAGTTAGATCAGCTTTGGAATGTGGGAGTGGACACATATGATACTTTATTGAAAGAAATTTTTCAGATGCATCATATGATTATGTGGATGATAAAATATTTTCTTACCCATGAATTTATGTATAGCCAGAGGATAAAGGGAAAACTACCCTAAACAGTTTATATGAAGGATATATTATCTATAGGACTTAAAAATATTTTCATAGTTTCAGTATCATGAGACATCTCGAATTCATACCAATGGACCATCCATATAGAAATAACAATTTAAGGTTTTAAAATACCATTGATACTGAGAGTAAAACTCAACATATATTTTTAATTTATGTGATTAAATAATTAAAACTTGTAATATTTTTATTTAGGAAATGTTTGAAAAAATCGTAAAAGAGGAAGAATGTTTCTACAGAATCAAAGTATAATTGGAAGAGGAAAAGTATCCTTTTTGAGTTTCCTTATTTGTTAACACATTTTTGTACCATTGTTAATAGGTAATGCACATTAAGAAAAAAATATGTGAAATATTACTTTTAATTATTATAAATGTTGGGGGGGTAAAGATGATATATGATCTGGATATGACTTAGTGGATTGGGCTATCAGACAAGAATTTCATCCTATATATATCAGTTAAAATAAATAGAATTTTATTTGTGATTATTCTATGATGAAAAATTCATAGAAAAATAAATTTATGTAAGTATTAGAGATTATGATGTTTACTGATGGATTTTAAAAATGTATCAAAATAAGGGAATTGAATAGATTTGAAACTAAAATATATAAAAACTCAGGGATACCACAACCTTGTACATGAATTGATTCCAATATAAATACTTTATCTACTATCCAATAATATAATGGTGACAGTGATACAATAATTCCATTTTAATATAGATCTATATGCTAAAAGGGTTCCCATGTATTTAATGAAAAAAGTAAGAATATGAACTGTTATTCCTATATGAGTTGGAGAAATATTTTCATCCATATGTTTTCACTTTCATGATACATATAATTTCCATATTCGAACTAAAATAATTCTTAGGTGACCCATTTATTTATTTTTTGGATTTATCCAATCAAAATAAATATGTTCATAAATAATTATTTTTCCTATACAAAAAATCATCACGATAGTTCCATTAAGAAAGGTTACTTGGATGAAGAATGTTTTATTTCTGTTAAATATTTTTTGGTGATGTGAGAACTAGTTGTAACAGAACAATTAGAAATGAATAATATTATAATGATAAAATTTAACATGCTTTTCCATCACTTACCGAATATGGGGAATTCTTAGATCACAAAAACTAGCTATAATGAGCATTGAAGAGCAAGTGGTGGTACATCACATAGTCTTGTTTATCTACGATTTGTTAGATGACTACATCAAGTAATTAATTCCAAGGTTCATATAAGATCACGTACTAAGTAATTTCATATATATATATATATATTAATATCTTTTTATATTCGTATAAGAAAAAACATTAAGTAGAATTCATCATTCATTAACTCTGAGAAGTACAATGACTTTTCATGTCAATGAGTTTCCTATTTGGATGAAATCAAAGGTATTTTCATTATTTTAATAAAATTAAAAATAAATATTCACATAATGTTAATATTTATTTATATTTTAGGTATTAAGGATACTTATTGACTCAATATTAGAGTAAATAAGAGCATTTAAAATTAGTCCCAATTCTTTGGTTCATGAATGAAAATCACTGGTCATAAAAGGGTATAAATTTGTTATAACTAGTTGAGTGGTGAACATGAGAACAGAACAAGATGAATTAATTTAAATTACAATGATATACTAATTTTTCAGACTATTAGATAGTCGTAATCGATATGAAAATGTGTATTATTATAGATTTTTTATGAAAATTCTAATATCAAATTATTACTCTAATGTTCGAGTTACTATGATGAAATGAAAGTCGATTGAATCAAAGATAGGCCATGGAATATTTATTGATTATTGTGTATTTATAGGTATTAACATGATTCTATTTTTGGATATCAATGAGCCGTATATTTTGGAATCAATGGACAAAAAAATATTTTATATGAAAGATCATCTAAGACATGAATTTAGTTTCATTATTGAAGTAATCCCAAAAATATTTTTTGATTATAGTATGGATGAAGTTAGCACTGTCACTTCCCCCATTGGGTTTGATCAATATATTTCATATGATGACTCAAATATCGCAATTTTCAGAGTAAATTGTGAAATTGAAGTAGTGGTGTGTAATATATTGAAGCAATCATATGTGTTATAAGTTCATTAATTTTAGATCTATATAGGTCTTTTATGGTGGTTCATTTTAAATTTCATTATTTTGGTTTCATTATGTAAACCTTAAACAAATATTAAAAACAATTTACATGTAAACTATTAAATCATTTCACATTCAAGGTAAATACATTTTATATGTAAACTATTAAAAAATATTACTTGTAAAATAATTTTTAAAGGTATTTACATGTAAATTGATTTCAATGGTTTCCTAGGGTTTTAAGTTTGTAGGGTCCATAAAATTTTTCCAAGGGAATAAATTAGCCCCACAATCACTTTGGAGAAAGAAGAAAGTACTCTTACAAGACTAGAATGGTGAATTGACTCAAATAGAGTTAACATCTTCAGAAGAAACTTGACAGAATTCAAGTTTTCATGGTATTTCATGTGGGTTGCGTACCATCACTTGGAAAGGTACATGGACCAGGTAGATCACGAACCACCAGGTATGAAAAATGATCTGCGAACCACTGGACTATAGAGCGATGGCTAACGAACAAGGAAAACTATGAACCACGCCTCCAACAGACTAATACGTGCGATGTCAATCCACATACCATTATGAAAACTCATCAGTTCGCAGATGAAGCAAACTAGTAGGGTTCCACAAACCATCATCTCAAACCAAATCCCCCATGAACCCCGGTTGATCGAGTCTTCTACGGGTCAAGATATCTGCAAGGGACATCACAATTGGTGTCGTGTGCCCAATACACACAAGGGTCCCGATGCTCTATAAAGGGGAGAACAGTGGAGAGGTTGAGGAACGAAAGAAGAAGGATTGACGGAGGAGTATAGGTGAGAAGAAAGAGTTCGAATAAGTCTTTGGCTTTAGTCTCGATTCATCAGAGAATCCCAAATCGCGAACCACACCCTCCGTAGGTACAACCATCCACAAACCATAAAATGATGGAATAGAATAATAATAATAGAACCACAAACCTAACTAGTGAACCGTGAACTACATACTTCTTGTGGATGAAATCCTTATGAAGGATGACCCCCCAAGCCCTCCATCAATATGGTAGTGTACCACTATGAAAACTAATCCCAGATCCGCATACTGCATCAGTACACAGATAGAACCCAAAGAGGCATGATGGGCTGTGTACCAATATGGTACACTGCCGTCTATGAGCATTCCTCTATACCGCATAGGTATGTGGACGAACCCTTTACCAGCATACTACTATTGTGTATGGAGCCTCCCCTATCCCACATAAGAAACCAGGATGCAGAATGGGGTATTTTCGGGTATTGTTTTCTCCGATTCTAACCTCACCCCTCCATTATCGTCCAATCTTCCATGGTCCTTCTGCTAACCAATCCTCTTGCATATGGTCAAAGCCTTCTCTAAAGCCACCAGACCTATATGATCAGACCATCGGGTGCACCAACATTCCCCTTTGAGTATACATACCCATGGTAAGCAGAGTCATAAAGGATATCCCTACAACAGTGTGAGCTACAGGAATGACTGTGGGTCTACATTCCAAGGGTAACCTAGAGTCTAACATTGGGATGCCTACATGAACCTCCCCATTTTAGAGATTAAGGGTGAGCACTTGCTTTTTCATTCAATGAGGAATAGTGATCAGTCGAAGGGGTTATGTTCACTCCCCCCTTTGACAAGGGAGAAACTCCTCCCCTTTCCAGAATTTTCTTTGGGGCCCTCCCACTGAGGTAGGCCCCAATCTTCCAAGGCAGGGCCGTGTGACCATTAATGTCATTCCACATTGAAGGGTTCATTACTCCGCACCCTCACCAATGGTCATCTTTCCCTTTTCCTCCATGGGCTTTCCCTCTCCCACCAACAGGGAAAGAGGCATGCGCATTGTTAAATCATTCACATCCTCCTGTTTCTCACACTAAGCATGACTCGCGTGGGCTTAGAGGTTTTTGAGGATTGCAACATCCACCATCTGAACTACGATAACTATGATTCCTAACTAAATCAAGATACATTGGATTCCTACCGGATGACCCAAACTCCAAAGGGCGCCAATCCATAAAGGCTACACCCAACTATGCCCCCTAAAATGGAAAGCTCCCATGCGCAAGTCCCACACCATCAGAAATACATGGGTTTTGATTCCTCTCCTAAGTATATATTAGAATCCCTTCTTATGGGACTGATCCCAACATCATGCCACCTTTCCACCCGCCTAGAAGACGATAAACTCCAAAGTGCCTTATTAGATGGCTCAAGCCAGCATCACCTCCGTATCATCAAACATATGCATGCTTAAAGAGGTCTTTTCAACCAAGGGTATCTCATAGACACACTCTTTGAGAATGAAAATGAATTCATTAACATGTGAAAACAAACTAAATCTATAAGAGAGTCCCAGAATATGCATCAATCCTCCCCTAGAAGGGTGCAGTGAGCCTGACCTCCCATCCTCTTGACCAATGGAGTCCATAAGTGTTTTTGTCCAAATTGTCAGCCGACGAGCACCTACCTTTGGAAATCAGGTGCATGAATCATGGATAATAGGGCCATTGGACATTCTTGACACCACAAATAATCATGTTGGAAACCATCATAGGAAGTTATATCTAAGAATGACAAATTTCACAAGTGCTTGACCCCCAACTAATCGCCCGCTGGAAAAAATAGTTCACATGGGGTTAATCCAACCTTATTTAAAGGATAATGACTCCGAATGGGTCGAAACAAAAGGAATTGTGAATTTGAAAAGAACCCATCACTATAGAAAAAGGGATGGGTGATAATTCTCATTGGACCATTTCCAAACTACCCAGAAACACGTCACCTCAGAGGTGGAACAAAAATAGAGAACCCGATGTGAGTCCTTAACCAAGGTGTTAGTTCTACCCCACTCAAGCCCCATTGCCCCGCAGTAAGAGAAAAGGGGTATGAGGCCATGTGGAATATCAAAATATGAATATGTTTAAAATAATACTAATTTGATGAGGTTTTGTGATCTATATGTCATATATGTATATTTTTGGTTCCTTCAGAGCAACCATCGATCCAAATGACATCTCAACGACCCATGAAGACACACACATTCGGGATCCCATAGGCGGATAAGCCCCCAACAAAGAGTAGGACCCCCTCGGCTACCCAATGTCAACAATGTTAGGTATCCAACACTATGATCATAGAGTACCACTAAAGTGGTACTCTCCCCATGCATGAGACCGCGAGACAAGCCCTCCAGTATAAAAAGGTCTGCCAGCCACCTCTTCATCCGCTTCCAGCACCCCCGCACCAGGCGAACCCGGTGGTCGTCTCAAACCATTTTAGGAGCCTATCCTCGAAAATTAACAACGATTACCTGCCTTACCATAGAAAGGTAGATGAAGTCAATGTTGATAGATTCATCTCAACTACATGTGGGTCCTAATCACAACCCACCACTAGAGAGCATCGCCACCAACATCACATGACCGAGCCTCCTCCCACCAAAGAGGACCTTATGACGAGGAAACTTTCCAAAGTCCAAGAGACCTGGGGCCCTCAGGCTTCCCACCCAGGGCATAAAATATATAATTAGGAACACACTATAACTATGGTTCTTGAGGAGTAGCTCCACCGTAAAAATGCGACGACATTCAATGGGAAGACATAAAACTCATCCCCCTCCACTCTAGACCACCACATAAATAGGGTGGTACAATATGATCACATGCACAAACCAACTAGTACTCGCTAATCCCACTATGTAGACAGAGCGAAAAACTCCAGGCCGATGCAGATAATTGCCGATGCACAACAAGACTACTATACAAATTGGGAAGCACTTTTCTATACATAGGCTCAAACAGATGCTGATGAATTTCAATCCTACCATGTAAATAAGGCAGTAACAGGCTATACGTAGGCACAAATACCTAATGATTCATATCATTTCCTTCATCCAAATAGGTAGAAAACCAAATATGACCAGGGTGAAATTCCTACAGATGCATAAAAAACTTGTGAGACAAATACAGCGGCAAGAGATTGAATGAAAATTACTGCTCATGAATATGAAGACCGCCAGTCAATTAGGGTGGAAATCAGAGAAGAAAATAGAAAACATACTCGTTACTCTGTCCTGACATAGGAAAACTACCAGTATCTACTCGCAACTCATATAGGATCAGAGAAGTCACAAACTCTTACACCAATATCAGAATAGGAATTCATACCCTTTTATTCCAATGATAAATCATAGAATGTCCTGGAAATTATAGAAGATCAGATGTTGACTCTAGACCATATCCTCCAAACATGACAACATATCGTCGCATCGTCGGAAAAGGAGAGAACTTTGGCCCATGACCCGGTTTCATTGAATGGAATGACTCACTTGCAAAATGAATTAGTCACTCCAGATCAGTTATGCATCCATGCTCTAGTATAGGAGGGATGATGGAAATATCTGACAATATACAGACAACCAGATAGCGAACAAATACCTTGTCCAACTTGGGGACACTGGTCCAACATTACTTCCACTCCAAGGCAGGCATATATCCCTTCCAAAACTCAAGATGCCTTTCGGCATATCCCGACAACATAACATGAAACAATATGACATGGAACTGTATATGATGGCCATTACCAAAAACATATGTCCCCGGTTACCCACAAGAGAGAACTCGAAGATAAAATGTGCCAAAGGAAGAAAGAAAATGAAAATCACATACATGATCTTGCTCTGCTGAAAGCTGGGGTTCTTGAAGCCCTTAAACATATATTAAAAAAGGCTCAAGACCTTATAATTACATTTCAAAATTATGGAAGTGGAAGTAGTATTTGCAAAGGTCCTCCCCACAATATCGCCACCAATAGCTCTGAAGGTCCTCCACAGAGCACCCACATGGGCTTACTCCATGGGTCAAGAATTGTTGATCACAAGAGAATATCACCTGATGTGAGTCAGGGTAGCCGTCCCCTCGACCTAAAGATTAGACAACAAGAAGGTCCTCCCATTACTATCGTCCACCCTGATGGTCCTCCCTAGGGTATACGCAACATATACACTTCTCCCTGTAGTTGGGCATCAAGTCGCGATGGTAGTCCATGCCATGATGACAACCATTGCGATGTTTGTCCCTGCAAAGATAGTTACTATGAAGGTCATCCCCAAAGTAACAACAAACAATGAGGAGGTCCTCTGTAACGACCCGGAATTTGGAATAAATTTTGTTTCCTGACTTTGTGTGTTATTTTATTTTATACTCAACAAAACTATTTCATTTAATAAAATGAGTATAATTAAAATAAGTCCATTGGAAACTAAATGTTGTGATTATTTTCAACAAATACAAGTGATCTTAATTAGTTAATATAGAACGAAGATTCGATGGCCCCATCCAGTAGTCTCGGGCCAATCGAAGCCCATCTGACAGAACTCAGGAAGGAGGTAGCACCTTTGGGCTATGCTCTGGACCAAACCCAAGCCGAACTTCATCGTGTGAAGCTAGAATAGAATCTCCTTCGCTAGAAGCTCAAGATGATTGAAATCACTACTCAGGAAAAGTTGGCCGAGCCGCCCCAAGATTCTATCACCCTAGCACACCTTAATCTTAGGTCCTATGGTGATGTTATAAGGGGATATGTAATGAGACCATAACTGCCTTGTGTAATCCTTTGATTTAAATAAAAATTGTGATTTTTTCTTATGATGAAGTTTTTGAATTTTCAAATGTCCAGATAAATATAGTATGCATATTATTGATGAATTTTAGAAAAACGATATTCAAAAAATATTTATGTAAACCTTAAATAATTAATAATGTGTAATGATTTTCAAAAAATAATCTTTTACAGTTATGTTCAGTAAGAAATTTAGAGTATAATAAGATCTACATAATTTTTGATTAATAGTATATTATGAATAGTGATTTTATGCTTATGATTCGTAATGTGACCAAATGGATTAATTAACTTCACTTAAGAAAGTATTAATACAATTTAGGCACCTTGATTAAGTAATGTGATTCAATAAAATTGGTAAATAACATTTTCAGAAATTATTGGTTAAGTATTAGTTTTTTCGGGTGAATAGTGTTTTTATTTAAGAAAATTAATTTCAAAATATTTATAAAATTATTTTCATAAAATGGAGTTTATTTTTGAAATCAGAGCACTGATATTTGGTTAAGGTGAAATTTTGGGATTTTTTAAAAGAGTTGAATTTTCAGTGAATTGTGTTTTTATTTAATAATTAAATTAAAAATATTGGGAAAATTATTTTAATCAAATGGAGTTCATTTTTGAAATTAGACCATAAATATTTGGGTATGGTGAAATTTTGGGATTTTTCGGATAAAGTTGAAATTTTGGTTAATAGTGAAAATAATGTTTTTGAGTTTCGGGTGTTTAATGACATCATTAAGGATGTAATAATTATTTAATAATTCTAGTGGACTTATGAATGGTAATATAAGGTATTAGGTGTCCCAATTGGCCAATACCATGGGAAAATAAAATGGGAAAGCCCATGGTTTCTCCAATACCACCGATGAGGTGTCCCTTGATAATTCATGCTTTGTCCCCTCACTTCTCCTTTAAATACCAATCCTTTCCCTCATTCATTTCATTTATAAATCCCTCAACGATGTTCTGCTATCTTTACCTCTCAATGAGTCCTCCCAAGGTTCCCTCAAGCCTCCCAAGGTCCCGAACTCCATGATTTTGAAGTTACTCTTCAAGGTAAGGGATCCTACCAGTATCTTTCGTTTCAAGTACTCTCGTTTATGTCATTTCTTGTAAGCCCCATGATTTCATGTTGAGGGTGTTATTTTATATTAATATTACTGTCATTTTCATGTTCATGTGATTATATACAACCTATTTCTCTCATCATTTCATTTTATGAATGTTTAAGTGGTAGTGTTAGGCTGCCAAATTTTTGTAAGGGATTCTTTCACCCCTCTCATTTTCAAAGTTCTATTTTTATGTCAAGTATTTCAAGTTAATTTTTCTTATGTTGGGGTATGATATATATATCCATCATAATTTCTTCATTATTTTCATATGATGAGATAACCTATTCAATCTCATCAATTCATTTTTTGATGTTTTAAGTGTCGCCGTTAGGCTGCCGAATTTTCATAAGAGAAATCTTATTTTTGTCTTCCTTTCATGTTTTTCATTTAATATGGTATGTATTTAAAATTTCATTACCATGTTCTTATATCCTTTATATTATGTTACCATACTATTTTATGGATCATTTATGAGTTGTTTATCCATGTCCCCTCTCATTTCAATGTTTTTTAAAAACCTTGCAACATAGCCGTTATGCTGCCGAATTTTCGTCTCAAAATGTCTCTCTCTTTTTCTCAAATTATTTTCTTGTATTACGTGGATACTAAAAGATATTTATTCTATAGGGGTATTCACATATATATCAAAAGTTTTTATTTTAATTCTCATATTTACATATATCAAACCCTCTTTCCTTTTCTGTGGGTTTAAAGTGACATAAAGATCATGTCTTTAAAGCAGTTTTTAAAACGATATGATTATGAAATGAAACCCATTTATTTTATGCTATATGGTTTATTTATGAAATATTTGATGATGATATATGTGGATCACATGATTATAAATACAAATTAAGGTTTCTCCCTGATAGCGCTCCAATGCATTGTGCAAATACTTAATCTCTAGAGATGGCCATTTTAATGATACCTTAGTGAATAAACTTGGTAATTTTTTTAATGACAACTTGGGGATAGACCATTGTGATACAGAAATTATTTTCTAAGTTAAATGTTTTATCCACATATTCAAGTTATTAAGCATGTTATTTTTATTATGATATGCCTCATGATCTCTTTCTCATGCCTTAAATTTATTTATAATGACTTTATTGATGTATCACATGTTCACATGTAAAATGTTTCTCTTGTTTCCCTTACTAGGCCTTCTGCTCACCCTTTCCTTTGATTTATTCTCCCAGGTTATGAGATGTGGTAATTAACTTAGGATTAACAATGAAGAAGCCTTATAAGTGGTTTAGAGGAATGTTTTATGTTGTTATCATGTTTTATGATCCTGATTTCCAAGACACTAGGCTTTAAAGATCCTCTGTTTGTAAAATGCAATGAAATGTTATGTAATAAAAAGGTGGGATACTATAGTTGGTATCAAAGTATAGTTTAGTTATTTATGAAAATTATGATATGAAAATTTTAGGAAGAACCATATAGAAAAGTTAAAATATATGAAATATTCCTGGTATTTTGGTGAGTATTGAGTAAGTTGTTTATTAAGCCAATACATCCCTGTCTGGATATGAGTAGGTAGAGGTGGCTCTAGTATAAATGTACATAGGGGTAACACCCAAAAACACCGCTTTGAGCTATACTCGAATGGGAATTGGTACTTGACACTGGGCCTTGATACACTGTTGGTTACAACAATCCCAATGGATATCTTTGGTTAATCACAAGCTTTTTATGAATAATTATGAAGGAATTATTGAAAATTGTAATTTTTTAAGCATGAAGTTTTAAGAAATAAAATCTTTTTAGTTAAAAGATTCATAAATGAAATAATTTTCTCACGAAGGATTTATTCTTTTAGAAAATTTCCCCATCATCTAGGAATACGTTGATGTATTTCATGAGGAGCTACCTAAACCTCCCCCAGAAAGAGAGGTAGAGTTCTCCATTGAACACATACCTGGATCTCTTCCGATGTCAAAGACCCCCTATAGGATGGAAAATGTGGAGCTAGTGGAATTAAAAAACAACTCCATGATCTTTTGGAGAATGGGTTTATCCGACCATGTGTGTCTCTTTGGGAAGCACTAGTTCTCTTTGTGAAGAAGAAGTATGGATCGATGTAGCTATGCATTGATTATAGAGAACTGAATGGGATCATAGTGAAGAAAAATACTCTCTTCCATGAATTGATGACTTAATTGACCAACTTCATGAGAATCAATTATTCTCTAAGATATAACTTTTTTTTGGTTATCATCAATTGAGGGTGAAGAATGATGATATTCCAAAAACTTCCTTCCAATCAAGATATGGGAATTATGAGAAGTTATTTTTCCATTTGTAATGACTAATGTACCAACTATTTTTATGGATCAAGAATAAGTTTATTTGGAAACTTATGTATTATCAAATGGATATCCTATGTATAGTAAAATAAATTGGGGACTAAATGATAAATTTTATATTGAATGATGTTTTCTCTTTTGGAGTACTATATGCCTAAGGGAAATAAAATACTATAGGATTTAATTTGAGGATGAATGGTTGATTTTTTTAGGAATTTATGTATTTATTGTGGACATTTGGTGATTTGGGTTATTTCGGGAAAATAATGAACCTAGCATAGAGAATATGTGAATAGGTTAATTACACTTTAGTATGAGACTTTAATAGTAGTCGCTGTTATTTTGAGATAAATGATAAGATTTATTGGGGAAGAATATGTGATTAAATCCTTCTATGTTTTGGGTTCCAATCTTAGTTTGGATAATTCTGAATAATTTTAAGGATGGTTGTGTATTGAATGGTCTTTTTGGAACTTTGGGTACTTTTGTTGAATTTTGGAGATTAATAGTCATCTTTATTTTTATATAGGATTATCCTTTTTGGGGATTATATGATCTTGTACTAACCTTTTTAGTTTTAGTTGATGAAAAAAGATAAGGGAAAAATATAGTTATTCTTTTTTGGAATATGTGATTCTCTAGAAGATGATTCTTGTGCTTTTGATGAGACAAAGTCTTTTTGAATGCTCTTTGTTTGTAGAAAAGATTAGTCTTGGTGGAAAATTATTAAGGGATGAAACTCTACTTGAAGGTAAATATATTTACTTATGTTTTTATTCTATGTAGTAAATGAATTTCTCAAAATTATGAAAAGGAATGTAAAACAAAAACGTTGTTGGTTTACGTTTCCTACTAGGTAATCAAAGACCGTTTAACCCATCTTATGTTTGTGATCTTCCTATGGTTAATTTTCTCCTAATAATGTTTTATATCACTCTCCATCAGAACTTGACCCTTTGTTTTCTCTTCCATATCCATGTTTTCCTACATGGAATCCTAGTATGGGTTAAATTGGGGAGCTTTGTACTTACCATTCTTCCTTTTAAAGTAATAGTTTTACTGACTCTATTCCGATGTGGGACTTTCAACAAAATTTCCAAGACCAATTTTAAAATTGCGAGGATGCAATTTCTTAGGGGGGGAAGATTGTAACGACCAAAAATTTGGAATATATTTTGTTTCCTAACTTTGTGTTCTATTATATTTTATACTCAACAAAACTATTTCATTTAATAAAATGAGTATAATTAAAATAAGACCACTGGAAACTACATGTTGTGATTATTGTCTATAAATAAAAGTGATCTTGATAAATTAATATAGAAAGAATATTCGATGGCACCATCCAGTAGTCTCGGGCTGATCGAGGCCCATCTGACAGAATTCAGGAAGGAGGTAGCACCTTTGGGATTTTCTCTGGACCAAACCAAAGCCGAACTTCATCGTGTGAAGCTGGAATAGAATCGCCTTTGCAAGAAGTTCATGTCGATAGAAATCACTACTCCAGAAATGTTGGCCGAGCCGCCCCAAGATTCTATCACCCTAGCACACCTTAATCTTAGGTCCTATTATGGTGTTATAAGGGGATATGTAACAAGAATGTAACTTCCTTGTGTAATCCTTTGATTTAAATAAAAATTGTGATTTCTTCTTTTGATGAATTTTGTGAATTTTCAAATGTCCGGATAAATATAGTATGCATATTATTGATGAATTTTAGAAAAATGATATTTTAAAAATATTTATGTAAACCTTAAATAATTAATAATGTTTAATGATTTTTAAAAAATGGTCTTCTACAGTTATGTTTAGTAAAAAATTTAGAGTCTAATAAGATCAACTTAATTTTTGATGAATAGTAAATTATTAATAGTGATTTTATGCTTATTATTCGTAATGTGACCAAATGGATTAAGTAACATCACTTAAGAAAGTATTAATACAATTTTGGCACCTTGATTAAGTAATGTGATTCAATAAAATAGGTAAATAACTATTTCAAAAATTATTAGTTAAGTATTAGTTTTTTCGGGTGAATAGGGTTTTATATTAAAAAAAATTAAATTAAAAATATTTAGAAAATTATTTTCATAAAATGGAGTTCATTTTTTAAATCAGAGCATCGATATTTGGTTAAGGTGAAATTTTGGGATTTTTCTGAAATAATTGAATTTTCAGTGAATAGTGTTTTTATTTAAAAATTAAAATAAAAATATTTAGAAAATTATTTTCATAAAATGGAGTTCATTTTTGAAATCAGAGCATCGATATTTGGTTAAGGTGAAATTTTGGGATTTTTCTGAGAAAGTTGATTTTTTGGTGAAAACTGAAAATACAGTTTTTGAGTTTCAGGTGTTTAATGACATCATTAAGGACGTAATTATTATGAAATAATTGTGTTAGACTTATGAATATTATGATATGGTATGAGGTGTTCCAAGTGGCCAATACCATGGGTAAGCCCATGGATTTTCCAATACCACCGATGAGGTGTCCCTTGACAATTAATGCTTTGTCCCCTCACTTCTCCTTTAAATACCAAGCCTTTCCCTCATTCATTTCATTTAAAATCCTCCCAAATGAAGTTATGGTCTCTTTAACTCTCAAGGAGTCCTCCCAAGGTTCCCTGACGCCTCCAAAGGTCCCGACCTTCATGCATTTGAAGTTACTCTTCAAGGTAAGGGATCCTACCTCTCTTTTTCTTTTCTAGTACTCTCGTTTATGTCATTTCTTTTAAGACCCATGTTCTCATATTGGGGGTGTTATTTTATATTCATATTACTTCCCTTTTAATTTTAATATGATGATAGACCCCCTCTTTCTCTCATCATTTCATTTTATTTATGTTTAAGTGGCGCCGTTAGGCTGCCAAATTTTTGTAAGGGATTCTTTCACCCTTCTCATTTTCAATGTTCTATTTTTATGTCAAGGCTTTCAAGTTCCTTTTTCTTATGTTGGGGTATGTTATCTATATCCATCATACTTTCCTCTTTATGTTAATATTACGAGAGACCCTATTTGATCTCATCAATTCATTTTTTTTGAATTTTTAAAAGACTCCATTATGCTGCCGAATTTTCATAAAAGAAATCTTATTTTTGTCTTTCATTCAAGTTTTTCATTTCATATGGTATGTTGTTAAAATTTCATTACCACGTTCTTATATTATTTATATTCTATTACCCTACTATTTTATGTATCATTTATGAGTGGTTGAACCATGTCCCCTTTATTTTCAATGTTTTCTAAAAACCTTGCAACTTAGCTGTTATGCTGTGGAATTTTCATCTCAAAATGTCTCTCCCTTCTTCTAATATTATTTTATTTTATAAAGTGGATACTCAAAGATCCTTCTTATACAGGGGTATTCAATTATATATCAGAATTTTCTATTTTAATTCTCGGATTTACATACATGAAACCCTCATTCCTTTTCCGTGGGTTTAAAGTGACATAAAGGTCATGTCTTTAAAGCAGTTTTTAAAATGTTATGATTATGAAATGAAACCCATTTATTTTTTGTTATATTTGTTATTTATGAAATATTTGATGATGATATATGTTTCTCACATTATAATAATTAAAAAAATAAGGGTGTTCTCTGATACCTCTCTAATGCATTGGGTAAAGACTTAATCTCTAGAGATGACCATTTTAACGATACCTTGTTGAATAACCTTAGTAATTTTTTTAATGACACCTTGGGGATGGACCTTGGAGATACAGAAATTATTGTCTATGTTAAATGTTGTAGCCACATTTTCATGTTATGAAACACATTATTTTTATTATGATATGCCTCATGATCTCTTTCGCATGCCTTAAAGTTATTTATCATGACTTTGTTGATGTATCTAAAGTTCACATGTAAAATATTTCTCTTTTTTCCCTTACTGGGACTTCTTCTCACCCATTCATTTTATGTATTCTCCCAATTTATGAGATTTGGTAATGTACTTAGGATGAAAAATTAATAAGCCTTACAAGTGGTTTAGAGGAATGTTTTATGTTGTTATCATGTTTTATGTTCCTGATTTCCAAGACACTAGACTTTAAAGATCCTCTGTTTGTAAAATGTAATGAAATGTTTTGTAATAAAAAGGTGGGATGCTATATCCTCCCCTCATTGAAGTACACCATTAAGGTCCTCCCTAGGATGCACACTGTAGAAATTCTCCCTATAGCTAGGTATTAAGTAATACTGGTAGTCCTTTAACAAATGACTATCAATGGGAAGGCCCTCTCCGTAATGATGGTTTCTCTGAAGGTCCTAACCTCAAGGACATCTAGAATCAAGAAGGCCCCCCTTGATATATCCCACCCTGAAGGTCCTCCCAATGGTATATGCCATACAGAAAATTCTTGAGGTCATGAATCAAGTTGAAATAGTAGCCCTCGCCATTGCAGCATCAACTGCGAAGGTCCTCCCCACCATCAAAGTTCATGATGGAAAGAAGGTCCTCTCCTTGCTGGAAAAAATGTTAGAAATCCCTCCTATGCTGAGGCACTTGTAAAGGAGTCAGTCATATTGGGAACTCCTTTAATAACTAGTGATACTCTTTCTAAACTAGAGGATGGTCTGGGGCCACAATAATCTTCTGAGGCACTCCCGCAGCATCCGCAAATCAATAAGACTCCCACCAGCCTGGTTTCATGGAAAAAAATAAGTATTAAGTAGTCTAGTTGGGAATATCAAGTAGAGGAGCCTCTAGAAAAATAAGAAAAGGATATGTTTCTTGTGAAAAGAAAACTTTCTGGGGATAATATAACAGAGATTTATTGTACCACGATCACCTCTCACTTCGATATACCATGAGAGTAGTCTGGGGAATGCATGCATGAAATTCGTCTCAATATATGGACGACTCTTCATCAGTTGAAAGAAAAATGCTTACCCTACGAAGGTTATGAGAACCACGCCCGAACAATAGGGGAGCTTCACCAAATAATCAACTTGGATGTCACCCTGTTTGCATGAAAACCTCAATCTGTAAGGCGAATGAAAAACCTTGAAATGGATTTACTCCATGCACTACATAAATTCCATCGCCTCATTGGAAACACCCTGGATGGAGTCCACATTCAGGGGTGGGGAGAACATGGAGCTCTACACTTCACCCCACGTCCCATCTAGTAGTCCCCATTGGAAATAACATCCTGCAATGTCATCATACCTAGGCAACAATCATGTGAAACCTCTTTTTAGAAAATATGTGATACTCAAAGAAAACCGGCCCAGAGTAAGTCTCAAAAGATTCAGGTCCAAAGTGATCATGATATCGAAAATATTTTTTTGAGTTAGGAAACTAGGAACATCCAACAGGATTCCTATGTATGGAAATCCAAACAGAAGTGCTCATGTATTCAAAATACCTTAGACTATGTGCAGGAACAATTCCAAACTCAGCTTACAACTGCACATGAGTATGAGAAATTGAAAAAGGTGGTAATAATGGCATCTAATGACACAATATAAGAAAACTCCCAGACCACAGGGATGAGGGAATTTTTAAATCAAAATGCACCTGTAAGACCAAAACATCTAGGATGTAATACATCAATGGAAAAATGGGAACATCCCTAGCCCCCAGGGCAAGGGGCATTTTTACCTCAAATCCCCGCACAATGGACATCTGACATCCACCATTTAAGGAGAACAATGGATATAGGAGTTACCCTTTCAACCCCTTCTTGTGGTTCGCACCCTCCAAGACAAAGGAACATTACATGGTCAGACCAGGTCACCCTTCGGGTCAATATTTGCAAAGAAACACAAAGAATACCGTAAAATGGAAGGCGAAAGTCCAATAAAGAGAACAAGAATCCTTCCTACCATTCGGCACCGGGCACACCACTCCCAATGCGGTATGAATCAATAAACATGGTAAACATAAACCCCTAAAATCTCACAATAAATGACATGGGGGGAGAGGATGTGAAGGAATATGGTTCCCTCCTAGAGGCATCCCACACTAAGCCTGATGGTGTGCATACTCAAAACCAGAGAGATGTCCTAAATTTGGGCACCCCCTCAGCTAATCCGCTACTACCTCCCCTGAGAAACTCCAACAAGGAGAAAAATAAATCCAAGGTCATTTATGACCCACCACCTCCTCCCCCTGATAATGAACCCCTCACTCTTGAGGAATGGTTCTCCAAGCAAGAGGAATAAATGAAAGAGATCAGGTGAATTAATGTTGAGATATGTCAAGGGAGCTACCTGGACAGATGTGTTCCCCCCGTGGAACATCAGCAGGTGCCCCAGAAGAGGTTCCCATGCCACAGGGACTTATCCTAGTGAATGAAGCCAGGCTCATTGGACCGTTTAACCCAGATTTTGAAGGACATCAAGACTTACCCACTTTGGGAAGACAACCGGAATATAGTTAGGTAAACTCACGAATGATACCTTCTCTTAGGTATCAACCCCAAATTCCAACAGCACCAGTATGCCCAGTCTTGTCCACTACCGCAACAGATAAAGCTCACGACTGACAAGATATGCATTAAGGGATCATAAACACCATTGAGAAACTAACATCCTGATTAGAATCCATGGAGGGGTGGAACACTCTGATACAACCAGAGAATAGACCATAATCTGAGTGGGTGAGAAATGTTCCACCACCACCAAACATCGAAAACCCCATATTACCAATATTCAATGTTTTGGGGGACCCGAAACAACCTTTAATTCACTATGAATCTTATTTTGACCCCATGATGGGAACTACAGAGCAGAAACAAGTAGTAAAACTCAGGTTTTTCATACGAACCCTATAGGGATTGACCGTCGTGTGGTATACTAGCCTGCTATCCAATTCAATTATAGGTAGGGAGGACCTCCGGTTATAGTTTTTGTTCCAGTTCAGTTCAACGTTGCCTAAGACGATGGTCAGTGACCTCATGACCAACAAACATCGAGAGAATGAAAGAGTTTTAGACTTGATTTCAAGATGTAAATTCCTAACTTATTTCCTGAACTAGCCACTCCCCCAGGATGGTATTCTCTCCATGTGCATTGATAACCTTTAGGATGAATTTTGAACACTCCTCATCCCGGTAAAGTACACGAGTGGGTTTAGAGGCTTCTCTTCCATTTCCCAAAGGATATAATACTCATTATAGTAAACCAATCTTAAGTACTGAGTGGCCCTATCATCCCAAGGGAAAATAATGGGAAAAGATGAAGTGACTTCTATCTTGCTTAATCCACCCCCGTCACTGGCTCTAGTTGTGAGGCCCCCACCGAACCCCACGGGACCCTGTGAATTCCAACCACCACCCCCAACTCGATAATATGATTGATGAGGTGCTAAAGGAAAAAAGTTCAAAGAATGAAGAAATAAAGTATATTCAATTGAGATTACTAGGTACACAAATATTTCATTGATGCTATGAATTGAAATTTTCTCCAGCTACCATAACCAAATAGAGCCAATTAAGTGGGTCTTGACAACCATCCAAATTATTTTCCCTATCACCGAATACTGGGACAGAAAATCCAGGAATTATTTATTTTCAAGGATCTCCTACAAAATATGGGGGAATCTGGGAATGTCATGATGAGACTACCACCTTCACAAGTGGCATGTGTTTCCACTTCAAACTCAAGATAGGAAGAGAAATGGATAACAATTTCCAATAATAAGGAGAACAAATTTGACAATTATATGACCCGAAAGACTTTTAAACGAGTCCATGGAACCCTTGAGATGCAGTTGAAACAACCAAATGAGCCCCCAAAATCTCTCAATATAACAAAACCATCACCATCGTCCCAATGGTCCTATTAAGGCACAAAGTGAATAAATAAAGGGAAAGATGATGATCTGACACCAAAGCTGAAGTCAGTGTTTACACTTTTAGACTACATTCTAAAAAACTTGGTTCAAGGGGAGTCGCCCCACCAAATAGTTCAACAGGCACTGTCCCACCAAATAGTACAACATACAACATTTCTCCAAACAACATTGTCAAAAGGAGACAGTCAGACATAAAAATTTTCAGACCAAGAACCGATCTTCGACTCTATTAATTTCATTCACTTTATGGACCCCTTATCTTATGAAGACTATGTCCACAAACTTGAATTCCACGCACTCAACTTGAGAGCTGGAGGAAGAGGTCATATAGGACATTTGATTTTTCGAAGGTATGATCATGGTAGGGTTCAAATCCCTGGTCACATCACAGGTAAAACTGTTAACATCATGGAAACTTGTTAAAGGGTCCTCTGATAGACACAAAAAGAACTAGAATGCTCCTCCACCCCATTGGAAGAAATCCAAGCTCAATTATCTTTTAATATCGATCAGGGGAAGAAAAAAAATACCAAATCACCCAAGGAATATAGGAAGACCAGTTCATCCAATCCAAGAAAAGGCCACAACACCACCGACTGTAGTTATAGAAGTCGAACCATCTACGTCCAAATCTCAAAACCCTAAAGTGTTCGTGAAAGAGAAACCTTGATATTGGAAGTTCTGAACATTAGATAAGAAGTATGATATTATAAAGAAGCTGGATTCAGTACCAAAAAAGCTATCAATCCTGGATGTGTTGAGATTTTCTGTAGATCATAAAGAGGCACTCATCGAAGCCTTTCTAATCCCCCAGGAGTTCAAGGATGAAGTAGTAGCATCAAAAGTTTATCAGACAGAGACCAGTCCCAAATAATATCACACCATCATCTCATTCACAGATAGGGATAAGGATTCTATTATACAAGGTCACATTAAACCTTTATATGTGTCAGACATGATAAATGGAATTGATTTCAGAATGTTCTACATTGACAATGGTTTTGGATTCATCCTCCTCCTGTTGCGAACGCTTCATCGGATGGGATATGGGGAAGAAAACATGACACCCTACACCCCAACTATGATGGAATATGAAAAAGAGAGTAGGAACCATTGGGGAGAATCAAGATTAAAACTTGGCTAAGAAATCTCATGTTAGATTTTGAGTTCTTTGTAGTGAAGCAATGTACGATCTTCATGTTGATTCAATAAGGTTTTCCTTATGAATTTTCCTTTCCTTTTTGTTTCGAAAATCACAAACAACTTATACATAAACAAATATTATTTTTATCCCCAAAGGAAAAATTTTCTTCATTAAGGAAATTTACCTTAACCTATATTTTCTTATACAGAGCAGTATTCTTCTTAAATTCAAATACCGGATTCATAACCAAATTTCCGGAGCCATATAATGATAAGTTTTGGAGCCATCTGTTTCAAGGAACCGAATTCTAGACTCCGAACTTTTAATAAGTTTGACTTTGAACTATTAAGAAGTTTGACTCCAAACCATTAAGAAGTTAGATTCCGATCTTTTAAATAGTTCGACATCGAATTCTTAAGTAGTTCAACTCCGAATTCTTAAGAAGTTATACTCCGAACTTTTATGAAGTTTGACTCCGAACTATTAAGAAGTTTGACTCCGAACCATTAAGAAGTTCGACTCCGAACTTTTAAATAGTCCGAATTCGAATTCTTAAGTAGTTTGACTCCAAATTCTTAAGAAGTTCGACTCTAAACTTTCATAAGTACGACTCCGAACGATTAAGAAGTTTGACTCTGAACTCTCAAGAAGTTCGACTCCGAACTCTTAACCTGTTTGACTCTAAACTCTTAAAGTGGTTCGACTCCAAACTCTGGATGTTCAGAATCCGATCTCTAATGAAACCAGAATTCAAATTTCTATAAAAAATTATCTGAACTGTTCTTAACATTAACTCTAAATTTTATTTTCTTACACTCCAAACTATTGATTAGTCTTTACTTACATATGCTTTGTTTCAAAACGATGTCGTGAATTCTGTTACACTTGTTTTATTATAAAAGGATGTCATTTATTATGTTATAAACTAACCGTTGGTTAAGTTACACGTGTACAGGTCCCTCCGATTTTTATGGAAAATATGACCATTATAAAAGAGTTCGACCTTGCCTATAAATAAGAGCTCATTTGAAAGAGCTTGATATAGAATGAAGTTAATCAATCTAGAGACCACACATTGCTAAGGTGATTTTTAGAGAGAGAACATTTTCATGCCTTGTGCGTACTGAGCCGCTCGTTCAGTTTTTGCTTCGTGTGACTCCGAATGTTGATGATTACATTCGAGGACTTCTGGGGATAATAAGGCAGAGGTTCCGACTACCTTGAAGTTTGAGAGCTTCCTTGCTGAGGGAGACCGCGGTTCCAACTACCTTGAAGTTGAGGGCTTGCGGGGATAGTAAGACAGAGATTCCGATATTCATATCGAGGGCTGACATTGGTATGGGTAAGACAGACTTTCTTGAAAGTATAAATCAAGGTTCCTTTATCCAAGGTTGTTGGATACCCTTATCTTTGGGTTAAAAGACTTATATCATGTTACTTGTAGTTTTACTACTTGTTTGTTTCTGCTGCATATTGTATTGTAAGGAAAGTATAACTTTCTTATACTTTATTACTTGTACTTTGATAAAATTTAGATTCTATACGCTTTAAGATAGAATCTCATATTGTAATATTTAGTTAAGATTCAACTTCTGGATCCTTATTTCCAGAACCTACTTTCGGAATCTCTTTCCAGTTTTATGCAAGTACATAAAACTTGAAGTTTATAACTTCATTCATTATTCCAATTTTTCAATTGGTGTTAGAGGTGTTGTGAATTTTCTTAATTTAACTTTGTTAAACTTAGCTCTTTCCTTTTTTTAAGGAAATTTTTAAAATATACAATTCACCCCCCTCTTGTATATTGAGTATCTACATCATTATTTTGATCCTACATTTCAATATATTGTTAAGGAGGCCTTGGCTACATCAGAACACTGTAATTCCAACATCATACCATCAGTGCATCAAATATTGCACCAATGGAAAAAAACGGGATAGTTCATGCAGATAAATCCACATTTGAATCCTGTGAGTTAGATTATATCGATGCAAGATTCTATCAATCGAAAGAAAAACATATTTCAATAGGAGGAATTGATTGGATCAATGCCTCGAATGGATTGGAAACTACTTCTGCTGACCCCCTCCAGAAGCTTGGGAAAGACATGTACTACCCATCGACCAAGTTGAATGCATTAGTGGAAGTCCTAATGTAAACACAATTTTATGCATTATAACCACCATGGCCATCGAGCCTAAAGACATGGAAGAGAGGGATGACTCCAACAATGATAGGAAAATCCATACCAATGATGTTCCTGGACCATCGTCAGCACATCAAACTACCCATACATTACACACTAAGGAAAAAGATGTTTTCTCTCCAAAGAGCAGAGAGTTCATCTAAAAAATCCTCTCTTCATCAGAAGATAAAGAATATGAAGATGATAAAGAAGAAGAAACAGAGGAAGAATACCTCAAATATACCCCTCATGAGTTCGAAGAAGTTGTCTCCACCACAATCTATGAATTTAAAAAGATAAATATGGGCATAGAAAACGACCCACGACTCACATTGATCAGTGTGGCTATGCCTGTCAAGGAGTAGGAGGAATACATCTCCTCCATAATGTATAATCGATATGATTTTGACTAAAATGAAACAGTAATGCCAGGCCTCGATCATAAGGTCACCACTCATCATTTGGGCTTACCAAACGATCATCAGGGCTATAAAAAGCCAGCTAAAAGGACCCAAACAACACATGCTGCCAAAATAGATGTTGAATTTGACATACTGATAAAATCCAACATCACAAGGGAGGTCCAATATCCGATCTAGTTGGAAAACATAGTCCATATCTAAAATAAGAATGGATAGATTAGAATCTCTATTGACTTTAGGGACCTTATTCCGAATTTCCCAAAAGATGATTTCCCAGTCCTGATCACATAATTGTTGATTGATACAACAACTAGGTATAAATCCCTCTCTTTCATGGATGGCTATTCTAGATTCAATCAAATTCATATGGAGTAAATAGATGAAGAATATACTGCTTCTAGGGCCCCTCAGGGGGTGTTCTATTATAATGTGATTCCATTTAGTCTAAGGAATGTGGGTTCCACATATCAACGCACCATGCATCACATCTTCAAGAACATATTGAGAGAGTTATTCGAATGTTATGTTGACGATCTGGTGGTTAAATAATGACAAACCATGAACCAACAAGCCAATATTGGAATAATTTTCAACAAATTGTGACAATATAGCATAAAAAGGTATCCCCCAGAATGAGCATTTGGCGTAAATTTGAGAAAATTCCTGGGATTCATTGTACACCATCATGACATTGAAGTCGACTCTGAGAATAAAAAATGCATTCTTGGCATTTTTCCACCTCACAACCTCACCGATTTGAGAGGTCACCAGTGGAACCTCACCTACATTCGGTGCTTCGTAGTCAACCTAGAAAGTAAATGTTTACCTTTCACCAAGCTCACGAAGAAAGGTGTTATGTATGAGTGAGATAATGATTGTCAATAAGTATGCGACAATCTCAATAGATATCTCCTAAGCTGTCCAGTGCTGATGCCACAAGTTGGGGGAAGACCACTCATTTTGTACGTAACATCCTTGGAATGGTCATTAGGCACCTTCCCCACATAGAAAAATGGCACCGGAAATAAGAACAACCTCTAATACCTCAATTGGACAATGATCGATGCTGAAACTAGGTATTAGAAAATTGAAAAGAACTACATAGCCATAGTCTTTTTGTTTTAGAAGCTCAAGCATTACCTGTAGCTCCATGAGGTCTAATTGGTATCTCGACGCAACCCACTCAAATAAAACCTCAACAGTACCATGTTAATGGGAGCCTATTACAATGGGATGTTATTCTACAATAGTTTGACATATGGTACATACCCTATAAATCCATAAAAGGCCAGCTGTTAGCAGACTTCCTGGTCGAGCACCTATTAAAATAAACAAAAAATCTAGATGCAGAAATTCTAGATGAAGATGTTTTTTCTGTACAGGAGGACCCCCAGACCTAGGAAATGTACTTTGATGGTGATTCCCAAAGCCTAATAAGGAAAATGATGGAGGATCCAAAACCCAACAATGTAGGGTTGAGAGTTATACACGTATCTCCTGAAAAGGCCATCTTGACATACTCTTTCTTACATTCGGAATGGTGTACGAAAAATGAAGCGGAGTGTTAGGACCTCACTGCCGGCTTGGAATTGGAACATCACATGAAAGAAAAACACCTAAATTTAAAGGGTGATTCAGATATAGTCATAAAAAAGGTAAACAATGACTATGCCATTAAGAAATAATTATTGGTACCCTTGATGAACCATGTTTGATGACTGATTAAAGAATTCCCATTAGAACAAATATTGACCAATATCCCCCGGTCAGAAAATTCCCAAGACGATGCTTTAGAAAAAGTATCCACCACCTTGGCGGATCCTGATCGGGATGAAACAGCCATTTTCATTTCCCACCACTAGATGGTCTTCCCATTTATGCGGAGCGATAAGGAGGAAATTGATGAAATTATACCCATATCTAAGCCTTATGGTCACACCACTGGTTGGATTATTCCCATTTAAAATTACCTTTAGAATGGGGAACTCCCACCAGATAAGGATAAAAGGGTGGAGGTCTGAAGATGGGTACTCAATTTTGTCCTGTAAAATTGAGTAAACCAAGAAAAAGTTCTCTACATATGTGGTCTTGACAGAGTGCTTATCAGCTTTTTTATGGAGAAAAGACTGCTACCTTCATGAAAGAATTTCACAATAGATCTTTTGGATTGACCTGGTCAGTAACCAAGCTCTCTCACCAAATTATAAGGCTTGGGTATTACTGGCCCACTATGATACAAGATTGTACCATATTCACTAAGAAGTGAAATTCCTAACATGTTCATTCTAATTTCATACACCACCCCCAATGTTGATTCATACATCTAAGTACTCGTCGTCATTTTCCACCTGGTGAATGGATGTTGTGGGACCATATCCTCCCACTATAGCAAGACAAGTCAAGTTCATTCTCATAGCGACCGAATTCTATTCAAAATGGACTATAGCCATACCCCTTAAAGATATCAGCGGAAAAAACATCGTCAAATTTGTGAATACCAATATCATTAAAAACTTTGGTGCCCCACATACAATTCTGATGGACAAAAACACCAATGTCTACTCTGCTAAGTTGGAAAAGTTATAAAAGGAGTATGGAATTAAATCCAATCATTTGTCCTGTTACCACACGTCATCCAATGGGTCGATAGAGGATTTCAAAAATACTCTATCCAACATACTCCAAAATAAGGTTGATAAGGATAAGAAATTTTATCCAAATAGGCTCCTTCATGCTTTGTCAGCTTACCATACCACAACCGGCACTGCCACACAGGAAACCCTGTACTCACTAGTATACAAGGAAGAAGCAGTATTACCAATAGAAATCCAAGTTTTATAACTTAGTGTGTCCATTTGGGATCAACTATCCATGGGTGATCAATCCCTCAGACAACTTGATGAATGGGAGTAGCTAGATGAGAAAAGGCTGCACACTCTGCACCATTTGGAAATCTACCAAAACCGGATTGCACGAGCCTTTAAAATAAGGTTTGCCTTCAATTGTTCCTTGAAAGAGAATTGGTTTTAGTCCTTAGAACCCAGATGATACTTTGGAATAATCCCCTAAAGCTTGAACCAATGTGGGAAGGACCATATGTCATATATATGGTCTATCCCAATGGATAATACACCCTGAATCAATGGAAGAACAACTCATCACGGCTCCTACAAATTCGATGTTCTTGAAGAAAGACTTCATGTAATAAAAAAATAATGTCATGGTAAAAACCCTAAGACCTTAAACTAAGAGTAATGAAAAAACATGGTGAAGCCAAAATCCAATCTCTAAGACCTAAAACTATGAGTAATAAAAAAACACCATGAGGCCATGGTCCAAACTCTAACACCTTGAACTAAGAGTAATGAAAAAACACCATAAATCCAAGGTCCAATCTATAAGACCTTAAACTATGAATAATGGAAAAACACCATGAATCCATGGTCCAAACTCTAAGACCATAAACTATGAGTACTGAAAAAACCATGAAGCCAAGGTCCAAACTCTAAGACCTTAAACTATGAGTAACAAAAAAATTCCTTGAAGACAAGGTCCAAAATCTAAGACCGTAAACTACACGTAATGAAAAAACACCATGAAGCCATGGTCCAAAATCTAAGGCCTTAAACGATGAGTAATGAAAAAACACTATGAATCCATGGTCCAAACTCTAAGACTATAAACTATGAGTAACGACAAAACACCATGAAGCTATGGTCTAAACTCTAAAACCTTAAACTATGAGTAATGTAAAAACAACATGAAGACACAATCCAAAAATCTAAGACCTTAAACAATGAGTATCGGAAAAACACCGTGAAGCCGACGTGAAAACTATATGACTCTAATCAATGAGTTATAAAACACCATGAAGTTAATGTCTAAAATCTAAGACCATAAACTATGAGTAACATAAAATGAATAAAGCCATGGTCCAAGCTCTATGACCTTAAACTACAAGTCATTGTCATGACCACATGATGTTAAACTGTAAAGAAAACATCCCTAAAATATGACATTATATTTTGATTCATGTATTCTCTAAAGTACATTAAACTACATGGCACCGAACATCCTAATCGAATGATAATAAACTGCATGATATCTCAAAAAACTACATATGGATTGATTCATACCCTCACAGGATACATAGTGACACATAGATCCTGGATCTTGACCTATCCCCCCTAAAAAAAATTCATCCATCATGCCCCCTATCTACCCATATTCGTAATGTAAACCCTTATCACTCCTTGTTTCTCACATCGAGTCTAACTCACATGATCTTAGGATCAATGGTAGGGATTATCTTATGAAAGAAAACTATAGAGTAACATGATAAATCTGGAAACCATGATGGATTGAATAAAAATTACTCTACCCCTAGACCAATACAAATTGGTATGAGGTAGAAAAAAACTATGTACAACTTGATTCTTTCCCTCTCAGGATACATAGAAATGCCTCGATCCTCGATTTGGGCCCATCCCCCCCCCCCCAAAATGCCTCCCATAATATCCTCTACCTACACACACTTGTAAAGGAGACTCTACAACCACTCCTTGTTTCTCACATCAAGTATAACTCAAATGATCACAGGATCAGTGGTAAGGATTATCTTACACAATCAAATCTTAGGGGAATATGGTAGGCCTAGAAACTGTATCAAGTGAAACAAAAATTCCCTAACATGTCCTCACACATGGACCGTGCCAAATTAGTATAGGGAAATTTTAGAACTACGTGTGGCTTGATTCCTACCCTTATATGATACGTAGTGACACCTGGATTTGGAATCCCAGCCCAACCATCATCATCATCATGAAAAAATAAAATTCCATCAAGTGTCTCTACACACTGAGAAAACGTTTGTAGGGAACATTAATAACTATGTGTAGATTGATTCTTACCATCGTAGGATATATAATGATGTATGAATTTTGCATCCAGGCCCAACCACCATCAAAGTTCCCATTCTCCCCCATACATAGGTCAAAATTGTATGGGGAGCTGATGAAAGGTCCTAATCACTTGATAATAAACTGTGATATTCTTCAAGAGTTATGTGTGGCCCAGTCCTTGGTGATACGAGATCCCGAACATGTCCACCACTCATGAGAAGTACAAAGATCCTAATTTCCACTCTACATATGAGTTAGATCTATATGGAATATCCAATAGTTCATGGGTAATCACAATTTGGATATTTCTCATATTCCCAAGCACATCTATCTTGTTTTTCAAACTCCATACCCCATGAAAACATGGATCCCGATAATCATCGAAGGCCATCTAGGACAGAAGGCCAGTGTCCTACGGACATATTTATTTGATTATGTACATCATTCCCCTATGGATTATCAAATGTTTGCCACAAAAATGGCCATTAATCAAAGGGAAATTCATCCCTAGGAGAGTCATGTCCTATCTCAGTAAGCCAAATGGCTTTCAAGCCCCATGTCATTCCTCTTGATTCAAGTTTCCCCCAAGATTATGGTTTACACCATCTATCATCACTCACATCTATGTAAATACGGACCATCCCAATTGAGATTTACCCAAAACTATTAAATATATTTGTGACAGTATAATCCTTTTCACTACATGACTCTAAACTGAACAATGTCATGTACTAACCGCACTTCACTAAACTATAAGGCCAAAATTTTCCTTATTGTACGTTTTTAAACCAAATAGAATTTGTTTACGACTAAAGTTACCCCTAAAAATGATATCAATTTTTTTTGGAAATGACTCGAAATACTCATAATCTCTTGTTTCTCACACTGAGCATAGCTCACATGATCTTAGAGATCATAACAAAAGTTACCCCATGACATTATGGAAATGTAGCCTAGAAATTTGGTCCTAGCAGCATGACCCTAAAAGGAATGTCACGGTTACCTCTCCCGAGGGAACCCCATGTCCTAGCCCTGTGATGATAAATGACCAGGTACTCCAAATATGGAATGAATTATTCAACCTATGTATGAGTCAGATCTACATAAGGGACAGTTGATTCCGTTAGCAAATTGCAGCCCAAATGTCCCTAATATGTATGGATACACTCCTTACGTACCCAAAACCCTGTGGTTTGAGTGATATTGAATTTGTTGAGTTAATAAGGATTTCCTTATGACTTTTCCATTCCTTCTTGTTTTGAAAATCACAAACACCTTATCTTAATGAAAGTTTCTTTCTTAAGGAAAATTACTTTCATAAGGAAAATTACTTTCTTAAGGAAAGTAACTTTCTTAAGGAAAATTGCTTTCTTAAGGAAAATTTCTTTTATAAGGAAAATCATTTTTGTAAGAAAAATTATCCTTATCATATTTTTCATTCATATTTTTCTTAAGAATAAGTTTCGAATTCATTTCTGTTTTCTTGGAATTGCTTAAAACCTCGATATGAAGTATTCTGTTTTAGGATCCGAATTCTGGATAACGAACTCTGATAAAATTCTAATCCGAACTCCGTATACGAATTCTGACTAAAGTTCTATTCCAGAATCAGGATATGAATCCTTATGAAGTTCGACAATGAATTCTCATTACGAATTCTAATGAGGAATTCTCATTATGAATCTTGTTGATGAATTCTCATAACGAATTCTGATGACGAATTCCCATTCCGAATTCTCATTCCAAATTCACCTATTAAACACTATCTGATTATCTTTGTTATATACACTCTGAATTTATTTAAGACTCCGAAAATTATTTTTGGTTAGACTCCGAACATTCTTTTTGCTTATGCCTTTATATTTTGACTACTCTTTATTATTGTTCCTTACACTCCGAACCTTCACTCCGAAGTTTTCATTCCAAACTTTTGATTTAAATTTAAAACGATGTCGTACTTTCTGTTACACTTGTTTTGTTATAAAACGATGTCGTCTATTTTGTTATAAACTAACCGTTGTCTAAGTGACACGTGTACAGGTCCCTCCAATCTTTAAGGAAAATATGACCATTGGAGAAGGAGCCGACCTTACCTATAAATAGGAGCTCATTTGAAAGAGCTCACAACGTATGGATGAAAAACTTGATTTTGTTCATACATGCTGTTGAAGTGATTTCTAGAGAGATAGGCTCTTATTAACTCTCAAAGCTTCGTGTGACTCCGAATATTGGTGATTACATTCGAGGGCTTCTGGGGATAGCAAGACAGAGGTGCCAACAACCTTGAAAATCAAGGGCTTCCTTGCTGAGGAAGACAGAGGTTGCCAACTACCTTGAAGTTGAGGGCTTGCGGGGAAAGCAAGATAGAGACTCCGATATTTGTATCGAGGGCTTACCCTGGTGTGGGTAATACAGACTTGCTTGAAAGTATAAATCAAGGGACCTTTAGCCAAGGTTGTTGGATACCCTTCTCTTTGGGTTAAAAGACTTATATCTTGTTACTAGTAGTTCTACTACTTGTTTTTATTCCAAAGCATTTTGTATTATAAGGAAAGTATAATTTTCTTATACTTACTTACTTGTACTCTTGTTCATTTAGATTCTATATGCTTTAAGGTAGAATCTCATATTGTAATCTTTTGTTAAGATTAAATTTCTGGAACCATATTTTCAGAATCTACATTCGGAATCTATTTCCATGTTTTTGTTTGGTGTTAGAGGTGTTGTGAATTTTCTTAGTTTAATCATTGTTAAACTTAGCTATTTCCTTTTCTTAAGGAAACTATAGTTATTCATAACCAACATTAAAGGTTCCAAAGGAATTTTTAAAGTATACAATTCACCCCCTCTTGTATATTGAGCATCTACATCACTATTTTGATCCTACAATTGGTATCAGAGGTTGGAAACCTCATACTCTATACCAATATTACATTTGGTATCAGAGAAGGTATCTGAAATTCTTATACTCACGAATAAGTTTTTCTTGATCATTTTATCATTCCGAATTTTCTCATTCCGAACTTTCCCATTCTGAACATTGTAATTACGAATCTTTGCTACTAACAAGTTTGTGTGTACAAAGTTATATTAAGTATGACAGGAGTCAATGTTGGTTCAATTGATAATCTGAATCTTACAAGACCACCAATATTTGATGGTAATGATTATGAATACTGGAGAGATCATATGAAGACTATTGTAATCAATACTGGAGTAGACAACTTTGTTATGCTTACTGGTGATTATAAAATTCCCGACAAGGAAGTTAGAACTTTTACTAACCAGGAAAAACAAGAATATCAACTCAATTATAAGGTACAAAATACTTTACTTTGTTCAATGACTAGAAATATATACAGCCAAATTTCTTCTTGTGAAGCAGCTATCTGTATCTGTAAGAAGTTAGAAGTTAAACACTTTGGTACTTCTAAGGTGATTGAGACTAGAAGAGCTATGCTTAGAGCAGAATATCATGGCTTCAATTTTTCTTATGGAGAACCCATCTGTAAAGTTCAACATAGATTTATGAATATAGTCAACAGTCTACAATCTATGGGAGAGAAAGGTATAGATGATGAAGCTCTTGTGGATAATATAATTGATATTATGCCCAATGATTGGGAGTCCAAGAGAACAGCTATAGATGAGAATAGGAAGGTTACTCAAATTACTCTTGATGAGGTTTTTGGAACTCTTCTACAACATGAAACAAGAATGAAGAGAGATGCAGACAACATCATGAAGAAGAATGGAAATGGTACTGTTGCTTTTACAACAACTTCAAATCAGATGAAATCTAAGACTCCTGAGAGAGTAACCAGATCCAGGTCTAAGAAAGTTATTTTCCAATCCGAATCTAGTGAGAGTGAAGTCTCAGAAAGTGAACAAGCAAATCTTGCTCGAAGGATGAACACGATAGATGGTCAGAAAAATTTTCAATCTAAGTATAAGAAAAAGGAAAGGAAAGATAAGAAAGATGGAGAAGTTACTTGTTATGAATGCAAGAGAGCTGGACATATTAGACCATATTGCCCTTTGCTAAAAAAGAAAGAAAGGAAAGAAAGTCATTCGGAAAGGAACAGAAAGAAGTATTATAAATCCAAATCTAAAAAAGTTCTGAAAGCTAGTGACACCTGGAGTGCCAGTGGTGGTGACTCTTTAGATTAATATTCTGATTATGAATCTTCAGGACAGAAGAATATTGGTCTTATAGCAGATTACCTATCGATAATCATTGTCTTATGGATAAGGTACGAAATGCTGAATCATTGACCAATGTTTCTTTAAATTCTAATGATAGTAAGTATTATAACTCTTCTGATGAATAATCTTCTTCTGATGAAGAAAATACTTTACCTACTTATGAAGAAGTCTCTAGATTTGCTGAACTTCTTGAAATTGAGAATTCCAAACTCAAAAAGAAACTTGATAAGGAAAACTCTAGGAATTCTATTCTTATGAAAGAGATATCAGATATTTCTAAAGATCTTGATAGGAAAAATGCTGATTTTGAAAGTATTTCAAAAAATCTTTAGGAAGTAAGTTCTGAGAAGAACAAACTTTCTAACGAATTAGAAAAAGTAATTTCTAAGAAAAATGTTTTCGAGCCTAACTCTAGTTCAAAAACTAATGATCTTGAGGATAAAAACTTGGCTGTAAAACTCAAGTCCGAAATTTTTTCCTTAAAGAAGTGTTTATCAAACTTTACCCATGGTAAGGAAAATTTTGATAAAATGTATTCTCAAATACGACCTTTAAGAAATAAATCCAGATTTGGTTATACCCATGCAAAGCCAATTTTTAGTAACAATTATTTTGTTCCTCAAAGTGCCCCATTTTGTACTAAATTTCAATGTGGTGTTCACTGGGCAAAGAATTTTTCCTTAAACAAAACCCAATCCTTAGGTTTTCATAAAGCTTATTTTTCTAAGAAATTGTGGATACCTATAATTTTATTGTCAGGAAATCTTGGATCCAAACAAGTTTGGATTCCTAAAGTCTATTTTTCTTCTTGATTTCAGGAAAATAAAGAGAGTACCAGCAACAATACTTGGTAAATGGATAATGGATGTTACCGACACATGACTTGTAACAAAAGCTATTTTGAAAAGATTATCAAAACGAAAGGAGGAAAGGTAACTTTCGGAGATAATGCTAAGGGATAGATTCTTGGTATTGGTAATATTGTTCTTCTCGGTAAAACCTTGATTTCAAATGTTCTTTTTGTTAAAGGTCTTAAGCACAACCTCATTAGCATAAGTCAGTTATGTGATGAAGGTTACCTTGTGAATTTTAGGAATGATAAGTGTTTAGTTCAAAATTACAAGGAAGAATTTATTCTCTCAGCCAATAGGAAAGAGAATGTCTACACTTTGAACCTAGAAGACCTCAGGAGTCAAGATTTACCTTGTTTAAGTGAAATGGAAGATCATTCCTGGTTATGGCATAGGAGAATAGGATACTGTAATCTCAGAAACCTATGTAAACTCTCTAAGAAGAAACTAGTTAAGGATCTACCGGAGCTTAGATTTTATTCTTCTAAAGTTTGTGATCCTTGTCAATATGGAAAGCAACATAAATCTAGTTTTAAATCAATTGGTGAAGTATCAACAACCGATGCATTACAGTTAGTGCACATGGATCTTTTTAGTCCAACACAAACTGGAAGTATTGGAGGCAAATACTATGTGTTTGTCCTAGTTGACGATTACACTAGATTTACTTGGGTCTATTTTCTAGCAAAGAAATCTGAAGCTTTTACCTATTTCAAAAGTTTTAGAGCTCAAGTTAAAAATGAGAAAAACATTCCATTGAAAACTATTCATAGTGATCATGGAGGAGAATTTCAAAATTCTGATTTTGAAATTTTTTGTAGTAAGAAAGGTATTACTCACAATTTTTCAGCACCTATAACTCCTCAACAGAATGGTGTAGTTGAAAGAAGAAATAGAATTCTTCAAGAGATAACTAGAACCATGTTGAGTGAATATTCTATTGCTAGACATTTCTGGGCTGAAGTTGTAAGTACTGCTGGCTATACTATAAATTGAGTTTTGATTAGACCTTTTCTTAATAAAACTCTTTATGAGTTATGGAATGGTAGAAAACCAAGAATTTCCTACTTCAAGGTTTTTGGTTGCAAAGTATTCATTTTGAATACTAAAGATAACTTACATAAATTCGCACCAAAATCTGATTAAGGGATTTTCTTAGGATATTCCACAACCTCTAAGGCTTATAGAGTTTTTAATAAAAATACTTGCACTGTTGAAGAAATAGTACATGTTAAATTTGATGAGTCAGATCCTTTTGTTTTTAATCCATCCCTACCTACATCCTCGGATGTGTTTTCAAAAACTGATTGTCAACCTTTGATAGAAGAACCTTCTGACAAGGAAATTGTTCAAGAAGACACTTCTGAAACATTTACCCCAGAAGATTTTCTACCCTATGTAGATGAACAGGTTTTACAAAACCCAAATCAGGTGTTTCTTAAGAATCATCCCAGTGATAGTATCATTGGTGATGTAAATCAACCTGTAAGGACTTGAAGTTCCTTAAGAAATGAAGTAGAACATCTAGCATTTATTTCCCAATTAGAACCTAAAAGCACTGAGGAAGCTTTAGGTGACGATGATTGGATCAAAGCCATGCAATATGAACTAAATGAATTCGAAAGGAATAAAGTCTGGACCTTGGTTGAAATTCCTAAGGAAACATCTGTTATTGGAGTAAAATGGGTCTTCAGAAATAAATGTGATGAAAATGGAGTCAAAGTAAGAAATAAAGCTAGACTTGTTGCTAAAGGATATAATCAGCAAGAGGGAATAGACTATGAAGAAACCTATGCTCCAGTAGAAAGACTTGAATCTATCCGTATTCTACTTGCCTTTGTAGCATTCTTTAATTTCAGACTTTTTCAAATGGATGTGAAATGTGCTTTTCTTAACGGTTATGTTCAAGAGGCAGTTTTTGTTGAACAACCTCCTGGATTTGAAGATACAAAACATCCTGATCATGTTTTTAGACTTACCAAAGCTTTGTATGGCCTTAAACAAGCCCCACGGGCATGGTATGATAGACTTACTGGATTTTTGCTTCAAAATAACTATGTTAAGGGAAATGCAGATCCATCCCTTTTTATAAAGAAAGATAAGAAAAATGTTTTGATTGTTCAAATTTATGTTGATGAAATTATATTTGGTTCAACTTAGCAGTCTTTGACCGACTCTTTTGCAAGTCTAATGAAATCTGAGTTTGAAATGAGTATGATGGGTGAGTTAACATTTTTCCTTGGATTTCAAATTTCTCAAAAACTAGAAGGAACCTACATATCTCAACATAAGTATATTAAAGATCTTCTTAAAAAGTATGGTTATGACAACACTAAGAGTATAAGTACTCCTATTGGTACCTCAAACTCTTTAGATCTTGACGAAGCTGGGAAACCAGTAGATCAAACATCTTTTAGAGGTATGATAGGAAGTTTGCTTTACTTAACAGCTAGTCGACCAGACTTAATGTTTTCAGTATGCTTATGTGTAAGATATCAATCCAATCCTAAGGAATCTCACTTAAAGGCAGTAAAAAGAATTTTTTGCTACCATAAGGGAACAATGGATCTAGGATTACTTTATACTTCTGGAAATGGTTTTGTTCTAAAAAGCTTTTCTGAAGCTGACTTTGGTGGATGTAGAATGGATAGAAAGAGTACATCCAAAACGTGTCATTTCTTAGGAGATTCATTAGTTTCTTGGTCCTGCAAGAAGCAACATTCTGTAGCACTCTCCACTGCTGAAGCTGAATATGTAGCAGCTGGAAGTTGTTGTGCTCAAGTGTTGTGGATGCAACACACACTCACAGACTATGGTTTGAGTTTCACCAAAACTCAAATTTTGTGTGATAACACAAGTGCAATTGCCATAAGTAAGAACCCTTCACATCACTCCCGTGCAAAACACATATATATTAGGCATCACTTTCTTATGGATCACACACTCAAAGGAGATATTATTCTTCAGTTTATTGGAACGTAAGATCAACTTGCTGATATTTTCACAAAATCCTTGCCTTCTGATAGATTTGAATATATTAAACAAAAGTTAGGAATGATAACCATAAGGTAATCCTCCTTAATTAAATTTATGTTGAAAAAGTTTCCTTACAGTAATAAACTTTTTTTTATAGGGGGAGTACATATGATTCTTAGATTAAAAAAAAATTTTCAAAAATTTGTTTTAAAACTTTTCGGAACGAAGATTTTCGAAATGGAATTTCTGGAACCACAATTTTCCAGAATGGACATTTTCGTACAGAATACTACTGGAATGGAAGTGTTCGTATTAAAACTTCCAGAATGGAAAATTTCATACTGGTATTTTCATAACCAGATTTTCGTACCGAATCTTCATAGTGAGTTTTTCGTACTGTTTTTTTACTGAGTTTTTCGTACTGAGTTTGTTTTCCTTAATAAAGTTTTTACGAACTTTATCTTTTCATAATAAAGATTTTTTCGTAGTCATTTTTATATTATCCATTACGAACAATCCTCCTCAGCCAATCCGAAAGGTATGACTTCCTAACTCAAGTTTTCGTAGTCATATTTTACTTGCTGGCAGTTTCTTGTATTATGTTTTCGGATTATAGTTTTCTTAATTCTATGTTTTAATAAAAACCTCAAAAAGATCGGATTCAAGTTTTCAACCGTCAGATCTAATCTCAGCTTATCCCAACCGTTAGATCAACCAAGGAAGTTGAATCGTTGTTCCCTTGCCTATATAAAGGGGACCCAAATACTTGTCCCACATCGATTTCAAGCTCTCGCGTCCCGAATCTCTGCCTCTCAGTTTTAAAGCCATTCCGAACATCAAATTTCTCCGTTCCGAACTTCTTAGAGGACTTCAGATCCGAATGTCTGCGGAGTTACCGTCTCAAGAGATGTCATCCACCAAACCTATTTCACAATGGTTAGTTTACAGAGAAAGGCTAGTCCATCTGGATTTCTTCAATAACTATGATTCTCTTATTTCTAAGAACATTATGTTAAATGGCTGGGAAGATATTGCTGTATCCAAACCGAGGAATCAAGAAGATGTTTTTACGGAGTTACTTATTGAGTTATATGAAACAGTTTTCTTCTTTCAGGAAGATAATAGGGAGAAGTTTTCTTTGAAGTCTTATGGTAAGACTTACAAGATTTCTTATACCAAGGTAGCAAGCTTGGTAGGGCTGTCCTATGAAGGAGAAGCCGAGTTTATATCTCACGTTTTTTCGGATTCTAAGGGTAGCTTCGACAAAGAAAAAGCCTTGAAAACTCTCGGACTCTCAGATTACAAAGCTCCGAATATTTCTAGCTTGCCTACAAATTTTCGGATTCTATAATTTTGGGTACAAGGGCTTATCGTACCGAGGAAAGGTGATAAAGATAGTTTAAAGAAGAGTGAGATCTACATATTAGATTTCCTGATAAATCAAAGAAAGTTTAACTTCATGAGGCATATTCTTATAACCATTGAGAATATTAAGAAAGGAAATCTCAGAGCACAGATCGTAATGTATCCAGCAATATTATCAAAGTTGATAGTTCGGTGCCTTGAATCTTTCAAGGAAGTCTGCAGATCTAAGCCAAGGGTATGCAAAATTTTGTTGGTCAGTGATGATACAATTAAGAGGATGGATGTGGCTTTAAATAAGGAGATTGGTGAGTTCGTCGATTTGACTAATCAATAAGAATCGGCTCCGAAGGCTGCTGAACCAGAATCATCTAAGCCAGTTAAGAAAAGAAAGTTGAAAGAAGTTGCAGATGAAGTTGAGGATCCAAAGACTAAGGAAGTTCAAACCGTACCTCCCAAACCAAAGAAGAAGAAGGCCTATCCTGATGAGATTATTGCGAAGTGGAGAGAAGATAAAGAGAAAAGGAAAGAAGGGGATCCGCAGTTCAGATTGGACCCTGCGGAAGCTAAGGCCCTGAAGGAGAAACTGCTGATGATCTTGAAAAACAAGTAAAGGAAAAGAAGCTCAAGAAGAAGATGTCAGAAGCCGAGGCTGTCCAAGCATTATTGAAATTTAATGATATGGTATTCAGAAGCATTCCAGTTCCAAGATATTTCTCCTTGGAATCTCTACCTGAGACTCCAGGAAAAAAATTTGATTTTCTGGAAGAGACTATAGCTGAGCATGTTGAGAAACTCGAGCAGATTCAGCAAGTTGGATAGGAAGAAGTAGTTGCTGAAGGAAGTGGTGAAATAGGAGATCTTTTGAAACAGGTAGATGATTATAAAGGATCAACTTCGGAACATCTATCACTCCGATCTTCAGAGGCTGAATCCTCTAAGTTAGTAACTCCAGAGAAGGATAAGAATGAGGAAGATGTTGTTAAAAAAGTTGTTGATGATATTATTCAAGTGTCTACTGGTGAGCAAAAAACTCCTGATCAAGAATCGATTCTAAAAAAGGACAAGGGTAAGCAACTCCTTGTTGAGACTCCGAAATCAGTGGCTAGCAAGAAAATACAATTTGGTGATTCGTCTAAAAGTAAGTTGGAGCTTATTGAGGAAGAAAATTCTCCTAGTAAAGTTTCAGATTCAGAGTCATCCTCGTTGGGACATGATTTTGTTGTTCAATCTTTGAGGAAGTTAGTTTTTTCCATTCCGACTATCTCGACTATTGACTCAAGATGCCAAATGCTCCAACATGCTCTGAATCAAAAATCAGATTCCATATCCTTGGTTATGGATAAGTGTGTCGAATTTGAAGCTGAGTTCAAATCTTTTCTTGTTGGCTATGAAGCCCACAAAAGATCTTGTAAAAGGATGACGATCTGGTCGAGGAAAACCATGTAAGAGATGAGGTTGTTTGATGAGTTTCAAGACAATGTTAAAGCTTCCTTTGAAACTGAGGACAGGGAGATAAATGAGTTAACTTCATCCTTCGAAGAGAAGCTGACAGAATAAAAGAACTTCTGGATTCAAGAAGTGAGAGATCTGAATGGGAAGCTGAATTCCATTTCTCAAAACTGGAAGTTTGAAAGGGATCATCGGATTGAATTTGAAGAAAGGATGAAGGCTTAGGACGAAAAGATCAAAGCTCAGGAAGAAAATCTGAAAGCCCAGGTAGAAAAAATTGAAGCTCAATCCGCAAGAATAGTTGTCTTAGAAAAGCAAGCTGAAGAAGATCATAAATACCTGGAGAAGATCAAGACTATTCTAAAGGGGCTCATGTCGAAGGAAAAAGATCCGAAATAACCAAATCAGATCTTTTTGTTGTATTTTTTTTGTTGTTGCCAAGATTTCAAACTTAATGAAATTCGTGCTTGTCGTTTCTATTGTTGTCATTACTAATTTTTCAGGTACTTAGTTATTTTTTCAATTTTCTCAAATTCTTTTTAAAAATCATAAAGGGGGAGAAGGAAAAGATCCTTAAAAAAATGAACTCTAATAAGAGTTTATCAAAGGGGGAGAAGGAAAAGTTCCTTAAGAAAAAAAACTCAAATAAGAGTTTTTTTAAGGGGGAGTTTTTCATTAAAGAAGACCTTCTTATTCGTAATGAAATATCACTCCGGAAATATGAATACGATCCTTAGAGTTTCAAAGCCTAAGGGGGAGTTAGTCTTATTCATCAATATCCTTAAAGCAAAGGGAGATAAGCCTTAATGTTTTTATTTCTTCTTAGAATTTCTTTTTCGTAAGGATGTTTGTGCTTTCCAAAAAGGGGGAGATTGTTGAGTCAATAAGGTTTTCCTTATGAATTTTCCATTCCTTATTGTTTTGAAAATCACTAATACCTTATCTTAATGAAAGTTGCTTTCTTAAAGAAAATTACTTTCTTAAGGAAAATTACTTTCTTAAGGAAAATTACTTTCTTAAGGAAAATTGCTTTCTTAAGGAAAATTTCTTTTATAAGGAAAATCGTTTTTGTAAGAAAAATTATCCTTATCATATTTTTCATTCATATTTTTCTTAAGTATAAGTTTCGGATTCATTTTTTTTTTCTCGGAATTTCTTAAAACCTCGATATGAAGTATTCTGTTTTAGGATCCGAATTCTGGATAACGAACTCTGATAAAATTCTAATCTGAACTCCGGATACGAATTCTGACTAAAGTTCGATTCCAGAATCAGGATACGAATCCTTATGAAGTTCGATAATTAATTCTCATTACGAATTCTGATGAGGAATTCTCATTATGAATCTTGTTGATGAATTCTCATAACGAATTCTGATGACGAATTCCCATTCCGAATTCTCATTCCAAATTCACCTATTAAACAGTATCTGATTATCTTTGTTTTATACACTCCGAATTTATCTAAGACTCCAAAAATTATTTTTGGTTAGACTCCGAACTTTCTTTTTTGCTTATGCCTTTATATTTTGACTACTCTTTATTATTTTTCCTTACACTCTGAACCTTCACTCCGAAGTTTTCATTCCGAACTTTTGATTTAGATTTAAAATGATGTCTTACTTTCTGTTACACTTGTTTTGTTATAAAATGATGTCGTCTATTTTGTTATAAACTAACCGTTGTCTAAGTGACACATGTACAGATCCCTCCGATCTTTACGGAAAATATGACCATTGGAGAAGGAGCCGACCTTACCTATAAATAGGAGCTCATTTGAAAGAGCTCACAATGGATGGATAAACAACTTGATTTTGTGCATACATGCTGTTGAAGTGATTTCTAGAGAGAGAAGCTCTTATTAACTCTCAAAGCTTCGTGCGACTTCGAATGTTGGTGATTACATTCGAGGGCTTCCGGGGATAGGAAGACAGAGGTGCCGACTACCTTGAAAATCGAGGGCTTCCTTGTTGAGGAAGACAGAGGTTGCCAACTACCTTGAAGTTGAGGGCTTACGGGGAAAGCAAGACATAGACTCCGATATTCATATCGAGGGCTTACCCTGGTGTGGGTAAGACAGATTTGCATGAAAGTATAAATCTAGTGACCTTTATCCAAGGTTGTTGGATACCCTTCTCTTTGGGTTAAAATACTTATATCTTGTTTCTAGTAGTTCTAATACTTGTTTTTATTCCGCTTCATTTTGTATTATAAGGAAAGTATAACTTTCTTATACTTCCTTACTTGTACTCTTGTTCATTTAGATTCTATACGCTTTAAGGTAGAATCTCGTATTGTAATCTTTTGTTAAGATTAAATTTCCGGAACCATATTTTCAGAATCTATATTCGGAATCTATTTCCAAGTTTTTGTTTGGTGTTAGAGGTGTTGTGAATTTTCTTAGTTTAATCTTCATTAAACTTAGCTCTTTCCTTTTCTTAAGGAAACTATAGTTATTCATAACCAACTTTAAAGGTTCCAAAGGAATTTTTAAAGTATACAATTCACCCCCCCTCTTGTATATTGAGCATCTACATCACTATTTCGATCCTACAGAATTCCCATAACCATCCATGTCCATCTGATATGGAATGATAATGTCTTACAAACACCTTTGTTTGACTATGCACATCATTCCCCGGTGGATCTATATATGATTCCCCCGAAAATGGCCATCAGTCAAAGGAAAATTCATCCCCTGGATATTCTTCTCCTATCTTAGTACACCTAATGGATTCCAAGTCTCATTACATCCATCCAGATTCAAGGCCCCTCAAAGTCATAGTTTACATCTTCCTCTTTACATGCATCCTCAATATATCAGCACATATGATCCTGATTCATCTCTAGTTTCTTTTGAGGTTTCTAAAGGTACCCCATCCGTATGTGTGAAGTTGATTCACATACAATAGAAGAGATCCCCCACTCATTTTTAGGCTTCCCCAAATAATATTAGTTAAAATGACCCTTTTTGATGCTCAGGTGCACCCCTCATCAAAGGTCACATATCGTATTCAGAAAGTTCCTAATCTCCATAATCTGCCATAACCATCAGAGAGTGAAAGGCCAGTGTCCTACAGACACCTTTGATTGACTATATACATCATGCCCCACTGGATCTACATATGTTTCCAAAAAAATTGGTTTCCAATCAAGGGAATATTCATCCCTATGAGAGTTCATTCCAGCTTCCGGATTCTCAAATTACATTCATGTTTTTTCACACCTCCAGATTTGGAAAAATCCAAGATAAGGGCTTACATGTCTTTTTTTAAATTCCCCTGACAAGGAAAAGACTTCAAACTTAAATGAACATTAAATAGCTCTCCTGAACACAAGTAAGAAATGTGTGGGAGCAGTTACCCACTCAAAGCCGATATGAATGTCCCTAATGATTTTAGATAACACTACTCAGGCCAGTCACCCACCGTGGCTCCCAACTTCAAAATAAATTCAAAATGTTGACAATCCCACAAGGCCATCGAAGATGGAAAGCCAGTGTCCTACAGAAATATTTTTTTGACTATACACATCATGCCTTGGTGTCTCTGTATATGTTTCCCACAAAAATGGCTACCAATCAAAGGAAAATTCATCCCCCAGAGAGTCCTTTCCTATATCGGTAAACATAAAATGGCTCCTGATACTTATGGATGACCAAACATAAAAATTTGGGGTCAAGAAAAATTCCTAATCCATGTATGAATGACATTAGAATATTCTTGGCTGGATGTCCTAAATTGGGACCCTTTCCCCATTAATTTTGGCCAAAGATGTTCGACCTAAAACACTAGTAATACATTTGATTGGAAGGATTGTGAACTACAAGTGGAGAATTCACCATACTTATTAGATGGAAAATCCATAAAAGGCACCTCAAGGTAAAATCCAAGTATTGTTTCATTAAAAAAACATTAATCCATTAGAAAATGTGTGAAGCTTGTTAGGATGAAACCCCACAAAGGGAGGCCTAAGAAAATTCCATGTTATACTCGCTATGCCCGTACCAAGTAGTCTTAGGAAAAAATTTGGGTAATAAAAAAAGAGACATAAAAGTTCATGAGGTGTTCGATAAAACCTCAAAAATAGTCAAACTATGCTCGTTGAGTCCCACAAATCAGGGAAAAATTAGGGCACAATTCAGTTATTACAGTTCACTGGTTTCAAGTGATGGTTTAAAATTAATACTCGATTGAGATGGCATTTATATGATTGATTGATCAATAGGAATGACTGGAAAATGAAAAATAACGGGAATTCATGGAAAAATTGAATCCAACACATTCCATAAAAATATATGGTAGGAATATATATCTTGGAGTTTCTCTTTATAAGTAGGAGATGACCTTTACAAGATACTTTCAACAATGTTGCCAAGTTGCATCAATGATTGGTGAGACTTCTCAATGGATTGGTGAAGATTTATTAAATTCATAGTCTCATCCTCTACAGTCTCTCATAGTGATATTCCTCCATCATGGATTAGAGGTTGGTTCTCTATCACTCCTTCATTTACTATCACCCCTCCCCAATGGCAGCTATGGCTTGGGCCCACTCCTGTTTGACATGCTCCAGCTTCTGGCTTTATTACTCCACTTCCTAGTCAAGCAGTTCCATCAATAAATCTTGATTCATGAGTTCATTTTGAAACTTCACAACCGTTCCAGCATGAGTGATAGCTTCGTAAATGAGAATTTGTCTTACAATATCCAGATAAGTCATCTACTCTACCACATAGAGTTGAGATTCAAGTGCAGCACTTACTTTTTGAGAAGAAACTACCTATCTTACTATATCATAAATTCCATGATAGTGGAATCCAAAGAAGCCCAAGACCACAAACTGGTAGTGTAAATTTATAATATTCACTGGAATCTCATCCAATCGAGTCTAGTAGATTAATCTCCAAATGTTCCCCCACACCTTTTTTTCTGAGTGGGATGAAGATCGACTAGGGTTTCTCAATCGGTCTCATAATCACTCCCTGATGATGAAATATAGTTAGGAATTAATATCACAAGAGGGGGACTTGACTCATCAGCTACAACATGGCTTGACCCTGTAATAACCTCGTCTCTATTAATGGTAATAGATGACAAGGTAAGGGAATCCACCTTCATTTCTAAGGCTTATGGTTGTGATTTTGGGGATGGAGAGGAGCTGACTTCAATATCTCCCACCCTTGTAGTGGTACCTCTGTCTAAAATAGGTGACACTACATATTCAATCATCAGTAGAACTCCATGGATACATATGAACACTAAACACCATAGGCCATGCTCAGTTGAAATGGTAGGCCTTAAGGTGGACCCAAAATGGTTTTTTGATTAATATAAGGCATGTAGGGATGGTCAGTCTTGATAGGGATACTGGTCTTGGAATCCTAGGGGCAGAAATCATAACCCTTATTAGAACTAGAAAAAAGGGCACAATAGCCCATTCAAAATTTTTAGGGGTCAGAACATTAGGAATCCTGATTATGACTTCAATGGATCCACCATGTTCAGAAGAATGATTAGTCTCTAAAGTGACTCCCTATGTAGGGGAAAAAGTATCTTGATTGGTATTGATTGGTCCCTTGAGATTGAAATCCCTTCCAAGATCCAGCAAGGCCTTGGGCTCATCACTAGACTAGACTCTTACCATAAATACCACCATGTCTCTCTCCATGAGAATTAGTTTATCATATTCATGTGTGACCATAACTTCAAGATGTATTTTCATTTTGGGGGCATAGATTTTTTTAGTGGGAGAAGGTGCACTTGAGGGGTCAGCCACACCTCCAGTCTCTTCAAATTTACCTGATTCCCTGATTTGATTAGTCGCAACAGATGGTGACCCTTCCTCAAACCTAAAAGGGACAAGAGATATAGATGCTTTAATGGTCATCATCTAGTCACCAATAGGACCGGCATAAAAGTACATAAATTCACCTTTAAGATGACTGGATAAAAGTACTTGGTTCAATCACTTGATAAACAGAAAATTACTTATGATCCCCCGTTGAATACGGCTGGAAAATTGAGAGGATTTCATGCGTTTCTTTGACTGCCAGGGGATAACTCCAAAATAACATCACTAAGAGGAGATGGATGGGGAAACACATGGGAAGGGACTACGATAACCACTTCCATATGTTCTTCGGATATGGGGGATCCTTCCACAGTACCCCTAACATTTAGGGGGCATCCTACACAACCGTAGTACCTCTAAGAGAATATGTTAGGGAAAAGTCATTTACCAATATCTAGAAGGTCCCTGGAAAATAAAAAGGAAAGGGGGAAACATTCAACATATTTTCAATAAAAGAATTTAAGGCCAACAGATGCAGATAAAACCTCTCCCATTGGCTGTGGGAATACTTGTAACACCCCGAGCTTCCACGATACGCTTCTCATTCAATAATGCAATAGCTTGCATTGTACGCAAGTTCGAGTTCTAACACACCGCAACTAATCAAAATAGCCGTTATGAATAGTAATAACCACTTTTTAAAATTATAGAAATTTTATATTTCAAAATGGACTTCATTTTTGTATTCGTAATATCGAAATTAGCCTATGTTGAATTTTTGGTATTTTTCTGAGAACTTCTAATTTTTTTTATGAATAGTGAAAAATACATAAAAACAACTTTTTTAATCAAAATAATTTATACAGATAAATTATACTATTTAGTGGTTTTAAGGTATAATTAGAAAATATTTTTACCATTTTATCCAATGGTGGTCATTAGAATTAATTTAACATTGAAATTGGACATAAACAATTGCCAAACTTTTGATATAAATTGTTTCTTAAAAACACGCTATTTGTTGTAACAGCGGGAATTAATTATGAAATTAATTAATACAACTTATATGTTTGGAATTTTGTAAAATAGACATCATTTTTGAATTCGGAATATCAATTATAGCTTAGGGTGAAATTTTGGCCTTATTCTGAAAAACTTCAATTTTTGATGAATAGTGAAACCACTAAGTGGTAGTTAAATAACTGATTTTTCGTTTAAATGAAATATTACAACTTCTGTGATTTGATTTTCAAAAATCCGACATACATGGTTGTCATTAAGAAGTAAAATGTGGTTCAATGAGATCAAAATAATTTTTTGGTGAATAGTAACTTTTAAGTTCTTAATCGCGATTAGTGGTAATTAGTGTAGTTTAAGGTATAAATAATACATTAATAATATGAAATGACCTAGACACATGTCCCAACCTCATTGGTTGAGTCATGGCCGACCAAGACAAGCCATTGCCTAACTTGGGGACCCCATGGATCCACTTTTGTTGGGAAATAACATAAATTACTTTTTATTTAATGTTAAAGTGAAAATGACACTAACATAAATTGTTCTACTAAAACAATTTTTAATTGGGGTTATACAAGTCCAAATTTTGATTATAAATAGTCATTGGAAAGCTAAAAAGATTTCCTACATCATAGTATTTGTTTTATAATTTTTAGACATTAAATAAATTAAAGTATTTATGACATAATAATGATGCAGCGATGACATCATTATTTGACGATTTAAATAAAATGAGAAGATAATGCAAAATCCGAGGCTTACACTTGTCCAAAGCCTATTGGATGAAGATATTTCGAAACCTTATCACCTTATCCTCGAATTATATAAGTGTGGGACCTTTAGAATCCGAAAAGCATTGTGAAATAATGTAACATTTCAATCTTTCCAAAAGTGCCCCTCCTCTCCACTTATAAAAGGCCCCCACCTCTCCCACCTTATTCACACCATCAAGCCATTTGGCTCGGCCAACCTCTGCCCAAATACTCTCCCAACATTCCTTCCTTACTCCTAGAAACCTCACTTTGGGCAGAACTCTTCCCAAGGAAGCCTTTAGCTCAAATCAAAAAGAGTTACCCGATTTTGAGGTAATGTCTTTTCTAATGTTGTTTTGTTTTATTTTTCTTCTCCAACCCCCTAAACTCTTTTTATTCATTTCTTTTGTAACAACACCAGTATCCTCAATATACTAGGATGTTGTTATAATAAGGATTCGAGCTACACTTACACACACCTACATCTAATGGTTAAAGAACATACGGTTTCTGTGGATGGCGAATTTCTGCCTCACGAAACGATGATTGTTCAACACTCATATAACACCTCCAAAGGTGGCCATTAAGATGTCACTATTTTTATATATGATATATAATATGTTTTTGTTTTACTTATGCTTCTGTATTTCTCATTTATGGCATACTTTATGATTTCCATTATGGGTAAAACGCGATAATTTCATTTTAGGAAGTGCGGACTACCGCCCCCTCAAAGTGATTTGAATCGTTAATGCCATGTGTGGGAAGTATAAAGGATGGAGTAAATGGTATTATACACTATATTATACTGGAATTATATTATACATTTATATCATTATGATTTCATTCCATTAAATATGAAATTGAAATGAAAGTAGCGTTCATGCGTACGTACGGCTTACCGTCTCCATGAACGGTGCATTTCATTTCTTACCTCTAAATGTTACGTAATATTATAAATGAATGTATATACTGTATATATATGATATATATGATATCTACATCATTAATATAATTCTGGATATAATGGATATTTCACCACATGAACAACTTATAATTATAAGAAGTTTATTGTTGACTCATGTACCAAAGATCGACAAAACGACCGTTATTAACTTAAATAATTACATAATGTTCATAACATTGTAATAAGTGATATAAAAAGGATAATGAAATTGAAAATGGTTCTTAATAAGGTATATATTAACTCTAGTTTATTATTCAGGAGGTTAAAGAACGGTTGAGTCAAGTCAGACACGAGGTAAGGGAATTTCTTAACCCAACTTCCATTCTTTGGGTTAATCTCCTACTTTCAAATTATGTCATGATATTATTATGTCCTATTTTGTATTTTTACTTTCTTTATGTGTACCTATAGTGAATACACATAATAGATCTATTTTATTTTAAAAATGAACTTTTAAGGACTTCGTCTCAATCCCCTTTCATTGAGGCATATTTGGTTTTATACACAACTTTCTTTTATACGGTGTATAAACCCCTTTGACTTTTTCAAAAGGAATCTTTTTTATACGAAGCGTTTTGCTAAACGACAAAAGAGAATGTTTTTATTTCCGTACTTATGCGGCGACAACGACTTCTCCGCCGTCGTGACCATTATTTGAGTTTCGGCTTCCTCTACAAGCCATCACTTTTTTTTTAATGAAAAATAAATACAAAGTTTTGAATTTCTTTTATTTTGGTATTGAAAATGGTTTTGAAAGCATTTTTATTATATCAATGTGTTGTATTGATATCTTGTGATTGAAATGTGGAAATGTTATGTTTCCTTTATGCATGTTTTATGTGATATGATTATGTTATGGTTTATGAAATGTTTAAACCTATTCATATGAGGAATGCATTGGACTTAATAAGTGACGGGTGGAGCCCGCTATAGCTCCTCGATGCATCGGCAGGTCTCATGAGACAAACTAGTGTCTTGGCACAAGGCCTTGACAAAATCTTATTTGTGGTCTTGGCACGAGGCCTTGACTACGTGGTCATGATAGTCTGGCATTATGCATTCCATCATTATGAAAGTGGTTATTGATATTGCATGTGATTATTCGACCAGTAGAATATCCATGTGAAGAAGTAAATGGAATTATCTCATTTTACTTTTGCCATATTATGTTGAAGTTCATGTTTAAGAGGCTTTTGTTTTAGTTATACATTGCCTTAAATGTTAATGTTTATTTATGAAAGCTTCCGCATTATTGTTATCCTTACTGAGCATTTGAGCTCACCCCTTTCAATGTTTAAAAATTTTCCAGGTTGTGAAGAAGTATTTTATGACTGACTTGCAAGAATAATCAGTGAAGATATGAGTGTGGAATATGAAGACCATGTTTTTTTGTAGTTTGTTTAATTTTGATGTAATGAAAGACTTATGAATGTATCTAGTGTTTCCAAGGCTACTAAACTAATCGGTCTTTCGAGACTTGATCTTTTGTGATCATGCCAATGTTACGAAGTAATGCACCGACTCTGGGTAGCTGGGGTCGGGGCGTTACAGTTGGTATCAGAGGCAGTTTAGTACTAACCTTGGAAGCTAGATTTAGATAAACTCTGATTAGAGCACATAGCCCAAAGATAGACTTTGAGGATTAGTATAGAAGAACTTCCTAGAATTTTGGTATTATAGAGATGTTATGAGTTTTCCGAGTAATACATCCCTGTCTGGATACGAGCAGGTAGAGGCGGCTCTGGCACAGATGTACCTAGGGGTAAAACCCGAAAACACCGCTTTGAGCTAGACTCAAACGGGAACTGGTGCACGACAACGGGCCTTGCTGCACTCTTGGTTATGACACTCCCGGGGGATATGCTTAGGATAATTCTCATTTTCTTTACAAACCATTATGTAAGGTTTATGAGTACATACTTCCTCAAAGGAAACATTTCTTTTTATGATTATGGATTATATCCATAAATAGTTCAATTTATGTTAAGTATTATACAAGTATGGAATTATGTATTTTGATTCATAAACTAATCTGGATTATGCCATTGTTTAGAAATGGCGCCTAGTAGAAGGAATGGAAACTGTATCAATGCACGAACTCCGTGTAGGGATTGCCCTCCTGCTCAAGATAATTATTGTGGACCTGGAGATACAACTGGTGCTGATCAACTTATTACCATACTGGGACAACTCACGCAGGTTATGAATAACAACCTTACTCGTATGGAGCACCCTGATTCGCAACGTGGAGGATCAATGCTAGACCGTTTCATGAGGCAACAACCGCCAACCTTCAATGGGAGTACAAATCCTACAGTAGCTGAGCAATGGATAAATTCCTTAGAGAAAATATTCCATGCCTTGGGGAGTAGTGAAAGGGAGAAGGTTGTCATGGCAGTTTACCGCCTCACTGGAGATGCCGATCAGTGGTGGTCACTGATTCAAAACACAAAGGAAGATGATGACGTATCGAATATGGAATGGAGGGAGTTCAAAGAGCTTTTCTTAGAAAAATACTTTCCTCGTGACCATCGAGCAGATATGGAAAGGCAATTTCTGAGTCTGAGGCAGAAGGAGGATGAGAATGTCGCAAAGTATGAGGCTAACTTTACAAGGTTAGCGAGGCATGCTGCCGATTATATACGTAACCCAAGGAGTAAGATTGATCGTTTCTTTGATGGGTTAAAACCATTTCTCCGTCGAGCTTTAGTATCACAATCCTTCTCATCATACGAAGATATAGTCTCATGTGCTATCAAGACAGAAAAGGAATTCTCTAAGTCTTATGACAACAAAGTAAAGCAAGAGAAGAAGAGAACGGCGGAACAAGAGACAGATAAAGGGAAAAAGGGAAAGAAGGATTTTCCATTATGTGATAATTGTGGGAAGAATCACCCTGGTACTTGCCTAAAAGGAATGGGAGTCTGTTATAAATGTGGAGAAAAAGGTCACCAGGCACGTGATTGCAAGGGAAAGAAAGAGGCTGTCAAAGTTGAATGCTACAATTGTAGAGAAATGGGTCATTACGCAAATGAATGTCCTAAGCGTCAAGGAATCTTACCTCAGAAAAGGCCAAGGGATCAAGGACAATCTTATTCTATTACTACAGTTGAAGCAGAATAACTAATGTATTGATGCTTTCGGACTCATGGATTATATTCTGGTTATTAGAATAATGTGATCTATATAAGGATTGTACTGCAGTACTTGTTGGTTTCAGTAAGGTTTTAATATGATTAAGGTAATCATATTTTTAGTATGTGACAATAAGAGAAACTTTTCTTTGTTTGGGGAATCTGATGTTACAATTGATTTTGGAATTAAGAGACCTTTTAGAGAAAGTTTGGACAGAGGTATTTTGGATAACTATAAATGTTGGGATGGATTAAGTTGAACTTTGAATAGTATTGTTTAAGGTTAAAACTTTTCTGAAGATTATTTCTGGAATACTATAATACTATATTTTTAGAAAAAGGACAACCTGCAGGGTGGGGAATAACCCGTCGCGTCGGACACAGCTGCAGGAATCGAACCCACAACCATAGTGCGACAAGCCTTTATTTCCTACCACTAGCCTACAGGAAGTCCCTGGTTATTACAAAATCGTTTTACTAATCTAAATGGTATGTGTTAACATTTGGAACCTTATACAATTAGGATAAATAGAATATTTTTGAGTTCCGTTACCATTTGGAGTAAAAGTTGGGTTTGTGGTAAAAATTTATTAACGAATGAAAGTATACATAACAAGTATGTATATTCCCCTACGTTCTTAGTAAATCTCATAAATAAATTCCTCAACATTATAAAAGGTAACTTAAAACAAAAATGTTGTCGGTTAACTTTTCCAACTGGGGATTCAATGACCGTTTAACCAATCACAAGTTTGTGATTTTCTTGTGGTTAAACATTCTCCTAATCCTGTTTTCTATAACTCTCCATCAGACCTTGATGGTTTGTTTCTCCTTCATATCCATATTTTCATAGAATCCTAGAATGGGCTATATCGGGTGACCTTTGTACTTATCCTGCTTTCTTTTAATGTTATATATTTATTAACCTTATTTCCGATGTGGGTTTTCCACAAAGGTATTTTCTATTTTCAGCCTTTTATTATCAAAGAAAAATTTCAAATTGCGAGGACGCAATTTATTGAAGGAGGGGAGAATGTAACACCCCGAGCTTCCACGATACGCTTCTCATTCAATAATGCAATAGCTTGCATTGTACGCAAGTTCGAGTTCTAACACACCGCAACTAATCAAAATAGCCGTTATGAATAGTAATAACCACTTTTTAAAATTATAGAAATTTTATATTTCAAAATGGACTTCATTTTTGTATTCGTAATATCGAAATTAGCCTATGTTGAATTTTTGGTATTTTTCTGAGAACTTCTAATTTTTTTTATGAATAGTGAAAAATACATAAAAACAACTTTTTTAATCAAAATAATTTATACAGATAAATTATACTATTTAGTGGTTTTAAGGTATAATTAGAAAATATTTTTACCATTTTATCCAATGGTGGTCATTAGAATTAATTTAACATTGAAATTGGACATAAACAATTGCCAAACTTTTGATATAAATTGTTTCTTAAAAACACGCTATTTGTTGTAACAGCGGGAATTAATTATGAAATTAATTAATACAACTTATATGTTTGGAATTTTGTAAAATAGACATCATTTTTGAATTCGGAATATCAATTATAGCTTAGGGTGAAATTTTGGCCTTATTCTGAAAAACTTCAATTTTTGATGAATAGTGAAACCACTAAGTGGTAGTTAAATAACTGATTTTTCGTTTAAATGAAATATTACAACTTCTGTGATTTGATTTTCAAAAATCCGACATACATGGTTGTCATTAAGAAGTAAAATGTGGTTCAATGAGATCAAAATAATTTTTTGGTGAATAGTAACTTTTAAGTTCTTAATCGCGATTAGTGGTAATTAGTGTAGTTTAAGGTATAAATAATACATTAATAATATGAAATGACCTAGACACATGTCCCAACCTCATTGGTTGAGTCATGGCCGACCAAGACAAGCCATGGCCTAACTTGGGGACCCCATGGATCCACTTTTGTTGGGAAATAACATAAATTACTTTTTATTTAATGTTAAAGTGAAAATGACACTAACATAAATTGTTCTACTAAAACAATTTTTAATTGGGGTTATACAAGTCCAAATTTTGATTATAAATAGTCATTGGAAAGCTAAAAAGATTTCCTACATCATAGTATTTGTTTTATAATTTTTAGACATTAAATAAATTAAAGTATTTATGACATAATAATGATGCAGCGATGACATCATTATTTGACGATTTAAATAAAATGAGAAGATAATGCAAAATCCGAGGCTTACACTTGTCCAAAGCCTATTGGATGAAGATATTTCGAAACCTTATCACCTTATCCTAGAATTATATAAGTGTGGGACCTTTAGAATCCGAAAAGCATTGTGAAATAATGTAACATTTCAATCTTTCCAAAAGTGCCCCTCCTCTCCACTTATAAAAGGCCCCCACCTCTCCCACCTTATTCACACCATCAAGCCATTTGGCTCGGCCAACCTCTGCCCAAATACTCTCCCAACATTCCTTCCTTACTCCTAGAAACCTCACTTTGGGCAGAACTCTTCCCAAGGAAGCCTTTAGCTCAAATCAAAAAGAGTTACCCGATTTTGAGGTAATGTCTTTTCTAATGTTGTTTTGTTTTATTTTTCTTCTCCAACCCCCTAAACTCTTTTTATTCATTTCTTTTGTAACAACACCAGTATCCTCAATATACTAGGATGTTGTTATAAGAAGGATTCGAGCTACACTTACACACACCTACATCTAATGGTTAAAGAACATACGGTTTCTGTGGATGGCGAATTTCTGCCTCACGAAACGATGATTGTTCAACACTCATATAACACCTCCAAAGGTGGCCATTAAGATGTCACTATTTTTATATATGATATATAATATGTTTTTGTTTTACTTATGCTTCTGTATTTCTCATTTATGGCATACTTTATGATTTCCATTATGGGTAAAACGCGATAATTTCATTTTAGGAAGTGCGGACTACCGCCCCCTCAAAGTGATTTGAATCGTTAATGCCATGTGTGGGATGTATAAAGGATGGAGTAAATGGTATTATACACTATATTATACTGGAATTATATTATACATTTATATCATTATGATTTCATTCCATTAAATATGAAATTGAAATGAAAGTAGCGTTCATGCGTACGTACGGCTTACCGTCTCCATGAACGGTGCATTTCATTTCTTACCTCTAAATGTTACGTAATATTATAAATGAATGTATATACTGTATATATATGATATATATGATATCTAAATCATTAATATAATTCTCGATATAATGGATATTTCACCACATGAACAACTTATAATTATAAGAAGTTTATTGTTGACTCATGTACCAAAGATCGACAAAACGACCGTTATTAACTTAAATAATTACATAATGTTCATAACATTGTAATAAGTGATATAAAAAGGATAATGAAATTGAAAATGGTTCTTAATAAGGTATATATTAACTCTAGTTTATTATTCAGGAGGTTAAAGAACGGTTGAGTCAAGTCAGACACGAGGTAAGGGAATTTCTTAACCCAACTTCCATTCTTTGGGTTAATCTCCTACTTTCAAATTATGTCATGATATTATTATGTCCTATTTTGTATTTTTACTTTCTTTATGTGTACCTATAGTGAATACACATAATAGATCTATTTTATTTTAAAAATGAACTTTTAAGGACTTCGTCTCAATCCCCTTTCATTGAGGCATATTTGGTTTTATACACAACTTTCTTTTATACGGTGTATAAACCCCTTTGACTTTTTCAAAAGGAATCTTTTTTATACGAAGCGTTTTGCTAAACGACAAAAGAGAATGTTTTTATTTCCGTACTTATGCGGCGACAACGACTTCTCCGCCGTCGTGACCATTATTTGAGTTTCGGCTTCCTCTACAAGCCATCACTTTTTTTTAATGAAAAATAAATACAAAGTTTTGAATTTCTTTTATTTTGGTATTGAAAATGGTTTTGAAAGCATTTTTATTATATCAATGTGTTGTATTGATATCTTGTGATTGAAATGTGGAAATGTTATGTTTCCTTTATGCATGTTTTATGTGATATGATTATGTTATGGTTTATGAAATGTTTAAACCTATTCATATGAGGAATGCATTGGACTTAATAAGTGACGGGTGGAGCCCGCTATAGCTCCTCGATGCATCGGCAGGTCTCATGAGACAAACTAGTGTCTTGGCACAAGGCCTTGACAAAATCTTATTTGTGGTCTTGGCACGAGGCCTTGACTACGTGGTCATGATAGTCTGGCATTATGCATTCCATCATTATGAAAGTGGTTATTGATATTGCATGTGATTATTCGACCAGTAGAATATCCATGTGAAGAAGTAAATGGCATTATCTCATTTTACTTTTGCCATATTATGTTGAAGTTCATGTTTAAGAGGCTTTTGTTTTAGTTATACATTGCCTTAAATGTTAATGTTTATTTATGAAAGCTTCCGCATTATTGTTATCCTTACTGAGCATTTGAGCTCACCCCTTTCAATGTTTAAAAATTTTCCAGGTTGTGAAGAAGTATTTTATGACTGACTTGCAAGAATAATCAGTGAAGATATGAGTGTGGAATATGAAGACCATGTTTTTTTGTAGTTTGTTTAATTTTGATGTAATGAAAGACTTATGAATGTATCTAGTGTTTCCAAGGCTACTAAACTAATCGGTCTTTCGAGACTTGATCTTTTGTGATCATGCCAATGTTACGAAGTAATGCACCGACTCTGGGTAGCTGGGGTCGGGGCGTTACAATACTTCCATCAATTCCACACTATCTAACCAGTAATGCCTATCCACAGGAGCATGAAGACACCTATCTATTTTATTCAAGTACGTTTCCACCTTATGAGGATCTTTGTCAGCTGAAATATCAGTAGAAGCAATGGCTCTCTCAAATCCCAGAAGATCAAATTGTTCCCTCTGAAGAAGCCTCTATATATCTTCATCGGATTGGCTCACCCTCAATTCATCCCAGACTTTCAAAGAAATTGGAAATGCGGCCATAATTTGGATGGCCAAAATGGGATGAACGATAAAGTGGAGAAGAGTAGGTTTCAACAACTTCGAATGTTTCCTAGGTATTCCTACAAACTCAGGATCTCGAGAAGAGGAACATTGATGAGATGATGGGAGAAAGTAAGAAGATTTTTCAGTGGCATCCACAATATACAAGAGAACGTTATCGTCAACATCATTAGTAGTTTCTGGTCACAACATCGAAATTAACCGATGTGAGTACTTACAGTGACCACCATGAAAATGAATGAGGGTATCGAGGTCCTTAAGATATCAACTCTCCCTATCTAGATCCTCATAAAAAGAAATTTTAGTCGGTGCTGACATATAGGCAATTTTAGTAAGGGCTACTTCCCTAGTCTGGAGGAGCTCCCATAAATCACGGGGGGGCTGGTCATGGTTAGATGGGTGGCCTTTTAGAAGGACCAATTACCTCAGGACACTAGAAAATCAGCCTTAGAAGGAATGGATGATGGAATTCTGGCAATTACTCTAGCAGTATGTTCAGCCACCCATGAGTTTGTAATCCCATATTTCACAACTTTCTTGGGGGGGGGAGCGAACATGCCATCGAAGGAAATTTCTCAGTAGAGAGTGTTAATCAAATACATTTCTCTTCCCCATTGCTTTCTCTTTTGATGCATTAGAAGTCATCACAATGGGTACTAGGTCAGCTAATTGGCCATCGGGATATTCCTTAACCCTTGCATCACCATAATTCTTGGTAAGGAAGGGCATAGAATCCATAGGAATCGGAAGTCTAGCCTATCTCTGGGTGTCCTCCTAGGTGAACATCAGCCATATTTGGTAGGATATCATCATGTGATTCTCTTGAAGAACACTGTTGAGAGTAGGGGGAAAAAATTCTGAATGTAGTTGAATTGTCAACTACATCTGTAGGGCACATATCCCTCACAAATAAGTTCCCATCCGATATGGGAAAATGAGATTCCTTCTTGCAGAGAAAATAAGTTACCTAAGTTGGTAATGTCTTGAAATTAATTTTTTGTAATAGTACCATTAGGGGAATCATAAGGGAGGTATGAAAAACATTTTTGAACATTGAGACAATCCATTATGTCATGCTCGTTTCTTCCGGTTTTCTCCTCTTACTTATCCAGTGAAGTCCAAGCCTCCGGCATGACCCTGATTATGCTATGAAGATATGGTCAGAGGGTGGAATGCGAAATTGGTAGGTAATTGATGAAGGAAAGACCCCCTATGTGGGCTCTCATCCATCCTCAATGAATTTGAAATGGTCCAGTCATCCTATAAGTTGACCCACCTTCACTGATTCGACCTAGTAGGCAGTATATCTTGTCAAACATTGGGATAACTAAATGGATTCATTTTCCAGTGGCCAAATCAGTGGCCATGATAATGGTTGAGGCTCTTGAACTACTAGATTCTTGCACTAGTAGGAGCCAACGACTCAATAAAATGGCCAAGAAATCAACCAGTCGAAATAACCGATCGACGTCAAGGATAATCCCACATCCCCATTTCTGAAAATACCTCTCATCCAAGGTGGTCCAGTAAGTACCTGCTCGCTTCCTGGTGGATTTGGGGGGAAAAGACCTAAGTCTCTATGGGCTGGCCTTGAGACTAGTATGCTTAACAAAAGCACCAAGCCAGTCGTCAAATGGAAGGTCCTTCTTCGGAGAGGGTTCACTTTCCTTCAGATGAACCTTCTCTTGGATGATGAGTTTATTTGCTGGGGGGTGGTCTTTCCTCATCATTCCAAATAGTGGAGGGAGGAATAAATTCATCATAAATTTCCCCAACAATAGGGACTCCTAAAATCAGCCGAATGTCCCATAGACTAATGCTAACCTCCCCATTGGTCAACCAGAAAGTGTTGGTATCTGGACTATACCTTCTTAAGAGCTGTAAAATAAGGGAAGTAGGATGATGGGTGAATTTCTAAGAAACAGAAGCAGCCTTGTGCACTCTCATAGTCTATGGATCAACTCAAAATTCTTCGCAACTTTGGTGGACCTAAAAGGGCCACCCCTAGTCCAAGCCAAACAAGCCTCCAAGATGAATGTCCCATCAAGACGGACAACCGTGCTGATCGTTCACTGTATCCTTCCTCACAATTATCTAATAATAGTGGACCATCTGATTGGGTTTCTACTGCACCCCCAATAAGGTTTTAGGTTCATAGTGTAGTAAAGACCTTGATGTAGTATATCTCTTAAGGTACCTCTCCTTGTAAGAGATCAAAGCCTTCAGAATATAAGTATTAATTATCCAGGAGTTATGATGATCAATCGGGTTTTGTGCCAGGACTGAAATGTCAGACAAAAGGCCAAAACCATAAGAAGGATGTCTATCTTAGAAAAGGTACTCCCATTGGCCCACTGTTAGCAGATTCACTAGAGACTGGTGAAGTGGAACAACCAGAATTTTTTCGTCAACTAAAGCTGCCATGTTCTTTGATCTTTTTTCAGTAGAAGAAAGAGGGGAAACAATAATACCTAAGAAGAAGCAAAAAAGTCAGCCACATCCTAGGAAGAAACCATTGAAACCTGCACAGGAGGATCCATAAGTTGATGAAAAGTCAGTCCAAAAAAATTATTGGATAAGGCCTATGGAAGAGTGGCTAAAGGACTAAAAATATGTCCACACAAGGCTCTGCGTACTGTTTCTAAGAATGGTACATGGTAGCCACATCCCACATACTTCATGATATGTGAATGTAACCCCACCTACAGATACGATATGCAATATCATTCCACAGCATACAACCATGGTATGCGAACCGTCAGTGATGTGTTGACCCACAGATATTTGGTCAAAAATCAGGAAGGATTGCGCAAGGTAGATATTGAAATCCTATTCTTTGGTTAATTTCTTGTTCAAAATGTTTGGATTAATGTTTAAAGTTCAGATTATTAGTTTATAATGTTCAGTTCACCAATCCAAGTTTAGTATGCAAAGAGGCTTGCAACGTAGTATCCTATTACGCAGAATCAAGATTTTAATTTTTAAAATCCCAAAATGATATTCGAGAACACCAAAAAATGGTACGTGAATGGAAAATTGGCGATAAAATCTATTTATGGTGCATACAAAGAAGTTCACGGATGAGATTTTCACAAGGAGCATGGTACACAAGAGCATAGGAAGCCATAGATATTGAGGGCACATTTATCCACAAGAAACAATAAAAGAAAATTGACATTGGCCTATATATATAGGTTTGGTCACCTCCTACTAGGTCTATATATTATACCATGATCCATTTCAGTTCAGGATGACTTCTATATCAGAATAGTCTCTTTTTCCGTCTGAACAAACACCATTCTGATGGGGGGCATTGGTAGGGTCCTCGAAATTCTTCCAAGGGAAGGAAATACCCACACAATCACTTTGTATAAGGAAGAATGTAGTCCTACAAGTCTAAAAAGGTGAATAGACTCCAATCGAGTTCTAATCTTCAGAAGAAACTTGAAGGAATTCAAGTTTTCAAGGCATTTCAAGTGGTCCACGTACCATCACCAAGAAAGGTACGTGGACCAGTTGGATCGTGAACCACCAGGAGTGAAAAACAATCCATGAACCGCTAGCCCGTTGAGTGATGGACAATGAACAAGGAATACTATGAACCACATCACCAACAGACTCATTAACGCGATGTTAATCCGCATATAGTTATGTGAAATCATCAGTTCAAAGACGAATCAAACCCGTAGGGTTTCACAAAACTTCATCGTGAACTAAATCGCACGAGAACTCCAGTTGATAGAGTCATCTATGGGTCAGGATATCTACATGGACCTCTACAAATGGTGCCTTATTCCCAATAGATAAAGTTTGCTTGATGCTCTATAAAAGGGAGCACAATAGAGAGGATGAGGAACAGACGACGAAGGCTTGAGGGAGACTCAGATGTGTGAAGAAATATTTTGAAGAGGACTCCGGTTTTTGTCTTGATTCATCGATGAAGCCCAAATAACGAACCACACCCTCTATAGGTATAGATGGTTGTGAACTATAAAACTAAAGAATTAAATAATAATAATGTAACTACAAACGTAAATGGTGAACCTTGACCCACATACTTCTTGAAGATGAACTCCCAATGAATGATAATCCCCCAGACCCTATTTCAATATGGTGCTCTGCGTAGAATATTACTACACGGACTGATCCTGGCGCTGCATACTACATCAGTACGTGATTGGAACCCAACATGACATAATGGTCCGCGTACCACTATGGTACATGATCATCCATGACCATTCCCATGTACTGCATCGGTACGCAGGCAACCCATTTTCCCACATACCACTATGGTATGCAGAGCCTCCCCTATCCTACATAAAAAACCAGTATGCAAAATGGTGTATTTTCAGATATTGTTTCCTTTAGTTCCAACCTCACCCATCCATTACCGTCCAGTCCTCCATGGTCCCTTTTCGAAATAGTCCTCTAGAATATGGTCAAATCCTCCTCCAATGCCACTAGACCCATATGATCTGACAATCGAGTGCACCATTGCGCCCCTTTGAGTCTACATACCCATGGTAGGCATAGTAATCAAGGCTCTCCCCACAATGGTTTAGGCTATGGTAATTCCCATGGGTCTACATTCCCATGGTAACCCAAAGTCCAACCATGGGACACCAACATGAACCTCCCCGTTCTAGGGGTTAAGAGTGGTAAATTTTTTTCCATTCAATGAGGAACAGTGACCTGTCGAAGGGGTTATGTTCACTCCCCCCTTCGAAGAGGATGAAATTCCTCCCCTTCCCAGAACATGCTCCAAGAACCTCCCACTAATGTAAGTCCCAAATCTTCTAAGGCAGGGATGTGTAACCTTCAATTTTATTCCACATTGAAGGGTTCATTACTTCACACCCTCTCCCATGGTCACCCCAACCTCTTTCATCATGAGCTCTACCTCCCCCACCAACAGGGGAGGAGGCATGTGCATTGTTGAATCTTTCACATCCTCTTGTTTGCCACACCGAGAATGACTCATCTGGGCTTAAAGGTTTGTGAGGATTACAACATCCACTATCTAAAATATGAGAAATATTATTCCTAAACAAATCCGGATACGAAGGATGCATACCAGTAGGCCGAAGCTCAAAAGGGTGACCATCCATAAAGGGTCCACCAAACCATGGCCCATCAAATTGGAATCTACCATACATTATCCCCACACCATCCGAACTACGTGGGTTCTGATTCCTCTCTTGAGGATGCATAGGAAGCCCTTATTATGGGCCCAATCCAAATATCAAGTCACTTTCCATCCCCTTTGGATGAAGATGAACTCCAGAGAGCCTTATTAGATGGCTCATGTCAGCATCACCTCCATAGCATCAAACATATGAATGCTTACAATGATCATGCCAACCAAGGGTAGCCCCTGGAATCACTCTTTTGAGAATGAACCAAGGATTATAGAATATATGAAAATGACATAAATCTATAATAGAGTCTTGGAACAGGAAACAATCCTCCCCGAAAAGGGTGCGGTGAGCCTGACCTCCAATCCTCTAGACCAATGGAGTCCTTAAGTGTCATTGGCCAAATCATTAGCCGAAGAGTGTCTTCCATTGGAAATAAGGTCCATGAATCATGGATACTTGGGTTTTTGGGTGTTCATGGATACATGAATTAACCCATTGGATACCATCCGAGGAATTTATATCTTAGAAGGACTGATTGCACAAGTGCTTGACCCCCAGACAATCACCCGCTGAGACCAACAGTCCCCACATGGTTAATCCAACATTCTTTAAAGGATAATGACTCTGAACGGGTTGAAACCAAAAGAATGTTGAATTTGATGAGAACATATCTCCATTGAAAAAGGGACTGGTGATGATTCTCATCAATCCATTTTCGCTCCACCTAGAAATGTGCCACCTCAGAGGTAGAACAAATTTTCATGAATTTTATTATTCTATTTTTTATAGTTTATAAACATCAAATAATGGAATATTAACTATTTCTATTAGTGTAATAATAGTGGGTATTTTTTATACACTTTTTTTTCTATAATGATGAATTTTTGAATTAATTTAACTAATTTTTTATAGATTAAATGATCATGTGAATTTTTTTATTATTTATGAATTATAATTTTATATTTAACTATATTTTTTCTAGGATATTAAATGTTCATGTGATTTTTTTATGAATTATAATTTTGTATTTAAACTAATGAGAATTTTGTTATTTTTGGATGTGATTTTTTGTATAATTTCATATTTTTTTCATATTAATGAATTATAATTTCATATTTATGAATTATATTTTCATATTTACCCTATGTCAAATCCTGGCCTAGAATCTACTAAACTAGTGTCCCAAGATGGTGATAAAATAGCCTCTAGTGCGTCACCACATATTCTAGAGGCCGCCGAGAACCAGCAAGGGTCAATAGGTTGTACAATTGGGAGGATAATCTATAAAAATTATTACTAAAGATATAATAGGGAATAATAAATGACATAAACAATGCATTATTTATAAATCCCCAAAAGATAATAATCACACATAACCTGGAATGGTCTAAATAAACATCCATTCGTGAACAAGCATAGTCATAATTACAAGAATACCAATAAAAAATTGGTAATACTTACATCTAGACTAAATAGATAATGAATAAACAATTAAAAAATAGAGCCAAATCCTATTGGAATCTCGAGTACATTCTTGACCCACAACTTCATGTCAATTCCAAGTCCTTGAAGAGTGGCAATAAGAGGCGCAATCCTGGGTCCTAACAATAAACCAAGTGATCATTCTAGGTACCCAACAGTGGCCAAAACAAGGTGTGATTACAACATAATAGGTCAGCACCACTATTTTAAAATTCATATCCAATCCATGAATATAAATGATATAGTGTGATAGTAAAGTAATGGAATTAGTAAAATAAATAGATCATGTTATACCAGGCTCCTAAGGATATACTCATCCAATACCACCTACTTTTTCATAAGTCGAAATATCTCTAAACCTATAAATTTTATATAAAAATAATTGAGACAGATAGTATATAAATAAGGAGTCCATATGAAATGATAACCATAAGGGGTTTCATATCTAAATAAGGGAGAATCAATCAAAACATCTAAACCAAGGGAGTGTGGCAGTCATGTACAATAATTACCAGAATGTTATATATGGAACCATGACCAACCATTTAACTGATGATAATAATAATAATAATGAAAAGGTCGGCCATGTCTAACACATTCAATTAAAAGTAATGATAAGGGTTTATATAGTTGACCATTCAATAAGTAAATATACGGGGAACCATGCCTAACAATTTCAATAATCTGCGAGAAGGGGAACCATTCCCAAATACTTCTAATAATAATGATAAGTAAAATCATGTCCTAAAATTTATAATAACAATAATAAGGAACCTCATGTCCAAAATGTTTTAATAATAAAGTGTAACATCCTGTCCAACAGATACAACTAAACAGTGATGATAACCATGTCAATCACTGCTTAACCATTTATAATTAATTCAATTTTAATTTCCATATGAGACTATACATAGAATCACATATCATAATCCAAGTGACTTATAAGAAAATAAATATATAGTAACTTTAACATTAATAACTAAACATAGATCGTGGGAAAATATCACACCTATTAGCTATTCAAACATACCATTAGAAATTTAATTTACATAAACCAAAACAGCCAAGTGACATGACCATTCCATTCACATTCTATTTAATAAATTTATCCATTTATTTTTATTTTTAATGTTACAAGGGGCCAAGATTATTTATAATTTTAATTATCACAAGAACACTTCATAATTAACAAGGGATTAGTATGAATCCCTGCCAATATAAAACTCAACACGATTCATTTAATTAAATGCTTCCCATTTGAATTAAATTAGAAATCCTAACCAATTCTATTTTAATTTTCTATAAGAAGTTAATTGATAGTACTAAACCATTTATATTTCATTTAATTGAATTATGAGTTACACTAAACAGGTGAAAAAATACATCTCAAGGGTGGTTTAATTAAATAAGAATTACATAGTGTTCATGGAAATTTATACTACCACACCTAAAGGGGTGGTTTTTTGAGGTATAAAAGATATAATGATGTAATTGGTTATAAAGTAAAACCAATTAATGGTGATAATAGTTTATTTAAATTATTTTAACATTTATGAGGTGATGCAAGATGAATACACCATGTAGTAGAAAGAAAATTTTTATAAATGATGCCATATTACAGGAAATGTATATTGACAACACACCTTATACCAATGATGGCTTACTTGCCCCCTATTATGATTTTATTAAAGAATAAATGAGAGAAATCTAAATATTATAAAAATACATTAAAAATATGGAAATTGATATCATATAAATATAGAATCTATTACGGAAAGATAAACCAAGAAAAAGAGAAAGAGAAAAAATAAAATAAATGAGGGTGATCCAAAGAAACTAAAAATAATTGATTCTAAGTCCAAATAAGGGAGATCTATAAATTTTAGATGAGAGGAACAAGGGATCTGAGAAACTTATGTGGAAGAAAAATGAGGGTGGAGAATAATGAATTAAATTTTCTTTGTAAAGGAGGTAAAATTGTAATTATTCCCCTTTTTTAAGAGTCACACATTTTGGTTACACAGTTAGTCTAACCATGCACCAAACATGCTCCGGTACTATCCAAGGTGGAATACCCCTTGAATGATTAAGTTAATAGTTAGAAAAACAGTGTTAAACCCATACATTCTCACTATCCAAGAGTATCACCCCATTTCAAGGCTAGAAATACATTTTAAAAAATGATGGATATCCTATGTGATTCACCTATGTAATTTACTATAAACCCTTTGTAGGATCATCTAGCCTTAGGTTAATGGTTTATAAAACCATGTGAAACCCCTAAAGGGACACACAGTTTGGGTTCACGATTATCACTAACCATTTTATAACCTTGATCCTCTACTTTTCTTTACAAAATATTTTATTTCAAATCCATATTCTGTTATAACTCACAAAGATAACTGTCACACCTATCAGTCCCTAAAACCCGTCTAAAAATGAAACTTTCATGTGTTCCATCTCTAATAATTCTATTTATATGACCAAATTGAAATTTATCCCATCACATAAATGGGAAAAAATTTATTTTAAAAGTTTAAATCTATAAAAAACAGAATATCTTACAAACTCCCCAGATTTGAACTTCTCAACCATGATAATTCTTGTAGAACAATAAAAACATCCCCCAACCTACTTGCATCAATAATTTCTACTGGAATGATTACATTTTGTTTCCAAACACCCAACACACCTCCAATAATAATTTTAAGAATATTGATCTTGGGACACTAAAACATGATATAATACTCATAACTACTAATAAAACATTGAGATGGTGCTTACTCCATCCCTTGTAACCTAAGACATGATCACATAATTATCTCTTTTATTATCCAACCTATGTCTCTCCCTAATATAGGTCTTATCTTCCAATGGGTAATTCCATGCCACAGTACTTCCACCATCATAATTTATTATTAAATCACACTATTTGTGTCCAAGAAACCCTTTTAAATTTTTTATCAGATTAATCCTGAGAAAGCTACCCTCAGTATTTGATTTTTGATCAAAATAGTTTAAATCCAATTGACCACAATCAGACAGGCCATGCTGAATTTTCCTTTAAAATCACCAATTTATATTTAAATCGCACCCATATAATCTTAACTACATGCATGATGTAGCTCCTCACTAAATACATTAAACTATTTAAAAAAACAAGTCAAACAACTACCAGTTGACTATTTATGAAAACACTCTGGTTCAACAGTGTGTGTGTCCCCAAAACAAGATTATGAAGCTTTTTATCCCAAGGAATACCAAGATTTTTCTAGGAAATGTTACTTAATGTTGTACCTAAATTATAGTGACCTATCCTAGATGAACCATACCTTGTCCAAAATCGGCATTGTTCTATAATACAAGTATCAACACATTTCAGACCCAACCTCCTTGGACCTTCACAATTCACCTCGAATATAACACCCACACTTAGACTTCCCCTAAGAATTTATTAAATAGAGTACCTAAAATTTACAAAGAAAATATAGTCATACACCGTTCCATTTATTCAATAACATATAAATTCCAAAATGACCATCCAATAACTTGTCTTATGATCCCTTGACCCTATCACATGGGGGTCCCCCTCTGGTGACAGATGTCCCACTCCACACCTTAGGATCATCCTTTTCATCATACATATGAAATTAAGAACTAATTACCATACCCCAGGACCCATCCAAACTTGGATATAATAAATATAATGGATAATAACCTTCTCACTCCTGAGCACTAAAGAAACAATTACCCGTCACCCATTCCTTCTTCTCGAGAATGCTTCTAATAGAATTAATAAAATCTTAAAACATAATGAGGTAACCACCCTCAAATGGACATTGGTGTACTACCCATCCTCTAGATTACTTTAAAACTAGTCCTTGAAAAAAATTATTAAGGAGTCATCTCTTTATACCATAATAGATGTTTTATATTGCTTAGTGTATAAACGAGACTCTCTCAACTTAATCATGATGATTCCATGATATTTGGTATGATCATCTCCACAAAAGGAGTACAATACTATTACATTTATAGACATGTATCCATCCCAAATCCATATTTACATCAAACCAGGCTATACCCACCTTATCTAACCTATGGAATCACATCTCATAATGATGCGTGTGAGGTTACACTCTTGGATCAACCATTTTTTGACACCCAACAAATTTCCAAATTACTTCTCAATATAGTGAAAATTCGTAAAATTCTTCCCAAATATACCATCCACAATTCCCAAAAGTTTTATATCATTGATACTCATACCATACCATGCTACTCTATAACATTCCAAACTCAACAGTCCCCACATGCAACCATCACAAACAAGACTAATCCTTACGGAGTTGGTGCACATCATATACCACTCAATTTAAGTCCCAACTCATGCTCACCTAATTAATTCATCATCAAGGTCAATATAACCACTATATAAGGAATGTAAATTTTTAACATTCTTGGATCTCCCTGGAAAATCCTTTAGAAAATGGGGATCCCATTAGTGCCATTATTTATCGAATGGACACCCACCTCATGACATTGTTTTAAAAACTAAGGCATACACTACATACCTACTATTCAATAAGTCCAAGTATCCAAATAGTATTTCTTATTAAATATAGTATAAATTAATAAGAACTCAAGTTTATTCCTCGAAAGACACATGTATTACCATTGATATATCACAAAACCTGAGCAACTTCCATGCATTATCCTGAAAAATACTGTACAACCAAGACCATTTCTATCATGGAAAATGTAAACCTTGATCCAAACTCTCTCACAATTTTCCCTTGATAAAAAAGGACATTGAATTACTAATTTCCAAGTCAAATATAAGGGATTATAGGTATCTCACTTATCCCTTATATCAAATATAAAACTAGGGCCACTAGGTCTATCCAGCTATCCCTATGATCTCATGCACAATAACTTTATCCAACTTATGGGTCTCTATTACATGGAGTCTAACATGCCTATAAAATCTCAATAAAAGTGGTAAAACTGAATCATGTAATGAAACCATTTAATTATGTGAGTCAAGACCTATTAAAATATATGTAATAACATCTATTTCCAAGTATCATCCTACCATCCCTAATCCTTTTAAAGCATCCTCATAAGCAAGTGGTACCTAAAGGGTCATAATGAAAACGTAAAGGAATAAGAGAAATCAATCACTAGGTATCCACATACTGTAATACCCTTTCAAGTTTTAAATTTTCAAAAAAATACCCATCTATATGTGGGTATTGTTTTATTAAATAATTATTATACTCAACTCAAATGGTTAAACAAATAGCACCTATCATGCCTATAAATTCGGCTTAATAGTATACGAGTTTGCAATATCCAAGGGTGACACTATAATAGGCTAACCATCACTAAAGCACAAGGTATAAAATTTTAAACTATAGTCATTCCGAAAAGGTCACTAGTATATACTTCCCAACCATTAAATTTAATAAATAATAGTAAAGAATACAACTAAGACCAACAAGAAATGATCACACTCCCATTCTATGAATATCTCAAGGAAATTATAAAGCTACCCCATTCAAGAGGGTTATTTTATATTAACACCATGGAAAGGTTTTATTTTACATATTATCATCAATTTAAAATTTATTATGAACATTTAAATGAGATCATATAGGTGAAATTTCAGGTACCAGTTATTAAGGAAAACAATTTACAATTATAGTTAACAATTTATTTAGTTTAAATCATGAATCATTATAGGGAAATTATTTCACAATTTCTGTTTCCATTATTGACCTAAGGTTCTCGCAATCACAATAAATTAGTGAAAATTTTAATGTCAAGATAAAGAGGGAAATACTATTTAGGTTGTAATTGAAAATTTAATTAACTGACACCTTATATCAATAATCTGAAAATAAGAAAAGGACCTTCTATTAATTAAAAGGGATTGGTTAAGTAATCTGACACCATAAATTTATACAAACACTTTATACTAGTATACTAAATATTTAAATAAACAACCCATATAATATAATCATGCCTCCAATGGGTTTAATAATAAGGCGTAAGAAGAATATAATAGAACTAAAAGATTCAATTCATGAAAACCTAGGTCTAGTTATATGGATTTCCATTTCCATTTTATAGAGTCAATGCTCTATAAATAAAAATTTTATTTTTTTAAGTGCATACCATAATAGTTTAAATTTTAAAATAGCCTTAATAGGTTCATCTCATAGGTATAGAATACTAAAACTCACATATAAGGGTTGAGTAAAGCATATAAATATTCAGTTACATCTGTCATCATTCCTAAGTTATAAAGGTACATGCCTTTATAAGCTGCAATTGATATTCCATTTAATTGAAATCCATACAAAATGATTTGAAATTGATTGTAAAATACAATTTCATTCTATTTATAAATTTCATTCATGGTAGTTTGTTAACCATTTCAAATTAATTTCATTTCTTTAATTAATTAATGGATGTTTAAATATAATTCCACCATCAAGTAATATAGGAAAACACCATTTAGGTTGATGTAGATAGTTTATTTAAATAACCTTATATAATACCATAACTATAAAAATATCACATTACCAAGGAATACAAGTATACATAGAAACAATTAAATAAGAATTGAATACAACTAAGCATAATAAAAAATTACATTTGCATTGTGTATAGATAAGAATGGAACATAATCACACAGGTACGGTATTAGAGAAATAATGCTAATGACATGTGAATCCTATGTGCCTAAAAATGTTTCTTGAACACACCTCATCCTTTTTATTACCATGTCAAGAGTCAAATATCATAAACCAATAACTAGATAAAAAGTACACCAATCAATCAAGGTGAAATAACAATCAATTGTAATAATGAACAACATGAAAAATAGTCCCATCATAGGAAACATGAAATTCCCCTCATTCATGGGTTCTCCATTCCCAGAAATGATCTATTCAAAATGTGTGAATAGATTTATAGTATCTTATCTACTATCCCAGACTAGTAAGATATGAAAAATAAATCATATGATACAACTTTATCATGTCCCAGCATAGGATCCACTAAACATGATCCTAGAGTTGGTGGAAACATGGTTTCAAGTGTGCCTCCCCACATACCAGATCCTGTTGACTAGTAGCGATGGTCTATAATGGTACAATGGGGTGACTATACACTTAGGATCATTACTAAATTCAACATAGGAAATAATATATGAAATAAATCATGGATGATAAATAAATCCCAAATAAATAATGATGAAAGATAAACCAAAAAGTTCCAAATAAACATCCATTCATGAACATAATGAGTCATAAGTACAGGGAAACCAAAATACACCAGGTAATATATAACTCATGACTAGATACAAAAAAAATAAATAATTAAAAAACATACCCAACTCTTATAGGAGGATTCAGTACATGCTCTACCCCTAGCTCCATGTCAAGTCTTAGTCCATAAAGAGTAAAAATAAGAGGCACAATCTGTGGTACTAAGATGAAACCAAGATATATATCTTGGTACCCAATGTTGTCCTTAATATGGTGTGATTAAAACTTAGTAGTCCACAACCAATGGTGTATAAGTCATTTCCAATTTTTAAATATAAAATGATGCATTTTTTTGGTAAAAAAATTAATGTGTTAAAATAAATGGACCTTGTAAAATTGGGTTCCTCATAAGATACCTGTTTGATTCCACCTTATTTGACCTAATCTTAAATGTCTCTGAACCTATAAATTTTATATAAAAATATTTAGTAACTATGGTATATATAAAGGTATACATGTTCAATTATAACCATAAGGGGGTTCATATCTAAATATGGGGGATCAATCAAAACATCTAAACCAAGAGAGAATGGGAATTTTTTAAAAAAATTCCTATTAAGTGATAAAGGTCAACATTCCAAAAAATTTAACTGATGATAATAATAATAATAATTAAAAGGAAGTCCCTGTCTATCCCATTAAATTAGATGTAATGATATGGGGATCCATGTATAACCATTCAATAAGTAATTATATGGGGTTCCAAGCCCAAAAATTTCAATAAATAATGATAAGGGGAGATATACCCAACTACTACTAATTATAATGATAAGGAATGTCATGTAAAAATAATTATAGCAATAAAAATAAGGAATGTTGTTTCTAAAAATTTCTAATAATAAATAGTAATGTTGTGTCTTACAGTCACAACTACATAGTGATGGGCACCATGTCCAACACTACAATACCATTTATAATTAATTCAATTTAAAGTTCCTTACAAGCCTATCCATGAAATTCCATATTAGAATCCATGTGAAGACCAAGGTAATAAATATATAGGCACATTGAAATTAATAAATAAACCTAGGACATGGGAAAATATAACACCTATTAAATATTAAAACATTCCTTTAAAAATTTCATTTACATGTTCCAAAAATGCCAAGTGACATAGCAATGACATTCACATTCCATTAAATCCATTTTACCATTTCATTTATTTAAACCTTTTACCCTACATTTGAAAGTGACAAGGATCCCAAAGTATTTATAAATTTGGGGACCATAAGAAAAAAACATAATTAACAAGGGCCACGTAGGACTCCATACCAATATAAAAATCATCAAGATTCATTTAATTTAACGATTCCCATTTCAATTAAATTAATAATACTAACCAATTATCTTTCAATTAGTTATAATGGGTCAATAAATGGTATTAAAAAATATATATGTTTCATTCATTCAATTATGAGTCCCAATAAATATATGGAAACTAAAAATCTCTCAAGGGTGGGTTAATTAAATAAGCGTAACATATTATTAATGTGGATTTATATCAAAAAATCCAATGATGTGGTTCAGATTGAGTTAGACAACCTCAAATGATGGAATTCAGTCTAAAGGAAAAAATCCAATTCGATAACAATTTATTTAAATTTATTTAATATTTAATAGGCTAAAATGGAGAATCCAACATACGACATAATGAAAATTCTTATAAACTATCAAACTTTAATGGAAGGGAATATAAACCACCTTCGTTATACTACAAAAACATTACTCTCCCATTATCAAGATTTTATTTTATCTAAAATGAGAGAAATCAAAAGAATATAAAAACACACTGAAAATAGGAGAAATTAGATCCATGTAAATAAAATCTAATATGATATGATACATCAAAAAAATGATGGAGAGGAAAGATAAAATAACTATGGGTGATCCAACACAACTAAAGATCATCAATTACGTGTTCTGATGAAGAAGATCTATAAAATACTTTTGTATGGAAAATGGGAAGCTTGATAAAATATTTTGTGTGAGTAATGAGGGAGGTGTATAAGGAATTAAATTTTAGGGGTAAAGTAGGGAAAATTGAAATTATAACTATTTTTAAAGAGGCACACATTTTGGTTCCATATTTTTCCAAATAGTGTGCCAACCCTGTAATAGTACTAAACAAGGTGGAATGCCCCTCACATAACTTGGTGAAAATTTAGTCAAATTATTCATATCCCATACAAGCTCACTATCCAAGTGCCTCACCCCCTCGCACGTGTAGGAACACGATTTGACAAACCATTCACAACCCGTGTGATCTACCTTTGAAATTTACTATAAAACATTTTTAATACTATGTTTCCTATGGTGAATGGTTTAAAAAACCATGTGAAATCTCTATAGGGATGCATATTATTAGTTAATAGTAATAAATAAAAAGTTACTAGCCACGCAGATCCACGTTTCTTTCCAAAATATGGGCTTTTGAAGCCCGACACTCCTGTAACTCTCCATGATACCTGAGAATCATATCAGGCCTTAAAAAGCATCAAAAAACACTTATAATTAATCCATTTCTTATAATTCCATTCTGAATCTCAAATTTTAATTTACCCCATCCACCAATTCTAAATCTCGAATTCCTTTGAATCTTTCAACCGATCCAAAACATGGGATCTTACACTCTATTTTTCTCATGTGATTTTTTATTTAAATTTATATTTCTTTGTTAATTAAATTTTTATTATTAAAATAATACAAATATTGATATATTATTTTTATGAATTATTTCCCATCATAATAGGCAAGAATTATAATTATTTTTTGTTATTTTCCCATTAAATACATGTAAAATAAGTGAAGAATTAAAAATGGTAAGAATTATGATATCCTAAAAGAAATATTTTACCTAAAAATGATAGGGATGGTATAAGTAAAGGTGAAAGTATTTAACATTATGCATCACCAACTTTTTAATATATTGTAATTTCTAGGGGTCCACCCTTACCTAACATTAAGAAAACAAGCATTACCCTAACATGGGAGGGAGAACAACCGCAATGTGACAAAGGGAACTAACCTGATGTGAAGGAAGACCAGCTGACCCCCACATGAGTTAACTTGATGCAAGATAGGGTATAACACCCTAATATTTTAAAAGAATAATATTATGTTCAATAGTGTATACGAGACAAAACAGTGAGCTTAAACAACATGAAAAATATAATATTTAAATTTGACCAATATATTCTTCTTATTAAATTAGAGGGTATTAATAAGATAAAATAATTTATGAAATATATTAGTTATGGGAAAAGACTTCCGTAGGACCATGAGGTAATCAGTCTAGTCTAATGAGTGGGGATACACACATTGGAGGCCAAAAATCCCAGTCAACTATAATTTCCTTATCTGGAGGCTCACGAACCATGCCCAATCGACAAATAATAATGTCAAAAGGATGGGGATTCTAATGGATTCATGTGGATCATGCTGAAAGGAGGGCATAGAGGAAACCTATGACCATTTAGTTTTCAATGGGGAGTGGGATAAAACAATGTGGTTTTTTGGGGACTTCACGGGCCTCAATTCCATAGCGCAGTCAGACATCCACTTCCTGGACAAATGGCTTCTTGGAACTAAGGGGAAGATCCCAGAGAGGATGGACTACACTTTAGTGTTCATAGTTGGTTGTAGGGTTATATGGACTACTAAAAATTTATGAAGATATTATGGGACAAAAATCAATCAAATTTAAATAGTTTCAAGGGCCATGATCAGTCTGATTGGCTTGGTTCGATTGTGAAAGAGCTCGCATGATACCCCTAGATTTAGGCCTCTCATTGTGGGTACCTAGCATTAATATGGAATCATTAGCTTCCCAGACCATTCAGTGGGGTGGTCATCCCATCCAATGGATCCCAAGAATAACATTGATGACTCATCTATTATGGGGAATATTAAGGGAGGTGGTGAGGTTCGAGACTCAAAGGGCTTGGTGTTGTATGCTTTCACTGCCTCCTACTACATAGGTTATTCTTTGTAGGAAGAGGGTTTGGATATGATCTATAGAATTTGACTTTCCAGATAGAACAACATTACCCATTGTGTGGTTGAAACTTACTCTATCATCGTCTACAATTTTCGGAAAGGTAAGGGTTTAACTCCTTGGTCAATCACTTATATCATTCACAGATGTCGTAGCCTCATTGATTATCATGGAGATATCCTTCATACTTGGTGAGAGGGGAATAAGGTAGCTGAATATTTGTTGTACTTTCCAATATATTATGTGAATATCATTTTATCTCTAGACCTCATCTCTAGGTTTCCCAATGGGGATACCATTTCTAGAGGGTTTTCTCTCAGGTTGCATCATTTTAGGCCCCAATGATTCCTTCATTTGTGTCTGTTGATTTGATGCAGTTTCGTCAGAGCATTTGAAAATTATTAATAAATTTATTTAATGCTGATAATATATATATAAAATTATTAATAAATATAAATTTATTAATAAATTTTTATTAACTAATCACTCAATTTTAAGAAAATTCATTTTATTCATGAAAAATTTGTTTTCTTAAAAAAATGTTTTTTTGTTTTTTGGGAGAAAATAATATTATTAAATTTTTTACACATTCATAAAATGAATTTGATAAAATGATATTAATATTTTAATTCAGAATATCAAAATTATCTATTTTAACTTTTTGGTATTTTTATGAAATTTTTTATTTTTCAATGAATTGTGAAAGATATAAATTTTTATTGAATCTTTTTTAAATGCCTAAGTTGTTTCCATTTTAGTTAATTAATATAATATTTATTAATAAATAATTTAATTAAATTTATAGATTATATATCTTAAAATATGAATTTAAATTCATATAATGATGATCACTAACCATATAGTTAATGTAAGATCATAATATGCTTGAAAAATGCTTTTATTAAAAAACCATTTGACGCGTTTTGTAGGTTTTTTGAAATTATATTATAAAAATTATATGAATTTAATTTGATAAAATAAATTCCATATTTGGAATCATTATAATTAATATTATTTAATAAGGTAAATTTAAATTTTGGTCATAATGAATAGTAAAGTAGTAAAAAACTGTTACCGTGGTTAAGGGTAAAACATGTTTACCAAGGGTTAAACTGAAGAGATAAGGTTTATAATGACCTAAAATCATGTCTAGTTTCTATTTTATGTCCATATTTTGACCTTATATCATCTAATTCCTATAAATTTATTATTTTGGTTCTATATAGTCATGATTAGTACTTTATAATAATTTAAGGAATGAAAAGTACAAAATGTCACTCCATTACTCTTAGAAATAAATTATGTGTTGACATAGGAAAAAATGAGGAATGTTTTGTTATAAATACTAATTAATTATAAATAAATTTTATTTATCATGCTAATTTATTTTTAAATTTTAGTGACGAAATAATTACCTTAAATGCTTATGCCACACCAAAATAATAGTTATTTAATTAAATGGAAAATAAAATAAATGATTAAAAAAATTCAAAGTAATATAATTTGAATAAAATATTTTTCCCCATAAATTTGGTATATTACTATAACAATTACTGATGTTTTAAAGGTATTTATTCTAATTCCATCTTTTTATTGGTTTTTTTAAAATCTAATTAAATGAATAGTTTTGAAATTGACATTAATGATACTTTATAAAAAATAATGTTACATTAAATGATTTATAGTTTCTAAAAGAATTATATTCCGAAATTTTTATTATAAATGGTTAATTATATCATACGTGGTTCGTTTATGCTTTATTTTACCTTTTATAGTAGCTTTCAAGACCCCCTAAAGAGTAAAAACATTAATTACGATGATTATGGTCAAAATTGGGGTTTACGCGTTACATGTAGTTATCTTAAAAATAATTTTCATAAGACATAGGTTATAAAACCTAGAGATTTTATTAGAAAGATTCTTTTTAATTTGTTTGATGTATTGTGTTGTATGCTACACCAAGATTATCCTGTACTATACATAACACCGTATTAGCTTGCAGTACATGAAACACTATTCATTTCATATGTTACACACAATTTAATGTTATTTTGATTGAATTTATTTTATGCAAGACTGTTTATAAGAGATAAGAAAATATTATAACCTACTAATTATAATGGCGACTATAAATAGTATTAACTTCTCTCTAAATAAAATATTTAAATGAAAATAAGTGAGTCTATAAAATAATAAAATTACTCTTTATGGGTTTTATTAGAGAGATATATATGTAATATATTCAATGCAATTTTTTAAATTCATATTATATTCTTTATAGATATGATATAATAAAATTTCTATTTTTTCAGATAAAACAAGAATTTTTCAAAAAAAAAATAGAGTTTTACCGCCTTTTGATGGGGAACCTTCATTAAATCTAGTTTTTGAAAATTTTATAAGTTCTATTTGACATAATAAACTTCTTATTTTGAATAGGGACATCATAATTCACCATGGTTGAAATTTTGGTATTTTTCTGATGAAATTCATATTTTAATGAATAGTGAAAATTACTCCATTTTAATTCAAAACTGCATTTTCGTCTAATTTATTTATATAGTTATATTTTCTGTTTAATTGGTTTTAATGTGTAATTGGATTATGTTTTTATAATTTAATTTAATTTTATAAATTGGATGTAGTTTCACATTTTAGTTAAACATAAACATATTTAAATATTTTGATAGTTTTTACGACTTAAAAATCTGTTTTCTCGTTTTGAGAATGGGAATTAATTTTAAATTAATTACATCAATATTTATATTTTGAATTTTGAAAAATTTATTCCATATTTAGAATCATTCGGTCCAAATTATGTTAATATGTTACTTTTATTTTTTGGATACTATGAATAATGACTATAATAATTTTTATTTACCACGGTAATTGGAAAATAAGGTAAATTAGGGTAAGAAACAATATGATATAGATAATAAAATTAACATAACAACTACCAAAATCCAATTGGTTGAATTAAATTCGACCAATATCACATAATATTAGGAATGGATTCATTTAATTGACTTTGTTCCATGAAAGTAATATAATAATAATTATAACAAATGAAAGGGACAACATTTTTTTAAAAGGTTGGGGCCAAAGCCTCATTTTTATTATTGAAAAAAAGCAAAGACATCTTTAACTGGGTAGAGTGAGACCCATTACATATCCCGAAGGCCCAGTGGGAATTTATCCCATTACATATCCCACATGCCTAATTTTTTTGGACCAAGGCCCATTTTTTGAATAGTACTTCTACAGTACCCACACTACTACAGTACCGCCGCTACTACAGTGCCCCCTGCCGCCGCTACAGTACCCTACCACCGCTACAATGCTGCCGTTGCAACAGTATATCGGCTACTACAGTAGTGCTACAGTTCTGCTACAGTACCTGTGCCCAATGGGTTTTAAACCCCCATTTTCCATGTAGAATTATGGGGTGCTTACCACTAAGACAAACCCCAACTACTGAAAGTGAAAACATGTCAACCTCATTTATCTTATATGTATAATAATTATAATGTAGTGATAATCTTTATAAAACATAAAAAATAAGTAGTCTTCAGAAATATAATTAAATTATATAAATCATGTGAATTTATTTAGAATTTTTATAGATTAAATAATTACCATTAATTATTACACAATAGTTATATAGATATTATTATTTTTATAAATATAAAATAAATGGTTTTAGAGGTATTAAAATAAATATAATGTGAACTAATTAATGTGATCCACAAATTCTCAAGGTGAAAATGACATTTTATGACTGTATTAAATATTTTGGTTTTAATTTATATTATGTGTTTATTTTATTTAAATTCAAATAAATGAATAGTTTCAAAATTACCATTATTGATATTTTATAAAAATAACAAATTATTAAATTAATTAAAAATCACAAAAATATTTAAAAATTAAAAAGTGAAAATGAAATGGTCTAAAATTTAATAATGTATCCAATTATGGAAAATTGATAACACATAAGTAAATATTTATAACCTTTTATTATTTAGAATATTTTTACCAGAATAAAAATTAAATATATTTAATAAAGATAAATCAAAATGATAAGGTTTAAAATTTAGTTAAAACATTTATAAATTTTATTGGTTGAGAGAATTTAGAAAAAATATCATATAATATTCAAAATAATCCACTTTTGAGGTGTTTTAATTTAAAAATTAATTTATATTACTTTAATAGTTTTGGTATTTCCAAAGATGCCCCTCCCCCCTCTTATAAAAGGGCACCTCTCTTCATTTAATCACACCTCTGAAGCCCATTTGTCTCAAAAAAAAACCTACCCAAATATCATCCCAAATTCTCTCACATAATCCTAGAGGCCATACTTTGGGAATAAATCCACCTTAATGAGGTATTTTGTGAAAATCAAAAGGTATACTCGATGAAGAGGTAATTGTTTTCTCACCTCTTTCAGAATTCTTTTCTTCTTATACATCCTATTATTATGTTTTTTCTATAATAAATTAATAAATACAACATATTATACATTATGAGATGTTACTATAGTTATGGTACAACATTATACCTCCTTTTATCCATCCTACGAATAATAATATCACCATGAATACGTACGTATGACTTATAGTCTTCATGCTATGGTGTAATATATTATTCAACAATACTTTAATTGTATGGGTATAATGATGGGTGTAATTGATGTAAATAATTAATATAAAATTATTATTATTCTATATAACTAATATAACATCCAATTCCATACCATTTAAACCATCAAAGGGAATGATATTGTCGCTTGTGCGTACGTACGAACTACCATCTTCGCGACACGATGAGATTCATTATCCACATTAACCATTAAAGATTGATTATAAAGTATATATAATAAACAAGAATGAAATATATGAAAAAATAATTCTACTGGATTTATTCATATATATATATATATATCAATTACTTTCTTCTATTCAATTCTATAAGGGAATAGAAAAAACGTTCATGCTTACGTACGACCTATTATCTACATAAACGGTGTATTCCATTTCATTTATTTATCTATTATATATATTTAATTACTAAATATTTATGATATATAAATAATGTTTTAAATTATTAATTTAATTACATCATGATCTATGTAATAATATAAGAATAAAAAGTCGAAACACGTACGATAAATAAAACAATTATTACCCAAAATAATTCTTTAACATGGAATTGATAAATAAACAGGGAATATAAAGTCATAAGTGAATAATATATGATATAATAAATATTATTATGGTTCTTATACCATTTAATAATATGTTTAAACTCTCTATATAATAGTTTTAGAAAAATATAGAAGAAATTAGACCTAAGGTAAGGTATAATTTCACAATCTCATTATTTTCTGAGATTGTTTATATCTAAGTATTTACTGGGGTGTATTTATCATCCAAGTCCATGATTCCTAAATATATAAGATTATATATATTGTTATACTATTTTTTTAAAGTCAATTTTACTCATTGGTTAATTTTTATTAAATGGTATGGATATAATATTTCTTTCGTTTTCCATAGAAGGCACCTTTTGACTTTTCCAGTAAGAGCACGAGAAGAATGTTTTTTTAACTTACACAATATTAATGTATTTTTACATCTTCATAATGCCTTATTTCCATCAATATTACTCTACAATATTTTAATTATATTTTCAACTAAATTATTTTCCATCTAATATGACATAGGGTTATGTTTATATCCATATTATTACATTTATTTTATTGTTTTTATTATGGAATTAGTTTTATGAAATCCATTTATATTATATGTATTATGTTATTATGAAATGATTTTAGAGAAATCCATTTTATTTCATGGGTTATGCTATGATGAATGATTTATGTTTTTGTGGCATGTGTAAGAATGATTTAATTATGAAATGGGTGGGACCTATATATCCCTTCAATTAATTATTTAAAGATTTATATCTTGTGATATATAAATTAATAGAATGATAAGTAAATCATGTTTATTAATATATGGATGAAATGACAAGTAAATCTGGTATAGTAATAAACGGTTGGAACGACAAGTAAACCCAGTTCAGTATTGGACATTATCCACTATGATGATTAAGACAATAATTCATTGGATACTATAGAAATCATATTATGTGGTTTTTTGTTTCCTCAATTCCATGTTTTATGCCAATTCTATTTTATCATGGTTAATGTTACTTTATTATCTATGCTTTATGTACATCCAAGATTTATTTTATAACTCAAGATTTTGATATTTAATCTTTTTGTACATGTTTTTACATTCTTATATTTATGGTTTGTTATATGTTCTCAAGGTTTACCCTTACTGAGCATTTGAGATCACCTTTTTTATGTTTTCTTTTCTCCAAGATTTAATAAAAGGTTTTAGGTAGGAAAAAAGGGGAATATATTTATGGGATATATTAAAGATCATTCACCACGTTAGAAGATTATGTTCCATGTTTCCAAATACACTAAAATAATATGGCCTTTGGGAGTATATTTGTGTAATGTATTTAATATTACAAGAAAGATTTGAAATGTCCATGTACATCAAGTTTGGGTCATTATAGTTGGTATCAGAGCAAAGGTATTGTTATCCTTTGGAAACTAGGATGCGAAAAATTTGGTGAGATCCATAGAGATATTTCTAAGGTATGTATTGTGATGTACCTAAGGATAAGTATAACTATAGGTTACAGTCCTATAATTATATTATTTATCATTAATAACCAAGTATTAATCCTATTATGTTAGAGATTGAAAGTACCCCCCTTGATTATGTTGTTTTCCTGGTGTGATTTTTTCCCCTCACACTATTCTTTTTTGGTTTTAGACAATGGATGGAACCCGAAGGAAACATGTTAATGATAAATGAACTAGGCAATGGAATTATTTTCCTCCTGAACAACCAAATATTATGGGAGATGGAATGTGAAATCATATTTCTATACTTACACAAGTTGTGAATCATTCACGACTTCTATATGAGCAGTGAAGGGAACAAAATTTGGTTGAGTCCCTCATGAGGCAATATCCACCTTTTTTATGTGGATCTTTTAATCCACTTGTTTCTGAATAATGTATCAGTAACATTGAAATAAATTTTCCATCCTTGTCTGTTCAGATCATGAAAAATTCATTTTGGCTATTTATCGTTTAGATGGAGAAGCATACTAGTGGTGGAATCTAATCAAGAATACAAGGCAACAATATGTAATTATATCCATAGAAGGATAAGAGATCAATAAATTATTTTTCAATAAGTACATTTTTCATATTCTTCAAACAAATATGTAAAAGGAGTTCCTTGATCTTAAGAAAAATGATGATGAATCTGTTAGTACATACAAGGAAAATTTTACAAGACTTTGAAGGTATGCTGCTGGATTTTTCATCTATCCTAAAGTAATGTTGATCGATCCTTCTGTGGTTTAAAACCATGTTTTTATATGGAATTAGCTATAATAGACTTCAAGAGTTATGATGATATTTTGTTTTATGATATCAAGGTATAAATAGAAGTTGGTGTTATATATCAATCTCATGGTTCTGATAAGAAATGAAAGAAGGAGTTAAAGAAAAAATCTCAAAACAATGGTGGAAGGAAGATGAATATTTTTCTTATGATCAAAGTATGGAAAGAAGAATGGAGGAGATTGTATTAAAGGGACTATAAGATGTTTTAAGTGAAGAAAAAAAATGTCATCAAGTAGTTGAGTGACAATGTAATAGGAAGAATGTTGTTAATTATGTGAATAGAGGAAAGACTACTGAGAACACACCAGCCATACTTAAATGCTACAAGTGTATGAAAATGAGGAATTATGTTAACCAGTGACCCAATCAATGGGTTATTGAAGATTATCAATGTAAAAAACCTCTTAAGGACAAAGAAAAATACAAATCACATGTAATCACTATTGGTGATGTTTTATTATGACACCGAAGTGGTGGAATGACTAAGTGTTTAGGTAATGGGATTCCAAAATAGTTTTGTAGAATATATTTTATAATATTATGGAATATTGGAATATCTATGTATTGGTCCATTGTGGTTTTCCATAACTATATAGTATTCAAAACCATGAAAAGTGATATAAATATTTTTGGAAATCATTTGATATGCGCATAATAAATGGACAATGATATAATGAGATGTTTGACAGTATTAATGATCTCATGAATAATATATAGACAAAGAGATATCATGGTTTGAGTATATATAATTTTTGGTATTTTTTGTGTGAGAAAAGAGTTAATTTTGATAGAATTCATGCTTTAATTAAGGTTCTTTGGTAATTCATGTTATTTTCATGTTTGAAGACAATAAATTATTAAGGTATTCACATGTTTGTATTATGAAAACCAAGAACTACATTATGAGATATGTGGGATAAATGTTAAGATAATTTAGTTAACCTCTCTCTAAAGTTAATATTTTCAATTTTTGGAATATTTTAATGTTATCCATTTATTGATAGTATAAGTTATATTCCAATTGATGTTTTTTAGATTAATATATTATCTCAGCATAGGTGGTATTATGCATATTTTATTTCCTATGATAACCATTTTGTTGAGATAGATGGAAAGACCTATCATTCTATCACATGATCTTATAACACTTCCAAAATGAAAAATTCAAATTCATTTCTTTAAATAAGAGATGAAGTGGAATTTGTTCAAGGAATAAAAACTATGAGATTGTACCAAAATCAAATAAGTATCTATTATCATGAAAAAGTATTAAACTTTAGGGAAAGGATATTGAAAACAAAAAATTATATATTACTACCTTCTTATTCGATGAATCAGATAGTCCCTTAAATCATCACAGATTTATGGATTTATGTTTGTTAACTTTCTCCAAACCTTGTTCTCTATCTCTATACATCAAAACATGATGGTTAGATATTTCTTTCATGTCCATATTTTCACTTCCCAACTACGTTCTACTATGTGGAAACCAAGTAATGAGTAACTTTGGGTAACCATTATGTTTCTTAATTTCCTTTTTAAAATGAATTTTTAGTCTTCCTTTTTATGATGTGGGTTTCTATAAAAGAAACTTGCAAGTAGTAAACCTTTTATAACCCTGAAAAATTTCAAGGGAGAAATTAATTTTAAAGGGGTATAATTTAACAACCAAATATATTATGACACATATTATTTTTAATTTCATTTATGTATTGCCTTGTACGCTACAGCAATATTTTCTTACGCTATACACAAATTTATATTAGCTTGTATTATATAGAACAATATTCTTGGATTTTTTACAGACAATTTCAATTTCTTTTTATAGAATTAATTTCATGAAATACAGAGTATAATTGAAAACTAAATATTATAACCAATTAATTATAATGGAGGGTATGGATAGTAGTAACATCCTTCTAAAAAACGATTCAAATGAAAATATGAGAGTCTATAAAATAATAAAATATCTCTTTATATATTTATTAGTGATATATATGTAATATATTCAATTTAATGTTTTCAGTTCATATGATATGTTTTATATACATGATATAATAACAAATTAAAAATCTTAGATAAAAGAAGTAATTTTAAAAGAAATCAGTTTTATCGCCTTCTGATGGAGAAATTTTTTTAAATCTAGTTTTTGAAAATTTTATAAGTTATCTTTAACAAAATAAAATTATTCTTTATAATAGTGACATAATAATTTACCTTGTTTTAAATTTTGGTATTTTTCTGAAGAAATTAATTTTTTAATGAATAAAAAAAAACTAAATTTTAATTCAAAATAAATATTTCGTCTAATTTATTTATATAGTTATATTATATTTTTAATTGGATTTAATTTTTAATTGGATTATGTTTTTATCATTTAATACAATTTTAGTCATTAGATGTAATTTCAAATTTAACTTGTGCATGAACACATGTCAATATTTTTAGAGTTTCTGCTTATTAAAAAACTGCTTTCTTGTTTTGAAAATGATAATTAATTTTAAATTAATTACGAAAAATTTTGTGTTTCTAATTTTTAAAAATTTACTCCATATTTTTAATCATGTGGTCCAAATTATGTTAATTGGTTAATTTTATTTTATGGATATTATGAATAGTAACTACAGTAATTTTTATTTACCACGGTTAATGGTAAATCAAGTAAATTAGGGTAAGAAAAAATCTGATAAAGATAATAAAATTTCCCTAAAACTTACCAAAATCCATTTCGATGAATTAAATTAGACCAATATCACCAAAGGGTCTTAATTTATTCATTTAATTGACTTTTCCCCATGAAGGTGACACAATTATAAATAAAACAAAAGAAAGTGACAACATGTCACTCTCATTTATCTTATAAGTATAATAATTTTAATGTAGTGATAAAATTAATAAAACATAAAAAATAAATAGTCTACAAAAAGATAGTGAAATTTTATACATCATGTGTATTTATTTATAAATTTTATATATTAAATAATTACCATTAATTATGACACAATAGTGATGTAGAACTTATTACTTGTAGAAATATCCAATAAATAGTTTAAAAAAAAGTAAAATAAATATAATATGAACTAATTAATGTGCTACATGAATTTTCAAGGTGAATATGACATATTAGGACTATATTATATATATATATATATATATAATTTATCTTATGTGTGATTTTTATTTAATTTCAAATAAATGAAAAGTTTCAAAATTGACACTACTGATATTTTATAAAAATAATATGTTATTATATTATTTAAAAATCACAATTTTTTTAAAAAATTACGAAGTGAAAATTATAAGGTATAAAATGTAATAAATATTCCAATTATGGAAAATTTTCAACATATAAGTAAATATTTATAACCCTTTATTATTTAAAATGTTATTGCCACAATTAAAATTAAAAAGATTAAATAAGGATAAATCAAAATAACAGGGTTTAAAATAAAATAAAAACATATATAAATATTATTTTTTGATATTATTTCCACCCAAAATCATATAATATTAAAAATAATATACTTTTTAGGCATTGAAATTTAATAATTAATTTATATTACTTTAATAGTTTTGGTATTTCCAAAGATGCCTCTCCCCTCTATTATAAAAGGGAACCTCTCCTTCTCTTTTAATAACACCTCTAAATCCCTTTGGATTGGAAAAAACATTCCCAAATCACCCTAAAAATTACATCAAATGACCATAAAGTCCATACTTTGGGAAAAAAATCCCTCTTAATGAGTCCTTTTGTGCAAATCAAAAGGCGATACTCAATAAAGAGGTAATTTTTTTATCACCTGTTTCAAAATTCTTTTCTTCTTCGACATCCTATTATTATGTTGTTTCCCTATTAAATTAATAAATATAGTATATTATATATTATGAGATATTAATATAGTTATGTAAAGACCTTATATATCCTTTTATTCATACTACAAATAACAATATCACTATACATGTGCAAGTACGAGTAACCGTCTCCTCGCTGTGGTGTAATCTATTATTCAATAATTCATTAATTAGATGGGTACAATTATTGATATAATGGATATAAATAATTTATATAACATGATAATTATTTTTCATAATTAATATAATATCAAATTCCATACCATTTAATCCCTAAAAGGGAAGGATATACTCACTCGTGTGTATGTAAGACCTATCATCTTCACGACACAATGAGATTAAATCTCCCCGATAACCATTCAAGAATTATTAAAAATCATATATAATAAATAATCATAAAATATATGACACAATAATTATACTGGATTTATTTATATATATATCCTTTACTTTCTTCCATTCAATTCAATAATAAAATAGAAACAACGTTCATGTGTACGAACGACCTACCGTCTCCATGAACGGTGTATTCTATTTCATTTATCTATCGATTATATATATTTATATACTGAATATTGATGATATATAAATAATTTTATTCATTATTTAAGTAATTAAATCAATATCTATATACTAATATCACGATTAAGCTATCAAAACACATATTATATATAAAACTATCATTACCCAAAACGTTGCTTTAACATGGAATTGATAAATAAACTGGTAATATAAAGTCATAAGGGAATCATATATGATATCATAAATGTTATTATTATTCTATTACAAGTTAATAATGTGTTTAAACCCACTATATATGTGTTTTTTGCACATATGAAAGAAATCAGACCTAAGGTAAGGGAAAATTTCTGAATCTCATTATTTTTTTAGATTGTTTATAAGTAAGTATTTATTGGGGTATATTTATCATCCAACTCAATGTATCCTAAATATATAACATCATTTATATTCTTCTACTATTTTTTAATGAAAATTTTACCAAGAGGTGAATTTCTATTTAATGGTACGGATGTAATCTTTCTTTCATTTTCCATACGAGGTAATTTTTGACTTTATTAGTAAGAGTATGAGAAGAATATTTTTTAACTTATACGGAATGAAAAAATTTTACGTCTTCATAACACATTATTTCCATGAATATTCCTCTATAATATTTCAAATTAATTATCAAATAAATTATTTTATTTTAAAATTGGGTGGAATTTTGAAAAAATAAAATGTTTTTTGAAGAAGAAAGGATATTTTCCTGAAGAAATAAGCACATCTATTTTATAAAAATAAATTTCAATCTAAGAAAAAATGTGGTTATGTTTATATAAATATTTTTACTTTGATTTTATTAAGTTTATGATGTAATTATTTTTATGAAATCCATTTATTTTATATAGATTATTTTATGATGGAATTATGTTAAATAAATCCATTTTATTTCATGGGATATGCTATGATGAATGAGTTATGTTTTTGTAGAACATATAAGAATGATTTCATTATGAGATTGGTGGGACCTATATCACCCTCCAATGAATTGTATTAGGATTTATATCTCATGAGATATTCATGAATAGAATGACAAGTAAATTTGGTCCAGTAATACAAGGCTAGAATGACATGTAAATTCAGTTTAGTAATACATGGGTGGAACGAAAAGTAATCCTAGTTCAGTAATAAAATTTTTCCACTATGATGGCCTTTGAAGTAATGACTTATCTAATATGGAAACATATTATATTCTTTTTTTTCCACAATTACAGGTTTTATGCTAATTCAATTTTATCGTGATTAATGTTCCTTTATGTCTATGCCTTATGTACTTCCAAAATTTATTTTATTACTAATGTTTTTTATATTTAAAGTTTATGTTCATGTTTTTACATTCTTATGTTTATGGTTTGTTTTATGTTCTCAATTTTTACCCTTAATGATAATTTGAGATCACCTTTTTTTATGTTTTCTTTTCCCCATGATATAAAGAATGGTTTTAGTTAGGAAAACAAAATGGGATGATCTTGTTGGGAGATGTTAAAGATATTTCACAAAGTTATAAGATTATTTTTCAGGTTTCCAAATACACTAAACTAATGTGGTCTTTGGGAATATATTTTTGTAATGTATTAAGTATTATGCAGAATAAATTTAATGTCCATGTACATCATGCTTGGGTCATTATATAGTTTTTTTATTTGATAAATTTGATTTTATATTTATAATCCTTGGGTAAAAATTATATAATAAGACTCATTTAATATTTCTGATTAAATAATAAATTACGTAGGTAAAATAAAAAATATAATTACCATTGTGAAAACGAAAATGGTAAACGTAAGTAAATTTAGAAGTTAATAGAATAACATGTTTAAAAAATGTGAATTTTTTTATAGTGGTGGTTTTTATAGAAAATATATTTTCTGAAATCCAATATTTATCAATTTTGGAGGCATATGTCTTGAGAGTGACTTCCCATTATTGAATAGTTTTGGGAATTTACAAAAAATGAAACTCTTTCTCTCAATTATAAAAAGGAACTTCCTCTCCTAATTTATTCATACATTAAAATATTTTTGGTACATCCATGTACTACTTAAATACCATCTTTAATAACCTTACCATGTCCTAGAGTCATTTTTTTGATTATGAAAACCTCTTAGAAATTTTTTTGGTGCAAACCTAAAGAGGTTATTAAAAGAAGAGGTATCGTTATTAACCAAGTGTTTTGTTTTATTTCTTCTTCCAACTCCTCAAAATATTATTCAAATATGGTGAAATAATAACATAAGTATCTAATATATAATTATATTTTATTATGTTATTGTAATAACATATATCCATTTCCTCTTCCATCAAATGAGAAATGAAATCATCGATCATGTGTATGGTGGATTATCGCCTCACGAATAGATGAAATTATTTTTCAATCGCTACCTCTCAATGATGGATATAATGATAGATTTAATGTATATATATGATAGTTATATCATTATTATGCTTTTGGAATTATAATATCACATATTACTTCTCACATTCCAATATTTTGGAAAATGATAATGTCACTCATGTGTATGTATGGACTACCGCCACCACGAAGTGATGTGATACATTTTTCATTTTATTTTTACATGGATGGTAACAAGGATATATTTAATGAATATATATGATATATATTGTATGAAAATTATTTCTAAATGTTAATTAATATTTACCTTTATTTCAATCGATATGTTGAGAAAATGTAAACAATGTTTATTTGTACGTACGACCTACCATCCCTATAAATAATGTAATCCATTTTTCAATCTCTAGAATTTATATATGAATTAAAATATGCATATAATGAATATATATAATATTTATTTAATTATTAAAATTCTATATATTATCTAACCATAATAAAATTACAAGTACCAAAACTACCAAACCACAATATACATGAAAAAAAGCAGTTGTTACCCACAACAACGATTTTAACAAATAATTTTTAATAAATGAGTGGTAAAAGGTTAAAAGTAAATCATATATGTAATTATATATATATATATGAAATAATGAAACATACACACTCAAATATGGTACTAAGAAAAATATTTTTTTAAAGAGTGACTGAAATTATATAGACCATTACACATATGAGGATATTTTCTGGTCTTGGTTTTGGAGGACTGGGAAAATTACTTATAATATATTAGAGTTTACAGAAATAATCTTACAAAATTTATTTATCTTCACCCATTTTATCAACTTAAAAATTAAAAAAATCCATTGAACTTATAATTATCCTATGAAAAACTTTTTAAAAATTAGGCTGAACATAAAATTACCCAGTAAGAGGTTCTAAAATGAGTGAAAATAATTTTAGAAATACTATTCAAAAACATTTTTGAAAATATTATATTTTATATAAAATATAAAAAATTTGATAAATAATGTCCTAAATTATAACACTAGGTTTATAAAAATATATAACTATATAAATAATTTTCAAAAGCCCTTAAAAATTACAAATCACATTGAAAATACAGTCTAATTTCAAAATATAATAACCTTTAAAATATATACAATGATTTCTTTAAAATGATTGAAAACCAATTTTTGAATGAAATAAATTTAATGCCAAATATAAACATTTTAAATAATAAATATTTACCACCCCAAATAATAATATGAGACCGAATGTCCCAAAGGCCTTATTTTTATTTATTTATTTCTAACCCCCCCTTTTAAGGGTTGAGGGGGGACCCTTACAAGGACCATATGTTTAGATAATTACATGACCCATAGGTCTTGGAAATATTTATCCAGACAATAACAACTTACAACAACTCCTCCCCCGCTTCTATATCATGATGTCAGATCTCCACCTTCGCATGGATATTTGACTAGGCTACCTGTGCATGCACAAGCTAGTCCTGATGGTAATGAAATACCCTCCATTTATTATATATCCATTAGATTCTACTCTGGTGAACACACCTACTTTGAATCATCATCTAAATTCTTCTCCTTGTAAATTCTACCCGGTCCATTTAAGCACAATTTCATGTGGCCCGATGGCCTTGAGGTGGCCTCAAGGCATTGAGGTTTCCTAAAGGACTTGAGTGGCTTGGAACACTTTCTGGCCCAAAGTGCATGGGATGCCTGAAGGCCTTGAAGGACATGAGTACCAAAATGGTGGCCCGAAATCCTAGACATATGAATTGTGTCAGCTGCTTCAATGCCTACTATAGTTCCAACTATAGTAGTGCTATAGTAACTACTAAATTACTGCTAGATTACCCCACTAAATTATGACTCTTCTCAAATTTGAACTCGGGTCTCTTGGATGCACTTACCAAGGCCTCAAAAACTAGGGAGATGCTCTAGTGAAAAAAGTGGGTTGTTAACACCAACTCCCAACAGGGGGACCCGAACAATCCCAAGTGTGCGCCACATTTCCCAACTAAGGAATGTCTTGGAATCATCCTCTGCATAATACAAACAGTGTACTTGTCTTGCGGGATTGAGCCTACAACGGTTACCAAGGAGAGCACGGGGTACAAACAGTGGGTACCACTCGGCTAACACTACATTGGAAAAATGTGGGTTGTTAGCACTGAATCTCAGCAGGGGGCCCCGACCAAGCCCAAGTGCACACCACATTCCCCATCTAAGTAATGGCTTTGAAAATATTATTTTTTATTATGGAATTTAATGATACTTTGAAAACATTAATAAATAAATTCATCCTATATTAATATAAATTTTACGAAAACATCTAATTGAGTTTATGGGTTTACTCCAAATTTCATATCATCACATTTGATACCTAAGTTCCAGTTTTTAAATAAGAATTTTTTTTAAAAAATCCCACATTAACAAAAATAATTCATTAAAACCCATTAAAAAATTACATTAATTTTTTCTAATGAGTAAAATAATTTTCAAATTCTTTAAACATTGACAACAATTTATTATGATAAAATCATAATTCTTTCATTGAAAATAAGATAACTCTACATTTTCAAAACAAAATTATAAATAATTCATGTTAATGAAGAAATTAATTTTGTGCCAATTATTTTCATAAAAATCATAAAATTTCATTAGAATATATTGTGGATGTCCATACTTATAATTATGAAAGAAAAAAATATAAATAATAATTATTATTACACATAAAATGGTAACTTAAATTTTGACATTGAATAATTGTTTTATCAAAAATTATAATTTTTTAAATTGAAAATTTTAAAATAATAAATTCCATGACCTAAAATAATAACTTAAAAATATAATTACCTTAAAATTAAGTTTGTAAATATATTTTTCCTTTATAGAAAATAATAGGTTTGAAATATAATCAAAAATAACATTTGATAGAAATAACCCCCTTACATAAATAGGGATTTTTAGAAAATAAACATTACTTTGGAAAATAGAATTACCATTATAAACATGAAAACAATTCTCAATAAAAAATTATACATAAAATTATAATTTTATTACTTAAAGGGGTTTTAAAAAATAATATAAATAGTTTTGAAAATATATTTTTCCCTAACCTAGAATTAATAAAGAAACCAAGTTGGATAAGGCTACCATTGAAGCTTAAAAATGAATTTATAGAATAAGAAGGGAAAGGGAGAACTTGGGAATGGGATTTCTTATGAGTGAAGAGGGATTTATATTAATAAAGTAATATATAATGGGGTTTCGATATCATTATTTGATGCTTTCAAATTATAACTACAATGGATACAAAAATAGTATACCTACTAATCTATAATATTGTAAATGGATTTGATGCTCAAAGATTATAGAGAAAGCTATAACAACAATTAAAATTCCATTATTATGATAGTAATATATATATATATATATCTCTGTGTGTGTGTGTCTTTACCACTGCTGTTAATATCTAAGGAAGAAGAAATAAAAATATAACCTCTTTTATAAACATTTTATTTATATAATCTTCTTCGGTATTTCCAGGAATCCTCAAGATGTTTTGAAAATGGGGAAGCACTATTGATGTTTTTAATTTACTATGATCCAAGGAACAATAAATCACCTTTGTTTAATATAGGAAAGGGTGTGATTTTGATTCTAAGGGAATAAAAAATGGAGGTAAGGGTCTTTAGATGATGTGTTTTAGGTCATCCACACTGAAGATTCCTTACACTAGAAGGAGGATAAGTATAAAACAAATCTTCGATATAGTGTAATGAGGAAGGGGAAGAAACTAAATAGTTTTAATTAATTGATGATGACACTCATTAAATCATATAGTTGATATCATCTACATCAAATTACAACATTATAAATGGGTGTCTTTAAGAGTGTGAATAGTAATATGTTCTTATTCGTTCCACATCGGAAGATCGTTTGACTGAGAATTTAAATATATGACTTGTTCTACTACTGAAGATTCAGGCCGAGACACTAGGGTCAGCATCTAGATACACATGCTCACACCTATATTTGAATGGACTAACTCGCCTAATCCCTTAAGCAACTCTGGTTACACTATACCTAAGCTTGTCATGACCACATTCTAGGCATGTTTGTGTGCTCACACCACCTGTTTCCTTGCTAATTAGCCTAGCTGACTCCCAATAATGGTAACAAATTCACCACAAATGCTTGGTTAATCTAGCTGGTTAGCTTTAATAGCTAATTTTTTTATATAATCAATTTTTAAATATCAAAATGTTTTCTAAATATATCCAAAAATAATATTTCTTATATCCATAAAAATACATACTTATCAACACTTCAAAGTTATATTTATTAATTTAATCATATTTTCTTTACAAAATTAACATTTTAGAAATGATATTCTATTAACCATAATTTTTTATATGAAAACAAATTTATTAAAAATTAATAAAAAATTATTATTCAATTTTTAAAAAAAATTATGAAAATTTATTTTGAGAATTAACATTTTACTATTTTTATGAGTATATATATTATATAATTTTTTTGTTTACTATAATTTAGTGATAATAAATTTTATACTTTTGGTATTTTTGTCATAACATAAAATTACATTTTAAACAATGTTTTTATAAACATTGAATTATATCTTATATATATATATATTGTTAAAAAATATCATAATGGATTTTTTATCCTCTTTACTCGGATATTTATTGAAAAATTTCCAAATGACTATTTATTGATGGCTAAATCATTCATTTTATAAATACCTTGAATTATATTTTAATAAACTAAAATCTTTATATTATTGTTTTTCATCACATTTAAGGATGGTTTATATTTTCTCGCTAATTCGTATTATTACTGTCATCCTCATTGGTGTATTTGTGCTCCTGGATGACAATAAAACGTGGAATATGACTTTAGTGTTATCATGATACAAAAGTTTTTTCCACTTTTATTACTGATGGCTATTGCATGTTTAATTTCATCTTAAATAGTTGCATAATTCTATACAGAAGGGTGTTTTTATATCAAATACGAGTCTGTGTATTACTGTACATAAAATATACTCTATATTAACATATTTTTCAAAGACTATTATAATCTATTTAAATTAAATTTCTATATTAAAATACTAGGATGTCACATTCTACCCCCATTAAGAATAATTTTTCCCTTATGAGTATTTTTACCTTGACTTATTAACATTTGATGTCTGGAATATCCCAATATTTGGAATTTTAAATCTTATGAAAAAAACAATGAAAAGGTAAAATTATAATAGTTTTAATAAAAATAGTTTTTATCTTAATCAATGTATCCACCTATTCCATTTTTTATCAATTGAAATGGTATATGGTCTATACATTTCCAAAATGATTCAATGATCATTGAAATTACCTTCATTATTTTTTCTAGAAGCATATCATACAGTTAAGATATATTTATGGGTGAAAATTTAATTTATAACTTTTTTTTTTGAAATATGATTGCAGAATATTTGATAGAACATTATTTTTATAAAACACTCAAACTAAATCTATTTTGAATCATTCGATCAAGGGTCCTTCAAAAATACCAAGTGTTTGCCCGAATAGATTGATAGTTATTATTAAACAAATATAGTATTGACAAGGGTATCCTACGTCTGTAGTTATTCTAAAATAAAAATTTTCCTCATGATCTCATGTCAAGGTAAAATATTAGAAAATTCCTTAGTGGTACCTCCCCTTTTGGGTTAGGTGAGAATTTTTGGAATTATGGACTATATCAGTACATGATTCATGATGATATAAAGGAACAAAAAAGGTGTTTTATTCTTAATACAACTTCATTCAAGAAATTTGTATGTAAAAAAAGTTTGAAAATTAATGGAGCATAAAATTATAATAATAATTTGGTGCATGTTCTGAGGAAGTGATAGAAGCATTGCTTGTGATTCTCTTCTATACATATATAACTGATTTCAAAATTCTATAAAAGTTAAAAAATATTGTTTTTACTAAAAATAAATTTACTTGATTACTTAAACTATTTCAACCAAACCATCCTAAAGTCCAAAGTTATCTAAATCCTTTATTTGACACCAATTATGTAAACCCGAAACCTACACTACCAGATACTTTGATAAAAACATCATTCATTTTTTTATAAAATGTGAGAAACAATATATAGACCATTACCCATTTTAGGACCATTTCTATTTTAGATCATAGATGAATAAAAAATTAATTTAAATATATTAGAGTTTACACAAATTAAATAAAAACATTTTATTGAATTTTCTTATGGTAGTTCCTTAATAGAACCAAAATCATTTTAAAATTTAAATGATCTTATGAAAAGCATTTTAGAATATAGGGTGAGCATAATATTTCCCATAATGGGCTTTAAAACAATGAAAATACTTTTATAAATTCTCTTTAAAAACAATATTGAAAACATTTTATTTTATATAAAATATAAGAAATTTCGGGAAATAATTTTTCAAAATATTACTAAAGTGTTTTAAAAATATATAACCAAAGAAAATAATTTTCCACAAAAATTAAAAATTTGACATATCTTTGAAAATTCAATTTTACTTCAAAATTTAATAACCATTGAAATATATACCTATATTTGTCCACAAAGTTTAAAATATTTATTTTCTAAATAATAAATTTTATATCAGACATAAAAATTTCAAATAATAAATAAAAATATCCCCAAATAATAAAAATAGGGTTTAAAAATTCATATAATAGATAAATTATAAAACTAACCTTTGAAAACATAATAATTTTCCAAAATAAATTTATCCTTGAATAATTTTTAAATATTTACTCTCAAAATAATAATTTTTATTATGGATTATTATGATACCTGGAAAATTTTATAAATCCATGAGACCTTTAGTAGTATCACTTTTAGAATAATACACCCTTGAGGTTGTGTGTTTACTCTCTATTCCTTATAATCATCTTCTACAAACAAGTGCCAAATTGTGAAATAAAAATAGTTTCTTACATAGTCTTACTTTGACATTAACAATCCATTAAAAAACATAAAAAATATTCAATAATTATTTCCAAATAGGAAACTACTTTTCCCCCAATTTAATTTTTTTAAACATTCTTTTGATAAAATCAAAATTCTTTATTATAAAAGAGGAGAAACATATAATTATAACAATTTTTTAATAAATAATTACAGTTAGTGATAAAATTAAATTTATAAAAATAATTTTCATAAACAATTTGAAATTTCATTGGAATATATAGTTCATGTAAATACCTATAATTATGAATTAAATTTTTGATAAATAAAAGTATTATTACTTAAAAAATGATTATTATAAGTTCAACATTGAAAAAAACTTTTTTGAAATAAAATTACAATTTTGGAATTAGGAAATTTGAAAATAGCATATTACTACACATAAAATAATAATTTAAAAATACAATTCCCTTAAACATAAGTTTGAAATATAATTTTACTTTACATAATATAATTAGTTTGAAGTATAAATATAAATAACTTTCTATAAAGATGACCCCCTTAGGTAAATAAGATTTTATAGAAAATAAATATAGATTTGGAAAATATAATTTCTCTTACCAACATGAAATTAATTTTTTTTTTAAAATTAGACATAAAAATATAATTACATTACTAAAAGGTGTTTTGAAAAATAATTTACATTGTTATGAAAATAGAGTTACCCTTTACTAGAATTCAGACAAAAGTTGAGATGGACAAGGATACCGCCTAAGGTTAGAAACAAATTTATAGAAAAATATGGAAAGTTAGAACATGGGATATGAATTTTTGATGAGAAAAGAGGGAGTTATCAGTATACAAATATATATATAGTTCTTTTTATAACACTATTTTATGTTTGAAAATAGTGACCCCCATGGACACTAAAAGAATATACCTAAAATTATGTATGATTCTAAGTAGAATTAGTGATCTTGGACTTCTAAGAAAGATGAAAAAACAATGGAAATACCATTATTCTATTAGATACATATATATTTACATATTTATATCTATGTAAAATTTCCATTAATATACAAAATAGGGGAAGAAGAAAAAAAATATTATTTTGCGGATAAAATTTTCATATAAGTTATTTTTTTCATCTTTCAAAGAATCCATGATATGTTTTGAAAATGGGGAAGGTTTCTTGATGTTTTCTATTTACTATGTGTTGAAGAACTATTAAGCACCTTCATTTAATAGAACAATGTCATTGATTTTGTTGACAAGGTAATATAAAAGGGGAGATATGAGTTTCTAGATGAACTATTTGTAGGTTTTACACACTAGAGGTTCCTTGCATTGGAAGGCTAAGATGAAGATGAAGCTCAGAATTGGAATACCAAGGAAAGAAAAGTAACAATTGTATTTGACTGTGAGGAAGACAATGAATGATAGATCAAATCATTAGGATCACCTTGATGAAACAACCACATCATAAATGATAGTTTTTATGTGGGTGAATATAAACCTATGCTTCTCTATCCCACATCAAAAGTATGACCAAATGAGTGTTTCTATATATAAAAAGTGATGCCAATAAGGATTCGAGATGATTCACCGGGTTCAGCACCCGGACACACATGCGGACATCTATATAGGGACGATACAGCCCACATGACCCCTTACACACATTTGGGCACACTATGACTAGGATATGAATGTTCACTTACCTTCTATGTGCAGGCTCTCACACCACCTACTTCCATGATGGCTATCTTATATGGATCCTAAGTGTGATCAAGAATTTCCCCCACAACACCTCGTTGAGATGGCTTATTAGCATGCATAGCTGGACAAATTTTTAAATAATAATGTTTTAAATATCTAAAAGTTTAAAAAATATTTCTAATATTTAACTTATATCCATCGACATATGTAGTTATATTTATTTTGAAATTCTATTCATTAAATTACTCATTTTTTTCTTTCCAAAATTAACAATTTAGTAATTAAATTTTATTAACCATATTTTTTGTTATCTAAAAACAATATTTCTAATTTTTTTTATATATTTAATATTCAATTTTTTTAAAAACCCTCAAAATTACTTAATTGAATTAAATTTTACCTAATTATATATTGTGTCTATATTCTACACATATTTTTATGTTTACTACTATTTATTATTAATAAATACTATACTTCATATATCTATGTCATAAAAAAAATTAAATTTTATCCAAAATTTTTATAAACCTTAAATCATATCTTATATATATATATATATATATTAGAAAGATCATATTGACGATTATTTTTTCATTACGATCATTTTTATAAAAAAAAGTTATAATGACTAATTATTAATGGCCAAATCATATATCTTAAAAATAATTGACTTAAATATATTTTAATAAACTGAACTCTCTGTGTTTTAGTTTTTCCTCATATTTAAGGATGGTTTCTGTTTTATCATTCTTATATATTTTTACTAAAATACTATTTGTTGTATTTACAATCTTGGTCAATCCTAAATATGTTGTCTATGACATTGGTGTTATCATGCTCTACATATGTTTTCCTATTTTATTATTGATGGCTGTTGTAGGTTTAATTTTAGCTTAGATAGTTACAGAATTCTATAGATTTGGGTGTTATTGTATCAAAGTTTGTGTTTATGTATTATTTTGAAAATATATACTCTATCCTAATTTGAGTTTCTAGGAATTGAATTATATATTTAAATGACATTTACTTACTAAAATACAATGATTGAAATATATGAGTATGATTCAAGAATAGTTTTTTAATAAACCTATATTTACTATACCAGATGTTCGAACACATACAAATGAAGTTGAGACTTGAGGTAAGGTATTTTCATATTACTTTTATTTTCCTTGGAGACATTCCAAATTCACCACTTGTTTCTCTGGTGTAGTGTATATACATTCCATGAAAATATTTAATGATTATTATTATGAATATTACGAGATATGAATATCCATATAAGGTTATTTCTATCTCGGGTCTTACTATTAACAAGTTTCCAAAGTGGTAAGGGTTTTAAATTACCATCTCATTGTTTATCAATATTTTTTATGGTAAATTTATGATGAAAAAATATTATAAACTATCACTCAATAAAAATATTAATTTTCTTATCCTCTAGTTATTTTGGGAAATTAATTTTTTTTCATTTCAGTTTTCTTCTTGTTTATGTACTCAAGAGTCCAAAATGACATTTTTAAGGAAAATGACTGTATTTATCTCTTAAATAAAAAAATTCTATCTCTTCAATGTCCATAATTTCTAAAAATGTTTTAATTTTTTTTAATATTATAAATTTATTTTTAATGTCATTTCTACACTTGTTTGAATTTATTCAAAAACGTTTTAAAATGAATCTTTTGTAGTTACCTAAACATGGTAATTTTGACTTTTTACCAAAAACATGAAAGGTATTTTTTAATATGTAATACATGAATGGTATTTCTCATAATCATGATAACATAATGATTTAAATATTCCATTATTAAATTTCAAGATATTTTTAAATAAAATGTTTTTAATATTTAGGAATTATTTAGATTTTAAATAGGTGATTTCATTGTAAAAGGTTTTTTTTCTCAATAATGTTTTAAGGATATTTTAATTTTATACCTATTAATCAATGTAAATAAACCTTTATTACACTTATGACCTACTAGGGATATGATCTAATGATAACATCCCTATCATTTCTCTGGATGGTTAATGATTTTGATTAAAATATATTTATGAAACTTATTTTTTTCAATGAGTTATGCTTATAAAACCCATCTCTTTTCCATGTGTTATACTATGATGAAATGTTTATAAAAACCACTTAATTTCTATGGGTTATGCAATGATGAATGTTTTATGATGTAAAGACCCGTAAATTTCAAGGAATTTTTTTTATTTTCTTTAGAATTTTACAAGAACGCAGTTTCGGACATCACCTAATTCCAAGGCCCGGTGTGCCCAGAATCATCTCCCGAAGTTTGGCTCAGGTACGTTCAATGAACGAATGACTGAGTGTTTCTAAATTTTAAACCGGTGCTCGGAATCAAATTCTGAGGGCACCGATGGAATCACATCACTGGTAGTTGCTTATGAACGCCTTTTCCGGAGTTGCGTTTTCCCCGATGAGGTTATTAAAATTTTCGGGTTAACTAAATAATAAAATAAAATTGTGCAACAGATTTTATTTTTATTCTAAGAGGTGTTAATCTAGGCATGGAGGTTGGAGTGGGGCCCACTTGTAACACCCCGAGCTTCCACGATATGCTTCTCTTTCAATAATGCAATAGCTTGCATTGTACGCAAGTTCGAGATTCTAACACACACCACAACCAATCAAAGTAGCCATTATGAATAGTAATACCTGATTTTTGAGATTTTATAAATTTTATATTTCAAAATGGACTTAATTTTTGGATTTCGAATATCGAAATTAGCCTATGTTGAATTTTTCGTATTTTTATGAGAACTTCCAATTTTTTATGAATAGTGAAAAATACTTAAAAACAACTTTTTTAAAAAAATAATTTACAGTGATAAATTATACTATTGAGTGGTTTTAAAGTATAATTATAATATATTTTTACCATGTTATCCAATGGTGTTCATTAGAATTAATTTCACTTTGAAATTGGACATAAACAATTGTCAATCTTTTGGTATATATTATTTCTTAAAAACACACTATTTGTTGTGACAGCGGGAATTAATTATAAAATTAATTAATGCAACTTATATGTTTGGAATTTTGTAAAATAGACATCATTTTTGAATTCAGAATATCAATTATATCTTAGGGTGAAATTTTGGCATTGTTATGAAAAACATCAATTTTTGATGAATAGTGAAACCAGTAAGTGGTAGTTAAAAAACTGATTTTTTGTTTAAATGAAATTTTACCACTTATGTGATTTGATTTTCAAAAATACGACATACATAGTTGTCATTAGGAAGTAAAATTTGGTTCAATGGTATTAATATAATTTTTTTGGTGAATAGTAACTTTTATGTTTAATTAATCGCAATAAAAGGTAATTAGTGTAATTTAAGGTAAAGATAATGTTATAATAATATGAAATGACTTTTACACTTGTCCTACCCCTATTGGATGAGTCATGGCCATCCAGGACAATCCATGGGTCAACTTGGGGACCCTATGGAGCCAATTTGGTAGGAAAATAACATTAAAAACTTTTTATTTAATGTTAAAATAAAAATGTCACAAACATGAGTTGTTTTACTAAAACAATTTTTAAAAGGGGTTATACAAGTCATATTTTTGACTATAAATATTCATTAGAAATATAAAAGGATTTAATACATCATGATATTTTTTTTATATTTTTTAGACATAAAATAAATTAATCTTTTTAAGACACAATGATGATGCAATGATTACCTCATTAATTAACGATTTAAATAAAATGAAAAGATAATGTAAAATATAAGACTTACACTTGTAAAAAACCTATTGGATGATTATATGTCTAACCCTTATCACCTTAGCCTCGAAATATATAAGTTTGGGTCCTTTAAAATATGAATCTCATTATATAATAAAGTGACATTTCATGACTTTCCAAGAGTTCTCCTCCTCTCCTCTTATAAAAGGCCCCCACCACTACCACCTTATTCACACTTTCAAGCCATTTGGCTCTGCCAAACTCTGACCAAATACTCTCCCAACTTCCCTACCTTACTCCTAGAATCCTCACTTTGGGCAGAATTCTTCTCAAGGAAGCCTTTGGCTCAAATCAAAAAAGAGTCACCTGATTTTAAAGTAATGTTTTCTCTTATGTTATTTTGTTTCATTTTTCTTCTCCAACCACATAAACTCTTTTTATTCCTTTATTTTGTAACAACACCAGTATCCTAAATATACTTGGATGTTTTTATGAGAAGGATTTTATTTAAACTTACACACACCTTCAACTAATGGTTAATGAACATACTATTCCTGTGGGTGGCGAATTACTGCCTCACGAAACGATGATTGTTCAATCTTCTTTTAACACCTCTCATGGTGGCCATTATGATGAAACTATTTTTATATATGATATATATTATGTTTTTGTTTTCCTTATGATTATGTATTTTTCATTTATGGAATACCTTTATGATTTCCATTATGGGTAAACGCGATAATTTCATTTTAGGAAGTGCGGACTACCGCCCCCTCAAAGTGATTTGAATAGTTAATGCCATATGTGGGATCTATAAAGGATGGAGTAAATTGTATTATACATTATATTATAATTTTATTATATTATACCTTTATATAATTATAATTTCATTCCATTAAATACAAAATAAAAATGAAAGTAGCGTTCATGCATACGTACGGCTTACCGTCTCCATGAACGGTGCATTTCATTTCTTACTTCTAAATGTTACGTAATATTATGAATGAATATATATACTGGATATATATGATATATATGATATATACATCATGAATATAATTCATTATATAAAGGATATTTCACCACATGAACAACTTGTAATTATAAGATGTTTATTTTTGACTCAAGTACCAAAGATCGACAAAATGACCGTTATTAACTAAAATAATTGCATAATGTTCATAACATGGTAATAAGTGATATAAAAGTAATAATGAACATGAAAAAGGTTATTAATCAAATATAAATTAACTCTAGTTTATTATTTAGGAGATTAAAGAACAATCGAGTGAAGTTGGACATGAGGTAAGGGAAATTCTTAACCCAATTTCAATTCTTTGGGTTAATCTCCTACTTTCAAATTATGTTATGATATTATTATGTCATATCTTGTATTTGTACTTTCTTTATGTGTACTTATATTGAAAACACATAATAGATCTATGTTATTTAAAAAAATGATCTTGGTAAGGACTTCGTCTCAATATCCTTTCATTGAGGAATATTTTATTTTATACACAACTTTCTTTTATACGGTGTATAAACCCCTTTGACTTTTACGTTTATTCGAAAGGAATCTTTGTTATACGAAGTGTTTTACTAAACGACAAAAAGGAATGTTTTTCTTTCCGTACGTATGCAGTGACAATGAATTCTCCACCGCCGTGACCATTATTTGAGTTTCGGCTTCCTCTACAAGCCATAAATTCTTTTAAATGAAAAATAAATACAAAGTTTTGATTTTCTTTAATTTTGGTATTGAAAATGGTTTTGAAAGTGTTTTTATTATATCAATGTGTTTTATTGATATATTGTGATTGAAATGTGGAAATTTTATGCTTCCTTTATGCATGTTTTATGTGATGCGATTATGTTATGGTTTATGATATGTTTAAACCAGTTCATATGAGGAATGCATTGGACTTAATAAGTGACGGCTGGAGCCCGCTATAGCTCCTAGATGCATCTGCAGGTCTCATGAGACAAACTAGTGTCTTGGCACGAGGCCTTGACAAAATCTTATTTGTGGTCTTGGAATGAGGCCTTGGCTACGTGGTTATGATAGTCTGGCATTATGCATTCCATCATTATAAAAGTGGTTATTGATATTACATGTGATTATTCGACCAGAAGAATATCCATGTGAATAAGTAAATGGCATTATCTCATTTTAATTTTACCATATTATGTTGAAATTCAAGTTTAAAAGGATTTTGTTTTAGTTATACATTTCCTTAAATGTAATTGTTTATTTATGAAAGCTTCTGCAATATTGTTATCCTTACTGATCATCTGAGCTCACCCCTTTCAATGTTTTAATTTTTCCATGATGTGAAGTAGTATTTTAGGAATGACCTGCAGGGATAGTCTGAAGCGGATATGAGTGTGGAAAATTGAGACTATGTTATTGTAGTTTTTCACTTTATGATGTCATGTAACATTTATGAATGTATCTAGTGTTTCCAAGGCTACTAAACTAATCGCTATTTCGAGACTTGATCTTTTGTGATCATGACAATGTTATGAAGTAATGCACCGACTTTGAGTAACTGGGGTCGGGGCATTACAGTTGGTATCAAGTAATAACCTTGGAAGCTAGATTTAGATAAACTCTGATTAGAGAACATAGCCCAATGATAAAATTTGAGGATTAGTATAGAAGAACTTCCTAGAATTTTGGTATTATAGATATTTTGTGAGTTTTCCAAGCAATACATCCCTGTCTGGATACGAGCAGGTAGAGGCAGCTCTGGCACAGATGTACCTAGGGGTAAATCCCGAAAACACCGCTTTGATCTAGACTCGAACGGGAACTGGTGCATGATAACGGGCCTTGCTGCACTCTTGGTTACGACACTCCTGGGGGATATGCTTAGGATAATTCTCTTTTTTTACAAACCATTATGAAGGGTTTATGAGTATACACTTCCTCAAAGAAAACATTTTTTATGGTTATGGATTATATCCATAAACCGTTAAATTTACATTAAGTATTTTACATGTTTGGAATTATTCATTGCAATTCATAAACTAACCTAGTTTATGCCATTGTATAGAAATGGAGCCCAGTAGAAGGAATGTGAACTCCATCAATACGTATGATCCAAAGAGTAAGAAGGATCATATCTTTCACGGTATTAAGCCAACATTTAGAAGGTAAATAGTCCCCCATGTGTTCTCAACATATGAAGAAATAATATCTTGTGTTAATAAGATAAGTAAAGAATTATCTAAGTCTTATGGATTTGAAGGGATGAAAGAGAAGAAAAGGATAGAAGAGAGAATGATGGATAAAGGGATGAGGGAAAAGAATAATTTTCCAATATGTGATAACTGTGGGAAAAAACACCTTGGAACTTGCCTGAAGGGAATGGGAGTTTGTTATAAGTGTGGAGAAAAAGGACACCAAGTGCGTGACTGTAAGGGTAAGAAAAAAAGGCTTCAAATGTACAATGCTTCATTTCCATGGAGTGGGGACACTACGCAAACCAATGTCCAAATCATCAGAGTATGCCCCAAATGATGTTATTGGATAATAATCAAGTTATGATACTACCACAGATGATGAGAAATGATTAGATTTCTTATGTTGTCATTAAAGAATTTTTTCATTTGAGTGTTGTATCAATGATGTACTGGTTATAATAATTATGGAGTATATAAGGATTGTACTGCAGTACTATTTCATCAAGGACTTGAGATTGTGTGGAGCCAAGAAAAGTGACTCCGCAGTAGTTTAAATTTTGGGAAAATATATGGTTGAGAGAATGATAAACCATAATATTGTTCTGATACCAAGATAGTGATTTTGGAATAATACATGATTGATTTGGATAAATTATATTGGATATTCTCAAGTTCCTTGAAACCGATTAATGATTTGTATACATTTTTGGATAGAAGGAGTTTATCTAGTATTCTATAAGGAATAAGGGATCATGAATGTAATCAATAAGGATTTATGGTAATTTAGTATGTTGTAGTGTTTTAAAATAATACATGATGAAGGTGTTCACATGTTGTTACGTGGAAAAAAGGATCTTCATTATGTTTAGCTTCCTTATAAAATTTGGACTGTGAGTTGGGCAGAAGTATTTTGGATAACTATAAAGGTTGGAATGGATTAAGTTGATCTTTGGATAGTATTGTTTAAGGTTAAAACATTTCTGAATATTATTTTTGGAATATTATAATACTATAGTTTTAGGAAAAGGACAACCTATAGGTCGGGGGATAACCCGTCGTGTCTGACAAAGATGTAGGAATCGAACCCACAACCATAGTGCAACAGGCCATTATTACTTACCACTATCCTACAAGAAGTCCTTGGTTATTAAAAAATAATTTTCCTAATCTAAATGGTATGTGTTAATATTTTTAACCTTGTATGATTAGGATAAATACAATATTTTGGAGTACTATTATCTTTTTGAGTGAAAGATGGGTTTGTGATAGAAATTAGTTGAAGGTTGAAACTCTACTTGTCAAGCATAAATATATATATACCTATCTCTTATTATATGAATAAATTAATTCTTAAACTTTAGTAAAGGGATATTAAAACAAAAAATGTTTTATCCTAATCCCTTATGTCTTGTTGAACTCATAATATTTTAAATCAACATAGATTGAAGGCTTTGAGGACCTCAATTTTAAACTTGTTTTTGATTGATGACCTCAATCACTCCCTACAAATATTTACTTTTTTCCTCCAATTATATGTCTCTAATTTCCACCAATGTTCTCCTTATCGAGATCATAATTTGGTGGTGACTTTTTCATTTCCCTTTCCTTCTTATTAAGGCCAAATTTTATTAACATTATTTCCGATGTAGGTTTTCCAAAAAGGTATTTTCTATTTTCAAACTTTTATTTTCAAAGAAAAATTTAAAATTGTGAGGACGCAATTTATTTAAGTATAGGAGAATGTAACACCCCGAGCTTCCACGATACGCTTCTCTTTCAATAATGTAATAGCTTGCATTGTACGCAAGTTCGAGATTCTAACACACACCACAACCAATCAAAGTAGCCGGTAAGAATAGTAATACCTACTTTTGGATATTTTATAAGTTTTATCTTTCAAAATGGACTTCATTTTTGGATTTTGAATCTCGAAATTAGCCTATTTTGAATTTTTTGTATTTTTCTGAGAACATCCAATTTTTTATGAATAATGAAAAATACTTAAAAACAACTTTTTTAATCTAAATAATTTATAGTGATAAATTATATTATTGAGTGGTTTTAAATTTTAATTATAATATATTCTTACCATTTTATCGAATGGTGTTAATTAGAATTAATTTCACTTTGAAATTTGACATAAACAATTGTCAATCTTTTGATATATATTGTTTCTTAAAAACACGCTAGTTGTTGTGACAGCGGGAATTAATTATAAAATTAATTAATGAAACTTATATGTTTGTAATTTTGTAAAATATAAATCATTTTTTAATTCGGAATATCAATTATAGCTTAGGGTGAAATTTTGGCATTGTTCTGAAAAACATCAATTTTTGATGAATAGTGAAACCACTAAGTGGTAGTTAAAAAACTGATTTTTCGTTTAAATGAAATTTTACCACTTTTGTGATTTGATTATCAAAATTCCTACATACATGATTTTCATTGGTAAGTAAAATGTGGTTCAATGGTATTAAAATAATTTTTTGGTGAATAGTAACTTATAAGTTTAATTAATCGCAATTAAAGGTAATTAGTGTAATTTAAGGTAATGATAATGTTATAATAATATGAAATGACCTTTAAACTTGTACTAACCTTATTGGATGAGTCATGGAAGACCATGAAAATACATGAGTCAACTTGGGGACCCCATGGAGCAACTTTGGCAGGAAAATGACATTAAAAACTTTTTATTTAATGTTAAAATAAAAATGTCACAAACATGAGTTGTTTTACTAAATTTTTTTTAAAAGGGGTTCTAAAAGTCATATTTTTGACTATAAATATTCAGTAGAAAGATAAAAGGATTTAATAAATCATGATATTTTTTTTATAATTTTTAGACATAATATAAATTAAATGTTTTATGACACCATGATGATGCAACGATTACCTCATTAATTAACGATTTAGATAAAATTAAAAGATAATGAAACATGTAAGACATACACTTGTCAAAAACCTATTGGATGAGTATATTTCGAATCCTTATCACCTTATCCTCGAAATATATAAGTTTGGGACCTTTAAAATCTGAAACCCATTATATAATAGAGTGACATTTCATGACTTTCCAATAGTGCCCCTCCTCTCCTCTTATAAAAGGCCCCCAACACTACCACCTTATTCACACTTTCAAGCCATTTGGCTCGGCCAAACTCTGCCCAAATACTCTCCTAACTTCCCTACCTTACTCCTAGAAGCCTCGATTTTGTGCAGAACGCTTCCGAAGGAAGCCTTTGGCTCAAATCAAAAAAGAGTTACCCGATTTTAAGGTAATGTCTTCTCTTATGTTATTTTATTTCATTTTGATTCTACAACCCCTTAAACTCGTTTTATTCCTTTATTTTGTAACAACAACAGTTTCCTCAATATACTTGGATGTTTTTATGAGAAGGAGTTTATTTAAACATACACACACCTTCGTCTAATGGTTAAAGAACATACTGTTTCTGTGGGTGGCGAATTACTGTCTCACGAAACAATGACTACTCAATCTTCTTTTAACACCTCTCATTGTGTCCATTATGATGAAACTATTTTTATATATGATATATATTATGTTTTTGTTTTCCTTATGATTCTATATTTTTCATTTATGTCATAACTTTAGGATTTCCATTATGGGTAAACAAGATAATTTCATTTTAGGAAGTGCGGACTACCACCCCCTCAAAGTGATTTGAATCGTTAATGCCATATGTGGGATGTATAAAGGATGGAGTAAATGGTATTATACATTATATTATACATTAATTATATTATACCTTTATATAATTATAATTTCATTCCATTAAATACAAATTATAAATGAAAGTAGAGTTCATGCGTACGTACGGCTTACCGTCTCCATGAACGGTGCATTTCATTTATTACTTCTAAATGTTACGTAATATTATGAATGAATGTGTATACTAGATATATATGATATATATGATATATACATCATCAATATAATTCTGTATATAAAGGATATTTCACCACATGAACAACTTGTAATTATAAGATGTATATTTTTGACTCAAGTACCAAAGATCGACAAAATGACTGTTATTAACTTAAAAAATTACATAATGTTCATAACATGGTAATAAGTGATATACAAGGAATAATGAACATGAAAAATGTTCTTAATCAAATAGAAATTAACTCTATTTTATTATTCAGGAGATTAAAGAACGATCGAGTCAAGTCGGACACGAGGTAAGGGAAATTCTTAACCCAATTTCTATTCTTTGGGTTAATCTCCTACTTTCAAATTATGTTATGATATTATTATGTACTATCTTGTATTTGTACTTTCTTTATGTGTAGTTATATTGAATACACATAATAGATCTATTTTATTTAAAAAAATTATCTTGGTAAGGACTTCGCCTCAATCTTCTTTCATTGAGGCATATTTTGTTTTATACAAAACTTTCTTTTATTCGGTGTATAAACCCCTTTGACTTTTATGTTTATTAAAAAGGAATCTTTTTATACGAAGTGTTTTACTAAATAACAAAATGGAATGTTTTTCTTGTTGTACATGTACAGCGACAACGTCTTCTCCACCTCCGTGACCACTATTTGATTTTCGGCTTCCTCTACAAGCCATAACTTTTTTTAAATGAAAAATAAATACAAACTATTAATTTTCCTTAATTTTGGTATTGAAAATGGTTTTGAAAGTGTTTTTATTATATCAATGTGTTTTATTGATATCTTCTGATTAAAATGTGGAAATGTTATGTTTCCTTTATGCATGTTTTATGTGATACGATTATGTTATGGTTTATGATATGTTTAAACCTGTTCATATGAGGAATGCATTGGACTTAATAAGTGATGGGTGGAGCTCGCTATAGCTCCTCGATGCATCGGCAGGTCTCATGAGACAAACTAGTGTCTTGGCATGAGGCCTTAAAAAAATCTTATTTGTGGTCTTGGCACGAGGCCTTGGCTACATGGTTATGATAGTCTGGCATTATGAATTCCATCATTATGAAAGTGGTTATTGATATTGCATGTGATTATTCGACCAGTAGAATATCCATGTGAATAAGTAAATGGCATTATCTCTTTTTACTTTTACCATATTATGTTGAAATTCAAGTTTAAAAGGCTTTTGTTTTAGTTATACATTTCCTTAAATGTTAATGTGTATTTATCAAAGCTTCCGCAATATTGTTATACTTACTGTGCATCTGAGCTCACCCCTTTCAATGTTTTAATTTTTCCAGGATGTGAAGAAGTATATTAGGAATGACCTGTAGGGATAGTCTGAAGGGGATATGAGTGTGGAAAATTGAGACTATGTTATTGTAGTTTTTCACTTTATGATTTAATCTAACATTTATTAATTTATCTAGTGTTTAAAAGGCTACTAAACTAATCAGTGTTTCGAGACTTGATCTTTTGTGATCATGCCAATGTTACGAAGTAATGCACCGACTCCGAGTAACTGGGGTTGGGGTGTTACACCATTGATATCCTAACTCCTAGGTAGGATATTAGTGAGGTGGGGCCCACATGAGCCCCACCCCCTTTATTTCCTTTTACCTTCCTTGTGAATTAAATTTTGGTAACTCACCCGCACCCCCCTCCTAAATTTCAAGTCAACTCACGCGTTTAATAAATTATTAAATGCTTCTTTAATTGGGCGGTCAAAACTCTTCAATTAAATAAATTAATTGAATGATCTATTTTTTATTATGAAAATAGTTGGCATGAGAAATAAAATAAGGATACACCTTATTTTATTTAGGTGGCTTGGGTTGTGCGGGAAAATTTGAGAGGTTTTGCTCAAGCCTTGAATCTTCACCTTCTTCGTCGAAGAACGCGAAGAATGCGAAGAATGCACCGTCGTCGACGAAGAACTTCGGCCTCCGATGATGGGCGATGAAGAACGCTGAACCCTTGGAGATCGATGACACGACGCCGTGTACCGCGGTACCGACGATCCTCCTTCTGTGATGCTTCTTCCGCGACGTTCCATCTCCCGCGACAATTTTCGATCTACAACAGATTGAGGTAGGGGATTTTGGTTCAATTAAATCTATGTGATTTTTATCTTCGGCATGTGTTTAAAATTGTTGGAAGCCGTTTAAACCACGAATGCGGTGGGTGTGGACCAACAAACAAGTCCAAACACACCGTTTTATTGTTCTTGGTGCGTGGATCGATGGGAAACGACGAAGCGGGCCGCGAAGGAGTTTTGAGGTCTTCGCAATGAAGAGCCAGTCCCAGGAGGGCCGATGGTGAAGACAAAAGGCAAAATGAACCACCTGAGCATGTATGGTGGTTCACAGATGACCGCGACGGCATGGCGACGCCGACGGTCAGAGGTGGCGGCCGGCCCGACCGGCCGCCAGTAGGTGGCGGGCGGCCGGTCCCGCAGCCGCGTGTGACCATGGGGACCAGATGCTAGGCCACGTCCGTTGGCAGGAAGCGGCCCCCATGCATGTGTCGTGGCTTCTTCCAAGGGGGCAGCGCCCCCTTTTGCGTGGCTGCTCGGCCAGCGCCGAGCCGACCCGCTCGGCCAGCTCCGAGCCGACCCGCTCGGCCTGCGCCGAGCCACCCTAGGTCGGATTGGCTGCACCGGGATAGCATGCGCTGGCCGGACCGTTCCTCGCCCAGCCAGGTAAGACCCGGACCTGGTTTGGGCCGACCAAGGGGTGGTTGGGTCGGGTTAGTCCGGGCCCAGACCCCCCATTTTTCAGACCCCTTTCAGTCTATTGCCTATAACGTGGGTTGTAGACCTCCGATAGATGCACCGTTAGCTAAGATGCGATCCTTGGATCGAGACGGTCATTTTGGTATATTTCACTCAAGGTTTCAGAGAACTTTGGGTTCGGCCGGGTTGGTTCGTACACAAAACCAACCGGGCCCTCGGAGTGGAAACGCTTATAACTTGAGCTCCGGACGTCCGATTGACGTTCCGTTGACTTCATTGGATTAATCTTAGTGAGAAAGACCATTTGGATTACTCCGATAGAGCTTTGGACATAGTTGGAGTACGGTCGGGATGGTTTTGACTTAAAAACCAACTGAGCCCCTCGGTCAAAAAAGCCAATAACTCTCAGACCGGGCGTTCGATTGACGCGCGGTCTGTGACCTTGAGTTCTTGATGACGATACATAACTTTGAGATACATCAACTCCAGACTCTATGTCAGTTGATGTATCAGCCCCTCGGCTCGTGGAGCGGACCCTCCCGAACGAGCTTGCTGTGTGTGGGAACCCTAGAGCTGGCTACGACTATGACGACGATGAAGAAAGTATGAGAATCCTCTGTGGGTTTGACAGTGATGACTACAACACTCAGCGATCCCATGTGGATCAGTGCCTACCGATCTTGTGTGGGTCAGCGCTCAGTGGTCCTGGGTGGGCCAGTGCCTACAGATCCGGTGTGGGTCCGATCCTTTGTGGGTCATTGCGGGGGTTTGTGCCTATCGATCCTTTGTGGGTCATTGCGGGGGTTAGTACCTATCGATCCTGTGCGGGTCCGACGGCTAAAATGAATCAATGGATACATATGATCATCTCTATCATCTTACGAATAAGTATACCTGTGTGAGCTGAATCTTGATTTTCAATTCTTATCTTCGATAAGTTTGCCTTGATATCCTGGGTGGATTACATTTTGCTTCCTGTGTGGATTGAGTTATGTTTTTCCTGTGTGGACGGGGTTATACTTGGGCTCGGATGTGGGAGCCGAACTGGAATTGGTAACTTAGGTATATGTATGGGCATATACCTAAGTGGGGTCAGATGTTACTTCGTGATTGTATATTCCTTTGTGGATTATCCTTTGTGGATTCTGGGAGACCTTTGGGGGTCTCAGTGTCCCTACTGAGTAGCTTATACTCACCCCTGCACAGGATATGCCTGCACTACATTGTGTTGGATGCAGAAGACAGACAACGCTGATCGTGATAGGAACTTGTGGAGCTGGACGATACCTGGAGGTGGAGCACTGGATGAGACATACCCTGAGCGGACGGCTAAAGCCGAGGAGCAGAGGAGGCTATCTGCACCCACCCTTCAGGTGGGGTTTCTAGAGGATGTCCTGGCGGTTGATGCTTGTCTTTTCAGTTACTGTACTCCCTTTTTCAGTTGTACTTTACTTTCAGTTTGGGTTTGTATTTCTGGCCCACTTACTTTTCCGCACTTACTTTATACCTATTTTTGCTTAGTGTTTTCTTCATCTTTCTTACTCTATGGTGTTTGTTTACTTTACAAAGGCAATGCATTCCCCTTTTTGTCAGAATTTACAGCTTGGTGCTAATCGCCAGACCCCGGCCTATGGGAGGAGGGCTTGTGGTTAGTCACGGCACGAGCCCTGAGGATGGGTTGTGACAAATTGGTATCAGAGGAGTTTGGTTCTACTGCAGAACTCAGGACTCTAATATTTTTCTATGTGAAGCAATAGTGTTAAGGGTATTGAGTGTGGTTATCAGTCTAGGGAGTCCTGTGATGGTGCGATAGCCGATGTATCCGTACACCAGGACCCTGAATTTTGATTTCCGACTCAATGCATGAAAACATTGATTGCATGTGTGTTTCAAGTTTTATTTGTGATTACTTTGTGTCATCTCACCAGGTATACTGTATTAATAGTGGAACACCTGTTTCTTTTTGAGATGGCCGCAAGATGGAATCCAGACAGGGTTCAGAGTTTTGTACGTGACGACAGCCCACCGAGCGACGAGGCCTCGGTGCAAGGACCTTTTACTGTAGAGGCACCGGCGGTACCACTACCCACCGAGCCACTGATGATACCAGCCCCAACTGCTGAGAGTGCACGTCTCCTTAGTGCACTGCACGAGTTCCAGCGTCAGCAACCGCCCAGGTTCCATGGGGAGACGGACCCTCAGGTAGCCGAGGATTGGCTGGATGCAGTTGTATGAGTTTTTTGTTTGGTAGGGACACCAGCAGACCTCATGGTGATCCTTGCAGTGCGTCTTCTGCATGCGGCAGCAGGAAGATGGTGGGGCTTGATGCTCCAGGTGCATGATGCAACATCACTCATCTTGAAAGACTTTGAGAGACTCTTCTACTTGAAGTTACTCCCAGACACCCTCCGTGTGGTACGCATCCATGAGCTTCTACAGCTGCGATAGGACAGCATGATGGTCGCCCAGTACTCAACGAGATTTACAGACCTCTCGCGCTATTCAATAGAAATGGTACGGGACCCATTCTTCTGGGCCCGGACCTTTGAGCAGGGATTGAGGCATGAGATTAGGGCATCGCTGATCTCCCTCAGCATTCCGATGCAGGCAGGGTTACTGGAGCGAGCCCTTCTCATCAAGAGCTTTCTTGCTAAGCCTACATCAGCAACAAGACCTACCGCAGGGCGGCATGTAGCAGAGTCTTCTGCAGATGGCAGTATACGGATGACACATGGGTCTAGGAAGACCAGACCCTCAGGCAGATGACCTCAGGACACTGGCTCAGAGGTGCATGGCACTCAATGCAGAGCCAATATTATAAGAGGAAGACAGTGCTACGCATGCGGTGAGAAGGGCCACATGGCTCATGACTGCCCGACCCGCCTTGGGGAGGAGTAGCAGACAGTTGAGAGACCACCCAGGCAGAGGCAGAGGGTCAACCATGGCGGTCTGCAGGGGGTAGGCAGATGAGGCAGAGGAGTTGGCCGAGTAGTAGGTGGTGGGAAATGCTTCGAGGCTCTACCACCACCACCACCAGGTGGTCCACCCCTACCACAGGGAGCAGGCGGGCAGAGACAGACACAACTTCAGGCAATAGAGGCCTACGACCATAGCGCACCCGAGATGATTCGATATACTATCTGTGTCTATTCCACCCTTTATTAAGTTCTTAAAGACACATGAGTGAGTTATTCTTTCATTTCCAATGCCCTTGTTCAGATCTCGGAGATTCCGACGGAGCCGTTGGCTCGATCCTTACGGCTAGAGACTCCTATGGGAGCAGACTCGATGATTACGCACTGGTGCCGGAAGTGTGAGCTTACTCTAGAAGGTGAGGGCTTCAGCTGGGATCTTCTTGTAGTGCCATAGAGGCCTTACGATGTCATATTGGGCATGTATTGGGTATCCATAGTCCATGCTTAGATTGAATGTATTAGGCGAAAGGTGTGGTGTGTTCGCACTGACGGGAGCAGGTTCACCTTCACCGGCAAGAAGGGAGCCTTTGCAGCACGGGATGGACTCTCGCAGAGGAGAGGACATCCCATCACTCATAATTTGGCTAGCCCCATCCTAGGAGCAGTTGACGTGCGGAGTCCTAGTTTTCCTACAGTGGTGGATCAGTATGCGAACGTTTTCCCCGATGACGTCCCAGGGCTAACTCCTCGCAGAGAGGTAGACTTCTATACTGAACAGTACCCTGGGACAACCCCGATATCTACACCAGCATATCGGATGGCCCCCGCTGAGCTTCGAGATCTACGGGTACAGTTGGAGGACTTGCATGGAAAGTGATTCATCCGACCCAATGTTTCACCATGGGCTTCCCCGATTTTGTTCACCAAGAAGGCGTACGAGAGCTTGCGACTTTGTGTCGACTATCGTCACCTGAACCAGGTGACTGTGAGGAAAAAGTATCTACTACTGAGGATTGATGACCCCTTCGATCAGCTCAAGGGAGCATAGGGGTTCTCAAAGATAGACCTTAGATTAGGTTATCATTAGCTCAGAGTTCGAGACGAGGACGTGCAGAAGAAAACCTTCAGATGTCGGTATGGCCACGATGAGTTCTTGGTTATGCCTTTTGGCATGAAAAATGCTCCAGCAGTGTTCATGGTTCCCATGAACAAGATCTTTCAGCCATACCTCGATCGATTTGTCATGGTCTTCATCGAAAACATTTTTATATACTCGGCCACTGAGGAGGAGCACGACTACCACTTGCAGGTTATACTAGACACGCTCCGAGATCACCAGCTTTACAGCAAGCTCTCAAAGATTCAGTAATGGTTACATGATGTCCACTTATTGGGACACGTCATCTCAGAGGCGGGAGTTATGGTGGATCTTGCGAAGATTGAGGCAGTGCTAGCTTGGGAGCCAACCAGGAGCGTGACAGAGGTGCGGAGTTTCTTGGGGATAGCTGGATACTACCGGAGATTCGTTCCAGAATTTTCCAGAGTTGCAGCACCACTATCATCTTTGATGAATAAAGGGAAACCCTTTGTGTGCTCAGACCGATGTCAGTAGAGATTCCTGGAGATGAGACAGAGATTGACCAGCACGCCTATCTTGTGGCTACCAGAGGAGGAAGTAGGGTACGTAGTCTACTGTGATGCATCAGGGACCGGACTCAGATGTGTCCTGATGCAGGAGTGGGACGTGATCACCTATGGATCACGTTAGTTGAGGTAGCATAAGAAGAACTACGCTACCCATGACATAGAGTTAGCAGTAGTGGTCTTCACTCTGAAGACGTGGTGACACTATCTGATGGGAGAGCGCTTTACAGTCTTCTCTAACCACCAGAGTCTCAGGTACATCTTCTCGCAGAAGGACCTGATCCTGAGACAGCAGTGATGGCTCGTGTTCCTCCAGGATTATGACTTTGAGATAGTCTATACTCCTGGAAAGGGGAACGTAGTAGCCGAAGATCTCAGCAGGAGGACAGACATTCAACTACTTGGGGAGTCGACAGAGCAGCTAGCCGCTTTGCAGATATCCTTCATGGATAGAGATGGAGCAGCCTTTCTTCAGTCACTCACAGTCACTCCTCCACTAATGCAGCAGGTCAGAGAGGCACAACGTGGGGACGACGACTGTGAGACGTGACGTGCGTGGATATCCTCAGGATAGGCGCCTGATGGATTCTCATTAGGAGGAGAGCATGAGGTCTTTTTCAAAGTACGTACCATGGTACCAGCTTCTTTATAGGAGGAGGTGCTGAGAGAGTTCCACACATTCACTACTGGAAATTTTGGCTATAGCCACGGTTTGGGGAACCGTGGCTAAGTTTTGCGTGGCTATAGGCCTAAACCTATAGCCACGGTTCCAAACCATGGCTATAGGTTTATAGCCACGGTTCTAACTGTGGCTGTATACCTAATTCCACGGTTTCAACCGTGGCTATACTAGAGGTCGGACATGCTTTATAGCCACGGTTCCAAACCGTGGCTATAGGTTTATAGCCACGGTTCTAACTGTGGCTGTATACCTAATTCCACGGTTTCAACTATGGCTATACTAGAGGTCGTACATGCTTTATAGCCACGGTTGGAAACCGTGGAGTTAGGTCTATAGCCACGGTTAAAAACCATGGCAATAAACCAATAGCCACCGTTTAAAACCGTGGCTATAGGGTGTGAACATACATAAAAAATACCCCCAACCCCCTGGACCCCCACTGGACACCCCCTGGACACCCCCTGGACACCCCCTGGACACCACCTGGACACCCCTGGACACCCCTGGACACCCCCTGGACACCCCCTGGACACCCCCCTGGACACCCCCTGGACACCCCCCGGACACCCCCCGGACACCCCCTGGACACCCCCTGGACACCCCCCGGACACCCCCTGACACCCCCGTGGACACCCCCGTGGACACCCCCTGGACACCACCTGGACACCCCCTGGACACCCCCTAGACACCCCCCTGAACACCTCCTGCACCCCTCCCCTATGCCCTGCAGACCACCCCTGCCCTCCTCCCCACTACCTTGAAGACACCCCCCCCCCCGCACCAGTCCCCCCTGCACCAGCACACCCCCCCCCCCCCACCTGCACACCCTCTCCCTGTCCGCCACCTGGAATGCATTTCAACTTTTAACTCAGCTCACAAGAAAAAATGAATCAAAAAAATAGGCAAGAAGAATATGAAAAAAACTTATTAAAGCAGCAAGTTCACCCTTCACAATAAATTCATAGATTCTACAACCTTTCCAAAGTAGCACATCACAACTATAAGAAACTCCAAGCCAAAACATCCTTTGTCAAACTCATGCCCCAGTGAATCCACTTCAATATTTGTCTTCAAGGATCATCATTTATTTACCTTCATTTCCACAACCATAAAATGAAAAAATTACAAAATAAAAGACATTATGAATGGCATGAATATATGCATGATGTAACACTACTCCAATATAAGAAAATAGATCATAATCTAATAAATCAATATATAACTTAGCCAAATTGAGTCACCTAAAACCACACAAAATTTAATTTAGTTAGCATGCTTGCAATACAAATGAAACCTACTAAAGTAACTGTAAAAGTAGTTTAATTCATAAATTTGTATTATGCTCAATTCATGATTACAATAAATATTTATTTTTATAGTAATACAACTAAAATATACAGATTGTTTTTAACTTCTAAATACTCAGTTCATGAGGAAATATGAACTCATAATTATACTACATTATATAGAACTAAAATTTTAGAATGATATGTAAGTAAGTTAGTCTAAACCCCGGGACACCCCCTACCCCTGCCCCCCCACCTGCACACACCCCTTGGACACCCCATAAATCCCGGGACACCCCCTGGACACCCCCCTGGACCCCACCCCAGGACAGACCCCCCAGACCTTGGACACCCCTGCCAGTCCTGCCAGTCACCCCTGCCCCTGCTAGTCCCCTGCCAGTCCCCCCTGCCCCTTGCTAGTCCCCCCCTGCCAGCCCCCTGCTTGTCCCCCTACCAGTCCACCCCTTTCCAGTCCTCTCTGCCCCTGCCACACCCCCTTCTAGTCCCCCATGCCACCCCCTACCAGTCCCCCCCTGCCCCCTGCCCCCTATCCCCTGCCACCCCCTGCCAGCCCCCCTGCTTGTCCCCCTACCACCCCACCCCCTTTCCCCCTGCCAGTCCCCCCTGCCCCCTGCCACACCCCCTGCTAGTCCCCCTTCCACCCCTTTGCCAGTCCCCCTGCCCCCTGCCACCCACCTGCTTGTCCCCCTGCTTGTCCCCCTGCCAGCCCCCCTTCCCCTACTAGTCCCCCCTGCCCTCTGCTAGTCCCCTTTCCACCCCCTGCTAGCTCCCCCTCCCCCCTGCCCCCTGCTAGTCCCCCCTGCCACCCCCTGCTTGTCCCCCTGCCCCTGCCCCCTGCCCCTGCCACCCCCCTGCCAGCCCCCCTTCTTGTCCCCCTGCCATCCCACCCCTTGCCCCCTGACAGTCCCCCCTGCCCCCTGCCACACCCCCATCTAGTCCCCCCTGCCACCCACCTGCTTGTCCCCCTGCTTGTCCCCTGCCCCTGCTAGTCCCCCCCTGCACCCCTACTAGTCCCCCCTTCCACCCCCTGCCAGCCCCCCTGCCCCCTGCCCCCTTCCCCCTACAAGTCCCCTGCCATCCCCCTACTTGTCCCCTGCCAGCCCCCCATGCCCCCTGCTAGTCCCCCCTGCCACCCCCTGCCAGTCCCCCCTACAAGTCCACCTGCCAGCCCCCTACCCCCTGCCATCCCCCATGCCCCTGCTAGTCCCCCTGCCCCCTACTAGGCCCTCTGCCAGTCCCCTGCTACTCCCCCTGCCGCCTGATCTGATAACCAAGTTTATGTGATCTGATAACCACAACATCTTCAGCACTGCCAGATTCAGGTTTAATAGGTACCAATTCACCAATTCGGACATGTTTAGCAGCATGAGATAAGGCAGGAACAGACTGAACTACATCGGATTTACAGACCATGTTTTGAACAGGATTAGACCCTTCAACAATATGTTTAAAGCCCAAATCTTATCTTGACCTAGGGAAAACATCATAGTGTTCTTCACATTGAATGGACAACCAGAGATCAAAAATTCCCTTCTAAAAATCAATGAAGATGAGATTATTCAGAATCTCAGTTTGTAATCCAGAAGTTAAAACATATATATCAGTATAAAATTCCAAAATTCCCCTAATATTTCCCTTTCCCCCCTGGACACCCCTCCATCCCCCCTAGACACCCCCCATGGACCACCCCCACCCCGGACAGACCCTAGACAAGCAGACCCCCTTGCACCCCCTAGACATCCCCTTGCACCCCCTTGGACAGCCCCCTTGAACACCCCATGCACCCCCTGCACCCCTTGCACCCCCTGGACAGCCCCTGGACACCCCCCTGCACCCCATGCCCCCTTGAACACCCCCCTGCACCCCACTGGACAACCCCCATGCCCCCAGACATCCCCCTTGCGCACCCCAACTGGACAGCCCCCTGCCCCCACCTGTATCCCCCCTGCCAGCCCCCCCTCCTGGACACCCCCCCCCCCCCCGCACCCACCCCCAACCTAGACATCCCCTTTCACCACACCTGCACCCTCCCCCTGCCTCGCAGCACCCCTCGGACAGCCCTTCCCACCTTCACCCCCTGCCCCGCAGCACCCCCCTACCCCGCAGCACCCCCTGCCTGGACAACCCCCCCTCCTGGACACCTCCCCCCTGCCTGGACACCTCCCCCTGGACACACATGATCTATGAAAAATAGAAACAATAATTAAACAAAGGCATTACACATCAATTCAGGATTACAATATTCTCATAGCAACTAAAATGAAATTATGTATAGAAACAATTCAATTTCATAGAATAAAATCATGAGAATAAAATACCATATTCAAGATATACATTCCCAGGGGATATGGATTCATGTATAAAGAACCAAACTAGTAAGTCTGAATAGATTCTAGTAGCATCCATGATTAAAAATAGCACAAGATAACACATAACATTCTATGTGCTGGAAAACCAAATTTGATATATCAAATGAAAAAAGTGTACCACTCTTAGCTTGTATGCATGGCACTGTTACAATAAATTAACAATAACTTCCTTCTTGAGACCCTGCAGGAAAACACAAAAAATACTAGTAGCTAAGGTAGAGATTTCCATTGAAAACTCAAAAAGATTTTACACGTTAATAATTCATCGGTTTCAAATTCCAGAACTTTTTATCAGAAATGCAATCACACCTGCCCCCCACTGGACACCCCTGAACACCACCCAATGGACACCCCTAGAAACCACCACCTGGACCCCCATTGGACACCCTTAGACACCACACCTGGACACCACCTGGACCCCCTAAACCCCGGGACACCCCCCTGGACACCACCCCTGAACCCCCTCCCCCTGCTGGACAGCCCCCCTACTGGATAGCCCCCCTGCTGGACAGCCCCCCCTTGCTGGACAGCCCCCCTGTCGGACCAATGAAATTTCCTCATTATTGTCAACGTAGAATAGAGTTGTAGCATAGGGTGTATGGTTACCTTCAGTGAAAACCTACTCATTAAGTGTCCATAATGGACCAGCTAGTGATGACGATATCAGAACTGGATAAAAGAAAGAGCATATCCTTGTCAGGCTTATGGTGAGCTGGGAATTAGTTTTTGGTCAATTTGGATGTAAACAAAACAGTAGGGAGAGTTCAAGAACTTTTCTAAATTTTGTGTGCTTTGAGGACATGAAACCCGACTTGCAAGCTGTTCTGTTCGACACCATGGTGGTGGGTGGGGGTTATTAAATGGAGGGGCTGCTGTTGGTGGGGGGATACGAATTGTTTAGTATTGCTTTCAGCTATAGGAGCTGAATTGGATACGGTTTCTATTAAATTTATGAAAATAACAGGGTCGAAGATTAGTTACTAATTAGAAGATTAGTCTACTCAAATAACTTCTTTAGGTGGATCTTTTTGGCTAGAAGGTGGTCATGGTTTCATTTGGCGGGTTGGTGCCCATTTCTTTATATTTGCATGTGTGATATCTAAGAGTGTCCAACACAAACTGGATCTTGGTGTAGGTTCATCTTCCTATACATGATTTTCTTGACCCTTGGAGGATCGTCAGACTGAGTGTTATTTCTACACAACATCAGGATCTTTTGGGAGAATATTAGGGTGATTCAACAATTCAAATGTTTTTTCATGAGCTCAGTGGACTATTTTTTAAGACACCCAACTATTAGACTTCTACTATTTTCATAACAATTTTTCCCACTGTCCTTCATCTGAGTCAATGGTGGAAACATATAAATAATGTGGTGGTGCTAGTCCCAGCATCACATTCCTAGAATCTATCACCCTATACATGAAAAATTTGAAGAAAAAACACTCTTGAATGTTGTGTCATAGTATCCATTGGAAGAGATATTATTATGGTCAGTCATCAAGACTTGCATCATCATCCCTGTTCAGCATGGGTTGGTGAATAAATATATAATTCATAGTGTCTAAAAAGTATCAATAGACATGATCTTATCATAATTAGTAGATTTTCTTCCTTTTCTCTTTTAATTGATTTCTTTTGGATCACCTCTTCTAGTCGTGTCAATGAAGAGGATGTTTTTGACATCTAGGGGGACCTGCACTATTCGGTGTAGGGCATGGAGTTCCTGCTACGGTAGGGGGTATATTAAGCAAAATAGAAGCTATTTCATCTCTTCCCACTATTTTTTCTTGGGGATGATGGATTTTCCCTGGACTTGAGATTAGTACTTTTCATGTAATCCTCTATTCGTTGGGAAATGGTAGAGAAATATCGTTCCCCACCTGTATACATCAACAAGATGAATTGTGTTGACATCTCGTCATGGGGATTGTTAATGCACATGGAAAAAAATAAAATGCATGTTTCCAGAAGAACAGAAATTTAAAAACAACAAAATAACAAAAACAGAATGCAATAGAAGAAACAAAAATAATAACTAATCAAAAACAGAATGCAAAAACAGAATGCAATAGAACAAAAAAAATAATGAAAACAGAATGAATGTTTGGACACCCCACCCCTACAATGAATGATTTTTTCAAGATGATGAAGAATTGAAAAGAGTTTATGTGAAAAGTGTTTGAAAATGTTGTTAAAAAAGTGATCCATGCTTTGGATAAATTGCATAAAGTATCCATGAATGTTAGTGATGCTCAGTTGGAAGTGAAGATTAAGAAAATAAAAGAGTTTAATGACTCTTTATTTGAGAGATGCCAAATGTGAGTATCACCCCCCTGCCCCCTTCCACCCCCCCTGTACAGCTTCCCTTGCACCCCCTGCACATCCCGCCTTGCACCCCCCTGCACATCCCCCCTTGCACCCCCTGCACATCACCCCTCCCCCCAAAACTACCCCCTGGACACCCCTCCCTCCCCCCTAGAAAACCCCACTGGAAACCCCTCCCTCTCCTCTAGAAACCCCCCATGGACCCCCCCAGACACCCCTCCCTCCCCCCTAGACCCCCTAATAAGTGCAGAATTGTACAAAAATTCTGCAATCCATCCTCTATTAATACTTCGTTGAAAGATGCTCTGAAAGGGAAAAATATTTATACCAAACACTATGTTAGAAAAAAATACAAAGAAGGTTAAAAAGAGGTCACCTGGGATAAAAATTCTGCTACTAGTAAATCCTAGGAAGACTTAGTAGAGGAATAAGAATCCCAAGGATGTGTTCATGATGAAACTGGTAACTCTAATGGTGCGGAAATAATAAGTGATTTTTCTAAAGAATCCTTAATTTTCCAAGAGGCATCAGATTATATTCTCTCTTTTTCTTTAAATCTGCAGTCTGAATCCCTCTTTTGGAGTTCATTACCTCAGAATTATTAAAAACTGTTGATATGGATGACAAACTTGCAGCTGGATTTTCTCAGGCTGCTCTCTCTATGCAATTGTCAGAGCACACACCTTCTCAACATATAAACCTCAGTATAAAATATTCATACCCTATAATGAAAGGATTACAAACCACGAAATATTATTTTAGGTTGGGGATCCAGGTCACTATAAAACAAGTTTATTCTACCAACCATTCCAAAAAGAGAGAGTGGAGAAGCTCCAATTAAAAAAGTGAAACTGAGAAATAACAGAAAGGGGGACTTTCTCCCATTCCGAAACAATGATGTATATACTCTTCTAGAATTTCTAGGGGCTAGACAACCCTAGAACATTATGTTCCCTTAGGCTTCTTGTGAGTAAATGGAAACCTGATTTCATTGCCATCTCTGAGCTAAAATCTAATAACATCACTTCTGGTTCTTTTTTTCCCAAAATGGTAATTATTTTCTATGTTATTGAAAGATATCACTAGTATTGAAATAATTTTCTTGGTTTTCCATCATAATGTTACTAATCCTTCCATTTTTTGAGTGGACAACCATATTATCACTTGCACCTTCCTTAACGATGGTCAGATCTCTTTTTGTTAAATGGTTTATGCTTTCTACTGTTACATCAGTCGAGGAACTCATTGGAAACACATGAATGAGATTTCAAGAGTTATATTAGATCCCTCGGTTATAATGGGAGATTCCAATGATATTTTACATGCAGATGACAAGATTGGACATGTTTCCAATGCTACCACAATGAGATATTTTAGAGATTGTATTGAAGAATTAAAACTTATTGAAACCAATCTGATTGGTGCCAAATACACTTGGTATAGGAGGAATCTAAATGGAAGTAGGGCATGTAGGGTTGACCGTGCCTTTGGTAATCACTCTCTTCATGGAAGTTGGAAAACCATCTCTTATGTCACTCCAGTAAAGCACAATTCTGATCACCATCCAATTATTACAACCTTCATTGCTAAGGGGGACAAGCTAACAATTCCCTATATGTTTAATAATTCTTGGACCATCCAATTATTACAACCTTCAGATGCTTTCCTTGAAATTTGGAATTCACTCAACCACTCCATGATTACCTCCTTAAATATTATCCACCAAGGAAAAGAGTAAAATTAAGGATACACTGCAACCACATACTGAAGTGGTTGAACCCATTACACATGAGGAAGGAATTTCTCAATAGGTAGAAGATTTGAAATAATTGAGAAGAATCAATGAATAACTTCTCTGAGGTAGCGTTCCTGCTGGATATATTCTATAAGTAGATCCTCAACTCGTACTCCCAACTTGAGCACCTTATCAAAGAGGGTTCTATATCGCAACTAGAATTAAGATGAAACATCCTATCAACATGGGGTACAAACAACCAACATACATGAATAAAGAAATAGAAAATAGAGAGTACCCAACATTTTTTACACAACTAAAACAGGTCTAGGAGCATCATTACAGACCTCACCCTATAGGTTACACATGACATATACTAATAGGGCTGCCACATTTTACTCTACCTACTGTTGCACCTATTCATGCTCCTTCTCAGCTAGACATTCCTCAAGGGCTCATAAAAACTATTGATTCTCTAATGGATTGATTAGAATACATAGAGGTATAGTGGGAATTGGTACAACTATAAAACAAGCCTTACCCTAGAGGGGGTGATCTGAATTTTCCCCACTAAATTTGGGAAACACTACATTTACAACTTTCAATGGTTTAGGGGACCCAAAGAAGAATTCGACCGATTTTGTGTCCTATTGTGATTCCATGATGGGGACCCCTAAAATATAAGTAGTGAAACCCAAGATATTTATACAGAAATTAGAGGGACCGACATTTGTAGGGTACACCGGTTCATCGACTCAATCAATTACAGGGTGGGAAGATCTCTATTGGATGTTTCTACTCCAATTCAGCTTGATTCTATAGAATAAAACCATACTAAATCTCTCAAACTACAAATTCTAGGATAATGAGAGGGTTTTATATTTCATTTCGTGGTGAAAGGAGTTGACATAATCCTTAAGACAACATTTTCCTCAGGAATATTTTTTGTTCATATGTATATAGAATCTTCATGATGATTTTCACATACCACTCACCCCTGTTAAATATATAGGAGTGTTTTGGGATCTTGAGACAATTTCATAAATAAGGGAAGAATTCATAGCATGAACCAAGTCTAAGTCTTATTTAATTCCCCCTGCTGGACACCCCTGCGCCCCCCTGCTGGACATCCCCTCCCCTTTCCTGGACACCCCTCCCCCCTGCTGAACAGCCCCTCCCCCCTGCCTGGACACCCCCCCTGCTGGACACCCCTCCCCCCTGCTGGACACCCCTCCCCCCTGCTGGACAGCCCCTCCCCCCTACTGGACAGTCCCTCCCCCTGCCTGGACACCCCTCCCTCCCTGCTGGATAGCCCCTCCCCCTGCCTGGACACCCCCCCCCCTGTCTGGACACCCCTCCCCCCTGCTAGATACCCCTCCCCTTGCTGGACAGCCCTCCCCCTGCTGAACAGCCCTCCCCCCTGCTGGACAGCCCTCCCCCTGCTGGACAGCCCTCCCCCCTGCTGGACAGCCCTCCCCCTGCCGGACAGCCCTTCCCCCTGCCGGACACCCCCTCCCCCTGGACACCCCTCCCCCTGCCCCTCCCCCTGGACACCCCTCCCCCTGCCCCTCCCCCCCTCCACCCTGCCCCCTGCACCCCTCTACCCTGGCTCTTCCCCCCTCCACCCAGCCCCCTATCATACTTCAATACATCCCGAAGATATTATCAAAAACACTTCAAGACATAAAATGACTATTTTCAACAAATATAACAAAAGACCAAAATATATGATGCAAGAACCACAAATCAAAGACCCCTCTCAACATACATGATGTATTATGGTAAAAAGAAATAAATGAACTTACCAACATGTTACCATCATACAAAATGGTGCCTTAAGAGTACTTTGGGTGCATATTTCTTTTTCACCCTAAGCCTATATTTTACCTACAAGAAATAAAGAAAAAAAGATCAAAATAAATCAGAAGTAATTATGTAGAGAATAAATAATTGATAAGAAATATATTTGTGTTTATGTGCCTGAATACAAACATGTATCCTGTAAAAATAGTAGATGCAAGAACCACAAAAAAAGCTTACTTGAGAGGAAAATGTTTTGTTTTGAAAAGTTACTATTAGAAATTATAGCTTCAAAAATTTCATCACCAGTTGCACCCTATCTTCATCAAAATGTAAAAGGTTTATGGAAGAAAGAAGGTGATACAATCATATCGAGCACAATAATTGAGTACCATAGAATTCAGATCATAAAAAAGATTTTAGAATTGCAACCATAAAACTATGATTAAATTTTTATTTTATGTTTGTAAAAAAACATGTGAACAAAATAATATGTTAATATCACTCTAATCAAAACCAATAACTGAGAAGTGAAGTTCACATAGATGCCCATTACCACGAATGGATGTTCCCCCTTGCTTGTCGGTTGCATGCCAACGTGCCCGCATTAGAACCAACACCAACCACCTCGTCCTATGGTAGAAATGATTAATTAGATATATGCATATATTTGTAACAATAATGATTTTTTTATCTAATTACAAACAAAGCATATAACTAATATATTAACAACAAATGAAATGAAGAACATAGAGTTCAAACAATCACACAAAATATATGAATGATATCCACTAGTTACTATATTAACAACTTCAACACATATTAATGGGTTTTAAAGTAGATGCATGTTAACATTTGAAGTTCAAAAATGATTTTTAGTAAAACATTAAAATAAGCATACACACCATAATTTCAATACACAAACATAGTAAAAAAGAAAGCAACAACCAACAGATTTAACAAGATGATTTCAGCTTACAAAATTTATTAAAAGGCAACTTCCAACCATTTATTTCAACTAAAAATAGAAGTGAATTTTCAAGTTTATGTAGAAAAATCACAGAATTTAAACTATTACTCCCATGGTGTAGATTCTTTATTCATTTGAGATCATTGGAAAAAATTTCCCTTCTTTTATTGTTGACTAAATACCTTTGGTTTCCAAAATTTCATCTCCTATAAGTGTAAACATATACATTAATTTATAAAATTTAATGTTCAAAAAAGAACAAATTTGCTGCTTTTATTTAGAGATTTGGTAGTGTATGTGGATCATGGTCAGTGCATCCTATAATGGAGATGAAATTGGATTCGATAGAGTAGATGATGGAATGGTTTCTACAATAATTATAACTCATGGAAATGAAGATAGATGAAGTGCTACAGCCATCAGAGTAGTATCGAGTGTAGGAAAAATGCTTGAAGGGGCTATCAAATAGAAGAATCGAAGAATTATTATCAAGTAAACACTGCGACAAATAGATGAATCGAAGCACCCATCATTAACACACCTGTGCGAGGAGGGCGCGACGAGGAGGGCGCGACGAGGAGGGCACGACGTGGAGGGCACGACGTGGAGGAGGCGTCGGCGTGGATGTGTCGGGGAGGAGGGTGTGGAGAGGAGGCATCGGTGAGGAGGGCACGACGATGAGGAGGGTGCAACGAGGAGGGCGCAGAGAGGAGGGTGCAGCGCGGAGGAGGCGTCGGCGAGGAGGCTTTGGGGAGGAGGAGGGCGCGACGAGGAGGAGGAATCGCGAGGGGGGGGGGGAGAAGTAGCCCAATAGGTTTGGGGAAAAAATGGGGCTGCTGCATATAGCCACGGATGAAGATATTAACTTGGAAGTATATAAGATATAGCCACAGACCTATAGAACCGTGGCTATAGGTCCGTGGCTGTAGGTCAGATTTGTAGTAGTGATTCCCTTTAGTAGTAAGTCCAGGAGTGGCGAAGATGTACCAGGGTCTCAGACGTCAACATTGGTGGCCAGGTATGAAGAAGGTTGTGGCAGAGTTCGTTTCTCGGTGCCTCACCTGCCAGTAGGTGAAGGCAGAGCACCAGGTACCAGCAGGCTTGGTACAGACCTTGGAGGTCCCAGAGTGGAAGTGGGAAGGGATATCTATGGACTTCGTGACTTGACTTCCACACACTTCCAAAGGTCATGACTCCATTTGGGTGATTGTCGACTGACTCACCATGTCGGCCCACTTATTACCCATTAGAGAGTAGGGCTCAGTGGAGAGCATGGGATGTCTCTACGTTCAGGAGATTGTATGGCTTCATGGTGTTCCATCATCTATCGTCTCCTACCGAGATGTTCTCTTTACCTCCCGGATTTGGAAGGGGTTGCATGAGGCGTTTGGGACGCAGCTACGTCTGAGCACCGCCTTTCACCCTCACACAGATGGTCAGACGGAGAGGACCATTCAGACACTTGAGGGCATGCTCCGTGCATGTCTCCTCGACATTCATTGTAGCTGGTAGGACCACCTACCCTTGGTGGAGTTCATGTATAAAAACAGGTACCACTCCAGCATCGAGATGGAACCATACGAGGTGTTGTACGACCGGCCTTGCAGATCACCACTGTGCTGGATAGACCCTGGGGAGTTAGCACTTGTGGGACCGGAGATTGTCCAGGCCACGACAGAGAAAGTCCAAGTCATCCAAGAGTGGATGAGGACAGCTCAAAGCCGACAGAAGTCTTATGCTGACAGGAGGTGGAGGCCACTGGAGTTCGAGGATGACGACCACGTCTTCTTGCGGGTCTCGCCTCGATGTAGATTACGGATATTTGGATGGGGTGGAAAGTTATCTCCGTGCTTTATCGGACCATTCAGGTCCTTAGCAAGATTGGCAAGGTGGATTATCGCCTGGCTCTACCACCTCAGTTGCACCGGGTGCACGATGTCTTCCAGGTATCTCAGTTGAGGAGATACGTACATGAACTGACGCACATCATTGACCATGGGGTGCTGGACCATGACGATGGGGAGACTTTTGCGGAGTTCCCAGTGGAGATAGAGGATCGACAGGAGGGGGTCCTACATGGATGGTCGATACTTCTAGTGCACATTAGATGGCAGCACAAGAACCTTCAGGAGAGCACTTGGGAGCAGGAGGATTAGATGCGTGCTCAGTACCCACACTTGTTTCCCTAATTTATGATGTATCTTTATAGGGGTGTAAATCCCTGAGGTGGGAGTATTGTAAAGAACCTTAAATTTCAAGATATTTTTTTATTATTTTATTTGTAATTTTACAAGAATTTAGTTTCTGACGGCACCTGATTCCAAGTCCCGGTGTGCCCGGAATCACCTCCCGAAGTTTGGCTCGGGTACGTTCAGTGAACGAACGAGCGGGTTTTCCTAACTTTTAAACCTGTGGTTGGAATCAAATTCCAAGGGCACCGATGGAATAAAAACACCGGTAATTTCTTATGAACTCCTTTTTTGGAGTTGCGTTTTCCCAGGTGAGTTTATTAAAATTTTCTGGTTGACTAAAGAATAAAATAAAATTTTACAACAAATTTTATTTTTATTCTAAGCAGGGTTAATCTGGGCATGGCGGTTGGAGTAGGGCCCACTGATATCCTAACTCCAAGGTAGGATATTAGTGAGGGGGCCCACATGAGCCACAACCCTGTTATTTCCTTTTACATTCCTCGTGCATTAAATTTTGGTAACTCACCCGCACCCCCCCCCCTCTTAAGTGTCAAATCAACTCACGCGTTTAATAAATTATTAAATGCTTATTTAAATGGGAGGTCAAAACTCTTCAATTAAATCAATTAATTGAATGATCTGTTTTTGATTATGAAAAATAGTTGGTGTGAGAAATAAAATAAGGCTACGCCTTATTTTATTTGGGTGGCTTGGGTTGTGCGGGAAGATTTGAGAGGTTTTACTGATGCCTTGAATCATCACCTTCTTCGTTGAAGAATGCGAAGAACGTGAAGAATGCACCATCGGTGACGAAGAACGATGGCCTCTAACGAAGGGCGATGAAGAACGTTGAACCCTCAGAGATCGACGACGCGATGCCGTGTACCGCGGTGCTGATGATCCTCCATCCGAGAAGCTTCTTACGCGACATTCCATCTCCCGCGAAAATCTTCGATCAAAAACCGATTGAGGTAGGGGGTTTGGGCTTAATTAAATCTATGTGATTTATATCATCGACATGTGTTTAAAATTGTCGGAAGCCATTTAAATGGCTAACGTGGTGGGTGCTGACCAACGAACAAGTCCGAACCAACCGTTTTCTAGTTCTTGGTGCGCGGATCGATGGGAAATGTCGAAGAAGGCCGCGAAGGCATTTTGAGGTCTTCGAAATGAAGAGCCGGTCCCAGGAGGGCCGCTGGAGACGACGGCAGGCAAAAGTGACCACCGAATCGCATCTGGTGGTCTGCGGAAGACCTCACCGGCGCACCAAGCCGGCACGGCGGCACCAGCGGTCAGAGGCGGCGGCGCTCGGCGCGCCGCCGGGAAGGGCCGCCATGGCTGAAGCCGCGGTGGCGGGCGGCTGGTCCCGCGGCTCCCACGCGGGGGGGCGCAGCTTCTTTCAAGGGGGCAGTGCCCCCTTTTGCGCGGCCGCTCGGCCAGTGCCGAGCCGCCCCGGGCCGGACCGGCCGCACAGGGATGGGCCGCCTAGGCCGGGCCAGGCCACGTCGGTCGGGCCGGGCCGCGCCCAGATGGGTCGGACCCGGACCAGGGTTGGGTCGACCCGGTTCGGGCCGACCTAGGGGGGTTGGGCCGGGTTGGTCCAGGCCCAGACCCCCCATTTGTTGGACCTCTTTCGGTATTTTGCCCATAACTTGGGTTGTAGACCTCTGATTGATGCACCGTCAGCTAAGATGCGATCCTTGGATCGAGGCCGTCATTTAGGTTTATTACACTCAAGGTTTCGAAGAACTTTGGGTTCGTCCGGGTTGGTTCGTACACGAAACCAACCGGGGCCTCAGAGCGGAAACACTTATAACTTGAGCTTCGGACGTCCGATTGACGTTCAATCGACTTCGTTGGATTCCTCTTAGGGAGACAGACCTTTTGGATTACTTCTCTTAAGCTTTGGATGTAGTTGGAGTACATTCATGATGTTTTTGACTTAAAAACCAACCGGGCCCCTGGGATGAAAAATCGAATCACTATCAGACCGGGCGTCTGATTAACGCGCCATCTGTGACGTTGATTTCCTTCTGACGTTACAGAACTTTGGGATACATAAAATCTGGACATTGTGTCAGTTGATGTATCAGCCCCTCGGCTCATGGAGCGGACCCTCCCGAACGAGATTGCTTTGTTCGGGAACCCTAGAGCTCGCTGCGACTACGACGACGATGAAGACAGTACATGAATCCTTCGTGGGTTCGACAGTGACGACTACAGCACTCAGCAATCCTGTGTGGATTAGTGCCTACCGATCCTGTGTGGGTCAGCGCTCAGCGATCCTGGGTGGGCCAGTGCCGACAGATCCTGTGTGGGTCCGATCCTTTGTGGTTCATTGCGAGGGTTAGTGCATATCGATCCTTTGTGGGTCATTGCGGGGGTTAGTACCTATCGATCCTGTGTGGGTCCGACAGCTAAGATGAATCAGTGGCTACATCTGATCATCTCTATCGTCTTACAAAGAAGTATACCCATGTGAGATGAATCTTGATTTTCAATTCTTGTCTTTGATAAGTTTTCCTTGATATCCTGGGTGGATTACATTTTGCTTCCTGTGTGGATTGGGTTATGTTTTTCCTATGTGTACGGGGTTGTACTTGGGCTCGGATGTTGGAGCCTAACTGGAATTGGTAACTTAGGTATATATATGGGAATATAACTAAGTAGGTTCAGATGTTACTTCGTGATTGTATCTTCCTTTGTGGATTATACTCTGTAGATTCTATGAGACTTTCGGGGGTCTCGGGGTCCCTATTGAGTAGATTATACTCACCCCTATACGGGCTATGCCCGCACTACATTATACTGGATGCAGACGACAGATAGCACTGATCGAGATAGGAGCTCATGGAGCTGGATGGTACCTGGAGGTGGAGCACCTGACGAGATGTACCCTGAGCAGATGGCTGGAGCCGAGGAGCGGAGGAGGCTATCTGTTCCCACCCTTTAGGTGGGGTTTTTGGATGACGTCTTGGTGGTTGCTGTTTGTCTTTTCAGTTGTTGTACTCCCTTTTTCAGTTGTACTTTACTTTCAGTTTGGGTTTGTATTTCTGGCCCACTTACTTTTCTGCACTTACATTGTACCCAGTTTTTCTTAGTGTCTTCTTCTACTTGCTTACTCTGTGGTGTTTGTTTACTTTAAAAAGGCAATGCCTTCCCCTTTTTGTCAGAATTTACGCCTTGGTGCTAGTCGCTAGCCCCTGGCCTATGGGAGACAGGCTTGGGGTTAGTCACGGCACAATCCCTAAGGACGGGTCATGACATATGATATTATGGTATGAATATATATTATTTTAATTATGTGATGGGTGATCCAGAGATTATATTTCCTTCTTATGTATTGGATAATGATGGACATTTCATGGGATAAACAAGACTAGAATGGGGTGTGATCCTAGATTAGTATGGAAATCATTCCATGATGATAGTATCGAGATTGGACCTTGACTATTATGATGCTTTGGAGAGTGAATAAAATCCACTATAATATCCTTCTAAATGATCCTAGACTACCAATGAAATTATTTTTCTATGCACATATGTATGCCACAGATCTATGTATTATACCAATGTTATGCTCTTATGGATTATATTCTTTTATTACTTTATGATTCGTGTGTTATAAACTACCACGATTTATTCCATGACTCTAGTTTATGATCCATGATATACAAGGTTATGGTATCAAATGTTATTCTCATGTTCTCATACCGTTTCCCTCATGTTATGTAGATATCTCCCATTTTAACCTTATTGATCATCTTAGCTCACCCTTTTTTTATGTTTTCTTTCCCCAGTTTGTGAAGAAGTATAATAAGTATGAAATACATATTAAGGGTTATATATATGAAGATATTAGTGGGAGATGATTTATTTAACCTATAAAATAATGTTTTATGTATCCAAGTTTCCAAAGACACTAAACCTTTACGATCCCTAGACTAGATTTTTTAAAATTAAATGAATAATCATATATGTAACATCCCAGGTAAATAAAGAATATGAATTTTCATATTTATGGATACTTTTGAATTAAATATTTATTTTAAATTTAGGGGATTCTATGTTTTATGGTGTACCCAACACACAATAATGAGTTTCTCTGAAATCTAATGTTTCACATAGGATGAATCATACTGAAAGAATAATAACAATACAATATTATTATTTTTAATAGTAGATAACACCTAGTCGTTGTATTATCAGGAATGAAAAGAACTAAACATATTTTGATTAAACATATTTGTAATTTTTTTACATTTATCCAATAAAATTTAGAGGCTCAAAATGAGAATGAATCCAATTTTATGCATAAATACTCTAATATTTTTAAAAGACAATTTTACCTCCTTTTGATGGAGAACCCATTTTAAATCTAGTTTATTTTTTCACATTGAATTTTTAAAATATAATTTTTATTAAGAAGTGTGACATAAAAATTTACTTAGGATAAATTTTTAGTATTTTACTGATAAAGTTCATTTTTAAATGAATAGTGAAAAATACAGCATTTAAAGTCAAAACTCTATTTCCATATGATTTATTTATATGGTTAGATTATCTTTTTAATTATTTTTAAAGTTCAATTAGATTATTTATTTATCATTTAATCCAATTTTGGTCATTTGATGTAATTTTACTTTTTAATTAGACATAAAAACATGTCAACCTTTTGATAGTTATTATTTCTTAAAAACATGTTTTTTGGTTTTGACAACTGAAATTAATTTTAAACTAATTTCTTGTCACTTCTGTGTTTTGAAATTAGAATAATTTATTCCATATTTGTATTTAAGTGGTAAAAATTGTGAAAATGGGAACCTATTATGTTTAGACATTATGGATAGTAACTTTAGTAATTATATTATTTACCATGGTTAATGGGTAAATCTGGAAAATTTGGGTAAAAAATAATATTATAATAATATAAAACTACCCTAAAACGTGTCCTACTCCTATTGGATGATATATATACAACCCTAGTAATCCATGGGTCAATTTTGAGACCCCATGTAACCACCTCAATGTGAAAATGATATTTTATAAGAATTAATTTAAAGAAAAATGTAACATAAACATTTATCTTTTAGTAAACCAATTTTTTTATGGGGTAATAAAAGTAATATTTTCGATTATAAATAGTAATTGGAAATATAAAAATATTTACAACATCATAGTATTTTATTTATAAATTCTATACATCAAATTAATGAATTTATTTTTGAAACAATGATGATGTAGTGATTACCTTATTAATGAATGATTTAAATAAATAAGATTATAAATATTAAAATGGTTTTATTTTGAAACTTTTTTATTCCATAAAATAATTTAAGGAATGATTATTACGTCTTATCTTATAATTAATGAGTTTTATTTTTAAATAATCATGTTTTTATAGTTTTTTTAAAAGTCATGATATGAATAGTATAAAAATTTACATAAATGAGTTTTTAAATAAAATAATATTTTATTAAATGATATAATAGTCCTAAAAATATACGATCTGTCCAAACTACGAATAAAATGTTGAAATTTTTATTAATTAACCACTTGGGTTTCTGTTGTCATTTTAGAGTAGCTATATTAACCATATAGTATGAATATACAAGAAGACATGGTAAGAGTAAAATTAGTTAACTAAGGGTTAAATCTAAACGTTAAGGTTTAAATTGGGACCAAAAGGTGTATAAAACCTATTGGTTGATAGTATTTTGAAAAATACTCATATTATCTTCAAATTTAATGTGTTTTGAACTAGTTGAGAGACTAAATTCAGTTTATAATAAAATAATCTTTCAAGACATTCCTAATGTACCCCTCCTCCCTCTTATAAAATGCCACCACATCTAACCCCTTACACACACATCTATATCCCAATGGATCTTCCAAAATATTCTCCAATAAGCTCCCAACACACCTATATTTATCCAATAAGACTTACCTTAGGCATAAGGAAAATCAAGAAAGCCTTTTAGCTCAAATCAAATGGAGTTACCCATTTTAAGAGGCAGTGTCTTCTCTGAAGTTCCTTTCTAATATTTTACTTCTTAACTACCTATTCAATTTTTTTCCTTGATTACATAACAAAAAAAACAACCTAAATATACTAGGAAGTTGTTATGATAATTATTAGAACAAAACATAGAAACACCTCTATCTAATAGAGAAAAACATTCTGTTTCTGTGTACAGTGAACTGCTGCCTCACGGAATGACAATTATTGGATTTTCCCCTACCACCTATCATGGTGGTCATTATGATGGAAGTATATTTAAATATGTTGTATATTATATTTATATTGTCTTTATGCTTCTAAATTTTTTTACATCATACCTTTATGCTTTTCATGATATCAAAACACAATAATATCATTTGAGGAATTGTGGAGTACCGCCCGCTCAAAGTGATATGAATCGTTCATTCCATAAATGGATCTTATAAATGATAGAGTTAATTAAATTATGTAACATATATAAAATATGATATTAAAAAGGAATTATAATAAACATATTTATCATTAAATTTTCACTCCTTTAAAAATGAAATAGAAATGAAAGTAGGGTTTATGCGTACGTACAACTAACCATCTTCATGAACAGTGCATTTCATTTCCTATCTCCATATGTTATGGAATATTATAAATAAATATATAATAGATATATATGATACATATATTAATAATTTTCTTAAGATAATGGACTATTGAACACATGGAAAATTGTAATTATAATAAGATTGTTTTCGACTCAAGTACCCAATATTGACAAAACGAATGATATTAACTTAAATAATTATGTAATATTTATAACGTGGAAATAAGTGATATAAATGGAACCATAAAACTTAAAAATGTTTTGATGAAAATAAAAATTAACTTAAGATTACTATTCATGAAATTAAAGAACAAATGAGTCAATTCGGACATAAGGTAAAGGACTTCATCTCAATCTCCTTTTATTAAGGCTTATTTTGATAATATACACCTAATTATTTTATGTTGTGTTTATTAAAAGCCTTTTAATTTTAATTTCATTTATAGGGAATAGTTAATCTACGAAGAATTTTACTAAAAGACAAAATTAATGTTTTTAACGTTTGCGGTGACAATGACCTCTCTGCCGCCATAATCGTTATTTGGATTCCTCCATAAGACTTAATGTTTTTAAAAGGAAAGGAAATCCCTTATTCTATTTTTGGGTGTTTTGGTATTGAAAATGGTTTTTGAAATGGATTGATTATTTTAATATCTTGAAATGATTTATTGTGATTTCCAATGAAATGTTATTAGTGAAATGTTGATATTTGAAATATTTAATGTGTTATGATTACATAACTGTACATGAACATTTGACAGGTGGTTATGTGATAAACAAATGATGGGTGGTTATGTGATAAACCAAATGATGGGTGGTTCTGTGGTAAACAAAAGACATGTGGTTACCTTATAACCTCCAATGCATTGGGTATGGAATTCAGCAGTATTGCTATTCTATTTAGTGATATGTGTGGAAGTCAACCGTATGGTTATTCCATTTATTTATGTTTATGTCCTAATTTACCTTTATATGCTATATGTTACTTTTAATGGGATTAATGGAAATATTTTGGTTACAAAAAGGGTAATAAATGATCTTATATTTAGTGAAGTGGTTTTTCTACTTATTAAAGGTAAAAAGTATTAGTTATGATAAATAATTCATGGTTTACAAGTTATTTTGAAAAACTAAAAGTTTTCATTCTTTATATATACCTCACTAATATATTTATTCTCATTCCAAGATTTGAAATGTTTTTTACATGAAATAAAGAAAAATAAAGTCAAGTATGGGATTAGGGAAACATTATGCTATTAAAATATAATACGATGACATGTTTCTTTTTAAAGAGATTTTGTTTTATAAAAAACATGGATAGTGAGTATAAATGTATACTTGTAATATTCAAGATGTTATGTATATGTAATGATGTAATTATCTAAATATATAAACCTGAAAAGATCCTCAATGTGAATTATTAACTTAATTCAAGATTATATAATGTTTAATGTTGGGGCCTTATAGTTGGAATCAGAGGCCAATTTAGATAAATTAAAGATTTATAATTTTGGTAGTATTATACCCATAAATAAGTTTTACATTATTATCAAATTAAAATGATATATAATTTTAAGATTTCCATGTTTCTTTGTCTATGATATGATTGTTAAGAATGATTTTTCGTAGAGGAAACATGGTAGAAATGTTGAGAATGCATAAAGAGGATAATAAACATCCAAATCAACATCTTTAGATGGTCATAATCGTAACTAAACAGTTTTTTATAGTGATGGATCAGTTGAGTCAGGTGATAAATGGTGGAGGTATCCATGCACGAGATCAACCAGATCAACCACAGAGGAACATGTCTGTAGTGGAGAATTTCATGAGGCAAAATCCCCCATCATTTAGAGGATCATATGACCTTGTGAAATTTGAATATTGGATCAAATCACTAGAATGTTTTTTGATGTAATGGGATGTACTTACAATTAAAATGTTAATCTTTCTATTTACGATTTTAAAGGATAAGCCGATCAGTAGTGGTCAATGGTTAAAAATATCAGGGACAACGAGGATATTGAAGCTCTTGGTTGGGATGAATTCAAAGGTTTGTTTCTTGAGAAATATTTTCCTAATGTGGTTTGACTTAGTTTGGGAAAAAAATTCTTGGAATTGAGGCAGGAGGATGACTCAGTGGGTGCATATGAAGAAAAGTTCACTCTACTGGAAAGTTATGCTTCAAATTTCATCCGAGATCTTGATAGTAAGATAAATCGGTTTTACTCGGGCTTATATATGCGATATCAAAATGCATTAGCCTCTCATGAATTCAAAATCTATGAGAAATTTTCATATGTGATGAGAATGTAGAAATGGAGTTTTCTAATGATGAGGTGTTCCATGAGAGCATGCAAAAGAAGAGTTCATGTTGTTAGGAAAAAGAAAATTATTTATCCAAGAAGTATGTTGGTAAGAAATATAAATTTCCATCTGGGGATATGTTTGGTAAAAAGCATCCGGGAGAATGTCTCTAAAAATCTAGAATGTGCTTCCTGTGTGGTAAGATTAGTCATAATGATCGTTACTATAAGGAAGATGATCAAACAGGCAATGAAAAGCCAGCTGTAGGATTCATTAGTTGCAATGAGTTTGGGCATTATGACAATGTGTGTCCAAAGATGATTACCCAGGGTGGAAATCAGAAAAATCAAAAGTAAAATGGTGTGGAAAAATCTTTTTCTACAACTACGATTGATGTGGGATCATCAAATGAAGTGGTATCAGGTAATTTTCCTCTTTTTTAGATTATGCCAATGTGTTTTTTGATTCAAGATCTACACATTCCTTTATTTCTATTAAATTTTTGGTAAATTTGGAATTCCACCTTATGAAATGAATCCAGAACTTATGGTAAAAAAACCTGGGGAAAATGTGGAGGCAAAAAGAAATTATAAAAATATTCCTATACTTATATGTGTAAAGAACTTACCTAGAGGCCATGTTGTTTTTCCTATAGTAGAGTTTGATTTTATTTTGGGAATATATTGGATTTATGTTTACCATGATATGATAGAATGTAAGGCTAAAGAGGTTTCTTTTCAGATTGAATTTGAATTTATGTACAATAATGAACACTTAACTCTAATAACGCATCAAGAAGCTGAGAAACTAGTGAATGATGTAAATGAATTTTACTTTTCACATATTTTTGAAAACAGAGGAACTATTTAGATTAATGATGTGCTAGAACTAAATAAGAATCTTGATGTTTTTCCTGATGATTTTCCTAGTATTATACCTGATATAGAAGTTGAATTTACTATTGACTTAGTTTCTGATGCTAATCCAATTTCAAAACCCCCTTATCGATTGGCTCAAATTGAACTTTTAGAGTCAATGAAACAATTGAAGGAGTTGTTTGATAAAGGTTTTATTCAACTTGGAACATCACCGTGGGGTGTTCAGTCTTGTTTGTTAAAAATAAATATTGTTCAATGAGACTTTTCATTGATTATAGAGTTTAGAATAATATCACTGTTAAGAACAAGTGTCTTTTACCGCATATCAATGATTTGTTTAATCAGATCCATGGAGCTCAGTATTTTTCAAATTTTGACATGAGGTTGGGGTACCCTCAGTTGAAAGTAAAGGGAGAAGACATTTCAAAGACAACATTTTGTACTAGATGTGGCTCTTATGAATTTGTAGTTATCCCTTTAGGGTTAACCAATGCACCTATTGTATTAATGGATCTTATGAATACAATTTTCAGTGAGTTCTTAGATAATATTATGGTTGTATTTATGGATGATATTTTGGTATATTACAAAAGTAAAGAAGAATATGAAATTTATTTAAGGGTTGTATTTCAAACATTAAAGGAAAATAAATTGTATGGGAAATTCAGCAAGTTTATGTTTTCGTTTTAGAAAATTTCATTCCTAGGTCATATTGTTCTTAAATATGGAATAACTATTGACCCTTTTAAAAAAAAAGTTGTTGTAAAGTGGCCAAGACCTACCAATATCGTAGTGATCTGTGGTTTCCCTTGTTTGGAAGGCTATTACCAAAGGATTGTTGAATTTTTTTTCCATTTATCTAGTCCACTATCTAAGTTAACTTGAAAAGTTATTAAATTTATCTAGACCAAATATTTTGATGATTACTTTTAGGAATTAAAAATAAGATTAGAGAATGCTCTAGTTTTTGAATTTCCTTCCAAAAATGGTGAATTTTTTATCAATAGTGATGAATTTTTGAAAGAACTTGGTTGTGTCCTAATTAAGAATGATCAGGTAAGTACTTCTGCTTCCATTCATTTGAACACTCATGTGTTAAATTACTCTACACATGATTTGGAATTATCATTTTTTGATTTTACTTTAAAAATTTTGACGCATCATTTGTATGGTGTAATGTGTGGAATATATACTGATCACAATAGTTTTTAGTATATCTTCACTCAGAAATAATTGAACATTAGACAAAGGAGATGACTAAAATTAATCAAGGATTATTGTTTCACAATTCATTACCATCATTGAAAAGACAATAGAGTGGCCAATTAATTGAGTCAAAAAAGTAATGCTATGTTAACCATGTTATGTTTGGAACAATATACTTTGAGTAATGATTTGACGAACTTTGGTATATAATTTGTTGGTGTAGGAGATCCCAATTGTTTATTTTAGGTGTCAGTGAAATCATCTCTATAAGAAAGAATTAAGAAAGAACAAAAGGAAGACAGTGTGTTTTAGAAAAAGGTAGAATTAGTCGAGAAGGGTATGTTTCCTGAATTTAACATTGATAAAGATTGTGTTTCGAGATTTGGGAAGAGGTTATGCATTCCTTTTGTTTCAAAATTGAAGAAAGAGTTTTTATGTGAAGCTCATAGTTCTCTATTTTCAGTTCATCCTGGCTATACTAAAATATAAAAAGATATTTGGGAGTATTACTGGTGGAATGGAATGAAAATAGATATTGCTATGTTTATTGTGAAGTGTTTAAATTATCAATAAGTTAAATCAGAACAACAGTTACCAAAGGGGATTCTTCAGCCTTTACCAGTGCCAGAGAAGAAATGTGAAAATATATCCATGGAATTTGTTGTGGGATTATCGAATACATCTCAAGGTAATAATGCAATCAGGGTTATTGTGGATCGATTATCTAAATCTTCTCATTTCCTTCCTATTCAAGATACTTTGTCTCTAGATCAACATTAATGATTGTATAATAAAGAGATAATTAGGTTACAAAGAGTTTATCTGTCCATTGTATCTGATCGTGAACCTAAGTTCACTTATAACATTTGTAAAGGCCATCGAAAGTCATTGGGTACTGAATTAAATATAAAAACATATTTTCATCCTCAATTAGATGGGTCGTTTGAATGAAAAATTCAGAGAATGGAAGAAATACTGCATGATTTGTCAATGGATTAACAGGGAATTTGGGACCAAAATCATTATTTGGTTGAGATTTCTTATAAATATAGTTTTCATTACAATATAATGATGACTGAATTTGATGAATTATGTGGAAAGTGGGGTCAAAATTCATATTTTTGGGATTATGTTGGGGAAAGAATGTTGATGGGACCTGAATCAGTAGAAGAGATGATAGAAAAAGTTTCACTGATTCAGAAACACATGAAAACTGCTCAAAATAGTCAGAAATGTTATGCAGATAAACAGAGGAAGGCTCTTTCTTTCTAGGTAGGTGATCATGTCTTTATTAATTTTTCCCCTTGGAAAAGTGTGATGCGTTTTGGTAAAAATGGAAAACCGAGTCCAAGGTTCAATGGACCCTATGAAATCCTGGAAAACATTTTGGATTAGTTTCTTATATAGTAGCTTTACCCCAATGTTTATTTGAGGTACATAATGTTTTTAATGAATCAATATTGAGGAAGTATATGATTGATCCATCTCATGTTTTGAGTCTAGAGGTAGTTCAGTTGGAAGAGAATCTCTCTTAGGAGGAATAACCAATCATGATTCTTGACCGAAGTGAAAAAGTGTTGTAGAATAAGGTAATTCATTAGGTAATGGTTTTGTTGAAAAACCATATGGTTGAAGAGGAATTATAGGAATCTAAAAATTCTCTAAGGGATAAATACCCCTACTTATTTGATAAGAAAATAAAATTTCAAGGACATAATTTTTAAAAGGGTGAAGGATGCAACATCCTAGTTAAATAAAGAATTTGAATATTTCATATTTATTAATATTTTTTAATTAAATATTAATATTACTTTAAGGGGATGTTATGTTCGATGGCGTACCTGACACATAATAATTAGTTTTTCGAAAATCTTATGTTGCACACATGCTAAGTCATACTGAATAAAATAATAATAAAATAATAATATTATTTTTAAATGGTAGATAACACCTATCCATTGTATTGGAGGTAATGAATAGAAAAAACCATATTAAGATTAAACATGTTTTTTTAAATGTTTTAAAATTTATCTAACAAAAATTTAGAGGCATAAAATGAGAATGAATCCAATTTTAAGCTTAAATACTATATTTTTTTAAAAGGTAGTGTTACCGCCTTTTGATGGAGAACCCTTCTAAAATGTAGTTTTTGTCTCTTTTATATGTTATGTCTGACAAAATAAACATTTTCTTTAGAATCATTATAACAAAATTTACTTTGGGTAAATTTTAGGTATTTTACCGATAAAGTTCATTTTTAATGAATAGTGAAAAATACTGCATTTTAAGTCAAAACTATACTTTCATGTGATTTATTTACATGGTTAGATTATTTTTTAATTATATTTAAAGTTTAATTATATTATTTTTTTTATCATTTAACACAATTTTGGTCATTGTAAGTAATTTCATTTTTTAATTAGACATAAAAACAGGTGAATCTTTTGATAGTTGTTACTTCTTAAAAACCCACTTTTTGGTTTTGACAATGAGAATTAATTTATATTAATTCTACCACTTTTGTGTTTTGATTATGAAATAATGGATTCTATATTTGAAATAAATAGGCCCAAATTGTGTAAATAGGTAATTTTTATTTTTAGACATTATGAATAGTAACTTTAGAAAATTATGTTGTTTACCATGGGTAAAGGGTAAATATTGTAAATAAGGGTAAAAACTTATATTATAATAATATAAAACTACCTTAAAACGTGTCCTACTACTATTGTATTATATATGTCCAACCATGGGAACCTTTGGGTCGATTTTGGTTCCCCATGGAGCCACTTTGTTGTGAAAATGACATTTTATAAGAATTAATTTAAGGTAAAGAAAAATGTAACATAAAGATGTATCTTTCAGTAAAAAAAATTTATATGAGGTTATGTAAGTAAAATTTTTGACTATAAATAGTATTTAAAAATATAAAGTTATTTCCTATATCATGGTATTTTATTTTTAATTATTATAAATCTTATAAATGAATTTATTTATGACACAATGATGATTTAGTGATTACCTTATTAATGAATCTTTTTAAGTAAATGAGATTATAAATATTGAAATAAATTTATTTTGACAATTTTTTTTCTATCCATGAACATTTGGTATTATTATTACTTTTTATATTTTAATTAATGTGGTTTTTTAAATAATCATGGTTTTATGGTTTTTAAGAAGTCATGATATGAATAGTTAAAATTGACATAAATGAGTTTTTAAAACAAATACTATTTTATTAAATGATGTAATAGTTCTAAAAATCAATGACCTTGTAAAATGACTTAGATAATGTTTTAAATTTAATTAATGAACCACTTGAGGTTATATTTGAATTTTATTCTAACTATATTAACTATATATTATGAATATACAAGAAGACATGGTAAGAGTTAAATAAGTTAACTATTTGTAAAAACTAAAAGATAAGGTTAAAATTGGGAACAAAACCTGTATAAAATATATTGGTTAAGAGGATTTAGAACAATCCTAATATTATATTCAAATTAAAGGTGTTTTTAACCTTTTAGAAATCGAAATTCATTTTATAATAAAACAATATTTCATGAAATTCCAAAAGTACCCCTCCTCCCTCTTATTAAAGGCCACCACATCTAACCCCTTTCTCACACCTCTCAAGACCCTTGTATCATACAAAATCTGATCCAATAATCTTCCAACATCCCTCTAGTCTTCATAGAAACCTTACCTTAGGCATAAGGTAATTCATGAATGCCTTTTGGCTCAAATCAAAGGGAGTTACCCGTTTTAAGCTGTAGCATCTTCTCTAAAGTTCTTTTAAAATATTTTAATTCTTAAAAACATATTCTATTATTATTATATGATTAAATAAAAAAGATATCCTCAATATTCTAGGATTTTTTTATGATAAGTATTCGAACTACACTTATATCCACCTCCATCTAATGGATACGAACATACTGTTTCTGTGTACGGCGAACTGCTGCCTCACGAATCGATGATTGTTTGATTTTCCCCTACGACCTATAATGGTGGAAATTATGATGAAACTATAATTATATATGATAAATATTATATTTATATTTTCCTTATACTTTTGTAATATATATTTACCACATACCTTTATGCTTTTTATGATCTGTAAACATGATAATTTCATTTGAGGAAGTACAAATTATCGCCCCCTCAAAGTGATATGACTCGTTCATCCCATACATGGAATGTATAAAGGATTAAATTAAATAAATTATCTAACATATTTAAAATATGATATTATTTTGGAATTATAATACACATATGTATCATTATGTTTTAATTATTTTAAATATTAAATAGAAATGAAAGTAGTGTTCATGCGTACGTACGACTTACCGTCTCCATGAACGGTGAATTTCATTTATTATCTCCAAATGTTTTGGAATATTATAAATACATATATACTAGATATATGTGATATATATGAAAAATATTCTAGAGATAATGGACTATTGACATCATGGACAAATTGTAATTATATGAAGATTATTTTTTGACTCAAGTACCCAATATCGACGAAATGACCAATATTAACTTAAATAATTTTGTAATTTTTATAATGTGGTAATAAGTGATATAAAATGAATAATAAACATGAAATATGTTATAAATAAATTATAAATTAACTAAATTTTATTATTCATGAAATTAAATAACGAACGAGTCAAGTCGGAGACGAGGTATGGGACTTCGTCTCAATATACTTTCATTGAGACATATTTTTGTAATATAAACCACCTTATTTTATATAGTGTATAATAAAATAGTTTAACTTGTAATTTCATTCAAATTGAATCTTTTATCTACAAATTGTTTCACTAAACGACAAAAGGAATGTTTTTTAATTTTTTCAGTGATAACGATCTCTCCGCAGTTGTAATCATTATTTGGATTCCTCTACAAGACTTAATGTTTTTAAAAGGAAAAGAAATCCCTTATTCCCTTTTTGGGTGTTTTGTTATTGAAAATGGTTTTTTGATAAAGATTGTTTATTTTAATATCTTGAAATGATTTATTGTGATTGTAAATGAAATGTTATTAGTGCAATGTTGGTATTTGAAATATTTTATGTGTTATGATTATATAATGGTACAAAGACATTTGAAAGGTGGTTACATGATAAACAATAACGGATGATTATGTGATTAACCAAATTAGGGGTGGTTCTATGATAAACCAAGGATGGGTGGTTATGTTATAACCGCCAATGCATTGGGTATGCAAGTTGTCCATATGGCTATTCCATTTAGTGTTATGTGTGGTAGTCGACCATATGGTTATTCCATTTAAGTATGTTTATATCCCAAATTACCTTTATATAATATATATTGATTTCTATGGGATTTATGGAAATTTGTTTCTTACAAATAGGGTAAGAAATGATCATATATTCAATGAAGTGTTTTTTCTACTTATTAAAGGTAAAAAAATTACTTTATGATAATGTATTCATGGTTTACATGTTGTTTTGAAAAACTAATAGTTTTGATTCTTTATGTATCCCCTTACTGAGATTTTTATACCCATCCCATGTTTTGAAATTCTTTTCATTGGGCATAATGAAGAATAGAGTCAAAAATGGGGTTAGGGAAAAGTTATGATATTAAAATATGAAACAATGTCATGTTTCATTTTAAAGATTTTTTGTTTTATGAAAAATGAGTAAAGTGAGTATAAGTGTCTACTTGTAATATTCATGATGTTATGTTTATGTTATGACCTAATTATCCAAATATTTAAACCTGAAAAGATCCCCAATGTGAATTATTAATTTAATTCAAGATTTCAAAATTTTTAAGGTTGGGGCATTGCTGTTGGTATTAAAGGCCAGTTTAGATTAATTTAGGAGTTATAATTTTGTTAGTAGAATATCCAGAAATATTTTTTACATTATGGTAAAATTGAAATGATATAGAATTTTATGATTACCAAGTTGCTTTATCTAAGATATGTTTCTTCAAAATGGTTTTCCATAGATGAAATAAAGTACCTATATTATGATGACATATTGAGGAGAATAACCTTCCAAATCAACATCCCGAGCTATTCAGAATTATAACTAAATAGTTATTTTGTAGTGATGGAACAATTTTCTCAGGGAATAAGTGGTGGTGGTGTCCATGCATGAGATCAACTATATCAGCTATAGAGGAACATGTCTGTAGTGGAGAATTTCATGAGGAAACATCCCCCATCATTCAGAGGATCATCTGACCCTGTTCAAGCTAAAGAGTGGATCAGAGAGTTGGAATTTTTTTCAATTTCATGGGATGTACAGAAAATCAAAAGGGTATTCTTACTATTTACCATTTTTAAGGAAAACACAATCAGTGGTGGTCGATGGTTAAAAATATCAGGGATAGTGAAGAGATTGATGATCTTGGTTGGGATGAATTCAAAGGAATGTTTCTTGAGAATTAGTTTCCTATGGAAGTTCAAATTAGGATGGAAAAACAATTCTTGGAATTGAGGTAGGAGGATGAATTAGTCACTGCTTATGAATGAAAGGTCTCTCAACTGGTATGGTCTGATCCAAATTTAATCAGAAATCTTGATAGTAATATAATTATGTTTTACTCAGGATTGAAGCTGCGATATAGATAGGAATTAGCCTCTCATGAATTCAAAATCTATGATAATATTTTTAGATGTGCTAATAAAGTATAAATGGAGTTTTTTGATGATCAAGTATTCCATGAGGGAAAGAAAAATAAGAGGTACAGTTAATAGGAAAAACGAAAGTTTTCATCGAAGAAGTATGGAGGTAAGAAAATTAAGTTTCCATCTTGTGAGAAGTTTTGTAAAAAGCATCCTGGAGGATTTCTCCCAAAATTTGGAAGGTGAATCTAGTGTGTTAAGACTGGTGATATCACTTGTAACTGTAAGGAAGATGATCAAGTAAGAAGTGAAAAGATTGTTTTATGATGTTTTAGTTGTAATGAGTTTGTGAATCATTCCAATGTGTATCCAAAGTTGATTACCTATAGTGGAAACTAGAAAAATCAAATGGAGAAGGGTGTGGTGAAATCTTTTTCTACTAATATGGTTGTTATGGGACCATCAAATGTAGTGGTATCAGGAACATTGTTTTTTTTTCAGATTATTCCATTGTGTTGTTTGATTGAGGATCTACACATGCTTTTATTTCTAATAAATGTTTGGGAAAATTTGGAATTCCATCTCAATAAATGAATCTAGAACTTTTGGTAAAAAGCATCAAGGAAATGAGGATTCATAAAGAAATTATAAGAATATTCTTATCGTTATATGTTGAAAGAAAATACTTAGAAACATTGTTGTCTTGCCTCTAGTAGAGCTTTATGATAATTTGGGAATATATTGTTTTCTATTTACAATGCTAAGATTTAATGTAGAGATAAAGTGGATTCTTTTCAAAAATACATTCAATTTTTGTACAAGAATCAATCCTTAACTCTGATAACATATCATGAAGATGAGAAACTAGTGAATGATGAAAATGAATATTACCTTGCATATATTACTAAAAACTAAGGAACTATTCAGATTAATGGTGTGCTAGTAGTAAATGAGTATCTTGATGTTTTTCATGATGATTTTCCTAGTATTATACCTAATAGGAAACTTTAACTTACTATTGACTTAGTACATATTGCTTAGAAAATTTCAAAACCCCCTTATCTAATGGCTCAAAATGAACATTTAGATTTAATGAAATGATTGTAGGAGTTGTTAGAAAAATGTTTCATTCAACCCATCACATCACTGTGGGGTGATCCAGTCTAGTTTTTTTTAAAAAGAATGATGATTAAATGAAACATTGCATTGATTATAGATCCTTATCACTATTAAGAAAAACTATCCTTTACCTCATATTAATGATTAGTTTGATCAGTTCCAGGGAGCTCAGTATTTTTCAAATATTGAATTGATTTTGGGGGACTATCATTTGAAAGTAATGGAATCAGACATTCTGAAGACTGTGTTTCATACTACATATGGAAATTATGAATTTGTAGTTTAGCCTTTTGTGTTAACTAAAGAACCTATTGTATTCATGGATCCTTTGAATATAATTTTCCATGAGTTCTTGGATAAGTTTGTGGTTGTGTTTATTAATGATTTTTTTTTATATTTCAAAAGTAAATAGGAACATGAATTTCATTTATTTATTGTCTTGAAAACCTTGAAAGAAATTAAACTTCTTGGGAAATTATGCAAGTGCAACCTTTGGCAGCATAAAATTTTATTCCTTGGTCATATTATTTCTAAATATGGAATAACTATTGACCCTTCTAGAACAAAAGTTTTTGAAGAGTGTCCAAGACCTACCAATATCAAAGATATCCATAGTTTTCTTGGTTTGACAAGCTAATACTGAAGGTTTTCTTGAAAATTTTTCATGGTTATCTTTTCCACTGACAAAGTTAACTTGAAAAGAGGTTAAATGTATCTAGAAAAAATAATGTGATGATAGTTTTTAGTAATTGTAAAAAATATTGGTGAATGTTCTAGTTTTCGCCTTCAATTCCATAAATAGTGAATTTTTTATCTATAGTGATGCTTCATTGAAAGGACTTGGTTGTGTCCTAACACAAAATGACCAAGTAATTGATTATGCTTCATGTTAATTGAAAAACCATGAGTTAAATTACGCTACACATGATTTGGAATTAGCTGATGATTTTTTTTCTATAAAATATTTGAGGCATCATTAATACGGCATAAATTGTGAAATATATACTGATCACAAAAGATTGAAGTTTATTTTCACTAAGAAAGAATTGAAAACGAGACAAAGTAGATGGCTATAATTAATCAAGGATTATGGTTTAACAATTTATTACCATCAAGGAAAATTAAATAAATGGTAGATGCTTTGAGTAAAAAAATAATGCTACGTTAACCATGTTACATTTGGAAAAATATCATTTGTTTAATGATTTGATGAAATTTGGAATATAATTTTTTTGCTGGAGATCCCTCTAGTTTGTTTTAGGTGTCAGTGAAATCACCTTTATCAGATAGAATTTAGGATTCACAGAAGGAAGACAATGAGTTGTAGGAAAAGGGAGAATTGGTTTAGAAGGGTAATTTTCCTGAATTTAGCATTGATAAAGATTATGTTTTGTGATTTGGGAAAAGGTTATTTGTGCCTTGTGATTCACAGTAGATGAAAGACTTGTTATGTGAAACTCATTGTTCTATAATTTTAGTTCATCTTGGGAGTACTAAAATGTAAAGAGATCTTTAGGAGTGTTATGGGTGGGATGGAATGAAAAGATATATTATTGACTTTACTATATATTTTTTAACTTGTAAACATGTTAAAAAAATAGAAGTTAAAAAAATGGATGCTCCATCCTTTATTGGTTCCAGAGTGGAAATGTGAAAATATATCCATGGACATTGTTGTGGGATTACCAAATACATCTCGAGGAAATAATGCAATCTAAGATATTGTTGATCGATTAACTGAATCTAGTCACTTACTTCCTTTTGAATATAATTTGTCTCTAGATCAAGTTTCTTGATTGTTTTTGAAGGAGATAGTCAGGTTACATGGAGCTACACTCTCCACTGTATCGGATCATGAGCCAAGGTTCACTTTTATCTTTTGGAAAGGCCTTCTACAGTTGATGGGTACTAAATTAAATTTCAGTGCATCTTTTCATCCTCAATCAGATGGGTAGTCAAAATGAACAATTCACACATTTGAAGATATATGCTACATGCTTGTTCAATAAATTACTAGAGAATTCAGTACCAAAATCATTCTTTGGTTGAGTTTTCTTATAATAATAGTATTCATTCTAGTATACAGATTGATCTATTTGAGTTATTATATGGAAAGTAGTGTCGTAATCCAGCTTTTTGGGATGATGTAGGTGAATGAAAGTTTATGGGACAAGAATTGGTAGAATAGATGAGAAAAAAGTTCATTTGATTCAGAAGCACATGAGAACAACTCAGATGTGTAAGAAAAGATTTGTAGATAACTGGATGAAGGATATTTCATTTGAGTTAGGTGATCTAGTCTTTACTAATGTTTCTCCATGGAAAAGTGTGATGCATTTTGGTAAGAAGAGAATGCTGAGTCCAAGGTTAATTTGACCCAACGAAATTATAGAGAAAGCTGGATCAATTTAATAAAATTTTTCTTTGCCCCCAAATTTATCCCAAGTTCACAATGTTTTTCCTGTTTCAATGTTGCGGAAGTATATACTGGATCCATCTCATGTTTTGAGTCGAGATACAACTCAGTTGGAAGAGAATCTATCTTATGAGGAACAACCAGTCCAGATTCTTGACTGAAGATAGCAAGTGTTGTGAAATAAGGTTATTAATTAGGTAAATGTTTTGTGGAAAAACCATATGGTTGAAGATGAAAAATGGGAATCTAAAAATGTTGTGAGAGATAAATACCCATAATTATTTGATAAGTAAATAAAATTGTGAGGACACAATTACTAAAATGGTGGAAGGATATAACATACCAAGTAAATAAAGAATATGAATTTTTCATATTTATTAATATTCGGGAATTAAATATTAATTTTAATTTAAGGCGATGCTATGTTCAATTGAGTACCCGAAAAACAACAATGATTTTCTCCAAAATCTTATGTTACACACTGGATGAGTCATACTGAATAAGATAATAATAATATAATATTATTATTTTTAATTGGTAGAGAAATCCTAGCCATTTTATTGGAAGTAATGAATAAAACTAACTATATTATGATTAAACATGTTTTTAAATGTTTTGTCATTTATAAAATAAAATTTAGAGGATTTAAATGAGAATGAGTCCAATTATAATCATAAATACTCTAATATTTTTAAAAGGTAGTTTTACCACCTTTTGATGGTTAACCCCTTTTAAATATAGTTTTTGTCACTTTTATATGTTCCATTTGAAAAAAAATTATTCTTCAATGGAGAGATATAAAAATTTACTTTGGGTAATTTTTTGGTTTGTTTCTGATAAAGTTCATTTTTTAATGAATAGTGAAAAAAACTGCATTTTAAGTCAAAACTATCTTTTCATATGATTTATTTATATAGTTTGATTATCATTATAATTGGGTTTAAATTGTTGTTAGATTTTTTTTATTTAATCAAATTTTGGTAATTTAAAGTAATTTCACTTTTTAATTAGACATAAACACCTTCAAATCTTTTAATAGTTTTTACACCTTAGAAACCCGCATTTTGGTTTTGACAATGAGATTTAATTTTAAATTACATTATGCCACATCTGTGTTTTGAATTTTAAAAAATGTATTACCTATTTGGAATCAGTAGGTCAAAATTGTGTAACTAATTACATTTTATTTTTAGACATTATGTATGGTAACTTCAGTAATTATTTTATTTACCATGGTTAAAGGGTAAATCTGGTAAAAATGGTAAAAAATAATATTATAATAATATAAATCTACACTAAAACGTGTCTTAATCATATTTTATGATATATGTATAACCATGGGCATCCTTAGGTCGATTTGGGGACCCCATTCAGCCACTTTGATGTGAAAATGACATTTTATAAAAATTAATTTAATGTAAAGAAAAATGTAACATAAACATGAATATTTTAGTAAAAAAATTCTTATATGGGGTTATATAAGCTTTATTTTTTATTATAAATTTTCATTTTAAAGAAAAAACATTTTTCAAAAATCATGGTATTTTATTTATAATTTTTAGATATGAAATAAATAAATTTAATTATAACAGAATGATGATGTAGTGATTACCTTATTAATGATTTATTTAAATAAATGAGACTATAAATATTAAAATACATTTATTTTGAATATTTTTATGAAATCCTATAATTTTATGGATGATTATGACCTGTTATATTTTAATTAATGAAATTTTTTTGAATTAATAAATTTTTTATGGATTTTTAAAAATTCATGATATGAATAGTATAAAAATTGACATAAATGATTTTTTAAAACAAATATTATTCTATTAAATGATATAATAGGCCTAAAAATATTAAATCTGAAAAAATGAATTAGATAATTTTGAAAAGTTCATTAATGAACCAATTTAGGTTCTATTAGAATTTTATGGTAACTATATTAACCATATAGTAGGAATATACAAGAAGACACGGTAAGAGTTAAATTAGTTAACTAAGGGTTAATGATAAAAGATAAGGTTATAATTGGGACCAAAAGTTTTTTAAGACCTATTAGTTGAGATTATTTCGAACAATAATAATATTATCTTCAAATTAAATAATTTTTTGACCTTTTTGAAATATAAATTTAGTTTATAACAATATAATCTTTCAAGACATTCCTAAAGTACCCCTCCTCTATCTTATAAAAGGCCACCACCTCTAACCCCTTAATCACACATCTAAATCCCCTTAGATAATCCATAATATACTTCAATAATCTCTAAAAATCCCTCTATTATTTTTATAATCCTAGCCTTAGGAATAAGAAAATTTAATAAATCCATTTGGCTCAAATCGAAGGGAGTTCCCTGTTTTATGAGGTAGCATCTTCTCTAAAGTTCTTTTACAATACTTTACTTATTATATCCCTATTATAATCTTATTCATTAATTACATAAAAAATCAGTGTCCTCAATATACTAGTATGTTATTATGAGAAGTATTAGAACTAAAATTACACACACCTCTATCTAATGGATATGAACATACTGTTTCTGGGTACGAAGAACTACCGCTGCATGAAACCATGATTGTTTGATTTTCCCCTACCGCCTCTCATGGTGTCCATTATTATGACACAATATTTATATATGATATATATTATATTTATATTGTATTTATTCTTCATTAATTTTTATTTAAAAAATACCTTTATGGTTTCCATGATGTGTAAACATGATCATTTCATTTGAGGAAGTGCAGACGACTGCCCCCTCAAAGTGATATCATTCGTCAATGGAATACATTGAATGTATAAAGGATTGTGTTAATGAAATTATGTAACATATCTAAAATATGATATTATACTAGAATAATAATATACCTATGTACCATTAGGTTCTCATTCCTTTAAATATGAAATATAAATGAAAGTAACATTCATGCGTACGTACGACTTACCATCTCCATGAATGGTGCATTTCATTTGTTATCTGAAAAAGTTATGTAATATTTTAAATACATATATACTCGATATATATGATATCTATGAATAATATTATAGAGATATTGTACTTTTTACCACCTTGACAAATTATAATTATAACAAGATAATTTTTGACTCAAGTACCCAATATCGACAAAACAACCAATATTAACTTAAATAAGTATTCAATATTTATAATGTGGTAATAAGTGTTATAAAAGGAATAATAAACTATAAAAATGTTCTAAAGCAAGTACAAATTAAATTAATTATATTATTTATGAAATTAAATAATGAATGAGTCAAGTCAGACACGTGGTAAGGGACATCATCTCAATATTTTTTCTTTACGGTATATTTTGATAAAATAAACCTCCTCCTTTTATATGGTGTATAATAAAAGCATTTTAATTTTAATTTATTCAAAGGGAATATTTTATCTATAATGTTCTTTACTAGAGGACAAAAGGAATTTTTTTAATGTTTTCGGCAACAATGATCACTTTTCCACAGTAATCGTTTTTTAGACTCCTCTATAAGATTTAATGTTTTAAAAGGGAAAGAAATGACTTATTCAATTTTTGGGTGTTTTGGTATTGAAAATGGTTTTTGAAATGGATTTATTATTTCAATATATTGAAATTTTTTCTTCTGATTTCAAATGAAATATTATTAGTGAAATATTGATATTTTCAATTTTTTATGTGTTATGATTATATAATGGTACATGGAAATTTGACGAGTGGTAACATGATAAATTAATTATGGGTGGTTATGTGATAAAACAAATGATGGGTGGTTCCATGATAAACCAAGGATGGGTGGTTATGTTATAACCTCTAATTAATTGGGTATGGAAGTCAGCCATATGGCTTTTCCATTTAGTGATATTTGTGGAAGTCGACTGTATGGTTATTCCATTTAAGTATGTTTATGTCCCAAGTAAACTTTATATGTTATATTTTCTTTATATGGGATTTAGGGAAACATTTTAGTTAAGAATCGGGTAATAAATGATCTTATATTTAGTGAAGTGTTTCTGCTACTTCTTAAAGTTAAAAAGTATTACTTTATGACAAATTATTCATGTTTTACATGTTGATTTTAAAAAATAATAGTTTTATTATTTATGTATCACTTGCTGATATTTTAATGCTCATACAAAGTTTTGAAATGGTTTTTGTAGGGCATAAATAAGAATATAGTCAAGGATGGTTTCAGGGAAAAGTTATGTTGATAAAACAAGATATGATGCCATGTTTTATTAATGAGTTTTTGTTTTATAAATAACATGATTAATGAGTAGAAGTGTATACATGTAATATTCAAGATATTATGTATATGATATGACTGAATTCTCAAAAGCTCTAAACCTGAAAATATCCATAATGTGAATTATTATCTAAATTCAATATTATGAAACGATTAAGGATGGGGAATTACAATATATTATGATGTAATATCCGTGTATTAAAAGTTGGGATCACTATAAAGGGAACTACCATGACATGGGGATAGACTAGCCTACGCCTATGTGAGTTTCCCTAAAACGAGTGATATACCTTTATGTGAATATGTTAAAATAAAACTTACCTTTATATATCACTTATGATTCAAAATTAACTTACATGAGTAAAGGAAATTTGATGTTACCATTATATATGGATGGGGTCCTGTGTGAGGGTAATTTTTTTTAAAAAAATTAAAATTTCTATATAATAATCTCATAAATAATAAATAATAGTTTTCTATATGTTTTATACATCCAAATTATTTCCCAAACTAATTAAATTACATTATACTTCTTGATAAATTCTGAAAATTTAATTTTAAAAACATAAATATTACCCTAATTAAATTATAAAAATCACCCTAAAATGAGTTTTTAAAATATAAAAACTCTCTTAAGATAATGACCCAACCAAAAAAGATAAAAAATTAAATAACTCAAAAATAACCAAATGAACTAATCCCGAATGATTCAAATGACCTAGCCCAAAATGAACCAAATGATCTAACCAAATATATCGTTAACCAAATGACTGATTAACTAAATAAACTAACAAAAAATTAACCAAATAACCAAATAACCATTAATTCAAATGAAATATAACTCACATAAACAACTCCAACCAATCTTAAACAAAAACAATCAAAACAAAATTAAAATTAATGATAAATAAATGAAAAAATGAACTATCCTAAAATAATCCAAATTGAATCAACCAAACCAAAATTGAATTGGAATGAATGAAAAGTATAAGAAGAAACTCGTATCATACCCTTGTTCAGATTGATAACGAGTATGTGTTGATTATGTTATTATATCATTAATAAATTTATATTTAAATTTATATTTATTTTATAACATAGTAAATATAAAATATTGTGAGATAAGAAGGAATATAATGAATGAAAACAAACACTGCATGAGAGAGATCATAATTCCTCCTCTCGTTCCCATTTGGAATACACTATTTAATATATATATATATATATCAATTAGAAAATAGATAATTTCATGTAATTAATAATTTTTATGTCTTAACAAGGTTCCATCATCAAGGAGACAACTATTATCTCACCAAACTAGTAAAAATAGTGACGAACCTACTAGTTTGTCGGGGGGAGGGGAGGAGTACTAGAGCTACATCTAACACTAATTGTACTCAACCACGTCCAAAAAATTCAACATATATACTATATTAAAAATATTATTATCCCAAAGCATCCATAGAGGAATTAGGGAAATTTATACCTCTTATTCTATGACTAGAATTTGTGTTTGATCTAACTCCTCATATATAAATTTCTTTATCCATTGATGGATCTCAGTACCCATCCATATTATAATTTTCTATAGTATTCAATATAATTGTCTCTAGTTCATACCCTTTTATTATCTTTGGTATTTTATGACTGTGATCCTTTAAATTATACTCCATTAACTTTAGGTCATCCCAAATATACATTGGACCCCCTGGAACTATATAGGTTATCAATCCTTCATAACCCAAGGATCCACCAGAGCCCGCTGATTAACCAATATTAATTATATGTATGTAACCCATGTAAATTATATAATATTATTTTATTCTCATTTTAACATATATTAATTCAATATTTTTTATTTTTTTATTTTACAGTTGGGTATACCATTACAAGGCAACATGGGTGACATATATGAATGACGTTTGGAGCTTCCAAATGTAGGTGATGTTCAACTGTAATGCATAATATAAATTGATTGGGAAAATAAGGGGAGGCTATTGGATTTTTATGGTGACACTTGAACAATATTGTAACATAATTCCCATAAAATGATTTCCCTAGAGAAACCTTGAAAATGAAATAAATAATTCTACATATGCTTGGATATGTGTAAGAAAATTTATTATATTATTATTATATTTATATGAATTAATATTTTGATATAATCTTTGATATAATTTTACAAATAGTGAAGCTATATGGGATACTTGACTGATATAACTAGGTGATATATGTAGAGTATATAATTATGAGATATATAATTGGTAGGATGTTAGATTTGGAATAGTTTTATAGGGTATACAACCCTTGATGAGTGTTTAATAACATCATATTAGGAAATGATTAATTATTGGAAGAGTTAGTAGTTTAAGTTAATATTCAAATTTAATATTTTTTGATTGAAACTAATTAGGTTTTAAATTAATAATTCCTTTTTAATTTTTTATTTTCTGTTTCAGAAATTTCCATAATGAAATTAAAAAAATATATTCTATGAAGTATGTTAACACATTATAGAGATCTAATATGCTGAAGAATGATATAAAAAATGTATTTTTCATATAAAACTGAGGATAATTAGTTACCAACACAAATAAAACAAACAAAAAAAACTCTACTACCCCTAAACTGACTCAAAATGAATTAAATAAAAATGTAAATATATAAACCAAACAAAACTTATATGAATCATATGTAATAATGAAGAACTAAACCATACCAAATCACTTTGATGCTAATCATACAAAATCATAATAACTAACAAGATATTATCCAAAAAAAATATAAACTTAAATAATATACTTGAAATGGTTCAAATAAAAAAAACATGAATTAATCTCAACATAATTGAACTAGTTTGAATTGAATAAAAATACCAAATCCATCCATACCTAATGGAATGATATAAAATTGACCTAAAATGAATTAAATATTATATTATATGAACTTACTTAAAATAAATGGAATTAAATAATGTTAAAATAAACCATAAATTTTATAAATTTTATGTTTAAATTGTAAATAAATTTCACTTTGTAAACTATTTATATTTTTTAAAAATTTTGTAAAATTAATTTAAACTATTTTAAAATATTATAATTTTCTATACAAAACTAAATTTAAATAGTTTTTAATTTTATTGAAATTTTTTTAATTGTTTATATTAAAAACAATTTAAAAACCATAAGCAAGAAATATAAATGATACTTGAAACCAGTTATGTTATTTTTTTAAACACTTTGTAAATAGTATTTAAAATGTTTCTAAATAGTCTCTAATTTCCTAAAAAAATCCTATCAATTATATTGAAAATGGATTATAGTTCTAAAAATATGTTACTTGAGTAAATCATTATATATATATATATATATATATATATATATATATATAAATGATCAGTTTTAACCATTTACAATTATCAAAATGAATTATATTTTATTGATTTACAGCCAAAACCTCAAAATAACTCATAATTAAAATCAAACATAACAACGTCCATACCCAAAATCATTATACTCATTTTGATAATACTAAATAATATCTGAATCATATATTAAAGGTAAAATACAAATGTTTAAATCCTAAATTACCAGAATTAAACACATAAGACCACAAAACTAGTTACCCATCAAATAAGATACTTACCCTTTCCATTTATACACAAAATATCAACTAAAAAGGGATAAAAAATAACCACCATAACTAAAAAACCCTATTTAATTCAACCAAAGGTAACTAAATATAATGGTTTCATCCAAAATTAACCATTCCTAACTCCATCTCACACATAATACCTGAAATAAAAAAATATTAACTTAAAATAAAATTCAAAAAATTTATCTTTAAACTAATCAAAACATAAGAACTAAATCACACTATAAATCAAGAAAAATATAATAGAACAAGAACTAATAAAAACCATAGAAACAAAAAATTAATTTATTCCAAACAATTTAATGAAGAACCATAAAAATCATGGTTCTAACCACATAAACATCAAAATCTCACATAATTCCTAATTATTGGACAAAATTAGTCATAATAAAAAATAAGATATATGTTTAAAAATATATATTGTGTGAAAAAATTTCTTTTAAATTAATATCATGGGTTTTAATCCCCAAAATCATTTAAAATAAGAATATAAAAAATACACCCATTTTAAATTTCAAACCTAATATACTAAATTTTAGATATATAATCATTTTATTTATCCCAAATAGGTCTCATAACAATAATTAATGTGTATTATTATTAAAAATAAATTAACATTTCCCAATATAGAAGTATTCATTTAATCTTTTTTAATTAATTTGAATAAATTACAACTGTATTAAGAAAACTCACTATCCTTCTAAATTTTATTCAAAATAAAATAAATCACCAACTCATTTTGAAAATATTTTAATAAAAAATAAGTTCTTCTTACCACCAAATACCCAGAATATTACAATGTTTGAATATGTTTTTCACAATAAAATTTAATTTTCAATTTTTTTTTATTGAATAATGTTTTCTAAAAGTCAATATCATTATCATAGGGGGGTTTTGATCATAGAAGGATATTTTCCTCTGGTGATTTTTTTTATTTTTAAAAAAGATAACATAATGTTGTGATATAAATTAATATATGAAATAAAATACTGTATGTTTTATTCTACTACTTAAAATCTTGAATGTCTATTTTGTAAAATAATATCTCATTTATGTTGTCTATAACACTATTAAGAGGCTCTTGATGAGTAAAAGGAAGAAATATTTGGTCTAGATGATCATTTTTGAATGATATTAAGTGATGAGAACTTTTTTATTTTCCAATGTATACCAAGGATGAGTGAAATGTTTATTATGTATTGACCCACTATATAAGGATTTAATAGATCTTGAATCTCAATGTTTTAATAAACTCATACATTGGTAGAACATTCCCTTATAAAGGAAACATAAGTTAAAAAATTATCCATACACTATAATGAAAGAAGTGAATTTTCCAATGAGTAGTTTATGAAATCTTTGACAACATTATTTTCATAAAATCCACTAGTTACCACTATAGTGTTTGTTACAAGAATTTTAATGTTTCACTCCTTATATGATGAAACAATGATTATGATTGTTGTCTGAGTGGTGGGTGGGATGATTACTTTCCTAGTGGTGAGGTTAATAAATATGTAGTAGGAAATTCTACCTGTAAGTATTCTCATTATGAAGATAATTGAAGTGATGGACATTAAGGTAGTGGTGGTCATGTAGATAATTTTACCCCTTAATTTTTTGAATTAATATATTTGACACAACTATGTGGATGATGTTTGGGGAATAAAATTAATATCAAATTTTTGTTATGATTTTTTGATTTTATAAACTAATTAAATTTGAAATATATATTTTATATTTTTTTTATATGTGTTTTATTACTGGGAAGAGTTAATGAGAGTTATGGATGGCTACTATAGTGTAATTTTGGATTCTAGTAAAGTGGGTATATACCAAATGTTTTGGTAATACTTGGTATAATAAACCCCCGTCCTACTTACACTAATGAGTATAAGAAAACTATTAGTAGTGGTCAATTTCGACATCTCCATACCCAAAAATTTTGGGAACCATCAGTATACCTTATTACAATGGTTAAAGGATTTATAATATATTTTTTAAAATAATTGGTATAAGTAAATTTCCCAATAATAAAAAATTAACTTCTAATTAAAACCATATAATACATGGAAAAATATATTTTTTGAAATAAAAACTATTTTTTATATTAAAAATATACCATGGTCTAAAACATTGAAGCATTTATTTATCATATTAAATATAAATTTAAATTAACGTTAATATCCTTTTATAACATATTTAATAATAAAATAATTGTTTTAATAGTTTCAAATTAAGAAATCATGTTAAGGTAATTTACATAAAATTTAAATTAAACATCCCTTATGAGATGAAATAAACATAATATAAAAAATTTATTAATAGAATATAATTGATTATATAATATCATTTGAGACATTATATAAATATAAATATCTTATTAAATCATATATATTAATTTATAATCATCAATATTAGTAAATCAAAAAAGAGATATCTCTTTGAAAATATCTAGGTCTTCACAATCTCCCCCTACAGAAACTGAATCCTTATAATTTTTATTATTCCTTTAAATAAAATCACAATACTCCATAACTCTCCAAACCCTATATCTAGACACTTTTATCCTACAATTTCCTTCATAATCCATTAACAAATATTTTTTTTATCTTATTACTTAATACTTCCTTTCTAAAATAATAAATATAAATTGTGACCTAAGATTTATCAGCCTAAATATAATAATGTTCTTTATTTGGATCATGAGTAAAACTATTATAAAAATAATCCATACCTTTTATAACATAGTCATATTTTCATCATATTCATATATAACAACATTTGATTTTGATAAATCTTTATTTATGAAAATCACTATCTATCCTTATGGATTTTCATTCTAAGGACATTAATTTTCATAGTTCCACATTTCATTGCATTTAAAAATATTAAAAACTAATTTATATTCTTTAATAGGATTTGGTTTACATTTTTCTCATTATTTACCTGATCATAACCAATTTCATTGCAATCTAAAGTTATATTTCCATATTTACCACACATTTAACAATTACTGGAGACCATAATACACTCACCCATACAAATTTTTTATACTCAGGAAATAAAATAATTGCGTTCCCTTACCATTATATTTATACTTACCACACCCTTCTAAAAATCCTTAAGTATTCAATTTCTTATCCCCATGAACTTGAATTTTATAAGATTCAACAAAATAAATTTCCACCTTCTTCACAAACCCAAATATTTCCTCATAACATTTATATTCACAATTTAACCTAGATATTTATGAAATTTGTTTCATAAATATATAAAATTAATCAATATTATATTCAATGTTTAAAAAAATTCGGGTTATACCTTGAAAATATGCTAAAAGTTTCCTCATAAATTTCCACAGTGTCCTCTTTTTTTTTCTTCAATTTTATAAATTTATTTTCCATTGTTAGATGAAAAACATTATTAAAATATTTTTTATGAAAAATATCATTAAATAATTCCAATCTATCGTATAAATATCATTCTTCTCCTTGGTATTGTTCATAAAATACCATAACCAATCGACTACACATTCATGATGATAATGGAAAGATTTACCTTTTGATTCTCTGAACCGCCCAAAACATCAAATATCTTCACCAAAACAAATGATTCGTGCTTTATCAATAACTGGGGTTGAGGTTTCACTAAATCATTGGGAATGTTATCGCATAAAATTCTCCACTATTAACATGTTATTCTCTGGAGAATTTGGTCATTCCACTATATGGTCATAACTATTTGTAGCTTGTGTTAATTGATATAACACAATTGAAAATTTATTATCTCTAAATCCCACCAATTTGGTTTTCTTATTTTAAAGGATAATGTCAGATTGTTTCCCTCCTACATCAATAACCCTATTAAATTTAGGGAAAACAATTATAAAATTGAAAAATATTAGATAAAATAATATATTAATCATTAGAGTAGTCCAAAACATTCTCATGACAATATAACCATAAACTAGTATCCCTATATTATATTTCTTTAACAACACTATAACCTATAGTGTTATTTAAACCCTTACGTAATACTGACAATAAATACTTAGACCCAAACACAAAGATCCTATGCTAAAACCATATCATTTATATACTATATTTCATATTTAGTATATTATTAAGCACACAACTAACCCATAATCATATGATTTATAGAACTAATTTCATTTCCCTACATTCCCCTAACCAATTAGGTTTATAGCTATAGATAATTAGGAAACCAATTAATTTAAAAAATATTACAATTACACACAATGTATATTTTTTTCATAAAATATGCTCTTAAATTGACACTCTTATTGCATACAAGGAAGAATAAACTCAATAATGATGATTCCTCATAAATAAAATATAAGATTTATAGAGTTTCTATATATCCTAAAATATATTAAAATCATTTTAAAATATAGGATCGGAAAACAAATGTCACTAAGGGATTTTAAAAGAAAAGAAAGTCATTATTCCATTAAAAACCCTGAAAACCCTTGAAAAAATAAATCCATTAAACAAAGATATCAGAGAAAAAATAAATATAAAATTATTTTGACAACGTTAAAACATGTTTTTTCAAAAAAATTCCTTAAAAACCCGTAAGAAAAAATAATAGTAGAATCATAAAGGTTTCTTTCATCATCATATTCATATACCCTACAATGGAATAACTAAATTGATTAATTGAAAATAATCTCATAATGGAATAACATGACTAGTTAATTCCATCAGTATAAACCCATTACAGAACAACCTAACCAGCTAATTCAATCTTTATATCCAAATGGAATCACATAACCTAATAATCTCAACATCATTATAAGTGTGAATTATATGTAGTTAACCCTATCATCATTACCCAATGAATCATAGGGATATATCAGACCCACCTGCCAAAATATATAATTTCCAAGAACCATTACATGAGTAAAAAATTATGTCTTTGAATTTCGAAAAAAAACTCATAAAAAAATTCATTTTAACGCAAAATCATAAAAAATTATAGTTATCCCATTAAGATAAAAGTTAATATGTTCTTCATTGATAATTATTGAAAATGAAAAATCCACAGAATAGTGGAGAAGGAAAATAACTTGGAAAAAACTGGAAACCTGAAAAAAAAGAATCATTATGTAAAATTGTTAAAAAATTAGGAAATGTATTCATGCAAAAAAATGTTAAAAAACATTATTTTCACACCTATATTAAGAAGGTATAGAATAACCTATATGAAAAATTTTAAAAGTTTCAATTTATACCATCATAAATAAAGGATAATATATCATAAAATTACATAAATAAATAATTTATGTGAATAATATAATATTTAATAAATAATGTGGACATGGAGGAGAAATAATCAAATTCAAACATTCAAAACATTTTAAATAAGGTTGAAAAGAAAAATCCTTTACCTTGAGTCCTGACTCACTTTGTATGACTTAAACAATTCAAAATAATATGATTATATTAATTATTTAAATTATTTAAAGACTTTTTATTGTTTATTACTCAATTATAATTCATTTTATTTCACTAATTATCATGGTCCATTTATTTACTAAATTAGTATAGTTCATGTTGGTCATTTTGGGGATATTCAGTTCATAATCTTCAAAATTGATTTAGTATCATAGTAATGTTAAAAATTAATTATCAAAAGGGTTTATAAAATCAACAAGTAATAATTTATAGGGTTTATATAATTAAAAAAATGAGTTTAATAGTTTATGAAATGGTAAATTTTCCATGAATCTTCCTTAACAAGCTTGTCTTTAACTATTAAAAATAACAACGATTGTTAAATTTTAATTGGTTTTTAGGATAGTTATTTAATAATTAAATAATATTTATGAATATATAATAAAGTTATTTGATATATTATTGGAGTCCAATGGTAATTTTATGTAAATTATCATAATTGTTCTCAAATAACACATAAATAATATATATTTTTGGTAAATTTTGATTTTATTAAAAGGAATTTATTTCATTATTTTTTATTAATTTGTATATTGAAATTATATAATCATAAAAAAAACTTATGCTTTACTTTATTACATAACATTAGTAGTATTTATGTTTTATTAATCACTCGTGACATAAAAATTACAACATCATTCGTGTTGGTGGTAAAACCTAACTAGACAAGAACACATTACAAAGATCAAATGAGTAAGAATATATTATTATGTAGAAATAATTTCACTTTTATAGAAGATTAATATTTTGATTTTATTTCATGAACTACAATTCATATTTAATAACATTTATATGAATGAAAGAAACTAATGATAATGAAAATAAGATATCTCTTATAAAGTGTCTTCGTATGCTAATTTTAGGTGGTTTAATCTTCTGATAAAAATTTATTATTAATAAATTTTTATATAATCGAAAAATTAACTTTAAAACTCATTATTCATTTTATAAGTATCTTAATAATTCATTAAATACATTTTTATTTTCATACATTCATATCAGTGATGAAAAATTATATACATCATTCATGGAGGCAGTAGCTAACACGTAACACAAGAGGTGTTATCATTTTTCTACGGAATAGAGGGGAAGGTAGATATTGTTTTATAATTAAACATAATAAAATTTTACTATAATAATAATACTAATTTAATTATTTTAAATGGTTATCTAATATATACACGATTTTTAAGAGGAATGAAAAACGAAAGATTACAGTTGAAATAATTAACTATTTCATGGGTATCCTCCTTTGGGTCTCCCCTTAATATATATTGGATTTTGCATTTAGAGATACTAGAACATATCAAATTTGGTAAATAGATTTTGGTGAGTATTTTTTACAGATTTGTTATTCTAAGGTGGTCAAAGGTTGTGGGAAAGTGAGGTGATGAAGGGCTCCTTTTATAAGTGAGAGGAGTGAGATTCTTGTAAATAATTATTTAATTAATATATAATAAATACCATACTAAATTAAAGTAAAATAATATCCATTTGTGTATGATAAGTTAATACTAGATAATTAACTCAAATAATTAATAATGTAATATTTAATGTGCTATTTTAATCCTTATCTATTTGTTTAAGCCCATTTTAAACCCTTTTAACCATTACTATGATGACAAACGTTTTCCATGGTAAGTCATTTTTATGAAAACAATGATAATGAAATTACTAAAACATTTGGAATTTATAATTCAATATTTTAATAACATTTTAAAATAATAAATTTTTAAATGTGGTAAAATATAAATTTAATTGTAACTATGCTTGAAGTAATGGATTGTTTTTTTGAAAAATGCCTTTTGTGCATGAACTTAATTTTTTAAAAAATAATATATTATATTAATTATCAAAAATCTATTAGTTTATTAATAATAAATGAGAGTTAAATGAATTTAAAATTATTCCAAAACCTAATGGTTCCTTGTAAAAAAATAATTAAAGTAAAATAATTAAAATTAGTCTTTTTACTAGAATAAATTATCACTTAGGTTCTAGAATATCAAGAGCAGTTTATTAAATTAAAATTTATAGATTTAAATGATTTTTATCAAATAAATGAATTTTTGGTCAATTAAAAGGTTTAATAAGATTCTAATTCCCTGTTATATCCTAATTATGCCAAAATTGTTTTAGTAATAGTAAAAATGTTATTTTTCACTATTTACCTAAAAATCAGCAATTATTGAAAGATCCCAAAAATTTTAACCTAAGACTACATTGAAATTATGAATCCAAAAATAAAGTTCATTTTATGAAATTTTAATTATAAAATTTATAAAGTTATATTTCAAATAAACCCATATAATACATAAGAAAATAATATATTTAAAATTAAACTGATTTATTTTGAAATAAAAAAATTAATTGTTTCATCCCTTGATAAAATTATTTATCATAATAAATAAAATTATAAATAAAAATGAGTAACCATTTATAAAATATTTAATAATCTAATACTTTTTTAATAGTTTAAAAATAATGAATTATGTTAGTGAAATTTACATAAACATTAAATATAAAATCCATTATGAGATGAAGTAAAGATTACAATATTAAATGGATTATGAATATTTAATTTATTAGATAATATCTATTGAGACATGATATAAATACATATAGTATATACTAAAATTCATTTTCCTGAATATTAATAAACCATAAATGAGATATCTTTTTAATAATACTTGGGTCATCGCAAAAACATCAAGGGACCTTCTTCCACCTCATATAAGGAGGTATAATGAAAATGTCACTTTACCATAGAAATAAGTATACAAATACATTATCAAGAGCATCAAGTGTTTCCTAAACTCTTATATTGAGAAACTCAAATAAACAATGATTCACAGAAAGCTAAGACTATCACCATATAGTCAGGTAATCTTAGAACCTTAGACTAGTTCTTCATAAAAATGGTAACCTTTCAAGTTCCCATCAAAATCTGATCACAAAAACCACATAAGAAATCCTATATGAGACTAATCAACCCTTCAACCAAGGGAAGGTATCATAAATATGTCTCCTATGATGTCATACATTATTATGTTACAATAGATAATATACATGGAAAAAAACCAATTGGCACCCACAAAAGCATCCAAACATTGTTAAATAGGGAATAAACCTCATAAGTTCAAGTATACAAAATAATTTAACAAACACATCTCTATTATATTTAATAAAAAATATTTCAAACCCCCTATAAAAAACATTGAATAAAAAATCACACACATTATTTATAAGAATGATGCTAATAAATCCATTGTATAAAGATAATTTGGTTAGTATTTTAATGGTGTTAAATATATATTTTTATCATTTACTAGGAAAATATCAAATGTTTTAATAATAATAATACATTTGGAATTATTTATAAATTTGATTAAATATTGATTTTTAATTTTTTATTAGATAATTGGGAATTATTAGAATAAATACTAAACTAAATATTTGGAATTTTGATGATAGTTTTAGGTGATCAGAAGGTTTTTGAGAAAAACATAGTGATTATATAAAGATTATGGAATGTATGTGGGTTATAATGGTCTCTTGAATTTATAATTAGTTGTCTTCCAAGTGGTCAATTGATTGAACCATAAAAATAAATAGACCTCAAGAAGAAATTCTAAATAGACCATGAGTTATTTTAATGATCATACATTGATTTATCGAACTACATGTTCATTATAATTGTAACACCCCGATCTTCCATGATACACTTCTCATTCAATAATGCAATATCTTGCATTGTACGTAACTTCGAGTTCTAACACACCGCAACTAATCAAAGTAGCCGTTATGAATAGTAATACCCACCTTTTGAAATTATATAAATTTTATATTTCAAAATGGACTTCATTTTTGGATTCAGAATATCGAAATTAGCCTATGTTGAATTTTTGGTATTTTTCTGAGAACTTCCAATTTTTTATGAATAGTGAAAAATACTTAAAAACAACTTTTTTAATCAAAATATTTATAGTGATAAATTATACTATTGAGTGGTTTTAAAGTATAATTATAATATATTTTTACCATTTTATCCAATTGTGGTCATTATAATTAATTTCACTTTGAAATTGGACATAAACAATTGTCAATCTTTTGATATATATTGTTTCTTAAAAACACGCTATTTGTTGTGACAACGGGAATTAATTATGAAATTAATTAATGCAAATTATATGTTTGGAATTTTGTAAAATAGACATCATTTTCAAATTTGGAATATCAATTATAGCTTAGGGTGAAATTTTGGAATTGTTCTGAAAAACTTCGATTTTTGATGAATAGTGAAACCACTAAGTGGTAGTTAAAAAACTGATTTTTTAGTTTAAATGAAACATTACCACTTCTGTGATTTGATTTTAAAAAATCTGACATACATGGTTGTCATTAGAAAGTAAAATGTGGTTCAATGGGATTAAAATAATTTTTTGGTGAATAGTAACTTTTCAGTTTAATTAATCACGATTAAAGCTAATTAGTGAAATTTAAGGTAAACATGATAATGTAAAAATATTAAAATACCGTTAAACTTGTCCTACCCCTATTGGATGTGTCATGGAAGACCAAGAAAATCTAGGGTTCAACTTGGGGACTCCATGGAGCCACTTTGGTAGGAAAATGACATAAATAACTTTTATTTAAAGTTAAAATAAAAATGTCACAAACATAAGTTGTTTTACTAAAACAATTTTTTAATGGGGTAATACAAGTCATATTTTTGACTGTAAATGTTCATTATAAATTTAAAAATATTTCAACATCATGATATTTTTTTTTTATAATTTTTAGACATTAAATAAATTAAATTATTTATGACACCATGATGTTGCAGCGATTACCTCATTAATTAACGATTTAAATAAAATGAAAAGATAATGTAAAATGAAAGGCTTACACTTGTCAAAAACCTATTGAATGAGTATATTTAGAACCCTTATCACCTTTTACTCGAATTATATAAGTGTGGTACCTTTAAAATCTGAAACTCATTATATAATAAAGTAACATTTCACTACATTCCAAGAGTGCCCTTTCTCTCCACTTATAAAAGGCCCCCACCACTACCACCTTAATCACACTTTCAAAGCCTTTTGGCTCGGCCAATCTCTGCAAAAATACTCTCCCAACTTCCCTGTCTTACTCCTAGAAGCCTCACTTTGGGAAGAACTCTTCCCAAGGAAGCCTTTGGCTCAAATCAAAAAGAGTTACCCGATTTCAAGGTAATGTCTTCTCTTGTGTTATTTTATTTTATTTTTCTTGTCCAACCCCCTTAAACTCTTTTTGTTCCTTTATTTTGTAACAAAACCAGTATCTAAAATTTACTAGGATGTTTTTATGATAAGTATTTGGTTTACACTTACACACACCTTCGGCTAATGGTTAAAGAACATACTGTTTCTGTGGGTGGCCAAATACTGCCTCACGAAATGATGATTGTTCAATATTCTTTTAACACCTCTAATGGTGGCCATTTTGATGAAACTATTTTCATATATGATATATATATATATAGTTTATGTTTTCCTTATGCTTCTGTATTTCTCATTTATGGCACACTTTATGATTTCCATTATGGGTAAACGCGATAACGTCATTTTAGGAAGTGCGGACTACCGCCCCCTCAAAGTGATTTGAATTGTTAATGCCATATGTGGGATGTATAAAGGATGGATTAAATGGTATTATACATTATATTATACTAGAATTATATTATACCTTTATATAATTATAACTTCATTCCATTTAAATAAGAAATAGAAATGAAAGTAGCGTTCATGCGTACGTACAACTTACCGTCTCCATGAACGGTGCATTTCATTTATTACCTATAAATGTTATGTAATATTATAAATGAATGTATATACTGGATATATATGATGTATATGATATATAAATCATGAATATAATTATTAATATAATGGATATTTTACCACATGAACAAAGTGTAATTATAAGAAGTTTATTTTTGACTCAAGTACCTAAGATCGACAAAATGACCGTTATTAACTTAAATAATTACATAATGTTCATAACAGGGTAATAAGTGATATAAAAGGAATAATGAACATGAAAAATGTTCTTAAGCAAATATAAATTAACTCTAGTTTATTATTCAGGAGGTGAAAGAACGATTGAGTCAAGTCAGACACGAGGTAAGGGGACTTCTTAACCCAATTTCCATTGTTTGGGTTAATCTCCTACTTTCAAATTATGTTATGATATCATTATGTCCTATCTTGTATTTGTACTTTCATTATGTGTACGTATAGTAAATACACATAATAGATCTATTTTATTTTAAAAATGATCTTTGTAAGGACTTCGTCTCAATCTCCTTTCATTGAAGAATAGTTGGTTTTATACACAACTTTCATTTTATACGGTGTATAAACCCCTTTGACTTTTACGTTTATTCAAAAGAAATCTTTTTTATAAAAAGAATTTACCAAACGACAAAAGGGAATGTTTTTCTCATACGTATGCGGCGACAATGACTTCTCCACCGCCTTGACCATTATTTGAGTTTCGGCTTCCTCTACAAGCCATATATTTTTTTAAATGAAAAATAGAAACCAAGTTTTAACATTCATTTATTTTGGTATCAAAAATGGTTTTGATAATGTTTTAATATATCAATGTGTTGTGTTGATATCTTGTGATTGAAATGTGGAAATGTTATGTTTCCTTTATGCATGTTTTATGTGATACAATTATGTTATGGTTTATGATATGTTTAAACCTGTTTATATGAGGAATGCATTGGACTTAATAAGTGACGGGTGGAGCCCGCTACAGCTCCTCGATGCATAGATAGGTCTCATGAGACAAACTAGTGTCTTGGCACGAGGCCTTGACAAAATCTTATTTGTGGTCATGGCACGAGGCCTTGACTACATGGTTATGATAGTCTGGCATTATGCATTCCATCATTATGAAAGTGGTTATTGATATTGCATGTGATTATTCGACTAGTAGAATATCCATGTCAGTAAGTAAATGGAATTATTTAACTTTATTTTTGCCATATTATGCTGAATTTCAAGTTTAAAAAGGATTTTGTTTTAGTTATACATTTTCTTAAATGTTAATTTTTATTTATGAAAGGTTCCGCAATATTGTTATCCTTTCTGAGCATCTGAGCTCACCCCTTTCAATGTTTTAATTTTTCCAGGATGTGAAGAAGTATATTATGAATGACCTGCAGTGATAATATAAGGGGATATGAAGAGAAGATGTGGTAGTTTTGTTTTAATTTATGATGTAATGTAAAACTTATGAATGTATATAGTGTTTCCAAGGCTACTAAACTAATCGGTATTTCGAGACTTGATCTTTTGTGATCATGCCAATGTTACAAAGTAATGCACCGAATCTGGGTAACTTGGGTCGGGGCGTTACAATTAGTATCAGAGGAAGTTTTGTTCTAACCTTGGAAGCTATATTTAGATAAACTCTGATTAGAGCACATAGACCAAAGATAGAATTTGAGGACTAGTATAGAAGAACTTCCTTTAATTTTGGTATTATAGAGATTTTGTCAGTTTTCCGAGCAATACATCCCTGTCTGGATACGAGCAGGTAGAGGTGGCTCTGGGACAGATGTACCTAGGGGTAAAACTCGAAAACACCTCTTTTAGCTAGACTCGAATGGGAACTGGTGCATGACTACGGGCCTTGCTGCACTCTTGGTTACGACACTCCCGGGGGATATGCTTAGGATAATTCTCATTTTCTTTGCAAACCACTATGAAGGGTTATGAGTATATACTTCCTCAATGAAAACATTTTTATGGATTATATCCATAAATAGTTCAATTTATGTTAAGTATTTTACAAGTATGGAATTATGTATTTTGATTCATAAACTAATATTTTTTATGACATTGTTTAGAAATGGCGCCTAGTGGATGGAATGGAACCCGTATCAATGCACGCACTCCATGTAGGGATTGCCCTCCTGCTCAAGATAATTATTGTGGAGCTGGAGATACAACTGGTGCTAATCATTTTATTACCATACTGGGACAACTCACTCATGTTATGAATAATAAGCTTACTCATATAGAGCACCCTGATCCACAACGTGGAGGATCAATGTTAGACCGCTTCATGAGGCAACAACCGCCAACATTTAATGGGGGTACAAATACATTAGTAGCTGAGCAATGGATAAACTCCTTAGAAAAAATATTCCATGCCTTGGGGAGTAGAGAAAGAGAGAAGGTTGTCATGGCAGTCTACCGCCTCACTGGAGATGCTGATCAATGGTGGTCGCTGATTCAAAACACAAAGGAAGATGAAGAAGTATCAAATATGGAATGGAGAGATTTCAAAGATCTTTTCTGAGAAAAATACTTTCCACATGACCAACGGGTAGATATGGAAAGGCAATTTCTGAGTCTGAGAAAAAAGGAGGATGAGAATGTCGTAAAGTATAAGGCTAACTTTAAAAGGTTAGAAAGGCATGCTGCAGATTATATACGTAACCGAAGAAGTAAGATTGATCATTTATTTGATGGGTTAAAACCATTTCTTCGTCGAACATTAGTCTAACAAACCATCTCAACGTACGAATATATAGTCTCGTGTTCAATCAATACAGAAAAGGAATTCTCTAAATCTTATGAAAATAAAGTAAAGCAAGAGAAGAAGAGAACGATGGAGGAAGAGACAGATAAAGGGAAAAAGGGAAAAGCAGGATTTTCCATTATGCGATAATTGTGGGAAGAATCACCATGGTACTTGCCTAAAAGGAATGGGAGTTTGTTATAAATGTAGAGAAAAAGGTCTCCAGGCGTGTGATTGCAAGGGAATGAAAATGGCTATCAATGTTGAATGCTACAATTGTAAGGAAATGGGTCATTATTTAAATGAATGTCCTAAGCATCAGGGAAACTTACCTCAGAAAAGGCCAAGGGATCAAGGACAATCTTATGTTGTTATAATAGTTGAAGCGGAATAATTAATGTATTGGTGCTTTTGGACTCAAGGATTATATTTTGGTTATATGAATAATGTGATATATATAAGTATTGTACTGCAGTACTTGTTGTTTCAGTAAGGTTTTAATATGATGAAGTTAATCATATTTTTAGTATGTGACAAAAAGATAAACTTTAATTTGTTTGGGGAATCTGATGTTACAATTGATTTTGGAATTTAGAGACCTTTTAGAGAATGTCTGGAGAGAGGTATTTTGGATAACTATTAAGGTTGGAATGGATTAAGTTGAACCTTGGATAGTATTGTTTAAGGTTAAAACATTTCTGATGATTATTTTTGGAATATTATAATACTATAGTTTTAGGAAAAGGATAACCTGCAGGGTGGGGCATAACCCATCACGTCAGACAAAGCTGCAGGAATCGAACCCACAACCATAGTGCGACATGCCTTTATTACCTAACACTAGCCTACAAGAAGTCCCTGGTTATTACAAATAGTTTTACTAATCTAAATGATATGTGTTAATATTTGTAACCTTATACAATTAGGATAAATGGAATATTTTTGAGTTCTATTACCTTTTAGAGTGAACGATTGGTTTGTGGTAAATTTTTTTTAAAGAATGAAAGTCTATATGAAAAGTATGTATATTCCCTTTCGTTCTTTGTAAATCTCCTAAATAAATTCCCCAACTTTAGAAAAGGTAACTTAAAACAAAAACGTTGTCGGTTAACTTTCCCAACTGGGGATTTAATGACTATTTAACCAATCACAAGTTTGTGATTTTCTTATGGTTAACTTTCTCCTAATCCAGTTTTCTACGACTCTCCATCAGACCTTGATGGTTTTTTTTCTTCGATATCCATATTTTCATAGAATCCTAGTTTGGGCTATCTCGGGTGCCCTTTGTACTTATCTTTCTGTCATTTAAAGTTATATTTTTATTAACCTTATTTCCGATGTGGGTTTTCCACAAAGGTATTTTCTATTTTTAACCTTTTATTTTCAAAGAAAAATTTCAAATTGCGAGGACCCAATTTATTGAAGGAGGGGAGAATGTAACACCTCGAGCTTCCATGATACGCTACTCATTCAATAATGCAATAACTTGCATTGTACGCAACTTCGAGTTCTAACACACTACAACTAATCAAAGTAGACGTTATGAATAGTAATAACCACTTTTTGAAATTATATAAATTTTATATTTCAAAATGGACTTCATTTTTGGATTAGAAATATCGAAATTAGCCTATGTTGAATTTTTCATATTTTTCTGAGAACTTCCAATTTTTTATGAATAGTGAAAAATACATAAAAACAATTTTTTTAATCAAAATAATTTATAGTGATAAATTGTTCTGTTGAGTGGTTTTAAATTATAATTAAAATATATTTTTACCATTTTATCCAATGGTGGTCATTATAATTAATTTCACTTTGAAATTGGACATAAACAATTGTCAATCTTTTGATATATATTATTTCTTAAAAACACGCTATTTGTTGTGACAGGGGGAAATAATTATGAAATTAATTAATGAAAATTATATGTTTGGAATTTTTTAAAATATACATCATTTTTGATTTTGGAATATCAATTATAGCTCAGGGTGAAATTTTGGCATTGTTCTGAAAAACTTCGATTTTTGATGAATAGTGAATCCACTAAGTGGTAGTTAAAAAACTGATTTTTTCATTTAAATGAAACATTACCACTTCTGTGATTTGATTTTCAAAAATCCGACATAAATGTTTGTCATTATGAAGTAAAATGTGGTTCAATGGGATTAAAATAATTTTTTGATGAATAGTAACTTTTATGTTTAATTAATCGTGATTAAAGGTAATTAGTGAAATTTAAGGTAAAAATGATATTAAAAAAATATGAAAATACCTTTACACTTGTCCTACCCATATTTAATGTGTCATGGAAGACCAAGACAATACATGGGTAAACTTGGGGTCCCCATAGAGCCACATTGGTAGGAAAATGACATAAATAACTTTTATTTAAAGTTAAAATAAAAATGTCACAAATATAAGTTGTTTTACTAAAACAATTTTTAAATGGGGTTATACAAGTCATATTTTTTACTATAAATCTTCATTAGAAAGCTAAAAAGATTTCTAAATCATTATATTTTTTTTATAATTTTTAGACATTAAATAAATTAAATTATTTATGACACCATGATGATGCAGCGATTACCTCATTAATTAACGATTTAAATAAAATGAAAATATAATGTAAAATGAAAGGCATACACTTGTCAAAAACCTATTTGATGAGTATGTTTCGAACCCTTATCACCTTAGACTCTAATTATATAATTGTGGGACCTTTAAAATCCAAAACGCATTATATAATAAAGTAACATTTCACTACTTTCCAAGAGTGCCCCTTCTCTCCACTTATAAAAGGCCCCCACCACTACCACCTTACTCACACTTTCAAAGCCTTTTGGCTCGGCCACCCTCTGCCCAAATACTCTCCCAAATTCCCTCTCTTACTCTTAGAAGCCTCACTTTGGGAATAACTCTTCCCAAGGAATCCTTTGGCTCAAATCAAAAAGAGTTACCCGATTTTAAGGTAATGTCTTCTCTTGTGTTCTTTTATTTTATTTTTCTTCTCCAACCCACTTAAACTCTTTTTGTTCCTTTCTTTTGTAACAAAACTAGTATCTAAAATATACTAGTATGTTGTTATGATAAGTGTTTGTTTTACACTTACACACACCTTCGTCTAATGGTTAAAGAACATACAGTTTCTGTGGGTGGCGAAATACTGCCTCACGAAACGATGATTGTTCAATATTCTTTTAACACCTCTAATGGTGGACATTTTGATGACACTATTTTCATATATGATATATATATTATTTTTATGTTTTCCTTATGCTTCTGTATTTCTCATTTATGGCACACTTTATGATTTCCATTATGGGTAAACGCGATAACTTCATTTTAGGAAGTGCGGACTACCGTCCGCTCAAAGTGATTTGAATCGTTAATGCCATATGTGGGATGTATAAAGGATGGAGTAAATGGTATTATACATTATATTATACTAGAATTATATTATACCTTTATATAATTATAACTTCATTCCATTAAATAAGAAATAGAAATGAAAGTGGCGTTCATGCGTACGTACGGCTTACCGTCTCCATGAATGGTGCATTTCATTTCATACCTTTAAATGTTATGTAATATTATAAATGAATGTATATAATGGATATATATGATGTATATGATATTTACATCAGGAATATAATTCTGAATATAATGGATATTTTACCACATGAACAAAGTGTAATTATAAGAATTTTATTTTTGACTCAAGTACCTAAGATCGACAAAATGACCGTTATTAACTTAAATAATTACATAATGTTCATAACATGGTAATAAGTGATATAAAAGGAATAATGAACATGAAAAAGGTTCCTAAGAAAATAGAAATTAACTCTAGTTTATTATTCAAGAGGTGAAAGAACGATCGAGTCAAGTCGGACATGAGGTAAGGGAACTTCTTAACCCAATTTCCATTCTTTGGGTTAATATCCTACATTCAAATTATGTCATGATATCATTATGTCCTATCTTGTATTTGTACTTTCTTTATGTGTACTTATAGTGAATACACATAATAGATATATTTTATTTTAAAAATGATCTTTGTAAGGACTTCGTCTCAATCTCCTTTCATTGAAGAATATTTGGTTTTATACACAACTTTCATTTTATACGGTGTATAAACCCCTTTGACTTTTATGTTTATTCAAAAGAAATATTTTTTATATGAAGCGTTTAAAAAATGAAAAAAGTGAATATTTTTGTCGTACGCATGCGGCGACAACTAATTCTCCACTGCCGTGACCATTATTTGAGTTTCAGCTTCCTCTACAAGCCATACATTATTTAAATGAAAAATAAAAACCAAGTTTTAACTTTCATTTATTTTGGTATCAAAAAATGGTTTTGATAATGTTGTAATATATCAATGTGTTGTGTTGATATCTTGTGATTGAAATGTGGAAATGTTATGTTTCCTTTATGCATGTTTTATGTGATACAATTATGTTATGGTTTATGATATGTTTAAGCCTGTTCATATGAGGAATGCATTGGACTTAACAAGTGACGGGTGGAGCCCGCTACAGCTCCTCGATGCATCGATAGGTTTCATGAGACAAACTAGTGTCTTGGCATGATTCCTTGACAAAATCATATTTGTGGTCTTGGCACGAGCCCTTGACTACGTGGTTATGATAGTCTGGCATTATGCATTCCATCAATATGAAAGTGGTTATTGATATTGCATGTGATTATTCGACTAGTAGAATATCCATGTGAGTAAGTAAATGACATTATTTAATTTTATTTTTTCCATATTATGCTGAATTTCAAGTTTAAAAAGGCTTTTTTTTAGTTATACATTTCCTTAAATGTTAATTTTTATTTATGAAAGCTTCTGAAATATTGTTATCCTTACTGAGCATCTGAGCTCACCCCTTTCAATGTTTTAATTTTTCCAGGATGTGAAGAAGTATATTATGAATGACCTTCATGAATAATATAAGGGGATATGAAGAGAAGATGTTGTAGTTTTGTTTTTATTTATGATGTAATGTAAAACTTATGAATGTATCTAGTGTTTCCAAGGCTACTAAACTAATCAGTCTTTCGAGACTTGATCTTTTGTGATCATGCCAATGTGACGAAGTAATGCACCGACTCTGGGTAACTGGGGTCGGGGCGTTACAGTTGGTATCAGAGGAAATTTAGTACTATCCATGGAAGCTAGATTTAGATAAACTCTGATTAGAGCACATAGACCAAAGATATACTTTGAGGATTAGTATAGAAGAATTTCCTAGAATTTTGGTATTATAGAGATTTTGTGAGTTTTCCGAGCAATACATCCCTGTCTGGATACGAGCAGGTAGAGGTGGCTCTGTCACAGATGTACCTTGGGGTAAAACCCAAAACACCACTTTGAGCTAGACTCGAACGGGAACTGGTGCACAACAACGGGGCTTGCTGCACTCTTGGTTACGACACTCCCGGGGGACATGCATAGGATAATTCTCATTTTATTTGAAAACCACTATGAAGGGTTATGTGTATATACTTCCTAAAAGAAAACATTTTTATGGATTATATCCATAAATAGTTCAATTTATGTTAAGTATTTTACATGTATGGAATTATGTATTTTGATTCATAAACTAATCTTGTTTATGCCATTATTTAGAAATGGCACCTAGTGGAAGGAATGGAACCCATATCAATGCACGCACTCCGTGTAGGGATTGCACTCCTGCTCAAGATAATTATTGTGGAGCTGGAGATACAACTGGTGCTGATCAACTTATTACCATACTGGGACAACTCACTGAGGTTATGAATAATAACCTTACTCGTATGGAGCACCCTGATCCGCAACATGGAGGATCAATGTTAGACCGCTTCATGAGTCAACAACTGCCAACAATTAATGGGGGTACAAATCTATTAGTAGGTGAGCAATGGATAAACTCCTTAGAAAAAATATTCCATGCCTTGGCGAGTAGCGAAAGGGAGAAGGTTGTCATGGCAGTCTACCGCCTCACTGGAGATGTCGATCAATAGTGGTCGCTGATTCAAAACATAAAGGAAGATGAAGAAGTATCAAATATGGAATGGAGAGAGTTCAAAGATCTTTTCTTAGAAAAATACTTTCCACCTGACCATCGGGCAGATATGGAAAGGCAAGTTCTGAGTCTGAGACAAAAGGAGGATGAGAATGTCGTAAAGTATGAGGCTAACTTTACAAGGTTAGCAAGGAATGCTTCAGATTTTATACGTAACCCAATAAGTAAGATTGATCATTTCTTTGATGGGTTAAAACCATTTCTTCATCGAGCATTAGTCTAACAAACCATCTCAACGTACGAAGATATAGTCTCATGTTCAATCAAGACAGAAAAGGAATTCTCTAAATCTTATGACAATAAAGTAAAGCAAGAGAAGAAGAGAACGGTGGAGCAAGATATAGATAAATGGAAAAAGGGAAAGCATGATTTTCCATTATGCGATAATTTTGGGAAGAATCACCCTGGTACTTGCCTAAAAGGAATGAGAGTTTATTATAAATGTGGAGAAAAAGGTCACCAGGTGCGTGATTGCAAGGGAAAGAAAAAGGCTATCAATGTTGAATGCTACAATTTTAGGGAAATGGGGAATTATTCAAATGAATGTCCTAAGCGTCAGGGAAACTTACCTCAGAAAAGGCCAAGGGATCAAGGAAAATCTTATGTTGTTACAATAGATGAAGAGGAATAATTAATGTATTGGTGCATTTGGACTCAAGGACTATATTTTGGTTATAAGAATAATGTGATATATATAAGGATTGTATTGTAGTTCTTGTTGTTTCAGTAAGGATTTAATATGATGAAGGTAATCATATTTTTAGTATGTGACAAAAAGAGAAACTTTAATTTGTTTGGGGAATCTGATGTTACAATTGATTTTGGAATTTAGAGACCTTTTAGAGAAAGTCTAGAGAGAGGTATTTTGGATAACTATTAAGGTTGGAATGGATTAAGTTGAACCTTGGATAGTATTGTTTAAGGTTAAAACATTTCTGATGATTATTTTTGGAATATTATAATACTATAGTCTTAGGAAAAGGACAACCTGCAGGGTGGGGCATAACCCGTCGCGTCGGACAAAGCTACATGAATCGAACCCACAACCATAGTGCGACAAGCCTTTATTACCTACGACTTGCCTATAGGAAGTCCCTGGTTATTACAAAATAGTTTTACTAATCTAAATGATATGTGTTAATATTTGGAACCTTATACAATTAGGATAAATAGAATATTTTTGAGTTCTATTACCTTTTAGAGTGAAAGATGGGTTTGTGGTAAAAATTTATTAAAGAATGAAAGTCTACATGACAAGTATGTATATTCCCTTACGTTCTTAGTAAATCTCCTAAATAAATACCCCAACTTTAGAAAAGGTAACTTAAAACAAAAACATTTCCGGTTAACTTTTCCAACTGGGGATTCAATGACTATTTAACCAATCACAAGTTTGTGATTTTCTTATGGTTAACCTTCTCCTAATCTAGTTTTCTACGACTCTCCATCAGACCTTCATGGTTTTTTTCTTTGATATCCATATTTTCATAGAATCCTAGTATAGGCTATCTCGGGTGACCTTTGTACTTATCTTTCTATCTTTTAAAGTTATATTTTTATTATCCTTATTTCCGATGTGGGTTTTCCACAAAGGTATTCTCTATTTTCAACCATTTATTTTCAAAGAAAAATTTCAAATTGCAAGGACGCAATTTATTGAAGGAGGGGAGAATGTAACACCCTGAGCTTCCATGATACGCTTCTCATTCAATAATGCAATAACTTGCATTGTACGCAACTTCGAGTTCTAACACACCACAACTAATCAAAGTAGCTGTTATGAATAGTAATAACCACTTTTTGAAATTATATAAACTTTATATTTCAAAATGGACTTCATTTTTGGATTCGAAATTTGCCTATGTTGAATTTTTAGTATTTTTCTGAGAACTTCCAATTTTTTATGAATAGTGAAAAATACTTATAAAAAACATTTTTAATCAAAATAATTTATATTGATAAATTATACTATTGAGTGGTTTTAAATTATAATTATAATATATTTTTACCATTTTATCCAATTGTGGTCATTAGAATTAATTTCACTTTGAAATTAGAGATAAAAAATTGTCAATCTTTTGATATATATTATTTTTTAAAAACACACTATTTGTTGTGACAGCGGGAATTAATTATGAAATTAATTAATGAAAATTATATGTTTGGAATTTTTTAAAATAGACATCATTTTTCAATTTGGAATATCAATTATATCTTAGGGTGAAATTTTGGCATTGTTCTGAAAAACTTCGATTTTTGATGAATAGTGAAACCACTATGTGGTAGTTAAAAAACTGATTTTTTCGTTTAAATGAAACATTACCACTTATGTGATTTGATTTTCAAAAATCCGACATACATGGTTTTCATTAGGAAATAAAACGTGGTTCAATGGGTTTAAAATAATTTTTTTGGTGAATAGTAACTTTTAAGTTTAATTAATCGCGATTAAAGGTAATTAGAAAAATGTAAGGTAAAAATGATATTATAAAAATATGAAAATACCTTTAAACTTGTCCTACCCCTATTGGATGTGTCATGGACGACCAATACAATCCATGAGTCAACTTGGGGACCCCATGGATCCACTTTGGTAGGAAAATGACATAAATAACTTTTATTTAAAATTAAAATAAAAATGTCACAAACATAAGTTATTTTACTAAAACAATTTTTAAATGGGGGTATACAAGTCATATTCTTTACTATAAATTTTCATTATAAATCTAAAAAGATTTCTACAACATGATATTTTTTTTTTATAATTTTTAGACATTAAATAAATTAAATTATTTATGACACCATGATGATGCAGCGATTACCTCATTAATTAATGATTTAAATAAAATGAAAAGATAATGTAAAATGCAAGGCTGACACTTTTCAAAAACCTATTGGATGAGAATATTTCGAACCCTTATCACCTTATCCTCGAATTATATAAGTGTGGGACCTTTAAAATCCGAAACTCATTATATAATAAAGTAACATTTCACTACTTTCCAAGAGTGCCCCTCCTCTCCACTTATAAAAGGCCCCCACCACAACCACCTTACTCACACTTTCAAAGCCTTTTGGATCGGCCAACCTCTACCCAAATACTCTCCCAACTTTCCTCTCTTACTCCTAGAAGCCTCACTTTGGGAGGAACTCTTCCCAAGGAAGCCTTTGGCTCAAATCAAAAAGAGTTATCCGATTTTAAGGTAATGTCTTCTCTTGTGTTCTTCTATTTTATTTTTCTTCACCAACCCCCATAAAATCCTTTTGTTCCTTTCTTTTGTAACAACACCAGTATCTACAATATAATATGATGTTTTTATGATAAGTATTTGGTTTACACTTACACAGACCTTCGTCTAATGGTTAAAGAACATACTGTTTCTGTGGGTGGCGAAATACTCTCTCACAAAACGGTGATTGTTCAATATTCTTTTAACACCTCTAATGATGGCCATTTTGATGACAATTTTTTCATATATCATATATATATTATGTTTATGTTTTCCTTATGCTTATTTATTTCTCATTTATGGAACACTTTATGATTTCCATTATGGGTAAACGCGATAACTTTATTTTAGGAAGGGCGGACTACCGCCCCCTCAAAGTGATTTGAATCGTTAATGCCATATGTGGGATGTATAAACGATGGAGTAAATGGTATTATACATTATATTATACAGGAATTATATTATACCTTTATATAATTATAACTTCATTCCATTAAATAAGAAATAGAAATGAAAGTAGAGTTCATGCGTACGTACGGCTTACCGTCTCCATGAACGGTGCATTTCATTTCTTACCTCTAAATGTTATGTAATATTATAAATGAATGTATATACTGGATATATATGATGTATATGATATATAAATCATGAATATAATTATGAATATAAGGAATATTTTACCACATGAACAAAGTGTAATTATAAGAAGTTTATTTTTGACTCAAGTACCTAAGATCGACAAAATGACCGTTATTAACTTAAATAATTACATATTGTTCATAACATGGTAATAAGTGATATAAAAGGAATAATGAACATGAAAAAGGTTCTTAAGAAAATATAAATTAACTCTAGTTTATTATTCAGGAGGTGAAAGAATGATCGAGTCAAGTCGGACATGAGGTAAGGGAACTTCTTAACCCAATTTCCATTCTTTGGGTTAATCTCCTACTTTCAAATTATGTCATGATATCATTATGGCCTATCTTGTATTTGTACTTTCATTATGTGTACTTATAGTTAATACACATAATAGATCTATTTTATTTTAAAAATGATCTTTGTAAGGACTTCGTCTCAATCTCCTTTCATTGAGGCATATTTGGTTTTATACACAACTTTCATTTTATACAGTGTATAAACCCCTTTGACTTTTACGTTTATTCAAAAGGAATATTTTTTATACGAAGCATTTACAAAATGAAAAAAGGGAATGTTTTTTTCGTACGTATGCGGCGACAATGACTTCTCCACCGCCATGACCATTATTTGAGTTTCGGCTTCCTCTACAAGCCATACCTTTTTTTAAATGAAAAATAAAAACCAAGTTTTAACTTTCATTTATTTTGGTATCAAAAATGGTTTTGATAATGTTTTTATATATCAATGTGTTGTGTTGATATCTTGTGATTGAAATGTGGAAATGTTATGTTTCCTTTATTCATGTTTTATGTGATACAATTATGTTATGGTTTATGATATGTTTAAACCTGTTCATATGAGGAATGCATTGGACTTAATAAGTGATGGGTGGATCCCACTATAGCTCCTTGATGCATCGATAGGTCTCATGAGACAAACTAGTGTCTCGGCATGAGGCCTTGACAAAATCGTATTTGTGGTCTTGGCGCGAGGCCTTGACTACGTGGTTATGATAGTCTGGCATTATGCATTGCATCATTATAAAAGTGGTTATTGATATTGCATGTGATTATTCGACTAGTAGAATATCCATGTGAGTAACTAAATGGAATAATTTAATTTTATTTTTTCCATATTATGCTGAAGTTCAAGTTTAAAAAGGCATTTGTTTTAGTTATATATTGCCTTAAATGTTAATTTTTATTTATGAAAGCTTCCGCAATATGTTTATCCTTACTGAGCATCTGAGCTCACCCCTTTCAATGTTTTAATTTTTCCAGGATGTGAAGAAGTATATTATGAATGACCTTCAGGGATAATATAAGGGGATATGAAGAGAATATGTTGTAGTTTTGTTTTACTTTATGATGTAATGTAAGACTTATGAATGTATCTAGTGTTTCCAAGGCTACTAAACTAATCGGTCGTTCGAGACTTGATCTTTTGTGATCATGCCAATGTTACGAAGTAATGCACCGACTCTGGGTAACTGGGGTCGGGCGTTACAATAATTGAACATAAAGAAGTTAAATGATCATGAAAATATTGACCAAAAGAATAAGGATAATTGATCATTCTTTTCTGGATTGACTGTGAATGGAAATTTTGAAAAGAACTCATTTGACTGCATGACCATCCAATTGACTATATATTGAATCTATTCTACAGTCACTTTCTGACCAAATAGTCACTTTTTTAACATGAATTTACTCAAATTTCACAATCATTACATTGAATTTGATCCTCATGATTGATCCAAGACATTTTAAAAAATATATTTATGTAAGGTTATAAGAATACTTTGAAGGAATCCTATAAAATTCATGCTAAAGAATATTTATTCCAATTCATCACATATAAAGTTAATAAGAGGTTGGTACATGGTTATAAATATGTAAAATATTTCATTGAAAATTATATAAGTAATAAATTTAGATTTATATAAGAATTAATCGCACTTGATATTTACAGACCATAAAAAATGAAATAATTTAAATATTAAAAATTGAGAATATATCATGGGTTTTATTGAAGAAAAGGAAGTATTCAATGAATATTTATCAGAAGGAGGTGTGTTAGAGGAATAATTTTTTTTTCATCATAAACATTCTCATGCATGACTATATGAATTACAAATTCTATTTTATTATTTTTTTTCTTATATTTCTTTATTCAGAGTGATTTTCTCTTTCCTTTTTCATTTCACCTCCCATTTTCATGGAGGGGTAAGATCTGGGTGATTAGGGAAGGTAAGATTTTTTTTTAATTATTAATCTTTTGTTATTCATGAAATAAAAATCACCCTCTCTTCTATTAAAATGGTTTCAATATTTCAATAGTAGTCTTTATTATCATGTGAAATTGTATTTAGTGTTGAATTTTTTGTATTGATTATTTCTATTTTGAATGATATTTATCTCCCTCTACATAGTATTGGTCTATATATGATAGAATATTCATGTTGTAGGTGGTGAAGTGATCAGTGATCGTCATCATGTGTGAATGTGGTATTGGGAAATATTGGCTATTAGGAATAAAAATACATAATGAGAATTTCCTATGTCAACTTGGAGGATAAACTATTATAATTTTAAACATAGAAAGGAGTGTAGAATAGTCATAGATCTTAGTTAGGAATATATTGACCATCAATATTTTCCCAATATTGAATGTGATCAGGGATTTTATCTCTTAGCAGGTAGCATTAGAAGAGTGGATAACATAGAAACTAGGATAACTTTACAATAGGTTCAGAAAACCTTGACCCAGACAACTTATCTTAATTAATTCTTTTTAAATTAGATATTTATTTTTCTTTTTAAATTTTAAAAATAAAAAATTCCAAAAATCACCCTTTTATGACCAACATGGGATGATAAATATTACATAACTTCTCCCTTAGATACAACCTTAGGTTCCCATTAATACTAAATTTGTACATAGGGATTATAGATTTTTACACACCTTGTGATAAGTTCAAGTGTCAAACCAAGTAACTCTTTATGAGGATTTATTGACAAAAATACGAACCATAATTACAATTACTTGAACATCTACCCAAATCCTTGTTCCCCAAGACCTCGAATTTCAAATATAATTACCGGCCGGACTTATGAACCTAAATTTTCCCCAGGTGTTTTAAGAATTAACTCTTTAAAACTGAATTAAAACAAATTTTTTTCAATATAATCCTTCTTTTTATGGATAATAACCCCAACTACAACCTTATATATTTATTTCCACCATAATAATTAACAATAAATAAATAAATTTCAATGCATGATATTCAAAATGACATTGAACATAATAATAAACTAATTCAAATAATAACTAAATTCCATGAATTGGTTGAAGAATATCTAATTAGACATATCATGTGGTTCACCAGTGTATAGTTCACCTTAAACTTTAGGGGAATATCTAAGGAAGAAGCCATGTGGTGTGTGTTCGCATTCTCACTTGAAGGATCAAACAAGGAGTGATTATAAAGCTTACAATAATTAGAGATCCATGACTGGGATAACCTATTCATATGTTTCTTAAATAAATTCTTCCCAGTATCAAGAAGAAAAAATATATTTTAGTTGTAATCTATTAGGAAAGCATCATGGGAAAATCCATGTGATTATAAGTAAATATTCAAAATTCTATGTGATATTTTCCCATATCACAATATAGATGAGAATAAATTTCTTATATTCTATTAACATGTAATATCAGGTAAAGTTAAAAAATAAATGGAATAATCATATAGAGGATACTTAATAGATAGGTCAATAGAAGAACCCAAGGTCCTAATTGAGAAGTTTTTATAGAACGAAAAACAGTTTGACATAAGTGGAACTGACACATGAGTTATCATTTAGGTAAGAACATTTAATCCATAACCCTTTTTAGAGACTAAACATGAATAGATAACCATTTTTTTGAGACCCATGGACTTCAATGAAAATAGTGATCAATGAGAACCAATATGTGTGTACTATTTATGCAAATTACCTAGCTATTTCACTAAACTATGGGATAATGTGAAGGTTATAAAAGGCTTTGAGTTATCCTTTTATCTAAGAAAATTTCCACAAAACCAAATATATATATTTCCTAACAAATTCAAAAATAGATTTGTAAATCAGTACAAATAGGATATACCTCCCTACAAATACCAATAACTAAATCATCCCCCTTTTTGTCAATTAAAGTGAAAATAATACCACAAAAATTTAAACAATCATAAAACAATACCAATAAAAAACCACCCTACCCATACCCCTTTTATAGTATAAGAGGCCTCATAAACAAACATATCTTTGTGTAAAACCTCCCATGAAGAAACAACAAGTTTCAAATATAGAAGAGCATTGGATTTAAATCAAAGAGTTGAGAGAATTCAAGAAAACATTGATGAATATATTTTTTAACTACTATCACAACAAATTTCTAACCCTAAAGAAAATGTTATTATGATAAAGAAATGATGTGAACATGATCTCCCACCACTATACATATATGAACTGAAACAAATTCAACAAAAAATGTATGGTAATGGTGCTATGAATTACTAAAATTATGTGCAGATATTAGAAAAACATCCTCAAGTAGATAAAAATAAAAAGAAAGAGGAGAGAAATGAATTAAGGAGGAAGAGAAAAAAACATCATTTAAAAGATAAAAATAGAGAACAAAGACTAAACCCCACTATTCCGATCAAGAATGACATAATCAAATAATATTCACGTGTAATAAAATTAATAATAAATTCTAGACACTTTTTTAAAAGTGTAAGTTAATATCCTAATTCTATAATATCTGAAAAAAATCCACACGTATAATAAAATTTTCAAATATATTTTCCAAAAATGTGTAATCTTTATGGGAATAATAAGATAAAATTATTAATAATTTTTTTGGACTTTATCTCACCCTAGTTACCCATTAAATTTCAAGAATAGAGGATATTTTATATTCCCTAAACCATTAGATATTTAAAACTCTTTGGTGCTTTATGTGATCTATGTGACTTTATTAACGTACTAACATAATCGGTGATTAATTTTTTATATATGGGAGATTTTAAGACCATAAAAGTAGGGGTACAAATCTCAAATAGATCCACTATCTTTTCTAACAAGAGTTTTGGAAGATGTTTTGTTAAATATAAAGGGTTCATGTTTCCAACATAATTCCATGTTCTTAACACGGAAGAGGAATGAAAAATATCTCAATAAACCATAATTTTTTGAATAACATTCTTTAAGATAGAAAATTCTATTATCAATGTCCACATATGAATATTCTCTATTGAGTTTTGAGATAATATTATCCACTTTAATATTTTTGAAGGAATGAGGCACCCTTCATATGACCATTAATTGTTTTTACAGTTTCCTACCTTGATAAGATAAACCCTTCAAGGGTTCAGGTAATTTTCATGAATTTTTAGACTTATTAAAATATTTTTAAGGATAACTACATAGAGTATGCAGTTTTACAAAATTATGAAAATTCAATTTTTATACTGGAAAAAGAGGTAATTTTGAAATTTTATGGTGAATTTTATTATTTATTTTTTAAAAATAAAGATAATATATTTTATTTTTTTATAATATGTTTGAAATATTAAAATTGGGAGCCATAATTTAGTTTCATCACATGAACAACCCCCAAACACGGAATCAAAACCTCCTCCAACAAAATTTAAATATGTTTAACTCTTTGAAGTATAACAATAACCAATGATAATTACTTATAATAAATATTCAAATGATGAAAACAATATTATCTATCTTTTGAGAAATAATTTCTATGTAGTTGGATGATTTTTATGTGTTTATCACATGGAATTATACTTGAGGGAGACTCTAAACCTATTAGAAATCCCTAAAGAAAGAAGGATTCCTACTTAATGGAGTTGGTAAATAAAGAGATAATGAATATATTATAAGAAATGATCATCTATCCCATTTCATATTTATAATTGGTCAAACCCATTAATATAGTTTCAACGAAAACCAACCTAACCATTGGGAGGAATAAAAAGAATGAATTAATCATTATAAGATTTTAGAACTTCTAGATAGTGTGTGTAGAATATTTGAAGCTATATTTGGTGACCTAAAATGATCACTTCCATATCCCCATCATCAACCAAATTCTATAGATATAGGTAGGGGATACTCACTATTACTTCTTGGATGGATTTTCAGGTTATTTCAAAGTACCCATTTTATTGGAGGAAAAAGAGAATACCACATTTATATATCCCTTTGGCACATTTTCATATATAAGGATTCCATTGGATTAATCAATTATATTATAACATTTTAGAGGTTCAGGGTAATTATTTTTTCTAATAACATTGAGAATTTCTAAGAGGTATTCTGGGATGATTTCACAGTATTTTGAAATTATATTAACTATATTTTTAAAAACCATGGAAAATTATTTAAAATTTTCATTAAAAAAATATATTTTTTAATTTTTAAAAGTGTAATTTCATGGTTTAAAGTGTAATTTTATTTGAGAATATTATTTAAAAAAAGTAATTGAAGTGGTTAAATCAAAAGTTGAAGTCATTAATTTGTTACCTTACCCAACATCCATGAAGCATGTTAGTTAATTTTTAATTTTTTTTGGATTTTATAATAGGTTTATCATGGATTCAGTAAGATTTATCTTTATATCTCTAGATCACATATAAATGATACTAATTTTCATTTTAATGATGAGTGTTGGGTGTATTTTGATTATTTTAATGGGAGATTTATAACCCCACTAGTAATGAAATTGCTAAATATGGAACAACCATTTGAAAATATTTATAATACATCTAACTAATATGTTAGTGGAGTATTTTTAAACATAATTTAAGGTAGCCAATAAGATATTTATTATACATCAGGAACTTTATGTAATAAAAAATTATACTATAAAGTCATAGAAAAATCTTTTTTTGTAGTTTTCATTACTTTGAATAAAGTAGGATCATATTTTATTGGAGTTATGCTTTAATTTTTTATGAACATGAGACCCATAGATATTTGATGAATAATTTAGATTAATATCCTATGATTTTGATATGGATGCTACTTCTTTAGGAGTTCAACTTAGAAATCAAAGAGACGAAGGGATTTAAGAACCATGTGGACGATCACTTGAGTAGATTTCCTAACATGATTGGAGTAGAGATCCAAACCAAAATACTAACAAAATTTTTTCTAGGGGAGATGATATACATGGATTAATGATAATTTACATGGTATACTAACTTGATAACTTATTTGTTAACTTATAATGTTTTAAACCATTTAAATACCCAGTAAATTTAAAAAATATATAAATACAAATATTAAATTTGGGATGATACATTTCCTTAGAATATTTTCAATGATAAAATGTTATGAATATGCTTTCCCAATTGTGAAATTGATTTTTTTGTGTTTTTTCACAACCTATCTTATGAAGGAAACTTTGGACCTTGAAGTAAAATAAGGAATGTTTTAGAATATATAATTTATAGGACCACTTTTTTCAAATATAAACATGAATTTTATAAAGAAATTAAAAAAATATTAGGTTTATAGATATATTTCAAAATAAATAAAATGTATAAAAACTCATTATCTTTTTGGTAATTATGAATTTTTATGGATATATTTTAATAATATTTTTCAATTCCAATTTTAAATTCTTTAATAAACCATAAAATGGATTATGTTTTGAAATGGGTGAAAGATAAATTGAAAAAAACTAATGATGCTCATATTGTTTATTATTTCTTAGGTATAACATATTTTTCAGGTTCGGATTACCTATATACATCATTATCTATCAAGGGAATCACTTTTTAAAGAGTATAATGGAGGAATTACTTAATAATTATGATGTCCATTATAAAACATAAACACCCTATCATTCAAAAATAGATATCTATGCTTCAGTATCCAAAAGGTAGATCAAGGGAATTCCTAAGAACATTATAAATAAAAATAGGAAGGATTAGAGACATAGGTTGGAGTTCAATTATAGGACAACATATAAAAACACCATAGGAATGAGTCTGTATATGCTAAATTTTTGGGAAAATATTCCACTGACCAATAAAATTGGAATATAAAGACTATTGGGATATGAGAGAGATGAATTTAGACTTGAATATAGCTGGAAATGAGAGAAGAATACTAACACCATAATTAGTATAAATTATAACAGAATGTATTCAAAAAACTAATATTTACAAATAACAGATAATGGTGGATCATGAAAATTTTATCAAACAAAAATCCTTCCATTTTGGAGACACAATACTGTTATATAACTCAAGACCTAAACTAATTCCTAGTAAACTCTATTACAGATTGAAAGTTCCATTTATATTTACTCATGATTATCCTTATGGGATTGTAAATAATGTTATGGGTGTAGATATGATACCATTATTTATTAATGAACATAGGATGAATAAATTCTATGGGAACTTTCTATAAGATCTGTTAAAGGATATAACACTACTATAACTATTTTTATCATTAAATGCCATTAGGTTGTACCTTTTATTAACAGTTATATTTTTTGTGATTCGACTTAAAATATAATACCATGTTAAATATATTTTAATTCATTGATGATATTACATCATTTACGTATGAGGGAGGGAACAAGGTATATTATGATATTTAGTTGATGTATTTTTTAAAATTTGAGTTTTATTTTTTAAATTTTTGGGTCTTTTTGAAAAAATTTGTACGATTGTTTTAAAATTTTAGTGTTTTTGTGAAACCCAAGATATTAACTAAATTACCATTGAAATTTTTAAATTCATAAGAAAGTTGAAAAAGTTATTTGTCCCATCAACTGATCTTATATGAATGTTGTAATTAAATATTTTCAAATTATAAATAATAGTATTTCAAAAAAATCCTAATGATTTTTGAAACTCATGAAATAAAATACTATCCTAAAATTTTAATAACATACCTCTGAGAATTTGAAACATATTTTACATGTTATTTATAATTACCTATTTATTAATAGAACAATGAAATGATTGAATAAATAGAACATTCTATATTTTCTAGTTTAAAACATGGATCATTCAAAGATCACATGATATAGTAGATTGAGAAATTATTTTGAATTTCATATCCTTTTCCAAGGAACCCCATTTTAAATACTACCATAAAATTTAATCCTTGAATCACATTGAAGAAAAAAATTACTTTTATAGACATACAAATTAAAATCAAAATATCCCTATCTACCTTTCTCTAGAATCTATTACAGGATGTAGTTGAATTAAACTATTTGGGAAGAGAGAAATTTTTTTGGAACAATCTATTTGATAAAATATATGTGAATTTAAAGAAGAATTTACTATAACTATTTTGATCATATTTTGGGAGAAAAATCATGATGTGTAGAATAGAAAACTTTTCCTAATTTCATCCAATTCTATTAATAAAATTTACTATATATTTTGGAATGAAACGATTCCATCTATCTATTAAGAACATGATTCTGAAGAGAAATTCAAGATCTAAGAAATCTGAAATAATGTTTATAAAATATAGTTATATAAAGATGAAATCTATTATGATAATATTTTATTAAAGGGGAAGTGTTGACTATGAAGTTGAGTAAAAGTTTTTTAGGATATTTGGAAATGATTTTTTTAAAAGAGATGGATTTTGTGAAGTTATTTTTTGGAGAATATGTTTGAAAAGAAGATATTATATTAATATTTAAATAATATCCCTTGAAAAGATAGACCTCATAACTTTTAATGAGATTCAAAATTCCCTCCTCGCATTCGATAGTAGAACCGAAATAATTGTGAAACCTTCTAGAGGAAACATGGAGATAAATATATTATAGTTACATGTTGATAAAAAGTGTGGGTTGTCCAATGGAAATATATATAATAGAATTTGAGTTACTGGAAAAAGAATTCGGGTGGAATCTATTATTGGAGTTTACTAAGAATCATATATTAAGTATCATTTTATATTCAAAACTCCTCAATCCTCCTCAATAGTTTAGCTTTCAAATTCTACCAACCCTGAAGCCACAAAAAACCCTAATTATGTTCTCATGATATGAAAATAATACTTGAATAATTAGGTAGAGATAAATAAATTAATCAATCCTATTTTGAAACCTGTATGAAATTTATATAGAACAACCTTACATGAAAATAATACTTTAATTTTGAGTGAAATATTTTGTGAGGGTAAGTATAACTATGTACAAGGGGATGAATAAAGTGGGAATTAATTTATTTTACCTAATAGAGTAAATATAATCAATGACCTTAAATAATCTTGATAACTTGAGGGATATAGTGTAAAAATAGTAACTCACATTAGATAGATATTTGAATTTTTTCTTTAGTAATATTTTTCAAATTCACTTGTCTTGATTCCAAGGTTTTTGTTTGGGGGAATTATCAAAGTCAATACTTTCATATATTTAATTGAATATTTTCAGGGTTTTAATCCCCACATATTATCATTTACAGTGTAATTAAAAAAAATTATATTATTGGAGTAATTTTGGATTTAGTGATAAAATGGATTAAATATTGTGTTTTATTTTTTTTGATATTTGGTAATTATTAGTGACACAAACCTTTTAAACATATTATTCCATGATTTTCAAGATAAGTTTCTAAAAATTACAACCCAAATAGTATGAGGCCTAATGTCTTTGGATTCCTGGTTCATAATGCAACAAGGTGTGATTAACATAAAACATCATTATTTTATTCACCATAATGAGCTCATAAATTGTTTAAATATATTATAAATATATTAGATAACTTGGTTAATACATAAAATGAATGGGTGATCTAAATTTTTTTAAGGGAATAAACATGATAAGAAAGAATAATTTATGAGTTGAAGGTATAACATGATATCATAAAAGTGATGTCTTGTGAGTAATCATATAGGAGAATAATGTGAAGAACCTAGAATGATAGGAAATGTGTCAAAAACATATTAAATGAAATTAAATGAGTCTTGGATAACTTCCTAGAAAATATCACATGGCTGAAATAGTCCCATGATGGATTAGGATTACTCCATAATCCTATACATGATGCCTCATGAGACTAGATCATTACTCAATACATTTGAGTGTTATCTATGAACACCTATGATAACATGTTCATGATTATTTATGACATAAAATAGATAGAAATCACAAGTTATAAAGATAATATTTTCCCATTATGAGAAAATGGATTGTATAATCTAATGTCATATCATAATCGAAGGAAATTTCTTAATAAAGGCACTTGAGTGATAAACATAAGGAATGAATTACCCCATCAAAGAAAGGGATAATAAGTTATATATTTATTTTATAGATATATATACATTATTTATAATCAATCTATAACATAAAAGGTTATCTTAATTGATTAAAATTTATTTAAATGTTTACTTGTAACATTTATTGAGAAAATAGCCTTTTATCTTTGAAATTACTTCTTCAAAATCTAAAAATATCAAAAATATTATAGAAAAACATTTATTTAAAAATAAAAATTTAAAGTATATAAAATTATAATAAATGAATTGTGTGGTTATGATGAATTTTATTTTGTATATTCTATATATGTTAAAAAAATATCCTATTCAGATTATTGTAAGAAGGTTAAAAAGTACATCGTCTATAAAATGAGAAGAAGATTAATTTCAAACAATTTTTTTAAAATCCAAAAAAGGGAAAATAATTCATTAATAAATTATTTTTAGAATTAAAAAAACATTATAGAAAATATTTTTTTCATACCTGCATTCGGAAGAAAAAGGATTTTGATCTAAAAGAGAAGAAAAGTCATATTTTCTTAAAAACATTTTCTCAATAATTTTGAGTACCAAAGAGAGTAAAAACGGTACTAGTAATATTGATGATTATTAATAACCAGAAGAGTAGAAAATATATTGGTTTAGGATATAAATATCCAAAACTTATTTCAAGGGAGGATTAAAGATAGACAATCCTAAATAATGATGGGATTGTGAAATAATCACATACCATTTTGGAAACATTTGAATCATAACCCCCATGAAAGAAGTTATTTAAAATAAAAATTTAAATACCATTAAGAATAATATATTCATTATATAACCTTAAAAGGGATAATATATATTACACAAAAATGAAATAATTGGAGATTCTAACATATGTGTCATGGAAGTAAATGTCAGACACAAAATCCATTATCTCGAATCCATAGTTTTCTTATAAATCCTTTATATCATTTATAATAATCTTATATAAATTATTTATTTTATTAATAAAATTTTCCAGGTTTAATAACTTATACTTAAACTATATAATTAATTTATTTTAAGGATATATATAATTACCTGTTATGTTATTTCTTTGTCAGATGTTCCGAGGATGCTGAGTTCATAATTTTAGAAGAGTATTAGTGTGTTCACCATGGACAAAGGGGTCGTTGTTACATAATCTCAAAAATAACAATCATGAAATAATTATTATTTTTATACATCAATTATAATTTAAAAATAATATATGAATTTTTTTATTAGAATTAACTCAGTTAAAACCATGGATATGGTAGGTCGTACGTACGAATGAGTTTCATTAACATTTTTCAACAATCGTTATGGAAATAAAGTAAGTGTTATTTTATATTTAAAAAATTATAATTATATAAAAAATTTCATATTATATCATTAAATACAGTTTTATATTCAATCCATGTGATTCGGAAATAAAAAATGAATCATATCACTTCCCGAGGTGGTAGTCTACTGTACACTCAAAAAATGTTATCATTTTGCAATAGATGGTAAAGTAAGAAGGTATATGATATTTTAATTTTAAATAATTGTTAATTTTTTATTAATAACATATATAAATGGTAAATACATTATCATGAATAGATTTGTATATTGATGTTAGAAAAATAATTACATCGATTTCTAGGGTTGTAGTTCGTTAAATACATGAATGATTGTTTCGTTTCCAATTTATTGGAAGAGGAGTTGAATAAATATTGTCACATAAACATAACAAAACTAATTATATAGTATTTAATCGATTTATTATGCTATAATTTTTAAGAAATAATTGATAGGTGAAAAATAAAAAGTAAAAAGAGGGAGCTCGGTGAAGATGATTACCTTCGCATAAAAGAACATCCTTTGGATCTCTTAATAAGAACCTAAAGTTTGGGATTTTGGGAAGAAAAAAGAAATATAATGTGGATAAGAATGTTTTAGATATAATTTTTTATGGTTATTAAAGAAAATTGCTTGATAAGTGTTAATAAATTAGGGGAGGGGTTCCCTTTTATAATTGAGGAGTGACATTTTTTTAAATACCAAAAACTATTCAACAATTGGAAGTCAATCTCATGAAAAGTTCATCCATAATTTATAAATAATGTAATGTAGGGGTTATATGGTGAATAAAAACTATAAACATTCAAAAATTTACATTTTATAAACATTTTATTATATTCACCTCTAATGTTACTCCCTTTTACTATTTTAGTTTTTCACCATGATAACTAGTTATTTACTATTTTTACAATTCATTATGACCAAAATTAATTTTTCCTTATTAAATAATATTAATTTTTATTATTATAAATATATAATCCTTTTTCTAAAATTCAAATCAAATAATTGGAATAATTCAACTTAAATTTTAAATTGTATAATGGGTCGAAAAATAGTTTTCCAAGAAATACATAATTCAAGAAATAGATGATCTTATATTAAGTTTATGACTTGAAATAACAATTATATGAATTTGAATTTATATAAATATATTTATAATATATAAATTTTATTTAAATATTTACTTATTGGGGTTTATTTTATTTAATGAAAATGAATAATCTTTATTCATTTAAAAAGATTTTATAGAAAACTGTGTTTTGATGCATATAAATTAACTTATTCAAAAAATAAGGAAATTTAATGATTTAAATGAAATTAGTTATAATATTAAAAATAAAATTATTTATTTTTAACTTTAATACTAAAATACAGAATATAATGGAACTTTTGAATTACATTATTTAATGAAAATAAATGAAATTATTTGAAAAATCGGTATTTTTTATTATTTACTGAAAAATAAAAAATTTATGAAAGATACCAAAATTTCAAAATTAGTTAATTTTGATGTGAATATCTCAAAAATTCTGTTAATTTTATATAATAAAATTTTTAAATGTTCCATAAATTAATTATAATATTTTCTGAAAAAACAATAAAAATATATTTTTAAAAGAAAATAATTTTTTTTGTAAATGAAAATATATTTATTTAAGAATTTAGTAAATAAATTTATATTGAGTTGGAACATAATATATCTATATATCATAAATATTTTAATACTATTCATACCAATCAATTTAATTTCTAGGTAATATCAGTCATATTTAAATAATATATAATGTTATATATATCACTGTTCGTTTAAACTCAATGTTGTGTATTGAATATTCTATATAGAATAATTTTCATTTAAAATCTCAATATGTTATATTATAAACCCCTTAAATCCATTCATAGAAATGTTAACTTTTTCTCATTAATCAAGGATTTGACATTTGAAAATTCTTTCATGGAAAACCAAAATCAAAAAAAGGGTTAATAAAACAACCTTTTCAAAAAAGGGAATGGGAAATATAGAGGTCATTGAATACCTAGGTTTACACATAGTAGAATATTTGTGGGAAGTAAAAACATGGATTTTTAATAAAGTAAAATTTCATATATGATGCTATACTTTTTTCTAATATAGAAGACACCATCAGTTTATTGAATATGAATAAAATTTATACATCAAAATACTTTTCCTAAAGTTGAGAGATACTTCTACCAAACAGACTAAGGATATAAAAAAATTTCATTATTTCACAAGTATAATTTTATCCGTAAATAATTTTCACCAAAATATCATCCATTTCTCCAAACAATGAGTATTTAAGATTAATTTATCATGTATTAAGGACTAAAATAAACTTTTAAGGTATTAGATGATTCCACCAAATGATATAGAGATATTCTTATTATCTTCCAATATTAACCAAAAGATGAAATATTTAGCATAAGGTATAATAATTCCAAAAATGAATATAATATCATATTTCACTCCAAATATAATTCTTAACCTAAATCATTCTATATCCCTACATCCCAAATAACATCAACAATAAAAAAATAATTGTGTTCTACCCAAGTTGTATTTAAAATTAAACAACATGTTATACCTACGGGTTTCATATATATCATCCTAATGAAACATTTTCAAAAATATTGTCAATCACTTCAAAATCCTAAAATTTCAAAAAAAATTACTGTTAAAAATATAATTCCCAAATTTAACTTAATATTTATCCATAAAATAATTTAATGGAAAATAATGTCATACTGACTAGTATATTACATAGGCTAATTATAGTCATTACGGCCTTATCACCCTTCATTTTTGTCTTTAAGCCTTGATTCCTTACCAAATACGATGAATTTTCACCTAGAATACTAATTTTTATTTTTCTAAAATTAAATTAAAATAGTTCCTATAACATTCTAAAAAATATGGTGAACACCCTAAAAATATGATTAATCATCAAGTTAGTTTTTAAGCACTAAATTATTTTATAAAACTTATTTTTTAAAGAAAATAAATAAAAATAATTGACCACAATTATTTCAAAATAAATAAAATATCAAATATTATCATTTACTTAATCATTTGTTTTCCTATAAAATACTACCTTACCATAAAACCACCTTTCTATATAATTTTACCATTTAAAATATTATTTTTAATCCTTAGATTGAAACCAATGAAAAAAATCCTTATAAGTTTCTTGATTCTTATAACCATCGTAACATTGATAAAAATAATTCAATAACATCGATCTCAAGTTCCAACAACTAAAAATATCTATCATTCCACTTCTATTGTTTTCATGAATTATTCCATTATGAATTAATCATTTAATTGGGGAATTATCTTGGATAATTACCAAGATCCCCACATCTTTGACATTGAATAGTTAGTTGTTCCTTAGGTTGAAATTTATTTACATACAACTTGTTAATTGAGATCATTATTTTTATTTAGTAATTAGATACTTTCTACTATAGTTTTGAATAAAAAAATCATCTTCTAAATCCTTTAAGTAATTTACATGTTGCCTCTTCCCATATTTTTGGCATGTAGAAAACCAAATCTTCTTTTCTTTATCTTATTTAACACAAAAAAATACTTGAGACGTCATCCACCTAATATTATATGTATTTTGAAATTAAACTATGTTCAATTTGATAATCATAATTTGAGATATCTCATTTGGAATGATCATAAGATGTTTAACACTAGTTCCCATTATGTGAGGCATATCCTTTAAGAAATAATTACATTTTTCATCACATTGGTTGTTAGAATGGTTTATCATATTTATACTATTAACTAAAAATAATAAAATAAATAAGATGGGAATAAAAAAGTGGAATTATAGAAGGACTAAATTATAAATAATAATTATATCATGTCTTATGAATCTATAGGATTCAATCCAGGTTTTACATAGTAATTTCCCACTTAGGTTTTCTGACCTAATAATTTGTTAATGTCATTTATAATGGTTCATATATAGTTTCTCAATTTACAAAAAATATCACCTAGGAATTTCAAACATGTTTTACAATAAGGATAATTGTCATAAACCCTTTGGTGATTGATTCTAACTCGATAACCCTTTTTGAGGTTATTACCCCTAAGTACCACTATGATGGAGCTATATCCACTTTTATTATCTGGACATGGATGAAATTTATTAGAACCCACTTTCTCTATACTTCACTGAAATCACAGGATAACATTTTACACATATCTTCATCCGTATAATTATCTTTATGGTTCTTGATAAATTATTCAAGTATAAATCCACAAAAATAAATGTACCTTGATATGATACCACCTATGACACCCCAATCATTTTACATATATTATTCCATTATTTTTAACATAAACATCCAATCATTATAAACCTCAAGCATTCCAAAATGCATGCGATAACCTAGAAAATACCTAAAAGGAAGGGGTGAGCTAAAAATTCAAATAAGGGAATAAAAAAAAGGTATGGAAGAATAACTTGTGAGTCAATGGAATAACATGATATATCAAAAGACAAATATGAAATGTAATAAAATCGGGGAATAATATAAATAACATGGTATAATAAGAATATGGAATAATTGGAAATTAAGAAGAAACATATAACAAGACATAAACATGAGTCAAGGATAAATGCCTTGACAATATCACATAGTGGAAAAAGTCCCACAATTGATTAGGATTACTCTCTAATCCCTTATACAATGCCTCATGAGGCTAAATATTTACACAATTCATTGGAGTGTCATATGGGGAAACCCATCATTATATTTTTATGATTAAGCATTCCATAAAATGGAAATCAATAAAAAGGAATAAAAATAAGAATTACCCATGGAGAAAAAATGAGTTATAGAATATTTTCTCATATCACAATCAATTGAAATTTCATAATGATTATACTTTATAGATAAACATAAAGAATAAATTACACTATAAAATTAAAATAAAATAATTTGGGTATATTTTTGAGAGAGATATATATATAATTTAGAAGAAATATATATCATACACCGTTGTTTTTGTTGACGGAAATGTTATTAAAAGGCTATATTGATTTTTTGAGAAAACATCATTTTTACATTGAACTTGCATTTTAGTTTTTTTTAATTTCTAAAATATTATAGAGAAAATTTTATTTAAAAAGAAACATGGATTATTATAAATAAATATTCAAATAAATAAGTGTTTATAATGGAAGGTAATTACGTACATTCCATAAAAATTAAAAATACATTCTTTTCACATTATTTTTAAATGCCTAAATGTACCTCATTCCGAAAAAGAAAAGAATATTCATTTCAAATTAATTTTTGAATTGTAAAATATTTTTAAAAATATATTTAATAAATCATTTAATAAATTTTAAAAACTTTCTTTAAAAACATTCTTGAAAAAATTGATATGTAAGATAAATTATTTTCAACTAACGAGAGAAATAAAGTTAGCTTTTCTTAAAAACATTTCTCAATAATTTTAAGTACCAAAGAGATTGAAAAAGTTAATATTACAAGAAAATATCATGAATAACTATATTAGATGAAAATTTATATGTTTTAATATATATATATATATAAATTCATTCAAGGGATGCATAAACATAAATAATCATGAATAATGATGGGATTGTGAAATAAACCATTACCACTTTATTAAATTTTTAATAAAAACCCCCATGAATGAAGTGACATAAAATGAAATATTAAATTACCTGAAAATAAGGAGATTAATTTTATAATAATCTTATTGGATTTATATATACTATCCATTAATTTTTTTAGATCCCTGATATATATTTTATTTTACCTAAGCATGAAACATTGTGCACACCCAGGGTCGATCTCGAGGTGGCAACTCCCACAACACTGAATTTATATTTTAACTATTTATATTATCCCTAATATAGATATAAATAATATAAATATGATGTTTTAAAAGACACATGAAATATTGATATATATATATATAAACACAATGTCAACATAATGAATGCAGAAATAATGAATGATATTTGAATGATATTTGACAGAAATGAGATCTTCCCAGGAAAACACCACGAGTGAACCTTCATCGTCAAATTATTAGTCAAAAATTTACATAATAAAAATTCTACATTATATTAATGAACATCATATCTTTCCCATGTTTTTAATATAATGTGCAATCAATTATCACCAAGAGACTATACATCCCCCTCCTCAGTTGAGGGAAAATATTAGAGAAGCGAAAGTTAAACCTTGGGTGGAAATTTGATGAAAAAAGGAACCATTCCAAAAAGGATCCCCTTTTAAATAACTCTATGAAAATAAGAAACATAAAAAATTAATGTGAAATGAATTGGATTCAATACTAGATTTCTCCCCCTAAAACATCCTCAGGTCAATTACACATAATCATGAGTATTAGATATCACAGTAGAGAAGAACAAGGTAAAACACGAAATATAAAAAAAGAGAATGTGATGAATAAAAAAATAACATAAAATAAAAATTAATAATATTATAAAAAAACAATAAATCCTTAAAAATCTATTAATAATTTCCAACTAATGTTGCGACCCCCTTGGAATAAAACATAAAGTACAATTTTATATGGAGAGGGGGTAAAAATCCGGATATATAATTTTCATATGAATATTAGCAATTGATAGGCCCATTAAATGATAGAATTGGGAAATTTAGTATTCATAAAAGTTTCCCCAATTTTTCCTTATCATGACCCATTAAAATTTTATCATTATGGGGCACCAGATAAAGGAGTTATGACAATGTTACTCCTGATATTTAATTTGTCTAAGAAAACACATTATATTTCACAAATCTAGTTTCCCATGAATTTATAGCCATGAAAGGTGTAAAATATGACATGAAAACCATAATTAATGTTATAAATTAAAACTATATCAAGATATATTTTTAATTAAATCTTTTTTGGACATATACTTTGGGAGAGATAGGCCCATCATTAAACACATCCAAATCTTTTAATAGTTTCCAAGGTATGACTTGTGAGATTGTTTTTGTCCTTCCAATGATGGATTTAGATTTATTTATAGAATAATTAAATGAATAAAAATACGTATTTAATCCTAAAAAAATTAATTTCCCAATTTAAAATTTTTATAAAATTTAATGATCAAAATACGTAAATAAATTACAATATTTAAAATCCAAAATTAGGATATTTTTCAATTAATATCAAATGAAAACTAGAACCATAAAATGTGACAATTTACCTTCAAATAACACTTTTTGGTATAAAAAAATTATAATTAGATGTAAAATAATTTCAAATATTTTCTATATTAATTTCCGCATAGTTAAACATTGAACTCTTGGGAAATCATCTTATACCAAGGTCAAAACAAACTTCCCAAATCATAAATGACAACAAAAATAAACATTCACATTAAAGAAAATATCATGCCACATAATTGTATAAAAACATCATATATCCTAAAAAATAGATAAAGACCAATCAATATCATGTTAATCCTCAGGTGTATGTCGTACCTACCTCTCCGAAAAACTATTTCTCTCTTCAATCAAGGATTTTTCTATATGGAGTTTTTATTATTCTCACAATGAATGTGTTGTATCTATAGGCTTGATATACTCACAATATCTCTACCTTATCGAGTATGAAATGAGTTATTTTTAATGGATTATTTTGAGGTTCAGGGCTAATTAATTTTAAAATAAACATAATATGAGGAAAAATGAGTATTGTTAAGATCTAAAGTGAAGAAAATGAATGAAAATAATTTGGACCATGAATGATGTTTCCCGTAATCATATCAATAAGGAAACAACTCAAAACACATCTTGATATCAATGGGATGTTCAAACATGTAATTTTAGAATCAATGATAAATTGTATGCCAATTTTACACTACTTGAAGCATTGTTTCATCTTGAATTTAGATCTATATTTCTCTTTAGAATCATGTTTTTGAATAAAAGAGATGTATATTTTCATCTTAACATATTATTGAACACCCTTATAGATTTTTAATTATATTTATGAAAAAAATAAATCAAAATATCAGGAAACTTTCTCAAAAAATATGAAATAATGATGAAGTCACATTTAATTCAGCTCAAATATAATCTCCAGGAAAGAAAAATACAGCTCATCTTCTCCCTCCCCCACAATTTAGATCATTAATAATCACGAATTAAAATTTTGGAAACGGTTATAAAGGTATAACTATATTGTAATGTGTATATCTAATAAGGTATTTCATGGATACTAAGGGATTTATAAATGTCAGATGAAAATGTAGGATAAAATTAGAGTTCAATGTAAAATGGTGCTTTAAATGTTGTTCCTAAATCATATTTGAAACATTCCATGAACTATAATAGCTTTAAAAAATAGAAAAATAGAATTTTTGGGGTCAAAAAACATGTCTCAAGACTCTCAAGAAAATTATAAATTCAAATAAGATATGAAAAAGGTTTAAAAACCTCTTTTGTTGGTAATAATTTTTATCTTAGACAGTACTTGTGCACATGAGTTTCATAATTAATCAAACTTAATCAAATGGAAAGATCATAAATCAAGTAACAAAATCTATTTAGAAACAATTTAAATCCATGATCATTAAAATATTAAAATTTGATAAGAATAATTATATGGTTTGAAATTTATAATTTATTTGATTCAACTCATGAATACTAAAATCACAAAAAAAGTAAAACATGAAAAATTCAGAAAAGGCCTGAAAAATAAATTAAAATCATACAAAAAAATTCATAAGAAATTATTTAAATATATTTCACAAACTTATTCAATTTACTACCCTATTTTTAGTTCAAATATTATAAATAAATATTTTCATAAAAATAATTATTAGCCAGTAAATAAAATCTAGAAAAAGAAGGGCATAACCCGAATTATTTTTCAATGGAAGTATTGAGTTTAGTGTCAAGATGTTACCACTTTTAAACTACATGAAATAAAGGATAAAAAATAAAAAAATAAAAAAATAAAAAGAAATAAAAAGGTGAAATGAAAGGGATAATACTTTTTTTAGACCCACAAGCGAGTGCTAGGTTTTTATTTCCCCTAATTTGGGAGTTACAAAAATTTAAACCATATCAGAAGGTGGGTGTGGTTTATTTGAGATGAAAAGACATAAGTGAATTTTACTAGTGTTCATGAGTAGACACCAAGAATGGAGAAATGAAAATAATATAAGAAAATTCAAAAGATCAATGAAAGAAGAAATAGAAAATTTTAGGTTCAATGTGGGGGGTAAATAAAGATAGGGGTGCTTCCTATTGACTTACATGGTTTCCAACTCCATATGGTATTCATGTTTTTGTATAGGAGGAAGTCACATAACTACATTATTTTATAACTATTATTCTTTAATAACCACCACTTGGGTTTTCTATTACTTAACATCCCAGTCCTTCTTTATTTTTACAATATTATAAATTTTAGAAAAATAGATTTCACAAAATAATTTTAGTTGAATAAGATTTAAATAAGAAGACAAATTAATTAAATCTTCCCATTCAAGTATTTTATCTTGTAAATTGATATCTTATGGAATAACCATTTGAATCTCAATATTATTATGTGAATATTCACTATAATATTTTGAGCAAATAGAGAGGTATATATGTAATTATATATTACTAACAAGGATGATAATATCAAGATTTACATTATCATTAACAAAGATATTCTAGGATATATCCAAAAAATAATAATTTACCATAAAGATATCAGATGGAATGTATTCATAAATGATATCTTCAAGTAATGGTTAAGTGTGGGATGGTGTTATTAATTCATTCAATAACTTCTTAACAACCACCTTAGGTTCTTTGACATGAATAATTATCAGTAAAATCGCTTCAACCACAAATTCATCTTATGGTTTTGGCTATAGATGTTACTCCCAAGATGTGAGGAAATATTCAATTATCCATCCCATTTTTCTCTCTAGTTCATTTATTGACGTAATTAAAGATTATATTTTTGAATATCTCATTCTTGTTACACCTGATAGTTGTCATTCCTGGCATAATAATCACAATTTGAATACATCAAGTAAAAAAATGGGTTTCAAAAGAAATCAAAGAATATTATTTAATTTTTTTCATTAAAAATAGTGACTAAAGGCCACTAGGATCCATTAAAAAAGTTCCAATTTGATGAAGAATTTTCATGGATCCCTAATGAATATTTTATTTTACTTAAGCGCGTGATATTTTGCACACTCTAGGTCGATCTTGTGGAGGTTTCACACCAAAAATAAATTAATATTTCCCCAATTTATATTCTTATTAATATAAAAGTAAATAATATAAATAATATGGCTTCAAATATTCATAAAATATTGAGATATATATGGATGTATATATATATAATTCAAATAGAATGAAAGATGTTATATAGAAATGAGATCCTCACAGGAGAACACCCTGATTAATCCTTCATCTTCTCAATATTAGTTTCAAATTTACCTAATTAAGATGCTCCATCGTATACATAAATAACCTTTCCCTCCCATGTTTTGAATATAAGCTGCACTCAATGATCACTGAGTGAACATACATCCAACTCCTCGATCAATGGAGAATATTACATATGCGACAGTTAAACCTTGGGTGGAAAGTGGAGACACATAGACGCCATTCCAACTAAGATCCCAATTGGAATAACTCTAGGAAAATAAGAAACATAAAACATAAATATGCAATTAATTGGTCTCAATACTAGATTAATCCCCCAAGAAGTTCCTCAGGTTATCCACTAATGATCATGAGTATTAAAGATCATAGTAGAAGAGAAAAGAGTATAAATACCAAAGAAAATAAAAGATTGTGAATAATAATATGACTAACATATAATAAAATTCATAATACTAATATAGAAACATAAAAAAATAAAAATAAACTGATAAGGGAAAAATATAGTTTCGTACCCTATGAAATGTAAAATAAAAAACATTTTAATAGGGAGAGGGGTGAAAAATTATGGTCTAGAATTTTCATCCTATTGTTAGGACTTGATATAACCATTAAATGATATAATTGGGAAATTTAGTCTCCTAATTGTTTTTTCATATTTCCCATTTTCACGATTAATAAAATTTATTACCCATTAGCCACAATATGATGGTGTTATGATAATTTTACTCCAAAAATTTAATATGTCCAGGAAGACTCTTCATATTGCTAAATTCTATTTTCCCGCGAATTTATGGATTATGAATATGCACAATACAATTTTCAACATTCATTACAGTTTTTTATTAATATCCTTTCTATATTAATGTTGAATTTTATATCTTCTTTACTTGTATTTGGGGATATATGTACCCATCATTAAACATATCCAGATTTTTTATAGTTTTTCAGGTCTGATTGTGAGCTAGTTTTGGGCCTTCAAATGATGGATTTAGATTGGGTTATATAATAATGAAATGAATCACAAGATGTAACTAATACTAAAACATGTAATTTCACAATCTTAATCATTTTACAAAATGTTATTCCCAAAATATATAAATAAATTTAAATTGATAAAATTTGAAATTAGGACATTTTTTCTTTTAGCTCAAAATACATTTAAAACCATTTTTGTGACAATTTTCTATGAAATAAAAAAATTTGGGATTGAAAAAATTGAAATTAAATGTAAAATAGCTTAAAATATTTTATTTTTCAATAAATTACAAAAAATAAATAAGTGGTGACAATGAAATATTTTTCACAGAAGTAAAAATGGGAAGAAAAATCCCTTACACCGAGTCGTGACTTATCATGTATATACATTATCTAATATATAATAAATTTATACAAATTATTTTTTTCTTAAAAAAATTTAAAATTTTAATCCCTCATATTTATAACATTTAATTCATTTATTTTAACTATATATTCAATTACTTATTTAGTGATGTCTACATTGGGTTTTTTTAATGCTAAATTCAAAATTTAAAAATAGAATCAGTGTATTGACCATGGTCAAAGGGGTACTTATTACATCATATTAAAAAATAAAATTATGAAATAATTATCATTTTTATAAATCAATTATACTTTTAAAATCAACCATGAAATATGGTTATGAAAAATGAACTACGTTATAATCATGATGACGGTAGGCCTTAAAAACGCATGAGTAAGGTTTCCATTATCAAATATCACAATGGATAGAAGCGAAGTGTTATTTCATATTTAATGAAATATAATTATATCATAAATATCATTTTATTTCATTAAATACACTTACATATATCATCCTGGTGACGTGGTATTAATAAATGAATCACTTCACTTCGTGAGACAGTAGTTTGTCGTACACACGAATGATGCTATCATTTCTATAGATCAAAAGGTAAAATTGTATAAGATATGATAATTTTACAAAATTACTTATATTTAATTAATATATAATATTAAAAATTAATAAATCATCATGAATATATGTAATAGGTGATTTTTGAAAAAAAATTACATTGGTTCGCGAAGTGGTAGTCTACGATATAAAAGATTAATGGTTTCATTTCCCATTTGATGGAAGAGGAGATGAATAAATATTATTAAATTGAAATGAATACATATTATTTTATTTTATATAATTGTGTTTTTGATATTAAATTTCAAGACACAATTTAAGGTGGAACAAGAATAAGTAAAAATAAATAAATTGGTGAAGATGATTACCATCTCTTAATTGAACCTCCGTTGGATATCTTAATAAAGACACTATAAATGGAATTTTTGGAAGTATAAAATATAATAAAAATTTGTAATATTGTTTAGGGAATATTTTGGTAGGGTGTTTTTGAGAAAATTTCTCGATACGTTTGAATAAGTGAGGCGAGGGGGCTCCCTATTATAATTGATGAGGAATGGGATTTTTGTAAATAACCAAAACTATTTAATAATGGGACGTCACTATCAAGGGAAGTTAATCCAAAATTGAAAAATAATAGTGTTGGTGGGAAAATATGGTTGATAAAAACCTACAAAATTAATATAGAAACAATTTTTTTAACATGTTACACTTTTTACCACTAAGGAAACTCATCTTTACAATTTTAGTTTTTCACCATTATAACCAGTTCTTTTACTATTTTTACTATTAATTATGACCAAAATTAGGATGACCATATTATATAATATTAATAATGATTAAATAAGAACATGATTATATTTTATCAAATTCAAATCACAAAATTGGTAGAATTAAATTTAAAATTAAACCTGAAAAATGTATTGAAAAATTGTTTTTCAACAAATACATTTCCTGGAAATAAATGATCTTATATTAACTTTATAACTAGAAATATTCATTATATGAATTTAAATTCATATAAATATATGTATAATATTATAATATAATTTAAATATTTACTTAATATCTGTTATTTTAATTAATTAAAATGGTTAAAATTTATGCATTTTAAAATAGTTTGTAGAAAACTATATTTTAATGAATAAAAATATACTTTTACCAAAATATTGAAAATTAATGATTGAAATGAAAATAATTATATTATTATACATAAAATATTTCTTATTTAAATTTAATATAAATTATAAAATAGAATGGTTCTTTTAAATTAATTTATTTAATGAAAATAGATGACAATATTAGAAGAATCTGCAATTTTTACTATAAACGGATAAATTAAACATTTCAAAAAATACCAAAATTTCACACTAAGTTAATTTTTATGTGATTATTTAAATTTTTTTGATAATTTTATAAAATTAAAATTTTAAAATTTCCCTAAATTAATTATAATATTTTTTCTCAAAAAAATAAATTAAAAATATTTTTTTAAGGAAACGTAATTTTTGGAAAATAAAATATCTTTTTTAAAAGTTGATTACTTATTTCATAAGAAGGTATACACAAATTTATATAAATTTTTAACTTTATTTATATATTTCATAAATTTGTTTATAATCTTAATACCTTTCAATTTATTAGATAAGTTATATTAGTCACCTTTAAATAATGATATTTTAATATTATATCATGGTTCGTTTAAAATCAGTGATGTGTGTTGAATATGATATCGATTGTACTGTTCTTTTAAAATATCTACGTGTTACAATTTTTAAAATAAATATTACACATAATATTTGGAATTTTGATTATTTATTTAGTTCTCTAGAAGGTGCATCAATGAAATTTTGTGATTCAATTATGATTCTAGAATGGCTGTATATTCTCATAGTCACCTAAATTTATAATTACATGTATTCTATATAGATTATTGGTTGACCACAAGAAGAGATATACGTCAAGAATAAGTTCTAAAATTATTATGAGTCTATCAAAAAACCACAAATTGATCTAACTAACCACACATTCATTCTAATCGACCACAAGGTAATCAACTAATTATTTGAAGTTCAATCACAAGAAGAAAACTAATTAACTATGAATTTGATGATCAAACATGCATGGAAATTATAAAAAAATTTCTTTTGAAAACATGAAAATATAATCACATGCATATTTAGTCTACTACATAGTCACTTTCCCATAATATAGCTACTTATCTAACTTACGGTCACTAGAACCTCACAGTTAATACATTGAAGTTTATCCTTAAGGATGATACAATACTTTTCTAATAATATATTTTAGGAAGGTTATGAGAAGAATTCCTGGGACAACTCCAGATATATGAGAATACCACATAAATACAAACATGTAAAATATTTCATCAAACACAAAAAATGGAGGGCTTCAGATTTCCTAGGAGGCCTAATCACAGTAGATTTTTAAGGATCAGAAATAGAAATGAATATAAAGAATAACAAAATGAATATATCACAGGTTTTATTGGAAGAAAGTTAAGGATTACATGATTTCTTATAAGAAAAATGAATCATTTTTTAGGAATCACTATTTTATATCATTCTAAACATTCTCATGCACAATAGTGGGAAATTATACTTGTAATTTTATTTTTAGTATTAATTTAGTTTTAATTTCATACTACTTTCCTCTTGCATTAACACTTATAATTACATTCACATGGATGTTTAAACTAAGAGTGATTAGGGATTTCAAGAATTAATTTTATTTTAAGTCCTATGTTACTCTGTTTTAAGGAATAAAAATAACTCTCTCCTCTATTAAACTACTATCAATATTTCAATAATAGTTTTTTTAAAATAATAATGTGTTTGATTTTGATTTTTGTTTTTTTATTATTTATATAGTTAATGATATTTATCTCTATCTACCAATTAATGGTCTATATTCAATGTAATAGTATTATTCTAGGTGGTAAAGTGCTCGATGATCATTAATAAATTTGAATGTAGTAGTAGGTACTCTTGGATATTTAGGAATAAGAAGACCTGATTGATAATTCCCTAATCAAACTAGTGAGATCCATTATAATACACTCATAAAAATGAATGAGGCCATGCTAGGCTAACATATCACGTAGGTTTATTCTCACCATCACTATTAATTTAATGGAGAGAGGGAAAGTGATGGTTGATTCAATATCTTACCAGGTAGAAGAAGAAAAGTTGATAAATTATAAAGTAGGAAAACATTGTAATAAGTTAATAAAATACTTACTTGACCATATTGTCATAATTAATTATTTATTAAATCACTATTTCATTACCTAATTTAATTCTAAAAATAAAATTTTATTTCAAAACAAATACAATTTTATGAAACAAAACTAAAAATATATTTTAAAGACCCCCCATGGTGATTACTTTTGGTTCCCAATAATATAATATCATTACCATGGGATTATTTCTTTTTTCGCAAATTTTAATGATTTTAACTGTAAATTTTTTTCACCATTTTGGGGACCTAGTTATAATAGTATAACCCATAATTTTCATGACTGGGATATGTAAATCAAACCTTTATCCTATAGAACCTTAAATTGAAATAATCTTACAAACCATACTTAGAAACCTTAATTTCCACACTGATTTTGAAGATTAATTATTAATAGATCAATTGAAACTAAAAATGTTAAATGTAAGGTTACCATTATTACTAATATCCCCAAAATACCATTAGATACATTTGTGGACCTAAAATTTTTAATCAAAATAAATAATAATTAATTTATGATATTCAAAATGAATTTAAACTTAACACATAATTATTTAAACTAGTTTCTAAATTCCATGGATTGATTGGATACTACCCAATTATATATATTAGGGTGTCTACCCATGTCCACTCCACCTTAATTTTTATGGGAATAAATGTGGAATAAGTCATGTGGAGGGCGTTCCCCTTATCACTTGAAAGAGTATCCAAATAGTGGTTGTTCAACTTATAAACAGGATATATCCAAGATATGTAAGACTTTTTTAAATAATTCATTAACATATTATTCCCAACCTCTATAATAAAAACAATTGTAATGGAGTTTTACACCATTGGATAATCTTCATGGGAAATTCTCCAGGATTTCTGAGACTGATTCAAAAATCAATTTTCTAGTTTCCCACATCAAAATATATTGTAGAATAACTTCACAGATTTCTTTTACCAAGGTCTATAGGACAATTATATACACTTAATATATTCTTAATCTAGAGGATACTGTATAGAAAATTCAGTAGTATAATTCAATGTTATTATTGAGAAGATTACACAAAACTCAAAATAGTTTGGCACAAAAGGTTTTTCCATAAGAGGCATCCATAAAGGAAGAATTTATGATCCATTACCCTTATTAAATAATAAAAATGAAGATATAACAAATTTAGTGAGATATACATTTCTTAAAAAAATTAGCTAACAACCTACACCAATTGATTTACATGTTTGTACTCATCACTTAGACATTTCACAAAGTAGTGTGCAAAAGTTTCGGGCAAGAAAGATTTCAAGTATTCCTTTATCTAATAAAATTCCAAAAAATCCATTAATAGATAGAATATAACCATTTCCATAATATATTTGGTAATTATTAGATATTTGATAGACCTTACTACCAATATTAGTACCCAAACTAAATCTGTACCGATAATTCCAAAACCCACCACATTTTCAACAATCATACAATAATCCATATAAATAAAATATTTATTATCCATAATTTCTAATAAAAGATAACTTATTAACAACACTCCACTAGTGAATAATATCTTGTAAAAAATGGTTTAAATGTGGATTAACATAAAATTAAAATCAATTAGTTGAGAGAAATGATGAAAAAATTAACAAATAATCATGGAATCTACCCTCCAAATGATACATAACTCCAAATAAAATATCATTATGATAATAAAAATAATTATAAATGAGGTATCACTAGTATCCACACTAGAAACAAGATAATTTCATCCAATAATATAAGATAATGATGTTTGAAATTCTGAAAATTCTATGAATATATCAGAAAAATAAAACAAAAAAAAAAGAATAAAAAAGGGGAAAATGATAATGTTATACCAAGGCTTAATATATAAGAAACAAAAGTTATAAAAAATTAAAAGGGTATAAAATAATTACCCCATAATTCCCATCATGTGTGATACAATCAAAGAAGATTTTGGAGGAATAAATTTAAAAAGAAATTAAGAACACTTTATAAAAAGTTGAAATTAATATCTCTCTTATAGATGATCTTAAAAAAATCCCCAAGTATAAAAAATTTATAAATTTTATTTTTGTAATGAATAGGAATCCTCATGGTATTGGGTGGATTATATAAGGAAGAAGTTTCTTGACATTGTTCAAACGCAGTTACAAACTAAATGTTAGTATCTGGGGTCATTTTCTATTCTGTACACTATTAAATTGTTAAATTTATATAATTATTTTTGTGAATTAGTTTATTATATTATTATATTTCTTCAGTGAATTTTTAATTATTTTTATATGGTATATTCTAATAACACAAGAGTTAGGGTAAAAATCATAAACTGATATACAATTTTTCTAGTAGGTGTTTTTTAAGATGTGTTGGTTAGAGTTCAAAGCTTGATATTTTTGGTCGATTTCTATTTGCTCAATGTGGAGGAGGATAGAGATCTGGGACACTTACCCATAATTTTTCGAATAAGATTATTTAATATATCTAGGACCATTATTAATATCCATGAAGGAAGAATCAAATTTTTTTTGAGACATCCCAGTTCACTTTATTATTTCTAACTCCATGAGGCATCGTTCAGATAATCGTTTTCTTTTCACACTTTACCACCATGAAGAGTATGACATCTCTGTATATTATGGTATGTTTCATGATCTTTTATCCTCATTAAAGCATTTTTTGATTGATAATTTCATGGTATATGAGGCTGTCTAGAATTATAGAAATTATTTTTTTATATAAAAAGAAAAGTTAATTTCGTAATTTTCTAGTAAATAGATTGGGGTATTTTATGAATAACAATCTATTATGTTTTATTTTATAGATGAATTTCAAGAACTAGGATTGGGGATCCTCTATTTAATTTCATATCTTAATCAACCCCCAAATATAGAAATAAAATAACTTCTAACTAAATTAAAATATGTTTATATCATGGAATAAAAAAATCACCAGTGATAAGGGATAATAATATATATTAAAACCATGATCAAACTCTGATAAAACTTTTGATAAATAATATTTATGAAATAGGATAAATCTTAGGTGCTATCCCAAGAATAAGTCTACAAATATTATGACATATAATTATTATTTATGGAGATTCTAAACCTATTAAGAAACATCATAGGAGGCTGAATCCCACCTTGATGTAGGTAGTAAAGAAGTAATTAGAGAAGAATATAGAATAAGGGATCATATATTCCATTTTAGATTCATAATAGTTCATCACTAATTATGTAGTTCTCAAGAAAATCGGACTAACAATTGTGACTAAAGAAAATAATGAATTAATCCCTATAAGAATTTAGAAAAACTGGAGAGTGTGTATGTAATATTGGATGAAAAATAAGGACACCCATAAAGATCATTTACACATCCCCTTAATTCAATAGATATTAGATATACTAGAATGGTAGAATATTAATTTATTCTTTGATGGATTTTATTGTTATTTCTATATTCCAATTTATTTGGATGACCAAGATAATACCAGATTCACATGTCCCTTTAAAACTATTTCTTAAAGGAGAATTCCATTTGGATTATATAATTCTCTGGGAAAATTTCACCGGTTCATGGTAAGTATTTTTAATCACATTGTGGATTAAATGGGGGTTATTCTTTGAAAATTTTATAGTATTTCGGAAATTATTTTGACATTTTATTTTAAAATATAAAAAATTCTTTAAAACCTTTAATGATAAGAATATTATATTAAAATTTGAAAAGTGAAATTTTATGTTAGTGAGAGGAATTTCTCTTAGGAGTATCATTTATTAAAAATCATTTTTTGTAGATAAAAAAAACATTAACATTTTTTATTCCTTACTTTACCCAAATTTTGTGAAATATGTTATATTATTTTTAGGATATTCATTGGTCCCATGTAAGTGTTTAATTTATTATCAACAAGTCAATATGAGTCTGGTGGGTGATGACATGGTGAATATGCTAGGAGGATTCTAATGTATTTATAAAATGACATTTTATTTCATGCTTGATAAATTATCCTTTTATATCTGAATATTTTTGGACTTTTAAATATTTATGACTCTCACATGCCTTTGAGAGTGCATAGTGACTATAAAAACTTGAGAAGATGAAACAAATCATCATTTCATGTGGTTTGATTGAATTTCATTCAAAATATTAACTTATATTGTTTAGATAAATGTAGTTTAGGGTGAATAATTTTGGAATAATCATAGTGAATAGGGTTCTAATATAGAATGCACATGGGGTTGCAGAGCAACTGAGTAAGGGTTTGGCATAGAGGTTTGGAGGCCATGTGTAATGCGAGAATAAGTCTATGAAGAGTATACTTGGTTACTCATATATACTAAATTGATATGTAATTGTGATTTATAAGTAAACATGGGGATTTGAAAACTATCGATGTGGTATAATAGAAGGATCCATTATAGTAGAATTTAAAAAATAAAGGTGGAACCCAAGCTGTTCGATTAATTCATCTCCAACGTTCGATAATGATTGGGAGCATATTCTTCTTCCTTGTAATCTATATGTGAAAAATCTTTTTAATTGACTATATGTGTTATTTCATATTGATCATTTGTTTAATGTTCAACTGTAAAAATTATATTATACTGACCAAGCCTAATAAAATTGACTACAAGAATATCTTAAATCAATAATGACATGATTTTTTTTATAAAAAACTAAAGAATCACATATGTTTCAGGGGAAACTAGAAATCCATTAGATCAACCACATGATTATCATCAATCGATAATATGACTATCTTATATTTACTATGAGACTATTTATATATGAAAAAAATAAAACTAAAGGGATCATATGATTTTATAGAGCCGTAGAAAATGAGAGGATGGACTAAAAATTTTTATGAAGCTTCCGTGAGTATAAATAGAGGACATTCCATGCATAGTGTGAAATCATGAGTGAAATCATTAATATTCCAAAACATTATAATATCCATGAAAATAATGTTACATGAACATCATCCAATGATGAATATTGATTTATTCATGGGATTAAATTAAATAAAAATACATGAACGTAGTGATACAAGAATTAATATAATTCTTAGGAGAAAAATAAAACATAACATCTAGGTTTGTGATGAGTTCAGGCCATTTTTAGAGAAGTTGTTGCATCTAACAACATGCATTACTGGGATAATTCCTTGTAATTTTAATGTTTAATAATTATGAGACTTAATAGGTAGTTTAATCTGAATCCATAAATATATATATATGAAACATTATTTATATCACATGATAATAATATGGGGAGTTAAATGAGGATACTGTTATTGAAAACCATATAAAGAAGAGACCTTCTTGGAAAGAGATGGATTCCTTGAAGTAAATTCTATAGAATATATTTAAAAGGAAGTGTTGTTATTTATATTTAAAGAAGAGACCTGAAAGAGATTTAACCCACATCCACTAATTAAGTTCTGAAGTTCCTCTATAACACTACTATATTTTATGATATAGTTATCTTAAAATAAATTTAATTTGACCACTAGATTATGATACATGAAAACTAGAGTCTAAATGAACCATACTATAATATAAAATTACAAAATAATTATTAACTTGTAATAGTGAAAAGAAATAAATATATTTTTAAATTTATGTACAAATGGTTTAATATTAAGAGAATATTTTGATAAATATGTACTCATTTTTTAGTAAAGAATTTATAGGCTTCAAAAATACGTTTTCCTCAAAAATGGTTTTATTGATTTTTGTCAGAGAATTATATAATTATTTTTTCCAATTTTTGAATATTTATTTGAAAAAATTAAATTTATTTTTAAAATCATCATTTCAACATTAACTTTTTGAACATTAAATAATTTCATGAAAAGATAGTTTTTTTAATAGTGATTTTTTTATTTTTATTGAAAACTATATTTTAATTTCAAGCCTTTTAAAAGATCCATTTTTAGTATATTTATTTTAAAAGAAAAATTAGTTTATTTATATTATAATAAATCTAATTAATGGTGTTGGAATCAATTTTATGTGGATTTTGGAATAAAATTATCTTATAATTAGGAAACTATTATTTTATTTAAAATCGTATTCACCAAATTGTTCGAGTTCATTTTCAAATTAATTAATATTACTAATAGATATTGAATTATGAAAATTAGATACTATATTTTGAATTAGGATTTTAATATTTGGTAAATAGGTCCCATTTATGTTTTTGGTAATTAAGAATATTAACTGAGGTAAATATTTGTCACATAGACAAGGGTAAAATGAGAAAAATAGGTTAAAAATGAGAAAAAGTTCAAGAATCAATCCAAAATTTTCATTTATTATATGGAATAAATTATAATATATACATTAAAAATTCAAATATATGACATTTTGGTTATATTTTCCTTTGTTAATGAAATTTTCATTATTTTAATCAAATATAAATTCAAAATGTAACTCTCTTGAATTTAATTTCTATAGAATTTTAATAGAAGGATAGAAGAGGATAATTTTTATTATAAATGATTATTTAAAATAATAATTAATATTTGTCACCATGGTAATTTATTTATAATATTTTGTGATTGAATAATCACCTTATATTTTTGCACAATGCCTACACAATGATTATTAAATTAATAGAAAAATAATAAAAATATTAAAAGTATTATAGTTTAGTTGAATTATTATGTTTCAAATTTTTTTTAATATAAATATAATATTTTAGGAATGTGTGAAATGGTTATATTTGAATATCATGACTATCTTGATGTTTTTATATTCAAATTAAATCAATAGTGTCAAAAATTAAATTCATGATATTTTATGTTAAATAATATAATATTAAATTATTAAAAATTATAAAAATATTCGAGGAGGTCAATTAAAATGAAAAATGGTCGAAAATTTCACCCATCAGTCATTGGTGAGATAATAGTTAATTCATAATAAAAATTATAATCCTTCAATTTTGGAAAAGTTGTTACCACATTTAATGATAAAATTTGTTAATAAAGGTGTTAAAACAACATATATGTTTTAAAACTAGACCAAAAAATTCTTAATTTAGTTGGATGGTTTTATTTATACCATATTTCATTTATTTGAATATCTTTCTATTTGAAATAATTTTTCTTTATGACGAGTCGATTATATTTTAATCTTCTTAATAATTCTGTTTATGTCATTCCCCTATAAAAGGATAACCATTAGATATTTTCTTTACACTAAATTTATATATATACATATACCAAATGATACCCTATTTTATACTCAATATTTATCCATGAATCGAAGGTTATGGTATTCTTTAAAGAACATTCCAATGGTCCTTAAAAAGGGATCTAAAGGAGGCCTAGTGAAGAAGATGTAATCTTCCCAGCTGATCTCTTACAATTTATTCCCTCTTATAAATTTTATAAATCTATTGTATTCATCATGAAATAATAAATTCAAAATCATAAATATACTAAACTTTTATTATGATTATGGAACTACAATTATCAATCCTCTTTTCCATCAAATGGGAAGTGAAATTATCACTTTTGCGTACTTGTGGTCTACCAATTCGATATAGCGATACAATTAATTTTCCATAAAAATATATAATGGATTGTTATTATTTTTTATTTAAATATTATATATTATATTTATTACATAAATATGTTTTTTAATTATAATATCATATAAACATTCTTCCCTTCCTATCTGTTGGAAAGTGATAAGGTTACTTATACATATATGTGGACTAGCACCTCCGCAAACAAATGTGATTAATTTTTCATTTCCTCTTTAGAAGGATATAAATAAGGACATATTTAATTAATATATGTCATATATATGATATAATAATGATTATATAAAGGTGATTTTTTATTTATCTTCCTTTCCTTATATCCTTTGAAAAGTGAAAACGACATTCATGCATATGTATGACCTACAATCTACAAGAATAATGAAATTAATTTTTCTATCTAAAACCCTTATATATAAATATAATTATGGAACTATAATCAAATTACATGGAATAGATCTATCAAAAAAATTCCCTTGAAATAATAAAATAAGTAACACTTGAAAATGATGATTTTAATAAAGTGTTATTAATAAATGGGTGTTAAAATGTTACAATTGGATCATATAATATATTATAATTATATATATAACAATGTGATCGAATTAGAATAAATAAAATTTTATTATAAAGTGGGATAAAATATATTCAAATAAATTTCAACTTATTGTAAGGGATTTACTTTATAATTTATTTTTTATAATGATTATTTATGATCAAGTTTGTAATGATAAAATTTTAAGACTTATATCTATATAATCCCATTAATTTCTTTATCATATGGTTATTTATTGAGAATAACTTTTTTCCTTTCATTTTCATCTTTACTGAAGAGGATAAAAGAATGTTTCTAAGGAAAAATGGATTTTTTATCTTCATTCAAAAATGGTTTTTCTTCTATATCCATGTTTTATTAAAAAATTTAAAAAATGTTTGTGTTTTATTATTTGTTTTTTAAAGTCATTTTTTATGTGATTTAATTTTTATAAAATGGGTTTAAATGAATATTTTTATAATTTTATAAACAAGGAACAATGGACTTTTTATATAAAATGTTAAATGAATCTTTGTTTTAATGTACATGACATGGATAAAATTTTATACCATCATGATCACTAAATTATTTTAATATTATATTAAAATTTTCCCAAGTATTTTTTTTCAAATAAAATGTTTTCCATAATATTTTGAAATTATCTATATTTTAAATATGTGATTTTAAAGAAAAAATGGTATTTTCCTGAAGAAATATCCCATTAATATTTAAAATTAGCTTTTAATCTATGATAACGTCCTTAGACACTAATTATGATTTCTTAAGGATATTATCTAGTTGTATCATATTTATTAATTCACTATCTATTTTATGATAATAATGATGAAATATTGATGAAACCTATTTTATTTTCCATGGGTTATGTTGTGATGAATGATTTTATGATCCTGTGGGATACATCTAAATTAATTTATTATTATTTTATAGTTGTGCCTAAAATTTTATATACATCCATTTCATTAGGTATAGATTAATGTTCTATGAGGTCAAGGGTATAGGGTTCTTTTTCCTGATCCTAAAAGAGGGTACCCGGTTGTTAATCCCATGTCCTAAGTAGGTACATGGGTGTTTATCCCAAGCCTAATATTTTATTAAAATCATGGTGGGTAGCCTTGAAATAAGATTTCTATAACTATGATTGTTATACACATTTTTCTAGTATTTTATAATATGTTATTATACTAATTTTCTATTCTCATGGTTCATGTTATTTGATCCCATTACAATTCATGTCATATGAACTTCCAATACTTATTTCATGACCCATATTTATAATCTATGAATCACAGCATATGAATATGAAAGGTTAATATCATGTTATCATACCACTTATGTTCATGTTATATTTAAATTATTATTGATATCTACTTTGTTTAACATTAATAGGAATATGATCTCACCCTTTATTATGTATTTTTTCCTATAAGAGATGATGAAATGTTCTAAGTAAGATGTTTCTATGAAGGGTTCTAGTTGTGAAGAACTAAGTGAGAGATGATTTAGATCTCTTATGAATAAGTTTTTTATATCCTAGTTTCTAAAGGTAATAAACCTATAATATTATATAGTGGATTATAATGTTATGTAATAAATATTTATTTACTAAGATGTAATATTTATTCCTGAAAATAATGGGCTGTTATAGTTGGTATCAATGAAATGTTTAGTTACCATTGGAAATATGTATGGGATAAGTTTAGCAATAGACCGTAGAAAAATCCTATGTATATGAGAATTTCCTAGGTTACGATAAAAAAGGGTTGCAGGTTTACCAAAAAAAACATCCATGTTTAGATTTTATATGTGTATTTGGTTTCTGAACAGATTATACTAGGGGTAATAAACCCAAAAATAGTTGGTCAAGTATATCTTGACAATTATTCTGTTCCATTGTGATTGTGTCCTTACAACACACTGAGTTTTACACTCTTGATGGATATGATTGAGATAATTTACATTTTATTTAGGAACTATTAAGAAGGATTCAATTAGACAATGACCATAAATGAAATAGGTTCAAATAGAAGTTTCATAGATTGAAAATAATTTTATCATGATTTATATATCCTATAAATAAATTTTCAAAAAATTTTTGGTTTCCCACTATGATCATTTTTTTTACATTATGTTTTTTGGTTTTATTCAATGGATGGATCCCAAAGGAACCATGTTAATGATGAATTTGGTGGAGAATGGAATTAATTTACTCCAAAGTATCCAAACATTATGGGATCTTGAGTGAGGAATATTTTTTATGCTTACACAAATTTCTCAGGCCATTATTTATGCTGGGCATCCAAATAAGAAATGGAGGGAAAAATGTTCAGTTCAGTTCATTATGAGGAAACACCCACCTTATTTGAATGGGTATACTAATCCACCACTTATGTAGAAATTTATATTTAAAATTAACAAGTTATTTTACCTTATCCAGTGATCATATAATGAAAAAATTATTGTATATAATTATCAATTTAAAGGAGAAACAAATCAATGTTGAAATATCATCAAGAAAATGAGGAAATATGAAGAAATTTAATCTTTGGAGTGGTATTAGTTTAGAAAGTAATTTTTCAATATGAAATTTCAAAATATTATTTATATAAAAATTGATAAGTTTTTCCTTGAGCTATGGAAAGAGGATTATTAATCCATAAGTTAATATGGGGTAAATTTTATATGAATTTTGTGGTATGATTCTAGTATTATCCTTGAACCAAAAAGTAATATTGATTTATTTTTTAGAATCATTAAAAAGAGTAACATAAGGGAATTATCCATTAAGGAATTTAGTTTTTAAGAAAAAATAACTCAATTTACTACCAAGGTAGAAATTGATATTAGAGTTACACATTAATATCATGATTTTAGAAAGAAAAGAAACTTATAATTTAAAGAAAATTATAATGACATAAACCATGGAGGGAAAAAGATGAGCCTCCCATTATTCTTGAAGTGTAGAAGGAGGCATGTATGAAATTGTCATAAGGGGATTGGTAAATGATTTATGTGTGAAAACATGAGATTCGGAAACATAATTCTAATGTGACGAGAATAAGTAATCCAATGATGGAGGAAAAGAACCACAAAATGAACCACCTATACTACAGTGAGTAAAATTCAAGAATTATGGGAATTATGATAACTAGTACTCAAATCCAATAGTTAATGATGATAGTCAACATCAGAAGCCTATTGATCCCCAAAAAATTCTAAATACCAAGTGATATATATTTCTAATGTGAGGTACAATAATGAAGTGATGAAAGGTACACTTAACATCCGCTTTATAATTTTTAATTTATTATTTGATTCTAGATCCACCCACATTAATATATATATAAATATTTTGAAAAGGTTTTAACAATTACACCTCTTTTATAGGATTCTTAATTATAACTAAAATATATTTAATGGTATGATTATATCATATCATGTCTATAATTATTTTATAATTTGATTTTGTGGGAATTTTCTTCCTTCAAATGTAATAATTCTCCTTCTATTTGATTTTTGTGTTATCCAAGGAATAGATTTTATTTATTTACATAAATCCAAAATCAATTATTGAATAAAGGAATTAGTTTTTGATTTTACAAACTAACCTATGATCATCTATTAGTGTGATAATAAATATGATCTTCCAGTGGAAATTGTGTCAAACGCTTGGGTCTTCATTGCTATAAGAAAGGGGTGTTTATCTTAGATTGTATGGGAGGAACTCAATATCAAAGAAATTCTTATTTTATGATGTTTTTATTTTCTTCAATAATAATTTACTAGTATTCCTTCAAACCATGAAGTTGATTGTTCAGTAGAACTCATAACTGGTGACACATCTTTTTCAATGAATCTATATAGAATATCCCAGAATGAGTTGTAGGAATTAAAGAAGAAACTCTAGGAGAATATTTATAAGGTGTTAATTCATTCAAGTGCATCACCAATTGGTGCACTAATTCCTTTTTAATAAGAAATATGGAACAATTAAATGCTAAATTTATTATAAATAACATAAAATTTTCACAATCAAGAATACGTATCCCCTTCTCTATATAGATGACTCCTTTGATCCACATGGAAGATCTCAGTATTTTTCCAAGTTTGAACTTCATTTTAGATATCAATATTAGAGGGTAAAGAATGGGAATATACACAAGAAAACATTCTATATGATTTGTAGACTCTATGGATTTATAATGATTCTATTTGGTCTCACTAATTTCACAACTACCATAATAGATTTAATGAATTCTGTGTTTAGAGATTACCTTGACGAGTTTGTGGAAACCAGTATAGATGTTAGTATAATATATTCAAATATAATGGAAAATGATGAATATCATTTGGGTAATACATTAAAGAACCTAAGGAAAAGTAAAGTATATAAAAAATTTATGATGTTTGATTTTTGGATATAAAATATTCTTTTTTGTGTCCTATAATCTCAACTGAGGGTATATAAGTGGATCCACCAAAGATAGATGTTATTGAATGTTGTTTCTATTAACCAATGTGATTGATATTTTTTATTTGTTATGCAGGATATTAGAAATTATTTTTGTATAATGTCACACAAATATCTAATATAGTCATCATGACAACATGGAAATGGGTGGTGATACTTTGGATAAATGAATATGAATAAAATTTTAAGGATTTAAAGAGAAGGTTTTTCAGCACACCAATGATCACATTACCCTAAAATAGATAAGGGTTTTTGATATAATGCTATACATCAATAAAGGGACTGATCTGGTTCCTAATTTAGAAATATATGGGGACAGTCTATGTCTCATGACAATTGAATGTTCATGAGAAAAATTACACAAATCATGGTTTGGAGTTAGATACAATAACATTTCTTTAAATATATGAGGAATTATCTTTATGGATGATTTTATTATATATATATTTATCATGAAAGATGAAAGTATATATTCACTTGAAAATAGTTAAATATATGATAGAGAAGATGTTAGGATTTTATTAAATTGTATGAATTCTCATTAAATTACCAACCTCGAAAATAGAACAAGGTGAATGATACTCTAAGTCCAAATGATCATGTTAGATTATTTATAATGGGGATGAAAAAATATTACATATCTATTACATATACTAAATTTGGGTTTCCTCCAGCTGACGTGTCACTTCCACACATTTCCACATCTCCAAAATACATATATCTGGCAATTTTTTTCTCCATCCAGCATTCACCCACCTCCCTTGATAAATCATTACATAGATCCTAGGGTTTATTTAAATTGGTATCTAGATTCCCCAGACATGCATCTCTGAAACCACGACCTTCTCCATCCCCACACACACTTTACATCCTCCCGACTCTTGGAAGTTGATCCTCCTTCCTCTACGACCTATACTTCCTGTATGTTATCTCTTCGCCTCCTCACCTCCAATTCCGAACTCATCCACCCTCTGGATCCTCGACCACTTATTTTTAGATCATCATCGATCGGGTTAAAATCAACTAGCACCCGCTACCTCCCTCCATTTTTTGTTTCCTTCTGTACGATTTTCCATGGCTCTTAGGGTTCCTACTCCTGTTTCACAATTACTAGCTCTCCTACGATTCCCGCTCCCACTATTCCCACTTTTGTTTTTCCTCTGCCATTATTCCTACAGTTCCTACTCCCATTTCCCCATTAGTTCCCCTCATTTGGTTCCTGCTTCCATTAGCCATGTACAGCTGCTCTATGGGTTCCATCTCACGTTTCCCCTCCCACCGTCACCTGCAAAACATAGAAGCATTCATCCTCACTAATTTATTATTTTTCTTCTACGGTTCATCCATCCATTCTAACCACCCTGTATTTTTGATTTATATCAACTATTCTCAAGATCCCACCATAGTTTAGTGCTCCATCATCCACATTGCGCACCCCATTCAACAATTTATTCACCATCGAGATGCTTCAGGATCTCCATTCGTCTCTTCTTCCTCCATAATAGACTTCCCACCACCATGCTACTCACCCCTCTATAGTTCCAGATTATATTAATCATCTACAGTTCCTAAAATATTTTATTTTGATAATTTATATTTCTTATCTATATTATGATAGGCAACTGGTTCACCATGAGAAAATACTTTCTTTGATTTTCTATTTTTTCATTGCCTGGATTTTTGTAATAGATATTATGCAGCATGAGAGTCTATAAATATGTGTAAATTATGCATGTTTTTGTACTAGGCCATCCAATAAAGGTTAAATTATTATAGATCTTATTTTATTTATCCATTTCTTGTGTTTTTTGACTCTCATTCTTGATTTGTATCTATGTATGGAAAAATATTCCTTTACATGTCTACCTCAAATATAATCTTATTATCCTTATGGTTTTATCATTATTAGTATAGTTTTGATGCTGATATAGGAATCCCAAGATTTTCTATGCTGAAATTAGTTTTATGTGAATGTTTAATGTTATAATCCATTGATTTCTATTTCTTTAAAGTGGCCACATATTCTTCATTCCTTCATGTCCAATCTGTTGCTCATTCCACCATTTGAACTACAATGAGTCACTTTAGTTAGCTTCCCTTTTATTTAAGTTGTCTAGTATGCTTTCTTTATTTCATATACTTTATGTAAACATTTTATTACCATCATCTATCTATTCTTTTTTTCAATTTCTTATCTCACTAATTTTCTAATTTACCTTTGTTTTTATTTTTCATTTAGAAATGGATTATTATATTTGTCGTTTAATTCTCACCAATTCTTAAAATATAATTCTTTTAACTTTTCATTAACCACTTTCACAAGTCCCCATATATTCCAAGTAAAATAAATTCAATGAGAAGTTTTACTCAGTATATATTCTTCTCATTCATTCAAAGTATATTGTTCTTTATAATTTTGAAATTATGTTTATTACATTTTATCATTTATTTTATTTTTTATGAAATATTCATTCTGTTGATAAATATACAGGCTCTATTTTTAAATATATGCTACATGGAATTTTAAATCTCTTTCGAAATTTATGTTTCATGTACTAAATATATTCCATATGCACTGAATTTAAATGCATGAAAATAGAAATTTTCATAATTTTTTATGTCATGCTATTTTTTTTCAATTCAATGTCCTTTATTTTTTTAATATCCTAGCAATATGTTATTTTTGGAATTGGATAAAAAATTATTCATTAATAAAAATTGTTGAAAATATCTAATTAATCATATTAATTGTGTATTGTGAAATGAATTATTTTCATTGATTGAAATTGATTTGATTTATTTTCAATGTTTATTGTTATATTTTATTGAATGGGATGTTTAATTTTTAAATTAATATTCTCCTTTTAGAATAATTATTACTCAATAGATAGGGTTGGAGAAATTTTTAGCCTTTAACCAAGTGACTGTGTTGGTTGCTAAAATTAATGGAAGGGAATTTACTATTTCCGCCATAGGTTTTTGTTTTCGGTGATGGTTATAATGTAGGAACATTGGCATGTAACCCACAAGCAAGGGAGGACATCCATTCTTGGTAATGAGCATCTGTGTGCACTTCACATCTCAATTTTTTGATTTGATCAGATTGACATTAACATAAGATTTTGTTTCCATGTACTTTTCCAGAAATAAAATATAAATTTAATCATATTTTTATGGTTTCAATTATAATATTTTTTTATGATTATAATTCTATAGTACTCCTCAAATGTTGTTCTAGATATCAGTGCTTCACCTTATTTCTTGCATAACCCTTTTCTTGTTTTATGTAGATAGGTTGAAGAAGGAGATGAAATTATTGAATCACTAATTTCTAATATTTTATCTCTTCAAAACTAAACATTTTTCTCCCATGTAATATTTGATTTTTGGTTCTTACACGTAGTATTTTTGTAGGATACATGTGTGTCCTCACACACATAAACCCATATATATTGCTTATCAATTGTTTATGCTCTAAAAAATAACGTATGATTTTTTTCAACTTCTTTTTTGATTTATATCTTACTGAGAAAATATAGGCTTAGGGTGTGCACCCACAGTACTCATATGACTCCATTTTACACGAAGGTAACATGTTGGTATGTTAATTTCTCTCTTTTTACCATTCTACATCATGTATATTGAGAGGTGTCTTTTCTCAGTATTCACTCATGTGGATGTCCATATTTAACTTACTCATTAATATGTTCATATCTTTATCTGGATTAAAATATCTCATATTCCAAACTGCATTATTACTATTTCTTTGTGGGTCGTGATTAAGCAGTTCATTCATTCTTTTTATTTGGATGGGAGTAGGCTGATAAGCCAGGGCATGAATTTTTTTATGTATGAACTCTTATATACATGTTTCTCATTTTGTGTTATATATTATTACATATATGGGTTGTTGTTGTTTTTTGTACAAGAATTGTCAATTAAGTAGTCTTTTTGATGCCAAATTGGATGATCCTTCTTACCCCCTGAAAAAATACATGCTATATTTTTTTTTACTATTTTTCTTTTAATACACCATAAATGATTGATATATGGTACTCAGTTTCGTAATTTTTAACTTTTTCATTTTCATTCTCACTATATGTGAACAATACTTCAATAAATATTATACTAGAATTTGGTAAGCTTTGGATGGAAGTTAAATGTAGTGATTACTAGCAGATTTCTCAATTATTTTAGAGATCTGAGACACTATGAAGGGAAATAGTTATTTATAGGAAATTATGACATGTTATCAATATGTTTCCCAGCTTATCCTAATATATAATTAAAATTTTATTTATAATTGATACAGCTTGTAAATTCTTTTAATTTCATAATATATATGTAGAAAACTTATAAATTTTCTAGATTAAAATTTTTGAGTAGATGGAGACTCTCATTATTAGATTTTGGAATTTAATTTTACATGTTAATTTAAAAATACATATTTATTTTTACCTTTACATTCACACCACTATATATCTAATAATGTTCCTTGAATGTAGGTTTTTTTGTTGGATTACTGATTATAATTCCACCATCTTTGAAATATATTCATTTAGATAAAATGTAGTTCTACATGAATCTTTATTATCTGTGTATAAAAACATGTAGGGACAAGAGTCCTTGATGATGCACTATCTGTAAAGACCCATATTTTCCATGTAATTGTTTTTAATTATATAAAATTATTACGAGTCTGCGAATATTGACGACACCTGATTCTGAGGCCCATTGTGACCAGAATGGATTTTTGAACTTTTTTAATGGTACATTCAGTAAACACATTAATGGCATTTTTAACATTTGAATTGGTGCTTGGATTAAAAATCAGGGAGCATCATTGAATCCGGAATTATACGATTCGCTTAAGGGAGGCTTCACTTAATCCACGGTAGGTTAGGAGAAATAGATAGATTTTGGACTTTTAAAAGAATAATAAAATTAAAAAGTTATTTTATTTTATTTTTATATTTTCCTTCAATGTAAAAGCAAAAGTGGTGGAAAAAATGACATTGTCAAGCCATTAATTGGCTTGAATCCTCAATGTCTGTAGTCGTACTATTGTAATTAGGAAGGTTTATTGTTAAATTTACATTATAAATCCCCAATGGTGTTACTCAACTTCACCCTCTCCAATTTACATGGATCATGGGGAGGAGTGTTGGCATGGCTTCACCAAGCAACGAATCTCTGGGAAAGTACCACGACACCATCCAATTGGAGGACGGAACCAGTTCCAGCAAGCAGCGATGAGCGCCACCGAATAATGAACCAATGAACACCGACTCCTCCTAAAGCAAGGATGTTCTTCAATGGATCGTAAGGTAGGGATTTATTCTGGTTAAATTTCAAGAGATTGTTGAGTCATTTATTCCCTCTTGTTATCAAGCTAATGCATAGGGCATGGGAAAAATGAAAAAGGCCCACAACCTCCCCTACTTTTTTGATCTATGCGTTCATCACAAAAATTTTACTCGAGTTGGACGGAAACCAGAATGGAGGGCCAATCAGTGAAGAGGGTTTCCCGAGGATGTCATTGGTATATTCAGATGAACAAACAGGTCACAAGAGCTAATGTGGTGACCCATAGAAGACTGTCGGCATGGTACAGGAACAACAACATCGGTGACCAGCACCAGAGGGTGATAACGACGTCTAACAATGACAAGACGTGGAAGTAATGGCAGCCCGTAGTCACGTTCCACCGACAGAGAAGGCAGTGACCGTAACTATGATGGAAAGCGGCGACCGGCACCGGCAGGCCGTAGGCAGAGGTGGAGCGGCATGCCATCACACATAGCTTTAGATGGACGCATCTCAAAGACGTGGAAGAGGAGGAGGGACCTACCCCTGTGGGTCCTGTGCCGACCTAGCGGTGCCACATGGCCCCACCAATTTTATTCTTAATGGATCTGAAATTTAAAAATAAGTGGGGAAATGCCTCCCCCCACCACCAGCTTGGGAGGCCCCCAACCAGCAGGCCACGCCCCCCCCCCCCCCCCATGGGCTAGGTCACACTACCCCAACAGGCCGTGCCCTTTGTGGGCCAAGCTGCATGAGCCCAGCAGGCCACGTCCCTCCGCAGGCTAGGCCGCGCAATCCCAGTGGCTTTCTTCCTTCGCGGGCTGGGCGGTGCGAGCCCAGCGGGCTACGCCCCTCTACGGGGAGGCCACACAAGCCCAGCGGGACACACCCTCCCACGGGTTGGGCTGCACGAGCCTAGGGGCAACGCCCCTCCGTGGGTCGGTCCACACCAACCTAGTGGGCTGCACCACCTAGGCCAGCCCAGGCCGGTTTGGTCTGGGACAGGAGAGATGTAAATCGGGTCGGGCTGGGTCGGTCCGATAGGGTTGAACAGGACCCAGTCCCTTCTTGGCCCTGTTTCGCTAAAATATCTATAACGTGTGTACCAAGTGTCCTTTGGATGAACCATCTATGGCACTAGGACCCTTGGAGTGAGGCTTAATTTTTAGAAAACTCCAATTGATTTTTGGATAAGGTTGGTGTATGGCTAGGTTGGAGCGAACCCAAATCCAACCGGGCCCTCGGTACTAAAACACTTATAAGTAACAGACTGGGCGTCCGATTGATGCATTGTTTGTCGCATTGGAACCCTTACGAAATTGCTGTAATTTGGGATACATCTTTGTAGAACTTCATGAAGGTTGAGGTATTATTGATGGATTGAGGATCATCTCCTCTTGGAATCAAGAGTGCTTAGTGCAGGAATCTTGTGGCTGGCTATAACTTGATGAAAGAACATCATTGTGGTTCAGTATCTATTGATCTAGTGTGGGTCGGTGCTTAGCGATCCTATAAGGGTTAGTATCTATGGATCCTATATGAATCAGTGCCTAGTGGTCCAATTTGGGTCAGCATCTATCGATCCTGTTTGGGTCAGCAGTAGAGCCTCTCGACAGAATAAGATGATATAGGTTATGACAAATCATCTTTACTTATGTACTTATGTTATATACCTGGTATGAGCTAAGTCTTTACCTTTGGGTTAATTTTACCTTAGTGGTGTTACCTTCTTGGTGTCCCATTTGTGGTATTACTCCCTCGTTTATTGAGGAGCGGATTCTCTTGGAATCAAGAGTGCTTAGTGCAGGAATCTCATGGCTGGATGTAATGTGATGAATGCAAATTGATATTATGTGGGTCAGTATCTTTTGATTTTGTGTGGGGCATCGCTTAGAGATCTTATATGGGTTAGTATCTATGGATCATGTGCGGGTTAGTACCTAGAGATCATGTGTGGGTCAGCATCTATTGATCCTGTGTGGGTCTGTAGCAGACCCTCTCCACAGAATAATATGATCTAGTTTATGACTAATCATCTGTACTTATGTACATAAGTTATATATCTAGTGTGAGCTATGTATTTACCTTTGTGGTACTTTTACCTTTGTGGTGTTACCATTGTAGTACTTTTACCTTCGTGGTGTTACCCTTGAGGTACTTTTACCTTCATGGTATTAAATTTGTTGTGTCATCATTGTGGTACTTTTACCTTGTTGGTGTTACCTTTGTGGTGCCACCTTTGTGGTATTCCTCCCTTGTGGATCAGTTGGATAATGACTTAAAAGTTAGTGCCTTATGTTTTCTCATGTATGAGATGAGTATATCTTGATAACTTAGGTATTTTTATTGGAATATACCTAAGTGGAGTTGATGATTGTTTAATGCTTTTTATTTGAGGTCTTTCTTTGTGGTTTATCCTTTATGGAACTCTGGGAGACCTTTGGGGGTTTTAGGGTCCCTACTAAGTATTTTTTTACTCACCTCTGCATGGGCTATGCCCCCAACTTGCTATGTCTTGTGAAAATGATGGATATCATTGATCGAGGATGAGGAAGCCAAGACTGGATGGTGCTCATAGGTGGACCATTTGACCTGACATGATATAGTGACTAATAATCGTGATCTTTACATAACGTTCAGGTAGGATCCTTGGTGGATTATCCAGGATATATTTACTCTTTTCAATTTTACTTGTAATTTCCTATTAGGATTCTATTCCGACCCCTTTTCTTTCTGTAAAATTTTTACTACAACATTTTACTTCGTTGTTGTTTCTTGTGGTGTTCTTAGAATGAATGTTTTTACAGTTTTAAAGGCAGTGCCTTCCCATTTTAGGGATATGACTTTCCAATGTTAGTTTCCACCACCTGGACTATGGAAGGTGGGCTTGGTGTAGTCATGGAACAGGTCATCAGGGATGGGTTGTGACCATGTTGTATCAGTGGAGTTAGTTCTACCGAAGAAATAGAACTCTGATATTAAATATGTGAAAATATTGTTATGTGTTTTGAGTGTGGTTATCAGTTTGGGGAATCTAGTGTTGGTACAATGGCCAACATATCCATACACTGGGACCCTGAATTTTGATTTATGACTTAGTGCACGAAAACACTGATTGCGCGTGTTTTAAAAAGTTTTTCTTATATTTTCATTGAGTAATCTCATCAGGTATAACTTATTGACCATGAAAAACATGTTTTCTTCCAGGATGCTGGTACATTGATAGCCAAATAGGATTTATGAGTGAGTACACGATGATAGACCACCGAGCAATGAGGCTTCGAAGAAAGTCCCCCTTATGGTGATAACACATTCTGGTGGTGTACCAGCAACACCACTACCCGTTGGGCAGCTTTTACCACCATCCACACCAGCATATGGTGCACGCCGACTGAGTGAATTGCATGAGTTTCAGTAGCTGAGGCCTCTGAGGTTCTAAGGTTAGATGGCTCCACAGGTGGCTGAGGAATGGATGGAGGCTGTGGTCATAGTTTTTCTCTTAGTTGGGACACTAGCTGATCTGATAGCGATCCTAGCTACCAGTCTCATCCAGAGAGTAGCTTGGAGATGGTGGAGTCTGACACTCTAGATACATGAATAGGTGACCCTCACTTGGGTGGACTTCAAGGGCCTTTTTAGGTCATAGATATTCTTACTGACCCCGTGCTCAGTGCTTATACAAGAGCTGCTACAATTACAGTAGGGAATCATGAACGTGGCCCAATACTTGGTGAGGTTCACTGCTCTCTCTCACTACTCCATCGACATGGTATGGGAACATTTCTTTAGGCCCTGAACCTTTGAGTAGGGTCACTGACATGAGATCAGAGCATCGATGATATCACTCAACATTACAATGTAGGCTAGGGTTATAGAGCGAGCACTATTGGTGGATAGATTCCTAGAAGAGTAGGCATTGACAACGAGATCCACCACCAGATGTCAGGTATCCGATTCATCTTCAAAAGGTAGTAGAAAAATTATGAAGTTGCCCAAGAAGTCCATAAATGCTATTGGAAGACCTCAGGATACGAGGTTGGTGGTGAGGGGATCACCGGACAGAGGAAGAAATATTAGGATCAAGCATAGTTACTCGTGCGGTGGGAAGGGTCACATGGATCGTGACTTCCCAAACCGCCGTACATACCACCAACAGACATTCGAGGGACCACCGACGAATAGACAAAGGTTTGATCGAGGAGGTCTGTAGGGTGGCGGACGTGGTAGAGGAGCTAGTCGTGTAGTAGGTAGTGGGTGGCGATTCAAGGTTCTACCACCACCACCTCTAGGTGGTCCACCCTGACCATAGGGAGTAGGAGGACAGGGATGAGATCAGCACTAGGTAGCTGATGCCAATAGCCATGATGGTCTGGAGATGATTATAGGTACGATCTATGTCTACTACACCCTAGCTTCACTACTTATAGTCACAAGTACTAGTCACTCTTTTATTGCCATGACCATCGTTCGGAGCTCGGTGAATTCGATGGATCCGTTGGAATGATCCTTGAGATTAGAGACTCCTACGGGTGAAGAATCAACTATTACACACTAGTGATAGAAGTTTGAACTTACTATAGGTGGAAATATATTCAGCTGGGATCTTTTAGTAGAAGAGTCGAGGCCTTACGTCATCATATTAGGTATAGACTGATTTTCCACAGTCCATGCTAAGATTGACTGTATTAGGCATAATTTGTGGTGTGACAGTGAGGATGGGACTAGGTTTTACTTCACCGGCGACAATGGAACCCTTTCAGCACAGGATGGACTTACCTAGAAGAGGGTTCAGCTGATCACACATATGTTGGATATCCTTACCCTTGGAGCAGTTGATGTTGAGAGTATGTGCTATCCTGTAGTGGTCTACCAGTATGCTGATGTCTTTCCTGATGATGTTCCAGGACATCCTCCAGGTATATAGGTAGACTTTTATATTGACCTGTACCTTAGGATGACACTGATATATATAACATCATATCGTATGGCTCCTGCGGAGCTTCGTGAGTTATGATTAGAGCTGGAGGATTTGTATAGGAAGTGTTTAATAAGGCCCAGTTCTTCTCCATGGGAAACCATAATTTTCTTCACCAAGAAGGAATATGGGTGATTGAGACATTGTGTGGATTATCGATTCCTGAACCAGGGGACCATGAAGAAAAATTATCCACTTCTGAGGATTTATTATCTCTTTGATCAGTTGAATTGAGCTCGATGGTTTTTGAAGATAGAACTCAGATCGGGTTATCATCACCTTAGGGTACGAGATGAGGAAGTGAAAAGGATGGAATTTAGATGATGGTATGGAAACTATGAGTTCTTGGATATGCCATTCGGTGTGACCAACACCCCTATAGAGTTAATTGGACTCCTAAACAAAATCTTTTATTCATACCTTGATTGCTTTATGGTGGTCTCCATCATCAACATCTTGATATACTCGGTGTCAGAGGAGAAGCATGCCTATCATCTGCAGATAGTTCTGGATACTCTCCGAGAGCACCAAATTTAATGTAATCTCTCTAAATTATAGTTATAGATACAATAGGTCCACTTTCTAGGACACATTATCTTTGTTTCTAGAGTAACAGTGGATTCGGCGAAGATTGAGGAAGTTCTTTCTTCAGAGCCACCCAAGAGTATGACCGAGGTGTGGAGTTTCCTGGGATTGGTTGGGTACTACCAGAGATTGGTTCCTGAATTTTCCAGAGTTGCGACATCCTTTTCCAAATTGAAAAAGAAGGGATAGCCTTTTGTATGGATGAAAAGATTCCAGAATAGTTTTTCGGAGTTGAGGTAGAGACTGATGAGTGCCCCCATCTTAAGGAAACCAGAAGAGGGTGTTGGGTATGTAGTCTACTACGACGCATCATGGATCAGACATGGGTGTATCCTAATTCAAGAGTGAGCCGTGATCGCTTATGGTTCACTAAAGCTAAGACAACATGAGCAGAACAAAAATACCCATGACCAGTTGTCAGCAGTAGTGGTTTTCGCATTGAAAATGTGGCGACACTACTTGATGGGAAAATGATTTACTATTTACTGTAATTACAATAATATCAGGTTTATCTTCCCTCAGAAGGATCTGAACCTGAGACAACAACGTTGGCTAGAGTTCCTCCAAGTCTATGACTTTGAGATATTCTATACTCATTGGAAGGGGAACGTAGTTGCAGGCACACTCAGTAAGTGGTTTGGTCAACAGTTACTGAGTGAGGCAACATAGTATCGAGCCATGTTGCAGATATCCTTTATGGATAGAGATGGATAAGCATAACTATTTTCTATGACTATCACTCCCCCACTTCTTCAACGAGTTCGAGAGGCATAGTTTAGGGACATTTATTGTGTGGCTCGACGTGCTTAGATATCCATAAGACATGATCCTGATGGATTTCATGAATGTGTGGAGCACATCATCCTTTTCAAAGGACACACCATGGTATCAGTGGAGCTATGAGAGGAGGGGTTGAGGGAGTTACATACGTACCCTCTAGAGGTATATCTTGGTGTTTTAAAGATGTACCAAGAACTCTATTGTTAGAACTGGTGGAAATGGATGAATAAAGAAGCCTCGAAGTTTGTTTCACAATGCCTCAACAGTCAGTAAGTGAAGGCCAAGCACCAAGTTCAAGAAGGCTTAGCATAGCAATTAGAGGTGTCATAGTGCAATTGGGATGAGATCTCCATGGACTTTGTGAAAGGGCTTCCATGTACGTCCCGGGGACATGATTCCATCTAGGTGATCGTTGACCGACTCACCATGTATTCCCACATCCTACCCATTAGAGATCAGGGATTAGTGGAGGGATTGGGATGTCTCTATATTCAAGATATTATACGACTTCATGGGGGTACCATCAACAATCATTTCTGACCGTGATTCACATTTTTCATCCCTGTTGTGGAAGGGATTATAGAAGGAGTATGGGACTCAACTATGTTTGAGCATCGCTTTTCATCCTCAGATGGATGGTCAGAAAGAGTAGACCATACAGACACATGAGGACATGATTTGTGCTTATGTCCTAGCTTTTGACCATAGTTGGGAGGATCACTTTCCCTTGGTGGAGTTCACATACAACAACAAATATCACTCCACCATCGATATGGAACCATTTGAGGCCTTTTATGGTCGACCTTGAAGGTCACCTATATGATAGTAAAACCTAGGGAAGTCACCACTTATGGGACCAAATTTAGTACAACCTTCAACTGAGAAGGTGTAGATCATCCCGGAGTGGATGAAGACTACACAGAGAATACCAAAGTTTTATGCTGATAGGAGACCGAGAAATTTGGAGTTTGAGGAGGGAGACTATGTCTTCCTATGGGTCTCATCCCGATGAGGTTTGAAGAGATTTGGTCAGGGTGACAAATTATCTCCGAGGCTCGTCATACCTTTTTAGGTTCTCAGTAGAGTTGGTGAGGTGGTTTATCGCCTAGATCATCTCCCACAGGTGCAGAGGGTGCATGATGTTTTCCATGTGTCTCAACTGATGAGGTACGTTCATGATCCAACACACGTCATCAACTGGGGAGAGCTGGACACTGATAATGGGTTGACGTTTAAGGAGGTTCCATTGGAGATTTAGGATCGACAGGAGCTAGTCCTTCATGGATGATAGATCCCTCTAGTACGCATTCACAGGCAGCATGGGAACCTATAGGAGAGCACATTGTAGTTGAAGGCTTATATTCGTGCTCATTACCTACATTTCATTCCATAGTCTATGTTATGGATTTCAGGGAAGAAAATCCCTAAGTTGGGGAGAATGTAAATAACTAGATTTTACATATTTTTTTAATTATTTGGAATTATTACGAGTCTATAAAAATTTATGGCATGTGATTCCATGGTTTAGTGTTCCTAGAATGAATTTATGAACGTTTTTTATGGTAGGTTCATTAAACGTGCGAGTGACATTTTCTATCTTTTGAACCAGTTGTCGGATTAACAATTCAAGAGCACCGTTGAATCCGCAATGCCAAGATTCACTTAATAGAGGATTCACTTCAACCGTAGTAGGTTTGGAGAAAAACATATATTTTGGAATTTTAAAAGAATAATAAAATAACAAATTTTATTTTTTTTCCTTTTCCTCCAATGGACAAGATGTGGTGGTAGGACCAAAGACATGTCAAGTCATTAATTGGCTTGACTCTTCAATGTTTGTAACCGTACCCTTGGATTTTGGAAGGTTCATTATTAAATGAACCTCATAAATTTCCAATGACATTACTCACCCTACCCCTCTTCTTTTTATATAGAGCTTAGGGAGAGGTGTTGGCACAAATTCACCATGAAAAGAAGCACTGGAAAAGTGTCGTGATTCTAACCACTTGGAGGACAGAACTGATTCTAGCAAGCGGTGATGAGCATCACCGAATCACGAACCGACGAACAATGCCTCCACCTCCAGAGTGGATGTTCTTCAACGAATAATGAGGTAAGGATTTGTCTTGTTTTAATTTCAATATATTGTTGAATCCTATTCTTCCCCCTTGTTATCAATCTAACGCATATGGAATGGGCCAAACGAACAAGGCCTGGATCCTCCGCTGCATTGTTGTTCTATGAGTTGTTCCTGGAATTTTTACTCAGATTGGATGTATCATAGAATGGAGGGACAAGAGGAGAAGAGGGCATCCCAAGGAGGTCATTGGTACCATTAGACAGAAAAACAGGCCACCAGAGATGACCCAATGACCCAAGGAAGACTGATAGCGTGACACCGACAAGACAACATCGGTGACCAGTGCTAGTGGGTGACAGTGGTGGTCAGTATTGGATGACCTCAGAAGAGATGGAGGTGCGTAGTCACACACCACCGATGGAGAAGGTCATGGCCATAGCCGCAAAAGACAGCTACAGTCAGCATAGGCCGTCCACGGGAGGAGGCAGAGCGGTGTGCCATTGTGTGCCGCTAGAGATGGCCACAGCTCAATACTGCAACAGGGGAAGAGAGACCCACACCTATACATCCTACGAAAACCTGGAGACTCCATGTGGTGACGCTTATTTTAATCCAAACAACAGTTCCATTCAGAAACTAGGGGGTAAACGCCTCCCCCCAGTGCCAGCGAGGGCAGACCCCAACAAGTGGGCCGGGCCTCACAATCCTAATGGGGAACTCCCTTCACGGGCTAGGCCGCATGATCCAAATGGGCCATACCCCTCTAGGTAATAGGTCGCGCGAGCCCAGTGGGGTGCGCCCTATGTGGTCTGGGCCATGTCATCCCAACGGGCCGCACCCCTCTATGGGGTGGGCCCTACGAGCCCAACGAGGCACACCCCTCCTTAGGTTGGGTCGTGCCAGCCTAGCGGGCCGCACCAGCCAGGCAGGCCAGGCTGGTCCATGTCCCAGTGAGCTGAGTCTACTGCAACCAAGTCCAACAAGGCCGGGTTAGTCCGACCGGGTCAAACTGGACCCAGACCCTTCCAGGCCTAGTTTCGCTAAAAGAGCCATAAATTTTGAACCAGATGTCCATTTGAAAAACCTTCTACGACACTGGGATACATGGAGTGATAGATTATTTTTTTATACTCCACATGAGTTTTGGAGATTGATGGAGTATGGTTGGGTTGGATCGAACCCAAATCCAACTGGACACTCGGTACTAAAACGCTTATAAGTCACATACCGAGCGTCCGATGGACACGCCGTCTATTATGTTGGAACCCTTACGACATGGTGGACCTTTGGGATTATTCATCATATAACAAAGTATTAGTTGAGGTACTATTGATGGATTTAGGTTCATATACAACAAGAATCAAGCGTGCTTTGTGCAGGAATCTTGTGGCTGATTGTAACGTGAAGAAAGAACATCAATCCTATGTGGTTCAGTATCTGTGGATCCTGTGTGGGTCAGCACCTTGAGGTCTTGTGTTGGTCATCATCTATCAATCACGTGGGGGGTCAGCAGTAGTTCCTCTTGATAGAATAAGAGTATCTAGATTATGACTAATAATCTGTACCTCTGTACATAAGTTATATAACTATTATGGGCTGAGTCTTTAACTTTTTGGTACTTTTACCTTCCTGGTGTTACCTTCATGGTATTACCATTGTGGTAATTTTACCATCATGGTGTTACCTTTGTGGAACTTTTACCTTAGTGGTGTTACCTTCATGGTCACCTTTGTGGTATTCATCCCTCATAGATGAGTTGTTCTAAATGATTTAATGTTGGAGCCTTATGTTTCCTCTTGGATGAGATGAGTATATATTGGTAACTTAGGCATGTGAATGGGAATATATATAAGTAGTGTTGATGACTACTTCATGCTTTTTGTTTGAGGTCTTTCTTTGTGGTTTATCCTTTATGGAACTTTGGGAGACCTTTGATGGTCTCGGGGTACCTACTGAGTATTGTTATACTCACCCCTATACAGGATATGCCCGCACCTTGTTGTGTCTTGTACAGACAAAGAACAACATTGATGGAGGCTAAGGGAGCCAGGACTAGATGGTTCTTAGAGGTGGACCATTTGACGTGATGTGCTGGAGTGACTATATATCATGAGTTATACCTGCCCTTCAAGTAGGATCCTCAGTGTACAATCCAGGAGCTGTTTTCTGTTTTGAGTTTTAATTGTACAATCCTGTTGTTCTTGTATTATATCCCCTTTACATTCAATAAAATTTTTACATCAATAGTTTACTTCGTGGTTTCTTATTGTTCTGTTGATGGATTTAGTGTTTTTATAGGTTTAAAGGCAGTTCCTTCCCATTTTAGTGATATGCCTTTCTAGTACTAGTCACCGTACCCTAGCCTATGTAAGGTGGGATTAGTGTTTTCATGACACGGGCCTTGGGGGAAGGGTCGTGACACTATCATTGTTAATTTTGATATGGGAGGAATGTATTTAAATGGGTTGCATGGAGATCCCATGTACAACAATTACCCCCATAGTTTAGGTGATAATATGGTCCCACATGGAATTTATAATACACCCTAACTTCAATAATTAATCAATTTGGATATCCATCATAATTCTAGATCATCTTGGAATGGTAGCAGGCAAAGATCATGTGATATCAGTCCTCTAAATTTATAAGGCAGAAGGAGTAGGAAGATGAAAGCGGTAATGCTCCCAGCTTCATCTTCTCGTCTATGGGGAGTCATGAACTATCCTAGATGGAAGTGGTAAGCCTCCCAATGCTTGAAATGTTTTGCATGTTTATGAACTGTTGTAAAATTTTGAATGAATTAGGCTTTAATTCCTAAATAAAATAGGGAACATACTTAATTTTTGGAGTTATTCACCCTTATAATATTTTTTTGTTTACATGTAGTGGAATCATTGAATCAGACCACCTAATTATTTATTTTTGGTTTTGTATACTGTGTAGGTATCTAGAATCTATTGTAGTTTATTCTATATTATGTTTTTTGTGGCTAATAATTTTGGTTGTCTGTTAGTATAAAAAAGGTTTTATGTTTTACCTTAGAACTACACCTTTTCCATTCAATTTGATCCATGGGAAGATTATGAATCATGTGTGTGCTTTAACTCCATAATCCATGTTCCTATATTGGTCCTTCCTATGATTTTATTATTAACTCTAACTGTAGGTTCTATGTCTTTTCTCATTTCAGTTGCATATCAAGCCATGAGGTGCATCCTTAATCTAAGGCTGACTCTTTGTTTGTTTCCTGCTCTTCTGAGCAAAAATCTAAAATTATCATTTTTTCATTGAAGTGAAAACTCTCTGATAGATTTATCATGGTTTGGACTAATGATTTAGGTGCATTTCATTTTATGATTCAAAATTTCATTAAGTGATTGTCTTGATTTTTTAGTAATACTTCATGTGTTCTAAAAAAAATAATCGTTGATAAGTGGAACTTTTTAATTTTTATAGTTTATTGAATGTCTTTATTCTAATTATGATTCCATTTTTTTATCATTATTAGATTGCATTATTTTCATGATAAATTTTGAACCAAACATGGAATAGTCCCAAAATGCATTTCTATATCACTTTATCTATCTAATCATGGCAATGATCATTCGTAATAGCAAGCACTATGCTTAATAGATTATATAAAGCCTCTTATATTATTTATGGTTTGTATCCCCCCTGATTTATTAATATCATTACTTAGTTGATACACTCATATTTCTCAAAAATGATAATAATAATACAATGATATGAATATAAATTACTTGACATGCAATTAATATTTCTTACTATTCTTTTAATCGAATAACTGTGTTCTTTATGTATCCATCCTTTCTAAGATTTGTTACTATATTAACTGGAATAATTCTAATCCAATTATATGAACTTTATTTTTTAAATTACATCTTAAATTCTGAGGCTACATGTGTGAAATAAAGAGGATGTGATGTTAGAGGAAGATGATCTGTTATGGAAATTTTTGTTTACATATAGAGGAATAATTGAATTTGACCACTTCAATTATTATTTTTGATTTTGTGGATTGTATTTGTATCCATAAGATATGTCAATTTATTTTATATAGTGTTTTTTTATTCCTAACAATTTAAGTTGTTTTTTATTATAAAAATGGTTTTTTGTTTTCATTTTCCAAGAATATATTAAAAAATGAAAGAGATTATATATGTGGAAAATCAATTTTAAAAAATGGAAATTATAGATTTTTAGATTTTTTCACATTTCTTTGGAAATTAGAATTCAATAATACATAAATTACTTGCACATCCTTAGAATTTATATTAATGGTGTATTGTTTTTGGTTTAAATGTTAACAAACTACTTTTTGTCACCCATAAGTGCCGAAACTCAGTTTTTCTTCGTATTTTTATCTACAATGATGAGAAAAAGATTAATATTATTTTATACAGAGTTTAGGATTAAATGGGTCTTCCAATTATGTGGTCGCATGGAGCATTCCTAGGCATGTGGAAAGTAGTGGTAGGGGGAATAATTCTTCATACAAGGTCTATTGTGGTATTTAATAATAGAATTATATCAATTTCCCATTCTATAGCTCTATAATGCTTTTATCCTACTCATCTTGTGTATTTTCTCAAATGAAGTATCATCCTTCTTTTTTTAAATGATTTTTTCATTTTTTTGAAATTTTAATTGAAGAATATATGTGTAAAATGATAGAATTCTATTGGTTAATAACTTTTTTTTTATTTTACTTTTAAACCATGTTTTTTCACATAATTAGATTCCTTGATTCTATTAATAAACTACAATCTGGTTCCTTTTCTAGGTGGTTAATTAGGCATTCCTATGAGAAAACTTATTGAGGAATTCTTATTGTACGTTTCATTTATAATAAGTTTTTCTATACAAATGTTTCTAGATTTGTATTTGAAGACGGTTGTTTTTAAAATTTATTTAAATGGTTTTATTCTAGAGACTGTGCCTATGGAGATGGGAGTGGGGTCATGGAATCCATATGGTTGGTAGTGGGCTGTCATAAGTAGCCACCATCAGTACATAGTATGGAAGTGCACCAGAACCTCATATACTCCAACAAGATAATTCATTCTTACAAGATTATGTTTCTCCTTGTACAGGTCTTTCCCAAATTCAAAAAAAATTATGATATTCCATTTACTCATACCTTCTTTATGATTTTAGGTTAAATTAATTACATTATAACCTATTTATTTTATATCTAATATATATCACCTATGATGGAAAAATCATTCATGGTTTAGGTCATGTATTCTCTAATGATGCTGAGGCAGCATGTTCTTGCAGTTCTCTACCATGTTCATCATCGGTTCATCCTTGATGTTGTTATGATCTTGTCTATATGTCAACATGCTCGATAGAACTTCTAGCCTATTTTGGGTAAAAAGAAGGTATTTATTCATTTCTATAGTTTTTAATCTACCATTAATTATTGCTTACCCTCCAAGATGATACAGTGGGTTCTAAAATGTTAACTCCAATGTATATTCGATGGGTTTGGAATTACCATCTTTATGTGGTGGAGTCATTCCCCTTTCCTTCAAACCTATATAAGTATTAGAGAACAGGTAGATAATCATGGTCGTGCTACTTCCCCCACACCCTGATCAGGTGCAAAAATATTCTCATAATTTTTTCATCAACTATCGAATTTCTAATCATCATCAACATCTCCTCCTACAGCTTCTCCACTGCTACCTCGGAGAAAACAATCTCCCAGTTCATGTTGTATGTCTCCTCCAATATATTTTTATTCTTTTATTATCATTATCATTGGAACTTTTATTATGGGAGTTATTTTCAATATAGTGAATATAAATGGGGTTTTACATGTGATACATGCTTTTGAAAAATTGATGATGTACTCCATTTAAGTAGTGGATGAGCTTTTAAATTTGACCAGTTGATGTCTTTTAGATCATTAGAACTTTCATTTTATTTGATCAGTGTATCAACATTTTTAATTTATCAATGGATAATTTTTATAGAATTATTTTATATCACCATGCAAACGCAGAAGTGAGTAATAATTTATATATATTTTTGAAGGATTGATATGGAAATCTTGATCGAAGTGGAGAAATCCCATTTTGGTCAAATGAGTGTTCAGCCATATATCCATGTGAAGATTAAAGAGATATATAAGGAAGATGTTGAGTTGAAAAAGATGATATGAAATATTATTTAGTTAAAATATTATTTTAATGGAATGATATGATTCATGGATCTTGTATGTGGTCTTTTCATACCAAATTTGAAGAAGGAGCTATTGGATGAAGTTCAAAGTTCATCATTCTCTATTCATCACGGATGTATAAATATGTATGGATATCTGAAAGATTATTTCTAGCGGGAAAAAATAAAGAGAGATATTGGAGAGTATTAATCACGGATCTTGGTATGTCAAAATGTTAATGTTAATAGAAAAATTTATAATGGAATGTTATAACCATTACCTATACCTGAATAGATATGGAAAAAACAGTAAAGTTTTTCAGTAGACTCTCAAAAAGTCTAAATTCCATGATGCTAGTTGGGTTGTAGTTCAAAACCATATGAATCCATAACCATAATTGATATTAGGGAAGATTTATCTCATTACCATATTTCTAGAAAATACATTAAATAAGTGGTAAAGATTCCTGGAGTACAAAAATATATTTTATCTAATCAAAATTTGAGATTTACCTAGAAGTTCTAGAGATATATTTAGTAATCTAGGGATATATAGATGCGTTTTAGTACTAATTATAAACCTTAGATAGATAGAAAGTTATAAATATCCATTCAAACCCTATAGCACATCGTGATATCATATTCTATAGATTTCAAACGTGTTTCGTATCAACACCTTTCTCAAGATGATTTTTTGTACAACAATTTCTTTCACTTGAGAATTAAAATGTATTTTTAGGAATGTATATTTTTTAAATGGTTATAATTATAATTTTCTTGGATGAATTTGGTTAAGAAAATATATTTATACCTCAGCTAGCTAGGGAAACAGATGAGAAATCTAGATCCATACAGAAATAAACCAGTGCAGTTTAGAGTTGACATAAACGTTATGCTAAAAAATATCAGTGATTTCTGGAATTTGGTATTTCTGAGATGGTATTCCAACGAATTTATACATATAAAAAGATGATGAGATTTATAAATAATGGTAATTTAATCATTAGGTATATTGATCCCTTCAAAATTCTTGATCCAGTAGGGATGACATGTTATTGTATGGCGCAACCACTAAACCTCTCTCATGTTCATGAAGTGTTCCATGTATTAATCCTAAGGATGTAAATACATTATACATTAAATGTAATTAAATTATTTTTTTACCACTATATCATAATATTTATGTCACGACCCGACCCTACCCGGGCTCGAGCCGCAACTACCCCAAGCCCGCCTCCATAGGCCAGGGGCTGGCGACCAGCGCCAAAGGCCCAATAACTCAGGTAGGCCTTTGCCTAAGTACCTGTACACACACACATAGCAAACTCAATGCAACAGTGCAGACTAAAAGTAAAGACAAGAAAAGAAAAGGGAAATTTCTATATATACCATAGTGTGCATCGACCTCTAATAGAACAAAGTACTGTGCTGAAAAGGAAAATTGGAAAAACATGCGCCCAACCAGAAAAGGTGCCACAACTCGGCAACAGGTAAACAAAATCAAGCAGCTAACGGGTCTCCCACCTGGAACCCGACTATGACCACTGCACATGGTTCAAGCTCTCTAACTCCTATGCTCCACTGAAGTCACGACCAACCTGTCCGTCGTCTGCAAGGGCAGACCAAGTGCGGGAAAAGCCCAAGTAGGGGTTAGTATAAAAATACTTAGTAGGATACCCTGAAGGCTTGAGGGAGCAACAAAGGAGGTACCGAAGGGTGAGAAGTAGAGTGAATAGGAAAAAGTAAAGGAGCACAACAGGGAGGGCAGTAAGGAGTACTGTACAGAGTCTAGCTCAACCCAACAAGAGGAAAGAAGGTAGACTCGTCCAAACACAAGGAGCTGGAAACGGTGAGAAGATGAACATCCCGTTGAGTCTTCACTACCTATAGAAGGAGAGTAGACTCGTCCAACCATGATAATCTAGACACAGAAAGCACGTGGCATACCCTGCACGTCTTCACCTCACTTGGAAGGAGAGCAACCAAAACCAAGAAGTGGGTACTAGAACAAGGTATATACATATCCATATGCTCTGTCAAGAAGCCCGAACAACGTCATAGGTGGATCTCCGTCCCATAGCTCGGCCCAAGAAAGAGTAGCCAACAGTCCCAGAAGTAACACCATCGATGCCCAACATCCCGCACGTCTGCCCTGAACCGCAATCCAAGGGCTCAAACACCACACCTCGACACTATCCGCTTTGGGTGGCACTGACTCGCCCGAAGGTTTTTAGATCGCGTCACAAGAACGCATCTCGGTGGGTAAAGCGCCCCTCATACTTGAGAGTTCTGGGAGAATGTCAAACCATAACTCGTCGCTGCCCCGCAGTCGAGAAATCTGCTCAAAGTCGACAGGCGACCCCCTACCCAGCCCCACTGGAGGATCCCTGGAAGTCAACAGGTTCCCACTACAGGGAGACCCGGAAAGTCGACGGGTGCCACACTGCCCAGTCTCATAACAAGGTAATCCAGTGGAGGGAGACCTGGCTCAAGTTGGCGACGGGACCACTGCCCAGCCCAGCTGGAGGTAACCCGGCATCAGGGACCACTTCCCAGCCCAGCTGGAGGTAAGCTCGACATCAAGGACCACTGCCTAGCTCAGCTGGAGGTAAGCCCGGCATCAAGGACCACTGCCCAGCCCAGCTGGAGGTATGCCAAGCATCGGGGACCACTTCCCAGCCCCGCTGGAGGTAAGCCCAGAACTGTTCTGGCCATCCCTGCTGGATGGTACTGCTCGGTGAACACCGTTGTAATGGCCATCCCTGCTGGAAAAACCTCCTGGGTAGAGGATCGATGACCGATTAAAGTTTTGGTCACACCGAAACCACAAGATCTACCAGGGAACACGAAACAACGGTAGAAACTCCCCAAGCCTCACAAGGCAATACCTCTCCCATCCGCTGAGTCACTGTCGAAGCAGACCAAGAAATCTCATCCCAGAAAGTGGGGAAAACACCCACGATGTACGAACACCCGTAGTCGCAGATGGTGTCGCAGTCCGATGAAAGGGCATAGTAATGAAACCCCTCACAGATGAAGAAGCAGAGGAACCAAACCATCTCTATCAGCCCAACCAATGAGATCAAGACCAGGGGGAGACCACTCAACCTTGCTGGTCTTAAAAAAGAGAACAAAGCCAGGGGAAAAATCCACCCTACTGGCCAATCAAACGAGCACAAATCCAGGGGAAAAATCCACCCTGCTGGTCAAACAAACGAGCACAAAGCTAGGGGAAAACTCCACCCTGCTGGTCAAAAAAATGAGTGCAGAGGGACCCTCTACGTCGTAAGAGGTCATGTACGCAAAGCAGATCGCGGCACGCACGTGGGGCCCACACGACGTGTGACCCCAAGTCAACCCCAACTGAGCGCACAAACATCCTCAGGTACAAACAACCACACGTACCTCCAAGCTCTTTCGTATACTCCCAGAGTATACCTCATTCCAGCCCAAAGGCTATCGTGCACACGGCACCCAGTGTCAACGCGAAGGCGTGACATAAGAACTCCACCTAGAAGGCCCAGGCACGACCAACCACATCTCATGGACCAATTATATCACTCTCCCAAGAGTGAGCGATCACACGCCAAGGGTCCGCTACAAACAAGGTAGGGAGAACCACCACTGGAGCATCTTCCATGCTTCCACATTTAACAAGATCACGCAAGAGGCTCCGCAAAACCTAACGGATCGAACAGTTGCAATCCTCGTGGAATAACACGCGAGATCGACTACTTACTCGCCTCCAACGGATATCCGACGGAAAAGTCACCAATACCGCCTCACGCCCGAATGATGCCCCGTGATCCTGAGCCTCGGCCCTGAAAACAGTCGTGCGCATCGCACCGTTGCGATCCCCTCGGGAAAACACATCAAAATCACTACTCACTTGAGTGCAACGGATATCCGGAGAAAAAGTGCATCCCAGCGCACCGCACCCGAGCGGTGCCACGTGGGACCCGCATACAGGTCCCGAAACTCAGCGAACGGATCGCACCACTGCGATCCTCTCGAAAAAGTACACGAAATAGACTACTTACGTGTCCAAAACGGTCGCCCGGTGATAAAGATGGAAAATCACTGTCGACGCCCAAATGGTCCTCATGGGCCCCGTAGCATCGTGCGGAATTACAGCGGGTAGACTACGCCAACACGATGCCCTCGAAAAACACCCAACATCGACTGCTTGCACGCCCCGAACGGGCGTCCGATGCAAAAACCGCTAAACGCTGCTCGCAGCTCAAAAGACGGTTCGTGGGGCCTGCACCTCATCTTCGGCCTCAACGCATGAAACCACCCTAGAAACCTCCGCCTCGATTCCAGGGTCCCAACGCCACTGACGGCGCTCAAAACAGACATCGCACGCGTCCGCGTCATCCAAAACAACATCCGCCGAAGAAACGGCTAACCCCTCGACGTACGTGTCGCACCACTGAGCCCCCTCGTTTCATGAATTAAAAATTCCCAAAACCAGATCAAAAGGGTCACCTCGATGCTAGGAAGGCTCTTCTGTAGATGGCATGCAAATCAGACACCCGTAGTGTAAGATATGGGTGTCCAAACAGAAAGGGGACCACCCCTTGGGGCTAGACCGGCCGGTCCGCCCGACCTGGCCCGACCCGCTGCTCAGCCGCATGGCCCGGCGCCGGTTTGCGGCCTGCCTACAGACCGGCCACGAGGGCCGGTCGCCTCGCCGCGTGGAGACCCGCGCAGCGCGGGTCTTGGTCGCCGCACAGGGGTCGCGCGACGCGACCCCGCGGTCACTGCTCCCTGACGACCGCCGCCTCGCCGGGCGCTCCGCCAGACGCCCCCACTGACGCCCGAGCGCCCTGCTACCGCGCCCAGTGACTCCCCCGGACACCCGCGCCGACGCCGCGGACACCACGCTTCCATGCCCAGCGCCTCCACCGGACACTCGCGGACATCTCGAAGTAGGTACGAGATTAGAAAATGCAAACGCAACATCCTACCCCGTGGGGCTTTGCCCGAAGCTTCACGACGATCCTCCGGCACCACCACACCTCTCCGAAGTCGCCTCGCCGGACTCTCGCCGGAGATGGAGGAGGAGATGGAGAAGAGGGGTTGCTAGGGGGAAGGGGAAAGAGAGGAGGGTGGAGGGTGTGTTAAGCGTTTAAATAGAAAACGCTTAACCACCCGCCCGTCGGCCCGGACCCGAACTCTCAACAGGGTCGAGGTTAAGCCTCCCCTAGGTTAAACACCACCTCCCAAGCACAACGACAGTCTCGTAATTTTAATCCTAGATCCCGTTAAAATGTTATAAAATTTAATGTTCGAAGCCGCTAAATTACAAAAATGCCCCTGGAGCCATTTTTCACAAACGGCATGCGCCCGCAAAACTTATACCCCTCCTAGGGTAAACGGCACGCTCCGAACTCAAAGGTGCCCTCGGTTTCCAAATCCAAGCCAAAGTTTACGAGATACTAGTGTTTCACTATTAAAAAAGTAAATTAATTTATTAATTTATCCGTTTAACCTTCCGGAAGCGAGCGAGGGGGTCCAAACATCCCGCACCGACAAGTTTTATGTTGTTCCTGGGGTAAAAACCCCATTCCGGACCCATCCGTACACTCAGATTTCTAATCCAGAACTCCATTTAGGAGTAATCCCATTTATTTAGCGTTTCCAGTGTGAACGCACTGAAAATTTAATTCCAGCCACTCCCGGGGTCGGAATCGCACGCTGTCTGAAGGTGCTGCCCTGGAATATTATTAAGAATATTCCAAAGTCTTTCGTAGAAAAAACCAGGTTCTGAAATCATTCCCTCATTCAAGCTTTTCATCCCAGAAAAGAAAAACTAGGGAGCAACACAGGGTACTAATCCCACACTTGGCTTTCCCATACCCAGAAGAACCCACGCACAGTTCTGCGTCACCGCACACAGAACAAAGGATTGATCTGTTTACGCGAGGTCGGCCCGTTCCGATGTCATGCACCCAATCAAGACTTTTGGGGTTAGGGAAAGGTGGTAGGGTACCTCATCCCCCCTTTGCACAGTCTCAAAAGGCCCGAAGGCCCTCGGGGGTAGCTCACCTCCCTGGTCAAACCTCTATGTCGCACACCGCGACTGGAATCACCGCCCGCACCTGGAACAAGGCCCGGTGATTCCCTCCTTCAGAATATCCATATGGTGAAACAACCAAGGATATCTATTCACACAAGATTCCACAGTCGATGCTCTCTTACACGCTCAACAAGCGAAGGAGCCAACACCATCGACTAAAGGAAAATGTCTCATGCCTTTTACCTTACCAACACATGGTTACACCCAATGCCCCGGGTCACCTTGGTAACACATCAAACAAGGAGCAGAGAGAAAAGCAGTTCACACACAGAGTCAAACAATTATACTACAAAAATGTAGAAGAGCTGTAGAGAAAACCTCTTATCACCTCATGCTCTGAAGGATAATAGACATTCAAAGCTCGCGGCTGTCCGTGGTCCCAACCGTCAGCTCCCGGAGCCTGACGTGGACCGCCTAGTGGTGATGGGGAGATCTCGTAATGCTGTCCCCCACTACCAGCTCCTCCTGCTCCTCTTCTAGCACCACCTCTCTGGGTACTACTTCGATCACGGCGCTGCCTCTATCGTGGTGGTGCGCCTGCTGCCTGCCCGAAACTCCCAGCAACTTGGGTCGGGCAGTCTCGTGCCAAGTGACCTCACTCATCACAAGCATAGCACCGACTCTCTCTGGGCTGCACTGGTTCCCTCCGACGCCACTGTGGTGTACGACCATGCCCCTGAGTCCAATTGTCAGAAAGACACCTGCGTCGAGGTCCTGCTTGCCGACGCCCACTAGTTGCTGCAGACGTCTCGACTCCAACGTGTCTGCTACCACCACCAACTCTAGAACGTGACAGGAATCCCTCTATCACCAGCGCCTTCTCTAACACCCCGAGATATGTGGAAATTCCCAAGGGTACTATGACAACACAAATCTCTCAGCGGAGACCCTGCTCAAACTTCTGCACTCAGAGGTTGTCATCATGGAACAAGTCCGGTTTAAAGCATGCACGGTCTGCAAAACTAGCTGCGTACTCGGCCACCATTATCCCTCCCTGCTAAAACTGCAGGAGCTCCTGAATCTGAATGGAGCGCAAGATGGAGGGGAAAAAATCCTCACGAAACAACAACTGAAAGTCATCCCACGAATGCGAAGACTCATTAAGAAGCTGAGTCACCAGACTCCACCAACGCCAAGCTGCTCTACGAAAAAGGGTGGCTGCCAAAGCCACTCTCTGATCTGTCGGCATCTGTACAATCCTGAAAAGGCAAACCACTGCCTTGAGCCAAACCTATGCTGCCTGAGGGTCTGGGTCACCACAGAACCTCAGTGGTCTCTCCCGCTGGAACTCACGGAGCGCGCTCAACCTGCGCTCTAGCTCATCCTGCTTTGCTGAAACTTCCTGCTTCTCAACAGGTGGGGGTGCTGCTACCGTCCCACCCAGAGAAAGGGTCTCAGATGATGGGTCCTGGACTGTGGCCTCGTAGCTCACAGGGTCGTCGTCATGAACCAAAGATGGTATCCTAGATGGCTATCCTCACGGAGTCATCCTAACAATTATCAAGGAGTGCCGCGGTCAGATGAGCATATATGTATATACCAATATCAACGATGGGGAGCTGACTCAAGAAGGAAAGTCAAGACTCAATCCTATGTGATGCACAACCAAATTTTCCCTGCAACAAGTGTCTCAGCATGCTGAGTCGACAAGCGGGTTATCAATGTCCTGGTGAATGGATACGTCGGCCGCCGCAACATCACTGGACTCCCTGGCCTGAGAGCCGCTCTCGAGACACATTAACACTATTTACCTAAATCCCAACCAATTTCTTTTTTATTTTAGGGACGTCCGAACAAAGTCCCAAGGAACGAACCACCTCTGATACCACTTTGTCACGACCCGACCCTACCCGGGCTCGAGCCGCAACTACCCCAAACCCGCCTCCATTGGCCAGGGGCTGGCGACCTACGCCAAAGCCCAAATAACTCGGGGAGTCCTTTGCCTAAGTACCTGTACACACACATGCAGAAAACTCAATGCAACATTGCAGAGTAAAAGTAAAGACAAGCAAAGAAAAGGGAAACTGCTATATATACCATAGTGTGCATCGACCTCTAACAGTACAAAGTACAATGCTGAAAAGGAAAAGGGAAAAAACACGCGCCCAACCAGAAAAGGTTCCAAAACCCGGCAACAAGTAAACAAAAACAAACAGCTGACGGGCCTCCCACCTGGAACCCGGCTATGACCACCGCACACGGTCCAAGCTCTTGAACTCCTATGCTCCACTGAAGTCACGACCAACCTGTCCGTCGTCAGCAAGGGCACACCAAGTGTGGGCAAAGCCCAAGCAAGGGTGAGTATAAAAATACTCAGTAGGATACCCCGAAGGCTCGAGGGAGCAACAAAAGAGGTACCGAAGGGTGAGCAGTAGAGAGAACATGAAAAAGTAACGGAGCACAATAGGGAGGGCAGTAAGGGGTACTGTAAAGAGTCCATCTCAACCCAACAAGAGGAAAGAAGGTAGACTCATCCAAACAAAAGGAGCTGGAAATAGTTAGAAGATGAACTTCCCGTTGAGTCTTCACTACCTATAGTAGGAGAGTAGACTCGTCCAACCATGAGAAGCTAGACACGGAAATCACGTGGCATACCCCGTGTGTCTTCGACTCACCTGGAAGGAGAGCAACCAAACCCAAGAAGTGGGTATTAGAAAAAGGTATATACATATCCATATGCTCTGTCATGAAGCCCGAACAACGTCGTAGGGGGATCTCCGCCCCGTAGCTCAGCCCAAGAATGAGTAGCCAACCGTCCCAGAAGTAACACCATCGATGCCCAGCATCCCGCACGTCTGCCCCGAACTGCAAGCCAAGGGCTCAAACACCACACCTTGACACTATCCGCTTTGTCTGGCACTGACTTTCCAGCATGGTTTTAGATCACGTCACAAGAACGCGTCTCGGTGGGGAAAGCGCCCCCCATACTTGAGAGTTCTAGGAGAACGTCAAACCACAACTCATCACTGCCCCGCAGTCGATAAATCTGCTCAAAGTCGACATGCGACCCCCTGACCAGCCCTGCTGGAGGATCCCTGGAAGTCGACGGGTTCCCACTACAGGGATACCTGGAAAGTCGATGGGTACCACATTGCCCAGTCCCGTAATAGGGTAATCCACTAGAGGGTGACCCGGCTAAATTCGGCAACGGGACCACTGCCCAGCCCAACTAGAGGTAACCCGACATCGGGGACCACTGCCCAGCCCAGCTAGAGGTAAGCCCGACATCGGGGACCACTGCCCAGCCCAGCTGGAGGTATGCCCGGCATCGGGGACCACTGTCCAGCCTAGCTGGAGGTAAGCCCGGCATCGGGGACCACTGCCCAGCCCCACTGGAGGTAAGCCCAGAATTGCTCTGGCCATCCTTGCTAGATGGTACTGCTCGGTGAACACCGCTGTACTGGCCATCCCGGCTGGAACAACCTCCTGGGTAGAGGATCGGTGCCCGCGTAAAGTGTTGGTCACACCGACACCATAAGCTCTACCAGGGAACACGGAACAATGGGAGAAACTCCCCAGGCCTCACAAGGCAATCCCACTCCCATCCGCTGAGTCACTGTCGAAGTGGACCAAGACATCTCATCCCAGAAAAGTGGGGAAAACACCCATGCTGTACGAACACCCGTAGTCGCAGACAATGTCGCAGTCCGGTGAAAGGTCACAGTATTGAAACCCCTCACAGCCGAAGAAGCATAGGAACCAAACCAACTCTATCGGCCCAACCAATGAGATCAAGACAAGGGGGAGACCACTCAACCCTGTTGGCCAGACAAAAGAGTACAAAGCCAGGGGAAAACTCCACCCTACTGGCCAATCAAATGAGCACAAAGCCAGGGGAAAACTCCACCCTGTTGGTCGAACAAACGAGCACAAAGCCAGGGGAAAACTCCACCCTACTGATCAAACAAATGAGCACAGAGGGACCCTCTACGTCGCAAGAGATCAAGTACGCAAATCAGATCGTGGCACGCACATGGGGCCCACACGACGTGTCGCCCCAAGTCAACCCCAACTGAGCGCACACACATCCTCAGGTACAAACAACCACACGTACCTACAAACGCTTCTGTATACTCCCAGAGTATACCTCATTCTAGCCCAAAGGCTATCGTGCACACGGCACCCAGCGTCAACGTGAAGGCGTGACGTAACAACTCCACCTCAAAGGCCCAGGCACAGCCAAACACATCTCGTGGACCAATTATATCACTCTCCCAAGAGTGCGCGATCACACGCCAAGGGTCCTCTATAAACAAGGTAGTGCGAACCACCACTGGAGCACCTTCCATGCTTCCACATTTAACAAGATCGTGCAAGAGGCTCTGCACAACCAAACGGATCGCACCGTTGAAATCCTCACGGAAAAACATGCAAGATCGACTACTTACTCGCCTCCAACGGATATCCGATGGAAAAGTCACCAATACCACTTCACTCCCGAACGACGTCTCGTAATCCCAAGCCTCGGCCCTGAAAACTGTCGGGCGCATCGCACCATTGCGATCCCCTCGAGAAAACACGTTAAAAGCACTACTCACTTGAGTGCAACGGATATCCGGAGAAAGAGTGCATCCTGGCGCACCGCACCCGAGCGGTGCCATGTGGGACCCACATCCCGGTCCCGAAACTCGACAAATAGATCGCACCGTTGCGATCCTCTAGAAAAAGTACACGGAATGGACTACTTACTTGTCCAAAACGGCCGCCTGGTGATAAAGATGGAAAATCACCGTCGACGCCCAAACGTCCCTCGTGGGCCCCGCACCATCGTGCAGAATTACAGCGGGCAGACTACCCCAACGCTATTCCCTCAGAAAAACACCCAAAATCGACTGCTCGCACGCCCCAAACGGGCGTCCGATGCAAAAACCGCTAAACGCTGATCATAGCTCAAAAGACGGGTCGTGGGTCTCGCGCCTCATCTTCAGCCTCAACACCTGAAACCACCCTGGAAAACTCCTCCTCAATGCTAGGGTCCAAACACCACTGACGGCGCTCAAAACAGACGTCGGACGCGTCTGCGCCGTCCAAAACCAGATCCGCCGAAGAAACGGCTAACCCCTCGACGTACGTGTCGCGCCACCGAGGCCCCTCGTTTCGGGAATTAAAAATTTCCGAAACCAGCTCAAAAGGGTCACCTCGACGCCAGGAAGGCTCTGCCATAGACGTCATGCAAATCGTACACCCGTAGTGTAAGATATGGGTGTCCGAACACAAAGGGGACCACCCCCTGGGGCTAGATCGGCCTGGACCGGCCGGTCCGCCCGACCTGGCCCGGCCCGCTGCTCAGCCGCGTGGCCCGGCGCCGGTTCGCGGCCCACCTATAGACCGACCACGAGGGCCATTCGCCTTGCCGTGGGAAGACCCGCGCGGCTTGGGTCTTGGTTGCCGCACAGGGGTTGCGCGACACGAACCCGCGGTCGCCGATCCCTGACCACCGCCGCCTCACCGGGCGCTCCGCCAGACGCCCCCCGCCGACGCCCGAGCGCCCTGCTGCCACGCCCAACGCCTCCCCCGGACACCCGTGCCGAGGCTGCGGACACCCCGCTGCCATGCCCAGAGGCTCCACCGGACACCCGCGGGCACCCGCTGTCGCGCCGTCCGCCCACACCGCGCCGCCGCTCGAACCCGCCAGAAACCAAAAACCGGCCAACTTCAGCGGATGATTGTGAATGCCTCCGAACTCCGATTTCAAATCCAAAACAAGCGTCAGAAAGAGAAAATTGTATACTATGCGTTCATGGGATTCGTTATAAAATCTAACAACTAATCGACAGTATTAAACAAGCTCGAAGTAGGTACGGGAATAGAAAATGCACACGCAACATCCTACCTCGTGGGGCTTCACCCGAAGCTTCGCGACGATCCGCCGACACCACCGCACCTCGCCGGAGACGCCTCGTCGGACTCTTGCCAGATATGGAGGAGGAGAGGGAGAAGAGGGGCTGCTAGGGGGAAGGGGAAAGAGAAGAGGGTGGAGGGTGTGTTAAGCGTTTAAATAGAAAACGCTTAACCACCCACCCGTCGGCCTGGACCCGAACTCTCAGCAGGGTCGAGGATAAGCCTACCCTAGGGTAAACACCACCTCTTGAGCACAATGGAGGTCTCAAAACTTTAGCCCGAGATCCCGTTAAAAAGTCATAAAATTTAACGTCCGAAGCCGCTAAATTATGAAAACTCCCCTGGAGCCATTTTTCACAAACGGCCTGCGCCCGCAAAACTTATACCCCTCCTAGGGTAAACGGCACGCTCCAAACTCAACGGTGCCCTCGGTTTCCTAATCCGAGCTACCGTTTACGAGATACTAGCATTTCACAATTAAATGAATAAATGAATATATTAATTTTTCCGTTTAACCTTCCGAATGCGAGCGAGGCATCCAAACATCCCGTTCCGACAAGTTTTATGTCGTTCCTAGGGTAAAAACCCCATTCCGGACCCATCCGTATACTTGGATCTCTGATCCAGAACTCCATTTAGGATTAATCCCATTTATTTAGCATTTCTATTGTGAACGCACTGAAAATTTAATTCCGGCCACTCTGGGGCTCAGAATCGCACGCCGTCTGAAGGCGCTGCCCTAGAATATTATTAAGAATATTCCAAAGTCTTTCGTAGAAAAATCCAGGTTCTTACAATTTACTATAATGAAATATCATTAGAAACCTTGCATCTTAGAGATAAATTTCCACAGAACAAGACTTCTCTCATGGTTAATGTTTATTGGAGGAATCATAAATTTGAAGAAGCTATATGGGAATCCATGGATTTGATGAAACAGATAATCATAAATTATTTATATCAATGAAATAGAATTTAGAGGGTGAAATTCATTTGGGGGGTGGGGTGATATAAAACCCAAATATTTTATGATATATTTAATTTTAAATTAATTTAATTTATTAGATAGCTTATGATACATGAAAACCGGGGTCTAAATGAACAATAATATAGTATACCATTTTAACATAACTATTAAATTAGAAGAGTTAAAATGAATAACCATATTTTTAAATTTATATATAATGGTCTTAAATAAAGTATATATATAAATAAATAATTACTCATCTATTAGTAAAGTTATTTTAAACTTCAAGAATTCATTTTTCCTCAAGAATGGGTTTAATTGATTTTTTGAGAAATTAATATAATTATATCTGTCCAATTTTAGAAAATTTATTTCAAAAAAATTAAATTCATTGTTAAAATAATCATGTAAAAAATATATTCGATTGACGTTTTGAGAATTTTCAGAAATGATTGATTGTTCTATGAATAGTGAGAAATACTGATTTTAATTGGAAAATTTCTTTTAATTTCTAGAATTTAAAAAGTTAAATATTGTTTTAAAAGTAAATTTATTTATTTTATATAATTAATATTCCTATTTAATTCACTGTAATAAATATTTTGGGGAGTTTGGTATAATTTTTTTTATACTTGTGAAAATACTTTTTCCTTGATAAGCATTTTTTGTTGTGTTATGTGAGTTTATTTTAATGTTATTTATTCCTCATATATAGACTGAATCTTGAAAAATAAATACAATATTTTTATCCAAGATTTAAATATTTGGTAAATATTCCATTTTTATTTTTGGTCATTATGAGTAGTAATTGGGGTAAATATTTGTCACCTTGTTATGGGGTAAAATGGATAAAATATATCTAAAACAATGAGTTATGTTCTCAAAATCAACCCAAAAGATTCCTTTATTTCCTTTTAGAGAATAAATTATACCATATACATAAAAAATCATAAAATATAATATTTTTGTGTGATATTCCCTTAATAAGTATATTTATATTATTTAAAGAAAATTCCAAAATGTCACACTCTTGAATTTAATATCTATAAAATTATTATATAAGGATAAATATTGGATATGTTGGTTTATTTTTTATATTTAATAATAATTAATTTCTTTATCATGGTAATTTATTATTAATTTTTATTGATGGAATAATTACCTTAAATTCTTACCCAATGAAGACACAATATTTATTCAATTAATAGAAAAATTAAATATATATTTAAAGTAATAAAATTTGGATAAATTATTTTATTAAATATTATATGAATATAAAACATTAGGGATTTTTTAAAAGTTTAGATTAGAATTAAATAACTATCTTTATAGGTTTAAAGTAAAATTACCTGAATATTGTCAAGAAATTAAATTAATAATATTTTATATCAAATAATATTTTAATAAGTTTTTTAAATATCATTAAATTTTTTGTAGTGGACATGTAGGACTATTAATGGTTTAAAGATCACCCCTTTTCCATTTATAAGATAGTTTTTAATCAATAAGAAAAATTATTACCCTATAATATTGAAAAAAGTATTATCTCATTTAAAATTAAAATTAGCATACAAAGTGGTTGAATAATAATATAAGGAATAAAATGAAACCAATAAATGTATAAATTTTATTTGATGATGATATTTCAACATTATACATTCTTTCATCGAATATTTAACAATTTGGATGAATTTTTATTGATATTTACTTAATTATATTTTAATCTTTTTAGTAATTCCTTGTGTGTAATTTCCCTCCCTTAAAAAAGGACACACCTTATCTCTTTTATTTACATTAATTTGATCCATATATATTGAAAAAAATCTTCCAAATTATCTTATAAAGATCCATATCCAGGATTTATAGTTTTTTCATGGAATGAAAATTCCTAGGTCATTTAATAATGGATCTAAATGAGGCTTAATGAAGAAGAGGTAATCTTCATACCCCACCCAATACGAATTTTTTATTATTATACATACTATAAATATGTTGTATTCATGATAGAAATTTAAAATTTTTATAATTTATATAATTAAATGTTATTATTATTATTATTCTATCATTATTCACCCACTTTTCCATTAAATGGGATGTGAAAGTATCACCTACGCATACATGTAGACTACAAACTCCACCTATTGATATAATTCATTTTCCATCACCATCTTTCATGGATTGTTATTATGTTGAGTCTAAAATTTATATATGATATTTATAAAATAATTATACTTATTTTATTATAATATAATATTTAACTTTTTACCCACCCATCCATTGTAAAATGATAACGTCGCTTATGCGTGCATGTGGACAACCACCACCACGAAGAAAAGTGATTAATTTTTCATTTCTAGATTAAAAGGATGGTAATGAAGAAATATTTCATGAATATATGTGATATATATGATATTAAAATAAATTTAAAAGGATAATTATAATTTAACTTTCTTTGGTTCTATCCATTGAAAAGTAAAAATATCTTTCATACGTACGTACAACTTACAATCACAATGGACCATGTAATTTTTTTTTATATTTATATCATTTATGGATGAATATATATATATATATAAAGAATATATATTATATTAAAATCATATTTAATTTTTTTATATTCTTGAACTCTGATCAAAGTAAAAGTTATATAACTAATGAAAAAAACAATCATGAAAAAAAGATAGTTAACACTTGAAAACAATGATTTTAATAAAGAGTTACTGATGATTGTTTATTAAAATGCTATAATTGGATTATTTGTTTTATTATAAGTATGTACATGAATATGTCATAAAATTATAATAAAATAAAATTTATTATTCAATGAGTAAAATTAATTTTTACATAAGTTGAACTCAAGGTAATTGATTTATGTTACAATCATATTTTTTAACTAGACTAATTATAATCATGTTTCAGATTATGAACTTTTTTGGCCTATCTCTCAAAAAAACCGTGAATTTTATTCTCATATTTTAATTTCTTAAGAACACATTTTTTCATTTCATTTTCCTCACATTATGTAATCAATAGACTGAATGAATGATAAACAACTTCATCCCGTACATCGAACAATAGTCCTTTTTCTTTGATATCAAAATTTTATAAAAATGTTTTCCATTTTTAATAATATTTTATTGTTTTAAAGTAATTTTAACTAAAGATTTAATTTATACTTAATTTTTTCAATGAAATATTTTTATCATTTTCCAAATGAGTTATTTTTGGCTTTTAACAAAAATTGTGAATAGAATATTTTCTTTAATATATATGACAAAAAAAATTACCTATTTTCATGACCACCCAATACTTCAAATATTTCATTTTAATATTCATTGGTTCTTTGAAAATATTTTTTTCTGAATATTTGGGGAATTTTTATATTTTAAATATGTTATTTCAAAGTGAAAAGGGTATTTTCCTCTTGAAATATTCCTGAAATATTTTAATGTAATTCTTCATATATTAAAAAATCCATTAATGTTACTTTAAAATTACTAGTTATAAGATCCAACCATACCATATTTATTATTTATTTGTATTGTTTATAGATATGTCGATGAAATATTGATGATTTCCATTTTCTTTTCCACAAGTTATGTAAAGATTAATGTTTTTAGGATATTGTGGAAAACATCTGAATATATATATGATTATGTGATGCGTTTTCCTAGGAATATATATCCTTCCAATAAATTGAGTAAATATTAATTTTATATGAGATCCATGAGTATATGTGAGGTTTCCCAATATCTAAAGGGTTTACAAATGTGGTTATCCCAAGCCTGAAGCAGGCACATAGGCGGGTTTCCTAGTCCAAACATGTCATCAATGTATTCGAGGGTAGCCTTGACCTTTGATTTATATGATTATGATTATCACACACAATATAAAACTCTTTTATGACATGATAATATGCCAATTTTATTATCTCATGGATAATTCTCATTGAAACATTTTGGTTCATTTCTTATTAACATCTAAGATTTATGCCATGACTCATGTATATGATCTATAAATTAAATATCACGACTTTATAAGGACAATATCATATCCTCATAACCTTTAGGGAAATTTTATGTTTAAATGATTATTTATATCTCCCTTGTTTACGCATACTATTCGTTTTATATCACTGTTTATTATTTTTCTTATCCTCAGGATTTATATAATAATTATAAGTATGACATGTCTAAGAAAGTTGATGGTTATGAAGAACTAAGTGGGAGATGGTGTATATCTACTATGAATAATTTATTTATGTTTATAGATTTTAAAATATACTAAAACAATATGGTTCTGTTTTGGATCATAATTTTTTACAATGAATATTATTTTAATAAGATGTAATATTTATTAATGAAAAGTTTGGGTCACTACTCTCTTCCTAATTTTAAGTCTATAACTGAAAAAAACAATTTGTAAAACATGATAGAGAAAATAATGACAGAAATGTTTTATACAACAAATTTGATAAACAATTTTGGATTTATATGGATAATTAAAATAATTTGGGTTAATTAAATGTAATATTAAGTTGAATGGGAATCCATTCTATGATGAAACTGAATATCATTCATTAGGATTCATTTTAGAGTTATGGTTATTAATTTTTCCCATGATTGTTTAACATTCAAATACTATTAGCCTTTAATCCATTGAATAAACAAGATTAATCTCTCATTATTTGTACAGTGACATGACCCATTGTTTGGATATGAATAAACTCATAAAGCTTATTGTAAAACTTATATGAACATGTAATGAGAAAAACATTTCATGAAAATCATACTTGAGTATTGAGTAAAATATTCCTGGAAAGTAGGCATACTTGTGTAAGAGGGGATTAAATAAGTGGGGATGAATTGAATATACATAATTAATAAAATTAAATCAATAACATTTCAAATGCATAAAAACATGATGGATATGGTGTTAAAATAGGAACTACCATTGGTAAGATATTTAAACTTTTTTCTCAGGTAAGACTTTTGAAAATCACTTGTGAGGAGTCTAAATTATAGGATTGGTGAAATTAAAAAATCCAATACTTTCACATATTTAATTGTGTATATTTATTGTTTTAATACTAATATTTTATCATTTTTAGGTAAGTATCGCATATTTAGATTATTAGAGTAATTTGGGATTTAGTGAGAAAATAACATAAATCTAGAGTTTTAATTATTTATTCGATGTTTATAAATAATTAAATAATATAATTCAATTAATATTTAGTATTTTGTTTATTTATCTAGGTATCTAGATGGAATTTCAAAGAAATTATGGTGATTTTATGAAGATTCTGGAATGAATGCTGGTTCATGTGGCTTCTTGACTTGAAAGTCACTTGTCTGTGCTGTGGTTGATTGATCAACCAGAATAAGAAGTTATTAAATGATTTTTAGATAGTAAACTAACTTCACATTAATATATCAAATCACATGTTCATTCCAATAGACTAAAACATGGTAAATAGACTATGTAAATATCAAGTATAAGAAGAAAACTGATCAAATGTGCCTTTTTGGATTGACCTTGATCAGAAATTCTAAAAGGTACTCAATCGACCAAATGACCATCCAATTGACTATATGTTGAGTTTTAAACATGGTTAAATGAATTCTATATAGTCCCTTTTTTACCATATGTCCACTATAACCACATGGTTGATCCACTAATGTTGGGCCTCATGGTGGAACCGTGAAATTTACAAAAAACTGTTCATGGATGGTTACCTGAAAAATTTATGGGACTTGTACAAACATTAAAAAAATCACTAGGATTATATGTTAGCTTTAATTAAATCAGTAGGATATTTACAAACCAATTTAAACATGTAATATATTTCATTTTATAGAAAATAAGTAAGGATTCCAATTTCACATAAGACCTAATCACACTAGAGATTTGGAGATTAGAAAAAGGAAAGAATTTAAATATAAAAAAATGTTAGGATCTTAAGGGATTCATTGGAAAAAGGTAAGGCATATAAAATATTTCAGAGGAAAAGGATGCACACTTGAGGGAACACATTTTTTATGGACCTGAACCTACTTGTGCATGACTATGTGAAATTTGTATAGAAATTTTATTTTCTATTTTCCTTTAGTTTTGATTTCAAAATTCTATCTTATTCCATTGTCACTAAATCTACCCATTTAATGGAGGGATGAAATCTATCGTATTAGGGAAGTGATGGTTGAAACTTTTTTAATGCTTTAATTTGTGTTCTTTGTGGAATAAAAATATCCCTCCCTACCATGTTAAATTGATTATAATATTACAATAGTAGTTTTTTGATTTTAAGAGAGATGGTATTTGGTTATTAATTTAGTATATTTATTATTTCCTTATTTGATGATATTTATATCCATCCAAATAGTAATGATCATTAATGGAACATTTTATAGCTACATTATAAAGTGCTTGAATATTGTCAACATGTGTGTAAGTGGGTATGGGAACTCATGGTTTTTTAAGAATACCAAGACCTAATTGAGAATTTCCCATGTCTATTAGTAGGGTGAAATTAAAAACTTATGCAGATATGATGGTAGGTAGAATAGGATAAGGTCTCAATTAGTAATAGTCTCACCACCACCTTTCATTTAAGGGATAAATATGAAGTAATTTGGGATTCTATATTTTAACAGGTTCTAGAGGAAATATGAAAAACTTACAAACTAGTATTTGAATAGGTTAATACAGCATTGTCCTAATAATTTTCTCTTATTAAATTATTTATCAAATTACTGATTAGTTTAATTATTTAATTTAAAAAACAAAAAACATTTCAAAATAAATCTCTTTTTTCTAAACCACAAGTGCCAATATATTTTCCAGAATTCCTAACATAGAGACAACATTAGGTTTCCACTAACAATAAATTTTTAAATAGGGGTTATAGGTTTTTTACACACCTTGTGACAGTTTTAAGTGTTAAAGGGAATTATCCAAAAACATATAAAAATCCACCAAGAATAACACACCCAAATATTATTTTCATTATTTTGGGAAAATATTACTAAAATCCACTTATAAACCAATTAAATAGGGAATATATAATTTTTTCACTCAAACTAGGTAATAGTCTAATACCAAAAAGAGAAAAAATATTTATTTTAAACTCCAATGAAAAATTTTTCTTTAAAACCAACTACATTCCTTTAAAATGCCCATACAAATCCAATAAACCCATTAATTACCATTGTAAAGGAGTTCAAAATTTCCTTTTAAAATTAAACTACAAGTAAAAGAAATATTATAATGATATTTAAAAAGTAAAAATCCATTTAATTATAAACCACTCATCCCATATCATAAAATCAATATATGTAATGAAACATTCCAATGATAATAATAATAATCACATGAACCCTAAAAGAATCTAAAATATAAATATATTTAATATAAAAAGAAAAACTACTATAAAAAATCTTCTGTTTACTCAATTGAAGGTCATATTAATATCTATTAACCCCAGAAAAACATATATCATCATAAATTTTCACAAATTAATAAAATAAATAAATTTAAACCAAAAACTATAAGGGAATAACATATCCTGTAACGACCCTATCTTTTATTAATGAAAATTCCTCTTGATCTAATTAAATGTAATATTTTATATAATGGTAATATAAAATATTAAATTCATTGGTTTTATGATTTTGGATTTTAAAATACCATTAATAATTTTTATCGTTTCTAAAATAGCCGTTGAAAAGTGATCACATGATTAGTATAAATATAGGGCTTTATCAAATCGAATTTACTCAAAAAAAGGAAGCAATGGCCTCATCCAGTAGAATTGCTCTATATAAATCCCATTTGTTGGAGTTCATAAATGAGGTGGTGTCACCAGGATTATATCTTGACCAATCCTAAGATGAGCTTCAACACGTTAAGCTCGAATAGAACTGCCTATGGGACAAGTGAAAGTTGATAGAGATTACCACCCGAGCGACATTTTATGAGCCACCCCAAGAGTCTATAACCATCGAAATCCTTAAGCTTCAGTGATGTGCATTTGTTATAAGGGCTATGCAATAAGATCCTAACCTTATAATTATTTTCATTATTTTTGTATATAATATAGAATATACATTCATTTTATTATTATTACATTGTAAATGGTTTTTAATGCACAAATAATATTTTTAATTAATATTAAATTAACAAATATATTTTGATGAATTAATGTATATTTTTAATTAAATAATATTTTAATAAAATATTAATATCACTAAATTACATTTTTATTAAGTATAAATGATCATATAATTTTATGAATACCATTGTATTTTTTATTAAAGTTTGAAAGTTGTTTTGTTAAAACACATAAATTTTCAACAAATGCTGGTTTCTATTTTGAAATTAAAAATTCACATATTTAGAAAACTATTTAGATAAAATTAATATCATTTTTGGAATAAGGATGTTGAAATTATCCCACAGTGAATTTTTCAAAATTTTATTACATAGTCAAATATTTGGGAAAAAATTAAATACTATTTAAATATAAAATTTCTTTTATGACATCATAATGACCTAATAATGATGTCATAAAATACTATAAATTTTTTTTCGGCCAATATATGTTTTATCTATAAAATAATATGATTTTATATTTTTCTGATTAATTTTATGGGGCCTTAGTTGACCCTGCAAGACTTCAAAAACATTTTATCTTTTAATATGATTTCCTTGAGAGTGAGACACACCTCCACAAAAGGAACCCAAATATTTTAAAAATTTAGGACATTGTAAATTTAAAATAATTTTTTAAACTCACCGTTTGAAAAAACAACAGGAAAATGCATGGGATGGTTTGTGGTTTTGATTAGTTTAATGTGTAGTGTCCAAAACCTAAATAATAATGAATTCCATCTCCTTTTCCTATATAATCTCACCCTAGCTCCCACTTCCTCATCACGAAATTCCTTTGGATCTCAACAAACCTATTCCCTCCTCTCTCTATAATCCTCCCAAGGCACCACATGGTCCATGGAAGCCTCTCTTAAGCCTCTCCCAATCCCTTGGGCTCACACATCCAAGTACGGGATTTCATCCCCTCTCTTTTTTTTATCCAAGTTTATTTATGTTTCTATACCATTATATTTTCAATTAAAAATATTGGGGTATGATTAATAACCTCCCCTATAATTAATTATTTTTTTTAATGATGAGAGACCCATTTCTCCCTCATTAATTCATTCCAAGTACACATTTTACCATGCCGAAATTTCGTAAAGGATTTCTCTCTCCTCATTTACTTTCAAGTACTTATTATTATTTATAAATATAAATTCCAATAAATATGTTAGTAAATGTATATATATGACCCCATTAATATCAATTTCATGTAAATACGATGAGAAACCCATTTCCCACTCATCAACTAGTTTTAGGAATTATTATGTCATGTCGTAAGGCTGCCGAAATTGCAGTGTGATTTTCAAGCCAAAGCCATTGTGTAGTGAATACCATACCCATTTTTCTGTTATCGGTATTCATCTTTATGAACATTTACTTTTTTATTATAAATTTTCATGTATTAATTATACATTCCTTTTTCATATAATAAATGATGATGTTTTATGAATCCAGGTTATATGATCCATGTGGCACACTTATGCATCAAATGGAATGATTAAAAAGCTATGCCATGATAGCACTCCAATGCCTTTTTTTAAGACTAGTATCATGATTCTTCAAGTGAAATGAGGTATTACTCCTGATAATTCAAGTGAAATGAGGGTTTACTCATGCTCCATGTGCAATGATCCTTGGATCTTTCTAATATCATGTTAAATGTGGTTTCCAGATTTCCATGTTGTGATAATCATTCTATATGATGCCATTATGTTCATATTTATATTATACTCTATTGATATTCCTACTTCCTAACATGTACTATATTCCTTATGTTATGCCTTGTTTACTCCCTTACTCGGCATTATAGCTCACCCTTTTCTTTTTCTAGTCCTCATGTTATCCCATGAAATGAAAAGTATGAAGGAATATGTGTGGTCTTATAAAAGAATTTTTTAATATTGAGGTGTATTTCATGTATTCAGTTGTTATGTAATTTTACCCAGCCCCAAATACACTATAAATCTTCATATTATATGTTGTATCTGTTGAAGAGTTTATATAATAAATTATGTTTATGTGTGAAATAAAGAGCAGGGTAGTTATAGATCACCAACTCACCAGATAGTGAAACAATGGTAAAACTTAAAAATAAAAGAAGTTTGGTCCACTCTTGACAAATACCCAAGCCTATGACACAAAAAATAGAAAATTATTAAACCCAAATTAGTAAAAATTTTCATATAAAATCATCAAAATCCATAACCGAGTGAATTAAATTACATTTCTGAAAAAAAATTGTGTAGAATATAGAGAACCAATGTTTCGTAAAACTCATATATGAACTAATCATGAAATAACTTTTTTATTAACATAATTCCTCAAAGATTTAGTGGTATCAATACCAAATACATAACATTTGGTAGAAATATATTATGTAAATTAAGGATAAGAACAAGAAAGTTGGATGAATGGAGATCTACCTGGGCTCAGTGAGATAAATTCTACCAACATTTTAAAGACCCATAAAATTCAAAGGAAATTTTTTTTCTTAATTTTCTTTGAGATTTTACAAGAACGCAGTTTCTAACGGCACCTGATTCTGAGGAACGGTGTGCCCGAAATCATTTTCCGAATTTTATCTTGTGTATGTTCAGTGAACAAACGAGAGGGTTTTCCTAATTTTTAAACCGGTGCTCGGAATCGAAATCTGAGGGCACCGATGGAATCGTAGCGCCAGTAATTGCTTAGGAATACCTTTTCCAGAGTTGAATTTTCTCGGGTGTGGTTAATAATTTTGGGTTAAGTAAATGAATAAAATAAAATGGGGAAAACAATTTATTTTATTTAAATTTGTTTAACCTAATCTAACTGGATGAAGTGGGACCCACTATATCCTACTCCACTATGTAGGATATTTGTGGGATGGGGCCCAAACGAGCCCCACCTTTTCAACTTCCACGAAACCCCCACCTTTAATTAAGTAACGCACCCGCACCCCCCTTTAAATGTATGTCAACTAGTGCGTTTAAACTGAATAATAAACACCTCATTAATTGGGCGGTTTAAACTCATCAATTAATTCAATTAATTGATTGATTTGATTTTTCAATTTCAAATTTTTGGCTTGTGTGTAAATAAAATAAGACAAGTCTTATTTTTTTAAAGGGGTTCGGTTGTGCAAGAGGGCTTAGGAGAAATCAATCAAAGCCTTGAAGAATTCCTCCCGCGACGAAGAACGCGAAGAACGCAGAGAACGCCGACATCCAACGAAGGTCGACAAGAATGTCATATCCTCAGAGATCAACGACGCGATGCCGACGAATCTTTCTACACGACGCGACGATCCCCCTTTCGCGACCCCTTCTTCCGTGACGTTCAATTCTGCGACGAACTATTGTTCAACTTTTTCTTTGAGGTAGGGGATTATTTCTTATTGTTCGTGATTACTTTCATCGATGGTTATAATCATTATTTGATCTGCCTGATATCGCAATAACGAGAGGAGGTCGGACCGCACGAACATGGCCGACACTCCTCCCCCCTTGATTGTTGATTTGTTGCAGCACGAACAAGGTAGCGCAGTGCCGATGCACCATGCGGAAAATAATAAATATTGGGAGAAGAATCGCGGAGCTGGAGAATGTCGATGAGGCCGCAGCTGGAGCTGGGCCGTGGCGGAGGGGCGTGGTGCCGTCGAGCCGTGACGGTCGGACCAAGGCCGCGGCGGAGCAGGAAGCAGCGGCCGGCTTCCGACCATCAGCGCCGGAGCAGGAGAGAGGGACGCCGGCGGTCCCACGGCGGCAGCAACTGGCAGGCCGGACCAGGCTGGCCGGCTTCCAAGAAGGGTCGGGGGTCGTAACCCCCGACTGGCCAGTAGGAGCGGCCCCTCTCATGGGGGCCGCAGTTTCACACAGGGGGGCAACGCGCCCCCTACACCCTTCCGCTCGACCGCTACGGTCGAGCCACCTAACCACGCTGGCCAGGTTGAGTGAGCCAGGCTGGGCCGCACCCTAATGGGCCAGACCCAGACCCGGGTCGGGTCGACCCGGTTCGGCCCAAACCAGGGGGTATCGGGCCGGGCCCGATCCCCCTATTCGCGGACCTCTTCGGTATTTTTCACATAACTTGGGCTGCGGACCACCGATCAATGCACCATCAGGTGAGATGCTATCCTTGGATCGAGACGGTCGTTTTGGTATATTACAATCAAGGTTTCAGAGAACTTTGGTTTTGGCCGGGTTGGTTCGTACACGAAACCAACTGGGCCCTCGGAGCAAAAACACTTATAACTTGAGCTCCGGATGTGCGACTGACAAACCGTCAACTTTGTTGGATTCCTCTTAGTGAGACAGACCTTTTGGATTACTCTGCTCGAGGTTTGGACATAGTTGGAGTATGGTCGGGTTGGTTTTGACTTAAAAACCAACAGGGCCCCTAGGATGAACAAGCCAATAACTCTCAGACCGGGAGTTTGATTGACACGCCGTCTGTCACGTTGTGTTATTGTTGAAGATAGGGAAATTTGGGTTACATCAACTCCGGAATTTGTGTCAGTTGATGTATCAGCCCCTCGGATCGTGGAGCGGACACTCCCGAACAAGCTTGCTGTGTGCGGGAACCCTAGAGTTGGCTGGGACTGCGACGACGATGAAGAAAGTACGGGAATCCTCCGTGGGTTCGAAGGTGATGACTATAACACTTACCGATCCTACGTGGGTCAGTGGTACCGATCCTGTGTTGGTTAGATCCTGTGTGGGTCAGTGCTCAACAGTCCTGTGTGGGCCAACCCATACCGATCCTGTGTGGGTCAGATCCTGTGTGGGTCATTGCGGGGGTTAGTACCAATTGATCCTTTGTGGGTCATTGTGGGGGTTAGTACCTATCGATCTTTTGTGGGTCTGACGGCTTAGATAAGTCAGTTTCTATATCTGATCTACTTTATCGTCTAACAAAGAAGTATACCTGTGTGAGCTAAGTCTTGACTTTCAATCTTTATCTTCGATAAGATTGTCTTGATATCCTGTGTGGATTACGTTATGCATTCCTGTGTGGATTGGGTTATGATTTCTTGTGTGGACAGGGTTGTACTTGGGCTCAGATTCTGGAGCCGAACCAAAATTAATGACTTAGGTATATGTATGGGAATATACCTAATTAGTGTTGGATATTACTTCATGATTTTATCTTTCCTTTGTGGATTATCCTTTGTGGATTTTGGGAGACCTTCGGGGGTATCAGGGTCCCTACTGAGTAGCGTGTACTCACCCCTGCACGGGATATGCCCGCACTACGTTTTGTTGGATGCAGATGATGGATATCACTGATCATTGTAGTGGATAGTGGAGCACGCAGTACCTGGAGGTGGACCACTGGGTGGGACGTACACGGAGTGGACGGCTGGACCCGAGGAACTGAGGTGGCTATCTGTACCCACCTTTCAGGTGGGAGAACCAGTGGATGGCTCGACCTTTCTGCTTTACTTTTCAGTTTCTGTACCTCCATTTCCAGTTGTACTTTACTTTCAGTTTGGGTTTGTATTCTGGCCCACTTACTTTTCCGCACTTACTTTTCTACACCTACTTTTGTACCCAGTTTTTACTTAGTGATTACTTCTTCTTTCTTACTCTGTGTGTGTTATTTTAATTATATAAAGGCAATGTATTCCATTTTCATCGCGAATTACTCCTTGGTGCTAGTCGCCAACCCCTATCTTATGGAAAGCGGGCTTGGGGTAGTCACAGAATGGACCCTGAGGAAGGGTTTTCAAAAATTGGTATCAGAGGAGTTCTGTTCTACTGAAGAACTCAGGACTCTTTTCTTTTTCTATCTGAAGAAATAGTGTTAAGAGTATTGAGTGTGGTTATCAGTCCAGGGAGTCTAGTGTTGGTGTGGCAGCTGACGTATCCTTACTCCAGGACCCTGACTTCTGATTTCCGACTTAATACACAAAACAGTGATTGTATGTGTGTTTTAAAAGTTTTCTTTGTTATTAATTTGTGTCAGCTCACCAGGTATACTTTTTAACCGTGGCACACCTGTTTCTTTTAAAGATGGCCCCACGACGATATCCAGCTAGGGTTTCAGGTTTTGTATGTGACGACAGCCCACCGAGCGATGGGGCCTCAGTATAGGGCCCTTTAACAGCAAAGGCACCGGCGGTACCTCTACCCGCCGAGCCACCAATGCTACCATCTCCAGCCGCTGAGAGTGCACGTCACTGTGGTGAACTGCACGAGTTTCAGCGTCAGCGACTTCCCAGGTTCCGTGGGGAGACGAACCCTCAGGCCATCGAGGATTGGATGGAGGTAGTTATATGAGTTTTCCTTTTGTTAGGGACACCAGCAGACCTCATGGTGATCCTTACAGCGAGTCTCCTACATGCGGCAGCATGTAGATGGTGGAGCTTGATGCTCCAGGTGCACGGCGAAGCATCTCTTCTCTGGACGGACTTTGAGAGCCTCTTCCACTCGGTGTTCATCCCAGGCACCCTCTGTGCGGTGTGCATCCAGGAACATCTATAGCTGTGGCATGGCAGCTTGACGGTCGCCCAATACTCGGAGAGATTTATAGACCTCTCGCGCTATTCGACGGACATGGTACGTGACCCATTCTTCTAGGCCCGGACCTTTGAGCAGGGATTGAGGCATGAGATCAGTGCATCGATGATCTCCCTCAGCATTCCGACACAGGCAAGGGTACTGGACCGAGCCCTTCTCATCGAGAGCTTCCTAACTAAGCCTACATCAGCAGTGAGACCTACCGTAGGGCTGCACGTAGCAGAGTCTTATACAGCTGGCAGTCGCCGGATGACACATGGGTCCAGGGAGATCATACCCTCATCCAAATGACCACAGGACACTGTCTCCGAGGTGCGAGGAACACAGCACAGAGCCAATCTTAAGAGAGGCAGACAGTGCTACGCATGCGGCGGGCAGGGCCACTTGGCTCGTGATTGCCCGACCCGCCGTGCTGAGATGCCGCAGACAGTTGAGGGGCCACCCAGGTAGAGGAAGAGGTCGACCATGGAGGTCCGCAGGGAGCAGGCAGACGAGGCAGAGGAGCTGGTCGAGCAGCAGGTGGTGGGTGACTCTTTCAGGCTCTACCACCACCACCACCACCAGGAGGTCCACCCCGACCACTGGGAGCTAGCGGGTAGATACAGGCACAACTCCAGGCAATGGAGGCCTACGACCACGACGCACCCGAGATGATTCGAGGTACTATATGTGTCTACTCCACCCTTATTGTTGTTCTTATAGACACATGAGTGAGTCATTATTTCATAGCCGCTGCCCTTGTTCGGAGCTCGAAGATTCTGATGGAGCCGTTGTCTCGATCCTTACGGCTAGAGACTCCTACGTGAGTAGACTCGACGATTAAGGACTGGTGCCGACAGTGTGGGTATACTATAGGAGGAGAGAGCTTCGGTTGGGATCTTCTTGTAGCGGCGTCGGGGTCTTACGATGTCTTCTTGGGTATGGATTGTTTATCTACAGTCCATTCTCAAATTGACTGCATTAGGCACAAGGTGCGATGTGTTCACACCGACGGGAGCTGGTTCACCTTCACCAGGGAGAAGGGAGCCTTTGCAGTGCAGGATGGACTCTCGCAGAGGAGAGGACAACCCATCAATAATCAGTTTCCTAGCCTCATCCTAGGAACAGTTGACGTGCAGAGTCCTGGTTTTCCTACAGTGGTGGATTAGTATGCAGACGTTTTCCCCGATGATGTCCCAGGGCTACCTCCTACAAGAGAGGTAGAATATTATATTGACCTATACCCCGGGACAACCCCGATATCCACTCCAGCATATCAGATGGCTCCCGCTGAGCTTCGAGAGCTACAGGTATAATTGGAGGACTTTCAGGGCAAGGGATTCATCCGACCTATTGTTTCACCCTGGGCTTCCCCAATATTGTTTGCCACGATGGCGGACGAGAGCTTGTGACTTTGTGTCAACTATCGTCGCATGAACCTGGTGACTGTGAGGAACAAGTATCCACTACCATGGATTGATGACCTATTCTATCAGCTCAAGGGAGCATGGTGTTTCTCTAAGATAGACCGTAGATCAAGATATCATCAGCTTATAGTTCGCGATGATGATGTGTTGAAGATGGCCTTCAGATGTCAGTATGGCCAATATGAGTTCTTGGTTATGCCTTTAGGCATGACCAATGCTCCAGCAGTGTTCATGGGCCTCATGAACATGATATTTTAGCCATACCTCGATCGATGTGTCGTGGTCTTCATTGACAACATTTTGAGATACTCGACCACTGAGGAGGAGCACGCCTACCACTTGCAGGTTGTACTAGACACACTCCTAGAGCACCATCTTTACGAAATGCTCTGGAAGTGTCAGTTCTGGTTACGTGAGGTCCACTTCATGGGACACGTCATCTCTGAGGTGGGAGTTGCAGTGGATCCTACGAATATCGAGGCTGTGCTAGCTTGGGAGACACCCAGGAGTGTGACGGAGGTGTGGGGTTTCTTGGGGATAGCTGGATACTACCGGAGATTCGTGCCAGACTTTTCCAGAGTTGAGGAACCACTCTCAGCTTTGACGAAGAAGGGGAAACCCTTTGTGTGCTCAGACAAATGTCAGTAGAGCTTCTAGGAGCTAAGACAGAGATTGACCAGCGCGCTGATTTTGAGGCTACCAGAGGAGGGAGTTGGGTACATAGTTTACTGTGATTCATCAGGGACCAGACTCAGATGTGTCCTGATGCAGGAGCGGGCCGTGATCGCCTATGGATCATGATAGTTGAGGCATCATGAGAAGAAATATGCTACCCATGACCTGAATTTAGTAGTAATGGTATTAGATCTGAATATTTGGCGACACTATCTAATGGGAGAGCGTGTTACAGTCTATTCTGACCATCAGAGTCTCAGGTATATCTTCTCGCAGAAGGACCTGAACCTAAGACAACAACGATGGCTCGAGTTTCTCCAGGACTATGAATTTGAGATAATCTATACTCTTGGAAAGGGGAAAGTAGTATCCATTGCCCTCAGCAGGAGGACAGGCATTCAGCTACTTAGGGATCCGACATAGCAGTTGGCCGCTTTGCAGATATCCTTCGTGGATAGAGATGGAGCAGCCTTTCTTCAGTCACTCACAGTCACTCCTCCACTACTGCAGTGGGTCAGAGAGGAACAGTGTGAGGACGACGACTATGAGATGCAGCGTGCGCAGATATCATCAGGACAGACACTTGATGGATTCTCTTTAGGTGGAGAGCACGTCGTCCTTTTTAGAGGACGTACGATGGTACCAGCTGATTTACAGGAGGAGGTGCTAAGGGAGTTTCACACTTCCCCTTTAGAAGTACATCCAGGAGTGGAAATGATGTACCAGGACCTCAGACGAAAAAATGGTGGCTTGGGATGAAGAAGGCTTTGGCAGAGTTCGTTTCTAGATGCCTCACTTGTCAGTAGGTGAAGGCAGAGCACCAGGTTCGAACAGGCTTGGTACAACCTTTGGAGGTCCCAGAGTGGAAGTGTGATGACATATCTATGGACTTCATGACTAGGCTACCATGCACTTTGTATCGCCCCGACCCCAGCTACCCAGAGTCGGTGCATTACTTCGTAACATTAGCATGATCACAAAAGATCAAGTCTCGAAAGGCCGATTAGTTTAGTAGCCTTGGAAACACTAGATACATTCATAAATTTTACATTACATCATAAAATGAAAAACTACAATAACAAAGTCTCCATAGTCCACACTCATATGCTCTTCTGACTATCCCTGTAGGTCAATCATAAAATACTTCATCACATCATGGAAAATATTAAAACATTGAAAGGGGTGAGCTCAGATTCTCAGTAAGGATAACAATATTGCGGAAGCTTTCATAAATAAACATTAACATTTACGTCAATGTATAACTAAACCAAAAGACTTTTTAAACATGAACATCAGCATAATATAGCAATAATAAAATTATATAATGCCATTTACTTACTCACTTGGATATTCTACTAGTCGAATAATCACATGAAATATCATTAACCACTTTCATAATGATGGAATGCATAATGCCAGACTATCATAACCACGTAGCCAAGGCCTCGTGCCAAGACTACAAAGAAGATTTTGTCAAGGCCTTGCGCCAAGACACTAGTCTGTCTCATGAGACCTGTCGATTCATCGAGGAGCTATAGAGGACTCCACCCATCACTTATTAAGTCCAATGCATTCCTCATATGAACAGGTTTAAACATATCATAAACCATAACATAATCATATCACATAAACATACATAAAGGAGACATAACATTTCCACATTTCAATCAAAAGATATCAATACAACACATTTATATAATAAAAACACTTTCAAAACCATTTTCAATACCAAAATTAATGAAAATTAAAACTTTTTATTTATTTTTCATTTAAAAAAAATTTATGGCTTGTAGAGGAATCCGAAACTCAAATAATGGTCACGGCGGCGGAGAATTCGTTGTCACCACATATGTATGGCAAGAAAAACATTCCTTTTTTTCATTTAGTAAAATGCTTCATATAAAAAATATTCCTTTTGAATAAACATAAAAGTCAAAGGGGTTTATACACCATATAAAAGAAAGTTGTGTATAAAACAAAATATGCCTCAATGAAAGGAGATTGAGATGAAGTCCGTACCTAGATCACTTTTTAAATAAAATAGATCTATTATGTGTATTATATATAAGTACACATAAAGAAATTAAAAATACAAAATTGGACATAATAATACCATAAAATAATTTGAAAGTTGGAGATTAACCCAAAGAATGGAAATTGGGTTAAGAAATTCCCTTACCTCATGTCTGACTTGACTCGATCATTCTTTAACCTCATGAATAATAAACTAGAGTTAATTTTTATTTGATTAAAAACATTTTTAATGTTCATTATTCCTTTTATATCACTTATTACCATGTTATGAACATTATGTAATTATTTATGTTAATTACGGTCATTTTGTCGATCTTTGGTACTTGAGTCAAAAATAAACTTCTTATAATTACAAGTTGTTCATGTGGTGAAATATACATTATATTAAGAATTATATTCATGATTTAGATATCATATATATCATATATATCCAGTATATACATGAATTTATAATATTACATAACATTTAGAGGTAATAAATGAAATACACCGTTCATGAAGACGGTAAGCCGTACGTACGCATAAATGCTACTTTCATTTCCATTTCGTATTTAATGGAATGAAATTATAATTATATAAATGTATAATACAATTAATGTATAATATAATGTATAATACCATTTACTCCATACTTTATACATCCCACATATGGCATTAACGATTCAAATCACGTTGAGGGGGCGGTAGTCCCCACTTCCTAAAATGAAAATATCATTTTTACCCATAATGGAAACCATAAAGGTATTCCATAAATGAAAAATACAGAAGTTTAAGTAAAACATAAACATATTATATATCATACATAAATATATTTACATCTTAATGGCCGCATTTTATGGTGTTATATGAGTGTTGAACAATCATCGTTTCGTGAGGCAGAAATTTTCCATCCACATAAACAATATGTTCTTTAACTATTAGATATAGGTGTGTGTAAGTGTAGCTAGAATACTTATTATAGAAACATCCTAGTATATTTAGGATACTGGTTTTGTTACAAAACATATTTATAAAAAGATTTTAGGGGGTTAGAGAAGCAAAATAAAACAAAATAACATAAGAGAAGACATTACCTTAAAATCGGGTAAATCTTTTTTGATTTGACCCAAAGACTTCCTTGGGAAGAATTATGCCAAAAGTGAGGCTTCTAAAAGTAATATAGGTATGTTTGTAGAGTATTTGGGCAGAGTTTGGTCGAGAAAAATGGCTTGATGGTGTGAATAAGGTGGGAGTGGTGGGGGCATTTTATAAGAGGAGAAGAGGGGAACTCTTGGAATGATTGAACTGTTACTTTATTATGAAATTATTTTAGAATTATAAAGGTCCCACAATGATATATTTAGAGGATAAGGTGATAAGGGTTCTAAATCTACTCATCCAATATGTTTTTCACAAGTTTAAGCCTTGGAGTTTACATTATATTTTCATTTTATTTAAATCGTAAATTAATGAGGTAATCACTGCATCATCATGGTGTCATAAATAATTTAATTTATTTAATGTCTAAAAATTATAAAAAAATATCATGATATAGGAAATCTTTTTAGATTTCTAATTAATATTTATAGTAAGAAATATGACTTGTATAACCCCATTTATAAATTGTTTTAGAAAAATAACTCATGTTTGTGACATTTTTATTTTAACATTAAATAAAAAGTTTTTAATGTCATGTTCCTATCAAAGTTGCTCCATGGGGTCCCCAAGTAGACCCAAGGATTTTCTTGGTCGGCCATGACTAATCCAATAGGAGTAGGACAATTGTAAATGTATTTTCATATTTTTATAATATCATTTTTACCTTAAATTTCACTAATTACCTTTAATCGCGATTAATTAAACTTTAAAGTTACTAATCACCAAAAAATTATTTTTATCCCATTGAACCACATTTTACTTCCTAATGAAAACCATGTATGCCGGATTTTTGAAAATCAAATCACAGAAGTGGTTATGATTCATTTAAATGAAAAATCAGTTTTTTAACTACCACTTAGTGATTTCACTATTCATCAAAAATTGAAGTTTTTCAGAACAATGGCAAAATTTCACCCTAAGCTATAATTGATATTCTGAATTCAAAAATGATTCCTATTTTAAAAAATTCCAAACATATAAGTTTCATTAATTAATTTTATAACTAATTCCCGCTGTCACAACAAATAGCGTGTTTTTAAGAAACAATATATATCAAAAGATTGACAATTGTTTATGTCCAATTTCAAAGTGAAATTAATTATAATGAACACCATTGGATAAAATGGTAAAAATATATTCTAATTATACTTTAAAACCACTCAATAGTATAATTTATCACTATAAATTATTTTTATTAAAAAAGTTTTTTAAGTATTTTTCATTATTCATAAAAATTGGAAGTTCTTTGAAAATTACAAAAAATTCAACTTAGGATAATACAAAAACGAAGTCCATTTGGAAAGATAAAATTTATAAAATTTCAAAAATTAGGTATTTCTATTCATAACTGCTACTTTGATTAGTCGCGGTGTGTTAGAACCCGAAGTTGCATACAATACAAGCTATTGTATTATTGAAAGAGAATCGTATCGTGGAAGCTCTGGGTGTTACATTCTACCCTCCTTCAATAAATTGCATCCTTGCAATTTGAAATTTTTCTTTGAAAATAAAAGGTTGAAAATAGAAAATACCTTTGTGGAAAACCCACATCGGAAATAGGGTTAATAAAAATATAACATTAAAATAAAGAAAAAGAGGTACAAAGGTCACCCGAGATACCCCATACTAGGATTATATGAAAATATGGATATGGAGGAAAAAAACCATCAAGGTATGATGGAAAGTTGTAGAAAATAGGATTAGGAGAAAGTTAACCATAAGAAAATCACAAACTTCTGATTGGTTAAACGGTCATTGAATCCCCAGTTGGAAAAGATAACCGACACCATTTTTGTTTTAAGTTACCTTTCGTAATGTTGATGAATTTATTTAAGAGATTTACTAAGAACATAAGGAAATATACTTACTTGTCATGTAGGCTTTCATTCTTTAATAAATTTTTACCACAAACACATCTTTCACTCCAAAAGGTAATAGATTTCAAAAATATTATATTTATCCTTATCGTACAAGGTTCAAAATATTAACACAAAACATTTAAATTAGGAAAACTATTTTTTAATAACCAGGGACTTCCTGTAGGCTAGTGGTAGGTAATAAAGGCCTGTCGCACTATGGTTGTGCGTTCGATTCCTGCATCTTTGTCCGACACGACGGGTTATCCCCCAACCTGCAGGTTATCCTTTTCCTAAAACTATAGTATTCCAAAAATAATCTTCAAAAAAATTTTAACCTTAAATAATACTATCCAAGGTTCAACTTAATCCATTCCAACCTATATAGTTTTCCAAAATACCTATGTCCAGAATTTCCCTAAAAGGTCTCCAAATTCCAAAATCAATTTTAACATCAGATTACCCAAACAAAGTAATATTTCTCTTATTGTCACATGGTAAAAATATGATTACCTTCATCATATTAAAACCTTAATGAAAAAAAACAAGTACTGCAGTACAATCCTTATATATATCACATTATTATTATAACCAGAATATAATACTTGAGTCCAAAATCACCAATACATTAATTATTCCACTTCATCTATAGTAACAACATAATATTGTCCTTGATCCCTTGGCCTTTTCTGAGGTATGTTTCCCTGAATCATAGGAAATTCATTTGAATAATGCCCCATTTCCCTACAATTGTAGCATTCAACATTGATAGCCTCTTTCTTTTCCTTGCAATCACGCGCTTGGTGACCTTTTCCCCCACATTTATAACAAAATACCATTCCTTTTAGGCAAGTACCAGGGTGATTCTTCCCACAATTATCGCATAATGGAAAATCCTTCTTTCCCTTTTTCCCTTTATCTGTATCTTATTCCACCATTATCTTCTTCTCTTGATTTACTTTATTGTCATAAGATTTAGAGAATTACTTTTCTATCTTGCTAACACATGAGACAATATCTTCGTATGACGAGAAGGATTGTGAGACTAAGGCTTGATGGAGAAACTGTTTTAACCCATCAAAGAAACGATCAATCTTACTTCTTAGGTTACGTTTATAATCTTCTGCATGCCTTGCTAACCTTGTAAAGTTAGCCTCATACTTTGCGACATTCTCATCCTTCTTTCGTCCCAGACTCAGAAATTGCCTTTCCATATCTACTCTATGGTCACAAGGAAAGTACTTTTCTAAGAAAAGCTCTTTAAACTACCTCCATTCCATATTCGATAGTTCATCATCTTCCTTTGTATTTTGAATCAATGACCACCATTGATCAACATCTTTAGTGAGGCGGTAAACTGCCATGATAACCTTTTTCCTTTCACTACTCCCCAAGGCGTGGATTATTTTTTTCTAAGGAGTTTATCCATTTCTCAGCTACTAATGGATTTTTACCCCCATTAAATGTTGGTGGTTGTTTCCTCATGAAAAGATCTAACATTGATCCTCCACGTTGCGGAACAGGGTGCTCCATACGAGTAAGGTTATTATTCATAACCTGAGTGAGTTGTTCCAGTATGGTTATAAGGTGATCAGCACCAGTTTTATCTCCAGATCCACAATAATTATCTTGAGCAGGAGGGAAATCCCTACACGGAGTGCGTGCATTCATACGGTTTCCATTCCTTCCACTAGGCACCCTTTCTAAACAATGGCATAAACTAGATTAGTTTATGATTCAAAATACATAATTCCATACTTGTAAAATACTTAACATAAATTGAACTATTTATGGATATAATCCATAATCATAAAAATGTTTTCTTTGAGGAAGTATATACTCATAACCCTTCGTAGTGGTTTGTAAAGAAAATGAGAATTGTCCCAAGCATATCCCATGGGAGTGTCGTAACCAAGAGTGCAGCAAGGCCCATTGTCGTGCAGCAGTTCCTATTCGAGTCTAGCTCAAAGAGGTGTTTTCGGGTTTTACTCCTAGGTACATTTGTGCCAGAGCCGCCTCTACCTGCTCGTATCCAGACAGGGATGTATTGCTTGGAAGACTCAAAAAATCTCTATAATACCAAAATTCTAGGAATCTCTTCTATACTAATCCTCAAAGTCTATCTTCGGGCTATGTGCTCTAATCAGAGTTTATCTAAATCTAGATTACAAGGTTAGTACTAAACTGCCTCTGATACCAACTGTAACAACCCGACCCCAGCTACCCAGAGTCAGTGCATTACTTCGTAACATTGGCATGATCACAAAAGATCAAGTCTCGAAAGAACGATTATTTTAGTAGCCTTAGAAACACTAGATACATTCATAAATGTTTCATTACATCATAAAGTGAAAAACAAAAATAACAAAGTCTCCATAGTCCACACTCCTATCCTCTTCTGACTATCCCTGCAGGTCAATCATAAAATACTTCTTCACATCCTGGAAAATATTAAAACATTGAAAGGGGTGAGCTCAGATGCTCAGTAAGGAAAACAATATTGCGAAAGCTTTCATAAATAAACATTAACATTTAAGGAAATGTAAAACTAAAACAAAAGCCTTTTTAAACTTGAACATCAGTATAATATGGCAAAAATAAAATTATATAATGCCATTTACATACTAACATGGATATTCTACTAGTCGAATAATCACATGCAATATCAATAACCACTTTCATAATGATGGAATGCATAATGTCAGACTATCATAACCATGTATCCAAGGCCTCGTGCCAAGACTACAAAGAAGATTTTGTCAAGGCCTCGTGCCAAGACACTAGTCTGTCTCATGAGACCTGTCGATTCATCGAGGAGCTATAGCGGGCTCCACCCGTCACTTATTAATTCCAATGCATTCCTCATTTGAACATTTTTAAACATATCATAAACAATAACATAATCGTATCACATAAACATGCATAAAGGAAACATAAAATTTCCACATTTCAATCACATGATATCAATACAACACATTTATATAATAAAAACACTTTCAAAATCATTTTCAATACAAAAATTAATGATAATTAAATCTTTGTATTTATTTTTCATTTAAAAAAACTTATGGCTTGTAGAGGAAGCTGAAACTCAAATAATGGTCACGGCGGCGGAGAATTCATTGTCAACGCATATGTATGGCAAGAAAAAAATTCATTTTTTTCATTAGGTCAAACACTTTATATAAAAAAGATTCCTTTTGAATAAACATAAAAGTCAAAGGGGTTTATAAACCATATAAAAGAATGTTGTGTATAGAACAAAATATGCCTCAATGAAAGGAGATTGAGACGAAGTCCTTACCAAGATCAATTTTTTAAATAAAATAGATCTATTATGTGTAGTAAATATAAGTACACATAAAAAAAGTACAAATACAAGATAGGACATAATAATATCATAACATAATTTGAAAGTAGGAGATTAACCCAAAGAATGGGAATTGGGTTAAAAAATTCCCTTACCTTGTGTCCGACTTGACTCGATCGTTCTTTAACCACATGAATAATAAACTAGAGTTAATTTATATTTTCTTAAGATCCTTTTTCATTTTCATTACTCCTTTTATATCACTTACTACCATGTTATGAACATTATGTAATTATTTAAGTTAATAACGGTCATTTTGTCGATCTTTGGTACTTGAGTCAAAAATAAACTTCTTATAATTACATGTTGTTCATGTAGTGAAATATAAGTTATATAAAGAATTATATTCATGATTTAGATATAATATATATCATATATATCCAGTATATACATGCATTTATAATATTACATAACATTTAGAGGTAAGAAATGATATGCACTGTTCATGGAGACGGTAAGCCGTACGTACGCATGAATGCTACTTTCATTTCTATTTCGTATTTAATGGAAAGAAATTATAATTATATAAAGGTATAATATAATTACAGTATAATATAATGTATAATACCATTTACTCCATCCTTTATACGTCCCACATATGGCATTAACGATCCAAATCACTTTGAGGGGGCGGTAGTCCGCACTTCCTAAAATGAAAATATCATGTTTACCCATAATGGAAACCATAAAGGTATTCCATAAATGAAAAATACAGAAGTTTATGTAAAACATAAACATATTATATATCATATATAAATATATTTACATCTTAATGTCCACCTTTTAAGGTGTTATATGAGTGTTGAACAATCATCGTTTCGTGAGGCAGAAATTCGCCATCCACATAAACAGTATGTTCTTTAACCATTAGATGTAGGTGTGTGTAAGTGTAGCTCGAATAATTCTTATAAAAAAATCCTAGTATATTGGGGATACTGGTTTTGTTACAAAAGAAATGGATAAAAAGAGTTTAGGGGGTTCGAGAAACAAAATAAAACAAAATAACATAAGAGAAGACATTACCATAAAATCGGGTAACTCTTTTTTGATTTGAGCCAAAGGATTCCTTGGGAAGAATTCTGCCCAAAGTGAGGCTTCTAGGAGTAAAATAGGGAAGTTGGGACAGTGTTTGGGTAGATGTAGGCCGAGCCAAATGGCATGATGGTGTGAATAAGGTGGGAGTGGTGGGGGCCTTTTATAATAGGAGAGGAGGGGCACTCTTGGAAAGATTGAAATGTTACTTTATTATGAAATGATTTCTGGATTCTAAAGGTCCCACAATGATTTATTTCGAGGATAAGGTGATAAGGGTTCCAAATATACTCATCCAATAGGTTTTTGACAATTTTAGGCCTCGGATTTTACATTATCTTTTCATTTTATTTAAATCGTTAATTAATGAGGTAATCGCTGCATCATCATGGTGTCATAAATAATTTAATTTAGATAATTTATAAAAATTATAAAACAATTATCATGATGTAGGAAAGATTTTTAGCTTTCTAATGAATATTTATCGTCAAAAATATGACTTGTATAACCCCATTTAAAAATTGTTTTACTAAAATAACTCATGTTTCTGACATTTTTATTATAACATTTAATAAAAAGTTTTTAATGTCATTTTCTTACCAAAGTATCTCCATGGGGCCCCAAGTTGACCCATGGATTTTCTTGGTAAGCCCTGACTCATCCAATAGGGGTAGGACAAGTGTAAAGGGATTTTCATATTTTTATAAAATCATTTTTACCTTAAATTTCACTAATTACCTTTAATCGCGATTAATTAAACTTAAAAGTTACTATTCACCAAAAAATTATTTTTATCCCATTGAACCACATTTTACTTCCTAATTACAACCATGTATGTCGGATTTTTGAAAATCAAAACACAGAAGTGGTAATTTTTCATTTAAACGAAAAATCAGTTTTTTAACTACCACTTAGTGGTTTCACTATTCATAAAAAATTGAAGTTTTTCAGAACAATGCCAAAATTTCACCCTAAGCTATAATTGATATTCCGAATTCAAAAATGATTTCTATTTTGAAAAATTCAAAACATATATGTTTCAATAATTAATTTTATAACTAATTCCCGCTGTCACAACAAATAGCGTGTTTTTAAGAAACAATATATATCAAAAGATTGACAATTGTTTATGTCCAATTTGAAAGTGAAATTAACTATATTGAACAACATTGGATAAAATGGTAAAAATATAATGTAATTATACTTTAAAACCACTCAATAGTATAATTTATTAGTATAAATTATTTTTAATAAAAAATTATTTTTTAAGTATTTTTCACTATTTATAAAAAATTGGAAGTTCTCCAAAAATTACGAAAAATTCAACTTAGGATAATACAAAAATGCAGTCCATTTGGAAAGATAAAATTTATAAAATTTCAAAATTTAGGTATTACTATTCACAATGGCTACTTTGATTAGTCGCATTGTGTTAGAACTCGAAGTTGCGTACAATGCAAGCTATTGTATTATTGAAAGTGAAGCGTATCGTGGAAGCTCTGGGTGTTACACACTTCCAGAGGTCATGACTCCTTTTGGGTGATTGTCGACCGACTCACCAAGTTGGCACACTTCTTACTTATCAGAGACAAGGGCTCAGTGGAGAGCTTGGGACATCTCTACGTTCAGGAGATTGTATGGCTTCATAGTGTGCCATCATCTATCATCTCCGATCGAGATGCTGACTTCACTTCCTGGCTTTGGAAGGGGTTACAGGAGGCGTTTGGTATACAACTACGAATGAGCACTGGCTTTCACCCTCAGACAGATGGTCAGATGGAGTGGACCCTTTAGACTCTCGAGGACATGCTCCACACATGTTTCATCGACTTTGGTCGCAGTTGGGAGGACCACCTACCCTTAGTGGAGTTCGCGTACAAAAATAGCTACCACTCAACCATTGGGATGGCACCATATGAGGCATTGTACGACCAACTTTGCAGATCACCATTGTGCTGGACATACCCTAAGGAGTCAGCGCTTATTAGACCGGAGATGGTCCAGGCCACGATGGAGAAGGTCCAGGTCATCCAGGAGCGGATGAGGACAGCTCAGAGCTGGTAGAAGTCATATGCTGATAGGATGTGGAGGCCACTGGAGTTCAAGGATAGTGACCACGTCTTCTTGTGGGTCTCACCTCGACGTGGTTTATGGAGATTTGGATGAGGTGTAAAGTTGTCTTCACGCTTCACCGGACCATTCCAGGTCCTCAGCATGATTGGCGAGGTGGGTTATCGCTTGGCTCTACCACCCCAGTTACACCGGGTGCACGACGTCTTCCACGTATCTCAGCTGAGGAGATACATGCAAGACTCGACGCAAATCATTGACCATGGGGAGCTGGACATTGATGATGGGGTGACTTTTGTGGAGGTCCTAGTGGAGATCGAGGATCAATAGGAGTGGGTCCTACATGGACAGTCGATTCCTCTAGTGCGCATCAGATGGCAGCACGGAAACCTCTAGTAGAGCACTTGGGAGAGGGAGGCTCAGATGCGTTCTTGTTACCCACATTTGTTTCCCTAGTTCATGATGTATCTTTACGGGGACGTAAATCCCTGAGGATGGAGTAATGTAAAGACCTATAAAATTCAAGGAATTTTTTTTTCTTAATTTTCTTTGGGATTTTACAAGAACGCAGTTTCTAACGGCACCTGATTCCGAGGCTCGGTGTGCCCAGAATCATTTTCCGAAGTTTATCTTGGGTACATTCAGTGAACGAATGAGCGGGTTTTCCTAACTTTTAAACCGGTGCTCGGAATCGAAATCCGAGGGCATGGATGGAATCGTAGCTTCGGTAATTGCTTAGGAATACCTTTTCCGGAATTGCGTTTGCTCGGGTGTGGTAAATAATTTTGGGTTAATTAAATAAATGAAATAAAATGGGGCAACCAATTTATTTTATTTAAAGTTGTTTAACATAAGATAAGTGGTGGAAGTGGGACCCACTCTATCATACACCACTAGGTAGGATATTTGTGGGGTGGGGCCCACATGAGCCCCACCATTTCAACTTCCAGGAAACCCCCACCTTTAATTAGGTAACGCACCCGCACCCCCATTAAATGTAAGTCAACTCCTGCATTTAAACTGAATAATAAACGTCTCATTAATTGGGCGGTTTAAACTCATCAATTAATTCAATTAATTGATTGATTCGATTTTTGAATTTCAAACATTTGGCTTGTGTGTAAATAAAATATGACAAATCTTATTTTATTAAAGGGGTTCGGTTGTGCGAGAGGGCTTGGGAGAAATCACTCAAAACCTTGAAGAATTCCTCTCTCGACGAAGAACGCGAACAACACAGAGAATGCCGACCACCGACAAAGGTCGATAAGAACGCCGGATCCTCAGAGATCGACGACGCGACACTGACGAATCTTCCTCCGCGACATGACGATCCCCCTTCCGCGACACCTTATTCCACAACGTGCAATTCCGCGACGAACCATTGTTCAACATTTTCTTTGAGGTAGGGGATTATTTTTTTTGTTCGTGATTACATTCGTCACTGGTTATCATCTTTATTTGAGCTTCCTGATATCGCAATAATGGGAGGAGGTCGGACCGCACAAACATGACCGACCCCCCCCCCCTTGATTGTTGATTTGTTACGGCACAAACAAGGCAACACGGTATCGATGCACCATGCAAAAAATAATAAAGATTGGGCGAAGAAGCGTGGCTCCGTTGATGTCGAACAAGCCGCGGCACCGTCGCCCCACACCGGAGAACGTCGAAGAGGCCACGGCCGAAGCGGGGCCGCGGCGGCAGCAACTGGCCGGCCGGACCGGGCCGGCGGGCTTTCGAGAAGGGCCGGGGGTCATAACCCTCGGCTAGCCAGCAGGAGCGGCCCCCCTCATGAGGGCTGCGGTTTCACACGGGGGGGGGGGGGGGGTAGTGCGCCCCCCGCACCCTTCCGGTCGGCCGTTACGGTCGAGCCGCCTGGCCGCACTGGTCGGGCCAGGCTGCACCCACCATGCCGGGCCAGGCCACGCCCATCGGGCCAGGCCGCGCCCACCGGGCTGGGCCGTTCCCTAATGGCCCGGTCCCGGACTCGGGTCGGGTCGACCTGGTTCGGCCTGACCCAGGGGGTATCGGTCGGGGTCGGAACGGGCCCGAACCCCCTATTCGCGGACCTCTTCGGTCTTTTGCCTATAACTTGGGCTGAGGACCTCTGATCGATGCAATGTCAGCTGCGATGCGATCCTTGGATCGAGTCAGTCGTTTCGATATAATACACTAAAGGTTTTTGAGAACATTGTGTTCGTCCGGGTTGGTTCGTACACCGAACCAACCGGGGCCTCGGAGCGGAAATGCTTATAACATGAGCTCCAAACGTCCAATTGACGTACCATCAACCTTTTTGGATTCCTCTTAGTGACACTGACCATTTGGCTTAATACGATTGAGGTTTGGATGCAGTTGGAGTATGGTCGGGTTGGTTTTGACTTAAAAACCAACCGGGCCCCAAGGACGAAAAAGCCAATAACTCTCAGACCGGGCGTCTGATTGACCCGCCGTCTGTCACATTGAGTTCCTACTGACGATAGGGAAATTTGGGTTACATCAACTTCGGAATTCATGTCAGTTGATGTTTCAGCCCCTCGGCTCGTGGAGCGGACCCTCCCGAACAAGCTTGCTGTGTGCGGGAACCCTAGAGCTAGCTGCGACTACGACGACGATGAAGACATTACGAGAATCCTCCCTGGGTTCGATAACGATGACTACAACACTCAGCGGTCCTACATGGGTCAGTGCTACCGATCTGGTGTGGGTCAGATCCTATGTGGGTCAGCGCTCATCAGTCCTGTGTGGGCCAATGCATAACAATCCTGTGTGGGTCAAATCTTGTGTGGGTCATTGCGGGGTTTAGTACCTATTGATCCTTTGTGGGTCATTGCGGGGGTTAATACATATTGATCCTTTGTGGGTCCGATGGCTTAGATGAGTCAGTGACTATATATGATCATCTTTATCGTCTTATGAAGAAGTATACCTGTGTGAGCCGAGTCTTGACTTCCAATCTTTATCTTTGATAAGATTGAATTGATATCCTATGTGGATTACATTATGATTTCCTGTGTGGATTTGGTTATGATTTCTTGTGTGGACTGGGATGTACTTGGGCTCGGATGCTGGATCCGAACTGGAATTAAGGACTTAGGTATATGTATAGGCATATACCTACGTAGTTTCGGATGTTACTTTATGATTGTATATTTCCTTTGTGGATTATCCTTTGTGGATTCTGGGAGACCTTCGGGTGTCTCGGGGTCCCTTCTGAGTAGCATATACTCACCCATGCACGGGATATGTCCAGACTACGTTGTGTTGGATGCAGACGATGGAAAACACTAATCGTGGTAGTGGCTAGTAGAGCAGGTGGTACCTAGAGGTGGACCACTGGGCGGGACGTACACGGAGCGGACGGCTGGACCCGAGGAGCTGAGGTGGATATCTGTACCCACTCTTCAGGTTGGAGAACAAGTGGACGACTCGACCTTAATTCATTACTTTTCAGTTGTTGTACTTCCATTTCCAGTTATACTTTACTTTTAGTTTGGTTTTGTATTCTGGCCCACTTACTTTTCTGCACTTACTTTTCCGCACTTACTTTTGTACCCAGTTTTTACATAGTGATTACTTCTGCTTTCTTACTCTATGTGTGTTATTTTACATTATAAAGGCAATTCCTTCCCTTTTTATCGGGAATTACACCTTGGTGCTAGTCTCCAGCCCCTTGCCTATGGAAGGCGGTCTTGGGGTAGTCACGGCACGGGCCCCGAGGATGGGTTGGGACAAACATACTTGGATTAAAGGGCGATAAAGGGAGATAAATGGGAGGATAAAAGGGTGGATCCCCTCTTTTTGAGGCTTAGTATAATTGAAACTCTTGAATGGGGTTATTAAAACAATGGATGGGGACTAAACTTTTTCCCATTTAAAATCATATCTGAGGGATCCACTATAAGATTGATGACTCACTCCAGAATCCTAATTGAATTTCATTAAGCATGTGGTTCCATGGGTAGGTGTAGAGACCCATCACTTATCTCTCCAGACTTTTTGTGGGTTTCCAATGGGATTTTGGAAGTTTACTACTACACCTATTAAACATTTGTTCTTTATTATTTTGATATAATTTCTCCACTATGGTTTTATACATTCTTCATTACATTGGAAATACCCATTTTATCCTCTTCAAGGCATCCAAAATACCACCCTACCGAATAATTTTCAACATAATAAACTTATCTAATCATTATATCATTGAAAAAACCTTTCATATAGTTACGTGAAATAAATAACATGGGTCATTACTCATAGATTTAGAAAAAACATACAAAATACAGGATAAAATTTACATGATAGCATTCCAAAATCCTTAACCTATTGTGTTCCACTAATGAATGCATGTGAATTAAAAACATTTGATCATTCTTAATCCATGTGAATTAATCTTGGGTTCTAATCTATCCAATTTCAGATATTTTAGACCAAAAACTAATCAACCTAGAGTACTGACTCCCAATTTAGATATTCTAAAAAAATGGGTTTCTAAAATGAAAATGTCATTAGTAAAGTCACTTATTATACCTCTCATGTTTTAATATCTAATCTACACTTATAGCTAACTCAATTAATAAATTACCAAACAATCTATTATAAAATTTTGAATTTTCCTAATCCAAAATATATTAGATCATGAGTTAGATATTTAATTAACCACAACAAAATATCTTATATTATATATAATGACAACTAGTGGTGAGGAATTTGCCAAAAAAATTTGGAATTAATTCCCTCAATAATCCAAATTGTTTGTCATACTAAATTTTGCTAAAATTTTGGAATAAGGAAGATATATATATATCTGTCATAACTATGTTGAATGATTATATCATGGTAAATTGTGGGGCTACTAATCAAGGTGATAACCAATTAAAACATTTTCAAAATCATACTCATACTTTTAATCTATCTTATTATATTATTGGGAGTAAAAAAAATCAATACATCTTCAATCACCTTAAGCCACACTGAATATGAAACTGAAATGAAAAATTAAAATTATATAATCACTTGGAGATGAGAATTGGTTCATCCATAATGACATATGTTTAAGGAGAACACACTGACGATGGTTTGATGTGTCAAAATATACTATACTTATATTCAGTAGATTAAAGTACAGTCATGATCACTTAATTTTAAGGATCACCTCTATTACATGTTTTGAGTAGGACACATTACCTCTAAAGGGTCACTCCAAATTCGTCTCTAATATTAACTTAATTAAGAACAATTAAATATTTTATAGATAGGAGGGTATTTTATTTATTTACATGCATGTAGATATACTACAGATTATTAAAAATAATTCATTCACACTGAATCTAAAAGAAATGAATAGTTGTTAAATTAGCACCAAAATCACTATTATTATACACCTTCAAAGCCATATGAGATTGTAAAGAGTTGAATATTTTTTCTCCCAAATTATCAGTAAAATAAAAATAACCTCCATATGAGAATAAAGTTTTAATATATTTATCCTTTATATGATTTATATTCATCCACTAGACATAGAAATAGAACACTATATTCATTTTAATTTTTCACTATATAAACCATATTTTCAATCACATATCTTTTAATATTCGTCTTTGATATATTCTCTATGATAAAATAGATATACACTATAATGACTTATTATTTATCTTTTATTATATCCCAGATAGATATATTATATTAATTATACTTATCTCAAGAGTTTTTTAAAAAACAATATCTTGCAGTAAATCCCAATTATTGAATACTCCAATTTACTTCTACTCTATTTACTATATATTCAAATTAATTATTCTACAGCAATAATTTCCATGTGTAGTTTTATATATGAGAATTTAAAATACAATCCATACCACCAATGGACTAAATCATTTCTTAGTTTTTTAAGTTTCAGGAATATGTATAGTGTATTAATTATTTTTATTGGTAAAAAATTTTCCATTAATTCAAATTAATTCTCCAAATATTTCTCCAAAAACTATGGATTTTATTTATATATGTTTCCTTTTAATTTGTATATAATTTTATACCATGAAATCATGAATCTCAAAATAACAATTTTGAGGTTCCTTCCTGGATATCAATTTCAAATTCCCTAATATGTTCTGATCCACAATACTTGACATTTATTTCTTTTAAAACATAAAAATTATTTTATCATTACTCTAGAAAAAATAGCTTTCATAATGATATATACGAATCTCAATTCACCATTTATATTTAAAACCATTAAAATTTAATAGTTGAAATTGTTTTCTCTGTGGTGTAGTACATTTGAACATCCCATTTTTGTTAATCATATAAAAAATTAAATGAAGTCCCCTACGATTGTAGTGGGACTCCTCATTTCATACTAAAATTTCATCAATGAACAATGATATCCTTTAAAATCATTTCAACATTAATCCTCCCATTTTTGTAAAAAAAACTAGAACCATGATATCCATAACACTTTGTATGATGAATACTATACAATTTCAACTTCTCTAGATCTTCTTGATTTTACAGAATTTCTAAAATATCTTTTAATATAAAACACTTTGGATTTATGTTTTGATCGTCAAAATGTATTATGATAAAATATATTTGAAATTATTTTTTTACCAACATCTTACATAAAATTCGATTACCAGTTCTTCTATCAATATATATATATTTTAATTTTACTATTTTAAAACATATTCGACCATTTCATAAATATCCAAGATGTTACCAACAAAAACTTCTCTAGATTGTAATAGCTTATAAAATTCATAAAGATCAGTAACACATGATGTTTCTTGATCCAACATGACATAGACTATCTCTTAAATTCTTGGGGTGTACTCTCCTTCACCTATCATTTTCTATTATTCACATAATACCTTCAGGTGTGATTAAACTTCCAAAAAATCCGATTTAATATTGAATAAATAATATTAACCATATCTCAACCAAATTTAGCATCATGCTCAAAATCTTAGTCCCATATTCATCATACCACCATTGGATTAACTAGGACTATTAAAATTTTCATTTTTTAGAACCACTCATCATATCCACTAATTAATAACATAACTAGGGTTAATAACCAATTTATCTTTGAAATATATTCATAATCTAAATTATATGAAAAAAATATAAAAATTATGTTGATAAAAAATCCAAATCACATTCTCATGTTGTAATATTTCTCCCATTGGTTTTTGTTCTCAATTCTACTATAAATCCAAAAAAATATTACAAATTGAAAAATTCCTAATAAATGTATTAATTTATGCTTAATTTCCTTCCACCACTCTAATAATAAAATTCATAGGTATTATATATTAGATACTTTATTATGTTCTCCATATTTTTCATTCATAGGATTCCCCATTCATAATTAAATTAATCAGGTTTTTATTATAGCTTGTACCACTTTTTTAATACAATATATCATAGAGATTTATCAATAATGAAAAATTCACAAAACTCTTTTCTTCTTACTAAATTTAAAACCATCCCGAATTTTAGTACCATATAAAATATATAATTTTAGAGATACCAAACCCCCCTTTAACATGCACTCTATGGATCCATTAATTTACCCTCAATTACATTTCTTTGAAATCCAAATTAACTTATTTAGTACTCTACCTTTGACATACAACACCTTCATGTCACCTTTTGATACGACTTGTTAAAATAAAAAAACTATAGGAACTCTAAAAAACATATATGTTTTCTTTAAAAATTTTTAAATCTTTTATCCACTTTCAAATTATACTTTAAACCTCAAATTTATACTTTTTCAATGAAAAATGTTAACTAATGAACTTTTTACCCTAATTACCATTTTGGTAATTTATCTGATACTTCCAACTTTTATCCATGATTTTTACCATAATATGTATTATCAAGTGATTTAAAACCAGATCTCTAGATTTTTTTTTTGATATATCTTGTTCATTAATAATTCTTGATCTTATTTCAAGGTAAAAAACACTTCCAACTACATATATACTCTTAATTATTTTTGACTGAATTTACTAATTTCAACATATTAATTTATAAATCATTTTATCCTACTAAGTCATATCACAATATATCAAACAAGAGTCTATGTTATCAAAAAATATGTGTTCCATGTCACTCAATCAATTCCATAAAAACATTAGATTTATATTTAAATTTCCTCAAAAATTTCTCACATAATTAACTAATAAATTTCAATAGTTATGATAAACATTTGAAAAAAAATATTATAAGAAACATCATTCCTTCATAAGGTTTTCCACCTTCCTCGATAAGGATAATCTACTTTTTAATATCCAACATACAAAACCCTTGATTTATTCTATCTCTAAAATCACTTATCATTTCAATCCACTTATTGATAAAAACAATGGGATTGAAATTTTAAAATCTTTTAGTATCCTAGAAAACCATTATATCATACAATATTTTTAAATATAAAAATATAAATAATGAATTCTTATAGGAAAGTCATTATTTGTCCAACAAGATAACCTTCCTCTTCATTAGGGTTTATCACCACCTATTATAAAAAAATTACACTTTTCGAGCTCCATGTTTGGATTGATAACATATGAACTTACTCGCAATAATTTTTAATATCATATTTATAAATATACTACTTTAATAACTCTAAAACTACTGTTATTTAAAAATTTTCTTTGAAATTAGTGGTACCCACTCTAAAACCACTCATTATTTCCAATAATTCTATTATACTAATAACGTACTAAATTTTTTTTCACCCCATGGAAAATTCTACCCATTATACAACCATCACTCTCGTCATCATATGTAATATTCAGTTTCATGGGGATAAGGGTACTTACAAAACATCAACACAAATAGAAATGAGGTTGATCATAGTGAAATAACCCCTTACTTTCAAATTCACCCCAATATTTTTTATCTGTTCTCCTTTGGATGATAGAACTATTTTACACTTCATTATGGGTAGTTTCTTTTTCAATAATTTTTTTTATTAGCTTGTGTAATAACACCATTTTGAGAAAAATCCTAATTACACATTTCATTTGTTTTGATGCAAGACAATTATATCCTTAATTATGATTTCTACACCACATATAGTCTCTTTCAACCATTTAACCTATTTACTTGTGGTGTGAATTTTAAAACCATTTTGGAAATCTTCATATTTTTCTTCTTATATATCCATTAGAGTCACTTCCGACTTATTTTTATTTGATGAATATTTTTAACACTTTCATCATCCTTTTATATAGAAGAATCAACTAATGTTTTCTTCATCTAAATTTTATTATAATCACTCCATGATTTTTTATATTCAACCATATATCATTGTCAATGATTCCCACATTATTACACTCTATAATTACTTCTATTAAAGTGAATTAATATTTTGTTCCAATGTAACAGATCTTATTTACATCTATTCTTTCATCTCCCATTTCATGGGAATGGGGATTCTTTTCATGGAATCATTTTTACCAATAATTTTTTATTTCCTTTCCAGATGACCATTGTAGTGCATATAAAACCTATCTAAATAAAAAAAATACTCATATAGTTATTCCATGATTTTCATGTTTTTGGGACTAGATTTTATCCCTCTGGTGGGAACCTGAGATCTTAAACACATGTCTATGGTGAGACCCATGATTCTATAATAACATCACTTAATAGCTACCTCCATTAAAGAGCAATAAATTCCATATTTTTAATTAGTTTTTTTATTTTTTACATAGATTATAAATATTTTTATTTATGAAATTCACATAATAAAGATATTATCGGAGGTATATAATTCTCATTTTTCTAGGATATTAACATTGTTCCAAGATCCGTTTTCATTATATCCTTCACATTTAATTAGAAAACCATTTACTCCACCCCTAATAATTATTCTTTTCTGGATTTTATCCTCCTTTGAAGTCGTGATTTGAGAAGAAAAATATATGTTTTCAGTTCATTATCCTTGTTTTATTTTTCCTATATATAGTGTTTATAGGAGAATCCAAATATAAATAGCATTTATAATGAATGGTTTTATTGAATGTATCTTTGGAGAAACCACTACTAAATATTTTTTATGTCTTCATCTTGTACTTTTTCACAGTGCTTCAAAAAATTAATATCATGTAGTACATAATCCATGATCACATCACCTTAAGTTTAGTAACCCTGGCCTAGATACTTAAATATTACTTGAACTAGGATTCTACTAATCTAGGGGAATTCCTCAATCCCATGGGTTTTTTTGACTAGCACTATAGATACTAATATACATATGTAGAATGATTTACCCACTGTTTTTCTCAATAATTCATTTTTGAATTCTGCCAAGGATCTAACATGACTCATACACATATTGGATTATCCATGTTCTAGTAAATAAAATGATATTAGCAACCTAAAAATTATACAAGTGAAAAAAGGAATATATATATGAATATAATAAAAAACATGAAACTTACATATATATAAACAAAATTTTATAGCCATATTCCAATATAAACACTCGAAATCATAACTAAAATGGGAGATATTCTAGAGTTGGTCTTTATATAATTGGATGGTTACTCCAACTCCATTTAGAGGATAAACATAATAATATGATCCATCATATAATAGGACTATATTATATCCAATAACAATGAACATACTATTCATAACTAAAATATATCATGTGATCGTTCATTACATTGAAGGTTTCCATATAGGGTGTGAGAATATATAAACTCAACATGTTAGAAAAAATGTGCCTAAAAATAGTGAATAAATAGGTGTATGAATGAATATTTATACTTATTAACATACGTATACATAAAAATTGTTTTATAATCTATTATCAATCAGTAATGAAAATAATAAAAAACAAGATACATGAATATGAATTAAAGGCTATAATATTTAACCCTCTATACATGGAGGATCTAACCTTATACATACCTGCATTGATCCCAAGATAAGTATTTTAGATGATTAAGGTAAGGAAAATTTTAATCCCATCCAAATATACTAGGAACACAGAATGTAAGATTGAGGTAGTCAATGGTAGAACCCCATCCCATGTAAATTATAAGGTGTAATAACCTAGATCTTCTTTCAGGTATGTTTTTCCTTTTCTGGTCGTTTTTGAGAAGAAGAGGAATTTCTTGAAATTTTTGAAGTACACACCGAGTACTTTATGTGTACATGCCGGGTACTTCCTTGCACCAGGAGACCGTGTGCTGGCTATGTCCAGGACACACACACAGCCATGTGGGGGCGACATGGAGGCTGCCTAATGTGGTGTACCGAAAAGGCAACTACACTCCGTGTACTTCAAAAGTACATGTTGTGTATTTTGTTTTTTTAATTAAATAGACTGGGGTTGCGTCTGATCTCCAGAAGTGTCTTCTTCTAGGTCTCGCCCAACCAAGAGAAACCATATGGTGCCTAATGTTATTAATATTTTCATTACATATTATATACTCACTTTACTTATTTTATATGAAATGTGCATAATGTGTGTGAAATATTAATATTTTAATACAAAGTATAATTTTTGAGCATTCTTAGAAGTAGTCCAATTGATTCGGTTTAGTATTTTATTAATAAATATCACTATACTTATCCAAATTGTGTGGTTCTTGTTTTGTAGGATTCTCCTATAAATATAAATCATTTCATTAGAAGGTACTATGAGCCAATTCTGCAATTTGAAGTGTCATATGGTCCTCACAAACAAGACCAAACAATCTGTGAAGAAACTGGGCTATTCATGAAGATTGATTTATTGGGCTAAATAAAGAAGTCCACATTACATTATTCTCCTCCACTGTTCGGGGGATTATTAAAGGAGTATTGGATAAAAATTTCAAGACCCAACTCTAAGAACAAGGGGCACAAATGAAGATTTGAAATCAATCCCACCATTCGGTTGGAGAAATAAAATGAGTATAGTATTCATGACATATCTCATGAAGTAAGCATAACATAGAGCTGATATTTTTCAGTTTGAAATAGGAGATATAGATGGACGACTTTGTTGAAGAATGAATTCCTATATTATGGAATAGTCCTATTCAAAAACCACTTCACATTTTGGACTTCAAAAATACTGGATTTAAATGGACAGATTAATATTGTTTAATCAGCGACCATAACTTTGGCTACATAGGTCCAAATTGCTCCACATTTTGAGATTTTTCGGCCAACTATATTCTCTATAACTTTGAAGAAGGAGATATCTCATGTTTTGGCTGTCTGAATATCCAAATTGGCGATGCAAGTGGAGGGACAGATTGGGAATGCAAACAGTCCACTCATTGGGCTATAAATACTCTCCCCTTCTCTTCTTGAGAGGGTTTGGCATTTTAGAAGAGAAGAGATCATATTAGAACGACCTAATCCTTTCCAAAGGCATGGGAGGATCTTCCATACTCATGTTTTCACTTGAGAGACCATTCCTCCTCTCTTTGATTTCACTTACTTTCCTGTTCTTCATTTTTTAATTTTGTAAGTCGTTTCTTTTTTAATTCTATTTTAATGAAAGTTTCATCTTCAATATCTATTATTCTAATAAACCTTTTGTAGTTTCATATTTATGTTCCTCAAATAGTTTAAATATAGTTGAATCCGCTTCTCTTCTTTTTCTTCCTAATTCAATTGAATGTTCGTTTTTTTAATTATCATCATTGTTCGTGTGTGTGAGTTCGACGCACCACTCTTTTCTTATCCCTTTCTTTTTCTTCTCTTCTTAAATTATAATCATAATAATTATAAACAGATTATTAAACACCCCAATGGCTGAGAAAATATATCATTGGGGTGAGTTATAATGTATGTATGTTCTGTTCTTGAGAGCTTTTGCTCGATGAGTATTCGTTGAATTAACATTGTGTATGTTGAACTTAGCATGTCATGGATTAATGACTTGTTTTGTTTAATGTGTGGTTTCAATTGATTATTGGAACCATAAATACACTACCATAAACAAGATATGATCAAGATTAGAACCTTAAGTTATGTTAAGTCTTGTATTAAAGTCTTAACACTTGGGAATTAAAATCAACGTCAACTTGTGACATGTGTGTTAATTTAAATTCAATATAAAGAAAAGATCAAGGATATAACATGCTTAAATAACCTAATGATCAACTCACCCCCACCATTATCAATTTGTTAAATCAATTATAGTCAATCAATCATTTCATGTATGCTCTAAAAAAAACCCCCCTAATCAAAATACAATCAACAGAAAACAAACGACTATTACAAAGTATCATTGCCGAGGATTCGACCCGAGTGCTGCTATACACATTAGCAGAGCACTGGAAATTTGACCAGTAGATAGGTGACAATTGGCCATGCATTTCAAATAAATCCATTTCCGGGGATGGTTCTTTAATTAGTCATTAGTTTCTGGTTATTATATAAAAAACAAAAAAAATCAAAACATAAAAAAATTGAAAAAAAAGACCCGCATTCTCATAAAAATCATAAACAAAAAAAATCAAATAAAAAACCATCTTCTTTTCCTACCAACATCTCTCAGAATGCCCCGTATCCTTCCAAATAATCCCTCAGATTTGTTTGACCCTGAAATTGAGCGAACACTTTTCCAAATTATGAGGAACATCAGAGATAATCAAATAATTCAGAAACTAGTCCTTGTCTAACCAGTTGAATTAGAAATGGAGAATCCTAGGGAACAAACCCTTAAAGAACTTTTTGCCCCTAAGATGAATTACCAACCTCTGGGTATTCAATATCCAAACATAGAAGCTGACTTCTAACTCAAATTGGGTTTGATTCATCTTCTTCCTTATTTCCATGGGCTTTCCAGTGAGGATCCACATCTCCACCTTAATGAGTTCCAAGTGGTGTGCTCTACTATGAATCCCCAAGGGGTTTCTGAGGAACAAATAAAAATTTGAGCATTCCCTTTCACCCTATCTAACACTACTAATTCATGGTTTTACTACCTACCTCCGGGTTCCATATCCACATGGAATGACATGAAGAGACTCTTCTTAGAGAAATTTATTCCTGCTTCTCATATTGCTTCTATCCGAAAGGAAATAAGTGGTATCCATTAGTTCTCAAGTGAATCACTCCATCAGTACTGGGAGAGGTTCAAAAAGCTTTTTGCAACCTGCCCACATCACCAAATCCCTGAACAACTCTTGATCCAATACTTCTATGAGGGGCTATTTGCTATGGATAGAACTCTCATAGATGCCACAAGTGGCAGTGGTCTTGTTTATAAATCTCCAGCAGCAGCAAGAGATCTCATAAGTAACATGGCTACAAACACACAACAATTCCATACTCGAGAACATGCTCAAGTCAAAAAAGCCCAAGATAATCAATAAATGGAGCAGAACAAGATGACCGAGTGGATGAGTGAGGTTACAGGTCTTGTGTGACAACTAGCTATGGCATCCAAAGCCCCAACCTGATCTTCTCTAAAATCACTATTTCCTGGACCTATCAAAAACCGTGGAATCTGCAACTCTCCATCTCATCCAACTGACACATGTCCACAAATTCAAGAGGATCAATCTGATTCATCTGGACCAATGGAGATCAATGCAGCATATGCTCAGCGGAACAACAATCCTCAACTATCAGGTCAGTTTTTTAGAAACTTCAACCATCCTCACTCTGAGCCCTTCTCTTCTTCCTATAACCAGGGCCATAGGTATGGTAATCCCGTATCTCATCCTCATAAATTCCCTCCTCAAAACCCAAAACAATTCCAATATAGTCAAGGTTTTGGTAACTTCCAAAAACCATATCCTTTTTATCCTCAACCTCAAAGGTACAATCCTGCTCCTGGAATCCATTATCCTAGTGGGCCTTCCCAATTATAAAACCAATACAATCACTTTCCTAAGAACCAAAATCACGGTAATCTTAATTCAAGACATGCCTCTTCTTCTAAGCAACCATGAGAAAGAATTGTTGAAGATATTGCCTCTTTCACCCATTCTAGACTCAAGAACATTGAATCCTAAATTAGTCAACTTGCATCCCACCTTAGTCTGCAGCAACCACCTAATTCTTCCCAAAATCCATCTCAACCATTACCCAACCCCAAGGGTAATGTAAGTGAAATTTCACTTAGATCAGGAAAGAAAATTAATATGCCTCAATATAATTCCTCTAACCCTCCATTGAATGTTGACCTCGAAAATGAAATGAAAAATAAATTTGAAAAGAAATCTAAAACAATTCCCTCATCTCCTTAAATTCCACATAGAAACCCAATTGATTTTCCTAAAGATATTTCTAAGCCAAAGAAGTCCTTTAAACCCGATCCTAAAATGATCAACATGTTTAGACGTGTTGAAGTCAACATTCCCCTCTTATATGCCATGAAACGAATTATTAAATATTCCATGTTCCTCAAGAAGTTGTGTACCCACAAGAGGCATCATAGGACCTTCGAAAATGTTTCCACCCGACATTATATTCCCATAAAGTGAAATGATCCAGGGACCTTTATGGTTTCTTTCCAAATTGGAAGTTCCAACTTTGATGATGCACTCATAGACCTTGGAGACTCAATTAATATCATGCCCAAATCCATATTCTCCATCCTTGGTCTAGGTCCCTTACATCCAAAGGGTGTTGTCATTCAATTGGCCAATCAAAGAAAAACATGTCCTGAGAGAATAATTGAGGATGACCATGTCCGAGTCAATGATCTTATCTTCCCAGCTGACTTCTATGTCCTTGACATGGAAGGTGAGACAAATTCTATCCAATATCCTCTGATTTTAGGAAGACCTTTCATCATGACATCAAAAACATAAATAGTTGTCCATGCTGGCATCTTATCCATGGAATTTGGTGACAAACTGGTCAAGATAAATATTTTTTAATCCATGTGATACCCATTAGAGAATGAATCTTCATTCTCTATAAATTCTTCTGAAACTCCCTCTGAGAGTGTGTTGAATCTCAATCCATAATTTACTTCTTGTTCTATAGATAAAGGATTTTGTGAATATTGTATCCTCATTAACGAAGTCATAAATGGAGAAGTTGATGTTGACATTACAAATTAAAACTCCATTGATCTAAATGATCTTGAAAACTCTTTGTAATCACATCTAACCTCTGACATCCACTTCTCCAACTTGGATGGTAATGGGGAAAACAAACAAGCTTGTTCATTTGTTTATTCAAATCTGATTATCCAACATTCATCATTTCCTATCCATGATTCTGAAATTTCTGTCATATGTGATGTGAACCTTGAACCAATGTGTTTATATTTTTCTGATTTTAGTGATGTTTGTGATATTTGTTCCATAATTAATAAAGTGGTCACTGGTGAGGTTGCAATTGACCATTATTTGGAGAACAAGATTGAAATAAAGGATATTGAAAATTTTATACAGTCTTATAACTCCAATGATCCTCAATACTCTACATCAGTAGGTGATGAAATAAATGTGTCAAAAACAAATATGATCTCATACTATGTTTTTTTGTTATCTGATCGTTACATAAATGAACCATCAGTATTAAGACATATTTCTGAATTTTCAATCATAGAAAATGATAACTTTGTGGATAAAATCATTACACATTTTGAAGACCAAAGGGAGGATAGTTCTATGCTCTTTCCACCCCCATTGAATTGCAAGCACACAATCAAGGAAGGGAAAAAATTATCCAATGAACAATCAAGAATCCCAAAGGAGAATTTTTTTGGAAGCACTCTGGAGTTGAGAAAATACAGTGGCCACCATCAGACTATGGGTAGTCCACTGCAACTTTCTAGATTTAGAAAAATAAATACACTACTTCTTAGGAGGCGACCCATATTTTCTTTTAATTTTATGAAATTTTAATTACATTTTATATTTTCATTAGATGAATAATGATTTTTCTTTTTTAGGTAACATCACACAATCATTTAACCAAATCAACATCCATTGGATCCCCAACTTCTGCAGTCAACCTACCACTTGATGGATATAGAAACCCGCCAAATACAAACCAGGGGGCACCCCTTTCCCTTTAACTCTCTCTCTATCTCTTCCACTCTCTACCTCTTTCTTCTTCTTCCTCTCACTTTCATTTTTTTATCACTTTCTTTATTAAACCTTTATTTTTATCTTTCTCTTTTGTGTGAGTGTGTCTTTACTAAAAACTAAAAAAAATCTAAAACAAATCATTATATATATATATATATATATATATACAAAAAAATCAAGAGTCATGCTTACTCACCATCGAGTTTTGAAATTTTTTACAACCTTTTGAGGAGTTAGAAGACATGTTTTCTTCACAATTTTTTTTATTTTCATCATGACTTTGGATAAATAAATTTGTGTCAAAATTAACAAATTTTGAATGATCAATTTTTTGATTTGGATAATGATTTTCCTAAACCATGAGGAACACCATTTGCTTTCATGCCAAGGCCACCTATGGCCATCTTTTCAAAATGTGGGTTTTCACCCCCATTTGTGAGTCTTGAGTTTGTGGACCTTCAAGATGAATTTCCTACCTTAGTGTGCATTAATATGATAGAGGAATTTTCTGAACCACATGAGAATCACAATAGCCAAATATCCTCCCATTTCCCTTACATTAATCCTCCTTTTGAAAGCCCCTTAAAACCTATAAAAACCTTTTCATTGATAGCCACATTACAAGCCCAATACCTTTTCCCTCCCAATATCAACTTGGATTTACATTGCATATTTTTTTGAAATTTAAGTGTGGGGGGAATGGAGTTCATTTTTTGGGTACCCTATTTTTGATTTTCAATGAGTTATCATCTACTTGAGGGAAATCATCCATTTCAGTGTGGGGGAGAGGTTGTCATTCTATGTGTTTTGGGTAATTTAATTTACTTCCATTTCTGTAATATTTTAAATGTTATTTACAAGTGTTCAAAAACAAAAAAAAATGATGAAAAAAATAAAAAAAATGAATAAATGGGTTGTGTCTTGGCTAGGTCAAAAATCACTATTTATCAGCCTTTGATCTTCTTATAACTATTACAATTATTGTCTTGCGGAGATTAATAATGGGTTGGGATATGAGTGTGAGATATGAATCATGTTCAACTTTTCAAAAAAAGGAAAAAAGGAAAAAAAAAAGAACACATGCATTAGGTTCTTATTGGGAGAATTTTTCTGGTATATAAATATTCAATCTTCTCATTACCTTCATATTTTCTCCCTCTATTGTGTCTCTCTTCACCCAATCATTCCCTTGTAAATATGTGTTATCATTTCCTTCCATATTTGATTTCAAAAAAATGTGCATTGATTTTTCTATGTTGCTGTTTTAACCCTCTTATTATCTCTCTTTAACATTATATTCCTACAATCCCATAGACATAGAAAATCTCCTTAAATGACCTCTTGATTCTTGTGCACTTTGGATAGGGATTAGAAGCTGAGATCTCTTTTCAAACTGAAATATTTTTACTTTTGGTTGGTGAAAGAGTGAACTTCCACAAATGAATTTTATCATCTTGAGAGGTGTGAGTTTTGAGTGTCCACATTTTCAATTTCTAAATTTGAGCATGAAAAAATGAATTAGTTTTAGAACATTACTTCTGTAACAACTATTGGTGGAATTTAAAATGGATGAGTGAAATAGTATAAACATCCCCTTATTGGAGAAAACAAAATTTTAATATTTGTTGGTGAGTTAGAATGATTTTGTTATGTTTTTATATTTGTTTCACATGAGGATATTTACAAGACTATGTTTGGGGGATTTGATGTTATTAATATTTTCATTAATTATTATATAATCCCTTTACTGATTTTATATGAAATGTGAATAATGTGTGTGAAATATTAATATTTTAATACTAAGTATAATTTTTGAGAATTTTTAGAAGTAGTCCAATTGAGTCAGTTTAATATTTTATTAATAACTATCACTATACTTATCAAAAAAATTGGCTATTGTTTTTTAGGAATCTCCTATAAATATAAAACATTTCATTATAAGGTACTATGAGCCAACTCTGCCATTTGAATGGTCATGTAGTCCTCACAAACAAGATCAAAGAATCTGTGATGAAACTGGGCTATTCATGAAGATCGATTTACTGAGATAAATACAGAAGTACAAATTATATTATTCTCCTCCAAAGTGTGGGGGATATTTAAAGGAGTATTTGATAAAACTTTCATGGCCCAACTCTACGAACAAAGGGCCCTAATGAAGAGTTGATGTCCATACCACCATTCTGGCGTAGAAATAAAATCAGTATAGTATTCACGACATATCTCAGGATGTAAGCATCAAATCTAGCTGAGAGTTTTCATTTTGAAGGTGGAGATATATGAGGACGACATTGTTGAAGAAATAATTATGCTTTTAAGGCATCTTCCTATTCAAAAACCCTTTCACATTTTTGACATCAAAAATACTGGATTGAAATGGACAGATTAATTTTTTTTAATCATCCGGCCATAACTTTGGTTACATAGGTCCAAATTATGCCACAGTTTTATATTATTCAGAAAACATTATTATATAAATCTTTGAAGAAGGAGATATCTCGAGATTATGCTGTCAGAATAGCCAAATTGGAGATGAAAGTGGAGTGAAAGATTGGGAATCCAAACAGTCCACTCCTTGGGCTATAAATACTGTCCCCATCTCTCCATGAGTGGGGCTGGAATTTCAAAAGATAGGAGATCATATTGGCACGATAAAATCATTTCCAAAGGCATGGTAGGATCTTCCATACTCAAGTTTTCACTTGATAGACCTTTCCTCCTATCATTGTTTTCACTTACTTTCATGTTCATCATTTTGTAATTTCGTAAGTCCTTTATTTTGTAATTCTATTTTAATGCAAGTTTCTTCTTCAATATCTCTTATTCTCATCCACCTTCTATAGTTTAATATTTATGTTTTTAGAGTATTTTAAATATAGTTGAATCCCCTTACATTCATTTGATTCCTCATTCAATCGAAAGTCTGTTTTTTTAATTATCATCATTGTTCGTGTCTGTGTGTTCGACACACCACTCTTTTCTTATCCCTTTCGTTTTCTTCTCTTCTTAAATTATAATAATCTTCATTATAAAAATATTATTAAACAACCAAATGGCTGAGTAAATCTCACATTGTGTTGAGTTATAATTTTGTTATGTTAAGTGATTGAGAGCTTTTGCTCGATGAGTATTTGTTGAATTAACATTGTCTATGTTAGACTTAGCATGTCATGGATTAATGACTTGTTTTGTTTAATGTGTGGATTCTATGGATTATTGGAACCATAAATACACTACCATAAATAATATTTGATTATTATTAGAACCTTAAGTTATTTTAAGGCTTGGATTAAATCCTTAGCATTGGGGAATTCAAATAAATGTCAACTTGTGACATGGATGTTAATTTAAATGCAATATAAAGTAAAGATCAAGTATATCACAAGCTTAACTAACATAAGGATGAACCCACCCCAATCATTATCAACTTGTTAAATCAATTATAGGCAATAAATCATTTCAATTAATCTCGGCAAACAAACCCCCCTAATCAAAATACAATCAACTAAAAACAAACGACTATTACAAAGTATCATCGCCGAGGATTCGACCCGAGTACTGCTATACACACTAGCAGGGCACTGGAACTTTGCCCGGTTGATAGGTGACAATCGGCTATGCGTTTCAATGCTGTAACCTCTCCAAGCCCCCAAACCTCTATATTTTCTCCAAATCGACCGTTGTCGATTACGTTGGAACCACAGTAGTAAGCTCTTCCTTCTTCTAGAGCATAGTTTTCCAATTCCTCCTATTATCCAAGTGATTGTGGGTTGAACGTTTTAGAAATTTTTTTAGATATTTTACGTTCCAAGGATATTCAAGCTTTGAGGTTCCTGTATAGCGATCTCCTAATGCCAAGGTAAGTGGTTTGTGCCTTTCGGTTGAAATTCCTAGAGTATTTTGTGCGATTGCGCCAATTACCTTGAACGAGGTTTTGTGTGTTTTCCATTTTTCCCCTGTTCTTTGACTTACATGTGTGTATTCTTGTGTAGTGGATTTGGTTATGAATAGGGTTGAATTTATATTCCTTGGATGTTCTACTCATGATTTGTTCTGTTTACGACTATTTGGTCATGTTCATCCTATTGGTCGTTTACCCATTTTCCATGCCTTGTGGTCGTAGGATGAAGTTTTGTTTTTTAACATTCATGAAATTCTATAGACTGGTTATCCAAGTATTTCTGTAGGATTACTTTGTCCTTATATCATTACTATGTGTTGACTTACATAGGGCCGTGAGAACTTGGTGTAATAGACTACAAGGTGATAGACCAAGTGAGCTTCCTCAGAGAGTCTTTGGACATTATAGATTACATGGGGATAGACCGAGTGAGCTTCCTCAGAGAGACTTTGAGATCTATAGACTATAAGGGGATAGACCGAGTGAGATTCTTTAGAGAGTCTTTGTTTTACATGAATTACGTTGAACCACTACATGCTATAAGAGGAATTGACCGGGTGAGCTTCCTTAGAGAGTCTGTGAACGACCTGGGGCTATAAGAGGAATTGACCAAGTGAGATTCCACAGAGAGTCTCTTGAACTTGGGGATATAAGGGGAATTGACCTTGTGTACTTCCTCAGATATTCATCGACTAACTTAGACTATAAGGGGAATTAATGAAGAGTGCATTGTCAGAGAGTCTTTATGAATACTTATGACATAAAAAAAGGGGTTAGGCTGAGTGTACTGCCCAGAGGGTTTCTTGTACTTGTTTGGTAGGACCAGAGGGGATGTATGTGGGTACTTCCTAGAGGGTTACCTGTGTGTGTTAGTTGCTTCTTGACTTTGGGCAGTAGATTGTTACTGCTGTGTACATTCCTATTTACTGCTTTCTATACTTTTAACCTCCATATATCCACTGACAATTAGGCACAGATCATCGGGTGGTTTCCAACTGGGATTTAGTCTCACACTCGATTTGGGTCATTCTTTTGGGACCAAACATATTATATTGCTGTAGGTATAGATAAGGGAAATCTCCCTTAAACTTCAGGTTCTTGACATGCTGTGGAGTTGGAGAGCATGAGACCAAGCTTAGGCTTGCGATGATGTTGAGCTGTTTAGCTGTGTCTTTTGTACATGGATTTAGTACTATTTTTTATTCTAGGATTTTGATCAGTCTGGATGCTTTCCTAGACATATGTATCATGCATCATTTATATATATGTGATCCAATTTTTCTTACTTTTAGTCTTCCGATTATTTCTTTTGTATGGATTATTTCTACTTCCGCTATTATATATTGTTTCTTATCCGCTGTGTACTCTTCCAATGATGGTATAGATTCCTCACTATCAAACCCAAGGCCCTCACTTCTAGTTTGAAGCCACTATAATTCAAGGAAAGGTGCTTGAGGCCAAGTGACAAACTGGGTACGGGGCGCCTCTGGGTGGCCTCCAGAACTAGGATGTTACAAAGTGGTATTAGAGGGGTATTATTTTCTCTTGACTTACCGTATGGATCCTATATCTAGGGATAGGATGGAATACGTACTTAGTAATAAGCTATTCCTAGGAGTAGCTAACCCATGTACATGGAAAATCCAATCTAATTCATTTATTGCAATTTCTTCTAGTTTTTCAAGTTTAAGGTTGACCTGATTTTCACTGATGGGTGACTCACATGTTCTGTGATGTTACTGTTGATATTATTGAGGTTTTATTTCTATCGCAACCTGATGAGATGAGGGTATTCCATCTCATGAATAAGATAGGAACTTGATAGAAATCACATGTCATACATTATTGCTATGCCGTTTAGGGTGCATTGGCAATAACATGTTGTTGTGATAGATGTTGTGTAGAATATGCATGCTGTTGTGATAGATTCTTTGATAGAATACCTTCTTTTAATAGGTATTGCTATATGTAAGGTCTAGTTTTAATTAATGCCAAATTTTGGTTCATGAGGTGTTATGGGCCCTCATGAATCAGAACTTAGTGGATCATTGACTTGTTTTCCTTCTATAGGACATGTATATGATGCCAAGATTTGATTCGTGGGGAGTAGGGCCCTCACAAATCGTAATTTGGAACCTTAATGCTTGTTTTCTATGTTTTTTGGGCTCTGGAGTAGTTTATGAGTCTACTGTCCAGAAAATCCCAGAATACACGGCCTGTACTTTACGAATACACGCCATGTAGTATATAGCTGTGTCACTAACTGTGTGGGTAGGGACATGGGGTTGTGAAAAATCTTACAGGAACACACCGTGTACAGTACGTACATGCCATGTTGTAGTGATTGTGTGTCTACCTGTGTGACTAATGATACAGATGGATGAAACATAGGCTATACACACCGTGTACTGATTTCAAAAGCTATGCAGTGTAACCTAGGTGCCCGACTATTTCATGAACAACACAGATCGGGGAAATTTTTTCATGTACAGGCTGCGTTCACATGGAGCACGCCGTGTATAGTGAGCCATGTAGCCGGCCGTGTAACTAACAACATGGGTCATTGAAACTTGTCTAGTACATGCCCTGTCCATCATGAACACGCTATGTAGTCTTGGATTAAGAGGACCATGTGGGTTATCCATGTAAGGAGACTCGGGCAGGGGAATAGAGTTCAAGTACACACCGTGTGGTTGGGTTGTTACATGATCAGTTGTGGAAGAAGTACACGCCCGTGTGAATGGCTTAAGAGAACACGCCATATAGTGTTTATACACTCCATGTAGTCATGGTTTTTAAAACTTGAATGTTTTCGTTCTCCTGTTCCATTCTTGAACTCTTATGTTTTCAGTCCTAAATAATCCTGATCTAAGGTGTGGTTTTTACCTTTCAAAATTATGCCACCAAAACGTCCTCTGGTTGTATGCCTATTTTCAGATGGTGATCAGACACTGGATATGGCTGATCAGGGACATCCAGAAGATACTTCTATTGTGCCAGCATTGGCACCAGCAATTATACCTAACACAGGTGCTGATGCATAGTTCATGGAAGGCCTTCTGAGGATGATGTAGATTTTTTAGGGAGCACCATCTCCTGCCCTGTCGATGGCGGAATTGATGTGGTTTTTTTAGTATCAAAATTCTCCTACTTTTTTAGGGGATGGAGGACCCCAGGCTGTAGAATCATGTCTAGAGGCCACACTGACAATCTTCGAGCATCTGGAGATACCTCCAGAGAAGAGTGTGAAGCTCGCAACCTATTTTCTATGAGAATCTGCCAAGAGGTTGTGGGAGGTGATATCATAGTCATGATGCCAGCTAAGTATGACTTGGGGTGAGTTTCATTTAATATTCTATGATTAATTCTACTCAAAGACCTTGAGGGCCGATCAAGACCAGGATTTTATGAGTCTAGAGTAGGGTACTCTGTCTGTTATGGAGTACTCATGTCGCTTTACTGAGCTGCAGTGTTTCATGCCTATTCTAGAAGGTGATAAGCTGTTCCTTGTGCGTAATTTTGAGTATGGTCTGATGCCCAACATCTGATCATTGGTGAGCATCTTCAGGTTGAATTTGATATCATCTATCATCAACCAGGCACTGATCACTGAGCGCAATCTGAGGGATTCTGGAGTAGTGAGCTTGGTCGGTTCGACATCTAGAGTCACTGTTCCTCCTACTGATAGCAAGAAGCACTGCAGGGATTCTGCTCGAGGAGATTAAAGTTGGCAGGATGTATCTTTGGGCAGCTAGTTAGTATGCTACCAATGAAGGGGGGTGGGCATACTAGGACTCTGTTCCAGGGAGACCCGATGGAGTGCCGATCTTGCCGCAAGATGGGCCATCTTTTGCATTTTGGTCAGATCTTTTCACCTGTAGTGGGTGGAATGGGTTCTTCTATGACTCCAAATTCAAGAGAAGAATCTCCAGTTTCTCACCAATCTGGGAACTGGGGTTCTACCAGCCATTCAGGTTGAGGTGGAGGTCGCGACCATGGTGGTCAGTCACCAGGCTACCAGTGAAAAAAGAGTGGATCAACTCAGAGTGGTCAGGTAGGGTCATAGGGTCATGGAACATGCAAGACTTTTACTCTGGAGCAGACCTAGAAGGAGCAGGATCTAGGAAATTCTACAGTTCGATGCACGATCATAGTAGCATAATTTTTATCTTCATCTCTTTTCGATACAGGGGCTTCCCATAACTTCATATATGTCACTGTTGTGGAGAGTCTTGGTCTCTGCATCTTTTCTTTTGCTGATATTCTGAAACTAGACACTCCTTTGGGGACATGAACATCTACTATATGTCAGTTCAAGGAGTGACCTCTAGAGGTTGGTGGGTATCACTTTATAACAGACCCATATGTCCTACAGATGATAGGTTATGATGTCATTCTCGAGATGAAATGGTTAGTTGCCTTCCATGAATCTGTTGATTGTTATCATCGTAGGGTGAGTTTCGTATCACTAGAGGGTGGATCCTTACTTTGTAAGTGTGAGTAGGATATCTAGGTGAGTAGAGAAGGACCCATATTTCTAGTCTTTATCTGTATGTTCTAGGAGGATTTACCACCCATATTGCTTGTCTATATCTGTATGACCAGGGGACTTCACAGTTAGACTTTCCTCCAGTAGTGGATCATTTCAGGAATGTCTTTCTAGCGGACTTTTCATGGTTTCCTCTAGAGTTTGAGGTAGAAGTTTCCATTGAGATAATGCCATGATCGGCACTAGTGTCCATTCCTCATTATAGGATGGCTAAACCTGAGTTACAGGAGCTCCAGAGCAGTTGGAGGAGTTGCAGGCAATGGGTTTCATCCGACCCAGTACTTCTCCTTGGGGTTCGCTTTTCCTTTTTTAATAGAAGGCAAATGGTACCATCAGACATTGGATGGATTATAGGAAGCTGAACTAGTTGACGGTCAATAACTGATATCCCTTATCGAGGATTGATGATCTCTTTAATCAGCTTCTAGGAGCCCGTGTGTTCTCGAAGGTTGACTTGAAGTATGTCTACCATCAGTTACGTGTTAGAACATCTAATATACCTCTTACAGCCTTTTGGATCTGGTATGGTCTGTACGAGTATATGGTTATGCCATTATGTCTCAGGAACGTGCCTACATCATTCATGGAACTAACGGACCGAGTGTTCCATCTATACTTGGATTCCTTCATGGTTGTCTTCGTGGACGATATCTTGGTGTATTCTCACACATGACATGGCCATGCCACACATCATGATTTCATTCTGGATACATAGAGAGAGCATCAATTATATGCTTAGCTCTCAAAATGAAACTTTTGGATTGATCAGATTCACTTCTTGTGTCATGTTATCTCAGAGACAGGAGTATCTATACACCTAGAGAAAGTGAGAGTAGTAGCTTTCTGGGAGAAGATGAAGAACTTATTTGAGGTGCGGAGTTTTCTATGGAAGGATTGATACTACAAAAAATTTATTCCGAACTTTTCACGCTTAGCCGCACTGCTGATGGGTCTGACTAAAAAGGGTGTGAAGTTCTTGTGGTCAGATTCCTGTGATTCAGCCTTTCAGGAGATGAAAGGAAGGTTGACTTCAGCACCGATACAAGTCTTTCCAGATCTAAGAAAAGGATATAATATTTATTGTGATGTTTCAAGTATTGGGATGGGAGCTATGCTTATGCAGGGAGATAGAGTCGTTGCATACGGGTCTTGGCAGTTGAGGCCACACAAGAGGAACTACCTGATGCACGATCTGGAGTTGGCAGCTGTTGTTCATGCCTTATGTTGTTGTATACATTATCTTTTGGGAGATAATTTTGTGGTTTTCACCAACCACAATGTCTCAAGTACATTTTCAATCAGCATGAATTGAATTTGAGGCAGAGAAAGTGGGTTGAGTACCTTCAAACCTTTGACTTTGTGCTTTCGTACACTCTTGGGAAAGGAAATGATGTGGCTGATGCACTGAGTAAGATGACTTAGATACAGACAGTTTAGGAGGCTTGCAGTGAGTGGTAGATTATGGATCTATTCTCTGAGATGCATTTGGAGGTGCACGATAGTTAAGGGTAGGCGTTCCTATCTTTTGTAGTTGTTACCTCTACCCGTCTTGATCGAGTTCGAATGAGGAAGCAATCAAATTCTGAAGGCCTAGTCCTACAGAATAGTGGGTTAGGAGAGGACCATATTCCTAGATTGACCATAGATCGGGATGAGATTTTGCGCTTCCATGGGTGTGTATGGGTGCCAACAGATATACATGAGCAGCTGATGCGGTATTTTAAATCCTCTATTTGGGAAGTTCATCCTGGTATCACTAAGATGTATCGTGATCTACACTTCCAGTATTGGTGGCCTGGTATGGAGAGAGATGTTGCTAGTTTCTTCATGAGGTGTTCTAATTGTTATTAGGTGAAGGCAGAGCATCAGCGACCAGCAGGTCATTTACAGCAGTTACCCATTCCCTAGTGGAAGTGGAATGACGTCGCGATGGACTTTGTTATAGGGTTTTCGAGGTCGCCTCGAGGGAATGATGCAGTATGGGTTGTCATTGACAGACTCATGAAGGTTTCTCACTTCTTTTCGATCAAGGAGACCTTCTGTGTTGATGATCTGGGGCCGTTTTACATCCATGAGACTGTACATCTTCATGGAGTTCCACACTCCATTGTTTCAGATAGGGATGTCCATTTTACTTCTCAGGTCTGGAAGGGGCTTCATAAGGCTTTTGGTACACAGTTACTTTTGAGTACAACTTACCACCCCCATACAGATGGCCAGTCCGAGTGTACAATTCAGGTGCTTTAGGACATTCTGTAAGAATGAATTCTAAATTTTGGAGGTTCTTGGGAGAAGCATATACCTCTTGTTGAGTTTTCCTAAAACAACAATGTCTAGGATACTATTCAGATGGCACCTTATAAGGATTTGTATGATAGGCCATGCCGATCTCCCTTATGTTGGTTAGAGACCGGAGAGGCAGCTATGCTGGGACCTCTTCTTGTCCAAGAGACCATGGAGCAAATAGAGTTGATTTAGTAGAGGATGGACACAGTGAAATCTCGACAGAAGTCTTATATTGATCACTGGAGACGACCTCTAGAGTTCGATGTCGGGGATAAGGTTTTCTTGCGTTTCGCACCGAGGTTGGGACACATGAGGATTAGGAGGCATGGTATGTTTTCTATGAGGTATGTTGGGCCATTTGAGGTGTTGGAGAGAGTTGGGATGGTTACCAATCAATTGCTGTTACCTCAGAGGTACCAGGCTATACACGACGTCTTCAACATTTCTCAGCTCAGGCATTACTTTTTAGGCTTGTCTCATGTTTTTCAACCTGAGGAGGATGAGCTTGAAGAAGATGCATCATTTTCAAAGCATCATATCTAGATTTTCGATCATAGTACAATGGTTCTCTATGGCTAGTCTTTTCCTCTGGTATGAGTGGTATGATAGTAAGGGTACGTACATGATGAGACATGGGAGAGTGAGGCCGATGTACGAGCTTAGGGTCCAGAGCTATTCGGGGTTTCTTCTTCTACGCCATGCTAGGGAAATTCAAGGATGAATTTCTTTAAGGGGGTATGTTTTTAAGAAACCGGATATTCTTTCCAGTATGTTTTTAATTTTCTGGTCGTTTTTGAGAAAAAGAGGAATTTCTGGAAGTTTTTGACGTACACACAGTGTACTTTACGAGTATACGTTGTGTACTTCCTTGCTACAGGAGACCGTGTGTTGGCTGTGTCCTGCCACATACACAGCCATGTGGGGGTGAAATAGAGGCCACCAAAAGTGGAGCATGGAAAAGGCGACTACATGTTGTGTACTTAAAAACTACACACTGTGTATTTTGTTTTTTCATTAAACAGACCAGGGTCACGTCTGATCACCAAAAGTGTCTTCTTCTAGGTCTCATTTGACCAAGAGAAACTGTACAGTGCCAAAACTTCTCCAAGCCCCTGACCCTCCATCTTTTCTTTGAATAGACCACTGTCGATTGCGTTGGAACTATAATGATAAGATCTTACTTCTTCTAGAGAATCGTTTTCCAATTCCTCCTCTTTTCCATGTTATCATGGGTTGAAACTTTTAGGAGTTTCTTTAGATCTTGGACGTTCCAAGGAGAATCAAGCTTCAAGGTTCACATATAAGGATCTCCTAACACCACAGTAGGTTGTTTTTTCCCTTCCGTTGAATGTCCTTGAGTATTATGTGCGATTGCACCAATACTTTTGAACGGGGTATTGTGTGTTTACCATTTTCCCCAGTGATTTTCTGGCCATGATTTTATGCTTGTGTAGAGGTTTTAGTTATGAATAGGGTTGAATTTCTATGCCTTGGATATTATACTAATGCTTTTTTCTGTTTATGACTGTTTGGTCCTGTTAAGACTATTGGCCGTTTACCTATTTTCGATGCCTTGTGGTCGTAGGATGGAGTGTTGTTTTATGAATTACATGAGATGCTATAGACTGGTTAGACATGTAGTTCTTTAGGATTATGTTGTCATTATAGCATTAATATGTGTTAACTTACATGGGGTCATGATAACATGGTGTAATATACTAAAAGGGGATAGACCAAGTGAGCTTTCTCAGAGAGTCATTGGACATTGTATACTACAAGGGGATAGACCGAGTGAGCTTCCTTAGAGATTCTTTGATATTTATAGACTATAAGGGGATAGACTGAATGAGCTTCCTCATAGAGTATTTGTTTTACTTGAATTACCTTGAACCACTCCAGGTTATAAGAGGAATTCATCGGGTGAGCTTCCTCAGAGAGTTTGTGAATGACCTGGGGCTATAAGAGGAATTTACTAGGTGATTTTCCTCAGAGAGTCTCTTGACATTAGGGATATAAGGGGAATTGAGCTTGTGTTCTTCCTCAGAGAGTCCTTGAATACCTTAGACTATAAGGGTAATTGACCGAGAGTTCTTCCTTAGAGAGTATTTATGAATTCTTATGACATAACCAGAGGGGTTATGCTGAGTGTAATGCCCAGAGGATTTCTTGCACTCGTTTGGTAGGACCATAGTGGATGGATGTGGGTACTTCCCAGAGGATTACTTGATTGTGTTAGCTGCTGCTTGACATTGGACTGTGGATTGTTACTACTGTGTACTTTCATGTTTACCACTTTCTGTACTATTACCTGCCATATATTCACTTACTATTTGGCACAGATCTTTGGGTGGTTGCCTACTGGGATTTAGTCTCACACCCTGTTTGGGTCATTCTTTTGGGCCCATATAGATAATATTACAGCAGGTATAGATAAGGACAATCTCCCTTCAACTTCAGGTACTTGACATGCTGTGGAGTAAGAGAGGATGTGACAAGGCTTTGGATTGCGATACAGAGGAGTTGTTTAGCTATTTCTTTTGTATTTGGGTTTAGTACTGTTTTTTATTCCAGCATTTTGATATGTTTTGATGCTTTCCTAGAAATATTTATCTTGCTTCATTTATATATATTTTCTCCAGTAGTTCATACTTTTAGTCTTCCACTGATTGCTTTTGTATGGAATATTTCTGCTTCCGCTACTGTATATTGTTTCTCATCTGTTGTGTACTCTGCCAATGAGGGAATAGGTTCCCCACTATCATACCCAAGGCCTTCACTACTAGTCGGTAGCCTCTAGTGTTCGTTGTAATGTGCTTGCGGCCAAGTGACCAACCGGGTATGGGGAACCTCTGGGTGGCTTCCAGAATAGGGACGTTATAGAAGGTTTATACTGCAGTCAATTCATGGGGGTCCTTCTATTTAAGAATAAAAAAAGCGTTTAAAAGATTTAGAGAATTATGTGTCCATAAAAATAATTATTCTTTTTATCAGATAAGTTTTCCTATATGTTTTATAATCTTAATACACTCTTTTTTTTATCATAAAAATTGAAACGACAACCATACTAAAGATAACAACACAAAGTATGCTAATAAAAAAATAGATTCTACAAAACAATGAAACCCTCAACACATCATTATAAATAAATTCTAAATATGTCAATATTATAATACGTTTTTATAAATAATGGAAATGCAGTGGAGTAAATATACTCAATTATAGAACATCTACTATCCAATGAGGGAATATTATCATAATACTATACATAAATATGTTGTATATAAGAAACCATTTCTTAGATAAAAAATTTATTGAAAACGACTACTAATTGTTACATCAAGACAAAATTGGTATAACGCATGGAATATAAGGTAACTTGGACCTTGATTGTGGTTTACCAGGTAGATTACCAAGGTGGCATTGGACATCTCAAATGATTATGTAATGTATTTCATTAATGTTTCTAGACCCCAAATAAATATAGTTTAATCAAAACGAAGAGTAACTTATTTGTCTTATTTTTCAATTTTAAAAAATAAATAATGGAATACTTAAGTATAGGGGAAATTATTATAAATTAATTTTTATACTAAATTCTTATTTATGAAAATTAATTTTGGAAGAAAATTATTTACAGTTAATGAAATATTTATATATTAAAATTTTACTACATAAAATCAACTATTATTAGTTTTTATTGCAATCAAGAATGAATTAAAATTTTGTAATTTTTATGTTTATAAAGATAAATAGGTTATATAGAATAAAATTTCATGTTCAAGGTTTAAATAAACAAAAATCTAGATTCAAAATTTATATTGAATAAAAATCTAGTAACTAAAAAATATAGTGTATTGTATGTTATAACCTAGTTTAGGGGAAAAAATCATGTATTGGGAATATATATTTTCCTTCCACCTAACTAGATCAGCCTTTACCTCACCATCAATATGTTTCATAACCAATGTTAAATCTTAATCATTGAATTATAACTCATTTAGGTTATTCATGATAGAAGTGATCCTCTTAATGTTACAAGTCATAGGGGAAAAAGGGTATTTATATATAGATTATGGTCATACTATTTGAGCTATAATGGTAAAGGGTATAGTTTGCTATGAAAGTAATTATTGAGGGAATAATGTGGATGAGACTATTTATTCCTTGCTACCCTTATGAAATCCAATAACATCGTTAGGTGTGATCATAAATTAAAGGAAGATGGAAAATAAATAAAAATGACATGGAATGTTTCTTGGTTCATGTAAATTATAAATAATGTAATGAAACATTATTAAAAAACATTATAATATAAATGAAGATTTATATTTATTGTAAGAAAATTATGATTACATAACTAATACTTTACCAAAACTAACCTTTGACATGACACAAAATAAATGTTCCAATTAAATAAAGTATAAAAGAAAATAGTTACATATATTCACACTGAATAAATATTTAAAATCATTAACAAGTTATATTAAAAAACCTTTGAACATAATTATTCATAATTTATAAAATTAGTTTTTATGATTTATTATTAATTTTGGAAAACAAGCTGTAGAGATGTTACAAGAAAAAATTTAAAATTAAATCAATGATTTTTAGCCCAATACATTGATTATTAGTGAAATTTCCCTATCCAATAAATCACCATGTAGTACCTGCGAACCATTAAAAAAGATACCATAAAAAACAACCCAGGAAAACAAATTTCATAACCAAAGAATATGAAACCCAATGTAAAACCTAGGCATATAAATTATAAAATATGTCTAAAATAATAAGAAAAATTCCCCCAAAAAATATCGCAATAGTGTTTTAAATTCTTCTTGTAAACAGAAAAAACCTATAATAATTCATTCTTCAGTTGCTTCATATGAAAATAGATACTAAAAAGGAAATCACTATGTTCATGATTCATTTAGTTAAGTGGATATAAATCAACTAATTATGAAAATTATTTCACATTTCCATGGAGAACTAAAAAAAAATCCATTATAAAGGATATTTGAAAATGAAGAGATGAGAGGAAAATGTAAGGAAAAAATTATGATAATGGAGGATTGCCTAAAATTTTGTATGTTTCCCCCCTTGAATCACCCTTAAATCACATGGATGAAGGAGGGAAAAAGATATCCTCCAGAATCCATTATGGAATCTAAATATTGGGATGGTAGCAATCAGATCAAAGGAACCTCTTTAGGAGATGAGGAATAAAATTTATGAAATTACACAATTTTAATTAAAAAATGAACTTGTTTTACTGAGTACATAGTGTCACCCCAAGAAATACCCTCTCTGTGGAAGCTAATTTGGTACTCAGTACCTCACTTTGGGTAACCAATAATACCAATAGTTTTAAATTTTTGGTGGTAATATAACACCCTATATTTTTATGTGTATAAGATTCTTGGTGAAATTTGAATTTTTATCTCTAGGGATGTGGTGTTTATGTAATAAAGATTTGTATTTGAATTATGGGTGTTGGAACATAACTATGAGATGTTATTTTTTTGAGTATGAATGTTTTTTGGATGATCAAGGTAGTTATGGTGGTCCATATACATTAAAGTGGGTGGGGGATAATTATAGTATACTGTAATAGCCATTAAGAACCTGGTTTTTTAGAATTAGGATCATAATTATCATTGTTGGATCTATATAAGATTTTATATTTAACAAAATAACTACTTCCTCGTGGGTTGGGGTATTAATTAGGAACTTTTGTGATGTTTATAGAGTATCCATTTAGGGTGAACCTAGTACATTGGGGTCCTGGATTGTTTTTTTAATAAATAGGAAAGATGGTTATTTTTGGAACCCCTATTTAGTCCATCATTAGAGGTCTCCTTTTTATAAACAAGAGGTAGGGGTGACCTCTCCTCCAATATTACCCATCCCTTTGATATTATGAATCCAAAGTAGTAAGGGAATGTTTCTTTAAAAAAATTGACATAAATATTCTTCATATCTGGTCTTTGTTCTTCCCCATTTATTTTCAATAATTTTTGGTTTTTCGAGACTAGGATCCTTGTTAGATTTCCCCAAGTCATGTAGAAATGTGTATGATATATTGGGTATTATTAGAAATAAGGCTAAAAGATTTATAGAGGGGAGAAATGCATCATGTTACCAAATTATTTTATAGAGATATATCACCTTATCAATTTTATAGTTATTTTTATAACTTTTCTTAGAATAACTGATTTTTTTGGTGTCATTGTGATGCCCAAAACCAATCCACTGGTTATCATCTAGAGAGTCACGTGAACTAATTCTCTCCTCCCCATACTTAATTGGATTATTATAAACAATAATGGTATCAACATCATCACTGGGGAGACTATACCGTCAGTATCATGTCCTTGTACAAATAATAATAAATGAAATATAATAAATGATTTTTAATAGTAAATAGGAAAACAATATCAAATTCAATACATGTCATATAAAATTTAAATAAAGGGATACCTCTATATAAATATGAACCATAGTAAATAGGGAGTAATTAATAAATCAATAAAACTATATTATCCTATAGAGTACATCTCAATACAACTAAAAGGTCCACACTCATCCACTAAAACATATTTCATGAGTCCCTTTCCCCTTCCTAGATCCTTATAAATGAAGTATTTACAAACATCAAAATAATCATAATGAGAATGAGCAATAATACCTAGTAGGAATCCACCAATAAATCCTTTAAAAAATGTGAACATGTATAGAAGTTGTATTCCATGACAATATTAATTGAATAAGAAACCACAAAAAAACACACACTGATCAATCATGTGCTGACTATACCACCATGATCCCCAAAAATACATGCTTTAACTCCAATTGAGAAAGATGTTATAGAAGTAATAAATGATCAAAAACTAGACACAAGGTAGGAGATATATTACTAGAAATACATAAGGAATTGAGTGGACATGGTACTCATTATCCTCAAGGAATCATGTTTTGGAATGTTCCATAGTATCATTAAGGTTTCAGGTTACATCTGGGCCATAATTTTATCATACTCCTACCCCATGAATGGGTTCATCATCATCCTCTACAAATGTCATGACCATTCCCCATCTAGAAAATCAATTTACCATGATGGTCCACCAATCATGAATACTAAGAACAAACCTCTAATGTAATGGTAAGGAAAAAAATTTAGAGAATAATAAAAAATCATAACATGTCGTCATGATCATATAATAGAAAAAATAGAGTAACATGTGATGAACATCAATAATGATATCAAGATACTCTAAAAATACTCATTGAAACATGATCTTAAAAGGGTATCATAGAATCTCACACACCCGTCAACAATCACAATAAATATGTACAACAATACATTCCATAACATCAATCATACCAAGGAAACATATGAATATTGGATCCAAAAATTGTATGGAACTTCGTACCCCAAAGTTATTTATGGTATTATCCATGATTTATCAAGGATTAAAGACCTAGTACATCACAAAACCCCATAGAGTGAGCTCAAATGTCATGGGATATCTTTCCTTGGTTCCATTTGCATATGAAAGAAGTTTATAATGGGGAATCAAGATAATTCCATGTCAAGAAGATGATTTTAGAATCACATAAATTATAATTCCCATTAATAGAACCAATTTTGTGGTAGAAAAAGTAATAAATTATAAATTACGTAGTCTATTATCAAATGATGAAATTATCAAAAATTACTTCTTACTTATATAAGTGATCCTTAGGTCTATCATTGATCATATATCTATAATTAATCCATAAATGGAAATGTGATTCAAGAAGGATGAGGTCTCATGATGATATTTCTAGAGGAAATTACCAAATAATTTCCACTATTTCGGATAATTTTATATCTATTCAAGCGCTGTTGTCAGTGAAATATCAAATATTACACCAATATACTAAGTAATCATTTTTTAATTTGGGTCCCATCATCAATATTAAATCATTAAGAGGTTTAGAAATGTAATTCATTAACATTTACCCATATAACATTCATTATCAAAAGAAGATTAATCATGAAACGATAATAACATGATATAACTTCCACAATTCCATAAAAAAGAATGAATTAATTACCATATCATGACAAAAAACAAAAAAATCATTATATATCTTTGATCATATCATAATTTTGATTACGATCATTCGGTGTAGATCTAAATAAAACTCACAGATTAAGAATTTTCAGAACATTCCTACGAAGGATAGAAAATGGGATAAGAATGGGAGTGGAATGATTAAATATAAGAGGTTTAGTATTTGAGTTGTGGCCATTAGTTTTGTAATTAGACAATTATTAGGTTAAAACATTCATGGGATTTAAATCCTACGGGGTGCATTAATTTCATCCTTTCACTGGGTACACTAGATACATAGTGGGGATCATTAGTAAGATGATGGGATTGGTAATATGCATATAATACATTATTTTTCATTGACCTAATGATGGTGTTTACTATAGCTGGAAGACTCCCTAGAATCCAACTGGAATGCTAATGGCTATTTGCTATCCACCCTAATGTAGATCTGTTCCTCAAGTCATCAACCATTAAAACCTATACCCTAATACACTTAAGATTGACCTCATAATATCCCATATGAGAGATGAACAAAAAAATTATTGTAATGATTTTATAAATTAATTGCTAAGAAAATGATTCAAATTGAGGATGTTACAATTCCCCCTTGTAATGAATTGTCTCCCCAAATAAGTACATTCAAGATTTATTCTCAAATAACTTGGTCTATTTGGCACAAACAAATTCCTCTCAATCACACGTTTCCTCTAAGATATATCCTTGATTATATAGAATTAGAAAATGTGGAACCATCATCCCTCAACGGAATTTCTTACTCTGGTATAAAATCTACATCGAGCACTCTATATATAATGTGTTGGTATCTAGATCAACATCCATATAGTCGATGATATGAATGGAATCTGGTATGAACCTATAGATCTGATACACATGAAACAAAACATGAAAACCCTGATAATGGGAAGGAATATCTAGATGGTACACCAATATTCAAACCCACTCAGAAATATATAATGTTCTAAAAAACATGATGCTATCCTACCTTTATTCCTTAAAAATTATTAGGAAAACCCCGAATTCACTCTCAATAAAACTCTATCAAAAATTAAATACTCTTTTGGTATCCTTAAGAATTTATCATAAGACATCTACCTTCCATGATTTTTGAACAACCACTTCTTAATAGGATGAGCTATGTCAGAGGACTCCTGTATCAAAATAGGTCCCACATCATCACCAACCTCATTCCAACAAAGTGGTGATCGATATGGTGTACCATAAAGGCTCTCATAAGGTTCCATATGAATACAATACTAGTAAATATTGTTTTATGTGAACTCAACCATGGATAGGTGATCATCCCATCATCCACTATAGTCTAGGATTCAAGATCAAAGCATATCATTCATTACTTGAATCATACTCTTAGAAAATCCATCTTCTTATGGATGGTACACTATGTTCAATCTCAGATGAGACCCTAAGGCCTTATGAAAGTCTTACCAGAATCAATATGTAAAATTTTCATCCATACTAGATATGATTATCAAGGGAAAATTATGTATATTTAATATTTCATGGAAAAAAATATTTCACAAATTATCTTAAGGTTGAATCTCAAAGATAAACAAGAAATAATAAAATTTCTTTTACTAATAAAAAATAAACTAGATAGATTCAATAATTTTTATAGTCATTGGTAACCTCATCACTACATACCTCATGATTTCCTACCACATCCACATGAGCACATTCAGTTGGTGGAGAAAATCAAAAGGAAATTGGTGCCCATTTAATACCCTTTGATAGGTAAGAAATTTTGGAAAAAATAAAAAGAATTACCCTCTTCATCTAGGACACCAAAACTTCCATGCGAAGTCATGGAATATATTTGTTACACTAGGATATACCACCCACTTATTGGTATGTATGTCTCTCATCTATTATATTTAATGGAAGTGAAAACTATAAATATACTATGTATAAGGACCACATCATCACTATCAAATAACCACCTGGGTATCAGGTCACCACCAACTATCTATTCTTGCATCACATAATGCTATATGCATATCTCTTGTCGAGACATTACCCAGTATAGTAATGAATATATGGCCACCATAGGAGAAAACATCATAAATCATTGGTCCCCTAAAGTATCTATCCTCTGCCATATTGAAAATATTATTAGGTTCCATTATTCCTTATAAGGTCACTCATAGAGTTCCTAAGCTACCCATGACTTATGTATATGAGAGTCTATAACAATGTTTAATGTAAATGGTGTATAACCCACCTCAAAGTCAAATTTCTACATGTAATATACTGAAAATCTCTTACTCATATTTATTTCATGCAATGTGGTGATATAGAAAGGTTTCTTGTGTTTAGTGTATAATATAAACCTCCCACAAATAAGATAATGTCCCAAATATTTTAATGTTTGGACCATGACTGCTTGATCCACATCACGGGTAGGATAGTTCCACTTATGGTATCAGAGCTAACATGACCCATATGTTTCTACGCACTCCCTTAATATAAGTATTGCTCCCAAAATAACACAAGATGAATTAAAATAAACTACATTAAAAATACATGTCTTAAAAAGAATCTACATTAGAACTATATTCCACCGTCTATACAGGTCAATAAATGTCTCTTCAAACTCATCTTACCACTAGAACATCACTCCCATATTCTTCGGCATATTCATGGAAATTGATAAATGATAGATGTAATAGATGAATATTTTTTTATATCCCAAAAAATATAGAATTATTTTGGTTTCAAATATGTTTTTTGGACATGTCCCAAGCATCATTATCCCCACTTTCCTTGGTTACATGGATATACCTTTCTAAGACAGCACATAACCCATGAATTTTACCACTTGAATCCAAAAGATACACTTGGATATCTTAGAATAAAGGTGATGAGGGCAAACTATACTTAAGATTATATTGAGCTATCTAGCATAATTATTTTGGGTCGATGAGTATATGAGGATGTCATCAATGAACCACATGATGAATTAGTCAATACATGGGTGGAAGATATTATTCATGAGATCCATTAACAATACTGAAGCTGTCCTGAATCCAAATGGCATCACTAAGTACAAATATAACCCATACCTTCTCTAAAATAATTTCTTCAGTATGTCATCAACTCTAAATATTAAGTAGGGATAGCCTGATCATAGTTAAATCATAGAGAACCAACATGATCCCCATAATTGAACCAAAAAATCATCAATCATGGGAAAAATATATCTATTCTTAACATTTAATTATTTTAGATTTCAATAAACTATGTAAAGGTGAAGACTTCACTCCTCCTTATTGGATAACAAGAAACATAGACCCGGTAGTGATTTAATCATATTAATAAATACCCTTTACTCAAAGTTCTCAAGATATACATCAAGTCCCATAAACATAGATGGTATCATATGATATGGAGGAATCAAAATAGGCTACACACCAAGATTGTGATCTATCTCATTGTAAACACCTTTTTCATGGGATGTCCTATGATGTTATCTAGGAAGATGTACCTATAGAGATCCAAAACAAGAGGAAAAATGAGGTGGATACCACTGATAGTTTTTAAAGAGTGAGACCGACAATAAGAACCATTATCATGTTGAGATGACTCATGTTTAGAAAAACCATACCTACTCTTGGTTCCCATTCTATGGTCATCATATACTTCTCTCCCTTGGGTGATGTGAATAATACATGTCAACAATAGAAATTAATATGATGTTATAATCATGTTGGCTAGTCCATGCCATCAATTACATTGAATTTAATTATCTTGAAAATCATGAATTCCTGTAGTTGTGAATAGCTAGAAATGACTGTAGGAAACTCTAAGAATCATTGAATGTGGTCCAATTTCATTCAGAATGGTGTATCAAAGGAAACTAACAAAGAAGAAAACATGATCGGTAATTTAGGTCTCAAGAAAATCTATGAATATATAATAGAATGGTAATCACTAGTATCAAAAAATGCAATAGATTGAAGATATCAGGGTCATACCTAAAATAGTAGATGGTCCTTCACCACCATTTGTTGGAGCAATATCAAAAACATAAACATGACCCACTTTAGCTCCATGACCATATCCCTAATATGTGTGACCAATATGAGCCATTTTTGTTTGATCATAGCACTAAAGACCATTCCAAATCCACAGGTCATTCATCACATTTTTTCCTGCACCCCTATAGAACCTCATCCTCGATGATCTAGAGTGAACTAGTAAATATTACACATCTTTCCACACTGTCGACATGTGTTTTGAGATGTAATTATAAACTTTTGATAATATCTGACCTTCCCACAATTTGAGCCCTATGAAACACCTTATGAGGGGGATAAAGAAGATGTACTATGATCTACCTACATAACAATACCCATATAAATGTCCTCATTATTACTCTTCCTATTACCATAAGTGATCCTCCACATGGATATGGAAGGTCTACCTGCTAGATCAGTGAGGTTTGGAAGAATACCAATCGATTGATCCAATATTACAACTGTATAAATATTCAAGAACTTAAATAAATCTTCTGATTATGTCATCTCATCGAAGGACCAAATGTTTGTTATGATATTGAGATGAATAATGACATAAAAAATCTCAACATATTATGCCTCATTTCCTTTCAAGAGAGAGTAAAAATGAATTAACTCAGTGAAATGAGTAGAGTATAGAGATAAAATAATAGACCCCTTATTAGGATCCATGAACACCTCCACATGATATAGCTTAAATGAATCTATAAATAATTCATCAAATAAAAAGCTCATGAAATCCTACTAGGAGAGGCCCATATTTCTTCTAGCCTATCCCATTATTCCCCAACACATTCTGGGGGGTTCTTTCAGCATTAAAGCTACCAGATTCACCTTCATTTTCTCAGTTTTCTCATGTTATACTAATTAATGCCAATATAGATATATCAAAGCAAAAAAATAGATATACAACCTGATAAAGTGTAAGTATATCCCAAAATGACCACCAAAATCAATTCATTAAATATAGTAACTCATATAAACCATAAATAAATGAATATATATGAAATGTGATCTTATATTCTCAATAATGATACACAAACACACTAGAACTCCTATAAAATAGTAACATTAACCATATCAATGGTAACTCAAAAGTCAATTGCACATTAGCTATCTTGGAACAATGATACTCTTCTAACCATTCCCCACACAGCTAAACCCTTCATACAATCTCATAGAATAGTCAAAAAACAAATGAAAAAATATATCCTTTGATACCATTTTGTGACACTTAGACCGAAACTACCATGTTTGATCTAGAGATACACATAACATCATCCATGAATATCTATATTAATGAGGCTATTGACTAACAATGAGGGTTTGATCATCATAAATGGGGAGGGTATACCCTCATCATCATGTAATGCCCTGAAAAATTATAAATAAAAGACACTAAATCAGAGTAAATATTGTATAAGAAAATAATATCAAATAGCGTACATGTCATATAAAAAATAAATAAATGGAATCATTGTTCATGAAGACAAATTAGAGTATATGTAGTGACAATAATAAATAAATAAAACTATTGTATCCTCTTGGGTACATCCTTGTTGTCACTCCTTGATCCATGATCCCCATCTAAAATATTTTCCCCACCCCCTTACAATTTTCTGAATCTATATACAAGATTTCGGCATGCATTTTGAAATTTCCATATAGTGTTTGAGTAATAAAACACAAAAGGTAACCATAAATTCGTCAATAAATAAATGTAAACATGTATAATATTATTACTAAATGGTAATAATAAATGTGAAATAAATCATAACAAACACATATTGAGAACCTGTGTGTTATCCAAGAAACTACAAACCCTGACTTTTCCGACACTGGCTCCTTCCTAGAAGGATGGTCAAGATGTTAGAAATGATTAAGGACTAACCACTAGGCTAGATACAAGTCACTCAATATCCTCAAATCATAGAGTGCACATGCTACTTTGTATCTTCACAGTATTAATTTCATATTGGACACAAGGAAAATAAGATCATACACCATGAATGGGTTCATTTTCTTCATCACCACATGTCATTCATGCCCCCTATAAGGTATAAACATACCTTGATGGTTTACCATTAATGAATAACAAGAAAAAAATCCTACTATATAGTTACATAAAAATAGGTCGATCATAAATAGACAAGAATAAAAATGACTTCATGAGAATATGACAGTAATCATAGAACGCCATGCTATCCACTTCAAGCATGATATCAAACTATTATAATAATACATTTGGAAACATGATCATATATGTGTATCATGACAAAAAAACATATCCATAAGTAGTCACCATCAACCAGGAAAAAAATCCTGGAAATGATATAAATCGTAATAGGGAAAATTGAGAATAAAATATCCCCAAATGTAATCAAACTTCCAACCTCAAGGATATTGAATAAGTATTCTAGGATTCATCAAGGCTCTAAGACCAAACACATCACATTACCATATAGTTGGGATCAAATATCATGAGATGCCTATATTGTGTTCTGGTTTGATAAGAAATAATTTTAAAATGGAGTATCAAGAGAATATCAAGTCATAAAGGAATTCTTGAATAAGATACATTATGTTGTCTGTCAATAGAATCAATTTCTAGGTATATACATGGAAGGGATTAAAATTCAACAAAACCGTTTTCCAAGGATGAAAGGATCCTGAATTAATTTTTGATTCTAGAAGAAATCTGTTATTATATCTAATTATCATGGATCCATCAACAATATACCAATGGAAATGATATTAAATAAGGGGAAGGTATCTTGAAGATCATTATATAGGAAATCACCCATAGAAACTTCATTGTCAATTATAGATCTTCATTCCTTCAAGGAACAATGTCAACTTTCCAGATCATAAATTTTTATTCAAAAAAGGAATGACTAATCATCAGTTCTTGATAGAAGACACCTAACTACCATATACCCATGATCATATAAAAATAAATATGGATAATTTATAGTATATCTTATGAAGAATAACCAATTAGTAATTTCTAGATTATTCCAATTAAGGAGAAAGGAGGTTTAAAATTAAAGTTATGGGCAACAGATTCATAAATAGACAGATAAGGGGTCAAAAATGTATGGGATTAAAATCCCATTAGTTGTATTAATTGTAAAATTATACTAAGAACACTGGATTACTGATGGTATTTTCTATATCTAAAATAATATTAGAAACTCCATCAGGTAGATGGTGGATTCACAAGGCTAGCTGGTTTCTGTTTTCCAGCCACCCCATGGTAGAGCCCTTCTAAAATTCACCCACATTCAAAACAAAAACCCTAATAAACATAAAACTAACATATTAAAATCCCAAATAATTTCAGAATAAAATGATTAATAATAAAATTTAATATCTTAACACATATTACATTGATGAAAAGTGAGGATGTTACAATAATATTAAGGTGATTTTGATTGTAGGAGTGCAGAAGCCATGGTGTAAGCCTTACATATATCTTTGGTCCTAGTTCAAGTGTCATGTAAATTATTATTATGTTTTTAGTGATCATACATCATTGAATTTGATTTGATAAAAAATTATATTTAATTATAAATAATTTTATGAGCCTTGTGAGTTAATATGGAGACAAATAACTTAGAAGAGGCTCGGTCAAGCAAGTATTATGGATGGTAATAATATTTTTAAGCATGTGGTACCTTTAATAATTAACAATATGTTATAAATTAATACTCAATGCATGTGAGTTCCAAGGGGTTTAGTTTCTTAGTATGCAAACTCTATGGAGAGGGTTGGGTGAGTCTCCTGATATAAAATAGTATGGTGTTAATAAATTTCTAGTGAGTTAACTGAATCTAAAATGAGTTATATATTCGATAGGCAGTCAACAACTATAACACTAAGTTGAATGGATTATATAACAACATAATGGAACCTGAAGTGGGATTAGTTTTTTTAATTGGAGAAACATATGAAAAGATGAGACTCCTTGAATAAGTGTGTCATGATTTTGGGGATGGTTCTACTAACCATGGTGTGATATTAGACACTAGGAGTTGGAGTTGTTGTGTTATGAAAGGGACTAATCAATCCCATTGAGTGTTCCAAGTGGCACTAAAAAACAACAATGTTGGGGAATTATTGAACTTTTTCATGAATCTCCATTGAGATTGAGAATATAATGTGACACAAGTAAGCACTACTAGTAAGGTGGATTGAAAATATTAGCTTGAGAGGGAATGCGATTCTTATGGGTAAAATGGGTTGTGAGTTATGGTCAGGTATTCTCTTGATTCATAACGTGTAGTGAGGCCTTTCCAGGATTGGTTAGTGTTAAGAGTAATATTTCATGTGGTATATCAGGGAAAATGTAGTTTTTTTCACATGTGAGGAAGTGTATGGTAAGTGTTGAAAAGGGTACTATTTGATGTGCTAGAAAAATTTGGGTGTTGTTGGATGATAGTGTGACAAAGGGGGAGTTTATAATAGAGTGTATTATTTGAGGCCTTAAAGGGTAATAAATGGGCCAAGATAGTTTTAGAGTCTTGGTGTGGCAATGTATGACCATAGTATGGGTTAGTGAATTATGTATGGACTAAATCCCTAGAATCATCAAGAGGGTCATAGACCTCTACATTATATTTGTGATGGAAATGTGTAGTGAGATTGGTCAATGTGGATGATGTTAATCTATATGTTTCCACCTATAATAAAGTGATTTTTAGAGATATGTTTGTCTATTGATGATTTCTATGTTATGGGCTATATTTTCCATTAATTTCTTATTATTATACATCGACTATGATATGAAATTGTGATTATACCTCACACTGAGTAATAAGATGTTGGTTTATATATGCCATAGTACCATTGAGATAGTTTTCCTAGAAGATATGTGCCTAGGGACTACTAAGAGAGTGTCCCCAAAAGATATATTCATGAGAAACCCCAATAGAGGTTCCCTAGTCTATATATGTTTATGTACTATCAAAGGAGGGTCCCAAGATATTATAAGCTGGAGACCAATAAGAATGGGACCCTAGTTTCCTTGTCCTCCTAAGTTAAAATATATGACATCATTCATTGAAAATATTAATTTATGATGTGATGATTATATGCATATTTCTGACACTAGAAGAAGGAAGTATGGATAGGTGTCATTGTATCCTGTTTAAAAAACAATAACCTAACATGGTTTCATACATCCTTTACATCATTTCTTAAATTTTTTTCCTATACATCTATAAAATTTATAAGATAAAATATATAATGGGAAAATTGGTAGATCCATACTTAATTTTATTCTAATAACCTATATGAGAACCTTTTTGTTATTTTGGAGCTTATTTTTGGTTTTTAGTTAAGTGGTTGTAAGGGGGATCTAGTTTGAGTAGTTGGAGGGAGTTTTTGGAAAAGGTCTAAGGAGTGTTTTTGGTTTTATAGTAATTTATCCAATTTATTTTATATTTTTTATTTTATATTGGTATGGAATAGATAGAATCCCTTATTTTATTACTATAAGGTTATCTTTGGAGCATATTAATATTGTAAGTGATGTTTATTTTCTATTGATGGTTGGACATTGTTTGTAAAACCTTATTCTTATTCTGATTGATTATTTAATTATTTTTCTATTAATTTTTGTTTTTATTATTAGATATTAAGAGTATTGTTTCCCAATATTTATTATATGATATTTTCACTAATCATATGTGTTGGGTGTATATGAAAATTCACTTGAGACCTCATCGAGCTACCAAATAATGTACCATTTAAGTTATTTTTTCTAAGGAATTATGTGTAACATATTTTAACCAACCAAATTTTTTTTAACTTTCTATTAAGAACATACCAATACCTAAAACACATAAAAAATATCATATAAATTTATTTTGAAACCATATATTCTATAATTTTATCCCAAAATGAAAAATAATCCTAGACACTAAACCAAAAATTCCAATGAACTCACATTATCACTATTAACAACTGTAATTTAAATCTATCATAATAATTGGATCCATATAAATGTAACATAATTTACTATAAACTACCCATCATATGAATTAACATCACTATGAAGTCCAAGTATATATTCACAAAATATTAACTACTTCATTAAAGTCTTAAAAAGATGAAATGATTATTCCTCTAATAATCACCATGTCACCAAATCCATAAGTGGCAAAAATTACACCATCCCAATAACTAACACTCATCCAAAATCATCTTCCATGATATTAATGAGAAAAATCATAAATATAATCCACATCATAAAATTCAAAATGATTCTACCATTCATGAGGCATAATAATAGTTATCCAACTATAATATATCCCCAAAAGTCTCACCATAACATGTAATAATAAATCCAAAAACAATATAACATCTAAAACTGGAATATTTTTTTGTGAAAATTTCATTTAACATATTTAACATCCTAAAAATACCATATACCCAACTATCCTCATGCTTATGGTTCTCCCCATCGTAAGAGTCACATAAGGCCTACTATTCTTACCCTTCCACTGAATTCCTTGTTTTTTTGCAAAAATATGTTCTCTTATGTAAATAGTTTAACATAAAAATATATTTATATTATCAAAAATAATATCAAGTCCTTTTATAAAAATAATAAATTTTATAAAAACCAACTCATTTTACTAATCAACATTGAGGGAACAATTTCCCATTTTATCTTTATAAAATGTATTCATTATTCAATTAACCACTTTTTTTCAATTGTATTCCCAATAAAAACATAATTTTACCAAACTATTTTCCCTTTTACTTATAAAATATTAAAAAATACATATTATTATATTTTATCCAAGGAATTCATGACAAGGAAGAAATGACAATAATTTCTATAAACTAAAATTAACATGAAGAAATGTATCATGATCAATAATGAATTGAAGATAAATTTAATAACATATTACTATTGGAGAGTATATAACATTATTAAGTTTGTAAATCACTGTAATTCCTAACATTCATGAATAAATAGGAAAAACGAAGAATCAATAAGTAGATAAATTATCTGGTATTTTAAAAATAAATTATTAAAAAATAATAAATAACATCCTTTAATGTATAAATGATAACAGTTTCATTAGTACATCATAAATAGGAAACAAAAGACAATATGATTAGTAGTAATACATAAATAAAAAATAAATATAATTATTATAATATAATATATATAAAAATTATAAAATATATTATTCAAATGGTAGTATAACTCTAATATTAACACAAGTGTTTATGTGAGTGACTTTAATTAATTAGATAAAACCTAATGAGGTATTCAGGGAAATGATGGTCACGTTAACAATTTTTATTTATGTTTTTATGGTAACTAATATGTGTCAATTTTGACATTAATGATATACAAATGTTCTAATGTTCCAATAGATAATATGGTGTATCAATCCCTATGTAATTTGACTCTTGATAAATGCCTATAGTTTTTTTAACTTCTACTATATTTTAATCAAGACCATATACTATACCCAACTCAAGCCTATGGTGTATACTCAGTACATGAACTGCCAATGGTCAGAAGAGTTTATTCCATAAAGATTCCTATTAGGTCTATTTATGGGTTAGTTCTCAAGTCTCAATTTATATAGCTCTAGTATACGTAAAATATAATATCAGTAAAAGTAACATTTCTTTGATAGAACTAGTAGTGAAATTGACCCTGATACCCGAATAGTTCTTAAACAAGGACACAACTACCATAGATGTGTTCCCCAATCCCTAGGTATAAAGAATAATGCCATGGATCTTGGTTTGATAATGGGTAATGATTGAACTATTTTTAATACAAAAAATAATGACTAGATTCCCCCATGGAGCCACACGAATCATACATATGTTGGATGCTCCCAATTCATGTAAATCAATATACTGTAACAAATGGGAAATGATAAAATAAAATTAATAAATATCAATATGAATATAAATATAAAAAAATTAATGATATACAAGAAAACATGAAACTATAGTCAAATTTCTTTTGACAGACTTGACATCATAAAATAAAATGGGAATCATGCCAGAACTACTCCTACCCAAAGTACCGTCTTACTCAAACTCCAAATGGATCTTAAAAAAATGAATCTATGCCAAAAAAAATAGATAGTTCAAAATCCAATTGATAGAAACATAATTTTCATTCTTAAATTGTACCAAGTAAATATTTATGTTTACCATGGTTTCCATGAAAACTATGGGCCTGTATACACAATATAGGGCACAAAAAACATTCCACAACTCAAAGGGATATAAGCAGGTTTATAAAAGAGCATGGATAATAATTTTCAAGGACACAAAAATAGTTTTTTATAAGTGGTAATTAATAAAATATGAATAAATAATAAAAAATTATCTTGAAAATTAATTAAAGGTCGTAACAAGTAATTCCTTATACTAAGAATTTTATACCAATATATACTAGGTTCAAACATTATCATAACATTTTATACGAGTAAGGAAGTTAAAATCAACAATGTATCCATACAAACTAATCTCAATGATTTTTATTCTATGTTAGTAAGGGAAATTTCTCCATCCCATGGAAGATGGAAGGTATGAAATTGATTCAGGGCACTAGGGGGTGATCCCTTTAGTAATAGAGAAATTGGTATTCAAGAGTTAGGGAGTTTTGAGCCAACCCCATTAATTACAATCCATATAAACAATAACTTTTTATAATTCATACAATAGAAATTAACCCTTTATAGTATGTTCATCAACATATTAAAAAGTATCCATGATCAAAATATCACTACTTACTATGCTATAAAAATACTTCATTCTATAAAAAACATTCTCAACACATCAAGAAAACTACTAGCTCAATTTATTATTGAAATTAGATAATTAACATATAAAAGTAAGGAAATGTATTAAACATACACAATTATGCAATATTAGTCAATAAATGTGATTACCATCTTATAATACTATTTATAAACATGTTTCATGTTATAAGCCATTCCTTTGTTATCAAAACTATGGAGAAAAACTACCAATTTTTATGGAAATCAAAATATGGTTCAAGTAATGGAATAGAAGGTAAATGGGACCTTTCTTGAGGTTTACTAGGTAGGTTTTTGGGGTGGCATTGGTCATCACCAATTATAACATAATATATCATAGTAACGTTAACAAACCCCAAATCACTACATATTAATAAAAAATTAAGGTTTTTTATTTGAAATATCTTATCGATTTATCACATACATAAAAGAATATTTCAATTTGAAAAAATTCCATTTTTTCAAAATAATATTTTGGTTCTATGAACTTATTTTATGAAACCATTATTTTATAGAAATGTTTTCATAGTTAACTAATTCTCTAAACATTAAATTTTTTCTATGACAAATAATTTATAAGAAAATATATATTTTATCAAAATATAGTAATATTTCAGTTTATAAATATGAATAGGCTATATACAATCAAATTCCAATTTATATTTTTAGAGTAAACGAAGATCAATATTAACACTTTATATAAAAGAAAAATTTATTATTTATAAACATTAAATGTAGTTTTTATAAAAAAACTAGTTGAGAAGAAAAAAATGTATAAATAACATATATATTCTTTCCACCTAACTACTTATCCATTAACTGGCCTCTAATGTATCTCTTAACTGAAGATCAATTTGTATTGTTAGATAATAACTAATATTGGATATATTTGAATGGTAAAACCTCCTTAATCATACAATCCATGTTAAATGTCATTAAATTAAAAAAAATGAATTTTTGAGGGTATAGTGAGGATAGAACTATTTATGGTTTACTACATGTATAATATCATTTAATTTCATTGTGTGAACATAAATTAAAAAAAGTTGTAAAATAAATAACAAAAACAAGGAAATTTTATATTTTCATAGTATTTATAAATAATATAAAATAACATGATTAATATAAAAATTAATTCAAACCAATCATAATATTTAATTTAAACCAATTATGTTCAAACAAACCAAACATTACCAAAACTAACATTTCATATTAATAAAAATATAGGTTCTTATTAAAGAAATTATAAATAAAAATAGTATATTTATTAACAATATATCATATTTGAAAAATCATTAACATGTTTTATAAATTAAATTTACTACTTATGATTTTTTATAAATTTTAGAAAAAAGAGGTAGAAATGTCCTAGGAATATCTATAAAATTCAGTTAAAGAATTAATATAACAGACCTCTATTTTTATAAGCACTACCAATACAAAAATTCACTAAGGTAAACAATATGACCATTAAATGAGAGTCCATAAACAATAGACCCCAACTATATTATCACCATAACAATGAATATCAAACCGAATGTAAAACCTAGGCAGATAACCATTAAAATTTATCCAAAATCATAAAAACCTAAATACCTAACTAAAATATAATAATCAAATTAAAATTTAATACCATAAGTATAAAAACATATATTGATTCATAATTCCATAAATTCATGTCAATAATAATTCATATGAAAATTGTGACCTTAACATTTAGCTTTTAAATAGGTTATCCCAAATTACCCTATACTGATTCAATAAATTTTACCATGACTACAATTCATATTTTCTAAAAAATAAAATGGTGATATTTAACAAAATATTTACCTTCTAATACTATATATGTAATATAATTTTCAAAATAAAATTTCAATAAGTGGTATAGAACCATTTTAATTTTTTTTTGTGAAAAATGATTTGAAACCATTTAAATAAAATACATTTTAAGCATAAACTAGGACTTATTTCTATCTAATATCTAGAAAAACATTTTAATAATGTTAAAAATATTTATTTAATGTATAATATAGAAAATACATTAAAATAATTCACCAATAGGGATTAATTTATTTTATTAAGCTAAAAACACATGGCACACATAAAAATGATTTTTTTTAGAAAAATGCCTTTTTAAGTATACAAAATATTTTATACCAAATTGAACCAAAATAGAGTTAAAATAAACTGAATTGGATTAATAAAAATATAATATAATAATTTTAATTTGAAAACGTTTTAATTAAGAATTGATCATTTTAAATGTACAGATCAAAAATAATGTTTTCCATAATATGTAGTAATTTTTATTATTCATTGAAAATATATATTTTAAAGAAATTCTAAAAAATTCACTCTAAGATAATTTTTACATGTTTATTTAAAAAATTTAATTTAGTTTTATCAGATAAATTTAATAAACGTATTAAAAATATAACATTTCCCCATAAAAATAAATAAAAAATATTTTTAAAGGAAATATATTTTTGAGGCATAATATGACATTACAAAAAAATGAATTCTTATTTCATATAAATTAATTAACACATATGTATTTATTAGGAACTTTATATATATATTTAAATATATAATAATTTTTTTGTTAGTATTCACAAATTACAATTTAATTTTTAGTTTATAATAGTTATATTTATAAAGTAATATTTCATGGTTTGTTTAATCTTGGTGTTGGATGTCTTATACTCTATAGAACATAATTGTATTCTTTTAAAATATTGAGTTATTTAATTTTAACCATTATAAAATTTCATACTCGCAATTTAAAATTGTTCTCAGAAGTAAACGGTTTGATAGATGAAATTTATTTTTGGGGAAAAACCAGATCATAAAAATTTCTAATAAAATTTTCTCTAAAAAAATTTGAAAGTAAAATATAATGGTCTGTTAGAATTAAAAAATAAGGATTAAAAATTGCCTAAATTATGGGGAAGTAAAAATATGGACATATAAGAGAAAACTAAAATTCATAGACTAATAGAGTGTGAAAGATAACATGGTTAGGATAATGTTGATGTCCACCAAACCATAAAACTATGATTAGTAAAAGGCCATCAGTTCATTTGAAATAAAGGTAAAAGTGTATCATTTTTTCTAAGATACCATTTTTTTTAAATTGATAGATTATTATAATATCACGATAGAGAACATGAGAAAATACACTTACTCTATTTTTTCCAGGACATAAGCATAATATAATCCTATGGTTATTCTTTAACCAATTTACACTTAATTTATTATTTCCTGAAACGAATATGAAAGATGATTTTTTCATTCCAGAATCCATAAAGATTACTATTAAGAGATTATAAAATCTATAAAATAATGGAAATGAATTAATCATAATTATATATATTTATCAAAATTATAATGATTAGAACATGTTATCCAACATAGAAAAAATCATATTTTTATCTCAAAATCCTCAACAATAACTCCAAAAATTCAACTTAAATCATTTTATAAATAGTTTACATTAAACCATTCAAAAATAAATACGAACAACATAAAAATACAAAGAAATATAATTATGGTCACTATATTTTCAAAATATACATAAAATTAATTACAGAATAAATAGAAACTAGTTATTCATGTCACATACCAGATAGATGGATACCATTATCATATATTATCCAAAAAAAATCATAATAACCCAAATTACCATAAAACCTTAATGAAAACATACATGATTCCATATATATTATCTCTAATAATTCCTTACATAATAACATATATTATTGAAAATATTTAATAAAAATAAATATTATGTTAACTCCATGAAAAATAATACAAAACAATTTATCATCGATCATTTATCAGCTCCAAGATCATCAATACAATCCAGTTTATTTTATCAAAATAAAACTACTATTAATCACAAATAATCAATATTATCTAAACATTGGGAGTATATTAAGGGTTACCTTTCCCTTAATTATGTGTTCTAAAAAATGATCATCTTACCACTATGTTGATTTTTTTGGTTATCAACTCCATTTAAAATATGATTTCATATCGATACCAAAAAACTATATAAAAATCCATATATTCTTAATTATTCATATAAATATAATACCATAGATAAAAATACATCTAAAATATAATTATGGAAATATAATACCTAAAAACATCAGTCATTACACTTCAATAATTTGTATAACACAGGACCTTCCATGTTCTAGGAGTTATCTCTTGAATTTGGGCATTGAATATGATAATTCTTGGGTTATGCACAAATAAGACACCGAAAAAAATGGAAACTTAATATAAACCACATATACCTCTATTAAACTCTTCACTTTTCCTCGTTAATTACTTATTATATAATTATTTTTTCACACATAAAACATCTTATCATTCCACTAAAATTTTCCTTAATTTATTCTTCCCACATACATGACATATAGGAAAATTAATCTTCTTCCATACATGGTATTCATGAATCAACATTTTTATATTATTTAGTGTGTCAAGAATCTCACCCGTTTTGAGATTTTTTATCATATGATGAGATAGATGATTATTATTAATCACATGGTTTCAAATTCTATCTGCCATCTCACTTGGATAATATAAGTAAAATCATTCCATTTTCCATCACATTTAACATTAATATAGTTTCTCTAGGTTATATATATTGTATAAAATAAAAAATTATAGTGTGAGAAACAATAATCATAGTGGAAAACCACATAATTATGAATATCCCTTTAAAGGATGTCTAACTAATGAAAAAATACATTCAATATATGACACCACAGGGTAATCCAAGGTCATTAATGGTAATAATCTATTAAAATTATTCAATATGGTTTATAAAGAAAATTAAAATTAATCCAACCGTATCCCACATGAGTTTCAAACATGGTATGTAGTATGGGAACACTCACGGTGAACCAGAATGATGGAAAATGTATACTCAACCACATCATTTTGTTGTTATTACCCATAGATGAATCCATTCCAAAACCACATCCACTTATATAAACCAATTATATATTTATTTAAATAAAAACCATTCAACATTATTTCCCATAACATAGTAAATCCAATTATACATCGGATTATCATAAGGACTCAGACTAAAATATTTATCATCCTAGTTTCCAATGGTAAATAAAACATTCTATCATAAAAACTATAATGACCCATACTTTTTCTCATATATATTACATCTTATTAGATTAATATTCATTACATAACAAAATGACCCATTAAATTATTGTATAAGTAAAATATATATGGGAAATTAGATACATAAAAAATAGGTTCATAAGTGAAATAAAAAATCTCCCACTATGTTATTCATAACTAGAACCCCTCATAGAAATATAAAACTTAATAAAATTCCTTATAACATGGTGATAGGAAACATAATAAAGGGTGATCTCATATGATCAATGAGTATAGAAAAGAGATATATTAATAATCACATAAAGATAAAATAAGAATGATATTCGAAATTTAATGGAAAAAAGGTAATCTGTAGAAATAAATAGATGATAATAAAAGGAATAAGTTTCTTGAGATATATATCATAATATTTATTTACAAAAAACTTAATCATAAAAAATCTTGATAAATAATGATATTATAACATAAAAAAATTATCGATTTTATAAATTTTAAATCAAAATATCAAGAAAGATAGAACCTTGGATAGATATGTGAATTCTTAAAATTTTCATGGGAATTATCATAAATTAAATTAATGTGATATAAATATACCAAATAACATAAAACATTTCTAAATATGGTATGCGTCTAAATGAAGTAAAATAAAGATGAAAATATATTACATTGAGTATGGATTTATTCGAGAGAGCTTTAACCTCATATGTAAAAAATATAAATTTATTATAATTATATAAATTATTTTTTTACATATTTATAATATAATATCATATTCCTTTATATAAATTTAACACCCATTTATTAATAATACCATTTTTGAATTTTCCCTTTCAATTTTTAAGTATCTCATTTTTTCATAATATTTTCAGTTTAATATTTTTGGTCCTTGTACTTTGATCATGCTTCCATCATCTCCACAATTTTAATATTTATATAATATCATATATATTAAATAAATATATAGAGGGATTAATTAAAGTTAGAGATTGAAAAATAAATTATATTTTTCAGGGAGTCCATAGGCCATACGTATGCATGGGTGTTGTTTTCTCTTTCAAATGGATGTAACAAAATAAAGGTAAATAATAATTAACCTTTATAGAATAATTATTATATCATATAAATCATATGTGTTCATAAAATCCATCCATATTTCCATCCATGTAAAATGGAAATGAAAAATGAATCAAACCACTTTATGGAGGTGGTAGTCCAATCAAACGTATGAGTAACATTATCATTTAAGGAATATAGGGTTTGTAATTTGAGAAGAAAAAATATATAATGTGTACAATTATTTTTAGAGGATAATTTTTCATGGGTTTTCAATTAATAATACTCAAAGGTATGTAAATTAGTGATAGTACGGGTGCCCTTTTTGAAGTGAGATAAAAAAATAAATTTTATACAAATATGATTAAAAATTGACATAGATGAAAATAAAATTTATTATGTGGTTTAAATACCCTAAAAAATAGAATTTGGACAAGATTAATGGGGTTTTTAAACCTTATATTTTGGGTTGACCCCTTAATTAACATATTTTATCCTTAACCACTATAACTTATTTTTCACTATAAAGGGTTATAATTTTACTTATAAGATAATAATAGGATAAAGAATGTCCAATGGATGACATATTAGTCCATAACTTATCCAACTCGTTGCCTTTAAATATTTTTATGTTTTCTAAATAATATGATAAAATTTATTTTCATAAAATATCATTCATATCATTTTGGACACTATTTATTTATTTTTAACTTAATGAAAACAAGAGAGAGATGAAATTATAATATAATCATTTAAAACATCAGTAATATATTATATTCAACAAATATAATTGTGTAACATTATAAATCACTCAAATATATTAAATTTAATATAATAAAAACATTTATTTCATTTTCTTATTAATTGAATAAATACTTTATCAATGTTGCGTAAAAATTTAAGGTTATAATAAATGAAAAATAATTATAAATAAATTACAATATGAAAATAATTTCATTATTATAAAAAAATTCATTACAGAATTTCTTTTGTCCTTATGTGAACACAAAAGAGATATTTAAAAGTATGAATTTGATATTTTAAATTTTTATTTGTATTAAATATTTTATTGGTCATTTTCAAATAGAATTATCCATTAAATAAATAAATTTTTATTCTTGGGTGATTTGTTTTGAATTAAATTTATACAATAAGAATTAAGATGAAAATAGTGACCTCGACATTTAGTTTCATCTTAGGTTAACCCAATTTACCTTTTACCGAGGTGATAAATTTTTCCATAGATACTATTAAAAATAAAAAAAATGAAATGGGACTATTTACCAAATTTGGATATCTGTATTCCAAATATCAAATCCATTTTTTTAAAATCTAGTTTTTAAAAGGGGTATAAATTAATTTTAATAAAAGTGTATAAAATACGATTAAAAATGTTTTTACAATAAGTTAATTTTAAGAATAATAATTGATTTATTCTTAACCTACACCGAGAAAAAAACGTTAGATGAATGTTAAATTTTTTTATTAGATATATTTTTTATTTATTTAATAAAATTAATTCATCAATAGTGTTTAATTTAAATTATTATGATAAAAAATAGTGCACAAAGAAAACTTTTTTTTTAGAAAAATGCGTTTTTAATTATAATTTTTTATACCATATTAAATGATAAAATATATTCAACTGAACATAATGAGATTATTAATAATATAATATAACTAATCTATCTTAGAGTATTTTTTTAAAAAAATGGTTCTTTATAGATGATTAAATGAAATTGTCAGTTTTTAATAAAAATCAACATCTTTTATTATTCATAGAAAATAATTATTTTTATGAAATTATAAAAAAAATATCACTATGATAATTTGGAAATGTTTATTTCAAAAATGAATTTATTTTTATTATATTAATTTCCTAAAAATGTAAAAAATTTAATATCTTTTAAAAAAACAAAAAAAAAAATCATATTTAAAGGAAATATTTTTTTGAAAAATAATATGACTTTAATAAAAAATGGAATGCTTATTTCAAAAGTATTAATTAACAAATATTAATTGAGTAGGACCATATATATATATATATATATTATAACGTGGTTATTCTTAGTCATAAACATCTATTAAACAATTCGTTTATAATAGTCATATTTAAATAATAATATTTCTTGGTTTGTTTATTATCATTGTTGCATATCGTATAAGTTATCAAACATCATGTTATTCTAAAAAAATATCAAGGTGTTATACCCAAAATTTATGTATTGAATTTGAATCCATCGTAAAAATTAAATCCACAGAAGTGGGACACATTTCACTACAATAAGTAAATAAAAAACAATGTATCTTTGTTTTCATATTGTAAAGGATAGTTCCACTAAAAATAGGATACCATATATGTGAATCAATATATGAAAAAAATATCAAATTATATTATAAATATTTATCACAAAATTACAAGATATAGGATCTCATACCTCTATTTTAACAATGTTGAATGAATTCACCTTGACTGGAGGGGGAGGGTAAATAATGGTGTTGCCTAATTAAGGATTTTATTCATCACATTGAACCCATTTTAAAATAATTTCCCATATTGGAATAAATTCTTTAAATATATATTCTTTATCCTTTGATTATATATAATTTCAAATAAAAAATATATAATTAAAATAACACAAAAACATAATGATTTTACATGATTCAACCACACTAATATATATACAAGGACTACACCCTAATGAGGTTTTGATGTGTTAAAATCCACTACAATAACTTTTAGTAAATAAATGTCTGGTCACAATCACTTCATGATAAGGATTACTAACATTAACAGATTTTTGGATGATCCACACCATCCCATGTTTCACTTTATCTTCTTATCTTTCACACATTACTTCTAGAGGGATTTAATAATTTATCAACATGTGGGTATATACTTAATTTAATTTCATTTATGTCACTTAATTATAAGTATAATAAATTTATTAATATTTTATCTATTAGAATATAATATATTCTATGATATGGTACAAATAACTATGCTTCCATTCATTTAAATTAGGATGAGATAAAGTACTTATAAAGAGTTGAATCTTGTGTCTTCCACATGATCACTTAATGATAATAACCTCGAGACGAGAATAAAATTACACTAAATTTATTAATTCCATTATTTTTATATAACCACTAGATATATAAATGAAACTACATATTGTTATTAATTTTATCTTTGAAGACCATATCATAAAATCCAATTATCTATACAATATTTTCAATCATTTACATATTATTATTTTTGGAACTCTTATCCATTTAAAAAAGATATAAAATATAATGCCTTATTTATAATGTTTTTTTACAATATTGATATGTTATATTCATTATAATTATATCAATACATAGTTAAAAAATTAGTTATATTAGTGTTGGTAAATTCATAGTTATCCTCATCTTCTCTTCCCTCTTTACCATATAGTAGACTTTGTTCTTTTTTGACATATAATTTCCATGGGAAATTTTATATTTGAACATTATAATTTAGGTACCTACAATAATTAACATAGATTAATATTATTTTCCATGATTCATGATTATACAAAGTTTCTTACTCATTTATATTTGTCAAAAAAGCATATCAATTGAATATAATACTCCAAACATCTCTCCAAAAAATTCATTTTTAATTCTATAAGATTACATTATTTTTTCCATATTTTTGTTCACCAAGGAACGATAAATCACAATATCCCTATTTCAAGGTCTCATATATTGTTACTAATCCAATAATCCATTATCATATAAGTTTTCCTTGATTTTTTGATTTTTCAAATTATAAAACTAATTTTATCTTCACTCCACACAAAACACCTTTCATAAAATCCTCCACCATGATAAATTTTCTATTTGCAGAATAAAAAATGAAACCCAATAATTAAGATGCCTTCCATAATGGAGTAATAAACATGACCATCATGATTTGGTTAACCATACATATAGAATAAAAAACTTCATTTTACCATGTTGTGTGCCTCCTTGTTTCATTCAAAAATCTTACAAATGCACTTTGGAATAATCTATGACCATTTCCATTCTCATTATCCAATTTAATTCCATCCGTTAACACAATGATATTTATAATTATATATATAATGGATATTCATTATGTTTCACCTTCTCTAAAAATTTATTATTTCATTGCATCTCTAAAATATCTTTTAATATAGAAAGGGATGGATTCATTTTTTTTTCTAGAATATGGATTCTAATACAACATATTTGAAATGATGGTTTACTCTATATCTCACACAAACCACTCTGTCCATCTTCCCCATAATAATGACTAAATTCTTATTTTACTCTTCCAAATTTTTTAAAAACAATATAAATAACCACGTAATTTCTAATAAAAATATCTTTGTATTTAAATAGATTCTAAAATTTCTTTATTTACTTCACACTTGTTATTTCATGATCCACCATGTAATAGTATATCTCTAAAATTCACACAGTGAATTATTATTCACATAATCTCTTATATTTTTCTCCAAATTATTTATGATATGATAAATATTCTACTACAAACATGTTTAACTAGAATAATATATATCCCACATTGAAGAACCAAATATAATTATTGAAGGGCAGTATTTTCTTCAACCATACATTAGGGGTTTGATAAATCATTTGAAACTATTTGAGAATCATTTGAGCCAAATTTTTTGTAATTGGTTTGAGATAATTTTCAATTGTATGAATCTAATAATAAGGTTATTAAATATTTTGAGGATGTTTTATGATATTGGATATGGAAATTAGTGTATAAAAGATGTTTTTGGTCCATTTATTTTTTCTATAATTATATAATTTTCACTGAAAATTAGATAAACATCATATATTGGGAAATTTTATATGATTTTTGGTTTTTATAATAAAATAGGTTATCTTATAATATAGTATAGTATTTTTTATGAAAATGGGGTCTTTAAAATATGTGATCAGTTCATGCAACATTGAGTTTCTGTATGTTCAGCTAGCTTAGTTAGATATCCTAATATCAAATGATTCCAAATCACCATAAGATATTGTGTGGAGTTTTTATTATATGTGGATATCATAGGAAAAATTACTCATAAGATTAATCTTCCTCCATGTATGTTATTGAGATTATGTAAAATATAAAGTTCACATAATATTTCCATTTAAAAATATTTCTGGTCATTGTAAGATATAAACTGAGTTCATATGATATAATTCTTCATAAGATATCTTGAATGTGTATGATATTCAGTGTTTACAAAAAATATGAAAATTTATACCAATAAGAGATTCAGTATGATATTATTTATAAGATATCATTTCATATGATATGTAATATTCATAAGATACATCACTTTGTAAAATTTTTAGAAATTTATGGAATAAATTTATTCAAGGGAATAGTCACTATATAATTATTGATATATTTTGAAAGAATGAAAACATCCCAATTATATTTTTATATAAGTTGAATGAAGTGGTTATGATATAAAAATGATGATGAAAATGATCAGCCATTAAAACAAGAAAATGAATAATAACTAAACTGAAGCTGTGTTGATTGTTGAAGAAACGTCAGATGTTAAATATAGAAGGCATGTGTGATGATGCTCTTATGGATTGTAATTATTTACTCACATAAAAATGACAATTAAGTTATCGAAGAATAATTTTTATGATTTTGAATTATCATGTTATCAAATTATTTTAGTACTAATTTTTTTGAGTACTACTGTGCCATAGTGATACTCTTCTTGTTGTAAGAAGGGTTTAGATGGGAATCAATGTTGAATTTCACATGATCCTCATTCCAGTTGGTGATAAATGCTTAAGTGAATCCAGGAGAACCGGGATCCAATCCATGAAGAAGCTAATTTCTGGGTACTGTAGCAGGTACTATTCTGAAATGTAGCAGATACTGTAGATGGAACTATAGCAGGCACTGTTTGGAACTATAGATGTCAGGAATATTACCCCTTTTGTGCCATTAGGTCACCAATTTTGTCCCTGAGTTCTTTAAGGCCTTAGTGTAGAGACCCAAGATTGATATACATTGGAATTACATTACTTTTTCAGAATAGTTAATATATAATACAAATAAACATCAAAGGACCATAATAGATTAGTGTCTTTGGAAACATGGAATATAATATACTAATCATGGTGAAAGATCTTAAACATCTCCCATAAAGATCTCCCCCTTTTGTTTTCTTACTTAAAACCTATATTCATTTCTTGGGAAAAAAACATAAAAAGGGTGAGCTCAAATGCTCAGTAAGGGTAAACACATGGAACATAAAACAATCCATAAACATTTTAATGCAAAACATTGAACAAAAAATATAAACATCAAAATCTTGATCAATGAAATAAATCTTGGAAGTACGTATGGAATATATCATAAAGGAACATCAATCATGATGAAATATCATGGGAATAAAACATGTAATTGTGGAAACCATTAAGCACATGATATGATTTCCATAGTATCCATGTCATTGCTGCCAAGACCATCTTAGTGGACAAAGTCCCTTTCTGAATCGAGTTCACTCCTCGTTCCATTCCTATATCACTGAACCAGATTAACTTACTATTACAGCCATGTCTATATCATGATATATAAATATTTACCCAAGGCATTGGTAGGAGATATAGGTTCCACCCATCTCATAATGAAATCGTTCTTACTTATGCAAAAAAATAAACATACATCATTCATAATAACCCATTGAATAAAATGAGTTACATAAACATCATCCCATTATAAAATAATCCTTATAAAATAAATGGATATCATTTAATCATAATTAAAATAAAACCATGTAAATAATAGATACATTATACTTGAAACATAAACATACTTAATAATTTCATCTTAGATGGAAAATAGTTTTGATAAAACACTTGAAATGAATTCTTGAAGAAAATATCCTTTCTCCTTCAAAATCATTTTTTTTCAAAAAATGGAACACAATTTTAAAAGAAATGGATTTTATTGAAAACAACAATGAAAAATTGTAGATATATCTTCATAATAATTTGGTGTTATTAATCCTTAAAAATCCATTCATTCTGTATAAGTTAAGAAACATTCTCCTTGTACATTGGCAGGAAAAGTCAAAAAGTTCCTCGCATGGTAAACAAAAGAAAATTATTTCCATAACACAATGTAAAATTCAAAAAGGTGCAATAATGACTTTAAACATAAATGGTAGAATATTAGACACTTTATTAAAAACATTTTTATGTACATGAATGAAAAATATAACCCCAATAAATACTTACATATAAGAAATCTCGAATAAAAATGAAATTGAAAAAATATCCCTTACCTTACATCTAATATGCTTCGTACATATCCTATCCTCATGTATAATGATTTAAATAATTTAATTTACTTATTACATAATCATATTCATTGTTATGATATCATATATGGTTCACTTATGACTTTATATTACCCGTTCTTTTGTAAATTCCCTTTTAAAGCAACATTTTGGGTAAAATCGTTTTATTTATCATACATGTTTGGACTTCTTGGTATTGATATTATTATTACTTATATCATTATTTACTTACTTAAAGAATTTAAATCATTATTTATATATCATATATTTTCAGTACATATATATGTATATAATATATAGATGAATGAAATGAAATACACCGTTCATGGAGACGGTAGGCCATACGTACGCATGAACGATGTTTTTCTTTCCTTATTGACTTGAATGGAAGTAAGTAGACGACACACACAAATATATATATATATATATATAAAAATCCATTAGATTTATTATGTCATATATTTCATTATTATTCATTATATGTACTTTATAATCATTCTTCAATGGTTAACAAGGAGAATGAATCTCATCGCGTCGTGGAGACGGTTACCCATACCTACGCATGAGCGATGATATCATTCCCATAATTATAGAATGGAATTTGAGTGGATGCTATAATATATCAGAATTAGTATGATATTATAATAACCATATATAGTTATTCTTTACCCCACTATACCCATCCAAGTAAGGTGGTGGTGGAAAACCAGATTACACCACGACGTGGAGATGGTATTTCGTACGTACGCACACGCGGTGATTTCGTTTTCCATAGGATGGATAGAAAGTGAAATGTAGTTGATTAATATTTATATTAACATATCAGTATATTATTTATACTTATGTTATTACTTTATAATTAAACAACTAAAGAAAAAGAAGTTTAAGAAGAAAGAAACTTGAATGAATCGGTAGAAGAGATTACCTCTTCTTCGATGCACCTCTTTTATGATGCCTCTTAAGGCACTAGATTTGGTCTTTTGAGGAGAAAAGAACCTCTATAATGTTTCTAGGGATGTTTATAAGGGAATTTGGTAGGGTTTGTACGAGCTTGAAGGATCAAAATTGTGTAAAGAGAAGAGGGAGGAGGTGCCCTTTTATAACAGAGGAGAGGGGCACTTTAGAAAAAAACTTAAAATATTATTTTATAATAAAGTCATATTCAGTTTATAATAGCTACAGATTGATTTATTTCGAAGATAAAGTGGGTATGGGTCTAAAGACTCTCAACCAATAGGTTTTAGACATGTTTCGGTTACTATTTTAACCTTATCCTTTAGATTTAACTCTATGTTAAATAATTTAGCTTTTATAGTGTCTTCTTGTTTTCATACAATATATGGTTAATAAAATTACTATAATAAGACAAACGAACCCCAAGTGGTTCATTATTAATGTATATAACCTTATTTAAGTAATTTTTCTGAACCTTATATTTTTTAGGAACAGAATAATAATTAATAATATAATATTTGTTTTAAAAACTATTTTATGTCAATTTTGACACTATTTGGTAATTGATTTTTGTGAAACTCATAACAACATGATTAGTTATACAAAATTTATTTTAATCAATAATAAAATTTCCTATTAACCTAATAATTTATTGGAATTTATACAAAGTCTCAAATTGCAATTATTTGGGTATTTATAACATCAATTATTTCCATATTTCATTAATAAGGTAATTACTACGTCATCATTGTGTCATAAATAAATTAAATTATTTAAGTTCTAAAATTTTTAAATAAAATACCATTATTTATTATATCTCTATATATTCCTAATGAATATTTATAGTCCAATTTATCTTATGTATAACCCTATATTAAAAATATTTTATTTATTAAACATTGATTTTAACTATTTTAACTATTCTTTAAATAAAATATTAATAAATTTCCTAATTTAATCCAATTGGATATAAAGGGAAATATATTATTCCTAAGGATTTTTTTGGTCTAATTAAACTTATCCAATATAATTAGGACATTTTTAGGGTATTAATAATATCATTTTTACCCCTAATTACCCTGTTTATTTTTAATCATGGTAAATAAAAGTAAAAAGTTACTATTCAAAAAAATATATTTTTATCTTATTGAACCACATTTTACTCTTTGATATTAATTGTGTCTCTTGGATTTTCTAAATTCAACTTAGAGAAGCGGTAAAATTATGTTTTATATAAAATTGAAAATGCTCCTAGTAGGTGGGTAAAAGACAGTGAAAAGTTCAATAAAATTTTTATATATCTAAAATTATTATAAAATGACTCCAATGAATTACATTGAACTTATATTGTTATTATGTATCAATTTTTACCTAAAATATATTTAAATAAAAAAAAAATTTAAATAAAAATTCGGTTTTAAACTATAACTCAGTTTTTTCACTATTCATTAAAAATAGAAATTTTTCTGAAAAATACCAAAAGTTCACCCTAGGCTAATTTCGATATTCCGAATCAAAAAATGAAGTACATTTTGAAAGATAAAATTTTTAAAATTTCAAAAATTGGGTATTACTATTCATTACGGCTAGTTCATAATAATATTATAATAATATCTCGTTTAGTGAAACTCGGTATTGCGTACTACACACGCTATCGAGGAAGTTTATGATTGCGTGTAATGCAAGCCATGTCAGGGATCTGTGTAGTGAAATCTCACTTTGGTGTTGCATAATCAAAACTTATTTCATTTATACATTAAACAAAATCTATACTTAATGTTATGTAGAATAATTCCCACAAAATGAATTTGAAATTGTGTGTTACACTAGCCAAGAATAGTGTGGTATATACTGCCAGATAATATGGTGTTGCATATATTACAAGCTAATAATAGTGTAGTGTATAATAGAAGACATCAAAGAAAATAAAAAGAATATATCTCATAAAATCTTGGGGTGTTTCATTCTACCACCTTAAGATGAATTTCGCTCTCGAAATTCATCGGGGTTATAAATCGTTTACTACTTGAAAGTTTCCATCATAGAAACCCACATCATAAAAAGGAATACTAAAACATATTTTTAAAAACTAATGTATGAAACGTAACGGTTACCCAAATTAACTTATCCTTGGTTTCCACATAGGAGAATATAGGTGAAAATATGGATATGGAAGAGAAATCTAACCATCATATTCTGATGGAGAGTGGTAGAGAACATGGGTATGAAAAAACCAACAATCACAAAGCCATAAATTTGTGATGATCTACGGTACCATCTAATTAATCATATATGAGGGTACTAGGAAAACAATTTTGGTTTTCAATATCATTTCCCTAATGTTCATGAATTTTTTAATTAAAAAAATACTTACTTTATTTTGGTACAATCTCACTGTTGTTCGTGCCTTGAACAATTTACACTTCATCTCTTAATGAAATGAAGTTGAATTTTTCATTCGTGAAGTGTTATCAGATCATGCGATAAAATGATAGGTCATTCCATCTATCTTAATCATATGGTTAGCAAAAGGAATAACCCCATATTATGATGAGATTAATCATATATAGTTCCAAAAATGGACTTATACTTAATCTATGATAGCCCTTAATAAAATAAAACTAGTTTCTACTAACTAGGGACTTCCGGTAGGCCAGTGGTATGCGATAAAGGCCTGTCACACTTCAGTTGTTGGTTCGATTCTCGCAACCTTTCCCGACGCGATGGGTTGTCACCCATATTATGGGTTGTCCTTTTTTTAAAACTATACTATTACAACATTCCAGAAATAGTATCAAGAATTTTTAGCCGTAAACAATTCTATATGATGACCAGCATAATTCATTCCATACTTTAGGCTTATCGGAAATACTTCTGTCCAATATCATAGTATAAAGAAAATGACTACTAGAAAGGTCATCTACCAAGCATGTGAATACAATTATTTTCCACCATAAGATATATCTTGTTGTTGGTCACATACCAAACATGTGAATACCTTAATCATGTATTGTCTTGAAAAATGAATACCCATTGAACTTTAGTGAATACATGAATACAATAAATAGTTAACTCTTTCCACACACCAAAATTCAAAAAATCCTATATACTCAAACTATGATATCACTTTGTCCTTATCTCAATCATGAGCTCCTGAATACTATCCAAAATATTATTTTCTTCTTATCCCTTCATTATGTGCATATTATCTTCTTTAAACAAATATTTCAATCACTTTTCAAGGTTACCTATACCATATAATTATCAAAAACTTCAATAAACCATTACATAGATATTCTAATATTCAATGATTATATAAATGAGAATCCACAATATTATTTTTGAATTCCTTTACATAAACACGTAATCATTAAACCATGTCGTTTTCATACTTAACATCTTCAATAGTGATCACATGTGACTTCCCTTTGTCATTTTTCTTAAGAGGTTGTTGATTTCGATCATCATTAACCCTTAGATTAGGGAATTGGTTAGCATAATGCCCCATTTCCTTGCAATTGTAGCATCGAAGTGTTGGTCGAGCATTCTCTGTAATCTTTTCTATATTCAAATCATTAGCTACCTTTTTCCCATTACTTTAACAATCAACTTCTAAATGACCTTCTTTTCCTCACTTAAAATATTTTATAGTACCTTTTAGACAATATCCACGATGATTCTTTCCACACATTGAGCATAAAGAAACATTCATATTCTTTTCTCCATTGTTCTGAGATTTCTACTTGAACTCCATCTTTCATTTAATGTCAAAACCATGAGATGGATATGTAACACCATCTTCTAGTTCTACCTTGATAGCACAATGCATAATTTCATCATAGGTACTGATGTCTCTTATAGATAATGCTCTTCAAAGACTTGGTTTTAAGTCATGGAAGAATCGAGCAACATTACTTTGAGGTTGGATGATAAATCCAGATGCATACCTTGCAAGCCTTATAAAATTCGCTTCGTATATACCAACAGATTTATCATCCTTCTTATTAAGATCAAGGAAATACATTTCCATATTTTTTCTAAGAATACAAGGGATGTACTTAATTGAAAACATGTTCTTGAACTCATCCCATTCCATGGATACAATTTCATCTTGGGGCCTTGTATTCTTAATTTTAGACCACCACTAGTTTACTTCACCTTCTAACCGGTAAGCAGCCAAAATGAACTTTTCATGCTCTATAAAACGAAGTATGGAAAATATCTTTTCAATAGTACTAATCCATTTTTCAGCAAAAAGTGGATTAGAAGACCCACTAAAAGATGGTGGACGTTTCCTCATGAAGGACTCAATAGAATATTGTTCCTTTCTCTGATCATTTGGAAGTACCGAATGATTTATAGCTTGTGTAAGTATAGAAACGAGATTTTTCACTCCATATCCCATCACATTTTATTGTTCGAGAGAAAAATCATTGCACTGTACATTACATTGATCAACATGGTTCCTTTGGGTTCTAGCCATCATCTAAAACCAAAAAAGAACAATGTGAAAGGCAAAAATCATGCTAGGAAAACAACATAATAAAGTGGGAGTACCTTCAATATCTAACATATTAGGTTTAATTATATTATCTTTTCCTTAATTCTAGGACTATGACTTATACTTATACTTAACCTTAGGGACATACCTAGACATACCTTAGAAATATCTCTAGGGATCTCAATAAATATTTCACATCCTTGTTTCCAAAGGTTAACTAAATCGTTCCTCTGATACCAACTATAGAGATCCAAGCTTGAAGTACATGGACATTACCTTACTTTTGTGCAATACTTAATACATAACAAAAAACAACACTAAAAAACTGTAATATTTTAGTGTCTTTGGAAACTCGGAATGTAATCTTGTAATCGTGGTGGAAGATCTTCAATATCTCCCATAAATATCATCCCATTTTGTTTTCTTACCTAAAAACATTCTTTATATCATGGGGAAATGAAAACATAAAAAGTGTGATCTCAAATGCTCAGCAAGGGTAAACATAGGGACCATAAAATAATCTATAACATTTGAATGCAAAAACATGAACCTAAAATCTAAAAATCAAAATTTTAAGCAATGACATAAATCTTGGAAGTACATAAAGAATATATCATATATGAATCATAAATCATGAAAAAATAGAATGGGAAAAACATGTAATTTTGGAAACCATTGATCACATGATATGATTTCCATAGTAGCCATGGCATTGCTGCCAAGACCATCTTATTGGACAATGTCCCTTTCTTAATCAAGTTCACTCCTCGTTCCAGTCCTGTATCACTAAACTGGATTAACTTACCATTCCAGCTATGTCTATCTCATGAGATATAAATATTTTCCCAAGTTATTGGAGGGAGTTATAGGTCCCACTCATCTCATAATGAAATCATTCTTACATGTGCAACAAAATAAACTTACATCATTCATAATAACCCAACGAATAAAATGTGTTTCATAAATATCATCCCATCATAACATAATCCATATAAATGAAATGGATATCATGTCATAATAATAAAAATCAATCCATTTAAATAATAGATAAATTATACTTGAAAAATAAACATACTTAATATTGTCATCTTAGATGGAAAATAGTTTTGATAAAACAATTGAAATGAATTCTTGAGGAAAATATCCTTTCTTCTTCAAAATTATATTCTTTTCCAAAAATTCAAAACAATTTTAAAATAAAATTATTTTAATGAAAATAACTATGAAAACTTTTATAGGATGCTTCCAAAAAATTTTGTGTTATGAAACCATAAAAATATGTTCGTTCCGTATAAGTTAAAAAATATATTTTCCTCGTACTTTTGCCGAAAATGTAAAAAAGTTCCTCATATGTTAAACAAAAGAACGATTATTTCCATAAAACAATATAAAAGTCAAAGAGGGGTTAACATGACTTTAAACATACATGGAATAATATTAAACACTTTATGAAAAACATTTCTATGGACATGGATGAAAAATATAACCCCAGTAAATACTTATGTATAAGCAATCTCGAATAAAAATGAGATTGAAAAATTATCCCTTACCTTAGGTTTGATATGCTTCGTACGTATCCGAACCTCCAGTATAATGTTTTAAATAATGTCATTTAATTATTACATAATCATATGCATTGTTATGATATCATATATGGTTCACAAATGTCTTTATATTATCCCTTCTTTTGTAAATTCCATGTTAAAGCAGTGTTTTGGGTAAAATCATTTTATTTAGCGTACGTGTTTGGACGTGTTGTTATTGATATTTTATTACTTATATCATGATTTACATAATTACAGAATTTAAATAATGATTTATATATCATATATATTCAGTATATATATATAGTAGATTGATGAATGAAATGAAATACACTGTTCATGGAGACAGTAGGCCGTACGTACGCATGAACACTGTTTTCCTTTCCTTATTTACTTGAATAGAAGTAAGTAGATGAAATATATATATATATATATATATATATATATAAATCCAGTAGCTTAATTATGTGATATATTTCATTATTATTCATTATATATACTTTATAATCATTCTTTAATGGTTAAGACGGAGAATGAATCTCATCACACCGTGGAGACGGTAATCCGTACGTAGGCACGAGGGATGATATCATTCCCATAATTATTGAATTGAATTGGAGTGAATGATATAATATCTCAGAATTAGAATGATGTTATAATAAACATATATAGTTATTCTTTACACCATTATACCCATCCTAGAATGGTGGTGGTGGAAAAAAATTACACCACGTCGTGGAGACGATATTCCTCATGTACGCACGCATGGTGATTTTGTTTTATTAGGACAGATAGAAGGTGAAATGGGGTTATTTATATTTATAATAACATATAAGTATATTAGTGATTCTGATGTTATTAATTTATAATGAAACATCTAATGAAGAAGATGTTGAAGAAGAAAGAAACATGAATGAATCGGTAGAGGAGATTACCTCTTCTTCGATGCACCTCTTTTAAGCTTCCTATTAAAGCACTAGAGTTGGTCTTTTTAGTATAAATAAACCTGTATAATGTTTATATTGAAGTTGATAAGTTAAATGGGAAGTGTTTTCCTGATATTGAAGGCTCAAAATTGTGTAAAGAGAAGAGTGAAGAGGTTCCCTTTAATAAGGGAGGAGATGTGCACTTTTGGAAAGAAATTAAAATATTATATTATAATAAATTAATATTAGGTTTATAATAGCTCCAAATTGATTTATTTCTAAGATAAAGTGGGTTTGGGTAGAAATCCTCCCATAAAATAGGGTTTATACTAGATTAGGTTACTATTTTAACCTTATAATTTAGATTTAACTCTAAGATAAATAATTTATCTTTTACCATGTCTTCTAGTTTTCGTACACTATATGGTTAATAAACATACTATAACAAACCAAAAGAACCCCAAGTGGTTCATTATTAATATATATAAACTTATCCAATTTATTTTCCTGATCCTTAGATTTTTAGGAATATAATAACAACTTATTATATAATATTTGTTTTAAAAACTATTTTATATCAATTTTGACACAATTTGGTTATTGATTTTTGTGAAAATCATAACAGCATGATTAGTTTCAAAAATCTACTTTAATAAATAATAAGATGTCATATTAACCTTAACATATAGTGTAATTTATAAAAAGTCTCAAATTACATTTATTTCGGTATTTATAACATCAATTAAGTTAATATTTAATTAATAAGGTAAAAACTGCATCATTATTGTTTCATAAATAAATTAAATTATTTAACATCAAAAAATTAAAAATAAAATACTATTACGTAGGAAATATTATTATCTTTCTAATTAATATTTATAGTAGAATTTATCTTATGTATTACCCTATATTAAAAATTTTTTTGTTATTAAACTTTGATTTTAACTATTTTAACTCTTCTTTAAATAAAATAATAACAAATGTCCTAATCTAATCCAAGTGTAACTAAAGGGTAATATTATATTCTTGAGGTTTTTTTGTCTAGTAAATCTTATCCAATAGAATTAGGTCATGTGTTAGGGTAATAATAATATCATTTTTAACCTTAATTACCCTATTTACTTTTAACCATGGTAAATAAAAGTAAAAAGTTACTATTCACCAAAAATTATTTTTATCTTATCGAACCAAATTTTACTCCTTGATATTAATCTTGTCTCTCAGATTTTCAAAATTAAACTGATAGTAGTGGTAAAATTATGTTTTATGTACAATTGCACATTCTCCTAGGAGGTGGGTAAAAGACGGTGAAAAGTTCAATGAAATTTTTATATATCTAAAATTATTATAAAATGACTCCAATGAATTACATTGAACATATATAGGTATTATGTATCAATTTTGACCTAAAATAAATTTAAATAAAATAAATAATTATTTAAATAAAAATTCGGTTTTAAACTATAACTCAGGGTTTGTCACTATTCATCAAAAATTGAAAGTTTTCAAAGAAATACCAAAAAATCACCCTAGACAAATTAAGATATTCTGAATCCAAAAATGAATTCCATTTTGAAAAATAAAATTTATAAAATTTCAAAAATTGGGTATTACTATTCATAACGGCTAGTTCATAATAATATTATAATAATATCTCGTTTAACAAAACTCAGTATTGCGTACTACACACGCTATCAAGGAAGGTTGAAAATGTTTGTAATGCAAGCCATGTCAGTGCTGCGTGTAGTGCAAGCTCCCTTTGGTGTTGTATAATCAAAACATATTTCATTTATACATTAAAAGTAATTTATACTTAATGTTGCGTAGAATAAATCCCACAAAATGAACTTGAATTTATGTGTAACACTAGCCAAGAATAGTGTTGCATATACTACCAGATAATATGGTGTTGCATATAGTAAAGCTAATCTTGGTGTAGTGTATAATAGAAGACATCAACGAAATTAAAAATAATGTATCTCATAAAATATCAGGGTGTTATATTCTATCTCCCTTGAAATTAATTTTTCCCTCGAAAGTCATCAGGGTTATAAATGGATTAGTACTTGAAAGTTTCTTTCATAGAAACCCACATCATAAAAATGAATTCTAAAACTTAATTTTAAAAACTAATGTATGAAACGTAACGGTTACCCAAATTAACATATCCTTTGGTTTCCACATAGGAGAACATAGGTAAAAATATGGATATATAAGAGAAATCTTACCATCATGTTCTGATGGAGTGGTAGAGAAGATGGCTATAAAAAAGCCAACAATCACAAAGCCTTAATTTTGGGATGATCTAAGGTACCATCTAATTAATCAGATATGAGGATACTAGAAAAACATTTTTGGTTTTCAATATCATTTCCCTAATGATGAAATTTATTGAATTAAAATAAATACTTACTTGATTTTGGTACAATATCAACGTTGTTCGTGCCGTGAACAATTTCCACTTCATCTATTAAAGAAATGATGTTTAATTTTTCATTCGTGAAGTGTTAGCATATTATGTGATAGAATGATAGGTCATTCCATCTATCTAAAACATATGGTTATAAAAAGTTATAAGTCCATATTATGATGAGATTAATCGTATATGGTTCCAAAAATGGACTTGTACTTAATCTATCACAGTGCTTAATAAAATGAAACCAGTTTCTACTAACCAAGGAATTCCTATAGGCCAGTGGTGTGTGATAAAGGCCTGTCGCACTTCAGTTGTGGGTTCGATTCTCGCAACCTTGTCTGACACGACGGGTTATCTCCCATATTATAGGTTGTCATTTTTCTAAAACTATACTAATACAACATTCCAAAAAAATATAAAACATTTATAGCCTTAAACAATACTATCTGATGTCCAACTTAATGAATTACATACTTTAGGTTTATCAAAAATACTTTTGTCCAATCTCATAGTATAAAGAAAACGACTACTAGAAAGGTCATCTACCAAGCATGTTAATACCATCATTTATCTCCCATAAGATAAATCTTGTTGTTGGTCACATTCCAAACATGTGAATAACTTAATCATGTATTCTCTTGAAAAATGAATACCCATTGAACTTTAGTGAAAACATGAATTCTTTCAAAAGTTAACTCTTTCCACATAGAAAAATTCCAAAAATTCTATATACTTAAACCATGATATCACTTTGTCCTTATCTCAATCATGTGCTGATGAATATTATCAAACATATTATTTTCTTCTTATCCCTTCATTATGCGCATATCATCTGCTTTCCAAAAATATTTCAATCACTTTTCATGGTTACCTGTACCATATAATTATCAACAACCTCAACAAACATTTACAAAGATATTACAATATTCAACGATACTATAAATGAGATTCCACAACATTATTTTGGAATCCCATTGCATAAACACATAATCATTCCAAGACATCATTGTCATAATCAACATCTCCAATAGTGATCACATGTGACTTCACTTTGTCATTTTCCTTAAGATGGTGTAGATTTCAATAATCATTAACCCTAGGTTAGGTCATTGGTTAACATAATGCCCCATTTCCTTGCAATTATATCATTGAAGTGATGGTGGAGCATTCTTTGTAATTTTTTCCTTTTTGGAATCATTAGCTACCTTTTTCCCATTACTTCGACACTCAACTTCTCGATGAACTTTTTTTTCACACTTAATGCATTTTCTAGTACCTTTTAGACAATATCAACCATTCTTCTTTCCAAAATTTGAGCATAAAAAAGCATTCATATTCTCTTCACCATTGTTAGGATATTTCTCCTTGAACTCCATCTTTTGTTTCTTGTCAAAACCATGAGATGGATATGTAACACCAACTTCCAGATCTACCTTGATAGAACAATGAAAAATTTCATCATAGGTACTGATGTCTCTTATATCTAATTCTCTTCGAAGACTTTGTTTTAAGCCACTGAAGAATTGATCAACTTTAATTTTAGGTTGGATGATAATTCCAGATGCTTACATTGCAAGCCATGTAAAATTCACTTCTTATATACCAATAGATTCATCATCCTTCAGCTTAAGATCAATGAACTCCTTTTCTATCATTGTTTGAAGAATACCAAAGTACTTAATAAAAAACAAGTTCTTGAACTCGTCCCATACCATGTATTCAATTTCATATTGGGGACTTGTATTCTCAATTGGCTTCCCCCACTGGTTTGCTTCACCTTCTAACTGGTAAACATCCAAAATGGCTTTTTCATGCTCTGTACAACGATGTATAGAAAATATCTTTTCAATGGAACTAATCCATTATTCAGCAACAAGTGGATCAGAAGACCCACTGAAAGAAGGTGGACGTTTCCTTATGCAGGACTCAATAGAATATTGTTCCTTCTATTATCATTTGGAAGTCCAGAATGATTCATAACTTGTGTAAGTATAGAAACAATATTTTTCACTCCATCTCCCATCACATTTGATTTTTTTGGAGGATAATCATTGCATTGTCCATTACATTTATCAACACTGTTCTTTCAGGTTCCAGTCTTCGTCTAAAACCCAAAAAGAACAGTGTGAGAGGAAAAAATTATGCTTTGAAATCAACATAATAAAGGGGTATTGGCTTCAATATCTAACATCTTAGGTTTAATTATAATATCATTTCTGTAATTCTAGTACAATAAACTATACTTATACTTATCCTTAGAGACATCCCTAGACACACCTTAGAAATATCTCTAGGGACCTCACTAATGTTTTCACATCATAGTTTCCAAAGTTTAACCAAACCTTTCCTCTAATACCAACTGTAGAGACCCATGATTGACCTACATGGACATTACATTAATTTTGAAGAATACTTAATACATAACAAAAACAAACACCGAAGGACCATAATAGTTTAGTGTCTTTGGAAACTCAGAATATAATCTTCTAATCTTGGTGAAAGATCTTCAACATCTCCCGTAAAGATCTTTCACTTTTGTTTTCTTCACTAAAACAATTCTTTATATCCTGGGGAAAAGAAAAAATAAAAATGGTGAGCTCAAATTCTTAGCAAGGTTAAACATAGGGAACATAAAATAATCCATAAACATTAGAATGAAAAAACATGAACATAAAATCTAAACATCAAAATCTTGAGAAATGACATAAATCCTGGAAGTACGTAAGTCATATATCATAAAAGAACATAAATCATTATAAATTAGCATTGGAATAAAACATGTAATTTTAGAAACCATTAATCACATGATATTATTTCCATAGTAGCAATGGAATTGCTTCCAAGACCATCTTAGTGGACAAAAACCCGTTCTGAATCGAGTTCACTCCTCGTTCCAGTCTTGTAACACTGAACTGGATTAACTTGATTTTCTATCAATGATTATCTCATGAGATATAAATCTTTACCTGAGAAATTGTATAGAGATATAGTCCCCAACCATATCATTATGAAATCAGTCTTACTTGTGCCACAAAATAAACATACATCATTCATCATAACCCATCAAATAAAATGGGTTTCAGAAACATCAACCCATCATGACATAATCAATATAAAAGAAATGGATATCATATCATCATAATAAAAAAACCATGTAAATAATAGATACATTATACTTGAAACATAAACATACTTAATTATTTCATCTTATATGGAAAATAGTTTTGATAAAACACTTGAAATGAATTCATGAGGAAAATATCATTTCATCTTCAAAATCATTTTATTTTCACAAAATGGCACACAATATTTATAGAAAATGATTTTATTGAAATAACCATGAAAACATGTAGATGAATATTCATAAAAATTAGGTGTTATGAAACAGTAAAAATCCATTCATGCTGTATAATTTTAAAAAACATTCTCCTCGTACTTTTTCCAGAAAACTCAAAAGTTCCTCGTATGGTAAAAAAAAGAAAGATTCCTTCCATAACACAATTTAAAAGTAAAATAGGGGTAAATAAGAATTTAAACATACATGGAATATTATTAAATACTTTATGAAAAACATTTTTACATACATGGATGAAAAATATAACCCCAGTAAATACTTACGTATAAGCTATCTCGAATAAAAATGAGATGAAAAAATTATCCCTTACCTTAGGTCTGATATGCTTCGTACGTATCTGAACCTCCTTTATAATGATTTAAATAATATCATTTACATATTAGAGAATCATATTCATTTTTATGATATTATATATGGTTCACTTGGGAATTTATATTACCCGTTCTTCTGTAAATTCCATGTTAAAAAAACATTTTGGGTAAAATCGTTATATTTATCGTACATGTGTGGACTTGTTATTATTGATATTATTATTACTTATATCATGATTTATTTACTTAAAGAATTTACAATAATGATTTATATATCATATATATTCATTATATATATATAATAGATAGATGAATGAAATGAAATACACCGTTCATGGAGACGGTAGGCCGTACGTACACATGAACGCTGTTTTCCATTCCTTATTGACTTGAATGGAAGTAAGTAGATGACACACACACACACATATAAATATATATATATATACAAAAATCTAGTAGCTTCATAATGTCATATATTTCATTATTATTCAATATATATACTTTGTAATCATTCTTTAATGGTTAACATGAAGAATGAATCTCATCGCGTCGCGGGGACGGTAATCCGTACGTACGCACGAGCGATGATATCGTTGCCATAATTATTGAATAAAATTGGAGTGGATGATATAATACCTCAGAATCAGAATGACGTTATAATAACCATATATAGTTATTCTTTTCACCATTATACCCATCCAAGTAAGGTGGTGGTGGAAAAACATATTACACCACCACGTGGAGACGGTATTCCGTGCGAACGCATGCGCAGTGATTGAGTTTTCCGTAAGATGGATAGAAGGTGAAATGGGGTTGTTTCATATTTATAATAAAATATTAGTATATTACTGACACTGATGTTATTACTTTATAATCAAACATCTAAGGAAGAAGAAGATGAAGAATACAAAATATTGATAGAATCGGTAGAAGAGATTACCACTTCTTCGACGCACCTCTTTTAAGCTTCTTCTTAAGGCACTAAAGTTGGTATTTTGAGGAGAGGGGTTCTTTAGGAAAAAACATAAAATATTATTTTATAATAAAGTCATATTCAGGTTTTAATAGCTCCAAATTGATTTATTTCAAATAAAAAGTGGGGATGGGTCGAAACCCTTTCATCCTATAGGTTTTAGACAAGTTTAGGTTACTATTTTAACCTTATCATTTAGATTTAACTCTAAGTTAAATAATTTAACTTTTACCATGTCTTCTTGTTTTCTTAGACTATAAGGTTAAAAAACATACTATAAAAAGACAAACGAACCCCATGTTTTTAATTATTAATATATATATCCTTATCTAAGTCATTTGGCCAAACCTTAGATTTATAAGAATAGAATAACAATTAATAATATAATATTTTTTTTAAAAACTATTTTATGTCAATTTTGAAACTATTTGGTTGATTTTTGTAAAAACCACAACAACATGATTAGTTCAAAAAAAGTTAATTCAATTAATAATAACTTGTCATATTATACTAAAAATTTAATTTAATTTATAAAAAGTCTCCAATTACATTTATTTGGGTATATATAACATCAATTATGTTAATATTTCATTAATAATGTAATTACTACATCATCATTGCGTCATAAATAAATTATATTATATAATGTCTAAAAATTATAAATAAAATACCATTATTTAGGAAATATTTTTATCTTTTTAATGAATATTTATAATCTAATTTATCTTATGTATAATCCTATATTAAATTTTTTTTAGGTATTAAACATTGATTTGAACTATTATAACTCCTCATTAAATAAAATAATAATAAATGTCCTATTGTAATCCAAGTATACCTAAAGGGTAATATTTTATTCCTAAGGTTTCTTTTGGCAAAATTACACTTATCGAATAGAATTATAAAATGTTTTAGGGTAATAATAATATCATTTTTCACCCTTAATTACCCTATTTACTTTTAACCATGGTAAATAAAAGTAAAAAGTTACTATTCACCAAAAATTATTTTTGTCTTATTGAACCACATTTTACTCTTTGATATTAACCATTTTTCTTGGATTTTTTAAAATCAACTCATAGAAGAGGTAAAATTATGTTTTATGTACAATTGTGAATGCTCCTAGGAGGTGGGTAAAAGACGGTGAAAAGTCCAATAAAACATTTTTATATCTAAAATTTTTATAAAATGACTCCAATGAATTAAATTGAAAATATATAAGTATTATGTATCAATTTTTAACTATAAATAATTTAAATAAAATAAATAATTATTTAAATAAAAATTCGGTTTTAATCTATAACTCAGTGTTTTTCACAATTTATCAAAAATTTAAATTTTTCAAAAAAATACCAAAAATTCACCAGAGGATAATTTCGATATTCCAAATCAAAAAATGAAGTCCATTTTGAAAGATAAAATTTATAAAATTTCAAAAATTGGGTATTACTATTCATAATGGCTAGTTCATAATAATATTATAATAATATCTCTTTTAGTGAAACTAGGTGTTGCGTACTACACACGCTATCGAGGAAGGTCGCGATTGAGTGTAATGCAAGCCATGTTAGGGCTGTGTGTAGTGAAATATCCCTTTGGTGTTGCATAATAAAAAAATATTTCATTTATAAATTAAACAAAATCTAGACTTAATGTTTCATAGAATAATTCCCAAGAAATTGAACATGAAATTGTGTGTAACACTAGCCAAGAATAGTGTTGCATATACTGCTAGATAACCAGATGTTGAGTACAATACAAGATAATCACGGTGTTGTGTATAATAGAAGACATCATAGAAATTAAAAATAATATATCTCATAAAATCTTGGTGTGATACACTTCGGGCCACCTAGATTTCAGGTAAGTAAGGCCTTCGTGCCACCTCAAGGCCTTCAGGCCACCTAAAGTTTAGATGCAAACCAAATAACCTACAAGGAACAAACATTATAAGGGGTATGATCAAGGATCATTCACCATAGCATACGCTAAATAGATTGCAAGAATGAGAGGTTTTGGAACCTTCCATCGGGACAATCATATGCATGAATGGGAAAGCCTATCCGTACAACCATCCGATGGTGGAGAGCTGATTTCACGATAAAGATGCTGGGGAGGAGCAGTTACAAGTAGTTATTCTAGGTTGTATGTAAGGTTTTAAGCCTACAAGAAATGAATTCCTCCAAGCCTTATGGTCTAGGTAATACTTACGCTTATAGGCCATATAAGGGTTCCATCTCACCCCTTGAAAGGTGGATAATAAAAATCAATAAAAAATGAAGGCCTTTGGGCCATTGGAGGAAAGATAAATTAGTCAATATAAGGGAAGAATAGTGTTGGGAACTTCTAGTAATCACAAATTATTTTTTTTGAATTTTTATCGTATCCCAATATATACTGGAATTTGAATAAGGTGATTTGTGGGAAGTTCAGTGGAGATATTAGTTTTATAACAAATAGATTTTTTTCTTTTATCTTAGGAGAACACCCACATGATCCACTGAATGAAGAAACAATAATGGATCATGGATGACCAAATTGTTTATATCAATGCTATTGAATATAATTCAAAACTTATTTATAGAATTATATTAGTTATAAAATATTTGTAAATGCCTTAACAATAAATAGAATTTTGAGAAATATGTATATATTTGAGAGTTATTTTCAAATACCAAAGAAACATAAGGAAAATATAGCCTGAAAATAGAGATTAGAGAGGCAGATAAAACATTATAGGTCTCCATAGAAATTAGAAAACCAAGTGTGAAAAGAAGTCTAAGAATCAAATAAAAATTTTGATTATTATTTTATGAGATGGATAGTTTTTTTATTCCTATAATAATTATCAAAAGGATGAAGATATGGAAGATGAGATAATATTCATATGTTTTTTATCCCAAAGGCTCAAGAGGAAAATTTTCCTTAATTAGTGTGCAAAACATTTTTACCTATGATATTTTGAGTGATTTTCTAATGATACTATAAATAGTAGGATTCTATGTATATACAAGTGTTATTATGATATACTAATGGAGAAGTGTAACATCCTAGACTGCCCTGAGCCTGTTTAGCTTCATGGCCTCCAGTGTATCTCGTAAAATTATAGGGGCTCCCAACTAGATGTGGGGGCCTAGGTGAGTCATTGGGGAGATTCACTTGAGGAAATGTATCCAATCGAGCTCAAGGAACTATTGAGTGGCATCTCGTTCTGGGACATTAGAAGGTGGTATTAGAGGTGGTAGTTTTTTGGTTTGAATTACAATTTGATGAAAATAGATAGGGATAATAATGAAATAGAATTTGGTAATAAGTTGTTCCTAATAGTAGCCACTCCACGTATATGGAAAATCCAAAAAGCCATGAATGGAATTTCTATTTTCTAGTTTTGAAAATTATAGTGTATTTTATTTCACTATTTGGTGACACATTAGATTTATTCTGATACTATTAATGCAATTGTGGGATCTATTTCAATTGAAACCCAATAAGATGAGGGTATTTCATCTCATTCATTATATGTGAACCTTGTTAGGAATAACTTTCAATGAATTATTCCAAACAATTTTGGATACATTAACAGATACATGCTATTATGGTTGGTGATATGATAGGTGTGTGTGATGATGTTATATATAGTCTTTTTTGGATAGAGAAGTAAAAAATATATTAAAATTCATATGGTGTATGGGCCATTATGGATTGGAAAATGATGCACCTTTTAAATTCATTTGTTAAAGTGAATTTGATATGTATGGATTACATGGGAATCAAAGTTTTTTTCATGATGTGTTATATGCCCTTAGGGATCAGAATATGGTGGAACATCAGTCGAATAATTTGAATTAATGAATGTTAAGTGAGAAAAAATCATAGAATAGATACTTTATCTAGACCCGTCTTTTGAGTGGGAAATAGGAAGAGTTTATAGTTGTTTTTGGTGGATGTTTCATTTATATTCTTGTATATAAAAGTTGTTTGTAGGTTATGACTTATTTTATAAGGGTTTTTACTTGTAATACACCTTTGAGCTATGAACTTGATGTCATTTTTTTCAGAGATGTGTTTTTGGAATTGTAAAGAGATTCCACCATGATGACCTCACGTTTTACGATATGAGGGAGGTGATGTCTATACATCAGAGGTGGTGGGACATGGACTAAAAGTTGATCCACATTTAGTTCCATTTGTGGAACAATAGGATTCTACAGAGATTGGTGTCGAGGCATAGTTCCATGAGGGATTATTTTTCTATATACATACTTTTTAGGGAGAACCTCATCCCACCATGTCGATGGCTAAGATGACATAGGGGTTCTAGTAGTAGCATCCTCCCACATATTTTAGGAATAACGGTCCATAGGATCCCGAGCTGTGTCTTGAGGCCACACTAACTATATTTGAGCATCTGGAGATGCCTCTTTATATGAGGGTAAAGCTTACCACTTATATGGTATGTGGAGAAGCAATGTACTGGTGGGTTGTTCTGAACTAGAAAGCAGGGTTGCGAGATAAGAGTATCACTAATTTACAGACCCACTTATATGACTAACTTTACCCCAAGAATCTATGAAATTAGAGGGATATTGTGTTCATGTGTCTAGAGTAGGGTGTGATGACAATTATGGAGTACATGGAATGATTTATAGATATAAATAATTTTTAACCAACATACCTTGCTCATGAGCTGTCGAGAGAGAGATTCTTCAAGAACGGTCTTAGTCATGCTATCAAATCTCAGTTCAAAGTGTTCATATTGACTTATATCCTAGATATTATGAATTAGGTGATGATAACATAGTATAACCTAAGGGAATTATAAGAATAGAGTAGGGAAGTGTTTCTTCTTAACCCAATGTTTGTATGTCTTTAGAAACAACAAAACCTTTTGAATATTCCATTGGGATGAGTTGCTGTCAGTCAGTGAGGGTTAAAAGATTTTTATTTTGTCATCATTATGGTAGGAGATGCCACATAAAGAATCAGTGTGACAACGACCCAGTCGAGTACTGATCTTGCGGGAGGGTGGGGCATGTGAAACAGTTTTTCTAAAACATTCCTCTAGATATGAGTGGTAGGGAGTGAGCTTCGACACCAAGTTCAGGAGCAGGTTCCTTGGTCCCCATTAGATAGGTAGATGGAGTAGTGATGACCGGTCAGGATGAGGTAGTGGTGGTCATAGAAGAAGCATCCCGACACCTATTACTCTGAGACATTAGAGTTCCCAACTCTTGGTAGTGAGACTGTATTACTTGGATGTGGTAAAATCCATCTCTATTATATACATCCTAACCTTGAGGATCAGAGTTTCAGGTTGTATACAACAAGATCTACAAACCTATTATCATCTAGTATTGCATATTCTCTTTTTGATACAACTGAATGGAATATTATTATATCTAATATAGTGTTAAAAATACCTAGGCATATTGTTTTGTTTTTAGAGGGATTTATGATGATACAAACACCTTTGGGAATTAGAATGGAGGGTATATGTTTTTTACAGGGAGTCCCCCCTTGAGGTTTGTGGGTGTCACTTTGTCTATGATATTTATGTCTTTCTGAAGATAGGGTTTGACATCATACTCGGGATAGACTACCAAGTATCTTATCGAGCATACATTGACTAATATCATAATAGGGTGTCTTTTACATCACTAGAGGGTGTAGTGTATTATTACAAGGTTGAATGGGATGTCCAGGCGAGTCGAGTTGTACTAGGGTATTATGGGCTGGATAGAATGACATCCCATATTTGTAGTTTGTTTTTGGATGATCTGTGAGTGAGTCAGGAAAACTTTCCTCCAATTATTTAAAGTATTTGGGATGTATTACTTGATGAATTTTATGGATTTCATCCCTAGAGATAGGTTGAGATCTCCATAGATATAGTTCTATGAGCTACACTGGTATCCATTCCTCCTTACAGGATGGCTAGAATGGAATTATAGGAGTTCAATAGGCAGCTAGAGGATTTGAAGGAAAAGGGGTTTATTCAAACCAGTACATCCTTGGGGGGGGGGGTCACTGGTCCTTTTTATAAAAAAGGAGGATGTAACTCTTAGGACTTTAGTGGATTGTCATAAACTGAACCAGCTGATGGTTAAAAACTGTTATCCCTTACCATATATTCATGACATGTTAGATCAGCTTGAATGGGTCTAAGTGTTCTTGAAGAACGAATTGAGGTCATGATATCACCATGTGTAGGTTTCACCTATAAACATTCCCCACACAACATTTCTTAGCAAGTTTGATCAATATGAGTATCTGGTTATTTTGTTCGGTCTCACGATTGGGCCATTAGTTTTTATGGCATTGATGAACCTTAAGTTCCATCCATACTTGGATTCTTTGGTGGTGGGTTTCATGGATGATATCTCGGTGTATTATAATTATCAACATGACCATACCAACCATCTTGAGATCCTTTTGAATACTCTACGAGAGAATCATTTATATGCTAAGATAACAAAGTTCCACTTTTGGATTTATTAGATTCACTTATTGGGCCACATCATCTTAGAGACAGGCGTATCAATCGGCCCAAAGAAGGTGAATGATTTAGTTTCATGGGAACATTACAAAAATGTTTTTTACATAAGATATTTCATGGGGATAGCTGGTTACTACATGCATTTCATACAGGACTTATGAAGATTACCAGTACCGATGATGGTCTTCACTAAGAAGGGTGTAATGTTTTTACGGTCAGATTCTTGTGAGACTACCTTTCAAGAGATAAAAGGAATGATTAAATCTGCACCTATCCTAATACTTCCAGAGTAGGGCAGGAGATACACTGTGTATTTGGATGCATCAAGTATTAGTATGGAAGAAGTGCTGATATAGGGAGATAGAGTCATGGAATACGGGTCACAATAGTTGATGCCACATTAGAGAAATTACCTGACACATGCTCAAGATCTAGCTACATTTGTCCACATGTTGTTCTACTGGAGACACTATTTATTTGGACATCATTTTGTGGTGTACACAGACCATAAAATCATAATGTATATTTTAACACAGTGTAATATGAATATGAGGAAGTAAATATGGGTTGAGTAAATAAAATATTTTGACATTGAGCCTTCCTACACACCTGGTAAAGGCAATGCAGTGGATGATGTACTAAGTAGGAGGAATCTTATATAACAAGTGAAATATGCCAGTGATGAGTGGATGATTATGGATTTATAATCTAAGATTAATTTGGAGGTGCATGATAGTTTGTAAAAAACATACCTATAATCATTTAGCTATGACCTCTACCCAACAAGAAAGAGTGAGCATGGTGCATCTATCAGATTATATGGGCTTAGTCCTATATGTGAGTGTGGAAGGTGAGGACCCACCCCCTGGTTGGAAAATATGTAAGGGTGAGATCCAGGGTATCCATGGATGCATTTGGGTTTCAGTTGATATACACATGGAGTTCATGCAGGATATTCATGTTTCATCTTGGGATGTACATTCTAGAATAACAAAGACGTACCATGACATTTGTTGTTAGTACTCGTGGCTATGTATATAGAGATAGGTAGCTAGTCTTATTATGAGGTGTTCCACCTTTCATCTGGTGAAGAAAGAACATTAGTGGCTAGCCAGGATTTTATAATAGTTACCTATTTCAGAGTTGAAATGGGTTGATGTTGTGATGGATTTTGTGACATGTTTACCGAGGTCTCATTGAGGAAACAATGCTATGTGGGTTGTTTTTGATAGGCTCACAAATGTTTCTCACTTATTTACAATAAACAAGACCTTTATTGTTGATGAGAATGCAATGTTGTACATCCATGATATAGTACTACTTCACACGCTCCGACATGGTATCATTTCTATAGGGACACCAACATTATATATCATTTCTAGTAGAGTTTTCAGTGCGCGCTGAGTACACAGGTTCTCTTGAGAAAACAATTCCAACCATAGACTGATATCCATTCAGAGTGTATGATATAGGTGATAGAGGAAATTCTGCAAGTATGCATTCTAGATTTTGGGGGATCTTGGGATAGGTACATTCCATTGGTTGAGTTTGACTACAATAATAGTTATCAGGTGACAACACAAACGGAACCTAATAGGGCTTTGTATGGTAGGTTATGCCGATCACCACTGATCTGGCTAGAGGTAGGTGACGTAGCTTTATAGGGACTATGTCTTGTGCTAGATACTTCTGAGAAGGAATAATAGATCAAGATGTTGGTGGATACTGTATAGTCTCATCAAAAATCATACGCCTATTTCCACATATGACCTCAAGAATTTGAGGTTGGGGATTATTCTTTATTTCATGTTTAACTATGGATGGGACATAGACGGATCATGAGACATGATAAACATTCACTATGGTTTGTCAGGCCATTCAATATTCTTTAGAGATTCATGATTGTATCCTATCAGTTGCTGTTATCTCATAGGTATCAATCCATTAATGAAATCATCCATATATGTCTAATTCACCACTATCACTCAACCCCATTTCATGATTTTTATCCTGAGGAGGTTGTGCTATAGGTTGATGCATCTTTTGAGTAGTATCTGTTTAGTATATTTCGAAGTCGAATGATGGTTCTTCGAGGTCAATCAAGTCTCTGGTATTGGTGCTATGTCAGCATTATCGTTTATAGGATGAGTCTTGGGAGCAAGAGGATGACGTACACACCTAGTTGTGACGATTTTTCTCAGGTGAATCTTGACCACCCATTAGAGGGAAATTTAGGGACAAATTGTTATAAGGGGGAATTATTGTAAGAAAATTAGTTTTTGTATGTGGTAAGGATCCCTTATTTTTCAATTTTAATGCATAATTATGGCATTATATGAGTACCCAACTAGTTAAAAATTGTTTTGGATGTGTCTGGGGCTTATTTGAAACTTGGAACTGGGTTCTGGGTTGAATATGTCATGGTGTATAGTTATGAAAAAACCATGAATTATAGGCTGTATAGATTGACAAAATCATGCAAGGCTAGAGGGAGTTGTGGTTTATGCCACACTGTCAGGAGAAATATTGTAGGAAGATGCGAACACAAGTGCAAATAGTTTTACTGTTTTTGAAAAACATGACAGAGGCCATTCGAACAGATTACGTACAGTTTGAAAACCATGAGGGTAAACCATAAAAACCATATATTTTGAATATTCTAATAATTTATAAATTTAAATAAATAATTTATTAATCCTAAAATCTATTTCATTTCAAACACATAACCTCACATCCGATGAATCTCTCAAAGGTGTCTAAGAATTTTTTTTAGATCTATCCTTCACAAGTCCTCCGATTTGAGTGCGGTTTGTCTCATAAAATACACATTTTTATGATCTTCATTACTTTCTATCCATTCTAGATTCCTTTGGAAATATATTTCAATATTTGATTTTAGGATTATATACCCTAATTTCTCATTCTTCATATACTCTCCATATTTCTCCTAAACTATGTTGAATCTGGATTTGATATTGGATGATCACTCCACTACCGACCTAAGGTAGGTATTCTATATATTTAATTTTGCATTTGGTATTTTTTAGAGTTATCGGATATTACTCCGCCAACCATATTTTCTAGCATGACACCAATTTTGAATGAGTTACATGAAATAGATGTAATCAGACCTATTAGGGATGCCTATAGGATCTATTTTCTTGTGTTAATGATGATTAACCAAACCATGGTCTCCCCTGGGGTTCACCATATGAAAGTGCAGTATTTATGGAATGCTAGACCACCCGAGGTGTGTGTTTTGGGTTTTCCATCTTATAGGAAGCCAATAACAAGTGGAATGGGATGATTATAAAACAATTTGCCTCAAGTTATTAGATTTAATATATTGAACATGAATTGGTTAATTAATGAATTAATAAAATGAGTTATGTTAAATGTGATCTGTTAAATTCCAAAAATTGATTCAATTAAATGGGAGGTTATTGTAATGTTTTAAGATTTTAAAAAGAAAAAAATGGTGGTCAACTAAATTAGTATGTACTATGTGACCTTTAAACATAATATTATCACTTCTTTGATTTTAATTTCAAAATATTACATACACCATTGCGATACGTATGATTTTTGGGGTCTGATAAGACAAACATAATTTTTAGTGATAGTAACTGACCCTTATGGATTTTAATGTTACATTTCTGAATAGTAATATGACCTTTATAAATAGTAAATATTCTAAGGTAATATTTAACCTTACCAATGAAAGTATAAATAAGATTTATCCATCTTATAAATGAACATATGATATAATTATATCTTGTGTTGGTAATTTTGTGGGTCATGTTTATTTAATTAAACTTTTATGATTAATTTAATAATATTAAACGAAATTTATTTTCACAACATGTTTTCATAAGTAATTATTTTTTTGAATTATTATAATATTATAATATTATGTGTCCTTAATTAAAATTTCAAAGTATTACAAATGCAGTTTTAATTTTAAAATTTGAATTTTTATAGTAAATTATGATTTCAATTAAAAATAAAAATTCACATATTTAGAAATATATTTCCATAACATGGAGTTCATTATTCTATTATACACATCATAAAATTCTTGGGGTGAATTTTTGGGATTTTTCTGAAATATACGACTTTTTGGTGAATAGTAAAATATAGTAATTTTTTGTATATATACATTATATGTTGAATGCACTATTTATTGAGTCATGTATGATATAAGAACCTTGGGTTATAAATAAAATGAATGTTTTAATATTTCTTCACAATAATTAAAAATATTTCTTATCTTGAGAAAATAAATAAAATAACGAATAAAATGTTGAGAAAACTTTCATCTCCTCCACTATAAATATCACCCTTATTTACAATGTCTCTTCACTGATATCAAGCTTTGTACCTAGTAAAAATTATAATAAAATCTATCCTTAAGAACCTATCCCACATATATAATTATCTTAAAAATATGAAATAATCTCCCTTAAATAGGTTCTCAAGGAAGATATATTAAAGATGTAAATTCCACTTTTCATTTCTTTTATTTTCTTTCAAGTTCCACTCTTTTATTTTTCTTTCCTAACCACATTTCCGGAAATTTTTTTAATAAATACATTATCATACATGTAAGGTAATGTTGTTAAGATAATGTAATAATTCATCATCATCTCTCCTTTACCCTCCTTTTATATGAGAATATAAAACACCATTCAAGATGTGTTAATTTTTCACATTCAAGGATGATAGGTTTTCAATTTCTATTATCATCGTCGATTATGGTCATGAAACTTTTTTTATGGATTAACCATACTATACTATATTTATTATGTATAATATAAGGTTCTAGACTCATTGTTACATTTGATATTAATTTACAAAGAAAAATGTGTTCCATGTGATAAAGAAACAACCAATTCACCAAAACAGTTATCCTTGAAGTTTTATATAATGATTCACCTTCAAACTAAATAACCCAAAAAATTTAATAAAAAAGTAATATAATATATGATCAATAATAAAATATAACTCAAATTATATAAAACCATCTTCATCTTAAATGTTTATCCTTGCATGTATATAAGTAAAACGGTCATGAAAACCAAGGAAACAAACACTACAAAACATTGAAATTGAACATCTTAACCCATCAAAAAGCTCATGAATAATCTGAATAAGGATATAAAAAATGAATTACATTAAGAATAATTATGGAAATATTAATTAGTTAATTTAATTTGGTTGTCCAGGACACTAAGATCTTGTGAAGGACACCATTAGCCTTAAGGTAAGTGATTCAACTCGAACCTCTATTATTCCTTTGTGTTCCTCTATATTTCTTTTTACCCAAATTTATTTATCTGTTATTTTTCATTTAAATATTCTAAATTATGATTTCATTATCCAATATCATGTATTATGATCCATTAATTATTCTAGTTTTTGTACATAAATGTTTTTAAGTTGGTCGCCCCTCAATACTTCTTGATAAGAAAACCTGTTATTATGGAACATCCCGAATTCTTCCCAAATTTCAAGTTCACTCTATCATCTATTTTAAAGACACTATTGGTTTTATAAAATAAATATTTTTATTGATAAATAATTTTTGATTCCATTGTGTTTTTATATAAAATACTATGCCCTTTTCTATTTGAAAGTCTATTATTTTCCTTAAAACTGCACCAAAGGTTTTAATGCTAAAATTTCTTAAATACTCATCTTACATGTATTCACTTATGTTTTAAATCACATACCTTGATATATTCCTATTTTAACTTATCAATGTCTATTTATGTTTTAATTAATTTATTTCATGGATACTTGTATGATATGCCAATTCATTATGCTTTATAACATGATTATGATACCCATTTCATTCCATGTGCACCTTTATGTTTATGCATCACTGATTACATACGATTCATTATATTGAAAACATATTCATGAGTAGGTTAAAATGGGTTCACCCTAATATCGCTCTAATTAATTGAGTAATTATGTGTCTTGTGAGATGTTATGTACTACGATCTTGGGGGTTAGCCTTGAATTGTGATCCATGTGCAATGGTCTTGGAGGATAGCCTTGACTTGTGCTACTATGTCAAACAGTCTTGGTGGTTAACTTTGACTTGAACTCATCTATATGTAATGATCCCTTAGTCATTGTAAATTCATGTTTTATGTTTCTTCCACATTACTATGATTCCAATTTAATATGATCGAATGTTTTATATGTCATGGTTTCATATTTTCAAACATTTTCCATGAATTTTTCTATCATTATTCCATGACTTCAAACTAATGTGCTATGATTTATTTTTTGGATTATTACCTTACTAATATTTTCATTCTTATCCAATTTTTTAAAATATTTTTTATAGGATTTCTTAGAATTTCAATGTACATTTAGTGTTCCAAAGTAGATGAATCCAATTAGTTATTCTGTAATTATTTTAGTAAACTCTTATTTAATGTATGGTTGGTCTAATCCAACAAAACCTAGACCAGAAATGGTCCTCGTATGAATAATGTACTATGTATTTTTATGTTATCATTTATAGAAAAAGTACATCACATATTTTATTACTGAATCTGGATGTGAGGGTTCAGGGCTTTATAATTTGTATTAGAGTAATGATGCAGACAAATTTGGAGAAGAGTAATTGTAATATTTTTCAGAAATCCTTTAGAAATAGTACTTAATTTTAGAATTCTTGTTAATTTAGTACACGCATGAAAAATAATTTTTTATAATTATTGATTTGTAAATTCAGAATTATAAGTAGAATGAACAAATTACAATGGTACAAAACCATTTAAGGGGGAAGAAGTTAACATCCTGAGATTTTAAAAGGAATCATTATGTGATTCAATGAAATACAAAGTACTATATGGCCATTAAACACAATATTGTCACTTCTGTGATTTGGATTTTGAAAATATGACATACACGTTTTTGACGAGTAAGATTTTTAGAGTCTGATAAGATAAACTTAATTTTTGGTGAATAATAACTAACCCTTATGAATTTTATTCTTACAATTATGAATAGTAATATAGCTCTTATGAATAGTTAATCTTCAAAGTGAATATGTTTCCTTACCAATGAAGGTATACATAAAATTTATCCATCATATAAGTGACAATATGATATATTTATATCTTAGTGATGGTATTTTTGTGAGTCATGTAAAAATAATTAAAATTTATTGATTAATTTAATAATTTAAATGAAAATTTATTTTCATAAAATGTATTCATAAATAATTTTTTATGATTAATAATTATATGGTATTTTTAAGAGACCTTAATTAATTTTTTAAAGTGTTAGAAATGAAGTTTAAATTATAAAATTTGTATTTTTCATGTATAATCTTATTTTAATTAAAAATTGTATTCACATATTTAAAAAATTATTTTCATAAAATGGAGTTCATTTTTGAAATCTACACACAATAAATGTTGGGCTGAATATTTGGGATTTTTCTGAAATACTTGAATATTTAGTGAATTGTTAATTACGATAATTTTCTATATATATCAACTATATGTTAAATACACTATTTACTAAGTCATGGATGGTGTAAAAACCTTAGGATCAAATTCAAATAAAAATTTTACAATTTAATTAAAAATAATCAATACTATTTCTTGTCTTGATAAAAATAATAAAATAATGAACAAAATATTGAGAAAACTCTCCTCTCATCTACAATAAATACCACCCCTCTTTACCTCTTCTCTTCACTCCTCTCACGACTTGTTCCTATTAAAGATTTTTCTAAAATATCTCTCTAATACCCTCTCCCAATTCTAGTATCCCTTGGTTTCTTAGAAGGACCGAATGATCTCCCTTAAAAAAGATCTCAAGGGAGATATATTCAAGATGTAAATTCCTCATTTCATTTCTTTTTATTTTCTTTCAAGTTCCATTATTCTCTTTTTGTTTCCTCAACTAATTTCATCTAAATGTTATGATAAATCTATTACCATAAATTTAATATAATTTTGTTATTAAAATGGAATAATTCATCATAATATCTCCTTACACTCCTTTTATAGTAAAAAATATTTCACTCTCCGAGATGTGTTAATTTCTCACATTCAAGGATGAAAAGTTTTCAATTTATATTACCATATTCAATTGTGGTCATGGAAAAAATTTTATTGTTTAAACAGACTATAATATTTTTATTATTTATAATTAATGGTTCCTTAATAATTTTTTATACTTGATATTAATTTACAGAAAAAAATGTGTTCGATGTGATCAAAAAACAAACAATTAACCAAAATAGTTACCATTAATGTTTTATATAATGATTCATATTCACTCTAAATAACCAAATGAATTTTATAACTAGGTAATCAACCGGAAAATCACAAATAACATATAACTACAATTATGGAAAACCATTTTCATATTACATTTTTATCCCCACATGTATATAAGTAAACCAATCATGAAAACCAAGGATATAACGCTCCCAAATATTGAATTTGAACATCTTAACCCATCAAAAAGGTCACGAATGAAGTTAATAAAGAAATAATAAATAAATTACATGTGGAATTGGTTCTATAAATATTAATTAAGGAATTTAATTTGGTTATATAGGAAATTAATATCATGTTATGGACACCATCAGACTTAAGGTAAGGGTTCAACCCGAACCTATATTATTCTTTCGGGTTTCTCTATCATTATTTTTATCTAAATTATGTTATATTTTATTTTTTATGTGCATATTATAAATTATACATAAATGATACGAACATAGGTGTCAAGATACAATAATTATTTTCTATTGGGGATATACATGTTTTATGTGGTTCCCTCCTCAATACTTCTTGATAAGAAAACCCGTTTTAAGGGAACTTTTCGGATTCTTACCCAATTTCAAGGTCACTATGTCATATATTTTAAAGAAAACATTGTTTTTATAAAATAATATTTTTTATTATTAAAACCTTATTGGTTCCCTTTTTTTAATATAAAATATTATTCCCTTTTCTATTTAATGACTCTTTAGTGTTTTCCTCAAAACTACACTAAAATGTTTTAATAATAAAATATTATAAATATTCTTTTTTACATGATGCCACTTCTGTTTGACATCACTTACCATGATATATTCATATTTTACCTTATAAATGTCCATGTATGTTTTAGTACCTTTCCTTAATTAACAATTTAATGATATTCCCATTCATTTTTCATTAAAATATTACTATGATACCCATTTCTTTACATGGGTACCATTTTGTTTATGTATGATTTATTATGTTTGATTCATTATGTTAAAAAAATATTAATAAACATATTAAGATAGATAAAACTAGATATCACTCAAATGAATTAGGTAATGATGTGCCTCATGGGATGTTATGTGAAATAGTCTTGGTGGTTAGACTAAACTTGTTCTCCATGTGCAACGGTCTTAGCTATTTTCCTTGAATCGTGAAACCTTGTGTGATGATCATGGTGGTTAACCTTGACCTGTGATCCTATATATTATGAAATCCTTGAAACATGAAAAATTAATCTTTTATATTGCTTCAAAACTACAATGATTCCATATTTATATGATCCCATTTTATATTATGTTATAGTTATATATTTGAAATTACGTAACCTGCCTTTTTATATCATCATATCATACCTTCTAACCCATGTTCTATGATTTATTTTTAGTATTATTCCCTTAATGATTATTTTATTCTCATCCCATGTTTTTTAAAATTATTTTTCATAGGATTCCTTATAAGTTCAAATGATTGTTAAGGTTATAGTGCTGATGAATCCTATTAGTTATTTTGTAATTATTTTTGTAAACTCTGATTTAATGTATGGTTTGTTTAATCCTCCAAATCCTAGAGAAGAAATGGTAATGGGATGTATAATATAGTATGTATTTTTTTATAATTATTTATAAAAAATAAAAAACATCTTTTCATACTGAATCATGAAGTGTGGGTTCCTGGCTATACAGGTATACCCATTGAATATGTGAAACTGTGTATCGTAATAAATGGGTTGGTATACCCTTTTGAATTGATTAAATGGAAATGTAATACATTAGTGAGTATACTCATGTGATGTTTTTGGTATGTAAGGTTTTAAATGAGTGGGCATAGTAATTATAGTGAATTTAATGAATGTGGTTATATGAGTGGGTAGACACACAGTGAAATTTAATTGTTAAATGGTAGGAATGGATGCATGTTTTGTGTACATGTAAAAGATGGATCTCTACGGATGTGAAACATGGTAGTGGATGCCTTTGATAGATTATTCTCATTCAGTTTGGATTCTATGTGATACCTCATGCATTACTACCCCTTGGACCCGTCTTGATTTGACTCGGATAAAACTAGCTGGTATACATGGTCATAGGACTACAACCATGTCCAAATATGAGTTTCCATTGAGAATCTCCCAAGATTTGATGAGTATTCCTGGGTCCTTTACACCTTGGATCTAGAACTTTATGATCTACAATAAATTATATGAAAAGTATGTGGAATTTGAGATATACATCATTATATGGAAAGGAATTTGGATATTGATATGGTTTCATTATACAAAAAGGTCCTAAGGACTTGATATAGATAGATGTTCACAGAGGCCGTGTTACTTGTCAACATAGATGATAAATTCCTTATAAAGAGATACATTTTTTTACATGAAGCCTTTAAAGGCTATTTCATATTACTTGTTATAGTAGACATATTCCATGGGTAGTCACATATAAATTATTGCTTACCTATATTTTTTTAGAATACTATATTGTGCTACAAAGAACTGTATATAATTTTGGGAGGTTTCCTATCAATATGATTATCTCACACCATTTTGGGCCTCATTTGGGACCTAAAATGATTATATGGTTATAAGTGATAATAGGAAAAATATCCCCAACACTAATTTTGGACCATTTCATTGGAGTAGGGGAACATCAGACCAAGATGAGGCTTGCAATGCTACATGCACTGATTGGTCTTTTTTTCCTTTTGGATGCATGTATTTTACTATTTTTCACCTACATGTTTTGGCTATTTTGAAGATACATGCGTCATCTGCATTATTGTATACGATCCATATTTTGAGATTGTTATCGATTCCTTTAATGTATATATTGTATTATTGTATTAGTTATTCCTATATCAGTATTTTAGTGATTTCCTATGTGATATACGGAGGTAATGAGAACATAGTATCCCCCAATGACTCACCTAGGCCCTCACTACTAGAAGTAAAACTTGGACATTTGGGGATATGCACTTGAGGCCAGGTAGCCAACAGGGATTCGGGTACTATTTAGTGGAATTAGGGTTTTGAAAATTACATGATGGATGTTACCTATCTACCCACTATAATTTGATTTTATAGTTGTATTGTAAAATATGTAGATCATGATATAAACCAAAAACAATAATATATTGACCCTCACACTGAAGAAAAACCCTATATAAATTCTTATATGCCCAATGCTATTTTATTTTCATCTTTTTTCTTGTTGGAATTATTTTTTTTTGATATGTTAAGATCTAAATTGGTTTTTGGTTTTTATTTAATGTAAAATAAATTATAAAAATTTAGTACACTTGATGAACCCCTTAGGTTTTTGTACACGACCTATAGGGACTATCAATTTGTTTCAGTGTAGTATGTTCCACATGTAAGATTATATACCAATGGAACATGGATAATACCATCATAGTAAATATTATAAGAAAATAAATCATTAATGGGAAGAGTCTTCATTCATGAAAAAAATAGGATTCTTCCATATCTTTTGTCTCTTGTACATGAAGTGTTGCATGAAAAAAATGGGGTTTTCACCTATTCAAATAAGATAAAAAAAAAATTAAATTTTAGATTAAATAAATATTGAAGTTGATTGAAATGTTAAAAATACAATTCTTATTTCACTATTTCAATTTTTTTCACTAATGTGATGGGTATATAAAATACCAATGAAGTTTGGTACAAACATGGGGGCATTAAATTTTTGAAATGGTAGTTCTTTGAATATAAATGGAATTAGAACTATTTAAATTGAGTCAATGAAGCTCCAATGAAAGGAAGAACCATTTTTAGAAGGGATTAAACCCAATATACTTAGAGTGGTTCAATTTTGTGACTATGGGAAATAAATTTTTTTTCAACATAATTTATGAATAATAAAGAACTCCAATGTTAAGGGTTATTACCCATGGTGAAAGAATAAGGGGGAATTTTTTCAAACTAGTGACCCAACTAGTTAATATTACTTGAGCACTAGGGATGAGAATAATATATTTAATAAGAGACATGACCACCTTATTCAATGAAACATGGGTAAAATATCAAAATGTAATGTGGTGAGAGAAATTTACCAAATCATAAGAGATATAAAATATGTTTATAAAAATAATATAAAGAGGAAGATGGTTCAAGGGACACATAATAAAATTGAAAATCAGTCCACTCGTCCACTTGAACATATTCATTCATATGTGTATGGTTCTTTGAGACATAAGTTAATTAATGTTTATCTTTATTCAATTAAATTCATTGATGTCTACACCCATATTACTAATGTTTTATTCCCAAGAAAAAATTAAAAATATATTGAAATGTTTAAAATTTATGAAGACATATGGTGAAGTAGTTTTGTGTATACATAAGGAGGTAGATATTATATAATATAAAATAATATATATATATATAATTATTTTTAAATTCATCTATATAATAATAGAATAAATAATTAATATAAAACATTATATACCCCCACATAAATGGTTTAATAGGGAGGAAAAATAGGGAATTCATGAGATAAGAAGGTATATAGTAGTTGAGCTATAGATATCTTGATTTTTATGGAGTGAAGCTATTTTTATTAGAGTGAATATTAAGAATGGGATTTTTTGAGAAATGAGACTCATTATACACCATATGAAATATTGTAAAATGAAAGGAAGACTATGAAATATATTAATGTTTTTAGAAAACCTTTCTTCATGAATGTCAAAGGTACATATCTAGTTATGTCTGAAGAAAATTTATAAGAAGGAACATTCTTGGGTTATATTTCTAATATAAGTGGCTAAAAATGTGAGGAAAAAGGTAACACAAACTTTCTGAATGATATAATTCTTATATAATGTAAAATTAGTGAAAAAGTAGAAACTGGTGAATAAGATAAAAATATTAATGATGGGAAATTTTAGATTTTATATAAATGGATTATGGATATATATGGAAATGTGTAAAATATAATCAAAATTGATTTGGACATGTAAAGTTATAATATTTTGAGAAATTTTAATTAGAGAAAAATAAATAAGAGATTTAAAATGAAAGACATATTTTAAAAAATTATTGGAAATCATGATGTACATGCCCAAAATATAAGGGGTAGTTTAAAAAAGAAAATCCCAAATAGAATAAGATGATGTTTTTGAAAAATTTGTATTCTTAGTTAGTTTGGAGACAACCAAGATATTCTTGTTAGTCATGGAACATATAAATAACAAGATCTATAAAATGGATGTGTAATATTCAGTACTTAATGGTGATCTAGAAGTAGAAGTTTTAATTTAAAAACATGATGTGTTTACACTTGATAAGGATAAAGGAATGGTTTACTATATTAAAAAGATATTATATGTCTTGAAATAGGCCTCTAGATATAGGTATTATAAGAAGAATATTTTTATGTAACATAAAATTATAAATTAAAATAATGACAACAACCTCTATATTAATGTGATGTTAACAATGAACTACTCTAGCCACTATTTATGAGGATGAGATTATTTTTATAGGTGAAAATGAGTATTTTGTGAAGTTTCTACTAAATATATTAAAATGTATTATATATGTATATGTTGGGTAAGATGAGATATTTTTCATTACTTTAGATATTCTAATTGAGTGATTACATATTTCTATCTAAAGATAAAATTTACAAGGAATTATTAAACAGGTTTGGAATAGAATATATCAAATAATTCTATATTCGTATTGTTTTTGGAATAAAAAAATAGAGGACAGAAGAAATATTAATCAAAATGAGTTCTGAAAAATAGTTAGCAACCTTCTATACATATCTACATCAATGTCAAATATTTCATTTGAAGTGACTCTTTTTGTAAGATTTCAGAGTGATCCAAATAATTATGATATATTGGTAGCTAAAATATTTTAAATATAAATTAAAAATACTCCAAATTTCATCCTTTTTTATAAATGGTTTGTACTTGATTATGTATGGGTTTATATTTGCATATTGTGATGGAGATTTCTTAGAAAGAAAGTACACTTTTACCCGAGTTTATTTTTGTAGTGAGATCTACATATATTTGAATAACAATAAAAACAATATAATTTCACTGAGCACAAATATGGATGAGTATATAAATAATAAATTTTATTTTACCAATTTTTTGAATTGAAGTAGAACTATTTGATATTAGATTTTACATTAAAGAGAAACTATACATTGCTTGTAAAAATCCGATTTTCATTGTTATTTCAGGTAATATAGTTTAACACTCAAGATCAAATCATATTTAAATTAGATATCATTTCATTAATGATAAATTATAAAATAGTTATTAGAATATTGATCAACAATTCACCAAAGATCATATTTCATAAATATTTTCCAATGTAAATCTAAAATATAGGTTTGAATAATTTAGCCTAGAATTTGAGGTTCCTTCCTCCTTCTTACTTGAGGAAGGGTGGAAGACCACCCCATAAAGAATTGGATAATTTTTTCAAAGGGGGATGGAAATTTATCAACTCAATGTAAGGAGTGTTTTTTTCATGGGTGTAGTGAGATATTTTATGTAACTATTTTAGTCAAAAGCTGTAAATATTTATAATTATGGGAGATACATGGAAGTGAAAAATTAAAGTATGAGAAGAGTGGGAGTTATTCTATGTCACTTGTCCATAATTTCTTGACATCGTAGGATGAAATTATATCAAAAACATTATTTTATCAACAATTGTGGTTTCTAGATATCCCTTAGTTGGGAAAGAATATTACATGATGATTTTAATGATATTTGTTGTCTTTTAAGAAGGGTTGATGAAATTTTACGTGGTTTGATATTTTTTTGAAAGATTTGAATGAGGTTAAAAAAATAAAAGGGGGAAATTGAATAACCTCATATAATTTTTTGAGGGATGTATTTGTATTAAACTATGAATTGGAAGTTTAATGGATCCTTTAAACTATTTGAGATTCATTCGAGGATGTTAGATTTTTTTAAGTTTGTCAAGATGTTTTTGAGTCTGTTGGAATCTAGTGTAAAATTTACTAAACCATTTGAGGATGTTTTGAGGTTTTTTTATATTTATAGTAGTTCTAATAAGATATTTTTATAACAAACTGAAATTATAATATATAATTATCACAAAATAAAAAAAATTGTGTGATAAATTTCTCCATAAGAAACACAAAACTTAAAAAGAAACCCTGATATATATATATAAAGTATAAATATTTTAGTATGATAGTAAAAAATATTAAATCTAATTGAGTAGAACTAATATATGTTACAACTTTATGAAATCTATTTAAAAATAAAATAAAGACTACTTTCAATATAAATGAAAATAAATTTATTTACCTAAAATGACTTATATGATCATTTTCTAATTTAAAAAATACTTTTTATAAAAAAATACATTTTACAATATACAAATTTATATTTAAATAATTATATGATTAAATAAAATTTTGTTTGATATTAATAATTGGTTAATGTAATGTACCAAAATGGATCACTCTATAAATTGTAGGCAGACTGGTCACAACATGGCCTCAAGAATTTCTCCCAGTATGCCAGAGGCTAACATCTAATAGAGAGAGTACACTGATGGAAAATTAGGGAGAATATAAAATCTATAATAGTACCAAACATATAATAATAATATAAATAAATCTTCAATGTAATCGGGATAAAATAAATGAAGTGGAAATAAATTATATAATCTAGAAACTCGTAAAAATAAAAACATGATTATCCATGAGATGTGAAAATATATTAGAAGAAGAAATGCAATGTATAATATATAATAAATAAAAAAAATAAAAAAATATCCAAAGTAAATATCCATGAGAATCATTAGCTGTGACGTTGTACTGTGCTCAGGAGATCCCATGTACAAGAGTAATAGTACCAGAATAAATCCATGATCATGAACTTGTAACCAAAAAGTATTCCCAAGTACCAGATAAAAAAAGGAAAAATCCCCAAAGGAAATATCCATGATAATCCTTATCTATGTCTTTGTATTGTGATCCTAATCTCCCTTTTATATGAGTAATAGTCCATGAATAAATCCATAATCCCAAACCTGTAATCAATAGGTTTTCACAAGTACCAAATGATTTCAAAAATAGTGTGTGGGATATACATCATAGGATGCCACCAATAATAACTAATAAATTAAATACTAGGAATATAAAAAATATTCGTGTAAAGATATATCAAATAAATTATTAAAAGAAGAATCTAAACAAGTTGGATTCAGGTTCCATAAGGGACACTTTATTGATAATACTAGATTCGGCCTATTCCAGGACATATCTAATGATGTGTCTTCATATATATATATATCTGTGTATATTTTTATAAATATATATGTATATATATGTATAATATATATAGTAACATAAATATTTATTTATATATTGATATATAGTGCTAAAGAGTATTTGTGGTGTAACTCAGACATCCATTCTCATTCATAAGAGTCTAATAGAGCATATTGAGGGACCCCATTCCTGAGTATCACAATTTATAAGGGATTCCATGTAAGAGTATCAAAATAATAGATTCCATTCCCATGTATCATAATAAGGGATTCAATTCTGGAGTATCACAATTTAACGGAAGTCATTTTTGAGTATCATAATTTAAGGGACACAATTCCCATGTATCCAAATAAGGGACACCAAGACCAAGTATCATAATTTAAGAGATACGATGCTCGGGTATATTTTATAATAATTTAAATAGGGATTAACGTTTAATTATTTTGAATAGGTATTGTGATATATCCATGGAAAATATATATAACTCATCTTGGTCATTTAATTCAATTCATGTATAAATAATAAAGAAATCCAAGTATATAAACATTACATACTAATTTTTTTGTATATAATTTGTGCCAATCCATTTATATGTAATTAATATTTCCATTGGATATTCCATTCCATTTAATTATTAAAAAATAAAATTTTATTTCCCCTTTCTAGATAAGTTGTGATACCTATATTATCATAGGTCAAGGGCACAAACATTTTTAATTTATTTAATTCATTTTACATTAATTAATTAAATCACATTCCAGGGAAAACTAAAACATTGATCAATAAGTTAAATAAATTGGATACAATCAAATGGGTGGACCATGTCTAGGTCAACAACTTTCAACCTTGTCAATGGGTAAAAATGGTTCTTGATCAAGGTTTAGACATATATGTTATGTTATTTCCCATTTTAGGTGCAATGCTTGACGAATCCAATGTGTTACAAAATGGTGTATTTTAAAAATCATATAGAGTTTAAGTGAAATAACATATACCACTTACGTAATTATTAGGATTCTTCAAAAAACCATTATCAATATTTTATTTGATATGGTATGAGTGAAAATAGAATAATTGACAAATGCCCAAAAAATGGGGAATAATATCCCACATTAAAATAACATTCCATATATAGAAGGAAACACTGAAAATGGTAAGAGGATTTTTATCCCTACCTATATTCATCCATAAATATGAAAGATGGTCAATTCCATGGCTGAACGAAGGAGAACCCGCCGTTGTTATAGGAGGAGGAGTTGTTCGTATGGTGGAGCTGATGGAGGGAAGTGAGGGATGATTATTTCCTAAAATTAGTTTAATGTAGGTGAGTAAAAATGGTAAATTTTATCCTTATTAAGAGGCACAAGGATATTATACATGATTTGGAAAACTCTGAAATAGCTAAGTGGTTCCACTTCCTAAAGGGTTACTCCCTCACATAGCTAGGTGGCCCGTTAGTCAGCTTTTCGCATCCCATGCATTTCCACATTGCAGATATCTTGGATGACTATGAATCCTAAAACCCATTGTTAATCAAACCATGTTACACTATATGAACCCATAAACTAGGCTACAGAGTTTCCCATATATGGATACATAGTTTCATCCATCCATTTCCGTATATAATTAGGCCACAAAGTTTGGCACACAGAGTTATCACTAACCATAAACTCCTGTTTGTATCTCTATAAATCATGTTTTTGGAGCCCAATGCTTTTAAAACACATTCCATATTCCAAAATACATCTAGGGACTACAATAATCTTCAAAAATCATTTTCTATTATCCAATTATAATATTTCCAATATGAGTCAAAATTTGTGATTTTTCTCATCTACCAAATGAAAAGTAAAAATTATATTATAACATTCAACCAATTAAGAACATGATACCTTAAAAAATCCACACCTTAATACTATACATCCCCAAGAGGACATAGTGAAGAATAAAATATAACTCTACCTACTAGGGTTTTAAATTCCTCCTCAAATAGTTGTGTTTCATTTCCAACTCCCAATACACCTACAAGCGCCACTTTTATTTTTATTCTACATAAGAAATTAACAATTGATATACCAATCATAACCAAAATTGAAATATCGAGCTGATGATTACCTAAGACCATATGAACTGAGAAAAGATCACATCATCATCGATTTTACAAACTGGATTATGGTTCTCCCCACTATAGGTTCGACCATTGAATAACCAATTTCGCGCGACAATACTCCCCATAATTATAATTTCCCAAAAAAATAAATCCTCTACCATTCTAACGATGCTCATAGAATATTCATCAACTAATCATATGGAATATTATCATCCAATAAAAATTACCTAGACCATGCCAAATTTTTTTCTATGAAAATACTCAACAAACCATTATGCTATAGTCACCATATCCTGATGAAATTTCAGAAATAGTAACCAACCACATTCAGGTATAAAAGAGAAAATAAAGTCAATCCACTATAGAAAAACTATTTCTGAAAATATTTTCCTTTTGAAGTGAATGCATCTGAAACCTGATTATGATTCCATTATTCCATGGAAATCCATGTCTTTTTTATAACACTAACTAAATCCCATAACTGGATTATAGAGACGTCTCTAATTTTTTTTATTTATGTTGTCAAGGCACACCACAAATGCAGTTGTTTTACGGATCTAGTATCTATAAATTTTCACACATAAATCTTATCGTACGATCCCAATTGAAGATATTTGGTAACATCATAATTAATTACTATCATAAAATATTCTCATATAATGAATTCCATTGTCAGGAGTTTACAAGTTTGACATTGGAACAAAGGAAAAAATTCCACATATAAAAAAATGACTAATAAGACCAATCATATCTTACCCAATGATTCAATAAAATTATTATTTCCTGTCCATGAGTCCATCCAAGGTCTTATTACATGGTAATCTTAGTATAAATCAGTTTAGTCCAAACTTTTATTATTTTCAATTCCTTTAGAACACAACATCAAAATATTCAATTTATCAAGGCAATAAGCAGTTAAATTTATTCTTTAGATTGGTGTATAACCATGTATCTATTTTTATACCATAGATAATGTCAATAAAATGGTGATTTTTTTAACTAATCCAAGAATATGATAATAGGATATCAAATATTACTAATGAAGACCTGAGGCACTCCCATCAAATCCAAGAAGAAGTTTATAGTATGGTTTCAAACAAACCATATGCAACTAGAGATAGAAAACATCATTCAAAACACCTATATAATAGATAATTTGGAGAGTTTGGATTCACCAACAAACATTTATTCACTTAATAACTATGATTACCTCAATACCATATAATTTCATGATTGATTAATAAAAATAAACACCACAGCCCATCCTATACTAACGAAATCATAATAGGTTGTATACACATCCAACCGTTTTATCATTGTGTTTCCTTGCAAGCATAAATTTTTTTGGAAGTGTTACATCCTTTTGGTCACCCACACACCCTAATCGTGAATAAAATTTCAAGTTTCCATAAAAACCCATAACAAGGTTTTATCTCTAGTATTATTTCATGGTCTAAAACATGAACATACTAGCCTCAGATGCTTCCAAAATTCATTTTGACCATGCCCAAATGGCCTTTATCGGTTTCACTCACTTTACATGAAAGTATATGATAATATAAATTTCAATTAACTCTACCAAAATTATGAGTTTCTTAGTGATCATTTATTTAGAATGAGAACTCATCCGACGACCGACACTCTATCCACCAACAAACATAGGTCACAATTGTGGCCAACATGCTTTTACCAAGAACCCATTCAAAAGATAGGGAAAAGCCTCTTAAAAGTGTGACAGGTAAATTTTAATTTTTATATATGTGTGACACCTTAGTAATATATTATTACTCATGTAATTAGTATCTGGAATATAAAACAAAATAGAACTCATCGGTAGTGTAATATGACCGCTTCTTTTTGGAATGTCATCATAAGCACTAGGATAAGTTTGATTTTCAATTAATTCCTAGGTCACACTACTAATAATATAGACTACATATATAGTGATATATCTTTAGGATTAAATTATTTACCCCAAACATGAAAACCCTAATTTAAAATTTTATTTACTTGATCGGTACCGTGTGTATCAACACATACAACCGTGAGGTTTCATCCACAAAACATCACACAATTTCATACTAAAATTATGCCCGTCAGACCTATGAATCCGATTATATGATGGAACATAAAAAATATTTACCCCAAGTCATATTTTCCCCTAATTTTATTAATATGGATGATGAACTCCAGAGTTGTCAATCAATGAAGAAGAAAAAGTGTCACATGACCTAGTAATCAGGTGACAATTCCCAAGGAATGCCTAACCCATTGAATATAATAATTACCCAATTCTCATGTACTCAATAGTGATAAACTAACCCAAAAAAACTTTTCTATTTAGGGTGTATTATCTCATCAATAAGAGTCATAACTTGGAAAAATGACACCTAAATGACACCTCATGTCTGAAATTATTCATAATTTTTATGTATTGTTCTATATTATAAAGGCACTACAGACCCCAGAATAGACCCTTACTATAAATTTAATTAAACAATATTAAAAATAGGCCAAAATAATAATATAGGCTTACCATCCGAACCATAAACCTCACATTAAAAGAAAAATCTCAACATGGACCTGTGGGCAATATACCTGTTGTCGTTTAAGGCATAACACTGGGAAATATTTAAACTACCCTACACGAGGGTTAAAATTAAGAACACCACTAAAATTCCTCACTTAATCAATTACACTAATTCATATTATATTTTAAAACATTTTTAAGCTCATTTTATATAATCTATGTATTAGTTATTATAGAAAATGATATTGTGTACTTAATTTTTCTAATTCCACAAGGCAATATTGGAATGTTATAACAGACATCCGTTGAAGAGTTATTCATTTAGATTACATCCTATCTTAATTAGAAAATTTATATTATAAATTAATTTTATGCATTCCAATAATATAAAATGATTCTCATATATAGCTTAGTTAAAGAAAATTTTAAATCCATGCTATAGTGGAAAACACCATTTAAGTTATAATTGGAATTTTAATTTACTAATTTATTAAATAAAAAATAAGGTCCATAATGAAACCACAATTTCTCTATCATGTTTAGGGAAATGGTTTAGTAATATATAATAATACATTTATCAATAATCCATATAAGCAGATGCTAAAACTTTAAATAACCATCCCAAAAACATGTATATACGATTTTGTTATGTACTAAGATATAAAAGATAATTCCAACCAATGACTATCCCATAATTTAATTCATGATGTTTTAAAAATATAATATTTGGATTATTCATAAGAAACATACCCCAAATCAGCTATTTGGGTTCATTTGGGAATTTGGGTATTTAAGCATATGGGTTTTTAGGCACTTGATATATAATTAGTTTCCTTTATAATTGAAAATAACTCTGTATTTTATAAAAACCATTTTTCCATAAGAATTAAAATTAATCATAAATATATAAGCATTTTGGTCTAGTTAGATTAAATGACATTCCCATGTTATAAAGGTAATTTCCTTTATAAGTTTCAATTTCCATTCATGTAACTACAACCATGTTTTTTTATTTTGTATTAGAATATAATAAGTCAATTTTTAATTGGTACATTATATGGGTCACCCTTTATAACTTTTAAGGACTATACTATATATTAATTAAACAATTAACCCCTATTTCATTGAAACCACTAATTGAATCATACCATGAAACCAATAGTACATGACTAAAACATTTCACGATCTGTTAGTTGAGATGAAACCATCATGATATATGAGAAAAAACCATTTAGTTCTTTGTATAAACATTTATTCTGAATCATGTATCATAATTATAACAAACCATGCTATCACAAAAAAATAATTACATGGGAAGATGTATATTTATCATACAATATGGTGTATAATTAAGAATGATAAATATCCACCTACTTAGGGTATATAGATAATCTTGACACTAAATCACTTAAGGAACATTCAACATTTATTAGTAAGTCAAACATAGCAATATAAATGGCGGGTAATATAAATGGCATGTGCATATTAATTTCCCTATAATGATTCATATAAGAATACATATTTTCATACTAGGACTAGGGTAAAATACTATAAATATCATAAATCAGTAATTATCAGAAATTTTATTAATAACTCAGGTGAAATAATAATCATCTATAAAAAATTAATTTCATAAACAACAGTCCCATCCCTAGAAACTTGGTCTTTTATCTCTACATGGGTTGATCACTCCCCGACACAATCTATTTATCTAGTGTAAACACATTTCAATTCTACTTTATACCATCCCAAAATAGTAATACAAAGGAAAATAATCTCTGATAACAATTTTTAATTTCCTGACCTGGATCAATCTATAAAGAGTATCCAGACCGATCACTACATAAACTCAAGAACATCTCTCTTTGTGCTAGAGGCTTCCAAATAGAAGAGAGGATCTAATGATGGTACAATATGGAGTCTATAACCTCTGTATTAGTACCAAGAATAGTGTAATAATATAAATAAATCATCAGTAGAAGAAAGATAAATGAAATGTATAGGATTTAAATTAGATAACCCATGAATTTCAAATAATACAATCATCCCTGTCCATGTGATGTGATAATATGAAAGTAAATTGAATACAATAGATAATATATAAATAATAAATAATAAAAAACCCCAATGGTTATCTCCATGAGAATCCCGATCTTTGTATCAATATATTTCTCATAATCTCCCACGTATAAGAGTAATAATATAATTATAAATCCATGATCTAGAACATATAACCAAGTGGTCTTCCCGATTACTAAACGATTACCTGATTTAGGTGTGATATATTCTTAGCATGCCACCAAAAATAGTTTGTAATTATATTATATCAATGAATATAAAATAAAAAAGCGTGTAGGTTTATCAAATAATGTTGTAAACAAAATATTATATGCATGTCAGACTCAAGTTCCCTAAGGGACACCTAGTTGAGAAGACTTTATTCAGTCTAAGAATGAATATCTCTGATGATTTATCTCTCTATATATACAAATAAGTATATATATATATATATATTTCTATAAATTTGTTTATATATAAATGAACTATATACATAGTAATATATATATCCATAGATATATATATATAGTGCTATGGAGGACCCGATACATAACTCAGGAATCAATGCTTAGTTAGAAGACTCTCATAGAGTATAATGAGGGACATCATGCCTGAGTATCTCAATTTATAATGGATGAAAAGCTCGAGTATCGTAATAAGGGATTCCATGACCAAGTATAAAAATACAGGATTCCATGATTGAGTATCACAATTTAAGGGATGTTATTCTTGAGTATCACAATTTATGGGATGCCATTCCTGAGTATCAAAAGGAGGAACACCACGCATGAGTAGCATAATTAATGGGATTCAATGCCTATGTATCATGAATAATAACACAAAAGGCTTGTGTATTTAATGATTTATCCTCGGACCTGAGATATATCCATGCTAAAATTATTACTCTTCTAGGCCATTCAATTCTATTCAAGTATAAATAATAAAGAAGTCCATGTATATAAAAATTATATATTAAAATTTTAGTATAAAATTTTGGAAATTAAATTTATAAGTAATTAAGAAGGTAATGTGAAAGTCCATTCTATTTATCACTTTGAAAAATACCATTTTGTTTCCCCTTTTTAACCCAGACATACTCTCTATATTATAATGGGCCCGATACACACCCATTTATACATTAAATAATTAATTTATCATTAATTAATAAAATCTATTTCTAGGGAAAATTAAAACAATTTATAATAAGGGAAATTAATTAGACGTACTCGATAGTTCTAACCAAGTTGAGGTTACTAACTTCTAATCATGAAATATTGATCTAAAAAGGGTCTGTTTAACAATTCGTACAATAAATTTATGTTATATAAAAATTTAGTATAAAACATTGAGAATAGAGCATGTGATATAATGAAATATTTTATAAAAAATTGAGAAACTTAGGGAAAATTCATAAACCACATACCACATGCTTATGATTCTCTAATCTTCTATTATTGAACATTAGTTTGAGTTTTTTTAATGAAAACATAGAAGCCGTGAAATTTTTTAAAAATAGGTCATACAAGACTATATGATAATAATATTCCATATAGAGTGAAATCGTGGAAGAGGTAAGAAGAATAACAGACCAACCTCTATGCTTAAAACATGATGAACGATGGAAACTTCATAGCCTAAATGAAGCGGAACCCACTATAGGAAGAGGAAGAAGACTTGTGGTTGTGGGGGAGATGATGGATGAAATTGAGGGGTGATTTCGTTGTAAAATAATTCTAATTATTGAGGGGAAACATATTAATTTTACATTTTTCAAGATTCCAATTATTAGGAACATAGTTTGGATAATTATGCGCCAACCGTGTAGTTCCACTACCCAATGGGTTACCCCCAAACAACTAGGAAAATTGTTAGAAAAAATATGATAAGCCTATTGGTTTTCTCTATGTAGCTTTTTACAAACATCCCATACAGATGTGAGTTTATTGTTTTATGGTTAAATAAATAGTTTCAAACACTTTTCACCCAATCACTAGGTTGTGTGGTTTCCCTTAGAGGGTTTTAGAGTTTCAACACACTATACCACTTTGAAAATTGAACACATGGTGGGGGATTTGTAGTTTTCTATAATAATACACCAACCATGGAATCCTATCTATTTTCCCTAAAACTGGTTTTTCAATGTCTGGTGCTTCTAAAACACTTCCAATCAGCTCAGACACCTCCTGGACCATAAATGCTAACAAAAAAACTCAACTTTTATGTGATCCAACAATTATAATTCCAATCCGAGGATCAATTTAAGATTCACCCCATCCACCAAATTAAAAGTTCAAACTCTATTACAACATTCATTTGGATAAAAAAATGATATGTTATAGTTAACACTAAATTAGTTAGAAAATTAATTTATATAACAGTAATATTAGGTAATATTTTAAAATTTCATTTTTAGGAAAACAATTTTTATTATATTATTGGATTTAATATATAATGTAAATTTATATGTTTTTTGAATTTGATATAAATAAAAATGAAAATAATTTTTAATTCCCCATATAGATGTTTACAAATTATGGATTTTTTATCATTTTTCAAAAATGGTAAAAGTTTAGTTAAAAAATGCAATATTCAAAAGGATTATAATTTACATGATTTTATCACGATATATTCATTTCATAGATGATTTTATCAAAAGATATGTAATAAAATATTTATTTTTTGAGTAAAATTATTCCTTGTCAAATAGTATTTGAATGTAGAAAACCCCATGGAAAACATTTTGGTAGCTAATTAAAATGCTAGTTTAATATAAAAATAATTCTCACCCTTTTATTTAAAACATGTATTTTCAAAATGTGGTTCAGTTTTTTATTTCTATTGAAGCATCCTTAAATTAATTAAATTTACTATAAAAATTTATTTCATTAAAATAATTAACCATGATAATTTTATCTTATATATAAATATAATGCATAAAAATATGTTTTTATATTTTTTACACGATTAAGTGTGTTTATTTAAAATTTAAAATTTCACAACAATAAAAATTATATTTTAAAAAATAAATTTTAAATTTTAAATAAAGATGATTAAATTTGATAAATTGTTTAATATTAATCCATTTTATTGAAATTAAATACTAAGGTTAGAGATTAATTTGAAAGTGAAAAAACGTGTTAATTGATTTTATCTATAAAATCCCTGACCCTAGTAGCCGATAGTTAGTGATTATTTTATCAAAACGGTATACAGGAGATCACATCACAAGGATCGATTAGTTTATTAGTATTTAATAACTATATATATATATGGTTCCCTTATTGCATTTATAATTAAACATAGAACATAACAAAGAAAAATAAAATGCTTCCTTGATACTTATTCAATGATTTCATCTTCATAACACGGGGATTGAAAGTAAATAAAAGGGTGGGATCAAATGTTTATTAGAGTTTAAGTACATCATAAGATAACTTGAATGAATAATTATACTCAATATAGAATTACAAATAACTAAAAACACAAATCATCCAATAAACTGAGAATGAAAATTCATCCATAGATTTTCTCATAGTGAAAAGCCTTTTGGTAATAATAACTGAATACTAAATTTAAGAAATGATTAATTATTAGATGTCATGTATCTGAAATATGAACCATTATACCATCCAGACGACTCACAAGACATTTTTTTTCTATGTATAGAAACCCACCAGATTCTTCTAAAAAGAAAACAAGAAGGCTTTGTCACCAACTGATTTCATCTCATGAGATGACCAATGGATTCAGGGGTTTGCATTAACCAGTCCCTAACCTGTAGGGATATCCGTAAAAAGTGTCCTACCCATGTAATACGAGTCAAAAAAATTCCTCAAATAGTGATTTAATTAATAAATAATTTTCTTTATCATCAAATATATGTATTAGATAAATGATATATATTTATCAATATTTTCTCTAGTTAATCAAATAACTATCAAGGTAAAAACCATTTTTAATAATGGTATATGTCTTAGAAAATAATATTATATATGAAATAATCAATTAAAAAGGTGAAATAGGAATTAATCATGGTAAATTATGTCCATCTTAAGAAACACATGTAAAAAGAGTGGTTAAGAAACTTTAGAAATGATACACTTTAGTGCAGTTTACAGGAAAATATTAAAGATACCTTAAAGAGAAAAAGGAATAATTATTTTCATAAAACCAAAAATGATCTAAGGTAGTTTTTTCATGATTAATTTAGTTATTTTATAATAATAATTATGTATTAAAATATATTATGGATTGTACTTGAAAATGTATAAGAAATTACAAAGTTCCCTTTAATCGGGCTTTCTTATTAGGAAGAATTGGAATGGGAACCTTATAAAATGAGTATTTATACATAAAATAATGAATAATTGATCCAGATATATATTTTATGAACATACACATACAATTTGGAAATTTTAAATAAGAATAATTAAGAATTACCTTGGGGTAATGATAGATAAAGTGTAACCCGAAGGGAAAATAGGGGTTCTGACAAAATTCCTTAGCACTTTGTAATCAATAAAACCACATAACCCATAAAATTAATAATAATAAAATAAAGCATTAAATAAAATAATGATAAGTAGATTCAAGTTTTGATATATTAAAGTGCATTATGAATACACCAAACGTAAAAAATAAGTGGTGAATAAAAAATATCTATCTAGAATAAAAATGAGATGAGAAAACCCACTAGAATGGTCTTATAATTGTATTGGGGATAAATTAATGAAATAATTACCTATGAAAAATGAAAATTCAAAAAATAAAAGATAAAAGACTATATGAATCAATTAGAAGAAATATCATTCATAATAATGGGAAAACATAACTAATGACCTAAATGTTTTACCCAATTAATAGAAGCTGGGTTAAAAAATTCCTTACCTTAGGTATGAAAGCATTATACACTTGTAATTAATGTACTAGTTAATAAAATTACATTAATTAATCAATTTATTAAGAAAATGATCTACAGTTTTTGATTTATTATTATTTTATTATGTTCATGCAGGGCCTTTTTGATGAGTCATAAGATTCAATTTCTTCATTTCAGGAATAATCATTTTCTTGGATTTCAAGATTGATTTTATTGTATTTAAGTATGGATGTTTATGGGAATAATTATACAAAAATAAAAATATATATAATTTATAAATAAATAAGTTTAAATGATCTTATAAATCATTTGGTAAAAGGTAATGAGGACAAATCATTAGATAAAACATTAATGAAGATGATTTAATTTATTTTTGCATAATTTATGACAATCAAAAATATTTATCATTCAATATCATGTTTATATATAGGATATAGAACATTATATAACATATAATTTTAATTATAAAATATTATTTTTCAATAAAAATGGTTTTATTACCAGCCTTAGAGGTATTAATGGAAAATGAAGACTCATCATCACTGATGATGGTAAATTGACACATCACAGATGATGTTTTAATTTTTAGAATAAAAGAGAGAGGGGAAGATTTATGATTATGGATATTCCATTAACATAATAAATATCATGTATATAAAAGTAAAAATGCGTTATAATTCATGTTTTGATAGAGGTGATAACGAGGGGATAAAAAACAAATGAAAATAAATTAAAAGAAATTATAAGACAACGAAAGAGGATTTTATGCCATGTATAGCGTCTCATTGAGAACACCTTTAAGGTACATGAGATTGGCCTTTTTGTGAGACCCGAAAGAACAAGACCTGGGGAACAGGTTTGGGAGAGAAATTTTTTATAATATAATCATTCTCAAAGGCTTAGAATTTGTGAGGAGAAGAGGTGGTGAGGGGTGGTATTTATTATTGAGGAGAGTTGTGTATTTTTGATTATTTTATTCCTTAGATTATTATTTTGGATTGAAAATATCAATAGTGATGACTCTTGTGACCATATAAAGTAACTAGTAAATGTGATTTTTATATAATTGCAAAAATATCTAACACACATCACCCATGACTCAATAATTCATGTATTTAGAGAATACTATAAATTACCATAGTTCACCATTCACAAAAAAATCAAATATTTCAAAAAAATCATGAAATTTCTCCCTAAATTTTTTTCAATATTTAGATTTAAAAAATGGACTTCATTTTATTTAAATAATATTCTAATTATGAGAAATTTAATTTTTAATTAAAATAAATATATTTTTTAAAAAATACAGATTTTAATATTATAATCGATTTTACAACACATTGAAAAATAAATTATGGTATCATACAATTATAATATATTTATTTAAAATAAAATATTGATTTATGAATCTATTTTATAAAAATAATTATTAATTTAAATAATTATATTAATTATGAAATTATAAATAAAAATTTGCAGTTCACTAAAATACCAAAAAATAATTTCTCATTTTTAAAAAATTTACTTAATTATTACATGATATAAATATACCATTTTTCCCTTTATGAGATACCTAAATTTTATTTATGATTTAATAGGTGAGGTTTTTATTCAAATGGGAAAATTACTATTTCAGATAGTTATATTACTATTCTGACACTAAAGTTAATATTTAATAGTGGATCACAATTTGTTTCAACAACATAAAATATCAAATAAATTGGATACATAATGTAAAATTCTAGGGTGTTATATAATAATAGTGTAAAAGACATAACAAAATTCCTAGGATTGAATAAATTAAATTTTTATTGACTATTACATATTTCCTGTACACTTTTTTAATCTTTTGATCCATTGATCTTTGGATAGTGTCATGAAATTATTAATAAAATAAATGACTTCCTAAAACTACTCTTGCCTTCACTTATAAAATGGTAAAATCATCCACACTTAAATTCACATGATACCTAGGGATTAATAATTGAAACTATTATATTTTACTCTCATAATAACCATTTTTAAATAACATAATCTTATGGTTACTCATAGTTTGCATAAGCATGTAAAATCCAAGGGACATCCGAGGAAAATTCATGTTCCAAACAAGAGTATTATCATGTGGTTGGTATTTATAATTAAATTTAATATTCCAAATTTATAATAGCTACAAAAATATAATGATATTAGTTTCATTTATATACATTAACGTTATAATATGAATGGTATTATCATTGTCCATTCATATACAACATCAATTAATAAGAAAAAAACTATTGTTCTTGTATTATGAAGACTAAAACCTCCACAATGTAATGTGTATCATTTTAAATTACCACCTATGTGGTCTGATATAATAATGGTATTAGAGGATAAACATAATTTTTATGATATCATCAATGTTTGAGCAAGACAAATTGAAGATCCAATTAATGACATGGTTTAAAATTGATCATTGTTAGCTTAATAATTTAAAATAACAAAACTAAGGGCAAAATAATAACTTTTCCAAGTAATGACTTTATATAAATTAATATCTCTTTATAGTTATTTCAAATTATGTTAGATCACACTAATAAACATGAAAAAATACCATTATTCATCTAGTATAATTATATTTCAACTAAACTATAAAACCTTATGGTTTTAAAAAAAATAGAAATGTATGAACCGATGAGTCGATATATAATTATATTTTTATTAACCAGCTTTTAAAAATAATTTTTCCACATTAATGATATGAATTTTTAAAAATGTACATCAATGATTATGATCAGTATGTTATTTAGAGTCTGATAGAACCCACTAGTTTATTGGTGAATAGTAATATATCCTTATGAATAGTAATATGACTCCTATGAATAGTAAATAGTATTATTATTTTATTGTCTTGATGTTTTAATATAATTATATACTGATTAATTTTTCAAGGTGATACCAAATGAGTTATAGTTTTAAAATTTTTATTTTTCAAATAAAATCTGATTTTATTTAAAAATTAAATTAATAGTATTTAAAATATTATTTTAAAAAAATAGATTTCATTTTTAAATTATACACATAAAAAATGGTTAGGATGTTTTTTTGTTATTTTTATAAGATAGTTGAATTTATAGTGAATAATAAAAATTCATTTTTATGTTTTTTTAATTTAATGACATCATAATGATTTTGAAATGCTGTAATCATTATGGTTGACTCCTAAGGATTAAATTATGATATAGGGCTTCCCAAGTGCCCAATACCATGTTAAAAACCATGATAAAGCCCATGGTTTTTCAAGTACCACTAATGAAGTGTCTTTTAAATTTAATAAAAAACTCCCCCCATTCACTATAAATACCACCCTCACCCCCTCTTCCACTCACACGTATCAAAATTTGAGAATTGTCAAAATTCTGCCCAATCTCCTTCCTAGTGTCCATGACCTGATGGTCTCTCAAAAAGTCCAAAACCAAAGACATTAAGGAGAATATCAAGGACAAGAGATCAAGTGGAAAATATCCTCTTTCATTTTCTTGTGTTTTTATTCAATTCATTTATTTTTTTATACTCTCTTCACATCCCCTTATCCAATAGGCATGAAAGCTCCAGTGTTATATATATTAAATATTTTTATAATTTCTATAGAAATATCATCATCATTCTTACTCTCATCTTCCACTTATTATAAAAAATAAGACATCATTCGTGATATCTTGATATACCGACATCATGGATGATGTCTCTTAAATTTTATTTAATTACATAAAATATGGTTGTAAATACATTTATTGGTTGAAACATATTTTAATGTATATTTTATGTCATCTCTTATGTTCTATAATTAACTTATACAAATAATATTAAATGTATATGATGACACAAGTCCGTGATTATTAAAGAACTTCCAAAATGATTTAAATGAAAATCACTAATGATTTATCTAATGAATCATCCTCATACCATATATCCAAAATTATTTATGGATTAATTTAATAGAATGGAAGAATATTAATAAAAACTCATTAAACACATATAGTTTCTCTTCCAGTCGATATGAAAATCTATTGCAAACCAACCACAAAACCCATGAATAGAATGCACCTGAAACAATGTAAATAACAAGATATTATTAATAAATAAATCAAATGATGTTATTAAATGGTCATATAAGGTATTATAAAATGAAAATGTTTCTGTAAAAAATTATTAACACCCTTTTATCCATTATAAAGGATCATTAAAGAAATTTTATGTAAGAAGAACCTGAGGTATGGGAATTCTTAACACAGTATCCGTTATTTGGGTTATCCTTCGATTTAATTAATTATATGATCCTAAGATAATTTTGAAAATTAATTAAATTTATATTATGTTCTAATAGGTATATTTATATTTTATAAATATATTCCTTTATTTTTATAAATTCCCCCATAAATTATATTATATCTAGAAAGGAATATACTTTAAAAATCCACATTTAAAATTCTATTTTTCAAAATTCAAATGAAATGTTTTTATGAATGTATTCATCTTTTATGGTTACTTATCAGTTTTTGAGAATTTTTTATGCCGAAGGGTGGTATGTACTTATACCTATAATTCATTGGGTATGTGAAATTTGGAGGATGGCCGTGTGGTTAATCTATGTGTAACTATGATGGTCACACAATAAGGTAGCTGTGAGGGTTAAATTTCAAGGTAGACGCGAGGGATACAAATCAAAAGGTAGTTGTGAGGGTTATAATAGTAATTAATTAATGCCCCAATATATCTTCATATATTTATATATATGTTCGTTAATGTTTTAGGAAAATATCATGTCTCATATAGTAAGTATATATGGGTGAGAAGTAAGTCTTTGTGAAATGATTTTGCATGTTTTTAAGCATTCTTGGACTAATGGTTTCATTCCTTATTTTTATATCTATTACTAAACTTTTTATGCTCTAAGAAAGTTTTAAATGTTTTCAAGGATTATAAGTATTTGTAATAGAAATAAGGAAGACATGTTATGTTATGAGGTTTTTCTGACATAATCATTTTGTTGTTTAGTTTTAAAAGATTTATGATTTTGAAGGAAGGAAAATGTTCTAGTTCTACCTACATTGTATGTTATGGGTTGATAAGTAAGATTTATGTACTAAATTTATAAAACTCTAAACCAAAATGAAATGTTGGAATTTAAAGATGTTGAATCTATTTGAAATAGTAATAGTATGACATGTTTAGGGTTTTGTTCTTATATTTGGTATCAGAACTATCACGACCCCCTTCCATCAAAGATGCCCCTCCTGAGCTGGCAATGGTGAAAGGGAGATAATGACCCTAGAGTCCCGCCTCCAGTAGGCCCCGGGGTGGCGACTAGCACCAAGGGTATGAGTTTACACAAATATGGGAGGTATTACCCTTTTTATTATTTTGGATCAGGAAATAGGACAAGTCAACCACCAAAAATAGAAAAGAACAAGGTGCTGAAAAGAAACCCAAACCAGTCCCATATGCATGTATAAATAAACTGAAACAGGTACAAGTACAAATAAGATGAAAGTACAAGTGAGTACAGTACCAAAAGAAAAACAAGAAAACAGCAACTGCACAGCTCCCACTGCCTGACTTGTAGGGTCCCGCACAGCCCTGGTAGTCCTCCTGAAAACCTGAAACAATGTAGGGTGAGCATACAAGTATACTTAGTAGGGAAACCTAAAGCTCTCGTGCACAAGTGGGGAGACACCCTAAGGTCCCGTGAGAAAACAGAAGAACAGAAACTAACAAGGAAAAACTATCCACCCAGCCTCACTGGTCACACTCACCAAGTAACATAAACAAGTTTAGTATATATATAGAACAAAAGTATTGGGTACCCCACACCATTTCCCACTTAATTAGATTCTACTCTTCCTAACGGCAAACGTCCTGACGCTACCACACTCTTCCCGCCCGCACACACCTGGTCCAAACCACGCATCCCGCCCGCACACAGCTGGGCCTCACAACCACGCATCTCGCCCGCACACACCAGGGCCACAACCACTAACCCGCCCGCAGACACCTGGGCCTCATCCCGAAGGTTCTTGGGAACGGTAAGCCTGCCCGAAGAGTCATGGGCTAAAGGTCGCCTCAAGCCATCGCAGCCTCCGAGACCTACCCGAAGAGTCTTGGGTGTAAGGTCACCTCAAGCCATCATAGCCTATGGAAGAAGGAGCAGGAAGGAGCTAGTAACTAAGGGGGAACACCCTCTCCCATAAAATGGGAGTGTTCGGCACTAGGTTCTTGACATGGGTGTGGTGCGACAAAACACAAAGATACAATTATATATATACATATACCAAACACACAACCCAACCTATGGCTTCTTAAAAAGAGAAACTGAGCATGTGCCTCGGCACTGCTACCACGAAGCATGCATCAACAACCAAACAATCATCACCCAACCCCATTTAGGTTTTCATGTTTCATGCAATGGTTTAACAAATTATTACTACTGGGAAACTATCATCCAGACAAAACCTTTCACAAACATATCCCTGCCATCCACAACCAAGGTTAGGTAAAACGCAAGAAACCACATGCCATGTCATTTACAAAAGATTATCACAACCATACAACATTCCATCATTTATTTATTTCAAATTTCCACACATAAAACCCCTTTCCACACACAAAAAATTTCCGCATTTGAAAACACCTTTTACTTTAAAACACTTTTCATAAATAAAGGCATTTTCTACAACAAACCACTTCCCATTTCAACCCCATCGTTTACAAAACATTTCCCACAAAACAACCAAACCACCAACATGTTCATTATTCCAATTTTGTTCAACTAGGGTGATCACACAAGGTTTTCATTCTCATTTAATCATCCAGTCTTTACGTGCTTATACATTTTCCATGTTTTAACAAAACCAACCACAATCAATTCAGATATCAATTGCGCACGCAAAGGCCACCAACAGCCTTGATTTTCAGTAGGCAAAGGCCTTTCAATCCAAAATCACAATCAGAAGATAAAGAAGCTGGAAGGCAATAGAAACAGCACAAAACCCCAAACACTTCTTTATCCGGTTATTATCTTCATTTAAAGTTCAACTGCATCCCATGGAACAAAAGAGAAATATCCCATCCCGCATGTTGCACCAAATAGAGAGACGAAGGTAAACCCCTACCTCAAAAGGTCCTGATCACATCGCATCCGACGACGTCCTTCGGTGTCCTCCGCCTTCGCCAAACCCGACAAACGCCTCCTAGGATGGAAGCTGTAGAAGGAAGGCCGTAAGGAAAGGTGACAATTCCAGGCTTAGAAGCTTCGTCTCGTCGCTACGATCCTGTGGCCGCTGACGGATCGTAATTCAGAGTTCGGACAAAGAAGTTAGAGGAGAAATACTTCTCGATTGTCCAAGAGCGTCATCGTGCGACAAAGAAGAAATCGATATGGAAGATAAAACATGACCACGTTATTATATAGGCAACGAATAGGTAAATCCGTATTCAGCGTGCATTAATGAATACACGATGTGACCGTACACCCGTTACGTGTTTTGACTGGTCAACACACGACACGTCACGCGGTTTCCACGCGTTTTTTTTAAAAAAACATTAATTTTATTAATATGTGTGTTTCATTGACCTGAGACATAACTCATAAAAAGGTAGCTCATTAATGGTCTTAAAATGACCGTCATAATTTCAGGGTTACGATGTCGCTGACAGATCGTCAATCCGATACCGTATGAGGGAGATACGCTGGATACAAGATCCCGTAATAATAACAATATTAAATCTATTAATTCATGAGTGTTTCGGGTACCCAATCCGAAAACCCAAAAAAGACATCCAATATTGGACTCATAATTTTTGTCTCGTAGTCAGGGTCGCACTGCCACTGACGGTTCATGAAATCGAGGTCGCACGAATAAGATACAGACAAAAAAGTGTTTTATCAACAAAATTAATAATAACAATATTTTATTATTATTATTAATCAATTATTTATTTATTTTTCATGACTCCAAAAGCAATCACGTTTTGGAGTCGTCATGGGCGCTATAATTAAGCACCAATTCCTCCTTTTTCATTTATTTTTCTTTTAATTTTATTTCTCTTATTATTATTTTTTTGTTTCTCCCTCCAATCTATTTTTTTTCTTTCATGATTCTCTCCCACCACCGAAAGTGGCGCCTCCCATTTCTTTTACTCCATGTGGAACGCCCCAAACTCCATTCTCACTTCAACATTATTATTTAATAAAATTAATAATAATAACACCCATAATTAATGTACTAATTTAATCCCATTAAATTAGTTTACCATGGTTATTAAGTTAAAACCATTCCATTTAATTAAATTCAAATAATTTAATTTACTAACCAAAAATTAAACCCATTTAATTTAATTTACCAATCACACACATATTTCGGTCACCTTTATCATTATTATTTAATTCAATAGTAATAAATCCTCTTTCAATTTCATCAACGGGTACCCATCATTAACATTAATAATAATTATTATTATTGACGCCCATTATTTTCATATAATTACTCCATATATCCCATAACATTATATTCACGCATGGTTGGGAACCCCATTCACGTGCCTCTTCATGTTATTATTATTATAAAAAATTATTATATAATAATACCATTTTAATGTTATTAACACAATTCCAACTTTAATTGTGGAGAACCGCACAACGCCTCCTGTACAAGGTCACACCCATGCACCCCATGCATTCCTTTATAATTTATTACATGAGCCTCATTTATTGTAATTTATTCCTTTATAACTTATTCCATGTGCCTCCCATCATTTTATTAAATATATTCGATTTTATTTCTTATATTTTACAATGATTAAATTAAAACCATTTTTTCTAATTAACACCAAATATTTTCACACCACCATTATCAATTATTATTATAAGAAATTATTATTACAACACGTGTCGTGTTTGACCACATCAAATTTTTTACAAAGAAATGGACCGGAGAGGTCCGGGCCATTACACCAGATACCTCTCAAAACATTCTCGTCCTCGAGAATTAAAACCAACCCATAAAAGGGGGAAAGGTCCGAACAACCACCCCTCAAGATACCTCTCAGGCCTCTTGTCATAACAAGAAACAACCGACAACCCTAATTATGTGAGTTAGGAATTCCCTCTCCTATGTCGAGATATTATCCGCTTTAGGTGGCCCTGACTCGCCTGCACGGGTTTAATCGCATCCGCATTAATGCCTCTTGATTAAGGACTGAGCCTTCCCACTTCCATATATTAGGATTTTCTAACTTACACTGCCCCCCAACACCATACAAAACATCAATAAATTTCCCGAACACATGGCTTGAGGAATTCCTTCTCCCATGTCGAGATATTATCCGCTTTAGGCAGCACTGACTCTCCTGCACGGGTTTAATTGCATCCACATTAATGCGTCTCGATTAGGGATTAGGTTTTCCCCTCGCCACATGATAGGGCTCTCACGTACATTTAAAGAAAAGCGGGAAACAACATAGCAATATAGACTCATGAAAAACAAGGTCCAGGCCCAAAGCATGGGCGAGAATGAGTTTCAAAAAAGGAGTGTGATGATCTTGAATTTAAAAAAAAACATAAATGAGAGCATTTAAGATAAACCGGAAACATCTCTCTTGATCTCTGGCCTTGCTAGGTTTGCCACTTCTATTGCATGAAATTGTCCGCGTCCCACTCCTCTGCATTTCTGTTAACGTCCAAGTGCCATAGATGTACGGTAAACAAGGATCGCCTAAGCCCAAGTAGTAAGGAAAAACTCAAAGTTTTAATTATCATTTTATTTCAATTTCTTTCCCAGAACACCCAAATCAAGTAAAACACAAACATGATGATTCATGTACCTTCCCTAGGGTCTCTACCCTGCAATCAATATAGTCTCACTTGGTCGTTCGGTAGGCTCAGAGTCCTTGCATCGGATCACGGGGGGCCCCAAAATCCTGTGTCCTAGCCGGTCTTCCCTGGCCTATGTCACACACCAAGATTAACGAACACTGTTGCCCTACCATCCCATGCAATCCTCACTGTGCCTAACTCCAGACTCCATCCTATCTCTCAACCATCAGCCTCTGATACCATTCTGTCACGACCCCCTTCCATCAAAGATGCCCCTCCTGAGCTGGCAATGGTGAAAGGGAGATAATGACCCCCGAGTCCCGCCTCCAATAGGCCCCAGGGTGGCGACTAGCACCAAGGGTATGAGTTTACAAAAATATGGGAGGCATTACCCTTTTTATTATTTTGGATCGGGAAATAGGACAAGTCAACCACCAAAAAGAGAAAAGAACAAGGTGCTGAAAAGAAACCCAAACCAGTCCCATATGCATGTATAAATAAACTGATACAGGTACAAGTACAAATAAGCTGAAAGTACAAGTGAGTACAGTACCAAAAGAAAAACAAGAAAACAACAACTGCACAGCTCCCACTGCCTAACTAGTAGGGTCCCGCACAGCCCTGGTAGTTCTCCTGAAAACCTGAAACAACGTAGGGTGAGCATACAAGTATACTCAGTAGGAAAACCTAAAGCTCTCGTGCACAAGTGGGGAGACACCCTAAGGTCCCGTGAGAAAACAGAAGAACCAGAAACTAACAAGGAAAAACTATCCACCCAGCCTCACTGGTCACACTCACCAAGTAACACAAACAAGTTTAGTATATATATAGAACAAAAGTATTGGGTACCCCGCACCATTTCCCACTTAATTAGATGCTACTCTTCCTAACGGAAAACATCCTGACGCTACCACACTCTTCCCACCCGCACACACCTGGGCCAAACCACGCATCCCGCCCGCACACACCTGGGCCTCACAACCACGCATATCGCCCGCACACACCTGGGCCACAACCACTAACCCGCCCGCAGACACCTAGGCCTCATCCCGAAGGTTCTTGGGAACGGTAAGCCTGCCCGAAGAGTCATGGGCTAAAGGTCGCCTCAAGCCATCACAGCCTCCGAGACCTACCCGAAGAGTCTTGGGTGTAAGGTCACCTCAAGCCATCATAGCCTATGGAAGAAGGAGCAGGAAGGAGCTAGTAACTAAGGGGGAACACCCTCTCCCATAAAATGGGAGTGTTCAGCACTAGGTGCTTGACATGGGTGTGTTGCGACAAAACAAAAAGATACAATTATATATATACATATACCAAACACACAGCCCAACCTATGGCTTCTTAAAAAGAGAAACTGAGCATGTGCCTCGGCACTGCTACCATGAAGCATGCATCAACAACCAAACAATCATCCCCCAACCCCATTTAGGTTTTCATGTTTCATGCAATGGTTTAACAAATTATTACTACTGGGCAACTATCATCCAGGCAAAACCTTTCACAAACATATCCCTTCCATCCACAACCAAGGTTAGGTAAAACGCAAGCAACCACATGCCATGTCATTTACAAAAGATTATCACAACCATACAACATTCCATCATTTATTTATTTCAAAGTTCCACACATAAAACCCCTTTCCACACACAACACTTTTCCGCATTTGAAAACACCTTTTACTTAAAAAAACTTTTCATAAATAAAGGCATTTTCCACAACCAACCACTTCCCATTTCAACCCCATCATTTACAAAACATTTCCCACAAAACAACCAAACCACCAACATGTTCATTATTCCAATTTTGTTCAACTGGGGTGATCACACAAGGTTTTCATTCTCATTTAATCAGCCAGTCTTTACGTGCTTATCCATTTTACATGTTTTAACAAAACCAACCAAAAACAATTCAGATATCAATTGCGCACGCAAAGGCCACCAACGACCTTGATTTTCAGTAGGCAAAGGCCTTTCAATCCAAAATCACAATCAGAAGATAAAGAAACTGGAAGGCAATAGAAACAACACAAAACCCCAAACCCTTCTTTATCCAGTTATTATCTTTATTTAAAGTTCAAATGCATCCCATGGAACAAAAGAAAAATATACCACCCCGCATGTTGCACCAAATAGAGAGACGAAGGAAAACCCCTACCTCAAAAGGTCCCGATCACGTCGCATCCGACGACGTCCTTCGGTGTCCTACGCCTTCGCCAAACCCGACAAACGCCTCCTAGGATGGAAGCTGGAGAAGGAATGCCGGAAGGAAAGGTGACAAGTCCAGGCTTAGAAGCTTCGTCTCGTCGCTAAGATCCTGTGGCCGCTGACGGATCGTAATTCGGAGCTCGGACAAAGAAGTTAGAGGAGGAATACTTCTCGATTGTCTAAGAGCGCCGTCGTGCGACAAAGAAGCGATCGATATGGAAGATAAAACATGACCTCATTCTTATATAGGCAATGAATAGGTAAATCCGTATTCAGCGTGCATTAATGAATACACGATGTGACCATACACCCGTTACGTGTTTTGACTGGTCAACACACGACACGTCACACGGTTTCCACGCATTTTAAAAAAAACGTTAATTTTATTAATATGTGTGTTTCGTTGACCCGAGACATAACTCATAAAAAGTTAGCTCATTAATGGTCTTAAAATGACTGTCATAATTTCAGGGTTACGCTATCGCTGACGGATCGTCAATCCGATACCGTATGAGGGAGATACGTTGGATACAAGATCCCGTAATAATAACAATATTAAATCTATTAATTCATGAGCGTTTCGGGTACCCAATCCAAAAACCCAAAAAAGACATCCAATATTGGAATCATAATTTTCGTCTCGTAGTTAGGGTCGTACTGCCACTGACGGTTCGTGAAACTGAGGTCGCACGAAGAAGTTACGGAAAAAAAAGTGTTTTATCAACAAAATTAATAATAACAATATTTTATTATTATTATTAATCAATTATTTATTTATTTTTCATGAATCCAAAAGCAATCACGTTTTGGAGTCTTCATGGGCGCTATAATTAAGCACCAATTCCTCCTTTTTCATTTATTTGTCTTTTAATTTTATTTCTCTTATTATTATTTTTTTGTTTCTCCCTCCAATCTATTTTTTTTCTTTCATGATTCTCTCCCACCACCAAAAGTGGCGCCTCCCATTTCTTTTACTCCATGTGGAACGCCCCAAACTCCATTCTCACTTCAACTTTATTATTTAATAAAATTAATAATAATAACACCCATAATTAATGTACTAATTTAATCCCATTAAATTAGTTTACCATGATTATTAAGTTAAAACCATTCCATTTAATTAAATTCAAATAATTTAATTTACTAACCAAAAATTAAACCCATTTAATTTAATTTACCAATCACACACATATTTCTGTCACCTTTATCATTATTATTTAATTCAATAGTAATAAATCCTCTTTCAATTTCATCAACGGGTCCCCATCATTAACATTAATAATTATTATTATTATTGACGCCCATTATTTTCATATAATTACTCCATATATCCCATAACATTATATTCACGCATGGTTGGGAACCCCATTCACGTGCCTCTTCATGTTATTATTATTATAACAAATTATTATATAATAATACCATTTTAATGTTATTAACACAATTCCATCTTTAATTGTGGAGAACCGCACAACGCCTCCTGTACAAGGTCACACCCATGCACCCCATGCATTCCTTTATAATTTATTACATGAGCCTCATTTATTGTAATTTATTCCTTTATAACTTATTCCATGCGCCTCCCATCATTTTATTAAATATATTCTATTTTATTTCTTATATTTTACAATGATTAAATTAAAACCATTTTATCTAATTAACACCAAATATTTTCATGCCACCATTATCAATTATTATTATAAAAAATTATTATTACAACATGTGCCAGGTTTGACCACATCAAATTTTTTACAAAGAAATGGACCGGAGAGGTCCGGGCCATTACAAGAACACAATTTAGATAACATTAATGGTTAGGATCTTGTTAATAGAATAGTATAATGATTTTTACCTTATGATTATGTTTAAATTGTATATAATATAAATATTACAATGTTTATTCATCTATGATATATCTATTCAGAATGGTTTTCCGAAGAATAATTAGGGAAGTAGAAGTCAGAATGAACAATGAGGCTGATGTCTCCTCGAATCTGAAACCGAGAATGATCAGAATGGAACTGACTAGTTTGTTATGGTAGTGGATATACTTACAAATGCAATAAATTTTAATGAATCCATTTAAGATAACAACCAGAGATACGACAACAAAACATGGCGATAATAGAACATTTTATAAGGCAAAAATCTCCTACTTTAAATGAATATTCTTATCCCGTAGTGACAAAATGATTGACTGAATCCCTTGAATAGATATTAGATATTATAGAATAATCATATAATCAAAATGCTGGCCGTGACATTTATAATTGTTAAGTAGAAGATGTTCTTTGGTGGTAAATGATTATGAATAATAGGGATTGAGGAAAGATTTAATCCCTTGTGTGGGAAGAATTTAAAAGTCTTTTCCATGAAAAATATTTTCGTAATGTGGTTTGAATTAGGATGGTGAAGAAATTCCTTGAATTCAGGAATCACGAGGAAGCTTTAGGGGTTGTGTATGAATAAAAATTCACTCGACTGGAAAGGTACACTAAATATTATTCAGGATATTGATAGAAAAATCAATTGTTTTTACTCAGGATTGATGCCAAGATACTGAATGGAATTATCCTCTTGAGAAGTCAAAAGTAATGAGAAACTTGTCTGATGTTCAAAGAGGGTGTAAATAGAGTTTTTTGATTATCAAATGTACACTTAGAACAAAGAGAAGAAGTGATCCATACAACAAGTGATGGGTAAGCATCAATCAATCAAGTCCTATGGTAATACTTTTTATTTTTCCCATTTTTGAAAAGTGTTGTAAAAATAACCCTGGGGAATGTCTTTCCAAAACTAAGAAATGTTTTAAAAGTTGTACGTTTTGACATATAGCATGCGATTTTAATGAAAATGATATTATGATAAATTCTAATAAGAAAACTGTAAAGTGGTTAAAATGTGGTGAGATGAGTCCTTATGCAAATTCCTACGCCATGATAGATTTTAGTGATGGAAAGAAGCCAAATTTTAAGAAGAATGGTTTAGTGAGTTCCTTTGCAACTACGTTAGATGTTGTATAGTGATCCAAAAATGTGGAATTAGGAACCTTGATTATTTACCTAGAATATTATAAAATTTTGTTTGTTATGTGGTATGCACATTCCTTTATTTCTTGCAAATTTTCTTGTCAATTGGAAATTTACCCTCAAGAAATGAGAATAGAACTTATGGTCAATACACCAGGGGAAATGTTATAGAATATTTTTTAATAATATTAATATTATTATATATGGAATGAAATTACCATAAAACATTGTTGTTTTTTCCCTTAGTATAGTTCGATGTGAATCAGGGTATGGATTCGATTTCTGTTTATCATACTAAGATTGATTACAGAGCTAAAGAAGTTGTTTTGTAGAATGTGTTTCAGTTTTTATACAAGAACGAACCCATAAAATTGATAACATATTAGTAAGATGAGAAATTGTTGAAAGATGTAAATTAATGTTATCTTGATCATATTGTTGAAAACAATGAAACTGTTCTGAATAATGATATTCCAGTGGTAAATTAATACCAAAATGTATTTCATGATGAGTTACCTAATGTTATACTTGATCAGGATGTTGAATTCAAAATTGACATAGTTTCTAATGATAATCCAGTTTCAATACCCCCTTATTGAATGAATCAAATGGAACTTCATGAATTGAAAAATATGTTGTAAGGGATTTTTGATAAAGTATTCATTCATTCCAGCACTTCACCATGGGTAGATCCTATATTGTTTATTAATAATAAAGTTGGTTTTATGAGACTTTTCATTGATTATAGATCTATAAGTAACATTACTAACAATAATAAGTATCATTTTCCCCACATCGATGACTTGTTTGATAATCTCTTGGGAGATCATTATTTTTCAAAGATAAACAGGAGATCCGGGTACTATTCGATGAAGTTAAAGGTGGATAACATTCCAAAAATAGATTTTCAAACAAGATATGGTCATTATAAATTTTTTGTTATTCTATTTGGGTTAACTAATTAACCTACTGTATTCATGGATCTTATGAATAGAATATTTCATGATTTCTTGAATATATTTGTGGTTGTTTTTATTAAGGTCATTCTATTATATTCCATATGTAAAAATGAGCATGAAAAACAACTTAGGGTTGTTTTGAAAACCATAAATGAAAAAAAAATTATGGAAAACATAGAAAGATTTAATTTTGGTTAAAAGAAATTCTATCCTTGGTTACATTATTTTTAAATATGGAATAACTATTGATCATTCTAAATTAAACATTATTTATGAATGTCCAAGACCGAAAAATATAACCACGATTTGAAGTTTTCATAGTTTAAAAGGATATTATAGGAGGTTTTTTAGCAATTGTTCATGGTTATCGAGTCCACTAACTAAGTTAACTTGAAAATGAGTTAAATTGAACTGGTAAAATGAATTTTATGATTGTTTTTATGAATTGAAAATAAGTTTGTTTAATGCTCTAGTTCTTCCCCTACCTTCCAGAAATGGAAATTTTTTCATCTATAGTGTTTCTTCATTAAAGGGACTTGGATGTGTTTTAATAAAGAATGATCATGTAATTTATTATAATTCAATACAAATAAAAAAATGTTTTAAATTATCCCACAGATTAATTTGAATTATAATCAATGGTTTTTTTCATTAAAAATTTGGAGGAATATTTTATACAGATCCAAATATTAAATATATATGAACCACAGAAGTCTAAAGTATATATTCACTCAAAAGAAATTACAAATTTGGGAGCTAAGATGGATTGAATTGATAAAATATTATGATTTCCTGATAAATTACCATCATGTAAAAGAAAACAAAGTTGAATTCTGATTGAGTTTAAAACACCATGCATCATTAACTTTGTTACCATTGGAACAAGACCCTTGGATTAATTATTTGATGATTTTTTTCTTGGAAGTCGTTGGTGTAAGAAATTACTGTATTTTGTTTTAGGTTTATGTGCAGTCATCTTTTTCAAATAGAATTAACCAAGCATAGAAACAAGTCAGGGAGTTACATAAATTGGTAGTAAGTTAAAATGGGTAAGTTACTAGAATTTAACATTGATAATGATTGTGTATTGAGATTTGGAAAGATGTTATATGTTTCTTATGATTCTTAGCTAAAGAAATAATTGTTCTATGAAGATCATAGTTCTCCATTTTCAGTTAATCCAAACAACATAATGATGTACAAAGACTTTCTGGTGTATTACTAGTTGGATGGAATGAGAAGAGATATTTCGAATATTACAGTGAAATGTTTGACATGTAAATAGGTGAAAGTAGAGCGGAAGTTACCATATGAGACGATTCAGTCATTACAAGTGCCAGATTGGAAATGGTAAAATATATCCATGGTCTTCTCTATGGGACTACCAAATTTTTCTCAAGGTTACAATGTAATCAAGATTATTGTTCATCAAAAGTCTAAATCGGTTCATTTAATTCTTATTTGAGATACAATGTATTTAGGTCAACTTTCTCAATAGTACCTCAAAGAGATTATCTTGGTACATGGAGTTACTATTTCCATTGTATCTAACCATGATCCAAGGTTCACTTCTATATTTTTGAATGGCTTATATATGTTGTTGGGAAAAAAAGTTAATTTTCTGTACATATTTTCATCCTCAATAATATGGGATGTCAGAACAGATGATTCTGACTTTGGAGGATATTCATAGATCTTGTTCAATGGAATACCAGTGAATTTGGGATAAACACCATTCCTTAGTTGAGTTTTTATATAAGAGCAGTTTTGATTCCAGTATACATATGGAACCTTTTGAAACATTATATGGGATGTGGTGCCAAACTCTAGTTCTTTGGGATGAAGGTGTGGAATGCAAGTTGATGGGAGAAGAATTAGTAGAAGAAGTTGTTGAGAAAGTGAAGATGACACCACAACATGTGAGGATAGCTCATTGAAGGTAGAAAGGATATATATTATAGGAGGAAAGACTTTTATTTCGAGGTAGGTGATAATGTTTTTTTTGAGAAAGTATGTGCATGATTCACCTCATGTTTTGAGCCCAGAATCAGTTCAACTGGAAGATAATCTTCCATACGAAGACAAAAAATTATAGATTCTTGATCGAAGAGAACATGTATTGTGGAATAATGTAATCATGTAGGTAAGGGTCTTTTGGAGAAACCACACGGTTGAAGAAAAAACATGCGAATCTGAAAAATGTTATGAGGGAAAGGTATCTTTAATTGTTTAATAAGTAAATAAATTCATCAGGAAACAATTTTTAGAAGGTGGGGAGAATATAAAAACCCATGGTTTTAAAGAAATTTTAATTCATGAAACACTAATTCAATAAATATTTATTTTTTATAAACTATCCATTAATCATACTTTTTTAGATTATATGATTTGAGTTTTGAAAAATGAACATCAATGGTTGTGATCAGTAAGTTATTAAGAGTTTGATAGAACCAACATGTTTTTAGTGAATAGTAACAAACCCTTAGTAATATTAATATTAATAGTAATAAGATTCTTAAGAATATTATATCATATTATTATTTATTTTCTTAAGGATATAAGATAATGATATCTTAATTAATTTTTCAAGGTTATATAAAATGAGTTATTATTTTAAAATTGTGAATTTTCGAATTAAATTTTATTTTATATAAAAATTAAATTAATCATATATAGAAAATTATTTAAATAAAATGATGTTTATTTTTGAATTCTATCGATTGAAAAATTGTTAGGGTGTTTTTTTGGGATTTTTTTGATATAATTGAATTTTCAGTGAATTGTAAAATTGTAGTTTTAAGATTTCATGTGTTTAATGACCTCATAATGATGTAATAATGATTCAATCATTATTGTAAACTCTTAAGGATAAAAATATGATATGATGTGTCTCATGTGGCCAATACCGTGTGAAAAAACCATGGTCAAGCCCATGGTTTTTCTAATACCACAAATGAGGTGTCCTTTTAAATTAATTAAAAACTCCCCCACTTTAACTATAAATACCACCATCACCCCATCTTCCCCTAAAACCTATCAAGATATTATAATTATTGAAATTACATGAAACAAACATTCCTAGTATAATTCCCATGTCCAATACCTTTTGGTTTCACCAAAAGGCCAATACCAAAATCCTTATAGAGGATCTCAAGCAGAAGAGATCAAGAGGTAAAGATCCTCTTTCATTTTCTTGTGTTTTCTTTTCAATTATTTTAATTTCTTATTCTATATTCACCTCCCCTTGTCATAGAGGAATTGAATCTCTATAATTATATATATTCTAGTTTTTGTAATGTTTTTTCAAATTTCAACATCATTATTCCTCTCCTCTTCCTCTTATTCTAAATATTACAACACCGTTTGTGATGTGTCGATTTTCCGACATCATAGACGATGTGTCTTCATTTTCCATAAAATACATAAAATATGGTTGTAAAAAAATTTAAATGATTGATACATATTTTAAATTGTTTTATATGTACTCTATTATGTATTGGAATTATCCTATACCCATAAAATTAAATTTATATGATGATAATAGTTCACAATTTTCAAAAATGACCAAAATGATCTAAACAAAAACCACTAATTATTCCTCTAACGATTCATCCTCATACCATATATCAAAAATTATTTAAAAAATCATTTAATAATATGGAATAATATTAATAACAGCTCATTCCACTTCTTTTGTTTCTATTTCATTCGAAAGGAAAATCTGTTACCAACCAACCATGGAAACCATGTAAAGAACGCACCCCAAACAATGTAAATAACACAATATTTTTAATAAATGGATAAAATTATGTTATTAAATGATCATATAATGTGTTATTAAATTAAATATTTTTCTAAAAAATATTAATAGATCCTTTTTAACCATTATACAGGTGGGTTAAAAATTTTGTAAGTAAGAAGTTCTCGAGGTAAGGGAATTCATAACCGAGTTTCCATTCTTTGGGTTAACATCATATTTCACTAATAATATGATACTAAGATCAATTGGGTAATTAATTTAATTTATAATTTTTTATGTTTATTTATAGTTTATACACATATTCCTTTAATTATATCAGTTCTCAATTATAATATATGATATTTATAAGGGAATCATTTTTTAAAATCCTCTATTAAAATTATATTTTACAAAATTCAAAAGAAATTTTTTTATGAAATTATTCATGTTTTATGATAATGTTCTAGTTCATGGATATTTTTTATGAGAAGTAGTGATACCTATATCTCCCTTTAATTCATTGGGTATGTGTAAGTTATAAGTAATTCATATGGTTTCTTCAAGTGTAACTTTGATGGTTACATAATAAGGTAGTCATGAGGGTTAAATTGTAAGGTATCCAAGAGGGTTATAAATCATAAAGTAGTTGTGAGGGTTAAAATATTAAGTAATTAATTACAGAAGATACCTTTATAGATTTATATATATGTTCCTTAATATTCTATGGAAATCTTATGTTTCATAAAGTAAGTATATAAGGGTGAGAAGTAAGTCTTTGTGAAATGATTTCATATGTTTATAAGTATTCATAGACTAATGGTTTATTTCCTTATTTTTATACACCGTACTATGAATTTTATGATCCTACAAATTTTTTAATTTTTTTAAATGGTTATAAGGAATTTTAGGAAAAATAACGAAGTATAAGTAAATGTTTTGAGTTTTTTCTGATGAAATCAAGTTGTTGTTTTCTTTTAAAAGTTTTATGTTTCAAAAAAAATGAAATTGTTTTAGTTGTACATAATTTTAATGTTTTGGGATGATATATATGAGTAATTTCCTAAATTTCTAAAACTCTAGACCAAAAGCATCATTAAGAATGTATAGAGGTGAAATCTAGTTGAAATAACTAGATTATGATATGTTTAAGGCCAATTCCTTATATAAACCATCTAAATTCAATTATAATATATGGGTATGTTCTTATTTGGGTACATTTGACCAAATAATTAAAAAATAATATGAATTTATTTCATTAATAAATATGAGAAATTATCTACTGGTGTAATATAATACAACTATGTAAATAATTATTTTTTGATTATCAAAAGGTAATACCAAAATTTTAATTATTAATTAAGAACAATACATTACATTCATTAAGAATCAATAAAAAATTATAATTATTGATTTCATCATTATGGTTCATAACCAAAACTATAGAAATAAAATATTTTATGAAATATTATATTTAAAAATGAAATTCCCATATCAGTGTGAATCACTAAGAGGGGGATTGGTGAATCAGTGATCACTTTTAATATTTTTACTAATTTATTCTATTCAATTAAACCTTTATGTATGGTGAAATCATCGATCAAATCTTCTTGTGTCTCTCAGCCTTACCTCTAATGATGTTGTAAATGTAAAGGCACTGAACACAAGGTTTTACAAGTTTCGGTTCAACGACCCACTCCTTACTGTGTTGGTTATCCTCCACAACATAGGTTCTCTACTACAATCAGATGAGTAATTACAATGGTTGATATAGAGTCACACTTTATCTCTCTTGAGTCGCACAAGAGGTTATTTATAATGCTTCCCACATTGTTACTAGACTTGCACTGGCCTGCACCTGATCCCCATAAAGACTTCTTCTTTCTGACATTCACAAAAGATGCTTCTTGATTCTCTATGGATGGATATTCTGATCTTCCCTCACGATATTTCTGAATCCAACTTGCTCGTGAATATCTTCAATAATAATCAACAACCTTTGAAAAGATATATTGACCATGCTCAATAACTCTGGTAACTTTTCTGGACATTCCTCAGTCTCATAATGCTCAAGAAATTATTTATTCAACTGATTAAGAGCTAGCCTCACTAAGATGTGTGAAAATGGTGAAAAAAACTTCTTCATGAATATAATATGAATGAATGATAATTCACAATATCAGTACTGTTTCTCTTCTTGGATTCTCAAACACTATCATTTTAGATATAATATCTTCTTTAAATATGTTTGGAATCATTCTTGATTCAAATAAACTTCATGAATCGATATCATGGCATCCAAACTTATTGTATTAGAAATCTCAGTTAATTATGCTTTATGTATGAGTTTCACAGAGAAACTTCTTCTTGTTTATGTACGTGTACTTACAATCATGATTCTTCTTTTATGTGTCTTCACGTGTGCGTGTGCATGCATGGATGCTTGCACAATCCTTTTTCTTATTTGTGTGAAAACCCTAATGGTTATATCATTTTTATCACACACAATTCCACTTTATTTTTCTCACTTAATATCTCACACAAAATTTCTTATTTATTTAATACAAATTTATATGACATGTATGTGTTTAAGCTTGAATATTTGTTAAAAAAAGCACAAAAAACCTTCATCCTTCATGAAATACCCTTATTAATTAATGATGAACCCCTTCAATATAGTATATATATATATATTGACATAAGGGTGTTGTTAATTGTGTAAATAGGAGGTAACAGGTTCATCCCCTTCACACATGTGGTTCGTGTGGATCTTCTTTACATAACCATACATGGTTCTTGGTTCTGTCTTTGCAGAGTACAACAAGGGTGCAAGACTAGTTGTGTACACGTAGTTTATTATTCATCTAAAAAGCCTAATGAGGGTATAAAATCACATGGAATGTATATGGTTTTTGTTTCACAGTGTTGTGGATCCTTTTGTGAACCAATATGGTTCGCTATTTTCCTTCGCGCAAGGGACGCACATAGATTCTTCGTGTAGCTAGGCTGCACTGAACCTTTTTTCAGTGATATTTTTTTTAAAATGAGAGCTTCAATAATTTTTTTTGCAAAAAAAAATCAGATTGGTGATACTCTATTTATAGTAATGTTTTGGATCACTTTCTCTTTAAAATACGCATGAGATTCTACAGTATTGAAGTCTTTGAATACCCGTGATCTTTGGTTTGAATAATTCAAACATGGGGTAAAGGATATGTACAAATATTGGTTGTTTTATTTTCAAGTACATGATCATTCTTTATAGGGAGGAAATCACCAACCTATGTTTTTAAACGCAAGAGAACCATGATGCTCGAGCTTCATCCATTAAAGACAAGGCCTCAAAACTTTGTTAGCTCCAGCCTCATTCAAACACTTCATCCTGATGCATGCATGAATCTTTTTTTTAATTTATGATATCGTGGTGATCATATGATCATCATGAAGTATAAATCATCATAAAAAGTGGTTGGGAGCTCAATCAAGGTGTCTCATCAGTGGTAATGGTCAGCAATGGGGTTAGGTTTCTCTCCATGTAATCGAAGGTTGAAGTCAACACCACATCCATTAGACCAGATCAAATCAATCATGGACGATGCTTATTAGAAGGTTTAGTGTGTACGTGATTAGCATCTAAGATTAGGTGTGAGACTATATGGACAACATAGATCACATTTCATGATGTGGGATGTGACGTGTGATTGGGATCTCATGTGCAATCAGATGGACGTTTGTGGCTTCTTAAAATTACAATTCACAGAAAACATGGTTCAAAATTCTCCCCCCTCTCCCAGTGTCTCCTACACCAGTGTTCTGTGGGCGTTCTTCTACACCCACTCTTTCCTCATTGGGTGCACTCTTGGTTCCCACTATTCATGCTTTCCTCAAGTTTTAATCATCATGCATGCTTCTGTGGGCTTATACATGGACCGCGCTCATGTGCCTCTTGTGGGGATGGCTTGAGTCTTCCCTCAGGTGCGGTTGACCTTCAGGTCCCACATGTTCTTTTGGTCAAAGACCAATACTGGCTATCTTGGTTGGCCTATCATTTTAGTATGCCAGGTATTATATCTGCACTATGTTAACAAACAAAAGTGTAATAAAAATGTAATTCATGGCCACCTCTTCTTTAAATACCCATCCGATGAACCTTTTTACTTATCTTCTTAACATTGTTTTTGGAACAAACAAATCCATGATTTTTAAAATTCCTTTAATATAATCATGGATGATTTATGAATCATATCTTCTCCCCATGAACTAATTCATAATTCATGGCCTTCAATGCTATAATGAGTTATGTGTTATCCTTTAAAAACATGTCTTGGAACATTAGAGAACATCTCTTCAATCATCTTATTCGATTCACAACCTCTATCCAATTGGAAGTAATTAGATGGATCTTCAAAATTTATCCTGAAATAGAGTATTGCATGGGGTTATTCATTGAATAACAATGTATCACCTTGATATAATTCTTAGAAATTAGGGCCAATTGAACAATCATCTGAATTGTTATAGATAGTTTCCATGCATGACATCCAATGTCATATTATATTGATTCTCCATGTGATATTTTATTTGGAACAACTTATCCTCTTCAATCATAATCACGAACACTTTTAAAGTACACATATTAAAAGTTGAAACCATATTTAAATCTTATTGATAACAAATGAAACACCATACTCAACAAAAATAAATTTAATTTCTTTGATAGTTCGTGATAGACTCAACCACAAGTCTAAAAGAATCTTAATATGGTATATTTTTATAAAAAATACATTATATTGATGGTCATTAACATGAATAACTAAATTAAGAAACATATATAGTTTAAATAGGTATAAAATTATATCATTGGTTATAAATTGAATTGAGATGTAAATAAAAATCATTTGAATATAAACGAATTAATTTTCTAAAATTATATTTTTATGCGTGCAATGTGTTGTTATATTAATAATTTAAAATTTTCACTTTTTTTAATTATTTTAAAATAATTAACATATTAAATTCAATAAAAAAATTTCATATGTCACCTAATATATTTTCTACACATAAAATATGAAAAAATTGAGTTTTCCTTTAAAAACAATAGTTTTTTAGAAAACAGTTTTATCAAATTTTGTTCATTTCATTTAAAATTAATTTATTATAATTTTAGAAAATTTAATTGTATAAATTAATTGATTTTATAAATAAAAATTTTAATATTTTCATAAATTTATTTTTTTATTATTTTATCAAAATATTTATATTTTTTATTATTAGCGTAAAATACTTCCTTTTGTTGAAATCTGACTTTTTATTTAAATAATTTACAAAGTTTAATTTTATTTGTAAATGCTTTAAATGTAAAAATATTTTAATTATATAATTTTTAATCAAATATAGGTCATTTTCATAAATTTACTATTGAATATTCTCATTTGAAAAATTTAGAGTTCCTAAAAACTTTTCTTTGGAAAACAACATTTTCTTTGCTCTTGCTGGTTTGATTTTAAGTAAAATTATGTCACTTATGGGAAATTAATTTGATAAAATAGAATGAATATTTTGAATGAAGATAATAAATATTATTTAATAGTGTCAAATGAATTTGTTTCCATTATTAATAGAGAAAACTATGCAAAATTATTACCACATTTAATGTTAAAATGAGTTTAACTGGTGTGTCAAACCAAAATATATGAGTATGTTTTAAAAATTAAATCATCTATATTATATTTTTTTAAATATTTAGACCTTATATTATACCAAAATACAACCAATTATTATTTTGAAGCATTTTTCTAGAGAATTAATTTATCATTTTGGGTTCTTTTAGGAAACTTCCAATTAGTTCCCAAGTGGGTCCTCTACCCCACATATTAAAGGATATATCCTATCCTATCACCTACACACATTGATATCCTTATGGTTCATAAAATAAATAACTAAAATCCTAAATTAAACCCTACCCATTACTAATGGAGTCAGGTTTTATCAAAGAACCATCCTAGGAATGCTTTCGGTGTTAGCCTAAAGCGGTTGTCCAAAGAAGAGGTATAATTCTTGACCTTGTGTTTCAATTTTATTTCTTCTAACACCTCATTAAAATATTTTATAGTCATTATGATATAATAAAATCCTTATAACCCATATAATAATATTTTATTAAGTAAATGGATTAACCTACATCCTTATCCTCTTCTATCAAATGGGAAACAAAATTGTCGATCATGTGTACGATTGGCTAATGCCTCCCGAACAAATGTAATTCATTTCCATCACTGCCTCTCATAGTTGGATATTATTATCTATTTAGTATATGTAAATGATATTTATGACATAATTATACTTCTATAATTATAGTTTCACATTATATATTACTACCTTCTAATCTATTGGAAAATTATACCATCACAAATACGTATGTGTGAACTACCGCCTCTATGAAAAGATGTGATACATTTTTCGTTTTATATTGAAATGGACAATAATAATGATATATTTAATTAAAATATATGATATATATGGTATAAAAATTATTATGAGAGAGTTAATTTTTATTTACATTTCATTCATTCGATCTGTCAAGAAAATGGAAACAATATTCATTCGTACAAATGACCTACCATATCCACGAATGGTTTAATTCATTTTTCTATATTTAAATATATAGATGACTATAAATTATTATATAATTAGAAAATATTATTTTTATATAATTATTTTCATTCATTATAATATCTAACCATGATCAAATTACAAGAACCAAATCTACGATACCAAAACATACATAAAAACCCAAACATTTATTACCTGAAATATAGATTTTGACAAGGAATGGTTAATCAATGAGTGATAAAGGTTATAAGTAAATAATATATTGTATAATTAATATTATTATAGTTATGTAATATATTTATAATAAACATATATTTATTACACATAAGGATATAACTTGAACAAAGAATGTCCAGACTTGAGGTAAGGGATTTTCATCTCAATTTTACTGTTGGGTGAGCTATGTTTTATTTACCAACCATTCCTTTGTATGATACATATACTAATATTTTGACATGGTATATCATGAATACAAATATTTTCATGATATTTTATATTTTAATTTATTTTACTCCCTTTTAGGGCTTATGATTAAATAAATAAAATATAGGTAAGCATTTGATGTTACAATAACATTATTTACTGCGATTATTTTAGTCTATGATTCTGATGATGAAATTTCATTATATAATTAACAGGAATCTCATGAATTTTCTTATAAATTTTTAATTTTTGGAAATTACATGTTTTCCATTAATTTTCACTATTTATGTACTAATGATATTACAATAATGTCTTATGAAAAAACTACCATTGTTTCCCTATTTTTTTTCAAAAATCGATTCCCTTCCATGTCCATGATTTCTAAAAATGTTTTTAAATTTATTTTCGAATATTCTAAATTTTTTTTATATATTTATTTTTAAACTTTTTTAAATTATATAAAATGATTTAAAATTAATATTCATGTCGTTTTCCGAATGAGTTATTTTGAATTTTTGCTAAAAATGGAAATGAAATATTTATTTTCATATAAACAACAAGATTGGATTTTCTCAACTAATGAAAAAAAATTATTTAAATATTACATTAAAAGTTTCCAAGTATGTTTTATTGAAAATATATTCATTAATATTTTATAAATTTTAATATTTGAAGAAGTTTGTTTTTGAAGGGGAAATGTTATTTTCCTCAATAATATTTTAATGATTTTTAAGGGTATATATATAAATAAATGAAAAAACCTTCATTATACATATGATTTATAATTGATAAGATGAAATATTACCATCCCTAGTATTTTTTATATGGTGTGTGATTATTATGTAAATAATTTTTTGAAACCTATTTCATTTCCACAGGTTATGCTATGATGAAATGTTTGTGAAAACCATTTCCATTCTATGTGAAATAAAATGATGAATGTATTAAGATAGTTTGGAACAAATATGCATATTTTCCTTTATGTCTTGGATGGGAATAAAACTATATATCCTTCTAATTGATTTGGAAATAATGGATATATCAGGATATAAATAGGATGAAAATGGGGAGTGAACCCAGTTTAGTTAATGACTATGTCTACTATGAGATCTTGGTAGTGAACCTTGAATACTATGATGGTTTTGTGAGTGAATATAATTCACTGTGATAGCTTTCTATATGATCCTTCAATACTAAGGAAGTTATTTTCTATTTGTATTTGTATGCCACAAATTTGTGTTCTATTTCAATTTTATGCTCTCATAGAATAGGTTCTCTGATTCCTTTATGATTTGTGACTTCTTAACTCGCATAATTTATGAAAGTAATTAAAATTATAATCTATATTATATAGGTTATTATATTCAAATGTTATGATCATGTTACCATACCCTCATTATAATATAATTTTTAAGAGATAATTGATATATCTCTTTCTTACCTTTAATGCATATATGAGATCATCATTTATTATGATTACTTTTTCTAGATTATGAAGAAATATATTATGTATTATATGTCTAAGAAGGATTCTAGTTATGAATAATAGAGTGGGAGATAATGTAGTTAAATTATGTAACATTGTTTTTATGTTTCTATGTTTCCAAATACACTAAACCTTTTTGGTTCTCATGACATATTTCTATAATGAAATTAATATTCATTTATTAAGACACAATATATATATGTATGAAAAATAAGATTTTTTGTAGTTGGTATTAGAGGATTTTTACAGTTAAACATTGTAACTAGGATTAGATAACCTTATTTAAAGACATAAGGGGAATTTTAAGGACAATTATTTTTATAGGAAAATATGTTTTGAATTTTGGTCAAGGATAGATCATATAGTATGTCACAACCCATCCCCAGAGGATCATACTGTGACTACCCCAAGCCCACCTTACATAGGATAGGGGCTGGTGACTAGCACTAAAGGTGTAATTCCCTAAAACTAAGAAGGAATTGCCTTTATAACATGTAAACACACACAACCAAGAACACATCTAGAATAAGAACACAAGGTAAACTGAATAGTAAATAGAGTGTGTATTGTAAGTAAAAGGGGCCAGAATACAAGCTCAATTGGAAATTACAAGAAACTAAAATGTAGAAGTTAACAGAAATAGCTCTTGTGAACAGCCACTAAGGATCCTACCTGAACGGTAGGTACAACTCTCAAATGGTTGTCTCCACGGTACACCTTGTCTAAGGTCCACCTCGAGCTACCTCTAGTCCCGGTACCCTCATCCTCATTCAGCGATGCCTATTGTCTGTACCAAACACAACAAGGTACGGGCATAGCCCATGAAGGGGTGAGTATAAAGATACTCTGTAAGGACCCCGAGCCCCTCAAGGTCTCACAAAATCAAAAACGGGTAAACCACATAGCATGAAATCAACTAACAACCCAACGTAGGTATATTCCAATAAATATACCTAACTTATCACGTATACCCATCTCAATCATGAGGAAACACAAGTCCAACTCAAAAGCCCAATGCTCAAATGTTCCATAGAAGAAGAAATACCATGAAGGTAAGTACCGCACAGGTACGCCACACAAAAGAATACCACCAAGGTATTACCACGAAGGTAAGTACCACAAGGTATAGACTCATCTCACACCTGGTATAACATAGGTACAGTAGTAGAGATGATTATATGTAACTGCAAATTAATCTTACTCTGTTAAGAGGAAGACCCGAGAAGGATACTAAATCATCATCAGACTAATAGAGGGTCGTAGTACTTCGTCAGACCCACACAGGATCCTAGTACCTCATTAGACTCACACATGATCCTAGTACATCTTCAAACCCACACAATATCATATTACATTGTTAGTACATCATCATTCCCACATATGATCCTAGTTCATTGTCATTACGTCGTCAAACCCACATAGGATCCTAGTACCTCATTAGTACGTTGTCAGACCCACACATGATCCTAGTACATCATCAGTACGTCATCAGACCCACACAGGATACTAGTACATTGTTAGTACGTCCTCAGTTATGTACAGGATCCTAGGACATCATCATTATGTCATTAGACCAACACAAGATCCGAGTACATTGTTAGTACATCGTCAGACCCACACAGGATCCTAGTACATTTTTAATATCCAGCTACAAGGTTCCCAAACTATTCTAGCTTGTCTCTGCGAGGGACCGCTCTTCAAGCCATTGGTTGATACTCCATCTATCATGATGTACCAAAGATAAGTATCCCAAAGGACTGTCTTGTCATAGGTGTCTCAAAGCAATAGATATTGGGTCAATCAGACGCCTGATCTGTAAGTTATTAGCTATTTAGTCATGAGGGACCGATTGGATTCGTACTCAATCCAACCCGACCATAACCCAACATTACCCAAATCACTAGTGGGGTATACTAAGTGGTCCGTCTAACTCCAAGGTTTTTGGATCCACAGAAGGTTCGTCAAACGGATGCTCGGAGCCAAATATATGGTCGTAAGAGCAAAAATGGGTCGAAGTTGGTCCGAGTCCGGTCCGACCAGGCCCGACCCAGCCTAGTCCGACTCATTTTGGGTTGAACTGGCATGACCCACTAGGTCCAGCCTGACCTGCAGTGCGGCCTGGCCTGCTAGGTCTGGCCCGGCCCGCGCTGGGCAGCCCGCGGTGGGGCAGGGTGGCCGCGGAGCAGCGGGGCGGCTGTAGGGCGGCAGTCTGCCGCGGCTGGCCGGATTGCCAGTCGTCTTGTTCGTGCGGCATGGTCGCATGCCGAGCCGTCCCTAGTGGCCAGTAGTGATCTGACCACCCTTCCATCACCGGTGCGGTACAAGGTCATGGTTCTCTTCTATCGGGCGATGCATTCGCATCTTCACCTTTGTCGTGGCCGGTCGTGGTGCCAGCCGCTGTTCCCATGCTCTACCGGTGTCGGTTTTCATCCTCCTCTATAGCAAAAAACACATCAATATAAACACAAGGATTTAAAGGAGTGGTTGGTACATGTTTGTTTGGCTCATACTATCTGCGTTAGAGTGGTAGCTAGAGAATCAATTATTTCTTGAATCATGAAGAACATCAATAATGGTGAAGGAAAAATTAAAACATCAAACCCTACATCGATGGTTTTTTGATGTGTAGTGAGATAAAAATGGTGAAGGTGGAGAGGGTTCCAATGATCGTCGCTTCTGTAACATCCTTTGAAGTTGGGCTCGTGTATCATCCTCATTCATGTATCTAAAGAATGTTATTTGATAGAGATGGAATTATTCGTTTGGATGAGATGTTCTTCATTGGAGATGATTTTCTCCAAGTTGTCCCAAGATTCTCCCTTTACCAACAATTTCTATCCTGAAAAAATAGAGGTTCCAACTTATTAAATTAAGTCTATCAATTTAATTTACATTGGCACAATTAATTTTTGGAACTATTAATTGCACCACATTGTCATAATAAATTTAGAGGAAGACCATGGGTTAACTCTTCATTAATGTATGAGTTCAAGGGGTTTCTCCCACTAAGAGGGTTCAGGTTTTCCCCATCATTAATTTCAAAATGGGGGTTTTAGTTTAGGTGGTCCCCACCTCATTAACAATAATGTGGGAGGTTTCGACAAAAATAAAATAGAAGTTTATTTTATTTTATTTTTATCTCCACCAAAAAGTGAAAATCAATCATTCACCCTAGACCTACTGTGGTCGAGGTAATGGTCTCCTTAAGTGAATATCAGCACTGTGAGTTCAACTGTGTCCTCATATTTCAATTTTGATCATCGGTTCGAAAAAAAGTATTGAAATTTATTCTAGGCACTCCAAGACTCAGAATCATGCACCATAAATTTTCAAGGACTCATAATATTCCATATAATTTTAATAAAATTACATGGAATTTCTGGGTCTTTACATTCTCCCTACCACAGGGCCTTGCGTCCCCGTAATCCATAACTCAAGACTAGGAAAAAAAGTGGGGGTACTAAGCATGTATCTGAGCCTTCCACTCCCTTGTCCTCTTCTAGAGGTTCCTGTGCATCCAGTGAACATGCACCAGAGGTATCAACCGCCCACAATGTACCCACTCCTCTCGATCCTCAATCTCTACTGGATCCTCCGAAAACGTCTCCCCATCATCTATGCCCAACTTTCTGTGGTTGATGATGGGAGAAGGGTAGTGTATTTATCTCTCAGCTGGGATACATGGAAGACGTCATGCACCAAGTGAAACTGAGGGGGAAGTGCTAGGCAGTAAGCCACCTCACCAACTCTGCTGAGGACCTAGAAGGGTCCAATGAACCTTGGAGATAACTTGCTACCCTGACCAAATCTCCACAGACCATGTTGATGTGAGATGAGTAATAAGATTTGGTCACCATCCTCGAACTCCATAAGTCTTCATGTCCTATCGGCATAAGACTTATTCTTATTCTATTCAGTCTTCATCTGCTCCTGGATGATCTGCACTTTCTCTGTGGTAGCTTGTACCATCTTTGGTCGCATGAGTGCTGACTCCCCTGGGTCAGTACAACACAAGGAGATATGCATGGTCGACCGTAAATTTCCTCGAATGGTTCCATCCCAATAGTGGAGTGATAGCTGTTGTTGTATGAAAACTCCACCAAAGGAAAGTGATCCTCCAAACTGTGACTGAAGTTGAGGATGTAAGAACGAAGCATGTCCTCAAGGTTCTGAATGGTCTGCTCAGTCTGACCATCCGTCAGAGGATGGAAGGCAGTGCTCAAAAGAAACTGCATCCCGAAATCCTTCTACAACCCATTCCTTATCCAGTAAGTAAAACATATATCACAATTGGAGGCAATCGTCTAGGGTAGTCCATGTAGCAGCACAATCTCCTACAGATAGAGGCATCCCAAGCTCTCTACAGAACCCTGCTCTCTGATTGGTAGGAAGTGAGCCAATATGGTGAGTCATTCGATGATCACCTAGATATAATCATGACCCCTGGACATACGTGGAATTCCTATCATGAATTCCATGGATATACCATCCCACTTCCACTCTGGGACCTCTAAAGGATGAACTAAGCCCACTGGTACCTGATGCTCCACCTTTACTTGTTGAAAAGTAAGGCATCAAGAGCCAAAATTTGCTACTTATTTCTTCATTCCTGACCACGAGTACCATTTTCTTAGGTCCTGTTACATCTTCACCACTCATAGACATACTGCTAGAGGGGATGTGTGGAACTCCCTCAACACTTCCACCCGAAGTGACACTGGTACCATGGTACATCCTCCGAAGAAGATGATGTTCTCCCCACATTTAGAAAATTCATCAGGTGCATGTCCTATATATATCTGAGCACTTTAAGCCTCACATTTATCGTCCCCATGATGCGTCTCGGTGACTCACTGAAGAAGTGGGGGAGTGATACCAAGATATTGAAGAAAAGTTGCTCCATCGCGATCCACAAAGGATATCTAGAAAGAGGCCAGCTGCTCCATCTCCTCTCCTAGTAGTTGTGTACCAGACATCCTGCTATGTGCATCTCATACTATGTCTCCCATCCTAAGAATATAGACAATCTTGAAGTCATAGTCTTTGAGGAACTCAATCCAACATCACTGTCTCAGGTTCAGGTCATTCTGAGAGAAGATATACCTCAGACTCTTGTGATCTAAGTACATTGTAAAACGCTCGCCCATCAAGTAATTTCGATATATCTTCAAAGAGAAGACCACTACAGCTAACTACAGGTCATGGGTAGCGTAGTTCTTATCATGCTTTCCCAGCTTTCAAGAACCATATGCGATCACTTCTCTCTCCTTCACTAGGATTCATCTGAGCCCCGTCCCTGATGCATCATAGTAGACTTCATACCTTACACCCATCTCAAAAAGACTAATGTTGGGTGCACTAGTCAACCTCTGCCTCAACTCTTGAAAACTCAAATGGCATCTTTCCGACAAAACAAATGGTTTCCCCTTCTTCATCAATTCTGATAAAGGTGTTGCATCTATGGAGAAATCTGACACAAACCTCTAGTAGTATCTATCCAAACCCAAGAAACTCCATTCCTCCATCACACTCCAGGGTGGGTCCCAATCATGTGCCTCCTCAATCATTACATGATCCACTACAACTCCCGCCTCTGAGATGACGTGTCCCAGAAATTACACCTATTGGATCCATAACTGGAACTTCGAGAGCCAACCATAAAGTTGGTGTTCTCGGAGTGTGTCCAGAACTACCAGCAAGTGACAGGCATGCTCCTCCTCAATATCCGAGTATATCATAATGTCATCGAAGAAAACTAAAATAATTTGGTAAAGGTATGGTTGAAAAATCATGTTCATGAGTCCCATGAACACTGTTGGGAATTAGTCCCACTAAATGGCATAACTGAGAACTCGTAGTGGAATTACTGAAATCTGAAAGCTGTATTCTACACATCCCCATCTCGTGCATAGAGCTAGTTATAGCCTGATCTGAGGTCTATCTTAGAGAAACAATGTGCTTCCTTCAGCTGATCAAAGAGTTCTTCAATCCTCAGGAGTGGGTACTTGTTCTTCACGGTCACCCAGTTCAGGCGCCGATAGTCAACACAAAGTCTCACGCTCCTATCCACCTTTTTGGTGAACAAAATCATGGCTGCACAAGGAGAAACACTAGTCTAAATGAATAATTTCCCCTAAAAGTCCTCCAGCTGTACCCACAACTCATGAAGCTCTGCGGGAGCAATCCGATATGCTGTTGTAGATATCAGTGCCATCCTTGGGTACAAGTCAATGTAAAAGTCCACCTCTCTGTGAAGAGGTAGACCCGAAACATCATCAAGGAAGACATCTACCTAATATTCCACCACTACTGGATAACTCAGACTCTCCACATCAACTTCTTGGAGGGTAAGGCTAGCCAACTGATGTGTAATAGGCTGCACTCTCCTCTGAGTATGTCCATCCTATGATGCAAAGGCTCCCTTCTTTCCAGTCAAGCTAATCCTAGTCCCATTCATGTGGACACACCTCACTTTGCGCCAAATATTGTCTATCTGAGCATGGACTGTATATAACCAGTCGATACCCAAGATGACGTTGTAAGGCCATTGCGCCACTACTAGGAGATCCCAGCTCAAGATCTCACCTCCTAATGAAATCTCACACTTCGGGAACCGGTGCGTAATCATCAAATCCTATCCCGTGGGATTCTCTACTCGTAAAGATCGAGCTAACAACTCTGTCAGATTCTCCGAGCTCCGAATGGGGGAAGTGGGAATAAAAGAATGACTGGCAGCTGTGTCTATAAGTACTACAGATAAGTTGGAGTAGAAATAGATCATACCTTATATCATATCCAAAGAATCTTGGTCGTAGGCTCCAGCTGCCTGGAGCTGTGCTTTCCCCTAGCCTCCCACTCCCTGTGGTCGCGGTGGACCTCCTGTTGGTGGTGGTGGTAACATCTTGAATCGTCACCCACCGCCAACTACATGACCATTTCCTCTTCCACATTCGCTTGCTCCTCGTGGACCTCCTCGGTCGAACACTTGTCTCTACCTTGGTGGTCCCTTGATCGCCTGCTGATCATATGTATGGCGGGTTAGACAATCAGGAGCCATGTGACTCCACCCTCCGAATGTTAAACACTGCATGCTGTTGTCTGTAGTAAGCTGGCGACAAGGATCACCATGAGATCAGCTGCTGTCTCTAGCAGTCAGAAGACTCTCACTATGGACTTTAGCAAATCCTCTACCACCTGTGGGTCTGTCTCTCCCCTGAACATGGGTCGCCTCTGGCATTGGAACTCGTGCAATGCACTAAACCAGCGTTCACTCACTGCTAGTTGGGCTGGTGGCATCAGTGGCCCATGGGTAATGGTACCACTGGTGCCTTTACAAGAAGAGGGCCCTCCACCGTGGCCACCTTGCTTGGTGGGCTATCAGTGCATATAATATCCAGATCCCTAGATGGTTAACTACATGGAGGCATCCTAAAAATAAATAGGTGCGCCACGATTAATAAGTTATACCAGATGAGCTTAATCAAAGAGGCCACAAAGAAAAATCTTCAAAACACACACTCAATCAGTGTTTTAGTGCACTGTGTCAGAAATCAGATGCCAGGGTTCTGGTGTATGGATACGTCAGCCACCACACCAACACTAGATTCCCTAAACTGATAACCACACTCTCTACAGTTAACTATTATTTCGTTAAAAATATCAGAGTCATGTGTTCTATGGTATAACCGACTCCTCTGACACCAATTTTTCACTGCCCGTCCCCCGAGGTTCGTGCCATGACTAACCCAAGCCCGCCTACCATAGGCTAGGGGTTGGAGACTAGCACCGAAGAAGTAATTCCCTAAAATTGGGAAGGAACTACCTTTATAACCTGTAAACACCCACAACCAAGCACACATCTGGAATACGAACATAAGGTAAAATTAATTGTTAATAGAGTGAGTACCGTAAGTAAAAGGGGCCAAAATACAAACCCAAATTGAAAGTAAAAAAAAAACTAAAAAGAACAAGTAAACTTGAACCGCTCCTGTGAACACCCACAAGGGATCCTACCTGAAGGGTAGGTAAATCTCTTGAATGGTTGTCTCCACAGTACACCTCATCTAAGGTCCACCACGAGCTACCTCCAGTCCCGGTACCCTCGTCCTCGTTCAGGGTTGTCCATCGTCTGCACCAAATAAAACATGGTGCATGCATAACTTATACAGGGGTGAGTATAGCGTTACTCCGTAGGGACCCCGATACCCTCAAGGTCTCAAAAAATCAACAAAGGGTAAACCCCACAGCATGAAATCAACTGAAAATCCCACTTAGTTATATGCCCATACATATACCTAAGTTATCATGTATTCCCATATCAATGATGAGGAAACACAGGGCCAACTCAAAAGACCAATGATCAACTGCTCCACAAAGGAAGAAATACCACGAAGGTAAGTAACACACATGTACTCCACATAGATGAATACCACCCAGGTATTACCACGAAGGTATGTACCACAAGGTAAAGACTCATCTCACACGAGGTATAACTTTGGTACAGTAGTAGAGTTTATTAGATGTAACTACTAATTCATCATACTCTATTAAGAGGCAAAACCATGAAGGATCCTAAAACATCATTAGACCCACAGAGAGTTTTAGTACATCATCACACCCACACAAGATACCAGTACTACGTCAGACCCACATATGATCCTAGTACATCGTCAGACCCACATAAGATCCTAGTACATCGTTAGTATGTCGTCACACCCACAGAGGATCCTAGTACCTCATCACTATGTCGTCAGAACCACACATGATCCTATTACATTGTCAGTATGTTGTCGGACCCATACATGATCCTATTACATCGTCAGTACATCATCAGACCCACACAAGATCCTAATACATCGTTAGTATGTCGTCACACCCATACAAGATCCAAGTACATCGTCAGTATGTCATCAGACCCACACAGGATCCTAGTACATCATCAGTACGTCATCAGACTGACACAGGATCCTAGTACATCGTCATTACATCGTCAAACCCACACAGGATCCTAGTAAATCATCAGCACATCATCAAACCCACACATGATCCTAGTATATCGTCACAACCAGCTTCAAGGTACCCACACTAAGCTCTCTTGCCTTTGGGAGGTTCTTCTCGTCAAGCCACTAGTCAGTACTACAACTTTCATGACGTCCCATGGAAAAGTATCCCAAAGGACAACCATGTCATATGGGTCTCAATGCAACAGACGGTGCGTCAATCAGACGCCCCGACCTGTAAGTTATTATCTTTTTAGTCGTGAGGGCCTGGTTGGATTCATGCTCGATCCAACCCGACCATACCGTGACTTTATCCAATTATCCTGTGGGGTATACTAAATGTTCTTTCTCGCTCTATGGTTTTCGGCACCGCAGACGGTTCATCAAACGGACGCCTGGTGCCAATGATATGGCCGTAAGAGAGAAAATGGGTCAAAGATGGTCCGGGTCTGGTCTGACCCAGCCTGACCCGCTGGGTCTAGCCTGGCCTAGGCGGCCCATGGTATGGGATGGTCGCGATGCGGTGGGGCGGTCATGGTGTGATGAGGCGGCCGCAAAGCGGTTGGGCATCGTGGTGCAGGGGGGGGGGGCTGCCGCGGTTGGCCAGATGGCCATCCGTCCTCTCCCTGCGGCGTGGTCATGCGCCGCGCCTTCACCAGCGGCAGACAGTGAGAAGGCCACCCTTCAATCACCACCACATCTCAAGGCCGCGATTCTCTTATTTTGGGTGGTGCGGTCGCGTTTTCTCCTTCATCACGGCCGTCCATTGTGCCGACCGCTATTCTCGTTCCCTACCAGTGTCGGTTTCTATCATCCTCCATCATGAAGAAAACACCAAAATAAACCAAAGGATTTAGCGAAGTTGTCGGGCCATATTTGTTTGGCCCGCACTATCCACATTAGAGTGGTAGAAAGCACCTCAATTATTTATTGAATCATAATGAACATAAATATTAGTAAGGGGATATTTAAAATGAAAAAACCTACCTCGAAGGTTTGTTGATGTGTCACGGGATAAAAATGGTGAAGGAAAAGAGGGTTCCAATGATCGTCACCTCTGCAACACACCTCTGAATTTGGGCTCATATGCCATCCTCTTTCTTGGATTCTAAGAACATTATTTGATGGAGATGGATTTATTCATTTTCAAGAGAAGGTCTATGTTGGAGACGAGTTTCTCCATGCTCTCCCAAGCTTCTCCCTTTCCCCGCAATTTGCAAACCGAAAAAAGAGTGGTGCCAACTTATTAAATTATGTCTATAAATTTAATTTGCATTGGAAAAATTAATTGTTGGCACAATTAATTGTACCACATTGGTATAATAAATTTTTAGGAAGTCCATGGGTTAACTCTTCATTAATGAGGGAGTTCAAGGGGCTTCTCCAATTAAGAGGGTTTGGGTGGTCCTCACATTTAATTAAAAAATGGGGGTTTTAGTTTAGGTGGTCTTGACCTCTTTAACATTCATGTGGGAGGTTTCAAAGAACCATTATAAAGGATATGAATAATGAGAATAAATAAACTATATTTAACATATGGTTTTATAGTTTAAAATATGGTGTTATTACATTAATATATTGTAAATGATTTTTTATGATTATGTGCCTCCCTATAATGATTATTATTTCTCACACTATGCTTTTTATTTTAAGTAATTGGATTTAAATAGAAGGATCCATGTGATTGATGACTGTGATGGAAATTGAAATTATTTTCTTCTTGATCAAGAAAATTATATGGGATATGGAATTAAAAATATCATTGGTATGCACATAAAGCTTTATAAATCTATGAATCTTCCTGAACTCCCAAAAGAGAAAACGAGGGAAAAATGTTATATTAAGTCATTTATAAGGTAAAATCCAAATTATTTTAGTGGTTCCAATGATCTAGTAGCTGTTTAGAAGTTGATAAATACCATTTAAAATATTTTCCATTTTCTAGCATCCAGATAATGGAAAAGTATTTTTTATATATATCATTTGGAATGTGAATAGTTTCAATGGTGTGTCAATAATATGAATAAACATAAAGAAGTTGAATCCATGTAGTGGGTTGAGTTTAAGATATTATTTTTCAATAAGTATATTCCTTATATTCTGCATACAAAAATGGATATGGATTTCTTAGAGTTATATTAGAAGGATAATGAATATAATGGTACCTATGAGGTAAATTTTACATGGATTATAAGGAAGTCATCTATTATTATAATCCAATATCAAAGTACGGTTTCTTGATTCGTCAGTGGATTAAAACCATGTATTTGAAGAGAATTGGTCATAAGGGACTTCAATAGATCTGAAGAAATGGTTATATGTGATATCATGGTGGAAATTGATATAGGAGCTACCCATTAATATCATTATTTTTATAGAGAAAAAATATATATAACTCATACAAATCACTAATAACATGGTATAGAAGTAGATTTTATTTCATTAATATTCAATTTATTGAAGAAAACATAGGGAAATTGTACTAAGGGGACTATTAAATGTTTTATTTCCGGACATTAAACTCATAGATCTTATTAATAGATTTTATGAGAAGAATTTTTCTAATTATACAAATAAAAATAAATATCTAAAAAATTAACCACCACAATTTAGCGTTTAAAATGAAAAAATAATTGTAATTATTCTATCTAATTAAAAAATATGAAGATTAATGATGATAATTAATTATAAAGTAAAATAAATTGAGAGATAAGATAAAACCTCATGTGATCACTATTTATGATGAGGGATATGATAACAATATGGTGAAAGGTATAGTTACTAACCACTATATAACTACTAATGTCTAATTTTACTCTAGATTAGCCAACACTTTTATATCTAAATAATTTTAAAAGGGTATCAAATTACCCATAAATGAATAGATATTGAATTATAATTGATAATACCAAATCATTCGATGATTGTATACCAATTCTATGATTTTCCTCTAGTGGATGTTTGTGTGAATGTGCTTCCTAAAAATATAATTATTCTTCCAATGGTTTAATTTAATGTTATCTTACACATGGAAATTATTTCTCTTCAAAAATCCATTATAAAATACAATGGAGTGTAAGTCACATTTTATATTCTACAAAAACTATGATCATATATCAGTGCGATGAAAAATATATCCTTTAAATGGAAATCATGTCCATTGTATGGGTATTGATTCCTATTAAAAAGTGGTATTTATCTTATATGGTTGGGTAAAAACTCAACATTAGTGATATAATTATTTTATGAGTGTTTTTTGGTATATTTTTTTTTAAAAAAGTCTTTCCTTCTACCAAATCATGAAGTCATGTTCCCAATAGCACTCATATTTGGTGCTACACCTATTCCAATGAATCCATATATAATTAACCTATTTGAGTTACATTAAATGAAAAAAACACTAGGAGAATCTTGAACAGAGATTAATTCATCCATGTATGTCACATTTTAGTGAACATATTATTTTTAATAAGAATAAAGATTTATTTATTCAAATTTTCATTGATTACTGAGAAATTAACAAGATCAAAGTTAATACAAAGTATTCTCTACCCCATACTTATGACTTCTTTGATCATTTATTTATAGGTAAATAAATTTACAAGATTGATCTCCATTTTAGTTATAATAAATATAGGGTCAGGAAGGAGGATATGTCGATGACAACAATCTATTCGTGTTACGAACACTATGAATATATAATGATTCTTTTGAGTCTTACTAATGGCGACACTACCTTCATGTATTTAATGAATTGAGTATTCATATATTAACATTATTTTTTTTGTTAGAATTTATAGATGATATTATTACATATCCAAAGATCAATAAAATCATGAATAACATATGAATAATTTACTAAAGTCCCTAATAAATGGTAATCTATATAAAAAATTTACCATGTGTGAATTTTGACTCTAGAATGATTCCTTTCTAGGCCATATAATTTCCAAACTGGGTATAATAATAGATCCATAAAAGATAGAGTATATTAAAAATTTCATTATACAAACCAAGGTGAATGATATCCATAGTTTTTTTTGGTCTGTATGGATATTGTCAACACTATTTTGAAGATTTATAAAGACAATCCAATCCACTCACTGAGTTAAATTGTTAGGGAGATAAGTTCATTTAGACCAATGAATATGAGGAAAAATTAAATGAAATAAAGAGAAGTCTAGTCAATATATATATTATTACATTACCCTATAGTAGATAATGTTTTTTTAATTAATAGTGATGCATTAAATAAGGGACAGGGATACATCCTCATATAGAATGATATGGTTATTGGTTATGCCTAAAAAAATTGACTGTTCGTGAGAAAAATTACCCAATCATTATTTGGAGTTATGTATGGTATTTTATTAATTAAATTTATGGAGGAACTATAATTATTTAGAAATACATGATATATATATCATAAAAATAAATGTTCAATGTATATATTCACACTGAAAGATTTGAATATTCTTTGGAGAATATACATTGAACTAATTAAGGAATATGACTTATTAAAAAATTACCAATATGAGGAAGTGAAAATAGTGGACTATTTTTGATGTCTAAAGTTTGATGATATTTTATCTACGACGAAGATAAAAAAAATATTGAATAATTATATATTTGGAATGTATGGATATGGAAATATTGAAGAAGGGGAGAAAGATTATCTTTATCAAATAAGTATTAAACCATCTATACATGTTTTTATTAAAGAGGCATAAATGTATAATTCAATGCTACAATAGAGTGTTATAATGAATCCAAGGATTAAAAATGATTATGATTTAATGATAAAGTTTACAAATTATGTTTGTGTTCTATCCATACCATATTTAAAGGAGGATATATTAGGTGAAGCACATATTTCTTCATTATCAATTCATAAAAATGTACAAAGATGTATTAAGATCTAAAAGTGTATTTTTGGCTTGATTGAATGTAGATAGATATTATAGACTTCATATATTAGTTATCGGTATATTATATAGTTATGGAAAAGAAGTAAAAGTGTAAGAGGATGTTACAACTATTACACATACTAGAATGGAAATTGGAAAACACTACATTGGTTTATATAATTAGAAACTAAAAAAGTCTAAAGGCCACAGTTCTATTTTGTTTACAGTAGATAAACATAAAAAGATTTCAAACATTAAAGCTAACATATAATATTTAACTCTGGATCGACTTCTTGGTTATACATTAATTAAGTGGACAGGTTGTATGGAGTACTACACTATTATGTCTGATTGGAATTTGTGGTTTACCTCAATGTTATGGCGAAGACTTCATTATGATCTAGATAGAGTGTTATGTATCACTATTAAATATCGTCCTCATATAGATAACTAGTTTAATATAACCATTCAAACCCTAAAAGATACATTGAGATATTTTTCTATGGAATTAAATTGTGGTAAGAATTACAACATCCTCTAGTCTTGTTTTGTTACAATAATATCTTTCACTGGAAAATTTATATGGGTACTTATGAAGTTATATGTGAAAATATGTGTAGAAATACAATGTGATGGGATGAAGAATGAGAAATAAAGCTATTGGGAGATGAGTTAGATGACAAAATGAATGAAAACTTTAGAGATATTCAACAATGCATCGAGGAATCTTAGATTCGATAAAAATGTCATACTAATAATCATCAACAAGGTATGGAATTTGAATTTGGTGAGAAGATATTTCTATAAATATAACTATTTAAGCAGTTTATAAGATTAATTAAGAAAGTAAACCTGAGACTTATGATTATTAGCCCTTTCGAGATTTATGATCAGGTACGGATGATTACTTATCCCTTAGACCCTCCTCCCAATCCCCTCTCAAGTTCCCAATTCGTTCTGTATTTCTCTAACGAGGAATTACATACCTGTACCTTCACATGTATTGAACTATAAGGCTATTCCAATTGATCATTATATATATTATGAGGAATATGTACTAATGATTTGGGATTATAGATAGAAATTTATACAAAACACAACCAATCATCTTGAAAAAGTATTGTGGTGAAACCACAAATTTAAGAATACCAAATTGGAAGTTAAGGATACGATGAGAAAAAAGTACCTTGAGTTTTTTGTATTATTCCTGAATTTTTTTATGGTGATATTAATTTCAATGGGGTAGAATATAACACCCCAAAATTTTATAAAATATTTTTAATTAGATATAATTTCCCAAATAGTTTCAAATACACACAACCACGAGATGAAATGAACCATAATAAAGTATACCGTAATAACCTATCCCTTAAATTGGATGCTATAAATATAAATAAATAAATTATGGAAATAATATAGTTTACATATTTATAAAATAAAATCATTTGTAATCAATTGATTGGTAATGAAAATAAATCTTATTTGAAAGTAAAAGAAATGTTTTTCTAGAAAAATGTTTTTAGGCATGAACTGTTTTTTATATTAATATATTAAATTTAAAAATATTAATGAATGAATTTAATAAAATTTTATATTATATTAAATAAAATATTTTATCTTTCGTCTAATATTTTTTCAAGTCATGAGGTAAAAATAAATATATTTTTATACTTAAAATTTAATTTTTCTAAAAAATTTGTTCAACAAATTTTATGCATTTATTTTAAAATAGTTTTCAATAAATTTATAAAATTAAATTGAAAAATTAATATATTATTTAAGATAAAAATGGAATAAATTTCTTGTAGTGACATTTTTACAATTTATTGTATATATTAGTTGTTCAATTAATAGTGAAAAATATAGATTTTTATTGGAAAACTCATTTTCATTTAAAGAATTTACAAAGTTACAATATATTTTAAAATGGTTTAAATTTAAAATTAGTAAAATTATGTTATTAAAAATCCAATTTAGTAAATTTTAATCAACTGAATTTTTATTTTTTATTAAAAAAATGTTTTATACTTAAGAAACACTTTTCATTGGAATGTCATATTTTCATCATACTTGTGGGTTTATTTTTAAATAGAAATTTTCCAATTAAGTGAATTGATGACGATAAAATGGATTAAATATTTTTAATAATAACAATTAATATTAGTTAAAATAGTTGAAATTATTATTTTTCATAATAAATAGTATAACTAAAAAATTAATTACCGCAGTTAAGGTAAAAATAAGATTACTAGGGGGTTAAACTAAAATATAAAGGTAAGTTATTAAAATAAAAATGCTCAAATAATATTTATAGAAATATTTCAAAATTATATTATCCCAACTTAAAATATTTTTTAATATGGATTCATTTCCTACTATCTAACTTTACATTTTTATATTCATTTAGGAAATGTTGATATGATTTCCCAGTCGGTCATCAACACCACATTTAAAAGGAAACCTCATCTTCTATTCTCTTCACAATTAAAGATACTTTTCTTGTCCATTAACTATCCAAAAAAATATATTATATCTATTAAAATGAAATATAACCCCATTTTGGATCACAATATCATCTTTGTAAGGCTTTAGCTATAAACATAAAGAGGTTGTCTGTAGAAGAGGTATTATTCTTAACCATCAATTTTCATTTTATTTTTTACTATACCTCCTAAAAATATTATTAAACCATTATTATATGATAATATCATAATATAAAATATAATTATATCATATTATGTAAAGGGAATAACCTATATCCACCACCTCTATAATCTAATGGGAAAAGAAGATCGTCGATCATTTTTATAGAAGTCTACTGCCTTGTGAACCGATGTAATTCGTTTTCTATAACAGCCTCTTACATGTGGATATATTGAAGGATTTAACATATTTATATGATATTTATGAAATAATTATACTTGTGAAATTATGATATCCCATATAACTTCTAACATTATTATATATTGGAAAATGATAAAGTCGCTCGCGCGTACATCTAGACTACCGCCTCCACAAAGCGATGTGATAAACATTTCATTTCATTTATAAATAGATGTTAATAAGGATATAATTGAAGAATATGTATTATATAAAAACTATTATATAAATTATAATTAATTTTAACTTTATTTCATTCCATTCTTTGAGAAAATTCAAAATGAGTTCATGCATACATATGACATACCGTCTCCATGAGTGGTGTTATTAATTTTTCTAAATCTAATTTTATGGACGAATATGAATTATTATATAATGAATATATATTATATTTATATCATGATAAAAATTATTAAAATTATGGATCCACGATCGAAGTAAAAGGACCAAAACTACCAAACCAAAACATACATGAAAAACAAACCAGTTATTACCTGAAATAGTGATTTTGACAATGAATTCTTAATAAATGAGTGATAAATGGATATAAGTAAATAATATATGTAATTATAAATATTATTATAGATCAATATAATATATATTATAGAAATATATTTATTATATATTTGTTTATATTTTGTAAAAATAAAGTCATGACTTGGGGTAAGGGATTTTAATATCACTTTTACCGTTGGGCGACATATGTCATATTACACATTCATTTATTTTCTGTGGGGAATTTAATAAAATTTTTAATTTTAATATCATAAATATTATTATTTTTATTCTATTTATATTTTTAATGATTTCATTCCTTCATGGGTTCTATCATTGAATTTTTACCAAAGTGTCATGGGTATGATATTACATTCTCATTGTTTAACGAGATTATTTTTTATTATGATTATAATGATGAAATTTATTGATATAACTCTTTGGAATCTCATGAATTTTCTTCCCATATAAGTTTTATGTAAATTTATTTTTTTAATTTCATTGTAAATTCTTTATGTACTATAGTGAGAAGTAATTTTTTTAGGAAAAATGACATTATTTATCTATTCTGTCAAAAATCCTTTCTCTTCTATGTCCATGTTTCAAAATATGTATTAAAATCTATTTTTAATATTATATATTTTTTTGAATTAATTTTTAAATTTTTTTAAAATTTTATAATAGGGGTTAAATGTAATCTTCTTGGGATTTTTCAAAGAGGGTGGTTGTTTTCATATTACCGAATATATGATTGTAATATTTTTTCGATCATGTACAATATGTATGGTATTTACCACCATCTTGAACACAGAATGATATAAAGTTTATATCTTATGTATTCAAATATATTTTATAAAATAATCGTTTCATTTAATAGTTTTTCAATTTTTAAATTTTAAAAATATATTTATAATAAGGAAAGATTATTTTCCTCCAGAATATTTTTAATGCTCTTTTAATGGTATTTATATTCATCAATGGACACATACCTTTTTTATACTTATGATATTATAGGGATGTGATCCAATGATACCTTACCTATTATTTATCTATAAGTTTCATTATTATTATGAAAGTATTTATATCAAACCTATTACTTTTCAATGGGTTACGCCAAGATGAAATTTTTATAAAACCCATTTCCTTTGTAGGGTTATTCTAGGAAGAATATTTTAAAATATTTTCTCACAAATATGTATGTTTTTTGTTATAATATGGGTTTTTCCAAAATTATATATACATCCAATTAATTGGGTAATGATTGATATCTCATGAGATAAAAAAGAATGGAATAGGGAGTGAATCCAGATCTATAAGAGACCTTTTCCACTACGAGGGTATTGAGAGTGAACATTGACCACTACAATGGTTTGGGTAGTGAACCGAATACACTATTATATAATTATATCTACTACTTTATTACTAATTAAATGATATTATATGAATATGTTTATGTCAAAAATATTTTTTATGCTAATGTTATATACTCATGGATCAAGTTCTCTAATTACATTATGATTTATGTATTATGAACTTCCAAACCATACGAAATGTCTCATTATTATAATATATGTTATATAAGATATGGATTTTAAATTTTTTTGCATGTTATCATACACTTTTTCCCATTTTATGGTCAATTGATCTTTTATATCTCATTATCATACCCCTAATCAGCATCAGAGCTCACACTTTCATGTATTTCCTTTCCATATGTTATGAAAAAGACATTATGTATGATATGTATTATAAGGGTGATAGTCATGAAGAATATAGTTATAGGTGATGTATTTGACATATGAAATAATTGTTTATGTATCATAGTTTACAAATACACTAATCTTTTGTGGTCCTCATGTGTGTTTTTGTATAATGGAATGAATATCCATATATTAAGATATAATATGTATATCAAAAAAGTATTTGCTACTATAAAAACATACATGAAATAAAATTAAAACAATATAAACCATTTTGGAATATCTAATTTAGTAGATTTTATGACCTAGTAATTTTTAACACTTAATGAACAATAAACACTAACATTGGTATTTTGAATCTTATACAAATGATTAAAACTATAATCACATGATTTTTAAAATGACAATAATTCATGTGGATAATCACCATTTATGAAGAGTATGAATTAAAATAGATAATAGTAAGATTCATAATTAAATTATTACGATATTTTTTTTTGATACTGCTCATTAATGTACATTCATTAATGTTATGATAAGAGGTATGGGTTTAAATCTTCATTTCCTTTTACTGAGACATGTTTATGTTATAAACTGTGTGACTTTGTATTGTGTACTTACCAACCCATTATAATATTTATATAATTATTATCTAATATTCCATTGTATTAAATGTCTCATTTTATTTTAACTTTCTGGTTGGATTTTTTTCAATTTTTTAATGTTTGTATGTATTTTCATCTTAATTTCCTTTCATTTAGACAAGTATTTTACTTAGGAACCCAATTTATTTTTTTGGTGCATATATTACTTTTTAGAGATATAATATCATGTATTGTCTTTTAATAAAGGTATTTAATGTTTAATTGTGATCATTTTATTTCAAGGTATTTGATTCAAAAGTTTCTAATCCATAAGACTTTTTCTGGTCTCAATTCTAATTCCTTAACGCATAATACATTTTATTCACCATTTTGAATTTGTATTATTTTCTATTAATAGAGTATCAAAATAAATTTATCTTTATTGAATTTTTTGGTATTTTATATCCAAATAATGATCCATTATTCATGTTTCTAGGGATTTAGTTACATCCCATGTAGTAATAATTTTTAGTAATTCAAATTTCATTCAAAGAATTTTGATTAGTCATGGATATTATTTTTTGTAGAATTTGGGTATATTATACCCTATGATTATATTTTGTGATATTATATCATTTTTTAGGATTTTAATTTGTAATACAAAACCATTTTAAAAATATTTTACACTTCTTGGGATATATTCTATTCATACAATGCACTTTCATTTTCTGAATGACTTATAGTCAAGTTGCTCTAGTATTGTTTTAGTCATATACCCATTAATCTATATGATGTGAAGATCACATATTATATAAATAAGATTTGATGTTATTCACCTATAATGTACGATATTACATAAAAAAAGGGATTCATATTGAAAATATAATACATATTATTTTTGGGCGGTTGTCTATGTATTATTCATCCATCCACCTTCTTCATCAACATGGGTGATGATCATGTTATCCATTTTTTGACATGGGGAAATGTGTTGGAATTATATATTTTCTTATTTCAATACAAATTATTATTAAAAATTATTATTATATATTTTTTATTCATTTTTCGTATGGTGAATGTATTGGACTTAAGCACATGACGGATAAGGCTCAATATTATATATCCCCTAGATACATAAATAAGATTTATGAGAAAATATAGAGAGGGTTTTAGTGTATTTCTCTTCCCATAATAGGATTTTTTTTTGAAACGATCCTTGATATAAGGATGTCTTGACTTCGATCTCTTTGATAGGTATTGTGTTAGGGACCATTGCCTTAATATTTTTTTTATATTTGACATTATGAATTCCATAATTTTGAGATCAGTATTATTGATATACATTTTTTTATTTATTATTAATGAAATATATTGATCCTAGTTTCATGAATATTATAGATTTATGTTGTTTACCTTTTCCTGTCATAATTATTATTCCACAACTATGTCATAGCTAGTCAGTTATGTGTTTACACTACTAAACATTTGATCTCACTCATTTTTATGTTTTTTATTTTCATCTATTAAATAGAAAATAATCACATGTGGCAGGGTTTATAGGATATCACATGTGAAATAATTTGTTCGTGATTTTTAATAATTTTTATAAATAAATTAGTCTTTTTATATAATGATATAACTTTCCATTTGATACAAATAACATGAGATTTATCAGTTTATATCATACACCAATTCTTTAAATCTTTAAATTTTAGAAGACTATTTTAATGTAATAGATGATATTATCATTATTATTTTTTAATTATGTTTTATTAGATTGAGGATTTTACAGTCGATATCATGTATGTAATGTATTGTTTATTTTTAAAAGCATCAAATCTTAGAGTGCTTGTCCATCACATCATAATTAAGAGAAAAGGAAATGTTTGGATAACATTTTAATTAATGATTTTTGTTGAGGATAATATAATTGTTGACAATTTATTGTTTGTAATAATTTTAAAATTTTAGACAACACATTAAAATAATATTTGATTTTATTTTAAGGTAACAATACACATGTTATTTGGGAATTATGGTTAGATAATCCTATAAAAAACTGTGGGAATAAGTGCAATAATGGGATGATATACATAAAATTTTCTAAATAGAGATCACATGGTTTTTCGTGGAACTAAATACCTCTCTAGATATAGGAATGTGGATTTTGTTGCAACATGAATTCACTTAGGGGTAATCACCGTGAAAAGGTTTTGTTGGGAATTGAACTAATCATAACTCTAATGTACAATCAGTGGGACTAAAACTATACACCTAGAGACACACACACTGGTTTTATGCATGGGTTAATCCCATTCCCTTTTAAAAACCAATATGAAGGATTTTATAATAATGTTGACTAATTAGGATAGTGAACCTAACATAAAATGACCAAATGTAACCAAGTATTAATTAAGGAGATTCGTTGGATAATACAAAAGTATTATATGTTAGAAAAAAGTGTTATAGGGGAAAACATATTACAACTGATGTTTTCATGTTTAGATTTTTTGATATTATCAAAACCATTTTGGTTTTATTATTTGGTTGAAATAGGATCATGATAATGAATATGATAAACGAATTCACCATGAAACCAATATGCCTTATAATCGGATAAGAGAGAATACATAAATGTTTTATAATTTTAGTATCATACCATTATAATGGAAAATTAATGTTTCCCAGTCTCTCATATAGAAGGGATATTAATATCATCATATAAATTAATTCTTGATACAGTTATCTATTTTAATTTGTAATGTAATATTTATAGATGAAATTTTTATATTCTACATGTTATTAATGATTATGAGAAAATTCTAAGGATATTTCAATAGAATTTTTATTATAATGGTATGATGACATATATTAAATTGTATTAATAATGTTGAAAATAGATTTTATGGAAATATTATATTTTTGGTGATAAAAATTTTGAACACATTATTGATGAATGACTAACTCTTAATTTTATTATATATGTGATTGTGAGATAATAAATGGTGGTTTGATTTTGAAGAAGTGTGTTTGATAGTAATTGTAAACCATGGGATTGATAATTAATTCATTATATTTTTCAGGAATTACATCTCATTTTTTTATTATTATTCATATATATTATTTTGTGACCTTACAAACTAGTGCTTAATAACATTTAAGGGTTAATGATAGTGTTAATTTTTATAGGAATATATAAAGACATTATGGTTAATTTTTTAGAGAATCAAATGATTTTGGGAAATTTATGTTCTTGAGTGTATATGATTAAAATTTTTACATACATTGGTACAGATTTTAGGGATAAAAAATGTTTTTTGAGAAGGTTTAAGTTGGATTTTGAGGGCATGAATTTATATGATTATTGGGTTTAGAAATTTTTAAGAATGTTCATAGTAATTTTTTTTCTCTATTTTATGGATTAGGTTAATAACTGTGAGATAACCTAAATTAGTGCAACCTAAGATGAATCAATAATTATATTTGAGTGTGATATCGGTTGAACCAAGTCTGATATAAGTAGAGATATAAGAACTATAGGCTTACAAGAGTCTTATAATGTGAGACATCCTGAGGACAATTTTTTTGTGGTGATTTATGACAAATCACTTATAATTATTATTACTCAAGATTAATATTTTGTTTTTAGTTATGGAATGTTGTATAAGTTATCATGTCATTAGGGATAATATAGACATTACCACAATGAATAACCCATCAAAATTGGGGTTTCAGTGAGAAACCTTGAAACTATGAGAAACTATATATTAAACATTATGATTTACAATGTGAATGTAGTATAACTCCCAGACACACCAATTAAGTAAAATATGGATCCCTTTTGAAATATCATATGATTATGATGGCGATGGAAAAATAATTAAATTTCTTTAATATATAATATATGGGAAATTCATAGGGTAAATTACCTTAAATGGATTGGTAAATGTCGAAAGTCTGGAATTAAAGGTCATCAAACTCATATGTGTAAGAAAAATATAGAAACTATAAAAATTCATTTCTTCACGTGAAATAGAGTTGAGCATTATATAACTCAACGTACCAATCAAATGGCTAACAAAAAAGTAGTCATGAAAAAAATGTTGAAATGGAAAAACTTATTAAATTAATTAAAATGAATATGGTAGTGAGTTGTCACTCAATCTTTTATAGAGTACTCTTTCATGTAACTTTAAACTAACTGTTAGATATTGAATTATAAAAACCCAGAGGGTCATGATTTCTATATAAATAACTTTTAGGGTTAGTGGGAATTTATTCTTATCGAACTTTGTTGACATTACTTAGTGTAATTATATTTGAAATTATTAATGGGTTTAATATTTTAATATAAAACTTTTAAAAATTAATCATATATAAAAATCTATATCCACATCATAAATAAACCCATGATCGCCTAGATGTATATGGTTAATTATGAGTTTCCTATAGAAATTACTTTGATTTTATAATTCAAATTGTGTGGGATAAATTAATTTAGGGATGGAGATGTATGACCCAAAAATTAAAATATATGATTACGTTTAATAACTTATTTATTTGATATATTTCTCCAAAATAAAACAATGAACTTAAACAGAAAAATATAGTTTTAGATAACAAATATATATTTAATTATGACCATTAAAACATATCTACTGAATTATTAGGAATGAATATTTATAACAAATTAATAAATCTATGTATAAATACAAGAAAAAATAATTTTAATATAAATTAAATTCAATTAGTAAATCTAAAACGACTAATATGATCATTTATTATTCATAAATGTATTTTTCTAAAAAAAATAATTTTACATGGTGAAAATGTATATTTATAAAATATAAAAAAATGATAAATTATGCTTGATATTAATAAATTTTAACCCCAATTTCCCTATTTAATAATATTAAATAAGAATAATATCAATTAATATTTTAAAATGTAATTTTTTTTCATAAAAACATGTTTTCATTATATTTTAGGATTTTATTAAAAAATATAATTTATAACATTTTGAAATTTAAGTAAATAAAAATTATGTTCTTTTTTTAATTCTTCATAGAAAAATCAACTAATTAGGAATTATTTATGATTTCATAATATTTTATAATCTTTGTTGATAAATGTGGGAAATACGAAAATTATAAATTCCATGATTTTATCACAATGTAAAAATTCCATAAAGGATTTCAAAAAAATATTAGGTCGAAAATAATTAATTTTATGAAAACATATATTCATTTTCAAATATTCTTTAAAATTATAAAAACCAATGGGGTTTTTTTATAACTAATTGAAATGTTAATTTAATGAAAAACCTATTTGATCTTTTTTTATTAAATAAAATATTTTTATATTGAGGTTTATTTTTGGATTTTATTATAAGACTAATAACATCTATTAAATTAATTATAAATCAATTTATGTCGTTAAAAATATTAATCATAATAATTTTATAGTATATATAAATTTATATCTTAGAAATATTATTTTTCTAAAAACTATTTTAACACAATTAAGTTTGTTTATTTTAAAATTAACATCAGACTCATTAAAAAAATAATACTTCAAAATATCATTTCTAAATTTTCAATTATTTTTATAAAAATTATTTAAAAAATTTAATCCAAATATTTTTAATTAAAATTAATTACTAAGGATAGCAATTAATTAATAAGGTAAAAGTAAATGTGGTAAATTGAGTTTAACCTTGTGTAAAAGGATTAAGTTTTTTAAATCATTTCAATAAATTAATGGTTATTATTTTTATCATACAATTCATGGGTATCATCATTTTTTAACAATTGAGAAAATTAACAATTAATATACTCATGTAATTATTGAAAAATATAAATTTGTTCTCAGAACTATCCTTTCCTAAAATTATAAAAGGGTAACATCTTCACCACTTAAAAAAAGAACATACATTATAATTTATATATGAAAAAATAAATTTTACTACACAAATAACACTTTTAAAATATGATAATCACATATTACCTCAATGTTATCATAATTCTTTCAAATACAAGGAGACTTCGTAGGAGAATTCATGTCCCTGACTTGAGTATTATCAACAACATAGAATTTATACTTAATTTCATTCATTAAAATTTACTGTAACAAAAAATTAAAAATATAATAGTATCATTTATATACATTAATTTAATTATATTAATGGGTTTATCATTTTTTATTCATATAAAATATCCATTAATAAAAATAAAACTGTGATTCATGTTTTGGGTGGACAACTGTCTCCATGACATAACACGTTTCATTTTCCTTCACCTCCTTACATGGTTAGATATATGGATTATATAAAAATAAAAATATTATTGTTATTATATAATTATGTTTCTGGTGTGATAAAATCATGAACATATTAACGATATGATTGACAAACAACCATCATTTACTTAATCCTTTAAAATAGGAAAATGAAGGGGAAATAGATCATTTTTTCTAAGTAAACCATTATATCAATTTTTCTATCTTAAAAATTATTTAAAATAATATTATATGAAAATCATAAACACTAAATAATTTTATTACTCCTCCATACTAATGATATTATAACTAAATAGTCTCATAATCATTCATTAAATTATTGTATGTCCACGTTTGATTCAGTTTATCCACATAATAGGAAAATTCTATGAATCTATGTCATGGATGAATATGAGAAATTTTTTAATGATGTAATATCATATATTTCATGACCCATCCCCTAGGACCCATGCTGTGACTACCCCAATCCCACCTTCTATAGGCTAGGGGCTGGCAACTAGCACCAAAAGGCATATTCCTTAAAACGGGAAGGCATTGCCTTTAAACCCTTACAAACCCACAGTCTGAGAACACCAAAAGAAGAAAATGTGAAGTAAAATTCTTTAGTAAAAGAGTACTGAATGTAAAATCAGTTGGAATACAAGCCCAACTATAAAAGAACAAGTATGACCAGAAGTACAGTAAAACTAAAAGGAAAAAAGGAATGCACCTACTAGGTCATCCTCTGAGGTTCGTACTTGTAGGGTAGGTATAGATCGGCTCCACTGTACTCCACATCTGTTCATCTCCTCTATGTCACATCATTCAGAATGGTCCACCTCTGAGCATCGTCCAGTCCAGGCTCCCTCAACATCGATCAATGATGCACGTTGTCTGCACAAGACACAACAAGGTGTGGGCGAATCCCAGACATAGGTGAGTATAACGATACTTAGTAGGGACCCCGAGACCCCGAAGGACTCCTAAAGTTCCACAAAGATGAACCACAGGGTAACACCACAAAAAAAATATTACCACATAGATAAAGTACCACATAGCATAACCTCAAATACAAGAAGAAGGGAAAGATAACTGACACTAGGATTTATTCTAGGGGTAGTAACAAGTAACATCACTAATCACAACGTCAAATGCCTTGGATGATGGATAACTAGTCCTCTATCAAGTACTGTAGGCCTGTCGAGTCACTCCAATACACTTCCCACTAACCTTGAACTGCTGAAGTACTGCTCCCCACTGCGTACTATGGTTCTACCATGTCACAGAGAGTCATCTACCCCCCAAAGCGGTCTGCTAAGGTACTCCTCCCCATCACATACCATAGCTTCTCCCCACCGTGGCCCACCAGGTCACACAAAACAACCCAGACCTATCATGGTCTACTAACGTACTCCTCCCCATCGTGTACCATGACCATTGATTCACTCTGAGTCGAAATGTTAGCAGTCGTCATATCTCATCCAGTCGTAGGGTTCCATAGGTAGTGCGTTTGGGAGAACCGCTCCCCAAGACATAAGAAGTATCTCAAACAGAACAAATTCTCACAAATATGTAATTAGATGATCTTCCATGTTGTAAGGGTTCCAACTCAATAGACGACGCATTACTCGGATGCCCGATCTATGCATTATTGGCATTTCAGTGTCGAGGGCCTAGTTGGATTACGGTGTGATCCAACCTGTCTGAATAAAAAGATTCTCTAAAACTCTAATGCAGTATGGAAAAAGTATCCTCTTTCTCCAAGGGTCCCAACGCAGTAGACGGTTTATCAAAAAATAATATGGTTTTCAAGAAAAGGCTCCTTTCAGTGTTTCTGGACCTGGTTCTGGTTGTGCCTATGTGAACTCAGCCTACAAGAGGGGTGGCCCGGCCCATGTGGGGTGAAAAACTTCTAGAGAGGTGTCCCATTGGCGTGGAGACCTGGTCCGAGGGTGGAAACCCTTTACGAGTGTGACGACCTGTCGTGAAAGAGGCGGCCCGACATGAGGGTGGCGACCTGCTCCAAGGGAGGCTACCAGGTCTGAGGGTGGAATCAAGTCTAGAGGGTGGTAGTGCAACTAAAAAGAGGCATATTGCTCTGAGGGTGGTGGCCCAGTCTGAGTATGGTTGATTGATGTGATAGTTGCGGCCTGCTCTAAGGGCGGCAGACCGGCATGAGGGCGGTGGCCCGACTCGAGGGAGGCAGCTCGTCTCAATGAAGGTGGCCTGATCCAATGGCATCGACCTAGTCTGAGGCAGCTTCCCACCATGAGGGTGGCCGCTTGCTCTGAGGGAAGTTAGCCAACATGAGGGTGGTGGCCCAGCTCAAGTGCGGCATGCTTCTCTGAGGGCGACATCCTGGTCTGAGGGTTGTGGCCCAGCGTGAGGGTGGCGACCTACTCCGAGGGCGATGGCCTGGCGTCATGGTGGAGGCCCGACTCAAGGGAGCCGACCTTCTCTGTGGGCAGGGTCCCGGTTAGAGGGTGGCATCCCGGTGTGAGGGAGGCGGCCTTCTCCAAGGGTGGAGGTCCGGTTCGGTATGATGCGGGTGGTGTAACCACCCAGTCTTCTGGATTCCCGACTAGCCCAAAGACTGTTCGTTTGGCGAGGCGGTGGCACTGTGTGGGCGCATCTGGGTCACCACGGAACCCGTTGGAGGCTGGTTCAACCTCTGTCGTGGATTCTACCTGGGCTTCTATTTTTCAGAAGTGAGGTGTTCGCCCCAACTCCCTTCTCGCAGACGACCGTCATGTTGGCCGCCTCCTCCGTTCGCTGCAGCTGACGAACCACAACATTCCTCTTCCGGCATGCATCGACGTGCTCGCGGTCTTCTAAGGTGGTGCAAGGATGTCAAGATAGTGGAGGGTTTGGGACAGGTTCGTTAGGCTCACACACTCTGTGTTATCTCGTATTATAGAGGATATTATGGGCTTGAATAATCCATTGTATTAAACAACAAGATAAACCACACAAAGATTCCCCACAACAATCCTCCTACAAAGACCAATGAATCTCATATAAACCCATTAGTCATTTGACCCGCATTATTTTTATAATTTCATGAATTCAAAAGAGGAAATAAAAAATGTACAAAAAAAATAACTTCTACCTTGAAACATTTGAGGGCGCTCACTGTTGATGGAGTGTCATTGTTCGCTATCCCCACAACAAGCTGTCCTCACCACTGCTCAAATGTCAAACTTTGGATCAGGGTTTTTTTGTCGCACATCACCTCTTACTGGGATCAGCTCCATCCTCTAAGGGCTCACTGTTATGGAACTCTAATAGAACATTGTTTCTTGGTGAAGCTTGTCAGATACCCCTCCCCCAAAGTCTATATTTATTGGAGAGGGAGAGAGTAAGTAACGACGTAACGTGTTAATGGGGGTCCTAAATTAGAAAGTTTCCTAATTACCCAATGATTTAATTACATAGGATTTGGAAATTGAATCCATTCATTGGTTTGACTCACTGTGGGTCCGACACCTGGCTTTTCCATTGATGGAAGTGAAATAAAATAATGAGATTATTTTATTTCATTTTTTAAAAATACACAAAAATTTACTTCTTCTTCGGACCAACTTCGGTAAAATTAATGACTCCCTTAAGTGAATATCGGTGTTGTGGATTCAACGGTGCCCTCATATATTTAATCTGAGAAATAGTTCAAAAGTTAGAAAATTCCACTCACACATTTACTGAACGTACGCAAAAAAGTTCAGAAATTCATTCCAGGCATATTGGTCCTTAGAATCATGCGTCGTCCATTTTTGAAGACTCTTAATAATACCATATTATTAAAATCCATTACATGGAAAATCTAGGTCTTTACATTCTCCTCAGCATAGGGATTTATTTCACCGAAGACCGCAATACATACTAAGGAAACAAATGGGGGTACTAAGAACAAATATGAACCTCCCACTCCCATGTTATCTCCTAGAGGTTCTTGTGCTTCCAGGGAATGTGCACCAGTTGTATAGACCATCAACGAAGGACCTGCTCCTGTCAATCCTCAATCTCTACTGGAACCTCTGTACTCTTCGCCCCATCATCTAAGTTCAGATCTTTGTGGTCGATAACATGAGATGGGTTGTGCACGTATCTCCTCATCTTTAATACGTGGAAGACATCATGCACATTCTTCAACTACGGTGGATGTTCCAAGTGGTATTCAATATTTACTATCATCCGATGTATCAGAAATGGCCCGATAAACCTTTGTGATATCTTGCCGCCTCGACCAAATCTCTGTATTCCCCATCGAGGAGAGACTCGCAAGAAAACATGGTCTCCCTCCTGGAACAAAAGGGGTCTCCATCATCTTTTAGCATATGACTTCTGTCTACTTTGGGCAGTCTTCATCTGCTCCTTGATGATCTGTACCTTCTCAGTGGTAGCCTGTACCAACTCTGGACCCATAAGTGTAGACTTTCTTGGGTATGTCCAGTTAAGAGGTGAATAGTAAGGTCGGCCTCATAGGGCCTCAAATGGTGCCATACCGATGGTGACGTGATAATTATATTTGTATGATAAATCCACCAATGTATAGTGATCTTCCCAAATACGGCCAAAATCTAGGACACATGCACAAATCATGTCCTCAAATGTCTAAATAGTCCGCTCCGTCTGACCATCAGTCTGAGGATGAAAGGTGGTTCTCAAACATAGATGAGTCCCAAACTCCACATGCAATCCCTTCCACAACCAGGATGTAAAATGTGTGTCATGGTTAGAGACATTAACACTCCAAGATTCCACGGTAGTTTCTCTTTGAATAATACAGTTGCGTTTGTTGTACGCAACATCGAGTTCTAACACACCACATCCAATCAAACTAGCCGTTATGAATAGTAATACACAATTTTTAAAAATATATAAATTTTATCATTCAAAATGGACTTCATTTTTGGATTTGGAATGTCGAAATTATCTTAGGGTGATTTGTTTTATTTTTTTGAAAACATTTATTTTTTCATAAATTGTGAAAAACACTCAGTTATAGTTTTAAACAAATTTTTTTTTAAATAATTAATTGTTTGATTTAAATTTATTTTAGGTCAAAATAGATAAATAATACTTATATCTTTTCAATGTAATTTATTTGAGTCAATTGTAATAATATTGGATATATAAAATTTTATTATACTTTTCACCGTCTTTTACCCACCTCATAGAAGCATTTTCAAATTTAAATAAAACATAATTTAACCACTTTTGTGAGTTGAAATTAAAAAATTTAAGAGGCACAGTTAATTTTAAGATGTTAAATGTAGTAAAATAAGAAAAATGTAATTTTTGGTGAATCATGACTTTTAACATTTATTTACCATGGTTAAAAGTAAATAGATTAATTAAAGGTAAAAATAATAATATTATTACCCTAAAACATGTTGTAATAATATTGGATGAGTGTAATTCTAACATATACAAAATTAGGAATAACATATGATCCTTCAGGTCCACTTGGATTAGATTAGGACATTTATTATTATTTAATTCAAAGAAGAGTTAAAAGTGTTAAATTCAACGTTTAATAACTTAACTATTTTTAATATAGGGTTGACCACAAGAAAAATTCGACTATAAATAATCATTAGAAAGATAATTTTTTTAAACATAATGGATTTTTGTTTATATTTTTTAGAAATTAAATAATTTAATTTATTTATGACATAATGATGATGCAGTTTTTACATAATTAATGAAATATTAAGATAATTGATATTATAAATATCCAATTAAATGTAATTTGAGACTTTTTATGCAGTATACTAATTATATTGGTTAATATGACATATAAGAGTTGGATAGATGAATTGATTTTGAATAAATAATGCTGTTATTATTTTATAAAAAACAATATACAAAATAGTGTCAAAATAGACATAAAGAAGTTTTCAAAACAATATTGTATTATTAATTGATATTATCTTCCAAAAATCAAAGGATCAGACACAATACTTATATAATGATAGGTGTATCATTCATGAACCACTTGGGGTTTTATTGGAATTATATAGTATGTTTATTAACCATAGAATATAAAAATTCAAAGAGACTTAGTAAATGTCAAAATATTTAACTAAGAGTAAAATCTAAAATATAAGGTTAATATAGGGACCCAATCCTATCTAAAACCTATTGGTTTAGTGATTTTCAACCCATCCCCGCCTTATTCTTTAAATAATCAATTTTGGAGCCATTATAAACCGACAATTATTTTATTATAATATAATATTTCTATGTTTTCCTAAGGTGCCCCTCACGCATCTTATAAAAGTGCACTCCCACTTCTCTCTTATTCACACCTTAAAATCAATTTGGCTTGGAAAAATCCATCCAAAATAACCTATAAACTGTCCTCCCTTAATCCTATATGTATTAAGTTAATCAGAAAGCCACCCTAAGGATCCCTTTCGGTCATATCAAATGGAAGAACCCGAAGAAGAGGTAAATATTTCATCACCTCTTTCAAGTTCCTTTCTTCTTCAACTTCCTATTTATTCATTGTTTCCATTGTAAAATAAAAACTCTAGTATATTATATATTCTGAGATTTTATTATAAATACGGTATAATAATTTTCATTATTCTATCCATCCTTTTAATGACATGTCACCATACGTACGTACATACGACTTACCGTCTCCACGTCGTGGTGTAATTGTTATTGAATACATTATTATTTTGTAGGTTATAATAATGACGTTTAATTGATTTAAATAATAAATATAACATGATAATTATTCTCTATATATGATATAACGTCCAATTATATATTATTTTAATATCAAAATAATGATATTGTTGCTCGTGCGTACGTAGGGATTACCGTCTCAACAAACGCGATGAGATTAATTCCCCATCGTATCCATTCAAGAATAATTTTAATTTGATGATTAAAATAATTTTTAAAGACTTCATATCATTTTGGTTTTGAATAAGATATATATCATCCATAAAAAATATGACTCAAATAATAAAGAATATAATGGAAAACGAATCTGTTAACACCCAAAACGACGATAATACTAAGATATTATTAACAATGCAATGTTAAAAGATCATATATGATATCATATTAATGTATATGATTCTTGTATAATTTAATAACAATTATTTTAACATTATAAAGGAGTTTAACCTACCCTTGACCAAGGAAAATTATCAAGTAAGGGTTAATTTCACAATCTCTTTATTATCCGATGTTTCTTTTATTTAAGTATCTATTGGGACCTCTTTATCATCCATATCCATGTTTCATAAAAAATGTATTCCAAAACATTTTTAATATTTTATACACTATATTTTAAATTCATTTATACCATTTTATGACTTTCATAAGCTGTTTATAATGGAATCTTTCCATCATTTTCCAAACAAGGTACCTTATGACCTTTTCGAAAAAATTAAGGTAAGAATGTTTTTTTAACTTATACGGCTGGTGCAACTATTTTCCACCATTATAACTTAATCACAGATTCCCTTAAAATCATATAATAATATTATCAAATATAAATGTTTTCTCCTATCATTACGTGACTTTTAAATGATTTCAAAATAGAATGTGATATTTCTCTAAAAAGGTTTTGATTTCATCTATGTCAACATCCTTTGATGGATTTTAAGTTTGTTTGAAGTTGATTTATTATGATAAAAAACAACCATTTTGTATTGAATGTTTTGTGATATGTTTGACTGTGGATGTTTTATTTCATACCATTCATGGTTTATGGATAATGTATTGACATTTAATATGACAGTTTTAATACGAATGTTTATGTTATGTTTAAACCTTTTCATATGAGGAATGCATTGGACTTAGTAAGTGACGGGTGGAGCCCACTATGGCCCCTTGATGCATCGGTAGGTATCATGAGACAAACTAGTGTCTTGGAACAAGGCCTCGACAAAATCGTATTTTTATTGTTGGAAGAAGGCCTTTATTATGTGGTTATGAATGTCTGGCATTATGCATTCCATCATTAAGAAAGTGGTTATTGATATTGCATGTGATTATTTGACTAGTAGAATATACATGTGAGCAAGTAAATAACATTATTTTGATTTATATTTTCCATATTATGATGATGTTGATGTTTAAAAGGATTTTGTCTTAGTTATATACATTTCCTTAAATGTTTATGCTTATTTATGAATGTTTTCTCTATATTGTTATCCTTACTGAGAATCTGAGCTCACCCATTTTTAAGTTTTATTTTTCCCAGAATGCGACCAAGTATTTTATGACTAACCTGTAGGGATAGTCTATAGGATATTAGTGTTGTCTATGGAGACTTTATTTTTTTATTTTTCCATTTTATGATGTAATATAAACCTTATGAATGCATCTAGTTCTTCCAAGTCTACTAAACTAATCAGTCTTTCGAAAATTGATATTTTGTGATCATGATAATGTTACATAATAATGCTATGACTCTGGGTAAGTAGGGTCAGGGCATTACAGTTGGTATCAGAGAAATTTTATTACAAACCTTGGAAACTAGATTTAGATAAACTCTGATTAAATAACATAGCCCTAAGATAGAATTTGAGTATTATTATAGAAGAACTTCCTAGAATTTTAGTATTGTAGAGATTTTGTGAGTTATCAAAGAAATACATCCCTATATGGATACGAGAAGGTAGAGGTGGCTTTGGAATAGATGTATCTAGGGGTAAATCTTGAAAACACCACTTTGAGCTAGACTTGAACGAGAACTGGTGCACGGTAATGGGCCTTGCTGCACTCTTGGTTACGACACTCCTGGGGGATATGCTGAAGATAATTATAATTTTCTTTACAAATAATTATGAAGTATTTATGAGTATATACTTACTCAAAGAAAACATTTTTATGATTATGGTTTATATCCATAAATTGTTCAATTTATGTTAAGTGTTTTACAAGTTTGGATTTATGTATTGCGATTCATAAACTAATCTTGTGTATGCCATTGTTTATAAATGGAAACTAGTGGAAAGAATGGAAACCATTTCAATACACACACTCCATGTAGGGACTTTCCACTTGCTCAAGATAATTATAGTGGAGCTGGTGATGCAACCAGTGCTGATCAGCTAATCACCATACTGGGACAACTCACTCAGGTTATGAATAATATCCTTACCTGTATAGAGCACCCTGATCCGCATTGTGGAGGATCAATGTTAGATTGCTTCATGAGTCAACAACCACCCACATTAAATGGGGGTAAAAATACACTAGTGGTTGAGCAATGGATAAATTCCTTAGAGAAAATATTCCACTCTTGGGGGAGTAGTGAAAGGGAAAATGTTGTCATGGTAGTTTACCGCCTCACTGGAGATGTTGATCGATGGTGGTAATTGATTCAAAACCCGAAGGAAGATGATGAAGTATAATATATATAATGGAAGGAGTATAAATATATTTTATAAGATAAATACTTTCCTCATGACCACAGAGTAGATATAGAGATTCAATTTATGTTTCTGAGGAAAAAGAAGGATGCGAATATTGAAAAGTATGAGGCTAACTTTACAAGGTTAGCGAGGCATGCTGAAAATTATATACGTAACCCAAGAAGTAAGATTTATAGTTTTGTTGATGGGTTAAAACCATTTATATTTCAAGAATTAGTCTCAAAATCCCTCTCGACCTATGAAGATACTATCTCATGTTCTATCAAGATGGAAAATGAATTCTCTAAGTCTTACAACTTTAAAGAAAAGAAAGAGAAGAAGAGATCTGTTGAACACTCTGGAAATGGAAGAATGGAGAAGAATAGAAAAGTTGAGTATCCATCCTACAATAACTGTGGGAAGAAACACACTGGTACATGCCTGAAGGGAATGGGAGTCTGTTACAAGTGTGGTGAAAAATACCATCCAGCTCTTAAATGCAAGGGGGAGAATGATGGTGTCGATATTGAATGCTATAATTATAGAGCAATGGGGTATTATGATAATGAATTTTCTAAGCGTCTGGGGGAATTACTTCAAAAAAGGCCAAGGGACCAAGGCCAAGCTTATGATATCACTACTGCTGAGGTTGAAGCTCCGAAAGACATAGTAGCAGGTAATTTAATGGTTTCCTCAAGTTTATAAAATTCTTTATTTGATTCAGGAACATCATATTGTTTCATATCTTTCCAGTTTTCTATGAAAATTAGATATTTCAAATTTGATTTAACATGGGAGTTTTCAGTCAAAACTCTTATGGGATGTATCATTGCAATAATGTTTTGTGAATCACTCCACATTAGGGAATATAAATGTTCATTATAAGATGATATTATCATCATACCCATGATTTAATATGATATAATCCTCAGTATGGATTGGATTTCTGACCATGATGTGAAAATTTTTTGTAATAAGAAGGATGTTACAATTTTTGATGATGATAAGGAGTACCTTATCTTTAGATAAAAAATGTCACCACCTTATTCTTATATAGATCCACCCCTAGTAGCTTAACTAAATTCATTTACTGGGGAGGAAGAGAATGAAATAACTATGGGTGAGGAAAATAATGTTCAAATAGAGGATGTAACAATTGTGAAAGAATATATTGATGTATTTCCAGAATATTTACCTAGATATCCTCTATAATGAGAAATTTAGTTTCCCATTGATTTAATTCCTGGATCAAGGCCCATATCGAAGACCCCTTAGAGAATGGCCATCGTTGAATTAGTGGAACTAAAGAAACAACTAGAAGAATTGAGTAATAAGGTATTTTTTCACCCTAGTGTTTCTCCATGGGGATCCCCTACCCTTTTTGTTAAGAAGAAAGTTGGATCTATGAGGTTGTACATTTACTATAAGGAGATCTATGCTAGAATAGTAAAGAAAAAGTATCCCCTACCTCGCATTGATGATTTATTTGACCAAATTCATAGAGGTTAATACTTTTCAAAGATTAACCTTCTGTCTGGATATCATCAGTTGTGTGTGCTGAAGGAATACATTCTGAAAATAGCATTTCAAACCAGGTACAGGCATTACGTGTTTACTGTAAGGCCTTTTGGATTGACTAATTTTCCCTCCATCGTCATGGATCTAATGAATATAGTTTTCAGAGAATATCATGATGACTTTATAGTTGTATTTGTTGATGATATCTTGGTATACTCCAAAAGCTACGAAGATCATGAAAATCACTTGTGCATTATCCTGAATACTTTTATAAGACACAAATTATATGGGAAGTTTAGCATGTGTGAATTCTGGCTTCAGGAGATTTATTTATTTGTCCATATTGTCTCTAAGTATGGAATCTATATTAACCTTCAAAGAGAAGAGAAATCCATGAATGTCCAACACCGATGAGTATAAATAAGGTACACTGTTTTATTGGTTTATCAGGTTATTATAAACGTTTCGTCAAGAATTTTTCCTAGTTGGATAACCCATTAACAAAGCTCAATGAAAAAGGGTTAATTTTTTTTGAACAAAATAGTGTGAAGAATATTTTGTTGAACTGAAGAGAAGATTAGTCAATGCTTTATATTTACTATACCATCAGGGAATGGTGGGTTTGTTGTTTATAGTGATGCTTCAAAGAAAGGACTTGGTTGTGTCCTTATGCAGAATGATAGAGTTATTTCTTATGCATCAAGACATTTGAAAATTCATGAAGAAAACTATCTTTCTCATGATCATGAGTTAGAAGCTGTAAAATAAGCTTTCAATATTTGTAGAAATTATCACTATGGTGAAAAATATGAGATTTACATTGATCATAAGTGTTTGAGGTATATTTTCTCGCAGAAATAACTGAACATGAGGCAAAGATGATGGCTTGAACTACTCAAGGATTATGATTTAACTATACACTACCCCCCATGGAAGGAAAATAATGTAGAAGATTCTTTGATTTGAAAAGATCACAGAGTTTTGAACAGGATGAGAATCGAAAGGGATCATATTCTCATGGATCAAGTAAAGATAGATATGTGAATAACCATGGAAGATGGATCATCAATACTTTTTCAAATGGTTTCCAAACTATCTTTATTAGAAAGGAAAAAAAGTTCTCAAACTGATGATGAGGAGTATCAAAAGATGATTAATGATGTGAATGATTGGAGATTGAGTGACTTTGTTTATGAAGATGGAATTTTGAAATTTGGGAAGAGACTTGTGTTCCCAATATACCTGATCTGAAAAGGGAATTGCTGGATGATGCTCATAGTTCCAGTTTCTCTATACACCCTGGTACCACCATGATGTATTAATATTTGAAAAAACATTTTTGGTGGGACAAAATGAAGAGGGAGATTGCTGATTTTGTGTCATGATGTATGGTTTGTCAACAAGTGAAAGCTGGAAGGCAACATCTTGGAGAAGTCATGCAACCTCTTCCCATACCTAAGTGGAAATGTGATAATATTATGATGGACTTTGTCATGGGACTACCAACGAATCCTAGAAGGAACGATGCAATATGGGTCATTGTTGATCGTATTACCAAGTCAGCACATTTTATTTCTATATGAGAAGATTTAACACTTATAAAGATTAGTAAGACTATATATTAATGATGTTGTAATACTTCATGGAGTACCATTATCGATTGTTTCTGATCGTGATCCCTATTTTACATCAAGATTTTAGAAAATTCTTCAGAAATCCCTAGATATTGACCTTCTTTTGAGCGCTGCCTACCACCCCCAAACTGATGGAAAATCAGAATGGACTATTCAAACCATATAAGACATGTTGATATCATGCTCACTTGACTTTCAAGGTATATGGGATCAATATTGACCTCTTGTAGAATTTTTCTATAATAATATCTTCCGTTCAAGTATTCAGATGGCACCATAAGAAGCATTATACTGAAAGAGATTTCCCACACCAACCTGTTGGGATGATGTTGGTGAAATAAATCTCATAGGTCTAGAACTTGTGAAGGAAATGATTGAAAAGGTAATGGTAATCCAAAACCACATGAAGGTAGCTCAATGTAGACAGAAGAGCTATGCTAATAACCGAAGGAAGGATTTGGAATTTTTAGGTTGGAGATCGTGTTTTATTGAAGGTATCTCCATGGAAGGGTGTTATATGTTTTGTTAAGAACTGAAAATTGAGTCCCAAGAACATCAGACCTTTCGAAATTCTAAAACGAATTGGCGATGTAGCTTACTATTTGGCAATGTCGATAAATATCTACAAAGTTCATGATGTGTTCCACGTATCACTGTGGAGAAAATACATGCCTAGACCAACGCATGTACTCACCTATGAGGAATTAGAATTGGAACCCGATATCTCTTATTGTGAAGACCCTATCAAGGTACTTGACGCAAGAGAACAAGTTTTGGGAAACCGGACAACTCGTCTGGTAAAAGTTCTATGGAGAAACCATAAGATGGAAGAGGAAACTCGAGAACCCGAGGAACTAATGATGAAGAACCACCCGAGTCTTTTTATGAAGTAATATTCTATAAATTTTGAGGATGAAATTATTTGAAGGAGTGGAGAATGTAACACCCCATGCTTCCACGGTACGTTTCTCTTTGAATAATACAGTAGCCTGTGTTGTACGCAACATTGAGTTCTTACACACCACAACCAATCAAACTAGCCGTAATGAATAGTAATACACACTTTTTGAAATTTTAAAAATTTTATCTTTCAAAATACATTTCATTTATGGATTCAGAATATCGAAATTAGATTAGGGTGAATTTTTTGTATTTATCTGAAAACATTCAATTTTTTATGAATAGTGAAAGACACTGAGTTATAGTTTAAAACTATATTTTTATTTAAATAATTAATTATTTTAATTAAACTTATTTTAGGTCAAAATAGATACATAATACCTATATATGTTCCATGTAATTCATTGGAGTCATTTTTTAATTATATTAGATATATAAAATTTTATTGAACTTTTCAGCGTCTTTTACCGACCTACTGGGAGAATTTGAAAATTTACATAAACCATGATTTTACTGCTTCTGTGAGTTGAATATTGAAATTCTGAAAGACAGAGTTAATATCAAGGAGTAAAATGTGGTCCAATAAGGTAAAAATAATTTTTAGTGAATAGTATCTTTTAACTTTTATTTACCATGGTTAAAAGTACATAGGGCAATTAAAGGTAAAAATGGTATTATTGTTACCCTAACACATGTCCTAATTCTATTGGATAAGTGTAATTCAACCAAAAACAACTATAGGAATAAAATATGATCCTTTAGGTCCACTTGGATTAGATTAGGACATTTATTATTATTTAATTCAAAGAAGAGTTAAAAGTGTTAAATTTTATGTTTATTACCTAATATATTTTTAATATATGGTTACACATAAGATAAATTCAACTATAAATATTGATTAAAAAGAAAAAAATATTTCTACATAATGGAATTTTATTTATATTTTTTTGACATTAAATAATTTAATATATTTTTGACACAATGATGATATAGTAATTACGTAATTAATGAATGATTAAAATAAGTGATATCATAAATTTCCAAATAAATGTAAATTGAGACTTTTAATGAATTCCAATAATTCTATTGGTTAATATTATATATTAGAGTTGGTTAAAAGAATTGTTTTTGAAGTAATAATGCTGTTATTATTTTAGCAAAAGAAAATACCAGATAGTGTCAAAATTGACATAAAAGATTTTTTTAAAAACATATTATATTATTAATTGTTATTATATTCATAAAAATATATGGTTCAGAAAAAATACTTATATAATGATAGGAGTATCATTAATGAACCACCTGGGGTTCTCTTGGAAGTATATAGTATGTTTATGAACCATATAATATAAAAATACAAAGAGACATGGTAGATGTCAAACTATTTAACAAAGAGTCAAATCTAAATGATGAGGTTAATATAGTGACCCAAACCTATCTAAAAACTATCGGTTGAGTGGTTTTAGACCCATCCCCACCCTATCCTTTAAATAATCAATTTTTGTGACATTATAAAACGAACATTATTTTATTATAAAATAATACATCTAGATTATCCTAAGGTGCCCCTCACCCCTCTAATAAAAAGGCACTCCCCCTTCTCTCAATGTCACAACATAAAATTCATTTTTCTCGGAAAAAACCTACCCGAATACCCTCTAAACTGTTCTCCCTTCATCCTAGGGGCCGACCATTAGTCTGAAAGCCATTTTAAGGAGTCATTTTCATCAGATCAAAAATAAGAACCCGAAGAAGAGGTAAATATTTCATCACCTCTTTCTAGTTCCTTTCTTCTTCTACATCCTCTTTCTCTATTGTTTCCATTATAATATAATAACTGTAGAATATTATATATAATGTGATGTTATTATAAATATGGTACAAGAATATTCATTATTCTATCCGTCCATTGAATGTCTTGTCACCATATGTGCGTACGTGTGACTTACCATCTCCACGTCGTGGTGTAATTGTTATTCAATACATTATTATTTGGGTGGATATAATAATGATGTGTCATTGATGTAAATAATAAATATACCATGATAATGATTCTTTATATATGATATACCATCCAATTATATATTATTTTAAAGTCAAAAGAATGATATTGTCCCTTGCGCTGACGTACGGACTACCGTCTCCACGAACGGGATGAGATTCATTCCCCATCCTATCCATTCAAGACTAATTTTCATATGATGATGAAAAATAATGTTTAAATAATCGATATAATTCTGGGTATGAAAAAGATACATCTCATCCACAACAAATATGAGTCACATAATGAAGAATATAAAGGAAAACGAATCTTTTACCACCTGAAATGACGATTATACTAAGATATTATTAACAATGCAATGTTAAAAGATCATATATGATATCATATTAATGTATATGATAACTGTATAATTTAGTAACAATTATTTAACCATTATACTGGATTTTAACCTACCCTCGACCAAGTATATGTACAATGTAAGGTTTAATTTGAAAATCTCTTTATTATCTGATGTTACTTTTCTGTAAGTATCTACTGGGACCTCTTTATCTTCCATATCCATGATTCATAAAAAATGTATTCCAAAACATTTTAACTATTTTATAAACTATGGGTTAAAGTTATTTATACCATTGTTTGACTTTTATAAGATTTTTATAAAGGAATATTTATATCGTTTTCTAAACAAGGTATTGTATGACCTTTTCAACAAAATTAAGGTAAGAATGTTTTTTTTAACTTATATGGCGGATGAAGCTATTTTACACAGTTATAACATCATCAAATCTTCCCTTACAATCTTATAAGAATATTTTCAAATATAAATTTTTTCTTCTATAATTACGTGACTTTTGAATGATTTTAAAATATAAAGAGATATTTCTCTAAAAAGGCCTTGATTTCATCTATGTCAACATCCTTTGATGGATTTTAAGTTTGTCTGAAGTTGATTTATTATGATACAAAACTTAAATTTGTATTAAAGGTTTTGAGATATCTTTGACAGTGGATGTGTTATTTAACACCATTTATGGTTTATGGATAAAGTATTGACATTTCATATTCCAGTTTTAATATGAATGTTTACATTATGTTTAAACCTTTTCATATGAGGAATGTATTGGACTCAGTAAGTGACGGGAAGAGAATTCTATAGCTCCTCGATGCATTGGTAGGTCTCATGAGACAAACTTGTGTCTTGGAACAAGGCCTTGACAAAATATTATTTGTAGTCTTGGCATAATTCCTTGACTATGTGGTTATGAAAGACTGGCATTATGCATTCCATCATTTTGAAAGTGGTTATTGATATTGCATGTGATTATTCGACTAGAAGAATATACATGTGAGTAAGTAAATGGAATTATTTTGATTTCTATTTTACATATTATGATGACGTTTATGTTGACAAGGCTTTTGTTTTAGTTCTATACACTTCCATAAATGTTTATGATTATTTATGAAAGTTTCTACTATATTGTTATCCTTACTGAGCGTCTGAGATCACCAATTTTTACGTTTTATTTTTCCCAGGATACGAAGAAGTATATTATGATTGACATGTGGGGCTAGTCTATGGGATCTCATTGTTGTCTATGGAAACAATGTTGTTGAAGTTTTCCAATTTATGATGTAATGTAAACCATACAAATGTATCTTGTACTTTCAAGGGTACTAAACTAATCGGTCTTTCAAGACATTATTTTTGTGATAATTCCAATGTTATGTAATAATGCACCAACCCTAGGTAACTTGGTTTGCGGCGTTACAGAGAAGATCATCGATGGAACCACATGATGTCACATGATCAACTATATGTAGCGACATCCCAAGACCTCTACTTATCCCTACTCTTAGATAGGTTGGAAGTGGATTGACATGGTGAGTCGTTCAATGATCACCCATATAGAATCATGTCCACTAGATGTACATGGAAGACCTATCAAAAAGTACATGGAGGCCCCTTCCCACTTCCACACTAACATATCTAGTGGCTAAGCTAAGGCTGGTGGAACCAGATGCTCGGAATTCACTTGTTGAGAAGTGTGGCATTGCGAAACAAACTCTTCCATTGACTTCTTCATCCATGGCCACCAGTGCTATTTTAGGAGGTACTAGTACGTCATCAACACACAACGATGTACCTCCATAGAGGACATATGGAACTCCATCAAAACCTCCCCTCGTAGCACCGCCTGTACCATGGTATATCCTATATAGAGGATGACATGCCCCCTACCTTATGAAAATCCATCAGCTGCCTACCCTAAGGATATCTGAGCACATTGTGTCACGAACCAACCCGGGTCGACCCTGAACCGGTCACCCGAGCTGGCTAACCACATGGCCCGAAGGGCATTCTCAATCCCCATGGGCTGGCAACTAGTGTCGGGCATCAAAAGTAAATAGGTTGGAATGATTTGGCCCAAAAGAAAAAAAATAAATTAAGCAGCAGAAATAAATGGAACAAATGAAAATAAAGAAAGAGCAACCAACAACACCACTAAACTGACCACGACTAATACTCCACGTGACCCCTTGGGTCACCTTCCAATGCCACAAAAAACATTGCTCAAGGTGAACAACTGAATATGGAACCTGCAACATAACTAAAAATAAGAAAACACTATAGGCGTGAGTATTAAAAATGACTAGGTAGGCCCAACTAATTCTATTCTCAATTCACATACCAATAAATAATGAATTTATAAATTCTAGGTTTGAACTAAATTATATAAAATATGGTTTCCACACACTTTCGTTTCTAAAACAAGTAACATTCCATTTCCCTTTTCAATTTAGAACATGTTTAATGTTGAAAGAAGCAGGTGCATTTCATTTTTAAAACATTTTACGAACAATTTAGAAATCCAAAAATTATTTGTAAGTAAAAAGGAAAATAACACACAACACACACTAAGGGAATGGTAAAAGTGGCACACATGGGTCAGAAATCGAACTCGACCTCTCAATCGTCCGCCACACACAAACGATAAAAGAAACATTGGTCGAACCTAGGAGATCATGAACAATCTAGAACATACTATACATCTGACTCATCCTGAAGGCATGCCCTAACTCAGTGACGTCATAACGCCCATACTACTACCCGGTATAGCCCTGAATGGCCTAACCAAGGGGCCCAATCCCCATAGCAGCAATAACTCAGAATTCCCCTGCTATGGGGCCACTATCCAGTGCATATTCTAAACTAGTGCAACAATCATTCTCAGATGATTCACTCACTATGCCAGGTTCCCATGTCGACACATATAATAAAATAGGGGTATGTCTACAAAGTAAATCAAGCAGTCACAAAGCACTAACATCACATATAGCTCACACAATCAACGCACACCAAAGATCACCCCCGTGTGGGTTTTCCAAAGTAATCTATTTTATTAAAGTGCCAAACGGCCCTTCACCAATTTTAAATCCAAACATCATTTCTCAAGAAAACCCAAAACACTTGTTCAGAAGAAATTATTTATCAGTAAAACTAGAAGTATGTTTGGAATTCCATGAATTATGTTTAAAGGCCAAATGGGCATTCTTTCAAAGTTGGGTGTCCGCCCGTCAAGAAAATGTTCCAGCTGTTCGGTATAAAATAAACGGCTCTTTTCACACTAGATAATCATTTAAAATTTTATTATATAATATTATTTATCAATTTTTAAAATTAACAAAACATCAAGCAATTAATAAATTCTAAATTTAAAGGTATGTGCAGTGGGGGACCTACCTCGGCTCGCTGTCCAAACACAAAGGCACGACATGCCTCGCACAGGCATACAAGAAAGCGCATGCTGATGACAGAAATATCACGGGGATACCTTGCGAATGTGCTGCAATAAACACATAAAACCAAAATCACACACAGAAGGACTTAAAACAAACCAAACAAACAAACAACTTGATAGAACCACCTCGACACGACATTGAAACACAATTCACACCATCAACATTATTTTGTAGGTCACTTTAAAAATCCGAAAGTGTCAACAAAACCACACAACGTCAAGCCAACGAACCATTTCAAGAAAACACTTAGAGCACAAAACCAGAAAAAAGTGCATGAAATGATGAAATATACCTTTAAATCATGTGCATCCAAACACATTTTCAAACCAAATTCACAGCCCCAAATTATTCAACAAATCATTGAAAATTTGTAAAACAATTTCATGAAAATACCACAATGTGTTATACCAAAACACTCAAATCATCTTTTTAAACCAAACACACACAAAACCTATCCCAAACAGGTTTCTCATTCCATACACAATTTAATAAACAATTAGAATATTTTATAAAAAAATTAAAGAAGTTCCGCAAAGCTTTTACACAAATACGCACCCAAAATCCTCTTTTAAAACCAACCATACACAAACACCATATTAAAACATGACTCAAAACCTTTGTATATTTTAATAAACCAACTACAGAACTTATAAAATAATATTAAGTGGCACAACAAGATTTAACATGAGAAACACATCCAAAAAAGATTTGCTACTCATTAAAAAAACACTTTTTAACACACACACACCTCTTAATACCCCTGAAAACATAGTTCGCACCACCCAAATGAGCCCTAAACTCATTTTGAAAATGTATCACCAAAACAACACCAAAACATGCCAATAATTCCTAAAATAAACACATTAACAAAAACACACCAACCATTTCAGAACAAAAACATCCTACGCTCCACAAGAACAAGTCAAGGAACACATCAATAAACTCCATTAAGAATACTAAATTCATCTAGTGGTTATAGGGCACGGAACAACTTACTTCACATGAAGAGAACCCCATGTTTTGGTGAGAATTTCAATTGTACGCCAAAAGCACCCCAAGAAATCCCTAAGGAATCAAGTTCCATTCAAAAAAAATAAAATAAACATGAAGTCATCCTAAAACTAATATCCAACCAATTGGAACACTAATCCCCATGATGAGAGGAAGGAAACCCTTACCCATATAGAAAGGGAGAAGGTATCATGGTAACACACGGAGGGGGCGATGGCCAGGTTCCATGCTGCCGGAGGAGGGTTGGGGCAATATGGAAGTGGAAGTGGGTAGGCTGGTCGTTGGGTGCCGAATCGCGGCAGGCGAAGGAGGTGTGGCTTCAGGAGGAGGGGTGAGGGCTTCGGCGCGGAGAGGGAGGTAAGCAGGTGGGAAGTGATGGGAAGCCGGCAGGGGGGTGCGGCGGCGACGACGGGAAGAAGAGGGGGTCACACGGGGCGGTTGCGCTTGAGGAGAGGGGAGTGTCGGGTGCGGCGGTTGGGTGAGGCGGAGGGATACCGGGAGGGGCCAGGTGCGCGCCGGTAGAGAGGGAGGTCATTTGGGGCACCGCTGGGAGGAGGAAGTGCCGGACGAGGGAGGCGGTTTGCATAGGGAACAGGGGCGGGCGGGGGGGGGGGGGGGTACGGCCCGCGGCAGAACAGGAAATGAAGAATGGGGGTAGGGGCAAGCCGGCTATGGGAATTATGGTTTTGATTGGTTTTTTCCATTATAGTATAATAATAATAATAATAAAATCCGAAATAAAATAATAAAAATAAAAATAAAAATAAATTAATAATAACAATAATATACTAGAATAATAATAATAATATAAATTACAAAAATTATTATATTAATAATAATAAAAATACTAATAACTCATTAATAATACTAATGTCATTAAAATATTTAATATTCTAATAACAATACAATAATAATAATGTTAATATAAATGATAATAATAATTATAATAGTAATATAAATAAAAATATAAATAATATAAACATTAAGATATAGAGAATAAGAATATCATGTGTGAATAATAAAAACCAAATTCATTCATTTTAAAAGATGGAAAATTGCATGGCTCGTGTGCCACTGAGCACACAGTTGAGCAAGCCACGCTTAGACCATGCCACTCGGTACTACCTGCTTGCAGGTTCAAATCACGTGCTCACCGTGCGGTTCTATAAATTGCGCATTAGTCGTGCGCCATAACTCCGACACACCCGGGAGTCCGTGCAGGCACCGCGCTGTTACTCATAACCACGCGGGATGATCACGCAATAGTGAAAAATTGTCTAAAACCCAATGTAATAATTAAAGAAATTAATAATAACAAATCTATGAGGTCGGGGAGTGACAATTCTCCCCACCACAGACACTTTCTGCCCCCAGAAAGTCACTCAGCCAAGCGATGGACCAAACGAGAATTCATGCCCAAATAAAACTAGGAGAAGCCACAATATAGGAGAATGGGAGAAAACTAGGGGGTTCTCCCCACCACAAGAACTCAGCTAGTGCCGGAATTCATCACCCAAACATATCACCTTGAGAGGGGGGGGGGGCGAAATGGGAACTCCCAACCGATCCAGACTAACCTCTATAGCATGAGAGAAACAACACCTCCGTTGAAACATGGAACTCTCGACTGAGACCAAGAAAGCCCGAACACGATACAAAAACAACTCCGAGAAGAATATAACCCAAGAAGTAAACCCGAGCATAGCCACAAACATCGACTCTTCTGCAGGGACATATATCTCCAAAAAAACACTGCCAAACCAACATTAACCCACACAAGGTCCCAACATACCTCAAAGAAAAACGCACGATCCTAAACACCATAATCAGACAAACGAGACTATTTGGATTACAAACGAACACGTTCATCCCAACCTCACGATGAAACAATGAACCTAAAACAACACCAAAACATTAACAGTGGAAGAATGAGAACAGAAGGACTTTAAATGTTTCGTTGGAAACACAGAACACGAGACCCGAATTGAGGCGTCACACTCCCGACAACTCCTAACTACGCACGAGATTCACCGCAAGACCTGTGGTTGGGGCTCTGATGGTTGAAGCATCTCCTAAATCATAGTCAAGAACTTTAATCTCTTGGTCACTAGGTCTTCCTCAGGAGACGCTTCCTGTAAAGCTTTTCTAGATGACTTAGACACCTGCAATGATGGCAGGTCTTCGGAGGGGTGTGACACGACGACTCGTATGCCCTAAACGTCCATATTGATGGAACACCATTAGATGATCCGATGAACTGGAAGTTAGAGCCACTAAAGAGAACTCTTTAGAAACAAATTTACCTGACACACTCTGCTCGTCAGATGGGGAACCTTCACGAGCAACAGGATACAGTGGATTGCCAACCGTTTGCGCTCCGGAGACTAACTCAAATTAGAACACCTCATGCACCAACTTCTCAAAAAGTGGTGCTCCCAAAAAGGGAGGACTCACTCCTTGATCTCTGGACGAAGACACCTGATGAAGGGAGAAGTATTCATCCAGTCCTGTGACACTACCCCCTGAAAAGGAGACACAAGATCTTTGAAATGGTCAACATACGCTTTCACCATCTGTTGGCCATGTTGAACACGCATGATCTCTTCTATTTCCTTCGTCCTCACCTCCACAAGTATAAACCATTGAATGAAGACGACTTTGAAGACATTCCACATTATCCCAACTTGTATTATTGGTGGGGCGAACAACTCCTACTCGTCCAGAGCTGGACCTTTGAATAGACCCAGGACAACATGCATGGTTTTGGCAGTTCCCAATACCCTGAAGACATGCTCGACATATTCAAGCCACTCCACTGTCTCTAAAGACTATAATCACCATCAAGGGAAGACAACGTCTGAGAAGGACCACAAACTGGGCATGACTCATCAAAAACTCTGGGGACCATTCTGGGCTCCATTTCTGAACAACATATAAAACAGAAATCCAAAACCAATATCATTCGAAGCAACGTCAAAAAAACACCCTCATCCAAAAACAACCAGCTAAAATCCAAACAAAAACAAACACAACCCCAAAACCACTTTTCACTTTATATTTCAAAACCACCTTCTTTCGAGGCTACTTTCCAAATACTAAATTCACTTTTCAAACCAATTTCAATTTCCAAAAATCATTTTTCTATTTATAAGTCAATTATGAAAACGAGGTCAAGCCTTTAATTTCAAACACACCCAGGTAATCCCATGAACAGTTGAACATGTATTCATCCACTTTCATTCATATGCATCAACACGCACTTTCTGCACATCCTCTCACATGTGAAAACGTTCATAAAGAGAACCTGAGGTATCACCCCAAACCATTCTCGAACAATTTCCATGGAAATGCCAGTTTTCCAAAAAAAATTATTTCATTTTTAAAACCCATTTCATAAATATAATGTCATTTAAAAGAAATCAGTTTCATTTTTGAGAACATCATTTTTTTCATTTCCAAAAACGAACTTACACCAACCAAAACAAAAACGACACTCAACTTGCATCAAACCACCGGAGTGGGGGACTAGTGGTCACACTTAACTTGGAGACATGGTAGTGGTCCATGACCTAAGTAAGCATCAACAAGTAGGAGGAATTCAGACCATGTACCCGGACACCACATGGGTCACTACTCCATGTGTGATCACGATGTAACATCAGTTTACCTCTATTGTCATCCCCCAATCAATACCAAACCAGAATGAAACAAAGACTCAATTCCTGGACTATCCCTGGAGACTTGAGGTGCGGAACGGGCGAGGGTTCATTATGTCCTCACCATAACTTCCACTGTAGTCCCGAAAATCCTAGTCTTCATCTACCAGACACCCCAAATAACAAGAGCCCCCTCTGATACCATTTTATCACGAACCAACCCGGGTCGACCTTGAACCGGTCACCCGAGCCGGCCCGCGACATGGCCCAAAGGGCGTTCCCGATCCCCATGAGATGGCAACTAGTTTCAGGCATCAAAAGTAAACAGGTGAGAATTATTTGGCCAAAAAGAAAAAAAAAACAAATTAAGCAGTAGAAATAAATGGAACAAATACAAATAAATAAAGATCTACCAACAACGCCACTAACCTGACCACGACTAAAACTCCACGTGACCCCTTGGGTCACCTTCCAATGCAACAACCAATGTCGCTCAAGGCGAACAACTGAATCTGGAACCTAAAACAAAACTAAAAACAAGAAAACACTATATGTGTTAGTATTAAAACTCAGTAGGTAGGCTCGACTAATTCTATTCCCAATGCACATATCAATAAATAAAGAATTTATCAATTCTAGGTTTGAACTAAATTATATAAAATATGGTTTCCACACACTTTCATTTCTAAAACAAGTAACAGTCCATTTCCCTTTTCAATTTAGAACAAGTTTAATTTTGAATGAAGTAGGTGCATTGAATTTTAAAACATTTTATGAACAATTTAGAAATACAAACATTAGTTGTTAGTAAAAAGGAAAATCACACACAACACACACTAAGGGAAATGGTAAAAGTGGCACACATGGGTCAGCAACCGAACTCGGCCTCTCAATGGTCCTCCACAAATAAATGCTAAAAGAAACATCGGTTGAACCTAGGAGATTGTGAACAATCCAGAACATACTATACATCTGACTCATCCAGAAGGCATGCCCTAACTCGATGACTTTATAATGCCCATACTAGTACCCGATATAGCCCTGCATGGCCTAACCGAGGGGACCAATCCCCATAGTAGCAATAACTCAGTATTCCCCTGCTATGGGGCCACTATCCAGTGCGTATTCTAAACCAGTACAACAATCATTCTCAGAAGATTCACTCATTATGCCAGGTTCGCATGTCAACACATATAATAAAAGAGGTGTACGTCCACAATGTAAATCAAGCAGTCACAAAGCACTAACATCAAATATAGATCATTCAATCAACGCACACCAAAGATCACCCCCCAAGTGGGTTTTCCAAAGTAATCTATTTTATTAAAGTTCCAAATGGGCCTTCACCAATTTTAAAGCAAAACATCATTTCTCGAGAAAACCCAAAACACTTGTTCAGAAGAAATTATTTATCTTTAAAACTAGAAGAATGTTTGAAATTACATGAATTATGTTTAAAGGCCAAACATGCATTCTTTCAAAGCTAGGTGTCTGCCCATCAAGAAAATTTTTCAGGTGTTCGGTATAAAATAAACAGCTCTTTTCACACTAAATAAAGATTCAAAACTTTATTATCTAATATAATTTATCTTTCATTAAAATTAACAAAACATCAAGAAATTAATAAATTCTAAATTTATAGGTAAGTGCAGTAGGGGACCTACCTCGGAACGCTGTCCAAACACAAAGGCGAGACATGCCTCGCACTGGCGTACAAGTAAGCGCTGGCTGATGACAGCAATATCGCGGGGCTACCTTGCGAACGTGCTGTAATAAATGCATAACACCAAAATCACACAAAGACGGACTTAAAACAAACCTAAAAAACAAAAAACATGAAAGAACCACCTCGACATGACATTGAAACACAACTCACACCATCAACATTATTTTCTAGGTCACTTTAAAAATCTGAAAGTGTCCACAAAACCACACAACGTCAAGCCAACGACCCATTTCAAGAAAAAACATAGAGCGCAAAACCATACAAAAGCGCATGACACAATGAAATATAAATTTAATTCACATGCTTCCAAACACATTTTCAAACCAAATTCACAGCACCCAAATTATTCAACAAATCATTGAAAATTTGTAAAACAATTTCATGAAAATACCACAAGGTGTTATACCAAAATACTCAAATCATCGTTTTAAACCAAACACACACAAATCCTATGCCAAACATGTTTCTCATTCCAAACACAATTTAATAAACCATTAAAATATTTTATAAAACAAATTCAAGAAGTTTTGCAAAGCTTTTACACCAAAAACACACCCAAAATCGTCTTTTAAAACCAACCGTACAGAAACACCATATTAAAACATGACTCCCTGCCTTTGTATAATTTAATAAACCAAATGAACAACTTATAAAATAATATTAAGTGGAACAACAAGAGTTCACATGAGAAACACATCCAAAAATATTTTCTACTCATTAAAAAACACGTTTTAACACACACACCTCTTAATACCCCTGAAAACATAGTTCGCACCATCCAAATGCGCCCTAAACTCATTTTGAAAACGTTGCACCAAAAAAACACAAAAACATGCCTATCATTCCTAAAAAAACACATTATCAAAAACACACCAACCATTTCAGAACAAAAACAACATTCACTCCACATGAACAAGTCAAGGAACGCATCAATAAGCTCTATTAAGAATAATAAATTCATCTAGTGGTGGTAGGGCACAGAACAACTTACTTCGCATGAAGAGAACCCCATGTTTTGGTGCGAATTTCAATTGTGCCCCCAAAAAACCCCAAGCAATCCCTAAGGAATCACGTTCCATTCAATAAAAATACATAATCAACATGAAGTCATCCTAAAACTAATATCCAACAAATTGGAACACTAAACCCCAAGATGAGAGGAAGGCAACCATTACCCATACGGAAAGGGAGAAGGCAACATGGTAGCACACGAAGGGGGCGATGGCCATGTTCAAAGATGTCGGAGGAGGGTTGGGGCAATATGGAAGTGGAAGGGGGTAGGCTGGTCGTTGGGTGACGAATCGCGACAGGAAAAGGTGGCGGGGCTTCAGGAGGTGGGGTGAAGGCTTCAGTGTGGCGAGGGAGGGAAGCAGGCGGGCGGTGATTGGAAGCCGGCAGGGGGGGTGCGGCGGTGACGACTGGAAGAAGAGGGGGTCACACGGGGCGGTAGTGCTGGAGGAGAGGGGAGCACCGGGCGTAGCGGCTGGGTGAGGCGGAGGGATACCGGGAGGGGCCTGGTGCACACGGGTAGAGAGGGAGGTCCTGAGGGGAACCGCTGGGAGTAGGAAGTGCCGGATGGGGGAGGCGGTTCGTGCAGGGAACAAAAAGGGGGGGGGGTGCATCCCATGGTAGAACATGAAAGGAAGAATGGGGGTTGGGGCAAGCCGTCTACGTGCATTAGGGTTTTGATGGGGGTTTTTTCCCTTATAAAATAATAATAATAATAATAATAATAATAATAATAATAATATCCGAAATAAAATAATAAAAATAACAATAAATTAATAATAACAATAATATACCAGAATAATAATAATAATACAAATTACAAAAATTAAGATAGTAATAATAATAAAAATATTAATAATTACTTAATAATACTAATGTCATTAAAATCATTAATATTCTAAATAACAATACAATAAAAATAATGATAATATAAATGATAATAATAATATTAATAATAATTATAATAGTAATATAAATAACAATATAAATAATATAAACATTTAGATATAGGGAATAATTATAGTACGTGTGAATAATAAAAACCAAATTCATTCATTTTAAAAGATGACCAATTGCACAGCTCGTGTGCCGCTGAGCACATAATGGAGCAAGCCACGCTCATACCATGACACCTGGTTCTACCCGCTTGCAGGTTCAAGTCACATGCTCACCACGCGGTTCTATAAATTGCGCGTGAGTCATGAACCATAACTCTGACACACCCGGGAGTCCGTGCAGGCACCGCGCTGTTACTCCTAACCATGCAAGATGATCGTGCAATAATGGAAAATTGTCAAAAACCCAAAGTAATAATTAATGTAATGAATAATAACAAATATGTGAGGTCGGGGTGTGACAAGTTTAGCCTCATAGTCAGTGTCACAAAGCTATGCCTCCCTGACTCACTGAAGGAGTGGTGGTGTGACTATCATAGACTGGAGGTATGCTGCCTCATCTCTATCCACGAAGGATATCTGCTACAAGGCTAGCATCTCTGTTGCCTCACTCAACAACTGCAGACTAGATCTTCTTACTTATTAAATCTGCTACAATGATTCCCTTCATAGAAGTATAGACTATCTTTAATTCATAGTCCTGGATAAACTCTATCCACCGCCATTGTCTCAGGTTCAGGTCCTTATAAGAGAAAATATACCGGAGACTCTTGTGATCAGAGTATACTGTAAAATGTTCTCTCATAAAGAAATGGTTCCACATATTCATGGTAATGAGAACTACTTCTAACTCCAGGTCATGGGTAACATAGTTATTCGCATGCAACATTATCAGTCATGAACCATAAGCGATCAATGCTCGCTCCTACATCAGGGCACATCCAAGCCGAGTCCCTGATGCGTCGCAGTATACTACATACCCAACACCCTCTTCTGGCAGCCTTAAGATGGGAGAACTCTTCATCCTTTGCCTCAGCTCCTAGAAACTCTTTTTTTATCTCTCCATCCATATGAATGGTTTCCATTTCGTTGTCAATGCTGAAAAGTGTGCAGAAACCCTAGAAAAATCAGGCATGAATCTCCGGTAGAATCCATCCAACACTAGGAACATCTGCACCTCCGTCATGCTCATAGGTGTCTACCAAACAAACACAACCTCTATCATTTCTAGATCCACTACAACTCTAGCCTCTGAGATAAAATTTTCTAGAAAATGGTCCTCCTATATCTAGATATGGCACTACAAGAGTTAACCATAAATCCAGTGCTCTCAGAGTTTATCATGAACCACATGTAGATGATAGGCATGCTCCTCCACCATTAGCGATTATATCATGATGTCATTGACGAAAACCACCACGAAGAGATCAAGGAATGGATGAAGGATCCTATTCATGAGTCCCATGAACATTTTTGGGGTGTTATTCACGCCAAAATGCATAACCTAGAACTCATAATGGCCATACCGACATCTGAAGGCCATCTTCTGCACATCCTCATCTCGTATCCAGAGCTGATGATATCCTGATCAGAGATCTATCTTTGAAAACCAATGAGATCACTTCAGCTGATCGAAGATATCATCAACACTCGGGAGTGGATACTTGTTCTTAACAGTTACCTAGTTTAGGCCTTGATAGTACACATAGAGTCTCAAAGTCTAATTTTCCTTCTTGGTGAACAAAATCGAGGCTGTCCATGGAGAAACACTGGGTCTTATGAACCCCTTTCCCTGCATGTCCTCCCACAATAGACGTAACTCACGATGCTCCATGGGATCCATCTGATATGCTAGAGTAGATATCAGTGCCATCCAGGGGTACAAGTCGATTTAAAAGTCTACATCTCTACGCGGAGGTAGTCTGGGAACATCATCAAGAGAGACATTGCTATACTGGTCCACCAGTATAGGATAACTCGGACTCTTGACATCAACTTCTCTGAGGGTAAGGCTATCCATCTAATGAGTAATCAGCTACACCATCCTTTGGATACGTCCATCCTATTCTACAAATATTCCCTTCTCAATGGTGAAGGAAACCTGGTCTTAGACGTTCAAACACAATGCACTATGCACCTAATATAGTCTATATGAGAATGGATTGTGGATAACCCGTCCATACCCCTAATGACATCTTAAGGCCTCAATGCTGCTACTAGGAGATCCCAGATGAAGATCTCACCTCCTTGGGTAAGCTCATAGTACCCAAACCAGTGTGTAATCATCGAATCCTCTATCGTATGTGTCTCTAGCCATAAGGATTGATCCAACAACTCCACCGAAATCTCCGAGCTCTGAATGATGGTCGTGGAAATAAAAGAGTGATTGGCACCTGTGTCTATATGTATTGCATCTAAGGTAGAGTAGACACATATCAAACCTCTAATAATCTCTGGAGCACCATGGTCATAGGCCTTAACTAACTAGAGTTGAGCTCGTTCCTGTCTACCTGCTCCCTGTGGTCAGGGTGGACCACCTGTCGGTCGTGGATGTAGAATCTCAAAAATTCACTCACTGCCGGCGGCACAACCATCTCCTCTTCCACACCCACCACCCTACGGGCCTCATCGATTGAGCCTCTACTTATTCCTCGGTAGTCCCTCAGCCATGTACTTGTTATCATTACAGAGGGTCAAGCAGTCGCTAGCCGTATGACCCTACCTGCCGCACGTGTAACACTGTATTCCCCTCACCGATCTACCTCTATCTTGTGAGCCTCACACCTCTAACCCCGCATCCCGGGGTCATCCACCAGAGGGTTTAGTCCACATGAATCTCTATGTCATCTGCCTACTGCCTTCTATATATGAATCGACTTCCTATTGTCTGGTGGTATCTCTCGCTATTGGTGCCTGCTCAGCTAGGAAGTACTCCACCAAAATTGCTTGTTCAAGAACCCCACCTTGCGTCAGAATGCTGAGGAATATCATAGATGTTCTGATCTCCCATATGAGACCCTGATCAAAGGTTTCAAACATGAATAAAGGGTCTCCTACCATGTTAGTGGAGTAAGAGGAGAGATTAGTTAACCTTGCTAAGTACTGGCCCACTGTCATGCTGCCCTACTATAAGTGCAGCAGCTCCTGTATATGCACAGAGCACAAGCTGACTAGGATGAAATCGTCCATGAAAAGTCCCTCTAAGTCATCCCATATGAGGGTCACCTCAACATGTATCTGGATCATTAGGATCCACCATCTCCGAACTAATTCTTGAAAAAGACAGGCAGCCAGGATCACCATAAAATTAGTTTGTTTCCCAACTAAGTGAAAATCTCTGGCCATAGCCTCCATCCAGTCCTCAGCCACCTGTGGGTCTGTCTCAAATTATAACCTCAGAGGCATCTGCCACTGAAACTCATGAAACATGCCCAGTCAGCGTGCATCCTATACTAGTGGGACTGGTGGAAATGGTTGCCCAACGAGAAGCAGTGATGCTGGGGCACCACCCAAAGGTGCTAACGCCGTGAGAGGGCCCTGCAGTGAGTCATCATCACTCGGTGGGCCATCATCATGTACTCTTTTAGAAAACCCGGGTGGCTATCTTTTTGGTGGCATCTTGAAAATAAACAGGTGTTCCACGGTTAAAAGTTATACTAGGTGAGATTACTCAAGAAAACACAAGAAAAAATTTTCAAAACATATACAATCTGTGTTTTCGTGAGCTGAGTCTGAAATCAGAATTTAGGGTCTTTACTTATGGGTACGTCAGCCGCCACGACAACATTGGACTCCCAGAACTAAAAACCACACTCTAAACACTTAACACTATTTCCAAAAAGAAAAGATCAGAGTCCTAGTTCTTCAATAGAACTTAACTCCTCTGATACTAATTGGTCATGAAACATCCTCTGGGGCCTATGCCCTGACTACCCCAAGCCCGCCTTCTACAGGCCAGGGGCTGGAAACTAGCACCAAAAGGCATGTTCTCGAACACGGAAAGGCATTTCCTTTAAACCTGTACAAACACATTGTCTGAGAACACAAAAAGAAGAAACTATGAAGTAAAATATTGTAGTAATGGATTTTTGAAAGTAAATGGGTCTGTAATACAATCCCAATAGTAAAATTACATGTAGTATGGGAAGTATAGTACAACTAAAAGTAAAATGGAAAACTACTATAGGGTTGTCTTCTGAGGTTCCTACCTGTAGGATAGGTACAGATCGCCTCCAATGCACTCCACCTCTACTCGTATCCTCTGCATCACATCACGCTGATTGTTCCACCTCCAAGCACCATACTATCCTTGATCCCTTAACCCTAATCAATGCTGCACATCGTCTACACAAGATATAATACGGTGTGTGTGAAGCCCATGCGGGGGTGAGTATAATGATACTCAGTAAGGACCCCGTGAACTCGAATGTCTCCTAGATTTCCACAATGAAATACCACAGGGTAACACCATGAAGGTAGATTAAAAAACATGTAAAGTACCACATAGAATAACCTGAAACACAAGAACAAGGTAATGAAAACTCAAACTAGGATTTTTTCTATGGGTAGTAACAGGTAACACCCTCAATCACAACGTCAAATGCCTTGGTTGTGGGAGAACTCCTCCACTATCGAGTATAGTGGGCATAACAGGTCACTCCGATAAGCTTCCCACTAACGTTTAACTATTTATGTACTACTCCCCATCGCATACTGTGGATCCGCCAGGTCACATAGAGCCATCCCCCACCCCGCCAATGTGGTCTGCTAAGGTACTCCTCCCCATTGCGTATCGTGACTACTCTCCACAGTGTCCCACCAGGTCATGCAGAATCACCCACCCCATCATGGTCTGCTATGGTACTCCTCCCCATAGTGTACTATGGTCTTCGAGTCACCCTGAGATGAAAATTCAGTAGTCATCATGTCCCAGCCAGTCATAGGGTTCTGTGCGTAGTGCACTTGGGAGAACCGCTCCCCAAGCCATCATTCATATCTCAACAAGCACAAAGTATCATAATTAAGTAACCAAGTTATCCTCCATGTAAAAAGGGTTGCAATGCAACAGATGGGTCATTAGTCGACACACGGTCTATGCATTATTGGCATTTCAGTGCCGAGGACCCGGGTGGATTCTGGTACAATCCAACCAGGCCGAACTCCAAGTTTTTGCAATATTTTAATTGAGTAAGTCAAGTAGAACATCATGCTGAAAGGGTACCAACACCATAGATAGTTTGTAAAACGGGTATACAGTTCTCTAGATAAGGTCCTCTGACTGTTTTGGGGCCTGGTGTGGCCCGGGTCAGGTCTGACCGGTTGGACCGACCTGACATGACCTGGTTTGGATGGGTCGAGGGTGAATCGACCCATTGGGAAGATGTACGGTCTGCCCTGCAATAGGGGAATCATGAAAGGGTGGCCCACAAAGGGGTTGAATGACCCATGTGGGGCGGTGGCCCGATCAGAGGGCGGTAGCCCACTGGGGTGGCGTCCTGGTCCGATGGTGGCGACCCGGTCTGTGTGTGGTGGCTCGGTCGGAGGGTGGCGGCCCTATCCGAGGGTGGTGTCTTGGTATGAATTCTGTTACATACTATGGTGGTGGCCCAGTCTGGGGGAGGTGGCCTGGTCTATGGGTGGTGGCCCGATGTGAGGGCAGTGGCCTAACTTGAGGGCGACGGTTGGCTTCAAGGGCTGCGGCCCGGTCTGAGTGCGGAAGCCCGGTGTGATGGTGGAAGCCCGGCTTGAGGGTGGAATCATACTCCGAGAGTAGAGGTCTGGTCCGAGGGCAGTGACCTGGTGAGAGGGGTGGAACCTTCTCCGAGGGTAGTGGCCCTACTCGAGGGTGGAGGCCGACTCCGAGGGTCGGGGCCCAGTCTGAGGGCAGTGGCCGAACGTGAGGGTGGTGGCCTACACCGAGGGATGTGTCCTAGCATGGGGGTGGTGGCCCGACTCAAGGGTGGTGACCTGCTTCAAGGGCGACAGAACGGTCTGAGGGTGGCGGCCCATGGTGAGGGCAGCGACCTGCTCCAAGGGCGGTGGCCCGATTTGGTCCAACATAGGGGGGTGTAACCCCCTGTCCTCTAGATTCGCAATAATCCATAAGGCCGTTCATTTGGCAAGGTGGGGGTGCCACTTGGTCAACGTGAAACCTATCGGAGGCGGGTTCGGCCTCTATGAAGGCTTCGGCCACGACTTCCATTCGCCGGAAGCATGACAGTCACGCCACCTCCCTTCCCATGACTGGCTGTCGTGCAGACCACCTCCTACATCCGCCAAAACTGACGAGCCACAACCTTCCTCTTGCCGCCTTCATCGACGTGATCGTGGTCTTCCAGGGTGGCGCAAGGATAACTAGATATCGGAGGGTTCCCCTAGGTTGTTTTGGCTCATTAACTCCGCATTAGCCCATATTATGGAGGATATTAAGTGGTTAAATAATAAATTTAATTAAACAACAAGATAAACCCCACAAAGATTTCAGGCAACAATCCTACTGTAATGAAGAATGAATTATGGGTCAACCTGTTTATCGGTTGACTCGCATTCTTCATATAATTTCATGAATGAGGAAGAGAGAATAAAGAAAAAATAAAATAAATAACCCCCTCCCATGAAACTTTGGAGAATGGTCGTGGTTGAGGGTGTCTCGTTGTTCACCGTCCCCACAACAAGCTGTCCTCATCGCCACTCAAACATCAAAATGTGGTTCGAGGTTTTGGTTTTTCACGTCAACTCTATCTGGGGTAGGCTCTGTCCTCTAAGGGCTCGACGTTATGTCACTCCAATAGAACGTCGTTGATTGGAAAAGCTTATCTGATACCCCTACCCCAAGAACTATATTTATATAAGAGGGGGAGAGTAAGTAACGACATGGGGAGTTAATGATTATCATAAATTAGGATGCTTAGTAATCCACCAATGACATTGTTACATAGTATTTAGCAAGTCAAGGAATTCATTTTCCTTACTCATCGTGGGTCCCACAATCCGCTTATCTATTGGTGGAAGAGAAATAAAATAATGAAATTAATTTATTTCATTTTTTTAAAAGCCACAAAAATTAACTTCTTTTTCAGACATACTGGAGTCAAATTAAGGCCTCCCTTAAGAGAATCGTAGCTCTACAGATTCAACAATGCACTTATATTTTTAATCTGATCAATAGTTCAAAAGTTTGAAAACACCGCTCATGTGTTTACTGAACGTACCCAAAAAAGTTCATAAATTCATTCTTGGCACACTACGCCACAGAATCACGCGCCGTCAATTTTCAAAGACTCATAATAATTCCTTATAATTAAAAAAATCATGGAAAATATGGGTTTTTACAAAATAAATATATAAATAATGTTTTTTATGATAAGGTTATATCAACATTTAACTCATTAATTAGTAAAATACTTTTCTTTCATTCAAAATCATAAAAACATGATCATCGTCATGGTTTACATCCTGAAATCAAATGAAATGAAATTATAACTCGATAAAATATATGTGAACATCTATTACCATATAATATATAATATATTAATGATTTTTTTATAATAATAATAAAAATGGACACCACTATTAGGAAAGTATAATGCAAATGATTAAAAATATAAACACACTATGTGTAAAATAAGAAGAAATAATTTATAGAATGAGTATTTATAAACATTATGAATGAAAATATATATGAGTAAGGTAATAAATTAATTTATTATAATATATATTTTTACGAAATAGGAGTTTAATATATATTTTTTGGATATCAGGATGAGAGTTGAGGGTTTGAAACATAATTTCCATTATTGAGTCATATTTATGTTATAAAATATGTTCACTTTTGGATGGTGTAATTATCAAAAAAATTTAAAATTTGTATGATGATTCTTTTATATTTCATGATATTTAAATTTTCTATTTTATATTAACTTTCCCATGTTATTTTTTTCTAGTGCTCTAATGTTTTTATGGGTTTTCATTTCAATTTCCCTTCATTGAGACATATATTGTATTTATGAACCTAATTTCATTAAGTGGTGTATATATAGACTATTTGAAATATCATATCATAAATTGCCTTTTAATCATTAGTATTAATGTTTAATTAAAATCCCCCCTTTTAAGGGGCTTGATTCGAATGTTTCTCAACTATATGGGTTCTCTTGTTCTCAATTATAATTATTTGATATATAATAAATTTTATGCACTATAATCCATTTTTATGGTGTTATATTGATTCAATATCCCAAGAGTTTTCTTTTCATGGTATTTAATGATATTTATTTTCCAAATAATATTCCCTTTTCGAAGTGTCTAGTTATTTTGTTGATTCCCTAATAGGGGGTATTTTTTGTAACTCAATTTTTATTCATTGTATTTTGATCATCCATTGAAATTATGTCATATATGTGTAGTAAAATGTACCATTTGATTGTATTATGTTTCATTCTATCATTATTTTTGGGGGATATAAATTCCTAACACATAATGATTTGAAAAATATGTCCCACTTGTCAAAATATATTTGATTTAAACTATCCACATTCATTATCTATATGGATTACAATATTCTTAATGCAATATTTCTTATCCCACAAATAGGTGTTAAAATCACATATTATAAAAATCATATTGGATTATTTTAACCTATAAATTATTATATACTATTAACCTGGGGAAATTTATTAACATTCAAATACATATTATTATTATTATAAAGATTACCATGTATTGTTTATCAGTCCACCTTCTCCATCTGTATGAGTAATGATTAGGTTATCCCATTTATTGCAATGGGGATAACTGTTGGCATTTTATATGTTATTATTTCAATCTACATGATTATTGTAAATATGTATTATATATTTTTTATTCATTTTTTCTTATGGTGAATGCATTCGCCAAAAATATGTGTTGTGTAGGGCCAAAAATTATATTTCCTCTTGATATATAAAATGTTATCATGAGACAAAATAAGTTGGGTTTTGGTGTATGAATCTTCCCATGATATGATATTGTCTTGGAAAAAATCCTTGATTATAGGATGTATTGTCTATAGTATTGAGGATATGTAAAGTATCGTAGAATAAGACTTTTACAGTGGATTTTTGATGTCAAAAATTATTCTTTACATCAATATTATATTAGTATTATATATATATATGTATTTAATTATTATCATGGATATAAAATTATCTAATTTTAATATTGATTATGGATTCCTATTTTTTCCATTTCATTTCAGGACACTAGTTCTATTATTTATTTAGTTATATGTTTCATTATTAATTATTTTATCTTACCATTTCTATGTCTTCATTTTCCCCAATTTATATAGAAAATTGGTTTATGTGACTTGTTTTAAAGGATATCATTTTTGAATGAATTTATGGGAGACATGTAAGACTTATCATGATTTATATAGTTATGTATATAATAGAATAATTTTAAATTTGATATAAAGAAGATGTGATTTATCAATTTATGGTGTTTCTTAATTCTCTAAATCTCTAAAACTATAAAATAATTTATATATAATATATTTAATAATCATTCTAATTTTATAGTTATGTTTAGTTATATCCATGAGTTTACATCTGGTATCATGAATGTAATTTAATGCATGTATTTTGGACCACTATATCTAAGAGTATATGTCTTGGGAATCACATTCCTAGATTATTTATTGATTTATTAAATTTTATAATTTTTATTAATTAATGAGTAAGTGACTGGTCATATGAAATTATACATGATATATAGGGTTTTTTTAGTAAAATACATCCTTTTGAAGGATAATAGACCACTTCATGAGATACCAGGGTATTCTTAAAATGTGATCATTTGGTATGCAATTGTGTTATGAATGTTAGGATGACTTCATAAGATATCTCAATCTCATTTGATTATAGATGTAAAATATATGAATCACAATAGATACATTACTCATAATATTATTTCCACCCAAAAAAGATATTTAGATAATGTAAGATATCATATCAATACTATATTCACTTTTTATATGATTTAGGGTCCTTACAAAATATTATTTGAGTTTGTAAGATACAATAATTTATAATAAATCTCAATCATGAAATATGTCTTAGGATGTGAAGCCTAGTTTTTAGTTACAAAAATTTTAGTATCTAATAATATATTTACTGAAATTATAGTAATAAATTGATTCTTGGGATTAGGAAATAGTTATTGAAAATTCATATCTTAAGGAAAAATTAGAATTATGAAAATTTGGTATCTTTTGATGGATTCAATGGTAATCCAAGACGTTCAAGGAAAAATCTCTATGGATATTTCCAAAATACAATCTATGGAAGTGTTTACCAAATAAAATGGTTTTTGATAAACATTTAGTGAAGGTCACCAATTTCATTCTATATAGAGTTCCACTATGTATGTCGGAAAGTGGTGTTGCCTAGAAAAGGAGCTAGAATTGCTTATAATATGTACTGGGGATCTATAAATTTTGTATTGAACCCGAATGAATAGTGCATCGTTAATGTGTATTGTGAACCTCAATTTTTTATAATGCTTATTTCTTTGTAAGGAATTTTAATTTCTAAAATTAATGATTAATGTGTAATAATATACTTTCTATAATATATAAATCTATAGAAATTCCTCCCATACTTTTATGAAATATTTTCCAGAGAATATAAAATTCTCTTTTATCTTGTACTATTTTAATTATATTTTATTTTCATTAATATATCAGTCTGGGGGAGGGGGGAGGAAAACCACTAAATATTTCTTTTCTAATTTGTATAACCTTTAGTGTTTCAAGTTGTGATGAAATATGGTTTTTATTTATCATTTTATTAACATTAATATTAATTAGGGTTCTATTTCTCATAATGTGGTGTCAAATCATAAAGTTTCATACTCATTATATAGTTATTTGCACCAGTTTTATTCTATGTCCTTGAATCATGTTTTTGTTTTTCTGTGGGTGATTACAGTTAGCAGAAGTTATGGGGTAAGATGAAGGCATGATCAATATTATTAAGTTAAATGAAACTAATTTGTTCTTCTAGAGATTACAATTGGAGGACTTTATGATTCAAAATGACCAATATCTTCTAATCATAGTTTTCATGAACCATCCTAGATACCCTGATATTGGACACCCAAGAAAAAACTGACATATCCCTAAGGGATTTCTTGATCTTAATGGGTTAGTGACTAGATCCTTAAATCATAAAAGAAAAAATAGGGAATTACTTTTTCTTACAAAATCATAATATAAGAAAGATAAAAGTTGTTATATAAACACTCCTCAAGGAAAATGTACCAGAAATCATAAAGGTAAAATAGTACCTAGGAAGTTAGATAAAAAACTAAACCAAATATTATCCCAAACTACCATCAATAGTAATAAAAAATCTCTAAATTCTATGTAACATGGGGACCTCAGTTCCTCTGATCACCACCATCACTCCATGGTCCAAAAGATCAAGAACATCCACCATCTCCATAGGAAACGTTTCCTTTGATTAGACCTTACATAACAAAATATAAAAAATCCTGGAGGAAAAGTAAGGGTGTGAGATATAAATCCTAAGAGGGTCTCACAACATCTTCCATAATATATGAAATAATATTAAACTAATAATACATTTAATTCCAATAAAAAATTGAATGAAATTGTAAATCATTTGAATATTTTAAAAAACATGATTTCATTTCAATAAATGGAAATAATTTCAAACATTATGTAAATAAATATTTTTTATTAAATCCTTTATATAAATCATTTGGAATGAGTAAATAAGTTCCATAAACCATAGAATATATAATAAATATATACACAAAAAGTACCGTGGTAATTTCCCCTAGAGTACATTAGTGTATGGATGTAGGATTATCACACATCTGAAATAAACAATTATAAAAAACAATCTATTTGCACATCCACTAGGATTAGGCCGAATATGAATCATCAATATTACATTAAAGATAATAATTCCAAACTAGTTTTTTTAGATTTATCAACATTAATCAATTGATAATGGGTTAAAATCATAGTGTTATTTTATATAATATTTTACTGATTACCAGGGCTTTTATGTTGTAAATAAATTAATAAAAAAATTAGGAAATCATCTCATTTCCATTAAATCATCATTTAAAATTCAATTTCACAATACTAGGTATCAATATACCAAATCAATTTAAAAATGAAAAAATACGTATTTTATCATTCCATTCATTTTCAATGAAAAAGAAAACCATGCATTTTCTTGATTTCATTTTAATTGATTTTCTCAAGTCAAATCCCTAATCATTTCAATATGTCCATTATTTTTAAAAATCATCCCACAATTCCAATTCCATTATAAATTGTGGTCTATTCTCAAAATCCCTGTCATTTCATATTTCTAAATCAAACCATATGAAATTTACTGTTTATAAATAAATTAATACCAACATAAAATAGATCATGAAAATAATATTTTTAATTACATAGAAAATATGAAATTGAATAACATATTATTAAATCACATAATCTAATGACTGATTCCCGCAATGGGAATTCCCATTAAAATCAGAGGTGAATAAGATCTATGAATCAAATATATAATAAAGTTATAACAAAATTAATAGATCAATTTAAATTGAAATTATATCAGTAAAAAACATGATGATCTAATACTCTCAATGGATTTGATAATGAAATATTAGAAGAATATACTCATGATGATATCCACTTATCAGAGAGGGATTAGATCTTCCAGTTGAAATTTGATTCATCAAAGGAGGAGTTTTGAGTAGCCAAAATTGTTTCTTTAGAGCCTATATGTAATGGAAAAACATATTAAGGACTAACGGGGGATTAAGAATCATTAATGGGGTGTTTGGGAATTTTCAATTCATTTTCATATTAATTAAAAATGGTGCACATGGTTTGCTAGAGGGATGTCCATTGATAAATGAAACCATACACCAGCTATCCACCCATACTATTTTTGGTTCACATTTTCCTTGGGTGGGTGAATGGTTTTAGAACCCTTGAGACAACCAAGAATTACCCTCTATCCATGAGGTGCACACTTTTCATTGGGTGGGTGGATGATTTTGTCTAACCGTGCACCAAACATGAAAATAACAAAGCCTCCAAAATTTCCCAAAATCTTCTAGAATAACCCCAAAATGAGATCTGACACAAAGGGGATAAAAATGGTCAAGTAACCCCTAATAACAAGTTAACGGTTGTTACAAATTTCCCCATATAAAAAATTTATCTATCCACAATTCCTGTCAAGATGTTTCCATGTCTAATATGTGGTTCCCCTGCTCACTCATCAGTGCCTCATGATCCCAATTCCCATGTGAATGAGAACCATGCTGCCATAGAACCTGGTATAAAGGTATCATCCTCCAATGAAGTAACTTTTACTCATAAAAGAAATCTTAACTAAATGCTCTATCATATATAAATCTGGAAAAACATCAAGATCCTTCAAACTCAAGACATGTGATGGGTCAAAACGATACATTAAATGCAATGATATAGGGAACACATTATGTATTTAGATAAAACATGATGAATGTTATAAACTACAATCCACTTTCCCCACCTACTCAATAACCTCAAAGGTTCCCACAAATTATGGTGCAGTCTTTCCCTATTTTCCAAGTTGTCGGTGATCGAACTGAGGTAAAACTCTCAAAAACAACAAATCCCCAATATAAAAAACCAACTATATTCAACAATGATCAATATATAATTTATATCAGATCTATTTTGTTACCATTATCTAAATAATTAACTAAATATTACCCATCATCTTTAGACCAAACTTTCTCCAACCAAGGATGCTTTATCTATATATGATCAACATAATAGATATTTACACAAGTGGTTATACCAATCCGAGAAGGGAGCTATAAAAATAGATGAATGTTAACTTCTCTTATTGGAAAACTCAACCATTGCTAGTGACTATACCAATATCCACCAAAAAATGTGGATATAGTCATAGAGAATTCATTCAAAAATATATATATCCATTTATATCTAGCCATAGATATGTAGATTAAATGACATACTCAATCTCACCAGAGTTCCAATTCCCTCCTAAAGTCCTCTAAAAAACTATAAGTATCATAGGGATCCCAATTAGAGACTATCATATATGGAACACCATTAATCTTGATAACCTCTTCCACATAAAGGTTTCCAATTTCTTCAACATTGTTTGTATCAAAGATCATTATAAATTGAATCAATTGGGTTAGAATTTCAGTGAAAAACCATATCAATTTCTTTCATTTATGGATATTTGGAAAATCAAAACCAAAGTCCATATAAATATCATCCCACTTCCAAGTTAGCACTAGAAGAGGATGTAGAGAACCTAATGTTATCTGGATCTGAACATTAACCTGTTTGAAAGTATAACAATGTGAAAGAAAGCCAAAAATTACATGTCCCATACCTTCCCACTGTAATAATTACTGCATATCCTATAACATCTTCAAGGTTCCTAGGTGAACTAACCATTAAGAAATAGGATAGTCTACCATCATAGCCTTACATATGAATGAAGGAATAACATTCTATTTTTAGAAACATATAATTCATTCCATGGAGAAAGACAAATCAAGGATAGTCACTCCACTATAAATAGAGATTACAATTCCATAGAACTCTTTATCACACTTCTGATCCTAAGAATCATCTCGAGAAGATCATAATTCTAGTAGAAACTAGTAAAAATAGCCTCAATATCATTCTACAAGACTCCCAAGTGAATCTGTGCAATGAGAATCCCAAAATTTTACTATTTAGATTATTATATCATGGTCTGGGATGGTAGTTTCTTAATCAAATAATTATTAATTGCATTCCATTTACCCATTGGATAAGAAATGTGAAAATCTATTGAATGAAGGTACTCCACCCAAGGCCTCTGAATAAGATTCAAAATTTTTATAGAGAAGATATAACTCATGATTTTTTGATTAGGAAACAAGGTAAACCATTCTACAAAAAGGAAATGCTACCAAATAATAAGTTCATATAGCACATATGCAAGTTCAAGGTCATTGGTCTAGTAATTTTTAACGTATGGCATAATATATCTAGAGCCATATCTAATGATGTCTTCACCCTCCACAAGAGCTCATCCCAAACTTGAACCTAATGCTTCCCAAAATACCACAAAACCCCACCCAACTTTTAGGATTTTCAACACTAATGAATAATTAAAAATACATTCTAGATTAGTGAAATAAATATGAATTTTATCATTACTATTGAACATCACCCCTTTTTAGTGAGAGGAGAAATTAGAGAATCAAATATTGGTAAATCCATTACAAACCAATAGTAATACCCAACTAAACTCAAGAAGATCTGAATCGAAAATTAATTACATAGTTTTACCCAATTCAAAACAACTTTAACTATTTCAGAATCATATAAAATACCATGTTATGATACCAAATGTCCCAATAACTTCACTTCCTAAATCTGGAAACAACTTTTCAATGGCATGAAATGAAGAGAATGATCTCTCAGAATTTCTAGTTCTATCCTCATATTAATTACATGATTCTTTTCAATCATAGTGTAAACAAGAATTTCTTCCACAAAGACTACTAGAAACATATCAAGATAATCATAGAGGTTATCTTTCAAAAAAACCATAAATATTATAGGATAATTGGTAAGACCAAATGGAATGAAAATATACACATAATGGATATAACTACTGTGAATAGAAATTTTATAAAAGTAAAATTCTATTATTATCAACTGATGATAATAATTTCGACGATAAATCTTCAAAAAACTTCTCCCCAATCAAATAGTCAAAAATATCATCAATCCATGGAAAATTATACTTCTTATTTATGGAAACTCAAATAATTTACAGATAATAAACACAAAGGTGAAGTGGCCCATACTATTTATTTGAGAAGATAACATGTTCTAAAAAAGGTGACACACTCGAGTGTATAAAGTCATTCTCATGAAATTAATCTAGTAGATTTTAAACTATTTCAACTATAATGGTTCTATTTGATAAGAAGGTATTGATGCCGATTGAGTACTAGGTACTAACTCAATAGAAATATAAAATACTCATACCATTATAAAATTAGTGAAATTTAAAGGAGAAACTTCAGGTAACTCATATAAAACTAGAGGGTGATCATCATTTAAGGATTGTAATATGGAGTCAAAACAAAAAACTGATATTACCATACCTAACTACAATGATGATTTTCAAGCTCTGATCAATCTTAGGTCCCATTATCCATGAAATTCATGGACCACCCCAAATAGAATGGTAATAGAGACCCACCAATGATAATAGTAAATATTGGTCTAAGGAATGATCAACCAATCTATCCCAAGAATGACATGATAAGATTTAATTTTAAGGATCAAAAAATTCTTGGTAAGATCAATCAATGATAAATAGAGAGAACAAGCAGGTCAATGGAGATTCTACTCTTTCTTAATTTTGAGGGTCATAATAATTTCCACCACATAAGATAAAATCTCTATAGGAAGGGACACAAAAATGGGTTGATATGAATGAGTTAGATTCATTTATATCAAATAAAGAAGTTACTAAGAATGAATCTATAGTGATAGTACCTCTGATAGTATCTAGGCCCGTATCAAGTTCCATTAGATAATCATCCACTATGTGAAGAATAGTTTTCATAAATGCATGAGGCCAGAATCCATTAGTTCTTAAAGAATCTAATTCTACAAAATGTACTTTATTTTCTGATGAGTTTGTACCACTACATGAGGAAGAAATGATATAACATAACTTCTTTATGTTCAATGAGAATTTTCATGAACTAAAAATATTTTATTCCTCAGTGATAATCCATTTTGATTTCCCAACCATTCTAAACTGGAATCAAGTTAATGGGCCAATACCAAGAACTTCAGGAGGTATGGAAGAACAATGCTATAATGATACACCATCAGACTCATCACACCTTTCCATCCTTTAAATGATCTCATATAACAACCGGTAAAAGAAAAAGGAACTCCCCAAAACATTGACCTATATCTAGGTCAAGATAAAAAATCATTGTTAAACATATATCATCAACATAAGAAGTTATATTTATTAAGAAAACTTGGGATAATATATCAGATAAAATTATCATCTCCAATCATTATGACTTTATCTTATTATTAGTCACAATATCATGAGATAACTATAGTAGCTCAATAAAGCTTTTTTCATAATAACTCATGGTCTTGTCACTTTGTTAATATTTAATAAACTCAATATAATTCGCTAAAAACATGGACCCAAGATAGAAATTATTGGAAAAAAATAACCTTGAATTATTTCCAATCTAATTCTTCATGCAAATTTTCGTTTACCATTGAATCCCACCACCTTTCTCTTAGACCACAAAATTGATGGTATCACAATTCTCTATAATTTAATAATGAATTATAAGATCTAAAAAATATTCTCAATTATGTTCAATTAATTTGTAAACACTGGAGGATCATTAGAGAATAGTAATTAAGTTTGATTATGGTGAAGATATGTCGGCACACAATCTCTAGATTCATCCCTTTGAGGTTCCATGATTGGAACCTAACAAAGAATGATTGTGGGTACCTATTATAGACCCTATATACCATGAACCAATATCTTAATGATATTTTGGTGAACTATATTGTTCTCCTACTAGGGTGCTATAGTAGATACCTCTTAATGTCTATTCAAATGTGTTCTTGGAGGCACGATACTACAAACTATCAATAGATAACAAGAAAACATGAACAAGGATAGTGAAATCAATAAATTAAATCAGAGTTAAGATTATGGTAATTTCGAAACACTCTAAAAATATTTTAAAGGAAAAAATATCAAAATACTAATAAAGACACGTTCCCCCACCACCCATGTCGACATAAGGCTTGTTATAACAAGAGATGTGTAGGAACTGTCACATAAATACATCACAAGTCCCATCAATAATATGTACTGTCTACCAAGACATCCTAGACCATATTCCAAATTTTTGGAAATATGCTTAAGATATACCTATAATACCACATATTCATGAAATAGCCCATATTCCTTTGTAACCTAACACCTGGGATGGACCTAACATTCTCAAAGGGAATTCATGATTCCCATGGGTTGGTGACTAGAACCTGTCATCCTAAAATAGTAAACGGGGAATGATTTTTTCCACAAAATAGAGGATGATATACAATATAAAAGTTAGTATTATAGTGATCCTCTAGGATAAATTACCAAAATATGTATCGGTAAAATATTAACCAAGAAGTTAGATAAAAAAATCATTGAAACATTAACCCTTACTGACATAAAAAACAATGAAAAAAAGTTGAAAACCATATTTATCTTGTGGAACTCATCTCCACTAGTCCCCAACATCAATCCATGGCCTAATGGATTAAGGACCTCACTACCTCCAAGTAGAACATTCTTTTTTTCCTAAACCTCAAAAAATAAAATCTTCAAATTCTCAATGGAAAAGGAAGGGTGTGATATATAAATCCCATTAGGATCTCATGAAGTTTTATATAATAGATACTATACTAATAGACAAATCATGGTTTCATTTGAAATAGACTAAGAAATGAAATCCTATATTGTTTTCATATTTAAAACAAAAGATGCATTCTTTTCAAAAGATAGAAAAAAATTAAACGTGGATTAAAAAATTTTCTATACAAGATTTTATATAAATAATTTTGAATGAGTATAGAAGCACTATAAACAATGTAATATATAATCAAAACACACCCAACAAACACCCAGGTCATATTACCAATATTTAAATAGTTTTTGGATATAGGATCCTCACACTTCTCAAATTAGTGATCATGATAAAACATGTGTTCACACATCCCTTAGGATTCTTCCTAATATGACTCATCAACATCCCATCAAGGATAATAAATTAAAATTAGGCTTTTTGTTATATTTTTAATCATCAATCCATTTATAGGGGATCAAGATCATATAACTCCTTTCCAAAATTACCCACTAAATTTCATGTTTTTCACGTGATCAATCAATCCATAAATAATGGAGAAATAATATAATTTAACATCAATCAACATTTTCAATACAATTTTCCAATTTTTATTTTAAATATTAAATTTTGTTTCAAAATTATAACATATATTTTTAATCAATTATAAGACTTTTAAATAAGAAAAAAATAATGGGTTTTCATCATTTAAATTTAATCCATTTTATCAAAAATAAATCTAAAATAATTTCATCAATTCAATCAGTTTCCAAATTCATCCCACTATTCCAATTGAATTCTAATTTTTGGTATTTTCTAAAAATATATATTACATTTTGAATTTCATAATAAATCTTTCCCAAATTTAGGTTTTATAAGTTGATTGAAATCTATTTTAAAAAATATATAGAATTTTATTTTTGAAAGAAATTTAAAATAAAAAATGGAACCAACTATATTTAAATCATGGAAGAAAATGATCATGAACCGTAATAGGAACACCAAGATGATCTAAGGTGAAAATGATCAATGAGTTAGATCTAGACTAATGATTTAACATATAGTGGATTATATCCAACAAAAAAGAGTTTATATCCAACAATAACATCATGAAAAAATAATCTATATGGTGGATAGAAAGGCAGATCGGAATAGAACACCCAATAAGAGATTCATTTACCATAAAGGGATAAGATCTTCCACATGCAATTTTATTCACTATAGGGAGAGGATGGAGGAGGTGAAATCACTTATTTAGAGCCTCCAAGGATTTGAAAATAATATTTGGTCAAAATGCATGGGGATTAAATAACTAATTTGTTTAATAATTTAAAATTAATTTTAGATTAATTAAAAACCATGTGCATGGTTAGTTGGGTGGCATGGTTAGAGGAAAAAATGTGCTATCCATAGACCTCAACTATATGGGGTTAATTTTTCCCCTGTCTGGGGCCATGTTTCTGGATACTATGCCCTAACCATGAATTCCTCACTATCATGGGGGTTTGTAGTTTCCACTGAGTTGGGTGGGGGAATAGGTTTTGTCAAATCATGCGCCAACCATGTATAGCCCAAAAATTCTAAAAAATTACCCAAAATGTTAAAAAACAAGACCTGACATAAAAGGGATAAAAATGGTAAAGAAATACATTAAAATAAGTAAAATGACATTACATTAGGTGAATTTTTGGTAACATTAGTGAAATAAGGCTGGGAAGTGTTGGATAGAAAGGATTCGATCATGGTGAGGAAATCTCTGAAATAAAATTTTTCTTTTCAAATGTGCAAAAATTAAACTATAGTAGATGTTATGATATCTTCATAAAAAATGTAAAAAAATTAATGATAAATAAGAAAATTTCATTTGAAAAATAGTATTAAGAATCTGATTAGAGTAAGGAAGACCAGAGACTGATCATGAGACATAATTTAGCATGAAATGTGGAGAAATCAAATCTATAATGGTAAAATTTAAAAATGATTTATAGGGGATACTTATGTTATCATTAATTCAAAATAAAGAGGGTTATATGGTGATTGTGGTTAGTAACTCTAGTTGAAAGAAATTGGATTTTGAGGAAATTTATAATTTTATCTTGAATGGAGAGCTTGGGTGAAGGAATATTCATGTATCATCAAAAAATGAATTTAACACTCATGAAAAAAGGGTCACCTCAATTAAAGAATTTATATTAGAAGTAATATTTAGAATTAAATTATTATGAAATATCTCAGAAATAATTGGTTAGATCATGCATTATATTATTATGTTGTGGGATTAATGCACATATTAAGAAGAATTAAAAAAATTTCAAGGTGAACAAAGGATACGAATCAACATATGATAAATAAAATTCAATCACCTAAATGGGAAATTCCAATAATTTATTACTTCGTATGAATACTCTACTAGATGATTTAGTTATTAACTCAATAGAATCTAATCATTCCTCTAGAGATCAAGGATTTATAGTAAATTATGTATTTTGTAATATTAGGAAAGATCATATGGAAGAGGGAAAAGATTTGGATTTTATTAGAAAATGAGAATTCAATATTTTAATGAATATTAAAGGATTATTGATTCTAATGGAATTTATAAATTGGTCTCATGAAAATTTTCCCAATGGGTAGATGCGATCACATATAGTATATGTAAGGGTCAAGGCCTAATAAGTGAACACTGAGTCATTTTCACGTTGTTGTGGATTTTGGATATGAAGTGGAAAACTATTTATGATTAGTTAATTTTATAAAAAAAATTACAATGATATGAACTAAATAAAATTTTGAATATGGGTCAAACCTTGAATTTTTTTAGGGATCGAATGGATATATTTGTTTTCATTGAAAATTTCATCCCCAAAATTCATGAAGTATCTAATAAATGAGACACGTTTTTGAAAAAACAATTCACTAATTTAATCCGTAAAAAATTTCACAACTAATAAATGATTTAATTATATGTCAATTTCTTGTTAATTCCAATGAATTCGATTTTATATGTAATGAAAATATGATGTTGTTCAAATTGGTGATGATGAAGAATAAAATAAGTCATAAAAAAAATCCGAAATCAAGGGACTAGTTGGAGGGTTAAAAGAAATAAAAAATACCTAATATTTCCAAACTCAAATAACTAAGATAAAACTATAATATAATTGTCCTTATATTTATTTAAATATGTTAATGAAGTATAAAATTTGAATTAAAGAAGAAGTATTGAGTAAAAGTTAAAATAATAAAATAATGAACACTCAACCATTTTCTGATGGATATATCTCTTTAAAATGAGAATTAAATAAAACCTTTATGAAATAATATAAAGTTTTTATAAATAAAAAAAATATTAATAATAAAATTACTTTTTATAGTGAAACTATAGTTACTCGACTAAGTTACATGAGATAAAATGAACTTGCGAATACATGATGATTTGACAAAATTGCAATAAAAAGATGAAACTAATAACTAACTGATTGCATCAACACCAATACCTTGAATAAGAATTTTTTGAGCCTTAGTTAGGTCTCCCATTATTAAATGTAATTATAATTAATTTTGGTATAAAAAGGTTGTTTGAAATAAACAGTAAAGTAAAATTTTGAACTTTTACCAAAATATAATAGCTATATTTATTCCTCAAATTGATGCACTTTTATGACTTTTATGTTGGGAAAATTGTGATTTTTCAAAGAATAGAAAAATTAATCCCAATATTTAATATAATATCAAGAAAAATTTCATCTCAATTTTATTTTGGATTATGATTTTTTGGTCAAAATAATGGGAACAATTTTGGGTCCTCAAAATCTAGCTGAGAATTAAAACATAAACTTTGGATGCCTAAATCACCTTTTAAAATAAATTTTTTATTATTATATAGTTTAAGTAAATATTTCCCACGTATTACTATATCTTATGGTAAAAATTTGTCTTAATTACTTGGGAATTCTAAGATCTAAATACATTTTAGTGGCATCATATCCAATTTTCATTGACAAAAAATTTATATATTTGAAACTTTATATGTCTGACATCAATGGATAATCATCCATCTATCTATGATAGAAGTGAAATAATTTACAATGTTTGATTAAAAATATCCTGAAATTTTAAATTAAAAAAATAAAACAATGTTTTCTAAAAGAAAATAGTATGATCTTTAACTTTCTTTAGATTCTTCATGCTTGTTTCTAGGTACCATTTTTCACTTGTTTCCAGTTTATGTCGATTGTGTTTTACTTTGGGATATTACAAGTGATGTTGGAGGAATTTGGAATCCTATGGGGTTTTTAATGGATGGATCATGGTTATGGAAAACTTGCAGTTTTCCCGAGGAGACTATACACACATTTCTGGAGGCACATGAGGAGGCACATAGTTGGCACATGGTTTAGCCGAATCATGTATCCACCATACCCAAACCATCCACCCCAATGTTGTGGGGATTCAAAATGTTTTCAAACTTTTTGTAAAAACATGCACCAAATAATATAAACTATGTGCCCCTATGTAGAGGTACATGCTATGGCACATTGTTTAGAAAACGTGTGCCTCTACCCAAAATATTAATCCCCCATTTTTTCATTTAAAATTTAAAAAACCCATGATTTGTCACCCTAATCATCCCAATTTGTATTAATATTATTTCCAACATTTTTGGACATCTCCGAGAGGATTCAAAATCTCCATAAACCATTTTCTTGGCTAATCAAAGATCCAGTTGAAGGATATGATCTTCGTTGTTAAGTGAATCTTTCCCCATTTAGTTTTCTATCTCTCCTGTATCTCTTTCCTGATGAAGAGCAGTGATTTTTCCTCGATTGGAGATAGTTCAGATATATGTTTTAATGGATATTTTTTTTCAATTTGATCATTATCTTAAGAATTGGTCCTAGATCTTCCATGTTATTGTGATTTCCATCTTCCTATATCAAATCGGGATTTTCATAATGGAAAACATTCATCAACAACCATGATGTAAGTGGGTTAATTATGATTTACCTATGTCTTTATTATAATTGGGTGTATGTAATTGTAAAATTTCAATTACCACATAGGTAAATTTCATTTTAAATTGAATTAGTGAATTTTTATCAAGAAATTTTGATTATTAATGGCATAATGAGTTTATGAAATTAAAAGATTAATTGATTATAAAATTGATGACAACCCATGGGGTGTATAAATATGATTTAAACAATGATTTATAAATTATTCATGGTTGATAAATTAATATATTAAATGTTCTCTTAATGATATTTTGAATATAGTTTTTAATTGATACTATGAAAAATTGGTTGATAAATGTTTTGAGAATGTGGAACCCTGAGATTTGATATTTTTAACTGTGTTTTGGACTTGGGATTGCTTCTCTATATACCCACAGGGTTCCAATATTAATCTCTAGGACCCAAATATATATAATCATTGTATGTGATTACTATGTTTTTAGACATGTACTACTTCTCCAAATTACATTGGGGTGACGAACTGCATCTCTAGGACCCCGTTGTATGAATGAAAAATTAGAAAGGAATGATCAATGTAAAAATAATATGGAATGAAATGTGATATCCCTTTGGTTGATGGTTCATAATTTGACATGGGTTGAAGTATGTATTGTTGGTTTGTGGCTTATCTTGAACCCAATGATTTATGTGGTTAATTAAAGATTTTTTTAGAAAACATTTTCCTTAAACATTTGTACATTATTCATATTAAAGCTATATACACTCATAAATAATAGATGATTTTTTAGCTATCATTGGTGGTGGAATACAAGGTTTTACTCAGACCCTAATTAAGTTGTCATATGGGTATTTAAATAGATTTAATTTTTGTAGGATATGATAAGGGAAACAACCCTATCTTAGAAGGATGAGTTGGTATACCAGATGGAGTGTGGATGAGGTAACTAGACATGATGTTAGTACCTTCATAGGAGTAGCCTATGTGTTTTTATTTTGGGCTATCATTTGACACTTGACAGACATTATGAAAATATATATTTACTACTTTGGTTAGAATATTATTTTCCCATTTAGAGATTATCATGTGATGTTTATCTTCAGTAGTTAAGTTCAAATTCTAATTATTTATTATCATGATTTGGATATTGTATATTTATTTCTTCATTTGTGATGCTGTGTTAAAGAGGAGATAATTGTAAGAACCCGAGTTTTTTAAACGGGTCAAAATCCTGAGCCTATTTAAATTTTTTACTGCTTTCGGAGGAAACAGTTGAAAATGGGAAGTTTCTGGAAATTTCTAGACTACATGGTTTGTATATTTAAGTACACGCTATGTATATGTTACTTGAGTGTCGTTCGTGTGATTGCCAAGTACATTCCTTGTGATGACTGTGTAGATGTTCCTAACTACACGACATGTAGTTTTAAACACGCCATGTACGCGCAACCATGTAGAGGCCATACATGGCGTGTAGGCCTATTGGCAAGGTAGAACCAGGTACACGCCGTGTTCCCCTTGGACACACCGTGTTTTCTTGCAATGTATGATGGATATACATGGTTTATGGGTATGTCGGCAAAGAAGCGAAGAGAAACCTGGTACACACTGTATACCCATAGGTACACGTCGTGTACTCCGGTCGGCATGTATGGAAAGTAAGACAGCAGAATTCAGTCATCTTATGGATAGTTAAATGATATATACACGACGTGCAGTCATGTAATACACTCCGTGTAGTTTCTTTTTTTTTTTGGCGTTAAAAATGGTAGTTTCCATGTATTGAGGAATGACCTCTATTTTTTATGCCAGTTTCACAAACCAAGCCGGGTGGATCACTTTATTCCTCCTGATCGTCCGTCAGAGACCTGATTTGAATTCTGATTAATGCATTGGAAACCCCTCGGAAAGACCTAAATTCTACTCTGGCCATTTTGTTTTATTTTAATTATAGAACAAGTTATAGGTGTTTGAACGGTATTAAATATTTTGTATATTCACCACGTTTTAGACCAAATTGGTGACTATTACTGGAGGAGTAGAATCATACATGTCTCAGGTAGGTGGTGCATACTTCATTTTGTATTTTCATGGTTGTTTGGGTGACATGTGTGACACCCCAATCTTCCACGGTACACTTCTCTTTGAATAATACAATAGCGTGTGTTGTACACAACACTGAGTTCAAGTACACCATGAATTACCAAACTAGCCGTTCAAAAGAGGTTATGAATAGTATTAAATAAATTTTAAATATTATATTATCCTTATAATTTTAACCCATATTAATAGTTTCTAAGACATGGTTTATGAACAAATTCATTTTTTCATATAAAAGAAGTATTTTTCAAAAAATGAGATTTGACCGCCTTTTAATGGAGAAGCCTTTTTAAAACCAATATTTGAAACTTTTATATATTCAATTTGACAAAAATAAATTTTTATTTAGAATCGAGACATAAGAATTTAGTATCAATAATGTTTTTTTGTCTTTCTGATAAATTTCATATTTGTGTGAATAGTGAAAAATTACTAAATTTTAACGAAAAACAAATTTTTATATAAAAATAATTTATATTGTTAAATTATAAATTTTAATTGTTTGGAAGTATAAATAGATTATATTTTTACTATTTAATCCAATTATGGTCATTTTAAGTAATTTCACCTTGAAATTGGACATAAACAAGTGTCAAACTTTTGATAGTTATTATTTCTTAAAAATGCGTTTTTTGGTTTCGATAGTAGGAATGAATTTTAAAATAATAAATGAAACTTTTAGGTTTTTAATTTTTTAAAATAGAAATAATTTTTGGATTTGGAATAACGAAATTACCCTAGGGTGAAATTTTGGTACTTTTTGGATAACTTTTATATTTTGATGAATAGTAAAGAATTACTAAATTTTAATTGAAAACATCTTTTTAATCGAAATAATTAATAGTGATAAGTTATGAATTTGAGTGGTTTTAAATTATATTTAAAATATATTTTTACCATGTAATACAATGTGGGTCATTGAACATAATTTCACATTTAAACCAGAAATAAACAAGTGTCAATTTATTATCACTTAGAAACACGCTTTTTGTTTTAACAACGAGAATTAATTTTAAATTCATTTCTTCCACTTCTGTGTTTAGAATTTGGAAAACTGGATTCAATACTTGGAATAGGGATGTTCAAATTGTGTAAATAGGTAACTTTTATTTTTAGACATTTTGGATAATTACTTCGGTAAATATTTTATTTACCATGGTTAAAGGGTAAATCCGGTAAACAAGGGTTAAAAAATAATATTATAATAATACTAAATTACCCAAAAACGTGTCTTAACCCTATTGGTAGATATATGGTCGACCATGGGCATCTTTTAGTCGATTTTGGGACCACATGGATCCAATTGAAAGTGATAGAGACACTTTATTTTAATTAATTTAAAATGAATACAAAAATGACACAAGCATATATCTTTTAGCAAAACAATTGTTTCATAGGGTTATATATGCTGGATTTTATACTATAAATATTAATTAGAAATCTAAAAAGCGTTCATAAATAATGATATTTTATTTATAATTTTTAGACATTAAATAATTTAATTTATTTATAACACAATGGTGATGCAGTAATTACTATAATAGTGAAAAATTAGAATAATTGATATTATAAATACCCAAATAAATATAATTTGAGAGTTTTAAGGAGTTAAAATAATTTTCTAGGTTAATATTACATGTTAGGATTGATTTAATTAACTTTTTTCGAAGTAATAATTCTTTTATGAGTTTTACAAAAATCAATTTTTGAATAGTGTCAAAATTGACATAAAAGAGTTTTTAAAACAAATATTATATTATTAATTGATATTAAGTTTCTAAAAATCTAAGGTTCGGCCAAGGGACTTATATCATGATAGGTGTATCATTAATGGACCACTTGGGGGTCGTTTGTATATATATAGTATTTTTATTATCTATATAATATAAAAATTCAAAGTGACATGGTAAATGTCAAACTAATTAACAAAGAGTTAAAACTAAAACATAAGGTTAATATAATGACCCAAACCTGTCTAAATTCTATTGGTTGAATGGTTTTCGACCTATCCACACCTTAACCTTTAAATAATAAACATTGGAGCCATTAGAAACCGAATATTAATTTCTTATAAATTAATATTTCTAGCTTTTCCAAAGGTGCCCCTCACCCCTCTTATAAAAAGGAACTCCTCCTTCTCATTTATTCACACATTCAAAGCCTTTTGGTTCGGCCAAACCCTGCCCAAATACTCTCTCGACTTCCTTCACTACAACCTAGAGACCTTATTTTGATCAGAAATCAATCTTAAAGAGCCCTTTTGATCAAATCAAAAGGAAGAACCTGAAGAAGAGGTAATGTTTTCAGCACCCCTTTTCATATTCCTTTCTTCTTCCACTTCTTCATTCTTTGTTATTACCATTATAAAATAACAACTCCAGTATAATATATATACTGTGATGTTATTATAAATATGGTACAACCATATTCAGTATTATATCCATCCTTTGAATAACATGGCACCATACGTGCGTACGTACGGCTTACCGTCTCCACGTCGTGGTGTAATTGTTATTCAATACATTATTATCTGGATTGGTATAATAATGATGTGTAAATCATTTAAATAATAAATATAACATGATAATGATTATGTATATATGATATACCATCCAATTATATATTATTTTAATATCTAAAGAATGATATTGTCGCCCGTGCGTACGTACGAACTACTGTCTCCACGAACGCGATGAGATTCATTCTCCATCATATCCATTCAAGTATAATTATAATTTTATGATTTAAAAATAGTATCTAAGGACATGATATAATTCTGGATATTAATAATATACATCCCATTAATAATGAATATGGCTCACATAACAAAGAATATAAAGTAAAATGAACCCATTAACACCCGAATGACGATAATTCTAAAATATTATTAACAAATCAATATTAAAAGATCATATATGATATTATATTAAAGTAAATGATTCTTGTATAATTCAATAACAATTATTTAACCATTATACATGATGTTAACCTACTATCGACCAAGGAAAAAGTACAAAGTAAGGGATTTTCTTATCTCACATTCAATTCCGTGAGATTTCCATTGTTCGCCACTAAATTATTGAAAGTGGTGTATTGTGTACTGCCATTTGAAATATATTATCATGATTATCTTTATATTCATGTTATTCTTTAAATCATTTTGTGGTTATTAACTTTTGTTCAAACGACTCATTTGATTACAACGTGGTAAGGGGTTTCTTATCTCACTTTTAATTTCGTGAGAATTCCATTGTTCACCACTTATTTATTGCATGTGGTGTATGTATACTACCCATAATTGTATTCATTGTGTATTATACTTTAATTTATGGGTATTAATATCATAATTTTATGATACTTCTTTCATGGGTGTATGTTTGATAAGTTACCAAATCGATAAGGGAATTTGAAATTTCAATTTCGATTTATTCGGCTTTACACAAACTTCATTGATTATATTACTCCAAGATTATGTGTGGAGTCACTATTCATTTGATTATGTCATAATTTACACTCCCCTTTCTATGGATATACTTTTTATACACAGAATCCCTCCATTGATAATTTCTCATGTCATCGATATGAATTTGATAAGAGTAATTTTATCTCATTCTCCATTTGTTGAGTAAAACATCCAATTCATTGGTGTTGTTTTTACAAGATTATGTGTGAATGTCCTTTGATTGTTTTACACTAAATATCCAATCATATTTAGTGTATTTATATTTTTCACACATAACTATGTCGTTGATTTATCCTTAACCTAAGGATATGGCCTTTATGAGAGATTTCATCTCAATTTACGTTCCATTGAGACTTCCTTGTTGTTATACACCAAATCACTTTTATATGGTGTGTATAATGTACTTTGACATAGTATATCATGGATTAATTTATTCTCATGATATTACGAAGTTTTTATTACCTCAATTATTTTTATTCAAGTGTCTCTCTTTTGGTTAGAAACTCTAACTAAAATACCATTTTTAAATGTTTTAAAGACTTGTTCTTCTAAATCTTGCTCATTAATGTCCATGTTTTAAAAAATGGTTTTAAGGATTTATTTATATGGATATTAAAGTTTTAAAATTAAAACTCCTTTTAAAAGTTTCAAAGTGGTATGGGACACTTTGATTCGAAAATCTATTTTTAAATGGCTTCTTGACAAATAGTGTGTCTTTTAAATAATTTCAAGAAAAAGGGGGATATTTCTCTCAAATAGTTTTGATGATTATTTTAAACTATGTCAAAATCCTTCATTATTCTTGATTGAGGTTAATGTGATACAATACAATCTTCCATATTGTATCGAATGAGTTATGTTTGACTGTGGATGTGCTATTTTTATACCATTCATGGTTTGGGGTTAAAGTATTGACATTTCGTATGCTAGTTTTAATACTAATGTTTATGTTATGTTTAAACCTGTTCATATGAGGAATGCATTGGACTTAATAAGTGACGGGTGGAGCCCTCTATAGCTGCTCGATGCATCGGTAGGTCTCAAGAGACAAAATAGTGTCTTGGCACAAGGCCTTGGCAAAATCATATTTGTAGTCTTGGAATGAGGCCTTGGATATGTCGTTATGATAGTCTGGTATTATCCATTCCATCATTATGAAAGTTGTTATTGATATTGCATGTGATTGTTCGACTAGTAGAATATCGATGTGAATATGTAAATGACATTATTTCATTTTATCTTTTCCATATTATTCTGAAGTTCAAGTTTAAAAGGCTTTTGTTTTAATTATAAATTGCCTTATGTGTTTATGATTATCTATGAAAGCTTATGCTATAATGTTATCCTTACCGAGCATCTGGGCTCACCCCTTTCAATGTTTTATTTTTCACAGGATTATGTAGAATAAATTTATGAATGACCTGCAGGGATAGTATAAGGGGATATGAAGACAAGATGTTTTTTTGATGTAATGTAAAATTTTACGAATGTATCTAGTGTTTCCAAGGCTACTAAACTAGTCGGTCTTTCGAGACTTGATCTTTCTTATGATCATTCCAATGTTATGTAATAATTCACTGACTATGGGTAACTAGATTTAGGGCATTATAGTTGGTATCAGAGAAAGTTTAGTACAAACATTGGAAGATAGATTTAGATAAACTCTGATTAGAGCACGTAGACCCAAGATAAACTTTGAGGATTAGTATAGAAAAACTTCCTAGAATTTTGGTATTGTAGAGATTTCGTGAGTTTTCCGAGCAATACATCCCTGTCTGGATACGACCAGGTAGAGGTGGCTCTGGCACCGATGTACCTGGGGTTAAAACCCGAAAACACCACTTTGAGTTAGACTCGAATGGGAACGGGTGCACGACAACGGGCCTTGCTACACTCTTGGTTACGACACTCCCGTGGGATATTCTTTGGATAATTTACATTTTCTTTACAAACCAATTTAAAGTAATATATATATAAGATGAGAGTAAATGACCTTTGTTAATAATAATGTGTTTCAAATTGAGAAAATGGTAACATGTTAATCTCTAAATGATTTTATGACTACTGTTACTTACACAATGCTTTCTGGTTTTAGTCAATGGATAGATTCCAAGGAAGTCATAGGGACTTTGAGAATGATGGGAATGGTGGTGGCAATGAGAAACAAAATGGAATGTTGATAGGTGTAAAAGATATCATCTTTAGGCCAAATCCATTTTCCAAAAATATGATCAAAAACATATATATTAACCATCTCCCAGACTCAACAATGAAGACAATGGTGATGAATGGTAAGATCTCCAATAATGGAGACCATAAAGAAAAGAACCCTCAATTTCCATCATGCAAGAAATGTGGTAGGAGACACCCGGGAAAGTGTCTCAATGGGACCAAGAAATTATTTACATGTGGGAAGGAAGGACATAAAGTGAATAATTTCTGAAGAAAAATGAAGAGTACTATGGAAGAAGATAAAAATGGTCCCAAGAGTCCATTTACATTCATTTTCCATAAGTGTAGGGGACCTGGCCATTACCCGAGTGAATGCCCTATTCTATAGGATATTTTCTTGGTCAAAGAAGAAGCTTTGTGGAAATAAAAGGTTGGAGAAATGTTTAAAAATTATTAGTGCTCCTTGTTGATGGGTTTAATTTGGAATAATTTTCTCTTGTATTTGTAACCCCATAGTTTTCCATGTGAGAATGAAATTTGAGGAAGAATTATCTCTTCTCTTGTGGATATAGGTATAAATAGCCATTTGGTTTTATATGATCATTGGGGTTTGAGAGAATTATATGTTATTATAATTTGGGATGAAAATGAAAGGTATGAGATAAGATTTGTGGTTAAATTATGTTATGGTTATTTTGAGGAATTTATCTCATTTTGGTAATGTTATAAAACATAGTTTTTGAAAAGGAAAACACGCAGACCGCGTGACAACCCGTCGCGTCAGACAAAGCTCTGGGAATCGAACCCACAACCAAAGTGCGATTGGGATATATCGCCTACCACTGGACTACGTGAAGTTCCTGAATAATGTGACTAATTATTTTTAGTTAAATGATCTTATTGATAAATAATAAGTTGATTTGGGTTCTTATGTCTTATCAAATGAATACCCTTGGTATAGGAAAATGATTTGGTGATTATGTGATAAATGTTATTTTGGAAGATGTTCACTTTGTTGGGAACACTATATGCCCAAGGAAAACAGAATACTACGGGGTTTCATTTGTATAGTAATGGTATATTTTTATCTACGTTTTTATTGTGGATTTATAGTGATTTGGGTTATTTATGGAAATGATTAACCTATAATAGAGAATATGTGATGAGGTTAATTACTTTTAAGTATGTGACTTTAAGAGTATTTGATGTAATTTGGAGATACAATTTAACATGGGAGACTACATAATCAAATTCTTCTATGTTTTGGGTTTCAATATTAGTTTGGATTATATTGAAGGATTTAAAGGACAATTGATTATTGAATAGTATTTATTTAACTTTGGGGTATTGATGGTTTAATTTTAGAAATTAAGATTAGTGTTTATTTCTCACAAGGAATATCCTTTTGGGGGATCATTAGATCTTTTACTATCCTTTTTGGTTTTTATTAATCTATAAAGACAATGTAAATATATAGTTTATCCTGCACGTATCATGTGATTCTATAGAAGTTTATTCTAGCTCTTCTAGTGCGACCAAGTCCTCTTGAATATTCATCATTTAAAAAAATGAGTTAGTGGTGGGAATTTATCAAATAATGAAACTCTACCTAAAAAGTAAGTATATATATTTATATTCTTAGTCAATATCATAAATGAATTCCTCATCCTTATGTAAGGTAACTTAAAACAAAAAATGTTGTCCATTTACTTTTCCTACTAGGAGATTAATGATCGTTTTTCCCAACACAAGTTTGTGGTTTTCTTATTGTTAACATTCTCCAGATCATGATTTCTATGCCTCTCCATTAGAACTTGACACTTAGTTTATCATCCATATCCTTGTTTTCCTACCTGGAATCGTAGTATGGGTTATCTTGGGTGACCTTTATACCTCTCTTTCTTTTAAATTAATAGTTTTATTGAATCTTTTCTGATGTGGGACTTTCCATTATATTCTCAAGCTCAGTTTTTAAAATTTCAAGGACACAATTTATTGAAGGATGGGTGAATGAAACACCCCAATCTTCCACGGTACACTTCTCTTTGAATAATACAATAGCGTGTGTTGTACGTAACACTGAGTTCAAGTACACCACGACTTACCAAACTAGCCGTTCAAAAGAGGTTATGAATAGTAGTAACTAAATTTTAAATATTATATTATCCTTATAATTTTAATCCATATTATGAGTTTATAAGACATGATTTATGAACAAATTCAATTTTTTAGATAAAAGAAGTATTTTTCAAAAAATGAAATTTTACCGCCTTTTACTGGCGAAGCCTTTTTAAAACCAATATTTGAAACTTTTATATATTCAATTTGACAAAAAAAAATTCTTCTTTAGAATCGGGACATAAGAATTTAGTATCAATAATGTTTTGGTGTCTTTTTGATAACTTTCATATTTGGATGAATAGTGAAAAATTACTAAATTTTAACTGAAAACAAATTTTTTAATCAAAATAATTTATATTGTTAAATTATAAATTTTAATGGTTTGGAAGTATAAATAGATTATATTTTTACTATTTAATCCAATGATGGTCATTTTAATAAATTTCACCTTGAAATTGGACATAAACATGTGTCAAACTTTTGATAGTTATTATTTCTTAAAAATACGCTTTTTGGTTTTGATAGTAGGAATCAATTTTAAATTAATAAATGCAACTTTTTTGTTCTTAATTTTGTAAAATAGACATTATTTTTTGATTCAGAATAACAAAATTAGCCTAGGGTGAAATTTTGGTACTTTTTGAATAACTTTTAGATTTTGATGAATAGTAAAAAAATTACTAAATTTTAATTAAAAACAACATTTTTAATCGAAATAATTCATAATGATAAATTATTAATTTGAGTGGTTTTAAATTATATTTAAAATATATATTTATCATGTAATACAATGTGGGTCATTGAACATAATTTCCCATTTAAACCAGAAATAAACAAGTGTCAATCTGTTGATAGTTATTATCTCTTAAAAACACACTTTTTGTTTTAACAACGGGAATTAATATTAAATTAATTTCAGCCACTTCTGTGTTTTGAATTTGGAAAAATAGATTCCATATTTGTAATTGGGATTTTAAAATTTTGTAAATAGGTAACTTTTATTTCTTGACATTTTTGATAATTACTTCGGTAAATATTTTATTTACCTTGGTTAGAGGGTATATCCGGTAAACAAGGGTAAAAAAATAATATTATAATAATACTAAATTACCCTAAAACGTGCCTTAAACCTATTGGATGATACATGGCCGACTATGGGAATCTTTGGGTTGATTTTGGGACCCCATGGATCCACTTGTAAGTGATGGGGACACTTTATTTTAATTAAGTTAAAATGAATACAAAAATGACACAAGCATATATCTTTTAGAAAAACAATTTTTACATAGGGTTATATATGTTGGATTTTAGACTATAAATATTCATTAGAAATCTAAAAATATTTCCTACATAATAATATTTTATTTATTATTTTTTGACATTAAATAATTTAATTTATTTATGACACAATGGTGATGCAGTATTTACCATAATAGTGAAAAATTAGAATAATTGATATTATAAATTCCCAAATAAATATAATATGAAACTTTTAAAGAATTAGAATAATTTTCAAGGTTAATATTACAAGTTATTATTGATGTAATTAACATTTTTCGAAGTAATAATTCTGTTATGATTTTTAAAAAAATCAATTTTTTAATAGTGTCAAAATTGACATAAAAGAGTTTTTTAAAAAAATATTATATTATTAATTGATATTAATTTTATAAAAATCTAATGATCAGCCAAGGGACTTATGTAATTATAGGATTATTATTAATGGACCACTTGGGGGTCGCTTGTATGTATATAGTATGTTTATTAACTATATAATATATAAATTGAAAGTGACATGGTAAATGTCAAACTAATTAACTAAGAGTTAAAACTGAAAGATAAGGTTAATATAATGACCCAAACCTGTCTAAATTATATTGGTTGAATGGTTTTCGACCTTTACACATGTTAACCTTTAAATAATAAACTTCGGAGCCATTATAAACCGAATATGAATTTATTATAAATTAATATTTCAAGCTTTTCCAAAGGTGCCCCTCACCCCTCTTATAAAAGGGAACTCCTTCTTCTCATTTATTCACACCTTCATAGACTTTTGGTGCAGCCAAACCCTGCCCAAATACTCTCTCAACTTCCCTCACTGCAACCTAGAGACTGTAGTTTGACCAGAAAGCAATCCTAAGGAGCCCTTTTGATCAAATCAAAAGGAAGAACCCGAAGAAGAGGTAATGTTTTCACCACCCCTTTTCAAGTTCCTTTCTTCTTCCACTTCTTCTTTTTTGTTATTACCATTATAAAATAACAAATATAGTATCATATATATAATGTGATTTTATTATAAATATGGTACAACCATATTCAGTATTCTATCCATCCTTTGAATAACATGTCACCATACGTGCGTACGTACGGCTTACCGTCTCCACGTCGTGGTGTAATTGTTATTCAATAAATTATTACTTTGATGTGTATAATAATGATGTGTAACTCATGTAAATAATAAATATAACATGATAATGTTTCTGTATATATGATATACCATCCAATTATATATTATTTTAATATCAAAAGAATGATATTGTCGCTCGTGCGTACGTACGGACTACCGTGTCCACGAACGCGATGAGATTCATTCTCCATCATATCCATTCAAGTATAATTATAATTTGATGATTTAAAAATAGTATCTACGTACTTGATATCATTCTAGATATGAATAATATACATCCCATTAATAATTAATATGGCTCACATAACAAAGAATATAAAGTAAAATGAACCCGTTAACCCCCGAAATGATGATAATTCTAAGATATTATTAACAAATCAATGTTAAAAGATCATATATGACATCACATTAAAGTAAATTATTCTTGTATAATTCAATAACAATTATTTCACCATTATACAGGAGGTTAACCAACCGTCGACCAAGTAAAAAGTACAAATTAAGGGATTTTCTTATCTCACTTTCAATTCCGTGAGATTTCCATTGTTCGCCACTAAATTATTGAAAGTGGTGTATTGTGTACTGACATTTGAAATATATTATCATGATTATCTTTATATTCATGTTATTCTGTAAATCATTTTGTGGTTATTAACTTTTGGTTATACGACTCAGTTGATTAAAACGTGGTAAGGGGTTTCTTTTCTCACTTTTAATTTCATGAGAATTCCATTGTTCACCACTTATTTATTGCATGTGGTGTATGTGTACTACCCATAATTGTATTCATTGTGTATTATACTTTAATTTATGGGTATTTATATCATCATTGTATGATCTTTATTTCACGGGTGTATGTTTCATAAGTTACCAAATCGATAAGGGAATTAGAAATTTCAATTTCCATTTATTCGGCTTTACGCAAACTTCATTGATTATATTACACCAAGATTATGTGTGGAGTCACTATTCATTTCATTATGTCATAATTTCCACTACCCTTTCTATGGATATACTTTTGATACACATAATCACTCCATTGATAATTTCTCAAGTCATCGATATGAATTTGATAAGAGTAATTTTAACTCATTCTCCATTTGTTGAGTTAAACATCCAATTCATTGATGTTGTTTTTATAAGATTATGTGTGAATGTACTTTGATTGTTTTACACTAAATATCCAATAATATTTAGTGTATTTATATTTTTCAAACATAACTATGTCGTTGATTTATCCTTAACCTAAGGATATGGCCTTTATGAGAGATTTCATCTCAGTTTATGTTCCATTGAGACTTCCTTGTTGTTATACACCAAATCACTTTTATATGGTGGGTATAATGTACTTTGACATAGTATATCATGAATTCCATTATTCTCATGATATTACAAAGTTTTGATTACCTCAATTATTTGTATTCAAGTGTCTCTCTTTTGGTTAGAAACTCTAACTAAAATACCATTTTTAAATGTTTTAAAGACTTATTATTCTAAATATTGCTCCTTAATGTCCATGTTTTAAAAAATGGTTTTAAGGATTTATTTATATGGACATTAAAGTTTTAAAATTGAAACTACTTTTAAAAGTTTCAAAGTGGTATGTGACTCTTTGATTCAAAAATCTATTTTGAAATGGATTCTTGACAAATAGTGTGACTTTTATATGATTTAAAGAAAAAGGGGGATATTTCTCTCAAATAGTTTTGATTATTATTTTCATCTATGTCAACATCCTTCATTATTCATGACTGAGGTTAATGTGATACAATACAATCTTCCATATTGTATTGAATGAGTTATGTTTGACTGTAGATGTTCTATTTTTATACCATTCATGGTTTGTGGTTAAAGTATTGACATTTCTTATGTTAGTTTTAATACGAATGTTTATGTTATGTTTAAACCTGTTCATATGAGGAATTAATTGAACTTAATAAGTGACGGGTGGAGCCCTCTATAGCTCCTTGATGCATCGGTAGGTCTCAAGAGACAAACTAGTGTCTTGGCACGAGGCCTTGGCAAAATCGTATTTCTAGTCTTGGCACGAGGCCTTGGATATGTGGTTATGATAGTCTGAAATTATGCATTCCATCATTATTAAAGTGGTTATTGATATTTCATGTGATTGTTCGACTAGTAGAATATCCATGTGAAGAAATAAATAGCATTATTTTATTTTATCATTTCCATATTATGCTGAGGTTCAAGTTTAAATGGCTTCTTTTATAATTATAAATTGCCTTGAGTTTTTATGCTAATCTATGAAAGATTCTTCTATAATGTTATCCTTAATGAGCATCTGAGCTCACCCCTTTTAATGTTTTATTTTTCCCAGGATTATGAAGAAGTAATTTATGAATGACCTGTGGGGATAGTATGAGGGGATATGAAGACAAGATGTTTTTTTGATGTAATGTAAAATTTTATGAATGTATCTAGTGTTTCCAAGGCTACTAAACTAACCGGTCTTTCAAGACTTGTTCTTTCTTGTGATCATGCCAATGTTATGTAATAATGCACCGACTCTTGGTAATTGGAGTCGGGGCGTTACAACATGGATTTCTGCGTGTTTTCAGGTATTTTGAGCGGGACATTTTTTATCTACTTCTTTATATTGAATTACTTGTTGGACCTATGGGATGCCTTTGGGTATGCCCTATTTCCAGTTTGGGTGAGTGGGGCCGGGTGAGGGGTCGTTGCTCATTTGACATTTTGTTCGGGGAATTACAGAATATTTTAAATTGAAATATTAATGTGTTAAAATTTTAGTTTAATTTATTAAAGCCTCATATGATTGCTAGAGCCATTTAAGACCTCAGTGCTGGTATGGGACAAAACCTTGCATAGTGTAATTCTACAGTTTAGTATGTTTTTCCTGTTTATGTTTTTTGTTTAAATATGTTATATATGCAACTGTTGAATTACATCTGCTGGACCCTTTGGGTTGTGTTTGGATTGGACATGTTATTCTTGAGTGATCATGATCAGTGGTTGTGCTTGGCCCAGGATTCTTATGGTGGTTTTGACCATAGGATTGGGAATCATGGATGTCAGTTTGAGGTAGTACAACTTTCAGTATGGACATGGCCCGAGTTACTAGGATTGTGATGCCATCGGATTTGAGCGACATGGTCATAGGGAAACGAGGTGTCACATGTGTTGGTGGCTTAGGTATTATATGGTGATTACCGCTCACCCGGGACATTGAGTAGTGTGCACACTGTGATAATCCGTGATGAGGTGGTTTTGACCACTCATGTGGGTAGAATCCCCAGTAGTTGCGGTTAGGTATTTTGGTTGGGGGTGATTTCCATAGAAATCGACGTGGGAGGTGAGGAGCCTTTAGAGAATGGGCGTGCCTTCAAGATGTCAGTACATGAGACACAAGGTGTAAGGGGGCACATGGTGCCAGGTTACTATTTTTTTGGGCGTGCCTTCGGGATGTCGGAACTTGAGGCATGAGGTGTCAGGATGCACATGGTGATGGGTTACTATTTCTGGGCGTGCCTTTAGGACATCGGTACATGAGACACGTGGTGTTAGGAGGAACATGGTGCAAAGTTACTATTCTCGGGCGTGCCTTCAGGACGTCGGTACTTGCGAGATGTGGTGTCAGGTGGCACATGGTGCCGGGTTACACGACAGAGATTTCGGCGTTGGCTAAAGCATGTGACACTCCATGGTGGCTGTTGAGCACCAATGGAGTTTGTGTTTATTTTTGCATTGTACTATTTACTGTTTTCTTTACACTTCCATGACTGCCTAAACACATATATTTGGTACGTACCGTTGGGTGGTATCCTACTGAGATTTGTCTCACACCCTGGATGGGCCCTTCAGAACGTATACAGACATTATGGATTTACATGAAGGAAAGGGGACAACTTCAGGATCTAGGCTGCGTTAGTTGTTACATGGAGATGGTATGGAACATGAGGTCATGCCTATCTAGGGTTTACTTTGTTCTGTTTTCTTTTCTATATCGGCATGCTTACTTGTTGTAGCTACTGTTGGATAGCCATTGGTTCCCATTATATATTTAGTTGTGTATGACCTTCTTTGGATGAATGTATTATTGTTCAATAGTAGTTTCATGTTATCATCATGCAGTTGTGTTTATTTACCTTGTTTTCTTATATTTACTACTTCCGATGTTTATCGTATTATTATGATTCTGTTCTATGGGTTTGGTTTGAGTTTGATGAGTCTTTCATTCCGCTGCATCATACTGCTATACTCGGACCAGTTCTGTTATTATGAACCTCTGAGAGTGTATAGCCTCCCCACTATACCTAACAGACCCTCGCTTCTAGTCGGCACCCTTTGGAATTCAGGGAGGTATGCCTATGGAAGTAACACCTGACCTGTTTGGCACTGATCGGGTGGTTGGCTTGGTTCTGGTCACTAAAAATTGGTATCATATGAGTTCTTTACAAGGATTTAGTAGCAATGTTTTTCTGGCTACTAATGAGATTGAGACTTCTCTTTTCTTTTTGCTAGTTTTATTATTTGGATATGGTAGACTGGATATATGTTGTTGTTACAAGAACTGGGTTTCTAGCTTGTGCTTGGGTTCCTATATCCCTAGGTACGAGGGATGGACCATGTTACCTTGGGTGGAAATTGCTGTTTTTCTTCTGCTCAGATTAGAGTTTATATGATTTCCAATTCGGTGGCTCACTCGATGTTTGATGTTCATGGTTGTGATATGTGACCCTCGACCCGGTGTGGTAAGGGAGAATTAGAACTTGTCCCTGTATGGAAAGGCTAGTTTTCTTGGCATTTTATAGGCATATTTTAGGGTATTTCAATTTCATAATTTCATGTATGCATTGTGAAGTGATAATTCCATGTGAATGAATTATCAATTTCCATTCTTTATATTCATAAAATTTAATTTGATAAAATTCCTGATAGAATTGTTTGTATGTTTCAAATTTGTATGCCATGCTTTACATTTTGTAAAATTGCATGTGGTAGGGTATTTGGGTCTGACTCTTATGAGAGCAAGTAGGTACTATGGCTGAGGCAGTGTAACTGTCAGGATTGGGTGACTCGGTTGTCGGTATGAGGCAACGTGAGTGTCAGGATTGGCATGGCCCAAGGTACTTTTGATACTTGGCTCTGTTGAGGGAGGGTAAGGAGCCCATGAGGTCGGGATGTCGTAGGGCCTGGGTAGTAGTGAGGGGGGAGTAAGGGTAGTTGTTATGCACTTCCTTTTACTGCTTTCCTTATCTGCGTAGAATATATTGATATATACATGTGGGATCTATGACCATTTATAGTATTCAGTGGGTTACTCCTTCACAGCTCGATGGAGCATCATGCAGGAGTTGATACAGTGCCGCAAGATCGGGTTCATGATCCAATACAGGAAGAGCACAAGCCGCAGGGACTGGCTCAAGGACATGACTAGGTCCAGGATTCAGTGCAGGCATGACAGAAACCAGGTTTGGCATCATTCAGACCATGGCTTGACGAACAGCTCCGAGCTAGCTTGGTACGTGTCTTGCTGGGGATCGACAGAGGTGCGTAGGGTATAGAGCCTTCTATGGAATATCTGAAGTGGGAGTTCTAGTTGAAGCACCCACCACTTTTTCAGGGTGAGGGTGGTCTGCAGGAAGATCAGAACTGGATAGAGAGTATGCTGATGATCTTCGAGTAGCTCGAGATGCCTCCGGGGCAGAGGGTCATGTTGGCGACATACATGCTGAGAGGACCAAAGAAGAGTTGGCGTGATGTACATGTACATGCTCATAGGCATGAGGTACTGGCTTGGAAGGACTTCAAGGACAGGTTCTTTGAGCACTTATACCCAGAGACACAGAGGGCAGAGAGATATCAGGAGTTCTAGAGTCTTCAGAAGGGGGATATCTCTGTCATGGACTGCACAACTACCTTCACAGAGTTGTCTCGCATTGCACCTGGTATGGTGAGCGATGACTCAACTAGGGTGAGGCACTTTGAGGATGGATTGTGACACGCCATTCGGGTCCGAGTGTACATATTTAGGGTGTGTTCCTTCTCCGGGGCGGTGAATCAGGAACTCATAGACGAGGGCAATGAGAGTGGAAAGTCTCTCTTGGGTAGGGCGATAGATTCAGGTGATGGTTTGGATAGCAGGAAGTGAGGACGAGATGAGTTCTAGCAGGGCAGTAAGGCTAGGGATTCAGCTAGACCAACTCGTGGTAGTTTTTCGGTGGTTTGATTTCAGTGCGCAGAGCCAGGAAATGTTCGGGCATAGTGTGTTAGGCCTCTGAAGGAGTGTCGGGCATACAGACTGGATGGGAATCTGGAGAGGTTTTGCTGGAAGCCTTCGTAGATATCCGGTAGGCAATGACTAGGACAGATTTTAGCGTCTGGAGTTTGCCCAGGTTTAGTACCCAGAGGGGGTAGTCGAGGTTCAATTGTGTGTGGTGGTCAGGCATCAGGAAGTCGTGTTTTAGGCCAGGTGCATGCCATGGAGTTGCCAGAGGCAGTGCAAGCCGGTGAGCCGATGACAGTCAAATGTACACCATGGTGTCGCCGTGATCTCCGTGTTTCCTTTTTAGCATGACCTGTAGAGGCATGCCTGTTTTGAGTACACATGGTGCACATGATCTAAGTGGACTTACTAGATTATAGTCCGTGGTATTGGCACCATAACAGGTGCGTGATATATTCTATATATATATGTATAAGACTGATAGCATCGTGGCATCGATGATGCGTGTTACATGAGTTCTCGTGGGCATCAGGGAATTGGGGATGCAAGTTACTTGATGTGTCATGGGCATTGGGGCATCAAGGATGCGGGTTACTTAAGGTGCTTTGGGCATCGGGGCATTGAGGATGTGGGTTACTTGAGGTGCTGGGCACCAGGACCTCTTGGAGGTGGACACCAATGTAGTGTAGGTTACGTTGCGTGTCGGAAGCGACACAAGAGCACCAATGAGGTGCTGGGATGACGACGCGTCACTACAGGAATTTGCGTCCAAAAAACTGGTTGGAAAACCTTGTTTTCTTTGAGCTATGTTGGTTGAGACCGAGTATGAAATTCTTAATGTGGGGAGCCCCTTGTGGAATTTAGTCAGAACCTTGGGACCAGGGTAGTCCAGGTTGTTTAACCGGGATGGGCATGTTTGGTTCCATCTCTAGGGTTTGATCGGTACCTCGGGGACATGCTACGTTATGGTGGGGAGTTTGTAAGAACCTGGGTATTTAGAATGGGTCAAAATCCTGGCCCTGTTTAAATTTTTTACTGTTTTATGATGAAATGGGAGAAAATGAGATGTTTCTTGAAATTTCCAGACTACAGGCCGTGTACTTTTAAGTACACGCTGTGTATATGTTAAGCGAGTGTTGGTCATGTGCTCTCTAAGTACATGCCGTGTGATGATCGTGTAGAATTACCTTACTACACGGTGTGTAGTTTTAAACACGCTGTGTACCCGCGACAGTGTAGAGGCCATACATGGTGTGTAAGCCTGTTGGACGTGTAGAAATTGCTACATGCCGTGTTCCCCTTGGACACGTTGTGTAGTCTAGCAGTGTATGAGGTATATACATGGCATGTGGGTAAGTCGGCAAAGAAGCGAAGAGAAACCCATTATAGGCCGTGTAACCATAGGTACATGCCATGTACTCAGGTCAGCAGGTCTGGAAAGTAATGCTGCAGAATTCATCCATCTTATGAACAGTTAAATGATATATACATGACATGTAGTCCTGAAATACATACCATGTAGTTTATTTGTTTGCATCGAAATGGACAATAGACTCGTATTGAGGTAGAACCTCCATTTTTTATGCCGGTTTCACGAACCAAGTAGGACAGATCTCTTTCCTTCCCCCGATCGTCCGTCCGAGACCCGATTCGAATTCTGATTAATGCGTTGGAAACCCCTCGACAAGGTCTCGATTTCTCAAAGGCCTTTTTTTTTGGATTTTCAATCCAGAATGAGTTATATGTGTTTGAATGGTTTTAAATATTTTGTAGATTTACCACATTTTAGACCAAATTGGTTCCTATTACCAGAGGAGTAGCATTGTACGAGTCTTAAGTAGGAGGTGCATACTTCATTTTTTGTTTTCATGGTTGTTTGGGCAACGCGGCCTTCGGCGCATTTTTGGTCATTTTGAGCGGGACCAGTTTTATCTGCTGTTTCATATTGAATTTCTTGTTGGACCTATGGGATGCCTTTGGGTATGCCCTGTTACCAGTTTGTGTGAGAAGGGTCGGGTAAGGGGCCTTTTCACTTCGGGGAATTTTGGCCAGGGAACGCCAGAATAGTTTAAATTGGAATATTAATGTGTTAAACTGTTAGTTTAATTTATTAAATCCTGATATGATTGATAGAGGCATTTAAGACCTCAGTGCTGGTATGGGATAACACCTTGCATAGTGCAATTCAACTGTTTAGTTTGTTTTGCATGTTTATATTTACTATTTAAATATGTTATATATGAAATTGCTGAATTGCATCTACTGGACCATTTGGGTTGTGTTGGGCTTGGCCTGGTTACAATTGAGTGATGCTGATCATAGGTTGGGCTTGGCCCGGGTTCATTTGGGTGGTTTTGACCGTGGGATTGGGTCTCATGGACGTCGTCTTGAGGCAGTACGACTGTCAGGTTGGGCATGGCCCGGGTTACTTGGATGGTGATGCCATCATATTTGAGCGACATGGTCACAAGGACATGAGGTGTCAGATGTGTCGGTGGATTAGGTATTATTTTGTGATTAACACTCACTCGAGATTTTGAGTAGTGTGCTCACAGAGATACTCCGTGATGTGGTGGTTTTGACCACTCGTGTGGGTAGAGGCCCCCATAGTTGCGGTTAGGTATTTTTTTTGGGGTTTCTTTCCATAGAAATCAATGTGGGAGGTGAGGAGCCCTCAGGGAATGGGCGTGCCATCAGGACATCTATACTTGAGACACAAGGTGTCAGGAGGCACATAGTGTCAGGTTACTACTTTTTTGGGCGTTCCTTCGGGACGTCGATACTTAAGGCACGAGGCATCCAGAGGCACATGGTGCCGGGTTACTATTTTTGGGCGTTCCGTCAGGACGTCGGTACTTGAGACACGTGGTGTCAGGAGGCACATTTTTTCGGGTTACTATTCTTGGGAATGCCTTTGGCACGTCGGTACATGCGACAAGTGGTGTTAGGTGGAACATGGTGTCAGGTTACACAACAGAGATTCCGGTGTTGGCCAAAGCAGGTGACACTCCATGGTGGCTGTTGAGCACAAGTGGAGTTTTTGTTTATTTGTGCAAGGCACTATTTAATATTTTCCATACACTTTAGTGACTGGCTAAACACATATATTTGGTACGCACCGTTGGGTGGTATCCTACTGATATTTTTCTCACACCCTGCAGGGGCCCTTTGGGACGCGTGCAGACTTTATGGATTAACGTTTAGGAAAGAGGCCATCTTCAGGAGCTGAGATGAGTTAGTTATTGCATGGAGATGGTATGGACCTTGAGGTCATACCGAGCTGAGGTTTACTTTGTTCTATTTTCTTTTCTGTATTGGCATGATTACTTGTTGTTGCTACTGTTTGTTAGCCATTGGTGCCCTTTATATATTCAGTTGTGTATGAACTACTCTGGATGCATGTTTTATTGTTCAGTAGTAGTTACATGTTAATAGCATGCTGTTGTGTTTATTTCCACTATTTTTGTTATATTTACTACTTCTGTGGTTTATCATATTGTTATGCTTCCACTCTGCGGGTCTAGTTTGAGTCTGCTGAGTTTTTCATTACGCTGCATCTTACTGTTATACTCAGGCCAATACGGTTATTATGATCCTCTGAGAGGGTATAGCCTCCCCACTATACCTAACAGACCCTCACTGCTAGTTAGCAGCCTTTGGTGTTCAGGGAGGTGCCCCTATAGTAGTAACTCCCGACCCGATTGGCACTGTTCGAGTGGCTGGCAAGGTCTAGGTCATTACAATAATCACCCCATCTTATATATTAGACAATCAATACTAGTCAAAAGCCATTATAATATGGTTATGGATGTTTGAGGTCTCATAACCAATAGGATCATGGAACTAGATTGTGGAATCTGACTTGGGATATTACAAAGTGTCATTAGAGGAAGATGTATTTTTTTTATCTTTCATAATATTTGGGAAAGTTATAAAGGAGACAACGATGAGTCATCCCTTGGTCATAAGCTCAATCTTGAAAATAGCTAACCCTTGTATGAGGGGAAACCTAACTAAAAACAGTGGTATTTATGTGCCTGATGTTTGTTGATCCAATTGAATTTTATTTCTATTTGGGTTATTCAATTGTAGTGGGATGTCATTTTTTTGAGATTAAACACATGGATCGATATGAAATGAATGTTTATTATACTTGAATCATTCTAGGAACTAATGATTTTATGCGGTGTGCATGATTTTTGACATGAAATGAAAAGCGAGGTTTGGGAGAGTTGTTAAAATTAAATTTTTTCTTTATTTGTGTAATTGTACATAAAAAGGTGTCTAATATGAGAATTTACAATGATAAATGAAGATAAATATGGTAATTGAAATGTCTAAAATGGGTTTATAATGATTAAATTCAAATATAAATGTGTTTTACCCTATGTTAATCCTGACCTAGCCGAGGGATGGTAGTAGGTGGTGTTAGTGCCTGAATTTTGACTGTGTGGTCTGGTATGAGGGATGCATTTTCAATTATTTATTTGAGTACCTATTATAGATATGTGTTAATGATGTGTTTATGTCATAATATGTGTGTGATATTATAGATATATTCCTCCATGAGGATGCTTATTGAGAGGAAGACATGAGGACTTTGATGGAAGTGATCCTCTAGTTATGGAACTCGAGACTCATATAATACTAGGTGAAGGGGTTGGATAGTTCCATTAGAAATTTTATCACATTATATAGTTTATAGAGAGATTCCTATGGATGGTTGGTTGAAATATGTCTGACCTGGAAAGAGTGTTTTAGTTACATCACCCTCAGTCATTCCCTATAGATTGTGGACCTAAGGTAACTGAGTTCTTGATTGAGTATGTCCAGATAATCCTTGACTATATAGAAACTCCTACTAAGAAGAGGGTCCTGTTTGTGGATTATATGTTACATAGTCGAGTGAATCATTGGTGCAACATTCAAAATCCTGAGGAGTACCAAGATATTAATAAATACTAAGAATTTTTGGAGAATATTATAAAACACTTTTACAATGTGACACTCAAGAAGAAGTGGGAATAATATTTTATGTAGATAGCCTAGTGGAGTATGTATGTGAATTTATATGATGCACACTTCACCAAATTGCATCATTTTTACATTTTCTAGTAGGGGCAGGGGAAACTATGGAAAAATATTATAGGATTTTCTTATATGTGTTATTATGTCCTTGGTTAACAACTTTCTAAAAAGGAAGTTTTTTAAAGAGGTGAATCAATATCTCATTTCCCATGGGAACCTGAAGGAGGACTCTGGTGGATTGAAGGTGGTTTCTTTTGGATGGAAAAGGGGTATGTATTCTAAGAGTAGGAATATTTACTTTTATAACTTTAATAACAAATATATAAAAGAGTGTGGTTATAGATAAAGATCAATTATTAAGAACAGTAAAAGATTATACTTCCCCAAGTGTGGTAGATTAGGCCACATTCATAGCTAGTGTCCTTGACTACTAGTGGAGTGTTGGGACTATGGAATAATGGGGGTACATATAGAGGTATTGAATAATACTTGACCGATGGGTAGTGATAGGGGAATTAATCAAAATCAGAGTACTTAAAGGTGGTCTTCCACCTTATATTAATCATGTATTTAGGGTTCTTCTAGACATGGGGGTCTTGGTATAAGATGAAATAAATTTCCAAATACTGAATAAAAACAGATTGGGGGAGGGGGTTTAGTCATTTGATAAATTTTTATAAGAGTGGTGAAATTTAGAAAATAAACACCTATAATATGTGAATGTTCATTACCTTATCATCTTTTAGAAAATAAACTTTCTTGAAAAATTTGGAAATCATGTAAAGAACATAATATTTTCATGGTTTTACCTCAGTGTGATAACCTACATCATGTCCATAGCCACGCCTATGGGTCTATGGAAATTCACTATAATGAAGAAGTGAATAAAACTTCTACCAACACCCATTAGACAGATTTTTATCTCCAATAGAAATGATTATACTTACTACCATTAGATTACAAAGTTTCATTACAAACAATTGAAACAAAGCCAATGAATAAAGATTTTTTTCTAAATGATCATCAAATTGTCTATCTAAAATCATCAGTCCAATGTGGTTGGGTCAGATACTATCATTTTGATGAGACTAGGTCTTATAGTCTCATTTATATTCATTAGGAATGATGGACTTAGTAATATGAACCCACTCTCAATATTTATTAATTAAACAGCACCCAAATTCTTAGTCTGGGAAAACAATTCAGATTTCTAAACTTCTAATGTGGTCCTACTCTCGGAAGATAACATTGACATAGAATCTTCTAAACCCTACCTTTTCCCATGACATTAAATATTACAATGTATTGATGCACTATTATTCTTTTTTAGTCATCCTTAAATGGAAATTGATGGATATTGAAAAATATTTCCAACTTACTCAAATTAAAAAACTACGGGTTCTACAGATATTTTAATTTTATGTTTGACCACATAAAATAATCACAAATATTTTGGAATCATCTTGAGTCTTATTTTTAATTAGTCATCTTAAACTTCAAAACATTTTTTTAGTATGATGGAAATTTCTCATCTAATTACTATATAAATTGTTTAGATCATTGTTATTGAACTTACTCCACTAATTTTGATTCTAATTTCCCCATCATATTTAGTCTTATTTACTTTACCTCTTAGAGTTAGTACGATTGAATTTTCTTTCCCAATGTCCATCTGATTGATATTCTTTCTTAGATTCAGTCCTATTTACTATCATCCCCAGAGTTATTTTTATAGAATTTACTCCTTAGAGTATTTTTGATTTAATTTCCTCCTCAGAGTTTTTTGTATTAACTCTCATCCTCAGAGTCAATCCAATTGATCTTATTCATTAGAGTTAGTCTAATTCAGTTTTCCCTTCAGAGTTAGCCTAATTGACATTAGTACTCAGAGTTAATCTGATGGAATCCTCATAATGATTTAATTATCATTATGATAGAATTATCATTATGATGGAAACTCCACTCTATAAATTTGAAATTCTTTGACCCTCGTCATCTATAACTCATTCATACATCTAAAAACATCTATACCCCACACCTCTAGATCATATTGGAACTATTATTGATTCTTGATACCAATTTAGTGTTTACAATTCCTCCATTACATCATAATATTTTATTAGGAGAGTTTTGATGATTTATGGGAAATTAAATATTGGGAAAGTAGTGTCTGAAGTACAAATAAAAGTTTCATGACATCACTTACTTTCGTCATCTTCTTTTTTTTCATTCAAAAATCAATAAAATTTGATGAACCTATTCTGGACCATTTCTTTATAAGGCTTTCATGAAATTTATTATAAAAAATTATGATATTTGAGAATTAAAAGCCACAAAATAATCGTCTTGCTAAAGGTTAGAATGATTAATAACTTTATAACATTTGGAATCACAATCTTTATCCATCATCTACAGAAGTATTCTAGCATTCTAATTGAGAAACTATTGATTATCTAACCTACACTGATTCTATGGAATCATCAAATTCATGCTAATAGATCTAATACTGATTATGTGTCTGATAAAAAACATCATATTTATGAATATTATATGAACTATTCTTCTTTTTCCAATACTCTACATCTAATGCTTCTCAGTATCATCCTTTGTTTTTGGGAATTAAATTCAAAAAAATTATCCCCCTCTAGGTTTGGGATTGATCTATCATAAACTTTTACCTATTTTTTCAAAAATATATTATAAAAATAAAATTTTTTCAACAAACAAAAATATTTTATAAAAATAAAATACCACAAAGGTTCTTTACATGATATGTTATGGAAATAACACCCATATCTATAGATTGGTTCAGCTCATGGTACTCAGACAGTAGCATAGGGAAGAGTGGTGTGATATTTTTATGAAATTTAGCCTACAATTGTGGATAGAAAGACTGGGACATCAAAAGTCAAAGGTATAATTCTTGAATCTTCCATGGTTTATAGTGACTTATTAGACACAATATCTTCTAATTATTTTATATTGAAAAAATTTCAAATTTTTTATGTTTGGTGGTGTATTTTTTCAGTGGTGTAATGATGGTCACCACACCATTTTGTGTAGGCTTGAGGGACATATAGGGTTGTTCTATCAAGGTTAAGGGGGTATCATTTCTATTGGTATATTTTTATACTTATCATTTCATGGTTTTACTTAATTTTGGGTATGAAATGGATGGTATCGTACTGAGACCACATTTACTGTTATTGAAGGAAAATGACCTTTAAATACCATGACGGTAATAACATTGTTCGTCGTAGAGGGTGAGATATATATGAAGGCTAGTCAAGGACTATTAAATAACAACTAGGGGATCTCACTACCCAATTTCCATATATTTTGTTGGATGATGTGGATGTGAAGAGTGGTGTCTTTCCACCCATATTGAACCGATTCTAGGATGTGTTTTTTGAGAACTCCTATAGACTGCTACTTGAGAGGGATGTTGAGTTTAAAATTGATCACATTCCTAGAGCTGAACTAGTTTCTTTTCGAGCTTATAGAATGGAACCAACATAGCATCAGGAATATATGAATATATTGGAAGAGTTGATGGATACCAAATTTATCAATCTTAGTATTTCTCCATGGGTTATTCATTTTTGTTTTATAAGAAGGATGATGGGGAATTGAATTTTTGTGTAGACTAACAAAATATAATCAAGATGAAAATGAATAAATATTATCCACTTCAACATATTGATGAGCACATTGACCTGTTGAGAGGAGATTGTAATTTCAGTATGATTGACTTGAGGTTTTGGTTTCATCATTTGAGTGTTAGACATAGGCTACTCTTATAATCAATCATTGACATTATGATTTCTTTATGATATCCATTGGGAAAAATAACACTCAATTAATGTTTATGGATTTGATGAAACAAACAATCCAGCCGTAACTAGATCTGTTTGTGGTTGTTTTTGTCAATGAAATCATTATGTACACCAATACACTTGATGATAATATCCATCATATTTAGATCATCCTGAGTATACTAAGATATCATTGTATATATTCCAAGATATCAAATTTTCCACTATGTATCAATTAGATACATTTCACGGGTTACATCATCTTAGAAGAATGTGTGTCAATAGGCCTAAAAAATGTTTGGGAAGTGGTTTATCTGGATCATACTCTACTTTTGTTTTGATATTCAAAGCATTATGGGGTTATTGAGATTTTTTGGTGGTTTATCCGTGTGTATTTAAACAAGTAATCATCACTTTGGGACTTGAGAATGAATGGGGTCATGTTTGAATGGTATAGAGTATGCGAGAATTATTTCCATGATTTGAAGAAGGACTTGAAAACTGCATTGATCATGCTCCTACTGAATTTTCGTGAGGATTATACCATGTTCTGTGATGTGTCTAGGATCATACTTGAAGTAGTGTTAATTCAAGGGGAATCCCTTTTGGTGTACAGTTCATAGATGTTGAGGACACATGAATAAAAATACTATATTCATGATCTGGGTTTAGCCATGACATTTTATGTGTTGAATTGCCGGTGGTATTATCTGTTGTTGGATAATTTTACTATGTGTAATGACCAAAACATCTAAATGTATAATTTTTCATAGTGATATTTGAATATACACTAGTGAAGGTGGGTTGAGTATGTGATGTATTTTGATTTTGACATAGAATATACATCCAAAAAGGGAAACAATGTTTCCGATTTGTTGAGAATGAATTCATAGACACCCGCATTTGAAGAGTCAGGTTTTAAGTGGAAGATGATTAACTTGGTAACTAAAATGTATATTGAGGTTTTGGAGGGACAAGAGATGATGAAACTCATATTAGTATCAGTTGACTCGACACTTTTGAGCTCGATTTGGGAGAGGTAGTATGAATAAATAGAGTATTTGGACTTGATGGAAATCCATGAAGGCGGTGATTCACCTTTTGACAGGAAAAATGATGAGGATGAGATCATCCATGTCTAGAACAATTTTGTCATTCTTATATGTATGTGAGAGGAGATGATGCGTGACTTTCATGTCACAAAGTGGGTGGTGCATCTAGGTTTTACCAAAATTCACCCTTACCTACATCGACAATATTGGCAGACAAGAATAAAAAAAGGAGATTTTAGGGTTCGTGATATTATGTAACACCCATTATTAATTAAATTCCTAGCATAAAAAACCTATTCATTTAATAAAATTGTTTCCCACTATAGAATGGAATTTGGATGATGTTCTCATGGACTTCATGGTTGGTATTAAAAGGATTACTCTGAAAATGATACTATATGGGTAATTGTGGATAGTTTGAAAAAAGTATCACATTTTATTTCAATATAGGAAACATTTATAGTGGATTAGTTGGGGGACATGCACGTTTAGTATTCATTTACCTGGGGTACCATTGAGTATTGTTTTAGACTGTGACTCATGTTTCACTTCACACCTCCGATATGGATTACATAAGGCACATGGTACATAGGTGTTCCTGAGGATGAATTTCTACATGTAGAAAGATTGGAAATAAAAATGTACTATATTCGTATTGGAGGATGTGATGTTTCATCGTATACATTGATGGATCTTTGAAAAATCACTTAACATTCATTGGGTTCTTCTATAAAAATATTTGCGACAAGACTATTTTGTTGGCACTATATGAGCTACTTTATGTATTCTATGTTGATCACATTTATGATGGATGGAGGTAGGTGATTCTGAGTTGTTGGAATAGAGTCTCATAGTGCATACATCAGAGAAGGTCCAATTTTTTCAATAATGTATGACTATAGCTCAGATTAGTGAGAATTCATATCCTGATAGACATTGTCAAACCATTGAGTTTATAATGGGTGATCACATATTCGTTTGGGTGTTACCTAGATTGGGTCACTATTGGATTTAGAGCCATGGAATGTTCGCTCCCATGATTGTTGGACCTTTTGAGATTATAGAGATAATCAGGCTGGTAGTGTACTGATTATATCTTATATAGAAATATATTTCTATGCATGATGTTTTTCATGTGTCACATCTTTGGAAGTATCATATAGACCCTTCTCATGTGATTGAAATTGATGACGCTGAGTATGAGGATGATGCATCCTCTGAGGAACATCTGATTCATGTAATAGATCATAGTGAGAAAGTATTATAGGGAAAGACCATGATGATGGTCTAGGTATTGTGAAAGTATTGTAATTTCTAAGAGGAATCATGGAAGATAGAAGAAGATATGCAGGATTAGTGGATGAACCTATTTTACATTAGAATCATAGACTTTATTGGGGATACATCTCAGGGAGATCTCATATAATTTGGGGAAATTTTAAGATCCCAACCATTCTAGAGACGCCTCATGCTCAATTTTGGGTACTCTTTTTCCATTTTTGAGTTTTTCATAGTTGGATTTCACTTTCGTCTATTTTGGGTGATGTTGCATGAATTTCAAAGCCTATTGGATAGTGTACAGTTTTAAAAAAATTAAATAAAACTATGCAGTTTTCCTCAAGAAACAATAAACCTTCTTTGGAGGCACATTGTTTGTGCATGGTTTTAAAAAACCATGCAGCCTCCCTCTGCAAACTATACACCATGAGGATATGGGGGATCACATGGATAGAACATAGTTTTTCAAACTATTTAGATTTCAGGGGAAACAAATGCCCCCCTAAGTATAGGTGCACAATTAAGGTGCATAGTATTGAAAACCGGGCCTCATTACCCTGGAAAATGTGGGTGCTAGTTTTTAATCCCCCAATTTCTTAATAAAAATTCATAAACCCCCGGGTTTTAACCCTAAGCTACCCAATACAGTATAAAATAGTTTAAAACATATTTGGAGGTTCTAGAGAGGATTAAACTTCTCTGAAAACTTATTTCAAGGTGAATCAATGATCTGGTTGAACGATTGACTCCTCGTTGGTAGGTGATTTTATCTCTAATTGGTTTTCCCCATCTCCATTCACTATTTATTGATGAGGAGGGAGGATTTTTCATATGTGTCTAATTGTTTAGATCTAGTATTTAATTAATATTTTTCTTTTGGAGCTTGATCTTAGGTTTTTCTCCTAGATCATCCATGCCATTGTGATTTTAGTCTTCCTAAATCAAATTGGGGATTTACATTTGGAAAATGTTTATAAAAAACCTTGAGGTAGGTGGTATAATTTCCAATTCCCACAGTCCTGATTATAATTTCATGTATGTAGTTGTGAAATATAAAATTCCACATCAAGAAATTTCATTAGAAAATTAATTAAATAATTTTTTCAATATAGGATTCTGAAAATTGATAGAATAACATGTTTATAAAATTGATTGGTTAATGGATTAGGAAAATGATTGAAACCCATGGGGTGTATAGATATGATTTAAATGATGATTTAAAAATTATTCATGGTTTATAAATGAATTTAGGAAATTTTTTATTAATGATATTTTGAATATGGTTTATAACTAAAAATATGTAAAAATTTGTAGATAAAGTAGTTGAGAAATTAGAACAATGTGATGTTATATTTGTGACAGAGTTTTTAGATAGGGAATACTATTCAAAATACACACAATATTCTATAATTCCACTCTAGACCCATAATATATATGTATTTAATGTGATCACTAAGTTGTGGAATAGAGACCGGTGCTCAAAATACCCCTGGGGTTCTAGAATACAAATCATGGCTCCCACTGTATGAATCTGAAATTGGAATTAAATGTTAATCGAAATCCATGATGGAATTAAATGTGATATACCTTTAGTGGATGGTTCAGAATTTAAAATGGGAAGAAAAAAGTATTTATGGTTTAGATGCCTTTGTAAACTTGTGTATTTATATATTTAATTACAGAATTATTTTTTGTGATAAATTTTTAATTATTCATTTTAATTTTATTCTTGTTACGACTGAATACACATTTTTAGGCAATATATTGTTTTAGACATCATTGGTGGTGGTCTACTGATTTTTACTCACACCATACTCAGGCTTCGTGATTGGTTCCCAAATAGAATTCATGTTCCCATGATAGGATAAGGGAAAGCACCATGTCATTTATGGATGATCTTGGATATGGGATGAAACATGGATGAGGGAACCATATAAGATGTTTGTACCCACATGGGAGGTTTTATTGTTTCATTATTTTGGTTTTTCCTTAGAAACATCACAATAATGATAAAATGACATATTTATTTCTTTCACTTGAGAATTTTTTTCCTATTTTAGGATTATCATGTGAGGCTGGTATTTATTGTTTATGGAATCATTGTGGTTAATTGTTATGATGATCTAGATATTTTATATTTATTTATATGATTTTTCTTCTATTATTAATAGGGTATAGTGTCCCCATGTTATACATTATACCCACACTGCTAGTCGACAACCTCTAGCAGATTGAAAGGAAAGACTGAGGTCTTGTAAACAACCATCCCATGGAATCACTATGTGTAATCAATTTTAGGATGTTACACAAATTCTTAAAAGGGACAAGATTAATACGCTTTAATAAAGACTTGAAAATATAATTAAAAATAATGGTCATGTTTTAAAATTAATTAAACATATTTTTTTAAAAAAATGATGCACTTGAAAACTCATCAAATTTTAGTGAAATTCATTCACATTCAGTCACTAATAATACACATTCACGGTTTATGGAAAACTATTATTTTTTGAGAATATTATGAAAATAGTTTTGGACTAACCTTTTCCATTATGGTTTGTAAAATTAGCTATAGATTCATAACAGTTTCTCAAAGAGTTAATAATTTAACTATTTATATGAAAATAAATTCAATAAGAATTGAAATATATGAATGTATAACTTCTACAGATTTAGATGTTTGGTATTGAGGCCTAACAACATTAAATAGAAAAATTTAAAGGTTCAAATAGAAAATGGTGTAATGGTAATTAATCATATGGCAATCAGAATACATAAAAGCTATGTATTAGGAAAGATGAAAGGTTTTCTTTCAATTTATATGGATGTATTCCAAGATATATGAAATTAGTTATGGTTCAATTAGAAAATTAGATATATTCCCCAATACATTATTATGGTGGTTTTATCTACATTGTATCCATTATTAATGATGATACCAAAAATGTTTTCATTTACTTTTTAATTCATAAGTATGATGTTTCTAAAGTTTTTAATTCAATGAAAATATTTAGGGAAACTAGTATGGGGATGAATATTAATGATTCTATGAACATATAATATCGGTAAGTACACCAGATTCAACATAAAAAACTTTCAGCAAGAAGAATGAAATATGGCATGGGAAGACTATTTTAGGCACTCCATAAAATAAATTTTATTCTGAGAGGATGAATCCGACTCTAAATTAGTAATATTGGATTATAAGGCTATATTTTTAAAAACATAAGTTGATTTTGGTAAAATCACTCTACCCAATAGAATATCTCATCAATAGATGTCTAGTTTTGATCATTAGTAAAGAAATGTAAAAGGATTTATGGTATGGTATGAAACTAAATGTTGGACAAAAGAAATTATTTAGAATTTTGGTTTATGTTAATGTTGATGCTAAGGATTGGGATTAACTTGAATAAAATATAAAATATCTTTTTTCATTAGGCATGGAAATGAAAATTATAGTTATTGACTTTGGGAAAATGATAGGTGACGAATAATAGAGAGTAGATATGTTATATAAAATGAGAATTTTCATTAAAAGGATCAATATTTGGTAGAAAAATAAGTTATAGGTGATAAATAAACTATTAAATTCTATGTGTCTTAGAGTAAGAGAATTGGAATATTATTACATTCAAAAAATATTGATGATAAGGCTAAAAGAATAAAATGTTTGTGTATAATACTATTAGTAAAAAATCTATTTCACCCAATTTAGGATGAATATAGGGTTGAATTAAGAAAATATGGGGAAAATATGTTTGTTTAAAACCTTTAAATTTTATAAAAAAACATTTTCAGATAGCGTATTCAACACACAACACTAATCTTTAACGACATGAAAAATATATGACTGTTATAACCTAGTAGTTTAATCTGTGGAAATTAAATGTATTAAATAATTTATAAAATATAAATAAAAATTTAACAATCAATATATTTTATCGATAAATTTTTATTAAATAATCATACAATTTTAGTAATGTTATTTCATTCATTAGAAATATATTTTCTTCACAAATGATTTTTATTGATTTTATTTAAAAAATAATATAATGAATTTTTTATAAATTTTGAAAATTTAGTTGATAAAATTAACCCAATTTTTGAAAATGGAATATCAGAATTTACTTTGGTTGTAACTTTGGGTTTTTTCGGGATATATTGATTTTATAGTGAATATTGTAAATTTCATGTTTATATAAAAATGAAATTCCATTTAAATAAATTAAAAAAATATAAAAGAAAAATTATATCTTCAATATAGTTGAATTATAATATGTAATATTTATTTATATTTAATACAATTTTTTTCTTTTAAATCAAATTAATATTGGATTTTATTGTAAGTAAATTTTTGTTTTAAAAAACAGGATTTTTTTAAGAATTATTTTAAGGTTAATAAATTTTCTCCATTTTAACTAATTAGAAAAAATCACTAATGAGGAATTTTTTAAAATAAATTTGTATAGTAAATATAATTAAATTTTAACAACTATTCATATAGTGATTATTATTATTCATAGTGTTAATATAAAATGATCATTTTCTTGAAAACTACATTTTTTGAAAACCCACTTTTTTGCCCGTCTTTGGGTTTCATTTTAAATTAAATATAAAAGATTATTAAAATTTAAAATTTTGATATGGATTAAATATTTGGAATAAAAATAAATTATATTATATAATAATTTTAATGAAAATTTTTACTCTAATTTATAATAAAAATAATAAATATTAATTACTTAGGCTAAGGTAAAAAGGAATATACTCTGGTGTAAACTAAAATGATATAGGTTAAATTAACGTAAATAAATGTCTAAAATATATATTTTTCCATTATTTAGATGATATCATATATTTTTATCAATAATTATCCCTTTTTTTATCCTTTAGGAATGTGAATGATGTAGGTACACCCATCCCTTTTTAGAAATTACAAGTGTGCCACTAACTTCAAATATAAAAGGCCTCCCTATCTCTACACTTATTCACCACATATATATCCATTGACGTAGATGATAAATGATAAAATATATTCCTTAATTCTCTATAGAATACCTAGATCCATGTTTTTTGTTATAAATAATTCATAATAAGAATTTTGGTGGTATCCTAATGAGGCTTCCCGATGAAGTGGTATTGTTTTTAACCGAGCATCATAATGTTATTTCAATTTACACACCATTAGAATATTATTAAATTTTGACTATATAATAAAAAAATTATAGCTAATATACTTATAATTCAATATATTATTTTTTATCCTAAATCTATCTCATATTTCATCAAATGGTACATTAAATCATCATTCGTGTATACGGCGGACTACAACCTCACAGATCGATGTCATTCCATTTTCATCATCACCACTCATGGATTGTTTTAATAGTGTATTAAAATTATATATATATATATATATATATATATATGATACTTATGGATTTATGATATCACATAAAACTTTTTACATTACATTTTATGGATGATATGATAACTTCACTCGTGTGTACAGTGGACTACCAGCCCATAAAGCGATTTTATTCGTTTATCACAAACGCTTTACAAATAAGTTAATAAAGAAAAATTTAATGAATATATGTGATATAAATGAAAAAATATTAATATTAATGACATATTTATCATTATTATAAATAATATATTTTTTTATTTAATACATTGAAAAATGATATCATCGTTCATGGACAAGTTGACTATCGCCTCCACAAATTGACATTATTTGTTTTCATCACTAAATTACATGATCAATATATATAAGTATATTTAAAAAACAAAAAATATTACATTATTATATCAATATAATAAAAAATAATTTATACTTTCTTTCCAAAATTATCATTTAAAATTGGAAATGTTACTCATACGTGCATACGACTGACTGCCTCCATGACAGTAACATAGTTCATTTTTTAGAATCATCCTTAATAATCTGTAATAAAAAGAATAATTTATGTATAAATATTATAATTATATCATTATTATTATTCTTTATAATCTAAAATAATGAACTCCTTTTCCATGGTCATCAAATGAAAGACATTTTGAAAAAATTAACTAATCACCCACAAAACACCCATCCTGGACTTAACCGATTTAGTATTTTAATATGTCAATTAAAAGAAATAAACATAAATGATTTAATTATATTTATTTAAAACTATAAATTGTAAATAATAAATAAAATAATATATATAATCTTATTATACATTATTTAAATGAAACACATGGAATATTTGGAGTTGTGGTAAGGATTTTCCCATCTTGATTTTACTTCTGTGCGACATATTCCATATTCACCACCAATATTTATTTTGTGGTGTTTATAAATAAAATTAATACTTTTAATGATTTTTATGATAATTTTGGGGATTTAATAATATAGATGATCTTATCTATTTTCATGGGATTTTTGTTTATAGATTACGAAAGCTGTAATGGACATCATCTGAATTTCTATTCATTAAGGCATACTGTAATGTTAAAAAACTGTCTTATTTTATGAGGTCTATATACTTACCTTTAGAAATATTATATGATAATACTAATTATTTTCATGATATTTCAAATTTCATTTGTATTTATTCTTTTATGGGTCTTATGGTTAAAAATATTACTAATCTGGAAAAGGCTTTATGTTAGAATATCCTTTCTTTTAGAGATTTTTTATATAAAATTTTCTTTTATTGGGAATCATAAGAAATTATTTTCTTGTGAAAAATATTTTTCTCAAATATTAGTTATGAATGTGGTAACATGTTTTATTTCTATTTATTTCCTTATTAATTAAGGAAACATCAAGAAAGTCATTTGTAAGTGAAACCAGTATTGTATTTTCTTTTAGATCACTTATCTTTCTATTCTATATCTATATTTTCTAATCTTTTTTAAAAAATGATATTTTATAATTCCATTTTATATGATATATTAAATTATTTAAAAATATTTTGAATGAAAATTTCATAATCTTTTCCAAATTAGTCACTTATGACTTTCTTTTACAATATGATTATAAATAAATGTTTATTTTTAAAATTTAAAACATGAATATATTTTACCACCATCCTAAAATCTGTTTACTAGAAAACTAAATTATATGTTTCTAATTTTTGTTTTCAAAAATAAAATGATTTTTAAATATTTTTTGAATTTTTAATGTTTAAAATTTATTTTAATATTTTATTATCATATTTACATTAATAAACATTAAATACACTTATTTTAACTTATACCTCAAATGTATATTTCATAATTATAACATCCCCATTATTTATCTAGATAGATTATCATTGTTTCAAAGGGATTTTTATTAAACCTATTTATTTTCCCCAGGATAATAATGTTTCAAAGAATATTGTTATGCATCCTGTTTCATTTCATCAGTCCAATCATTTTTTAAAGATAAATTTATGAAAGAAATTTAATTTTCAGGATAAATCAATTTTCCAAGATATTATCATATAAAAAATTCCTTTTTTCACTAGCTAATAATGTTATGAAATGAATATATTGTTTTATGTTAAAATTAATGCAATATAAACCCTTTTCATGTTGTGGTTTATGGACATAGTATAATATGGGTGGGCCCAGATAGCACTGGGTGAGTCCAATATAACTTATGTTATGATTTTTCTTAGATAACACACTAGTGATTTTGGTTACGATTATGTAATTTGGAGAATTATATTGGTAGAATACTATAAGATTATTCCAATTTTAATGGTTTTATTTAAATGTTCAATGATTATGAAATTCCAAGATACCAATAATATTTTATTATGCATGATATTGTTTTAAATTTTACCTTTAATCAATATTGAATCCACATATCTCATGATTATTTATTATAAAAACTCTTTATTTTGAAGAACCATTATTCCTTGTTTTCATGATTTAGGATCCATTTTTTTATGGGTATGAAAATTCATATATTATGCTCATTCACTTTGATTATGACATCATACACGTATTCTATACATATGATCAATGATGGAAATTCAAATTTAATTGCATAGGTTTATGCTTGTTGAGAATTTGACCTCATAATTTTTATGTTTCTTTTTCTCTATTTTATCAAGAATTATATTGAATAAATTATTTCAAAAAGTGTTTCATATGGATAATGAAGATGAGTTAAGATTAAATAATAATGAACAGGTTAAGTGGGAGAAATTATCATTTAAATTCATGGGTTACATTTATGCAATTTTTTTTCCAAATTATCTAGAACTCTAAATGTAAATGGTTATTGAGAATGTAAGTGAAACTAAATTTCCCCTTTGAAGATGTAATTTTTTGTTCGAAAATTGTAATTTACATTCCTTGGTATGAAATCCATAAATGTAATTTTTATGATTTAAGGACTTGAACTTGGGGAGTTGGTTTTGGGATCTTATAGTTTGCATTAGAGGAGGGTTGTTATGACTTTGGATATTTTCATCTTAAGGATTATGGATTCCATCATAGTTTTATGAGTTTAAGGTTGATCATATGTTTAAAGGTTTTGAAAAATATTTATGTTTATAACATATTTAATAATTTAGAGTAATTTTATGGATGATCATTATATTTCTAGTAAATTTGTAAATATAAAAATTTAGTAAAAAGGAAATCCTAAAGGTCGGGAGACAAACATCACATCCATGAAAGCCATAACTATTAAACCCACAGCCAAAGGTTGATACAGATGAAACATGTACCATGAGACTATGTGATGTACTTGTTATTATGATGTCATTATTTTTATATAAAATGATTGAATTATAATGAATACTTTTATTTCTAGAACATATGTTTTATCACATATTTTACCATGGGATGTAAAAGTGATTTGGAGAATAGATAGTTGACTTCCTTTCAGAATATGATTAATATAATTTATATGAAAAATCCTACCATGTTCCAACCGTTTTAGTTTTTTTAATTCATAATGATAGAGGAAATACTTTTATTATCCATTTTATTGGTTATTTAATCTTTTGAAATAAGATTTTTGTACATCTGGTATATATTAAAGTTCATCCTGAATACTCATCATTTAGAGAAAACGATGAGATTATTGTGGAAAATGAAAAAAGGATGGAATTATACTCATTACATATATTTCATTATTCACAAAGTATATAAGGAAAATTAATTTCTCAAATCATGGAAAATGATATTTAAATAAAACATTTCCTTATTACCGTCATTTATGATGATATTAATCACCTTTTTCACACTTATTTGGTTTATGCTTCTGTGGTTGTTAACTTTATCTTGATTATTAAATTTATTATGATTAATTATCTATACCACTATTTATCATAATTTTAGAAAACATATTTCAATCAATTTCAAAATAATCACTTAACACATATTTTATCTACTTTTTAAACAAATTATGTGGAATTTTTGGGGCCAATATTTTTTATTTTTTCCCTTATAAAGAGGATGTTTTATTAATCTTTTTTATGATGTGGGTTACCAAAAAAGTTATTATAAAATGTTGAACCTTTTACTATCAAGAATATTTTCAAATTTAAAGGATGATGTTTATTATGTTTGGGGGGGGGATGTCACGATCTGACATTTTGGAAAATAAAATTTGTTTTTTAACGTATTCGTCATGCAAACCGGAGCTTTAAGGACCCACACAATACATGGTAGTTATAACCCAACATTTAAATTTGTTTTTATGGATATTAGTAAATAATTAATGATATATATATATATATTTAGTACTCAAAATAAATTTTATATAATTTTTAAGAAAATAATCGATAAATGCTTAGTAAAGAAATTCTATTCTTCAAAAATATGTTTTCTTCACAAATGTTTTTTATTTATTTTGTGGAAAAAATGTTATAATTAATTTTTTGAGACTTTAGAAAAATTATTGGGTAACATTAAACACTTTTTTGAAATCTGAATAACAAAATTTACTTTGGGTTTAATTTTGGGACTTTTCTTAAAATATTGATTCTCAGTGAATAGTTGATAATACTAATTTTGGAAAAAATGACATTTCATTTCAATAAATTAAGAAGTTTTGAAGTTATTTTTAATCAACAATATATTTTATTTTAGAAAATGTTTTTTTGTGTTTAAAAACAGAATTTTTACAGGAAATTGTTTTAAAGAGCATAATGTTTCTCCATTTTAAGTAATTAACAAAACCATGAATGATGATTTGATTAAATGAAATTTATATAAAATATTTCAATAAATACTAATTGTTATTTATAAAAGGTTTATTATTATTTGTAGAGTTAATAAAAAATAATTTTTCCTTGGAATTTACACTTTTAAAAAAACTACATTTCAATTGTATGTATGAATTTAATATTAAATTAAAAATTTACACTTATATTTATTTAATATTAAAAAATGTGTACATATTTGAAATAATAATAATTTATATTATCAAATAATTTCAACATATTTTTAAACATAAATATTAGTTAAAAAAATAAACACTACTTACTTTGATTATGGAAAAAATGGATTTACCGATCGTTAAAAAAAATATAACTTTTAAAATGACCTGAAAAGTTGAATAAAATATATTTTTAATGTTTTTAAATCATATAATTTAAAACTAATTGGAATTTTTCCTATTAGAGGAATTTTTTATTTGAAAAATTTGGAGACACCTTTTTCTTTTCAAAACATACAAGTGTGCCACTCACCACACTTTTAAAAGGACTCCCTTCCCCAATCATCATAAAAAAAATTATATATTTCAATGAAAATAACTAAAAAATATACTATTTAATTCTACATCCATGAAATATATCACATATTTTTAGAATAAATCCATCTTGAAAATTCTTTTGATGATTACATAAGAAAGTTTCATGAAGAAGAGGGATCTTGCTTAACCGAGCAATATTATTTTATTTCTTCTTTTACCACCTTCAAATGTTATAAAATTATAATTATTTAATAAAAAAGTATATCCCATATAATAAGATGTAATTATGTTAATTTTATAAAATAAAATCTTCTCCTCTTTTATCAAATGGGTTACTAAATCATCATTTGTGTGTATGACGAACTATCACCTCACAAAATGATGTCATTCATTTTTATCATCTCCTAAATTGAATTTTTAAAGATTTATTTGAACATTATATATGGTATTTTGAAAAACTTTAATAATTAGGAGTTATTATATCATAGAAAACGTTTTAATTTCAATTTCATTGGGGATACAATATTGACATTTGGGCTCATGACAGACTACCACCTTGTGAAGGGATACGTCTCATTTTTAACTAATACATTACATTGAAAGTAATATGGATAAATTTAGTCAATATATATGATATAAATGAAATATTAACTGTATTAATTACATATTAATAATTATAATTACAATATATATCATTTTCTTTCATACATTGGAAAATGATAGTGTCTTTCAAAGATGTGTGGACTACCACCTCTAGGAAGTGATTTGATTCTTTTACTGTCACTAAATAACATTGATGATATATGTAATTATATTTAAATAAATAATATGTTATTAATGAAATTATCATCCTTATTGAAATATAATATAATTCATACCTTCTTTCTATAATGACCATTGAAAAATGGAAATGTTACTCATTCGTTTGAATGGCCTCCGGTCTCTATAAGCATAACACATTTCATTATTCATAACTCTCATTCATGATTGGATTTAAAAATTATAACTGATATAAAAATATAATTATTACTTCAGGATTATAATTATGGAGATATTTTAGAATTGATATATTTTAACATGGTCAACACACCAATTCAATTTTGAATCAATGAACTGAACGCCGTAAAAAACACTCAATGTAGAATTAACTGTTGATGTATTTTAAAATATATTTAAAAGTAATTTAAACAAAATTATTTAATTATAATGAATTAAACATGGAAATGGTTCTTATGAAAACAAATACTTTATATATTCTTATTATACAAGAGTTAAAGGACACACATGGAATGTCTAAACCCAAGGTTAGGTTTTTATTATCCCTCTTTTACTTCAATGAGACATATTCCCAATTCACCAATTATTTTTGTGGTGTGGTGTATATAATTCCTATGAACATTTTTTATGATTTACTTTTATGAAAATTATTTTTATATAAAAATACATAAGAGGTTATATCTTTTTTTGATTTTTTTATCTATAGATTACCAACCATATAAGAAAATTCATCTCAATTTCCTTCACTAAGGAATATTGTAATTTTATACACATTTATTAAATTATGGAGTTTATATACTAACCCTTTGACACTTTATATCATGTAATTACATAGTTTTATGAAATTTAATGTTATTAATTCAAGGGACTTTCATTTGAAATGATTACAAACGTGGAAAAGGCATTATGTTACATTGTCATTTCTTTTTAGGATTGTTTATGTTGAAGGTTATTTTAGGGGAAATAAAATTCTATTATTTTTAATGAAACAAATATAATTATTATACACTATTTATGAATGCTTTTAATATATATAATTTCCATTTCTTTCCTTAATTATTAATGATACTTTACGAAAGTCATTTTTAGGTGATAAAAATCATGTATTTTCTTTTAGACTTTATATCTTTCCCTTCCATATTGAAATTTTATAATATGTTTTCAATAAAGTAATTTTATAAAAATAAAATATTTTATAAATTCAATTTTTATGATCTATTACATTATACTAAATGTATTTAATAGAATTATCTGAATATTTTCCAAATCATTCACTTTTGACACCCTTTTACAAAATGTTTTGAATTTTTTTTAAACATTTATAATATGAATATATTTTAATTATATCATGAAAAAAAATTTATTTGAAATACCCCTTACATGATTTAAGGTTATATAAAAAATAAATTACTTTTTAAATATTTTGAAATATTTTTTTTAAAAGTGATTTTCGAAATGAATAGTGTATTTTTATGAAAATGTATTCAATTATATTTTAATTTTATTTATATCCATCAACAAAATAAAAAACTACTATTACGTATAACCTAAATTAATATTTCATTATGATACCATCCAAATTATTTCCCAAAATACGTTATGATTTTTTTAAAGGGATTATTATGGAATCCATTTGTATTCCATCTGTTAATAATGTTTCCAAGTGATTATTATAAATCTCATTTCATTTAAATGGGTTAATCATATTTTATAAGTATTATTATGGAAACCAGTTATTGATTGTTGATCATGTATTAATGATATTTTTATATAACCAATTTCTTTTCCATGAGTGGATCAAGTTATAAAAAGAGTAATTGTTGTTTTTTGAGTTTTATAATGAAAAGAATGATTTTTTACCATATTGATGGTCTGGTTATTAGAAATTATATATGATTCGTGTTACTATATAGTGCTAGGTGATCCTGATATAGCTTATGTGATGGGTGGAACTATATAGAAATCTAATTAATTGGGTGTTGATTATTTTCTCTAGATAATTATATTAGAAGTTGGACATACGGTTATTCCTATTATAAGGGTTCTGTAATGGTTTTATAATTATGTTGTTCAAAGATACCAATTTATTTAATTATTCATTCTGTGGTTAAAAATGTTTACATTTATGAGGATTTATATTACATGTCACTCGGTTATAGATTTTGATGTATCTAGAATTCAGGAATGATTTATTACATGTTTTCATGTTTGATGATCTAGGTTTGGATGGATAAAATTATTAATATATCATGCTCATGTACATTTATTATAACATCCCTTCCCTTTATTACACATAAATTTATGATTTATTTTAGAAAATTAATCATAATACAACACAAAAGATCAATATGTATAGTGTATTTAGGATGTAGGTACGTTAAAAAATATTTGGAACATGGTATACAAAACATTATTGAAAAATTCCTCAACATTCTTCAAAAATACCATGGGTTTTTAAAACTGTAGGGGATAACCTGGGTTTAAACAAAAGAAAAGGGTGACCTATAAATCCAAATAATAGAATAGAATATACATAACATGAAAAAGATAATACATGTTAGAAAATTGTTCAATCAATGGACCATAAAAGGACAATTAATAATAAGGCATGATATAGCATGGTAATCCTAAAAGGGGAATTATAGAAATAAGTTAAAACACTTCATCATAAACATATATTGAGGTTAAATCCACCAAGACATCATGAGGTAAAAATTTCCTTAATTAAAGCAGGTTCACTCCCTTTCCCAACACGATGTATCCTGATAAAAAAACATTTCCCAATGCATCAGAGTGCTATTTGGGAGCACCCATCATATTCATTTAATTCTCATGATTAAGTGTTAGATATAGATCATAAACCATATATTCATTCATATATAGAATTTATTAGACTATTATGAATTCTGGAATAAATATGATTAAATCCCCAATAAAAAAGTATATGTGAATAAATGTTAAAACCCTTGATAAGAAATATGTATGGTATTCACCACACAATTGTTTTGGCATGAGATATCATAGTGAAATTTCATCAACATAATATATCCCATAAAGATTCATAAAAATGGGATGATGAGAGAGAAAGGGATATATCATCACATAGGAAAAAATATGATGTAATAGGGAATTGGAAAATCATATCACAACATTATAAATTTTAAAATTTAAGGCTTACAATAATGATGAGACTTAAATAGAGAAAAAAATCCTTACAAAATTTTGGCATGACAACTGGTGTATATAAAAGATCATGTAATTCATAATGAGGGGGGAAGGGGATCTCATAATTTATACATTAAATGTAATTTATGGTTAATATGTAATAAAATATTCCTATATAATAAAATGAATTTTAAGAGTCATAACATATAACAAGTTATTGAATGGAAATGAGAAGAGAGAAATCTCTTATGATATTTTGGAATGGTAATGTGTGTACATAAAGGATCATGGGAGGATTATTGAGAGTTAATGGTGCTCTCATCATGTATACAAAATCAAAATATCTAGGATACCTAAGATGATATCCCAATATGAAAAAAATTAAATTAAGTAGCATAAAAAGAAAAAGTACAAGAATAAAAAGGAGGGTGGAAGAACCTTTACTAAATTTGATCATGGTAGTGGGTGAACATAAAAAAATTTGTAGATTCATTAACATAAAAATGGGATCTCATCCATTATAAATAAAATTTATATTATGTTTTATATGGAAGAACATAACTTCACTTAAGAAAAAATAAATTAAGAGGCATATCTAAAAAGATGTTCTTGAATAGAAATGAGAAGAGGGAAATCCATTACAAATTTTCACCATAGTAAAGACTTAGATAATTGTTAAAATGTCATTGGATAAAATTCATCTCATTAAAATTAAATAAATTTTAATGTAAGGTATTTTTTATAAATAAATTACATTAAAAAAATGTAAATTAAGAAAAAAAAATTATAATGAAGGTGCTTGAATTGAAAGGTGGAGAGGAAGGTCCCCTACTTGAGTGTGTAATACCAAATTCATGGGATGGGATTATTGAGAGACTAAGGGAACCGTTGGAGGACTATAATGTGTGTGTTTCATTGTATTAGTGTTCCTCAAATAGTGTGAGTGATGAAAAATGAGAGCTAGGGTTGTTTATTTAGGAAAATTGGGGGATTTATCATTTATTTAGGTTTTGGACACTATATAATAAAATAAAAAAACCCCCAAACCATACCATAGTTTTTGACAATTGGTTCTAAAAAAATAGGATTGGAATTAATTATTTTATATGTACGAGGACGTAAAATAATAAAATAATTCCATTGGCTACATAGTGGCGATTCATACTCTTAAATAATGGATTTTAAAACCTTAAAAAATATTACTTGTTTTCGAGAATTCATAATGTCTTTATAAAATAAAAAATAAAATTAAATCACTTTATTTTAAATAAAAAACACATATATGATCTTGGATCCCATTTATATTATTTCTTAAATTACATTTGGATAATTATGTTGTCATAATATAGAAATTATATTTATATGGTATTAAAATTTTACCTAAAAAATCGTCTGTCTTAGAAGATTCTGAAAATGTCCCATTAGATAATTTTGAAATTATTATTAAAAATATAATTTTCATTTTATCTAAATATTTCTTTTAAATATGTGATTTTTTAACATTGATATGACAACTATCATTTATTGAAAATGATGATTTTTTTATAATAAAAGAATTAGAACCCTTATAAAAAGAACATCAAATATCTTAAAAATTATATGATAATTTATATTTAAGATTTTGTTAATAATAATTTCTTATTAATTTATTATTTTTAAAAAGCATATTTATTTATAAAAAAGAATTTATTAATTGAAATTTCATATTACCGAGAAATACAACATTTGTTTTCTCTTATCAAAATATAATTTTTATCAAATTTATTACTTAATAATATATAAATTCAAAAAAATGAGGAATTAGTATAATATTAATATAATTGATATGGGAAAATATATATTCATACTATCAGGGTTAAATTATTTTTACTCTTAATTAACCTATTATTAATTTCTCACAAAAATTAATATGTTATACATTTAATATTGAATTATGTTGAAATTAATACCAAATAAATGTTATAATGATTAAAAATAGGGAATAAATTTTATTTAAAAAATTCCCAGAGGTGGAAAAATTTTATTTAAATTAAAACACATAAAAATTATGGAACGTTGTTTTCCAAAAAATTCCTTTTTAAGGAATGGATGATTTTACTTTAACTATATAACCAGTAAGTTTCATTATAATAATTGAAATTAAAATAGTAGTTATGTAACATAAAATTTAATTTATGTAATTTTTAATTATGGGTTATTTAAATTAATTATTGTAGGGAAACAATATACATTCTAAAACATTTCTTAGAATAAAGCATTATTTAATGCTAAAGATAAACTCGTATCCAAGAATAATATGAATACAATTAATTTAATTAAATATATATATAAATAATAATTATATTTACCTTAGATAAAAATAAAACAATAATTTTACCTTAAATTAGTTTATTTATCAAAATAAATGACATTTTTACATAAAAACAGTATTTTCACTATTCATTAAAAATTTATATTTCCTAAAAAATCCATAATTTTAACCATAAGATAATTTTAATAAGATAATATTAAAAATTGATTTCATTTTATCAAATAAATTATCTTAATTTTCTAGAAAATAATTATATTATTTATAAAAATAAATAATTTTTTTTGATGAAACCATATTTCTTTGATGGGAAAAATGAAAATAGAAAAAATTGCAAGATTATTTAATAATAATTAATCAATATATTTACGATATATATATATTTCATATATTTGTTAATAATATTCATACTCAAGAATAAAATGACTATGCTAATGGTCTTGTTTAAATAATTATGTTTAGTTTGGGATCATCATTGTGTATCACATATGCTATCACACATAGTTTTCTTTGTTTTTTAAAACTATGGGCCTTACATTCTTTCTACATTTAGTAAATTGAATCCTATAATTTTAAACCTGGAATTTGTAAGATATTTTTTGACACTATAAAATATCTTCATTGAAAAACCACATCATAAAACGTCATAATAAAATATTCTCTTGAAATATAAGAAAGAGACGTATAAAGGTCATCACATAACTAGGTTACCATGTATGATAAATTCTGCGCGATGTGGAAAAAGTAGATATATAATAGAAAACAAACATTAAAGAACATGTTGTGTTTTATAGAGAACAAAAATAAGAGAAGTTCAATAATGACAATAATATAAATCCATGATAGATAATAAGACTAACATCTCATCAGAAATAACCACAATATGAGAACATTTTTTATGCAATATTACTTTTCTAGAGTTAGGGAATTAATTTATCATCTAGAGTAGTAATATATTCAAATATAAATTCATGAAAAGTACTATTATTTTCCATTATGATCTCATTGTTGTCTCCAAATTATAAATTCTAAAGATGATTTTATTATGCACTATAAATTTATAACGAATCATATAATACACAAAATAATAAAAATATATAATTAAAATATTTTACTAAATCCAAAATTGTTTTCATAATGTATGATTATATTTTAATATATTAATAAAAAAGTTAAAAAAATATTCCCAATGGTTTAATATATATCATTCCTTAAATAAATACCATTTTATAACATAAATATCCTTGAAATTAAAGAGTGTTTATCCCCAAAGGTTATCTCATAACCTTCATCACAGACCATCAAAATCATAAGATCATTCATCTCTAATAATCATAATGGATATATATATATATACCTTAAGAAAATAAAAATCTCTGAATTATAATTAATGAATCTAAAATAAAAAATATTTGATCCTATAAAATCTTTATAAAATAAAAAAATATAATACTATTCTTCCAACATATAAATTGTCAAAAATTTTATCAATGATTTATAAATATATATTTCACATTAGAAATAACTTCACAAGATTATTTAGGGTTTCCCAAAACCAATCACCTATTAATGGTTCTCAATCCACTAATCATGTGTTTTCTAAAATATCTCTTTATCACTATATCACTTTTACAGGATATATGTACCATTATATTTAAAATTCATGTCCTTAATGAAAAGAACTATATAAAAAATCATTAGATGTTACATGAATATTATATCTATAATTTCATTGATGTACCACATCTACAACATAAATCTCAAATACCCTTACAAAAACACTTTAATCATTGAACTTTGATAATTTCTGTAGCATCGGTCGTTACATAGTCCGAAAAAATTAAGATAGATACCCTTGATTTTAGTGAAATAATGTCCATACTAAAGAAGATTCATCCTCCTCCTAGTAATTTTAATGAATTAAATGGGGATTGTTTGTATATAGGGTGAGTTATTACTCCTAGAAGTTTATATTGGCATTATAAAAGGACACCCTAGGAAAAAATAAAATAAATCTAAAGGAGGAATGATAATATTTTCATGAAGAACAATCCCTTAAATATAAAAATTTTGTTTATAATAATTGTTTTTTTTTGTAAACTCATTCCAAATAGGGAATTGATGTTCTTTTATAACATATAAGAATAATCATAAAGAATTAATTTAAACACAACATGAAATAAAATACATATACTTTAGTAATCATTATCCAACTCATTAGAGGACATTCATTATTACATAGATCTAAGAGATTTTTTATGCCCATCATGTGTCTCAACCATTGGAATAGATCATTATCTTGTATAATGCCGAATTTCTTAAAAATGTGACATAGAACTATATAAGGTACCATAGATTGAAAAATATTTCCCTACATCACATTATCCTTATTTCATGGTAATTGGATACTTTATGCCATATCTTCCCACACATAAACCATATCTCGATTTATTTGAGGCATTTACACTGGTGCCTCTTTCCACACATTTTTCACAAAGTAAATTGTGTCTTCTATCCCTTTTCACCATTACACGATGAACTTCTTTGAAATTTCATATTCCAATTTTTTGAATCCTTTAGAAATTAAACAATTTATTATTTGTTAATTATAATTTTTGATAGTTGGATAGGAAAAATCACAAGATATCCAACATGATCTCCCATCATGATAGGCATCTCATTTGAAAAGTGACCACATTTACCATTACATTGGTTGTTTACTCGGTTCCTCCCATTTCTCTTCATTAGATATAATGATGGGAAAATTATGGACAAGTAATTTTAATCTACTAGAGATATAAAAATTAATACTAAAATATTAAATGGATAACTTTTAATTGAAATTAATTTCTTAACATATGAATTTATAAGCTTTAATCAATACTATCTGTGATCTATTTACAATCATAGAACAATTTGGGAATTTATTCCATAAAATTGGTTGATAAAAAGATTATGAATTTTACAAATCATATTCCATAGGATTTTAGAACTAGGTGTGTTGTAAGAGCCATTATCATGCCCTACGTTACCACGAATCAGGCCTAAGACACATTGTCAGAGTTGTTACCCTTAGGTACATATGTGGTAGAAGCACATTCAACTTTAGTATCCCAACATGGATATATTTTCCTAGTAAATCACATACTATATACTTACCAAAATCTAGGGTTGTCTTATTATACTTAGTATTATCCCTAAGGATTTTTCTATAGTTTACTAATGATAATCTCAAAAATAACTAATATTTTCCTCTAATACCAACTATAACAATGCTACTATTTATTACACATTTATTCATTATTTATTACATAAAACTTCAATTTATACATCCCAAAAGTTTTAGAAGTATTTTTTATTTGGGAATTGACTACTTAACATAGAATTTGGAACATGTGATACAAAAACACTATTAAAATCATCCTTAACATGATTTTAAAATTCCTTGGATTTTTAAAACATCATGGGATAACCTAAGAAAAAACAAAAGGATGTGGTGAGCTATAAAATCTAGTTAGGGAATAATAAATATATGTCTTGAAGATGATAATACAAGATATTAAATAGGTATATCAGTGGGTAAAAAAGCAACATGAATAATAAGCCTTTAATAACATGATAATCATAAAATGGGAAATACGGAAAAATAAAAAAAACTTCATCCTAATCATAGGTCACGTATAAACCTATAAAAATATAATTGTGGGAAATGATCCATAAATGATTTGGGTTCACTCCATGTCCTAAAATGAGGTATCATGATATTAAAAATTAATAAATGCATTGGAGCACTCTCTAGGTGAACCTATCATATTCATTTCATCCTCATGCTTATGTGTTCAGCATAGATAATGTAACATGGATTCATTCATCACCATAATTTATTCCTAGAATATGGGGTGTGGAATACATATGTGTATTTCCACAATGAATGTGTATAGAGGAATAATTGTGAACAACCTTGATCAGAAATGGGTATGGTATTCTCTACCTATTTGTTTTGGTATGGGAGATCAGTATGAAATTTTGGTAGAATAATGACATCACACAAAAATTCATAAAAACGGGTTTATGAGAGATAAATGGAAATCCCATCTCAGAGAAAAATGGTAATTAATATTTAAATAGTAAATCATATACCGAAATAAGATATTATGAAATAAAAGGCTTAAGGTAATGATGAAATATAAATAGATAAAAGAATGTATAAAAAATTTGTCATGATAACAGGTGTAAACAAAGGATAATGAGAGTCATACTGAGAGGAAATGGGGATATAACAATTTATATGTTAAATTCAAATAATAGTTTACATAGAACAACATATTCTAACTTAATCAAATTTAATTTATGATAAATAACATAAAATAAGTTCTTGAATGGAAATTAGAAGAGACAAATCCCATAAAAAATGTTTGGATGGTAAATACTGTATATAATGTATAATGGGAGGCTTGATGAGAGGGAAATGGGATCCAATCATTTTGAAAAAAAATATTGTATGTGGTATATGTAATAACATATCCCAATATTAACAAATTTAAATTAATAAGTATAACAAAAAATAAGTTCTTGAATAAAAAGGAGGGTGGAAGTTCCCTTAGTAAATTCAGTCTTGGTAATGGATTTACATAAAAGATCATGGGAGTATTAATGAGTGTATAATGGGGAAATAATAATTTATAAATAAAATGGATAATAATGGGGATATGGAAGTACATACTCAGACTTTATAGAAACCAAAATTAAGAGATAAATCAAAAAATAACTGGTTGAATGGAAATGAGATGTGAGAAGTCCCAAGAAATATTTTGTCATAGTAAGGACATATATAAGGGTAAATATGTGAGATGATAAATTATATATTCATAAAATAAAAAAAATACTAATGAAATGTTCATAGAAAATTTAAATTATAAATAATTGAAATTAAGAAGATATATTCAAATGAAGGTGCTTGAATTGAAAGGAAGAGAGGAAAGTCCCTTATACGAGTGTGTAACTCCAAATTCTTGGTAGGGGATTCTTGAGAGTATGGGTGGAACTTGGGAGGACTCTAGAGAGTGTAGGTAATATTATGAATGTTTTTCAATTATTTTTAGTGATGATATTTGATAGACTATGTGGTTTTATAATGGAAAAGAGGGGGATTTATTTATTATTTAGGTTTTGGACTCTATATAACAAAATTAACAAATATAGAAACTGTACCCTAGTTTTCCCATGATTTCCATCAAATTGGAGTGGTTTATATTATTTTATATATCCATGTTATGAACATAATAAAATAATTCTCTTTATTATGTGGAGGTGAGTTATATTCTTAATGAATAGAATTTAAAAACATAAAATATATTCCATGTTTTGGAGGATTAATAATGACCTTATAAAATATAAAAAATTAAACTAAAATCACATTATTTTAAATGGAAGAAATTGGTTTGGCCATGCATTTCATTTATAGTATTTTTTAAATCTGTTTTGGGTCATTATGATGTCATAATACAAAAATTATATTAATATCATATTTAATTATTACTCATAATCTTGGTTGTTTCAAAAAATTATAAAACATTCACCATAGAATATTTAAATATTAGGATCAAAAAATAATATAAATTTTATGATAATATTTTTTAAATATGTGCATTTTTTATTTTTAATATAATAATTAACATATATTAAAAATGATAGATTTTTTGACAATAAATGTTTTAAACAATTTTAAAAATTAAATTTTACTTCATAAAAATTATATGGTCATTTATATATATATTTTTAAAAAATAATTAATAATATTATTTTATTAAAACATTATTTATTTATAGAAATAAATTAATTCATTAAAATGAATGTCTTAATTAATATTTCATACTTCTTAAAAATACAATTTGTCTTTTATCTTATTAAAATATGATTTTATCAAACTATTTACTTAATAACATAAATATAAAAAACAATTAGATATAAATATAATATTAATATTATGGAAAAGGTGAAATTTATATTCATACTATTTGGGTTAACTTATTTTTACCTTTGGTTAACCTATTTTCATTTTACCGTGGTAATTAATATTTTCTACATTTACTATTAAATTTAGTTGAAATTAATAACATATATTAATTATGATGATTCCTAATAAGGAATTATTTTTATCAAAATAAATATACACAATTGGAATAATTTTATTTAATAGAAAATTCATAAACATGATGGAAATGAATTGTTTGAGGAATGAATTTTTAAAGGAAAGATGATTTTACCTTAACAATATAAATACTGATACTCATTATATGAATTTATATTCATAAATATATATTTTTAATCTAATAGTTGAAATTAAGTAATTTCACATCAGATGTTTTTTTAAATTAATTATATTGGAGAAACATTATTCATTTTAGAAAATTTCACCCAAAATTAGGATATTTAATACTAAAAATAAACCTGTATTAATGTCTAGTATAAATATCATTATTTGAATTATGTATAACAAAATAATACTTATAATTACTTTAAATAAAAATAAAAATAAAAATTTTACTTTTGAAGTAATTAATTTATCAAAATAAATTAAATGTTTTCAGAAAAACTCTATTTTCAATATTCATTAAAAAATCTATATTTTTTGAAAAGTTAAATATTTTTTCCCTAAATAAATATTGATATGATGATGTCAAATATGGATTTCATTTTATCAAATAAAATTTCTAAATGTTCTAGAAAATAATTATAATATATATAAAAAGAAATGAAAATCATTTTTGACGAAAGCATATTTTTGTGTTGGTCAAAATGATATTACATTAAATTGATTTATTATTTTATATTAATTTATCAATATATTTAGGAAAGGTATATATTTTATAATGTATTTAATTATATTCATAACCAATAATATAACCACTATGTTATAATGGTCCTGTTTAAATAATTATGGATGGTTTAGGTACATCATTTTTTATCACATATGCTATCAAACATTATTTTCATTTATTAATAAACTAAGGGTGTTACCATCATCAAAAACTTATACTATTCTTATTCTCAATGACAAAATTAAATTACTAATTTATATTCTTAAACACAATTAAAATTTAATCTCACCCTTATTTTTCTTTCTTTTTCCTAGGTCATCATTAATGACGTTGATTGAATTATTTATAGAATGGTTATGAAATGCACGATGATTATGAATTAAAGTGAAATATTAAATGTTGGGTTAATATAGATAAATTACCATTTAAATACATTTTTATTTTTTATGTAACAATCTTTACCTATTTCTCTAAAACTGTATATCTAAATGGTGCTTTAGAATATATGTGAATCCAATTTTTTTGTATTGATGTTATTAGTTTTGGATGAAAAAATTTGATTCTCCCTCAATGGTATCAAATACAAATATGTAATTTTTTTATTTTGAGAACTATATCTAGGAGTGAGAGTTTGTGGATTTTATTTTTATATTCGATATTTGTAATATATAACCTAAAAATTTATTAAATATATCAACCAATGTTTTAAAACCAAAATATATATTTGGGGTCGATATAATCATTCTAATCTTTATGGATAGAAGAGAAATAGAATTATTAGATGTGGTAGAAACACATAATGATGAAAATTGGTAGAAGATATATTTATAAAAATGGATTCAATGGAAACCAATGTAATGTAAGAGTTAAAATTTTTTACAAGGTATGATGAAATTAGGGAATACATAGGTTTTTTATTGAAAGAGGAACGAAATTGAATAAAATTTCATAATGAATGACTATTACTGATGGGATTTAAATAGATGGATGGATTTGATTTCATTGAAATTTTCTCAATAATTGTTATATATTAAAAAATATAAGTAATGAAAAGCATGGCAGAATAAAAAGATCTATTTCTCAGACAGATGGATATTAAGATATATATACTACTTGGTGAGTTAGAGGATTAGATACACATGAAGAAACTAGTATATGTTATGAAATATTGAAACAAATAATTATTTTACAAGTTAAATAAAATCCTTTATAGTTTTGAAAGCTCACAATTATTATGGAATCTAAGGATAAAATCATTTATTTTAGTTGAAGTACCAATAAGGTGAAATATTGATCATTACTGTTATTATATACAATGGGACGATGATAATTTCATCATTTTTGAATGTTATGATGCTGACATTTTTCTAGATGGATCACATGATAGAAATATTAAAAAATTAAAGCATATATTCTCTAACATTTTTGAAATGAATGATCTTGGGAAAGAATAGATAATTTTGGGGATTTGTCTTGAGATAGATATGAAAACATATCTCTAGGGTTGTAAAAAAATATTATATTAATAATATCATAAAAAAACATTATACTAATTGGATGCAAAAAAATCTCTAATCCTTTTATAAGACAATTTAAATAATCAAATGCTCACAATCCTATAATATAATAAGAAGACAAGGCATAAATAATTATCATTATAAATATACTGCTAGATGTTTATTATATGTAATGAATTATACATTGGTGAATATATAGTTTCCATCAGGACTGTATTTCAATTACTATCAAAACGATGAAAGGAACCCTGAGAATCGGTAAAAGTTATTCTTCATTATTTGAATGTAACAAAATATAAATTTTTTTATCATTGGATAATATGTTTTTTATAAATCATTTTTGATTAAAATATTACTCAATATTCAAATAAGTAGATGAGAAAAATTTGATTCAAGATTACCATTAGAGGGACAATATTATGTTATATGTCATGATTGGAGAAAATTGTCACATTAATTATAAAAATATTAGAGTATATAGTGACCATGGAATATGGATATGAATTAGTTTAGTTGAAGTATCAACTAAAGTATCTCAAATAATTAAGAATAAGGAATTTTATTCTATGATAATAGAGTATGATTCACTTTGAGATATAACTAGTTATTCATTCATAAAAATAGCATATAGACCTAATGTACATATTCATCAAGAATTTACCAGATGACAATGTGAAAGATCCTATAATGATAGAAGTTTTCCAAAAATCCATTGAGTATGTTTTCCAAGAGACAATTTTAGGATAATCTAAAGGAGAATTATAGTAATGTAGGGATTAGGTGAATGGAAGGATAATAGGGGAATAAATATGTACCATAGAAGGATAAAAGAAGAATGTTTTGTAGGAATGGTTTTCATATAACAAGAATTCATGTTGGAGATTATGGGGATGTAAAACCTAGTTTTAGGCTACTTGATGTTCATTCACTAAAAATAAATTTATCTAAATTTTAGCAAGTTTAATGTTCAAGGACGCTTTGAGTAGTTAATGATAGTTCATCACACATGGAAAAAAGAAAAATCATTTTATATCCTTAATTTATATAGATTTAATAATTGTATATTATATTCAATTAAATCTATAGAAGAATATTTCTTGAATAATTTATATGGAGGTGTTTCCCAAATAAATAAATTTATTTTAACATCTTTTCAGAGTTAACAAATGAAATTACATATGGATTATCTACATGAATATAGAATGGTGGTGTAACTTGGATGGATTGATGGAAATTTTTAAAAAGGGATTTAAGAACTGATTTATTTTTTAAACTAGTTGAATTCAAAATTTGTTGTTAAATTTCATAGTGGATCTCATGTTTCTAGACTGTTAAATTATTTTTAATGATTTTTATTCACTAAATTATTTTATTGGAGTGTAATATTATACAACTAGTAATATAGAAACCCAGAATGATTCCTCCCATATCCTTGGAAAATTCATTCCATGGACAATAAACTATATTATCTCTTATAGTAATTAACTTATTTTTGATTCACTTCAATTTATATGAGTTTCACTTTTTTGTGTGAGTGGTTGAATTTTTCTGTTGGGTAGGGTTCTCTGGCTTCCTACATCTAGTAAAAATAGTTATAATGGAAATATAACTTCTGGAGGTCTATATTTCATTTTGTAGAAAATCTAGTGTTTATATTTCCAATGGAAAATTATTTCGACTTTTAGTATTGTTATCATATGTAAGGATATTGGTTCCCTTTCCCAAAAGGTTTGAATTATTTTGGTAATATATGAAGATTTATAAGACTTTAAAATTTTTTATGATATTTATTATAGGATATATATTTATAATATATCTTATCTTCATAGGATACATCACTTTTTTAAAAAGTATGATATTTCTATGATGAATTATTTCAATGATATAATCACTGGATGAAGAACCATAAGATAAATCTGAAATACAAGTGTGATGATGGTATAATGGTTTGTAATATATTAATAACATGAAAATGTTATTGTAGTTATTCTATTAGAATACTAAATACATTGAATTATCAAGTGCCTTAATTGTTTTAGTTTTGATATTTTTACATGTTTCTGTTTGATAATGATATTCATCCTGCTTCAAGGACTCTGAATATCAGAATGAAACCAGAACATGTTAATTAATGAAAATAGAAATTCATTGTTATTATACAAATCACTAATTCTTTTTTCATAATTATATTTCATTTTTAAAGTTTCATAAATTTTTTGAATGGTATTTTAGAAAATACTATTGAGATATTCGTTTTTTAATGGATAGAGTATTTATTGATCACAGAAAATTGAAAAATGTGTACTATTTTAGGAGGAATTGTTGAATGTCATAAAATTGATACAAAATATAGATTGAAGCTATAACTTTAAGAATAAGTGATAATTCAATAGAGAGATCAAGTATTTAGAAAACATAGTTTGATAGGATGTCTAAGAAATATATATATATATATATATATATATATATTCTGTGATTGTCTCATAAATTCAGTTATTATACCAAGAATTATCAACGTTTAATGAATTGAAAGAGGTGATAATGTTCAAATATGTTTATCCTGAAGGATTTTGAGTAATATCTTCATTAGTTTTAAGATAAACTTAGTTTTACTTGTGTTATTTCTAATACTTATTTGCGAATAATATACTAGAATGAAGATGTGATAATACCATTAGGATATTGATGTACATTAGGTGACGTATGATACCTACCTAACCACTATAATTTTTCTTTTTTATTATAATTGAAAATCTACGGGGTGGGGTAGAATATATATAGAAACGAGTTTAATCCAACATGAATTCCAAAATTTATTAAAATTATTATTTTTCATTATTTTACATCATTTTTTATATTAATTATGAAAGGTTGTGTTTTTATATTGATAATATCATATCTTAACCATTGACATAGGATTAATTTAAGTAAAATAAAGTATATTTGTACGAGACACATGATTCACCCTATCCCAAGTGACTGTACCCAATCCACTAGAACTATCAAACATCTACACACTAGATTAATTTTCACACTCTAAATCTTTAACTCATTTTAATCATAAATTACTTGGGTTAACTAGTATATCCAAATAATCTTTTCACAAATATACATTCATCATATACATTAATTATCAATATATTGAACTATAGTTAATATGAATTCTAACTCACAACTTTAGGTTGTAACAAAATCATATATTTTAGAAAAACCACCATTCAAATAAAATACTTATGTTTATTCAGTGAATCCCAATAACATATCACAAAACATATTAACTAAAGGGAAAATATATTAATATACATACAAAAAATATACTCTAACTGAACATGACATATCCTCTTAAAAAATTATAATACTCCAAAAAATCAGACTCTTAAGATACAATGTCTAATACTAGGTCAAAAATTTCACCTTCAAATCACAACGATTCCACCCATATAGGAAAAAAACAAACCATGTTCATGGGTAGGGGTGTGTATGAATGTGAAAATATGATTTAACTTTTGTCTTTAACATCATTTAGTGAGTGTGAAATATGGATGCATGTTCAATGTCTATGGGTGAAATTAATCCCACTAAAATATCATAATCATAAAATAAAAATAAATAAATGTATATAACAAAAATAAAAGGAACGAAAATATTGATTTCAAGAAACAATACAAATTAGTATATAAAATTGAACACATATTACTTAAACCACAACTTGAGCTCTTTATGATCTCCACTATATACTCAGTTATATATACATAAAAAAATAATAAAATAATCACAATTATCAAAACATATTCTATATAGATAAAAATTATACCTCTTTCAAATGTAGGAGTCCAAAACACATATAACATGTTAATAATTACTTTGAAAAAAATACCTAAATCTACATAATGATTAAATGGAAATTCCATAACTAACTATATATGTGTAAGATAATACATAGAGAATAAGAGATCATCTTATAAGGTAACAAAACTGTGTTGAAAATATTCTATCCAAAATAATATTTGTCAATCCACATAATTCAATATTTAAAAGTGTATATAAACTAAGTCCAATATCTAAAGTATCCTCATAGTTATTATATGGGAGTGAAGGTGAATTTGGATAAAATAAAGGAAAACTATAATAGATTATAAAATAGTGAGGACACACTAATTAGTTATTTAGTTTTAACGAATCTATCTTAATAACCATGTATTCATTATAAAAAATATCACCCTGTGATATCATAAAAAAAATATGGTTAACTCCACCCTCAAAACATGATTATCCTTGAACATTATTTTAGTAATATGATCCCAAACGTTAAGGTATCTCACCCACTCATAATTTTATAAAAAAAACTAGTTTTCCTAATAGAATCATACACATCTATCCATTCCCATTTACCTGTGAGAAAAGAGAAATAACATACTCACCAAATAAAGTCACAACCAACCAAACAAAACGAAATGAGAAATATATATCAGACAAGAGTCCAAATCCACTACATCAAAATAATATGAAATTCAAATTTAAAAAAGACATATAGTTTTATTGATGAAATTATTGTCTTAATAACATATTTAATATTTAAAACTCAACAAGGCCACAAACTAAACATCATGCCATCGTACCAAATCCATGGAACAAGGCCACTATCTAAGACCAACACATGAATCACATTACATTATTAGTTAGATAATCATACCATAGTCAAAAAATACCTATTATTAATTCCACCAAACTCCTATCATATTCAAAATAATATTATCTAAGAGGCATCGAACCAAAAATGATAAAACCAAAAAAAACATAAGAATACATTTTTTTTATAGTGTAGTTTCTAAACAAAAAATATTATTTATGATAATATTGTACTTTAAATGGTTTCTCAAATAATCAAACCAACCATGTTTCTCTAAAATAAACTATATTTCACTGATTAATCCTTTGTTAATTCCTTACATCCAAAATCAACCACTATAAATCATCCAAAACCCTTTAAATAACTTAATATACTATAATACATGATTTCTCACCCATGGAACCAATATAATCATTATTTAAATGGTTTTAGCACATAAAATACAAATATGTTTCACTGTTATAGTGATGAACCATACATTACCCCTCCTATCAATCCATACCTTCCACAACCTAAATTTAATCGAGAAAATTATCAAATGGTCACCAAATATACATTAAAAACATACAATGTATTATGGTATTTGAAAAATATTTCCTCGTCCTTCCTGATAATTAGATCAATATTGAATAATTACAATAATAAGAAATTTTCATTTATTTATAGACTAAGAAAACAAGGGGATTCCCCAAACGATACAATAATACAACTTTTAAATGATACTAATATCTTAAAAAATTAAAAATAAAAGAAAAAATTTATCAAAAACACCCTCCCATATATCTTAGGATAAACCATATTGGAAATAGTTTATTAAATTATATAAACTAATTTTAATTTTAATAGAAAATAATACATATGAATATCCCATTTAGAGATGGGAATCCCATTTTTTGAAAGAATCATTAAATTATTTAAAGGAAACACTTGAGACTATATAAAATGTATTTCAACATAAAAATATACAATAAAAAAGGTTCTTCAAAAATAGAAAACATGAAATTGATAATTATTTAAAAAATGATAAAAAAGCATCATGATCTAAACATATTTATCACATAATATTTTTAAAATTATATCTCCACCTAAATAAACCATTTATCCTCATTAAATAAATTTTTTCAAAATTTTAATTTTACCAATATACTTATAACTTATTTGTCATGACCCGTCCTCGGGGCCCCTGCCGTGACTACCCCAAGCCCGCCCTTCATAGGCCAGGGGCTGGCTACTAGCACCAAAGGTGTAAATCCCAATAACTGTGAAGGAATTGCCTTTATAAAAGTAAACAAAACACTATAGAGTACAAGAGGAAGTAAAACACTAAGTACAAAAGAAAGTGTTGAAGAGTAAAAAGGGACAGAATACAAACCCAACTGAAAAGTACAGCTACAACTGAAAGGAAGTACAACAGAAAAGACAAACAGCTCGATGAATAGAAGCAGCTCATGGGTCGTCCACCTCATATCCTACCTGAAGGGTAGGTATAGATAGCACAGCTTTTAGATCGTCCACCAAAGATCATACCTGAAGGGTAGGTACAGAGAGCGCAACTCCTGGATCGTCCACCATGGATCCTACCTGAAGGGTATGTACAGATAGCATCCACAACGATCTCGCCCGTCAATCTCCTCCGTGTATCGTCACATCGTGAAGACCACCTCCGGATACTAACTCGTCATGAGATCCACCTCAGGGTACCGTCTAGTCCTCAAACACTCGCCCTCTGTCAGTGCTGCATGTCGTCTGCATCCAACAAAACGAGGTGCGGGCATAGCCCATGCATGGGTGAGTATAATGAAACTCAATAGGGACCCCGAAACCCTTAAGGTCTCACTAAATCCAACAAGGATAACCACAAAGAATGATCCCAACAGATAACCTCTACTTAGGTTTATGCCCACACATATACCTAAGTTATCAATTAACCCATCTCAATAACGAAAAAACACAAAGATTATGAAATAAACGGATAACCAATACCCAGGTATATGGCCATACATATACCTAAGTTATCAAGTGACCCATCTCAATCATGAGGTAAACAAAAAGCTCATAGACTCAGCTCAAACAAGTATTTTAATTATCGAAACTGTAACTGCTGAAGAGCCACATCTCTGTAGTGTACAATGATCCTGTCACAACTCCGAGGTACTGCTCACTTACCTAAGACTGCTGAGGTACTCCTCCTGTCGAGTACCGCAGGTCTTCCACCTCACACAGTATTTCTACTCCACCATTGGTTTGCCACCTCACATAGTAGTGCCCCCCCTCATATCCTACAGAGGTACTCCTCCTGTTGAGTACCATGGGTCTTCCACCTCACACAGTAGTTCTCCTCTGCCATGGGTCTTCCACCTCATAAAGTAGTGCTCCCCACTAGGCTATGCAAGTCACTCCGAATCGAATCGGACAAGCAGTCATCTGGTCTAAGCCATCCACAGAGTCCCGTACTCCGTACACTCGTCTCCGGGAGGGTCCACTCCACGAGCTACCGGTTGATACTCCATGTATCACAATGTCCCAAGAAGAAGTATCTCAAAGGGCCACCTCGTCATAGTGGTCTCAACGCAACAAATAGTGCATCAATCGGACGCTCGGTCTGTGAGTTATTATCCTTTTCATCCCAGGGGTCTGGTTGGTTTTGTGTGCGAACCAACCCGGCCGTATCTAAACTTTACCCCAAACTCTCATAGGGTATACTCATATGGACCATTTCTTATCTATATCATCAACGCCTCTGATGGTTCATTAAACGAACGTTCGGTCTGAAAGTTATCATCTTTTCTGTTCCAAGGGCCCAGTTGGATTTCAGCTACAATCCAACCCGGCCACTATCCAACTACATCCAAAACTCAGGAAAGGTATGCCAAATGTTATGTCTCATCAAGAGGAATCCAAAAAATTCAATGACACGTCAATCGGACATCCGGAGCTCAAGTTATAAGCATTTCCGCTCCAAGGGCCCAGTTGGTTTCGGGTTCGATCCAACCCGGCTATACACAAGGTTCTCTGAAACCGTGAGTGTAATATACTGAAACGACCATCTTGATCCAAGAATCGCTACGCAATTGAATGTGCGTCGATCAGAGGTTCGTAGCCCATGATATGGCTGAAATAACAAAAACAGTCTAAAAATGGGGGTTTCGGGCCCGAGACCCCCTCGGTCGGCCGGAACCGGGTCGACCCGACCTGGGTCCGCGTCCAGTCCGCTGGGGCGTGGCCCGGCCCAGCCTGGGCAGCCCGACCCGGCGCACTGGCATGATGGCGCGATGGTACGCTGGCGGTCTGCTGGCCAGCTCGGTGTTACCGAGCTGGGCGGTCAAAGGGGGGGCTACCCTACTGTTCAATTAAACGCGGCCCCCCACGAGGGGTCGCTGCTGTTCGGCCAGCCGGGGGTTACGAACCCCCGGCTTCTCCCCTGACCTGCCGGCCCGCTCTGGCCGGCCGGCTGCTATAGCCACGGGACCGGCTGGTCCGGTCCCCCTACTCCAACGCCGGCGGCCAGAAACCAGCAGTCGCTCCCTGCTCTGCCGCGGCCTTGGTCCGACCGGCGCGGCATGACTGCGCCGCGCCCCTCCGCCGCAGCCATGCTCCAGCCATGGTGTTTTTCGTGATTCTCCGGTGTGGTGCGATGACGCTGCAACTTGTTCGACTTGAACGACGTGGCACGACGACACTGCGCATCCCTGCCGCATGATCCCGCATGGTGTGATGACACCGTGCCATCTCTGTTCCTAACCACAACAAGGTCGACAACAAAATTAAGGGAGGATCGTCGGCCATGTTTGTGCGGTCCGGGCCCCTCCCGTTAATCGATAGCAAGCTACTAACATTTCGAAGAACTCTCGAATATTGATGACCAAAAACAATAAATCCCCTACCTCGAGCGTTGTTGAATGAAGGCTTGTCATGGAAAGGAATGTCGCGGAAGAAGGTGTCGCGGAAGGAATGTCGTTGGCGTCGCGGTACACGGCATCACATAGTCAATCTCTGAGGATTCGGTGTTCTTCGTTGGAAATCAGTGCATTCTTCACGTCCTTCACGTTCTTCGACGATGTAGAAGAACTATAGAGTTTCTTACCCCAATCCACTCTCAACACAACAACTCCAAAAATAATAAAATAAGCCACCTCTTATTTTATTAGTCAAGCCTTAAGTTTGAAAATCAAAATTCAAATAACTTAAGTAATTAAACTAATCCATTAAAAGGAGGGTTATGGGGGTTATTGAAAATGAAGGGGTGGGGTTTATGTGGGCCCCACCTCCCTCATAACCTATCTAGGATAGTTTCCCAACTTCCATATAAGGGTTTAACCACTTAGTAAAAAAAATAAAATTGTACTACAATTTTATTTTACTTTCCAAATTTTTTTATAACTCCTCCTGAGAAAATGCAACTTTGGAAAATGTGTTCCTAAGGAATTACTGACACTACGGTTCCATCGGTTCCCTCATGTTTTGATTCCGAGCACTAGTTCAAAAGTTAGAAAAACCCGCTCGTTCATTCACTAAACGTACCCAAGCTAAACTTCGGTAATTGATTCCGGGCACACCGGGCTTCAGAATCAGGTGCCGTCAGAAACTGCATTCTTGTAAAATCCCAAAGAATTTATGAAAAAAATATTCTTTGAAACTTCCAGGTCTTTACATTATGGGATAAAGAAATTACATATATATAATCACATATTAACTAAAAATAATAATCCAACAAGTAGATTACATTGGCATAACAAATTTATAAAAAATAAGATATTAATGAATCTTCAAATCGTATGAGTTCAACCTATTTAATCCATATATAACATAACATATAAAAATCACTGACATTCAGGAGGGTTTTTACAATTGTTAAAAAAACTAATATTAAAATAAAAAACATAGTCAACTAAAAATATGAAAACCCAAAATTAGAAGAAAATGATAGAAGAATTGGGGGGGGATTACTTTTGATTCATGCATAAAATAACCATGGAAGGAATTCTATGTCAATGGATCATTCATAGAACTAAAAGAGTATCATGTGTCTTAAAAATGAGTTAGATTTTTGTATAATGGGATAGAAAATGCGGAATATTTAAATAAAAATCTAGTCTTCTTAATGCAGTCTTGTTTTTTAGAGATACTTGTAAACCATGCTATCAAAATATGTTGATCCATTTACTGTTAGGGTTATCTCAACATGATTGGACTGTGAACCATAAACATCCATGAACTCAATCCTCAAATTTATTTATCCACTAAAATTTCCCAACATTTAGTTACTTATTAATAATCAATATTTTATTTCATTTTTTGATTTAAAAACCCTTGAAATCCATAAAAATTAAAATCTATTACTTTAAAAAATGAATCATTAATTTCTTCTAGGTTTCCCAATATTCATATTTTATGAAATACATCTGTATTTATTTAATTAATAATTTATAAATGTGATTTTTTATTATGTGAATTATTTTTTACGTATTTGAAATGGATTATTATTATCTTCATTAAAAAATATAATATGAATATATATTCTAATTGTAATTATCTATATACCTTTTTTCATGTTCATAGAATTTTTGAGGTTCAATATTTTAAATAGTTAGAAAAAAATTATTTTCAATGAAACTGTTAATAATATATATACATATGTTATGATTATCAAAAAATTTATTTAGTAGTTTTTATCTATATAATAAACTAATTAAAGCTACATTAGGATCCCACATAGCTTCCTCTACAATAATATTATTCCACAAAACCATATTTAAGAATTTCACTTTTCAATATAGAAACATCAAACCATGATTAATAATTTGAATAATATCTTATAATATAAGTATTCACACTTTAATTGAACCTCCTATTAATTTATTACTTGAGTCAATTCAGAAATATAATTCTATAATTACGAGATACAAAACACATTGTAAACATTCAAAAAATGAAGTGGCAGAGAAAATTGATGAACCCTTAGCCCCACATTGTCTTCTATATCATATGGGATAATTTACCACGAACCTAGTTCCCCTTATTCCCAAAGCACATCATACCCATATAAGGTGATATCATTATAAAATACTAGTAATATATAACATTTATTTTGTTTTTATGTTTGTTTTAATTATATATAGTTTTTGAGAATTAATGTTTTTAAATGTAATTAGTTTATCCATAACTTATTAGTTACACATTAAATAAACATTTACCCTTAGTTAGATTAAATTTATCATCTATATTCAATATTTTTATTTACATTTAACTCGTCTTTATTTTTATATTAATTGTATTATTTGATTTTATGTTTCCAATTTATTTTTTAATAAATATGTAATGACTTAGATTTTCCATGTATTATATTTCAATATTTAATGAATTATATTCAAGACCAGGATTATAGTCTATGTAGGATTCCATGGCCTAGTGTTCCAAGATTTTTTGGAAATATATTAAATACATTAAATAGAAAATTTACATGTTTTCCTAAAGAAGTGGAATAACATATAAAAGAGGGTCAATATAAAAAATATGAGGGCAATGTCGAGTAAAAAACATGGGGTTTACCCTAGGAGTGACATAAAATTAGTTAGTGCAGATAATTTGTAGAAAAGACATCTACAGAAAAAATTGAATGAAATAATTAAATAAATTATTTTATCTTCATGTTGACACAGTGACCAAATTTCATTCTTTAAATAATGAATAATGGAAAATTTACAGGGTTACATGCATAACCTGATGAATTGATGATATCCATTAGAGCTGTTGGAGGACATCCTACTAGAGGATGAAAACCTAATCAGAGATCAACTATCAGTGTGGAAGTAAATCAGAGGATCTTCTCAATTATTAGTGTGAAAATCTATTCTTTAAAAGTGATTGATCCAAATCGAGATATGAATTTTGTTTTGTTTTATTTCATTCCATGTTCTTTATTTCTACAATGAACATGAATTAATTAAATAATGGATTGATCAGGGAATCATGCATATTATGGGACATTATTATTGCATGTATTTATTGGTAGAGTATTATTCATGATTATTTATTCTTCACTACACTTTCTAATAGTGAAAATTGAGTCTAAGACAAACATAGATAACAGTTCCTTCCTCTTGATTGTTCATGGAATTTTTTCTCTTGAATATTTATTCATATTTGACATTCTTCATTTGGACCATAGTTCAACATATCACATTGAATTGATCATTTATCACACATTTCATTTCACAATTATCTAATATTATATATCTAGGATTTACACGACATGCTAGTGGTGCGATGATGGAAGCAATGAATGATCAGGAGGGTTTTGATACCTGATTTCATGTTCTAAAGAATTTAATGCCTAATGGAATTAAAAGGTAATTTACAAAAATCATTGACGTATATAATGTGATGTTCAGCAATATAGAGTTTTAGACGAGGTGGTTCTTTGATTTTCTAGGGAGTTGTATGGTCGAATCAATAGGAGTAATGGAAAAGAAAGAAGAAACCAAATCTGGGAACCTAGAAATTTATAAACTACATGACATAAAAATTAGAACCAAACTCTTGGTAGATCCCTCTTTGGTGTGTCTTGGATTTTTGGGAGCATATATATATCACACGATTTGTGACCTCTCCCCAGTGGCTGAACATGTACCTCGGTGGGTACACAGTCATGGGATAGAGTACAAAAGCTCGGGAACACTCTGTACATCCAAATAAACCTGGCCTGGTCAAATGTACATGGGATAAGCCATGTACTATTACATCAGAAAACCACACACTATGTACTGTAGCAAAAACAAGGACTTAGGACATGGGACATTTTCACAAGAATGTACTATGGTCAAAGGGACACAACATGTGACCCTAATACATGTCATGTAAATCCTTAAGGGTTTCTAGGAGGCCTTGTCTTCTATATGTTGGAAATTTTTTGTTAGAGTGCATTCCCTATATTCTTTCCCTAAGGGTTAGCAAGAAATTAACTACCACACCTAGGAAAATGATCCCTTCATCTAGTATTCTTAGATAGGTTAGTTAAAATCCTTCAATGAGGCCTAGAGTAAGATCTTCTATTTATCATCAGGTCATTGGTGGAGTTGTTGTTATCATTATTACCAACACTATGTGGGTTCTAATCCTCTAAATAGTGGGTTAATCCATAAAGATTTGTTGGTATACCCCATGAAATTGAGTGTGATGCTGATCTGTGAATTATATCTCTTCAGACATTCAACATGCACTTATAGTGGAGAGACTTTATGATAACTAACTCTTTTATGGAGTTCATACGTTCTTTTAGACTCAATAGTTTGTTATCCCAAACTTTTTCTTGGTGGAACATTTGAGTTGGAATCCTAGGCCGGTATTAAAATTGTGACATACCTTTTGACTGTGTGTCTTTATTGTCTGTATCTGGAAATTCTTGTTATATATGGTAAATAATTATACCCATGTAGAGATGACTATTTTTTGTGGTTTTAGGGTGTCCTACTGAGGGTTGTTATACTCCCCCTACTTCAGATTGTTTCACACGTGTTGTGTCTTTGGTTGACAATCGACCTTTTGATAGAGTCTCAGATGGACCAAGTCCATTTGATGATTAGTGATACAAGATATACTGAGTTTTTTTTCATGCAGTATCATGACAGTAGTCTCTAGTATTATATTCAGGATGGATGATTATTCAGACTCATTTATGGTGGGATTTTATTTTTCACTATTCACATTCCTTCACTTCAAATTGAACTCTGGTTATGTGATTTAGATGTATACATTCCTAGTTGTTTAGTTTTTTTTTAAATTTCAAAATTTTATGGGTTTGAAGATGAGTGTGTCTCTGTGAAACCACTTATTATAAGGCCTCTCATGTTATTGACATGTCTACTTTGTGTTTGTTCTCATCCCATGTCCTATTGGGGGTGGGCATGGAGAGTTACAGAACTGACCCCTATGAGATGGGTCATGAAAATGTTTTATCAGACTAGTTAGTTCTAGTTTATGACTAGAGTTAGTGATATTGGGTTCAGGAAACATTTGTTAACTATTTTGAGTTTATATATTATTCCAAGGACTCTAGTGTTGGTGCTGTAGATTACATATACATACACCATGACTCTGATCACCTTATTTTTACTCAATACATGAGAACATTTAAAACATGATACATGCATTATATAGTAATCGGTTGGGGTTTCCATGTCATTCCTGATTCAGGTCTCCAGATTTTATCATTGGAAATTTTACATCTTGTTTACATTCAGGATGCCTCTGTGACATATTATATCAGGGATTTATCATCAGGGTTATAAGGATGATACCCTTAGTGAGGAGGCATTGATATTGAGACAAGTTGCAGAGGTTGTACCTATAGGTGGTGAACCATCTATACCACCACCAATACATAATCTGATGGAACCCGTAGTACCAACATATGAGGTTAATAGATTGATCCCACTTCACAATTTCAAATGAATGAGACCCCTCAGGTTGTGAGGGTAGACAAACCAAAAGATGTTTGAGGACAAACATGAGGTAGTGATCCATGTTTTCCATTTGATTAGCACACCAACATATCAGATGGTGGTCCTAGTGGAATTCCTCATCCATGGCTCAATTAGGAGATAGTGGGGTTTGGTGACCCAGTCCTATGATGGGGTGACTCTATCATTGTCATAGTTTTCGAAAACATTTATAAAGGATTTCTCCACTTCTACGTTGAGATATGTATATATCAAGGGTATTTTGCCGCTCCATAAGGGAAGAATGACAATATCAAAGTATTATTAAAGGATTACCAACCACTCTTGGTACTTGATGATTTTGGTTCATAACCAGTTATTCATGGATCATACCATTGAAAAAAAAATTGTAGTGAAATGTAATCCAGTTTTATCACTCTATAAATTCCTCCATATACTAGTCTTATTGACTAGGAATTAGTGGTTGTGAGATTCTTGATGAGAAGACACTAATAGAAGTTTGTAGAATTGTGAAAACAACAGTATAGATCTTGATAGCAGGAAAAAAATGTCAGTAACTGTGACTCATATGTGAAAGACATTTAGTCAAGTTGTACTATGATAGAGGGATTGTGGATCGGGGCACTCAGGATGGGTCTATTTAGCATAGAGAGATCTGGTTATAATCATGTTATATTAGAGGACATCTTGAATGAGATTTTCTAATATGTCGTACAGTTGATATAGAGGGAATGAATGGGCAATTGAGTTAGAGCTTGTGGTAGGAATCAGCATGTCCACATGGGGGAGTATATTCAACAGCTTCTGGTAGAGAGGCACAAGGTGGAAGATTCTTTGAATTATTTCCACCACCTCCCCTAGGTGGTTCATTCCAGGATCAGGGATCTAGAGGACATGGTAAGGGAGAACTATAGGTGGTAAAATAATAAAACCTATAGTCTCCAAAGAAGATTCTAGGTATGATTTGTCTCTTTTATACAATATATTGAGTATTGACTGAAAGTTGATCTAGTAATTCATATCATTGCACAAATCTTGTTTGTGACTTATAAATTGCTTTTGATCCCTTTGATCAACACTTGTGCATGGAGGATCTTATTGGAGATGAATCAATGGTCACATAATAGTTTTGGAAGTGTGAACTGATTTTTATAGATAATAATTACTATTAAGATATATTTGTTGACAAATGAGGACTTATGATGTCATCTTAGGAATGGAATAGTTATCCACAGTCTGTGCCTATATTGACTGTTCCGATAGAGGATGTAGTTTTTCAGTAGTGGTGAAACCGGGTTATCCTTAATTGGTGAAATGGAATCCCATGAAAAACATGATGAACTCAGACATAAGGGGGTGTAATTCATTACTCACCAATTATCAGGCATGGCCCTCAGTGGAGTAGATATTATTATTTCTTAGTTTCTCCTAGTGGTTGTAGTGTATGAGGAAATCTTCCTTACGGATTTTCTAGGATTGAATCCCTGTATTTAAATGGATTTATATATTTATCTTGGCCTTGGGAAAATAATGATATCTATGCTAGAATATTAGATGGATCATTCAAAGCTTAATGATCTAAGGGTCAATTAGGAATTTCTATAGAAGAAGGGATTTGTTAGGCCAAGTGATTCACCCTAGGGAGCCCCAGTTTTTTTTCCATGAATGTTTATGGGAGATTGAGGTTATGTGTGGACTATAAATGCGTAAACCAGATGAACATGATGAATAAGTATCAACTAATGGGGATTGATGACATCTTAGATAAGTTCACATGGGAATGATGATTCCTGAAGGTTGACATCTGGTCAGGTTATTTCCATTTTTGAGTACAAGATGAGGATATACCTCAGACGATATTTAGTTGAATATATAGTCACTATGAGTACTTCGTGATACCCTTTGACATGAAAAATTACCCAACAGTGTTCATGGGACTCATGGAGTAGATTATGCATCCATTCTTAGAGTGGTTTGTGGTAGACTTCATCTATGATATCCTTGTGTACTCAACATCTAATAAAGAGCACATGAGACATTTGAGGATGGTTTAGGATGTACAATGAGAGAAGAAGATTTATAAGAAACTCTCGAGGTGTTAGTTATAGATTTCAGTGGTCCACATTCTCGGAAATGTTATCCCAGTATATGGAGTGGATGTGGACCCATACAAGGTCGACGAAGTATTATCTTGAGAGCCACCCAAGGGCATGATGGAGTTTTAGAGATTCTTGGGATTATCGGATATTACTAGAAATTCATGATGTATTTCTCCAGGACATCAACACCCATGAAATATTTCACCCAATAGGAAAAACCTATCTTGTTGATAGAAAGGTTCTAGTAAAATTTTTTGAATCTAAGGAAGATTTATTTGAGAACTCCCATCATGAGATTACTAAAGGAAGGTGTTGATTATGTAGTGTTATTTGATTCATTAGTAAGCATACTTGGTTTTTTCTAATGCAGAGGTAGTTAGAGATTGCTTATGGTTCATGTCTGATGAGACCACATGAATAAAACTACAGAACCCATGATCTTGAGTTAGCAACTACAATCTTCACACTAAATATGCAGTGACACTACCTGATGGGAGAGTAGTTTATCATCAATAATGATCACATGAGTCGCAAGTATATATTATCCTAGAAGGATCATATCTTGAAAAATAATAGATATCAAGAGTTCTTATATGATTATGACATGGATATTTATCTATAAGCTTTGGTAGGGGATATTGTAGCAGATGCTCTTATTAGGTGATCTTTTTCATAGTTGGTGAATGAGGAATCAAAGATGTTGGCCTCATTTTAGTAATAATTTGTGGATGGAGATAAAGTATCATACCCTTACTCAGTGTATTTTACCCCTCTAATCATACAATGATTCAGGGATGCATAGCATGAAGACCAAAATTGTTAGACTGTATATGCTGAGATATCCATTGGACATGATCCTGATGGTTTTTTCTGATGGTGGGGAGAATGCCATTATTTTCAAAGGATGTGAAATGGTACCAGTGATTTATTAGTAGGATTTTATGAGATAGTTTTATTTATATCATTTGGTAATACATATTGGTGTTGAAAATATGTACTAGGACCATGGAAATTAGTTTTAGTGGCCCGAGATGAAGAATTGAGCGGTAGATATTGTCTCTAGATTCCCTAATTCTAATTATGTGATGGTTAAACACTATGTTCTAGTGGGTTTAGCTGAACCCATTGAGGTGATAGAGTGGAATTGGAATAGGATATCCATGGACGTCATGTATGGATTACCTTATACATCCATGAGACACAATTATTTCTGTGTGATCGTAGACCAACTCATTATGTCAACCCACGTCATAGCTATTATGGAGCATAGTTTAGTAGAGAGATTGAGGTGACTCTATGCGTAGTAAGTAGAGTGCCTCCATGGAGTTCCTTAAATGATCATTTATGATAATGATTATCAATGCACATCTCAGTTGTTAAAATTATTAAAGGAGGACTTTTAGACTCAGAAATGTTTAAGGACAACATTACACAGCCAAAATGACGACCATCCAAATAAAACCATTAATATTTTTTAGGAAATGCAACGATATTACATGTTGGTACTTGGAAGTAGTCGGGAGGATCACCAACCCCTAGTGGATTTTGCATAAAAAGAAAATACCAGTCCACCATTGGTATTTAACCAATTAAGGATTCATATGGGCGACTCTGCAAGTCACCACTTTTCTTGACAGACCCAGGAGAGTCGCCACTAATCAGACAAGAATTGGTGTGAGAAACTACGGAGAAGGTTCCAATAATCTAGTATTGGATAAAGACTATATAGAGCATTCATAAGTCTTATATTGATATAAGATAGATTCATTTGGAGTTCAGAGAGGTAGACCATGTGTCTCTACATGTTTCACCTTGATGTGATCAATGAATAGTTGTATAGGGAGAAAATCTATCTATGAGATTCATTAAAACTTTATAAAAACAACATAGAGTTGGTGAGGAGGAATAAATTCTAGCTCTACCTCCATCGTTAGACAGCGTATATGACATCCTCCACCTATCGAATTTGAGGAGGTATATGTTTGAAAAATAACACATTATCAATTGGGATGAGCTAGAAATTTAGGATAGTGTACATTTACAGACTACATAGTAGAAATAAACGATCGATAGGAGAGGATATTTTGAGGGTGATCAATTACATTAGTGCATGTCCAGTGGATAAACATGAATCCTTTGGAGAGAACATGGGAGTGGGAGTCTCATATTCATGCTATGTACACATATATCTTTGTGTGGCCCTTGTTTTGGATTTTCAAAAAGTAAAGACCCATGGTGGGAAGAATGTAATGACATATATTTTCCATATATTATATTTGGGAATTTAATTGATTATTTTAAATACTACGCACTAAGATAGTGTTTGATTCCATGGCATTGTGTAAATTAAACAAATGTTTCAAAGATGTTTACCATATTAAATAGCACTGAAGAATATTTTACATCAATAAGTGGAATGGAATTTATGCAGGTGCCCTTATCAGAATACCATGAGCAATGTTGACTTTTGAATGAGTGGTTTACCATAGGCCTGGTAAAACCTTGTTCAGAAGAGAGAATTTGTGGAAAATTCATCACATATGTATAATGAATAAAATAATTTAGAAAATAATTTTTTCTTATCGATGAAGTTATATAATATCCTTATTTAAAATTTTTCTTATAGAAAACATTTACTTCCAACTGCATAAAAATTCAAATTGATGAGATCCATTTGAGCTGTTGGAGGAGAACCAATTTGTAGACAATGAACAAATCACTGATTCATGAATTTTGTGGAAAGGAATTAGAGGATCTCACAAATTATCACTACATAGATCCATTATTCATTAGAATTCAATCTGAATTGAGGTAGAATGTGTGTTTTGTAAAATTTATTTCTCTATTTTTTATTTCTATGGTGAACACGGATCAATCAGACAACAGATTATTATAGGGATCATGGATATTTCTAGATGGGTTTATTACATGGATTTATTATGAGTATTTTCTTTATGAATATTGATTCTTATATTGTTGTTCTAATGGCACGAATTGAGGTCTATAGAAACACCGATCAAGGGTTATTCCTCTTGATTATCATTGTACTTTTTCCCTTGATTCTTCATTAATTTTGGTAATTCTTTATTTGGACTATGGATTGACATATCTCGATGAATTGATAATTTAACACATGTTTCATTGTATAACCACCCACTATTGTAGATCTAGGATTGGCAAGCCAGGACGATGATGCAATGTTGGAAGTGGTGACCGATCAGATGGTTTTTGATACCTGATTTCATGTTATTCCTCATGTAATAAAGAACATCAATTTAGGGTGATTTATTGTATGATTTTATGGTTGTAATATTCTATTCATCAAGGGAGAGTCATAGACAAGGTGGTTCCATTTTTTATTGGGGAGGCGCGTGGCCAGATCGATGGCCGCAGTCAAGAAAACGAATGCCGAAACCAAATATGGAATGTTCCTCACTATAAAAAACTTATCTCAAAGCCACAAACCATGTGGTACCCTTTCATTTTCATCTAGGGTTTCAAGAAGAATTTACGTAACACACGGTGTGTGAATCGGTCACATGACATGTGGCCTCTTCATGGTGGCTCGACATGTACCACAAAGGGTACAAGTACATGGGATAGAGTACATGAGAATAGGCATGCCATGAACTCCTACACAGTGAGAAGAATAACTAAAATACATTGGATAATATTTGTACAACTACATTGTAAATCTATAAACAATGTACTATCACACAAAAAAGAACATAAGACATCAGTCATTTACATGTGAAGGACCTGAAGTGGTCATGATACAACTTGTAACCCTCCTACACATTGTGTACATCCATACTGTTTTCATGGATCCATTACCATATGTGACATGTATTTTTTTATTTAGGGTTTGTTTTCCATTTCAATTCTCTAAGGGTTAGTATGGAATCACCCCTACACATAGATCAAGATCCCATTGGTAAGAATTCTTGGATAGAGTTATTTAAATCCTTCCGTGAGGCCTATAGTGAGATCCTATAGTCATATTTATTCCCTTGGTGGAGTTTGGGGTATTTTCTGGACCAAAAACAATGTATGTTCTATTCAAATACTTAGTTAGTCAGTTTAGATTTATTTGTTAGTATACCTCATGGCCTTGGATGTGATACTCATCTTTGTGTTGTATCTCTTTAGACATTAAGTGTATAATTCTAATTGTGAGATTCAAAGATTATTAACACTCAGAAAGTCATAAAAGATGATTTTAGGCTGAGGAGTGTGTTCTCCCAGATGGGTGCTTTGTGAAACATTTGAGCTTGAATCCTAGGCTCGCATTATGGTTATCACATACATTTATACTGTGTGACTTTGTTAATTATATATGGATGTTCTTTCTATATGTGCTTTATACATATTCCTATCTAGAGATAACTGTATTATTTTTGTGAAAACATTTTGGTTTTAGGGCATCATAGTGAGTATTTTTTATACTCACTCCTATATAGATTTTGTCCATACATGTCCAGTCCTGTGCATGCAATCAAAAATTTTATAGAGTCCTTAACGAACGAGGACCTGAAAATGCTTAGTGAGGCTAGACAGACTATGGTTTCATCCATAGATATCACGAACACAGTCCCTAGGATTACATTTATTTGGAGCATGTTTTCAAAATCATTGTGGTTGGCTTGTATTTGGGTCTTTTTTTACTTTCATTTACATCATACAGTACTCTATTTTTTGGGATTCAGATGTTTGAAGGCTTGCTGGTTCAGTATGTTTTACATTTTAGCTTCGTATAAGCATGGAGATGTGTGCATGTGAACATTTACTTGGGATAATGCCTCCGATTTTATTCATATGCCTACTCAATAGTAGTCACCCAATCATTTACTATTAGAGGTGAGCATGGGGAGTCACGACATGATCCCCTTTTGAATGGGTTATTCCCAATAATTTACATTTACATTTTTTACATGTGAAAACCAAGATAAATAAAACATTATTGATTTTTTATTATTTAAATTGGAGAAAAAATTTGTGATTTTATTATTGAATTACACGGATATAGTTTTTTATTTAGAGAAGGTATCATAATAATAGAATGGAAAACATAAAGGTTTTGTGTAATTAAGGGAAAATTTAGAAAACCATGTATGGTTAACATTAAATTAGAGCACTTATGTATGAGTAACCCACCGTAGTATATACATAAAAAAATTAAACTCATGGATATGTATTTAACTAAGTGTATCCCATTTCCCTACTTCTATGACAGAGTAATCTCTAACTCCCATAAGTTATGTATTAGTAAAAAAGGGAAGGATTCACAAATCTCAATTCCATATACTATGTAATGTGAGTGTATGGAGGGGGGTTACATCTGAATAATGTGATATTTAAATGGTATTTATATGTTAGAAAACCTCATTTATGAATAAGGATTCCCAATATTATAGTAAAAGCAATGCGTTCCTATGATATCCAATATTACCTCACATTCACCCAATATAGTCTCAAGCTCTAGTGTAATTTCAATTTTAGTCGAATATAGTTTAGACTCCAATACATTCTCATGATATACAATAGAATATATCACTCCAACACATATTAAGTCATTTATTAATCAACTTTGAGTCCCAACTCAATCTAAAGAATTAATGACACTATCATACAATCCAACAATTCCTTATTATCCAATAACAGATCCTCAAAAACCAATACACCCAATGGGAACAATATGATGAACCCAAATATTATTTGATGAAAAACAATTCATTTAGGTACCATTAATTGAAATCTAAACCATTTATTTTAACTCAATTATGTTTGCGATTTATGTAATGTAGGATGAATCATTCATGTGAGTCACTATTACCAAACTATAGAATAATTTATGGGAATTCTTGGTGGAATACAATTATAAGTAAGAGAAGTTGAATCTTACTCACATTATTCCCTATAAAGTTATAACCTCTTTCAATTAGATCAAAATTAAATGATATCTCACCACTTGGAATCATCTTATTGAATATTGTAAATTTAGAGGAAAATTATAAATTCACACAATTCAACAAGAATATGTCTAATACATCTTGTAACTATATCATCATCAATACTCTTTCATTTTTCTCAATCAGTATGAGGTAATAATGGTTATGTTTCATATCAAGGAAGAAGAATATTCTTATCTTTACATCATTAGGGGGATCTCATTTCTCTCATTATTTCTTAGCTATATTATTATGAAGTTGTTGTGCTATAAAAAATTTCATGTGGTTAATTTTTATTCTTTATTCATTTCAAATCAAGAATGATTGATTTATCTTTCTTTAACTATTTTTGATTTATGTTTTTATTCAAAAACATTGATGATTTTAGGGGGAATTTGATAAAGCAAATTTAAAAATATGATCCTGTAACTATGGAATGATCGTTGTGCCATATAGAATTAGAGTGTAAGGGGTGTAGTGGTAATAAAATCACAAAAAATTTATGAAACCACTAATTCTAGAAGACATGGTCAATCGTAATGGGACTCTTAGTTCTAATAATATATTCTTGGGAGACTATAAGAGTTCATATTTTGGTGTTTTTAATGTTTCCTTTCAATTTATATGGGAAATTCACTTTTTATGAATCACTATGGTTATCAATAAATGAAACATATCGACTCTTATCAAATTTATTTAATAATAATTATTGTTTCTAGATGAATTCCAACTTCCATAAACTCATTTACAACATATCCATACACATTAAATCCAAAAATACCAAATTAATTAAATTTATCAATGTCAAACACACATCACCCAAATTTATTTACAGCCTTCCCAAATTTTCATACATGTATATCAAATATTTTTAAAAGAATATTCATTAAATTACAAAAAACCAACACCCAAGGATCATACATTTGAAAACTTGTTACACAATCATCTTAATTCATGGAAGATATTCAATATCACCCATAAAGATCTTCCACATTAGTAATTTTCACAAACATATTGTACATAAGGCCTTTCTTCATAACCTAAGGAATGGAATCACAATAATGTGTGATATTTGATGCCCACTATGGGAAAAATAAAAAGACATATGATCATTAGGGTATGAGAACATGATCATAACAATTTAAAACCATACCCTAAAAATAAAAGATCATAATATTGATTAATTGATATGTAATGGATGTTTATAAGATATGAATCACATGTTAGTAGAAGCATATTATCCATGAGGGAATAACATTGACATAAGAAAACTATTTGAGGCATAAACATCACTTTATAACATTATTAACTTTATTATGTAGGGATAGTTTCACTCATTATGTTAAGGAAATGAAATCAGGCCCTCACATAAACTTATGAACATGAATCTAGGTCCCTGCACAACATTATAGACAAGAAAGATAGGTCCACACATAACATTATAAAATTGAAAAATAGGTCTATGCATAAAATTATGAATATTTAATCAGGTTCATGTATAACATTGAGAACTTTTAATCATGATTATAGAGAACATTGTGAACATGTAATTAGGTTCACTGATAACGTACATACTCATGATTTATCCATCACTACGCAATGCATTGGAAGGATATATATTCACCATATCACATTAGGAAAATTATACAAATGTGTTCCATAAGATCATAAAATAGTCATCATATCCTCTCCCATGAAATGAAATGGGTTTCATAATTTTTTTTATCTTATCATATTTTATGGAAAAATAAATTATTTATAATGATTTAATCATTTCATCATAGTATAATCCTTTGAAAAATGAGAGTGATTCATATTTTTTTTCATGGTATAACATGGGGAAGATAAATGGGTTTCATAATCATCAAGACATCATGAACATAAATAATTTACAAAATGACTAGTAATGGTATCATTACATTATATACACGGTATGTCATAGGTAACAATGAAGGATGTGATATTAGAAGAAAAATGATTTTGATCTATTTGTCAAAATGTTTCTTGAGGAAAATAACCTTTCTCTTTGATTTTTTTAAATAAATATTTTTAAAAAAAATATTATTATTATAAATAAAATAGAAAAATTAAAATATATTATTCAAATCAAATAATGTTTACGATGACAGGAAAATTTGTTTAGGCGATACACGTCAAAAAAATATTTCACATTTTTGATAAAATAACAAAGGGAAATATTTAGAATGTTACAAAAAAATTCATTTAATTTAAAAAAATCATGGTTAAAATTGAATTTTTAAAAATACAAAAAAATAAAATAAAATATTGTTGATTTTTTAAAAAAATTATTCTGATGAAAACAAATTTCCAACCAAAGAGGGAAATAAAGTCCGATTAATCTATAAAATATATTTTCAATTATTTCCAGCACAATATTTTGAAAAAAATTATCTATTAAATTAAAATATCATGAGTAACCAGAAGAGTATAAAACTAAAGAGACTTCTAGATAGGTAGGTCAAAATATTTCAACATAAGATACATAATCATGAATAATCCTGATAAAAGATGAGACTATAATAAAAAATCACACCACATGGTGACTTTAAATCATAAGCACCATGAAAGGATTAAATTAAATAAAACAGAAATATTATTATAATAAATACGTTAAAGTTATTAGATGCAAAAGGGGAGTAATATTCACCTCATTAAATAATATAGGTTTATAAAATTACATAAATCTCAATGATGGAATATCGAGACAATAAACTATTATCACTATAGTAATATTTTGAATGATAATCCCCAATAAATCATAACATAAAATAAAAATTTTAATATCATTAAAATAATTTTATTCATGATATATCATGTAAATGTGACATTATATAAACCGCATAAAAGAAACAAGTGGTGAAATTTCCTATTTCTCCAAGAAATAATAGAGAGACTAGAAATCTATTATCGTAAGTGTTGAATTATGTCATAGAAATTAGAAATTCCTATATAATAAATATAATTTTTTTATATATGAATTACATAACCATATATATATATATATATCATACCATAAATAGTTTTCAAATGACCTTTTATCAGTAGTTTATTAACAATTAAATGTTAAATTCCAATTTCAGGCAACAACTGCTTTGTTTTTTAGGTATATTCAGTCCTCTTACATTGATCATGGATTCATAACCTAAATAATTTTAACCATGATATAAATATATTATATATTCCATATATATCTATTTATTGTAATTCATAATATTCAGAGATAGAAAATAAAATACACCATTCTTGGAAAAGGTATGCTTATGTACATGGGAACGTTGTATCCATTTTCTAGTAAGATTGAAATATAGAAAGGAAAATGATATATTATCATTAAATAGTAGTTTTTATATCATATATATTATATAGTTTCATTAAAACCATTATTTTTACCTTCTATTTAATGCATGGATGAATCACGTCGATTCATGAGGCAGAAGTCCACTGCACACATAAGTGATGTCATCGTATTCCCTTAAAATGGAGAGTATGATGGTATGTGTGATTGAAAAATTAATTAAATATTATAGAATCATAAATAAAATATATATAAATAATAAATTCATAATGGTTTTTACCCTTTATAGATGGTAATGGAAAATGAAATGTCATCGATTCGTGAGGTGGTCATCCTCTGCACACATGAACGATAAATTTGTAACACATTTGATTGAAGTGTATATCGATGTAGTTAAATAAATTAAAATAATAACATATAATTATATGTAATATACATACATTATTATATAATCATGGTAAAATAATAATTCATGGTGGTTTAGAAAAATATAATAAAAAAATTCTTATTGATGAATGTTACCTCTAATTCGAGTATACTTATTAGGTTTTCACTAAAAGCCATCATAAGATAGATTTTTGAAAAAAATAATTATTATATGATAATTAGATATAACTTAGTAATTTATTTGAGTAGATATTAGATTATGAATAAGTTTTTCATTTTGAATAAGAGAGGATAGGTGGTGACCATTTATAAGTGACCTGAGTGGAAAACATGTAATTATTTTTGAAAAGAAAGAATTCAACCAATGTTTTTTCATGTAACAAGTCTTTAAAATAAAATATTCTCAATAATGGAAGGAATATGGTAAAAATATTTCCATAAAATATTTTTTTCATGTTATTGTCCATTTCTGAACTATATCTTTTTAGCTTAATCCCAATAAATCCATTCTTACTTTAATTGTGGTAAATAATTTTTAACATTATTTATATTCATTTTTGTAAAAAATTATGTTTATCGTTTTATATTTTATAAATATTTTTCAATAAAAATATGGAAATAATGTTTCTAAATTTTATTCAAATATGGGTAAAATTTTTATTTAAATTTATTCTTGTAAATGTGATGAGAAAGCTGGGTTTTAATGTTAAAAAGTTCAAATTTTTACCAAGATTCAATATATAAATTCAAAATGAAATTTATATAAATAATATAAATTTTATTAATGGATTTATAATTGAAATTATTTTACTTTAAAACCAATTAAAAATATAATTTAAATTTATAAATAGTTTAAACTAAACTATATTTTTTAATTAAAATCATTATTTTCCATATTCATCAAAAAATGAAACTTTTTGAAGAATCATCCAAAATAAAACATAATATAATTTTAAAGATATTTTTTAAAAAATATATTTTATTTTATAAAAATAATTTTATTAAAAGTAAAAATTAATTATAAAAAAAAATCTCCAAAAAATGGCGACAATACTCTTTTTTAAGAAAATATAGTTTTAAACAGAATATCAGATTTATTCTTATATATTGTATTAAAAACACAGAAGAGGGAAGTTATAGAGTATATTTAATATACAAAATTTATAATTTTCAATAGAATAATTCATCTAAAGATGTTTATTTTAATTTATTTTGGTGAAACATGATTGTTTTCATAAAAATAGTTTCTAAAAAATGATTCCCATAATTTTCTATTTTAAATAAATTTTCACCCAATATTAATTTTATATACAAGTGTAATTAAGTTGTTTTAATTTAGATAATATTATTCATACCCTCATTCCAATAGTTATGTGAGAACTACCATATTAAGTAACATTATTTTAAAAATAGGTCACATTTCATTTGAACTCAATATTACGTGAAATGCATGATATGATTAGTGTTATGCATAGAACATGCTAAAATCATTGTTATGTGTAATGTAAAATATAAAAAATATTAAATTAAATTGAATAAAATATTCCAATGAATCTTAGGGTGTAATTTTTTTTGAGTTTTTAATTCATTATATATATAAATATATATTACATAATTATCTAATAACATCCCAATGTTTGACCCGATTACTCATCGATACAAATTTATTTGAGCCTAATATATTATAACTCATAAATTAGGTCTATTTTAAAGGATTTTATTGTTGTTTCATTTAATTACACACATTTCAACTTATAGAAATACAAAACATAAAAAATAGTCTAATTATTGAATTATTTACTTATATAAACATTAAAATAAATTTGTATATATAAATACTCATTTTTGAAAATATATATTTATGGTGAAAATTATGTGTTTTATACTGAAATTTTCATCTAAATTATTCCACTAATTATTTAATTTAAATGAGATAATCAAGGGTATTGTGTATAATACAATCAAATCATGGAAAGAGAGGATCACTGACTAGTTTTATAGATATAAATAAGAAGATACCAGCAATGAAATATTCCTTGGAATATTTAAAAACATGTTCCACTATATTTGAATGTCCTTGAAATACACTAAGTAGTGGGGAATAAATGACGGATCAAAATTTCAGTAGGATCAATGCATTATGATTTTAAGAACCAAAAACTAAAAATTCTACTAATTTTTCATGGGGTTCATGTAGAATGTTCTTATAAGTTTATGAATGAGTTAATTATAATTATTATTTTTTTGGTTTTAAGGTATTTAAAAATAAATTTTCAGATTAAAGTGTTTTACATATTTCATGAACTGGGGGGGTGGTTGTCAGTCAAACAATAATAAGACTCTTTTGATTCATGGGATGATTTATAAGGTTAAAATTTAATAATTTATTACTTAATTATTAAAACCAAATGAATGATGAGTAGAATACATAACATAGATCACGGATAGGTGTCATACATGTAAAAATATTAGGATAGACAACAATTCAATTATCAAGTGTTCCCATTCCTATAACTCCCAGAAAAACTACTCATTCAATATTTTTATGTTGGACTCAATATTTAAGGGAAAGTTTTAGATTAAAAAGTTATTGGGGGATTTTTCTTCAAGAAGAATTAATTTTATTTCATGTAAATTTACAATAGATTCATTTGTAAGATACATGATATGGCCTCAAGGGGACATATATTTATTTGAATTATTGAAAAAGAAATAAAGGATGTGTAGTTTTAGACTTCAATTTATCAAAACAAAATATAATTATTAATTATTATGAACTAATTAGAATAGTGTTCAATTATTTTTAATTATAGTTTATGGAAAAATCCCATTGTAGTATAGAAATTATAATATCATATAATTTTATTCACAATATTTAGTAGTGTCAAGTCATATATAAACTTAAGCAATTAGTCCAAAAAGAAGTATGGGTTCCCACATCAACCTTATAAATAATATAGGTGTAATTTAGTCTCATAATTGGGGGAAAATATAATTCGAAAAAATTTAAACTTCAAGAAAATTACTTATAAATGAAGATCTATTTTCTAGTGAATCCTAGAAAAAATGGGGAGAAAGAATAAAAATTTATTTAAGGGTAATTAAGGTATTTTACTAAATGAAAATGTTGGTCTAAATTTGCACATTCAAATTTTTTAATAAGGGGGTATTATATCATATAGCCTTATACAAGAACACCCAACATCATCTAAGAATCTTCATGAGAATAAGATTATTTTTGAACAACATTAAATGATTAAAATAATGTAATTACATAATGAAAAAAAGATGTAATTTTTAATTAATGGAACAAACTATAACATATAGGACACTCAAATTACCTCACAATGATTGAATAAAGGATTTCTATGATATCTAAAAACACCCAATACTGCATACAAGGTATTCATGCTCAAGTGTAGAGACTATATACAATAATAATTGCAAATAATTAACTATTGATACTCACCTTGGATGGTTATATGGCTGTAGAATGTTACATGTTCATTATCAGAAGGGAATATAATGGAATTGAATATATAAAACCATATAATTTATTATATAAGATATATCTATAAGAATATACCAAATTTTTTACATAAATATAAGATTAAGGATAAAATGATTCAGATGGATATTGAATACCAGAAACATTGATGACTGAGGAAGGATAAATTCAAAAGGGTTAAGAAATTGAGTAGGGAGATAAAACAATTCCAGACCTGATACAAGCTAAATTTGAAGAATAATATTGTTAATAATCAATTAAAATTTCATATTCATTATTAAAAAATGAATAAGAAATTAAATATGAATGAAAACCCAAAAAAATGGATATAGAGAATTGTAAAAGGTGGAATTTTTCAAAGGTGATATGGAAAAATTTATATTTCTTAATCCAATATCTAATAGAATACTGAATGTGAATTAAAATAAACCAATTGATGTTGGTAAATCATTATTAGCTACATAAATAAAAAAATCAGTCATGAATAATGGGGTTTTAAAATTATAAAACTATTAATAAATAATATAATAAAAAACCTCTCTATAATTTAAAATTATAAATCTATCTAAAAACTATTACCAAATTAAATTTACTTATAAAAATTTGGAAAAATATACAGATTTATTCACTACTCAAATATCTTTTTTATTGTTAGATGTGAGGAAAGTGATAAGATTGAAGAAAAATGGTAAATTATTGTTGTGTATAGACATATATATATATTTATGGAATCAATTTTGAATATATAATCTACTAAAATTTAATCAAAAATAGCTAATATGGAGAAAATAGGGTTTCCACTAAAAAATTATACCTTCCGACCATGTTTGATCATATAATGGAATAGTAAATATACGACTATGAAAAGAGTCTATCTAGGGATAAAATTAAATATTGGTAATTCATTTTCTTTCATTTAGTTATTTTTATTTACACTTTAAATAAATTCCTCTATATTGAGTCATTACATGGTATTTTATGGGAGTTAGATGAAAATAATGAAAGGGAAATGTTGGAAAGTAAAGGACTCACACATTACCAAAAAAATAAACTACATAAGGTAGAGAATAATAATTTCATTTATTTTTATATAAAATTTTATAGAATTAATTATTTATATCATTTTTAAATAGTCCTATTTATGTAGTATTGATCGCACACTACAAGACAGGATAATAGTGAGTAATGTGTTGTGTATTTGAATTTAACATACTTATACATAAATAAAACACTAATACTAATGTGATAAAATCACATTGAAATTATGGAATCACTTGTTTATGGGACATAAATATTTTGGGTTAATAATATAGGGAATATGAACTTTAAAATTTTACATGTTTTTATTAGATTACTGAACCTATGTTTGGGTTATTTATTGTTTCTATTCAAAAGTAGTAAATAAATGCGTCATCCGAGAAAAAACACCTGATAAAATATTAGAATTAGAGTAATGTGAGTCACTACTATTGAAAATATATTTTCTTGGAATGGATGGGCAAATTGGTGCATTTGTAAAAAGTAAAAATATATAAAAACGGTTATGATACCACTTAAGAGTAACATATCCTTACCGAAATATAATTAAATGTTTATTATAACTAATTCCACAGGATGTATACTATAAGGTATAATAATTTTCACAGTGGTCCTTACTTAATGGATAAGTGTATTTCACAAATAATGGAAGAAATTGATAAAAAATGACAATTTTTTTGAGGGATAAAGGAGAATTTAAATTTATGAGATTTTGTGATAATTAATAAAATGATTTTATCTAGATGATTCATTATGATGAATAATTTATTAGGTGAAATTAAGAATTAGTTTGATGATCTTGGTTGATGGAGAATTAAAAATGTGTTTCATGCTCTCATTCAAATGTAATTATGTTCATTGAAAATAAATTTCAATGAATTTGGACATAAAATTTAGAGACGATGAATTCATTGTGAGATCATTGTTGGGATAAATTACTTGGGGAATTATAGAGTGTTGTTAGATTGATTTTAGCCTTTATTTTATGAAATTAGACTATATATTTTGTTTATTTTTTGTATATTTGAATAAATTTATTTGATTTGTATGATTTTGGTTTATTTTTGTATTATATTTTAATTATATACATATTTTATATATAAAATCTGTGATAATTAAACCTTTTTTTAAAATATTATTTTTAGTTGTAATTTGAGGAACATGATTGTGAATTGTTATTTTCACGAAATTAAAATGAGGAGAATTTTTTATTTTAAGTTAGATGTGAATGAATATAATGTAAATAGTTTATGATATTTGTGATTAATGGAATATTAAATGATTCACATATGAATAACTTGAAATTAGAGAACCATTGTTTGAGTTTACTCATGTGTACCCCGATACATAAGAGTAGCACATCAACCTACAAATACATTAGAGTGAACTCAAGATCCAAGTAGTTATATATTGGTTGAAAGGGAAGAATCCAAAAATCAAAATCACAGATCCTATGATATATAAGATTATAAATTAGGTATTATATGAATAATGTAGAATTTCAATGAGCTGAATAAGGTAAAACCCACCAGAAATATGAATAAATCTCCCCAGTGTGAGAGTAAATAAAATATTTTCTGACACTCTCCCACACAGCCACATGTTCACCCAATGTAATCCCTAGATCCTTCATTATGTCAAATTCACCAAAATCTAGATGTGACTCCAAATTTTTCTCATAATGCCCAATGCAATCTAGTGATATAATGCATCAATAGGTATTTCAAACACCATCTTAGGTTCCATGACTATCATAATATTTGAAGGTGTCCTCTTGTGATATAACACAAACATAGGCTCTACTAAAGGATCCATACACCTTAATGTCTAATAATAACTAAATACTTCTAACCCATAAATAATCTGATTATGTGGGGAATTAATACTCCAATAAAAACATGAATTTTATCTCAATTACACATGGTGTTCAATAAAGACAATATAAATTATTCATACATGTTGGTTTTCTCAAATCCATTAATAAGTTATGGAAATTAAAAGGGGAAGATGATTAAAATTATGAAATGTTAAAGTTGAATCAAATTAACAAATACAAATCTAGAATCTCCTAGATTTTGTTTAAAATATAAGTTGATCAAACCACATGGAAACATCTTAGTTTATGATAACAATTTTAAGGAAACTATAAATTAACAAATTTTTCCTAGAATATATTCATCAAATATTTTATATATATTAAAATTTATACTCTACCATTTTTATCCATCCATCCAAAGTAGTGTAGTTTCAGCTACAACTCAATGTAAAAATATGTGATGATCTTTAAATAATTTTTTAGATATCATTTCACTCTTTTATTTTTAATTATATTAGTATAAAAGTCAAATCCTATAATATATGGTCTATAGGGGGATGTAATTTTTACTTATATTTATTAAATTTTGAATCTAGGGAACATGATTTTCTTTAACTTGAAAAATAATGATTAAACTATTTGTTTAATGGTTATATGATTTTAGGTATAAGGATAAATTTTGGGATCAAACAAAATCGTAAAACTAAAATTTGATCAATTCCCCATAATTATGAGAGTTCAATGGTTGTAGTGGAAACATAATCAGTAAATAATTATCAAAAACCACTATTTATATTTGACGTGAAGAACAATACATGGAATATTGGGTCTATTAATATGTTCATAGTCTACCATGAGAGTGTATTTTGGAGGTTTTTTTTATGTTAACAATCAATTTCTATTGTAAATTCAGTTGGTATTCTTCATAAGTTTGATCTATAACCAACATTAAATAACACTTCCCAAATTTAATTTAGAATCATTTTTTTATTATGATCTATCTCCTTAAATCCCTATATATATTTACAGTATATTGATATACATTATATATAAATATACAAACAAAAAATTTAAAATATTTTATTATATATATACATAAACCTAACCAATTTGTGAGTTTTCAATTATTTATAAATAATTAAAATAGTAAATTATCCAACAAAAATCAATGTGTTTGACTTTTTTACTCACAAAGTTTTTTAATTATTATTAATATTTTCAAATGTCATCTTAAAAAGATTATTTATCTTAATAAATCCCATTATATTGGGGTTTGAACTTACATCTCCTATATTTCATTCAAAGTAACTTTTATTAAATTAATGTGAAACTATTATTTTAAAGGAAATTTAGTTATGGAATATAATGAACCCAATATAATATGAAATCCAAAGAAAAATTAAGAAGAGAAAACTCCAATATTTTTTAGTAAAACCAGTATTTATTTTATGTATTTAAATTAATGTTAACATCCACTTTTTTACAATAATGATTTCATTAAAATCCTTTATTTTTTTAAAAATATTAGATCATGGTATGTTAATCTCAAGAGAGATACCTAATTAAATATCATATGATCATTGTTATGTAAATTATATTTTCTGTATTTGGATATATTTTGTCACATGAAAATAACATTATTTTTTAACCAATCAACCAATGATTAATTGAAGCTATTTTTAAACTTCTTTTATTTTATTTAATAATATAAAACATTCAATGTATCTGTGTATTTTTGGATTGAGGAATCAATTATGGTTAGAACAACCTTTTTTAACAATTACCATCCTTATGAAGTCCTTTAAATCACTATAAACCATAAAGAGTAATTTTCATTCATATTTCTCATATTTTACTATAATAATGATCCTAAACATGTCTATAAATAATTTTACTTTTTAGCTTCATAGAATACAAATAATTATATTCCTTATTTTATAACTCATTCGATTAATGATTTATATAATATTACTCTAAATATTATAACCATTTTTTCATTTATATCCAAATATGATAATTTAAATCTATTCATTGTTATTTCCCTCATTTTAAACCCTTTATTTTATAGTTAGTATAATTTTATTTCCATTTATTGGGTTAGATGAAAAATTATAATTCCCAAGTAGTATTCTAACCCAAATTAAAAACTTCCAAACCCATTCTCTTTTTGACCGTAAAATGTATCTAATTTTGTCATCATCATTGACAATGTTAGATTTTTATATTGACATAGAACACCAACCACCGTGTTTTTTATAATAATATGTTATATAATAATAATAATATTTTAGTAGAAAAAAATTGTTCATTGAGTAGACTCAATGTAACTTAAGGATAAATTCTCTTACCAAGGATCAAATCTCTATCATTATAATAAATATCTCAATACATAGAAAAATATAAAATCATAAATGCATCAAATTTATATCATCATAATTGAATTATTTAGTGAACACACATTCCCTAAATGATAGAATACATCACCATGGATTATCCCACTACAATTATATGGAATCCCTCAATATAAAAAAAAGTAATAAACAAATTTTTTAAATGTATATAGATTAATATTGTATACATTATGATTAAAAATTTGATATAAACTTTTTGTATTAATATGATTAATTTATCTACTAAGATAATCTCAAAAAAAATAACTTTATCACTTTTATAACCCCCTTACACTTACTACTCAATTTCCTTATTTGTATATATGTGTTATATATTTCAATTCAAATAAATAACTATATCATAAAATTAACTTCTAGTTGATATTAATATAATTTTTTAATTATAAAAATTAGTTGAAATATTTTAACATTTTTGTTTATGTTTAATTGGTATGATTCCTTATTACTATTAAACATTTTAAATGTAGATAATATATAAATATTTTAGAATTTTTTCTCATCTGCTGAACCATGATATGGCTTCACTTTTTTATTAATTCCTATTGTTTGGTAAACTATTGAATTCAAAAACATAGATAACATATACTTTCCTTCATATATTTTTTATTATTTCAATATATAATGAATTTATTATGCCACCTCACTATTAGTGTCATTTCCCAGACCACAATATAGTTTTATAGCCTTATCTTTTAATTTTCTTTAATCTGGATAAACACAGTATAATGTTCATTCTACCCCATTTTATTCAAAATGAAAAAACATCATGAATTCCACTATGACATGGTGTTGTTGTCCGCCAAGATTTATCCCTTGAGTATGAGATCTTCCTTCTCTAAAATGGATTATAAACATGTTTTGATATTTTAGGCCATATATTTTAAACGATAAACCAAAATTAACTTGTTTTCACTGTGGATAATCAAACACCACAATCACTATCATCAATTCACAGCATCCAAGGTCTTTAAATATAAATCCCAATGAAATTCTAAAGAACTATAGTGTATTTATATATACTATTGAATTGTTTTATTTACCATAAAATAGTTTCATCACGAATTATTTTAAATAATTTTCCCAATTTCATTAGTCTATGATCCCACTGACCATATCTTTTTTCCCTATTGACTATGTCTTTCAACATGTAATGGAACCATGCATTATTATGGGGTTTTATAGATTAATAATGCATTTACTACAATATATTTTAAAATAAATGAAACATATTTAAAATAATTAATCATAAAATTGTTTTTGATTTATTGTCTTCCAAAAAATAAAATGAAAACCCCAAATTTATTTCATTGATCATCAATTATTTTCTTTAGGTTTTTTAAGAAACTAATATTCTTAAAAACAGAACCAATATTCTTAAAAATTATTTGTTTTCATGAGAAAAAATAAATAAATCTAAAATAATATATGTAAATATAGATTATATAAACAATATTATAATATTTTTATAGATATATTGAAATATCATATAATAGTTTTCAACATTACTCTATTATCATGTAGTTTTACTATTGTATCTCACCAAAATATTTACTCTACCAAATAAACACATTATTTTACAAATGTCCTCCCCCATTCATTATTTCAAAAATATATTCTTAGTCAACATGTCTTACATCGGTTTATTAAAGTGGGTGAAAATTAAATATTTATACTCTATTCAAAGTTAAAAATTTGGGAGGAATTTTTGAGATATATGATTTATCAAACATAGATGTTTATATCTTTATTTATATAAGTATATTTCATAGATTTAAATATGACAATATATCAGGGGATATTATCATATATTTCATAGAATAATGAACAATGGAGGATAATTATAGAATGCATAATATGAAAAAACACATGAGATTAATAATGGAAACACTGACAAAGATGAAAATAATTGTAAAATATATATATCATTTGAATATATAAAATTGAATTTAATATTTTTAAAATAAAAGGATATAAATATGACATTTATTTTGGATTGGTTTTATATTGAAACACTATTCAAGTATTGGTGAACTTATTACATAGATCATTCATTTTTTTGGAATGAGTTTCAATTATTCATCTAATCCTTTTATAAAAAGAATGAGTGAAAATTGAAGAAGTTAAAGTGGTACTAATCATTAATAGAGGATAAAATATAATTTTTTTACACATAATTTTGGATTAATATTTATATTATATGGTGTAACATCACCCTGTGAATTCTACTTAAAATATCCAATTGGGTAAACTAAGTAAAATCCTCATGTATATGTATTTTATCCTTTATTAGATGGTAGTTACAATTGGTTGGTTTTACCGATGGATTATTTGTTCCTAACAACCTGAAAACAAGAGTAGATTAATGGAGTTTAGTGAAAATAAATTTCAACATGATTCTACCCTAACTCCCAGAGTGTTTGATACCTTCATTATAACAAGTCATATCGTTACTGAAGGATACATAATTTGAGTCCAATTTTGTCTTAATTTAAAACATGCGATGAATTAAAAATTCATAACCATATTTTAATGAAACTAATTTTAAAATATAGAATAATTGTATGGGGTTACATCAAAAATCAATTGGATTTTATATTTACCCAATAACAATACATGGAATACAAATTAACGATAATAAAATATCCTTGAATGGATAATTAATTTAATGAATATTGATTCAAAAGATAAAAAATTTATACAATCCACAATAAAATAGGTTCTATAAAAATGTAATTAGTTTCACATCCAATAAAGCACTATGAGATACCTTTTCTGATATATATGATCATGAAATAATGGTAAAATATTCAAAGGTTCATTTTTAAAAAAAAAAATTAAATTATTGTGGATGTGCTCTAATAAAGGAATAAATGAATTTTTAAATCGAATAATTTATTTAATTATCTCTATATGAGAAATTAGAAAAAATATTAGATGTATATAAATTATATAGAATTTTTTAAGGATACATCTATATGATTACGATGAAATGGATTTAATACATTCGTAATAAGATATAAGTTGTGTCTTTATTAATATTATGAAAATCCTCTTAGATGTATACAGGATGAAAATGAATCTAAAGGTAAGGTAAATCTTTTGATATCAAAAGATATATTTAAAGGTTATAGATAATTTTTAATTAAACCATGAAGCAGATGTTAAAGATCTAAATTTAGAATTCCTCACATTGGTTACAATAAAATTTTAAATAAGAATGAAAATATTGGAATGGAAACTAAATTTGTCTTGCTATAAGTGTGGAAAAGTTTGTCACATGATAGGGATGTAACAAATATGACATGAAGTAGAAGTGTGGGATACTTATTTATCCAAAAAATTAATGTTAATTTCCAACAAATAAGTAATAAAAAACAATTTATTATAAGAAAAAAAGAATAAAATGTCAAAAGAATAAACTATATGATAGATTTTAATTTTATAATAAATCATTCCACAAATAATAATAAATAATTTTCTACAAAACTAAATATATATGTGTATTTAAATGTTTTATGAGTAAAAAAATTTAAAAAATTTAACAAAAAATGTAATGATGATTTTAAAGTAGAACTTGAAGGTACTCATGATAAGATTTAAATTAAAATAAATTAAACAAGAGAATATGTATTTTTTTTGAAGGAGTTATATATATATATTTTAATCTTGATGTTGAATTCAATTAAATTAGGTGTAATAAACTTCTCAATGAAATTAAGGAATATGACTGATTCCAAACTAAATATAAACAATATATTTAATGTGATTGATGACATAATTGTTGGTATTTATGAATTAGGAATTATAATGTAATATCGTAAGAAATGAGTACTCACATAATTTTTTTTTTAATAATATATTATCAAAATTTGGTAATCTAGAAAGGAATATGATTTTTTGAATATAAAATGATGTGATTAATAAATTTAAATTTAATAAAGAACAAATAAAAATTGATGAATGCTTGAGTAATGAAAATTCAACTCTCTTGAAAAAATTTGGTATTGGATATTATGGAGAATCATCCATGTCTCAATTTGTGAATCTTAATATACTGGGTTTAAAGATGAAAGGCCAGAAAAATATTGTGAGATACTACAAAAATACCCTCAAAATAATTCAAAAATATAGGGGTCAAATCAAATTTAATTGATCATATAAAAAATATTTCCTTCCCAATAATGATGTAACAATTATGTTACCACTTTGGTTATATAATTATATATTGGAATTAATAAAATAAATAACCATGTGTAAACTCAATTGGATAAAAAATTTCTGAACAAAAACTAATCTTAAATACAAATATTAAAAATACTTTTATTATTATTTTTTTGATTATTTCATTAAGTAATATTATTTTGGGAAAACAATTTCTAAAATTTATTATAAAAACAACCAATAAAGGTTAAATTAGAGCCCATAAATGTTATTCCATTAATGAAAATATTAGTTATTATTTAAGAGGAAAATATGATACTCAACATGTTGGGAACAATGATGTCAGATCCAAACATTTCTTAAAATATTATCTAATTTCATTGAAGAAAAATAAGTTTTAATATAATATAAAATTATTTGAGGTCACATTAAATGAAATGAAAAATAGCATATATATATATATCCCTAGATGTGGCCATTATCCACACTTAATGGGAAATGAAATGTCTTGGAAAAAATTGAATTATCATGTGGATTACATGACTCACATTAGAAATTATGGTTCATTAATGATAAAGGGTAGAAAAAATGGGAACACAAAAATATATGATAAAATGATCAAACATTACACTTTTGGATATTTTTTATAATTTCATGAGCATGTAAAAATTATGTTAAATTATGATTGGACGTTTTTTTCAAAAAGAGGTGGGAGGTCAATTATAAATTGGAATGAAAGTTATTTAATCCATAGATGAAAGTGAAATGTAAATCAATATCTAGTGTAAGAGATTTTTTTTGTATCAATGAATTTCTCACATAGATCAATAAAGAATTTAAAATATCTTTATGATTAATGGAAAAAGTGACATACATTTTTAGTAGTGCTTATTATAGAATACATCTAATGATTTAATAAAGGTAATGATGGAATATAATCAACAAATAAGAATAATATTACATTAAACTTAAATAAATTATATTATACCAATGTTTGGGTTCCAAAGATAAAAATTGGAAACTCTTGGTGAAATATCATTACTCAACTCAATGGGGCTTGATCCACTACTACACCAGTCCCGCCTCCATAGGATATTGGCTTGTGAAATGTGCTAAGAGGCATAAATAATATGGGAGGCATTTTCCAAATGCACCTGTATATACTTACCATACCACCGAAATATATATGCGATACTAATAAAATATGAAATATATAATGATTAACCATGCATATCCAAAACCTAAAGGGTGTAAAAGATAATGAATGTTTTAATTGAAATTCAAAGTTGAAAAATAAATTCACGACTATAATGATTCCCCAACTAGAGAAAATTAGATAATTAAATGCTGAGAGAGCCCACATCTTACTCTCCAACCTCTAACCACCATGCACAGTCAAAGGTACCAAGTATCCCTTTTCTCCTTTGTAATGTCTACAGACCTATCCATCCTCTATATATGATAGAAAAATTGCAAACAAATCCCATGTAGGGTTGCATATATAAATACCCAGTATGATTCATAGAAAAATTAATGAGGAGTAGTAAGGGACATGATTAAAATAGAAGTTAGTAGTTTAACCCAAAGAAAGATGGAAACAAAATCTAATTACATTGATATATATATATATATATGTGATCAAATAAAATAAACCAAAATGGAAGATAATGGGGATGCCAATCTAATTTCTCAAATAAGTAATGATTTCCAATAATTCCAATGATCCATCATCGATGTCCATCATATTGTGTGTCTATCCAAAGAAGTAAATATGTGGAGGATGAACACCTCACCACTATGCTACACAACCAATGATGAACAATATCAAATTATTGTAACCCAACCCTAACCATATAGAGAGTCCCCACTTAGTTTAATGAAAATATTCTCACTATCTGATAGAGCGAAGAACACAGTTGGTAGAGGACCCACACCCTAGTGCATTAAGGGTGTTCCACTCAATAGATAGAGGAACCTCACACTAATTCCATTTGGGGTACCACTATACCAATAGAGGACCCACTACCTAATTCCATATGGGCTACCAATAAATAGATAGATTACCCAACACCCAATTCCATGGTGGGGGGGAGGGTACTAGTCAGTAGATAAATAACCTACATCCTAACACTATAGTGGTACCGTTATAATGATCATTCCTGATCATTTTTACCATTTATAATCACCTAAATAAGAATAATGAGAATAAAATTTCAGAACAAATCTCAAAATCCAAAATGGTTTCCAAAATCACATTTTATAAGGAAGAAACCAAGGATTGTTTATTCACTAGCTAAAATATTAGTCTAATCAAAGGGGATATGAGGGTTTAATGTTTCCTCAATAGGAAAGTAGGGGTACATAGTGTGTAAGGGGACTCACCTGACATGTGGTTATGGTATTCTACCTAGAATTGTCCAATCCAGAACAATGATCTATTTAAATGTAGTATGGTATGATGTATAGGTAGACTAAATGGAGTGTCTAAGCCACTGGGGGTCCTAAATGTGTTCCTTGATGTGTCAGTGTAATCATGCCCATGTCTATGTAATTTGGTACATAACATGATCTCCCAAACTGGGAATTTCCAATGTGCTCCATCACAGAAAATATCTACCTATGCTGTCGAACATGATGTTTCTCCCAATGACAAGATATTTCATCCTTATCTTTTCCAAAACCATATCATGAAAACCTGTGGGACACTACATGGCATGTATGTTTCAAACTACCCAGCATGAAGTCAATTTTTTCACAGAATGCTAGATCTTATTAAAGTGTTTCATATCTAGTGTTCTATTGTAACACCCCGAGATTTTATGAAAAATATTCTTTTTAATTCTATTGATTTCTTGTGTTGTACGCTACAACAAAGGAGTCTTTCACAACACGCAACCCTAACTTGGCTGCATTACACGCAATCACGACCTTCCTCGATAGCGTGTGTTGTACGCAATACCGAGTTTCACTAAACAACGACACACTATCAAAATATTTTTAAAACTATCCCTTATGATTAGTAATAAGCACTTTTTGAAATATTTAAAATATTATTTTTCAAAATGGACTTCATTTTTGGATTCAGAATATCGAAATTATCCTAGGGTGAAATTTTGTTATTTTTCTGGAAACATTCAATTTTTGATGAATAGTGAAAACACTGGGTTACTATTTAAAAACCGAATTTTTATTTAAATAATTATTTATTTTATTTAAATTTATTTTAGGTCAAAATTCATACATAATACCTATATATGTTCAATGTAATTCATTGGAGTAATTTTATAATAATTTTAGATATATAAAAATTTCATTGAACTTTTCACAGTCTTTTACCCACCTCTTAGGAGAATTTGCAAATTTACATAAAACTTAATTTTACCACTTCTGTGAGTGGAATTTAAAAAATCCAAGAGACACGATTGATGTTAGTTTGTAAAATGTGGTTCAATGAGATGAAAATAATTTTTTGTGAATAATAATTTTTTTTACTTTTATTTACCACGGTTAAAAGTAAATTGGGTAATTAAGGGTAAAAATGATATTATTATTACCCTAAAACATGTCATAATTATATTGGAAAAGTGTAATTCGACCAAAAACAACCTTTGGAATAAAATATTACCATTTAGGCCCACTTGGATTAGATTAGGACATTTATTATTAATTTATTTAAAGAAGGGTTAAAATAGTTAATGTCAAAGTTTAATAAGTAAATAATTTTTAATATAGGGTTATATATAAGATAAATTAGACTATAAATATTCATAAGAAATTTAAAAATATTTCCTACATAAGGGTATTTTATTTGTAATTTTTAGACATTAAATAATTTAATTTATTTATGACACAAAGATGATGCAGTAATTATCTTATTAATGAAATATTGAAATAATTGTTGTTATAAATACCCAAATAAATGTAATTTGAGACTTTTTATGAATTACACTAATTTTATAGGTTAATATGACATGTTAGTAATGACTTAATTAAATTTTTTTGAACTAATCATTCGGTTATGATTTTCACAAAAATAAATTACTAAATAGTGACAAAATTGACATAAAATAGTTTTTAAAACAAATATTATAATATTAATAGTTATTTTATTCCTAAAAATATAAGGTTCGTCCAAATGACTTATAAAAGGTTATATATATTAATAATAAATAACATGGGATTCTTTTGTCTTGTTATTGTATGTTTATTAACATTATAGTGTAAGAACACAAAAAGACACGGTAAAAGTAAAATTATCTAACTTGAAGATAAAGCTAAATGATAAGTTCAAAATAGTAAACTATACATGTCAAAACTCTATTGGATGAGAGGATTTAGACCCATCCCCACATTAGCTTCGAAATAAATAAATTTGGAGCTATTTAAACCCAATATGGATTTATAATAAAATAATATTTTTAGTTTTTCCAACGGCGCCCCTCTCCTCCCTTATAAAAGGGCACCTCCTCCCTCTCTTCCTCACACCACTTTGAGCCTTAAAGGTCGGCCAAACCCTTCCAATTTCTCCTCTAAACTTCCCTAGAAACATCCTAGAGGTCCTGGTCTTCTTCAACGACCAATTTTAGTTCCCTAAAAGGAGGTCTCAAAGAAGCGTTTCAAAGAAGAGGTAATGACCGTTACCGATTCTTTCAACTTTTTTTCTTCTCCCACTTCTTCTTAATTAGTTGTTTCATTATGAATTAATAACATCAGTATCACTCATATACTGATACGTTATTATATGTATGAAACAACCCTATTTCACCATATATCCATCCTATGGAAAACGAAATCACCGCGCGTGCGTATGTACAGAATACCGTCTCCACGCCGTGGTGTAATCTATTTTCCACCACCACCTAACATGGATGGGTATAACGATGTAAATTATAACTATATATGATTCTTGTAAAGTTATATTGATTCTGAAATAGTATACATACACTCCAATACAATTCTAGGATCATGAGAATGATATCATCGCTCGTGCATATGTACGGACTACCGTCTCCACGACGCGATGAGATTCATTCTCCATGTTAACCATTCATGAATTATTATAAATTAATCATGAAATATATGAAATAATAATGATACTGTATTTATGTGTATATATAAGTATGTCATCTACTTAATTTCATTCAATTCAATAAGGAAACAAAAACAATGTTCATGCGTACGTACATCCTACCGTCTCCATGAACGGTGTATTTAATTTCATTTAATCGATCAATCATATATATATATGTATATACTGATATATATATTATATGTAAATCATGTTTTACATTCGGGAATTAAGTAAGTCAGGATATATGTAATAATATCAACAACAACAAGTCCAAACATGTACGATAAATAAAACGATTTAACCCAAAACAATGCTTTAACCTGGAACTTACAAAAGAACGAGTAATATAAAGTCATAAGTGAACCATATATGATATAATAACAATTAATATGATTCATTAATAAGTCAATGACATTATTTAAATCCTTATACAGGAGGTTCGAAAACGTACAAAGCATATCAGAGCTAAGGTAAGGGAAAATATCACAATTCTCATTTTTATCCTAGATTGTTTATACTTAGGTATTTACTGGGGTCTATTTTATCATCCACATACATGTTTCATAAATATGTAATATTATTTCCATCCACCTACAATTTTTTAAATCCAATTTTACCCTTCGGTGAATTTTTAGTAAAAGATATGAAATGAATCTTTTGTCGTTTTTTGTATGAGGTACTTTTTTACTTTTCTGACAAAACTACAAGAAGAATGTTTTTTAACATATACGGAATGAATAGATTTTTAAAACATTATTTCCAAGAAGGTTCCTTTACAAGTATTCAAGTTTATTTTTAATCAACTTCTTTTAGTTTAGAATTGTATGACATGTTAAGAAAGGAAAAGTGTTTTTGAAGAAGAAAAGATATTTTCCTCATGAATTCATTTCAAGTGTTTTTATCAATACTATTTTCCATATAAAATGAAATTATTTAATATGTTTATGTTTCAATTATAATTTCTCCATTATTTACGTGGTTTGATTCTTCTTATTATGAAAAGATATAAATTTTTTTATATGGATTATGTTATGATGGCATGATGCTTAAGAATCTCATTCTATTACATGGGTTATGCTATGATGTATGATTTATGATTTTGTGGCAAACGAAAGAATGATTTCATTATGAGATGGGTGGGACCTATATCTCCCTATAATGCATTGGGTAAAGATTTATATCTCATGATATAGACATGGCTGGAACAGTAAGGTAATCCGGTTCAGTGTTACAGGACTGAAACGAGGAGTGAACTCGATTCACAAAGGGACTTTGTCCACAAAGATGATCTTGGCAGCAATGCCTTGGCTAATATGGAAATCATAACATGTTCTGAATGGTTTCCACAATTACATGTTTTTTACCATTATATTTTATCGTTGTTTATGTTCGATTATGATATATGCCTTATGTACTTCCACGATTTATGTCTTTTATCAAGATTTTGATGTTTAAATTTCATGTTCAAGTTTTTGCTTCCAAATGTTTATGGATTGTTTTATGTTATCTATGTTTTCCCTTACTGAGCATCTGATCTCACCCTTTTTATGTTTTATTTTCCCCAAGAAATAAATAAAGGTTTTAGGTAAGGAAATAAAAAGGGGAAGATTGTTATGGGCATTGTTGAAGATATTTCAACTTGATTAGAAGTTTATATTCCATGTTTCCAAAGACACTAAACTATTACGGTCCTTGTGTGTCTGTTTTTGATATGTATTAAGTATTCTGCAAAAGTAGTGTAATGTCCATGTACGTCAAGATATAGGTCTCTACAGTTGGTATTAGAGGAAAGGTTTAGTCAACCTTTGGAAACTAGGATGCGAAAACGTTAGTGAGATCCCTAGAGATATTTCTAAGGTATGTCTAGGGATGTCCCTAAGGATAAGTATAAGTATAGGATATAGTTCTAGAACTATTGTAAGAATCTTATAATTTAACATAAGATGTTATATATTGATGGTACTCACCCTTTATTATGTTTTTTTCCCTAGCATGATTTTTTCCTCTCACACTATTATTTTTGGTTTTTAGAAGATGGTTGGAACCCGAAGGAACCATGTTGATCAATGTAATGGACAATGCAATGATTATCAACCTGAACAGACCAATGTTATAGGATATGGAGTGAAAAATCTTATTTCTATACTTTCACAAACTATGAATCATTCTGGACTTCCAAAGGAGTAGAGAAAAGAACAATATTCTATTGATTACTTCATGAGGCAACGTCCACCTTCATTCAGTGGGTCTTTCAATCCACTTTTTGATGAACAATGGATTAGTACCACTGAAAAGTTATTTTCAGTTCTTCAATGTTCTGAACATGATAATGTCATCTTAGTAGTATATCATTTGGAAGGTGAAGCTGATTAATGGTGTAATCTTATCAAGAATACGAGGCCAAGAGATGAAATTGAGTCCGTGGAATGGGACGAGTTCAAGAACTTATTTTTCAATAAGTACATCCCTCATATTCTTCGAAAAATGATGGAGAAAGAGTTTCTTGAACTAAAGTAAAAGGATGAAGAATCTGTTGGTATATAAGAAGCGAATTTTACAAGGCATGCAAGGTATGCATCTGGCTTTATCATCCAACCTAAATGTAATGTTCATCGATTCTTCAGTGGCTTAAAACCAAATCTTTGAAGGGCATTATCTATAAGAGACTTTAGTAGCTTTGGAGAAATTCTGCGTTGTGCAATTAGGGTAGAAATGGAAGTTGGTGTTACATATCCATCTCATGGTTTTGACATGAAACAAATGATGGGGTTCAAGAAGAAATATCAGAATAATGGTGAAAAGAAGATGAATGATTTTTTATGCTCAAAGTGGGGAAAGAAGCATGGTGGAGATTCTCTTAAAGGGACTAGAAAATGTTTTATGTTTGGAAAAGAAGGTCATCGAGAAGATGAGTGTCGAAGTAATCGAAAAAGGGTTGATAATGGTGTGAATAAAGAAAAGACTGCAGAGAATGCACCACCAACACTTCAATGCTTCAAGTGCTATGAAATGGGGCATTATGCTAATCAATGCCCTAATCCAAGGGTTAATGATGATCGACATGAGAAACCACATAAGGCAAAGGACAATGGGAAGTCACATGCAATCACTTTTGGAGATGTTGAATATGAAAACGATGTGGTGGAATGATTAAGTGTTTATGTAATGGGATTTCAAAATAATGTTGTATATAGTATCATGGAATATTGGAATATTTATGTATTGATTTACTGTGGTATTCAATAATTTTATGGTACCAATAACAATGGAATGTGATTGAGATATTTTTTGAAAGAATATGATATGCGCATAATGAAGGGATAAGGAGAAAATGAAATTTTTGACAGTATTCATGAGCTCATGACTGGCATAAGGAAATAGTTATATCATGGTTCGAGTATATAGAATTTTGGGTTTTTGGTATATGGAAAGAGTTAACTTTTGACAGAACTCACGTTTTCACTAAGATTCAATGGGTATTCATTTTTTCAAGATAATACATGATTAAGGCCTTCGAATATTTGGAATGTGACCAACAAGATATATCTTATGATATATGGGGATCAATTATGGTATTAACATGCTTGTTATATGAAATATCTGGTAATCATTTTCACTATATTATGAGACTGGACTGTAGTATTATGGATAAACCTAAATATTGAAATGTATTATGTTGGACATAAGTTAGTATTGTATAAGGATAGATGATTTTCCGATATTATTGATGGGATGTTATAGTAATGTAGTTTTAGAAAAAAGGACAACTTAAAGGATGGGTGACAGCCCATCGCGTCAGACAAGGATGTGGGAATTGAACCCACAACCGAAGTGCGACTGGCCTTTATCGACTACCAATGGCCTACAAGAAGTTCCTGGTTAGTAGCAACTAGTTTTATTTTATTAATCATTATGATATATTAAGTATCAGTTCATTTTTTAACCATATATGATTAATCATACCATAAGATGGACTTATAACTTTTTCTAACCTTTTGTTTGAAATAGATGGAAGGACCCATCATTCTATCACATGCTTTTCTAACACATAACAAATAACAAATTAAACTTCATTTCTTTAAGGGATGAAGTGGAAATTGTTCAATTCATGAACAACATTGAAATTGTACCAAAATCATGTAAGTATTTATTTTAATTCATCAACTTTAAGGAAATGATATTGAAAAGCAAAAATGTTGTCCTAGTTCCCTTATATCCGATGAATCAGATGGTACCTTAGATCATCACAAATCTATGGCTTTGTGATTGTTAGATTTTTCATAGCCATGTTCTCTACCACTCTCCATATGGAAATGATGGTTAGGTTTCTCTTCCATATCCATATTTTCACCAATGTTCTCCTATGTGGAAACCCAGTGATTAGTTAATTTGTGTAACCGTTATGCTTCATACTTTAGTTTTTAAAGATTGGTTTTGGTATTCCTTTTTACAATGTGGGTTTTTTTAAAGAAACGTTCGAGTAGTAAACCATTTATAACCCCGACGAATTTCGAGGGCGAAATTCATTTTAACGGGGGTAGAATGTAACACCCTGAGTTTTTATGAAAAATATTCTTTTTAATTTTATTGATGTCTTGTGTTTTATGCTAAAAAAAAGGAGTCTTGCACAACACGCAACCCAAACTTGGCTGCATTACACACAATCATGACCTTCCTCGATAGTGTGTGTTGTATGCAATACCGAGTTTCATTAAACAATGATATGCTATTAAAATGTTATTAAAACTATCGGTTATGAATAGTAATAACCACTTTTTGAAATTTTGTAAATTTTATTTTTCAAAATGGACTTCATTTTTGGATTCGGAATATCGAAATTAGCCTAGGGTAAATTTTTGGTATTTGTCTGGAAACTTTCAATTTTTGATGAAGAGTGAAAACACTAGGTTACTATTTAAAAACCGACTTTTTATTTAAATAATTATTTATTTTATATAAAATTATTTTTGGTCAAAATTGATACATAATACCTATATAAGTTCAATGTAATTCATTGGAGTAATTTTATAATAATTTTATATATATAAAAATTTTATTGAACTTTTTACCGTCTTTTACCCACCTCCTAAGAGAATTTGCAAATTTACATAAAACTTAATTTTACCGCTTCTATGAGTGGAATTTCAAAAATCCGAGAGACACGGTTGATTTGAGTAAGTAAAATGTGGTTCAATGAGATGAAAATAATTTTCGATGAATAGTAACTTTTTACTTTTATTTACCACGGTTAAAAGTAAATAAGGTAATTAAGGGTAAAAATGATATTATTATTACCCTAACACATGTCTTAATTCTATTAGATAAGTGTAATTCGACCAAAAACAAACTTATGAATAAAATATGACCATTTAGGCCCACTTGGATTAGATAAGGATATTTATTATTAATTTATTTAAAGAAGGGTAAAAATAGTTAAAATCAAAGTTTAATAAGTAAATAATTTTTAATATAGGGATATAAATAAGATAAATTCGACTATAAATATTCATTAGAATGATAAAACTATTTACTACATAATGATATTTTATATGTTAATTTTTGACCTTAAATAATTTAATTTATTTATGACACAAAGATGATGCAGTAATTATCTTATTAATAAAATATTGACATAATTGATGTTATAAATACCCAAATAAAAGTATTTTATGACTTTTTATGAAATACACTAAATTTATAGCTTAATATTGTAGGCTAGTATTGATTTAATTAACTTTTTTTGAACTAATAATTCAGTTATGATTTTCCCAAAAATCAATTACTAAATAGTGTTAAAATTGACATAAAATAGTTTTTAAAACAAATATTATATTATTAATTGATCTTTTATTCCAAAAAATCTAAGGTTTGGCCAAATGTCTTAGATAAGGTTATCTATATTAATAATAAACAACTAGGGGTTCATTTGGCTTGTTATGTTACGTTTATTAATGTTATAGTTTAAAAACACAAAAAGACACGGTAAAAGTAAAATTATCTATCTTAAAGTTAAATATAAATGATAAGGTTAAAATAGTAAACTAAACATGTCAAAATTCTATTGGCTGAGAGGATTTCGACCCATCCCCACCTTAGTTTCAAAATAAATCAATTTGGAGATATTTAAAACCAAATATGACTTTATAATAAAATAATATTTTTAGTTTTTCCAAAGGTGCCTTTCTCCTCCCTTATAAAAGGGCACATCATCCCTCTCTTCCTCACACCACATTGAGCCTTCATGATTGGCCAAACCACGCCAAATTCTCCTCTAAACATCCCTATAAACATTCTAGAGGTCATGTTATTCTTCAAAGACCAATTTTAGTGCCCTAAAAGAAGGTCTCAAAGAAGCGCTTTAAAGAAGAGGTAATGTCCATTACCGATTCTTTCAACTTTTTTTCTTCTTCCACTTCTTCTTCTTTAGTTATTTCATTATGAATTAATAAAATAAGTATCAATCATATAATGATATGTTATTATAAGTATGAAACAATCCTATTTCTCCATCTATCCATCCTATGGAAAACTAAATCACTGCGCATGCGTACGTACAGAATACCGTCTCCACGCCGTGGTGTAATCTATTTTCCACCACCACCTTAATCGGATGGGTATAATGGTTTAAATGATAACTATATATGATTATTTTAAAGTGATATTGATTTTTAAATAGTATACATACACTCAAATACAATTCCACGATCATGGGAATGATATCATCGATCGTGCGTCCGTACGGACTACCGTCTCCACGACGCGATGAGATTCATACTCCATGTTAACCATTCATGAATTATTATAAATTAATCCTGAAATATATGACATAATAATGATACTGGATTTATGTTTATATATATATTTATGTCATCTACTTAATTTCATTCAATTCAATTAGGAAACGAAAACAGCGTTCATGCGTACATACGGCCTACAATCTCCATGAACAGTGTATTTCATTTCATTTAATCAATATATCATATATATATGTATATAATGAAATATATATTATATGAAAATCATGTTTTACATTATGGAATTAAGTAAATCAGGATATAAGTAATAATATCAATAACAACAAGTCCAAACACGTATGATAAATAAAACGATTTAACCCAAAACTTTGCTTTAACATGGAACATAGAAAAGAAAGTGTAATATAAAGTTATAAGTGAACCATATATGATAACATAACAATGAATATGATTATTTAATAAGTCAATGAAATTATTTAAATCATTATACAGGAGGTTCGGAAATGTATAAAGTATATTGGACCACGGATAAGAGAAAATGCCACAATTCTCATTTTTATCCGAGATTGATTATACTGTGGTATTTACTGGGGTGTATTTTATCATTAACATCCATTTTTACTCAATATGTAATATTATTTCAATCCACCTACAATTTTATAAATCCAATTTTATCTTTCGGTGAGTTTTTAGTAAAAGATATGAAAGGAATCTTTTGTCATTTTTCGTACGAGGTACTTTTTTGACTTTTCAGACAAAAGTACGAGAAGAATGTTTTTTAACTTATACGGCATGAATAGATTTTTTAAAAATTATTTCCAAGAAGTTTCCATTAAAATTTTTCAAGTTTATTTTTAATAAACTTATTTTAGTTAATAATTGTATGACATGTTAAGAAAAGAAAAATATTTATGATGAAGAAAGGATATTTTCTTCAAGAATTTATTTCAAGTGTTTTTATCAAAACTATTTTCCATATAAAGTGATATTATTTAATATGTTTATGTTTCAAGTATAATGTCTCCATTATTTACATGGTTTTATTCTTCTTATGATGAAAAGATATCCATTTTTTTATATGGATTATGTTCTGATGGCATGATGTTTAAGAATCTCAATCTATTACATGGGTTATGCTATGATGTATGATTTATGATTTTGTGGCACACGAAAGAATGATTTAATTATGGGATAGGTGGGACCTATATCTCCCACTAATGCATTGGGTAATGATTTATATCCCATGGGATAGACATGGCTGGATCGGTAAGTTAATCCGGTTCAGTGTTACAGGACTGAAACGAGGAGTGAACTCGATTCAGAAAGGGACTTTGTCCACAAAGATGGTATTGGAAGAAATGCCTTGGATAATATGGAAATCATAACATGTGCTGAATGGTTGCCACAATTACATGTTTTATTCCCATTATATTTTATCATGGTTGAGGTTCTATTATGATATATTCCTTACATACTTCCAAGATTTATGTCTTTTCTCAAGATTTTGATTTTTAAATTTCATGTTCAAATTTTTGCTTCCAAATGTTAATGGATTGTTTTATGTTATCTTTGTTTTCACTTACTGAGCATTTGAGCTCAACCTTTTTATGTTTTATTTTCTCCAGGAAATAAAGAAAGGTTTTAGGTAAGGAAAAAAGGGGAAGATCGTTATGGGAGATGTTGTTGATATTTCAACATGATTAGAGGTTTATATTCCATGTTTCCAAAGACACTAAACTATTACGGTCCTTATGTGTCTGTTTTTGTTATGTATTAAGTATTCCACAAAAGTAATGTAATGTCCATGTACATCAATCTTTGGGTATCTACATCTATGATTCATATCTCACCAATATGCCTCCCATAATTTAAGGAGAATCCCTCAGTCATCTTTTTCATCCATCAATTTTTTGTAACAAATTTCCATTTTCCTTATCATTTCCCACATGTACCACACACATATCCCATTAACCACCATCATTGTCTTTGAAACCTGATCCATGAATCCACCACCCATAATTCTATGAGGCATCCTTAATTTTATTTGATACACCAAACCATTCCTTACACAAATATATTCTTCAATTCTATGGGTCCAATCAGTTCATTCATTCCCATATAATTTGAACCGAGACATGGTGGGCCAATCGATGAAGAACACAAAGAAAGATTAGGAGAAATAAAAAAATATCAACAGAGAAAAATTCAATAGAAAATAATTCATATCTTATGAATTTTTTTGATATCCAGGGTGAAAAATAATTGGAAAATAAATTAAAAATCGTACCATGGTTCTTGAAAAGGTTTGTAAGAGATGTAGATAGAGAAATTGTATCGATAATTCTCAAATAGTTTAATAAATTCATATAGAATACATAATTATATTATTATTATATTTCTTTATATCATAAATAAATGAATAAAACACTCTCCAATGATTGAGAGGGTATGTTGTGTCCATTTCTCTTCATTATTCTTGGATCAGGAGTTTTTGTCATCATCAGATTCTGATTTTCTAATTAGAAGAAGAAGGAAGGCCCTTGAATTCTCAGAGGTTTTATGGGGCCAAACCCAAATAAATTTCATATGGGGGAATTCATAGATGATATTTTTTAGGTCATTTAAGAAAAATAAATAAATAAAATTATTTATTTATCAAAACCCAGCTTCTTGTGGCAACTTTTATCCAAACTCTCTTCTCCGACCTATTTTAGTTTCACGCATAGCGTAAAACTATTGTTACAAACTCAACCATGGTATAATATATTTTTTATAAGGTTTTATTTTTGATTTTTCTAATTTTATTTATTAAATTATGTGTGTAATATAAAATATATGTAATTATTTTCATAAAATTAATTCTGGGGACACTATGGATCATAATTACACACTGTCTTAGTTCATGGATTTGAAAATATATCTAGAAATGTGTAAAAGTTTTAAAATTATAAGATAAGGCATCTACATCATTCAATCATACATGATTTTTATCCACAAAAATAAATTATCCAAAAAATATAGTATTCTGGGTCACATATGGATCCAATATTCCTAGGAAATCTTCTGCATGCTCTGGTGCTGTGACAACACACAAACCAAGGTGATGGTCCATCAATATATGATCCTCTCCTACTGATCCTTGATCACCACCAGGTTCTTTGAAAAAGTGGCTCCATCCTCGATGTTAATCTTGTCACGACCCGTCCCCTAGGGCCTGTGTCGGGACTTCCCCAAGCCTACCTTCCATAGGCCAGGGGCTGATGACTAGCACCGAAAAGGCATATCTTTAAAACTGGGAAGGCATTGCCTTTTTAACCTATATACTCACACAATCCAAGAACACAAAATGATACAAACACAAAGTAAATTATATAATAAATAGGGTGAGTACAATATGTAAGGTGGCCAGAATAAAAGACTAATTGGAAAGTAAAAGTAAAATAGAAAATAGGTCTTGTGAACACCCACCACGGATCCTACCTGAAGGATAGGTACAACTCTTGAATGACTGTCTATGAAGTTCATCCCATATAATGGTCCAAATATGAGAAACCTCCAGTCCGGGAACCCTCATCCTCTGTCACTGTTGTCTATCATCTGCATAAGACACAACAAGGTGCAGGCGTAGCCCGTGCTTGGGTGAGTATAACAATACTCAGTAGGGACCCTGAGACCCCCAAAGGTCTCTCAGAATCCAAAGAGGATAATCCAAAAAGCGTTATCACAATTAAAAATCACGAATCTAAAATCAACCCTACATAATTATATACCCATACATATACCTAAGTTATCTAGTAACCCAACTCATTCAATAAGAACACATAGAACAACTATTTTGCCAAAATTACAACTGTACCATGAAGGAAAGAATACCACATAGGTAGCACCACAAAGAAAACTACTAAAAAGGTAATGACTTAGATCACATGAGGTATAACTTAAGTATGGATGTATAGAATATTAGATGTATTGATAGATAATCTTACTTTGTTGAGAGGCTCTTCTATTGAACCACACAGAATCAAAAGTGACCCCCATTGGATTTTAAGATGACCAACACATGATATAAAGATGATGCACACATGATCCATATATTCTGACCCCCACAGGATCTGTAGATGTCTCACATAGGATCGGTACATTCTCACTCACATAGGATCTAAGGATAGCCCACACAGGATCTGAAGATTCTTTATGTGCATCCAGCCACATGATTTCCACACAAAGCATGATTGATTTCAGGAGGATCTGCTCCTCAAGCCATTGGTCGATATACCAACTATCACTAAGTCCCAAGAAGAAGTATCTCCAAGGTCCATCAAATCATAAGGAACCAACATGATAGACGATGTGTCAGTAAGACACTTGGACTTTAAGTTATTAGTGATTCCGTTCTAAGGGGCCGGTTGGATTTGGGTTCGATCCAACCCAACTATACTCCAACATAATCAAAAAATCAAATAAAATATACCAAAATGATAGTCTCGATCCATGGATTCTGGTGCCATAGACAACTAGTAATAAAGAAACCTGGTTCTCAAGATAAGGACAAAAAGGCGTATCTGGATCCATATGGTTCTGAGTTTGGTCTGATCGGGCCTGTGATGACCCCACCTAGTTTGGGTCAGCCCTACTCGGTACGGGCTCGCCGGGCATGGCCTTCTCGGTGCTGCCAATAGGGCACGGCCCGCCCTAACCGACACCCAGGGGAGGCGCCCCCTGGGATTCCCGAATGATCCAGCTAGACTGTTTGGTTTTGAACAATATGTTGGTGCCACGTGGCACCACCTTCTAGCATGTGGGATCCTCCAGAATGGGTTTTTCATTGAGGTGTCGTAGCCAACTAGGGTGCTGGTCGGCACCTCTTCCAACGGATTGATGGTGCCACTGCTCCAACTATAGTCGGTCGTAGGCCTGCCACCCTCCGAGTGTACCAGTATGGCTCTAGAGCCACGACCCCCATCACTGGTGGTGCGGTTGCACCGCCGCCACCGTTTCAGCTAGCTGGTGTTTCGGCCACTGCCTGTAACCTACTGGCACCAGTCATTAGTACCGGTCTCCGATGGACTTCTGTAGGTCCCCGCATGAGTTCTGGTGGCCCATTCTTCAATCTGAAGGAATCATTGTGTGTCTTGGGACATCGCCATTATATTTGTCCCATCATGGCCGAGTTATACTCACCCCAAGGTTTTTACCGTGATGAACATGTCAACAAACCTAGTAATGGAGGGATCATTCCCTGTTCATTTGGCATGCACCATCCGCATTAGATCGATAGCATGGGGTTCATAGATTGAAAACAACGATTCATCAGGAAGGACAATATGAAAAATTCCCTACCTCAACCGTACATTTGATATGGCATGAGTAATAGGATGAAGAAGATGAGGATGAAAACGTTCTTCTCTCCCGAAACACGCTTCCAAACCACATTCCAACATCAGATCAATGTTCTTGATCTAGAGATATGTTTGTTCTTCGTTGGAGCTTCCATGTTCCTTTCACCAAGAGTTCCCCAGCAAATGTCTATGAGATTTTCCAACCCAATTCAAAAACCAAGAGAGGTGAGAATCCCCTCTCATTTACGTAATGTTATTAAATTTAACATAACCATTATTTTCACCACATTAATTGAGGGGTTTCATGGTTAGGTGGTCCCCACCACAAAATTCAAAAAGCGGTGGGGAGATTTCAAATAAAAATAAAACTATTTTTTTATTTATATTCCTTCAAAAAAATATTACCAACTTCCACCATCGACCTACTACAGATGAAGGTGAAGGCTCCCTGAATCAAATATCGGTGCTACGAGTTCAACAATGTACTCATATTTCAATTTTGTGCACCGATTTAAAATTTTCAAATTCACGTTCTCATGCTAGCTAAACGTACCATAATGGAAGTTCTCTAATTCATTCTGGGCACTCCAAGCCTCAAACTCTTGTTCCATCAATTTTTTTAGACTAGTAATATTTCCATATAATTAAAAAAAATTACATGTAAATTTCCATGTCATTAGAAATCTGGCTCAAATCAATAACGTGCATTGGGTGATGCACATGTTTCATCATCCATGACATGATGAAAATTTCATGAACCTAATCCAACTATGGGGGAGTGTAATGCTAGTACACAACCTTGTAAACCCTCAACAAGATCCCAAACGACCTGATAAACATCACAGATAACTTACCACCATGGAAAAATCACCAAAATACTCATCATGGGGAGACTACATGGAAAAAATGGTCTCCCTACTCGAAATCTAAGGGAATATGATGTCTATATGTGTAATATTGCTGCCTAATAAATGCTATCTTTATCCCAGCATAGATGAGTGGGACCTTCTACATCATTTCCATCACCATTTATAGCCCAACAATAGATTCCTAGATGATCTATGTCTAACACAAGGGTTAAAAGAATGGTCTCCCATACCTGGCATCAAAATATTCCATACATATAATAGAGTTGTCTCTATTATTTTTTGAAAACTCTATAAATGAAAAGTGATCCTCTTATATATATATAAGGACCAACAAGTAGTCCTTCAACATATCATCAAATATCTAGTTAGTGATCTCGATGTGCCCATATTTATAGGAATGGAAGTCTTTTCTCATCCCTATCTGTGTCCTGAATTCCTCTTGCAGGCCTCTCCAAAACCATGATGTGATCTTTACATAACAGTTAGAGATAATATTCATGATAACCCATGAAAAATAATAATAACATGTATGTACAAATTCTTCAAAAAATCCATTGGACATTGAACCCTGATAGTAAGGAAGTGAACCAACTTCACGAGTCAATTAGCTAATAACTAGATGGTGTCATGGATTATTTCTATTTTTGGAATAACATTAACAAATTCCATTGATATGATATCCCACCTCCACTCAAGAATATATTAGTTCAACAAAAAAAATTCTAGAACTAGGTGCTCATCCTTCACCTGCTGATAGTTGAGGCACATTACGAAGAAATCATCCTCACTCATCCTCATTCCAGCCCATTGGAAATGCTTCTAAAGGTTCCCATACATCTTCCCCACACCATAATATACTCCAAAAGGGTATGTGTGAAACACACTTACCAAGAAAAGGATGGACTAATTCCCTCAATCATAAAATCAATATAGTATATATAATGAGTATATTTGGTCACACAATTAGACAACGTCAATGTTTCCCAACTGGGACCCTCTTGTATGCGAAAGGACATGGGGATCCATCATCCTTGACAAATTAGAAATTTTACCCTCGTTCCCAACATGGGTGAGATATAAGGAATCCAACTACTCAAAATCCTATTACATTACATGAGACTGGTACTTCTTATAATGTGAATATTCCTCCATATATTCCATCCTCGGATTATAGACTATGTCAAATTCTTATACATAATGGAACACCAAGAATCACCTATGTACCGGTATCATGTCTGTATGTGTTATGAAACACATAATACTTTTGAATTTTTTTTGTAAATAATAATGTTCTATTCGAAAATATAGTGCCTCCATATCATCAGAGAAAAGACAACCACTGCCAGATTTAGGTTGTGAGTAACATAGTTCATCTCACGAGGTCTCAACTTTCTCCACCCATATGTGATAACTACCTTCATCTACATAAATACATATACTACCCAGCTCATAAGGAATTGAAATACACTATGTACTCCACACCCTCCTCTAGTACTTTCAACATAAGAAAACATGTCCGCCTCATCCTCAACTCCTCAAATTCTATATCGCAGTGCTTAGTCAATGTAACCTGATTTTCCTTCTACATTTGGGTGGTCAATGGTGTAGAAATAATACAAAATTCTTCCACAATCCTGCTATAGTACCCTACCACGACTATAAGGACCCAACCTTAAAACATTACATAATCATGAATTATTTGAAAAATTCACATTGAGGATCATTTTAGGTTTATAGTTTTAGAGAGTTATGCCATAACTGTTACATTTATTCTCAAAAAATACAATGTAGACACTTCTATCCAGTTTCCATTTTTTCATAAAATAAAAACTCTTTGAAAAATAGTCATGTCTAGTTCCATGTTTTAGATAGTATGACTTTTACATGATCTATCCCAGACCCTAATCAACATTATTTCCTTTGAAAAATATTTCAAAAACATGGGAGTAGCATAAAAATCTTAGTAAGCGATAAACAAAGAAGAAAATTTGTTATTTTTTCAAAACAACAAGTAAACGAAGAATACATTATCATAAGTAATACTTTTCACCTTTATGAAGTAGTAAATACTCTTCACTGAATAAAATATCACTTCTTACAATTTTTTAATCACAATACTACCATAAAACCCATTGAAAAAACACATAACATATAAAGGTATCTTAAGAAATAAATATACTTAAATGGAATAACCATACGGTCGGCTTTCACAAATATCATTAAATGGAATAGCCATCTGGACGACTTCCACACCCAATGCATTGGAGGTTATAACGTAACCACTCAACCTAGTTTATCATGACCCCATATGTCATTGGGTTTATCAGGTAACCATGCATCAAATGTACAAGTACCATTATAAAATCATAAGACATAAAATATTTAAAATATAAAGGAAAGATAATATTTCCACATTTCAATGAAATAATATAATTTAATTATATTGAAATAACAAATCTATTATCAAAACCAATTTCAATACCAAAATATTTAAAATAGTATGTGATGTTTATTTTTCTTTTAAAAACGTTACCTCTTGTTAAGGAAGCTGAAGAACAAATAATACTCGCTGCGGTGGAAAGGGTCATTGTCACCGCATACGTTAAAACAGACATTTTTTCATTTAGTAAAATGCCTCATCGAAATAGATTTCTTTTGAATGAAATGAAATGTAAAAGGTTTTTATATACTGTATAAAATAATGTCATGTATAAAACAAAATATGCCTCAATGAAAGGAGATTGAGACAAAGTCCCTTACGTCATGTCCGACTTGACCCCTTTGTTCCTTTAGTTATTGAATAATAAAATTATGAAAATTTATACTTTCTTAAGATACTTTTTCAAGGTTATTGTAACCATTATATCACTTATTACCACTTTATAACAATTAGTTAATTATTTGAGTTCATATCGTACATTTTGTCGATGTTCGTAACTTTTGTTAAAAAATAAGATGTTATAATTATAATTTGTTCATGTGGTAAAAATTTCATTATCTCCAGTATTATATTCATGAATTAGATATCATAGATAAAATATATATCCAGTATATATATGTATTTATAACAACAAATAACATTTGGAGATAAGAAATGAAATGCACTGTCATGGAGACAGAATGTCGTACGTACGCATGAACACTAATTTCATTTCAATATCATATTTTAATGGAATGAAATGATTTTGATACATAGTTATATTATAATTCTAGTATAATATAATATAACTTTTTATTGAATGAATCTTTTATACGTCCGACATATGGTATGAATGAATCATATCACTTTGAGGGGGTGATGGTCCGCACTTCCTTAGATGAAATTATCGTATTTATGCATTTTGGAAACCATAATGGTATGATATAAATGAAAATTATAGAATAATAATGAATAAAAACATAATATATATAATATAAGAATACAGTGCCATCATAATGGCAACCTTGAGAGGCGGTTGAAGACAATTGAACAATCACTGTTTCATGAGGCAGTAGTTCGTTGTCCACAGAAACAATATGTTCTTTACCCATTAGATGGATGTATGTGGATGTGTAGTTAAAATAATTATCATAACAAAAACCTAGTATATTGATTATATTTTTGTTTTTATAAAAGCCTGCAATAAAAATAGTTTAGGGTGTTGGAGAAGGAAAATAAAATAAAAGATCTTAAGAGAAGACGTTACCTTTAAATTGAGGATCTCTCATTGGTTTGAACTAAAAGTTTCACTTGAAGTACATCATTCCTAATGTAAGGATTCTAAGAGGAATATAGGGATGTGGGGAGATAATTTACGTAGATTTTGGATGAGCCAAGGGGATTTAGAGGTGTGAGAAATGGGTAATAAGTGGTTCCCTTTTATATGGGGGAGGAGGGGCTCTTTAGGAATGTTTGAAAATATTATTTTTTTATAAACATACTTAGGTTTTAAAATGTCCAAAACTCATTAAAGTAGAATATAAGATGACTCATATTCAAAATAAAGTAATCCAATAATAATTGGATATATATTAGAATTTTTTTTAATATTTATAATCTTATTTATTTAAACCATCCATTAATAATATAAACACTACATCATTATTGTCTCATAAATAATTTCATTTATTTGATGTCAAAAAATTATAAAAAAATACCATAATGTATGAAATTATTTTATATTTAATATGAATATTTACAATCTCATATATAACTTATAATACCCCATTCAAAAAGTTATTTACTAATATATATATATGTTTATCCCATTTTTGTCTTTACTTTAAATTAATTAACATAAAGTGTCATTATCACTCTCAAGTGGATCCATGGGGTCCCAAAGTAGACCCAAGGATTCTCATGGTCAGACTTGTATCAAACAATAGGATTATGACACAAGTTAGGGTAATTTAATATTATTATAATATCATTTGTTTACCCTTATATACCAGATTTATCCTTTAACCATGGTAATGAAAATATTTACTGAAGTAAATATTTAAAATGTATAAAAATAAATGCAACCTATTTACACAATTTGGACATCCCGATTCCAAATATGGAATCCATTTTCCCAGATTCAAAACATATAAGTTGCAGAAAATAATTTAAAATTAATTCCTGTTGTCAAAACAAAAAATGTGTTTTCTAGAAATTATAACTGTCAATAGATTGAATCTTGTTTATGTCCAATTTCAGAGAGAAATTACTTAAAATGACTAAAATTGAATGATATGGTAAAAATATAATATAATTAAAATTTAAAACCCATTAACAATAAAATCTATCCAAATAAATAAATTAGATTAAAGCGCAACTTAAAATTAAAATACAGTATTTTTAACTATACATTAAAAATGAATTTTCTCAGAATAGTACCTAATTTTCATCCAGACTAAATTTTGATGTCCCAATTCTAAAGAAGAATTTTATTTTGTCAAATAGAAGATATAAATGTATCCTAAACTAGATTTAAAGAGGGTTCTCCATTAAAAGGCATTAAATCATCTTTTAAAAGAATAATACAGTATTTATGATTAAAATTTGATTTATTCACATTTTAAGCCTCTAAATTTTATTGGATTAATATATAAACATACAAAAAACATGTATAATCATTTTTTTATTGTTATAATCATTCCATAAAATACAATGGCTAAGAGTTATGTACTATTTAAAATAATAAAATAGTATTATTTTTTCAATAGGAACCAATGTTGTGTGCAACATTAGATTTCAAAAAAACCCATTGTTGCGCATCAGGTATGCTGTCAAACATATCATCCCTTTAAAATTATAATTAATATTTAAATAAAAAATATTAATAAATATTGAAATTTATCGTTCTTTATTTACTTGCGATGTTATATCCTTCCCCCTTTTAGAAATTGCATCGTTGTAATTTTATTCAGTAATGGAATAAATGGGGGTATTTATACCTCATAACATTTTTAGATTCCCACGTCACCTCTTCAACCATATGGGGTTTCCATAAAAACTTTACGTAATAAATTACCTTATTCTATAACACTTTCTCTCTATAGGGAGGAATCTTGATTTGTTATTCCTTATAAGATTGATTCTCTTCCACCTGAACTACCTCTAGGCTAAAAAAATGAGTTTAATCCGGCATATAATTCATCAACATTAGAACATGAAAAATATCATGTACCTATGATAGACTTAGAGGTAAAGACAATTTTTAGGAAACTGATCCAACATTATCTAGCATTTCATAAGGCCCAATGAACCTCGGACTCAGCTTTCCCTTCTTTCTAAAATGCAAAACACTTTTCTGTGGAGAAACTTTGAGAAAGACATGATCACAAACATCAAGAGAAAGATCCATCATCCGGTTATCTAAAAAACCTTTCTTTCGGCTCTGAGATATTCTCATGTTCTTTAGAATCAACTGAAACTCTTCTGCATCTCTTCAACCAATTCAGGTCCCATTAGTTTCCTTTCACCTAATTCATTCCAAAAAGCCAACGTTCGACAATTCTTCCCTTATAATGACTCAAATGGATCCATATATATTCAAGAATGAAATCTATTATTATATGAAAATTCAACCAAAGAAAGATGTTTGTCCCAAATTCCGTGGTAATACAGTGAAAAATTACTTAACATATCTTCCATTGTCTGAATTGTTCATTCCAATTTCCCATCTTGAGATGTATTTTGTAATTCCACAACAAAACCCAAGGATATAATTTCCCATTACCACTTTCGAACTATTAAAGAAAAAATAATCCCTTTTGGTAACCGCCACTCTGATATAATCTATTGACATGTCAAACACTTCATAGTAATTTCATCAATATATCATTTCATTCCATCCCACCAGTAATACTCCTGAAGATCTTTGTACATCTTAGTAATTCTTGGATGAACTGAAAACAGAGAAATATGAGATTCACATAATAACTCATACTTCAACTATGAATCAAGGGGCACACATAATCTCTTATAAAATCTCAAAACACAATCATTATCATTATTAAAATTAGGCAATATACCATTTTGAACAAACTCTACCCTTTTCTGTAACTCACTATGTTCCATTCATTCTTTCTTAATTCTGTCTGATAGAGGTGATTTTAATGACCCCTAAAAGAAAACAATGTAATTTCTTGCACCATAAACTTCTATTTCAAAGATCACCAATTCAAAAACCAAAGGACCTCATTCAAAATATAGCATGGTTAATATAGAATTACTTTTTTGACTCAAATCATCAGCATCTTTATTTTTTTTACCAGATGGTAAAGGATCACAACATCATAATATTTTTTTAATTCTATCCATATCCTTTATCTCATGTTTAGTTATTTCTATGTGAATATATTTCACTCTTTTTTGGTCTGTATATATTTCAAATTTTACTCAATACAGTTGATGCCTCTGAATTTTTAAATAAAAAAACGACATCAGATAATTCCAAATCATGTTTAAGGTAATTTAACTCATGAGGTTTCAACTGAGGTGGAGCATAAGAAATTACCTGATCATCAAGCATAAGGACACAACCTTTTCTTTTAAACAAAGTAACACAATAGAAAACAAATTTACCATCTCCAGATGGTATTGCAAAAACATGATCATTCGCTAAACTTTTTTCCAATTCTTAAATACAATCATCACATTATTTTTTCCATATGAACTTATCACCTTTTTGAGTTAACTTAGTCACTGGAATTGATATCCATGAAAATTTCTCAAAAAACCACTAGTAATAACAGTCGAAACAAAGAAAACAATGTATCTTGGTTATATTTGTAGGTCTTGGCCGTTCTTCAACAAAACTTTTGTTTTAGCAAGATCAACATTTATTGAATTTTTTGAAACAATTTTACCAAGGAATGAAATTTTTTCTAACCAAAACTCACACTTGTTGAATTTCCCAAATAGTTTCTTTTGTTTTATGGTTTTCAAGAAAACCCTTAAATAAATTTCATGTTGATCTTTTATTTTATAATAAACAAAAATATACTCTATAAAAACAACAACCATTTATCACCTATGTCAACAGAGCCATCCCTGAAACAAAATGTTCAATCCCGATTCTGACCATCTCATGTTGCTGAATTGGAAGTCCATTTCCATCTATATGCATTCCCAATTCAGCTGCCCGGTTTCCACTATGACAAACTATTCTGATTAAACATATCATAGAGGAAGAAACATGGTAATCTATAATTTCAATATCATTTCAATCTTATCATAAATTTATAGACATTAATTTAATAATATTTTAACTCTGAGAGTTCTCTAAACCAACCTCTGATACCAACTATAAGGACCCGACCATAAACCATTACAAAATCATGAATTAAATGAATTATTCACCTTGAGGATATTTAAAAGTTTATAGTTGTTGAGAGTTAGTCCATAAATATTATATTTCATCTCAGAAATTAAAAAGTATATACTTCTACTCAGTTTCCATTTTTTTCACTAAATAAATATCTTTGAAGAAAAAAGTAAATTATAATTCTATTTTTTAGAGAGAATAACTTTTCCTTAATCTATCCTTGACCCTAATCCAATTTATGTGCTGTGAAATACATTTCCAGAAATTTGTATGAGCATAAAATTACCAGTCAGGGAGAGACAATGAAAGAAAACTTTCATTTTTTCAAAACAACAAGTAAACCATGAATACCTTATCATAAGTAATACTTTTGACCTTTATGAAGTTGTAAATACTTTTTAATAAATAAAAGATAATTTATTACCATTTTGAAACCGAAATATTACAATAAAACCCATAGAAATAACACATAACATATAAATGTATCTTAAGAAATGAATATACTTAAATAGAATAACCATATGATCGACTTCCACACATATCATTAAATAGAATAGCCATCTATCCGACTTCCACATCCAATGCATTGGAGGTTATAACATAACCACTCATCATGATTTATCATGGCACCACCCATCATTTGGTTTATCACGTAGCCATATTTCAAATGTCTAAGTACCATTATAAAATCATAACACATAAAATATTACAAATATAAAGGAATGATAACATTTCCACATTTCAATCAAAATATATCATTAAAATATACTAAGTTAACAAATCCATTATCCAAACCATTTTTGATACCAAAATACATAAAATAGTATAGGTTATTAATTTTTCATTTAAAAATGATATGGATAGTTATGGAAGCCAAAGATCAAATAATACCCGTGATGACAAAAAAGGTCGTTGTCACTGATTACGTTAAAACAAACATTATTTTTTTCATTTATTAAAACAATTCATAGAACAATATTCCCTATTAATGAAATCAATAGTCAAAGTTGTTTATATACCATATAAATTAAAGTCGTGTATAAAACAAAATCTCCCTCAAGGAAAGGAGATTGAGACGAAGTCCACTACCTCATGTCAGACATGACCCCTTTGTTCTATAATTTCTTGAATAATAAACATAAGATAATTTCAAAATTATTAAGATCCTTTTTAAAGTTTATTATTCCTTTTATACCGATTATTACCATTCTATAACAATTATTTAATTGTTTGAGTTCACATCGAACATTTTGTCGATGTTTAGAACCTGAGATAAAAAAGAACTTGTTAAAAATATAAATTGTTCATGTGGTTGAAATTATATTATCTCCAGAATTATATTCACTATTTAGATATCTTATATATAATATATATCCATTATATATATGTATTTATAAAATTGAATAACATTTTGAGATAAGAAATGAAATGCACTGTTCATGGAGACGGTAAGCCGTACATACTTGTAAAGGCTACTTTCATTTCTATTTAATATTTTAATAGAATGGAAACATAATGATAAATAGATTTGTTATATTTATGTTATAATATCATATATAATTTAATTGACTCTATCCTTTATATGTCCCATTTATGGTATGAATGAGTCATATCACTTTGAGGGGGCGGTAGTCCGCACTTCCTCAAATGAAATTATCGTATTCACCCATTTTGGAAACAATAAAGGTATGATATAGATGAAAAATGAAGAAGAAAAAATAATAAATAAGCATAATATCTATAATATATAAATAAAGTGGCATCATAATGGCCACCATGAGAGATGGTAGGAGATACTTGAACAATCATCGTTTAATGAGGCAGTAGTTCACCATCCATAGAAACAATATGTTCATTACCTATTATATGTAGGTGCGTGTATGTGTAGTCAAAATAATTATCATAAAAACATCCTTGTATATTTATTATAATAGTTTTTTTATAAAATAATGTAGTGTAAATAGTTTAGGGGGTTGGAGAGGTAAAATAAAACAAAATATCTTAAGAGAAGACATTACCTTCAAATCAGGGATCTCCCTTAGGTTTGAACCAAAAGGTTTACTTAAAGTGCCTTCTGCCTAAGGTAAGGATTCTAGGAGAAATATAGGAATTTGGTGAGACTATTTAGGTATAGTATGGATGATACAATGGGCTGGAGTGGTGTGAGGAACAAGTTATAATTGGTGTCCTTTTATGAGTGGGAGGAGGGGCTCTTTAGGAATGTTTGAAAATATTATTTTATTATAAATTTACATTAGGTTTAAAATGGTGAATAACTAATTAATGTATAAGATAAGATGAATCGTATTAGAAATAAAATCATCTTGTAAGAATTGTATTTGTTGGGGATATTGTTTAAATATTTATAATCTTATTTATTTAAACCATCCATTAATGAGGTAAACACTGCATCATTATTGTTTCATAAATAATATTATTTATTTTTTGTCTAAAAATTAATATTAATAATATGATGTAGGAAATATTTTTATCTTTAAAATTAATATTTATAGTAGAAGATATAACTTAAAATAACCCATGTATAAATTTACATACTAAAAGATATATGTTTATGCCATTTTTTTCTATACTTTAAAAAATTAACATAATTTGTCATTATCACTCCGAAGTGGCCCCATTGAGTCCCAAAATAGATCCAAGGTACCCATGGTTGGAAATGTATTAAATAATAGGATTACGATAGATGTTATGGTAATTTAATATAATTAAATTTTACTTTTTACCCTTATATACCAGATTTACCCTTTAACCATGATAAATACAATATTTACTGAAGTAAATATTTAAAATGTCTACTAATACAAGTTACCTATTTAAACAATTTGTACATCATAATTCCAAATATGAAATAAAATTTTCGATGTTCAAAATATAGTAGTGGAAGAAATTAATTTAAATTTTATTCTTGTTGTCAGTACAAAAGGCGTGTTGTTAAGAAATAATAACTGTCAAAAGATTGACACTTGTTTATGTCCAATTTCAATGTGAAATTATATACAATGACCAAAATTGGATAAAATTTTAATAAATAATCTAATTTCACTTTAAAAAAATTTAAAAGATAATCTAACCAAATAAATATATTATATTAAAACAATTTTTGGAATTAAAATACAGTAATTTTACCTATTCATTAAAAATTAATTTTATCAGAAAAATACCAAAATTTAATCCAATGTAAATTTTGATGTCCCAATTATAAATAAGAATTTTATTTAGTCAAATAAAACATATATAAGTAGAAAAAACTACATTTAAATAGGGACCTCCATTATAAGGTTGTAAATCGACCTTTTAAATAATACTAGAGAATTTATGCTTAAAATTATATTTATTAACATTTTAAGCCTGTAAATTTAATGGGATAAATGTAAAAAATATTTAAGAAACATTTAAAATCATATTGTAGTTATTTATACTTATTTCTTATAATAAAATGGCTTGGTGTTAACTACCATTTAATATAATATTATATTATTATTTTTTAGTATAACCTATTATTGTGTGCAAAGTATGATTTCAATAAAACCCATTGTTTCACATCTGCTACGCAATCAAACATATAATCTCTATTAATTTAAAATTAATATTTAAATCACATGTATTAATAAATATGGATAGGTCTTATTCTATATTTACCTGGGAAGTTAAATCCTTCTCCTCCTTTTGAAATTGTGTCCTCATAAATTTATTCACTTATCAAATAAATGGAGGCATTTATCCCTCATAGCATTTTCAGATTCCCACATTTCCTCTTCAACCATATGGTTTTTCCAAAAATACTTTTCCTAAGGAATTAACTTATTCCATAACACATTATATCAATGATCAAGAATCCAGACTTGTTGTTCCTCAAAATAGAGATTCTATTCTTTGGGAAATACCTCTATGCATAAAACATGAGATGAATCTGGAATATACTTCCTCAATATTGAAACATGAAAAACATTGAATACCTAGGATAAAAATGGAGGTAAAGCCACTTTGTGGGAAACTTATCCAACATTCCATAGGATTTCATAAGGTCCAATGAACATCAGACACATCTTTCACTTCTTTCCCAAACACATCAAACTTTTCCATGGATAATATTTACGAAAGACGTGATCACCTACCTCAAAATAAAGATCCTTATACTGGTTATCCGCATAAATTTTTCCCCCTTTGAGCTATTTTCATGTTCTTGTAAATCAATTGAAATATTTCTGCAGTATTTTCTACCAATTCAGGTTCCATGAGTTTCCTTTCACCTACATCATCCCAAAAGATGTTGTTCTACAATGTTTCCCATATAATGCCTCAAATGGAGCCACTTGTATACTGGAATGAAAACTTTTATTTATTGAAAATTCAACCAAATAAAGATGTTGGTCCCAACATCCCTGGTAATCTAGCGAACAAGCGTGTATCATATCTTCCAATGTTTGAATTGTGTATTCTTACTTCCCATCTAGAGATTTCATTGGTAATCCCACAACGAAGTCCATGGATATATTTTCCCATTTCCACTCTGGCCCTATTAAAGACTAATGCATCCCTTTTGGTAACTTCCACTCTGCTTTAACTTGATGAAAAGTCAATAAATTCATAGTAAATCCAACAATATCTCCTTTTATATCTTCCCATAAATAATACTCCACAATATCTTTGTACATACTAGTACTTCCAGGATGCACTGAAATTAAATAACTTTGATCTTCACAAAAAAACTCATTCTTCCCCTATTAATCACAAGGAACTCATAATCTCTTCCCAAATCTCAAAATACAATAATTACCAATATTAATATCATGAAACCCACACTTCTTAACCAAATCAACCTTTTTATGGAACTCAATGTCTTCCATCTGCACTTGATTAATTATTTCTGATAGAGGTGATTTAAATAACACCTAAAACAAACATATGAATTTCATGCACCAACAACTTCTATGATAATGGTCATAAAAAAAAACCAAAGGATCTATTTCCAAACATATCATGGTTAATGTAGAATTACTTTTTTGACTCAAAGCATCAGCTAATTTATTTTCCATTATCGGATGGTAAAGGATCATGCAATCATAATCATTGATTAATTATTTCCATATCCTCTATCTCATGTTCAATTCTTTTTGAGTGAATATGTACTTAAAACTTTTGTGTTCGGTATATATTTCACAATTTTCTCCATACAGATGATGCATCCAAATATTTGAAGAAAAAACAACACAATCTAATTCTAAATCATGTGTAGGGTATGTTAACTCATGAGGTTTCAACTGACATGAATCATAAGCAATTACTTAATCATTTTTCATAAGGAAACAACCATGTCCTTTTAATAAAGCATCACTGTAGATAAAAAATTCACCACCTCTGGAAGGTAATTCCAAAATAAGATAATTTTCCAATCATCTTTTGAATGACTGAAAACTATCATCACATTATTTTTTCCATATGAACATAACACCTTTTAATGTTAACATAGTCATTGGATTAGATAACTGTGAAAAATTCTCAAAAACCGTATGTAATAACCTTTTAAACGAAGAAAACTATAGATCTCAGTTATATTTGGGGGTCTTGGCCTTTTTATAACAAATTTTGTTTTATAAATTTCAAGAGTTATTCCATTTATTGAAAAAATGAGGCAAATGAAGGAAATATGTTGTAACCAAAAGTCACACATGCTGAATTTCCCAAACATTTTCTTTTCTATTATGGTTTGAATGAAATACCTTAAAAAATCATTATATTCCTATTCAATTTTAAAATAAAACAAAATATCATCTAGAAACACAACCACCATTTATGACCTCAGTGAACTGATCCATCACTAAAAAAAACTTTTCAATCCCAAATTCGATCATCTTAGGTTACTGATTTGGAAGGTCATTTCGGTCAGCAAGCCTTCCCAATTTAGCTGCCATATTTACTCTTTGAAAACCCATTCTAATAAAACATATATTAGATGAAGAAAAATGTTAATCAGTAAATTCTATATCCTTTCAATATTACTATAAATTTATAGACATTAATTTAACAATATTAGAACTCCTAATGTTGTCTAAAATGTTCTTTGATACTTACTATAAGGACCCAACCATATTACATTAAGAAATATTCAATTAAATGAATAATTAACATTGAGGTTCTTTTCAGGTTTAGAATTTAGAGAGTTGTGCTATAACTATTACATTTAAACACAAAAATTAAAAAGTATACACTTCTTCCCAATTTCCGTTTTTTTCATAAAATAAAAACTTTTTGAAAAAAAGCCACGTCTAGTTCTATGATTTAAGCATCATATATTTTCCTTGATCTATCCATGAACCTAATCCACATTATATACAATAAAAACACAGTAAAAACATGGGATGAGCACAAAAATCTCAATAACAGATATACAAAGAATGAAAACAATTAGTTTTTGGAAACAAAATGTAAACCACGAATACCTTATCATAATTAATAAATTTCACCTTTATGATGCATTAAATACAATTCAGTGATTAAAATATCATTACTTACCATTTTAAACGAAAATATTACCATAAAACCCATTGAAAAAACACAAAACATATAAAGTTATCTTGGGACATAAATATATTTATATGGAATAACCATACGGTTGACTTCCACAAATATCAATAAATGGAATAGCCATATGGAGAATTCCATACCCAATGCATTGGAGGTTATAACATAATCTCCCATCCTAGGTTTTCATGGCACCACCTGTCTTTTGGTTTATCACGTAACCACCAATAAAATGTCCTTGCACCATTATAAAATCATAACACATAAAATATTTCAAATATAAAGGAAGGATACAATTTCTACATTACAATCAAAATATATCATTTAAATATATTGACGTAAAAAATACATTATCAAAACCATTCTGAATACTAAAATATTTAAAAGATTATATGGTATTTATCATTCTTGCAAAATCATTACGTCTTGTCAAGGAAGCCAAAGATCAAATAATACTCGTGGTGGTGGAAAATGTCATTTTCACCACTTACATTAAAACAAACATTCTTTTTTTCTATTTAGTAATATGACTTGTAGAAAAAGATTTCCATTGACTAAAATGAAAAGTAAAAGGTATTTATATTCTGTATAAAAGAAACTCGTGTATAAAACAAAATATGTCTTGATGAAAGAAGGTTGAGACGAAGTCCATTACCTCAGCTCAGACTTGAGCCATTCATTCATTGATATCATGAATAATAAACATAAGATTATTTATACTTTCATAAGATATTTTTATAGTTTATTATTCCTTTTATATCACTTATTACCTTTCTATTACAATTAGTTAATTATTTGAGTTCGTATAGGACATTTTGTCGATGTTCAGAACTTGAGTTAAAAATGAACTTGTTATAATTATAAATTGTTCATGTGGTAGAAATTGAATTATCTCAAAATTGATATTAATAATATAGATATAATATATATAATATATATCAAGTACATATATATATATGTGTAATTTTAATAGTACATAATTTTTGGAGATAAGAAATGAAATGCACCGTTAATGGAGACGGTAAGTCGTACATACGCATGAACGCTACATTAATTTCTATTTTTTATTTTACTGGAATGAAAACATAATGATACATAGGTAAATTATAATTCTAGTATTATATATAATATAATTTAATTGACCCTATCCTTTATATGTCCCATGTATGGTATGAACGATTCATATCACTTTGAGGGGGTGGTAGTCCGCACTTCCTCAAATAAAATTATCATATTTTCCAATTATGGAGACCATAATGGTATTATATAAATGAAAAATAAAGAAAGATAAATAAAAAATAAATATAATATATATCATATATAAATACAGTGCCATCATAATGGCCACCACGAGACGTGTTAGAAGCTAATAGAACAATCATCATTTCATGAGGCAGTAGTTAACCGTCCACAGAAACAGTATGTTCTTTGCCCATTTGATGGAGGTGTGTGAATGTGTAGGTCTAATAAATTTCATAAAAACAACCTATTATATATATTATTCTACTTTTTTATAAAATAATGTAATTAAAAATTTTTAGCAGGCTAGAGAAGGAAAATATAACAAAAGATCTTAAAAGAAGACGTTACCTTTAAATCAGGGATCTCCCATTGGATTGAACCAAAAGGTTTACTTGAGGAGACTTCTGCCAATGTATGGATTCTAGGAGGAAGATAGAGATGTGGGGAAATTATTTAGGGAGTTTTTGGACAAGACTAGGAGCTTGATATATGTGCATAATGAGTTAGAATTGGTATCCTTTTATAAGGGGGGGGCTCTTTTAGGAAAGTTTGAAAATATTATTTAATTATAAACTTATCTTAGGTTTCAAGAGATCCAAATCTTATTAAAGTTTAATATAAGATGACCCATATTTGAAATAAATTCATCTAATATGAATTGGATAGGTTTTTGATAATGTTATAATAATTTTAATCTTAGTTATTTAAATCATCCATTAATGAGGTAAACACTGCATCATTATTATTTCAGAAATAATTTTAATTATTTGATGAATAAAATTTAAAGAAATACCATGATGTAGTAAATATTTATTTTATGAAATAAATATTTATATTCAAAGTGATTACAAATATATCCACATCTAAAAATTGATTTACTTAAATATTAATGATTATGATCTTTTTATCTTTACATAAATTAATTAACATAATGTGTCATTATCACTATAATGTGGCTCCATGGGGTCCCCAAATAGACCCAAGGATTCCCATGGTTGAACATGTGGCGAACAATATAATTATGACACATGTTAGGGTAAAATAATATTATTTTAATATTATTCTATTACCCTTATATACCAGTATTATCCTTTAACCATGGTAAATAAAATATTTATTATAGTAAATATTTAAAATGACTAAAAATAAAAGTTACATATTTACTAAATTTGGACCTCCTAATTCCAAATATGAAATTAATTTCTAAAAAATCAAAACATAGAAGTGGAAGAAATTAATTAGAAGTTAAATTCCATTGTCAAAACAAACGGCCTGTTTTTAAGAAATAATATCTATCAATAGATTAACACTTGTTTAGGTCCAATTTCAAAGTGAAATTACTTATAATGACCACAATTGGATTAAATGGTAACAATATATCTAATTATATTTTAAAAAAATTAAAAAGATAATCTTACCATATAAATAAATTATATTAAAAGACATATTTGAATTAAAATACAGTATTTTTCAATATTCATTAAAAATGAATATTATCAGAAAAATACAAAAATTTCATCCAAATTAAATTTTGATGTCCATATTATAAATAAGAATATTATTTTGTAATATAATACATATAAAAGTGACTGAGACTATATTTAAATAGGGTTCTCTATTAAAAGGCGTTAAATCGACCTTCTAAAGAATATTAGAGTATTTATTCTTAAAATTAGATTTATTCATATTTTTAGCCACAAAAATTTATCAGATAAATATAAAAACATTATACAAACACGTATAATAATATTTTAGCTAGTTATAATCATTCCATCCAATAAAACGGCTAGGCATTAACTACCATTTAAAATAATATTATATTAATATTTTTTAGTGTGACCCAATGTTGGGTGCAATGTACGATTTCAAAGAAACCGGTTGTCGAGCATCAGGTACTATATAGAACATAACATCCCTTTTAAATTAAAATGAATATTTAAATAGTTTTTTTAATAAATATGAAAATGTATTATTCTATATTTACCTAGGACGTTACAATGACAAGGAAACTCTATACCTCACACTCTTTGATAGATCCCAATCAAGCACTATATCGATCTTCATCAGGTCCAAATATATTCCATGATCTGAAATGAAATTCAATAAAAAGTTAATTTTAGAAATTGTGTCTATAAAATTTAGATATTTACATAATTATGGTGCTTCGGAAGTAAATCTAATACCATCCTCAAGTGCTCTACATGATCCTCCATTGATGCAAAGTGTTTGAGTATTACCCAATGAAGATAACCACAAAAGTTTCCACATATCGATATAAAAGACCTTTCATAAAAGCAATAAACACAATGGGATAATTAATCACACAAATGGGAATCAATTGGAACTCGTAGTGCCCATATAGACTTCAGAATTAAAGCTTCAAAATATTATCCTTGGGTTCTCTCAACTAGTGGTAGCCAGGCTAAAGATTGATATTGGAGAATTATCTCGCACCTTGTACCTGTTCAAAGTGGTTTTCAATCACTCGTAATGGATTCTTATAATTTACCATTTCCTCGTTCAGGCGACATGTATCCACACAATGCTACAAGAACCAATATGTATTTTCCATGGAAAACACTGCAGCTGCCCTGGGGGGCAAACTGGGTCTGATGAAACCATTCACTGAATGGTCATCCAAATGGAACTGTAGCTCCCAAATCATGGAAGGGGATATTCAACATGCCGTAGAAGATATCAAAGGGGTCCTATGGTGTAATTTTATGAAAAAAGCAATCTCCTACAGCATAGGTAGTCTTGTAAAATCCTCAAAGAATAAGTTTATATATTGTTCCTTGAATGGATGAATCCAAATTCCTAAATAAACTATTTCACCTTGGGATACACTCTCCAACTAATCGATAATGTACTGCATCTTGCAAAATGTACATTTACCACCATGAGATGTCTCTGATCCATAAATGAGAATCTCGTCACAATAGTGCAAAATAATTTGAATTATGTATGATGATGGTCAATCTAGTCTTAGACCATGAAAAACCAATCCAAATATAAGGTAGCATCATAGGGTTCCACTAAGATGACCAAAAGGTCCAATGAGAACTCCTCTCCCTCAAGGGATAGCTCAAAATATCATTAGATAAGATATATAGAAGAATAATTTCAGGTAGGAACCTAAAGACAAATCTGATGGATGAAATACTCAACTAGGAGCTCTATATCTCCCTCTAGAAGTAAAGAGATGAAGGATTTAATCATACGTATGTCTCCTAACACAATATTTAGAGTAGAAAAACATATATCAAACCTCTTGTAATATCTTGAACTGTTGGTTCATAAGAATCCATCACTTGTAGCTGCTCGCAACCCGGACCTCTAGATCCCTGATGCTTACATGGGCCACCATGTGGTGGTGGTGGAATGGTCTCATAACATCATACACCACCCAGATCTCCTACTCATAGAGCTTCACATTCTCATATTCCAGCATTACATCCCTAGGGGTCACCCTTAACTCTCCTAGGAGATACCTTATAATTAATCTACCTCTACCGTGGTGGTCCATCCATAATCAATGTTCCCTCATTATCACGTTACGTTGGAAAATCACATGACTTTGTGACCTCACCCATTGCATGCATAGAACCACCCCTATTTGGGCTTCCTAGGTCCTATGCGGGTTCTGTGCACCGCCTAAATGATATCCTCTTGAATCATATTGAGGGAGTACCATGTAAGGTCTATGATCCTCAATGAATTATCAATAACTATCACCAATTATATTTTTTTCTCCAAAGCTCATTTATTCCTTCTGAGCTCATATAGGGGGGGGGGGGTTATACTCAACTTATGAAATCCATTACATGATAGTTTCATATCATCCAACATATGTGTAACAAGACTCTACCAGTGCCACACTTTTCAATGGAAGAGGATAGATGAGACAAAAACCACCCTATCAATCAGTCTGGGGAAAATTATGAACACATGAAACAATAACTCAAGGAAATCCTCCGCTGCCTTGGGATCTGTCTTTTTATAGATACATAACATCCTTTAGCATTGGAACTTAGATATCATGCTAAGAATGCATGTATCCTCAGCCTCACCGGCTGGTATTATCTACTTCTCAACAACAAGGTGTTCTGATACCTATCCACCTTGAGGTATAATCTTGTGGGATGGACCCTGAACTGAGGCCTCATCAATAATCTAATCATCTCCAAGATCTAAAACTTGTAATCAGGCAAGCTGTAATTATCCAATGATCCTAAAAATTCAATCAAGAGATTCCATGGTATGATATGATTATATATTAAAAGGAGAGTTGACTAAATAATGGAATCTAAAAGACTCAATCATATATGATTCATGTTCAATTAATATCTTCAATAAATTTCATGGTATAATAAGTTGATAAGTAGGTATACAATTTCTAGGTGAATGAATACATCATCCTCACATACCATCACTAGGTTCCTCGGCCTTAAATCCCCACTTGAAACACTTTACCATTGTTTCCTTATGTACCAACTAAATACTCTTTATTCTAATATTGAAAAAACAATTCCATGTAATGATCTATGCTGATACTAATCTATTATGTCCCAATCTAATAGGGCTAGAGATGCTACTAACCAGAGCTCACCTCCATAGGCCAGGGGTAGTGACAAACCCTACAAGGCATAACTAGAATTGGAGGCCTTTTCCTAATGAAACTATATAAAGCAGCTGACCATAACAATATATATGTGTATGTGAATAATAATAAAATATTAAATATATAATCAATAATAATGCATCTCAAAAACTTATAGTGAGTATAAGAGTACAATAGTGTAAAATGAAATGTAAACGGAAGAAATAAATGCCCAGCTAGAAATATGTCCCAAACTAGATAAAATGCAAAAGAAAATGCGGAGAAATTCTTGCTCTGAATCTTCATTCTCTGAACATCATATGTTGTCAAATTCACTAGGTATGCCTATGTTTCCTTGTAATAAATATTGAACTATACATCTTATTCCTAATACACGACATGTACATGAAAATTCCATTCCTGGGTGAGTATATAAATACCCAATAGGAAACCCCCAGAAAAGAAGGGGGAGAAATAAGAAACATGATAAGAATATAAAGTAGATAGATCAACCAAATGAAATGGGGATACAAAATCCATAAGCATAGATAAATATATACATACATAAATACATAAATAAATAAATAAATACATATATATATTTATGATAACAAAAGAACCCAAATGGGAGAGAAGAGGGAACTCCCTCTCATATCCAATAATAGAAAAACACTTCCAAAAATTCCAACAATACATCTTCAATAATTGTAATCTCACACATCAGTTCAAATACGTAACAGTGTGGAGGGCCCACACATTACCACTATGCATCACAACAGAGGGGGAATTATGAGCATTGTCACACTTCTTCTCAATAAACTTTTTGTGATTTTACTAAGTGCATCAGAGTGGGTGACCTAGGTCTTTCTTTCAAGGATGAAGTGTATTAAACAACCCTTAATAGTCTTGAATAAAAAAGGGAAATAAGTGAAAATAAATGAAACAAAAGATAATAGGGTTAGTTTTGTGACATTCAGACAAATAACAAATCAATAAACTAGAATAATTAAGAAAAAGATTCTTAAAAAACACTTATATGAGAAGTAGTGGATCTAATATTCCCCTTTCACCATTAATTTTTCATTATCCCATATTATAAAAACTAAATCAATTATGATCCCATAATATTTTCAAACCTTGAACCCTATGAAAATTTACAAGAACAATTTTTTCTTAAAATGAGCTCTATAGTAACTTTAGGACCTTCAATCGCATCACCCAACTTTGATAGTGATCCAAATAACAAATTTTGTTCATTGGTCAATTAGGGAAGAATATCTTCCATGGAGTGGTGAATTAATTGAATTTGGTATGATACTTGAAACCAAAAAATTAGTCACATGTTTATTTGAGTCTGTAGTTAATGTTTTACTTTCACTATTTACACAAGCCTGACCACGCAGTCAAATGAAAGTCGATCAAGTAAAGTAGAAATTAAAAAAAATTTAATTGATTTTATTTTTTGAATTTTATTATGTTTATGTATTCAATATAAATAAATTAAGGGATTATGGATTAGATCCACTATGAAATAAATCACACTTCCATCGACAAAGTTGTCATCATGGAGATGTTTTGAATAATAAATGGATTGATTGGGGAACACCCAATATCATATAAACACTTATATTCTAGAACAAGAAGAATAATAATAAGATGAAAAGGTAAACAAGAAGATTATTTTAATAAAAATTCCAGATACAAGCATGAATGAAAAGAAATACCAAGAGGAGGTGGGAGAGGAGAGCCTTCTTGAAAGAGATGTTTGTACAAGGCCTTAACTCTTCTAAAAGATGTGAGGGGTTCCAAAGAGCCACCATTTTGGCAACACCTTTCCAAATACTCTACCATCCCTCCCAAATGGTGAAAACATTCTTTTAATAGAGTTGGGGATGGATATGGTTACAAAACACTATTAAATGTGAAAGGGATATTCAGACAAAATCATTAATCCCACTATCATGGAATAATTTACCTCTTTAATGCACGAATTGTCTAGCCTTATAGAAGGATTATTTGTTCAAAATAATGTCCTTAATATTCCCTCATTATTTGGGAACAATCAAAATCTGGATGAAGATGATACTACCCAAATGGTGAAGTGATGTCCAATCTGGATAGTTCAGTAAAACTTTGCCTTTATAGCACATTTACACCACTCAAATGCAAGATCCAACACCCATGTCCTGTGTAAAATTTTTAGCTCCTTAAGATAGAAAACAATTATAATATTTTATGTCAAAATAAATTACATAAAATTATTTATTCCCAGAACTCTAATGTGAATTTAAAATGGGTAAAACGATAATTTCCATGAAATCTTCAAATGACTGATGTTATCCCAAATAATCAATAAATTAACATATTTACAAAATGTGAGGAAGTTTTTTCATTTATTATCCCTAAAATGTTTAATAAAAATGTTTTTATTGAGAAATGATCTATAAGAAAATTATTTGTTACATAATCCACTAGGGTGTTTTAATTAGTGTAAGGGGCACCCACACCCTATTTTATAGGGGTGAAACTAGGTGAGTAGTGGACTCAAGTACTTGTGAATCAGAGGGTTACAATCAATATATAGAAGACCCACGCCCTAATTGCATAGGGTGTACCAATCAATAGATAGAGGATTCACACCCCAATTTCATAGGGGGTTACACTCAATAGATAAACGAACCACTCCATATTTCCATAGGGGTACCACTCATTAGATATAAGACCATAATCCTAAAACCATAGGGAGTACCACTAAAATGATCCCTCCCAATCAGTGGCATCATTGATCATAATAAAAATTTGTGTCATGGCCAAAACAACTCATACTTTATCATAATATTCTATACAGTTTCCAACATCTCATTCTAAATGAACAAACACTCATGGAAGTCTACTCGCATGATGAACTCTGAGTCCAAACAATTGAGGTGCAATATGATAATTTTTTTTAAAAGGAATGAAGGGGTACATGATGTTTAAGGGGACACACATCGTGTTTATTCTCTATCAATTTCCAGGATGTTTCCCTACATGTACATGGATAATATCCCATGTAGTAATAAATGGTGTGTAAGTGGAGTATATGGCATGCCCAAGCCACTCGGGTTCCTATCATGTCTGAAAGGACCGAAGGCCTTAATTATTTATTAACTTTATGATAACCCCCCCCCCCTCAAGGTATGAGGGAGAACCCTTAAAAATTATATAGGTATAGAGATTAAATTTACCATTTTCATGGAGACATTACTAGAACCATAGTTATTAAGGAAATCATAAAGACCATGACTAAACAAAACCACCCATCCCCAACATCTGTATCATGATTAGCCCTCCTCAATTGCATGGTTGTTTTTATAGAAGTCCTATATAGAGATTCACATTCCTGGTACCAATGGAAAATTCCATACCCTCTAATTCTTCCTAATCCATTAGCCCTGCTCTAGTGAATGCATCTTCATCTTCAATACTCCTCTAGAGCTAGTATATTGTAGAATCTATCTGGGAATCTACATATCTGGTGACCCAAAAGGCCTTGAGGTTGCTCAAAAGCCTTGTGTTGGACTAAAATCTTTACTGACACAATGTCTTGGGTGGCCTGAAGGCCTTCCGGACTGTAAGCCCAAATTGGTGGCCCAATGTGAATAGTTATGGCTACTACAGTACTGAACATACCTGATCCAATAACTAATATAGTACCCTAACAATACTTCTATAATACTGCTACAATACTACTAAAATACCCTGTAATTATTCCTCCACCTAGTTTTGAACTTGGGTCTCATGGATACACATAGAGAGACCACACCAACTAGGATTAGTCTCTTGTGTCATGTTCCAATCATGCTATTGGATATGTTTGTGTAAACATTACCATGTCCATGTAGTTTAATATAATTTTTTTCTCCCTTATAAGGATCTTCTAATGAGCTCTATCACATGAAATATATACAAATGGAGTGATACAAGACATGTTTCCTAGACACACAGTTTTTCATCCTTTAATTTTTGAAAACCCTACTACCCCAACCAATGGGTGACTACACTATGTGTTTTCTTCAAGATACATGTCATGTAGTCAGGTTCTACATATAATCGCATATATGATTCATGTGTTTCAAATCTAGCCTTCGATGCTTCAAATCTCATTTACAGTACTCCCAAATTATATGGAAAATTCATAAATCTTTGTTTGAAGCCGTTTGTTGGACGAAAATTGATTTTTTCTGGGTTCTTCATTTCCTGCATGCACCACGCATGTATCCTATGACATGCCTTCATTGTATTGTATCCCAGATCCCTGAAACAATCACTTACATATCCCAGATTAATCATTTCTCTTCCCTAATTATCCAAAACCTTACTCTCATTAATATTTCCAACAATTTCATGTGTGTAATAATCATTGTTCCACCTAGAAAAATTGAACTGATACCTTATGGTCCAATCTGTGAAGAACATTGACATAGTTTGGGATAAATAATGAATAACAAATGTAAAACAATCATTAGACTATAATTCTTGTCCAGATAATTCAATTTGGGAAATCTAGTGTGAAAATAGTTGAACAATCAAATAAAACTAGTACATTGGAGCACGAAAAGGATTTCAATTAATATAAATCATGAAGTAGGATCAATCATGTTCAAATAGTTTATTAAATTAGTGCAAAATCCAAAATTTTAAGATTGTTACATTGTTTTCGGCCACTCTTCAATGAGGAAAACTCTCCTAAATAATTTAGAGAGGTCATTGGGTTGATATTCCTCGATCTTCTTGGATCTTGAGTTTTTTCATTATCTTATTCTGATTTTCAAATGAGAGGAATAAGGAAGTCCTCTCAATTCTTCCACGATTTATGTGACTAAACCTATATGAAATTATACTTGATAATTTATAGGGGAAATATATTTAATGTCATTTTCTTTAATATAAATAGTAGAAAAAATTATTTAAAAAAATGTACCCACCCATGACCCCAATTTTCTAAATACCCCACACTGACAAATTCTATGTCACTACTATGGTAAACGTCATGTTTCATACTCATCTGTGGTATCTTTGTTTCGATTATACCATTATTTTTTTTGTTTTTTCCCATTTTCATTAAGAAACCATTTTAATCATAATTTTAGATAAATTTAATATTTTTATTAAATTAATTAAGTTTACACTTGGTCTTAGAATCATATGTCATTTCAACACCTGGATCTACGAATATATCAATAAATCTGTCAATGTATTACAATTAAAGAGCATGGTCTCTACATGAATGTTACTACAGTTTTCATATTTTTATGACTTATATCATGGTTATAAAACTAAATAAATAGGTTATGGAATGTATCAAGAACTATCAGAGATGAAAAAAAAATAATTTGGAATAATGATAAAACATTATGATTGGAAAGTGGTATAATGTTTACCGTAATTTAAGTTGAGAATTACTTATAGAAAAATAGAATATAAAATTATGTTTCATTGGTGATATATAAATAAAATATTTATTAGAAAAAATAAATCATATGGGAAAAAATATAGAAAATATTTTATAAATTGACTGAAATCATTTAAGTCATTAATGGAAATAAGTGATGTAATTGGGGGTGTATATTCAAAACACAGACCCTCTTAGGTAAGGTAATAAAGTTATAAAATAATTTAATGTGTTTGTAATATAATTATTTATCCATGATGAAATCATACTCAATAACAATATTTTGATACTGTGGATGAAGTGATAATTATTACTTATTATACCAAGAAAAATAATTTTAAATGTCAGAAAAAGAGACTATTTTTTTTAAAAATTGATATTAAATTTAGTGAATAAAAAATATTTTAATATTTAATGTGATTAAAATATATAATAAATTAATTTATTTGGGTATGTCCATGAAACAAATTATAGATAAACTCACAATACAAATCATAAGGAAGATTATGAAATTTAATCAGATAATAAATATGCGGATGAGGTGAAGCATTCACTATATCAAATAGGAAGTTAGTGAATATGCACCAAATTTGATGAATCTAATATCATAGGTAAAAAATCCCACATAAAAATCCATAAAATTAACAATATATAGAGGAAGACACCATTTTCTCATGTAAAAACTATGTAAATTAAGGTTGATTCAAACAATTATTTATTGGTCGAGTACAAGAATAAATAAATCGATCAAATCATTAAGAAAAATATATGAGATCTTGTGAATACACCACATGAACTCAACTTCATGAAAAAAAAATGCACATTAATGAATGAAAATTGTGAACATGGTAATTTCATTTCAAATAAATATTGAATTGTTTATAATTTATATTCTGAAACTGTGGATATTTAGGTTGAAGAAAATTTGGCATCAATGGAAGATTTAAATTTAATTCATATATTCCTATACACAAATTCAAAAGGAGGATTTAAATATAATAAATTTATTTGAATATATTATATTTGAATAATGAATTGAAGGAGGATGTTTATATTGAAACATTATATGGATTTTACCTAAATAAGATGAAAAAAGTTATGTTATATAAATAAGTATTTATATATATTAAATAAAAAATATATCTTTGTCTCCCCAATTGGGTATGTGATTTAATAAGATATAATTAAAGAGAGATTGTATAGACCACGGTCTTAATGAAAAGGGCATAATGTAATAAAAATGAAGGGTACTTTTCAATATTGGTTGTGTCATATTTTGTAGAATGAAAGTATGTCATGTTATAAGGTTGTAAGATTTATGCGAATAGGGTTTGGAATGTCAATTATTATAAAACTCTATAACATTATAAGGTTATATGTAATTCAAAAAGGAAAATATGAATTTATCTGCAAAGTTATGTATTATAATAAATCACTAATGTATTTGGGAATGCATGTGATAAAATGGATTACAATCATATTATTCTAATAATTATACTTTTGGTGAATGGTAAAGTAATCTTTTTTATTTTCCATTTGTATTAATATTGACCAGAAGATTCCTTTACAAGATTCTATTATGACTAGATATAATATATAACAAAATATTAGAATCGTTGATTCATAGTAATAAATAGTAATAACACCTTATAGTGGTGAATTGGATGCTGAAGAATGTTTAAGGAACCATAGAATACCAAAAATATTATAAAAAGTTGTGAGAAAAAATATTTGATCAATTATAGTAATTTGGATTGTGCTAGAGATGTTGTAGAAATATATGGTCTAAGTAGGAGAGAATGAAACAATCCAAAAAAATATTTTTTTGGTAGAGATAAAAAATTGAGTACTTATATTTGATTAATTTTAAAATAATTTATTTAGGATAAAAAATATTATTACAATAAAATTTGATGAAGAAATAATTATATTATATCTTGAGTGAATGAAGATGTCTACAGTGTTATATTATGACAAATTAAGTGATATTTATCATATAAAATACCTAATTAAACACTTAGATATAAAATATATTGATATTCAGTATCATTTAATTAATGATCGTGTTGATCTAGAAGTTTTCAATGTGGATAATTTCTCCAAAAAATTATAATGTTTTTTATATTTTTGCAAAACCACCATCAAAACTAGTATTTGATAATTTAATAGTGATTATCAATGTTTCATGACCCCCTTTAAATTAATGATTCTTCTAATATACCCTATACCAATATTTGTTTAATTTGAAAACATGGTTTCTTGTATTTTTCTTATTTATTGATATTTCCATTGGGTTTGTTATCAAATGGGGAAAAAATTTTAATGGAATAAATTTAAATAAAGGGATATATAATTCTTGGGGGTACATGTTTTGAAACATTTCAAGGTCACTCTTGTTTCATTAACAGATCACAAATAAAGTATATATAGGGTAGATAAAAAATATACATTGTCAAAATTAGTTCATGGACTCAAATGGAATTCTGATATTTGGAATATTTTATATAATATTACTTGAACCTCATTCCAATTTAGTGTGTCCAATTATAAAAGTAATAAAACCATTTCTTATGCAACTATTACAATATTCATAACCTTATCAATAATTATTAACCAGAAAAAACATTAAATTTTATAAAATATTAAATTCAAAAAAATTATCAAATATCACCAGAAAATGTTTCCTAACAAATAAAATAAAAATTCCAAAAATTTATATTTCCATAAATAACCATCAATCATATCAAAATTCCATTAGTATTCTATTATATTTTATCATATATAATTTTCTATATTAATTGATTATTTTCTATTGATATGATATTTTATATAAAATTATTATATTTATCTTTAATTATCAAGAGTAATTTACAAATAAAAAAATAAAACAATCATGATAAATTTGAGAAGATTATAATAACGTAAAATCTTGAATCACTTGCCAAATGACATTTAATTTTCTAGGCATCTTTTTCTTTTTTTCTCTCATGGTTTGTAATGACAAAAAAATCATATTATTTTTCTTGAATGAATAATTTGGAAAATATTCTTGGTGGAAAAATATAGATTAAAATAGTAGATTCAATTTCCATTTCCATCACATGTATATTAAAATGGGTTTTAAATTTTACATAACTTATCTCGTAACATTCCATTCAAAGGTTCTCCAACTTGATAATACCTCTTGTAATTGGAAAAAGAATATTCATATAACTATTTTATTAGTTATCTAATGTCAATTTTATCTATAAAATATCAAATAACATAATCACAAAATTAATCTAAACACAAACGTTTTTGAAAAATAAATATATATATATATATTCTATTAAAATTTAATATAAACTAAAACATATAATTATCACAAAAAATCATAAATATTCCACTCAAGTGAAAAAATATCAGAAAGAGTAAAATCGAAGAGTCATGAATTTATTATAAGCCCATTAAATTTTCCTTTTCATCCTTCACAATAAAAAATAAAAATAAAAAACTTAAGAATTTCATAACTCCAAAACGTCATTTTTTTGGTCCTCTATGGTTTTATAAAGAATAATTAAGCAATAATATTAAGGACGATATAGTATCAATATATTCTAATTAAATTAACAATGATATTTACAGTAAAAACATATGATTATTTTGGCTATTACAATCTCATCATGTATTCTATTATGAAATTACTTTCCTCTACTCCCCCATGTTTCTAATAAACATATACTATAGGAATACAAATTTCATAGAGGAATTTGTATATGTGATCTTGAGTTTTACTTAGATAATAAAAATATGATATTTCTTACTTGATATGAAATTCACCCAAATCAACTACATATGATGAATAATGAATGTGATCCCATGTCTTGAACTCTGAAATTTAGTGTAAAAAATCACATAATTTACACACCCACATTAATACTATTTGTAATATCCCTGATATAACCACAATAAATTATGAAATATGTAATTATTATTTCATCTCATACACCCAAAATATTTTTAAAAAATATAGATTTATAGAGTTAATACAAAACAAAATATAAAAAATCATATTTTATTTGTATCAAATGAACATTTTCCCATTATATTTAAAACTACCTAACCCATAACGAGCCTTAAACATATCACACAAAATCCTTCTGATGGTATATCCATCTAAAAACATCACATTGACTCATTTTCTTCCAAAAATTGGGAATATATTCCTATGAATGTTGTGAGATCAAATTCATAGAAAGAGATACATGTATCTGAAACTAATAAAAACATGAGCATGCCATAAATATTATGACAAGAATAAATAATCTGAAAATATTCACAATTAATGATCAAAAGGAGAATTATAAATCCATGAAAATAAATAAAAACTGGGATATTAAATATATATATCAAATTCTATAGGAATTCATAAATCCATACAGAAAAAACATGTTGTCACAACCTTATTCCAAGGCAATCTATTTATAGGGGGAGATATGTACACAAAAACTGAAATGATTTTGTCTCATGCGATATATTGATGAATTGACAAGTAATGTACTTTCATACCCCACCCATTACATAATTAAGTAAAATTAAAATATAATTATATTTAATAATACCTTATATAACATTCACTAAGGAACTCTTGGGAGAATAAAAACATGTTTGATTGTTTAATGAAGAATAAAAAATATAAATGCATGATAAATATGAATTATAATTCCATAACGATTAATAATAACAATAATATTCCCCAATTTAATATAATGTATAACATGATCATAAGATATCCCATGAAATGTGGAGGATTGAAAAATTATACATATTCAACATGAAATCTATCCAATGTATTGGGATAACAATATATAGTACACCAAAAACATTACCCATATTAATAAAGGGATGACATGATCTTACCCATTGTTAAGAAAGAATGTAGATGGTTTAAAAGGAACATATCCACAATGTTAAAATCTAAAACTAATATTATAATTACATAGATTAAAAGAATCATTGAAAGAGATTGCATGAATGATAACAACCAATAAGGGATCAATAATATAATTTTGTAGTATCATGAGTTCATTATCCCATAGCCAGAAGGTCCGATCCAAGCAAGCTTGAACCACAAAAGTTATTAATAAAATAAAAGTACAGAGACAGTAGAAAGGAAGAGAGAGAGATTACATGTCAAAATATTCATCATCACCACCCCCATACCCGATCGTGTCATCAGTATCAGCCGATTCCCATTCTGATTGAGTCTCGTATTGTTTAAGAAACTTCTTATAAAACTTTCATTTGTCAAGTTTCTCCTTTGATAGCTTCTTGATATCCCTCTTGGCAGATTCCCTAGTGGTCACGGTCCTCGGAACTGTAGAGTAGTCCTTCCTTGGTTTCCTTGAAACAGGGGTAGATTTTACACCCTCATTGTCAGAGACTCTTTTCTTTTCTCCTCGGACAATATCACTATATGATATCTTATTCGCATCCATATCTCTTCCCTTGGTCTCACCATGAGAGTCACCCTCTTTTTAGAGGGTTAGGTCCCAAAATCCAGGAGTGGATTCCTCCACCCTTCCTTTCTCAAAAGCAGAGGAGGAGGGTTGTATATTCTATTGTGGAGGATCAGTCACCATCACAGCAGGGGTTGTAGTCCGAGCCTTTTCATAGGGAGGCTCCTGATATCTAATATGATCAGAAGATCGAGGCGGGGAGGCATCAATTATCACCTCTTTACCGTTCCTAGAAAACGGCAGCTCACGAGTGTCAGATTCCAAATGAGTATCACTATCCCTGGTTTTAGGATTTGGTGTAGGCAGATCCTTTAGATTCACATTACGACGACAATGACAGGAGGGGTGCCCTCGCAGTCCACACTCTTTACAAGTAATGTTTTTACGACATAACTCCAAAGAGTGCCCCACAACCATGCATTTCGAGCAGAAGAGGGGTTTGTTTTCATATTCAGCATCAATCAGAATTTGATCAGAGGGAATAGAAAGCGTTACCGTGTCAATGAGAGTGGACCTGAGGTCGACTTCCACCAGCATTTTGGAAAAGTTCCCGTACCTGACATCTGTCGTCTCCTTATCAAGACGGATGGGTGTTCCAATTGTCGTTCCAATATCATGCAAAATTTCTGGATGACAAAGGACCCAATTCAGCCCATTAAGACGAACCCATACCTGGGCGAAGACATTTTTAGCACTTGATACATTAAAATCCAATGACCATTCATGCAGATGAATCCATCCCGGTTTTAGAAACATAGATCCAAAGCTCCAAGCTTTCATCTTCACATCATCCGATGAAAATAAACAATGAAAGAAACCCCGACCAATAGAGACACATTTCCAGTTGTCAAAACCCCACAATGTAGAAATCCTTCGGAATAAATCTTTAGATTTCCATGGAGAAGCACCTTTAGGAAGAACAACACGAGCAATCAAAGATTTCTCCCCTAGTGCCAGTCGTTCTGCAATGACACCAGGATTAACATCCACATGGGAAATAGATCCCTTCCGAAGGATCCTCCTATGGTCCTATTTCATAGAAACAGGCGCAGATGACTTTATGAAATCCACAAAGGATCGCTGTCCGCGTGATGCTCCCAAAGAATCTCCAACCAAAACCCTAGCCTCAGCCATATCTCGAGGTCGGGATGCAACTGGACAAGCTGCCCTCGCCTGCTCCTGCACAACCACATCCAGCCGAGCTGGACCTTGAATAGCACCAAAAAGAGACCGAGCAGCCTTGGTCAGAGGCCGAGCCACACGATCCTGCTCCTACACAGCCCCAAACAGCCGGACTGGTGCACGGAAATCATCCCTTTCAATGGAACACCTCTCATCGATCCGTTTGAAACCAAAGTAGTGCGGAAAAGCCATAAATGGAGGAAAACCAAGATCACGCACAGATCCAGAACCAAATCGCAGTGAACGAAGAGCTTCTGGAGGAGTGAAGCCGAACGCCGATAACCACGACTTTGGATCCGAAATGCTGAGACCTCCGGATTTGGAGTCAAGATGCCGAGGACGAAAAGGCGTTGTAGCCGAATCGCCGAGACCTCCAGCATTGGTGCCGGACCACCGAGGATGAAAAACCGCGGAAATCTAAAGCAAACAGAGAAGAAGAAGATCCGATGCCTAGATCCTCGACTTACCGCCGAACCAGAGCCGAATCGTGGAGAAGAAAAATATTCTAAAACCCTATAACCCGTGGGTTCTAGAAATAGAGAGACCCGCCTCTCTCATTCTCTCTCCATATCATTATCTCATAAGATTATAAAAGATTATATTATAAATAGTGAAACATAAACCCAATTATATTAAATCATTTTATAAAAAAAAATTGAAATTGAAGTGAAAATACACAATAGATATCAGAAAACATTTTTCACATTGATGTAATAGAAAATTTTATTGGTCACTTATTAAATCAGTTTATAAAAACATGAATTGAAAAAAATGGAAAAATATTTGTTTTTTAGAAGTAGTCTTCAATAATTTACCATATAAAAAAGATAATTTTTATCATAGATTAATGATAAGAGGAAGACCAAACATATGAAATTGAAATGAAAAACGTTTTTTTTTAAATCCATTGTTCAAAACTAACAATGAAAAAAGAGAAATATTTTTTTATTAAACAATATTTTTACCCATAAAAGTAGAGAAATGAATCATTAATAAAATATTAGGGTTTGATTACGCATGAATGAATGAAATAAATTCATGATAAAACACTATAACAGTGGGATACAATATTTTGGTTATCAATATCTCTTATAGGAAACAAAACCCTTGAATAATGAAATATTAAATTAAGGTGTATTACATGGTAGAAATTTAAGTTCATATAAAAAAATATAGTAACACATAATATATTTAATTTTTTGAATATACACAACTTTTATGTAGAAAAGGATGATCAAAGCTCAATGAATAGAAAATGAGTTACCAAAAATTCTTATTAATGAGGTAACAACTAAGTCAAAAGTAATTGGATGAAAATAAAAATGTTTGGATTAGTATTTCCCATGAATAATAAATCCATATGATTTAATATACCATTAAATTGAAAAAATTATAAATAAAAAAAACAAGACTCGATGTAATAAATTTTAGATAAAGAATCATTACAACTTGAGTAATATTTTAATCAAAAAACATGTAATGGAGGGATTTTAATTGATCATAAAATAAATTTCTTAAATTATAATTAATTATATAATATATTTAATATGAATTATATATATCATAAAAAAAATATGATCATAATACTAAACATGTATCTAAGGGATGAATTTAAGATGAAAAACCTTACCTTGGTCCGAATTCATTTTTCACACAAAATAAAAATTTTGAATAGTTAAATAAAGTTAATTAAATGAATATCCAATAACATTATTAATATATTTATTATTTTATACTATTTATTTACAATAACTCTATACATATAAATATTATTTAATTTCTATATATTTTCAACCTCAATAGTATATCATCATTATCGCCCTGAACTAGTTTTGTAATGGTTGTGTGGGTTTAAATTTTTTACAAAATTTCATAATTTATTGCAAATATAAATTACAATAATATATGTATCATTATTGTTTATAAAGATATAATTTTATTTTATGGACATTTTGATTACATACCAAGAAGATTAAATCATCCATGATCATGTTTTAATGATTCTAAACATAGAGAATGTGTTTTTTAATAAATGAGTTAAATGTTTTCTAACATTAACATTAACAAAAAAATATTATTTAAATATTTATATAATATTATACTTATAAATAAGTTCTCTTAGTATTCAATGATGTAAATTCATAGTATTGTTCATATATGTGGTTAAACAGACCCAAACATGAAACTCTAATGATTATTGGATTGTTATGAGAGGATTTAGTAGTAATATAATTATGAAATAAAAAAATTATTTATTTATTTTTTATTAGTGTGATATATCATTATTTTAATTATTTAAAAAAATATGGTAATTTATATAAATCATTGCATATAATGAGGAGTTTACTTTCATCTTAGTTCCCTCCTTTTAAATGATTGAATTATAAATTATCATTTTTTAACATTTAATTAATAGGTTCTAAAATATATCATAAAATAGATAATGACATCATAAAATCCATATTTATCCTTTAACCACATCCCCATAATTGTCTATGAGATGTGGTAAGGAAAAAAATGAAAACCAATATTTTACGGATATGGTAGTCCACATGTGTGCATGGTTGATGAATTTTTTACATAGAATGATTGAACTATGTAATATAGTTTATTATTTAAATATCATTAAAATGATATAAATATCATAATTTTTTGTTTAATAACCCATCTATTATATTCTTTTAATGTAGTGAAGTAAAATGTAACACATTTCATTGTGGAGGTGGTTGTCTGCACATCACACAAAATTAGGTTTTGTTTTTTTAATAGATAATGGATAAGGGGATTGATTATTGTTATAATATCATACTGAAATTACGTGTATAACAAATACAATTTTGATTATATATATATATATTTTAATATAATAATTGGAAATGAATAGTATACAATAACAGTTAAGTAAACAATGATTACTATTGTTAAGATAATTTTATATTTCCTTGCATGATCATTTGGAATGGATGGAATATGTTAATATCATATGAAAAAATCCAAATTTTAACACCACAAGATTCTATTATATGTATTTATAAATTTAATATATTTGATACCTTATGTTACAAATAACTTTGAGGTTAATCAAATGATTAAATTTTATTTTTGAATCATTATTGTAATCACCCAGCCATTAGAATGGAGAGAATAAATGAGATAAAATAAAATATGAAAATATATTTTATCAAAGGATTCCAATTAATTATAAATTAAATTAAAAACCAATTGAACCTAAAGGATGTATTTTAATAAAAAATTATTTTATGCCCATAATGGTATTTTATATAAAAAAATTAAATTAATAAATTTTAGTTAAAGATATTAGTTAACATTATATTTAATATATTAAATAATATGTTTTATAATTAATCCAATATTTTTGATATTTTCACGATAAGAATAAATCCAATTTTAAGGACAAAAACTATATTTTTCAAAGAGGCAATATTTTCAACTTTTATTGGTGATGTTATTTTAAAAATATGTTTTCAAACCTTTATAATATTTATTTGAATACAAAACAAAATTTCTGATAAATTTATATAAAAATTATCTTAGTGTGATTTTTTTTATTTAATAAATTATATTTTTTGATGAATAGTGAAAAATACTGCGTTTTCATGTAATTTATTTATATAGTAAAATTATATTTTAAATCAATTTCAATATATAATTAGTTCATTTATAAATTATTAAATACAACATAGGTAATTTTTTTATCAAAATAACATTGAAAGGGGATATTAAATCATATATTTCTTTTAATACTTTTCGCTTTAAAAACCAATTTTTCATTGTGTCTACTGGATTAATTTTTAAACTAATTTTCCCAATTATTTGAATTGAATATATTTAAAATGGATTATATATTTTTAATAGTTATTTCCAAAATATTTTTTAATGTCAAATTCATTTTTGGGCATAAAATAATTACTATGGAATTATTTTTACCGTGGTATAGGAAAAAAATGAAAAGAGTTAATGATAAAATGGGAAAGGAATAATGTATAAAAAATGAACCAAATTTAATAGATGGTTGAGGAACTTATAGAACCTAACTAGAATATAAAATATTATTTTTTATATAATGTCGCGGAAAATAATTCCACCACTATGTGGATGGATTTAAATATACAATAATCATTATTTTAATCACCTTATCCATCATATAAAAATACCACCCCTTACCCCCATTTCGAACCAAAATCGTTGATTCTACACAAAATTATTCCAAAAAACACTTCTTCTAAATCTACCCACATGTAATTTCTTATAGTATCACCAAATACCAAATCCAAGTTCCACAAGCGATCCTTCAAAGAGGGGATATTCAAGACGTAATTTTCTCAAAACACCTCTCTTAATATGTTTTATTTTTCTAAATTCTACACACTTACTCCATCCATCAAGGAATAATAATTATATAATAACAAGTAATTTTTAATTTTAGAAATATAAAAGATTATATTATATACCTTAATTTTATTGACACATATTATTAAAAGAAACAAAACTATTTTCCAAATTATATTGATTAACAGAATATAGGAATAATGATTCTGTTCACTTTCCATCAACAAATTCATGGATGGTCATGTAAATATATAACATAAAAAATAAAATTTTAATTTGTACATTATATAAAATTTCATTTTCCTTAACTACTATATTCTAATATTTTTAGATAAAAAGAAACCAGAGTATGGTGTTCATAAAACTGCCAAAATAAACTAAACATTTTTAATTATAAATTTTTTAAATTAATCAACATCATTTTCAAAACCTAATTGATAAATGAGACCATTTATATTAAATTAAGTTCATTAGTACCAGTTAATTCAACTTTGTGAGTTTTCTTATAATTAATACAAATGATTGATAATTGTGGAGAAATTAACAAATCATGGAGCCGTGAAAGGAATACACTCAAAAAAATGAAAGTATTAAAATATTATTAATGAATGGGTTATAATATTTTATAAAAGTATAATAGAATTTATTATAAATATTAATATAGTTATTTAATTAGTTTATAACATTACTTAAACCATTATACAGGTGGGTAATGTATTAAAAACTAAAGGAATATATGAGGTATGTGTTTTCTCATCTCACTATTACTTCTATGAGATGTATGAATTATTCACCACTTATTTACTAAATTTTGTTAATTTATACTTATATTTGATATTTAATATCATAAATCTCATCATATTAAAGGTAATAAATGTTTCATTTGATAATTATTACTTTTATCTGTCTTATTATTTAACTGATTACAAGTGGTATGATATTTCATAAATAAATATTCATTATTTGGGTTAAACATATATTTCATTGATTTTATATTTATAAATAAATGTGCAAAATTAATTATTATTATACCATTTTTAGTTCCACTTTCTCTATGTATAGTTATAGTGAATAAACATAATTTATTCATTTATAATTGAGATAGTATTGATATCCTTTCATTAAGGCATATTTTCATGTTATACACACACCTTCATTTATGAGGTGTGTATATATCATTTTTGATATATAATAACATGAATATAATTATATAAATGGAAATAAAATTCCTAAAAGTGGTATGAGACACATTTATTTAATAATTTATTTTTAAATTGTTTATTTGATATATGAGAAATGGTTTGGACATGAAAAAATGAGTAGGGACTATATATATAAAAGCCCCAATATGTATCCATTGTAACAATGGGAGATTAATAGGTCCAATTAACATTTTCTTTTACCAAAAATTTATAAACAACCTTGTAAAAGGACTTCACATTAGTGGGCCAATTTCAAGATACGTGTCCACTTATAATTAAAAATTTCATTCATTCATAATTCAATTCTTAATATTGAGAGGATATTCCCTATTAGAAAAATCGATGGATAGTTTTAATTCATAGTTTATTGATTATATGGAATGTTTTATAGTTATTTACCTTTATATATTAATTATGATAATATATTCCCTATTTATTCTGTTATATTTAACCATTACTGAGTATTTGAGATCTCCCTAATTTTTCTTCCTTTTCATAGGTTATGAAGAAGAGATCTTCAATTTGATAATGAATGAAAAATACTCTCTTTTTTATGTTTAATTTTATACTACCAATATATATTTTGTTTCATTATGTATATATTTTACAAACACTAGTAAAATATTCTGACATTTGGGATGAAATTTCTTGTTTATTATACCAATGTAATAAAGTCAAATTCTGAATTTGGACTACTGAGGTTGGGGTCATTATAGTTTGAATTATATAAAGTTTAATAGAATAATTGGAAACTAAATTTAAGAAATCATATATTATAATACCCAACCATGTGATTGAATTTTTGGATAAGTATATATGAACATCCCAATGAAACTATTTTTATGAGATCATCTATGGATTAATTATTCAATTTTTTCTATGTGTTTCCCTATTTTTGTTATTATAAATTATTTTTAATAATGTTATGATCTAATATATTGTATTACCAAATTTTTTAAATGTATCCTTGAATAAGTAATTGTAATCACATAAAAATATACTATCTAAAGAGTAAGAATGATCATTGATTTGATCTATTTAATGTAATATTTCAATGAGAACAGGTATCTCAAAAATTCTCATAATATGGGAAAATAGTATCATGTGATATCTCTAATGAGGAAAAATTGAAAACTTATAATGGATTCACTAGGAAGAAAATGATAGAGATAATAGAAGGAAAAAAATATCGAAAATGGGAAGAAGAGATAGATAGATTTTCACAAATGAAATAACAGTGGAAGGAAATACGTTGGTATATGTTTAATAGGAAAAAATGGTTGCTTCAACTTTGGATAAAAAATCCACCATTATCATGATTTAAAGAGAATGAAATAATTTTATAATATTTAATTCTTCATCTATAAGGATATTAGGGACTATGCAAAATAGTATCCCATGAATGAAGAGAATATTCATTAAAAAAGCTAATGGATCATCATTAAACTTATGATATTACCACCAAAGAAGAGGAATAATTAAATTGATTATTATTAGATAAATGGATTATCTAATTTTAATATTTTATCAATAATGTATTGGTTATATGAATTATGTAATATAGACCTATTTTACTACAACACTTATTCTTTAAGGATATGGAACCATGGGATCAATAGTACTAGTAACAACAATATTTTTTTCTATTTCATGTTTATTTTATGGAAGGAAAATTATTTTGGTAACATAATCTTAATATGTGGTTGATATTTAGATAATAATGGTAATTATATGTTTATGAGAAAGTATTAGTGACACAATGGTTGTTAGTCATTTGATGGTTTATATTGTGTTTTCAACATGTTTGTATTTAAGGAATATATTCAAAACCCAGATTCTTGGATGTGTTCTTGTTTTAAATAAGTTATAATGGTGATAATGGTAAAAATATACTTTGTATGTGACAATAATATGTACATTATTTTATAAAAATGTGATGTTAATTGGATTTTGTAAATCTAGTGACCTACTTCACAATTTTTTGACATTGAATTTCGGAAGACATATTTTGCATGAGTCTTAATATTAACTACTTAGTGAATAAATTAATTCCAAAATTGGATATTATTATTTGAGGTTAAATTATGATTTATTTTAATCGATGTCATAGGATATCCATTTTGGTTTTAGTAAAAATATAATGGATGTGGGAATGACTTTTGGATCTTGTTATTCATTAGTGTTCTTTAGGAATATAAAAAAATCATCATGAACAATAACTTCCTTGTATAAGGGATGATGAGAAAATATATAAAAGCACAACCAAATAGTGAGGTTGTACTTATGATGTGAAATAATGTAATTATATCTTATCAAATTATTTTTAAATAAAATTTCCTCCTATTTGGATCATTTTATTATGATATCAATGAACTTTTTAATACCTATTTGGTCAATGGTTTTATATTCATTACCCTTGTAATGAGAATGTACTATATCATTCCCCATACAAATATGATATTTACATTTATTTTCCACATATATGTCTTCACTTCACACTATTTATATCCCATTCTAAGGTATAATTTGTGAGTGACATTCACATTTTAATTTCCTTCTCTTTACGAAGGGGTTTTATTAAGCCTATTTATGACGTGTGTTTTCAGAAAATGTATTTTCAAGTATTAATAATATATTTAATATGTGTAATTTGAAATTATGGTGAATCAATTTATTGATTTAAAGGATAATAAAACACCCTAATATTCTATTGTATTTCCCTATAAATTTAATATATTTGAAATCTCATGTTACATAGAACATCGATCATAGATGGACAACTAAATATTATTATTTAATTGTAACAATTATCACATAGAAGTTGGAATGGAAAATATAAATGATATTAACTAAAGTATAAAAATATATTTTAAACATTTTTATCAAAGGAAATAATTAGCTACCAATTAATTAGAAATTAAAATAAAAAACTAATTGATCTTAAAGTATTTTTTTATAAAAAACTATTTTAGGCCCACAATGGTATTTTTGGTTAATAAATTAAATTAATCCATATTATTGAATGGTATTAAAGAATTTTATAAGTCATATGTGCAATAATTTATTTTTAAATTCATACAATAAATTTTATAGGCTGAAGATAATAATAAATCCAATTTTAAGTATAAAAGATATATTTTTATAAAATAGAACATTTCCTCTTTCTATTGGAGCACCTATTTTAAAATCAATTTTTAAACATTTATATGTTTTCATGGAAAAAATTATAATAATTTCTTCGGGATATCAAAATTATAACGAACCAAAAATTTAATAATGAAATTTCTTCCTTCTTATAGTAATCACATAAAATCACATTAGGAAACATATTGTCACATAATGCTAAAATGAACCACTAATTTATATGTGTCATTTAAATGTAATTATTCCAATTATATGATTTGAATTTTGATAATATGATATAAACGATTACGACAATAATGTTTTTTGGAGTCAAATATGACAAAATTAGTTTTTGGTGTATAGTAACATCCCCTATATAATAGTAAAAAAATTATTATTAATAATAAATTGTTCAAGTGAATAGGAACATTACCAATGATATTATAAATATAATTTATCCATCCAATAGGTGAAAATATGATATAATTATATTATAGTGTCTGTATTTTTGTAAAACGTGAATATTTAATGATTAATTTAATAATTTAAAAAGAAAATGTAATTTCATAAAATTTATTCAAAAAATATTAATTTTATGATCTGTGATTATATTATAATATTTGAGACTTTAATTAATTTTTCAATGTGTGAGAAAATATGTTTAAATTTTAAAATTTGTATTTTTTATATAAATTATGATTTAATTTAAAATTTTAATTACACATATTATGAATTTTTTATTTAAAATGGGATTCATTTTTTAATTCAACAAGTTAAAAAATGGATAGGGTGATTTTTTTGATATTTTTTTGAAAGACTTTAATTTTTGCTGAGTTGTAGAATTTGATAATAAAGAAAATATTCTAATAAATGAATACATACATAATTCTTGAGTCATGGATGATTGGTTTGAAATCACAAGACCTCTCAAATATATTCAGTAACAGAATAATCACTATTTAATGTCTTGAGAGAAGTTAACAAAATAATGAATTAAATATTGAGAAAACACCATTCTCTCAAACTATAAATACCATCCATCAGAACCTCATTTCTCAACACCTCTCAAGATTCAAGACATGTAAAAATTCTTCCCAAAACTTTTCCTTTTCCCTTAACTAATATCTAGGAGCTCTTGGTGTCATCTAAATACCAACCCTAGGTGCCATGAGGAGGATCTCAAGAAGATAATTAAAGAGGCAATTCCTCTATCTCTTTTTATTCAATTTTCATTCAAATTTCATTTAATTTATTTTCTTATCCTAAAATTCCCTTATCCAAATGTCATGATAACTCCATTATGATTGATATTATTTTATTATATAATGTTAATTTAATATTATTCATTATATTTCTTTGTCTTTCACTCTTTTATTTTTAAAAATGATATCATTGCCTGTGATGTGTCAATTAACCATCATCATGGGTAATAGACATTAATTTTCTTTAAAAACCATCAAATATATCAATAAAACCATTAAATAGTTGAATATAGATTTTAATGTTTAATTTTATCCCATTTTATGTTTCAGAAAAAAAATTTATAAATAAAACAAAATGATTAAAAAAACATGTTCATTGTGACCCAAAAACATCCAAAATTAACATAATATGATCATCATAAAATTTTAACTAATGATTCATCCTCATGTCATATAACCAAATTAAATATAATAAATTTTAACATCTTTTAAAATCATTAATATATTGTAATATAAATTATGGGTTTTTAACCATGTTTTACACGAACATCCATACATGTGTATAAGTGAACTGTTCATTAAAACTCAGAAATCAATACACTCCCATACAATGAATTTAAAATCTAAAATTTATCCAATGTCCCATAAAAGAGAAATATAAATTCATAATGAATCAATTCTGTGTAAAAAAGATCATGTATGTGTTAATTTATGAATCTAATGTGATTATATAGGACATTAATGTGGATAATGTGTTTGGAGAAATGGTAAGGTCAATTCTCAAACCCTACATTCTTTCTTTATGTTTTCCATCTTTCACCCCATTTTATATTTGGTTATTACTCAAAAATCATTTTTCATCATTATCATAACATTAAAGGCATATAAATGTTTTCCAAAGGAGTTTATGTCAAACAAAATATTTTCCAAAATAACTCTTCTTTCAAAACCACACCTTTTACTTGTCACTCATGGTTGATGGTTCATGTATCAAGTATGTTATTCCATCTATAATGTGGGAAACCAATGTTTATGATTGGATGATTTATCAAATGAGAACCATTCCTTTCTCTTGGTTATTTATGTCCAAGATTGATATACATTCTATGGGGCATTAATGATAATGTTAACATTATGATGGGACTGGTGCACCCAAAATTATATTGGCAATGTGGATGTTAGGATTTGACAAGTGCGCCTAGAATTATAGAGCACTCTAATGCATTGGTTAATATGAATAACTTCATAAGTAAAGTATGATATGCATGACCAAGACGCTAGATATGTTCACAACTATGTGTGGTAGTTAACCACTATGACATAACGTTTCATTTTTATGCATTTCCACTTTTAAATCCATTTTTAAAATCTACATATATTGTTTATGAGCCTATGTCTTTGTCATGATGATAATGATTATGCTCACCCCATGTTGTAGTGCCTAATGTTCTTACCCTCTTACCAGGGTTTTAGCACACCCATTTTATGTGTATATCCTCAGGTGATTATGTGTACTAAGGAGAATACATGGTCAAATAAAATGATAGAGAAGAAGAAATTAAATAAATTTTATGTTTTACGTTGTAAATGTTATATTTGGTGATAGTACTCCCCAGAAACTAATCCTTTGGATAATCATTGTGTAAATTTTTATGTTTTTTATCATTAAGATGTTCTAAAAGTAAGGTATGAATCAGGTTTTCTATATATGGTATCAAAGGGACAATTTAGTTAATTTGATAATTAGGATTAGAGAACATTAGTGAAAGTCCTTTGGTGAGACTAAGAATATGTAAGAACAGAAGAATATTTTCTACACATAAGGATCCCATAATATATGACTTTGTAATAATTTATCCATAAAATATTTAATTTATTCCTAACTTGATGAATTATGTTTTCTTATATCCTTTTCTATTATAGAAAATGGTGAGAAACAAGAAAAACTAGTCCAAAAAACCATGCGATGGACAATGCATTGATTTTCAGAATGACAACCCCAATGGTTTGAGAGGCGGAGTTCAAATAAACATGGAGATTTTTACCCTGTTGTCTCATGCTATGAATAAAAACCTGAATAATATAGAACATCCCCCTTCACCTAAGGGGGTGAAACTAGCTCTCAAGTGTTTTATACAGAAAAAACCACTTACATTTAGTGGATCTTTTGATCCACTTGTTATAAAATAGTGGGTCAACTCAATATATATGATCATTTCTATGAATCACTGTTATAAGATGGAGATGGTGGCCTTGGCCATTTATCATCCTAATGGAGAGGCCGACCAATGGTAGGCATTGAATAAAAACACAAATCTCATAGCCAAAATTGGATAGATGTAGTCATGAGACATTAATATAATGTTTCTTAATAAGTATTTCCCATGAAATTATATTACTAATAAGGAGAGAGATTTCTAGAGTTGAATAAAATTTAAGGAGAATCTGTAATGACCTATGAAACGAATTTCACAGTGCATTAAAGGTATTCTTCATGACTTCATTTATCAAAATGATAGAAGAATTGATAGATTCTTTACTTGATTAAAACCAAACAACAGAAATGATCTTGGAAATAGATGATTTTGGAGTTATTAACAAATCATTAGATGTGATATAAATGTGGATATGGAGTTTGAAAAGGGACCCATATCCCTGGTGATAAGAAAATAAATATTGAGTTTCATTCGATAGGATCTGATGAGAATGATGGAAGGAAAATCAACCACCCACATGTCAGAAATGTGGGATGAATCATAATTGGAACTTCCTCAAAGGGATATCGAATTTCTTAAACTGTGGGAGAGAAGGCCATGAAGATCAAGATTGTTCAAAAGACTTGAGAAGGATGGAGAATGTGGTGGAGGAAAGAAGATCACCACCCAAGGTCCAATTCTTAAACTATAGGGAGCAATGGAACTATGCAAGCTAGTTCACTAAACCTGGAGTCCTTTAGGGTAATCAGCGTCAGCATCCAGAAAAGAAAAAGAATGTATTAAATGATTAATCCATAACATCTATGGATATGGAGAAGGAAAATGGAGTTTTAAAAGGTACACATACTATTAAATCACTAATTTAAAATGTATTATTTGATTCTAGTTCTATTAATTCCTTTATATCTCGCAAGTCTGATAGAACTATTGAATCAAAGATTCTAAACCCTAAAGTACAGATATTTATAAAAACAATATAATGTTTAATAATTGTAACAGATCCATTGGAATATTCTCCTATTTGAGTATGTGGAAATATTCTTCCAATTAATCTTTTAATAGTACCCTTGGTGGAATTATATTCTATAATGGGAATGGATTGGCACTCATTATTTTGATCACATATCAAATTTCGGGAATGGAAATATATTTTCATATCCGAAAACATCCCATGATCCTCTAATAATTATTATAAGGTCATGAGTGTCCTTTGAAAAATACATCTATCATGTGGGTGTTGATTCCCCGTGAAGAGGAAAACCTTTCTCAAATGGTTTAGTCAAAGGATGTTTTCTACCAAGGGAAAATCCCCTTCATGAGGGAAACCATTGATGTATTTACTAATGAGTTACTTGGACTTCCCACAGATCTTGAGATATTTTTGTTAATATAACTAATACTAGGAGATACTCATATATCAAATTTTCCCTATAGGATGGATCTTATCATACTAGAGGATTCAAAGAATAAGATGCTTGAGAATTTGGAAAAATGGTTCATATCCCCTGGTGCATCACCATAGGGTGCACTAGCACTCTTTGTGAAAAAGAAGGATGGATCAATGGGATTGTGTTTCAATTATTAGGAACTCAACAAGATCACCATAAGGAACATATATCCTCTCTCAGGGATTGAACACATGTTTGATCAATTAGGAGGATATAAATCCATCTCAATAAGGATCTTTATTTTCGATATCTTCAGATATAGGTGAAGAAGGATGATATTAAGAATAATTCCTTCTATATAATCTATATGCAAAATGATATTTTTATAATTCCCTTCAGAATTACAAATTCCCCTACAATCATTATGGATTTGATGAATATAGTCTTTAAACAATACCTCAACAAATTTGTTTTAGTTTTTCTTTATTATATTCTCATATACTCCATAAACAATGAGGAACACAAAGAACATATAACATTTGTGTTGGTGAAATTAAGAAATGAGAAGTGTATTCCAAGTTCATAAAGTGTGATATTTTGGATGAATCATGCCACATTCTTGGGACATGTGATCTCAAGTGAGGGAATTTCTATATACCCTTAAAAAAGGAGATTGAGAAATGGCTAAGACACTCTAGTGTCACATTAATCAATAATTTTCTATGATTATCAGGGTACTACCAATGTTTTTTGAGAAATTTATCATTATCATGAATCCCAATATCTATGTTAACAAGGAAATGGATGATATATGTATGGACAAAAAATGTGAGGAATTCTTTAAGGAGCTAGAGAAAAGAATGATCACTAAACTTGTACTCACATTACAAAATAGTGGAAACATTTGTGATATACATTAATGATACATATAATGGAATGATTTGTTTAGTCATGAAAAATAATAATGTGATATCATATGCATCATGGAAGTTGATGATCCATAAGTAGATCTACTCGACACATGATATGAAGCTAGAAACTGTGATTTTTTCATTGAAAATCTTGTGGCAATACATCTATGGTGAGATGTGTGAAATATATACTAATCACAAGATCCAAATGTATATGTTCCTCAAAAGAAGCTCAAGATGAATAAAATGATATTTTTAGAGCTAATGAAGGACATTGATTTGTCTATTCATAATTATCAAAGAAAGAGAATAAGGTAGTTGATGCTCTTAATAGAAATAACATGTTGCTCTATCAATGTTGTAGATTTGGAAAGACCCACTCTTCAGGGATATGTAAAGGATGGATTTAGAAATCATAAGGTTTTGTAAAATATCTCCTATTTCCAAAATTATTGTGCAATTATCTATCCAAGAGAATATTAAGAAGGCACAAAGGGATGATCTGGAGATACAATAAAAGGCGAATGCAGTAAATGAAGGGTAGCTGAACGTGTTCCATATAGATGATGATGGTGTGATATGGTTTGGAACAACACTTTATATGCATCAATCTCTTGGGATAAATGACGATCTATTTGATAATGCACATATCTCAACTTTATCTATCCATCTTGGTTGCACCATGAAATACCACGATCCATGAGAACTCATCTGGTGGGACAACATGAAGAAGGAGACTGTTGAGTATATCTCAAGGTGATTGATATGTTATCATGTTATATAAAGTGATAGATGTCCAAATGGTTGATGAAACCATTTCCTATACCCCTATGGAAATGGTATTATGTCACTATAGGCTTTATCACAGGTCTCCCAAATACTTCAAAGGAAATAACGAGATACAGGTTGCGGTGGATCGACTCACAAATACTACTCACTTTATAACTATAAAAGAATATATATTTCTTGAAAAAATTGAAAAAGATATATGTGAATGAAGTAGTGAGACAGCATGGGGTTCCACTCTTGATTCTCTCTAATAGTGATCCATGGTTCTCATCTATATTCTGGAGGAGTCTTCAACATTCCTTGATTACTGAATTAAATTTTATTATGTCATATCACCCCAAAACTGATGGCCAATCTGAAAGGAAAATTCAAATGCTCGAAGATATGCTCAGATCATACTCCCTACAATTCAATGGTAGATGGGATCAATATCTCCCACATATTGAGTTCTCATACAATAATATTGTCAACTTGAGTATTCATATGGCACCATATGAAGCGATGTAAGGAATGTGATTTATAATTCCATCATGTTGGGATAAAGTTAGAGAAATAAAGATACTTGGACTAGATAATGTACAATAGATTACTGAGAAGGTTCATGCCATCCAACAATATACAAAATCTTCTTATATTCAATAAAAGTGTTTTAATGACAACTGTTGAAGGGTCATAGAGTTCGACGTTGGAGATAATGTCTTCCTTTGAATATCACCATGGAAGAGAGTCATGCTATTTGGAACGAAAGGGATGTTATGACCATGGTAGATTGGCCCTTTTGAAATCCATGAACTATTATGTGCTATGGCCTATCATATTGATCTTCCAGAAAATATGTATCATGTTCATGATTTGATTCACGTATCACTATAGAGGAAGAACATACTAGAATCCTCACATGTACTGAAGTCCTAGTTGCTATAGTTGGAAGATGATATATCTTATGTGGAGTAGCTAGTAACGAATGTAGACCAAGTAGATAATGTTATACCTAATAAGAAAACCTAATTTATCAATGTGTTGTGAGGGAACCATAATTATTAAAACGAAACATGGGAAACAAAGGATGCGATGATGGAGGTGTACCCTTAATGGTTTATGAAAATAAATATTTCGAGGGAAAAATTTCAAAAGGGGGGAAGAGTGTTAGGACCTAAAATTTTATCTATAATAGTTCAACCTTCTTATAGAAATCACAAAATTTATAATTAGGAAACACAATGTGACATCATGGTTAAATGATCTAATAAATTATATGTGACCATTAAACATAAATTTTCCACTTCTACGTTTTGAATTTCAAAAATATGAAATACATGGTTGCCCTCAGAAAGATGTCTAGAGTTTGATAGGACAAAGTTAATTTTTGGTGAATAGTAACATAACCTTTTGAATAGTAATATGAACCTTATAAATATTAAATCTTCCATGTGAATTGGAACCTTTCCAATGATGTTATAAAAAAAATTTATGCATCCTATAAGTGACAATGAGATATAATTATATTATTCAATTGGTTTTTTATGGTGTCAAAATTTAATGATTAATTCATCAATTTAAAATTAATTTTAATTTCATAAAATGTATTCATAAACAATTATTTATATTTCTCATGATTATATGATAATGTTACAAGACCTTAATTTTATTTTTTAAAGTGTTATAAAAAGCAGTTTGACATTAAAAATTTGTATTTTTTGGTTATTTATAATTTCATTTAAAAATTAAATTACTCAAATTTAGAAAATTATTTTCATAAAATGGAGTCGATATTTTATTTCTAATCATTGAAAAAAATTTAGGGTGAATTTTTTATATTTTTCTGAAATACATCAATTTTTTTGAAAAGTGAAATTCGATTATTTACAAAATATGCTAATTAAAAGAATTTTTTAATCATGCCTAAGTCGTAGATGATGTAAATAGAGATTGGTTCAATGTCACATGCCTTTTTTACTATATTTAGTCATGTAATCGTCACTATTTATTGTCTTGATGTAAATTAATAAACTAATGAACTAAATAAAGTGAAAAGACCTCTCCCCTTCATTATAAATACTACCCCCCTCAGAACCTCATTTCCTCACAACTTAGAAGCATAAAAAATATAAACAATTCTTCCCAAAAATATTCCATAGACCCCCCACTTCTAGCATATCATGGTCTCATACAAATTCCAACCCTAAGTTCCATGAAGAGGATCTCAAGAGGATAATTCATGAGTAAATTCTTCTCTCTCTTTTCTTTTCATTTTCTTTCAAATATCATATTTTTCTTCTCTTATCCTTGTCTTATCTTATGCAAATGTGATGATAACTCTAGTATGATTGATATAGTGGTATGATATCAATTTAATGGATAATTATTCATTATAATCCTCCCTCTGTCTCTTTTATTTTAAAATTGAAATCGTTGTCCAATATGTGTGAATTTACCATCATCGTGGGTGATGCACCATTATTTTCTTTCAACGCATTTAAAGCAATAAATAAAACCATTAAATGGTTTAAAAAAGATTGTATTATTTATTTATTAACCAATTTTATGTTATGGAAAAAATATTTTTACATAATACTATATGATAAAACAAAACATGTTCATTTTAATCCAAAAACATCCCAAATTAACATGAAACGTTCAACATTAAATCGCAACTAATGATTCATCCTCATGGTATAAAAACAAATTAATTATATGATAATTTAAAATTCAAGAAGATAATAAATAATCTGTAATATAAACACTTTATGTTTATACATGTTCTATATGAACTTATTTTTGTGTGTACAAGTGAACCGTTCATGAAAAAATAGAAAATAAATACTCCTAAATAATTAATTTAATCTCCATAACTCATCTAAATTAACAAAAATATTAATAAAAGATTAATGAATAAATAAAATGTATAAAACGATCATTATGTGTTAATTAATTAATAATAAATGGTTATATAAGTCATCCAAGTGATGAATGTTTTTGGAGACAAGTTAACAGGAATTTTTGAACCCAAATTTCTTTCATCAGGGTTTCCCTATTTCACTCAATTTTTAGAATGTTTATTCCTTAAAAAACTTTTCATAATAATTATAATACCTTTTATGGGATATAAATGTTTTCCACTATAGTTTATGTCAAATAAAACATTTTCTAAAAGAACTCTCCTTTCTAAAACATGCCTTTTACATCTCACAAAAGGTTTATGGTTCTTGTATCAAGTATGTTACTACCTCTTTAATTTGGGAACACAAGGTTTATTAATGTATAATTCATAATATTAAACCAATTTATTTCCAAGGGTTAATTATTTCCATTATTGATATACTTTATATATGGATTTCATGATAATGTTAACGGTATGATGTGACGGGTACACCCAGAATTATATAGTGCAATGTCGATGTTATGAAGTGACGGGTGAAGTTGGAACTAAGTAACGATCCAATGTTGTGGGTAATGTGAAGAACCTCATGAGTACGATATAATATAAATGAAAATGATGCTATACTATTTCACAACTATGTGTGGTATTAATCTACTAATACATGATGTTTTATTTTTATACATAGCCACTTTTCAAGACTTTTATTAATTCTTCCTATCATGTTTATGATTCTATGCCTATGTTATGATGATAAATTTTATAATCACCGCATGTTGTATTATCTCATGTTATTATCCTCTTACAAGGATTCTATATTACCCCTTTTTGAAATATATTCTATAGTGATTATTTGTACTTAGGAGAAATCAAGGGCCAATACAAAGCTATAGAAGAATAAATTAAATAAATCATTATGTTTTATGTTGTAAAAGTTATATATGGTCCTAGTTTTCCCATGAAACTAAACCTCTGGATCCTAGTGGTGTAATTTTTTTATGTTTTTTATTAAAATTATGTCAATGTATGGTATGAAAATTAGGGTCTCTATATGATTTTTCATAGAGTTATTTTTAATATTTTTTTGATAAGATTTATGTTTTGATGAACTGTGAAAATTACTGTATTTTTATTTAAAAATACTTTTTAATCTAATTGATTTATATAGATAAATTATATTTTAAATTGGTATTAATTTATAAATAGTTTAATATTACATTAAATAATCAAATTTAGATCATTTCAATCAATTTATTATGTAAAATTTATATAGAAACATTACAATATTTTTAACATTTTAAATTTTAAAACAATTTTTTTCATTGTGTTTGTAAGATGAATTATAAATATATTTTTTCAAATTATGAGAATTAAATTTGGTATAATTATTTCCATATTTATAATCAAACGGTCTAAATTTGTTTTTATGGTCAATTTCATTTGAACCCACAAGAAATTTACCATGATAAAAATATTATTTACCGTTGTATTGGTAAAAAATTAAACCGGTAAAATTTAAAAGGGTAACGAATTAAAAAACCAAAACAGTAACACATTTAATGGTTAGTTGAGGTAATTATCAACTTTAAATAACCTATATAATATTAATTTTCATCCAAAGTCATGGAAATTAATTCCACCTCAATGTGGTTTGATTTATATATAAAATATTCATTATTTTAAAAACTTGATCCCACCTATCCTTAGGTATAAATACAATCATTCACCACACCATTTCAACTGAATTGACTTGTTTATCCTTAAATTTTTTCTTAAATATCTCATAATTACCTTACTTGTTTCATAGTTCATCTGATGTCACTGATGGTCCAAATCAATAGTCCTTATGGGGTCCTCTAATGATGTGATATTCAAGAGAAATGTTTCTCAAAACATCTCTCTTAATTTTTTTTCAAATTACTCCTAATATATTTCATAAATAAAGAATAATAATTCTTGAATTTCTTATTTAAAATGATTTTATGTTTATAATTTAATATATTATATCCAACATTTTTATGAAATCAAATAATTTAAAGAAACAAAACTATTGTCAAAATTATGTCGGTTAATCACCTTTATGAATTATGATTTATTCTATTTTCCATTACCATCTTCATTCCAGGTCATAAAACCATTTTTTAGTAAAATAAGATATTAATATGTATATTATATCCTATTTTGTGATCTGTAACTAATATATAATCATAATATTAAATAAATTAAAACTAGTTCATGGTGTTCTGAAAAACCAAAAAAATAAACTAAACGTTTATCATTAACATTTTATCCAGTTAATCATCCTGATGATAGAATTAAATGATATATGGGACCATTTAAAATAATGTAACTTCATTAGTATCATTTACTTCATCTTCTACAGTTTTATTTATAGAAACCCGGGCTTAATATACATGGATATTACATCATTTTAGATTAATATTCAGTACATTACATAAATACATGTTTAAGGATAGTAATAGTTTAGTGTCTTTAGATACATTTAAATAAAATCATCTATCCTATAAAATGTCTTCAACATCTCTCATAAAGATATCCACCTTTATTATATCTACCTAATACCTTTCTTCATAACCTGGGGAAAGGAAATATATGAAAAGGGTGATATCATCTTCTTGGTAAGGGTAAATAAAGAAAATGCATACGCATATCATAAACATAATGGTTTAAGAATGTGACCATGATTAGTATAATATTATTTACTCCATATCATATATCATAACCATGATATATGGGATAAATTTTTGGAGTTCATAAAACATTAATCATAAGTAAATAAAAATCATTATCCATGAAATAAATAATGAGGAATAATACATAGGATTTGTTGCATGCATATAAGAATAAAAAAATTATGTCATGGATTCCTACCAAGACCATTATTATTATTATTATTATTTTCACCACCAATCCTTTTTTATTATTGTTGTTATTAAATACCACTTTAATTCTAGTGGGAACCTACAAAAAACATTTAATCTCAAAGAATCACATCGCATTTCAGAATAAAAATTAAAAAAAATAATGAAGAACCATCATCATCAAGCCAAAACAGTCATCACGATCCCTGTTTCAGAATTCAATGGAAACTAATATCATCGTAATCCCGAAAATCTCACGAATATATCATGGGGAAGATATTGAATTGATTAAGACATGTCCTATCATCAAATCATCTCCATCAACGCAAAACAGTGTCATCATCATAACAACGACATCCACCACTGCAAACCACAACAAAAATCACAAAAAACCAGCTCATCGTCACCATCACCTTCACCTCCATCCCAACATCAATCTACACCACCTGGAAATGAAACACTAGAGACCATAAAATTCCATCGAATCTGTATAGGAACATAGGAACCATTTCATCCATCCCCATAAATATAGAAACAAACAGATCTCCAAAACAGATTGAACTCGCCTCATTGAAAAACTTATGGAGAAAATGTGCACCATCGTGAGAGATGAACGACCACCACCAAAACAAACCATGGATGAAACCAAAATAAATCAACATATTGGAACACCATTTAATAGTATACAAAAATTTATACCACTGGTATGAAGAAAACAATCCCACACCAAATAAATGAGAAGTAATCTGAGAAAACTGACCCCTGTAAAAGCTCATGCACTATGAACACCGACAACCATTGAACTACACCTCCTAGATCCTAGTTAAAAAAACTTATCTAGATCTATCTAGGAGGGGAGTAGAATATAATAAGGTCAAGGAAGTGGTTAGATAATAGAGGAATCCAGACTATGGAAACAATGACGAGATAAAAAAGAGGTGGGCTACAGAACAAACAATCCAACCCAGGTCGTCCCATGAGACCCATCGATTGGTGAGCTGTAATAATCAAAACCTATCTGAACCACTACTCCAAATCCGACATAGGGATTCATAGCGGAATAAGAGGTCAGATCTATGGAATGAGCGACTAACAGCTTCAGTAGCATACAACCCCCATCTGGACTCTAAGACCTCCAGGAAGACAAAGACAACGACATAAAATAAAAGATGAAGCACCTTCCTCAGAGAAAAAGAGGACGAAGGGACCAAAAAGGAGGAAGAAATTGCATGGGGAACCACCAGTCCCAATGTGAAGGGTTCTATGAGGAAACCCTAGGAATAGTAAGGAGGAGGAGGATATCTGGGAGAGAACGGTGCCATTCTCATCGACATATGTTACCTCCAACCAGTCTCAGTTCACTATCAGTCATTTGGGCTCCAATGGGTCATTTCGTGATAAATAAATTTCCAAAACCATTATTACATGTCAGTCATGGGATAAAAATTGTGTACCAACTTTGGTCTTGGGTTAGAAACCTCTGTACCCTCTTACTTTTAGGCTTGGGATACAACCCATGTACCTTCTTGTTATCATAGATGGACTGTAACCCATATTCCGTATAACTTTTAGTCTTCATATTGTGTTTTGAATTGGGATACAACCTATGTACCCTCTTAATTTTAGGCTTGGGAAATTAACCATGCACCTTCTTGTTTTCAGCCCAGGTCTACAACTAGTGTACCCTATTTATTTTAGTCATGGGATACAACCATTATACCTTCTTATTTTCAGGCTTGAGCTACAAACCATGTACCCTATGAAATCATATAAAACATATCCTTACCCAATGAAATGGAGGAATATATTGGTCCCACCTAGATTATAATAAAATCATTCATACATGTGTTAAAAGATAACAATAAATTCATCATATCATGACCCATAAAAATCTATAGGTTTTACAAATATCAAATCACAGTCAATGAAATGAAATGTGTATCATTAAAATTTCAGGACCTCATAACATATGAAAATATATAGGTTTCATAATAACTTCATGAAATAATAATCCATGAAAATAAGTAGGATTCAAAAGCATAAAACCTATTGAAGTGGAACTCATGTCAAAAGAATCATTTCATAGAAAGATATAACATTCAATAAAGAATTTCAATAAATCCATTGGATAATTTCAATGAAGGGCATGAGTAACGTCAATATATGTTATTTTTTATGGAAAATATCATAGAAGGATATTTTGAAAAAATATATTAATGTAAATATCATTTGTTCTTTGAAAAATGATCTTAAAAACATAAATCATTTTGAAACCATGTTCCTTAAAAACAAATAAAAAAATATCAAAAAACATTTGAAAACCATTTCAATGAAAATAAATTTAAAAAAATATTCATAAAAATTAATCTTTTAAAAATGAAAAGAAAAAGTCAATTAATTTATGGTGGGAAATTCTTTACATGTCATATAAGGTAAAAATAACATTCCAATAACATGATAATTTTTTTTTCTAAAAATACCTTTTTCCCAAAGGGATGATAATATTCATTTGAAAAATTTGATAAAAGGAAAAATGGTAAATATTTAATTTTAATATTTTAGGATTATAGGAGAATATTCATGGTTAACCTATTTAGAAAAAAATTATTTTACGAGACACTAATTTCTGACCTATGAGAGGGTAGATTATGTGTTTTATAAATTCCAATTATTAACAATCTTATGTAAAAATGATTTAAAAAATGGTACCAATACATAAATTTTTCATGACTAAATGTGAGTGAAGAAAATTCCAGAGTTTTCTTGAGATATGGATCATAATATTTCACAAAAGGAAGCATAATCATTAACAATCTCTAAAAGCGATGAGAATGTTTCAATAAACTCGTACAACTTGGTTACATGTGTTCATTCAATTAATGTAAAAAAATAATATTAAATAAAAATAACATACCATTTAAAGAATAAAATTAGGTATATATCATTTCAAAGGATATATATAAATCTCTTGAAAAAATATAGGTGCGTAGCATGGCTTTTGACTCATGAACGGTAAATTAAGAAAAAATTTATTTACTTATTTTGAATGTTTTGAATCATAAAACCCATGAGTGAAATATCATAAAATTTATTTTTAAATACCCATAGGTTTATGTATAATAATAATATAATATATCCCTGGGTGGTATACAAACAACAAAAAATGAATCTATGGTTAATAAAGAATGTATCTCCTAGAAATAAAAAGTGTAATGAAATTATCATAACATGTGTGTTGAATTTTGTTGTACACATTCCAAAATCCTGTATAATAAATATATATTTATTATAAATATAAAATAAAAATATATTATTACTTATAATACCATATATGGTTTTATTATTTATTTATATTACCCACTTTTAATCAATTCTATTTTAAGGTTTCACTTCGTGTAATATACACATTTTTTCATGTGTGTCTTAATTTGTTATATATTCGGTCCTTATACGTATATAAAGATTTCCATAAAATAAACCATGAATTTAATATAATTTTTATTCAGTATATTTATATTATAATTATCCATATAATATTGAATTATGAAATAGAATACACATTTCATGGAGACGGCAGGTCATACGTATGCGTGAATGATTTTTTCATTTAATTGTCGTGTTGAATGAAATAATGTAAGAGACATATATGTATATATATTTGTACATATATCCAGATTAATGTATATTTATTATATAATATATATAATATATATTATATAAATTCTATTAACCCATCTTTAATATATTCAATGTAGTGAATTAATGAATTAGAACACATTGCAGGGTAGGTAGACCACACTTCATAAAATGAAATTATTGTATTTAAATTAATTAGAAAGTAAAAATATATGTTTTTAAAATAAATATATATGATTTAATAAATAATAAATATAATATATTACATATATAAACAGTGTTTTTTTATAATTTTTTCTATGACCTTGACCCCGGATTCCCGAATTTGGTGTATGAAACATGGAGTGTAATTTTTTTTAGAAACTTCCAGAAAAAATTACACATCTCATTCCATCATAGAGAATCATCTTAGTTTAGGCTTTGCAAAAACAAGATATAACTGATACATTTCATCAAAAGAACTTGGAAAATATAAAATTCATATTGTGGGCATCACATAAGAGTACTCAAATCGTTAAAAATATATGAACACTATAAAAATAAATTGAAAACATAGGGTGACCATTTAAAATTCTCAGTATGGGGTTTCAAAAAGATTATTGAAATACTTTTTTAAAATAAACAACCTTTAAAATAATTTCAAAACATTTTCTTAAAAGGAAAACAACACTTCATAATGAACTTGGTCAAAAATTTCTCAAAGCATACTAGATGTCATTTTTAGGAAAAATCTTATAATAGAATTATATATTCACAAAAATGTTAAAGGTAAAACAAGTATCAGAGTGTGTATACAAGAAAAAAAACTCATGGAATTATACATACTCTTTAAATTTATCAAACTAATTTAAAGGTGACATTGGAGGATTCTGGAAAAATTTAGCATATGAATAAACACTTGATTTGAATTTCATATGTAACAATATCCTGATAAAATTAACACTTAAAATGAAATTCATTAAATGATAGATGTAATAGCAATTACTGTATCAAAAGTATTAAAATAGTTTCTACACATTCCTTATAAAACATTGCAAGTACATACTTCATTATTCCATTTACATTCATCACCATTATCATGAGAAAAAAAATTATTAACCATGGAATATTATACTAGTAAAAATAATCACTTGATTGGTCATATACAAATACATAATGTGGGAATTTATAATAGAAGACTTCATAATATTTTTTTCACGGCCTTACACTATGACCAGATATAATCATTCTATCAAGGCCTTCTTCCAAGACCATACAGGTAAAAACCCAACATAATTTGTCTCATGAGACTCAACCTTACCCAATGCATTAGAGCACTATCTGGTCTCACCCATCATATAATATAAGTCAAATACAAATTTCACATGTCTAGTGTGGGATAATATTCATTGTTTCCTATACCACATTCAATATTTACATACATAATCGGTGAGTAATCCTGAGAGATAAATTTTATTCTTCCATAATTTTTCATAAATTATGTGAATTTTGAAATAAATGTAAAAATTTCTCAGTTTGTTTGTTTCATGTTATGGAGGAAACAAACATAACAGTGATATACATGGACAAAATGACATGCTATTGCACATGTGACAATAACTAGTCCACAAAAAATAATGGATTATCATAAAAATTAATAACTCTTCCATTTAAACAACTATTCCATGAGATTAATCATTTATTATACCAAAACACTTGTTTTGAATTCAAGATACCAATCATTCATGTTCAACCATAAACTAATAAAGGAATTATAAAATATATTAAACAAAAGATTTGATAACTGAAAGAAAAAATATAATATTTTTAAATGTATAATATTTATTTCATGCGAGGGATTTGTGTATAAAAAATTAAACAACGTTCATTAAGCATGCATGTGTATATGTATTAAACAAAAGATACATCCAACTATTTATCATAAATTTAGATTCATGAAATAAAACATTGATGACTTATTCTATAATTTTTAGGCACACAACAAGAAAACAATGTTTTTTTATTGTTTTCCAATATCAGATGGCATTTGTGATCATTAGGACATTTGTATATGTAATTTTGGTACATACATGAAAATGTTGGTTTTGGAAATCACAATTACAAGAATAGGAATAAGCATAGGAATCAACTATTAAAATAATTTTTTATCTTATAAACTAAATAATCTTCAACAAATTAAATCATTATACATATACTTATAAATATATTTATTACATTATCAATATAAATCCATTCTTAATAATCCCTTTTACTTGCATAAATACATTATCAAAATTTTGACAATTATTACTTGAAAACCCCAAAAACAAAATAGGGTTTGAAGATTATATAAAAATGTATATATATAGATAAAGTGTATACATGAAATTTATCAAAACCAAAACATGGATTGATAAATCCTTATATGTTTTATACAATTCAAAAACATTATTTAATCAGTCAAATCAGTTTTATGAAAACCTAAATCAGTTTATAATTAATGTTTACATATATACATACACACTTATAACCATATGTACACAATTTTTATATAAGGGTTTTACATATCAAAGCTGAAGGTGAAATAACCCTTAAATATTTTTCACGACTAAAGAACATCTTAATGATATCCATCATCCGAAAATATGAAACAAAATAAGTTGGATATATATATATTAACACATATATATAAGGGTTACTCAAACACTAAACTAAAAATAAAACCCATTCAATATTAACATTAATTAAGAACATTATTTTAAAAAAATTATCAATAGATACTCATAAAAATAAAATATTGTTGTTATATAAATAAATGTATATATATACATAACCATATATAACTAAAGTGTAAATAAGGGTTTTCATATGAAAAAAACAAAAATAATCCCTTACATGGATTCAATTGAGAGAAATATCCAAGAAGAGTCTTTGTCAGGAATTAAGAAGATTAAAACATGTAGGGTTAAGGTGCAAAAGGGATCTTATATATATTTTAAATATATATATTTTATAGATCTTGGTTTTGAAATAATATATAAAAAATTCCTCAGAATCGAACCTTGAATATAAGAAAAATCTTTTTAATTATGGTAAACCCTTTTTTAACTGGAAATTTTATTATATATAAAATGTATATAAAAGTCAAATTTTATTCTAGGAGGTTTGGTTTAAAAAACCCATGTGCAGATTCTTTGGAAAATGAGATAGAAGGGGGGGGGGTGATGGAGGAAGGTGGACCCATGGGAGAGGAAGAAATATTGGAGGTGGAAGAAAATCATGTGTCTAGAGAACTAGTTTGGAGTGAAGAAGAAGAATAAAAAATGAATTGAAAAATGAAAGGGAATTGAAGGTTCAAGATCTGATCTCTCGTATGATAGGATGACTATGGTGAATTTTCGGGTTTTAAAAAGGGTGAGTGCATGAGATCAACTACTTCATAATCAAACTATTGATGAAAGTGAATAAGATAATATTTGATAGTGTGGATTTGAAATTTGGATGGACTAGTTGGATTATATCTTACGCAGAAATATTGGACAACTACAATTAGATCCCCCATTAAAATCTATTAGCCATATCAAAGCATCATGTAGAGGGTGGCTGCCTTATAAACCTCAGTCCACTACCACTAATTAATTAACTCTCTCTACCCCTCCCCAGAACCGAACCATACTAGTTCTCCCATTCGAGTATGATATGCACCCACCCTATTCCACAGAGCTACCCCCATGGTGGCACTACCTTCCAACACCCTTTAGCCCCAATGGGCGCACATACCCTCACAGTCGGCATGTGCTTGCTGGGGAGCCAAGGCTGGCCGCTTCACTCCTATGAGAGTTTTGCGAGATTCCACCCCTGACTGGATAAATGCATAGCCAAGAGTGACACATTTTTATTATATTAACCTTGATATAAAAAACAAAAAACATTTACACAATTAAATCATTAATAAGAAACACGGTAATAGATACATTTCATGTTTAAAAACATTCAAAAATAAAAATATTCATATAACTTCATCTAAAACCAAAGAAAGATAAAATGAATTAATATATATTTATTTTCATTAAAACAGACAATGTTTTTAATATTATGTGTTAAAATATGATTTCAAATTCATTTTAAACATTGAATAATTATAATACTCAATCCAACATATAATTTATACCATGTCATCACTTAACCAAAAGTATAAATTTTAATTATTAAGTGTATTTTAAATCATGATTTCAAATTCAAATAAATATTTTTGTATAAAAACCAAATTTATACTTCTATTGAAATTAAATGATGTGAACAATATGTACTTTTATTTGTATTTTCATTTAAACAAAAAAGTCATGATTTAAATTTAATTTTAAGATTTATTACATGATACTTTAAAAATATAAAGATAAGTTCAATTAAAAACATGTTCATAGATATAACATTAAATTATTTTGAAATATTCATAATTCCTAATATAATAAAATACATAGAATTCATAAAATAATCAAAAAATTTAAATTACCCAATGGATATAATATTTTATGACTATTATGCAATCCAACAACCACTTAAGGACTGTAGTGGATATTATCATCCACAAAGGAATTACAAATATGTGCATAGGGTATTCAAAACATCAAAACAACATCATGAAGATAGTTCTCTACATCCCATTAATGATTATAATGGTTTAAATTGTTATTTACATAATGTTCTTTATTGTGAAATATTCTAAGGACTAGCACTATTTTCATGGTCTTTTTGGTGTGTTTGGGGGTCTCCCGGTAATTCTGATTGGTCTTATAGTAGGTATTGTAGGTTAGTGAGGTTATTTTTTCCTTATTATAGTGTAATGTTTCAGAATTTATATTGAATAAAACTTGTCTTTCTTTTTATTCTAAATGAATTTTATTTTAGATGCACCATTTTTTAAAAAACCAAAACAATAATAATACCAATAATTATCAAAATAATATTATTAATAATTAAATATGTTCAAGGAGTTACATTACCCCCTAAATAGAATTGCATCCTCACAATTTCCTTCGTACTTCCGGAAACTGAATTTAATCTACCCACCATGATGTCCCTTTACATGTATCACTGGTGTTTCTGACTTCCCATTTTTCTAGTTAAAATAATTCTGAGAATAGTTTCAAAACCCTCGATTTTTACGGTCTAGATGCAACATATGAAACATGGGTCATACTCATGTAGAAATCTATAGTTTCTCAGGAGTGGGTAATGAGGGGTGTGAAGTTGGGAGACATCATCATGAACTTGATGTCTATATAAAAAACTAAAGGACTCATCCTCCAAAATTTCAAATTCCCTTACTCAAACAAAAAGATCGCAGGACAAGATCTGACATAGATATATTGCACAGAGGTCACTCACTCTCATAGCTTCTTGGAAATCCTATAGGGGTAAAAATTCATTAGGCTAGAGTAAAATATTTAAAAATAAGTTCAAATTACTTCCCACGATGAGAATAGGATAGAAATTGGACGTGCATCATGACGAACTAGTCAATTACTGATCCTTAATGGAGATGAATTATACGAAGAGTGAAAGATATGTGGTAAAGATGTTTTCATGTCAAATGAATATTTTCAAAGTATCATAGTCTTCTAGACATGCATTCACAATTATGGTATCTATAATCTTAGTACGTAGAGAAAAACTATTTTTGGTTGCCTTTTGTCATCCATTTGAAAATTTTAAGAAAGAATTATGTTTGGAAAGGCATAAATAATTTTATAGTCTTGTTCTAATTTTCCAGATTTTTCTAAACCGATCCTCAAATACCAACTATGATGACCTCAACCGTAGAATCCTAGAGTCATTTCCTAAAATATGGTGTGTTATATTATTTAAAACATGTAAAAAATTACACATATCATTCCATCATAGTGAATCTTTTTCCTTTTAGGTTCTAGAAAACCAAATACAACTGATAAATTTCATCTAAAGAACATGAAAATGATAAAACTCATGTTGTGACCATAAAGTAAGTGTAATTAAATCTATAAAAATAAAATAATCCTATAAATATAAATTTACAACATAGGGTGGAAATTTCAAACACTCAGTAAGGGTTAGAATAAGTAAAATTAATGAAATTAATTTTAAAAACAAACAACCTTTTGAATAATTAAAAAAACATTTTCGTAAATTGAAAACAACACTACTTGAAGCACATAAACATCATTTTTAAAAGGATAATTGATGAAATTTTAAGGAAAAATCTTACTTAATAATTAGATATTTACTTAAAACCTATAGTAAAAACATATATTTGAGTGCGCATACAGGTACAAAAACACATGGAATTCTACATAATCTAGAAATTGATCAAAATAATTTACTGGTGATATGAATGTTTTTAGGTAAAATTATCACATGAATTAACACTTTCTTAGAATTGTATATGTAACAATATCATGATTCACTTAACACTTAAAAATAAATTCACAAAATGAAATATGTAATATGAACATCTATATCAGAATTATGATAATAGATTCCACACATTCCTTATAAAATTTGTATAGTACATACTTCATTATTCTATATGAATTCATCACCATTATCATAAGTAAAATATTCTTAATTAAGGGATATTATACATTTAAATATAATCACATGAATGGTCACATAAGAAATGTAATAAGGGAAAGTATAATGCAAGACTTCATAATATCTTTGTCAAGGTAGTATTTTAATACTATACATTATCATTCTATGGACTCCTCATGCCAAGACCAAAGAGGTAAAAACCCAAAATAATTTTTCTCATTAGAATAAACATTACCCAATACATCGTAGAGCTATCTGTGCCCACCCATTATATCATATAAGTCCAATAAATTCCTCATATATCTAGTATGGGCTTATATTCAAACTGTCCCATGGGACATTGAATATTTACATTCATAATCCAAGAGTTATCAAGAGAGTTAAATTTCATTATTTCATATATATTCATAAATGTAGTGAATTATTGATAAAATGTAAAAATGGATAGGTTTGTGCATTTTAGGTTATGAATGCATAAATATTAATAGTGACATGCATTGAGAAAATTACAGGCTTTTGCACATGTGATAAAAACTAGTGCACATAAAATAATGGATTGTAACCTAAAATATTAAATCATACATTCAAATAATTATACTAGGAGAGTACACAATAATTATACAAAAATACATGTTGTGAATTAAAGATTCACATTATTCATGTGAAACCATACACTGATAAAGTAAGTGCCAAGAAAATTAAATCATAATATTTGATAACTAAAAGAAAAATATATAATATTTGTAAATGTATAATATTTATTTCATTTGAGGGATTGATGCATAAATAATAAAACACAATTCACTATGAAAGCATGTGTATATGTATTAAACAAAATTATCATCCTACTATTTATCGTAAATTGAGATGATTGAGATAACAACGTGATGGATTCTTCTAAAAATTTTAACCACACAACTAGAAAATAAATTTTTGTTATTGTTTGGAAATATCAGATTTCACTTATGATCATTCAGACATGAGTATATGTATTTGTGTTACATTCTTTTACATGTGGGTTTTCAAAATCAGAATGAAAATATTATGCATAAGGATAGGAATCAACTTTTAAAATAACTGTTTATGTTTTGAAGAAATTAATCTTAGACATATTAATACATTATACATATTCTTATATATAGATATATTAGTTTAGAAACACAAAACCATACTTAGAAAACCCATTTACATGCATAAAAACATTTGCTAATTTATGATAATTATTACTTGAAAAACACCAAAAAAATATTGGGTTTGATGATTATGTAAAACCACACACACACACACATATATATATATAAAGTGTATACATGGTATTTTGAAAAAACAAAACAAGGTTACAAAAATATTTATAAGTTTCATACAATTTAAAAGCATTATTTAATGACTAAAATCAGTTTTATGATAACATAAATATGCTTCAATTTAACTTCTTCTTATATAAATATATATTAACATATATACACAAAGTGTATATATGGGTTTTATATATCAAATCCAAAGCTAAAATAACCCTTACATATATTACATGAGTATAGAACATTTTACTTATATTTGTCTTTTAAAAAATATGAAATTGAATAAGTTAGTAATATATTAAACACATATATGTATCTAAGGGTCAATAAATCACTAAACTAAAAATGACACTCTTTCATGATTGACATGAATTGAGGACATTTTTTTAAAAAATATTCAAAATTTAAAAATCATAAAAAATAGGGTTTTTATATAAATAAACATATATATATATATACATAACCGTATACAAATAAGTTATAAACAAGGGTTTTTCATATTGAAAACAAAACAAAATAATCCATTACCTAGATTGAGGATAGAGAAAGATTCAAGAGGAGTCTTCACGAGGAATTGAGAGGATAAAAACCCATAGGGATTAGTTTCAAAAAAGAGTTTATATAAACATTAAATATATCTATTTTATACATCATGGTTTTGAAATAAAATATAAACAAATGCCTCAGATCTGACCCTTGAATATAAGATCTTGCTTCCTAATCAAGGTAAACCCTACTTTAATAAGGCATTTTATTATTTTTAAAAAGTGTAGGAAACACAAATTTGATGCCATAGTGTTTGGTTAAAAAACCATGGGATGGTTTTTTGGATAATGAGAATGAATTGGGGATCCTGATTGATAAAGAGAGACTCATGAGAGAGGAAGAAAAAATGGAGGAGGAGGAAAACCAAGGTATGACACAACTGGATCAATGTGAGGAAGAATAAGATGAAAGGGATGGGAAAAGAAAATGGAAATGGAGGGTCAAGATCGGAACTCAGATATGATCGTAAAGATAAAGTTAAACTATAAGATTTAAAAAGGTTGAGTTATCGAGATTAACAAAGTCCTGATGAGACAGTGGAAGAAAATCATGGTGGAAATGCTACGGCTGTGGAGATTTAATATATGAATTGATCAGATGGTTGAGAACATTCATAGTGTGATTGAACAACCGTGATTGGCCCCCATTAAATACAGTGTCCCACATTAAAACATCGCACAAAGGGTGGATTCCTTATAATCATGAATGTGCCACCACTCATCAATTAAATCTCTCTCCCCCTCCCCAGTACCTCCCCATACTGATTGTCCCCAATGGGTGTGCACTGTTCCCACAGAATGTCACCGTGCCGCCCCACACAGTGGTCCTGCCTTGCAACACCCATGTACCCTTGTTGGCACGAGTACCCTAACGACCAGCCTATGCTGTCTAGGGAGCCAAATCTTGACCACTTCACTCTTTAGGTAGTTGTGCGAGATTCCTCCCCCATCCGACTAAATGTCTATCCAAGGGTAACACATTTTTTATATAACCCTAGTTTTAAATAATGTAAAAAATGTGCATAATTACATCATTAATTGAAAAAAATGTTTTAGATACATTTCATGTTTAAAAAAAATTCCAAAATCAGAATATACCATATAACTTCATCTAAAACCAAATAAATCATAAATAATGTATTAAATATTTATTTTTATTAAAAAAAATATCATTAATTTTATTAATCTAAAAACGATTTCAAATATATTTTGAACTTTGAAACATTATAATACACAATCCAATATATAAATTATAACATGTCATCACTGAAACAAAATTAAAACTTTTAATTATTAAGAGTATTTTAAAACATGATTTCAAATTCAAATAAATATATTTTTATAAAAAAATATGAATACTTCTATAAAAATTTATATATGTAAACAATATTTCCTTTCATTGTATTTTCATTAAAACACAAAAGTCATGATTTCAATTTTATTTTATTTTTTCAAAAATTATACTTTAAAAATCAAAAGATAAAATCAATTAAAAAAACATTCAATGATATAATTTTATATAATATTAAAATTAATTAAATTCTAAATATACTTATGTACTCCGAATTCATAAAATATTAAAAATACATAGAATACCCAATGGATATATGATTTTATGACCATTAAAAAACCAATGGTCACTTGAGGACCAAAATGGCTATTAACTGTCACAAAGGCCTTCTAAATATGTGTATAGGGTATTGAAAACTTAATAAACAACTTGTTTAAGATGGTTCAATATATCACCTTGATGATTTGAACGGTTTCCATTGTACTCTCCATAATGTTCATCATTATGACAGACTTGAAGGTCTTACAATATACTATTGATATTTTTGTATTGTTTGGTGGTCTCCCAGTGATTATAATAGGTCTCTTTGTAGGTATTATAGGTTAGTGAGGGTTTTTTTGGCATTATTTAAATTTAAGGTTTCATCATTTCTATGAATAAGACATGTATTTGGTTTTATTTTGAAAGTATTTTATTTTAGATGCACCACTGTTAAAAAAAGAAAACAATAATAATAACAATAATTATGAAAATATTATTATTGAAAATATAATATGTTCTTGGAATTAATATTTCCACAATGAGAGGCATTAAAGAAAAAATAATGAACAATCATAGTTTAGTGATTCTCTAGTTCATATTACAAATAAATAGTATGTTAGTTGACTATTAGATGGATGTGATTGTTAATGTAGGCTAGATACATGGAATAAAAACATACAAGTATATTATGTATTTTATTGTTTTTCTAAAATCATTTAATAATGATTGTAGAGTGGGTGTATCATAAAAATAAACTAATAGAGCTTGAGAGAAGATGTTATCTCTTAATCCGGTAAATCATTTTGGTCTGTGGAAAAAGATATCCTTAAATTTCTTTATGCCCATGTAGAGGATTCAAATAAGTAGTAAGGGATGTTTATATGAGTATTGGGCAAGGTATGACTAAACCTAATATGTTTTAGATGTGTGAGGAAGTGGGATTTGTGATTTCTTTTTATAGGGATGAAAAATGACTCACATAGAATTTTTTAAAACAAGTTATGTGTACACATGTTATTACCTAAAATAAGTAATAAAAATATAAAAAATAATGATAGGAATATGGAATAAATATGGCCATAAAAGGGGGTTTGTACTACTGGATATGTAATTTCCCCTTATAATTATGGTTTAACCAATAACTATGTTTAATTTGACCTTAATCATAGTGATTAATTTTAATACCTCTTACTAATAATTTTGGTCAAAAAATTACATCATATATTTATAATAAAAATTATACAATGATTACAATGGTTTATTCTCATTTTTATAAATTTATTCTATATATGATTCCAAATTAATTTTAATGAAAATCCCGTCGACGGGATGGAATAATGAGTTTTTAAAGTAGAAAAATGATCAAAATTTTGTTATGTTTTTATATTTAATTTCGAAGTGAAATTTTTTATAATGAAATAAATTGTATTAATTAATTTATAAGTGATATAATTAAACCATAAAACAATACTAATAAATTAATTAATATTAATAATTATTTAAACAAAAATATAGTTATTAACTAAATGCAGTATTATCATTATTCAACAAAAATGATGTTTCTCCGAAAAATTCGAAACCTATATCCTAAACTAATTTCATGATTATAAATTCCAAAATGAAGATTATTTTATCATATTATATATCTCTATTTCTAAAATTAATTTTTTTTCATTATGGAAGTACATTTAAAGTTATTATTTTTGACAAAACACTATATTTAAACATATAAAGTCTTCAAAAAAATATATATTTTTCATTATCAATATTAGTTATTTATTTAAAATTATTATAAAAATAGTTTAAATTTAGTTATTACTATTAAATATAATAGGTTTTAATGGATAGGAGAAGATAACTAATTTTAATAATTATATTAATAAAATATTGTTTCCTAGAAACTCAGTATTGTGTGTGATATACGTCAAGTCAGTTTGGTGTGTAACGTATGCCAAGTAAGTGTTGCGTGTGTCAAAATACATGATTGTTCCCTTTAAAAGTAATATTTGAACTATTTTTTTAATATAAATATATATATATATCAATTTAAGTGTCACATGAAATGAAACATATAAAAAAGAATAATTAATTCAATAGAACATTTCCCAAAACATCAGAGGGTAAAATTCCAGTGCCCTTAAAATGAATTTCAACCTAAAAATTATGATGGGACTTTAATGGTTTATCACATGAATGTTAATTTCAAATAATCCCACAACATATAAATGAATACTAAAACATCCTTTAAAAATGAATGATGGAAACAAATAATTTACCATAATGTAACATAAAACTAGGTTTCCACACAAGAGAAAATATGTGGGATGTGAAAACATAGACATGGATCAAAAATCTAATATTCACATTCTAATGAAGATTGGTGAAGAACATTGATTATTATATGTGGTTGATAAAAAAACCATAAATCTCAGATTATCTAAGGGACCATTTGACTTATATGAAATAAATGTTATCAGAATAAACTTTTTCAATATAATTTTCCTAGATTTATGGAATTATTTTCCTATATACGTACATAAGGAATCATATGTAATATATTTTAATCCTTTTAACATCTAAAATCTCACCCTTCAGTTTATCCTTGATCAATTCTCACTTCATCTCTTATTAAAGGAAATGATGGTGAATTTTTCATTATTTGATAACTGATATATCATGAGATCCGTAAATAGAGTTACAAGTCATTCCATATACCTTCAGATATCATCCTAGCAAAAAGGTTATCATAAGTTATCCTACATGTATAAATTATCACATGGTGTGATATTAATTTAATCTCACAAACATAATTTGATGTTTAATATTATCATTCCACAAAAGTTTGACCTTATAACCATTCCAATATCTAAAATTCTGAAACATTATGAAGAAGGATACTAAATCATTATAATATTAATCCCCATTAAATAAAAACTAACTATTGGTTGTCACATTACAAACATGTTAATACCCAAATCAAATATTTCCTTAAAACATGCTAATATCATGAATTACCATAAATCATATTAAAAATATGATTTTTTACTTATTAAAAAGATTAATATATATATTATTTAAATATAAGAAGTTACAATCTTCTCTTATGATGATATATACCACTTCGTCAACAAATAAATAATATGATTTTGGGTAATCAGTACCATTCTACTCACTTATTTATATTCAACATGTCTCTTATCCAAAAATAATTATCATAACATTAGGAACACATTAAGGATAATCATTCCCTTATTCTTTTGTTTCCTGTGAATATCACATTTTCATTAAATCACTTTTCTTATCTATTATAACTATTCAATATATTCGTCAAAATATTTAGAGAAAAAAATAAACTGAATAATCCAAATATGATTCTTCTTTCATAAATATTTGATCCAAATACATAAATACATTAATCCTTCCACTTTAATGGTTTAAATTGATTGGTTCCTTCCTTGGTTTAGAAGAAAACTATTACATCTGGGCATTATGTGGTGTAATTCATGTCTTCTCTATAGATGATAAATTTAAATCCTTTAAAATTCATAACTATATGACCCTTTTCCTATAGAGATAACATCTCCACTTCCATTTGAGGTATTCATTAAGGTTCTTTTCCCTTGTTTTTGACTTATAAGAAGAAAATTCTTCTTCCCCATATGATCCTCAGAAATTGAACATTTATAAAAGTCCATATTACTCTAATGTGATATGTTTGGAATATCACCAAATTTCACATTGTTAATCATATATCACAATAGTTGATTCATGATAATCGTAAGATATTTATCTCCATATATTATCATTTTTTGTAGCTCAAAATATCCAATTTGTCCATCAGACTCAATTTTAACCCATATTTTATGGTTTCCTCCATTAAAAAAACCCAAAAATCATGGGGTGAGAAACATATATCATAGAAGGAAACCACATAATCTGGAAAATTATATATAAGATGTCTAAATCATGAAACCTACATTTTAATAAATGACACATTAGTTTTATCCTAGGTTATTCATATCCAACTTCTATTTTAATCATTCATGATGGTTTGTGAAGAGTTTGTGAATTCCCAAAGCATATCCCCTAGGACTATCAAATCAGGTGTGTATCCAAGCATGATGTCATGTAATAGATAACCCTTAATCTGGAGTGGAATATCTTTTTAGAGTTCTTAATCCATGATACATATGCTCTAGAGCCACATCCAATTATAGTATATATATATATGGATCTATTTATAATAAACCACCCACTCTCTCTTATTCCAAAATTCAAGGACATTTTTCTAAATGATAACTCATATATATAAATATCATTAGATACATCCATAGAAATATACATATAAATATACCTATGGATATAACTAATTTTCTCTCATCCTGGTTTCCAAGGGATGAGCAAACCTTTACTTTGATACCAACTATAGAGACCCATGATTAGCTTATATCAATATTACATCATTTTAGATGAATATTTAGTAAAATAAAAAAATACATGCCCAAGGACCATATTAGTATATTGTCTTCGGAAACATGGAAACAAAATATTTTATCCTAGAAAAATATATTTATCATATTCGATAAAGATCTCCACCTTTTGTTACATATACTTAATACCTTTCTTCATAACCTTGGGAAAGGAAGCATATGAAAGGGGTCAGCTCAAATGTTTAGAAAGGGTAAAGAACAGAAATAAATTTGCATATAATAAACTTAATGTTATAAGAAAATTATCACGATCACTATAATTTCATATCCTATATATAAAATATAATAAACATGTGTTATGGGACAAAGCTTATAAATTCATAAGACAAGAATTATAAGGAAATATACATCTTAATCCATTATTGTTTTACTGAGTAATCAGACATATGATTTGTATAATACTTATACAAATATAATATTTTATGTTAATGATACCTACTATGACCATTATAACATGTTAGGATTAGGCTATGAATCATGTACCTGCTTTGAGCTTGGGATAAGATACCCTATAGCCTATAACATTTATGTGTGGTCAAGAACCCATGTATCTTCTTATTACTAGTCTTGGGATACTACATGTGTACTATATTTCTATTAGGCTTGGGCTATAACCCATGTACGTTCTTGTTTTATTGCATAGGATACAACCTATGTAATATATTACATTTTGGCTGGGCTACAAACCATATAGCTTATTTTTTTCTGGATTGGGATACAACCTATGTACCTTATGAGCTCAATCAAAACATATCATTACCCAATTCATTGTATCAAGATATAAGACCCACCTATCACATAATAAAATCATTCATACATGTGCCACAAGATAATAAAACATTCATTATATCATCACCTAAATATGATTTATAGTCATAAAATCGTAACCCATGAAATGTAATGGGTATTATTAACATTTAATCACCTCATAACATATGAAAGGAGATATGTTTCACAATAATGTCATGAAATTAGAACCTGTGAGGAGAAGTGGGTTTCAAAAGCATAAAACCCATGGAAGTGAAAATGGTGTCATAAGAATCATTCCATCAAAACATAATCCATTAAAGAGTGGATATAACTGAATCCTTTGGATCAATTACTAAAAGTTAATCATTAATATGAATATATGTTATATTAGATGGAAAATAACGTCGAAGGATATTTTGAAAAAATTTCTTGAGGTAAATATCATTTCTTCTTTGAAAATGGATCTTTTAAACCTAAAACCATTTAAAAACCATGTTCCGTAATAACTTATAAAACAATATTGAATATATATTTTTAAATAAATATCCTAAGAAATATATTTTTAAATTATATTCTTAAATATTTTCCTTTTAAACATGAAAGGAATTCTTCAAATAATTAATAAAATGTATGTTCGTACATGTCGTACGAGGTAAAAAGAGCATTCTGTTTTCATGAAGAAAATGTTCGAAAATGAATCTTTCAGAAAGAAAAAAGAATATTCCTTTGAAAAAATTCATACAATATAAAATGGTAAAATTTTCATTTTTATATTCTAGCAGTATTGAATAGTATTCTTGGAAAACATTTTTATAGGACAATTATTTTAGGGAACACTAATTTCCAGCCGAATGGTGGGTAATGTTGGCCATTCTTAAAATCACATCCTTGATTACATTATGTACCATGTATTTAAAAAATTATAACAAGAAATGAATGAATCATTAAAAACTAGAATATAATAAAAATATTGAGTTTTCTTGAGATATGGATCATTATATTTCACCAATATAAATATAATCAATAATAATTTCCAAAAGAGATGAGATTGTTTCAATAAACTATTACCACATAGTAAGTCGGGGTCATACACATAATTTAAGAAAAAAAATTAATAGATGAATAAAATATCTTAAGAAGAATTGGATTTATGGTATAACAACTCAAAGGATTTATATACACCTAATGTAAAAATATAGGTGCATAACATGGCATATAACTCAAGGAAAGAAAATTGTGACATAATAATATTACCAATTTTTTAACATTTGAAACATATACCCAATGTGATAAAGATAATAAAATGGATATGTTAACAACGATATGTTTAATTATTATAATCATATAATCCATTCATTAGCAGTATACACCCCATAAAAAATGAATGGGTGGTGAATAAAATGTGTATCTCAAGGAAATAAAAAGTGAGATGAAATTCTATTACCCTATGTCTTGACTATTATTGTACAAACTAAAAAAATTGTATAAGAAATATAAATATTTTATACATATATCAAAGAACCATATTATTACATATAATACCATATTTGGTTTTATTATGGATTTATATTACCCACTTGATAACAATTATATTTTACGTTTTCCCTTCAGGTAATATCCACTTTATTTTTCACACGAGTCTTAATTTGTTATATCATTTGTCTGTATACATATATCATGATTTAAAGACTGTAAAACATTATTTAAATATAACTTCTATTCAATGTGTTCATATTATAATAATCTATATAATATATATTTTCAAATTTGAATACGGCATTCATGGATATGGTAGGTCGTATGTATGCATGAATGCTATTTCCGTTTAATTGTCCTATTGAAGGAAAGAAAGTAAAAGACATATATGTATATATATATATTTAAGTATTTATAACATTATTAAAGTTACATTATTATATCTTATATTTTCACTGAACCCATATTTAATACATTCCATGTAGTGAAAGAACAAATCACATCGCTTGGGGGGGCAGTAGTCCACACACCCTCAAAAGAAATTATAATATTTACACCAAATGGAAAGTAGATAGATGTGTGTTGTAAAAGTAAAAAAAGACTAAATATTTTTTAAATATAATATATGAAATATATAAACTTATTTTTTCCCTCATAATGTATACTATGAGGGATTTTAAAGGAAAATGAACAATCATCATTCAGTGAGGTGGTGGTTCTCTATAGACATAAACTGTATGTTCGATACCCATTTGACGGGTGTGTGTGTGAGGGTAGGTATGAACCATATCATAAAAAAATTCTAGAATATCTAATATATAGGTGTTGTTATGAAATCATGTAGAAATGATATTGGATGGGTTGGATAAGGAAAATAAAATAAAGGAGCTTGAGAGAAGTTGTTACCTCTTAATCAGGTTACTCCTTTCAGGGTTCTAGTGAAAGGATTCCTTGGATTTTTTTCTAATCAAGGAGATTCTTCTGAGATTAAGTGGGAGATTATGATAATTTTATTTGGTAGATCTTGGATTTTCTTATGTGGTGTCATAGGTGTGAAGAAGTGGGAGAGGTGGTTGACTTTTATAGTGAATGAAAACTACTCACTCGAAATTTCTGAAAACATGTTTGGTGTACACATGTTCTTACCTAAAGAATTTGTAAAAAATAAAAAAATAATGGAAGGTTTATTGAATAAATATGGACATAAAAATGGTGTTGGAAATGTTTCTTGTTCAATTTGTCCCCTAATATCATGCTTTTGTCCCTAATTAAGCTTAATTTGTCCTTAATAACGATAATTATTTTTAATCAATCTTACTAATATTTATAGTATAAAATTACATTATATAACTAGAATCCAAATATTATACTAACTAAAAAAGTGTATGAATATTTATTAAAATTCAATTCACAAAATTTGAATAATTAATTTTAATTCTAATCCTGCAGATGAGACAATGTAACATGTTTCTAATGTAAAAAAATCTACAAAAGTTTGTTAACTTTTTATACTAAATTTCAAATTGAATTTAATTATAATAAAATAAAATATATTTATTTATTCATAATTGATCTAATATGAAATTAAAAGAATTAAATTACAAATTAACAATAAAAATTATTTAAAAAAATGATTTAAGTAACCAAAATGTATGATTTTTGAATATTCACAAAAAATGAGGTTTCTAAGAAAAATCCAAATAATTCACTCAAATGTAACTTAATAATTAAAAATTATAAAATTAATTTTATATTATAAAATTAAATTTATAGATGTGTTAAAAAATATTTTTTTTCCTTTACAAATATACATGAAAAGAAGATCATTTTGAAAATAGTATTTTTAAAAATATAAAAACTTTACAAGAAATTATATTTTTTCATTATCAATATGTTTTATTTGTATAAAACCATTTTAAAAATATTTTAAATGTAGTTATTAATATTAATTTTTTTTATTATATAGGTTATAACAGTCTCTTTTAAATAATTATAAAAATAAAATTATGTTCCGTCAGAACTTGTTATTGCGTGTAACAAATTCTAAGCCGGTGTTGCGTATAGCCCATGCCAAGTTGGTGATGTATGTTGCACAATCGAAGTTAGTGTTGCGTGTAGTGAAATCCATGATGGTGTCTTAGGAAATTTATGATTGCATTAGTGTTTAAAAATATAAATATATAATTAAATAAATATAACAATTTCCAATGTCATGTGAAATGAAAAATATCAAAAAATAAAAATAAAAATAAATTAAAAAAATATTTCACAAAAATCAGGAAGTGTTACTGTAACAACCTTATATTTTATAAGATATATATATATATATATGCTATGTATTATGTTATACGAAACACCAAAGTAATCTTTCACTACACAGAACACTGGCTTGGCATGCATTACACGCAAGAGCAACCTTCCTCGATAGCTTGCATTCTACGCATTACCGAGTTTCACTAGACAATGATATATTATTATAATATTATGAACTAGAAATTATGAATATTTTTAACCAAATTTTGAATTTTATAACAATATAATTCATCTTAAATATTTTATAGAATGCGATATGAAAACAAAATATATTTTTTGGATAAAAGAAGTATTTAAAAAAAATACAGTTTTACCGCCTTTTGATGGGGCACCCATTTTAAAAATAATTTTGAAAAGTTTCTAAGTTAAAATTTAAAAAATAAACTTATTTTTCTGAATAAAGATAAAAAAATTTACATTGGATAAATTTTTGATACTTTTCTTATAACATTCATATTTTGATGAATAGTAAAAATACGGTAAATTTTTCTTAAAGAAACTTGTTTTATCATGTTAATTTATATAGATAAATGATAACATTTAATTGTTTAAAAGTATAAATAGAATATATTTTTACCATTTAATATAATTTATGTCTTTCCATGAATTTTACATGGAATCCATAGGTAAAAACATTTCAATCTTTTGCAATGTTTTAACTTTTAAAACCCATTTCTCAACAGCGGGATTAATTTTAAATTAAATACTACAATATCTATGATTTGAATTTGGAAAAATGGATTCCATATTTGGAATCAGTAGGTCCAAATTATGTTAATAGGATAATTTTTATTTTTATACATTATGAATTGTAAAAACGGTAAATTTTATTTACTACAGTTAAAGGTAAATCAGGTAATTATGGGTAAAAATAACATTATAAAATTAACCTTACACCTAAAAAATTCTATTGGATGAATTAAAGTCAAAAAGTATCAACTAAGGGTTGGAATAGATTCATTTCATGGACTTCTGACAATGAAAATGAAATTATTTTTATTAAAACCAAAGAAAGTGACAACATGATACTCTCTTATATATTATAAGTGTAATAATTATAATTTAGTGATAAATCTCATATAACCTAGAATATTAATAGTCTACATAAAGATAATAAAATTATCAACATCATTTAAATTTATTTATAATTATTAGGGATGAAATAATTATCATTAATGGTGACAAAATAATGATGTAGAAATTAGTTATTGACTGAAATATCAAATAAATGGTTTCAAAAATATAAAACTAAATATTATATGAACTAAATAATGTTATCCAAAAATTTATTGATTAATATTACATATTAAGAATCAATTAAATATTTTTGTTTGGATATATCATATGTTTGGATTTTATTTAAATTCGAGTAAATGAATAGTGTCAAAATCGACACTATTGTTATTTTATAAAAATAACATATTATAAAATTGCTTAAAAATCACAAAAATATTTAAAAATTATAAATTTATATTTATATTGTCTAAAATTTCATAAAATATTCAATTATGGAAAATTAAAAACACATAAATTATTATTTATAACAATTTAAAATTTAGAATATTATTACCGCAAATAAAATTTAATATATTAAATAAGGATAAATCAAGTTGATAAGTTTTAAAATAAATTCCCTACTTTTCTAAATCTTATTCGATGATGATATTACACACCTATATCAGAAAATATTCATATTTGAGTCATTTTTGGAGGTTTTTATCTAGTGTTTGAGTTTATTATAAAATAATATTTTAGATTTTTTTAAAAGTGCACCACTCCACTCTTATAAAATGAAATCTCCTAACTCTCCTTTTCACAACATTTTGAGCCTTCATTCTCATCCAAAACCTATCAATTTATCTTCTCCACTTCCATAGAAACATACTAGAGGTCTTGGTCTTCTTCAAAGACCAACTTTAGTGCCCTAATAGGTGGTTTAGAAGAGGCGCGTTGAAGAAGAGGTAATATCCTTTACCGATTCATTCAAATTTATTTTTTCTTCAAATTACATTTCATTATTTTTTTCATTATAACGTAATAACAAAAATATCAATAATATATTTATATGTTATTATAAAAATTAAATAACCCTATTTCACCTCATATCCATTCTATGGAAAATAAATTCACCACGAGTGCAAAAATATAGAATACCGTCTCTACACCGTGGTGTAATATGTTTTCCACCACTACCATACTTGGATGGGTATAATGGTGAAAATAATAACAATATATGAATATTATAACATGATACTAATTCTGAGTTATTCTTTCATCCACTCCAATACCATTCAATAATTATAGGAATGATATCATTGCTCGTGCGTACGTACGATTTATCATCACCACTGTGGGATGTTATACGTTCTACATGATATCCATTAAAAATGAATATATAATCGAATTGAATGAATAAATCTGATATATATTATACTAATACCATTTTGTAAATGACGTACCAATACCCTAAAAAGGTGAATAAGAATTTATTAGATAAAACACGCATAAGAACAGAAAGAAATGAACAGTCGTATAAGAAGTAGCAATGAAATATTACTAATAAGAAGATAATAATATGACCATATATGATATCATACCAATGTAAATTATTCTCAAATAATTCAATGACATTATTTAAATCATTATACAATATGTTCAGATACATAAAGAGCATATCAGACCTAAGGTAAGATAAAATCTTGCAATCTCATTTTTATCCTAGATTGTTTATACTTAAAAATTTACTAGGGTATATTTATCATCCACATCCATGTTTCCTCAATATTTAATATTATTTCTATCCCCCAAAATATTTTTAAATCCAATTTTACCTATGGGTGAATTTTTAGTAAAATATATGAAAGGAATCTTTTTTCATTTTCAGTATGAGATACTTTTTGACTTTTCCGAACAAAGTATGAGTAGAATGTTTTTTTAAAATATAAGACATGAATGGATTTTTATTATTTCCTAGACATTATTTCCATGAAGCTTCCTTTAAAATGTTTCATGTTTATTCTTTATTACCGTCATTTAGTTTAGAATTGTATGACATATTGACAAAGGAAAAAATGTTTTTAATGTTGAATGTATATTTTTCTCAAGAATGGAGTTCAAGTGTTTTATCAAAATTATTTTCTATATAATATAATACAAGGTTCTATTTCAATCTATAATATTACATTAATTTTATTATGATATGATGGAAATATTTTTATGGAGTCCTTTTTTTTATATTGATTATTCTATGATTGCATGATGTTTTAAGAATACCATTTTTATTACATGGGTTATGATATGATGTATGGTGTATGATTTTGGGGAACACATAATAATTGTATCATAATGAGAAGGGTGTAACCTATAACTCCCTCTAATGCATTGGGTAATGATTTATATCTCATGAGATAGACATGGCTGGAATGAAAAGTTAATCATGTTTAGTGATACAGTATTGGAACAAGGAGTGAACTCGGTTCCGTAATGGCCTTTGTCTGCTATGATGGTCTTGGAATTGAGTCTTGACTAATATGAAATAATTTTCTATGATTATGTGTGTGTGCCACAATGTTTCATGTCTAATGTTATGAATATTGGGATTACAATTCACTAGTTTGATTTATCCCATGTCATGATATTATGATCTCTTTTTTAGGATATGATTTTCATAATGTTATGTTATTATGAATATGATATGATTGATATTTCCGTTATTTGCCCTTACTGAGCATTTGAGCTCACCTTTGTATGTTTTCTTTTCCCCAGGTTAGAAAGAAGGGTATTAAGTTGGATATTCCAAAATGAACTCTAGATCTGATGAAATAAATAGGAGACAATGTAGATGATTTATGAACCATTTGTTTATGTTCCCCAGTTTCTAAAGACACTATACCTATATTGTCCTATCATGGTTTTTTAATGTGTTGTAAAAATTATGATTAAATTCTAATGTAATAAAAATTTATTTAAATTATGGGTCATTATAATTGGTATCAGAGGAAAAGGTATAGTCAAACTTTGGAAATTAAGATGTGCAAGCCTTTGTAAGAACCCTAAGGATATGTATAATCATAGAACACAGTCTTAGTGTTTTTTTAAATGTCCATTACTAACCTATGATAAGACCTAATGTGTGAAATTTTATTACGGATTATGTGGTTTTCCTATTGTAATTAGTGTTGCTCACTCTGTGATTCTTGGTTTTAGTCAATGGTGGAACCTTAAGGAACCATGTTATTGTTGAATGTGATTGGAAATGAAATGATTGTCCCCCTGAGAAACCAATAGTAATGGGAGTTTGAATGAAAAATCTTGTAGTCATGCTCACACAAATTTCTTGAGCCATAAATCATGCAGGGAATCCAAACGAACAAAAGAGGGAACAATATTATGTTGAATCCTTTATGAGGCAGCATCCACCGACATTCAGGGGTTCTTCTGATCCATTAGTGGTTGAATAATAGATCAGTACCACAGAAAAGATCTTTTCATTCCATAAATGTTCTGAACAAGATAAATTCATCTTAGTAGTATATTGTTTAGAAGATGAATCTGATAAATGGTGGATTCTTTTGAAGAATACAAAGGAAAGGGATGAAATTGAGTCCATTGAATGGGACAAGTTCAAGAACTTATTTTATGATAAGTACATCCCTTGTATTCTTCAAACAATGTTGGATAAGGAGTTTGTTTAACGGATGTAAAAGGATGATGAATCTGTTGGTACCTACGAAGCAAATTTTACAAGGATTGCAAGGTACGCTTTTGGATTATTATCCAACTAGAGAGTAAGATCGATCAATTCTTTAGTGGATTAAAACAAAGTATTAGAAAGGCATTAGCTATAAGGGATTTCAATAGCTATGGGAAAATTGTTCGATGTGCTCTCACGGTTGAGATTGAGATTGGAGTAACCCATCAGTCATTTGGTTCTGATAAGAAGTGGAAAATGGAATTCAACAGAAAATCAAAAGACCACACTAAAAAGAAGATGAGTTATCCATTATTCTCAACTATTATAAAGAAAAATGGAGTGGATTGTCTTAAAGGGACATGTAAATGTTTTAAGTGTGGAAAAGACGGTCATTAGGCAATTGAATGCTGTAGTGATGGGATAAAGATGTCTAGTGATGCGAACAATGAAAAGGCAACACAGAATGCAACTCCAACACTTAAATGTTACAAGTGAAAGGAAATGGGGCTTTATGCCAATCAATGACCTAATCCAATGTTTTTTGATGATGATCAACATCAAAAAAATCATAAGTTTAAAGACAAATTAAATTCACATGCGATTTCTATCAGCGATGTGTAGTACAATAAAAATGTTGTGAAAGGTAAACTTACCATCCACTCTAAACAAGAAAATGTTTTATTTGATTATGAATCCTCCCAGTCTTTTATTTTTGAATAATTTTATAAGGTTATTACCATACTACCCCAACAAATAGATGCTGAGTTATCTATGACAGCTTTTATTGGCATAATAGTCGCTTCAAAAGTGTACAATTCATCTCATATTGAAGTTTGTGGGAATGTTCTTCCGACAAATCTTGTGATCCTTCCTATAGTGGAAATTGATGTGATTAATGGAATGGAATGTATTTATTTATATATATCTCTTATAAATTTCTTAATAAGGGAATCCACATTTCATATTCCTGGTCAATCTATGATCATCTATTGGTGCAATGATGAATATAACCTTCCAATTGAAATTTCTTCCATATTATGGGTCTTTATTCCAATAAATGAAGGTTATTTATCTCAAATGGTTGGAGAGAAACTCACCATTATGAAAATTACCATTTTACGGATGTTTGAAGATTTATTCCTAGAGGAATTTCCTTGTCTTCTACCAAATCATGAAGATTGGTTTTCAATAGAACTCATACATGGTGCTATGCCCATTTCAAAGACACCATATAGAATGGCCCCAATTGAGTTATAGGAATTGAAGATTAAACTCCAAGAGAATATATATAAGGGATTTATATAACCTAGTGCATTACCATGGGGAGAAACTGTTCTATTTTTTTGAAGAAAGATGGATCAATGACACTCTGCCTTGATTATCGATAACTTAACAAGATCACTATCAAGAAAAAATATCCTCTCCCATGAATTGATGACATATTTGACCTACTATGTAGATCTCAATACTTATCAAAGAATGATCTTCGTTCAGGGTATCATCAACTAAAGGTCAAAATGAGGATATACCAAAGACAACTTTTTGTACATGGTATGGACACTATGAGTTTATAGTCATGCCATTTTTGTCTTACTAATGCCCCTGATATCTTCATGGATCTAATGAATAGAGTCTTTAGAGACTATCTTGATCATTTTTTGGTAGTCTTTATAAACTATATTATTTTCTATTCAAATAGTAAGGATGAACATGAAGATCAATTACGAATTGTATTGAAGACCCAAATAAAGCATAATCTTTATGCCAAATTTACCAAGTGTGAATTTAGGCTACAAAAAGTTTCATTTCTAGGTCACATAATCTCAAAAGAGGGGATATCTATGGATCTTGCAAAAACTTAGGTTATTGAAAGATGGTCGAGACCAACAAAAGTAACTGAAATATGAAGTTTTCTTGGTTTAGAAGGGTATTATCGACGTTTTATGAAAGATTTTTCAAGCTTATCTAACCAACTCACCGAATTGACTCAGAACAGAGTTATGTTTTTTTGGATGGATGAATGTGAAGAGAATTTCGAAGAGCTAAAAATAAGGTTAGCCAGTGCACCTGTGCTCACAATACCTTGTAGTGGAGAGTGGTTTGTGATCTACAGTGATGAATCCAAGAAGGGGATGGGGTTTGTTCTCATGAAAAACTATATGGTGATAGCTTATGCCTCACGATTGTTGAAAACCCATGAGCAAAATTACCCAACTCATGATTTGGAGTTAGCTACTGTAATCTATGCATTAAATATTTCAAGGCATTATCTTTATGTTTGAAGGAGTGATATTTATATTGATCATAAAAGTTTAAAGTATATTTTTCACAAAAAAGGAGCTGAATATGCACCACTGAAGAGGGTTGGAGCTGATTAAGGATTATGACTGCTCAATTCATCACTACCCTGGGAAAGAAAACAAGGTGGCAGATGCATTATGTCGACAAGACCATGTTATCTTATCCATGATGAGGATCACAAAGGATGATGTATTTATGGATTTACAAAGTATTGATCTTAAAATATTAATTAAAGGGGATATATTTTATCATTCTCAAAAGAATGTTCAACCATATATACAAGTGAAGATTAAAAGTGGCATAGAAAGAGGATGATGGGCTTCAAAATAAGGTGAGAAATTATCCTGAATTCATCCTTGATTGTGATGGGATAATAAGGTTCAAGAACCGTGTCTATATTCCTACCATACAATAATTAAAGAAGGTGATGATGGATGAGGCTCATATTTCTTCATTCTATATTCATATTGGAAGTAAATAGATATACAGGGGCGTAAAAGAGTAATTTTGGTGGGATTCCATGAAAAGAGATATCACAGAATACTTCTCTCGAGGCTTGGTTTGTCTGCAAGTTAAAGATAAGAGATAGAAGTCACAAGGGATGTTACAACCATTACCCATACTAGAAGGGAAATGGGAAAACATCACTATGGACTTTGTCATTGGACATCCAAAAACATCCAAAGACAATAATGCTATCAGGGTTATATTTGATCGGCTTACGAATTCGGCACACTCCATTGTTATTAGAGAGGATCTACCTCTCGATCAGCTTTTGAAGATATATGTAAAATAAGTGGTAAGATTACATAGAGTACCACTTTTCATTTTATCTGATCGAGATCCAAGGTCTACCGCGAGGTTTTGGCGGAGTCTTCAACATGCTCTAGATAAAGAGTTGACTTTCAGCCCTGCCTATCATCCTCAGTCAGACAGTCGGTCTTAGGGGACAATTCAAACACTATAAGACATGTTGAGAGATTTCTCTATGAATTTCAATTGTGGCTGGGATAAACACCTACCTTTGGTGGAATTGTCTTATAGTAATATCTTTCTCTCCAGTATTCAGATGGTTCTTTATGAAGCTCTCTATGGAATGAAATGTAGACCTCCAACTTGCTGGGATGAAGTTGGCGAATGAAATATATTAGGACCTGATCTTTGTGATGAGATGGAAAAAAGGTTAGATCTATTCAACAACAAATATGAGTAACTCAGAGTTGAAAAAAATGTTTTGGCGACAACTGAAGAAAATACATAGAGTTTTAAGTGGCTGATAAAGTGTTCTTAAGAATATCTCCTTAGAAGAGAGTAATGAGATTTGGAAAGAAAGACAAGATGATCCCTAGGTATATCAGTCCTTTCGAAATACTAGATTGAGTTGGGAAGGTAGCTTACTGATTGGAACTTCCACCAAATCTCTCTCAAGTTCATGATGTGTTCCATGTATCTCTCTTGAGAAAGTACATATTTGATCCTTCACAAGTACTAAGCTCAGATGTTGTACCTATGGAGTAAGATCATTCTTATAAAGAAAAACTGATAGTGATTCTGGATCATAGAGAAAAAGTTTTATGAAAAAACGACCACTCTCTTGGTTAATGTTTTATAGAGGAACCACCAATTAGAAGATGCTACATGGGAACGTGAGGATATGATGAGGGAGAGGTATCTGCATCTGTTTGTAATGAAGTGACGAATTTTGAGGACGAAATTCATTATAAGGGGGGTAAAATGTAACACCCTGAGATTTTATGAGAAATATATATATATATTTATTTATGTCTTATGTTATATGCAACACCAAAGTAATAATTCACTACACACAACACTGGCTTGGCTAGCGTTACACGCAAGGGCAACTATCCTCGATAGATTGTGTTGTATGCAATACCGAGTATCACTAAACAGTGATATATTATTATAATATTATGAACTAGAAGTTATGAATAGTATTAACCAAATTTTTAATTTTCATAACATTATATTTTATCTTACACATTTTATATAATGATATATGAATACAATGTCAATTTTTCGGATAAAAGAAGTATTTTTAAAAAAATACAATTTTACCACCTTTTGATGGTGCACCCATTTTAAATATAATTTTTGACAAGTTTATATGTTCAATTATACAAAATAAACTTCTAATTTTTAATTTGGATATAATAATTTACATTGGATAAATTCTTGATACTGTTCCAACAACTTTCTATATTATATTGAATTAAAAAAATACGCTAAATTTTTCATAAAAACAAATTTTTTCATCAAGATAATTTATATGGTTAAATTATAAAATATAATAGTTTTAATGTATAAATAGAATATATTTTTACAATTAAATACAATTAATTTCATTTTCATTAATTTTACAATGAATTCATAGGTAAAAATATTTTAATCTTTTGCAATGTTTTAATTTTTAAAACCTGTTTTCTCAATAGTGGGATTATTTTTAAATTAAATACTACAACATTTGTGGTTTGAATTTGTAAAAATGAAATACATATTTAGAATCATTAGGTCCAAATTATGTTAATATGATACTTTGTATTTTTAGACATTATGAATAGTAACTACGGAAAAGATTATTTTCTACAGTTAAAGTTAAATGGGGTAATTATGGGTAAAAATAAGATTATAAAATTACCCTAAAACCTAAAAAAATCCTACTGGATGAATTAAAGTTGACCCATATCACCTAAGGGTTGGAATAGATGCATTCCATGGACTTTTGGCCATTAAAATGATATAATTATTATTAAAACAAAAGAATGTGACAACATGTAAATATGTTATATCTTATAAGTGTAAGAATTTTAATTTAGTGATAACCCACATAAATCATCGAATATAAATAGTTTACAGAAAGATAATAAAATTATCTACATCATGTAAATTTATTTAGAATTTTTAGGGCTTAAATAATTATCATTAATGGTGACACAATAGTGATGTAGAAATTATTTTATTGATTGACATATCAAATAAAGGGTTTTAAAAATATTAAAATAAATATTAAATGAACTAATTAATCTTCTCCAAAATATTTATAGATGCATATGATATGTTAATAATCTACTAAATATTTTGGTTCGAATATACCCTATATTTGGATTTTATTTAAATTCAAATAAATGAATACTTCCCAAATTGACAATAATGTTATTTTATAAAAATAACATATTATAAAAATGATTAAAAATCACAAAAATATTTAAAAATCATAAATTGAAATTTATATGGTCGGAAATTTCATTAAATTTCCAATTATGGAAAATTCTCAACACATAAGTAATTATTTATTACAATTTAAAATATAGAATATTATTACCACAAATAAAATTAAATATATTAAATAAGGATAAATCAAGTTGATAAGGATTATAATAAATTAACAACATGTATAAATCATATTGGTTAAAGATATTAGAACCTTATATCATCTAATATTCATATTTGAGTAACTTTTGGTGGATTTTAAGTGGATTTTGAGTTTATTATCTATTAATATTTTAGAGATTTCCAAAAGTGTCCCTCTCCTCTCTTATAAAAGGGAACCTCCTGCCTCTCCTCCTCAAAAAATTTTGAGCCATAAAGATCACAAAAAACCTGCCCATTTATCTTATCTGCTTCCCTAGAAATATACTAGGGGTCTTTTTCTTCTTTAAAGACCAACTTTAGTGCCATAAGAGGAGGTTTAGAAGAGGCGCGTCGAAGAAGAGGTAATATCCTTTACCGATTCTTTTAAATATATTTCTTCTTCTACTTGCTCTTCTTTATTTGTTTCATTTTAAAGTAATAATATCAGTATCACCCATATAAAGATATATTACTATATATATGAAACAACCCTATTTCACCTTCTATCAATTCTACAGAAAACGAAATCACCGTGCGTGAGTACGTACAGAATACCGTCTCCAAACTATGGTGTAATCTATTTTCCACCACTAACTTAATTGGATATGTATAATGGTGTAAATAATAACTATATATGATTATTATAACATGATACCAATTCTTATATATTCTATCATCAACTCCAATATCATTCAGTAATTATGGGAATGATATCGCCGCTCGTATGTACATACGTCTTACCGTCTCCACTGTGTGATGTGATTCGTTCTACATGATCTTCATTAAACCATGAATATTTAAACGAATTTAATGAGTGAATATAATATATATTATACTAATACCATTCTATAAATGATGTAGTAACAAACTAGAAAGAGTAATAAGAATTTATTTGACAAAACACACATAATAACACAAAGCAATGAACACTCGAATAAGAAGTGGCAATGAAATATTAAATATAAGAAGATAATAATATGGCCATATATGATATTATTCTAATGTATATGATTAGGGAATAATTCAATGACATTATTTATATCATTATATAGGAGGTTCGGATACGTACAGTGCATATCGGACCTAAGGTAAGGGAAAATCTCGCAATATCATTTTTATCTATGAGTATTTATACTTCAGAATTTGCTGGGGCATATTTATCATCCACATCCATGGTTCCTTAAAATGTAATAGTATTTATACCCAATAAAATTTTTTAAATCCAATTTTACCTATTAGTTAATTTTTAGTAAAATATATTAAAGGAATATTTTGTCATTTTTAGTATGAGATACGTTTTGACTTTTTCCGGCCAAAGTACGAGAAGAATGTTTTTTAACATATACAACATGAATAGATTTTTATGATTTTGCACAACATTATTTCCATTAAGAATCCTTTAAATGTTTTCAATTTTATTTTCAATTAACTTTTTTAGATTAAAATTTTATGACATGTTGACAGAGGATAAATGTTTTTGATGTTGAAAGGATATTTTTCTCATGAATGGAGTTCAAGTGTTTTATCAAAATTATTTTCCCTCTAAGATAATATAGGGTTTTATTTCAATCCATATTATTACATTTATTTGATTATGTTATGACGGAATTATTTTTATGCAGTCCTTTTATCTTATATGGATTATGTTATGATGGAATGATGTTTAAGAATCCCATTTTTATTACATGGGTTATGTTCTAATATTTGATTTATGATTTTGTGGATCACATAATAAGGGTTTCATTATGAGATGGGTTGGACTTATATCTCTCTAAAATTAATTTGGTAAATATTTATATCTCATTAGATAGACATAGCTGGAATGGAATGTTAATCTGGTTCAGTGATATAGGACTGGAATGAGGAGTGAACTCGGTTCAGTAATGGACTTTGTCCACTCCGATGGTCTTGGAAATGAGTCTAGACTAATATGAAATGATTTTTTCTTGATTATGTGTGTATTCCAAAATGTTTCAGGTGTTATGTTATGAATATTGGGATTACACTTCACAACTATGATTTATCCCACATCATGATATTATGATCTCTTTTACATGATAAGATTTTCAAAATGTTATGTTCTTATGAATATGATATAATTGATATTTCTGTTGTTTTCCCTTAATGGTAATTTGATCTCACCCTTTCTATGTTTTATTTTCCCCAGGTCATGAAAAATGGTATTATGTAAGATATGCAAAAATGGACTCTAGATATGATGAAATAAATAGGAGACAACGTAGATGATTTATAAACCATTTGTTTATTATTCCCAGTTTCTAAAGACACTATACCTATACGATCCTATCATGTTTTTTTATGTTTTGTAATAAGTATGCCTCAATCATGATGTAATAACAATGTATGTATTGTATGGTTTGTTATAGTTACAGTTTTCTTATTTGATAGTGTTTATTATAATTTTACACAAATTTTCTGATAATTAATCATTGAAATGAATACACTAGAAATAATGAAAATAATGAAATTTTATTAATGAATGGGTTAAAAAATGTTATAAAAGGATCATATAAGGTATTTAAATATGATTATGGATCTGTAATGAGTTAATAAAACACTTTAAACCATTTTAACCATGGGTAATTTATACAAAACTAAAGGAAAACATGTGGTAATGGTTTTGTTAACTCACTTTTACTTATGTGATACATATGACTTATTCACCCAATATTTCTTATGTGTGGTGTATATGTAATTAACTTTGATATATCAGATAATAAATATCACAATCTTCTTGTTATTTAGTGTTTCATATTATAGTTATTATACTTTTGGGGGAATATGATTCGACTGATTAAAAGTGGTAAGAGGTTTCTTAACTCAATTATTATTTACAAGATAAACCTTTATTTCAATGATTATGTCACAAGAATGTTATGTTTGAAATGAAATTTTATTATCATTGGTATTATTTAAATTTGTCTTGTGGATTTACACTGAATCCACATAATCAATTCATTTTTTGGGGACTCTGTCTTGATCTCATTTCATTGCGGTATATTTTGATGTTATACGCCCTTCTTCTTTAATCAGGTGTATATAAAACCCAATTGATATATAATATCATGAATCTTGTTATATTCATGATATTAATAAATTTCAACATTTAATGTGACATTTTTATTTAAGGATATATTTTTAAATCATTTATTTTATATAAGAGGAATTATTTAGACAAGGAAGAGCTTATGGGGACCATATATAGAGAATCACCTTGATGGATCAATAGTATCCTAAGAAAAATAATGTGACCAATAAAATGGGTTTTACCCAAAATGATTAAACCATCTTGTAAAAGTTCTTGACAATATTGGTTAATATTTCACGTACATGATCTCTAACAATTTAAAATTTTCTTCATTCGGAATTTAGTTATTATGATATAAATGATTTTCACTATGAAAAAAAATCCATGGATTGATTTCATTATTAGTTTATTAATTAAATGAAATGTATTTTAAATCATTAACCATTAAATATTGATTATTATATTTTATTCATTATTTATTCCTTTTTATATAACCCTTACTGAGCATTTCAGCTCACCCTTATTTTGTTTCATTTCCTAATATTATGAATCAGACATCTTGAATGATTTCAAGAATGCATGTTACATTATATTTTTTATTTTATATTTTCTATTCTGACTGTAAATTGGATTTCATGTATGTATCTTGTTTACCAAGACTACAAAACTATTTGGTTCTTTGGGATGCGATTCCTAATATCTTATGCCAATTTAATAATGTAGGGCATCGACTCAAGGCTACTGGGGTTGGGGTCATTACACAAATAGTGTATAATATTATTATATATGAAAGAGAAGGGTAGTTTTTAGGAGGAATCCTTATTTTAAGTATTTTCATTAAGTGGGTAGTGGAAGGCCATTTTAATAAGTCACGATAATGACATTTTTGAAAATATTTCAACTAAATGTAAAGGGAGAACATCATAAACAATTCATGAAACTATAATATTTATAAATAATGGATAAGGAAGATATAATATTTAAAAAAACCTCATACTGTAAACTATAGAAATTATTATCAAGTTAAATTTCTTTAAACCATTTAATTATTATTTTTTCAATTTTTTATTTTATCACAGTAACAAATTTTTACAATAGGAATCATGTCCTTTATGCCTAAAAATATTGTGATATTTATTATATAATTTGAAACCAATGATTATAATTTTTAAATAATTTTAATTACACTAATTTTATGAATGTGAAGAAAATTAATTTTAATGAAAAAATGTATAATGTATTGAAATGGTTTTTGAGAAAATATAACTTATGTAAAAATAAATAAATTTTGAGATTTCAAATTTAATCCATAATTATTATAATTATAAATTCCATTATAAAATAAATATTTGTTCTTAGAAAAATTATTCCTAAGTTTATGATTCATACTTATAAAACAATAATGTCCTTAAAGTCATGCTATTTGTAAAAACTAAATTTTCATCTAAAAATAATTTTTTTTAAAAATCCTAAAAACTAATATTATGAAAATATTACAATGATAAAATCAAAAATAATTTTCATTTTCTAAATTTCAAATTATTGTTTTTGTAAATCATACTTTTAATTAAAAATGTGTGATATATTGAAAAATAGTTTTAAAGGAAATTTTATTTTTAATATTATTAAACATTCTCATTCATATTTCCTATAAATTACTAAATAAATTGGAATTAAACAATTGTTTAGATAAAATATGTTTCATCACCATTAATCATAAGTTTCTTGAAATATAAATGAATATGAAAACTAAATTAAATTTTTTTAAAAATACATCTCTAAGAAAAAAATGATATTATTTGTCATTTTGGCTATAACAATAGAATTTAATTAAAATAAAAAGTAATCATTACTGTATTTTTATAAATACATCATAAAGATGATTTTATTATTTATTCCCTCTAATTCAAAAAAAATGTCTTAAATGTCACAAATTATAAATATAAATATATATGTATATATATATCAATGTATCATTTTTCTTTAGTTAGGCATATAAAGAACGTTTTTTATCATATTTGGATCATTTAAGAGAATTCATATGTTATAATATGGGGGGAAATGATAAAATTTTGATATTTTGGATAAATAAAACACCTCATAAATTATATCTATCAATGGATGTAATAGAAACTGATACGATACCTCCCCAATATACTAATACACATAATATTGGAAAATGAATATAGTTTAGAGCTTACATTCCTGTTTAAACATTAACTATCCATGATAAGTAGTATAATTACACAAATATTTTTTGAAAAGTGACGCAGATCATTTTTGAGTTTTGATGTTTTGATTCCTTAATGGGAGTAAAATTATAAATTTACCCTAGTAGATGAAATTGGAAAATGTTTCCTAGTGTTTCATCAATCTTAGTGCACAATGTTTAACAATGAGCTATGTTTTTGTGGAATTATAAACATGCATAACATTAAGGTATTTTTAATATTTATTAATCAAAGAAATATTAATCCTCTTAGTACGAGTTGTGATATATTATAATTTAGAGCTTGAATAAAAAATTTGGTGCCACAACTGTGTCTGAAATGAGGGATTTTTCATAGTATTATTCTTGACAATGTGTTCAGGTCCGATGATTTATACTAAAATGTTTGATGACTTTAATTAGAATCATAGGGTTATTTTTAATATTTTAAATATGGTTTTAGAAGGTGTATTCCAAACCATTTTAATTTAATTCATAATTTAGATTCTTGAATATATTATATTTAATATAATATGTTTATTAATTTTATAATATCTATGCATGATATAGATAAATAATATATATCCACTAAAAATATCCTAATATAGAAAATTCATCATTATAGTTTGACTTTGGATTTTTATTTTACCATGGGGTAGAAATTTTGTAATTTTATAGGATGGATAATTTTCATGAAGATACAGAGTAAGGATAGAATTTAATTAATATTATTTTTTAATATAATCCAATTTAATTAGTGGATATTATTTTAAATGATTTATGTTGAATTGAATATAATATTCATGGATTCAATGACATGCACAAATATCTAGATATCACAGATGAAGATTTTATTAACGAGTTTAAATATAATATTTATAATAATTATGGGGATATTTAAAAGGATGATTCAATGAATAATTTATGTATGAAGGATATGTAGAATTAATGGGATAATTTATGAATGAAATTTATGATGTAATATTGATGAGGATAAATAGATAGTGGATTAATTTTTTTTTGACTTCATGACACAAAATAATGTTATTCCATTATAATAATATATTTATACTCTCCATTATAATATGGAAGATAAAATTAGTTGTGTTAGTGGAAGGATAATAATTGTAATATTTTGAATAATTGGTTATTGGTATACATTTTATTCCATAATCAATGATAACATTTCACAATAATGAATAAACAATATATATTTAAGGATCATTATAGGAATTAAGCTATGTTATCCACATATTATTTTTTGAATATTTATTATTGAATATAATTTGGATTTATTCAATTTTGGTTCCATGAATTATGTGAAATTTTAAACCTAGAATTCATTATTTATATCTTAATTCCAAGGGCCTTTTATTCATTTTGTAATTTTTGACCTATAATCTATTACCATGATTTTTTTGGACAAAGGTTAACATGATAGTGAATTGTAATAAGAAGCCAAAAAGAGGGCATAATCTATGGTGTGAGGTGTATATAGATGGAGTCCCTAAAATTTACACCAAATCACCATTCCACATTCTCACATTTATGAAAATTATGGTCCATCACCTTATAGTAGGTTGATTTAGGCCATGGAGATGGCATGAGGGAGATCTGAGATGTGTAGGAGGGTTGAAAATATATATAGATATGGAGTTGAAGGGTTAAATATATGGATACATGGGGTCACACTAGTTTTTATGGGTGTGTGAAGGGACATTGGTGTGAATCCAAGTTGTGGTCATCAAGACAATGTTAGTGACTGGCCATGATGACAACCAGTGATGTTTCCAGCAGCCAAGGGTAAGACAACTATGATGAAAACCGTACCCGGGAAGTGATAAAGGAATATGGAATAAAAGGTACTACAGATTTCCATATAATAATAAATTATTGAATGGAAATCTACCCACTACATTGAGAACTACACAAATAAGTATAGTTTCCCCAAAAACCCTTTTCTTGGGCCTAGATGCATTTGTTGGTCTAGAATTCAGTCATTTTAATCCATAAATTATTGTTACATTTATTAGGGTATCGATCCAAACCCAAATCATGATTCACAAGTAGGAATCATTTATTGGATATCATGGACCACGTGTGAGGTTATGTGAATACCAAGTTAGGTTGGTTGAACTAAACCATTGTGGAATCATGTTGAACATAGGTAACATGTACAATATGTGCCTCTAATTTTTGATGTGTGCCACACTCACCAAGAACACCCTCCCCTCTCCTAGTGTTCCATATTTCATTACATAGGGGATTCCATATGGCCCATTTTTCAACTATAAGGAATTTTTCATGAAAGTATCACAATATATTAATTGTTATCAAATTATAGACAATAATAAATATTTATATATAATTATAAATAGTGTAACTCATTTGGCTAGTATAAGCCTTTTATAAGGTGATATGTGAGATTTTAGACTTATATCCATAGTATCAACATTTGTTTTTGTCCCTAGTGAATGAATCGAACTTAAATGTTCAGTAGTCCCCTGGATGTGTGTTGATGAATAGGAATAAGTCTTCTATAGGGTTCTAAGTATTGGTACTCCACAACATCCTTAGCGTGAAGTCTCTATAATGATTAGAAATTTTATTTTATCTCTATTTTACATGACATGCAATGGACACCAAGATTATTAATAGAGTTTGATAATCCCCTAACTAGTGTTCCATTATTCAACAAGGAATGAGATATTTATCCATGGTATAGGTACTCTCTTGTTAGATTTTCTCAAATCAATAAGGCAACGACACTATAATGGTTTCATTACTCCCTCTATTTGTGTGGATACTTTATTGAGTCATGGGTCCTCTATAATAGATTTGGAGATGTTCATGGCTTTTTTCATTACCAGTTATTTGAAGAAACTAGGGGACAACACTCCATTTACTATTGGATAATGATATAAATGGTGTGTATTATACTATATTTTTAATATTAGTCATAATTTACCAATGGTAATTAAGGTGTTGAACTCCTTAATCTATAAAACATACTACATTGAGTAATTTTTTTTTCTATGTTGTTGTTTGTGGTGGTTACATGTATAGGATTAATTGTTCAGATTATTTTAACTATATAATATCATGACGAATATTTGGTTTCAATTAAGTTAAATCTTATAGTTTGGCTATCAACATATTTATTTATGAGATTTATAGTATTACATGAATCCCTAGTTTTTTAGGATATATGATACTTTATATAATAAATATTATATTTCATTGAATCATTAATTTCCATGAGACATTTTGTAGTTGAGAATACTAGAATTCATCGTCTTCTTCTCATTTCCTCCCTTATTCTAGTGTTTTAGTTGACTTATTAATTTGTCTTTGTTTTGCGGTTTATGGTTTTCATCTACATATGTTTATAGAAACCCCATCATGGGATTATTTCCCACATTTTATATTCTTTTTTGATTATTTATAATATAAATAAGTTATTTGTGGGCTCAGAGATAGTGTGAATTATTTGGTGCTTGCACTTGGTGGATAATGGAGGTTCATAATAGTGGAAGTGACCACATTGATTAGAAAATGATCCCTAAAAACATATAATAGGGAGGATATTTCTAGTGAATCACTTCATTATATTTAATAAAAATTTCTAGTTGTATAGTTCCTTTTTTTCATACTCAATGATGAACAAATAATATTATGTCTCATGAATGCATTTTATACTATTGAATTGTATATATATATATATATTCAGTTCGGTTGTTATGTTTTATTTTTTGTACTAGAGATATGTGTTTTTTCATTGTTATTATTGGATAGGTCCTCTAATACATTGTGATATACCTGATAATACCTAGACACCAACCCCCAACCTATTAGTGGTGGGATGGTGGTGGCACACACAACATACCTCCGAACTGGGAAGTGACATGGATGGTTAGCTCAGGTGAGTCTGTTATCAATGTTGTTTATTTCTAGTGATTATTTTTAATGACATGTGTCTTGTGGAGAATTTTTTTGGAAATTAGGAAAATGTTTTTAAGTATTATTTAGTTAATTTTTCAGAAAAGATAGCCCAGGGTTGGTGTAGGGGTTGACGTATCCATTCACCAAGACTATGATAAATTAAGATTAAACATGAAACTATGAGGCACTAGTCATCAGTAACAAATAGGATGATTCATGGATTTTATAGTTTGTATTTATTTATCTCCATATGATCCACGAGTTAGATCATCCTGATATAATATAATACTTATAAATTTACCATATTGAATGAATAATTATACCAATAGTTAACTATCTTGTTTTCATAGGTATGGACTTTATGATCCCATGATTTATTCCAAGATTTAATTTTATGATATATGATATTCTTGGTATTCATTTTTTATTTTTAAGATCATGTTTTCATCCCTCTATGCCCATGATATGATTATCTGACCATTTTTATATTTATTGTTTACACTTAATGAGCTTCTAGGATCAACCTTTTTTATGTCTCCTTTAACTAGGTATTGGATAAATGTTTTATATACGAAATTCATATAGAGAGTATGATGTAGGAATATATAGTGGGATAAACTGAATATCATTAATCAAATAAAAATATTTTTATCTAATCTCCAAAGAATCTAAACATTTATTATCCTTAAGCGTGTATCCGTAAAATATATTGAGCATTAATCTATTATGATTTAAAATCTATATATAAAAATTATGGGTTTGTATAGATGGTATCATAGGAAGGTTTAGTAAATCTTTATATATTAGGATTAGAGAATATTAGTCAAAATCCTATTGATATGTATTCGTATAGGATAAAATATGAATGTTTTTTTAGAATTTATATTATATTATTTTTCTAACAATATATCCTTGTCAAGATACAACAAGTGGATTGGGTTATATAAAAAATGAACATAGTGGTTATAAACTTTTAAAAAGTTGATTGTGTATATCTGGACTATTATTCTGGTTCATAGTGAGTGTTCCCTTACATAACATCCAGTTTTACAGTCCCAGGGGATATTCTTTGGTTAATTCACATTTTCATTATAATTTTTTTATTATAGTAAGCTAACTAAGAGAGAATTATTATTTCATGGTGATTATATTAAAAAAATAAATATTAAAGTATATTCTTTGAACATAGTTATATAAACTGTCTCATATAATGATAATTCATTAATAAATTTATTTCCATTCGTAGTTGATTAAATTCTGAAATAATATTGAGAACTCATAATGTTTTGATGATTGAATATTAAGTATATTATTCTTCACTAATTTTATTTTGTGGGAATATACATCCCATAAATGCTGTAATTCTCCCTATAGTGGAATTTGATGTAATTTTGTCTATGGATTGACATTTTTCATATAATGAAAGAATAAACATCTAAGGAAGGCAATTAACATTTAATATAAGTATTAACCTATGATGTTATACTAGTTTTCCAATAAATATAATCTTATATTGGATATTACATCCATTTTATAGGTCTATATTCCAATAGAAATGGGATGTTTATCTTTGATGGTTGGGGGGAATCCCAATATTGAAGACATAGCGACTGTACTGTTATTTTTGAAAATCATTCCAGATTCATTACCTAGTTTTATTTTGAATCATGAAGTTGGGTTTCCAATATAACTCTTACATATTCGTACAAATATTCCAAAAGACTACATATCAAATATTTGTAACTGAGTTGCATGAATTAAAGAAGAAAATCAATGATAAACATGGGAAGAGATTAATTTATTGAAGAACATCACCATGTGGTGTACTTGTTCTTTTTTAAATGTATTGATGGATCAATGTGAATCTGTATTGATTATCTAGAACATTACAAGGTAACAATCATTAATATGTATCCTCATCACCATATTGATAGATTTTTAATTAATAATGAGGACGTTAATATTTTTCCATGATTTATCACTAATTTATAAACAATATTTTGAGTGTCAAAAGTGATGACGTACACAATATAACCTTCTATTCATGGTATAAAAACTATGAATTTATATGGATTCCATTTATTCTTAACAACCCCCAACTATGATCATATATTAATTAAATAGTGTTTAGAGATAACCTTTATTAGTTTTCAGTAGTATTTTAAGATGATACTCTTATATATTACAACAAAAAAAAGATTGTATGAATATAGATTGAGTTTTATAATGAAAATCATAGAGATGGAATATGTCTATGAGAAATTTAGCAAGTGTGATTTTTTCTATATAAATTTTCATTTATGTGGGTTATAATCTCACATGAGGGTATCTTGGTGGATCAATAAAAGATGGAAATTATTGAAAATTGGCCCAAAACACAGCTATGAAAGAGATATGTAGTTTTATTGGTTTTCATTGATATTATCTATAATTTAAAAATAATTTCTCATTGATTTATCATACACTCGCCATGATAAATCTTAATGGAACCCTATTTTTTGCACATATAAATGTAATGAAAATTTCATATAATTGAAGAGGAGGTTAGTCAATAGACCTATATTTACACTATCCTATAATAAATAAATTATTGAGATCTTTAGTGATGTGTTGAAGTAGGGTCTTTGATATGTTATCAAGGAGGTTGATATAATAACCACTTATGCCTAAAAAATGGAATGCTCAATATCAAAAAAACAAAACTCATGTTTCAGAGTTAGCTGCAATGTTTTTTTAATAATGATATGGATTCATTATATTTAAGGATAATGGTGTGATAAATATACCAATATTAAATCATTAAATTTTATATTAACTCGTTGATAGTTCAAAATACACTATATAAGATACTTGGAGTTTATTAAATATTATTATATCTCAATTGATTGCCACCTTGTAAAAGAAAACAAGGGGACCAATTATTTGTGTCATAAGTATCATGATATTTTATCTTCATAGATGATTAAAAAGTGTCCCATATTTTACGATATAAAAATGTTATATTTCAAAATCCTGAAGAGGAAAAATCTTATCTTTATTATAAAATATTCATCCATCTATCTAAGTGATCAATAATTTGAAATATATGAAAGATGTATAGTTCAAAAAGATTGTAATGAAAGATAATCATTTTAACCTCGATTGTAATGGAATAATAAGATTCATTAAATATGTATATGACCCCATATATAATATATTTTAATATGTATCTATGTGATAAAGATAATAATTCATCATTCTCTATCCATCCATGAAGTATGAATATGTATAGTTTTCTCAAATAATTTTTTAGTGAGACTAAATGAAGAAATATATTGTAGAGTATGTTTCTTAGTGATTTGAAATCCTAAAATTTATGGTTGATAAGTATAAGTCCAAGGAGATGTTACCATTATTAAATATACAAAAAATCATAAAACATTACCTTGTATTTTATCATTAGGCTCCTCAAAACACATAAAGGCCATAATTCTATTTGGGGTGTAGTCAATTTCCTTAAGAAGTAAAAATACATTCTTTCTATAATATAATATTTTTTTATTGATCATCATTCCAAAATATACATTAAAGAAGTGGTATGCTTTCATGGAGTAAAAAATTTTACTGTATATGACTTAGATCCAAGGTTTACATTGATGTAATGGAAAATTCGTCTACAAGAACTGGATTCAATGTTATTTTTAGGACTACTTTTCATTATCAAATGTATTTTCAATATGATAGAACCATTAATACAGTAAATAAAATTTCATAAAATAACATATTTCACCTATGCATTTAGATGGATACTTATAAATCCATTTATGAAAATATGTGTATAACTATAATGTTATCGAATGAAGTTGGAGAAAAAAATCAATCCTGATCTAAGATAGATAAGAAAACATGGGAGAGAGTTTTATCCATTCAAAAACACATCAAGGAAGCTTATATTTGATAGGATATGTTTGAAAACAATCATCAAAAAATATGTAATTTGATGTTAGTGAGAAGGTGGTCCAACTAAATTCTCTATTGAATAATTCTATGATATTTAGAAAGAATAAAATGTTGGTACCTAGGAATATTGGCCACATATAAATCCTTGATCAAGTAGGGAATGTATTTTATCTCTCGATAGTTCCACTGAAACTCTATCATGTTCACGATTTGTTCCATGTATCTCTCCTAAGGAAGTACATACATAATCCTACACATGTAATAGACCGAGTGGTCATACCATTTGAGTATAATCATTCTTATAAACAACAACTTGTAGAAATCATTGATCATATTGATAAATTAATATGGAGATAGACTACAATGAAGGATAAAGTACTTTGGAGTAATTATAAATTCAAGAATCTATATGGGAACATTTTGGGGTGATGAAATATAGATATACTAAATTTTTTATATTGGAGTAATATAATTTTCTACGAAAATTTCTTTTTAAATGGTGAATAATATAATGCCCCATGATTTTCTGAAATATTTCATTTCAAATAAATTCTATTTCTTTAATAGATTGAGTTATATTTAATCCCATGTTTAAAGGAATAGTAATATACATAATCTTATTTATAAATGGGAATTATATCTAGACATTAAAATTGGAGTTATTAATAATAACGAAAATATTTTAAAAATTACATTTAATATAAATATACTGATTTTTATGTACTATTATTTTATTAAAGTCTTTATATGCTTCAGAAATAAATTTTCCAAAAATATGGTTTTTAATGATTTTCTTGAAAAACAATAGAAATACATTTTTCCACCTTTAGAAACTATATTATTAGATGATTAAATAATTTTTTTAAATTATATTGTAAAAATTATCTTAGGGTGAATTTATGACAATTCATTGGAAAAATTGATTTTCAAATGTCTAGTGAAAAATATTGAATCTCATTATAAATCGACATGTAATTTTAGTTATTTAAATTGTATAAATTTTTAAAAAAATTATTTAAAGGTAAAATATGTTCATTAATAATATAAATAATTTAATTATTCTCATCACAATCAATTTTATGTTGTATTTTATATATGAAACATTTGGAACATATGAAAACTTTTTTTTGGAAAATCTATTTTCATTAACTTTTTTCAGTTTAATTTTAAACAAATATCACCCACTTATATAAATTAAATTTTATAAAATCAATTATTTAATTTGATTCATCATATTTAAAAAAATTTAATAAGGAAAAAATATTATTTTTCGTTTTGAACAATAACCATAGTCAATATTCTTCACCATCATAAAAGAGGTAGAATATGGTTGAAACCAGGTGGTAAAACATTAAAATCACTCTAACACATAACTCCATCCAATTATATGAGTGTTTTTATACCAATTTTAATATTAGAAATTTAAATAATTTAATTTATATTTATATTTTCAAAATGAGAACCCAATCCATAATTTTGTGAATATAAGCCATATCTTATTTATGTTTTAAATTATATTTTTGTCTCTACATTTAATGGAATGGTTAGAAGATTACATTAAATTATTTAGTTATGCAATAAAATAAAAAACATTTAGTTTTTTAATTAATAAAAAAATTGGAATCATATTTGTTAATTTATTTAATGTTAATTTATTTTTACTCATAAAAATGGTATTTTCCTCAAAATAGGCTTCCTTGTATTTTAACTTATTATATTAATTTTAATTTATATCACAATTAGAATTAAATATAATAAAATGGATTAATAATTTTAAATAATAATTTATAAATTCATTTATAAGTTCCCTTTTAATTTTGTTCAAAGAATTATGTTGTCATAAAAAAATTATTTTTTCACAATTCTAGTTAAAATATGTTTAAAATATTTTAACTAGAATATAAGTCATAAAATGAGTGAAAAATTTTAAAAAAATTTATTAGATAAGTTTATTTCATAAACATAACATATTTTATTTATATATTTGGTTCCTTGGTGTGAATTTACATGACTATGATAGACACATATATATACATATATTATTTAGTCTTTTATGTAATTCCAGGTTTTTCCTTCCTATCCCCTATAAAAGGGTACCACATCTTTTCTCTTTTCCACACATCATGAGAATTATAGATAATAAAAATCCTATTTTACACCTTCCTAGATTTATTTATCACATCGTAGTGTATCTTTTCTACCTGAAATACTATTCAATAAAGGCATAAGTTGTAAGATAATAATTTTCCCCATCAATGTGGTATAACTCTTAATAATGTACATTCAATTTTATTTCATCTTATCCCCTTAAATAGATGGTATCCTTATAAAAAAATAAATTCAAAATCATGAAATTTTTTAATTTTTATTATTGTTATGGAACATCCAATATCACATTTCTTCAATCAAAATGGGAAATTAAAGTATCGCTCGTGCGTATGCCGGGACTATCTCCTCCACTTAGCGATGTAATTCATTTTTCATCACTATAATTTATGGATGATAATTATCATGTTTTTAATGTTTATATTTTTAATATTTATGATATTATTATGGTTTAATAGTAGTAATTTTTTAAATATTTTTTCCTTGTTATCATTAGAAAATTAAATCAACATCTACGCATACATATGAATTATCATATCCATGAACTGTGTAAATAATGTTTCTATCTCTAACATATATAGATAATTATAAATATGTAAATAATTATTATATATATATTATTTATATAATTATTATCATTGTGAATATTATGGATTAATGAACAATGTTCAATGCCCAGAACTACAAAACAAAACATTCTATGAAAAAGAAAAATTTTAACATTCCAAAATAGTAATTTTAGTAGGGTGTTGAAATGTTAAGAGTTTATAATATATAATATTATATTTTTATACATTATTATGGAATAAAATTGTAACAAATTTTACCATATGATATATCATTATAGACATCATTATGACAAATTTTATCTGGTTGTAAGGGATTTTTTTCGCACTATTATTTATGTGAGACACTTTCCAAATTCTAAATTTTATTAATTTATGATATTTATATACATCCCATTAATAAATTTTATTATTATTATCATGAATATTTTGGGGATTTTTCAATCCATGTAAGGTTCCCTCAATTGTTATGTTTTTATTCTAGTGCTACAAATGTTTTGTGGGTTTTATGTTACAATCTCAATGCTTACTGAGATTGTTTATATTAGGTTTTTGATGATGAAATTTCATGGTGTCCCCCAAAATAATCTAATGAATTAACTTCTAAATTGGGTAATAATTAAATTTGGCATTAATAATATCATTTTCCCATCATTTACCTTTAAAATTATTTTGATTTTTTAAATAAAAACAGAATAAATTATTTTTGATTTTTCTAGGAATTGATTTCATTCATATCCTAGTTAACATTAAACTATTTTAACTTTTTTTGAATTTAATTCTAACACATGATTGAATTTTTTATTTTTTTTAAAAGGAATGGACTTCCCATTTCTACATTGGGTACTTCTGACTTTTTTTACAAAAAAATGTTATAGGGGTATTTGTGTTAATGTAAAAATCATGAATTGAATTTCCTACAATTATGAACACTATATGATATTAAGGATACCTTAGATGTTTTCAAGATAATATTCAAATAATATATTCTACATAATATTTAGGTAAATTTTATATTTTAAGTAGGTGATCTCAAAATGAATAGGGTATTTTTGTCAAAAGATATTCCAAGTGATCTTTTATGGACATTTTTCATTTAAGATAATATCCTTTGATGTTACATATGATTTACTTATGATCTGATCCAATAATATAATCCTTATTATTTCTATTGATTAATTATAAGTATGAATTTTTTTTATAATGGATATTTATTTTCCAAATGATTTTCTATAATGTAAAAATGAAATGTTTATTAAACCCAATTCTTTTCCATGGGTTATGATATGCAATGAATAATTTTTGAGCTTATGTAACACAAATGAATTTATAATGACTATGTGATGGATGATAAAAAAATTATATATACCTCCAAAACATTGGGTAAAGATAGATATCTCATGAAATAATAAGGAATATAATGGGGAAAGAACCCAATTTAGAAATAGACATTTTCCACTATGATAGTCCTCTGAGTAAACCGTAAATGTAGACATGATTTAATCATGAGTAAACCTAATAAACTATGATATTCTTGTAAATGAGACCTGATGATTAAATTATAAAATAAGATAATATTTATTGTATACAGTACAATATTCTGGTGCTTCATTAGTCAAAAACACTATTTAAGTGAATTTTACAATTAGAACTTCTTAGATTAATATATTTGTAATCCATTATTAAAATAAAGTATTATGTGGTACATTTTTGAAATACTTCTAAAAAAAATTATATATATTTTATTTTCATTTTTCATTTTCCATTCTCGCATGCTCTGAGTATCATTATATTCTTCTGAATCTATTGATGATTAATTTTGGATGATGACCAATGTGGGCCTTAAATATTAAAAAATCATGGAAAATTAATCTGGAAATCAACCCAATGAAATAGATATAGAATCAATTATATAGGAATATTAATGAAATAATTAAATATGGAAATAAATAAAATTATTATAAGTATCTAATTATAAAAATTTCATAGATAATTCGGTGTTTTTAGGGGTTATCTAGGGGGCCTAAGTGGAATATGATACTTTGGGATAAAGTCAGCGGCCTAGAATATCATCCAACCATATTTACCAAAACTCCTCATACATGGTTATATATTTTACTAAACATTACTGATTATATAATAAATCATTGGATTAAATTTATTTTTATATTCCCCACTTAAATTCGGCTATTTAGAAGCCAATTTTGGAGCCTCTTTTGAATGGGTTTGAACTCGATCAGATTTGTTTCAGGGGTGAAAAAGTACACTTTCCCTTAAAATTCTATCCACAAATTCATAACCTCATTAATTGGTAATAAATATATATTTTTTATCAATATATACAAGGTTTCTAAAATTACAAATTAATGATGCACTGGTGGAATATTTGATTGGTAGTTGTGTTTATATTCATTGTTATGTTATGTTTCCACTTTTGTTTTTTTATTTGTCTTGAATGTTGTTGTAATTAACCATACATTCTTAATATAACATATTATTCATCTCAAATTATGTAATTTTTTTAGGAATTCTAATATTTTTTCATAGATGTGTGATTTGATTGACACAATAAAGGGAAAAATTCATCACACAAAGGCGGAGTATTCATTATTTCAATATTTCCACTTCATAAATTCCATCCTCTTGAGTCTAAATCCTGCTTCCATTTAGAGAATTGAATAAATAGAGGGATAAAACTCTTACATGTTATTCTAATATATTAGAATGGTTTTGGATTTAATGTTATTCCCCACTCTATAAATGTTATTTATTTTATTTTTTTCATTCCATTATTTTCTCTCTTCCTCCACCTCATTGAATTTTGATTCAAAAAACTATTCATTTTACAATAATATTATTTCACCTTGGAGTTATCCAGAGTATAATACCGTTTTTTATAGGTCATTATAATTTGTATATTTATTTTTTAAACCAGTATGTTTTGGTGTTATATTGATTTTATTGAATGAATCCTAATGATGTTAATGAAATTGAAATAAATGAAAAAGAAATTCATCTAATTGAAACCATGAAATTTCCTAGGATCAAACGATTCTCAAAAATTGAATTCAATTATGTCTCTTAGTTCTATGATAATCTAACTAAAATCATACCCAAAGTAAATTTGGGAAATTCCCAGGAAAAATACATTTTTTAATAATGTATGAATCTTTAGGTTTCTTTTTAGGTATCTTAAAATTAAACAACCCAAGATACCCTATAAGTGACAACTTAATCCCTAATAATTTGGGTAAATTTGGTGAGAGAAACTTTAAGCACCAATTTTGTGGACCCAAGTATGTTTTATCAATTTTCATTCTATTCCCCAACATTTTTATTTTTTTACCTTAATTTTTATTATATGATTTCCATTTTTTTCACTTTTATCGGCACATGTCCACCTTTAACCATTGACAAATAGAATCATCTAGTATGGGTGGATAGTACTAGGTTCAGGGACTCAAGAAAACATATTGGTCTCTTCTCATTATACTCCTATTTTCCTAAAACTACAGATTCAAAAATTGATCACATTCCAATGGAGGGTCTTCCATGAAACAATCTCATAATCCTAAGCTAAAAAGAAAAATGGAAATCCAAATGGTGCAACCCATAACGCGGGGAATGTCTACAATCCAACCTTAAAAGACTACCAGAAACATACCTAGACAAATAAAACCTAGTGAAATATACATTCATAACTAAGATAAGCCCATTTTGTCTTCAAACCTCATCTTCTTAAACACCCTCCAACCATTCATGGGATGGTGTTAGAAATTCCATAAATAAATATCAAATAATTTAATGAAACTGTTAAAACCATGTTCCCCCAACATTAAATTATCTTATTTACGATGAGGATATTTCATTTTACACTAAAAAAAAAGAAAATATTTATTTAAAAAATATGAGACATATATTAATAGAATTTTAAAAACCAATTATATTGATAAAAATACAAAAATTCTTCACCCATCACAAAATAATTAAATATTAAATGAATTTGAAAAAAAGTTATGAAAAATAACTGGATTTATTTTATGAAACATGAGAAATTTTCAATGAAATAATCAACATGGAACCTCATTTTTTATTTTTAGTCACATAATAAGTTCAAATATTTTATAAAGGAATGGGTTTTAGAAACAAATAGTTCATCAATATGATCTGTAATAGAACCTTTAAAAACAAATCCCCAAATGATACTTACAATTATCTTGAAGGAATGCATGAATAAAACAAAAAATGGGGAACATTATCATACTATGAGAAGCCACACATGTCTTTTGGAAGGAAATATCTTTGGGAAGAAGAACATCTTGGTGAAGAAAAATATTTCACTCATTAGAATGGTTGAGGATATCAATCTTAGGACGGTTCAAAAAATAGAAACTGCAGACCCTATTTAGATAATTCATGAAACAGATTACCAAAATATTGATAAATTCCCAACCATCCCTTCCAGAATGGATTATATTTTATGAGGACCACCCGTGGTGGTTAATTATTTAAACATTCAGAATCCATAGTACAAAATAACATTCAATATAGGTTGTAATGACCATCCATGATTTCATTAGAAAGATAACCAACAACCCAGTCATCCATAAGGACTAAACCCTTACACTCTACATACTTTTCAAACCCATTATTAATTATCGCTGCAAATAGACTAATAATAACTTCCACCTATACAATACCAATAACCCTTTCCACATCCAATATATGAACCAAATTATCCTCCATGTATAAACCTACCATCATAAGCACATGTCCAATATATCCCTCTCCAGGTCCTTTACTTTTTATTAAGAAAATGGAATGAATTAATTATTATGCGTCATAAATTAACCAAAAACAAAAAACCATTAAAACCGGAGATTCACCCATGTCGACTTAGGCTTCCCGAACCCATATGGGAGAATCAAGATCTACACAATCATCACATGTTCAACTAAAAATAGTGATAGTTCTATATAGGAGAAAATACAGTGAATAAAAGGATAATAAAAATTATAGAAATAATAATATCAGGAAAATAACATGAAAATAATTAATACAAACCTTTATATTCTGAAAAATATAATGGTTATGTGAAGGAAACACACCCAAGTCAAATAATAAAAAAATATGCTCTCATACCTCAATGTAAGTGGGGGGAAATATAAACTAGAACATAATGGAACATTGAGGGATACATCTATTATATTAATTTGATAATTCAACTTCTTAATGAAATACCAAATATATATATATATATACCCAATGCTACTTAAGGACTTTTTCACTTTTAAGATGAATTTTTCTCATAAAAACCAAATCCTTTTGGCCAATGATTTCATTACAACCATTTAAGGGGTAATTCTTCTTAAATCGAATTCCCTAGGATTTATTTATATCGATATTGAGTTAAAAGGGAATAAATATCTAATATACCATTAGGATCTGTGAGATAGTGTGAGCCTCAATCCAAATTCTAGCTTTTCTTAGTTTTGGCTCAAGGAACTCCAACAAATATTTTTTCACTATTCAATATTCTGATCGTATTTTTTAAGTTCCTAAGTGAAACTTAATGTTCATTTATGAGAGTATTGATAATTTAATTTACCTTAATAATATCGTTATCCTTCATAATTACCCAATATAAGTTCCTAAGTTGAAAACACACATCATCCTTGGTTTTCACTTCTTAGAAACAATCAACTCAAACATCTGAGTTAGGAATGGAAACAAAATAATAAAATTAAGAAATATGAGGCTTTATCTAAATAATTTAAATTAAAATTCTCAAATTAGGGTTTATTAAGATACTAATGCATTCAATTGTATCTTTCGTGTTGATAGTGAACTATATAATCATTATGGAATTAATAAATGATGTTTATTTCAAGAGGATATTGATTTCCTTTATTCACAAGAGTAAATTTCTCTTTATAGCTTGAATAAAATTCAGATATCCCTTTTGATGATTGTAAGTAATTACTATTAAATAAAAAACATTAGGTAAATCCAAAACCTATATTTTATATCAAATAATTACACTAGTTTGGAAAATTTGGTTGCCTATACTTCTTTTCATAATGAACCAATTCAATTAAGAAATTCGGAAAAAGAAATCGAGTTTGATGCAAAGTCTCAAAATTTTTATGAAAGGGTTAACCAACCTGATCTTGAATCTATGGTCATGAAATTCTCAAAAACATATTCATTGTTTGGTGGAAATCAATCCTTCTCTATTTTCATTTCTTTTTTTCTTTTAAATCCAATCAACAAGGAATAATTCTATATATATTAAGAAAAAATTTGAATGAAATTTGAAAGATCTAATTTGATATTTTTGGGATTATCCCACTCATTAAAAATAAAATAATTGTTCTAGAATACGATTTCAACCCATTTCATCAAACCCAAGGGAGACTCAAGCCCAATATTATGGATGTGGTAAGGAAAAAACTTTTAAAATCACTGAAATAAGGTATTATCAACTAAATTATAAAGAGTTAGTGGGTTTTTAGTAACCCTTGATTTAAATACATGGTTGAAAAATATTTGTTGTTTATATAAATCATTAATGATAAATTAGTGATAAATATTTCAATAATAACTCAAAATATGGAAACATGGTATAAAATAGAAAAAAAATAATTGTAATAAGAAAATTTAGATTTTCTTGATTTACTAGAATAACCACACCCATGAAAAAAGATGTCTAAATAAAAAAAAATAATAATAATATAGTATTAATTTCTATGATGGAATTATATATTTGACCATAAGAAAAAATACATGTGAATAAAGAGAGAATAAAATAATTTTTATTTATTGAAATTATGGAACCTATACTTTTACAATAGTAATATGACTGTTGGAATAGTAATCGGACCCTGTGGAGTAATAATCTAGCTATTGGAATATTAACCTCACATATTAATGCATATAATAACATTTGGGTATCTTATATTTGAAAATATGATATATTTATATCATGATATAAGTAAATAAATGTTTTAAAAATGACAAATTATGTTTTGGAATTTTTATAAAATGAAAATGTTTATTTTAAATATTTAAATTAATATAATGATATAAATAAAATTTAGTGTCTTTAAATGTATTCAAAAATTAATATTACGGTTGATAATAATTTTAATAATATTTTATGATATCTTAATTAATTTTTCTATGTGTTATAAAATCGATATAAATATTAAAATTAGTAATTTTCGAAGTAATGATGATTTTATTTTCAAATTAAATAAATCACATATAGAACATTATTTTCATAAAATGAATTCTATATTTTAAATTTAAACATTTAAAAATTGATGGGGTTAGTTTTTTCTTTTGTTATAATTTTTTTTAATTTTTTTGGGAGTAATGAAATACGATATTTTACAGTATTTATCATTTTAAGCCAAATACAAGAATTTTTTATTCATGGAGGAGGTAAACACTAGTTATGTAGGATTCACAGGAACACATTAATATATTTTGTCACATAAATCAATAATATTGAAATTATAGGGAAAAATTAATAAACTAATGAATATATTAATAAAACACCCTTCTCCACCCCTTTTGAATACCACCCCTCACCAGACCTTCTGCTCACACATTTTAATAATTTTTTCAAGTCAATATTCATCTCTATTTACTTCCCAATAATCTTCCCCACATCCATGTGATTATGGTATCCAATGAATACAAAACCAACATTACTTAATGAGGTTCTTATGGAGACAAAATTCAAGAGGTAAAACCCTCAATCATTCTCTTTTAATTTTTTTTCTATTTTTAACATCTCACATGCTCCTATTTAATAATTGAAATAAAAAATATAGTATCATATATATATATATATATTATAATTTTACTAAATTAATTGAATATCAATAATAAAATTTATTCTCTTCTCTATTTATAATGAAATTGAAATCACGGTCTGTGGTATATCAGTTCACTCCCTTCGTGGATGATGATTTTTTTAACATTAGCACCTTCAAGGAAGGTCATGAATATATTATTATGGTTAAATTACAATTATGTTTTAATATAATTACTAATTTAATTAACAGGAACCAAATATATAAACATAATATTCAATAAAACTAAACATGTTCATGATGCGTGTAAAAACCACTAAAATAATGTAATCATTTTTCATAAACGTTTTATCTAAGGAATAATTCTCATATTGGAAAAATTGATGTATGGGAACATTTAATATTAACGAATTGTATTAATACCTTTAATTTAAAATTCCATATTATTTCTTCCATCTAACAAGAACTCCCATACTGAAACTAAAGGGAACCGACCATAAAAGCTTGAAAAAACACTATAGGAACATCAAAATTGAACATTATAATCCCTAAAAATAGAATTAAATGAACATAATAAAAAAATATTAAATAAAATATATATGGAAAAGGTTATGAATTATGTAATTAGTGTATTTAATTTTATTATGTAGGAAATCGAGTGAAATTGAAAAATACATTCTGACATAATGTAAGGGATCTCTCCAGACCTCACATTTTTGATTGGGTTTTACTTTCTATCACTTTAATAAAATGTATTTATTGTGTATTTTTATATAGTTATCCTATATTGTCTGTATATGTTCCAAAAATGTGTATATATTTCAATTTATCCTTCCTTGAGAGGGAAATCCATATTTTTAAAAGGTTCTCTTCTCAATTACTCCTGATAAGTAAACTCAATTAAATGGGAATTCTCAATTTCTCACAAATTTTCATGGAAAATACATAAACTATTTTAATCCACCAATATTTTTCTAAAATAACTCATTTTATCCTTAAAAACTATTTTAGTTAATTTCAAATTTCCTTTATACAATTATAACTTTAATTTATTTTTTTGCTCATTATTCTTTCCCCTAAAACCTCACATAAGATGAACATTTCTAATGTCACCTCACAATTCTATTTATTCCTTCCAATTGAGTTTTATGTCATTAATCATTATCTATTCTAATTTTTTCATATGAATGAACATGAATGGGTTAAATCCCTTCTTTCATTGATTCCATTTTTATACTCCCCATGGTTATAGTTTGTGAACTAATTTCAATACCCATTTCATTCGTTGGGGGTAACCCATATGTTTATCTCATATGTTTGTTTCTTCACATGGAACACATATTCATGAATATGTTATTATGGGTGAACCTAGACAACTCCCCAATTCATTATGTAATTTTTTGTATCATGAGAAATTATTTATTAGGTTAGGGTGTTATCCAAATCCATTATGGGTGTTTTTCCACTATGTGATATAGTCATGGGAGTTAGCATTGACTCATGTTTATTTCATGTTGAATATTTCTAACATATTTCAATGTTTCCATGTTCCATATCATTTTCATCCATATTTTCATTCATGATATATTCCTTTATTTTGTTTTGTTTTTTCTTATAACTAATGTGTTACGATTTATTCCCATATTTATTCTCTTATCGACCTTTTTAGCTCATCCTTATTTTGATTGTTTTCCCTAGGTTGTCCAATGTTTGTGCAGGATCTCAAAGGTTGTTAGGATCTCATTATAGAGATAAATATATTTATTATTCTGGTTCTATGTATTCAATCTTATATACCATGTATTCTAAAGATTCTATACTTTTTGATCCTTGATTTTTACATAATTGATAATTATTCTTAAAATCATGTTATAATATGTATAAAATTACAGGGTTTCTACCGTTGGTTTCATATCATAGTCTAATTATTTTTGGGGATTATGATCTTAATATTTTAGTAAGAACCCTAGGGATAATTATATCACTATTGTTAACCTATATTTAAATTTTTATATTCATTAGTAAGGATATAGTTTTCATTTATTAAAATATCATTCAATGCTCATAGTTTATTTTTTATATGAGCATTACCTAAGTATTTAAGATAGACAGTTTTCTTTTTTCCTTTTCATATAATGGATAAATATATGAGAATATGTTCTAACAAACAATGTTACATGTAATGTGATGACTTCACTAAAGTGATGCCAAACATTATGGGTACCTGAAATCAAAATTTCATGATAGTACTGGAAAAACTAACTCCTGTTATGAAAAATTACATGAAGGGTCTGCAATTCCATCATTCACGTATGTAACAGAATGTTTTGGTCAAATAATTTATGCGTAAATGGCCTCTGTTATTTAGTTGCTCTTCTGATACACTCATTAAATAACAACAGATTAACCCTATTGAGAAGATATTCTTTATCCTCCCATCATCAAAGGAAGATAAATTCATGATGAGGGACTATCATTTTGATAGGGAAGCTGATCAGTGGTGGAAACTAATAAAAAACCCAATGTAAAAGAGGTATTTGATTCCATGGATAGGGATGATTTCAAGAAAAATATTTTTCAATAAATATTTTCTTAAAACTGTATGTCTTAATATGGAGATGTATTTACTCATACTAATTCAAATGGAATGTGATAAAATTGGGGTGTATGAAAAAATATTCCCAAAGCTTCAATGATATGCCTCTATATTTATATTAATATTGAATGAAAAGGTGACTGATTATTTAGTGGATTAAAGGAGAGTCTCCAAAAAGAAAAATTCATTTGAGATTTGATAAATATGATGAGATGTTTTATTTTCCATTAGTGTTGAGATCGAGATTTGATACTCTCAGTTTTCTCATGGGATTGGAGACACAAATTGAAAATGGAGTTTTATATGTGAGTATCAAATGAAAAATACCATGAAGGAGAGAAAATTCTTCATCCCATGTATCTAATGTGTGGGAAGAATCATCTGTGGAATAGTCTAAATGGGACCCGGAGTATATTCAAATGTCGGAAGTAGGGGAATAATGATGATTATTTCTAAAGGGAAAGGAATATGCCTATAATTTCTGAAGAATAAAGGATGTTTTCGACCAACCCTAATCCAATGGTATGTTTCAACCACATGGAACATTGGAATTTTTCTAGCCAATTATCTAAGATATAAGTGTTTTCAGATAAATTCTATGGTAAAAACCTCAAAGGTAGAAGCGGAGTTCATATGGTATCACTATTGGTAAGGTGAATCCTAAAAATGATGTAGTGTTAGGTTTTCTGGTTAAAAATTCAAGAATGGATATTGTACCATTTGATTCTAGTTCTAGGCATTATTTCATATCCTACAAATATTGAAGAATTGTTAAAACATCACCACAAAATATAGAGGTTTATTTATCTATAAGAATAATTAATTGGGGAAATTCATGCATCTAATTTATATAATTCCTCCTTAATAAATATCTGTAGACTAAAATCCAAGAAAATATCTTCTTTGATATGTTTGTGGATTTGATTCTATCTTAGGAATGTATTTTAAATATTTAAAAAAATCCTCCATCAAATTTTAGGATGGGTAGATCTCTCTAAACATCATGAGGCATCCTCCTAATATGTTAATGTGTATGAAGAAAGTTGAATAACCACCAGAATAATCATCTTGATTATTTATATTATTTCAATATGAGAAATCACATCTAGATCAAAATATTGAGGGAAAGGATAGGATAATTCTCTACGAAATGACCATTATGAGGAACTAAAATAATGTGTTCCTGAAATAATTTATCATTATTCCTCCCGACTGAGGTGTTGAGTTCTCAATCTAACATATTCATAGATATATTCATATATGAATAAATTCTTCATGAATTTACACCACTGAGTTGGTAGAACTAAAGAGGAAATTACATTATAATAGGGAGAGGGGTTTCATACGTTCGAGTGAATCACTAGGGGGTGAACTAGTCCTCTTTATCAGCAAGAAGGATGGATTAATGAGCCTCTACATTGATTACCATGTGGTAAATATAACCATGATGAAGGAAAAGTATCCCTTACCACAAATAGATGAATTTTTCAATCAACTACTTGGGAAAAATTATTTCTCAAAGGTGGACCATCATTTGGGATATCACTAATTAATGGTGAGGAAGGAATATATTTCAAATAGTAACATTTGAATGTGGTATGGAAAAAATTATTTCATAGTGATTCCCTTGAGAATAAATAATTATATAACAATATTTATCGACTTAATGAATAGAATCTTTAGATATTATCTAAAAAAATTTATGGTAGCCTTTATAGATGATATTCTAATATAATCCTAGATTGTGGAGGAGAATGAGTATAATTTGATTATTATTCTAATCACTTTAGGAAGTGGGAGATTAAATGGAAAGTATATTATGTGTGAGTCATAGATAGTGGGTGTATTATTATTGGGGAATATAATCACTTGTGATAGGATATCTATGGGATCTTCTAAGATAATGGAAATCAATTAAGGGACTAGACCAACATCTGTAATAGAGATCATTTCATTCCATGTTCTAGGTGGGTATTAAGGATTTTTTTTGAGGATATTATCATTAATTTTAATCCCACTAACCAAGGTTACTCAGAAGGGAGTAATGTTTTTCTAGAAAATGTAATTTAAATAAATCTAGAAGTAGATGAAAAATAGGCTTATCATCACAGTAGTACTTACCGAATTGAAAATTGGGGAACTATTTCTGGTATATAGTGATGATTAAAAGAAGGTAATAGGTAGAGTACTAATGAGAAAATATAATGTGATAGTGTATTCTTCGTGTTAACTTATATTAGATGAAAGAAATATCCCATACATTATCTGGATCTGAATGTTGTGATCCTTGCATTGGAATTTTTTTAGAATTATCTCAATGTGGAGAAGTGTGAGATATATAATTACATTAGTCGTATCAAATATATAATCACATCGGAAAATATTAATATGCTCTTGTTGAATATTGTAATATCTTTTTTAGGATTTGGAATTCAAAAACAACTACCATATTGGTAAAACAAATTATGTCATAGATTCAATAAGTAGAAAGAATCCTAAGAAATTATAAATTATGAGAATTGATAAGTATCCCATATCCATAGACATTAAAGGAATAGACATGTGAATCATTATGAAAAAATCATCAATTATTTCTACAATTAGTGATCAACATTCTATTTTAAATAAGATAAATGTTGCTCAAAGAGGTGATGTGGAAATTTGGAAGAAAGAGAAATCTATCAGAAATAAGAAATACTCAGAGTGAATAATTGATGAGGAATGAATCATAATACTTGGGTCATGACTATGTTTACCAACCAATCCAGAGATATAGAAATAGAATATAAAGGATTCAAATTGCTCAATATTATATATCCACCTAGAGTTCTCAAATATGTATCAAGATCTCTAAGAGAACTGTAACGCCCCGACCCCAGTGACCCAGAGTCAGTGCGTTATTTTAATACATTGGCATGATTACCAAGATCAAGTCCCAAAGGACCGATCAATTTAGCAGTCATTGAAAATAGATTACATACATGAATGTTACATTACAATTCATAACATAAAAAACAACATAAATAATCCTATATGAATTCCATTATTCCCTTGTCTTAACCTTTCATATCAATCACAATATAGTTCTTTGAATCTTTGGAAAAATAAAACATAGAAAGGCATGAGCTCAAACGCTCCGTAAGGGTATGAAATATAGCAGAAACTTTCATAAATAAGCATAAACATTTAAGGCAATGTATAACTAAAACGAAAGTCTTTTAAACTTAAACTTCAACATAGTATGGAAAAAATAAAATGAAATAATGCCATTTACTTATTCACATGGATATTCTACTAATCGAATAATCACATGAAATATCAATAACCACTTTCAAAATGATGGAATGAATAAATCCAGACTATCATAACCACATATCCAAAGCCTCGTGCCAAGACTACAAATAAAATTTTGTCAAGGCCTTGTGCCAAGACACTAGTTTGTCTCATGAGACCTACTGATGCATCGAGGAGCTATAGAAGACTCCACCCGTCACTTAATAAGACCAATGAATTCCCATATTAAAAGGTTTAAACATAACATAAACATTCATATTAAAACTAGCATACGAAATTTCAATACTTTCTCCATAAACCATGAATGGTATGAAAATAACACATCCACAGTAAAACATATCACAAAACCTTCAATACAATACAAAAGTTTTGTATCATAATAAATCAAATTCAAATAATCTTAATGTCTCTCAAAGGATGTTGACATAGATGAAATCAAAACTATTTGAGAAAAGTATCTCTTTTCTCGAAATCATTGAAAAGTCACACATTTATAAAGGAAGTAATTTAAAATATATTTCTGAATCAAAGTGTCCCACACCACTTTGAAGCTTTTTAAAAGAAATAAAATTTCAAAACATTAATGTCCGTATAAATAAATCCTTAAAATCATTTTTAAAACATTGACATTAATTAAAAATATTTTGAAAGATAAATCATTAAAACATTTAAAATTATGATCTTGATAAAGAGTACCTTTCACAAATTCTTAAAATATTAATTTTGAAATCATTTAAAGTCACATAGTTATAAAATAAAACATTTACATTGAAAATATTCTTATAATAATGTAAGGGAAGCTTCAACGATTTTATTACGGCAGAGAATAGCCCCACCCACCGTATAAGTTAAAAAAAACATTCTTACCTTAATTTTGTCGAAAAGGTTAAAAGCACCTTGTTTGGAAAACGAAGGAAATATTCCTTTATAAAACTCTTATAAAAAGTCAAACAAGGGTATAAATGACTTTAACCCATATTCTTTTAAAATAGTGAAATGTTTTGAAATACATTTAGAAGAAACATGGATGTGGATGATAAAGAAATCCCAATAGATTATTACATATAAGCAACCTCGGATAATTAAGAGATTGTGAAATAAACCCTTACCTTGTACTTTTACTTGGTTGGGGGTAGCATAACCTCCTTTATAATTGTGAAATAATTTTTATTAAATTATACCAGAATCATATACATTAATATGATATCATATATGATCCTTTAACATTGGTTTGTTAATAATATCTTAGTATTATCGTTGTTTTGGATGTTAACTTACTCGTTTTCTTTTATATGTCTTGTTATGTAAGATATTTTTGTCATGGATAGGATGTATTTTAATCATATCCAGAATGATATCAAGTCCTTAGATACTATTATTAATCGTCAAATGAGAATTATACTTGAAAGGATACGATGGAGAATGAATCACATCACGTTCATGGAGACGGTAGTCCTTACGTACGCACGAGCGAAAATATCATTTTTTTGATATTAAAATAATATATAATTGGATGGTATATCTTATATACAGAATAATAATCATGATATATTTATTATTTACATGAGTTACACATGATTATTATACCCATACAAATAATAATTTATTGCATAACAATTACACCACGACGTGGAGACGGTAAACCGTACTTACGCAGGTACGGTAATATGTCATTCAAAGGATGGATATAATACTGAATATGGTCATACCACATTTATAATAACATCAAAGTATATATAATATACTGGAGTGGTTATTTTAGAATGGTAATAACAAATAAGGAAGAAGTGGAAGTAGAAAGGAACTTGGAAAAGGGTGGTGAAATCATTACCTCTTCTTCGGGTTCTTCCTTTTGATTTGATCAAAAGGGATCGTAGAATGGATTTATGACAAAAGTAAGGACTGAAGGATAAAGTGAGTGAAGTTGAGAGAGTATTTGGGCAGAGTTATGCCAAGCCAAAAGGCTTTGAATGTGTGAATAATAGGTTAGAAGTTGGGTCCATTTATAAGGGGGAGGAGGGGCTTTTTAGGAAAAACTAAAAGTATTAATTTATAATAAATTCATATTGGGTATATAATGGATCAAAAGTGTATTATTTAAATTTTAATATGGGTATGGGTCGAAAACCACTCAACCAATAGGTTTTATACAGGTTTGGGTCACTATATTAACCTTATCATTTAGTTTTAACTCTTGGTTAATTAGTTTAACAATTACCATGTCACTTTTGTATTTTTATATTATATAGTTAATAAACATTCTATATACATCCAGGAAACCTTTAAGTGGTCCATTAATGATACACCTATCATTATATAAGTCTCTTGGACGAACCTTAGATTTTTTTAGGAATTTAACATCAATTAATAATATAATATTTGTTTTAAAAACTCTTTTATGTGAATTTTGACACTATTCAATATTTGATTTTTGTAAAAATCATAACAGAATGATTACTTCGAAAAAAGTAAATTAAATCATTCCTAATATGTCATATTAACCTAAAAAAGAAGTGAAATTCATAAAAAGTCTCAAATTATATTTATTTTGGTATCTAAAATATCATTCATTTTAATTTTTCACTATTATGGTAATTACTGCATCACCATTGTGTCATAAATAAATTAAAATATCTAATGACAAAAAATTATAAATAAAATACCATTATGTAGGAAATATTGTTATCTTTCTAATTAATATTTATAGTTGTAACTCAAACATATATAACCCTATGTAATATCGTGTTTTCTAAAAGATATATGCTTGTGTCATTTTTTTATTCATTTTAACTTAATTAACATAAAGTGTCCCTATCACTTACAAGTGGCACCATGGGGTCCCAAAATCGACCCAAAGATGATCATGGTCGGAAATGTATCAACCAATAAGGTTAGGACATGTTTTAGGGTAATTTTTTATTATTATAATATTATTGGTTAACCCTTATTTACTGGATTTATCCGTTAACCATGGTAAATATAATATTTACCAAAGTAATTATTGAAAATGTCTAAAAATAAATGTTACCTATTTACACAATTTGAACATCCTGATTCCAAATATGGAATCCATTTTTCCAAATTCAAAACACAGAAGTGGTAGAAATTAATTTAAAATTAATTCCCGTTGTCCAAACAAAAAGAGTGTTTTTAATATATAATATCTATCAAAAGATTGATACTTTTTTATGTTCGGTTTAATTGTGAAATTATGTCCAATTAAAAATATTGTATTAAATGGTAAAAATATAATATAAATATACTTTAAAACACTAAAATTAATAATTTATCACTATTAATTATTTCGATTAAATAAGTTGATTTTAATTAAAATGTATTAATTTTCACTATTCATCAAAATATGAAAGTTATACGAAAACTACCAAAATTTCACCCTAAGCTAATTTCGATATTATGAATCCAAAAATGAATTCCATTTTGAATGATAAAATTTATAAAATTTCAAAAAGTAGGTATTACTATTCATAACGGCTAGTTTGATTGGTTGTGGTGTGTTAGAATATCGAAGTTGCGTACAATGCATGTCATTGCATTATTCAAAGGGAAATGTACCATGGAAGATTTGGATGTTTCATTATAAATTTTTAATGTCCCCATTCTAAAAGGTAAATTTATTTAGTCAAATTGAATATATAAAAGTTTAAAATATTGGATTTAAAAATGGTTCACTATTAAAAGTTTGTAAAAGTGAAATAATGAAAATGAATTTGTTCTTACATTATGTCTATGAAACTCATAATATGGAATATAAAATTATAAGGATTATATAATATTCAATATTCAGTTAATATTTTTCATAACATCTTTTTAACGGCTAGTTTGGTAAGTCATGGTGTGCTTGAACTCGATGTTGCGTGTAGTGCATGTTATTGAATTATTTTAAAGAAATAACAAACTATGAAATCTTGGGGTGTTACATTCTCCCCTCCTTCAGTAAAATGCGTTCTTGCAATTTGAAACAATTCTTCAAAAATACAAAGTTGAAAATAGAAAATATCTTTGTGGGAAAACCCACATCGGAAATTGGGTTAATAAAATGTAGTCTTAATATGAGGAAAAGGGAAATGAAATGGTCACCAGCAAATTATGATCTCGATTAGGAGAACGTTGGTGGCATATAATTGGTGGAAAAACATAAATATTTATAGGTATTGATTGTGGTCATCAATCACAAACGAGTGTAAATTGAGGGACTTAAATTTCATCAATCTATGATGATTTAAAATACCACATGTTCAACAAAACATATGGTATTAGGGTAACACATTTTTTTAAAGATACCTTCACTAAAGTATAAGAATTAATTTCTTTATTGAATAAGAGAAGAAGAAAAATATATACATGACAAGTAGAGTCTCATCCTTTAACTATGTTCTACCACAAACTCATCTTTCACTCTAAAAGATAATAGAACTCAAAAATAATATTCTATTTATCCTATTCGTATAGGGTTCAAAAAAAATGAATTTTATAATTCATCTAACAGAACCATTTAAAAAACCACATTATTCAATCCAGGAAATCACGTGGGTCAGTGGTAGGTGATACACCCTTGTCTCCATTCGATTGTGGGTTCAAGTCTCACGGCCTTGCCAAATGCGACGAGTTGCCGCCCGACCTCCGGGTTGTCTTTTTTATGGAAGTCCAAAAATAATCTCAAACTGGACTTATACAAAATACTTCTGTCCAAACGCACATTCCAAAATTTATAAGGTAGGTAATCACAATGAAGATCCTTTTTTCCATGTAATAGCATGTGAACACCTTCATCATGTATTATTTCGAAACACTGCAACATCCTAAATTACCATAAAACCTCATTGATTACAATCATGGAACCTTATTCAGTAAATTATAATGGATATACTCCTTCAATCCAAAAATGTTGTAAAACCCAACAATGATGGAATATAAAAATCATTAATCAGTTTCAAGGTAGTCAATAATATCCAATATAATTTATCCAAATGAATCATGTATTATTCCAAAATTACTACCTCGGTATTAGAATGATAATATGGTTTATCTTTCTATCAACCATATATTTTCAAAAAATTTAACCTGCCATTGAGTCACTTTTCTTTGTTCCACACAATCTCAAGTCCTTATTGAAATAGTACTACAGTACAATACTTATACACTCGATAATTATTATAACAAGTACATTGTTGATACAACACTCAAATGACATATCAACATAAGTACTCTAATCATTCCTCTTCATATGTGGTAGTATCATAACTAGATTGTTATCCAATAGCATCATTTGCGGCATAGTATGATGACTAGGACATAGGTTCATGTAGTGTCCAAACTCCTTGAAAATGAATCATTGTACATTTTAAACCATTTTGTTACCCATGCAGTCACGTACTTTGTGTCCTTTTCCTCCACACTTATAACATACTACCATTACCTTCAAGCATTTTCCAAGGGGATTCTTTTCACAATTATCACATATGGTAAAATCCTTCATTACCTTCTTCCTTTTATTTGTCCTTCTCTCTACCATCCTATCATTCTCTGGCTTCCCATCAAATCCATAGGACTCCAAGAATTCTTTCCATATCTTATCAACACATGATACTATTTCTTCGTATGATGATAATACGTGGGTGACTATTTCCCTTCTAAATACTGGATTAAGACCATGAAAGATATGATCATCCTTAATCTTTGGATCATGTGTATTTTTGGAGTTCTCATTCCTTCTATTGGGCGCCATTTCTAAATAATGTCATAAACTAGATCAATTTATGAATCAAAATACATAATTTCATACAAATAAATAAATTTAACTATTTATGGATATATTCCATAATCATGAAAATGTTTTCTTTGAGGAATTATATACTCATAAACCCTTCATAATGATTTGCAAAGAAAATTAGTGTTATACTAAGCGTATCCCCCAGGAGTGTTGTAACCAAGAGTAAAACAAGGCTCGTTGTCATGCACCAGTTCTCGTTCGAGTCTATCTCAAAGCGTTGTTTTTGGGTATTACCCCTAGGTACATCTGTGCCAGAGCCGTCTCTACCTGCTCGTATCCAGACAAGGATTTATTGCTTGGAAAACTCACAAAATCACTACAATACCAAAATTCTAGTATGTTCTTCTATACTAATCCTCAATGTCCATCTTAAATATATGTTCTCTAATCAAAGTTTATCAAAATATAGTTTCCAAGGTCATTGCTAAACTTCCTCTGATACCAACTGTAACGCCCCGACCCCAGTGACCCAAAGTTGGTGCATTATTTTAATACATTGGCATGATTACAAAGAATCAAGTCCCAAAGGACTGATCAGTTTAGTAGTCTTGGAAAATAGATTGCATACATGAATGTTACATTACACTTCATAAAACACAAAACAACATAAATAATCTTTTATGAATTCCATTATTCCCTTGTCTTAACCCTGCATATCAATCACAATATTGTTCTTGGAATCCTGGAAAAAATAAAACATAGAAAGGCGTGATCTCAAACGCTCTGTAAGGGGATGCAATACAGCATAAAATTTCATAAATAAGCATAAACATTTAAGGAAATGTATAACTAAAACAATAGTCTTTTAAAATTAATCTTCAATATAGTGTGGCAAAAATAAAATGAAATAATGCCATTTCCTAATTGAAATGGATATTATACTAATTGAATAATCAAATGAAATATCAATAACTACTTTCATAATGACAGAATGCATAATGCCAGACTATCATAACCAACATAGCCAAGGCCTCGTTCCATGACTACATAAAATATTTTGTCAAGGACTTGTGCCAAGACACTAGTTTGTCTCATGAGACCTACCGATGCATCGAGGAGATATAGTGGGATCCACCAGTCACTTAATAAGTCCAATGCATCCCCATATGAAAAGGTTTAAACATATAATAAACATTCGTATTAAAACTAGCATACGAAATGTCAATACTTTCACCATAAAACATGAATGGTAAAAAAATAACACATCCATAGTAAAACATATCACAAAAACTTCAATACAATAGAAAAATTTGTATCATAATAAATTAACTTAAAATAAGCTTAAAATCCTTCAAAGGATGTTGACATAGATGAAATCAAAACTATTTGAGAGAAATATCTCTTTTCTCGAAATCATTGAAAAGTCACACATGTATAAAGAAAGTAATTTAAAAAGGATTTTTGAATCAAAGTGTACCATACCACTTTGAAACTTTTGATAATAAATATCATTTCAAAACATTCCTGTCCATATAAATAAATCCTTAAAATAATTTTGAAAACATGGACATTAATTAAAATGATTTAGAAAGATAAATCTTTAAAACATTTAAAATTATGTTCTTGATAAAGAGTACCTTTCACAAATTCATAAAATATTCATTTTGAAATCATTTAAAGTCACTTAATTTTAAAATAAATCATTTACTTTGAAAATATTCTTATAATATTGTAAGGGAAGCTTCAACGATTTTATAATGGCGGAGAATATCCACACCCGCCGTACAAGTTAAAAAAACATTCTTACCTTAATTTTTTCAAAAAGGTTAAAAGCACCTTGTTTGGAAAATGATGGAATGATTCCTTTATAAACCACTTATAAAATGTCAAAAAAGGGTATAAAGGACTTTAATCCATATTCGTTGTAAATTGTAAAAATGTTTTGAAATACATTTCGAAGAAACATGGATGTGGATGATAAAGAAATCCTAGTAGATTAATACGTATAAATAACCTCGGATAATGAATAGATTGAAAAATAAACCCTTACCTTGTTATTTTCCTTGGTTGGGGGTAGGTTAACATCCTTTATAATGGTGAAATAATTGTTATTAAATTATACAAGAATCATATACATTAATATGATATCATATATGATCTTTTAAATTTTATTTGTTAATAATATCTTAGTATTATCGTTGTTTCGGGTGTTAACTTACTCATTTTATTTTATATGTTTTGTTACGTAAGATATGTTTGTCATAGAATGGTTGTATCTTAATCATATCCAGAATGATATCAAGTCCTTAGATACTATTATTAATCATCAAATGAGAATTATACTTGAGAGGATACGATGGAGAATGAATCACATCACGTTCGTGGAGACGGTAGTCCGTACGTACGCACGAGCGACAATATCATTCTTTTGATATTAAAATAATATATAATTTGTTGGTATATCATATATACAGAATAATTATCATGATATATTTATTATTTACATGAGATACACATGATTATTATACCCATCCAAATAATAATTTATTGAATAACAATTACACCGCGACGTGGAGACGGTAAACCGTACGTACGCACGTATGGTGACATGTTATTAAAAAGATGGAAGGAATACTGAATATGGTCGTACCATATTTATAATAACATCACAGTATATATAAGATACTGGAGTTATTATTTTAGAATGGTAATAACAAAGAAGGATGAAGTGGAACAAGAAAGGAACTTGGAAAAGGGTGGTGAAATCATTACCTCTTCTTCGGGTTCTTCCTTTTGATTTGATCAAAAAGGATCATAGGTTGTCTTTATTAATAAAGGAATGACTATATGATAAATTGAGGGAAGTTGAGAGAGTATTTGGGCAGAGTTATGGAGACACAAAAGTCTTTGAATGTGTGAAGAATTGGTTATATGTTGGCTCCATTTAGAAGGTGGAGGAGGGGATCTTTAGGAAAAACTAAATGTATTAATTTCTAATAAATTCATATTTAGTTTATAATGGCTCCAAAGTGTATTATTTAAATTTTAAGATGGGTATCGGTCAAAAACAACTCAACCAATAGGTTTTATAAATGTTTGGGTCACTATATTAACCTTATCTTTTAGTTTAAACTCTTAGTTAATTAGTTTAACAATTACCATGTCACTTTGTATTTTTATATTATATAGTTAATAAACATACAATATACATCCATGAGATCCCCAAGTGGTCCATTAATGATACAAATATCATTATATAAGTCTCTTGGCCGATCCTTAGATTTTTAGGAATTTAATATCAATTAATAATATAATATTTGTTTTAAAAACTCTTTTATGTCAATTTTGAGACTATTAAATAATTGTTTTTTTTAAATTCATAAAAGAATGTTTACATCGAAAAAACTTAATTAAATGATTCCTAACATGTCATATTAGCGTATAAAATTTGTATAATTCATAAAAAGTCTCAAATTATATTTATTTGGGTATCTATAATATCAATGATTTTAATTTTTCACTATTATGGTAATTACTGCATCACCATTGTGTCATAAATAAATTAAATTATTTAATGTCTAAAAATTATAAATAAAATACCATTATTTAGGAAATAGTGTTATATTTATAATGAATATTTATAGTAGAAACTCCAACACATATAACCCTATGTAAATGTTTTATTTCTAAAAGATATATGCTTGTGTCATTTTTGTATTCATTTTAACTTAATTAAAATAAAGTGTCCCTATCACTTACAAGTGGCACCATGGGGTCCCAAAATCGACCCAAATATGGTCATGGTCGGAAATGTATCAACCAATAAGGTTAGGACACGTTTTAGGGTAATTTAGTATTATTATAATGTTATTTTTTAACCCTTATATACCGGATTTACCCTTTATCCATGGTAAATAAAATATTTACCGAAGTAATTATTCAAAATGTATTAAAATAAAATTTACCTATTTACACAATTTAAACCTCCTGATTCCAATTATGGAATCCATTTTTCCAAATTCAAAACACAGAAGTGGCAGAAATTAATTTTAAATTAATTCCCACTGTCGAAACAAAAAGCGCGTTTTTAAGATATAATAACTATCAAATGATTGATACTTATTTATGTTCGGTTTAATTTTGAAATTATGTCCAATGACCAATAATTGTATTAAAAGGTAAAAATATATTCTAAATATACTTTAAAACCACTCAAATTCATAATTTATCACTATTAATTATTTTAATTAAAAATGTTGTTTTTAATTAAAATGTAGTAATTTTCACAATTCATCAAAATATGAAAGTTGTCCGAAAAGTACCAAAATTTCACCCTAAGCTAATTTCGATATTATGAATCAAAAAATGAAGTCCATTTTGAAAGATAAAATTTATAAAATTTCAAAAATTAGGTATTACTATTCATAACGGCTAGTTTAATTGGTTGTGGTGTGTTAGAATCTCAAAGTTGTGTACAATGCATGGCATTGCATTATTCCAAAAAAACATATCGTGGAAGCTTGAGATGTTTCATTGTAAATTTTTGATGTCCCAATTCTAAAAAGAAAATTTATTTAGTCAAATTCAATATATAAAAGTTTAAAATATTGGATTTAAAAAGGGTTCACTATTAAAATTTTGTAATAGTGAAATACTAAAAATGAATTTGTTCTTACATTATGTCTAAGAAACTCATAATATTGAATCTAAAATCACTAGGATAATATAATGTTCAAGATTCAGTTAATATTATTCATAACCTCTTTTTAACGGCTAGTTTGGTAAGTCGTGGTGCACTTGAACTCAGTGTTGTGTGTAGTGCAAGTTATTGAATTATTTTAATGAAATAATGCACTATGAAATCATGGGGTGTTACAAGAACCATATGTGGTAATATACGATGATTCATATCACTAAATATACATCAATGATCCTAGTTTTTCAAAATGTGAAAGATGAAATGAAATTTTATTTGGGGATGATGCAACCATTACCCATACCTATATGGAAATGGGAAAACAAAACAATATACTTTTTCACTGGACATGTGAAGAAATCCAGATAAAAGAATAGTTTATAGTTTATTGTGGATCACCTTACAAAGTCTACTCATATCATTTCAATATTAGTGGGTTTCTCACTTGATCAACATGAATGAATTTACATCAAATACTAGGATATGATGAATGAAGTACCATTATATATTTTATATGATTGATATATCATATTTACCTATATGTTTTGGAAAATTCTCCAACATTCTATAAAAATTGAGATGATCTTCAGTATGGATTATCATCCTCAAACTAATGGCCAACATGAGAGGACTATTTATACACTAGATTAAATGATGATGACATGTTATATAAAATTCAATGGTGTATGCGATAAGCATCTTTTATTGGATGAGTTCTCTTACAACAATAGATTCCCATAATGAATAAATATGGACCATTATAAAGCCATTATATGAAAAAATATAGAACACCAAAATGGTGGGAAGAAGTCACTGAAAAAAAGATGAAGAGTCCTAAAATAGTTTAAGATAGGGTAGAAAATGTGTAAAGCATTTAGAGGAACCTTAAGGTAGCGAACTTTTGATAGAAGAGTTAGGTAGATAGTCATCTATAGGAACGAGGTTTTGAGGTAAGAGAGTGTTATTAATCCTCACATAACAATGGAAGAGATTAATTTGATTTCGGATGAAGTCAATGGTGTATCCTTGGTACATCAACCATTTTTATATTCTTGATCACATTATATCTACAACATGTTCACTATAAATTTCAATAACCATGTCCCAAATACATAATGTATTCCACATATATTTCATGGGAAAATACATACCATATCTTTATTTTGTACTGAATTTATAGGTAGTATATCTGGAAAATGGTCTCTCTTATGAGGTATAATGTGTGAAGATATTAGACCTTAGAGATAAAATTATATGAAAAAGGGCTACCCACTATGTCAAAATATTGTAGAGGAACCATAAATGTTAAAAGGAAACATGGGAATTTGAGGAAGTGACGAAGGAGAGGTACCCTCACATATTTTTACCATAGTATCAAGAAAAAAATTTAGGGAGAAATTTCATAAGGGGGTAAGAATGTGACATCCCAAAATTATTATCAGTGGATTATTTTATAATTATGTAAAATATGTATAAATCACAAATACCACAAGTAGAAACAAAAAATATTATAATCTGAAATGACTAATGATTCATTAATTTAAAAATAAACTAATAATACTTCTAGATATTATAATGGTATAATAAATATAACATAAGATAATCATAATAAGAAATTTTGGATATTCCTGATCCACAAGAATGACCAAACTCATGAAGAAAACACTATAAATGAATCATAATTCTAATAATATAGTATTAATTTTATGTAGAAATTATTTATATAACCATAGCATAAAATATAGTTTAATGAATAATGAATAAATTAATAGTTATTTATAGAAAGTAAGTAACATATGTAGTTGGAATAGTAATTTAACCATTGGAATATTAATTGGAATTTCATGAATAATAATATGGATGATATAATAGTAACCTCACCATTTAATGTATAAAGTAAAATTTCGGTATCTTATAAATGAAAATATGAGATATTTATATCATTATATATGTAAATAAATGTTTTAAGATGATAAATTAATTGTTTTTGTTTTTTGTAAAATTTAATAATTTATTCATAATATAATAAATAATATAAAAATTTAAAAAACAAATTATTTTATCATAATATATTTATTAACTGATGTTATGTAATATAATAATTATAATATAATTTTTTGAGTCATTTATTAATATTTGAGAGGTTTATAAAATCGATTATAATATTAAAATCAATATTTTCATGAATTAATGATTATTTTGTTTTAAAATTTATTTTCTCATAATTATAATATTATTTTTCATAAAATGGATTTTATTTTTAAATCTACTAATCAAAATTTTTTTTGGGTGAATCTTTGATATTTTTACAAAAGATTTGATTTTTTTATGAATAGAGATATATGGTATTTTACTATATTTAACATTTTAACACAAATAAATTATTTTTTAATGGATGATTTAATTAACCATTATATAGAACTAACATGCCTAAATTACTATATATTGTTACACGAATAAATCCTTTAGAAACTTTTTTGGAAATATAATAAACTAGTTAATACAATAATAAAAACGTCCCTCTCCTCCCCTTATAAATACCACACCTCACCACCCCTTCTCTCCACACATTCTAAGTCTTGTATCGTCTCATAATTCTTCCCAATTACCATTTCAATACTCTTCCCCATATCCATGTATTGTATATGTCAACAAAATACCAAACTCAGGTGCCTTAAGGAGGTTCTCAAGGAGACACTATTTAAGAGGTAAAATCCTCAATCCATCTCTTATAATTTATTTTATTCTTTATCCTATCATAATATACCCAATATATTGTGGAAAGATTAATTTAGTTTATTATACATGATATAATTTTATTTGTTAATGGAATATCTACCATTAAATATCTTCCATTCTCCTTTTATTCTATTAATTAAAACATTGTCCTTGATATTTTAGCTACCCTCCTTTATGGATGACAAGTTTCCATTTTACATTGCATCATTAAATGTTAGTCATGAAACCATTTTCATAATAAAATCATATTTTAATATTTATAATATTAATTATTTTATGTGTTTTAACCAATATATAAACATAATATTAAATAAAATGATAATAATTCATGATGGTCCTAAAAGCCACCAAAATAAACTAATAAATTTTTATTATCATTTTATCAAATGAATCATTATAATATCTAAGAAAAAAAATTATATATAGGAATATTTAAAATTATGGAAGTCTATAAATACCATTTAATTTCAATTATATAGTTTTTATTCATTTTTAATTAACTCCCATAATTATAATATAATGAAATGACCAAAAAAACCATGAATCAAACACTCTCAAAAAAACGAAATAAAACATTATACCAATCAAAATAGACTTAAATATACATAATAAAATTTTAATTTAAAATATATGAATATAAATTTTTTAATTAGTTAATTAATTAATGTTGTTTAATTATATTGTAAATAAATTTCATGTGAAGAATATATTCATACATATTGAAAGTGATTTCTTTGAACCTCAATTTTTCCATTGGGTTAAAATTTCTCCCTCATTAATATAATTTATTTATCTATTATTATTATATAAATGTCCTATATTCACATTATATGTTCAAAAAAATTTATAGAGATCAATTCAACTTTCTTTTATGGGGAAGTACATGATATAGAAAATTTTCCTTCTCAATTCCTCTTGATAAGAAACCCTGATTGATGGGGACTCCACCATTTCCTACACTTTTTCAAATATGCTATATGAACTATATTATTTCACCAATATTGTTATATATTCAAACTCATTATCATGAAAAATATCATTATTCATTTCAATTTTTATTCAAAAAATTATTTATTTATCATAGTAAATGGCTTGTTATTATTTTCTATAAAACCACAACCAAGAGGGACATTTCTAATGTTACCTAACCACCCTATTTATGGTTTCCCAATCTGTTGGACATAATTAATCATGATATATTATTACTTTTAATTATTAATTTTGAATAATGATATAAATATCTCTTTTTTAGGGATTCAACTATTATATGCCTCTTATTTATGATATATGACATGATTATGACACCCATTTCATTACATGGGAAACCATTATGTATATCCCTTAATATTAGTTTTTCATGTGGAACATAGATGAATGAAAATATTATTATTGGTGAACACAGATTGTTCTCTAATGCATTGTGTATTGTTTTGTCTCATCATCCATTATGTATGGTTTAAATTCCTAACCCAATCCCACTTAACCGATTCCCCAAGCCGATGGGACACATGGCCTCAAGGGTGCCTCCATGTATGGTAAAGGTTTCTGACTAATAGAAAGAGTCCAAGGTGGTATAGTGGGGAATATATACCCTTATATTTATATTAAAAAAATGGATAAAAATAAATAAAAATACAATAGGGGAATCATGATATAACATATAGCACAATGGAAAAAAATAAAATTACCAACTACGAGAGAGAAAATAACCATGGAAGTTTATTAATTATCAAATGACCATAGGTTGAGTCATACTCAATGATGTCATTTCATGATGATATAATTAAATATAAACATGGGATATAGTACATATGTTTAAAAAATATGCAATAAAAAGAATAAAAAAAGATAAAATATTTTCCCTCTAACATCACGAGAATATGGTCGGTTATGTACTCACATCCTCTTTTCTATTATTGAAACATGTTAAGCATTTATAATTGGGATCATTCCATTTTCCATACAAACATATATAATGTATACTCGAGTACCAAAGGCAGCTTCAATATGGTGTGTGATAAATTATTTAGGCCACCATAAACAATGTTTAAAAATAATCCATTTAGATTACACAACTACGTAGTGTTCATGTATAAATAATTAATAAACAATTATAAATAAATAAATACCACCCAACTTTGGATTCTACAAGAAACTTGGATGGATCAACCTACTTCATCATAGGCTGGTGGAAGAGTTTGGTTAGTAAACATAAATATAGTAATCGTATATATATAGTTATATATTTTATACAGGTATATGCACTAAGTATGTGACGGTGTAAGTAGGTATATGTACGGAGAATAGGTGCTAGCTGGTCATGGGGTATAATTCAAGTGACCATAACTAATCTCATGAGTGATAGGCTCCAGTAAAGTGTATTTCCCATAAAATTATAAATAATGTTAGATTTCATTCTCAAAACTCATGATATTTATAGTGAGATATCATTCCCAACATCTAAGATAAGGGAACCTGGATGGTCATGATCATCACCTAGGTATAAGTATACTGACGAGAGACTCAGTTTTAAATACCTGATGTAAGGGATAATGAATTTTCATACTCAACAAGTCCCTTGTAGATTGTTCACCACCAATATCAATGGAATACTAATGATAATAATAATAATAACATGATGGATAACCTATAATGCATTATAATTTTAATGCTTAATACAACTAAAAGTAGTAAAAGATAATGTAATTATATAAATAAACGAATGCATCACTTTGTGTGTCCTTTCCACCCATTATCATTCAAAAGAATAAAAAAATTCAATTAATTAATTAATGAAATTGAATTCTTGTTCCTAAAGAACAAATTGAAGGTATTATGATCCATTGAAAAATTATATAAAAGAGGGAAATTTCATTTTCAAGCCATGTCAGACACATAAGTGGTGTTTCACCATTTAAATAATTATATATGAAAGAGGATTTAATTTGGAACCCCAAAAGTGTTAGAGTTGATTGAATCTAGAATCCTCTAAATACATAGAAGGGGTAAATGAAGGAATAAAAAAGAGAATATATTTATATAGGAAATAAGAACACATTCGATTGTGATGCATGGAAATTTCCAGCACTCTACACAATGTAAAAATATATTAAAACCCCAAAATATTTGGGAATAAAATATATACCACTTTCCTTATCGATGTATATATATCTTTATCTAATATATGATTTAGTTATAATTATGAATGAATGAAATCCAAGAAAAGGACCAACAACATGAAAATAGGGTGAAGGAGCTCACACAAAATTAGAACAATCCACATGAAGATAAACCAAGATAGAATTTATTAGGATTTTAGATCATAAAAATGCAGATATGATGCTTCTAGTGGAGATTTATTTGGAGTCTGGTTAGAGGAAAAATGAAAATACCTTGGAATGGGAGATGATAAATCCTTGAGAATGGATGGAGGAGTGCTCTGTTGGAAATGAGAAGAATAATATAGTTTCTTTAATTTTTAAAACATTTTGTGTGAGAAATCATAAAATCACCCTTCCATAAAGGGTCACATGGTTTGACTGAATCATTTTCAAAACCATGTGCCAACCATACTACCCCTATTCTCTATGGAAGAACTCGCATGGGCTAGGCTCACAATTTTCCTAACCATGAAACATCCCACTCTCAACATGTCTAAAATTTCTTCTTGATCAAGTGCCTCATATTGGAAGGTGGAAGAAAACCATATGGATACTTGATCTGCTAAGAAACACTCTACATAGTTGTGTGAATCAATGTGGACTAGGAATTATGATTTCTATAAAATACGCATCCCAATAAGTTTCTTTAAATCCTGGGGCACCAATCTCAGAACAATCTCATTGAACCCTTATGACCATCGTGGATTCATTAGGTATCATTATTTGAATTAAAATATAAAATTTATGACAAAAAAGTGTCCCACATTAAAGAATAATCTAGGTCGTTACAACATCCACTCCATAAATAAACTCATCCTCAGATGGGATTCTGAGTATAATGAAGTATCATATGGGACTAGCTCCGACCACTGGTATTGTATATCATATTCCCACTCAGATGATTCATCTTGTACTCATCTGTGCCTCCAAATCATATGTACTAAAGGTAATAACCCTCCTCTTAGATTATTTACAACTTTATCCATAATATGCACTCGTAATACATTAATAAAATCATCAACATCTTACTCAGCCTCATTAGGTTGGAAATCATGCATTGGGTTTGAATAATATTAGAAGATATGAGGTACATGAAAGACGTATTTCATAAACCAGAATCTATAAGGGTGTTATATTTAATAATCCACATGTCTAATTCATTTCAAAACCTCCATGGGTCAAATTATGTGAAGGGAAATCTTACTATATATTCCTTTTTTATAAAAAAATAGAAACTATGATCGATAGCATAAATAATATACTTTAAGAGAATAAATAATTATTTTTATTTAACTATTATCTTATAAAATAGATATTAAAATGAATTTAATTAATAGTATTAATTGATTTATACATGAATATATTTAATTTTTTTTGTTAAAAATTAATTATAATGGAAAATAAAACCCTTTTTAAATAAATGGAAATTTCTTTCTATAACTATTGAAATGAAAATATGTGAGTTTGTAACATTAAAAAATCAATCTTGATGGATTTTATTAATGAAATATATACGAATATACTCAATGTAATGTATAAAATTAAAATTATATGTTTTCTTGATATGATATAAGAACAAATTCAATCTTTCGTAAAAAATAAGTATTTTTCATAAAAATAGTGTTTTCCACCTTTTGATGGAGAACTCATTTTAAATAAACTTTTTCATTCAATTTTTAAAATAGTATTTGAAAAAATAAAATTATTAGTTGGAATTGGGATATTAAATTTTAATTTGGATTAATATTTTCTATCTTCAATATAATACTCATTTCAAATAAATAGTGGAAAATACTGCATTTTAATTCAATCCTTATATTTCACCTAATTTATTTATATAGTTATATTATTAATTTAAATAGTTATAATTTATAATTATTTTATTTTTAATCATTTAATTCAAGTCTGGTAATTAGATGTTTTTTCACAGTGAAATAAGATATAAATGAATGACAATATTTTCATGGGGTTTACTTAGAAAACCCCTTTTTCTCTTTTTGAAAACTGTGATTAATATTAAATTAATTTCTACAAACTTCTGTGTCTTATATTTTTAAAAATGGATTACATATATGGAATTTTTGGGTTAAAATTATATAAATATTTTACTTTTATTTTTGTGATTTTATGAGTCATTACATTGGTAATTTCTATTTTCAATGCTTAAAGTTAAATATGGTAAATTAAGGTTAGAAGTATTATGATAAGGATAATAAAATTTCTCTAAACCCACCAAAATCAATTTTAACGAATAAAATTATACCCTTAATACCTAATTATTATAATTTTCACATTTAATGGAGTTTTATTTCATGAATGTGTATAAATATTACTCTATCAAAAGAATGTGACAACATGTCACCCCCTAATTAGATATAAGTAAAATAATTTAAATATAGTGATAAATAATATATATCATAGATAATAAATACTCTATAGAAATAAAATAAAATTATATACATAATGTTAATTTATTTAGTCTTTTTAGTTATCAATTAATTACCATGAATACTAACTCAATAATGATATAGTAACTATTATATTAACTGAAATATCAAATTAATGAAATAAAAATTATTAATATAATAATAATTAGATCTAATAATGGTACTCCATAAATCTTATAGGTAAATTTGACATATTATAAGTCTATTACATGTTTTTTAAAAGTTATATATATTCTTTTATTTTATTTATATTGCATAAATTGGATAGTGTCAAAATTGACAGTATTGATATTTTAGAAAGATAATAAATTATTAAATTATTTAAAAATTATAAAAATATTTTAAAATATCAATGTCACTATTATAAGTACTAAAATTTCAGAAATTATTCATTTATTGTATATTGAATCCATATATGTAAAATTTATAGCCTCTTAATATTGAATGTGTGTCCACCACAATTAAAATTAATATAAATTAGTTAAGCTAATACCAAAAATATAAGAATTTCAACAAAAAGAAAACTTTTCTAAAATTATAGGAGGAGTTGATTTAGAACCATATTCTATTTATCTAATAAATTAATGATGGTGGAGTCATTTGAATTAAAAAACTAATTTATATTAATTTAATATTTAAAGAGTTTACAAGGGTGCCCTTCCCCACTCCTTTAATAAATTACCACTATTCTATTTTACTAACATGTCAAGATACATTTGGATTAGCCAAGATCCACCCAAAAACCTTCATGAAATTAATTTAATATGTATTTAGGCCATATTTTAGGTAGAATGCCCACCTTAGAGGTGTTAATGTGTTTTTCAATGTTGATCAACCAAAGAAGAGGTATTGTTTTCATTAAGTATTTATATATTATTTATTCTCCGACTACCTTTTAATATATTTAATAAATTATGAGATAGTAACACTTGTATAATTAATACAATATGATTTATTATGTTAATATCATCACCATAATTCATCTCTAATTTCGTCAATTGGGAAATGAACATTTCATCCATGTGTTTGGTGAACAACTACCACACTATCTGATATAGTTCATTTTTCATTACAATCTATAGATAATGATTATTATGGTCTAATTAATGTTTATATATTATATTCAAGACATGTTTATAATTATAATTGTTTAATATATCAATTATTTTATTACATTACATGCACATAAAAATGATACGCCCGTTCGGGTATAGGTGTGAACTATCACCACCACAAAGCAATGTGAATTGTTTTCATTGAACACTTCACTAGTATGACATATATAAGTATATTTTTATTATTTTTATTATTTTAATAATATAATTATATTTCTAGAAGTGTAAAATAATAATTATATTTTTTCCCAAATAATCATTGAAAAATTTAAATGTTGCTCATGCGTAAGTACGACCTACCATCTCCATAATTATCACGTTGTTCAATATGAAAAACAATTATGAATAATTGGATAATAAATTATAAATAATTTAAATAATTTATAGTTATTTAATTAATATTATTAGGGAGATGACTGACTTATGACTACATGGAATATTGACACGATACCATGTTCATTTTTGAATCAAGTACCAAATATCGAGAAAACATCTAATATAAACATAAATAATTATGTAATTTTTATTACATGATAATATGTTATAAAAAAAGAATAAAATACTTTAAATATTTTCATAAAAAATATAAATTAACCATATTTTTTTATTAAGGAATATAAAGACTGTATGAGACAAGTCAGACTCAACATAAGGGATTTCGTCACTACATTCTTTCGTTGAGATATTTCGTGTTGATATACCACTTTATTATTTTAAAAATTTTATATACAACATCATTAACATTTTTTATCCATATTAAATCTATTATTTAGTTATTTAATGTTTTTTATAATTTTATACCTTCTTGTGTATTATAATTTATTCGTTTAAAATGTCAAACAATCTTTAACTAAAACATTATTTTAAATGGTTTAATTATTTATTCCCCAAAATAATTATCATAAATGTCCATGATTTTATCATAGTTGTAAGGAATTATTTTTATACAAATAAATCATTTAAAATTTAAACTCCATTAAAATGTTTCAATGTGTTATTGGACACATTGATTTAAAAATATTATTTTTAAATGATTTAATTATGTTTTAAAAATGAATTGATTATTTCAATAACATGGAATACTGATTTTAAAATATACATCATGAATATAAATTCGTTTTTCTATATATTTAATGTATTTATGTTTACATAAGTATTAAATTAAATTTTAACATAATATGTCATCCTTTATGAGTGTGTGTTCGGTAATGGTGAAATTTGATTTCAATGTGGATATGATATTTTTTTTCTTTTTGAATGTTTTATGAGTTATGAATATCTTATGGTTCATGGGAATTATTTATTCATATGAGTGGTTCTATAATAAAGAGTCTTTGGGTCAGCCCATGATAGCTCTCAAAATAATTGGTTAATGGGATAGAGTTAAGTGATAAAATATTTCCGAAGATATTTAGGGAATACATTGTGATGTGTATTCCAAACGTATCCACGATGGTTTTTCCCCATGTAGCTATGGAATATTAAATTCATGTATGATATTGATGCAAAAATTTACATTTTTTTTTAATTTCAATGATGTTTTTTAGGAATATTATGATTTTCAAAGGTATCCTAATCAATTTATGATTAATGGTTGAATATTATAACTTTGTGAAAATGTTTTCATGTGTTTATAAGTATCCATGGAATAACAGTTTATTTATTTATTTTATATCAATTAATGATATTTTTGTGCTCATCACATGTTTTCAAATGCTTTCTATAGGTCATAAGGATGATTAAGAGAAAGGAATATGTCAATAATATTTTCATCTAGAGAATGAAATCATGTTTTATTTTAAAGAGTTAACATAGGGAAAAATAGATAGTGAGTAAACTTGTATACTTTGTAATATTTGAGAAACTATGTAATATCTATGTCCTACCTCTCTAAAACTCCTAACATAAAAATATCTTCCATATGAATTCTTTATGGCCCTCATGATTATTTAATGTTTAAGGCTGCGTCCTTATAGTTGGTGTTAGAGGATGGTTTAGACAACATTGTAGACTAGGATGTCTTCTTAATAGATAGGGAAATCATATGAGTTTATATGTTTTAGGTGCATCTTATTATCAATGACTTATAAATCCATTTTGAGGTTTTATGTTCCACTATTTTAAGGGGATTAATATTTTTTTTCGAGACAATTATTTTTAATGAAATTATGAGCAATTCAATTTTGGGTTTTAAAACGAAATGTATGAGATAAACATTAAGGATAAAACAAGTTATAGTTGTGTTTTTAGGATTTTATCTGATTTTGGGAATTTTATAAAATTTTATAATTTTTGGAAAAGGGCAAGCCACATGAAGGGTGAAAACCTATCGTGTCGGACATGTATTTGGGAATAAAACCCACAACTGATTGTCGATTTGGATTTATCACATACCATTGACTGATGTGAAGTCTGTAGTTTGTATGACATAATTTATTTAGTAAAAGGAGTTGATTGAATAAGAATTAGTTGATTTTTCGATATTATGTTTTATCAAATTGATATCCTTCGTATTGGAAAATTATTTGCATGTTAAGTGATATTTTGGAAGTCATTCACTATTTTGGGAACACTATATTATTATTTAAATTGAATAGTATGGGATTATATTTAATGATTAAAAACTGACATATATTTTGGAAGAATATGTGATATTTTTTTTCTTCTGGGGAATTATGTTATTTATGGAAATTATGAGGATGTCTTGGATAATATGTGATTAGATTAATTACTTCTTGGTAGGAGGAATTTTGAGTGGTTATGGGCACTTGGCTTCACCCAAGAGCTCCCTAAATCTCCTAGGGTTTTCCTATCCTCGACCACCATGTGGATTCATATATTAGTGTGATGATGAATCTTGGACTTCAGAGGCATAGGTTGAGTGGCAAGGGATTTCTATGGATCATGATGGGGACTCATCAATGGAGGAATTGGCGTCACGACTTGGTTTCGGTGGTCATTGGTTGTTCAAATTTGTGTGACATGTCCTAGAGACATCACATTTGCGTCAGTAGTGGTGGATATTTGGGATTTGGGGGGTTGGATTTGTCAATCTAAATCCACTATGGCTAGATGATAATCAGAGACTCCATGGATGATTTTGTGATTCCAATGTCGTATTAGAGTCTAAAAGAAATATCTCAAATGATTTGATCTCTTATAGGGATGATGGTGCCGTTGAAAAAGGATTTTCCATTATAAGAAAAATTATAGGTTTTCATTCAATATGATATGACATTGTTGAAATTTGATCCTGTTTTTTTCAACATTTTAGTTCATGGTCATTACATTCATGGTAGTGGTCAAGGAACCTTTTCCAGCTAAAACACTTATGTCTTCGTGCCTATTGGGTGTGGAGTTTATGGGTTAATTGTTTAACCCTACTATGGTTTCATTCACAAACATACTTATTTTGTTGTGATTTATTCGAATTTTTATTAACTAATGAAATTGATGGATCCTCGATTTTCTGTTGGTGGATTTGATGTCTGAATTTCAGGCTACAATAATTATTGCAGGTGTATTACTTAACATCTGAAGTGTTTGATTATAGATGATTTTTTTCATTGGGGTTTATGGTAATAGCTTCATCAGGACTCGATGCGGAGGTCCTATCAATTGTTACCATGATTTGGCTTCTAGGAATGTTGTTCCTTGCTAGGTTGGTTGTGAGAGATGGTCTCTAATGAGGATTTGGTATGTGCTTCTGTGAGCGGTAGGGTGTTCCCAAAGGCCTGAAACGCGATGTCCATATACTTGTGCATTTTTATTTGTATATTGAAATTTTGAGGGCCCATAGAGATGACAACTATTGAGGGATTTGGTCTTTCATTCCAATGATATTCATTTAGTATTCCACCATTATATATGAGGCATATCTGAATGGTGTTCTTCATTGCTCTATGGGAAGTGTGCTCATGTGACCACTAATGTCTTGAGTGGCTTTGACTCCATCGACACTCAATGATGTTCTTAGATGGATTGAAGGTTCTTATGTGGTCAATGTGTGGCTTGAAGATGAAAATTATAGTCATGTAGATTTTTAATTTTACATTTGATACATTCCCATGTAGAACTCATCCTGGTTTTTGTCAGCATGATTGGTCTATGGTGGTTTTTTTATTTTCAAATGTGAAAGCTTGTAAGTAAGCTACATGGATCTACATTAGATGAGGTTCCATAGCATAAAGAACTGACAATATCTTGGACATTAAAATTTGGAAGAACGATAGTGTATTACTTTTTCCATTGGTACTAGGCTCGTGAAACCCTGCACGGGATAGCTAGCCATGCAGTCATTTAATGATGGAGGATTTACATAACAATGTAATCACTGGAGAGGGAATTTTCTTGTAGTATTTATCTGGTACTTATATCATTTTATTGGTTTTTATTGCATAATGTTTTTATGGTTCACACTTTCCCTTTAGAAGTGTCATTTGAATATAAAAAAAATTGGATTCATCCATTAAGAGTGGTTGATGTTATTTGGAGATAACTTCTAAAATTTATCATGGGAGATGATGTGATCAAATCATTATGAATTTTAGGTTTCACTCTTTGTTTGGACTATTTTAAGGAATTTTAAGGACATTAATTTATCAAATGGTATATGTTGGACTTTGGGTATTACTATTTAATTTTGAAGATTAAAACTAGTCATTCTTATTGTAATGATTATTACATTGGGGGAATTATATAATATTATCCTATCCTTATTTAGGTTAATCATTCACGTTGGGATGAAGGGATACTTAATCCTTTTTGGATTATGTCATTCTCTAAATGTTGATCATAGTTTTTAGGTGTAAAAAAATTCCTCTTAAATACACAAAATTTTGAGAAAAGGATTTGTTAGTTGTGGAATTTGAATAATGGAAGAATATCAACTTTACATGTATGTTAATTTCTTTATGATCCGCATCTAGATGGTAAATGAATTCCCAAACTCTATTAAAATGATCTTAAAACAGAAATAGTTTTGGTTTAATTTTTCTATAATTAAATATATGACTGTTCCACCCATCCCAAATTAATGGTTTTTTATTATTAAAATTATCCTTACAATGATTTCTATTATTATTCATCAAAATTTCATCGTTATATTTCTCTTCAATATTGAATTTTCCTTCATTGAACCCACATATGTGTTATCTCATGTGACCTTTACACTGCCCTTTCATTCATTTAGTATGGATTCTTTTTAATCCTTTTTCTGAAATGAGATTACGATAAAGGTATTTTGAAATGGCATACCTTAAGAAACTAACTTGAAATTAATATTTAGAGGTTAAAATTTTAAAAATGGGGGGGGGGGGCGTTTAACATCTCGTGTTAAAAAAAGAGACACTATATTCGATAGCGTTTATAAAATTCCCTATGTGAAAAACTAAATATTATTGTTTAAATGTTACCTAATTACTTATCTATTAAAATGGAAAAAATTAATAGTATTAACAGATGTACACATTTATATAATTAATTATTTTTGAATAATAAATTATAAAAAAATAAAATACATTTTAAATAAAAGGAAAGGTTTTTCTAACAACTATTTAAATGAAAATAAGTGAGTTTATAAAATGACAAAATAACTCATGAATGAATTTATTGACGAAATATATATGTAATATATTTAGTGAAAAATTTAAAATCCATATTTTATGTTTTCTAGATATGATTTAAGAATAATTTCATTATTTTGAATATAATAAGTATTATCAAAAAATTTAGTTTTTACTAACTCTTGATATATTTTATTAATGAAATATATAGGTAACGTATTTAGTGTAATTTTTAAAATCCATATTTTATATTTTCTAAACATGATATAAGAATAATTTCAATTTTTTTGGATAAAAGTATTATTATCTAAAAAGTGATGTTCTTCTGCCATTTGATGGAGAAACCATTTAATTTTTTTTTTCAATTCTATAAATTAAATTTAGAAAAATAATATTTTTCTTTTGACGATGGACCTAGAATTTTACATTGGATATATTTTGGAATTTTTCCGATGATATTAATTTTTAATAAATAGTATAAAATATTGTATTCTCATCTAATTTATTTATATATTTTAATTAACCTTTTAATTTTTTTTTATTTTTAATTAGATTAATTTTTTATCCTTTAATAAAATTCTGGCCATTTGAAGTAATTTCACATTGAAATTAGATATAAATGCATGTCAATCTTTTGGTGGTTTTCACTTTTAAAAACAAGTTTTGTTATTTTGACAAGTGGGATTAATATTATTTTAATAACTAAAAATTATGGTTTTTTAGATTATGGAAAATGGCTTCCTAATTTAGAATTAGTGGGTGTAAATTATTCAAATAGGTTCTTTTTATTTTCTAGATTTTATGCAGAGTAACTTGGTTATTTTTGTTACCATGATAATAATAAAATTAGATAAATGAGGATAACAAATAATATGATGAGGATAATTACATAACCCTTAAGAATGAGAAAATTATATTTCGAAATTAAATTATCCCCATGACACCAAAGGATTTGAATTAACACCATTAATGTACTATTTTCAGTGAAAGTGACATAAATATTATTGAAACAAAACAAAGTGTCACCATTTCAATCTCATATTTATTATAAGTATAATAATTTTAATATACTGATAAATATGATTAAAATAAATAATAAATAGTATCTAAAAAGATAATTATATTATGTAAAACATTTAAAATTGTTTTAAATTTTTAGATATCCAATAATTACAGTAAATACAGATACAATAGTGATATAATAATTATCCTATTAATAGAAATATCAATTAAATTATATGAAAATTATTAAAATAATGATAATATGAAATAATTTTGGTACGCCATGATTTTTATAGGTGAATATGAAATAATATTTATACATTAAATGGTTTTTGTAAATTTTATATATTAGTTTCCATTTTTTTAAAATCAATGAAATTAATAGTGTTAAAATTGACACTATTGATATTTTATAAAATTATAATTTGATAAATTGTTTAAAAATAATAATAAAATTTCAAAATTAAAAAGTGACTATGATAAAGTTTAAAAAGACATAAGGTTTCAATTTATGGGAAATTAGTCCCATATAAGTAAAATTTATAGCCTCTTAATGTAAAATGTTTTGTTACCACAATTAAAATTAAAACTAATTAATTAACGGTAAATAGATAAGAAATTGTTTCAAATCAATTCAATACATGATAGACAATTATTGGATGAGATTATTTAGGACTATAATAACCCTATATTATACATAACTCCTATTGGAGTCAATTTTATTCAAAAATTAATTTATATTAATTTAATATTTTAAGAGTTTCTAAGGTTACCATACCCATCTTCTATAAAAGGTACCCCATCATCTCTATTAGTAACACATAAATAAAAACTTTTCTTCCAATATCTACCAAAAAACGTTCCTCTAATACATCATCACATTCATTAGTTATTATTGTAGGAATAGAACCCTCCTTGGAGGTGTTAAGGTGTTACTCATAGGTGATTAATCTAAGAAGATGTATGATTTTTTTAAGTAATTTATAAATTATTTCTTCTTCCACTTCCTTTAAATATCATTCACACATGATGAAATAAAAAATAAAGTATCCTAAATATACAAGGATTTTATTATGTTAAAATCAACACATAAATCCATCACAAATTTCATCAAATGGGATATGAACATTTCATTCATGTGTATGGTAGAATTCCGTCTCGGAAACTGATATCGCTTGTTTTTAATTACCATCTCTAAATACTAGTCATAATGAAGGAATTAATATTTATATATGATTTAAAATTACATATTTATCATTATAATAGAATAATATATAAATTATATTCTTACTTTTTTTGCAGATAAAAATGATAATGTTGTTCATGCATACATGTAATCTATCACCTCCATGAAGCGATGTGAATCATTTTTCTTTTCACCGCATAACTTATATGATCTAAATAAGCATATTTAAATTTTTATTATGATGATAATAATATTATAATAATTTTGAATATATAAAATAATAATTTCTTTATTTACATAATGATTAATGAAAAATAGAAATTTTACTCATGTGTACGAATGACATACCATCTCCATAATTATAACATCATTCATTTTAATTAAATGTAATTAATGGTTGGATTAAATGGTTAATTTAAATAATAAATTTATAATTTGGTAATTAATGTTATTATATAGATTATGGAATTATGACTACATAGACTATTGATATCATAGCATGTTCATTTTCAACTCAAGTACCAAATATCGACAAAACATCCGATATGAACATAATTAATTATGTAATGCTTATATCAAGACAATAAGTGATATTAACGTAGTAATAAACATTAAAACGGTTTTCATGGAATTATAAATTAATCTATGTTTTTTATAAATGAATATAATGATTATATAAGAAATGTCAGACTCAAGGAAATGGATTTCATCTGAATCTTAATTCAAAGAGACATTTCTTGATGATATTCACATTTATTAATTTATAAATTCTATATGTATCACATTAAACCTTCCATATAGATTTGATATCTATAGTCATGTGATAAAATGTTTTTTAATATTTTATTCTTTAATGTGGCTTATAATTTAAATTTTCATAATGGTAAAGGACTCTTTAAATAAAACATCAATTTAAATGTTTTAATAATTTATTATTCTAAACAATTGTCATTAATTCCTATGTTTTGAAAATTTATCTAGGGAATTATTTATAACGATATGAATTAATAAAATTTTAACTCATTTCTAATGTTTCAATGTGGCATGAGACACTTTTATTAATAATTATTCTTTTTAAATGTTTTTATTTTGTTTTAAAAATGGATTTATGATTTCAACAACATAGAACGTTTATTTTAACATAGATAATATTATTTTGTTTTTAAATTGTATTTATATTTAATGTTTTTTTGTTAAATTTAATTTTATATCATTCTATTTGGAAATGATATGTTTTCATTTATGAGTTCTCGACTAGTAATGATGGAATGTGATTTTATAGCGGAAATATTTTTTCTCATTTATATGTTTTTATACGTTATGAATATGTCATGGTTCTTGGGAATTGTTTATGAATACGAGTGACTCCATAATAATCTAATGGTGGGTGGGCCTATGATATCCTACAATGAATTGGGTAATGATAAAGAGTTAAACTATAATGTTTCTCCTAAGCTATTTTGGGAATACAAGGTGATGTGTATTCTAAACGTAACCATGAAGGATAATCATTATCTAGTAATGGAAGCTACAATATAAGTATGATATAGATTCCATATAATAAAAATATGATTTAGGATTTATAAGAAGCTTTTTGGGATTCTTATGATTTCTTATGGTATGTAAAATAATTAATGTTTTATGCGTGAGAAGTATATCTATGTTAAAAATTTTCCCTTAGTTTATAAGTATTCATGGACTAATGATTTCTTTGTTTCATTTCTGTCCCTTAATATGATTTTTTTGCTCATAAAAAGTTTTAAATTTTTTTACTTAGATCTTAATAATGTAAAAGAGAAAGGAATATTTTTAGAATTTTTTATCAAGAAAATAAAATCATGTATAATTTTATAGAGATTTATTTTTGTGAAAAAGATGGATAGTGAATATATGTGCCAAAATTATAATATTTTATTTTCTATGTACTATTTATGTCCTAATAATCTAATAATCTAAAACTGAAATGATAATCACTATAAAATCTTGAATTAACTCATGTTTATGAAATTTTTAAGGCACAAGAATTATTTATACCATACCTTTGAATTTAGAGATTGAAAATTATAGGTTAAACTCTATTGAAAAACTAACATGTGACATCAAACTCATGAGGTTATTGGTTTTAGTAGGAATATGACTTATTTATGGATTGTGTTATCAACAAGAACATTTTGATTGACTATACCTACTCTGAAGTCTTTTAGATGAGAAATACTTTAAGAATGCCTACCTCCCCTTACTTTAGCAAGAACATAGGTGATTGGAACGTCCTAGTATATAAGAATTCATAACTATCCATCTTAATCATCTCATCAAATCTATTATTATAAGTGAACCTAACAAAGGGTATCTGTTTCTCCAATGTACCACCAAAGTCAAGGACACATGAACAATGAATGTAATATAATACCAAATTTGTAAGTTTTATCTATACTAATGTCTGGGGGTGATAGGGCATGCTTATAATATTTAGTATAACCAAGACCCTATATAACTCCTTATAGAATGATTATGTTAAAAAATAAGCCCTATCATGTATGATAGATCATCGAGCTCTTGGAATACATTTGGGCTCCCTAATTTATAGTCTCCTTAGCTCTACTACCAAGAAGGTATCTCAAATAAATAAAAAGAATGTGACCTTCGACAAATGGTCAATTACAACCCAAATATTATCATTTATATGAGTTGATCTAGGTAGACCAATCATAATTCCTATATTTAAATCCTCCCATTTCAACTCTGGATAGAAATATGGTTGTAAAATTTAATTTACTTTTTTATGTTCCTCATCCACCAACAGATATGTGGAATACTATGTAATAATACCAAATATCTCCCATATCATAGAAATACATCAATAATAGTGACATAAGTCTTGATACATCATTGTGATGATAGAATGTACTGCCTAAAATTATGGTTGAAATTACTGCATGAACTCCTCTCTAATGTCTTTTGGGACCAAAAAACCCCAATAATGTGTAAGGTATAATACTCATCCATAGACTTAATAGAATCCGAATCATCATATGTGATACAATCCATTATCACTAAGCCCTTATTATTTAAATTTTCCTTATTATCACCCATTCCATAAGTGTAGAGGTCACTGCTAAAGCTATGAGGATAGTTTTCAATGATCATTTTAACCTAAACATGAATCATTGAAAACAAGGCCCCAATATTCCACATTCCCCTGGCCTCTTGAACCACCTGTGTATGAGTATTACATCTAATATCATCTTCTATAGCATTGAATTTCCAAGGAGTAAATACAATCTCAATACCCCAGGATTGAAGGTACTCATCCCATATTCATTTTGGGAGAGTCATAACTCACTTTTTAGATTTGTACATAAAAAATTTGTGATTAGTGAACACCATAAAACGATCCCCATGGAAGTATTGTCTCCAATATAATATATCATGAACAACTACAACTAGCTCGAGTTCATATATTGGGCAATTCCACACATAAAGCCTCAACTAACAACACTCGTAAGCTATAATGCGTGAATACTTCCACAGAACTACTTCCTATCGAACACTAATTAGATCATAATAAAAAGTATATCTTCTTCCAATTTATATAAGAAATTTGATTCACACCAAATTCATCCATCCATTAAACTCTTTAATGGCTTCTTCCCAAGCTTCTGACCATACAAATTTTTCATGCTTATTAGTAAGATAATTAAGACGATTTGATAAGAATGATAAATCTTATATGTAGCATATTTAATACATAATAATCCCTAAAAAATTCCATATATCAAAAAAAATCATGGGATGCTCCCGTGAAACTACAAATCTAAATTTCACTCTATACTAAAATTCTTGATTCTGGGAATATATGACCCACAAAATGGACTATGTCAATCCAAATGTGGAATTTACTATGATTAGTATAATTATGATTCCATCTTAGTGTATTCAATACAATATATGGATGTTGGGAATGGTCCTATCGAGAATGATAATAAACTATGATATCAACCTCAAAGAATACCAGAAATGAATCCTAGTACGAGTGGAAACCCTGATTCATTAGAGCCATGGGTATAATAGGTGAATTTTTGAGACCGAACGACATTACCAGATAATCATAAATAGAATACCTACTTTTGAAAGATGTACGTGGTATGTATGATTATATTAAATGTACCAGATAGTAGCATGACCTCAAATAATTATTTAAAAACACAATATCTCCTATGATCTAATCAAATTTGTCATCTATTCAAGGTAGTGGAAAATAGTTTATTACACTGAGATGGTTAATTAATGTAAATCCATGAAGATATATACATTACTATCCACTTTTTTGGAAAAATTTCTGATGAACCCCTATGATAAGTAATAGGGTATATAAAACCACTATCATCCAAACCCTATAACTCTTTATTTATCTTGAGAATCTCCATAGGTCTTATAATGTAAGGATGAATTGACACTAGTGTATCTCTGGAATAAATATCAGTTAGGAAATTCAACATATCACACTTGAGGATTTATAGAATATTTATCTACAATGACATCCATAAAATGATCGAATAACAGAGCGAAAAAGTTTGTATTTACCAATGATCATCTAAGAAAATACTATAAATATGGGCTATCACTTTTATTACCCATTAAGGATAGGTCCTAGAGGATAAATATTGATATCCCACTCTAATATAGGCATATTTATGTAGCCCTATAATGATTTTAACATCACCCTATGATGAAAATATAAATATGGGATTGATGGGGAACTAACTAGTGTATGAAGATAATTACATCCAACACTATCACATCGAGGAATAAATATTTTACATAAAATGTTACCCACCTATCTATAGTGTCCAATCCTTACAATGGTGAACACTCTATGATCAGATACCCAATGAGGAATCGACTATCTGGATGCCACAAAAAACTCCACCTCAATAATCATAATCTCTATGATTTCTGCAGATATAAAATTGTTCGATGTTTCCATGTGAAATAAAGAAGAGACTAATGAATATGCATCTAGAAAAGTACCTCATATAGTAAAAGTTACAATTCAATGATCCCTTAATAAATTATAAAATGCATGTAATTGTCCGATAAAATGACCTTAAGCCACAAACTGACTTCCCTGAGGGGGTTGGATATATTGGTGTTGTAGGAGATGAGTCTGATTATCTCTTCCTCGACTACCACATCACCCAGAGAAGTCAGTAGTATTCTAGATACATTCTTTGTGTGATACTACTGGCCAACTCTCAAATTTGTGGTAGGTGTGTATCCCCTCTCGAAAATAAATAATGGAAAATTCCTACAAAATTTATGTAGATGACGCATATTGAAGGATCCTCCACATTAAAACCAATCCAACACACACTGGGTTTTTTCTATAGTTTCCCATAATGGTGACAGATAAGGATGCTTTTAGTATTGGTATAATGACTGCTTATACCGCAAAAAAGAATACAAACAACACATTCATCGACTAGAAAATAAATAATAGATCTAGGTAATAAACCATCTTTGTTTCCACAATTATCTTCCCTAAGATTCCACCTTGTAATGAATTATAAATTGAATCTCCCAGAAATTGTCATCATTTTAATGAGATTACATAGTATTAGATGGGTTATACCAAATTATAATTGAATCACCTCACATTCATAATATCATCACATGACAATGTTAGAGAAATACACTTTATCTTGGTAAAATGAGAATAATATTTCATGATAGACATAGATCCCAATCGATGATTCATAAACTCTATATCCTATATAGCCCTAAAATTCTGTGAATAGAAGTCGTTATAAATGATCATCTAGAATTTTTACTAGATCATGTTGCAATACTGGTATGCATGGGTAATAAATTCCCACCATCACTTCACAGAACCATGTAACATATAAGTTGAATGTTTGAGCCTCTTCTCTAGAGGCTTCTACAGATGGTCAAATATAGAAATCATAGACTCTAGTCATGACCCTATAGCATGTGGTATACCATCCTCCAAAAAGGTGGTAGGATTCTCTTTATGAAACACCCAGGTTAACTATACCATAAATGGGGACTGTTGAGCAACACCTTGACTATATTGAATCATCCGAAAAAATCATTTTCAAAACTAGGTATTAGTGAACATATTAGGAATATAAGTTTATAAGAGGGATCAACAATTGATTTAGTCCCATCATCTCAGTTTCATGGTCAATAATTCCATCCTAGTGTACGACTCAAGGCTTTCATAGTGAAATGATTATAAAATTCCATAAAATCACCCAATATATGTTTTTAAAATCTTGGATGATTATAGAATGAAAATTAGGTTAGTTAAATAAATTTCCTATAAAAATATCAATCATATTTACCTTCTCCAAAATCTAGGTCTATGTGAGTAGGAAAGGCCATATCCAGCAAAAAAAATTTATGATAAACTACCATCATCCCACTACTAAGGTTGGGATTGGTTTCAACTATCATATAACGTTACATGAGTTATATTATACGGATTTCCAACTGTAATGTAAAGAGGGAAAACATTACTTTGCAATCAACAGACAATTTCATGGTAAACGTTCAACATTTAAATCTTTAATTTTATTTTGGTTCATATTATTTTATATAAATGCATAGGTATATATCATGGTCCATTTAGATTCATCTCTATATTAAATTTATAAAAGTAATTCTTCTTACAATGTGAAACTAGAATTCCATTTAATTGTAACATAACCTTCCAGTCCAATGGTAATAGGTAATAGGTCCATAAAACTCGAAGGTTATAGAACCCAAAATATGGTATAATTAGATAAATAATGTTTCATCACCTATCCATTTAGGATAAAACCCTTTATATTTATGCTGAAGCATTAATTTATCCAATTTTATTTTACCTACAAGAAATTAAATCACATTTTAAAATTTAAAAACAGAGAACCAAACTATATAAATAAGGAAAATGTACGTAGAAAGTAAAGAAAAAAGGGACATATAAATGGAATATTGTTTAAAATATTCCTATAATAATGAATGAGATGCTAATTAAATTCCCCAACATGATAAGGAAAAAAATTCCAAATCAATAACATAAATAATATTATTAATATCAGAAATCATGTGAATCACCCTATGGTGAAATCATATCAATTATAATAGGAATAAAATCAGAAAAATAATAACCCATCCTATGAAATTTGGGATTCCTCTATTTTTTGGTCACATACTCACATGAACATGCTCATTACCGAATTCCATTTCACCATAGTCTCTAATAAAATATGGATACAGTAATATAAAGGAGAAATAATGCTCTGATACCACTATGTAATGTTCTGACCTAGAGCCTACCTAATTACTGCCCCATGACGGTGGGTCACATGACCTCAATCACACCTCCCATTACGGAATTGGTTTTCAACTAGAAGAGATAGTTCAAGGAGTATAGTGGGGAGATAATATCCTTATATAAGATTGGCCAAATCAATAAGAAGAAATAAATTGACAATACAAAAATAATGATATAACAGATTGAACAGTAAAAAATACAGTATTTGATTATGGATGCATTAATAACCATGAAACTCTAATAAGTATTGAAAAGATATATGCTAAGTCTTATAAAATGATTTCATGTAATGATGATATATATAAAGTCCAAAATTGGATACAAGGGGCATACATATACTATAATGTCCCAACCTTAAAAATTTTATAATCATAAATTAAGTTAATAATTCTCATAGAGGATCCTTTCAAGTTTAGAGTTTTAGAGAATTAGGCCGTAACTATTACATTACATCTCAGATATTACAATGTAGAAAATTCTACTCCGTATCCTTTTTTCATTAAATAATTACTTTTAAAATAAAACAGGAATTCATTTCTTGATATAATTCTTCGTGAATTATTCCACTCTCTCACCCATCCTTATACCCTGTGAAAAACATTTCAAAACCATGGGATGAGCATAAAAATCTCAGTAAGGGTGATAAAACAAAAAAAGAAAAAAATTAGTCCATCAACACAAACATAACATAATCTCTTTAACATACCTCCTAAAATCATAAGATATATGAATAATACAAAAATCATAAATCATAAAGGTAACTTATTGAATCCATATCATACTTACATTGTAGGTTTCACATCTACATTGGGAATTATTTTGGAATACCCATCCCAATATATTCCCAAAATATCATAGGAGAAACATTAACATTTACCTCTATCACATTACACAATGCTTTGGAGAGATATCTCGGGCTCACCTTCCTTAGGTTTATCATGGAACCACCTGTATACGTAAACAATGCCCAAGAATCAATTCATATTCATAACACATAAAAAAATTAATATGAAAGATTATATTTACACATTTCCATCATGATATATTATTTAAATATATTGACATAAAAAATCAATTATCAACACCATTTTCAATACCAAAATACATAAAAAAGTATATGGTATTTATTTTCCTTTAAAAAAACATTTCGGCTTGTTAACGAATCCAAATATCAAAAAAAAACTCGCCGTGACCGAATGGAAATTATCCCAAAGTACGTTAAAAATATTAACATTCCCTTTTTCATCAAGTAAAATGATTCATTAACAAAGATTACCATCGAATGAAATGAAAATTCAAAGGGGTTTATACTCCTTATAAATGAAATTTTTGTATAAATGAAAATATACCTCAGTGAAAGGATATTGAGACGGAGTCCCTTATGTAGTATTCAAATTGATTTGTTTATTATTTTATGTTTTGAATAATAAAGTATTGTTAATTTAATCATTCATAACAGTCTTTTATCATTTATTATTCCATTTATTTTACTTTTTACAACATTATAAACATTATATAATCATTCATGTTAATAATGGTTGTTTTGTCGATATTTGGTACTTGAGTAAAAATGAACTTCTTATAATTACATGTTGTGCATGTGGTAAAAATTCCATTATCTATAGAATGATATTCATGATTTATATATCATATATATCTAGTACATATATGTATTTATAACAGTATACAACATTTGGATATATGAAATGAAATTCACAGTTCACGAACACGGTAAGCCATACGTATGCAAGAATATTTCATATTTAATGGAATTAAAACATAATGATATATAGGTATATTTTAGTTCTAGTATAATACCATATATAATTTCATTAGATCCATGCATTATACATTCCATGTATGGTAGGAACAAGTAATATCCCATTTAGGGGGCGGTAGTCCGCACTTCGTCAAATTAAAATATTGTATTTATACACTATAGAAACCATAAATCTATGATATATATTAAAAAAGCATAGAGACAATATCAATATAATATATATCAAATATAAATATATTAAATCATAATGGCCACCATGAGAGGTAGTAGGAGATAACTGAACAATCATTGTTTCGTGAGGAAGTAGTTCGCCATCCAAAGAAATAGTATGTTCGTATCAATTAGATGGACGTGTGTGGATGTGTAATTGAAATACATATCATAAAAAAATCCTTATATATTTAGGATACTATAGTTGTTATAAAATTATGGAATAAAGAGATTTTACGGGGTTGGATATGGAAAATAAAAGAAGCAAACTTGGGGGAAGACGTTACATTTAAATCGGGCAACTCCCTTTGGTTTAAACCAAAAGGCTTTCGTGAATTGCCTTCTGTCTATGGTAAGGATCCTAGGATGAATATAGGGATGTTGGTAGCTTATTTGAGTAGTTTTTGGATGAGCCAAATGGCTTGAGATATGTGTTTAATGGGATATAGGTGCTGCCCTTTTATTAGAAGGAGGATGGACTCTTTAAGAAAGTTTGAAAGTATTATTTTATTATAAAATTATTTTTTGTTTCAAAACATCCAAAAATTATTAAATTTGAATATAAAGTGTATATAAGTCGAAATAAAATCATTCAATAAGAATTGGATGGGTTTTGGATAATTGTTTAATCCTTAACTTTTTTATTTAACACTTTGTTAACATATTTTACATTCACGTTGTCCTCTTATATATTCATACTATATGGTTAGTATATTTACTATAAAATTACAAGAGACCCAGAGATTGATCATTAATTACATTTTCTAAATCATATATGTCATTTGTCCAAATATTATATTTATATGACTTTTTTTTCATTTAATAAAATATTGATTGATTTAAAAACTATTTTATGTCAATTTTAATACTATTTATATCATGAATTTTTAAAAAATCCCAAAGAAATTTATTCATTAATAAACCCTTCATTAATTTAAATATAAAAATTCATCCTAATCTATAAAATTCACTTATTTCATAAAAAGGTTCAAAATAAATTTATTTTAATATTTATAATATCATTTATTTGAATCCTTTATTAATGAAGCAATTACTACATCATTATTGTGTCATTATTAAATTTATTTACATATGTCTAAAAATTATAAATAAAATAAAATGATGTAGAAAGTCATTATATATTTCCAATTAATATTTATAGTTGAGGAGATCAATTATGTAACCCTTATAAAAATTATTTATGTAAAAAGATCCATGTTTAGGATATATTTATTTTTAATTTAAAAAAATTTATCAATGTCATTATATTACCAAGTGGCTTTAAATGTCCAATGGTCTCAACATTGGATTGTCTTGGTCATCCATTAGTCATCATATAAGGTTATGACAAGTGTCAAGATAATTTTATATTATTATAATACAATTTCTACCTTTAATTAACCTATTTACTTTTTATTGTGGTGATATAGTATTCAAAAGTTACTATTCACCAAAAAATATTTTCATCCTATTCAAACACTTTTTACTTATTGATGAAAATCATGTATATCAGATTTTATGAAAATTCAATTTACATAAGTAGTAAAATTTCATTTAAATGAAAATGCTGTTTTTAATTACAAAGTAATGATTTCACTATTCATGAAAAATATAACGTTTTTAGAAATAACACCCAAAAAACACCCAAAAATAATTTTGATTTTATGGATTAAAAAATAATATCTATTTTACAAATTTAGAAACATTTATTTTTCATTAATTAATTTAAAATTAATTTCTGTTGTCAAAACCAAATGTTTGTTTTTATAAGATATTAACAATAAAAAGATTAACATATTTTTATGTCAAATTTCAAAATCATATTACATCTAATGGAAAACATTGGATTGAATGTTAAAAATATAATCCGGTTACACTATAAGTCCAATAAAATGAAAAATATACATATATAAATAAATTATATTAAAAGGTATTTTTTATTTAAAATACAGTATTTTTCACTACTCATTAAAAAATAAACATTATCAGAAAAATACAGAATTTCATCTAAAGTAAATTTTGATGTCTAGATTCAAAAGAAAAAATTAATTTTGTTAAATTGAACATATGAAAGTGAAAAAGACTAGATTTGAAAAGGGTTCTATATCCAAAGGTGTAAAATCTGCTTTTAACAAAATATTAGAGTGTTTATGCTTAAAATTGGATTCATTCAAATTTAATGCCTATTACATTTATTGGATAAATGTAAAAACATATAACAAAAATTTATAATAATATTGTAGTTAGTTCTATTAATTCTTATCAATACAACAACTAGGGGTTAAATATCATTTAAAAACTATTATATTATTATATTTCTCAGTATGAATGAGCATTGTTTGTTACATGAAATTTTGGAGAAACCAATTCTTGCATATCGGGTATGTCATCTAACATAAAACCAACTTTAAATTAAAAATAATATTTAATTCCAAATATTAATAAATGTGAAAATATAATATTCTTTATTTTCCTTGGATGTTACATCTTTCCCCCATTTTGGGAATTGTGACTACAAAATTCTATTCACTTATCAAATAAGTGGGGGTATTTACCTCTCATAGCATTTTCAGATTTCCACGTTTTCTTCTCAACCATATGGGTCTTCGACCAAACCAATCTCCTATGAGTTACATTATTTCATAACTCTTTCTCCCTTCAGCAAATAATCGAGACTGGTTGTTCATTATAAGAGTGATTCTCTTCCAATTGAACTACCCGTAGACTTAAAACATGATATGGAGCAAGTTTATAAATTGTCAACATGGAAACATGAAAAACATTCTATACCTGGTATAAAATTAGTGGTAAAGACACTCTATAGGAAACAGATCCAAATTTCTCCCAAGTTTCATAGATTCCAATGAACCTCAAACTCATATTTCCATTCATTCAAAAATGCATCACACTTTTCCATGGAGAAAATTTGAAAAAAAAACATGATCACTGACCTCAAAAGAAAGATCATTCCTCCAGTTATCCATATAACATTTCTGTCTACTCTGAGCAGTTCTCATGTGCTACTGAATCAATTGAATTTTTCCTGACATCTATTCTACCAATTCTAGTCTCATCGACTTTCTTTCACCTACCATATCCCCAAATGTTGGAATTCGACACTGCTTTCCAAATAATGCCTCAAATGGTTCCTTTTTTATACTGGAAAGAAAACTATTAATATAAGAAAATTGAACCAAATAAACATATTTTTCCTGAATTCCCTAGTAATCCACTGAGCAAGCATTTATCATATCGTTCATTGTCTAAAATTTTCATTCTGACTATGAATCAAATTGAGGATGAAAAGCTGTACTGAAATTTAATTTAGTACCCAATGACTTCTGATGGCCTTTACAAAAGTTATAAGTAACCTTGGGATTATGATCAGATACAATGGAGAGAGGAGCATCATGCAACATGACTACCACTTTAATATACTATGGAGAAATTTAAGTTAAGGAAAAATAATCTCGAATAAGAAGGAAATGAGAAGATTTATTTAATAAATCTACAATAACCAAAATTTCATTGTTACCTCGAGATGTATTTGGAAATCCCCCAACAAAGTCAATGGATATATTTTCCAATTTTCACTATGGCACCGGTAAAGGCTGAACCATTCCTTTAGGTATCTTCTGATCATCTTTATCCTATTTAAAAGTCAATCACTTCATAGTAAAGTCAAAAATATCTCTTTTCATTCCATCCACCATGTAATAATCCAGAAGATCTCTATAAATTTAATTACTTCCAGGATGAAACATAACAACTATTTCTATATATTTAAATCACAAGTCACACATATTCACTTTTTGGACCACAAAACACAATCTTTACCAATGTTAAATTCAAGTAACATTCCCTTCTAAACAATATTTATCTTTTTATGCAACTCAACATCATCTTTCTATGCTTCATCTTTATGTCTACTAGAGAATATTGTACTAAAACCTAAATCAAAACAGAGGAATTTCTGAAACCAACAAATTATATTCCAAAGTTCATCAAACCATTAATCAAAGGATCTTGTTCCAAACGTATCATGGCTATTATAGCATTATCTTTTCCAACTCAAAGAATCATACACTTTATTTTCCTTCCCTGGATAGTAATTAATAATGAAATCATAATCCTTGATTAATTATATCCATCTCCTATGTCTCATGTTCAATTATTTATGAGTGAATATATACTTCAAACTTTTTTGTTATGCATATATTTCACATTTTACTACATACAGATGAGGCCTCTAAATTTTTAAAGAAAAAATAACAGCATCTAATTACCAATCATTTGTATTGTAATTTAACTCATGAGGTTTCAACTTATATGGAGCATAATAAATTACATGATCATTTTACAACAGGACACAACCAATTCCTATCAATGAAGCATCACTATAGATAAAAAAATCACCATTTTTGGAAGGTAATTCTAAAACTAGATCATTATCATCTCTTATTTTCAGTTACTGATACCACTTGATTCAATAGACCAACATCTTCTGACATAGTTGAAAAATATTTCACCACCCCTTTCTTCTTGTAGTTTGGCTGCTTTCTCTTATTTGAATTATTCGTTGGAAACTCAATTGCATAATGACCGATTTCATTAACCTTAAATCTTTTTTCTTAATATAAATTAAATTTTTTCTCACAACTACAATGATATTTTTCATTGCAATTACGAGCCTTATGGCCCATTTTACCACAACAGTAGCCCTTACTATAATTCAAAATATAGTCCAGAGTGTGATTTTTACCAAATTTTCACAAAATGAAAACTTTGGTTTCTTTCCATTAGTATTTTTGAAAAGTTCTCCACTTTTGTATGCCACCTCAAACTCTTATACTGTTACTTTCCAAAGAACATTAGATCATCAAGAAACTACATTTATACATTCTTTGCACATCGAACAAGTTTTTTATAACTTTTGAACACAAAATAAGCTAAATAATTTTATAAATTTGATTTAATCCTGGTTAAAAATTATTGATATTACTATCAAGATCTCATATGAAATTTGGAGTATTCCTTTCTCGTCGACTAAATTTTTCCTCATTTGATGCCACCAAGTCATCCTCCTACCTAAATTCTAGGAATTTTTTATCCATCCTATGATGAAAAACATATAATGATATTTATAAAGAAACATACCTTTGAATTCATCCCTATCAATAGGATGAACCACCTCATTATCTCTTATATTTTTATACATCGACCACCACTATTCGGCTTCACCTTCAAAACAATAAATAGAATGACTAAACTATTGATTTTTCGAACACCCCATGACTTAAAAAATATTCTCTAGTTAATTAATCTACCCTTCATCTAGCAGGAGGTTAGATGATCCTATGAATTATGGGGGATGTTGCCTCATGAAATACTACACTACAATCATTTTCTCCTGTGGTTGATCTGGATGATCTCATACATGGATACCACCACCTTTTATATTCTAAGTCAATTACTTCATCACTGCAATAAACTATTATATTCCAATTCATTCCATCTCAGGATTCTAGTTTAGAAGGTTGTTTTCCACTTAATGTTGTCCCAACATATCTACCCTATATCCTCTACTGAAAACCATTCTGAAAAAAGAAATATATTACGTTATGAGACATGGTAATTTTTAAAATCTATATCATTTCAATCTAACCACAAATTAATTTATGGATACTAATTTAACAATATCTTATCTCTTAAATATTTCTAAACTTACTTTTGATAAAAACTATAAAGACCCTGCCTTAAAATTTTCATAATCATTAATTATGTTTGTAATTCACATTGAGGATATTTCCAGGTTTATATTTTTAGAGAATTAGTCCATAACTATTACATTACATTTTAAATATTAAAATGTAGATATTTCTAATTAGTATCAATTTTTTCATAATATAAATACTCTTAAAATAATATAAGAATTATTTTCTTGATATTAATCTTCTTGAATTCTGCCTTTATCTCACCCTTCGTAATACCCTGTGATTTTTCTAAAAACATTGGTTGAGTATAAAAATCTCATTAAAGGTTATAAAATAAAAAAAGGAAAACATTAGTCCATCAATACATACATAACATAATCTCTTTAACGTACCTCATTAAATAATAAGAATTATGAATAACACATAGAAATAATAAATCATAATTGTAACTTTTTCCATCCATATCATACATACATTATATCTTTCATAACTAAAAATAGAGTTTCATTGGAATTCACTCCACAATATATTCTATAAATTACTTAAGAGGAATAGTAATGTTTAGCTTTCCCACGTTACCAAATGCATTTGGAGAGATATCTTAGGCTCACCCACCCTAGGATTATCACAGAACCATTGATATATATAAACAATTCGATAGAACTATAACATATTCATAACACATAAAACAAACCAAAAAAATAAAACATTTACACATTTCAATAAAAATATATAATTTAAATATATTGAAATAACCAATCAATTATCAAAACTATTTTCAATAAAAAATATGTAAAATAGTATATGGTGTTTATTTTCCTTTAAAAACATTATGGCTTGTTAAGGAAGCCAAATATCAACTAACGCTCATGGTGGTAGAAAGGTTATTGTCACCGAGTACGTTAATAAAAGAAACATTCCAACACAACATAGAAAAATATTTACTTTCAATTTATGGAAAATTCAATGGAGTTTATACACCGTATTAATCAATGCCATTTATAAATCAAAATATGCCTCAATGAAAGGAGATAGAGATTAAGTCCCCTACCTCATGTCCGACATGACTCGTTCAATGTTTAATATACTGAATAATAAGATAATGTTAACTTATAATTTCTTAAGAAAATATTTCATGTTTATTATTACATTTATAATACTTATTTCCATTTTATAATCATTTCATAGTCATTTAAGTTAATAACAATCATTTTGTCGATATTTGGTACATGAGTCAAAAATGAACTTCTTATAATTACATGTTGTCCATGTGGTAAAAATTATGTTATATAAATAATGATATTCATGACATATATATAATATATATCATATATATCTAGTATAAAAATGTATTTATAACTATACATAACATTTGGATATAATAAAGAAATGCATCGTTCATGGAGATGGTAAGTCGTACGCACGCATGAACGCTACTTTCATTTTTTTCATTTTTAAAGGAATAAAAACATAATGATACAGAATTATATTATAATTCTAGTATAATTTCATATATAATTTCATTGACTCCATCCTTTATTCATTCCACGTATGGAATAAACAAGTAATATCCCTTTAAGGGGGCAGTTGTCTCTACATCCTCAAATTAAATTATTGTATTTATCCATTATGGAATCTAATAAGGTATGATATTAATGAAGAATACCAAAGAATATAGACAATATAAATATAATATATTTAAAATTTATATATATAGTTCCATCATAATGGCCACCATGAGTGGTGGTTGGAGATAACTGAACAATAATTGTTTCGTGCGGCAATAGTTCACTATCCAAAGAAAATGTTAGTTTTTATCCATTATATGGAGGTGTGTGGAAGTTTTATTCGAATATTTATCCTAACAGCATCCTATTATGTTTACGATAATGGTTTTGTAATAGAATAATAGAATAAAGTTCATTTAGGGGGTTGGAGAAGAAAAATAGAAGAAATTAACGTGAGAGAAGATATTATCTTTAAATCAAGCAACTCCCTTTGGTTTGAATGAAAAGGCTTTATTGTATTTCCTTCTCCCTTGGGGATAGATTCTAGGAGGAATAATGGGTTTTGGGGAGCATATTTGGGCCGAGGTTAGATGAGCTTAGGGGGTTGAGAGGTGTGTTTAAGAGGTTAGATATGGTGGCCTTCTATAAGAGGGAGGATGGGGTCTTTATGAATGTTTTAAAGTATTATTTTATTGTAAAATAAATTTTAGTTTAAAAAGGTCCAAAACGTATTTAATTCAAAGAAATGTTGAATATATGTCAAACTAAAATTATCCAATATTTATTGGATAGGTTTTGGATATTTTTTTAATCTTTATATTTTTTATTTAACCCATTGTGAACTTATTTAACATTAACCATGTCCTATTATATGTTAATATGATATGCTTAATATATTTACAATACATTCCAAGATACCCAAAATGGATCTTTAATCACATTTTTAACATCATATATGTCATTTAGATAAATCATAAAGTTTTATACTATTTTATCATTTAATAAAACATTGATTGATTTAAAAACTCTTTTATGTCAATTTTTATAATATTCTAATCATGATATTTTGTAATATCAAAAACAACATAATTAATTCAAAAAAACTACATTAATTCAAATATAAAAAGTCATTATATTCTATAAAATTCGTTGATGGTAAAAAATGATAAAAATAAATTTATTTTAATTTTTATAATTTCATTTATTTGAATCTTTTATTATTGAAGCAATTACTGCATCATAATTGTTCCATTATTAAATTTATTTATTTGACGTCTAAAAATTATTAATAAAATACTATGATCTAGGAAATATTTTTATATATCCAAGTTATATTTATAGTCTATTATATCTCTTATATGACCCCATATTAAAATAGTTTTAGAAAAAAGATTCATGTTTATTATATTTTTATTTTAACATTAAAAAAGTTATTAATGACATTATCTTAGAAAGTGGCCTTAAAAGGATAAATTTCTTACCTTTGGATTTCCATGGTTGGAGATTACTCATCCAATATCGTAATAACAAGTGTTATGGTAATTTTATATTATTATAATAATATTTCTAACTTGAATTAACCTATTTACCTTTAACTGTGGTAAATAAAAATCAATTATTACTATTCACCAAAAAAAATATTTTCATCCTATTGAACAACATTTTACATTCTGATGAAAACCATGTATGTCGGATTTTCCAAAATTCAATTCAAAGAAGTGGTGAAATTTCATTCAAAAGAAAAATTCGGTTTTATAGCTACTATGCTGTGTTTTTCAATAATCATCATAAATATATCTTTTTCAGAAAAAATTCCAAAATTTCACCCCAACATAATTTTGATATTCCTAATTTAAAAATGATGTATATTTATCCAAATTAAAATAAAATAATTATCAATAAATAATTTAAAAATAATTTACATTTTAAAAACTAAAAGGGTGTTTTTAATAAATAATAACTATTAAAAGTTTGGCACTTGTTTATGACTAATTTCAAAGTAAAATTACTTCTAGTGAAAAAAATTGGAATAAATAGGTTAAATATAATATAAATTATCTTTCAAATAAATAAAAATAAAAAAATACCTATAAAAATAAGATTGATTAAAAAGCACATTTTAATTAAAATGTAATATTTTTCACTATTTATTAAAAAATGAACTTTATTATTAAAATACCAAATTTTCATCCAATGTAAATTTCGACGTGCCAATTCTAAATAAAAAAATTTATTTTTACAAATAGAAATTATAAATGTTAAAAAAATAGATTTAAAAATGATTCACCATCAAAAGGCAGTAAATAGACCTTCTAATGAATATTAGAGTGTTTATAGTTAAAACTGGATTCATTCACATTTTAAGCCTCTAATTATTATTTGATAAATGTAAATCATTTAAAAAACATGTGTAATGATATTTTAGTTAGTTATTTTCATTCCCATAAATACAACATCTAGGTGATAACTTCAATTTAAAAAAATATTATAATATTATATATATATTTTTAGTGTGACTCACCATTGTGTGGATCATGAGATTTTGGAGAAAACCATTTTTGTATGTCAGGTACTCCATCAAACATAGTGTCCATCTTAAAGTAAAATTAATATTTAATTAAAAATTATTAATATATTATATTCTTTATTTACATGGGATGTTACGTATACAACATGATATATAGAAAATATCAATGTCAAATGGCCTAATTCACTAGCATCGTGTGCATACGATCAGTCCTATGCTTCCATAATCCATGATAATAAGAGAAAAAACTCTAGAATCTATCACTTGGAGATTTCCGTTATCTACACATGGTGACATAAGGTCTAATCGAGTACTAATGGAAGAGAGAGTATTCATTGAGATATGATACCTTTTCCACCACCAACCGTGTGTAAAAAAAAATCCTACCAGAGTACATAGCTAAGTAGTGTGAATGTATAAATAATTAATAATCAATGCTAAATAAGTAAATACTGAACGAATCCATTTTATACAGGACACATGGATCGGTCCACCAGCTTCGGCAAAGGCTCGTAGAAGATTTTGACAAGTAACCATATTTGTAGTAATCATATATATATATATATATATCATTAAAATTTATATTCACCATGTACATGAGGATATATGTGGGAATATAAATAGATACTAGATTCTATCAAGACCTCATTCAAGAATCCATAACATTTCCCATTAGTGATAGGATCCTACATAGGGTAAAATACCATAACCACATAATGAATTTGATATGTCATGCTCAACACATGAGATAGGTGGGGTGAGAATTCATTCCCACCACACAAGACAAGGGAATGTGGAGTGTCATTCTCATTGTCTAGGTATATGTACAAAGATGAATGACCCCATGATCAAATCCCAATATAATGGATAATGAAACATCCTTTTCAACATGTCCGTCATCCATCATTCTCTATCCTATATCAATGGCATACTAATAATACTGATAAATAAATATGGGATCACCTATAATACATTATAATCAACTATCAAAATACAAAATTTGTGTTATAATTCAATAAATTCTATAAAAAAATAGATAATAACTTTTCCTAGAGTTTTAAAAAATAATCATTTACTAAAATCAAACCATTTAATTAACTAAGAATAAAAATTCAATTCAGGGTATACCTGAACACATACAAAGTGTTCTAGTCCATTTAACTATTATATAAAAGTTGATAATTATATTTACCTTCCAAGATGCACATATAGGTGATGTTTGGATATTTATGAAATTATATAAGAGGGATACTTTCATATGCCATACATAAATCGGTGTAAATGATTGAGAATCAAAAAATTCTAAATACATCAAAAGGAGAAAAGGAGGTATAAAAATGTTCATATAGTTATTTATAATGTATGTAAACTTGTCCATTTGATGTGTGAAATTTTCTATCATGTTTCATAATGGAAGAAGATATGAAAACACCAAATCATTTTAGAATGAAATTTTGACAACCTACCATATTGTTGTAGATGACAGCTTGTCTCATATCAGCTTTATATATTAAGTAGATTCAATGAAATTAGAGAAATAGACCAATGTGATGAAAATAGAGAGATAAAACTCACACTAATATTGTAAAAGATATTATATGACAAACCAATATAGGAACCAATAGGTTGTGAGTGAATACTGATGCAGATCCAATGCTTCTGGTTGAAATTAATTTGGAGTTCAAATGGAGGTGAAATGAAATTCCTTAAGGTAGGGAGTGGAATAACCCACTTGAGATAATGGAGGAGTGGTCTACTGGAAACGATAAATATAAGATTGATATTTATGTTTGAAAATATTTCTAGTGAACTATCATAAAATAAAAATTCCTAACATGGTTTCACGGTTTGGTCATAATGTTGGCCAATCTGTGCTCCAACAATGCTGACTCCCTATCGATAGAGGGAGCCCAAGTGAGTTTGGTGCACAATTTTCCTAATTGGGAAAAACCATGTGAAGCCATGATGTCACACTCTATGAAATTTTTTCATGGTCATATACCTCATCTTACACGGTTGCAAACTACCATTTGGCTCTCTTATCCCCTCTGAGATATCCCACATGGTTTGGAGAAACCATGCGGGCTATGTCTCATGATCTCTAAAAACCATGCCCCCTATATTTTTAATTACTTATTATAACTCCAGGTTATGAAAAATACCAAAAAAAACATTGTGTCCTCTATTACTCTATTAGTTATCATGACAAGGGACAAATAAATATATATAAGATGAAGACAATTGATATGTACCTTTGAGAAAAATCCAGTTCTTTATATATGAGAATAGGGATTAAACATAATCCATTATGGGACTCTACCAATTATGTGATATTGTCTTGGTAGTTATCCTTGACTCATGTTTAAATCATGTTATATTTTTCGTCCACATTCCTATGTTTCCCTGATCATATGAATCCATGTTCTATGTGAGGTCCATCAATATGTTCTTGCATGAGCCATTCATTTTATGTTATCTTGTAATTTCTTCTAACAAATGTCTTTTTCTTTATTCCCATGTTTATTCCCTTAATATTCAATTTATCTCATCACTAATTTCTATGTATTCCCAATGTAATTTAATGTAGGTGCATGATCTCGAAGGAAGTTATGAGATCATTATGGAGATTAGTAGAAGAATTTTTTATTCTCATTCCATTTATTCAATCTTATCAACCTAGTGTTCTACAGAAACTAGAATGCTGGATCCATTATTTTTATTTAAAGGTTAATTCTTCATTAAATAATGTAATAATATATGTAAAATACTAGGGTCACTATAGGGTTACAAAAATTCAATATGTTACAATGAAGGATGAAATCACAATGATTATGAATGAGGATAGCGATATTCACCCCAAAATGGTGAATTGTGGATGGAGAGTGAGAATTAATTATAGGGATCTAGACACATGTACTGAGAAAGAAAATTTCCAATTTTCATTCATTGATCGATTTTATAAGAGTGTGACATGTCATCAATTATATTTTTTCCAAATTTTATATGTAGGACACAATCAGAAGGAGGTTTCCATAGAGGATCTTGAAAAAACAACTTTAACCAATTAATTTGAAACATTTCCCATCATGTGCATTCTCGTTGGGTTATGTAATTCGTTTAGTACCTTCCAATTGTTCTTGATGGGAATCTTCCATGACATCATGTGGGATTGTTTATAGGTCTTTATAGATGATTTGTCCATATTATGGGGAACATTTGAGGGATTCCTTATAAGTTCTGAAAGGGTTTTGTTTAGATATTAGGAAAATACCTAGAATATCAGTCAAAGGTAGGCCCGTGAACATTTATGAAAATAAAAGAAATATACAGACAACCAGAAAACCAATTACATATCATGAAATTCATACCCATCACTGCTTATAAAATATACTTCCTCCATAGTGACCGAATCCTATTATGATCCTTCATAGTGTTTTAGGATCATGGCATACATCCTTATAAGGTTCAATTTTTCCATAGACATCAACTTTTGTGAACACTTCTTGAAAGAGGACCTATTGGAAATTGGCTTCAGAAAATCAGAGTATTCCTTCCTCGACCTTCAGTTTGTGGTAGTGGACTTCTCAATTCTTAACTTCTTATTCTCATCCTTGAAAACAACACTATATAAAGGCCTAAACATCACAGTATGGATTTTTTGTCACTGTCCGAGACATGTCCCCAATTTCCAGAAAGAAGGATATCTTGGGAACTATCTATCACATTCCAGACCTACTCATGCCACTTGTTACAGTCCATCATGTCAAAAAACATGGCTACTCCGTATCCTTTGGTCCAACATGCACCTCCTTCACCTCACCAGCTATCATAATATTCATATTGTTTCCTTAATTCATTGAAGAAATATCTATCACTTGAGATTCTTTTCTAGGATCTAGTTCTTGGAACCAGATGCAAGTATCAATTGAACTCTTCAAACCATCAGGCTACATCTACGAATTCGGCCCCTTTCCCACCAAACAAGGTATTTCATCTTGGATTTTCCCATCACCGGTTGAACTCGAAAGAATTCCACCCTCCTTCGGATCATCAACATCATATCCATCAATAGAAACATGTCTCTCAAGTCCACTATCCCCATTGTACATTTAATCCCTTACATGATCTGCCACTTCATAAATTCATCCATACCCAGCACCACCTCTAGGATTATCAGCTCCATATTAGCACACATTCCACCAGACCTCGAGGTGAGGACTTACATCAGCCTCTCAAACACTACAGCTACTATCGAGTTGAATTTTCCCATAGCTGAGCCAACCAACCCATTGCTAGAATTAGCAGCATCAGAAAGCTTCTATCTCTGTCCAGGAACATTACCAGTTCTCTCCACCAAGACAGAAGTGGCTCCATGTTGGCATTGATCATCCTGATGACCCAGAAGATGGAACCTCAGATAGTAATCAACCCATGATTCAATATAAACCGCAAGCCTCCAGTGGAATTACTGACCAATTGTGATCCAAATCCACTCAACCAGTGGCTTTGAAGCATCCACATCAACACAGAATTGTGGATTAAATGTAAATTATTGTGTAGTTCTAGAACATCTAGCCAGAATAATAATGATTGATGTTGATAATGATAAGGTTGATAAACTTTTTCACTTTCCCTCTCCAAGAAATGTAATGGGAGTGATGCCCTTATTTGGACATTAGGGTTTTTATATAAGGTTTATTTGGAATTTGAACTCCATATACAAACCACTTTCCCCTATAATAGATAAATATGCTCTATTTTTATGGAAATAGAGATGTGATGAATCATTATCAACACTCATGTCATCTCATATATCTCTACATATTATGCACTATCCCAATTGGAAAATTCCATTCAAACACAGGTAAAATGTTTCTAACATCAATATAAGAGATGTATTAGGATAAAATTATGATAAAAAACGTGTCATATATTTTTCACTTAATTCATTAAATAACGAACAAACAAACTACAAAAATACTGAGAAAAATAATCAAACTTTTTTATTTACAAAATAAAAATTCAGGTCTTATCTCTTATGATACCACATATTTTTCATCATAGTTCATCAACCCTTGAAATACATTTTCCAAAAAATAGATGGGAAGTATACATTTATTGGGTGTTTCCCTATTCTTTATTACTTTTATATAATCAATAAGGACAAAATGTTTTTTGAAAATGTTATAGTTAATCACATCTATAAGATGGAATTGGAATACAACTAAAATAAATTTTCTAGGTATCATTCATTTCCTAATTAGAACCTATATTCTATGTGTTATATTCCATGTTATACATACATAAAAAACACTTTTTTATGATTGTTATTGAAAAATTACACTAGAACCTATCTAATATTAAATTCCATTATTATTCCAAACACTGTGTTTTTGAGGATGTATACCTCATCATTTAAGCCCTAACTATGAAATTATGATATGTGTTCCACAGTTTGAGATATATTCCATTGTTAAAATCAATAATATGGAGGAATGTGGGGTAAACATTTCCATAAAAACCACTATGACGATTCTTCATATTTTTTTCTTCTAGCCAACCCTCTATACAGATTACTAGACATTTGGAAAATGTTTTCATCAATGTCAATAATTATGATCACTAAATAAATGGAATCAAATTCCAATTATTCCCATTATGATTATAAAAATATATGATTGTTGGGGAATTGGTTTCAAGGGACCTTTACAAAACTTTAGGTGATATATCTAAATCATTATAGATGTTAATTATGTATCAAAATGGATAGAGGTCATTCCCACCATGTCTAATAAAAATCAAGTTGTTATCGTATTTTTGGAAGAAAAAATATTTTATAGTTTTAGTATTAATAGGGCCATCATCTGTGATAATGGAAACTATTATATGCATCAATTCCTTCTCAACAGTAATGTATATGTGTAATATTTCACAAAATGTTTCCATGATCTTCCATACTCAATCAATGAGCTTAGCTAAGTTAGAAAACAATGAAATTAAAAAAATTATTTAAAAAATATATATCTGTACAAGAAATATTTATTCCATAATCTCTAAGATAAAATTTTGGCATATATTATTATTTCTTAATACATATTTAGAATTTGAAAATATAGGTTGGTTTATAGAAAATATTTTCATTTTCCTATTGAAATAGAACATAAGGACTTCTTGTATATAAAAAAAATTAACATTTACATTTAGTTGGCAAAATTAAATAGTAAATTGGACCCTAATGAGATTGAGGAACATAAGATGGAGGCTAATAAAAATTAAAAGAATTATAAATATGGAGTTCATGACTAAAAATATTGGAATAACAATGTCATACACTTTGAACTGAGATAATCAATGCTCTTGTATAGTTTTAAACATTATTTACAAATAGAAAAATATGGACTATATGATTATATCCTTACATAGTAAGTCATGTGAACCTCTATGTGGCAGTACAGATTTAGGATCACACTAGTAGTATGATCTTATAATTGAATAGTCATTAGTTAAAACCATTTATTGTATCATTAAATTAACAAGAAATATCTAAAGGTTTTTTTTTTGAGATAATCTATAAATGAGACAAAAATGATAGATTTAGGGTCTATCTTCAGATAATGAACTTATACAAAGCTCATTCCGAGTGTCTACCCAGATTTTACCTATATATTGAATTAGTTTTTGGTGTTCCAAATAAAAATATATGTTTTTCTCTATTCCATTTTCCTTTGTTTTTTAGTTATGGGAACCTCAATGGGTTTCTATTGTGTTCTAGTTATATTTCAATGTAAGATATAGGGGCAGATAAGATTGATAATGTTTTAGGAAAATCACTTTTTTCACGGTGTAAAAACACAAACATTCATCATTGATGATTATTATATATGTATCCTAGAGATCAATGGATTAAATTGGAGGATTTCGTACATTAACTTCATTAACCTGGTGAATTCAATCCATGATTCTCATTTTCAATTTTTATATGTATTATTCTCTTCTTCGACCCCCTTCTATATTTTTTTTAGAAACATTAGGGATAATTTTATTCTATGTGAGGGGGGGGATAAACTAAAAAATATATTTTATAAAAAAATATTTAATTAACAATATAGAGTAAAAAATTTCTTGTTATGAGATTTAAACATTCTCTAAACCTTGAACATAATAATAGAAATTACATCCATCAAAACATAATATAATATAATATTACAAACATTGATTATGATTTTAATCTATTATGAAGTTTATTAGTTGATATTTTTTAATGTTTAGATATCAAATGTGAATTATAAAAGTTTATATTGGAATCATTTTACTAAAAAATTCCCATTTAACTTCCATTGAATTATTCGGTATTAGATTGGGGTCTTGGGTTATAATAATAAATATAATATTTATGGTGATAAATTAAATTTTAAATTTACTGTAAAAAAATCACCAAAAAATGTAAATAAATAACAATAAATATAATCATAGTGAAATAGATTGACCTAATGCTTGGCTTTCAACACTTATGAATCAGGAATACATAGTTTTTTTGGTCGATAGTGCGAACTTTTATCTCAATTAGGGGTCATTTTTATGTTTTGGACTAATTTAACTCAAGACGATTCCTAAATATTTGAGATTACCTTGGTTCCCAAAGGTCTTTGATCCTTGAAGTAATCACCAAGTTTCACTACATGGTTTGACTTTATTTAGTGCAATATAAATTACCATAATAAAATTAAAAAAAGAATAAAACATAAAAAAATATTTGAATTCAATTCTTTGGGTTTAAATGTGATTCCACCTAGATATTCCATCATTCCCCTTAAGAATAAAAATAATCCCCATGTCTATAGTTATTCACAGTATATCATTATTCTTAACTGAAATTGGATGAAATATGGAGTTGAATTTGAAAAAAGGAATAGTCTTTGATTTTAATATTCTTATAAAACTATGTTGTGTTAAATGATTTTTGGGGGTTTTATAATGTTTTGGTATGAGTTATTTTGGTGATAATTTCATTTTAAAATGTTTTTAGAAAATGGAATTAATTTTAAAATTTTTGAGATACTTTTTGTTGATGACTAGAAAAACATAAGTTGGTGGGTTTGATTAATTACTAAAAGAGGATACTATTAATATTATATATTATAATATTCTTTTAGTTAATTATTCTTAAGAATATTTTTAGTGTATTTTATAAATTTTAACTTCATTAAATAACATGTTTATAATTCCATCTTAAAATCTTCTATTATATGTTATATTTTTTTAACAAATTATAAAATAGCCAATGGACTTGTTTTTATTTTATCATTTTATATTTAGGTCTCCAATTATTTGAGGAACATTATATAGTCTTTTAGATATTAACGAATCATTTGGGATGATAACCAAAGTCGGACATAAATTATAGAAATTTTAGGTTATGTGATTTGGAAATCATCCCAATATAGTGATTGTAGCAACCACAATCCTTGATTAATGAATCTAAAATGATTAAAATAGATAGATTCAATATAAATAAAATTAAATTAAATAGTGAATATGGATTTTTCAATGGTTTAAGGGGTGATCTAAGAGACCTAATCTGAAGATGAAATTCTAGGAATGATTCAGTGGCCTAGAATTAGAACCCATGATATTTACTATAACTCCTCTTATATGAGTCCAACTGGGATTAATGTTTATTGTTTGATTTAATAAATCATTTTATCTAATTTTATCTCATATGAAACACTACAATTCATCCATCTCTAAGAAATTATTGGAACCTCTCTTGGGTGGATGCAAGCTAGATCAGATTTTACTCATGGTTGGAAAAGTCAACTCTCCCTTAAATTTCAACCAACCTATTTCTACTGATATTAATTGTGAATACATGGACTGATTATTTAAGGAAACAAGTTTTAAAAAATTCATATTTAAGGTAGAGTTGGTGGAGGAGTTGAGGGAAAGATATTTTTTGTTTTTATTGTGATATTATTCTACTACTTTGTCATTGTAATGTTTTTCTTTCACATGTATGACTTTATTGTTCACCTTATACTCATAATAAAACTACTTATTCTACTAATTTTCAAAAATTTGTATTAAGATGTTAATATCATCTCATTAATGTGAGAATTAGTTCACACAGATAAGAGATAACTCCTTGACATAATGGGATAGAGTTTATTATTTCATGGTTTTCAATTATCCAATTCCACCCTCATGAATATAATTTCACCATCCATTAGGTTAAAAGCTTCATTGAAGGGATAAAACAATTATGGTTTGATCTGAGGGAGTATAAAGGAGTCATATTGGATGTTATTTTTAAATATATACATTTTTAATATTTTCTTTTAATTTATTTTTCAATCAATGATATTTTTTATTCCTCATCTATAATTATTTTTTTTCTCCACACATTTCATATTCTAATAATATGATTTATTTTGGCATGGTCATTAAAATGATCATCTAAGTGTATATGTGATTAAAATGTTTATGTGTGAGTCTTAAACCACAATGTGATGAGGTTATATTGATTTTATTGATTGAATCATTCTCATGTTAATCAAATTAAAATAATTTAAAAATAAATTCATCTAATCAAACCCTAAAAATATATTATGATCAACCCATTTTTATAAAGTGATTTCAATTTGGTCCTTTAGTTATCTATTAATCTTACAACAATCAACACCAAATTAGTGTTGAAAACATAATATCCAAAATCCATCTCTTTATAATGAATGTTCCCTTAGGTTTCTTCTAATGCCTATTAGGATTAGACAACCCATGATACACTACAAGAGACATCTCAATCCCTAGAAACATGGGTAAATATAGGTTCCATCACCTAACTAAGTATGTGATTTGATGTGATTAAGTGTATTTTAATAAAATATGTCTAATGAAAATGTTATGATCGCATGGATCGTTTTCTTTGATTCAATTATAAATATTTTCATATAAACAAAAAAAAATTTCCATGATTCAAAATTAGTGTAACACCGAGATATATTGATATTAAAACTATGTTCAATAGCTTGTATGACAATCATCACCTAGGCTAAACAAACATCAAAATATTATTATTTAAATTTGATCATTATTACATTGTCACTAAATAGAAAAGTATGAATATGATTAATTAAATTATTAAAAATATTTAAATTTAAGTTTCAATAAATATTTATTTTCTAATTTTTTAGAAATAAGATCTCTATTTTTTTGAAATAACAAATAAATATTCAAAATTACATTTTCCTCAAAAATGGTTCTTTATATTTTTGAGTGTATAATATAATAAATTATTAATAATTTTTGAAATTGAAATTTATATATTAGATATATATTTTGAAAACATCATATCAAAATTATATTATGGTGAAATTTTTATATTTCGTAGAAATGTGTAATTTTTCAATAAAAAAGTGAAAATTTATTATTAATATTGAGAAATGCATTTTTATTTAACGTTTTTTAAATTAAAATAATAATTTATGTTAGTTTTTATATTTAATTATTCAATTTTTATTAATCAAAATTAAATTACAGTCTTTATAATGAATTTTATAAATGAACGTACTATAACAACATCATTTAACTTAATAATGCATTTGTCTAAAAAACTACTTTTCATCAAGTTTTCTGTGTTAATTTTTTAATTAAACTCAGCCACATATATTTATTTTAAATTTAATATTGTATTCCATATTTTTAATTAGATTAAAAAAATTTGGTTAATATGACCCTTTTATGTTAATTCATTAAAAATACTAATCATGGTAAATATTTATACAACAATATTGATAATGTGGGTTAATTAAGGGTAAAAATAATTTTATAAGGATTATAATGTAACCATACCACAAAAATTAAATTTATTATATTATTATATTTCTTCAATAATCATATAAAATCCCAATATTTGACAATTTGTTTCCAAATGGCCATGATTTTTACCTTTATTGTAGTTTATTAAATAAAATGTAAAATTTTTCTTTTTTGTTTTATTATCGTAAATTTATGAAATAGGGATAAAACAAAGTTATGTTTGTTTATAAATAAACATTTTTCATATAAATTATTTTTAATTGAGATGTTAATTTATTTTTAATTATTAGTGAATAAATAATTTCATTAAATTTCAACACAACGTCGATATAGTATTTAGTCAATTAATAGAAATAATAAAATAAATAATTTGAAAAATATTAAATGTAATATTATTTGGATGAATTATTATATAACTATAATTATTTCAATAAATATGAAATATTAGGGTGATTTTAAATCATTTTATTAAAATTACATTTTTTGTAGTTTTAAATGTCAGATTAAATGGATAGTTTAAAAAGTGACATTAAATATGTTTTAAAAAAAATAATATAGTATGAAATTATTTTAAACTAAAAAAATCCAAATTTTCCAACTAATAATAAAAGGTACTATAATAAATCATGTTATATATTTGGTCCAATTACCATTTTATTCTTACATTCATGATACCTAAAGAGTAATAACTTTAATACAGTGGCAATTGTCCAAATGGGTTAAAATAGGTTAAAGAAATATAAGGGTGAAATCATTAAAAAAAACATTTAATGTTTTTAATTTTATTCTATTATTTTGAATCAAAATTATCATATTTTCTAATATTTTATATTTGGATCAACTTTATTTTGAAAATTAATTATATTAATTTACTATTATATGAAATTCCATGAGTTCTCATCCCCTCTCTTATAAAAGGGAACCTCTTATTCTCAATTGCTAACAATTCAAGAACCATTTGTTTGAACAATGACCTAGAAAAATCACTTCCTAATATACCTAGAAACATCATAGATTTATTTTTATCATGAGACCGGCCTAGTAAATATTTTATTGTAAATTGTTAGAGGCTGCCTAAAGAAGATGTATAGTTACTAACCATGCTTTTTGTTTTGTTTAAATTTTTTAGACATATTTTTTTACAATTCAAAAATTATAAAATAATAACACTATTTTCTAACATAGATGAATATTTTATTATCTTAATACAGTATCTGATATCCATAGCCTCTTCCATTGAATGGGATACAAAACAATTATTCATATGTACAATGAATTACAGCCTCACGTACCAATGAAAATATTTTTCCCTATAACCATATCAAGGTTTATTATAATTAAGTATTATATTTAATTATGATATGTATGAAATATACGTACTTCTTAAATGATGATATATATTTTAATTTTTTACCATTCCACTCATAGAAAAATTAAAATGTACTTCGTGTGTACTTGTGAACTACCACTTCCACGAATCAAAAAGATTCATTTTTCATCACCACATTACATGGATCATACATATAATTATAATTAACAAAATAATATATTATTTATGATATTTATTTTGATTATAAGATGATTAAATAATTATTATCTTTTTTCTATAATTATCATTGAAAAATGGAATTCATACTCTTATGTATATACGGTTTACTGTCTCCATAATTGCAACGCAGTTCAATTTTCAGAAAAAATAGCCATTAATGGTTTTAAAAGTATAATTATTATATAAAAATGATAATTATTTATTGATTATTATTATGTATATGATTTAATAATGAAATATTTTACCATAGTCGTCCTACTAATGTTAGTTTGGGAATATGTTCCGAATATCATCAAAACATCCAATATAATATAATTTATTAGGAATATGTATATAACAAGGTATAAAGTTAATTAAATTGAATATTTAACAATGAAAATGTTTCAAATAATGTAAATAATTAATATACTTCTATTTTTTTGATGATATGTAACATATGTGGGGGCATACTTGAGGTAAGTTACTTTCTTGAAAAACATTACCCTTTTAATGTTTTCATTCCATTTAATTTTTATCCATGTCCTGATTTATAAAATGATTTTTTGGGTGGAAATAAAATAATTATAAAGAATAGTTTTTTTCAAATAATAATTTATTTAAATGATTTTGTAAAATATTTATACAAATTTTATATAGAAAATTTTGACTTTCACCACAAAAGAAAAATAGAATGTTATATTTAAATGTATAAGGAAAAAATTCCTACAACTATAACCATTATATGACATTATTATATATTTTATTCAAATAAAAACCATCCATAACTATATTTTGGTTTATTTCCAAAATTGTTTTAAAATTTAATGGATTTTACAAAATCTAGAAATATTTTTTTACCAGTGAAACTAATATTTTATAAACTATAGGATTTTATGTGTAATGATTATATTATGCTTCTTCAGAATTATATATGATGATGGGTTGGTATGGTTATAAATCAAGGGTGTTTGGGTTCATCAAATCACACCAACTCATATGGATAACCTTTATTTTTTGAAGTTTATCATGGGCATTATTCCATATTTAATCATCATGGTTATTCTAGGAGCTTCCAGGATGGTTAGTCCACCTGTAACCATGGGGCTATTATATTTATAGCCAAAATATTACTCCAGATGTTATATTGGTACGATTATTATTCCCCAATTTTTGTAATTTTTTTAAATCTTTTGATGGTTTTTATAAATATAATATGAATTCACATTGTTACCCAATAATCGTATGTTTAACATATTGTATTTATATTTATTATGGGTGAAAAAATATCTTTGAGAATATTTCTTCTTGTTTTTATCATTATTTCGACAAAAAAATTATGGTATTTATTTTTTATTTTATGATTTATTATAATTTTTTTTATAAAAATATTTGGGTAGTGTAGTTGACTCTCCATGTCAAAAAATGTTTATTTTTATTGAAAAGTTTAAATTGACAATGAAATTTTTTTATAAGTATTCATTCCTTGAATATTTCATTCATTATTTTTATATTGCTTAGATTTTTTGTTCATCTCAAATTCAAATTATTTTCCACAGGAATTTAAGGATGATTATGTTCATTGATTAGGTCCAGATAAAAATTGTGAACACTTTTCCTCAAAAGAAGACCAGTTATATATTAAATTTTTTTTTGAAAAAACATAATACTTAGTGAATGTTTCCATATGACATTATAATAAATAATTATCTAATGTTTTTGACCCTATTATATAAAATATAATCTGAAAATATTCTTGTGAAATAATGAAAATGAATTCCTAACTCAAAACATTGTGTTATGTAATATTTACAGTCATGTTATTATTTTGGAATTAGAGGAGGGTTTAGAAAATTTTATTTATTATGATTTTGTCGTATGATCCTATCTATAGAGTTGTGAATACAATTCTTTGTTTATAAATTTATGTTCGATCATATTTTTAATGGCTTATACAGCCCATTTGAATGTTTTAAGTGATGGTATTTTTATTTGACTATTGATATTTTGTGAGACCTATTATTTATTCTGAATGATTATTTCAAAATAACGTGGAATTTTTTTAGGTATGTTAGAGAAATCAAATCAGATAACATTTGATGTAATATAATTATTTAATTTCGAATTTATTAATGTTATTTTTCAGAATTTGATGTTAAATATGTTATCTTATTTCTAGGGTTATTAAGATTAAAATTACCATATTCATATCAACTTGTAATAAATCAAATCATGTTTGAATTTATTAATAAATATAGAATAGTGAATAATTTTTAAAATGGAAGGTGAAAGGTCTTTTATAGAATTTTTATTCCTTCTAGATTATTTTATTATGATTAATAATAGAAAAGATTATTCGAATTATTTGGAAAAATTCATTGGAATAAAAAACATCTATATGAAACTGTTTGACTTATCTAACACCATTTTATATCTCCAAAAATATTTTTGTACCATGGTATATTTTTAATTTGATTTCAAAATATCAACTCTTCCAACTCTCTTGATAAGGTGAATTTAATAAAGAACACAATCATTTACTTTATCAAATTTGGGAATCATGCTAGATGATAAGGGGAATATAATTAAATTTAATTTATAAGGATTTAAGGTATGACTTATTTTATTATTTTCTATGTAAAATACATGATTGAGTTAAAATTGATAAATCAGGGGGAAATATTTTGTATCATTCAATAAGTTGAAAATTACTTGTTAATGTTTTGATAAATAATTTGAATGAATTATTTTTTATCAGTGATATTATTATATTGTCTAAATATTATGACACACTTAATTATTATTCTATATTGTGTTTCTTTTAAAAAAAATTGGAAACATATATTAAAAAGGAATCAATACATTTGAAAAGTGGTGTTACAAAACTGTGATTTTATTTGGAGAAACTCATTTATGGACATATGATAAAGGTTTAAAAACAATTAGGTTAAAATTTTCAGAATTTTATAGAAGTGTTATCAAATTATAATTATTTTATTATTTTAAAAAATAATGTATATAAAAAACCCTAAATGTTAAATAGAAATTTGGTGATTACTATTATTATTTAGTATTTTCAGTATATTATTTTGAATGTTATTGGAATTATATTTAAATAATGTTAGTAAAATGAAAAACAAGTCACATGTGTCAAGGATGAAAGAATAAACCCATTACTTAAGGGAGACGATGGGGAAACACCTATAAAGGGCCTATGTGTAGTCTTATTCAGTATGACTTTTTTTATTTTATTGAGTTTGGGAACACTTTTTTTTATCATAGAGATTACCATGGGATTGAAAGTTTATTTTTTATTAGGTTATTAATGTTATTTTGGATGATGTTAACTACTTTTGGAACCTTATATGATTAAGATAAATGTAACATTATGTGATTTTAATTGAGAAATAATGGTTGAAATATCATTTCAATGAATATATGATTTTCTTGAGACATTATGGTGATTTGTTTTATTTATGAAAATGATTAGTATATATTTCATATTATTTAACTATGGAATAGAAATTTTTTGGATGGAAAAATTAAGAGTGATATATGTTATTTGGATAAAGATGCTAAAACTATCTTGGAATAATAAGTTATCGAATCATTCTAATTTTTTGGGTTTCAAAGATTGATTGAAGTATTATCAAAATTTTATATTTAATAATCTATCAAAATATGTAAGATGATCATTTGGTATTACAGTTGAATTTTTGGGATTAATGTATTATTTAATCAGATGAAGGTTTATTCATTTTGGGAATAATATTACCATATGATAAAAATTCTAGGTTTGGTTAATATCTAAAGGAAGGAAGAATAGATTGTGATAATTTTATATAGATAAGTGATCTATTATAATTTTATTTTAGTAATTTCGGAATTAAAACAATTTATCATTAATGCTCATTTTTTAGAACAATAGATAAGATTAATGTCATGACCCACCATCAGGAAGACTAGGGAAGGGAAATAAGAGTTCCAGGCCATTCTTTCCTCATGAAGAAAACTAGATAATGACCCCCAGAGTCCCACCTTCAGTAGGCCCCAGGGTGGTGACTAACACAAAGTGCATGAAATCTAACATAGAATGGAAGGAATTATCATTTTTTGAAGAATAATTTTGAGATAAGTTACTAAATCCAAACAACTCCAGAAACTAAAGGGAAAAAATAAAATAAAAATTCATCCACACATTCATGTTCAAATTTGAAAACTATACAATGTACATAAAAACTCTAATGTAAAGTACAAAAATAAAAACAAATACCACAGTGGAAACTATCTTGACACCTGATCTAGTATGTTATGACACTATCATCAAAGTCCACCTGGTCACATGAATGTAGTTGAATATTTGTAGGGTGAGTATACAAGTATAATCAGTAGGGAAACACAATGAACTCCTGCACAAGTGGGGATAAATCTAATGCCCTGTTAGAAATTGAGGTAACCAAAACACCTAATAAGGAAAACTATCCTCCCAGCCCCATCAAGGAACACTCCCTATATAATTCAAGTCGAGTAAAGTAATAATAAAATCAAATCGATATTTGGGTACAGTGAACTACATTTCCACTGGTTATTAGGACATCTTAAGCATCATACCTTCCACCAAAAATACCACTACAGTCCCACTGCTGCCACCAATAAAAACCATATGGGCTATCACAACCACACGTTTATCCTAACCATACACACTTCAGCCCTGACCACCACACAACAAACACAACCACATATTCTGACTACAGACACATGGGCCTCCACAACCACACATTCTACTGAAAAACACATGGGCCTCATCCCAAAGACACTTGGAAAAATGAAACTTCCCGTACACACCATGGAAAATTCACCACAACACACCTTTTCTGATGATTATTAGGTTATAGGAAACCATATGCCATCATATCCTTCCCAAATAACATAATCTGTCTCGGAGAGGGAGAAAGAAGAGATACCAACCATCCACTCCTAAGAATGTTGGGGAAAACACCCTCCCCCATGAAATGTGGGTGTTTAGCAAGAACATATCATCATGTGTGGGGTGCATTTAAACATAAAGAAAAATACAAGATATATTGTTATACAATGCGTTCATCCCATCCTATGTCTTTGAAACAAAATATCCAAGCATCTTCTACTGAAAAACTACCTCAAAGGTACACACACAACAGTAAATCCCATTCTCTAAATTCACGTTATTACATTAAAATAGTTACAATTAAATATTCCACCACTAGCAGGAAAATAACAGGCATAACCATAACCCAAATCAATATCAAAATGAAAAACAACGAAACATGAATTTATGAATTCACACCTGTTTCTCTTGTGAATAAAAAAATAAAAGTGAAATCAAGAACATTTACCTACGACTACACAATGTATCTTATTAACAAACCAAAAAACTACCCACAATAGATTCCTATCCCATCCACATCACCCCAAAAAGAATAAAATTGAATAGCCATGCATATATCTAGAATAGAATAATGAAGTTTTTAGATTTAGAAAACACTATTCGTGACATTAATTCATTCTATTTGGTTAACCAAGGTGATCCAAACAGGGTATTTATTCCTCAGGAATCCATTTAATCAACAAAGATTATGTGATTAATCATTTTTCTTGTTACAGTCATTAAATCACTAAATCGTCCATAAAAACTGAGAATCATTAGTGTGCAATAACTGACTTCCAATGGCCATGATTTTCTTTAGACAATATTCCATACAAATTAAAACATAATGATAAATCAAAAGTAAAACAAATCATCATCTTACCCACCCCTTCATTATATAAAAGTCTTTTTATTATCTTCATTAATGTTGGTTTCATCTAAGCCCTAAAGGGACCTCATCGTACCTAGCCCGCATGATGCACAATAAAGAGAGATGAATGAAAAACCCCACTTGGATGATGATGGATCGATGTTTTCTCATTGCATGAAGAACGAGGGTAACACAATATGAATATACATGAAGAACCGAATATGAGGGATCTCATGCAGGCACAACTCGTCTCTAAAAGAGGGACTCCATGCACACCAAGGGAAACCGAAAAAACCAAGGATGAATAAGATCTCACTGTGATAAAAGGAAAGTTCCTAGAGTTATGGGATGCACGATTTATTGAATTTGTGAAATGTGGGTCTTTACCCAGACCACATGGTTTCATTTATTAAATAACTCTGGTTAGTTAGATATTTAACAACACGAATTTTGGGCTTTCAAACAACATTAAAATTATCCAAAGGTGGCTTTGTAATCAATTTTATTTCAAATGAGTTATTAAATAAGGGAAACTGGATAAGAAACCCAACACTCCATGGATGCACTATTTGGATGTGGCACTAATCAGCGAGACACTGATGGGTGCTGATTGGTAGAACTAATATATGATACTGTGGTGACACTATACCACTAATTTGTATTCCTAAAATACTATAATTTGAATAATTAGTGGACTAAGAGGGTCGGGACCATTACATTAGCTACCTCTCAAAAAATTCTCATCTTTGATAATTAAGAGTAAACCCTGGGAAAACGTGGGGTTCGAACAACCACCCAGTAATATACCGTTCAAGAATAAACCACTGTATGTTTCTTCAAAGATGGAATACAACATTGACATCCAAGAACACCTCCAGGTTGTTGTCACCCCAAACAACCATACAATGAAAAAATATCACACTAACCAGGAACATGGATTAAGGAGTTTTTTCCTCCAAGACAAGATACTGTTTTCTTTGGGTGACACAAACTCACCCACACGAGTTTAGTTGAATATGAATTAATGTTTCTTTATTAAGAATCATGATATACCTTCCTAATCGATTGATACACTTTAGAAACATTGAAAGAGTAAAGAAAACATCCCATATTATAGTCAAAAAGGTCAATCATTACATCACATCAAATCAAAAAAGTAAGAACATAAATTAAAACCCAAAACATCAACTAAAAATAGATCTAGGTACTGGGCACAAATCTTTGATTATTGTTCCCAAGTACTCTCCTCATGGCTACCATGCCTCCACAACACATGAACCAATGGAATGGTACTACCATGATGAACGTTCACCTTAAGATCCTATGTTCATATCGGTCGCTAAATGAACATCAATTCGCCCCCAACAACCAACTATCCCCAGTCAATGACATGGGAGTCGTCATGTAGGTACCGAAGAAGCTGAGAGACGTGGAAACCGTCATGGATCCACTTTCTATAGGGTGGAAATTATATCTGATAACACACCTCAGCAACTCACTGCAATCCTTCGAAAGGGCTGTTGATCCTAGAAGAGAGCTTGCTCCCATTATCAAACCGTCACAACACACATCGAGGGGAATCCATCAAGAACACATGATATCCAATAAAAAACTCCAAGGGACTACACATATAGTAAGAATATGAATTTTTTAGTCCATATTCACCTTTATTTTCTCACGAACAAGCATATCCTTATCCATAGTCATTTTCACTACTAGTGGTCCAAGAACACTTGCCTCCCCAACCTTCATCTACCACATAGGTGAACGACACAATCTTCTCTACAAGGATTCAAATTATGCAATGACATTGGTTGAGTGGTAGATATTTTATTTATAGAAAACTCTACTAGAGGAAAGTGTCTCACCAATGATACTTCAAAGTTTATAACACATGCCCATAACATATCCTTTAATATTTGGATGGTCTGCTCGGTATGACCCTCTATATGAGAGTAGAAACTGGTGCTAATTAGTTTGCTGGGTGCCAAAAGAGTGCTTCAATCCCTTTGATATTTTGGAGGTAAACTGTGCTTCCCTATTCGAGAAAATGGACCTCATAACTCCTTTCAAACTCACTACTTAAACCACATACCTTTGTGTTAAGGCATCCACTATGCATGACTCAATAATCGCTAGAAAGTGAGATGATTTTGTCAATCAGTCTAACAATACCCCGATTTCTTCACATCCTCCATCATACCATGGTAGTCCAATGATGAAATACATTGATAGATCATCCAACATAAACCCGGGAAAATATAAAGGCTACAAAAATCCTCCAGGAACATGGTGTTCATCGTTAACCTTTTTGCACACTAGGAAACTTGCCAAAAACTCTTCCACTTACTACAATACCTTGTTCCACGAAAACTATCCCCTTAGGACATGGTACATCTTGGAAAATAAATGGGGTACTTATAGGGAAATATTATGGAACTCATGGAGAACTCCCTCACATATCATCTCTGGGAAAAAAACTATCGTAGAAAATCATCTGATTCTAACCACCATCTGACCATCCTTCCTGAGAATTGCCCTAGTCAACATGATCACACCACATATAGGTCTCTGAGTCCCCCTATAGGGAATCCTCCTCCTTCTGCATCAGAGATGACAACACTTTCATCTGAAATATACATCCTCTTCCACTTTCCACACATGCATTGATGTGCGATAAATCCAACTCCAACATCGCTCTCCAATAATCCCCATACTTCCGAACCATATCCCTATGAGAATTTATGCTAAAGTATTTATCCCAATTTTCACCTTTCCTGAGGTTTAGGAGATCTCAAGGTCATAGTTTTGATGAAACTGTGTCAACCTCTTCTACTGCATGATCAGTTATCACTAGGAGAAGACATACATCAAGTTCTTGTGATCTATGAAGACCACTATGAATTCCTCCAATGAGGTAAGGGAACCACAACTTCACTGAAATCCCCACCATTATAAGAACCTAGTCATAGGTGGAATATTTACATTTGTGAGGATGTAACTACCTAGAACCATAATAGATCAGTCCCTACTATGGCGTCGTCACACACCCAAATCCTAGACTAGAGGAATCACATAACACATAAAATGTCACACCTTCCTCTCTTATCCTCATTATTGGGGCATGTAATAGCCTCTCTTTTAGATAAGTTATTGATTCCTATAACATCTCACTCTATAAGAATGCGTGGCCTTTCTTGATCAAATCATTTAGTGTAGCTGCAACTTGAGAGAAGCCGGGTACAAACATCAAGTAGTAACATGCCAGTCCTAGGAAACTACGAACCTATAACACATTATTGGGTTCTACCCAAGAAGTATCAGCTTCAACCTTTGGTGATTCCACATATATTCTTTAAAATAAAACCACATGTCCCATGAAATGCACCACTCAAGTACAGAATGTGAACTTGGACAATATCCCATTGAGATGGTGGTCTAGGAGGACCCCCAAAACAGTCTTGATGTTCTCAGAGTGGTCCTCCTATGATCTTGAGTAGATCGGGTTTTAATCAATGAAAAATAAAACAAACCTGTCCAAATACTCACATAAGATAGAGTTCATGAGTGAAATGAACATAGGTGGTGCATTCGTAACACCGACAGACATGACCATGAACTCAAATCTCCCATACTTACACCTGAAAGTTGTATTTGGGATGTCACACACCTTCACACTCAATGTGTGATATCCTGACAACATGTTGATTTTTGAGAACCAACCTACTCCCTCAAACTAGTCCAAAAGGTCATAGATCTTTGGAAGGGGTAATAGTTCTTGACTATCTCCTGATTTAGATTCAGCTAGTCTATGCATAGCCTGATACCAATGTCTTCCTTCTTCATGAACTAGGCATGAGAACCCCATGGAGACACATGTGGTCAGATAAAACCTTTCGTCATCAATTCATCAACCAAAATCCGTAACTCTAACTCTAGACTCCCAAAAGGCATCATCCGATAAGGTGTCATTGATATTAGACATGCACCAGGTTTATGTCTATCTCTAACACAACATCACGTCGAGGGGGTAAAGCCATAACCTCTTTAGGCAAGACATATAAGAACTCACTGGAAATCCCGGGAACATCCACTATCTCTTATTCTACTGTTTCCACTGAAATTTCTACTAATAATGAAAGAAGGGGATCCAGGTGCTAGATTCCCTATTGGAAACTCCGTTCTCCAACAAAAGCTACATGCTGGCCGCCCATATCTGAGAACACAACCCTTATAAAGATGTAGATGATAGTAGCATGGATGGAAAACATCCAGTCAATTCCTAGGACGACATCGTATGGCTACATTCATATGAGAAGCATATCCCCACTGGACTGCTGCAACCCCAACATTATTCTAAATCCTTGAAAACATCAAATAGGCTGCTCTGAACTCCAATGGGAATTCCAAACACCAGGTGCATGGAAATAATATCTAATTCTAGACCCAATGCATGGGTTATACTAGTTGAAACAAATGAGTGCAATGATCTTGAATTAGACAAGGCACATGCAAGAGTACTAAACAAGTTGATCATACCTGAATAAAATTTTTCCCCCACTGGAACTACTAAATCCGTGGCATGAAACTACCCATTCCTAGCTACTTTTCCCCTAGGATATCGGTCTCCTCTCGTAAAACGGCTTGATTGAGGTCCCTGAGGAGCACCCTGACGTTGGAATCCCCCTGCATTGTCTGCCCCCGAAGTGGTAGGGGTTTGCTGCTGCTGTTGGAAAGGTCTTGCCGGAAACTAGTCCTGTTGAGGTGGGCACTGAATCTACCCACCCCCACCATACTAAAATCAAAATTTACATTTAATATGGATGTTACTAACACTTACAAAGGAAAAGAACCTCGTTCTTGGGCCCATGGGGAAAGGGGGAGGATAAAGAGATCCTAACTAGTACTAATCATGTCTACTCCCTACTGGTCCAGACCTGGAAGGCCCTGTTACTCGAGATCTACTACTGACTGCCTTCCCCATTGATGAACTCATCTGGATCCCCTCCCATGGATCAACTCTGTATGTGTGCATCCTCCCCACTATTTCATCTGTCTTCTGATCTTCCATGTATATCGGTAGAGTAAAGGGAGTAACAACATACTGAAGTGAAGGAAGGATTTCCTCCTCAATGAATCATTCCCATGAATCCTCCTCAAGAAAGAGATCTGGAGAAAAACTAAGGATTTCCATGAACATAATCCCCAACTCCATTACCGACTTACTCCCTAGATGAAAGGATATCAAATTCTCTCTCTTCTCAGTCATCATTGTGAATGAATAAATTTCCACCTGGAAATCATTCCAAAAGTCATTCCATGAGACATCTATCTCCTTCTTCTAATAGAATTAATGAATCAAATCATAACACACCACTCATCACATTTGGCTCATTTCTAGAAGAACCCAATACCCTTTTGAAGCCTAGATAAAGCTGAATGTGATCACTACCACTTCGAGGAAGCTCTCCGTCTCCATATCTGAGATGATGACCTCATACATTCCAAGAGTTTATCAATGGTAGGCATGAATTGTCTTTTACCACTGGTGGACCTCCTCCCCCCAATCAACCATTCACTATTCAACCAAATCAACCCACTAGGCCTCAATATCCTGAACCACTCATAGACGATGTCTAGGTGCCATAACTACAAGGTAAACAAGTAATTTATATTCTTGAGTAGTAGGTAATTTACATAAGGGTTTCATTATTAATTATTTTGATTTTTTCAAAGACAACCGAATTCATGAAATATAAAAAGTCATTATGATGAATTTGCCTTTCCTAGGGTCTCAACCCTGCAATAAATGTATCATCAGATGGTCATTTTGTTGGCACGAAATCATTACATCGGATCATCGGGGGTGGGGGGGGGGGGTGGGGAGCTAAAATCCCATGTCTTAGCCAGTTTTCTCATGTCTATTTTATGAACCATGATCTCATAACACTTTTTCCCTACCATACCATGTAATCCTATTTTTTCGTAACTACAAACCCCATCCAATGTTTAAACCTCCCACATATAACACTTTCTCACAACCTGTATTCAGCAAGACTAGGGATGAGATATCAGAGTGTCATGCCCTTCCATCCTCAAGATGAAAATGAGATTATGACCCCCTGAGTCCAATCTATAGTAGACCCTAGGGTGGTGACCATCACAAAGGGAATGAAATCTCACATAGTATTGAAGGCATTGCACATTTTATTAAAAAATGACTAGGAGATAATGTGGAAAATCCAAACAACTCCAGACACTAAAGTAAAATAAATAAAACCAAAATGCAATCCCACATGCATGTTCAAAATTGAAATCAATAAAAATTGAAAGAAAACTCTAAAAGATAGTACCCAAAGAAAAAGAAAAGTAGTTGTGACAACTATCCTGATAACGAAATTTGTATGATCTAGCATGGTCCTCAAAATACTCCTGGAAACCTGAAAGTTGTATTATATACATTGGGTGAGTATAAAAGTATACTTAGTAGGGAATCCAAACGATATTGTGCACAAGTGGGTAAACATTCTAAATCCCTATAAGAAATATAGGTAACTAAGAAACCTAGCAATGAAAACTATCCACCCAACCTCACCAAGGAACACTACCCAACTAAAACAATTTGGGTAAAATATTAATAATAACACATTGATATTTGGGTACCCCACATAACTTTACCATAGGTTATTTGGACATCATATGCATCAGAATTCCCCCTACAAATCCCGTTACAGTCCCACTTATGCCAACCAAAAACAACCACATAGGCCATCACAACCACACATCTATCGTACACATGAACACCTAGGTCACCAATACCACACATACTGCCTGAAGACACATGATCCACCACAACCACACATTCTACACATAGACACCTCTACCACCCACAACCAAACACTAATCCCAAAAGATCCTGGGCATCATCCCGATGAAAATTGGGAAAACAGTCTTCCCAGTACACACCATGTATAATTCACCAAAACAACCATTTCTCGAAATGTCTTAGGATATAATAATACTCAGGTCGTCAGATCCTAGATGAATAAATCGAGCTGTCTAGGAGAGGGAGAAGAATTGAGAATATAAGCAGACACTCATAGTAATGTTGGAAAAACACCCTCCCCCATGAAGTTGGTGTGTTTGGCATGAAGTTCACAACATGGGTGGGGTGTGATTAAACATAAAGGAAAATACAAGATATATTTCTATAGAAATCACTCATCCCATCCAATGGATTTAAAATAAAAGATAAAATAGTAAACCACTTCAATGCTACCTCAAGGGTACGCACACAACAATCAATACTGTTATCCCCATTCACGTTATTGAGTTCAAATAATTATAATTTAATATTCCTTCAGTACCAAGAAATTGTCAAGCATAATTGATATCCAAATAAATAACTAAATAAAAAACAACCAAACATGCATTTAAAAATTCACACGCGATTCTCTTGTTAATAATAACTTCAATGTGGGATCCATAACATTTACCACCGGCTCAACATGAAATCCGATTCACAAACCATCAACCTAACAAAAAAAATATTCCTTTCCCATCCATGTCACAAAACAAAACATCAAGAGAACAACCATTCATATAACCAGAATAGAGTAAGGAAGTTATTATATTTATCCAACACCATTAATTATTTTCCATCTTTGGTTTTGGTTAATCCGGGTGATCACACAAGGGTTCTTATTTATCAAGAATCCATTTAATCAACCCAATATATGTGACTGATTAGATTACATGTCACATAAAATCAATCACAAGTTCATCCATAAAAACAGATCTTCATTATTGCGCAAGCAAGGTCCACCAAAAACCATGATTTTTAGTGGACTTGAGTTGATACAATTTAAAACCTAAAAAATGGTAGATTTCAACAACAACATCATCATCCCCACCCATTCATTTTTTAATGTCTATTTATTATCGACATTATATTTGGTTACATATATATCCTAAGGGAACATTATCATACCCACCACTCATGATACATATTAAATCTATATGAAGGAAAAACCCTACTTGGATGATCATGAACTGAGGTTTTATATTTTCTCTATGAACGGGGGTCACGCGACAAGAATCTCAATGAAGAACCGAATATGAGGGCTCTCATGTAGGAACGACTCTTATCTGGAACAGGGATACCAAGCGCACAAAGGGTAATAAAAGATACCTATGATAAAGATTCTCTCGGTGGTATAAAATACACAATCCTAGAGTTACGGGACACATGATCATTTAAATGGGTGAAATGTGTATCTTTACTGAGACCACATAGTTTCATTTATTAAACAACCACAGTTAGTTAAGAAAATAATGATTTGACTCGAGGGCTTTGAAACAAATTAAAACCATTCAAAACATGGATTTTAAATTGATTCTACGCAAAATGAGACATCATATATAGGAAACTATAATGGTATCCTAGCACCCCACTGTGGTACTGTTTGGGTGCTCCATCGATCAGTGAGACACTGATAGGTGACACCACGATGAAACTCTACCACTAATACTAATGCCCTCGAATACTAGAATTTTACAATGTAATGAACTAGGAGGTTTTGGGATATTAAAATTATGGTAGAAATTTATTAATGGAAGAAATTATACATTGAATGTAAGTATACTATAATTATGTTCATATTTTAGATGGTAATGAATTCATTAAATCCAGGGAAAATGATCTTGAATTGAAAATGTTATGCAAATTACATTAATTTCTATAGAATAAATTGTCTTTTCAATAATGTTTGGTTTATGGTTTTGTGGATGTTAACTTTATCTTGAAGACTCAATTTTTTATGATCAATAATCTCTTTCACTATCATTATATATTTATAAATTATGTTTTTAATAAATGTATACATTATCAATTTAACACCAATGTTTTTCTACTTGTAATCCTAGTTTGGAACTATACTTTATGACATTCATACATCCCTTTCCCTCTTTTCAAGAAGATATTTTATTATCCATTTTTATGATTTGGGATTTCAATAACGGTTTTTCTAAATTTCAATCCCTTAATTATTAATATCATATTTAAATTTTTATTGAATTAATTTTTATAGTTGGGGGGGGGGGTAAGACCACAAAATTATAAAAATAAAACTATGTTTGATAGCATGTATGAGGTTCAAAACTGATCATAATTAATCCGTTAGATATTATAAATTAAATATGACCATTAAAACATAACTATTGAATTGGTTGATGTGAATATGATTAACCAAATTATGAGATATATATAAAATTTTAAAAAATAAAATTTTGTTGAATAATTATTATGAAATAAGCACTAAATTTTTAGTAAATAAATTTTATTTTTTTAAAATAAATTTTCCTCACAAATAAATTTTTAATGAATTTTTTGAGTGAATAATATAATTAAATTATTTAAATTACTGAAATTTTATTTTATAAAAACAAAATAAATTGTGAAATTGGAATATAAAAATTATCTTTTTGTCAAATTGTGATATTTTCATAGAAATATTTTTTTTAAAGAATAGTGATATATACTAATTTTTAATAAAAATAAATTTTATTTTAAAATATTTGTTTTGTAATGTTGTATTTTGGATTAGATTTAATGTTTCTTTATTTAATTTTGTTTAGTAATTATCTAATTATGGTATTTTGAATTAATTTTATACATTAATTTAATATAAAAACATTGTTGTAGTGAAAATAATTTTTTTTATGGAAAACTATTATTTCGTTACATTTTGGGGGTCTAATTGTTAAAAAAATTATTCCACGTATATCAATTGAATCATGAAAAATTGATTCTATATGGGTTAATTAAGGGTAAAAATCATTTGATAAGGAGTAAGAGTAACCCTAAAACCAAAATTACTTTCCATGTATGAATATAATTATTCCCAAACATTCCAAAATTATATTATATATTATATTATTTCCTTATGTGTATATTTTTTTAATTTGATAATAGTTTTTATAAGGATAGGTAAAAAATTTCAATCTTTTTTTATTATCATAAATTTGTGACATAGGGTTAAAAATAATATTTCGTTAATTGTCAATATTTATTTGAAATATTAATTATTTTTCTTTAAAATTTTTATTTATTTCTAAATTTTATTGAAGAAAAATTAAATTAAATGCCTATTAAATGCCAATAAGTTATTTATTAAATTAATAGAAAAATAAAATGAATTATTTAAAAAATATATATTAAAATATTATTTGAATGAATTATTATTTTATATTATTTTTCATATAATATTTTGAAATATTATATTGGTTTTAATTCATTATATTCTAACTCCAATGGTTACTTTTAATTTTTAAAATCAAATGAAATCAAAAGTTACAAAATTGACATTAGTGTTATTTTAAAATAAATAAAATTTTTATAAATTATTTTAAACAGCAACAAATAATATTTTAGGCCAAATGAATAGTATATTATTTATATATAAAAAATATTGCATTTATAGTCCAAATTTTTATTTAATTGTATATTTATTGAAAACTAATGTTTAAAATAATTAATATCATGATGAATTTAAAACTGGTTAAATAAAATTAAACTAAGAATATAAGGATGAATATATAACCTAAATTTATATATATATTTTAATGAGAATATTTAGACTCAAAATTAAAATATACTTGAATATTATCAATTATTCTCAAATTAATTAATAAAATTAATTTTTTTTTTAATATTTTATGAATTACAAAGACAACCCCTCCCACATATTATAAAAGGAAACCTCTTTATAAAATTTATTAAAACATAGTGAACCATTTTTCAATTATTACATTCCCAAATATCTAATTATTATACCTAACACATCCCTGAGGTAATTTTTTATCAAAATACAATCATGGGTATGATTTTTTTTGAAAACCATAAGATGTTCTTATAAGAACATGTACACTTCATAAAAAGCATTTTTATTTTGAATAATTTTCCAATTTCATAAAATTTTAATCAAATGTTATGAAATAATAATATAAAAATCTTAAAAATAAATATGTATGATTATTTTTATATAATACCATATATCCATCATTCATGTGTACGATACACTACTTCCATGCGAACCAATGAAATTAATTTTAAATCACATCCTCTTATAGATGCTCGTAATGATGAATTTAATATAAAGAAATATTATATTAATTATAAATTTATTATTCAAAAATATCAATATATAATTTTGTTTCATAGATTTCTAGTCACATAATAATGATAACGATGTTCATGTGTATGTGTTGACTATGACCTCCATGAAACGATACGATTCATTTTTTAGAACCAAATAACATGGATCATATTTATAAATATATATATATATATATAGAAATTATATTTTATTTATTATATAGTTATCAATTTTTTAGGATAAAATAATCCTTATATTATTTCCATAATTATCATTGGGAAAATAAAACATTACTCCCACATACATGGGCCTACCATTACCATGATTTTAACATTGATCATTTTTCATAACCACTATTCATTGTTTGATTAAAAAGTAAAGTTTTAATAAAAATTACATTTATTTCACTATTAATATTCTAGATATTATGGAATAAAAAAATCATATACCATATTCAACTATCTTAAGTCTGCATGGACATATGATATGAATATCATCAGAACATCTGATATGAACTTAATTGAGTGATCATTTTTATATAACATGGTATTAAATAAAATATAATTAATAAAGAACATGGAAATTCTTTATAATTATGTAATTAGTTAAGAAAATTATGTTATATAAGAATAAAAATAAAATATGTGACGATTTGTACTCGAGGAATGGGATTAAAAATAAAATTTAATGATTCCCTTATAAATACCATTCTTTCATAAAAATATTTATAAAAATAATTTATTAATTGAAAATAATGAATTATAATGAATTTTTATATCCCTTTTTAATTTTTATAATTTTTTTTTAAAAATAAATCTTGTTAAATATTTTATTCGGAGATTTTTTTACTTTTTCTACAAAATACAGAATAAATGTTCAATTTTAACATTTATAGAAACAATGAGTTTTTTCTACTTCCATAACTATTATTTGAATTAGTTTATAATATTCGATGTTTAATTAATGGAATGATACTCATTCTTAATGTTTTATATTATTTCCAAAATTGGTTTTTAAAATCCTATATAAATTTCAATTTCTTGAAATATTTTGATATGGGTACAAAGAATAAAATGATAAATGAAAGGTTTTATGTGTTTGGATTATGTTATGGTTCATTGGAAATATTTATGATGATTGGTGGTTGAATTAAAAACCTTTGAATTGTGGGTACATGATAGAGTTTTTACTCAATAAGTATGATTTATGTTTGGATGTCTTTTATAAGGTTTATTCCAAGTGTAACAATGATTGTTATTCCATGTGCTATCATGTGGGATTTTTAATTGGGAGCTTTTCAAGTTACTCCATATAAAATATTCAGAAGAAAATGATAAAAATGTTACCTAATTGAATTATTAAAACATTATATGACTTTAAAAAAATCGTATGATTCAACAAGATATACAAATGTGCTTATCTTTAATGTAAACTATTTTCTACAGCATATAGGTGAAATGTATAGTTTTTCTAAAAAAAGTTTTTGTATGTTTTTCATGATTTTAAAGAATCATTTTTCAGTTTTATTTTGACAGTAATATTTCCTTTTAAATGTTTTATAAATATAATTGGTACATATGTTTATTTCTTATTTAAATAAATGTTAAATTTTAACCTAAAGATAAATAGGACAAGGGATTTTTTTAAATATCCTGGGACAACCTATTTTTTATTTTTATTAATGTCACTTATTGAGGATTTTATAGTTATACAATGATTTAAAATGATTTAAATATAGTTTAATATATTATTGGGGACAATAATTATGTGATGATAAAAATTGTGAAATTTTTCATTGAAAAACGTGTTATACATAGGCGTTTTTATGGGGAAAATGGATACTTCCTGGAAGATTACATTTTGTGAAGGAATAATCATTTTTATAAGGTTTAATCCATAACAATATAAAACTATAAACCTAGATTATCGTTGGTAATTAAAGAACATGAATTCTAGGAAAAACATAGGTTTTTCTAATGTTTATGTACGTGTCCTTGTAATTAGGATCTATTATATGTTTTTATAGATTTTTACGATTTTATTCTCATATTTCAATACCATTATGTAAAAACTATGATTTCACATGGCCCTTACTTTGGGAAAATATTCTGTTTATGGTTGTTCTGGGAGGAATCATTGGCTTATTTCAAGAGTTTTCCAAATTTATAGTTTTTCATCAACATATCAGTGCATCTACATCAGTGAGTCAAGTGAGTTGGAATAGGTGTGTCAAGGGAATTATTATTAGTAGGTCAAGGCGTCAGAATGTTGTTATATTGGTAGGTCATGGCATTGGTAGGTTAGATAATTGGTAGGTTAAGTCCCTAGTAGGTCAGGGCATTAGTAGTTTGCAGAATCTATATTTTAGTGAATTGGTTGGTCAAGGCATTGGTAGGTCGTTTCATAGATGAGCCATAGATTCAGTTGCTTGGCATCAGTTGATCAATGTCGGTAGGTCACGTCAGTGTCTCACCCATCAGTGGATTTGTGTCGGTGACTCACCCATTGATAACCCATTTCCATTTTTTCTAGTTTTTTCAATTATATATTTTTATCTCCATGATATGGTAACCTATCAACTCAAAACCATGTTCTTGTCTATATGCACAATTTTTGAAGGGAATTATTAAATTCATCATGTCTCGTACATTCCACCAACCATGAAACTACCAAGCCATGTGGTCAAACCATGATCTAATTTTAATGAAATTTTAAATTTTCTGCCAGATATTTATGATCTATCCCTTTCAAAAATATAGATCCCTTTTTCCTTCTTCCATTTTGTTTACATGGTGAACCTAGAGCCTTCCTCCCTAGATGAGTGGTGATCCCATGCCAGAGCTCTCCAGCTAATATTTCTTGAGTTTCTTACTGCTTGTGCGAACCATGTTCTTTTCCCAAGGAGGAACATAGTTCCATTGATCATCCTGATAGTGATTTGTTTTTTATCCCTTTAATTTTGAATCATGTAGTGAGGGTATATTAATGGATCCTTGTATGGAATGGATGAATATTTTTTTAAAAAACAAGGAATTTATAAGAAATGGATTTAATCAAAAGATATATTGTGTAAATAAAATAATGGATCGATAGTGGTTTGATGTTAATCATATGTTTTATGTGTTATATTTTATTTTTTTAGGTTTTTCATGGCTATACACCTACCAAAAATCATGGCCTTTGTGGTATTTTCTTGCACACTAATAATTATCTGTTCTGCTAAGATGGTTGAAGAAATGAATGTAACATGAAAATCTGCATAATCACATATACATAGATGAAGGAATGAACATTCCATTATCAATCAAATTGTTTGATCACACCGGTTATAATTAAGTGTAATTAAATAACCTCTACTGGTTAAATATGAATTTATACCATTCTTGATGATTGGTGTGGGTGAGTGTTATAACTTGAGGAGTATTTCAACTTATTGTCAATTTTTTGTGGATGCATTTGGGAGCACAGTAGCGGGTACAAGAAAGGTCATGGAAGTGGACTCTATGATAAGGTCATGGTTTGAGTGTGCAATGGGGTTCTGCGTTAATGGTAGTTAATGTGGTATTTTCATGTTCAGTGGTATAGGGAAGGTGTGATAGAATCTCAGTCCGAGAGATTGATTGATTGTGGAATGGATGATCTTGTAGGTAGATGAACTGCCTTTTTTGTGTTGTTGTAGTGGAGTGATGACAAGTAGTGGATCTATGGTGTGGTTATGAACTTATATGCAGTGGGACTAAATCTTGGTGTTTTTTCACATTGAGGCTACAATAATGGGTTGTGGGAGAAGGATTATGCGGTACAGTTTTGAGGAATGGTTATGGGAAATTATTGAACTGGTGATGTGGAAGATTGGGGTGTCTGTGCAGTGGGACTGTAGTTCTGTTTTTCTTGTTCATCGACATGGTTTTGATTGACTGTTTCCCAATACTACATTAACAATTTAGATTGAACTACTTAAATAAAAATTGGAATGTTGTTCAACGAAAAGGAGTTAGGTTATTATTTGGTAGTGGGTTTTTTGTGGTATGAATATAGGGGTATACACAAAAGTGGTTCTAAGTTGGATAACTGTCTGTTCGGAATCCATTGTTAGGGATGAGGGTATACTTACCTATATATATATATATTAATTTTATTTCCTTGTAATTTATATATGCACCCATAATTTTTTAGCACTATATACTGAAAGACTCTATTTCATGGGGGAGGGTGTCATTCCCAAAATTCCAGTCATAGGATGGATGTATGATTAATGACTTTATTCCTCGTACCCTCTTCTAGGTTCATACTGTTCAAGCATATTTGAGAATACTTTAATGGATTGAGGCTTTCCATTTTACAAAATATTATTTGGATGTGGGGTTTTTTAGGTAATAGGCCTAGGTGTTTGTGGTCCGGGTTTATTTCCCAAGTGACTTCGAGACGAGGCTTAGGTGTCTTGGGGTGAGTGGTGTTGTTGTTATGGCCCAAGTGTCTGCAGGTGCAATTTTGTGAAGTTAAAGAACATGTGTGTGTGGGAAGGTTGTAGTAGTGATACATTGTATGATAAGTGTTGTATAATAAAGAAGTTATCTGTTAGGGATCAGCAGTTAACCAGTGGGAAAGTGGTGTGGGGTACCCAAATATCGATGTGCTTATACAACTAACTTACATGACTTGAGTTATTCAGTGACTGTTCCTTGGTGTGGTTGGGCATGTTAGTATTATTTTGTATGAGCTTTGAGGTTATACTATAATCTCATAGGGATGATATTATGTTACATCACATATTCATAGGAGGCATTAGTTTTCTTACTGATTATACTTGTATACTCACCCAACACATATAAAACTATTTTCAGTTTTCATGGAGGACATTGAGGACTGTGCTGGAAATTTAGATCAATGGAATAAATATTAGTTTCTATTTCCATTGAGTTTCTTTTCTTTTGTTATATTACTTTCAAGTTTTTTGTTCCTCGCATCAGCTTTTCTATTGAACATGAATGTGGGAATGGATATTGACTTCCCTTTTACTTTTGGTATTTAGAGTTCTTTGGGATTCAATGTCTTATCTCCTGATGTTGTTTTATAAAAAAACTAATGCCTTCAATATTATGTGGGATTCTATGCCATTGTTTCTTGTCACCACTTTTGGGCCTATTGAATGCAGGACTCGTGGGTCACTATATCTCATTCAACTTGAAGAATAATGAGGTTTTCAGTTTGTGGTTCCTTCCCTCTTCTTGGAGAAGGAGGGTCTTGAAAAAAATGTTTCAGGGGAAGGATTGGTTTTGGGAGTATAGAGGGATCAGATGGTGTTCGAAGTTAGGCGTAGTGAGGAATGAATGGGATGATAGGAGAATAGTGTTAGGAAATCATGGTGCATGATATATGATAGGGTAGACTGGCTAGGTCACAATATTTTAGCCCCACCGGGATCCGATGAAAGGAAATCAGACCAACTGAACGGCCAATTGATTCTATGTCGATTTTAGGTTATAGACATTAAGAAAGGTACATTTATTATAAATAATTTTTTCCATGTGTGTCTCAGTTTTTTTTGGGAATTGAAAATAAATTTAGAGTTAAAATAAAATTTAAAATCATTTTCCACCCTAATCAGGCATTGGAATTCCATATATACTTCTCAGCTATGGCACCAAGATGTTGACCACATGTTTTAAGTGAAGTTGAGGCCCAACAAATTGACCTGGTAGATCTGTTGAGGGCCGATCAAGAGGAAAAAAAGGACCAATGGTAGAAGAATATTCGTGCCTTCAAGCAAAAGACTCTGGGGAAGTACAAGGGTAAGGTTTCTAGCATCGAGATGGGAAGCTGACTTGAGGAGGTGGTGATCAATTTCATCTTTATCTGGGCTCTGACAGAGTACCATGTTACTATGTGGTGAGCTAGATGAAGGGGGTAGTACATCAATGGTGGACGCTTTTTATCTGAGAGAGGATGGGAACTGAGATTTCATCGGATAACTTTGAGAAGGACATCCAGTCGGAATTTCTTTCTCTAATGATGAAGTATGAGAAGAGACACGAGCTACTCTCTCTTCAGTATGGAAGTATATCATTGAGGAATGTGGGGTAAATGTTCAAGTATTTGATATGCATTTCACTGGATCTCTACCCAAATTAGGATTCCTGAGTGTGATGTATAGTGGAGGCACTCCGACCCTCTCCTAAATATGTTTTCACTCCATTCACTCTACCATCGTACATAGAATTTATAAAAACATTGAGTGAGTGGATAGGATGAATCTTTTTGGGGGAGTGACATAAGATGTGAGATGGAAAATTTCATCAAAAGGGTTATCCATCCGCAACAGGTCTACAACATAAGGGCCTTCCTTGTTTTTTCCAGTTGGGAGTAGACCTCAACGGTTCCATTTTTGATATCCTGGTTCTCTCCATTTATCCATTGGCCTAGGACCGATGTTCATGGTTAGTGGAAGCTATGAGAATCATCATAATTAGTGCACAATTTGTGTGTTGAACTGTGGGGGTGGGAAGCTTCAGTACCCACCTCAACAGTAGTATTTTCCAGTCTAGCCCCTCCAACATCAGGGGAAACGAGATCCAAATCCACCAAGGGTATATTGTGCAGGGGGTGGCCAACCTCAGGGAGTTCTTCAAGGTCCTAGACAAGGGAATGGTTTGGGAGGCATTCAATTGAATAATGATAGAAGATATTGTCATGGGTAGTTACATGCCACATATGTAGTAGTTTCAATAGTGATAGATGTGTTTTTGAGGTATGATCTGTCTATTTATTACTCTTGAATGTGCTTAGATTGATTCAGGATCCTCACACTCAATTGTTTCACTTTATCTTTCCAATTATTTGGGATGATAAATAGAGAGATTTATCATTCCCCTAGTGTGGAGTACATCCTTTGGTTGTCAGAACAATCAGTTTGGTGTTTTTCGTGGATGTATAAAGTTGTTCTGGCCACACCAGTTCGGTGTGTATCTTTTTCAACTACACATTCACCCATACGATGTTATCCTTGTCATGACCTTGTAATTTTATGTGCATATTATTTTTTAATGCTTCCAAAGTAGTGTTTTGTTATCATATATGGGCGGCCAACACATATATTTAGTTTGAGAGTAAAGATGTATGAATGGAAATTGGTGTGCAGATCCTCATCATTCTTTATTAGAGAATATGTCAATGGAATCAATAGATACAATAATGGTGGATATTTAAGAAGTTTTTAGTGATTTCCTAGATGTATTCCCCAATGAGTTTGTGGTTGTAACCCCTTTATGTGACATTGATTCGGGGATAAACATGTAACCCAATACCTATCTGATTTCGATGGCTTCCATTCGAATGATGCATTCTATGTTGCAAGAGTTGTGGATTTAGGTTGATGATCTGATGAAGAAGGGTGTATTTCGTCCAAGAATGTCCCTATGGGGTTCCACCATCTTGTTCATAAAAAAGGTGGATGGTGTCCGGAGACTATTTATAGACTACTGGAGGCTGAATCCGAAGACGATCAAGAACCTTTACCTCAATCTACGTATCAATAATATTCTTGACTAGTAGAAGGGAGTAGGTTGATTATCTAAGATCGACCTGCGATCTAGATATCACTGATTATGGGTAATGTTGGGTGACATCCTGGAGAATAATTTCAGGTGCAGTTATTGGCACATTGAGTTCTTGTTCATGCCATTTAGTATCATGAATACACCATCCATGTTCATGGGGATCATGAACACTATTTACTAGGATTACATGGACCAGTTCATTTTCATGTTTATTGACGACATTCGGATCAACTCATGGTTAGAAAAGGAGCATTTCGAGCATCTGAGGACTATGTTGGAAGTCCTATGACACCACCATATCAATGAAAATTTCTCCATGTTCATGTTCAAGATATGAGAGGTGCACCTCCTCGGACACATGGTGTCTCCATAAGTGATAAGAGTGGACTCCTAAATGGTCAAATTAGTTTTTTCATGTGAAGTAACCATTAATGTAGTAGATGTTCATTGCTTCTGTGGTTTGGCAGACTATATTAGAGTTTAGTACCTGAATTCTCCCACGTTTCAGCTCCATTGATATCTTTGACCAAAAAAAGAAAAGGACTTTTTATGGAATGAGTAGTGTTAGGAATCAGTCTCTTATCTAAAGGGGAAGCCGGTACATTCCCCATTGCATAGGTTGCTGGAGGAAGTGGTGATGTTCGAGGTGCTCTATGATACTCTCGGCCTAGGCTAGGGATGTGTGCTGATGCAACAATGAGGAGTAATATTTTATGTGTCTAGGAAGTTACTTCCTCACAAATTTTATTGTTCAACCCATGATCTAGAGATTTCATAGGTCATGTTCTCCATGATGTTGTGGGGACATTACCTCCACAGGGATCGCTTTGTTGTCTTCACGGAACAGAATATGTTAAAGAATATATTTTCCCAATAAGACCTGAACATCCGATGGTGAATGTGAATAGTATTTTTCTAGGATAATTAATTTTAGATCTATTAAAAACCTTAAATAGGGAATATAGTTGCCAATTCCTTGATATGGATTTTCTAGAAGGATGTAGTTTGGGAATCCACACATACATGGAAAAAAATGGAGGAGTTGTCCACTTAGTGCTTGGATACTGGGGAGGATAGTTCCAAAGGATATATTTTTCAAATAACAATTCTATAATCCTTGGAAAGGATGGTATTAGAGTGTCAGTGGTTAGAATCATAGGTTGATGTAATGCATGACCACATTTTATAGTGTAATGATTCAGAAGGATGGTTGGAGGATAGCTGGAATCAAATGTTGTTACCTGGGAATCTGTTTTCCAAGTGAAAATGTGGGAGAGATTTCTCGTTGAATCTTATAGATCACCCTTGACAGTGTATCCTATAGTCTCTATGATGTACCAAGTCTTGGGGGAATTTTTTTGGTGGTCTGGGGTGAAGCATGTAGTGTTAGAGTTTGTGGCAATATGTCTAGTGTACCAGTAGGTGAAGGTTGACCACTGTGTTCCCAAAGGCATGTTGAGCACTGGGATGTTCTTGAGTGTAAGTGGGATGATAGCTTGATGTATTTCAATGTAGTTTTACCCAGAACTCTGTGAGTATCTGATTCACTTTTATATATTAGTGGACCAGTTGATGAAGTTGGATAACTTCTTGGTGATCGTGTAGTTGAGCACAATAGATTCCTTTGTAAGAAGGTATGTTGATGAGGTGGTGAAGCTACATGGAGTTCCAAGATCCATTTTTTTAATCAGGATTCAAGTTTTACATCATTATTATGGAAGGGATTGCAACATGATTTCGGCACCCAGTTACACCTAAGCACTACTTTCAACCCTCAGATAGATGTATAGACAGAGAGGACCATCCAACTAATGGAGGATATGCTACAAGAATGTGTTCTGGACTTCCAAGGATCGTGGGTGTAAAACTTTACCCGAGTAGATTTTTCCTGAAATCATAGATATCACACTACTATAGGCATGGAACCATTCAGAGCCATGTACAACAGACTATTTCATTCACCTGTGTGTTGGATAGAGATATGGGAAGCATCCCTTCTAGAACCAGAGGTAGTGCAGAGCACAATAGAGAATGTTCAACTTCTTGTGAGATGTTGAAGGTGGCTCAGGACTAGAAAAAGTTGTATGCCAATCATAGGAGTAATCTCTTGGAGTTCAAGGTAGGTGACCACATGTTCTTAAAGGAATCCCCTCAGAGTAGATAACATATGTTAGGTAGAGGAAGAAATGTTCTTCCAAGGGACATAGGACCATTTGAGGTGTTGGGATGAGTTCAAAAGTTTTCATATCAGCTGTCATTGCCACTGTGGTTAGAGATGATCCATGACTTCATTCATGACTCTCAGCTCCGTCTGTATCTACACTCGCAATCCCTTATCGTTTGATTGGGAGATTTTGATATCGAGGATGATGCGACATTCGAGGAGTGACTAGAAAGAATCTAGGGTCATGAGGAGAAGGTGTTTCATGGACCAGCCATTAATTTTTTTTTCATTTGTTATGGAGGCATGGTGGCCTCAAGGAGAGTACCTAGGAATGGGAGGCACAAATTCATGACTAGTACCTAATGTTTTGCTAAGTTTTTCTCTTGTGTTTTCTTAGTGCCTTGGTTTTTATGTAATGTTTTACTCATCTTGTTTTATTATAAGTTGATTTCATGTTCTCTGATTTAGTGTGAAATTTCCTGACTATGGGGAGGGGAGAACCTGATCCATATGGATGATTCATTAACATGTGATGTGATTGATCCCATGTAGGTGAGTCTGTGCCACCTAATGTCCACAATAACATTTCATGGAGGAAGGATCTCCATAATATATGTGTCTAGATGGTGTGCCATTTGGTGTTGTGGTAGTTACTTAAGAGAGTAGAGTGGTAGTGTTTTTCTTGTTGTTCCAAAAATATATGTGAAGGAGGTTTCCTTAGATGTCGTTATTTTCTCTCTTGCTTTAGAACAACGCAAGTTGGTTTACTCTTGAGAGGTATCATAAGGGATGTTTGTTCAGACCTATTTTTCTTCTAGGATTGTTTTGATATTATTAGGGAGAGGAATATTCTGAGAGGTAATTGATCTAGTAACCCGTATTTCCCGAGACCATATATTTTTGAAAATCTAGTTTTTACGGTGTTCTGGGAGGCAACAATGACTATTTTCAAATGTTTGCCAAATTTATATTTTTCTGTCGGTATTCTAGTTAATCGGAATGTATGTGCATCGACATAACAATATGTTGGCATGTTAGCACCTCAACATCTGTGAGTTAGGTGTGTCAAAATCGATGAGTTGATGATGTCGATAGTTAGATGTTTCGATAGTTCATTGAGTCGGTAGGCGGTGGCATCAGTATTTTAGGACATCAGTATTTTGTGGCTTTGGTAGGTTATGGCATCGGTAGGTCGAGGAGTTGGTTGGTTAAGGCGTTGGTAGTTCAAGGCATCAGTAGGTTGTTTCGTCGGTACTTCATGTAATTAGTAGCTCCTTGTTTGTTGCTCAACATCAGTAGGCCGCTTCAGTAGCTCACCTGTCAGTGTCTCAACATTGGTGACTCACCCATTAGTGACTCATTTATAGTTTTTCCCAGTTTGTCAAGTTTCTCCCCAATTACATGTTTATTTCCATTAAATTATAACCTATCAACTCATAGTCATTAATGGGTATATATCCACCATTTATGACGAGAATTACAATATTACCTATTTCTCATAAATAACCATTGATCGAGGAACTTCTATTCTGCACGGGCAAACCAGAATATAATTTTCATAAACATGGATATCATCTACCCATTTTTTAGGATATCTCCCTTTAATAAATCAATATATATTTTTCATAATTATTTTTATTTCCTATGGTGTGATTATATATTTCCTTTACAGAAGAGTTGTACACCTAATCCAGAGATCTCCCAGAATGATTTCTGGGAGTTTCCAACTACTCGTGCGACCCCTTTTCTTGGTACAAGTTGGAAAATTGGTCCATTGATCATCACAACATGGATTTCTTTTGATTCCCATTAATTTTGTATCATGTTTGGTGGATATGCTAAAGAATTATTATAAGGAACATCTAAGATTTAAAAAAATAAGAAATAAAAAAGAACTGGATTTGATTATAAGATATCACATATAATGAAAATAATAGGTAGATAGTGGTTTGAGGTCAATCACGTATTTTATTTGGTATCATTGATTTTGTTATGCTTTATAAGGCTATAAAACCTTCAAAATGCAAGCTGTTGGTTGTCTTTTATTTCAGAATAATAATTTCATGTTCTATTTCTATGGTAGGTTAAATGTATATGACATGAAAATCCACTTAATCACTTATAAATTGTTAAATGAATGAATTCCCCACGTTCAAGCCTATTGTGTGATCGCCCCGATTACAATAAAGTGGAATTAATGAACCCATTCTAGTTTAATCTGAATGTGTACACATCCTTTTAATATGTGTGGATGAGTTCTATGTCCTGGAATCCTTTTTAATATTGTGTTAGTCTTGTGGTGCATTGGTAGGGAGCGTAGTTGTGGGTATATTGTTGGGAAGTGGAGTGGACTCTATGAGAAGGGTGTGGTATGAGCGTGAAACATAGTTTTGGTTTAATGGTAGTTATAATGGGATTTTTGTGTGGAATTTTACAGGGGAGGTGTGATAGAATCTTATTATAATAGATTGATTTGTTGTGGAATGGATGAACTTTTAGGAAACTAAAATGACATTGTTGTGTTGTGGTCGTGGAGCGATGACGAGCAGTGGGACTATAGTGTTGTTATGAACTTATATATAGTGGGATTTCATCTTGTAGTTTTTGGGTAGTTGGGATGTAGAGTTTGATTTTCTGAGAAGGATCCTGCTGTACACTTTTGAATAATGGTTGTGGTAAAATATTGAACTAGTTTCTATGAAGATTGCAGGTTTTTTGTAGGGGGAATACAATTTGGTTTTTCTTGTTGTTTGGTGTGGATATGTCTGATAGTTTCCTAGAAGTGATGGAACAATGTAAATTAAACCACTTAATTAATTAATAGAAAATGGTTAAATAAAAAAGGTGTTGGGTTATGCTTTGGTAGTGGCTGATGTGTGGTTAAGAATATTGGGGTGGCGATGTAAGTGGTTCTAAGTGGAATAGTTTCTTGTTTGAAACCCATATATTAGGCTGAGTGTCTACTTAACTATATATAAAATGAGTGTTCCTTGTGATTTATATATTCCCCCAATACATGAAGTGATATATGGGCCAAGAAACTCTATTTCATGTGGTGGGTGTCTTTCCCAATATCCCAACGTGTGGATGGATGGGTGGATACTAACTTTCTTCCATGAACCCTCTTACGGGTTCTTACTGTTCGAGCATATCTGGGTAGGTTTTAATGCCTTTAGTTTTACTATATTTTAATAATCGTTTGGAGAGAATTTTTTCTAGATGAGAAGCCTATGTGTTTATGGGCGGGTTTCATTCCCAAGTGTCATCGGGTTGAGGGCAATGTGTCTTCATGCAAGAGGTGTGGACATTGCAGCAAAAGTGTCTGTGGGTGGGATTGTGTGTAGTTGAGGCTCAGGTGTGTGTGGATGGGTTATCATAGTGACACTGTGTATGGGATAAGTAGTAGCATAAATACGTTAGTCATTAGGGGCGAGCAATTAAGTTGTGGGAAAGTGGTTCATGGTACCAAAATAATGATGTGCTAATACTACTACATTACATGAATTCAGTTATTTGCTGAGTGTGCCTTGGTGATGATGGGATGGATAGTATTCTATGGTAGTTCTTTGAGGTTATACTATTTTCTCTTGGAGACTTTAGTATATTTCCTCTCATTTTCATGGGTGGCGTTATATTTCCTTGTGATTATACTTGTATACTCACCCTACGTATATGAAACGGTTTTCATATTTCTTGAAGGAATTTAAGGACCATGCATGACTTTACCTACTCATGTGTCAGGATTAGTTGTTTTCTCTACTATGTCACAGTTATTTTGGTATATTAATTTGGATTTTGGTTATAACTTACATCATATTTTCTTTTGAACATATATGTGGGAATGGATTTTGGCTTCACTTTTATTTTTTGTATTTAGAGGTTTTTGGGAATCACCGTATGATCTCCCAATCATGTTATAGAAAAATGGTATCACCTTCAATATTACATGATTTTCTATACAATTATTTTATTTCGCCACTCTGGGGAATATGAAAGTAGAAATATAGGGTTTATTATCCCACCTTTAACTTGAAGAATGAAGGGGCTAGTAGTTTTTTGTTCCTTCCCTCATCCTGGAGAAGGTGCATTGTGACACATTATTTTAATGTTATATGTAATTGATCATTTATATATTTCATGTTTACCTTTTCTCAGAATCCGAGATCACCCTTTATTATGTTTCCCTTCCCTAGGTTACGATGAATTATTTTAAGTAGTGTATTTCCATGAAGTGTAAAATGTGGGGAGATATTTATGTGATATAATTATGATATTTTAGGAAATAAGAATATTATTTATCTTGTATTAAAATAAATTAATAATTTATGGTTATAAATTTTTTATTTGTAAAATATTCATAATATTCATCTACTAATAAATAATATCCTTTTATTAAATCTATGGGTCTGTAAACATATGATATTTAAAATAATAAATCCTAATCTATGGAAAAGGAAACATAATAAATGCGATATAATATGATAAACAAGTGTTAACAAATTTTTTTAAAATCTATTATCACAATTGATCATTGAATAAGAATATTTTTTTGAGAACATGATCCTAATATACAAAATTCATACCCAATATATTAAAAATAATAATCCTATGTGGTGGAATAAGGTTTTTTCATAACAGAACGCATATGTCAAATGAGTGTTGAATGAACAATAACTGAAGATGTTCTTTGAGAACATTTAATAAGAGTAAGTCATATGATTTTGGAATGTAGATAAGAATAAAAAATAATTTCACTATTCAAATAAAAGATCCATGAAAATCATAGTGGATAATGTACCATAGTGAATTGGTGTTAACACCCATCCAATAATTTCCTTATTCATGGTTCACTCCAATGATTGTAATAGTGGGAAAAGTCACATAGTGGAATAGGTTATATCCTCATTTCAAAAATTCCTTAGACATGATTCACTCACAAGACTATCATAGGGGATATATTACATTTCTATTAAAGGATTACTTCCCATTTAATTATATATTATCTCATGAGACATCATTCATGACACAATTAATTGAAAGGGATGTATAAAAATTGGACAACCTGTATCGTAATGAAATGCATAAAAATATGTTCCTAAATATTATAATATAATTTTTTATATCATCAGAGAATATTCCATGTTTAGGATAAGAGTTTTCATGAATTTTCCTCATCAAATAATAATAATCCATTTAAAGAATGGATGTCGATTGCATTATAACAGAATTCGATATCTCATTATAGTTTAATTAACCCATGGGAAAGAAACTAGTTTCAATAAATAATCATACAGACAAGATAATCATATTTCATCCCTAATTTTTGAAATTATCATAAAAAAGATTCTTGTTGAATAATGAGGTATATAAAATTATGTTAACATTGAAGAAAAATACATATAAATGAAAATTCTATCATTTATTTTAAAATGTTAGAAAAATATCCCTTTATTTGGGAATTACATGAATGTAATTCCAGAAATATTGATAGAATTATTTTATTTTAATATAACATAGGAATCATTTAAGGTAAGCTTCTCAAAAATTATTTGTTATGATAAAATAAAAATCCATTCATGTCGTATATGTGAGAAGTTAAAATGTTTTCAAACTTTAATAAAAAGTTAAAATCTACTTGTATAGATTTTTTTATAATGATTAATTTTAAATATATGAAAATAATGTCAAATTTAGTGAAATTAAATTTTAAAAACATTACTGTTATTTCTAATAACCTTCATAATTTCTTTTGTAAAGTATGAATATATAAGCTAAAGTTTCGTGATTGAAAAACAAGAATTACAGTCTATTTTTATTAAAAAACATTTATCGTTAATTTTATTTATCAACAAGTGGGAAAAGGTAGTAATATATTAAAATTATATAAATAAACATTGGGAAAAAATATTTTTTTATAGTTTTGTAATAATATAATTTTTATCAATGCAAATATAGCATTGAAACTCCTATGAAAATTTGGGAGAAATGTAATGCCTTACCTCAAGTCTCCTCTTACAAAATACACATTTAAAAATAAAATGTAATAAATATTGATTTATAATAAATATATAAAATAACCTTTTCCTTATGTAACAAACTATATATCATTATTTTATAGTATGAAAATACCATATTTTTTAATAATTTATTCTACAATATATATTTTAGTGAAAAAAAGTATCCATTAAATGCATGTTTCAGTTCAACGGTTCCAATAACATAACCTTTTCCATTGTAAAATGATATATATAATCATAATAATGTTTTATGAATCAAAATTACTCATTTTATATAATTTTATAACCATTCATATATTTTAGTTAAGAAAAATATCATACAAGACATTGTGGAGATGGTAGTTAGTACCCCCACACGAGTGAAGATTTCACTAGTAAATGGATTGAATGAATGATTAGTAAATAATAAAATAGAATTATAATTAAATTAAAAATATCATATATATTAATTAAATATTTCCTTCCAACTGGCTATGTGAAGAATAAATGAAAAATGAATAACATTATCTCATATAGGTGGCAGTCCAAAATTACATGCACACAACGTTATCATTTTCCAATTGAAGAAATGGGGATGTAACATTGATATAAAATTGATATAAAAAATTAATATATTAATTTTATGGATTGAATCACATTAAAATGGTTATAAAAAATATAGGTATGTTTAATAAAAATAAAATATGAAATGGATCGATAAGTACATAAACACCTTTTTTCAAGTATCCTCTTTTGAGAAAATATTTAATGATTATTCGATGAGTTTTTTGGGATTTAATTATATCATGTTAATGTAAAACATTATGTAAAGAGTATTTGTTTCTATATTTGCTGATATAAATATATCATGTGATGTGTATAAGAAAGGATATTAGGTGACCAATTAAATGTGAAGTTGGTGGAATAGATGTAAATACATGATACTTTATTATATGATATATGTCTTTCTAATGTGATCGAGCTCTAGAAAGAAAAATAATATAATAAAATAATGATAATTTCAATACTCGTTCAACCAATAAAATTAAATGATTCTTTTTTTCATATTGTAATCCCTATCTCTTAGGGTAACACTTCATTTAGTACTTTTAACCCTTATCGTGTTATCCATATTTTTATCATTGTAACCAGTCATTATATAAAAAATATTATGTTGAAAATATTATATAATTATAATTATAACTATTCATAACATGGAATAAATGGTTACGAATTCAATCTCTATATGTGTTAGAAATTCATTTTAAATTAATTTTGAAAACCACAACTAAAACCATTTCTAAAAAAAATGAACATAGTTGAAAAAACTAACTTTATTCATATTCCATCTATAGTATAACCCATTTGATGAATTTTTATATATTTTAAGGAGTATTTTATCTAAAATATTCCATATTATTATTCATAAAAATGATTAGTTCTATTTTAATTATAAAATACATTTCACAAAATAAAAATAATTTAATGAAAAATAATTTTTATTATAATTAATTAATTTTATATTAATTTCCAACTGATTGATCAAAAATATATCAATGATTATTTATTATTTCAATATAAAAATATTTCATAAAATCAAATATTAATTATTATTATTAAAAAATAATACATTGAAAATTTGATCTCTTAACATAAATTGATATTATTTATTAACATTTTAAATTGGGTTATTATATCCTTGGAATTAATCATGAAATTTTCCTTAAGGATAAATTTTAAACATATATTTTATAATTTATTTATTTATATTCATTCCAGCAATCTAATTTATGGGGAATAAAAATCTCACTTAATAATAAAATATTAGAAGTATCTCATTATCATTTATTTTTAGTGTTTTTTGTAATGAAAGATACCTATCACTTGAAATTTATTTAAATGAAATTAAATTATAAAATATTATATTGTTAGATTAGACACAATTATAATAATTTCATTACCCAATATTTCATTTTTCGAATGAAAAAATGATGATACTTCAACCACATTGAATCTTTAGATTCCCATAATGATTTATCAAATTTATTGTTTGACCAAAGAAATATATAATGGGGAGTGGCCTTGTTTCACATATCATTCCCAGATAGATCTAGAATCTCTACAATTTTTTTACACATATAAAAGATTATGGATTAGTGGTAAAACCATTGAATTTATTACATGTGAATTATTAGGAATCTACATGATCAAAAGTGATAAATAGAACACATAAAAAATGTGTAAGATGTTTTATGGGAGTGATAAGTGATATGTTATTACTACGATACTATCAGGAATCTTTAAGAGAATGATATATCAACAAATAAATGTTCCATTCATTATGAATGTCATAACATTCTTTTAATAGTTTATTCATACTAATAATTTTTCAACAAAATAAAACACTATATATGACTGAAGACATTGCATATAAATTTTATATCGACACTGAGCTACTGTTATGTGATATTGAAAGGTTCTAACCTTCTCTAGGATTTCCTTAGGTTTGTATTGTACCAATATCTTTCATTGTCCAGCATTATCCCACCATATTAGAGTTATCCACTATCTTCTATATAGTGATTCATATGGATCCTTATAAATGCTAACGTGAAGGATATTTTTGTATGAAAATTCGACGAAAGGGATAAATTGATCCTAACAACCATTGAAATATATAGAAAAATATATCGTTAAATATTTTCGGGTTTAAATTTTTCTCTTAAGATGAAAGTATATCTGAGGTTTATATGAATCATTAAATATCAATCATGTATTCAAAGTTTGATAAAGTATTTTCTAGAACAACTTGTTAAACCTAAACTCCTAATAATATAAAATAGAATGTGGTAACCCACACAAATTTACAACATAGTTAATGTATATACTATAAGTATTTTCAAGAGATAAATATTCTCTGATTGCAATGATATGTTCTTACATAGAAAGCTGATTGAGTAAACTAATATAACATCATAGAAATTAGATGTTCTTGGGATTGTAATGATGAAATATCAATCAATGTTTTCTATTTTCTTTCAGGTATAGGGGATAGTTGAAAAATACCTTCATACATCTATATCATAGTATTATCATTATATCATACTATGTAAAAGGATATGTACCCAAAAAAATCAGTATTTAGGTTGTCCACCCCGAAATACACATTCTGATAACTATACATATTTGTACATAAAAAATGATTATATAATGATGAATTATGATCTTTATTTAATAAATATTTCTATTAATAGAGAATTTAAATGACATGGACTATATTACAGAATCATATCATTAAATTGTAATAATATTGAAATTGGGAACATTCCTCACCTTCTTCATTATTTCCCCTTATTCCATTTACCCCTCTCTGATACCCACAGGGATGGATGGTTTAATATTAATCTGAGAAAGATTTGTTATGTTCTAATTCCTCTTTATTTCAAGATCTATTTTAATCAAATATATATGTATTCAATCTATTTTAGTCCATGTTGTAGAAAAAATTCCATTATACTTCATAATTAGAGAACCAAAAACCATGTCCACCTTCCTTGGGTAGTAATGTATTGATCATTCATAATATTTAATAAACTAGAAAATCATATTTAGAACATATTATTTCATTTATGAAAGATTTTTTACATAATCAATTTGTGATCAATGTAAATGTCATAACATTCCCCATAATGATACTTCACATTTTTTTTAAATGAAAAAAATTCCATTGAAAAATCCATATCATTATTTGGGTAACATTTCACATTGATATAAAATTAGAATTAGTCACAAGCTATCAACATATAATTATTCATTAATATTAATCCCATTCCATTTCTCGATTCATCACTATAGAACATAAAGCCTTCTCGATTATATGGTTGTTTGAGAATAGGTTCACTAACCAACCTTCTATTCATAATCTAGAAATATTCCTCATATTCATCTATCAAAAATAAATTTTATCTATTCAATGTGAACATGATCATTTGATTTAATATCCATGAGAAATTTATAATAATCCATAGATAGTACCTCTCCAGTACAAGAAAACAACAGGTATCTACCATTATGGTTGGTCTCATCCATTTCTCATTAACATCCATCATAGATGGATCCACCAATATATCCTCCCATCTGATTATATAACCCCTTAATGAGATATTATATATCTATATTTCAATCCAAATATGTTTAATGACTATTTCTCCCCCTTAAAGTCTTGAAACATAATCCTCAATCGATCTATAGTGTAAAGACCCTCACTCTAGTAACCAAAATACGATGTCTAATTTATTACATTGCATTAATAAAAAATGGATCATATCTATTAGGATTAATTAGTTTATTAATTTTCCAAACAAAAATACACATAATACCAATTTTACAATTGGAATAAAAAACAAGTCATAGTTAGGGAAATCATTCAACATACCTTAACACATTTAATGAAATCATCTTCATATCCTGGTGAAATATAAAAGGAAAAAGTGAGCTCAAATTCCATGTAAGGATTATGTTTAGTGTATTACATTATGAATCATTATGTATTAATGAATATTTAAAGGGAAATAACTTAACACACAATCCATTTAACCATTAAATTGTTTATCATGATTAGAGAAGATATAATCAATATGGAAATGTAAATAACATAACACACATTACATTTAATGAATAAATAGTGAATTTAATGAATAAATAGATTAGATAAGTTAAATGTATCATGGATAACAATAAGAAAAAAATTATAAATGAATAAAAATTTTAATTAATAGATTTCATGATCTTAGGCATCAGGATACATATATGGTCAGAACATTCACAAGAATATTAAAAAATATTGGTAAAGTCCAATATAATGCTCACATACTGAATAACCTCATATGACTATCGATTCATCATGTAGATATCTATTACATTTCCCACCCATATTTTCATTTCCAAATAATTCCTCATGTATTAAATAATTTATTTTATAAATAAATTATGTGCCTTTCATCAAATATCCATATTGAGTAAAGATTTCAAATTTATTAGTATTTTCCATGATAATCAATTGAAATTACTATTAAAGACTCCTATATAAAAAAAATTATATGATTTAATAAATAATATTTTCTATGATATAATTAATACGGATATTAATAATAAATGTAATTTCTAATAAAAAATCATCATAATAAGGTTATTTTCTCAAGATAAGGTTAACAATTACAAAATTAATAAAGAAATGATAGGTGACCATCTATTCATTTGGAATATATCTTTTTGAAATAATATCATGAATAAATTGGTATTGAGGATAAATAAATCAAATTGGTAGTATATACCCATATAAAATTGAATATCTATATATTAACACGAATGTCTTAATGAAATGGAAATTGAGATAAAAGCCCTTACATCACACTTCTTTTTATTTAATGCAACATAATATAATTTATAATAGTTTTAATAATATTATTAAATTAAAATAGAACCTGATTCAAATTTATAATTTTTTTATAGAATCTTCTTATGACATTTTACCACTCATTTTTTGGAGTGTTTTAAATTTTTTATTATTTTGGGAGTTAACTTTTTTATTTTCTCATGCATGATATATCATTACAGAAGTGGTTGACATGTATAGGATATAGATAAGACATCTCCATGAATATATTAAAGTTATAAATATCATATTAAATCATTTTTTATATTTTAGAATTCATTCGTGATGGTTCTATATGGAAAATGAATTACATTACATTGTGGAGATGGCATGCAATATGTATGAACATGCGATTATATCATTCCAAAAATTATTAAAAATGTACACAAATGGGTGATATATCAATTTTAGAAAATAAATATCATTTCATATATATCACATATTCATTAAATTTTAATTTATTCATTTCTATTAATGTGTTTGTGAAAAGTGAATCACATCACTTCACAAGGCGGTAGTCCTCCGTACACACAAGGAACAATATCATATTTTACAAGGCATGGAAAGGAAGATGGTATATGTAAAATTATAATTAAATAAGAATAATAATATTTAAAATATTATATATATAAATTAAATCCTTTATTATACACAATCTTTATATGTGGTGATGGAAAACATGTTACATAAGTTCGCGTGGCAGTACTCCGTTGTACACAAAATCAATGATTTCATTTCCCATATGATGAAAAATGGGATTTATATAGTATATTAATTTATAATAATAACAAATAATTATATGTTATTTAAAGGTTTCATTATATAATATCTATTAATACTTATTGATGGTGGAATAACAATGTGAATGTGGAAGAACTTCATTAAGATGATTACCTTCTATTAGAGAAATATTAATTAGATCTCTTATTTAATAAAATAGGAATAGAGGTTTTGGGTTACTAGAATCTATATAATGTGTATAATGATGTTTAGGATTCATTTTTGTTGGTTTTTGTTGATCTATATGGCTTTAGAGGTGTGAATATGTGAATGGATGGAGTGGACTTTTATAAGGGGAGAGGACACACATATATTTTTTTAAAAGAATAAAATGTACCCACATATTCCACATGAAACAAGGCCCAAAAATAGTATCCTATTGAACTTTATATGTGGTAATATCAAAAATATATCCAAAATTTACCTTTAGAAACATTTTAGCTGTCTTTTATTTCTTATTTTTATGTTTAGGCACCAATATACTAGTTTTCACCTTAATTGTGATAAATAATTTATTGTGTTTAGACTATAAAATATGGGAAAAAAAATAATTTGGACTTATTAAATAATAAACAATTATTTTGATTCAAAATTTGGGATAAATTATTCCAAATTCATTTCAGCAATGTTCCATAATATAGTTTAAAATTAAACCTACTTGCGTGTTGAAAAATATTTTTCCGAAGAAACAATTTCCCCAGTAGCAAACTTTTTTATAAGAAATTGATCATATAATTAATTAGAATGACAGAAATTTGATTAAATATAATATATTTTTACTACTTTTTTCTTTTATAAAAACAATTTAACATTATAAATCTTTTAAATATTTTAAATGAAAATGCAATTTTTTACAAAAAATAAATATTTTTCACAATTACTAAAAAATTACACTTTTGGAAAAAATTATAAAATGTCACCCTAATATAATACATAAATAATTATTTAAAAAATATGAATAGATTTTAATTAAATTTTATAAACTTTGAAAAAATTAACATAAAAATTGGTCCGTAAACACAATGAAGCAGATTTTACAAAAACCATTTTTCAAAAAACATTTATTTTTCTTCCATATGATGTTTAATTTTAATTTATAAAAAATAAATATAGAAATAAAATATGTACTCCATATATTTTTATATAACATTAAATACTATTCATACCCAACAACATAATTCATTAGTTTTAATGGTCATGATTAAATAATAATATTTTAATAGTGTATTATGTTTCATTTAAAAACATTTTTGTGTATATCACAGCATATCAAAGAAAATAAATTTATTACCCAATGAATATGTTGTAAATAATTTGTGTGATTCATTTTTAAGACCAAAAGGGGCCAAGATACCCTGAGGGGGGGGGGGTGAATCAGGATATAGATATTCTATTTCAAATTTCTTCCTACCCTACGAAATCTCAAACTCTATATTATAATGGTTACATTGTTTTCTCTTATGTTGTTAAATTTTATATTGTTCATTACTTATTTATCAAATAATGAATCTTTTGATAATTTAGGGAAGTAGGCAGGTATACATAAAGATGTTTAGTTCATTCACCGTCATTGGGATACGTCTAAGGAGAATACAACGACGATGTGCCATTGTACAAAATCCACTAAAGCTTCCTGCCAATTTACAATATTTGGGATAGATTACTTCTATGGCCATGGTCATAACCATTAAAATGTTTAGGGATAACTCACATCTATCCCACGGGTCCCTCCATGTTTCTCTCTCTCTAGCTCACTGCTGGTAGAAAGGATCACCTTCTTCCTATTCCATTGATCAGTACTCTATAAAGGATTAACTCACAGTATATGGACATGTAGATCCATTCATTATCTATAATCTATATTGCATCATTAAGTGTTGATATATGATCTGTTGAAGTATAATTTCACCCTTAGATGAATCTCACTATAAAACAGATGTACTGGGAATTCTAAATTTTACGCGTATCCCTTACTACACCTTGCGTGTAATTGCCTTGAATTGCAGAAAAAATATATATTTTTATCATGAAATCCAAACTCCACTTTTGGTGAAACCTCACCAATTCCATGAAACCTTCATTTTACAGAAAATGTAATCTCTTACATGCAACACCAAATTTTTCATGCAACTCCCTTGGCATACTTTTTACACACATCAATGTTTGTATCTTCATGTAGTCATGAGCTATGAAAAATGTGGGAGTTAACTTAATATATATATGAAAACTTCACCCATATGCGAAAAAGCCTCCTTGAGCACGTAAACCACTTTGAGCGTGGAACACAAATATTCCGTGCAACACTATATTTCGTGCACTACTCTAATATTTCGTGCACCTCATACCTTTTCCAATTTTAGAGCATATGATCTCAAAACACCTCTTGACTGTAAAAATTCATTCCTTTATTTTTCACTCCACTCTAATATTTTTTTCACCATTCTTTTCTAAGACACTTCTCTCCATTTCCCAATTTTTAGGCCCAAAAATTTTGCAATAATTGGAAAACTACACCACCTTTAATATGCACTTTTTGTACAACCTCCAGATCATCTATTTCTTTGTTGAGGTACTTAAATAAATCATATATTGTAAAAAAATCCCTTAAACCAAAAAAATCACAGTGGATTGCCTATTTTCCGGCAAACTGAACATATAAACCCACCTAGTCAACAAACAAAAAATCCAGGCCCTATTTGTCAACAAAAACAACAAACCCAAAAATGCTTCAATAGTGCATAAAGGGATTTTTAAAAAAATATAATTATACCATATAATAAACATTTCACCATAAAAATTTAATTGATATTACCTTAAAACAAATGTGGGTTCTCTTCCACATAACATTTTCCTATTCTCACATTTCTTCATCTATTTTATGATTTCTCTAATATACCATTACCAGTCGAGTAATCGGATTACTCAATAATTGATTTCAATTGTATTGAATCTAGATGGTATCTCCATAGTAATATTGACCATATTCCAATTATAAATCTTTAGAGGTTATCACATTGATTTTGTCTAGAATTTACTTCATTAATAATGTAATTTATAACATATAGTGTAATTTAGAGAGGACTAGTGTCATTACATAATGAGAAACCAAAACTGGAATCCTTTTTTAATTTTGAATGGTTATACATACCTAGGGTTTAACTTTCCCTTCATATCAAACATTATCACACACATTCATGGAGAAACAATCAATATAACATGATATCCATCATTGAATTCTAAATACTTCATATTATTTTGGATATTAAAATTTTCTAACATTGAGATGAATTTATATGATATTTAAAACTATTTCTCTTTTTATCTATTAACATATTTTTAAGATTATATGTTTACATTCAATAACTTCTTCCCAACATGTTAGAGTAAAAAATTTCTTTCTATATAATGCTTCATATAGGTAAATTTGAATACTTGAATAGAAAATATTATTATAGAAAAACACTATCAAAGGTAAATATTGATAATAAATAACATGAAATTACAGTTATATGTTTGAATAGTCCTTCATACTTCCCACTAGGTTGAGGATGTTAGGTGTTTCTCAAATGAAGTTCATTATCAAGAGCCTTCTAAAGACTCTTCCCAAATTTTGAATTTGAAATGGGGATAACAATAAAAAAATTAGGTCTTCCATGAAGTGTTACAACATATTTAATATGTATCCTTGTGAGATACAGAAGAGGTAAATTCTCTCTTATAGCATGAAAATGAGCAGATTTAGCTAATCGATCAATAATAACATGTATTTCATCATTTATTCTAGGTGTAATTTTTAATGCTATGAAAAAATTATATTTTAATGTCATCCCATTCACAAAAAATAATATGACAAGGTTTCATGAATCTTCTAGGAAGATTTTTGTTATATTTCACTAATTAAAAACCCAAACATCTGAAAACATAATCATTAGTTTCCCACTTCTTGTTATCCCACCAAAAATATTCCGTTATATCCCTATGAATCTTCATGATACCAGGGTGTGTAGAGAAATTCAAGATGTGAAAATCCTCACGAAAATCCATTTTCATCATAGGTATATATGAAACAAGTAATCTCTTTACAATATTTTGAACACCATATTCAAAAACTACATATACAGACTTCCCATAATTCAAATCAATATTTTTTTTCTAAAAATTATCATCATCATATTGATTTTTTTATTTATGATAATGTTGGTTACAAACTCATTTGAAAATAGAGGGATGTATCCATTCCCGTAATAATTCATAAATCCTTATTTACTTGATCCATTAACATATAATACCTATAAATCCTCATTTGGGACAGAACTCCATGATCCTTCTCAATAAATTCATCTAATACCTTTTTTTCCTTCCTCGGGTGGTAGTGTATATAAAAATCATAATGCTTGAGTAACTCAGGTCATCATTTTTGGCTCATGTTGGCCTCCTTCGGTGAAAAGATATATTTTTGGCTCTATTTCACTGCGTATATCTCACATATCTCACCGTAGGATTAATGTCTCCATATCATTAATTAAAATATTATATCTACCAACTCATAATCATGTGTTGGATAGTTATATTCAAGATTCATTAATTTTCATGATGCATATGATAAGAAATTATTATTTTGTATAATGACCCAAATCATTACCTTAATCTATGTGTTAATATATATATATAATATATTATTTTATGATATTAGAGTCAAAATTAAATAATTGAAAAATCATGTCTTATGTTCTTCAAAATATTCTACCCAATCCTTTTTAAAATTGAAACATACACCTTTGTGTGTATGATTGGTTAATAGGTTTTCTAATAGGGAAAAATTATAAAAGTTTTTTCAATATTAACCCTACCAACCAATGAATATATGTACATAATTTTTTTGGTGTATTTAATTATATGATATATTTTCACATTAAAGGACTATATGTGATTCCATCGTTGGAGACAATATGGTTGAGAAAAGAAACTAATTGATGTGATAAATAACACTTTAAAAACATCCCATATATTCTATTTTTAACAAATTGTCTCTAGAATTATCCAAAAGTTATTCTTATGTTCCTAAAATATAATAAAATACCCCAATATATAATCAATGAATACAAAAAACCCATCAAGATACTCCTTGAATACTCTATTCATTATGTCCATAAAACAGAGGGTGTATTAGGCAATCCAAAGGGAATTTCTGCAAACTCATAAGGTTCATAAATCATTGGGAATGATTTATTTAAATTGTCTTCCTTCTGTACATGTAGTAAATAATATCCAGAATGAATTTCAATAATAGAAAAATATTTAGAATCATGAAGATGATCGAATAAGTCATCAATGTGGATCAGATGACACATTTTATATTTTTAAATGTCATTGATTTCCTTATAATTAATTCCTAACCAGATGGATCCAAATTTATTTTTAATTAATATAATAAGGGATCCCCATGGTGAAACACTTGGGTGAATAAATTCCACTTAACATGACTCGTATATTTGTTAATATGACTCTGATAATTCAATTGTGGATATTATCTATGGATTCATTGATATTGGTCTTACATTAATGATTGAATAAATAGAGAAATAAAATTCATGATATGGTGGATCTCTAGAAAATTTTTTATGAAATTAATCAATTTATTCTTGTATGATAGCTACATCCTAATTTTTATGATTAATTTTCTATCCATTTATTTTTTTTATTCATCTCTTATAAGAATCACAAAAAGAAGTATAAATGGTGGTGGATTTATAAAACAGTCAGATGATGATTTAACTACTATAAATATAAGGAACTCACCATCTTCATCATCAATCATAATTTCTGTCACATTTCAATTAAAATTTTCATAATATTTTGAAAGACTATCCATACCAAGGGTTATATCAATGTCAACCATTGGTATGATAACAACATCTATATATAGTGAAAATTTTTGTTTCATAATTGGGACTTCATGATAAATCATTGTTGCAATGATACATCCAATAAGATTTTTGATTGAAAACACCCTTCTTAATGGTCAAGGGAGATAATTAATTTTCATAGAAAATATATAATATCTAAAAGACATCAATGATATAGAATAAAACTAACGATTGGATAGTTTTGATTCCATGATTAATATACCTGACATCACTTCATTGTGAAATTCCACCATAGTTTTATTGATCACATATGATTACCCTTATTGCTTAGACTGTTCATTTGAATATTCACTTGACTCTTAAGAAATTAGTTTATATAATTACGAATTTTATTTTATTTTATGTTTTGGAAATAATTTATTTTTTTCATCAATTTCGTTTAAAATCCAAATGACCCTTTTCTTTTCACTTATAAAAAACTAACATTTCAATCATGTATTTTCTATGATTATTCCTTCCATATATTCACTAGATGGATATTAATTTATTTAAATTCTATTTAAATGACACAATAAATTTTAATTGGTTCTAAATGGAGATATTATTTTCATGATTTTCAATGAATATATTGGATTTAGAAAACACTATTTATATTTTTATGGATGATAAAATTATTTAATTATAAGATGATTTTTTTGAGATAATAGATCCTTTTGGATATATGGATCAATAGGTTCAATGAAATGGTTGATCTTATATTCTATATTTTCTATACACTATTTAGAATACCTATATATTCTTATAATGTTACCCAAACACACTAAAGAAATTTTTTCATCATTTATGATTAATCTAAAATGTTTCTACTCATTTAAGTTTATATCTCCAGATAGAAATATTTTTTCAAAAAAATGATTCCTCAGGAGATCTCCTTTCCTTTTGTATTATATGTTATTCCTCCCTCGTATTATCAATCAATGACCAACACTTTTGAACATCACTATTAATACAATGTAATTCTTGTATAACATGTTTCTTTTCATCATATCTGAAGCCCATAATTATATTCTCTAGGTACCTTATACATATCTCTACTACAATTGGATTAAAATTCCCTCTAAATGAATATGGCTTCCATCGCTTGAAGATACCGTCATTTTATAATCACACCATGGAATAATAAGTATGATAATTTAATTAATATTATTCTTAAAAACCTTATTACAATGCCCTAATATAGCCACGATTTGTTTAGTTGCAAAACAGGCTATATTTTCTTACTTAGGAAATCACTACATTGGTCCAGAGCATTTATATCCCTATATTTCTAATGAAAATTTCTATGCAATGGAATACACTGATTTAGATCATAAAATTAATAGTTTTAATTATAATTTCTAATTCCATACAATGTTTTATACTTACAATAAATTAAAATTTTCAGCATTTTTAATCATAGATTATAAAAAATGGTTTCTCTGGTAATATCATAATTTTAAAATACTTTATAATGGTTTGTAAGTTAATGAGAATTATCCATTGAAAATTCCTTTGGAGTGTCAAAATATATGTGATGTAATGCCCATTATAGAGTATTAGTTAACTCTCAATTCAAGCGTGAAATAACAATCTTAGAATTATTAACCATATATACATCTGTTGTTTAACTTTTTATACTTGTAGTATCCATATAGGGATATTTTTTAGGGAAAAAATAATATCCACCTTAATAAAACATTGAGATTTAATTTTAGAATAACATTCAATGTTAATAATAAGGTTATTCTCCCTGATCTTTGTTTTCCTTAACCATGTCTCCAAGGTTTCTATTAAGCATCCTATAATAATATCATTAACAGCCCCAAATATATTAATCTATAGTTGGGGGATAATTTATTACATTAGCATAAGATTGAAGGGATCACCTACAAAATTATCAATCTATATAGCTTTTTTGAATAACCAAATAATTGCATGATAGCCATTATACATTGGTAATAAAAACAAATCATAGTGATGGACCCCATTTATCATCTATAAAATCGTCCAATGAATTATATTTCATATCATTGGTAAAAAAACAAAATATTGGTGTTCTAAAATTCTCAGTAAGGTTCCAATATAGTGAAAAATTAAATGATTTAATAAGGAATAATTAATATTTCTAGGAAAATAACTGAAAATACAATCAGTTTTTTCAAAAACAGTAATATTATTATTAGATAAGGAATTATAAATGTGGAAAGGTAAATAATTAAATACACATTTTAATTAATAAATAAATTGGGAATGAAAAGTATCCAATTAAAATATCATTGTGAAAATATCACGGATAAAAATAATAAATGAAAAATCAATGATTAAAAATTCTTAATTATTGGATGTTATTATATCAAAAATCATGACATGTATACTCTTAGGGCCATTCACAAGATATTTTAAAACAATTTTTAAAATATAAATCACTACCGGCATACTTATTCAACTGATGAGACTATCAATGCCTCGAGGGGAAATGTATATCTAGGCCCTAACCATCATAGTACTCAAAATAATTCCTCTTATAGTGAATAATAAATTTAATTCATGAATAATGTTCCTTATCATAAAATATCCATATTGAGTAAATAATTAATATTTTTTAACATTTACCAAGAGAATAAAATAGTAATCAAACATAAAATATCCATATTGATGAAATAATAAATATTTATCATTATTTACCTAGAGAATAAAATAATATTTAAATTAAATCTTTTATGTAAATATTTTAATCATTTTAAGAAATAATACTGTCCATGATATAAGATATATGGATATTTAATAGAAATATAATGTATACTAAATAATGATTACAAGAAAGTGATTGTCTCAAGAGGAGGTTTACAATAATAAATTTAAACAATAAATGAGAGGTGACAATAAATCCATCAATAATATTAGATTTTAAAATAAAATAATTAATTAATAGGTATTCATGTAAAATTAATAAAATGGGTAGTATATACACCAACTAAAATTTTATTCGTCCATATAAATAAATATATCTTAATGAAATGTAATTTCAAATGAAATTCCTTACGTCATAATACATTTTTGGTAAACATAACTTAACATATTTTATAATTTTTAAAATCATATTTTTAATTTATATTATAACCATATTTATATTTATAATATCAGATATGACATTCTTATTGTAGAGACTTGGTTTTTCTCTTTTTTGATTTTGGAATATTTCCTTACATATTTCTGGATCTAGGCACTGAGATAGCGTGTGATTACGAGGCTTTGTGTGCCCAAAATTAATTTTATAAAAATATTAAGTATATTTTAAACTATAAAAATGAATGTAACATTATACCTCTAAAATAATAGATTTGATACAAAATAAAAGGGCATGGTTGATTCCATTGCATGGATTTTACCCTTGGAGGGATATAACTTTTGTTGGTGTGAGACTTCTATAAAAAAACTTATTGAGGATATAACAATAAATAAAATAATTTTATTTTTATGCTACTTCAAATAAACTTCTAAAAGGGGACTGACACTAGAAATTAGAGACCACTCATGATTTCATAGCTTGGTTTTTACCCTAGGTGCGACCTCTAGTGAGATGTAGCAGGATGTTCAGATTCAAGGATAGTTGGTGGGAGACCATCTAAAATAAATAAATAGGTTATTATTGTTTTGGGAAATGGTTTGGATCATTTCTCTAAGTCCTAGAAGAAACCCACCTCTTATCCTTCCATTTTCAAAATGATGATGTATCATTGGCAGTTTGCGACAAAACTACAGATCCGAATAGATCAGAGTGTGACAAACACAATGGAACCAAAAATCCATGTTGGATTATTATTTTAGATTATTCATCCCTTTTTGAATTTTTGTGTTTCTAAAATTGTTTCTTAATCTTTTTTTCTATTTTTGGTTGTATTTTCTATGGCCATATTAACATGGACATCAACTAATCTATTTATTGATCCTATTTTTTCATGTTCTTTGCATGTTCTTCGTGTTCCTTGTTGATAAAAATGTTGACACATTGAAATGATATATAAACCACGAGTGGATCATGAATTTGGGTATATCATGATCCAAGTATTATGGATATACCATCATTTCATGTTACGGGAATTTTAGGAGGTGAAATCATCTATGGAAGTATCCTACTACTTTCAGATACGTAGAAACCTCAACGAATCTTCAAGCGAATCATGATTCGGTTTAAATCAGGACCCAAGGATTCTAGATCTAGTCTTGCTTCCATTTTTCGAGCACTATAGGTGTCCCGATGGTCTGTTGAAGGGAACCTTGGTGCATAGTGGATGGAGGTGAGTAATGAGGTAGTGACAGGTTTGGGAGTCAGTAGTCGGTTGTGGGGAGCATGAGGCATGGCCAGGTGCAGAATGTAGATGTGGAAAGAGTGAGTCAGACCGAAGCAGACCATATCATGGTGGGTATTCGGGTAGAAACATCAAATGACCATTACACCTAAACATAGAATCTATTTCATGTTTCATCTATGGTTTTATGGTCATTCTTTTCAAATAGGCCTTTTGAGGCCCATATTATAATTTTATTATTTGGTCTAGGAGATCAATTTCACAAATCAACAATGTATAATAATAAGAATATATTTTTTAGTATTGATGAATTTATTTGTAACTGACGTAACTCATACATACGATGTCCAACTGATATTACATTAGCATAATCTAGTCCTTGGATTTTAGGTAGACATTTAATGACCAATTTTAGGTGTTTAAACTAAAATCGAGGTGTAAACCCCACAAGTCTTGGTTCGAGCATGTTGTGGTAAAATACAACTTTCTCAAAGGGTGTTTGTTTTAGAAAAATGTATAGTCTATCCCATGTATTTTTTTCCTAAGGATAAAAATTGTGTGATCTATACAACTTATTTCATGATTGAGACATGGTTCTCATGAATCAAATTTTCTCACAACGTGAGGAAATGTAGTTTCTTCACCTGGTGTCCGATTCAGGTGAATTAAGAGTCAATCCTTTGAACTTTTCTTCATGGATCCCAATAGTGTAATCTGTTAGTCTATGAAGGGATGTATGAAGTGGAATATGAGCAGAATAATAATTTGGCCCTTATGATCAACAACAACCATCGTGCGCTCATCATCCTTTTGTCCAAATATGTCGTGTACTCTTAGAGTACACTAACATGCATAGGGGTACTTTTATATAGTTTAATACCAGAATAGCGATATGAACATAGCATGAAAATGATGTGGGGTGACATCGTGTGAGCCCCATAGACACCATGAAACATACATTGAGACTTCTAACTATCACACCTATTTACTTTGGACTCGTATTTTGGCCATCGAGTAGCCTATCTTGAGTTTCTTCCATATAAAATATGTTGGTTCCCTCCATATTGGATTTCAAGATATGATTTCAGATGTTATGGGTGTGACGCCTATCAGATATGAGGATTGATGCTTTCGGAATAATGCCTATCTGAGGTGATGCTCAATGTTCCATGTGTGATGCCTGTTCTAGGTGATACTCTATGTTTCAGGCATGATGCCTATATGAGGTGTTGCTAGATCACGGACATGAACAATTATAATCATTAGAGGAATAATTCGGTGTGATGAACCCCTAGAACACTAAGGCATGGATCTCTGATGACCAGAGTGTTGAACCCCATCATCATGGGTGTAGTTACTCTATAGATACATCTGGGTGTTGATCCACCTATCGTACGAGGGCATAACTCCCTCATGACCTGAGTGTTGTCTCCCCATTCGCAAGGGTGATAGACCTTTGCATCTATTTATCATGAAGTAAAATATAGTGTATACCGTTCAGTATGGCTGGGTTGTCGGTCCCCGATGACTTCCCAGTGTTAATCCCTAGGACATTCTTGGGCTAAGATCACTTAGGACAGGACTGAATCCCCATTAAATCATGGGGTGAAGGTTCTATACTATGAAATTTTGATCTGTGGACTATAATACATGGTGAAGATACATGTTTTGATGTTCTTTTGGACTCATAGGAAAGGGGGAATATTTCCCCACCATGATTCTTCCTTGTGAGGTGACCAAAAATAATGCTAGATATTCATTTCCAATCAAATTGTATTGTATCAAGGTGTATTGATTGAGCCCCTTTGTCTTCCATGTTTAGGTAATACGTGTGGGATGATTGGAATCATAGATTGAATTAACTTGGATGTATTAGAGATCTTCTTCTAATGACGAAATGTGTGATGGAGATGCACTTACCCATTAATTTGGGTTTCCTTGGGTTGAGCACATATATATCCTATTTCAGATCCCAGTCCTTTGGATTTAGTTACTCTACTTTTAGGAGAGGCAAAGACATGTGTGGTATGCCATGTTCCATTTGCGTCTACCTTCGGATGGTTATATATATCATATATTCTAATGTAGGTAGTGAATACTTGATGAGATGTTCACCATCTCACTATTTCAATTTCATTGGGTATGGTTGAGTTTTTTTTCTCTATTGTTGGGTTGATCTACACTCTTTTACCCCACCTTATTATATTTATTGTTCTCCTATTTAGTGTTTCTCTTACATCCCCCATTCACCATTTTGGGGAATCATAATAAGGATTCTAATAATCTCCCATGCATTGGATTTTCTTTCATGTGTCATGCCTTAGGAGGATGACATATTGGTTATTCATGACTTTAGAGGAGATTAGCAAAATTGGTTCTTGAACTACGTATGGGGTTAATAGCTTGGGATCATGGAGCAGGGATCTCTAAGCTATTTTATATTTTCAGTTATTATCATGTTGAGGAACTTATCGTGTTAGGTAGGTATTTTTCCACTTTTCCATTCAGTTTACACTATTATACATGTACTATTTAAGTGTCCATTAATGTTGGATTTATTTACAGAACCATATAATCTATTGCATCTTTCCCTCTTCACATTTTCAATGATTTTGAGTCTTTCATATATACAAGTAATTAAGGAAATGCCATTTAGGGTTTGTTTTTTTCCTTCAGTGCTTGTTGTGACCCCTGGCCCATGGAGGCGGGCTTGGGGTAGTTGCGGCTCGATCCCTGACATGGGTCATGTAGTGAAAAATTTGTATCATAGTTGGTTCTACCCTTGGGGATTTGTTCAAGTCTTCCCTTAAAAAATTTCATGGTTGGTCATAGGGTATCAGTTCCAACATGTCTTGAGTGAAACTATTAGGATGAGGAGTCCAACGATGGTGTGGTGGCCTACACAACCGTTCATTAGGACCCTGATTTCCCTCTTATCAAATCGGCATGGTGATGCATTTGTTACTCGAATCAAATATACATGCATCATATTGGATTGAGTCTTTGACTGTCCTTCTTGAGTCATCTCCCAATTACAGAAATCAATATATATATATATATATATTCTAATTTGACTACTATTTTCCTTAATAACATTATGTATGCATCTACAACTTCAGCTAGCATGGATACCCCATCTAGTTTGCGACAAGGACTCTGTGAGTGATGAAGGCTTGGTTTAGGGTCCATAATGAGATCCCCTTTCTCTAGGTGGGTAGGTAAAAGCACATCCAAATTTTGAGTAGTAGATATTCTTAATAAAGTTGGTTGATGACGTATGTCGGACAATTGTACTCCACGAGTTCCATTTCCAAAGACCGCTGATGTTCTGTAGTGAGCCAGATCCTCAGGTAGTGATGGATTAGAATGATTTGGTGGTCCAACTATTCAGTCTAATTCGAACACATATGGATCGTATGGTGGTTTTGGTCAATGGTATCTATAATATAGTATTTGGGAATTGGTCAAGCCAAGTTACTCAGATTCTTGGTGGGTCGACACTCTTGTGGAATTACATCCAACGATCGTTCCTTGAAGAGTAATACCCCTTTTTCATATGATCCATTTAGATTCTTATGAATCTAGTGAATTATTAATAAGGGATGATGGTGGTATTTTATGTGGATATGTTCAAAAACATGACTCTCTACTCTCTGAACATGGTCTGTGAAAACTACATCTGAGTAAAGAAGTTTGAGTAGGGATTCCATAGAGATATCCATGCTAGCATAGTACCCTTATGAATCCCCACCTATGTTAGGGTGATGTAGAAAGAACTAGATATCAGGATCTATCTGTCAAATGGACTCAAGATAGATGGTTTTGGTAGTGGGAGAAACAGAGCTTAGATGTCTGTGATTTCTAGAAGATGTCAGTTTACATGGCCTTGATGTAGAAGGCCACCCCATGACAAGGCTCAGGATCGCCATTAGGGAAATAATAGAGCATTGGGATAGCCTGGGGAGGTTTTTTTGAATGAATTTTATGGGATATTTTACATGTAATATTTCTACCCGACCATATGTACTAAGCGTCCCATTCAGGTTGTAGATGGACGTCCATAGAAGAGATCGTTCAATGATCAGGGATCCCACATGTAGGGTTTTTGTGGTCCGAAGCTAGGTGGTGCTGGAAAAGGAGTAGGAGGAGCTATTGGTGGTGGAAAAAACTATTATATACTTAAATCACCGCCAACAGACAACCCATGTAGGCTCATGGAACTTGTAGATTGGGATTAAGTAGTTGCATGCAATGGATTCCTACAATCCTTCCTCTTCTGAGATGATTTGTGGTGTGATATATGACTCTTTTTCTTTTATAGTAGTAATTGTTAGCCACTGTTTGAAGAACTATTTTCTCCATTCCTCTTGCCTTATGTGTTATCATGGTGACACAGGTCATCCGTGTATCGTTGTGTCAATGTTTTTTAACATAACATAAAATGCCTAACAAAGAAGGTTTCCCCCTTGGGGAAATGTTATTGTGCCACTAGCACTACCATTAGGTATAGTCAATGCTTCCTAAATAATATATTGTCAATGTGAGGTAAATGAAAGACATTAACTTGTTTTTTTATGGTGAGTATGTTCAATTGAGGGTCAGAGAAGGCCCTAGAATTTCCCATGGATTTTTCATTCAGGACACTTTTTTCATGGGATGTTGCTAGTGGGTGTGGTGGAGTATCATGTTTTGTGTTACTGTCCTTCGTAGACAAAAGAATATTCGTGGAGTATATAATGTTCCTTCTATTTATATCTTCATTTTGTTGGTTGAGTTTACTCACATGCGTTGTTCTTTGGTACATATCTGTGTTCAATGTCATCATTGATACTATGACATACAATTGTCAAATACATTTTGAGATTGATGAAAACCCATAAATAAAACTATGCAACTAACTACCTTGTGATGAAAGTAGTAGTTTTCACCCTAAGGATGTGATGACACAACCTTCTGGGGAATCTCTTTGTGGTTTGAAGAGGCCACTAAAGCCCATGGTACGTCTTCATAAAGATAGACCTGAAACTAGTGATGCGATGCTGGTTGGAGTTACTGCAGGACTTTGACCTGAAGATATTATTTATACCAGAGATGGGAAATGTTGTAGCATTTTTTTAATAGATATTCTAAGGCTGCCCATTTGAGGGAATCATCAATGAAATTATCTTATTGGCTACTAACCCTAGAAGCACGGGAGGGTAAAATGTTTCTACAGTTGATAGTGTTAACTTCTTTACCCCTTGATCATGTGAAGAAGCCTCAGTCTGTATACATCATCTAAAATGTTCTACATGATCATATATCCATAAGTGGCACACAAGATTGATATAATGATGTATGTAATCATGAGATCTTATTTCAGGGGAAATAATGTATTCCAGCTGTGATGCGGGAGGAGGTGATGCGATAGTTATTTTGTCCTCCCGTATCTATGTATCCATGTGAGGGGAGATTTAAATGGAACATCAACGTATTCTTTGGTGGTCTAAAATGTGAAAATGTATAACTGAGTTCATCTGATTATGCCTCGCCTATTAATAGATGACAGTTCAGTACCAGGTTCCTGCAGGTTTTTTGAAGCTAATTGAGATACCGACAAGGAAATAGGATAGATTATGCATGGACTTCATCATAGGGATTCAATGAATAGATAAGTTCAATGACCTATCTAGGGGATTGTAGACAGACTCATAGAGTCAGTTCACTTCCATTCTATCTGGGAGTAGAGTTCAGTGGGGTGTTGGGAATGTTGTACATGTGTGAGATGTTTCTCCTTAATGGGTTACCCTCAATGATTATCTACATTCATTTCAAATGGATTACATCATGATCATGGAGAGTCTTGTAGGATGAATTTGTGACCCAACTATGGATGAATAAAACCTTTCACCCTCAGACCGATGAGTAAGTCGAGTACACCATCCAGGTGTTAGAGGATATTTTTAGGGATTTCTTGTTAGTTTCTGGACAAGATGGAAATCTATCCTCATAGTCTATTTGGCCGTTCAAGATCATGTTGAGGATTTTTGAGGTTGCCTACCTCTTTTCCCAACCCCCATAGCTGGAGTAGGTGTTGTATGTTTTCTATGTTTTTGTAGCTAGTGATATACGTGTATGATCCTATGTAGGTCATCAGTAAGAGAAAAACATATTTGGAAGGATCTCCCCTTTAGCCTGAATAGCCTGAAGGCCTTCATTTTCATTTTTTTTGATAAACCCCTTTTAATGGATGAGGGGAACCCTTACATGGCACATAGGCCTATAGATTACATGGACCATAGACTTAAGAGACGTTAGATGACCTGAAGGTCTTAGTGATTTCAACCAGACTATAACTACAAGGAACGACCCCTCCCCGACAACTAAATCATGATGGAAATGCTCTACATTCGTACATTCATCCATCTAAGCATGCCATTAATGAACATGATGGTCTCGATTGTATTTTAATACCCAATCATTCTTCTGAATCTGTTGGTTCTGCTCTGGTGAGTGTGCTTTACTTTGAATCATCCATTAGGGCTACTCTTTTCTCTAGAGTCTGTCTATGGAAACATCATTGATCGTGTGTCCCCAAGGCCATGAGGTGGCACAAAGGACATAATGGTGTCCCTAAGACATTACTGACATGATGAAATGGGTGGCCCGAAGGCCTTATGACTCCAAGCCCAAACCGATGCACCAAGGTGAATAGTTTCGGCTTCTACAGTACCGAATAGTACCCTGCTGTTATAACTGCTACAGTACCTACTACATTACCCGCACCGTTCTTCTTTGGTGCCCCAAAATAATGAATCCCCCTATATTCAAACCTAGGACTCATAGATGGACATAATGTGACCTCACCAACTAGAATAAGCCTCTTATGCTGAAGGATCATCCCTTTGGTTCGTGTGTTATGGATTCATGGAAATGTATTGAAGTATCCCCTAAGATCTTGAGATCTAGGTGAAGACATGGTACCCTATGTTGTTTAACATGTTTTATTATCGAGAATGAATATTTGGAAGGATATAATGATGTAGAGACCCAATTTGTTTATTGTAGGACTGTGGAATATTTCTCCATATATTGAAAAAGTTAGGTGCTGATGTGACGTGTGATTTTGAGGCCCGGTGTTTCTAGAATTAATTTTATAAAATTATGAAGTATATTTTATACAAAGAACATGAATTAAATGGGTTATTTGTTGAATGGTATCACCGATAATAAATCTAAGCCCATGGTTGAGTTCGGACCATGGCGTTTACCCTAGGTGGAACATAACTTTTGTCAGCATGGTCCTTCAGTAGAATATGTTCTCAAAAAGATAAAAATAAATTAAATATTTAAATAAAATTATTTTATTTGGATGATTATTTTAATAAATTCAAAACAGGGAACAATATTGGAAATTATAGACCACTTTTGAGTTTATATAATGATGTTTACCCCAGGCACGACCTCAAGTGAGAGGGTGTAAGTTGATCTGATTCCAGGACCATTGGAAAGAGTCCTCAAAAAATCAATAAATAAGTGATTAAGGTTTAGATCTAGGTTTTCTATCATTCCATACATGGCCAGAAGAAACACTCATCCACTCCTTACATTATAAAATTGACAACGAATCTTTGAAGGATTGAGATGATTATGTAGATTCAAGAAAATTAAAACATGAAAAACACAACAGATCCTAAAATCCTGGTAGGATTATTCTTTCAGATTTTTCATCACTCTTTGAAGTAATGCCTTTATAAAATGGTTTCATTATAATTTTCTCTTCCTTGGAGTGTCTTTTAAATGACCATACTATCACATCCATCGACCATTTTTTTTTGATCCCATATTCTTCATGTTCCTCCCCTATTCATTGTTTTCTTTGTCGATAAACATTTGGACACATTTAAACAATGGCCAAATATCATCAAAAAAATAGATATGAGTATATGATGATCCAATTATTATGAATATACAACTGTATTATGTTTCAATTTTCTAAGGAGGTGTGAAATACCATAAAAGTGTCCATCTAGTTTTTGATACATCATAACATCGACAAATCGTCGAGATAAGAATGGGTCTGTGTTGATCGGGACCCCTGGATTTTATTTATTGTGCCTTTTTTTATTTTCTAGTACTGGAGGAGTCACGATGGTCCAAGGAAGCTAAAACTGATCTGTGGTGGTCACCGACAACACATTCAAGGGTATGGAAGAGCCGCACAATGGCGATTGGACATGAGGTGGTGGTGGCTTCAGGAGACGCAGGACATCACCAAAAAGCGTGGGTTGTAGCTGGTTGTGGTGTGCGGAGGTTGATGGAGGGAGAAGTATGGCCAGGAGTAGGCCAGGGTGGATCGAGGTGGGTCTTCATGTAATTAATTCAAACCATAAAAACTCTGAAACAGAGTGTCTGTTTTATGTGCCATATTCGATGAAGGGATCCAACTTTTGAGATTGTCCTATTGAGGCTAGTTTGAGAGTTTTCATATTCGAGATCATGGTTTAGTTGCACAAAACTCTTATGTATAATAATAATAATAATATATTTATTATTAGTTTTGAATTTTTGTGTATGAGACATAACTTCTACTTAATATGTTCAGTTGACACACCATTAGTGGCACCTCAATCCTCTATTTCTGGCAGATCATTCACGATTAGTTTTGGGTGTTTAAAATAAAATCGATGTGCATGAATAAAAAATCCTAGTTTGGGAATGTTATAGTGAAATGATGTTTTTTTTACTAGGTTTCCTTTTTAGATAAATGAATAGTCTATCCAATGATTTTTTTAGGATAAAAATGGTGAAATTCGTAAATTTTATAGTTGGATCAAGACATAACCCCCACGAGGCACTATTTGGGTACAATGCTGATAAATATAGTTTCATCACATGGTGTATAATTCAAGTGAATGAACATTTGATACTTTGTGCTTTTACCAAAGGATCCGAATGGTGTGATCCATTTAGTTATTTGATGTCGTTTGAAGAGGCATGTTGGTAGAATTATGTTTTCAACCTTTAGATCGAAAATGAGCATCGTGTTCTCATCATCCTTTTGGAATGAAATGATGTTTACTCTAAGACTACACCAGAATTCATAGGGGTATTTGTATACATTTTATAAACCAAATAAATGATGAGGAGGGGCATGTGATGTGGGCCCTAAATGCATAATGTACTATAACATGTTTCTTCTACCTATAATATACCTTTTTTGGACTCTTACTTCCGATTATCCTATCATGCGTGTTTTTTAGTGTATAATGTGATGGTCCCCCCTATAGTGTATTTAGATATACAATAAATGAAGTTCCTAGTGAGATTCCTATCTGAGGAGATGCTCAATATTCTGGGCATTCTGAATTTCCAAGGTGATGCTCAATGCTTTGGGTGCGATGCATATCTAAAGAGACACATGATGAAAACAATGATATGGAAGAATCATTAACGACTTCTTTCTAGGTGATGATTTCCATGAAGTACTAGGAAATGGATCCCTGATGGCCAGGTTGTGGACCCCCCATATACAAGGGAATTAGTCAAATATAAATAGTTATTTGAGTATATCACCCTGATGTACTTGGTTGATTACCCCAATGAGAAGAGCATTGAACCCCCATCAACATGGGTGTGGGTCCTTTGCATCCACTTGTTGGGTAGTACCCAATATTGTATTTCCTTCTACGGGGCTGGGTAGCTGGTCCCCATAGGCAAACGGGTGAAAATCCACATGGGGAACTAGGGAATGGATCCCCTATGAAAAAAGTGAACCTTATGACATACTAGGGTGAAGTTATTATTTCATGAAATTATCATCCATTGACTATATGGAAAAGTCACAAGATCTTGTTTTAACATATCTTTGGACACTCGAGAAAGAGTGATTTTTTCATGACCAAGAAGTTTCATTATGATGTGTCCAAAAACCATGATGGTAGTTAATGAATCCAAAAGTGGATAATATCAAGCATTTTTGATTGATCCCATTTAACTTGCATGTTAAGGGAAGACGTGTGGGATATTGGGAATCATAGATGGAATTACCTTGGATCTTTTGCCAACTCTTCTTCTAGGGATAGGATGTGAGAAAAATATCAACTTACTCTTTGATCTGTGTTCATTTTTCAGTAGTATATAGATATGTATATTTATATATATCCTCTTTCAGTACCCGTTTATTGGGTTTTGGTCACTCTCATTCTTGGATAGGAATAGATGCATGGGGTATGGCATTTTTTTACCATGACTAGCGTATCATGGTAGGAGGATTCTACTCTCCTTCTATAGGTAGTAAATACATTATGATAATTTCATCTTATTTAAATTTTTATCTCATTGTGTTTGGATGAGTTTTCTTCCCCTCTCTCACTGGGTTGACATATTCTCTTTTACTATAACTTGTTCAATCAGCTGTTTTACTCTTCAGTGTATCTCTTACTACCCCCTCCCCCCTTCACCTTCTAGTGGTATCCTATTGAGTATTTCTATACACACTCTTTTATGGATTTATCCTACATGTTTCATGCCTTATGAAGATGATAGGGAGGTTGAAAATGAACTTATATGAGGTTAGGAATAAAAGTTATTGGGCCGCATAAAATGGTCATAGTTTGCGACCTAAGAGCTGGGCTCTCTCAACTACTTTACATTTTCAGTTACTGCGAAATTGTGGAACATTTTTGGTTGGGTGTGTATTTTTCCTGATTTACTTTCTATTTACATTACTTTACCTGTACTATTTATATGTCCAGGAATGTTTGGTTTATTTACATCATCATTAACACTTTTTTATCATTCCCTCTATAAAATTTCATTAAGTTGGATGTGTGCCCGTGTACATTTACTTAGACAAAGGACCCCAAGAATTTGTTAGACCATCAACACTTGTCTCCACCCATGAACTATATAGGAGGTGATGGGGTAGTTACATATTGATCCTTGTCATGGGTTTGGTTAGGACACTTATATCATTTGACCATATTTTTGTTACTAATATTTTATTATTTTCATTGTTTTGGGTACTAATGGCCTTGTTCTCTAATCCATATTTGGTCATGAAAGATTGGGTAACATTGTACATGATATAGATATGTCATATTAATAATGATATTAATGTTATTAATATCATATTTATTCATAATATATATATTTATACAATAATTATTTACATCCGTACATAGAAAATTATCCACATCGTATCGTGGAGATGGTAGGTTGTATATATGCATAGAGGGCGATATCATTCCTTCATGAGGGAAAGGGTAAAAAAATTGATGATATATTAATTATAAAGAGTAAAAAACATTTCTTATATATAAAATATATTACTCATGTTTATCCTAATTAAATTTCATGTAATGTGTAAATGAATAATGAATCACATTGTTCTACGAGGTAGTAGTATGTCGTATTCACGAGTGACATTATCATATTAAAATCACAGAGAATATAAGAAGGTATATTTTATATTATAATATAATGAGTACAATAATATTATAATTATTATATATATATAAATTAAATCCATAATTATATTAAATCCTGATATGTGTTGATGGAAAATGGGCCACATCATTTTACGAGGGGGAAGTCCATCGTACACAGGATCAATGAATTTTTTCCCTTTTGATTGAAGAGGTGATGAATATTTGTATGTAATTTTACATAATAACGTAAAAGTATAAGGGATATAATATTTTCATTACATTTTAATTTTTCATACATAATTTATGGTGGTAAAATAATAATGAAAATGATTGACCATTGTTATGATGACAATTTTCTCTTAGATAATGCTCCTTTTGTTATTCTCAAATGGACATTAGGGTTGGTATTTTTGGAATACCAAAAGATATATAATTTGGATATGAGATTTTGGAGATATTTTTTCTTGTTTTGGTTGATCCAATGGTCCTCATATGTGTGAATAATTGAAGGGACTTAATGGTATTTTATACGTGGGGGCGATGACACATATGTATTTTTTGAAAACAATAAATTGAACCCATTTTTTAATAGATAAAAGGATAAAAACAGACCATTATCAAACTATAGAGGATATAAGTTACAAATATGGCTATAAAATGCATATTTGGGACGTTTTAGGCCATTTTAAACTTTATATTATTAGTGTAACTCCCAGTAGACCTTTTTTAATCTTAACTACGGTAACTAATTTTTACCACATTCACAACTCACTATGGAAAAAATTACTTTTATTGTATTAGATATTATAAATAATTTTTATTCAAAATATGGAATCCATTTTTTTAAATTAAATTCATATAAGTGCATGAATATAATTTAAAAATAAATTCTCATATGCATTGAAAAAATATTTTTTCCGGAGATAAAAATCAATGAAACAGTTTTTTCAATAAAAATTGATCATTAATAGACAACAATAACCTAAATTGAATTCATGATATTATATTTTAACTAATGTTTCATTAAAAACATTCCTTTAAATAAATTATATATTTTAATTTAACTAAATTAAATTTTATTTTTTAACAAAATTAAATATTTTTCACTATTCATTGAAATTGTTTTTTAAATAAATCCCCAGAATTTACCCTAAGATAAATATGACATTATAAATTAAAAAATGTAATTAACTTTTTCATTAAGATTTTATAAAAGTGGAATAAAATAAATTTAAAATTGTTTTTCAAATCATGATGAAACTACTTATCCAAAAAATAATTTTTCTTAGAAAAAATTTCATTATTTTTGAAATGTTTTATTTATTCTTACTTATGAATAGATAACCAATGAACCAGTGTAAACCATATGTTTTTATAAATTCATAATTCATATTCATACACAAAATCTTAATGTCTATATCATAAAGTTCATTTTTATATAATTAAATTTTAAAAGAAAATTGTGTTTCATTTAAAATAAATGGTACATATATCACAAGATATAAGAGAAATTAAATTTATTCAAATAAGAGTATATTTTAATGTATTGGGGATTCAAATTCATTAAATCCATTTCTATTGGAATATACATTAATAAAAAAATACTTCTAAAAATTATCATGGTAATCTCTAAATACTAGGTGAATTAGATCAGTAATGATAATAGGGGAATTGGTAAACCCAAATAGAATGAATATAAATTTATAATATATATAACTCATCCTATAAGAAGACTTAGGTATGTATTTTTACCCTCAATTTATGGTAGCAAAATTAAAGATAATTTTTTTGAAAATATTGATGTCCTTGTAATATATCAATCATATCACCGATACTATGAAAAGAATAATTTTTTCACGAGAGTGATCTAATCCCACTCCTAATAATCAATGAATAGACACATTAAACTCGAATTCAACTTCAAATATTAAAACGTACACCCATTTATGATTAACTGGATATTAAAATTCCTTTATATAGATTCTCCTATAGTTACTTATTCCATTTTTTCAACTCAATCGACTACATTCAATATAATGACTTTGAAATAAGTGTAGAACCATTTATGAGTTCCCTTAAAAGAATAAAATCATTATTGAAGAGATAAGTAAGAATTTATTTTAGGATATACATCTACATATTGCTAAACAATAGGTATATCATCAATGTTTAGTTTCTCCCAAATCATTTGAGATAAATATCCCTCATAAATTGGTATTATGACACATATAATGAAGAGTATTTCCATTAGATGTTAATGTTCAATCTCAAATCAAAATATGATCAAATGTTGAACTAAAATATAAAATGTTACATACCATCCTCAAAAATTGTTATAGGATCTATGTAAAATGGTATAATTAATGATAAAAGTCACATATAATTCAATAATGTAATAGTGATAATGTCTTAATGAATAAATCTCTTAAAAAATAAACATATCATCCCAAAATATAGAGTATAAAAAAAGTGTTCATCCAGTTGAAAAATCCAAATAGAATATGCCAATCAATCTTCCCACGGTCTTGTATTTATCCATAAGATTAGGGAAGTGAAATTGATAGATCCATTGTGACCCATATTAAATAAATTAAACTATGAATCCTTCCTTAAGATTTACAATATCTATCTATATTTTAATTAAACATTTAATATGAGATATAAGTTGTTATATGCCCTTATATTTTACAAATATAACATCTTTTCATTCCATTGAGGCAATTACCTAGGTTATTCTTCCCATATTACTATCATGAAGAAAATAGAATCTTCATTCCTCCATGGAATTCATCAACCAATCTCTGATGAAACTCTATTTTTATCTTATTATGTGTCTCAAGAATATGAACTATGTTCAGGTTGTTAATCATAAATTGATATATCTTGTCAGGAAAAAGCACATGATTTTTCAGTAATACTCTTATACTAAATTTTTTAATGAATGTAAAACCACCACATTGTCCTTCACACCCATTATTAACATGATTCCTCTTAGTTTTGGTTATTTAAAAATCATAATAATGTCAGTATCAAACATCAATATGTGAAATTATATGAAAATGAAAATTATTCATGGTATTTCATAAATTATGAATCCGTTTAACAAAAAGGTAACATTTATGTTCATTATATATCATATTTAGCTAATTATATTTTTCATAGATTCTATCATACAATTCATCATAATTATTCATAAAGTGATTGTGAATTAACCGAATAATTTCTCCTTGGAGTGTCATACTAGGTGGCCAGTTAGGCCCCATTTTTGAGTAGTAGGTGATGATAGATTCTTTACAAACCCATCAATTTTATGGATATTACCCCTAGGTGACTCTTTTTAAAATAATGTATCTATTTGTTTATATCAAATTTGGTATTTATATTACATGTAAACTAAAATGTACATGAATAACATGAATGTAACCTTTCACATATTGCATCATATCTATTAGTATATTTTGATATGTATATAATATTAGATATTATATATGAGGTACAATTAATATATGAATATATTACATATATTATAAATGAATTCCATGTATGTATATATAAATACATATATTATTTATTTTCTACCACATTATTTCATTAGTCATAATCCATTATTGAATGGATTTAATTCAAATCAATAATTCATAAAAACCATTCAATTAATTATATCCCAACTAAGAGAAATGAATATGTTGTATTTGAGGGGCCAAATGAATTATCTATACAAGGGGATGAGATCGTATTATTAGGATGTGCAGTGCTATGTGTATCGACCCATTCATAAAACATCTTCCTAAAAATATTCTTTTCATATATTGAGAGTGAACTATCCCAAAATTAGATTACAAGTATCCTCGCAAAGTATTTCTAGATCTATGTGTCTAGTTTACTCCCTTAGAGGTAGGGTGATTGTTTTCACTTCCTCTCTTGATCTCACGCAAACATTATCTTTTGTAGATAATGAAATGGTTGTTGAAACATTAAGAAACATGGTTATCTATTTTTGATTTATTTATGTTTTAATTCTTTAACATATATATGGATTTGTTTTTGTGTTATATTGCACTATATATGGTAATTAAATGGTAATAAAAAAACCCATAAATTCTACCAAAATATTGGCTAAACGAACAACCAATACTATGAAACACTCACAAATAGACTATGAATAAGTGTGGATCTTATCCTATGAATATTGTTTTAATGCAAATATTTACATTTTGAAAGAGTTAGAGAAATAGTTTTCACTAATAGGATCATATGGTAATCAAGTTTGAGTGTTTTATATAACTAATAGAGAGTATAACACCCTATGATTGGTATCAAATATAGTTTCTCGAGGAATTATATATGTTTTAATCACTTTATTATTATGAAAAACAAAACACAATGTTCATAATAAAAACAAACTCCATGTATAAATGTAAATATGATTTACCCTTATGTGATACCTTTTTATATAAGTTTTTCAAAAGGGTAACCTCATTGTTACCCTTAAACAAATGGGTTGTGTAATTATAATACCCTTAAGAAGAAGAGTTTATGTAAGGGTCATCAGCGTTTTACCAATATGAATCTGAGGAGAAAAATAAAGGTCCCTTATGTATATCATTATAAAATATAAGAACTTTTAATCATAAAATTATGAAATGTCATTATGTAAATGTAATACATTTACACAAGGGTGATGTGTAATGTTAATTTGTCTATTTACTTTAACAAATGGTTTTAAAACCAATACCCACCCTTTTTGGAGAAATTACCATAATGGTAACATCAAATACAACCTTACAAGATGCATTAAATCGTTTTTTCATAAATGTAAGGAGATTACACTCCATAGAGTCATTAATAGTTCCCATGTGATGGTAAATGTTGGATACCCTTACATAGAATATAGGTGCTATGAACGGGTAAACAACAAATTAATAGAAAATTATTATTAACATATTAACTAATTTTTTGGATTATTATGTATTTATTAATTTTATTTAGAGTAATTTTAGGATATTTTAATTTATTATTATTTTATAAATTAACTAATTAATATAAATTGATTTTATTTCAATAAATAAATGTTTATTATTTTTTTGAAATATTAAAGGATTGCATTTTAAAATACATTTTCGAAAATTTAAATGGCTTTCCTTATGATCTAGAAATAAATGATTTATTTAGAAATCATATGATATTATTTATAAATTGTTTATAAATTATTATAAATACTATATTATATTATTAAAAATGTTTATATAACATATATAAAATTATTAAAAATGGTTTAATTTTTGAAATATCATTTAAATTTAATTTAATATAATATATGAAATATTTCATATTGAAATAAAATTAATATTTTTTTATTCATGATAAATTATATGATTTTTAGAAATAGAATTCATTTAAGTATAGTTTATATATTTCTCATGTTTTTAAAAATAAATAAATTTTTAATTTTTTTGTAATTTTATATTCTGTTCTTATTTAGTAAATTTCATATAAAATATAAATATTTTATATTCCCATTTATATGAAATTTTTCATTTAGGATTAATCATGTATTTTCATGCTATGTTTGATATCCTAAAATTTAAAATTCATCTACCTTGACCATGATTTATATTTTTAGTTATGAGATTTATAGTAGTTGGTGGAATATATTTTACATAATATGAGTTATATTACTCACAAATGGAGTTACCTATTACGTAATGCCTCCCCAGGTAAAGCGGAATAGGGTTGGACACAAAATATTTTAGGATGCTTTCCTTTTCTAAGAAATTAAATGGGTTTTTCTATATTTCTCTTTGGGACAGCTGATATATAATTTTAAAATTATATTTTACATTATTCCTTTACATGAATTGTTTATGTTACTTATGTTTATATTTAATTTGAATATTTTTGAATATACCTAAATTCTTTTATTGGGTGAATAACATAAAATTATAAGTTTCGAAAGAGGTAAATATTAATGTAGTGTGAAAACATTAATTTATTGTTGGGAATATGGATTCCAAAACAAAACATTAGAATCTTGCACATTTAAAATGAAATAAATCATGAAAACTTATTGATAACTCATAATGTAATTTTTTAATATGTATATGATTTATAACAAATTTAAAAGTCAGAAATCCCCTCAAACAGTAATTGTTATATTCTTTTCAATGAAACACTTTTAATGACCATGATCATCCAACCAGATAATTCATGAAAAGACGGGTGCCTCAATTATAACATGTGTAAGGAAAATTGTAATGAGTGGCCCTAGATTATTCTTGTGGTTGGGTTACAGTAAATCTTTGTGACACTAGATCACCCCTTTTTATATTTTTTTTTGAAATTTTCATAGGTTTACACATGTTGGGAGAACCTAATTAGACCATGTTTCCACTGGAATAGTGTTGGCTAAATTTATATGACGCATTTGGATAATTTCTTGTCAAATAAACTATCCAAGGGTCACAAATTTTGTTATTTGGATCAATTCCAACATATATTATTATGCGGGGAGTGATATGTGGATTAAAACACATTGCTTAGACAAATATAGAACCTGTAAAATAAAATGGAAATGATATCTTGTGTCATAAGTTATATTGGGAGTAATTTAATATGAAACCCATGATAAAAAGTTATGACACATGATAATCCACTACTTATATGAATTTTCTAGATATTATCAAATAATTTATACTAATAATATAGATATAATTAATATGTATGACCTATAAAACAATCAAAAAATGGTATATATTATTTAAAAGTGTTCCAAAGGAGATACATTTTGAGTACCCAAATGTGATTTTTATAAAAATAAATTTCCCAAAAATTGATTTAGTTTTATTAGATACATAGTATATGTTACACATTTTTTATAACAGACAATGAAATAAAGACATGAGATAATTAAATAAGAGTAAAGTAGATATTCCTACAAATAATATAAAAAAAGATGTTTCTATAGATGATGGAAATTATGAGATGATATTACCAAGATGAACAATCCTATAATTAAAGAATAATTATTATATAATTAGTATAAATTTGATGTTTATTTTTGTATCTTATTCCTAAAAGAGATTATTTTCATTAATTATTAAATAAATGTGTCATTCTATATATTATAATGAAATGTTTTATAATTTTGGGAATTTTATAAATAATGTATATATTCTTGATATAGATAATCCAATTTATAAAATTTTCAATAATATGAAGAGGGTTTATTTTCATCCTGGGTACCATTGGCCTTGTCACTATGGACATATAAAAATGAAATATGTTCAATGACTCTAGAGAGATGTCGTGCTGGACTCATTCAATTATAAATCAATAAATACTTGTGAATCATTTTTATAGGAATATTAAAGAGGTTTCCTTTTTGGAGAAGATGTGGAAGGTATTGTGGATAACTACATCTCATATATAGTGATGTATGTGGATGATTTAGTACTCAGGAAGTTAGTGATTTTAGGGACTTTATTACCATTACTATTGACTTCAGCTGGCATGTGTATCTATTTTTGATGAAAAATTTATAAAACATTTTCATTATTAAATTTGTTTTAGAACAAGTTACAATATAATCTAAGATAATGTATTAAATTCCCATAATTAGACAACGGGGGTGGGGGGAATACTTGGGCATGGAAATCATAGCTCACATAAGATGTTATTGAATTATTTCAAAACTCACTCAACATAGAACTCTATAAGGAAATAGTGTTTCTAATATAAGTAATAATACATTATTAGACATAGTTTTATTGATGAATAGTTTATGTAAACTTAATATCTTTTTTTATAATATATAATACATAGGATAATTTATTATTTCATAACTGAGTTTTATCTAAATATGTTATAAATAAACCATATGATATATAAAATGGGAGACATCAAAGTATTCCTTTAATAATTTCTTTTTTCTGAAAAACATGCATGCAATGATTTTATTAGTATTATATTTTCACAAAATAGGATAAAGTATTTTGTGTTTGTTATTCTAATGAATATGTGGTGTATTATTTAAACCACAGTAATAATTAAAATTTACTTATCACATAATCTCATAAATTTTGTGAGTTGGAATATCTATGATATTGTGTCAATGTGAGGAAATGTCAACTTAAAGAATTTTATGAACGAAAAACACATTTTGTTACTCAGATTTAGGTTGTAATTATTTTTAATCATTTTTGGAAGAATAATATACACATGTTACACAATAAACTCATAGGTTATGTAGGATTATTCAGGAAACCATGTGATATGTATTTCTAAATGATAATAGTGATGGACTAACATATACAGAATATGGACCAACATCATACCAATAGTATATTGAGAATTATATTTACAAGATGGGGTTAAAATATATATAATTATTGAGGTAATCTATGTAAACCAATATATTTTAAAACTTGGTGGATGCAACTAAAAGGGTAATACCCATAGGGTTAGAGTCAATTTTTGAAATGAAAACTAGTATTATTGGTAGAGTATCTACCTATAAACCATTCCTCAAGGCTAATGATTACAAACTAGTTAATGGTATTGAATAGGAGGATACCTTTTCACTTTTTCTGTTGAAAAAGTCATTACAAAATTTTCTAGAAATAAAAAATAATAATGATTATGAGATATATAAAATGGATTTAAAAATAAAATTATTTAATGGGAATTTATCCAAGGATCTGTATATGATAAAACCTAAGGGTTTCTAATTTCCAAATGACAATTACATGGTTTTTTTGTTGCAATGGTATATTTTATCTTTTTTAAGTTTGAATATATGGTTTGATGAATCAATTAATGTGGTTGGTTTTATGATGAAATTCGATGATTGTTTCATTTAAAAGATGATTAGTGATAGTATAGTACTATTTCCATTACTGTATATTGATGTGATATTCTTATTGAAAATTATTTCTTGACAGTTCACAATATGAAGTTGTGTCCAGATTAACGATTCTCAATGAATGGAATGGGTTAGTAGCTATGATACTCAGTACGAGGATCTACAAGGATATATATAAGATGTTACATGGACTGAGTCTAAATAAATATTTTGGTAATGTGTTAGAAAATCATCACATGGATAATTATTATAAGGGGAATTTACCAATGTTGAATGAAATTTATCATAAAAAGATTCAATATTCTCTAAAGAGATAGAGGTGATGGATATGATTCATATGATTCCTCCATAGATTCTTATATGTATTCCATGTTATATAATTTAATGGATGTCTCATATGATTTAAGAATAAAAATTATATAGTAATACAATCTTGCAAAGAGTCACTATATTTCAAAGAATAATATACTTACATTTTTTAGAGAACGACTAAGGTTATGTTGATGGTCTTTAGATGTGAGGATGTTCTCTATGTAATGGTTTACATGTAATCTAGTTTAAAATCTGAAAAAGTTGATATAAAATATAAATATAGATTTATATATTTCTTAAATGTTATATAATTGAGTTAGAAACTTCCAAATAATTTATAATAGTTGACTTGAAAATTGAGAAGAAATATATCACTGTATCAAATAATGCGAAGGAGTCTATTTGGATCAAGAATCTCATATCCAGTCATGGAGCGGTTCCTATCATTAAGGGTATAATTTATTTATATTTTGATAATAATAGTGATCTTTATCATGATATGTAAACCTAATATCATTGAATTACCAAACAAAATAATTGTATATACAATATCATATGGTAGATCTTTTAGAAGGTTGATGTATGGATTAGTTGGGAGGCCACAAAAGACAACATAGTATATCCATTGAGAAAACGATTATTATCAATGAAAAATGACGGTCATATATAACATATCATTGTTAATAACATGATAGATTTGTTGTAATATTTCAAAAAATTTCATTTCAATCTAATATTTACAGTCATTAATGTGTGTTGTAATATTACTAGTTTGTACTTTGATATTATAATATCCCATCAATGATTGACATTATGTTTCCCCCAAAAAATATTCATTCGAGTGTATTTTTAGTTTTAATGAAATGATAAGGTTATAATGCATAAATAATATATTCATTACAATGAGTTTTTTTGTATATAAAAACAATATATTCACGATGTAATATGTAGAGAGTTATTACCTGGATTAGTTCGTGATAGTATATCTCATGGAATGTCATAATGTCATGGATAAAATTAGGGGTGTATAATTATTTTCATTCCATATTTCTGGAGGATGGTTATATAAATTGAATGATAACATTCATAGTTTGAAGCACTACATATGTAAGTTGACAAATTCACTTATCCAATCATAGGGTGGTAGGGTATGTTATTGATCACATCGTCAGTTAGAGCACAACCATGATGGTATTTGTTAATTTTTATAAACAGTTCACAAAAACAATCCCTTGTAGAATTATATTGATTAAATTCATTACTATGTTTTTGATACTCATATTATATTTTCAAATACATATATAAATAAAATTTGATGTTTTCTTAGATTTGGATAGTTCTTTTTATAGTGTCAATAGATGAAGAGTGCCCAATACTATATTAACATGTTCCAAGTTTAGTGTTCACATAATGTATTGGAAATTGGATTATAATGGATATATACAATATATATGATATATATTTTGGTTGGAATATTATTATTGTGATATTATTATGTTTAATAGAGATCATCCATAAACCATTAGCTTTAGTAGCGCTGATATTTTTTTGGAGGGTTCTCTTTGATTATATATATTAAATACGGATTTCATTATCATTTTTAATGATGTTAAGGCATGTACGATTGCATAGTTAGGTTCACATAAAATTATAAAATTTGGGCTTTTTGATCAATATAAATAGTTTTTTTTTAAAAAGTAGGAAAAATGTTTTGGATGGATTCATAATGATTTGAAATGTTATTAATAAATTACTTCTAGGAATTTAGTGAATGTTGTTTATTTTTTGATGTGTACTAATATTTACATGTGCATGATTCATGAACACGTGAATATGAGACATTTGATATTTTTATATATTATATATTAAACACTATATTAGTTGTACAATTAATATATTTATTTTATGTATGTATTTTTAATTCAAGAAAAACCGGAAATAATATATATATTTTTGATACATATATATTACATAACTTCTTAAATGGTTTAATTACATATAATCCATTTATTAATGGTTGAAATGAATTTATCGAATTAATTTAATATATTCTAAGAATTTTAAAACAAGTAGTAAAAATTTAATTGATTCTTTGGAGGAGCCTCAGTTTTCCACATTATAAGATGGTGAGATCACCCACATTGGATATATGGTGTGACATGTATGATACTCTTCCTAAATACCCATCCAACTGAACCACCATTTTACTGTATTTATATAGTGAAAAAAACCACATCATGTTTTAATATCCTCCCAAAGGCTTATTGGATCCTTTCTGCTGTTGTACAACCTCGGAGGCATGCTTTATTTGTTCACTACTCCTTATTATATCAATAAATCATTGAATTTTAATGAGAATTAAATTAATACTACTATATTCAAATAATGGGCAATCTATTTCTATTTAATTTAAAGGTCCATTATTTAATATAGATCATGCTACGTATTTTGGTTTCATTTCATAGAATATAGTCATTACATTTTTATACAAAACCCATCAATTTAATTTATAAGAAACCATACAATCACATTATTACAATAAAATATGGATGTTATAGAATACATATACATTTCCCTATGTTTTTTGGAAATTTTTCTGATCATAATCTACAATGATGTTCTTTGATACCAAATCGAAAAACCAAATAATTTCATACATAAATATTGCATAATTTTAGATGATTATTCAACTTATATTAACAAAATAGATGGTCCGAAAATGAAATGTTATAAGGTATTGTAAAATAGATACATAATCATATTATTTAATTAATTATATCCAACAACCCCACATTTCATCAATATTTTGTACTTTATATTAATATCCTATTTAAAACCATTATTTACAACATAGAGAAACGTAAACATAGGAATGGATGAGATCAAATACTCTGAGAGGGTAATAATGTGACATATAAAACAATGATCGTATGTGAGAATAATATAATACAGAAGGAATGAGAACTTGGTTAGAAATTGTGAATGATCTAGTGAATCAGTAAATCATCATTAATTATAAGTCATGGAGTAAGACTTTGTTATAAAAAATAGTTAACTCATAATAGTTATGAATCGTAGATAACATGTCCCGATCCATTAAAACATTTAATAAGCATAATTAAATTGTTTTCTCAATGAAAATAAGAAAATAAAATATTTTACTAAATCAATATTCACTCTCAAGACTATAATAGTGGAAGGTGTACCTAAGCTGATTTGGTTCACTCCCCATTCCATAAATTACATAGTCATGGTTCATATCTAGGACTATCATAAGGGTTGTAGTCCATTTCATTAGTTTTTTCTCTCCCCATTTCTATTCATATTTCCTCTATAGAAATCATTATTAATGTAATGAAATATAGGGATCTATAATTCTTGTACCACCCATCACATAATGAAAAACATACATACATGTGGGAAAAGATCTTAATAAAATTAATCATATCATCATATAATAATAAATTTTAAATAAATTGGTTACATAAAAAACATTCCATCACATAATCACAATCCATCTATAGAAAGTAAGTGGAAGGTGTCATACCAACATTAATTATATCATAATAGTTTCTTTAACATGTGCGAATTACACTGGTTTCATGAATTAATTTTCAGATAATAATCATCATCAATCATCAAAAAATTTGATTTTATCAAATTATTATATCCCTTGTGATGAATAAAAGGCATCAAAATTTGTTTATATAGATTAATAATATCATAAATAGAACATTTAAAACAATCATTACAAACTTGAGAAATGCATCCTTTTATTTTTATAAAGTATTTCAAAAAAATTAACAAAGTATTATAAAATTATTTTATTTAGAAATAATAATGGAAAAATGTAATGGATTATTGAAATATAATAGATTTTCTGATGCTATAAAAATCCATGAATGTTATATATGTTAAAAGAGTGTATTTTTCACCTTGTAAAAAGTCAAAAAATTACTTGTTCATAATTTTTGAAATAGATTACATTTAAAACATTGTTTATAATGTGAATTGTAGAAAAAATGGCCATTATATAATATTTTATGTATAGGTATAAACTTCTTTAGAATAATTTTAAGAACATATATGTGGAAGACAAAGATTCATGACCCAAAAAAGAAGAAATAAGGTTGTATTTTTTTATGTCACATTCATGATAATATTAAGTACCAACATGCAGAAATTGAATGTAATACATGAAAATTTTATAACTAAAAATTTCATAATAAAAAAAATTGGGTTTATAAGATATGTATAATATAACATTTTTCAATGTAAATTTTATATATAAAATCCTAGACAATGAAATTGTAACAAAAACGATTAGCTCATTTCTTCAATTGAAAACTACAAATTAAAACCCAATATATTGTAAATATAAATTTATTAAAAAAACATTATATAATAATATTCATATATAAAACAATATAAATAATTTCATAATATTATCTATCTATACATTAATTTACAATTCTTCAATATATTTATTTTTTTGAAAAATTATTTATTTCTGTCTTCATTTCAATTCGAATAAAATGATCATTACAAATTTGTAATGTTGACGACATATTAAAATTCATAATTATGTAATTATTATTATATTTATTCATTTAATACATTTTTATGACCACTCATAAACGTTTTCACCGATAAATGATATACATCACTTTTTGGAGATGGTAACCCATATGCACACTTGACTGATATTTTCACTATTTGGTGGATGGAATGAAAGAAAGGAAAATAATAATATTACTTTTTAAAATCCTAAATATTTCATATATATAATATATAATCATTTAATCTATATATTTGACAATAATAATAAATATTAAATGGAAAAATAATAAAATTACTTTGTGGAGGTTGTAGTCCACACGTATGCACGAGCGACGTTATCATTTATTAATTGATTATAATGATATATAAAATTAAGATAAAACTAACATAAAAATATATAATAATAGTATACATATTGATTCCATTATTTAATGAATTATATAGAACATTTTCTTGAGGTTTAAGAAGTATTAGAGCTAAAAAAGTATGAAATGAACATATACTTCTTCTTCTGGTATAAACCTCTGAAAATAAATTTAAGGATTCATGTATGGGTATTTTGGGAATAAAAATACCTCAAGGTAATAGATAATAAATTTGGAAGATTATTTGGTTAGATATTTGGCTGTGATAAATGTATCATGTTTTGTGGAGATGATAGGATCAGAGGTTCCCTTTTATAGAAGAGATGGGTGGAAAACTTATAAATAGTTGATATTGTTTATATAATAAATGTACTAACCAAGTATAGTGAATCTAAAATTAAAATTTATATAATATTATGTTTATAAGGTTATAATAACATCATTTAACCAAATTAAAGGTTATTTTTGTGATATTATAAACCTTATCTCTTAGGTTAACCCCACATCTAAGTCTTTTAACCCTTACCACAATTACTATATTATTACAATTATAATAATTAATTCTGGAAAAAAAATCAAGTTGTTCATATTAAAAAATTAGTATTTATTTTAATTTTAAATTTATAATCCATTTTAAAAAATTAAATTAATATTATAATAAAAAATTCATTATAAAATAAGTGCACAAAATGTAATGATAACAGTTTTTAGAAAATTGAAATGTAAAGCATAAAACTGAATTTATTATTTTTTCCATGGTGTTTGAATACAATTATATAAATGATTATATATTTCATTTATCATACTATATACAAAATAAATTGAAATGATTCATTAACTTGTTAGGATAAGATTCATTACGAACAATAAAAAAATTATATTGAAAAATATATATATTCATCTTCAAACTATTTATCTTAACATCTATGAAATTGAAAATAAATGTTTTAATTATTATTAATTTGTTCAAATTCAAAATATTCCCTCCAAATACTACTTCATTAGTAATAAATAAACATAATATAATAAAAAATATACATTCGAAAATTAATATTTTAGTATAAAAAATACAATTTTTAACATTATCAGTTATGTACTTATTTCATAGGTATTAATAAATAATTTCAAATTAGGTAAAAAATTCATTAATATATTTAATAATTTAATTTTTACTATTCAAACCCAAAAACATTATCACTAATATATAAAAGTGAAATGTATAAATAACATTCGAATAGTATATTACAGTTCATTTAAAATCATCGTCGCTTGTAAACGATGATATCAATCACATAAAATATAATTTAATAGAAATATATCCTAATATATGTGCACGTCAAAGAAATAACTCTAATACCACTTTTCAGTGAACAACAGTCAATGGGCACTAATTGGTGTTAGATCAGGGACTGTTTCCTGACCTAGTGTGTTCCTCCTCATATGCTACGTGCTGCAAACTTGTAGTGAAAGTATATTGTGGAATTGATGGGAGATTATAACTGCATATTAGATTGAAATAACATATGAAAATATGTAAAATAAAATAAAAAATTATATTATATAATAAATAAACATCTTTTAATGTGCCAATATATAGTCACAATATGTTATCTTTTATAATGAACTATATAAAATGTCTAGTAGTAATGTAGATGTAGACTGTATCCATAAACATCACATGAAACAATATTATTACACTAGATTAATTGTTTAATATATTTTGACATATTTTTCACTCTCTAAGAAGTAAAAGTCACACATCTGTCATAGGGGACTTGTCCATGTCCTGTCTTGTAGTCATGAAGTATTCATAGGTACAAACTAGTGATCTATGAAAAGTGTGAGTATAAATCAATATGATACAAACAAAAACGTATATAAATATATCCATTCTGTATAATATCATATTGAATTTAAAAATATATGCATGTATAAATTATATAAGACAATTATATGTGGTTATAATTTATATTAGGGTTCCTTGTTGAAATATGTTAACAAATACTCCTACCTTTTTTAGTATTGGTTTCCTCTAAACAACTAACATCTATCTCGGGGGGTGTATCCCCATCATCGAACAAAAAAACCAAAGATGAGAAAACATTACCTTCATATAACAATGGAATGGCCCACATATATTTACACATCGTGAAATAATAGTGAGACCTAAAGAAATATACCTACCATGGAATAATAGACCACACCATGAAAAAAACATACCTTAGAAAAAAAAATATCATACTAAGGGGAGACCAACCTTAGATCTATACCCTATGGAAAATTAAATTAAATTACTCATCATATTACCATTATCTTAGCATTTTTTGAAAACTAATTTTATCATTTAATCTAAAAACCATTTATCACCAATCCAACAACTCCTTTACTATTTTTAATAATAAAAATCTCTATATATATTTCAATATATAATGAAAATAATTCAAGATAATGTATTTTAGGTTTTTCATATTATCAAACACATTCCATGTAATGAATAAAATTTATAAAATCACATTTTGTTTTATTTCAATTGGAGTTCATAAATGATTTAAGGGGTCATCTCATATAATATTATTTATAATATAAATTATACAAATTAATTATTGGTAGTACCCTCTCTATGACAACATGAACACTCACTGAAATAATTAATTAACTATATAGGAATCATTGGTAAAAAATATAGACAACATAAATCTAAGTTAATATTTTTTTAATAATAAATAACCACTAAATGAATCATAAAAAACAGGACAATATTCCTAAATTTTATTCTATTGACCCCATATTCACATTAATAAGAAATATAATAAAAAAAAGAGTAAAAATGAGACATAATGGTCTTTTCAAAGATTAGATATTTCAACTGGAATGAAATGTAATGAATAAAACATCAATTCTGCAGGAAAAGAAGAAGAAGATACATTTTAATCCAAAATTCATAAAAACATGAGGGGAGTTCATGAAAATGAATAAAGGCCTCTTCCAATAGAGATACCTATTTTAAAATACATAAAATAGTCCCCTAATGATGACTGTATTTTTGAACCACCTTTAATGTTCTTAATGTTCTAGGAGTACACATAAAGATCATGGAAGAGACATTATTTTCCCAATTTTAATGGCTACCTGTAGCTCTTGAATAGTTGTGGGTCTACTTAGTTCCCCATGAATTTACTACAACCTACCCCAACACCCTGAACAACCATGAATATATAGGACAAAAATATATAGGCCAAAATTTAAGCATCACATAAAGAGAAATTCCAATTGAAAAATATACATAATATGATACACCTCAACATCACACATGAAAATTTTAAATGAAATTATCAATTGATAATTGAATTGTTATCAAGAACAACTCACACCAACACAAGGTCATTTATCTCTAAACGACCCCTATGATCAATAAACCAAATTAAAAAACATATTTGTTAACATAGTATTAAAATAATATATAAATGTAGTACTTCATAAGCACTTTACCACTATTATGTCTCTCTCAAAATTGAACAATGTCATTATTGTTCTTCCATTCCTTATGAAACCTTGTTATCTTACTTCATACCTTATATAAAAACCATATCCCACATACCCTATCCATACTATTATCAGCAACACTTTACCATCTACTAATATACTTATTGTATCCATTTATTTGTTATAGTTAGTTACTAATTGGGATTTAAATTAAAATCGTTTTTTAATTTAAATGAAATAATTTGTAGCATTATTTTTACCCAAGAAGATGACATAGTGTCCATGTAATGGTATGTTCATTCTACCGATACATAGGGAGGTTTTTAGAGTTACCTATGGGGAATCCATTTTTTCCTGGTATTTTCTAATGGTAAGGGGAATATTCTTTACAGTATGTAGGGGATTTCTAGTACTGTGTAAGGGTATGGTCTTCCTTGTATACCATGTATACGGGTATCTAGACATTGAGTAAGGGTAATCCAATAAACTATGTATGGTTAAATGATATAGTATATGTTTTATGTAAGAGTACATTGTATCCCAATTAAGGTTAAATACCTTTTTTATGGGATACATAAGGGTAAGCCCTTTTGAATATGAGTTGCATATGGGTAAGACCATGTTTTACCCTATTACTTGAAGGTTAACATGTTTTTTTAGAGGTCATTTAAGTGTAACCTAGATTTCATGTAAGGGTAAAGGGTGTTCCGTAGGGGTCGTATATACATTTCAAAGGACACATATGGGTAAATCTATCCTTATGAAAAACATAAGAGGTTCATAATGGAAAAACGATGTAACCCTTATGCAACATTTTTTAGAAAAATATAGGAAATAAAATTAGTATTATTTTTTTCTTCCTCAATCTTGGTCTATAAGTCCATTTTAATATTTTTAATTTTAGTAAATCCTACACAATTTCTATAACAATATTTAAAGGCTTTAGCTCCTATTTTATAATTTTTAAAACCATATAATAAAAAATATAATTGAAAATGGTAATTAAATGGTTGTTTAATTATACAAGATTAATGATCTGATTAACTAGTGTATTTAAACTAAAAACCCATTCCATTGAACCCTTATTTGTTGGTATCCACAAGGTGGGTTTATGGTATCAATATGACGCGTGATCAATGGGATTGTGTTAGAGGTGGGTTTTTATTATTTATTATACATGTCATGATAGATCACTCATTATTTGTTCTACAATATTATAATTAAGGTAGATGATTTTATAGTTCAATTAATTTTTATATAAACCCATACTACATGGACAATTTGAAATAATTTTCTGATTTATTCTCAATGATGGATTTGATTGTTTGATAACATATTTTCAAATGGTATTGTTTTTGTGAAGATATTTTTTAAAATGTATTTTGAATTAATGTATGATTTCAAAAAAACTCTCTATGTAATATGAATTATTTGATTGATAGTTCAGATTAAGTAAAATGGATTGAAATTTCTTATGATTGAAGAGATATTATTTATTAGTAATCCATAATATTTTGACACAAACCATTTTATATTCATTACTGAAAAAGAAGGAATGAGTTTTGGAAAACAACAATTGATGATGGTTTTTAAAAAAGATGTTTTATTAGAAAACTAGAACTTGTTTCAAATTTAAAATTAAATAATGAATTATTTTTTAAATGATTGAGTATTATGGAATTTATTGACAGCCCCAAAAATGTTTGATTTACCATGATTCACATGGGATCAGGATATTTAAGTGCAGTTAATGAATTCTTGGCATGGGTTGGCTCTACCGGGAAGATCCTTATAGATCATATAAAACACATCCTTATAAGCCTTACTTTTTAGGGTTGTTTCCCTAAGGTTTCTTCTCATTTTAATCCTTAGTGGTGTTCTTATTTCCCCAACCTTAATATTATTTCCCTTGTATTTTGGCGAGGAATATGTGAATTCTAGGAGTCATACCGTTTCCCTTGTATTTTTTTTTCTTTTAGCCTTATAACCTAAGATGATTATTTTTTGTTAATAGGATATTAGGGTTACATTCTAGGTTTGACAAACTGGTTTTTGGATTATATCTTTGAGAATTGAGAATATGGTAATATGAGATTTCTTTTCTTCTTACGTTTGATTAAAACTCAAAGGTTTTGATGAGTTGTGTTAGAAAAGTGTATCTATAAGGTGAATTCAATACAGTGGATATTCGGCCTATATTAAATTAAAATGATGAATGGTTTTAATTTTTCTTTATTTGGTGTTCCATTTTTCTTGATCTATGAAATTTTTTATTGGCACTTTATGTATGAATGATCTTGAACTTTTCCTACTCGGTTTTAGCTATATAATGGTATGCACTCATATACTAGTGAAATCATTTTTCAAGTTATCTATTTATATGGAATTGTATTCTATAGAGATGATCCATATGGATTCATGTTATTTTGACCCCCTATGATTGTTTCATAAGGGATTATAGTTGGTTTTAATGTGTTTGTTACTCGTCAGATGTGGACATTCTATTATATCATGTAGATGTGGATGTTGTTTTGGGTCAAAAATTATTTTCAATTAATGATCATATTGGATCTTGATTGATTATTTGGATGAACTAAGGGTAGTGTTAACGATAACATGAGGTTTTTATTGAATTTATCAATAGGAAATTTTCTAAGAATACCGTTCATTGGTACCCTCGACTGTCTTAAGGTTAGAATATTATTATATCTATGAGTCATGTTTTTTATGCATTTTAAATTGTTCTCCTAGGATATCATGTGTAGCCTTTTGGATATCCTAAGTTAGTTTTATTATTAGAACATTATATTTTTACTTGGATTTGTTAGTTTCCTTATGTAGTGATATTCATATTGTTTCTTATATTTTTATTTTATTTATCACTTTTCCGAATAGAAATAATAAATGTGATAAAAATTGTATGAATTAATGTTTCCCTCATTATTAGATAATAATCATAAAATTTATATGATATATAGAAAATGTAATTCCATTTTTATAAATTTATATAACATTTAATAAGGAATCAAAAAATTAATGAGGAAAATATAATTGAAACATGTGATAAAATATTTTAATTGAATTATCTATTTAATATTTTAATAATGTCAAGGTGGAATAATTCTATGACAATTATCCCATGAAAATTATAAGGGAAAAAAGATCATAGTTCGGAAATAAGTTAAAAAAATAAGGGAATATCTAATGAAAATCTTATAAAATAGAATAATATTTTCATTACACAGATTATTTCGAGAGACAAATCTATTAGTTAAAGAAGTTGTATCAAATAGTGGATAATCTGGTAAGGATTAATAATATCTATGATAATCCTCTCAAAGTGCCCCACATGAATAATAATAAGTCATTGAATACTAATTAGAGAAAGAATCATTGATAAATATTAAGTAACCTATAGAATATAGTGAAATAGAAAAATAGTACACAATAAAAATGAAGATCAGAATTTTCTCATAGTAAATACGGTAGATGAGTGAATACATAAATATTATTGAAATATTTTTGGATAATAATAGAGAAATATATTTTTATGAAACAATTATGTTAATGAAATTGAATGCCTAAGGCATGAGATTTATAGAAAATGAATAATAATTAATGTTATGAATTCTATAATTATATATGTCGATAAGGATGTTGATAAATTAACAAAAAGAAAATAAAATTGAGAAGTATAAAGGGAAAATTAATTGTGAATGAAATAAAGTTATTTTTGTGAAGAGTGTTTTTTCCAAAAACATTTTTCAAAAGAAATATGTTTTTTTATGAATTGTCGTCATAGTGAGTATAAAATTACCATAGTAAAAACTAAAAATAATAAACTAATATTGGACGAATCATGGAAATTAATGTATTATAAATTACATAATTAACCAATTGATAAATAAAAATGTGTTCATATTTATAATGATATGGACTTAGATTAACATCCCATGTAAGTGTAATGATTCTGAAATATAGGTAAAAATAATTATGTTTAAGAAAAATTTGATAAGAAAATAAGGACTAATATTAACCTAATAAGAACTAGTATTTATTTTTTGGAATAATAGTTAGTGATAAATCCATTTTTTTGAAACAATTCATGTCATTAATAGTCTAATATATCATTTTTGGGACTTTTAATTCAACAATAATCAATTTAATGACAAAAGCCTCATATAAGTAATTTTTATGAACCTCAATATCTGATGAATATGGTCAGTATGAGAATCTATTTTAGATGTTTCAAAGAGGGGTTTAGTGGTGTGACAAAAAAGAAAACATGTTGGATGGATGTGTTATGTTTATTCTATAATAATTTTATTAAAATTACATTCAATTCATTCTATATTGAAAATATATGGATAATGGAATGTAACTATTACTCTTAGATTATTAGTTTATTGAAAAATCATAACAAATGACTATTATAAAGTTAAATACTTAACTTTTTCAGTGACAACTAAATAATGTTTTAAGGAGTCTAAGATCAATATATTATAGAAAATAAGATTTATCCTGATAATCCCATCATTTAGATGGGCTATTGAATAATATAATAAGATTATAATGAATTTGGGATAAATTAAATGATGTTACCTTCAATAATAATGAATTCATAGTCAGGAGATATAAATATGGGGTAGATATAAAAATTGTTTTGGGAACCCCAAATAATTTTTTTCATATTGGGTATGCTACAATAAATATCTATTTAAGCCACCAAGATGACAATGACTTATAAAACCCATGATTTAAAAAATTATTGAAAAATGATATTAAAAAATCATTTCAATGATGATGTTATAAGTACTATCCCAATAAAAAAAATGGCAATTTTTTAAATCATTTTATATGGAAATAATAGTATAAAAATAAAAGAGTTGTTAAATTGAAAATATAGTACCACTAAAGCTAATCCTCTTTTATGTATACATACTTATGAAAATAAGTCAAAAAATGTAGGTGTAAACATCATCACTTCATCGATGGAATTACAAGATTTATAGGAATAATTTTAATAAAATATAAAACAAATTTCATGGATAGAATAATGATTTTTAATAAAAATAATGACAAACAACCCAAAGAACCTATGAATAGATTGAAGTCATATAATAATAGTGAATATAACCAAAATAATTAAATTTATATAATTATTAATTGAGAGTCCATTATGTGTTTTGGGATCCATATAGAAATTGTCCAAATGTGGTGGATGAATGAAAAAATGAATTATTTTGGATATGTAAATTACAATTCTTACACAACATGACACCCAAAGATATTAAATGATATAAGAAATCCCTATGATAGATATTATTCTGAACAAATTTCATTTGTGTCCAATCATAGACATGAAAACATATGAGACACAGATCAATAAGAATCCATGTTTTGAAAAATTTAGGGTGGTTGGAAGTCCCTTTTAATGAAGAAGAAATATAGAATCATTATAATATGTTTTGTTACAGTAAAACATGGAACATTCGTTAGTTATATATAAAATGTATGTTTGTAAAAATCAGACAAAAATAAATATAATATAATTTCATTTTGTGATGATGTCATAGTTTTTGAAAATTAAGGAAAATTTAAAAAATAATAAATTTTAAATGGTGAGATTTATGTGGTCATTTCTAATTATATTTAAATAACTATATAAAATAAATATTTCCAAATAGAGGATGTATATTCTGGCCACTCTTGTAATGAAGATGAACAATGTAAGTCTAAATTATTTTATACATTGATGAGAAATCTTACTGATGTTAATAAAATTTTTAGATGTAAGAATAGTGTCATTCATACCAAATGAAATTTCATGGAAAGATGCCATACCCATTCAATATTACAAATATAATCTGAATAGATGAATATGAATTTAAATATAGGTAATGGGTTTTGGAAAAAAATATTGGATGACACAAGATTAAAAATAATAAATCATGATAGATTGGAAAAAACATCAAGGATACAATTATTGATTTGTAAAAATGGTATTTATAGAATGAATTGGATAAATAATGTGATGTTTATAGAAATAATTATCTACTGGTATGAAATTTGTGTTAAAAAATTGATGTTTTCATGTTTGATAGATTCTTCACTCTAGCTTCCATTTTTCAATATATTAGGATTTCTAAGCTATTATAGCTTAGAGATGCATTAAATAGTTATAAATAGTTTTTATTTTATAATTTATCAATGGGATTGTAGTTTAATAATTTTTTATTAAACAACCTATGGGATATATTATATATTTAAATGATATAGATTTTTGTAATAAGAATAAAAGTATATATGATAGGATGTATTCTGCATGATCTTAGTATACTAATTTGAATAAATATATCAAATAATGGTGTTCAAAAAAGGGTAAGTTGTTAGTATCTTATATACAAAATGGATATATAATATGCCACTCTTTATTATTGTGAATGTTGATATCATTATTTAGGATAGTAATGAAGAATTATTTTTTGACCAATAAACATACACATGAAGGAGATATTTGAAATGAAAATACTAGGGGAGATGATTTTTTTCGTCACTCTATAAATTTTTATGATGTGGGTTAGACATTGAATTCCTCAAAAACAATTATATGGTGATCATAATTTTATTATTATATATTAATATATTGTATTTTCACCATCAATTCTAAATGGTAGTAAATAGTGAAAATAAGATAATGGAAAAATACTAATGAGAATACATTCAGAAGCATTATTGGATGTTTTATCTTCTTGAAATCGAGTAAGATAATTGTTATTTATGTTGATACCCACTATACAGGATTTTATTTCTAATCATAATGAATTATTTATTTTGGGATAAAATATAATTCTGTGATAAATATCAAAATCATAAAATTAATGAATAATGTGTAAAAAATTGAAATATGAATCTATATGTGTCTAAATATGATGAAAAGGAAGGTGTTAATGATGATAAGAAATATACATCTGATGGAATATTTTTCATTTTAAAGTATTGTTTTTCATTGATTTTAAAGATGAAAACACGAGTAACATAGAGTATTACAGAGGTGAAATACATTGAAGCATCATAAGAAGAAACATAAATAATATCGATTAAAACATAAGATTATGAGAAAAATGATGAAGTTGAATATCACATGATAATTGTATGTGATAATATGAGTTTTATAAAACTATTCAGAAATCATGTACACTATTGAATATTTAAACACATAGACATAAAGTACCTTTTTGGTAAGTATAATCTATATAAATTAATTTTGGGAGATAAATTAGCTGAAAAAAGTAACATACATATTGTATTGCCAAAAAATACAATAAGAAAATCTCTATTTTAGAAACTACAGTTGAAAATGGGAGTGGATTCCACTACCCATCTCACTGGTATTCTATTAGAGTAGTTAACTTTTAATTTTTTTATTTTAAAATCATCACACAAATAGTGTATGTAATTTATTGTGTAAGGAAACTATTAAAATATTTAGGATATTTTTTAATGTTTATGTTTAATGATTTTATAATAGTAGTTGTAAAATATGCTTTATGTTGTTATATTATAGTTTCCCATGAATTGGAATTTCTTGAATGATATTCTTAAGGATAAAAATGGAATTTTAATTCATCTATATTTTTTTCTACATTGATCTTGATCAAGTAGATATATATTTGACTAATTCATATTTATTCTGATTTAAAAATTTCAATTATGGTCTTTTATTTCATTATCAATTTCGATTATAAGACATGGATTTTGTATAAATAAAATGCAGTGTAAGATATAATTTAAACAACTTGACGATTATACATTATTTTTTTAGTAATTTTTTATATGTGATATTTTTGGAACTCATATTCATTTTGGATAAAGTGAAGTGCTGATGGATGATAATTCATTATCTATTATTATTTAGAATGAGTTACGAAGAATATATTTCAAGGGTATATTTAAGAACTAATATTAAAAGGGTATATATCAATCTTGAAATTAGTGAAATTATTGACGGATCATTGACTATGGGGTCCAATGTATCAGGATGAAAGAGATATGTTTTATGATATTATGAGTTGGTGTAAAGTATTTGTCAAAACCATGAGAATATTGCTGAAATTTCTATATTGTGTTTAATAATTTTTTTAATTGTAATGTTGAAAATTTATGAAGAATATTTTTATCACTGCTATTTTAGAAAGGATACATCCACTTCTAAAAGGGAAGGAATTTTGTGAAGATTTATAAGACCATCGGGAAAAGAATAATCAGGCACCTTTTCAGAATATAATGAGGCATAATAAGAGTATTACAAAATTTATATGTGGAATATAATACACATTATAAGAGTATAAGGGACTTCAAATGTTAATTTTCCATGTTCAAAAAAGTGATGTGAAACTACATGATAGTTCATATCATGTTCAGATGAGTAGTGTTGACTTCAGAATGGTAACATCAATGTTTGGAAGAGTAACAATTAAACTTTTAAGGGTAATTAAGATATAATAATATTAATTAAATACTTATTATGAATGGAGTAATTTGTAAAAAATCGGTATCGTTGTAAGGAAGAGACATTAAAAATTAATAATTATAGAGGTTTTGTCATGAATTAAATTTCTTATATTCTTGAGGATCTTTATGGTTCAGAGTTTTAGATAATTAGTTTCTAAATATTACATAGCAAATCCATATATTACTAGGTGTTGACTTCTATATTTCATTATTATTTTCTATTATACTCAAAATTTTAAATTAATCATTATTTCATTTATTTTCAAGAAATATATTAATAACATTAAACATGAATTAAATTTTTTTAAAACATTCTTTAATACAATGATATTTTTATTTTTAGGATGAACTCAAAAAGATTACTATGTGACATTAAAAGATAATGGAATAAAACCCATTTGTCTCTGAATACATATATAATTTTTTTATTCAAAAAAAAATTTGTGGTTCTAAATTAACATTTTATTTAAAAATATTTCCAAATCTCTACCAAAATATTTTAATAAAAAAATTAATAACATATATGAAAGGAAAAAATGAAAGTCATAAATTATTCCTTGTAGTCATGGAAAAAGGATAAAAAGAAATTTCAAAAATTTATATTTTTCTATCTTAACAAGTATCGTATACATTCTTTTATACATAATATCAGCATCATAGCTTGGAAAAGTTTTTATATTTTCATAAAAACCTATAATTTTGAAACAAAAAATATATAGGAAAATTGGGGTTTGAATTTCATATCACACTTATATATGGAATAAAATTTAAAGTGGAACATGGAGTGGCCCTATCAATTACACATGGAGTAACGTTAATGATTTCACTTGAACTAACCATAACAACTATACTTGGAATAATTTTCATTATCATTATCCACATATAAATATTACCAAATCCATTAGAGGGGTATCATGAAACCCCTATTACATGGTTTATAATTGAACCACCAATCATCATAAACAATTACCATGAACTATAAGAGACTAGAAACTCATAAAACATTACAGTTTCTAAAATATTATTTGCAGGCATAAGAAACAATTTTCAAATATTTAAATATCCATTATATTTTTAAATTTTTTTAAATGCACTAAATCCTAGGGAATGACTTTTTTTCATTTAAGAAACCATATATTCTCATAAGTTCATTAAAATATCCAAAATTTGTTATAATGGATTAAAATTTAAATGTTTATATATACATTAAACATAATATTACACTTCCAATTTTTAATAAAAATACGAACATTTCTTATAAATTACAAATTATGATTACTTTTGAATTTTAATGAAAGAATGTACAGTAAGATGTAAAATTTAGATTATAATACTGTTATACCCATTTATAAAATAGTATTAAAATTATAAAAATCAAATAAAAATAAGGGGATAGGAAACATCCAAAGGATAATATTAATAGGGAGTCCCCTATATTGATTCTGAATCATAACACATGTTATTTTTCATCCTAAATAAAAAAATTTAAATTAACTTAATTATTTATAACCATTTGAAAGTTTATTAAACCTTTTTTACGTGTTATAATATATTTTATAATCAATTATATTCACATTAAAAAAATTTATAATAGTCATCTCATATGATAGAAAATAATTTTGTAGGGAAACAATGGTCAAAGAGATAATTATTATATGATATCCGTAAAAATAAACATGAAATAAATAATTTATATATATAAATTTTACTTTTAAAATAAATCCTTATAGATTATGATGAAAATTGAACACATTACATGATACATTATTGACTTTGTGTTTAGATATCCATGCTACAAAAACCATAGGTAATTGAGCCATGAAAATCAATTCTTTGAGGGTGAGTGGGAGTGAAATGTTTGGATCATATTTTTTGAGTTAAAAACTCTCTATTCTCTTAACATGGATAATTAACTATTCCTAGTTTTATGGTATCTTGGCTTGAGGGATTGGGTCATGTAGAAAATGTCTTACTACATGGTACTACAGGACTGATGCTGGTGTATATGGAAGGAGACATATAACTTGAAAGATGAGGGGGTTAAAACCTTGGGAAGATCCATATTTTAAGAAAAAAGAACCTATTATATAATATGTTCATTAGATATTGGTGTGAGGATCCCGTCATTCAATAAATTTAAGCATGTACCTATGTCTATCATCCTAGTAGCAGTAACATAAAAAGTAATTAGGTTTGTTGGAACCCCCTTCCAGGGGCGTGAAACTGAACAATGATGGTTTCATTCAATATATGAGTCATGAATAGTGGAAGGGTTGTTTTTGAAGGCATAGTTTTGTTTATATTGGTAAATAAAATTTTTATATTACTCAGTGATCATTTCATTAAGAGAATTCTACAAATATGCTCACTGGCTTATGATTGTGTCTATAGGGGAACATTTAAATCTTTGAAGTAGAAATCGACTCTCTGAGCCTTCAAAACATTTTTAATGGGATTGGTTCTATAACTTGGTAAATATTATACACAATCATAAAATATTTAAGAATCCTAAAAACACTATAAATATGGGACAAATATGGAAGGAGGGTAATAATGTCGCAGACCACCTAGACTTGAATGCTCTTTTTTGTGCTGATACTACATGTTTGCATAATTTAAATAGATTGAAGCTTTAGGGGGTAAATATAGTTAGAGGGGATACCCTCAAAATCCACTATTTTAGGCCTAATTAGGGAAGTGGTCCCTTTCCATGTAGTGGCCTGAAACAACCTTTCTTGTACAAACCATTTTTATAAATAAAAAGTTGCATGATGCTGATGATATAGATAATAAGTCGTACGCATGCACGAGAGGCGTTTCATTTTTCAAAGATAAATATGGAATTAAGGTAATAATTATTTTACCATTCCATAATTATATTAATATAAAAATATACTATGTTCTTCAATATATATATATATATATATATATTCCATGTGATGTGGCAATGCAAAATGAATCAGATCGATTTGTGGAGGTTGATGTCCACATGTATGAAGGAACACCATTATAATTTAATTATGTATAATAAGTTACGAAAATAAATTATATATTAATTATAAATAATTTTTAACATATAATTAATATCATATATATATGCTAATTCCATTATCATAAATATCCATGTTAATAAATAATAGAAACAAATTACATTCATCCATGAGGCGGTAGTCTATCGTATAAAGGAACATTGGTGTCATTTCCAATTTGATGGAAGTGGAGATGTGGTTTGGTAATACAATAAAAGTAATAAAATATTTTTAAACTGGAGATATTGATATTATTATATCATTATGGCTTAATAATATTTTATGGGTGTATAAGAATAAATAAATCAAAATACATCAGGAAGAACTATACCTCTTATTTGGATATCCTCTTATAGTTTACAGCATAATAATTTTTTCGGATGGATTTATAATAATAAAACTTCATATAAGATAAGGGAATGTATCTATGGAATTGAAATTTTTAGGATAAAGAAGAATTTTTTTAATTTTTAATAAATCGAAGAGTGGGATTCATTTTATACTAAGGGGGGGGGTCACTATTAGAATTTAATAAAATATAAAATAAATATAATTTAATTTTCATGTTCCTATTAATCCAAATTGATAATGTCTAAATAAAATATGTGTATTAATAGGAAAAAATCATTGAATAATATTTTTACTAGTTAAATTGGGTATTTTTGCTTATATTTTTATTTTATCTCGTGTTAACTCTTTTCACAAATATTGTGATATGAATGTTATCAAACATTAAGTGTCAATGTGGTTATTTTAACTGGAAAATAGAAACATAAATATTCCATGGTTGATATTTAATCATTATACCAATCACAATGAAATATATATTATTTTTATGATATTTAAATAATTTAATAAAATAATATTTATTATAAACTATAATTAATTATAATTTTTTAACAATTCCTTTTCTTTGAATATAAATTAATCAAGTGAACAAACGAAAAAGAATATAAACCATCATTAACAATAACAGTTATGTTATATTATTATAAAAAAGTCTTGAATTAAAATTATTTCAAATTAAATAACTTTTAATATTTTAAAAAACATATATTTTATTTTTCTATCAATGGAATAATTACCGCCACACTTTTGCATATGATTTTAATACATTATTTCATAAAAAAAATTATAACTGAATTAACATGATAAAAAACCAATTATTTTTTTAATGATTATTTATAATTGAACATTTCTCCTATTTATCCTTATTTAAAAAATATAATAATTGTTAAAAGAAATTGTTTGACATTTTTGGATTTATATTTCCTTATATATTATAAAGTGAAAAATAAATGTAATATGTAATAATGTTGAGTAATTTTTGAAGGATATATTAATATTAATGAATAAAATCATCCAATAGGATAAAGTTCAGTGTTTGGTTATTTTTTACCTTATCGTTTAATTTTTAATCCCTAATTACCCGATTTACCCTCAACGTGAAAATTGTTTTCAGTATGATTACTATTAATAATAACTAACAAAGGGTTATATTTTAATAAAATTATATCATGATTAAAAATTTGGAAGCAAATTTTCAAAATTAAATTTACTTATTCTATAGAGTTTAATTTAAAATTTAAACCATAGAAATGATGAAATGCTATTTTTTAGAAAAAATCATTTTAAGTAAAAAAAATGTTTTTATAACAAATTAAATTAATAAAAATATTTCCAAAGACTATAATTGGATTATTTTTAACCTAATGGAACTAATGAAATTCTAAAACTAATAAAAAATGATAATTTTACATTACAAATTCTTGGAATGAAAAAACAGTTTTCATTACAAATCATTATTTTCACCATTCATAGAAAGATAAATATTTTAAAAATATATATATATAATATTATATATCGATAAGATAATGTTGATTGGATGATTTGAAAAAAACACTTTTTGTAAACCTACATTTCAAAAGTTGTATAAATTCATTATATTATCAACTCACAAATAGTAATAAGCAATCATTTTAGTGGAAAATATAATTTTGAAGCATAAAATTACTTTAATAAAATTTAAATTATTATTTAAAATAAATTTACCAATAAAATTGTATTGATTAGGCTATATATATAATTAATCAGTTAATTTTATTTGTACCTACCAATTTGATGGCAATTATATAATGGTAATATTTAAAAATTATATTTCATGGTTAGTTTAGGCTTTGTGTTGTGTGCCATATATGCTATCAAACATATTATTTATTTTTAACATCTTGATATTCTAAATTCACACTGTTTTATAAAATACATTTGGGAAATTTGAACATTATTATAGTATTGGATGATTCTCTATATGAAAATTCCTTTGGTTAAATACAACTTCAAAAAATGGGTTAATAAAACATTTTATTGGAAAGAGGGAAAATGAAATGAAAAGGTCATCTCGAATGACACATAAATAATTTTCGAAGTATGAAAAAAAATTGGGATGTGAAAATAAATATTTGGATTAATAATGTTTGAATAAATGGAAAACATACTTATGTGTGAGGTATAATTATATATATTAATCAATTTCATCCATATCCTCATCTCTTACACTAGTCAATGATGATAATATATGAACATCATTTTCATAAACCACTAAAATAAAATTTTAATGGATAAAATAATTCCAAAAAATGATAAAAATAATTTATTAAATTATATATAAATTAACCAAATCCAATATGGTTAGAAAAATATTGAAAAATATCCAAATGAAGAAATGTGTATTCAAATAAATACACTAATAATCACCAAAACCTCATTAATAACACCCAAAATTCCACAAGTATAATTTGATGAATACATAAATATAAATATTCTCATGATATTCTATACTAAGATTAAATCCTAAAATTTATAATTATTTAATGTTATAATCATCCAAGATAAAGATAGCATTTATAGCAGAATAAAACAAATCACTCTTAATATATCATTCAAAAAATGTATATTTTATAGTTATATAATCTATATGATATTCAAATAATATCCATGAATTACCCGAATATCAATAAAGAAATAAGAAAATAACATATTCTTCCGAAATACCATTTAACTGATTATCATTAAATAAAATCACATAATGTCCTATTGACCTTAATCATATATAGTTCCAAAAATATTGAACTTCTTATAAAATAACATTAATGACATAATCTAAAAATCAATTTACAATAACTTGGTTATCTCTATGATAAGAAATATATTCCTAAAATACTATTAATACAAAAAATTATACTCATTAGGGAATCAAATTGGCTAGTGGTAGGCAATGGACAATTGTCACCCTTCAATTATGGTTTCATACCTCGTTCCCTTGACGGTTGTGTAATGTTGTCATTTTTATTGACCCAATATAAAATTAAGTCTTGTAATATTTTAAAAAATATTCTAAACATTATAGATGTATAATTAATCTTCAATTCAGTTTTTGGTAACAATGTTTTTTGATAAAACGAATTTTTCTAAGAAATTCAATAATCATAATTGACTACCACTTCTTTAACATAAAGAATATATTTACCTAGAGGTTTATTTATCCCTTTATCATATATCCTTAAATCCATGTCTCCAAAAAATTTCACATTTTCACTACACCAATATTTAATAGTATCCATTCCATTTAATATATGTTTCAAAATTTTAAAAGAAAAAAGTGTCATGGAATAATTCTAAACTATCTTATAAGATTTAAAATTTATCAATATATCATTCTTAAAAACATCCTACATTCAACATATTTCATTAATAATTTACCATTATTTTTCATCTAATTGAATGATATGAAATATGTTGTTATGAGTTTTCAATATTAACTCAATCATACATAGAGGGTCCCAAAATTTCCATACAATGAAATTTCATTACCTTAACAGAATACATAAGACATTACAAAAACAAACACCAAAATACCATATTATTTTTGTGCCTTTGGAAACATGGAAACATAAAACTACTACATAATTAGAAGACATTATCTTCTATTAGTTTCTTTAGGACTAGGAACCTTCTCAGATATATAAAAAATACATATATTCAAAACCAAGGGAAGAAAACATAAATATGGCGTGATCTCAGATGAATTGTGAGGGTAATAAAGGGATACATGTACAAATTAATATGATATTATGGGTGTGTGAATTTGATAATAACATTAGAAGGTCACATCTTGCTTATCATATGAATTTATACACAAATCAAGGAATAAATCATGGTAGTTAAAGAGACATGAATCATAAGGAAATAATGAACATAGGAAATGAAATCAGAACATAGGAATAGTTTATTGAATTGTGTAGGACACATAAGCATATAATGTTTTTTTATAGTATTCAAGGCATCACAGCAAATGATATCATAATAGTCTGGGTTCACTCTTCATACCATATTGAGAGTCTTGGTTCACTCCCATAGCTATTTAGTAGTATGAGTTCACCCCCATACCATCTTGGTAGTCATGGTTCACACCCATGGACATATTAGTATTGAATCTTCATTCGCAAGACCATATTAGAATATCTAATGAGATATAAATAATTACCTAATAAAATGAAATTAGTATAAATAAAATGTAATCATATAATAAAATTTGGAAAATTATAAAGGGTTTATTATGATTTCATTGAAATCATAACCCAAGAAAAGATATGGGCTTCAAAAGCATATAAATCATGAAAGAGAAATGTGTTTCATAAAAAAATTCATAAAATCAGAAACCATGCAGAGAAGTATCATTGAAATTTGTCCCTAATAAATAATGAGTAATACTGGAAGATGTCGTATTATATGTGAAATAATCCTAAAAGATAACTTATAAAAATTTCTTGAGTAAAATATCATTTTAGAATTGAAAAAAAAATTAAAATAATAATAAAATTATGGAGACTTTTTTATTTCAAAACAACATTGAATCAAATACAGGAAAATTTGAAAATGATAAAACATTTTCAAAATCCTAATTCCTAGAAAATTATCTCCGAATATAAATTTGAATCATTTTTTGAATCAATTTTGAATAAAGGGATTTCGAAATAAAATAGATATCTAACCAAAGAGAGAGATACAATCAACTTTTTTGATTATCTTAATTAACAACGAGTAGAAAATTAGTAATAATACATGGAAATATCTTGAATAAATAGTGTATAATAAAACTATTCATTTTTTTGTGATATGATCTGTATAAATCCATAAATTCAAGAATAATCATAAATGATCCCAATAAATTATGAGGCTGTTTTTGTGAAACATTACCTCATGATTAATTGGTATAATACACCCCATTTAGGAAAATGAAATTTTATTAATATTAAGATATCATGAAAATAATGATATTCATGATATACCATTTCAAATTGAAGTATATACACCTCTATAAATAATTTATGTGTATAAAAAAACATGTTACTAAAATAAGGATAATCGAGATAATATTATGTTTCCAATTAAGTAACATTTGAACTGAAAAACCCATTAAATAAGGATCATAAAATGGATAAGAAAAATAAGAATTAATATATGTATAATAGTTATTTAATAAATTCATTGGAATTATAAACAAAAAACAATATAAATTATTGCTAAAAAATACATTTATCTCATAGAAATAAAAAGGGAGATGAAATTCCCTTACCTTGTGTCTTGACTATTATTGTACTCATAAAAAATTACTGAATAATAAATATAATTTTATTATAAATTTATCACTGAGCCATATTCTTATATATAAAACAATATATTCTTTTATTGTGTATTTATATTACCCACTTGTTATCAATTATATGTTATGGTTTCACTTTCATTGATACCTACTTTGTTTTTCGCATCTGTCTTAATTTATTATATATTTGGCCCATATAATTATATAATTACTTCCATAATTTAAAGCATGAAATAAATATTATTTATATTCTAAATATTTTTATTATAATGATCTATGTATTATTCAATTATGAAATGGTGTATGCCATTCAGGGAGACTGTAGGTCATACGTACACTATAATGATGTTTTCATTTTACTGTTGCATTGAAAGAGAGAAAGTAAATAAAATACGTGTATTTATAAAAAAAATTATTCAGTTATAAATATTATATAATATATATCATATTATTTCACAAAATCCATCCATAATACATTTAATGTTTAGTGTGAGTGAAATACACTATTTTGAGGATGGGAAGTCCACACATCCCTAATCAAAGTTATCATTTTTACACATAATGGAATCTATAAAGATATATGTTATAAAAGTTTTAAATAATATTAGGGACATAATAATTATCAGATATATAATATATAAATTGATATCCCATCATTATTACGATATTGATAAGTGGTAAAGGGAGAAACAATGATCCTTGTATAATGGGGTGATATTTTTTCATTCACACAAAATGAAAGTTCATTATCAATTTGATGGATGTGTGTGTTAGTGTAGACAAAAATAATATTATAGTAACATATCAATATATATAGGAACGTTGTTCTTCATTATTGGTATTGAATATGTCGTGTTTAGGTAGTGGAGAAATAAAATAAAATAACGATGCTCTAGGAAGGATGTTACCTCTTCTTTGGGTAACTCATTTTGGTTTGTACTGAAGGAATTACTTTGATAGATTACTGACCAATGGTAGGCTTCATAGAGTAGTGGGGTTTTTTGGATTAATATTGGGAATATCATGGCTTAATCTATGTTTTTTTAGTGTTTTCCAGAATGGGGAGAGGTGGTGGCCTTTTATATGGGAGGAAAAAAACTTTCTTGGTCTTTTTGAAAACTAGTTAGGTGTACCAATGTTTTTACCTGAAAAAGGTCATAACTATCCATACGATGACAATAATGGAAGGTAAATGGATTAATAATTTCTAGATAATTGGTGTTGTACTAGTGAAAATATCATTATTTCCCTTCAGTATGTGTTTTCATCCATTAATAATCATAATTTTATTTGAATGGTGGGAATTAATTTTAATTACTTTCAGTAATATGTTTCTTAAAAAAGAATTTGACCGTATTAAAAATTATAAATTATTTTATTCTAAATTTTTAATCCCTTTTATTATTTATAATCATATAAATGGTAGAAATTTATTGAAAATTAATCCCTCACAGAAGATAACAATTCATGTTTATAAATTAAAACTGATCAAATGATTTATTTGTTTTTATATCCAATGTGAATGTGAAACTGGTTAGGATGACCTATGATGGATTAATTGAAAAAATATTATCTAATTAAAATTTTAATATAAATAAATATATAATTTCTCAATATAAATAAATTATATGAAAAATATGTTTTGAATTAAAATTCATTATTTTCCATTATTCAACAAAAAATGAAGTTTCTCGGAAAAATATAAAAATTTATCCTTATGAAAATGTCATCATTATAAAAAAATTATTTTTAGTATATCAAATTTTCTTTCTAAAAATTTCTAAAATTAGTATTTGTGTATATGGATATGAAAAAAGTTTAATTGAGAAAATAATATTTTTTAAAATATAATGGATTTTCGAAAAATTATATTATTCATTATAAATATGTTTTATTTTAGTTACTCCATTATAAATAAATATTTAAAACTATTTCGTACTATTTTTATTAATTTGTTTAATTTCTAGTTTATAATTATCTCATTTCAATAATTATAACAAAAAATTTATGATTTATAGAAAATCATTGTTTCATGTAATGAATGCCTTATCAATGTTGTATGTAAAATACACCAAGTTGGTGTTTTGTATAACATAAATTGATTCAATTCTGTGTGAAAGTAATATTTGACTTAGCGCAATGTAGGACATCAATTAAAATTATTTCATTTTCAAAAAATGTCCATAAAATATCAGGGTGTTATATTCTACACCCATCAAAAATAATTTCACCCTCAAAATATACAGTTGTGTAAAAAATTTGTATACATATTCTTCGTCGTGTACTAATGTTCCCACCTATGTTACTCTATCTGGTGACATATCCACAAAACATTGACGAGCTAAGTGGTCTTGTTTCATATAACCTTCTTTGTACGATCCATAATTTCTACTGGTTTTTCTTGGTAAGAATGAACCTACGCTAGAAGTATGAACTCAGAGTTCAGTACATGTGTAGGGTTAGGTATGTACTTACTTAGTAGAGATACAAGTAACCCATCATTGACTTGAGAAATATTTTTGAGATGTACCAAGAGATATTCTACCAACATGATATGATTAAGATTCTTAAAGGGACAAGTGAACCTAGGGATTAGTTTCCATTTATTCCCAAATATCATAACCTTATTCCATGGGAGATTGGTAGAAATACCTTCACCAACATCAAAATCTAGATCATTCTATCACTTATCATCATATCAATTTTTATAAATTTGAGATTCCATGAAATTTTGTTGAATTCTTGTAACCATCTGGATCATTTCATCAGTAATTTGGTGTCCCAATGGCCTTTTTTCTCCAACTTAATCAAAATACATTGAAACTAAACATTTCATCACACAAAGGTCTTCATAAGATCCCATCTATATTCTTGAGTGAAAGATATTTTTTTAAGAAAACACAACTAAAAAATGGTTTTCTTCTTAACCACCTTCGAAATCCGTAGAACAAGATGTCAAAATATTCTCTTTGGTTTCAAATGTTCTTTCAGAAAAACCATCCATTTGTGGATGATAAGAAGTGTTGAAACTCTATTCTATGTCATGTTCTTGATGATGAATTTTCCATAATTCTATGGTAAACCACATATCCCAATTAGATATAATAGAATGTTAATGTCCATGTAGACATACCACTTCCGTAATGTATAACCTAAAAAGTGGATCCAATGATAATACTTCTATAATATCATTTATGTGAGATGACTTAGTAAGGATATCAACTACCACCCATATATAATTAAAACATTTTGAGGTTTTTGGGAGACCAATGACAAAATCCAAAGTGATGTTCTCTCTTTTAAATTACGGAATAGGTAATACATGTAACATTAATTTTGAATTTTTTCTTTTAGTCATAACACATTATCATACCGAGCACCGAGATACAAAATATGTTATATCCTTTATCATTCCAACCAACCTGAAGTATTAATTATATCCAATTTAAATATTTATTCTTCTAGGATTAACCTTGAATTAGGAACTATGAGCTTACTAAAATATCTCCATAATCAAATATGGTGTAGAAGGAAGACATAACCAATTCATTAACATTGTCATTCAATATTGATCATGGTTAAACTCAGTCAAATTTCTAACATTATTTGGAAGCTCTTTTAATTCCTTCCCATCCTCTTTAATTTACTCATTGATAGAGGGTTGAACATTAAATTGATAATTATATGGTTTCTCACCTTCCTTCATGATTTTCACATCCAACATTTTCAAATACCAATATATTGGATCTTTTTCAATCTTCATCATGGATTATCTAGCTTGATTTTTTAAAATCAAAGCATTAATCACATTTTTTGCTTTCCCAGGGTGGTATTGTGCTGATAAGTCATAATATTTTATCAATTATAAACATAATCTTTGCTTTATGTTCATATACATATTTTTTAATATATATTTATGAATTTTAGGTTTGGTATATATATAAAATTTTCCCCATAAAGATCATTCCTCCATATATTTAATGAAAAAAATTACCACATCAAACTCCAAATCATGATTTAAAAAAAATTTCTTGTGATTCTTAAACTACCATGACGTATCAGATATAACCATATTATTCTTCATAATATCACTTCTCAATCCCCTTATTGTATGCATCACTATATATTAAAATCCATTCTCCACAACATTGTAATTTAAGAACAAGGGTGTTGACAAACCTTCTCTTCAGTTCGTAGATATTTTCCTCATATTCATCAATCATGAGGATCATGGCACCCATTTAAGTTAACATTGTCATTGGATGAGACAATTGTGAGAAATTTTCCAAAAAACAAGTAATAATATCTACCTAAACCAAGAAAACTACAGATCTCAGTCACATTGGTTGGTCTAGGATATAATTCAAGTGCCCCCTCATTGATGGATCTACTACTATACAATCTCTTGAGATCATGTGAGCCAAAAAGGAATCAATTTGTAACTAAAATTCACACTTGGTATATTTTTCTTATAGTTTCCATATCCTTAGTGTCTTTATTACAATTCTCAAGTGTTCTTAATGATCATAATTTCTCTTTGAATATATAATAATTTCATTTATAGAGACTACCAAAAAATGTTCTGGGTAATATCAAAATTCATTTTTACAAAAATAAATGAATATAGAAAAGGAATCAGATAGACCAAAAGGAATAAATATATATTCACAGTTAACATACATTTTATGAAATTCCATCATGGGTATAAACTACATATTGACCCTGAATTGGTGATATCTAGAATGAAGTTCAATCATGGAAATGTATAGTGCTCCACGTAGTTGATAAAAAAAGTCATTAATATGGGGAAGATGATAGTATTTCATTATGTTGATATAGTTCATCACCTGTTAATAAATGAATACTCAAATAGATCTGTCATTGTTTTTTAAAATAAATTACCGGTGCACCCAAAGGTGACACACATGGATGAATTAATCCCATATTAACTATTTCATCGATTTCCTTCTTTAATTCATGGAACTAAATAGTGTAAATTATTTTTGGAGACTATAAAATCGGTTTAGAACTAAGTATGAGTTATTCTGAGAACATAAAATCACATTTCTATAGAAATATTGAAATGTAATCTGGAATGAAATCCAAAAAATCCATAACAATAGGAATATCATCTAAGTTGATTTCTTCTGCAACCATTTGAGATAAACCACCCATTTGAATGTTTTTAAAGACCCATACACTGGATGTAATCTCCATAGTGTAACAGCCCAAGATTTTATAAAAAAATATTCTTTTTAATTTTATTAATGTCTTGTGTTGTACGCTACACCAAAAGGAGCTTGCACAACACACATTCTTGACTTGACTTGCATTACACGCAATCGCGACCTTCCTCGATAGCGTGTGTAGTACGCAATACCGAGTTTCACTAAACAACGATATGCTATAAAAATATTATTAAAACTAGCCGTTATGAATAGTAATAACCACTTTTTGAAATCCAGTAAATCTTATTTTTCAAAATGAACTTTATTTTTGGATTCAGAGTATCAAATTTAGCCTAAGGTGAAATTTTGGTACTTTTCGGATAACTTTCATATTCCGATGAATAGTGAAAATTACTAAATTATAATTAAAAACAACTTTTTAATCGAAATAATTAATAGTGATAAATCATTAATTTGAGTGGTTTTAAAGTATATTTAGAATATATTTTTACAATTTAATACAATGCTGGTCATTGGATGTAGTTTCACATTTAAAATAGACATAAACAAGTGTCAATCTTTTGATAGATATTGTTTCTTAAAAACACGCTATTTGTTTTAACAGCGCGATTTAATTATAAAATTAATTAATGAAAATTTTATGTTATGAATTTGGTAAAATATAATTCATTTTTGAATTCGGAATATGAAATATAGCTTGGGATGAAATTTTGGCATTGTTCTGAAAAACATCAATTTTTGATGAATAGTGAAACTACTAAGTGGTAGGTTAAAAACTGAATTTTACATAAAACTTAATTTTACCGCTTCTGTGAATGGAATTTCGAAAATCCGAGAGACACGGTTAATATCAAGGACTAAAATGTGGTTCAATGAGATGAAAATAATTTTTTGGTGAATAGTAACTTTTTACTTTTTTTACCACGGTTAATAGTAAATAAGGAAACTAAGGGTAAATATGATATTAATATTACCCTAACACATGTCCTAATTCTATTGGACAAGTGTAATTCGACCAAAAACAAACTTAGGAATAAAATATGACCATTTAGGCCCACTTGGATTAGATGAGGACATTTATTATTAATTTATTTAAAGAAGGGTTAAAATAGTTAAAATCAAAGTTTAATAAGTAAATCATTTTTAATATGGGGTTATACATAAGATAAATTCGATTGAAAATATTAATTAGAACTCTAAGAAGATTTACTACATGATGGTATTTTATTTGTAATTTTTAGACATAAAATAATTTAATTTATTTATGACACAACGATGATGCAGTAATTATCTTATTAATGAAATATTGACATAATTGATGATATAAACACCAAAATAAATGTAATTTAAAATTTTTTATGAATTCCACTAATTTTCTAGGTTACTATGATATATTAATGTTGATTTAATCAACTTGGTTCGAACATTTAATTCTTTTATGACTTACACAAAAATCATATATCAAATAGTGTCAAAATTGACACAAAATAGATTTTAAATCAAATATTATATTATTAATTGTTATTTTATTCCTAAAAATCTAAGGTTCGGCCAAATGACTTAGATAAGGATATATGTATTAATAATATACAATTTGGGGTTCGTTTGGCATGTTATAGTAAGTTTATTAACCATATAGTGAAAGAAAACAAAAAGACACGGTAAAAGTTAAATTATTTAACTTAGAGTTAAATCTAATTGATAAGGTTAAAATAATATCCTAAACTTGCCTAAATTCTATTGGTTGATAGGATTTAGACCCATCCCCACTTTAGCTTCGAAATAAGACCCTTTGGAACCATTATAAACCGATTTTGACTTTAATATAAAATAATATTTTGAGATATTCCTAAGGTGCCCCTCTCCTCCCTTATAAAAGGACACCTACTCCCCCTCCTCCTCACACCAATTTGAGCACTAAAGCTCGTCCAACCCCTACCAAAATCTCTTCTCCATTTCCCTAGCAACATCCTAGAGGTTCTGGTCTTCCTCAAAGACCGATTTTAGTTCCCTAAGAGGAGGTCTCCAAAAGGAGCTTCAAAGAAGAGGTAATTACCGTTACCAATTCTTTCATCTTTATTTATTCTTCCACTTCTTCTTATTAGGTTGTTTCATTATGAAGTAATAACATCAGTATCACTCATATACTTATATGTTATTATAAGTATGAAACAACCCTAATTCACCTTCTATCCATCCTACGGAAAAATGAAATCACCGTGTGTGCGTACGTACGGAATACCGTCTCCACGCCGTGGTGTAATCTATTTTCCACTACCACCTTACATGGATGGGTATAATGGTGTAAAGAATAACTATACATAGTTATTACAACATCATATTGATTCTGATATATTGTATAATTCACTCCAATTCAATTCAATAGAAATGATATCATCGCTCGTGCGTACGTACGGACTACCGTCTCCACGACGCGATGAGATTCATTCTCCATGTTAACCATTTAAGAATGATTATAAAGTATATATAAGAAATAATAATGAAATATATGACATTATAAAGCTACTGGATTTATGTATATATATACATATGTATGTCATCTACTTACTTCCATTTCAAGACAATAAGGAAAGGAAAACAACGTTCATGCGTACGTACGGACTACCGTCTCCATGAACGGTGTTTTTCATTTTATTTATCTACCTATTATATATATATATATACTGAATATATATGATATATAAATCATATTATATATTCTGGAAGTAAGTAAATCATGATATAAGTAATAATGATGTCAAGAACAACAAGTCAAAACACCTACGATAAATGAAACGATTTTACCCAAAACGCTTCTTTAACATGGAATTTACAAAAGAAAGGGTAATATAATGTCATAAGTGAACCATATATGATATCATAACAATGAATATGATTCTGTAATAAGTCAATAACATGATTTAAATCATTATACAGGAGGTTCGGACACTTACAAAGCAAGTCGGACCTAAGGTAAGGGAAATATCACAATCTCATTTTTTATCCGAGATTGTTTATTTGTAAGTATTTACTAGGGTGTATTTTATCATCCACATCCATGTTTCATCAATATGTTATATTATTTCCATCCACCTACAATTGTTTAAATCCAATTTTACCCTTCTATGAGTTTTTAGTGAAGGATATGAAAGGAATCTTTTTTTTGTTTTTCGTACGAGGTACTTTTTGACTTTTCCGACAAAAGAACGAGAAGAATGTTTTTTTAACTTATACGGCATGAATGGATTTTTAAAACATTATTTCCAGGAAGCTTCCTTTACAAGTTTTAAAGTTTATTTTTAATCAATTTCTTTTATTTTAAAGTTGTATGACATGTTATGAAAGGAAAAATGTTTTTGAAGAAGAAAGGATATTTTTCTCAAGAATGGAGTTCAAGTGATTTTCAAAATTATTTTCCATCTTAGATAATAAAAGGGTTCTGTTTTTATCCCTATTGTTACATGGATATTGATTATGTTGTGATGGAAACATTTTTATGAATTCCTTTATCTTATATGAATTGTTTTATGATGTCATGTTGTTTAAGAATCCCATTTTTATTACATGGGTTATGCGATGAATTATGATTTATGATTATGTGGCACACATAAGAAAGGATTCATTATAAGATGGGTGGGACCAATATCTCCCTCCAATGCATTGGGTAAAGATTTCATATCTCATGAGATAGACATGGCTGGAATGGTAGGTTATACCGGTTCAGTGAAACAGGACTGAAACGAGGATTACTCGATTCAGAAAGGGACTTTGTCCACTAAGATAGTCTTGGCAATGAGTCTTGACTAACAAGAAATGATTCTCTATGATTATGTGTGTATTCCACAATGAGTAATGTTTTAAGTAAGGGTTTCATTTTTACTACTATGATTTATCCCATGTTATGAAATTATGCTCTCTTTTGCAGGTTAAGATTTCCAAAAATGTTATGTTCTTATGAAAATTATGTGATTGATATTTCTTTTGTTTACCCTTACTGAGCATTTGAGCTCACCCTTTTATGTTTTCTTTTCCCCAGGATATAAAGAAAGGTTTTAGGTAAAAAAAAGACGATCTTTATGGGAGATGTTGAAGATCTTTCCCCACGATTAGAAGATTTTATTCCGAGTTTCCAAAGACACTAAACTATTACGATCCTTGTGTGTGTGTTTTTGTTATGTACTAAGTATTCCGCAAAAGTAATGTAATGTCCATGTACGATAAGATACGGGTCTCTACAGTTGGTATCAGAGGAAAGGTTTAGTCAACCTTTGGAAACTAGGATGCGAAAACGTTAGTGAGATCCCTAGAGATATTTCTAAGGTATGTCTAGGGATGTCTCTAAGGTTAAGTATGCGTATAGGTTATAGTACTAGAATTACGCTAACGATCATAGAATTAAACCTAAGATGTTAGATATTGAAGTTACTCCCCCTTTATTATGATTTTTTCCTCTCACACGATTCTTTTGGGTTTTAGAAAATGGCTGGAAACAAGATGATTCACGATAATGGAGGATATGATGGACAATGGAATGATATTCTTCATAATGAAATGGGATTTGGAAGTCCAAACATCATTATTATGCCGAATCCGCAATCTCATAATATGATCAATAAAGTAAAATTTGGTAAGTTTCCTGACTCGACTAATAAGAGAAAGATGGAGTTTCATGATGATCATAGAGGAAAGAAAGTTCAATTTCCCCTATGTAAATCATGTGGGAAGAGGCATCAAGGAGAATGTTTCAAGGGAACTGGAAGATGCTTTGGGTGTGGAAAAGAAGGACACAAAGCAAGTAAGTGCAAAGGAAAAGGGTCGGTTAACACCATGGATGAGGATAATGGTATTGCTACGACATCAAAAATGGTTAAGTGTTTTAAATGTGGAATGTATGGCCATTATGCAAACAAATGCCCTAAGGGAAAGACTCATGAAGAGAATCAGTATGGTCATATGGGTAGTATTTATGTGGATGATGATGAAGAGACTACAAATGATATGTGAGATGAAAGAATTTTTGAAGCTCGGTCAATGGTTTAAGAATGTAGTGGAATGATTACATGTTTATCATGTGTAATGTTGTATAAGAAATCTCATGGTACTATGGAATAAAGAGACGTCTAAGGATTGTTACACTGTTGTCTTTCCTTGAGTTATGAAAGTGTATGATTAATGGTACCACTATCCATGAAAGCTTATTCAGATATTTTTAGAATTTAGATGATATGCGCACAATGAAGGAATAATAAGATAATGGGGTCTTTGATTATATTCATGAGCTCATGATTGATATAAGGACTAAGTGATATCATGGTTTGAGTATATAGAATTTTGAGGATTTTGGTATGTGGAAAGTGTTAACTTTTAACTGCACTCATGTTTTCACTAAGGTATTCAAGAGAATACACGATTAAGGACTTTGAATGTTTGGAATGTGACCAACAAGACATATCTTATGATATGTGGGGATCAACGACAGTATTAAATCTCTGGTAATCATTGTCACTATATTATGAGAGTGGACTGCAGTATTATAAGCCTAAAGATTAGACTGGATTATGTTGGACATAAGTTAGTATTGTTTAAGGATAGAAGATTTTCGATATTATTGATGGGATGTTATAGTAACGTAGTTTTAGAAAAAGGGACAACATGCAGGACGGGTGACAACCCATCGCTTCAGACAAGGCTGTAGGAATCGAACCCACAACCAAAGTGCGACTGGCCTTTATCGCCTACCACTGGCCTACAGGAAGTCCCTGTTTAGTAGAAACAAGTTTTATTATATTAAGCAGTATGATATATGAAGTATATGTCCATTTTAGGAACTATATATGATTAATCTCACTATAGAATGACTTATGTATATTTAATAACTTTTTCTTACCTTTTGTTTGAGACAGATGGAATGACCCGTCATTCTATCACATGATCTGCTAACACTTCACGAATAACAAATTCAACTTCATTTATTTAAGAGATGAAGTGGAAATTGTTCAAGGCACGAACAACAGTGATATTGTATCAAAATAAAGTAAGTATTTATTCTAATTCAAATTTTCAACTTTAGGGAAATGATCTTGAAAACCAAAAATGTTGTCCTAGTGATCTTATACCTGATGAATCAGATGGTACAAATTTATGGATTTGTGATTACTGGATTTCCCATAGCCATTTTCTCTACCACTCTCCATCAGAACATGATGGTTAGATTTCTCTTCCATATCCATATTTTCACCTATGTGGCAACCCAGTGATTAGTTTATTTGGGTAATCGTTACATTTCATACTTTAGTTTTTAATTCCAAGTTTTGGTATTCCCTTTTACGATGTGGGTTTCTATTAAAGAAACTTTCAAATAGTAATCCATTTATAACCCCGACGAATTTCGAGGGCGAAATTCATTTTAAGGGGGGTAGAATGTAACAGCCCAAGATTTTATAAAAAAATATTCTTTTTAATTTTATTAATGTCTTGTGTTGTACGCTACACCAAAAGGAGCTTGCACAACACACATTCTTGACTTGACTTGCATTACACGCAATCGCGACCTTCCTCGATAGCGTGTGTAGTACGCAATACCGAGTTTCACTAAACAACGATATGCTATAAAAATATTATTAAAACTAGCCGTTATGAATAGTAATAACCACTTTTTGAAATCCAGTAAATCTTATTTTTCAAAATGAACTTTATTTTTGGATTCGGAGTATCAAATTTAGCCTAAGGTGAAATTTTGGTACTTTTCGGATAACTTTCATATTCTGATGAATAGTGAAAATTACTAAATTATAATTAAAAACAACTTTTTAATCGAAATAATTAATAGTGATAAATAATTAATTTGAGTGGTTTTAAAGTATATTTAGAATATATTTTTACAATTTAATACAATGTTGGTCATTGGATGTAGTTTCACATTTAAACTAGACATAAACAAGTGTCAATCTTTTGATAGATATTGTTTCTTAAAAACACGCTATTTGTTTTAACAGCGGGATTTAATTATAAAATTAATTAATGAAAATTTTATGTTATGAATTTGGTAAAATAGACTTCATTTTTGAATTCGGAATATGAAATATAGCTTGGGATGAAATTTTGGCATTGTTCTGAAAAACATCAATTTTTGATGAATAGTGAAACTACTAAGTGGTAGGTTAAAAACTGAATTTTACATAAAACTTAATTTTACCGCTTCTGTGAATGGAATTTCAAAAATCCGAGAGACACGGTTAATATCAAGGACTAAAATGTGGTTCAATGAGATGAAAATAATTTTTTGGTGAATAGTAACTTTTTACTTTTTTTACCACGGTTAATAGTAAATAAGGTAACTAAGGGTAAATATGATATTAATATTAACCTAACACATGTCCTAATTCTATTGGACAAGTGTAATTCGACCAAAAACAAACTTAGGAATAAAATATGACCATTTAGGCCCACTTGGATTAGATTAGGACATTTATTATTAATTTATTTAAAGAAGGGTTAAAATAGTTAAAATCAATGTTTAATAAGTAAATCATTTTTAATATGGGGTTATACATAAGATAAATTCGATTGTAAATATTCATTAGAAATCTAAGAAGATTTCCTACATGATGGTATTTTATTTGTAATTTTTAGAAATAAAATAATTTAATTTATTTATGACACAACGATGATGCAGTAATTATCTTATTAATGAAATATTGACATAATTGATGATATAAACACCAAAATAAATGTAATTTGAAATTTTTTATGAATTCCACTAATTTTATAGGTTACTATGATATATTAATGTTGATTTAATCAACATGGTTCGAACATTTAATTCTGTTATGACTTACACAAAAATCATATATCAAATAGTGTCAAAATTGACACAAAATAGTTTTTAAATAAAATATTATATTATTAATTGTATTTTATTCCTAAAAATCTAAGTTTCGGCCAAATGACTTAGATAAGGATATATTTATTAATAATATACAATTTGGGGTTCGTTTGGCATGTTATAGTAAGTTTATTAACCATATAGTGAAAGAAAACAAAAAGACACGGTAAAAGTTAAATTATTTAACTTAGAGTTAAATCTAATTGATAAGGTTAAAATAATATCCTAAACTTGTCTAAATTCTATTGGTTGATAGGATTTCGACCCATCCCCACTTTAGCTTCGAAATAAGACCCTTTGGAACCATTATAACCCGATTTTGACTTTAATATAAAATAATATTTTGAGATATTCCTAAGGTGCCCCTCTCCTCCCTTATAAAAGGACACCTCCTCCCCCTCCTCCTCACACCAATTTGAGCACTCAAGATCGGCCAACCCCTGCCAAAATCTCTTCTCCACTTCCCTAGCAACATCCTAGAGGTTCTGGTCTTCCTCAAAGACCAATTTTAGTTCCCTAAGAGGAGGTCTCCAAAAGGCGCTTCAAAGAAGAGGTAATTACCGTTACCAATTCTTTCATCTTTATTTCTTCTTCCACTTCTTCTTATTAGGTTGTTTCATTATGAAGTAATAACATTAGTATCACTCATATACTGATATGTTATTATAAGTATGAAACAACCCTAATTCACCTTCTATCCATCCTATGGAAAAATGAAATCACCGCCTGTGCGTACGTACGGAATACAGTCTCCACGCCGTGGTGTAATCTATTTTCCACTACCACATTACATGGATGGGTATAATGGTGTAAAGAATAACTATACATAGTTATTACAACATCATATTGATTCTGATATATTTTATAATTCACTCCAATTCAATTCAATAGAAATGATATCATCGCTTGTGCGTACGTACGGACTACCGTCTCCACGACGCGATGAGATTCATTCTCCATGTTAACCATTTAGGAATGATTATAAAGTATATATAAGAAATAATAATGAAATATATGAAATTATAAAGCTACTGGATTTATGTATATATATACATATGTATGTCATCTACTTACTTCCATTTCAAGACAATAAATAAAGGAAAACAACGTTCATGCGTACGTACGGACTACCGTCTCCATGAACGGTGTTTTTCATTTTATTTATCTACCTATTATATATATATATACTGAATATATATGATATATAAATCATATTTTATATTCTGGAAGTAATTAAATCATGATATAAGTAATAATGATGTCAAGAACAACAAGTCAAAACACCTACGATAAATGAAACGATTTTACCCAAAACGCTTCTTTAACATGGAATTTACAAAAGAACGGGTAATATAATGTCATAAGTGAACCATATATGATATCGTAACAATGAATATGATTTTGTAATAAGTCAATAACATGATTTAAATTATTATACAGGAGGTTCGGACACTTACAAAGCAAGTCGGACCTAAGGTAAGGGAAATATCACAAACTCATTTTTATCCGAGATTGTTTATTCGTAAGTATTTACTGGGGTGTATTTTATCATCCACATCCATGTTTCATCAATATGTTATATTATTTCCATCCACCTACAATTTTTTAAATCCAATTTTACCCTTCTATGAGTTTTTAGTAAAGGATATGAAAGGAATCTTTTTTTTTGTTTTTCGTACGAGGTACTTTTTGACTTTTCCGACAAAAGAACGAGAAGAATGTTTTTTTAACTTATACGGCATGAATGGATTTTTAAAACATTATTTCCAAGAAGCTTCCTTTACAAGTTTTCAAGTTTATTTTTAATCAACTTCTTTTATTTTAAAGTTGTATGACATGTTATGAAAGGAAAAATGTTTTTGAAGAAGAAAGGATATTTTTCTCAAGAATGGAGTTCAAGTGATTTTCAAAATTATTTTCCATCTAAGATAATAAAAGGGTTCTGTTTTTATCCCTATTGTTACATGGATATTGATTATGTTGTGATGGAAACATTTTTATGAATTCCTTTATCTTATATGAATTGTTTTATGATGTCATGTTGTTTAAGAATCCCATTTTTATTACATGGGTTATGCGATGAATTATGATTTATGATTATGTGGCACACATAAGAAAGGATTAATTATAAGATGGGTGGGACCTATATCTCCCTCCAATGCATTGGGTAAAGATTTCATATCTCATGAGATAGACATGGCTGGAATGGTAGGTTATACCGGTTCAGTGAAACAGGACTGAAACGAGGATTACTCGATTCAGAAAGGGACTTTGTCCACTAAGATAGTCTTGGCAATGAGTCTTGACTAACAAGAAATTATTCTCTATGATTATGTGTGTATGCCACAATGAGTAATGTTTTAAGTAAGGGTTTCATTTTCACTACTATGATTTATCCCATGTTATGAAATTATGCTCTCTTTTGCAGGTTAAGATTTCCAAAAATGTTATGTTCTTATGAAAATTATGTGATTGATATTTCTTTTGTTTACCCTTACTGAGCATTTGAGCTCACCCTTTTATGTTTTCTTTTCCCCAGGATATAAAGAAAGGTTTTAGGTAAAAAAAAGAAGATCTTTATGGGAGATGTTGAAGATCTTTCCCCACGATTAGAAGATTTTATTCCGAGTTTCCAAAGACACTAAACTATTACGATCCTTGTGTGTGTGTTTTTGTTATGTACTAAGTATTCCGAAAAAGTAATGTAATGTCCATGTACGATAAGACACGGGTCTCTACACATAGAGAGTTCATACTTATCATCACATTGATGTATGGTTATATAAGAAATATAAATTTCAAATGAAAATTAACTGTAGTGATAGATTATGTTATATTAATGTATGTAATGTTAATCCATGACTAAGAGTACAAAAAATTCAACCAATGAAATAATAACAAAATTTATAGGAAGTACATTACCACAAATGTCAACTTGAGAGGAATCATAGACTTGTGATGTAATCGTCATACCAGTAGGGGTTTCCAAAAATAATTCCAAATCTAATCGTTTTTGTGAAATCATTAAACACATAGCAAATTAATTAGATACAAAATAGTTGGTATATCAAAAATAAAATAAGTCATTAGATGTTCTAGAGTGGATGGTAATTTTACATTTCAACATGTTTTTCTTGCACCCCTCATTTTATATAGTGATAACATGATATTTCCCTATATACCTTATCATAAGAGGTTCCTAATGTCTTTCATCACCACTAACCCTTGGGTTTTGGAACTGGTTTACCAGATACCCATTCTCTTTACACTTGTAGAATTGATTCTATGGAGGTTCATTCGATCCATATTTTTCTCCATTCACACAATTATCCATCTTTTTTTAGTAACTTCGGAAATAAAAAGCCCGATGGACTTCCCTTACACACATAAAAAATTTATCTGACCCCTAATTGGAATTTCAACATTGATTATTCACATAATTAGAGCATAATGTAAATGGCCATCTTCTCCGCTTCATGGTATTTATATTTTCCAATTGTAATTAATATTTCTATTTATAGTCATAACCATGAGATTGATACATGAATCCAACCTCCATTTGACCATAATTGTATAATAAGGAATATATTCATAGCTACTAAAGACTCTTTTGGAAAATCCACTACTAGTACTTAAATTCAATCCACTGATGAACCTATCAACTTCACTTTTGGGTTTTATTGTAATTCCAGAAGCATAAAATTCATGTATTATGTAATTACCCTCGTAGTTACCAAATAAATCTTCATCCTTTTATTTCAACTCATAGAACTCTTTCTCCATCTTGGTCTGAGGAATCTATGAAAATAAATTATTAAAAAAATAAGTTGTTGATCACAACCCAATCCATGGATTCAATTTCATCTTACTGTATCATAATAATTATTAGGGTCTTCTACTTGTTCGCTTCTCCTTCAAAAGTATAAATAGAGAGAATGAATTTATCATGATCTGACAAAAGGATAATGTAGAATTTATTTTTAGTAGTACTGATCCATTATTCAACAACAAGTCGATCATAAGACCCAATAAAATAAGGAATATGTTCCCACATGAAGGACTAATCTGAATTTCATTACCTCCATTTTTCCTTTGAATTTCATTACCTCCATTTTTCATTTGAATGTTCTCCATGTTTCATATCATTAGGGCTGTTAATGAGCATCAAAACAAGATTTTTCATTCAATATATCATGGAATTAAATTTATTTGGAAGAAAAAATTTTCATTATAAATCATATTAACTATTAATATGGTTCATTTGGGTTCTAAACATTGACTAAAACCAATATAATCGATTAAGAAATGGTTTTCATAATGAGGAACCACAGAATCATGAAAAGTTACTTATACGATGTAATCTTTTTGAGACCTTTTTTAATCTGTGACACCATAAGTTTCTCCTTGGTTATTCATAGAGAATTTATATTTATATTCTTCATGATTGTTCAGGAAGATTTTTTGAATTCTCAAACCATATCACCTTGGAGTGTCAACCAATGTCTGCATCAAGGCCCATTATTGTGTACCAGGTTACGCAATGTCAATGTGAACATGCTTTATAGGTGTTGTTACTCATAGGTTTATGTGACAACCGGGTCCCGGTGATAGCACAACTACCCAGCCTTAACATGGTCGTCGGGTCCTGGCCCACTAGGTACCACCAGTTGCCCCGCAGACACGTGGTCCCACCCTAGGGTCCACCCACATGCCTGCACGGGTCATCTGACTAATGATTGTCCCCACAGGCCAACACATGTCCTTTTCTAGTGTGCTTTGTCCTCACTCACACACACCCCGGGAAACTTCCCAGGAGGTCACCCATCCTGACCACTACTCCAGACCAAGCACACTTAACTGTGGAGTTCTAATCAGGTAGGCGCCCGAAAAGGAAGGTGCACCCTTGTTGACATGAGTCATATCATTTAGTCATTTAACCCTTTATCATTTAGGGATGTTATAATCACCCCCCCCCTTTTAGAGCACAACACCCTCGTTGTGGGCCCTACATCTCAACCCAGGCAGTGCACCGCACTTAAGGCTAGGTTCCTCCTCTGATACCAAATGTGACAACTGGGTCCCGGTGATAGCACAGCTGCCCCGCCTTAACATGGCCGTCGGGTCCTGGCCCACCAGGTACCACCAGTTGCCCCGCAGACACGTGGGTCCCACCCTAGGGTCCACCCACATGCCTGCACGGGTCATCTGACTAATGATTGTCCCCACAGGCCAACACATGTCCTTTTCTAGTGTGCTTTGTCCTCACTCACACACACCCCGGGAAACTTCCCAGGAGGTCACCCATCCTGACCACTACTCCAGACCAAGCACACTTAACTGTGGAGTTCTAATCAGGTAGGCGCCCGAAAAGGAAGGTGCACCCTTGTTGACATGAGTCATATCATTTAGTCATTTAACCCTTTATCATTTAGGGATGTTATAATCACCCCCCCCCCTTTTAGAGCACAACACCCTCGTTGTGGGCCCTACATCTCAACCCAGGCAGTGCACCGCACTTAAGGCTAGGTTCCTCCTCTGATACCAAATGTGACAACTGGGTCCCGGTGATAGCACAGCTGCCCCGCCTTAACATGGTCGTCGGGTCCTGGCCCACCAGGTACCACCAGTTGCCCCGCAGACATGTGGGTCCCACCCTAGGGTCCACCCACATGCCTGAACGGGTCATCTGACTAATGATTGTCCCCACAGGCCAACACATGTCCTTTTCTAGTGTGCTTTGTCCTCACTCACACACACCCTGGGAAACTTCCCAGGAGGTCACCCATCCTGACCACTACTCCAGGCCAAGCACGCTTAACTGTGGAGTTCTAATCAGGTAGGCGCCTGAAAAGGAAGGTGCACCCTTGTTGACATGAGTCATATCATTTATTTATTTAACCATTTATCATTTAGGGATGTTATAGTTTATCTATTCCATATACACATCCACATTCATTATCTATTCATGGATTTATTTTGAGGAAAAAAATAACTATATTCATTAACAAAATTACCGGACACCTTTCTATACATTTCTTTATCCATAGACATGTCTTTAGGATTCACTCTAAGGATTTCTAATTATAGCTTCAAATGGTTAGGTAATCCTTTACTCTGATACCAACAATAGTGAACCCCGATTCTCACAAGTTATCGTTACATTACATTTTTGTAATAAATAACACATTAAAAAAATAGACACCCGATGACCGTATTAGTCTAGTTATTTTGAAAACATTAAACAATAAACACCAGCACATATGTGAGTTCAATTATCTCCCACAAGGTTCTTACTAACATGGAACCTTTTTAGAGACATAATACATAGTAAATTCATTCATTTAATTAGTAAGGAAACATAATAAAAGATGATATAATATTCTCTAAAAGGGTAATAAAGGGAGTAATGTAAGCACAAATAGGATCATAGGGGTACGAGAACATTATCATAACATTAGAATATCATAACCTACAAGTCATAATACTAAAAACATCAATCATTGAATAAATAATGGATGTTTATGAGACATGAATCATAATGAAATAAATAACATAATCCATAATAGAATTATATAGGACTAACAGCTAGAATATCAAAATACATATAAGTATATAAACTGATTTCTTTAGTATTCGAGGCATAACATCCAAGGCCATTTTTGTAGTATGGTTACACTACCCATTCAATATTGGTTTTAATGATTCACTTATATAACCATGTTAATGGTATGAGTCCACTATAATACCATCTTAGTAGTCATTGCACACTCATAGGTAATTATTAGTAGTAATGGTTTACTCGAAAGGCCATATTAGTCTATCTCATAAGATATTAATCTTTACCCTATTCATTAGAGGGAGATTTAGGTCCCACCTATCTCATAATTAAATCATACATACATGATCCAGAAAAACATAATCAATAATATCAATTCAAATGAAACGAAATGGGTATCAAAAACATGTAATAATATATTAACCTATGAAAAAGTGTGCAAGATTAATAATCATTTAATAAAAATAAATCCCACAAAATTGAAAAAGGTTTCAAAATCATATACCATATTAAAGGAAAACGTGTATCATAAAATTAAATCCATCAAAACATAAACCAATATAAGAAAAAATATAAAATCATTTCCCCCCTAAAATCTTGAGTACACAATTGGATTTCATCTTATAGGAGAAATAGTTTTGAATGATATTTTTAAAACATTTTATGAGGAGAATAACATTCTTCCATTCAGATTTTTTAAAACAAAAATCATTTTTGAAAAACATTTTCAATGGAAATGGATTTGAAGACATATAAATATTTATTTTAAAACCATAAAAAAATTTAAATCCTTTTTCCCATGAAAATTATTTCAAAATCTCTTATAATTTTTTTTTTAAATTTTTTGAATATATGGTTTTTGAAATAAAATAAATTTCCAACAAAAGAGAGAGGTTGTTTCAGATTTTTCATAAAAACATTATATTAATTATCATAAGTACCAATGAGTGGTAAATTTTCAAATACATAGATATATGTTGAATAAATAGATGTTAAGAAAACACAGGATTGTTCTTGATAAATGGGTAATAATATTCCATCAATTAAAGCATCATCACAAAAAATCCTAATAAATGATGAGATATTATCAATAAACTATTATTCCATGATAACTTGACATAATGATATTTATGTAAGAAATTGAAATTAATTAAATATTAAAATATAATAAAAATAAGGATATTCAGGAAAAAACATGTAAAAATTAAATATATACACCTTAAAATAATTAATTTATCTAAAAAAATGTGTCTCTAGGATGGAAAATTGAGGCAAACATACCTTACTAATTTGGTAACTTTTAAACCATGAGACCCATAAAATAAAGAACAACAAATTGATATGAAAAATAACCTTATATAAATGTCTATGTGTAATAAAGTTCATTCATGGGTATTATATACACCACATAATGCATATTAGTTTTGAATAAGGGATATATCTCATTGAAATAAAATGTAATATGAAATTCCATTATTCAGGGAATTGACTCTTTCCATACTCATTCACAAATCTGGTATAATAAATATAAGTTTATTGTAAATATATAGTAGAACCATTTTATTATATCTAATAAAATATATGGTTTTATTATGACTCTATATTACCCTTTTATTAACAATTCTATGTTAATGATTTACTTTAATAAGTATCCCCTATATTCATCATGTGTGTGTTAATTTGTTGTATAATTGGTCATTATAATTATATCATGATTTCAAAAATTTATAACATGATATTAATATCATTTATTTTAAATATATGTATATTATAATAATCCATATTTTAAATAATAAGGATATTAAATACACCATTCATGGAAGTAATAGGCCTTACTTATGCATGAATAATGTTTCTAATTTATTGTCACATTGAAAAAATGATAAAAAATGAAATACATTGTATTTATAAATATACCATTATATAGTTTAATATTTATATGATATATATTACATAAGTTCACTAAACCCATCCCTAATACAGTCTATGTTGATTATGAAATACCACATCACATTGAGGAGGTGGTATTCTACACTTCCTCAAATGAAATTATCATATTTATAAAAAATCAAAATTATAAATATATGTTTAGTAAAATAATTAAAGAATCATAAATAAATAATAATAATCCTATATATCATATAAAAAATATTTTCCATCAAAATTTCCACCATGGAAGGAAGTATACAGGGATTGAAGAATCACATTTTTGTGAGGTGATAGATCACCACACACATAAATGGTTTGTTAATTACACATTTTATGGAATTGTGTGTATGTTTCATTCAATGACATAACATAAAAACATATCAGTATATTTTTGTGGATATTGATGCTATTTTATAACTATATAAAAAGGTGAATTGTGGTAGTGGAGAAAAAAAGATAGGATCTTGAGGAAGGATGTTACCTCTTCTTTGTGTAACACCTTTTTGTTTTGCAACAAAGGGGTTAGTTTGATAGTTTTTGGCCAAAATGGAGGCTTGAAAGTGGAAGAAAGGGTTTTTGAGAAGTGAATTGGGTTGGTATTGGATGATCTTATTTGGTTTGAGTTGTTTGAGTAAGGTAAACATGTGGTTTCCTTTTATTATGGGGGAATGTACTCTCTTACTATTTTTTAAAAAAAGATAGTTATACTAAGGTTTTTAATTAAAAAAAAAAGTCATAAAAACAAAAGCAACTAAATAATTGAAGGTTAATGTATGAATAATGGTAATAAAATTGGAGTTTTAAAGGTATCAATGTCTTTGGAACATTATTCTTAGGTCTTATTCTGTAATAAATTTTATTTTTTACATTAATCTTTAAAATTAATTTTAATTACATTCACAAATTTATTTGGTAATTTTTTTACCCTATTAGACATTATAATTAATTATTATTATAAATGTTTAATAGATTTGTCATAATTCTATCAAAATAAGTTGATGAAATTAGTTGATAATTAATCCATCACATAGGACGATAATAAGATTTTTTAAAGTAAAAAAGATCAAAACTTGGTTAAATTTTATATCCAATGACATAAATTTGATTAACTGCTAAAAATGTTCTAATTAATATTTTAAACCAATTTAATATTTAATTTAATCTTATATATAAATTTCATGAAAAAGTTGTTTTCAATTAAAATTCAGTATTTTTTTACTATTTATCCAAAAATAATGTTTTTCCTAAATATCCAAAAACATCACCCCATGATAATTTTTATATTTTAAATAAAAAAATAATTTTTAACACAAACAATTAAATTTATAAATCTCTAAAATTTATTTAATTTTATTTTCATAGAATTACATGAAATGCATTTCATTTATGAAAAAATATTTTTTAAACATATAAGGAATTTACAAAAAATTATATCAGTCATTATCAGTATTTATTATTAATATAAAACCATTATAATAAATATATTAAAATTAGTAATTAGAATTCATAAAAATATTTTTAAGGGATATGTTATATTTATCTCAATTATATAATTATAAAAATAAAATGATATTTCGTACAAAATCTGTGTGGATTACAATTCACCCATTGTATGTGTTTCCTATTTCATACCCCAAGAAGGTGATGTGGGTAACATACATTTTTCTGGTTCCATGTGAAAGGAATTATTAAATCAGTGAAATTTGAGACATCAATTAAAATCAATCCGTGTTCAGAAAAGGTTTACAAAAACACAGGGTGTTATAGTGCTTCATAATTATAACCTAAGAAAATAATTCATTCCTTAAATCTAGAAATTTAAATTGTCTTAATATTTCATTTTTCTTCAACAATGATTCACAACACAAAAAAATTAAATTTTCAAGTCCGTTATAGAATTTCACATTTTGAAATAGTTGTTAGAATTGATATTTACAAATAAAATGAAAAATAAACCATGAAACCGATTTTTTTCAAGAAATCATAATGAATTGTATTACAGAAAGAGTTTTTTTGTACATGATTTACATACACAATAAGATATTAAAATCACATGAAATGGTTTTTACAGAATTATTAATAATATAATCATTCGTATAAGATAAGCAGATTGTGATAGATCACTTTTCTTTAATCTTGAAAAATGGTATTTAATATGTATTAAAGAAAATCCTAAAAAAAGTAATGTATAAGTTAAATATATTCAAAATTAAATATTATTTTTATATAAAATGTTATCAAATAACATTTTTTATTACAAACCCATTGATAGAACAACATTATTTTTATGTAATCCTTCAGGTGAAAAATACATCTCCAAAAATCTCATTAATTCCCTTATAATACTATCACATAAAACCTCAATGCGATTTTCTAAGAGATTAAAATTGTTATTATCCTTGAAAATATAATAATTTAATGGTATCTATAACACTTAAGAAACTGAATATGAAATAATACACATCTGCACTGTTTTCTAAAACCCTATATGGTACCAACACTAAGGACCCAACCATAAAATTACATATCAAGAGAATTTTATATTATATAATTAATTTTCTTATATTTCGGCGGATATTTTATGTTTAGAGTTTCATTGAACTAGATCATAAATTGTTAAAAAAAACCATATATTATAAAGTGTAAAATTATACTTTGAATCCATTTTTTCAAAAATATTAAAAATTATAAATCAAATCATGTTTTATTTTTTGTAATGAAAATGATTTACAAAATTACACATGAAAGTTTCTATTTTGATACCCATACTTAATTACAATGAATAAAATTTTAAATTATGGTATGTGAAATGAATGGTTAGTAAGGGACAAAAAAATTATAGAACAAAGAAACAAGTTAGTTTATGAATACTTACAAAAAAAATTCTTTAAAAAATGAACTTTGTGGTTTAGAAAAAATATTATATTACCCATGAAATCAACTTCACAACCCAAATATTACCATAAAACATTAAATAATATATTTTAAAGTAAAAATAAAAATCATAATGGTTTTTTTTCCAATGAAAATCCAAATAGCATTTTCACAAACATAAAAATTTATCCCATAACAAGTCGCATATATATTCCACAAAATAGACGATCATTATATTACCTTGAGAAATAATATTATTTATATCTAAAACCATAAAAATCAAAGAGAAAACATGTTGCTAACATGGTAAATAATTTTCATATCACAATAACATTTATAATAATTTTCATGAATAAATATGGAGTAACCATGATGGTAATAGATGGAGTAACAATTAAATTTACCCTTGAAAGAACCCTAACATTTCAACATGGAATAACCATCATAGTAACATTCAAATAATAAATCACACCTAATAATTTATAGAGATATCAAAATATCACACATCCATAGTTTATATAAATACCACCAATCATCAAAAATAATTTTAAATAACTATTATATAATCATAAAACATAAAATATTTTAGGTTATTTAAAATATAGATTCCACCAATGAGATAAATACTCCTAATATTGAAACATCCATTATATTTTAAATCCTTGTTGAAAATAACCATGAAAATCAAAATTATGGGATTTATTATATGAAAACTTGTATTATCATATTGGATTTAATATATCAAATAAATATTATGGTTTTAAGAAAATTCATCTTCACCGTATAAATTAAAATTGAATATTCCTTTTGTATTTAGTAATGACAGTAAAAATATTTCATTTAAAATATATAATATGATTCATTATGAAAAAAATTTATTGAAATTAAAATGTGAGAAATATTTTCGTTATATTTCATATATTTCAATCCATAAAATAATTTTAAAAATATGAATATGGAAGGACACTAATATGAAGGGAAACATTCTTAAAACAATAGTCATTACCTTTATTATGAATCACCATATCAATTATTTACCATCATGTATAACAAACATATGTTAATTATTTAAATTATAAAAAAACATTTATATCTATATTTTTCTTTTTCTTACATTTCCTAATCAACTTACTAATCAATTATGTTCAATTATACAAATTGATGGTATTCTTTCTCATTTATCGAAAATTACTTTGGCAAGGTGACTATAGTCAATGATTCCATTATTCCATCCTGTATTAAAAAATAATAATGTAATAATTATCATTTTTATTCAAAAATTATTATTTTAATACCTATAATAGAATGGGGTTATGAAATATGAATGACATTACAACCATGGAGACAGTAAACTATATACACACATGAGTAATGTTTCTATTTATTATTGGAGATACTAGAAAATGTAATTAGTTTTTGATCTTTAAAAATGATAATAATATCATTAATTTCATATTATTTCTTTCAATAAAATTGTATATATCATCCATGCCATTGGGTGTTTAAAAAATAATCACATAGCGTCACAGATGAGTTAGTCCACATGTGCACATGAACAACATTATTATTTTCCAGTGAATATAAATTAATTATAAAAGGAAATATAATACTTATACATAATGGAAAAAATTTAATTAATATCATATATATATACCTCAAATATATCATCATTAATAGTGGCGAGAGGTCAGGATGGAAAATAAATTACATCGGTGGACAAGGCAGTATTTAGCCAAACACATGAGTGATGGACTCTTTTCTTATTTAATGATAGAGGAGATGGATGAAGGTTTTTCCATTAACATAATATTATTAAGTAATATGTGATATATTTATATTGTTATATAAATATTTTTGAATAAAATATCATTTTTTTATGAATGAATAAAACACAATTCATGGTTAACAACTATTCTTCTTCTTTAGACACCCTCTTAAGCTTAAGGAAAAATTATTTCATAGGATGGTTATTTGTTATTATATTCCTATATATAGTGTATAGAAAATTAATGAAGTTATTATAGTAGATATAATATGAATGAAAATGAAGTTGAATTGTGAATAAAAGATGGCATAATGACCCCTTTTATAAGAGAGGGGAGGGGGAACCCACAGAATTTATTAAAAAACTAAAACATTTTAAAATAATTTTCATGTTGAGATGGTTAAGAATTAACAAAATTTGTAAATAATATTATTCGGATTAAAAATTATTACATAAAATAAATTTTTTGAAATGTTTATATCATATTTTTACCCTTATCATTTTGTTTTACACTGTGTTAGAACCGTTATATTATTACAGTAATGATAATATTTTAGGCATTTTTGTTTTAATATATTTACAATATAAGAAAAAATGGATATTAAATATAAAATAAATTATATAATAATAGTTGTACCAATAAAATTTCATAATATAGTATTTTTATTAATTTTAAATAATTTTAAATATATATTATTTACTATAAAATATCATTAATAAGAATTTTAGAAGTATTTAATTATATTGAATAAAATAATATCAAGAAAACAAGAGAATTTGAATATATTCATTTAAAAACTCCATGTATATAAAAGTGATATAAAAAATTCTTGGAACAACAAAATTATTAGAAAATAATCTATTATTTAAAATTTTAAAATCATTTTTTTCTATGAATTGAATAATTAATGTGCCACGGTTACATAATCTTTTAAATAAATTATATCATCAATGAAAATTAGAAATAATAATAAATGATAACAAAATAATTTATATTATAAATAAATAATTATAAGAAAACATATATTTTCTTAATTCCTATTTTAATGATATTATAATTATTAATAGTAAGAGTGTGATAGTTTTTGTATTATATTCACTTAAATATTATAAATTTAATAAAATAATGAAATATGCCCTAGAATTTCCATATTTTCATGGAATGATTTTACATGGATGAACATCACTCAAAAAATTGGGTAAATTCATTATATATGGTCATTTATAGTTCTTATGATAATATTTTTTTACCATTAATTACTCGATTTACCCTTACAAGAGTAATAAAATTTACTAAAATTACTATTTATAGTGATTAAAAATAAAAGAAACATATTTAAAAATTTTAAACTCCTGATTTGAAATATAGAATCCATTTTTCATTATTCAATCTATAAAATATGAAGAATTTAATTTATAAATAAACATGAATGTTAAAAAAAATTTAAAGGTCCCATTTACGTACAAAAGTTTCATACTAAATTCAATTATATAATTCTTTAAAAAAATAGAATTCTAATTTTTATAATAACAAAACTATCAAAATTTTAAAACTAATCCAAAATAAATATTTAATTTATTAATAACTTATAATAAAATGAATTTTAAATAAGAAAAAATGTTTTTCACAATTCATTGTAAAATCAATGTTTTCATTAAAATATAAAAATTTCAAACTAAGATAAATTAGATACACTAGTTTGAATTTATTTCCATTTTATAAAATACAATATAGAAAATTTAATTAAATTGAATATATTATCCATTCAAAAAAATTTTATTGATGGTAATGTATATGTAATGCATAAAATGACTTCATTAAAAATTGATTGATTATTTACTAAGAATTTTTCATCAAATTTTTATTATGTAGGAATTTTTTTTTGTATGTCATAAATTATTTAATCTTATTCTTACCAACTTATTTAACATCTTCTTTATAAAAATCAAATTTAAATAATAATATTTCATGTTTTTTCTAGGCATTGTGCTGGATAATATATAAATTATCAATTAGATTTATCATCCAAATATTCAGGTGATAAAAAATTCATTTTGTTATAGAGAAAATAATTTTAATAATGAAATAAAATATTATAATATTTTATGATATGATTTTATATTTAAAAAATAATTAAAATATTCTAAAGTATCCTATAATGAAATCTGAAATATAGAGTCATTCCAAACCTAATTCTAATAAGTGTTGTTGGTTATGTTACAGATATATTGATACATCACAATGATACAGTGGATGCATTCCTATAATTCATTAATAATTTAAATTTCATAGTTTTTTGACCAAAAAATATATGATAATTGAAATATATATTTGAAGAAAATCACAAGCTTCTATGAGATTTAAATAAATATATTGACTGGGGAATTTAACAACGCCTGTAAAAGAATTTTGAACATGATAGTTATAAATATTATTTGGTAATAAAATCATTTTTTTATTTTAATTTATCAATGATTAATTTTAGTTAAAATTATTAACCCTGAATGGAGGAAGGGGTTGTTTTTGTGGAAGTACAATCAACTAGTTATGAGTTGAATATAAAAATTACAAAATTATAACAAAAAATGTCCTATAAATTTCCATATTTTTGAGAATTAATAAAAAATTATCTCATGAACCTGATAGGAAAATAGAAAATAATTTTGTATCCTATATAGAGGATCAATATTTTCTTTTCATTTTTTCATCATGAAAAATAATTTTATTACCGATTCATGTTTTAAATGTTTTAATATTTTATTCTTAATGGATCTAAGGACATTTCCTTACCGAAGATATTCATGGAAGAAAGAGGAGATCTATGTGAGTTGGATAGAAACCAGGAGACAATAAAGATATTTTACTGACCTAACTTAGTAGGGCCTTCCTTACAAGTGGTGTTCTGAGTGTGACTTCTCAAATCCCACCCCCAATAAGAGAGGGGTTAGATACTAGCACTAAGTCGGAATATCTCACACCTAGGAGGCAGTTCCCAAAGGAAAATATATGAACCCACTTTTCTCTAGACCACAAATTGATGAAATATATATCAAACCAAAATTTACCAATGCATTCATACATAAAAAATCCATAATAAGATTACATAAATACTATTGAAATTAATTAAGGACAAAATATATGAGCCTGCGAAAATAATAAAGAAGTTCAACCAACTCCGATTGAGGGAACAAATATTAAAAGCATCATGGGCATAAAACATGGTCTGTGTACCCAATATTATACTCCTCATACTCTCATTCCTCCCAAAATGCCATCAAAGTGTCTATTATCTACATAATATATGATATGTTTGGGAAAATCACATATAGTCATGCTTATAGCAGTACCCAATTGGAAACACAAAAATAACAATGAATAAATCATCATTATTAGTCCTCCAATCTATACTAAATTATTTAAAAATTATAAGAGACATAATAAGAAAAATAAATATATACTGATTACATGCAATAGATCTCACAGGTTCTCATCAAAAACCACAATTTATATGATTTTACCCAATTCATCTAGTTAACCCTAATTCTAAGAGTACCCACTCCACAATCTATTATGTCCCTGACAATGATCAATTGAGATGTCATGATCATTTGGAGTTTCGGTGAATATACTCACTAGATATTATAAGATCATAGTTTTCATATAGGGTATGACTCCTTGGACCACAAGAGGATGTTTCCAATATAATTGGATCAATATTCTATATAGGTGATCAATTCCCAACATATATTAAAGATGTTAATACTAGAAACACATCCATGAAATAATATGATAGATTATCCCACCCTAGTCCTCATGCACAGATACAAAAAACTCTATCCAAAACAAAACCATTAGAGGGTATCATAATCTTGTTCCAATTAGTTAATGTTAAACTATAAACTTATTGAAAAGTACCATTGTACCGTATTTGATTTAACCTAGTCCATAATAAATAAATAAAAGTTTGCATGCTCTCTCATAGAATGTACATTGTGTGTGAAAGGGGTCAATACTATGAACCTCTAACAACAAACCTACCCATGTATATTACCATGTTCCTCTATTCATCCACATATACACCTAGTTGGTCCCGTTTAATATAATCAATCCCAGTATCTATCATACTACATGGTTGTGTTTGAGCAACATGTCGTGAAAATGTACCCTACCCATCCCTGTGTTCCTGGTCATGTTCACACAGTTGTATCCTCTATTATACATACTGAGTTGTTAACACAAGTTTACATGTCATGTGACATTCCACAACATGGAAAGTTATCCTTAAATTTTCAGAAAAAATAGTAGTCTAATACCATGTCCCCTCATATATTGTATCTCTATATTATATGAAATTTAATATGATATTTAATGAAACTTTTGGTTCTTTTAGACATAAGACCATGACTCTTTAGCATCATGATCAATATCTAATATTATCTAATAACTGAGGATCTCATTTGGATGATCCTTTCAATCATTAGATATATGATCCTTACTATCCAAACCAATTTGGAAACAATAATCACACCCTCTACATAATGACACATCAAATAAGAAATACCATGAATAACAGATTTAGTATCATTACCCCTTAGACCACCCACTTCCATCATTACACCTTGATCACACAATCCATTGCAATCTACACCCATCTATATTGATCCATTGTGATGAAGAATAATCTTATAATTATCAAATACTAGTTAATCCTAAAACAATGTTCTAATTAAATTGTACAAGATTAAGATGTATAGAAATAGGGGTGAAATCAAGGAAATGCAAGAATAATAAACATATTCCAATGTTTGGTCTGGACTTCATCCATAACTGTTTTCAAAAAACATTTATTTACCAATAAATAATCAGATAAACTATAAAATAAATCAATAATTGATATTTGAAAAATTTATTATTATTAGTGGAAATTATCCACGATCGATATAGGATAGCAAAATGAGATTAATATATAATATAAAAACATTTTACCAAGATTTTTGATTAGTAAATAATGAAAAATAATATGGTTTCATAGTCAAAGGTGAGTTCCACAAACTCCGTTGGTGTAGAAAATTCATACGGTATTAGTTCAATACACTAATATGTTGTTTTCTATGAATGATCTCCCCAAATTATCTCTTTTAGTTTTTATAGTTTTGTGGATAAACCTATGAATTTTCCATAATGTCATATTTATAGAGTATTATTTTTTACTTTAATTAAATAATTCAACAAATAAATTATTTATATAATTATTTATCCACCCATATAGCGAAAAAGATGAACAAAAAAAACACATAAGGTTTATGTCATTTTTAGGGTAAACCCAATGTTTCTATCCCAATAGTGGTATTATATTTATTTTTTCAGACTCCATGTGGGAGTTATTTCACCATTTATTGAATAATACATGCACATGACATTAATATATAAATTTATAATATCAATATAGGTCTCATTAGGACTTATAATCTCATTCCATCTCAGCTCTTACCTCATATAATAAAATTGTGTATTATTAAAATATTTATATGTAAATAATAGAGATATTACATTCTACCCACCATAATGATATTATCTTATAAATGAAAAAATGGCCACTCAAAATGTAATGGAAACTGAGATATCATCTTGGTATCCAACTCCTTGGTGCTATCGTGAATATTCCCATATTTCTATTGAAAATACAATAAATTAATCACTATCTCCTGGATTATCTTCTCAGGAAAATCCTCGATATAAAGTAGGTAATTCATAATTGATTCTATATATCATATGTCTATCTCTCCCCAATTAAAAAAAGATTTATTGTTTGTGTACGTACCACATCATTTATATCCTAGGGAATATGTTGTATAACTAATTTAATTGTGGATGTAGAGCTAAGAAGTAAACAATCTCACCAAATATATATAGTATTAGGAAGGGTCCAATGATCCTCGAAGGCAAAATTACACCCCAATTTAATCTTTAGAACGCATATTGAGGTGATACATTCAGTAACACATGGTTTTCCTTCTATGACACCAAAGGCCTCCACCATCAATCCAAATATGACTTCATATAGATCTAGGAAATATTCATAAGCTCTAAAATTATTTTAACACTCTTCTTTATAGCTCTCACCAATATAGGGCCCATACATGCTGAATCTCCTAGACCATCCTATCATAGTGGTGACCTATAGGGTAACCCATATAAATACTCAAATGGTTCCATACTAATGGTGGAATCTTAGTTGTTATAGTATGAAAAAACCAACAAGGGTATGTTCTCGTCCAAACTAAAGATAAACTCTAACATGATAACTCACACCATGTCATGTAAAACCAGAATGTCTTTACAATTTCGGGATTTTAGTATGGGGGTGAATTTTTTTTTCTGAAATGAATGAGAGCCCTAAAATATTCTTCAAATAATTTTTATAACTATGATTCAAAGAAACCATCATATATTCACATTAAACTTGATGGAACTCTATAGATACCAATATATTACTACACATTATGTTGTCATAATATATGTACTTAGAATCTCTCTCAGATAGCTCAAAATTGTGATGAATTAGTGAGTCACTATATGATCACCTAGATATAAATGATATCCTTCAAAATTTCACCAAATACCCATCGTAATTTAAAAATATATCACATCAAGCATCAACTTAATAACCTCAAGGGGTTGGTCTATACATATTTGAACCCTGTGATCATCTTTTAGATGTTGATATATGAGGGATTAGGAGATAAAATTCACCATTAAAATTTTCATACCTAGAATCCAGAACTGACATCAGATGTCTTATAAATCTTTTCCACACATGGATGTTTTGATATAGGGGATGTTTAAATATGACATATAACCTTATCGAAAAATTTCATATGTACCATAGTGAATTCTTTAAAAAATAATTTCCTACTACCAAAATTTGGAAAATCCATCCGGAACATGTCTAGTGGATATTTCATTATGATAGGATTTATAGTATATACCTTGATATTTACCTTCCATGATATGGTATAGAAGTTTTTAGGTAGCAGTTATCGACTAGCGATATGATGCACTATCAATGTCTATTAGTCAAAACTATAATGAGGCTAATTAAGCTGACACATTTGACATAAAAAATGAGCAGGAACTCATAAAAATATAATCTCCAACCACATTCCCCGTCCTAAAGAGTATAATGTATGTTGCTATCATAATACTTGAAGAACACCATCCATTTTCTCTTTCTAAAATTATGATCTGTCTCTTAGAAGATGTAATTGAGACTCTTGTTATTAGAGTAGATGATAAAATATTCACCCAAAAGAATGAATAATAAAATATTCACACAAAATGATGAATAATAAATTAATAAGGGGTAATAGAACTATTTATAGCACAATATCCTACGATGTGTAGTTCTACTCAAGTTTTCTCCACTAACATTACCCATAGGTGATCGGAACTGACCTCTACGTCATATTAAATTCATTTCCAATCCTTGAGGCACAAACGAACCATACATACTCATAATCCTCTTCTATAAATCTCAAGATGTAGGGTCCTCTTCAACGACTTCTGTAGATCCTAAATATATGTCTAGAACCTGTCCATCTAAATGAATGTCTGGAAATTTTCTGTAAAAGTCGTGAAAGGATAAGATAGCATGAAAAAATTGTGAGAAAATATCTTATTATATCTTTCCAATCCAAGAAATATCTATAACGAATTCATTCTCTAGGGGTTCTAAATATAAGACAACAACATCATTTATCGAGTAAACTACCACACGATCAACTGAGATAACATCTCTTAGAAAGTGGAACTCTTAAATCCATAACTAAATCTTCATGATCATCTAATAAATTATATGCTATTGAAGAATGTTCAAGAAAATCATCATTCTTCTAAATTATTCTTAATTTAATGATGATTATTGTAGAATATAATGAATAAATACCACAAAAAATGTTCTATTAATGGATGAATGATCCAGTTCATAGATACCATGAATGCTACATTGGAGTTCATCAAGAACAATAACATCATCAAGTACACATAGTGACCATAGTGTAATCTAAATGTCATATTTTGTATATCATCATCCCATACATGAATCTAGTGATGTCTTGATCAGAGGTCAATCCTTGAAATCCCACACCAACCTCCCTACTAATCAAAGGGGTTGTGAATCCTTTGAAGTAGATAATTTTTCATCATAGTAATTATCTTCATGCACTGATAATCATTAAAAAACCTTAATCTATTATTTATATTTTCTTTTTGAAGAAAAATAGGAATTCTTGTGGGGAAATATTGAGTATAATGAAGAACTACCATTACATGTCCATAATATTCATACTAATTCGACATCAGATTCAAATGTGAAAATATCATGGTCATATAGGGGCGTATATCTATAAAAATTCAATAACAATTTTTAGAGAAAATCCTATAACATCCTTAGAAAATACATCCTCATACTCTTCAACTATAATATAAAACCATTAGCCCATAGAATCCACTACTCCAAGATTTATTCTAGAAAACTGGTTACAAATATTCAACAACTTTCTATATATGATCTCATCATTCTCTTATAGAGTTTAATTCTAATAAACAATGGAAAAAAATGTCTCATCATCACTTATACACTACATACTACTCTAAAAGTAGTCGATCTAGAAAAAATATTTGAATATCTAGTCCCTAGATAATATATAATCACAATGTCTAACCAATGCGATACAACTATCCTATAAGAATTATTCACCTTCAAGAATGAGGTCAGATTGTTGATAGAATTGTGTTATGACTTTGTCACCTCCATTCAAAGCCCCCAAGAATAGAGGTTGAGCTATGTGCTGAACTAGTGTATCAAAATCAGAAAAAAGTGAAGTAGAAAGAATGTAGCGGATTATAATCATGTATATCAGTATTGAAATTAATTAATTAAATTCATTTATAGTTCCACTAATCATGGATAAACCCTATGGTTCATAGTCTCCTACTACCTATATATACCCATATCACTTCCCACAAAATCCTTCAACTTAGATTGGTCCACATAGGGGTGTTGGTTTCAATAAGTCATACATCCTACCTTCTTGGACATCTATACCCACACCATTGACATGTCCGCTACCTTTTGAACCACCCTACGAAAATAGTTGCATCTAACTAGATGTTCTATTGGCCATATAACTTTCAAATATATATTGGGTTAGTTAATCTTGTCAAACATATCCCCAATAAATTCAATAGAAGAATCACCTCCCCCTAGTATAAATCAATATATCCTGGGAGCCATGAATTGTTGATCCACATTAATGGGGTCATATTCTGAAGTATAACACACACACTGATATCAATTAATACCCTTAGGAACTTCATAATATGTTCTTAGCTACAAAAATCTGATAAATAACACCCACAATCATTTTCTACTCTTCCAGGAAGATCTCCACTAGTAAGGACAACTCAAGAAATCCAACATTGGTTGGAATTCAAGGAGATATCACTAAAGCCATTATATCACAACATATGATTTTCTCAATTGTAGATACCTATAGAATAGATCACACAACATATCCAAAGAGTATCATGAGAGATCAATAAACTTCTCTAAATAATTATCAATGGTTATACATCCATACTATAATTATAGACACTCGTAAATGTGAACTAATGTCAATGGGGATGGATAGAACTCTAATTTGATGAAATGGTCAAAATATGACTAGGATAGATTATCCTCATCAAGTTAATAATTCACCAGACTCCACCATCACCCATCTGAGCCTTCAAAAACTCTGACTGTCTAAAACACTGTATGATCTATAGGTGTCCTCATGAGGTAGTAAAATATACCGACTAACGTTATCCCATCCTCCCATATAAAGGGGACTAGAAATCCCTAAAACATAGTGGGTTGTTGGATTTAAAAATAATTAAATACACTCTTCTTTTTTATTCTTAATCTAGTAGTTCCAGGGCTATCTACGTGTCAATCGGTGGTGGCATGACTTGAAAACCACCCAGAGTTACTTCCACATTTACAGTCTCCTTTACTAAAGACTCTTCATTCTATTGGTCATTAACTTATTCATTCTAGGGAATTCATACTTGATGTCTATTTAGATGAATAAAAAAATATATAATACTTATTAAGGTAAATGAGTTTATCTTTAGTGATAAATGAACAAGGATAAAAAACCACAACTCATTCATATATGGTAAAAATACTACTTTTTTTATAGTAACCAATTTTACATCTAATGATTCACAAGTTAGTTATTGGAGTCCCACATAATGGATATATTAGAAAACCCACATATAATGGTCAATATATTCTAAAATCTAAACTTCATGCATGTTAACACTTTTTATATATATTAAAAACAATATAATAGATATATAAAAATCTATAGTATGTTATTAAGGAAGAATTAGATCCTTTGATTATTATCTATCATGAACTAACCAATCGGTGACCACCTAGTCAATGATAATCTAAGTGTGAATACCCTAAGCCCATATCTAATAGGATAGGGCTTTGAGACCAGTGCTGAGTAGGAATATCCCACACATGGGAGGTATTTTCTTAATGTACTAGTATTCATATAGATATCTCTAAGACTAAAAAAGATGAAATATAAAACAACAAAATAAATATCAATGTGCACATACATCTAAATCCAACATTTAATGTATGATAGAGGAAATTAATGTGACAATGAGATACATTCAATCCAACCAAATATGGAAGTAATTCCGATGTGCTCATAAGGAAGGGATTTCTTATCAAAATTATCACCAGTATGAACCATGGTCTATCTTACAAAGTAATATTATCTACCTTGTCCCAATCCTCTAAATGAATAACTTAGAAAGACTATATTATTTGTAAGATATGATATGTGTGAGAAAATCCCATCTATGACTGATTATAACAATACCTAGTATGAAATCATGAAATCAATAAGCATAATGAATCACAAGTAGTCACCACCTCAATACACATATATTTCAACAATATAAGAGAAATAAAGATAAATATAAACCCAAATATTCTCATTAAATAGAACCATTATCAATGGGTCTCAACGACCACTGTGAGCCACATGATTTGGCATGAGGATTTAACGTGACCATATTTCAATGAGTAATCACTCTATGAGCTATGTTGAAACTGATGAAACTAATCTTGGAAGTAATGAAACTAACCATATTGGATCAATATTTTATATAGATGATCGATACCATGAAATCTACCTAGGAAGGATATGATATAGGATCCCACCCCAATCCGCCTAGAGGGAAACTGTGAACTCTAAAAAATAGATCCTGGGAGGGGATCAGAATTCTATACTAAGGACATATTAAAATGATATACCCTCATAAGAATGGACCAATCATCCATACTCCATGAGCCTGGTCTATTCTGAGGTAATGACAGTCTCCATGCTTTCTTAGAAATTATATAAAAATTGTATATAGATGACATAAAGTGTACATCATTCCCCAGAACTACCCATTTCGATTCCCATGTGTCTACTTTGGTTTTATTGTATACCTAGTTGTTATCTTGTACTATGGTCATGGCCATGTACCTGGTCATATACCTGGTAATGCCCAAGTATTGGGCGGTTCATGTGTTCTCTAATAAATATTATGGGTATGGATCTGTCATTGCTAGTGTATCCTCTAGTATACATCGTGATCCACTAACACCTGATCACAAAACATGTGACACATGTTACAGATTGTCTATTCCTTATCATTCCTTCAAAACCGTACCTTTTTATAGGGTTTTCATATCATATGTATCTCTATTTTACTACCTGTATGATATATGATTTGCAGAAAAATATAGCTAATTTACACATATAAACATTTAAAAATTTCCACTATAAAATCATTCATTATCTCTTAGGGATTGTGTATCTATTCCGATATAGCCTTTCCATCACTATGGATCCAATTATATCCATCCAAACCAATCAAGAAACCATCATCATTTGTTGTTTTTTACCAATCATAAAATTGAGTAGAATGTGAATCCATAAATCTATCTAATTCCTCTCCTAATCACTCATCGACATCATTGCCCATCAATCACACCCAAAATAATGATACAAACATGTGGTATTGATCTATTGTGTCAATGAATGATCACAAATGGGTCAAATACTAGGTATTCATCAAACCATGGGACACAGAAATTGCTTGAGAAGAATTAATAAAGGAAGGAGAGAGAAATACATGAAACAAAAAAGAGGAATGATCTTCAGTCATTATTTATCATGGCCTCGATTATTTATTATTTGAACAAAAAAATAAATAATTAAAAAATAATCCAATATTCCTTGAAATAAATCAACCGTTTATGCATAAATCAATTCATTATAGTTTAATACAACTATACATGACATGAAATATCAAAAAAGGTTGTATCTAAATAAAATAAATGGATTACCTATAGTTTGTATATATGTATTATAAATAAATATCCTACTTCAATGTGTATAGTGAGATCCATGAAATCTGTTGGCATATATGATCTCTGCGCTATCAGTCTGTTACTTTAATTAATTTACCCCACTAAGGATATCCTCCAACACTATCTCTAAATTCATTGGGTCATGCATGTATCCATATTAATTGGATATAACAGCACATTTATATAATATGTTTATGTTTTCTTTTTAAAACTAAACAACTAAATAATTAATTTTTTTTATTTTAATATTTATCTACCCATGATGGAACATAAGACAAAAACCTAACACACATAAGGTTTCTGTGAAACATAGTGTAAAATCCGCCATCCACATTCAATGGTGGCCTCATATTTCTAATAGAAATCTCCATTTTAGAGTTATTTGACTATTTTAGGAAATATTCACATGTATAATATCAATAATTTAATTATTTTTGTTAAATTTTTTACTACGATCACCAAGACATATAATATGATATTATCATTAAGATTGGATCCAAGAATATTACTAGATTTATTTCAAGGTTTTACTTAGAAGAACTATATCTTACTGCTATATATTTCCATTATGAAGAAGAACCTTGTTAACAAATTAGAAGTTTCAATTATATTAATGAATCACTATAAATATTGACAGAATAAATTTGATAAGAAAGATGAGTTATAGGGCATTAAAAAAATCTATAGTGATATTTTTTCCCCACTTGGTATTTATAACCTTATATTTATTTATAATATAAATGCAATGCCTTTTTTAATATAACTAATCATTTCAATTTTAATTTTCATTTATCATAAAATAAAACATACACATTAAAAAAATTTCTTAATGCTTAGATTTATTTATGTTTTTCAGGATATTTTTTAAAAAATATAATCCATTTATCCTAAATAATTAACCAAAAAATATATCCAAGATTCACCTAATAAATTTTATATAAACCATTTTACTTGTTATGGTAAAAAGTTATAAGTTTCCCAAGATAAAACCCATTCTATGGTCTTTTTGAATTATCTTTTTAAAAATAAATAAATATATAATATAATATATATCCATTATAAAATAAGAAATTAATTTATAACATTCTTCATGTTACACAAGTAGTTGAAATATAAAAAAAATTTATATTAGTATTTTAAAACAAATCGACATTCAAAAAAAAGTCAATACACCTAAATCATAATTAAGAACCAATATTCAAATCTTATCATTACTTATCCCTACTTCTCCATATATAATTAAATTATTTATAAAAATTATTTAAAAATGGTAGGTTGACATTATAAAAATTTCTACATATCCTACATACAATATTTTAAATTATCTAAATGTTGGGATGAATATTTGTTGTAAAATAATATAATTTAAGAAATATGGAAAAAAATAAATGCACTAAAAAATAATAATCCATTATAATTTAAAAATATTAAAAATAATTTTACTTCTTCCATAAGTTTGATTCCTTATAATAAACTTATAAAATCAAATAAACACTTCCATGAAAAATTACTAGCAAATTAATGGTTGAAATGATTGGGTAATTGACAATAATATTAAATATATAATATAAATTCCTAAAAAATATATCCTAAATAATAATTATAAACTTATGTAGTCTATCAAATATTTATTTCATTATAGAATTATATACCATGATTACCTCTAATTAGTTTTTTTCATTATATTTTTTTCTAATTTAATGTAAACAAATTAATTGTCTCTTGTTTTCTCCCATATATATAAAATTATCCCCCTCCATATTAAATTATGTCACACTCTTCTTTTGGTTACTATATTTTATACATATATTATACCAATAAAACATTTATTTACAAGTTCTGAAATAGTTAAATTTCAGATAACAAACAAATGAAATTGTTGTTCCCTTATTTGATAATTATGTTTATATAATATAGCAATCAAATTCAATCTTTTTTCCAGCATTAATCCTTCGTATTTATTCATCATTTCAAAATCACCTTCATTTTACATATATATAATGATAAAATATTTATAAAAATATAGGTTTTTTTTAAAAATAAATTCCACATATACTTCATTTAAAATTATATTTTTTTACTAAATGTAGAATGATTCAAGGTATATTTAAAATTACAATGACAATAACCTATTTTTTTAACAATAATAATGAACATTATTATTATTAAAAATGTAATCCCTTGTATACATTGCATTCTATAATACTTCAAATTAATCATAAAAAATTACTTGAGGAAATATAAAGTATCAATAATAAATTAAATAAACAAAAATCAAAAGGATTATGTTTCAAATTTGTTGATAAAAAGATTTAAGGGAAACTATAGTGTTATTAACTAGTAGCACAATCATATAAATATGTCCTAATTATTTTCAAAATAGAAATGATAAAATATCTTATAGTATATAAGATCTACCAAAATATTTTTGTAAAATAACAAATTCTTTGACACCGTGATTTATTATTCACCCATAAAAGAATTATGATATTTTAGTATAACCCCTTCATGTGTTAGACAACAACTTTAATAAAATATACATATTCTTTAATAATCCTTAAGTATTATATTCAGAGAAATTTAATACTATATATCATTTTAATTTCTTGACATTTTTTAATCTTTTCATTCATCTCCCCAAACCCCATTATACTATAGAAAGAGAAATTTATCATTAATACTACCGAGACTTATTTTGTATCAACTCGCACCCGTTTTCATATTCATTAACATTACAAAAAATTTGTCCACTAGATTATCCAATATTAATTATATTACTATTTAATTTTAAAATAGAAATCAATTTTTTGATGTTGTTTCCTACAATTCAAATTTCACGTTAACTTTTACAGAATAGAGTTTAATCATCTGATTTATATAGTTGAATGGATTTTCAAGATTATCCACTTTAACATCTATATAGTTTCAGAAAAGGATACTATTTTTTTACTATGATTAATCATTTACTAGGAAAATCACATTGGATTACATTAATATACTGACATAAGGTTTTTGGAAACAATTCCCCTTTTATCTTTGAAATCCTAGAGCACAACATCATTATTAAATGTTTTATTCACTCAATAACAAGTTTTATTATAGTGTATAAAACAAAAAATATTATTTCATAGAAAAGCGAAATATAATTTTTACATTCTACAGAAATATAATAAATCATTCAATCTTAAATCCACTTATCAAAATTTTTCGTATGATTTTATAATTATTGATTAATAAATCAATCAGGTTCAATCATAAAAAATCCACTATTTTCTTAATAAAATTATTATTTTCACTAAATATATTTCTAAATATTATTTCCATAATCACATTTGGAAACCCTAATTACAAAATCACCAATGGTCCTCTAGTGTTACCATCAATTATTATATTATTAATTTTAAAAATTATATTATAGAAAAATAAAATTAGAAACCAAATAGATATTCATTGGTGTTAAAAGATAGTAAATATTTAAGCATATAAAATGAATCTTCAATTAAATATTAATCAATATTATTTAAATTTAAAATATTTATAATGAGATTATATATATTTATTCAATAATAATAATTTTTGAAGGAAGCCTTACATTTAATCCACTGTTGAATACAATATTCTGTGATTATATAAATACTTTTGTTTATTAATCTATAAATATAAATTTTAATTGCCATAACCATACCATATTATCCATAATACTATATTTTATAAAAAATATCACATAGTTGAAGAAATATATTACGATTATCATTATGTGGTATACCAATGAATTTTCATTATTATTAAATCAATAATATGAAACAATTTTTTAAAAACAATTAATTGAAACATGTGACACTATGGTTTTATGTCTTTCCAACACACTTTAATATATTCCATATTAAATTAATATTCATTTCTATTCTTATCATTTCTTCATATAATGTTCCACCATTTAATATTTTTTAGACTACAATCATTAAAATTTTAGTTGTATATATTACAATACACCCATCTGTATCAGTATAATAATCAATATGTTTTATCATCGATTTAGGGAAATTATTCAAAATAAAAATTTTATGCAATATGTTTCCCAAGATAAGAAGTACATACATAATAAATTAATCTCACACTTAAAATAATAATTTTTATAAAGAGTAATAAAATCTTAATCATAAAGTTTTAGTGTCTAGTAGATTTGATATATAAATATACTAATTTACAATAATTTAAATAAATTCTATATTGTAATTATTCTTATTTAACTTTTTAAATCATATCTCAAATAATATAATATTCATATAAACTTGGGAAAATGAAACATATTAATATGGTGAGATTAGATGCTATGTATAGGGGAAATATATTACAAAGTGTTAGTATAAAAACATGAATTAGTACATGTTAGAGAATTTTATATCTTAATAAGATATCATAATACCATATATGATAACCATGAAACATTATAAAGTAACATAATATAGTAACATGAACATTAATGATGTGTAAATGTTTTTTAATGGCTCAAAATATATATCAATTATAAAAAACATAAATAAATAAGTAAAAAAGTAAATAATTCATTAAAATAAAGGTGTAATCATTAATTACTCTCATAACTTGTGGAAAAATGTGAACACGTGTTATGATTATAAACATAAAATTTAATATCATTTTTACCTACCTGCCTACCAACCTGTTCACTCCTAAATGTGTGAGTTATGCATAACACAATTAAACTAACCAATTTTAAACATTGATTCCTGTTAACATATTCATGAAATATTTCTATCTCATGAGATATAAACCATTACCTAATACAATAGAGAGAGGTATACATCCTTCTGATCATAAAATCTATTCATTTGTCTTCCACTTGAATATCAATCATCCAATATCTAAAAAAACAATTTAAAAACTATTGGAATCATAGTCTACTAAAAAACAACCCATATCAAGAATATAATACACTATAAGATAATATAAAAATAACATTTTAAATGGAATCATATGATCATAACATATTTATTCAGTGACAAAAATAGAACATCATGATAGGTAAACCATGGAGTGTAAATCAATGTCGAAATACCAGAGTTTTCAAAAATAATTTAAAAACATTAAATATAAATTTATATTCAATTAAATTTGGGAATGGATGGAAAATAAATTGTAAAATATTAATTTATATAGTTTCTAAATAAAACATCATTTATGATATAATATTATTATAAAAATGACAATGAAAAATACATTGAAAACATTTACTCGCAGTAGAATATTTAACATTGGAGAAATGAAAAAATAAGTAATTCTTTAAAAATGACATTAAAAATAAATTTATAGATAATAATTTGTTATAAAATAATTAATAAATTAACATTGAAAATGACAAAAAATATGTTTCTATAAAATTTGGATTGTATGATAAATATTTTTTGTGTATAGATAGAAAACAAATGTTAAAAAAATTGAATTAATCTTATTGAAAACCCACATTATTAGAATGGATAATGAAGGATTTTAATCAAAATTAAATAAGTGGAGTGAAATGAGTTTTTTGAAATAATGTATTTAGGTTTCCTATTTGTGAGTAAGTATATTAGTGGGATATAAAAACATTGACAAGGGTGAATAATACAACAAATGAAAATATAACTATTCTTAACAAAAATACATTTAAATATAATAATTGAATCATAATGAAATATGTATTTTTTTGTGGATCATGATTTCCCAATAAAAAATGATTATATACAAAATTACCTCATTGTAGGATATAATGGATCAATTTTGAATGATTATAGTCAATGAATAGTGATTATGGCGAAATGAAATTGTGACATGAAAACCCCTTAAAAATATTTTTATACATTTGAATAAAAAACCTATCAGAGTGATGAAATTAAATAATAATTTAATATAATGAAATATAATAGAGTAATTATGAAAAATTAAATATTTGTATTATTAAAACCATTGATATTGAATCATGGTGTACAATATAATTATGTTTTAAATGATTTAAATTTGAGAGAATGAAACCCCCAAAATGTCATAATAATTTATTTAATGACTATATATAAAGAAATTAATAGTAATTAATTAACAGTAATAAGAAAATAAAATTTAAATACAAATTCATATAATCAGAGGATAAAATAATTCAACATAAAAAACATAGTTCAAGAATAATCATTATAATGGAAAGATAAAAAATTTAGTTAAAAATACACCCTAATGTATAAAAACAATTATAAGAAAACCCCATAAAAGAATATGACATTGAAGATCAAGTCAAATTTCTATGAAAAAAAATACATGGATTTATATTTACAATTTGAAGTATATAAACCATTTAAAATATAAAAATTTCCTATAAGAATATACTTCTAGAAGAAGGATGTTTTTAGAAAAAAACCATTTCATGTTTGGATGTTTCATTAAATGAGATCTATTATCCCATATAAAAACCATAAATATAACAATAAATAATATAACTACTAGATTCATAAATATAAATATTTATAATTTTCATTTATAATAACTATCTTCATGTATATTAGTTTGGTTTTTCTTTTTTCCCCACACCAGTAGCATACAATTTTGGCCATTTGAATTACTTTTGTAGGAGTGGTGTCATTATTCATAAGTATTATAATTTTTATCATTGATTTTTTTTCATTTCTATTATTGTTTAATTATAATAATTTATAATTTTGTAATTACTTCCTTGAGTTGTTTAATCATTATCATAGAAGATTATTTCAAAACATATTTTTTTGTTATTTTCATCCAATGATTTCTATTTTCTAAATTAACAAGTTAATGATTGTAATATATTTTAAAAAACTAAAATAAATAATTATTTACAAAATTATTTAATATTTTAAAAATTAAATATTTTTTCATAATGATCTGTGATATATTTTCGTAGCAATGTTCATATCGGTTGTTAAACTAATAGAAACTTGAACATACTATAACTCGATTAGTGATTATATTGAAGCAAGTGTATATTTTGATCTGATATCATTATAAGGTAATCTTACAAATATAATTTATACTTTTCTATAATGGAGTATTGGTTATTTTGTTTTCTAGATAAATTATTAAAAAATATATGGGAAGTGGAATAAATGATTCGTTGTATAGGTGGTAGTCTATACAATGATCTATTATTATTTTATATTACTCAAATAATGATGGCGGTAAAGGTGGAAACTAATTTAAAATTTAATAATCATAAATATATTATATATATTTATACATTTTGTTTATTTATTAATTAATACATTCAATAATACCATACATGTGAAACGGTGATGAAAAACATAATATGTCACTTCATAGAGGTGGAATTTCACGCACACACTCTGCTGATGATTTTAAATCTTAGTAGATATAAGAGATTAACTAATGGTTATGAAAATATAATATATATATAAAAACACATTAATTGTTAGGATGTTATTATTTTACTATAGTTATGTTTATTTTAAAACGGAGTGCATGAGAATTAATTATTAATAAATATTTGATAAATATGTTGAGACATTGAACATCCTCTCGATTAATGACTTATATTTAAGGTAAAAATGAAAAAAAATAGATAAAGAGGAATGTGGGATATATAATGTTATTTGGGGAGAGAAATTTTAGTTATTTTTTAATGAATTTCTCAAATAAGATTGGGGTTTCGAAAGGGTGGAATTGATCCCCCTTTTATAATGTATGAAGAGGGACTTTTCATTGAATAAAATGTTATATAAGTGGTATGAATGGAATGGTTTTAAATTTAGATGAGATAGGTGAATAAAAAATGTTAAAACATTAATGTAAGACATTAAATTCTAACATATTATTTGAAAAATGTCTTACATTTTGGTTAATTTAGTAAAATTCATTCCAACATAGATTTTCATTTTAAATACAAATTTTTATTAAGTAAATTTAAATAATATCATTTATTATTAATAAAAATATATTATGAACCTAATCACAATATTTAGACATTATGAGTATTAATTAGGCGTCCATTTAACAAATATCATTGTATAATTATGAAAAGTTGTGATTAAAAAAGCACATTTGAAAATATAATAAATTGCAAGTAAATGGGTGTTTTTAAAATATAAAAGGTTGTATAAGATAAAATTTTAATAGTTACTAATATTCATGATATAATTAATTTATTATAAAATAAATTAATTTTATGATGTTTGAAAAGTTAACCAAAACCTACTTTATTTATTAAAACATTTTTTTCAATGAAACAAATAAGAAACATTTCAAACAATTTTTAAATGAATCATTTTTCATAAAATAATAAAATATAATTTATAATTTCAAAAAAATATTTTAAATATAATAATTATATCATTAAATTATATATTTTATCATTTTAAAAATATCTTATAATATTTATACCATCTGCATATTTTGATAATGTGGTAAAATTCATTGTTGTGTAAAAAACATAATTTTTTCACTCTTCTAATAAAATTATATTATTTTAGATAAATTGAAAAAATTTATCTTAAGATAATATGACCGTATTACATAAAAAAAGAATATTTTTCGTCATTCATATCCTAAAATCAATAAATTCTACATTCAAATAAAATCCTAAAATATTTTTGAATTTTTTATACAGTAATTCATTTTTTGTTATATTAGATATTTTTATAAATATAGTTGTTACAACAAATATACAAAAAAACATCCATTTTATAAAATCAAATTTTCTCTTAAATAATGATATTATTAGATGATTAAATATATTAATTGAGTTCTATGTTAGTGGTGATATATATATATAATATTTCCAATTATTATACATTCTAATTATATGGATTCCATACAAAGGTTTATACATATTTTTTGTATTTGGGGATGCATGTATAGATAACAATACATCATATTTTTTTAAGGAAAATAATAATAATATATATCATATTTTTTACCCCTTAAATAAATTTCATCCTTTTAAATTTAAAAATCATACTATGAGATTAAAAGTAATGGGGATATAATAATTAAACCTGAACGGGTATAGGTTATTGGTTGATTTAGTAGAGAATGTGATATTTCTCTATAAGAAATTTAATATGTGCCCCTATAAAAATAGATATTCCATTCCTAATATAAAACTAACTGGAGAAGTGGAGACAAACATATAAGGTATAAATTTCATCAAACCATTCATTATATTCATATACCCTGAATTTTATAATTATACCACTGATTTTTTTTCATTTATATCTCAATCAATAATTATTGAATACTTACATGAAATAATTCATCGATATTTATAATGTGGAAAATAAAAATATACTATTGTATAAGTCATTTAGTTGGAATTTCCTTATTACCATGAACTTGGAGGTGGTTCATGTAAATTATATTCTTTAATAATTGTAATGGTTTTTTGGGTTTTATAGTGACCATGTTAATCACATCAAAAATTATGAATCATTAGTTAATCATTAGGAAGAATATTATATTCATTATTTTTAGGATTTATTTTCCCTTGATAGATTGTCTATATATTACATCATTTACCACTATTAATGAATCATCCAGTCCCATTAATGATATTTCCTTGATAATTATTCCATTGCATTTTGACATATAATTTATTTAATTTCAATTATTTCAACAAAATTATTGCATAAAGTTTCATGAGACGATATCCTTTTCTTATTTTTTCACTAAGGATTTTAAATATGGATACATTTTTAATCATGTATCATGATATTTTGTTTGGAATAATCAATATATTTCTTAGTCAATCTTTTATTCCAACTTGCTGATATCTGAGGCAATCATATCATTTTCCTTGAAAGCCAATTTTAACTCCATCCCTTCTTGTTGAATCATTAACTAATACAAAATGGAGTTAAAATATGCGATTAACGATTAATATTATAAAAGAATTATCACATATAATCAATGATATAATGAACTAGAAGATTTATAACATTATAGCACTATCTTTTAAGAATATATTTTATTATAATATATATAACTATTTTTAAAAAATATATCATAAATAGTTTAAACTATACCATTTTTAGATAAACTATTACCAAAATTGGTTCAAGAAATATAATTTGGGATAATTACTAGTTTACCATATATTGGGTTCCGTTATAATGTTAAACCATTTTCATCAAATGTGAATAGAAATAAAATAATTCATAGTGGTAAAATAATAGTATATAATTAACCTGAGAATATTCCCTCTTAGTTTAAAATATGTTTTGCAGTTAGTTCACCTTTGAATACACCTATTGATTATTTAGTTAATACCCAACACACAATTTTTGGGATGTTAATTATAGGTAAATATATTATAGAGCCTTTATCAACATGTATTATCTTAGCATGGATGTATGTATATATAAAACCATCTACACTATACATCAACAATATTTAAGGATATCCTTATATAATTTGAATCATATTTATCATTTTTAGAAGGTTTATGTACAGTAATCCTCATAATAAATAAACTATAATAAAAAATTAACTAATTCACACTCAAATACCTACTTCATAGGCTGATGATAATTATGGAATATATAATTAATTAATTTCAATATTGGAATAATACATATAAAATATGTCACATATTCAAAAGACAAAAAGCATTTTCTTCATAGAGATTATCCATATGAAAATATTAATTTACTATGCCTATAATCATTTCACCGCAATAATTATCCTATAGATCCTTTCATATATATTTGAAAAGATATGATAATATTAATAACTTGGGGAGTGTAAACATTATAATTTGGTGAGTTAATATACTCCTAAAGTGAAAAATTATCACAATGTTTTAGATCATAAACATGAATGACCCTATTAGAAACAATTAATTATTTAATTTGATATCATATTACCCTATATGATTATCATAAAATAGGATAATCTAAAATATGATAAATACTATAATGATAAGGATGTGTAAATTTTATTTCATGGATCAAAATATATATAAATACCCAAAAAATAAAAACATTACATAAAAGAGTAGAATACATTAAAAATATGTTGTAATCATGAATAAAATGGAAAATGATGGTATAAAACATGAATATTTAAAACATTTATAGACATTATGTTTTATTATTTTTAACCTTAATACATTCCAATTCATTCATCAATAAAATTATTATTGGAGCTAAACACTGTCACACTCAACCTTTTTTAATCTATCTACATTCTATCAAAATGAAATAATTATTCTATCTATAGATATATAATCATTTAATCAATTTACTGAATGATGATATAGGTCCCACCCATCTCAAAATATAACTACTTTCCTTTAACATGATAATATAACATTCATCGTATAATGGAGAAGACGTGAAAAAATAATGAATTTCATATTTATTTCAAAAAAATCTCATATAATGAACATGATAAATAATAAGGTATAAAAAATAATTTTTCCAAAATTAATCATGTCATAATATATATATACAGTGTTATCAAAACATCAATTCATTAAATACAAACCTTGTCTAGATAATATCTGTGAAAATACTAGATTTTTCAAAAATCACTTCAAAAATTTGAAGTTAAAATTATTTTCCATATTTTTTGAAGACAAACATAAATATATAGAAATATTATATATAAAATATTAAAAAATAATAATCATTAATGAGACTTAATGTTTTTGAAATAATTTTAAGTGAAAATAATTTAAATAGTTTTACACTTAAAATAATATTTAATAACAGCAAATTGAAAAAATGTATAATTTTTTCAAAATAGGAATTGAAATTAAAATGAAATATTTCAACATTAAAATTAATATTTTTTAATAGATCCTTTAAAAATAATTAAATGTTATCAAAAATTAATATAGAGTGGATGGTAAAAATTTTATTTTAAAATGTTTGAAAACCCCATTTGACCATTTTTAATTATCCTTATTGAAAACCCGCATTGTTAAAAGTATAATAAAACAAAATATGTAAAATTAAATAATGCGACAAAATGATAATCATAGATTTATAAAATTGTTTCTTCAACAAGGGGATGAATAACATTACTAGGAATTAAAAACATGGTCAAAGAAGAATAACTATTAATATGAAAAGGAATTATTCTAAAAAATGAATTTAAACAATCAGAAGATATTCCAAATTAATAATACATTAAAGGATTACATTATTTCACTACAAATGAAGAGAAGAATACTAAATTTCATCATTATATGTTATAATATAATAGTCTTGAAGGATTGTAGGCCAAGAAAAGTGATTGTGACCCATAGAAAATATTTGAATCGTAAGCACCCCTTATAGCCTTTGTATCATTTGAATAAAAATACATTGAGAGTTATAAACATAAAAATAAAATATAATATCATGATCTATATATGATATTAATGATAATAAATTAAATAGATAGTTATTTTCACCATCTAAATGGTGACATTGTGTACAACATAAACCTATCTCAAAGGATTCAAATTTTAAACAAAGAAACCCTTATAAGTGTCAAAATCATTGAATTATTGATTATTTGGAAAAAAATTAAAAGTAATGAATTGAAAATATAGAGATAATAGTGTTTAGATACACTTTTATAGAATAATTGGAAAAAATGATTAATCATAGAATAATGATGCCAATGAAAAACCAGTATAACACAAAGAATGGAAAATGGTTTATGAAAAACACTTACACCTTAGTAAAAATTCTAATGAAACCCCTTGAAATAATGAGAGATTGAATTTTAATTTCAAAAAATATATATAAGAAAAAAATTAAAATTTAATATCCATTTTTCTGTATATACAACATTTAAAATAAATTATGTGTATAATAGAATTTTTGTCTCAAAAAATGTTGTTTTGAGATGAAACCCTTACATTGTTTCCCTAAATAATCATATGAAATCTATCATCTTGTATAAAAAATAAATATACTAAAGAGTAATTTCCAAAACATAATTATTATATACAAAATATATATCTAAAATTTCTAATTATTATATACATGTATATTAATTTGTTATGTTTTGCCACATCAAGAGTTTATATTTTTTTCCATTTGTTGTAGTTTTTTGGTGCGGTTTTGTTATTCATTCCTCTCCATGTGTAAAATTTACAGGTCAATAATATTGAAACAATTTTTTATTTATTATTTATTATGAATTTTAAATTTCCATTCACGAGTACAATATTATTTGACCTAGATCATGGAAATGAGAAAAATATTTTTTTGTCAATTTTCAACTAATGAATGATGTTTTGAATATTGTGTAATCCGTTGAAGAACAAATAAAACATAATTATTTACATATAAAAATATATTTCACATTATAATTGTAATTATGGTTTCATTTTAATCCAAGTCATAATTTCGAAGCATTGCAGAAGTATGTGGTGAAATAGACCCATAATTGAGCATACTATATCTCAGTTGGTGAGTATGGTCGAGGTGGTGTTTTTATTGACATAATATTATTATATTATAATAATAACAGTATTATTTTCTCTTTTTATAATTGTGAAGTATATTTTAACATTTTTTTATAATGAATGGATAATAGAATAAAAATGGGAAAACATTATTCAAGGATGATAGAGTACACACAACTCATGATTAGCATTTTAGTAACTCAACGAATGCTAAGGGTTCATTTTGAAAAATATTAACCATTTAAGAATTATAAATACATTATATATATACTATTAATTTATAAATTCAATCATTATGACATTTCATGAGGTGTGGTTTTGGAAAAATGTAAGTTTCATTTCGTGGAGGGGTGATTACACAATGAAAAACTAATCCAAATTATTTTTTTTCATAGAAGATAGAAGAGAATAAATAGTGGTTGAAACATAATTAAAATAAATACTAAAAAAATTATTAATATTATTTTATTATTACAACGTTTCTATGGTTAGATTATAATGTAAATAATTAAAAAACATAATTAATGATAAAAATAAATAAGTCTGTTTTATATTTAATGATATATTTTTTAAACCACATAGATAATATTCCCCTAGAATCATATTTTAATACAAATATTAGGATAAAAGAAATAAGTTATTTAATTCTGAATTAATTTTTAGAATGGTTAAACGAATGAGAAGAATGTTTCTAATATTAAAATTTTAGAATGATGATATTTCCGATAACATATTAATAAATTGAAAAAAATAATGAATAATTTATTACAATAATAATTAGTCAAAAATTAATCAATTATAAAATAACCACTCTCTAAATTTTTATTTAATTAATTAGTTGATTTATTAATGAATCAAAAAAAATTAGACAACCAAAAGAAATATTTAGATATAAAAACATTCATTCTCATTAAATTAATTATAATATAACATAGACTATCTAGAACACATAATATATTGAAAATTTTCAAATACATTATAAATTATTAGGAAAATAGAAATACAAATTTTAAAAAATAATAAATGTATATGAAAATAAAAGTAAAATATCTTTCTGAGATAGTAATATTATATTTAGATATTCAAATCTCAACATAAAAATCACACTAAAGAATTATCCATTAATATATATTTGTATATAAATATGAAATAATATAAAAATATCTCACCAAGTGGGGTATAACCTGGCCAAATAAAAAATTATTTAAAGAAATATAAATCCTAAATATAAATCTATAATATTTGTCCATGTGTTCTTCAGGATGTCGAGGCATTCTCATTATTTCAACTCCCCCACAGTTAAATAGAGTAACATATAAATAAACACATAATTATTTTAAATCAAGAATATATCCTTACACGGTAACCATAAAAATTCAATGATTTTTATAATTTATTCAAATATTTAGAATCTCAACAGATTACAGTGAAACTTTTCTCATTAGCATCCTCATAATTATCATTAATACTTTCAATAATGGATGAAGATTCCATGGAAAATAAAAATGCAGGTTTAAAATTTTATCATTGACTAATTATTTGAAATTTTATATTATAAAAATATCCCCACATTTTTATTCAGAAAATGATATCCTCGTAATCTAACATCATTTATAAATTGAATTTCTATATTAAATTTTTTTCATCCTCCCAAAATCATGTAGTTGTAAAATTAAATACCAATGAAAATGTTATTTACTAATATATTATTATGTCAATATATATTTTGATACAACAACCATTATAATTTAATATACATAATGTAGTGTATCGAACATTCCTATAGTTATGTTCCTATATTGTAACACCTCTTGACCCATTCAACCTGATCTACTTCCATAAACACAATCTTTACATTTCTGTCTTTGAAACTGATAAACAAAACCCATTTAATATATCTAAAACACACAAAATTAATGGAAATGTTGGATAAAATTTATACAAAATAAACATTTATATTTATATTTTCTTTGAAATAGGAAAAATCATTACATATCATGGAAAAATATACAACTATCACATAAAAATCAATGTAATGACCAATAATTTCTTCAGGTCTATCATGATTATTAGACATAAATTACAAAAAACCTTTCTTCATAATGTGATTTAGGAAACTAAATAAAGTGGTGAGATCATATTCTTATTAAGGTTAAAAAGGGAATATATCAATGATTACATAAGTATAACATGAACAAAAGGGCATCAGAGTATTAATATTACATTTGAAAATTGTACCTTATATGTAAAAGATCATAATATTGAGTCATGAAATTTTGAATATTCAGATGAAATGACTCTTAATAGAATATGATAAATAAATTAATAACATTGGAATATGACGTGGAATTTTTATATAGACATAATAATAATAAATAATTTCATTAATAATCAAGGATATTTTCGACGAGTATAACACTAAAATGGTTCACTGCGTAAATAATCATTTTAGTCATGGTTTGCTCCCAAGAATACACTGTTTGAAAATTTTCCTTAATCATCTAGATTTATTCCCCATTATAGAACTATTTATATCATAAGATAACAATAATTTCTAAATTCTTTGGAGGGAGATATTGCTCAAATCAATCATTAGATGTAACAAAACCACAACCATTCTTTATAACATAACCATTTCCTGGGATATAATGTAACCACCACCACATAATTAAAACCATACATATGTTTTCTATAAGACTATAAAAATTAATACAATTATAACAAATTAATGTATATAGTTTTCATTCAAATTCCATCATATAATAACCCATGTAAAAAAATAAGTTTCCTAATCATTTATTTATTTCATCAAAGTATATCCAATGAAAAAGAAACAAATTCCCTAAACACAATGTCATTATAATCATAAAAAATAATGGAATGTTTAATGGTGTTATCTTTTAATCATGTCACTAAAAAATATTATGTACCATTAAAGAATGTTATCCTATGTGTAAAATTATTTTCAAAGACCACATGGAAATTTTTATGTAATTTTTTTCCATATTAAAATCTATTAACTTTATAAAAAATAGAACACTTAAAAATGATAATATTTTATTATAAAATAAACCAATTAAAATTTAAATAAAGGTTCATATTATAGGGGACTCTTGAAGGAATTATTTTATTTCATGTATTTTATAGCAAAAAAACATTCATTTTAGATATATCTTAGAAGCGTCACAATGTAACTCATTTGGAAAACACAAAAAATATTCATTTAAGAAAATTATATAAAAAACAAGACATAGGTAAAAATTATTTTCAATAACATCAGACAACATTATAATGATTTTTTATTTTTTAGAAAAAATGAACCTAAAAGAGAAACATTCCTTAGATGAAAATTAAACATAAACAATCCCAAAAAATGATGACATTATTAAATAATCCATTATCACTATGGTTGCTTTTGAATAAAAATCACAATGAATTAAAAGACTTCATATGGATTATTACATCCAATTAATTTGACAAGAATAATAATAAATGAAATTTATGGGTAATAAATACACCCAGAAAAAGAAATAATTAGTGTATAAGTCAGGTGTCCAATTTAAACAATAGTTTGATGAAATTCCCTTACCATGAGTCTGAATCATCAAATAAGTTTTTTTTAATCATTAATAACAAAATTAGATTTATTATTCTCTTAATTAGTAAAATAATTAAATTTTGAAATTAATATTATATAACTTATTACCACTTTAGAAAACATTATTAATCATTTATGTTCACGTTGAATATTGAGGGATACATGTTACGTAAGTCCAAAATGTCTTTGGTATGTTGCAAATGGTCAAAGAGGTCCTTATTAAATCATCACCAGAATAATAGTCATGAAATAATAATTTTTTTCATCAATTATTCTTCTTAAATTAACCAATAATATGGTAGGAAAATTGATGTAAATTATAATCTCGGAGATGGTAGGTTGTACATACACATGTGTAATATTTTTATTTTTCAGTGATCTTTATGGATTGATAGAATGTTTTATTTTAACATTATAGATTGATAAAAGACAATACATATATAGATTATATTAATTAACAAAATATAATTATATATATTTCATCGATGTGAAGTGGTGATGAAAAATTAATCAATCACATTATGAAGGTGGTTGTTCAAACATACTCATGAATGTCCGTATGTTTATTCAATGCATGAAAAGTTAAAATAATAAATAATAAATTAAATTTTAATAATGACAAATATTTAACTAATATAATATATTAATAGAAATTACATCCCTATAACCTAACTTTAGAGATTGTGATGGAAAACAAATTATATCATTTTCGGAGGCGGTATTCTTCTGTACACATGATTGATTGTTTTTTACAATTTGAAATACTCTAAGATGAATATATGTAATTCCATGAACATAATTACATATTTCTATATTGAGTATACATTAGTGTTTATTTTATCATGTTTTAATGTGTTTTGATAGATATTGAAGAAGAAACAAATATAAAATATATAAATAAAAACTATAACACTTCTTTAGAAAACCTCATTCACTTAACACCTTATGTACTATAATATTTCTATTCATTATAAAAAATTCCTCTATATTTAGTGGAAGGATTAAAATAAAATATTTAGGTATGTATTGGACTTATCAAATTGGGTTTCAAGAGTTAATTAATGTGACGAGGAGGTTCCCTTTTATAAGAGATGAGAGGGGTACTCAAGGAATTTATCAAATATTTAAATTAATAAAATCGATTTTTTTTATAAATTGTTTAAAGGAGAGTAATTTTATAAATAATATTATTATGGGTTTAAATAAAATCAAAAAAATTCATTATTGAAATTTTAACTAAATTTCTACATCTATTTGTTCATATGAACCCCTAATTAACGTCTTTATCTCTTACAATGACATTATATAATTTTTAGTTTTTAGTAGCCAATATATGTAATATAAAATGGTAAATATCCCATAAATAGATCATTAATTTTATGTAAACCATATAATAATACCTTTGCATAATTTATTATTTTTTGGAATTTTATATCATTAAATAAAATATTATTTATATAAAATATCGACAATGCAAATTTTTAGATCCATTAACTATATTATCTCTAATAATATAAATTAAAAATATTAAATTAGAAAAAATAAATGTTATGATATCCATTAAATTTAATGGGAATATAAGATATTATTATTTAAAATTATTTTACATATATCATATTTATTCTAATATAAATAACATCATTTATTTCCTTATTTACATTATTATAATAATTAATGCATTAGTGTTGTCCAAGAATTTAAGGTAATTATTTTATCACTAAAAATAATATATAAAATACAAATATGATGATAAATATTTTATCATTAAAAATATTATTAAAAAAATTACAACTACATAAAACCATATTAAAAATATTACACTTATTAAAAACAAGTGTTTGACATGTTATACATTTCTTCAAATATATTACAATAAATTTTATAATATCATCAATGGTGACCCAGAAAGGTAATGTATTTGAAATTATTAAGATTATGATGGATATACCTGTATCTAACAATATTTAGGTTAGTTTTTAAGACCTTTAATATGTATTATCAATTTATTTTAAAACATTAATTATCTAATTTACCCTTTATTGTGGTTAAAAAATTTCTATGTTTACTTTAAATAGTGTTTTAAAAAATTGGAAACATTTAATAATATGGAACTTTGGACTGAAAATGAAATAAAATTTTCAAAATTAATATATCGTATATTACAAAATTGAATTAAAATGTATACCAAATAAAGGCTATAATGTATAGTAATTTAGAAAAAAACATCATTTTAATTATAACATTATATTATACTAAATTAAAGTACAAAATCAATTTCAATAACCATAATTGGATTATTATAAATTCAAATAAACTAACTAAAATTTGTAAAAACATCAAAAAAAAAAATTTACCTTAAATATATCTAAAATTAAATTATAGATTTAAATAATAAATATTTATTTTGACACTTATTTAAAAAACAAATAATTTAAAAATATCGAAAAAATTATCCAAATATAATTTTATAAATTAGACATCAAACATTAAATTAAATTGTTAAATTATATTTAATAAATTTTTAAAAATTAATAAATTTTACAAAAAATGATTTTGGATGAAGCATATTTTCGAAGAATAAAATGACATAAACTAAAATACATTTAATTAATTAAAAAAATTAATTAATAAATTATAAATGAGTAGTAAAATTATATATTTCATAAATCAGTTATTCATATCCAGGCCTCCCAATTCAATGGCTTGGCTATACTCATCAAATTTTAAAAATAATTATTTTTAATCTTGGGTAGAATATCTTATATTCTAAATATTGTTTTAGAATAACGGGATATTAAATTCTCTCCCTACTAATATATTATATCTTCAATGTTTGAAAATGGTCTCAATAATTCGGGATTCAATTGTTAAATGCCTTTATAAAAAATTCAACTTCATAATAAGGGTTAATAAGACTTCCACTAGAAAATAGAGAGAAGTGATGTTTGAAGGTCATCTAGAGTTACACATTAAAGGATTAAAAGTGGGAAAAAATGTGGGAATTGTAAACTTGGATATGGAAGAAAATCCAAACTCTAAAGGATTATTAAATAGTAATTGACAGCATAGTCATGAGAATGTTAACAACAACACAATGTAAAACTTTGTTGGTTTCTGGTCTATTGACATCTCAATATGAAATGTAAATTAATAAAAGTTTTATTTTAATATATTTCTATTAGATATGTGGAAATAAGTTTCAATATATACTATTAACATAGCTAAAAGTACTTACATTACAAATATAATTTCATTCATTAATTAATTTCCACCACAAACCGATATTTTTCCCAAAATGATGTGTTTTTTAGATGAAATTTTTCATGCATGATCCACATAATCCAAAAACTAATGGATATAATAAACTAAAATAGTATATAAAATATATTCCTCCCACATTTACGAATTAACTAAAAAATATTATTAGAATATGATAATTAGATTCTTGAAAATATTAACGCTTCATTTGAGGAAAACTACTTTAATCTCTAAAATTCAACTATAATTCCGTAAGTTCAATATATCAGTTTCAATAAATAATTTCAATTAATATTAATGAAAATATTATATATAATTTTTGAAACCCAAAAATAAAGAGGATTTTATCACATAGTCTCACTGGAAAAATTTTGTAATTATTTACCCAAATATACTAAAAGTAAATATATATTCTCTAAAATACCCTAACCATTTACATAAATAAGATAAATCACCGTAAATCCACAATAAAATAATATATGAAATAAAAAATTAACCTTTATATCCTCAAATAAATTTCAATAACACTATATTTACCATAATCATATAGGGCTCACAAAACAGTGAGATTCTATGAAAATAAAATTAATCACATTATACTAAATCACTATCAAATCCAATGGTTATTTATATGATAAAAAAATTTTCCCAAATTGAAAATAAAAATTTTCTATTATATATTTTAAATAAATAAAAACAATTTCACACTATCTATAAAATCATGAAGGCCAATTATAGGATTTACACCCCTTTCGCCTTTAATCTATAGCTTTAATCACCATGACATTTTTTGATGTGACGGGTTGTCACCCATCCAATGGATTGTGCCACAACCTATGATTTTTCCATTTTTGAAAAATATATTAACATAATTATCATCAAAGTTTAGTAATATGTGTATCATATAACAAAAAAACACAATATATTTTATATCAAAGAAACTTCTTTACCTCAATGTCTATTTCATACCATTTCTATTGACTCCCAAAATGAAATAATCCATAAGTGTTTCAAAATAAATGAACTTATAAACAATAAATGTTATCCAAACCATTAAAACTATTTCTAAAAATATTAAAGAAATTATTACCCAAATATCATTTTCATGAAAAACTATAACAAATACAATTGCTATATTACCATAAATGTATCTCAAAATACAATTAATCATATAATTAATTCACCACTTAATACCCCATAAGGGATCTAAGACATTGAACTTATGGTCATCCTTGAAATTATAATACCATGTTTTTCTCAATCACTCATAAAATAAATTTCCATGAAACATCCTAAGCTTCAATATTTTCAAAATTTATTTCGAATACTAATATAAACAACCCGAGTTTCACGCTCATAGATATGGTTCTAAAATCATAAACATTATTTTTCTTAAATCGATTCTGAATAATGTGTCTCATTTTTAAATATCAAAAAAACAATAAATAAATGTAAATATTGGATAAATTTCATAATAATAAATGTTTGGCTTCATGTTTTATAGAATAAGGAACAAATTTAATATATAATTATAAAATAAAAAAATTGAACATAAAAATATATATCATGTCTAAATTTTTTTCAAATATAGAACCATTGTTATATATACCCTACCAAGAATCATTATTCATATCATTATTAAATGAAACATAAGATAATAGTGAGAGAATATGATTATCATTGGAAAAAAGTTAGTTATTAAAGAATATTTAATCATAAAATTAGAATATGGGATTATTGACAAAGACATAACATTTAGAAATTATACCATGTATATCAATGATCATAAACATGATTCATAGAATCTTGGAAGAACATAATACTTGATTCATAATGGAATATGATACATAAGGAAATAAATTAGCATAATATAAAGAATTATCATTTATAAAGAAGCCTGGATAATAATTTCCATAGTAGTAAATTATATTTTTCAATATTATCATAGTAGAATGGGTTCACTCCCCAAACAATTATAGTAGTAAAGGGTCATTCCCAAGACTATCATGGTGGAAAAGGTAACTTGCTAATCTGATATCACCCCCAATTCAATTCTTTATTATCTCATGAGATGTAAAACCTTAACCAATACATTTTATGGAGATATAGGTCCCACCAATCTTTTGTTATAAGGGACCCACTATACTTGGTTGTAACATAACTATCATAATTGGAAATAACATAACCACTATCACATAATGAAAACCATACATATATATTCCGAAAGATTATAAAAAAACTCTTCAAATCAGATCCTAGGAAACTAAATGCTTTTAAAAAACATCTCGTAATATCAACACCTCTGGAAAATAAATGGGTGTCACGAGCATTTCATTATTTCATCAAAGTATAACTTGTGAAAAGTTAACTAGTTTCATAAGCACCATTTCATCATAAATATAAAAATTCCATAGAATAAATAATTATGATATAATTGGATGATTTCCATAGTATATCATATGTAACATCAAATTATGTCAACTTATATTGAAAATGATTGTGAAATATCAAATTGAATTATTTTAGAGGAAAATAACATTTCTATTTAAAAATATATTCTATTTCTAAAAAACTATACATTCGTAAATGCAAACAATTCGTCAAAAATAATCTTTCAAAAATAATATAGGACGAGTCAAATAATTTAGGCATCATGATAGATAAAAAATAAGTTTATTTTATATATGTCAAAAACATTCATTTCATACTATTGTAGAAAATTTCACAATGTACCTCATTTTGAAAACACCATATAGATTTCATTCAAAATGTTTTTTTTTGAAAAATAAAACATGAACCAAAATAATTATATATAATTAGAATATAAAATTATATTCATTTTTTATTTGTTTCGAAAACATATACATGGAAGAAAAATCATCTGTAACATAGAATTATTCATAAACATTTTCCAACAACAAAGAGACTGTGAATTAAACCCATAACACTTTGTAAATTTTTGATTCATAATAACCAAAAAAATTGATGGATATTTATATACCTTAATTTTCATTATAATATTTATAATATACATTCATGGGTTTTAATACACTCAGAAAATAAATAGTTAGTGTATAGTCCATGTGCCTCACATAAATAAAATTGAGATTAAAATCCCTTACCATGATTTCAACATGTTATGTATGTCATTTATCATTCCAAATAGTAATCATAGGTAAATTGTTAAATTTATTAAGAAAAAATTGAAAATTTATCATTAATTATATATCTGTTATTATTATGTAATAAAAATTACTTAATAATTTATGTTCACTTATCATTTTTCAATGATATTTGGTACATAATTCGAAAATAACATCCAAAAGTTAATTAAAGTCAATGCATCGATTATTCCATCATATCCAGATTAATAATAATTAAATAAATTTAATTTTTATTAAGTAATTATAATTTTGAATAAAACAATTAAATATTTTTTTAAAAAAATTAAGTATGTTATAATCATGGGGATAGTAGGTCATACATATTCAAGAGTAACGTTTCTGTTTTCCGGCGATCATATTGGAAAATGGTAACTATTATTTTATAATTACATAATAATTAAAAAATAATATATATATATATATAAGATTAATTCCTTAAATAAAAATATATATACATATAAATATATCTTCTATGTGATGTGTTGATAAAAAATGAATTACATCACTTTATAAATGTGGTAGTCCACATGTACTCACAAACAACATTAATTTTTTATGCATGGAATGGAAATAATGTAAATGATATATTATATTTTAATAATAAAAAATATGTGATGAATTCAATATATTACCATTATTTCTATCTTTTTAACCTATCATGATATACAATGATTGAAAATTAATTGCATCAGTTCATGAGGTGGTATTCTGCCGTATACATTAACGAAAATTTCAAATTCAATTTGATGGAAGATGAGATGGATATATGTCAATAAAAACCTAATAACAAATCTGTATATTTAGGATAAATGTTTTAATATTTTATAATGGTTAAATAAGTTTTGAGGGGTGTGGAAGTAGATAATAAAATAAAATTGCAGATGAAAACCTTACAACAACTTATGAAAACTTTTTTTTCATATGACATTAAGAGAATTAAAATTTATATGATTACAAAACAAAGACCTAAAAAATGATATTAGGTATTATATTAATTTAATTTTTTATGTATTTAATGAATCAAATGGTGTTTATAATGATAATAAGAGCTTCCATTTTATATTTTATGGGTGGGGTACTGTTTGAATTTCTCAAAATATTAAATTAATGTAAATTAACATTCAATTTAAAATGGATTTAAAGTGAGTTATTTGAAATATAATATGATTTTGGTTTTATATAAAATCATAAAATAAAAATTATTAATGATTTTACTCTTTTCAAACCACTAACTTTTTGTTTTATCAAATATTTAACATCATTACTTCTTACAATGAAAAAATGGATTTTTTACTGTTTGAGGGTCAATATAGTTACTATAAAATTAACAATACCCATAAATAGACCAATATTGATATTATAATTTTCATACTATTAAATTGTACATATTTTATATTTTTATGTTTTTTATATCATTTAAGTAAAAATTATTTACTTCAAAATATGGATAATGTCATTTTTTATTACTATTAATTACATTGACATTAATCTAATCACGAAAATATGTAAATTTGAATAAAAATTATGATATACATAACATTTTAAGGTAATCTAGTAAATTATTTGTCATGACCCGTCCTCAGGGACCATTCCGTGACTACCCCAAGCCTTCCTTCCATAGGCCAGAGGCTGGCGACTAGCACCAAAGGTGTAAATCACTATGCTAGGAAGGAATTTCCATTATAAATTGTAAACAAAAACAACAGAGTACACAACTGGAAGTAAAACACTAAGTAAAACTATATACAAAAGATTTCATGGAATGAAAAAGGGGTTGGAAATACAATCCCAATAGTAAAGTACAAGGAAAGGACAAACCGGTACAACTAAAAAGAAATACAGCTAGAAGGTGTCTAGCAGCTTTTGCATCGTCCATCACAGATCCTACCGGAAGGGTAGGTACATATAGCCTCCACAATGATCCACCTTGGACCATCTCACCCAGGTACCAAATCGTCGTGAGGTCCACCTCCGAGTACCGTCCATTCCACGTACACTTCGCCTCGGTCAATGCTGTTCTTTTTCTACATCCAACAGAATGAGGTGCGGGCATAGCCGGTGTAGCGGTGAGTATAAAGATACTCAGTAGGGACCATGCGACCCTCAATATCTCACAAAAACCTCCAAGGATAAACTATGAGTTCAAAATAAAGGATTAATATTACTTAGGTACATGCGCATACATATACCAATGTTATCTAGTAACACATCTCAATCAGGAGGAAATCACAAAAGTCATGACTAAGCTCAAACTTGGATTTTCATTATCGAAACAATGACTGCTAGAGAACTCGTCCTCTATCGAGAACAGTAGTCCTTTCGTGACACCATGATTCTTCTCACTAACCTAGGACTACTAAGGTACTCCACCTGTAGAGTACCATGAGTCTGTTCCAACTACTAGGTTCTCCTCCACTGTGGGTCTGCCACCAATTACCAGGTGCACCCCCTAACAGCTTGCAGAGGAACTCCTCCAGTCGATTACCACATGTCTGCTGCCAACTACCAGGTGCTCCTCCACCATGGGCATGCCTCCAACTATCAGGAGCTACCCACTGGTCTAGTCGAATCGGTCAAGCAGTCATCATCTCTGTTAGAAAATATGTCTCTGCACTCTGCCTGCTCATCACTGGAAGAATCCACTCCACAAGCAACTGGGAAAAACTCCAACTGTCGTTAAGTACCATGAAAAGGTATCTCAAAGTCCTTCCACACCATAGGGGTCTCAACGCAACCGAAGGTGCGTCAATAGGACACCCGATCTTTGAGTTGAAAGCCTTTTAGTCCCGGGGGCCCAGTTGGATTCTTGTATGAACCAACCCGACTGTATCTCAACTATACCATGAAGTCTAGTGGATTATTCTCAAAGGGAGCAATTATCACCGATATAACTAGCGCCGTTGAAGGTTCTTCAAATGGTCATCTGGTGCCAAAGATGTGGTCAAAGTAATCAAAGGGGTCAGAAGTGGGCATGGGTCCTGTCCGACCCAGTCGGACCGACTCGGCCCAACCTAGTATGAGAAGACCCGCTCATTGTCATCTCGGACTGACCTGATGGGTCTGACCTAGTCTGTTTGGTGGGTCAGCCCACTATGTTAGGCCCAATCCACTCAGCCCGACCCAGCGGACTACGAGGGCAGTTCGGCCCAGATACCGCCAGACATGCAGCTTAGGGGGTCAGTTTGGCCAATTTTGTTAGGGGAAAAACTCTAGAGATGGACGACGAGAGGCCAGCGGTAGGCCGGGCAGGGCACCGTTGGGCGGCTGGACATCGAGCAGGCAGCAGGTGCACCGGGCAGGGCGTTGAGGTACCAGGCAGTGGGCAGGGGCAGTGCGCTGGGGCACGGGCAGGGCACTGGGCACCTAGAAGACTGCTAGTAGAGTCCAGGTAGGATAGTGTTAGTGCACGAGGGCATCGGGCAGGCCACCAGTAGGGTCCAAGTAAGCCATCGGTGGCACAGGCAGCATGCCGGGGCACCACAGGGTTCCGTCGGAGATGGGAAACGCGTAGGGAACATGGGCAGGGGGTCCAGGCAGTGCGTCAGGGCAGCACACGAGGGCGCGAGGAGCACACCGGGGCTGCGCGACGGCGCGGGTAGCACGCCGGGTCTGTGCGAGGGCACAAGCAGTGCACCGGGGATGTGCGAGGGCGCGGGTAGTGCGCCGAGGCGCCCTGGGGGTGGTGCAGTTTGCGGAGGTCGCATGTAGCGTGGCCTTTGTTCACCGTCTTCGTTTCTATCCCCGCGTGTACCACCTCAGTCATCAAAAACCATGAACAATCCAAGGGGAGGGTGGGACCGTGTTCGTGCCTCCTGAGCCCCTCTCTTTATGATGATATAAACTTGCGATTCTCATTCCATAACATTGAATGATGAATAATGAGTAAAAAACAATTCAAATCCCATACCTCGTTTTTCGATCGTAGATGATGTCGCAGAATAAGGCGGGAGTCGATTCTTCGTTCGCCGAGCTCTTCATGCACACACAATTCTCAATCTTGTGTGACAGGAAGTGTTAAGAGGTGACAATGTCGAAGATGGTGTTCTTCGCATTCATTGCTAGAGTGTTCTCCAAAATCTCCTCCTCTCCTTAATTCCCCAAATCAAAGTTTGTGCCAACACACACAATAATAATATAACACATCTTATTATAGTGTTGGCATAATGAATTCAAAATGATGAGATTAATTAAAAGTGAAAACCTATTTAATTAATTAGGGTGGAGGCTCAAAAATTAATGGGGGAATGTGAAGAGGATCACCCACATAATTGGGGGTTCTAAGGGGTTAAAGTGGGTTAGAGGAGTTAAAGAGATAGGGTGGGCCCCATCTAATAACATCCTTTCAAGGGAGGGTATGTTCGGGTGCACCCCACCACCATAACCTCCCATGGGAGGTTTGGGTGTGGTGGCCCCCACCTCCATCCTTCCCTTGGAGGTTTCAACCACCCAAAAAAAGTTAATACTTTATTTTATTCAATTTAATTAAAACCCCCAAAAACTAACCTCCAACCTCATCAGAACGCAACTATGGTGAAGGTATTCCTAAGAAATCACCGATGTTGCGAGTTCAAGGGAGCCTTCAAATTTCAATTCCAAGAAATGGTTCCAATGATATAAAATCCCGCTCGTACCTTTAATGAACGAGCCGAAACAAAACATCTGAACTTGATTCCAAACACATAGGGCCTCGAAATCAAGTACCATAAGAAACCGTGGATGCGTAAAAATCTCATGTATTTAATAAAAAAATTCATGGATATTCCAGGTCTTAACATTCTCCCCACCTCTGAGATTTACATCCCCATATGGTAAAACTCCAACTAAGGGAACAAATGAGGATAGTGAGAACGTATCTGAGCCTCCCGCTCCCATGTGCTCTCTTGGAGGTTCTTGTGCTTCCAACGAACGCACACCATAGGTATCGACCGTCCACGTAGGACCCACTGTTATCGATCCTCAATCTCCACTAGACCCTCAGTGAATGTTTCCCTATCATCGATGTCCAGCTCCCCGTGGTTGATGATGTGGGATGGGTCGTGCACGTATCTCCACAGCTGTGATATGTGGAAGACACCGTGCATCCTGGGCGACATAGGTTGAAGAGCTAAGTGGTAATCCACCTTTCCTACTATAATGAGGACATAGAATGTTCCTATGAATCGTGGATACAATTTTCCACCTCGTCCAAATCTCCATAGAACATGTCGTGTTGAGACCCGTAGAAAGACAAGGTCACAATCCTCGAACTCTAGAGGACTCCGTCTCTAGTCCACATATGACTTTTTTTTGCTCTGTGTAGTCTTCATCCACCCCTGTATGATCTACGCCTTCACCATGGTTTCATATACCGTCTCTGGTCCCACAAGTGCTGAATCCCCTGCGTCTTTCCAGCACAGTGGCGATCTGCATGGTCGACCCTTCAAGGCCTCAAAATATGCCATACCGAGGGTGGAGTGATAACTGTTGTTGTAGGAAAACTCCACCAATGGTAGCTTATCATCCCAGTTGTGACCAAAGTTGGGGAAACATGCATGGAGCTTATCCTCGAGGGTCTGAAGGGTCCTCTCAGTCAGGCCATCCGTCTGATGATGGAAGTCGGTGCTTAGAAGAAGTTGTGTCTCGATAGCTTCATGCAACCCCTTCCATAACCGGGAAGTAAAGTGTGTGTCACGGTCGGAGATAATAGAATAAGTTACACCATGTAAACACACAATATCTTGTACATTCAGTTGTCCAAATATCTCTAATGATCCAGGATCTCTGACAGGTTGGAAGTGGGACGACATGGTGAGATGGTCAACAGTCACCCATATCGAATTGTGACTCCTGGATGTATGTGGAAGACCCGTCTCAAATTCCCTGGATATCCCATCCCACTTCCACTCTGGGACCTCTAAAGGCTGAACCAAGCCTGGTGGTACCTGGTGCTTTGCCTTCACTTGATGACATGTGAGGCATCATGAGACAAACTCAGCTACCAAATTCATTATACTTGGCCACCAGTGCTGTTGTCGATGGTCCTGGTACATCTTCACCAGCCCTGGATGTACTGTTAGAGGGGAAGTGTGGAATTCCCTGAACACTTCCTCCTGAAAAGAAACTGGTACCATAGTGCATCCTATGAAGGGTATGACATGCTCCCCACCTTCAAAAAATCTATAAGGTGGTTGCCCTGTGGATATCTGAGCATGTCACTTCTCACAGTCAGTGTCTCCATGCTGTGCCTCCTTGACTCACTGAAGAAGTAAAGGAGTGACTATAAGAGACTAACGATATGATTCACCATCCCTATCCACAATGCATATCTATATGGCAGCCAGCTACTCTATCTCCTCTTCTAGAAGCTGAATGCCTGATCTCCTACAGAGAGAATATGCAACAATGTTCCCTTTCCACTCGAGTATAGACTATCTCAAAGTAATATTCCTAAAGAAACTCAATCCAACATTGTTGTATCAGGTCCATGTCCTTCTAAGAGAAGATATACATGATACTCTTGTGATCAGAGTACACAGTAAAACATTCTCCCATCAGATAGTTCCACCACATCTTCAAGGTGAAGACCACTGCTGCTAACTCCATGTCTTGGGTAGAATTGTTCTCCTCATGGTGTCTCCGGTGCCGAGAACCATATGAGATCACTACTCACTCCTGCATCATGACACCCCCATGTCCGGTCCCGGATGAGTTGCAGTAAACTACTTACCTTACATCCTCCTCTGTAAGCCTCAAAATGGGGCAGAAGTCAGCCTCTTCCTAAGATCCAGAAAGCTCTGCTGGCATCGCTCTGAACAAACAAAGGTTTTCCCCTTCTTTGTCAGAGTTGAATGTGGTGCTACGACTCTAGAGAAGTCTAGAACAAACCATAGGTAGTATCCATCCAAACCCATGAAACTCCGTACATCTTTCACACTCTGGGGTGGCTCCCAAGAAAGTACCACCTCGATCTTCACGGGATTTATAGCATCTCTAGCCTTAGAGATGACGTACCCAAAAAATTGAACCTCTCAAATACAAAACTGGCACATCGAGAGATTACTATTAAGCTGGTGCTCTTGGAGTGTATCCAATACTACCTTCAAATGGTAGGCATGCTCCTCCTCAGTAGTTGAGTAAATCAGAATGTCTTCGATGAAGAGTATGACAAATAAATCATGGTAAGGCTGGAAGATGTTGTTCATGAGACTCAGGAACACTGCTGGAGCATTGGTTATGTCGAAGGGCATAACCAAGAACTCATAGTGTCTGTACTGACACCAGAAGGCTGTCTTCTGCACATCCTCTTCTCAAAATCCAGTCTGGTGATATCCTAAATTGAGGTCTATCTTTGAGAACCATCGTTCTCCCTTTAGCTAATCAAAGAGGTCTTCAATCCTCAGAAATGGGAACTTGTTCTTCACGGCCACCTGGTTCAGGCGACGGTAGTCGACACAGAACCTCATGCTCCTGACCGCCTTCTTGGCAAACAGAATCGGGGCTGCCCAGGTAGAAACAGTAGGCCAGATGAATCCCTTCCCATGTAACTCCTCAAGCCGTACCCTCATCTTGTGAAGCTCAATAGTAGAAATTCTATATGCAAGATTCAATATCAGTGTCGTCCTGGGGTATAGGTCAATGTAGAAGTCCACCTCTTTGGGATGAGGTCATCACGGGACATTGACTGGGAAAATATCTTCCTACTGGTCCACTACTATAGGATTAGTCAGACTCTCCACATCTACTACAATGAGGGTAAGGTATGCCAACTAGTGAGTGATCGGCTGCACCCTCCTCTGAGTATTTTTGTCATATGCTGCAAAGGATCCCTTCTCGCCAGTGATGGTGAACCTGGTCCCATCTATGCGTACACACCTCACTTTACACCTAATACAGTCTATCTGAGCATGGACTATAGATAACCAGTCCATACACATGATGACATCATAAGGCCTCGAAGCCGCTACTAGGAGATCCTTGCTAAAGCAATCACCTCCTAGGGTAAGCTCACACTACCGGCACCAGTGAGAAATCGTCGAGGATTCTCTTGTAGGATTATCTTGCTGTAAGGTTCGAGCCAAAAACTCCGTCTAAATCTCCATCCTCCGAACAAAGGCAGTGGCAATGAAAGATTGATCGGAACATGTGTCTATAAGAACTGTAGCTAAGGTGAAGTAGACACAGATCATACATCGAATCATCTTCAGTGTGCCATGGTCGTATGCATCAGCTTCCTGGAGCTGAGCTCTACCCTGTCCACCCGCTCCCTACTATCGGGGTGGACCTCCTGGTGGTGGTGGAGGTAGCACATCGTAACGTCGACTGCCGCCAGCTGCTTGACCAGCTTCTCTACCACATCTGCATGTGCCCTGCAGACCTCCTCGATCGATACTCTGCCTCTGTCTGATAGGTCCCTCAACTGACTATTGATCGTCAGTATGGTGGGTCGTACAGTCACATTCCATGTGACCATGCCCGCCACATGAGTAACACTGCCACTCCTGGAATGAATGGCTATATCTACACTCTGGTTTCCCTACACAACTAATCCTGAGTCGAGCGGTCGTCCACCTACAGGTCTGGTCCTCTTGGACCTCTGTGTCATCTGTCTACTGCTAGCTACATTAGACTCCTCTGCAGGTATACTAGAGTGGGTCTCACTATTGGAGACTCCTCAGTAAGGAAACTCTCCACTAGGGGGGATCCCTCAAACACTCCCACCTATGTCGGAATGGTGAGATAGATCATCTAGAATCTGATCTCTCTCTTGATCCCCTACTATAAGGTCTAGGCCCGGAAGAATGGGTCTCATACCATATCTGAGGAGTAGCGCGAGAGGTCAGTGAACCTCACTAGTACTGTGCTAATGTCATGCTACCATGTTTTAGATGAAGTAGCTCTTGTATCTACACCTTTCAAAGGGTGGATGGAACAAACTATGCCCGTAACAGGCTCTTGAAGTCTGTCTGGAGTAATACCCCCTCATCATGGACCTGATACATCAGGCTCCACCATCTTCCTACTGTTACTCGAAGGAGTCTGGCAATAAGGATCACCGTGTAGTTTTCTGGTGTCACTAATAGCCTGAAAACTTTCACCACAGCCTCTATCCAATCCTCAGCCGCCTATGGATCCACCTATCAGTGGAAGCTGGTTGGCCTCTGGCACTAGAACTCATGCAACGCGCTCAAGAAGTGTGCATTGTCTGCTACTGGGGAAGGGGGAATCGGTGGCCCAATGGGTGGTGGTACTACTGGTGCCTCAACTAGAAAGGGACCTAAACCGAGGCCTCGTCACACAGTGGGATGTCTGAGCATACGACTCTTGGGGCTCTAACTAGTCATCCAGGGGAGGCATCCAGAAAAGAACAGATCTGACATTGTCAACACATTTTACCAGGTGAGATTACCAGATTGATCTCAATTAAAGTGGAACTTTTGAAACATACACGCCATCAGTGTTTTCATTCATAGAGTTGGAAATGAGATGTCAGGGTCCTTATGTATGGATACGTCGGTCGCCACACCAACACTAGACTCCTTGAACTGATAATCACACTCGATACCCTTAACACTATGGAATCACATAAAATAATGATCAGAGCCCTTAGTTATATGGTAGAACAGACTATTTTAATACTTATTTGTCACGACCCATCCTCGGGGCCCGTTCCGTGACTACCCCATGCCCGGCTTCCATAGGCCAGGGGCCGGCGAATAGTTCAAAGGCATAAATACCTAAGCTGGGAAGTCATTGCCTTTTTAAATTGTAAACACAAACAATAGAGTACGAAACAAGAAGTAAAAAAACTAAGATAAACTATATATAAAAGATGTGTTGGAATGAAAAAGGGGCGATAAATACATGCCCAACAGTAAAGTACAAGGAAAGGAAAAATAGGTACAAATAAAAAGACAAACAACTGGAAGGTGACCAGAAGCTCCTGGATTGTCCACCACGGATCCTACTAGAAGGGTAGGTTTATATATCCTTCTCAGTGCTCCACGCCCATCCGTCTGCTCTGAGTATCGACTCGTCGTGAGGTCCACCACTGGGTACCATCCAGTCCTCGTACACTTAGCCTCGGTCAGCACTGTCTGTCATCAACATCTGACACAACGAGGTGTGAGCATAGCCCAGACAAGGGTGAGTATAAAGACACTCGGTAGGGACCCCGAGACCCTCAAGGTGCCACAAAATTCAACAAGGATAACCTAAAAGTTCGAAACAATGGATAACCTTTACTTATGTATATGCCCATACATATACCTAAGTTATCTAGTAACCCATCTCAATCATGAGGAAAACACAAAAAGTCATGAATAAACTCAAACCAGGATTTTCATTATGGAAATAATGGATGCTGGAGAACTCCTCATCTATCGAGAATAATGGGCCTTTCATTACACCAAGTCACTTCTCACTAACCTTGGACTACTGAGGTACTCCTCCTGTCGAGTACCACGGGTCTGCTGCCAACTACCAGGCACTCCTCTGTTATGGGTCTGCCGCCAACTTCCATGTGCACCCTCAAATAGCCTATAGAGGTAATCCTCATGTCGAGTACCACAAGAATTCTACCAACTACAAAGAGCTCCTCCACCATGGGATTTCCGCCAACTATCAGCCGCTCCCCACTGGGCTATTCGAATCGGTCAAGCATTTGTTAGGTCTGTCAACTACTAGGTCTCTGCACTCTGTCTACTCATCACTGGAAGGATCAACTCCATGAGCTACTGAGCAAAACTCCAAATGTCGCAAAGTGACACGAAAAAGTCTCTCAAAGGTCATCCACATCATAGGGGTCTCAATATAATAGATGATACGTCTATCAGACGCCCATTCTGTGAGTAATTGGCCTTTTAGTCCCGGGGGCCCGGTTGGATTTCTGTACTAACCAACCCGACCGTAAATCTACTATACCCCAAACTCCAGTGGGGTATTCTCAAAGGGACTAATTATCATCAAAATTATCAGTGCCACTTATAGTTCTTCAAACAGACATCCGGTTCCAACGATATTTCCAAAGTATGTAAAGGGGTCGGTAGTGCACAAAGGTTCGGTCCGACTGCGTCGGACCGACTCGGCCCAACCCAATCGGAGCTGACCTGCTATAGGTCAACCCAGAAAGACCCGATGGGTCTGACCTAGCCTGTTGGGGGGGTCATCCTGCTATGTCTGGTCCGGTCTGCTGGCCCCAGCCCAGTGGACTATGAGGGCGGTTTGGCCCGGATGCCTCCACATAGGCGGCTCGGGTGGTCTAGTCAACCATGGCCGCGAGGGGTGCGGCTCAAGAGTTTGGCTGCCAAGAGGCTAGTTGAAGGCCATGCGGGGAGTGGGTTGGCTGGATGGACATCGGGTAGGCCACGGGTGCACCGGGTAGGGTGCCGGGTAGCGCACCGTGGCACCGTGCTGGGGCGAGGGTAGCGCGTCGGGGTGTTGAGCAAACCATGGTAGGGGCTGCGGGGACACCGCGCATGACACATGGGCACTGGGCAGACCACCGGTAGGGGTTGGGAAGGCCAATGGAAAGGTGCAGGGGCGCTGGGTAGGCTGCCGGGTAGGCCGCCAGCAGGACGCAGGGGCACCGAGCAAGCTGACGGCAGGGTCCGGACAAGCAGCCCGAGGCGCAAGCAATGCCCCGGGGTGTCGTAGGGTGCCTGCAGAGCTGCGAAACGCATGTGGAACGTAGGAAAGGGGCATGGGCAGGGTGCAAGGACAATGATCCAGGTCACGGGTAGTGCGCCGGGAAATGCACTAGCGCGTGAGTAGCGTTCTGGGGTAGCGCACTAGGGCTCGGGTAGCACACGGGGCGCCGCGGGGGTGATGCGGTTCGCGGAAGCCATAGGTAGCATGGCCTTTTTTCACCATCTTCATTGTCGTCATTGTGTGTACCACCTCTGTCATCAACAACCATTAACAAGTGAGGGGGGAGGGTTAGTCCGTGTTCGTGCGGCCTGAGAACTCCTTGTTACGGTGATAGAAATTCGGAATTCTAATACCATATCTCTGAATGACGAAGAATGAGTACAAAAAAATTCAAACCCCCTACCTCAATTTTTGTTCGTAGATGAAGCCACAGAAATAGGCGGCCATCGATTCATCATTCTCTGCATTCATCACACAATCCCAATTCTCAATCTTGTGTGTCAGGAAGTTTTCAAAGGTGACGATGTTGAAGATGGCGTTCTTCGCGTTCTTTGCAAGAGAGTTCTCCAATAGCTCATCCTTTACATAATTCTCCCAACCAAAGTTGATTCATACTCCCAAAATAATAATATAAAACATCTTATTATAGTGTTGGCATAATGAATTAAAAATTTTGAGATTAATTAAAAGCGACAACCCATTTAATTAATGAGGTTGGAAGTTCAAAAATTAATGGGGGAATGTGAAGAGGCTCCCCACTTTATTGGGGGTTCCAAGGGGTTAAAGGGGGTTTGAGGAGTTAAAGATCTTGGGTGGTGCCCACCTAATAACATCCTCCCTGGGAGGTTATTCTCGGTTAGGACCCACCACCATAACGTCCCAAGGGATGTTCTGGTGTGGTGGTCCCCACCTCCAACCTCCACTTGGAGGTTTCAACGACCCATATAAAATAATCTTAATACTTTTTTTATTCAATTTAATTAAAAATCCGTAAAAACTAACTTCCAAACTCGTAAGAATGAAACTGCGGTGAAGGTCTCACTACGCTATCACCGAAATTGTGAGTTCCACGGTGACCTCAGATTTTAATTCTGAGCACCAGTTCAAATGATATAATATCACACTCATATGTTTATGGATAGCACCCTACCAAATCTTCCATACTTGATTCCGGACACACTGGTTCTCAAAATCAAGCACCGTCAGAAACTACGCACTCGTAAAATTTGCACGTATTTATGAAAAAAATTTCCATGAAAATTCCTGGTCTTTAAATTATTTTTCCTAATGATTTATCGAAAATTATATTTATTTTTATATTATGAATATCATTTAATTTTTTTGTATCATTAATTGAACAAGTATCGCATCAACGTTATGCATGAATTTAAATTAATAATTTCTTTCACATGAAATTAAAAATAAATTGCTTTTATAACGATAAATAATTTATATTTAAAAATCATATTTATATTAACACTTATCCTCTTGATAATAGACAAATTAAAATAGCAATTTTATTAAAAAAACAGTGAGATATGTATGACATGTAATTAAATAAAAAGTATAAATGTCATAATCTCATCTGGGTGGCCCCAAAAATTCAAAAATTAACACTTAAATTATTATGTTATTGATATAATCACGAAATAATATTTTGGTAAGTGTATGAGTGATTTAACAGTTATAATCATTTAATTTTTACCCATTAATTACACGAGTTTTCATTTATCCTCAAAACTAAAAATTATGAAGTTGTCTCTTCATATTATCCAAAAAAGGGTATATATTCAATAAAAATATAAATTTTAAATAAAAATAAATAATCCATTTTTGAAATTCAAATTAACAAACATGCATACTATAATTTTAAATTATTTTAGCACAACACAATGAAAAACAGTTTTTAAACATTTTAAATATAATATGTTTCCAATAATATATGATAATATTAAATATGTATTAAAAAATTAATTGAAATATTTTTCAAACAAAATTAACCTATAAAAATTTATATATAATACAAAAAATTACCATCTAAATACATTAAATTAAAAATCTATTTTAAAAAATCTTTATTTTTCACTATTCCTCAAAACAAAATATTGATATAAAAGTATAAAAAAATTCAAAATATAATTTTTAAAAACATAATTAAAAATTTATATTATAGAAATAGATAAATTTTACAAAATTTCAAAAAATTAAAAAACCGTATGAAAATTCATTTTTTACAAAAATATAAATTTGACAAATAAAATGAAATTACTAAAAAATTTATTACTTATTTAAAATTAATTAATTAAAAAACATTCAATGAGTAGGATAATAATATATTTGATAAACTTGTTATTCCTTTATGAAACATCCAATTTAATGGCTAGGATACAATTGACACATTTAAATAATAATATTTAATTATTTTTAATATTAGTTTCATTAATCTTGTATTCTAAAGACATTATCTTCTAACTATTTTGATTTTATTTTCTCAATAATTTAATAAGTTATGTCCTAAATATTTTAACGTGGTCTCCTTAACTAGTATTTGACATTTTTAAAATACATTTATTGAATTCTCGCATCATAATACATATTAATAAATCTTATGCATTGTATTTGAGAAAAGTGACGTTTGAAGGCCCTCTAGAGTTACACATAATAGGTTTCCATGTGGGAAGTCAAAACTTGTATAATGATGGTAAAACTAACTCATAATGAATGATAAAGAGGAATATAAAACATAATTATGTTAATTTAATATATAACAAAATTGTAAATCAGTTTTGGGTGTAATGGACATTGATTTATTTATATGAAAAGTAAAAAAAGGTTTTTAACTCCATTAGAATTTTTTGGGAGTTGTGAAATTCCATTTTCATATATACTAAGAAAATAGGGTAAAACACTTACTTAAAATGTACTATTTCATATTTTAAATAATTTCTAGCCCAATATCATCCTCTAATCTAAACAATGAGTATTTACAACGAATTCTTTAATTTCATAAGCACTAAAATCGCATTTTAATGGATCTTATATTCCATAAATTAATTAAAATATATTCCTCGTATATTTTGGCACTAAAAAATAAAAAATGTTATCATATGATATGATGATTGAAAAAATAATAATAAACCATCATATGAAGAAAACGAGTTTAATTTAAAAAATAATTAATAACTTAACATCAATTATAATTAAAATGACATTTTTATATATATGATAAAAAATATGTTCCTAGAATAATGTTAAATTTTAACTATCAGATAGCCAAAATAATGAAAAAATATCATACATACCAGGAAATGTTGCAGGATAGTGTTAAGAATTGATCCCTCATTTCCATTAGGTTTGGTGTTTAATCCCCACAACCTTGCAGAACATTATAGGTTTCCACCCATCTCACTGGTTGTCCGTTTCTTAAATCAATATTAATATAATATATAAAATATTATAGAAATTTGGGAAACAAAATAAAATATATCTTTTATAATTACAATATTAATGAAATGTTTTAACCTTAATGGTTATATCATATCTTTAATTTTCATCCCAAAATATAATAACCCACAATTAGCTCACAATAATATATCACAAAAACTATAAAGGTTATATATAACATGAAAAACATGTCTACCAAAGTAAATAGAAATCTCCCCTATAAATTATTTTCAATAAATCCTCTACAAAACCTTGGGTTTTTATCACAATAAATGACTACCTAAATAATATTAATCATCTTAGTCATTCACCACTAAAATAATTCAATGTGGTGTTTAGGAATTTCTAATTATGAACAACATTGAAATAATAAACCATTAGACTAATTCATATGTATTTATAACAAATCTCATGAATCATATTAATCTACAATGTAATCATAACTAACATTTGATACCAACTGCAATAGACAAAGACTAGTACTCCTAAATCTGGTGGTAAAACAATAAACATTAACCCTTTTGATTTTATAATCATAAAATTGAACCAATTATAAATATAATTAAAATAACATATCATATTTAATATTTAATCCATTTCGTACAAAAAATAATTTTTATTTTTAATGTTTTAGTTAATGTGGAGAAACACGTACTTGTTGAAGAAAAATAAACAACTAGAACATAAAAATCCATATCATATTACAAAATATCTTCATGTAAGGAATCATTATTTGACATACCCTGCTGACAAACATTTTTCATGACCATCAGAAAGGAAGCATTAGAAATTGATGAGAATATATGATCAGTATGGTCAATCATAGGAGATATTAATCATTACATAACAATGATAACATTTGAATTAGTACATAAGAGAATGAACATAACATTTGAAAATTAATTAAACATATAAATTACCTTACTCATGACTCATAAAATCATAGAGGTTTATTAGACATGGGTCGTAAAGGAACATGATCTGTGTGAGGATGACAATAACATATTACATGGAATTTTAATATACACATAATCGCAGAAAATTAATTTCCTAGTAGTTTGGGATATTTTGCAAGACATTCATATTGTAATGGGTTCACTCACCAGACCATCATAGCAGTACAGTATCACTCCCAAAACTACCTTGGTGGATAAGAATCCTTACTAAACTGGATTCACACCCCTTCCTAATCTTATTAATCTAAAGAAAAAAATCATGACGCAATTTTTTCAAGAGAGATATAGGTCCCACTGGTAATTGGTTATGACATAAACTCATCCCATTGTTATAACGTAACCACTGTCATTAGATACAATGTAAATACCATTACATAATAAAAACCACACTTATTCATTCCAATAGATTATAAAAAATTAATCATATCATAATTCATCAAAATAAATGGGTTTCGTAAATATTTTATCAAATCATATGCAATTAAAAATATAGAAACCCTGATACTATAGGATTATAATATGTTCCTACTATAATTAAATTTGTATATGATAAGATAAATTTTATCCCAAATGACTGATAATTTATATATTCTTGTTGCGCTAGACACAAAAATGATTCACATATTATATTTGAATAAAAAAGTTATAAAATATTATATTTTGAAAATAACTTTATTCAGTATAGTATATCAATGCATGTTAGTTATAATACACTTCATGGAATACCCAGGGAATGAAAATATATAATAGTGATTTAAAATTCATAGTATGGGATAAATAAAATGGAATAAATAATGAATCATTGGGAATAATCATCATTAAAAGGTAAATAACTGATCACACGTTCCATTAAAAAAACGTGATAAGTAATAATCAATATACCAAGGTAATAAATTTAATGTAAATTACATTTAAAATAATAGATAATCAATATTAAATATGGGAAAGAATATTAATAAAAACTCATTCCATTTAATAAAATAACTAATAATAAAATTCATATAGTGAATATTTCTTAGTGAAAATATCATGGATTGTAATAACTGAATACTAAATAAAGAAAATACTTAATTATTGTATGTCATGATTTATAGGAACATGATACTTTTACAATAATAATCTATTATCTATAATTTTTTAACCATATACTTTTAAAATTCATTAGATGAGGGTGGAAAATTGATTTATTCCATGAAACTAATGATGTATTGAGGGCTCTACATTAAACCACTTCTAACCCATGCCATTCATTTCCAAATAATTCCTTATATAATAAATAATCATATCAATTCATAAAAAATTGCCCCTAAAAATTATCCATATTTAGTGAAGGATACTTATTTTTCAATATCATCGAATTCATAAAAATAGATTTCAATGTAAAAATTTTGTGATAATTTTTTATGTTTAATTCAATATTCATATCAATGATAAATTATTCGGATATTTAGGGGGAAATAAAATGTAAAATGATCAAAGAAAAGTGACTAACACATGGTGAAGTAATTCAATATGAAAAAGATATATATAAGTGATAATAAATACAATAATGAGTAAATTTAAGTATAAGCCACTAGATAAAGAATAAGAATTATATCGATACATCACAAATCCATTTGAGTTAGAATAAGGGTTGTGGATGTTGATGAAATTAAAATGATATTAAAAATTATTATTGAGGAAAATTAAAATGTAATTTGGAATAAAATTGAATAAAAAACATTAAAAATTACATTTAAAAAATATATTTAAAAATAACTTTTCAAAATTGAAAAGGATTATTCAAATATTTGGTAGAGTGTAATTAACAAAAAATAAAAATAACAATCCTTTTTTATTATAAAAAGGTTAAGAATGTGACTTGTTTATTAAAAGATAAGAATATTCCTTGAATTTTTTTGTAAAAAGAGAAAATGGGTAAAAATCCTTAGAATAAATTATATTGAGATTGTGAAGGAATATCGTTTTGATTTTTTTATAGAAAAAATGTTTTTTAATGAAAAAAAATATCTGTTTGAAAAATATATAAATTTTTATTTTATTAATACATTTTCTTCAGTAATATTAACTAAAAAAGAGTGAAAATGGTAATATCAGATTAAAATCATAATGAATAACCATATGATAAGAAAACTAGTGGTTTATTATAAAATAACCATATATTTTCTTTTAATGTAATTTAAAGAAGAAAAAATCTCAATTAGATTAATACTGTAAATGAAACACATAAAATTATCATAACATTGATGTGATAATTAATAAATGTATCGGTTATGGTTATCAACATTATATTCAAGTAAATAAAGTAAAAACACATCAGAATATTGTGAAATTTCATTACAAAAATAATCATATAATATTTACAACAATGGTGAAGTAATATAACCCATATAAAAGAAAATGAGTAATGTAATTTTTTCCACATTGCTACTTTTAATTAAAATACAAATAGAAATAATAATTCATATTTAAACATAACATACAATTAAAAATAAATTAATCAATATGGAACAATTAAAACGGAAAATTATACACCATATAAAAGAAATTTGGGTCATAACATTACTGTAATCATTAATGAACTGAAATCAAGATGAAATCTATTTCCTTTTTCTCCCATTGGATGAAACCTTTAACCTCATATATAATGGTTTTAATCATGATAATAACTTATAAATTCACCGTATTAAATTAATAATAACATATACGATCCAATTATAACATCTTGTCACCCATTTGTTAATAATCCTATAATACTTTTATTGTTTCAAGTGTTAATTTCATTGTTTTTTTCAATACGCTTTGACTTATTTTTTTTCCTATTAATAAGACCTTGATTTTTTCATCTTCGTAAAAAAATAAATTATTTTAATGTCCTATATATTCAGTATATAATTATTTTTAGTGATCCATTATATTTAGTGACATGAAATGAAATGCACTGTTTAAGGAGGTAGAAGGTCATACGTACACGTGGACTATACCCCCATTTTCATTATATATTAATTAATGAAAGGGAAGTAATATAGATATATTTATTATCATAATATTTTCATTTTTATGTCATATATGTCCAATATTTTTATTAAATCCATCATTGATACTTTCTATTTAATGTGTTAACAAATCACAACACTTCGTGAGGCTGTAGATCACAATACAGACCATCGACATTATCGTATTCTCACAAAATGGATAGCATAGTGATATGTCCATGAAATAAATAAATAATCCTAGAGACACAAAAAATAAAAAAATATCATTTGTAAATATTATTTTAACCATTACTTCTAATGTTTACGTGTTTTAATGAAAACATGAGTGACATCAATTCGTGAGGTGTTAGTCCAACGTACACACGAGAGATAGTTTCAAAACATGTTTGATGGATGTTTGTGTTGTTTTACATCATAGGATGGATTTTTTATTATTTTATTCATAATATGGAATTAGTAATAATAAAAATGTTATAGTATTATTTTAATGTAGTCAAGAAGTTAGTTACTCAGGTATTGGATTAACAAAAGTTTTTTGAGTGGCATGATTAAGGGGAAGAGGGGGGTACCTTTTATAACTAGGGTTAGTAGAAAACATTTAAATATTTGAAAAATGAAATTCCACCAAATTTTTTTCCATGTAAATAGGATCTAAATATAAAAAAATATCCTATAAGTTACAAGATGTTAATATATTCATTCAATTGGTTTTGTTAAATTTTATGGGTTATTTATCCTATTATATTTAATGTTTAGTTTCTTTGTAATCATATTATTCCTTTAATAGAAGTAATTAATTTTTAATTCATTAATTGAATAATTTGGAAAAAATTAATGATGAATTTATTAGAAATTAGAAATTATTCTTATTATAAATATGGAATTCATTATTCAAAATTTAAACTACAGTAGACACAAAAATAAAAAATAATTAATTTCGTAGAAGAGAAGAGAAGGAATGTTTTCAAAGAGAATAGATTGAAATGTTTAAAAAGATATTATATCAAAATTCAATATTAAATATATTAATATTACATAATTTTGATTAATTAAATTATATTTGAAATATTTCTAGTTTAAATTAATTAAATATATAACTTATATTTATAAAAAAATTAGACAAAAATATGTATTCAATAATATTCTGTTTTTTTTCTATATATTAAAAAATTCAATTCTATGAAAAATTGAAAGAAATAACCCAAAAATAATTTTATAATTTTAATTTAAAAAATGATGTTTTTATTTCCATGTAAAATTTAAAAAAGTTACAAAATTTATTTTTAAAATAAGTGTGTCATTAAAAGATTGAAAACCTACCTTTAGAAAAATATTGTTTTTATTAATAAAATTTGATTTCATGTTATCTCATTTATATAATATATAGTGGATGAATGTAAAAAATATTCATTCAATATATTATATATAAATTTCTTAATATTAATAAATAATATTAATTAATTTAATTATGGAGGATAAAATAATATTTGGGGGATAAAAAACTTTTCCTTTTTATTCAATCGGGGTTTGTATACATTTATAATTAATTGGTGACCAATTAGTTCAATAATATATTTTCATAAGTTATTTAATCCTATTTTTAATCCAATATTTATTGTCTAGGAGGTAATTTTATTTTTAAATAAAATTATTTACAGTATTTAGTAAAACATAGTCTTACATGCAATAAAAGTAATCAAAGAAGGTATTTGTCATGTGTAACACAATATAACAACATTTTGAATGTGTTTCAAGATATAAAATATATTTTATATATTTAAAATATAAAATATATCATAAGTTCTAGAGTGGTTATATTTCTTTCTATGAATGGTATGGCATTTCATAGACACTATAGAATAAAATGTTATTATTTTAGAATTTTGAGGTTGTTACATTATCCCCACATTAAATAAATTGTGACCTCAAAATTTAAAATTGATTGTGGTAATTTGGGAATGATATTGTAAATTTTTTTTTTATAAACTTAAATCATAAAAGGGTTAATCATATATCTTATTAATAGGAGTGAAAGATAAGTTAACATGGAATTTATATTTTTATACAAATAGGATTTTATATAATAGTACATTAGTTGAATGTAATTCTATATGTCACAAATCAACTTGGGTCAACCCAAAACCATTAACTGAAGCCTATCTAAGAAAAGGGATTAAAAGAATTCTTAATCCCCATGATGATTGAAAACAAACTGAGACATGCACCATAAGCTAAAAAAATAAATAACTATAAGAGTGAGTGTAAAAACAAAGTATTCATGCCTGAAAAAATCTATTCCAAATGTAATTTATTTAAATAAAAAAACATAATATTCTTGTTTTAAATACAATATATAGAATTAATATTTTCTCACATTTTATACTTTAAAACCAAAAATAGTCTATTTCCATTTCTTCTATTTAAAACAACACTTTTTCCAAGCTGGAAACGTATGAATTTTTAATGGAAAAGATAAAATTATATTTAAAAGATAGAAATAGTGTAAAAATTTTATAAAAAATTTTCTATAAATAGTTCAATATTTTTATCATTCATTAATAAATCCACACAACTCCGAACTTAAGAACATCAATCATATAAGAAGGAAAATGGTTAGATATAACATAAGAGAATATTACCAACAGTGCATGAAAATCACTCTCTATATAAAATAACTACCAATTGACATTGGTGAACCTATGAGTTCGTGAATAATCCAATGCATACTAAAACATGTCAACTTATTCTAGAATGTATGCCAAGTTTATGAAACCAATAACCCCATCGCACAATATTCCATCCCCTACATGGTATAGACTAAGGGGTACTATCCCATTGAAATACAACTCAATATATTCCACCGTTATGGTCCACAAGCAAATGCGTAACCAAATTTAGTGAATCAATAATTCTCAGAAATTTCCCTCACTTTTACAAGTTCCCATTTCATGATGAAAAATTGGGTATTGAAGCCAATACCAACTGAGAATACAATCACACAAAAATACATTTTAATAATTCACACAACAAGCATCGCCCAATTCACCCCAAGGATTATTCTCCCACCATTCAAATATATATATCAACAGATTATATACCAAGGATCTCACATTCTTTTCAATATAAATATGACATGAGGATTCTACAATGAGGATGTAAAATCAATTCATATAAATCATTCATGAGGATTCCACAGAGATTATGTCTATTCAATATAACATAAAACAATTTAATTGACTTAACTAATGAGAGTTTTTATGATAAAAATTTTCACCAAATTAATAATGATCTAGATGGGCCTCTAGTATATTTTTCAATGATCCAAAATTAACTTTTTGAAAAGGTAAAAACACAACGATCCATTTTGAATCATTTATAAAAAAATTCCTTTAAATCACTTGCACATCATTAACAATCCAAATCAATTTTCATAAATATTCAAAATAGTCCACAAATCTACCATCACATGTCAAACCACTTTCAAAAGATATACACACACTTATTTTATGCTCAAAATCAGTTGGAAAATTAATTTATGAAACCCAAACCATCATTTCAAATGAAAAAAATATATATTCACAAAGATAACCCATTATATAGATATCACAAATTAATCATAAATCCTAATCTGTTATTTTATCAATCACATGATGTGTACCATATAAGAAAACAATGCCATTTATCCCAAAATAAGGAATAAGTTACCAAATTTCTCCAAAAAAAGTAATTATAATGATCAAACACCATTATTTAATTCCCAAGGAAGGTGAAAAAATAATGAAACTAATGAATAATAAATTAAATACGCAACTAAAAAGGGAAACCTACATCAACTTCTTGGAAGCTCCATAATGAAGACCTTCAAACAATACATGATGTTTCCATGATCCAATATCTACCAAGAGAATCCATAAGAAACCTGAATATAAATGAAGGAAAAAATGACCCCTACATCCACATGACTAAGAGAGAAAGTTATTATAGGGGAAAATGGAGGAGGAAGGAATAATAAGAGGTAAGGAAGAAAATACATTCAGGATATAACCCCAAATCATGAATAAATCCTTATATCTAAACAATGGGAGGAATAAAGAGACTTAATGAAGCATGTACAGGAACCTGTAGGGACATACATACCACACTGGGGGAAATGTGTGGATTTGGGGTTAAAATACTGCAAAGGTAGTTTAGTAATTTCACATTTTTTTGGTTTTTGGAGAGTCTACAGGGTTAGGACGCATGATTTAGTAAACCATGAGATTAGTGTGAATAACTATTCTTCTAGAAGATAGTGGAATCCCTTATTCTATATCCATGTTATTAATGACCCTTTGTGGGTTTTGTGCCTTTATCCAAAGGCAATCAAAAGCTGGACATTAATCATCACTGAGCCATGTGGTTTCCTCTGACCATACAACCAAAGCAAAACTCCCCAAAACTCAAAAATATCAATCATAACACCTATTAAAATAACAAAAAAATATATCATAGTATATAAAATTGATTAGGAGTCAAAGATAAAAAAATTTAGTGACAATATAGACTTAATAGAAAATTTGAAAATTCATATAGGGAGAATTTTTGGTTATTGAAAAAAATAATGAAAGATCAAGGGAAATATGAGGGCCTCAGATACGTAAATCTATTAGGTTTTAAAATTTCATTGATATCATCATAATTTATTTTAATAAGATAAAATTATATGTGAAGATCATTTTTTCAAAGTTTAGGAATTGTTTTATTGTTGATTAATACAAGGAAATATACATTGATTATGCATTTTCATTTTATAATAATAATTTCATTCAATTTTTATTCTTTAATAACAACCATAAAGAAATGAATATTAAAAAATGATATTTATTCCAACAGTTTTGAAATTAAGTTTTAATAGATCATGAGATCAATAAAAGAGTGAAAATTCTTTCCGTACACCTCTAACAATTTTACAAAACTAGTATGGTTAATACATTAATCATTAAATTAAAAATTAATAATGTTGGTTCATCATTAATATTTATTCATCAATTTTATTTAACTATAATCTATAACATTTTAACAAGGAATTTACATAGTTCAGTTTTTGGAGATAAACCATTAGTATCCTTATATTGTTGGTTCAAAACATAAGTCCATTCAGTATATTTTGTGTTTCCACCCTATATATAGGTCTTTTAGTTTCGAAAATATTTCCTTATAATATCAAAATTCTTTTATAGACATCATTAAAATAATAATAATGATTAAATAACCATTTTACAAATGTTTTCAACACAATATATTAATTTCTAGAGACTAATAACTTTATTTGACTATTATTGAAATATATTTTGATATCAAATTAATACTAAAGGTTAAGAACACCATTAAACATATTTCTATAAAGTGTAATGAATTTATTCCCCAAATAATTTTTCCTCAAAAATATATTTACATGCATTAATATTTTATAAAAATTTATGTAATCCAAGTATAATACCATTAAATAAATCCTAAAAAGAGTAATTTAATAATTTGAACATATGATTAATCTTAACTAACTAATTATGGTATCCATAAATCTTATTTTATTAAATAAACATACGCTTGTGTAATTCAACACAACACATAGATGATTCCTGATTCTTATAACCATAATACCATTTGTAAAATTCATGTATTATAGAATCCCTATAAATAATTCATTCATCTTATTTAAAAATTAGTCCTTCTTTCTTATATTTTTTATCTAAGTCATTCATATAAATCATCTATTCAACTCCTTTATATTGTCCTAAAATGAAAATGTGAATTATATTGGAATAACCCCTTAGAGTTTCAAACTAGTTGTGTAGTAATGAAAATTGTTGTTTATGTGGTTATGCTTGATTGAAGACCGATGCATTCTTTCCATTATTATTACCCCAAGGAACATCTCTCCTAGAACTACATCCACTTTTAGTATCCGTAAATGGAAGTATTAAATGAAAAAAATACATAATCATTCCATTTATAGAACATTATGATGTTCTTAAATAGTTATACTCAAATCCATCCTTAGGATTACGTTCTAAAATCTATGTTTTCTTAAATCAAGTTCAAATGATTTCTACAAAACATACTCTAATTAAAACTATATCATCCACAATCCTAGAAGTCCTTAAATTGTGCATGCTACCATTACATTGGAAAAAGATATAAGGAATTACATCCAAAAAGACAGATCATTATATTATTCTGTGTAAAATTGATAAATACAAGATTCACATATTACATTTGAATACACAAGTTACAACATAGTTTTTAAAAATTAAATTATTCATTCTTGCATATCCCCACAACTATTCCAAGTAAACATCATGTAATTCCCATAGAAAGGAATAAAAATAAAGGGGAAATCAAATGATATGTAAATGTTAAATATAAAATAAAAATAATGGACCAAAAATTATAATCAACAATGAAAGGTATATAAATGAACACACTCTCCATCTAAAAAGCAGCATTAGAAATAATCAATATCAAAAGGTAAATAATTGAACACAAATATAATTCAAATAAATTTACAAGGTATAATCAATATGTGAAGGTAAATAAATTTAAACACATTCCACTTAATGAATAAACTGTGATTGATGTGAATCTAAATATTTTGTTATTATGAAAATATAATGGATAACAGTAACTAAATATTGAATAAAGGAAATTCTTAATTATCAAAAGTCATGTTTTCCAAAAACATAATACCATTAAAATCATGAAATATATATAATAATGCATAAATGGTATTGTATGAAAACCCATTAGTTGAGGGTAGCTGACTAATTCATCTAATGATACTACCGATGCATAAGAGGACTTACATTAACTATTCCCCAACCGATGTCATGCATTTCCAAATAATTATTCATATATCTAAAAATTTATTTTATTCATAGTCGTTGTTCCTTATATAATTTTAAAATTTTTTAAAGTATATATATTTTTCAATATTTACACTACTAATCATATAACTTCTAACATACACTATGTATGAAATAGTGGTATACAGTTTAAGAAATAATCGTATCTCTTATAAAATATTTAGATATTTTGAGGTAAATTAACTTTTCAATGATCAAGGAAATGTTTATAACTAAAGGGGATATTAATTAATACCCAAATAATTCATGTAAGTGATCATTAATACTATCCTAGGTAAAAGTAATTTCAGTCAATCCATGTGAATAAAAAGGATGGAATTAATAAAATACATAGGCATTGGAGTATGAATAATTCGTTTTTTGAAGTTCAAAAGAATAATATATTTTAATAAAGTCTTGAGGAAAATTTAATTTTACTTTTATTTTTTTGAAATTTTTTTCGTGGAAAATTTGTTTTAAAAAAAACCTCTGTAAAACGTAATTTATTCTTTAATGAAATGATGGTGGGTAAACCCATACATGGTAAAAATATCATTACATTTTCATTATAAAAATTTATAAAATGTTCCTTGTTAAAAAAGAGAAAAAACTTTACTTTGAAAAAAAATGTGTAAAAATGTGTTTTAGTTAAATATTTTGAGAAGGATAATGAATATTTTTCAAAAAAAATTCACAAAATATGGGTTTTTAAACATACATATTTTAAACCCAAGAGAAAAATGATGTCAAATTTTCTAACAATATTTTATTGCTAATATTAAGATTCAAAGAGAGGGAAAATGGTAATATCCCAAGAAAAATATCATTCATAATTGGAGGAGAAAAAATTTAATGGTTTCGTTATACAACGATCATATAATTTTTTATAATGTAATTTCATGAATAAAAAATCTTATATATAATGTGATTGGGAAATAAACACCTATAATGATCATAATATTGAAGTGATAGTTAATAAATTAACATATTATCTATATCAAAAATAAATCCGAACAAAAAGGGAGTAAATAAATAAATATATAGTTAAAATCCATTATAAAAATAATCTAAAAATAATAATGCAAATGAGAAAGTAATATAACAAGATGAGATGAAATTTAATTATGTAATTTTGTAAAACATGGTAAAATTAAATTAAAATAACCGTAGGTAAAATAATTAAAAATAACTCTTAAAATACCATTATTTATTTAATTACTAAGGATATTACACTTCAAGGGGTGGTAGATTGACCATATAAAAGTAATTAGGTGTATAAAATTACAATATTCATCTATGGAATGAAATCGAGATGAAATCCCTTTCACATACATTGACTATTGGTTGAATGTATTTTATCCTCATAGATAATGGATTAAATAATAATATAAATATATTAAAAACCATAGTAATTTCAATAATATCATAAATTTTCCTTTTATAATACCATATCATATATTTATTAATAATCATTCATTATTTTATTTTTTTGCGGGTGTAAATTTCCTTGTTTTCTTGAGTATGTTAAGACTTTTTATTTTATTACATTTTTATACCTCATTATTTCATCATATCTATAATTTAAACAATTATATATACTCAATATATATTCCATATATATTTATTTATTATAATATATAAAATTTAGTGATGAAATGAACCATCCATACAGAGAGTTTGTCGTATGTATGCATGAATGTTGCTTCCGTTTTCATTTCATATTCATGAACAAAATGTAAATAATATATATTTATCTGTATATTACCATTATAGTTTTTTCTTAATGTCATATATATGACATATTTTTGTAAAACACATTTTATATGCAATCTATGTTAATTGTGAATGAATCACATCACTTTGCAAGATAGTAGTCTGTCGTACATAGGAACAAAAATATCATAGTATCAAAAAATGGATTACATGATGTTATGTGTTATGAAATAATTCCATAATATTAATTAAAAAATTAATGTCATATATGTAAAATATAATGGTTTTTTCCTTGTTTCGACCCGATCCATTTCACACCGTGCGTTGATAAGAAAAGACGATCCCATCAGAATTGGGTTGTGTCTCTTTGTTTTTTATTTTATTAAGCTAGTTTTGTGTGTTCATGATCATGGTGGATGATTTTAAAGGGGGTTATTTGTCCATCCAATCGGCCTATCTTGGGTACAATGTCCTCAGATGGTTTCCAATGGGTGTGTTCGTGGAGCCATAAAAACCCAAAAACCCTCATATTCATGATTCATGGACATGATTTACAAATGTAGGTTCTCGTTGGTTGACAATTTGGCCAATGATACTTCAGGAGTTCAATGGTTGAATAGTTTGGATTATAGGATTCTCAAAACCTTTTGGGGGAAAATATTTCCTACATCGGGACACTCTTATATATTTAATCCATGTTTACATGTTCATTAATCCTCAGTTCATTCTGGATGAGTCTATCCACAGGTGACCTTAGGGTTACAGGATCAATAGGGATATAAATAGTTTTGATTCTACAGATAAAATGTTGTGAAACCCAATGATTACATAATACATTATCTCTTTAATGTAATTTAATATATTATATTGCTTGCAACAACATCTTTTCTTGTGTTATACGCAAGATTGAGTTTTTGAAAAACAACATAATATTATTATAATTATTTAAACAATATATTTATTTTACATTTAAATATTGAAATGTGTATAGAAAAAAATAAAATTTAAATGTGTGTTTTTTTAAAAAATATTATATATTTATAATGAAATGTACATGTTTTGTTAAAATAGTTATATATTTAATAAACTTATTTATGTTATTTTGTGAACAATAAAAAAAATAATTTTTACAAATAATAAAAATTGAATTTAATAAAATACAAATAATTTTTTAATATAGAATATCAAAATTATCTTACAGTAAATTATTGGTATTTTTCTAAAAAATTCAATTTTTAATGAATATTTAAAAATACAGCCTAGTACATAAAAACCAACTTTTTCATTTTAATAATTTTTTGATTAAAATTTATCTTAATGTCAAAATAGTTACATAATACATATATAAGTCCCATAGAAGCTATTTTTAAATAATATTGGTTATATAAATGTTTATTGAAATTTTAATGTCATTTACCCACCTTCTAGGCCCATTTGCAAATTTGTAGAAAAAGTAATTTTATAGCTTCTGTGAATTGAATTCACATAATCCAACATACATATTTTTAATCAGTAAGTATAATGTGGTTCAATATGATGATAATAATTTTTGGTAAATCATAACATTTGAATTTTATTTACCACGGTTTAATGTAAAATGTGTAATTAAAGGTAAAAATAATACTATAATAACATAAAATTACAACAACACATGTCCTACTTGTATTGGGTAATTTTAGATTTTATAAAAATAAATATTTGGGAAAAATAAGTTCCTTTTTTATCCATTTGTATTAGATTAGGATATTTATTATATTTTATTTAAATAAGTGTTAAATGTGTTAAAATAAAATTTTAATCACTAAAGGATTTTACATATTGGGTTATACATAAGATAAATTCCTCTGTAAATATTCATTATAAATATAAAAATATTTCCTACATAATGGTATTTTATTTATATTTTTTATATATTAAATAATCAAATTTATTTATTACACAATGAGGATGAATTAATTACCTTATTAATGAAGGATTAAAATTATTGATATTATAAATATTAAAATAAATGTAAATTGACTCTTTTAATGCCGTCCAGTAATTTTAAAGGGGAATATGACAAGTTAGGGTTGATTCAAGGTTTTTTTAGAAGAAATAAATTTTATATTACTTTTACAAAAATAAATTACTATATAGTGTCAAAATTGACATAAATAAGTTTTTAAAACAAATACTAATTTATTAAAAGATATAAAAACACTAAAATTCTAATATTATGCCAAATGACAGAGATAATGATAAAATATTCATTAATTAACAAATAGAGACTCTATTGGAATTTTATTGTGACTATATTATCCGTTTTGTATAAAAATACAGAAGACATGGTAAATGTTTGACTATTTAACTAAGAGTTAAATATAAAAGATATGGTTAATATGTTGACATAAACATGTCTAAAACTTATTATTTTAGTGTATTTTGACCCATAACTATATTTTCCGTTAATTTAATAAATTTGGGTCTATTATGAACCGATAATAATTTTATAGTAAATAAATATTTCAACCTTTTCAAAAAGTGCACTTATCCTCTCTTATTTAAGGGTACTCCCCCTTATCTTAAATTTACACATTTAATGTAATTTTTCTTGTCCATACCATACTCAAATATCTTAAAAACTACTCTCAAGTCTAAATTTATGCCTTAAATTGGTAATAATGCCTTCCTTTGGAGCCCTTTCATTCAAATAATAAGAAATAACTAGAAGGAGAGGTAATTATTTGATCATCTCTTAAAAAGTTCGTTCCTTCTTATTCTTTCTATTTCCGTGTTGTTTCCATAGTAAAACAATAAATCAAGTAACATATGCATTCTTATATGTTATTATAAATATGGGAAAACCATATTCATTATTCCATCAATTCTATGAATGACAAAGTCACTATGTATGAATACGTGAAGCTTACCGTCTCCACACTGTTGTGCAATTTGTTATTTTACACTATGTTATTTAAATGTACATAATGATGAGTATTATGTATATAAATAATAATAAAAAGTGAAAATTTTTCTTTATAATAAATATAAAATCTAATTATTCATCTTTTAATCATTAAGGAAATGATATCATCAGTCATACGTACATACGACTTACTATCTGCAAGATGAGATGAGATTCATTTCCACGTTCCCCATTCAAGGATGATTATAAAAAATATATTATTAATAAGTATGTAATATATGACATAGTAATTGTACTAGAATATATATATATCGGTTTATTTTTTTAAAATATATTTCATTCACTTACTTCTATTAAATACGATATAAAAATGGAAACAACGTTCATGCGTACGCACGTTCTACCATCTACAAGGATGGGGTATTCAATTTTATATATCTATCTATCTTATATATTTAAATTATTAATATATATGATATAAAAATCATATTAAACATTTTAAAAGTAAGTAAACCATTATCTATGTAATATTATCAAGAATAATAAGTCAAAACATGTACGATAAACAAAGTGATATTACCAGAAATGTTGCATTAACATGAAATTGTTAATAAATGGGTAATATAAAGTAATAAATTAATCTTATATGATATCATAAATATTATCATGTTTTTTATATAAGTTAATAATTTTAAAAAAAATTACATAGTAGTTTTAGGCATGTTTGAAGAGTGTAAAACCTAAGGTAAGAGTTATTTTCTCTGTCTTGTTGTTATTAGAGACTGTTTAAGTGTATTTAATTATTGGGACATAATTATCATCCATGTACATGTTTCATTAAAATTTTTATCAGAAAATTATATTATAATGTTTTATTGAAGGGAATCTTTAACTCGGTCATCATTTTAAATAATTTAATGATCTATTATTCAAAATTGACTTAATTAATATCGATGATTTCAAAATGATTTTAAGGATTTGTTTATATGGACATGATTATTTTAAATTGTTAATTAAATTAAAAATATTAAATGTTGTATGGAAAGCTTTGATTCAATAATATATTTTAAATGGCTTCCTTTATAAATTGTGAGACATTTAAATGATTTAATGTAAAATGGGATATTTCTCTCAAAGAGTGTTACTTATAATTTTCATTTATGACAACATCATTTTTTAGATATTTTTATTTATGGAAGATTATTTATTATAAATATAATATTAAATATTTTATTGAATAAGTAATTATATGATTGACTATGGATGTGCTATTTTTATACCATGTATGGTTTATGGTTAATGTTTTTGAATTTAATATGCTAGTTATTATATAAATGTTTATGTTCTGTTTCATCATTTTCATATGAGGAAAGAATTTGACTTATTATGTGAGGGGCAACGCCTGCAATAGCCTATTTATGCATCAATAGGTCTTCTGGGACAAAAAATTGTCCTGGAATAAAGCCTTGATAGAATATTTGTGAATGGTTTGGCATAAGGTCTTGATGTATTAGTTTTTATGTCTATAATTATGCATTCCCTCATTATGAAATTAGTTATAACATGTGATCATTCAACTAGTAGAATATCATATGCATGTTTATATGTTAATGTTTGACTTATCATTACCATATTATGTTTAAATTTTATATTATAAAGGATGCTATTTTTATTATAAATCTCACCATAAATGTTTATAACATTCACTGAATTATGTACCACTACTGAGCATCTGAGATCCCCCTTTCTTTTGTTTTATTTTCCCAGGATTCCAAGAAGTGTATTATAATTGACATGAATTGCTAATCTAGGGTAATAATGGCATTCTAAAAGTATTATTTATGTTTTGTTTTATGTTAAAAAGTGTAATTTAATATTTATGTACGTAATATATTTTCCATGAATGCTTAACTGATCAGTCCATCAGGACATAATTCATTTTAATCATTCCATTGTATTAATATAATGCACCAGCTCTGGCTTTCTGGGTTCAGGGAATTATAGTTGGTATAAGAGAATGTTTTTCAACAACCATGGAAATAGATTTAGAAAACATAGATTATGGATCATAACACTATAATTTAATTTGAGGATAAGTATAGAAGAACCCCATAAATTTGGGTAATGATCTTGGATAAAATGGGAATAAACCTATGATGTTATAGATTGAAAATACCTTCCATTGATTATGTGGTTTTCTTCAATGAGATTTGTTTCTCACGCTATTCATTATAGTCTTTGTTAACGGAGTAAACTAGAAGTAAGTAGTTTAACATTGAGATTCATGGAAATATATAGTTATGTTCAGAAACAAAATCATATAATTACTGGAGAGAAAGATATTGCGATTATGCCTAATCAGTTATCACGATATACGATTAACATTGTGATCTTTGATGAAATTCCTATCGCATTGCATAAAAGGATGATGAACATCTATAAATGTTCAAATTTTAAGAAATATAGAGGAAACAATATTCGGTGTCCTACTTTTCAAGATGATTAACCTTGAAGAATTCCTAAAATGGAGGAGAAGATGTTATCTCTATGGGAAAAAGGGTCATAGAGTGACCAATTGTTATGGAGTTCAATGTCTCATTTGTGAAAATTATGGGTATTTCACAACTCAATGCCTAAACATAAGAATCTACCTCTATACCGAAGAAGGACCTAATCCATGATAACTATTAATTTATATGGATTGCAGTATTTATGTATGTGGATACATGAATTATGAATAAGTGAAATATATATGGAGTATTTAGTATACGATGTTTTCTAGTGATTTCCATGGAAATGATGAATTGTTATAAAGGACAAAAAATTGATTTAAGGGAATTATTTTATTTGTAAAACATATGATTATGATATAGATAACCATTAATATATTCCTTAAGATAATAAAATAATGTTATGCTTGAATAAGTAAATTCGATAATTCATGTTTCTTGAGAACTGATTTTTTATTTTTCAACAAGAGGTCTATGCTATCGTGGATGAATTGTAATACATTCTGGGACATAAGGAATAATCCACTATGTATTTGGAATAGGGAAACATGCATGTTATCAATAAGGATATCTGATAATTCAAGTTGTTACCTTGGCTTAAGAGGATACTTGATGTATGTGTTCACATGTTTGGAATGTGACAACCAAGAACCGCCCTATAATATATGGGAGATAAATGGTAACCTTGTTCGGTCCACCTATTTCTAATGTTGTACATATATAGTTTTGGAGGGATTATAAGGTTATCCATTATTTGATAGTATATGTTATACTCCAGTTGATGTTTGTAATATTAATGTATTATCTCGATGTTGGTAGAGTTTTATGAATTTGATAATTTATTATAACACTTTTTTTGTCACAAATGGAATAACCTGTCATTCTATTTATGGATCAGAAGATCTTCCAACATTTCTGGAATGAAAAATTCATCTTCATTTCTTAGTGTAACAGATGAATTGAAAAATTATTGTAGCACTATTAAATGATGAGATTATGGTTATAAAATGTAATGAAATCAAGTATGTTTTCTACAGTTCTTATATGAATTGAAAATTAATCCATCCTCTACCAAAAAAATCTATCTAAAAAATGGATTATCCTAATTCCATATATTTTTTATAACCAATGACATTTTAAATCATCATAGATTTATGGATTGAATGCCCTCAAATTTCTATTTATTGTTCACTTGTTTGTGATTTATGAACTCAATCACTCAAAATAAATATTTAGGTTTTTCCTCCAATTATGTGTTTATACATTCCATCAATGTTCTACCATTCTAAATACTATTTTTTTGGAGTCTTTTTCATTTTCCAATCCCACTTATTAAAATTAAATTTTATTAACCCTAGTTGTAATGTGGGTTTTCCATAAAGGTATTTTCTATTTTCTATCCTTTATTTTCTAAGATCAATTTCATATTTTTAGGACACAATTTATAGAAGGAGGGTAGATTGAAACACCCTAATATTTCATATTAAATTATCTCTCTAATGTAATTTTATATATTATATTGTACGCAACACCAACACAATGTTCGTTATATGCAAGATTGAGTTTCTACAAAACAACACATTAGAATTATAATTATCTAAACTATATATTTATTTATAAAATAAATATTTTAATATCAATAGTAAAAAATTAATTTTAAATGTTATTTATAAATTTTTTATAAATAAAACATATTTATAATGAAATGTATATGTCTTGATAAAATAGGTATTTATTTTGGTAAACTATTTTTGTCCTTTTGTGAACAATAATAAAATTAAATTTAACTCTCCTAAAAATTTTATTTTTTAAAAAGTTAATCATTTCTGAATTTGGAATATCTAAATTAGCTTATGGTGAATTTTTGTTATTTTTCTGATAACATTCAATTTTTTATGAACAGTTAAAAATACTCCCTATTTCAAAAGAAACCGAATGTCCCATATAAATAATTTTTTAAATAAAATTTATCATAAAGTATTAATTGATAAATAAAACATATATTAGTAAAAGGTAAGTCAATTGAGTAGTTTTATAGTAATATTTGATATATAATATTTTATTGTACTTTTTAACGCCTTTTATCCTCCATCTAGGCACATTTTCCAATTTGTATAAAATATAATTTTATAGCTTCTAAGAATTGAAATTAAAAAATCTAACTTGTAAATTTGTCATCAGTAAGTAATATGTTATTCAAAAGGATGAAAATATTTTTTTGTGAACAATAATTTTTGAATTTTATTTACCGTAGTTAAAGTAAATAGGGTAATTAAAGGTAAAAATAGTACTATAATAACATAAAATATTCCCAAAACATGTCCTAATCCAATTGGATAAGTGTTTTTCAACCAAAATAAACCTTAGGAAAAAATAAGGTACTTTTTGATGCACAATGATTAGATTAGGATATTTATTATATTTTATTTAAAGAAGAGATAAAAGTGTTAATTTCCAATTTTAATAAAAAAATATTTTTAATATAGGTTTTTTCGTAAGATAAATTTGATTATAAATATTAAATAGAAATATAAAACTATTTCCTAAATCATTTTATTTTATTTCTAATGTTTAGTCATTAAATAATTAAAATTACTTATAACACAATTATGATTCAGTAATTACCTTATTAATGCTTGATTAAAATAATTGATATTATAAATGTTAAAATTAATGTAATTTGGAACATTTTATGCCCTCCAAAAAATTTATAGGTAAACAATACATTTTATATTTTATTAAATGTATTATTAGTGAAGTAATCATGTTGTTATGACTCTAACAAAAATCATTTACAAAATAGTGTCAAAATTGACAAAAATGAGTTTTAAAAAAATATTATTTTATTAAATGTTATAAAAATACTAAAAATCTAATATTCATCCGACTAATGTATATAATGTTAAAATTTTCATTAATTATCCTCTTTTGGTTATCATGGTAATTTATTGTGACTATATTAACCATGTACTATAAACATACAAGAAGACATGGTAAAATATAAACTATTTAACTAGGAGATAAATATAAATTATAAGATTTATATGGTGAGCTAAACACATATAAAACCTATTGTTTGAGAGGAATTCGACCCATCCCCACCTTAGGCATTAAATAAATCAATTAATATCAATTGAAAATATAAATTCATTTTATAATAAATTTATATTCCATGATTTTTCCTAAATCTCTCCCAACCTCTCTTATAAAAGGGAACTTCTCCTTGGCATAAATTCACACCTCTAAAGAAATTTGGATAAGCCAAAAGATACTTGAAAATCCTCCCAACTACCCTCAATTCAAAATAGTGGCCTTTTATTGATTACAAAGATAACCTAATGAGATTTTTTGATCAAATCAAAAGGAATCACCATAAGAAAAGGTAATTATTTAATCACATATTGAAATGTTCTTTTACCCTTCTACTTCCTTTATCAATTTTGATTCTATAATAAAAAAATAAATCCATAACCTTATAAATTATAAGATGTTATTATAAATATGTTAAAACCATATTCTGTAATTTATACATAATATTAATGAAAATGTCACCATATGTGTGTACATACGACTTACCATCTCCATGTCACGGTGTAATTTGTTAATCCACACATTTTCATTTTGATAGATATAATGATGAATATTATATATATAATTAAAATAAATATATAATTGTTTTTATAAATAATATACCATCCAATTATACTCCTTTTAATCATTAATAAAATTGTATCATCTCTCATTCCTACATACAACATACCATCCCCAATGCAATGAGATTCATTTCCACGTTCACCAGTCAAGGATGATTTTAAAAATATATTTTATTAATAAATATGTAATATATGAAATAATAATGCTAATGTAAAATATATATATATATGTATTTATTTTCATATATTTCATTCACTTTCTTCCCTTCAATATGATATGTAAACAGAAACATCGTCCATGCGTACTTACAGCCTAACGTCTCAATGAACTGTGTATTCCATTTTATATATCTATCTATAATATATATTTATATTATGAATATATGATATATAAATCATATAATACAATCTAGATGTATTTAAATAATGATCAATGTAACATTATCAAGAATAACAAGTCAAAAAAAAATATGATAAACAAAGCGATATTTCCTGAAATGTCGTATTAACGTAGAATTATTAATAAATTAGTAATATAATGTCATAAAAGATTCATATATTGTATAAAAATTATTTTCAAGATAATTAAATAAGATAATTATATGTTTAAAATAATTATATATGAATTTTAGAAATGTATGAAGAGTATCATACATAAGGTAGGGGTTAATTCCTCAATCTTCTTATTATCCAAGACTGTTTATGAATATGATTTTACTGGACATATTTATCATCCATGTCCATGTTTCGTAAAAATGTTTTAAAAAGGAATATTGGAATGTTTTATGGAAGGTAATATTTAACTCGATCATCATTTTAAATATTTTAATGTTCTATTATTCTAAATATATTTTATTATTGTCCTTATTTTCAAAATGATTTTAAGTATTTATTTATATTGGCATGATTGTTTTAAAATGTTTATTAAATTCAATAGTATTAATGTGGTATGGGACATGTTGATTCATAAATATCTTTTAAATGAATTCCTTCTTAAATTGTGAATCATTTAAATGATTTAATGAAAAATAGATATTTTTGTCAATGAGTTGTACTGATTATTTTCAACTATGTTAACATCATTTTTGGATATTATTTTTTATTAAGGTTGATTTGTTATAAATATTGTCTTCCAAACTATATTGAATGAGTTATGATATTTTTGACCTTATATATGCTATTTTATACAATTATTTGTTTTTTGTATAATGTATTGGAATTTCGTATCCTAGTTTCAATATGAAGGATTAAGTTATGTTTCACCCATTTCATATGAGGAATGCATTGGACTTCGTAAGTGACGGGTGAGGCTGACTCTAGCTTCTCGATGCATCATTTGGTCTCATAAGATAAAATAGTGTCTTGGCATAAGGCAATGAGAGAATATTTGTGAATGGAATGGGCACAAGGCCTTGAAGTTGTACATATTATGTCTGGAATTATGTATTCCCTCATAATAAAACTAGTTATTACATGTGATTATTTGACTAGTAGAATATTTATGGGCATGTTTTTATGGCAATGATCGATTTATATTTACCATATTATGGTCATGTTTAATGTTTAAAAGGCTGTTGTATTTATTATACATATTTTCTTTTAATTTTATAGATTCCACTGAATTATTTACCCTTAATAAGCATCTGAGCTCATCCCGGTCTTATGTTATATTTTTCTAGAATTCCAAGATGTGTATTATGTTTGATTTGTATGGTTAAGCTAGTGGAATAATGGAATTATCAATGGATTATTTATAATGTGTTTTATGTTTTAAAGTGTAATATAACATTTATGTCTATAATCTATTTTATAGGACTGCTAAAATGATCAGTCCTTCGGGACTTGATTCATTGTAATCATACAAAAGTATTAAAATAATGCACTATATTTGGGCTTATGGGGTCTGGGTGTTACAAATGCTGACATAAGCCATCCGATGAGGTTCTCTATAGATTATTGTCATCTAGAAGAGATGGAAGGTGGTTTTATGATGGGTTCAGACCCATAAGATTGTCATCCAACATATCATTTTCTGGGAAATCAGAGACCATGAAGTTTGATTAGCATGGGAATTTTACTTTAGAGGAGGCCCATTTGTTGGGGGAATAATTTGGTGATCCCTTTTAGAAGGGATCTCCTTTGAGCTTGGTCCATCAAGAAGGAATCCTATGTATCCTGGATTGAGCAAGATCCTACATTATCATAGTTCATTTTATGTTGGGATTACAAATGGATGGTGAAAACTTGAAGAGGGAATGATTTCTCATTTCTTGGATGAGATGATATAGAGCTGGACCCTAGATAAAGGAATCCTATATATCACAATTGTGTCAGGAATCAGATTTCTCATACTTCATTTTGGGTTTACTGTGTAGATGTTGAGATTATCACAAATCTCTAAGCCCACAAGTGTCGCACATGGTTTGAGAAACATATAAATGAGTTAGATTCACCAAATCACGCACTATCTATTCTTTAATGGAAGAGACCGGGTGTATTGTAGATAAAGATGATGCGATGGTGGGAATGGGTGCAGAGCAATGAACCCTTCAATGTAAAATTAACGTGAAGGTCATTAGGTCATGCCAGAAAGACTAGGGACTTACTCTAGGAGGGAGGCCCAGCAATGTGTTCTGGGAAAGGGGAGGAATGTCACCTCTAATTATTGGGGAATGTGAGCAAGAATACTTCGAATGATCCACATCCCACATTAAATGGAAAATCAAGTCATCTCCCTTAATCCCTTGAATGGGGATATCAACGTTAGTATCCCATGGTTGGACTTAGAGTAAACATTGTAATTTAGATGTAGAGACATTCCATTGGTCTAAACCGTTGTGGGGATAACCATTATGATTCTACATACCATGGGTATATAGACTTAGTGGGGAATGGTAATCTGCCCAATGATCTAATCATAAGGGTCTAGTGGATTTAGAGGATGCTTTGACCTGGAATCATTGGACTGGTTCACAAAGGAGCTAAGGAGGGACGTACCATAATGGAGAGGAATGATTGGATATAGAAGGAAGGACACCCAAAGACACCCCATTTTTCATATTTGTTTCTCATAACGGAAGGGCGAAACCCAATAGCATTATTTTATTTGGGTAGAGGGGTCATACGCATACCTATGAGGTATGCAGACTTGGGTATGGACTACCACATATCGTAGTGGTACATAGTCCATAATGTGGTTCTCCATGCCGCATTAGGCTCTATCTGAATATTGGTGAATTATGTAACACAAGGTTTGATCTGTATAGCAATGAACTAAGCAAAGCACCATATTAAAGAGGGTTCATGCAACCCATTGTTCATGGGGAGTTTATCTGTGAGGAATTTATGGTTCACGATTGAACCAATTAGCTTAGCAGTGCACCGATTATTATTTAGTTCCTTATTTTTATGTATAAAGGACGTCTATACATGCATAAACATGATTAATAGTTCTCACATAATCAATTATTCGAAACTAAAGTCAGAATTCCTAATAAATGCATTATTCCAACTTTTATGGTCTATCTATGCTCTCTCCTTCAGTCCCCTCCATCTAATCGTCTATACTACTTTTAATTCCTCATCTGATCCTTGTATAGATAACTACTGAAGCCAACATTGTGGGCATGCGACATTATTTTGCAGATGCAAGTGAATACATATCTCAACCCATGTAAGACTTGGTCAACCGAGGATTGTAGAAAGGGTTGATCATGCATCATGGTTCGCATATCCCAACCATATTTCTTCATTCGTGAAATGTTGAGTTCGCATGATGGAAGGTAAATAACCTTTTGCTGCTTTATTCCACCAATGACATGGTTCATCACTTCCTGGGTTAGCTAGCCAACACCCCATGGGCTAGTACCTCATGGGTCTTTCTGTATACATGTGGTTTATGGTTCATGCGGTACATGAACCTTTACCAGTGATGGTATGTTTCTAATATAAAACAACTGGAAAAATTTGATTTCATCAACATTATTCTAAAATTTTCTATTCGATTTTAATCCATTTACCTTGATGAACTTTTAGGAATTTCTGCAAAGTGATTGTGGGAGTATTTCCTTCCAATTGTGAAGTTTTCAGGACACAAAAAATTCCCCCATCATAATAGGTTACGTTTGTAATGAAGAGGAAGCTATTACGATTTAGAAGCGGTCCGAAACTGAAGTGATTTGTGGTAGAATAGATTGGTCCAATAGGAGGGGACCATGGCTATTTACAGGTATTATGTCATTTTTGTTTTATTTTTTCTCATACTGAAAAGTTCTCTCAACCATCCCATGGATTATTCTATGTTCGTGTATCGACTCCTTTGTGAAATTTTTATTCACGATCCACTCTGTATGTTCCAAAAACACAACACTTCACAATTACTTCTACTTGAAAAATTAATATTGTGTTTTTCAAATTGCACTGTGGAATTTAGAAATTAACTCCATACATCCATGTAGGAAAATGCTATATGAAATTAATTTTCCACACACTGATCTTTAAACCAGTGAGTTGTATAAGAAATATTAATAAACCGAACATAAAATCTAAATAATCAATCTTTAAATATCTGCAATGAAAAGACTAAGTTTGATTTTTTATCCATGCACAACCCATTTATTTTACTGTCTAATGCTCCATGATCTTGTGCACAGTGGGCCTTTCAGTTACCACCTCTATACATAGGATATATCTTCCATGTATTAATATAGTAAGTTAGAAATAAATTCTGTGTACCTTTGGTATGTGGGAAAAGGATTCTTCATACTGAATTAGGATAAGTACACAGAGCCCTATGAAGACCCTCTTTTTATGTCCCTTTGTATATTTTTGGGTCATTATACAACATTTTTCTCATTGGACTGACTTTTTGAAGACTTTTGGATCTTTCTGTGACATATGAACTAGATCTTCAATATATAATGATGAAATAGACCAAGACAATGGACGCCCTAATTGAGGCCATTGAGGACCATCATCAATCTTCAAATGATCGTCGGGATTGTTTCTTAAAATATATTCTTACGCTAGAGATTCTTGCTTACCCATTATCCATGGGGGTTTCTACATTACATATTTGGTATTTCAGATGAATTCAATTTGACATTTACTGAACATAATACTCCATCCATCACCTTATAAGCATACCAAGGGCATATGTTTTCCAATATTTCACAAACATGGGAATCATACCAACTCCCATTCAAGAGAATGTTTTCATACTAGAAGGTTCGGCATGGACTGAATGCAATAGAAATTTTCGCAACACTTTTTTGAGGCTAGCCACACAGTAGTACCCCAATATATTTAAACATTCCTAAGAAAACCCTAATGGTCAGTGGAGTTCCAAATGGGACCTGCAAGCTAGAGGATAATTTTCGGTCGAATGTGCTCGTGTATTCTAGGTGCATCAAATCTATTTATAGTGCCGCGATTAGTTGGATGAAGTGAATCTGTACCAGACAGCTAGGATCTACCAGTTCGTTGGTTTATCTACAAGAGAATTCAATCATGAATTGTTGAGCCACTAGTGTTCATGCACCAATTAATTACCTTTTTTATGGAGGTGTTGGGATCAGATTATGGGACATCAATCAGCTTGGAGGACTCACTATCCTTAGAAACATGTATGAATAGTTTAATCATGCTGCTACAACTTGGTACAATGTCAACAATGTGTCCCCATTGACAAGGTGACTGGTGGTGGTGGAAGAGGGGTTTTTGGATCACCCTAATAGGAAAGATCTCTCATCCAATTTGAGAATTGGATATGGTCATTTCTATAGGTTAAAGAGCCTAGGATAAGGGCATAAGTTGAGGTCCAATTACAGACGAACTCAACCTACCCATCAGTCTCGCCAAATTATAGGGTCATATTGCGCCACCCTCAAAGTGGGATGACGAACTACCTGGGGATACAAGCTTTGACTAGACATGACACCTGAGATTATATTATAAGGTTTCATTTCCATGTTTTTGAGATGATGGATCTTCTCATCCCATGACGTATATTTTGGGGTCATATTTTTCACTTTGAATATGAAAGATACATTGGTAGAGGTTCGACCAACTAATATGGCCAATTCTACTCTTTCCTGACATTATGATTTGTTGGAGAATATACATGAAGTTAAACCTCCACCTCTTCTCAGCAGATTATTTCAGTTTTTGTACGGATGGATAGCAGAACATTTCCCATGCTTTGAATATCAACATAATATAGGGGTTCCTCATTTTTACTTTCCCCCCACCCTTCATAATGTCTTCATTATTCTTTATATGACATTAAGAATTAGTGATGCATTTGGGTTTCTAAATAATGGTTCTTTTTTTTCATTTACACCATACCCCACACCTCATGGGTCAATAAGGGGTGACAGGTGTGGTTTATTAGAGGAGTTATCATATGTCATTGCGCTTCAAGATGAGATACTAACCACTCACATAGATCAAGTTGTTATCTTTAAGCTATAACTCCCCTACCTTTTTTCATGGGAATTTAGGTTTCTTCAGTAGACTGTGATTCATCCATCCATTCAGTTTATGGGAGAATTAAATCCCACAATTCATCCCCAATTATGCATTTTAATGATGAGGGAAGGGTCCACAAATGATATTATCATGTTTAATATGACGGGATCCACTTTCAAATAACTAGAATATGCCCAACTGTGGGTGGAATGTTACCATATCTGGGTCTAGGGACAACCAAATTGACGAGTCCAAAATCCATTAACCATCTTTCACCCAACCTTGAACCCAATGACCATGCCTTCAATAACTCTTCCTATGGTGACCACGATGGATACACCTAATATTCCTATACTTTTAGTGAGAATATTCTTGTTCCACCATTAGATTCATCTAAAAATAGATTCATTTTCCTAGCCTATTTTGGAAGTGAGTGATTCATATTTCTCCCCTCATGTGGATAGCATTCATGGCCTTAATAAGGTTGTTCCTAATAGAGTGTCAATAGATTTCCTTGAAGTCACGACCAATCCCCATTTTCCGGCTCTAGGGGTCAAACCATTAATGGAGAGGGCGAGACATCCTTCCTGGGTAACCTATCTTATGTCCCTTCCACTGTTGTAATGATGTTTACCTCTTATAGAACCATTTTTGAGAGGGAGGATGATAGACTGAGTACCATGAAGAGGCATCCTACGGTGTGAAAACATATGTGACATCAATTATGCACCCTTTATATGGAAACCCCTTTGGATTATTTCACAAAAGAAACATACAACTTCTGAAAGTTATTTGTTGAATTTGGTTCAGATTTTTTGAATTATCAGCATCTACAATTTATATTTACAATATTTTCATATCCTGTGTAGACCATTATTATGGAGAAGACAAAACTGCCAGGTCCAATTCTCCATATCATCATGAAACTACAATCTGAGATTTTTCTGAGGAACTCAATCACCAAATGGCTAAGAAGGTGATGGCTTGTGTCTCGGTGGTTGCTCAAATTAAATAACTAAAATAATGAGATTCTCATGAGGCAATGTTGATGTCTCAGTTGGACTCCTTGTGTGACAATTATGAAGCTATCCAGAAGAATGTGGTGAACCATAAAGATGTTATGGAACATGTTCACCCAATGGTCGAAGATCAGGTCGAAGAGAGAGACACACTAACATTGATCCTTGAAAGCCCATTATAGTCACTTGTTATTTTTACAGAATTGGGATGCTGAGCCTCAATATAATTATCCCAAATTTTTAGTCACCCAATTTATTTGATACCATGGAGAGAATCCAAACTAGGGATGTTCATCAATTCTTATATTGAACCCAATCAAACTAATTCCCCTTCCAAGTCTTCTCCTTTTTCTTTTTTAGTATGTCAAATTAATCACAACCAATAAAATAAACATTCTTTTGAATAGGTATTATTTTTTAACCATGAATATAAACCAGTAAATTAAAATAATTTAATCATGATATATGTGTTTCCTATGCTTTGGGTCTCTTTTATCATAGTTCAACTAGTTCATTGGTTATATGGAAATCCTAATGAGTCTTTTCATCTTTTCCATTATTAATTTTAATTTTTCTTATGCCTATTTATTAAGAACATACCAATTACACGAGGAATTTTTCATAGGTCTCCAATTATGTGTTTTGAACATAACAATATCTATGTCTCCTTTGATATTTTGATAGCTAATCCTTTTTTCCTAAACTATACATAGTATAGGTTTAACATGTCGGTACACAACTTTTATCCATGGGCTACCTTTGTGGGATTTCAAATTGGAATGTATTATGTATTTTTTGTTGTTAGTTATTATAGTTGTAACATCCAAAGTAAGTAATGTATAATATATATTCTTATCTATGTCTATTTATTAATTATATAGTATTTTAATGAGAGAAAATGGGAATAAATCCAATCTTATGCAGAGAATTCTCTAATATTTATAAAAGATTGTTAAGCCTTTTAATGGCGAACCATTTTTAAATCTATCATTTGACAATTTTATATGTTCTATTTGTCAAAATGATGTTATTATTTATAATTGTGACATTGAAATTTACTTTGGATAAATTTGTGGTATTTTTCTGACAATGTTCATTTTTTAATGAATAGTAAGAAAATACTGCATTTTACATCGAAACTACTTTTTCATCTAATTTAATTATATTGATATATAATATTTTAAATTGGTTTTAAAGTGTAAATATTATATATTTTAACCATTTAATCCAATGGCGGTAATTGGGATTAATTTCACTATGAAATTGGTCATAAACTATTGTCATACTTTTGATAGAAATTGATTCAAAAAAACCCGCAATTTGTTTTCACAACGAGAATTATTTTTAAAATTAATTATTGAAATTTTTGTGTTTGAAATTTGTTAAAATGGATTCAATATATGTAATTATAAGGTCTAAATTATGTATTTAAGAATTTTTTTTGGGACATTATGAATATTAACGACGACAATTATCTTTAATTATCGTGATTAATTAGTAATCAGGTAGTTAAGGATAATACAATAATATCATAATAATACAAAATGACCCAAAAATGTGACTTAATGCTACTTTTTGTGTCATGACCGACCATGTAATGCCTTGTTTCATACTTTTTGACCCCATGGATTCACTTTTGGGTGATAGTGACACTTTAACATTTCATTTGTAAAGAAAGGAGAATATCACAAAAGTATGTAACACCTATAGAAACAATTTTAATTTAGTCTAAATAAATTATATCTTGGAATATAAATAATTATTTCAAAGATAAAAATATTTCCAACATCATTGTATTTTTTTTATAATTTTTAGACTTTAAATATATTAAATATTTTATGACACCATGATGATGCAGTGATTACAACATTAATAAACAATTTAATTAAAATGAAATGATAATGTAAAATCTAAAGCATACACCAGTAAAAAACCTATTATATCAGTATATTTTGAACCCCTATAACCTTATCCTAGAAATATATCAATTTGGGACCTTTGAAATCCGAAAATCATTTTTATATAATGTAACATTTCATGACTTTCCAAGAGTTCCCCTCCTCCCTATTATAAAAGGACCCAAAATATACCTCCTTACCCACATCTCTCAATCCGTTGGATTGGCCAAGATCTCTTTATTTTACCTCTAAACATCCAATTATTCATCCTAGAAACCTTATATTAGGAAGAAACCTTTTCAAGAAACCCTTTTGGTTCAAAACAATAGGAGTTACTCGATTTAAAGGTAATGTCTTCCCTTGTGTTCTTTTGTTTTATTTTGATTTTCTAACACCCTAAACTCTTTTTATTCTTTTATTTTGTAACAAAACATGTAACTTAGATATAATATGATGTTTTTATGTGATTTATTTGAGCTAAAATTACACACACCTCAGTCTAATGGTTAAAGAACACTCTGTTTCTATGGATGGAAAATTTCTGCCTCACAGAACGATGATTGTTCAATCATCTTTTAACACCTTTCATGGTAGAAATTAAGATGTAAATCTATTTATATATGATTTATTTTATGTTGATGTTATCTTTATGATTCTTTATTTTTCATTTATGGCATACCTTTATGGTGTCCATTATGGGTAAACGCGATATCATCATTTTAGGAAGGGCAGACTATCGCCCCCTAAAAGTGATTTGATTCGTCAATTCCATATCTGGTATGTATAAAGGAAGAATTTATGATGTTATATATGATATTATACTGGAATAATAATATAACATTATATAATTAATATTTCACTCCATTAAATTTGAAATAGAAAGAAAGTAGTGTTCATGCGTACATACAGCTTACCCTCTCCATGAACGGTGCATTTCAATTCTTACCACTAAATGTTATGTAATATTATAAATGCATGTATATAATGGATATATATTATATATATGATATCTATACCATGAATATAATTCTGGATATAATGGATATTTTACCACATGAACAACTTTTAATTATAAGAAGTTTATTTTTGGATCAAGTACCAAAGATCGACAAAATGTCCGTTATTAACATAAATAAATACATATTGTTCATAAAATGGTAAAAAGTGATATAAAAGGAATAATGAACTTTAAAAATGTTCTTAATCAAGTATAAATTAACTTTTGTTTATTATTCACGAGATCAAAGAACGATCGAGTCAAGTCCGACACAAGGTATGGGACTTCGTCTCAAGATCCTTTCATTGAGGAATATTTTGTATTATACACAACATTATATTATACAGTTTATAAAACCTTTTGACTCTTACTTTTATTCAAAATTAATATTTTTATATGAATCATTTTACTAAATGAAAATGGGAATGTTTTTTTTACGTATGCTGGGAAAACGACTTCTCTGCCGCTGTGACCATTATTTGAGTTTCAGCTTCCTCTACAAGCCATATCTTTTTTTTATGAAAAAAATACAATGTTTTAATTTTCATTTATTTTTGTAATGGAAATGGTTTTGATAATGTTTTTATTATATCAATTTTTTTTTGATACCTTATGATTGAAATGTGGAAATGTTATGTTTCTTTTATGCATGTTTTATGTGTTATGATTATTTTATGGTTCTTTGGCATTGTTTATAAAGACTGGTTATTTTGTGATAAACTAAGGGTTGGTGAGCCCAATATATCTCTCAAACTCATTGGGTAACATGAAGGTGTTAAACACTAAGGTTTCTCCAAAGATATTTAGGGAATATGCTTTGATGGGTTTTCCAAACGTAACCATGAGGGTTACTCCCAATGTAAGAATGTTATGAATACCTCAAGATACCTTTATGTATTATGATTTCTATGATTTATTCATGATTTGATTAGGTATGTTAAAGTACTTATGTTTTATGAGTAAAGTATGATTTCATTAATGCCTATGTATACAAGGACTAATGTTTTTGTTTCATACTTTTATATCCTTTACAGATCATTTTATGCTCATCCAAAGATTTTTGAAATGTTTTTCACAAGTCAAGGGAAAGGTACATGATTTGATGATGGTGTTAAGGAAGTGTCATGAAAGAATCCTGGTATTGTTTTAAATATGTTTCCAATGATGGGAAAACTGAATATTGTCTTTAATGTAAGAACCTTGTTTAAATGTGGAATGTAATGCATGATTTATAATCTAATTCTCTAAAACTATAATCCTGAAAAGATCCTCAACATGTATTCTTGAAATAAATCAATATTAGGTAATGTTTATGGTTGGGGCCTTATAGATGGTATCAAAGGTCAGTTTAGATAACATTAGGAGTTAGAATTATAATAAATGATTATCCAAAAATATTTTTTTTATGGTAAAATTGAAATGATGTAGCATTTGAAGATTATCATGTTTCTTCATCTAAGACATGATTTTTCAGAATGGTTTTCCATAGAGTAAATAGGGAAGTAATGATAGGAAGGAATATAGAAGGAAATGACCTTCTAAATCAGCATCCTGAGATGGTCGGAATTGGAACTGTACAGTTTGATGCATTAATGGCACAGTGAACTCCAACAATAAATGGTGGTGGTATCAATCCATGAGATCAGCCAGATCAACCATAGAGGAACATGTTAGTGGTGGAATATTTCATGAGGGAACATCCCCCATCATTCAGATGATCATCTGACCCTGTGCTAGTTGAAGGTTGGATTAATGCACTGTCAAAGATTTTCGATGTCATGGGGTGTTCTGAAAATCAAAAGTTTAGCATTTTTTTTACCATTTGGCGGGTGAAGCAGATCAGTGGTGGTTGATGGTTAAAAATATCAGGGACACTAATGAGATTGATGCTCTCGACTGGGATGAATTCAATGGTATTTTTCCTGAGAAGTATTATACTAATTCTATTCAGCATAGGATGGAAAACAATTCTTGGAATTGAGGCAATATGATGACTCAGTGTCTTCTTATGAAGAAAGGTTCACTCGATTGGAAAGATATGCTCCAAATATTATCAGAGACATCGATAGTAAAATAAATCATTTTTACTCAAGATTAAAGCCAAAATATCAAAGGGATTTAGCTTCTCATGGGTTTAAGTGTTATGAAAAGCTTGTTCGATGTGATGAGAAGGTGGAAATGGAGTTTTCTGATGATCAAGTATTCTATAAAAACTAACAGAAGAAGATACAGAGGTGGCCGGAGAAAGGTAAGAATTCATCAAAAAGGTCTGATGGTAAGAAAAAAAAAGTTACCAGTTTCCGATATATGTGGTAAAAGGCATGCTAAGGAATGACTTCTGAATTATGGAAAGTTCTACTGATGTGGTAAGATGGGACATAAGGCTCGTGATTGCACTGGAAAATATTAGGGTGATGGTAAGACCAAATTTGACTTACAGTTAGTGAAATGTTTCAAGTGAAATGAGATGGGTCATTATGCAAACAAGTGTTCGACAAGGAGATCAAATGAAGAGAAGAAGCCAGAATACAAGCATAAAGTTGTGGTGAAATCCTTTTCAACTACTTCAGTAGATGATGCTCCATCAAATGAAGTGGTATCAGGTACACTATTTGTTTTCTTAGATTATGCTAATGTGTTGTTTGATTCGCGGTCCACACATTCTTTCACCTATAAAAACATTTCTGATTAATTGGGAATTCCATCTCAATAAATGACACCTAAAGTTGTGGTAAAAATGCCTGGGGAAAATTTTGAGGCAAATAGAATTTATTAGAGTCTTCATATACTTATCTGTGGAAAGAACCTACTTGAAAACCTTATTCTTTTACCTCTAGTGTGGATTGATGTTATCCTGGGTATAGATTGGCTATATGTTTACCAATCTATGATTGATTTTAGAGATAAAGAGTTTTCTTTTCAGAATGACTTTCAGTTTGTTTACAATAATGAACCCTTATTGTTGATAACATATCAAGAGGTTGAGATACTTGTAAAAGATGGAAGTGAATCTTACCTTGCACATATTGTTAAAAACAATGGAACCGTTTAGATTAATGATGTGCTGGTGGTAAATGACTATCCTGATGTTTTTCCTGATGAGTTGCCTATATTAATAACAGATCAAGAAGTTGAATTTACTGTTGACTTAGTTTCTGATGCTAATCCAATTTAATAACCCCCTTATCGAATGACTCAATTTAAACTTTTAGACATGAAGGAGTAATTGCATGATTTATTAGAGAATTGTTTCATTAGACCTAGCACATCAACATGGGGTTCTCCTATATTATTTGTTAAAAATAAAGATAGTTCTATGAGGCTTTGCAATGATTATAGAGCCTTGAATGACTTCACTGTTATGCACAAATATTTTTTTCCTCATATCAATGATTTGTTTGATCAGCTCTAGGGAGCTTAGTATTATTCAATGATTGACCTGAGATCGGGGTACCATCAGTTTAAGGTAAAGGAATCAGATGTTTCAAAGACCACATTTCATACAAGATATGGCCATTATAAATTTGTAGTAATTAATTTGGGGTTAACTAATGCACCTGTTGTATTCATGGACATTATGAATAGAATTATCCATGAGTTCTTGGATAAGTTTGTGGTTGTTTTCATTGATGATATTTTGGTTTTTTCTAAAAGTTAAGAGGAGAATGAAAGAAATTTAACAGTTATTCTGCAAACCTTAAAACAAAATAAATTGTATGGGAAATTCAGCATGTGTGAGTTTTGGTTCCAAAAAATTGTGTTCAATGGTCATATTGTTTCTAATGATGGAATAATTGTTGATCCTGCAAAAACGAAGGTTGTTGAAGAATGTCCAAGATCCACAAATGTAAGTGAGATTCGTAGTTTTCTTGTTTTCCAGGCTATTATCTAAGGTTTGTTGGAAATTTTTTAGGGTGTTCAAGTCTAGTGACTAAGCTAACTCAGAAGGGTGTTAAGTTTATCTGGACAAAAGAATGTGATGATTGTCTTCAAGATTTGAAAAGAATATTGGTGAATGATCTAGTTTTGGAAATACCTTATAGGAATGGTGAGTTTGTTATCTATAGTGATTGTTTATTGAAAGGAGTTAGTTGCGTCCTAATGAAGAATGATCATGTAATTTCATATTCTTCGCATCAGTTGAAAACTCATTAGAAAAATTACCCTATCCATGATTTGAAATTTGATTCTACTGTTTTCGCTTCAAAAATTTTGAGGCATCATTTGTATGGTGTAATGTTTGAAATATATACTGATCACAAGAGTTTAAAGTATATATTTACTAATAATGAATTGAACATGGTATAGAGGAGATGGCTAGAATTAATCAAGGATAATGATTGTAAAATTCATTACCATCCAGGAAAAGCAAATAATGTGGTTGATGCTTTGATTCGAAAAAGTAAGGCTTCGTTAACCATGTTACGTTTGGAACATGATCCTTTGTTTAAGGATTTGATGAGATTTGGCATAGAAGTTGTTGGTGAAGGATGTTCTTCTGTTTTGTTTCAGGTATCAGTGAAATATTCTCTATCAGACAGAAATAAGCAAGCACAGAAGCAAGACAGTGAGTTGTAGAAAAATGTAGAGCTGGTTCAGAAGGGTAAGTTTCCTGAATTCAACATTGATAATGATTGTGTTTTGAGATTTGGGAATATATTTTGTGTGTCGTGTGATTCACAGTTGAAGAGAGAGTTGTTATGTGAAGCTCATAGTTCTCTATTTTAATTTCATCCAGGAAGTACTAAGATGTATAGAGATCTTCGAGAGTATAACTGGTGGGAAGGAATGAAAAGAGATATTACTGACTTTACTGTGAAGTGTTTGATTTTTCAACAGGTTAAAGTAGAGCGGAAGTTACCAAAAGGGATGCTTCAGCCTTTACCAATATCAGAGTGGAAATGAGAGAATATATCCATGTACTTCGTTGTTGGATTCCCGAAGACACCTCGAGCTAATAATGCAATCCGGGTTATTGTTGACCACTCGACTAAATCTGCTCATTTCTTTGCTATACGAGATAAATTTTCCCCAGATCAACTTTTTCATTTGTATCGTAAAGAGATATTCAGGTTACATGGAATTCCCCTCTCCATTGTATATGATCGTGATCCCAGGGTTACTTATAACTATTAGAAAGACCTTTAGAAGTCGTTGGGTAATGAATTAAATTTTAGTACAGCTTTTCATCCTCAATCAGATGGGCAGTTAGAATGAAAAATTCAGAACTTGGAGGATATGCAATGTGCTTATTCGATGGATTATCAGGGAAGTTGATACCAACATCTTTCCTTGGTTGAGTTTTCTTATAATAACAGTTTTCATTCTAGTATACAGATGGCACCATTTGAGGCATTATATGGGAAGTGGGGTCGAAATCCTTCATTTTGGGATGAAATGGGTGAAAGGAAGTTGATGGGACTTGAATTGGTAGAATATTTGGTAGAAAAAGTTCAGCTGATACATAAACACATGAGAACAGCTCAGAGCAGGCAGAAAAGTTATGCAGACAACAGGAGGAGGATCATTCTTTTGAGGTTGGTGATCATGTCTTCTTAAAAGTTTCACCATGGAAAAGTGTGATGCGATTTGGTAAGAAAGGAAAGTTGATACCAAGGTTCATTGGACCATATGAAATTCTGGAGAGAGTAAGATCAGTTTCCTACCGGGTGTCTTTACCTCCGTGTTTATCTCTGGTGCACAATGCTTTTGATGTTTCAATGTTAAGGATGTACATGCCAGATCCATCTCATGTTTTGAGTCCAGAGGTAGTTCAGCGGGAAGAGAATCTATCTTATGAGGAACAACCGGTCCATATTCTTGACCACAAGGAGTATGTGTTATGGAATAAGGTGATTCATCATGTAAAGTATTTGTGGAAAAACCACATGATTGAAGAGGCAACATGGGAATCTGAAAAAATCAATGATAGATAAATACCCTCACTTATTCGATAAGTAAATAAATTACGGGGATGAAATTTTCTAAAGGGGGAAGGATGTAACATCCAAAGTATGTAAGTAATAATAGATATTGTTATCTATGACTATTTATGAATTAGATAGTGTTTTAAAGACTTAAAATGAGAACATATCCAAGCTTAAGCATAGAATTCTCTTATATTTTAAAAGATCTTTTTACCGCCTTTTGATGGAGAACCATTTTTAAATATGTCGTTTGACATTTTTATAAGATCTATTTGTCAAAATAAACATTTTCATTATAATTGGGACATTGAAATTTACTTTGGTTTAATTTTAGTTATTTTTCTGACAATGTTCATTTTTTAATGAATAGTGAAAAAATACTGCATTTTACTTCAAAATTACTTTTTCATCTAATTTAATTATATGGATAGGTTATATATTTAATTGGTTTTAAAGTGTAAATAGAATATATTTTTACCATTTCATCCAATGGTGGTCATTTCAGATTAATTTAACTTTGATATTTGACATAAACAATTGTCAAACTTTTGATAGAAATTGTTTCAAAAAACCCTATATTTGTTTTTAGAAAAGGAATTATTTTTTAAATTAATTATTGTAATTTTTGTGTTTGGAATTTGGTAAAATAGATTCCATATTTGGAATCAAAATTTCCAAATTATGTAATTAAGACTCTAGTTTTTTGGACATTATGAATAGTAACGACGACAATTATCTTTAATTATCGTGATTAATTAGTAATCGGGTAGTTAAGGATAATAAAATAATATCATAATAATAAAAAATGACCCCAACATGTGTCCTAATGCAAATTTTTGTTTCATGTACGACCATGGGGTGCCTTGATCCAAAATTTGGGACCCCATGGAATCACTTTTGGGTGATTGTGACACTTTATTATTATATTTTTAAAGAAAGTAGAATATCACAAAAGTATGTAACACCAAAGTAAAAAAATTTAATTTTGTCTAAATAAATTATCTATTGGACTATAAATAGTCATTGGAAATCTAAAAATATTTCTTACATCATAGTAATTTTTATTATAATTTTTATACATTAAATAAATTTAATTTTTTATGACACCATGATGATGTAACAATTACCTAATTAATGAACGATTTAAAAAAATGAAAAGATAATGTAAAATCATAGACTTACACCTGTAAAAAACATATTGGATTAGTATATATCGAACCCTTATCACCTTATCCTGGAAATATATCAATGTTGTACCTTTAAAATCTGAACTCATTTTAATATAAAGTAACATTTATTGACTTTCCAAGAGTTCCCCTCCTCCCTTTTATAAAAGGCCCCCACATCTACATCCTTATCCCCACCTCTCAAGACATTGGCTCGGCCAAGCTCTTCTCATTTTTTCTCTCCACATCCCTCTCTTCATCCAAGAAGCCTTAACATAGGCAGAAAGCTCTTCAAGAATCCCTTTTGGTTTCAACCAAGAGGAGTTACCCGATATAAAGGCAATGTCTTCACTTGTGTCCTTTTGTATTATTTTTCTTTTCCAACCACCTAAAATATTTTTATTCATTTTTTGTAACAACAGAAGTATCTTAAATATAATAGGATGGTTTTATGAGATTTATTCTAGCTAAACTCACACACACATCAATAAAATAGTTAAAGAACATATTGTTTCTGTGGATGACCAATTTCTTCCACACGAAACGATGATTGTTCAATAATATTTTAACACCACTCATGGAGGCCATAAAGATGTAAATATATTTATATATGATACATTTTTTGTTTATATTTTCATTATTCTTATGTATTTTTCATTTATGGCATATCTTTATGGTGTCCATTATGGGTAAACACGATATCTTCATTTTAGGATAGTGCGGACTACCGCCCCCTTAAAGTGATTTGATTCATTAATTCCAAATGTGGGATGTATTAATCATGGATTTTATGGTGTTATATATGTTTTTATACTGGAATTATAATATAACTTTATATCATTATGATTTCACTCCATTAAATATGAAATATAAATGAAATTAGCGTTCATGCGTACGTATGGCTTATCTTCTCTATGAATGGTGCATTTAATTTTTTACCTCTAAATGTTATGTAATATTATAAATGCATGTATATACTGGATATATATGATATATATGATATCTATATCATGAATATAATTCTGGATATAATAGATATTTTAACACATGAAGAACTTTTAATTATAAGAAGTTTATTTTTGGCTCAATTACCAAAGATGGACAGAACGACTGTTATTAAAGTTAATAATTACTTACTGTTCATAACATGGTAATAAGTGATATAAAAGGAATAATGAACTTGAAAAAGGTTCTTAAGAAAGTAAAAATTAACTATGGGTTATTATTCAGGAGAATAAAGAAGGATCGGGTCAAGTCGGATACGAGGTATGGGACTTCGTCTCATTCTCCTTTCATTGAAGAATATTTTGTATTATACACAAATTTATTTTATACAATGTATAAACCCATTTTGTTTTTAATTTTATTCAAAAGGAATATTTTTAAACAAATAATTTTACTAAATGACAAGAGGGAATGGTTTTGTTTTACGTATATGGCGACAAGGACTTCTCCGTCGCCGTGACCATTGTTTGAGTTTTAGCTTCCTCTACAAACCATAACTTTTTATAATGAAAAATAAATACCATGTTTTAATTATATTTTATTTTGTTTCTGAAAATGGTTTTGATATTTATTTTTTTATATCAATCTGTTTTTGATATCTTGTGGTTGAAATTTGGAAAAGATATGTTTTCTTTTATGCATGTTTTATGTCTTACAATTATGTTATGGTTCATGGGAATTGTTTATGAAGATGGGTAGTTCCATGATAAACTAAGGGCGGGTGAGACCGATAGAGCTCTACAATGCATTGGGTAACGTGAAGGGGTTAAAATCTAATGTTTCTCCTAAGAGATTATCATAATATAATGTGATGGGTATTCTAAAGGTAACCAAAAGGGTTACTCCCTATATAAGAGTGTTATGAATGCATCAAGTTACATTTATGTCTTATGATTTCTATGATTTATTCATGGTTTTATGAGGTATGTTAAAGTTATTATGTTTTATGTGTAAAGTATGATTTCATTAATGCCTATGTATACATGGAATAATGATTTCGTTTCATACTTTTATATCCCTTATTGATCTATTTATGCTCATCCAAATATTTTTTAAATGTTTTTCACAGTTCAAGGGAATGGTACATGATGTGATGATATTTTTAAGGAAGTTTCATGAAAGAATCCATGTTTTTTTAAATATGTTTCAAATGATTGGAAAATTTAATATTGTCTTTAATGTACCCACCTTGATTAAATGTGGAATGTAATGCATGATTTATGATTTAATTATCTAAAACTCTAAACCTGAAAAGATCCTCAATGTGTATTTTTGAAATAAATCCAGATTAATTAATGTTTACGGATGGGTCCTTATAGTAGTACCAATCAAAATTATCACTGATGTTTTAGGTTAAACATCATTTAGAAAACATGATTGGGAATGGTCCCCAATTTGGGATCCCTCGCCTGGAAATGTCCAAATAACTCTCATACATTAATTTAAGATTTTTCATGACCTTGAAATTTTAATTTTTGGTCGTATATGAGGTTGGGATCCATTTTAGGCATACAAATATAGGATAGGATTATATTGGAGATGAGTTTACCTTTACATAATGGTTTTTTTGTAGCAAACATATACAGAGCTACTGAGGCCAGATTTTCATATTCAAACAAAGGTGTCCATAATACATTAGCCTACCTTTTTTATAGCATTAGAGATTTATAGTAATTTGGATTTGTTTTATGGTTGGGGTCCACAGTGGGTGGCCTATCTGATGGATGATGTCCATAATTATTAAGGAATCTTGTATCAAAATTGAAAAGGAATCCTATCCCACACATATTTCACTTCTATAAGGGAGTTCCTATGAATTGTATATTTTAACATCATAAAACATAGAAAATTGTAACCCTTTATGGGATATCATTCTTCTCTAACCAAGGGAGAGTAAATAATTAATTAGTTCAATTATAGATACTTTTATAATTTGGAAATTTGAAAGAGGAAAATTATGTAGATCATAATATAGGGGGTTCCTAAATCTTTGGTGTTTATGGGACATAAATTTCTTGTGGGCATAAAAAACATGGAAAAAATTTCCTGAGGATACATTTTCATTTGGTCGATGGCTATTTTGTAGGAAACATATTGAAATCTTCTTGGGCATGATGATCATAATAAAAAAGTGGTGTACGTAAGACACTGGCATTCAATCTCTAATAGCCAGGAAAGATTATTGAGATTAGGACCATTTTGGAAACACTGTATGACTTATTTAAGGGGTCCCACCAAAAAATGAAAGGGGAAATTTCTTTGGTTGAACTTTACTAAGAAAACTTGAAATAGGTGGGGATTTTTTTTGTACATGGATCAATTTCGTGCACAGGGATGGGGAATATTTATTTTGTAGAAGCCTTATGTGATACCATAGTGTAATCAGGACATGAAGTTTTGATATATCTATGAAATGGGTAGGAATGAGAATATAATCCATGACTTTGAGGATTATTAAATTAGGAGGGGTTTCATGAGGAATGTGAGTTTCAGGTGTACCAATGTAGAAGTGGACTCTCATGGGGATGAATTTCCCATTTATTGATGACTATTTTGTAGGAAACAAATGGATAGCTATCATGAGATTATGGGAATAGTCACAAAAAGGTGTCCACATGAGATTAGCATTCCAACTCCAATTCCGATTGATGGTTTTTGAGATTCATGATTATTCAAACCACGAGGTTTTATGTGTTTCATGAGTGTTTCCGGATACATTAAAAATTTCTTCGATATGATTCACCCATTAGATCAAGGGATCAATAATATAGATCTGGATCATGCATATGGTAAGGCATTTGTCCAATGTTTTGAGTAACCTGTTGTTTAATTTCATAAGATCTAGACATCGGGTTCATTGTGGGGAAACATATTATATAATTCTTTTTAGGGTTGTACTACTTGGCCCAAAATCCTGGACTGATTTGCTATGATGTCCCGATGGATATCTTGTTGAGGTCCTTAATCTCACATGAGCTATGCTCTGTGTTAGAAATATAGAATTACGGGGATTTTGGGTCACCAATTTAGAATGTAATAATCTATTGTAGGGATAATTTTATTCTTATACCAATGATATATTGTTTCATGTTTTGTGACTTGGAAAAATTTGATATATTTTTTCATCATGTGGGTGGACATAGGGTAATCATTACATAAAAGTAGGAAAATATGAATACCCTTTAGAAGTCTTGTAGATAGGACTTGTCTATTGATTATGTGTTTGTATTCAATTCACACGCAGAGAAGTTTATATTTCAATACTATCTATTGATGAGTCTATATAGAATGATTAGAGTCTACCACACATCTTCTTTGGGGGAAACAATGTTATGCAGGATTCCTGATGAACATTCCTTCAGAATCTCTAGGTCAGATATAGAAATGAATGGTATTTTTTAGTAGGTCATGCCAATATAAGAATCTCTACATTGATATTGTGTGGTATTGATTAATTTTGTACTTCTAGGAAACTTCTGGACTTGCGGTTTAGCATCATGCGGTAAGAATGTTTGCATCAAAATTTTCTATTATGTTTTGGAAACAAAATTTAATAAAGACCATAAATATATTTGATTTAATAATGGCTGAGAAACTCTGGTATTCCTTAGAAATGTGAAATGATAGAATGTGTAAACCATTTTCCCAAGGGGACCTTCGAACATGAGTAATTACATGGGTATTCGAATCCATTGGGTGAATGAAAATAGGAAAAGCCTCTCCTATGTATGAATTTTACTTTTATTGATGGTAATTTTTTAGGAATCATATTTAGAGACACCAGGACATGATGCGCATAGTCAAACAAAGGTATCCACAGGACACTAGCCTTTCATCTATGATGGTTGTGAAGGATTATGGAGATCCATGGTTTCCTAGAGTATGTGTTTTAATATATGAGAAAAATATGTCTGGGAATTTAAGAAATATCCAAACCCTGATTTGTTGTGAGCCACTGAATATTCCACACAGATTTGACTCATATGGTTGGTGACACTTGATATTTTGACTCCTTCTTTATGTTGGAATTCAGGCATTGAATGTCCTTCATCCCATTGAATTTATTGTGTGGGAAAATAGGGGAATTTTTTGGGTCTTGTAATATAGGGGATTGGACTTGAACATGATTTTGGAGGGAAATTGTAATTTAATTCCATGCAGTTAGGGACCTTTCATGCATTACCTTATTCACATATCACCTATTCATGAAGAAAAGGGAATGTTTTATTTGTTTGGATAGCTAGACAAGGATGCTAAATCCAGGAATCCGTACGTATTCGACTATGGTATAAATTAGGCCACACGTAATTTTAGAAGTTCCCTATAGAAGTCTGGTCCTTGTGTAAGGAAACAAGAGGGTTTTTTGTGTATTTAAGACATGATATTAAATTTGAGAAACAGTACATACTCTTCAAGGATGAGAATCATTCCATATGTATATCTATAAGATCCATCCCGATTTAGTCCTTGTCAATACACAGAGTGGGGGGATGGGTTGTTTTGGGTTCATTTCCAATGGGGTTGAGTCTATCATATTTCTCTATGATTTTTTATGCAAGGTAACCCTCACCACGAATCGAAGTCTTATAGTATATATACTTGATGTGAGAAACAATGAGTGAAAATTATTACCCTCATAGTATGGGGTGATAGAGGATATAATAGGGGTAATCTATTTCTTGTGATGGTTTCACCAAGATCTAGGGTCAATTCATCACTATGTATCCCACTGATGAATGGGAATCAAGACATGTTTAGTTCTTATGAAACCGTGCAGTTTAATATATGGCAGAATGTATATTCTACATACAATTTAATGTCATGTTTTAGGATGAAAATGTTATGCGCTTTAAAATATTTCAACTAGGACATAAATGCTATTGTTACGAGACTTATTTCATCATAAAAATTTCATTGGTGGGAGTTGTGATGAGAATTGTATCCCTTGATTCTCATTTGGAGGGGCAGTTCAGGTTGGACAATTTGGTGGGGTGGTTCCCCTTGTTCGAATTGGTGGGTTGGTGCCTGTACATTCATTTCTACTGGAATGAAGTCTAGATGATTCAAGAATGGATTTTTATTTGGTTTGGGCACATATTCCTTCTCTTGCTTTCTTCCCTTATAGACATCATAGTATTTGTGTGGCTATGGATGATGTTTGTGTTGCATCGGGAGATATTGGGGGCACATTTGGTTGCTTCAACTGTTCCTAGAGGATACCAAGAACATAATTGACAATTTTCCCAGTCATCCAACAATTTATTTTTGGTTTTTTGGTGACCATTTTCCATTCCACATGCTCTCTTGGGTTTACGGCAGAGAGATACACTACTTTTTTGGTGGCAGACCCAACATGACATGTCTGAAATCCACAATCTTTTATAGGAGATCATTGAAGGTGAAGCACACCTAGATGGTGTGCCCTAGTATCTGGTGATAAGGACAATAATTTAGATTGTCATACAGACCCACATCATCGGATCTCTTTAGCTACAATAGCCAGATCATGTTTCGATTCCTAGAAACTACGATGTAGCCACACACATGGTCATCTCAGAAAGAGTAGTATTTAGTTCTTCTTTCCTCAAACTGAATTATTTTTGCACCACATAAAAACTAAATATGAGGATAGTGTAGTTGTTGGAATATATGGGGTATTTCGTGGTTTGGTGGAGTCCTAACAACTAGATCTGGTGCTAGTGGTGGATTCCTCTTGATACAATACACTTTATCTTTTACAATTCTGTTCCCTAGGGACAATGGGGCTAGCTGAGACTTGAGACTGGTACATTGCAAGGAGTCCTCTATGTATTGGGAAATAACTGATAAATCTCAGAACTGAAATTCATAGTTCATATAATGAACCATAATTTTCATACACTGATATTACATTAGAATTGATTAATACTTATTACAACACATAACAAAACCATGATAGGACCTTTAAGGTATAGTGTATTTAGAAACTAGGAAACATAAACAACTAGTTCATAAGTCATCTACATTGTCTCCCATTTATTTAATCATAAATATAGTCCTATTTGGGATATCCTACTTAATACCCTTATTCCAAACCTGGGGAAAATAAAACATACATAGGTTGAGATAAAATTCTCAGTAATGTAAACTAAAGGAAATGTCAATCATATCATATTCATAAGAAGATAAAATTTTGAAAATCTTATCCTGCAAAAGATGTCATAATATAATGGAATGGGATAAATCATAGTATTGAAATGTAATCCAAATATTCATAACATAAGACATGAAAATTTTTAGCATGAACACATAATCATAGAAAATCATTTCATATTAGTCGAGACTCATTTCCAAGACCATCATAGTGGGAAAAGTCCATTACAGAACCGAGTTCACTCCTCATCCGAGTCTTGTATCACTAAACTGGATTAACTTATTGTTTCAGCCATCTCTATTTCATGAGATTTAAATAGTTACACAATGCATTTTAGAGATATGTAGGTCCCACCCATCTCATAATGAATCCATTCTTATGTGTGCCACAAAATCAAAAATCATACATCATAGCATAACCCATGTAATAAAAATGGGATTCTTAAACATCATGCCATCATAACACAATAAAAATATGATAAAAGGACTACAAAAAAATAATTACCTAATAACATAATAAAATCCATTTAATAATAAGGATAGAAACAGAACACTATATTATCTTAGATGGAAAATAATTTTGATAAAACAATTGAACTCTATTCTTGAGGAAAATATATCTTAAACATCAAAAACATTTTTCCTTTGTCAACATGTCATAAAAGTTTAAACTAAAAGTAGGTAATTTAAAATAAAGTTGAAAACATGTAAAAGATGCTTCATGGAAATATTTTTATATTAAATCATAAAATTAAATTCATGCCATATTTGTTAAAAAACATTCTTCTCGTACATTGGTCGGAAAATTTAAAAAGTATCTTGTACTGAAAATGAAAAAATATTCCTTTCATATCTTTTACAAAAAAATAACCAATAGGTAAAATTGGATTTAAAAATTCATAGGGGTATAGAAATAATATTTAATATTGATAAAACATCTATGTGGATGATAAATATGCCACAATAAATTCCTATGTATAAACAATCTTAGATAAAAATGTGATTGCCATATTTTCACTTACCTTAAGTCTGGTATGCTCGATACGTATCCAAAAATCCTGTATAATGATTTAATTAATTTCAATGAATTATTAAAAAATCATATACATTGGTATGATATCATATATGGTCATATTATCTTCTTCTTATTACAAATATTTAATTGTTACTTCTAATTCAAGTGTTCATTTCTTTGTGTTCTTGTGCGTGTTTTGTTGATTAAATTATTATTCATATATTTAATTTATTGATATAACATTTAGATAATGGTATTAGTATAATATATATCATATTTATTTATTCAATTCGTTTATATAATCATGGTTTAATGAAGATCGTGTAGAACGAATCACATCACACCATGGAGACGGTAACATGTACGTACGCATGAGCGACGATATCATTCCCAGAATTATTGAATGGAATTGGAGTGGATGATAAAATATCTCACAATTAGTATCATGTTATTATCGTGATATATAGTTATTATTTACAACATTATACCCATCCAAGTAAGGTAGTGGTGGAAAAATTATTACACCACGGTGTGGAGATAATATTCCATACGTACGTAGACACGATGTCTTTATTTTCAATAGAATGGATAGAAGGTGAAAAAGGGTTGTTTCATATTTATAAAACCATATCATTATAAGATTGATAATGATGTTATTAATTTTTAATTAATCAAATAATAAAGAGGAATTATAAGAAGATATAAATTTGAAAGAATCAGTAAAGGATATTACCTCTTCTTTGACCGCCTCTTCTAAACCTTCTTTTAGGGAACTATAGTTAGTTTTTGAAGAAGAACAATACCTCTATTATGTTTCTAGGGAAGTATAAAATAGAAATGGACTATGTTTGTCTGATCTTGAAGGCACAAAATGTTGTGAGGAGGAGAGGGAGGATGTTCCTTTTTATAAGAAAGAAGAGAAGCACCTTTGGAAAACTCTAAAATATTAATTTATAATAAACTCCAACCCCACTTTAAAACCACCAAAAATGACTCAAATAAGAATATTGGATGATATATCATTGTAATATCATCAACCAATACTATTTAGACATGTTTTGAATTTATTTTAATCCTTATCAACATAATTTATCCTTATTTAATCTATTTAATTTTATTTTTGGTTATAATAATCTAAATTTTAAATTGTTATAAATAATTAATTATTTGTTGTTAATTATCCATAATTGGATACATTATGACATTTTAGACCATATTAATTTCAATTTATAATTTTTAAACCTCATTGAGAATTTTAAAAAAATTTATAATATGTTATTTTTATAAAATATTAACAGTGTCAATTTCGACACAATTCATTTATTTGAATTTAAATAAAATCCACACAGAGAATATATTGGAACCAAAATATTTAATATATTTTTAACATATACTATTAATCTATAAATTTTTTTCAGAACATTAGTTAATTCATATAATATTTTTTTAAAATTTTTTAAAACAATTAATTTGATATTTTAATAAATAAAATAATTTCAACATCACTATTGTGTCACAAATAATGATAATTATTTAATCCCTAAAAATTATAAAAAAAATTAAGTTATATAGATAATTTTATTAGAATTTTTAATATTATTTATATTTTAAGTTTTATGAGGTTTGTCACTAAATTAAAACTATTACACTTATAACATATAAGAGAGTTACATGTGGTTACTTTCTTTGGTTTTAATAGTAATTATATCATTTTAATTGTCAAAAGTAAATTTAATGAATCTTTTATAACCCTTAGGTGATATGGGTCGACTTTAATTCATCCAATTGAATTTTTTTAGGTGTTAGGGTAATTTTATAATCTTATCATTACCCTTAATTACCCAATTTACCTTTAATAGTAGTAAATCAAATTTTCCGTAGTTAATATTCATAATGACAAAAAATAAATAGTAGCCTATTAACATTATTTTTACCTACTGATTCCAAATAAGGAATCCATTTTTCCAAATTAAAAACATATAAGTTGTAGTATTTAATTTAAAATTAATCCCACTGTTGAGAAAATGGTTTTTAAAAGTAAAAACATTATAAAAGATTGAAATGTTTTTAAATATGAATTCAATGAAAATTTATTGGAAATGACATAAATTATATGAAATGGTAAAAATATATTCTATTTATACATTAAAACCATTATATTTTTTCATTTGACCATATAAATTATATTTATGAATAATGTAGTTTTTAAGAAAAATTGTTTGTATTTTTACTATTCATCAAAACATGAAAGTTATCAGAAAAGTATAAAAAATTCATCCAATGTAAATTTTTATATCCTAATTCAAAAGATGTAGTTTATTATGTAAAATTTTACTTATAAACTTTTCAAAAATTATATTTAACATTGGTGCCCCATTAAAAGGCTGTAAAACTACATTTTTTTAAAAATACTTCTTTTATCTGAAAAATTGATTATGTTATTATAACTCAATCTATAAAATGTGTACGATGAATTATAATGTTATAAAATAAAAAATTTGGTTAATACTGTTCATAGTGGCTATTTCATAATATTATAATAATATATCATTGTTTAGTGAAACTCGGTATTGTGTTCAACGCAAGCTATCGAGGAAGGTTGCTCTTGCGTGTAACACAAGCAAAGATAGTTTTGTGTGTATTGAATGATTTCCTTGGTGTTGCGTATAACATAAGACATAATATATATCATTGTCATAAAATAATATTGTGTTACATTCTACCCCCCTTAAAATGAATTTCGCTCTCGAAATTTGTCACTTCATAACAAAAAGATGAGAATACCTCTCTCTCATTATATCCAGAAGTGTCATATAGCTTCTTATAATTTGTGGTTCCTCCATAAAACATTAACAAAGAAAGTGGTTTTGTTTTGTATAAATTTCTTGCTACATTCCAGTTTCTCTATTGACTATTCTTCATAAGAAAGATTTTTCTCCAGCGGTACAACTTCTGAGCATAGTACATGTGAAGGATCAGGTATGTACATTATCAGGAGAGATACATGGAACACATCATGAACTTGAGAGAAATTTGGTGGATGTTCCAATAAGTAAGATACCTTCCCAACACGATCCAGTATTTTGAAATGACCGATATTCCTAGGGATCATATTTCTCTCCATTCCAAATTTCATTACACTCTTCCAAGGAGATATCCGTAAAAACAATTTTTCACCCACTTAAAATTGTAGGTCATTTCATCAGTTGACGGCATAAATTTTTTTTGATTCTGATCTACTCTTATGTGTTGCTCAATAGTTCTAACCCTTTCATCCATCTCATCAACAAGATCAGGTCTTAATCGGTTTCTTTCCCCAATATCATCCCAGAAAGTTGGAGTTCTGCATTTCTTTACATATATAGCTTCATAATGAGCCATATGAATAATGTAGTGAAAGATATTATAAGAATAAAATTCCACAAAAGGTAAGTGTCGATCCCAACCTCCTTTGAAATCCATAGATCATTCTCTAAACATGACTTCCAATGTTTGAATTTTCCAATCAGACTGACCGTCTGTCTGAGGATGATAGGAAGTGCTGAAACTTAACTCTGTATCAAGAGAATGCTGAAGACTTCACCAAAACATCGAGGTAAACCAGGTATCCTGATAAGATATAATGTAATGTTTTACTCCATGTAATATTACAACTTATTTTACATATATCCTTGCAAGGTGATCACGAGATAAATCCACTCTAATAGCAATGAAGTGTACTGACTTCGTAAGACGATCAACTATAACCCAGATAGCATTATTGCCTATGTATGTTTTGGGAATTTCAATGACAAAGTCCATAGTGATGTTTTCAAATTTCCATTTTGGTATGGGTAATTGTTTTAACATCCCTTTAGAATTATTTATCTTAACATTAAATTGCTGACAAACCAAGCATCGAGAGACGTATTAGGCGATATCTCTTTTCAAGCCATCCCACTAAAATTACTGTTTTAGCCTGTTATACATCTTTGTACTTCTAGGATGAAAAGATAATAATGATCTATGTGCCTCATCCAGTAGCTCCTTCATTAATTCTTGTTTGGTAGGAAAAAACACAGTCTTGGATCCTTATTATCCCATCATAATCAAGGTTGAATTTAGGAACATTTCTTAACTTCATTTGAGGCCAAACATCCTCCTTCCGCACCTCTTTAATGTTCACTTGTATTGATGGTTGAACATTGCTTTGAGAATGATAAAATATCTCCCATTTTATTAATATTCCATCATCAATTCTTTGTAAATATATTGGATCCTTTTTTATCCTCATCATGGATAAGCAAGCATGGTCTTGTCGACTTAATGCGTCGGCCACCTTGTTTTCTTTCCCAACATGGTAATGAATTAAGCAGTCTTAATCCTTAATCATCTCCAACAATCTTCTTTGGAACATATTCCATTCATTTTGTGTAAATATATACTTTAAACCTTTATGATCAGTATAAGTATCACAACATTCACCATAAAGATAATGCCTCCAAATCTTTAATGAAAATATTACTGCAGCTAACTCCAAATCATGAGTTGGGTAATTTTGCTCAGGGAGTTTCCACTGTTGTGTGGCATAAGCTATCACCATATTATTTTTCCTGAGATAACACCCCAACCCATTCTTGGATGCATCACTGTAGATCACAAAACATTCTCCACTACAAGGAAGTTTTATTACAAGTGCACTGGCTAACCTTCCTTTTTTCTCTTTGAAATTATCTTCATATTCCACTGTCCAAACAAAAATAACTCATTTCCATGACAATTGTGTGATTGGGTTAGATAATCATGAAATATCATTCACAAAACGTCGATAATACCCACCTAAACCAAAAAAATATCAGAATTTAGTTACTATTGTTGGTCTCATCCATCTTTCAATAACATCTCTTTTTGCAAGATCTACAGATATCCCATCTTTTTAGATTATGTGACCCAAAAATGAAAAATTTTGAAGCCAAAATTAACACTTGGTAAATTTGGCATAAAACTTCTCCTTTCTCAGGGTCTTCAATACAATTATTAAGTCATCTTCATGCTCTTCCTTTCTCTTTCAATAGACAAGAATATCATCTATAAAGACTACCACAAACTGATCAAGATAGTCTCTAAAGTATCTATTCATTAGATCCATGAATATAGTAGGGTAATTAGTAAGACCAAATGGAATCACTATAAACTCAAAGTTTCCATACCTTGTATGGAAATCTATCATTGGTATATCCTCCTTTTTGACCCTTAATTTATGATACCTTGAACGATGATCAATCTTGGAAATGTATTGAGCTCCACTTAGTAGGTCAAATAAGTTATCAATGCTTGGCAGTGGATATTTTTTCTTGATATTTATCTTATTAAGTTCTCGATAATCAATGTAGAGTGTCATTGATCCATCATTATTCTTAGCAAATAGAATAACTACTCCACATGGTGATGCACTAGGGAATATGAATCCCTTATCAAGATTCTCTTGGAGTTGCTTCTTCAACTCCTACAACTCAATTGGGGATATTCTATAAGGTGTATTTGAAATGGGCATAACACCTGGTATGAGTTATATTGAAAACACAACTTCATTATTTGGTGGAAGAATAGGAAATTCTTCTGGGAAGACATCATTAAACTCTCTTATAATGAGAATATTCTTAATAGCGAGTTTCTGTCCAACCATTTGAGATAAATAACATTCATTTATTGGAATAAAGACCCATATGATGGATGAAATTTCCACTGGAAAGTTATATTCATCTTTGCATCGATATATGGTCATAGATTGATCATGAATATAAATTTTGACTTTCCTTATTTGTAAATTTATATGATATCCATATAAAGAAAACTAATCCATGCCAAGAATCACATCAAATACATTATAGGAAGGACCCCAAGATTTTCAGGAACCAATTTCCCACAAACATCAATCAACGAAGAATTGTAAACTTTTGATACGACTATTGTGCCATTAAGAGTGGTCACAACTAACTCAACAACTAATTGTTAGAGTATTAATGCAATACTCTTAGAAAATTCTTCAGAAATAAAAGAGTGGGTGGATCTAGAATCAAATAAAACATCTTTTAGTTTAGAGTGGATGGTAAGTGTACCTTTCACCACATCATTATTGAACTCAACATCGCTGAAAGAAATTGCATGTGGCTATCCTTTGTCTTTGGAGTTAAGAGTTTGTTAACATCGATCATAATCGACAACCCTTGGATTAGGTAATTGATTGGAATAATACACCATTTTGATACACATGTAACATTGAAGTTTAGAAGGTTCATTCTATGTAGAAAATTTTTTATTCGCATCACTAGACATATTTTTCCCATCACTATAACATTCATGTGCTCAATGAACATCTTTTCCAAACATAAAACATCTACTTGTCCCTTTAAAACAATTCCCTCCATGTTTCTTTCCACACTTTGAGCATTAGGGAGAAATCAACTTCTTTTCAGTGTGGTCTATTGATTTTACTTTGAATTCAATTTTCCAGTTATTATCAAACACATATGACTGATAGGTTACTCTAATCTCTATCTCAACCTTGAGAGCATATCGAACAATTTCCTCGTACCTATTGAAGTCCCTTATATTAAATTATTTTTAGTGACATTGTTTTAAGCCACTAATGAATCGATCAATCATACTACCAAATTGGAAAATAATCATAGAAGTGTACCTTGTAGGTGTTGTAAAATTTCCTTCATAGGTACTAATATATTCATCATCCTTTTGCTTCAGATCAAGAAACTCATACTCTATATTTTTTCAATGAATATGAGGGAATTAAATATTGAAAAATAATTTCTTGAACTCATTGAATTCCATGGACTAAAAGTCATCCCCTTGCCTTCTATTATTGACATGATTTCACCATTGATCAGCTTCACCTTCCAAATGATATACTGCTAAGTTGAATTTATCTTATTCAGAACATTGATGGACTGAAAAGATCTTTTCAGTGGTACTGATCCATTTTTAGCCACTAATGGATCAAAAGAACCGCGGAATGTAGGTGGACGCTTCCTCGTGAAGGATTCAACAGAATTTTTCTCCCTCCTTTGATCATTTTGATGACTTGAATGATTAAATTCATTATAATGTTGTGTGAGCATGGATACAAGATTTTTCATTCTAGCTCCCATAACGTTTTGTTTCTTAGGGGGGTAATCATTGCATCTCTCGTCGTATTCAGCATTAACACAATTCCTTCGGGTTCCAAACATTGAATAAAACTAAGAGACATAGTGTGATCAACACTAATTACAACAATAAAACAATAAAATCCAGAATAAAATTCCACACATTATGTATTATCATAGGTTATTCATTGCCATTTCGAAAAACACTATGATTGTGTTTTATGCTTAGACAAATCTTTAGAGTTCTTACTTAGGATTTCACATCCTAGTATCCAAAAGTTGACTATACCTTTCCTCAGATACAAACTCTAATGACCCATACTTTACATACATTGTTATTATGTCAGAATTGAAGCATATTTATTAAAACACATAACAAAACCACGGTAAGACCATATAGGTATAGTGTCTTTAGAAACTAGGAAACATTAACAACTGGTTCATAAATCATCTATATTATCTCCCGTTTATTTTAACATATCTAGAGTCACATTTGGAATATCCTAATTAATACCATTCTTCATAGCCTTTGGAAAAGAAAACACACAAAGGGTGAGATCAAATGCGCAGTAAGGGAAAAAAGGGAAATATCAATCATTACACATTCATATGATCATAACATTTTGAAAATCTTATCCTGCAAAAGAGATTATAATATCATGACATGGGAAAAATCATAGTAGTGAAATGTAATTCCAATATTCAAAACATAAGAGATGAAACATTATGGAACACACACATAATTATAGAAAATCATTTCATATTAGTCAAGACTCATTTTCAAGACCGTCATAGCAGACAAAGTCCATTACTGAACCGAGTTCACTCCTCGTTCTAGCGATGTATCACTGAACCGGAATAACATTCCATTCTATCAATGCCTATCTCATGGGATATAAATCTTTACCCAATACATTAGTGTGAGATATAGGTCCCACCCATCTCATAATGAAACTATTATTATGTGTGCCACAAAATAATAAATCCTACATCATAGCATTACCCATATAATAAAAATGGGATTCTTAAACATCATTACATCATAACATAATCTATATAAGATTAAATGTCTCCATAAAAATAATTCCACCATAAAATAATCAAATAAATATAATAATAGGGATAGAAATATAACCCTATATTATCTTATATGGAAAATAATTTTGATAAAACACTAAAACTCCATTCTTGAGGAAAATATCTATTCAACTTCAAAAATATTTTTACTTTGTCAACATGTCATACAATATTAAACTAAAGAAATTTAATTGAAAATACACATGAAAACATTTAAAGAAATCATCAGTGAAATAATGTTCTGTGAAATCATAAAAATCCATTCATGTCGTATATGTTATAAAATCATTCTTCTCGTACTTTGGTCGGAAAAGTAAAAAAGTATCTTGTACTGAAAACGACAAAATATTCCTTTCATATGTTTTAATAAAAATTCACTAATAGGTAAAATTGGATTTCAAAAATTGTATCTGTATATAAATAATATTACATATTGAGGAAACAAGGATATGGATGATAAATATTCCCCAGTAAATTCGGAATTATAAACAATCTCAGATAAAAATGAGATTGCGAGATTTTCCCGTACCTTATGTCTGATATGCTCTGTACATATTCTAACCTCCTGTATAGTGAATTAAATAATTTCATTGTCTTATTCCATAATCATATACATTTTTATTATATCATATATGGTCATATTATTATATTCTTATTAGTAATATTTCATTGCTACTTTTTATTCGAGTGTTCATTGCTTTGTGTTCTTATGCGTGTTTTATCGAATAAATTCTTTTTCCTATTTTTAGGTTATTTATTAATAATTTAAATAAGTGTATTATTATAATATATATCAGATTTATTCATTCAATTTTTTTATATAATAATTGTTTAATTAAGATCATGTTGACAGAATCACATCGCACTGTGGAGACGATGAGCCGTACGTATGCATGATCCACAATATTGTTCCAATAATTATTGAATGGTATTGGAGTTGATGATAGAATATATCATAATTAGTATCATGTTATAATAGTCATATATAGTTATTATTTACACCATTATATCAATCCAATAAGGTAGTGGTGGAAACTCGATTACACCACGGCGTGATGACGGTATTCCATACGTATGCACGCACAATGATTTCATTTTCCATAGAATGTATAGAAGGTGAAATGGGGTTGTATCATATTTATAATAACATATCATTACATGATTTATATTTATTTTATTACTTTATAATGATACCAATAATAAGAAGATGTAGGAGAAGAAATAAATTTGAAGGAATCGGAAAAGGATATTTACTCTTCTTCGACTCGCCTATTCTAAACCTCATCTTAGGGATCTGAAGATGGTAGTTAAAGAAGGCGAAGACCTATAGTATGATTATAGATAATTGAAGAAAATAAATGTACATGATTTGGTCGATCTTGAAGGCTCAAAATGTTTTGAGGAGGAGAGGGAGGCGATTCCCTTTTATAAGAGAGGAGAGGAGTACTTTTGGAATACTCTAAAATATTAATTTATAATAAAATCAAACCCGACTTAAAAACCTCCAAATACGAATCAAATCCAAAGAATAGATGAGATAGGGTTGTAATATCATCAAAAAAATAATATTTACACATGTTGAGTATTTATTTTAAACATTTTCAAATTGATTTATCCTTATTTAATCTATTTAATTTTATTTGTGGTAATAATATTCAAAATTTTAATTTTTTATAAATAATTACTTATGTGTTGTGAATCCTCCATAATTGGATAATTTATGAAATTTGAGACAATATAAATATCAATTTATGATTTTTAAATATTTTCTGTGATTTTTAATCATTTTTAAAATATGTTATTTTTATAAAATAACAATAGTGTCAATTTTGACAATATTCATTTATATGAATTTAAATAAAATCCACACAGAGGATATATTAGAACCAAAATATTTAATAGATTCTTAACATATCATATTAATATATAAAATTTGTGTAGAATAGTAATTAGTTCGTTTAATAATAATTTTAATAATTTTAAAACCATTTAATTGATATTTTAATCAAAAAAATAATTTCTACATCACTATTTTGTCACCATTAATGATATTTATTTAATCAAAAAAAAATAAAGTTACATAATGTATATAATTTTATTATATTTTTGGAGATTATTTATATTCTAGGTTTTAATAGGTTTATCACTAAATTTAAATTATTACACTTACAAGATATAAGAGAGTGGCATGTTGTCATTTACTTTGGTTTTAATAATAATTATTTAATTTTCATGGTCAAAATTCCATGAAATGAATCTATTCCGACCATTATGTTATAAGGGTCGACTTTAATTCATCCAATATAATTTTTTTAGTTGTTAGGGTAATTTTATAATGTTAATATTACCCTTAATTACCTAATTTACCTTTAACTATAGTAAATAAAATTATAGTAGTTACTATTCATAATGTCTAAAAATAAAAATTAGCCTATTGACATAATTTTTACACACTGATTCCAAATATGGAATCCATTTTTCAAAATTCTAAACATACAAGTTGTTGTAATTAATTTTAAAATAATTATGCTGTTGAAAAAACTTGTTTTAAATGTTAAAACATTGCAAAAGATTGAAATGTTTTTAACTACTAATTCAATGGGAAATTAATTTAAATGATATAAAATATATTAATTGGTAAAAATATATTCTATTTATACTTTAAAGCCATTAAAGTTTTTCATTTAACCATAAAAATTATCTTTATGATAAAAGATGTTTTTGAGAAAAATTTGGCATATTATTACTATTCATCAAAATATGAAAGTTACTAGAAAAGTATCCAAAATTTATCTAATGTATATTGATATGTTATGATTCAAAATAATAAGTTTATTTTGTATAATTGAACTTATAAACTTGTACAAAATTATAGTTGAAATGGGTGCACTATCAAAAGGCGGTAAAACTGCATTTCGTGAAAAATACTTCTTTTATCTGAAAATTTGATTATGTTTTTATATATCATTCTATATAATTAGTAAGATTAATTATATTGTTATAAAATTAAAAATTTGGTTAATACTATTTATAACGGCTAGTTCATTATATTATAATAATATATCATTGTTTAGTGAAACACGGTATTGCATACAATGCAAGCTCTCGAGGATGGTTTCTCTTGCATGCAAATCAAGCCAAGCCAGTGTTGTGTGTAGTGAAAGATTCCATTGACTATTATTATAACATTATTCATGAAAATATATATATATATTTCCCATAAAATCTCAGGGTGTTACAATTCACTTGGATGTGCAGTGTCCATAATTCATCATTGTGATTATTGATGCCCCTAGAGTTCATTTCATCATGGGGGAGTGGTCGGTTCGGGGAGTGGTTGGTTCATGGAGTAGTTTTGGACTTCACATTTGGTGATGATGTCTAAAAATCATTCATTATCTCCCTGCTTTCAGTTCTTGAAACTACGGACTGTTGTCTTAGGCAATATGGAATGGAACATGAAGAGAAATTGTCACCAGAGGTCCTCTTGGTCTATGATTTAGTAACTTGGAAAGCTAGTATACCACACGAATGATGAAAAATGTAGAGTTAGAAATAAAAAATTGATATTTATAGATTCTTATTTCATCAGGGTGCCCATCATGGGGATATAGTAAGATGGAATGTGCATTAGATGCTATTCTCCGTCCCCCCAAAACATTGAACACTAGGAATACGAGGTCACATATGTTTTTTGGTTGTAGAACCTGGATCACCCAATCGAGTTAAGGCCTCTATTCTGGATATACATAAGCACGTTTCTCTTCCATGGCTTCCAATCGTAATATCAATTTTTAACATTATTCAAAACCCATTACGTCATATCATGTCGGACATGAGCATGGTTTCAGGTTGCAAGTAGAAAAACTAGACTAGTGAGAACAGATAGAAATTGGGGAGGATACCAAGCCATGGGTATCCTTTGTGGGTTCTCTTGAATGTATTATGGCTGCTTCCTAAGTATAGGGAGGTTTTTGATGTCCTTCCAGGGCCATATTCAAGTATGTTTATGGTCACAGTGCTGGATTGGGTGGGCAACTAAACGTTATTTCATTTCCCATGATGAGGGCCTCTGGTAGGGGCACCTTTTCTCAGATCACCTATTGATGTTCTGCTTGAGGAAAATATCTGGAAATATAGCTCACTAGACATATCTCATCATTGATTCACTTGAGCTCTTTCATTTCTTCTTCATACATGGCGAATTATTCCTTGTGTGTTGTGGACACATTCTCAAGGGGAGGAGAATATGAGACATAGAATACCTATGATTTATTCTAATAATTTTTGGGGATTCACTAGGGGGTATTAATGGGTTTGTTGAGGGTGTTACCAAATTTAGGGAAACTCTATTGTTCCGAGTATGTACACCATCAATAATGATATGGGATGCCACTGAGAAGGATCCATCTTCTCTCACAACCTCTCCATTTGAATTATTTCTAAGCATATTTGTGGGAATGAAATTTCATAATGTTCCCTGATACATACAAAATTGGGGTGGTGTACACTGAGGCAAATGTTAATGGAGTTTTAGCGTCCTTTTTTGGACATTCTCTATCAATTCAGTGGTATTATTTAGGTTTCATGGTGAATTTCGACCCAAAGGGAGCCCTAATATGACTATACAATATGTCTTAATCTTGGAGGGTTTGAATCATGAGACGATGTTAAATGGGTGTCCTATCTACACATCATAATTGATAGATGAGAGAAGATAGATGACCTCTATGTGGGAATTTGTGGTAAAAAAACCCCCAGCCTCGTGGGCTGGGGTTTCTCCCATACTCTTGTTGATGTACTATGGCTTGGGATTTTTGGTCTTACATTGCCATTTTGAGTTAAAATATCCCCCTCCAAATAGGTTTTGGTTGTTCTCATATTATAGTGTATGATCATACAATTTCAACCTTTTTGATTTTGCGTACTCCTGCGTTGGTGTTAGCTTAGTATGACACTTGATTTTCAGGAGATTTTTTGGATTTCTATGACATCAACACTACTCTCTAGTTGGATTCTATTAGGCAAGAAGATTGATGGATGTTCTCATTTTCTTGTATTAGAACATTTTAGAAGGATTGATCTCGTTATGCTTGAGGCTTTTGAGACTTACTCTAGGATGGTTCTTGTTGAATGTTAACCATTACTGAGTAGGGATTTTATTTTATTTTTACCTTTGGGTAATTATATTGGTAGATTAAATTTACAATGAGGTTTTATGGTTGGTACATGGGGTGATGTTTGTATCTCCATGTTTTTTCCATCCCCAAATATTAACTCTGGATGGGGTGTCACTGATGAGGCAATGCTACTTGTGCAGTGTGTAGTGGTAGGCCGGTTCAAGGTTTTTATTTCTCCATTTTGATTGCAGTCACAGTGCAGACATGAGAGAATTTAGTTCAATTAAATGGAAAAAAAATATCCAAATAAGATAACAATGTCTGCATACCCATCATAGTGAAGGTTCGTTCCTTTTAGCAGGAGAAGATTCATCTAGATATTGGGGCCAATTTTATGCATACCTTTCTCAGACAGCTCCCTTGGTTTGTTGATGTGAGAAGTGGTCATGGGCCAATACATCACTGGTATATTATCCTTAGCTACCTATATTCTCCTGAGTGACATATCCAATTATTGTTATTTAGGGAAAAAATCTACATGATATTCATATTTCAACTACTTCTTAATTATTTCATTGCAAGAAGCTGGGTAGGTAGGAGAGTCATTAATATGTGACTAGTGTAATGGTGGCTCGATAGATGATTGTGGCCCCTGAACATCCTCTTATTATGAAAAATATCACACATTATTTCTTGATTGTCTGACATGTTTGACATCAATTTTCCAAGAACCTCGGTGTAGGAGGGATTTCTCATAGTTTTACTGGAAAGGGGAGGACATTTTTACCAGAATGAATTTTTATTTCTTAGAGCACCATCACAATCGGCGATACAATGGTGAGGGATACCATTAAAACTTGATTATCAACCATGGGAAATGTCCCTATATTTTATAGACTGAGGAGGACCTTCATGGTGGGCTTCAATGAGTCGATGACCTTCTTGGTGCTTGATGTTACTGAGGGGAGGACCATCTTGATGAATGTTACGATGGTGAGGAGTACTATAATAGTTTGATATATAGATGTAGGGAGAATTTCTATAGTGTAGATCAATGGGAGAGATTTTTGGATGTACTAAAAATGAGGGGAGTACCTTATCATTGCATGATTTTTCTCTGGGGAGGACCATCACAACAACAACTATTGCATGGAGAAAATTTGTAATGGCTATCATCATGGTGAGGACTACGATTATGACATGACGTCGGAATTCCAGGAGAATCATATCTACAGCATATACCATAGGGAGGACCATCTGGGAGGATGAAAACAAGGGGAGGTCCTTCTCACTGTCTAGTCTTCTTTCCAATTGGAGGGATTCCCTAACACACATCAAGGGATATACTCCCTTGATCAATCATTTTTGTCCCTCTAATTATCCCAATATTGGTTCTCTATGGAGGACCTTTAGAGAAGCTAGTAGAAACATTGCAGGTATTTTCTTCACAACTACAACTTCCGCATCAATAATTTGGTAATCAAATAATTGGTTCTCCAGCCTTTATTAATATATGCTTGAGGGAGTCATGAACTCCAACTTCCAAGAGATTCAGATCACACATGTGCTATTCATTTTAAGGTTTCCATTGACACATTTTATTTTTGGGTGCTCTCATGCTAGTAATCGGGGAAATCTTTTATTGGTAATTGATATCATATATGGGTCATTATGTTGTTGGTTCCTGTGATGAAACCGACATATGCTGAAAAAAATCATGATTTTAGGCAGGGATATATACCAATCCTAGAGTAGCCACCATGTTGGACTAATATCCCCTAGTTGGAATGAGTATTTCTTCCCATCCTGTTTTTCATGTTTCATGAAATACAATTGTCGACCATCCTTAACTGGATTAGGGGTGTATAACTGCTATGGAGTGGCTAACCCATTTTTTGGGTTAGGTCATTCCATTCAATGAACTTGTGTTGTTGGCCTGGGGCCTCACCTTTTCCACTGATGCAATGATATTTTGACATTTTTAGTGGATATGGTCTAGAATCAATATATATTCTTCCATAATTTCTATTATTTTATGAGATAAATATTTTGATAGAATGTGTATAAAGACTCGTTCCAATTTTGGAGAAGAAGTCTGTGCTTGCTCCAGTCCGGCAGAGGATTTTAGAGGATACTAGCAGTTCCCATCCTCGAGATAGAAGAACGATTCTACCTCGGGTTGTATTATCCAGTTGCCAACAAAATTTATAGGTCAAATTCATATTTAAGAGTATTAATTACATCTTCTCTCTAGAGACTTTATTTTTCTCATGATATTTGTATGCCTATACCGGAATTTGACTCTACTAATATTTTCTTAACTCCCTATTTGGATATCGTGGTTGATATGCATTAGTAGGTATTTGTGCCCTCCTGTAGCTGGTTTCTATCCTATATGGATGATGGGATTCTTTTGAATCAGATAATATTTTTATCTTCTTATAATTTCATACTCAATCTATATAGCAGGACTAGTGTGAAATGGATGAAATATGAACATTTACATATTGCGCCAACCATATTTTCATGGTCTGATTGAGTGGAGGAGGAAGGGTGTTATATCTTACTAATGAATGTTACCACATATTTTGGGTGGAGTTCCACCTCAAGAATCTGTGTTACAGACTACTCTTGATTTTACGTTTTCTACCCTAGGTGGGTGACCCAAGGGGCCCATGTCTTTTGGACATTAGTAGGTGCCCTCAAAATATGATCATCTACAGGGTGACGATACATGGTTTCCATGAGTTTGTATAAAAAACCATAGACAAGGGCTCATGATTAGGACCCCCATTTAGTTAGGATGAAGTCATATGCATCAAATTCATCTTCCTCTCTGAGATAGTAGATGTATTTGCTGTCATGCTACGGGGAACAACTCCTAAAATAGTTCTAGAAGACCACAAGTTCCACCTTTTGTTTGGGTCCTGGTCATGGATGAGGAGGTGTTTGAGTGCCTTTTCATATTGGAGGGCTTATATTGAATCCTCTATGATGGGGTCTGTAAAATTTTAGTGGTATTCTCTAATCAACATGTTGGATAACCAACACTGGCAATGCAATGATGGAGAGGGGTTCCTTCTATTCATTGAGGACTCGGCTTCCTACTGGATCCTTGAGGTATGTGCCTGCATTGGTTGATGGGATCGCATTTTGATTAAAGTATTCAATGGAAAAACCTATAATAAATAAATATATTTATGACATAGACAGAGATAAAAAACCTCTTCAATGTAGTATCTCTTGATAAAATGCTTTGTTCATGATTCAGCTTATCCCCCTTTCTTTTTCTTTTAGATGAAGGGGGTTGATAAAGGTAAAACAACCAATATATATTAGGATTAACGTCAGGTTATCCATTTTTATTTCGTCCCAATTCAAATCTCACCGCACATTGATCTGTAGAACAATCCAACCAGGATTAGGTTGTGTATCCTTATTTTTTATGTTATTATGGAAGTGGCACATTTACATGACCCCGTTGGAAGATTTAAAATGGGGTTACATGTCCACCCAATCAGCCTATGTTGGGTATGAAGTCCATGGATGGTCTCCAACATGATTTTTCATTAAGCTAGACACGACCAATGACCCTGGTATGCATGATTTATGGAATATCATTAAAAAGGTAGGTGCTCACTGCATAATGATTTGGCCAATGATACTTCATGACCCCATTGGTCAAGAGGATGGGAGGTTTGGCTCATCAAACCGTTTTGGGGAATATTATTGCCTACTCTAGGACTCTCTTATAAATTTAATTCATTTTCCTATTTTCCTAAATTATCTATTCATTCATGAAGACTATATCCACAGTCTACCCAAGGATGTAGGATCATCATGGATATACGTTGATTTGATGCTACTAAGTCAATGTTGACTTACACCATGCAATGAGGCACTCTAGAGATTATCGTCACCCAGGAGATATGGGATGAAATTTAATGTTAGTTTCTAACCCCTAATATTGGATTTCAATGTTTCATAGTGAGGGGAATCATAACCCTTGTACTCTAGTAAACTTGAGGGTTATACCTGGGATGATGCCCATTCGTTGAGGGGGTATTATTTTCTGATCCCTTTTGGAAGGGAACCCCTTTGATCTCAGGAATTCCAGAAGGCGCCATATGTATCTGATATTGATTATGAATAGTAGTTCTCATGGTTCATATTCGATCGATGTTATATTTTTTTCTCTGATTTATCAAATAAAATATAAAAAATAAATTTACCTTCTGATGTAGTTTACACAAATAACCTATTTTTTGGAAAACATATTTATATGTCCCGTAAATTATATTTAATTATTATGTTTAAAAAGATAATCAGTAAGGGATGATTCACATGGCCTACTCTATATATGAAAATATTATCTAGAAATTACCATATTGGTAAATGTTTAGAAATTATCTCTATTCCTTAAATAATGATTAATTTTTAGCACATGGAGTCACTATCCGTGTCATATTTATAGAATTATTTTCTCTTTCATTTCCATGTTATCTGATTGTAGATAATTTCATAGTATTTGTTGAAATGGTTACACTGGTTTTTTGTTTACAAAAAAATTCACTACCTCTTAATTTGATTCATCTATATTATAAACTATCCACTTATAATTTAATTTGTAATAGTAATCCAATATTTTTACATCATGCTGGATTCGTTACATTTCTTATCATGTGGTTGACTCTAGGAGGATTATCTCACCTCAAGGAATTTGGTTCCATAGAGAAAATATCTATATAAAGAAGCTGTTATTAATAAGAATAACATATATCAACTAATTCATTACCAAGTGGAAAATTTTATGTTAATTAATTGTTCCCCTTGAATGATCTTGGATGAAGAGATTTCTTTTTTTTCTAAGAGGGGTACACACTTTTAATGAATTTTTCATCTAATTGATGACATTGACTTATGGTGTTCATCACAGTGGGGAGGAATACAAATCAAGGTGTTCATTAAAAATTGAAGCATATAGACTCTAGAATATTTTTAGATGTACAAATAAAATTTTTTATTTATTTTTTAGTTAACCATGATAAAGATATAAAAATATTTATTATTTAATTACCTAAGAAGAGGTTCAAAACAAAAGGATATTTCAGTTTCCTAAGAGGGGGATCATGGCTCAAGGAATTTGTTACCAAATGTAGGATATTTATTGATTGTGTTTTTTAAAAATAGAAATATAATAACTAACGGATTTTGTTATTAATTGGGACAACATGTCTCATAGATTTTTTGCAACATAATACTCTAAATTCATATTTTGGTTCCAAGTATAATACTTTAAATTATTTTAGTTTTTTATTTTTAAGGGATGTATAATGAATCAATATATTTTCATCATGTGGATTCATACACATATATGATAGTTTCAAATGATTGAATTTAATAAATTTCAATCATTCATACGGTTTAATGGTGGATGTACAATATTAAGGGAATTTGAATCCACTTAAAAAAATAGAACATAGATAATGTAAATTATTAATTAAGAATGTATCTTACATAATAGGGTATGGTAACATTGGGTAATAGCTTGGTTTGTGCTAAAAGAGAGACCTATGATGTGCCTTTTAGAAAATAAAATATATAATTAAGGATCTATTCCTTTTGAGACCATGAAAATACTATAGGTGGTATTGTAAATTATTAAGCAAAACTATTCCATTAACTAGGTTGAGGGAGAGTTTTTTAGATAAGTTATTAAACTCATTAAAATTATTTTATTTGGATTTATTATTTATAAAAAGAGATGATACATGGATTTGGGGTTGGGGGGATGGAATTTCTCAATATGGACAATGAAAAATGTCTTGGTGGTTACTATGTAGCAGAAAGGAAATTATATTGGTTACCTCTATTGTTGAGGGTCTATTCAGATTAGTTGACGAACCACTTACTAATTACTATGAATGGGATTTATTTATGATTAAATGAAATAAATTTTATTAAGTAGATTTATGATGAAACGAATGATTTATAATATTTTTACCACTATGATGTTTATTCTTACATGAATTGAAAACATATTCAAAGAATAATGATTTTACATCTAAAAACATGGGAATATTATTTATAAAATGAATATAGTCAAATATAAATTCTATAAAATGAAACCCATCAATAGTTTCTCGTCATGTAAAAGGAATGGAACATATTTTCTATAACCATTACCTAGGACATCATCTCTAATACAATTTATTACCCTTCTCATGGAAAAAATATAATTCTTTAAAATCCTTCCATAATTTGTCTATCTCACGATGATTTTTTTTATAATTCATTAAATTGGATGGCATAGTGAACAATGATATATCAAATCATCATTTTTTAATTTTTGGGTATTTAGTCAAATAATTTTATCATATTTTTCAATTTTAATCTCTCCTTTTCCTAATATAAAAAATGAAAACGAATAGATTAATTTGAAATGATTTTTTTATTAGACCAACCATTGTTATTTTTCAACCAAACAATCATTTTACCAATTTATTTTGTAATGTATAGACTTGTAGGTTAAACTAATGTTGGATTGGGGTTATGTTTAAGAAAATATGAATAGAAGTGTACCACCTAAATTATTGTTGTAGATCAAGAAATAGAATCATGTGTATGATGATTAAAGACAAATAACCATGACACTGAATGAGATGAACCACACAATGATAATGAAAAGATTGAATTTACATGATTTTATCCCCCCATAACATGTGTAAGCATACATTATGGGAATGTGTAACTAAATATTAAGGGTTAGGTCTAAGATAAGTGATACAAAAATAAATACATACATAATGATGATGGGAATGAAATCATCCATCATTCTTTGAAATGTAAAATTATGATATCCTAGATTAGGGTTGTATGAATACTAATTCAAATTAGTGATACGAAGATCTATGATAGTCAGAATAATTGTGTGAAAAAAAAATCAACATCATTATTATTATTATATAAAATCCCAAGAGGGGAAAACATCAGAGGAATATAAAACATAGGGAGAGATGGGGAACCTCATTGGAAGAAACAGAGGCCTAAATATGTTCAGAACTAGGGTGTCATAACTAATCAGGTTATTTACTTCAATTGGGAAGGAGAGACAATAATTGGGGAGAATGTCCTGAAGTAATTATGAAGCCATAGAAACATGATGATAGACAACCTTATTACCATTCCACAATTTGTGCGAGACTATATTTCCATTGCATATGAGCCTCTTGGACCTTCCCATGATGATGTGAAGGGACCAGAGAATGCTCCACTTGACATGCATGGAGTCATGTAGGATGATGGAGTCTTTTTATACTGCCGCAAAATCAATATAATGACATTTTCTAGTTGGAGGACCAAAGACATTTCTATAGCCTCATCTAGAAGAAAGTGGCCTCTACCACGGTGAAATGATAAAGCAAGGAACACCCATCATGATGGATCACATAAAACTCCACCACCATTCATCGAATTCATTGAACATGGGACATCAGATTTTAACCTCAAACCAGGAAGATGGTGTGACCACAGAACCTGGTGAACACCAAGGGTGGGATGGACCACTGTATAGCCCTCTTTTTGGGATATTAATGGCAGCACCTCAGACCACTTTTTTTAAGAAATAACCATTTCCAAATGCTTGAATTTGGTCTTAACTGCCAAGGACCTTACAATGTCCATAGTTCCCTCATACATGGATTTGTTCCGAACCATTAAAATATACCAGCAACCTCACACAAGGATGACACTGGAACATTTCCTTTATGTCCCAACATACCCAGCACTATGGAACCATTAATCCAAAAATGGAAGATTCCTAAAGGAAGTGACTGAAACACCTATGAAGTCCCCAAATTCCATTAACACAAAGTGTTCCCCCTCGTTTTCGACGAATAGGTGGGTCGATCTCTCCTCCCTCGGGTTTCTATAACAAAGGCAGCATGAAGGCATTAAAATTCTAGTTTTCCTCACTTTTTAATTCACTGATAAAACTCTGTTCTTGATACTCCATAGATGAAAATTGATTTTGAATGGAACTTCCATAACCCACAGTGATGATCCCCACAGGTCCTGATGGGCTGCACTAGAAACACACTTTTGTAGTCATCGGCTGAAAAAACACCTGAAGATGATCAAAAAAATATACATTGGTCTGGGTCATATGGGGTATCCATCATTTTAATATCCATGTGTTGATATCTATCCATAACAACTTTGATATATCATTGGAATTTAGTCCCCGGGTTGAAGGTGATGTGTGTAACCAAAAAATGAGGAAACTGGAGGAAAGTTCCCACCAATTTTTAATGACAAATGGATATATTCCCCACCCCCACAATCCACCTGGAGTGTTAATGGAGAGTAGGGATGTGAGAGCCAATAAAATCATGAAGTAGATATTGTTCTGCATTATAACCAATCCCCCACCATTTAGCTGCGTGGACATAAACCTATCCCATAGAAAGAGACCCTTGATGACCACCCACCCTAGCTTTTCCTATATACTAATCTGTTCATATGAGATACTCCGAACTGCAATTGCTCCCTCTAGGCCCATCCATGAAATCCTCAGTGCTTCTACCCCTCCTCATGAGCATCCCAAATAAATTAGTACTGAAGGGAATCATGATTTTTAATCTCCCACTTTTGAACCATAGAGGCTAAGAGAGAATGGAAAGGGGTGGTGGATAGAATGTTTTTGGCCAGGGTGATCCTACCCCCAAAAGATAAGAATCAGTTCTTCCAATTATGGATATGCCCTATGATTTTCCCTAAATCGAAATCAAAATGCTGGATGTGAACTCTACCAAGGGTCACCAAGGCACCCAAGTAATCCATGGGTCATGAATTGTGTCACATGCCAAGGATCCTACACAAGGAGGCCACCATACTGTCAGTAAAGAACCCAGGGACATAAAATGTGATCTTGATTATGTTCATAACTTGATTTCTCTAATGACTATACTCAGCATAAAATTTATTGAACCCATAAACAAGACTCAATGACGTATTCATAATGAAAATGGTGTTATATGCAAATATCAAATGGGTAATATTTCATGCCTTGGGATTGCACCGGTATAGCCCGATGGGGCCATGTATGATGGCCTTGTTGAGGAGGCAAGTGAGAACATCCTAGGAGCGAATAAACAAACATTGGGAGTGGCGACCCCCTTGCCTCAACCTGCACAAAACCTTGGTGACCATTATAATGATACATATTATATTACAATAAGAATAGATCAATTCATAATTCATGATACTTAATGACATTTCTACCTGTATAGGTACCCCAATTAAAATTGATCACTGGACAATGAATGGAAATCATGGCCTATTTTCTAGAATAATGGTTGAGGTTAATCTGGCCACTGAACTCCCATCTAACATAGGATTCAATGCTCCTGATTATAGAATCAATCATAGGATTGAATATGAAAAGAATCCACCCTTTTGTGATGTGTGTAAATTTATTGGGAATAACCTCTCAAATTTTAGGGTGCTTAGGAAACAAATTGATCCCTCAATCACTAATGATTGGTAGGAAGTAAATCATGGTAAAAAGAGGTTGAATATTATAGACAAACCAGACATCCCCGCAAAAAAAAAGATATTTGGGTTAAAAATCCATTGTCATTACATACCTAGATGGTAAATCATGGTGAGATTTGGTGGAGGAATAAGAGGTTCTTCAAAATAATGATTACATTATCACTGGAATAGAAATAATAGTGGCTGAAGGTAATGGAAATAATATGGACAGGACAAATCCCACCTCTATTTGCAATCCATCTACTATTGCTTCTGTCTCTGGTACATCATCTTTGAATGAGAATGTTTGTAGGGACTTGGATAAATCTACCTCAATTACTATGGATCTAAATGGTACATATTATGCTTCTAATAAGACACAAGGTGATATTGAAAAAACTACAGAACCAGGTATTTCTGTGCAACCCATATTTGCTGATAATATTATTACTCCTGTTCCTAAAATTGTTGTTCTGGTCACTCATGATGATAATGATGACATTACTGCTGCTAATATTGCAAACAACATTTCACATACCCATGTTTCTGTCTCTATTTCACAATATGAATATACCCAAACTCCTCCTATTTGTCTTATTAAAAGGGTGGTGTTCATCCCTCCTATTGAAAAACAGAATTATGATTTGTTACAGCCTCATTCTGCAAATTTTATTCGAACATCTACTAACAAATTTATTATTCCAATTTCTAAAATTTCAACACATGCTTCTAATGTTAACACTACTGCTAAATTAATTGCACACAACATTTCACACACCCCTTAGGACTGTACAATTCTGCCACCTAACTCCACAAATGTTTCCCCAACTTCCTTATCCATAAGACTAGATAAGTCCTCACCAAAGTCTAAAGATTCTATGTTTATAATTGATAATCCTCCTCTAATAGAACATACCCCTATTCATGGAGCTGTGAAGGATCATTCTCTGGACAGTATTGACATTTTTGGTACTCCAGTTTATGACCCTAATTCAAATTCTACTTTAAAAATATATGTTTCTCCATGTTCTGAAACTTATGAGAGAAAACAAAAACATTCTTCCTCCCCTACGGTTAGGTGATCCCAACTGAAGAAAGGATCTGGAAAATATAAAAAAATGGTTCGAACCCCAAATACAAATGGATATGAATTTTCTCTATTGGAATTGCCAAGGCTTGGCCAACAACGGTACCTCCAAAACACTTAGGAGGTTATTAATCACTCATAAGCCTCGTCTCTTTTCAACTTCATAACATAAAGTCAACTTCAATATGAACTTCATGAGATTTGGTTCTCTTAATTACAGTTATCTAAGCTCTTGTAAAAATGATCCTCAAACTAACTCTATGTGTATATTTTATCACAATACCCTACATAATATCAACATATTTAAAAATCGTGAGCAACAAATTACCTGTGATTTTTTGGTGGAATGGTCGACATACCATTGGCACTATGGATTATGCCAATAATAGATATCATGATAGAAGTGTTTTATGGAATTGACTTTTTGATATGGCCAAATCCATTTAGGATCCTTGGGTTGTTATGGGAGACTTCAATACCATTCTTAACTCTTGTGGAAAAATTGTTCCATCACAACTTTCTATATCCTCAAGGGAATTCAAGTCTACTATTAAAGACTGTATCCTTTTGATGTCACTCTTACTGGTGCCAAATATACTTTGTACAGAAAACACTATAACAAAACTGTTGCAGGTAAGCTTGACGGGGCTTTTGGTAATATAAAGGCTCTTGATATTTTGGATAATATATCCAGTGTAACTCAGTATATACTTATCTCTGAACATCATCCTATCCTAGTTAGCATCCTTTTGGATGATCGTAAGCTTTTTCTTCTATTTAAAATTAATAATTCTTGGTCTTTGAATCATGATTGTGTCACATTTATTCATAACACTTAAAACTCTATAAAACACCATAAGGATTCCTTTGACTATATATACATGTTGAAAATCCTAAAACATGCCCGTAAATGATGGTGTGAAACTACAATTTCTCAAATAGTCCTTGATATTTCCTCTCTTAAAAATGAATTTAGCTGCATCCAAACACAAAGCACTAATTCATATTTTAATATGGATCCTCAATTAGAAGCATATATCTCCATTAAACATAATTAATTTCTCACATTTAAGAATAATATTCATAAGAAAATGTTTTTGACTAAAAGAATGACAGATGGTGATCATAATAATAAATTTTCTAATTCTCTTCAACGAATCAGAAAGGCCAATCATCGTATTTATAAGATTATTCATAATGATTCGATAATTGATTCTGAAGTGTTCACAATAGATCATGTAATCTAGTAATTTTAATACATGTTTAATGGTTCAAAGATAAATATTGATCTCAGATATGATATTATTCCATTAATGGTGGATAAAAGAGACAATGAGTCTCTTTTAAGCACTCCACTTGATCATGAAATTAAAGATACCATTTTGACCTTAATCCAAATAGTGTGCCTAGTCCGGATGGGTTCAATAATGGTTTCTACCAAAAGCATTGGTATATAATCCACAATGATGTTTGTAACCTTTTGATGACCTTTTTTATTCATGGATATCATCCTCATGGAATCAATGCTCAATTTATAACATTAATACCTAAGGATGAAAATGCATCAGAGATCAATCAATTCAGACATGTTTCTCGGATTAACACAATTTATAAGATCATTACCAAAATTATTGCGAATTGACTTTCACCTATTTTCAATAAAATAGTCTCATGGAATCAGTTTTGTTTTACTAAATGAAGGCCCATCCCGGACTATATTTTTCTTGACTCCAAATGTACCAATACATTAAATAAAAACACTTGAGGGGGGTGTTTGGCCATTAAAATTGATATTAGAAAGGCTATTGACACCATAGACTGGAATTTTATTTTCAAAGTCTTAAAAAACATTGGATTTCATGATTCATTCATTGGAAGACATAAAACATTATTTCTCTCAGCTTTTATTTCTATTCTGATTAATGGCACCCCTAGAGGATTTTTCAAATGCTCTAATGGTGTTAGGCAGGGTGACCCTGTTTTGGCCATCCTCTTTGTTATTTTCGGAGGATTACTTATGTATACTTCTCAACAATCTGGTGGATCAAATTATCCTTAAGCCTATAAAAGTTTCCAGAAACCTAAATACCCCTACCCACCTTTTATATGCAGATGATATCATCATGTTTCTCAAAGGGGATCAAAAAAATATTCATGTTCTCAAGAATGATCTGTAACACCCCGAGATTTTATGAAAAATATTATTTTAATTTCATTAATGTCTTGTGTTTTATTCTACACTAAGATTACCTTGCACTATACGCAACACCGTATTAGCTTGCAGTATACGCAACACTATTCTTGGATCGTGTTACATACAATTTTGATAATAGTTATTCTACACAACATTGAGTATATATATATATATATATATTAAATGTATAAATGAAATATGGTAGGATTCGGTTATACGAAACAACAAAGGATTCTTTCACAACACGCAACCCTGACTTGGCTTGCATTACACGCAATCGTGACCTTCCTCGATAGCGTGTGTTGTACGCAATACCGGGTTTTAATAAACAATGATATATTATTATAATATTGTAATGAACTAGCCGTTATGAATAGTATTAACTAAATTTTGAATTTTATAACATTATTATTCATCTTACACATTTTCTAGAACATGATATAAGAACAAAATAATTTTTCCGGGTAAAATAAGTATTTTTCAAAAAATGCAGTTTTGCCGCCTTTTGATGGCGCACCCACATTAAATCTAATTTTTGACATGTTTATATGTTCAATTTGACAAAATAAAATTCTTCTTTTGAATCAGGATGTAAAAATTTACATTATATAAAGTTTTGATTTTTTTCCGATAACTTTCATATTTTAATGAATAGTAAAAACACGCTATATTTTAATTATAATCAACTTTTTTCATCATAATATCATATGTGGTTAAATTATAATATTGAATGGTTATAAAGTATAAATAGAATATATTTTTACCATTTAATATAATGTATGTCATTAGCATTGATTTTACCTTGAATTCGTAGGTTAAATAAATTCAATTTTTTGCAATGTTTTAAAGAAAAACCCGTTTTTATTCGACAACGAGATTAATTTTAATTTAATTTCTGTAAATTCTGTGTATTGAATTTTAAAAAATGGATTCCATATTTGGAATCAGTGGGTCCAAATTATGTTAATAGGCTACTTTTTATTTTTGGGAATTATGAATAGTAACTACGGTAAATTTTATTTACCATAGTTAAAGGTAAATCAGGTAATTAAGGGTAAATATAATATTATAAAATTACCCTAACACATGCCAAAATTCTATTTGATGGCTAAAAGTAAACTCATATCAACTTAGGGTCGGATTAGATTCATTTTATGGACTTTTTACCATGAAAATAATTTAATTATTATTAAAACCAAAGAAAGTGACAACATGTCACTCTCTTAAATCTTATAAGTATAATAATTTTAACATAGTGATAAACATCATAAAACATCGAACATGAATAGTCTCCAGAAAGCTAACGAAAGTATCTACATCATGAGAATTTATTTATAATTTTTTGGGATTAAATAATTTAATTTATTTATGACACAATGATGATGCAGTAATTATCTTATTAATGAAATATTGACATAATTGATGTTATAAAAACCAAAATAAATGTAATTTGAGACTTTATATGAATCCCACTAATTTTATAGGTTACTATGATATATTATTGTTGATTTAATCAACTTGTTTTGAACATATAATTTTGTTATGACTTTCAAAAAAATCATATATCAAATAGTGTCAAAATTGACACAAAATAGTTTTCAAATAAAATATTATATTATTAATTGTTATTTTATTCCTAAAAATATATGGTTCTGCCAAATGACTAAGATAAGGACATATATATTAATAATAAACAATTTGGGGTTCTTTTGGCATGTTATAGTATATGTATTAACCATATAGTGTAAGAAAACAAAAAGACACGGTAGAAGTTAAATTATTTAACTTAGGGTTAAATCTAATTGATAAGGTTAAAATAATAACCTAAACATGTTTAAATCTTATTGGTTGATAGGATTTCGACCCATCCCAACTTTAGCTTCGAAATAAGACCCTTTGGAACCATTATAAACCTATTTTGACTTTAATATAAAATAATATTTTGAGATATTCTTAAGGTGCCCCTCTCATCCCTTATAAAAGGACACCTCCTCCCCCTCCTCCTCACACCAATTTGAGCACTCAAGCTCGGCCAATCCCTGACATTTTCTCCTCTCCACTTCCCTAGAATAATCCTAGAGGTCATGGTCTTCTTCAGAGACCAATATTAGTTCCCTAAGTGGAGGATTCAAAGAGGCGTTCTGAAGAAGAGGTAATATCCATTACCGATCTTTTCAATTTATTTCTTCTTCAAATTATTATTCTTTAGTTGTTTCAATATAAAGTAATAACATCAGTATTACTTACATACTGATATGTTATTATAAATAAGAAACAACTCTAATTAACCTTCTATCCATCCTACGGAGAAAGGAAATCACCGCGCGTGCGTACGTACGGAATACCGTCTCCACGCCGTGGTGTAATCTATTTTCCATCACCGCCTTAATTGGATGGGTATAATGATGTAATGAGTAACTATACATGATTATTAAAAAGTTATATTGATACTGAAATAGTATACATACACTTCAACACAATTCCATGACCATGGGAATGATATCATCGCTCGTGCGTACGTACGGACTACCGTCTCCACGACGCGATGAGATTCATTCTCCATGTTAACCATTTAAGAATGATTACAAAGTATATATAAGAAATAATAATGAAATAAATGACATTATAAAGCTACTGGATTTATGTATATATGTATATGTATGTCATCTACTTACTTCCATTCAAGACAATAAGGAAAGGAAAACAACGTTCATGCGTACGTACGGACTACCGTCTCCATGAACGGTGTTTTTCATTTCATTTATATATCTATTATATATATATATATATATAATGAATATATATGATATATAAATCATATTTTATATTCTGTAAGTATGTAAATCATGATATAAGTAATAATAATGTCAAGAACAACAAGTCAAAACACCTACGATAAATGAAACGATTTTACCCAAAATGTTTCTCTAACATGGAATTTACAAAAGAACGGGTAATATAAAGTCATAAGTGAACCATATATGATATAATAACAATGAAGATGATTCTGTAATAAGTCAATGACATTATTTAAATCATTATACAGGATGTTCGGACACATACGAAGCAAATCGGACCTAAGGTAAGGGAAATATCACAATCTCATTTTTATCCGAGATTGTTTATACTTTGGCATTTACTGGGGTGTATTTTATCATCCACATCCATGTTTCATCAATATATAATATTATTTCTATCCACTTACAATATTTTAAATCCAATTTTACCCTTCTGTGAGTTTTTAGTAAAGAATATGAAAGGAATCTTTTGTCGTTTTTTCATATGAGGTACTTTTTGACTTTTCCGACAAAAGTACAAAGAATGTTTTTTTAACATATACGGCATGAATGGATTTTTAAAACATTATTTCCAAGAAGCTTCCTTTACAATATTTCAAGTTTATTTTTAATCAACTTCTTTTATTTCAAAGTCGTATGACATGTTATGAAAGGAAAAATGTTTTTGAAGTAGAAAGGATATTTTCCTCAAGAATGGAGTTCAAGTATTTTATCAAAATTATTTTCCATCTAAGATAATAAAAGGGTTCTGTTTTTATCTCTATTATTACATGGATTTGATTATGTTGTGATGGAAATATTTTTATGAATTCCTTTATCTTATATGAATTGTTTTATGATGTCATGTTGTTTAAAAATCCCATTTTTATTACATGGGTTATGAAATGATGTATGATTTATGATTTTGTGGCACACATAAGAATGGTATCATTATGAGATGGGTGGGACCTATATCTCCCTCCAATGAATTGGGTAATGATTTTATATCTCATTAGATAGACATGGCTGAAATGGTAGGTTATACCGGTTCAGTAAAACAAGACTGAAATGAGGGCTACTCGATTCAGAAGGGGACTTTGTCCACTAAGATAGTCTTGGCAATGAGTCTTTACTAACAAGAAATGATTCTCTATGATTATGTGTGTATGCCACAATGTTTCATTTTTTAAGTTATGATTATTGTGATTACATTTCACTACCATGACTTATCCCATGTTATGAAATTATGATCTCTTTTGCAAGGTAATATTTCCAAAAGATATGTTCTTATGAATATGATGTGATTGTTATTTATTTCGTTTACCCTTACTGAGCATTTGAGCTCAGCCATTTATGTTTTCTTTTCCCCAGGATATAAAGAAAGGTTTTAGGTAAAAGAAAAGGGAGATCTTTATGGGAGATATTGAAGATCTTTCACCATGATTAGAAGATTACGTTCCGAGTTTCCAAAGACAGTAAACTATTACGATCCTTGTGTGTGTGTTTTTGTTATGTAATAAGTATTCCGAAAAAGTAATGTAAAGTCTATGTACTTCAGGCTTTGGGCCTCTACAGTTTGTATCAGAGGAAAGGTTTAGTCAACCTTTGGAAACTAGGATGCGAAAAAGTTAGTGAGATCCCTAGAGATATTTCTACGGTATGTCTTGGGATGTCTCTAAGGTTAAGTATACGTATAGGTTATAGTACTAGAACTACGCTAACAATCATAGAATTAAACCTTAGATGTTAGATATTGAAGGTACTCCCCCTTTATTATGTTGTTTTCCCTAGCATGATTCTTGCCTCTCACACTATTCTTTTTGGGTTTTAGACGATGGCTGGAACCCGAAGGAACCGTGTTGATCAATGCAATGGACAATGCAATGATTGTCCTCCTGAACAAACAAATGTTATGGGAGATGGAGTACAAAATCTTATTTCTATACTTACACAAGCTATGAATCATTCTGGACTTCCAAATGAGCAGAGAAGGGAACAGTATTCTATTGAGTCCTTCTTGAGGCAACGACCACCTTCTTTCAGTGGGTCTTCTGATCTACTTGTTGCTGAACAATGGATCAGTACCACTGAAAAGATATTTTCAGTTATTCAATGTTCTGAACATGATAAAGTTATCTTAGCAGTATATCGTTTGGAAGGTGAAGCTGATCAATGGTGGAATCTTATCAAGAATACAAGGCAAAGAGATGAAATTGAGTCTATGGAATGGGACGAGTTCAAGAACATATTTTTCAATAAGTACTTCCCTCGTATTCTTCGAACAAAGATGGATAAGGAGTTTCTTGAACTAAAGAAAAACGATGATGAATCTGTTGGTATATAAGAAGCGAATTTTACAAGACTTGCACGGTATGCATCTGGCATTATCATCCAACCTGAAAGTAAAGTTGATCGATTTTTCAGTGGCTTAAAATCAAGTATTCGAAGGGCATTAGCTATAAGAGACTTCAGTAGCTATGAAGAAATTGTGCGTTGTGCTATCAAGGTAGAAATGGAAGTTGGTGTTACATATCCATCTCATGGTTTTGAAAAGAAACGAAAGATGGAGTTCAAGGAGAAATCTCAGAATAATGGTGAAAAGAAGATGAATGTTTCCTTATGCACAAAGTGTGGAAAGAATCATGGTGGAGATTGTCTTAAAGGGACTAGAAAATGTTTTAAGTGTGGAAAAGAAGGTCATCGAGCAGCTGAGTGTCGAAGTAATGGAAAAAGGGTTTCTAATGATGTGAATAAAGCAAACACTGCAGAGAACGCACCACCAACACTTCAATGCTTCAAGTGCAAGGAAATGGGGAATTATGCTAATAAATACCCTAATCCAAGGGTTAGTGATGATCAACATGAGCAACCACTGAAGGCAAAGGACAAAGGGAAGTCACATGCGATCACTATTGGCAATGTTGAATATGAAGACGATGTGGTGGAATGATTAAGTGTTTATGTAATGGGATTCCAAAATAATGTTGTATCATTGAGTATTGCAATATTAATTGATGTGGTATTCAAAGTGATTGAGATATTTTTTGGAAATAAAATGATATGCGCATAATGAAGGGAAAACGATAAAATGAAATGTTTAATAGTATTCATGAGCTCATGATTGATATAAGGACTAAGTGATATCATGGTTTGAGTATATAGAATTTTGAGGATTTTGGTATGTGGAAAGTGTTAACTTTTATCTACATTCATGTTTTCACTAAGGCTCAATGGGTATTCAAGAGAATACAAGATTAATGACTTTGAATGTTTGGAATGTGACCAAAAAAATATATCTTATGATATATGGGGATCAATGATGGTATTAAATATCTGGTAATCGTTTTCACTATGTTATGAGAGTGGACTGCAGTATTATGGATAAGACTAAAGATTGTAATGGATTATGTTGGACATAAGTTAGTATTGTTTAAGGATAGATGTTTTTTTCGATATTATTGATGGGAGGTTATAGTAATATAGTTTTAGAAAAAGGAAAACCTGCAGGACGGGCGACAGCCCATCGCGTCGGACAAGGATGTGGGAATCGAACCCACAACCGAAGTGCGACTGGCCTTTATCGCCTACCACTGACCTACAGGAAGTCCCTGTTTAGTAGAAACTAGTTTTATTATATTAAGCAGTATGATATATTAAGTATAAGTCCATTTTAGGAACCATATATGATTAATCTCACTAAATAATGACTTATGTATATTTAATAACTTTTGCTAACCATTTGTTTGAGACAAATGGAATGACCTGTCATACTAACACTTCACGAATAAGAAATTCAACTTCATTTATTTAAGAGATGAAGTGGAAATTGTTCAAGGCACGAACAACAGTGAGATTGTACCAAAATAAAGTAAATATTTATTCTAATTAAAATTATTCAACTTTAGGGAAAAGATCTTGAAAACCAAAAATGTTGTCCTAGTGCTCTTATATCTGGTTAATCAGATGGTACCTTAGATCATCACAAATTTATGGATTTGTGATTGATAGCTTTTCCATAGCCATGTTCTCTACCACTCTCCATCAGAACATAATGGTTAGATTTCTTTTCCATATCCATATTTTCACCTATGCGGATACCCAGTGATTAGTTAACTTGGGTAACCATTACGTTTTATACTTTAGTTTTTAAAGATAAGTTTTGGTATTCCTTTTTACGATGTGGGTTTCTGTCAAAGAAACATTCAAATAGTAAACCATTTATAACCCCGACGAATTTCGAGGGCAAAATTCATTTTAAGGGGGGTAGAATGTAACACCCCGAGATTTTATGAAAAATATTATTTTAATTTCATTAATGTCTTGTGTTGTATTCTACACAAATATTACCTTGCGCTATTCGCAACAGCGTATTAGCTTGTAGTATACGCAACACTATTTTTGGATCGTGTTACATACAATTTTGATAATAGTTATTCTACGAAACATTGAGTATATATATATATATTAAATTTATAAATGAAATATGGTTATATTCTGTTATACGAAACAACGAAGGATTCTTTCACAACACGCAACCCTGACTTGGCTTGCATTACAAGCAATCACGACCTTCCTCGATAGCGTGTGTTGTACGCAATACCGGGTTTTAATAAAGAATGATATATTATTATAATATTGTCATGAACTAGCCGTTATGAATAATATTAACTAAATTTTGAATTTTATAACATTATTATTCATCTTACACATATTCTAGAACATGTTATAAGAACAAAATAAATTTTTCGGGTAAAATAATTATTTTTCAAAAAATGCAGTTTTGCCGCCTTTTGATGGCGCACCCACCTTAAATCTAGTTTTTGACATGTTTATATGTTCAATTTGACAAAATAAAATTCTTATTTTGAATCAGGATGTAAAAATTTACATTAGATAAAGTTTTGATATTTTTCCGATAACTTTCATATTTTAATGAATAGTAAAAACACGCTATATTTTAATTTAAAAAAACTTTTTTCATCATAATATCTTATGTGGTTAAATTATAATATTGAATGTTTTAAAGTATAAATAGAATATATTTTTACCATTTAATATAATTTATGTCATTATCATTGATTTTACCTTGAATTCGTAGGTTAAATCAATTCAATCTTTTGCAATGTTTTAAAGAAAAACCCGTTTTTATTCGACAACGAGATTAATTTTAATTTAATTCCTGAAAATTCTGTGTATTTAATTTTAAAAAATGGATTCCATATTTGGAATCAGTGGGTCCAAATTATGTTAATAGGCTACTTTTTATTTTTGGGAATTATGAATAGTAACTACAATAAATTTTATTTACCATAGTTAAAGGTAAATCAGGTAATTAAGGGTAAATATAATATTATAAAATTACCCTAACACATGCCAAAAATCTATTTAATGTCTAAAAGTAAACCCATATCAACTAAGGGTCAGATTAGATTCATTTTATGGAATTTTGACCATGAAAATAATTTAATTGTTATTAAAACCAAAGAAAGTGACAACATGTCACTCTCTTAAATCTTATAAGTATAATAATTTTAACTTAGTGATAAACTTCATAAAACTTCGAACATGAATAGTCTCCAGAAAGCTAACACAATTATCTAAATCATGAGAATTTATTTATAATTTTTTGGGATTAAATAATTTAATTTATTTATGACACAATGATGATGCAGTAATTATCTTATTAATGAAATATTGACATAATTGATGTTATAAAAACCAAAATAAATGTAATTTGAGACTTTTTATGAATCAAACTAATTTTATAGGTTACTATGATATATTATTGTTGATGTAATCAACTTGGTTCGAACATATAATTCTGTTATGACTTTCACAAAAATCATATATCAAATAGTGTCAAAATTGACACAAAATAGTTTTTAAATAAAATAAAATATTATTAATTTTTATTTTATTCCTAAAAATCTAAGGTTCGGACAAATGACTTAGCTAAGGATATATATATTAATAATAAACAATTTGGGGTTCTTTTGGCATGTTATAGTATGTGTATTAACCATATAGTGTAAGAAAACAAAAAGACACGATAAAAGTTAAATTATTTAACTTAGGGTTAAATCAAATTGATAAGGTTAAAATAATAACCTAAACTTGTCTAAATCTTATTGGTTGATAGGATTTCGACTCATCCCCACTTTATCTTCGAAATAAGACCCTTTGGAACCATTATAAACGGATTTTGACTTTAATATAAAATAATATTTTGAGATATTCCTAAGGTGCCCCTCTCCTCCCTTATAAAAGGACACCTCCTCCCCCTCCTCCTCACACCAATTTGAGCACTCCAGCTCGGCCAAACCCTGAAATTTTCTCCTCTCCACTTCCCTAGAATAATCCTAGAGGTCCTGGTCTTCTTCAAAGGCCAATCTTAGTTCCCTAAGTGGAGGATTTAAAGAGGCGTTCCAAAGAAGAGGTAATATCCATTACCGATCTTTTCAATTTCTTTCTTCTTAAACGTCTTCTTCTTTAGTTGTTTCAATATAAAGTAATAACATCAGTATTACTTACATACTGATATGTTATTATAAATATGAAACAACTCTAATTAACCTTCTATCCATCCTACGGAGAAAGGAAATCACCGCGCGTGCGTACGTACGGAATACCGTCTCCACGCTGTGGTGTAATCTATTTTCCATCACCACCTTAATTGGATGGGTATAATGATGTAATGAGTAACTATACATGATTATTATAATGTTATATTGATACTGAAATAGTATACATACAGTTCAACACAATTCCATGACCATGGGAACGATATCATCGCTCGTGCGGACGTACGGACTACCGTCTCCACGACGCGACGAGATTCATTCTCCATGTTAACCATTTAAGAATGATAAAAAAGTATATATAAGAAATAATAATGAAATATATGACATTATAAAGCTACTGTATTTATTTATATATTTATATGTATGTCATCTACTTACTTCCATTCAAGACAATAAGGAAAGGAAAACAGCGTTCATGCGTACGTACGGACTACCGTCTCCATGAACGGTGTTTTTCATTTCATTTATCTATCTATTATATATATATATATATACTGAATATATATAATATATAAATCATATTTTATATTCTGGAAGTAAGTAAACCATGATATACGTAATAATAATGTCAAGAACAACAAGTCAAAACACCTACGATAAATGAAACGATTTTACCCAAAATGCTTCTTTATCATGGAATTTACAAAAGAACGGGTAATATAAAGTCATAAGTGAATCATATATGATATCATAACAATGAATATGATTCTGTAATAAGTCAATGACATTATTTAAATCATTATACAGGAGGTTCGGACACATACTACGCAAATCGGACCTAAGGTAACGGAAATACCACAATCTCATTTTTATCCGAGATTGTTTATACTTTGGCATTTACTGGGGTGTATTATATCATCCACATACATGTTTCATCAATATGTAATATTATTTCCATCCACTTACAATATTTTAAATCCAATTTTACCCTTAGGTGAGTTTTTAGTAAAGAATATGAAAGGAATCTTTTGTCGTTTTTTCGTACGAGGTACTTTTTGACTTTTCCGACAAAAGTACAAAGAATGTTTTTTTAACATATACGGCATGAATGGATTTTTAAAACAATATTTCCAAGAAGCTTCCTTTACAAGTTTTCAAGTTTATTTTTAATCAACTTCTTTTATTTTAAAGTCGTATGACATGTTATGAAAGGAAAAGTGTTTTTGAAGTAGAAATGATATTTTCCTCAAGAATGGAGTTCAAGTATTTTATCAAAATTATTTTCCATCTAAGATAATAAAAGGGTTCTGTTTTTATCCCTATTATTACATGGATTTGATTATGTTTTTATGGAAATATTTTTATGAATTCCTTTATCTTATATGAATTTTTTTATGATGTCATGTTGTTTAAGAATCCCATTTTTATTACATGGGTTATGAAATGATGTATGATTTATGATTTTGTGGCACACATAAGAATGGTATCATTATGAGATGGGTGGGACCTATATCTCCCTCCAATGCATTGGGTAAATATTTTATATCTCATGAGATAGACATGTCTGAAATGGTAGGTTATACCGGTTCAGTAAAACAAGACTGAAACGAGGGTTACTCGATTCAGAAAGGGACATTGTCCACCAAGATAGTCTTGGAAATGAGTCTTGACTAACAAGAAATGATTCTCTATGATTATGTGTGTATGCCACAATGTTTCATGTTTTATGTTATGATTATTGTGATTACATTTCACTGCCATGACTTATCCCATGTTATGAAATTCTGATCTCTTTTGCAGGTTAAGATTTCTAAAAGATATGTTCTTATGAATATGATGTGATTGTTATTTATTTTGTTTACCCTTACTGAGCATTTGAGCTCAGCCTTTTATGTTTTCTTTTCCCCAGGATATAAAGAAATGTTTTAGGTAATAGAAAAGGGAGATCTTTATGGGAGATATTGAAGATCTTTCACCATGATTAGAAGATTACGTTACGAGTTTCCAAAGACACTAAACTATTACGATCCTTGTGTGTGTGTTTTTGTTATGTAATAAGTATTCCGCAAAATTAATGTAAAGTCTATGTACGTCAGGCTTCGGGCCTCTACATGATCTTAATCACTATGAGGAAGTCTCACGACAAGTGATTTCCTGGAATAAATCGTATATTTTTTTTGTAAAGAGATTTCCTGTCAAAAGTAAATATTGCATTACCACTTATCTTGGAATTAAATAAGGCCTCTTACCTTTCACATATTTGGGAATCACACTATTTTAGGGTCATCCTAAAGCAAGCTACTTTGCTAATATCATTGATCAAATCATAAAACAACTCACTACTTGGAAAGGTAAATCTCTCTCCATGGCTGGAAGAATATATTTGGTCAAATCGAGAATTGTATCTAAAATGTTCTACTCTCTTATGATTTATATATGGAATGTCGGAATCTTCGGGAAAATTAATGCTTATATTAAAAACTTTATTTCGATGGGAGGTATTTTTGAAAAGAAACTTGTACTGTCCCTTGGAAATCCTGTTATAAATCCCTTTATAAAGGTGGCATTGGTGTAAAAATTTAATGCTTTTAAATAATGCTCTTCAAGTACATATTACTTGGCATATTATTAATTGTACATATAATTCTTCTGAACTCTTGAACCATAGATTCCATTATATACTCTTAAATGGGAATTTTAATTTCATCAACTCTTCGATCTGGCCTTCTATTAGGGACTCGTACCAAAAGATCATGGAATATTCTAGATGGATGGTTTGTGCTAAATCTTATATTAATTCTTGTTGTGAAAAATGGTGTGGTAACCCCTTGATATCATTGTTAACTCCTAATATTATTACTAAAGATACTAGTCATTATATAAATGATGTATTACAATCTCAATGACATGACCTCCGTAAAAATGTTGCGCAGATCATTGATAATAACCCTTTTTCTTCTAATGGTGACTTCCTTGATTGGGAACATGAATTACATGGCTTCCTAGACACTAAAAATTAATATATGAATAAATTTCCATGAAATGAATATAATTATCAATGGGTGAGTCAATTTTACAAGCCTTGGGTAAAACCTTCTAGGATCACCCTTATTTGATGCATTACTCATAATAGATTTCCTATTGAAGCTGGTCTGTATAATTTTGGCATTCAACTCTGCTCTAAATGTCACTTGAGTAATCCGCACAGGGAGGATGTTGATCATCTTTTATTATCTTGTGAGACAACCTCTGCTTTATGGAATTATGTTATTGATTTATTTAATTGCAGATGGCCCTTATCTGACTCGATTTTTTTTTATAAAAAATGCATTAGATATGAAGCCTCTCTACAGGTTAAAAGTATTTTTCATATGGCGGTGTCAAAAATCATTCAAGAGATCTTGAATGTTAGAAATGATCTTATTCACAATAAACACTAATTTAGTCTCAATGCATGAAAATCTCGGATTATTATTGTGATTCTTGAAGCTTCTTCAATTCAAAAATATTGTTGCAACATCTAAGTTGGTGATATTGATATCCTTCGTTATCTCCATGTGCCTAGCATATCCCCAAATCCCAAACATTCCCTTGAAGTATTCTGGCAATCACTGATGCCAGGATGGATCAAAGTGAATGTTGATGTTGCTTCTAAAGGCAATCTAGTCCCTACCAGTTGTGGTTCCATATTTAGAGACTCAGCTAGCCAGTGTCAGGGTTGCTTCTATGTTGCATGTGCTCATTCTCCATCTCCGGAGACTGAAATGATAGGGGTCACCATGCAGTTGATCTTTCGCTTCAAATAGGTTGGAGAAAGCTTTTGATCGAAAGTGATTCAACCACTATCGTTCATGCCATCTAGATTGGAGACATTCATCTTTCCTGGCAACTTACTATATATAGGATGAATTGTCTTAACTCGCTCCATGGGATTGATTAGAGAGTTACTCATGCCTACTGTGAAACGAATTCTATTGCAGATGCTCTTGCTGACAAAGGAGTACATCAGAGCATGAAATGGCTGGACACTCTTCCAGATGTCTTATTATAACTGTTTGATAGATATTGTAAAAAAATCCCATCCTTCCGACTATTGTAATCATTTTGATTATCAATAAATTGTGCTTTGGCCTTTAACCAAATCATTACATTTTAAAAAAAATCATGTAGGTGTATAATGATTATCCATTAGGTTAAACATAGTTGAAACATTGTTCATTAAAGCATTCACATTGTCAACATTATATAATTTCTATTTATTTTAAAATATTGTTTTTTTAAAAATACTTTTATTTTTTAAGGGTATTTAATCCCTTCACCCAATCACCCATGTTGAATGGTTCACCAGCCATACCCCCAAAATTTGTGGTCCACTCCCCCTTTTTCCATCTTTCCTCCTTCTGTTTTCATAGAATTTTACCCATATTATTGGATAATACATTAATGTAAGGTATTAACATCTATTACTTTTCCAATTCTTGATATTTTATTTCCTACCATCTCCCATTGATTTTTCGAAACCCATGTTCAATTGGATGAACATGTTTTTGGGGAGTTATTCCTTTTTAGAGCAAATGATGGGTCTTTTAGGCCACTCCCTTGTGTGTTTCTACATCTTTCGTATAATGTGATGCCTTTAAATCCATTTTAGTTCACCCATCAACAATTTGAGGTAATTGATTTCATGAAACCCCCATTATATTACATGTTTTTAATTATATGGCTTGTTTAAAATGTATTAAATTAATTTTATAGTCAGTTTATATGTTATAATAAGATCATGTTATTTTTTATTTTTTATTGACATTGTCATGGGCCATGGACTCATGAAAAGAACTTGTGAAAATTTTCACTTGACAGAGTAAATATATTTAATGATGATTGTGATTTTATTCTTAAATTCATAAATTTTTTCCAGAAACAATTTTCTTTTTCAATGGTCATTAAATATATTTAAAATGATATCATGGAATTGGGTCACATAACATGTTGTTTTAAGTTATAATTTGTAATTTTAAATGTGACATTATTTTTTAAAAAATATGGATTATATTAGTTTGTGTCTTTGAAAATTGGTTTAATTTTTTTCAAAGGGATTCACTATTAATAAAAAGCTGTTATTGTTTTTCAAAATGAAACTGTTACTTCATTTAAATGTTTGGTGTTTTTTTGTGTTTTTTTTCATTTTAAAGGGGATATAAATTTGATGTTCAAATTGAATTCCACATTAAATTTATCTTATATACATTTAATTATATGAATATATATATATATGGGTATCCTCATGGAAAATATTCTCACCAGGTTATTTGTATATGTACATTTGATAAAGGAGTGTTTATATATATATATATATATATTTATGACTATATATAGAAAAGTTTCTATAGGGACTTGTAACATGTTAATATTTGGATACAAAATGAGTTTTCAAATTTATATATTATATTTATTATGTAAAACGCACAATTGCAGCCTTGAAAATTGTTGTTCGATTGATTAATAGTTATTCCCCTGTCAATCCCCTTTATGTTGTAGTTGATGTTATTTTTATCATTATGGAGGATGTTAAATATTTTATTCAAACTATGGCTACAGTTTATTAATATTTCTATGCGATCTGTGTGGGAGGATGAACATAACTATGGTGCCAGACATTGGGATTTTACTATCATGGGATGATTGTGGTTTTGATCATGGAACACCTTTTTTAGTTTTTTCATGAGGAAAATTGAGTATAAAGATGGATGTCATAAGAAATTTATAGTATAGTTGATATTATTCACTATCTATTCTTCATTTTGTTTTCTGAAAATCATTACTAGTGTTGATTCATAAATGAGACTAGGTTTTGATTTATTCTGTTAGTGGATGTGTGTTAATTAATCTGCCATTAATTGTTCCACCATATATATCATATAATTAAATATTAGTCCATATGATATTTCATCATGAACACATGGTATGTTATGACTTTATTATTATATTCTAATCATGTGAGTTTCTTACTTGTTATGATATTCATGTGTTATCATGTTGTTTTTTTATCATTGATATTGATATTATGTGGTTTTCCATAAGATTGTATTGATTCTCATTATAACATGTTTGACAACGACCATGTGTGTATGTTGGAATACATTAAAATACATCATTATATAAATATATTGAATGTAGGACATACAATAGGGTCATAGTTTGGGTATTTATTTCACTGTTCTAGTAAACTGTGTTTTCATTAAAATTGTTCATGAAATTGGGATTTTCATTAGATGTTGAATAAATGAATAATTTTTGTAGTTTGTCTATCCTTATATTAAAGTTTCAATTAAATATTGACAATTATATTTTGATTCTGTTTTCTAATAATGATTTATTTCAAATTTATACATTTAATTTTCTTTTAAATTAATGTTATAACATGCATTATACTTTTTGTTGAAACTATTAATTTATAAACTGCTCAACTCTGGGATTTTCATATATTTGGAGAGTAGTGGTGCCCTATTTAATACTTATTTACTCATACTTACATATAAATTCTTATATATGTACCTAGTTTAGTATTCTAGCTTCACCAAATAGAATTGATTATTTTTATAATATTGTTTTTTTCCTTTGACATGTGTTCGTATTACATGTTTTTATAGGGATTATTGTTTTTTCAATGAATTTCAAAAAGAATTCCACATAGATGATTTTATTTTTCCATTTAGGATTTTACTAATTTATATAATAAAGGGTAGATATTGCTTATATTGGGGGAAAAAATCCATTTTAGGGGAATATTTTCCTTAAAGAAGTGTGATAATTGAGTGTAGGAGAGATTGTTGTTCCCACTATAATTTACAGTTTTTTTAGTTTTTATATTATGTTTTTGTTATATTTATTTTTCACTAACTCAGTCATATTAGGTACATTCGAGTTCTTTAATTTTTTATTTTAATCAATTATCCATTTTTATTATAATCCTAAGCCAAATACATTCAGAAGCCTATTTTTATATTTCTCAAGAACTAGATTTCATCCCTTGGGGAATAGGAGCACCCTTTTGTGAAGTGGTCTGCTGGTTGAAGAATACATTGGAAGGAAAACCTAGATTAGATTAATAAAAATGGTGTAACATCCCAGGTAAATAAAGAATATGAAATTTTCATATTAATTTATTTATTTGAATTAGATATTAATATTTCATTCAAGGGGATGATATATATAATATATTACTCAACATGCAAGAATGATTTTTTTTTAAAATCTTATTTTTCAGAAAACAGTGAGTTATACAAAAAAATAATATAATAATATTATTATTTTTAATAGCAGTTAAAACCTAGAAATTATATTGATAATAATGAATATAACTAACTAAAATATGATTATACAAGTTTTTTAAATGTATTTAATTTAATCCAATAAATATTATAGGATTAAAATAATATTTAATTTTATTTTAATCATGAAATACTCTAATATTATATTAAATGTCAATTCATAACCTCTTGATGGAGAACCCTTTGAAACTGTATTTTTTTCAACTTTAATATGCTCTATATAACAAAATAGACATCCTATTTAGAAGCAGGACATAAAAATTTACATTTGGTAAAAATTATGTATTTTTCTAATAAAGTTCATTTTTAATGAATAGTCAAAAATACATTATTTTATGTTAAAACATTCCATTCATCTGATTTATTTATATATTTATATTATCCTTTTAATTTTTTTTTAAATCATATTTGGATAATATTTTTATCATTTAATCCCATATTTTTTAGTGTATGTGATTTCATTTTGAAATTGTTCATAAACACATGTCAATATTTGAATTGTTATTATTTCTTAAAAAAAACTTTTTGGTTTTGACAACGAGAATTCATTTTAATTTAATTTCTACAACTACTGAGTTTTGAATTTAGAAAATTGATTCCATATTTGGAACCATGGGTTCCAAATTTTTGTAAATATGTATCTTTTATTTTTAAACATTATGAATAGTAACTTCGGTAAATAATTTCATAACCATGGTTAAAGGGTAGATATTCTAAATAAAGGTAACAAAGAATATTTTAATAATATTAAACTACTCTAAAATTTTTCATAACCTTATTTTATGATACATGTACAACCATCGACATCCTTTGGTCAATTTTGGGGAACCATGGAGCCTCTTGTAAGTGAAAATGGCATTTAAAAAAAATTAATTTAAAGATATGGAAAATGTAATAAAAACATATATCTTTTAGTAAAAAAATTTTAATATAAGGTTATATAAGTGATATTTTTTATTATAATTATTAATTATAAAGATAAAAAGATTTCTAACATCAAGTTATTTTATTTATAATTTTTAGACATCATATAAATAAATTTAGTTATGACACAAAGATGATGTAGTAATTACCTTTTTAATGAATATTTTAAATAAATGAAATTAAAAATATTAAAAATAATTTATTTTGAAAGTTTTAATTCCATCAAATAATATTATGGATGACTGTATCTTTTAATATTTTAATTAATGTATTTTTTTAAATGAATCATATTGGTAATGATTTTTTGAAAGTATTGATATGAATAGTTTATAAATTGAAATAAATGGGATTTTAAAATTAATACTATTTTATTAAAGTATTAAATATTCCTAAAAATATGAAATCTATCCAAACTACATATATGATATTAATAATGCCATTAATGAACCATTTTTGTTCCTCCTGACATTTTATTGTAAATTTTTTAACCAAATAGTATGAATATACTACAGGACATGGAAAAAGTTTGATTATATAACTAATGGTTAAAGATAAAAGATAAGGTTTATTTTAGGACCTAAACTTGCCTAAAACCTATTGGTTTAGAATATTTAGATCTATCCTCATCTAATATCTTACATAACATGCTTTGGATCATTTAGAAATTGGAAATGAATTTATAATAAAAAAATATTTTCAAACATTCTTAAAATGCCCACCTCCCCCTCATAAGAGGTCATCACCTCTAACACATTACTCAAAACTATCAGGATTCTATTATCATAAAAACATTTCTAACATAATCACACAACATCCCTATTTTCCTCCTATACACCTTCCAGTAAAAATAATGAATATCAGGAAAGCCTTTTGGTACCAACCAAAGCGAGTTACCCGATTTAAAGTTAACGTCTTCTCTCAAGTTCATTTATTTTATTTTCTTTCTACACTATTTATTATATTATTATTCATTTTTTACATAAAAACATCAGTATCCTAAATATAATAAGATGATTTTATTATATGGATTCGAATTACACTTCCACACACCTGTAACTAATGGATATGAACATATTGTTTTTGTGGATAACAAACTACTAACTCACGAAATGATGATTGTTCAATTATCTTCTACTGCCACTCATGGGGGCCATTATGATGGAACTGTAATTATATTTGATATTTTTTTATATTTATTTTATCTCTACTCTTATTTTATTATCATTTATAACACACCTTTATGCTTTTCATGTTGTGTATATTTGATAATTTCATTTGAGGATGTGTGAACTACCTTCCCCTCTAAGTGATATGACTCGTTCAAGATATACATGGAACGTATAAAGGAAGGGGTTAATGAAATTAGTAACTAATATGAAATATGATATTATTCTATGATTACAATTTAAGTATTTTGTTACGACCCGTCCTCGGGGCCCGTGCCGTGACTACCCCAAGCCCGCCTTCCAAAGGCCAGGGGCTGGCGACTAGCACCAAAGGCGTAAAATCCCAATAACTAGGAAGGAATTTCCTTTATAAAAGAAAAGAAGCACCATAGAGTACAAGCGGAAGAAAAAAAATAAGTAAAAAATAAAAGCTGAAAAGTTAAATGGGTCAGAATACAGACCCAAAAGAAAGTACAACTACAACTGAACAAGGTACAACAACAAAAAGACAATCAGCTGGAAGAAGGAAGCAGCTCATGGGTCGTCCTCCTCAGATCCTACCTAAAGGGTAGGTGCAGATAGCGCAGCTCCTGGTCGTCCACCACGGATCCTACCTGAAGGGTAGGTACAGGTAGCCTCCTCCACGCTCTCATCCGTCAACCTCCTCTGTTAGTCGTCACGTCGTGTATTCCACCTCCGGGTACTGACTCGTCGTGTAGTCCACCTCTGGGTACCGTCCAGTCCTCGAACACTCGGCCTCCGTCAGCACTGTCCGTCGTCTGCAACCAACACAACGAGGTGCGGGCATAGCCCGTGCAGGGGTGAGTATAACGATACTCAGTAGGGACCCCGAGACCCTCAAGGACTCCCAAAACCAACAAGGATATCCACAAGAAGATCTCAACATATAACCTCTACTTAGATATATGCCCGTACATATACCTAAGTTATCAAGTAACCCATCTCAATCATGAGGAAACACAAGGATTGTGAAATCAACGGATAACCACTACCCATGTATATGACCATACATATACCTAAGTTATCAAGTGACCCATCTCAATCATGAGGTAAACACAACGGTCAAATGTCTCAGCTCAAACCAGGATTTTCATTATCGAAACCGTAACTGCTGGAGAGCTCCGTCACTGGAGTGTACAGTGTCCTGTCACGACTCCGAGGTACTGCTCACTAACCTAAGACTGCTGAGGTACTCCTCCTGTCTAGTACAGCGGGCTTGCCACCTCACACAGTAGTGCTTCCCGCCGGGGTCTGCCACCCAACATAGTAGTGCTCCCCCCTCATAGCCTACAGAGGTACTCCTCCTGTCTAGTACCGCGGGTCTGCCACCTCACATAGTAGTGCTCCTCCTCTGTGGGTCTTCCACCTCAAAATGTAGTGCTCCCCACTGGGCTACGTAAGTCACTCCGAATCGAATCGGACAAGCAGTCATCAGGTCTCTGCTGGCTACACGGTCTCCGTACTCCGTACGCTCGTCTCTGGGAGGGTCTGCACTATGAGCTACAAGTCGATACTCCAAGTATCTAAAAGTCCCATGAATATGTATCTCAAAGGACCGCCTCGTCATAGGGGTCTCAACGCAATAGACGGCGCGTCAATCGGACGCCCGGTCTGTGAGTTGCTAGCCTTTTCGTCCCAGGGGTCCGGTTGGTTTCATGAGCAAACCAAACCCGGCTGTATCTCAACTGTACCCCGAAATCTCATAGGGTATACTCATAGGGACCTTTTCTCAACGAGATCACCAACGCCGCTGACGGTTCGTCAAACGGACGTCCAGTCTGAAAGATATCATCTTTTCCGTTCCAAGGTCCCGGTTGGATTTCGGGTGCGATCCAACCCGGAAACTATCCAACTGTATCCAAAACTCGGGAAAAGTATGCCAAAAGTTCCGTCTCATCAAGAGGAATTCAACGGAATAGACGGCGAGTCGATCGGACGCCCGGTCTGTGAGTTACTGGCTTTTTTCGTTCCAGGTGCCCGGTTGGTTTCCTAAGAGAACCAACCCGCCCGCACTCCGACATCATTCAAAACTCGAGCGGAGTAAGCCAAAAGATCCGTCTCACATAGGGAAACCATCAACGTCGACGGCACGTCAATCGGACGTCCGGAGCTCACGATACGGGCGTTTCCGCTCCAAGGGCCCAGTTGGTTTCGTGTACAAACCAACCCGGATGAACCCAAAGTTCTCCGAAATCATGAGTGCGATATACCAAAACGACCGTCTCGATCCAAGGATCGCGTTGCCGTAGACGGCGAGTCGTTTGGAGGCCCGTAGCTCAAGATATGGGCATTTGACCAAAAAAACGTCCGAAGACGGGGGGTCTGGGCTCGGGCCGACCCGGCCCGACCCCCCCTGGGTCGGCCTGAACCGGGTCCGACCCGGCTCGGTCCAGTCCGGTCCGACCGGCTGGCCGCGGCCGGCGGACACCGCGGGATGTGGGGGTGTGCTCACGGCCGCCCCCCTTTGGCCGCTAATTGGCGCCGGCGGCACCAGCCGCCGGTAGGCTTCCGGCGGCACGCCACCGTGCCGGTCGCCGGCGACGCCGCGCCGGTGTGGCGCACAGCCGCTGCCTTCTGCGGACCATCGGACGCGCTCCGGTGGTCCGTTCCTCCTTATGTCTTCACCTACGGTCCTCTCGGGACCCGATCATCACTCCAAAGCCCTAAAAATTACCTTGCGGCCTCATTTGTCGTCTCCCATCAATCCGCACGTCAAAAATGAAATGCGCCGTCTTCGTGGTTCTCTGGCACGGTGTGCTGGCGCCGCGCCCCTTCATCGTGGCCCAACTCCGTCCGTGGATATCTTCGGGTTTCTTTGATGCGGAGCGACGGCGTCACATGCTTGTTCTTCCTTTCACGGCGCGGCGCGACGGCGCCGCGCATATCTTATGCATGAAACCGCATGGTGTGACGACACCATGGTTTCTCGTACCAACCACAAAAAACCAACACGAATAAAAAGGAGGAGGGTCGGCCGTGTTTGTGCGGTCCAACCCCCTCGCGTTATTCAATAACAATTGGTTTTAATCCACGATAATCGTCAAGTTGGTATTCACGAACAAATATAAAATAATTGAATACAAACCCCTACCTTGGGTATAAGCCGATCAGAAGGAGGCGTCATCGTTCGAGGTTTGTCACGGTATGGCGTCGCGAGGATGACGACGTCGAAGGGGGGCGTCGGCGTTCGTCCGACTCGAGGCAAGGTGAAGCCGTCGTCGCTTGCTACCCGATTCTGCTTCCGAGCTTGTTCGTCGAACTCCGAGGTTCAAGAACAAAAAGATTTAATTAATAATAATTAAATCCGTGCGTCGATAAAAACCACAAAGGAATTCTAATATGGAACCCGAAATCTGTTACCTCCAATAGATGATTGAATATTTCGTTGCGGAAGAAGGAACGTCACAGAAGAGGAAACGTCGGCGTCGCGTCACACAGCGTCGCGTCGTCGATTTCCGCGGTTTCGGCGTTCTTCGTCAGAGGCCGGCGTTCTTCGCGTTATTCGCGTTCTTCGCGTTCTTCGCGTTTTTTCGGGAAGAAGGATGAAGAATTATCAGAGGTTCTTCAAGGCTTAACACAACATTACAAAAAAAAGAGGGTGTGTTGGCCATATTTTGTTACTACGCCAATGGATTTCAAACCGGTTAAGAAACGAATAAAGAGATAAATAACGACCCATTAATTAGTAGAATTAATTCAACGAAATAAACCGCCCAATTAATTCAATGAAGAAAACCACCCAATTAATTGGTGCGTTAAGAAGATAAGAAAATGCGTCAGTTGACTTTCATAACGACGGGTTTTCATTGGTGCGTTACTTAGTGGAAAAGAAACAGTGGGGCTCGTGTGGGTCCCACCTCACAAATATCCTACCAAAAGGGGAGGATATTTTTGGATAGCACCCTATCCGCAACAACTCAGATAAAGCTACTTTAAGTGGCTTCAAGTGGCTTCCAAGCGGCTTAAGTGAAATAAAATAAATTTTGTCGAACAATTTATTTTATTTGTAAATTTATGCCCAAAAAAATTAAAAACCACTCCCGAGAAAACACAACTCTGGAAGAGGCGTTTCTAAGCAATTATCGGCGCTACGATTACATCGGTGCCCTCAGAATTCGATTCTGAGCATCGGTTCAAATGTTAGAAAAACCCGCTCGTCCGTTCACTGAAGGTACCCGATCCAAACATCAGAAATTGATTTCGGGCACACCGGGCCTCGGAATCAGGCGCTGTCAGAAACTACGTTCTTGTAAAACTCCAAAGAAAATTAAGAAAAAAAAAATTCCTTGGAATTTACGGGTTTTTTCATTACGCCCACCATAGGGCTTAACGTCCCCGTAAAGCTTCACCACTATCTTAGGGAAACAAAGACGGTACTGAGCACGCATCTGAGCCTTCTGCTCCCATGTGCTCACCTGGAGGTTCCCGTGCTGCCACAGAAAGTGAACAAGAGGAATCGACCGTCCTCCTAGGATCCACTCCTATCGATCCTCAATTCCCACCAGAACCTCCGTAGAAGTAACCCCATCGCCATTGTCCTGCTCCTCATGGTCGATGATATGCGAAGGGTCGAGCACGTATCTCCTCAGTTGGGATACGTGGAAAACGTCGTGCACCTAGTGCAACTGAAGTGGATGGGTCAAGCGGTAAACAACCTCGCCTACCCAGCTGAGGACCTAGAAAGGTCCGTTGAACCTCGGAGATAACATTCCTCCCTGGACACATCTCCATAAACCTCGTCGAGTTTAGACTTGTATAAGGATGTGATGGTCATCCTCGCACTCTAGAGGCCTCAAAGCCCTATCAGCATAAGGCTTATGTCCGCCCTTTGCAGTCCTCATCCTCTCTTGGATGACCTAAACCTTATCTAGTCTCACAAGAGATGCTATGATTTCTTCTTTTCCAAAAGGAGAAATCTGCTCTCATCCCATGGATGAACCATATTAGTTGCCTAATACAGTCGATCCTGACATGAATGATGCATTCATGCCATGGATGACATCGTAAGGCCTCGACGTAACTACCAAGAGATCCAACTGTCACTCTCACCTCCAAGGGTCGAGTCACACTGTCAGAATCAGTGTGAGGTCACTGGGTCTCCTCCAGTAGGAATCTCGAAAGTGATGGTCAAGTCAAGAGTCTTAACCAGGACCACTTAGTATCAACCAAACAAAATGGACAGGAAAGCAAACATCAGAAAGATAAGTGTCTTTTTATTATTGCAGCTCATAATACAAGACACAAAGCAACTACAGACAAACATCAACAAAACCATAAGAAACGGGATTAATAGCCTCCAGGTCGGAAGCTAGTCCCGCTCCTGTCCATCTGCTTCCGGAGCTCCAAGACCATAGGCCTCAGCTGCCTGAAGCTGAGCTCTCCCATGTCCTCCTGTCCCCTGCGGTCGTGGTGGGCCTCCTGGTGGTGGTGCTGGAAACATCCCGAAGCATCGTCCACCTCCAGCTGCACGGCCAGCTCCTCTGCCATGGCCGCCTGCTCTTTGCAGTCCGCCCTGATCGAACCTCTGCCTCTGCCTTAGAGGTTCTTCATTTAACTGTTGTTCATCTGCATGATAGGTCGGACAGTCACGTGCTATGTGACCAATTCCTCCGTAGGAGTAACACTTCAAGGCAGGTCTGGCTCTATCACTTCCCTTGGTGCCTTGCACTACCGACCCTGAGTCACACGGTCGACCACCTGTAGGTCTGGTCCTCTTGGCCCTCTGAGTCATCTGTCTGCTGCCCGCTACAGAAGACTCTACCGCATGCCGGCTAGTGGTGGGTCGTGCTGATTGAGACTGCTTAGAAAGGAAACTATCCACTAAGAGGGATTCCTCAAACCCTCCTGTCTGCGTCAGAATGTTGTGCGATACAACAGAAGCTCTGATCTCCCGCCTAAGCCCCAGCTCGATGGTTCGGGCCCTGAAGAACGGGTCCCAAACCATATATGTGGAGTAGCGCGAGAGGTCCGTGAATCTCGCTGAGTACTACGCCACAGACATGCTGCCCTGTCGCAGCTGAAGTAACTTCTGTATACGCACCGCTCGAAGGGTGGCTGGTACAAACTCTGCCCGGAACAGGCTCTCAAAGTCTGCCAATAGAAGTGTCTCATCGTCATGCATCTGAAGCATCAGGCTCCACCATCTGCCTGCTGCTGCTTGATGAAGGCTGGCAGCAAGGATCACAATGAAATCCGTCGGCGTCCCCACTAGCCAGAAGACTCTCACCACAGCCTCCAGCCAATCCTCAGCCGCCTGCAGGTCCGTCCCTCCCTGAAACCTGGGTGGCCTCTGGCGCTGGAACTCATGAAGTGCGCTCAAGCGACGTGCATCCTCTGCTTCTGGGGCTGGTGGCATCGGTGGCCCAACGGGTAGTAGTACAGCTGGTGCCTCTTCTGGTGCGTCAACTGGGATAGGGCCCTGTACTGAGGCCTCGTCGCTCGACGGGCTGCCAGTACGCACCACTCTCGGGGATCTAGCTAGTCGTCCACGGGGTGGCATCCTGAAAGAAACAACGTGACATGGTCAAAAGATTATACCTGGTGAGCTGACCTGGATTGAGTTGACATTTAAATAAAACATCTGGAAAACTCACCCGCAATCAGTGTTTTCGTGCACAAAGTCGGAAATCAGTTGTCAGGGTCCTGGTGTATGGATACATCGGCCGCCCGCACCAACACTGGGCTCCCTGAACTAAAAACCACACTCGGTACTCTTAACACAACTGCTTCACAGAAAGAAACATTAGAGTTATAAGTTCACCGGTAGAACCAAACTCCTCTAATACCAATTGTCACGACCCGTCCTCAGGACCCGTGCCGTGACTACCCCAAACCTACCTTCCATAGGCCAGGGGATGGCGACTAGCACCAAAGGCGTAAAATTTTGATAACTGGGTAGGCATTTCCTTTATAAAAGAATAGAAGCACCACAGAGTACAAGCGAAAGCAAAACACAAAGTAAATAAGAAATGATGAAAAGTAAAATGGGTCAGAATACAAACCCAAAAGAAAGTAAAACTATAACTGAACAAGGTACAACAGCAAAAAGACAATCAGTTGGAAGAAGGAAGCAGCTCCTGGGTCATCCTCCTCAGATCCTACCTTAAGGGTAGGTACAGATAGTGCAGCTCATGGTCGTCCACCACGGATCCTACCTGAAGGGTAGGTACAGGTATCCTCCTCCACGCTCTCGTCCGTCAACCTCCTCCGTGAGTTGTCACGTCATGTAGTCCACCTCCGGCTACTGACTCGTCGTGTAGTCCGCCTCTGGGTACTGACTCGTCGTGTAGTACACCTTCGGGTACCGTCCAGTCCTCGAACACTCGGCCTCCGTCAGCACTGCCCGTCGTCTGCAACCAACACAACGAGGTGCGGGCATAGCCCGTGCAGGGGTGAGTATAACGATACTCAGTAGGGACCCCGAGACCCTCAAGGTCTCACAAAACCAACAAAGATAACCACACGATGACCTCAACAGATAACCTCTACTTAGATATATGCCCATACATATACGTAAGTTATTAAGTAACCCATCTCAATCATGAGGAAACACAAGGATTGTGAAATCAACGGATAACCACTACCCAGGTATATGCCCATACATATACCTAAGTTATCAAGTGACCCATCTCAATCATGAGGTAAACACAAAGGTCAAAAGTCTCATCTCAAACCAAGATTTTCATTATCGAAACTGTAACTGCTGGAGAGCTCCGTCTCTGGAGTGTATAGTGTCTTGTCACGACTCCGAGGTACTGCTCACTAACCTAAGACTGCTGAGGTACTCCTCCTGTCGAGTACCACGGGCCTACCACCTCACACAGTAGTGCTTCCCGCCGGGGTCTGCCACCCAACACAGTAGTGCTCCCCCCTCATAGCCTACAGAGGTACTCCTCCTGTCGAGTACCGCGGGTCTGCCACCTCACATTATATTGCTCCTCCGCTATGGGTATGCCACCTCACAAAGTAGAGCTCCCCACTGGGCTACGTAAGTCACTCCGAATCGAATCAGACAAGCAGTCTTCAGGTCTCTGCCAGCTACAGTGTCTCTGTACTCCATTTCGGTCATCTCTGGGAGGGTCCGCTCCACGAGCTACAAGTCGATACTCCAAGTATCTCAAAGTCCCACGAAGAAGTATCTCAAAGGACCGCCTCGTCATAGGGGTCTCAACGCAACAGACGGCGCGTCAATCGGACGCCCGGTCTGTGAGTTGTTAGCCTTTTCGTCCTAGGGGCCCGGTTGGTTTCGTGAGCGAACCATACCCGGACGTATCTCAACTGTACCCCGAACTCTCATAGGGTATACTCATAGGGACCGTTTCTCAACGAGATCACCAACGCCGCTGACGGTTCATCAAACGAACGTCCAGTCTGAAAGATATCAGCTTTTCCGTTCCAAGGTCCCAGTTGGATTTCGGGTGCGATCCAACCCGGCCACTATACAACTGTATCCAAAACTCAGGAGAAGTATTCCAAAAGTTCCATCTTGTAAAAAGTAATTCAATGGAATAGACGGCGCGTCGATCGGACACCCGGTCTGTGAGTTATTGGCTTTTTTCGTTCCAGGGGCCCGATTGGTTTCGTGAGCGAACCAACCCGACCGCACTCCGACAGCATTCAAACCTCGAGCGGAGTAAGACAAAAGATCTGTCTCACTTATAAGAAACCATAAAAGTCGACGACACGTCAATCGGACGTCCGGAGCTCAAGATACGAGCGTTTCCGCTCCAAGGGCCCGGTTGGTTTCGTGTACGAACCAACCCGGCCGAACCCAAAGTTCTCCGAAAACTTGAGTGTGATATACCGAAATGACCATCTCGATCCACGGATCGCGTTAACGCAGAAGGAGAGTCGTTTGGAGGCACGTAGCTCAAGTTACGGGCATTTGACCGAAAATGGTCCGAAGACGGGGGGTCTGGGCTCGGGGCGACCTGGCCCGACCCCCCCTGGGTCGGCCCAAACCGGGTTGACCCGACCCGGCTGGGCCCCGCCCGGCCCGGCCCGGCTCGGTCCGGTCCGGTCCAACCAGCCGGCCGCGGCCGGCAGACGCCATGGGCGGCGGGGGTGTGCGCGCGGCCGCCCCCCTTTGGCTGCTAATAGGTGTCGGCGGCAACCGCCGCCAGCAGGCTTCCGGTTGCGGCGCCGCCGCGCCGGTGTGGCGCGCCGTTTCCGCCTTCTGCGGACCACCAGACGCACTCCGGTGGTCCGTTCCTCCTGCCGTCTTCGCCTACGGTCCTCTCGGGACCTGATCTTCACTGCAAAGCCCTCAAAATTACCTTGCGTCCTCGTTTGTCGTCGCCCGTCAATCCGCACGTCAAAAATGAAACGCGTCGTCTTCGTGGTTCTCTGGCGCGGCGTGCTGGCGCCGCACCCCTTCGTCGTGGCCCGACTCTGTCCACGGATATCTTCGGGTTTCTTCGACGCGGCGTGGAGGTGCCGCGCATATCATCCGCATGAAATCTCATGGTGCGACCGCACCACGCTTTCTCGTACCAACCACAAGAAACCAACACGAAAAAAGGAGGAGGGTCGGCTGTGTTTGTGCGGTCCGACCCCCTCGCGTTATTCGATAACAATTAGTTTTAATCCTTGATCATCGTCATGTTGGTATTCACGAACAAATATAAAATAATTGAATACAAACCCCTACCATGGGTATAAGCCGATCGGAAGGAGGAGGAGTCGTTCGAGGTTCGTCGCGGTATGGCGTCGCGAGGATGACGACGTCGAAGGGGGACGTCAGCGTTCGTCTGACTCGAGGGAAGGTGAAGCCATCGACGCTTGCTACCCGATTCCGCTTCCGATCTTGTTCGTCGACCTCCGAAGTTCAAGAACAAAAAGATTTAATTAATAATAATTAAATTCGTGCGTTGATAAAAACCACAAAGGAGTTCTAAAAAGGAACCCAAAATCTCTTACCTCCAACATATGATTGAAGATTTCGTTGCGGAGGAAGGAATGTCGGAGAAGAGGAAACGTCGGCGTCGCGGCACACGGCATCACGTCGTTGATTTCCACGGTTTCTGCGTTCTTCATCGGAGGCCGGCGTTCTTCGTCGGAGGCCGGCGTTCTTCACGTTCTTAGCGTTTTTCGTGTTCTTCGCGAAGAAGGATGAAGAATTATCAGAGGTTCTTCAAGGATTAACACAACATTACAAAAAAAGAGGGTGTGTTGGCCTTATTTTATTACCATGCCAACGGATTTCAAACCGGTTAACAAACGAATAAAGAGATAAATAACGACCCATTAATTCGTAGAATTAATTCAACGAAATAAACCGCCCAATTAATTCAACGAAGAAAACCGCCCAATTAATTGGTGCCTTAAGAAAATAATAAAACACATCAGTTGACTTTCATAATGACGGGTTTTCACAGTTGCGTTACTTAGCGGAAAAGAAACGGTGGGGCTCATGCGGGTCCCACCTCCCAAATATCCTACCAAAAGGGTAGGATATTTTTGGATAGCACCCTATCAGCAACAACTCAGCTAAAGCTGCTTTAAGTGGCTTCAAGTGTCTTCCAAGCGGCTTAAGTGAAATAAAATAAAGTTTGTCGCACAATTTATTTTTTTTCTTCACTTAATCCCAAAAAAATTAAAAACCACTCCCGAGAAAACGCAACTCCGGAAGAGGCATTTCTAGGAATTTTCCGGCGCTGCGATTAAATCGGTGCCCTCATAATTCGATTCCGAGCACCGGTTCAAAAGTTAGAAAAACCAGCTTGTCCGTTCACTGAACGTACCCGAGCCAATCGTCGGAATTTGTTTCCGGGCACACCGGGCCTCGGAAACAGGCACTGTCAGAAACTGTGTTCTAGTAAAATTCCAAAACAAATTAAGAAAAAAAATTCCTTGGAATTTACGGGTCTTTACATATTTATCCTTTTATCATTTCTTTAAAAATAAAAATAATGAAATGGATGTAGTATTCATGAGTACGAACGACTTACCGTCTCCATGAATGGGGCAATTAATTTCATTTATCCAAATGTTATGGACAATAATAAGTACATATATACTTGATATATATGATATATATATATATGAATAATAATCTATATATATGTGGACTTTTGTCCACATGGGACATATGTAATAATAACAATTTATTTTTTTGTCAAATTCCAAACATCGACAAAATATATGATATGAAATCAAATAGTTAACAAATTGTTATTTAATGATAATTAGTGATATAAAATGAATATTAAAATTGAAAAATGTGCAAAAACAAGTATAAATTAACAATATGTGTATTATTTGGTAAATTAAAGTACAAATGAGTCATAACAGACATGATGTAAAGGAATATCTTAACCCAATATCAGTTTTTTGGGTTTATCTTCTAATTATTATCATGATATTATAATGTGATAAATGAATTTTGATATCTTATCTTTTATATGTACTTTATTTATGTGTGTTTAATGTGAATATACTTAATCGATCTAATATATTTACAAAATGATCATTGTAAGGAATCCTTCCATCATCTTCTTTTATTAAAATACTTCTTCTTGTCAGGTCATTTAATTTCCATTTCCTTATAGTGGTATATATTATTATATATCCTAATTGAGTTAATTTTTAAGTCCAAATGATGATAGACCCTTTTCTATCTGATCAACTCATTTTATGAATTTTAATGTGATACCATTAGACTATGGAATTTTAAAAAGATAATACATCTCAATGTCTTTTCATTTAGGTATATCTTGATATTGTTCATCATTATTATCATATATATTGTATATTATACCCTTTTAAATATTATATCATGAATCTAAATATTCCCATGATATTAATGTTTTGTTTAATTTTATTATTTAATTATTTTTATCAATTTATTTTTTATTTGGTAAAGGACTCTTCAACTAAAACATCATTTTAAATGTTTTAAATATTTATCATTCTCATTAATTTTTATGTTTTAAAATTATTTTAAGTATTTATTTATATGGAAATTAATGTTTTAAAAAATATAATTTATTTCAATTGTTTCAAAGTTTTATAGGAATCATTTATTCAAAAATCACTTTTCCAAATGTTTCAAATTGTTTTGAGAATGAATTGTTTTTTTCAATATATTGAAATGATATACTGTTATTTCAAGGTGGAAAATTTATCTTTACTTTATTCTTGTGTTATATGTTATGATTATGTTATTGTTCATGGGAATTTTTTACATATACGGGTGGTTGTGTGATAATCCCATGTTCGATGATCCTGATATAGCTCTCCAATACATTGGATAATACGACAAAGGTAAACATTAAAGTATATTTTAAGAGATATAAGGAATTTATCGTGATGGTAATTCCAAATTTAACTCTCTATGTAGCTTTGAAAGCTAAATTATAAGTATGTTATGGATGCCACATGTTACCATTATGATTTATGTTTTCTATGTTTTATTTAGAAATATTATGATTTCATAAGGTATGTTAAAGATGTAATTTTTTATGTATTAATGTACATTTGTTTTCATTATTCATTTACAACCATTATAGGGATTTATATGCTCATCCAATGATTTTGAAATCATTTTCATATTGTATAAGGAAGGGTAAAATAATATAATAATTGAAGAAGAATTATATCAAGGAAATAATTATTATATTCTTTTAAGAGTTTATATTTTATGAAAAAATGGATATGATGTATAAGTGTCTACATTGTAATATTTGAGATGTTATGTAACAGTTATGGCCTAATTCCCTAAAACTATAATCCTGAAAATATCCTCAATGTTAATTCTTGAGTTAACTCAAGATTAAGTAATGTTTTATAGATAGGGCCTTATAGTTGGTTTCAGAGATCTATTTAGATAGATTTAGGGATTATGAGTTTTTGTTAGACACATGGATAATATCAATGTATACTCTTTATGTTAAATCCTTATTTTGTAGATTTTTCAGATCAAGGAAATTCTATTACAAAAGGAAGGAGGAGGATCTCAAATTTCATTCCTATCACATCCTGATGACTTTATTTAAAAACTTATTTCAAAGTCATGTATAAATGATTCTAAAATATTTTATAACATAAAATTTATTTGTATGAATTCGTTGGAGATATCAAACACCTCTGTTATACCATCATACCATCGTATATCATGGGTTGTATTTAATACAATCCTATTTAATAAATTTTATCATATATTAGATAAAGGAAAATATTATCAAGGAATTTTCAAATATTTTACCTCATCACACTATTTTTAAGCATATTAGGATTTTGAAAAGTGTACTGTAGAAGGAGACCCTTTCAAAACCTATTTATATTTTCATTTCAAATTTAGTCCTTCATAACATACTTATGGTATTTTAAAAGGACCATTTATATAAATTTTTAACTCAAACACCATATAACTATTTTATAGAAAGCATGTTTTATCAGATGTTTTGAAATTATATATCAAACATGAATATTTTCTGAATCCATTTTTCTACGAACCCCCATATGAACAATGGTCTTTGAGGTGTATTCTGATTAAGGAAGAAAATGATATTAAATGATCTCTAAATAATTTTCGCAATGTACATACCATATATCTACATGAACAATAGGATAAAGAAACCATGTGGACACCATGATCAAGTTACATTGTTCATTCAATGGGAATAGTGTTATTTTAAGGTGGTAAAGAAAATATCAATAAGATTTCATCAAATAAGATATTGAGGTTGATATGTGTTGGGATGAAATGTGAGCTATAATACAACCATTTAGGTTAAATGATGTTAGGGTTATTTTTTAGTTTTATAAAATGGGAAAACATGTATGATGGGTGAGAACCGATCGAGTACGTTAGGTCCATAAGAATCGAACCCACAACTAAAGGAAAAAAAGGCACAATGCCTACCAGTAGCCTACATGAATTCCCTAGTTAGAATAACTATTTCATTTTATTTAGATGATTTTATAGATCAAAATTAAGTTGATTTTGGGATCTTATGTTTTATCAAATAGATATCCTTAGTATGGGAAAATGATTTGGTGATTAAGTGATAATGTTTATTTTGGAAGACACTCTCTCCATTGGGGAAACACTCTATGGCAATGGAAAATTGAATATTATGGGATTTAATTTGTGGAGTATTGTGTGAAAATGTATTTTGGATGAATCAATGTTTTTATATTGGGATGATGTAAATTTGGGATACTTATGGAAATGATTAACCAATAATAAAGAATATGTGATTATTCTAATTACACTTTATTATGAGACATTAAGAGTAATTAATGTTATTTTGAGATAAATGTAAAGGTTTATTGTTGATGAAAATGTGATTAAATCCTTATAAGTGTTGGTTTTCAATCATAGTGTGACTTTCTTTGATGAATTATAAGTGTGGTTGTTTATTGATTGGTCTTTGATGAACTTTGGGTATTGTTTATTCAATTTTGGAGATTAAGAGTAATAATAATTTTAATAAAATATTATACTTTTTTGTATTATCTGATCTCGTAGAAACCATTTTCGTTTTAGATAATATATAAATATATGGTAATAATATAGTTCATATTTTCTGGATTATGTGATTATTTAGAAGTTTATTCTAGTTCTTTGGGTGTGACCAATTCATCTTGAATTATCATAATTTGGAGAAAATATGATATTTTGTTAGAAACATATTAATAGATGAAACTGTACATGAAATATATGTATATTTACTTATGTTCATTGTGAATATCATAAATAAAATCTCCATCCTTATGAATGGAATCCTAATACAAAAAATGTTATCAATTTATTTTTCCTTTTGTGGAATCAAAAACCACTTAACCTGTCACAAATTTGTGGTTTTCTAGTGGTAATATTTCTCATCATAATGATTTCTATCACTCTCCTTTAAAACATGACACTTTGTTTCTCCTACATATCCATGTTTTGATAGAATCCTAATATGTTTTATTTAAGGTACCCATTGTAAATCACTTTATTTATTTTAATATGATAGTTTTATTGAATCTTTTTTCCGATTTGGGACTTATAAATATTTTTTTAAGCCTAATTTTAAAATTTTGAGGACGCAATTCTCAAATGCGGGGAAGAATGTAACATCCTAGGTAGATAAAGAATATTAAAATTTAACATTTATTAATATTTATAAATTAAATATTAATTTTACTTTCAAGGGGATGCTATGTCTGGTCGGATACTCAACACACAACAACAGGTTTCTTTGAAATCTTATATTTAACACAACATTGAGTTATACTGAAAAATAATATGATAATAATAATATTTTAAATGGTATTTAATTACTAGATGTTGTATTGGATTTAATGAACAGAAATAACATCAATATATTTACACATGTCTATTAAATGTTTTTACTTTTATCCAATAATTTTTAGAGGCTCTAAATAATAATGAATATGATTTTACGCCTGAAATACTCTAACTTTATTCAAATGGTTGATTTACAACCTTCTGATGTAAAATCATTTTCAAATCTAGTTTATCACTTTTATATGTTCAATTTGTAAAAATGAACTTATTATTTAGAATTGGGACATCAAAATTTAATTTGGGTATTTTTTTTGTATTTTTATTATAATGTCCATTTTATATTGAACAATGATAAATACTTCATTTTAAGTCAAAAAAGTCTTTTAATATGATTAATATATATGGTTAGATTACATTTATAATTAGTTTTAAAGTGTCATATTTTATATATATTAATTCAGGGTTCTTCCCAGCCTACGTGTCACCACCACATCCCGACACATCCCCTTTTTCCCCAGCACATTTACCCATCTACCCTCAAAACGACGTAACCTATCACGATTTACCTCACCCAGTTCTTCCTCTGAAATCATGGTACCACATTAGGCCTTCTTGCTTAAGGTTACCTCTTCCATATTCTTCCTCTAGTGGCAATACTGACCATCCCAATATTCATCCTTGTATCTGCTTGAGAATCAACCAAATCTATTCCCCGTTCACTTTTCCATAGAGGCTATCATAGATTACTCAATATATTTTATTTTTTTCTGGTCATATTCTCCCCTCATAAATAGTATTTTTCTACCATATAAATCCTTAAATTATGCAAATCATCCACCCAATTCCCCAATCATCTACATAATATCTATGACTACCAATATGTTGTGGATGTCGATGCTTGACATCATGTCTACAAAACCATAGCTACTACAACTCCCACTTCGACAACCAGAAACCATAGACTACGTTTTCGTCTAACGGCCATGGAAAGATCAATCCAACACACCCCTGCACTAACCTATATTCCCTTGATACTATCTCTTTATACATCATGTTGCTGATAAAACGCTCTATAAATATAACAACTTTTATACTACCAACCACACTTTCTAACCTACGTTACATCACTAACTATGTATTCTGAAGTAACCGAGAACCGTGCGAGCAATTTATCTTCAAAAGGAATTATCTTCTTCCTTGGTGATCTACTAACTGTGGATTTTTATCGAAAATATAAATTCAAATATTTTGGAAGATATAGCTACTCTGGGATTGAAAAACTATAATTTTTTATCATAGGATATTGAAAAATTTTCAAAATATGGTTTTCAATAGAGGTAGGTATATCATCTATAGTTTCAATTTCATTGACACCAACTTCATAGTAATTTGAGTCATGAAATATCAATTAACTATATATAACCCCTAATAGAACAACAAGTTGTTATCTTACTATCTGGTTTTTAATACCGATATTCATAATATACATGTTCACTATTAATATCTAAATATATTCACTACAGAATCTCCATTTTTTTCTAGATAGAAATCCCTATATTTATTACATGAAACTATCATGTATATCATTTAAAAAAATGTATAAAAAATGTAGTTACATCTACATTTTGTTACCTATCTTCATTAATGTTTCTATTAAATTTCTTTTACTCTACCCTTATGCATTAAATGTATTCACTCTTCACATCCAACAAGTATTGGTTAGGGAATTCATGATAAACTATTCAATTGAATGTCTTGAAAGAAAGTCCTACTATTGTATTGAGGTATTAAATTTTTTTAACATCTGATATTTAAAAGTATATTGAATAAAGTAGATAGAAACAATAGGTATGTGATTTTCTATTACCATTATGGTGATATTGAATTCACACTACTTTGAGTCAATCAATAGCAATGAACTACAATATGACATATTACATAACTACCAAAACTTAGATCACTATCTAGATTCCAATATAGAGGATTATATCAAAGAAATCAACTTTGCATACTGAAATATATTTAATATAGAAAGACATGTGTTTGTTAATTATATTTTCCACTATTTCATTCATGTATGTATCTTGAACCACTTTTTAACAGGAGCATAGAAATAGGAAGCCATATCTATATTCATTTAGATGTATGAATTTAACATTTATGTTGCGTTGATTTTACTATGTACTTCTGCATTATATGGATTAACTCCACATGTTTAACAAGTATTGTTAGTGGAATTCAAGCTCAACTATTCATTCAAATATATTGGACGAGAAAACCATATGCTCGTATGTTATTTCATATATGTTAGACTGTTTGTTAGTTTTAGGTGGGGCTGTTTACTACATGCATCTTCCTTGTATCATTTTATAACAGATATATAGATCCATGACATTATATATTTATTCACATAGGTGTCTTCCATCACAATTTATAACATACAGACTCTACTATCCTCTGTGCATTATATGATTTCATTGAAGACATTAAAGAACTACTGCTCATGGTATTTATGAACCACTGTTCTATTAGTTATGGTGTATTCCATAAGAATTCCAGCAAAGATGTATTATATTTTGGTAAGTCTTTATATTTAAATTTTGTTTTTATATTACAGTGTTAACTATATGAATCTTTCTTGCATCATAGTATAGCATATGACTAACACTATACAGTTACATCTATATTCATTTATTTCATTGCCTTAGAGTTTTATATTGCATTGATTTTACTGTCCACTAATGCATCATATTTATTCACTCGACACATTGAACAATTATTGATCATTTAATTCTGGATCAACTATCCATTCAACTATATTGGAAAACAGACATTCTGTTTCAATGAGTTATTATAACTATTTATTTTATGATATTTAACATTATTCAAAATAAAATACATAGGATCGGTATGTATGTGATTTTCGGTTACCATTTCAATAATAATAAGTTATCAATATTTTGAGTCGGGTAATATCAATGAACTACAACCTGACCTCTTACATAACTATCTGATCTCAGCTTACTCTGGGGTTTCCAATAAACATGATCATATCAAACACATACTATATTCTTATGTAAATATATTAAATATAGATCTTCCAGTGTTTGTTTGTTATCTATCCTACATTTTACTACATGCAACTATCCTATACCACTTTTTATCATATATATAAAACTTTGTAGTTAAATCTATGTTCACCTAGCTGTCTACATTCAAATTTTTTATTAAATTACTTTTATTGTACATAACTGCATTATATGGATTCACTCCACATGTTGAACAACTATTATTTGTGGAATTCATGATCAACCATTCATTGAAATATATTAAAAGGAAAAACCATCAGAAGGACTATTATTTCAGGTTACTCACAATATTTATTAGTTGAATCTGTAAATGTTTACTACATGTATCATTCATATAAAATTTTCTAATAGTGACATAAAACTATGAAATTAAATTTTCAGTCACTTAGGTGTTTTCCTTCACAATTTCTAACACATTCCCTTTGATCTCATATTTGAATAATATGATTTCATTGCACAGATTGAATAACTACTTCTATTTGTATCCATGTACCAAAATTAATTTAGTTATGTTGAATGAAAAACCATTCCGGAAATTATTTATTATATTTTGTTAACACCATATATTGAACTATTCTCTGAATAAAATATTGCATCTTAGGACCTCTATGATATCATGTAAAATTATTGCTGCTACTGGGTTTTCACTATTATGACTCGAACATTATATATATATTCTACTCTAACATTATAAAAAACTACCATCACTTATTGATCAGTCTCATTTCAAATACAGAAGATCATATCATTGTATCTTGGTATACATACATTACTTAATTCAATATACGATTAATTTTTTTTTAGTTTCACCTTCCACTATTTTCTACATGAAAATTTCATATGCCACTTTCTACCTGTTAAATAATGCTATGTAATTTAATTATCAAACATTTCGGTAATTTCATTGGATATTTATAATAAATTTCATTTAATATTAAATTTTCATATAAATAGAACATTTCACAACTTTATATTTTTATTTAAGGAAATACAATCCGAACATTCATTTCCTTTCAATATCTAGGGATGCAATGTTTCAGAGGAGACACCTGATGAAGGAACATCAAAACTGTGAGATTACCATAATATTCAGTTCAATAATCTTCCTATTTTTAAAAATATCCCTTAATTTAATAAACATATATTCTCATACAAACAATATCTACATCTATTGGAAATACCTCAATGACCTCTAAAAATATCTCTCCTTCTCCAACAACAGAACTGCGGTCAACATATGGAAGTGTAGATGGACTCACACACCCACTATTAACACCATTTTCGACCAATAGCCACTTATATTTATAATTTACTATTTAAATAACAATATTACTGACTTCTCTATAGAATAAATTTACATATTCCTTTTTAAAAACTATATCTAAATTGATACATCAATCTGATGGTCTGACAACATTCACAACTGGAGAAACCAAGCCAAATAAAGTATATGATGCCTTCAAACAATCTCATATTTATTTTTGTATGTATTATGACACTTATATGAAAAATATCTATAAACAACAGAACATAAAAATTATTTTTCTATCATTTTCCTTCAAACTATTGCTAGCGATCGCCACTGAAGAAAACTGTTTGTCAGATTCATCCCCTGCCTCCTTGACTATGAATGAATTACTCTTATAGTATGATAATTTTATGGTCATTAAAAAAGTTTATGTTCTTACAATTTAACCTATATACTGGCACTGATTTGGTTGAATTATTTGTGGGGAATGTAGTAATGTATTAGTTAAAAGTATAGTATCAACATTAATAGAATTTTATAGCGTGACACTTAAAGTTTTTAATATTCAATTATTTAATATATAATAAAATAATACTTTTTAATAATACTATCAGAATCTATGGAACAATAATTTCATTGTGATGCACCAAATTCAGAAAAATCCAAAACACATGTATACATTAATGGTGAAATACAGCATACAAGAATCCATATAGGTATATTGATGAAAATGTTTAAATAGTAACATTAATAAAATCCATATTATTTATGTAAATATTTGTAAATATTGGTTTTCTATTACTGGGTACTCGGTACAACAACAAATTATAGACTTAGGTTATTGTAATCATTGAAAATACATACTGATATAACAATAATGTTGATAACTACCAATAGTACCACTTCATCATTCATAATATCTTCTACATCACATTCATTTTCACTCACGATATTCATATATTGGAGATACCTCATATATCTTCCAATACCTTCCTGCTTCAATGTGGTTTGATGAGAGAAATAGAAAATGAGGTAACAAAAAAAACAACGTTTTTCTATATGTTATACTATGGGGAAGGATGCATTGATCTATATACTGATTTTATTGCAGTACCTAAAAATGATGATCTTAAATTAAACTTTTATAGTGGCTAGAACATTCCAATAACACATGCATGTTTACAAGTCAATGTCTTCTTTAACTTCAATGGGTGGGAATATAGATAGATCATTCAAAAAGGTTCTATATCGTTTTATATTTAGATTGAATGCACATAACTACCATCACATAAGATGTTTATGTCCACCTGATGGTCATCCACCACGATCGCACAACTATACATGTATGAAACTGCGCATGATTGTCGACATAGGGTTAAAAAGATTAGGTATCGCTTAACCTATCTATTATTTACATTTTTTTAAAACCATCCCTATGATTGTATTAACATAAAAAATACCTAAAACCTGGATGATAATAGATTCTAATTACATATTTACTACATGGTATTCGAGAACATGATACTTATGCTTCATGAAAACAATGCATTAGCTCGACAATTCAGAATAGAAAGAGATGTTCTTCATCATCAAGATATACCAAATTTAAGACTACTTCTACTAAAAAATACAAACAAATCCATGTACATATATCTTACTAAATAATTTAGAGGTTACAATTCTTATTGTCGACTATATCGAAGATCTCAATCAAGAGTGTGATATAATTATTCAAACAAAAACCAGTGATCTTAAATTAATTGATGAGAAACACCCATTCTATCTACCATTATAATGTCCCTTAATTTACACAAATGTAAGTGATGTATAGGTTGACAACGTATTGCATCAACCAACTAATTTCACCACAAGATCAAATTTAATTAAGGAAACAATGAGAGAGTACTTCTCCTTTCACTTGGAATTCCATGAAAATATTTCCTCAAATCATCATCATTCAAGAAGAATTTTCAAATAATTTTTTGTTGATTATTATATAATGATATAGACTCAGATACTATCATTAAATTTCTTTAACCAGAAGCGATTGAGAGTAGATCTATTCAATAGGTTTCAAGAATAATTTCTTAGTGGTGTCCGAGAAGGTTATTCCTGTGGAAAAGACATCATTTTACCTTCTACCTCCATTGGTGGGCCATGATATATGATACAGTAGTACTAAGATGCATTATAAATTTATAATTGGGTAGTGTATCCAAATTTGTTTCATATCATTACATGTATCCCCATGTGGCATGTGATTAATCAGTATCTTAGAAGTAGGAATCTTTTTCCCAGTGACTCCCCTCAAATATTATATTGAGTATTCAATATTAAGGTGGATCATTTAATGAATAATTAAAGAGAAGTTTATTTCATTGGAAATTCAAAGTAATGTATCGATCTATGTATAAACTACAACTACTCTTTACCATGTTCTATCAAAATTTATCATCACTTAATAACTATAAACCTTTTAATCCAATGTAGTAGATTGAAGATTAGAGTTTCAAAAATGTGTCATGCCTCATGTGCAGGTCCTATTATTTCTATACTGTGAAAACAAATTTAACTCTCCAATAGATTTCAACAACTATGTATGCGTGGAAATTTTGGATATAGTTTCATACCTAAGACTACATTAGGTTGTCTACTGTTTTATTCTCTAAGACCCTTATTGATATGCAAACCATTCTTAACCATGAAAGAAAAATGGTAAATGTAAAAAATATTTTCCAAATTTTTTATAGAATTCAACAATGGATGACGATGGCTATGCCATTTATCAGAGAAGGACTGATAGGAAAAATGTACTAAAAAATGGCGTACCTTTGGATAATCAATTTCTTGTACCATACAATCCAATAAATGCTCTGAATATATCATGCACATATATAAATTGGTGTTTACAATTACTAATCGTCAATCTAGTACCTATTTAAGTATATCATCAAGGGAAACGATCATGTAACATCATCAATGTATGAGGGGAACAATATACACTTACCAGTCAATAATGTTGATGAGATCAAAACATATTATGATTGTGGGTACATATCACTTTGTGAAGCGTCTTTGAGGTTTTTTCATAGGATATCCATTATAGATATCCCCTAGTACATAAATTACATTAACATTTTCCTGGACAGAATTTTGTGACCGACTCTGATAGTGATAACATTTAGGATATTATAAATCACCTAAAAAGTTATAAATCAATGCTCAAATATTGGAATGAAGTAAAATTAATATACCAAAAAGGTACATGTTAAACTTTTTCAGATTTACCAATTAGATTTGTCTTCCACTATAGAGATAATAAATGGTGTCCCATGAGGTATGGATTTTGTAATGGAAGACAACACTATGTTCCTCAAACCACTGGTGGGTTGCACAACATGAGGATACTTTTATCAAAAATAAAATGTGCAACTCTATAAGAATATATCAAGATAGTAAACATCATTAGTTATGGTACATATAGAGATGAATTCTCTTCCAGGGGCCTACTAACAGATGATATAGAGTTCATTAAAGCTATAAAAGAAGTCTCATCTTGGGGAGTGGGACAACATGTTCCCAGGCTATTCGCAAGCATGTTGATCTCCAATAACATCTCTCGCCTAGACATTGGATGGGCTGAAACCAAGGAAATACTATATGAAGACGTTTTATTTTCCAATAAAAGGATTCTACAAAATTAAAGTCATCATTTTATCTTGTAAACTAATCAATACTCTACATTTCTATAATTCCTGCATCTTATTTCTGCTATGTGAAATATATAATGTTGTCTTACAGAATAATGTTTCCACTAGTTTTTTCAAGAAAATGTACAATTCACTTTACTTCCACCACTACTACAACATATTTTTGGTTCTCATATCTTGGTAACGTTGCAATACATATTAAACTGACCATTTACTACTGCCTTATATTTACCCTGTTGATTTTTACCTTCATTAATATCTTCTAATTGTTGTAAATAATTTAAATAACTACATTTATATAATTTTTAAATCCTCTATAAAAGTATTCCAATTTATTAATACATGTTATATGCCCAATTAAGGATCCCACAAATTGTAGGTCCACACTTTCTACTGATACTTATTAATTCTTATACATTTATGTAATGTTAGTGTCTATTTTTATTTTGTAATCCTATGTAAAAGTTCCACCATAGTTTTCTTAGATTAGTTCATTAAATTAATGTTATATTCACACTTTTGTAGCACTTATTTGTACTTAAAACTAATTACATATGTATTTTTAATTTTACTATAATACTAAACTGAAAAATTTCCCTTATATATGTTGAAATACTAATACTAGAGGTATACATTTTATTTAATCTTCACCACTATGTACAAGTGTTCCATAGTTTCAGATAAATTTTATTTACATAATACACCTAACAACAGAGTACTTACTATTAATTTTCATGGTACAAGTCTGTTGAAGCATTAATGAGTATATTTCAGTATGAATAATCCCCACCAATACTATTCCTTTATTAATGGTATACGAATTCATTTATTTTATTTATAAATCTTCTGTAATCGTATTGCATAGTTTGAAACCTCTGTTTATATGTAACACCAATCAGCCCCATACTTTCTATAATTTGGAATAACTAGAATAGAATTCTCTACTGTCATTATTACCATACTGTACTACACAATATTTCCACCATTTCTGTTTACATATTAATAATAACTTCTTTGTTGATGTCATTAAGTACTATCTTGAAACAATATTCCCCAACTCTCTAGATTTTACACTTACATATCACTAGAGGCATATATATGCTTTTAGAGAAATAGACTATGTTTTACATACCATTGGATGATCTCTAAGGATATATCCAACTATTCCAGTTCAATATTCTATTTTTGATACGATTAAAAATTATTTTGTCGCAGGAGAACTAAATTACAAAATAGAATCACATAAAAATGAGTATAGTTGTTTATATTGTATGCTAAAAGATGAGTAAAAAGCGGTCCTGGATGTAATTATATTATCAGTGTCTGCTAATTCATGGGGATCTATTTCTTGCATGGTTATGGAGGAATATGTAAAACCTTCATTTGGAGAGTACTAACATCATTACTACAGGCATAGGGATAGATAATTTGTTTCTGTTTTATTTACACATCATGTACATATAACATCCATGTTCATTTACTATTTATGTTTAACATTATTTTATATAGTTCAATATTTATTTTTACTTATTCATATGTGATAATTTTTACTGACATTATAATTTCAACGTATTTATTTTCAATTTTCATTGACAACATCTCTATTTATTATGCATCTCGATATTCAACAAACATTTATGGAATCGTGTGTATGAACTGAAGGGGTACTAGATATATTATATTTTTATCATTTAATCCAATGTTAGTCATTTATTGTAATTTGACATTATGTTCTAACATAAACACAAGTTGATCTTTTAAGAGTTATTATTTAATAATACAAGTTTTTTTTTGTTTTTTATAATTGGAATTAAATTTAAATTAATTTCTATAACTTATGTATTTTGAATTTGGAAAAATGGATTTCATATTTATAATCAGGAGGTCAAAATTGCATAAATATGTAACTTTTATTTTTTGAAATTATGAATAGTAACTTTAGTAAATATTTTATTTACCACGGTTAATGGTTTAAAATGGTAAATAAGGATAAAAAATTAATATTATTATAATATTAAATTACCTAAAAACGTGTCCTAATGCTATTAGATGATACATGTCCGACTATGGGAATCCTTGGGTCGATTTGGGGACCCCATGGAGCCACATGTAAATGAAAAGGAAATTTCATAAAAATTAATACAAGAATAAGGAAAATGTACCAAAACAAATATCGTTTAGTAAATAAATTTTTATATGGGTTTATATAAGTGATATTTTCTATAATAAATATTAAATAGAAAGAAAAAAATATTTCATACATCATGGTATTTTATTTATAATTTTTATACATCATATAAATAAATTTAATTATGACACAATGATGATGTAGTGATTACCTTTTTAATGAATGTTTTAAAAAATGAGATAAAAAATATTAACATAAATTTATTTTGAAACATTTTAGGCCATCCGAGAATTTTATGGATGCATATAACATGTTATATTTGAATTATTTGTGGGATTTTGAAAGAATCATGTTGTTATTGGTTTGTGAAAATTAATGATATTCATTGTTTACAAATTGGAATAGATGATATTTTGAAATATATACTATTTTATTAAACAATAAAATAATCCTAAAAATATCATATTTAACCAAATGACAAATATGATATTACCAATGACATTATTTATCCATTTTGTGGGTCTTTTTTCATTTTACAGTCAATATTTTGACCATATAGTATGAATATTCTATTGGATGTGGTAAAAGTTTAACTAGTTTAATAAAGGATAAATCAAAATGATAATGTTTAATTTATGACCTAAACTTGTCTAAAACCTATTGGATGAGATTATTACGATATATACTAACTTTTTCTTAAAAATTAATAACATTGTATCCTTTAGCAACCAAAAATGAGTTTATTATAAAATAATATTTTTAAACATTCATAAAGAGCTCCTCCCCCTTATAAAAGTTCATCACCTCTAACCCATTACTCTCTACTATTATTCCTCTTGGATCATCAAAACTCCTCTCCAATAATCTCTCATCATATATACATTATTTTTAGAATCATTATCTTTTTAAGAAAGACAATTCAAGAAATCATTTTGGTTAAAACATAAGAGTGTTACCCGATCTAAAGGTAATGACCTCTCTCAAGTTATTTTCAATTATGTTCCTTATCAACTCCATATACTCTTCAAATTATTTATTTACAAACTATACAAAATATATATAATATAAAAGGTTGTTTTTAGGGTAATTATTTTTACTACACTTCCACACACCACCATCTAATGGAGACTATAATATTGTTTCTCTGGATGGAAAACTACAACCTCACAAAATGATCATTGTTCAATTTCATCCTACAGCCGCTCATGGAGGACATTATGATGGAACATTAATTTTATCAGATATTTATGATTTTTCTTTTAGCTATATGATTCTGTAATTCTAATTTAGAACATAACATTATGTTATTCGGGTTATATATATACAATAATTTCATTTTAGGAAATGTGGACTACCGCCCCCTCAAAATGATATGACATATTCATTATGTACGTGGAACATATAAAGTATGATGTTAATGAAAATATATAACTTATATTAAACATGATATTATTCTATAATTATAATATACCAATTTATCATTTTGTTATATTTCCCTTAAAAATGAAAAAAAGAAATTAAAGTATCATACATGCGTATGTACGACTTAACATATCCTTGAACGGTGCATTGAATTTCTTATATCCAAATGTTATGGACTATTATTAAAACAAATATAATAGATATAAATTATATATATGATTTATGTGTGATCTATATTCTATAGATAATGTACTTTTGACCAGATGGACAAATTGTTATTATAACAAGTTCATTTTTACTCAAAATCAGAACATTGACAAAATGTTCGATACAAACTCGAATAATTAAAAAATTGTTATCGAAATGTATTAAGTTAAATAATAGGAATAATAAACATGAAAAAGGTTCTTAATCATTTATAAATTCACTTTGGTTTATTATTTAAGAAATTAATGAATGAACGAGTCACGTAGGACGTGAGGTAAGGGATCTTCTTAACACAATATCTATTCTATAGGATGATCTTCCACTTCTTATCGTGCTACGATTATTTGTGAAACGAATTTTAACATCATATCATGTATTTATACTTTATTTATATGACTATTATAGTTAATACACATAATGGAACTATTTTTTTTACCAAATGATCTTTGTCAGGGATCCTTTCATCCTCTAAATTTAGTCAAAGACTTCTTCTTGTTAAGACTTTTAATTACCATTTTCTTTTGGTGGGATATGTTCTTATATAGCTCAATTTTTTTACATTTTATTTCCATGGGATGAGAGACACTTTTCTCTCCCATGAATATATTTTTTGAATATAAATGTGATGTCATTTTGGTTGATGAATTTTTATAAGGGAATACGTCTCAATCTATTTTCATTAAGTAATATCTTGATATTGTGAACATTTATTATCCTATATGGTGTATATAGTACCCTTTGACATATTATATCATTAATATAATAATTATAATGATATTAATGTTTTGTCTAATGTTATATTATAATTATTTTTATTAAATGATTTTCTCATGTGGTAAAGGACTCTTTAATTAAAACTTCATTTCAAATGTTATAAAGATTTATCTTTCACATAGATGTCAATGTGATCAAATAGTTTTAAGGATTTCCTTATATGTACATTAATGTTTTAAAATTTATAATTTATTTCAATAGTTTCAAAGTGTTATGGGAAACATTGATTCAAAAATCATTTTATTAAATTCATTAAATGGTTTTGAGAATGGTTTTTTTGTTTCAATATAATAATATTATATATTGTGATTGAAATGTCGAAATGTTATATTTCCTTTATGCATAGATTATGTGTTATGATTTTTTATGGTTATTGGGAATTTTTTAGATATCTAGGAGGATTTTTTGATAATACTAAGGTGGGTGAGCCCAAGAAAACACTTCAATTCATTGGGTAGCATGGAGGAGGAAACCGTTAATGTTTCTCTTAAGAGATTTAGGGAATATACCATTATAGGTATTCCAAACATAAATACTTATATAGATATGAAAGAAACAATGCATTTATGTTATGGGTGACACAAGTTACTATTAATATTTATGATTTCTTTGTGTTATTCATAAATATTATGATTTCATAACTTATTTTAATGAGCATGCGTTTTGTATATATTAATGGAATAATGTTTTATTTCATTATTTTTAACCCTTACTAAGAATTTTATAATCATCCCATGTTTTTGAATTTCTTTTCATTGGGTATGAGGAATGGTAAGAGAAATAAATAATTTAAGAAGAATTATTTCTAGAAAATAAATTTTATTTCATTTAAGAGATTATTTTATGAAAAAATGATACTTAGTAGAAGTGAATACCTTAAAGTATTTGAGATGTAATGTAATACTTCGGGCTGAATTATCTAATACTCTAAACCATAAAAGATCATCAATGTTAATTCTGGAGTTAACATATGATTATGTAATGTTTTAAGGTTGGGGAATTATAAATGGTTAAAGAGGTTTAGGATATACCTTTATATAATATCCTAAATCATTTGAATTTCCATTTTTATTTGGGGTTTCATTGTAAGAGATAAATATATACTTATATTTGGACTCAAGAGGTCTGTATTGGGAGATTCCACCTAGCCATTCCCTATATCTATCCTTGAGTTGAAAATGGAATGCAGATTTGACTATTGGGTTTGAGATTTTATTGGAGTTATAATCAATGATTTATTAAGAAACATCATAATGGCCTTAGTTTCCATGGAGTCGAATAGGATTTTGGAATGGGTATGAAGAAAGAAGTCAATATGTGAGATTGGTTCAGGGGATATTAAACCTGTTGTGACCACCAAATTATTTATTCTGTACATGACATAGTAAATATTGTAGTTCTGGAATTTTTCCATCTACATTTTAAGAAATATTGGCATGGTTCTCCAACATGGTTTAATTTTTTATTTAGACTTATTGACACTTCCATTTCCAAGAATTAATGTGGGAAATGTTTTAGAGGCCATGGATGGTCTTAGGATATATTAGAATCTTCAAATTTTTTTAGAGGCCAGAATAGTGACATGTTTAGGATATTGTTCACATGATATGAAAATTAATTTCACATTTGAAAAATGGATTTGTGAGAATAATGTTTTTAGTTTTATATAATGGAATTATGGCTCGGTAAGGAAATTATTATTTTTCAATATTTTTTAAATGAGTTGTTTTTAAATTTAAAAAAATCTCTAAATAATCGGTTTTAAATTTGAAATCAACCCAATGTTTTCCATGTTATATTATTACACTTGGTGTGTATATTTTTAATATTCATGTGATTGTAAAACAATTTGAATAAGAAAATTGTTTGATTTTTTTAAAAAATGGTTTTTAAATTTATAAAATTGTTGACCCTTTTGAAATCATATTTTAAAATTTTTTAATGTCTTCCATGTTTGGTAAGGGCATTGAATTTTAATTATTTAAAATAGTTCTAATTTGTTTTAAAAATATATGCACCAATTTTAGTGGTGTCTTGGTTTCTAAAATAATATTTTTATAAATCATTCCTTATTTTAGTAAATATTGAGTATTGTTTTTTCTCTAGTGTTATATGGGACAACTTTGGTGTTTTCAGAGACATTTCCATGAAAGGATGTTTTCGTTTCATATTTCTATATGAGGCCCCTCCCACCCAAGGAGACCGTGTTTGAATGTGAATAATTAGTCATAGGGGTTCTTAATCCATTTTATTCATACTACATATGTTCCAACTAGAGTGGAAGTTTTTTTTCATTATCATAATGTTATTCCTTTTATCAGTTTGACGTAGTGTTCCTTTAATGGATATTTTAGAGATTATTGGACCCATTGGTTTATACACATGAATTATGGTTGACGGATGGATCATGGATGATTAGTTTTCATTTGTAATTTCTCATGTGATATCTGATTTGATTATTATGGATGAGTAAGAAAACTTTTGGGTAACCTATTGTTTTTTTTGTTTTTATTTTAGAGGAATGATCACATTGGGATTCATTTTTATTGATTTTAGTGAAATTATAGATTTACGAATCCTTGGCCCATTTGGTCTTAGTTTACTCACTGATTTTCAATGGTGGGTGTTGTTTCACTTGGTAAATTTATTTATATCTCATTGACTTTTTCCTTCCCTTTAATGTTGTAGATTGTTAGATGATTGTACTAGTTTTATTATTCAAGTGGAGAACTAATGATTAATTCTTGGATACATAGGGTGTAGTTTTATTTCTAGTTAGAGGGATAGTAATGCTAGGTTGTGATTTACATATGAACTGCCTTGGGATGGTATTCCATAAAGTAGAATCTAGACACCATCATATGTTATATGTGATTATTAGGATATAACCATGTCATTTATTATCGTAAAATGTATTCAAATTGTTCTCCATTATTTGGTGATTCAGGTTTGGTAATAAAATTTGATTATTCATAATGATGTTTATTATAGTAGCGATCCCCTTAGGTTTTTTGATTGGTTTTCTCTAAATGGTGATGTTTTTATAATTCCCCTAGAGATATTGACAATTTAGTTTCTTAGTGACATTTTTTATTTTGTGTAAAAAGGTTTTTAGTTATCATACTATTTTATATTAATTCTAAATGATTGGGAGAAATATGTTCGGTTTATATTTAGTTAATATTTTTTTTCTTTGTTTGGGTCTCATTTATAATTTTTAGATGTTTTAGAAATTTTTCTTCATATTTTCATAGATCTCATTCCCTTTTCTATATTTTTGGTGACCTAAGTCATTATGGGAGATGGATGTGGTGTGGTGAGATGTTTTTGACACATACTAGTTCTATATGAAATTAATCTATTAATTAATTAATGTAATTTTAAACCATTGTGGGTTTCCAAAAATATATGTAATAAATTATGAATTCTATAATGGATTAGGTGTTTCACATGGATTTTGAACAGTTAGTATTTATTGTTTTCCAACCGTGAATGAGTGGTATATCCTTAAAAAATAATATTTTCATGGTTTGATCAGAGTTATATCTACAATGCAACTTATTAACGGGTAAATATGAGGGTGCCTCATGCCTGTACAAAAGGGATTGTATAGTTAGTGAATGGTTTGGAAAATCATGTTCATAAATATAGATTCTTAGGAAAATTTTAAAATTTCTATCAATTGAATATTTTTTTAATAACACCCATATGTTAATTAAATGGGATTAATCCCTAAACAGAACACCCTTGTCATGTGATAACCCAGATGAACCCATTACTATACAAACATATTCCCATCTCATCCAATTATCCACTTCTTATTTTGGGTATCTTTCTCATGGATTGGTTGTCGTTACCATAAGATGAAGCCTTTTATTCCATTATCGTTCCATTTTTGGAAATTTTCACATCTACCCTTTTCTCCATTTAAATTAGTATTTATTTATTATAAAATTTGGCTAGTGTTCCCATGAAAAGTTTTTGTAAAGTCTACCTTTAATTTTCATAAATTATGTAGAAACATTGACATTACTGGTTTTAATCTTAATATTTATGGTTTTGACATATTATATAGAAGGTGGGTTACTGTAGCAGCTACTGGGTGATGAAAATACAATACTGGGAATTAATTGTATTACATGCGAGAAATAATGTTGGGTGAATGAGGTTTTTAGTGCCCCCGGTATTTTCTATTTTCCTTGTTTTGTTATTAGTTTTCTATATAATTTACTTTTTTATGGGGTGGATGTCTGATGTACATAAAATCCTTTATTGATTTTTTATATAGTTGGTTGTATATTTTAATCAAATTATTTTGAATAATCATTCCCACCTATGATCCTATATTCTCATACACTACTTGCAAGCCTTTTGGGATCGTGAATTCAATTTGGGCTAGTGGTGGGCCAGTTTGTCATTTCTTAAATGGGATTTACAAAACCGATTCATCATAAAATAGTCCACTATAATATGTTTAGGATTATTTGTGATAATAAACTCTAAAAACATTATTATCATGTTCAATTGACTATGTGCCATATTTTATAGGGTTATGAATTAAGGATAATATTTAATATAGTAAATATATATGTTTAAATTAGGATAGTAAGGTTTGAAGAAGACAACTGATGCTCAAGTTTATAATTTATTTATCATTGAGGAATGAAATTTATGCACAAAGAAGAAGAAAAATTAAAGATCGTTTAACATCATACGACAAGGATGGTGATCCAAAATGTCATATTTGTTAGTAATAATTTTGTTGAACATTTTTTGGGATCCAAATACGGAGTGAGTAAATTCATGTTTTATAGGGGAAAATGTTAGTTCCCTTATGCTCTGTTATACATAACTTTTATTGTCAAGGTTTTCATTTACATAAGGTATTATGAATAGAGAGTGATTAAAAATATTTCACTTTCTCAAAATTTTATAATTCTTAATCATTATATGTTTTTATATAATTCATTGTATATTAACGTCATATCAAATGAAGAGGGTTTTTTGTATTTCTCATACAATGGCCACCCAAATGACAAAAAAAACACATTATCTATTTTTCGTTAAAGAAACCTCACAATATTCCCAAGACAAAAAACTTGAAATGATGGCCTAATATAGTTTTTGGAATAATATGATGTATAATATAAGTCTCCATGATCTAGAATGTTATTTAAAAAATATATATGACCCATTTATAAAACATAATACTCAAAATAACTATATACATAATTTGTGAGCCAATACAACCACCACAATTCAAAACATGAAGTAGAAAGAATATGTTATGTTACAATAAAATAAGATAAAATATTAGAAAATAAACAATACATTATACCAATTAACCATAACTACACGCTTTCCTAATAAAAAAATACATGTATCTAATAACCATAATTTTTCATCAAATTTATGATTTTAAAAGTCCATAGCACCCATGAAGATCTAATCCATAAAAATATCAATCCATAAGTAAAGCATATGTCCCTAGAGAAGTGAAGGATATATAACCACATACATCAAAACCCTTGATGCATACACGAGTCGGGTGTGAGTTCAATAATGTAGTAAAAATCCCCGATAAATAAAAAATAATATTGTAATATATTATTATGTGAATATGAAAGTAATATATAATATAATACATATGTTTTCCTATGTAGCACATCAAAAAAAAAAATATAACATGATAGAACATAAAATATGAATAGCATGCAACTAGTTGTTAGAGGGACAACCTCAAACCCAAACTATACATGTTTCATCCATTTTTAGATATATCATTTTATATTTAAAAACTATAGGAATCGAATCCCTACACTAAATGGAATAATTTATTTCATATCTTCTATGGAATGTTCTAGAGTGTCTCTTTGAATGTTACAAAACTATCCCAACCAAATAACAATCCCACGGTTAGTCGAGTAGCAGTTGGAAAGTCAAGAATCCTTGAAGAATCAAAAGGAATCCATATATTATTAGGAGTAACTACCAAATAAATGTATATTTTACAAATAATCCCATGGTTGTATGCTACAATCTAATCACAAGGATTCGATTCACATATAATGATAACAATTGGGAACCTTCAACGAACCAATGGTGTGTCTCCCAATAAATTCAAAATTATAAATATTCATAACTAAAAATATATTTCTTCGATGATTTTCCTAAAATGTATTATCAATCATCAATGGACCCAATGAGTATTATAAATATCATTTCAAAGTATCATTATTACATATTGTAAAGAAGAGACGATCCTTGGAGTTCTGTAATCATCTACTGTCTTCATTGATCCCAAGGGCTATCACAATTACAATTCCAAAGTATTGGATGTTATAACCATGTCCTAGGAAATGTCCAATTCATTCCGCGGTTTAAAAACAAATATCAAATCCTACATAACAATCTAGGCTTCCTCATAATTACATTCAAACATGTCATTCCCTATAAACCCTTGGAATCTCATTTATTATCAACTCACAACTCATAGGGGTAATACATCCCTCTTATAATATCTTATATGACACATCTAATGTGGTTCAACTAGCTTTTAGAACTGGTCTCATAACATTGAGATTTTCCTTTCGTGTGTATGACCCATCATAAATTAAATGGATATATAAATCTAACAAAAATTATTATGGTTCGATGGATAAACCCAAAATCATCACTACCCTTGTATCACACTTACAGTCCTTTTTGTTAATATAGTACAAAAGAACCCCACTAGGATCCCATTTGTCAAACCAAAACACCATCACCTAATATAAGTTCATCAATATTTTTCTAATCTATATATCCCACTCATTATTTATGGCATAACATAACTCATCACACACTAAGGTTGATGAATCATATATTGAACATATATGGGGGCAATCACATCCAAAATTTTCAAAAAATAACATTGACGCCAAACAATGTTACAAAAAGTATTCACACTCAACACACATCATAATAATATGATATGTATTGATATATTCCCTATCATATATCACTTAGAAGTATAACACATTCATAATATTTGAATGATAAGGAATAAAGTTCCTAAGGACAAGAAAAAAAACAATATCAATCAATCCCTTTTGGATTCCATTAAAAACAAAATGAAAATTTTTATTACATTTTTATGAAAATAAACCACCTGAAATGTTATACACCCTAGGATCTTAGACAAAATACCACTCATGTATTCATTTAAATTATCACTAAATATTTGAAATCGAATTTTCTATACCATTTTATAAACCTTAATATTCATATAAATTCCATTCTTAGTAAAAATCTATATTTAAAACTAAATTAAAAAAATAATATTATTATTATCTTTGGTATTGAACCCGTTCCACCATGAGAAAGAATTATTATGGAAACCGAAACTTTTTGGGGAATGGTAACACCACTGAATCATTTATCATTTGACACACTATATATTGATTATTATTACCACCTTGGACCATCAAAACCCTATTATGTAGTCTCATGAAGAAGTTAAATATTATGGTGGTATGATAATAGGCAACATGAACATAAAATTACATATATCTATGTTTATTAGTTGTGTAAAGGCGACCCAACTCAATATAGCAGTTATAATGCTTTTAACAGTGTCTGACCACCCATTCCCAAGATCTCCAAAGTCAACAACATCTATCAAAAACAATAACATTTAAAATAATAAATTATAACATGTTTTAATTTATTATTTGATTCCAATTAATTAATTTTTCTAATTATAATTAATTTTATTATTTAAAATTAAAATTTAAAATTTAAAAAATATTCCCCATGACGTATTCATATAAAAAAATGACAAACCACATATGGATGGTCTGAAACATGCTTCTAACATCAAACTAGGAAGAATAACCAATAATAAACATCAAATCAATAGTCTCTTATGTAAATTTAATTGAAAATCATTAAATAATTATGTGATTCAAAAAAAAAACTGGAATGATGAATGATGGATTGAATAAGTCCTTTCAAGACCTCATATATGACCATAACAAAAATACAAAATATGTAGGTTGATTTTACACTATAATAAGATTTATATCATCATGTCACCTACATTAAAAACAGAAAAAATTAAAATGAATGGGATTTAAAGGAATAATAAAATGAGGAGGAGATTCTATATTCAAATCCTTAAATAAGGACACCAAAGTCACTCCATGGTCAATGAAAATCAAAGGCATGAGAAGGAGAGAGACCCCATGTACATTTCATTAATTAAATGTGGAGGAGGGATCATTGTATTAAAATAATGTAAGGAAAAAATTGTTTCCCAGTATTTACAATAAAAATTGATAGATGCATTTTTGGATACACAATTTTTCAATTTCAAGACTACCATGTTTTAGAGACTACATAGTTAGTAAAATGAAAAATAGTTTAGAAGAATAGTTTTGAAATAATTCTCTAACCACGAAACATTATATATCCATAGAAACACACCCAAAATGATTTAGATACCTGGTTCGTTGAACTACACACCAATGAAGAATAATGCATTTGAAATTTAAATTCCATATACATCATTATTTTTCTACCACTATGGAGTTATTTTTCCTTAACCCCCAAATCAAATCCTACTAGTTAGTATATCCATATAGTTTCCCACTACCCAAGTCCTACAATTTATCGGTAAAACACAACTTAAACCCTCTATATTTAAAAATAGATCATTTGGGCCTTTCCAGAGTAATTGTGGCACCTCCCTACCCTGTAACCACATCAAAAAAATATCATTAAACAATTAAATTCCTCAAATAATCCTTATGAATCATAGATTTTAAGATAAACTCTTGATCATAATTTTAAAAATTAATATTTCCCTTGAAATTAATAACCAGTAAGGGTGGGGTACTTTGAATGTTATCCCCCATTTTTCATAAAGTGATAAAAAACTATATGGTTCTGTATATATTACAGTCCAAGTGAATATATTGATGTGTCATATAATTCAATCTAATGTGAGAATGTGTAATCCAAATACAGAGGTAACTCAAATGATAACTATAGAGTACATCCCATTGTTTATGAATAATGGTTCACAAATGGGTTTGAATATCATAAATATACGGTACCTATAGGGAATTTGGATATAGATTATTGGGTATTTTTATGATTTATATAATGATCAGAGATCGCAGAATCAATTAATATCCCATAGGGATACAAATAAATCCCTATATATTTCAGGAAGGCAATAATTTTTATCAAATGAATTATGAATGTTGATATTATAATATTTCTAATATCATCACTTTCATTATTTCATCGGTAAGATGTTACTATTACATAGATGAGGATATAACAGAGTGTATATGTAATAGTTTAATGTAATTATTATTGGAATACCCATTTTGTGGTTTATGGTCCTATAAAAATGACTATTGTGTGTTATTGTTAAGTTCCATACAACTATGACCTTGTAATTGTGTATTCAATGACATTTAGAAAAAGAAAAATGTTATATGATGTTTAGTATCATATAACAGTGCCAATGTCTCATATTGTTTCAGGTGCAATTTTTTGGATCATTTGATTCATTATAAATTGATAATATATCACTCATGATTATAAATATAAAGTACCTCCTTATATATTTAGCTCAATATGCAGAGAGAATGTACTCCCATAGTTTATAGTCTCTTAATAATGACTATGGATTATGAAGAATATAGTCCTATAAAAAATATCACTATAAGGATTTCATAAATATGTTAAAATCATAAAATATATTATTCTCTATGTCCATGTTGTGAAATATTTAGCCTAGAATATATAATAACTTTTATTATGTGCCTTAGTTAATGTAGTTTAAAATAATGTGATGAGGACCTATGAATTCACCATGATGTGTCACGTGTTATAATATTAAGAGATTATGATGGTATTAATAAATTAGACATGCATAATTGGAATCCCTATCATTGATTTTATATTATCTTTCATTTTTAACATAATCATAAAATACGAGGAATTCATTGTTCAAATATTAAAATGTCTGGTAAAGGGAAAATAAATTGTTTTTTCTTTTAAAATATCCAAACAAGGATTCTTAATTTTATGAATAATATAAAGTTATTAAATAAGGAATAAATAAAACACATAGTGACCTTCTTTTTCCTAAATTAATTAAACATGTTTCATCAATCATTGGGAGATGGAAGACCATGATTTCTATACACACACTGCACATTCCTCTTATTATGCTCTTATGGTTGGTTTTTATATTTATATATTCCTAAGCCCATTTTATAATAATTAATATATATTTAAATCTAATAAGTAATTTCATATAAATTTTGAATTTTATACTCTCAAAATCAGGGATTTGGGTAGTGATTTGGATGACCATTCCAAACCCCCTCCTCATACTTCTAATTATTTGAATCAGAAAATTTTTATCTCTATAAAAAAAATAAATTTAAATATTAAAATTACTAATTGGAGAAAACATTTTTTTTATTTCATAGATTGATATATTTCATGGATTCATACATATTTCCTTCATTTTAGTTATAGGTGACACATTTTGTTAAGGAGAAATATTTTGTATCCCTAACACCCTCATGTTAATTTTTTTCTCCTTTTAAATCCAACCCATGATAAATAAAATACTCGTACATTTTAATTATTTAGTATCAATAATAATTTTTGAACTGGGTATGGTACAAAATATATATATTTATAGGTTTTTTAATCAAAGGGAGATAAAAATGCTTTGATCAATAGAAAAGGCAATGTATAAGAAAAAATTCACTATTTGAAATTAAAATACCCTATATTTTTATTCAATTTATGAATCTATTTACATTAATCTACATGTACGAATTTTGGAAGACATTCATATTTCTAGAATGAATGAATATATAGTGGTTCAAAAACCCATATAAATTGACAGAGTATAAAATCATTAGAATTTGTTACAGTGATTTCGTCATGCCATTTTTATGATAAAAAAATATTGGAGGTTTCTCGGTGATATGTTTTATTTGTTATTTACTAGAAAAAAAAATCTATTTATAAGGTGAGTGATATGAAAATTCCCCCATCTATTTGGGTTGGTGTAATTTATAGAAATAGAATGTTCTGGTTTTAGGAATCAATTTCATAATGGGGGAAATTTCTTTGATGGTCCATCAATAAGGCACTCAATTAAATAATCTAATGTTGAATGGGTCTAAAATTATAGATTAATTATATCATAGCCTATGAAATTTATTCCTTCTATTTATATGAGTCAATAAGTGAATGCTCCCCTTCTTCTTATAAATAATTTAAAAGTTGAATTAATTCATATATAAACTAATCATTGATTCATCATATATTTTTTCTCTATATAAAACATAGGGATCTATTGTATAGTAATAATATCTCTAATAACATTATGTTCTTGATATAATGGAGACATATAAATTTCCTTTCCTTTCCTAATGTTATTATTTCAACCCATATGTTTTATATATTTTTTATGATTTATTACGTAAAGGAACACATAATACAATACCAAAATATTAGAAGGCCTGTAGTTTTAGATAATTTGATACATAAAACAATAACGTGAAATAGAGATAAAACTATGTTTTTGAGAAATTATATAATATTAACTTAAATTACATTGATATTCTAAAAGTAGACTAGATAAACTGGTGACATAGATAAAAAAGGGTGATCCATAAATCATTTTAAGTGAAGAATAAAATAATGAAAATTAGAATGTTGTATGTGTTATTCAATATTAATATATGGGTGATATTAAATGGATGAGAATTATAAACTTGAACATCAAAGCATGATTTGATATGATAGAATCAGGGCAACATAATATTGTTGCGAAAAGATAAAACATGACATCATAAGCATATGTCAATGCTTTCCAGTAGTACATAACAATATATTGTCATTATCATCACTTCATCTACACTATAAATGGCTTTTTATAAGAAAGAATCATTACTGAATGTATTTCATGGATATTTAATTCTATGTAGACCTATCACATTCATATCATTTAGATTAATTTTTTCCCCATAGATCATTAAAAATAAGAAGTACATTTAAAATATTAAATACAATGATTAATGAGTATTTATTACAAACATGGAATTACCATTCATTTTAGGATATTTTCATCATATAGAATATCATTCAGTGGAAATAGGAAGGGTTATTCAAAAAACAAAAATATCCCTAGAATATAACAGGATATATTCAATATAATGAATGGCACAGGTAAAGGTTAATTAATGGGTTTAATGAAAGTGAATGGTAGTAGCCCATAACATAAGAATCATAAGGATAAGAAAGGTATGTGTACAATCACATTACATAATGATTAGTTGGAAGTAAAAAAGGATTAGTACATGGTAATATTTGAAATTAAAAAAATATAATGGGATCCCATACCATGAGATGGAACTTCAAAAAGATTTTAAGGATTATATTAAAAGATTATGAACACCTTGGTGGGATTTTCAGAGGGATATGTAGAGTATCATTGTTCTGAATAGGTTATTAGTAGAGTGGTGGGTGAGGATGTTTAATGAACCAGAACTATATTTATGAAATTTCTTCCCCTATTTTTATTTAATATATTATATATCACATTAAATCACCAAAAAACACAATGAAAATCATAATAAATGATTTATTAAATAAAATATATTTGTATCTATATGTTAAAGAACCTATAACTTTGAAATAATAACTTTAACTTTTGTATATTAATATAAACCTTATGAATAGTAAATCTGATGAATGTATAGTAACCACACCCATGTTTGTATAAATAATTTTAGGCATCTTGTAAATAATATTATGGTATTCTTATATCGTAGTTTATGTCAATGAATATTTTAAAAATTATTATTTCAATGTTGATATCATTTTATGTCAAAAATATGTAATTACATTTTTGATAATAAATTGATTAAAAAGAAGACTCATTTTTGATAAAATGTAATGATAAATAGTGTTTTTGTTGTCTTATGAATTTTGGTTAATTTTATGAGTCCTTAGATAATTTTCTAAAGTATAATAAAATCAATTATAGATTCAATATCTATATTTTCTGAGTAAATGATGTTTTTAAATAAAAATTATATTTATTATATTTTAAAAAATATTTTTCACAAAACGGAATTTATTTTTTATTTATACATTTCAAAAATTGGTTATGGTGAATTTTTTATATTTTTATAAAATAATTGAATTTTTGGTGAATAGTAAAATACTATAATTTATGAAAAGTGACAAATATATGACTTATTGATCCATATGTGATGCTTGGATGATGTATGAACACATAGTTAGAAATAAAATTCACATTTTAATATAATTAGTCACATGAATCAACACTATTACTTGTCTTGAACAAAATAATAAAATATCGAATAAAATAATGAGAAATAACCCTTCTCCTCCACTATATGTACCAACCCTCACCACCCCTCTCTTCAGACATTGCATGCTTTGATACTCATATACATTGTTTCCAATATTCTCCTAATACTCTCTACTATGTACAATATCTACTTGTCTTATGAAAAGTCTAAAACCAATACCCTTATGGTGGTTATCAATGAGAGTATTCAAGAGGTAAAATCCTCTTCCTTTTAATTACATCTCAACTTATTTTATTTTATTATTCTATCATCAATTAAAATATCCAAATGATCATGATAAATCAAGTATAATTTATATAATGTAATGATATCTTGTTAATGTAATATCCTACATCAAAATCATTTATCATTAACTTTTATTTTAAGAACCATATCATCATCCGTGAGAAACTGATTTACAACCATTGGGGTTGATAGTTTTTTATTCATCAATTTTTACATCAATTATGGAAATGAAACCATTATTATGGTTAAAAACAACTATAATATGTGCATTAAAAATTTTATTATATTCTATATATAACATATTTAAATAATACTATATGATAAAAGAAAATGAGTTCATTATAATCAATAACAATTGAAACAATATAAATGATTATAACTAAATATCTTATCTAATGATTAATCCTCATCCCATATAACCAAATTATATATGTATAACAATTTATATTTATAGATGATCATTAACATCATATAAATTAAATTATGTTGAATCATTCCCATTCCACATGAACATCCATTTTCATATTCAAGTATACAGATTGTGGAAACCAAGGTAGAGGGAGCTCCCTAGAAATAAAATTGTGTCTTAAAACTCATTAAAAAGGTAATACATGAACTAAATAAAACTATAATAAAAAAAATAAATTTATAAAATGTTATTAATCAATTAATTAATGGATTTAGTTATATTATCTTTAAAATTCATGTCAATTGCAGATCAAATTCGTACATATTGTAGTGGTTTTCTCCCCTAACCATAATTTTCATTCAAGATATGATTTATTCCTCTATAAACCAATGTAACTATTCATTATTTTTATACGATTTTTTCAAATAATATATATATATATTCCAAAATCATATATCCAGATTAGTTCATCATTATTTTATAGGATAAGAAATGTTTTTAAGGTTCCCTTCTCATTTCTTCCAGATATGTAGGCCCACTAAAAGGGAAAGTCTGGATTTTTCCTATTTTCCAGTGTAACCTATATATATTTTAGGAAAAATTTTATTTTTATTAATTCAATCATTTTATTATGGAATTTTTTTTAATTTATTTATAGTTTTGTGTAAATAATTTTTTTAAAATAAATGATCCTTTCAAAGTAAAAGAATATTTCTTTCAAACATTCCATAACGATTAGATAAGAATATTTTCTTTTATTTTCAACACCCATGTTGATTCTTATGAATAATTCTGATTAATAGTTTTTTATATCATATTCCATGTTTTATTTAATGGTATATGATTAGTTTTTATATGGATATATTGTCTTGGAACCGTTCACTATATTTTTAGAATGTTAACTGATTATGTTTACTAATTGGGGAATTTTATTTACATTTCATAGGATTGTTTCAATATGAAATAATTTTTTTATTATTTTTCAACCCTTTAATTTGAGTAATTAATTGGACATAGTAAATGTCATATATAGTTTGGTATAGGCCCTTGGGGCTTCAATAGGTGTCATGAGGCTAATGAGTTTTGGGTTTTAACCATTTATGTATGGTCTTTATGTGGGCCCTTGATGGTATGTTTAGGATTCACCACATTATGAATTCTCTCATTATGAAACAAGTAATTTATTTTCCATGTGATTATTATAATATTATAATAACCAAGGTTATGTTTTATTATTACATTATTTAATCACTTTTTAATTCCTGGTATTATATGCTCATGTTTACATTTTAATGTAATGTATCCTTTTAGTTAATCACTGTGGTTTATATTTATGCTTCATATATATTACATAACCTTATAGGTCATTTTATCTCAGCAATTTCTTATGTTTATTTTTATCTAGGATGTTAAGATGTATATTATGAATGACTTGAAAGGATAATATTTATTTTTATGGTTGTTTCCTATGTTGTTACTATGTTGTACATAATTTCAAGTTGAAATGTGGAAATTAAATATGAATATTTTTATCTAAATATACAAAATTATTTGTTCCTTTTGGATATGACTTCCATTTTTATTATTCTAATGAATTGAATTAAGTCACCGAATCTGGGCAACATGGGTCTAGTAATTGATTGTTTGTATTAGTGGAAGTTTACTATAAAACATAGAAACTATATTTACAATCAATATATTTTGGAACATAACAAAAATATATACTGTAAGGATAAACTTATAAGTAAATCCTCGCATTTTTATAAAGCAGAGATTATATGGATATTCCTAGAAAAAAATCCCTATCTAAATTCAATATGTGGTCATGGTTCAAGAACAAATATACTTACGGATAACAACTCCCACCATGTGTCTTAGGCCTAAATTGAGGCAACCAAATATATGAAATATAGCCTTAATGTGAATCTATATTAACTCTCATAAGGGATATGCCTAGTATAGCTCACATTTTCTTTAAAAAAATTATGATGATTGTAAAAGTAAATATGTCCCTAAAGAATCCTTGTTTATGATTATGACAATAACTACAGATAGAATTTAATTTGTGATATTTGTTTTTGATATTTTGTGATTATACAATATAATTCAGAACCTAATATAGTGTATTCTATTTTTTTGAAATTGAGCCTTGTTGATGTATTGTGATTTGTATCAACACAAATATCCCATATTTGGATTTCCCTCCTATGTAAGATAATAGTGTGGGTATTGGAGCTACAATTAGAATTGAAAAACATATAACTATACTAAGATAGATGAATCAGGTTTTGAACAATAACCTTACTCGTATAGAGAATCATGACCCATAAAATGGATGATTAATGTCATACTGCTTTATGTGGCAAAAAACTCCATCATTTAATGGGACTAAAAACTAATTTTTAGATATGAAATGGATATATTCGAATGAAAAGATATTTCTTGTTTTGGGAAGTAACAAAAGGGAAATGTTTTTAGTGGATGTTTATTAGATATTGGATTATATGGATCAGTGGTGGAGAATAATTCAGAACACAATGTATTATGAAAAAATCATAAAAATGAAAAGGAGGGATTTGAAGGAACTTTTAATAGAAAAAATATTTTCCCCCCGAATAGCGAGCAGATATGGATAGGAAATTCTTGAGTCTTAGATCGAAGGAGGATGAAAATGTTTCAAAGTAAAAGTCAATATTAAAAGGATAGAATGGAATGATATAGACTACATAAGAAATCCAAGGTGCATGATTGATATATTATTTTATGGTTTCAGCCTATTCCTCAAAAGGGAAATAGTATCCCATAAATTCTCGTCATATGAAGATATATTCTCATGCTCTATCAACATAGAAAAATAATTCACCTAGTATTTTTATTTCAAGTAAATTAAAATGTATAATTGGGTTTTTCAACATAATATAAAAAAGAAATAATGAAATGAGGAATAATGGAAGAGTTGACTTTCAACCCTATAGTAATTAAGGGAGGAAATACATTGTTAAGTGTATGATGGGAATTGGAGTTTATTACAAGTATGGAGGAAAATTATACTAAGAATATGATTGAAATGGAATGAAATTAAATTATATAGTTTAATGATATAATTTTAATGATATGGGACATTATACATATGAAGATCCTAGAAATTATGTAAATATTTCCAAAAATAAGGCCAAGGGAGCAACACCAATATTATGTGGTCACAACTATTGAGTTTGATGTTCCTAAGGATGTGGTGGAATGTACATTAATCATTTAATCAAACATATGAAATCATTTATTTGATTCTATATCATGAAATTCATTATATCATCCCAGTTTTCAAAGAAAATTATACATTTAGAATTTGATATTAATAATGGGTTTTTTAGCCAAAACACATAACAGAATTATCATGTTACAAAAATGTGTCAATCATTCCCCATTATTAGAAATAAAAAAGCATGAGATTCAAACATTAAAATCATACCAATGATTGAATTTTATATAATTCATGGTATGGATAGGATTTAAAATTATGACACCAAAAATATATTTTAAGGAGAAGGAAATTACAATCTTTGAGAATGATGTAGATTCCCTTATCTTGAGATAAGAAACCTCACCATCTGATTCTTATCTATATACAAACCCATTAACTATTATGAATGAAATTCATGGGGAGGAAGAGAAAACAATATAAATGGATTTGTAATTAAATATTCATATTTCTGTTCTATATATTTTGAATGAATACTTTGTTGTATCTCAAGAGGATTTCTCGAGACATCTTATAGGGAAGAAAAATCAATTTTCTATTGATATAATTTATGGTTAAAGGCATACATCAATGAATCTACATAGAAAATAAAATTGTAAATACCTTATATAAATAAAAAGTAAGGGGAATTGAGTGATAAATATTTATTCACATTGGTGTTTTATAGTGGGGATTCGATGATTACATTGCCAATAAGAATACTGGATCCATGAGGCTATGTTTTCTTAATAGGGAATCAATGCTATTATGATATTGAACAAGAATCCTCTTTATAACATTGGTGATTTATTTTATTAAAATCACATAGATTGATATTTTGTAATGATTGACCTTCAATCAGGATATCATCAGTTGTGTGTGAGGATGGACGATATTCAAAAGATAGTATTTCAAACTGGATATTGGAATTACAAGTTTCCAGTAATTACTTTTGGACTAACTAATTTTCCCTATATATTAATGTATTTAATTAATAGTATTTTCATTGAATATCTTGATTAAATTTTCATTGTATTTATTGATGATATAACAGTATAATACAAAAGCTATGAAGATCATGAGAATCACTTTCCCATAATTCTAAAGATCCTTATAAGAAATAAGTTATTTGGGAATTTTAGGAAGTGTTAATTCTGTATTAAAATAACATATTTTGTGGAAATATTATCTATAAGGATTTAATGATTTTTGATACATTTAAGGAAAGAAATTAACCAATGAACATAACTTATTTTTACAGTTTTTTGGTTTATTATGTCATTATAAACATTTTGTTATGAACCTTGCTCAATTAAATGACCTGTTAACCAAGATTACTCATAAATTAGGTGAGTTAGTATGTATAAAATAATTTCTATAATGTTTTGAAGAATGAAAAAGGATATTTTTGAATGCTCTGATCATGAATCTAAAAATCGGGAAATTATGCATTATTTATTTATAGACATGTTTCAAAGAAATGAATTGGGTTTTCTCTCAAAAAGAATGAACTAGTTATTTACTATACATCAATGTAACTAAAAAATCATGAAAAAACTATTCAACTCATGATGCTATATTAGAAGGTCTATTATTTTCTCTAATGATATGGAGATACTATCTATATGGTGAAATATGTGAGATATATACATATCACAAGTGTTTGAAATATAAATTCACATAGAAGGAACTCAACATGTGGAAAATGAGATTGTTCGAGATAATCAAGGATTGGGATTTTTCAATACACTACCACCTAGAAATGGAAAATATAGTAGAAGATGCTTTATGTTGGAAAAATCACAGTGTTTTCAACATAATTTTGATCGAAAAAGATCATGTCAACATGGATCTAGAAAATATGGATATGGAAATTATCAATGAAGATGAAAATAATTTATTTTTCAATAGTTTTCCCAATCATATTTATAGGAATGTATTAAATTTTCTTGTTTTAATAAAGAGATTATTGAAAAGAAAATTAAATATGTGAATAATGGGATGTTTCAATACTTATTATGTGAGGAATATATTCTTATATGTGGAAGGAGGGAAAGTGTTCCCTCTATACCTGAGCTAAAACATACATTATTGGATATTTTCTATAGCTATAATTTATCTATATGTTCTAGTATAACTATAATTCATAGAGAACTGACAGAAATTTATGGTGGGATAATATGAAGTTAGAAATTAGTGATTATGTACCAAGATGTTTAGTCTGTCAATAAGTGAAGAATGAAAGAAAAAATCCTTGTGGTTTTATGAAACTTTTTTCCATTCCTACATGGAAATAAGATTACATCACTGAGTATTTTTCAGTGGATTACCAAAAACAATAAGACTGAATGATGTAATATGGGTGATTATTGATTCAACACATTTCCATGCAATAAGGGAGTATTTTTCACCAGATCCCTTTATACGACACTATATTTATGAAGCTATAAGACATCATGGAGAACCCAAATCAGTCGTTTCTATTCATGATCCACTATTTATATCAAAACGTAGTAAATGTATCCAAAAATATTTGGATACTGAGATTCATTTGAGTACTCCATATCACCCTCATATTTATGGGATTCCAAAAAGAATAATCCAAACATTAGAATACATGTTATGATAATGATCACATTCCTATAAATGTATGTTGGATTAGAATTTACCATTGGATGCGTTTGATTAAAAACAATATTTTCCATTGTTGTATTAAAAAAGAACCATATGAATCATTTTATGGAAGGATATGTCTCACATCAACTTGTTGGGATGAATTCAGTGAAAAGAATTTTGTGGTCCCAATGCTTATAAAAGAAATATTACTAATCGTTAATACTATTAAAACCCATATCAAATCAACTCATTATTGTATAAAAGATCTATACTGATAATAAATGGAAGGATTTAAAATTTTAAGTGGGGGATCACAACTTCTTAAAAGAATAACAATAGATGGGTGTTATAAAATTTAGGAAGAAATGGAAATTTAGCCCTAGGTACATTGGTCCATATGAAATTCTGGAGAGAATTTGAGTTATGGAATATCATTTGGCAATACCTCCTAGCCTTTATAAGGTAAAAAATGTGTTTCACAGCTTCTTATTAAAGAATCACATGCCATACCCAACACATGTACTCAATTCTGATGGAATTGAATTGGAACCAAAATTATCAAACTATGTTGGCCCTATCCAGATTCTACACACTATAGAATATGTGTTGATAAATCAGACAAATTATCTTGTAAAGGTACTTTGTAAAAATCATAATATTTAACTTGTGATGTGGGATCCAATGTAAAATTTGATAATGATTTTACCAAATATTTTTGTGGGTGACAACATGGATTTCTAGGAATATGTTTTTGTACGAGGGGGGAATGTAACAACCTAGAATAGTACGGATAAAATTTATATTATTTTGTCTATTTCATAAAGTATAGTTCACATAAAATCACTTATATGACACAATAAAAACATCAAAATTGATGAATTAATTAAATAATAGGTGTTTCTAGAAGTAATGTTACCTATACTAATGAAATATCAACTTGGCCTTTGGAATAGTAATATTTCCCTTAGTTATAGTAAAACAGCTGAGTGAATAGTAACCTCAGCCATGATTATTTTTAATAATATTTAGATATCTTATAAAAAAATTATGAAATATTTGTATCAGAGTATAGGTAAATAAATATTTATAAATCTATGAATTAAGTGTTGGTATTTTTGTGAGTCATAAATATTCAATTAAAGTTTTATAATTAATAAAATGACTAAAAAATGAAATAATTTTCTTAAAATATATTTATAAATTAATATTTAGTTGTATTATGATTTGAGGAAAATTTTATGAGACTATAGTTAAATTTAGAAAATATTATAAAATTTGTTACAGATTTCAAAGAATTGTTTTTACGGTAACCGATGGTTGAAATAAAAACTAAATTTCTCATAATAATTATTTTTCTAAAATGGAGTTCTTTTTTCAGTTCTACATGTCCAAAAATTATTAGGGGGATTTTTGGAATTTTTCTAAAATATTAAATGTTTGGGAAATAGAAAAATATTATAATTTATAATGAATGATAAATATATTATTTTTTGATTCATAGGTGATGTTTTTATGATATAAACACCTTTGGATCAAACTCAACAACACATATTATTTTAATTAGCAACACAAATTAACACTATTTATTGTCTTGATAAAAATTATTAAATAATTAATAAAATAATGAGAAATCATCCATATCCTCCTCTATAAATACCATCACTTCTCCTCACACCTTCTCATCTTTTATCCTTATCAAATTTCTACACAATATTCTCCATATTCCTCTCCTCGAAGCCCATGAGTTGTCGGTGACATCAAAAATGAAAAATCAACCCCCTTAAGGAGGTTGTCAAGTAAGAGTATTCAAGAGTTTAAATGTTCTTCATTTTAATTTCTTTTCAACGTCATTGATTTTATTATTCTCTGCTAATCTCCTCTATTCAAATTATCATGATAAATTATTTATAATATATATAATAAATAATAGAATTCTATTGTAATATACTTCATTAAATCCTATCATTCTCTCTTTTATTTCAAAAAGTGAAATCATATTCCATGTAGAGCAGATTTACAACCTTCATGGATGATAGATTTTAATTCTTCAATTTCACCATCACGGTCACTAATTTCACCATTTTATGGATAAAAATAAATATAAAAAATGTATTAAAAAAATATTTTGTTGTAGAGGTAAAATATTTAAAATATACTAAATGATAAAACAGAATATGTTATTATGATAAATAACTGATGTATCAATTCAAAAGATTATCACTAAATATCTTATCTAATGATTCTTCCTCATACCATATATCCAAATTACATATATAAACATTTATAGTTATTTATATTAACTAATACCATATAAATTCAATTCTATTAAATTATATGCATTCCTCATGATATTTTATACACATATGCTAGTATACTGCTCATGAAAACCAAGGATGAGAGCACTCCTGAGAAATAAAATTGTATCTTATAACTAATCAAAAAGGCCATAAAGAACTTTAGATAATTATAATAAATAAAATAAATTTATAAAATTTCTTAATTAATTAATTAATGGATTTAATTTTATTATCTAGGATATTAAGTTCATGTGTCGAACCCATTCTGATATAAGGTAATGGTTTAGTTTATGAACCTCAATTTTCATTCAGGTTAAGATTTTATCCACTATAAACCTATAAAATTATTAATTATATTTAGTTAAATATTCTAAATTATATATATGTTCCAAATTAAAATATCAAAATCATTTCATCATTCTTTTATTGTATAAGAAATTTTTACAAGGTCTCTTTCTCATTTCTTCTCCATATAGACGCCTAATAAAAGGCAAAGTCATTATTTTTTACCCATTTTCAAGTCAACCCTATAATTATCATGACACATCATTATATTTATAAAATCAATAATTTTTTATTGAAATAAATATTTGTTCACTTAAATTTTTATGAATATATTTCTGTTAAAATAATTCTTCTTTTTTATATAAAAAATGTATCTCTCTCAAGAATTCCTTGAAAATTTTATTAGAGTATTTTAATATATTTTCAACACCCTTTTTGATAATTTTGATTAATTTGGATTTATATTTTATGATATAATATTCCATATTTTATTTAATGGTTTTTGATTAGTTTGATAGTGGATGATCTCTCTAGGTAGCAATCACTATATTATTCTAAATGGTTAGTTATTTTGTTTACTAATTAAGGAATTTTATTTACTTTTCATATGATAGATTCAATGTGAATATATATGTTGATTAAGTGTTCCCCTTTTATATAAGGAATTTATTTGGTGTTTTAAGTGTTATGTGTGGTATTCTTTATCCACTTGATGCATTAGTAGGTCTCATGAGACAAACTAGTTTGGGTTTTTACATGTTTATATATGGTTTTGTAATATGGCTTTGATGATATGTTTATGATGTCCAGAATTATTCGTTTACTTATTATGAATCACTTAATTGATTGTACAAATTATTATTATACTAGTAAAATATCAATGGTTATTTTTTGTGTGGAATTATTTAATAATTTTAAAATTCCTTCCATTTTATGCCAAGGATTATGTTGTAATTGAATGTGTAAATATTAGTTATTCACCAAGATATATATTTACTCTTCTGTTGTATTATATACCCTTACTGATCATCTATGCTCACATATTTCTTGTTTTAATTTTTCCCATGGATGTGAAGATGAATATTATGAATTAATTCAATGGATAATCTATATGTTTATGGTTGTTTCTAATATAGTTAATATGTTGTACATAATATTAAGTTGTAATGTTAACCTATGTATATATAATTTTTTTCAATGATTATAAACTATTCATTCCATTGGCATACAAATTCCTTGATTATTATAATGTAATGAATTACATGACTGGCATAGGGAAAATGCGGTTGGGGACTTTATAGGATGGGTGTGTATTTATTTGAAAAGATAGGGTAATTATTTATTAATTTAAAAACATATCATTTAGACTGTATAATATAAAATAATCAAATCATAAAAATATCCCACGGTTTTCCCTCTGTTAATAAATGAAATAATTTTTTAAAATATTTTTTTATTCCAAAAATAGAACATATTAAAAAATACATTTTGTGGTTTTATAGTGAGTCATGTTCATAGAGAATTGATTTTAAAATGTTAAAATATAATATTGGTTTGAAAATATTCCATAAGGACTTATAAAATCAATCCAATAAAATTGTAAGAACAATATTTTAAAGGGGAAATCTATATTTGATCAATTATTCTATTTATATATTTATTTACATCACAATTATAGATATTGTAACTCATAGTCCATAACATATATTTATACTATATATAACATTAACCAAAATTTAATCTTGAAAATAAATTTATAAAAAATTATCCATTAGATTATATCTACATAAATATTTCAAAATAAAATTATTCTTAAAAAAATCCACATATTAGAATGTATTCATTTAAATAAAAAACCTTATTTACTGAAAAATACATGGTTTCAGAAAAAGAAAAACTTTCTGACAATTATAAAAATTCATTAGAATTTTTTAAATTATATTGCCATTTTTTCCAATAAATTTTACTTAATAAGAAAATATTACTAAAATAAAAATTATTTAAAATATTATTCAATTTATCAAATTTATATCTTAATTGAATATGTAAATTTTCCAAAAAATAGAATTTCGATTTATTCATAAAAAAATATAATTTTTTGTTAAACTATTTATTTATTCATTCATAATTTCATAGTAAATAGTGATAAATATAATAATTTATTTATTTAGAATAAAATATAAAAATTTTCTTTACTAGGGTCTATTTATGTGAATTCTAAATAATCTATCAAAAACCATAACTGGTGTTCTCTAGTGGATCTTTAATGAGGTGGTTTGATTAACATGGTTTTTGTTGTGGTCTCAATAATCATTAAATTCTCTAATAAATATTTTTTTTTCATGATTTAGTTTTTAAATCATTGATTAGTATTGGAAAAGGGAAAAACCAAATGGCATGTTCTCCCTCAGAATCAATTATAAATGTGATTTTAATGTATGTTACTTCTAGTCTAGTGCATTCATTCATTCATCTATATTAATTGGAATCTATCATAGGAATTAATATATGCTATTATTAATAGTCACTATATAACAACTATATCATCAAATCATAATAATATTAATTATAAAATCCCAAAACCTTCACCCATGCATCAGGTTCTAAATTCATAAACAGTATATTTCTTTCATTGATACTGAAGAAGGTGATTAAATTTACACAAATGAAAAATTGGATCATCATGAAGAAATAGTTTATAACATATATTCCCTTGGATATATTGTGTTTAGAGCTTCCTAGAATTAATACTAACACATATCAACATGGTTTCATAAAAACTGGTTCACAAAGATGAAATTCATCTCCAATTATATCCTAATTTTATATTTCATATTAGGATATTAACATCATCCATAATAAATCATTTTTATACATAAATCATTCATCCATATTCCGTGTAAGTTAATTAAATTGAAACATATGTAGGGTGAGCTCAAATGTATGAAAGGGTAGATATAATAATTGACAATTGAATATAATTATTGAGAATAATATGTATATAAGTGTATGGAAACATAATTAGAGTTTGTTACTGTATCATAAATGAACACCTACCAATTAATATCCATATCATCAAATATGAAAACATATAAATGGAATGTGTCATCAGAATAAATAATCAAGAGACATGTTATATAAATACCGATCATAAGAAATATTATAGACCCATAGAAATAAAATAAAACCCTTATAGGGAGATAAAGAATCATATTTTTAAAACCCAATCAAAAACCTTTTAATTAGAATGTATATATGTCCGAATTATAATATAATAACTACCAAATGAAATGGAGAATTATTAGGGTGTACCCATTTTATAATCTATAATGGTATTACCTAACTCTATCTGGGCCAAAGAATCATATAATTTATAATTGGATCACCCAACACTGTCTATACCACCTCATCATATAAGCTGTAATGGTCCCACCTAAAACTATCTGGGCCAACCCATCATATAACATGTCAGAGACCCATAACATGATCAAAGTACATAGATAATTTATCATATAAATTATTTAAACAATCAGTATTCATTTAATATATTTATTAACCCATGTAAATTTAGCGGCATTCATATCAATATATTTGAAACATGATTAACTCTTTGAAAAAACATGTTCTATAACAATATATTTGAGACATCATTGACCCATTGAAAAGTAACAGCTCCCAAAAAAATATTTCTCTGCAAATATCTTAATCAATATAGAAAATGAATTTTGATTTTAATGTTAAAAAAAAATCCTCATTGGAAGAAAATTAACAAAAATGGATTTTTATGTTGATGAATGAAAATAACATTATAATATCATTAAAAACATCTTTGATGAAATTATATTTTTTAAACATTAAATGTTTTGATGATAATTTTAAAGGAAAACCCATTTTGAAACATATTATTTCATGAAATTAATGGAAAATTTTCATTAAGAAATTATGTGAAAACTTATAACTTATTCATTAAAAATGTTATGGCTATGATTGTGGGTAGTTTCATATATATTTTTAACTAGAACATTCCTTTTAAATGTTACAAATGATATAAAATGTCCCTATTAAGAAAGTGACATAAATATTGTTTTTGAAAATATTATTTTAAATGAAAAATTGTGTACCAATTTCAATAATATTTCATATATAAAATTTTCAAAACATTTTAGAAATCATTTTTAGTGAAAATAATGTTTTTGAAGAAAAAAAACATCAAATTGAAGAGAGAAACAAAGTATAATTTTACTAAAAATATTTTATAAATTATTTTATATACCAATTAGTGGAAATGGAAATATTACATGAAATATATTTAATAACTTTTGGATAATAAAATTCATACGTTTATTGATATATTTATCAAAATGTATCTTCAGAGATATAATCATAAATAATCCCAATAAATGATGATATTGTAATGTAAAATCTATAACAGTTTGGAAATGCAAAAAGTAAGCCCTATGAAGGAATAAACTTAAATAAAAAGCCTAAATAATAAAAATAAGGATATTTGTGTTAAAAAATGTCAATGGTTCAGTATATACACATCAGAAATGAATATAGGTTCATAATAAAACATTCATCTAAAAGAAAGAAAATTTTGATAAAATTCCCTTACCACATTGGTATCATTGAAACTATAACCCCAAGAAATAGAGATTATAAAAATATTATATTAATAACCATATATCAATGGATTTTAATAATAAAATAAAATATGGGGTATTATATACACCACCGAATAACAATATCTAGGGAATATGGTATATATCCCATATATGTAAAAGTGAGATGACAAAACCATTACCATTAGTTTAACTTGTCATGTGTGTCTTAATATTCATGAATAATAACCAAATGTTAAATAATAATATTATTGAGAACATTTTTCATGTTTATTATTACATTTATTTTTCTAATAAAAATGTTATTTAAATATACAATGTTGATTATGTTTCTATATGATGTTTCGACCATTTTTGTTATGTGTGTCAAAAATGAATTAGGTTTGTAGACATTAGTAAAATATATCATTATCTAAACATATAAAGAAAAAATTATAAAAATTATCATATTTATACATAAATTATACCTTTTAATCCCCTCATAAATTATATTCCTCTAAAATGATAGAATGATATGGTAATAGATATATTATAGCATACATACTCATGAGTAATGTTTCCATTTATCTGTGATCATTATAGAAATATTTTAAGTGATATTTTATTTTTTCAGAATGCATATAATATCATAAATAACATATAATTTTTTTAATTATATAAATATAATTATTTTGATATAGTGGGGAAATAACAAAATCACATCTCTTTGAGGCGGCAATAGTCCACCGTCCTCAAATGATGTTATCATTTTTCGTGAAAGAAAAGGTATAAGGAAAATTACGTATTATATTTTCATAATTATAAATATGTAATTAATATCACTAATTTTATAATATTTTTTAAAATATTAATTATATTTTGCCTTATTAACTTCAATGTAATGTGTTATTAAAAAATGAATCACATCGAATCGGAAGGTTTCAATCTGTCAAACACACGAGTGACATTATCATTAACCTTAAATAATAGAATATAAAATAGTACATGTGATATAATTAATCCATATGTATGATTATATTATAAATAAAAAATATAAAGTTTATATCCATCATAATATTCAGCCATTAGATGTGGGAATGGAAAAATGAATGACATTGTTTCGTTAGGTGTTAGTTTTCCATAAACACAAATGATGATTTCAAAACCTAGTTAATGGAAGTTTCTGGGGTTATAGTCATCACCCTAAACATAGCATCATAAAATTATTTGGAAGATAATATAGTTTTTATATCATCTTTGTATAATAACAAATGATGTTGTTGGAGAATGATACAAAACTAAAATTCTTATTAATGAATGTTACCTCTTCTATGGGAAAATATTTTTAGATTCCACAAAAAGAGTTTTATAGATAGGTTTAAAAGAATTATAATGATTATAGGATGATAGGATAGAATACTAAAATTTATCTGGGATCGTAATGAAATATTTTAATAGGATTTATTTTTATTATAAATTAGGGGAGGGGTGTCCTTTTATATGAGATTTGAATGACATACTTGTAATTTTTTTGATAATGTGAATTTCAACAATGTTTTTTCATACTGATAAGACCAAATAATGTTACACTCTATATAAAAAAGGTAAATAGACGAATTATGCCCATATAATGTGTTTTTTCCATGTTTCTATGTCATTTTCCTCAAATTAATAAATATCAATTATAATATAATATTATTTTTAGAATAATCAATATGATTAATTTTAAATATTTCAATTAATCCTTAGGATAAAAAATATTAGTTATACTTATTAGAAATTATAAATTCTATTAATTAAATATATGGAATCCATTATTAAAAAATCAATTTATTGAATTGAAAATTTTTAATTTAAACATAATGATGTTAATGCGGCAGGAATTGAGTTTTGAAGTTCATTTTTTTGAATATCATGATTTTATATAAACTTTAGGAATAAGAATTTTGAATTCCTGAAAAAATTTAATATTTACCAATAAATATTTTATAAATTTTACTTAGAAAATTCTCCATTACATATTATTTTAATTAATCAATATGGATAAACATTATTCAGTTTAAAATAATTTATTGAAAATCCCCTTATTTAAAAAAGAAAACCAACATATAATAAAATCCAATATAATGTTGATTGGAAACTAATTATTGGGAATAAATATGTCTAAATAATACATAGTTTAGATGAAAAAAATATTCAATAAATATTTAGACGTTTATATAAATAACTTTTTAAGAAATAAATTTCATTATATAAATAATAAATTTTTCACATTATTCGGTAAAACATAAATATTTTCTATAAAGGTAAAAATTTCCCCTAAAGTAAATTATAATTTTTTCCCATAAATTAATTCCATTTCTAATTTATTTATTTCTAAAATTTAAAATATATAATAATATTTTTTGATAAATTAATAAAAATCATATTTGAATAAAACAAACATTTGAATAATAAAATCACTTTATTAAAAAAAATGATTTATTATTTTCTAAAAATATATCTATAATTTATATTGAGTTTGAAATATGTATATAGAAATTTCATAAATGACCTAACACTATTCATAGTAGCCATCATAATGGATAGGTTACAATTGTAATATATGTCATGAGACTTTTAAGAGTTGTATTCCATAATGAATATGATACTGAACATAAAATATTGGGGTTGTAGGTAATCTAATATAAACTATGTGTTTCATGTAATGAATATTGAAACTATTATTGTGTGTAATTAATGATAAACATAGGGTCACATTTCCTTTATGATATTTAATATATTTTTCTCTTTTAAAAATATTAGTGACACCACAAAATATTTCCCCTTTTCCAAGAGGAACATATCTATTGGTAAAAATGCATTTTCTTTTGGTAAACATTTTTACCAACATATATGTCTCTGCAACTAAACTGTTGGTAAAAACACTGTAACTAAATGTTTTTATGACAGATAAAATAATTCTGCTAGAATTATAATAATACAAAAAGTTAATATATATGTTGGTTAATGTGTTTAGCAACAGTTTCTGGTGATAAATTTATTTGTAGGTAATAATATTACCAATATATAATATTTTTTATAAATTACATTTAAATAAAAATTATATATTTTTTTTTCCAATAAAATTTCATATTATATTTATTAATTTATCATATATAATACATATTTTTTAATTATTAAACAGAATACTATTTTAACAACTATTCAAAATTAGATATGAATTCGTTATGTTACTAAAGAAATTAATTTGAAACAGAACCTCTTATATCCCAATAAGGATTTTCCACAATTCTATCCCACAATTCTGGCCAACCCTAACCACCCACCCCCTCGATCCCCCCCAACAAGGATCAACCACGGTAGCATCTCTAACCCATCATCATCAATGAATCCAGCACCAGCAGCTCTAACTGATCCACGTTATCTCAAAACCAAGCCCATCCATGCCAGCTCTAGCCCCATTCAGGATAGATTCAGTCTACTCCAGCTCATCCATCTCTAGCCACATCCATGTCAGCTCCAGTCCATGCCTGCTCCAGCTCCAACTCATCCATATCATCTCCAGTCTAGGCTGGCTCTGGTATATGCCCCATCCATGCCATCTCCAGTATATGCACAAACATATGAACAAATACATCATATGGAATTGGTACACAGGTAAACAGACAAGTGACAAAAATACAGTTAAATGATAGAGATAAATAAAGCACCTATTCAACAAGAAATATTCAATTGCGTTGAAATTCCTACATTTATATTTAACATTATTTTGACTTTCAACAAAGGTAGTACATGTACAACAAGGAAATAAACATTCAAAGATAGCATTTTATTTACAAATAATATAATACAAGATATTAGGTTTGAAATAATTACTTGCAAAGTACCCGTGATATTAGATTTTGCTCGTCAGTGGACCTAATGTTTGAACACAATTCCAATCATCAGTGTCACCATCCTCTACCCAGATCTTAAAAATATAATTATATATGAAAGAGAGTAAAACATCAAAAAATGGGTGATAATGATCCATTTTAATAGGAAAACATTGAATAATCCATTAACTGGCTAATGATCATACATGCTCTTACAAAACACTAGATCATTTATGAGTGAAGCAATGATTAAAACATGGATGTAGTCACATGTTTGTGGATGTGTTTAGAATGGTTCACAACTGAAAACATTGAACTTGTGAACCTACATATTTTAAGGATTTTAGCTTAGAGATGAACCTGCATATATCAAGATGAAAACATGCAACCTATAGTCATAAAAATCAAAAAACATTAATTGAAAAACCTTTAAACCCATAAATATATATACCTAAACTATATAACCTAAATATTATAAAACACTAATCAAAATTATTCTTACCTAAAAACATGTAAAAGAATAATCATGGAACCTACAAACCTCTAACATACAAACCTAAAAAAATACAACCTACAAACAGTGAAATTTTAACTAGATGACATACAATCCGAAGAACTAGTAATTTTGTAAACAGTAACACATAAACCCATAACCAAGAAAAATATAAGCCTACAAACCTGTTTGTGATAACAAATAGCTATAGAACATAAAAATTAGTAAAAAAAAGACTTCTAGGGGAGAATGAGGCTTTGAAAACCAATTTGTGAAAACATGGGCTCCAATAATAAAAATATAATTGTGCAAACCTAAAATCCTATTTTTGTAGCACTATTTATGCAAACTACAATCCTATTTTTGATAACCTAGTTGTGAAAACCTATAACCATATTTTTACAAACCTGGAATCATATTTGTTCATACATGGTCTTCCACAAACTACAAACAATTTAACATAATATATATTATCATGTAAACCCAACCTTCAATTTAAAAACCTAGAACATGAATCTTGGAAACCACTATCATAAAAATTAGTAAAGAAATAACTATAGAAACCTATAATCCTATAAAAAAACATTGATATCAATAAACATCGAAACATTTGAATAAATATCATGAAAACCTAAAAAGACAATTCAAACCTGATCATCCACATAATTCTTCCACCACCTTTTTGTTTTTTTCATTCTAATAATCCTAGATACCCTTATAAAATGAAAACGATGAAATCAGATAAGCATAATTATATAAGAGGAAAAAACCAAAAATGTATTTTAGTATAATAAAAACTAAATAATTAAATAACACATGATTTTAAAAAAACATATACTTTCATAAATTCCAAATGACTCGTGATCAAATTCCCATCATTTTTATGATTGTTCGTGTTCTTGTAATGTTAAACAACACATTATTTCAATCCAGAGAGACTTGTAAGTATGTGATTGCTTTATGTGTTAGATTTTCTGGATTTATGTTTGTGAATTCATAGTTGTTTTTCACAACAATAAATTGGTATGATTATAATTTATAGGTGAAATTATTTCATTAATTTATATCTATTTTTTGAATAAAAAATAAAAAAAATACATAAAATATACTCAAATTGGGATGCACTGCTTTTACACATTTTCAAACAGATTAAATTTATGGAATTATCACTATATAAATCTTATAGTATTTAATCCACAAGCCTCATTAAGATATATCATTAGAAATGATGAGGAGAATCAACTACATATATTGCAAATTCCACATGAATGATGTTGAGTTATCACCCAATCTCAAAATACATTATTTTGAGAGATTAGAAACACATCAGCAATTGTAGAACAACCTTCATATAGGCTCGGATTGTGATTGATGAAACATATTAAACTCTCTAGAAACCAAATCCAGACAAAAGTGAAATTCATCAATTTAGATAGGCAGTATCATAAGCACTGTTGGATAGAAAATCATATTACAATCCACATAATAACAGTATAGTTAAGGTAGTAGAATATTCATATTACAGTCAGTTATCATATCTCTTGGTAGAGTAATACAGTCTGTATATGACTCTACAACAAATATATATTATGTACTATATTCTATGTGACTGCTACTATTACATAGACTTCTGTGTAAGACTACTACTATTACAAACTTTTGTGTGTGTAATAACAGCAGAGTCATCAATTAGTGTGTCTACGACTCTGGAAATGCACACCTGAATTCTAGAAGTCTTCATCGCATGGAACACCACGAAGACGCTCACAATCCCACCACAAAACATACACAATCACACCAATAGAGTAGTCTTTTAATATATATAATATTGATTAAATATGAATAAAAATATTCCTTTATAAATATAAATATTTTTACAACAAGGGAATGTGCAACCACACTTTAAACCAATTCAAAAATATATATATAGTGAAGTTATTTAACTCAAACACGTGGAACCAAAGAGGAAGATCCGGGGATAGAAATAATATATATGAGTTCATCAATCTCTACACTAGTCATCCATGTGAGGAGAGTAGTTAAAACTCAAGGTATGATGTCATTATAATTTTATGCTTCTCTAAAATGATCCTTTGTGAGTATAATCCTCTCATGAATACTGGACACACAAAAACAAAGTCAGAGAGATGAGTTTCCATTGATGTCACAAAAAAGGTTAGTTGCACTTCGTGACACAGGTTTGGTCCTTATTGAAAATTAATATCGGAATTTATTATTTCAGTCTAAGGTATGTCCATGAAAAATATAGGGAAATAATGCAGGAAAAAGATGAATACAACTACTGGTGGTTAAAATAATAAGACATAAAAATAGGTGGAAGTATGTTGAAGGAATCAGAAGATTGGGAGGATATCTGTTATGCCCATGGCCATTAAGATTTTGATGAATCCTACTTACTATATCCATGCAGAGTTGAAGAACCAATAAAGTGGAATCCTTAAATTCATTTTTTCTCCAAATACACCATCATGTAGAACCCCATAGTCCTTCTGTGTGACGCTATGATCAAATCCTTTATCCGACTCCTTGTTATAGAACAATGTCATGTTCAAGACCTGACCACAAATGTATATGACATCAGAGTCACTGTCAGAGTTGTGAACACCAACGAGAACCAGTAGACCATGCTCAATCTCTAATATGGTATGCCCTTCCACCTCTATGATAGCAGATGAAACTCACTAAACAATAGCCCTCATTCATGCAATTCATCCTCTGAAGATGCCTACATAGCCCCACCTCATCCCCGTAGGGCTTGGTTCTTATTAGCAAAGAAAAAAAATTCATGTGTAAAACATAACATCAAATGTACATCAATTCTGTTACAAAATTCTCATCACCTAGGTGCAATTGAGACTTCTGATTTAACAATAAAAGGGAATGATGATCAAAGAAACTCAGAAACATTTATTGAATCATCATTCACGGAAAAAGAACAACTAACAAAATAAGAAATCAGCATCTCCACATCAAGATAATCATGTAAACAAGAACTGGGCATAATGAATAATTGTTCATATCAAGTGATTTTAAATAATGCATTACACAGACCGTCTTTAGACATTCAATTCATACAAAACATCATCAAAGAGAAGCCCCTCCTAGCATTAGGAAATACATAGTAAAACATTAACATCAAATGAAAAACATTAATCAATGGACCCTATAAACCACCAATTACAAATATGGAAACAAAATTTGATGAAATTTCTTGTGTAAAAGTGAATCAAATTCAAAATTGGTGATCAAGTATTAAAATATGAGACTGAACAATCATTAACTAAGGTAATTCCAGTACATTGAGAAGCTTTATACATTCAATTCATACAAAACAGCTTCAAACAGAAGCCTCTCCTAGAATTATGAAATACGTAGTAAAACATTAACATCAAATGAATGAAACATTAATCAAAGGACTCTAGAAACCACCAAATACAAAGATGTAAACCAAATTTGATGACCATTCAAGCATAAGAGTGAATCAAATTCAAAAATTGGTGATCAGGTATTAAAAGAAGATATCGAATGATCATTAACTAATGTAATGCCACTACATTTAAAGCAGCATGATAATCATCAAAGAAAGCAAAAAGGAAAAATAATATTTGTGATTGAAATACTACATCACTTTAAATTACTAACCTGATTTGGGAAAAATATTTCGTTTTCTCATATCAATAATTTAAAAAATTATAAATCCGTGTACATCATTTAAACATCTTAGAAGCGTGGATATAAATGTAATACCATCTCCATGGAATCACTAAAATGGAGTGAAATTCCATTTGAGAGTTAAAATTTCTCTCCAAAGCATCGTTAAATCAAGAGTCAAATTGAATAAAACCTACAGTGGAGCAACATAATTTTTTATACATGTGATAATTAATGGTCAAAATTACCTCAAGATCCAAACCTTCATAGGACTACAAAATTCAGGTTTTGAATGCCTAAACATCCAATGCTTCAGTTGAAGGGGAGGCGGAGCACATGGAGGTGGAACACAGTGAGTCGGAACACTGGGTGGCTGTGACACGGGAGGCGAAATATAGGGAGGCTATGGCAGGGGAGGAGGAACACTAGGAGGAGGAACACAGGGAGGCAGAACACTGGGATGGAATGGTAGGGGAGGCAGAACGCGAGGAGGCAGAATGTAGGGAGGCGGAACGATGGGATGCTATTGTGGGGGAGGCCAAACATGGGGAGGAAGTGGTGGGGAGGTGGAATGCATAGAAGTGGTGAAGTAGGGTGTTAAGTCAAACCATTAGGATTAAGACCCTATTTTATGTTGTTACATATTATTGTTTTTATTATTATTAAAAATATATTTTAAATTCATTCTAAATGATAATATTTTTAAATGGCATGTTATTTTTATTTCTTGTTTTTCTGTAATTTTTTTTACGAATTTATTTAAAATGGAATTGAAATTTTCTCCATTAGTGTTTTTTTATAAGATGATGTATAATAAGAAAAATATAATTATAATAAGACCTCATACACTACAATCCTTTATTTTTTCTATCTCTATTGAGTTTAATGATAATCACGTGGATGTTTCAAAACATTTGGGTATCTTGTTAATAAATACACACAAAAAATGTATGTGTGTGTGTGTTCATGCATGATTGAATTTATGTACGTATGTAATTACTCATTTCAAAAAATATGTTTCATTTAAAAATTAATTTAATTCGATGAATAAATATTTATTTTTATTAACAAATGATTTGTTTGTATACATATATATATTCAATTATTTTTATTACATTTTTTTAGAAAAAAAATTATTGGAACAAACCAACTAATGGTAAAATATTTTTTGGTAATAGTTGGTATTAATAACATATTCATGTTTTGGTATAAAAATGTTCTTATTAATATAAAAACAATAATAGATTTAACTATTGGTAAAATATATGTTGGTATTGAACAGTTTATACCAACAGATATACCTGTCAGTAAAAACAATTATTGGTTGTTAAAAATAATACTGACAAGAATCAATATCTGTTGGAATTAATCATTTTTACCAAAAAATATATTATGTGTCACTAATTTTCTGTTGGTACAAGCCACATTTTTTGTAGTGTGAGTTATATTCCCCCATGTTAAAACTTTGTGCCCCCACAATTTTACCATTATCTAATTAATTTAAGGATGGATATTTTAAAATAATTTTTATAACCCCACCTAATAAAAAGGTCTAATAAAAAATTCTATTGATAATAGAGAAAAAGGATTTATGATGGTCATCTAGAATAATTCATAACTGGGTTTTTAAATAGAAGAACATAGGTGGAAATAGAAGAAAGTGATAAATAATTATAGAAATTTAATAAGGAAATTCACCACAACAATCATAGAGATGAATGGAATATTTATGGCCTAAAAAACATAAAGTTCTAATGATAAAAAATAAAATCAATTGAGCATAAATGATGATACTAAGATAACATTTTGGTTTCAAGATCCTTTTCATAGAGATTTTGAAATGTCATTACATATGTAATATAAGAATATGGAAATGTACATTTATGATGACTATAATTTCATCATTTAATAAACTTCCTCTAAATTATCATATTTTATTCTTATTATATTAAAATTGGGTAATTTTTTAATTCTTGAAACACAAAAAACAAATTTTAAAGACCACATAACTAATAAATGGATATAAATATATTCCTTTGAACATTAATTAATTATCGATAAAATGTTGGTTAGAATATGGTATGATAATTCTCAAAATGAATTAACCTTTATACAATTATCTCCAAATTTCCGATGTAATACCAATGGTAAAACAAAATCATTCCATTAATTACTATCCTCAAAATTCATTAAATATAATCCGATGTTTGAAACCCAAATATTAGAAAGACATGATCATATATTATTACAATATAAATAACCATTATTAATCCACTAAAATCCCTTATAAACCTAATCTTTAAATGTAAAAAAATTCATACTAATCGGAATATGATTCATGCCTCTTATAGGTGAAAATCCAAAATCTTCCTTCACATATAGATTCATGGCCCGCCACTTTTTAGATGTGATGGGATATCACAAAAAATGAGTTTTTTGTTTTTTACATTAAACATTAAAAATTATACATCCCTAAATAAATTTTTTATTCATCTGAGTGGTTAAAAATACCTCTACATAATAAAACACCTCCAAAAATTTCATTAATCACTTTAAGATGTTGTAGCTTATATACTCAATGTTGTGTCAATGAAATTGAACCTATGGTTATCCTTAATATTATATACCTATTATGGTATCTAAAACTGTTATGAATACCTCACCTAAAAACATCCTAACCAATAATTTTATATTAAATCAACTTTGATACCAACTATAATATCCTAGAACCTACACTCTAAGATCTTGTTCAAAATTCAAATTCATTATAATTTTGGATTTGATATTGAATAAGGTGAATTGATTTTATAAAATATAGACATAAAACAATGAATGAAAATATTTGATCACATACATACCCATATAACATCTCAGTTTAGATATATAGAAAATTAGAACAAACTCAAATCAATATTTCATTTATAAACAACTAGATCATAATGGTGATGATCATCTGTCATTATACCTAGATTTTTGATATTTCACATTATGTAATCAACATAATCCATATGAAATACCTTATAGACGTTATTCATTAATACTAATTCCATATAACTTGGGAAAAGGAAACATAACAAGGGTGATCCAAAATTCTTATAAAGGGTATATATAAGTATTAGAAAATTAATGTCACTAATGAGAATACATATTGTATATGGGTATCATGAAATAATAAAAGTGAATGAAGAAATCATAAATGAAAACAAAACAATTAATAACTGGATCGTCAAATATGAAATCATTGAAAAGAAAATAATTAAGAAAATAAATAATTATGATATATTTGAAAGATGTTCTAATCATAAAGATCATTATAAACATTATAAATATTGTAATTTATTTCCATCCTTTAGAATCATGTAATCAGGTTCTTCTATAAAATTTATTCTCTAGGCTTTTGTTCATTGCACTACCTCTTTTTAAATAAACATTATAAACCCATAAAATGAAATTAAAACCCTTTTCTGTAACTTAGAGCCTTATATTTATAAACACATTTCAAAACCCTTTTAATTTGAATAACAATATGGAATAATTCCAATATAATCATTAACCAATTAATAGTAGAATGACTATGTTAAAAAATCTTTTAATATATAATTGTATCACTCAATTCCATCTTGGACACCCCATCATATAAGTATTAATGTGCTAATTTAGACCTATCATGGCCGCCCAATCATATAATATGTAATTAGTGCACCAAATGTTATTTAGTATGCCCAATATTATAAGTTGTTTAATAACCACAACATCAATAATGTACATAAATATTTCATTATAGAACTTATGAAAACAATCATTATTCTTTTAATAATTAATTATCTCATGGAAACGAAATTGGTTTTATGTCAATCTATATGAAAAATGGTTAACCTGTTGAAATTAAATGGGTTACAAAACAATCTATTTGATTCATGAATAATCAATGAAAAATAAATAGGTTCCATAAAAACCACATTGAAACAATATTAATCCACCTAGAGAATGAATTATGACGGTATCATTAAAATATTTATATTGATGAAAATGTTTAAAAAATGGATATTGACATTAAAGTGTGGAAATAAATTTAAATATCATTAATACAGTATTTTTTTGAAATTTTCTTTTCATTTTTAAAATCACATTTTAAAACATAAAACATTTTGAAATTGATTTTATTTAAAAAAATATTAGAAACTAATAATTTCTATAGTTTTAGTAATTTTTTTTCAAAATAATAAAACTATAAAAATTATAAGTAAGAATCAACAAATTCATGGTCATTAATATAGTAAATTCTTTACAATCCATTCCAGATTAATCCTTTTTCATTATAAAATGGTTTGAATGAGTAATTATTTACAAATAGAAAAGAATATTACTTTGGAAACATATATTATTGAAAGAAAGAATTATTATAAATTTAATAATAAATTATTTATAATATATTTAAAATGATCATGAAATTTTATTATGAAACAAGGTTTTGGATGAACATGAACTTTCTTTCGAAGAGTGAAACATAGTCATATTTTCATAAAAAATTATTAATTATATTATATTCCAAAGAGTGAATAAATGGTAATAATAATTTAAAATATAATTCATAACATGATGAGAATAAAATTTATGAGTTACATGATATATGGATAATAATAATTTTTCATCGAAGACACAATCATAAATAATCCTTATAAATGATGAGATTATAAGATAATATATTTACCATTTTAGTAACCTTGAATCATAAGAGCCATAGATAAATAAAATTAAATAAATCATAGAATATAATATGAATAAACATATTCATGTTAAAAATTTATAGTGGGATTTATTTAAACCTCGTAAAAGAAGACATGTGAATGACATAACATCAATCTCAAAGAAGGAAAATTGAGAAAAAAATTCCTTGACTACTTTGGTAACATTTAAACTATACACCTGATGAAAATAGATCTATAAAAGGATATATAAACCCCCATATTTTTTTGATAAAGTCACTAAAATTCATTAATGAGATGTATATAGATTAAAAAATAAATATAAGTTGTGAATATGACATATATCTCAATGAAATATTAGTTATATGAGTTCCAGGAGTTTGACATTTATGTGCGACTTTATCTTCTATAAAATAATAATTTGATAATTATTCAATTTATTGAGAATATATTTCTAGATAATATTTAATATTATTTCTTTTAATAACATGTTATATATAATTACTTAATTAATGATGTTTAAGTCAGATGTTTTGACCATATTCATCTTTTGTGTTGAAAATGATATAGGTGGGTTGACTATTGTCAAAGAGGGCCTTATATAAAAATATCAAGAATAATAATAATTAAATAATTAAAATATTCATAAATATACTATACTTTTGAAACCCAAAATTAAATATGTGTATTTCATAAAAATTAATGTTTTGATTATGGAGACGATTGGTCGTACATACACATGAGTGACATATACATTATTCAAAGATCCATATGGAAATAATTAACAAATATTTTATCTTCCATGATGATAATAATACCACGAATACCATATTATTTAATTTTATATACATATATAATTATATATATATATCATTATATTTACATGATGGTGATAAACAATAATCATAACTTTTCGAGGAGGAGGTATCAACGAAGGATGTATCATTTTTATTCAATGAGAGATAAGTTATAAGGAAAATGATAGATTATATTTTAATAATTAAAAATATGTCACAAATATCATATATATTTCATTTATTTCACATATATTTATTTTATTTAAACATATTACCTTTAAGGTAATGCGTTAGTCAAGAAAAATTCATATTTCTTCATGAGGTGGTAATCCGCCGTACACTCGAGAAACGTTATCGTATCCATTATAGAATGAAAAAAATTATATATGATATAATGACTATATTGTTTAAATTATGTTATAGATATAATATATAAACATATGATCCATCATAATTACCAAATGGGATAGGTGGTAATGGAAAACCAAATGACGTCAATTTGTGTGGTGGTAGTTAGTAGTACTTATTAATTATTATTTATGAAAAAATTTGACTGAAGTGTGTGTGGTTGTAGGATTCACCGAATGAATTATAAATATATTATTTTATGAAAAATAATAAGGTTATCATATCATCATATTATTATATTTATTTAAGGGTGTGGAGAATAATATAATACAAAAAATGGCCACTGACGAACATTATTTCTTGTTTTGGGGAACTACCTTTGGTTTTCACCAATAACCTAACTAGGTTGGATTATTATCAATTTATATTATATATTCCAATATTATTGATGAATGTATTTTATTTTAGTAGGTATTATTTGAACTCAACAGCTATTATGGTGTAAATAAAGGAGAATATGGAGTAAACTTTTATATGTGAGGTTAGTGGTATATTTTTTTTGAAAGAGTGAATTCCATCCACATTTTATATTATTACACAAGGACCTAATAATGGTGAATTATTTTTAATAGAATATATAATCATTAAATATGTCTATAAAATGGGGGTTTACACATTTATATGTCATTATTTCACTTAACATTAATGTTTAATATCTCTATAAGCTCATGTTCACCTTAATCATTGTGGTTAATTTTATCCATTTTTAATAATCATTATGGTATAAAATAATTTATAACTATTATAAATTTAAAATAATTTTTTTAAAAATAATTAATCCATTATACCAAAGTCAATTCAAAAATTTCTAAATATTTTAATTAAATATTAGTATTTCATACTTTTTATGATAATGTGGTTTTAAGACTATTTTTTTGTGAAATATGAAACTATATTAACTCTATAGATAATAATAATAATTTTATGAAAATAAAATAATAATTAATCATATATATTAAATACATTTCATTTAAAACTTTTAACATTATATTTTATTTTAATTAATTTGAATGTTAAATAAATTTCCATTTTGAAATGTTTTAGGAAAGCCCATTTTTAGACCCAAATAAAATATTATACTAAAAACCTAAGTAAATTTTATTAAAAAGTAATTATGTGGATTAAATATAACTATATAATATTTAAGTTACATTAAAATATATTTTAAACATATTGTTATTTTGAAGATTAATAATTTTTTAAAACAAGTGGAATTTTTACCAAAAAATTGATATTTTTAATAATTCACTAAAAATTCATTATATATTAAAAAATAACAGAATTTTTCCCAAATTAAATAATTATATTATTATTAAAAAAATTAAATTTATATTATAAAATAAATTTTCCAAAAGACAAAAAAAATCGATTATAATGTTTTTACTGAAAATATAATAAATTATTTTCTAATAATGAATATTTTTTATGAATAAAACCACTTTATAATTTTTTTTTGAATAATTTAAAATCAATTATGAATAATTTATAGTTACAAAGATATATATTTTTATATATATATATTTAAAAAATTATTTAATACTATTTAAACCCACAAATATTATAGTTAGGTATAAAAATTAATATATAACATGGTTTTTTTATGTTTGGTGTTTCATGTGAAGTATGGATCTGAACAAAAAATATCAGGATTTCATGTTGCAGATCCAATACTGAGTATTTAATCTAATGAAAAATGAACTTGATATTTCATGTAATGTAAGATAAAATCATTTTGTCATTCCATTTTTGGGATTGAATATTATTTTCTTTTTTGGTATATCTTGGGTTGTTTCATTATTTTTGTTTTAAATGTAACACGATATATTGTATAATAGTCTAAAATAAGTACATTATGTGTTTTTATAATGAGTTTCTTCATTAAAAATAAAAATATTTTTATAAAATTATGGGTCATTACAGATATTACATGTGGTTTATAATGTTATTTTATCCAATAAACCCAATGAATCAATTTGTCTATGTTATATTTCACACTCTCTAACTCGATTTACCACTGTATTGGTGATATTTACCATATATGTGTTATTCACATGTTTCTCTTCATCAAATAATACTACGTGGAATCGGTGAAGGTGATGACACATTCTTTTTATCATGATGGGATATCTCTACAATCATATTCATTAGTACTAAGAATGAATTATGGGTCAACCTCTCATGGATTATGCAATTGTATATTTTTTAATGATTATTTCCAAGTGTTAAATTTTTGTTACTAGGTGATCATTCCATAAATCTATTCGATACATGTGCTTGAAAAATAAAACTTTTGTACCATAAAACAATTCCTTCACAACAAAGTTTTCCATTAGCAATATATTATTGATGGACGTGAATAGTTCATCCTCATTGGAAGAAAATATCTTTTGTTGAGACAATTATCATCAACCAAATTGTGTTTGAATTATGACCATTATGGTTTGATTTTTATTGAGAATCCATGGAGATTTATAAACTTTCTCACAAATATATTTTAGCTAATTATGTTATATCTTGTATTGTTTTGATACAAAAGTCATTGTAGTTTGAGTTTTAGTTGGAATTGGGTTTATAATTAGTTTATTGAGACTATACATAATTATGAAATACTATTAGTTAAAGAACATAGAATATGTAAAATTATCATTCATGTTATTATTTGATACATCCTTCTGCTCGACTCTCTCTTTAAGAATTACAGTTGAAACACATCAAAAATTTACTTAGGGAATTCAAAAATAACCTCTTGAAAATCATGAGACATACATTTAAAAATTAAATGATGATAATAAATAATTGAACATTGTTTCCCTATAAGAAATGATATGATAAATAAATTTTATTGTACATTATCCCCGATTTATCTGGGTTCTTGATTTCCTAAAATAAGGAAATTGATTAATTGGTTGTATATAAATTTTTGTTGTAACTTATCACTATAGAAGTAAGAAAATATTTTATTCTTGTTTTTTTAGTATCATTTTCACATCATTAATGAATGTTTCTTTCTTATAGATAAATTTACGGAAAAAACCTTACTTTAACTTCCAAAATATCATTTATTGGGATTGTGGGGTTTGCTAATAATTGATAATTAGATTATTATATTAAATCCATTATATGATGGGTCATTATTTAATGTTTTGGGAATCCATAGAGGCACATATATGGAATGAGAAAGGTTCATATTTCACATGATATATTTTATATATAGTAATCTTGTAATTATTATTGGGGAAACATTATTTTAATGGAGTGGGTTAGAACCTTTCATATTGTGTTATAATTTTTGAGTCTCTATATTGGTCCCTTGAAATGTCAATACCCTTATGAATGATCTAGGGTTTTTTGATCTATCCACAATTACCATTTTCAATTGTCATGTTACACAATTTTATGAACAATTATTTCATTGTTGATGAATATGATGCAATAAATAATGTGAATAGATTCACAAAAGGCTTTTTCTGGGTTCACTCACATTGGGATATGTCTGAGGAGCATACAAAAATGGTGTGATGGTGTACAAAATTCCCAAAATATATTTATTTTAATATAAATTATATAATCCACTATAAGACTTTATGTTTATATACCCCATAATAAATATAAATAATTACTATTATTCATTTGAATTTATATTTCTCATGTATTATAAAATATATAGATCTCTATAGATAATGAAAATATGTTATAGTAAGGATAGTGTAACTATCATTTCAACCTTCATTCATATGATGGTACTCAATATAACACTAGTTTAATAATCTCAATGAATATCATTTCTTTTTTCCAATTTTTTCAAGTGTTTATTTGAAATTAGAAAACTTTTACTATTATCTTCCTTCCTTCTATAGGGAGAAGTATTCATCGTAAATTTTTAGTGAATATCGATATTTTCTAGATTGATATTTAATTCATCTTAAAAATAAATGTGAAAATAACATTAAATAGTTATATATTTTTTAGATAACACAATATAATTAGAGTCCTAGAAATTATAGAAAAGATATGAACATTTAATTTGAAAAATTCACCATGACATGAATTTTTCTCAATGAGATATTTAACATTGTATTTCTCCACCTCCTCCTTATATGAAATAAAAGGCATGGTTTAGTAAATTTTTTCATGACCAATAAATTATTATATTCATTTCTGATTCATTTTATTCCCTCCAAAGAATCAATTTCCCAACTACAATATTCATAGCTTAGTGAGAAAAAAGAAAAACATCATTTTATGAAACACAATAAAAAACCACCCATGGGGGAAATGGTATGCACATTGGGGTAGAAGAAAATAACCTAGTCACTTCTACATAATGACATAGTTCAACTACTACGGTTATATTTTTGTTCAAAATAGTATAATATTATCTTTTATGAAATGATTCCCCTTACATATATATATAACCAAGTATGATATTTTCAAATGGTACTTATAACTATTTGATCCAAATCTGTTATCCAAATAATCGTATGAAATTAATCTCAGAAATTAATATTGTTGTGTGGGATCATTCCCTATAGTGGAAATGATAATTGATTAAAAAAACTTTTACTCTTAAGGATAAACTATTTAAATATGTCATATATGTTTATTCTCTGATACTTTTTATAATATATAGACATTCAATTAATCATTAAGACTCCACTAACCTCCCTGATAGAATACATCTAGACCCCATAAGACATATCATGAGATCATTCATATCTGTTTTCATTTACTAGCCCAAATATTCACAAAAGTTATTATACCTAATAATATACCCAAAATGGTTTTAGGGAAACCATTTGACATATATCTAAAATAAAATGCCATCTAAGTGACATTCCTTCAAGTGTTGTGCCCATGATTCATTAGTCATCCCATATAATCTAACAGGAATGAAACTCTCTATGTGAATTATATTTCAATGAAAACATTATCATTAAAAATTATTTAATTATAATTTAATTTAACATTGATTTTCACTAAACCCACAATGAATAACTCCCGCCAAATAGAAAATCATGTGACCAACCAAAAATAATTTGTTGACATTATGATAACCCCCCTTTATAAAATATGATATAAAAATTCATATATTTCATACTAATGGTGGAAAATATCCCATAGTATAAATGAATCTAAATGTAAAATAACTATATTTTGATAGGATATGATTATAAATATAAATTAATATTCTATTAGGAACATCTTTATTTGTAATGAACCACACAATAATGAAACCCCTTATTGATTAGAACAATAATACTATAACCGATGAATAAAAAACTAATTTAGTTTGTTTGGGACCATTATTAAATCCATCTATGTTGATGGAGATTTTTGGAATTGAAGAGAAAGTATATTATTCTGTAACACTTATTTGGGTAGTTTATTACTCCTGAAACTTATACTGTGAATTTTGGTGGACATATACAATAAATTCATGATCCTATTATCAAAAACCACATAAATGAAGTGAAAATTTATCATCATATGCATCGTCCATTAGTAATTTAAGGGATTATTGTAATATCAAAAACACTAATGTTATTAAATTAAATTTCAATATGATATTTTATGTAATTTTAATAATTATAGTGGTATTTCTCTATAGAAATAAATTATATAATATATAATGTACTTGTAGTACATTATTCACTCAAGGTGAGCCGCAAAATAAATTCAGAATTATTTCTTTATATAGTATATATATATATACATATAAGATAGAATGTAGTTCCTATTGCTGATTTTCGATCATTCTCTCATTTTTCATTATACATATTAATTAATCTTAATATATCTCTCAATTAATTAATAATATAAAATATACCAACCATTATTAATCATATAACATATAGTTAATATTTGTTCTTCATATTTTAAGTGGGTTTATATCTGGTTAATTTTGAACTATGTAGCGTCACTTGTGGAAAACATAATTTATGTTATAACTACTACAATGTGTAGTAGAATCCTAATGATTTTTATATATTCCAGGAAATTTATTTAAAATCCATCATCATCTATTAGTAACTTCATCTAAGTATCTATGATAGTTATCATCACATTATATTCCACCATTGAAAAAATATACCTATTGTGATTTTTTTATTGATAATAAAGGTCACTTTCTTTCCCTGTGTCACCAATAATAAAAGGGAAAATATTTATCCATTGAAAATCAATATTTTGAAATCACGGGTCTATCATTTTAAAAGTGTTTTCATTGAAACTCATTAATTCTTAAAAATATGTATTCCTTCAATATCAATGAGCACCATTATCATTTAGTAACTCTATTTTTGATGATTAGATTGGGAATATCTCCTCCTGAATAGAATCAAGTATTTCTCAAGAAATGTTTTGACATTGAATTCCTATCCATTGTACTATATTTTTTCCTAAAAAATTATTTTTCAATAATTTTATTTACCATCATGAATAAGAAAAAAATAATATATTTTAAATATGATACTATTTGTCATAATATAAATTATAGAATACTGGTGGGTTATCCATTTGGAACACATTGAATAACTATTACACTACTATGGCTATGAAAAGATGAATCAAATTTAACTATTTCATCGGATAATAAATATTACCTATATTTTTCGATTCATATTGAATATATTCATTTAAAAATAATTATTAATTATTCCAATACACATTTTATTATTTTTTTTATAATTTGGAAACCCATTTTGGTTTAACAATAATTTCATCTTTTGATCTAGGAAAAATATTTTATCATTTATTCTTAAATATTTTTTTGAATTTGAATATGGTTCACATTAATTCAATTTGTATATTTATTAAACAATTTAATGTTTTTGTCTCTACACGTGACATGAAAGTTTTTTATTATCTTAATCCCAATTGTTTATGATATTCTTTTCTAGTATGCAATGACATTCCTATTACTGATTTTAAGCCTTAAATTTTAATTACTTGAATTTTATCATGTTCCCTCATTGACCACAACACACATTTATTAATTAAAATAATCCAAAACATTCTGGTATACCACTAGGATACCTATATCATCATCACATTCCTGAAAATCCTTCCCACTAGTTTGGGATTTTTTTTTATTTTTCCTAAAATGGAATTTTTTGATTTAAAATATTTTCCAACATAAATTATTTAAGAGCTTTAATATTACCCTCCTATAGGAGTTTTCAAGAAATATTAATTTATATACCATATAATACCAGTATTTTTTTATCTTATCAAAAAATAAACAATGGAATATTTGAGAACAATAAGATACAATATTATTCTTATAAAAAATCATGTAATGATTATTCTATTCCATAATAAATAAAGAGTAAAAATTTATAACATATACAGATGTCATAATTATTTCCTTGTAATAAATATCTTATAGTTCTTTTTTAATGACAATCAATGATTTTTTTTAAGGAAATGGTTTCTCTTTTCAAAATTTTTTTATCGATATCGCATATATGGTTCACATTTATACATAATAATTATTTGATCACTAACACATAATAGACTTATATTTCTAATTATCATAAATATTGTATTCCGCCGGTAATTCTATCACAATGACCATTCATAGAAATGATGCTTATTAGAAATAATAATTTTCCATAATAATTTCTGTATGTCGATATTTATCAATATACCATATATGGATACATTATAGAAATATTAATCCAGTGAACATAAATATATTATATCTTATTTATTAATAATTTAAAATTAATTTAACTTATTAATGAATTTAATTTAATGATGATTAAATCTAATGTTTTATTTTGATATATTTTAAATAAATCAATCATTCTTCCATGATAATGGTTTTTATTCCCAATAAAATTATATAAAAAAACAATTGGGGTAAAATAAGGTATGTTGATCATATTCAAATGGATCACACCATTGATACTTATACACTATAATTATGATGGATTATATCCCTCAAAATAATTTTTATTTGATAAATCTAATAATTATAGGAACCAATTGTTATTACTTGGTTCACCCACCATAGTCTATCTCCATGGATCATAGAACAAAAACATAGCTATTTATCAAATTAAAAGTGTGAATTAATTTAATTACAATCTAAAGTGGTCACACTAACCCTCAATGTAAATTAACATTATTATATAATTAAATAAACACTATCACTCACTCTTAAATCATAATAATCCTATAATAAAAATGATATTGATCACAATCAACCATGAAAATAGGTTTGAAAAATGATTTTTTAACAGTCAAATCACCCTTCGTTCAAATGATGCAACTAATTCATCCTCAGGAGAGATTGCGAGGCAAACCTGAACCAAACCCCCTTTTTATAATTCAAAAAAAATTAAAATAGAGAATTGATACTTATTGAGATGATCAAATCTAATATTTAACAAATTCCATATTTATACTTTTTCTCAAAAAAATATAACTCATTTTAGAGAAAATTTGGTTTTTTATCATTGATGACACATCCATAGGTGTCATTTTTTAAAAATCATGTTAATATAACTCCATAATAAAACCATATAAGAATCCATTAAATATTTCCTATTAGTTACTATAATATTCATAATATTGGGAATGAAAACATAATTAATTTGTGAAATTTGATGTCTAATAATGGTAATAAAAATTTAAAATAATAAAATTTCATTAGTTGGAATATGATGACAATACTGTTCTAATCATGGAACAATGAAATTTAAACCCAACAAAACATATATCACAATTCATGCAATATGAAAATAGTCATGAATCGAAAGAGTATGGAATCAATACTGAATAAACATGAGCCATGATATTGTAACAACATGATACCATATAAATTTAAATTTCCAATTATTTAATCTATCCATCATTATAATAAGCAATAACATAAGATCATAAGATAAAAATGTATAACTTCATTCATATATGGAACACATATTTTTTGGGAATATCTGTTTCATGTACCTCACCACCAGTTCCAAAGCCTATAAAAAACTAAAATGTACTCATGAATACATTATCTAGGGAGATATAAACATTTAACTAAAGCATAAGTGAGTTATATAGGAACCTACTCTTCAATAAACCTTACTTAAATGTTCAATAATAAACCAATCATTCTTTATATCATAATGAAATCATGGAATAAATTTTTTTTTATTCAACACATCATATTGAACCCATGGAAATGAAATTGGTTTCATTAATAATATTATAAATAATACATGGATGAAAATTGGTTTAAAATTTATTTTTCAATGGAATTCATATAATGAAATCATCATCTTGATAAAACAGTTGAAATTAAATAGGTATATAATGATACTACATAACATTCTATTTAAATATCATGAAATTAAGATAATGTGTATGTTATTTACACTGTATTGTTAAAGGATATATTGATATGTTAAAGTTACCCAATAAACCAATGTATTGAATAATGGTGAACATACATTAATTAATTAAAACAAATATCGACTGTTTAAAACATAAGGCATTGTATTAAATGTTATGTTTTTTCATAGTGGAATGTTTATAATAAAAAGGCCATGATGGATCATATCATCAATAGAAATGAATATTAAATAAGGAATCTAGATAAAGAAGGATGATAGTAACATATTATGAATTTCCCTAATAAGGAAAAATATATATCAGTGGGTAATTAATTTGATGAGAAACACCCATGTATGTGTTTTATAAAAAACATTTTCAAAGTAATAAATATCCTTGATATTTTGATAAAAACATTAAAATGTAATTTTAAAATATAATAGAAAAATAATATTTCTCAAAATAATGAACATGTGAGGATAATGTTTTATTAAAAATAAAAATAGTGTAAAATTTATTTTATCTCATAGAAGAAAACATAATTTATTATTTTAGATTGTCATTTAATCATTACATCAAAATGGAAAAGTAACAAGTATATTAAAAAGATAATTTCAAAAAGGTGGGGTAAAATATTTATAAAAAATATAATTTTAGTAAAAAATAATTATTAGTAACAAGACATTAAAAATTAATGAAGGTTGTAAATAGAAATGTGTAGTGGAAGATACAACAGTCTATATGAAATGAAATTAAAATTTTTTAATTCATTGTAAATATAATTTTTGAAAACCCATAACATTAAATTATTAACAAATTAACCATTTTAAAAGAATATATGGAAAATATTGAGTTCACATGATAATTCAAAAAATAATTTTTACTATAAAAAAGATAACATTAGTGGGAATATAAAATATATACAAAAAAGGTAAACAACAACAAAATTGGATTAGAATTATTATCCACAATATTACACATTTCATAATGAAATTTTATCAGTGTAAAATGTTTTAATTAAATGGGTGATTTTATACTAATTAGGAATACGAAGTACTTGAAATAAAATCCTACCATGTAAGAATCTAATATTTGATGAAGTAATATCCATTAGAAACATTTTTACTCAAAAATGATAGTTTAGTTAACAAAAACATTCACTATAAATCTATCATAACTATGAAATGAAAATTGGGGAGTGTTAAAATTAAATGAATATAAAAATATCATTAGATACATGATTTTAATTATAATAAAAGGTAGTTTGTTTGTGAAACCACCAAAAAAATAACGTAGGGTGCACAATATTAAACATTACTCAATCAATTTGATTTTGAGACAGAGAACCCATTGAAATAATAGAAACATATCATTAAAAGTTCAATTACATAGAGATCATGTAAAAGAACATTGAATATCAGGAATGTAAAATATAATCCTAATTGGAAATTATTAATGAGTATTTATATACTTCATTCTAAAGAAAACATGTACTATAGTTTCAAATCTATCTCAAGGGTTTAATTTTTATGAAACAAACCCTTACAAGTAAAATAATCATTGGGATAATAACAATTTTATTATATGGTTTTAAGGATGATTTTTAAAACAAAAACAAGTATGATAAACACATACTCTGTGTTAATTATGGATAAAAAATTGAACTCAGATTGAAAGTGTTCAATGATAATTTGTTTAACTAAATTATAGAATTTTTTTTTGTAGAAACCCTTACAACATTAATAAATTTTTGTGTAGAACCCCTTAGAGATAAATAATATTGAATTTAAAATTAAATATCATAAAAATAGTATAATCTTGGAAACAATATTATCTTCATAGTAGATATATGATTTGAAATAAAACAAGGTGTATTGTATGAAATATATCTCAAGGGGTGAAAATTTCAGGGAAGAAAAACTTTTCATAGCCCATATTCTTTTTATGCATGCACTTAACAACCGAAATAATAAATTTATGTTTTTAGAAAATGTTCATAGGATTATTTTTCATATATATTAAATTTAATTTATTATATTTACTAACATATTCTATTTATTTTTTATTTTGTCCTATTTCTAAATAAATATTTGAATTTTTTTAATTTTTATCTATTGAAGATTATATTTTAATTATATCTAAAATTCATAATATAACATCTCTATAAAATTAAAAAAACATGATTTTATTATGATTTTTTAAATAAATATGAATTTATCTTCTTATAGTTATCAATAAGAGAGTTTTAAATTATTTTTAATAGAGGTGGTCAAAGCAACCCGAGAATGAACACATAGTATCTCGATGAGTGAGTATGGTTAAAGAAGTTTATAAATTGATAATAAAATAAAAAATGATATTACTTTTATATTTTTAATTTTTAAATTCAAATATTGTGTGAATTGGATAATGAAATAAATTTAATAAAACAAATGAAAATGATACATCATGGTGCCAGTTTCCCACACAACACATGGTTAACATTTGTATTATTTTATAAGTGGTTGGAAATCAATAAATAACATATTTTGAGAATAGTATCAAAGCTATGTACATTAATAAAAAAAATATAATTATGTTACAACGTTTTTTTAGTTTGGAAAATGAAATGTTAATAATAAATGGTATTGATTATGTAACACATACTCTTAGACCATGATCCTTCTCTTGTAATATTTTTAAAAATCAAGGTATTAGGATAATCTATGATGAATATGGGAGATATTTATTTATTTGTAAAAATATGGTAGGACAATTTGGAATTGTTTCATGTAAATATGAAAGGTGATGTGAAACTTTAATAGTGTTGTAGTGATCCCCTTTTATAAGTGAAAAAATAGACCCTTTGTAAAATACCACTATTTTATAATAATTGAACGATGCCATTACATGGATAATTCTTCCAAATGTTTGAAATAATATGTTTTGGGGAGAGATAAGGCAAATAATAAACACAAACCCAATTTGATACCTATTTTAAACATGCTTAAAAATTTTAATACATTATTTTTACATTTTAATATTATTTAATCTACGCAGAATACTATTTTTTAATCTATTTTATATAATAGATAAAAAAGTTTAGTATCCCTTAAGATATTTTTTTATAAACCATTATTAAAATCCATATAGCCTAATCGATTTTAAAAATGAGGGGAAAATAACTTCTAAATAAAATAAATAAATATATAAAGAATCAGTTTACTATAAAAATATTGATTTCCCCATTATGTATTTTTTAAATTATAACACATAAAATAAAAAATAATGAATAAAAAAATATTTTTATAATTTTAAAACTAAAATAACATATTCATTTTATAAAATATATATTATTTTATTTTATTATATGTTTTTTAGATGAAAATAATAAATAATTATGTAGAAATAAATATTTTACCATTATCAAGGTCATTAACATTAATATTAGTAATAATTATTTTATTCTAAAAATTTCAAATCATCTTATTACATAATTTGATATTTTGTATTTTAAACAATAAACAAAATATGAAATGCTTAATTTTTATAACTAATGAATATGTATTTTTAAAATAACCAATTGACAATAGTTTTTTGTGTAAAATATTTCTTATGTTTCCAAAAAATTAGAAATTTGTTTTATAAATATACAATATTATTTTAAATGAAATATTTTATATGATAAATATATATATCGATAATAAAATGGTTTCAATTATTTTTATGTCAAATATGTGTCATTACATGAAAAATAGATTTTTTTCACTATTATGAAAAAATGAAATTATTTCAGACAAATATTAAAAAGTAACAGTAAGAAAATTTAAAAATGATAAAGTAAATGATTATTTTATTTTTAAATAATTGAAAATATTACATTTATATATTTATGTTTCTTAAAGGAAATATAAATTATAAGGTAATTCATCTTTTATTTATATATGAAATTTTAAAACTTTGATTACTTTTAAAATTATTTAATAACAATCTCTAATTTAATGAATTAACATACTATTTCATATTTTCATGTATCATATATTATTGAAATATTCTTTTAATATTGTTGAATTTATTTTTTATGGTAAATTAAATAAATTAAATAAATAGTTATTAAGGAAAAAACATTCCATTTATATATTAATTAAATATTTTCAATATATAAGTAGTTTAAATAGATTAAAATCTATTTATTTACCAGGGATACTGTTATTCTAATATTTTTTCCTTATAATAATCACCTAATATGTATTGACTAATTTATGTTTAGTTTTTGTGTGTGTTTTATTACGTGTATAGCACATGTTATAAAAGGCATATTATATTAATGGGGTTGAAATCTCTGGTTATTACACTGTACACCTTTAAATAAATTTCATCCATGAAATTTTTTATTACTTATTAATCATGAATATACATGAGGGTATCTATAACATATTCATCATTTTATATATAACTTCTAAAATGGAATTAGAATTACTCTATTTGGCTTTATTAAGCTAGTTATCTTTCTTCAAACATCATAAATATTGCATAAAATCAATTAATAATGTACATATACACACTAACTATAGATTTTAAATAATATAATTTTAAATAAATAATTTTAATCACTAATACATTATTCCACAATGAATGCATATATTTCTCAAAACTATAACTCTATAATTAACCCTGAAATTATATTCAACACCAGTTCTTAATGTAAAATAGTTATCAATATATATCATAACAAAAAATATTAGATAAACAACCCCAAAAAATCATTAACAATATTGTTACTATATCATATATTTATGTGAATTATATCAGTATTATTTATCAGACATTTCACAATATCAATAAACCATTTTTCCCACAACATAAATCTTATATGAAACCAAATATTTATCCATAACATGATAATATGTTCATAAATCATTAACACCAATAATAAAACCATTCCATATACTAAATATTCTATGTTTTTGTATAAAATTTAATTTATGTTTCCAAATCATTAATGCTTATCTACAGAATAATTATAAATATATGTTTCACGTAATCCTCATATGTTTTTGAATATACCATATTATTATTGATAAAAATACCCCACTATTGAAAATAGAAATGCTTACCAAGAATTAATTTCTTTTAACATATCAAGTTCACTAAATTGTGTAAGAATAAAAAAACAAATCATTCTATAATAATTGAAATAAAATAAGATTCTCAAAATTTGATATATTATAAGATTGGTTATAAAGCCTATTGGTTTATAGATACCAACCGACCTCTAATCAATTTAATGTTTCTATTTCAACTAAATAATAGAATTCAATTTGTTATAATAACATACAATATATGAGTATCAAAACATTGGTGTGAAGATTTCTTCCCATATGAAACATTAATTTTAAACATATGATATTGGTAGTTTAATATAAGAATATCTTTCATCAATACATTTTTATAAATGAAATACTTATTGATATTTTATTATCAAATATAATTTTTCAACATCATAATCATATCCTTCAAAATGATTCATTAAAGAGAATTTTAATTAACTATTTCATGTCTCATGGGTGTATAAAAGGAGGTGCATTGTTATGAATCATTATAATGAACCTGGCGATGATCTAGATAATACAAAATTCACCCTTTTCATGGTTATTACCACATTATACATCGAGGTTAGAGCTTTTAGCCACTTGTAATATCAACACATGGATATCATTACTAGGAGATCAACATACTAATGACACCCCTAAAGATTTATGATATTACACTACCCATAGGCATATACAAATAATACAACCAATGTAATTTCACTATTTTTTTCTAAATTTAATAAAAAATAAATAATATTCTAAAAATATTTAAACACTCTGATGATACCAAATTAGTTTCCATAGATCCACACCATATTTTCCTCTGATAAAAATACTGACATTTACATATTATCATTGAAACAATATTATATTATCCTAGAAAAAAATTAAAAAGTTATCCTTAGTATAACAACCCATAATAATCCCACAAATCTAAAAGAACTATTTTTAGTATTTTTGCGAACTAGTTATATAAGAAAATTATTAAAAAACAAATTTTAATAATTCTACATAAACGAACCATAATATCCTCCATTTTATAATTCCCATTTATCATACTCATCTATAAAAACTAAAGAATGATAAAAATTATGATTATGTGATATGATTAACACATTATTGTTAAACACAAGAGATAATAATCGAATATAATATGTGGGAACATGATAGTTATATGGTTATAATTAGGATACATAAGGGAGATGTGCCAATAAATCATAGATCATAAATCATGGAATAATGAAAATATAATAAATCAAAATTGGGTGGAAACATTAGTCAATAAATAAGAGCCTTCAAAGAATAATATCGTTAATCTATAAAAATATTGGAAAAATAATAATAATAAATATATATCATGAACTACACCATAAAGTAATATGTTATGAATGTATAAAATCCTTCAAATACAAAACTCACATTATTATGGCGGAAATTAGTTTTATTATCCACACTATCAAGGCCCACAATTGTGAGAAAATAAAACATAGTTATAAAAACATAATATCATAAGGTGTAAACCATTAACAAATTTATTGGAGGACCATATAAGACCCTCATGTCATTCATCCAAAATTTTGTTTTTCATTTAAAATAACTCATTTATCACATAAAAAATAACTGATTTAATGAAAATCGGTTTAATTAAGCACATCATAAATAAAACATTAAGAGAAAATGGGTTTTATCCATAAGATTAATTAAAATGCACAGAATAAATTTGGATTCATTTCCATTAAAATTTATTAAACCTAATAAATCACCTAAATGATAAACCAATGTAAAATAAATGGGTATCCAATTGTATTCATTAACATTTTAGGAAAATCCTCATAAAAAATATAAATCCTATATTTTTTAAATAGAAAAGTTAAATGGTATAAAGTTATATTAATAATTTCCCAAATAAATTTATTTATGATATTTAGGAGAATAACCTTCACTTACTAGAGGAAAAAATAGTGCACTCATAATTAAAAATCACTAGAATAAATGCTATTCTAAATCCTAGTGGTTGGTTAACATGATAATGGTATTGGTGCAATAAATATTTGAATGAAAATAATATTACATAATCTATTGATATAAATAGTGTGGATATAAAATTTTTATTAAGATATTTTATCATGTATTAAAAGAATCAATGTACATTGACTTATATGAGAAAAAACATATTAATATGTTTTTGAAAAATCAATTTGGAAATAATAAATATAGTTGATATTTTTAAATAATTTTTAAATAAATATTATAATAATTAAAGAAATATAGAATTTGTTTTCAGAGCCCTTAAAATATTTGGATAAATTTTCATTTAAAATTAAAATGTCTTTATCCATCAGTTAACATATTTAGGAAAACAAAAATGTTTTTTGAATGTTTTTTTAATGTAACAGAAAAATTATAATATATGTGTCATTTAAAATGTAATTTTTAATAATCTAATGTGAAATAATTAAAAAAAATATTTTAGTTTTTTAAAAATTATATTCTCTTATATATACATTGAAATAAGTAACGGATGCCAATATTTGTGTGTTTTGAAAGATTCTACATTTGATTTAAACAAATATAAAAATATTTTAATTATTTTAAAAAAGATTTTTTTAATACCACAGTCATAAAAAGAATACAAAATTAAATTTAAAATAATTCGAATAAAAATATAGAGGTAACATCATTTAAATCATATTTATATTTTCAATTATATATTATATTGTACGTTTGAATAGTAAATATGATCTAGGAGGGGAATATGTCTTTAATGAATAGGGGAATTGTTCCTAGTTATGGAAAACTTTTGACATAGATATATTATCAGTGTAAATGATATAAATTAAATGGTTATTTTTGTTCCTAAGTGGAAGTGTATGTGAAAGCACATAAAATAACATGATGTAATATTCCAATCATTAGTTAATAAAGAATAAAAATAAGAATTATAACTCAATGATGGGGGTTGATTTAATATAAACCCTTATCATAATGTTAATATAAGAATCAAAATAATATGAGATACAATTAATATTTAATATAAATTAAAATTTCATTTGATAAAATATATTAATTATAATTTATGAAAAATTTTCATTTAATACCCATGAAAAATAAATAATTATTTTAATTATCGAACATTATCATGAAATTTGAATTTTTGAAAAACAACCCTATAATCATATAAAAATTCAAGACAATCCCCCAAGAGAGAAATAAATAATAACAAACAAATAAATAGAATTAAATATAATTGATATATGATTCCAAATATTTAAGGGAATTTAGATTAATAATTAAAGAGAAAACATAGTGTTTAATTAGAAATATGTTTCATGGGCTCAAAATTTTAAGTATGAAACCTGTATAAGTTAAATAATCATTGATTTATGAACAATATAAAAAAAATTATAAGGAATAAATATTGAGTACAATTAACTAAATATTAAATTTAATTCAATTTATTCATTAGCTATAATAATTTTAACTTGAAAAAATAATCCTTTATTAGAATGTTTTTAATATAAAGGTGGAAAATCAAATCAGCTGAAACCCTTAGAGATTCTACAAAATTTTAGTCAAACACCAATGATAGAAATAAATGGAATATAAAATTTAATATAATAAAAAATATTTTTATAATAGTTCCAAATATAAATAGGGAATTAGATACACCGTTAAAATGAAAAATCATGTATAATAAGAAATATGTCTTAACATTTGAAAAATGAATATAATAAACCCTCACATTGATCCAAAATGATTATCCACATGTATCCAACAACATAAATAATAAAACTATGTTCATAAGAAACCATATTAAGAACCTTATTATTATATGTGAGATTCATTAATAGGGCTAAAAAAAGATATCATCTATACTCGCATCCCCATCATTGTTGATAGATATCAAGAAGTCTACATAAAATGCACTAGATGAGTGAGACAAGGAGACTCCATATCTGTTACAATTTTTTCAATCATTGAAGATTGACTTAGTATATTGATACTTCACAAGGTTAGAAAAGGAGAAATCAAAACAATTCGAGCTCTTATAAGTATCTCTTCCCCCTCTAACATTATATATTTATCATATTATCATCATTACTCAGGGATACATGAATAAAATCCAAAAAACCATGAAAACTCATCTTCAATATGAAGTAGATTCTGGTCAGGAAGACATAAGGTTAAAATAATTTATTTTCGTTGGGAAACACATCTCTACCTCCAGAAAACACTGTAAGATGTAGGCTCTTAGAATAAGGGGATGATCCATACCATTCACCTATCTTGGGGTCCCCAGGTTTCTTGGAAGACATCATTCCTCTTATTTAGTTGATGTAGTGAGTCATGTTAGAAGAACTCCCTCTAACTAGAAAATAATGAATCTCTCAATGGAGTGAAGGATTTGATTAGTTAAACATGAGATTATTTCAAAACATGTTAACTTCTCCATGGTGTACTCCTATCTTGCCTCAACCATTAAAACCATTACTTCTCTTATAATGAATTTTGTTTGGAGTGGTATTATTCTTGAACGGAATATTATTACAACCCCTGGAAGAAATGGAGATTTCTAATTCCACATGGTAGGAATTAAGATAAAAAACCTTGTACTTTTCAACCAATCTCTTTAGTGTCATTTTATTTAGAGTCTTGTTAATGAAAAATAACACTCCAAGGATTTTCTCAAATCCAAATTCCATAGCATATTGATTTATTGAAGGATTAATTACATGAAATCCTCAATTTGGAATAGTCATTAAAGGATTTTCATGAAGAATAAAATGAAATCTCAATGGTTAGTATTTAAAAATTATCCCATTAATTATTAAAGGAAAAATGGACAGGCTCCCAATTAATTGCATGTATAATCACCCATGACACAGATATAGACTACAATGCCCCCATCAAAGAGAAACATGAGTAGATCAACTTGCCTCCACATCAAATATCCCTCCATATATTAGAATATGACTTTTTGAAAACTGTTGACATTCTCATATGGGAACCGATTCCAATGAGTATTCTGGATTCGAGGAGATTCTATAATCACCTCTATAAGGAAACTATACTAGAATATGTATGATTAATAAAAAATGGATGAAACCTTCTATGATCACACTACATTGGCAGCCCCATGTTAATAATCTTCCACTTGAAGATAACATGAAATGTATTGGCTTATCCCCCTACTCTAGTTTATCCCTGTTCTATTAGCATCAAGATGATAAACATCACTTATTTCAGTCTTTCAAGACTTATGCCTCCCTCTATAATACAAAATTTCCTCTGTTTGATCATAATCCTATGTGTGCATTAAACATGATGTATTTTTTTCTCCAAATATCAATAATTCTTATCTGGAAGCTGGTACGTGTACAAATCATGGTTTCATGTGCTGAAATCATCCATATTACATGGAAGAAAAAGAAAAAATCATGAGATGAAAATGATTCATTCAACCAAAATGTTGTGCTCATAGGGATTTTAATCATTACTCATAAGGAAAACCATTTACCATAGGCTGACTATGAAAACCTGATGAAAGACATTATGGTTCTGAGAAAATTGCATCTTCTTGGTAAATTTTTTAAATCACTGGTAAACATTGAGTTTTCTGGAAACCATCATTTATTTGATATATCAAATGTAACTCATATGTCACCTCAAGAAGTAATATATGGATTTCTTGATATGGAATATCCTTTATATATTAAAATTGTTATTTCCATGCAGGGGTTCATGGCTATTGTAGAGAGGTTACTACTCTTAAGGTAGATATGATGGGTTTTATCAAGACAGTGGATTTTTCCATCAAAGTAATTGGAATACAATATGGATGGATAATTACTCATTCACTGATTTCTAACTAGTTAGAATGGATCAGATTCATCTTTCCTGGAAACACACTCATAAATGGATAAATTGTCTGGGAATTATCACTTCAATGCATTATATTGTAACACACATCTATCACAAACCCAATCATGTTACTGATTTCCTAGAAAACATGGGTGCCTCTGGAGATAATTTCCCCTATCATTCCAACACACCTTGTGAAATGCAATTTAATTTTCGAATATATAAGGGTAAATCTCCTTTTTTTTATTGTTGTTACCCTATTTCTTTTTCATTATATGATGTTCTTCTACATTCTCTTTTTAAAAAATGTATAGTTAAAGTTATTTTTTTGTCTAATTTAATGTAAATTAATAAATATAGGTTGTTCCATTAATATAATAAATCTTTTTATACTAAATATATTTATTTCATTTTATTATTATGTTTATGGTAGGATTGGGTGATAATTATTTAGAAGAAATGGTAAGGATTATGTAATTCATATTATGCTTCCATGAACCATCATTGAATGTCTCAATGGAATTGAATAGATTTTGATAACATATGGTTACCTAGGGATTTATGTAATGAATGAGAAATCTAGTGGGGGAATATTTTTTAGAGTTTCAAGGTTCTTTTTTTGCGGATCAGAATCTTTTATATTTTGGAACTGATCCCCTTTAATAAATAATGAAAAGAGAACTTTTGTTAATAATAACGATTATCATTAATAGAATTACACTATTATTGGGGTAATGGTTCCAAAATTTTTAAATTTTTTTTTGACATATGATGGATAAATACATCAAAAACATTTTTCTTATAATTTATAAAAATGTTTCATGCCATAACAGATGATTTTGATATTTTTTCCATTTTGGGTATTAACTTGGTATATTTGTCTTACCTAATTATATTATATTTAATTAATAAAATATAGGGTAACCGTTATATCCAAATTTTTAGGTCATTTAACTATATTAAATATTCATATTTTATCATTAAATTAATAAATGGGATGAAAAAATATAAATCAAAACAATTGATATATAGTGAAATTATTTGGTTGAAAAATTTAATTTTCACCATTACGTGGCCTTAATCATATAAAAAGTTAATTATGAATTAGAAGATTGAAGATTAATTTTTTATTGTTACATAAGAATTGCAGATTCATTATATAAATTATATAATTTTTAATTTACTAGTTAAAATTTATAAAACATTGATGAAATATTTATTTGTAAATAAATTTTTTACAACTTCCATAGTCATTAACATTAATAATAGATATCATACTATTATTAATAGAAATTAAATTAAAAATATTACATAATATGATCATGTTGATATGAAATATAAAATACATTTTGATTGATTTAATTTATATAAGTGATGAAAACTAATTATAATATAAGGGAATAAATATAGTTTTTAAGAGTGTAATATTACTTAATATCCTACACCATCAAAAATGGGTTTTATAATTTTATAATAGTGTTTGTAAATGATTTATTTTAAATTATATTATATATATTTATATGACAATTGTTTCAAATATTTTTATCTCATAAAACTGGCAATATAAGAAAAATTGGTATTTTTCCTCTACTAACATAAAAATAAATTATCATAAAAAACTAACAAAAATTAACTCAAGATAAATTTTGAAAATAGAAATTTAGTAATTTCATTATTATTATATTATTAAATTTATAATTTTTTATTATTTTTGAATGAAAATTGAAAATATAATGAATAAATTATTATATTTAAAATTTCTCATTTTGACCATTCAAAATGTTTTAATATTATTTAACAGTAAAATGAGATTTTATTTATTTTCATTATTTTAGTTCACATGTCTAAATATCCTATATTATTATAATAATCTATTAAATTTTACAAATTTAATTACATAAGGTAAATTATATGACATTAATAAAAAACATGTAATTTGAGAAAATATCATTATTATTAATAATTAATTTTCAAAAAAATATATTCATTTTAAATTTAAAAATTCCCATTTATTTATTATTGGTTTAATGGTTTTCAATTTTGTAATTAATATTAATTAAATATGTTAAAAAACGTTTTAGTCCAATGTTCTTGGTGTTCAGTGTTTCCTATGACACGTGTTATCAAAGATAAATAAAATTTTAGATATCCAAATTATTAGGTCATTAATGATAGACGTCAACCAATAATTTGTGTCTCTCTTATTCTATCATGAAATTATTTTTAACTCCACAAAATTTATCCCAAATAATATTTATCTCTTTATAAATTAATATTTTACGTCAATATTTAGTGTATCTTTATCATACCATTAGAATTTATCATTAAGTCACCTTAATTAGGATAGATGAATTATTTTAAAATGGATTAAAACATTATATTCAAACATGAAAAAATTCTATAAAATCTCTAATATTTAATAACATTGAGTTTTATAAAATATGATTGACATAATTTTATAATGGTGTCATTTTTAATAATTTAACACAACAACCTTCTCATCCTGAATACTCTTTATCAATATTCATGTAGTTTTATTATGAATAATGTATTAGTACATTATTTATTATTGAAATCCATATGAGTATTATAATCTTCACTCAATATCAAAAAATTTATGTATATAAATCCAAAATGAAAACAAATTTTACAAACACTAACTAAAACAATAAATTCTTTTAGGGTGAGCCACATTTTCTTGGTAAATAATTACAACTAATATTCCCATACATTAAATTATATTTAAACTCATATCATAATGAATCATTTCTTACAAAATAGAATATTCCCCTATAGAGTGAATCCATTTCTATATCTATATATTTCAACATTAGATCCCTATTAAGTACCTTTATGACATGATTATATCTCATTGTCCCCATGATAAGAAAGTTAATATTATGTATGATCATTTTAGAATGAAATAATTATTCAGCGTAAAATCATTTGGTTATCCATAATAATTAAAATTTTATATGAAAATCATTATTATGGACACATTCTGTTGTGGTGATATATTTATCCTATATGAAGTTCCTCCATAACTTATAGTATCTTCCATCATATAGGAAATTCATTATACATAAATACATAAAATCATTTTCAAATGTCATCAAGTATATTATTCAAAAAAACACATCCAATAATTATTTGTGGGGGATTTTCTAAAATTATATTTCTCATTATATATTCATTTTTGGAGGAATTAAAATTTCATTTTATTCACGATAATGATCAATTCATAATGTAAAATCATTCAGATATCTTAGTGACTTGTGTTTCAACTAAATTTTTTTTATTGAAAAAAATATAAGAAATTTATAGTTTATATAAAATATCATAGATTGATATTTTTTGTTGATAATTGAATCAAGATCCACCATAACAAAAAATGATTAAGCTGCTATTTTATTCATTTCACTGCATTGGACATCAACAAATTTTAGTTGAAAATTTTATTTAGATAGGGAATCAAATATACCTGTTAGGATATGGTTTAACTATTTGTTATAATAATAAATTCCTAATATCAATTGGTACTATTAATTTAGTAACAAAATCATATAATTATATTGTTAACCATGATTTTGGATATATTATTTTAGCAATGTAATTTTTTTGGTCATGAAGTCCCTTGTTTCTTTGAACTGGTTGTTGACGGATTTACTTTGTGGGGATTGAGAGACATTACTATAATAGTTTATATTTCATTCACAATAGATAATGATCATAATATATTTAATTATATACCTCATAGGTGAGTAACTGTTTTTTATAGTTAATATAAATCGTTATAATAATGTATTTTACATCCACTTATAAAGGGACTAGAAAATTTATTTCCATCCACGGATAAATTTTATGGTATATTAGAAGGATAAAAAATTAAAGGGGAATTATATGTATCACTCTGAAGGGAATCAAAAAACGAATTTTTCTATGCAATATATTAAGGTACAATGTACAATATATAGTTGATTGAAAAGGGAAATAGTGGTGCATTTTAAGGATGTGGATATTTTACCTCCTTAAAGGAATGAATTGTAATATAAATTGGATTATTATTTGAATGTTACATATATATTGATTAATATTTGAAATACTAATTAGTGAACCTTTTTGGATTACTCCAAAATATGTTCCTGGGGAAGGTATGGTGAGGCTTACATCATATTGAATGTCTATGTATTAAATTTCTACCTAAATAAATTTTCGGTTATTTGATCATAGGTACAAAAATTTCCTTGAGGTAAGTCAAATGGTGAGATTTGTTCATGAATGTTTTAGAAAACTAGCATTGGATGAAATGAAATTTAAGTTTGTTTCATTCTTCTATAATGACTGATGAACATTTATGGTTACCCCGATATGGTGACATTCACTAGGCTATATCTAGAGATCTCATAGGAACTCATTACCCCTCAGGATGACCCATAATATAAGTGGTTCCAATAAGGAACCAGAAATAAATACATCATTCACTGGATGGTTGTTCAAAAATAAATAGTTGTAAAAATATAAGTACAAAAAAATATAATAAAGGTAATGAAAAAATTTATAAAATATTTTCATAAAATTAATTTTTATATATATTATGGTATTTCATATATAAATTAAGAAAAATAAAACTAAAAAAATGTAACATGTGGGATAAAAGGATGATACAAAAAAATGACCAAAATGGTCAAACTGAACTATGTCACAACCCCAAATCCTCTTTGTTTCACTCATTTCATTACCATATGATTAAAAACAGTTGCATCTCAACAATGAGATGAAATAATCTGACTAGAAATTCATAACCTATGAACCTATAGAAAACATGAAGACTACATACCCACTAATGTGACTATTCATGGTGTGATCCATTTGCCTATAGGATAATAACATGAGTTCATTAACATTCCATTTATAAATAATCCATGAATTATATTATGAAATATAAGATTAAAAAATATTTTTTCATTTCTGATATACAAAATAAAAATAAAAAAGTAGACTACATATATTTCCATAGATGACACCATTTATTAACCATGAAGAAATTATTCTTTATATAAAAGAACTATTAAATAAAACAAAACCTGAAATCACTACGTGATCAAAATTTTAATGAAATGGGTTAATCCATTAATTTTGTTAATGTAAACACCATTTAAAAAATCCATTACATAGTTATAAACCATTTCCAAAAGAATAAATTATTAATATATTTCCTTTAAATTCATCACCCTTCCCCATTTTAAAATATCAATTGAAATCTATAAATATAAAAAATAGATAATTAATAAAGGGAGAAAAATAAAATTTCATATACATAATATTCATAAATCAATTGAAATATCCATCGAATGCACATCTCACCCCCATGATACACACTCATAAAGAATATATGTTAACACATAATCCAATGTGAAAACTCATATACCCAAAATAATTAATAAGAATATAATAAACGTAAAACTGTGAGTAACCTAGTAGGAACAAGTTTTGATTGTTTATCAGGGTGAAAGTGTATACCCAAATAACAAAAATTTAATTATCACATAACTTTTGTTATATAACAGTATTTCGCAGGCCACATAAAAAACCCCAAAATTTATGGATTACATTCAATTTTTTTTCTATTCAGGTTGTTACACAAATATAAAATGGAAAAATTCATAAACATCACAATTAGTAACCTAGGTTACTCATGAACTCTCTATATATGGTGAATATGATCATTCTAACATCATCATTTTATAACCACACCACAAAAGGCACCATACATTGAATTCAAATATACATATTTCTCTAACATACATCCATTTAAAATGATCCCCAATACAAAACATATAAACAAGAATCAAAATTAATGTAATAGGTAAAATATTCTATGTATAAAAATGTGTTTAAATAATCTCAACTTGTTTATATTCAATATAAAAAAATCATGTAATGTTCCAACCATGCGTTCTATTTATACATTAATATTACATTATTTCTAAATATTGTTGTAAAAACATTGAGAATCCAAATGAATATAATGCAAAAATAACTCCAAAAGCATTAAAGAAATATCAAAACCATTATTTTTATATATTATTTCAAAAAGTACCTTTTATTATAGGTAAACTGTAAATACTCACAAACCACCTTAACGAATCAATGTGCTAAATTAACCAAATTATGGTTCTAAAAGTGAAAAAACAAAAACAATTCAAAATCCCATTTTAGAACACTTTTCGCTACCATATACTGTGATTTTTTATGTTAATATTACAACCTATAAAAATCTCATCTTACATCGAATGGGAATCGAAACGATCATTCATGTGATTGGTGGACGACAACCTCATGAATCAAGGTACGTCATCTTCCATCGCCATCTATTATGGTTAGTTGTAATGATGGATTTAATTTATTTACATATATACTATTTATAACAAATTAATTATTCTAAAAATATATATATCATTTTCTTTCTCAACTTTACATTCACTGAAAATTAAATAGTCATTTACGCGTAAGTGTGGATTTCCATAGCCACGAAGCGATGTCATTTTTTTCATCAAATAATAACAATGTTGATATATAGAAATATATTTAAAGAAATAATATGGTATTTATTATATAATTATCATTCTACAATGATAATAAATATTCTACCTTCCTTCAATTATTATCGTTGAAAAATAAAAATGTTACTTCCATGCTTGTATGTTATACCATATACATGGTTGTAATATTATTAATTACTTTCTTATAAATTGGTTTTAGTTGTATAATTGATGTTTAAAAATGATAAATATTTCATGATTATTGTCTATTTATTGTATAATATTGATTTCTTTGATGATAGTCAATATACAGTTGTCAGTGTATACATATGAGCTGAATATCATCAAAAAATACTATGTGATATTAATTGATTAATTATATTAATATAACATGCAATTAAATAAAATAAATGAAATAATAATATTATTAAATTTTATGACAAATGTAAATAATTACAAAACATTAGATTTTAAGGATGACAATTATGGTATGTGAGGATTCAACAACATGGTAAGGGACTATAGAAAAATCCTCATTTAATGTTCTCCATCCATATCTTAATCTTACATTTACATGTTTCTAACATTACTTATTGGAACAATATAATTGAATTATATGTAATATTATAGATTTCCTTTTACTATATTTAAGTGGTTTTCCATAATGTTTTTACTAATTTTATACAGAACATTGTTGTATTTTTATAAATAAAAAAGATGTATTTTAATGTAAATCAAAATATTGATTTTTTTCCTTCTAGTCTAATAACCAATTGAATTTTTATTATAAAGGTCGTGTTTTATTCAATCAAAAACCCCCATTTATCATATTTTTTTATTATTTTCAAAATGGTTTTTTTATTGGAATGGATGTTTTAATATATAAAATTGTTTTCTTATGACCATGATGAATCATTTACAAATGTAATTCTTATATGTGTTTTTTTATGTTACTATTCTTGGGATGTATTTATGATGATGTTTGTTTTAATTATAAATCAAGGATTTTTGTTTCACTGAAATTCATCTAAATAATTAGTCATGATTTATGTTTGGATGTTGACAGTTTGGTTTATTCGATGTTTAATTGTGTTGGTTATTACAAGTGTAACAAAGATGGTAATTCAATGTGTAACCATGAGGATTATTAAATTTATTCAAATAATGTTACATAATATATAATGGTGATATTAAAATGGTAACTCAATTTACATATATGATTTAGTTATTATTTTATTGGGTTTTATATAAATTGTATGATTTCACAAGGTCATCCAATGGGATTATGTTTAATGTAATGTATTTACAAATTATTATGCATGAATATTATATATTTTTGAGAAAATATTGATGTTTATTTTCAAGATTTAAATGAAAAATATTATGATATTTATTTGTTTCTTTTAATATTTCTTATGATATGGTTTATAAATATCATTGGGATTTTAAATAGATATCATATGTCCAACCATATTTATGTTAAACCCAATGTTTATTTTTTAAAAGGAAGTATTTTTCTAATGAATCATGGGAAAAAAATTTATTTCATTGTTTTTATGTCCCATGTAGATATATTATTGGTTATACTACATTTAAAATAATCACAGTTTATTATGGTTTTTTAAGGATAATTTTCAGGTAAATATATTAATTTGTTTATTTTTCATAAAAATTAAACGTTTTTACATCGTAAAAGATTTTTTCGGCCGATGAAATGTTTACTGAGGGGCTGTTTCTAGTTTGAGATGTAATACATATTTATGTATGTTTGATTACTAAATGCCATAAAACTAAAAACCGCCAGTATTCTTGGTAATGAAAGAATGATAATTTATATATAAAAGGCCATGTATTTGTTATGTTTAAGGTCATTCTTATATATTTGGCATCATAGGAGAGTTTAGAAAACATTGGAGATTGGTTGGTATCCATCGAGTTGATTTTATGGTTTCTTAATATTATTAGGTGATTATAATATTTTTTTATCAAATGATAAATGTCCTAAAAAATATGTTATTATGTTTTATGTGATGGAATTTTATTTTTATTAATGTTAATTTTTTGAGAATTTTTTTTATAATGATGAATATTTCAAAATAACTTGGATACATTTTCGTTATGTTTCTTGAAATGTATCAGATATAATTTTAGGTTATAAAATTATTTACTTTTATAACCTTTGGGTTATTTTTAGTGATTTGTAGGATAACATATTATAATAATTATATGGTCATTGAATTAATATGGATCATTTTCATTTTTACATGTAATAATTCATTTAATAATTAATGTTGTTATTTATATATATTAAATATTATTTATCTTGTTGGATGGAAAGTAATTATTTAAAGTATAGATTTCCCTTTTGAATAATTTTATAATAATTATTACATCAATATATTTTACAAATGATTTTGATAACTTTGTGAGTCCTTATATCACATGTAAGTAAGAGTTTGACATATCAAAATATTTTCATATGACCAAAAACAGTTATGGGTCATGGAATCTTTTTTCGTTTTAATTTAATATATTAAATTAAAAAAATTGATGTAGAAGAGAAATTCCATGATGTACATTGAAATTTAATTTCTAGAATTTTTTCCTGATGCTAGGAAATAATGGTAATATCAGGAAAATATAAATTATTGGATTCAAGGAATGACTTATTTTCATATGTTCTAATTATGAAACACGATTGAATTATTATTTATGAATCATGGTGAAATATTTTATACAACTAAATCAGATGAAAAAATTGGTTATAGTTTTTTTCAATAAGTTGAATTAATATTTTTATCAAAGAAAGTTTTATATATTCTAAATATTATAGGATACATAAGGGTTGTTCTATAGTTTATTTTTTCAAAATATAGAATCATATATTAGATAAAATAGATTCAATAGGAATTTAGTGTATTCATTATGTGAATATTCATGATGAAAATAATTTATGGATATATGATAAAATGATAAATAATACTTTGTGATAAAATGTTATGGATGTTAATGAAATGATTGTAAATTAATATTATTATTTTTTTGTTAAAGATTTGAGATATATAGGAAATCGTTGTGGGGAAAAAGTGATTTTCTAATTAATAATATTTTTAGGAATTTTAATTATATTTTATAGAACAATATAAGAATTATATTATTATAATGTCAGTAAACAGGTCGACTATACATATCTGGTAAGGCCCATGGTCTGAACTAACAACCAATGAGAGATAATGGTGTAATTAATAACACTAATCTATTTGAAGTCATGGTTAGTTTTACATTTTATCATATTACATTGAGTTTGGGAACACATAATTCATGATAGATATGGCCATGGTATTGAAAATTGAATTTGTGATTAATACTATTTCAAAATAAGGTCACTATTTTAGGAACTGTATATGATTAAATTAAACATACCATTATTGGATATTTTCAATAAATTATGATTTTATTATGTTTTATAGGAATGTGTGTTTTCCTTTGAGTTTCAGGGTGTTTTAGGACATTTATAGAACTGATTATATCATGGTGATTATTATTATAAGGAATATTAATTATTATAATGAGGCATTAGGAGTGATTTATGTAATTTAGAGATAAATGTAAAATTAATCATAGAAGAATTTATGATCATTATATACTATTTTATGGTTTTCAATAATAGTTGGAAATATATATAATATTTTAAAGGTTAGTTATTTTTGAATATAAATATGTATAACATTGGTTATTAGTTTTAAATTTTTTATATGAATGTATTATTTCATATTATGAGTGTTCATTCAGTATTATAATTTAAAAGCATTCTCCATTTGGTTTTGGTTTATATCTAATGGCAGGTGAAATATGATCTGACCCTTTTTGTATATTTCAATATTCATTAGAACGTGATTGTACTACTCTAGGAGTAGAGAAAATGTTTTTTATTACTCTTTTTTTGTTGAAAAATATATAAGATTGTTGTACATATTGATTAATGGATGAAATTATACATGTCACAAAAGTATATTTTCATTTTGTTATTAGTATAGATTGTATGGAATTAAAAATTTATTGGAAAAAGGATCTTGAAATTAACCTTTTATCATCTTACCTTCATTTATGATCAATCAATGTTAATCTTCACACATCCCCAGTTTATGGCATTGTGGTTGTTAAATTTATCTTGATTATTCAATTTTTTATGATCAATGATATCTGGTAATCTCCATAATAATTTCAAAATTATTTTTTTACATTAGTTCTATATTTTCACAATACACCAATAGTATTTGGTAATTTTTTATGACCATCATTCTTCCCATTATCTCTTATCAAGTGAGTTTTTATTATCCCTTTGGAAGATGTGGGATTTCAAGAAAGGAATTATAAACTGTCAATCATTTGATTTCTAATATCATGTTCAAATTGTGAGCGTGAAATTTTCTAATTGGGGGTAATAATATAACAAATAGATGTTTTAAAAATAAAAACTTTGTTTTTTAGCATGTATGACATAAACACTGATCCTGAATGAACAATAATATATTATTATTTAAATATTATAGTTAAAACATTACTATTCAATTGGTGGGTTTGAATATTATTGAACATATTATGATATATATATATATTAATTAAATATAAATTTAAAATCATTGATTAATTATTAGGAAGTATAAACTCTTTTTTAAATACATTTTGTTCTTTAAAAATAAATTTTCCAAATATATGGGTACATATTACTTTTTGTCTAGATAATATAATTAAATTTATTAAAATTATAGAAATTATATTTTATAAAAAAGAATTGTTATTTTACATAATAATATATAAATTATATTATGGTCAAATTTACATATATTTACAAAAACATTGATTTTATAATGAAAAGAGGAAAATATTATTTTTTTAAAATGTATTTTCTTTTAATGTACTCATAAATTAAAATAATATTTCTTGTTATATTTAATGTTTAGTTAATTAATTTTTACTATAAATAATCCAATTGTAGTCTTTATAATTAATTTTAGGCATGAATTTATTATAAAAATATTTTTTTACTTAAAGGTCCTTTTTTATGAAAACTATTTTTCTTCACGTTTTATAGGATTAATTTTAAATGAAATTATAACTTTTTTTTCAATTGATTCTGAAAGGAATGATTTCCATATTTGTATTTTCTTGCTCAATATTTTTTAAATGTTTCACTTTTGTAGCCATTTAAATAGTAATCATATTAAATTTTGTTACAATGTTAAAAGATCAATTGATTAATTATGTTTAATAATAATTTGATAAGGAGAATAAAGTAACCCTAAAAGCTGGATTAATTTTATTGGATGTCTATTATTCACTAATGATCTTATAAAGTTCTAAAATATGACATATTTTCCCATATTTCTGTGATTTTGAACTTAAAAATATTTTATGTAATGAAATGTTAAAACGAATATTCTGTTTTATTATATTTAATTTCTCACATAGGGATTAAATGATGTTATTTCATGTTTTAAATATTAATTATAAATATAAATTATATTAATTTATCAAGTAAATTTATTTCTATTTTTTTTGTGATGGTATAATTATCCTATGTAACAATGATACATTATTTATGCAATTAATATAGAAATAAAAGATTTTGATAATCATAAAAACAATATGATTTGAATGAAATATTATTTTACAGGATTTTATTAGATTAATATGAAATATTATATAGGTTCTTTTTCATTTTATTCAAATTCTTATTTTCCATGTAGTTTTAAAAATCAAATGAAATCCATAGTCATGAAATTGGCCTTAATGTTATTCTATAACAAATAATATTTAATTAAATGATTTTTAAATCTAAGTAAATCAATTTTTTGGCCATGTGATTTTAATATTTTTTAAAATACATACCATTGAACATATATAGTAAAATTTTCTTTTTAAATTAAATTTCATGCCCCAAAATGAGTAAAATATTTTAAACTAAAAAAATTGAAATAATGAGAAAAAATAAATTAAAATAAAAATATAAGGGATAACACATCACCTATAAATTTCCAATTTTAATGGATTAGAATATTATAACACATAATTATCATACATTTAAAAAATTTCTATTTGGATCCATTTAAATAATAAAATTAATTTATATTAATTTAACATTTAAAGACATTCGAAGAGTGAACCTCCCCGCCTGTATTAATGGAAACCAATTATTGTCATTTATCTACACATAAATAACAATTTGGATCTCCCAATACCTACCCATAAACATTAATAGTGTCCCTCCCCACATTCTGTAATACCTTTTTATCATAATACCGTCATATGAACTATTTTTCTATAATCCTTATGATGTTGTCCGAACAAGAGTTATAGATCATGACCATGTATGTTCAATTTGTTACATCTTCTAAAGGCACAAAATATTATAAAACTATTATGGTATAATAATAAAAATTCAAAATTATATTATGATATTATTTTTTTAATATAATATCCTATATTCATCTTATATTTCATTGAATGAGAAAAAAACCATCATTCATGTATATGATAAACTACTACCTTATGTACAGATGTAATTCATTTTCCATCACCTCCTCTAATATATATATTTAATTAAGGATTTACTATATATCAATATATTTTATTCATGAAATATTAATCTTTATAAAATTATACTATACTAGTTAGTTTTTATCTTTTCATTCACTTAAAAATGTGGATGTCATCCATGCATATTAGCAGACAACCACCTCAATGATTTTATGTGATTTATTTTTCATCACCACATCAGAGGGATGACATATGTGAGTATATTTAATTAATTAATATGGGTTTTATGATATAATTATATTGTTTTATAGATATCATAATAATGAATTTTTTGCATAATGATCATTTAAACATGGAAACATTAATCTCCCGTATGTAGGTCCTACTGTCACCATGATAGTCACATATTACATTTTTCTAAAACATCACTCATGTATGGTTTAATAAATATATTTTATTTTTAACAATTTCAATTATTTCATTATAATTATTCTAGATATGATGGTATAATGACCTCTTTAACCATAATTATCCCACTAATTGTGGTTTTGACATCATCTAAACATTAGAAGTCAAATTAATTGGAAATTTATTTCTATATAACCTAGTATAATTTAAAACTAAATTAACAAATAACCAGAACATTTTTTTTATACATATTTATAATTAACATTTGATTTTAGTGGGTATGTTCAAGAATTATCATTATGATTATATCATAATTTAAAATAATTTCTTTTAAAAATAACATCTTTTACAATTTTTATTATATCTCATTTTATTCCATGTTCATATTGTTAAAAAATATTTTTATTGAGTTAAATTAATTATAAGTTAATCATAATCTATCTTTTTTAAATTCTAATAATGTATTTAAAAAAGAATCTTTTTACATATTTTATTTATAATGGTTTGAATTTAATTTCAAAATAAAAAAGGAATGTTCTATCTTATCATATATTGTGAATTGTTTTTCAACGATCATGTTACTAATTAATATCATTTGGGAAATATTATTGATTTCAAGGGGTTGAAGAATTTGAAATCCTTAATATTTGGTATACCATCTTTGAGCGGTCTCTAATAGGTTTTGTTCATGGATCCAGAAACACCCAACATCCATCTTATCCCTGAAGACTCATGAGCCAACATTTCACAGGAATGAAATAATCTGGAACCTGGAAAAAATTATTTCAGAACCTACATTTTCTAAGAGGGTGGGAATAGAGGCTCATCACACTCTTTTGGAGTGAACTGTTTCGAATTTCTAGACTCTTATTGATTTAAGACATTTTTAAAATCTTTTGTTCATTCCCAAGTATGTATAAAAAATCAACCCGATATAATAATCACTTATCAATATGAATGGTTTTAGAATCATCTATATGTATTATAGGGGTTACAGAAATGGAGGGATCTTCATGTATTCTAGGTTCTCCATTAATGATACCCATCTCATATACAGATCATATATTCTCTAGTTTCTTATTATGAAAATGATTGATTTAATCCCCACGGGGGTGCGCTCTAGAGTTTATTGTCATATTTGCGGGAGGGATGTAATCATGATATCGAAAATGAACCCATACTCTGGGCTTCATACATATTCTTATGAGAAAAACCAGAGAACATGATGTTCAATTGAACATAATCCGACGCATCACCTTTTAACTGCTTGTGGCAAGGACAAAACCATGATGTTTAATATATGGTAGTGAGTAAATCCAGCAAAATGGATCATATTCATTGTTTAATTTTAGATTACTTTAGGTATTACCATGGAACCTGGATGATATGAGGTCACCCAGGTGGATAAAACCCTACCAAGAATGTGACATGGAGAACATTAGGGTGAATTCAAGTGTTGGGATTGGACATTAGTGAGGCTTCCATCATAGCCTAGTTGGATGGGAATTAAAGCCCACATAGTTCAGAAAGGTAGGGTCATATACATATTGGGGAGGAAAATTTGAGAGTAAATTTTTTTGGCTTAAACCTAAGGATTCATGTGGTACATCATCATTGGGTATATGATCATTTGAAGGATGAGGAATGGGTTTGGGGTTTCTTCCATATATGAGGGTCAATTGAATGTATATGGTTGAGGATAACATCAATGTGGAATGAATTTGAGGTTTCAGGATTGTGTGGATGTCATGATTGCAGTTGAACTCTATTTCCATTTGAGTCTTTCAATGTGTGACAAATAAGTGGAACCTGTGGATCTAAAAATAAAAAAATCCAATTTTTTCCCATAATAGATGGATGAAATAGCCCAAAGTGAGGGAGGGAATGGTAATAGAATTTTTCTTCCCCGCTATTATTTTGGTATATTGGATAGTGACATCTAGTGAAGGATTTAGACACATGATAGGATGGTTATGTGAAACCAGATCACAACATACCACTAGAAAGGCTATGGGAATCCTCAAGGTTGTATTACCATACTAGTCACCAATGAAGAGAGTAAACATCATATACTATCTTTCATTGAAGAGAAAGGCCAATAGATCCCCTAAATACCTATAATGGGGAGGTTCATGTGAGTTCATACATATTTGAAATCCTTATTACAAAGAAAATTTGGACTGGAATACATTCATGGGGACCTTTTTTTAAAGGATACACACATAAAGGGTAGGTATTAGAATAGTTGTCTAAATATGCAAGAGCACGCCTTACCTATCTGGTCTTACTCAAAACACCCCTCGGTCATATTCCACCACGGGCTCTGTCAATGAATCAATATTCTTCACAATAAATGACTTCTGTGACAAAAGAATATGTAGGTCTGTGTAAAACAATACTTAGTTAGACACCGCAAAACACAATGAAATACTATAGAGGAAACCACATGAAGAAGTTACCATGTAGATATACCATTTAAGAGAAAATAAATTAGGAGATATAGTAAAATAAACACATGTATATGTCTATATAACATATAATAAAAACATAGTTGTATTTTTGTAAAAGATTCCAAGACTCAAAATCTCATCCAATTCCATCAACACAGTATCGCTCCTAGCAATCTCTTCCTGAGATATCTCACTCCTTGAGCTATCAGATTGAAGCACGTAGAATACATCTAACAAAATTACCAAATAGAAAAGTAGGTAATTGAAAAATTACATAGTTACCCTCTAAAATCATGTATTATAAAGGCATAGAGATTATATAAAAAATGGAGTGTCGTTAACACACGGAATGGTGGTATCACATGGAGTGTTGCAAACAGACAGAGTGTATTTAACACACATAGTGTCAATAGGTCATGTATCCCCCAAGAAATGTAGTCACAAAGTCATATTTTAATTGATTCATAACCAAACATCAAGAACTAAAAAATTAATAAAGTACACACATCAGGTCTAGTCATATAGAATGGAATGAATCTAATCTCAATACACAGATAGGGGGTCCTCCACACCCAGTCCTCAATGGGGGGACTACTCACCCTACATTAAACATCATCCTAGGTTTGGGATATGTGATCATGTAAATATTGTCCACACCTTGTACAATAATCATATCTAAGGAAACATAAAGATATGTTAAGACCAACGGGGCTCTCAGGGAGATACATTCTCCAACCTGTTAATTCAACTATTGAAGATGAGTTGAGACAACTCACCTCAAAATACAAGTTATTTTCTATGATGGTAAAAAATATCATTCATCAATCCCACATTGAAAAATACTATGGTAACTCTCTCAACATATTTTAATTTAACTAATAACCCACAATGACATCTCCAAATGACCACCCTTTCGATAGGGTCGCAACACTATAGATGGATCACCAGTCAGATGATTCATATGAATGATATGGATTTTTTAGTTTAAAAGGAACAATCTGGGTCCGACTTGACTCAAAAGAATATACCCAGCCTATGGGAAGACCAAGCCTGGTTAGGTCGACCGGGTCCAACCTGGATTGACCTGTCCTAACCTGTTTCGATCGACATGACTAGTTTCTGCCTAACCCAATCTATCTCGGGTGGATCGACTCATCACCTATTCCAATGTCCGCATGTGAAATATGCATTTTCCATGTTCCACATGGAATTAATAACTATGTGAATCCTACGAGTTAACATGGTACCACTATATTCATCAAACTCAGTCACCGCCTCTCATCTCCTTTACAACTTTTCACTATTGCGGGTCGCACATAGACTACCAGAAACATACACAGTGGCCCTCTCTGCATCCCCAGTTGACACCACATTCATTTTCTACATCCTTTTTATCACCACCTGTATTCCCCACCACTACAGTCTCACTCGGACCATGTCCATCCACCACATGTGGCCGCCCTTCCACACAACACCCGACTGCCAGCCCGTCCTACATGCTCTTCTTGTCCTGCCCCCAACTAGGTCATTTTTTCCTCCCTCGCTAGCTGCCTTGCCGGTGAACTGATATTCACCACTCCCTCTTCCTAGATCCAAATGGATCTACTGCTCTAGGTGTCATCATGAACTACATTCTTACACCACCATAACCCATGTCCTCAGGTAATTTTTTCCACTCTTTCTCTGCCACACCATTTCAATGTCATTGTAGTGTCCTATACATAATCATGGATCACTACTCCACATATTTATGTCACAACGATCCTCTATTCGTATATTTCAATAAACGTAGAATGAATAGAGGTTTGGGGAAATGGATAAATGCACATGAACTCCCAATGAATGGATGATGAACATTTTCATGTTACCCTTGATCGGTTCATGTGAAAAGGATTATGAATAACCATTCAACACATATATTTAATCACCATTAAAACCCCACCAAGAATTTATTCATCTTGGAAGAATGGAAGAACTACAGATCAATCTATTTTTGGGTAGGTCTATGTTCATTTTTTTAATCTAAGAGGGGAATGGAAATTACCATGTGATTAATATCCTAACTCGATTCACTTTGATCGCTAACAAAGAACTTCCAAGGGTCATTGCCACAAGTGAAGATCCATTTAATTTTTGATTCATCATTGATCGTTGATCCACAATCCACAATCATTCATCAAGAGAGCTCTGTATCATTGCCTCAGTGAAATTCTAGGGTTATCGTGACAATCCTGAAATCTCTAACAATCGTGTATTAAGATAAAATTAATCATTCATTAGGAATAAAATAAAATTTTTAAATATTTTAATGATTCTTATACCCTAAAATTAATTTTCACTGACATCAAACACTGACTGATACTAGGCCTCCCCTAATAAAAATCTCCTTACAAGCTCACTAGTGGCCTCCAATTTTCAATATAATTTACCATTTCTGATTTATTTGGATTTTAAATAAATAATATTTTCATTTAATTATTTTATTTTATGTTACGCACGTTTTAGGTTATTCCACTGAAGACCTAGGATGACTAATGTTATATCAGGCCTAGGGTAGATCCACAACAATGAGCTGAACAATGCCCTCAATTTATTATATGGGAGCCTATTAAATGATATTTAACTTTTTAAATAAAATTCCCTCTGTGTGCTTTTAAAAACATAACATTTTTCAAAGAATCATTCTAGGAACACAAGGCCTCATATTCACACATCTTCTCAGCGCCTGGTCTCAAAATATTTCCATATAGTTTCAAAAAATAAATTTTGAAAAATCCTGGTCATTACATTCTCCCACCTTAGGCGATTTTGTCCCTAAAAGATAAAAAAAGGATACTCAAAAAAATGAGAGTACTAAGAATGAATCTATTAATCCCACTCTCATTTTATCTCTTGGAGATTATCATGATGCCAAAAATAAAAATTAGAGGAATCAACCACCCACAAAGTATCCCATCCCGTAGATTCCTGATCTTTACCACATACTCACAAAATGTCACCCTATCATTAATGTCCATCTCATCCCAGAAAATTGTGTGTGATGGATCATGCAGATATCTCTTTATCTGATACACATAGTTGACATAGTGTACCCGGTCAAAATATAGGGGTGTATCTATGTGGTATGCCACCTCACCAACTCATTGATGTATTAGGAAATGGCTTTTGAACCTTAGAGATATATTTTCATTCTTGGAAAATCTATGTATCCAGCATTGAAGAGGGGCCTAATGGAATACATGGTCTCCCTATTCTAACTCTAAAGGCCTTTATTGCTATTTTCCATAATATTTTTGACTACTTTGTATAGCCTTTATCTTCTCATGGATGACATGCGCATTCTTTATAGTCACCTTCACCAATTCTAGGCCAATGTGCACTGACTCTCCTAGGTCAGCACAATAAGGTGATGACCTATACAGTCACCTATACATTGCCTTAAATGTTTCCATATTGATTTTGAAGGGTTATCTATTATTGATTGAAAACTCCAGAAGATGTAGGAAAATCTCCAAACTAAATCCAATATATAACATGAAATCCTAAATCATGTCACACCGAACCTGAATGGTTCTCTCTTTCTTGACAATTCCTATGTGTGAAACATTGTGCGGAAGAATAACGGATCCCCAAACATCACTTGTAATCTATACCACAACTAGGATGTAAAGCATGGATCACAATATGAAACAATTGTCAATGTAATTACATGGATTCGAAATATATTCTGTGTGTAGGATCATCCAATGATGTCAACATAACTCTACTACCACATATCTAGAATATGGGATGAAATGGTGAGTCGTTCAATGATCACCCAAATGGTATCTTAACCCATGGACATACATCATAAACCTTCCATAATGTCAATTTCTATCCCATCCAACACCCATTCTGTTAGCTCAAGGGGTTGTGTCAAACCCACTGGAACCTAATTCCACACCTTCATTTTTCAACATATATGGCATTGTTATAGAAAATCTACAACTTCATCCTTAATCCCTAGCCACGAATCTGACATCAGAGGTCCTAATACCTCATTGAAGGTACTGTATTTTCCTCTAAAGGTGATGCATGATATCACCGTATAACCTCCCCCCACAATGCCACTTGTACCATAGACTTTCCTCCAAGAAGAATAGGGCAATCCCCACATTTCAAAAAACGATTAAGGTCATGCCCTGTGGACATTTGATCTTGTACAACCTCTCAGTCGGTATCCCTTTGTAGAACCTCCATAAATCACTGATAGTGAGGATGGGTGGCAAGCATTGAATAAAGATAATCAGTTCTAGGTCCATCTATAATGGATGTCTTCAATGAGGCTAACTACTTAGATGCATTTTTTAGCAACTGAAATCTAGATCTCCGGCTTCGAGCATGTACTACCACATTCCCCGTCCTAGGATAATAGAAAATATCCAAGTCATAATCCATGATATAATCTAGACATTTCTTTAATGTAAACATCCAATCCTTTTAAGAGAAAATATATTTGATACTCTTATGGTCTAAGTAGATGATAAACCTCTTTACCATAATGTAGTGTCACCATGTTCTCGATGAAAAGACTACTATTTGTAACTCAGTATCATGGTTCACATTTTCCTACTAATGTGATTTGAACTGGAATAAAGCACAGGTAATCTATTCATTACTCTACAACAAAAAACAAAAAAACCCTCATTCCAGATGCATCACAGAACACTACGTACTCACGAACCTCCTCAAGAATCCTCAAGAGGGGAGCACTGATCAAAATTTTCCTCAACCATCATTTGATCCAATGAAATTGTAGTCTCTGATAACATATGTATGAGATCAATGATGACCACATAGGGATTCCTAGAGTGAAACATTCGGTCTCAGGAATTCCATCATCAATATGTCCTCACAACACACGTTTTTCTCAAGATGCACTGTGTGATGCATCTAATATGCTGGTGTAGATACCAGTATAATACTGAGGTGTAGATCGACATAGAAGTATATCTCTTAGCATGTATGCAATACTAGAACATCTTTAGAGAATACTTTCATATACTCCACCACAATTACAGGAAACTGAGGACTAAAAACATCAACTGCACTACTGTTTATGATATCTAACTGAAAAGTAATTAGTTACACCCTCCTATTCATGAATCCATCTTGAGATGCAAGGATTTTCCATTCATTGATAAAAATAGAAATATGGATCTATTATCATAGATGAACCACATAGTTTTTGTAACAATCAATTTTAGCATGAACTGTGGATTCTAGTCCATAATGATAATGGAATCATAAGGCCTGGACACTACAACCATGAGCTCCCAACTGAAACTATCACCATTAAGATTCATGTCACACAATCGTCACTGGTGTGTGATCATTGGGTCTCCTCCAATAGTAGTCTCTAAATGTGTGGGTCATGTAAATGGATTTACCAGATTCTCTATGTATCAATCAATAAAATAGGCATGAATGAAAAACACTAGCACAAGTTTCTATTAAATACATATAAAGTTGAAAAACCCTGATTATACCTAGAACCATTACTGGATTCCTGAAGTGAATAGCCTTAATAGCCTTCAACTTCATCATCCCCTATCCTTTATCTCCATGTGTCTTGTATATACCACCTGGGTGTGGTGGTGGTTACACATCAAAATGATGGTCGCCACATAGTGATTCCCCATGTCCTCTGGAACATCCTCCACCCGATAGATCTTTTTTCATATGTCACTGCCTCTTCCTTGCTAGTTCATTAATTACCACTCGAATGTGACATGAACAATGTAGAAATATTGCAAAAAATATTCCTTCCCAAAATAAGAATAATAATGCTTCTTACTCAGTAAAATAGCACAACTCTGTAACTTCTGATGACACCTCTTGTTCAGCCTCTTATCTTGAACACCAACTATTGGTAGGTCCTACTTACCCTACATGTATGGTGATCACAAATATGAAAACCATTGATATGAGTTCAGAACCTACGTATCATCATCCAATACAAAAATATACATCTATTACTTAGTTTGTAAAGATTAATCCACCTAGACCACTTGAGGTGACTCTATGAACTGATCAATAATAGAATGTACAACCAAATGACCATACTGAAGAAAAAAATGCTCTATGACTATCTCCCCTTAGTGAGGCTTCTAAAATTATCTGGTTGAACTCACAATCCTAATACAGAAACCTCGTTGGATGGTATCTTGAATTCATACAGTAATAAAACAATATTTATCTTGGTTAACGGAGTATTCATAGTGATATTACTCAATATGGACTTGGAAAACACAACCCATTCCCATGTGATGTGTTCACCTTTATTTTTCTATGAAACTAGTTATTTCATGTACCAAGTCCAAAATCAGTTGTACAGAGTCCTGGTGTATGGACACATCAGGCTCTACAACAACACTAGAGTCCCAAGCCTAAAATCTGAACTGAAAACACATAGTACAATTTCCCCATATCAGTCTCACATACTCTCATTCTTAATGTAGAATGGATATACTCTCATACCACTCTTTCATGTCCCCTCCCAGAGGGTCCTATTCCATGACTACCTCGAGCAAACCTCAAATAGGCCAGGGGATGGAGACTAGTTCCATGTAGGCACATAACTAAAATGAGAGAAATTTTCCTTTGTTCCTAGTCACACACACACACACACACACACACACATCTCCATGCCCAAAATTATGAAAAGTAAAAAAAGTAGTAAAAAAATATCGTCATACCACAATATCATAACCAAAATAGTATGGTAGGAAATTAATGTTTAGTAATTTAAAATGAGCCCAAAATACAACAATACCAAAAAGAATGTTTTTTTAGTACATGGTCATAAATCTCATCCGTAGAGAACCCTACCTGAAGGGTAGGTATAGGAAAAACAATATTATAATGTAGGATATCACCTCTACTATTTGATCGATCTCTAAATACAACTTTTTCCTAGTCCATCAAGGACTCCATCAATGTGTTGATAGTCTACACATGACATGACACATTATATAATAGCCTATGTATGGGTGAGTAAAACAATACTTAGTTGGACACCCAAGAACACAATGGAATACATAAAGAAAACAACACAAAGAAGATACCATATAGAAATAACACAGATGGAAAATATAAAAAACTATATATTTTCATATCAACATAGGTATATGTCTATAGAACATATTACAAGAACATATAGGTATACTAATAAATGGTTCCATGCCTCAACATCATATCCACTACTATCTACGAAGTTACTCTTGTTGGACACTCTTCCTGAGAGATATAACTCATTGTGGTATAGGATATAATCACATAGAACAGGTCTACAAATAGTACCCAAAATAACACTAGTGTCCTGAAAAGTTATGTAGTTTCAGTCATACATATCGTATTGGAAATAAACAGTGGTTTGATAACACATATAGTGTTAGTAACACACCAAGTGTCGGTAACACACAGAGTGTTGGTAACACAGAGAGTTTCGGTAACACATGGAGTTTCAATAGGTAATCTATCCCCCAAGTCACTTAGTAACCAAGTCACATAGTCACCATGTTAGAAATAGACACCAACCATATAAAACTACTCGAAAAAAATATATTAGGTCTTGCCATGTAGAACACAAATAATTTGATCTTGATATACATATAGGGGGCCCTCTATACCCCGATATCACTGGGCGGACTCATAACCATATTATTAACATCATCCTTGATATGGGATAGGTTATTGTGTAAATATTGGTCACACTATATCACCAAATCATATATAAGGTACCATAAAGATTTGTGATCCCTAAATGGTCTTCTTGGTGTGATGCATTCTATAAACCCGTGAGTAAACCTTCAAAGTTTGGATGATACATCAATAATCTAAACACTGGTCATCCTCTAGGATGAGAACATGATCCTCCATCGAACCCTCATAGGATAACCCCAAGGGTACACTCTCATCCTCTTCTGTTATGACTAAAAACCCACTAATACATATCAAAAGGACCGCACTGTTGAAAAGGTCCCAACTCCATAGACGGAAAGTGAATCAGATGCTATATTTGAATGATATGGCCATGTTAATGAAAAATGACTGATCTGAGTCTAGTTCATGTCTGACCTGACCCTCTGGAGCCGACCTAACCCACTGGATGACCCGACCCGACCCGGTGTGACCAACCTGACCTAGTTCAGACCGGTCCAAATAGGCTTGGTAGTTGGGCCTACTATGCTATTGGGCTATCAGAGCAACGCGACTCTTATTCCACAACCACTACATGGTCTGCTAGACCATGTGACTTTGATTAGACAATGTAGTGAAACTACTCTCAACATAGTTCTATGATGGTCAACATGGTCCCACCACAGTCAACATGGTTATGTTGCAGTCAATGTGGTACCACCACAACGAACTCTATCGATCGTTGTGTCCTAGATTTTCTACAGCATGTTAGCACCATGGGTTCTACATGGAATGACAACCACATACATGAAAGCCCTCCCCACATCCCCTATTGGCATTGCAGTCACCTCCCTGGGCAGCCTGCCATAGTACACTTTTCACTGCCTAACGTGACCCCTAGTCACAACCTGTGGACCTCACCACCACATACTCCCTCTTATGTGGTCCTTTCTGAATAGCATCTAGCTTCCAACACTGTCCACCCTACCACTAGACCATGTTTTCACCTTTTCCTAGCCCATCACCCACTGGGACGCTTCTGCCGTCACCGCCAGCTGCTATATCGACGACCTACTATTCGCCACGCCCTTCACCCGAAACTGACTAAGGCCACTTATCTGGGATCCATTATGTGCCTCCAACATATGCCAGCATAACCTTCTACCTCACATGATTTGCGTCATGCCATCAGGGTTGATACTTTTTTGATGTTGTTGTAGTGTCAGATCCCTGGCCTTGGATCATTGTTCCTTGGAACGATGGTGCAATGAACCTCTTTTCTTATTTTGGGAAGAATGAGGAATGAAGAGAGGTTTGGGGAAAAGGTATAAAGAACATGAATTCCCAATGAGTTAATGATTTCTTTGTTCATGTCATCATCAATTATTTCATGTCAGAAGGAATCTTGAAGAACCCATCATTAAACAAATCTAATCCTCATTCAGAACCCTACAACAAGTTATCCATCCCACAAGAACGGATGAACCATGGATCAACCTATTTTTCTATTTGTTCATGTAAACAATTTAATTCTATATGGGGAAAAAATCATAGTGTGATTAACATACTACATTGTTTTGGTTCGATTGCTGATGAAGAACTTTCATTGCGTAATTTATATGGGTAAACATCCTTTGAATATGAGGTTCATCATTGATTTTTGATCCATGATCTACTATCGTTAGTTGATCATGTAATGTAACATTATGTTTGAGGAATTCTAGGGTTAGGATGCTAATCCTAAATTATATGACTAGCATGTGTTAATTGAAAATGTGTTGTTTCATCCAAAATAAATTATTTTTATTATAATATTTTAACAATGATTACATCTAAAAACAATCAATCACAAATGGTCAGTGCATTCCTATGTTAGTCCCCACCTAAGAAAAACATCCCCATGAGATCCCAATGATGGTCTATAATTTCCAATCCATGTTACCATTTATGATTAATTTCGAATTTAAAATTAAAATAATTTTATTTTCTAGTATTATTTATGGTACACCCTCTTGGAGTATTTTTATTGAAGACCCGTACATAAGAAAATTAATTCACGCCATGGGTAAATCCACTGGTTGAGCTCAACGGTGCCCTTGTATTTCTAATACAAGCGCCTATTTAGAAGTTATTTCACATTTTCAGACATGTTTGGAACATGTTCTATTAAAATCATAAATAAATTTAGTGAATTGTTTCAGGCACACAGGGCCTCAGATTCACACAATGTCTCAACGCTTAGTCTAATAATTCCCCTAAATAATTTTTAAATAAAATTCTATTAAATATGATTCATTACACCATCCTTCATGGATTCTCCCGTGTGAACATTTTCATCAAATTATTATTTACATATTTTATTTTACTTTTCAAAGTTGATGGAATTCTCTTCCAATGATGTGAAGAATTTTCTGGTCCCAATAAATTCTCTCATCATAATGGGTGAAGATTCAGATAAAGAGGAGCTTGTTCTAATGTTGAAATTGATCATGTTTTGAATAGGATTATGGTACTCAATTGGACCTACAATAGGGGACCATTCCTATTAATATGTTTCTCAAATCATCTTTTTTTTACAAAATTTCTCAATGAACTGAGAACTCCATACCCTCAGTTGTATCCAATTTCTTCAATGTATAATTTACTTTGCAGTTTTCCTTTATGGTGAACTGAACTTCGTTGCCTGTGAATAGAAACATTTTATTTCCCACATAGCATCTAGATGAGTTGTGGATGGAATGTCCCACAAACTAAGGCTTCAATTGAAAATTATTCACAAGACAGTTCTTCACAGGACAATGGTTTACTGGATAGGGCTTCATAAACAAATATTTCATAGTGCCTATAGAATTTCCCCAATACTTTCGATAAGTATATTTAATTTTTGTAGAAGAATATAAAATATTCATGATGATCCATTGTATGAAAAAAATGGTCCAATTTTATACATCAATAACAATGACCATGAAAAGTACTAGCATGTCAAAGAGAATTGAAGGAAATCTTCAATATTAAATTAACCATCAAGTGGTTATTATGATGGAACAAATTTTACTATATCTTCTAACCATTATATTTTCAAACTGACTATCACATTGAAATATCAAACTCAATGAGGATGATACCCTTCAACTTGTAGATCAGAAACTCTCATATACATAGTCTGAGATGTCTCGACATCATACCCAGGTGAAAATATCTACTACAAGGAAGAACATTTCCTTTTTAGGTCAATATAAAGAATATTTATAGAAATTATTATATTTTGAAACAATGAAACCATAATAATAATAAAATATTCTTAAAATCCACTATTACAGATTACCCATATATATTGGACCTCTCCCTAGGCATTCCCAACAAATGTTGGAGCCCCGCAAGGGATTCACGGTCTAGAGGAAGCATACAATATGAATGGGCTTGGGCATTTCTGGTGAGCCAGAGTTTCATAGAATTCATTGAACTACTGGAGGGAGTCATCTTATAATAGGAAGTATGGCTCTCTTACTTTTTCATTTATTCACTTATCAAGTTGCTACCCAAATTAATTATCATTTGATGTTCACAAACCAACAAATTATATTTATTGCATAGTGAAGAGGGGATCAAATAATGAGATTTCTAACATATAAGTGGAATCCTCATTCTTAGTAATATTTATGATGATTTTTTTTCTTATAGACGATACATGAGAAAACACTATACATGTATCTATATATTCACAAGAACTATTGTACGTAGAGGATGAATTTATTTGTTATCACCTACATACCCACTCACTCATTCCATTCAATGTTTCAATTATTTTCTACCAGTTAGTGGTTTGAGGTACAAAATTCAATGCAACATGACTCATCTAACTTAATATTTACAATGTATTGAGGGTCGATACTCGAGTACTCATGAGAATATAAAATACAATTCACGGTGTTATCAAATATAAATAGACATATATACAATATTTGGATTGATATAATTGTTCACTATGTTCCTCAGTGTATTGATCATCACATCTTGTGATTCCTAAAATAGTGCTATGTTCTAGAACCCAATGATGGTTGTTAGACATGTGGAGGGACACCCCTATAAAATTAGTTGTACCCACACTTTCTCTTATATAAAAATTATAGGTGTAAATGAATTATGTTTGGTCCCCGCATCATCTATTTGTGTGGTTATAATTATTATATACCTAGGAGGTATAGAACTATTGATTCAACAAAATATAGAAAATAGAAATGGTCCTTCATTCGTATTTTCTACCTACACTACATAAAATTTCTATCATTCAATTGAAACCCTTGGTAATAAATGATAGTTTCTAAATATTGAATAATTTTCAAATCTTTACTTTCATTCCATACCATAAATATTCAAGAAATGAGGTTAATAATGGTTATGGGACATTAGTGGAATTCTCTCACATCATCTATTTTTGAGAAAGTGTTATGAATGCATGGGAAGACATAGTGAATATCTATGAATTATATACACATTATAGATTTTCATGAAATATTGGATGTATTAAACACGTGTCCTCATCCCCCTTCCATGGATTCAGGTGTCTCAACGAGTTTCCCATCATCATCTATGGATGATGATGATGAGAAAATATATGAGCATGAAAATTTCCTATGGGATATTAGGGGGAAAATATAACGGTGTAAAAATGAAGATCCTCTCCATACATGGTTTGTCAAACACATTATTCATTTGTTTCAAGGGGTCAGTTCCATGAATCTCAACACTCTACGTGCTTTAGGGTATCCCCAACCTCCAGCTCCCCCATTACTGAAGTTGGTACAGATCCAATGATTTCTTCTAGAAATATCGGTAGTTCAGCTGATATTAGTTCTAGTGGAATATAATTGGGAACCATACTAATTGATGATCAGACTATCATCCTGGTTCTCAAAGTTGTCCATGAAGTAGATATGGGCGATTTTACTACTTTGGAGTTTTTTTCAACACAAACATGTCTTCTATGGTTGCAATTATAGATTACATGATTGTGGTAGTGAGTTATTGGGATCAAGATCCAATCATTGATGTCGAACACCAGGTTGTTTGAAGGTGGTTTTGAAAAAAGATATATGCATTCAACATAGAGTCCCCCTAGAAAAAATCCTTGATTGGATAGACAAATTTCACTATCATTTCCTTGGATTAGTCTTATGTGGGTTTGATAACCGTATGCCACATATCCTTGTTCAGAAGATCTTTATCACTAAATAAGTCATTGATTATTGTGAATGTGAGCTGATTAAGATTAATTCTTTCCCTCATCTACTCGAAGCCTTATGGAGTACTATTGCATAACTACCACACTTAGATTATAAAAAGGAAAGACATTATTATCACAAGGTCACACAAACTGTTTATCTACAGGAATGTGAGGCTCTTGTGACATGGTTAAATATGCATATATCATCAAAATTTATAATTTTCAATCCATCAAGAAAATGATCAATTTATCTAGGCTATAATTTAATAGATCTATAAAACAACTGAAATAGAAGCCCGAAAAATAACATGTTATTAGAAAAATAATAGTGTATTGTGTGGAGGTAGTTGATTTTCTAAATAAATAAATTAATGATTAACTATATTCATTAGTATTTTCTATTATTTTTAAACTCACTCCAATAATTTTTTTGTTGTAGTGTTAGGATAGAGACTCGAGAATGTGGATGTTCCTCCATTATCATTCAATTAGTAAATGAATAATAATTTTTCTTTGTATGATAAACTATTATCATACCAAGGAATGACCATCCCTAATAATTTGTAGTGTTTTTTAGAAGATAACATCATAGATGACATGATATAGCTTCATCACTTGATATCAATTTCAATCACAATATGGGATAAAAGAATATTCATGATCATGTAATGCACTAATTTTTTCCTTGGATGAGGGACATATCGACCCTAAATTTTAATGTTGATAGGGATACTTGGGAAAATCATAGAAGATTTTTATTTACAATTACTACCCTAATTTTTTCCTAATTCCACTATGGTGCAAGATGGGAAGGTATAAACAGACATTTTCTTAGGCCTTCCTTTATGGTGTCATGACCGTAATAGTTCTATGCTTATTTTAAAATTTTATGTTAATCAATTATTTTATAAACCATAAAAAAGTGGGTTTTGTGTCCCATTACTCGAAATTTACCGAGGTATTATTTTATCTTTTTTCATCATTATGAATACAGTTTCTTTATTCATGGGACATTTTTGGCCTTAGAAACTTAAATAATGCAACTGATGTTTTATGTCTAAAAAATTTGACCTGGAATTATGGGAAAAGACCCCCAATAATGATTTTTTCTATGAATGTCCTAATATTCTTTAGAAAAGACTGATAGATTTTTGGATAATAGTTTTATGATATCTGAATATGATACATGATCTGGGGAATGTAATGAATGTGTAACTATAATAATGCTCTCTATCACAACGTTGTTGGGGTGTACAGGGGTAGAAGAAGCCTCTCAAGGGTATGAATTTTACATTGGTTCAAAAACCCTATTTTTTTAGACTTCTATAGAACCAACTAGTGAATATTGAGCACAGTAAAAAAAGGTGTGATTTTGACATAAACCCTCCATCTTTTATGGATTTAAAAAATTTAAAAATTCATATCTCAAAAGACAATGAAGGGTGTCATGTGAGTGAAATGATATCTGAAAATGATGAGGGAATATATATCAGTAGTAGTTGTGAATGTAAGATAACTCCTACCTGGATTTAGTTTGGGTAATAGATGGTTATAGCTTCGTTTAGTTTAATTACTTACATCTAGTAAAATGATTATGTAGTATGATGAATTATGGTTTGAGGTTGATGTTTTATGTTTACTTATCTTTGACTGGGGTATTAATTAAATTCCATTTCCATGGTAGTTTATCAATGAATATTCTATCATAAACATGCATGAATGGGAAATGATGTATATTGTATCCTGGGGTAACTAAATATGAGGGTTGATATGGGACTAAAATTTAATTAGGGTATAGGATATATGGAATCCTCTCTTGTAGATGATAATTATTTTGATTGATATGAATTTTTAACGGTGAATTATGCTGAGACAAGACGGTCATATTATGAATAATCATCCAATGTTATCCTCAGGATGCTAAACCCTTATTTTTGATTTCCAAAGAGTTTTATTGTGATTCAGACATCCCCATAAAAAGAGTTTGGTTTCAGAAAAAAGTGTTCCTTGATGTGAAATGAAAAATTCATTTCAATATTTTCCAGAAATGGGAATAAATGATTCTCGTACTGAGGCCTGAAATAGAAATGGAAGGATTGCATTTATGATTGATGGGACTGATATATATGTTCTTGGTGACACTATGTCTCTCTTAAAAATAATTATCAATCCATACATAGTTTTGTGGAGGATTCCTCATGCATTGATCAAACTATTTAAAAGAAATAATGGAAATTTATTTTTTAAATATGAGCAAAAATTTGAGGTGATACATTTATTGGACCATGTTTTGCTGGTGTATCTCTTTTATATGAGTGGGTGTAATTTTTTATTGTTGTTGGACCGGAATATATGATACAATAATTGTGATGTATCCTATTAATGAATGGACTAGGACATTATTAGTTCATATAGTGCTCCCCATATAGATTTTTGAATATAAAAAAATAATTTAGTTCTTGATATTGGATACAGTAGGAACCAAGATTATTATTTGAGTGACACTAATAATCTTGTAGTAGTAAGAATATAGACAAAATCACTTCTGGACATCATGAAATTGTATGTCATTTGACTAGTAAATCATCCATATAGTTTAACTTTTTATGGTATGGATGACTTGCGGTTTTCACATTTTCTTCTTGAATATAGGACCATTATCATGGAAACTATGAGTAACATGAGGCTAATATATATGTTATGTTCTAACATACTTCGAACAAGAGATGGGAATGAATGTGTAAACTATGATTCTGGGGATTCTCATATCGTGAGGAATGGGATGGGGCATAAATTCCATTGTGGGATTAAAGAGATAGAGGAGGCCTATAATAGGGATGATTTATCCTATGGTTGAAAATAGTTTTTTCTAGAAATGTTATTTAGATCCAACTAGGGTATATTGTGAAAAATCAAACAATGTTCTCATCAAAACACTAATCATCATTTTCTGATTGTGAGGAAATGATTGTGAAGATCCAAAATTTCACAAGACACAACATATATTGAATGGAAAGAATACATCCAACTATGTAATAAACATTTAGAATGAGATTAATCAAGGAAACTGAAATTTCTTATATAGTTCTTCCTCGTTTGTAGGGGTCACTTATGATTCCATGATAGATACCAGAATGAGGAACCAAAACCAGAGATATCCTTCTTAGATCATTATTTTTATGTAGGATATGGGGTATCATTTTTTTATTTCACCCATGGATCGGGCTGGGACATACATTTTAGACATCACTGCATCTATCATCTACATAATAATGAAGCCTCACCATGTTCATGAGGTACCATACTATTTAATGTTGTGAGCTATATAATATTTACATGTATTTTAACATCATGTGGTAATGGAAAACATTCCCTAACATGAAGTGGAATTTTTTTAGTTGGACATGAGATTAATTACACTGGTTTCCTTATATATCCTGTAATGGAATGAATTAGGCCACACAATGTTCTTAAAATTTTCATTGACATTGTATTTTAACGTCATACGAAAAGGATTTATTCTGTGAATTTATAGTCTTCCTACTATGACCATGGAAAAACTAATGTGGATTAATATTCTGTGATCATGTAGGGGATCCCATGAAAGAAAAATCTAATCCCACATGATTTTTTCATGTTTTGATAAACAAGGGGAGATAATTATTCATTTCAGAACATAGTGGCGATAAAATTATGGATATAGGAATTTTGGTTTTGTAGTGGTTGGACCAGGGTGTATAATCTTAGAATCACTACATATCTCAATATATTGATAATCAAGATGTATGTAGTTCTTGAAGTGGCTCTATGTGCAGTTCTACAATATAAAATGGCATGGGGTTATTTTTCCATTTGATTTTTTTGATTGTTGGGGCTGGGCCTAGGATTGGAGACATGGGAAATAATACATATTATTTATAGTATAAATAAATCAACACACTATTCATGGATCCCATAAAATTTGTCATAATTATATGAGGATTATGGTGAATTGATTTGAAATGGGGGGAATGTTGTAGATGGACCCGAAATAAGATATCTGGTCAACACTACATATAATGAATGGTAAGGAATAATTCCATTCGTAGTGTTGAGAAGCCACCCTGTATAGATCTAACCCATGTACAGAGAGGAGTGTATTTTTATAAATTATTATATTTATACCTGATATTAGAGGTTAATGAATCATTAGGTATCCAATTATTATCAGAATAAAGATACACATAATTCCGAATGAGAAATCTCTACATGTGATTGATCCATATGCAAAGGTGGAATTATTACCATTTAGTTTTTGATTGTTGTCAATGGACCTACGAATGGAGACCTAGACATCACTTAATATCTGATGTAAGCATAAATCACACCACAAAAAGTTATATATGAACTAACCTACACATATCTGAATCAAATATATTGGAGTGAACATTGTTTGAATTGGAAAAATAAATATGACATTCTTTAGAGCCTCCTAAATCGATTTAGATTTTTCTGTAGCGATGGTGAAAATTTCTTGTATTTTTTTCTGGCCATAGGAAATCTGTTCAAGGAATAACAATCTATCACATGGATGTGAATCAAGCCAAATGTTGTTCCTGATGGACCATGTAGTTTTACATCTTGCTGTAAGGATAGGGGAACTCGATGTGACTGATTTATCATCGTATATGAGCCTATGAATAAGGATTTGTGAATCACTATGTATCATGCAAGGGTAGGAAGTAAGACATGTGTAGTTACTCATGAATATGATCCTTGTAGGTATAGACCATACATAGGGATGAGGAATTGTTATATTAGTTATATATTTTTATGTGGATGGACTAAGATGTAAAATCCTAGAATCGCTACATATCATATATGTACCAGAATGAATCCATGTGCATTTATTAATTTACAAATCCCTATGTAGGTATAGACTATATGTTGGGAGGTCCATTTTTAAATTGTTTTGGTGGGGGGACCAGAATGTAATATCCAAATCTCGCAAAGTATCCTATGTGGGTAGGAATGATGAAATTAGTTTTTCTTGATGAAAATATACCTCCATATGTATCGTTCATTTAAAGAAAGGTGTATCTTTTTACTATTCTGGTGACTAGACCTTGATATTAAGACTAAGAGTCATTACATATTTTGTGTGTACATGAATCAATCCATGCATAGTTCTGGATGGAATACTCATTGCTTAGATCTGCCCAATATGGTGGGAGGGGACCATATTTACTTTTGGGGTGGTTGGACTACGATGTAAAATCTATATATCACGACATATCCTTTGTGGATAAGAATAAAGTCATACATATTTCCTGAATATGTAATGGTAAAGGACTGATGCTAGTGGAAATTTCCTCTTGGGTGAGAGCATTATGGTTTTACGCATTTTAATATCGTATTATGAAAATATTGGTTCCATGTAGTACAATGTTTTGATACATGTACAGTGTACCAGGTTGTTAATAATTATGTGTTCAAAAAGATTTTGCCTTCTTGTTATGAGAATGATTATTTTTTTGACTTCTGAGAAAGATAATCCTTATGTGAAAAGAGGCATTGAGACCAAAGGCTTGAATGAAACTCAAATTATGAGTAGAGTGAAATATACAATTTTTTCTAACACATGAGCTCTAGAGGGTTACTACGTATCCTACAATGGAAGGAATAAAGAGACTCATAGTTCTCTATAATGGCTCACTACCTATATTTGATTCTCATGTGGGGTTATGGGAATTTCATCTTATTTCCAATTGAATACCAGCTTGTGTGCGTTGAATCATCAATTTAAATGATGTCTACTATTAATTTTAGCATCATGAATGGAATATGTAGAGTTAATGAATTTTATTATCTCCCAAAATAGAAAACAATGTTGGGATTTTTGAGGTCTTGCAAAAATGACTGACTAATTAATTAAACATCATAAAACTAGAATATTTTAGTAAATAGTTTTATAAAATGTGATTAGGATGGTCTACCATGCATTTTATCATCATGTAATAAAGATGATGTCATCATGTTATTCAATGAAAATCTTCTTTAGGAACCTATAATTGGGGGGAGCATGGTGAGATATCCATCAATCGAAATTAGGGAATAATCATCATTGGAGTATAACTTATATACAATGTAATGTCCCAACTATTTTTCTTCCAACAACAAAGGATGAATTTAATGATTCATAGGAGTCCTAAGGAACAGAACCATTTCTCTTCCAAGTAATGGTTATAGTTGGAATTTATTTATAAAGGAACATGTGATCTGGTTTTAATATAAATTCAAATGTTGCAAGGTATGTAATATTTTATAATTAAACTTCTAAAATAATTCTGACCATTTATGGAATTACTCATCCATGGATAACAAATCAGAGATAGAAACATACAGTGAAATAAATTTATCTTTGACAGGCATAACTACTTAAGAACAATATACTGATTTGTTGGTAATCACTTGTGTTCAAGTGAATGTTGTGGTATGGTAATCCCACAAGGAATATCTATTCATTTTGAGTTAGGTATTTTAATTTTTATCCAAAATAAAATGGATTTTATTTGATAAAGACATATTGACATACTATATCATTCAATTACTCTCTTCATGGTTGTGGTTTAAATGGGTGGCCGTGATGTCATACTCCAAGTATTACTTCACCAATTTGGCATAACATAAATTGGTTCCATTTTCCATCAGTGTTTTATTAAGTACACCAAATCTGGGGAAGATGGTGGCCCTCAAAAATCCAACAATTTTCCTTTAACAAACATCTTTGTGGGGGTTTATAATCAACACACATGGAGAAGAATTTAGTTTCAGTAATAATGTGCTAAAAATTCATTGATATAATGGGAAGATATGATCCTCGTTGTATATTCACAAATGGAAACTATCAAGGACTACTTGGTTGTGTGAAAATATCTGGTGGTTAGGGAATGATGATGGAGTGAAAATAGAAGTAATGACATGTTTTGTTGAATTTAGTGTATTCCTTTGATAGAGTGGTTAGTAGTACCAAATCGTTTAGATTTAGTGGGAAATATTGAGTTCTTAATGGTGATAACCAAATTTTCTATTATGCACTTCCTTAATGAAATCAGTTTTCTATTTTCCATTAATGTATGGGAGAAGGAACCCATCAATGTTGTTATTATATAAGAAATTTTTGGTATTTTTTCCATCATATAGATCAAATATATTTTATCATCTTCATATTTTATATATTCTAAATCTTTCTATTGATAGGTCACCTTTTTTTGGTAGTCTGCAATGGATATCATCCATCCAGTAGTATGATCATACAATTATGGGATGTGGATAATTTCATAATAATCATTCATGTAGGATTGATTGAATGGTAATACTATTTGGTAGTGCACAATGAAGATATATGTTTGATCTTTTTCAAGATCGGCTTGTCCTATGTCATCATTTTTTAATGCATAAATTTGGGAGTGTTACTATTACGGGACATGATTCAATGTTGGGTCTTTGGGTAATTCATCCATTTTTCATCATATGTAGTTTAATAATGGTTTTTAGTCTTCCTTTCTGTTAGAATAATCATCGTTAATTGTCTTGTTGAAGAGTATTGAATCACAACTTCTCTTCATGTGATTTAAAACATCCAAAAGTGATAGATCTATCCCTAAAATGAGATCCTGGTGTTTTTCTTCACTGTTCATGCTACTTTCCTACACCAAGGAGTAAGAAAAACTGATTTTTCCAATGATATAAGTAGGAATCCCAGCCCTACATTGATGAGCATGGGGTCTTCCTCCCAAATTCAAATCTGTATTCTAGATACACCTTGAAAATAAATTTCCCATATATGGGGAACCTATTGAACAAAGGGGAAATATTAATTGGGTAAGTTATTATCCAATGAATTCATTTATTGAAATGGGAGATCTTCATGGATATCTAATAATTCTCAGTCTTTGACCACTTTCTAAGGAACTAACTAGATTTCCTACTATTGTTGGATAACATCCAACCATAAAAGTAATTTTTTCAACATTATATGACTATGAATTTATTTGAGCATGTTTCTTTGAGAGATAAAATTTACTTCTTGATGGTTCAGGTAGTGCCTCAATTTTTCGATTTCATCGATATGTACATGACATCTCTATCTATATCTGAATAATATGTCTCCGAATCTATCCCAGCTGGGATATAATAATAGAGTTTGTTTGTGCATATGATGTCAATATAATGTTTGAGGATGGAACCTAGTGACCACTCTAAGGATGTCAGATAAAAAAGAAACATTCTTCCTTCGATAGCAGGAATCATAACAGGTTGAATAATAGATATTTCTAATATTATCAAATTCTTCTCTAAAATAATCAGTGAACTATTATGTAACCCCCTTATAATAAACTTGGCGATGGAGATATATTTTCCTACATGCTTGGTTATGAAGCGTAATATGTAGGGTAAGTGTCCGTAAAGTACTCTAAACTCTATATATTTGTGATGAGGTGACCAAACAAGAATAACATCCATTTTCATAATGTATATACTGATACAATGATTGTGTTGGATGGTTCCAAGTATTTTCTACAAGGTAATTCTAAAACTACATTTCAAGTGGTTCATTTTTTGGATTTGTTATTTAAGTTTATTTAAGATCGTTTCAAAATTGTCATAGTGGCCTGAGAGTTGTCAAGATTTAACTACCAGGTCACCAACAAAGAATTTAACATAATTTCCCTTGAATGGTTTGATGATGTGATCCATCTCACATTGCTATGCATGGATGAATTTTTTTAAGAAGAATGACATTACCTGATAGCGATATAATATATGGGGGATAAATGTGGTGTATTCTTCATATTATTATTCCATTCTAATTTTATTATATCATGAATAAAGATCCATCATGGAGAGGTCTTGATATCTGTACAATGAATCAATTAGTATTTTTGTTTTAAGTACTTAGAAATCACCCTTTGGGCAATGTCAGTTCAGATCTATGATGTGGATGTAGAATTTGATTTTATAATTCTTAATCTAGATGGGGATGATATTAGCCATCCATTTGGGATATTGGACCTCCTAAATAAATATTTCAATAATGATATTTTTATCTTATGACATAATTTTGGTATCATGTGTCTAGTTCATCCTTCTGGATAAATGTTTTTCCCCATTTGTTCTCTTGTAAGCCTAGGTGGTGAGTGGACACCTCGGGGTCATGTCCTGGATTTTAAGTGTTACACATGGGGATTAAAACTTGATTCTACTTAATGAAAAACGTATATATGTATTTCTAGTTTAAATACATGGATCATTTAATTAAGGTATTCATTGGTCTTTTATTATACCCATATTTATTTCTTTGAGTTCATCAATGGTTGGGGGATTCCCTATTATAATGATCGAGGTGCGTACTTGTGTTCATCATCCTATTCATCTTCTTTATCTTGTTTAATCATGTATGAAAATATTTCAATAAATTTTGTAGATTTAGGAGAGGAGTAAATATCTTGATATTCTAATGAATAGGAATATTCCTCCAACCCAGGAGTTATCAAGTGATTTTATTGATACTCTAGAGAGTATGGAGTGGGGGATAGTGAAGGATTGTATTCATCCCTTTTTAGCGAAGATACATCTAATTATATGTCAGTTAGTGAGGTAGGAATTTTTTAGAGCTCTTGGGATTGAATGAAGGAATTTTCATCCAAGAATTCACCCCAATCTGAGGAATCATCAAACATTTCAACACTCATGGACTCATTTTTGATGACTAAAATCATTAGTATTGTTTAATAGGATATTGAATTTGGACTCATATGCTCAATCATATTGATGGGTAACACTTATTATTCATTGATCTATTTAAAATATTTTTTCATGATCATTTCTATACCATTCGAGGCGATGACCCAATAAACTAAATTTGCCTTGGGTTTCTTCTATTTCCCTTAAAGGAATCATTCAAATATATAGTGATTCATATGATTTGAATGGGTCTTTATTGGCGTGAAACATCCAAATATTTCTAATAATGAATTATTTCTTTCATTTAATGTATGATGAGCCTATTTCACTATTTTAATGCAATTGGGGCCTTCCTAAAAATACATTCAAGGCTTTTTATATCTATACCCCCATAAATTATGAGTTAGCTATGAGGTATTCCAACTGATCAATGATTTTTCTTTTTACCAATGTAATCTTCTCAATTTTTTCATATCCCATATTATTTTTAGAAAATGGTTATAACTTATCCTCATTGAAGAAGAGATTAAAAAGTGTTCGTACTATAATGAGATTACTACATATTAATTTATGATGAATTTTTTGGATATTGACATCTTTTATCCTATCTAAAACATTCAGGGGTATGATGTATCCCTATATAAAGGAATAATCATATTTAATTGTGGAGGATATATCAACATGAAATAATTTAGGATCCATATCTATTAATTATAAATAAGTAGTGTAGACCTCATCTTAAAACTTTTGAGTGCATGCATCCCATTGGATTTTTGATAAAATCAATGTATCTAGAATTGATTGGTTATCTTTCACAAAGTCTACTTTTTAGGATGTCATGTTTCTATTCATAGCATCTTTGATTACCAAAGGTGAAATGTCTCTTCATAGGATCATTACGATCCCAAGTACTTGAATTGGATGAATCATTCCTCAAGATAGGCGTTTGAGGAACTCCTTTCTTTTATAGGTTGAGCGGGGTTGGTTTTGCTGTCGGTCGAGGGTGATCTAATAATAATATTCTTCTCACTAATAGTCCAGACTGATAAAGTTAGTGTGTATTTTTGCTTACGAAATTAGATTTTACTATTCATAGAGAACATGATGAAGGGATCTTCTATGAGTTCTAGGAACATTGAATGTCTGAGCCAGGCTATGGGTAAAAGTCTGGGTTTGTTCATAGTTGTGCCTTCTCTAGTATCCTCTAGATTTATGACCTATTCATCGGGTCTTCTAATTTAATGCAGGGAACTCAGGTCCATATTCATAGTAATCATAAAAATATTTATCCACTAGAGAGATTAAAATATTGGAAACAATTATTAAATCCTCATATGATGATGGATTTTCTTGATTGACTATCTCTAATGGTGACATATGGTTGGTCGAATTCCGTTAATTTATATCCAGGGGCATAAAATATAAGATATTCATATAAAATTCTGTTCTTGATGAATATTCACCCTCTTTCACATCCTCCCTAAATTCTATTATGGGACTATATTTGAATGGAATGATTTTGGAGGTTTTTGGGTCTGATGATGTTCGTTGTGTTGCGGTGGAAGTGATTATGATAATTGTTGGTTGTTTCATATGTTCATGGAGAATTCCATGAGTTAAGTTGATTTTATTTTGAGTAATACAAAACTTAATATTTTTTTTGCATAATATAATAACATCCTTCCACACATATCCTTCATTGGAATAAGTGGAATAAATATTTGACAATTATGGTGGTAGCCTTCCCAATTTCTCCTATAATAAATATACCATTTTTTGTAGGATTTCATGGAAGTACAAGAATTCATGACTGGTGTTTCCCAATATCAATTGAAATAGGGTTTAATAAGGATGGTTTTAATGAGCTACCTAGTTTTCCCTTTTGGGATTTGTATATCATCCCACATTTTTATCACAAAAACTTTCATTACATTTTACATAACCATGGATCTTTATGGTTTAGTGTCTTGGAAACCAGGAACCTTAAACATGAAAACATAAAACATTCTTCTAAAACACTTGAAAGGCTTCTCCTCATGTTCATCATAGGTTCATTACTGCATCACATAACCTGGGGACATACATCAAAAGAAAGGGTGAGCAAAAAGCCCAGTAAGGGAAACAAGAGAAACAATTTACATGTGAACTTGAGATACTTCAATAAGGTCATGAAAAGAACTTTAAGGCATGAGAATGAAATCATGAGGCATATCATAATAAAAATAAAATTTTCATAACTTGAATATGTGTCTACATCATTTAACATAGACAATCATGAACATATCACCAAGGTCCATCCCCAAGGTGTCATTTGAAAATTACTAAGGTTATTCACCAAGGTATCGTGAAAATTGTAATCTCTAGTTGTTACATCATTACCCAATGCATTGGAGCGCTATCTGGGGACAACCTTAAATTTGCCTTTGTTATCATGTGAGCCACATAAAGCATCATAAATAATTTCATAGACCACCCATATAGAATAAAAAAAATTGGTTTCATTTCATAATCTTAACGTTTTAAAAACTGCTTTAAAGACATGATCTTTACATCACTTTAAGCCCACAGAAAAGAAAAAATGGGTATCATGTATGTAAATTCCATAATTTAAAATAGATCATTTTTCTAAATATTTGAATAAACCTTTAGAGATAAGAGATATGAGTATTCACTTAATAACATGAATTAATATTGATAAAAAGAGAGAGGCATTTTGAGACAAAAATTCTGCAGTACAACGGCTACGTTACCCGGTTTTAGAAAACGTTGAAAAGAGAGGGGACATGGGTCAGACAATGATAAATAAACCATAAAACAGTAGAGGGATAGAATATAAGGGATTTAAGAACATGGTAATGGAATTTTAAAATATACCATATGAAATTAAGAACATGAAAGGAAGACAAAAATAAGATTTATCTTATGAAAATTTGGCCGCCTAACAGGGTTACTTAACGTCAACCAAAAATGAATTGATGATGTCAAATAGGGTATCTCATCACATGAACATAAAATATCAGTATGATAGATATATATATATATATATAATACCCCAACATAATAAAAAGTAACTTGCAATACTATACATTGAATTAGAACATTGAAAAGGAGATGGGTGAATGAATCCCTTAAAAATTTGGCAGCCTAACGGCGTCACATAAACTTCAACAAAAAATGAATTGATGAGATCAAATAGTGTCTGTAATCATATGAACATAATAGTCCCGTATGATAGATATAGGAATCATACCAAAACATAACAAAAAGGAACTTGAAAGAAATGACATGAATGTAGAACTTCAAAACGAGAAGGGTGAAGAACCACTTAAAAATTTGGCAGCCTAACGGCGCCACTTAAAACATCAAAATACTTAATTGAAGAGATTAAATGGGGTCTCTCATCATATGATCATATAATATCAGTATGATAAATTTAGATATAATAACACAACATAACAAAAAGGTACTTGAATGTTTTGACATGAAAGTAGAACTTCAAAACGAGAAGGGTGAAAAACCACATAAAAATTCGGCAGCCTAATGGCGCCACTTAAAACATCAAATTACTGAATTGAATAGATCAAATGGGTTGACTCATCAAATGATCATAAAAGATCAGTATGATAAATTTAGAGATCATACCACAACAGAACAAAAAGGAACTTGAAAAAATTGACATGAAAGTAGAACTTCAAAACTAGATGGATGAAGAACCACTTAAAAATGTGGCAGCCTAATGGCACCACTTAAAACTTCAAAATACTGAATTGAAGAGATCAAATGGGGTCTCTCGTCATATGATCATAAAATATCAGTATGATAAATTTAGAGATCATACCCCAAGATAATAAAAAGGTACTTGAAATACTTTACATGATAATAGATCTTGAAAAACGAGAAGGGAGAAAGAATCCGTTACAAAAATTTCGGCAGCCTAACGACACCACGTAAAACATCATAAAACGAAATATTGAGAGTAAGAGGGGATCACTCATTATGTTAACCTGAAAAGGGAAGTAAGATGAGTATAAAAGAACACCCTTTAACATAAGAACATGGATCATAAAACAAATTACATAAAAGATATTTCTTGAAAAGAAAGAGAGAGATCGGGTCCCTTACCTTAGAACGTAACTCTTAAAACTCAATGGTTGGACCTTCAGGGCATGGGGGAACCTTGGGAGGACTCCTTGGGAGGTAATGAGACTATAACTTCGTTGGGGGAGAGTGGGGAGTCGAATGGATGAGAGGATGGATAGGTATTTATAGGGAAAGTGAGGGGATAAGGCATTAATGGCCAAGCGACACCTCATTAGTGGTTTTGGCAAAACCATGGGCTTTCCCATGGTATTTTCCCATGGTATTGGCCACTTGGGACACCTCATACCTTATCTTACTATTCATAAGTCACACATATTGATTACAAACTTAATACATCATTTAATGATGTCAGTAAACACCCGTAACTTAAAAACTGTATTTTCACTATTCAACAAAAATTCAACTTTCTCAGAATGATCCCAAAATTTCAACTTAACCAAATATCAATGATCTGATTTAAAAAATGAACTCCATTTTATAAAAAAAAATTCTAAATATTTTTAATTTATTTTTTAAAGAAATACACTATTCACCGAAATTTTTTTTTTCAGAATAAAACCCCAAAATTTACCATAACATAATATCAGTGCTCTGAGTTCAAAAATGAAATCCATTTTTTAAAAATAATTTTTTTAAATATTTTTAATTAAATTTTTAATTCAAAACACAATCAATTGAAAAAACTAATACTTGAATAATAATTTATGAAATTGTTATTTAACCATTTTATTGAATTACATTACTTAATCAAGGTGCCTAGATTATATAAATACTTTCTTTAAGTGAGATTACTAATCCATTTGGACACATTACTAATCCTAATCATAAAATCACTATTCATAATTAACTATTCATCAAAAATCAATTTGATCTTATTAGACTCTAAATTTCGTACTTAACATAATTATAGAAGACCATTTTTTGAAAATCATTACACAATTTTAATTATTTATGGTTTACATACATATTTTTAGAATATCCTTTTTCTAAAATTCATCAAAAATATGCATACTATATTTATCCGGTTATTTAAAAATTCATAAACTTCATCATAAGATGAAATCCCAATTTTTATTTAAAACAAAGGATTACACAAGGCATTTACGGTCTCCTTACATAGCCCCTTATCACACCAGCATAGGACCTATGTGTAAGGTGTGATAAGGTGAGAGAATCTGAGGGAGGCTCGGCTAACATCGCACGAGTAGTAATTTCTATCAGTTTGAACTTCTCGCAAAGGCGATTCCATTCTAGCTTCACACGATGAAGTTCAGCTTGGGTTTGGTCCAGAACAAAGCCCAGTGGTGCTACCTCCTTCCAAAGTTCTGTTAGATGGGCTTCGATCGGTCCAAGACTACTGGGTGAGGCCATCGAATCTTCTTTCTATAATAATTAACCAAGATTACTTTTATTTAGAGACAATAATCAAAATGTTTAGTTTCCAGGGGTCATATTGACCAATGGTCATATAACAGTCAAAACCCAATGGTCTCATTTTAATTATACTCATGTTATCAAATGAAACATTTTTTTTGAGTTTAAAAAATAAAATAACACATAAAATTATGAAACAAGATTTATTCATGATTTCGGGTCATTACAATCTTCCCCCCTTAAGAAATTGCGTCCTCGCAATTTTTAAAATTCGGTTTTGAAATTTCATTTAAATTCCCACATCGGAAAAGGAGTCAGTAAAATTATTATTTTAAAAGAATGAAAGGGAAGTACAAAGCTCACCCGAGTTAACCCACACTAGGATTACATGTAAGAAAACATTGACATGGAAGAAAAAAAAGTGTTATGTTCTGGGGGAGAGTGACAGAGAACATGATTAGGAGAAAGTTAACCATAAGAAAATCCCAAACTTATGATGTGTGTAAACGATCTTTGATTACCTAGTAGGAAACATAAACCAACAACATTTTTGTTTTACGTTCCTTTTCATAATTTTGAGGAATTAATTTACAACATAAAACAAATACATAAGAAAATATAACAATCTTCCTGTAGAGTTTCATCCTTTAATAAGTTTCTACCCAAAACTAATCTTTTCTCCAAACTATGAGCATTCAAAACTACTTGGTCTCATCAAAACACAAGAATAATCCTCATAATACACAAAAGATGAACTATCTATTTCTTCTATCTTTAAACATTATCCCAAAAATTGAAATGGAAAGGTAAAACACCTCTTCAAAAAGAAATAATCCCATAGGAATGGAAACTACTTTTAAATCTTCAAGGTTCCATGGTACTACACAAAGATCATCATTCACCATTCCATAAATAACGTTCATTAAGATGCCTCAAAATAAACCAAGATAATATTGAAACCCAAATACAAGAAGTATTTGATAACATATTTTTCCAAAATAAATGTCATTGTTCATCTCCAAACAACATCAACCACCCCTAACATCTTATAACAAAAGTAGCTAACCTAAACATATTTTACCCAAGATAGGTTAATCATTTACATAAGTAACCTAAATTACTATAAGTCCACCTTAAATTCATCGATTCTTCAATAATATAAGTCAACGTTACCCCTCAATGAAAATACCGTAGTACTCTATTTACCTCGATCATATAGGGTCCACAAAATAGTGAACGTCTTCCAAAATAATAATCATATTTTAATCCCCTAATCATCCCTGCCATATTAATACGACAATCGTCTCATTTCCTATCACATTGGTTGTTGGGACATGTTTTCCCATTTACCACCATTAACTAAGAATAGAAAGCATAATTAGGGGATTAAGTACTTAGCCAATAATCATGAAATGGAATTGATAGCGTATAAGGATAACTTGTAGAAGAAAAGTATACCCTAACTTGTGATCCCCTAGGTTCCCATCTAGGTTATCCATGATCATATATTCTTTTGTAAATCTTTATTTTATTATATCTTTATTCCTTTAACAATGGTTTATACTAAGCTTATGAATTTACCAAAGCATATCCCCAGGGAGTGTCTTAACCAAGAGTGCTGCAAGGCCCGTTGTCGTGTACCAGTTCCCGTTCGAGTCTAGCTCAAAGTGGTGTTTTCGGGTTTTACCCCTATGTACATATGTGCTAGAGCCACTCTACCTGCTCGTATCCAGACAAGGATGTATTTTCTTGGCAACCCCTTACTCAATACTCATCAAAATACCAGGAAGATTTCCTATATTTAAACTTTTCTATAGGGTTTTTCCTAGAGTTTTCATATCCTAATTTCCACAAATAACTAAACCATCCTTTGATACCAACTATAGCATCCCACCTTTTTATCACAAAAACTATCATTACATTTTACAAAACCGAGGATCTTTAAGGTTTAGTGTCTTGGAAACCAGGAACTTTAAACATGAAAACATAAAACATTCTTCTAAAACACTTGAAAGGCTTCTCCTCATGTTCATCCTAGGTTCAATTCTGCCTCACATAACCTGGGGACATACAACAAAAGAAAGGGTGAGAAAAAATCCTAGTAAGGGAAACAAGAGAAACATTTTACATGTGAACTTGAGATACTTCAATAATGTCATGAAAAGAACATTAAGGCATGAGAATGAAATCATGAGGCATATCACAATAAAAAAACATTTTCATAACTTGAAGATGTGGCTACATCATTTAACATAGACAATAATGAACATATCACCAGGGTCCATCCCCAAGGTGTCATTTGAAAATTACCAAGGTTATTCACCAAGGTATCGTGAAAATTGTAATCTCTAGTGGTTACATCATTACCCAATGCATTGGAGCGCTATCTGGGCGCAACCTTAAATTTTCCTTTGTTATCATGTGATCCACATATATCATCATAAATAATTTCATAAACAACCCATATAGCATAAAATAAATGGGTTTCATTTCATAATCATAACGTTTTAAAAACTACTTTAATGACATGATCTTTTCATCACTTTAAACCCACGGAAATGGAAAGCGGGTATCATGTATGTAAATCCTAGAATTTAAAATAGAAAATTTTTGTATATATGTGAATAACCCTATAGAAATAAGAGCTTTGAGTATTCACTTAATAACATGAAGTAATTTTGAGAAAAAGAGAGAGGCATTTTGAGACGAAAATTCTGCAGCACAACGGCTACATTACAGGGTTTTAGAAAACATTGAAAAGGGAGGGGACATGGGGAAAACAATGATAAATGACCCATAAATCAGTAGAGGGACATAATATAAGGGATTTAAGAACATGGTAATGAAATTTTAAAATATACCATATGAAATGAACAACATCAAAGGAAGACAAAAATATGATTTCTCTTATGAAAATTTGGCAGCCTAACAGCGTTACAGAAACCTCAACCAAAAATGAATTGATAATGTCAAATAGGATATCTCATCATATGAACATAAAATATAAGTATGATAGATACAGATATCATACCCCAACATAATAAAAAGTAACTTGCAAGATATGACATGGAATTAGAACTTTGAAAATGAGAAGGGTGAAAGAATCCCTTAAAAATTTGGCAGCTTAACGGCGTCACTTAAACTTCAACAAAAAAGGAATTGATGAGATCAAATAGGGTATATCATCATATGAACAAAAGAGTCTAGTATGATAGATATAGAGATCATACCCCAACATAACAAAAAGGAACTTGAAAGAACTGACATGAAAGTAGAACATCAAAACTAGAAGGGTGAAGAACCACTTAAAAATTTGGCACCCTAACGGCGCCACTTAAAACATCAAAATACTGAATTGAAGAGATCAAATTGGGTCACTCATCATATGATCATAATTGATCATTATTATAAATTTAGATATCATACTCCAACATAAAAAAAGGTACATGAATGAATTGAAATGAAAGTAGAACCTCAAAACGAGAAGGGTGAAGAACCACTTAAAAATTCGGCAGCCTAACGACGCCACTTAAAACTTCCTAATTCTGAATTGAAGAGATCAAATGGGGTCTCTCATAATATGGTCATAAAATATAATTATGATAAATTTAGAGATCATACCCCAACATATCAAAAAGTAACTTGAAATAATTTACATGAAAGTAGAACTTCAAAACTAGAAGGGTGAAGAACCACTTAAAAATTCGCCAGCCTAACAGCGCCACTTAAAACTTCAAAATACTGAATTGAAGAGATAAAATGGGGTCTTTCATCATATGATCATAAATGATCATTATGATAAATTTAGAGATCATACCCCAACATAATAAAAAGGAACTTGAAATACTTTACATGATAATAGATCTTGAAAAATGAGAAGGGAGAAAGAATCCGTTATAAAAATATTGGCAGCCTAACGGTACCAATTAAAACCCCATAAAACGAAATAATGAGAGTAAGAGGGGATCTCTAATTATGTGAAAATTAAAAGGGAAGTAAGAGTAGTATAAATTAACACCCTTTAACATAAGAACATGGAGCATAAAAGAAATTACATAAAAGAGATTTCTTGAAAAGAAAGAGAAAGATCAGATCCCTTACCTTAGAACGTAACTCTTAAAACTCAAAGGTTGGGACCTTGAGGGCTTGGGGGCACATTTGGAGGACTCCTTGGGAGGTAATGAGACCCGAACTTAGTTGGGGGAGAGTGGGGAGACAAATGGATGAGAGGATGTCTTGGTATTTATAGGGAAAGTGAGGGGACAAGGCTTTAATGGCCAAGGGACACCTCATTAGTGGTTTTGGCAAAACCATGGGCTTGCCCATGGTATTTCCCATGGTATTGGCCACTTGGGACACCTCATACATTATATTACTACTCATAAGTCGAAAATATTGATTACAAACTTAATACATCATTTAATTATGTCATTAAACACCCGTAACTTAAAAACTGTATTTTCACTATTAATCGAAAATTCAACTTTCTCAGAATAGTCCCAAAATTTCACCTTAACCAAATATCAATGCTCTGATTTCAAAAATGAACTCTATTTTATAAAAATAATTTTCTAAATATTATTAATTTATTTTTTAAATAAATACACTATTCACCGAAAATTCATTTTTTCAGAAAAAACCCCAAAAATTTCCATAACATAATATCGGTGATCTGAGTTCAAAAATGAAATCTATTTTATAAAAATATTTTGTTTAAATATTTTTAATTAATTTTTTAATTAAAAAACACTATTCACTCGAAAAAAACTAATACTTGAATAATAATTTATAAAATCGTTATTTAACCATTTTATTGAATCACATTACTTAAGCAAGCTGCCTAGATTATATAAATACTTTCATTAAGTGATATTACTAATACATTTGGACACATTACTAATCCTAATCATAAAATCACTATTCATAATTATTTTTCATCAAAAATCAAGTTGATCTTATTAGACTCTAAATTTCGTACTGAACATAATTGTAGAAGACCATTTTTTGAAAATTATTACACATTTTTAATTATTTAAGGTTTACATAAACATTTTTAAAATATCCTTTTTCTAAAATTCATCAAAAATATTCATACTATATTTATCCGGTCATTTAAAAATTCATAAACTTCATCATAAGAAGAAATCCCAATTTTTATTTAGAACAAAGGATTATACAAGGCAGTTACGGTCTCCTTACATAGCCCGTTATCACACCAGCATAAGAACTAAGTTTAAGGTGTGCTAAGGTGAGAGAATCTAGGGGAGGCTCGGCTAACATCACACGAGTAGTAATATCTATCAGTTTGAACTGCTCGCAAAGGCGATTTTGTTCTAGCTTCACACGATGAAGTTCGGCTTGGGATTGGTCTAGAGCAAAGCCCAGTGGTGCTACATACTTCCCAAGTTCTGTTAGATGGGATTCGATCGGTCCAAGACTACTGGGTGAGGCCATCGAATATTCTTTCTATAATAATTAACCAAGATTACTTTTATTTAGAGACAATAATCAAAACGTTGAGTTTCCAGGGGTCATATTGACCAATGGTCATATAACAGTCAAAACCCAATGGTCTCATTTTAATTATACTCATGTTATAAAATGAAACATTTTTGTTGAGTATAAAAAATAAAATAACATATAAAATTAGGAAACAATATTTATTCAAAATTTCGGGTCGTTACAATTTGTGAGGAGTAAAATATTTCCCATAGTGGCTATAAAATAGCAACAAAAATGGTATTCTAGGTAGGAGTAAACATTATTCCATATCTTCCTAAATTCATTTACATTAGGTCCCCTCCACTCTTCCATGCGAGGGGGTGTTTCAATTGATGCATAAGGGGTGATACATGATATAGTTCATGTTTTATAGATGGATCAAGCACATGGGAGATCCTTTGTGTGGTTTATTTCACATATACCTTTCATGAAATCTCATCGGGAATGGTCTAGTTATTCAAGATATCATATTACTCAAATTAATGGAGTATTCTATTCCCATATAAATAGATGGTAAATTATAGAACACACCTGCATATTTCAGTAGGATGGGTTTCATTAATAAATTTATACAAAAGATAACAATTTAGAGAAAAAAAATATCTTCCATGGGAAGCAGTCAGTTTAGGGAGTAGGTCAAACATTTCTAGCTGGAAATTAAGTAGTAAAATAACTTATTTTATAACTATTTGAAATTCATAAGGACATTTATTGTCACCTTCTGTAGTGTTGAGATGAACTGGAAGAGGAATATCATATTGAGATCATCCCATCCCATGATCAACCTATATTAAAAAAGTTGTACCATACGAAGGATATCCCTTTATAGATTCACATGAAGCATCATAGTTTCACTCATTCATCTTTATTGGGGTTTCCCATCATTTTATCACAATTGTATGATAAATGTATCAGATTTTGTTTTTCGTAATCTTAGAAATTGAATATAGGAAACATAAAACTCAAAATGTTTGGAGTTTGTGTGGTGATCCATATCCAGTCTAGGTAAGGATTATATTCTGGATGCACTACTATAAGATGCTCCTATGTGAATTCCAATCAATATTCCAATAAATCTATAGTGTTGGTAATCGCCTATTGAGTTTTTTGTTAATCATGAGAATGGTTAGGTGCAGCAATTGGTTGGACATAACACACTGTTTTCTCCCATATTTGAGGTAGATATCTAGCCTAGGGAATCTATTGAGGGGTTTTCTAATCCTATTAAAATTTTATCTTAAATGGAGGGAAATTTTGATATATATCCATGATTGGGTATAGGTAAAACGATGGTCAAGGTATTGTGTTGGGAAGTTTTCATGGCCTTGCTTTAGTACCTGGGATGAACACTTAATGTTGATGTACACGTATTGGAAGTGAATTTTATGGCACTATCTTGGGACCATATTAAATAGGAATGCTGACATAGAGAAACTAATAATTGAGTCACCTAAAATAATTCATTTCATACACATGTCAAGAAAATAATTCATCAAGTTTAGAAATATAATACACATCAAGAGGATGGTTAATGTCACATACATCCTTATATTTATTCTTGTTTGACGTTATCAAAGGGTGATGATCCAGATTAATACCGGGAGCACCCAAATTTTGTGTGATTCTCTTGTTTTAGGTACATAAACATTATTCTTAAAATGAACCATATTTTTTATAAAACCACACTTTCCTAATTTATATGTGTTTAAACCATTTCAGTGTTGTCTATAGTATTTATTTCATTGATGTTCACCAATTCAGAATGCATTATGTGAACCATAATAGATTATAAATGTTAGGAGGGCTATTTACCTCCCTTGTTGTACATCTCCCTTCTCTTCTAGGATCATCTTTGAATGTTATAGTGAATGGTTAGTTAGAAAAACCCTTTATGCTGCATGTTCGTTTACCTCCCTTATTAGGGAAATGGGTTGTGAGATAGGGTTGAAAAAGAGACATTACCACTTTTCGTCATCCCTAAATAGGAAATGACTATTTTTTTTAAGGGGTGGCTAATGAAAAATATTCACCTTTCCCCATGGGCTCTGGTTTCCCATATTCACTTTTATCTGTGTCTGAGTATATATTTTTTAGCCTTATGGGGGAATTTTTTTAATGAATTCCCCCATATCTATAGGATGGGGAGGATCCCATACTATAGTGGCTTCTACAGCAAACAAACATCCCTTAATCCCATACATTCGTTTTTGAGCATGAGTCATGTAAAATTATGAGCCTTAATATGATCGGAATTCATTCACGAACATTATTTATGCTTGATGAATTATATTTGTATGGGAGAAATACTACTTAATGTTCTCAGTTTCATGGTTCATATGTTTTTTATTGATTTTTCTCATCAATCCTGCTACAATTGAGACTAATTCACTAGTTATTCAAGTTGAGTTGCTCGTCTTTCCATAGTGGGAGCCATTTGAAGTTTTCTCCTTTGAATAATAAAATAATAATATGTCAAATATAGTTGGAAATGTTAAATGAAGAATGTGTTTTAATTAAGAGATCGATGTTCCCCCATCCCCAAAAATGAACACATTGTGGGGAATCAATAATTAAAATACCTAACTAATGAAATTCATAGAGTCTTGACGATTTATTATCATTATACCTCTTCACTGAGCATGGTCACTAAACATACGTGATGGATTCCATTCCAATTAAATTATGAATCTATCAAAATAATTTGAAATGATTTGGATATCCTTTATATGAAAATACTATTTCTTTTAGGAGGAATAGAGGTTCCCAAATTATCAGATGGGTGTATTTTATATATTCTTCTATCAATTCCTATGGTTATTCAAACTATGAAGTGGTTGAGGGCCAAATCAATATTGGTATGTTATCCCTAAACAATTATCTTCCCATGAAAAACAGATCCTTCTGTTTATCTATGACAGACTCTTTGACTTGAATTTTTGAATATGAACACATCCTGACTATTTTTTCATAAGTAGTTGAGCCAGTATTGGTCTCATTTGTATGGAAAGAGTTTGACTATTTCTTAGAAGATAAAGATTTCCCATTACCATTTTCAATTAGAGAAAGGATATATATTTTCATTGAAATGGTTTCCAACATGCCCCATTTTCAAGTACCTAATAATATGAGGGGTTTCCACATTTGACTCAATAAGGGGAGAAACTTTTTACTAAAATGAAATATCACTCTAAAGAGTACCTTATAAAAGAACACTATCATGTTATATGCTACTTTCATAGATCTATATCCTTCATTCGGGATAATTTATAAATTGAATACCATTGGGAGGTCCTTTAGGGGGGTGATATAAAGGGTTGGATGTTATCATTATTTTTTCATATGGATGTCAGGAGGGATACCCTGAAATTCATTAAGATATAATATCTTGTGATCGATTGACTAGTTCCAACAAATGAATCATTCATGATATGTTATTTGGGGGGGGGACCTCTAGAGTTTCTGGTAACAATGTTGTGGCAAAGTACTTCACAAATAAAACTACCACTTCTGCAATTTAATAATAAATTAGCAGGATCTTGATCCACCATTGATAGACATTTGATTTCCTCAAGAACACTGTCTTCTAACAGAGTAATTTTATGAGTCATATCTTCATTTTCCTATTTCATTTGGCATGATGTATTTCCATCATATATCGAGTGTGTGACTATGGATACATAACGCAAGTGACAATGATCATATAAGAGTTCCTCCTTAATTGGATTCCATGGTGGTTCTGGTATATGGTAACAATCATTCAGAATTTTGGTTTGGGTATATCAATACATTAGAGTTTCCCTCGAAGTGGACCAATGTACCCCATTTTTAAAGGACATTTTTCCTATCCAATTTTCATTTTATCAAACAATATGGCTGATTATACTACTATATGAGAACATTGATTTTGTTTTCCATGTCTGATCACCCTATTTTGGAGGCCATGTTTGGGGACCAACTCCTTTATATTCATACTGTCTTGATTATATTCTATATAGTCTATATGATATACATAGGGATTGATATTTGATATTCTATCATTGGTTAAATGTATTAAAAATATTCATTTGAGGGAATGGTAACATGTTCCCATTATCATGTCAGATTGGGATATTTGCATGCTCATGTACTCCATTTCATTCAAAAAAATACTTAAAATCCAACTTTTTGGGGGAAGGGATATGAATCTTCCACTAATTTACCACCAGGATATACTAAATTGTTTTTCAAATTGTCACATTATTTGTATCATAGGCATGATATGATCGAGAAATAATTTTCATATGTTTGTAGCATTCAAATTTATGTTATTGATGGTATTGATTTGAATCAACAGAAAGGTAAATATTCATGTAATTTTACACTATATTGCTATGGAGTTCATGATATGAATGAGAAATAATTTTCATCTATATGTAGTTTATCATCTTATTTTACTGATGTTCTTGATATGAATAAGTAATAATTTATGTCAGTATGTAGTTTTTTGTTGTATGTTACTAATGCTATTGATATGAATTTGTAGGAACATTCATCTTTTTCATAATTTTATACTATATTTGTATGGATTTATTGATATTTTTTATCTTTAATTGGAATCTGATCATAGTTTCTTTCCATCATATTTCACTAACTAGATTCAAGTACATTGGTAGGGATTTGTTTCCTACTTTAGTTTTCCCCCTTGTTTTAATGGAATGAGTTATTTTTACAATTGGGAATTTGAATCTATTAACAATTTTCAACATTATTTTCATGATAGACCTTATGACTATGATAGGGAATATACATCTTCTAATTAGATTCCAACATAGTTAGTTTGTCGAATTATTCAGCAGGAATAATGATGATTTCTTTTTCATCATTGAATGATTGTCACCCTTTGCGAGACTCCATGGATACCAAGGTCCCTAGGACATCATTTGGGGCCCTCTGGTGTGTATCCTCCTCATTGTGAGGATACTAAGGAATAGGGAATTTCAGACAAGAAAAATATGGAAGGAGACATTGAGTGGCGCCCTACTGTCTCTTGTATGAACTGATAGGTGACCAATTGATCAGAAACCTGAAGGCAAGGGGAACACATTAACAAATTTTAGTTAAACGCTCCTGAAATAATATGATATAGAAAATTGGGTCGTTTGGTTGTGGACTGCCAACCGTAACTATGTGGATGGTTAGTGGGGATTCATGGACTGGATAGCCCAACCACCTATCTCTAGTATTGGTAGCATAACATTATAGTGTTCCTCCTAGAAAAATTACTTCGGGTCCTGGTGTTGAAGAAGTTCTTGGGGAGATGGCATCCTTTGTTAGGTCGAGGGCCTAACCTATGAAACGGTTGGTGCGAGGATTTTTTTTAAACATGTGTGATTTTATTGGATTGAAGAGAGTTTTGGGGAAGAGTTCCTCTAATATATATGTAAAATAAGGCGAAAAATAATCAGATTAGCATATCATGTCCACATGTGTTTTTTAATGTCTGTTTTTCACCTCTTCTATTTTGGATGTGAATGGGGCCTGATGTTGGATAACAAAACCACTTTGTATAAAAATTCATTTCAAGTTCACCATTTTTTTAAATAATTTCATTAGTGGTGGGGAGGGTGAGGGTTTTTTAAAGGGGTTGAATTGCATGAAATCACTGATCATAGAAACAAAATCTTCATATTGTATTGAACTACTTTTTTTCATAGAGCCGGAAAACCCCAAAAACTATCATATCAAAAAATACTCATGGTCATACATTCAAAAGGTAGGTGTTAATTGGGTAACATTGAAAATGATACTTAAGAACTCACATTGGTTGAGAGGATGTGAATTTTGGCTTATCACACCATTTTAGCTGGAACAATTTTCTTATTCAGTACTCTCTTATAGATTTATGATATATTCATGAACATTTTTCCCATTCCTATTTCTGTACACACAAATCATCCTAAGATCAAGATCACTTACAAACATTATTGTTTTCTAATATATATATATATATATATCAATGTTTCTCCATCAATGAATTTATTTACATGTATCTTAGGTTCTCAGTCAATGCTACCCATTTAGTATAGGTATTAATGATTCATTGGTGATTTATTTGGAAGAAAATGGTTTTATGCCACATTGGGGGTTACTTTGGAGTTCACTGTCATTTATGGGGAGTGGAAGTGGTTATAATGTTAGGATCAAACCCGTAAGATGTGGTTCATACATACCGTCATGAGAGGATGTAGAACCCACATAGTTTGGTTCCACTAAATGGGATACATCAACTTATAAAGTCATGTGACACGGACCAAACCATGACGATTCACATCATGCGGTAATGGAATTTGAGGGAAAGGTGACTATTGAACATTTTGTGTAGGACTTATGTTGTGGACATTCGACGAACCGTAAAGAGATGTGGTCTCCCATGTGGATATGACCTACCAGAAATGCGGCCTAGATAAAAGTTGGGTAAATTCAGTTTTTGTTATTGGACCTCAGTGTGGCATCCTATGTATCCCAATTGGTTGGGAATAAAATACCACTTTATTTAGCATAGTTGGGATTATAACTCTAGAGAAGGCCAATTTTTGGAGACATGATTAGGGATTGAACTAGAGGATTCCAATAGTGTTGCTTCATTTTTAATATGGATCATTAAAGGATGAGAAATGAGTTTGGGTCATATGTTTTATAGGAGACTAGATTGAGTGAATATGGTTGTCCATTATGCCTATGGTGATGGATATTCATGGATTTAGGATCATTCAGATGTCCTGATCCCCACTATCCTCTAATCCAATGTGATTCATGATTATTGTGAGAAATTAAAGGAAGCGATGGATATGAATATCACACAATAAACTTTGGTTAACTAGTGGACAGATGATGAGGCCTCATAAGAGAGAGAGAGAGAGTTCTTTTAATGTTATAGTCTCCCCATTTATTTTGATAGATAGGATAGTAAAATATTTTAATCAATCTAGATACACCCTGAGCTGGTGAAGAGGAGATATATCATTGCCTCTTGCAAAAATGTCTCAGCGATTACCCTGTGAGGGATTCCCATAATTGTCCACTAAAAAGAGAAGAACCTCCATCACTGGCCCTAGTCAAAGGTAAAGGTGAGTCTTTCCCCTCAATCCCTACAATGACGATGTTCTTGTGTGGTTATCTATGGTTGGAACACAAAGTACCTCAAGAATTTAGACTTAATTCCCTTTCAAGGCCGCCCATGATTATGTGGATACACACATTAATCCTCTTACAATCGGTATATAGACTCAACATGATATGATTATGTGGCTAAATATCTAATCATACATGTCATGCAGCATTGAAAGAATCATTTTCCTAATTCTATTAGGTTTGTTCACATAGGGTCTAATAGTGGGATCGATGATATGACTAAAGGGAGATATTGGAGTTAGAGCATGGAACACCATGGTATGCCCCATTATGAGTAGAATGCATTTTTGTGGGATTGGGTTCCTTACAAAAAACATGTTACTATATGGTGGGGGAACTATCTGCGTATCATGGTACTATGAGACTCATGGAATGACCCACATTGCATGTCACTATGCATGAATAGGTTCCACCTGTGCGGTGATTTTATACAAGGGTACAAGTTCATCACATGAAGAGTTTTAAAACACGTGGTCCAGTTTCTTTGATAAGTGTTTTTCTATACAGGCCATGGTTCCCCCATCATATATTTTTTTGGCTGGATTCTAGAAAAAATGGGGAAATCCATTTGTTCCTTGCAAAAGATAATCATCATAATTGATTTTATATTGTATATTTAAAATATATTTTTCCCTCATTACTATGTGTTTGGATCACCTATTATTAGTTGTCTGATCTCTTTCAATTCTTCTCATTGGTCCTATATTTTTTCATTTTCTCATTCCTCATCTCCATTATTCCTTTAGTCCCCCGACCTCTAATCAATAACACACGAGGCCTTTTTATTGAAGGAATATTGGAATAGATACTAGAATGGACAATCATCTAGTGGGCCTCAATACAAATTTTTTGGGAACCTAAGGAGGACACCATGGGATATGAATTATTATGTTCATCGTGATGTCACTCATAGAGGAAGAAACCACCATCCGACCCCACAAATATTTTGGTTTCATTTTGTTTGGGTAGGAAGAATTGTCCCATCACACATGCCAATTTTATTGGGGGAAATTAATTTTAATGAGTGAAAATCAACATTCTTCCATGAAAACAATTTTTTTATGCGAACTCCAATGATCTATCTCGTCCCACAAACAATTTTTTTTGGGGTGCTTTGAAATGTGTTACAATTACACAAGGTGAATTAGTCTATAATGTAATTTATGATTTGTGAGATCAACCAGTCCTTTGATGATTATCCCCTTTGAACATTTTCAATGAATACTTTCTAGTTGTTATATCATTCTTTTTCATGTTAATGGATTTCTCTTCATCATGCATGTATAATTTTATTGACCAATCACATTAATATTTTTATTTTAATTCCATTTTAGTTTTCCATGTTTTATTCAATGAAATACCACCCTTAACTACATTCTAGATTATTTTTAGAAATTATTTTTAAAAAGAAAGGGATATATCAATATCTTGAAATTTTTTATTATGGGTCAAAATAATATTTTGAAAGATTAAATATTTGATGTGTTGTTATGATGATTTTGTTATTGGGAGTTTTTTGTGATGATGGGTGGTTACATGAAAATCAATTTATGTGTGGTCATGTGATAACCAACCAAATAAATTGGTAAAATTTATGTCTAGAAGTCAACTATGAGGTTTATTCCAAGTATAATAATGATTGTTATTCCATGTTTAAGAAATGATGGTTATTCGATGTGTAACCATGAGTTTTATTCAATATGAATCATTGAAGGATACTCTATATGTAAGAGTGATATGAAAATAATTCCCCAATATACCTTCATGTTTTTTTATGTTTTATATAATTTTTATTGAAATCATATTATTTTCAAGGTTAGATAACGATCTTATGTATAATATAAATTATTTTATTCATTTTATGGAAAAAGTATATATTTATAAAAAAATTCATTTGTTTTTCATATTTTCAAAAAATATTTAATTTAATTTATTTTAAATTAAATATTTATTATGAAATTATTTATGAATATATTTGGATCCCAGAGTTGATTTGTTGAGTTAGAAAATGCTTTTGTGAACATCCGGTGTTATTATTATTCATGGAAAAACATTCTTTTTATATACCTTACTTATATTTTTGTGATTTTCCATTTTATAAAAATTATCTACATTTGTTCATAAGGATGAGTAGGGACAAGGATGACGTAAAAATGAAATTCGTGAATATTTGTAATGAAAAAAATCAAATTTTCAAATAAATATTTTTTTTTTGGAAAAAATTTATACTAACTCAAAGTCTCACTTTTTGAATTAAATTTTTTTAAAGGTGATGAAATATTTTTAGAAAACTATAAATATATCGACCCGAGACTTCTACATATACCATTTCATGATTTTAAGCATAATTAATCATTAGAGTATAATCCAATGATCATTAAGTCTAGTGTCTTGAAAGACTAGGTACATATAACATAATACATAGGGCTAAAAAGAACTTCGTTATTTAATCTCCATAAAGAGCTCCTAAATTATTTTCAGACCTTACATCTGTATAGGGTACCCTGGAGTTCATGTGAACAAAGTGATGAGCTAAAAACACCAGTAAGGGAATGAACTCAAGGATATATCTCAAGCATAAGAGTTTAGAGGCATGACATAATGATGTCCAAAGAATGAAAAAAATAAAATAATTTAATATAATCATCGGATCATATAAGCATGGAATAATATAGATGTGTAGGAATCATAAAACATTACTTTAGTACGGTTCAAGGATATCTTCCAATCCCGTTTCCCATTTTTGTATGGGTTAAGGCTAACCACCAATCCTATTTCCCATCACATCTCATGAGACTCAACATTACCCAATGCATTAGAGCGCTATCTGGGCGCACCCATCTCAAAATTTTCATGAATATTCATTCCATATAATTATACTTACCATATAAATTTTCTTTCCACATGAGTAATAATACATAATCAATTGTTCATAATCCTAAGGATACTCATGGAGAGAATTGGGTACCACAATCAAGACATAATGCATAAGAAATGAGTGTATCATGAATGTGTCCATGAAAAAAGGGATTAGAACATACATGGAAGTTCATAAGGTTATATAAGAATATAACACGGTCGGTGGTAACAAATATAATTGACATCACATAAGAAATGTATTTGATAGACATTATCATTAAAATATTTTTGGGAAGTTTTCAGGAAAAAACTATAGAGCTTTTAAAATAGTAAAGAAGAAATTATTTTATATGAAACTAGAATTGAACCAAGAAGGATTTAAAAATAAAAATAATTAATTTAAAAAGGCAATTGTGTCTTAAAACAAAAGATATAATTCACCTGAAATTGGTGTAATAGTTCGTAAGGTTCTTTAAAAATGAGTGTCCTTATTGGTAAGTATCGAGGAGAGATTCACTTAAAAGCGAGTATATATCCGAAAGAGAATCCGATATGGATCTTTGAAAATTATTATGGATCATATAAACAAAATGTAGAAGATTTAATGAAAATACAACTACATTTTGTAAAAAAAAGATAGAGTAACCCAATGGAATAAAGGATGTTCCTGTAGAATCCTTTACGGTTTATCAGGATGGTATCGGGTGAGACTAAGAGAGCTTGATAAGAGAGTTAAGGGGACTATCATCACATATAAAAAATTAGATATTTATGGGGGGGTGAGAAAATATACCCCATCACTTGGTATTACACAATATGGAAGACCATAGAGAACAATCTTGACTAAGAGTGAAAAGGAGAGGATCCCTTACCTTAAATCTGTTGGTGTTCCCCACTTGTTAATGAAGACCTCTTCAGAATTTCACCTTTGAGAACCACCTAAGGGAAGATGTTTTGGTATTTTGAGGGGCAGAGAGCTTTTTGACATGGGGAAGGACCTTGGCCAGAGCTTTGGGCAGAATAATGGCAAGGCATGAGGCTTTATTGAAGTGATGAATAGAGGTAGTGAAGGGGGGTTTTGTAGTGGAGGAGAACAGTGATTTCTTAATATTATAACCATTAATTTATTATTTCTTCACAAGAAAAGTAATAGTAAGTATTCAATGAAAAATAATAGTATTTTTATCATGTGATCCCAAAACAAGTGGGCTTACATCATTATAACATCATCAATGACACAATAAATCCATTATTTTCCACTTATTATGAATTATCGGATTCTACTATTCATAAAAAATTCACGCATTTCAGAAAATTACAAAAAATCACCATAAACATTTTTTGACTTGTAAAATCTATAAATGAACTCCATTTTTCAAAAATAATACTGTAAATATGATTATCTTAATATATAATTAAAAATTATAATTTATTATCAAAACCAGATTTAAAACATTCATTTGCTTATTCTAAAATATAGGTATATTGTGCTTCCAACATGAATATTATTTTAATAATTCCATAGGAGATGATACTATTCATTATATTTTATCAATATTCATAAAGGGTATGTTTCTATTCATTAGAGTAGGTTACTATTCACCAAAAATTATGTTTTTTATCGGACTCGAAGTAACATACTGATTATAATAGGGTATGAAAATTTTCGAAATTCCAAACAAAAAATTGTCAAAAATATATTTAAAGGTCACATAGAGCTTTGTATTTTAGTATGTTATATTTTCATTTGATTTTATGAAATACATATGAGAAGGGAATTTCCATTGAAAACATTGGGTCATTACATTCTACCCCCTTATAAAATTTCTCTTTCAAAATTTCATTTTACATCCTATTCCCAAAATTGGTGTGGGTAATTTTCTTTCAATGCTTCCTCCAGTTCCCATGTTGCCTCTTCATACTTATGGGTTTTCCATAGTACCTTTACCAAATGTGTAGACATGTTATTTAGAACATTGTCTCTACAATACAATATCTTAATTGGTTTCTCTTTGTAAGAGAGATCATCCTCCAACTATACCACCTCTGACGAGAGAACATGTGATGGGTCTGGTATATACTACCTTAAGAGGGATACATGGAATAAAAAATGTACTTTTTTACTTATAGGTGGATGTTCCAGTGGATAGGACACATCTCTGACTTGATCAAAGATCTCGAAGGGGCCGATGTACCTGGGACTTAACATTCCTTTCTTCCCAAACCTCATGACCTTTTCAATGGGGATATGCGTAGAAATACCATGTCTCCAACATTGAACTCAAGGTCTCATCGAAGGTTATCTGAATAACTCTTCTTTCAACTTTGGGCTTCCTTGATATATTGTTGAATGGTTTTAACATTTTCCACCATTTCTTTAACCATATCTGGTCCTAGTAGGTTACGCTCACCGACTTCATCAAAACACACTGATGTAATGCACCTTTTCCCATGAAGGGCTTCATATGGTGCCATTCTAATGCTCGAGTGGAAACTATTATTGTTCGATAATTCAACTAGTGGAAGGTTTTTGTTCCATACTCTTTTGAATTAGATTGATCATGCTCTCAAAATGTCTTCCAATTTCTGAATAGTTCACTCAGGTTGACAATCAGTTTGAGTATTATAGATCGTACTAAAGTTTAGTTTAGTGCTTAGAGCATGTTAGAGACTATTCCAAAACATCTAGGTGACCCTCAGATCAGAATTAGAAACAATCGATTATGGTAATCCAAGCATTCTTATTATTTATTTGATGTAAATCCATGCATGTTGATCCAAGGTAATGTCCTCTCAAACCGTGATGAAGTGAGTTGTCTTTGTACGACGTTCCTCAATGACCCATATTGCATTGATTACTCAATATTTCATTGGATGTCTAGTGATAATGTCCATGTTTATGTACTCCCACTTCCATGTGGGTATGGGAAGTGGCTGCATCATTCCCATAAACTTTTATCTCTCAACCCTCACTTTCTGATATATGAGGCACATTGATATATATTCGGCAATCTACCTTTTCATATTGTCCCTCAAAAAGTTTTCTTGGGGATCTCGATAAATCATTGTGCTCCTTGGGAGGATAGAGAAGGTTGTGCAATGTGCATCATTCAATAGATCCTTCTTTATATCTGGATCAGATGGTACACATAATCATGTCCCTAATCATACAACTCCTTACTCATCAATTTTAAAAACAATGAATTTCCCATTTTTAACAACTTCCACCATTTTCTGAATTTACACTTCCTCTCTTTGAGCATCATTTATTTTCACTAAGAGAGATGCTTGAGAAATAATTTTTGAAATTATTGATGATGTTCCTCCCTTAATGACTCACATGTCCATCTTTTGAAAATCTATGAAGATTAGATCCTTTTAAATTCACATTATTGATAATGATTCATGATTCTTTCTACATAGAGTATCTGCCGCCTTGTTTTACTTACAGGGATGGTAGTAGATTGAGCATTTATAATCCTTGATGAGCTCTATCCGTCTTCTCTAGTGTATATTATCATTTTTCTTTGAAAATATATATTTAAGACTCATGTGGTCTGTATATATCTCACATTTTCCCCATATAGAGAATGCTGCCAAATTTTCAATGCTATGATCACATTCGCTAACTCTACATCATCAGTAGGATAGTTTATCTCATGTATTCTAAGCTGCCATGAGTCATAGTCTATCACCTTATCATTTTTCATTAGAACATAGTCTATGACTTTCTTAGAAGAATCACCATACACCACAAAGAGTTCTCCACTTCAAGGGAGTGTGAGTACTAGTGCAGTGATAAGCCTCTTTTTCAACACCTTGAAACAGTCTTCACATGTTTGTTTCCAGGCAAATTTTACTCCTTTCAGTGTCAGCATGGTCATTGGGTTTGAAAATCATGAAACGTTATTCCCGAATCTTCGATATTACCAACCTAAACCCAAAACTCTACGTATCTCTGTTATGGATGGTGGCCTCATCCACTCTTCAATTGCCTTCATCTTGGAAGGGTCCACAGATATCCCTTTCTTGGTGATAAAATTCCCAATGAATGATACTTCCTCCATCCAAAACTCACTTTTTCTATAAATTTCATACCAATCCTCCCTCCAAAAAGTCTTCAGCATAATTGTCGAATGCTCCTCATGTTCCTCATTACTCATGGAGTATATAAGAATATAATCAATGAATACCACCACAAATATTTTGAGGTAATCTATAAAGACATTATTCATTAAATCCATGAATATCGTATAGAATTAGTGAGTTCGAAGGGAATCACTATGTACTCATAGAGTCTATACCTCATTTGAAAGGTAGTCTTGGAAATGTCTTCCTTCCTCAACTTTTGTTGGTGATATCCTGACCGAAGTTCCAGCTTAGAGAAATACCTATACCCACAAAGCTGATCGAACATGTCATCTATACGTGGAGGGGATACATGTTCCTTATTGTGATTTTTTGAGCTCACTATAATCAATGTAGAGGCGCACTGATCCACCCTTATTATTGATGATGAGGACCGGCTCACCCCATGGTGAAGCACTCGGGAATATAAAACCTTTCTCCAAATTCTATTATAAATACTTCTTCAGCTCTTCAATCTCTACGGTGTCCATTCTGCAAGGTGTCTTTGAGACTGGAAAAGATCCTAGGATATGTTCAATTGAGAACTCAACCTCTCGGTCTGGAGGAAGACCAGAAAAATCATCATATAATACATCAGTGTAATCCCTCATGATGGTCAATTCATCAAGTATGAATATATCCTTTGTCCCAAACAATATATCTAGACATGCTTGCTCACAAGAAATAAATATCCAAACATGAGGCAAATATTCTAAAGAAGACTGATATTCCTCCTTACACTTGTAATGAATCATATGATGCTTCATGATTTGAAATGTGATCTCCCATTCTTGAAAATTGATGTTGGCTTTATACAAAGGTATCCAATCCATGCCCAAGATAGCGTCGAACTCCACTAAAGGATGTATAATGAAATTTGTTGGGAGGTTCAGTCGACAAACGTTAACTGGGGAGGACTTATAAACCATGGAAGCAATAATTTCCCCATTTTTTGTTCTCACAAATAGCATTTCCTCAAAATATTGATATGGTGTTTGAATAGTTATACTAAATGTGCATGATATGAATGAATTCATCGAACCAGAATCTAATAGTACGTTCGATATTCTTGAACGAATAAGAAGCGTACCTGTCATCACATAATTTTTCGGATCCAACTGAGTAGTAGTGACAACAAAATACCTTCCTTGTTTCCTTGGAGGTTTTTTCTGATTGCCTCCACCAACTCTTGGCTTATGGAAGATGTTCACATAATGGCCATGCTCCTTGTAGTTGTAAGACTGCACCATAGGCTATGTGTTGATATGAAACTTCCTTTATTCTTCAAAATTTACCTGTTATTTCATATCCCTTCGGAAGTTCTTGGCTAGATAACGAAACTTCCCACATTTGAAGTAGTTCATGGCTCTATTGGGACAGTCACTATGATGCTTCTTCCAATAATTTTTCAAAATGGGAAAGTAAGGCTTCATTCTATCATTGGATTTGTTTGATGAACCACCCATGATGTTTTACATTTTCTGCTTCTTTTCACTAGGCCCACGAGACCACTAAGAGTGTCCAATCTCCATTTCAACCTTGAGGTCACAATGGATAATCTCTTCATAACTGTCAATGTCACAAATCACCATCACATTTCATAGACTCAACATTAGTCCACTAATGAAGCGATCCACCATGATTTCGATCTTCATGACAAAGCTAAAGGTGTACCTTGCAATCCTTATAATGTTCCCTTCATATGCCCTAATTGACTCATCTTCCTTTTTATTGAGTCCGAGGAACTCTCTTTCTATCTTGAGACGGTGGGTTCAAGAAAAATATTTGTTAAAAAATATATTCACTAATTCCTTCCAATAAATGGAATCAATTTACTCTTTGGAAATTGTATTCGTGATTACTATCCACCACTGATCAGCTTCCCCATCAAAAAGATAGACTGCTAGTAAAAATTTCTCTTCTTCCGAGCACTAGAGGATGGAGAAAATATTTTCAATGGAGTTAATCCATTGTTCTTTGAAGAGGGGGTCAGAAGACGCAGAAAACATGGAAGGAATTTGTTGCATGAATGATTCAATAACAACTTGCTCTTTCTTTTGTGGAGGTGGGCGTTCAACCTGATTCAAGTTATTTTTCATAATTTAAGCCAGTAGAGCATATACTTCCACGATGTTTTGAGCACCCGATTATGTCACATCAGGCATATCACTAAGGAAATCTTCATATTTCCTATCACATTGGTTGTTAGAATGTGTTCTTCTATTTCCCACCATTTACATTAAAAAGAACGTATAATTAGAGGTCTTGAATACTTAGCTATTGAGCAGAAAAAATAAACATTAAACATAAAAGTATAAACTTATAAAGAATAATTATATACTGGTTTGTGATTCCCCAGGTTTATATCCATGTTATCCTCAATAAATTTCATAACTTATATTCTTATGGGAATCTTTTTGTCCATTAATAACTGTTAATACTATGCTCGTGAATCTACCGAAACATATCCCCTATGTGTGTCCTAACCAAGAGTGCAGAAAGGCCCATTGTTGAGCACCATTTCACGTTCGAGTCTAGCACAATGCAATGTTTTTAGGTTTTACCTCTAGATACATCTGTGCCTGTGCCGCCCCTACCTTCTCACATTTAGAAGGGGATGTATTTTCATGATATACCACAAACTCAATACTCACCAAAATTCTAGAATGCTTTATTATACTTAGTCTCATCTTTAATGTTCTCACTAAGGTGCTCTATTCATAATCTCCAAAAATAACTAGACCATCCTTTGATACAAAATGTAACAATTGGGTCCTGGTGACACCACAGACACCCCACATTAACATGGTCATCGGGTGCCGGCCCGCCATGTACCACCAATTGCCCTGCAAACACATGGTCCCAACACTGGGGCCCAACCACATGCCTGAATGGGTCAAATTACTAATGACTATCCCCATAGGCCAACACATGTTCTTTCTAGTGTGTTTCTCCCTCACTCACACACATCCTGGGAAATATCCTAGAAGCTCACCCATCCTAATCACTACTCCAGTCCATGCACGCTTAACTGTGGAGATATAATATGGTAGACTCTCGAAAAGGAAGGTGCACCTTTTTGACATGAGTCATAGAATTTTTCCATTTAAACCTTTATCACTCAAGGGTTTTACAATCACTCACTCTTTAAAGAACAATGTCCTCATTGTGGGCCCTATATCTCAACCCAGGCAGTGCATCGCACATAAGGCTCGATACCACCTCTGATACCAACTATATTGACCAAATCATTTTACATATAACATTTCATAATTTTAAGCCTAATTATTCATTGTAGTACAATCTATGGACAGTTAAGTCTATTGTCTTGGTAGACTAGGTATATATGACATAAAACATGGGGATAAAAAACACTTCTATATTTAATCTACATAAAGAGCTCCTGACATCTTTTGAGCCCTTATATCTACATTGGGTACCCTAAAGGACACATAAACAAAGGGATGAGCAAAAAATCATTTTAAGGGAATGAACATAAGGAAACATGTCAAGCACATGATTTAAAAGGCATGACATAATGATATCCAAAGCATGAAATTGATAAAATCATTTAATATAACTATGGGATCATATAATCATGTTATAATATAAATATGGAAGAATCATAAAAAGGTTATTTAGTATGGGTGAAGGCTATCCACCAATCTTGTATCCCATTTTCGTATCGGACATGTCTAACCGCCAATCTCGTTTCACCTCGCATCTCATGAGACTCAACATTACCCAATGCATTGGAGCACTATCTGGGCACACCCATCTCATAATTTTCATGAATATACTTGTCACATAAATATTCCTACCAAATATATATTCTTTTCCCATGGTTAATCATACATAATCAATTGTTCATAAACATAATGTTACCCATGGAGAGAATTGGGTACCACAATCATGACATAAAGAATAACTAATGAGTGTATCATAAAAGGGTCCATGAAAGAAAGGGATTATAACATACATGTACATTCATAAGGTAATATAGGTAAATAAAATAGTAGATGGTGACATATAGAATTGATTTCACATAAGAAATGTATTTGAGATACATCAGCATTAAAACATTTTTTACGGTTTTAAGGAAAATACTATCATGATTTTAAAATAGTAAAGAAGACATTGTTTAATATAAAACCATACATGATCCAAGAAGAATTTCATAATAAAAATAATGAAATTACATAGAAAATGGTGACTTAAAACAAAAGATATAGTGCACTTGAAATTGGGAAATAGTTCAGAAAGTTCTTTTAAAATGAGGGAGCTTATTAGGAAATATTGTGGGGAGATTCACTTAAAAACATGTATATCACCAAAAGTGAATGAGAAATGGAACTTGGAACATGAATATGGATCATATAGACAAAATATAGAAGTTTTAAAGAAAAACCAACTAAATTTTGGGAAATTAAAAATAGAGTAACGTGAAGGGATAAAGGATGTTCAGGTAGAATCCATTACTGTTCATCGGTTTTGTATTAGGTGTAACTAAAAGAGAATGATGAGAGAGTTAAGGGATTTCTCATAATGTATAAAACATAGGGTAGAATGGGTAAGTGATAAAATATACCCCATACCTTGGTAGTTATGAAAAATTAAAATAATAGAGAACAATCTTGACTAAGAGTGAAATGGAGAGTATCCCTTACCTTAAATCCGTTTGTGTACTCCACTTGTTAATATAGACCTCTTAAAAACTTCTTCCATTAAGAACCTCTTAAGGGGAGAGGTTTTGGTATTCTAATGATGCTAATATCATTTGGATATGTGGTGGGCCTTGCGGAGATATTTGGGAAGAATAATGGCAAGGCACAAGGTTTGAGAGAGATGAAGAAAAGAGGGAGTGAAGGGGGGCTTTTATAGAGGAGGAGAGGAGGGATTTCATAATATTATAACCATTAATTTTTTATTTCATCACAAGAAAATGAATAGTAAGTATTAAATGACCAAGAATAGTATATTTATCATGGGATCCTGAACCAAGTGGGATTACATCAGTAGAACATCACTGATGACTCAATTAATCCATTATATAGCATTTATTGTGAATTTTGGGATTTGACTATTCATAAAAAAATCATGTATTTTAGAAAAAACCCAAAAATTCACCCTAAACATTTTACGACATGTTGAATCCAAAAATGAGGTCCATTTTTCAAAAATAAATTGATAAATATGATTATTTTAATATTTAATTAAAATAATAATTTATTATCAGAACCAGTTTTAAAACATTCGTTAACATATTCTAAAATATAGGTATATCATACTTCCAACATGAATATTATTTATATACTACCATAGTTGAAGATACTATTCATTAGGGTATATCAGTATTCATAAGGGTATGTTAGTATTCATTTGGATAGGTTACTAATCACTAAAAAATAATTTTTTTATCATACTCCTAATAACATATTGATTACAACAGAGTATTCCAGGTTTTCGAAATTCCAAACAGAGAAGTGTCAATATTATGTTTAAAGGTCACTTAGCACTTATTAGTTTATTATGTTGTATTTTCTTGTGATTTTACGACATACATATCAGAAGGGAATTTCTATTTAAAAACATTGGGTCGTTACATTCTTCCTCCCTTATGAAATTTCGCCCTCAAAATTTCATTTTAAATTCTACGACAAAAAAGTTATGTGTAATTTTCCTTAATTGACTCCTATAGTTCCCATGTTGAATTTTTGTACATTGGGTTTCTCTATAGTAACTTGACCAGATTAGTAGACTTGTTGCATAAAACATGGTATCTACAATCCAAGATCTTCACTGGCTGCTCCTCATAAGAGAGATCATCCTCCAATGTACCACCTCAAATGAGAGTACATGTGAAGGGTCATGTATGTACTTCCTTAAGAGGGATACATGAAATACATGATGTACATTCGATAGGTAGGTGGAAGTGCTAGTCGATAGGCCACATCTCCGACTCAATCAAGAATCTCGAAGGTGCCGATGTACCTGGGAAATAACATTCCTTTCTTCCCCAACCTCATGAACATATTCCATGGAAATATGTGTAGAAATACCATGTGTCCACCTATTAACTTCATGTCTCGTCGATGGTTATCAACATAACTCTTATATCAGCTTTGGATTTCCTTGATATGATGCTGAATGGTTTTCTACATTTCCAGAATTTCATTGACCATTTGAGGTCCTAGCAGCTTACTATCACTATCTTTATCCCAACACGCTATTGTTATGTACATTTTTCATGAAGGGGTTTATATGGTTCCATTCAGATTATCTTGTAGAAACTATTGTTGTAGGAGAATTCAACTAGTGGTATGTGTTTGTCCCATACTCATATGAATTCCATTGAACATGATCATAACATGTCTTCCTATGTTAGAATAGTTCGCTCACATTGGCCATCGTTTTGAGGATGATAGGACGTACTGAAGTTTTGTTCAATGCTTAGAGCACGTTGGAGACTTTTCAATAATGTCAAGGTGAACCTCAGACAATGATAGGATACAATATATTGTGGTACTCCAAGAATATGTACCACTCCATTAATATAAATCTGTGTAATTTCATCCAATGGGAAGTCCTCTCGAAGTGCTCTGAAGTTATTTGTCTTCGTATGATGATCCATAGTGACCCATATAGCATTGTTTCCACTATATGTCATTAGAAGTCTAGTGAAAAAGTCTATGGTTATGTTCTCCCACATCCATGCTGTTATGTGTAGTGGTTGCATCATTCCCTTAGATGTTTTTTCTAATATCCTTCACTTGCTGACATGCGAGGAACTTTCATATATATTCGACTATCTACATTTTCATATTGTCCCACCAAAAGTTTTCTTAGATATCTCGATACATATTTGTTCTCCCTGGGGGGATAGAGAAGGTCAAGCTATGTGCATCATTCAATATATCATTCAATATCTCTAGATCATATGGTACACAAAATAGTGTCCTAAATCATACAACTCTTTCCTCGTCAATTTTGAAAATGGAGAATTTCCCATTATAAACAGCTTCCATCCATTTCAAAATTTCAATATCCTTTCATTGAGCATCTTTTATTTTCTCCAATAGGGATGGATGAGAAATATTTTGGGAATGGATTGATGTAGTTTCTCCCTTAATGATTCCCATGTCCATCATTTTCAAATATAAGAAGATCAGATCCTTTTCAATTACCATTGTTGATAGAGATGTAGGATCCTTTCTATATAGAGCATCTGCCACCTTATTTGCCTTACCGAGATGGTAGTGGATTGAGCAGTCATAATACTTGATGATCTCTATCCATCTTCACTATCGCATGTTATGTTATTTCTATGTAAATATATATTTTAGTCTCTTGTGTTCAATATATATCTCACATTATTTCCAATAGAGATAATTCCGATAGATTTCCAAATAAAAGATCACTACCAAAAACTCGAGATCATGAGTAGGATAGTTTTTCTCGTGGATTTTAAGCTTCCTTGTGGTATAGTCTGTCACATTATCATTTTTCATTAGCACACATCCTAATATTTTCTTAGAAGCATCACTATACACCACAAAGAGTTCTTTACTTGAAGGGGGCGTGAGTACTAGCGCAGTGATAATCCTCTTTTTCAACTCCTTGAAATAGTCTTCACATTCATGTGTCCAGAAAAATTTTACTCCCCTCCGTGTTAGATTGGTCATTGGGTTTGAAAATCGTGAAATGTTTTTCATGAATCGTCGACAATACCCAGCTAGAACAAAAAAGATAAAGATCTATGTTACAGAAGATGGCATCTGCCACTCTTCAATTTCTTTCATCGTGGAAAGGTCCATAGATATCTCTTTACTAGTGATAACATTCCCCACAAATGATACTTCCCCCAACAAAAACTCACATTTATTGTACTATGAATACAACTTCTCCCTTCACAAATTCATTAACACATTTTTCAAACGCTCCTCTTGTTCCTCCTTGATCTTGGAGTATATCAGAATATCCTCAATAAAGACCACCACAAATTTGATGATGTAATCACTAAACACTCTATTCATTAAATCCATGAAAATTTCTAGAGTATTAGTGAGTCCTAAGGGAATCACTATGAACTCAGTGTGTCCATGCATTATTCAAAAGGCAGTCTTGGGAATGTCTTCCTTCCTCAACATTAGTTGGTGATATCCCGACTGAAGGTCCACCTTAGAGAAATAACTGGCCCCACGAAGCTGATCGAACAAGTCATCTATTCATGGAAGGTGATACTTGTTCTTTATCAGGATTTTATTGAGATCACGGTAATCAATGTAGAGGCTCATTGATCCAACCTTCTTTGTGAAGAAGAGTACAGGCGCACCTCACGGTGAAGAACTCGGGCGTATAAAACCATTCTCCATATTCTTTGGTAACTTATTTTTTAGCTCTTCCTGCTCTATGGTGGCCATTTTGTAAGGTTTATTTGAGATTGGAAAAGATCAAGGGATATGTTCAATTGAGAACTTAACCTCTTGGTCCGGAGTAAGTCTATCCAACTCATCAAGGAATACATCAGTGTAATCCCTCACGATGGTCATGTCTTCAAGCAAGATTCTATCCTTTGTCCCAATCATTTGAGGTAGACCTGCTTACTCACAATGAAGCAGTATCCACACTTGAGATGAAGATTATAAAGGAGACTTATCTTCCTTCATACAATTTTACAGAATCAGAGGATGCATCGTGATGTGAAAAGTGATCTTTCATTCTTGACAATTGATGTTTGCCTTGTGCAAAGATAGCCAATCCATGCCCAAGATAGTGTCGAACTCCACTAAAGGAAGTATGATGATATTTTTTGGGAGGTTCAGTCCACAAACTTTAACCGGGATGGAGTTATAAACCATGGATGCAATAAATCCCCCATTTGATGTTCTTACATATACCTTATCCTCAAAATTTTGTGATGGTGTTTGAATAGTTATTCTAAACATTCATGATATGAATGAATTCATAGAACCAGAATGAAATAGTACATTATCTATTCTAGATTGAATAACAAGCATACCAATCTCCCCATCATTTTCCAGCTCCACCTAAATAGTACTAATAACATAAGACCTTCAATGTGCCTTGAAGGTTGTTGTTGATTGCCTCCAACAACCCTCAGCTTAGGGAAATTGTTCTCATAATTCCCAAGCTCCTTGCAGATGTAACACTACACCGCAGACTGAGTGTGGAACTGAACCTTTCTTTCTTCTTCAATGTTAACAATATTTTTCATATCCCTTCAGTAGTTCTTCCCTAGATGTCCAATCTTCCCACATTTGAATCAATTCATGGTCCCTTTGATATAGTCACCATGATGCTTCTTCACACAATTTTTGAAATGGGGAAATTGAGGCTTCTTTATATCATGGGATTTGATTGATAAACCACCCAGGATGTTCTCCATATTCTTATTCTTGTCAATAGGAATACGAGACCACTGAGAGTCTCCAATCATCATTTTAAACTTGAGGGCACAAAATACAATCTCCTCAAAAATATTGAAGACTCAAATCACCAAGAATTTTTGTAGACTCCTCTTTAGTCCGCTAATGAAGCGATCTACCTTGCATTTGGTGTTCATTAAAATACAGAGTTGTACTTTGAAACCCTTGAAATGTTTGTTTCATATCCCTCAAGGGTCTGATTTACCTTATGATTGAGTCTAAGGAACTATCTTTACATCTTGAGACGGAGACTTCGAGAAAAATATTTGTTGAAAAGCATCTTCATGAATTCGTACCAATATATGGAATCAATTTACTCTTGGGAAATTGTTTTATTGATCATTGTCCACCACTAACTAGCTCCCACATCAATACGATAGACATCCAATACAACTTTCTCTTCATCCGAGTACTGGAGGAAGGAGAAAATATTTTCCATGGAGTAAATCCATTGTACTGTGAGGAGGGGATCATAAGACCACTAAACATGGGAGGCATTTTCCGCATGAAGGAATATACGAACACTTGTTCTTTCCTTGGAGGAGGTGGACGTTCCACCTGATTCAAGTTATTATTCATAACTCGAGCTAGCTGAGGATGTACATCCATGAAGTTTTGAGCACGCGCTTCCGTCACATCAAGCATATCATTATGGAAATCATCAAATTTCCTATCACATTGGTTTTTGGCATGTGTTCTTCTAGTTCACCCCATTAACTACGAAAAATAACATATAATTAGTGGTATTTAATACTTAGTTATTGAGTATAAAAAGGTTACATTGAACATAAAAGTATAATATTCTAAGAAAGAAGTTTATCGTGACTTGTGATTCCCTAGGTTTATATCCAGGTTAACCCCATGTTATTTCATAACATATATTCTTATGGGATTGTTTTTGTCCCGTAATAATGGTTTGTACTATGCTCGTTAATCTACTGACTAATATCCTCCAGGAGTGTCGTAAACAAGAGTGCATAAAGTCCCGTTGTTGTGCACCAGTTCCCATTCATGTCTAGATCAATGTAGTGTTTTCGGGTTTTACCCCTAGATACATTTGTGCCAGAGCCACCTCTACCTGCTCGTATCTAGACAGGGATATATTTTCTTGATAAACAACGTACTCAATACTTACAAAAATTCTATTATGTTTTCTTATACTTATTCTCATCCTTATGGTTTTCACTAAGGTTCCCAATTCCTCATCTACACATTTAACCAAACAATAATTTGATACCAAATGTAATAATTGGGTCCCGATGATATCACAGATACCCCACCGTAACATGGTCGTCGGGTACTGGCCCACCAGGTACCACCAGTTGCCCCGTAGACACGTGGTTCCCACCCTCGGGCCCACCCACATGCCCGAACAGGTCAGATGACTAATGAATATCCCCACAGGCCAACACATGTCCTTTCCAGTGTGTTTTGGCCTCACTCACACACATCCAAGGAAAATTAATAGAAGTTCATTCATCCTGCTAACTACTATAGGCCAAGCACACTAAAATTTGGAGTTCTAATAAGGTAGTTTCCAGAAAAAGAAGGTAAACCTTGTTGACATGAGTAATTTAACAATTGGGTCCCAGTGAGGTCACAGACACCCTGTCTTAACATGGCCGTCGGGTCTTGGCCCACCAGGCACCACCAATTTCCCAAAAAACCCATCATCCCCACCCTGGGGCCCACCCAAGTGCCTGAACGGGATAGATGACAAATGACTAAGGTGATCTATTCTTATACATAGTATCATACTTATGATTCCCACTAAGGTGATCTATTACTAATCTCCAAAAATAACAAGACCATCCTTTGATACGAAATGTAACAACTGGGTCTTGGTGACAGCACAAACACCCCACCTTAACATGGTTGTTGGGTCCTGGCACGCCAGGTACCACCATTTTCCCCTAGAGATTTTGTCCCCACCCAGGGGCCCACCCACGTGCCCGAATAGGTCAGATGAATAATGAATATCCCCAAAAACCAATACATGTCCTTTCAAGTGTGTTTTTTCCTCACTAACAGACATCCGGGGGAAATTCTTAGAAGGTCACCCATATTGATAACTACTCTAGGCCAAGCATGCTTAACTGTGTGGTTCTAATCATGTAGGCGCCTGAAAAGGAAGGTACACCTTTTTGACATGAGTAATGTAATAACTGGCTCTCGGTGACAACACATAAACCCCGTCTTAACATGTTCATCGGGTCCTGGCCGGACAAGTACCACCAGTTTCCCCACAAACACGTCGTCACCACCCTGGGGCCCACCCACGTGCCAAAATGGGTCAGATGACTAATGACTAAGGTTCATTATTTTTATACTTAGTCTTATCAATAAGGTTCTCACTAAGGTGATCTATTCCTAATCTCCAGAAATTACTAGACCATCCTTTGATAACAAATTTAAAAACTGGGTCTCAATGACAGCACACACACCCCGCCTTATCGGGTCCTGGCCCTCCAGGTACCACCAGTTGCCCCCCAGACACGTGGTCACCAACCAGGGGCCCACCCACATGCTCGAACAGGTCAGATGACTATTGAATATCCCCACAGGGCCAACACATGTCCTTTCCAGTGTGTTTGGTCCTCACTAACACACATCCTTGGAAAAGTTTTAGAAGGTCACCCATCCTGATAACTACTCTTGGCCAAACATGCTTAACTGTGGAGTTCTAATCTGGTTATCTCTCGAAAAGGAAGGTACACCTTGTTGACATGAGTAATTTAACAACTAGGTCCCGGTGACAGCAAAGACACCTCGTCTTAACATTGTCGTTAGGTCCTGGCCCTCCAAGTACCACCAGTTTCCCCACAGACCCCTGGGCCCCACCCTAGGGCCCATCCACATTCCCGAACAGGTCAGATGACGAATTTCTATGCCCACTGGCCAACACATATCCTTTCTAGTGTGTTTTTTCCTCACCCACACACATCCTAGGAAATATCACAGAAGGTCACCCATCCTGATCACTACTCCAGGCCAAGCACTCATAACTCTGGAGTTCTAAATAGGTAGACTGTCAAAAAGGATGGGTCACCTTATTGACATGAGTAATATCATTTATCCATTTAACCCTTTATCATTCGGGTGGGTTACAATCACCCCATATTTAGAGAAAAATGTCCTCATTGTGGGACCTATATCTCAACCCAAGTTGTGCACCACACATAAGGTTTGTAACCACCTCTGATACCAAATATAGCGACCCAATCCTTTTATGTATAACAATTCATGATTTTAAGCATACATAATCAACAGAGTAAATGCCAAGGATCATTAAGTCTAGTGTCTCGGAAGACTAGGTAAATATAATATAAAACATGGGGCTAAAATACACATTATTTAATCTCCATAAAGAGCTCCTAACTTCCTTTGATACCTTACATATGCATAGGGTACCCTGGAGAACACATGAACAAAGGGATGAGAAAAAAAGCCATGTAAGGGAATGAACATAAGGATACATCTCAAGCACATGAGTTAAGAGGAATGACATAATGATATCCAAAGAATGAAACTTATAAAATCATTTAATATAAGCATGGGATCATATAATCATGGAATCATATTATTGTCGCAGAATCATTAAAAATTTCTTTAGTTCGGGTCAACACAAACCGCCAATCCCATTTCCCATTTTTGTACAGTTCATGGCTAACCTTCAATCACGTTTCATATCGCATCTCATGAGACTCAACTTTACCCAATGCATTAGAGCGCTATCTCGGTACCCCCATCTCATCATTTTCATAAATATTATTGACACATAAATATTTTTACCACATAAATATTTTTTCCACATGCGTAATTATATATAATCAATTGTTCATAAACAAAAGGTTACCCATGAATAGAATTGGGTACCACAATCATGACATAAAGCATAACCAATGAGTGAATCATGAAAGTGTCTATGAATGAAAGGGATTAAAAAATACTTGGAAGTTCATAAGGTAATAAAGTCATATAACAATGTAGTTGGTAATAAATAAAAGTGACATTGCATAAGAAATTTATTTGAGAGATATTAGCATTAAAAAAAATATGAGTGGTTTTAAGGATAATACAATAGAGATTTTAAAATAATAAAGAAGGAATTACTTTATATAAAATAGGAATTTACCCATGAAGGCTTTCATAATAAAAATAATGAATTTAAAAAGACAATTGTTTCTTAAAACTGAACATATATTGCACTTGAAATTGGGTAATAGTTTGTAAGGTTCCATTAAAATAGGTGTTCTTATTGGGACGTATTGAGGAGAGATACACTTAAAATCAGGTATATCCCCAAAAGAGAAAGTGATATGGATCATGGAACATGATTATGAATCATATAAACAGAATTTAGATGTTTTAAAAAATAAAAAACTACATTTTGGAAAAATATAGATAGAGTAACCCGAACTAGTAAAGGATGTTCGGGTAGAATCCATTACGGCTTATCGTTATGGAATTGTGTGTATCAAAGAGAGCTTGATGAGATAGTTAAGGGGGTTATCATAAGCTATGAAACATTAAGTTAGTAAGGAGTGGTTAGAAAATATACTCCATTACTTGGTATTTAACAAAAGCGCCTAACATATATAAAAAACTTGGCTAAGATTGAAAGGAGAGGATCTTTTACCTAAAATCTGTTTGTGTTCTCCACTTGTAAATAAAGACCTCATGAGACATCCTCCATTGAGAACCTCTTAAGGGAAATGGTTGTGGATAATTGAGGAGTCTGAGATCTTTTGGACATTGGGGAGGACCTTGGGGAATGATTTGGTTAGAATAATGGAAAGGGACAAGGCATGAGATATGTTATGGAAAGTGGGAGTGAAGGGGGTTTTTATAGTGGAGGAAGGAGGGATTTCATAATATTATAACCATTAATTTATTATTTCTTAAAAATACAAAGAATATTAAGTATTACATGACCATGAATGGTAATTTTATCATGTGACACAGAACCAAGTGGGCATACATCAACAGAACATCATCAATGACTCAATTAATCCATTATTTAGCATTTATTGTGAAGTGTCTTATTCTACTATTAATTAAAAATTCAAGTATTTCAGAAAAATCCAAAAAATTAACCATAACCATATTTCGACATGTATAATCCAAAAAATGAAGTCCATTTTTCAAAAAAAAATGTCTAAATATGATTATTTTAATATTTAATTATAATAATAATTTATTATCAAAACGAATTTTAAAACATTCATTAACTTATTCTAAAATATAGGTATATCATACTTCCATTAGAAATTTTATTTTTATACTACCATATGTGAGGATTGTATTCATTATAGTATATCACTATTCATAAGGGTATGTTACTATTCATTAGCTTATGTTACTATTCACCAAAAATTAGGTTTTTTTATCAGACTCAAAATAACATACTGATTACAACCGTGTATGTGGATTATTGAAATTCCTAATATAGAAGAGTCAAACACATGTTTAATGGTCAATTAGCACTTATTAGTTCATTATGGTGTATCTTCATGTGACTTTATGGCTTACTTATGACAAGGGAATTCTGATTGAAAAACATTGGGTCGTTACAATAATCCCAATAGATCTAATGGAATGCTGTAAAATGAATTCAAGACTAAAAACTGATCGTAATGTAATATTATTGGTTAGGTCCATATCATTATGATCTATTGTTTGTTAGGTATATATTTTCAAATGTTATACTCATATTTCCATACCATTATTCTTATATTATACTTATTTGATCATGTGTACTACTTTTTTACCCTTAATGAGAATACGAATGAAAAATTTGCTACGTTTCCTTTCCCAAGGTAATGAAGTCAATTTTTAAGTTGGGTATGTATTTGAAGTGTACTATGTGGGAAGATATTTGTGGGACGTTTTGATGATATTTTTGAAAAATAATAAAATTATATATCTATTCTCATAATAAACTAATAATTTATGGTCCTCGAGAATGTATTAGTAAAATAAATTTAAATTTCAACTATTATGGTTTAATATATTTTTATGAAATGCACAAATCATTATACATAAAATATTTAAAACCATAAATCATAACCAGGGAAAATGGAAACTGAAGAAGGTGTGATATCATATGCTTAGTAAGGGTTAGAAAATTAGATATCAATAAATTATAATAAGTGATCATAAAATAAGAATAATAGTATGTGAACATGTTCATTACTTATGATAGGAATTCCAAATATAAGAAAAATAATTTTTAATAAGTCATTCCATGAGTATTTTTTAGATGAAAATTCATAATTTATATGAGTGTGGGAAAAAAATTAATCCAGTTTTATGATAACAGTTAATAATCCCACGGAATATGATTTTGGCTTACGTAAAATCATAGAAAATCATTTCATTTGTCAAGGCTCACATATAAGACCATCATAGTGGAAAAAGTCCCAAATTTGATTAGGTTCACTGCACATTCAATTCATTCCATGGTTAAGGGTAAATACAAAGATTGTCTCAATGGGAGAGTCCCATAGTGGATTGTGATCAATCCAAATTCCATCAATTTCATAGTGATAGTTTACTCATTATAACATCATACGATAAATTCTCCCCTAGTAAACTTGGTTCACTCAATATTTTATTTTATATTACTTCTTGTTACATCAATCATTAAATATTGAATTGAATGGATATATTAATATAGCACCACAATAATATAATGAAAACCATATATATGACTTCAAATATATTATAATACCATTTATCAAGTAATAATAGAATAACCCATTAATATGAAAATATTTTCTTTATAATTCGCATCATCATATAATATAAATTAAAATATATAATTAAAGGTCACTGTATTATACTAAAACTCATTACCTCATCATAGTTAAATTAACCCATGTGAAAGAAATAGGTTTCCTTAAAAAATCCTACGAATATTAAAATCTTATTTCACCCATAAAATTAGATGTTATCATAATTTAATATCCCAAGTGAATGCTACATTTCATATAAGTATTTTCTAATAGATGGAGAATAAATTTAAATGACTATTCATACATTTCTTCTAAAACATATCATAAAAAATCCATTTATTTTTGTAAAATATAAATAATAATTCTAGTAATATTAAGAAAAATATTTTATTTAAATATATAATTTGAAAAATTAAATGGAATATATTAAAATAATAATATTTCTAAGGAAAACCAAATTCATTCCTAGAATATATTTTAAAAGTGAATATTTTTTCACACGTTTATAAAATGTCTACTATGACTCATTTAAAATTGTTTTAAAATATTTCTTTTCAATAAAATTAAATGAAATAAATCGTAGTGAAATAAAAATTTTAAATCATTAACATTAATTTTGAATATATTCATTAATCAATCAGTATAATAAGTATATATATGGTAAGATATTTTATGAAAAATAAAAGAAATATGGATTTTTTTCTTAAAAAATCGTATTTTTTAAATGAAACACGTTTAATTAAATTAAATTTAATTATTAAATCTTTTTAATATGGTTATATAACATTATCAGTATGTTTAAGAAAAATGAAAATGAAAAAGATCGGTAAGAACATATACCTCTTGATCAGGTATTATCTTTTGGAAAGTACATTATTGATTCTTGGATGGGTCTTTCTGAAATATAACTGACACATATAATTATAATTAAATATTATTTTGGTTTAAAGGAGTCATGATAAATGTCTCAAGTGGCTTGGAGAAGTGAAAACACGAGGTGACCTTTTATAAGTAAGTTGTGTGGAAGACATATAAATAGTTGAATCATTATTAAAAATTAATGTATTACTAAATTTATATTGTTGGAAAATAAAAATTATTCAAATATAATATGTTTTTGTTCAAAATACCATCAAAAAACAAAATTAAGTGAATTTTTTGTAATCACTTAAAATATAACTCTTAGGTTAAAAATTCATTTAGTTCATTTAAACATTATCGTGTTAACCATATTTTTTTTCAGTGTTAAATATTATTTATGGTCAAATAATAAGATGAAAATATTAAATAATATGAATTATAATTTTTAAAAAAATATGATAAATTTTTAAACATTCAATTTCTATATGTGGAGGAAATAATTTTTAAAATTCTGGTTCAAAACACAACTAAACCCATTTTTAGAAAAATGAAAAAAAGCATCAAAAAAAATTTACTCTCATTACATTCCTTGAAAATACATTAGATGCGCTTTCATATATTTTCTTGAATATATTATCTAATAAAATTTGTAATATCAGTCATAATAAATTATAAATTCAATTTTTAATGATAAATTAAATTAATTTGAATAATGAGTTTTATGAAAATTAATTATATTTACTTTTAGTTTAATTTTTTCATATATAAAAAATTGATAATCAATGTAATATTAGTTTTTAATTATTTATAGATAAAAATGTTTTATAAAAATATATGTTCATTATTGATTATAAAACATAATATGTTGAAAAATATAATACTATTAAAAGTTGAATTTTTTCTTGAAAAATATATCAATTATAATTGATTACATATATATGAGGAATTAATAAACCACTATATCTTAAGTAAAATTTTATATGTTATTTTAATAATTCATATATATATTCATTCCCAGTGATATAATAGTCTGGAAAACATAATTCATTTAATATAAAAAAATGTAATCGTATCTCTTGGTTTGTTAAAGTTTATTCCAGTATGTAAAACAACCTAATAATGACATGAAATTTATTTAAAGTGAAATTTATCATAAAATATTATTGTGTAAAATTCCACACAATTAAAAAAAATATTAATATTAAATTAAATTATATGAATGAAATCAAATGGTGATACTTGAACCCCATTTCATCTTTAAATTCACACATAGATTCATTATATTTATTGTTTCCCTAATGAAATTATGGCCATGTGAGTGGCCTTGTTCCTTTCAATATTCTAAAATTCATACATAATTTCCATGAGTTATTACTAAAATGAATTATCATTCATGATTGGTATAACCTTTCAGTTCATTAAATATTAAGAGTTGGAATGTACTTCCTCATAAGAGAAACAATAAACCAATCATGATGTTGGGAGATGATTGATTATATTTGAAAGTAATAAGATACTTCCCGTATACTATCATCAATCTCAATGAAACTAATATATATATGGATCAAATTTTCCTTTATAATAATTCTCATAGAATTATTCTAATGATATATTCATAATAATACCATATCACCATATTAGAACTCTCTATTTGACAAATGATTGTAAACCAAAATTCTTGATCAACTCTGAGCATTCGTTATGTGTTATTGAATGGGTCTAATGTTCAATATCATTTCCTCACGTCTCTATTTTCCCATATATTTATTTCTCTACCTTCATCCCATATCATTTGTGTTCTCAACTTCTTACTATATAGGGATTCGTATAGAGCCACCTAAATTCTCATACAAATGAGATCATTGAATGAAAATTACTCTAAAGTAACACATTGATCCTAAGTTACTTTTAAATATATAAAATAATCAGTAATTTAAAATTCTAGGAATAAATTTTTATCATGGGATGAACATATATTTTACGATGATATAAACTGATAAAGCATAACACTATATTAGATTTTTTCTAAAGTCTCCTCCAGAACTTCATGAAAAACCCATAGAGAAATTATATTCAATAGAATGAATTTCCCCATTCAACCTTACCACATAATTTTTTTATATCAAGTAAATCCAATAAATAGATAAACATTTCCTAATAGATACGAGAAGTTGTTAACAATTATGATGATTGAGTAAAAAAATAACATTGTGGGATTCTTATTTTTTTGGAGTCTAATGAAAAAATACATGGGGATGTTTTATCAATTGTATTCTTTTATAGGTAATGGAAGAAAAATCTGATGATAATTCTATATTATATGTATACCATTCAATCATACCATGTAATTGGATATACACACTGAAATATCAATTTTCATGTTGTCCAATAATAAATATGCTTTCTAATCACTATATAATTTTTTACATCCCAAATGAATGCAAAATGATGAATGATGAGATTAATCCAATATATTGTTTGTTATGTTTTGTTTTCCCATTAAATATACTCGGTTCGTGAATCTTATCATTCTGTAATACTCATATTGAACATACTAACATTTCTCGCCTTCTTCTGTAGTTCCATATATTCCTTTTTCAAGTATTTAATCCCCACATAGATGGATGGGTAAATATTCATACAATAAAGATGTGATATGTCACCATTATTTATAATAATATATATATATATTCATTAGAACCAAAATAATTAGATCACATTAAACCCTCATTATGGAAAATGTAGCATTTTCCTTCAAATTCTGAGCACTAGAAACCTTACTCACCAACCCATGGTGGTAGTTTATTGAGTGGTCAGAATCTTTAATCATCTATAAGAATGTTGTTTATCACATATTCTATGTCTTCTACATGAAAATATTCTTCAATAATTTATGGAAAATGTATATGTCTCAGCATTCACCATAATAATATTCCATATATATTTTAAATGACATTTTCCACTGAAAAATATAAATCATTAGTCTGGAAATATTTCTCACTAATATCTAGTTGGAATGATCCATATCCTATCACCATATCATTATTCATGAATATTTATATAATACGTGAACATATTGTACACTTTTTTGTTATTAATATAAATTATTTTTGATGATGTAATTGTTAATTCATGCCTTTATGACTAATCTTTTATTCCTATATGGAAATATACATATATTTAGGTGGAATAAGCTACATCATGAAAAGGTGGTGAAGATTTCACTTTTAGAGTAATTCCCATGACATGAGATGATCATGAAGACACCTTTTGATGTAATGTGAAGTGTCACATTGTGACACAGGGGAAACAGAGTTCCAGAGTCAGAAAATCAAGATGCACATCATGTAATGATGAAACAACATGATAAAATTATAAGAAGTTAACCCCAAAAACAACACAATGTAAATAAAAAAAATAAAAAAAATTGTAAATAACACATCATGGAATCCTTACATATTGTTAAATTGTAGAGATTGACCATGTGATGACCATTTCAGAATTATTTTCAAAGGATTGACCAAATTTTTACTTGACTGGACATTAAAGATTAATACAGAACCAAGATGATATAATGAAATATTTACAGATAATTATATATTCCTTGAGTTCCACTATCCCCAATAAATAAGAGTGCAAGTGTTCCATTCAATTATTTCATCCAAGAGGCTCCACCACTCCAATTAAGGGCAACTAAATACATGATGCAAAGAATAGGTTTTTTATCTTCTTAACACCTCATGAATACAATGAGGGGGTAGATCTTATGCTATTAAATTTTAATAAAGCAGTTTAAGCAGTTTTTATTTTTTTATTTCTAAATGTAATTAATTTGTGTCTTTTTCCATAACCTTAATTTTGAATGTATCTTATTCACATTATCATTCATGGATATTCTATAATCAAAGATAGAGTTATAATTTTAATGCATTGAATAGAAAAATATTCATACCATGGAAATTGGGTTGATTATCTTTTATGATTTAAAATGGTTCCATGTTATGAAGTCAATGAATACATGAAGTTTTGGGAATATTATGAAAAGGGAACATCAGTGATTTTGGGGGTTTTATGCAATTACCTTTTGATTCAATTAAACTATGTTCTAACACTTAAAGATGATATTTTATTTTATTATCCAATAATAAATTATTAAACAATATTTTAAATTAACCATATGTTTATTACATTTTTTTTAGAATCCAAATAAATCATAATAATTTCATTCATAAAATAGTTCAGGTTTATTTTATTAAATTAATATTTTCTCCAAACATAACATTGTTGCTTCATCCTCAAACATACATATCCTATAATACCCTATATTTATGGGGATCATTTGAATACTATGATAAATATATAAATTTTTTAACCCTACAAAAATTAACGATTCCTCATGGTATATCATCATCCTAGTATATTCTTTGATGAATCACTAGAGAATAAAAAATGTTCCCCACAATTTGATAGCATGATAATAGGTTCACTACCCATCCTTCTTATAATATTTTTGAAATTTTAATTATATACATATATTCAAAATAAACTAGGTCAATTACATATAAACAGTATTATTATATTTTATATGCATGATAAATATATCATAAACAGTCAATAATAACAATCCAATCCCTGAAAGCACTGGATCACTGTCCCTGTTGTTGGTCTCATCTATTTATCAAAAACATAATTCATTAATAGATACCTCAATATAAATCACATGAGTTTATATATCCCATGAATGATAATTTATATCACCATAGTTTAGTCTTCATACATTTAGCAGAAAATATCTCCCCCTCAAGGACATTAACTAAATCCTCAAACAATATTTAGTGTAAAGACCTATACACTACTAACATAGAGCTGGTGTCTAATTGATAGATTTAATAGGAAAAATGGATGAAATATCAACAGATAAATAAATATAGTATTCTTTAAAATAAAAATTCACATTTGAAACCCAGTTTACCTTCGGATTTAAATAATCCTACTGATGGAAACTTTCAGCATCCCTGAACTGATTTAACAAACTGATCTTCATATCCTCAGGAAAAGAAAAAAGATATGGGTGACCTAAAGTTATCATTAATTGTGACATAAATTTTAATATATCATTAATATATAATTAATAATACAAATGGATAGGTAAATAACTAAACAGGCATTGTATTTAATTAATTACATGGTTATCATTATTAAAATCTGCATAATAAATGTGGTAAGGTAAATAAATGAACACAAATGAAATTTAACTTATAAGATTATAATCAAATGAATAAAGATATAATTTAATTCAAACAATATCATGTATAATAATGTTATATATATTATCTGTGGTTTAAAGTCTTCAATTCTAGTATTCATGATCTCACGCATCTTGATACCACAACTGTCAAGACAATGCAATATAAAATATAAATCTATAGGTGAAACCCCATTTAATGCTAGATTACCAATTTTCCTAATGATACACCCATTTTATTTTTTTTAATATCTATATTAATTCCCAATCTATAACTTCATGTTAAATTTTTTTGGGATATATTGAAAATTTGATTTAATACCATAATAATGATCCTTATCATATGTTATATGCATTGAGTATCAAATATAGATTTATCAATATTTCCCTAGATAATATAATAAATTTAATATTAAAAACCATTATTTAAAATGGTATATCTTTTAATAAATTTTAATATCCATGATATGAAGAATATTAATATTTTAGGCAATTGTAATGTCCAATGAAAACTGATCACAAGAATGTGATTACCTCAATACAAGGTTAAATAAGCAAAAAAAAAATTAAGAGGTGAACACCGATTCATTAGTAATATATGTTTTAATAATAAAATAATGAATAAATAGGTATTGATGTAAAATATATTAACTGGTTAGTATATACCCTACATAAATGTTTACATGTCTATATTATCCAATTTGTCTCAATGAAATTTATATTGAGATGAAATCCCTTACCACAAACTATTTTTAGGATAAAAATGAATTATAATAAAATATAATGGTTTTATAAATTTCAATAAATTATAAAAATACAATATTAAAATTTATCACATCATATATTAACTTATTATTAAATTTTACAACCCGTTTATTATTAATACTTCATTATTTTTATTGTTTTAGGTGCTAATTGCCTAGTTTTCTCTCTAAGTTTTTTCATGATTGGTATGGTTATTATGTATAATATATGGATACAACACATATAGAGTGATATTAATTTCATATATATCAAATTAAATAATTACATATATTTTTAGAATTGTTTATTATTGTTTTAAATTAAAAATGATTATGATTTCTTCATATAGACTATAGGCTATAAGTTTTCACAAATTAGAATATCATTCGATTAACAAGTGAAAGGATAATAAAATGGGGGTTATATTAATTTATAGGAATAAATATTATTTCATATATATCTCATATTTTGTTCAAATTTATCCTTATTACTTTCCATGAAATGTTTATGTTAAAAATAATATGCATTCCTTCACAAGGTAGTAATTAGCCATAAAAAAGCTACACATTATTGTATTTTAAAAAAGATGAAATGTAAGAAGGTGTATGTGATAATATAATTACATATGTGTACTAATAATAAAAATATTATATATATATTTATTAAATCCATATTCATAAACAACTGTGTGTTGTGATGATGATAAACTAGTTGCATTAAATAGTGACACGGTTGTCCTCTGTACACATGAATGCCGATTTAATTTTCCATTAGATGAAAAAATATATGGATATATGTTAAACATTTTAAAAAATAATATATAAGTACATGTTATATAAATTGGATATTATATTGAAATATTAAGTAGAAAATTTATTGCGGTAAAATAAGATGGAATAATAAAGTGATTTGTTATGATGAATACCTTATCATAGAGAAACAATCTTTGGGTATCTTATTAAGGACAATAGTTATTTTATTTTTAGATGAATAGATGATCAATGACTTCAATAATTAATTAAGTGGGAGATATTTTCATGGTTTGTTCAATCCAATTTTTTTTATAGGTGTAAATAAGTTAAGGGATATAGTGGCCTTTTATATGTGGCAGATAGGGAACACAATGAATTTTTGAAATGAATAATTTCTGAACATGATTTTCAAACAAAAAATGGCTAATAAAGGGATATTAGATATCTTTAGTCATGATATGGTGTAAAATAATAATTTTATTGTACTTTATGATGGTTTTGAGGTCATTATTATGTATTGTAATCTTATTTTATCCCATAGTAAACACATTTTCACCTTGACCATGGTAATTAATTTTTTTTATTTTACAATTCAATATAGTAAAAATATAATTTGAATATATAAGATTATATAAATTATACTGATTCAAGTTATATAATCCATTTTTATAAATTCTATCTAATAAATTATTATAATTTAATTTCAAATTAATCCTATTGTCATTTTTCAAAAATGAGATTTCCAAATATAAAAATTCCCAAGTATGAATGGTTTTCATATTATAAATGATCATATAATTAAATAACTTATTAAAAATTTTATTAAATATAATATAATTTAACTATTTTTTCTTTTAAAAAATTTAATACAAATTTTTACTTATAAATTCTTTAAATGAAAAGGTAGTTTTCAACACACATATGTATATTTCAGTATTAATCAAAATATGACAATTTAAATAAAAATACTAAAAAATAATCATTTAATATTTTTGAATATATGATTTTAAACATTATATTATTTTTATAGATCAAATTTTATACATGTGGTAAAAAATTATTCTTAAAATTCGTGTGAAAAAAATGTGAATAAACATTTTATAAAATTTAGTTTTTTAGAAAAATATTTCATTTTCATTAAAATGAATTTATTTCTAATAATTAATTAATAAGTGATCAATTATAATGTGAATGTAATATATGATTTATAAATTATCTAGACATATTCAAACCAACCAACTAAATAGTGATGTTACAAGAAGAATGTCTAAAAAATATTTGAATAGAGTATTGTGTTTTGTTTAAGATCATTTTTTCATATATAACAACCTTTAAAAGTTATAAAATATATTCTTAAATAAATGTATTCTAAATTATTTAGTTTTTTAATCTAAAAAATATATTCCATACTAAAAATTTCATATGTATTACCTTAAAGAAATATGTGTATTTATTCCTTAATGCATCCTCTGGTTCTCACATTGATTCGTCCTATTTATGATTTTTAAAAAGTAATTTTACCTAGGAATTAATCTCATTTGTATATTAATGACTTCAAGTATCAATAATATTAAATCTTGCTTCATAATATGATTTATTGTGTTCCAATTATGCCTTTTTATATGTGTCAACTTAGGTTCTTTCTACATGTACGTCCTTAACAATGATCTATGTAACACATCATTTACTTTACAGAGGCCTAGTGTTATTTCTAAATGATAAATCCCAAATACATTCCTTCTAGGACTCTTAATGTATATAAGTATATAACCATGTATTATATTTACAATCTTATTAATTATAATGAATCCTTTCCGTGGAGATACATTCAATAAAACATAATTTTCCACATTGAATTCAAAATCCCGCATATGATTTACAACATAATTTTTTTAAAACTATGAGATTATTTAAAATGATATTGAATAGTTATTTACTTTGTTTTTATATTTTTAATAATTTCTAGTCCTATATGTTTCATATCATCAATATTATCCAAATAAGTTTGATTATGACATATATTTCCATATTATGATTCAAATGCTTCAATTAGAATACTTTAATGGAAACTATCATTATCAAAAAACAATAACAAAGATAAATACTGATACCAAATAAATTGAATTTCAATTGAGAAAAACATTTACATATCTTCATATGTTTTAATAGTCCACTCAGAATATCCATCAATTTTAGGATGATATGTGATGCTCAAATAAAGATCATTATCATGAGACTTCCAAATAATATTACAGAATATTTATGAAAAATAGGGATTAAGAAAAAAACGCTCATAAGAGGTTCTCTATTAAGTATTTTATAATTTTTAATATTGTTACTTTTGATTCACAAAGAAAGAAAATATTCTCTTATAGAAAGGAATTCAATAGATTTTTTAGGAGATCAATAATTACCCATATTGAATCATTCATTCTAGGAGTAATTGATAGTTCTTTGAAAAATTTTATAGTAATTTCGTATAATTTACACACTTTAATAGGATGAGGATACATGTATCCTCGATTATTTTCTCGCTCAACTATCACATAATGAAATAACAGACATCTTCACTCATAATAATCAATTTAATGCTTAATATTATCCCATAAAAATGATCCCTAAGATCTATATAAATCATAGTATTACTAGGGTGTAGAGAGAAATTTGAGAAATTATAATAATCTAGAAAATCCATTTTCTATATCAGTTATATATATATATATATATCATTCCAAACATCATAATTCCATCATTAAATATTATGTCTTCTAAAAACCCTACATTATAGGAGTTAAATTTCTTTATAAAATTATCATCATCGGATTGAGAACCCATTATGTTTTACAATAAATTTCCTTTCACATTTATTTAAAATATTATTGGTGTCTACGATCATTTAATAATTCCCATCTCCATATTATGTAGATCCATAAACATTGGATCCCTCTCTATCCCCATTTAAGTTATAACACCTTGATCATGCCTTCTTAATGTTTATACTACCTTATTTTCCTTCCTTGTCATGTTGGGTAACGAATAATCATAATCCATGAGTCTGTCTAACAAAAATAATTTCATTATGTTAATATATTTCTATGAGAATATATATGTTAGTATTTTACTGAAAATATATGTAATGACCCATAAATTTCAAGGGAAATGTTTTCATAAATTATTTGGGATTTTACGAGTACGCAGATTCTGACGGCACCTGATTCTAAGGCCCAATGTGCCCGGAATCAATTTCTGAAGATTAGCTTATGTACGTTCAGTGAACGAACGAGCAGGTTTTTTATATCTTTTGAATAGGTTCTTGGAATTGAAATCTGAGGGCACTGATGAAATGGCAGCACCAATATTTGCATAAAATGATTTTTACCGTTTATGTGTTTTCTCAGGATAAGAAGTTAAATTTTGGGGTTTAAGTGATAAGTAAATAAAATTGTGTACAATTTTATTTTATTAACCTTGGATGTTAAACTCTATAATGGGAAGGTGTTAGTGGGGCCCACAGCCACCCAACTTCCAATTTGTGGTTTCAATGGAGGTTGGGCGCACACGAGAACCAATATTTTCACATTCCATGACACTTAATCCATTTTAAACTCCAATAATAATTTTATGGAAACTCTCTAATAAATATTGGTATTCTATAATTTTGTTACTCTACCATCTCTCCTCATTAATCATGCCAATACACATAATCAATTAAGTGAGATATGAGTTTGAATTTTAAAATTGATATGCGTGGATTGAGTAAAAAAAATAAGGATGATCCTTATTTTATTTTCGGTTGGTTGGCTTGTTGTGTGAAGTCTTTGGAGGAGAGATTTTCTTTCCTCTTGGAAGAACTTTGTCCTCCCGCGAAGAACGACACCTTTTATTAAAGAACACCAAATCCCCGAAGGATGAAGACATGTCCTCTTCCCTTTTCTCCATGAAAAAAAAATCGAAGACACTACTTCCTCCTTTGATGCTCTTTGTCGACGTCTATGGAACCTCATCCCACGATTCCATTTTCTGCGACGCCTATCATTTTGAAACTTTTGTTGAGGTAGGGGTTATTTACGTTCATGATTAATTTATTGATCTTCATTTATTAATGTCACAAACCAGCCCGGGTTGCCATCTGACCCGTCGCCCGAGCCGGCCCGCGACATGGCCCGAAGGGCGTTCCCGATCCCCACGGGATGGAAACTAGTGTCGGGCATCAAAATAAACCAGTTGGGAATGATTTTAGCCCATGTCAAGGATAAATAAACATAAAATAAACAAGCATATAATGAAAACGAAAAAAATTACATTGCTTTTAGAGTAAAGATAGATTTTTTTAAATAGATTTTGGGCTTATTGTGCAGGGCTTGGTCTTTCAAGTGAATGTTTTCTTTGAAAATGAATTGAATTTTTAAGTTAGAATTATTGGATTTGTTTCTAAAATGTTGATGTTTATATTGTGATGCGATTGGATTTGTGGAAGGCTATTTCGTGTTTCTTGTTTGGGATATGCCCCCTAGAAACGTTCCATGGGTTCCAGCAGGTCTCTATCATTTCTTGGCCTGGCTCAGACTCTTAGTGGAGTGGCAGAGTTAGGTTCTTCTCAGTGGTGTCAACTGTTCGTAGACATCGATGTCAGTTGGATGTCGTTGAGTTCCTTGGGAATGATGGATGTGTCTATGGTTTTGGAGAAACTCTAGATGTTGTGTATGCGTATGTTGTCTCGAGTATGTTTGGAGTAGCAAGACTAAACTAGAAAATGGTGATAGTTCCATTTTCATTACGAATAGCGATTCCGTGAGCAACCCTCAAGACTAGTCTCATTCTGTGGTTGTACCTAAGTGAAGGAGAAGGAAATCGGTGGATCTCGTAGGTTCTTGACCAGTCAACAGAGGGTGAAGTAGGTATGTCGACCTTTCTGATGAGCTAGCTTCTTGTTCCCCAGAGGTTGTGTGGAACGATCAGTTTAAAGCTCGTAATAATTGTTGGACCCGTTTATACTATGGTAAATGAATGTTCTTCGTCCGATAAAGAGTGTGAACCAAAGGGGCTTGTTCTTGGAGTTCCCCTCTCGTCAGTTTGTGTCGTGCATTTGAAAGACCGCTCAATCTCCTATCTCTAGTGTGGTCAGTCAGACACTCTAAGTCATTCACTGAAATTCTCAGTTGGTATGTTAATAGAGTGGTCGCGCGAGTCACGAGGAGAATTATAGAGGCTACCTTTCTAGCGGAGGAAGTTCCAGTCAGAGGAGGTCAGCATGTGACTGCGAGGATGTAGATGCTTCAGACATCAGTGACCCAGCCATAGGTCTCGTGGTGGAGCTTGCGCACAGTCAAAACTAGTCAGATGTGGGACGAGCTTGGTCTGACTTAAGTCTGCAATGTTGGGATGGGGACAAGTTAAATTTTCCTATTGTGGTACCCTCTCTGAATTCTTCATTCTTGTTGTGAGGGGCATGGAGCCCTTGTCTACTTGTCATGGTCTTATTTTATGGGAGTTCCTCTTGGGCCTTAACAGAGTTTTGGAAAAATCTGTATCCTTGTAAAGCCGGTAGGCGTGCTCTGTGAACCTTCTCGCAGTCGGTTATGGATTGAAATTGTACTTATTTCAGAGATGCAAATGTCTTGTAGAATTGACGTGCGCCTGTCTAGTTTGCTTCCTGGTTAGGGTATTCGGCTATCAAATCGGTCTCAAGTGGCAGAGTGTTGTCCACTGTAGGAATAAACAGTGAAGGTCGGCCCGTGTGGTTGGATCGCGATGAGGGGTTTAGTCATTATTGCTTAAAGTAAACTGGGAATGCCCGTGCGGGTTTCGTGGTGTAAGGAAATTTTAAAATGGTGGGGAGACCCAGTGCGGGTCTCACCGATGTACCCTATTGTGTTGGTTAAACATAGGGTGTTTGAAGGGCCAAGCTAGTGTTAGTTTTCTAGGTTTGGGAGTCATTTTGATTTGGAGAACCAATGTTTGACCAGAATACTAATATGGTGGGTAGACCACCATAGGACAGATTTGTGGAAAAACGCTATCATCAAAGTGTACTTGGCGGGTTAACCCCTTATGCTCCCCCCGACCTCAACCATGCTAATTGGATAGCTTGAGTAGTGGGTTGCCGGACGTTTGTTCTTAGAGATCTCGAGCTGCCCTGGTAATCCCTGAGTTAGGTGTTTGGGTGTTCCATGTTGTAGTGGTGTTTGGAGGTGATTTCCATGATGTTGCTTATTTTTCATAGTGTTTCGAGCTTTGAGTTCTTTGAAGATTTATGTCATGGGTGTTTTGAATGCCTGATCTTTGGGTGATTGAGGTTTAGTTTTAGGTGTATTCATGGTCTCACTTAGAACCTTTGGTTGACCTAGATTTTTTTGGGACATTCTAGGGGTAGAAAGTGTTATGGTGGGGAGAATTGTCACACCCCGACCGACGCTTACTTTTAAATTAATTATTTTAGGTCTCTTTTTTGAGTAGCGGTTTGACTCAGTTCCTTTTTCTTTATTAAACAAAATGTGTTTCATGGAGGTGTGCGCCTATGCCACGATTGTACTTGGTTCCCGTTCTTAATAAAATATTGTTTTATTATTATTAAATTTATTATTACATGGGCGTGCAACCAGGAGTGCGACCGCGCATCCAACCGGGCACACGCCGCCCACGCGACCGGGCGCACGACCGTGAACACGACCATGCGTAGTGTCCAACCTCGATTAAGAACGATGTTATTATTTTGGTTGGTTTAGTTCTTTTAGTTTTATTATTAGTATTATTATTAATTAAGTTGATATTTTAATTTGGTTATAATTATAATTATTATTTTTCAGTTAATATTTTGATTTGGTTATTTTATTATATTGGTTTCATTTTATTATTAATCATTATTTATTATTTTTTTTACTATTAATTAGAATTTTTCTTATTCTTTTATCTTTATTCTATTTTCTTTTTAATTTATTTATCCCCCCTCCATTTCCTTCACTCTTTTTTTCTCATTTTCCCCCTCTCCTTGCTCTCCCCTCTCCACGCGCGGAACCCTCTCCCCCTGCAACCCTAGCGCGCCACACATCCCTCCATTACATTCTCCTGCAGCACGGACTGCCTCCTACCCTAATTCCCATCGTGCGACTGGCCGCCGTCCACACCCAACCCTCGCTGGACCGCCTCTGCCCTCCTGATCTGTCGCGTCACCTCCCTCTCGGCCGGACCCTCCTGATGAGCCGCGATGTAGCGCCACCCAGCCTTGCGTTGTCGTCTCCCTCTGACTCTACCCATCCACGCTGACCATCACTGGGCCTCCCTCGACCTACTCCTATTCAATTCCACCCCTCCTTCTCTCGTCTGACGTCACCCCAGCACTCACCCGTCATGGCTCGTCCCTCGCTGGACAGCCACTCTCAATCCCCTCCAGCGACGCGCACCCAGACTAACGCCCTCCTCTATACTCGATGCCTCGCGCCACTTTGCAGCGTACCCAGTACCGAATCAGTGGATCCCAGCTTCCTCGCACCATCTAGACCCACACCTCCCTTCTTCCGATTGAATTTTTCAGGTGCGCCGCAACCCCGACAGCCCCCTTTAGCTCGAACCAGCATCCCGCTCCCTCGTCACAGGTTTTTTTTCTTCATTTAGTTGATTTTATTTGTTTGAGAGTTTATTGGATTATGTTTGGTGTTGTAATTGGTTTGATTTTGATATTTTGGATTCGTGTTTGGTCTGATTATGGTGTAATTTCTCCGAATTTTTGTTTTAGTGATTAATTATGTTGTTTGTGGTGTGGTTGTCATGCGGCGGAGTTTGCGTGCCGCGTTTGCGATGTTTGGATACTGAAGGTATGTGTTTCTTGCATATATGTGTTTCTTGACAAATTAATTTTCTTATTTAATTAATTTAGTATTCTCATTGATTATTTTTATTGTTGCGAATATAGTTTCACTTAAGGTTTAGTATGATTTCGTTCTGTTTCGTAGTGTGTTATTTAAAATAAATGTTTTGATATTGTGAAATCCCGTGCTCAGCTTTTCATAGTGTTTTATAAAATTTGATGTGGGTTTATTATACCGCGCAAGTGCCGCGAAGTCTGTTTTATCATGTTTTTGGTGTTACGTCATGGTGCGCTGGGTATTAGAAAGGATGTTTGAGTGCATTGTTGTTATAAAACATTGATGTGATATTTCAAATGCTTTATAAATTGCTTAATTGTTTAATTGCATTATTAAATTATATGTATAGTGAGTGGTCCCTTCCTCGGGGGTTCGAGTCATCGGCAGTAAGGACCTATGTATATGCATATGCATGAAAATGTATATGCATGGCAGTGAAGCGGTCTCGGGTTACCCTTGTCAAAAGCTGCGTGTCTTGAGGTAGGCCCCCTATGCCCTAATCTTTAAATAAAATTCCCATTTGTGATTGGTGTTCTTTAAATGCGTCTTCTGTTTTTATATGAAATGAACATGCTATATATATGTGTGTATATACATAAATGGTCGTGGTTCTTTAAAAGTGGATTCCTTAATGATTTTAGTGTTTAATAAGTTTTTCCAATGGTTTTTTTGATTTAAACATTTTTTCTAGCTTTCATTTAAATATATAGTACCTTGGTTGTTTAGTTTAACTTTCAAATGGTTTTGGAAACTTATGTGTTGGGTGATTTTGTGTTCAAAAATGAAATGTATTAAATGGAATTAATTAAGCTCGTCTGGCACTTTGAGAATGGTTTTGTGAAAGTGAAACAAAACCCCTCTTAAGGCATGCCCCATTGTTGTAGAAACATGATGTGTGTGTTAAGTGTGTGATTTGTGATATGTCCCTAATAAAGAGGCTTATGTGATGTTATGTGACATAAAAAGGGGGATGCGCTTAAGGAGGGAGAACGGTGGTGAGAGGTGAAATGGACTTTGGATAAGAATGTGTTATGTTATTTATATGTTTTTGATAAAACATCACCACCCTTTGAAATAGAGCACATGGGGAACCCTGAGTATCTAGGTGGGTGACCAGGACTAGTACGCTAGATGACACGACAGGGGTTCATCCTGATTTGTCTAGGAGGATTGACGCTACAACACTAATTAAACATATGAATTTTCTTAGGGTCATGGTCTTCTAAGCCACATTTTTTTCTGAGGGTCGTGGTTTTCTCACCCATGTTTCACCGTGGTTCGAGGTCTATAGGTTTCCACTTATTCTAGCTACCTAATTTGATTACTCATGGTGCTCATTTGTGGCATGCTTCTAGTGATGTAACTTTCTTTTCAGTTGTTTCATACTTACTCTCTCTTTGTAAAAAACCCCGTTTCAAACTGAGCTTCTTTTCCTGCAATTTCGAAAGGTGAATGCACTCTTGGAATCGATTTTGAAAATATGGTGGAATAAAAATTATTTTCATAAAAAAAATGTCAACTCCTGATTTGGATTTGAAAAGAATTAAAAAAACATTACATTATTATGTCTTATTTTCAAACTAGCATAATTGGATTTCTTTTTAAAGGTAAGGTCATATGTCGTGGTTATTCCTTGGCTTTCCTACTGAGCATCTCGGTGCTCACGCCTACATGAATTTTCAGTTTCAGGTTATAAACTTGGATAGCTCTTCGAGCGAGCGTGGTTATAAGTTTGGTGGTGACCCATGGGGTCACTTAGAGGTATGTCTAGTTGCCTATCTTTATTTTATTTTCCGCTTTTAGTGTTTAATTATTTTGTTATGTTTATTCTTGTTTATATGTCTTTTATTTTCTGGGCTAAATCGTCCCCAACTGCATGTTTTGATGTCTGGCACTAGTTGCCAGCCCGTGGGGATCGGGGACGCCCTTCGGGCCATGTTACGGGCCGGCTCGGGCGCCGGGACAGATGGCGACCTGGGCTGGTTCGTGAAAATTAATTTGGCCAATTGTTATCAACATAATAGGAGGAGATCAGACCGCACAAGCATGGTCGATCCCCGTCCATTTTTTATTTTTTGATCCTTGTTGAACTTTGCAGCGTAGGCGGCGCGTTTCAGTTGCACCGCGTGGAAACCAAAAGAGGTCGTGGCCGAAGCATTCTACGGTGAAGGTGCATAGCGCTGTCACACCATGCTAGTGAGGCTGAATAAGCCGCGTCAAGGAGCGGGCCACGGAGAAGGGGCACGGTGCCATCACGCCACGCCGGAGATTCATGGTGCCCGTGGCCGGGGTGGGCCATGGCGGAGGGGCATGGCACCGTCGCGCTGCATCGGTCAGACAGGAGACCCAGCGAAAGGCCGTGGATGTTCTACAAAGGGGGGGGGGGGGCAGGAGAGTCGACCGCCAGCACCACCTATAGGTGGGCCCCCTCGGGTCTCGCGGTTACAATAGGCTGGCCGTTTCGGAAACAGATGGGGCACCTCCCCCCCCCCTTTGCAACCCGCTCGGTCGCGAGCCAAGCAGGGGCCGACCTCTAACCCGGACCGCAGGTCATGCCAGCCGGGTCAGGCTATGCCCAGGCAGGCCAGGCCATTCCATCCAGGGTAGACCTGGACATGGGTTGGGTCAACCTGGTTCAGGTCGTCCCAGGGGGTATCAGGCTGGGTCGGATCGAGCCTGAACCCCCTATTTTCAAACAGATTCGTTCAAATGCCCATATCATGGGCTACGGACCTCCGATCAATGCACTGCCAGTTGCGCTGGGATACTTGGAATGAAGCGGTCATTTTGGAATATTACACTCAAACATTCAGGAAGGTTATCTTATAGACGGGTTGGTTTGAATGTCAAACCAACTGGGGCTTGGAGCGGAAACACCTATAACTTAATGACCGTACGTCCGAATGTCGTGTTGTAGATCACGATAAATTCCTCTTAGTGAGACGATTATTTCGGCTTACTCCACTCGTGGTTTGGATAGAGATGGAGTATGGTTGGGTTGGTTTTAACTTAAAAACCCACCGAGCCCCTTGGACAAAAAAAGTCAATAACTCTCAGACCAGGCGTCCAATTGATGAACCTTCTGTCGCGTTGAGTTCCTATTGATGAGATAGAACATACTGATACATCAAATATAGACTTCATGACAGTTTATGTATCGACCCCTTGGCTTGTGGATCGGACCCATCTCGGAAGAGAGCGTGCTGTGTGAGGTAACCCTAGAGCTGGCAGTGACTACGACGACGATGACGACTATACTTGGATCCTACATGGGTTCGGTAGTGAGGACGACATTACATAGATCCTCCATGGGTTCGACAGTGAGGAAGACAATAATTGGATACTACGTGGGTTCGGTAGTGCTGGTTACTATACATGGATCCTATGTAGGTCCGACAGCGATGACTTTTGTAGTTGGATCCTACGTGGGTTCGGTAAGGGAGATGATTCAGAGGCTAAATCTATCATTTACACCACTCTTCATAAGTTGTATAAATGTGTTAGATGATTCTTAACATCAATCTATATCATCGATATGATTACCTTGCTTTCTTGTGTGGACTGGATTGTGCTTTCCTATGTGGACTAGGTTGTACTTGGGCTCGTGTGTTGGAGCCGAATTGGAATATGATGACATAGGTATATGTATGCGCATATACCTAAGTAGAGTTTGTTGAAACTTTTTGTTTGTATCCTTCCTTTTTGGTTTATCCTTTGTGGATTCTAGGAGACCTTTGGGGGCCTCGAGGTCCCTACTGAGTATCGTATACTCACCCGTGCATGGGCTATGCCTATACTACATTCTGGCCCATTTACTTTCCAGCACTTACTTTTGTACTCACATTACTTAGTGATTATTTCAACTTGTGTACTCTGTGGTGTTTTTTCTTATATAAAGTCAATACCTTCCCTTTTATCTGGATTTACACCTTTGGTTCTAATCGCCATCCCCTGGGCCATGGAAGGCGGATTTGGGGACACTAGTTGATATCATGGTGATCCATGTGGCGTGTCTCCTGCACGCAACAGTAGGTAGATGGTGGATCCTGATGCTCCAGGTGCACAATGAGTCATCTCTTCATTTGACGGAATTCGAGAGCCTCTTTCATTCAGAGTTCGTTCCAGCCACCCTCCGTGCAGTGCGCATTCAAGAGGTACTATAGCTACGGCAGGACAACATGACAGTGGCCCAGTACTCGTTGAGATTTAGTGACCTCTCATGCTTCTACATGAACATGGTATGAGACCCTTTCTTACGGGCCCGTACCTTTGAGCATGGACTGAGGAATGAGATCAGGGCATCAATGATCTCCCTCATTATTCGGATGCAGACACGAGTACGGGAGCGAGCCCTTATTGTGGAGAGCTTCTTTGATGAGCCTTCACCACCTTCGAGACCTACTGCAGGGCGACACGTAGCGGAGTCTTCTGCAGCCGACAGTAGATAAGAGTAGTAGAGATCCAATTGGACCAGACCATTAGGTGGATAACCTCAGGATACTGGTTTGGAGGTGCGGGGCACACGCAGCAGAGCTAGCCATTCGAGAGGCAAGCAGTGTTTTGCATGTGGCGGAGAGGGCCACATGGCTTGTGACTTCTCGACCCACCATGCAGATGAGCAGTTGACGGTTGAGAGACCACCCAGGAAGAGGCAGAGGATTGACCATGGCTTTTCGTAGGGAGTAGGCTGACATGATAGAGGAGTTGGATGAGTACTAGGTGGTGGGAGACGCTTTGAGGCTCTACCACCACCACCACTAGAAGGTCCACCCCGACCACAGGGAGCTGGCGGATGAGGGAAGGCTCAGCTTCAGGCACTGGAGTCCTACGACCATGGCACACATGAGATTATTCGATGTACTATCTGTGCCTACTCAACCCATGATGCAGTTCTTATAGACGTAGGAGTTAGTCATTATTTTATTGCCGCTGCCCTTGTTCAGAGCTCAGAGATTCTGATGGAGTCATTGGCTCGATCCTTAAGGCTAGTGACTCCTGTGGGAGCAGACTCGATGATTCTACACTAGTTCCAGTACTGTGAGCTTACTCTAGAATGCATGATCTTGGGCTGGGATCTTCTTGTAGTGGCGTCAAGGCCTCACGATGTATCTTGGGCATGGATTGGATATATATGGTCCATGATCAGATCGATTGTATTACGAGCAAGGTGTGATGTGTTCGCACCAATGGGAATAGTTTCATCTTCACCGGTGAAAAGGGACCCTTTGCAGCAAAGGATGGACTCACAAAGAGGAGAGGACAGTTGATCACTCATCTGTTGGCTAGTCTCATCCAATGAGCAGTTGACGTGCGGAGTCCAAGTTATCCTATTGTAGTGGATCATTTTGTGAACATTTTTCCTGATGACGTTTCAGGACTACCTCCTCACAGAGAGGTATAATCATATATTAACTATACCCAATGATATACCCGATACCTACACCATCTTATTGGATGGATCCCGCTGAGCTTTGAGATCTACGGGTACAGCTTGAGGACTTGCAGGGCAAGGGATTTATAAGACCCAATGTTTCACCATGGGATTCCCAGATTTTGTTCTCCAAGAAGGTGGATGGGGGCTTCATACTGTGTGTCGACTACTGTCGCCTGAATTAGGTATCTATGGAGAACAAGTATCCACTTCTGAAGATTGATGACCTCTTCGATCAGCTCACTGGAGCACGATGGTTCTCGATGATAGACTTTAATACAGGTTATCATCAGCTCAGACTTCAAGGTGAGCATGTGCAGAAGACGGCCATTTGGTGTCGGTAAGGCCACTATGAGTTCTTGGTTATGCCTTTCGGCATAACCAATGCTCTAGTAGTGTTCATGAGTCTCATAAACAGGATCTTCCAGCCTTACATCGATCGATTTGTCGTAGTCTTAATCGAAGACATATTGATTTACATGACTAATAAGGAGGACCACGCCTACCCCTTTAGGGTTGTACTGGACACAATCTGAGAGAACCAGCATTATGGTAATCTCTCAAAGTGTCAATTCAGGATTCAAGACATCCAATTCTTGGGACACGTCATCACTGAGGCGGGAGATGCAGTGGACCCTGCGATGATCGAGGTGATGCTAGCTTGGGAGAACCCTAGGAGCATGACGGAGGTGCGAAGTTTAATAGGTATGGCTCGGTACTATCGGAGATTTGTGCCAGACTTCTCTAGTGTTATAACACCACTCTCAACATTTATGAAAAAGGGGAAACCCTTCATGTGGTCGGATAGATGTCAGTAGAGCTTCTAAGAGATGAGAGAGAGATTGACCAGTGCACCCATATTAAGGTTACTGGAGGAGGGCGTAGGGTATGTAGTTTACTGCGATGCATCAGGGACCAGACCCGGTTGTGTCCTTATGTAGGAGTGGGCAGTGATCGCCTATGGATCACGATAGTTGAGGAAACACAAGCAGAACTACACTACCCATGACATGGAGTTATCATCAGTGGTATTCTCCCTATAAGTATGGCATCACTATCTAATTGGCGAGCACTTTACAGTCTATTCTAACCACCAAAGTCTCAGGTACATCTTCTCGCAGAAGGACCTGAACATGAGATAGCAGCGATGGCTCGAGTTCCTCCAGAACTATGACATTGAGATAGTCTATACTCCTAGGAACGGGAACGTAGTATCTTATGCTCTCAGTAGGAGATCAGGAATTCAGCTACTTGGAGAGGCGACATGGAAGCTAGTCACATTGCAGATATCCTTCATGGATAGAGATGGAGAAACCTTGCTACAGTCACTCACAGTCACTCCTCCACTACTTCAATGGGTCAGAGAGGCACAACGTGGGGACATTGACTGTGAGACGTGACGTGGACAGATATCCTCTGGACAGGCACATGATGAATTTTTTGTATGAGGAGAGCATGTCATCCTTTTCAGGGGACATACCATGGTAGCAGATGCATTACAGGAGGAGGTGAGGAAGGAATTTAACTCTTCCCACCTAGCGGTATATCCCGGAGTTACAGAGATGTACCAGGATCTTAGACGACAATATTGGTGGCCAGGTATGAAGAAGGCTATGGAAGAGTTTGGTTCACGATGCCTCACCTTCCAGCAGGTGAAGGTAGAGCATCAGGTACCTCTAGGTTTGTTACAGCCCCTAGAGTTCCCATTGTGGAATTGGGACGAGATATCTATGGACTTTCTAACAGGGCTTCCACATACATCCAGAGGACACAACTCCATCTGGGTGATCGTAGATCGACTCAGAAAGTCGGCCCACCTCTTACCCATCAGAGAGCAAGGCATAGTGGAGAGCATGGTACGCCTCTAAATTCAAGAGATTATACGGGTTGATGGAGTACCATATTCTATCGTCTCCAATCGTGACACTCATTTTAATTCACAGATTTGGAAGGGGTTGTAGGAGGCTTTTGGGACACAACTACGCCTGAGCACCGCCTATCACCCTCAGACGGGTGGCCCGATGGAGAGGACCATTCAGACACATGAGGATATGAACTGTTCATTTGTCCTCGACATTGTTCGCAGTTGGTAGGATCACCTACCCTTGGTGGAGTTGCGTACAACAACAGCTTCCACTCCACCATCGGGACGACACCATACGAGGCATTGTACCGCAGACATTGCAGATCACCTCTGTGATGGACAGTCCCGGGTGAGTCAGCACTTGTAGGACCAGAAATGGTCCAGGATATGACAGAGAAGTTGCAGATCATCCAGCAATGGATGAGGACTGCACAGAGCTAAAAAAAAACCTATGCGGATAGGAGGCGGATACCACTAGAGTTCAATGATGGTGGCCACGTTTTCTTATGGGTCTCACCTCGACGTGGATTATAGATATTTGGCTGGTGCTATAAGTTGTCTCTGCGCTTCATCAGACCATTCCAGGTTCTCAGTAGGATAGGTGAGGTTGCTTGTTGCCTGGCTCTTCCACTTTAGTTGCACCGGGTGCACGATGTCATCCACATATCTTAGCTGAGGAGATACGTGCACGACTCAACCCATATCATCGATCATGGGGAGCTGGACATCGATGATGGGGCGACATTTACAGAGGTCTGGTGGAAATCAAGGATCAATAGGAGCAGGTCCTATGTGGATGTTTGATTTCTCATGTGTGCATCAGGTGGCATCACGGGAACCTCTAGGATAGCACATGGGAGTAGGAGGCTCAGATGCGGGCACAATACCATCATTTTTTCCCTAGTTTATGATGTACCATTACGGGGACGTAATTCTCTGAGGTGGGAGTAATGGAAAGACCCGTAAATTTCATAGAATATTTTTTCTTAAATTCATTGGGATTATACGAGTATAGTGTTTTTGACAGCACCCGATTTTGAGGCCCGATGTGCCCAGAATCTACTTTTGATGTATAGCTCAGGTAAATTCAAGGAATGAACGGGCAGATTTTTCTATCATTTGAACCGATTCTTGGAATTGAAATCTGAGGGAACTGATGAATTCGCAGCGTCGGTATTTTCTTATGATGACTTTTACCATTGATGAGTTTTCCCGGGAGAAGAATTTAAATTTTGGGGTTTAAGTGAGAAGTAAATAAAATTGTGTACAATTTTAATTTATTAAACTTGGAAGTTAAACTCTCTCATGGGAAGTTGTTATTGGGGCCCACAACCACCCAACATTCTATGTGTGGTTATGAGGGAGGTGGGGCCCACACAAGCACCCATCTTTTCACAATCCATAACCCTTAACCCCTTTTAAACTCCCATAATAATTATATGGAAACTCTCCAATAAATATTGGTATCCTTTAAATGTGTAACTATCCCCTACCTCCTCTTTAATAATGCCAATACACTTAATCAATTAAGTGAGATATGTGTTTGAATTTTAAAATTGAAATGCATGGCTTGAGTTAATAAAATAAGGATGAGCCATATATTATTTTCAGTTGGTTGGTTTGTTGTGTGAAGTCTTTGGAGGAGAGATTTTCCTTTCTCTTGGATGAACTTTTTCCTCCTGTGATGAACGAAAACTTTAATTGAAGAATGCCAAATCCCCAAAGTATGAAGACACACCCTCTTCCCTTTTCTCCAAGATAAAAAGGGAAGACTCTACTTCCTCCTTATACGCTCTCTATTGACGTCTATGAATCATCATCCCGCGACTCCATTTCCACGACGGCCATCATTCAACAACTTTTGTTGAGGTAGGGGTTATTTACATTCATCATTAATTTAATGTTATTCATTAATTAATATTTCCGATTTTTAACAACATAACAGGAGGAGATCAGATCACACAAACATGGTCGATCTTCCCCCCCCCCTTTTTATTTGTTGATACTCATTGAAATTTATGCTGAAGGCGGTGCATTGTCATTGCGCCGCGCCAAAACAAAAAGGGGCTATGGCCGAAGCGGGCCGCGGTGAAGGTGCACATCGCCGTTACACCACGCCGGTTGTAACGTCCTGGACCTGGGTTCCACACAATGGGTGCCCTGAATCCGGTTTGTCACGTGACCTCAAGCGCATTTCCCCAAACGCTAGAGGCTGCCGACTAGTAGCGAGGGCCCCGTTCTGATAGTGGGGAAACTATGCCCTCATTTTTTAAATGTGTAGCGCATCATAATACAAGATAAAACATATAGAAAACAACGGAAACAGAAAACCATACAAAACTGAGATAAACAATAGCAGTGGATATAACCAACAGTCTGTAAATGATGAGGCTACATGTCTCATGTTCTAAGAAAATATCCAGAACATGTTATACATCAATACGATACAACCAAAAGCAGAGTACAACAAAACAAAGAAAAATAGCTGGCAGCGGCATCATGAGCCTAGGCTCAGTCCCATGCCCTCCCATTCCTCAGCAACAGTCATATACCTCTATAGGGACTCATGCCCCTATCTATACTTGCAGCAACATAATCAGTTTGGGCCGAAATGCGTGACACAAATAGGGTGTGAGAAATATATCTTAGTAGGCACCCACCAAAGGCTCTTGCCCAACTGCGTGTATGCATGAAACGACAGTATTCAATAGTAAAATGCAACAAAGTAAGAAGTACTGAAAAGTAACTAATTTAACAATTAAATTTCCATTTTATTATTCATTTAATCCATTAAATTTTGTATCATTCTATTCTCAACAACACAAAGCCCTCAGGACAACCAGTATCATGCCCTCAAGATAATATTGTGAACCACGCCCTCAGGCTATACAGAATCCAACCCACAGGTATTGCCCTCAGGAGTAACAGAAATTTCCCTCAAGTGTAGGAAGTGTCGTCCTCAGGCACAAAAGTCAATCCCTCATGCATGAAAGGTTTCCCTCAAGCGGAATAACGATATCCCTCCGGCTAAAACAGTCACGCCCTCATGCTAATACAGTACAGTGCACAAAGGATAATCGCATCAACGCCCTCAGGCTAAACATGTAACCAGGCCATTCAAAACAGGTAAGAAAGTAGTAAACAAGAAATTCCTCTCAAGGAAATTCTATAATTACTACTTTAATGGAATACCCTCAGGTATCCAGGCCAAATGGCTAAACAGTGGAATACACCGATGGGGTGGTTCCGGATCCAAGAAACGATCCCAACCAGCATTTTAAAATCATAATTAAATACCTAATAAATTCTAGGTGTTTAATATAGAAACTAACTCAACCACACGAAACCCCAACATGGGTTCGTGGCATGAAAACACACAAAACACACAGCAGTTTGAAAACAAAACACCAAGCACCCTACATTAAACGCCAACGAATGTTATACCCGAACACCGACTCCAGAAACGCCCAAGAATGGTGTAGATATGAAGAAGAATAAAACCCATTAAAACATAAATAACATACTTTAGGAGAATAATTGGCATGCAACACGCTAGGAGATGAGAGGGCTTACCCGCGCGGTTCCAACAAGATCTTCCATGGTGGATTCGGATTCCAGACGAACACTCGGCAGATCTTCAAAGGTCTGACCACCTCCTTTGGTCCAAAATGGCTTAAATGCCTCCTCTTCCAAATGTGGAGGATACTGCCTATTTTAAGACTAAAAAACATAGTACAGGGCATGTACGTCAATGTACAAGGCGTGTAATCCTTTCATTTAACTGTCCACCTAGTGGATTTCCGCCAGTGTGATACTGTTCACCTGCCAACAAGAGTACATGACATGTACTCTTGAGTACACAACATGTACTGCTGCCCAGCTGTCGGCTGCTCCACCACCTTACTTTTTTACCTACCGACTGACTACACGGCGTGTAAAGGACCAATACATAGTATGTAGTCGGTTACTATACGCTTTGTCGCTGGCACGGCTACATTCCCTATGTACTCATCCCAACACGTCCATAAGTACACGAATTGTGGAAAACGTACACGGCGTGTAGTTCCAAAATTAGGGGTTTTTTCCCATTTTCCATATTTTATTAAAAACACTTAAGGAAAAGAGAAAAGAAGATGCTGGTACCTCAAAGAGAAGAACCGTGTTCTTACAAATTTCCCCCTTTATAGCAATTTGTCCCAAAGTTTCCCTTCCAAAGGTGGAGAAGATATAAAAGTGAATAACTCCGGCCACTATGGACGTACGTCGGCCTCCCGCTCCCAGGTCTCGCCCTGCACTTGTCCATGCTGCCATAGCACCAATATGAGAGAAACTGACTGGACTCGGAGAACCTTCGTTCTCCTGTCAACGATACGAATCAGATTCTCTTCAAAGGATGAACCTGCGTCCAGCTCAACCTCCTCTGGCTGAAAGGTGTGAGACAGGTCTGAATGATAGCGACACAACTGAGATATGTGGAAGACGTTGTGCATGGCTCAGTACCGCTACGGTAATCGAAACCGATAGGAAACCATCCTGGCTCTCTCAAGAATCTCAAATGGTCCAACATACCGCCGTTAATGTTTACCATGTCTCCTGATCTGCTTGTGTACCAGCCTCGGTGAAAAATTCCATAAAACCTGATCACCGACAAAGAACTCCAAAGGTCATCTGCGGTGATCAGAATAAGACTTCTAACGAGACTGTGCAGTAGCCATCCGCTTCTGAATCAACTGGACCTACTCAGATGTCTCCTGTATGAGACGTGGTCCCATAAAAGCTACCTCACCTGCCTCTAACCAGCACAATGGTGATCAGCATGGCCTACCATATAAATCCTCGTATGATGCCATCTAAATAGTTTCATGAAAGCTATTGTTATAGGAAAACTCGTCTAAGGGTATATGCTTCTCCCAGGAGCCCCCAAAGTCTAGGACGCATGCACGATCATGTCCTCTAGTACCTGTATCGTACGATCTGACTGGCCATCTGTCTGAGGGTGGTATGTTGTTCTCAAAATCACCTGTGTACCCAGCGTCCTCTAAAAACACTACCCGAAATCGGAGGTGAAATGTGAGTCCCTATTAGAAATGATAGAATGAGGGCCCCATGAAGACTTACGATATCTCAGATATATAGCCTTCCGAGATCGTCAACACTGAAGGTCACTTTGATCGGCAGGAAGTGTGCTACCTTCATGAGTCTATCCACAACAACCCACACAACATCTTTTCCACGAGGTGGCCTCGACAACCATGTAACGAAATCCATCACAACATCATCCCATTTCCACTCCGGAATGGGTAACTTCTATAATAGCCCAGCTAGTCTCTGATGCTCTGCCTTCACCTACTGACAGGTGGAACACCTCGTAACAAAACCTGATACATATCTCTTCATACCTGGCTACCAGTGTTGATGTCTCATATTGTGGTACATCTTGGTAACCCCGGGATGAAATTTCCAAGATGAAGCATGAATCTCCCGCATCAGCTCCTCACTTATATTCCCTGGAACCCATACTCGTTCATGGAAATGCAAAACCTCATCATCGCCTATTGTCCTACCAAAAGGAGGGCCCTTACTTGCCACCGACTACCATAGGACTAGGCCTTCTGAATCAGATAGCTATGTCATCCTCACTCTATCCAGGAGGGTAGAATTCACAGATAAAGTTGAAAGATAAATCTGCCCCTGACTGTCGTGCACCTCCAGATGCATCTTAGAGAACAAGGCCATAAGGCGCCACTCACCACTGGCCTCATGCACTGCCTGTATCTGAGTCTTCCTGCTCAGTGAATTAGCTACTGCATTACCATTACCATGTGTATAGGAAAGCTCAAAAATTGAAGGACTGTACGTACCCGACCCACCTTCACTACCTCAGATTTAGGTTAGTCTATGTAAATATGTACTTGAGTATTTTGTGGTGTGTGAAAACCACAAAATTCTCCCCTAATAGATAATGTCTCCAACAGAACAACGCATGAACAACTGCTGCCAACTCGAGATCATGAGTCAAGTAATTCCTCTCATGTGGCCTCAACTGCCAAGACTCGTACACAACAACTCAATCGCCCTGCATTAACAGTACTCCCAGCCCAATACCTGATGCATCATAGTAAACTATACAGATCTTCCCCTACTCTGGGAGTATCAGGATCGGTGCTAATGTCAACATTCCCTTCAGGTCCTAAAAAGTTGTCTCGCAGGATTCCGACCAAACGAACTTCACACCCTTTTTAGTCAGACCCCTCAACGGTGCTGCTATGTGGGAGAAGTCCAGTATGATGTGTCATTAGTAACCAGCCATCCTTACGAAATATTGTATCTCAAACACGTTCTTATGTTGATCTCAGCAAAATACTGCTCTCACCTTCTCTGGGTCTATTGAAACTCCTGCCTCAGAGATGATATGACCTAGGAAGTGAATCTGGACCATCCAGAAGTGGCACATTGAGAGCATAGCATATAGCTGATGCTCTCTTAGTGTACTCAATATGATCTAAAGATGAGTGGCATGGTCATGTCGATTGTGAGTGTACACAAAGATTTCATCCATGAAAACTACCACAAAAGAATAAATATACGGATAGAAAACATGATTCATCAGATCCATGAAAACCACTGGCGCATTCTTGAGTCTGAACAGCATAACTGTATACTCGTATAGACCATACCTTCTCTTGAAAGTTGTGAGAGGTATATCAGATGGTATAACCCACAACTGATGATATCTTGACATCAAATAAATCTTCTAGAACACTCGTGCTCGAAGAAGATGATCAAAAAGATCATCAATACTTGGTAAGGGATATTAGTTCTAAACCGTCAATTGGTTCAGCTTCCGGTAATCCTCGCAATGTCTAAGGGTACCATCCTCATTCATCATAAAAGAACCAGTGAACCCCAAAGAGAAGTACTGGGTCAGATAAATCTCATTTCCTGCAACTCCTCCAACATCCTCATGAGCTTCTACAAGTCAGGTGTAGCAATCCTATAAGGATGAATGGACACCTGTGATGCTCCTGACACAAGCTCAATGGAGAAATACTCCTCTCTCTCTGGAGGTAGACCCGAAAAGTCATTCGGGAAGACACCCCTAAAACAATCAACAACAGGAGTGAAATTCACCTGACAAGTCCCCTAGTCATCTAGATATAAGCTTACAATCTGGTCTGTGACTCCAACTCACCCACAATGCTCTGGTCCAGCTCGACTCTCCTGAACATCCCATTCACCCTTATATAGAAACTCTCCTCCCTCTAGTGACGTGAAACGCACCCGGCGACGATAGTAGTCTACAAAGGCTCGAAAGGGACCAAATAGTCCATCCCGGGAATGAATTCATTGCTTGTCATATCTAGGACACTGAGGTCCCAAAGGATGTGACACCCACCAACCTCAAGGGGGAACTCCTTGAACTGGTGCACACTAGTCGTTCTAGTCCCCAACAGAGTGTACATCGTCATGATAACAAAAGATGAAGAAACACAGAGCCCAAGGCTCTCCACAACAGGTGCAGATATGAAACTATGTGTAGCACCCATATTGAAATTTACTGAAGGTAAGACAGAAGCTATTAAAATAGTACCTCTGATTGTAGAAGGTCTGGAATCCTACTCATGCCGGGTCAGTTTCATCACAGATGTCTACCCAGTGCCACGACCCTATGACACAACTTGGCTACCCTGAGCTGTCACACACTGTTGCCACTAAGATCCCAGTGTCTGGCTACCACGGCCAGGACCACCATCCCTGCCTGCACGCCTTGACATATTCCAATTCTCTGACTTGTAAAAAGCCTCTAGTCCTGCTCCTGCACGCGGAGTCTGCACAAAACCCCTCTCACTAGCCAATGGTAGAAACGCCATGTAGAAGCACTATAGATGACCGATCTTGCTGCAAGCTCGACACTCCACTGGGTCTCGTGGACACTGCGGTCTCTTGTGCCCCTCACTACCACACTGGTAGCACCTGATCAGGCCACCTGAAGAGACTTCCTGGCCAGTACTTCCACCCTAAGAGAAGTCCATCTGTCTCTTCAACTATCCAGCAGAAAAAGTACCAGTAACTGGTTCTGACCCGCCCTGGTCCACACCTCTAGATTCTTGAAGGTTCTTCTTTCTGATAAATACATGTTTCAAAATAGCCTGTACAGTAGGCAACCTGAAGACATTCACCAGTGCGTATATGTCATACCGAAGACCATCCTCAAAACATATGGCTCTCAGCATCTCATCACCAACCAGCACGGGTGCAAAGCGCTGAAGCTCCATAAAATGAGCAGAACAGTCCATCACTAACATAGCGCCCTGTTGTAGATTCCTGAACTCTCAATATCTATCTTCCCTCGGCATCTCCGGAAAGAAACATTCATAGAATACTACTTGAAAATCCTCCCACACCATGTATCTGTGATGCTATGACTGTTTGGTTACATCCATCCACCTCTTGGCGGAATCACACATCATGTATATCGCGAGCTTGACCCTCCACCCTGGAGGTGTCCCTATATGCTCGAAAATAGTATGAATAGACCACTTCCAAAATTCTTCATCCTGTGGTCCACTATACCCTATGAATATAGGCGGATGCTACAAGTGGAAGATACGTGTAAGCTCAGCCATAGATGTGGCAGCATGCAGTGCTCCCTGAAAGGTATGCATGAACCACAATAAGACTTCCCGGATCTACGCCTCCTCGCATATGTCTAGTATAAAAGATAGTGCCACATCTGGCTCTACTAGAGGAACAACTAGTATCCCATGGCCCACCATCTCTGGAGTATACTCGTTGTCACTCTCCTAGCGAACAACATGCAGTCGTCTAGGCGACATGACACTACAAGTTCAAAATCACACCTTAGATTCAAGATTATTAAGGCTGAAATGAAGAAACCACAATGGAACAAGGTGAATAAGGCATCTCAAAATTTTCAAAACAAGACTAAACGATGTGTACATTGACTACACTATCTGTACTTGACTTTCCTTTCCCTGCCTGGGTCCTTCTGCATGGCTAAGCCATACGGATCCTGTTTGAACAAACTACACAGCATGTATATAATCTACACGGCATGTATGGTGTTATTTTCCAATTGCCCTTGTCGTTTGTGACATGGACAACTACCCGGCTTGACACTACACGACGTGTTACTCTCGCACACACCGTGTCAACAACACTATTTCTCCGCCATACGGCTAAATCCGCACGGTCTGACCTCGGACAAGACTACACGACATGTCCCAAAAGGTACAAAACATTTTCAAGGAATGGTGAAATTCACCCGTGTTGTTAGTTACACGGCCGAGTCCCTAGGTCAGACTACACGGCGTGTTCATTATTGACACAGTGTGTTCTGTGCAGGAGTTCACCGACCCGTGTTGTTAGTTACACAACCGGACTTCGGGTCAATACTACACGGCGTGTATATCTGGTACACGAAGAGTTTTTACCCAATCTCTTCCCTAACCCATGTCTCTGTCCACATAGTTTGTGACACGGGAAGAGAATACACGTCATGTGCTCAGAGTACACGACATGTATTTTAAAAGTTCATTTTTCTTCCCAAACAGAAGGCCACACATGCTGTGTTTAAAATACTACATTGCGTGTATACTGGGTTTCTTGACAGTAAGCCTCAGAAACATCCCCAGAAACAAGAAAATACCAAAAAACAACACCTAAGTGTCAAATTCCGACCCATGATGGCCCATACTCCCCACGAATCAATGATTGACATCTTATTTTTGTTATAACTAATAAACAGTCAATGATCCACCAATTTCTGTTAAATAGTGGCCCATACTCCCCAAAAACCACAGTTTGGAATCCATTCTATAAACATACTTACAAAAAATACTCTATCAAATAGCAGGTATTTTATAAGTGAAACTATTACAACATCATGCTTTTCTAGCACAAGTACTATCACAACAACATGTAATTTTTAATGTACCTACATGGCATGGAACTATGCATGGCATGAGATTTCTAGCTTGTTCCTGAATGATGCATGAGATGGAATACCCACATCTCATCAGAATGAAACTAAATAGAATCCATTGATAAAATATAAACAACACAATATAAGTGATTCAACCAACGGTGAAATTATACCAACTGTAAAATTTGCAAAATTAGAAGAATTGAAAAACACATGGTAGACTAGATTTTCCTTGTACATAGGTTAGCTATGCCCTGGAAAATCTTATTACCAACTACCATTTGTCCAATCACTAACTATGGCTCCAAATAGTACATCAAGAAAAGAACTCCTCTGATACCACTTTGTATCGTCCCGGACCCAGGTACCACGCAACGGGTGCCCCGAATCTGGTTCGTCACGTGACCTCAAGTGAATTTCACCAAACGCCAAAGGCTTCCGACTTGCAGCGAGGGCCCAGGTATGATAGTGGAGAAACTATGCCCTCATTTGTCAATGTGTAGTGAAACAGAATACAAAATAAAACATACAGCAAACAGCGGAAGCAGTAAACCATACACAACTGAAATAAAAAACAGCAGTGGATATAACCAACAGTTTGTAAATGATGATTCTACATGTCTAATGATATAAGAAAATATCCATAACATGTTATACATCAATACGATACAACCAAAAGAAGAGTACAGCAAAACAAAGCAAAATAGCTGGCAGCGGAATCGCGAGCCTAGGCTCGGTCCCATGCCCTACCATTCCTTAGAAGTAATCATGTACCTGTATAGGGACCCTTGTACCTATCTATACCTGCAACAATGTAATCTATATGGGCTGAAAAGCGTGACCCAAATAGGGTGTGAGAAGTATATCTTAGTAGGAACCCACTAAAGGCCCGTGCCCAACTGCTTGTAAGCATGCAACGATAGTGTGCAATAGTAAAATGCAACAAAGTAAGCAGTACTGAAACGTAGCTAACATAGCAATTAAATTTCCATTTTATTATTCATTTAATCCACTAAATTTAGTATCGTTCTGTACTCAACAACACCAAGCCCTCAGGCCAACCAGTATCTTGCCCTCAGGCAAATATAGTGAACCACACCCTCAGGCTATACAGAATCCAACCCACAGGTATTAACCTCAGTCATAATAGAAATTTCCCTCAGGCGTAGGAAGTATCGCCCACAGGCATAGAATTCAAGCCCTCAGGCACCGAAGTTTTCTCTTAGGCATAATAACGACAGCCCTTGTGCTAAAACAGTCATCCCCTCAGGCTAATATAGTACAGTTCCCATAGGCTAATCACAAAAACTCCCTCAAGATAAATAGGTAACTGGGCCATGCCCAACTAGTAAACAAGATGTAAACAAAAAATTCCTCTCAAGGAAATTTTACAATTTCTACTTCAAAGGCATACCCTTGGGTATCCTAGCCAAACGGCTAAACAGTGGAATGCACCCCCAGGGTGGTTCCGGATACAAGCAATTATGCCAACAAGAATTTTAATATCATAATTAAATACCTAATAAATTATAGGTGTTTAATATAGAAATGTCTTTAGCCACACGACACCCCAACATGGGTTCATGGCACAAAAACACACAAAACACAAAGCTGTTGGAAAAATAATCACCATGAAACCTACCTTAAACGCCAACGAACGTTATACCTGAATGCTGAATCCAGAAACACCCAAGAACGGTGTAGATATGATGAAGAAAAAAACCCATTCAAATGTTAATAAGATAATTTAGGAGAATAATTGGCAAGAAACAAGATAGTAGAAGAGAGGGCTTACCCGCGCGGTTCCGACAAGATCATCTGTGGCAGATTTGGATTCCAGACAAACACCTGGCAGATCTTCAAAGGTTCGGGCTCCTCCTTTGGCTCCAAAACAGTTCAAATGAAACCTCTGCCAAATGAGGAGGCTACTGCCTATTTTAATACAAAAAAACAAAGTAAACATCATATAATTAAAAGTATATGGCGTGTAATCTGTTCATTTAACTGTTTACCTAGTGGATTTCCGCCAGTGTGGCACTCTTCACCTGCCAACAAGAGTACATGGCATGTACTCCTGAGTACACAGTGTGTACTGCTGCCCAGCTGGAGGCTGCTCCACCGCCTTAATTTTTTGACCTACCGATTGACTACATGGAGTGTAAAGGACCACTACATGGTGTGTAGTTGGTTCCTACACCCTTTGTTCCAACAAGGATACACACCCTGTGTACTTATCCCAACCTGGAAAGAAGTACACGACGTGTTGAAAAAGTACACGACGTGTAGTTCCAAAATTTGGGATTTTTCCTCATTTTCCATATTTTATTAAAAACACTTAAGAAAAAGAGAAGAGTAGAAGCCCATACCTCAATGGGAAGAACTGGGTTCTTACAGTGGTGAGGCCGAAGGAAGCCGTGGCGAAGTGTTGGCCACGGTGGAGGGGCACTGTGCCATCGCACGCGCTGGTCGGACAGGAGCCGAGGCCAAAGGTGAGGCTATAGTGGTTCTTCAAAGGGCGGCCGGAAGAGTCGGCCGCCTGCAACACCAGGAGGCGGGACCCCCATGGGTCCCATGGTTACAACAGTCTGGCCTTAAAGGCCGACCATTTTGGAAATAGGGGGCAGTGCCCCCGCCCCCCTCGTACCTCCCTCATCCGCGAGCCGAGCCGGACCGCAGGCTGCGCCTGCCGGGTCGGGCCGCGCCCAGGCGGGCCAGGCCACGCCAGCTGGGCCTGGCCAGGCCATGCTAGCCGAGCCGGGCCATTCCCAAATCGGCCGGACTCAGACCCGAGTAAGGTAGACCCAGTTCGGGCCGGCCCATGTGGTATCGGGCCAGGTCAGACCGGGCTCGAACCCCCTATTTTCAGATAGATTTGTTCAAACACCCATATCTTGGGCTACAGACCTCTAATCAATGCACTGTCAGTTCCATTGGGATCCATGGATTGAGATGGTCTTTTAGGTATAATAAACTAAATCTTATGGTAATTTTTGGGTACATCCAGGTTGGTTCGATTCCGAAACCAATCGGGCTCTTGGAGCGGAAACGCTTATAACATAACGACTGGACGTCCGAATTACTTGCCGTCAATCATGTTAAATTCCTCTTATTGAGATATTTATTTAGGCTTACAGCACTCGAGTTTTGGACACATCAAGTGTATGGTCAGGTTGGTTTTAACTTAAAAACAAATCGGGCCCCTCGGATGAAAAAACCAATAACTCTTAGACTGTGCGACAGATTGACGCACCGTCTGTCACGTTGAGTTCCTATTGACTAGATGTAACTTTTTGACACATCATATTTTGACTTCGGGATATTTGATGTATCGAACCCTTGGATCATGGAGAGGACCCTCCCGGAATCGAGCATGCTGTGTGTGGGAACCCTAGAGCTGGTTGCGTCTGCGACGACGATGACGACTGTACTTGGATCCTCCGTGGGTTCGGCAGCGAGGAAGACTGTAATTGGATCCTTCATTGGTCAGGCAACGATGATGACTGTATTTGGATCCTATGTGGGTTTGGTAGCATTGGTTACTGTACATGGATCCTACTTGGGTCCAGAAATGATGACTTCTGTACTTGGATCCTATCTGGGTTCGAGGGGGGAGATGATTCAGAGGCTACATCTATCATCTCCAACCCTCTTCAGAAGTAGTATACCTGTTTGAGATGAGTCTTGACATCAATCTATCATCAATATGATTGAATTTTTTTTCTAATTAGGCCTAGTTTATGCATTCTTGTGTGGACTAGGTTGTACTTGGGCTCTTGTGTTTGTTCAGAACTGGAAATGATGACTTAGGAATATGTATAGGCATATAACTAAGTAGAGTTGGTTGATACTTTTTGTTTGTATCCTTCCTTTGTGGTTTATTCTTTTTGGATTTTGGGATACCTTTGGGGGTATCGGTGTCCCTACTGAGTATCATATACTCACCCTTGCACGAGATATGCCCGGACTACTTTTTGTTGGTTGCAGATGACAAACAACACTGATTGTGGCTGAGGCCTGTAGAGCAAGATGGTACCCGGAGGTGGACTATCAGGCGGGATCTACACGAAGTTGATGTCCGGACCCGAGGAGCTGAGGAGATCTTCTGTACCAACCATTCAGGTCGGATAACTGGAGGATGACTCTGTGGTTGCTGATTTACTTTACTGCTATTGTAATTTATTTTCAGTTGTACTGTACATTTTATTTGGGTTTGTATTCTGGCCCATTTACTTTCTAGCACATACTTTTTTAATTAGTTTACATAGTGATTATTTCAACTTGTGTACTCTGTGGTGTTTGTTTTCTTATATAAAGGCAATGCCTTCATTTTTATTGGGATTTACCCAATTGGTGCTAGTCGCCATCCCTTGGCCTATGGATAGCGGGCTTGGGGTAGTCCCAGCACAGGCCCCGAGGGTGGGTCATGACAATGTATATGTCACATATGTCACTATTGAGGTATGTACTCCATATCATTAGAAAAATGATTAAAACTACCCACATCAGATCATGTATTGCATAGTTCTATTCATGATTCATCAAAAAGTTGATTTATATTTAATAACATTATCATTTTTAATAAGTACATATCAATTTTCATTCTTCAAAGCATCACTATATAAAAACCATATCATTTACATATGATAGATTCAAATTCATATAACTAACCAATATCCCCAAAAATTAATGAAAACATTCATCAAATCAAATTATTCAAATGAACATAACCCTCTAACATATAAAATTTGTTAATGAGTTATCTATTTAGGAAAAAATTATAATGAATCATTGTTAGTAACCTACCAAATAAATGAAATTACATACCAATGTAATGTTTTTTGGTTCAATACATTATATGACATCCTTTTCATTTTTATGTTAAAATGAGATTCCATAATTAGGTAAAACATAAATGATTAAAAAACTACTGGAATACATTAATCACACTTTATAAAAATTCCATATATCTATTTTCGGGTATGTGTCTCATGAATGATCCACAAGTTATTCTAATGGTCCTTTATCCTCTTATAATTCACTAATTTATTCATAATGAATTCCAAAAAAAATAATGACTATTATCCTTGAATACTCTAGTCATTACATCTATAAAATAGTGGGTTCATTAGTAAATCCAAAGGAATTAATGTCTACTTTTATGGTCTATACCTCATTTATAATTTTTATTTTGGAATTTCTTCCTTATCTACATGAAATTGAGGATATCCATAGTAATAATAAATCATTGAAAAAATGATCTTGGTGATGTTGGCTGAATAAGTAATCAATACAAGGTACATAAAACATGGTAATTATTGTATTATAATTTATATACCTATAATTAATTTACAACCTCGTGGATATTTTTTTGTTATAAAAAAATATAATAGGGCCCCTAGTGTAGTACAATGGGGTGAATAAATCCTTTATCACACAAATCCTCTAGATTTTTTATTATGTATAATAATTATACAATAGTCATTGTATAGGGATCCTTTGATATTGGACTTGCATCCAGTATTAAAAAAAATATAGAACTCAACTTCATGTTATAGTAGACGTCCTAGTAATTCCTTAGGAAATGCATTAATGAATTACTAAAAAATTGGAACATCCTCAATTTGATGATAAAATTCTCCATCCTCATATTATGATTCTTCTTATTCCATAATAAATTAATATTGATATAGGGGGTGGATGTTAGACATGAACTAGTTGTTGATGTCACCATTATAAAGATATGGAATTAAATATCTTTATCACGAATAATAATTTACTACTCCTTACAATAAATATGTTCATCATATTTTGAAATCTAGTCGATATCAATGACTATATGAAATTCAACCATATGTATGATAATAATTTTCATAATTAGTGTATGTTTAGGTGTTATAATGGATATTTACCGACATAGACTTGTCGTAGTGAGAGTTCGAGGATAATTTTTGACTGAAAAATACCATATTAAGGTTCTAGGGATCTAATGAATTATCATATAAAACATGTAATGTATAAAATTGTTAAATGATCATTAATTAAATAAATAATTGGATACATTTGAGTCCATGAGTAACATACAGTCCCTCGATTCATAAGGAACATCCATCTTAGTTGGACTAATCGTATAAGCATAGAATTATCTCCTTCAACTATTTTGTGGTAGATTCCCTTGATAGTTGGGAAATTGGTTTTAATGTGTAACCATTTCATTGATGTTGAATAATTGAAATTTATTTATATCTTAATTTCCTTTAATTTATGAGTCATATGAACTTTATATCATAACTTATAACTACTCGTATTCCATTAAACCATATCCAAACATAATAATATCCATAGTTTTATCAATATGTATATTATTTTGTTCTATTCATCTTCATTAATGAATTCCATTTTTATAGGGTTCTAAATTTAATTTTTATTTTATTAAATTAAATTGAACATATTATATCTTGAAAAATAAATCATTATTTTATGTGATCATACATGTATTTCAGAAAATATGGAAAAATGTTAGAGAGACTATCTCAATTTAGATAATTGGATTTATCAATTTAAATAAATGTTTGAATATTGAATACATATTTCATATGTAATTTTTTTCATTCATTGATAGTCTTGAAATGTAATAATATAATTATAAAACATTTTGATTTATATATTCATTAAGATAAGTAAATATCTATTTTTTTCTATTTTTCTTAAGGAAATACATGTCAAAAATTTTTACCATAAAATATCTTCGTTCCATATTTTTTATATTTCTTCATCATCCCTAGTATTCTGGATTAATGAACACCATTTATAAATATCAAAATTGAGATATAATACTTATAGTATAACATTATCTATTTCATTGCATCCCAATGCTAGAAATATATACTCAGGGGGGCTTAATATATTCCCAATCCACCACATTTTTAGTAGTCACACTAATAGAATTGGACATCAGGAAAATGATGTGATCCAACATTCAGAATAAAACTGTGGAATAATAGGTTTTACTATTCAACTAAGGTTATTTTTTTATAACCTAATTAATAATTCTTAATATAGTCATGATCTATTTAGTTATAGTACTATATGAATTGCCTTAATCAGAATGGAAACATCTATATTGTCCATGATCATCAATACCCTTCTGTCATAATGGTTACATTTGATAAAAATGGAATATACTAGGATAGATCATAAAATTATGATTTTTATTGATAATATATAACTCTAAAAATCGTTTAACACAAAACATTAAAGAAAAATTTATTTATGTTTAATCATAGAATAAAAAATAATTTCTTTTGTGGATACCTTATTTATCAATTTCTTTATAATGGATTTTTACAAAAATGTGACTTATTCCAGGAATGTCCCAAGGGGGTCTCATACCATATCCCATTAAGGAACACTATCATGTACTAGAAAATGCATGTGTCAAGATGAACACTACATTGTTTGTGTAATTACACCTACGTACCTATGTTCCAGAACCACATCCTGATTTAGTATCCATAAAAGGATTTATTTTTAGGAAATACCATATAATATATACTTTAACAAAATATTATTATGTTTTTCTAGACTTATCCTCAATGTTTATCATAGGGGTTTCACAAATTTATGTTTTTTAATCAAGATCCTATGGTTATTATTGACCTTTCTACAATAACAAGTGTAACGACCATGACATTACTAATCCTTGGATGTTATATACTTTATTATAATAGCTTAAGATACATGGGACAACATTTCTAAAGAATTATCAATTTTTTATCACGATGAACTATATAAAAACATCATACCTAATTTATTTTAGGAATAAAAAACAAAATCATAGTGGTGGAATGAATTCTGCATGTTTGATCTCATTCAATGAATTCTTCCTCATGTACTTGAGAAAACAAATTTGATAAGGTTGAGGTAAATACTCAGTACGGGTTACATATAGTGGATGTTATCCTCAATCATTATAGAAAAATTAATATAGTAATTTAAATAACTGCACACATATTCCTCTTAACTAATATATAGAAAATCATTATTAGTCATGTAAAAACAATGTGGTAAGGTATATAACTAAAGATACTTGACATTTAATTAATAAAATAATAATTATATTCAAATAGTGATAATATTAGTGTGAAAATAACATGATTAATAATAATAACCTTGTTATCAATGAAGGATGTTCAAAATTGTTGAATGTCCTGATATCACGAATCATGATATATATGATGTCAACACCATTCAGAACATTGTTTATAACTATGGGTAAAACCCCATTTTTTTGTAGATTTGTTATTTATCTCTTTAGAATACCAATGCATTGAAGGGATATCTATAACATAGAATCAATCACCACATCATATCCCAAATATTTCTCTTATATCAAATTATAGACTCAATTAAGGAATAATGTTCCTTTTCGTCAAATATCCTTATTGAGTAAATAATATGAATGTATCAAAATTTTACCATATAATCATATAGAATTAATATTAAACATTATATAATAAAAATTTTAATCATTTAATATATATTTTTTCCCTGATATATATAATATGGATATTTAATAGAAATTTAATGTCTACAGAAAAATGACCAAAAGAAAGTGATTACTTCAAGAGAAGGTCAGAAATCACAAAATAAAATAGGAAATTAGAGGTGACCATTGATTTATCATGAATATTGAATTTTGAAATAATGCCATGAATAAATAGGTACTCATTTTAAATATATAAAATGTGATTTATATTCACCAAATAAAATTTAATGGGTGAATATTAACAAATATGTCTCAATGAAATCAAAATTGATAATAAATACATTAAGTATTTATTCCTCTGTCAAACATACATTAAAATCCAATAAAATTATTTTAAGAAATTATTAATTTATATAATAATTTTATTCATATTTATAATATCATATTTTATATTTTATACCATTTGAAAATATATTTGTTAATTTATTTCATTATTTTCATTATTTTGGGAGTTATTTACGTTGTTATCTATTGCATATTTTGTTATGAAAGTACCAGTTATTTTATATTGGATATAAATCCATTATTTATAAAAATATATTAATGGTATGAATATCATATGAAATCATTATATATATATTTATAATCATTTTTTATGATTTTATATGGAAAATTAATTACATTGCTCTTTAGAGACGGTAGAATATACATATACATGAGTATGTATATAATTCTTTTAATGAGTTAAGTGGTAAAAAATTTGGTTCCATATAAATTTGATAAAATATATATAATTTCAAATATATATCATATATTCATTAAAATTATCCTTATTACTTTAAATATAATTCCTAAATGAAAAATGAATTGCATCGCTTCATGAGGCAGTAGTCCCCCATACACACGAGTGACAGTATTGTATTTAAATTTACAAGGAATATAATAATGTACATGTGATATTATAGATCCAAAGTTATAATAAAATTGTTAATATTTAATATATACATTATACCCATCAACATATACTGTTGTGAGATGTGTTGATGGAAACCCAGATACAACGGTTTGCATGGCCATAGTCCGCCAAAAATAAGATCGAAATTTTTATTTCAACTTATATTTAAGAGGAGGTAGATATATGTTATAAATTTATCATTAATACATCTATTTATATATTTTATAATATTTTTATAATATTTTATGTATTAATAAATAATTTATTGTGATAAAATGATAATGAAAATGTTATAACTTCATTAATATGATTACTTTTACTTAGAGAATCAAATGTTTAGATCGATACATATGGACCATTTTGTTGTTCATTTTAGAAGAATAGAAGATATACTATTTGTATAAAGATTTTGTGGAGAAATTATTTCCAATTTGGGTAGATCAAACGGGCCTGAGATGTGTGAAGATGTCATTGAAGGGAGGGACCTATTATATGTAGGGGAGAGAACATAACTGAATATTTTGAAACGATTAAAGTGAATACATATTTTTTACTAGACAAGTGGATCATGAATGGTAAATTATAAAAAAAATTATAAGTTATAAATAAGGATAAAAATGTTTTTTGGACAGGGTTTAGGCCAATTTAATCCTTATCTTAAATGTTTTACCTCTCGTAAAACAGTTTTTATCATAACCATGGTAATTATTATTTTTTAACATTTTTCACAATTCAATATGGTATTATTTTAACATATTATAAAATATATTTAATGATGATTGAAAATATGGAATATATTTTTCCAAATTGAATTTATATAAGTTCCATAATTCAATTTAATAATAAACCTTCAGAAATATCAACAATCCTATTTTCCTAATGTAAAAATGTCTACTATATAAAAATAATTAATAAAAAAATTGATAATATAATTTCATAAAATAAACAAAATATGATTAATAAGAATATATTGAAAATAATTTTTATATTAAAAATCATTTTAAAAAAATTAATCTTAAAACTACTTTAAATGAGAAGATGTTTAAAAAATCATCTTTTTTCATTATTCATCAAAATATGATTATTTTTCAAAACCATCATGAAACAATGACCATATTCTAATTTTCAAAATATTATTGAAAAATTTAATTTCATATTTTAATTTAATTTTTCTAATATTTGGAAAAATTAATTGAAAATAGTTTTTAAAATCTTAACGGAACAACTCTTTCAAAAAATAAGGTTTTTTCAGACAACATTTCATTTTCATTCAATTATATTAATTTTAATTTATAATTAATAAATAACCAATGAACATGTTTAAACATTGTATTTTACAAATTGTTTAGTTATATTCATTCCCTCAAGAATAATATCTAGGTTATAATTATTATGATTTAATTATAATATTGTAATAGAGTATTTTGTTACTTTTAAACTGAGTATTTTGTATATCATGAGATATCAATGAAATATAATTTACCCTAAAAAGTGTATATTTTATTTTATTTGGGAGTTAGATTAAATATAAGTTGAAATAACATATACTGTTGTCCTCTTGGTTTTAGTAATTTTCTAAAAATGTCATATTGTAAAAATCATTCAGCAATGTGTAAAATTATGTGACAATAAAAATAGTTCTTGAGATAACTAAATTATGAAATAATTTTCTCAACATATTATACATTGGGGTTCATTATATATCACATTAATTTCATATTATGTTGTAATACATTCCCTATTATAATTCACTATAATTGTTCATAAAGAGAATGAAAATTAACAAAACAACTTACCTAGAGTGTGTCAAACTACGTGATTAGTTTGGAATCATATTCAAGAAATATGTGGTGATCATGTTACCAAAAAACCATCATTTTTTGCGTTTTCCCCATGATAAATATATTCCAAATACTACATCCATGTGTTTATGTCTAGGTAGGTATTTTGGTTGGATGTTCACTAAAACATCCATGCATGAGAGACATCATCACATACATATGATGCATGGGATATATATATATATATATAATATTGAATATTATATATATTGTACACTTAATATTTCTATATAATGCATTTATTAATCATGCATGCATTATATAAAGTAAAATATATATAATTCATTTTATCTTGAATGGATTCATGAGTCATATTTGATTTTAAAATTGATTAAAATATTTGTAATAATTTAATGAATAAAATTAATGAATTATATACCTACTAAATGAAATTAAAATAGTTTATGGATAATATTATGGCTTCCCATGTTTATATATAATGTTTTTGGATTTTCATATACATAATATATTGTTTTGTGGAAGAATATTTATTCCTAATCTGATGAATTCAAATGTGACATCTATAGAAACCAATCAAGTAACTCCATTTCCCAAAATCATAATGGCATGTTACTATTTGCATCACAATGTTGATAATGGGAAAAGACACACACTTAATCACAATTTATATATGTGATTTTCAACAAATTGGATAACCTTTTATCCCCTCTATTGATACAAAAAATGGTTTTTTTATTACCAAATAATGACCATATTTAGTGAACTAAAACAAAATAACAAAATAAAATATATGTAATAGAATTAACATGTAAATAAAACAAAAATAGAGAACAATGTATTTCAATTTTTTTTGTAGACATTTCATTCTCTTTGAAACAGAATGTAAGAGGGAGATCATGAGGAGTATTGATAAAATCACTATGCCATTAATGAAGTACACCAACAACTTGGATCCACAAAAACTTTGTGGGGATTCCAATACTATAAATGAGTTTTAATGCCTTCTCAATAGTGATAAGAATGATTTTCTATGAATTGATTATTAGAAGAGGTTGGTATACATAACCCAATACATAGAAGGTCTTCATAAAGTGTGACAATTGTTAACATAATAAAACTAGGTTCTGTAAAGGTAATAAACTTATGTTGAAGGGTTTATGTATAGGAAATCACCATTTTAACCATAGTCAAAAAGGTATAAAAGATGAAACTTATGGGTCCTTTATGATTCTTTTTATGGAAGATAATAAATTATAAAAGTACCCATAAGAAAATGTATTGTGACAAGTTAGTTCATTTACATGAGGGGGATGTGTAAATCCACAAGAATTATTGAAATATTTTTTTTCAAATTAATTTAAACTATTGGACATTTTTCATTTCACAGAACACAAATTATAGCATGTTTAATCTGAATCCACTATGTTATTGATGAATTATAGACCAAACCATATTAAAATTGTGCAACATGAAATTATGATATTATCTTGTTGTAGAAAGAAAACTATTTTTTTGTTTTGATAGTTATAATGTCGTGTTCAATTGATATCTTTCACTACATATAAGTCCCAGTTTTTCAAATTACAATGTATTATTGATATTATTAAAAAATATTTTTATAATTTCCATCTAGCCATTAAAATATAAGTAACGAATAATATTAAATAAGCTTTGAAAATATGATTTACACCTGAATCCATTGGTTAGTAGTTAGTTAGGAATAAATGTCATAAATATTTTCAATTTAAAAACTCTATTTTTAAAGAAAAATAATTTTTTCAATGTACAAACAACATTTTTATCAATAAATTAATAAAACCAATTTTTATTAATGTCTTTTAATAAAACATATTAAATATATTTTACATCTACCTTTCCTACACTCATCCAATCATTTTTATTGTCATAATCTAAGAATTAATAGTATTATATGAATAAAATGTTATATTTTTCAAAAAGATAATTTTATTTCCATATAATGGAGAACCTATTTTTTATAAAATTTATGAAAACTTAATATTTTTTATTTAATATTTTAACCTTATTTTTGAACACGTAATATAAAAATTTACATTGGCTGATTATTTTTGGTATTTCTCTCATATGTATTATTATTTTACGAATAAGGAAAAATACAATATTTTAATTTAAAATATTTTTTATCAAATTTATTTATATATTTAAATTATATTTTTAATTGGTTTTAAACATAATTTAAATAATTTCTCACCAATAAATCCAATTTCGATAATTTTAATAAATTCCTCATTCAAATTGGATATAAAAACTATTCAAACATGTAAGAATTTTATCATTAAAATAACCTGTTGTTTTTTCCTATCCGTGGGTCTAATTTTCAATTAATTTTATCTAATTTAGTGATTATAATTGGAAAATAAGGACTCCATATTTGGAATTATTATAATTTTAAAATTTTAATTCGTTAAAAATAGTTTTTTACATAAAATATTAGTGAATGTAATTAATATTAATTACTTTTATTTACATAAAAACAAGTTATATTAGTGGGTAAATAATAATTTAAAAATCCAATAACCAAGAAACAAGTCTAAAATCTATTGGGAAAAATTATTTTTACCAATTCCCATGTTTTATAAAAAATGGAATATTAAATGTGAAACATGATGTAAGGGGGACCTCTCCAAAGTTTTCACCTATTTATAATTACAAGAACATGTGTGCTCCTACACTATAAATAGACATCTCACCCACCTTAATTTATCACACATATCATGCCATTTGTTTCATTTAATACATACAAAAAATAATATTCACCCAAAATTCTTAAATTCATCCGAGATTAGTCACTTTGTGTAGAAATCCATTGATGGTATCCCATTGGTAAAAACTAAGAGGAGTTACCAAAATAAATGGCAACATCCTTCCACGTGTTCTTTTTTATTATTCTCATTTTACACCCCATCAATTTTTTTTCAATGATTATATAATAACCAATGTATCTTAAATATAAATATATTTTCTTTCCTATCAGTTTGACCTATATCTATACACACTTCTATCAAATGGGTAATAAACATATTATTCGTGTGTAAGATGGATTACCTACATGAGAAACACATTCATTAGTTTTTTCATTTGGAAAATAACATGGTTTTCCTTTTTGATGGATTTTTTATAATTTGATATATTTTATATTTATTATTTCTTTATACTTATTTATGTTTTATATAAAAAATTCATTCATTATATACATTTTGTTTCAATATGATAACTTTGTTTACGGATTTGTGGACTATTGCATCCTCAAAGTGATGTGATTCTTTCACAGTTTTCATTTAATGAATTTAAAATGGGTTTAGTAAATGTATATATTTTGTATGAAATAATAATTATAATTTAATCATAATATATATATATATATTTCACTTACCTTGTTTCATTCAATATGATATAAAAACAAAAACAACGTTCTTGATTACATTCGGTCAACCGTCTCCATTAATGGCATATTCCCTTTTATATTTATATGCTTCATAGAATATTATAAATATTTATATAATTAATATATATGATATTTAAATAATTTCATACATTATTGAAATAATTAAATCATTATCTATTTAATAGGATCAATAATAAAAATTCAAAACATATAAGAAAAACCATGCAGATATTACTTGAAACATAACATTAACATGGAATTATTAATAAAATGATAATAAAAAGTCATTAAAAATACATATATTGTATTAAAAAAATATCATTCATTGGTTGATGTATAATAAACTTATATTTAATATACTTGAGTTATTAATACATTATAATTTTGTGAAGGTTTTTCTGTAATTGTTTTGTCATCTTGTTTTTATTTTCCATGATCCAAATGCCATATTGACCATATATATCTTATATGTGGTGAATATACTTCCCACTGATGTATTTTATTATTCTAATTAATGTAAATTTTTTGATTCTCATATCCATTTCTGTATCTATCATTGAGACACATGTCATGTTACACACCAATATTCTTCTACAAGGTGTATATATTCTCAGTTTATATGTAATATAATGAAGATAAATATTTTCATTACATTTAAAGATTAAATTTTTTTATTCTTTCAAGGGTGTTATGAATCAATTTTACCAAAGTGGTAAAAGTTAATTTTTATAAAATCATCATTTATTGATATTGATTACAATGTTTATTCCATTTATAAAATAATATGATCTATCTCTACATAATTATCTTGAATTTTTTATTATATGGTTGTTCTTGATATAATCAAGTTATTGTACCATTTTACATTATTTATACTTAATATAAATAAGAAATGGTTGTTATGATAATATTATTTTTCCCAATTTTTTTTGGAAATCAATGTTCATCCAAAATAATATTTTATAAAAAATAATTAATTTTTTTCTTTTATTCTACTTTTTTCATTAAAACACATTTGTACCCATGTTTTACCTTCTGAATATTGTGGTTCAAAAATGGAAAAAGCATTTTATTTTTTTATCTGATCACATATATAATAATTTTATAGATGAAAATGAATTTTCTATATGTAAAAATTTATCCACCTTCCGGACAGTCCTTCCTTTGAAGCTACCTTTTTATGATTAAAAGAATTATTTTTTAGAAAAACACGCATCCTTATATTATGGAAATTCATATTTTATTGTTTTTTTCAATGAAAAATGATTTCAATAACCTATTATGATCAACATGTGTATTCAATAATTATCAAATAATCATTTATTTGTTTTCAAAAAAATTTACAAATATATGGGTTTCAAAAAAATTTCAAGGCTTCCATTATATGTATTAATTAATATTCTCAAATAAAATGTTTTGAAAAATGTTTTTAAGTTTACATTGTATGTTTTAAAATGTATTTATAAAGATTATGGGTTTCAAATGGTTATTATATTTAAAAACTAATTGAAATTATTCTCAATGATACCTTCACATGTTAAAAAAATTAATGAAATTAATTTTAATGATATTATAAATTATTTTATATGCTTTAAAATCTAATATAAAAGGGAACAATTTTATTAATTATTATATTAGAAAATGAGTTTTTGAAATAAAAATGAATATTTTCCTTGAGAAATATTTTAAATATTAATTAAATATAATTCATAACTTTTTAATGTTATTTTCAATGAAATGGATTCTGAAAATGTTTTATGTTTTAAATACTAATTTCAAATGAATGGGTATTTACCCTTACAAATGATTCATGTGAACATTAAAAATATTATTTTATCTAAGTGTATACCCTTTGATATTTTTTATTCTTTACAGGGGATATTATCCAAAGAAAAAATTATTAGTATTTATTTAAATTGTTTATATTTAATAAGATAATATGTTTATGAAACCCATTTATATTTCTTCAGTTATATCATAATATAAATCTTACGAAACCCACTTCTGTTAAAAATATATTCTATGATGAAATGATTGTGAAACATATAAATTATCCTTATAATAGGATGTTATAAACATTACATGTGACAACAAGGTCCCGATGACACCACATACACCCCAACATAACTCTATTGTCGGGTCCCATCCCACCAGGTACCACATGTTGCCCTGTAGACACCTGTTCTCCACCCTTGGAAACCCAAATGTCTGAATGGTTCATCTGACTAATTATTTTCCCCATAAGCCAAAAATTATCATTTTTAGTGAGCTTTTTCCTCTCTCACAGACAACCTAAAAGACTTACCATAAGGTCATCCATCCCAATCACTACTCCAGGGAAAGCACGCTTAACTATGGAGTTCTAATCAGGTAGGCTCCCAAAAAGAAATATGCACCATATTGACATGATTCATATCATTTTTTCATTTAACCCTTTATCATTTAGGGGTGTTACAATCACCCACCCATATTAGAGGAATAAGTCTTCATTGTGGGCCTTAAATCATAACCCAGGTAGTGAACCACTTTTAATACTGGGTACCACCTCTAATAAAAAAAGTGAAAATGGGTCCCAGTAACAGTACATACAACCCACCATAACATGGCTGTCGGTTCCTGGCCTGCATGGTACAACCAATATCCTTGCAGACATGTTTTCCCCACCATGGGGCCTACCCAAATTCCTAAATGAGTAATGTGACTTATTATTTTCCCCATAGGCCAACAAATTTCTTTTTCAATGTTCCTTATCCTCACTCACACACACCCTGGGAAGCTTCCTAGGAGGTCACACTTCTTGATCACTATTCTATGCTAGGAACGCTTAATTATGGATTTCTAATTAGGTAGGAGCCTGAAAAAGAAAGTCTACCTTATTGAAATGAGTCATATCATTTAGTTATTTAACCCTTTAATATTCAGGGGTGTTACAATACATCATACCAATTTCATTTCATGGGTTATATATGATGTTTATGAAACCCATCCATTTTTATGGGTCATGATATGATAAATTGTTTATTATATTATAGAATACATATGAATGATTTCATTATGTGATGGGTGGGGATATATATATATATATCCAATGAATTGATTAAATATTTATATCTAATGAGATATACTATTATAGAATAGGGTGTGAACTCAGTTCAAAAATTGACATTGTCCACTAAGACAGTCTTTAGAGTGAACCTTGACTACTAATATGGTATTTGTAGTGAACCTTTTCTACAAATATGTTTTTGGGAGTGAACCTTGTCTAATAAGATGGTTTGGTGAGTAAAATCATTCTGCTATAAGGAAATGGATATGATGAGGGATGGTGGTGTATCCTTCATAGTAGGTGTAGCCCCCATGAAGCACCCAGATTGTTTTGGAAATATGCCTTGACTTATAGGGAATAATATTATAATATTATGTTTATGAAACAATTTTTATTTCATATTTATATGTTATTATATAATAAATTATTTTCTTAATTCCGTTGTGATTCATGTCTTACGAACTACCAAAATTTGTAAGATTAATCATGTATATGATCATTGATATAGATGTTATGATCTTAAAATGTTATTCTCATGTTCTAAAAAAATTAATCTCATGTTATTATTACGTATCTCGTTTTTAACATTTAATTACAATCTATTCTCACCCTTTATGATGTTTTGAATCCCCCAGTTATGATGAATTGGATTTGGTAGAAATAATAAATGGGATGATCCTTGTGGGAAACACTAACAATCATTCACCACACTAAATTATATTTTACAATGTTCCAAATAACGTAAACTATTTCTTTCTATAGGCATATACTTCTTTAATATTATTAATATTGAGATAAATTCATATATATTATATGTATGTTATGTTTGGGTCACTATAGTTGGTATCAATGGAAAGGACCAATAAGCCTTTGGGAACATGGATGTGAAAACGATAGTGAAATTCCAATAGATATTTTTAGGGATATACATATGGATAACATTATGTGTAATCCTTATATTTGATATATTTAAAATTATGATTCCGGATTTTGGAATCCTATACAAATTTTCTATGATTATGTGTTTTTTATTCTGAAAATTGCTTCTCACACTATATGTTATGTTATTTGTCAATTGCGTTAACTAAAATGAATTGAGTTAAACTAGAATTTTTCCGATGTGGAATGTATTAGAAATATCAAAAAGGATTTCGTAAGTCAAAATCTCATGAAGACAATTAAGAAGTTATTTTTAGTATTTCTAATACTACTAAATATAAAGATACCAAAAATAACATGTGAAAGGTATGGGATGATCTAATATTATTTCTTACATAAAATGTTTGAAGCATAATTAGATTGAGCATGAGAGACCTCAAGAGAGTGTTAATATTTCATATTATAGGAATGTTTTATTAATGAATAAGATGATGAATCCTAAGTAGTGGTTTGTGAATAAAGTTGGATGATTGAAGTGTGTTTGTTTTGAAATTAAAAGATTTTGTAACATGAATCATGTAATATATTAATATATTCAGTATAATTTTTCATTAATGATTAAAATTATATGTTTAATGGTTTTAAACACTAAAAAATGTGAATTATGGGAAATGTGACATTTCAATTAATGGGAGGTAACCATTAATGTGTTCCAAATATTGAGGAATATTTTTTTAGGTTAGGATAAAGGGAATTTTGATATGGATTAAGAATGTTGGATAGTACTAATTAACATGGAAGTGGTTATTTATTTATTGAACAAGTGGTCTATTATATCAGGGATGTAGTTTAAAACATCTTGGATATAAGGAATATATCCAGTAGTTATTGGAATATGGAATAATGGAACTTTTACACAAGTATTTATGGTAATTTAGGTTCTTACCATGGTTTAATAGAATATATGATGAGGGTATTCATATCAATTGAATTTGAAATCCAAGATATAATTTATGATAAATGGAGGATCTATTTTATAATGATTTATTGTCCTTATATATAAAATTTTGGGGTTTTAATTTTTGGAAGCGTTACAAGATTTACTATTAATGAAATGGTTTATGTTAATCTTTGATTGTGGTTTTAGAGATTAAACTATTATATTTCCGAATATGTATTTATGAATATTTGTCATCTTGTGATACATATTTCATTATAATGATAACTAACGGAAAGTTGAATGAATTTTCATTCTATCCGATGAACTATTAGTACTTTAGTAATGAAAAATTTACAATAATTTCTTAGAGTTAGATATGACATAAAAATCAAGAAAGGTAGAACTAAATGGAAAAATTATGCATATTAAAAGGGAGTAAATCAATTAATTATATCTCATTATTTTATTACATATTAAAATATCTCATAAATTCTGGGAACATGATATTGAAAAATATTTATCATAATACCTTCGACTATGCTAATTTGATGGAATTATAAATCATCACATATTTATGGTTCTGAGGCCCTTAACATTCCACTGATAATTTTATTATAGGTGATTAATTATCTTTATCACTGTCAATAAATATTTATGATTTTAATCAATGTACACTATTCACAGCCAAAATATGATATCTTATATGACAACATAGTTATTAGTTACATTGGGTAACAATTATGGTTCAAACATAACATTTTATAAGTTTTTTCCGTATTCATTTTTATGTTCTCAGATTCTATAAAAATAAAAATAGGAGAATTATACTATTAATTGACTAGATTAATTTTGATGGTGAAATTTATTTTAAGGGGGGTAGAATGAAGCACCCCATGATTTTTTGAAATATATATACTTTTAATTATTTTAAATTGTTTGATATTTCTCATTCCATGAGACACTGAATATAACTTATTTTATATGAATGAAAAAATATATAATTTCATTTTATACATAACAATGTTGATATTGAGATAAAACAAAACATAGATTAGTTTATAGTACAAACAGACCTATGTTTGTAATGTGTTGCACATATTACTACATTCATTCAGTAGCTTTTGATATAACCAAAACATAGTTTTGACAACTGTAAAGTTTTATTGATTTTGTTTAAAAAATACTATTATAGTTACCATATATCCATTGGAAGGGATGTTTCCAATAAGATTAAATATATTGTGAAAAATTGATATACACAAGAATCCATTGGTTAAAAGTTATATAGAAATTAATTTAGGAAATATTTAAAAATGAAGAAACTCTTTCTCTTAGAAAAAAAACTATTTCTATGTAAAAACACCATTTTATATGATGAAATATTTTTGATGAATTTTTTTATTAGAAATATATTTTATATATGTAATGAAATTATTTGAGACACATTTAATAGATTTTATTGGCATAATTTAATGATAAATATAATTTTGTGAATAAAAAGATGTAATTTTAAAAAATTAAATTTTACAAACTTTTAATGGTGAAACCATTTTAAAAATTATTTTTACCACTTTTATAATTTTTATTTTAAAAAATAAACATTATTTTTGGATGTGTAAAATCAATATAATATTTCAGTGATTTTTTGGTATTTTTCTAAAATGTTTTTTTTTTGAATAGTAAAAAATACTACATTTGAATAGAAAACGTTATCTTTATCTAATTTAATTATATAGTAATATTATAATTATAATATTATTTAAATTTAAATAAGAAAAATATTTAAATAATTAAATCTATTTATTTCATTATAATAAATTGTCACATTGAAGTTTTATATAAATATAATTCATTCTTTTGACCATTTTAGTTTTTAAAAAACTTATTGTTTCATCATGTATAAGGGATTACATGTAAATTATTATCTTCTTCCTCTGTGATAAAAAATTTAAAACTGGATTCCATATTTAAAATCATAAAAATATATAATTTCTTATAAGTAAAACTTTTTTCTTGACCAAAAATATTAGAAAAGGTAACAAAAATTAAATAGAAGGGCTATTGTAAAAAAAAGATTAATTTGTGGTTAAACATAAATTTAACTCGTCAAGAAACCTAGGAAATAATAATAGAATAAATTTTATATACATATTTACACCAATTATCATATTTTCTTAATAATAGAAACTTATTGGAGTCACATTATATAAGGGAGACCTCCAGATAATTGTTAACTTTTTTTGTTTACAAGAATCCCACTCCTCATCCACATTAAAAATGACACTCACTCCCTTCACATATTTAGACAAACTATGCTCTTTTGGAAAATAAGAACAAAAAATATATAATCCCCAAAATTCACAAAATTTATGCTTTAATCCTTCATTTTGAAAAAATTCCATCCATGAAAACCCATGTGTGAAAATCAAGAGGATTAACCTATAAAAAATACAACATCCTCTCACAAACAAATTTTATATATTTTCAATCTACACCACTCAATGGTTGTTATTCCATGATTATATAAAAATATAAATATAAAAATGTAATTATTTGTTTTTATTATATTGTTTGACCCTACACCTACACACACATCAATCAAATCTATGATGAACATACCATTTGTGTGTACAACAGTTTACCCCATCAATAAATGATTTTGTTTTTCCTTTACAACATCTTCTCGATGGGAATTATGATGAAAATACATTTTTATTTTTTATATATAATATTTTTTATTATATTATTCCCCCTGAAATAATATATAATAAATTCATTCATTATTTCTGTTTATTGTAAATATGATAACGTCCTTTATAGACGTGTGGACTACCGCCTCCTTAAAGAGATGTGATTCGTTCACACATTGCATGGAATATTTCAAAGAAGAAATTAGTAATGTTATATTATATGTTTGAAATAATAATTCTGCATGAATTATAATATATATATATATATTCATATATGTAATTTACATTATTTAATTCAATATAGGATCAAAACAGAAAAAACGTTATTGCATACGTATGGCCTACGGTCTCCAAGAATAATGTATTATTTTTAAAATATATAAATTTTATATATTATTATAAAATTTCTATATAAATATTCTATATGATATTAATACAATTGTTTACATTCTTAAAATAACTAAATCATGATCTATTTAAGAGGATCATGACTTCCAAGTCAAAAAAATTATACGAAAAATAAAGAGGATATTACCTTATATGTAACATTGACATAGAATTGTTAATAAAGAGGTGGTATATAAGTCATTTTAAAATAATATATGGTATTTGATATATTAAGTTGGTTCATTTAAAGATTTATAATAAACACATATTTATTATATAGTTTTTTGGATGTGTAGAAATAAATTGAAGATATATGGTAAGTGTTTTCTCATCTAACATTTATTCTCCTTTTGACAAAATCCATGTTCACCAACTATTTCTTATTTTTTGTATTTATAATTCACATGGATGAAATTTATTATTAATTTTATAATTATTGGTATTTACTTATCAATTTCAATATCTATCTTTCATTTGGATTATGGTTCAAATGTTAGAAAATCCATAAATTAATTGTGTCTCAATTTTTTTTCTTTGAGACACATGAAATGTTATGCACCTATATTAATATATGAGGCCTATAGAAATCCATTTTACATTCTATATAATGAATGAACTTTTTTTAATTATATTGAAATATTACTTTATTTTTATTCATTTATAGGGATTATGATTCAGAGTTACGAAAGTGATAATAGTATATTGCTACAATCTCATCATTTATCTAGATTGTTCATGATTTTTTTTCTTTTAATAAAATATTACAATCCAAATATTTATAATTGTACTGAATTATATTGTATTTGTGTTTTTAATGATATATTTAGGTAATGGTTCTATTTTCCACCCGTTCGAAATTAACATAATTAAGAAAAAGTTTTTATAAAATTTAGATGTAATTTTTAATTTTTGTCAGAAAGTGGTCTTCTTACAAAAACATTTTTTTATAAAATGATTTCAATTTTATTTAATATTACAATTTTCCCATAAAAAAATATTAACTTTTTTATCATTTTTAAAAATGTTTTTTAAAATTGAATATTATTATTTCTCAATTTAAGGAACTTTTTAAAAATTATTATGTCAGAAAAGGAATTTTCAGAATATAGGAATTTTTCATATATCGTGTTCATCCATCCATTGGAACATAAATTATAATATTAAACGATACATTTTTATGAAAAATGTATCGTCTAATATTTATAAATTTAGTTATTTTAGTTTGGTTTTCAAATGAAATATGTATTCAATTTTTTTGGTGATCATTAAGTATTTCAAATTATTTACAAATCATCCATTATATTTTTTAAATGATATTTTCAAAGTTATGGTTTTAAAAAAATTATATCATTCCTCTATTAGTTTTCAATTAAATTTTCAATGGAATTATTTTCAATATATTCTAATCCTTCCATTATATGTTTATAAGGATATTTTTAATTAATAAAGTATTTGAAAAATATTTTATGTTCAAAAATTATTTTAAATGATATTAAAAGATTACTTTATATGTTTCTAAAATTTGATTTTTAAATAAAATGATTTCAATTATTATTTTATATGATTCCAAATATATTTTCACTGAAAATTAAATTTAGTGGGTTGTATGTAAAAAAAGGGTTTTCCAATAAAAATGTATATTTTTTCCAAGGAATTTCTTAAATGAACTTTATAAATTAATTCATAATTTTTAATATAGTTTTTTTAATAAATGGATTTTGAAAATGTTATATTTTTTAAAAGTTGATTTTGAAGGGAAGGTTATTTTCACTATGAAATACTCCAATTGACACTACAAAATACATCTCCATATAAGATGATATATATTGATATTTCTTATTGTTTACTAAATATATGATCCATGATAACCATTATAATTCATTATATGAATTTTATATATTTTAGAGGACATGTTTTTATGAATCATGTTTCTCTTCCATAGTTTATGTCATGATAAAACCACAATGAAAACTACTTCTTTCACAGGTTATTCTAGGATAAAATAATTTTGATACCTATCTTATTTACATAGGTTATCATATTATTAAATGTTTATGATATACTTTTTATTTCATGGGTTATGATATGTTGTTTATGGAACCCGTATCTTTTTAATGGTCATGACATGATTCATTTTTGATTATATTCTGTCACACATATGTAAGATTTAATTACATGAAGTAGGGGATCTATATCTCCTTACAATGATCCAATATTTTTTTAATTATTTATAATGACAATTTAAGGGGTAATTGTGAACACTAAAAAAATCATCAAAAAATACTATAAATAAATTATAGCATAAAATATTAAAAATTCAAAATCAAATATTATGTTGACAAAACCTAATCCGAGTACTGCTATTACCAACTTCCAAAAATCCAAAACATTGAAATTTCAATAACCATCACCCATCCTAAAAAACAAAATCCCCAAGATAGCCATCACACTGATCATCTTGATGGTGAAAAAAAGTCTCCTATCATCAATATATATTCTTCACCACAACATCACTGAAGCCACTATTAGTATCATTATAACCACTCAATGTCATCTTTACCACTTGTCGACATCCTCTAAATCACTTTAATAGAAAGCTCAAGAACCACCCGTCAGAGACCATCCACCACGTCACTGGAGCTCTTTCATCAATACATGCCAAAAAAACCCCCATCTTCACAATCAATTAAAACATCAACCATTAAAAGATAAAATAAAGGAAATATAATAACATTTCATTTTTGGTTATCATCAACGATGAATCCATCATCACAATAGAAATTGGAAACACCAAAATGTATAAAAAACAAAAACATCACTAAAGAAGCATAAAACCTGTACTCATAATATAACACAAATCACCATTAATGATAAAATTGAATAAGAATCACCATATATCTTACAAAAACTATGAATCGTCCCCACAATATAATAATAAATCAGGTAGGGCAGAGGGCCCCGACTGTCACCTCACCAAACATCCCAAAACATTATAGATACCACTCTACCTGATCAAATTAGGAGAGGTGTTGAGGAATATGAGTTCTGAGAAGGGATTTGAGTGCCATATTCATCCAAACACTGCCATTGTCGATGAAGCAGAAAACAATAAGAAGAACAAACAAAATGACCTGACTCTGGTAGCACCTAGAAACCAATCTTCATCATAACAGCATAACCCAAAGCTGATGTTTTACCACCACAACATTTCCTTGGAGAGGCGCAGAGGTCCCTTAGTAAAGAGAAATATCCGGGTGACCAATGGATTCCACAACACCCATACATCAACTGGAAGGAAAAAAAGCTGGAAGAGGGAAGCCATAGTAGATAGAACCATAGGGTCACAAGAGTCCTAGGTTATTTAAAATAACCAAGTATAATGGGATCAAAAGAAAAAAGTTGATGAAAAATGAATGTGGAATTCCGTTGAAGTCATGGAAAATGCGGTGAGCCAGTGCCATAGAGGAGGGCCCCAGATATCCAAGGACTAGAAAGGGAGCCCGAGAGGAATGGATAACACAGCATATTGTGTGTCATTATTAGATAATGCTTTATATTTCAAGAGATATAAATCAATGAAACATGGAGTGAAATTGATTCAGAAAAAAACCTTTTCCACTACTATGATTTTGGGAATGAACCATGACTATTATGCTTCTTTGGGACTCAAAATTTACAATAAAATGGTCTTGGATGTAAACCATGACAACTATGATGGTTTGGGGAGTGAACCAATTCTGCTAAAAAAATGGGCTATGATTGGGTTTGGTGGTTTGTCTCTCCTGGTAGGTGTATCCACAATGATGTACCTTGGATAGTTTTGGAAATAATTTTTGGCTTATAAGGAATTATTTTATGTTCTCTCATGTATTCCACCAATTATATTTATTATTCATATTTTACGCTCTCATGGATTATGATCTTCATTTCCTTATGTTTCAGGTATTATGAACTCCAAATATTAATCCATTACTCATATATATGATCTTTTATAACCATTTTATGATCTTATAATGTTATAATCATGTTCTCATACCCTTAAGATCTTCTTATGATTATGTATATCCTTTATTTACCCCTACTATGAATCCAATCTCACCATTTCTTATACTTACATTCCGTAGGATTTGAAGAATGGTTTTATGTATAATTACAAAGAGAGAATTTTATTGTGTGAAACTCTAATGAAATTTCAAAAACCTAAATGATTGTGTACCAAAATATAAAATAAACTAAACTATTATCATCCTCGGGCATGTACTTTTTTAATATCCAAAATTTTCATCAAAATTTATATAATATATATTTATGTTAATCCTTTGTCATTATAAGATGCATAAATTTAATTTTCATGATATCATTATGTAATTTTTCATAAACCATGAGTTAACCTTATGAGAGGCATTGAAACTAGTGTAATATTAGTTGTAACATTACATGATGCATTAAATATATGTTACATAAAGGAGAGGAGAAAATTATAGTTATATAGAGGCTTCCAAATGTTCTGTGTAATTGAAAAGGGTGGTTACCCTTAACAAATATGTGTTCTATATAAGAATAAATATAACATTTTTTAAAGAATTTTGTTTAACACATTTAACATGTTTAAGGAATGTTAACAATTTATAAATAATGTTAAATGGATCTTTCAGATATTTACTTTATTTTGAAATCATATACATCTTCTAATTAATTATAAATTGATTGTAGATAATTAAATTAAATTTTATAAAACATTTTTCATAAATATTAAATTTTAATATTTTTAAACACATTTTCAAAAAGTGAAATAGCATGCCTTATAATCTAAAAATAAATGGAATATATAAATATCATAAGTTAATATTTAAAGATTATTTATATATTCAAAATTATATTATATTTATATTTTGAAAAAAGATTTATGTACTATGTATTGATTATAAAATGTTCTGAAATATTGATATATCATATAAATACAATTTAATATAAAATATGATAGAGTTTTTTTTTGATACAAAAAAATTATTTATAAATTATAAAATGTATATAATTAAAATAAAAATGTGTATGGTTTATAAATTTATCATATCATAAAAAATAAAATGATTTTTTTACTTATTTATTAAATTTATTTATTTTTATTTTTTAGTAAATTGTCTGATAAATATAAATATTCTTTTTATAATGTATATATTAAAATTCATTTAAAATGGATCCTTAAATATCATTCTAGGATTGATAACATAAAATTTATTTTTCATCTACAATTGCCTAGATTTGTATTTTTAGAAATGATATTGAGACTAGCTATAGGGAATTGTTTAGAAATATTAGTTGTTAGAGTGTTATTGAATTTAATATTCCCTTTATTAAATTTTCGATTGGTTTAGGTATATGGGTTTAGACCACCAACCTTTTTTGAGGGGTTGATTGTCAAGGAATGTAAATGGGGTTAGCTCTCTATGAACATTGGATAACTTAGAAATATTTTTTGAACCTAAAAAAATTATCATTTGGCATGAAGTGTTCATTTAAATATTAATATGATGAATTTATGTTTGTATGAATATACCTGACTTTTAATTTTTGTGATTAACAATGAATTTTGGGGTGTTTAAAGAGGTTCACATTAAATTTGATTGAACAGATTCACATGGTGGTTGGAAAAATTGATTCATAATTATAATAAGTATAATCTAGAATATAAAAAGATAATAAAAGATAATAATATAATGATTATAAATTTTTTTAATAGTTAATGTTTTATATGATTTATAATAAATTGATGAGGATAAAACACCCGCAAATACAAAGTGTGGTATTCAGTCCAAAGGATCATTTTTAAAAACCATGATAATCTTACAAGGAATTTAATGAAAATATGGTCTCCTATTTATTATCTTGGTAATGAAATAATATAATGAGTAAATCATTATTATTTTATTATGGGGGTCACAATAATGTATTGTGCCAAGAGATTCTCCTTTGTTTTCATTTTTTTGGAATTGTTTTAGGGTTATAGTATGTAGGAGACTATTATAGGATTATGTTACTAGTGGAATAGTACTGAGTGAATCTATATGATTGTTTTTAATAAATGGTTTTCCACTAAACTATCCATGATTCGATGTTTTTTTATTCGGATAATTTCCTACCTAAATAACTATGTGGTGAGAGATATGATGAGATAGAATCATTTCCCTGTTAAATAGAATTCTTGGACCACATAATTGTTATGATATATTTGGTTATCATTTTTAGTGAGAAAATTTTCATATGAAGACTATAATTAAAGTATATAATACATGATTCACACATACTATTAAGTAATTATTATTGATTATGAAATAAATTACACAAATCATGTTGAGATCGTTAATTTTTAAGAACTATAAAATTCTCAAATATTGGTTTCATGGATTAAGAATTGTTACCAAGGAGAATAATTCCATATACCAAAACATGAATGTTAAAAAAATAAATTTCTCATAATACTACATAAGTTTATTAGATATTGGGTATATATTCTAGTTTTGTTCAAATAATATAGACTAAGAGATGTGAGAAAATTTCAAATGGGTGAAGTAGATGTTCTTATCCGCAACTACGAAAAATTTTCCACATCCTAGGCTAGTACTTACGATATGATTTTTCCAATTTTATTAATTTAAATAATAAAAATTTGTTATTATATTCCACCAGAAATTAGAAGTGTATTTTTTTACATTTTTTTAAATATGGCATTCTGATTCATTATTTTGTAAAATAATTTTTATATATATAAGAAATTAATGATAAAATTGTACAAGTAATCATTAAAGAATGAATGGTGAAATCATTCGATTATGAATCATTGAATTAAATTTAATCATATTTATTAGTAAAGAATATAATGTCCCCATTTAAGAGAAAAGGTATAACTGAGTAAAAATAAATTTTTATTATTAACAAAATGTTCCCTTATTGAATCATATTTGTAGAAAAATAGAGCCCCTCAAGGAGGATGATAATGATACAAAACAAGGGAAACCCCTCCGATAAAATCTTTAAACTCCAAATTAATGTAACCCAATATTTAATAACTAACATGATCATATTTAGGTCTTCCCCAGTGGTTAAGAGAATCCACAACAAAAGTTTCATCTATTGAACTGTGATGGACATATTTCCTATGATTTGTATCCAAAATTCATCTTTGAATAGGGTATACCAACTATCATGGGACCGCATATCATCACTGAATCGACTGTAGAATTACCTCTGAAACATATTCCATATTAGTAACCTGAATTTCCATCCTCATAAAAATTATAATCCCATAATGAAGAGACCACATATCTGCCCCAAGGAACATCCTGGTCCATAAAAATAATTGAACACCAAATGGACTGAAACCAATGTATCCCAAAGAAACCCCCACTCACCTCTAATATTCCCATCCATTAAAGAGTCATCCCTGTTCAATTTGATGCCACTGAGATGAGGTTTCATCTAGATCCATTGTCCAACTCCCCTACCCTGCAAATGGGGTCTGTTGTGAAGATTAGAATCCATGGATGAGAATAACTAGGAAGAAGTAATTGTTGTTCTATGTAGATCCTTAATTTTGATAAATTATTTAGATTCTATGATTATTTCACTCTATTGAAACAAAGTTAAAAATCTTTTGAAAAGATTAAATAGAATAAAAATGAAGTAAAAATCAATTGGGAGGAAGTATTAGATTCCTCTAATTAGAACTTGGGGGAGGGGATGAATACTTGGGATAGAAAATAATAGCTCATTTAAAATTATATAGAATAGTTTCACAATTCACCCATCCTAAAACACAATAATAGAATAGTTTTTTTGATCATATTATTTTTTTCCTTGTTGGTTACGTTTCGAATAATGATGAATTTATGTGAAATCTCTATCTAATTCTTAGTTTATTATCTAGTGACTAAGGAATTATTAATTAACCAAAATCTATATAATTCAATATTAATGACCCCAAATGATATGTTAACTAGGAAACAATACAAAAATAATTTTTTTTAACAGGGTTGGTGAAATAACCGTATGATTATTTTATTTTAAAAATATTTCCCCCAAATTTTATTGAAAATTATTTTTTGGTTTTCCTAAAGAACATATGGGATATTATTTCTACCATAATACTATGAAAAAAGTGTTTATAGAACCAAATAGTAAATTTAATGAAAAGTAATATATAATTAATGGTTTTATTAGTGGGAAGATGATCTTGGATATGTTTAAGACAAAAACATGATGTGTTCCTAAATTAGATGTTGTTCTAGTTTGACAACGAGTTGTGAAGGATAAAAGAACTCATGTTATATAAGAACCTCAGAGTTATTGTAGCATTCATCCTGAAGATGATATATATAGATTTGTCACTGCTAATTATTATGTGTTAAAAATCATTAAATATGATCCAAAATCTGACCAAGATGGCAATTAGAATTTATTTTCCAAAAATTGTTAAATTCCATGTAATTTGTGATAGAATTTACATACAATGACAATGTCTGTAACTAGTTAGATACAAATGAAGGGTCCATACCAATATGGTGAAATTGTATTTTAATAATAAGTATACTATCAAGGAAAATATAGTACCTACTTATAAAGTATACCATGTGGAAAAAGGATAAAAAAATGATCATGGTATTAACTATATGGAGAACGTTTCACTTACAATGTTGATAAAGTCAATTCATATTATTCAAGTCATAAAATCTCATTATGATAATAAGATATATAAAATTTATATCAAACACAAATAACATGAGAATAAATATGTATATTTTCATGGTCTATAGTTAATATGATACGATTTTCTGTAAATTATTACACAAATTCTAGTTTATACTATGAAATTGTTGATATAAAATCCTAGTCAAGATTTATGTTTCACCTAAATAATGGATCAATTATTTATTAAGGTTCCAAGTAATCTAAAAAATTTAACTCAAAAACAGTGGAGGAATACATCATACTATCAGATGATGCAATGGATGTTGTTTCGATCAAGAATATAATTTCGGAACATAGAGTGGATTCTATCATAGATAGAAAAATTGAGCTATATTGTGACAATAACGGTAACATTTCCCATTCTACGGAAGCCTAGAATCATCCAAGAACCAAACTCATTCTTGAAAAATAAAATCTCAAATTGGATATCATTGGGAAAAATGATATATGGATCATTTCAAGGGCTATATATGAGAACATAATTGATCTATTGAAGAAACCATTATCATAGAAATGACAAGAGATCCCTATTTAATTTATCAATGTTATATAAATGAGATATTTCATATTTTTTTTTATTATATAATGTTATTATGATAATGTAATTATACAATTATCACTCATTCTTATGTGTTACAAATTTATTTTACATGAATAGTAAAATGATATTATCAACTCAAAGTGTGACAATATGTTTCCCCTAACTGGTGATCGTTATAGATTTTTATTATTTTTAATGATATGATATTTTTTGAATAATTAAAATAATTTATTCATTAAATTTTTTTTTATATGAGATATAGTGAAGAGATTCCGGAGGTAATAATAAGATACTTATTTTATGAATTGAACAATGAATGTATATGTCATGGAATGGAATACAGTTATAGAAACACATATGGGTGTATTATTATTATCAATCCTTCTTAAATGAGGTATGTGAGATACATGGAATGAGAAACATAATAAATGGAAACAATAATTGTGTAATTAAAAATAAAAATATAGTTATTAAGAGGGTGGTTCGATTTGTTACTAATAATATTATCGATAGAACCACATACAAGATTTTATTGGATTATTTTTATTAAAACATAAAACAACAAAAAATATTTGAATTACAATAATTAAATTCATGGAAATTATTTTTTTCTTTAAATTTTATGTATTGAACTAATTAAATGAAAAACATGTGATGTATTATTTTACATGGTTAGTAATTTTTGGAGAATCGTGAAATTATTATAGGAAAATAATATATTAACATGTTCTATTTTATTGGTCTATGTATTACATGTACACCTGAATTATATAGTATATATACAATTTCTATGATACCTATATTCGTGTAATTTTTAATATATAGATATTATTTTGTTTTATGGATATCATAGAAGTACCCTGAGAGGATTGAACAACACAAATGTTTTTCTAAAGGCCCATATTATCATATAAAAATGAAATTAGTATTTGATATTTATTATTAGGGATACTAACTCTTTTAGAGTAACAAATTAAGTCCCTTAAATAATGATATTTTATTAATAAAATGTTGTTTTCATAACAGAGTGAGTTCAATAAAAACATATATCCCAAAGAGTTTTGATGAATTTATAATGAGTTGTAATTTTATTCATAATTTTAAAATTGGATTTTAGTGTCTATGGTATATTTTTGGATGTAAACTCGTATTTAAATACATGAGATTCATGTACACATACATATGAAACATGAGACATATTTATATATAAAATATTTGATATTATAAAGGGTTTAAATTTAATACATTCATTGGATTATTGTATTAGTCTTGCATGTTGTGCATGAAATAACAAAACCACCCTAAGATACCAATTGTCTAAACCAATGAATTTGATATTCAAATATTAGAACATTTTCGGTGAATATTTAATAAATACCATTAAAATAGGCATCCTAGAACATAAATTTTTTAGTGTATTTTTTATATTATACACATAATCAATATATATAAAAAATGATATTCAACATCTCCTACAACATTGTTTAAAAATAATGTTCCATGAAAAAATAACATATTTATAACCCTTTTTCATAACCTATATAAATGGAGACTTATAGAAGGGTGGGATAAAATTCACATTAAGGGTAAATATATAAGATATCAATCAATGATCAAAAGTAAAAATAATATGGTCCAAAGGGTACGCAAACATGATCATAACATCTAAATTATCTACCAAAGAAGACTAGTATGATTAATCATCAGTCGTGGAATAATCCATTTTATAATTGAATACAAATGTCATAGGATATTAAAAAAAATAATACATTTTGATACATGAGAACATTTATTAAGAAAATTATTTTTTCCCTTACACATAATCTTGTGAAATTGTTTCCTAAATCAATGTTCACTACCAAGATTATTTTATTAGACTCTATCCTATAGTGGATTTCGATCACACACCATTGCATCATTTCTATATTCGTGCTTAAATCCCATGAATATAATAAGGGATAGAGACCTTATTTAACTAGGTTCTCCCCCCATTTGAGTCCATATAGTCTCATGAGACATAATTCTTTACCCAATGCACTTGAGTTATGTATAATTCAATTCCCACCCATAGTATAATGAAAAAAGTACATATGTGTTCTTTATGGTGTTAATAAAATAACTATAATCATAATATTATATCCTATAATAATGTAAATGGGTTTAATAAAAAAACTTATTGTCACATAATTGTTATCCATCCAGAGAAAGGAAGGGTGTGGTCTCATTCCAAAAAAAACTGTCTGTGTATAGTTAAATTATCCCATGGGAAATAAATTGGTGTCATGAAAGAATCCTATGAATATCATCATCAATATTCATATAAAATAGTGTTCTAATAAAATAATATATACCATTTTTGGAATAATAATCATCAGATGATGTTTACATACTTGAAAAATATCAATAATTTAACTTTCGATCCTCTCTTTGAAATCTTGAGAAATATAACCTTTATTGGGTAAAATTTTACATGAATTTTACCATAACAGTAAAATATGATATTATTAGAAAATAAATATGGTTAAATTTAATATAATACTCAATTAAAATATATTTTATGATATGAAAATTCATTAATGTCATAAATGATAATAGAGAACATTCTATCAACATGAAAAAAAATTGTTTGTTTCTAATTTTTATTAAATCGATTGAATTTGAAAAAATTAATAAAATATTAAATGTAGTGAATGATGAATTTTTATAATATCCCCACTATATATAAAAACATACATAAAAACATATGAGAATATTTATGAGGAAGACAATGATTCCCAACAAAAAAATTTGCAATTAAGCTGGATTTTCATTAGAATAATATATTGATTATTTTATTTCAAAATTAGTTGAAATGGTAATAACACATGGAGATTATATAAAATTAAATGTGATAAGATTAGATAAGGGGATTGTACTATATGGATAAGATAATTTCAATCAATTTAAATTTTACATATAAAATCCTAAAAATGAGATTTTAATATAAACCATTACCTCATTTCACATATTTCTTTATACACATTGAAAAAGTGCATACATAAAATTTATATTTAGTATATATCTATTTTAGATAAGTTTTAATACATAAATTAATATATATAATTCAATTATAATTTAAAATTAGACAATAATACAAAATTATTCATTAAAATGATCATTTTAGAGATAATTGATATGTTTCGCATCCATGTTTCAGTTTGATAGTATTGATCATTAAAACATGGTAATTTTTTCAACATATAAATAATCATAACCGTGTTATAATTATCATATTTATTCATTTTGTATACGTATTTGAAAATTTATATATGGTTTTCATTTTAAATGGATTACATTATGTCATAGAGAAAGTAAATTTAATGTTAAAATGGTTGATATTTTCAGTTTTCAATAGATGGAACAAATGTATGGAAAATAACAATTCACATTGTACAAAATAAATAATATATCATTAATATCATTTATAATCATATAATCTATGCTTATCTCCATACATTTAAGGATAAAATGATAAAAAAATCAAATCTCTTAATGGATGTGGTAGTTCCCATGTACACCCAAGCAACATTTTCATTTACTAATTGTTGAAAATGGGATAAAATATTGATATAAAATTAAAATTAGAAATATTAGATTAGTAAATATACTTATTATGTTAGGTTATTATAGTTTTAATTTTTTGGAGGTTTAAGAAGTAATAAACATGAATAATATTAGCAGGAATATATACTTCTTCTTCAAGTATTGTCTTTCAAAAAGAACATTAATAATTCATGAATGTGTATTTGTTGAATTAGAGGACCTCATGGTCATATATAATTATTTTTTAATTTTTTTTTGGTAGATATTTTAGGATATAAATGGCCTATGTTGTTTGGAGATGATAGGAGTGGTTGTGTCCTTTTATAAATTAGTATGGTAGAAAACAAGTACATAAAATAAATAGTACATATAATATATTTCTTAATCAAGACATGTGGATGGATAATTCCAAATAATAAAATATGATACTTATAGGGAATTTATCCCTGGATTTAATCAATTTAATATATGTTTTATGTGATATTCAAAAACGTTTCACTTAGGTTAACGCCTCTTTTAACCATTTTAACCCTTACCATGATAACCATATTTTTAAATTTATAATATTCCCTCATGAAAAAAAATGAATTTAAATATATTAAAAAATATTATTTATTATAATTAAAAATATATTATCTATATTAATATATAAACATTCAACAAGAATAAAAAATATGTTTTAAAATAAATTGGAAAACGAAATTGTAACATTTTTTTGAAATATGTAATTTTTTTAAAAAAATATTTTTATTTATATGACTATTAAAAAAATTGATGAATTATAATATATTTTATTGATTATAGTATACATAAAATTATTTCAAATAATTCATCAATATTGTTTGAATTTGATTATTATGTTAATAATCATTACACAAAACAGAATCAGTTTTCTGAAAAATATATTTTTTATCATTAAATTATTTTGTCTTAACAAATATCCAATTTATTTTCAACGTTTTAAGGATTAATAATATTTTAATACTCATCATATTTCATCAAAATAATATTTCATTCATAATCAAGACATATAATATATATAAACATATAATACATTACAAATTTGATCATTAAAATTAATAATAATATTTTCATATAATTTATAATTGAAAACATATTTCAAAGATATTAATATATAATTTTCCATTAAAGAAATAATTTCACAAAAATACATTCATTTTTTATATCATTCATACCATTCATTCTAATTAAATTAAGATAACATTAAAATGGATTAATATAATTTTAATAGTTATCTTTGGTTTGTTTACACATGGAGTTTCATAAAAGGAATGTCAAAAACACATAAAATTTATTTAAACATAAATATATCATTAAATATTGTCGTGTTAAATGAATAATTATATCACCACCTTATAATTAAGAATTACCAATGACCACTACTCTATATTGGATTAGATTCCATTACAAGACAGTGTATATTACTCTCAATAAGACAAAAGTTTCTAACTAGCAGCATGTGTCTACATTGGCATCATAGGGTCAATATACCAATATATTATAGTTAAATAAATATTAAAATTAGAAAAATAATAATCCATATTATGTAATAAGCCAGAATATACTAAAATTACATTATATAGTCACAACCCATTATTTTTATAAATGAACTACATATAAATCTAGGGAGTTATATTGAAGAAAACTATGTAATTAAATATCCTTGAAAACAAAATGATTAAACATGAAGGACACAGAAAGAGATCATGAGATCCTATTCAGTAACCATTTAGTCTATGTTAGCAATATATAATAAGGAACATGACTATGTCATGTGCTATTAACATTATGTATGCTTGGCTACCAAGTGGACATTTTATAAAAGCATTAGTCAAACTCAATACCATTCCACCAATGATATATATAAATATATCCATTTACTATAATTTCATGGTGATGTGAATAATATATATACATGTATAATTAGAGAAGATATTAATAAGTATATAACATTACTCACTAGGTTATGAGATGAATATTGAGACCAACTATACTAATCATGGATTGTGTCAGTTGTCTAGGAATTGAAAACATCCATCTAGGTGAAATATACCCATTTTAGAGGAAAAAGATAATACCCCAAAATATATTCACTTCCTAGAAAAATGGTCACACTTGAGTATTTATTCAAATATCATGGGACAAATGACACCTAAAGAAATATACCCGTCATGGAAAAATATATCACAACATGAGAGAAACAAACCCCATAACAAAACATTATTCCCAAAGGGAACAAATCATAGAATTGAAACCTAAGGAAAAAAATTAAACCACACATTACCATATCTATTAATTTACTTTTCCTTTAAAAAATTAACATTCAAGATAAATCAACATTTAACAACGATCCAAAATTATTAATTATTATTTATAATAATCACGTTTATCTAGTTAATTTTCAATAATTATTAATAATAAATGAATAAAAATTATTTCAAGTTCAGTACATTATCAACCCAATTACATGAAATGAAATAAATATTTAGAAGTCCTATTAGGTTGTATTTAACTTTTTTTTATAAAGGATTAAAGGGGTTATCTCTTTGTTTTTTCTCCATAATTTAAATTATATATTTTAATTCTATAAGGAACCCACTATAATCCAACATGAACTATCTTGAAAAAGAATTAATTTATTATTTAATAATTATATATATAACTTAAATACTAGTTATGTCTTGCATAATATTTCTTAATAATAAATAAGTACTAGAAAAATCAAACACAACAATCCATGATCACTAAATCAGTTTCCATCTACACAATATTAATGTTCCATAGAAAGAGAATAAAGAAAAATATAAGTAATGAGATATATTGGTCTTGATTATGAATAGATTTATCACAAGTAATAAAATGTAATGAATAAAAAATTAAAACACATGAAAAAAAGGCAATGATCCCTTGGAGTCAAAAATTCCAAACAAAACATTAGTGGAGTTTATGTGGCCAAAAAATGTAGTTATCAAAGGGGTATTACAATTTTAAAATAACTAAAATTATTCAAAGGAGAATCACATAGAATTAAATTCACTTTAATTTTTTTAAACATCCTACAGAACCCCTCAAAATATTTAAAAATTCATTCCTATTACATGTTGAATGACAAAGTGGAGCCCCTGAATAGTTCTGGGCCCATCCCATTACTCTTAAGTTTATTCACATGTCCTCCTTCCACCCTAAAAAACATGTAATATGTTTGACCATAAAGACCCACCCCTATGGGTCATTCTATGACTACCCCAATCCTGCCTTCCATAGGCCAGGGACGCATGACAAGTACTGACTAGGAATATCATAGAAAGGGAACAAATTTTCTTTAAAGCTGTACACATGAACAAATCTAAAAATGTGGAATGTAAACACAATGTAATCAAAAACTATCACTAAGACCACTATTTAGAGTACAATACAAACTGAATGTAAAAAGTGGCCAAAATATGATCCCAAAACCACAAAAAATTAACAACTATTAGGGTCCATATATTCTATCCCAACATGATGGGTATGTGGAGTGTATATTTTTGTAGCCAAAGAAGTATGTATTGTCTGTCCCGTCTCACTGGGTACCACCTAGTCTCAGACATCCAAGGTCCCTATTGAATCTTTGGTCACCTGCCTGAGACACAAAACGTGTTGGCGAAGCTCGTGTATGGGTGAGCAGCACAATACTCAGTAGGAACCACAACTAAAAAAGGAATTACCACAATGAAATACCACATTGTAAACTCCACATGGAAAATTCACAATGTAAAGATAGATCACACTAGATATAACATAAATAATATAAATTAATATTATCTGTCAAAAAGATAAATCGTCTTATGATGTTAAGGGAGTCATCCCCGATGAGTCATGGAGGTCTACTTGTCTTTCAGACCACTGAGGTCCACTCTATTGCTGGACCACCAAGGTTTGCTCTGCTATAGGATCTTTGAGGTCAACCTTGCTAATGGACAACTACGTCCTTCTCAGACACTAGACCAATGATTCCCGATCTACTACTATACCAGTAAGGTCCTCGTATGCAATAGACCATTGATGTCTACTCTACATATAGACTAATGAGGTATGATGGGCCATTGGACAACTGAGGTCCAATCTGCTACTAGAACACTAAGGACTACTCTAGTACTGGACCCATGAGGTCCTCTAGGCCAATGGACCATTGAGTCCCACTCTGCTATTAGACCACTAAGGTTCGCTGGGTACTATATCACTATGGTCTGCTCTACTATTGGAACATTGAGGTCTGCTTAACTATTAGAACATTGAGGCATGTTCATCATATACATTACGTAATAGCTAGTCATAGGATTCCTATTCATAACGCACAATATTAAGGGAGAATTTAATCTTTAGGTAAATGGAGACATATCAATTTCCAATAATTATCACATAGAGTATACAAATGGACCATATCATACTATGGGTCCCAAAACCACATACAGAACGTCTATCACATGCCCGGTCTGAATGATATTACAATTTTAGTAAACAGGGAGTGGTTGCATCTGATCCCGATTTGACATTGTTGGACATTCCTAACCAACTAGTCTTGGGGGTCCCTCTTGTCCAGACCAGGTTCTACCAACCTGAACCAACCCACTTCGGTCTAGGCCGACCCAGTCCAGCTTGCTCATTATGCCTTGTTGGACATGGACCTATTTGAATGTGGGTCCAGCCAACCCGGTCACCCAGTGTCCCATCAAACATTTTCCAACACTGTCTTACTTGTTCAGATTAGTATTTCCACTCTGAGTTGCCCAGTTGTGAGTTTTTACATCCGTCCAAGCCAACAATGGCACACCAGTTCTCCTCCAACCCAGGTTGTCCACTAGCTAGGATCATTCCACCAGCCCAGCCCACAATGGTAGGCCAGTTTTCACCACTAGCCCTCATGCATGTCGGTGTCTGGTTCATGGTTTACATAGCTGAATAAGGCCAGCATGTTCCTTCTGTCACACACACTCTACAGACTTCATGTCCATATCAGCAATGTAGGCTACCTTCCGATTGACCACACTAAAACAGAACAAGTTGGCATAAGCACCGTACTCCACCTGAGCCTTGTCAGTCATGTCCTCTGCCGCTGGGGCACGTTGCCTCCCTCCTACGTTCTTCATCGTGGTCCACCACCGGCACTCTTGTAGTCTCCTCCACATGTCACTATACTCAGTCATGTGTTTTATTTCTTTATAAATCTATGACTCTGGGATTATTAGAGCGTCACCATCACTACTACAAACTCATCACCTTTTTCCATCACCTTGGGGGTCAGGAATATTTTACAACTCCCAAAAAATGATCAGATGTGAATTTTTGGGTCCGTCAACAAAGGCAAATAGGAATGATTGTGGGGGATCACAAATAACACCCAATGAAAAATCTGAGCCATTTTTTGTTTTTCCTCAGAACTTTTCTCGTCAAAGGGGTTATGAAGCATAAATTAAACACTATGATATTTATACCCAACATATACCCACAATATCTATTGCCAATCCGGCAAGAATAAATTATATGTGGATCAACTAGTTAGATTGATTATCTACATTCTTAATTTATAATTGTTAAATGGGGGAAAATTGTAGAGATTAAAACCCTTACATGGTAACAGATATTTCTCGTGGATGATTGTTCATCATCATATGTCAATATTTGGTCCCATGTTTTCTCCCCAATGGTGTTGTCTCCATCGTACGACTTTCCAATGTTCATCGTTGATGAGGATTCCATCTCCATTCTCCTAAGGAATTCTATGTATGTTCATCAACCCCAATTTCCCAATTAAAATAATGAATGAAGACTCATGAAGAGTGCAGATTCACCATGATGAATTTATTAATGAGGTTTATTTATGGTATTTCATGTCACCTCATCACTAGACCTCCACACATCATTATGTAGATGAATATATAACATATAACTTTTTATGTTATTTTATTTTATTTTCTAAATATCTGAAAACTATCTATTTCAGTTGAACATCATAGTTCGATGTTAGAAAATACCTAAGAGAATCTTGACACATTGAGTTCAACAATTCATAGGAATTCCGGAGGGTAGCGGTGCTTTGGCGATGCCATAACCCCCTTTCGAGATGGCGGTGGCTCCAACCCTGGTCCCTCCTCCCTCGTAGGGGGAGGGACCTCTGGCTTCCATCATAAGATGGGTTCCATCCTTATATCCCTTCTCGAACCCTGAATTTCTTCCCTCCTTCCCTCAGATTTATCATTTCCCTAAAGTTACAGATTTGATAAATGGCCATCCAAATCGTTCGATCTCAACCTCGGAGTTCAATGAGGCTTCGGGTCTGCTGAGTCTCTCCCGGATTGTGTGCATCAAGTAGCGGAGTCCCTCGGTGGATTCATTTAACATGGATATTTTTGGTTCGTGGGATTTACAGTATAGAGAAACAGTGCATTTTCATGATTCTAGGGATATTTGAATTTGATTCACAACTAAGGAGGATCTGGTTAATGCGTGGTCATGTTCCTCTCAAATCATAAATGGTCTATGTTTTACCACATTAGTTCGTCGTATGACTTCCATATGCATCGTGTATCTCCTACAGTAGCAGTATGGCTTAGTTTTCCACACGTCCCTCTACCATTTCAAAACCCTATAATTTTTAGAATGCTAGGAAACCTAGTGGGTAGATTTATGTGTGCTGATTTAAGAACCAGAGCGCTCTAACCTCTGGTATGACCCTGTATATGTTTGGAACATGATGTCTTGAAGATTCCACGTGAGTTTTTGTGGATTATAGTGGAGGTAGAATTTCGGCACAAACAACATGTTGTTTATGAAACTTGGTTTGACTTATGTAATTTTTGTAAGAATCTGGCCATCCTAGGGTATATTGCAGACGTGGGAGGATGGATCCTAGGTAGGTTGAAGGTGCAAGTGACAATGTCATAGGATTATGTATGGGTAATGGTAGCAGTAAATCTTTGGAAGTTAAACCAGTGTATGCCAACAGTGGTTCCGAATATTGAAAGCAACAACTGATGGAGGTTCCATGACTCAGTCATGGCCTTTCAACATAGGATTCTATGAGGAAAATAATGGCCCCCTCTCCAAACCCGAATGTTGTTATGGGTTTTGAATGATTAAAGAGAGACTTGGGGGTGTGCATTCCAGGGAAATGGTGAGAAATGGTACTTCATCAGACGTGGGTGCTAACGAGGTGGTACCCCTGGATAAAGATGTTTCGGCAATCCATATGGTTACAATTATTGTGGCCAATGTTACAGAGGTGATTGAGAGACCATGTGAGGGAAAAGAATCTGGTGGTCACTCCCAGTGTCTGGCCCTGAAGGAAACCTCCTTGAAATTTCAATATTTGGGAATAGGTTATCAATAGGTAGGAGCCTCCTAGGTGCCAAGGAAGGCCATACGGGCTACCCCTTATTATGGAGAGACGGTTATAGCTGGGAGACCAAAGATGGACCTTCAAAACCGCTATGTAGTTTTGGGTGATGACGACTTCCATGATAATGGGGATCGAAACCAGAATGAGACTACACTTGAAGAGGACCACTTTGTAGATGTGGGTGAGTCCCAAGAGGAGATGGATGAGTTTCTGGGCTTCCCCGCGGAGCCCAAGGAAGTGAAAATTGTAGGGGAATATTTATGATCAGCCTCACTTAAGGCCAAGTTCATTACTACTGATCCTAGTGGCTTTATCATGAACAACCAGAGGGGGAGATGTAAGAAGGAGTATTCTAACCTACCTATTCCTCCTATCACGAGGTCTGCAAGTAATGGAAATCAGCTTCCATTGGATCCTATTACTTTGAGAAATTTAGATTCATTGTTCAACACGTATAGCGACTCGGTGACAGAAGGTGTTGAGGCTGGAATCCCTGTCATTGCCTCAATGAAGACGAGGGATCCTGGATAGAAACGTGAGGCAAGATTCCTCGGAGACCCTAAGAAACAGATATCATTGATGATTAACCACATGGATCTACTTTTGCAATCAGATGAAGAATTGTAAGAGGAAGTTATTGATATGAAATCATTGAAGAAGACATGAAGAATGATACATTTTATCACTACTAAGGAACAAGGTGAGTGGATTGATAGGTAGGCTTGTATTCCACACAGAGGCATCAATATGGGAAACATTAACATGGCAGAATTCCTGGAAGCTTGGGAAAACATGGTACTTTAGTATGAAGGCATATAGAAGGGCGACCCAAACTCCCATGTATATTCTATTCTATGGATATTTTTTTGGGAAATTGATTCCAATCGGCTGAAATTGTTCTTCAACAAATATGTGGGCTCTTTTGGTGTTTAATGTTTTGAAGGTTCTCACTATCCCCTTAAAAGTGTTCTTTGAAAATAAAAAAGTAACGTTAGATTTCAACAGTTACATAAATTTTTTGATATGGGCACTAGTTTGAATTTTTAAAAACCCACTCACAAATTTTCTTATTGGAAATTAAATATAGTTATAAAATAATTTTGTCCACTCCATGCCTCTGAATAATGTGTCTTCATAGAGCCTGGTCTTGAAATAATCCCATTTATTTTTTAAAAAAATCATGTAATTATGGAATATTACATTACTCCCACATTTAGGTATTTGTATTATCACAAACCAAAACAATTTTTAACCAATCAAATGGGTCTACTGAGAAAAAATCTGGGCCTCCCACTTCTACATTCTATACTAGAGATTCTTATTCTACCAATGAACATGCACCAGAGGATTCGAATATTCATGAAGAATCCTATTTTGTCATTCCAATATATCTACCAGGTACTCTAGGAATGTATCCATATCATTATTCTCCTGCTCAATATGGTCAATGACATGAGAAGGTTTATGCATGTATCTACTCAGTAGGGGTATGTAGAAGTCATCATGCACCCTCTCAAACTATGGTGATATAGCTAAGAAGTACACAACCTCTCACACTATACACATTATCAGAAAAGGTATAATAAACCTCATAGATAAATTTTAACCCTGACCAAATCATAGTATCCCATGTCGAGGAGAGACTCGTAGAAATATGTGGTCCCCCTTGTCAAACACAAGGGTCTCCATCACCTATCATTATAGGACACCTGTCAGCTCTATGTAGTCTACATCCACTCTCAGATGACCTATACCTTCTAAGTGTTAACATATACCATCTTTAGGCCCATGATTTGTGACTCCCCATGGTATGTCACAAATAATGGTGACCTACATGGTCGTCTATACAGTACCACAAATGGTTCCAAAATAATGGTGGAGTCGTAGTTATTGTTGTACAAAAACTACAACAGTGTAAGGTGGTCCTCCCAAGTGTGACCAAAATCAATATTTCAAGAAAGAAGCATTTCCTCCATGTTCTATATGTTATTCTCCCTCTTACTATCCATCAATTGGTGGAAGGATATGCTCAAGCATATGGGAGTGGAAAATGCCTTATAATATACCTCTAAAACTAGGATGTAATGCATTCATCGTGATCTGAGAGTATCATAGATTGGAATCCATGGAGTTGAACTATATCATTCATGTAGGGGAATCACATCCTCTTTACATAACCCTACTCTCGAATTGGTATGATGTGGTCCGACTTGGTAAGTGATTCTATAATCAACCAGATGGTATCGTTCACCCAGGACGTTTGTGGAAATCTTGTCACAAAGTCCATAAATATCCCATCGAATTTCCACTCACGTAACTCGAGGGCTTGTGACAATACTGTTATAACATGGGGCTTAGCCATCATTTGCTGACATGTGATGTATCTTGAGACAAACTATCCCACTACCTTCCTCATCCTCGACCATCAATACTAATTTTGGAAATCATGGTACATCTTCATCACACCGTGATGTACATTCAAATGGGATGTATGGAACTCACTAAAAACCTCTCCCATCAACACCACTGGTCCTACGAAATGTAATTTGAAAAAGATAAAGAGAGCCCAACATAAATAATATCAATCAGGGGCATGCCTTGTGGACATATGGGCACGTGTAGTCTCGTATTTGGCATCACTGAGTTCTACCTCCCTAACTCGCTATAAGAGTAAAGGGAAAAATACAATCATGTAAAGATACGATAACTTATATCTATCCATGATGGATATCAGAAATAAGGTCAACTAATATGAGGCCTCATTCAGTAGCCGTGAACTCGATCTCCTACTAAGAGAATTTGCCACCATGTTCCCCTTCTTTGGACTATATTGAATCTCTTAGTCATAGTCCTAGAGGAACTCTAGACAATGTCATTTTCTATGGTTCAGATACTTCTGAGAAAATATATACATGAGAATATTTTGGTCATAGTAAATGATGAATCATTCACACAAAAGGTAGTTTCAAAATATCATTAGTGAAAAGACTACCACAACCAACTCATGTTCATGAGCCGCATTGTTCTGCTCATGTGGTATCAATTGTTGTGATCCAAAATCTATCACTACTTTCCCCTACATCTGGACACAAACATGGCCAGTTCATGATCTGTCAGAGAACACCATTTAGTTCGTTCCCTCATTTAGACGGCTCGATATAGGATCCCTCATCAAGCACTACCTCAACTGTTGAAAGCTTTACTAGAATCTTTTTATCCACACAAAGGGGTTTCCCTTCTTCGTTAATACTTCCATGGGTGATTCCACTCTACAGAAGTCGAGTACAAACCTCTGATAGTACCCATCCAACCTAAGGATGATTCGAACCTTGGTAACGGTCTTGGTTGGCTCCCAACAATGAACAATCTCGATCATTGATGGATCCACCACAAATGCATCCACTAAGATGACATTTCATATGAAGTGGAATTTTCATATCCGTAACTCACACTTTGAGAGCTCTCCGTAACGATAGTGCCCCCAATGCTTGTCTAAAAACATTATCAGTTGTATTGTGTGCTCTTCATTGGATGCTAAATATATTAATTTGTCCTCAATGAATTCCACTAAAAACTGATATATGTACCACTGGACGATCATTATAATAAGTCCCTTGAACTCTTCTAGGGTGTTCTTCATAAAAAACAGCTTCACTACGTACTCATAGTGGCCGTAACATCATATCAAAAGGAATCATTGTGATGTACCAATATCTTACTTGAAGCTAGTGATAGCCTGATATGTGGTCTATCATCACGAACCATCTCTTTAACTTCACTTGATCGAATAGATCATCAATCCATGGTATATGATACTTGATCATGATGGTCACCTAGTACAGGCATTGGAATTCCACTCATCACCTCAATCTTATATCTTCCATCTTGAAAAACAACATTGGGGATCCCCATAGTGAAATATTGGGGCTTAGATACCCCTTCCTCTAAAAATCCTCATACTGAACCCTCATCTCCCAGAGCTCTGCAGGATCCTTCTGATATGTAGGTGTACTTATCATTGTTTTACCTAGGTATAGATCAATATATAAGTATACCTCTCTATGAGTAGGTAGTCCATGAACATCCTATGGAATGATGTCCCCATACTCATATAACACTCCAGGAAACTGTGGACTCATATCATCCAATACATTAAGGGTCATTCTGGCCATCAAGTGAGTAATCAAATACACCCTTCTACATGCGAGTCCACACTGCGCTACTCTATTTCTTTTCTTATTGGAAAAAGAAAATTGGTCCTCATATCATTGGAAACACCATACGGTGTGCATAAAATAGTCGATCTGAGCATGAACTATTGATATATATTCCATACTCTGAATGAAATCATACGACCTCAACACCACTATTAGGAGATCACAACAGAATCTATCACCATTATGAGTAAGATCACATTGTTGAAAGTAGTGTGTGATTGTTGAATCTTATATCATTTGAGACTATAATCGTATGGATAAAGCCAAAAACTCAATCAAATTCATTTTGTTCTGAACATGTTTTATGGTAAGAAAAGAGTTACAAGAACCTGTGCCTGTATGAACTAATACTAATGTGGAGAAGACAATGATTGTACCTCATATCATCTCTGGGACGTCGACACCATAGGCCTCAGTTTCTTAATGTTAATCCCTCCCCTACCAACCAACACATGGAGCACATGGCAGACCACCAAGGGTTTGTGGTAGAAGTACCTCATACCAATGGCAACATCATGCCACTCATCCTGGTCCTCTCCAACGTCCTCCTAATCTTGTCTGTACCACTTCTTTGAAGGTCCCTCGATCTTCTACAAGTCCACTGTGTGGTGAGTTGGACAATCCTAAGAAATAATACCCTACCCACTGCACATGTAGTCTAATATTATCCTCTCATGACTCCCTCTACACTAGAATTCTTGTACCGCCATCACAGAGTCTGTGGGTCTTCCTCGGAATGGTCTAGCCTATTTGGGCCTCTATGTCATTTTTCAGCTACTCTTCATCGATGACTCAACCACCCATCTCTTATTGGTATCATGCACACATTTATCCTACTATATGAGGAATATATCCTTTACTAGAGCTCGATCCAATACCCCATCCCATGTAGGGATGATGTGGGAAATCATTGATGCCCTGATCACCCATTAGATTCCCTTCTCAATGGTTTGTTCCATAAATAAAGGGTCTCATACAATATTCGTAGAGTAATGGTGAAGGTCTAGAAGCCTCGTTGAGTAGTCAACCAATATCATCCTTTACTACTATAAGTGAAGGAGCTCATGTATGCACATTGATCACAATGTCAAAAAAGAGGAACTCCTCTATGAAATGTTTCGTGAAATCAGGCCATGTGAGGGTAACCTTCTCATGTGACTGGATCATAAAACTGCAAAATCATCCCACAGAGACATGTATATGACTTGCTCCTAAAACCTTTGTATGGTCATGTGGCATCCTTACTGAGAAAAAGAATCACATCACCACCCCAGCCAATTTTCATTGAACTGAGGATATACCTCCCCCATGAACCAATAAGGTCTCTTTCTCTAGAGCTCGTTTAAGGATGTAACCCAACATGCATTTTCTAATGTTATCTCCAGTATTGAATATTTACCAACTGTTTCTGGTATCACTTGGACACTTCTTGAAGGTTCCATCATGGGAAACAATCCCAAAACTGAATCCTCATCGCTATGCGGACAATCCTCATGATCAGGCACTAGAATCTAGGATGGCTGTCTATTTGGAGGCATTATGAAAGATATCCAGATGAACCAAAGCCAATATATTATACCTGATGAGCAGACCCTGAATCAAAAATATACTGATAAAACACTCAAAGATGCGTGAAACCTATGTTTTCATGTACTGAGTCAAAAAGCAGAATTCATGGTGTAGATGTATGAATATGTTGGTTGCCACACCAACCCTGGACTCCCTAGCCTGAATGATGATCTCAAAAAACTGAACAATATTTCCCTATATGTTCTTATGTTAGAACCGATAACCTATGAACCTAATTTTCATGAATCATCCCCCGGGGCCTGTGCTATGACCCCCGCAATCTAGCCTTCGACATGACAGGGGCTGGTGACTAACAATGAGTAGGAATATTTGAGAATGGTATGGAATTACCTTTACACCTACACAGATGTGCTAATATGAAACTGTGAGAAGTATACACAAATTAATCTTCCAGTATCCCCAAGAAAACTTCTATGAGTGAAATAAAAACTGAATGATTAATGGGGATAGAATAGAAGTCCAAAACCACCATGGAATGTATATCTATCATGGCCTATCCACTCAATCCCTAACTAAAGTGTAGGTGTGGTATCTCTGTAGATGTAGGTGTATGTCCATCCAACTCATCTCACTAGGAACTACCATGGACCATACCACAAAGGTCTCTGTCGAAGAATTGTTTACATTCCTGGACCTAACATATGCGGGAAAAGATCTTATAGGGGTGAGTAACACAATACTCATTATGAAACCCAATCCAAAATGGAAAGAACACAATGAAAGACCATAAAGAAACCCCCAAAAAGACCAGTCAAAAATTAAATAGAGCACAATCTAGGAATAACTGAAATAATATAAAATAATATTATCAGTCATAAAGATGAATCTTATTATGCTACCGAGGGACTCGTCCCTGACGATTCACTGAGGTCTTCTCATATTCCAGACTAGTGAGGTCCACTTTGATTATGGACCACTGAGCTCCAATCCCCAAATAGACTACTGAGGTCCAATCTACTATTGGATAAAAATGGTCTTCTCAACCACTAAACCACTAAGGTTTTCTCTACCACTAGACCACTACGTTCTACTCTACCACAAGACCATATAAGACTGCTCGGCCACAGGACCACTGTGGTCAGCTCTTCCAATGGACCACTGAGTTCCGCTTTTCCACTAGATGATTGTGGTCCTCTCTACCATTGGACCATTATGGTCCACTCTTCCTCCGGACCTATAAGGTACACATGGCCGCTGAAAAACTATGGTATGATCTATTACTAGACCATTGCAGTCCGCTCAGCCACTAGACCACTATGGTCTATTCTGTTAAAAGACCACTGAGTTCCAATCAATCAATGGACCACTATGGTCTACTCTTCTACAGAATCACTGAGACCGTCTGGGGAATTGTACCACTAATGTCCACAACAATATTGTACCATTGAGATCTTATCAGAGGCTAGACCACTAAGGTATGATTTTAATATCCTTTGTGTCACAGCTAGCCATTGGATTCCAACTTCTAGTGTGCTTTACTCTGTTAGAATATAATACTCAATCCATCAGTCACATATGAACTTCCATGATGTATTAATTAGAGCACAAAAAAGAACCATTTCATTGTATGGGTCCCATCACTACATATTGTGTATCAATTGTACGTCTGGTCTGAAAGATATTGGCATTTTAGTAAATAGTGTCCGATTGCATTTGGGCTCGGTCTGACCTAGCCGGATAGACCTAACCACCCAAATTAGGGGGGAGCATGACCCAACCCAATTCGACATACCCTACATAACATAGTTCGTTCTCAGTCAGCCCGATCTGACCTGGCCCAATGGATGAACCCATTGGCTAGACCGGTTGGGCCTTGAGAGACATGATCTACATTCATAGACCAAGTCTGACTTACTCAGACCAATAGAACAGTATTGTGCTACCCAGTGGACCGGTTTTCCATCTAGACCTACCAAAAATGGTAGACCGTTTTGTTCCACTAGCTTGTATCCCACTCGTATCTGGTTCGGGCTGCAAGCATCAACCTACTGTTGGCCGCTTCATCTATCACACAGGTTCTCACAGACCTCGTGTCCTTAGCACCACGGTCTTCCCCTAGGTTGAACGTGATGACCCATTGATATTTTTCCCTATCACCCTACACCACCATGGCTAGGATGGCTATAGCCTTTGCAGCATTAGTGCACCGTCGTAGAGCACATGCGATCTACTCCACAGGCCACAAAACATTCTATGATGATCCATTTCGTGATCCATTTTCACCTATGGGATTCCTGGGGTGTTACCATCACTATCTCTCACTCATAACTTTTTTTATAGCTCCAGGGATCCACCCTTTTTTAGACTACACAAGAATACATCTAACATGACCTTGTGGGTTTGTTCGTGAGGACCAATTGGAGAGATAGAGAGAGAGAGAGGTTGATCACAAAGAACACCCAAAAAACAATATAGTTCTTCATTCAATATTTATTATATCAGTTTTTGTTAGTGGGGTCACGAAGCATAATTAAATCACTATGATTTTTATCCCCAACATCAACCCACAATATTTATACCAATCCCATAAGAATAAATTATCATCTCATAATCTAGTTAGTGGGCTGATCAGCATTCTTTGTTTAGACAGGAAAAACTATGGAAACCAATAACATAGATTTAAACCCGAACATGTGAAAGAGGATTTTTCTTGTGTGATCATCTATCATCATTTGTCAATCTCCAGTCCAGAATATTCTCTCCAAGGCTGTTGTCACCATTATGTGATTCGGCGGTGTTTGTTGTTGGAGAGGTTTCCTCTGTCATTCACTATTAGAATTATAGGGTTGTATATCAATCCTGAATTCCATATTTAATTATTGAAGAATGATTTGTGTGTATTGCAGCATTTCCAAGATGATTCATTTATGATATTTAGCATCACCTCATCGTTGTACCACTATGCTGGCAATTCATTGTGTAACACATAAGAAAAGTTAATAAAATAACTTATTAAGTTATTTTATTTATCATTCATTAATTAAAAAACAATCTTTTTCAGTTGACCCATGATGGACGATGTTAGGCCCTTCTTAACAAAGTTTCATTGCTCTATGTTTAATGGTGCTCTTTTATTTTTGATCCGTGAAATGGATTGTATGTTATAATAATCGTCTTACACATTTATTTTATGAACATTATAAATAGTTTGAAAATATTTTATAGCCCCTCCAAGCCTTAGAATCTCGTGTCGTCTTAGATCCGCGTCACTAAAGAATACCATTTAGATTTCAGATTTTTTTTTTTGGAATTCTGGGACATTAAAATGAAACACATATTTTGGATAAAAAAATCCAAAAAAAATAATATGTTTAGAGAAGAAACAAATACATAGATGGATACACCTAAAGCGCACTCCAGAAAATGTTGAATGATTTTATTAACCAATTAATTTAATAAATTGCATAAACAACTTAACCAATATTGGTCCAATTAGCACAAAATCAGAACAAGTATCACTCACCCTACATCAAAAAAAAAATTTATCAACATAGTATTGAAATAATTTATCATGAAAGTACCTCAAAACCACACCCCACTTGTGTGTCACTCTAACACAAAAAAAATCAGGTTCGTCCATTCCTTATGAATCCATTGTATCAAACATCATATACTATATCAGAACAATATACCACATAACCCATACATATTATTATCATCACCATTTTACCACAAAATATAATAATTGTAACATCCTCCTTAATTACAATAATTAAAAACCATTTTGTTTTGAATTAATATTTAAAAATAATAATATTACTTAATTTTTAACATAATTTTTACCCATTCATATTGTGTTGGGTATATGTAATGGTTGACCCTTCTATCCTTAAATATTATAAATTTAATGATTTTATTAATGGATACTATTTGTATCTAGGTATTATTTATGGGTAATGAAATCATTCTCTGCTCTACATAATAATTAACTACGAATACATAATTGTAGGTACTAGCTTCCATGTGTTCTGTAGGGGTATTGATACACTATATATGGGCATTCAAAGACACTATGTATGGTAGCCAACCCTTTATAAGGATTATGAATGTCTATTATGTATGTCATTTAAGGGTAACTCATTTATTATATAGGATACATAAGGGAAATCACCATTGATTATGTGTTGAGCAAGGGTAATCCCATGTTGTCCCATGTTGTGTAAAGGTAACCAATCAATATTTTTGTAAGTGTATCCCGACCGTCCTGCAAGGTTAACAAGAATTGTGTAAGGGTAGTACAAATATTTCAAATGACACATAATGGTAACTATTACTTATGTGAGACATAGAATCTTCAAATGGTTAGACCATTTAACCATTATTCAATTTACAATTTTGTAAAAAATAAATATAAAGTCGTTTTTAATTTATTCATCCTACTACATGACCTATAAATCATTTTTATTATTTTTAATTAATATATATCCTAGAAATTAATTATTTAAAAACTTTTAAAGGATCTGAATAATATATTGTATGTTTTTAAACCCTTAGCATACAAAATTCATACAAAACAGAAAATTGAATGGTTTTTTTAATTATAGAGTTTAATTATTGTGAAAATATAGTGTATTTATTTTATAATATCCAAATTATTTAAAAAATTGTCTTTTAGATCATATTTAATTATTTCAGCCACTTATATGAATGTAGATCAATGGGAGTGTGTCAGATGTGGTTTCTTATGGTTTAATTTTCATTAACCTTCTTCTATTTCTATCGTTGATCCATTTTCAGGTGTCCTATAAATATATAATTAAGGTAGGTTATTTTATAGGTCAATAACTATTTATTTAAATCCTAAAAACATTATTAGAGTGAAATATAGTTCCAACTAATTCTCAATAATGGATTTTATTCATTTATAATTTATTTTTTAATAGTCTTTTTTTGTGATAATGTTTCATTGAAAATGCATTTCTAATTGATGTTCTATTCCCAAAAAATATTCCCTATGTTAAATGAATTATTTGAATCATGGTTTATATGAAATAAAAGGGTTTTTTATTTATAGTGAATTTTTTTTATGTCATAGTATTTGGATAAAAACCATCAGATATTGTTTTTTAAATTAATGGAATAAGTTTTTGATAAAAAAATTGATGACTTTTTTTCCGAATTATTGATTTTTTTGAAATAATAACAAGGGTTAATCTTGAAATTAAATATTGGTTGAATGTTTTCATGGATTATTTTTGATGGAATTAAAAATTATCCAATTCCTTTTGGATTTACCAAGAATCACATTTGAACCTAGTACTCAGGTGGTTAAATTTCACCTCGGGCCTGAGTTAGATATACCAAGAAGGTCCTCATTGTTATTATACAACTCATCATTATATGTGATCATTTTTTGTTAAGGAGTATAGTTTTGATGGATATTATCTTATTAATCCATCTGTTTGTTTCAACTTCCCCACCATTATGACCATTTCCTTTTCCTAAATGAATGTTATATGTTAACATTTGATTGGTACATTAATAAAATATGTCCTAATCACTAAATAAACCTACCCTATGTCTATTAACCATGGTATTATGATTGATTTTTTATTATGAAAAATAGTTTCACATGGAATTTTTAAGAAATTTTTTACACAAATCCACATTGAAAGAAAACATTATTCATTAATTTTTTTATAGAAATTTTTAATTCATACTTACCGAAATAGTTGTTTATATATGTTGGTTTTAATGAAAAATAACTTTGTAATGTATTTAAATCATTAGATATTTTAATGAATCATAATTCATGTATTTATATAAATTGAGAAAATATTTACAGGCTATGTTTTATTTAAAATTGAGTATAATTTGATTTATTTTTTATGATGATTCTTAGTAAATAATTTAGTGAAATTGTTGTAGGATTTATTCCTAACAACAAACTATTTTATATTGGAAATTGATGATTTTCTTATACAGGGTACAAGAAATGGGAATGCACCAAATAAATGTAGTAAATGAACATCATTATTGGATCTTCTATGTTTATAGTTTCATATTGAACATGAGATCCACAACCCCTTATGTAGATTTTCTGTTGATGGTCTTATATGATGTATGAGGATGAAATAATGCATTGAATATTATGTCTTCAAATTTTTTCATGTATATGTTTTTTATAATGGTTTTCCCCTATTCATCTATTTATATTTTTGGTTGTTGGGTTAAATCATTCCCATATTATTGTTTATGAAACCCTTATACTTTTTTCTATCCAGTGTGGATTGCTAACTCCCTTTGAGTCAATGGTAGATCAATTCAGTTATTAGTTTAGATGGTATCCCGATTTACTTCCTCATAAATTGATCTTATGGGGGTTTTCATATTTTTATGGGATTCCAAATTGTATAATATTTTGACTATGTGAATTCATGTAGCTAGTATTATGAGGGTTCATGATCACTACTAGTCCAATATAAAAAATTGGATACTAGGGATGTCTAGGATGTGTATGTCTCTTATTTTATATTAGTCCTCAAATGTTTTCATTAACTTTGTATTTTTTTACTATTTATTTGTGGAGATTTTATTTCATTAATAATCTTTAGAATCTTGATATTTAAAGAGAAATCTGATTAAAAAATGTTACTACCTATTTATTGACAAACCATCCATTGAATATGAAACCATCCCTGGTTTACTCTCGATCATATTTCCAAATATTTCATATAGAGTACTAAACCAGGTGAAAAATCCATGAATTTATTTTATTTATTATAATTTCAGTTTTTCCATGTTTCAAGTATGTAGTTTTAGTTACAATATTTTTCATTTACTTTGGGTGATTTTGGTAAATTCTTCATGATAAATATTTTGTTGTTTTATTTTACATAATTGATAATTTAAAAATAAAAACCTTGAGATGTATGGGACAAACATGGAAATGTCCAAAATGTTTTAAACAAAAAATATTTTGTGTATTATAGTGTTTTCAATTTTATTCATTTAAATAATTTAAGTGTAAAATGTTTTAGAATGGATTTTAAAATATTCTAGTGATATGGAACTCTATTTAATAATATTAAGGGGTTTCCAAATTCTCAAAAAAGATTATTTTTGATATATATTTTGGTAAAAACCTCATGTGATATATGGATGAAATTATTTCATAATGAGTTATGAATTTGGGTTTTTTGTCTGGGATGATGTTTAGTGTTTTTATTTTTATGTATTGGTTATTAATGGTTGTTTTTATGTATCTTCTTTTTTTCATTTTTGGAGTATTAACCCCATGTTATGAATTAATATATTTCTTCATTGATCAGTATTCACTTTGAATGGTTATCCCACCTATGGTAGATTTAAGACCCTATTCTATCACTCTTATACACACAACACGAGGATTACAGATAGGGGTTTCTAATATTGATTTATCATCAATTATTTTTATAATGCTATTATTAGGATGATTTTGTGTGGTTGGAGTGGATTAGGGAAATATTCATCGGGCTATAACTTCTAAAATATCTCATGGTTATGTTTATGAAATTAAAATTTGATGGTCCATGTTAGACATGGAGTTAGTATAATACCTAGGATTAGCCATAGAAAGTCCAATCATGGGTATATTTAAACTGTTATTTAGATAGAATTTGTTTCCTAATTCAATTATGTTATAAAATTTTATATAATTTTATTGTCTCTAGTAAGGACATAAAATGGTGTTTGGTTATTCTCACCATTTTATCAAGTTGATTTTATAATCTCTTTATCTATATTAATTTTACTATCTAATGAAATGGTTCTTACATAATGACCATTCACCCAATCTATTTTTGAATGAATTACTATTAACCTCAAATCATATAATATGTTTATGATGTAAGAACTAATTACGGTACAAAACATGATAGGAGAACTAGATGAATTATTAATTACTATTATTCTATGATGATTTGGAAAAATCAACAAAAAGCGAATATATATATATATATTCAGAACACATGAGTAGTGTAATAGAAAGTCTATTATATTATTTTTATAGGTATCTTTTATGGAGAGGCGATTTTTTCATCCATTATAAATATGATGTTAATATTATGTGATAATTTAATAATACTCATAATTCATGCAATATTTTGGGGGGGGGGGTCATGGACATTTACAGATATTCTAATCGATTTTACCTACCCCAATACACATTGAATGATCATTGGATCCTAAGGGAATTACTGTATTTCAAAATGATTCCTAAAAATATGACTCCATAATTAGGGCTCATAGAGAATCAATTCATGTAGTGGGAAAACATATAATAGATGTTAAAGCGGGTTCACTCTGTGTAAATCCAAATGACTAAGTAAAAACTTTTGTGCTATTTTTTTTTATTCTTGTAAACTTTTAGAATAAATAGTTATCATTTTTATATCCATGTTTTTTGTATGATGTTTTCTCCTTTCTAGTACAATTTTTAGATTCAATCTCATATATATGATAATTTGTTTATTGGATATTCATGTTTTCTTAGAATATTTTAAAATTCATAATATTTTATGTGTTTAGTTGGAAAAGTGTACTTCTGAGGGAAATTATGCATTCTATACAGAACACCAATATTGAATTTATCATGTGGATTATTCATCATTTTTTCCATTGGGTGTTCCTTAATTACATGATATATAAAATTTTAATTTTGGATTCGATGTATACTTGATCATTAACATTTTTGTCTAATTTTTAGAAAAATAAGGGAATATATTCTTCTCTTAGTGGATACCTTGTGAATGTTTATTTCATTGAATGTGTTGATTTTTTACATATGAACAATATGTATTAAGTTTTTTTATGATCCCAATTGATTATTTATTATGGGATGATAGTTGTTTTTGATGTGTATATTCCTTTGTGATTTGTTTCCTTCTCTTTACTCATGTTGTCACAATCCATGCATTTGGTAAAAAATCAATTTATCAAAGTGAACATAGTAGAATAAGATTGATTGTTGAGGTGACCTAATGTAAGATTTGATGATGACATGGGATTTTGATTTTATTTATCATAAGATGGTGTATTGAGAATTAATTCACGATAATCCCTCACATGACTTAAGTGTAGACTATGTGCTTTATGATGATGTATATTTTTTCTTGATTTATTTTCAATTATTTTATTAGGTTCAATTTTTTGAACTTTTGGATGGCCAATATGGTATTATTATATGAAATTTCTTTTCAAATTCAGGATTGACGTTTTCTTATATGGTTATTTTGAGGCTTCTTCTTTATTTAATATTTAGTTTTTCAGATTTTAAAAAAATACTAAATGTTATTCATTAGGTAAAAATTAATTTTATCCCCCTTTAACAGAGAATAATATGAAAAAATTAAGGGGTTGTATAACTTATAATTATTATTTTTTCCAATGTTTCATAATATTTATTAAGGAAACAAAAAATTTATGTGGAATATAAAATTAAACATGGGAGATAGGATTATAATGGAATGATATAGTTAATTTTTTAATTACGATAAGGTTGTAAATTTAGTATCCAATTTCCCCATGAAGTCTATAACAGAAAATTTATATGATAATTTGACAAAAAATTCCACTAATTGGAGAGACTATATATTGAAAATTATTTCAAGGGGAAATACATTTCTATTTCTAATATATTTTAGAGTGAAATTTCAATTACTTGATTCAGATATATCACATAGTGATAATGGGTATAATGACTAATAGTATCGTATATATTATTATTAAAGGGTCATAATTAAAATAAAATAAGATATGGAAAAATAATTATAGGAAGAATCACTTATCAACAGTAAGTATGCTATACAAATTGGTGAAACATAATAAAATTAACTGAAAATTTAGAAAAAAAAATTCTCAAATGTCATAGGGATGATGAGAAAAGACATTAATCAATGAAAAATAGTTTTTTAATATCAATATTATTTATATATTTAAATAATATTTGGTTAAATAAATTAGAAACAGAAGCCTTAAAATTTATAAAATTGGAAAAATCATTGAAGATTTGATATATAATTTTATCTATGGGAAAACAAATGTTTATAAATTGAGTATTAAGATAGATAAAATTGTTATGTAGAAGAGGAAAATAAAATTTGAATGAAATGAAGCTGTTTATGAAGGTGTGATTATTGCATGAAAAAAGCTTCACACAATACTTTATTTTATGAATATTGGGAATGGAGAAAAACATTTATTTGAGTAACAACTCAAATGAAAGAAATTATTTTAGAATAATAAATTAGATTAAATTATATCATTAAAAACTATTTTTAATATAAATATAGAAATCAAAAAATGTTTTAATATAATATTATAAGGATTTTGGAGACCAAACCATGTCAGTATTGACATTCTGAAAGAGAGTTAAACAAATGTTCAGGATGAGACAAACAAAAATAAGATTCAAACATATTAAATAATCTTAGACTAATCAGATACAATAATTATTTCATGGAATAATGATTCATGGTAAATCATATTCTTTTTAGTTTTCCGAACAAAATTTCTACAATTATTGGAAAAATATTCTTTTGTGTGATAGTTAATGAAATAATAATCATTTTAAAGATAATATCCTCATAATAAAACTTTCTAGTAACCTGAAAATCATAAAAAGATGGTCGATATGAAAAATAGTTCAACGAGTTTCAAGGGGTGTGTGGGCGGTGTAACAAATAAGGATATACAATTGTTGGCTATGTAACATTTATTCTACCCTAGATGAATATATATCAACAAATTGTGAACTTTTAATATAAAGGTCAAAGAATTAATTAGTAAATTTTAGTAGAAATAATATTTAATGCATGGAAAACATAAATAAAATTGATAATAAAAATTGTCTATTTATCTCACAAAACCGATTCTTTGGGAAATATAAAAAAATTATGTATTTTCTTCAAATGAATCATCTATAAATTTACAAGGATTATTGGTTACAAATATTAGAAACAACTATAATATTTTATGATAACTTCATACTTTTATATGGGATAAATATTAAAATAAATTAGATCATCGTAGATTTTTAATTAATTAAATTATGTAATATTAAAGATAAAAAGGATTTCTATTTAGGATATTAAAATATGTGTTAGTTATAAAAAAATGGATAACCCCCCATAATCTGTTACTTGATTTATATGATGAATTAAATTGTTATTGGAGCCATCATGATGTATTTTTTTTATATAACATATGACTTTCACAATAAATGTAAAAATAAAATTAAAATATTTCCCAATAAATAGCTAGATGTAATATCCCAATCATTAAATAAGATATTAAATGTATTTTAAAAACTTTTTAGATAAACAAAATAGTTATTAAAACATAAAAGGGAGGTGAAATTGAAACTATAATATTACCTATGTTGATAAAATATTATGTATACATACACATAAAAAATGAAAAACACATAGATAGATACCTCGTCACCATCAATGAATACCTTAAAAGAATGATATGCATCATATTTATCACACAAAAATCACATTTAATCGATAGAATCAGTATTCCTAAAAACATTCAGAGAAATAATTAGGTTTTCCATTAAGGAGATTGTGTTATGATAATAGAATTGGATATAAAAAATAATTAATTTATTATAATGAGAATCAAATATCCATTATTGTGTTTACTGGTCCATATACCCCGTAGAAAAATGGGATGGATGAAAGAATGAAAAATAGTATAATGGATATGGAATGAACATTTATGGAATAAAAAACATTTAAAAATATTACTGGATATTGGAATCAAATACAATAGAATTTTTTATTATCAAATGATATTAAGTACAAACATAGATATGATATCATAAGATATGTGGATAAATAATAAACCAAAATTGGATCAATTTTAGGTGGTTTGGAGTCCATTTTTAACAATTAATAAATAATGAATCATTTAGGCATTTTATGTTTATGTAGAACATGGAACATTACATTGATATAAAAAAATATTTCTTCATCAAAATAATACAAAAATAAATCATAGATAAATTCTATCTATGATGACTCCAATGTTTTTTATAATTTAATGAATTATTAATATATTTGAAATTTTAAATTATGAGGTATAATTTTTAAATTATAATAATATTAAAATAACTATATATAATATGTACCACCACACCGAAGATTTGTATTTTTTTCATAATTTTGATTAATATGATGAATATAATTTTAAGGGATTCAATAAATTGTCAAAAAACATAATGTTTTTAATTATATGTGTTTAGATCATAATTACGGTGTTCATAATAAATAAAATGTCATGGTTTTATTTCATACTGGTTTACTATTAATTTTTTTTCTTCAGATATCTAAAAAGGCATTTGAATATTGGGAATTTGTTTTACCTATATTTGATGAATGATATAATATTTAAAATAATGAAACATGGTATATTGTAAAAAACCCAAAAGATAAAATTTTTCATTGGTAAAATATTGAATTAGAAAACATAGTTGATGAAAAAATTGAACTACCTAGAAAAATTTCATGACTTGTTTGAAATGTGTATTAAAAATTTAATATTTATTCAATGTTGAAATAATCACACCATCTTCGATTCTAGAATATATATTTTTTTACAGATATTATAACATATAGATAAATTTATGTTTTTCAAATATGTGTTATTTTTCCCTCTACAAATGGTTATTTGTTAACAAAACTTACATTGATCAGGTTCAGGGATATATTTTATATTTTTATGAATTTTTTATTTTGTAAAAATAAAAAAAATTAATGCTCTAAATTAGGCTCCACGAACATGGTTCAATACGTAAGACAAATATCTCACATAATAGTGTTTATTAAAGTGTAGGTTATTCAGATCTCATATATTAATAAAAGAGAGACTATATAAAACATATTGACTATGTGCTGTGATAGAATTATTATGGGTAAAAATAATGAATATTTTTATGATAAAGTTTTCTAACATGCGATAGGGATATTTTAAATTTTAGTAATTAGGGAGATTATTTATTATTAGGCCAATAATTTATGATGTGTTGGGTTATATTTTCATCCCCTAATAAAAATATTCTAATTTGATATTAATTTTTATTAATATATATTCATCTCGGTGAGTGTCAACATAAATTTTGGATGCCTAATTATCTAAGAAAAATTGAGATTGGAAAAACTACTAATGAGAAACAGTTATTCAGGATTAATATAATTTTTATCTATATAAAATCATCTTTGATAGATATTATTTATGATGTCACCCATTATAGTAGGTATTATTCTAATCCAAACGATTTACTTATTTTGTGAGAAATTTGAAACTTGACATAAATATCAAAAGAATGATATTATTATAAAATTTATAAAAATCATTTTATGATGAATCTATATGTTTTTATATTTGGTGAAAAGATAGTTTTTTATATGATAAGAAATCTATATTTTGGTGTGATATTTTCATTTTTATGTACTATGTTTGGTGGAATTTATAGAAGAAAAAATGAGTTTCCTTGAGTTCTATAAAGGCCAAATACATTGATGCATCATAAGAATAAACATAAATGATCTTAGAAATGAGAAAACATAAAGGTAATAATTATAATGTTTAGTATTCTATGATACCTAGATGTTATAATCAATGTGCCAAAAAACTAAATATAAATCATGTACAACATTGGATATGTAAACATATAGATATAATGTACCGTTTTCTAAATGGAAAAATATACAAATTCATTTTTATAGTGGGATTAGTTCCTAAATATGAACATATAGATATGATATTATTACCAATACACATATAACATATCAATTTTATAAACTATTGATTTAAACGGGAGAGAATTCTACCACACATATCATAGGTATTCTATGAATTGTTTTATCTTCTACATTCTATAATTTTGAATTATTTTTATAAAAAGGATATGTAATTTAGAGGTGATGAAACTGTTCACCTGGAATAGGATTATTTTAGTTTTATTTGTTTAGTGGATATATAATAGTATTAGTAATATATAGTTTATGTTTTTATATTCTAGTATCCCTTGATTGGGAATGTCATTAATAAGCTTCATAATGATAACAATTGTTTTTGATGTATTTATTGTTCTCAACTACATTATTGTAGATGATGTAGGAATTAATTTGATAGATTCATGTATATATTATTTATATATATTGATTTAACATAATTTCATTATTATCAGTGATTTCTAAATCAATATGGGTGAGATGAGAAGGATTGTTTTTAGATGTAATCCACTTTAAGAGATTCATTAACACATTTGATGATTGTATTTTTTTCCATAAAATATTAATTGGGATTTTTTTGGCACTCATATTCAAGGTTACCAATGTGAAGTATTGATGTATTTAAAATAACTATCTATAAAATGATTGAATAAGTTTGATAGAAACTATTTAAATAGGATATTGAAGATCTGATATCAGAGGAGTAAAAATTTTAATTTAAGTTCATTAAATTATCCAAGGGTAGTTGAGAATGTGGAAAAATTTATCTAATCCAATAGATATATTAAAATATTTTTAAGTAGGTATGAATTATTTGAGAAAAAAATTAGATATTTTAAATAGTTTTGTGATATTATAAATTTTATTCTTGGTTAATTATGATGATGTTGATTTATGTGGAATATTTTGATAACTATGGTTTTATAAGGAAATCATCAACTTCAAAAAGAAATGTAATTTTTTTTGAAAATTTATATGGTCATCATCAGTAGACTAGTAAAACACATTTTTAGAAATATATACGGAATAAAAAGTGTAACCCATACATCATAAGTGGAATATAATCCACAACGTAAGAGTATCAGTGACTCTAGAAGACTATATCAATTATTCACCAATGTGAAGGGTAACTATGTGTGAGTATATGTCGACTTCCAATAAGTAGTGTCGACTATGTAATGGTATATTAATTGTTTATAAGAGTAAATTTACACCTCATAGTTATAAATCAGACTAAATATAGGTATTCTAGTACTTTATAAGGATCATGTACCCTGTAATAAATATGTAAATTTGTAGGTACTCATCTTTAATCATTACATAATCCATATTTTTTCGACAATTTATTTTCATTAATTTATGAGGATCCATTAAATTATTATTTTAGGTAAATAGGTAATAAATCATTAATAATATCCCCATTCATTAAAAATTAGTCAATTCATTAAGGTATCCATATTTTCCATTATATTGAATTTTTAAATAATACAAAATCATTAAATTTCATAAAAATTCACCACATAATTAAACTCAACATTGTATATTGACATATGTATAATGATTCCTTCTAATTATTCTAAATGTGGGATGAGTAGAATTAGATTAGTAATTGACATGAAAAATTAAGTGAGAAATAATCTTGATAGTCCATAAATAATTGCATAAATATTATATTTCAAAATAAACATTAGGGTTCAAAATAAAAAATTTTGTATCTAACAAATAAACTCATTTTCCCAATTATATTAATAAGGATTTTTTTTTGAAATAATAATGGACGAGTAAAACTCATAATGGTTTCTTTTGAGAGATGAAAAACTCATAAACTATTTTTCACAATTTTGTACTTTTCACCATTAAAATTTAGCATATATATTATTTTAAACATATGATTAATATCTTACATTGATAATTAAAAATATTTCCATAAATACATAGAAATAATTGATAATAAATTTATGTAAAATGGGATATAAATTTCATATCAATCTTATATATGGAATAACCTTCACTGTTCCCCATAGAGTAACCATCATTTTTATACATGGAATAACCATAACGATTAATGTAAAACAAACTGTTTTAGATATACATGGTATAAAAATAATTTTCAACCTCCAAACATAAATACTAGAGAATAAATTAGAGGCACATAATTGATATTCACATAATAGGTTTATAAAGGAACCATCAATTAGTATAAAATACTCCAAAGGACTGTACCATAATCGTTACACCTAAAAGATTCAGTTTTTAAAATATTCTGTTCATGCAAAAGAAAACAATTTAAAATATTAAAATATGTATTCAATTTAATTTTTAAAAAAATAATGAAATCATAATGAAATTCGTTATTCAATCAAGAAAACATGGAATCATATAAATAAAATAAAATATTCAATTGTGGTCATGATGGTTAGAAAATTCATTGACATAATATCTGTTAGAAAAGAACATTCTTTATAATTTTATAATGACAATAAAAATATAGCTTATTAAATAAAAAATATTGTAAATTTCAAATTTTTTATAAATAATACAAAAAGTGGCATAAATATTACTTTAAAATTCATTTATATCCATTTATAAAAGAGTTTTAAACATATGTACATTGATGAAAACGAATTTCATATGAAACAATAAAAGAAAAATTATAACAGAATCACCCAACCGGGATTCCAAATCATTTTAGCTATTCTTTTAATTATTGAATGAAAAAATTAAGAAAATTATTTACTTTTTTAAAAACCATTTAATAATTTTTTTTTATTTTTTTCCTAATTTTCATAAATTTCTTAATAATTTATGTTCACATCAATTTTTGTGATGATATTCATCTCATATGAAAAAATAGAATTTGGTAAGGAAACTATGGTCAACGATGTCTATATTCAAATATATAAAAAATAATAATCATGAATTAATTATCATTTTTATATATAAATTATACTTCTAAACTTTTTATGAACCACATGTTTGAAAAATGAGAAAGGATACACTATTATAAATATTATGTTGTACGTACAGATGAGTATTATCTCCATTTCCAACGATCATTATGAAAGAAGGTATATATTATTTTATCATTAATGTATGTTCACAATATCATAGTATCATATTATTTCTTTTTGTATATATATATCATCCATGTGATGGGTGGATAAAAAGTGAATCACACCACTTTGTGGAGGTTGTGGTCTACAAGTACACACGACCCTTGTTATAAATTTTTTAGTGAATAAAAATAAAAAATAATAAATTATATATTAACTACAAAAAATGAAAAATATTTCATTAATTTCATATATATACATGAAATACATTATCCTATGTATCCATTAGAGGAAATGACTGAAAATGAATTACATCACTTCACAAGGAATTACTCTTTTGTACAAATTAACTATTTTTTGTTACCCATTCTATTAAAGATTAAATGGATATAGCTTATAAAATTGACATAATTTAATATATGAATATTATATATAATTATGTTGTAGAGACCGAAATCTTGATGTACATAGAAATTAAATTACTTTTGTGGAATATTTAATACATGAATAAAACAGACGCCCAAAGACAGTATTAGTATAGTGTCTCTAGAACATGAAACATATTCTTCTAATAATGGTGAATGATATTCAACGTCACCCATAAAGATCTACACTTTGGTTTTCTTACCTATATCCTTTCTCTATATCCTGGGGAATAGAAAACATAAAAATGATGAGCTCAAATGCATAGTAAGGGTAAACATGGGGAACCCTAGACAGTCCCTGAACATTTGATCCTAAGAACATGAACATAAAACATCTAAATCATGAGTAATGACATAAATCATGGCAGTGCATAAGGAATATATCATAGAGGAACATTAACCATGATAATATATATTTATAATAAAACATTTATTTGTGGAAACCATTAAGATCATGTTATGATTTCCATAGTAGCCAAGGCATTACTGCCATAACCATTATTGTGGACAAAGTCCCTTAATGAAACAAGTTTATTTGCAGTTCCAGCCATTTCTATCTCATGAGATATAAATATTTACCCAATTAATTAGAGTTAGATATAGTTCCCACCCATCTCATAATGAAATCATTCTTACACGTTCTTCAAAATAAATATAATTCATTCATCATAACCCAAAGAATAAAATGGGTTTCATACACATCATCACATCTTAATGCAATCCATATAAAACAATTGGATATCATTTCATCATAAGTTTATTAAAACCATTTAAATAATAGATACATTATACTTGATACATAATAATACTAAATAATGTAATCTTAGATGGAAAATAGTTTTGAAAAAACACTTGAAATGAATTCTTGAAGAAAATATCCTTTCTTCTTCAAAATCATTTTCTTTTCACAAAATTCCATTAAATATTAAATGAAAATTATTTTATTGAATATAATAATGAAATATTGTATAATAAGATTCATGAAAATTAGGCGTTATGAAACTGTAAAATTTTTTTCATGCTGTATAATTTTAAAAAATCATTCACATCGTACTTTTGCCGGAAATGTCAAAAAGTTCCTCGTATGGTAAAAAAAGAAATATTCCTTATAGGACTTGTGTTAAAATTAAAAAATTTGTTAGAAGGACTTTAAACATACATTAAATCATTTTTTTAGAAACATGGACAGTGATGACAACAATAACCCCAGTAAATACTTATGCATAAACAATCCCAAATAAGAACAATATTGGAATAATTATCCCTTACATTATGTCATATTTTTATCGTATGTGTCCGAGACACCTATATTGCGGGTTTAAACATATTTTAAACTTGTAAAAAAACCATAATAATATTTATGATATCATATATGATTCAATTATGATGTTATATTACTTGTTCTTTTGTCAATTCAATTTTAATGCAACATTTTGGGTAAAATCATTTCATTTATCGTACATGTTTGGACTTGTTGTTCTTGATATTATTACATATTTCCTGAGTTACTTAATTCCAAATTGTAAATAACTATATATATATATTATATATTCAGAATATAAATGTATATTATATATCGATAAATGGAATGAAATACATCGTTCATGGAGACGGTAGGTTGTTCGTACGCATGAACAATGTATTTGTTTCGTTAATGAATTGAATGGAATTAAGTAAATGAAAAATATGTGTACATGAATATAGTATCACTATTTTTTCATATCATTCATGATTACTTATTATATATACTGTATAATAATTCTTTAATGGCTAACATGGAGAAAGAATCACATTGCGTCGTGGAGACGGTAATTCGTACATAGACACATTCGGTGATATCGTTCCCATAATTATTGAATGGAATAGGAGTATATGATATAATATCTCAGAATAAGTATGATGTTATAATAACCATATATAGTTATTATTTACACCATTATACCTATCCAAGTAAGGTGGCGGTGGAAAAGTAGATTACACAACAGCGTGGAGACGGAATTCCTTACGTACACATGTGCGGTTATTTCGTTTTCTATAGGATGGATAAAAGTTGAAATGGGGATGTTTAATATTTATAATAACATATCAGTATATTATTTATACTTATTTTATTACTTTATAATGAAACAACTAAATAAGAGGAATTATAAGATTAAATAATCTTGAAATAATTTGTAGAAGAGATTACCTCTTCTTCGATGAGCCTTCTCTTAACCTCCTATTAGGGCACTAAAGTTGGTATTTGAAGAAGATCATGTCCTCTAGTATGTTTTTTTGGAAGTTGAGAAGTGAAATGGGTAGGGGTTAGCTGATCTTGAAGGCTGAAAGTTTTGTGATGAGGAGAGGGGGGAGGTACCATTTTATAAGGGATGAGAGGGGCACCTTTGGAAACCTTAAAAATATTAATTTAATATAATTTCAAACCCCACTTAAAAACAATCAAAATGAATCAAATTCTAAGCATTGACAATATAGGTTAGTTATCTAATCACTAAATAAAATTTATACATGTTGGAAATTTATTTTAAACCTTATCAACTTGATTTACCCTTATTTAATCTATTTAAATTTTTTGTGGTAATAATATTATAAATTTTAAATTGTCATTAATAAGTAATTTTGTGTTGTGAATTGTCAATAATTTTATACATTATTACATTTTCGACCATATAAATTTCAATTTATAATTTTTAAATAGTTTTGTGATTTTTAATCAATTTTATAATATGTTATTTTTATAAAACAACAATAGTGTCAATTTTGATACTATTCATTTATTTGAATTTAAATAAATTCCTCACTGAGGATATATTCGAATTTTTTTAAAAGAGTTATAATATTTCATATTCATCTAGAAATGTTCTGGAAAACATTAATTATTTCATATAATATTTATTTTAATATTTTTAAAACAATTTATTTGATATTTCAATCAATAAAATAATTTCTATATCACTATTATGTCATCATTAATGATAATTATTTAATCCCTAAAAATTCTAAATAAATTATAATGATGTATATAAATTTATTATATTTCTGGAGAATTTTCATGTTTGACGTTTTATGAATTTTATCACTAAATTAAAATTATTTTACATATATGATATAAGAGAGTGACATCTTGTCACTTTCATTGGTTTTAATAATAATTATATAATTTTCCTAGTAAAAAGCCCATAAATGAATCTATTCTGACCCTTAGGTGATATAGGTCAACTTTTATTCATCCAATATAAATTTGGCAGCTGTTATGGTAATTTTATAATCTTATTAGTACCCTTAATTACCTGAATTACCTTTAACTATAGTAAATAAAAATTACCATAGTTACTATTCACAAATTAAAAAAATAAAATTAACCTAGTAACATAATTTAGACCCACTAAATTTATGTATGGAATAAATTTTTCAAAATTCAAAACACATTTGTTGCAGTAATTAATTTAAAATTAATCCCACTGTTGAGAAAACATGTTTTAAATGTTAAAAATTTGCAAAAGATTGAAATGGTTTTACCTATGAATTCAATGTAAATTTAATGATAATGACTTAAATAATATAAAATGTTAAAAATACATTCTATTTATAATTAAAACCCTTAAATATTAAAATTTTACCATATAAATTATCTTGATGAAAAAAGTTTTTCCAATTAATGTTTAGCGCATTTTAACTATTCATCAAAATATGAAGGTTATCAGAATAATCTAAAACATTTATCCAAAGTAAATTTTTATATCCTAATTCCAAGTAAGAAGTTTTATTTGTGAAATTTAACTTATAAATATTTTAAAAAATATATTTAATTTGGGTGCTCCATCAAAAGTTGGTAAAACGTTATATTTTTAAAAAACTTATTTTACCTAAAAAATTTATTTTGTTCTCATACCCATTTCTATAATATGTGTAAGTTGAATAATAATGTCATAAAATTCAAAATTTAGTTACTATTATTCAAAAAATATATTTCATAATAATATTATAATAATATATCGTTGTTTAGTGAATCTCAGTGTTGCGTACAACACATGCTATCAAGGAAAGTCGCTCTTGCATCAAACAAAATAGAAAAATAGTGTTTACGTATACTACAAGCTACTACAGTGTTTCATATATCGAATGATAATATTGGTGTAGCATACAACAAAATATATCAAAGAAATTAATTTTAATCATTTTCCTAAAATATTGGGGTGTTACATTTTACCGCCCCTTAAAATGAATTTCTCCCTCGAAATTCGTCTGGGTTAGAAATGGTTTACTACTTGAAAGTATATTTTATAGAAAAATACATCGTAAAAAGAAATACTAAAGCATAATTTTAAAACCTAAATCATGAAACATAATAGATACCCAAATTAACTCATCACTGGGTTTCCATATATGAGAACATTTTTTAAAATATAGATATGAAAATGAAATCTAACAATCAACTTCTGATAGAGAGTGGTAGAGAACATGGTGATGCAAAATCCATCAATCACGAAGCCATAAATTTTTTATGATATAAGGTACCATCTAATTCATCTAATATGACGGTACTAGGACAAAATTTTTGGTTTTCAAGATCATTTAACCATTTTTGAATAATTTTTTAATTAAAAGATATACTTATTTGATTTTGGTACAATGTCACTGTTGTTTGTTCCTTGGCCAATTTCCACATCATCTATTAAATAAATGAAGTTGAATTTGGCTTCTGTGAAGTGTTAACAGACCATCCGATAGAATTATAGATCATTCCATCTGTCTCAAACATAAGTTTAGCAAATCTTATATACATTAGTCCATATTATGTTGAGATTAGGCTTATATGATTCCATAAATGGACTTATACATAAACTATCATGCTGGTTAAGAAAATAAAACTAATTTATACAAACTAGGGAATTCTTGAAGGCCAATGGTTGGAGATTAAGTCCTATCACGCTGTGATTGTGGGTTTGATTCCCACAACCTTGTCTAACGCGACGAGTTTTAGACCGTCCAGCATGTTGTCCTTTTTCTAAAACATCACCATTATAACATTCCATAAATAATATAAAAAATGCTCCAACATTATACAATACTATCTTATGTACAACTTAATCCATTCCAATATTTAGGATTATCCAAAATACTTTTATCCAATCTCGTAGTGTAATGTAAACGATTACTAGAAAGCTCATCTACCGATCATGTGAATACCATCATCTATCGTTCGACATATCTTCTTGGTTACAATCCAAACATGTGAATACCTTAATCATTTATTCTCCTGAAAAATGAATACCCCTTGACCCTTAGTGAAAACATCAATTAAGTAAAAATTTAACTCTTTACACATTCCAAAATCACAAAATTTCTATATACTCAAACCGGGATATCACTTTTTCCATATATAAATCATGAGCACATTAATAGTATCAAACATATTATTTTCTTTTTATCCCTTCATTATTCACATATCATCTGATTTCGCAAAATAGTTCAATCACTTTTCATGGTTACTGGTACCATATAATTATTGAAAACCTCAATAAACCAATACATAAATATTCCAATATTCCACATCACTATAAATTAGATTCCACAACATTATTTTGGAATCCCGTTACATAAAAACATAATCATTCCACCACATCGTTATCATACTCAATATCTCCAATAGTGATCGCATAAGACATCCCTTTGTCCTTTTCCATAAGAGGTTGTTGATGTTGACCATCATTAACCCATGGATTAGGGCATTGGTTAGCATAATTCCCCATTTCCATTCACTTGTAGCATTGAAATGTTGGAGGAGCATTCTATGTAGTCTTTTATTGTTTCACGCCATTAGAATCCTTTTTCCCATTACTTCGACACTCTGTTGCTCGATGCCCTTATTTTCCTCACTTGAAACATTATCTAGTATCTCTTAGACAATATACACCATGCTTCCTTCCACACTTTGATCATAGAGAAACATTCACCTTCTTTTCACCATTGTTCTCAGGTTTTTCCTTGAACTCCATCTTTCTTTTCTTGTCAAAACCATGAGATGGATATGTAACACCAACTTCTAGTTATACCGTGATAGAACAACAGAAAATTTCATCATAGATATTGAAGTCACTTATAGATAATTCCATTCAAAGACTTGGTTTTAAGACACTGATAAATTGATCAACTTTACATTCAGGTTGGATGATAAATCCAGATGCATACCTTGCATGCCTTGTAAAATTCACTTCGTATATACCAATATATTCATCATATTTTTACATAAGCTCAAAGAACACTTTTTCCATCTTTGTTTCAATAATACTAGGGAAGTGATTATTAAAAAAAAGTTATTGAGCTCATCCCATTCCATGGATTCAATTTCATCTTAGGGCCTCGTATTCTTAATAAGAGTCCACCACTAGTCTGCCTCACCTTCTAACTGTTTAACAGCCAAAATGAATTTTTCGTTCTTCGTAGAGTGAAGTATGGAAAATATCTTTTCAATGGTAGTGATCCATTGTTCTAAAACAAGTAGATCAGATAACCCACTGAATGAAGGTGGACATTGCCTTATGAAGGGCTCAATAGAATATTGTTCCTTTCTCTACTCATTTGAATGTAAAGAATGATTCATATCTTGTATAAGTATAGAGATAATATTTTTCCTCAATCCCCCATCACATTTGGTTGTTCAAGAGTACAATAATTGCAATTTCCATTATATTGATCAATACAGTTCCTTCGGGTTCGAGCCATTGTCTAAAACCCAAAAAGAACAATCTGAGTGGGAAAAATCATTCTAGGAAAACAACATAATAACTGGGAAGTACCTTCAATATATAACATCTTAGGTTTTCTTCTAATATCTTTACCATAATTCTATAAATATAACCTATACTTAAACTTAACCTTAGGGATATCCCAAGAAATTCCATAGAAATATTTCTATGGATTTCACTAATGTTTTCACATCATAGTTTGCAAAGGTTAACCAATCCTTTTCCCTGATACCAACTTTAGAGACCCAAACCATGAAGTACATAGAAATTACATTAATTTTGAGCAATACTTAATACATGACAAAAAAAAGACTCCCAAATACCATATTAGTTTATTGTCTTTGGAAACTCGAAACAGAATCTTATAATCATGGTGAAAGATCATCGACATCTCCCATAAAGATAATCCACTTTGGTATTCATTCCTATATCCTTTCTTTTTATCATCGGGAAATGAAAATATAAAAACGGGGAGCTCAAAAGCTCAGAATGGTTAAAAATGGATAACATAAAACAATCCCAGAACATTTGAACGTTAGAACATGAACATAAAACATCAAAATCAGGATTAATGACATAAATCATTGAAATTCATAAGGCATAGATCACAAAGGAACATTAACCATGATAAAATATCATGGGAAAAAACATGTAATTCTGAAAATTGTTAAGAACATGTTATGATTTCAATAGTATTCAAGGCATTACTGCCAAGACCATCATAGTGGACAAAGTCCCTTAATGAACCTATTTTACTTGCCATTCTAGCCATGTCTATCTCATTAGATACAAATATTTATCCAATTCATTGGAGAGAGATATAGGTCTCACCCATCTCATAATGAAATCACTCTTACTTATGCCACAAAATAAACATAAATCATTTATCATAATCCAAACAATAAAATGGGTCTCATAAACATCATCTCATATTAATGTAATCCATATAAAACAAATGGATATATTTTCATCATAAGAAAAATATAAACATTTAAATAATTGAGACACTATACTTGAAAAATAATAATACTAAATAATTTCATCTTATATGGAAAATAGTTTTGACAAAACACTTGAAATGAATTCTTGAGGAAAATATTCATTCTTTTTCAAAATCATTTTTTTTCATTAAATTCAATTAAATTTTAAAAGAAAATTATTTGGTTGAATATAATAATTAAATAATGTGGAGTAAAATTCATGAAAATTAGGAAATATGATACCGTAAAAACACATTCATGCCGTATAAGTTAAATAAACATTCTCCTCGTACTTTTGCTGGAAAAGTAAAAAAGGTCCTTGTATGTTAAAAAAAGAAAGATTCCTTCCATAACATGTGGTAAAATTAAAAAATGGGTAAAAATGTCATTAAACATACATGAAAATAGTTTTAGAAAAACAAGTACATGGATGATAACAATAACCAAAGTAAATACTTACGAATAAACAATACCAGATAAGAACGAGATTATAATAATTATCCCTTACCTTATGTCAAATTTCAGCCTTATGTGTCCAAGACTATAGTATAGTTGGTTTGAACATTTTTTTAACTTGTAACATAACCATAATAATAGTTATGATATCATATATGATTCACCTATGACTTTATATTACCCGTTCTTTTGACAATTCCATGTTGAATAAACATTTTGGGTAAAATCGTTTCATTTATCGTACGTGTTTGGAATTGTTTTTCATGATATTATTACTTATAACCATATTTAATAAATTCAAAAATGTAAATAATGATATATAAATATATAATATATTTATTCAGAATATAAATATATATTATAGATCGATAAATCGAATGAATTACACAGTTCATGGAGATGGTAGGTCGTTCGTACCCATGAACGATGTATTCGTTTCCTTATTGAATTCAATGGAAATATGTAAATGAAACATATATGTACATAAATACAGTAACATTATTATGTCATATCTTTCACGATTACTTATTATATATACATTATAATCATTCTTGAATGGTTCACATGGATAATTAATCTCATCGCGCCATGGATACGGTAATCCTTACGTGCGCACGAGCAGTGATATAATTCCCATAATTATTGAATGGAATATAAGAAAATTATATAATATATAATAATTAGTATGATGTTATAATTCAATATATAGTTATTATTTACACAATTACACCCATCCAAGTATGGTGGTGGTGGAAAAACATATTACACCACGGCGTGGAGACAGTATTCTGTACGTACGCATGCGCGGTGATTTCGTTTTCTGTAGGATGGATAGAAATTGAAATGGGGTTGTTTCAAATTTATCATAACATGTCCTTATATCATCTATACAGATGTTATTACTTTATAATGAAACAACTAATGAATATAATGTAGAAAAATAAATAAACTTGAATGAATTGGTAGAAGAGATTACCTCTTCTTCGACGCGCCTTCTCTTAACCTCCTCCAAGTGCACTAAATCTGGTATTTGAAAAAGACCAAGACCTATAGTAGTTTTCTATGGATGTGGAGAAGTGAAATGGGTAGGGTTTGGATGAGTATGAGGGCTCAAATTTTTGTGAAGAGGAGAGGGGGGAGGTTCCCTTTTATAAGAGAGGAGAGGGGCACCATTGGAATGCTCAAAAATATTAATTTAATAAAAATTCAAACCCCACAAAAAACATTCAAATATGACTCAAATAGAAATCTTAGATGAGATAGGGTTGTAATATCATCAACCAATAAAATTTATACATGTTGGTGATTTATTTTAATCCTTATCAACTATATTTATCTTTATTAAATTTATTTAATTTTTTTGTGGTAATAATATTCTAAATTTTTAATTGTTATAAATAATTACTTTTCTATTGTGAATTGTACATAATTGTATACTATATGAAATTTTAGACCTTATAAATTTCAATTTATAATTTTTATAAATTTTTGTGATTTGTAATCATTTTTATAATATTCTATTTTTATAAAAAACAATAGTGTCAATTTTGACACTATTCATTAATTTGAATTTAAATAAATTACACACAGAGGATATATTTGAAAAAAAAATTAAATTGAATTATAAAGTGTCATATTAATATATATAATTTGTGGAGAACATTAATTAGTTCATATAATATTTATTTTCATATTTTTATATCCATTTATTTGATATTTCAATCAATAAAATAATTTCTATATAACTATTTTGTCATCATTAATGACAATTATTTAATCCCTAAAAATTAGAAATAAATTATAATGATGTAGTTAATTTTATTATATTTCAAGATAATATCCATGTTGATGTTTTTTTTAAGTTTATCAATAAATTAAAATTATTATACTTATAATATATAAGAGAGTGACATGTTGTCACTTTCATTGATTTAATAGTAATTATATAATTTTCTTGGTCAAATGTCCATGAAATGAATATATTCCGACCCTTAGGTGATACAGGTCGACTTTTATTCATCCAATAGAATTTTTTAGGTGTTGGGGAAATTTTGTAATCTTATTTTTACCCTTAATTATTCGATTAACCGTTTAATGTAGTAAATAAAAATTACCATAGTTACTATTCATAATATCAAAAAAATAAAAGTAAACTATTAAAATAATTTGGACCCTCTAAATCCAAATATGGAATCCATTTTTCAAAATTCAAAACACAGAAGATGCATTTATTAATTTAATATTAATCCCGCTGTTCAAAATACAGGTTTTAATAGTTAAAATGTTGCAAAAGATTGAAATGGTTTTACTTATGACTTCTATGTAAAATAAATGATAATGAATTAAATTATATTAAATGGTAAAAATATATTTTATTTATATTTTAAAAGAATTCAATATTATAATTTAACCATATAAATTGTCTTAATGTGGAATGTTGTTTTTAATTAAAATTTAGCGTATTTATACAATTCTTCAAAATATGAAGGATATCAGAATAATATCAAAAAATTATTAAAAGTAAATATTTAAATACTTATTCCAAGGAAGATGTTATATTTTTCAATGTGAACATATAAACAAGTCAAAAACTATATTTAATGTGGATGCCCCATCAAAATGCGGTAAAACTGTATTTTTTGAAAAATACTTATTTTACCTAAAATATTTATTTTGTTCTCATACCAATCTCTATAATATGTGTTATATGAATTTTAATTTCATAAAATTCAAAATTTAGTTACTACTATTCATAACATCTAGTTCATAACAACATTATAATAATATATCATTATTTAGTGAAACTCAGTATTGTGTACAACACACACTATCGAGGAAGGTTGCTCGTGCGTGAAACACTGGCCAAGAATAGTGTTTATATATACTACAAGCTAGTAAAGTTTTGTGTATAGCGTATGAAAATATTAGTGTAGCAAACAACACAAGAAATTAATGAAATTGAATGGAATATTTCTCATAAAATTTCAGGGTGTTACATTTGTTATTACATAATAATGGATTACTGATATTAGAATGAAGTTGAATAAGAAATTAATAATAACACTTAGTAAATTACTATTCCTTTTCTTCGAAAACCTCAAAATGATTACAACAAAAGCTATTTCATGTAGGTTTTGTTATATAAAAACTATTTTATGATGTGGGTATGGATTTAATAAAAGGATATAGGATTTTGTTATATGAAAAATATATTATAAATTATTAATAAAAAATAGAGTACGTTACCTTTTATTTTAGTTGGGAACTCATGGAGTTTCAAAAAAATTCAAATTAATATAAATCAATTATAACCGTCAAATGACTCAAAATTTATAATATTAAAATAATATAAGAGTATTATTATAAATAATATCTTAAAAATTATTTTAGATACATATTTATAGGATGATTTCTCTTACCCACTTGTTTTATTTCATGTTAACTTTCGTTGAGGATTAATGAGATAAATATGTTATAACACTTTAGTGGTCTGTAATATCTTATTACCATTATAACAGGTATTCTATAAACTGTGTCTAAGTTTTTTTATTTGTTGAGGTAGTGTGGGTTTTGGAATTTCTAGGATTCTATTAATGGTGATGTCATATATTTGTTAGATCATTATCTTCATGTTGATATTTTATGGAGACTACAAGAGGTTTAAACACATTGTAAGATGATTAAAAGTCATTTAATAGTCCAAAAAACATGTATTTATATGATTTACATTTTTACACATACACACTGTGATTTCCCACTACACATCATGATGGAATTAATGATTAGATTTTTGCTGGATTGTTGTTTTGAAAAATAAAATGATAAAAAAATTATGAATACAAAAATTAATTATTACTTGTTGTATGTTAGTATTACATGTCTTAAAATATAGTGACTACATTTTTAAAATAGTTGGTGCAACTGATTAATTATTTTTGGATCCTCTACAGTTATTTCTCCCTTGACCAAAGACATTATCACGAGTTCTCGAATCTTTCCAACCATTACAGATCCATTCCTTCTGCATTCGACCATTGTTTCTCATGTATTTTGATTCCCATGAAATGGTTTTCTATCATTCCTCATGTTTCTCTCTTTCTCCTCTCTTGGGGTTTCAATGGGTCTTCCTGGAATTAATGGATATATTCCATATGGTGTTTGATATTGATTCTAGTATGGGTTTTTAGGTCTTCTCAGCCTTTATTCTCATTAATGGGATCTATTTTGAGTATTACGATTCCGGAATTGATATGTGGTTCCGTCCTAATTATCCAAATTGAATACCCTAGTATTACTTGATCTATTTCAATTTCTAATTTAAATTCAGTTACAATAACATCATTTCAATTAATTTGATAAAACCCAATTCTAGTGAATTGTGATATTTGAAATGATTTTTGAATGAATCTAGGGAAAATCACAATTCAGTTAAATTGTTGAGCATTTTCTGGAAATTTTTCAATGTAAATTGTAGTTTTCATTGAAATTATTAAAATTTGAATTTTGAAATTAATTATGGATATGAACTGGGAAAAGGTTAAAATTTATTTTTAATATATTTAAAAATGGTTAAAATGGATTAAAAATGATTTTCTACAAACCTAGTGGGTTTATCTAGTAAGGACAACATGATTTTGATTTAAACATATTTTGGTTTTAAATGGAAAAAATTGGCATTTATGAAATGAAGGAAAGAGATTTATTGTACTTTAATAAGTCTTAAAATGATTTTCCTATTTTATAAGAGAACATTCAATCCTATATAATTTGGTGAGTTATTTTGATATAATCTCTGCTATTATAAAATTCTAAAACATACCTGTGGAGGGTCACATCCCTAGTGGGAGGGTGACGAGTTTCCTTTGGACAGTTTATGGGGGATGTGAGTATACTCATTTATCTGAGATCACATAGAGTGTGGATAATACTATATCAAGTGAATACTGTCAAACCTACTTAGAATATGACCATGTTTTTTCTTGTTTATTAATATTTAAAAAATATGTGTACCAGTATTGAAATAAATTTTTACATTCCTTTTCTAGATTTATATAAACTGTTTTATGTAACTTTCTTTTAATAAATTATTTTAGGAATATGAAATGTCTAATAAATTAATGCATGTACATTAAAATTATTTTCCATCACATTGAAATTGTATTCCATGTTTTGTTAAAATATTATTTTAAATAACCAAACCTATATATTTTTTAAATTGAAATGTTTTCCTTTGATAATCTATATTTGGAATCTGTTATGGAATCATTGGTGGAATCCTGTCAGGCTTAGGATCACACCATAATTTTTCCTTCAGGTGTATTTGTAATTTCTTCATCCATGTTTTATCAATGGGAAGGTATATTATGGAGGTGTATACATCTTTTAATCATTGTTTGTGTTGAGTTGTAACCTTAGGGTCCTGTGTTTTTTCCCCACTTGGTTCTTTGGTTGTGGAAGATTGGGATATTTATGACTAGTTGAATTATGGTACTTTACTCCCACTTTAGTTTCTTTTATATACATATTGAATTATTTTTATTTTTTATTCTATGTTTTGTGGAAAATTTATTCCCCCTTTCTATCGAATAATGAATGGTGCTAGTCACCAACCCATGGGGATTGAGAACACTATTCGGTCTGTGTTAGGGCGTCCTCTGTTATCATATTTTCATGTTACTTGGGCTGCTTAATTACAAAGTTGAATCAAAAATGGTGGTTTATATTTTCTTTTGATGTCTTTATTTATATTTGGAATCATATCTAGACAAAAGAGGTAGTTGCGATTTAGTTCATGACTATATCTCACCGAAAATAAACCATAAGTCTCCGGGGTGGTTTAGGAAATACATCATGTGGATTAGTTCTTGTAATTTCCTTACTGATATTTTGATAAAGTGAAATCTGAATCTTTTTTTTTCCTTCTATTTTGGGTAATATCCAATTTTTCTCAGTTATACTGTTTATTTAATGAGTTTATTCTGTCTGCAGATGTTGTGTAGCATCATGCCTCTAAGAACACTTGCCATTTGGATCTTGGAATATGTTTCTACTAAGCCTCAATAAGAAAATCCTACTGTGGATCAAAGTCTTGTTGAGGTGATTGTGTGTACTTTCCATGCTCTAGGATATGTATAACAACCAGTTCCCATTTAGAATCCATTTGTGGATCCTCAGGTGGATATTCATCAAAATTGGCCTCATGATTTCATTTTCTAGAAGACACTAGTTTTAAAAGCTCCAATTATCATCAATATGATAATGAAATATTTAGCATGACAGAGAATCTATTTTAGTTCATTGAAACACTAGGAGTTATCAGGGTAAATTGTTCCACCTTCATGATACAAGGACCATGAAGGATATAGTGGGACATGATGGTGATGACAGGGAAGCATAAGAGCAGAGGGTGGAAGGAAAATAAGGATATTTTTTCCAACTAATTATATCTAGGCTAAATGGTGTTGGCCAAGGATGTCATGTTTTTTAAGAATGAAAATCGAAACGAACCATGACCATGTATTAATATCACTTTACTGAGACTGTGTAGTTAGATCATGAGATTGTATCTAAATAGAAGACGAAGGCTAGATGGTTCGTGTTCGGATGTTGATCACAAATCTGTTCTCAGGTTTTCATACTGAATTATCCCACTTATGATGTTATGATGGATAGGGTGATGGTGATTGAGATGGACCTGGATGGAATGTGATGGTTGAAAGGAGTTCCTTTTTCTCCTAGTGGTAGCATTGGTTCTTTTAGAGAAAAATGGATCCATGATTATATTGATGATATTTTTTGATAAAATATTAATACTAAAACACCCGAAACACCAAAATGGGGTTAATTTTCTTTCTAAAAGTGCGGAATGCTAGAAAATTCTAATTGGGTTTTCACTAAGGAGCCCAATAACTGTTGCTTATTCATATATTTTGGGAAGATTCAGTGATTTTGAAATCATTTCTATACTGTTTATAGTGGAAAATTATCATCATATAGTCTTAAAATTTTAGGAAAACTATATTCTTTATATACAATATGACTCTAGCACCATGAATCTGGAACAAAGCATCTTCACATAGTGGAAGAGACTCTATAGGGAGCAGACATGTGCCCAACGACCATGAGGTGTACAATTACTATGGTATCATCATTAGTGGCATTTCTATTTGATAATGGAGAATCCCATTCAATTATTTCAACCCTTATTGTTAATAATCTCAATTTTCTTATGTTAATTATATATTGTGAAATAGTTAATATTACACAAATTAGTATAAAGAGAGAATAAGGTCTATGTTTTCATTTTTGTGCCTTTAATATATCAAATGATGATCATTGTGGAAATTTTTGGGTTCCCGACAAGAAATCACTTGATTCCATTTACAGTACAGATCATATTATTGAAAATAATTGCCAGATTATATATTATCTTCTATGGGTATAATTTAATACACCGAGTAGTGTGTCTCTTGTCTTTCAAAGAGAATGTGACCCAAGGTTGTGTAGTTCTAGACCCTCTTATTCAGTGTAATATAAAGTTATATCAATGGTTTATCTTGTTGTTGTGTTGGATACAATTAGTGGGCATCTCCCAAAAAACATTTCAATGTTATATATTAAAATAAATTCTAGTACATAACTAACTTTAATTACCTCCAACATCATGGAAGAAGGTAAACAAAAATGGATGAAATCTGAATAGGATAATCTTCTCATGATAGGCTTTATATTCAAAAAAAATTCACATTGGGCAATGTAAGCTCTGTCTGCTAAATGGTTAGATGTATCTCCTCACATATGTATTGATTAGTAGAAACCCAATCTAGTTATGATAAATAAAAATAATTGTGTTCCATATATTGATGAAATGTTTGATCAGTTTAATGGTTTAATGTGTTTTTCAAAGATAGACCATCGATTTGGTTACCATCATTTATGTATAATGTAATATGACATTCCAAACACTGAATTTTGGAGGAGTTAAGACCATTATGAGTATCTTGTTATGCAATTTTTTTGAAACATTTTTTTAGATTTAATGGATTTTATGATAACATCCTTTCATGTGTATATAGATAATTTTATACTGGTATTTCTGGATGACATCCTTGTTTACTCTAAATTTGTGCTGAAACAAGTGCATCATCTGAACACTATTATGAGTCTTCTGATAAGTCACTAACTATAATCAATGCTCTATAAATGATTATTCTACATTTAGCAGTGAAATTCATGGGACACATGGTGTCTAAATAGGGTATATTTGTTAATAATGATATGTTAAAAGTTATTATGACTTGAGAGACACCACATAATTCCATGAAGATCTAAATCTTCTATGGATTATACCGATATTGACATAGTTTCATGGAGGAATTCTTAATGCTGGCTTATCTGATGACAAATCTAACATAGAAGGTGGTAAAGATTAATTTGAATGATAAATTTTAGAGAAAATTTTCAAGATAAATTTCCTTTTGAGTACCACACTGGTGTGGAATATTATAGAGGTTGGGAAGGTATATGTGGTCTTATATGGAGAATTTTTTACTTTGTTTTGGGACCAAAATATCCTGTGTTATATCTTCCCTAAAAAATATTTGAATATTCTCCATAAGCATTGGGTGGTGTTCTTGCAGTTGAACAACATTGTCACTAACTATATCCCTTAGAAATGGAATGTCATTTAAGATACATTAAGCCGGAAACTTCTAACACTAAAAGTGAAATAATCGTTATAATAGTGGAATTTTAGTGTTGTTTTTTCATATTAGAATATTAATGTCTAATAGAAAGGGGATGAAGTTTCTTTATTTTGATATTAGTTATCAACTGTTCTGTTCAAGAAGATTCATTAGGATCAACATCATGACGATTAATTCCATATTATTGGGGTCTCTATTTATTTTGTGGAGATAGTTTCCTTCTATTAGTACTCCAAAGATGGAGTTCGGCTCTATAATAATCACATCATTGTTCTATTAGTAGTGTGAAAGAATTTGGTGGGGGATTATCATAATTCCCAATGGGAAGTGCACCCAAGAACCACACAAATTTTATATAATAAAGGAATGTAGTTATAGTGGCCACATATGAGGTGGTACATTGCTTAGTATATCTCTCATTGTTATATATTATAAAATCTTATGGAAGAGTACAAGAATCCTTCATGTTTGGTTTTTCCACAACCAGTCCCTAGTTGAATGTGGCATTAAATATCTATCAATAGACTGGTAGGGATTCCATATACCTAATGAAATAATAATGCAATATGGGTCGTGATCGACAGTCTTACCATGTCATCTCACATTTTACCCTTTTTTGATTCATCCAAATTTGACTAGTAAGGAGGTACCTTTTTCAATGTTATTATATGTTTTAATTGAGTTACATCTTCTATAGTCTGTTATAGGGATCCCTAGTTTACATCCCTCTAATGGAGGGTCCTACAGGAAAATTGGGATATCTGGCTAGTTTTCTCATGGCCTACCATCCGCGTTTTCATGGCCAGGTAGACAGAGATATACATATTCTTGAGAATATGCTTTATGATATGTTTCATGACATCAGCGATGCTTGTGATGATCACATGGGGTGAGTGGAGTTCACAAATAACAACATTAACCAATATGTGATCAGGATGGATCATTTTGAGTCCTTGTATGACCAGAAATGTAAATATTTATCAGGTTGGACGATTGTTATTGAAAGTTACTTGGTTGGACCAAGCATTGTGTAGGAGATGACAATTATGATTCAGATGATTCTTCGGATAATGTTGAAATCACAAACCCGATATTAATATTATTTTGAAAAACATCATACACATTTGTAGCTTTCAGTTTGTGATACAGTGAAATTATATGTTTCACCCCGGTTGGGCCATCGAGGGATTGGGAGGTGAAAATGGATTCCTCCTCATTTTATGGGACCTTTTGAGGTTGTTGTGTAGGTTTTGAATGAATCTTATAATTTATAAATTCCACCATAGTTATCATCCATACATAACATGTTCCATGTATCACAGATGGGAACATTTATCTATGATACATCTCATGTTTTGAGCTTGAGTGATCTTGAGATTAAGCCTGACTTATCTTTGACTGAACTACAAGTCATTGTAGCTGATTTTGAGACCATTTTACTTCATGGGAGATGTCATATATTTTTTGGATTATTTCCCTTGAAACAACTTTTCATAAAAATAGGTAGTGTGTTATACATTGTGAACCATGAAAAATCAGTGTGTAATAGTCTTGAAAACAAGACGGGATACCCTTTACATTATGACATATACATGATGTTATTTGTCACTACATTCCATTTTTTAATTATTGATTTGTAATTAAACAAGAGTGCTAGTTTTTAATGAAAGATAATATGTATTTCGATGGTTAGAAATCATATGTACTACACAATGTGTAATACGCAGACTATGTTTATAAAATAGTCAGTGGGTCTAGTTAATTCTTTTTGGCTCTTATCTAATTCCTTCCCTATTGACCAATGCCTTTCCCAGGTGATCGCTAATCTGTACAACCCTTTCATATCCATTCCTTTTGTGTTTAATCATATTTTTACTTGTGGTGTGATTATTGGGTAATTTTTTTCTCATGATTTTCATGTTTCTCACTTTCTCATCTAAGGGGTTTTCAATGGATCATCATTGAATTGATGGATATATACCATCTAGTAAATTATCTTGCTTCTAGGTTCGTTTTTGAGGTCCTCTCAAATTTTTTTCTTGTTGATGTGTTCCGTTATGACTATTGAGTTATAGGAAGTTGTATGTGGTTCCATGCTAATTAGCAAAATTGATTAACAAAATATTTCATAATTTATATAAATTTAAAATTTAAATTAAACTACTCAAAATTTCAGTCAATTGATTTGATAATACCCAATTCCAGTGAATAGGGAAATTTGAAATTGTTTTTGAATGAGAATCTGAATAAATATCAATTCACATTGAATTGGAGTGTGTTTTTTTGGAAACAAGTTAATACAAATTGTAGATTCAATGGAAATGATTTCAATTATAATTTTGAATTTATTGTGGATATGAATTTTTAAATGGATAGAATTAGTTTTGAATATCCTTCGTATGTGTGAAAATGGAATAAAAATGATTTAACTGAATCCCAATGGTTTTTTCTTTTGAAAAAGGCATGTTTTTTATTAAAAACTATTTTATTTATAAATGGAATGAAATTTGAATTTTAGAAATGTAAGAATGGGATTCGTTGTATTTTAAGCAGTATTAAAATATGATTCTCATCTTGTATGATAACATAAATACATTAGGTAGTTGATGAGTTATTTGGATATACTCTATGCGGGTACAATGTTCTAAAACATATGTACGGAGGGTCATATCCTCAATGATATGGTGATAGGTCACCTCTGGCCATTTTTAGGGGGGAAATTAGTATACTCATTTTTTAGAGATCACATAGAGAGTAATGAATCTAATATATAGATAATATTATCATTCCTACTTAGAATATGAACATGTTTATAACTTGGTCATTTATATTTGACATATAAATGTATACCACTATTGAAAAATTGATTCACATGAATTTTCTCAATTTTTATAAACAATTTTATGTAAACATTTTTTAAGACATTGTTTTTGAAATATTAAATATCATTAAATGTAAATCATGTACATTAAAATTAATTTCCATCATTTTGAAAGTGTATTACTTGGTTTTTAAATATTCTTGTAAATCTCAAAACCAATTTATTTTGAAAATTGAAATATTTTCATTGGATTATCTATATTTTTCCATTATTATAGAATCGTTTATGATATCCTACTAGGATTAAGATCACACCCTAAATTTTCCATTGGGATTTGTAGACATTCATCTTTTATGTTTAAGAAATGAGAAGAGATCTCAAGGGGGTAGGTTCAGCTATTGATCCTTGGTCTTGGTGAGATTTGATTATAAGGACATGAGCTATTTTACCCCTTCTTTCATTGGATGTAGTAATTTAGGATTTTTTGATTTGTTGTATTCTGGATCATTACACCCAATAGAGTTTCTTTCATAGGCATATTTACATTATTGTCTTGTTTATACTATGTTTTAGGGAAAATTCCTTCCCATATAATGTTTATTGATTCCATGTGCTAGTATCCTTCCCAAGGAGATTGGGGATGCCCTTTAGGACATGTTATGGCCTATATAGTTAACGGGTCACTAGGTTCTTGGGCTGGTTTGTCACAAGGTCACTATAGTTAATATAGAAGGATAATAGGACCTTAAATAGGCCATGATTTATATAAAATACTTATACAATCCATGTATCTTATGATAGGATTTTAATTAATTTTTAGTAATTAAATAAAATATTATTTATTAAACACTATCATAAATGTAAATATTAGAACAACACAGCTACTTTATTTTTAATTACATTAAGACAATAATGTATTGGAATATAATACATAAAAGAAAACTAATATGTTATATTTATATAAAAAATACATAAATAAAAAAACTATTTCAAATTATATTACATTTACTATTTTAAGTATCAATTATATTAATTTTTTATTAATTAAATAATTATAGTGTCAGCATTTAATAAAATTTTAGGGTAAATATTTCATCATTACATAATAAATTACAATGATAAAAACATAATATATATTTGATATTAATATTTATAATCATATAAATACTCTTTTTATCCCTATTTTGAAAATTTAGTAATGTCTAAAAGAAAGAGTTTAGTATTTTTGGATAAATTTTACATAAAATAATATTAATGAAAAATCAATGAAATACGAAACTATGTTTGCATATTTTTAAATACTTGGTTTCAAATGGTTTAAAATATCCTCTAATAGGATAAAGTCATATGTTATGTAAATTTTTCCTTTATCATATTATTTTTAAACATTAATTACTTTATTTACCCGTACTGTGTATATAATGTTTTACAGATATAATTATTAATAATCAAAAAATATAAAAGGATCACACTAAGAATTTTTTGGCCTCATTGATAAAATTTTTTAATCAATTTTACAATTTAAATTTCATATATGTGGTTGATTTTAATTTAAAATTAAACTTGAAAAACACAATGAAAAATATTTTTTCATAAAAATATTCTTTCTATGAACACACATTTTTACACTAAAATAAAGGATAATGTTCATTACAAAAATGTAATTAAATTTAATTAATCAAAGGAAGTAAAATAATTTCAATAAAAACTCAAAATAATATTTTACATCAAAAACACATTAAATTAATGTATATTTTTCATAAAAATCATTATTTTTTTAATTTACATTAAAACATATATCCTTTTAGAAAAATATCCAAATTTAACCAGAAGGTAATTTTTATATGATGATATAAAAAATTCCTTTTTAGAAAATGAAATTTCAAAAAATGATAATAAATTTAATATATTATCACATAGATTGAAATAAATAATCATATATTTGGAAAAAAAATTGAAGAAAAAATGACAATTTTAAAAATTGTTTTATTATGTAAAAACCAATTTCTATACATTTTTTCAGTTTAGGAAATATATATATATATATATATCTTAAATTAGTTAATTATATTAATACCTACAAAATTAATCTCTAGGATACAACAATATTATTTCAAAAATAAAATTTCATAGTTCATTTAGCCTTAGTAATTTGTGTCATATATGATGCCACACATATTTTTTAAAAAAATAATGAGGTGTCAAATTAACTCCAATTAAGACATTACATCCTCTTAAATTGAACATGAAATTTTAACCAAAATTTTTCCCAATGAAAATTGCTTCACTAAAAACCAGCAGGAGAAAATGTTTTTGTAAAACCTCCACCTGAATAGAGGGAAAGGGAAATTTAATGGACATAGAGAATTGCACATAAATAGGTTTCTTGGAAGGATAATCTTGGTGGTTTGAAAAAATATGTATGTGGTGTAAAAAATTAATAATATAGGGAAAACATACTTACATAACACATATAATTTAGTCTTTTAAGAAACTTCCATCACAATCTTATCTCTTACACAAAATGATGATTATTGTTTTTTAATTTTCTTTTCATAAAGTATTAAAACAAAATTTAAATGAAACACATAATTCAAAAAATTATAATTATCTATTTATACTAGCTTTATAGATTTTCCAAATCCATAATGGTTAGAAAAAAGCTTATAGTAAATGTTAGTCAGAGTGGACACTCAAGAGGGGGGAGAATATAGTTCCAATTAAAAATTTCTGTTAAAAAAATTATGATTAAAATCACCCAAATTAAAAAGAAATTAAAATGTGGTGAATTTATAAAGACTGTATGATTCCAATTAGTTTCTAAAGAGATTGATTATTTCTCAGTTAACACAATCTGAGGATTAAGTAACTTTTGAAACTAACTTACTGGCTAACAAATGTTATAAATAATTTCTAGTTTAACTATTAGAGTTACTTTAATACAGATTTCAATTTTAGAGAACATAACATCAGATTAGAATATAACTTAATCTAAAAATAAGATGAAAATCAGATATAACCAAGATGTTCAGTCTCAAGATGTGACTTAGTCCTCTCAAATAGTTTATATAAACATTGATCCACACCCTAGATCAGGGTTAACAACAGTACAAAGACGGTCCTGGTGTTAAGACCTCTACCAAATTTCTACGTGGGAAAACAAAAAACAATAGAATACAATCTATCCAGGTCACACATGACCTCTACAAGAGGTGGGGAAAGATCGAGTGAGGATTTATCAATCCTACAGTTTAGCACGGGATAAAGTGTGTGCCTAAAATACAGAGCACACACACTAGTCAAAATGTAAATAAAGGAAACATAAAATATCTAAAAAAATAGAGGAGTTTAGAATTCTTTATGTGTTTTGAGTAAAGCTCTAGACTCATTGGATTGATGAAGATGAAGCTTTGAGTCCTTCTTGGGTTTTTGTCAGCAAAAAGAGAGTGTCATTTTTGTATTTGACTTCCAGGTCTAGGATGATCATTCTGATCATCTTGAGTGTAAGTGAAATCATTTATGCTCTATACTCCTTGAATGTACATGCTCTACACATTCATTATTTATTATTTCTTCTTCGTCAATGTGTGTAAGTCCTTGTGTATATCCCGAAAATTTCTTCGTATGTGCATCGAAAAACTGATAGACACTTGTCCCTATATATAGTAGTTCGAAGATCCCTTTTATAGCTCATGTGGTCCAACAACAAGTATGATTACTTCATCAAGATTGAGGTAGGGTTTCCTGACATTCAACATAAATTACTTAATTAATATCATTTGTATTAAAAACATCAAATATGATCGTTGTTAAATAAAAAATATAAAAAGAGTTTAGAAAAATATTGACTTGTTTCCATTAGAATCTCTTAGTATCAATGAGCTTGTATCGGTGGATATGAGTCAGTAGGTTTGTATCAGTAATTGTTCCTCTTTATAATGATATATCGCTTGAATCGATAGCTCCTTCTAACTGTATCTCCTGTTATTGGTTGCTCGTTCTATCAGTATATCCTTCTATCGGTAGCTCCTTCTATCAGTATCTCCTTCTATGGGTAGCTCCTTCTATAAGTATCTCCTTCTATCATTGACCTTTTTTATTAGTGACCCATACCAGTGAGTTTGTAATGTTGGAATTTGTAATGGTGGTTGTTACTCTATATCGGTCGACTTGTGCATACCTGTATAATTATTCTATCCGTAGCTCATTTGTAATGATAACTGTCTGCATATCGGCAACCTTTTCCACAATGGTAGACTTGTAGCGGTAGCCATCTGTCTGTATCCGCAGACTTGTTTCGGTAGCTGTCTGTTGGTATCTATCTGTATTTGTGGACTTTGTCTATCTGTTTGTATCGGTGCTTATCGGGAGACTATGTTTGTATTAGTGACTATTGTACATACTGATGAACTTATTTATATCATTGTACTTACTCTATCAGTAGGACTTTTATAGTGACTCAACGCATAATACTTATCTGTTCTATGAAAATCATATCCAGATTGAGTCAGTACCAGATTTAATCATTTCTAGATATTTATAAACATAGATAAATAATAAAAAACACACTACAAAATTATTTTGATATTTCAACAACTTAATAATATGATAGTCATAGATAGAAAAATTAATTATTATAAAGATCAACATTCTTTGGGATTATCAAATCAAATTGAAACATAATGGAGATTATAAAAACAGGTGAGGTCAAAAATCTCCCCCTTTCTGATAATGAAAAATTATGGAATTATAATCCGAAAATAATCATTGAAGTAAATGTATAAAATACAGTGGGTCTCATTTCATAGTGTGAGTAATGAAATTTTCAAATGTATCAGAGAATAAAGTAGTATATGAAAATGTTTGAGAGGTATGAAACAACTGTATCAGAGGTAAAATAATAAAACAAATGTACCAGAGGTATAATATATGATTCCCATTCTCATATGTCATGTATTTCACATATTTCTCCATTTTTATATTATTTCTCCCCCTTTTATATTATTTCTCCACTGTTTATATTTTTTCTCCCTCTTTTTGACTAGAAAAAAGTAGGTATGAAAGTACGAGAGAAGTATTCAGTAGGTAAGAGAGAAGGAAAACCGTGATATATTACTTGAGAAAAAAAACATAGAAATACAGAATTAACCCAAAAATAATACAAGTGATTGCTATCAAAGGTCCTAGCCAATAATCAATACAACTCTTGACTGTCCATATTGGATTTGGATTTGGGTTCAGAGGTAGACCCAGGCTAGGTAACATCTATAGAAGGTTGGGAATTAGAAAAATCACCACTGGAGGTTGAGAAACCGAGACTGTTCCTAGCATGTAGTGGGTAGCTCTCTCTGTGATCATAGGAGTGAGGCTCCAGTTTTCTTGGACTGGAGTCATCTGAGGAATAGAGGAAGAATGAGAAGAGGCAGGCAGGGCTGGAGGTGCAATGATAGTGGTACTATCTACATGAAAAAATATCAGCAACAGATTCCTAATGTCCATAATGATTACTCCTCCTCTCTCCATAGTAGATATAAATTTTTCCACGATCTCCAAAAACTTCTCTAGATTTGGAGTCACCTCCCTGAACTTGCACACTTGTTCACAGAAATATTTAGTGACTTGAGGTAGATTCATATTCGCTAAAAAATCTATGAAATGGTTGTTGAGGTGATGCTTGGTATAAATATTCTGAAAGTAGATGTTAATCTCATCCATGATTTCATTTTGAGTAGCAGTAGAATCTCTCATATGCTCCTGAACGAAATTTCTTATCTCTCTTGTGGTAGACAACACTTGAGAGTCAGATAAGATACTGGTACTGGCCTGACCATGTTCCTCATTCAACATAGTTCTAAACTGCTTAAAATTTACTAAAGCATTGGATGATGCAAGAGGTTTAATAGTGAATTCTATAGTATCCTTGAATGATTGTGTCAAGTTGCTTATCAACTCTTGGACAACCAACTCCGGGGTGCTCACATTCTCTTTGACATGTTTTTTAAAAGCATCAAAGACATCCACAAAATGCCATACTACACCTTTAATGTAATTGATATCATCATTCATTTGATCTTGAAAACTACTCAAGGTAGTTAAATATGCAACAGACTACTTCCAGGAAACAACAACTCATGTCCAGATCTCAATCTGAGTATGTTATACTCTTATCTCATTCATCATCTCTGTAATAGGGCCTGACACAACACACCCAAGAGATAGTTATAAAGAATTTCCCATTTTTCCCATCTCTTCAACAAAATAGATCTTTAAGTCTGAAATAGATGCAGTCCACGTCTACTTCGACTCAACCATTAATGATTTGAGATGAGCCTTAGTAACCAGATTGTCAGGCACAACTACCAGAACACATTATGACATAATGATATCCATAGATTCATTCATAATATATTGAATGGATGATATTAAAGAGGTTCCCATTCTTCTTATCTCTTCCACAAATGAGCTCTTAAGATCAAACTTCATTTGGTATAGATCATCCTTGCATACCACATCTTTAATTAAAAACTCAGAATGGATTTTATAGTTAACTTGTGGTCTATTGATGGGTGTATCATCTTCAAAATTGGGATAGTCCAACTCACAAACTATAAAACCTTGGTCTTCATCCCAGTCTTCAATCTCAACAGCTACTGGAAAATTTCCAAGCCTGGTTGGATGCTCCCCCTCAATGTGTGAATTCTCTTGTATAGAAATAGAATCCTCAGCAGCTCGGTCTTCCTCAGAAGAATCCTCCACAACCATCTTTAATTCAACAGTAGGAGGCTCCTTAAGAATAGGTGATGGCCTATCTACTTCCTCAATTTCCTTTGTAGGCATTGAGGAGTACCAAATCAGTGGACTGAGACTCATGTAAAAAGAAACAGATTCATCAATTTCAGATTACTATTCTTCCTCATTCTATGGACCAGACTGGTCTTCCTCATCAATATGGGTTTCTTCATTGCTTACTCCCAACTCTATTTCCTTTTTAGATGATACAACATCAGCAACAGGACATAGAGGCAAGTATGAATCCCTTCCATTACCTATAGAGGTACCCACCACATCAGTATAATTATTATGTCGAGGTTCCTCATCATCTGGTCCTATATCTGGATCCCTCACATCCTTAGGCCTATAAGGATGACACACACGATTAAACTTATCATATAGATTCCCTTCATCACTGATCCATTCTCATTTCCAAGGATTCCAATTGATCTTCATGTATTTACAAACAGTTTTGGTAATACAAAAGTTTCCTTTAATAACCACAGTTTCAACCTGAGACATAGCCACACCTCTTACTATGATCATCAATGAAATCATCTTTGCAAAGTACAAAGCATTACTTGTTGAATTTTTCTGGGTCATATATTCAATTTGAATTATAAAAAGCCTACCCAAATTTACCTTGACATCATGCCATAGAAAATTCAACAAATAAATAACTTGGTACTTCACATTTTCAAAGACACATCTTCTTGAACATAGCACATGTTGGATAAAAGTGAAAATTAACCTGTTCTCTCAATCCATTTTTATAGAAACTAAATTTCTTGGAGTTCCATATCCTGTTAATTCTTCTAAGGAAGCTTCAAATTCAATGATGTTTCTAGTAGGATGTACTGATTTTGAGAAATACCTAAACTCTCATTCATGTGAAACACTCAGGCACTCATCCCACTCAATAGAATAAAAGAAAATTTTCCTGAAATTCACTATTTATATAATCATTTTGACCTTTTCATATTTCTAAATGTGCAAAAACCCATATAATACTTTTAGCCGTTTGTGATAATATGGGACATTGTTATTCGAGAATCACTCTACCCATTTCAAATCATCCACCACTTCTAGAACTAAATACCTATTGGCCATCAACCATTCCGTGCATAGCTCATTCCCAATTACTATTAATATTTGAATGAGATGCATATTTGTAGGTTTCTTCACTTCATTGATAGATGTAGACTCTTATTTTAGTCTCTTGGCATTAGACTCATCATACTTCTCGCTGACTGATGTCCTCTTCACTCTTGTCATTCTGCGAATGACGAGGCTTAAGGTTCAAGAGAAACAAATTCTTGGGAAATAAGTGTAGAAGTTTAAGGTTTTGATGTGGAATGAGATGAGGTCAAGACTAATGTTTTTTCATTTAAAAATAAATTAAATAAATAAATAATGCATAATAAGTATAGTACAGATGATAAAGATTCCAGTGGATAAAGATACAATGTTTAAAAATAGCGCAAACCTAACGGTAATACATATCGGTGAGGATTCCTTATGGTGATGTATAACAGTGACGTTTATACCAGTGAGGAATAACTGTGAGGTTCTGGCTAACGGTGATTATTTGGATAACGGTGAGGATTTGGCTAACGGTGAGGATTTGGCTAACGGTGAGGATTTGGCTAATAGTGAGGATTTGGCTAACGGTGTAGTTTCTAACAGTGATGTTTCTAACGAGGAGGTTTCTAATGGTGAGGTTTCTAACGGAGAGGTTTCTAATGGTGAGGTTTCTAACGACGAGTTTTCTAACATACAAAGTCTAACATTCCTAACTCATGTCTAATGTATCTTAGCCGATCTGAACATAATGGTTTTGTGAATATGGAAGCCATTTGATGTTCAATACCTATAAATTCAAGATTAATATCACCCTTTTGGTAATGATCTCTCTGAATGTGCTGCATTACATCAATGTGCTTAGTCCTAGATTGAGATACAAGGTTTTTTGAGATATTAATTGCACTTTTATTATCACACTTTATATATATATAATCCGAAACTGATATCCGTATTCCAAAAATGTATGTTTCATCCATAATATTTGTGCACATCAACTACCAGTAGCAATATATTCTACTTCAGAAGTAGACAATGCAACAGAGTTCTGATTTTTACTACACCAAGATACTAGGACTTCCCTAGAATATGACATGTTATAGATGTGTTCTTCCTATCTAACATGAAAACAGAAAAATCAACATCTGAATTGCTTAATAAATTGAATGATTTTCCATTTGGATAAAATAATCCAAATTTAAAATTATGTTTAAGATAATTAATTTTTTTAAACAACAATAAAGTGTGACTCTTTTGTATTAGCATGAAATATTTCACACATACACATACTAAACATAATATCTGGTTGACTAGAAGTAAGCTAATGTTTACATCTAATCATACCTATGAAGTTAGTTTTATCCACAGGTTTTCTAGTTTCATCAGCATCCAACAGACAACTAGTACTCAGGTTTATCACTTTCCTTAATAATATACGAACAAAAATTCATTAAAATATCCTTTGTACATTTAAATTTATTTAATATAATACCATTTTAAATTTGAAAAACATGAAATCCAAGAAAATATCTGAGTTCTCACATTAATCTCATTTCAAATTCATTTTTCATACTCTATGAAAAATCAATACAAAAGGTATTTTTAGAAGATCCAAAAATAATACCATCAACATAGATTTGCACTCTCAAAACCACTTTCATATTTCATTGTATAAAGAGAGTTTTATCAGAAATCCCTTTAGAAAAACCTTTTTAAATAATAAATATACTAAGTCTGTCATACCAAGTTCATGAATCTTGTTTTAAACAATATAAAGCTTTAGAGAGCCTAAAAACACGATTTAGAAAATGAGGATTAGTAAATATAGGTGGTTGTTCAACTAAGACTTCTTCAACTATAAAACCATTTAGAAAATCACTTTTAACATCCATTTTATACAACTTGAAATTCAAATGATCATCATAGGCATGTAGAATCCTAGTAGCTTTTAATCTAGCTACAGTTGAAAAGGTTTCTTCTTAGTCTATTCCTTACTCTTGACAATACCCTTGTGCAACTAGCGTTTCTTTGTTACTAATTATATTTCCTGATTCGTAAACTTTATTTCTAAAAACCCATTTAGTGCCTACTATCAAAGTGTCCATAGGTCTGTAAACTAATTCACAGACATTGATTCCATCAAATTTATTTAATTCTTCTTGAATAGTCATTACCAAAAATTAATCATTGATTTCATCATTGATATTTTTATATTCTACCTGTTAAAGAAAGGCTTTTTGTTTAACCTAGTTTCATAGAGAAGATCTAGTTTATGTCTCTACATCAATGTTACCTACAACATCAAATAATGGATGGTTATTTATTATCCTAGTTGATAAATTAATTGTTGGACTAGAAATTTAAGGTTCTTCTCTATGATCAGGTTCACCAGAAGCAGATTCTGGAATATTTCCATAATTGTTTATATTTATAGCAGGCTCACGGTTTTTTCCATTATGGTCTTGAATAGACATATATTTTAATGATTTTCCGGAGAAGACTTAGGTTCATGCTGATCAATTTCATCAAATTTTATATGTATTGATTCCTCTACACATTTTTTCTTTTATTAAAAACTCTATAAGACTTACTGGTTTTAGATTAACCTAGAATGATTCCCTCATCACTTTTAGAAGAAAAATGGTAAGGATTATCCTTAGTATTGAGAAAAATGACTTTGAAGCTAATAACTATAAAGAAACTGTCTTTAGGATTCCTCATATTCCACAGTTCATAACATGTCTTTTTTAGAATAGGTATAATCAAGACTCTATTTACAATATAACAAGTTGTATTTACAGCTTCTGCCCAGAAGTAAACATGTTGGTCATACCTTTAAATCAATGTTCTTGTCATTTCCTAAAGGTTTCTATTTCTTATATATACTAAACCATTTTGTTGAGGTGTCCTAGGGGCAGAGAAATTATGACTGTAGCCATTATGTGAGCAATAGGTTTCAAAATCATGATTTTCAAACTCACGACCATGATCACTTCTCAAGGTCTTAATCATAAGTCCACTTAGGTCCTCTAAACACATTGATTATTTAATGAAATAGGAATAAGATTCACTTTTGTGAGCATGAAAATATACCCTAGTATATCTTGAAAAGTCATCTACCTAGACATAGACATAGTGCTTCCCATTCAAACAAGAAACTCTAGGAGGATTAAAAAATTCCCTGTGAACTAACTCAAGAGGTTGTGATGTTGACACTTCTTTATTTAATTTGAATGAAATTTTATGTTGCTTAAACTTTTTATAAGGAGTGAAAATTTTGTATGTTGATAATTTTATTTGAGGTAGGTTTCTAACTAAATTTTTCATAGTCAGTTCCATAAGTGAATAAAAAATTTAGTGACCTAATAGTCTATGCCAAATCCATGACTCTTTATAAAAATCATATAAAAAGTAACATTTTGTTTGGCTATATAATTCTATTCTATAGCATATACATTTTCATTTCTCAAGGTAGTAAATACCAAAACATTTTTAGAATCAAAAACATTGCAAGCCTCATTTTCAAATTAAACATTGAAACCATCATCAGAAAACTAAGAAATTCATAATAGATTTTATTTTAAAGAATCAATAAATAATACTATAGAAATAAAAATTGAACTAGTGTTACCAATCTAGCCTAAGCCAATTTTTTTCCCTTTTGAATTATCACAACATGTGACATGCCCTCCATCGGCCTTGATTAAGATCATGAAGCATGAGAAATCTCTAGTCATATTCCTTGAACATCCACATCCCATCAACCATATCTTCTTATAGGAACTATTCATGCATGTCTCCAACAAAACAATTTTAAACAGAAAATGATTTTGGTACCCAAATTTTCTTAGGTCTAGACAGGTTAAAAAAGCAAAACATTTGGTACCCAAATTTGTCTAATGGATTTCATATAATAAATATTTTCAAATGATTTTGAATGATATACATTATTTGATATATAACTATGTGAATAACAATTTGAGTCATAAGAATTTACAAAACTGGAACTAGTAGCATAATTTCCAGAATTATGAGTAAATATTTTCTTAATAAGCTATCTCTGTCCAGGTTGATAGCCAAAACCAATAGTATACATTTGTGAAACTTGTTTTCCAAGAATTTTAGTTAGAGTATTATTTCCATTTGTGAACATATCTAAATCAATTATATGTTTCTCATTGGGAAATTTATGTTCATTATTCTCCTTTAAAAGATGAGCATTCTTTTCCTTTTCTATACTAAGATCAGATTTAATAGTACTGGAAATGGCATACTAATTATTTAATGATTTGTACTTATCCTTTAGCTCAATTCAAGTATCATCAAACACATTACAGTATTCAACCAATTCATCTTTAGGAATATTATAATCACTATTTGAATCACTTTCATTCCCAGAATAATAATCATTCAGCATATGAGAAACAGTTACCTCAGAAGTGTTAGTCAGAAATCACAATTTGGCATAATTCGTTTCAGAATAAGAATCCCCAGACTCTCTTGTGCTGTCTTTTGAAGAACTCCATGTTGCCATCATATCTATCTTATATTATTTTTCTTATAATCATATTTCTTCTTGAACATAAATTTTGGATAGTCGGCCTTAATGTGTTCTTTCCTTTTGCATTCATAGCACACTATCTCATCATCATTATCAGATTTCCTCCAATAATTCTTCCAATTACCTTGTTGGTCAAACATACCTTTATAATTTGGTTTTCTGAAAAAATTTCTTCTTCCAATAGAATTTCTTGAATCTCTTGGCTATTTGAGCATTCACTTCATCACTATCAGAATCTGAACCTCGATTTTTTGAGTTTTAAGAAGGTATGTGAACTTTATCCTTATCCTTACTCTTTGAGCTAGTATACTTAAATTCCACTAACATCCTCTTTGGTTCATCATCTTACTTTTTGTTTACCTTAGCTCTTCTTCATAAATCATCAACATACCAATTAGCTCATTAACATGTAGTGAAATTATAGCAGATGACTCTCTTATTGAAACTGACGGGCCTCTCCATCTCTCCCGCAGACATCTTAGTATCCTCATGATTTGTTCTTTTGCGGGAAGCACTTTTCCATGTGAGAACATTGTATTTAAAATTTCGTTGAACCTGAAATACATGTCAAAAATAGTTTCATCAGGGTTAATTTTTAAATTTGTTTACATAATATTGTAGGTATTCAATCTCATTTCTTTAACATGTGTTATTCCCTCATGGGAAATTTCCCAAGTATCCCAGATTTCATAAGTAGTGTTACAAGAAGATATTTTATTAAAATCTTCATCTCTAAAAGCATAGTATAAAGCATTCATTTCTTTAAAATTATTATTGTAAGCAGTTTTTATATTTTCATCCCAATTAGTTCATTAAATATCTTTAATCTTATACTGAATTTCTATAGCAGTCGAGATATCAAATCCCATTCTTTCCAAATGAATTTTCATTTTCAGTTTCCATTGGGCATAATTTACACCATTAAATAAAGGAGGCATGTTGGCAGAAACACCTTGTAGTCTATTATCCATAATTAGATTTTAGCAAATATATTTAAAGAGATAAAATTTATTACTAACAAAAATTTATGATATTTAAGATACAACTAAAATCACAGTTTAAAAATAGATTATTTGTAAATCCTTTATTAATAAAAATCCTATGATACCTAATGTTGTCCGGTGTTGAAAATCAAGAGGGGGTGAATTGAGTTCTAATTAATAATATCTATTAAGAAAATTATGATTAAAATCTCCAAACGTAAATAATAATTAAACTGTAGTGAATTTATATAGATGGTATGTTTTCAATTTGTTTCTCAATATATTGACTATTTCTTAGTTATCTCAATATGAGGATAACTTTTGAAAATAATTTATTGGCTAACAAAAGTTATAAAAACATTCTAGTTTAACTATTATAGTTACTTTAAAACGTATTTGAAATTCAGAGAACATAGAAGAAGAATAGAAAATAACTTCAACTAAAAATAAGATGTACATTAGATATATCCAAAATGTCCAGTCTCAAGATGAGACTTAGTCCTCTCAAACAGTTTATGCAATTGTTGATCCACACCCTAGATCGGGGTAAACAAGAGTACAAAGACTATCTAGGTGCTAAGTCCTCTACCACAGTTATACGAGAGAAAACAAAAAATAATAACACACATGCTATCTAGGTCACACTTGACCTATACCACTATCCACAGTGGGATACAAGAGTGTAAGGGAATGATTGAATGAGGATTTATAAAACCTCTAGTATAGCATTGGAGATAGCGTGTGCCTAAAATACAGAGCACACACACTGATCAAAATGTAAATAAATGAAACAAAATAGAGCTAAACCAATAGAGATGAGTTCAAAATTCTCTATGTGGTTTGAGTGAAGCTATGGACTCCTTGGATTGATGCAGATGAAGCTTTGAGTCCGTCTCTAGATTTTTTCAACAAAAACAGATTGTCGTTTTTGTATTTGACTTCCAGGTCCAGGATGATTAGTCTTATCATCATGACTGTAATTGAAATTGATGAAGCTCTTTACTCCTTGAATGTTCAGGTTCTACAGATTTATTATGTATTATTCCTTCTTCTTCTATGCATTTATGTCCTCGTGTATCTCCAAAATATTGTTTCATATGTGCAAGGAAAAATGGATCGACCCTTTTCCCTATCATTTGTAGTTCGAGGTTCCTTTTATAGATTATATTTTCTGACAACAAGTATGATTACATCAAGAGGTATGAGGTATAGCTTCCTAAAATTCAACATACATAAATTAATTAATAGCAGTTTCATTAAAAAAAATCAAATATGACAATTGCTAAATAAACAATTGAAAAAGAGTTTAGAGAAACATTGACTGGTTTCTATCAGTAGCTCTTTGTAAAAAGGATCTTGTATTAGTGGACTGGAGTCAGTAGGTCTGTATCAGTAGCTATTACTCTTTATAATGGTAGATCGTATGAATCAGTATCTCTTTCTATCAGTAGCTCCTTCTATAGGTAGATTCTTCTATCAATATCTCATTCTATCGGTATCTACTTATATAGGTAGCTCCTTCGCTTTGAATATCTTTCAATCTATAGCTCCTTCTAGAGGTATCTCCTTCTATTAGTAGATCCTTCTATCGGTATCTCCTTCTATTGGTAGCTCCTTCTATCGGTGACCTTATGTACTTTTGACCCATACTGGTGAGCTTGTAACAGTGGACATCATAATGGTGGTTGTTACTCTGTATAGGTCAACTTGCGCATACTAGTAGACTTATTCTATTCGTAGCTCAGTTGTAATGATAATTGCCTATATATTGGTGAACATTTCTATAATAGTAGGCTTGTAGCGGTAGCCATCTCTCTGTATTAGAAAACTTGTATCGGTAGTTGTTTGTTAGAATCTCTCTATATCGGTGGACTTTGTCTGTCTGTTTGTATCAGTTCTTATCTATAGACTATGTCTGAATCAGTGACTATTGTGCATACCGGTGGACTTTTGCATATTAGTGGACATACTCTATCGGTAGGTCTGAAACAGTGACTCAACACATAATAATTTTCTGTTGTATGAAAATCAAATCCATATTTAGTTAGTACCCTATTTAATCATTTCTAGATATTTATAAACATAGATAAACATTGAATAACACATTACAGTGTTCAGTTAGATATTTTAACAACATAATAATTTGGTAGTCATATATTGGAATAATAATTATAATAAAGATAAACATTGTTTGGGATTATCAATGAAAATTGAAACATAATTGAGATTATCAAAAAAGGTGAGGTCAATTGTAAAAAATAAAAAAATAGAAGAAATAAAATACTAATCACCAAATATTATACACTAACACCCGTAGTTCTAATTATATATTTTTATAAATCAATATCCTTAAAATTACTATAAATATTCAACAATGTGAGTAATAAATAAAAAATCTAATAATTTGATCCCCTATTTTCCAAAATAAAATTAACATTTATATCCAAATATCACCTATCAGACATTAAATCTCTTACCGAATGTATATATTCCATAGTTATATAATATATCAGATAAGATAATAATTTTTTTTAAATTGACCTAAATCACAATAAAGGAGAATGAAAATCATATATTCCTCCAAATGATAATTAAACACTTAATTCTAAAATAAACCCCACAATGTTCCATTTACCTTAATTATATTATGTTCTCAAAATAGTGAAATTAGTCCAAAATATCATTAATCTAAAATTTTATAAATAAGTTTCCAATAACATATTTATCTCTATAATAAAACACATAATCCAAAAATAAAATTTAAAAACAAATGACATATGTTCTAGAATACCAATTAGGTTGGCGGTAGGTGGTTCACTATTGGTTCCATTCAGATATTGGTTCATGCCCCAATGGCCTTCCTGAATGTGATGGATTTCCTTTTTTTATAAAATTATATCAATTTAATTACTATAAACTTCCGTAAAATGTGATGAACATCCTAAAAATATATCATTAATCATCATGTAAATTTTTAAGAGTTATACTTTTCTATACAACACATTTTTTTCAATAAAATAACATAATATTAATTGTTAATCATTACATTTATATCAAGAATATTTTAACCCAATGGTTTATTTATCCATTTTTCTAATATATTTAATTTATATTATCATAATTTACCAGATTTTCTGTAAAAAAATTATCCAAGGTATTGATTCCAACTTATATATGTTTCAAAATTATTAAATCAAAGATTACTAAAGAATTATCTTAAGTGTCTACAAATATTTCAAAAATATTACAATATATTTGGTAAGTACATAATTCATTAAAATTATTTAATAATACATTAACCCATTGTTTTCATATTATTCAAGGATATGAAATATTTCCCCATGATTTTGCAATAATAACTCAATACTTGTTCATAAATAGAAAATAAGTAAATAATTCTTAACATAAATTCATACATTTCAGTTTTCCTACGATTCAATTTATCTTTAGGTATAGTCCAAAAATTACAAATATTAAATAGACACATCGTTTTGGGAATTTCATTTCTTCACAGAGTAGGTAAAAATGTGAATTTTAAATAAATTTTAAAACATACAATGACACATAATAGTTTTTGAGAAATGAGAAGTTTTAAAATAAGGATGATAGTTTCTTACATGTGAATTAAATATTCAATATGCAATAAAAATACTTTTAGCATTATTTTATAGTAATATGGATAATAATAACATTTTTAATTAATAATATGGTTGTGAATGATCACTATTCATCCATATTAGAATAGGATCATTAATTTAAATAAAAGAACATTATTAAAATAGGAAATTAATAACCAATATTGAATAAACAATAATGAATGTTAAAACCCAAAATTTTATCCAATATGATTATTAATACATCCTAGAAAATGTATCATTATTATTTGTATTTAATCCTCCATGTTATATTAATGTCACCCAAAATCTCATTAATCAACTTCAAATCGCATCACATAAATCCTCAATGGATTTTCTAATCCCATAATCATATAATTACACATTAAAATATAATCCCATGAATGTATATACTCATATTAAGATAATATAACATAAAAACATAATAATTTATAATGTTTTCTAAAAAATCATTTGATACGTACTATATGAATCAATCTATAAGACTTATATAATCACGAGTAATTTTTCATGAACATTTTTCTGGTATTACAAATTATATTTTGGGTTTATATTATAATAAAATTATATCATAAATCATAGATAAAAATTACACTTATAAAAAATTTTAAACATCATACCAGTATCCATTTCTTCCAAAATATATAAAAATATAAAATAAATCGTGATTTATTTTCATTTCATAAAAAAATTTATACTTACAATATGAATTCTATTTTTACATATATTTTCATTAAACCCTATGAAAATATTCTAAAATAAATTATTTAATAAGAATAATAGTAACTTAATAAAATGATGGATGAAGGAAACATATTATTCTATGGTTAATTTTATATATTTTCATTTTTAAAATAATCATTGGGCATCAAAAAATAAATTTTATTTCCCATGAAATAAACATCACTACCAAATTATTTTAAAAAAAATTAAAAATAAAACCTAAAGAGAAAAAACTAAACAGCTAATGGTTTATTTTCATTCATTAATGTTTTATGAAAAAATTATCATAAATATATAATTCTCAACCATTAAAAGTAGAATGTAGTTTTTATTAAAAAAATATCATTATATAACCGTGATGAATCAAACTATTTCTGTAAAATCCCATTGAAAGCATCGATGAAATATTTAGTTATTTATGGAAATATTTTTTATATCACTCTTATATATGTAAAAATATTTAATATTACAATTGGAGTAACCATCATAGAAACACTTGAAGTAACCATAATTGTTACAATATAATTATCCATTGTAGTTGTACATGTAATATCCATCATGGAAGAATTCAAAAAAAAGGATCATACCTAATTTATTGGATGGGATATAATTGACCCACACATCAATATTTTATAATCTAACCACCTATAATGAAAAATTATTCCACATAGATATATAGTTATCATAATATAGAAATCATGGTAGTATTTAAAAATATTCTTTTCATATATAAGATATATTGTTTGAATACCAAAATATTCCATCCATTTTAAAAATTATTGGAATATAGATAGGGAGGTTTATTCATTCTATAAAAAAACATAAAATTATAAATTATTTCAAATATCATATAACAGGTACTGTCACATGATCAATGTTTTCACCATATACATTATAATGGAACATATATTTAGTATTTATTAAAGAGAGTTAAAATATTCCATATAAAATGTTTAATAATATTACTTTTAAAAACCATTTAATTGAGGTAAAAACTAGACCTAAAATTTCCCTTGTAATTCATTTATGTTGATCCATTAACCAAAGTTGAAAATATAGAGGTTGAATAAAATAAATATGATAGGAAATATTAAAATATGATTTTTAAAAGAACGTTATTTACCTTATGTCAACCACATCTTGCACATTTTTTATCACCATGAATGATAAACTTATGAAAATTAATCACTTTATTAGAAACATTTTTCAGGTCTATTATTATTTTTTATTTCAATTTGTAAGAATTAATGGATCAATTATATTCATATAAGACATTATAAAGAAATTAGTCTAACTTTTTTAAAATGATATCAGTAGGGTGAATATTGATAAAGTGGTAAACATGTAATCATAGACTGAATAATAATAATTAATTAATTAACATTTCCTTTCATCAATTATAATTTTAATTCCAATCATGATACATTGTCATGAAAAATGAACTACGTTACAATCATTGAGTTGGTAAACATTACATACACATGAGTAATTATTCCAATTTTCAATGATCCTTATTTAATGAATGTAAGTATTAATTTATTTTTACAAAATAATAATAATAAATTAAATTTCATGTTTGTTTTTTAATATACTTATAAATATCAGCTATTTTATATTATTATGATAAATGAATCGCATCACTTTGTGGAGGTGGTAGTCCATATGTATGCATAAATGATGTTGTTATATTCAAGTGAATAAAAATTAATAAAATATTTGAAATATTACATATAAAAAATAATATTATTTTCATTTATATCATATATATATTAAATCTATAATCATAACGTATGTGAGAGGTGATGATGGAAAAAATTACACTAGTATATGAAAGAGTAGTCTGTCATACACACGAATGATGGTTTCATTTCATACTTAATAGAGATGGAGATAGATTAAATATATGAAATTATAATAATTATATAATTATTCAATGGATATATTTGTATTTTATATTATCATATTTGAATAATATTTTACTGAGGTGGAATAAGAGATAAAAAGAACCTAGTAAAGAACAATACCTCTTATTCGAACACCATTTCTAGGTTTATAAAATCATATATAGGTTGGTTTTTTGAACCATAAAATCATCTTTGAAATGGGAAGGTATTTAAAGAATGGATATGGGTATGTATTTTATAACAAAAGGATATCTATTTCTGATAAATAGTGATTATCATGAATAATTCTATAAGAGAGGGTTAGTCACTCTTTGATTTTATAAAAATATTAAAATAATATTAATTAATGTCAATGTTACAATCTACCCAACAAGATAATATTGGAATATAAAATGAGTAAAAGTAAAAATTAAATAATAATATGAAATTTTTAAATGTTTATATATGTATTTTATGATTATCCTATTGTTTTACCTCGCATTAACCCTTTTTTATGATTACTACGATATAATTTTTTTAATATTTACGGGTTTATATATTTACTTTAATTGATAAAATTCGATCTTAAATATACCAAGGATGATATTTGAAACATTATCCCAGTCAATTTTAAGAAAATATTATTTTTTATTTTAATCATTAGATGAAATACTATTTATTATCAAATATGATTAATATTTATTTTAGAACTATTTATTTAGTTTGATTATTATAACATGAAAAAATATATTTATTATATAATCAATTTAAAACATCCTTAATATGTTATATTTATCTAAAAAATTCATGGATCTCAAAATTTCATCAAATTATTTGAAATTACATCCTAGTAATATCCATTATTATATATTTATATCAATTGAATAGTTAATGATTGAGTGTTACGTAAGCACTCTACATAATAATTACCTCACAAAATACAAAGAAAGATACGCTGTAAAAAATTATTTATATTAAAAATTAATCCTTATAACCAATCATATACACTTTTTATTAATATAGAAATAATATTACAATTATTAAAAGCAAGAGTTTTACATTTTTTCCCTAATGTTAACATAAATATTATATATGTAAAAAAATTGTATATGGATCAAATTTGAATTATTTTGGAGAATTGAATGTTGATGGACATAATTTATTACTAAAACATGAAAATAGAATGTTTTACTGTTATTTTTAGTTCTTATTATATTATTTTTGAAATTTAATTACCTGATTTACCGTTATTGTGGTAATAAAATTTATTATGATTATTATTTGTAATTTAAAATAACTAAGAAAAGGTATTTGAAAAATTACGATCATATTATTTGAAATATGTAATCCATTTATCATGATTCAATTCATAAAATTTGATTAATTGACTTTAATGTTATACCATTAAAATATGATGAAAAATAGATTTGAGAAAAATTATCTTTGATGTAAAAAAAAAATTATACTAAATTCAATTATAATATTATTCAAAATGACTATAATTGTATTTTTTTAGTAAAAATGGATTTATAAAAATCTAAAAATATTCCAAAATTAAATTTTACTTTATTAATCACAAAAATTAAAATATAGTTTTAAATAAAAGCAGAATTTTCACTATTCACAAAAAAAATTCAAAAAAATATACAAATTTAACAATAAACTAATATTGATATGTTGGTTTCAAAAAAAATTCTTTATATAAAATCAACATTTAAAAAATATATAAATTTATTATATTATTCATTAAAAAATCAATAAAAACAATTTGGAGGAAAATATATAATTATATATATATATTCACTTTATAAAAAATTACCTCTCTATTTAGTAGGATTTTATGAATTAATTGTTCTTGAGTTGAAATTTTTTATTTAATTATAATATTATCTAATCCTATGCATACCCACTAATTTAACATAATTGTTATAACATTCATGATTAAATTATAATATCTCATTGTTCTTTAGGGATCAGTCTCGCTTGTCGTGTATGCTATCGAACTGTATTATTTCATAAAATCATGGGTTTTTCAATAAGATAGAGGTTCCAGACTAGCTCTGGGTAGTTATATCTCACACATGGGAGGAATTAACTTAAGGTAAATTAACTCACACTCTTTCTAATGCCATACAATGTTCAATTGTTAAAAAACAACTTATTCCAATGCCTACATAAATCCAAAACCAATAATCATAGTATGAAATAATTACTCAATTTAATAAATGGACAAATACAATCCCATAAAATAGAAAATTAGTTCATCCTTATCAAAAATAGGTGGTTACTAACAAAATTATTAATACTATGAACATCAGTCTATCTAGCCTACTACTATGCTCTAACTTCTCTCACCCCTCCTCGGACTCATTTTTCAGGTATTTCAAAATTTCAAGACATGAAAGGTTAAGTAAATTATTGTATAGGGGTGAGTATATCAATACCATATAAGAAACAATGAAATCACTAAGAATAATTCATTTTGTGGAGTTTTCCAATCAATAAGAAGGTATTTAAATAAGAAATGAGATCTGGAAATAAAAATAAATAAAGAAATTATGGTTATATAAAATTGATATCCAGGGGTCAACAACCAACACTGTTAGCCACATGAATTTTCCCGATGATTCTAGGTAATGCTAGTTCATGGAGTAATCACTCTATAAGATATGCTGTTATTGATGAAACTCATCTGAGAGTTCATAGTAATATATGATTTCCATGAAATTTATAAATAATTCTCATACGGACACAAAATCTATATAAAAGGCCATACCCAAGACAACTAAAGGACACAACCAACCATACTAAATCAATCTTATAGATGTCTAATTGATCCCGTATATATTGTTGTAATGCTGATACCACATAACCCACGCTAGATTTATATGTTATCGGATATCACCATAGATAACATAGAGGGATACCACATAATATATATCAGAAAATCTTTAGAGCTAACCAGAACCTGGTACAAAGTACATACTACAAAATTGTACCCTTTCTGTAAAGTACCTTGGATGCATACCTGACTAAAACTAGTCTATAAGGATGAAACAATGGATTTTTATTATTTTAAAATTAATGTACATTGTCTGTATAGAGGTTACATGGTGTGTAACTCTAATATAGGACCATCTCATGTCCATTACCATATTCATTATTCCAATATTTTATTAACCGATTTTTGGCCATGTTCTATGCTCATTCCCATGTACCATGCGGTGTCCATGGCTATGTCGTAGTATCGGGAGTTACCATTTACTCTACCTCTATTACTGTGCATATCCATGTTCATTCCAATGTATCTTATGATATAAATATGTTTACACTAGCACAAGGTCACAATGCATGTGACATGGGTCCCACAATGTGTGATCCTTAACATTCCTTGGAAACCCTTGGTCCCCAGCTGGGCCCCCCACATAGTTTTTATCTTTTTATTTAATTATATATAACATAGTATTTTGAGATAATTATGCTTTATTATTGAATTTTACAACACAATTATTGTCTCAAGATACCCCACCAATTTCTCATAAGGATTAAGGTTCACATCCCCTCAAGACATTATGCACTGCATTTATGATTCTAGCTATCAAATCCTATTGTGTAACCAGTTTCAAACCCATGATATTATCACACATCAATCACATATTAATGGGAACCTAATATCTTGTATCATCGCTCTTCCTAACACCCACTACCTTTATTGCACCTCTATCAAGCCCTGTATTTATAACCACACCTATTGTATTGATCATCTACATTGAATAAAAGTCACATAATGATATAGTAATAAGTATTCATCAAAGCAGGTTCCAAAAGAATTTGACATTATTAAAATGTGAATAAAATGGGTATAAATCCATGAAAAATAATAGAAAAACCCTCATATACTATTTTTATAACCTTCACCCATATTCATTAGAATGAATAATTTATTAATCATTAAATAAAAAATTCATCCATATATTAAATCAAACATCGATGCACAGATCTATTACTGTTTCAAAAATTTGTCCATTTTCAACAAAAGGTATCAAAAATGGATGAATCCATATAAAATATGTCTTAACTTGAGTATGTATTAGACAATGATGAACAACGATATTTTATCGTAGTCACTAATAAGATCTACGAACAACCTTCAGGTATATGATCCAAATGGTATTGGTTCGATCCCCTGATCAATTCCCATTTTTTAATGATTTCATCCAATACCCTCTCTAAATTATCCGGGTTTAGTAGCTAAATGTACTAATTGGACATAATAGTGTATTTATAGTGGATGTCATAAATTTTATATTAATTAAACAATTCAATAATTTTTTTATTGATATATTTATTTTTCTACCTAAGATATAACAATATATGAATACATAACACAAATATGTTTTAATTAATTCTTAGTGTAAATACACTGATGTGTTCTAAAAAGTGGTATTATATTTCTATTATGAGACATAATTTTTAAGTTATTCCACCATTTTAGAAAACTATTTTTGTTTGATATTAATATATTTAATTGTTTAATAATATCAATATTATGATCACTATGGCTCATAATATAATGTCGTATAATTTCCTTGAGCTGAAAAAATTTCATTATATATTTCAATAGATTAAATAGAAAAATAAATTATTCTATAATATCCCAACTATAGGTATTTTTTCCTTGAATAGAAAATAAGGATTACTCAAAAAGTTGTGGGTATTGATCAGTCATCTGGATCTCTTTCTTTGAGATGATCTCTTTAAGATTCCCATGTTTCCATCCAATATTCCAAAAATAAATCTCTCTCTCCTGGAAGATACTATCCTTTAATTCCATAATTTCAATAAGGTATTGAATAATTGTAGATCTATTCTCGAATTACATCATTCCCATGTCCATATCATGTTACTAGTCATGAACATTGATAATCATCTGCAACATGTATAAGATGTTGTATACCAGTCTAACTATGGTGGTATAACCATATGATAACCCACCGCACCAACTCTACATAAATGTGTAATGTACCAATGAACCACTAATACACCTTCCCAAAATAAAAAAATATCCACAATCTTCAGTGATTTGATACATTCCAAAACTCAAAGTCCCTAACCACAAATTCAAAATTCCTCTTCCATTAGACCACATAGAAATTACTTTGATCTAGGAAGCCTTGATCTTATCATGTAATATTTTCACCATCATTGTTATAGAAAACACAAAATATGGGCCCCTAAGTGATAAAATTGATAGATTCTTCAAAAATAGAGGAGTCCTTCATGGATTCCTATAAAAAAGACTTGGATATTTTAATATTGATAGGGGATGAAAATATATTGTTTTATGATAACACCAAAATGTGTAGATGATCCTCCCAATATTTTCTAAAGTCTAACATGTAAACTCACAACAGGTCCCCCGGAATAAGAATGGTTCACATAGTCTTGCTATCATAATGGGTGTTAAACTACGGGAAACAAATCAATTGACTCAACACATATTCTTCCAATCCTCTCCATAATCATGTTGTGGATCAAGAATTACAATTGAAAATGGTCATCAAGGGAGTTCCATGGAGTTAGAATATCTCTTTCACATAATGTATTAACAATCCCTCCACATAACATTTCACATATATGGGTAGGATTTAGGACAAATTGTTGAGTTTTTCCATGATCACCCAAATGGAATATTTTTCACTAGAAGTCTTCAAAATCCGCATAAGAATTCCATTTATTTTCCATTCCAATTACAGTCTTTCACCACAAGGGGTTAGGATAAACTAGTGGAAACCTAGTGTTAAACATTCACATACTAACAAGTCAGGAATCAAGAGATAAATTCTGCCACAAAATTATTCATACCTAGACACCAAAATTGACATCAGACGTCACAGTTCATTTTAATCCACACCAAGATGTACCACATAAGGGGATATATGAAACTACCACATCACCTTCTCCTAGAATATCACTGTTTCCATAGTTATTAATATATAATTGATGATGTGAAGCCACCATTATAAAATGAATTAAGATATTTTATAATGGATATCTGAGTTAGAATGTTCTCGTAGGCTATTTTGTAATGTTGTCCCTCCTATACACAATATTGACGTGGGGATGAACAACCATCAACTGATTATTTTTTACACAATCGTCATCAAATAGAGATAACATCAATGAGTATAATTTCTCAAATACCGCAGTCACCAAAAAATGACTAAAATATCATTTTTATATAATCTACTACAATGTTCCATTTGCCACGAGTATTCACTTTCTTGATGTAATGATCCTACGGAAAACCCAACAATCTCATCTTTCTAAAATTACGATTCTTTTATGATAAAATGTAATTTATTATATTGTGGTAAGCATATATGATAAACCACTCATCTATAATGTGTTTGGAGCCCATAATTTGGGATAAAATGTTTTTTTCTCCAGATCACGGGACACGTAGTTGTGCATAAGTGGTATAAACTGATATGACTCATCTATGATAAAATCCTATATATACATCTGAAAAAAAAATTTAGTCTTTAGGGAATTTCATATAAATACATAACAAACAACCTCCTCTAGAAATATCAAGATTCATGATCACTTAATTATATACCATAGATCCAGAGAACCATTTTAGAACCAATCCATTTAGACAAGGTATTTCAATTTTCAAGTCAATGAAGAAAAGGCTAATGATATCCTTGAGAAATTGGAAAAAATCAACTATAATATCCTGCCAACCCAAGGGAAGACCCATAAATTAGTAAAACACTTGGTTATATCCCAAGATTACAATTCCCTAACCATCACTATGAGAACAACCACACCATTATTTTTAATTTCATTCCCTATAATCTAGAACTCATGAATCTAAATCTAAAACATATAGAGATTCCCATGGAAATGGTTCTCTTAAAAAATGTCTAAATCCATCCTCGTTTGTCTTACTTATTCCTCCTTCAATTTATTGTACACTTTAATATCAATAATTTATAACACTATGAACATGTCTAAGAAATGATGAAAGATCCATTTCTTAAATCCAATGAAATAAAATGGGGAATTAATCTTACAAAATAAAATATTATTTATGGTGATTGCATCTACATCAAAATATCATATTTGGTATATCCACATCTCAAAAATAATGTTTGTGATTAAATGATCAGAGTTCATTATTCGAGAGCCATAATTCCACCATAAATTATTTAAGAGGATATAAACCCATTTATTTAATAATTACTCTTTATAGTCACATGGTTCAGACATCAATCATATAAACAAAACCTTAATAACATATCCACCATCTTAGTGAAATCATTGGGGCTACCCATTTGGAAACACTAACGTTCATAAATCACATTCATTGTATGACCATTAAATTCACCCATAAATGAAAAATATTAATAAGAGCTATCAGATATAGAGTATTATATATCAAGGCCACCCAAGAGATAATTCTACACATATATTTATCATTCCACTAGGAGGAAGGAATTGATTATCCATAAAAAGACATCCTCATACTCTTCCAGCATAGTAGGAAACTAGTATCCTAATGTATTTTATACTCTAAGAGTAATTATATTCATCTTTTGACTCTTCTTATAAACCCTCTTTTGTACGATCCCTTCTTACTTTGCAAGAATATCTTTTTTACACATAAAGGGAAACCACATCCCATCACCATGGATACACAACACCCTTCAATTAATGAATTCAATCTAGGGAATAAATATATATAGTCATTCTATATATAATATTACATTATACGACCTTCTCGATGTGACAATGATATATAATAAGACTCTCAATGACCCAAGAATTCATTCATAGTGTCAAACAAAGAGTGTGATCACTCAGTCAGTACTAGTTAAAGTCTCCAAGTATTGGAATGTACTATGGGATAAAAAAATCTCTAAATATCAAACAATATATGTTTAAAAAAATGAGTGGATCACACACATGTCTATAAGTATTTATGTTAATTTATGTGATACATAAATCATACCTTTAATAATTCTGTGATCCTATGGGCTTTAGCCCGCCACTACCAGAAACTACCCTCTTTCATGGCCATGAGTTCCTTTAGCTTCGTGTAGACCACCCAGAGATGGTGGTCACAATATTTCATACATCCTTCCACATCTGTATGTTTTTCCCACTCCAATACCACATTCACTACCCATGTTTTCCTCCCATTAAGCTAGACTACATAAAAATGGGAGAACTATTGACCATATCCCTATTAGATATATGATGGGTCTAATAGTCTCAATGAAGATGACCCAAACCCTCATAAGTGAAGATTAAAATCTATCAAGGGTGACATTAGATATCCTGATATCCTTGAACTATGGATCCCCTATCATTTTATCCTCTCCCGTATCACCTCACACAACCATGTCTCTAGGCCTTTAGTCATCTACCTATTATCAAGGTCATTTCCCCTACATTCCCACTTCTATCATCAACTTTTAGAGTCTACACTTCTAGGAATCTCCCCACTATTAATACGTCATTAATAAGTCTAATATATATTGGAATTGAATGAGATATCATGGAATCCATGATATAATGACCTAGGATGTGATCAAAGGTTCATATAATGAAATACATCACATAATATATCCATGGTGTAACACGAGAGGTCGAGAATCCTCATGGAATACTATACTATGTTTATAATTCCCTTATATAATTTCATGATAACCTAAATCTTCACTAATATAAATATTTATGGATGGAACTACTCCCAAAAGTGAAGCTCAAAATCTTACTAGGAGATATCAATCTCACTTTTCCATTGATTAACACGACTCCACCATCAACCAGTGGATCCCAGAATCAATCTCTATGTAATGAACTCCATTTGATCTATTGGTTCCCTAATGTGGTACAATACATTGGATAATACCCCTAAAATTTCTTTATCTATCTAGGGGTATAGATAACTCCAAAACTATGGAGGTCAATTCCTATAAAAATATTGAAATGTACTTATATTTTCTGTATCCCCATACGATACTACAAGTGAAATATTATTCTCAATGGATGGTTCTATGACAGAAAAAAACAAGGACATACTACCTACCATACATGACCCTATAATAAGGACTCTTCATTCAGTGGAACATCCTTAAAACCATGTTATGGATTCTTAGCTAGATGTGAAAATGTATGATTCTTGTATTAAACAAGACACAACACAACCAATGGGAATATACTGCTAGATAACACAAGAAAGATATGGAATCCACAACCCATTTCTATATGATGAAAATACCAATTTTTTCCATGAAACAACGGTCTATAAGTACCAAGGAAACAATAATGTCATTAGAGTTTTAGTGAATAGATAAGTTATCCAACACTCCAACATAGTACACATTTCCCTAAAACACAAACTCAAAACACAATAACACTATTTCCATAGACCACAAATCAATATCACTACTTTTATGAAATCTATATTTCAACCCTAATGTAGAAAAAAAATACATTGATAGTATCTCATCATAACCTAACTCATCTAGCCCCTCATAGACTGTGATGTGTCAAGTGTGACTATACCAAGCATAAAAATAATATGAAAAGGGATGGACACCACAACTATTTTGAATATCCCACAAATGGGAGTCATTATCCTAAGGTACCATTTTTCACACACACACATATCCAAACATATGAAATGATGAATTTAAAAACAAAAAAATAGTTTCCTATATTTGGATACATTTTTTCCACCATCAGAGTATACAAAATGTACTAAAACTAATAAAGGAACAAATAGATTCCCAACAAAAATGGAAATATATTAAACCACCTCAGAAAGAGGATCTTTATTTAAATAGTATCACAAATATAAACCATGGTATTTCAATCCATATAGTGTGTTCCACTTACTCCTGGTCCTCCAAGGTGTCTATTAAAAGGTCTATATTCTATATAAGAAATGGAATGATAACGATAATATCATATTGGGGTGAGTATAAAGATATCCATTATAGCACCATGAAGTCCCAAATAATAAGTCATGAAGTGTAGTAATAATATCCAAAAAACATTTATGTAAACATGATAAGACAAAAAAATATAATAATAGACCCAAATAATATCATGATAGGTAATTGGTATCAGGGGATCTCAACAAACACTACAATGACACATGATTATTCTTAAGTATTCTGGATAATGATCCTTTCATGAGTACTAACTCCATGAAAAATGTTCCCATTTATGCCACTCATCTGAGTGGAAATTCACAATTTTCCTTGCCAAATATCATATAACTTTATTTCAAAAGATCACTCAATCCAGATATAAGATCACACTGATGACCACTGGGTGACCCAACAATAACAATTGTATCAATCTTCTAGAAAGGGAACCAAAACCTATCTATTTCATCCTTGTCAAAACCACAAACACCACCAATTAAGGATATGATAGAGGATCTCACCCCAAAACTCACAGAGGGATATGATGAACACTAACAAAAATAGATCAAATAATGTAGAACAAAATTGTATTCTAAAAATGTAATGACACATTGTACCCACACTGGAAATGAAAAAAGACCTATTCACAAATAAACCAAGTCTATAATGTGGAAACAATGGTTTCCATGAATTCTCATAAAAGTTATGTGTCATCTATAGAGGGTACATGACATGTACATATAACACTGAACCTACCCATTTCTGTTAATGTATTTCTCTTTCCACACCCATTTACCTCTGATAATTTCCACGTATTGTGGTTGAGCATGTGTATCTATCCATGTACAAGGTCTTGTCAAATTAATGGTTCAGGCTCGTGTACAATTCACATTTCAATATCTCATTCCATGTATGTGTGAGTGAATTCTTTGGTAAACATAGCTTGACACTAGAATCATGTCCCTTGACTCGTGACACATGTTACAATGCGAATAATCAATAAATATCCCTAGAATCCCAAGTCATGCAGTTTTGGGTCCCATACAACATGTGTCTATAGATTACACCCCATGTGTCTTTTGATTTTTCGAATCCTATGTTCCTTAATGTGTATTCCCACAAAACCATTACCTCAGGATCCACTACTAAGCTTTATCGAGGTGTGTGGATGTCATCGGGATGAGCATTTCAACAATTAAATATCTAATTTCTTCCATCCATTCTTATTGGGGAACCATTTCCATAGCTCGATTGATTACATTGTTTCAAACATGGAAAATTGATAACTCTAACCCAATCTTGTTCCTCGACTTACCATCCATCCCCATCATCAAACCTTGGGTCCGCCCTCAATCATGAACTAAAACTATGGAATTGAATCTTTTGACTAAATTAAGTTCTCAATTTTACCTAATAATTAGTATTTATCGAACAATTTGATAAAGAAATTTCAATAATGAACCTATGAATGAATATGGGAGAAATACAAGTCACACATGATATGAGAAATCTTTTTCCATTTTTCAGTGTGGCATTGATCCATATTAATTTTAATAGTGAATGAAATAAAAAATGTATCATATCTACTATAAAATAAATTAAAAATTTATGTGAGAATTAGTTCTTGCTAGTGGGATTGATCATCATTTTACATGAGATATAAAAATTAGATGAATCTAAATAAAAAAGTTACTACATAATGTTTTGATTGATTTATGATGAATAAAAATCCTATTTCATATTATTTCGTGAGATCCATGATGTCCTTTTGAATATATGATTTCTGATGAACTAGCATAATTTACTGACTCGTTGTCTCCCACCAACAATATCCTCTAACACCCTCTCCCAATTATTAGGTTTATATTGGTAGCCTAGTGAATTGGACATCACAACACATTTATATAGGTTGATTATGTTTTCAAACATAATTAACCAATAAATTAAATAGTTTCTGTTCTTTAATTATTTTTTGTCCCACAATGGTGCCTTATATGAATACCTACAACATATAATATAATTTTCCCGCCTATGGTAATACCCACATAACAGTCTCATCTATGGGCTCATATTTCAAATATAAGATTCTATTTGATAGTTATTTCACTATTTATAGAAAAAAATTGAATGTGTGATATTAATATATATAATTTTTCTAATATATAAATATCTGTTTCACAAGGCCATAGAATATCATGTTATCAAACGGTCTACCACCAAAAATATTTTGGGATATATTTCAATGATTTCAAAAAAAGAAGGGAGAGGTTATAAATGTAGTTATTCTGTTTGAAAGATAACCAATTAAATTGATTTGTTTCCATTAATTTCATGAATCATTTTGATTATTGAGAGAATATTTTTTCTAATATCAGATGATTTATAGGGATCAAGAAAATACATAAATGGTTAATTCCCTCTCTTTATTTTTATCACCAATCTGTTCTTCCCACATATATTTTTTTTCAAATAACTATTCTATTAAATTAAAATCCGCATTTTTCGTATACAATAACATACACAATAAAAAATATTATATAATTTTTTAATTGTTTTTATTGATTTTGAGATATTGAAAATTAAATATCATCATGTTATACTAAAAATTAAACTAGACTTGTTCACAATATTAACATCCTAAATTCCCCAAAAATTTAATTTTTTATATGTTAAGTGAGATTTTTTCCCAAAGAAATTACATAAAAATATATTCTAGAATGTTGAAATTTTTTTAACACAGATACACACACACCATGTACTCAATATTAGTTAAAAAATAAAAATGAATTTATAACATTCTTCATGTTACCCATGTGATTCTAATATTAATTTAAATTTATAGTAATATTTAAAAATAATTACACATTTAAAAATTAATAATTGAACTTGAATCTTCATACAATCAGATATTCACATGCTACTGTTACTTATCCTTCCATCATTATTTATATATATAAATTCAAAAAAAAAATTTATATATTTTGTAACGATATTGTAGAAATATTATCGCTATCCATGATAAAAATCTTATGTACAATCTAAAGGTTGTGATGAATTTATTTTTAAAATATTATAATTCCTTAAATATGGAAGATATGAAATATAAAATCACAAAATAAAATAATACAATTAAATTCAAGAGATATTTAACAATGAAATTAATTTCTCTTGATGTCTAATCATCCCTTATAAACATATAAATTAATACAATCATAACATGAAAAAAAATTAATAAATTAATGATAAAAAATATATATTGATTGACTAATATTTTAAAAAATATCATTTAAATTCTAAAAACTAATTTTAAAATAATAAATAAAAATCTGACTTCCCTCCAAAATAGTTCATTTGTTAACGTATTTTACATTATAAATACCTATCTTTAGTTATGTCATTGTGGTTTGTTTAATTATAGTTAGAGATATTAATGGATATAGGTTCTTTCTAAAGGTATATATTATTTTCCTTCCATATTAAAAACATTTAAACTCTTTTAAGGTGGTATATTTTATATAAGCAATATAATTGTTATAATTATTTTTATGAATTACCTATTAGTTGAATGTTGAATATATTACAAATGAAACTGATTAGTCTAATTTATTAATTAACTTTTTATAACATTTCAATAATAATACATATTTTTTTTTGTATTTAACCTTCACTATTATTCATTATTTCATTATAGTTTTTTTTTCAATAATAAGAAAAATTTCATAAAAATATAGGGTTTTTATATTCAATTGTACTTCTCCATCATTTAATTTTGTCGTTTGTTTATAAATGTTGAATTATAAATGTTATATAGATAATTACGATGAAAATAACCCACTTTTTCATTAATGAAACAAAACCCACATAATAATGGTCTCAATTTAATGAAGGGTGTTTTATCATCCTATAAATTTATCATAATAAAATAAATTATAAAATATAAAACATCCATTTAAAATAAATAATAATCAATTTGAACTCATATATATATATATATATCATTTATTATCAACTAATTGAGGATAATATCATTTTACGATTAATCACTCTTACGATTATACGTAAATTTTGAATTTAGTTTCTAAATATAATTTTTACATTTTCCCACTGTATAAAAGAGATATCAAAATATTATTTTATAGTTAAAAACATTTTTGAAACTATGATGTAAAATTCACACATAATCAATTGAACTCATATAGTGTAACTTCTACTTGTTTTAAAAAAACACATCAAGTATATTTCAATATTTTTGATTTTCTCTTAAGTATTCTATATAATAGAAAATCATATAAAAAAATATAAATTTGAAGATATTTTTTATCATCCCATCAATATTTCTATACAGTATTCTCTTTAGGAATGATAATTTTTTCCTCAATTTTGGTGACCATTCTTCTTTAACTATTTATAAATATTATACATTACAATTCATAAATAATTATCCACTAGATCATCCATTCGTAATTTTGATATAGTTTCATTCTCACAAACCAATCCATTTCTCAATTTCATTACATAGATTCACCATTTGGTTAACATGAAGTGTTTAAATTTTTGTCACATGATTTTATCACTTAAATTGAAATTTAATATTTTTCATAGAAACATATAGATTTTTTATCAAAACATATTCATTTTTTAAAAATAATTCAATTTTTCTCATGAAATTCATATTTATTCATTCAAATAACTAGTATTATTGTTTGGAAAACTATTTTTATAATATTATTGATGTTATAGGGGTCATACACTATAATGAATGTTTTACTTAAACTATACATATTTTTTTATAGTCTATATAACAAAATAATTTTTTCCCACAAAAATAAACAACATTTAAAAATTCAATCATCATATCATTATTATTTTACATTTAGATCATCTTATCAATATTCATCATAAAGTATAATTATTTATCAATTAATCAATCATGAACCATCATATAAAATTCTTTATTTTGTTTTTTTCACAAAAATTGATTTTTATATAGTTAATAAATAGTCACATAAGATTCTCCTAAGTTCTTAATCACCAATGGTCATCTAGTGTTGATATAAAATATTAACCTATTAATTTTTGATAAAAATGTCAAAATTATCAATTTGAAACCTAATTTCAAATCCTTGGGATGGATGACAAATAATTGAGTGTAGAGTAGGTGTATTTAATTTACTCTAAATTGACACTATTTAAATTTAAAGCATTTATTTAGAGATTATATATATTTATATTATAATTGTTTTTAATAATATTAATACATTTCATCCACTATAGAATATAATATTATTCCAATAATTTAATACAATTTTTATCTTTAAATATTAATAAAAATAACAGCAATTATACCATACTATACATTACACCATATATTATAAAAATATCACAACGCTCAAGGATATTTTTTTGTTTATCATTATGTGGAAAATTAATGGATTTTATTAACCATTAAATAATTAATATGATCCAAAAATTTAAAAATACCAATGAAAACTATTTACCTATGATTATATAACATTACATCAAAATTTAGTGTAATCCATATTCAATTAATAAACACTAAAATTATTTTATTTTTTTGTACAATGCTTCATCATTTGGTCTTTCCAATTTTTCATCATTATTTTTTCCTTTTCCTTTCCATACAATGTTCCACCATTTTATTTTTTTTGATAATGATTATTAATTTAATGTTCCACTATTTCTTTACAATGGACAACCATTTGATTAATTTATTTAAAATTTTTTATAAGGATCATAATCAATGAGTTTTCTCATTGGTTTAGAGAAATTTTCTAATGTTAAAAGGTCATGCATTGGGAAAAAAGGTAAATAATACCTATATAATACACAAATATAATTTTCTAAATAATAACACTCTTAAATAGTTCTAAAGCACAAATCAAAAAAATTTAGTGTCTCATATCATAACTACATAAACATCTTAATATATTATATCAAAAGATATTCCTCCATAATTATTATACTATGAAACATGTAATTTAAATCTCTCATTATATAATCATATTCATAACCTCTAGAATGGGACCATAAGAAAGGGCTGAGTTTAGATGCTCAGTAAGGGGAAAAACTATCAAAAAATTGATACACCATAAACATGATGAAATAATATATAGAGACATTAATATCAAAATATGATATGATAAGACTAAATTTAAAAATAATAAAATAATAAAATGAAATAAAATCCATAAAAATAAATTTAAGGATTTCTATCCATTTTTTCAGGACTCAAAATTCATATCAATAAGTAAAAACATGTGAACGTGAAAAAAATTTTAATAATATATTAGCAATGCAGTACGATCATTAAACATTTTCATTACTTGGTAAACATGAAATTTTTCCTCATCATAAAAACATTATTTCTTATAATTTTGTACCAAGATGCTTTCTAACAAGTTATATCATGATATAAAGAATAGTTCTAAAATCCATCACACACACCCATTCCAAATCATGAAACACTATAACATATTCGCATAACCATTCTATCCCATGAGATATAATCCATCACCCAATACATTACAGGGAGTAATATGTCGAACCCATCTCATAATCTATATATTCCCACTTCACAATAATAATATTGATTCATTATCTCATAAAAAACCTATGTAAAAAATAATGGGTTACTTAAAAAATGATGAATAAATAGAAATCATAATATGTATAAAATATTATTTTACAAAATAATCATATAAAAATTAATTATTTTTTAGGTGATAAAAAAAATGACTTCATGAATAGTAATCCATAGAGGGTAAATATATGTCCAAAAATAAAATTATTCACAGATCATTTTAAATAATTGAAGGGAAAATTATATTCATTTTTTTAAGTGAGAGATAATAAATTTAAAAAAAATTAATGTATAAATTTCTAATATAAAACACAATTTAAGAGAAAAAATATTTTTTAAAAATTTGCTGTGAAAATACATTGAAAACATTCACTCTTATATGATTATTTCCTAATTTAAATTTGGATATGATGTAATTTTTCTAAAAAGGTAAGTTAAAATATGTTAATATATTGTAATGTTAAAAAAATTAATAAATTATCCTCAAAAAATAATTAAAAAATGTCAAATTTAAATGTAGTGTGGATGATAGAAAAATTATTTTTAAAGGATGAAAATTTATTTTATAATATTTTTGAAATAACCTTATTGAAAACCCAGATAAAAAACTGAAAAATAAGAGATTTTATTTAGAGTTAGGTAATGTATATAAAAGTATATTTGGTGAAACGTAATTTTTTATATTCAATATATATACAGTAACATTGTTGTGATGTAAAAACTTGGACATGGATGAAGAAACCATTAAATTAAAAGGGATTTATTCATTACAAAAATTAATTGTCACAAAATAATAGAATCATATTGGGATAATTCATTAGTGTGTATTATTATTTCATAATAAAATAATGTTTTTATACAAACATGAAATCGTCAGAGGTTATAATATATCAATTATGAAATAATATATTCAATTAACAATGATTTGGACCTAATGTAATGATTTTAGTTATGAAAACTCTTAATAATCCATGAATTTTATAACCACAATTATCATATTTAATATGTCGAAATATATGATAATAAATATTAAATGTGGTATTAGGATAATATTTAAACCATTTATATAGAAAACATGAATACAACTAAATCTTGTCTTATGGGATTCAAATTTGAGACAAATAAACTCTCAGAAATTTTATAATTTTCAATGTAATAATAAAATATAAATAAATTTATGGGAATTAATTATAAATATTGAGAAGGTAAAGATGAATTAAAATTTTCTACTGTAATAGGATAAAAAAAATTTACTTATAGGAATGATTTTAATGAATAACCATTTTAAGTCAAAAATAAAAAGAATTAGTTATAATAACCATTATCTATTAGAAAATAATCTAATAAATCCCATTTAATGAAATGGAAATTGAATGAAAATATAAAATACCATAAATATTAATAATAAATTGTAATAAAATTTCTATTGGAAATATATAGTCCATTTAAAAATAATTAGATCCCTAAAATCATATAAAACTGAACAAATGTTATTTTCATAAAAAACTATTACCCTATTTCCCTGCACACTCAAATGAACACTATGATACTATACGTAAAATATAAATATATCATATAATAATTTCATTAACATATTCATATTAAAAAATAATTTATATTTATATTTATAATAATTATATACATGTATATTAGTTTCTTTTTTCCTATTTTCACAGATGTAGTGTTTATAGTTTTCACCATTTGTAATAGTTCAATAAGATTGGTGTCGTAATAGTTCCTATAATAAATTTTTGAATTATTATTTAATTAAATTTACCTTTATTTATGTATTATAATGAATTTTAAGGTTTAAATTTCTTTCCAGGTGTATCTTAATCTTTATCTTCGAAGAAGAAATTGGTGATAAACATTTTTCTGTGATTTTTAAACTATATAGGGCTTTTTTTAATATAATGAGTTATTCAATGTTTTTTAATGTTTAGATCAAAGGAAAAAAATATTTTAATATTTTTTGTAAATTATATTATTCAATTAATTATGTCATAGTAATCATTCGTGTCATAATATCACATCATTATTTATTTTGGTGGTCAATCCAACAAAAACATGAACACAGATTAACTTGATTGGTGAGTATTGTTAAGGAGGTGTTTATTTTGACATAATATCATTTCAAAAGAAAAATAATGATATCCATTTAATTTTATTATAATGGTGAAAAATTTTTAAATAATTTTTTGTTAACAAATAAAAATAAGTGGAAAATTGAAAAATTATTCACCGTAGAGGGGGTTGTCCATGAAACACTCAATTAGAATTTCAGTTACAAAATGAATGATAACAGTAATAATGGACTATAATTTATAATTCAAGAATAATTAATAAATTATATATCATATTTATTATTAAATACCATTAAAATTACCATAAATGTGTAGGTTGTGATGTAAATCTAAACGCTTCACTTCATAAAGGTGGAAAACCACGCAAAAACCCAAATGCTGATTTTTTTCATTACAGATATGAGTAAATAACTAGTGGTTTTAAAAATATTTTAAAAACATCTATATAGAAAAGATTAGAGGTTCTTTTGAGAGATCTCTTCTCTTGGGAGTGCCCATGGGTTTTGTGGTGTCAGGCGATTCGGTGCGGACGACGTCCTCTCTAGTGGCATGGAGTTGGTCTTGGCAGGTGGGGTCTACAGGTCGATGGGGACAGTGGATCATCTGGGCACCATTTAGGTTCGAAGCGGATGGAGGAGTTGCAATCATTGGAGGTTTTGGTTGTTGCTTCAGCTATTCTTCTGATGGAAGCGGTCTCTCTCCGGCTCCTTGGCGGTGTGAATGGAAGGCGTTTACAGGTTCGTACAGGTCTTGCGTGGAGATGGGGATCCGAACCTGTTGAAGGTTGGGAGAGATTGCACAGCGGATTTGTCGCTCTCGGGCTCAACTTCGGTGTTGGCTATTAGAAGGGATGCCGATCTGGATCGCAGGATCTTCATGAAATGGATCTGCTACCGGCAAGGGTCAGGTTGGTTGCGGTGATGCAAGCCGGCTCAGGCGGAGGATTGGGCGTACAATTAGGCGACGACCTCGGGACAAGATGTGTGGACCTCGGGATGCGGGTGAATGCATGATAGCTATTATGTTCTAGTTTCGGTCTTTGGACCACTGATTTTCATAAGTATTATCCCACTGGATCCTCAAGTCATTGAATTTATGGATTTGGGCTTATGTAATTGGTTCATTTATGGGTTTTTCATTGGGTTTTACCTCCCGGGTCCTACTGGCTTTTTATGGGTTTTCCCTTAACCAAATCAAAAAGGGTTTCTATTGTATTTTTCATTTTTTTTAATAAAGGGGTGTACCCCCAACCATTGCACTAAAACTCTATATGAAATTATTGTCCCCATTTAATTATTTTACCTTTGTTATGGTTTGTTTATAATGTAAATAATAATAATGAAACACTAATAAGGACTGGATACAAATTTTCAAATGATGATCATCATCTTGATCAAGGAATTTGATTTAAGAGGCCAAGGATTGTTTTTTTGGATAAGGGGAAATATGTTTTATATAAATTTTCATATGCTTTTTTATTGTGTTAGTGACTTATTAAATTATGTGTGGAGTATCTAAAGGGGATAGTCATCCCCCTTTTGTATGGGAATAAGATTGGAATTTTAATGGAAAATAATTTTCAATAAGATGTAAAAACATAATATTATAAATGTTAGGTAATTTGAGGGATGTAAGAATGGTAAAAAATATATGTAGTACTTTAAAACAAAAAATATTATTTTTATAAGGTGTAATGTTCTTGTTCATTTTGGAGAATTCTCGTGAGATTAGATTGGTCTTTAAAACTGAAAATACTATTAAGTAAATATTAATCATATAAAATTTTATTAATAAATAAATATGGATAAACATATTAACATATTTATAAATTATGACTCATAATTTGGTCTCCATTTAACTCATTTCATTTTTTAAATATGAAAATTTGTGATTTTAAATTAACCACAATTAACCAAAAAATAGATTTCTAATAAATTTACATTTGTAAACCAAAAAATTATGTATAAGATAAATATCTCATGGTTACAAATTTTTATGAATCTAATTAATTGTTTTTAAAACAAATCCATCTTATGTTCATTTATAATTGAACCAATCATTATTTATACATGAAAATATTTATTTAAGAGAAAGAAATCCGAATAATATTAAAATTTATATAAAATTAAATGTAATTCGTAAAATTTTAATAAATTTATTTATAAATTTAAAAAATATATATCAAAATTTTAACATTAAAATATATAATAAACCAATTAAAATTATTTTATAATCATTTAGGCCTTGTATATATAATGATAAATAAAAAACTCCCTATTTGGGAAAAAATGTATATTTCACTATTCACATAAAAATAAATTATATTTTTAAAAAATAAAAAAACTAATTTTAATCTAATATAACCTTAAAAATGATGTTAATTTTTGAATATAAAAATATTCAAAATGATATGTTTTACTTCAAAATAAAATCATGAAATATTCTTAAAAATGATTTAATGTTGAATTATTTTTGTCATATTATATATTTAAATAAAATTATTTCTAATTAATAATTTTTTGATCATCTAGAAATATCTATTTTTTAAAATAGAATTTGGGAAAAAAATTATATTTTATTAGATTTTTAGCTATAATAATTGGGTTTTATTTCTAGGATGAATTTTATTTTATTTTGTCCTTAAATTTGTCTATATATTAAATTTTTTATCAGTGTTTATAAATTATAAATATATGGATTTATTATGAAGTACAATATATATATATATATATATATATATTCAAATTTCATGTGTACATAACCATAGAACATGGTTTTTATGGATAAATTCCCTTATTTTTATATTTTCTTCAACTTAAAAAATTGTATCCTTAAAAATTTAAAAGTCATACAATGAAACTAATATACATAGTGATATTTTTACTAACCTATCACTAGTATATGGACATGGTTCAATTATGGATTCAAATTGGTATAACCTTATGTGATTTTCGATAGTTTCTATTTTAAAATAGATATTCCATCTTGAGTTAAATAATAATAAGTGAAAAAAGATAAACCAACATTGAAAAACTCCACTCAATCCTTGAATACGTTTCGTATAACCTGGATTTGATAATTATTCCACAAACTATTTTCTTTATATCTTAATAAATAATATGTGAAATCATATGTGACATAAGATATCAAGTAGTCTACAATAAATATCACAATCTACCTTTATTTATGTAATTGAATAATATTTTCCTTATTCCCATAAACCACATGGTGGTTCATGTCAATCATGTTCCTTAACAATTGGATTGTTTCATTTTGTTTTATATTGGTTGAATTAATCACATCAATAAAAATGAAATATTAGTGGATCCTCAGGTGGAACATTATACTCCTTTATTATAACCCACTTTTACTCTTGAAAGCATGTCAATTAATTCCCTCATTTACCAATAGTTAAGAATATTCTAGTCCCCCTAAGGAGCAGACCTTAGTGATTTCTCCCATTTGTTTGAGATATAGGTTATTTAATATCCTTTCATTCATTATATCTATTAGATACATTTTCTTGAGTCTCCATCCTTTTTTTCAATGGTGCACTCAGTATTTAAACTATTGTTACATTTTTAATCATGTTTCATGATACTAAAATTGTAATAATCAATTGATTTCTTTATGTATAAATTTTAAGAATTGGTTTATTATTTATTTAATGACAAAAATGTCTTTCACACCAAATAATAACAATGTTACTTCAATTTCCTCAAGTAAATTTCCATAATATCAAATTTAACTTAATCATAATGGTTTCCCAAAATGGTAATAAACCTTTAAAATTAAATTAATCATTTAACACAAAATCAATTTCCAATCATATTGTTTGTCAAAAATATAAATAATTGTTTCTAAATATTAATATAACTCATATCTATTAGATATTTTCTATAATGGAAAACAATTTCATACTATATAAGACAACACATATGCTACTATAATTTGTTTCTCCTATTTTTTCATTCAGTTGTGGGTTCGATACACATGTCCCTGAAAGGCATTATGGGTTGTTACACAACATGATGGTTGTAATTTTTCAAAAAATATAATAACATAATTCATATATGATTAAAAACATGAGAAAATTCATAAAAAATAACCCTAATATATTTTCCATTAAAGAAATGTTTGTACCTCAAAATAAATCTCACAAAATTCATTATTTATCCCAAAATTGTAGTAACCCATAATTAACACACACAAAAATAAAATATAAAACCTAAATTTTATACATACCTTTAAACATATGTCTATAAATAGTAATGTAAAATTCATTAGAAAACCATTTTAATAAATCGCATACTAATCATATGGGTTATATTTCAATAAAATCCTCTCATAATAATCTTAATAATCGTAGTCCTTCAACCCTTGAAACCTAAAAATCGGTGATTAAAACATTTAACATATGGTGGTCATTATATATATAAACATGTGGTGGTATCCAATACTCTTAGGAAAATTTCTAATTATTCATACTAGTTTCAAAACATATTTAAATAATCCTCTATTTACACCTATAGAAGCCAAATACCCACACTCCAATATCGGATGATAAAAAAAACATTACATTTTACGATTTAAGATAATTATGAAAAACTCTTACATATAATGGATGCAAACAACATGAACATAAAAATATATATTATCTGCCAAAATGTATTCAGATGTAGCACCCTCCTTATACATAACCAAAATTAAATATATTTCAATATCATGGGGAATGGAAACAGAGGAATATATTGAGATCAAATGACATAAGGTTGAAATAGTGTATTTAAATTATTACATAAACATAACATGATTATAAAAGAATAATAATATGATCACAACATTTGAAAATTATTCCCTATAAATAAAAGTATATAATATCGAACCATAAAATGTTTATATTTAATAATATATGAGTTGTAATGAACCATGATCCATGAATGGATAAAATAGGTATGAAACATTGAATTTTAAAATATAAATAAGTTTTTAATATCATTTACTTATTAGTCAACGATATCTTCTAAGACTATCATAGTGGAATAGGTTCACTCCAAAAAAAACGTCTTCGTAGCAAAGGATCCCACCTAAGACATTAACAATGGGTAAGGTCCCTTTCAAATTTTAGTTTAATTCATTTTTATATTGTTATTTATAAGATTATATTTCAATCATTACTAAATATATTTGAGAAAATATACATCCCTCCTGTCATTACTTATAACATTACCATTATCAATGGTTATAATATAACCACTACCACATATTTTAATATATAAATATAAATTTTATTTGATTTAAAAAAAAATTCAATAAATTAGAAACCATGAAATGATATGGGATTCATAAAAAATTTATTATTTCATAAACCACATAAATGATATGTGTTTAATACATATTACATCATTTAATCCAAATATAACCCATGGAAAGCTAACATGTTTTGTAAACAATGTGTCATATTAAACATAAAAAATACATTCAATGAATTAGGAAGTGAAATTTTATATTATATTCCTAGTAAATATTATTTAACTTCAAATTATTTCATCTAAAATGGAATTTTTTTGAAAGATCCCTTTGAATAATTATTGAGGATCATAAATTTTACATTTTAAAATCACTTTCATTGATAAAAAAAATTTCACTTATAAATAAAAAAACATTAAAAAAACTTTTAATCATGTAATGTAAGAATAATATCAATTATATTATATGAAGGTTTTAAATACCATTCATTACCTATAAGTTAGAAAACATTCATTTCTTAATTTTTTCCGATAATTCCCTAAAGTACCTTCTTTGGAAAACACTAAACATAATAAATTCAAATTCTTTTGTAAAAAAATAGAACATGGGAATCATGAATTTAAAAAATTATCAGAGAATATTAAGATAATATTTTAATAATAATTTTAAAATAATTTATGTATAAGCTAAATATTTACCATTAGAGACCTAAATATAAAAAATCCATAATAAATAAAAGATTGTGAAATAGGCATTTTCCGATTTGGTAAATTTTTAATCATATGACCAATGAAATAAATAAATTCATATTGAAATTTATATCCAATAAATATCATGAAAATATTCATAAAATACATTCATTATTAGTTTATTTTCAACAAAAATGAAATTTTTAGTGTATAATTCATATTTACAACTAATATAAATGTGAGACTAAAATCTCTTACCTTGAGTCTTACTCGCTAATAACATTCTTTTTAATATTTATTAATTAAAATATTATAATTATGAACTTTATTAATAAAATTTATATATATTATTTTTCTTTATATATCTCTTATTACAATGTTTTAAAAATTACATAACTATTTTTGTTCCCATTATATGTTTTAGTGATAATCATTTCATATGTCAAAACTAACATCAGTATGATTAATATGGTAAAAGTTGTAATTATTCCATAATACATTGAATAATTGTTATGAAATAAACAGAATTTTAAAAAAAAATTAATTCAAAATAAATTCATTTAACATATTATTGAAAAATTGTCTATTTTTCAATCATGGAGATTGTTGAACGTACTTACAGATGAATAAAATTTCCATATTTCAACAATTGTTACAAAAGGCTGGTATGTATTATTATTTCATTACATAATGATCATTATATAATATAAATATATATATTATCTAATTAATGATAATTATATATATATATGTCATACTTGTAATCTTGGGATTAAAAAAGAATCACATCACAATGTGAAGGTGGTGGTACGCACATACACATGAATCACACTATCTTTTTTTAGTGTATAAAATGGTAAGAGAGTAAATTATATATTATCCTTTAATAATGAAAAATATTTCCTTAATCTAATATAATAACAATAATTCCATCAATAGAAACAATATTGAGATACAGTTATAGAAAAAAATTACATGCGTTTGGATGGTAGTAGTCTACCATAAACATTAATGAAAGTTTCATTTACTATATCATTAAAGATGAGATTTATATAATTCATTGAAAAACATAATAAAATATAATTTTATATAGGATAAATTATTTATTATTTAAATAAGACTGAATATGTTTTTTTATGTGGAATATTAAATAATACTTTGATATTTTTATTAATGTTATACCACTTCTTTGGAAGATCCCCTTTTTTAAACATCTTAAGATCAATAAAATTTGAATTATCCCAAAAACCACTATAATTAGGGGAGTGATTGTATTTCGGGATTTTGGAAGGTATATTATGAAAAAATGTGTTTTTAATGTGTGATTTTATGAGGAAAAGATGTTATTTTTTAGAAGAGATAATATTGTCACTAAAGGAATACTTCAAAATATTAAATTAATACAAATTAATTCTCAATTCATAACAATTAAAAAGATAGATATTTTGAAAATAATATTATTATGGTTGTTGATAAATTCATAAAAAAAAATTAAATATGATTTGACAGTATTTATAAAAATATATATTGGTTTTAACCCATATTTAACTGTTTTAACTTTTAACTTGGAAAAATGATTTTCAACTATTTTAGGGTCAATATATGTACACTAAAATGAAAAAAAACACATAAATGTAACTGGATCAGTATGTTAAACATTAAAATAATATAATAGTGAATTTAATTTATTTGAATATTTTCAATAATTTGAAAAACTATATTTTAATATAAAATATTGATAATGTCATTTATTTGAACAATTCATTACATTAACAATAATATTATCAGGATAACATCTAATATTCAACCCAAATATTTTATGATATCTATAAATGTTTGTTTTTATTTATAAGTTTTATTAATCTCATTATATTTAAAAAATTATATTTCTTTTAATATTTTTAAAATCAATATTTGATTTTATTATTAATTAAATAAATTTAACCTCATCATTGCATAATAATAAATCGTAAATTTATCATTAATAAGCATTTAAAAAAAATTAAAATGAAAAATATAAATATTTCATATTTAATAATAATACATACATTCAAACATATCAATTGTATAAATCCAAATTACATATATAACACTTATTAGAAACAATAGTGTAATATTAAATAAATTTCATTAATAAAAAACTATTATGGTCATAATCTCATAAACATGGACACAAATGGTCATAAATTAAACTATTTGATGATTATGGTCGAGATATACTACTAAAATACTATTTAGGTATGTGATTGGGACATTTAGTAGTTCTTATGATTTTATTTTTTTACAATAAATTTTCATATTTGTACACTACTCAGGTAAAAAAAATTCCAAATTTTAAAATTCCTATTACCCAAAAATATAAATGAAATAATTAAATAATGTGGAAATTTAAATTGAAAAAAAATTTTCATTCAAAATTAAATTCACATAATTCCTAGAATTTAATTTTAAATAAATCTATCAAAACATAATGGAACATATTATTTTTGAATGATATCCCTTTTAAAATATAAATTTTTTTGTACTACATTCATGTATATAATAAATTTAAAAAACCATAATTATATTATTCTAAATAAAAAATAAAAAATAAACATTTCAAACTAACTACAAACATAACTTAAAATTGTATATACTTCAAAATATAATATTGTTTTCAATTATTATTTTTAATTTTCACTATTCATAGAAAAATCATTTTTATTAAATTATAAAAAATATAAACATAGGTAATTTTGAAAGGATTAATTAAAAAATAAAATTATTTTTATCAACATTATTTTTAATATTTATAAAAATTATTAAAAATACTGAAAACCCATTTTTTGTAGAAAATGTATTTTTGAAGAATAAAATAACTTTATTGATAATTCAATTTGATTTTTTAAAATAATTAATTAATAAAATAGAAATGATTATGACAGTTATATTTTTCATAATTAATTATTACAGTTCATACATATTAATTTAACAACTGCGATATATCATTCACATTAGAAGAATAATATGTATTTTTGGATTAATTACACTCTGTATTTCATATATCATAAAATGTAGACTTTATTTTTAATATCACTAGATATTACATTCTACTCCATTTAATAAACTATATCCTGAATATTTAATATTGGTCTTTATATTATGTATTTAACTATATAAAATTCCCTTTTTAATTTAACATCATAAAAAGGATTAATAAAACCTCAACTTGATTATAGAGAAAATAAAAGTATGGAGTTCATCTGGAGTTACACATGCTTGGCTTCCAAGTTAGATAACATATTTGGGATGTGAATAAATGGAAATATGAAAGAAAAATAGCTCCCACTTACAGATAAAAAGTAATATATATTATGTTCTAATTAATGTTAAGCACCAAAAATCCTAAATATAAATTGGGATTATATGCCATTTTCCGATAAAAAAGTAAATATATAATATTTGTTTCATGACCCTTTTTTTAGAGTTTATTAATTTCACTTTCATATATAATAATAACATTGGGAAATAATAATTACTTTAAAAGTGAAATTTCATCCTTTTTTTATTTCCAAAATAATATCATATTTTTCTCTGAATGATTAGTATTTAAGAAGAATGTTTTGTTTCCAAACTAACTAAAATTAACTTCTAATAGACCTCATAACCCACATAAGTATAAAATAAATTACTATAATATTTTCAACTTTAAAAACCCAATTTGTTTAGAAGATGATGAGATGAATCCAAAAAATAATATACTTTCATATGAGGAAAACTAAATTTATCTCCAAATTTTAATAGCAATACCCAAATTACATATTATACCATTCAGTAAAATAAAATACTTAAATGTACTGAAAGTATTTGACACTATCATCGAAACCAAAAAATATGAAATATTTGATCACATAATCTTTTAAGAAAATTTTATTATTTATATTCCAAAATATACACACTAAATTATAATTTCCATAATGAAATAACCATATCCATATGTATCCTGAATCAAAATAAATACAAAATAACCTCATATATTCTTTAAAAATACAATTTAACCTTCATTTTCTAAAATATAATTCCATAATATTATATTTTCCTTATTTATATAGGGTATAAATAATTATAAAAATTGTTCCGAAATAACATTAATCACTTAATGCCAAATAAATTCCCAATATCTTGGTTATCTATCAATTAAATTATATGCCCCAAAAATGAACATAATCATTGTCTTTAATATGGTTTAAATAATTAAAAAAAATTATTGTATCTAAGAAATCTTATAGTCTAGTGGTCGATGTTGCACCCAAATCACTCATTAGTTGTGGTTTCAATACCCATGGCCCTGCTAGAGATGATATGTTTTCACCCATTCTATGGGTATTCATTTATCTAAAAGAATATCAATATCATCCTTATAAATTGTTAATAAATTTTGAATTTTCAAAATTTAATCTTATTTCAATTAACATTAGTGAGATCTTATAACCTCAAATGTTATCACCTAACTTTTATATTTAAACCCAAAAAGTAATATCCCATAAATAAATAAAAATGAAAATCATATTACACTAAATTTTATCCATTATTTTAATCATATTTTAATAAAAATTAATTTAATTATTCCCCAAATAAATGTTTCAATAAAACCTATTCTAAACCTATGGCTTTCACATCCATAAATGTCTCTCAAGATACTCTTAATCATCATAGTCCATCACCAACAAAATCCAAAAAATGGGGGTATATAGAATTTAAAATATAATCAAACAAATAATTATAATATCATTGTGGTATCAACAACTATTAAGAAAACATCTCAAGAAATATTCAAATATCTAAATTTATTGATAATTACAATTGGTACTAGATATAATATCTCTAGACCTTATTTCTCAAATCCAATGAAAAAAATAAACAATACCTTTCTATATTTAATAATGACAAACATGATCCAATTTTAAATATGTCAATCAATCCAAAAAAAAAAGAAATATTGTATCACTTTCTTATTTAGTGATTTTTCTGGATTATAGTTTTATAAATTTAGGACAAAATCTTACATATAATTGAAAACAATATGATTATAAAAATCTAAATAATCTCCAAAAACTTATTCATATCAAGGAACCTTCTTATTCATACCCTATATAAAATCATTCTTTATAACCTAGGGAAAGGAAACATAATAAAATGGTGAACTGATATGTTCAGTGAGGGAAAAAAGTTGAGTTTTCATTGATTGTATAAGAATAACATGAGTATAAGGACATAAAAATATGAAATGAAACATTTTAAAATTATAGTCTAATTATATATGATAATAAACTAGATTCTTGGGATTTTTTAAGTTTATAACATAGAAGTCAAAATGGAAGATTATCCATAAGATAAAAATAGTTTCATAAGTGATGGAATTTTAGCCCACACATAATCAATGAAAATATATCCATTATTAGTCAATCCCCTTATTCCTAATATCATAGTGGAATGGGTTCACTTCCCAATCCATCGGAGTAGTTGATGCTCACATTAATGTGTATCATAGGGAAAAATTTCACTTTCAAAATTAGGTTCCTTACCCATTCACTTTCTACATATCTCATGATATGTTAATCTCTACACAATGAATTGGAAGGAAATGTATGTCCCAATCATCATTGGTAATAATATAACTTGTAAACATGGTTGTAACGTTACCATTTTCCATGGCTATAATGGAAAAAATATCACATAATGAAATACACATATATTTTCACTACAAGATTATAAAAATTTAATCAAACAAGAATATATGAAATGTAATGGGATTCATAAACATTAAAACATAGCATCACACATGAAAAAAAATGTATTTCAAAGAAATTTATTTATTTCACAAATGTATAACCCATTGTAAGGTAATAATTTTAATAAACACCATGGAGTCATAAAAATAAACCATAATAGAATGAATATGTATGGAATCCTTAGATAATATTCAATGTAAATATAATAAGAATAAAATAATGTTTTCGTGGATAAGAAAATGATTTTGAAAGATCATTTGGTGTAATTATTTAGGATAAAAATCTCTATTTTAAAATAATATCCAATTTTAAAAAAAATACACACATAAAAATGAAAATAATTTATTTTAATAAAAAATGTAAATATTAAAATAATAATCAAATCACTGAGCCTTATTGATGAAGGGAACTTCTATACATTTAGTGTTAGTGAAAAACAATCCATTTGTATATTTGTCCGAAAATTCAATGAGTACCCCATTTGGAAAAAAATAAAAATATTCCATTCAAAATGTTTTGTAAAAAAATAAAACCTGAGTGAAATTTCTTTATAAAAAATATTTGGGAATATTAAAAACCATTTTGAGTATAATTTTAAAATTAATGGATATGGAAGCCAAATATTCTCAATTTAAGACTTAAACATCACAATTCATGAATATTATTGAAAATGTTATATAAACAACAACCAATTTGGTTACATTTGAATTATATTCCCTGTCAATGAAACACATAGATGTATATGTATATAACATAATTTTTATAATCATAATCAAATAATAAATTAATGGTATTTATTTACACCACATAAAACAAAAAAGTTGTATACATGTCATGTGTCCTAGAGATGTAAAGGTTATATGAAAATACCTTACCCTGAGTCTGACTTGTCACATATGTTTTTTATAATATTGAATAATTAACATAAGTTAATTATTAACTTTACTAAAAATAATTTATCATGTTTATTATTCCTTTTATCTGTCTTGTATACATATTATATAAATTAGATAATCATTTATGTTCATGTAATATGTTTAAGTGATATTTGATCCATAGGTCAAGAATTACATTGATAAGTTTACAATGGTCAAACATGTCATTATTAAATCGTCTCTATAATAATTATAATTTCATAATTGTCATTTTTATATATAAATTATACTTTTAAAAACAAAAAATTTACATTGTTATGAAAAATGAACTATGTATAACCCTAGAGATGGTAGAACAGGGGATGGATATACAATATTTAATTAGAAATATATCTTTTTAATATATATATATATATATGAAATGGAAGTTATAATTATTTTAGGGATGAAATAGTTGATGATAATATAGAAGAAGAAAATAAATTAAAAGAGGTAGTTTGATAATGTTACCAGTGGAATATATCCTCCTTGAAGTACCACTTGAGGATCATGGAATTGGTCCTTTAGTGAGATAATAAGTAGTTGGATATGGGGATAATGGAAAGTTGATTCATTTGGTATATATTTGGTTATTTTCAAAGATTGGAAGGTGTGAAGATAAATGGTGGTATTTATAAGGTGACGATAGGTACGTTTTGTTAATTGTTTAAAATATTTTTATATTACAAGTATATTCTCGATCCAAATTCTTTTGAATCGAACAAAAGTGACCAGGGGATAAAATTTTCAACCATATTTTTCCCATTTATCCTTATTTAATATTTTCTTAATTTTTATAAATTTAATTAAATTATATATTCATAAAATGTAATTATTATAGATTTTGATACTATTCATTCCTATGACATTAAACAAATCAATGAAATAGGTAAAATATAAAAACTATTTTATTATCTCATAACCATGTAATAATAATATAAATAATTCATTGACCACATTAAATATCTCAAAATGTAATTTTTTTGATATTTCTATTATAATTTATTTTATTTTTACATTAATTTTATAATTATTGCAACTTTTTTCTATAAATATTTATGGTAATTATTTTGTCCATAATAATTAAAACTAGTTAACATGATCAATATAATTATTTTATATTTCAACATAATATTTATGGTTTAAAATATATTATAGAATACCATATATTAAAAATTGTCTAATTATTAATAACAATGGCATGGAATATTTAACTTTTAATTATATAAAATACTATAAGGGTCTTAATGTAAACCATGTTTCTTAAAATGGTCATAAATTCCATCCATAGTTGATTATGGTCATAAATTAATCATTAAAAGGATTATGTTAATTTTTTATGGCCACATTATAATCCTTATCGCAATATTTATATGTTTAATTACCTCATTTACCCTTCGTTATGATAATAGAATTTACTACGATTACTATTTATATGGACCATCATATAAAAGGGGAATATTAAATAAATTTGGAGATCTAGTTTCCATATAAGGAATAAATATTTTTCAAATTTAAAAAACAAATTTATTTTTATTTAATTTAATATGATATATATAAAATGAATCTAATTTTTTTATTAAAAATTCTCTTTTTAAGTGTAAAATATTTTATAATATTGTTTTTTATAAAATTGATATCAATGACTAAAATTATACTATCTATAATAAAAAATATATAATCATGACTAAATAAAAATTTAAAATATTTAATACTACTCTTTGCATTCTATAAAAGAAAAATAATTTTCAATGAAAAACATAAATTTTCAATATTCATTAAAATTTCCAAATATTGATGAAATCCCAAAAAATATATCATATAATTATTTTTAAATGAAGAATTAAATAAATGAATATTATATTTCCAAGAAAAATTTCAACATTTATAAAGATTAATTTTATTAATTTTCTCATAGAATGATATAAAATCAGTTTTTAAGAAAATATATTTTTGAAGCATAATTTTTTTAATATTATATACTTATTTCATTAAAATTAATAATTAAATATATTTCATAATATTGTTATTACTATTAATACCATACAATTTAGTTCCTAGGGTGTAATTTATTTTTAAACATTGTGTTGTGTAAAACATAAGCTATTTATAAAATCAAACTATTTAAAGAGTATTATTTATAAAAAATATTAGGGTATTTTATTCTTCAACATTATGAAATTTTTATTTAAAATTGAATTTTTTATAATAATGGGAAAATAGGTTAGGGTACTTCTCCTTTATTACTTCCTCTAGCTCCCAGGTCACCTCTTCATATTTGTGGTTCATCCATGGTATATTATTCTGGTGAGTGGGGTTACAGCGTATGTCATTATCAATATGTTCTATAATCTTAAATTGATTGTACTAATAAGAGGGAAAAAATATTAACTACACCGCCTCTGAATTTATTATATGTAGTGGATCTGGTATGTATATCCTCAGGAGAGATAAATGGTATAAATTATGTAATTCAGACCTATTTTGTGGAAGTTATTGACAATATGTCACATCTCAAATGTTATCAATAATATCAATTGAAATTATGTACTTGGGGATTCACATTACATTCTTTCCAAATCCCATGAATCTCTACCATAATGTGATGAATATTAATATCATATCTCTAACATGAAACTCTATGTCTCGTAGATTATTGTCTAAATAGCACTTATGTAATATTTGGGTATCCATGATTTTTTAGTGACTAAGTATCATATTTATACAATTTCATTGACCAATTTATGTTCTTGTAATTTATGTTCTAAAACATTATACTAGAAATTATGTGTTGTACATCACTTCATATAAAAGGGATTCATATGGAGTTATTTGGATTTTTTGGTAAACTATTGTTATAAGATTACTCGACTTGTGGAAGATGTTGAACCCATCATCATTTAAATTACATGGGGAATGTCATCAATGTATTATAGTGGTTGAATTTTTCCCTCAGTCTTGAAATCAGTTTTAGGGTAATAATTTGTTTGGAATTTCTCTATAATGTTTAGAGAATATTGGAGACCTTTTAAGGACATGGATGTAAATCCTGGATCTCAAACAGATAAAGGAAATAATACTACTAAATACAACATCACCAGTTATCTAATGTATATACATGCCATTTTAATAGGTGATAAGTCCTATTTAATTTAAATAAAATGAGTAATATATTTTAAGACTAACCAAAACCACCAATATAATAATATGTCATCTAATGTCTTCAGAAGACCAGTGGAAAATTCACTAGTAATTTCTTTACAATTTCAATTTTGGTATAGGTATCACTTTTTAGTATACTGTTACAATTTTTCCATTCATCCTTTACATTCTGAAATTATTGGAACATGGATTTGTATTCATCAATCTACCTATAAATAGTTTCCCACCTATATATCATTCGATGATCATGATGTTTCTTCAATATCCCATAGAGGATATAAAAGTTTGATCTATGTGTATCACTTAAAATCCACCTTTTTGTCTTGGGACATAATGATATAAATAATCATTAAAAATATCTTACATCTCCTTCCACATCAATTTTGAACTCAATGGATTTTTCATTCCTTATATAATCCACATTATTCCAAATTCCCACAGTATTTAATTGAGTATAAATTATCAATTTCATTAGAGATGGATGAGAAATAATTTGTGGAATTAATGTTGATATTACTTCCCTTATTATTCCCATGTCAATACGTTGGAAGAAAATTAATATTGGATCCTTATTCATTCCCTTTATTGTTAAATTTAATTGATCCTTTAAACACAATGAAAACTACACATTATTTTCATTACCATGATGGTAGTGAATTGAGAATTCATAATCAGTAATGAAATATAACCATATAAACATGATCGTGTTTATCTCTATTTGTGTGAAAACATATTTTATAATGTTGTTATTTTTAGATATCACATTATTATCCCCATATAGATATCCCTTATAGATTTTTAACATGAAGATAGTAGTAGAAAACACCAAATCACAGCGGGGGGGCGGGGGGGGGGGGGGGTAGTTTTTCTAATGTACATTCAAATTTCATGAGGTGTTTGCTATCAATTAATCATTATTCATAATTAAAAATCCCATTACATTATTTTATTTTTCATTTTATAACACAATTACATTCCCATATGTGGGTAGTGTCAGTACAGGTGCAGTGGTATAACTCTTTTTCAAATCATTGAGGTTATCTTCCCATTCATTCTTCCAAAAAATCTTTACACTCTTCTGAATAAAATTGGTTAGTTTTTTTAAAAATGATACATTTTAGAGAGTTCTAAAAAATACACATCTAGACCAAGGAATCTACAATTCCAAATTATAAATACTAGTCCAGTATACTCTTCAATAACATTTTTATTAGAGTGGCCCATAGATATCCCTTTACCAGTTAGAATATACCCCATGAATGATATTTCCTCTATCCATAAATAAAATTTATTATAAGATGCATATATTTTCTCTAATTTCAATCTGATTATCATGGTATTTAAAAGATTATCATGATCCTCATTTTCATTTGAGTATATCAATATATCATCTATAAATACTACCAAATTTTTTTTGAGGTAATCTTAAAATATTATATTCATTTGGTCCATGAAAATCATTTTAGAATTAGTGAGTCTGAAAGAAAAAACATTGAACTTATATTGTCTATATCTAATTAAAAAGTTATTCTAGGGAATATACACCTTATTTGCCTTTAATTTGTGGTATATAAACCAAAGGTACACCATAGATAAATATATGGCGTCTTGTAGTTGATTTAATATGTAATATATCCCTGTAAACAGATACATTCTATTTATCATGATTAGGTATATTTTGTGATAATCACAGAATAGGTAATTTTATCTATCCCTTATCATAATAAATTATACTGGCACACCTCAATGTGAAGCACTAAGGAATAGAAATCCCTTTTCTAGATTATCATATAATAAAATATTTAGTTCATCAAAATCAATTGTTTCGTTCTTGTATGGATTCATTTATACGATTAGTGATCCATGTATAAGTTTAACTTGGAACTAAAATTATTGGTATGTAGTAATATGAAATTCCATAGGGAATATATCAGTGTAGTAACTCACCGTGGGAATTAATTGAAGAATAATCCTCTAGTTTTCATAATCGTTTGATTCATATATTATTTCACATAAGGAAACAATATGCACACATGTGTTGATTATTATAAAAGAGAATCATCCTACTACATACCAATTAATATAATTTGAGGAGTCCTTGCGATATGAATATTGATCTTCCTCTACAATTAGTTGATGTTTTATATTTTTTAACGATATCTAATATATCCCTAATACATCCCCAGACTTCACCGATTATGGTTAGAATATATTATTTTGTAGGATTAGTGAAAAATAATTACTTAGTAAATGTTATATAAATTATAAGAAAAAAAATTCGCATTCATTTTTCTCATAGATAACAAAATTTCTATGTATATATATATATATTTCTTTTAATAGTTATAATGAACATATAAGACACAGAACAATGTGTTGAACCAGAATCGAATAATATGTTCACTATATTTGATTGAATAACTTTTGAACCTATCATCACATCCAATTCAGGGTCCAACTATAGATTTATTGATATAATATAACCCACCAAGATATATTGGAGGTTGTTTCCATTGAATTCCCTTAACAACCGTAGGTTTTGGGTATTATCACTCATAATTCCCATGTTTTATGTAGTTAAAAAACCACACAATAGACTGAGTTCTGATTTGAACATTCCATTATTCTTCCCAATTACTAGGATTCTTAAAATACCTCAATAAATTATTATCCTGATCATATGACCCCATTATTTTATGTTATGTTTCATTTTTTTTAAATTAATTGAATATATTCCATAGATTACGTTGCAGAGAACACAAAAATTAAAATAAATAGAAAATAGTATAATTTTAATAAAAACATTATAACATAGAATTAAAATTATATGGGATAAATAGTATTAAATAAATTATGAAATATAAAATTCTCTAACCCATTTTTAATTTATTTATTAATTCTCTATCAATATGAACAAAATATTTAGAAAAATCATTTTGTTCCTTAATTTATTCTTCTCTAAAAAGTGATTTCAATTTATTTAAATGATAAAACAAATAGAATTTATTTATGAAACGATTAGAAAAACATTTTTATTAAATTTAAATCACTTTTTCATTTATCATGTCAAAATTACTGTTGGTTGATTTTTTTTATAATTTTCTAAGAAGTATAATTTTTCCTTAAAGGGTAGAAAAGATAAATTCTAATAAAACTATCAATATCATTATCATAAAATGATATTTTATGATTTTAAATTGTTCTAAAATAACATAAGTATATTCTGGTTACTTTTTTTCTAATTAATTACATTTAAACATAATATTTACCTTATTTTTGTGTCAGTAAATTTTTGTGCTTGAATCCCATGTTCCCAAATAAACTATTTTTTATAAAAAAATGGATCATTCAATTTTAAAAGTAAATTTTCTACGTCTATGTTTTAAATATTACAAAAATTATTTAGTATTTAGAATTAGGATTTACATATTATATTATAAGTTCATTATCATTTTTAGACAGAAAACATATCATGGTAAAAAATGATTTTAATCATTATAGGTAAATTAATGTAACATGATAAAGATAAAAGGTACAACCATAAAATAAGTAAAAAAGAAAAAATAAATATGTGATGGATGTTTTTATACCTCTTATACATATATTAAAATATTAAATAAATAAAAATTTATAGAAATTAATTCCATCCAAATTTGATAGATTTGAATATAAAATAATCATTATTTAATCACATAAACCCACCGTCCTCAAGTGTAAATACAACTCATCACCACCGAGTTTCTCCCTAAAATCTATAAATATTATCAAATATCTTAAAAAACCACTCTTTCCTACTCTATATACTTCAATTTCCTCCTGGTCTCACACAAAAAATAGTTCAATGTTCCATTATTTGTTTTTCATGGAGGTGATACTGAAGAGGTACCTTTATCACACAACCTCTCTTAATTTAAATTCCTTATCTACCTTCTCATAACCTCATTAATCCATATATGAATAATAAATCATGAATGAAGTTTATAATAGAATTTTATTTTTCTAATGTAATAACTTATATCCATCTCTTTTATTATTTCTCATATTCAACATAATGAAACTATTGTCCAGATGATGTTGAATAACTATCTCCGTGAATAATAATTTTTTATTTTAATTAACCTCATCCAATTATGATTTAAGAATAATTATTCAAGTTATATTAGATATTATAAATTATGTTATAACCCATTTATTTTTCTAGAATTAATATATATACATAATATTTTATTAAATTATACTATTTAGTGATATTTTGAAAATCCATCAAAATAAAATAAACATTTATAATTAACATTTTATCCATTGATTAATCCTCATTTTAGAAACTAAAATGATATATGGGACCATTTAATATTATTTATGTTCATGAATACCATTTCACTAGTCCTATGATGTTTTACTTCCATTTGAAAAAAAATACATAATCATACACTTTTGATCCGATCATGAAACCATGAAACAAATGCACACAAAGCATTGAAACAGTGAAATATTATTAAGGAATGAGTTGAATAATGTATTAAAAGTATGATATATAGTATTATAAATATAAATACGGTTATTTTATGAATTAATAAAATTATTTTTACCATTATACCATATATTAAAGTAAGAATAATTAAATAGAAATTCATGTTAATGTTTTGTCATCTCAATATTACTTCAGTGACATAAATTCCATATTCACGATATATTTCTTTTTTTTGTCTTAAATATACTAAAATTTGATATATAGAATCACTAAAATCATTTTCTTATTAGTATATAGTGTTTTATTTTATAATTTTTTCTATTATGGGATTTAAGATTTGTCTGATTACAATGTGGTAAGGGAATTGTTAATCCAATTAACTTTCATTTGTATAACCTTATATTTAAATGATTATTTCAAACTAATAGAATTTTTAATGAGAATTTTGAATATATTATGTTTATTTATATTATATCATGTGTATTTAAAGTGGATAATTTTTTTAGTCATTTTATTAATTCTATCTTCAATGATATGTTATTTATACGGGACAATATTTTTAAAATTGTCTTTTTAGAAATTCCCTTAAAATGTTCTTTTTCTTCCATGTACTTGGTTTTTAAAATTGTTTCAATTCTGTAACAATTATATTACAATTGTAAATGACATTTTAACTAATGATTTAATTTTTTAGTTTTTTTATCGATTCCTTAATATTTTTTAAATTATTTTCATTGCGACTTTTTAAAAAAAAATTACAACAGGACTATTTTTAACATATATGACATGACTTTATTTTACCACTATCATGAAACTAATACATAGATATCCCATTTAACATATTAAAATTTTACTTTAAATGGAAATGTTTCTTTTATAAATGAATTTCTATGAGAAAGGAAATTATTTTAAAATGGAAATATAATTTTTTCCAATATTTCTTTCATTTGATTTAATAAATTTAATTTCTATTTAAGATTACATTATTTGATGTTACATATGCTTTAATAAGGATATAATTCATTGATTTTATACATACGAACATTATAGTTTATTTATATTAAAAATGAAATGATATTTCTAAGACCATTTCTTTTCCTTGATTTCTGTTAGGATGATATTTTTATGAAACTAATTTCATTACATTATTTTTTATATGGTGAATGAATTAATTTCCAATGAAACCTATTTGTTTGGTTATCAATTTGTCATGGTGACTATGTTATAATTATAGAACGTAGTTAAATTATAACTAATGATGTGTGGGACCAATATGACCTTCCAATTCATTGGATAACATTTTATATCTCATGAGATAGACATGAATGAAAGAGGATGTGAACTCGGTTTAGTAAGAAATGACTATAATGGGGATTGAACCTGGTAAATAAATAGGAATTGAATAGGTTGTAAACCAATTTTGTTAAGAGATGTTTATAATTTTATTTTGATATTAGTTCAGTTAGTCACTTTTATCACACTTATAGTATTAAAAGTGAACCTTTACTACTATTATTATCTTTGGAGTGCACCAATTCTACATTGATTGTCAGAGAAAAGATCCATGAATAATACAGAAATTATTTTATATAATTATTTTTATATCAATGTTATATTTTATATTCCAATTTTTTTAAAATATATATTATTTTATCTAAGGAATAATTTATTATAAACATCAATGATCAATTCTATGACTCCAGATTATAATAATTTATTTTCATGGTATAAATTTCAAATGACACATTTATGTTATTATAACCTTTTTGATATGTTAGGATTGATATCTACCATGTTTACCCTTATTGAGAATCTAATATCACACATTTTTATATTTCTTTTTATAGTATATGATGAAAAAATTTATATGTGATATTTCAAAAGGTTTTATGTTATGAATAAATAGGAGTTGGACGATGTACATGATTTTTGAACTAGTATTTGATGTTTCTATGATTCCAAAGATACTAAACTCATGCAGTGATAATATGGTTTTTTATTGATATTTTATTAATATTAGTATATTTTTAAGAACTATTTATGTATGAAAAATATAGGTTGTTATTGTTTTTATTAGAAAAAAATTTATACATCCTTTAGAAACAAGGATGATATAACAAAAGTAAGATACATCTGGATAAGTCTATGTAAAGGTTGGAATCCTATATTTTTTAGGATTATCATAAATAATCCCGGATTAAACCTATGTTTTTATATATTGAAATATTATAATCAACTTTCCTTGATTCATTGGATTTCTAGAAATGAATAATTTATCTCACACATTGCTTTTTGGGTTTTAAATAATAGCTGGAAACATGAGTATTATTAGTAACGATGACTAACATAGACAATAGAATGAAATTATTCCTGGGTAGCCAAATGAAATGTGAGTTATAAGGAGAGAACATGTTATTATTAATAATTATAAGTCCCAATATATGATCATTAAACTTAATTTTTTAGTTTTCTAACCCATATACTAAGAAAAAGATAGAGTTTCATGGTGATGCCAGAGAATGTAATGTTTATTTTTCTTATTGTAAACCATGTGGGAAGAGGCATCAATGGGAATGTTTAAAATGAAATTCATGATTACTTGAGTCGGAAAAATAAGTACATAAATAAATTAATTTCAAAGTTAAAGTAAATGTATTGGTTAACAAAATGGACCAGAATAATGTTCATCCTATGGAATCATTGATGGTTAAATTTTCTAATGGTTGAAAGTATATAAATTATTAAAATTAATTCCCTAGGGGGATGATAAGGAAGATAATAAAAATAGATGTATTTTTAATGGACATATCAATTATGTTGAATAGACTATGAATGATATATGATATGGAAGAATTGTTATGGAATAAAATAATGATGTTTGGTCAATACTGTATGTAAAAAGATGAAATATTGAGTATTTTTGGTATTATGGAAAAATGAAAATTCTAATGGTTTTCCAGTAAATTTTATCCTTATTTTTTTGAACGTATAAATTAAATGCTACTTTTCATTGTTAAAGTTATTATGGTGATATGGTGATATTTATAGAGATCCCATGATTATTGGGATGATAAAGGATAATATGTGCTTGATTATGGGATAATAATTAGATATATAAGTTTTTTACTGTGATAAAATAATTTGGATAACATTGGTGTCATTTTAAATGACTATAAATATATTGACTAGGAAATTTATGGATTGTTTTTATTTCTGGTTTAAAAAGGGTCAATTTTTGAAACCATACATGTTTTCCCTAGTTTATTTTTGTATTTAAGGTCATTAACATGTTTTAATAGAATACATGATACAGATATTTACAATATTTGTGTGTGAAAATTAAGTGATACGTCATGTTTATTGGAGGATTAATGAAATTTTTTTTTAAAACACTGTGAAATTTATTCAAAATGTTTGGATTTATTTTTGGATGGTTTATAAGTGTAATGTTTTATGAAATTGTTTGTTTTGAAGATATTAAAAGGTATAATAGATATACTTAATACATAACAATGAGGAAATTTATTTAAATTGGATAATATTCAATATCCATTTATTTAATGATATTTTAGAATTGAATGAGTAAATTTTCATCATACTATGGATATTGTGATCCACTTGTTTTGTAGGAATTATAATTTCAACATAATTTATTGGAGTAAGAAATGAAGTAGAGACTTCTCAAGGAACAACAGAAGAGTGTTATAATAATTATAAGATGAAATAAAGTATGTATATATTCTAAAACTATTTTAAAATGAAATTTTATATTATTACTATCATTTTTTATTATATTAGTAATCTTTTCCAGGATTATTTGGTCTTAGTTTTTGTGGATTTTAACCTTCTAATGTTCATGTTCACTATCACCCTCCATCAGAAAATATAATTTAATTTATTTTTATTATACATATTTTAACATGACACTCATATTATGAATATTAAAATCATTGTATTGTAGTGCTCATCTCATTTTTCATTCACTATTTTGAAGTGGACGTTTTATAGGCCCATTTTACTTTGTGAGTTTTTTCCAATGGAATATTCAAATATCCACCTTCTATTTTTGATGGGAACATTTAAATTGTCAAGAAAAAATATTTTCCCACAAAACTAATGACGTTATTGATATAGTAGAATATTTATTAGGACATCCAATAAATATCCCTCATGTTCATGAAGTGTTCAATGTATCTCTTTTGAGAATGTACATACCTAATTTTTAAAATGTTCTAAAATTAGATATTTTACTACTTGATTAGTATATTTTTTATGAAGAGAAACTGGTAGAGATTATAGATCCTATATATAATGTTTTATTAAACATTACCGCTCACAATGATAATGTTTTAGGGAGAAGCTATCCATTTGAGGAAACGACATCGAAACCACATGTTGTGATGATGCCAAGGTATCATAATCTATTTTGTCCCTTGTGAATAATTTTGAAGGAAAAATCATTTTATATGTGGTAGAATCTAAAACATTTTGATTGAAAATTATTTCTCCTTTTATAATTAAATTAAATATCATCAATAACATACTTTTTATAAAACACATATCCTAAACAAAGACCAATATAATATTCATTTAATATAAAAGCATTTACGTTGTCTTTAAATTGGTAGGAATGAATATCATTAAATACATTATAAAATATATTGTTTCCTAACCCAGTGCTAATTTATTAATAAATTCTTCATTAATATGATCATAATTGTTTTTAAATTCATTATGTTGTTCAAATATATTTTTTCTTCAAAATCTCACTTTCATTTATTTTAAAGAGAAAATTAAAATAATTTATTATAAATTTTATTAAAATAAGTTTTTGAAATGGAAATATTTTTTTGATTAATAATGTCATAAATTTCTTAGGAAAAATATTTGTGAATTTAATGAAAAGTTTAATCTTTCATTGAGTAGTAACCAGATACATATTTTTACATAACCCAAATATTAAATATATTTAAAATATACATTATTATTTGAAATTTATCGCAATGTAACATATATAAAAATTATTTAGATATAATATAATTAATTATATTTAAAATATATTTATACCTTATCTTTTTATAATTAATTTCTTTTTTCAAAAAATTTCATTTTTCAAAAAAAACTATTTCTCTCCAATTTTAATGGTTTAATTTAAAATATAATTTTTTAACTTGTGAGTTTTTATATATTGAAAATTAATTTCACATTTGGTATTAGTATTTCCAAATTATTTTATAATGTAAATTTAATTTTTAGGAAAAAATAGTTATTGTGGTAAAAAAACATTTCCCATGCTCAAGGAAAAATAATGTAGCAGGTTAAAGTTTAAAGGAAAAATGATTAAAAATGTACAAATAAAACATTAAATTATTGTATGATGTGTTTCTTGATTGTAAATAACTATTAATGCATTAATTATAAAAAATTCATTGTAATTAATTACATACAAATTAATTAGATTTTTTTATAAATTAATAATTATTAACTCACTTAAAACCATCCCTCATCAAGTATAAATACCATTTTCCCCGCAACATTTTTCCTTAGAATACATTATGACATTAAAATATCTACCCAATTCTATCCTACCCTCTATTTTTATTCCAAAGGTCTTATGGTATCACACAATGATCAATTATTTGATCTTTAAGGGGCCCTTCATTTAGGTGATATTTAAGAGGTTACTTTCAAAAATATCCTCTATTAATTTATGATCAATTTCTACCTTCTCCTCAACTCAATAATACATCATGGAATAATAAAAACGGTGCCACATGTATAATATATTTTTCTATTTTAATTTAGTATATTATATTTATACCTTTTATTAACAACCCTCATAAAATTAAATAAAACCAATTTACAAATTATGGTGGTTAATCGTATCTATGAATAATGATTTTACTTTTTTTCCATTACATCCATCAAAAATGGACATAAAATTATTATTATGGATAAATAATAACTTAAAATTAATATTATATCCTATTTAATTTTCAATATGTTATATATATAGAATATATTAATTAAAACTATACAAGTTCATGATGATCAAAAAAACTGCCGAAACAAGCTAAATATTTATCAGTAACATTTTTTAAAATGATTCATCTTAATGATAGAAATAAAAATGATATATTTCACTATTTAAAAATATGTATGTTCATTAATAACATTGTATTTTACTTTTATGGTTTTAATTACAATTTTAATGAAAATCAATAATTATGCACATGTGAACCAACAAGGTAACCATGAAACAGACACATGAGAAACAATGAAAATAATGAAACAATAATGATGAATATAGTGTTTGATGTTATAAAAGTGTCATATTAGTTATTATAAAAACGAATATGGACCTATAGAAAATAAATTATAATTACTCGAAATTTATATTGGAATTAATGAATGGAAAACTAAATGGATGTGTGAGTTAATTGTTTCATGTATCACATATACATTTATGAGATATATTCAAGATCCACAAGTTAATTCTTATATGTTTTGTATATATAAATAAAATTTATATATATTAACTCACAAATATCTTTATATTCATCTTAATAATTATTTCAATGATCAATTATTTCACTTAGGGGAAAAACAATAAACTAGTTAAAATTTTTAATGAGTATTATTAGTCAAATATACAATCATTGGGTTAAGATTAAATTTATTAATAATGACATAATTGTTTTAATTATGAATGGAATTTTTAACATATTATGTTTCATTTAGCTATTTTTCTGTGTATATATATATTAAACACATATTGTGTTTTTTATTTATCAATTCAATGATATTATATTTATAAGGGAATTTATCTTAAAAACTAAAAATTTTAATATATCCCATAAAAAAATCTTTTTAAATATGTCTATGATATGTAAAAAAATATAAAAATGTTCTATAAATTTATTTAGTATTTTTCAATGTTATTTTTTCTCATGTTTTAATTTTTACAGAATAGTTTAAAAGGGTAATTTTTTTAAAAATAAATATATTTACACAATTTCTAAAAAAATACTAAACGAATGTTTTTTAAATTTTAAGGAATGAGAGGATATTTCTTCTACAACATCTTATTAACGATTTCATGTATCATTTACAATATTATAAAGTTATTTTAAAAGAATATTTTACATTTATAATCTCATGAATCATTAAAAAATATTTGAAAATGGAAACTTGTATTTTTTCAAGAATTATTTAAAGAGATATTTCAAAATTATTTTCATTCAATGATAAAATTTTATGATATTAGTGATGATTTACTTGGGACATTCTTCATGGATATTAACTGTATTCTCTTTATGGTGGGTTATTGATTAGGATGACATTACATTTTGGAAACCCATTTCTTTTCTATAGTTTATCTTATGAAATTATGTTTAAGGATGTAATTTCAATGCATGGGTTTTGATATGATGAATTACATAAATTTTTGTGAAAAATATATATAATGTTTTTTTATTTTGTTATCGTGGTTTCCTGATATCCAAGTATATTTTTTATGTTTTATCCAATGAATTTTGTGACCTATATCACCATCCAATGCATTGGATAATTATTTATATATCAGTTCAAATATAAGAATAAAATAGGATGTAAAAATAGTTCAGTAAGAAATCAGGTGAATGGGGATTAGTCTTAGGAAAATAAAATACAAATAGAATATGGAGTGAAGTAGGTATAGTCATATGTGACATGGACATTAAGTGGAAGCTATTTAGTTTGGAAATTTTTCTTCCCTGACTATCCAGGAAGTGAACCATGATTACTATGGTGGTATAGGGTGTTAACCCATTCCATTATTATAGTTTTTTAAAAGAGACATAACCGCTATGGAAATTTTTTTGTTTTCTTATGTGTATTCAAAACGTCGATTTATTAAGCCAGTTTTAGTATCACAAGGCTCATTACCACATATTATTCACGTATTATGTACTTATATTATTTATTCTAAGACTAAATATTATGATATTTTATTTTCATTATATACTTTTCAAACAATATATTAATTTTATTATGTACTATAGATCATGTTTGAATTGATATCTCGTCAATTTACCCTTACTGATAATATGATCTCACCCTTTATTATGTTCGTCATAAAATATTATGAATAATGTTTTATGTATGATATTTCAAAATAGGTCAAGTTATGAAATAATTTTTCGGGTATGATGTTGGTGTTTTTTGAACCAGTTGTGTATGTTTCAAAGTACCAATTGAAACTAAACCCATATGGTTATGGTGTAGTTTTTTAATATATTTAATTAAAACACATATATTTATATGTAACACCAATGTCATAAAATTATGGCTCTACATACATTGGAAGATATCAGCAACAATTTATTCATGTTCCAATTCCATTTAGACTATTCCTGACATGCTTCGTCCTACATTTTTGACATGAGGGATGTTAAGTATACCTTCCTCTATGTGATTTATCTATTTATCCTCCCATATTAAACCCCATATAAATAGTTTTTAATCAACGAGCATGAGACCATTATGAGTATCTAATGACCATATAAAACACAATGGAATAGAACAAAATTTTGTCATACCTATCATATTCTTGAATCGCCAAAGATATTTATAAACTCAGATTTAATATACTAAATAAGTTATTATCATTTAATTTTGTGTTCTTGGAAATTTTTAATGAATTTCATAAAATCCCATTAAAGATCACCTTATATTCTCATACATACTCTTCTTCCTTTTTCATCAATCCAATTAAATCCCTCTCTATATTATTATAACATTTTTGGTAATGTATTTATATAAAAAATAGTTAAAATCTATACAAATAAATGGAATCAATATTGGCATTATAAATACTGTTTATGATGATTTTACACCACATCTCATCTTCCCCATCGAAATGATATACTTCCAGAATGAATTTATCTTTTTTCATATCATTAGAGGACATAATATCTCTTCTCATTGGATTTAATTCATTTTTCTAAAAGTAGTTGATCAGAAGATCAACTAAAGGATGGTAGCCTTTTCCAAAAAATATTATTTTAATAAAACAAGATCATTAATAGGATATGTAGGAAATTACATATGATTCAAGTTATAATTTATAACAGGGTTCTGTTGAACTACTAATATAATGATATTATGTGCCCTAATTCCTATCCTTAATGGAATCTCATTATGGACATAACCATTTTTCATATCAAATAGTTTGTTTGGAAATTTTCCCCTACATCCATATATTAATTAAAAATGTATGTAATGTTAGTGGTTCTTGAATAATTAGATAATTTGAATAAAAAACAATAAAAACTCAATGTCTTATATTTCCTTGAAAAATTCCTTTGTGAAAAGCCAGTATTTAAGTTATTCTGGTAGTCAAATGTAGATCGTTTCAAGAGTTTCCATATTTCCAATTTTTCCATTGGTGAGTCAAGTGTGTAGATATTGATGAGTTAGGGGTGTTGGCATTTGTGAGTTTGGGACATGAGAATCAGCGAGTCACATGAATTGGATCATGGGTGCCGTTAGCTCAATGTCAGTAGGTCTCATCGGTTTCACATCATCGGTAGGTTGTGCTGGTAGATTTGTGTTGGTATGAAAAATTGGAAGATCAGTATAGGTAGGTTGCATTAATATCTCAACATTGGTAGGTTGCGTAAGTAGGTCAGAATTGGTAGGTCACATATGTATCCCAACATTGGTAAGTAGCATCAGTAGCACAATGTTTGTAGGTTGGATCAGTGGCTCAGCATCGGTAGGTCACATCGGTCTCACCCATTGGTTGCTCATCATTCGTGACACACCAATCAGTGACCCATTTCAAATTTTTCCCAATTTTTCCAGTTTCATTCTCCTTACATATTACAGTATATAAACCAATTTTAAATCCTTCTTCCAGAAATTTTATGGTATTTTCAAATCATATTTAATATATATTTAATATCCTAATGCTATTATAAGGCCCCAGCCTTAATCCTTAATTAATCTTGGGTTATTACAAGATTACACATTGAGGATCTTTTCAAGTTTAGAGTTTTAGAGAATTAGATCCTGAAACTTGCATTAAATTCCACATTTAAACAAAGTGGTTACATAAAAGATAGTATTCATTCCTCCCATCAACGAATTTTTTTTTAAAATAAAACATGGATTCTTTCTTGACACATCTTTTAAACTATCATGACATCATGTACCTTTCCCTTAACCTGTGATAAACATTTAAAAAACATGGGATGAGCATTAAAATCTCAGTAAGGGTTATAAAAATATGGAAAGGAAACATGAGTTCATATATACACAAGAATGAAATCATACTTTACCCATAAAACATAGGCACTTTAACATACCTCATCAAATCATGAATAAATCATAGAAATCATAAGACATAAAGGTAACTTGAGTCATTCATAACACTCTTACGTAGGGAGTAACCCTCTTGGTTACATTTGGAATACCCATCATAGTATATTCCCTAAATCTTTTCAGAGAAACCTTAACGTTTCTCTCCTTCACGTTAACCAATGAATTGGAGAGCTATATCGGGCTCACCCGCCCTTAGTTTATCATAGAACCACCCGTCTTCATAACAATTCCGAAAAACCATAACATAATCTTATCACTTAAAAAATGCATAAAGTAAACATAACATTTTCACCTTTCAATAACATGATATGAATACAACACATTGATATAAATATATTATGAAACCCATTTTCAATACCAAAATAAACAAAAAGTAAAACATGGTATTTATTTTTCTTTTTTAAAAAAAGGTATGGCTTGTAGAGGAATCTGAAACTCAAATAATGGTCACGGCGGAGGAGAAGTCGTTGTTGCCGCATACGTACGACAAAAACATTCCCTTTTGTCATTTAGTAAAAACAGTTCGTATAAAAAAGATTAATTTTGGATAAATGTAAAAGTCAAAGGGGTTTATACAACATACACAATAAGGTTGTGTATAAAACAAAATATGCCTCAATGAAAGAAGATATAGACGAAGTCCCATACAAAGACGGTATCCTTGGATTAAGGATAAATCAGTTACATAACTATGTGTGAGAAAAGAATACACGAAATATAAGTGGGTATTAAGTGTAAAACAATCAGAGGAAATTCACACATAATCATAGAATAACATATTCAAGGTGTACAAGTTTATCCCAAAGAATCGAAATTGGGTTAAGATGTTCCCTTGAAATAATTAGACAGCCTAACAGCGTCACTTCAAAATTCAGAAAAAGAGTTGATGAGAGATAAAAAAGGGTATCTGATCACTTGGACATAAACTTTACATCAATAAGTATATATATGAGAACATATCCCAACATTACAATATGTAAATTAAAAGTCCCAAAAAAATAAGTCTTTTAAAAAGAGGAGGGTGAAAGGTTCCCTTACCGACATGGGTATCTTTCGAAACATACACCTCGTGAAAGAAGGACAATACAACATTGATGTAAATACTCATAAAAGAAAGTATATTACACAATGTGTAAATTAATGTTCAGTACATACACCACTCAAAAGAAAATTATAGCAAATGTATCATAAATCTCATGGGAAGAAAAGTGAGATGAAAAATCCTTTACGAAAACTCGACAGCCTAACGACGCCACATTAAACTTACAAAAATGGATTGATGAGAACGAATAGGTTATCTCATCATATTAAATTAATGTTAATAGAAAGATTAATATAAAATTTCATCCCCCAACATAACAACGAGGAGCTTAAAAGAAGTGACATAAAGGAGATTACGTAAAAAGAAAGATAGAGGTTGGATATCTTACGAAAATTCGGCAGCATAACGGTGCCACTCAAAAAATCCAAAATGGATTGATGTGAGAGAATAGGGTCTCTCATCATATGAAAATAAAAATTACAGTAAGAGTAATATAAATGAACATCCCAATCACAATAAAGATGATCTTATAAGGAATGACATAAAATAGTGTACTTAAAAAGAAAGAGAGGAGTAGGATCCCTTACCTCAAGTCCAACTTGTCTTGTTCATTTCTTTATATTCCAGAATAATAAACATTGGTAAATTAATAATTGCATAAGTACCTCCTTTAGAGATTATTATTCAGTTCATATCACATATTATAATGTTATAATAATTGTTTAATAATGTTAGTTCATATCAGACATTTTTGCCGATGTTTGGTACTTGAGTCAAAAATGAACTTGTTTGAAAAAAGATTGCCCATGTAGTTATAAGTAAATAATTTCCAGAATAGTATTAATGATTAAAATATCATATATATCCAGTAAATATTCATTTCATACTATTCCATATAATTTGGTGATAAAAACGAAAAGCACCATTCATGGAGACGGTAGGCCGTACGTACGCATGAACGCTACTTCCATTTCTATTTCATATTTAATGGAATTAAAAAAATAATGATACATAATAGTATTTTAATTCCAGTATGGTATCATATATAATATCATTTAATATATCCTTTATAGATACAACATATGGTATTAACGAATCAAATCACTTTGAGGGGGTGGTAGTCCGCACTTCCTTAAATGAAGATATCGCGTTTACCCATAATGGAAACCATAAAGGTATGCCGAAAATGAAAAATACAGAAGCTTAAGGAAAACATAAACATATTATATATCATATATAAATATTGTTTCATCTTAATGGACACCTTTGAAGGTTTTAGAAGAATGTTGAACAATCATCGTTTCGGGAGGTAGAAATTCGCCATCCACAGAAACAATATGTTCTTTAACCATTAGATGTAGGTCTGTGAATGTGTAGCTAGAATCCTTCTTATATCAACATCCTAGTATATTTATGATACTGGATTTGTTACAAAATAAATGAATAAAAAGAGTTTAGGGGGTTGGAGAAGAAAAATAAAACAAAAGGACTCAAGTGAAGACATTACCTTAAAATCAGGTAACTCCCTTTGGTTTGAGCTCAAAGGCTTCCTTGGGAAGACTTCTGCCCAATGTGAGGCTTCAAGAAGTAATATAGGGAAGTTTAGAGACAAAATGGGCAGAGGTCGGCCGATCCAAAGTCTTTGGGAGTGTGGGTAAGGAGGTAGAGGTGGGGGCCTTTTGTAAGAGGAGAGGAGGGGAACTCTTGGAAGGTAAAGAAAGGTCACTTTATTTTAAAATGGTATTCAGATTTAAGAGGTCCCACATTGATTTGTTTCAAGGATAAGGTGATTAGGGTTTGAAATCCACTCATAAAATAGGTTTTGGACATTTTTAGGTCTTAGATATTACATTATCTTTCCATTTTATTTAAATCGTTAAATAATGAGGTCATCGCTGCATCATCATGATGTCATAAATAATATAATTTATTCAATGTATAAAAATTAAAAAAAAATTACTATAATGTATGAAATCTTTTTATATTTTCAATTAATATTTATAGTCACAAATCTGATTTGTATAAACCCTTGTAAAAATTGTTTTAGTAAAACATTTCATGTTTGTCTCATTTTTACTTTAACATTAAATAAAAAGTTATTTATGTCATTTCCCAACCAAAGTGGCTCCATGGGGTCCCCAAGTTGACCCATGGGTTTTCTTGGTCGGCCATGACACATCCAATGAGGTTAGGACATGTGTCAAGTTCATTTCATATTATTAAAACATTATTTTTAACTTAAACTACAATAATTACCTCTAATCGCGATTAAAAACATAACAAGTTACTATTCACAAAAAAATTATTTTTATCCCATTGAACAACATTTTACTTCTTAATGAAAACCATGTAGGTCGGATTTTTGAAATTAAAAACTCAACGATGGAAAATTTTCATTTAAACGGAAAAATCAGTTTTTATAAGTACCACTTTGTGGTTTCACTATTAATCAAAAATTGAAGTTTTTCAGAAAAATCCCAAAAATTCACCCTAAGCTATATTTGATATTCCGAATTCAAAAATGGAGCCTGTTTTACAAAATTCAAAACATATAAGTCACATTAATTAATTTAATAATTAAGTCCCACTGTCAGAACAAATAGCGTGTTTTTATGAAACAATAAGTATCAAAAGATTGACACTAGATTAAGTCTATTTTCAAAGTGAAATTAATTCCAATGACCACTATTGGATTTAATGGTAAAAATATATTCTAATATCAATTTAAAGCCAATTAAAAAGATAAACTAATCATATAAATAAATTATATTAAAAAGAGGTTTTGAATTAAAATACAACATTTTACACTATTCATTAATAAAATGAACTTTATCAAAAAGATACCAAAAATTTACAAAAAGTAAATATTGATGGCCCAATTCTTAAGAAGAGTTTAATTTGGTCGAAAAGGATGTATAGGAGTGAACAAAACTATATTTAATGATGGTTCTCCATCAAAAGGCGATAAGTGAACCTTTAGTGAAAACTAGGGCATATACGCCTAAAATTGAATTATTTCCGTATTTTATGCCTTTATATTTTATTGGATAAATGTAAAAACATTTATAAACATATATGATCATATTTTAGTTCTTTCTATCCATTATTGCCAATACAACAGCTACAAGTTTACTACCAATTAAAATAATATTATTTTATTATTAGAGTGCAACATAAGATTACCATGAAACTCGTTGTTGCGTGTTGGGTACGCCATCGAGCATAGCGTCCCCTTTAAAGTCATATTAATATTTTATTCACAAATATGGATAAATATAAAATTTTCATATTCTTTATTTACCTGGGGTGTTACATCCTTCCCCCCTTTTGGGAATTGCGTCCTCGCAATTTTTAAAATTGAGCTTGGAAACATCCTTGAAAGTCCAACATCGGAATAAGAGTCGGTAAAACAATAACTTTAAAATAAAGGAAGATAAGTACAGAGGTCACCCGAGTTAACCCATATGTAGAAAAAAATGGACATGGAAGAAAAAGCAAAGGGTCCTGTTCTTGAGGGAGAGTGATAGTAAACATGTCTAGGAGAAAGTTAACCATAAGAAAATCACAAACTTGTGATGGGTTAAATGGTATTCGATTCCCCAATATGAAAATTTAATAGACAACATTTTTGTTTTAGGTTACTTTTTATTGAGGAATATATTCATAAGGAAACATAATCACTTATCATGTTGACTTTCAACTTTTACTAGATTCCTTAATCAAACTCATATTTTTCTCTAATAGACGAGTATTTAGGGAGACTTGTTCGCATTAAGAGTACTATAATCAACATCTAGAGAATCACCTAATCCACCAAAGAGAACTATATACATCCCATGTCTTTAGGTTTTAACCAAAACCAAAACCAAAAAGGTTAGTACAAGGTCAGTTAATCCAAAAAAGGATAACCCATTAAAAGAAAATCTATCCTTAATCTCCAAAATTTGTCCAACAAAACCCAAAGTTCAACGAGGACTATCCCATAAACAATTTGTCCATAAAATTCTTCAAAGTAAACCAATATATGATTGAAACCCAAATATTTGAAAGATTTAGTCACATAGTCTTCCAAGTTAAATTGTAAAATTTCTCTCCAAACAACATCAGTTGCTCCTAAAGTCTAGTATTGAAAAGTAATTAACCTAACCACATATCCTCCATGATAGGTTAATCATTTTCATAAATAACCCAAAATCAACTTACTATTAATTCATAAAATCATATAACTAAAAATAATCAGTCAAACTAACTAGGGACTTCACGTAGTTCGGTGGTAGGTGATAAAAAACAGTCGTACATTGGTTGTGGGTTCGATTCCCACATCTTTGTCCGACGTGACGGGTTGTCACACGGTCTGCGTGTTGTCCTTTTTATAAAACTCCAAAAATAACCCTAACATGTTTTAACCTCAATTTTATCTCATATCGTTCACTTCAATCATACATATAGTAACCCATAATTACCTCAAAAGTAACGATCATATAAACCCAAATGGTTCTTTATAACTATGTCCAAAAAAGAAAAGATAACTATTCCTTGAATAAAATTTTCCTATATTAAAAATCAGGGTTACACATAATATAAAAAGTCTTCTAATGTAACCCCATAATCAAAAGAGACTTAATACTCTTAAGAATTTCACCATAACTCTTGAAGCCCTTATATGTTGTCATCTTACTCATTCAACATTCTTCATGATCCATTAACCATTCCTTTCCAACTTATTCTGAAATAACTCTTTCCTACAAACAAAATCATGAATCTTATCTTAAGATTCCAAAATAGGAAATCAATAGTCATGAAATAATACATACCTTTGATTGGCCATTGTCAGTTTCTTCATCCTCAATCGGAATGGCATTAGGTATTGGTAAACTACCATTTGTACGCTCTTGGTGACCCCATTCATGAAACTTCTTCATAGGACATGTGTTTGCATAATGACCATGCACACCACATTCAAAACATTCAATTGATCCCTCATAAAGAAATTCATTCCCATTCCTCGTGTCAACTGGATGCTTCCTTTTTCCATCGCAAGTTCTTTCTTTATGACCTTCATTTCCACATCTCTAGCATATTTCTGTCCCTTTGAAACATTTTCCTAGGTGTTTCTTTCCACATCTTTGACACATAGGTTTTTGAACACACTTACCTTTATGATTATTACATGTACTTCCGTAGGGATTTGTTTCACGCATATATGATGCCTTAAAGAGATCACCAAGGTCTAGGTGGTCAATCATTACTCTAGATAGTTGGTTTAGGATAATCACAAGAGTTCTCATTGCAGCACCCATATCATTCAGTTTCTTGCTCAAAAAACTGTCACAGTTTCCTTCACATCCACTTTTACATTGGTGCCTGCTAGATCCATCCATTTACTAAAACCAAAAAGGTCATTGTGAGTATATCAAAAATAAACCATCATGTACTAATGAGGAAGATAAACACTAAGATATACTTACTCATTCACTTTATCTAAAACTAGGACTCTTTCTGAAATCCTAACCATTATGGTAATGACAATTATGCTTAAAGAATACCCAAACCTCTATAGTTATCTAAACCGACCTTTGATACCAACTATAAGGCCCCAGAATTAAACCTTACTTAATCTAGTGTTATTACAATATTACACATTGAGGATCTTTTCAGGTTTAGAGTTTTAGAGAATTAGATCATGAAACTTGCATTACATTCCACATTTAAACAAAGTGGTTACATAAAAGACAGTATTCATTCTTCCCATAAATGGAAACATTTTTAAAATAAAACATGGATTCTTTATTGACACATCCTTTACACTATCATCACATCATGTACCTTTCCCCTGACTTGTGAAAATCATTTCAAAAACATTGGATGAGCATAAAAATCTCAGTAAGGGTTATAAAAATATGGAAAGGAAACATGAGTTCATAAATACATAAGAATGAAATCATACATTACCCATAAAACATAGGAACTTTAAAATACCTCATCAAATCATGAATAAATCATAGAAATCATAAGGCATAAAGGTAACTTGAGGCATTCATAACATTCTTGCGTAGGAAGTAACCCTCTTGGTTACGTTTGGAATACCCATCACAGTATATTACCTAAATCTCTCTCCGGAGAAACTTTAACGTTTCACTCCTTCGTGTTAACCAATGAATTGGAGAGCTATATCGGGCACACCCGCCCTTAGTTTATCACGGAAACATCCGTCTTCATAACAATTCCCAAGAACCATAACATAATCTTATCACATAAAACATGCATAATGGAAACATAACATTTTCACCTTTCAATAACAAGATATCAATACAACACATTGATATAAATACATTATGAAAAACATTTTCAATACCAAAATAAACGAAAACTAAAACATTGTATTTATTTTTCTTTTTAAAAAAAGATATGGTTTGTAGAGGAATCTGAAACTCAAATAATGGTCATGGCGGCGGAGAAGTCGTTGTCACCGCATACGTACGACAAAAACATTCCCTTTTGTCGTTTAGTAAAAACACTTCGTATAAAAATGATTACTATTGGATAAAGATAAAAGTCAAAGGGGTTTATACACCGTACACAAGAAGGTTGTGCATAAAACAAAATATGCCTCAATGAAAGGATATTGAGACGAAGTCCCATACAAAGACGGTATCCTTGGATTAAGGATAAATCAGTTACATAACTATGTGTGACTAATGAATACATGAAATATAAGTGGGTATTAAGTGTAAAACAATCAGAGGAAATTCTAACATAATCATATAACGACATATTCAATGTGTACAAGTTTATCCCAAAGAATTGAAATTGTGTTAAGATGTTCCCATGCAATAATTAGACAGCCTAACAGCGTCACTTCAAAATTCAGAAAAAGAGTTGATGAGAGATAAAAAAAGGGGATCTCATCACTTGGACATAAAATTTACATCAATAAGGATATATGAGAACATATCCCAACAAAACAATATCTAAATTAAAATTCCCAACAAATGAAGTCTTTTAAAAAGAGGAGGGTGAAAGGTTCCCTTATCGACTTGGGTATCTTTCGAAACATACTCCTTGTGAAAGAAGGACAATAAAACATTGATGTAAATACTCATAAAAGAATTTATATTACACAATGAGTAAATTAATGTGCAGTACATACACCACTCAAAAGAAAATTATGTTAAATGTAGCATAAATATCACAAGAATAAAAGTGAGATGAAAAATCCCTTTCGAAAACTCTGCAGCCTAACGACGCCACATAAAACTTATGAAAATGGATTGATGAGATCAAATAGGGTATCTCATCATATTAAATTAATGTTTATAGAAAGATTAATATAAAAGAACATCCCCAAAAATAACAAAGAGGAGCTTAAAATAGGTGACATAAAGGAGAGTACAAAAAAAGAAAGATAGAGGTTGGATCTCTTACCAAAATTCGGCAGCCTAACAGTGCCACTCAAAACATCCAAAATGGATTGATGAGAGAGAATAGGGTCTCTAATCATATGAACATAAAACTTAAATTATTATTAATATAAAAGAACATCCCAATCACAATAAATATGAGCATAGAAGTAATGACATAAAATAGTGTACTTAAAAAGAAAGAGAGGAGTAGGATCCCTTCCCTCAAGTCCAACTTGTCTTGTTCGTTTCATGATATTCCTGAATAATAAACTTTGGTAAATTAATAATTGCCTATGTAACTCCTTTAGAGATTATTATTCAATTAATATCACATATTATAATGTTATAATAATTGTTTAATAATGTTAGTTCATATCAGACGTTTTTGCCAATGTTTGGTACTTGAGTCAAAAATGAACTTGTTTGAAAAAAGATTGCCCATGTAGTTATAAGTAAATAATTTCCAGAATAGTATTAATTATTTATATATCATATATATCCAGTAAATATCCATTTCATACTATTCCATATAATTTGGTGATAAAAATGAAAAGCACCGTTCATGGAGACGGTAGGTCGTACGTACGCATTAATGCTAATTCCATTTCTATTTCATATTTAATGGAATTAAAAAAATAATGATACATAATAACATTTTAATTCCAGTATGGTATCATATATAATATCATTAAATATATCCTTTATACGTACCACATATGTTATTAACGAATCAAATCACTTTGAGTGGCTGGTAGTCCGCACTTCATTAAATGAAGATATCGTGTTTACCCATAATAGAAACCATAAAGGTATGCCCAAAATGAAAAATACAGAAGATAAAGGAAACAATAAACATATTATATATCATATATAAATAAATTTTCATCTTAATGTCCACCATTGATGGTGTTATAGCAATGTTGAACAATCATCGTTTCGGGAGGCAGAAATCCGCCATCCACAGAAACAGTATGTTCTTTAACCATTAGATGTAGGTGTGTGAATGTGTATCTAGAATCCTTCTTATAAAAACATCCTAGTATATTTATGATACTGGATTTGTTACAAAATAAATGAATAAGAAGAGTTTAGGGGGTTGTAGAAACAAAATAAAACAAAAGGACTCAAGTGAGGACATTACCTTAAAATCGGGTAACTCCCTTTGGTTTGAGCTCAAAGGCTTCCTTGGAAAGACTTCTGACCAAAGTGAGGCTTCAAGGAGTAAGATAGGGAAGTGGAGAGACAAAATTGCCAGAGTTCGGCCAAGCCAAAGGCTTTGGTAGTGTGGGTAAAGAGGTAGAGGTGGGGGCCTTTTATAAGAGGAGAGGAGGGGCACTTTTGGAAATTAAAGAAAAGTCACTTTCTTTTAAAATGGTATTCAAATTTAAGAGGTCCCACATTGATGTGTTTCGAGGATAAGGTGATAAGGGTTCGAAATCCACTCATTAAATAGGTTTTGGACATGTGTATGTCTTAGATATTACGTTATCCTTCCATTTTATTTAAATCGTTAAATAATGAGGTCATCGTTGCATCATCATGATGTCATAAATAATTTAATTTATATAACGTCTAAAAATTATAAAAAAAATACTATAATGTAGGAAATATTTTTAGATTTCCAAATAATATTTATAGTCAAAAATATGATTTGTATAACCCCTTTTAAAAATTGTTTTAGTAAAACATTTCATTTTGTCTCATTTTTACTTTAACATTAAATAAAAAGTTATTTATTTCATTTCCCAACCAACGTGGCTCCATGGGGTCCCCAAGTTGACCCATTGGTTTTCTTGGTCGTCCATGACACATCCAATGAGGTTAGGACATGTTTCCAGTTCATTTCATATTATTAAAACATTATTTCTACCTTAAACTACACTAATTACCTCTAATCGCGATTAAAAACATAATACGTTACTATTCACCAAAAAATTATTTTTATCCCATTGAACCACATTTTACTTCTTAATGACAACCATTTATGTCGGATTTTTGAAATTCAAAACACAAAGATGGAAAAATTTATTTTAAATGGGAAAATCAGTTTTTATAAGTACCACATAGTGGTTTCACTATTCATCAAAAATTGATGTTTTTAAAAAAAATCCCAAAAATTCACCCTAAGCTATACATGATATTCCGAATTAAAAAATGGAGCATATTTTACAAAATTTAAAAAATATAAGTCACATTAATTAATTTAATAAATAATTCCCGCTGTCAGAGAAAATAGCATGTTTTTATGAAACAATAAGTATCAAAAGTTTGACACTAGTTTAAGTATGTTTTTAAAGTGAAATTAATTCCAACGACCACTATTGGATTTAATGGTAAAAATATATTCTAATTTCACTTTAAACCCAATTCAAAAGATAATATAATCATATAAATAAATTAGATTAAAAAGAGGTTTTGAATTAAAATACAACATTTTACACTATTCATTAAAAAAATTAACTTTATCAGAAAGATACCAAAAATTTACACAAAGTAAATTTTGATGTACCAATTCTTAAGAAGAGTTTTATTCGTTCCAAAAGGAGGTATAATAGTGAACAAAACTATATTTAATGATGGTTATCCATCAAAAGGTGATAAGTGAACCTTTAGTGAAAACTAGGGCATATACGCCTAAAATTGAATTATTTCCATATTTTATGCCTTTATATTTTATTGGATAAATGTAAAAACATTTAAAAACATATATGATCATATTTTAGTTATGTCAATCCATTCACGCCAATACAACGGCTACATGTTAACTACCATTTAAAATAATATTATTTTATTATTAGAGTGCAATGTAAGATTCCCAAAAAACTCATTGTTGCGTGTTGGGTACACCATCGAGCATAGTGTCCCCTTTAAATTTATATTAATATTTTATTCAAAAATATGGATAAATATGAAAATGTCATATTCTTTATTTACCTGGGGTGTTACTGCTATAGGGATTAGATAAACTCAAACTAAGTGATCGTGACCATGAACCCATGGTATTGGATTTTGAAACTGGTCATCCCTAAATATAGGATATGGCCCTTCAAAGTAGTGATCTTCTCTTCCCAGTGTTTTTTACATTCCCACTTTGTGAGTTTAATGTATTACTTCCCAGATGAGTCATGTGCATGTACTAGATCCGCCTCATGCTCAGTTTTCATTGTGTTCTTTCCTACTACACACACGATTCTCTATTCTTGGCACAAAGAAAAGAATTGTTTTCCTTTGTTTTCATGTAGGGATTTCTTCTACCGCTATATTTGTATATCATGCAGGGTGTGTGTAATAATTACACATTATGAGGAAGGTATGAATAATTTTCTTAAAAAAAGAAATAATTAAGAATGGAATATGATAAAAAGACAACCGGGCCAATGAAATTACGAGCTGAGAGTGGTTTGATGTTTATCACCTATATTATTTTTGATAGATTTTCTTCTTTTATGGATTTAATTGTCTAAAAGGCCTTCTGAAAATCATTTCCATTGGTTTTATTTTCTTGTGCACTAGTGGTATCTGGTTTTTTTCATTATGCATGAAAATTGGTAATAGAAAGAAATATTCTTAATCATTTATACATAGTTAATTAAATGGATTCCCCAGGTTCAAACCTACTCTCCGACCACTACAATTATTTAAAGTGGAATTAAATAACATTTATTTGTGAAAAATGAATATATCTTATTAAAAAGCTATGGAGTTGTACCGTGTTCTGTTAGGTTTTGTGATTTTTAGTAATATGGGTATTGCTTCTATTGGGAGCACTATCATGGGTATAGGGGAGGTATGTGTGTGCAGAGGATATCTGGTTTAAATTGTAGTTGATGAGGTCTTTTTTGTGGGGCAGTACAGGTGGTGTGTTGGAATACCAATTGGAGGGACTGATGGATTGTGGAATATATTGACATATAGGCTGTAGGAATGCCTTCCTTTGTGTTGTGACCCCAAAGGGACATTGGAAAGTGGGAATGTGACATTGTTATGGACTTTTTATGTAGTGGTAATTCTTCTAAGAAATTTTTGGTTAGTGGGGATTTAGGGATTGATCGAGATGGTAGCATTAAGTACTATAACATTGAATAATGACAATTGGTGGTAGATGAACTGGTGTCTTGGAAAAAAGTGGGGGGGGGGGTATATTTGGACGACAAGTTGGTTCTTCTCAGTTGTATTTATAAATGGGTGTTAAAATATAAATGTTTTACCTTGGTTCATCTTCCCTTTTTAAATGATGGAATTACTAGAGAACAAAGTGACTTGGTCACTATGTGTTTAGTTAATCCAGCTCTACACTTTCTGAGGTGGTTGTAGATGTTGTGTTAGGTAGTTTTCCTAGGTAGCATTGGAATATATTATGGTGAAAACCTTAACTAATGAATGAAATGAGGTTAATAGAAAATATGGGTTTGGTTATTCCTTGGTAGTGGATTTTTGTGTGGCCGTACATTTGGGGGAGTAGCAAAGGTGGTTTGTGTGGGCTAGTAGTTTGTTTTGGGACCTCTAGGTTAGACTGAGTGTCTTTTTACTATAATTATAAACTTTACTTCCTTATTATTTCTATAATCACACAAACTAGGTTGATAATAACATGTCAAGCACCCCCATGCCTAGGGGAGGATATCTTTACCCCATCCCGGTGGGAGGATGGATAGTTGATTACCTACATTCTTCCTAGCACCCTAATATAGGTTCTTATCATTCGATCTCATCTGTGTAGGTTGTAATGGCTTGAGGATTTCCATAATCCATGATCCTACAATGTATTTATTTATAGACAAGGGTCCTAGGTGTTTTTGGGACAATATTGTTTTCATAAATGTCATCAGGTAAGGCCCATGTGTCTTCAGATGAATGTTTTGGTTGTTGGGGCCCATGTTTTTGCAGGTGGGTTTAGTGTGTGGCATGAGGTCGAGGTGTGTGTGTGTAGGGTGTGGTAGTGGGAATATGTTTTGGAAGAATAGTATCATCAATAGTTTAATTGTATGGAACGAACTATTTACTAGTGGGAATGTGTTTTGGGGTACCCAATTGTTGAATTTCTTGTACTACCACTGTATATGAATTGAATTATTTGGTGAGCCTGTCTTGGTGAGACTGGGCAAGATATTAATACTTGGTATGATCATTGAGATTTTATAGTTTTCTCACATGGGAATTAGTTTTTCCCCCACTTGGGCATGGTTGTCTTTAGATTTCATTTTGGGTAGACTTTTATACTCAGCCTATTTATGTAAATCTATTTTTAGGTGTCTAGGACATTGGGGGCCGTGTTGGACTTTACAATCTATGGTGTTAAGATAGTTGATGTTCTACTATTTAGTCTCTTTTGATTGGCACTTATTTTAGTACTTTTGTTGTACATTTGTTGCAGTTTACATTTATGTCATGCAGGGTTTGGATTTTGGATTCCCTTATATAACTATTTGGTGTTTTTCGGGATGTATATCATCTTCTCTCACAATCCTGTTATCATTATAATAAATTTATGGACTTCCATTTTTTATGTAATTCTATACACTTGGTGCTACTCACCACTCTATGACCTAATGATGGTGGGACACAAGGGGAAATTATATCTCCTTCATCCTAATGAAGGAAAGGCATGGAACATTGTGGTCTCTTCTGTCCTCTTGAGGAAGGTGTGTCGTGATAGAATGGTTTCATAGGTGGAGGGTCAAAGATATGATGGACGTAAGAGATAACTACAGTGAGGATTTCATGGGATGGCTAGGAAAACGTGTTAAGTAATATTGGTAAGTGAAATATGTCATGGAAGAACAGCTAGGACATCAGATTTTAGAGCCCCTCGTGAACTGATGCATGGAATCTGGACCTAATAAACGACCAAGTGTGGCTACATTGACTACAAGTTAGAGACCTGAGTTAAAGTACATGCATCATAATGAATTTGGTTCTTGTGTGTTTTGGGAGTTATCGGAAATTAAATTTAAATTATGAGAGTTAAAATAGATTATATAAGGAAAGTTTTATACTACATGGGTTTAGGTGTTCATTGTTTACCTTTTCAGATATGAAACATGGATGTCACCGACATGTGGTACAAGAGGTTGAGGCCTAAAAAGCTGACCTGGGTGATCAGTGGAGGGCTGATCAAGATGACAATGATTAAATGTGGCAGAATACCCTTCATTAATTCTACTGGAAGATTTTAGTAAAGTATGAAGGAAATGTCTCAAAATAAAAAAATATTGGGTTGTCTTGAAGGGATTACAATAACATTTACCTTGATCCGTGATTTGAGGGAGTACTAGATTCCTATGTCAGTGAGCTAGATGTGAGGAGATGTATTTCAGTGGTGGATTCTTTTCCATGAGGAGATGATTGAGATTGATGTCTCATGGGATGAAATTGATAAGGAATTATAGGAATCAATTCTTTCATCAATGATAATGTCCATAAGGAGTCAGGATATTATCTCCATATATTAGGAGAGTATGTTGGTGAGAGAATATGGGATCATATTCAAGGGTCTCTTACGCTTTTCTCCAGATCACTTTCGGAATGAGGTGTCACAGACAAGGAACATGGAAGCAGAACTCTTACATTCTATTCAGTATATTGTCACTCCCTTTACCCTACTATCATTCTTAGATGTTCAGAATATAGATGAAGTAGTGGATAGGATATTCTCACAGGGAGGTGTACCACCAGAGGAGATCAATATGAGTTTGTTGTAGGGGAAGGATTTCAGTAGTAGATCTTCAGTGTCAGGGCCTTTCAGGTTTCGGCCAGCGGGGACTAGGCCTGAGTAGTTCTAGTTCTATTTTCAGGCTCCTCACCCTTTTCCCATGGGCTAGGGACTAAGGTTATTTTTCTTTCGAGGACATGATAATCTATGTAACCAGTACCTAGTTCAAGTGTAGAATTGTGGGGGTGGGAAGGTCCATTTCCCACCTTTACAGAAGTTGTATCCAGTGAAGTCGTTCTAGTAACAGTTGTTGTGACTCCCACTCCACCAAGGGTAGATAGTTTAGGGGGAGGACAACATTAGGGTGATCATCTGTTACCTATGAAAGGATATGGTTGGGGAGTTTGTCGATAATAGATAGGTAGATGAGATTGGTGTGGGCCGTTACATGCCTCCAAGGTAGCAATTTTAGTGGATCCATAGGTTGTTCGAGGTATGATCAGTTTGTATAGTGCTCTAACATATGACCTATTTCATTCATGAGCCTAAAACATCTTTGTTTATCCTATTATAACCCATCCTCTTTGATTATTCACAATGAGTGTTCCCATGCCCCTGATGTTGAGTATTATAGTTGGAGGTCTGACTAGATTTTTGAGGTTTACCAGGGATATAGACTGATGTTGGGGCTATATCAGCGCAACAAGGATCTTCCTCTGCTATAAATGCATCCATACAATGTCATAATGGGAATTGACTTGTTTTTTTCTATTTGTTCCATTATCTACTACATTTAACTGAGATTCATGTTTTTTGGTAAGAATGTTTGGCAGTTAAATTTTGTTGGTGAGCGGAGCATCTAGGTGGGAAGTCGGTTTATAGATACTCTTCTCACATTATCAGTATATTTTTTAGTGGTAGAAAGAGACATAGATATGGTGGAGGTTCATGGGTATGTTAGACAGTTCCAAGATGCCTTAATAGAGGAGGTGGTGAACCTAACCCCTAGATGTGATGTTGATTTCAATCTATACATACAACCTAGTTCTTATCGGATTTCAATTGATCCATATTAGATGGCACCGTATGAGTTGAGAGACTTAAGGAGTCATGTTGAAAACATGATGAAGAAGGGATGTATCAGGCCAGGTGTGTTGTTGTGTAGTGATCTAGCCTTGTTTGAAAAAAAGGTAGATGGTGACCTAATGCTATGCATAGACTACCAATTACTGAATTAGGTAACGGTCAAGAATGGTTACTCCCTCATGATGATTGATTAACTTTTCAACCAGTTATGGGATGATGGTTGTTTATCTAAGATTTATAAGAAATTTGGATATCACCACATGAGGGTGAAGGTGGTTAACAACCTATAAACTGAATTCTGATATAGGTATGGGCATTTTGAGTTTGTGGTCATATCATTCGGTGCTATGAACATCCCATCCATGTTCATGGGGCTCTTGAACTCTGTCATTTGTGAGTTCCATGGGCTGTTTTTCATCGTATTCATAGACAATATTCTAATTTAATCAATATATGAGGAGGAACACGTTGATCATTTGAGTACTTTCGTGGATGTCCTTCAACACCATAAGATACATGAGAAGTTGTCCTAGAGTATGTTCTTGACAAGATAGGTTCACTTTCATGTACATGTAGTGTCTTAGAATGATATAAAAGTGAACCCATCAACGGTCGAGGGTTTTGTTTTTTGGGAAGCACTCAGGAATGTGGAAGAGGCTTAGAACTTCTTGGGTCTAGTAGGAAATTACTAAACCTTCATACCCAAATTTTTTGAGTTTCAGCTCTATTGACATCTTTGACCAAAAAATAACAGGCCTTTATATGGGTTAAGGAGTTTCATGTATCATTCATATATCAGTATGGGAATCTAGTTAGTGCCCTAGTTCATAGGTTTCCATAGGAAGGGGTAGCATTCGAGGAGTTCTATGACACTTCTGGTCTGGTCCTAGGATGTGTGTTGATGTAGTGGCGGGTACTGATCACTTTTGGTTCTAGGAAGAAACTTCCACATGAACATAATTATGGAACACATGATATAGAGCTTCCAGTGGTAATGTTTGCACTAATTTTGTGGTGACACTACCTAATCGGGGAGTGCTATTTTGTCATCATGGATCACAAGATATTGATGTATATATTTCCATAGTGATACATGAACTTCCATTATAGTAGGTGGATATAGTTTATATATGACTGCGACATTGATATCACTTACACATCAAAAAAGGGGGAAGTTTTTGTTGATTTTTTAACTAAGATGTCGTAAATGAGGGTTGTTTAGGAATTCAAAAATTCTAGGAAGGCAATGGAGTATTTGTCCACATTTTTCCTAGATGTTAGGTTGGATAGTACTGGAGTCTATCTATTCCAGATAGAAGTATAGTCTTCTTTTGTTTAGAAGGTGGAGGAGTCTTAGTAGGGAAACATAGAAACTAATTTGATGTGTGATGTCACTATCCTTGATAATGCATCGAAGGTATGGTCGACAGATAGTAAGAATTAGATGTTGTTCTTTAGGGAGCTATTTGTCCTAGCAGAAATGTTCAAGGTACTTCTCCATGAGTTTCATAGATCAACCCTGGTGGGGCATCCATGAGTCTATTAAATGTACCTAGGATTGAGGGAACAATTTTGACGGCACGGGGTGAAGAGGGCAGTGGAAGATTTTGTGGAATAATGCCCCATGTGTCTGCACATGAAGGCTGAGAACCGTATTATCAGTTTCTATTAATGCCCCTTGATGTTCCTTCATAGAAGTGTGATGAAATATTGATGTATTTCATTTTATGAATTCATAGCTCTCATATATGATTTGATGATTATAGAGTAATAGTATATTAGTTGATGAAATCGGGTGACATTATGGTGATCAATGAGTCGAGCACATACGATTCCTTAGTACAGAGGTATGTGGATTAGGTGGTGATATTACAGTTAGTTAAAGGATACATTATCTTGAACTGGTATACATGTTTTATGTCATAATTCTAGAAGGGATTTGAACATGCCTTTGGAACTTAGTTATGAATCAGCACTACTTTACACCCTCATTTGGATGGACAAATAAATAGGACCATCCAAAAATTAGAAGACATTTTACATTCATGTGTTCTAGAATTTAGTGGGCCTTAGGTACCACATTTTTCCATGGTAGTGATTCTTAACAACAATATCTATCACTCTTCCATTATTAAGGATTACTTCGATGCTCTATATTAGATACCATGTTTTTCACCTTCATTCTGGTTGGATGTAGTGGAGGTAGCCATTGTTGGACCGAACATGGTGCAGAGTATGACAGAGAAGTTTCATCTTTTCCATGAGATGATGAAGGCAACACATGATAGATATAAGTTATATGTCGATCATTTGAGGATGCATTTGGTGTTTGAGGTTGGGGATCATGTATTCTTGAAGGTTTTTCCTAGACGTGTGAAGTACAGATTTAGAAGTGTTGTAATTCTTTGTACTTGGTTCATCAGACCTTTTGAGGTGTTTGAAAGAGATTGAAAGGTGGCATATCAGTTGGTATTGCCACTACGGTTAGAGGGGATCCAAGGCGTCTTCCTGGTCCCACAGCTCTATCATTATTTACACGATGAATCCCACGTTCTTTACTTGGGAGAGTTTGATATCAATGATGATATGACGTTTGTGGAGTGACTAGTAAGAATCAAGGATAGAGAAGATACGGTTATTCATTGAGGGACTATTCCATTGGTTTAGGTGTTTTGGAGGCATGGTGGGCTTGTGGAGAGTACTTTGGAGTTGGAGGCACAAATGTTTTCCCAGTACCCATAGTTGTTCAATTTATGGTTTTTGTGATTGACTTTTTTTCTTAGTTCTATGATGTAGTGGTAAACCTTTTTAGTTATCAGATGATTTGATTCCATATTCTCTAAATTGGTGTAAAAAGTGTGGACTATGGGGTGGGGATGATCTAATCCCTAATAGAGACACATTAATGTGGATGAAATTAAACCTGTGTGGGTGAGTCAGTGCAGACCAATGCTGAACATATCTTGACATGGAAGATAGAGCTCCATAATCAATGTGTATGGACAGTGTGAAATTTGGTGGTTTCGTGTTTTTTTGGGGAAGTGGGGCTTAGTGTTTTTATTGTTATTCAGGAGATATATGATTAGGAGGAGTCCATTGATGTCATGGTTTTCAATCCAGTTTTTGAACAACACAGTGCTTTTTAATCCTTGAGAGGTATCTTATGTGTTGTTTGATAAGACCCCTCCATTTCCTTGGGTGGAATTTATTTCGTGAGGTCGAGAATTGATTGAGAGGAATTTGATTTAATGACCTATATTACCCCAGGATATTCCATTGTGAAAATATTCTTTTTAGGGTCTTCTATGAGGAAATGGTAGCTCATTTCAAGAGTATCAAAATTTAATATTTTTCCATTGGTAAGTCAAGGGTGTCATCATCAGTGAGTTATGGGCATCAACATTGGTGATTTTGGTGTGTCGGCATTATTGAGTCTGGGGAGTCAGCATAAGTGAGTCATGAACATCAGCATCACAAAAATAGAGGTTTTGGAATCAGTGATTCAGGGGTGTTGTCATTTTTTGGAACACTTTTTATATAAGGTTATATTTGTATTCAATAGTTGTAAATGAAGATCGAAATGAAGAAAGACATGAAGAATAACTCCAAAGTTATTGAAAGTGGTAAATCAGATGATGCATATATGGTTCTTATTTTTGTACTATCCCATGTTTGGAGAACATATGATGCAATCCATATAAAAAAATGTGGGAGAAAAGGGGATTCCAATCTTATTCAATATTTTTTGGAACAAATGATAGTGCTGGAAGACAGTAAATATTTAACAATTTCCTTTTCAAATTTAACAATGCTAAATTTAATAGATCCAATACTATATATCAAAACAAATAAAGATATTGAATAAAGTATCTAATTGGTGATGAATTAAGATGATAGTAATGAAGGATGGGTGTTCTTGTCGAATAATATATTTAAGGTGGTTCCATTTATAGTGATTTCCAAATTTTTAGACATCTAAATCGGGTTTTTGTTTTTTTAAAAGAATGGATTTCGACATAGTGGTGATCAAGATGTGGAATGGGGAAGGAAATCAGAAATGTTATAAAACTACGTACCTCGTAACATAGACCATGTACCATGTCTAGTAACTGTTCGCGGTCGCATACCATATAGTGGGAAAGGTACATGGGATGGATAACAGAATGGGTCATAGTAAAAAATAATGGTTCACTATGGAAGGAGTGGTGTTAGGTAGGATGGTTCATCATTGGAAGAGGAGATTTAGTACATAGAGAAAAAGGCATATGGTACATGAAATATTAATTGTATATAGTTGTTGTTCAATAAACGGTGATGATTGTCCCAGATTGAAAATATGGGTTAATGATATTAGTGAAATTTGTGAACTTATTTTCCAATATAAGGAGATTTAATCCAATTATTATGGGAGAGTGAATTAGATAAGAAAATATAATCACAATGGAAGAACTCATCTAGGTCTGAATGTGGTATGTGGAAGTGATTCCGTGTAGGATGAAGTGTTACACAGAATATAAAATGGTTCGTGGAATTGGAAGGACAAATTCATGAAATAAATTCTGTGTAGAAAATCATTGTATTCAATATATGAAATGATTCACAAAAATTGAAGGGAAATACCATGGAAGGAAGATTTTTTTTGACAAATATGAAGGAGAAGTCTATAAATTAATAAATTATACATTAGTAAATGTTGTAAGTAGCAGCTGTATGCATAGAAAGTACAAGGAGGTGGAAGGAAGAGGTGATATGCGGAGCAGGCAGGGTACTGGGAGGCAATACGTGACGGTGGTACACTGAGGAAATGTGCGGAGCATTATTGGTATGTGGGGCATGCACGATATGCGGAGGAGAGGTGATACACAGAGTAGATGAGGAACACAGACTTTTCGTAGTATGCAATGTAGGCACAATACATAGATAAGGCGCAGTACATATAGAAGGAGTGGTAGGTGGAGAAGGTGCAATACATAGAGTCGGGACATTATGTGGAGAAGGTGTGGTATTCAGAGTAGGTTTGGTACATAGATCATATATTGTTCACATGATAAGTTATAGTTTATAGAAGCATAAATAATATGTAGTGGAGAACGAATAATTCATTCTCTGTTGATATTTTTAATCATAGAAGTAGGAGTATAGAAAAACTAATATTCAAATATTAATGTTTCATTAACAATGATGATACCATGATTATTTTTTCTTCATAGATTGAACAATAACATAGGTACTTGTGATTCTAGATTAAAAGAAGAAGATGTATTAGTGAATTCAGTTAGTGCACTAAAGGAGAACACTAAATGTAAAAAATATTAAATTTAGGACTTCTATGCATGTAGTGTTTCGTATGGAATAGATACAAATAATTCAATGTCATTATATTAGAGTGACCATTATGTCTATTGATTGTGTGAAAATTATCCCAACATTTTGAGAATGGGGTATTCCGTGGAAGTTATATGAGGGAAGCAATGTGTTATCTCCATTCATTATAAATGAAGTGTTCTAGGGACTGAGTGATTGTGCAAGTAATTTTGTAATACACAAATAGGGAATAATAGTGGAATTAGGTATGACCAGAAACTTAATGGTGTATGCTCTTTAGATGTAGCCCATATTGGTCAATCAGGTAAAAATATTTTTATATCCTTCTACCAGTGAATGATCTAATTACTACACATATCCATCAAACATGTTTAAATAATTCCCTACCAATTTGGAAAAAAAGATCCAATAAAGTAGAGAAATATTTGACACCCTAATTCACCGCCACCCCTCTTAGGTTCATCTAGGTTCCTTCAATTGTTATAGAATCACAAAGGATTCTGAATGTTGGATAATCCTTAGTAATTGAATTTAGAAGATTATTTGAGTTTTCTTTCATGAGTCCACAATCAAGAGAAGTCTTTATGGATGTTAAATTATCTATGAGAATAATTATATACCCAACATGACCATGATAAAAAAAATATGAATTAGAATAGATAGTTGAATAAGCCCTTCTTATCTAAAGAGTTGGTAGTATCCTATCCTCAATTCCATTAGGAAAATGATGATCTTTTAGGCATGGAATGAAAAGATAATGAAAATTGGGTGGTATGTTTTTCATCCATGATCAATCATCACCCACATATGAAATTTATATAATATGAAAATAAAATTATTATATCATTGAAGATAGAGTCATTGGTATTGATAGATCATTTCAATGTATGAAGGAAGAAATCACATAGCTAATAAGAGAAGAATATTTTATGGGGGAAGGTTTGGTAAAAGAAATTTCATAATGATATATGATTTCAAGAATGATTTAATAATTTGAATAAATAGGTAAGAAAAATGAAATAAATGCATAAAAATGGTTCAAATAATACGAAGAGGAAGAGAGAGTCAAGAATAATCTTTAAGAAAAAAATATTTTTTCCTGAAGGGGAACTGAATATTTTTACAGATGTCAAGGGACTAGAATTGGATGGGATATCAATGTAGATCAAGGAACATGACTATAGGATTCATAATAAAATGATGATGAATGAGGAAGAACTTGATTGAAAGAAGATGGATTGTGGAGATACGAATAATATGAATAAAGATCATAAGGCCATTCTAAATAGGAAATGTCTAGATTTAGATTATTAGTTGACCAATCTTGAGAAGAAAATTATTGTGACTTTACAAAAGAATGAAACAGTTTCTACATGTATTCAATGCTCAATAGAGGTTTCTAAAGATGAAATACCTCTAACATGTGACATGAATATTATAACAACTCTTGAATATCAATATCAAGAAACACTGTCCGTTGATACTAAAAATTATCACTAAAATATTATACTGTCAAAAGACCTCAAACATGTGATAAGAATATCATCGATTCACTCATTGATATTTCACATGTAGTGGATGAGAATAAGGTACCATAAAAACCATCTTGTACTAATGTTTCCAAATATGCTTCCACATGGAGTGCATACTGGAAGAGAAATTCAAAACAAGTGTGGATGATGAAATGTGAGGAGTTTCCTATCACTATATTTTGGGTGAATTGGAAGAATAATTTGGAATGTGGTTATCCAAAAATATAACAATAATTGAAAAAGATATCCCAACATCATAATATTAAGAAATCAGTATTTCTTGTTCAATGTTTGTGATGTCAAATATTTGTGAAGTGAGCATTAAACTGCTGGTACAATACTCATAATATAAAATAATGACGGAAGCCTACCACATAGGGGAGAATGATGGAGAAGAATAAGAAAAATATATAGGTCCAGAAGCATCTGATTACTGCAAATAGATATAGAATTATTAATAACATATGTGAGGTATGAAATGACATTTTTCCTAGGTTACATACTTATCCATCTTAAAATCCATTCATCGTTGATATGAACAGAAGACCTCTGAGGTCAACTAAGTATGAAACAACTTCCTTGGGAAGAAGACAGTTGAATATTGTGAACAAAAATTTCCCCAAGAATCCCTCAAGTAGGGACGCAATGAAGACCTTGGATTTTAGATCCCTGAGTATTAATGAAAATTTATCCAAAAGATAATGTTATAGGGATGACACTCATATGAACCCGTGTCGAATATTCAAACATATTGCAATAGTTCCAAATGAATTTTTCGTATCTATCCATTAGATTTATGAATATTTACAAAACATAAATAAGTAAAGGCCACGAATGGTGACAATGAAAATAAAAATTCATGTGAATAAGATAAAGTGCATGAGATAGTTCAAACTAAAATAAACACATGTGTTAATGAAGTGAAATGTGAAATTTGTATGAAATATGGTCACATTAGAGAAGCTTTTTCAACCTTAAAACCAGAGAATGATGTAGTCATTATGATGATTTGAAATATATAAAAAATGATGGTTGTTAAGAAGGAAAATAATTCATGTAAAGTATATGAGAATGTGATGAAATCTGGGCCACATCAGCACATATAATAAAATATGTTTAGTTGTGCGATCTTGAAGACTTGAATAAATGGGGAAACATGGATGATAAAAACATATCAACCAAGAACTTCATGTCTATGAAGAATAGATGATCCACCTAATTCATTTAAATATATTTGTTACCATATTTTGGTTTTCTAATATAGTGATTTGAGGTGAAGAAATCTCTCTATGGTAGAACCTATGTTGTAGTTAATGCTACATACTCTTGGTTGAACATATGAAGTAGTTTCCATCCTTGAAAATTTGATTAATTTATTTTTAGTGATTAAATTGATGAAGGATCACCCCTTATGAATATGAAAAGGATTGTTTCCATTGAGGAAGAGAAATATGAATAATCTTCCTGATTATTATTTCAATCAGTATCAACATCAGTTGGTATTATATTAAATTACTCTATAAATTGCTTGAAGAACATGTTATTGGAAAAGGTATGTCATTTATCAATCCCTCATACATGGATACATAGATTGAAGATCATTTTACAAATGGTGGGGTAACTAAATTAATTAGTGACATAAGAGGAATGAATGTTCCCTAAGGCCACTAATCCGGCCAATTGCACTTGAATGTTTTTATATCTATTTACTGAAGTTTTCATTGGAGTATTGGGTTGATTATTCCCTATCACATGAAATTTCATCATCCTTGAATTAATGTGGAAACCCATGAAGGCTAAGTACAAGATTTATAATCTCTTAAGGATTCATAATCTGTGGATAATGGATAAATTTTTTGTCTAAATCAAATCCTCTTGTGTACTACACTAAGAATTTCTCATGTAGACATAGAGTGAAGTGATTTATGGAAAATTAATCAATTATGTATTGATACCCTTTTTCTAGGAACATTGTATTTCTTGTTAATATAGGGGAGAGAAGTGAAATGAATGTTTTGGGTAGAGAAAGAAGTACGGGGAGAGAGAGGATTCTCATTTTATATAGACACATTAATTTGAGGATAACATTAATGTATTGACAACCAAATACAAAAGGTTATATTTTTGGGATACATTTGTGTATAATGTTGTATTTTTTGTCAAAAATTATCAATAACGTTCAAAATGAAGAATAAGACGAAGAATAACCCTAATGATATTGAGAGTGGTAAATCAGACGATGCTTTTCTAATTTGTATATTCTGAATATCATAAGTTTTGAGAAATTTTGATTAAGTACTTATGAAATAATGGGTATAAAAGGTGATGCCAATCATATTAAGTTATGATTGGAAAAAAATGATGTTTTTAAACAATAGTGAATTTGCAATACTTTTCATTTTCAAATATGATGATGTTAAAGATAATCGATCAAAGACTATATATAACAATAAATACTATTTTTTATGAAATCAGATGATTACTAATGAAGAAAGATGTTAGAGAAGAAGCATGAGTGTTATGGTCGAAGAAGATATTTACGGTGGTGTCATTTCCAGTTATTGCCAAATTTTGGGACATCCAAATTGGGAAATTATTTTTGGTAATGGAACGATTTCTGAACTATAGTGAACGAGATGTTGAATGAAAATGGATATCGGAAAAGGAAGAAAATCATGTACCTCAGATCATGGACAATGTGACATGTCTAGGAATGGATTTTGGTCATGTACCATGTAGTGGAAATGGTATATGTGATGGTTTGTGGAATGGGTCATTGTATTAAAAATGGTTTGTGCAGAATGAGTATTGGTACGTGGGATGACTCATCGTTGGCGGTAGGGATGTAGTACACAGATCAGCAGTCTTAAAGTATGAAAATTGTTAATAGTACATGGTTAGAGTTCTGTATGTGGTCATTATTTTCCCATGTTGAAAATTTGGGTAAATCAGATTAGCGAAATTTGTGGACATATTTTCTTATATAAGGAGTTTTAATCCAATCATCATTGGAGAGATAATTCAATTAGAAAATATAATCGATGTGCAAAAAAAACATCTAGTTATGAAAGTGGTATATAGAAAATATTCCTTGTTGGATGATGTGGTATGATGAAGACAAAATGGATCTTGGAATTGGAAGGAGAAGTCTGTGAAGGAGATTCTACATAGCACAAATGTATTTGCAAGGGATGAAATGAATTGATGAATTTGAAGGGGGAGTCCACAGAAGGATGATATGGTTTGTGATGTATGAAGGAACAGTTAATAAATAAAATTATTCCACATAACTAAAACTTGTAAGCAGAAATGGTATGAAAAGACACCACACAGAGGTGGTATGTAGAGGTGTTACGTTGAGCAGGTGCGGTATGCGGAGTAGGTGTGGAATGTGAAGCAGTGGTGATGAAAAAATAAAGTGTGGTACATGGTATGTGGAGTAGGAACTGTATGTAATGAAGGCACCGTATGTGGAGAAGGGGAAGTATGAGGATGTGGAATGGTCCACAGAGCAGGTGTGGTACGTAGAATAGGTGTGATATGTAGAGTAGGAGCAATATGCATATCCGAGAAAGTCCGCTGAATCAGGGACAGTTCACATAAGAGAACCAATAATTCATTCACTACTGATATTTTTTATAAGAGAAGATGAAAAAGTGAGTCTAATATATATTCAATTATTTAGGATGTATTAACTATACTGATACTAATCTAAACTAGTCATAACTGCTTGAACAATCCCGTAAGAACACATGATTCTGGATGAATAGAAGAATAAGATTTAGTGAATTCGATTTTTTCACTAAATGAGGAGGTATAATATAAAATAACATCAATTTGGGACTTCAATGCAAGAAGTGTCTCATTGTGAAAAGATAGAAAGACGTCCAAGTAAATCTGTTGAAGTGACCATCATGTTGATAAACTGAGTAATGTTTCTTCTAATGTAGTGAGAAAGGGGTAGTTAGAAAAATTTATCTAAGGGAAGATGTGAGTTTTCCCTAAACATTTGTAAAGGTAGTGTTGTGGGTACAATGTGACTATGCCAGAAATTTATTAATCCAAAACTATTGATTATTAGTGGAATTATGTACGACTTGAATCCTATGGGCATATGCTTCTTGGACATTTCCCTTAGTAGTGAACCAAGTAAAATTGATGTGTTTTCCTTTTTCATGTGTATGTCTTAATTACCACACATATAAAAAATATAGGTTTATATATTTTCATACCAACATGGGAACCAGATCCAATAAACAAGAGAAATAGTTGACACCCTGATTCATCCCATTTTATGTTGGACTTGGGTCCTTTATTCATCTGTGAGACAATGGCATTAGTGTCAGGGCGTTGGTAGCTCATAATAAGTAGGTTGCATCAGAAGCTCAGTGTCAATAGGTCGCATCAGTTAAACAGTGTCGATAGGTCATTGTAGTGGCTCAACATTGGTAGGCTGCACTAGTATCGCCTGGTGGTGGGCCATCATCGGTGACTCATCCATCAGTTACTCATTTCCAGTTTTCTATAGTTTTTCTAGTTTAATCCCTCTTATGTTTTATTTGATGTAAACCAAGTATAAACCCTTTCTCAAGAATTTTAAAGGGTGTTTAATTTGACATGTGTATATTATTGATATCCTAACTCTCTTGGACTTTGAGAATCTCAAACCTCCATATCATAACAACTATCCCATGTTATTGGATTTTGAACCACTCTTCTAATATTATATGATATTTCCCTTCAAGGAATGGATCTTCCCTTCATATGTTTTTTTATTCACTCATGGTGTGCATAATGTTTTCCTCCGTATATGAGTTTCCTACCTACGCTAAAACCCCTTTCTGATTAGTTTTCTTGGAGTTCATTCCTACTACCCACACGCTCCCCTATTCATGGAATAGAGAGAATCATTGTTCCCTTGTGGTTTCATGTAGGGATTTCTTCTGCCTATATTCTTGTGTATCATTCGAGGTGTGAGTACTAATGATTATTTAAGAAGAATATATGGATAGTTTTCATAAAACTAAAAATAAATAAGAAGGGAATATGATAAAAAGATAACAAGGACAATGAAATAATAGTCTAGGAGTGTATTGATGTTTATTGACAATCTTATTTTTATTATATCTATTTAATTTATGGATTTTTGTGGCTGTATAGCCTTCTGAAAATCATGGACATTCGTTATTTTTTCGTGACAACTAGTGGTGTTCTAATTGTTTTTTCATGATTATTATCAATTGGATGTAACATTAAATCTTCTTAATAAAATATACTTGGTTAATTAAATGGATTCCCTAGGATCATGCATGATCTATGATTACCCTGGATATTATGTGGAATTAAATAAATATTATTTAAAAAATATGAATATATCATTTTTAATAGGTTTGGATGTGTGATGTGTTTTTTCGGGTTTTTTGAATTTTTGTGGGTTGTGTTATGCTGATGTTGGGAGCACAGTTATCAGTACATTGTTGGATGGGGATTTGGGTATATTAGAAAGGGTGGTAAGAGTGTGTAGTGGGGATTTTGTTCTATGAGACGGTGTGTTATGTGTGTGTAGTAGAGATTTGGATAAAAATGTAGTTTCTATGGGCTCTATGTGTGGGGTGGTACAAGTGTTCTGTTGGAATCCCAGTTCGAGAGACTAATTGATTGTGGAATGGATGGACTAGTAGGCAGTGGGACTGGATTTTTGTGTTGTGATTGTCAAGAAACATTTGGTTGTTGGACTACAACATAGTTATGGACTTATTATGTAATGGGACTATATATGGTAATTGATTGGGAATCAAAGATATTTTATTTTGTTTTTATGGAAGGATTTTATGGTATAACATTGATGAATGACTATTGGCGGTTGTTAAATGAATGTCTAGGGAAAAAGGGGTTGTGTAGTGGGACTACAGGTTTGTTTTTTAGTTCTTTTTATGTAGGCCTGTTGAATAGTAATGTTTTATCATGGTCCCTCTTCCATTATTACATGAATATATTACCAATGAAACATGTGTGTTGGTTTATGTGTGTTTAGTAAATCCGGATTATTTCCTTTCAATGTGGTTTCAAATGTTTTTCTTGGTAGATGTCCCAGGTAGCATTAGAATAAATTAAAGTAAACCCATTAAATAATGAATGAAAATTTTTCAAAAAAGGGGTTGTGTTATGCTTTATCAATGGCTATTTTTGTGGTGGTTCATATAAGGGTATAATATAAGTTAGTTTGTGTGGGATTTTGGTTTTGTATGCGAATCATAGATTTGGATGAATTCTTTTTTATTTATATGTATAAATTTTAGTTCCTTATGATTTCTATATGCACCACACCTTTGTTGAGAACCATGAATTGAACACCCCCATTCATGGTGAAGGGGTTTTTTTCCACCATCCCGGTGGAATGATGGATGACTTGTTACTAACACTCTTCCTAGAACCCTCTTCCTGGTTTTCCTCTCTTGAGTGTATCTGGGTAGGCTGTAAAGGCTTGAGTCTTATCGTATTCCAAGATCCTTCATCCTGTTTTGATAGATATGTGGGGTCCTAGGTGTTTGTGGTCCAATATTGTATTACCAATTATTTTTGGGATGAGGACCATGTTTCTTTAGGTGAGAGGTGTGGTGGTTGTGGCCTAGCTGTTTCCGAGCGGTTTTTGTGTGTGGCTTGAGGACTAGTTGTGTGTGGGCTGGTTGTGATTGTGGGACTACATTTTGGAAGAGCTGTAGCATCAAGATGTTAGTTATTAGGAATGATCAGTTAAATAGTGGTAATGCTGTGTGGGGTACCCAAATATCGATGTCCTTATACTACTACATTACATGACTTGCGTTATTTGGTGATTGTTCCTTGGTGAGGTTGGGCTGGTTAGTACTCCCTGGTAGGTGCATCGAGGTTCTATAATTTTCTACCAAGGGCATTAGTTTGATCCACCACATGTGCATGGGAATATTTAGTTCTCCTACTAGGTATACATTTATACTCACTTTACATCTATAAAACTAATTTTTGGTTTCTAGGAGGAATTTAAGGAATCTGATGGTCATTTCCATCTAGGGTGTAAGGAATGTTGTTGTGTTATAGTTTATTCACTTTTTGTCAGAAAATTTTTAGCACTCTGGTTTTATTTTTGTCATATTTTATGTTGAAATCATACATGTGATGAATTTTGGTTTCCTTTATATGTTGTTTTGGTGTTTTTTGTAATGTTTAATGTCTTTTCTCTTGATCATGTTTTCATTAAAAATGGAAAATTCCTTCATTTTTTCATGTTATTATATACCCTTGTATCTAGTCACCACACTCGGGCCTATTAAATGTGGAACACAAGGGTTATTATCTCTCCTTCATAATAATCAAGGAAGGGTGTGGAACATTTCGATCCCTTCCCACATCTTGAGAAAGGTGGGTTCTAATAAAACATATAATGATTAATGTCTAAATGGAATTTGTATCCTAACTTCTGATTTCTAAGGTCTCATGCTTGGTTTTCCATGGTGATTGAATTTTCCTTGAGGTTTTTACTAAATAAATCATGTCATAATCTCAAAAAATAACTATTACATGCTCTGATACAAATTATAGAATCCCAATCCTTTTAAAAATATTATTAAATGTTTTTATTCATAATCATACTATACATAAAAATGAATAACCAAATTATAGTTTTCTAGGAAGGCTATGTATGTAATTATGAAACATGATACCAGAATAAAAAATCATGAAATTAATCTTCATAAGGATATCCAAACTCTCTTTGAGATCCTAAAGATTTATAGCATAACCTGAGGAATAAATATACAATATGTATTATTTAAAAGTCCTTATTACAGAATTAGAATTGTATTGAAGCCTATAAAAAGGGTTAGAAGGAATGAAATGATAACGTAAAATGATTGTCTTAGGAATAAACATATAGTTGAATACATTATAGAACATGGAAACATATGATCATTGAATAATATAAATTTATTTAAAAAATATAACATGATATAAACATGAGTCAATACTAAAATCCAAGACTCTAAAACATGGTAGACTAGGTCCCATAACAACTTAGGATTTCTTCCTAATATGATACATAACATCTCATGGTATTAAAAAATTACCCAATTATTAAAGAACTATATTATAATTCCTATCATGATATTTTAATTAATATGTTTGAAAAAATAGAAAGTCGAACATAAGGGTCCCCCATGGAAATAAATGTTTATCACAATCATTTCAGAACCCATATCAAAGGGGCATAAATAAAAATGTTATCCATGAATGAGGGTATTGAAATAATTTGGGAAATTCATAATGTAATGATAATATTTGATTTGGAATACTGATGTCCAAATGAATGTAAAACATAAAAAATGTTTTCTTGGTAATTTTATAAATGTTAAACTTAGAAGATATTTTATGGAAATTAAAAAAGTTTACCTAATGAGGATAATGGCATTAATATTTTTATACAACCATATATGAAGTAAAATTGTTTTTCATAATAATTTTTGTAATTTAAAAAAATATTAGATTCTTAAAATAGATTAACGATTGTATAATAAAAAGGAAATGAAATATTGAAGTTCCTTCTTTACATGTTTTCTTATTGAGATTAATTGTGAAGGATCGGGAACTATGTTGTGTTAAATGGAGAAAAATTAATCTAAGGAAAATATTATAATGGGAAGAAAATAGGACAAATGAATAAGTTCAATATCATAAATCCACTGAAGGCCAACTATATAGGTTCCCTTGAGCAGCATCGGTGTGCATCATACCAGTGCATTGACTTGCGTGACCAACATGCACATCAACCAGCACATCAAACATGAGTGAAATATACCCTCCTCCAAGGGTCCCATATTTGACTGTAAATAAGACCATTGGGTGTTTTTAGGTCCACAAACATACCCATTAAAAATCATTTTGATATATTCATCCTGACATAAACAATTTCACACAACTCCACTAACTTATAATCAACCTTTGGGTGACTGAATATTCCATAAAAAAGAGTAATTGTGAACTAGATATGAATAATTAACCAAGATAATAGTTTCACTCATCTTTCAGGCCCCATTCATTTGATTAAAAATAACTAGACAATACAATTCATCATTCGTTTGTCTTTTTAGTGAGATTATATTTTGATAAGGTCGTCTTGTCTGTGTTTGTCAGGTTATAGTCAGTTATTTGTGGGAATTAATTCAATAAATTGACAGTCTTCCATCATTAAACAACATATTACCAAGATAATTATATGGACATTTCTTTATCCACACAAATGCATCCATTATTAACCATGTGTCTTCAAAACTGGTTCTCAAATTCATTTTTTTGGGTGTACTGTCAGAAAAGTACAATACAGACCCTACAAGCCACCCATCGGGTCCTCTAACTAATAAACCCCACCGATAATCCAGAAAACAATGACGGGTGGTCTTGAATTATATGACACAACTGCTATATTGAACTATTTTGGGAGACTTTCCCCATAACCCAATAAATAACTCCTCTATTACCTTATGGTCATGGATTAAGAATCCATATAAATAATCTTCTATAATATGCATTAGTCATTAAAAATGGAACATGATAGAAATCACCACTACCAATTTGGATTTGTTGTATTACATTAACATGATGATGATGTCGTCCATAGTGGCCCATCATGATCATCCAAACATAGGCATTAAAGACCGCCCACCTGGAATAGAATCAATTCAAATAGGAGTAGGTCCACCCCAATATCACTTCGAGATAATCCCTCAAATATAATTTTGTGGAAAACTAAAAGATGAAAATACAACAATCTTTTGTAATATAACTAGCCAACAAGATCTCCATGAATCATCCATGGAATCCCACTATTCAAATCCAGTAGAAAATTATGGGTCCGAACATACTCATACCCATACGAATCAATATTGTCAATAGACTAACCAAATGGATCATGATGAAACCCACCAAAAACGTTTGGTAGAAAACTACAAGAAAAAAATCCCATATACCATTATTCATCTATAATTCCCTCAGTTATGTCTAGAAGCCTTTAAAGATGTAAGTTAGAAATTCACAATGAGAAATGGGCGACCGAACCGACTCTCTACGCCACCATATGAGCACTATAAGAATCAAAAGGAAGTAATGGTTATATTATAGTAGGAAAATACCCCTTTTCCAGGAATATAATAGGAATATATCAACATTAAAGTCACTGAATATATCAATAATATCTTAAAATTTTTTTAAGGGTAGATGTAAATCCATATCAAAATATTATTGACATTCCTAGTCATAATTATAGTGACAATAGTAGTTCTAGAGGTATGGATACACAACATCATCAAAAAAAATGGGGTATATCATTTTCATGCCACCTTATAGAAGAAACACTCATTTACATCCATCCAGGATGGCTATGGGGAAAACTCCACCATGATATAGGGACACCTAGATTGAGAAAATACACCTATTCCAATTGGAAAACAATTCCTATTCCAAAAGAAAATCCCATGACATAAAAACCCCATTTCTATAAGAACCACATTACAATACATTTGACCACATATTCTTGTAAGATGTTGTCCATGAAAATCATCACCAAATGAAATTTGAAATGAAGGACTGCTTTATAATCCAGCTCTTCGTCATGTTTGATTTCATCAATTCTGGGGATTATTATTTATTGTAGATAAAAATACAAATATTTTTTACCATATTATATTCTATAATAAGTAATTCAAATTTTCATCCCCAATCACTTCATAATGAATTCTTCTTTGATGACCACAATACAATCAATATCGAGAGCTTATATCCTACTGAGATTCATAGAAGCCCTCATTGAGGCCAAAAGATCAATGAGAAAGAGTGTTTTACCTTTCTATAATCCATCATGGGAGGTACTACCTTTGGTATAACACCTTGTGAAATATTTCTATGCATTAGTACTTCACATCATAAAATGGGTCCCCACCTAGGCAATGTAGTTATTAAAATTTCTTTCAATTGTAAGGCACATTGGAAAAATGTCATTCATGTCTGATGCCATGTCATTGGAATTTGAAATCATTTATCAACCTAAAGAAACACCCTGTTGAAATTCAATCTCAGAGCCTCATTAAGATCTCCATCCATCCAACATAACATAGTAAACCCCAATTAAACTCCCCACTTTTGATAAAGTGGTAAAATTCATCGACTCTGGTCAGACCAGGTAAATTAAAGACTAGGAAAAGTTGAGGATGATGTGATAAAAAGGATGAAAGAGCTAGCTAAATATGTCATATTGATCAGGTTTCGGCCATCATCAACCACTCAATATAGCTTTCCATATGAATTTTCAAATGATCGTGTGCATAAAATCATTCTCAACATATTAAAAATTAACCATCAACAAAAATTAATGGTATAAACCGACTATGAGTATCAATTTCACTCCAAGATTATATAAGTATTTCCACTCCTTGTTGATATTATTATTCTCAAATAATATCGAGACGATTGGGGGTGAATTAGTGGTTCTATTTACATTATTATTATATTCTATTAACTCCATAGAAAATATTTTCTAACCTCTAAAAGTTGTTATAGTTATTTTCCAATCAAATATAATTCAAAACATCACCTTTCATATGAAAAAATATAAATATGGAATAATGAAAGACATGTAAAATGTTTGGTAAAAAGCCATACTATTTTCCCTCTTGGATAGTCCAGAGAACATAGATACTATTACTAAAAACATTCGGGAATATAAAGAAATATGAAGTGAAAATTTCTAAATTACATTTATAAACATTCCTTCTATAGTTTCATATATCCCCTAACTATCCTTTTCAATATCAACATTCCCATGAAAATCCATTTTAGTATCTGGTATGTATCCACAGTTACAAGCTTCACTTTCCTTCTTCTTTTTTGATCCACATTACAATTTATTTACTACATCGAAAATTAATCTGAATAGAAAATTACCTCTATAAAATATTCAATTCCTACAAAATTATCAAATGAACTTTTTGGTATTAACAAAATTTCATCAAACATTATATCAAATATTTTCTCATAAAAATAATTTAGATCATCTTCTTTCTGATAACCTCTATATAATGATCTCCATTCAATTTACCTTGGTGAGATTCTCCATTTATTATTCCTTATTAAATTGAGTAGTAACTAAATAAACATCTTGAAATCCCTCTGTCCAATTAAAATCATTCCAATGAACATTGTTCTGATAGATGTCACTCCAATGGATTCTCTCCAATTGACATTCTCTTATGAAGAATCATCCATCGTAACATTCTATAATGTTTTGATTTAACCTGTATCCAATGGAATCATTCCATTGTAAAATCTGTACCCTCACACTATGAAAGAATCACTAGTTTGAATCCCAATACCTATCAAAACAAATTTCAAAGCACAAGGTTCTTGTTAAAAATTAATGATACCACCACTTTTCAAATGTAATGTGATATCCTTTTAAAATAAACCTATAATGATGGAATTGCTAAAAAAGTTTCACATCCTACAAAATTAAATTCATAAATCTTGAAATTATAATTAATTCACGTCCATATCATCGACATCTCAAACTCTTCATAATACGTCGTAAGGATTGTCAAATATTTTTAAATTGATTACTTCTTCGTTTTTACAAAAACATATTAAGTAATATTAATCTACCCAATTGATTATTTTGGTTCTTCATTATGATGAAGACATATGAAAAAAATTAATACTAACCCTTATGATTCCTTTTTATAGAAACTGAAAGTATTCTCATATTGATGTTCATTATCAACTATTTACATCTAAAATTCCATCAATTAATTTTTCATTTTATTTAATTCCATAGTACGATATTCCCACATCCTATGACTTTTCTGGTGAAAGCATGGGCATGATGGATCAGTCTCTACATCATTCTATTGAATGTTTTCAGAACCAGTTTGATGAGCCTCCACATCCTCTGAAATCATACTTTTATTTCTCTTGACAAACTATTTACTGAAGAATGTGTGAATTATTCTTTTCCTTACACTAATTTATATACAATTCAAAAAAATTAAATCATTATTCATAATATATTAATATTTATCGAAGGTATTATGGATACTAAAAATTCCTAAAAAATTGGGGTCATAATACCTTACGATGGATAGGTGGCATACTACATATGAAAGACCCATATAGGTAGTTTCTTCTTTATATCAGTATTATCAATCTTCTAGCATTATGATATTTTAATAGCTATAATTCTCATATTAATTTTCTTCATCCTTGTATGTCTGTTTTTCATCATACTAATGAGAAACATCTAGAATTGTTCGTATTTTATTCTCCTCTCTTCGTAAAACTCCAACTTATATCATGACTTCCCATGACATTGAATTTGTTTAGTATAAAAACAAAATTTTATTTATTTCCATGGATATATATTAACATATTATTATTAAAAGAAAATATTTCATTCCAACTGATCCTCAATAATATTGGAAGAATTATCTCTCCCCTTTCATTTATAAGGATTTCCTCACATGTCTCCAAAAAACATGTGTCTATTTAGAATTACAAAACAAAAATGCATGGTAATATTTAAATAGGATCCATTCAGAATCTGGATGAATTCATTATTATAATCACCACCTTCATTCGAGACTCAATAATATTTCATGTGGCCTCAAACATTCTATCATAATCCAAATCTTATGGATTATTTTCAATGACAGACACTAATTTATTGATTCCAATTACTCATACCGATGACTTGGGTCTGTAACTCAGAACACCTTTTTTAAAAAAAATTAAACAAAAAACATATATTAACATGAAATACAACCAATACTCAATTTTGAATTTATTATTTTCCCATTTGTGTTTTTTTCAATAAAACTTCGAAATAATATACATGTTTCTTTTTATTTCTCCCCTTTTATTTTTCCCATTAATTTCTTTCTCAGCCTATTACATGTCTCTCCACATTTTCCTTATCTCAAACCCTTATTGGATGTAAAATTAAAAAGATCCACCATTGATCATTTCCCCTCATTGAAATTTCATTTCATTTCCAATGGTGTTAAATTTTTCATCTCAAAATCAAGAAACTCTTCTTTAGGAGAACATATGTATCATATGAGTTTATTAACAAATGGAATTTAACTACAAACTCAAATTCTATATGGGTGAACCCTATGTGGAAAAAAATTTTGAATAATCAAGGTTGTCAACATTCTCCAAAATACAACATTCATGTAATATATTTTTATCTTTCTTTCAACAATCTCATTTCATGGGTAATCTTGAAAAGGGAAAACTATCCTACACCCATCAAAAAAATTATTTCAGAAGAATCTTGTGTATAAACCCTACAACCCTAAAATCATATTTTGTAACCTTATTACTTTATTATACTAGAATTCTAATAGAATACACATGATAAAATTCTTTATTTAAACTCCTTAACCCACATGTTAGTATTAGTAAACATTTTTTTCAAGAAGGAAGAACCTTATTTGTTCCTTAAAACATATCCCAGAATAAGAGTCCTCTCTCAACCATTATTTTTTCTTATTCTTCTAATATTTTTCGTTGGATGTATTTTATTCCTTCTAGTCATCCATCACATATTTTGAAACATGTTTCATTTCGTGTATAGATTCTCTTCATAAGGATTTCAATATTATTTCATCACTAGAAAAAAAATTTACATTGAGATCGTAACAATTATTTCATGCCTTTCTCTTATTCTGAAACAATAGTCCAATTTTTTTTAAAAAAATTTCCCTTATTTCTCACTTCTCTTGAAACTTTTATAAATTTGAAACCCACACTCAGTTGATATATTATTATCATCTTTACGGAAATACTATGAATAATGTTTCATTCACTTTTATTTAGATTTTTTTACTTCGATGTTCATAGATACATCAACTTGTTCTATCTAAATTAGTAGGGAATTTTTTTCAGAATAATCATGATTTTTACAAACAGAATTGTATTTATCATATGAATTAAAATTTTCTCTTATAAATACATTTTTGAAAATTTTATCTACTTTTCTAATCATACATATCCCTTGTTTCATGCCTATTTCTGGGAAAATACTTGTTATACTTTCATGAATAATCTCTATGTTTGACGACTCTACAACACCAATAGTAACTGTAAATCCTGATTTTTTAACTAATTGTTAACATGTTCATAAATTGTTTACTGTTGTTTATTCACAAATTATGGACCACATTAATCAAAATAATAATTTCAAAAATAAATTATATATTTTTTTGGCGAAGGATTTTATCTCAAAAAACGTTTTTATAAGGATTTATTTTTACCATTAATATATGGTTCACCTTACAAAAAAATTTCAATGGTTAATAAGTATATAATATTTATTTTTTCACATTATAAATAATAATTAATGATTTTATTCTAAAAACACTTCTTATTTGTCAGCCATATTAATTTTAAAAAAATCACTGATTTTTATGGATTCAGGTATATTCAACTTGATCTATTTTCATTCATCAAGAAGTTTAGATTATATCTAGTTGATATTATAATTAGTAGATGAATTTTCATCATAATATTTATGTTTTTTGTTAAGAATTAAATTATGTAAAGTTATTTATTTAACAACTTTTTTCAACATCATTTATTCAATATTGAGTATAGTTTTTTAGGAAAGTGTATTCTCCAAATTCCTTTTTTAAAATAAATTCCATTCATGTTATCTCATCATAATAATCATCAATTATAGATGATCCACTTTTATTTATAATGTGAGAAATAAATATGATTTTCTATTAATATTTATTAATGTATGTGGAATCATCCTTATTTATTATCCTATGATAACATTCACTCTTCTTGTCATAATGGAATATTTTTTTATGTTTCTTAAAATATTTATTTAGGTTTCTCATCATCATACTTAGACTCATATAATTAATCTTTCATCATAGGAAAATGTTTTATATAAATGTAATTTCAATTAAAAATACAATTATTTGAGGGTTTTTCTTATCCATATCCCCTTATTGAATTTCTTGAAATCCAGGGAAATTATTGTATTGAAGTCATCAGTTGAATCCTTTAATTATGAATCATATTATTCATATTTAATTCCATTGTATTTTTTATATTCTTACAAATATTTGAAGGGGATTTTTATATAAACATTTTCATTCTATTTTATAACATTCTATCTTCTCATTTAATATCTTAAAAATAATACTAGGCTGATGATCTAAGGAAATAATTTTAGGATATGTATTTTAAAAAGATGAAACTTTGGCATAAAACATATCAAAATGAATAAAAATGATCATTTCATACATATTTGAGTGTTATATATTCTCACAATGATTTATTATGGTGATAATAATATACTTCATTATTTTAATAAAGTCACCAACAAAGTCATACACATCCATTTTCAGATCTTCATACTTGAACCTCAAGAGTTGTATATTTTCTTTCTTCAACTTTTTATTTCCTCCTTAAATGTTTTTAATCTTATCATATATTTCTTGGGTAGTTCTAACTCACAATTATCTATGAAATTCAGTTTTAAATATTTATGAATGTAAAATATTTTTAGATCTCCCATCATTATCATTATTCTTCTTATGAGCTATAGTAAGAGGATAATCATCAATACAAGGAGGAAATCCATCCTTAGTAGCATCCAAAACAACATATTCATGGTTCATAAGATATAATAGGATTATTTATTTCCAGATATGATATTTCATTACATTATAAACTGAATTATATTTATACATCAATGATTTATCATTCTCTATTCCTAGTATGGATCATTCATTGGAAATTGTGGTTTTGATGCAAATTTTTTATCCCAGATAAGATTGAGCGCATTAAGGTTAAATCAGGGGTTCCATTATTTTTTATATGAATGTATCTTGTCTCTATAAAAAATAATATTATTTTATGAAGTTTATTTTAGTAATTATCAATTAAAATATAATTTACAACCCAACCTTTTATATTAATCAAATATAATGATGAAATAACACCTAATACTTATAAGTTTTAGTAAAAAGGTCTACTCCCTTCTATGTTTTACAGTCCAAAAAAATGGATTCATTGACTTAATTTATTACATAATACATAGTCATAAATATTGAATAATTATATATGTTTAGTAGAATATTTATTTATATAGTGGGTTATACCCCCCATCAATCCTATTTTGTAAAAAAATTCCCCAGAAAATCCTTTTCCGCGATTAATAATTATTCACAGTTTTAAGGATAACATTCCACAATTATTTCTGATGCACATTATAAGTTATTCACTTCATCCAAATGTTAGATGAATAAAACATTACCCCAAACAATATTCACGAACATCAAAAACTATCTATAGATATTTTTGGTCTTTAAAAATTTTCTATAAAATCTATTCATAATGATTCCTCAACCAATGTCGGTCACTTCTTCTTCTATCATGTTATCTCTGTTTAATGGTCTCTACCCAAATGGTCTCAGTATTAATTTAATTATTTTATAATTATTCAATTGATTGGACACCAATTTGGATTCTCGTAATCCATATGCTTTATTGAACATAATTTGATGAACCTTCCCATGATGGATGTCGCTCTGATTGTCTACCTCCAATAGACTTACTCTAATGAAGTGTTATCAATTTAAATATCCTCTAAAGAATAGATTAAACCTCAGTAAAGTGGATCTTCATTAACATCAACCTAAAAATAAAATCTCAGATTTAAACATCAATACCTAAATAACACAGTTGTCAGATCTCTTGGAACTTATTATCAATTAATGTTTTCACCACATGAAAAATTTTAGGAGCTCTCTTTTTATTGAAAACCCAATATGAGAACAACAGGAATCCCAATTTCACATTCCAATCATGGAAATATATATATCATGAATTTATCATTCATTATGTTGTTTACAGTATACTTATTCATGTCAACATAACTATAATGGGTGATTCTCTAATATTTTGAAAAATGTTGACTTTGTTATGATTATATAGATCTAAACAGTCTAATTTTTCAGTTTGATTCTTCATTCTAATTCTTCAATACGATAAAAAAATATGAAATATGACGATGGCCGATTAGGGTAATTCTTTTAGACACTAAATGTATTCTCATTTGGATGATTTCTATCAACTATTTAGATCTGAAATGTCTTTAATGTATTTATCCTTTTCCTCAATTCTATAGACCAATGATCCTACAACTGATGAAATTATTTGTCTCATCTTGTTCCTGTTTGATCAGTCTCTACTTCATTACAAATAATATTTTTAGTGATTGTCCATTCAATCTTCTCATATTCATGAAATAATACATTTTTCTTTTTTCTGTTGTCCCAATTTTTTGAGAATAAGGTATGATTTTTTTCCTTACCCCATTTGAAATACAATTCAATATTTCCCAAACATTGGATCTTGATATTTTTGTATATATGATTTTTTAACAATACTATGTATTCATAAAACAAATCAATTTTGAAATCCATTACAATTGATCTATGGAATACAGTGTCTGGTGGACTGATATTGGTAGTGATTATATTACATGAGAAAGATCAATCTTCCTACCTTGTGATATTGTAACAAATTGGATTCCAATATCGTTGATTTTCATCCATCTTTTCTCGATGTTCATTATACCAATAAGAAACATATAGAATTCGTCATATCATGCATTACTCTATTCGACAAAACCCACGTAATAGATATACAACCTCATAAATATGAATATGATTAGGATCGACACAAAATATTAGGAAATTAAATGGAAATTACTATACCTTTCTAGTCTCCCATCAACATATTTCATTCCATAAAATCCTCATGATGAATGGTAGCATCATATCTTTTCAATTACACCATTAGACTTGTATCAAAAGACTCCAGAAAAAATTTTAATTTACAGAATTAAAAAATAAATAGATTTACCTCATATCCATTCAAACTTCAAAAAATGTCCTTATTATGATAAGAAATTTCATTTTTGACTAAATATGATTTCTCACAGATTCTGAAATTAAATAAAAATCCCAATATTATAGATAAAATTCAATTACTCATGATAGTGGGAAATTTCAAATTACACATACGGATGGACTAGGTCATGAAATGAAAACATATTTTTTTTAAAACATGAATCATAAAACATATATTTGTAACAAATAAAAACAAATCTCAACATAGACCTAAAATATGTGGAAGCTCACCAATATTCACGACCTACAATGGTCAATATAAATTATGGATAATTTCAATGGACATTCCATATAACATTAAATTGATTTTTAAATCTAATTACTGACACCTTACCTTGTATTCATACTAGAGGATGGGGTGCACATGTAGAATTACATTTCACTATTATCCTAAACTACCAAAGCATTGTGAAGGATGTATCATAAAATGATATAGCTTCAGGCTAGATTATATAGATAAATTACATTCTTAAATGAATAAATTCCCAATAAAAATTGGCCCCGACCAACATTCACTAACATCTTCCCAGAATTGATAATAATATTGATAGAATTTTACATTATATATATGAGAATAGAAATATAGGCTCCCATTTAGGGAATTTTCATCATAAAATAATTAAAATGATGGAAATTGAACAACATTATCTGGAGGAAGGAAATGGTCATACCAAATGATACACACAACAGACATTTGAACCAAACTCTATAGAAATAGAATGGTAGTCAATATAGTAACAATAAAGGATGTTCAGGATAATACCTATCCAGTAGGGTTGGTGGATTTTTATATATAACCTTTAAGGAAATCAAAACATTACATAGAGTTGTGAATGTGGAATGATGATAGATCCATCTGATATGGCTGGTGGATTTCTTACCTCATCAACCTACTCCTTAGTAGATGTTAGTATTCTCATGATTAGTGAAATTTACATAGCGTGGATCCCCCTAGTTCATCCCATCCCATTACTCTATAACCTCATTTGGGATACCCATGAAATAATTGTTTGGAGATTCCATTAGGATTATTGTTCTTCAAATTGTTCCAAGGAAATTTTCACACAGATAAAATCCTTTTAGAGGGAGTGTAAGAAAAATGTCTCATAAATACACAAATAAAATGATTAAAATAAATTATTTGATAGTGAATATCATAAAAAATGCCCTTATAGACCCTACAAAACACGGTTCCAAGATAAATGGTGATATTTATGTAGACATTTCAATTAAAATATTCTGACCAATTAAAATTATTAGATCATAATTACATACAATAAAGTATAATAATACCCTCAATTTGGTAACTCCCATAAAAATCCATCATTACCTCCTAGAAAGGTATCCCACAAGGAAAAATGTAAGTGCCAAATGGTGCCTGTTCTACCTCCTTAAGAGTATAATTACCTTTTAGTCAAGGAATGTTTGGTTTAGATAGAGGAATATATAAATGGAATTGTAAATCTCAATGATGATTTACCCAGAAGATACCTTCCTATTATATATGTGATACAATATGATCATCTAATCTCACTTCCATTTGGTGTGGTTCAACAAACAAGGATTTCCATAATAACTGAAACAAATCATGATCATCCACTCAATGTGGGATAAAAAATACTAATATAATTGAATCCAAAAAGAGTAGATCATGAATTCCCTCTATTTGGAGCACAACCAGAGTAGGTCTAGGAACATCTTTATATTCCTACACCAATTGTTTAACCACATCAAATAGCAGTAGTAGTGCCTCATATGGCCCTATTAGTCATCACCCCAATTCAGGATCTACATTCCCTAGAAATTCATGTTACATATCATCCAGACATTCCATGAAATCCTATGGACACTATTGATTCAATAATGGATCTGTTGGAATCCATGGATCAATGATGTGCACTGATACAACTAGAAAGAAATATTTACCCCGAATGTGTAGATCTGACTCTTCCACCATTGAATTTTGGGAAACCAATATTTTGAATATTCATTGACTTAATGGAATAAGACATGAATTTAATTCATTTCATCTCTTAATACGATCAAATTATGAGGACTACAAAACCGTAAGAGGCATTGTAAGTCAAGTTCTTCCTGAAATCACTAAAGGGAACATTATTTGTGTGATACACTGGCTTGTAGGTTTGTTCAATCATGGCCTAGAAAGAAATCCTTTAGATGTTCCACTTGTAGTATATCTTAATGAAATAGACTAAAATAGTCTTACATCTATCAAACATATAATAGAAGAGTAATGAAAGGGTCTAATATTTCATTTCTTGGTGGAAATAATTAACATACTCCTCGAACCTACAACTCCCACAAAGAATATTTTTCTCACATATGTACAGAGTATCGTCATGATGAGTTTTTCAGGATACATATCCCTAAATGATACATAGTAGGGTTTTAGGTCCTCTATGTGATCCCTCAATGAGTGTAGGACTCCTTTGTAGATTCTATAGAAATATCACATGTAATTACAATAACTATGGGAAGGATAATAGGGAACGAACATGATTCCACTGTTACACCTAATTAGGCCTCTGTACCTATTCCATCTCCAATTTCTACACAATCTCATGTTTCCTCAACTCCTATGAATTAGAAAAAATACCAACATTATCAATATTATCTATGAGTGAAAAGATAAAAGTAGTTTGAGGATATGAAAAACATGTTTACTTTTTTTCAAAATAACAAAGTCCCTTACTACATAATAATTTCATTAGGAAAATATGTGATAAATTTTCAATTACTTAGGAATTCAAAAAAAATAGACAGATAAAGTTCATTTGAAATCGTATACCTTCTATAATAAACATGTCCACAACATCATGTATTTTTTGTGTGTAAATCCATTAAATTAAAATGGACTATGGGTATGTGGATTTGAAAAACTCTCCTTCTTATATAGCTATTGTTTCTTAAAAAAATCTAGAAAAGGAAAATTAATTGAATTATATCATGAGATAGATTCCATAAATGTTTAGTGACTAGAATATCAGAAAAATGATCTACCAGACTCATGATTCGCTCCATGCATAGTTGAAAAAACTGATAGTTCCCTCAATATATTTCTCTACAACACAACCAACCACATCATTTCTGTATTCCTCAAAATACCAACCCTCCAAAAGGGTACATGAATATATGAGAAAGTTGAAAATAAAGGAATATTATCCCATTAAAAATCCAAATTATCATTATAATTATAATATTTCATACATATTGTCCCAGAAATATTGGAGTGGCCCTGTCAAAGAGTACAACATTGGTCCACCCACCAAATAGAATCTCCATCAGACGAGGAGTGGATATTTGGCTCCATTAATGTCATTCACTCAATGGATACATTAATCGATGATTAACATGAGTGTGAACCTAAAATACCTACTCATGATTAAGTAACATGGGGAAGAGGCCTTCAAAGTCAAGGATATCAAGGAATGTGTTGTCATACAAGGAGTCACTATATTAACCATTTCCTTACTCACACTATCTATGAATCCGAAACTAATTGGAGAGCTCTCTATAGAGTTCATTAGGATCATGTATGATTGCTTACATGTGATAGTATCTATACTTATGAATGAAAATACCTAAGATGGTAACTATACACATTTGAACCATAAATATTATTTCCTGAAGCAATTAGCCTTGGTGCATTCCATGTTTTCAATATTGGAAGCCATTCTTCTTTTATAATATCTCTATAGAGCACATATTAAGGCTTTGTCAAGCCTTTAAGAGTTGGAATATGATATTTCATTAATTAGGTTTATAGTTAAGAGAATGATCCTATAAAATTTAACAAGATCATCTCATTTATTGACTCGAATCATGAATCCATCATATAGGGACATGTTTGACCATGGCCTATATATGATAGGATAAATGAAATTTTTATTTGAAAAGCCTTTTTGGAAGTGAATTATGATTCATCCTCATCAAAATTCAAACGCTTCATCATCAAGTTTTTATTGAATATCACATTTCCTACTACACCCTAATGTTACATTGTTATAATAAGAACAATAAAAATACTATTTGGAAAACAAAAAATAGGAATTCGTTCAGGGATATTGTGCCTAACTATGAATCTATGTTCCTTAGACAGGATAAACCCATCTATGTTCTGATGGGAAGACCTTAGTTGTATCATAATGTTAATACCCATTCAGAAAACCACCAATGCCTCAAATATTATACCAATGATCAAATGGGGGAATTTCATGGTTATAGGGCTCCATTCCAATCTTTGGAGTTACAATACATTGACGCATGATCCTATAATGAGGAATATAAAAAAATAAATGGATGATAATGACACTCAAATCAATTCCCAAAACTTTTATGGAGATGAATAATTAAAACCATTTCAAGACAATTAGTGTATTGTATGTGATACCAAGAAAAAAAATTAAATATGGCAGTTTAAATGTGAGAAATCATTTAGTATCATCGGTATTTTTACTTTTGACAACTAATACTGAAGGTTCTGGAGAATTTAACAAATCTATGACCAATTATGGAGGCATGGATTGAATTGACTTTTTCCTACCCCTTTTTCTCCATCAATGCCCAGTTTTAGTATAAGTTCTAAATTAAGTGGACTTTTTAATGACAGAAAATTATGATTCTCATTCTCCGTACCACATTCACCCTTCAGATGCCTAAAAATCCTCATACTAGAAAGAGAGGCTGAAATAGTTTTTTTTCATCTTCTAGGGTTTCAGATAGTGATTCCACCACTAGAATAAAAAATCATGCTTTATCAATTATATCTCATGGAAAGGTAGAATATGTGATGTATGAGGAAGAGGAATATGAGGAAGACATTAGGGATGGCCCTCCAGCATTAGAGGATGGTATCTCTAACACTATCGACGAGCTCAGATAAATAAATATGGGTATAGTTTAGCACCCATGACCCACCTTGATCATTTCATCTATGAAATACAACGAACATGAGTTATATATATAATTAATAAAGAAACTTTGGGAGGTGTTTTAATGGAATGAAAAAGAGAGGTCATTATTGGGTCTCCAGTTGTTGACCCATCAGATTGGTTTTTGAGGAGATCATCATGGATAAAAATATGTATCTAGAATGAAAAACCGAAATATAAGCCTCCAAAATCAATTCTTAAGTGGATAAGATCATCAAGGAAATCATCATCCGATATGAAAAATATCTAAAATGGATATCCATCATTTTATTAAGAAATTAAATAAATTGGATATCAATGATTTCATCAACATTGGAGATATCTGAAGGGACTTTCTGAAATATGACATCATGTTTCCAATAAAAAAACTCCCGATCGATGTAATTACTATTTATCAAGTTATCTCTATCATGGATGGATATTCAATGTACATCCAAATCCAAATGTCCATGTAAGATAATGATTCCACCACCGCCATGGCCCCCTAGAGTGTATTATTTTATCAGGTAATGCTCATGCCTTGAAGAATGACAGTTCCACATTCCAACATTCAATTAATAAAATATTAAATCCTTTTTTGGGAAGTTTCTTGAATTATATATTGAAGATATATTTTTTATTCTTTTACAATGCTCTTACCGCCATGGGGACTTAGAGACCATCTTCAACAAGATACAAAAAATAGAACACAAATTTGAGCCCCTTAATTTGTTCATTCCTGTTATCATTATGAATGTTTATCAAATTCATCATACAACATATTAAAATTTATTTTTATACTAAAAAAATCTATCTATAACATGTCACATAGTTAAATCTATAATTTTTTGAGTAGACATCAATGAAACATGGCCTTTATCTATCACATCATAGAAAACTGTGAAGGAAAGTGTTTTCCCCTCACTAGATTAATGAAGAAGGGTGTTACAAATGAATTTACCATGAACTGCATGGACAAATTAGAAAACATCAAGAAATAACTTTTGAGTCAACTAGTGTTACTTCCACCAATTTATAGAATGCCACTCATATTATATGTCATAGATGTAGAGTGATCACTATGAACCTTCCATTCAAAAAAGAGTGATGCTGGGAATGAAAAAATTATTATTATCTCAGTCAAAACATGATCCCTATTTAGTTTCATTATTCACATATTGAAAAGAGATGCATGGAATAAATATTTGTGGCTCAAAAAATTAGGAAGATACAACAGTACTACAAAGTACATTTATTATCTCATAATAACCAACACAAATATATACTCATTCATCCAATGTTGACAAGATTTATAACATATTGTGATAATATCCTATGTCATATCAATATAATTTTTATTCCTATAAATGAATTGAGTTGTTAGGCCTTGGATGATTTCCTTATAGAACACCCTTTTAAAGAAATAATGTCATCAAATACTGAATTCCCCCATGGAGATATATTCTTCATTAAAGGCCGCCCCAAAAAATAGGAAATCTACTTTGATGGAGAATACATGATCCCAAAATGGATTAAAGTGGATGACCCTATGCTTAGTAGTGTTATGATTGTAGGGACCCAATCATTATGTACATATATATTATATTAATCTTGCCGAATAATTAATTCATTACAAAAATAGGCGCCCGAAGACCATATTAGGTAAGTGTATTTGGAAACTCGGAACACAATCTTCTAATCATGGTGAAATATCTTCATCAACTCCCATAAATATCTTCCCATTTTTTTCGTACCTAAAAACATTATTTATATCATGAGGAAATGATAACATAAAAGGGTGACCTCAAATACTCTGTAAGGGTAAACATGGAGAACATGAAAACAATCCATAAACATTTGAATATCAAAACATGAACATAAGAAATGAAATAAATCATGGCAGTACATAAGGAATATATCATAAAGGAACATTAATCATGATAAAATATCATGGTAATAAAATATTTAATTGTGGAAAACCATTAAGCACATGTTATGATTCTAATAGTTTCTAATGAATTGTTGCCAAGACCATCATATTGGACAAAGTCCATTACTAAACTGGGTTTACATTCCATTCTAGACATGTCTATCTCATGAGATATAAATCCTTACCCAATTAATTATAGGGATATATAGGTCCCACCCATCTCATAATGAAATCATTCTTACTTGTCCACAAAATAAACATAAATCATTTATCATAACCGAAAGAATAAAATGGGTTTCATAAACATCATCCCATCATAAAATAATCCATATAAAACAAATAGATATCATTTCATAATAAGAAGAATAAAACCATGGAAATAATAGAGACACTATACTTCACACATAATCATACTAAATATTATCATCTTAGATGGAAAATATATTTTACAAAACACTTGAAATGAATTCTTGAGGAAAATATCTTTTCTTCTTCAAAATCAATTTCTTTTCACAAAATGCCATTCAATTTTAAAAGAAAAGGATTTTGTTGAAAATAATCATGAAATCTTATAGAGGAAGCTTTATGATAATTAGGCATTATAAAACCATAAAAATCCGTTCATGCCGTATAAGGTAAAAAACATTCTTCTCGTACTTTTGCCGGAAAATTAAAAAAGTTCATCGTATAGTAAACAAAAAAAAAGATTTCTTCCATAAGACAATGTAAAAGTCAAAGGGGGGTAAACATGAATTTTAAAATATATAGAAGAATAATAAAAACTTTATGAAAAACATTATTATGGTCATGGATGAAAAATATAATCCCATTAAATACTTACGTATAAGCAATCTCGGATAAAAATGTTATTTGCAAAATTATCCCTTAGAATATGTCCAATTTCTTTCATATGTGTCTGATACACTTGTATAGTGGGTTTAAACATATTATTAACTTGTAAAAAAACATAATAATATTTATTATATCATATATAATTACTTAAGACATTATATTACCCGTTCATTTGTTAATTCCTTGTTAAAGCAGCGTTTTGGGTAAAATCGTTTCATTTATCATCCGTGTTTTGACTTGTAATTATTCATATGATTACTCAGATCATGATTAATTACATAAATAATGTAAAAAATGATTTATATTTAATATATTTTCAGAATATACATATATATAATAGATCAATAAATGGAATAAAATACCCCGTTCATGGAGATGGTAGGCCGTACGTACGCATGAATGCTATTTTCGTTTGGTTATTTAATTGAATGAAATTAATTAAATAACGTATACATAAATAAAGTATCATTAATATGTCATATATTTTATGATTATTTAATATATATATATATATACTATATAAAAATTATATAATGGTGAACTTGGAGAATGAATCTCATCACATCGTGGAAACGGTAATCCGTACGTACGTACGAGCGATGATATCATCCCCATGATTATTGAATGAAATTAGAGTGGATGATTTAATATATCAGAATTAGTGTCATGTTATAATTACTATATATTTTTATTCTTTAGACCATTATACCCATACAAGTAAGGAGTTTGTTGACAAAAAGATTACACCACGTCATGGAGACGGTATGTAGTATGTACGCACATGCAGTGATTTCATTTTCCATATGATGGATAGAAGGTTATATAGGGTTGGTTCATATTTAAAATAAAATATTAGTATATTAGTTATACTGATGTTATTAAATTATTATGAACATCAAAATAAGAGGAAGTATAAGAAGAAATGAACTTGAAAGAACCCGTAAATGATATTACCTCCTTTTTGGCGCCCCTCTTATAAACCTCATCTTAGGGCACTAAAGTTGTCTTTGAAGAAGATCAGGACCTCTAGTATGTTTCCAGGAAAGTGTAGAAGATAAATGTTCTGGGTTTGGTCAATCTTGGAGGCTCAATGTTGTGTGAGGAGGAGAATTATGAGGTTCCCTTCTTTAATAGAGGAGAGGGGCACTTTTGAATCCTCTAAAATATTAATTAATAATAAATTCAATCCCCACATAACAACCTCCACTAATGACTCAATTATGAATAGTAGATGATATAGGATTGTAATATCATCATACAATAAGATTTATACATGTTGGTAATTTATTTTAAACCTTATCAACTTGATTTATCCTAATTAAATCAATTTAATTTTATTTTGGGTAATGATATTCTAAATTTTAAATTATTTTAAATAATTACATATGTGTTGTGGATTTTCCATAATTGGAAACATAATGAATATTCAGACCATATGAATATCAATTTATAATTATTAAATATTTGTGTGATTTTTAAACTATTTTATAATATGTTATTTTTATAAAATTACAATAATGTCAATTTTGACACTATTCATTTATTTGAATTTAAATAAAATTAAAACAGAGAATATATTCGAAAAAAAATATTCAATAGGCTCCTAAAATGTCATATTCATCTAAATTTTATTTGGAGAACATTAATTAGTTTATATATTATTTATTTTAATAATTTGAAAACCATTTATTTGATATGTCAATCAATAAAATAATTTATACATCACTACTGTGTTATAATTAATGATAATTATTTAACCCATAATTGGTATAAATAAATTATCATAATGTAGATAAATTTAATAGAATTCTGGAAACTATTTATATTCGATGTTTGAGGAGGTTTATCATCAAATTAATATTATTAAACTTATAAGATATAAGAGAGTGACTTGTTGTGACATACTTTTGGTTTTAAAAATAATTATATAATTTTTATTGTAAAAAGTCCATGAAATGAAACTATTCTAACCATTTAATAATATTCATCGACATTTATTCTTCCATTATTATTTTGGCAGGTCTTATGGTAATTTTGTAATCTTATTTTGACCCTAAATTACCTGATTTACATTTAACTGTAGTAAATAAAAATTACCGTAGTTACTATTTATAACATAAAAAATAAATAAAAGTAACCTCTTAACATTATTTGGACCCAATGAATCCAAATATGGAATCCATTTTTCAAAATTAAAAAATAGAAGTTTCATTAATTAATTTAAAACTAATCTTGTTGTTAAAAAAACAAGTTTTAAAAGTTAAAACATTATCATAGATTGAAATGTTTTTACCCATGAATTCAATGTAAAGTTAATTATAATGACATAAATTATATTAAATTGTAAAAATGTATTCTATTTATAATCTAAAACAATTTACTACTATAATTTAACCATATAAATTATCTCAATGGAAAAAAGTTGTTTTTAAGTAAAATTTAGCGTATTTTTACTATAATCAAATTTAGAACGTTGTTAGAAAAATATCAAATCTTATTAAATATAAATTTTAATATCTTGATTAAAAATAAGAAATTTATTTTGTAAAATTTAACTTATTAACTTGTCAAAATGTAGATTTAAAAATTTTTCTCCATCAAAACGCGGCATAACTTCCATTTAAAAAAATTATTCTTTTATTATAAAAATTTATATTGTTCTCATACCTCATTCCAGAAAATGTGTACGATGAACTATAATGTAAAAAAGTTAATAATTAGGTTAATACTATTCATAACGTCTAGTTCATAATAATATTATAACAATATATCGTTGTTTACTGAAACTCAGTTTTGCGTACAACACGTGCTATTGAGGAAGGTCTCTCTTGTGTGTAATGCAATCCAAGTTAGGGTTGCGTATAGGGAAATCCTCCTTTGGGGTTGATTATAAAATACTCCAAATATAGTTCAATTATACATTGTTCAAAATCTATTCTTAGTGTTGTGTAAAATGAATTTTATTCGAAATAATTTTAAATTGTGTGCATCACAAGCCTAGAATAATGTTGTGTATACTACAAGATAATACAGTGTTGTGTATAGCGCAATCTAATCTTGGTGAAGCATAAATCAATATAAATCAATGAAATTAAAAATAATAATTCTCATAAAATCTCAAGATGTAACATTATACTCCCCTAAAAATGAATTTCACCCTAGAAATTCGCCCTAGTTATAAATGGTTCTCAACTTGAATGTTTCTTTCATAGAAACCGACATCGTAAAAAGGAACACTAAAACATTATTTTAAAATGGAACATTAGAAACATAATGGATACACAATGTAACTAATCACTGGGTTTCCACATAAGAGAATATTGGTGAAAATCTGGATTTGGAAGAGAAATCTAACCATCATGTTTGGATGAAGATAGTTAGAGAATATGGAAATGAAAAAGACAACAATCACAAAGCCATAAATTTGTGATAATCTAAGGTACCATCTGATTAATCAGATATGAAGGATCTGGGAAAACATTTTTGATTTTCAAGAACATTTACCTAATGTTGAAAAAAATTTATGTAAAAGAAATACTTTCATGATTTTGGTATAATCTCACTGTTGTTTTTCCTTGAAGAGTTTCCATTTCATCTCATAATGAAATGAAGATGAATTTGTCTTCCGTGAAGTGTTAGCAGAACTTGTGATATAATGATTGGTCATTCCATCTGTCTCAAACATAAGGTTTGCAAATGATATATACATAAGTCCATCTTATGGTGGGATTAATCATATATGGTTCAACAAAATAGACTAATACTTCATCTATAATACATCTTAATAAAATAAAACTAGTTTTTACTAACCAGGGAATTCATGTAGGCCAGTGGTAGGCGATAAAGGCCTGTCACACTTCGGTTCTGGGTTGGATTCCCGCAATCTTTTCCGACATGACGGGTTGTCTCCCATCTTGCAGGTTGTCCTTTTTCTAAATCTACACTATTATGACATTCCAAAATAATATTGAAAAATTGTTATATTCTTAAACAATATTATCTCATGTCCAACATATTCTATTTCAAATCTTTAGGCTTATCTGAAATACTTATATCCAATAACATAGTATAATGAAAATTTTTACTAGAAATGCCATCAACCAAGCATGTGAATGCCCTCATTTATCCACCATATATCATAATATATATCTTGTTGATCACATTACAAACATGTGAATACTTTAATCTTGTATTCTATTACAACATGAATTACCATAGAACCTTATTGTAAACATAAATGCTGTCAAAATGTAACTCATTCAACATACTAAAATACCAAAAATTCTTTTTACTCAAACCATGATGTCACTTTTTCCTTATATCAGGCTTGAGATCATTAATAATATCAAACATATTATTTTCCACTTATCCCATCATTATGTTCATATCATCTTCTTTACAAAAATATTTCAATCACATTTCATGGTTAGAGGTACCATAAAATTATTGAAGAACAACACATAGTTATTCCAAAATTCCATGATACTATAAATGATATTCCATGATACTATTTATAAATCCCATTAAATAAACACTTAATCATTCCACAACATCATTTTCATACTCATCATCGAAAATATTTATCGCATTTGACTTCCCATTGTTCTTTTACTTAAGAGGTTGCTCACATCGATCATCATTAACCATTGGATTAGGGTATTGATTAGAATAATGCCATATTTCCTTAAACATGAAGCATTGAAGTGTTGGTGGAGCGTAATCTATTGTATTTTGTCCATTCATGTCATTAGAAACTTTATTTTCATTACATTAGCACTCAGCTTCTTGATGACCTTCTTTTCCACACTTGAAAAATTTTCTTTTACCCTTTAGAAAATCCCCACCATGCTTCTTTCCACACTTTGAGCATAAGGAAACATTCACATTATTTTTACCATTTTTCTGATATTTTTCCTTGAACTCCATCTTTAGTTTTTTTCAAACCCAAGAGAGGAATATGTAACAAAAACTTCCAGTTCTACCATGATAGCACAACACACAATTTTTTAATAGCTATTGATGTCTTTTATAGCTAATTCCCTTCGAAGACTTGGTTTTAAGCCACTGAAGAATCGATCAATTTTACTTTCATTATGGATGATGAAGCCAAATTCATACCTTGCAAGCATTGTAAAATTCACCTCATATATACAAACAGATTCATCATCCCTCTTTTTAAGCTCAAGGACCTCATTTTCCATATTTGTTCAAATAATACGAGGTAAGTACTTATTGAAAAATAAGTACTTTAACTCATCCCATTCCATGGATTCAATTTAATCATGGGCCTTGTATTAATAATTAGTGTCAACCACTAATCTTCATCACCTTCTAAATGGTAAATAGAAAGAATTAATTTTTCATGTTCCGAACAACGATGTGTAGACAATAACCCTTCAATTCTACTACTCCATTGTTCATCATTAAGTGGATCAAAAGACCCACTGAAAGAAGGTGGACGTTGCCTCATGAAGGACTAAAAAGAATATTGTTCCTTTATCAGCTCATTTGGAAGTCCAGAATGATTCATAGATTGTGTAAGTATAGAAATAAAATTTGGAACTACATCTCCCCTAACATTGGTTAGTTCAGGTGGACAATCATTGCATATTCCATTGCATTGATAAAGACAGTTCCTCTGAGTTCTATCTATCATCTAAAAATGAAAAAGAATAGTTTGAGAGGAAAAAATCATTCTAGGAAAATATAATAATATAGGGGGAATACCTTTAATATATAAACATCTTATGTTTAATTTTAATATCGTTACAGTAATTCTTGGACTATAAACTATACATATAAATAACCTTTGAGATATCCCGAGACATACCATAGAAATATCTCCAGGGGTTTCACTAAAGTTTTCGCATCATAGTTTCCAAATAGTAACTAAACATTTTCTCTGATACCAACTATAGAGACCCAAACATGAAATACATAGACATAATATAACCATTGTGAAATACTTAATACATTACAAAAACAGACACTCAAATACCATATTTGTTTTGTGTCTTTGGAAACTCGAAACATAATCTTCTAATCATGGTGAAAGATCTTCAAAAACTCTGATAAATATCTTCCCCTTTTGTTTTCTTACCTAAAACTGTTATTTAGAACCTGTTTAAAAGAAAACATAAAAAGGGTGAGCTCCAATTCTCAGTAAGGGAAAACATGGTAAACACAAAAGCAATCCACAAACATTTGAACGTAAAAACATGAACATAAGAAATGACATAAATCTTGGCAATACATAAGTCATAGATCATAAAAGAAACATTAATCATGACAAAATATAATGGGAATAAAACATGTAATTGTGGAAAACAATAAATCACATGTTATGATTTCCATAGTAGCTAAAGCATTTTTTCCAAGACCATCATAGTGGTGATAATCCATTACTGAACCAGGATTACATGTCGTTCCAGCCATGTCTATATAATGAGAAATAAATCATTTCCCAATGCAATAGAGGGAGATATAGGTCCCACCCATCTCATAATGAAATCATTCTTAATTATGCCACAAAATAAATATAAATAATTAATCACATTCTAAAGAATAAAATGGGTTTCAAAACCATCATCCCATCATTACATAATACATATAATACAAATGGATATCATTTCATCATAAGATGAATCAAACCATGGAAATAATAGAGAAATTATACTTGGAACATAATCATACTAAATATTGTCATCTTATATGGAAAATAGTTTTGACAAAACATTTGAAATGAATTATTGAGGAAAATATCATTTCTTCTTCAAAATCATTTCATTTCACAAAATTCCATTCAATTTTAAAAGAAATGGATTCTATTGAAAATAATCATGAAATCATGTAGAGGATGATTCTTGAATATTATGTGTTATGAAACCGTAAAAATTTATTCATTATCTATAATTTAAAAAATCATCCTCCACATACTTTTACTGGGATAGTCAAAAAGTTCCTCATAAGGTAAACAAAACAATTATTCCTGACATAACACAATGTAAAAGTAAAAGAGGGGTAAATATGAGTTTAAACATAAATGTAATAATATTAATCACTTTATGAAAATCATTTTTATGGACATGGAAGAAAAATATTACCCTGGTAAATAATTGTGTTTATGCAATCTATGATAAAAATGAGATTTAAAAAATTATCCCTTACCTTATGTACAATTTCTTCTGTATGGGTCGGAGACTCTAGTATTGGGGGTTTCAACATATTATAAAATTGTAAAAGAACCATAATAATATTTATGATATCATATATTATTCACATAAGACTTTATATTAACCGTTCATTTGTTAATTCCATGTTAAAGCAGCGTTTTTGGTAAAATCATTTCATTTATCATCCGTGTTTTGACTTATAATTATTCATATGATTACATAGATCAGGATTAGTTACTTCCATAATTTAAAACATTATTTATATATAATATATATTCATAATTTAAACATATATATATATATATTATCGATAAATGGAATGAAACACACCATTCATGGAGATGGTAGGACGTACGTACGCATGAACACTCTTTTAGTTTCATTATTAAATTGAATTTAAGTACGTAAATAACATATAAATAAATAAATTATCATTAATATGTTATATATTTCATCTTTATTTATTATATATACATTATAATCATTATTGAATGGTTAACTTTGAGAATGAATCTCATCGCATCATGGAGACGGTAATCTGTACGTATGCACAAGTGATGATAATGTTACCATAATTATTGAATTGAAATATGGTGGATGATATAATATAACAGAATTAGAATCATGTTATAAAAACCACATATAGTTATTATTTACACCATTATAACCATACAAGTATGGTGGTAGTGGGAAAATAGATTACACTACGACGTGGAGACGGTATTCCGTACATATGCAAGCACGATGATTTTGTTTTCCGTAGGATGGATGGAAGGTAAAATTTGGTATTATTATATTTAAAATAGAATATCAGTATATGAGTGATACTGATGTTTTTACTTTATTATGAAACAAAAAATTAAGAGGAAGTAGAAGATGAAATGAATATTAAAGAATTGGTAGAGGATATTACCTCTTCATTGATGCCCCTCTTCTAAACCTCCTCTTAGGGCAATAAAGTTGGACTTTGAATACAAACAGGACCACTATTATGTTGCTAGGAATGTGGAGAAATGAAATTGGTAGGTTTTTCTGAGCATGAAGGCTCAAAGTGGTGTGAGGTGGAGAGGGAGGAGGATACCTTTTATAAGAGAGGAGAGGGGCACTTTTGGAAATGTCTAAAATATTAATTTATAATAATCTCAAACCCCACATAAAAACCTCAAAAAATGAATCAAATCTAAATGTTACATGAGATAGGGTTTTAATCGCATCTACCAATAATATTTAGACATATTGGTACTTTATTTTAATCCTTTTCAACATGATTTATCATTATTTAATCTATTTAATTTTATTTGTAGTAATAATATTATAAATTTTAAATTTTTATAAATAATTTATTATGTGTTGTGAATTGTCTATAATTGGATACTTTATGAAATTTTAGAGCATATAAATTTCAATTTATAATTTTTAAATATTTTTCTATTTTTCAATCAATTTTATAATATGTTATTTTTAAAAAATAACAATAGTGTCAATTTTGACACTATTAATTTATTTGAATTTAAATAAAATCCACACAGAGGATATATTCGAAAATAAATATTTAATGGACTCATAACATGTCATATTCATCTAGAAATTTTTTGGATAACATTAATTAGTTCATGTAATATTTATTTTAATATTTTAAAACAATTTATTCGATATTTCCATAATTAAAATAATTTATACATCACTATTGGGTCATCTTAAATTATAATTATTTAGTCCCTAATAAATCTACATAAATTCTCATTATGTAGATAATTTTATTAGATTTATGGATTCTATTTATATTCGATGTTTTTTGTTGTTTATCACTAAATAAAAATTAATACACTTATTAGATATAAGATTGTGACTTGTTGTCACTTTCTTTTGTTATAACAATAATTATTTCATTTTCATGGTCAAAAGTCAATGAAATTAAACTATTCCGACCCTTAAATGATATGGGTTGACTTTTATTCAACCAATAGAATTTTGGCAGGACTTAGGGTAATTTTATAAACTTATTTTTACCTTTAATTACATTATTAAAATTTAATTGTAATAAATAAAAATTACCATAGATAATATTCATAACATAAAAAAAACTAACATATTAATAAAATTTATACCCAATTAATCTAAATATGGAATCCATTTTACAAATTTCAAAACCTAGAAGTTTCAGTAAATAATTTAAAATTAATCTCACTGTCAAAAAACGATTTTTAAAAGTTAAAACATTTTCAAAGATTTAAATGTTTTTACCCCTAAATTCAATTTAAAATTAATGATAATGACATACAATAAATTAAATGGTAAAAAATTATTCTATTTATACTTTAAAACAATTTACTTTTATAATTTAACCATATAAATTATCTTGATGAATAAAGTTGTTTTTAAGTAAAATTTAGCGTATTTTAACTATTCATCAAAATAAGAACGTTATAAGAAAAATATCAAAACAATATCCAATGTAAATTTTTATATCTTGATTAAAAAGAAGAAGTTTATTTTGTAAAATTTAACTTATTATCTTGTCATAAATAATAATTAAAATGGGTGCACCATCAAAATACGGCAAGACTACATTTTTTGTAAAATAATTCATTTATTCGAAAAATCGATTTACTTCTCATACCGCATTCCAGAAAATGTTTAAGATGAACTATAATGTTATAAAATTCAAAAATAATTTAATACTATTCATAAAGGATAGTTCTTAATAATATTATAACAATATATCATTGTTTGGTGAAACTCGGTATTGCGTACAACGAACGCTATTGAGGAAAGTCACTTTTGCATGTAATGCAATCCAAGTCAGGGTTGCGTGTAGGGAAAGCATCTTTGGTGTTGTGTATAACATACTCAAAATATATTTCAATTATACATTGATCAAAATAATTACTTAGTGTTGTATAAAATTAATTATATTCAGAAGAACATGAAATTGTGTGCATCACAAGCCAAGAATAGTGTTGCATATACTACAAGCTAATACGATGTTGCTTATAGGGAAATCTAATCTCGGTGAATCATACAAAGAAAGAACTCAAAGAAATTATAAATAATAATTCACATAAAATATTGTGGTGTTACAATCTTAGAGATCATGGCCATCTCTCTACAGAATACATTTTTACATTACTCATTCATACTATCATAAGGAGGTACTTATAATGAGGTGGAATTTAAGGGAATCATCACAAGTTTGGAACTGTCACCCCAAATACATGTAGACCACTTGGAGGTGAATAGATAATTAATGTAGTAAATCAATCACATCAATATGGATTTCCTCTTTAGTATAGAATATATAATCCATTTATGTGGATCTATCTGAGGATTAATTATATAATTCTCCTTGGGACCAATATCCACTCATGTCTAATAATCAAAAAAAAATGTCTAGGAATATGCATTGGAAAATGTAGATACAACACTATAAGATCTAAATAGGGATGAAATGGTTATTTTAACATTTTATCATGTTATTATAGAATATATTAATGAATTCATTACTATCCCTACACCATATGGCCCTACCACTAGGTTATTGTTAAAGATCACAATATAAATCTAGAATAGAGTACACCAAATAGACAGATCTTTGATTGAAGTAAAATGAAGGCGATTATCCAATATCACTCTTCATTATGACCCATGTCAACAAAATCATCTCTATAAATTAGTATTTTATAGAGTCATTATCAGGTTCATTGATAGGGAAGAGACTGTTGATTTCAAATAAAGGTCCATGTTAGGGCTTTAACTTCCCATAAATATCGATATATGATTTCAATCCAAATATAATGTCCGCAGTACTTTTGGAATTATATGATGCAATATTTCACAAAATTCACCCTGAAGTTTGATTCCTTCCACATTCATGACAACATCATCCATAAACCCATAGAGATTCCATATACATCCAAATACTCATGGCCATTATCTGTACGGGGAATATATGTTTTGGGGGCATACACTACATATATATCCAAGAATTTCAAATGCCTCAATATTGATAGCAATTAATTATTAAAATGGGATAAGGTATTACGCCTCAAAGAAGTCATGAAAAAATAATTTTCATCCATGTGAAATAAAACAACATTACAAGATTTGTTTTCCCTCACACAATACTAAGAAAAAATGATACAATATTATATTCTACTAAGGAGGTGGTTATATACTATGGGTGAAATATCAAATCCTAACATTCATCATACTATAATGTTGTTTTCAAAATGCATATAATGGAATTAATTAAGACCTTGTCAAACATACTACATAAAATGGTGGGTAGTAATAACAAAACCTAACAAGAAATTTAATGAATTATGGGAATACCATACTACAACCCAAACTGATACACGAGTGGCCCTATACTCATAGGTATATCAAATAGAATAATTTATTCCCATTTAGGTCTATTTAACATCACGATATATTGCTATATTTCATCAAATAATACATAGATAAAAAATCCTAGAACAAAATGGGTGAATTAGTGCAAATGGATGAACAAATATTTCACACCATGCATAACATATAGGTCTATAAAAACCATATATTGTGAGGATTTAACACTATGGTATTCCACAATATATTCATCTGAGGAGAAATTTAATTATCCCTCAATAATCAGATTATACCTAGAACTAATCCTCTAAATATTGAAGTACTGTGGGAGGGAAATCACTCCATATATATGGTCTACTCAAACTGAGCTTATTCACTAACCTAAATCGATGGAGTGATCATTACTACTCTAAAAAATTAAATATTACTAATGAAATATATTATGTAACCTCGTGAATAACTTGATATAAGTAAGATGTTAACCTACATAGTGGTTCTTTGTTGCATAATGATAAACTGTATGGAACATGGTCTTAGTTGTACAACCCAAAACCCCAAGACACCATTCATACTCACCACATAAAATTAAACATCATGGATAATGTCCTTATACTTCGTTGTTCATAACCCCACCGCCAATTTCATGTGATGGTTCACCTCATGGTCTATTAAATATGGGCCTCCATCTTAGTTATAAGTCCCAATCACATCCCTCATACCCCAATGCTATTCAAGATTCCCTCTAGGCCATAAATGAGGAATAATATATGGGATTCTCATATGTATAATCCACACACACATGATTTTCATACTTTAGTGGTACATGGGAACCCATTATAGGAATCATTTATAACATTATCACATACTTAACCTATGGTATTAAATTGTATGGCCATAATCCTCATTGCATGACAATAAATAACATGATCTATCCAAATCTACAGGTGAATTGATTATCATTAAAATTAGAACTGTAGTGACACATAAATAACCTATCCTGGATTAACCCAAATAAATAAATTGCCATTTCCCCCTATATATGGGTTATACCTCCATAGTGATAAATTCAGGATCTATGTATGGCTTGATTCATGGTTCAAGAAAATACATACTGACACATAAACTTCATGTATTTTCCACATGCATCATTCTATAAAAAAATACACATTATCACCACATAAAAAAATGTTTAGTGGAGGGGATTGTTTTTAAGAACAACATGTGGCTTGATTCTTGATCTATCAAAATATGTACTGAATCCTAGTTCATATCTCCTTGTCCACACATAATATTAAATTTCATGTCGGGTGACCAACAACATCACCATGTTACATTATACATTATTTTAGAGACCCATGATTAGTATACAAATATATTACATCATTTTAAATGAAAATTCAATACATTACCAAACATCTTGCCTAAGGACCAGATTTGTTTAGTATCATTGGATACCTGGGGAAAACATCCATTATCCTTGGGAATGATCTTCATGAACTCCCATAAATATCTCCACCTTTATATCTTAGACCTAAAACATTTCTTCATAACATAGGGAAAGAAAACATAAGAAAGTGGTGAGCTCAGATGATTAGTAAGTGTAAATGAAATTTGAAAGCATAATATGAAGAGTAGGTTATAGAACATGATCATAACATTTGAATATCATACCATTTATTTTAGAGATCACATTAAAGATGGGAAATTCAGAAGACATAAATCAAAATTGAATAAATATAATAAGTCCAGAAATCATTACATGGGAATAATAAATGAAATTTGTGTCATTAACAGTTTTATAACTTTATGAACATGTACATATAGTAACAGGGTTCACTCATTATGTTAATTAGGTGAAATTAATACCTCACATTACTATTAATACCTGAAACTTGGTCCATTTATAACACTGTGAATTTGTTATAATGTTCCCACATAACCTTGTGGCCATGAAACCTAGTACGTGCATAACTTTTGGAACATTTAATCAGGGTCATTCATAACATTGTGATCATTTAATTAGGTTCACACATAATCTTATGTACTTGAATCCAGGTCCCTAAATACCATTTGGAACACGTAATAGGGTTCACTAATAACATTATGAACATGTTTTTAGTATCATGCATAGACATGTGGACATGAAAAAATGTCCATGCATAACATTGTAAACATGTTATCAGGTTCACGCCTCAACTTATGGACATGAAACCATATACATTCATAAATTTTTGAACATGTAATCAGGTTCAGAAAAAACATTGATACTCATGGGTCATTATTTTCTATCAAATTAATTAGAGGGATATATTAGATCCAATCATGTCATAATAAAATCATTTATATTGGATCAACAAATTAAAAAAAAATCTTCATACCATTAACAATAAAAATACATAGGTTTCATAATCATCAAATCACAACACCTTAAATTAAATGGCTATCATTTACATATAATCACATCTTAACCTATGAAATGATATTGGTTTCATAATAACTTCATTAAAGAATTACCAATGATAAGAAGTTGGTTTAAAAAGCATCAAACCCATATAAGTGAAACTGGTGACTGATGTATCATTCAATCAAAACATAAACCATTATAGAAGGAATATTAATAGAAATTTTGTGGAATTTTATATAAGGAAATGAGTAACATCAAAAGAAGATATGATAGATAGAAAATAACATGGATGGATATTTTGAAAAAAACAAATCATGAAGTAAATATCCATTCTTCTATGAATAAGTCTCTTTTAATTAATAATACCATTTAGTAATAATTTTCATAGAAATTACATTAAAATATAATAAGTATGACTTGAAATAATTTTTAAAAACTTTTAAATTTAAAATTTAGAAAATTAGATTTCATATACATTTAAAACATTTTCCTTCGAAGACACAGTGAAAACTTATTAATAAGACTTTATAATGTTGGGATTGAAAATTTAAAAGACAAAATATGAAATAAGTGTGAAAATTATTTTAAAAACATTTTACATTAAAACATATGAAAGAATAATGAAAAGGTTTTGAAAAACAACTTACTTGAAAAAACATGAATGAAGGTTGAAAATGATTTGAATAAATTTTTGTATGAAAAGATATGAATAAAGCTTGAAAATGTTTTGATAACCTTTTTACATGAAAACATATGAAATACTATTTCAAATTTTTCGAAAAAAATAGATTTTTGACAATAATTGGAATATATATAAATAAGGCTTCAAATCAATTTGAATTTTTTTTTGAAATACCATTGAAAAAATATAATGAAATATTTTGAAATCATAAAACGTTTTTTTAGTTTCCCTTTTCTTTTAAAATTATCTTCATAGATCATTTGAAAACACTTATGAAAAAATTGTTTTGAAATAACATATATTTTCGAATGAAGAGAGAGATACTATCAGATTTTTCAAAAAAATCATAATTTAAAAAGTACCAAAAAGAATAAAATTGGTAGAAATACAAGGATATATCTTAAATAAATTGTATATAAGTAAAAATCATTAGTTTTAATGATATATGGATCATAATATTTACTCAAATTAAGCATAATGACTAACAATCTCAAAAATAGATTAGATTGTTTAAATAAACTCTTACCACTTGGTTACATGGGATAAAAATATTAATTTATGAAAATGAAATGAAATTAATAATAAAATATCATCAAAATAATGAGATCCAAGATCTAACATGTCACTTTGATTCATATAAATATTTTAAAATAAAATAGGTTCATAATAAAACAAATCTCAAAAAGAAGGAAATTTAAGACAAACGCTACCATACCAATATGGTATCTTTTGAAACATTAACCACATGAAATAAAGATAATATAATTGGTATTTAAATAAACATAAATATATTTATATTATTAATAAAATAAAATAATTTTAATTACATATACCACACAATATAAGTGAGCGGTGAATAAATCTTTTTTCTCACATAAATAAATTTTGAGATGAAACCTGATTACCTTTGTCTTGAATCACATTGTACACAATCAAAAAACATTATAATAATTATAAATTGATAATTAATATTATAAATAAAAATATTATTACATATAATACTATATATTTTTTTATTATGTTCTTTTTGTACACTCTTTTTAAAATTAAAATATTAAGGCTTTACTTCGGGTAATATTCACTTTATTATACGCATGTGCCTTAACTAGTTATATGATTGGTATTTAGGAATTGTATAATGATATAATGAATGTAATACATAAAATGAATATCAATTATATAAAATATATGTTTACTAAAATAATATATTGAATATATAATTATTAAATTTAATACATTGTCCTTTGAGACGGTACGTTGTACGTACACATGAATATTTTTACAGTATAATTGTCATGTAGAAAGGGGAAAATGTAATAGAAATATATGTGTATATATATGATTAATTAAATATATTTGTTATATAATATATATATATATATGTCATATATATTCACTAAACCCATCCTAAAAACATCAATCTGATGTATGAATGAATCATATCACTTTTTGGTGGCGATAGTCCACACAATCAAAAGAAAAATTATTGCATTAACACAGAATGGAATGTAACAAGATACATGATATAAAAAAGAATAAATAAAATTAAATGACTAATAAATATATCATATGACATATATAAAAATATTTTCTATCATAATGGACACCAAGGTAGGTGGTAAAAGGAAAAATAAGAAATCGTTGTTTCATGGGAAGTAGTTCGCAACACACAGAAACAATAAGTTTGTTACGCATTAGATGGAGGTTTTTATAAGTGTAGGTAGAATAATTAACATAAAAATATAATATTATATATAGGAAAATTATTTTTTATATATAATCATATAATTTAGATAGTTCTAGTGTTCTATAAGGAAAACAAAAAAAATGTACTTGAGAGAAGACATTACCTCTTAAATGGGTAACTCCTTTTGGTTTGTGCCAAAATTCCTTCTTGGACTACCTTCTTCCAATTTGAAGGATTATAGAAGGAAGGGAGGAATTTTTGAAATTTTAATTGGAAAATATTGAATGATCCAAATTATTTTGATAAGTGTGATGAAGAGGTAGATGATGTGGCCTGTTTTAGGGAAGGAAAAGAACTCACATGGAATTTTTGAAAACTAGTTAAATGTACACACGTTATTACCAAGAAAAAGAAATAAAAAAATTATAAAAAAATGGAATTTTTATTAATAAATAATAGACATGAATTTTTTTTAATTATAAATCACATTCGTTCCCCTATGATTGATGTTTAGTCCCTTAATATGCTTAATTTGACATTAATCATTGTGAAAAATGTTAATCACTTTTACTAAATTTTTTATTTAAAAAATTAAGTTGATATTATTATATTCTAAATAAAATTCTTATTATAATGGTGTATATTGGTAGGTGTAAATGAAATTCAATGAAAAGGAAAAATTAATATTATATCTAGTCCCACAAACAGGATGAAATAACTTGTTTTTAAAGTAAAAAAATGTTCAAATGCTTGTTATTTTTTTATACTCGATTTCAATATGTAATTTGTTATAATTCAAAAATGGTATCAATAGATTTACAATTTATAAAATTTTAAAATTAAAAATTTAATATTTAATTTAACATAAATATTTTTTTTAAAGAAAATGATAATTTTAATTATGACGTAGTTCTTCTCACTACTCATCAAAAAATGAGGTTTCTCAATAATTTCCCGAATATTAACCATATGAAAATTTCAAAATTATAATTTTAAAAATCAAGTTTATTTTATTATATTAAATGTCTAATGTTTTATGAAATTAATTTTATTATTAAAATCATTTTATTCGAGGAAATGGTAGTTTCAAACCGAAATATACATTAACAAAAATCATATCATTCATTAATAATACATATTTTCTATATAAAAAATTATAAATAATATTTGATAATTATTTATTACTATTAATATCAATATTTTTAACATCTAGGTTATTATTATCTCATTTAAATAATTATAATATTAAAATAATTTTTTTAGATACCTCGTTTTTGCATGTAATGTATTCCAAGTCAGTGTTGCAGGTAGCAGATACCATGTTCATATTGCATGTAGCACAAGACAAGTTAGTAATCCATGTAGTGAAATCTGTGATGGTGTTGTGTGAATTGAGTTTTTTAGTTAGTTTTTTAATATATGTATATATATATATAACTATTTCCAGTGTCACGTGAAATTGAAAATATCAAAAAGGAATATTAAATAATTATAATAATTCTCAAAAGCTATGGTTGTTACATTTATCACCCCCCCCCTCATAAAATGAATTTTACCCTTTAAAATCCTATTTTTTATCAATTGATTAAAACTATAAATGTCCATTCATAGAAACCAACATCCTAAAAACGATTACTATAACATCCCATAAAATGGAACGTTTGGTCCATAATTGTTTCTTAGTGTAACATTTAATTGGGTTTCCAAAAAAAGAGAATGTTGGTTGGATGTGAAAACATTAACATGGAATAATAGTCTAACTATCATGTTATATTGGAGAGTGATATAGAACTTGGTTATGAAAAATCATAACAATTAGAAAGCCGTAAATTTTCGATGCCCTAAGAGACCTTTTGATTCAATGGAACTAAAGGCAGTAGGAAAAACATTTGGTTTCATGATTATTTTTCGTTATGTTGGAGAATATTCATTTAAGATATACTAGCATGATTTTAGGAAAACCTAACCATTTTTTCTTCATTGACCTAGTTCACCACTTTCTCTAAAAATTATTGTGGCATTTTCATTCCTATGGTACTAAAAGATCATCAATTTATAATAACTTAACCAATAAATCGTTATTTAATATAATCATAATGTTATTTTAGAAGGCTATCTAAGATGTATGAATCCACATATTTTGAGACAACCCTTTAATCATGCTAATATCATATGATGTTTAACATTAATATTCCATAAATGGTTAACCTTATTATCCTTTAAAAAGATTAAAATTCCATGATTTAGAAATAGTGTCATCAAATTATTTTAATATTGATCCCCCATATATCACAATGTACCACTTTTAAAATTACAATCATGTGAACACCCTCATTATATATTGCCTTGAAACATTGATACAACATTAATTACTATAAATCCTTTCAGAAAAAATAGATTCTTAATTATTCCAAAGGATATCGGATATATTCCATAAATTGATGATGTTGTAAATTTCCTCCATGATTACATAGACCACTTATCCAACCCATAAATAATAAAATAAATGATGGTTCATGTTATCCAATTAACATTATCCAAATCAATCATTTCACTAACCATGTGAAACATAATTTTATCAATGTCGTGATCACATTAATGGAATCCTTCCATTAAATAAAAATATCACTCATCTAATTATTTATAATTATTAAATTATCTTATTCAATACATACTAATACCTTATATAGAAAATACTTATATATTTCATAATTCATATAACAAAATATTTTAATTCGAAAAAAATAAGTACCCCATTCTTCCAACATTTATTCTTAAACTATTACCAGTTCTTCATAAACATATTCCATAAAAATTATTTCAATGAATACAAAATATGAATAATGTCATAAGGTTCCCTAACCTCAATCTGATCATTTTTTTGTAATTAATTTAAAACCTATATGGAAAAAATAACATACATTCAACAGGATGTTTAGTATCTCATTATCTTCATATGTATAACCAATAGTCATACCACAATCATGATTTGATTTATGATATTTCCTCTAGGGGAATATATTTGAATAATTTCCATAATATTTATATTTAAAACATTATATTTTAATCATTTTCTTTATAGTTATCCCCATTTAGTAAAACCATAATGCACTAGGTGAGAAACATATATCATAGAAGAAAACCACATATTCATGAAAAATTACTTATATGATGTCTAAATCATGACATCAAACATTAATCAATGACAATATATATTTAGCTTAAATTATTCATATCCAAAATCTTTTTAAATCCATAATTATGGTTTGTGAAGTGTTTGTGAATTCTCAAAGCATACCCCCATGGAGTGTCAAACCAGTTGTGCAGCAGGGCCTATTGTCCCATACCATATTAACCTGAGTTAGGCCTAGAAGATCATGTATGTGGTGTTACCAATTCATAAATTTGTTCAATATCCACATCCACTTGTATTATCCAGACTTGTATGTATTTCTAGTAAACCACTATCTCAATCCTTCACAAAAATTCCAAGAACATTCCTAAATGTTAATTCATCCTTCAAGTTATCCATAGATACATCCGTAGACATAACATTGTAAATATACCAAGCGATATCACGTATGTTTTCTCATCCTAGTTTACAAATATTCAATAAACATTTAATTTCATACTAACTACATACACCCAGGCTTAGCAAACATGGATATTACATCATTTTAGATGAATACTAATTACATTATAAAAACATACATGTGGGTCATAATAGGTTAGTGTCAATGGAATCATGGAAAAAAATATTCTATCATGTTGTAAGATCATCAAAAACTACCATAAAGATATCTACTATTAGTACTTATAAATAATAATGTTCTTTATAACAAGATCAAAGGAAAAAAAAGAATGTGGTGATCCCTAATTATCAGTAATGGTAAATAAATGAAATTCATATGAATAACATGAATGAAATGTGTATAGAACTTAAGAATAACATTTAAAGGCCATACAATGTGTATTAGAGATCATAATGAAGTTAATACCTTCAGAAGATATGGATCATAAGAGACTTAAGAGAAGAATCCATGAAAGAATAAAATATGAATAAAAAATGGAATTTTTGGCATGGACATTTGTTTATAATATTCTGAACATGTATAATTAAAAATAGGTTCACTCATTGTGTTAATTACATGAAATATGGACCCCACATCAAGTTATAGACATGAAACCAGATAAATGCATGACATTGTAAATTTGTAATCTGGTTCCCACATAACATTATAGAAATTATACCAGGTAAGTGAATAACATTTTGAACATTTAATTATGTTCACCCATAACATTGTGAACATATAATTTGGTTTACCGATAAAATTATTGATAAGAAATGTGGTCCACACAAAAAATTATTAGAATTCAATAGGGTTCACTCATATCATTGTGAACATGTAATTAACTTAACATTTAAATATATGGATATTCATCTAGGCTCATGGATAACATTTTAAAAATTGAATCAGGTTCATGGATAATCTTATGGACATAAAACTAGGCCTATGCATAACATTGTGAACAAGTAATGAGGTTCACACATAACATTTATACTCATGATTCATCATTAGTTACCCAATACACTGAAGGGAGATATCGTCGCCACCCATCTCATAATAAAATCATTAATTCATGATCAAGAATATAAAAAACAATTATCATATCATGACCCACTAAAATTATTTGGTTTTATAAACGTCAAATAATAACCCATAAAATGAAATGGATACCATTATATTTTCATCACATCATAATATTAGAAAAGAAATAGGTTGCATAATCACATAATGAATGTGAAACCCATGAAAATTTGTGGGTTTCAAAATCATAAAACCCAAGGAAGGTAAATGGGTGTCTTAAGAATCATTCTATAAAAACATAAACTACACAAGAAAGAATATTAGTGGAACATTTAGATCATTTCATAGATATGAATGAGTAACACCAATAAATGTTATGATATATGTAAAATAACATGGAAGGATATTTCGAAAATATTAGATTAGTTAAATTTCTGTTCTTCTTTGATGAACTCTTTTTAATACTTATAAACATTAAAAAATTATTTTTTTAGTAAATACCTTTAAAACTTATAAATAATATTTGAAATCATTCAGAAATAATGTTACTAATGAATTATAAAATAATATTCAAAATATTTTAAATTTCTTTTTATTTGAGAAAAATTTGAAAACATATAAAAATTTCCTGAAAAGGTTTTGAAAAACGTTTTATAAGAATTTTTTTAAATAATCATGAAAATTACTTGAATATTTATTTACATGAAAGCATATGAAAGAATCTTGAAAATGATTGGAAATCCTTCTTACATGAATAAATATGATTGAATATTAAAAATTCTTTTAAAAAAATATAGATGAAAACATATATGATGCAATCATAAATATATTTTGAAACCCTTCTTACATTAAATCATATGAAAAAACCTTGATTTTGTTGAAAAAAATAATTTCGTGCAATGCAATTTGAAAAATTACGAACAAGGCTTGCAAACATATTCAAAATCATTTATTTGAAAACATAAAATAAATAATTTAAAACAATTAATTTATTTAAAAAAATTCATTGAAAAATATCTTCAAAAATAATTTGAAAACATTTTTAAAAACATGGTTTTGAAACAAAATGAATTTTCATCCAAATATATAGATATGATCTGTGTTTTATTAAAAACAATTCATAGTTATCTCACGTAAGAATGAGTATGAAATGATACCAATATATACATATATATTGAATAAATATAGGAAAATCAATATCATTGTTTTTGTGGAGAGATGGATCATAAAAGTTTATCAAAAAAATCATTTCATAAACATTCTCAAAAAGATATGAGATTGTTTGAATAATCTCTTACTACATGGTGACATGAGATCATACTGTTCATGTAAGAAAATTAAATTACATGATACATATATAATGATTAAAAGATTTATATTAATTATATATCATGTCAATTGGATTAATATAGACCTTTTTATAGAACATAGGTGCATAATAAAACATATGTCTCAATGAATGAAATTTGAGAAAAAGTTACTTTATCGATTCAGAATCATTAGAACATTAATCCTGTGAAATAAATATCATAGAATAGATATTTAAATACCCATAAATCTAATAATAAAATACATATAAGACATTAATGTTAAGTACATATACCACATAAAAGTTATGAGTGGTGAATAAATCATTTATCTTACAGAACTAAAAAATTGAGATGAAATCCCCTTACTATGTGTCCCGACTATAATTATATCTGTTCAAAAAAACTATTTAAATAATAAAAATTTAGTATGAATATTTTAAATAACCATATTTTTATATATTATACCATATATGGTTTTATTACGACCTAGTATTACCAACTTGTTAATAATCTTATGTTATGTTTTCAGTTCATTTATTATACACTTTATTATACACATGGGTCCGAATTTGTTTTGTATTTGGTATTTTTTCCTTATGTTCTGATTTTATGAATGTAACCCAAAATATAAATATAATTTATTTTGAGAATATATTTTTAATTATAATCTAAAGAATACATATGTATGAAACAGAATACACTATTCATCGAGATGGTAAGTCATACGTATGCATGAACACTATTTCCGATTAATATTCATGTTGAAAGGGAAAAAGGTAAAATATATATATATATATGTGTGTGTGTGTGTGTGTGTGTTTGTGTGTATTTATATCATTATTATGATAGATTTATTATATCATATATATAATATATATTAACTAGACCCATACTTAATACATCCATGTAGTATATGAATGAATCATATCGCTCTGAGGGGGTGTTAGTCCTCACTTCCTCAAACAAAATTATCTTATTTTAAATATGGAAAATAAAAATTTATGAATTGTAAAAAAGGATATATAAAAAATAAAAAATTAAATATAATATATGGCATATATAAATTTTTTTCCATTATAGTGTCCACCATGGTATGTCGTAATGGAATAATGAACAACCATCGTTTCCTAAGGCAATAGTTCACTATACACTTAAACAATATATTTGTTACCAATTAGATAGAGTTGTGGGTAAATTTAGGTATAAAAATTTACATAAAAACATAATCAAATATTTAGGATGATTTTTTTATATTATTGTACTATTAATTGAATATTAGGGGATTGAGATTGAAAATAAAAAAATGGACATGCGTGAACACATTATATCTTAATCGATTAACTCCATTTTTTTTGTTCCAAAGTTCTTCCATGGATTTCCTTTTTCCAAAGTGATGGATTATATGCAGAAGGGAGGGATGTTGGAAACATTAGTGGTGATTTTTTTATGATAATAATATGTTTGAGAGGTGAATAAAATGAAGAGGTGGTTGCCTTTTATAGGGATGAGAAATGACTCACAGAGAATTTTTGTAATATATTTAGGTGAACACATGTTTTTTCCAAACCAAATTTATAAAAAACCAAACTAAATAAACAATGTAATGTTATTTCTAAAATAATGGACATAAAATGGGTTTTTGAGAAGTGTCTAGGTAATTTTGGTCCCAAATATTTAGGTTGAGACTTTAATTAAGCTTAATTTGACCATAATCACTGTGATTAATATTATTCACTATTACTCATATTTTATGGTAAAAAATTATGTTCATCATTTTAAAATCTAAATATTATAATGATTAAATTTTTAAAAAAATTATATTCAAAGACGAGGGAAAATTATGATTATTTTTTCTCCCATGGAGGGGTTGAAATTACGGGCTTTTAGAGTAGAAAAATGTTCAAAAGTTTGTTGTGTTATTATATTCGATTTCTATAGGAAATTGATTATAATTACCTAAATTGTATAAATAAATGTGTAATTTATAAAATTTTACCTTAAAAAAATTTAAATTATAAATTATCATTATTAAATATATATATATATGAAAAGCTAGTTATTATCAAAAACAATATATTTTTTAGTGTTCGTCAAAAAATTATGTTTCTCAGTGAAGTCCAAAAAAATTAACCCCAAACATATTTCTAAAGTTATAAATTGAAAAATAATTTATATTTAATAAAATTAAATTTATAAATGTGGATAATATTAAATTTATTATTAAAATGATTTCATTTGGTAAATGATATTTTATAACATAAAAGGAATTTACCAAAAAAACATATCCTTCAGTACCAATAAGTTATTTTTTCTCATCATGTTGAATCATTTTATTCCTTTTATGTTACTTAAATATAAATGATTCTAACATCATTTTACATTTTTATATTGGTAGGGAAATGTAATGTTTCTAGAAAATAATTTTTTTAATGCTAATGATTCAATTTTATAATTTGGATGGTAAATTATAGATTTGGAAATTGATTAAATTCAGTTAAATTACATGATATTAAAAATATATTATAATTTGAGTCTCAGAACGTGGTTACCTAATTATTATATCATTATGACATAATTATAAATTCATTAAACATCCTGAAACCCCAAAATGTATTTATAGAATTCACAAAAAAATTAGATATGTCATAAAATTATCATTAATTATCTCAATCATAATTCTGAATTATTATTTTCCAAGAAGATATTATTTAAATAATAATTATTCTATAAATATTATAATTCTTACATTTTCATAATAAACATTATTTACTTAAAATAATAATAGACTGAAATATATTTTAAAATATATAACACATTATGAAAAAATTTATGTTATCATTTATATTTAAATAAGAGTATTTTTATCAAACAATTTCATATAAATAATTATTTTACATAATATCCTAAATTATTATAAATATTTATATTTTTCAATATTGTACAATTTCTATTCACAAAATCAGTTTAAGAAATCCGATCTAAATTTTATTCAGCAATACTATTCTTATACAAAATCGATGAATGAAAATTTTTATTATAAAATTCAATTTCACTTTATTTAACTAAGAACTATACTAATAACCACATATAACACATTCATATGAACTTAGGGTATGTTCTACGATGGTAATAGATTTAGGGGGAGGCTTATCTAACATCTACCATGTGGTAATTTCTTCTACCTTGAACATCTCCCAAATATGATTCGGATCAAGCCCAACTATTTAAAGTTGTTGAATGAATATAATTGGATGGGAATTTTGGAGGACGATGTATATTTTTTCCTATGAATAATGGTTTTAAATCTACTTCTGAAAATAGGGTAAATATTAGTGTCTATATTCACCATGGTAACTCCCATAGTGTCAAACTATATATTTAATTAATTTTTCGTCATGATCTAATGTTAAATCAGCTTTTTATTATTCTTATTAATTAAATGATAACAAGAATTAATGAACCGCACAACCAATGAATATCAATAATTTTGTAATGAAATGGAAGTAAGAGCTATTTTGTTACAATTTAGTAACATTTTTAATAAATAAAACATGTTATTTTAAATAAGAAATATGGAGCCTCTATAGTGTGATTTACTATTTTTATGTCTTCCACTCTTATACTATTATTATTTGACACTAGTTTATCACATTATTTTATTCCATCTTATAAAGATAATAAATTGGTAATATACATGGAAATGATGATTTATGTCATGAGTATCATGAAAACCATTGAAAATTGGGAGAGAAGGGTTTTGAATAATCAACAAGTTCAATTTATATTGATACAATGTGTTTTCCTGGGGGAGATTATGGTCCCGTAGATGGGTTTTTTTATTTAATATTTTCTATTAATAGTATGGTTAGATTTAAATCATTTATGAACTAATAGAAATGACAGGTTGCATTGAAATCCTAAGATAGTGTCCCTTTCCTTTTCAATGGGGGATGCTTTATATATTCATGAATAGGATAACCATTAGTGATATTTGAGAGATTCATGTCTATCTTGTTGTCAGAAATGAACTTTAAATGAGCCAATGAAATAAAGAATGAGACTCTTCCTAAAATATTATACCCATACTTGATTTTTTTTCAAATTATTTCAACAGGTTATCAAAATAATGGGAAAATGAATTCCCTATTAACCTAGTTTTAAGAAGAATCCTTATTTCATTACTATACTATAGAATGTATATGAATAATATATAATAATTAAAATACTATTCTCAAATATTTTTAAATTAATGTACATATCTAGTCTAGATCATCTCATTGGGATACACCAGTTTTATTCCTAAAGAAAGAATATTGTACTCTCCATTGTTATGTTGATTATTATACAATTGAAAAACTAAAAATTAAAAAACAATATCATCTTTGATTAATATTTTTATTTTAATAACAATGAAATGGATTCAAGTGGTTTGCTGAAATTGATCTACTCTATTAATATCACTGACAAATATTCATAAGATATGATATTCAGAAGACAAAATTTATGAGTAACTCCGAGCATTATAAATATGTCATCATTTATTTTGGTACAACCAATAAACCATTGGTTTTCATGGAATATATGAATATTATCATTTATTGGTATTTCAAAAACTTTTTTGTGTTACTTTTTAATGATATTATGGTATAGTATAAAAATCGGAATTACCATAAGGAAGACATTAAAATTGTATTAATTTCATTATAAGATCTTCACTTTTATGATGAATTGTCATATTGAGACGTTTGTATCAAGTTTTTATATTTCCAAGAAAAGGTAAATTTATAAAATATGAATTTTGGTTGACCCTATGAATATATATGTTGAAGTCACTTCCTAGAAATCAAATATTTTTTTAGGTACAGTGCCTTCTGGGATTAAAGGTTATTATTTCTCCTTTGTTTGGGATTTATTGAGGCCTTCTTTTCTAATTGATTCCTTGATTTGGAAATGTGTTTTGTTAATATGGAATTATGAAATAAAGAAATGTATTTTTGAAAATAAATTCAATATCACCTCATCAACCATACAAATATTTACAAAAGTAGGTAAAAACAATGTTATATATTGTGATGCATATGGATATTGTTGTCACGACCCATCCCCCGGGCCCTGTGCTGTAATAACGCCAATCCCGCCTTCCATACACCAGGGGGCTGGCGACTAACAATGGAAATGCATGTCCCTAAAACAAGGAAGGAATTTCCTTTTAACCTACAAACTCACACAATCCATGCACACAACAATATACAATCACAGAGTAAACTATATAGTAAATAGAGTTAGTACAGTATGTATCGGGGGATGGAATACAAGACCCACTAGAATGTACACGTAAAACTGCAAAAAACTACGATGAACACCTTCCTAGGATCATACCTAAAGGGTAGGTACATCTCTTGAATGGTCATCTCTATGATATGTCACGTCTAATGGTCTACTTCCAAGCAACCTCCAGTCCTGGAACCCTCTACCTTGATAAATGTTGTCCATTATCTGCACAAGATATAGTAGGGTACGAGTGTAGCCCATGTAGGGTTGAGTATAACAATACCCAGTAGGGACCCCGAGACCCACGAAGGTCTCTCAAAATCCAAAAGGGATAAACCACAAAGCAATTCCTCAATCTCAATGTATGAATCAATTGTCATCAACACTAATTAGGTATATGTACATACATATATCTATGTTGTAAATATATGTTTGCATCTCACACGTGAAGGAAGAATACCACAAAGGTAACAGAACAAAGGTAGAACTACCAAATAGGTAACATCAGTAAGATAAATCATCCACATAGGTAACACCAAGAAGGTAAGTACCACAAAGAAAATGCCACACGAAAGAATACCATGAAGGTATCACCACACATAAGTGCACAAAAAAGGTAAAGACTCATCTCACACCAGGTATAATTTATGTACGAAAGTATCGATTATTATCTGTATTGATAGATCATCTTACATTGTCTAGAAGATCTCATGATGACCCTCACAGGATTATAAAATGACCCACACTAGATCGGAAGATGACCCACACTGGATCTAAAGATGTCCCACAAAGGATCCGTAGATGCTGACCCACACAGGATCCAAATATGACCCACATAGGATCCGAAGATGAACTATAAAGGATCTGATGATTCTTCAAGTACAGCCAACCACAGGGTTCCCACACAAAGCATGCTTTATTCTTGGAGCATTCTCTCCACAAGACATTGGTCAATACTTCAACTTCCAAGATGTCCCACAATGAATTTTCCCAAAGGACAACAACATCATAAGGGTCCCAACACAATAGAAGGACCGTCAATCGGACCCTCAGTCTATATATTATTAGTTTTTTTATTCTAAGGGCTCGGTTGGATTCAGCTTCGATCAAAACCGACCGTACTGTAACTTTATCCAAAACACATGGGGTTTATACAAAAAGTACCAACATGACCCAAGGATTCCGGTACCGTAAATGGTTCTTCATATAGATGATATGTTCACAAGATATGGCCAAAAAAGGTGTATTTGGGTCTAGAGGGCTCAAGTTCGGCCTGACCCGGTTCATGTCGACTCCACCCAGACTAGGTCGAGCTGACCCGGATTGGCTAGGATGCGGAGGGCCCGACCTGAAAAGGGGTGGTCCGACCTACTGGACACGACCCACTTCATGCAACCCTCTTGGCTGGGTGCAGTATGACTAGCTGGGAGCAGTCCATCATGGATGATCCCTCTATAGCCGCTACACGGGTGTAATGACGCCCCAAAAAATTCCGAACTATTCAATGGACTGTTTAGTTGTTAATACCAAGCGGTGTCATGTGGCATCACCAGCTGGCATGAGGGACCCGCCTGATCCGGTCCATCTTGTTGTGATGCGACCGACCAGATTTCTGAAATTCTACCCTTTCAGTAGTGCCGGCATGCGCCGCTACTGCATCCACAACCGGCCGGGTGTCATCCACCCTCTAGGTGCACCGCTATCTCAAACTACGGCTAGTTGAGTGCCAGGAGCCCTCTGGGGCACCATCTACATGAACAATGTCTTGTCACCTGCAGGATGACCTCTGGTGCACCACCCACTCAATACGTGGCCGACCAGGTGTCGTATGCCCCCTAGCGGCCTCCTCCCCTACTAGCGGGGCAGACACATGCTGCCCTTCTTTCACACCGATGGCCATCATTTGGGTCACCACCCTCTTTTGTGGGCCACTACAGCTTCATTATAAGACCGAAAAATGTGACGAATGCATATTAGCGATCCTCTGGTCAAGATCTCGACATCCATATGTCGTTCCTAATGAAACATTTAGTTTTTAGTGCGCTTAATTGTTTGGGGGTGAAAACGCATGAAGAACATGCGATAAATGAATATAAAAGATTATGGTATATGTGCGTATCGATGGACATGTTTGGTTGGACATCATAGTTGATCATCAGGAATATGAAGAATAAAAAAATATTTTTATCATATATCCTAAATAAACCTGCTACCATGTTTTTTCATTGGAGGCGGAATGAGGAAAGAAGGTGATGTGTCATCACTTCTTGAACTTTGGTTCCCTATTCCTCGTTTGGAGGTCGTTCTTTGTTGGAGGATCATTTTCATTGAAGAATATTTCATAAATTGAGAGTTCTCCACCAAATTGGTTTGCCAAAAATTTACCCCAACCAATGAGAGGTGAGGAGACCCTCTCATTTATGTTAGTTTAATGTAATGATCAATTAATGTTATCTCTTCAATTGGAGGGTTCCAACAGTTACAATTGTTCGGGTGGTCTGTACCACCAAAATTCAAATGAGATGATTAAAGAAATAAAATAATTTTTTTATTTTTTTTTCAATTCTCCAATGAATAACTAAAAATTCAACATCCACACTCGACCTACTATGGTCTAGGTGAAGGTCTCCTTAATCGAATATCGGTGCTATGAGTTCAACAGTGTATTAGGATTTCAATTTTGAGTACATGTTCCAATGTTACAAAGTCTTGCTCACATGTTAACAGAATATATCTTGAAAAAAAGTTATGTTATTTATTCCAGGGACACTGGGCCTTGGAATCATGTGCTGTCAATTTTATGAGACTCGTAAAAATTCCATATAATTTAAAATATTAATTTACATGTAAAATTTTAGGTCTTTACATTCTCCCCACCTCAGGGATTTGTGTCCCTGAATTCCACTACCCAATCATGGGAAAAAATGGGGGTACTGAACACGAATCGAAGCCTCCCGCCCCCATATGCTCTACGGGAGGTTCTCGTGCCACCAACAAACAGACACTAGAGGTATCTACCACCCATGATGGACTTTCTACAGTCTATCCTCAATCTCCACCGTAACATCCTAAAACATCACCCCATTGTCGATGTCCAGCTCACCCTAGTTAATGATGTGAGAAGGATCATTTATGTATCTTCTCAGCTGGGATACATGGAAATCATCATGCACCCGATGCAAATGAGGTGGAAGATCTAGGTGGTAAGTGACATTTTGTACTCTGTTGAGGACCTGGAATGGTCCAATGAACCTCAGAGTCAACTTCTCACCCCAATCAAATCTCTGAAAACCACATCCAGGTGAAAACCATTGGAAGACTTGGTCACCAACCTTGAACTCGATTGGTCTCTATATCATGTCAGCCTATGACTTATGCAAGCTCTATGTTGTCTTCATCTGCTCATGGATGACCCGCACGATGTCCTTGGTATCTTGTACCATCTCTGGTCCCATGAGTGCTGACTCCCCAGGGTCAGTCCAAAACAGAGGTGATCTACAAGGAAAACAGTGCAAATCCTTGAATGGGGCCATACTGAGGGTGGAGTTATAGTTTTTTTTGTACATGAACTCCACCAAGGGAAACTGATCCTTCCAGCTGCGGTTGAAATCAAGGACACAAGCATGCAACATGTCCTCAATGGTCTGAATTGTCTACACTGTCTGACCATCCATCTGTGGATAAAATGCGGTGCTCAATCGAAGCTGAGTCCCAAACACCTCCAACAACCCCTTCCATAGACGGTATGCAAAACATGCATCACAATCAGAGACAATCATCACGGGAACTACAATAAGTCATACAATCTCCCGCACTTAGTGGCGTCACAAGCCCTCTATTGAAACCTTCTCTCTGATAGGTTGGAAGTGGACTGACATGGTGAGCTGATCAATTATCAACCAGATGGAATCCTGTCCCTTTGATGTGTGTGGATTTCAAGTCATGAAGTATATAGAAATTCCATCCCACATTCACTATGGCTCCTCTAGTGGCTAAACTAATCTCACTGGAATCAGATGCTCTACCTTCACTTACTGACATGTGAGGCACCATGAGACAAACATTGCCACAAGTTTCTTCATTCCTGGCCACCAGTGCTGAGGCTGAAAGACCTGGTATATATTCACCACACCATTATGTACTGGTAGAGTAGAAATGGTTCTCCCTAATTACTTACTGTTGTAGTTCCTCTAGAACCATAGTGTGCCCTTTAAAGAGGATGACGAGATCCTCACCATAATAAAATCCATAAGGTGCATGTCCTGTGGATATCTGGATTTCTGAGCACATCGTGAATCGCATTCAGTGTCCCCATTTTGTGTCTGTCTGACACGATGAAGGAGTAGGGGAGTGACTTTCAGAGACTGAAGATAAGCTACTCCATCTCGATCCACATAGGATATCTACAAAGTGGCTAGCTATGGTTTCACCTCACTCAGTAGTTGTATAACAGATCTCTTGCTGAGTGCATCTGATAGCAAATTCCCCATCCCAGGAGAATCGACTATCTTGATATCATAGTCCTGGATAAACTCAAGCCAATTCCACATTCTCAATTTTAGGTCCTTCTGAGATAAAATATACCTAAGAATCTTGTGATCAGAGTAGACTATAAAACATTCTCTCATCACGTATTGTCACCACATTTTCAGGACGAAGACCAATTCTACATACTCCAGGTCATGGTTTTCATAGTTCTGATCATGTTGTCTCAGGTATCGATGAATATAACCAATCATATCCCTCACTGCATCAAGACACTTCAATGCCCAATCCCTGATACATCGTAGTATACTACGTACCAAACGCCCCCCTTCGGTAGCGTCAATATGGGTGCACTCTTCAGTCAATGCCTCAGCTCCTGGAAACTCCACTAGAAACCCTCTAACTACAAGAAGGGTTGCCCCTTCTTCATTAATGGTGATAAGGGTGCCACAACTCTGGAAATGTCAGGGAAAACCCTCTAATAGTAACCGACCAGATAGAAAAAACTTTGTACCTCCATCACACTCTCAGGGGGCCCCAAAAAAAGCACAACCTAAATCATCAATGTATCCACCACAACTCTGGCCTCTGAGAGGATGTGCCCCAGAAAGTTAACATCTCAGATCCAGAACATGCACATCAAGATCTTACCATAAGCCGGTGCACTCAGAGTTTGTCCAGAACAATCTTGCAGATAATAGTTACGATCCTTCAGCGTAGTTGAGTATATCAGGATGTCGTCGATGAAGACTAGGACAATGTGATCAAGGAATGGATGGAAGATTTTAATCATGAGACCCATGAATGCTGCTGGGGCATTTCTCATGCCGAATGGCATAACCAAGTACTCATAGTGGCCATACCGACATTTGAAGGTCTTCTTCTGCACATCCTCATCTCGTACCCTGAGCCAATGATAGAATTATCTATGTTATATCTTCTAAAAACATCTACTCCCTTCATATGATCAATGATATCAGCAACCCTCGAGAGTGGGCACTTTTTCTTTAAAGTCACTATGTTTAGGCACTGATAGTCCTCACAGAGTTTGAAACTCTCATCGGCCATCTTGGCAATGAAAATCGGGGCTTCCCAAGGAGAAACACTGAGCCTAATGGAACCCTTCTTCTACAAGTCCTCCTATTGTACTCATAGTTCTTGATGCTCATATGAGCCATTTAATATGCTTCTGTAGATATTAGTGTTGTCCTGTGGTACAAGTCGATATAAAATTCCACCTCTCTTTGAGGAGGTAGACCTGGAACATCATCAAGAAAAACATCAGTGTACAGGTCCACCACTAAAGGATAGCTCAAATTCTCAACATCAACTGCTCTGAGAGAAAGGCTTTCCAATAGATGTGTGATTGGCTGCACCCTCCATCGGGTATGTCTGTCCTATACAGAAAAGGATCCATTCTTACCGGTGAAGGAAAACCTAGTCATATCATTGCAGACTCACAAAACATTGCTCCGAATACAATCGATCTATCCATGGAATGTAGATAACCATTCCTTACCCAAGATGATGTTGTAAGGCCTCGACGAAACTACTAGAATATTGCAGTCGAAGCTCTCGTCTCCGAGAGTAAGCACACACTATCTGAATGAGTGTATAATCGTCGAATCATCTCACATAAGAGTAAATAGAAATAAAGATCTAGCCAACAACTCCACCAGACACTCTGAGATCCAAACAAGGGTTGTGGATATAAAAGAGTGAATTTCACATATGTCTATAAGTAATACTACTAATATAGAGTAGAGAGATATTGTACCTCGAATAATATCTAGAGCATTGCTGTCATCGGCCTCAGCTTTCTAGAGCTAAGCTCGACCCTATCCACCTGCTCCCTCTGTCTAGGGTTGACCACCTAGAGGTGGTGGTGGTAGAACCTCGAATCACCACCCACCACCTACTACCCAACCAAATCCTCTACTATGTCTGCCTGCTACCTATGGTCGTCCTCAATCAAATCTTCACCTATTTCCAGGCGGACCTTAAACGCTCTTATGTTCGTCTATATGGAGCTTTGGGGTAGTCATGAGCCATGTGGCCCTGCTGGATGCATGTGTAACACTATCTAAATCATGCCTAACATGATCTATCTCGAGATCCCTAGACAACTGACCTGGTATCTGGTGATCATCCACCTATAGGTCATGTCCTCTAGGTTCTCTGTGCCATCTTTGTACTACCATATACAGATGAATCTGCTACGTGACGTTCACTGGCGGTTCTTGCTACTGGTGACTGCTCAGCAAGGAAGATATCCAGTAAGAGTTCTGGTTCTAGCAGTCCCGCCTATGTCAGGATACTGAGAGAAGTCATTGGATCTCTAATATCCCTTTTCAGCTCTTACTCGATGGTACGGGACCTAATTAAAGGGTCCCACACCATTTCAGAGGAGTAGTGCGAGAGACCGGTGAACCTTGTTGAATACTAATCCACAGTCACGCTGACCAGCTACAAGTGGAGGATCCCTTGTATACGCATAGAGTGTAAGATATCTGGGGAGAACTCCACCTTGAAAAGACACTTGACATTCTTCCAGATGAGAGTAACCTCATCATGTACCTCGAGCATTAAGCTCCACCATCTTCCGACTTCTGCCTAAAAAATAGTGGTGGCATGTATCACCATGATATCAAATGGTGTCCCTACTAGTTAGAAAACTGTAACCATGGCCTTCATTCAGTCCTTAGCTACCTCTGGATCTATCTCGTCCCAGAACCTTAGTGGCCTATAGCACTGGAAGTCGTGCAACATGCTCAATCGGCGTTCACCCTATGATGTTTGGGATGGTGGCATCGAATGCCCAATTGGTAGTGGTTCTTCTAGTGCACCACCAGATGGTACGACTACTGAATGGGGGCCCTACATCAAATCCTAATCGCTCGGTGGGCAATCATCGCATACCCTAACCAAAAACCCGACTGGTTGTATGCATAAAGGCATCCTGAAAATAAACAGGTGCACCACATTGAAAAATTTATTCCTGGTGAGTAGACTCAAAGTGATCACAAAGAATACTTTTCAAAAACAAACAAGAAATCACTGTTTTCATGCACTGAGTTTGAAATCAGAAGTCAGGGTTCTGGTGTATGGATACATCGGACACCACACCAAAAGTGGATTCCACAATATAATAACCACACTCATAACATGTTACATTATTTCCAAATAAATGATCAGAGTCCATGTTCTTCAGTAGAACTGACTCCTTTGATACAAATTTGTGACGACCCATCCCCTAGGGTCCATGGCGTGACTACCCCATGCCCACATTTTATCGGCCTGGGGATGGTGACTAGAACCAAAAGGCATATCCCTAAAACTGAGAATGCATTTACACTTAACCAAGAAACTCACACAATCCAAACACACAACAATATACAAGAACAATGTAAAGTATATAGTAAATAGTGTGAGTACAATAAGTAAAGGGGATAGAATACAAGCCCAACTAGAATGTACAAGTAAAAATGAAAAATTATCATGATAACAGTGTCCATGGATCAAACCTAAAGGGTAGGTACAACTCTTGAATGATCGTCTCTGTGGTATGTCTCGTCTAATGTTCCACCTCCGAGCAACCTCTAGTTCTAGAACCTTTAGCCTCGATCAATGTTTTCCATCATCAGTATAAGATAAAACATGGTGTGGGAGTATCTCGTGAATGAGATATTATAACAATAATCATTAGGGAACCCGTGACCCCTGAAGGTCTCTAAGAATCCACAAAGTATAAACCACCAAGCAAGACCTCAATCTCAAAGCGTGAATAAATATTCATCAACACTACTTATGTATATGCCCATAAATATACGTAGGATATCAATATATACCCATCTCACATACGAGGGAAGAATACCACAAAGGTGTCACCATGATTGTAGAAGTACCACATAGGTAATACCATGATGTTAGAAGTACCACACAGGTAACACAATTAATGTATGTACCACAATGTTAATAAAACAGAAAAAAATACCACGAAGGTATCACCTCAAAGAAGAGTACCACAAAGAGAAATACTCATTTCATACCAATTATAAAATACGTGTGAATGTATAGATGATTAGCTTTATTGATAGATCATCTTACATCATCGAGAAGCTTTGCTGTTGACCTACACAGGATAAAAGATGGCCCACAAAGAATCTGACGATGATCCACAAAAGATCTGAAGATGACCCTCACCAGATCCGTAGAATCTAACCCACATAGGATATGATGATGATCCACATAGGATTTAAAGATGACCCATAGAATATGTGAAGATGCTTCAAGTACATTCAGTCATAGGTTTCTTGCACTAAGCACACTTGATTCCTCAAAGATCTGCTCCTCAATCCATAGGTCGATACTTCAACTACCATGATATCCCACGAAGATGTATTATAATGTATCTCCATGTCCTAAGGGTCCCAAAACACAAGTTGATTATACCAAAAGGATCATATCAATCTTTGGATTCTATTACTGCATAAATTTTTTCAAAAGGATTCCTGGTTCTCATGATATGGACAAATAGGCATATCTGGGTCTAGATGGGTTTAGGTTGACCTGACCCGATCCTGGTCCAACCCATATCGGCTGGACCACAGAGGGCCCAGCCCGCGGTCTGCCCAGCACGTAAAGGGGTGGCCCAGCCCACTCGGCTGGTTGTGGTCATCTAGGCAGGGTGTGTCGGTCGTGGTAGGGCCCGCCCTTGCCACAACCTTGGTGGAAAGGCACCCCTCCCCCCTCAAAATTATGAACAGTCCAATGGACCATTCGGATTTGGCAAACTCAGCGGTGCCATGTGGTGCCGTCTGTAACACACATGACCAAACGAAGTAGGTTTTCCTTTGCATGACATGAAAAGAAGGATGTTTTTCTTTCTTCCCTTATAGTGGTGCCGGTGTGCGTTGATGTTGCCTCTACGGCCAGCTGGGGGTCGGCTACCCTCCAGGTGCACTGCCTGCTCAAACCGCAGTCTGCTAGGTGTTGGCCGCCCTACGGTGCACCGCTTGCTCAAACCACGACTATAAGAGTTCCGGCCACCTCTGGTGCACCACCACGGCTTAACAGCCATAACAACCACCTCTACCAGTGGAACATACACACACCACCATTCTTCCACGAGGTCGGCAGGTGTTCCAGCCACCACCCTCTACCACGGGCCATCACAGTTTCATTCTATGCCCGAAAAATGTTTCGACTTCATATTCATGATCCTCGGGATGATATTTCTACATCCATATGTCGTGCTCAATGAAACATAGTGATTTTAGAGTGCCTAATTATTTGGCGATGAAGAACACACAAAGAACACACAATGAACGAGTTGAAATGATCAGGGTATATGTGCAAATCAATGATCATGTTTGTTTGGTCATCATCGTCCAAAATCCATAATATGAATGATACAACAAAAATATATTCATCATTATTAAAAAATAATCCCCTACATTGTTTGATCAATGGAGGTGGTCTAAGGTTGAATTTGTTGTGTTGGCACATCTCGAACTTTGGTTCTCCGTTACTCATTCAGAGGACGTTCTTCATTGGAGGGTGTTCTTTGTTGGAGAATGTTCTTCCTTTGAGAGTTCTCCGCCAAATTAGTTTTTCTATACATTTCCACAAACCGCGATAGGTGAGGATCCACTCTCATTTATGTTAGGATAAGTTAATGATCAATTAATGAAGGCTCTTCAATTGGGGGCTCCAAGAGTTAGAAATTTTTAGGTAGTCCCCACCACCAAAATTCAAATGATAGGTTTCAAGAAATAAAATAAATGTTATTTATTTTATTTTTATTCCAATTCTCCAACGAAAAACCAAAAATCTAACATCCCACCTCGACATACTATAGTCGAGGTGAGGATCTCCTTAAAATAATATCGTCATTGCGAGTTCAACGGTGTTCTCAGATTTCGATTCAATGTACCTATTCAAAAGTAACAAATTCCTGCTCACATGATAACCGAACGTACCCAAAATAAAAGTTCAGAAATTCAATTTAGGAACACTAGTTCTTGGAATCATGTGCTATCAATTTTCATAGACTTCTAATAATTTAATATAATTATACAAAATTACATGGAAAATTTTGGGTCATTACACTTGTGATGAATTTTTTTATGGGTGGAAATTATTATGTAGATTTTGACGTTATATTTCATTGATGGTCATAGTCTTTAACTATTTTTTGGAAAATATTTAAATTATTTTAAAAATTAGATTTTTTATTGTTTTATATGGAACATTACCTAAAGCTGTCTCAGGTGTTTTGATGAGTTTCAGGATTACTTGGCTTTGAGAACTCAATTATAGAAGAGAAATCATTATACCCATTTTATCTCAATGTAATTACTGGACATGTTGTTCATCACTAAGGTCCAATTTTTATGAAACATGGTTATCTCAACAATTCAGTGTGACACTATAAAATCATGTGCTCCATAGAGGTTGTCAAACTATTTGACATGTTGTGTACTTATGGCTGCCCGAATATGAAAAAATTCTAAAATTAATTTTAGATGGAGATAAATGGGCTATTCATGGTCCGTGTAATGATTCTCTTAGTTGTATGAAGTAGTTGATCAACACGAATAGTATCTCCACATTTTCTATTCATGTTTTTTGAAACCTCATGCCCAATTATTTGATATTGGGAACCATGGTAAATTTCATTCATGTGGTTAGTGCATGGTTTGTCAAATTGTGTGGACTAACCATGTTCCTATTTTAAAGAGGAAAATATAATTATATTACCCTCTAACCATAAATGGGTTATAAATAATATTCATCCACTATCTTCCCCAAAATCTCCTTCTTGCACACACATATTCTTCCACTCCTCCTCGTAGGATGTTCTCCATTATATGTTTTTAGAATAATAATATGTTTGTCTCCGTAGAAGAATAGCATTGATTCTATGACTTATCTTCCATGTTATTTAATTTTTATTCACTATCTTGGTAACACTCTTCATGCAAAAAAATCATTCAATATTTATGTATTTTTATTGATCTTATGATTTACCCCATTTCTGCTCGAGTCCAATCTTGATATTAGATGAGTAAAACATCAAATAAATAGAATAGGTAGTTTATATGATTTAAAATAATGGAGAGTGGTTAATATATTCTTTTGGTTTCTCCATAAATCATATTTTTTTGATTCCCATAAAATGTAAAATTCCGTTAATTAAATACAAACACTATTACATAGATGTCAAATATCGCCTATGACCTTTGGATGTAGACACTGCGACCCATATCACCACATTAGTGAGTTAGATTGAATTTTATAAATAATTTCCTTCACTTGATATTAATATACTCATTGGTTGTGTCTTATCAATGACAATCAATGGATTTTTATTGTAATTTTCTTAAGAATGAGGCTCGATAAATTATCAACACATGAATCATAATTATTATAAATTGGCATGTGTACCTGCTTTTCTTAGCTGATAATTTATATTTAAATATATGATTGACATGGGAAATATGATGTCCTATGGATTAACTAAGCTAAATAGATTTTACTGTTAATTATAAGTATTTTTCATTAGTTCATAGAATATTAATTATGATATACATGACCCTTTACACATTATAAATTTGTAGTGGTATGTATCTTCCCATGTCCTTCTAAATTACATAATTATGGATAGACCCAACATGTGTACATGCCCTACAATATGGAATGACATCCTTAAAAAATTCCGAACTAGTAAATGGACTGTTCAGTTTTGGAATACCAAGCAGTGTCATGTGGCATCCCCACCTGGCACGAGGGACCCGCCTGATCGGGTCCTTCTCGTTGTGATGCGGCCGACCAGATTTCCGAACAGCTTCCCATTCAGTAGTGTCAGCATGCGCCGCTACTGCATCCACATTCGGCCAGGTGTCATCCGTCCTCTAGGTGCGCCGCCTGGTCAAACCGCGGATGGCTGAGTGGTAGGCACCCTCTAGTTCACTGCCTACAAGAACAGTGTCCGGTCATGTGCAGGCTGCCCTCTAGTGCACCACTTACTCGAAACGTGGCCGATCAGGTGTCGGCGGCCCCCTGGCATCCTCCTCCGCTTCTAGGTGGGCAGACGAATGATACCCTTCTTCCATGTCGGTGGCCATCGTTCCGGTTACTAACCTCATTCATGGGCCACCACAGCTTTATTCTATGCCTGAAAAATATGACGACTACATACTAGTGATCCTCTGGTCGAGATCTCCACATACATATGTCGCGCTCAAGGAAACATTTTGTTTTTAGCACGCTTAATTATTTGGCGGTGAAAACGCACGAATAACATGCGATAAATGAATATAAAACATTATGGTATATGTGCATATCGATGTCCATGTTTGGTTGTCCATAATCACTGAGAATCAAGAATATGAAGAATAAAAAAAAGATAATTTTCATATATCAAAAATAAAAACTCTACCATTTTTTTCATTGGAGGCGGAATGAGGAAAGAAGTTGATGTGTCATCGCTTCTCGAACTATGGATCCCTATTCCTCATTCACAGGACATTCTATGTTGGAGGATCTTCTTTGTGGAAGAATATTATTACATTGAGAGTTCTCCACCAAATTGAATTGTAAAAAATTTACCCCAACCCATGAGAGGTGAGGAGATCCTATTATTTTTTGTTAGGTTAAGGTAATGATCAATTAATGTTATCTCTTCAATTGGAGGGTTCCATGATTTACAATGGTTCGGGTGGTCTGTACCACCAAAATTCAAATTAGATGATTCATGAAATAAAATAAATTTTGAATTTTTTTCTTGAATTTTCCAGTGAAAAGCTGAAAATCCAACATCCACCCTCGACCTACTGTGGTCAAGGTGAAGGTTTCCTTAATCTAATATCGGTGCTACAAGCTCAATGGTGTCTCAGGATTTCAATTTGGAGTATCGGTTCCAATGTTACAAATTCCTGCCCACATGTTAACTGAACATACCATGAAAAAAAGTTATGAAATTTATTCCAGGAACACTGGGTCTTGGAATCACGTGCCGTCAATTTTCTGAGACTGAAAATAGTTCCATATAATTTGAAAAAATATTTTACATGTAAAATTTTAGGTTGTTACATTCTACCCAACCTAGGGATTTGTGTCCCTGAAAGCCACTACACAAACATGGGAAACAAATGGGGGTACTGAGCGTGAATCGAAGCCTCCCACCCCCATATGCTCTCCTGGAGGTTCTCGTGCCACCAAAAAACACACACTAGAGGTATCTACCACTGATGATGAACTCGCTCTAGTCTATCCTCAATCTCCACCATAACATCCTAAAACATCCCCCATCATCGATGTCTAGATCTCCTCAGTTAATGATGTGAGGGGGATCATTTATGTATCTCCTCAGCTGGGATACATGGAAATCAACATGCACCCGGTGCAACTGAGGTGGAAGATCTAGGTGGTACGTGACATTTCATACTCTACTGAGGACCTGGAATGGTCCAATGAACCTCAGAGACAACTTTCCACCCCAATAAAATCTATGAAAACCTCATCCAGGTGAAACCCATTGGATGAATTTATCACCAACCATGAAATCTATAGGTCCCTACCTCATTTCAGCCTAATACTTATGCTAGCTCGGTGCAGTCTTCATCTGATCATGGATGACCCGCACATTCTCCTTAGTATCTTGTACAATCTATGGTCCCATGATTGCTGACTCCCTGGGGTTAGTCTAGCACAGAGGTGATCTTTAAGGAAAATAGGAAAAACCCTCCAATAGGGAAATACAAATGGTGGAGTGATAGTTTTTGTTGTACATGAACTCCCCCAAGGGCTAGTGATCCTTCCAGTTGCGGTTGAAATCAAGGACGCAAGTGTGAAACATGTCCTAAAGGGTCTGAATGGTCTGCACTATCTGACCATCCATCTATGGATAAAAGGTGGTGCTCAATCGAAGCTAAGTCCCAAACGCCTCCTAAAACCCCTTCCATAGACGGTATGTAAAAATTTCATCGCAATCAGAGACAATCGTCAAGGTAACAACAAGAAGTTCTACAATCTCCCGCACTTAGTGCCGTGACAATCCCCCTACTGAATGCAGCTCTCTGATAGGTAGGATGGGGGCCAACATGGTGAGTCGATCAATGATAAACCAGATGGAATCATGTCACTTTGACGAGGGTGGATGTCATGTCATGATGTCTATGGAAATTCCATCCCACTTTCACTATGGCTCCTATTGTGGATAAACTAATCTTGCTAGAACTGGATGCTCTGCCTTCACTTACTGACATGTGAGGGACAATGAGACAAACCATGCCTCTATTTCAATCATTCCTGGCCACCAGTGTTGATGATGAAGGACCTGGTATATATTCACCACTACATTATGTATTTGTAAAGGAGAAATGGAAATCCCTAATCACTTACTTTTGTAGTGCCTCTGGAACCATAGTGCACCCTTTAAAGAGGATGACGATATCCTCACCTTCATAAAATCCATAAGGTGCATGTCATGTGGATATTTGGATATCTGAGCACATCATGAATCCCATTAAGTGTCCCCATTTTTCACCTCTCATACATGATGAAGGAGTACGGGAGTGACTGTCAGAGACTGAAGATAAGCTACTCCATCTCGATCTACATAGGATATCTGCAAAGCAGCTAGCTATGACGTCACCTCACTCAGTAGCTGTATAACAGATCTCCATCTATGTACATCTGATACTACATTACCCGTCCCATGAGAATTGACTATCTTGATATCATAGTCCTAGAAAAACTCAAGACAATGCCACTGTCACATGTTTAGGTCCTTCTGAGATAAAATATACCCGAGAATCTTGTGATCAGAGTAGACTGTAAAACAATCTCCCATCAAGTATTGTCACCACATTTTCAGGACGAAAACCAATTCTACATACTCCATGTCATGGGATGCATAGTTCTGATCATGTTGTCTCAGCTATTGATGACTATAAGTGATCATATCTATCTCCTACATCAAGACACTTCCATGCCTGGTCCCTGATACGTCATAGTAGACTACGTACCAAATTCCCCCCTTCGCTAGCCTCAATAAGGGGACACTCTTCAATCCCTTCCTCATATCCTGGAAATTCTACTAGAATCCATCTAACTACATGAAGGGTTTCCCCTTCTTCATTAATGGTGATAAGGGTACCAAAACTCTGGAAAAGTAAGGCAGAAACCTCCAATAGTAACCGGCCAGATAGAAAACACTTTTTACCTCCATCACACTCTCGAGTGGCAGCCAAAGAAGAAGAACCTAAATAATCAATGTATCCACCACAACTCCGGCCTCTGAGATGACGTGTCCTAGAATGTTAACCTCTCATATCCAGAACTGGAACATCTAGATCTTACCATAAGACGGTGCTCTCAGAGTTTGTCCAGAACAATATTGCAAATAATAGTTATGATCCTTCTGCATAGTTTAGTATATCCGGATGTCATCGATGAAGACTAGCACAATTTAATCGAGGCATGGATGGAATATTCTATTCATGAGTCCCATGAACGCTGGTAGGGAAATGCTCATGCTGAAGGGCATAACCCTGTTATCATAGTGGCCATACCGACATCTGAAGGTCGTCTTCTGCGCATCCTCATCTCGTACCCTGAGCCAATGATAGAATGATCTCAGTTATATCATTGAAAACCATCAATGTACCTTAATATGATTATAGATATTGGCAATCCTCGAGAGTGGTTAATTGTTCTTCACAGTCACTGGGTTCAGGCACCGATAGTCCACACAGAGTCTCAAACTCCCATCGGCCATCTTGGAAAACAAAATCGAGGCTACCCAAGGAGAAACACTGAGCCTAATGGACCCCTTCTTCTATAAGACCTCCTATTTCACTAATAGTTCTTTATGCTCATATGAGCTATCTAATATTCTTCTGTAGATATTAGTGTTGTCTCGTGGTATAAGTCGATATAAAATTCCACCTTTCTTTTAGGAGGTAGACCTAGAACATCATCATGAAAAACATCATTGTACAGATCCACCACTAAAGGATAGCTCAGATTATCAACATCAACTTCTGTGAGTGTATGTCTTTCCAATTGATGTGTGATTGGATGCACCCTCCACAGGGTAAGTCTGCCCTATACGGAAAATGTTCCATCCTCACCAGCGAAGGAAATCCTTGTCCCATCATTGCGGACTCACAAAAAATTTCACCTAACATAGTCGATCTAATCATGGAATGTAGATTAACATTCCATACCCAAGATGATTTCTTAAGGCCTCGACGACACTACTAGAAGATCACAACCAAAGCTCTCATCTCATAGAGAAGTTCACACTACCAGAACGAGTGTGTAATCGTCAAATCATCTCACATAAGTGTCTCTAGGAATAATGATCTAGCCAACAACTCCACCGGACACTCCGAGATCCAAACGAGGGTTTTGGAAATAAAAGAGTGAATTTCACATGTGTCTATAAGTAATACTACTAAGATAGAGTAAGAACTATTTGTACCTCCAATCATCTCTAGAGAATTTTGGTCATCGGCCTCAACTTCTGGAGCTAAGCTCGACCCTATCCACCGGCTCCCTATGGCAAGGGTTGACCACCAAGAGGTGGTGGTGGTAGAACCTCGAATCGCCTCCCACTATCTACTACACAACCAACTCCTCTACCATGTATTCCTTCTACCTATGGTGCTCCTCGATCAAATCTTCACGTATGTCCAGGCGGTCCTTCAATGATCTTATGTTCGTCTGTATAGCGGGTCGGGGCAGTCGCGTGCCATGTGGCCCTGCTCGATGCATGTGTAACGTTGTCTACTTCATGCCTAACATGCACTGTCTCGAGATCCCCAAACAACTGACCTTGTATCCAGTGATCATCCACCTATAGGTATTGTCCTCTAGGTCCTCTGCGTCATCATTCTACTACCAACTGCAGAATAATCTTCTACGTGACGTTTGCTTGCGGGTCTCGCTGCAGGTGACTGCTCAATAAGGAAGATATCGACTAAGATTTCTGGTTATAATAGTCCCGCCTGTTTCGGGATACTAATAGATGACATTAGAGCTCTAATATACCTTCTGTACCCTTACTCGATTGTACGAGGCCTAAAAAAAGGGTCCCACACCATGTTAGTGGAGTATCGCGAGAGACCGGTGAACCTTGCTGAATACTTATCCACAGTCATGTTGCACACCTGCAATTGGAGGAGCTCTTGTATACGCACAGAGCATAAGGTCTATAGGATGAACTCCACCTTGAAAAGGCTCTTGAAATTCACCCATATGAGAGTCACCTCATCATGTACCTAGAGCATCAAACTCCACCATCTTCCTACTGCTACCTAAAAAATACTGGTGGCATATAACACCATGATATCAGCTGGTGTCCCTACGAGTTGGAAAACTATAACCACGACCTTCATCTAGTCCTTAGCCGCCTCTGGATCTATCTCGCCCCAGAACGTCGGGGGCCTATAGCACTGGAAGTCATGCAACACGATCAATCGGCGTGCACCCTATGATGTGGGGATGGTGGCATCTAATTCCCAATTGGTAGTGGTACTTATGGTCCACTCCCTGATGGTACAACTACTGAATGGGAGCCCTGGAACAAATCCTAATCGCTTAGTGGGCTATCGTCGCATACTCTACCAAAAACCCCAACTAGTTGTATGCGAAGAGGCATCCTGAAAATAAACAGGTGGACCACATTGAAAAATTTATTCCTGGTGAGTAGAATCATAGTGATTACAAAGAATACTTTTCAAAAAAAAAGAAGCAATCACTGTTTTCGTGCCCTGAGATGGAAATCATATATCATGGTTCTGGTGTATGGATACGTCAGCCACCACACCAACACTGGATTCCACAATCTAATAACCACACTCATAACACGTAACACTATTTCTGAATAAATTATCAGAGTCCATGTTCATCAGTAGAACTGACTCCTTTGATACAAATTTGTGAGGACCCGTCCTCTAGGGCCCATGGCGTGACTACCCCAAGCCCACATTTCATAGGCCTGGGGGTGGTGACTAGCACTAAAAAGACATATCCCTAAAACCGAGAAGGCATTTCCTCCTAACCTACAAACTCACACAATCAAAACACACATCCATATACAAGAACAAAGTAATGTATATAGTAAATAGTGTTAGTACAACAAGTAAAGGGGCTACAATACAATCCCAACTAGAATGTACATGTAAAACAGAAAATTTATCATGAGAACAATGGCCATGGATCCGACCTGAAGGGTAGGTACAACTCTGGAATGATTGTCTCTGTGGTATGTCTCATCTAATGTTCCACCTACGAGTAGACTCTAGTCCTGGAACCTTCAGCCTCGATCAATGTTGTCCATTATCAGTACAAGATACTGCATGGTGCGGGAGTAGCCCGTGAAGGGGAGATTATAACAATAATCATTAGGGTACCCGAGACCCCCGAAGGTCTCTCAGAATCCATAAAGGATAAACCACCAAGCAAGACCTCAATCTCAAAGTGTGAAGAAATAGTCACCAACACTACTTATGTATATGCCCATAAATATACGTTGGTTATCAATATATACCCATCTCACATGAGAGGGAAGAATACTACAAAGGTAACACCATGATTATAGAAGTACCACATAGGTAACACCAAGAAGTTAGATGTTCCACACCGGTAACACAATTAATGTATGTACCACAAAGTTAATAAAACTCAAAAGAATACCACGAAGGTATCAGCACCTAGAAGTGTACCACAATGGGAAAGACTCATTTCACACCAATTATAAAATACGTGTTGATGTATTGATGATTAGCTTTATTGATAGATCATCTTACATCATCGAGAAGCTATGATGTTGACCTACAAAGGATAAAAGATGACCCACAAAGTATCTGACGATGACCCACACAAGATATGACGATGACCCCCACTAGATCCATAAAATCTAACCCACATAGGATATGAATATGACCCACATAGGATCTGAAGATGACCCACACAAGAGGTGATGATGCTTCATGTAAATTCAGTCATAGGTCTCTTGCACTAAGCATGCTTGATTCCAGAATGATCTGCTCCTCAATCCATAGGTTGATACATCAACTACCATGATGTCCCACGAAGAAGTATTACAATGTATCTCCATGTCCTAAGGGTCCCAATTCAATAGACGGTACATAAATCGGATGACTAGTCTCTATGTTTTAGTATTTTCATTCCGGGGGCCATGTTGGATTCACATTTAATGCAACCTGGTCATAATCCAACATTATCCAAAACACATGTGGGTTATACCAAAAGGACCGTATCGATCTTCGAGTTCTAGTACCAAATAATTTTTTTCAAATGGATGCCCATTTCTCATGATATGGACAAATAGGAATATCCGGGTCTATATGGGTTTAGGTTGACCCGACCCGATCCTGGTCCACCCCATATTGGCTGGGCTAGAGAGGGCCCAGCCCGCGGTCTGGCCCAGCCTGTAAAGGGGTGGCCCAGCCCACTCAGCTGGTTGTGGTCATCTAGGCAGGGTGTGTTTGCCCTAGTAGGGCCTGCCCTTGCCACAACATTGGGGGAAAGGCGCCCCTCCCCCCTCAGAATTCTGAACAGTCCAATGGACCATTCGGCTTTGGCCAACCTGGCGGTGCCATGTGGCACCGTCTGCTGCCACACAGGACATGCCGAAGCATGTTTTGCGTGGCATGACGTGACAAGTAGGATGTCTGGCATGCTTCCCTTCCAGTGGTCCCGGTGTGCGCCGATGTTGCCTCTGCGACCGGCTGGGGGTCGGCTGCCCTCCATGTGCACTACGTGCTCAAACCGTAGTCCGCTAGGTGTTGGCCGCCTTCCGGCGTAGCTCTGCTCAAACCACGACTATAAGAGTTCCGGCCACCCTCTAGTGCACCACCAAAACTCAACATCCATAACATCCACCTCTACCAGTGGCACAGACGCACACCACCATTCTTCCATGCTGTCAGTAGGTGTTCCAGCCACCACCCTCTACCACGGGCCATCGCAGTTTCATTTTATGCCTGAAAAATGTGACGACTACATATTCATGATCCTCGGGATGATATTTCTACATCCATATGTCACGCTAAATGAAACATAGTGATTTTAGAGTGATTAATTATTTTAAAATGATGAACACACAAAAAACACGCAATGAAAAAATTGAAATGATCATGGTATATGTGCGAATCGATGACCATGTTTGTTTGGTCATCGTCATCCAGAATCCATAATATGAATGATACAACAAAAATATATTCATCATTTTTCATAAATAATCCCCTACATTGTTTGATCAATGGAGGTGGTCTGAGGATGAAGGTGTTGTGTCGGAACATCTCGAAAATTGGTTCTCCATTACTCATTCGGATGTCATTCTTCATTGGACGGACTTCTTTGTTGGAGAATGTTCATCCTTTGAGAGTTCTCCACCAAATTTGTTTGCTGAAAATTTTCCCCAACCCACGAGAGGTGGTGATCCCCTCTAATATATGTTGGTTAAATTAATGATCAATTAATGATGGATCTTCAATTGGGGGCTCCAAGTCTTACAAATTTTTAGGTGGTCACCACCACCAAAATTCATATTATAGGTTTCAAGAAATAAAATAAATGTTATTTATTTTTTTTTTATTTCAATTATACAACGAAAACCCAAAAATAAAACTTCCCACCTTGACCTACAATAGTTATGGTGATGATCTCCTTAAAATAATATCGACATTGCGAGTTCAACAGTGTTCTCAGATTTCAATTCTATGTACCAATTCAAAAGTAACAAATTCCTGCTCACATGAGAAGTGAACGTACCCAAAATAAAAGTTCAGAAATTCATTTCAGGCACACTAGTTCTTGGAATCATGTGTAATCAATTTTCTTGGACTTCTAAAAATTTAATATAAATATACAAAATTACCTGGAAAATTTTGGGTCTTTACACTTGTGATGACTGTTTTTTATGGGTAGAAATTATTATGTAGATTTTGACGTTTCATTTAGTTGATGGTCACAGTATTTAACTATTTTTTGGAAAATATTTAAATTATTTTGAACATGAAAAATTGCTTGTTTTATATGGAATATTACCTAAATCTATCTCAGGTGTTTTGATGAGTTTCATGAGTACTGGTCTTTGAGAACTCAATTATAGAAGAGATAACATTATATCCATTTTACCTCAATGTAATTACAGGCCATGTTGTTCATTACTAAGGTCTAATATTTATGAAACATTGTTATCTTAACAATGCAGTGTGACACTATAAAATCATGTGATCCATAGAGGTTGTCAAACTGTTTGACATGTTGTGTACTTATGGCCGCTCGAATATGAAAAATATATAAAATAAATTGTAGATGGAGATAAATGGGCATTTCATGGTCCGTGTAATGATTCTCATAGTTGTATGAGGTCATTAATCCACAAGAATAGTATCTCCACATTTTCAATGCATGATTTGTCAAACCTCATGCCCAACTATTTGAGATTGGGTGCAATGGTAAATTTCATTCACATGGTTAGTGAATGGTGTATTAAATTTTGTGGAATAACCATGTTCCTATTTTAAAGGTGAAAATATAATTATTTTACCCTCTAACCATAAATGGGTTATATATAATATTAATCCACTATCTTCCCCAAAATCTCCCCCCTTGTACACACATCTTCTTCCACTCCTCCTCGTAGAATGTTCTCCCTTATATAATCTTAGAATAATAGTAAGTTTTCCTCCGTAGAAGAATAGCATTGATTCTATGACTTATCTTCCTTTTTCATTAATTTTTATTCACTATCTTGGTTACACTCTTCGTGCAAAAAATTCAACCAATATTTATGGATTTTTATTGATATTATGATTTACCCCATTTCTGCTCAAGTCTAAGCTTGATATTAGATGAATGGAACATCCAATAAATAGAATAGGTAGTCTATATGATTTAAAATAATGAAGAGTGGTTAATATATTATTTTGTTTTCTCTATACATAATATATTTTGTTTGATTCCCATAAAATGTATAATTCCATTAATTAAATCCAATCACTATTACATAGATGTCGCATATCGTCTATGACCTTTGGACGTAGACACCGCTACACATACCACCTCCTTAGTGAGTTTGATTGACTTTTATAAATAATTTTCATCCCTTGATATTAATATACTCATTGTTTGTGTCTTTTCAATGACAATCAATAAATGTTTATTGTAATTTTCTTAAGAATGAGACTCAATAAATTATCGACACATGAATCATAATTATTATAAATTGGCATGTGTACATGTTTCTCTTGGTAGATAATTTATATTTAAATATATGATTGACATGGGAAATATGATGTCCTATGGATTAACTAAGCTAAATAGATTTTACTATTAATTATAAGGATTTTTCATTATTTCATAAAATATTAATTAATGATATACATGACCCTTCACACATTATAAATTTGTAGTTGTATGTATCTTCCCATGTCCTTCAAAATTACGTAATTATGGATCGACCCAACATGTTTACATGTCCTACAATATGGAATGATCATGGACATGTATTCTTTGTTATTTCATTTTTTTATAACATAGGATTCTTATAAATGAATTCCCTCTAGAGAAATTATAAATGGTAATGGTGTCCCTCATCATTTATAGGTTGGTATCCTTGGGAATGGTGTTCATTAATTTATTAATATAGTGCATAGAAACACTAGTCAGGGTATCACTTATATTAAAATACATTAATATTGTGTCACTTGGCATAGAATCCATTATGGTAATTATATTTTGGCTTGGAATCCATGGTTTTGGACACCCTTATAGTTTTGAAACTTGCGAATGTCATCACTGGGATTGAAATCCTTCATATGATAATGATACATGAGAATGGTGTCACATAATTCCCTATTAAACTTTTTATACTATAAATGGATGGATGAGTTACACCATGCATCCTAGATAGTACTAAAAATATATATATGTGTCTGTATATGTCACTACATACAATGTTTATAAATATATGTATATATATGATCCAACATATTAATATTGTATATATACATATCCACAACCAGAATTATTTTTAAAGACCTATATTTTATGAAAAAAATAGATATGGTTGCGCAGAATACCTTGAGGTACTTGAGCCTACTTGGTTACATTTATTTATTTAATGCACTACCATTATTTTGAATACATGTTTAATGCATTATTTTATATTCGCGGATTTGTAAGTGTATTCACCATTTGTGAAGGCATATTAATTATATCATGGACTATTTTTCTACCATTTGGTACACTAGAATACCGAATTTTTAAGGTTTAGGGTAATGGATTTTTCTATGATATGTTTTTCATATATAGGGGATATAGGGATGCAATGACTGAGTCGGAGCTCATAATGGTCATTGTTATATCTCTTGTAGATTTTTTTATATTCATTGTTAATTTTTTACAAGTTACCTATTACGTGTCTATTGTTATATATTATAGAACATTAATGCATGTTTAAGAATTATTTCATTATTTATTATCAACAGGTATTATATCTTCCACTTTTGTTTATTTTTTCATTATATTTCAATATTTATTTCTACGATAGAAGGTATAGTCCCACAATTTACTACAGTTGGACTGCTATTTCTTATCGAGATCCTATAGAATATTAGGATGCATTCATGAGACCATGTTGCAAACCATATCCTCACTTTTTTATGGATTCTCTTGTGTCCAGATGCTATAGATAATATCATATGTTTCATTTCGTTATCTTAATATTTTATAGATGGTAGAAAAGGGTCCAGGAACATATTTGAACTTTTTATATAGATCATCCTTGTGTTTGGATAAGAGTCACAGGGGAAAAATATCATGTATCTAGGAATATGATGATTTTTATGTTGTCTAATATTATACTTTATTATTATTTCACCACTAGTGATTTTGATCATTTAGTGGTCAAAAATTATGAGAAATTATCATTGGAAATGTATAGAATGGTAGTTCTATTACATGCATAAATTTAGGAAAATATTATTTACATTCAATTCATATTCCATTCCATATTGGTTAAATTATATATTTCTCAGTGCGTGATGATTTGTATACATGCTTAGGTATTTCATTATCATTATTTCATGTTTTCCTTAATTCATTATTTACCAATCGAATTATTTATATTGCATTCTTGGTGGATTACTTATATTCATATCCCTCTAATTTTATTACTGGTTATAATTATGAAACATTGATGGTCAGTAAATTGTTTTCATTATCCTATATGGTTTTTTTCACATATCTTGATAGTGTAATTCTATATAACTATTGAATTTTGATATTTATATGTCTTGTACATAGGTTTCATGCGATGAAACATTAATATTTTATAATAAATGGGTTTGATATATTAAATTTATAATTTGTATGGGAACATTAAAAATACGGAAACAGTGACCCATATAATTTAACTATCTCTTTTGGACATGTTATATTACAGAAACAAGTGAGATTACATGGTTAATGTTATATGAATTACAATTGTATCATATAATAGAAATTACAATTATAATTTCAGAAAAATAATTCATCTAACTAATCCATGATGAATATATAAGTGTAAATTATAAAATTAAAACTCATATCGAATATGAAAGCATTAAAATAAAGTGAAAATTTTAACATAATGGAGTCTATAATACTATTACATAGTAATGACAAACTGTATGACTACATTTCCAGATTCACAACTAGACCATAGTAGGCCTGTCAAGGAAAGTTTACTTTAAGACAACCCCATTATGCGTAGGTATATACCATGATTAAAATTAACTCCTATTGTATTACACACAAATGTAAAGACAATTGTAATTTATATAGAATTGGATCAATTAATTTGGAATCACTTAACATCCAATTTATCGTATATTAACATGATAAGAACATTATAGGTTTCTTTTTCATCTATTATTACTTTTTATTCAATAACATGGGGGTATGGTTATGCTAATGGGATGTACATTTAATGTTTTTCAAGCTGATTATATGATATTACATATAAACATATGGTGACATATTACTTGTCCCGTAAACACAATTGATAAAATATATATTTTCTTATTTTGAGCTTCATCCTAATGAAAAATCAATTAATTAAAATGGTAATAAAAAATGAAGTTGATTTTTCTCTATAGATTATAAATTAAAATTTTCTTTATTATAGTCAGTTCAGATAACTAAATAATAAAATAATTGGTTATAGGGTAAATTATAAAATAGTTTTTATGAAATATTATGTAGTATATGATAAATTATGTAGTTAGTTTAGTTGGTCTTTACAAAATTTAATTTATATCCCAAGTATAAGAACTATTTTTAATTTTGAAATTAATTACCATAATTTAAATGCCATAAAATTGAATTTTTTAGAGTATATTATTTTATGGACCATCATGTAAGGGCCAATTATAAATGTTTATTTGAACATGAACATGACTGTTCCTAGGGAGATCTAATTAATTCTTCTTAAATTTCATTCGATATAGTGGTTAGGTGGTAGTTCCTATTAAAAGTTCATACATAACTTTGATTAAGATTAATTCATTTCATATGTAAGGGGATATATTGGTAATGGTAGAACCCTCTGAAAATTAATCCATTTGTAAATTATTTGCTTGAGTTTCAATTTTATGGAATTTTTCATGTTCTATTGACCTGAACAGATATCATAGGTGTTGAAATAAAACAACTCGATAGATGACTAGTTTTTGGATAAGTTGGGAATTACGGGGGTTTAATCTTATTAGGATACCATTTAGTGTCATCCCATTATTATTTATGAAATAAGTTTAAACATTCATTGATATTTTACTTATCAAGATAGTAATTATTATCCATTTACTTCGATCTTGATGATTATAAGGTGATGTTTTTATGAGAAGTTTGATTGATTAAGAAACTAAAAAATGAATCATTTTGTGTTTTGGTTTATCCTTTTCAAAAATATTTGTTCATTTGAATTAGACATCACGTGATGTGTGCATGTGAATGATATGTGGTTCTCACTATTGATAGACTAGGTCATTGTGAACAATTCTAGATTCTTTGACCTTGACTGAAACACAATATGGTCAACGTTGTTTTTCAATTATGGAAAACTCACGAAAGAGGTTGATTGTAGACGAAATAATAAATTTATCTAGTAATAATTTTTTTACATTCTATTATCGACCGATTCTTAGTAGGTTCTTGATTCATTCATTTTTTGTATGATGATTCCATTTAATTTGAAATGAACCTTGAGTGAATGATTATCAAGACTTATTTCAATAGGATGGACTCTTTGGGTGAATGTCCCAATTGATGAGTAGTGGTTTCACGTTTTTCATGTTCATTTTAGATATGATCATGTGTGTCAAGAAGTCATTTTATAATTAATTTAAATAAAAAATCCCCTATTTGTAAGAGCTTTTTCAAGAGAAATTGTGGATTGATGAAAAATGATGTTCTATGTAGCACATCTATCTTGACCTCGTTGATGGATGACAAGTGGTATTATAAGTTGATTCTGGGCTAGGAATTATAGAATATACACAAATATGTATGGAAATTTAGAATCATCTTGTTATGTATGAAAAATGATTAGAATTGGTCATTAGTGACTGCACATGTAAGAGTTGATGACTGATGGGTTCAAATATGAAGCTTCTAGGCTAGCTGACCTAGAGTAATGTGTAATTAAAATACGAGCCTAGGGATAAGGGCTAATATGGAATAAATTGGGTGAAAATTATAGATTAACTGTTAAATGACTTTGGAATAAATTTTCATTATATTTTGGGTGATGTAATGGTTATGAAAAATGTATCCCAATTTATAGGATCATGTCATAGTGGGTGAGGTACATGCATATCGATAAATTCTCATTGTACTTCTTGGGGTTATTATGCCACATAACCTGAAATTTAATTGAGTACAATGAGATACAAATAAATATAATTTGAGTTTCCTAGATTTCTATTATATAACTATGATAAAGGGACTCATTAAGATTCATTATTGAGAATAAGTTATGTGACAATCTAGTTGGTGTGTAGAACATCATTGGTTGTTAGAGGGTGGTGAATCTCATTTTATTTCAAATTTTTGGAACATCCATGGAATCCATTATATATAATATTGAACTAGTGATGGTTGAAATTTAAATTATCCCATAGGAAAAGTGGTATTTTATCCATGACAGATGTCAGATCGAGGGATGGATTGAGATTTGTATATGTAATAAGAATTCATTTATTGATGTGACTAAAAATATACTCCTATGGTTAGTAGAAACATCATGGTCAATGGTTAGGGACCCTTAAGAGTTAAAAGTTATAGGAACATTGGATATATCTTTGGACTGTATTATAGTCACTCTTATTTGATTTAATAATTGAATCAATGAACAATTTGAGTTTATTGATAAATCTTGGTATGGGTTAGATTTTGTATTTGGGTGAAATTCATTTACTAGAGTAAATCTTAAAGTACCTATCAAAACATACGGACATAAGATCAAAATATTAACATTTTTGTTGTTATTTCATATGGGATTTTATTTCGTGACTTATCTGTTTTTTTTGTTTTTTAGGATCAGTGAGTGTTCTCTAAAAAATATCGATATATGAAGGGATAATACTTCTAGAATGAGTTCTGTTAAAATGATAGCTGACAGAATCAGGTATCTTCCAAATGGTCAACTAGAGCCAATTTTACATGATCTAAATAACAATTATGGATCATATTGATGATTAATATCATCTAGGACACCGAACAGAATTGGTAGGTGAAACTATTAATGAGTCAGACACGTCTTTCAATGAAATGTTGGAACGACTAGTTATTGATTGATCGACTGGGAGTTTGACCACTACTTTCTAATCAAGGATAGAGATAATATTATTCATATGTATCCAGGTTTCACGAGTAATGAAACATTCATGAATTATAATTATGATACCATGGAAATATTTGAATACGAAATTATGATGAAGGAAACACAATTAGTCATACATTTCCATGGTAAATTCAAGAACCAATGGATGTGTACTTAAATAGGAAGTTAGATGGAATAAGATGATGACATGATCATGAATTAGGGATGAAGAGATTGAATTAGTGGAATCATTTTTTTAATGGTAGTTTTCATTGTTGGTTTGAGTTCTATCATTTTTTTACAACATGTTTAAAGTGGTTCCTAAATGGACATTTGGTGTTTAGAAGCACAACATTTCTATTTTAATGAAACATCATGACCAAGTAGTATTGTTTTTTTATTCCAAAATACATCTTGATGGAAGATAATTCCAATATTATGTAGGTTTTAATGTCCATTTTTGGTGGGTTATATATTATTGAAGAATTTTTAACATTTAAATTAGTGGATGAAATAAATATTGAAATGTTTCAGAGAACATAAATTAGAATTACATAAAAATAAAATTTCATATTCAAATATGTTTTATAGTCCCAATTGTATGTCAGGTGTTCGGATGAGTTTCTGGAGCACCAGGCTTCAAGTGATTAATTTTTGATGAGATATAATTATGAATATTTTTGGTGAACAATTATTACTAACCATGAGAAATGACAATGTGGTCCAATTTGTTAATAAAATAGAATTTTTAATCATGAAGGGTGATACCTCGAATTTATAAAGAAATAATAGAGTGTTATATGGTTTTCAACCCATGAACCCTAGGCTTCACAACCATGATAAATTTTTTTAATTAATTGCCTATGGAGACACATTTGCTACACACGGTATGTTTAATAATCTTCTGAGCCATGTAATGTGGTGTGGGTGAGACAGTGGGATAGTAGATCTGAATTGGATTCAAATGTATAATATAACTTGACACCTAGACATATTAAGTTGGGATGCTTAAGGTAATTATTCTGTATATTTGTTATATGATTTCTTTAACCATGAAACCTATCCATAAACAAATTTAAAATTAAAAAATTTAATGATTCTCAAAGTTGACTATAAATTGGGGTTTCCCTCATTTTTCACTCTATTTCACCATATAGCTTCCCCATGTGGGCCTCTTCTTCCTCTCCTCCTCAATAGTGAATCTTCCCATATGGGGTCAAAATCAATCTATGTAGCACTTGATGGATATGTATCTGTGATTATATGAATCCACTTCTTATTTATTTAATTTTCCCTCATGACACTTTTATCTATCATATTGTTAACCAATTTACACAATTTTCTGGGTGTTTATCTATTATTCAAATTTCTCCCATTTCATCTAGATTCAAGGCCCGATAATGGATGTGTGTAATATCATATGAATGTGGATAGTGTTATATATATTTTTTCTTAAATAAAACATTGTTTATATAATGGTTCCATTTTTTTCACATGTCAGAATTCCAACAGATTGATCCTAAAATATATAATGTGTTTAATTGAATCCCAAGATCTAGACAATGATTTCATTGAGCCCCCATGATTTTTTGGAGGTTTACACCAAATCCTAATCCAAAATTTTAGTCGACTTTGATTGATTTTCGTAAAACAATTTACTTAATGATTAAACCACCACATCGATGTGTCTTATCAATGACCTTCAATGGGAATTGATTATAATTTTTCCCATAATTAAAATTGATTAATTATTGACAAATGAATCATTATGATTACCATTTGTAAATATTACTTTTATCAACCTCTGAATCACATATATTTAAATAGATTAATGGAATGGGTAATACCATGAATTATGAAATAAAATGTGAAATGGAATGGAATGGTAATGGTAAGAAACTACCATTGGCTTGTATCAATAAGTGAATGAGACTCTTAACTCATATCACATGATAAATTGGTAGTAGAATGGACTATCCCAAATCATTATTAATTTCATAATACTATAACTTTCTTCCTTGTGTAATTATATTACGTAATTTATTGTTTATGGAATGCCCTATTGTTTTCAATTTATTATAACATATGATACACAGAAATGAACTCCCTCTTTACTCATTATACATAGTCATGTAATCCATCAATATTCACATAATGGAACTCTTAGATATAGATTCCATTATGTTAAAACTCTTTCGTATAGCTTCCTTGGGTATAAAATCCTTTACATTTTGGTACATGGTCATGGAATGGCCAAACATATTAGTTATTATGATTTGGATTCATGGGAATAATGTCCTTGGGCGTAGAGTCCATTATGATTAGGGTATATGAGAATGGTTTCCCTGGTCATGATATCCCTCATATAAAATCGATACTTAGTCATGGTGTCCATAATTACACTATTACACTCCTATAACTATGCATGGATGACTGAGTTATGCATCGAGTCCAATATAGCACTACATATATATATATATATATATTTGCATGTACGTGTGCATCAATATAAAATATATGAAAATACATGTATATAAATGGGTATGTAAGTTCCTGCATATAAAGTGAATATATATATATATGTGTGTGTGTGTGTGTGTGTGGAGGTGGTGACATAATATCAGATACATTCTAGCTTTGGAAGAAGTAGATATAGTCAGCCAAGTGTCTTTGTAGAACTTGAGATGACTTGGATATATTTTCTTGATTACCGTAATGCATTAAATTTGGAATCCTTCCACACTACTTAAATTTATATATAGGGAATTGATTAGAGTATACACTATTTTTTGCAGTCTATTGAGAATTTCTCACACCCTATTCGGGATGGTGTTTGGCTCATGGAAAGAGCTCATGGTTGTAGGTTTTGAGTAAGGTATTGTGTAATTTGTTGTTATGCTTCTACATATTACAATAATCTTATATGAATGATATGGGGTTCTTGATGTCAATGAAGGTATTCCATGGGTATTTTGATATTTTATTGTGCAGTTTTTACTTATTACCTGATATATTTATATTTTTATATACTAGAGCATGTTCATGCATTTATATAATTTATTTTCATTTTTTTCAATTATTATTTTATCATCGACTTATAATAATGTATACATTCTATAACTGTATTTATTACTGAACCATAGGGTATATTCTACCCATTGTCCCAACATTAGACCCTTACTTTAAGTCGAATGCCTTCATCCTATGGGTAGACACTCTTGAAACTCTATGTCTAAAATGATTAGAGTATCATTCCCTGGATTCTCATGATAGGATTCTATAATTTTTTATTGGTTGTATTATCATACATGTATACCATGTTGGGTCTTTAGAATCAAGGAATATGATATAGAATTAAAATATTTTTCTATTCATTACATGGAATTTTTTGTAGTTGTTCATTCCTTAGGGACATGAAGGAGTCAATTTTACAAAGAGTGTTTCAATAGATTCAAAAATTGTAAGAGTTTTAAATACATATTTTTGAAAAGAGTATTTAACATGATGGAACAAATATGGATGGAGTACCTCTGTATATTCAATATCAACATGGTATACACACCTATTATTGGGGAATCTAGAGAAGATGCGATGAGTGATAAACAATATAGTAAATACTTCCAAGAATCAATTTAAGATGATTAGTATGATTTCTTATATGTATTTGGATTATTCTATGTAGGTAAACCATAATGTTTTCTTTCTAGTGATAAGCTTTTTATACTAGATAATTATTCTAAAAGATGACAAGATAGATAACCATAAATTTATCACCATTAAGTTAACCCATGTTGTTGTAGTGACTTTTGATTATTGTAATGTGATTTTATGCTTAATGAAATTCATTTAGAATCAAATTATAATTCCTTAGTTGTGTTAGGAACTACTGTATCCATCATATAACCATTAAAATGAGATATTTGTTTAGGGTTTTAGTACATATTCAATGGGATGAATGAAATTTCAAATGGGTTGGTATGAAAAACATATTGATGAAAATGTGATGAAATGTCATACATGTTACAAGGTAAAGGAATAAAATAATATGGTAGGGTGGTATGTTTTAGTCTTTTACAATACCTGTATAGAAGCGAAAAAAATTGATTTGGATTTTTTCATAGGACTACCATGAACATTATGGAATTATGATACAATATGGGTAGTTGTGGATTAATATACTAAATTGTGTCTATTTATCCATATCATAGTATCCAAAAAGGTAGAAGACTTAGAAAATTTCTATATCCAGTAATTGGTAAAGTTACAAGGAGTTTCAACTTCTATTTTATCTAAAATATATGACCAGTTTATTTAATATTTATGGATGTCAATGAATAAGTATCTTGATATTAATTTGAAATTGTGAAAAACATAAATATATAGACAAATTGATAGATATAAAGTACTATTTAAACATCATAGGATATTATCTGACCATGATTCATGGTCATTGGTGTTTCTTGGGAGTATGATATACTATTGGTAAAATTTTATTATATTAATATCAAACAAATTTAATTACAGATTTAACCAATTTAGGGGTTTTATAGACATCGATTTTACTTTGTTTTATATTGGGTGAAAATATAAAAGAGAATTTTGATTGGTCAAAGTGTATTTTATGAGACTGATAGTAAAATTCAGAAGATCTGGAAGTAGAGGAATATGAAATGATTCATACATAATATATATGAAAAAAGTCATCACTAATATTTAAATTATCTTGTTACTAAACATGTTTTATTTACGGTTTCATTGAATCATGGGCATCGATTCTTGGGGAAACATGGGAAGCTAGCACCATGCTATGTTAGACCATTCAATGCTATAGAACATATGTGTAATATTGTGTACTTGGTAGAGTTAACACCTAGATTATGTTTTGTTCATAACATCATATATGTTTATTATCTAAAGAAGTATTATCCCAATCCATCACATGTGATCATTTGGGATAATGTTAATCTTTACCGGATGATTCATTTATCCATGAATGAGTATGGGTTCTAAATTGGTTAAAAATGAACCTTCAAGCGAGATCTATGTTTGTGGTGCTTGTAAAATTGTTTTATGGTCATGGACAAGGAGAAATATGGTAATGTATATATCTTAAATGTTGAAAATGGTAAAAAATTTTGCTTCTTCCAAATTATAGAAAGACCAATGGTGGGTAGAATATTGTACCCCCAGTTTTAGGTACATTTTAATTGAATGTTTGATTTTTTTTGTTTAAAATTGTCATAATTTTTAGCATGAGGTTCTCATAAGAAAACGATTAGTATATCTTGATTTCCTATTGATGTATTGTTATATTGGAAACATTAATTTTGTTAAGGGGTTTCAGATAGTAAATTTGTTTGTGAATATTCATTGAAATAATTTGAACCTTGTATATATTCCCTTGTTAATGAAGGATTTTAAAACCATTTATATCATGAGATATTTTTATCTTGAGAAATGTTGATGATAATTAAATATTGGCATATGTGGCCTCTCAAATAATTCAAATTGTGAACACCATTCACATTGTGAATTTTTCAGGAATAATAATTTTTATATACCATGTATTTATAATATATATTGTTACACATTCTTTTTCCCCCATTACCTTGTAGAAAATACATATGTGAATTAAGGAGATATTTTTTGTCTGAAATCCATTTTCAATGATTCTTTGTCGTTTTTTTTGAAATCAATGGATAAGTACTCAACCTTATGCCTCATCATGTATCCCCTTGTTGTATTTCTATTAGAAATATAGTCATTGTGTATGACTAGATATATGAGTTTTTATTTTTTGGAATCAGATATTTTTTGGTTTTTGAAGAGGAGGAATTGAATTGGTTGATTAAAAAAATTGTGTAAGATACAATTTGAATATATAATTTGTCTAGGTGGATTCTCAACCACATTATCATTCTGGAACATGTTTGATTTATCCTTCCCAAACCATGGAAATTATGCTTGGATATATCTTATGGAATTTATTTAAAAACCACTTATATGATATTAAATCAAATGGGTGGTTATTTATTGATGATATTTTGGTCAAATAATTTTTTCATTTTAAATTTATCATAAATATGTTAGTCTCTGTTTTGGTTTACATAATATAGGTAATGGTCAGAAGTACCATTGTCAATTAAAAAAATCATGGGAAAAATCATGATCAATAGTACCACAATAAAATTAGGTCACAATGTGATGGATTTGTGGTAGAATGACTATCCTCTTGAAATTATACGGAGGTCCATGGTCTAATGGATGTGTGTGTGTGTTGATGTGAAATGGGAATGATTATGCCAGATAATATGAAATATATTGAATATATTAATTTTTTCAATAAACAATCCTTTTGGATTGGATATAAACTACTTTTATATTCTTATTCTAATTAATATAATATTTTTTTTATCTTTTACCTAACCTAGAGGTGTGTGTTGGGATGTATTTTTGTTGAATACTAATGTGTAATATACTCACCCCATTCACATGAAACATTTCCAATTTCTAGATATATTATACTAGGAAACATGGAGGTTCATGTCTCATACTTATATAGCCATGATCCTTCTCAACATGGTTTTTTAATGAAGTTGGAGTTGGGGAGTTTAAACATCATGGTCTTGTATTCTTCCACATTGGTTCCAATTACATTATATTTGGGGTCATATCCTTTAATATGTCTATCTTTTTTCAATATCCGTAGAATTTTTTATATTTTTAATCAATTTAGTATTGATATGTTTTATTCAAGAATCATATGGTTGAGTATGATTTTATTATTTCAACTCTTCATGTTGTGTGTTTATCTAGTAAAATCATCCCATAATTGGTTTTTATTACCATTGAATTTATTTCTATCCTATTTCATTTCGAGATTTCACCTAAGGCTAGTAGCCCCTCATTCTCTTCCCGAAATAATGCATGAGTGGTGGGTCATTACAATTATGTGTTATTTTAGTGAAATCGATATACTACAGCAGGACTGGATATTAATAGAATTCATGTTATTTATATCTCATTGTTCTTATTAATATCTTAGAATGTATTCCCATACATGAGCTCCCAATAGTTTTTTATACATGGGAGTATTATTCATTATTGATTCCTCACATGTTTAGATTATGGAATTTCTATGGATAGGTGTGCTTATTTATTTTTAATATCCATAATGAATATATCAATTTTTTATTATGTTTGGAAAATACATCATACGAAACCAAAGTCTGTTTTAAAAAAAATTCACCTTTTGAATGTTCTTTATCAAGTGGTTGAGTATTAAATATAGATCTATGGGTTTCATAGTGTTGTGAATTATATAGTTTTATGGGTTAATTCCGTTTTTATTTTCACATAACCCCAACTTTTTTCTTCTAGGAATTTAAAATTATTATTTTTTGGGGATTAGGTAGTGGGAATGATGTCATGTAATTTGATGACTCTCCATGGTTGTCATATAATTTTTTAACAAATATATTGGTTGTTCCATTTAGTAATATGGAGAATTCTATTTTCAACATTCATGTTCTACATACTATTAAAATATTTTTTGATTGATATTATATTTTCTCGGTATATATAAACACATTATACATTGTATTTATATGGTCTATCTATTTTAATAAATTCATTATAGTTTTTTGGTAATTTTCATGATCTTACCCATGTTCCGGGCCATCTCTTCTGATGTGTCCTATTGAGAAAAGTTAATTTATTTGAATAGAATATAAGAGGAATAGCCCAACTAGAAGTGTGTTGAAACTACCTAGGTTTGGTTTAGCTTTCATAGTGGAATGGATAAAGGGAAATCATAATTCATGATGTAATTTTGGTAGGATGGTTATCCAACTCACATCAATAACTAAACTCATGTTTCCATTGGTGGACAGATATTTTAATGAATAATGAATATTAGTTTTTTATTTTATTTAAATGAAAATTATTGGGGTTTATTTAATTGAAAATATTTATTTTTATTAATGTTTCCCTCATTCATTGAATCCATGATTACATAAAATTATCAATGTTTTATTGATTATTGAATTTCATCTTTTCATTCATGCAATTTATCTTAAGGTAATCATATTTTTATTTTTCTCTTATTAAAAAATAACAAATAGGTGATATCATTAAAATCAAGAATATAAATACATGTGTCATGTTCCATAGACTAATTATACTATACAATCTTCTTATATAGAATATATTATCCTCAATATTTAGAATCTGGTTTAGTTGGGTGTTGGAAAATACGGTGGAACAAAAATCATGTATAAAAATTTACCAAGAATAATCCACCTATATTAAGTTTTGAAAAGGTACCTAGATTTATTAAGAGTTTATGTTCTTTATGGAAAGTTTCATACACTTTTAAAAATATTAGAGGACTCTAAACATTGTTTTTTCACTTATATAATTGAAGGACCTATAAAGATATAGTGGGACTCCATCATAAAAGATTAGTTACTTGTAGATCTTACATGCAATTAATTTAAGAAGATATTTGAACTATATTTTCATCATGAAACATATAAAATTAAAAATATTAATTATTTTATAACCATGGACTTGGGGATAGATTAATTATGGATTGCACATCCTATTTCCCCAAGTTTATTCACCTTGAACAAAATCTTGTTATAAATGTCCACCTTAAATCATGGATGTTTGAGATGGGTTGAAGAGGAAATATTTTGTCTAGGATTATTCTTGTATTCATACAATTAGTTTCAAAGGTGGTTTAATTATTTTCAATGGATGATATAGACATAAATTTGAAAATGTACATAGGTGGATCTTTAACTTCTAGAGGTTGTAGACAAAGTGTGTTTTTTATCTTGAAAATGAACCATATGGTGTATTTTTTTCTTCAAGACCAGTTCTATGTGGTTTTATGAGGCATTATATTTTCCCTTTTTTAATTGCTGGTTTATTTTTTATACTAATGAGAACTATGTGGGAGAACCCATGAATTATTTTCATTGTGGATAATTAGGGCACCATAGTAATTTTTGTGCTAGAATGTCTAATTCTAGTGGTTATTGATCCTATGTAACTAATGTTTCATAGTGTAAGATCCCAGGTTTTTCATGAGGTACATATTGAATTTAGGATTAAATGTGTTTAAATTTTTTCATAGACCCTAGGCTGGGTTATGGGTCGATTGGGTTGTTTTTGGGAATGAAATGGGAAAACATGCTGAAATATGGATGCAGTCTAGGTATATGTCATGTACCTGGATAACGCATTGTGTACTTCTAGTTAACACCGTGTACTGGGTATTCATGATGTGTAGTCAGTTTGGAATAGAAAAAAAATTGAATGGATAGTACACGATGTGCACATGAGGTACAAGTTGTGTACATTCCCAGTGATTTTATTATAAATGAGGTAGTAGCTAATATTTTTATGCACTTTAGTTGTTCCTCTCATATTGGATCCCAAAACAACCCTAATATAGTTTATCTTATATTTATGCGGTTTAGACTCCAATTAAAGGATCATATTTCATGTATGAGCCTCATCGGTAATTAATAGATTCCTTTTTAGTCATTCTTGATTCATTGGAACAACTAATGCACTATTTATATTTACGCTCATATTCCCCAATATTCCATTCTTCTTCCATTATTAAGATTTCATCCAAACTAAGTTGAATCATGACATGAGACTGGATAAGTTGTCTACTACCGAGGTGAGGTAGGTGGTATTTGATTTCTTTAATATATTCTTGTGATTTTTATGTATTCTTATGATATGTCTTGCATCAGACTTTCCAGTGAGGCCACACTTTTGATTGAGATTAATTACGTAGCTGTAGACGGACATATGGAGGACAGATGTTGGATCAGATTAGTTGCGTTGGAAACCATTATATATTTCAAGATGAACTAAGGGGTGAAGAGTAATGAAAATAGCTTTTTATGCATCTTTAATCCACCCAAGACGTGTGTTCTTGTGATTTCCTACTCAGACAAAGCCTTTTAATGCTTTGATTGCTTGAATAGCCTTTTCAATAGACGCACTTTCTCCTTGATCAAAGAATATCATGTTATTCCATGTCCATTTTGATAGTTTGTCATGTAATATAGATAATATGGGTGGTTATACCTATATTAAATGACTAATTATTTATATGTCATGGTAGGCCTACATGCATGGTATGTGATAAATGTTTTTCATGAGTGGGTATACTCATAGATCATGCTTGTTGATGTGAGTGGGTATACTCACCTAGGTTTAATGTTTAATATGAATGTTTGAAATCATGAATGAATGATTTGTTAGATTCCTTGGACCAATCTCCATGGATATAGAACATAGTAGTGGATGCATTGGGTTGACTCTACCGCTTGGGTATTGATTCCATGGGATGCTTCAGGCCATGCCACCCCCATGGATCTGGATTGCTTCGGCTCATGTAGGACTTTCTATTATAATGCTTCTAGGACCCAAACTTGTTCCAACCCGTTTTATCCACCTGGGATGCCCTTGGGACTTGAAGATATTCCTTGGACAAGCTCCTTGGATGTGGCCCTCCAGGGTCTAGATATTTTTACTTCTATGTATTGGCCTACTGACACCTTAGATCCGACCCTTGGGGTTTACATTTCACTATTTGTCATGGTCGTGGGATGATACTTTCAATATACGGTGTGATTGTGGGATACTTAACTTCTCTATATAGTGTGGTTATAGTTTCTTGATAAAAATGGATATATGACATGTCCATGTGACATTCTTGTTACGTGTTATAGATACACTATTAGGAGATAAACCTCTTTTATAGGTTGCATATAGGGTAGGCTGTTTGTGTAAACTCGAGTAGACTTATTCCATGGGAATACACACTTTCATACCCATTTTTAACACATTCATGTACCTTTGTATAATTCCGGTTTGAATTATATATAACTATGTGGTTGAATAATGGAATGTTTATCTCACACCCTGTTTGGGCCTCCTTGGGGACCCAAACCGATTATATGGTTGTAGGTGAAGACAGGAGAAAGTACCTTAGTATAGGTTTTGGATTGTGGCTATGAAGTTGGAGTGTAATGGACCATGTTGTGGCTTGCGATGCTAGGATACCTTTTTGGTATTTCTTTCTATTTTGGAAACCTGTATTGTATTTCCGTGTACTGTGTTTGAATTTTTGTTGATATTTATCTGCATCGTTTTTTATTATGAGATAATTTTGATTATTATTATGTATTCATGCCTTCTTGTCTTACTTTCAGTTGTTTGGTAGTTATTTAAATTATAAAATTATATGTATATTTGAATTCTTCTATAATACTCTGGTAATTAGGGTATGATTTCTCCACTGACCCACCCAGGCCCTCGCTACATGTCAGCAGCCTCTGGCATTTGGGGAGATGCGCTTGAGTAAATGTGACCATCGAGGTTCGAGGAACCTTTTCGGATGGCATCTTGGATTGGGTTGTTACACAATGGTATTAGAGGAGGTTTTATTTTCTATTTGGGATTCCTATTCGGAGACACTATATAGAAATGTGAAGGAAATCTAATTGGGTAATAAATTATTCCTATTAGTAGCTACCCCACATATAGGGAAAATCCAAATTTCCTTGAATTGTGTTCTTAATTTCTGGATTTTTATTGTTAAAGTTGATTTGATTTCTCTATTGGGTGACACACTTGATTTATTCTATTACGTTTGATGCAATTTTTGGTTCTATTTTAGTAGCAATCCATAAGGAGTATGTTCCCTTATCAATTGGGAAACGATACACCAGTGAAATGTAAATATTAAATGAACATGATATTTATGGTGTGAATGGGAGCCATGTTTTGGGTTCACAAGGTGTTATGGGCCCTCTTGGAATCGGAAATTTGTAACAATTTGGTAAAATTTACCAAATAATTAATTGTGAAATGGAAATAGAAACATTAAGTGGTGATAGAGACTCGACATAGACCCTGATTTTGAGTGGTAAAGTTGCATAGTTTCTATTATTTTGATGGTTGTTCTTTATACATCCATGGATATAAAAGTGGGTTGTGCATTTAACATGGTTTCTTGTTGGGATTTGACATGTCCTATACATTTGATCATTGTACCTTGATGTTGTTATTTTTTAAGGCAGGAATTTGGAATTGCGAAGACATGCCACAGTGACAACCTATAGTGGTTTGCCACAATGGAGGTGATCGCCATATATCAGAGACTATGGGACATGGGATACTACTTGATCCTTCTATTGTGCCAGTGGTGGAACATTAATCTATTCCAAACATAGGTGCTAAGGTACAGTTTCATGAGTTATTTTTCCACTATGTCCAAACATTCTAGGGAACACAAAACCATTCTTGACTTTGGCTGATCTAATAAGGGTGTTCTAGTAGAATCATCCACCTATATATTCTAGGGATGGTGGACTACATGCAACATATTGATGTCTAGACACCACATTATATATTTTCTAGCATCATGAGATGCCTTTCGAGCAGAGGGTCAAGCTCGTGACATATATGTTACGTGGAGCAGATAATTTCTAGTGCGATGTTTTGAACCATGCTGATGGGATTAAAAATATGGTTTGGGATGAATTCTAAACCTTATTATATGACGATTTACCCAATGACATTATAAGCATAGTTATTATTTGATTTTATGCATCTGGAGCTGGGTGCAATGTCGTTTATGGAATATTCAGCATGCATTATAGATCAATAGTGTTTTCAGCCATTGTTTCATACTAATGAGATGTCTAGTGTGAGGTTCATTTAGGAAGGTCTTAGAATTGATATCATATCATAGGTCAATGTGTCCAGGATTCCTTCTATCACTAATAATGTGATTCAGGAAATTATTATAGAGAAGAACATGATGGTACAAAACAAGGGAGTGCTATTTCTCGCCTTAGTGGATCAACATATTCAAGAAGGAAGAACCTTTTCAAGGATTCCTATGATGTGATTGCTATTCAGGATGTGGGTAAATTGTACTTGTCATTTTTCCACTGGAGTGTTAGGAAATTCCACATGAAAAATCAGTTCGACCGCAACCTAATAAAGTGTCGAGATTGTAGAATGATGTGGCACATGCAATGGTTTTACTAGACCTTTCGTCCATCTACATGTTGTAGGAATCATCTCTAACACTGAGTTCTGGGGAATTTTCTATAGATCAACACCAAGATAGAAGATAGAGCAGTTTATGCCTGTCATGCCAGGATAGTGGTGGTCATGGCTATGGTAGCCGGACACCAGGTTCTCAGTGACATCAGGGTGGATCAACATTGATAGCCAGGCTCAGTCACAAGGTCGTGGTACATGCCAGACTTATGCAGTACAACCGACCCAATAGGAGAATGATCCCAGACCATCTACGGTGAGAGACACAATCTTATTATATTCTATTATATCATCTTCTCTTTTCTATACAGTTGCATCTCACCGTGTTATCTATGCATGAGTGATAAAATTCATGGCCTTGGGGTTTTATATATTGGTTTCTTATGCTAGAAACACCATTGGGTGTTAGAATTGTTGATATACGCTTATTGTATGGATTTTCCCACAGAGTTGAGAGGGTGTCACGTCATTTCTGATCTTTATTTTCTCGATATGATAGGCTTTGACATTATTCTCAAAATGGACTGTCTCATTTCATATCGATCGTATGTTGACTGCTTTTAACGGAGGGTGACTATCACATTGTTATAGGGTGATGTGTTTGTTCACAAGGGTGAATGTGATGTCTGAGAAAAAAGATATAGACCCGAGCATCATGGGTTTGGTAGGATGACAGCCCAGATTTCTAGTTTCATTCCTGATAAACAGGGAGTGACTCTAGTAGACTTTCCTCTAGTGGTTGAGTACTTCTGGGATGTATTTCATATTAAAATTTGAGGATTACCTCTTGAGATGGAGGTGGAGATCTCTATTGACCTAGTTTCAAGAGCTGCAATGGTATCTATTTGTCTCTATAGGGTGGCTATGACAGAGATTCATCAGATCCAGAGGAAGCTGGGGGATTTGGTGGTGAAGGGGTTTATCATACCGTGTACTTCTCCATGGGGTTCCCTAGTCCATTTTTTTTAAATAAGTAGGGTGGTACCATTTGGGTATGTGTGGATTATCAGAAACTGAACAAGCTGGAATTTATAAACCGATATACTCTTCCTCATGTAGATGACATGATGATTATATTTGAGGATCTCGAGTGTTCTTGATGATCGAAATGATGTCATGATTTCACCAGCTGTGTGTTTAACCTGTATACATACCTCATACAAAAATTCATAGAACATATGGGTTATGAGAGTATCTGGTTATGCCATTTGGTCTCATGAATACTCCAATGGTTTTACTTACTTCGATAGACTGGGTATTAAATATTTACATTGATTCTTCTGTTTTGGTATTCATGGATGATATCATGGGGTGTTATCACAATCAACACGACCATTCCAACCATCATCATATCATTTATAATAAATTTAGAGAGCATCAGTTATATTTTATTCTCGAAAAGTTATACTTTTGTATGGATCATATTCACTTCTCAGGTCACATAATCTCATTGGCATGAGTGGCAGTTGACCGAGAGAAGGTGAGAGAATTAGTTTCTTAGGATCATCCAAACATCATTTTTGACATACAAAGATTCATGGGTCTCGCTTCCAATTATATGTATTTTATACATTAATTGTCACACCTAGTATAACTTGTGAAAATATTGACTAGGAAGGATGTGATGTTTTTGTGGTCAGAATCGTGTGATGTATCCTTTCAGAAACTAAAATGGAGACTAAAATCAGCACCAGTACTGGTACTTCCTGAGCTGGGAAAAAGAACATGGTGTACTATGACACATCAGGAAATGGGATGGGGGTAGTGTTGATGATGGGAGATCATGTAGTGGAGAATGGGTCTCGGCAGATGTGGCCTCAGGTGAGTAATTACCCTACGTACGATCTCAAGATAGTTGAAGTTGTTCATGTGTTGTACTTTCAGAGGCAATATTTATTTGGAGAGCATTTTTAGGTGTTCAAAAACCATAAAATGCTCAAGTATATTTTTTCACAGAGTGATATGAATTTGAGGTAGAGAATATGTGTGGAGAACCTACATTCCTTTGACTTTGAGCTTGCTTACATGTCAGTTACGGGAAATGCAGTAGTCGATGAACTGAGTAGGAGGACTCAGATACATGTCATGCAATAGGCTAGTAGTTAGTGGGAGCATATGGAATTATTTTCTGTGATGATTCTGGGATGCACGATAGATAGAGTAATACATTTCTTTCATCCTTAGTAGTTAGTTCTACCTTACACGACTATGTTGGGATAAGTAAGCTATCAGATTCAGATGTCCTAGTTCTACAGGAAGGGGTGGTGGTTGAGGACCCTCCTCCTTGTTGGATGGTAGGTAATGATGAGATTTTATGGTTCCATGGAAGTGTTTGGGTTCCAGTGGACACACATGAGGAGTTTATGTGGGGTATTCATGCTTTGTCGTGGGTAGTGCATCCTGGGGTCACCAAGATGTACCATGAAATATGACAACAGTACTGGTGGCTTGTAATGAAGAGGGATGTAGTTGGTTTTGTTAAGATGTGTTCCACTTATCCTTATTTGAAGGTGGAAAATCAGCACCCAACTGGGCTTTTATAGCAGTTACCCATCCCGGATTGAAAATGGGATGATATCATGATAGATTTCATAACGGTTTGTCAAAGGTCACCTCGAGGTAATGATGATGTATGGGTTTCTGTTGATAGGCTTGTTAAGGTCACACATTTCATTAAAATCAAGGAGACATTTAGTGTTGACTATATTGTAATTTTGTACATCAAAGAGGTGGTACGACTTCATGGGGTCCCGCGCACTATCATTTAGATACAAACACACTTTTTAAATCTTGTTTCTGGTAGGGATTTTAGTGGGTGATTGGTAAAATGGTGCTTTTGAGCATAGTACACCACCCTCATACTGATTCCAAGTATGATTGTACGATACAGATCCAAGAGGACTTTCTACGAGAATGATTCCATGTTTTTGGGGGATTTTTAGAGAGGCAAATTCCCCTGTTTGAGTTCTCCTATGATTACAGTTATCAAGAGATGATTCATTTGGAACCTTTTGAGGATTTATACGGTACACCATTCCTTTCTTTATTGTGCTAGTTAGAGGCTGGTGAGGCAGCTTTACTGGGACCTCGTCTTGTTTAGGAGACATCTGAGTAGGTCCGGTCGATATAGAAGTTTATGGATACTACACAGTCTCATCAAAACTCATAATTTGATCTCTATAGAATACCATTAGATTTTGAGGTTACGGATCCGGTTTTCGTGCACGTTTCACCAAGGAAGGGACGTAGGAAGATCCATAGATAGGGTGAACATTCACTAGGATATGTTGGGCTATTTGTGATTCTGGATAGATTTGATTCAGTTTCATGTCAGTTATAGATACAATATAGGTAACAATCCATGAACGATGTATTCAATGTATCACATATATGAATCTATCAATCAGACCCATCCCATGTGTTTCATCATGAGGAGGTCAAGCATCAAGTTGATGCATCATTTGAGGAGATCAGATTTGTATCAATTACAGGGGCATGAAATTTCTACAAGGATAATTAATTCCTTCTATAGGAGTGATAGGGTAGAACAACCATTTTCTAGACAAGACATGGTAAAGGGAGGCTGACATACGTGCTTAGTGGCAGGTGTTGTTTTCAGATGAATCAGGACCACCCATCAGAGAGCAATTCGAGGACGGATTGCCATAAGGGGGGAATATTGAAAGATACTAGGTTTTTTATAAGGTATAGTTCTTATTTTTGAGATAAATATGTATTCATTTATTTATCATATCCCCTAGGTCGGTTCATGGTACAGTTGGGTTGTTTTTTGGAATACAATAGGAGAAAAAGCTGAAATATGGTTGCAGGCCAGGTACAAATTGTGTACATGGACTACATGCCCTACACATCCAGTACAGGCCATGTACTGGGTAGTCAAGATGTGTATCCACTCAGGCAAAAAAATAAAGGATAGTACACACCATGCACTTAAGGTACATGTTGTGTACATTCCCAGTGAGTATTTTTATGAAGTAGGCAGTAGATAATCCTTTGATGCACTTTAGTTTGTTCTCTCATTTTGGAACCCAAAACACCACTAATCTTGTTTTTCAGGTATTGATGCTTTACAGACTCCAATTCAAGAATTTTTGTCCTGTTTGAACTGAATTAGTATGTACACTATTCCTTTTGAGTCATTATTTATTATTCCGATTAACGAATACACAATTTATATTTAAGCTCAAATGCCCTAATATTCCATTTTCATCCATTATTTATATTTGTTAAAAAGAAATATGATCCTCAACATAATATTACAAGATATATCTACTACCGAGGTGTGGTGGGAGGTCTATTCTTTCATTTGGTTTTTTGTTTGATTTTCCTATGCCCGGTTGATATGACTCTCGTCGGACATTCCTGCATGGCCCGATTTTTGAATGTGTTTCATGTCGTAGCTTTAGTCGTAGCTGGTGTGTATTCCCGTAGGTTCCATTTAGTTGTGTTAGAACCTTATACATGTTTCAAGGTCACCCCTGGGGTGTGTCTAATTGAAAATATCACGTTTATGTAGGTTTAAACCACCCAAGAGGTGTGTTCAAGTTCATTCCTAGTTAGAGGAATCCATATAATGATTTCATTACTTGAATAACCTTTTTAATAGATTTAATACCTCCTTTAACAATGAATATCAGGTTATGATTTTCCTTTTTTTGATTTTTTGGAATGTTTAATGGATAATATTGGTAGGTATACTGATATAAAATGACTATTGTTTTGTTAAAATTTAGATATGGGAGGGTAGGACCATATGCATGGTAACTGATAATTGGTTTTCATGAGTGGGTATAATCTTGGTCGGTGGTTATTTAATTGATTTGGCATCTTTACATGTGATGAATGTTTAATTTGAATTTTTGAATTCATGAATTAATGGTTTATATATGACATGAGCTACATTCCATGGATCTGGAATGTGGTAGTGGATGCCTTGTGTTGACTCTGCCCCTTGGGTCTGGATTCTGTAGCATTCCTAGGGCCAGGCTACCCCATGGATCCAGATTGCTTTAGCTTGCGTCTGAATTTTTATTACCATGCTCCAAGGACCCTAATAAGTGCCTAACTGTGATTCCACCAATGATTCCCCATGGACTCTATGGGACACCTTGGATATCTACCTGGATCCTACCCTCTATGGTCTAGTTATTTTATATAGATGCCTTGGTCTGATGACAACATGGATCTAATCCATGGGGTCTACACTTCACTATACGGTGTGGTCGTGGGATGATACATTCACTATATGGAATGGTTGTGGGATACATGACTTGTCTATATAGTGTTTCTATAGTTTCTTGATATAGACGGATATAAGGTGTTTCCATGTGAATGGACCGTTAATTTTTTTAGCGACACTCTTAGGAGATTACTATATTTTACAGGTGGCCTTGAGGGTTGGTTGGTTTTACATAGTTTAGTTGACTTATGCCATGGGCATATGCACTAACATACTAGTTGTTTAGTCTTTCTATGTACTTTTTAGAATTTTTTTTCATCATTGTATAGTCTTGGGTGGTTGCCTTCAGGGATGCTTATCTCTCACTGTGTTTGGGCATCATTGGGGACCCAAACAGATTATATTGTTATCGGCTATGACAGGGGGAAAATCCCTAGCACAGGTTGTTTATTGTGGCGTTAGAGGAGGAAATATTTGGACCAAGATGTGGATTATGATGATGGGATTACATTTGTGAATTTTTTTATTTTTTGGATATATGTATTGTATTTCATTTTACTGTTCTAGATGTTTTCTTTGATACTTTTATGGTCTGCATCATTTTTTTATATGAGATAATTTTTGTTATTATTATTTATTCATGTCTTCTTGACTTAATTTCAGTTTTCTGCTCAATATTTCGCTTCTGCTATTGTATAAATATTTTACATCCTCTGTGATACACGGGTAATGAAGGCATAGTCTCCCCTCTCACTCACCCAGACCCTTACTGCTAGTCGGTATCCTCTGGCGTTTGGGGAGATGTACTTGAGGCCATGTGAAAAAATGTGGTTGGGGAACTATTTCAGGTGTCATCAAGGTTCGGTACATTAAAAAATAGTATTAGATGATTTTTTTTATTTCTGATTTGACATACGTTTTAGAGACATTAGACAATGATATGAAGGAAATGATGTTTTAAAAAAAAATAATGTCAGGAGAAACTACCATGCGTTTAGGGAAAAGCCAAACTGACTCGAATTGTGTTCTGATTTTCTTGATTTAGACTATTACAGTTGATTTTATTTCACTGTTGGGAGAAGAACATGATTATTACTATTACTATTCATGAAATTGCAGGTTTTATATCAGTTGATACCTAATGAGATTAGGGTGTTCCATCCCAAGCATCATATAAACCCATGTTAGAATAACATTCCATGAAATATGCCATGCATTATGCCCTGCCAACTAGGATGCATTGGATATTGCACATTGTTGTGATGGGTGATGTGATAGGTTTTTCCTTTTTTGTGTTAGCTGGATGGAGTAGATGAAGGTGTTATGTCATCTTTCAATCCATATGGAGTGCGAGCCCTAATGAATTGGGATATGACACACTTGTGAAATGTAAGTATTAAATGAACTCGATATGTATGGTTTGAACAAGAGCCATGTTTTGGGTTCATGATGTGTTATGTGTCCTCATGTATTCGAAAATTGGAAACCCATTGGTAAAATTTCCCAAATAACATAGTATGAAAAGGAAATGGAAAATTTAAGTGGTGAATAGAGACTCATCCTAGAACTAGATTTTTAGTGGGAAAGATTCATAGTTTTTAGTGGTTCGATGGATATTCTTCTTACCTTTACAGATATAGAAACAGGTTGTTGGTTTAACATGGTTTATAGGTGGTTGTTGAGATATCCTATTATTTTGAGCATTATTCCTTGATTTTGTTCTTTTCCACGGAAGTCATTTGGAATTGTAGAGACATTCCTTCACGAAGACCTCTAGTGGTACGTCGCGGTGGAGGTGATGACCATATTTTGGACATGGTGGGATACAAGCTTCTACTTGCTCATCATATAGTGCCAAATGTGGCACTTAATTCTATTTTGGACACAGGTGTAGAGGCACTGTTCTGTGAGGGATTATTTCTCTATGTGTAGACTTTCCAGGGAGCTCTGTATCCTGCTTTAACAATGGAATACCCAAAACAGGTGTTCCAGTAGTATAATCTACCTACATTTTCAAGTATGGAAGACCACAAGATGGAGATATGTGGATAGAGTCCATTTCAGTGATTTTTGGGCATCTAGAGATGCCTCCATAGAGAAGAAAAAATCTCTTGAAAAAATATACTACGTAGATGAGGAAAGCGCTAGTGTGATGTTTTAAACCAAGATGATGGGATGACAAATACTGGTTGGGATGAATTCCAAACCCACTTCTATGACTAATTTTATCCAGGGACTCTGTGAGTAGAGACGGCTAGTGATTTTATCCTGCTGGAGTTGGGAGGAATAATGGTAATGGAATATTCGACAAACATTATAGAGCTACAACGTTTTTTGCTGATGTATCATACTGACCAGTTGTCAATACTGAAGTGCTTTGAAGATATTCTCAAACCTGCTATCAAATCTCATTTCACTGTGTTCAGGTTTCCATCAATCACTGATATTGTGAATCAGGCACTGATTTCAATGTGGAACCTTAGGGAATATAGTTGTAAAAAATAGGGTAGTGTTGTTTCTCACACCAGTGTATCTACATCATCAAGCATGATGCTCTTTTTGGAGTCATCCCATGACATTAGTTCTTGTTAAGTTGTGGGTGCCGGAAGCTGGGTGTTTTTCCATTATTGTGGTAGGTAGTGCCACAATAAAAATCAGTGCGACTGTGACCCATTCATGTGACGAGCTTGCAGCAGGATGGGGAACAAGTAGTGGTTTTGCAAGACCATTCCTCTAGCTGTGTATGGTAGGGGTCTGCTTTGACATCAGGTTCAGGAGCGGGTTCTTAGATCCATTCCTAGTTGGATACTAGAGTATTTCAACTCAGTATGGCAAGGACATTGGTTGTCATGTTTGTGGTAGCCAGACACTGATTTCATAGAGACAGTAGGGCGGATCGGGTCTGGGTAGCCAGATAGGGTCACATGATCGTGGTATAGTCCAGACATATGCATTGAAACAAAAACAATAGGAGTGGGATCTCCAACAATCTATAGTTATAGGTACAATCTTTGTAGCTCATACTATTTCATATGCTCTTTTCTATACAACTACCTCTCAATTTATATCACTACACAAGTGGTAAAAAGCCTTGGGTTTGGGGTTTTTCATTCTAATGGAGTTTTGACATTTTAAACACCATTGGGAGATAGAAAATTTGATTTATTCTAGTGTATGGAGTATCCCCTTGATGTCATAGGGTGTCACTTATTCTGAAATCATTATTTCCAAAAGAAGATGGTGTTTGCAGTCATTCGTGGAATAGACTGGAACATTTCTTATCGAGCTTACATTGAATACTTTCACTGAATGGTGACTTTCAAATCACTAGAGGGTGTAGTGTTTGTTCACAAGCGTGAATTGTAATTCATGGAATGCTTCTACGAACATGATCAACATGTGAATGGTGTGATGAAACCCCATATTTCTAATCTATTTCTTGATGATCAAGGTGTTCTTCAAGAAGAAATTCCTCCATTGGTTGGGCACTTCATTGATGATTTTTCCGATAACCGTTCTAGTTTACCTCTTGATAGATTGGAGTATTTCTCCATTGATTTAGTTCCATGAGCTAAATCGGTATCCATTACTCCTTATAGGATGGATATGATATAGTTGCAGTAGCTCAAAAGGCAGCTAGAGGATTCAGAGGAAAAGGGATTTATATGCCCAGTACTTCTCTATGGGTTTTTCCAGTCCTTTTGTGAAAAACGTGGAAGGTACCCATAGGATTTACATGGGTTATCAAAAACTGAACCAGCCAATAGCCCAAACCTGATATCCTCATCCATGGATAGACATAATGTTTCATTAGCATCCAGGAGCTCATGTTTTCTAAAAGATCGACATGAGGTCATAGTATCACCAGGAGAATGTTTGACCTACAGGAATACCTCGTACAACCCTTCGAAGCATGTAAGGGTTCTTCGAGTATCTGTTTATGTTGTTTGGTCTCATAAATTCACCAGCGATTTTCATATATTTTATGAACTGAGACTTCCATCCTTACATGGATTATTTTGTGGATGTTTTCATGGATGATATATTGCTGTATTCTCATAGTCAACATGACCATGCCAACTATCTTGAGATCATTGTGAATAAACGGAGAGAGAATTAGCTATATGATCAGCTCGCAAAGTGCCACTTCTTTATTGTTTAGATTCACTTCCTAGGTCATATCATCCCAATGATCAAACTGTCAGTGGACCTAGAGAAGGAAAGAGCTATATTTTCCTAGAAAAGAACAAATAATATTTTTTACATACATCATTTCATGGTGATAGATGGATACTATATGCGTTTTATATAGGACTTCTTACAGTTATCAGCACCATTGATGGTTATGGATAATATGAATGTGAAGTTTTTGTTGTCAATATCATGTGAGCTAGACTTTCCGGAGCTGAATAGGAGACTGACATCAGCACCTGTCTAGATACTTCCAGAGAAAGGTAAGAGATATATGGTCTACTCTGATGCTTTAGGTATTGGTTAGGGGGTAGTTCTGATATATGGAGATTGAGTAGTGTCATATGGGTGTCGATAGTTTAGGCCTCATGAGAGGAATTACCCTTCACACGATATCGAGTTAGCTATAGTTGTTCATTTGTTGTGTTGTTGGAGTAACTGTTTATAGGGAGAGCAGTTTTTGGTGTTCACATACAATAAAATCCTCATGTATATATTTACGTAATGTAATATGAATTTTAGGTAGCGATGGGGGGTGGATTACCTACCTCCCATTGACTTTGTTCTTTATTACATTCCTAGTAAGTCCATTTCATAAGCCAATAGACTCAGTAGGAGGACTCAGATATATGTAGTGAAACATCCAAGTAGCGAGTGGTAACATATGGTTTTGTTATCTGACATGCATCTAGCAGTGCATGATATAAAAGGGAAGAATTTTCATTCGTCCATAGTTGTTTTCTCGACCCTATAAGATAGATTTTTGATGAGGTATCTATCAGATACAGAAGCCATACATCTATAGGATGGTGGGGTAGGTGTGGACCCTCTTCTTGTTAGGATGGTAGGTGATGATGAGATCTTATGTATCCATGGATGTGCCTAGGTTCTAGTGGACATAAATTAAAAGTTGATGTGGGAGTCTTAGGCTCCAGCTTGGGCAGTGCATCTTGGGGTCACCAATATGTAGCCTGAATTGGGATGACAGTACTAGTGGATGGTAATGAAGGGAGTTGTAGCTGTTTTTTCATTGAGGAGTTCCACCTATTGGTAGGTGAATGAGGATCATTAGTGACCAACAAGTCTTTTAAAGTAGTTACGCATCCCAGAGTGTAAATGGTATGATTTTATGATGGATTTTGTCAAAGGATTGGCGAGGTCTCCTTGATGTAATAATGATGTGTCTGTTTTCGTTGATAGGATTATGAAGGTCATACATTTCTTGCTGATCAAGGAGGCCTTTAGTGTTGATGATCAAAGAAATATTTTCATCGGAGTGGTGGTATGACTTCATTGGGTCCCATGAATTATCATTTCAGAAAGGGACTATGGATTTATATCTCTTTTATGGTTGTGTTTTTATAGGGATCTAGGTACACAAGTTCTTATGAGAACAACATACCACCCTCAAACTCATATCCAATTAGAGCATACGATATAGGTGCTAGAGGAAATAATGGAAGCATGACGCATGGAATTTGGGGGCTCTTAAGAGAGGAACATTCCCCTGATTGAGGTTTCCTACAATAACAGTTATCATGTGATGATATAGATAGAACCCTAAAATGATTATATTGTACTTCCTATCATTCTACCATGTGCCTACTAGAGGTAGGTGCGGTAGCTTTACTGGGACAATGTCATGTTATAGAGACTTCTAAGTAGGTACAGTTGATTTGGAAGTGAATGGCTACTACAATGTCTCGTTAGAAATCATTCACTGATCTCCATAGAAGACCTTTAGAGTACGAGGTCAGGGATCATGTTTTCTGGCGTGTTACACCACAGTTGGGACATAGGCAGATCCGGAGACATGTTAAAACTTCACCAAGATATGTCAGGCCATTTGAGATTCTAGAAAGAGTTGGGTCATTTACCTATCGGTTTTGGATACCTCTGTGGCGTCGAGCCAATAAAAGCGTCTTCTATGTATCTCAACAATGACTCTATCACTCATAACCATCTCATGTGTTTTTCTGCCTGAGGAGGTTTAGCTTTAGGTTGACTCATCCTTTGAGGAGCATCAGAGTCATATCATTAACATGATAATGAAGTTTTCTGAGGCTAGTTAGTTATTCTATTATGTGATCTATGGCGACACAACCTTTTACAGTGTGAGACATAGGAAAGGGAGGATGACGTATGTGCTTCGTGTCCAGAGTTGATTTCAAAAAAAATCTTGACCACCCTCTAGAGAGCTACTTGGGGAAGAATTGATATAAGTGGGGAAGATTGTGTAATTATAGGTTTCTGTTGTGGTATGGATCTTTGTTTTGGGTTCAATATATTTAATTTATTTTCTTTAGTATACCCAAGTCTTGGTCGTGGTCTGATAGTATTGTATTTTTATCGAAAGGGGAAAAAATGCTGAAATCTGGCTGCAGGCATGATATATGTTTTATAATTGGATTGCATGCCATGCACTTCTAGTACACGCTGAGTACTAGGAAGTCATGGTGAGTAGAAATCATGGCTCAAAAAATAATTGAATGTGTAGTACACACCATGTTCTTGAGTTACATGTTGTGTACTTTCATAGTGGGTTTTTTTATAAAAGATTTAGTAGAAAATATTTTTACAAACTTTAGTTTTTCATCTTGTCTTGGAATCCAAAACAAAAAAAAAATCTAGTTTTTCATATATTGAAACTATCTGGACTCCGATTCAATAATTTTATATGATTTTTGAGAAACATTAGTATGTAATAGATTCCTTCTTTATCCTTCTTGATTCTTTGGAACAATGAGTGCACTATTTAGTTTTAGGCTCATATTCCCTATTATTTCGTTCTTCATCTGTTCTTCAAATTTCATTCAAACCTAGATGAATCAGGACTTGGTATCGGATAAGATGACCACTAAAGAGGCATGTTTTGTTTTCAATGATTTATTAAAACTTTTCCTATGCTTTTCGATTGTTTGGCTGATATTATTCCCATCAGACTATAAAGTGAGGCATTAATTTTGAGCTAGTTTCATAAATTAGTTATAGTCAGACCTAGTGAGGATGCACGTAGGTTCTTTTTAGGTGTGTTGGAATACTTTAAATGTATCAAGGTCACACAAGGGGTTTGAAATATGGAAAATATCTTGTTTATTCCTTTTTAAAACATCCAAGAGGTGTGCTATTATACATTGTTAGTCAGAGGAAGCCTTTAAATGAATTGATTCTTTGAATTTCCTATTTAGGAGATGTAGCGCCTCATTTATCAATGAATATCATTCCATGCCTTGTCTGTTTTGATATATTGGCATGTTAAAAAGATAATATTGGTGGGTACACATATATGAAAATATTAGAGTTTTGTTAAATGGTTTATATGGGAGGGTAGACCCATATTCGTGGTAAGTGATAGACAGTTTTCAAGTGTGGGTATACTTATGGTTGGTCCTTGTGCATGTGATTGGGTATACTCACCTTGGTTGAATGTTTAATTTCAATGTTTTAATTCTTGAATTAATGATTTGATAGATTCTATAGACTACTCTCTATGGATCTATAATGCAGTAGTGGACACCTTGGTTGACTCTTCCCATTATGTCTTGATTCCAGGGGATGCCTAGGGCCTTGCTACCCCATGGATTCGTCTTACATGGGCTCTTGTTGGACCTTCAATTGCCATGCTCATAAGACCCATATTAGTACATTACCTATTTTCAAGCAAGGATACCCATGGGAATTGATGTAATTTCTTTTGAAAAGCTCCGTGGAACTAGCCCTCTGTGGTTTAGAAATTTTACACAGATTTATTTGATTGATGACACCTTATACCAAGCCCTTGTGGTCTAAAATTCACTATAAAACATGGCTATTGGTTTCTACTTTCACTATATGGTGTGGTCGTGGGACACATGAATTCTCAATAAATCATGGTTGTGGTTTCTTGATATTGATGGATGTACATCATGGGTATGTGAATTTCTTATTCCTTGTTATTACTACCTTGTTATGATTTGAATCTCTTTTACAGATATCCTTGAGGTCTAGTGGGTTGTACAAAATACATTACACTTATGCTGTTAGAATATGAACGTACCTACTAGTTTTTTACACATTCTATCACCTTTGTAGAATTTCTATTAAAATTTTGTAGACCTGGGTGGTTTCCTACTAGGATGTTTATATCACACCCATTTGGGTCGTACTTGGTGACCAAAACTGATTATATTCATGGAGATGATGATAGGGGAAAGCGTCGTAGTATAGTTTTTTGATTGTGGCATTGGGGTAGGAGAGTAATGGACCAAGATAAGGCTTATGATTTTGGGATAACTTTTGGGTCATTTATTCTTTTCGGGATACTTGTATTGTATTTCCATGTACTATTATAGTTGTTTTCTTAATAGTTGTATCATCTATATCATTTTTTTATATGAGATGGTTTTGGTTATTATTATATATTAATACCTTCTTCTCTTACATTCAATTGTCTGCTTGTTATTTCACTTACACTATTGTATATATATTTCACTTCCGCTGTGATACTCTAGTAATGATGGACTAGTCTACCCACTAACTCACCCAAGCCCTCACTGGTAGTCGATATCCTATAGAATTTGGGGAGATTATCTTGAGGCCATGTGACCAATCGGGTTTGGGGTACCATTTCATGTGGCATCCGAGTTTGGGACATTAAACATAGGTTCTTTATTATTCACCAAAGGGGGTAGATATCATTCCCATATTGAGAGGGATAATCAAGAACTAATGATAGGTTATAAGGGAGCTATGAATGGATGTATTTTAATAGAGGAGTGTACAATATATGAATATGATGTATGTTTTAATACTATTAGATGGATAATTTTTATCTTATCCTCATTGGTTATGAAATTGTATGATACATGTTCACATCCTTATATTATATTCTATTTATTGATTTAAATGTTGGGATTATGTTTAAATAGTATGGATTTCATATTTTGTCATTCCATGTCTTATAGCTTTTGGAAATAATAAGGATTCAAATTTAATATGTGTTGGGTTAGGATTATAGATCTCATATTTGTGTTGGAATTCATAATTGATTATATATTTTTCATTCACCATTTCATATTAAAGGATTTGTTATTAAATTTTATGGGCCATAATTACTATTATTTTAATCATGTTTAGATTATATCTCTTAATGGTTTCTCTCGTGTCTTCTATACCAAATGGTATTATATATATAGGAGAGAACGGATTGTTATTCCTTATACTGGGAAAATATATTTCTAGTTGTTCAAATTGTTCCATAATGTCATTAATTAATGTTTAGTAATTCCACATCATTTTTTGGTGAGTAAATACCATAGGGTCGTTCCAAATGATTATTCTAGATTACAATTTTTAAACATGCTTGATTTCACTATTTACTTGATTCCTAGTACAATACCCATTTGTATTTCATTATATAATATAACACTAACCATGGTATCACTAGTTGAGAGTGTTAATTAAGACACCATTTATGATACATTATGGGAATTTTAAGTTTATATTCATTCCATTTTGTCTCACTAATGATCCTATGGTATTAATGGTGTTGATGAACCACATCTTTCAGTAGGTCTCAAAATATTGTTTTATCAATTTTTGGGAGATATCTTATTGTAAATCAGGTAGGAGGAGGAATACACATATATTTTAATATCATCATATCAATAATGAATGAAACTATCTTTTATGAATATATTTCTATATGAATTTTGAAACAAATAAATTAATATTTTGGGTAATGATATATATTTGAGGGGCATATCATTTGATCTTGAAATGATCCTAGGGGAATTAATTTGGGGAAAACAAGAAATGTGTTTTCAATTCGAGACATTATGGGTTTATGTAGTTATTAAAGGTGGTATTTTTAGGATAATCCAATCGATACATATCCAATAATATATTTAATGCATAAGATAATTATCCTTGAGAGGAATGATATTTTGAGAGATATTTTTTTGATCTGAATATGGGGTTTACATTGATTATAGTTATTCTGATTCGTAAAAGAGGATTACTTTATGGTGTTTTTTTCCATGCCTTAGTTATAGGATTATCAATAGCCATTATTTCAGGGAAACGTTTTTGGACTATAGCTCACATTGATTAATCCATAATGATAATTACTACCCTAGCCATGACATTGAGTTGGAATCTTTGATGCCCAATCTCAAAGTATTGGGAAACTATCTCTTTGGGTAGACATTTAGGATATAATCTGATCATAAGTGCCTAATATATATATATATATATATTTAAACATTGATTTACCTAAAATTGTTATATATATATATATTTTTAGTGTGTTAATAAATTTTATTTTGAAATTATTTAGAATCCAGAAATAATAATTGTGGTGGTAGATGCATTGAGCTAGAAGATATCAATCCATGATTTAAATGAATTGTAAAACTGTCCACAAATGGTTTTGTTTTCGATATTGATCCTGGAAGTGGATGGGGATAATGGTTAAATTTTTCATCTTTGGTAAAGGATGAATATTAATATGATGATTATGTTTAGATCAAGATAGTGTTAGAAATTAATTTTTATTTATTTTGAGTAATCATTAATAGTGGTGAGACATCGTGTGATTGGTCCTCATCAACTGTTAGAGACTTTTCTATGTTGGTTGATTCAGTATGTATGAAGTAATATTTGTCAAACATTAGACACCAATCTTTCTCATCCATGCCCTTTGGGACAACAATGATGAATCATTATTATAGATATTTCTATTATGTATAGGGTATGGGTGGGTAAATATTAGATTTCACGCCGTGATTTCTTGAATTTTGAAAGATTAATGTAAGGAACTAGATAACTACAACAATTTTTTAACAGCTACCAGTTATAGTGTGAAAATCACATGGTATATAAATGTGAAATTTATTCATATTACTTCAGACACCTAGGGGATGTTCTGATTTCTATATACATTAATAGTTTTATGAAATCACATAAAATTTATCCAATTAATGACTTGATGAATGTAGAAGAGTTCAAGAAAAAATATTTCTCAGTAGATGGGTAGCTTCAATGTGTTCCTTTTGAAATTGCTTCTAAAAGGGACTCATGGTTTATATCCTTATTTTTTAGGGGTTTTTAATTAGTGATGGCTACAAAACTGATATTTAGGTTAAATTAATGTCCTTAAATTGGTGGTTATATTTAGTGATACATATAGATTCTTGAGGATATGATTAGGGTGTGAATGATTGGAATTTTTGGGTTTACTGGAATAACACATAACTATGGTCATTTTTTCCTATAAGAAGTTTTATCATATTTTTATTAGGATAAATAAATTTGAAGTGTTTTGTGGGTGGATATATAGAAATCCCTTATTCTGGGAAGAGTTATAATATTCTTCTTTTGTTGTGTTGTTACTTGTTCAACAGAAAACATCAAAGGTTAATATGATTAGAAAAATATTTGAGAGAAATTATTATTTTTACAAATAATGTATGGGATATCATTGTCTCAAATTGTTGATTTGAGTTTCAAATTAGGTATTTCATGGGTCATTAGTTATTTGGTTAGTAGGGTAAGTTGCAACCATGAGTTAATAGCCATTTTCAGATCATCTAAAATATTTGAAATATAAAATATTTGTCGTAGTTACTACTTCAAATTATGTTGGTTCATCACATGTTACTTGTTTCCCATATATTTCATTACAATCTAGAATATCCCAATGGGATTAAAATGGTATATGAATATTTTCCTCCCATTACAATTGTGGTTAAATAGATAGTATATATTATGGATAAATATCATAATTTTATACATTATAATATAATTTATTTACACCACATAATAATATACTATAAATTAGATATAAATGAGAAATGAGTGTAGGAATCTTTTATGGGGAATTAGTGACCATCTATTTTTGTGAGTATTGATTGTTGAGTGTTTTTTAGGTTGGAAGAATTCTGGTTGTAAAGACCCATTAGTTATTAAATCCATAATTTCATTTTAAAATAAGAATTAATTATCATAAATTCATCAAGATCTATTTAGTCTTATAGATTTAGAGAATTAGTTAATAACTATTACATATTAAACCGACATATAAAAAAGTTGGAAAAAATCTTTATTATCGATTTTTCAGATAATAGAAAATAATTTACGATAAAACATGTTTTGATTAATTAAAAAAAATTTATTTTCAAAAAGAATTATTGTTTATTCCTAGTCATATATAAACCCATAAAAACATTTAAAACTATAGGATGATCAAAAAATCACGGTTAGAGGTAAAAAAACCCATTAGAATAATATAAAACCACGAGATCGTAAAAGTGTTTTTTCCTTTAACATAATAATATTTTACCTTAATTAATAATTTAATTACACAAAAAATAATATTTAATTCCCCATTCCACTTATAAGTCACATTATGAGAAAACATGAAGGAAAAATTATAATCATGAGGGTCTTTTAGAAAATAAGAGAAAACATGTTTTTTTAAAAACCTTCCCTTTACCATAAAATTTAATAACATTTCCATTTGAAAGGATTATTTTCAAAAGATATGAAATTAAATAATTTCGTGGAAAACTAAAGAGAAATACTATAAAATAACGACATGTTTATTCTGAAATAATCTTCATAGAACAAAAATGAGAACATTTATAATTTGAAAACTCATTATGATCGAATTCCATCATTATTATCCAGTGAAAATATTCATTACCCAATTAGTTGGAGAGATACACTATGCTCATGTAATCAGAAAAAAAAATTTGAGGACTATATCATGAATAAAAAAGATTAATATTTCTTAATTTTATCATAATTATTTCGAAAAACCCTTTTGGACCCATATTGGAAATATATTCAGAAATGTAAATACCATTTAATTAAACTATTTTTCATAACTAAAATTCCTAATAAAGATGGAATGTGGATTTTTTATTTTAATTAAACCTATAAATATATAAATTAATATTAATAAAAAAATAATGGTACCAATTGAAGTAATATTGTCTAATTTTATATATCATAAAATAAAATATTATAGATTACATTTATAAAATAACATCAAAATGATCATTTCAAAAATAGTTTAGAAAATTCCTTTTTTTAAACCGTTGAAAGAATCTAAAAAGAGAAATAATATTTCAATTAAAAATAATTTTTGTCCATATATATAACTCTATAGAATAATGGTAGGAATATGGAAACTTAATAAGAAAACATATAAAGAATTTTTCAAAAACGTTTATAACTAGTTTTATGGTTATGTTTCCCATAACTAGATTAAAACTATTGATGAATGTTCATTACATTACTCAATAATATAAATTTTTTAATTATATAAATTGTTAAGATTTTTTTAACATTATTATTAATTTAATTTTATTTATTACCATTATATATTTAATTACTTAATTATTTTTATTCATGTTGTATATTGTGACATATTCCTCTCATAAATCCAAAATGAATTTAGATAGTTGACTATTATATAATAGTCCATTATCAATTAATATATAGAATAAAAATATTTAACTAAATAATATTTTCATAAATCTGTTATATCATTTGAAAGAAACATGATATATGGTTACTAAAAATAAACTACTTTATAATTATTGATAAGGTGGGTAGTATAAAAAATGATTAATGTTACCATTTTTAAATGGAATTATAGAATAAATGTAAGTCATATTTTATGTTTATATAATTATTATTATACCATGAATATAATATTAATTATTTGAATAATATTATATATAATCCATCTGATATGGTTATGAAAAGTGAATTGCATCACTTCGTGGGGTGTTTATCCAAACATATGAACGACATTCATTATCATTTTTCAATGGATGGAAATGCAAGAAAATAGTTGATATATTATTATTTAAAATATTATCCATGTAATGGATAATATATATATATATATATAATAAATACCATAAATGATCAGTTAGAGGAAAACCTCTGACCATTTATTAATAAAAGAAAAGGCATTAAGCATGTACAACAAGCCAAAAAAAACTACATATCATAAAAACCAATCCTGTCACCATCCCCATTATGGACTATTTCCACTGCATTATTTGTTTCTCATTCGGAGCTTCATAGTACTTATGAACCTTGGCATACTTTATATAAGGCCCCATCATTAAACCTTACTTAATCTTGAGTTATAACATGATTACACATTGAGGATATTTTAGGTTTATAGTTTTAGAGAATTAGATCATAAAACTTGCATTACATTCCACATATAAACAAAGTGGTTACATAATGATATTATTCTTATTTCAAATCAATGGAAACATATTTAAAATAAAACATGGATTCTTTCTTGACACTTCCTTGACACTATCATCATATCATGTACCTTTCCCTTGACCTGTGAAAAACATTTCAAAAAACTTGGGATGAGTATAAAAACCTCAGTAAGGGATATAAAAATATGGAAAGGAAACATGGGTACATATATACATAAGAATGAAATCATACTTTACCCATAAAACATAAGCACTTTAACATACCTCATCAAATCATGAATAAATCATAGAAATCATAAGACATAAAGGTAACTTGAGGCATTCATAACATTCTTACGTAGGGAGTAACCCTTTTAGTTACGTTTGGAATACCCATCACAGTATATTCCCTAAATATCTTCGGAGAAACCTTAACGTTTCACTGCTTCGCATTACCCAATTCATTGAAGAGCTATATCGGGCTCACCCACTCTTAGTCTATCATGGCACCACCCATCTTCAAAATAATGACCAAGAACCTCAACATAATCGTATCACATAAAACATGCATAGAGGAAACATAACATTTCCACCATTCAATCACAAAATATCAATACCACACATTGTTATAAAAATATTATGAAAACCATTTTCAGTACCAAAATAATAGAAAAGTAAAACATGGTATTTAATTTTCTTTAAAAAAAGGTATGGCTTGTAGAGGAAGCCGAAACTCAAATAATGGTCACGGCGGTGGAGAAGTCGTTGTCGCCGCATACGTATGACAAAACATTCCCTTTTTTCATTTATTAAATGCTTCATATAAAAAATATTCCTTTTGAATAAACATAAAAGTCAAAGGGGTTTATACACTGTATAAAAGAATGTTGAGTATTAAACAAAATATGCCTCAATGAAAGGAGATTGATACGAATTCCCATACCTCGGGTCCGACATGACTCGATCATTCTTTAATGTCCTGAATAATAAACATGATTTAATTTGTACTTGCTTAAGAACCTTTTTTATGTTCATTATTCTTTTTATATCACTTATTTCCATGTCATGAACACTATATAATTATTTAAGTTAATAACGGTCGTTTTAACGATCATTGGTACTTGAGTAAAAAATAAACCCTTTATAATTACATGTTTCTCATGTATCCATTATATCCAGAATTATAATAATGATGTATATATCATATATATCTAGTATATACAAGCATTTATAATATTACACAATCATTTAGAGGAAAGAAATGAAATGCACCGTTCATGGAGATGGTAAGCCGTACGTACGCATGAACACTACTTTAATTTCTATTTAGAATTTTATAGAATGGAATCATAATGATATAAAGGTATATTATAATTACAATATAATATCATATATAATATCATAGTTCCATCCTTTATATGTCCCACATATGGTATTTAACGAATGAAATCATGTTGAGGGGGCGGTAGTCCGCACTTCCTTAAATGAAGATATCGCATTTACGCATAACGGAAACCATAAAGGTATGCCCAAAATGAAAAATACAGAAGCTTAAGGAAAACATAAAAATATTATATATCATATATAAATATAGTGACATCTTAATGGCTACCTTTGATGGTGTTAAAAGAATGTTGAATAATCATCGTTTTGGGAGCCATAAATTCACCATCCACAGAAACAGTATGTTCTTTAACCATTAGATGTATGTGTGTGTAAGTGTAGCTGGAATAATTATTATAACAACATCCTAGTATATTTATGATACTGGAGTTGTTACAAAATAAATGAATAAAAAGAGTTTAAAAGGTTGAAGAAGCAAAATAAAACAAAAGGTCTCAAGTGAAGACATTACCTTAAAATCGGGAAACTCCCTTTGGTTTGAGATCAATGGCTTCCTTGGAAAGACTTCTACCCAAAGTGAGGCTTCAAGGAGTAAGATAGGGAAGTGTAGAGACAAAATGAGAAGGGTTTGGCCGAGCCAAAGGCTTTGGATGTGTGGGTAAGGAGGTAGAGGTGGGGGCCTTTTATAAGAGGAGAGTAGGGGCACTCTTGCAAAGTAAAGAAATGTTACTTTATTTTCATATGGGTTTCGGATTTTAAAGGTCCCACATTGATATAATTTGCGTATAAGGTGATAATGGTTCGAAATCCACCCGTGCAATAGTTTTTGGACAAGTTTAGGGCATAGATTTTACATTATCTTTTCTTTTTATTTAAATCCTTTATTAATGAGGTAATCGATGCATCATCATGATGTAGTAAATAATTTAATTTATATAAAGTTTAAAAATTATAAAAAAAATTCTATGATGTAGGAAATCTTTTTAGCATTCCAATTACTATTTATAATCAAACATATTTCTTGTATAACCCCATGTAAAAATTGTTTTAGTAAAACATATCATGTTTGTGTCATTTTTACTTTATCATTAAATAAAAAGTTATTTGTGTCATTTCCCAACCAAAGTGGCTCCATGGGGTCCCCAAGTTGACCCATGGATTTTCTTCGTCGGCCATGACACATCCAATAAGGGTATTACATGTGTCTAGGTATTTTCATTTTATTATAATATCATTTTTGCCTTAAATTGCACTAATTACCTCTAATCGCGATTAAAAACATAAAAGTTACTAATCACCGAAAAATTATTTTAATCTCATTGAACCACATTTTACTTCTTAATGACAACCATGTATGTCAAATTTTTTAAAATCAAATCATAGAAGTGGAAAAGTCACATTTAAATGAAAAATCAGTTTCATTAACTACCACTTAGTGGTTTCACTATTCATCAAAAATTGATGTTTTTTAGAAAAATTCCCATACATCACCCTAAGTTATATTTGATATTTTGAATTCAAAATTGATGAATATTTTAGAAAAATCAAATCATATAAGTTACAATAATTAATTTAATAATTAATTCCCTCTGTAATGACAAATAGCGTGTTTTTATGAAACAATAAGTATCAAAAGATTAACACCGGTTTAAGTGCAATTTCAAAGTGAAATTGATTCCAATGACGACCATTGGATTAAATTGTAAAAATATATTCTAATTTAACTTCAAAACCAATTCAAAAGATAATCTAATAATATTAATAAATTATATTAAAAAGTGGTTTTGAATTAAAATACAACATTTTCACTATTCATTAAAAATGAACTTTATCGGAAAAATACCAAAAATTCACAAAAAGTAAATTTTGATATCCCAATAATAAATAATAAGTTAATTTTGAAAAACATAGTTTATGAAATTATCAAAAGATAGATTTAAAAATGTTTTTCCATCAAAAGGCAGTAAAACAATCTTTTAAAAATATTAGTGTATTCCATGCTTAAGATTGGATTTGTTATCATTTTAAGCCTCTAAAACACTATCTAATTCAGTAATAGGCATTGATAAAAATATCTATTATTCATTAATTACTTGGGATGTTTCATCCCCCATTTAGAAAATTGCATCCCCGCAATTTATTTACTTATCTAATAAGTGGGGGTATTTATCCCTCATTGCTTTTTCAGATTCCCATGTTGCCACTTCAATCATGTGGTTTTTCCACAAAACCTCTACCTGATTAATCACCTTATTCCGTAACACTTTATCCATGTGGTCAAGAATCTAGACCAGTTGTTCTTCATAAGATAGATTCTCTTCCAGCTGAACTACCTCTGGACTCAAAACCTGAGATGGATCTGGCATATACATTCTCAACATTGAAACATGAAAAACATTGTGTGCCTGAGATAAAATCGGAGGTAAAGCCACCCGGTATGCAACTGATCCAACTCTCTCCAGAATTTCATATGGTCCAATGAACCTTGGACACATCTTTCCTTTCTTACCAAATCTCATCACCCTTTTCCATGGTGAGACTTTGAGAAAAACATGATCACCTACCTCAAAAGATAGATCCTTCCTCTTGTTGTCCGCATAACTCTTCTGCCTGCTCTAAGCTGTTCTCATGTGTTTCCTGTATCAGCTAATCTTTTTTTTCAACTCTTCTACCAATTCTGGTCCTATAAGCTTTCTTTCACCCACTTCATCCCAAAAAGCTAGAGTTTGACACCGCTTCCCATATAACACCTCAAATGGTTCCATCTGTATACTGGAATGATAACGGTTATTATATGAAAATTCAACCAAAGAAAGATGTTGGTCCCAACTTCCCTGATAATCCATAGAGAAAGAACGTAGCATATCCTCCAATGTCTGAATTGTTCGTTCTGACTGCCCATATGATTGAGGACAAAAATCTGTACTAAAATTTAATTCAGTACCCAACAACTTCTAAAGGCCTTACCAAAAGTTAGAAGTGAACCTGGGATCACGGTCAGATACAATGGAGAGGGGAACTCCATGTAACCTGACTATCTCTTTATGATACAAACGGGAAAGTTGATCTAAGGAAAAATTATCTCGTATAGCAAGGAAATGAGCAGACTTGTTCAAGCGATCAACAATAACCCAGATTTCATTATTACCTTGATGGGTCTTCGGTAATCCCACAACGAAGTCCATGGATATATTCTCCAATTTCCACTCTGGCACTGGTAAAGGCTGAAGCATCGCTTTCGGTAACTGCCGCTCTGCTTTAACCTGTTGACAAGTAAAACACTTCACAGTAAAATCAGAAATATCTCTTTTCATTCCATCCCACCAGTAATACTCCCGCAGATCTTTGTACATCTTAGTACTTCCAGGACGAATTCAAAACGAAGAACTATGAGCTTCACATAACAAATATCTCTTCAATTGTGAATCACAAGGCACACACAATCTCTTCCCAAATCTCAAAACGCGATCATTATCAATGTTAAATTCAGGCAACTTACCTTTCTGAACCATCTCTACCTTTTTCTACAACTCACTGTCTTGCTTCTATGCTTTATTGATTCTATCTGATAGAGATGATCTCACTGATACCTGAAACAAAGCAGAAGAACTTCCTGCACCAACAACTTCTATGCCAAAGTTCATCAGATCCTTAACCAAAGGATCACGTTCCAAACACAACATTGCTAATGAAGCATTACTTTTTCGACTCAAAGCATCAACCACTTTATTTTCTTTTCCTGGATGGTAAAGAATTGTACAATCATAATCCTTGATTAATTCCAGCCATCTCCTCTGTCTCATGTTTTACTCTTTATGAGTGAATATATACTTTAATCTTTTTTGATTAGTATATATTTCACAATTTACACCATATAAATGATGCCTCTAAATTTGTAAAGAGAAAACAACAGCAGCTAATTCCATATCTTGTGTAGCGTAATTTACCTCATGAGTTTTCAACTTACATAAAGCATAAGCAATTACCTGATCATTCTCCATTAGGACACAACCAAATCCTTTCAATGAAGCGTCATTGTTTATAACAAACTCACCATTCCTGGAAGGTAGTGCCAAAACTGGAGCATTCACTAATCTTCATTTCAATTCTTGAAAGAAATCATCACATAATTTTGTCCAGATAAACTTAACACCCTTCCGAGTTAGCTTAGTCATTGGAATAGATAACCATGAAAATTTACTAAAAAACCTTCGATAATAGCCTACCAAACCAAAGAAACTGCGAATCTCTGTTACATTTGTGGGTCCTGGCCATTCATCAACAACCTTTGTTTTTGCAGGATCAACGGTTATCCCATCATTATAAACAATGTCATCAAGGAATGAAATTTGTTGCAACCAAAACTCACACTTGCTGAATTTCCTGTACAATTTCTTTTCATTAATGGTTTGCAAAATAACCCTTAAATTTATTTCATGCTCTTCTTTACTTTTATAAAACACCAAAATATCATCAATGAAAACAACCACAAACTTATCCAAGAACTCATGGAAAATTATATTCATTAAGTCCAAGAATACAGCAGGTGCATTGGTTAGCCCAAAAGGAATTACTACATAATCATAATTGTTATATCCTGTATGAAATGCAGTCTTCGGAACATCTACTTCCTTTAACTTTAGCTGATGGTACCCCGATCTCAGGTCAATCTTTGAAAAATACTGAGCTCCCTGGAGCTGATCAAACAAATCATCGATATGAGGCAAATGATATTTGTTCTTTACAGTGGTGTTATTCAAGGCTCTATAATCAATGAAAAGTCTCATAGAACCATCTTTCTTTTTAACAAATAAAATAGGGGCACCCCATGGTGATGTGCTAGGTCGAATGAAACCTTTCCCTAATAAATCGTGCAATTTCTCCTTCAACTCTAAAAGTTCAATTTGAGCCATTCGATAAGGGGGTATTGAAATTGTCTTAGCATCAGGAACTAAGTAAACAGTAAACTCAACTTCCCGATCTAGTATTATTCTAGGCAACTCATCCGAAAAAACATCAGGATACTCATTTACTACTGGCACATCATTAATCTGAATAGTTCCCTTATTTTCAACGATGTGTGCAAGGCAACATTCATTTCCATCTTTTACAAGTTTCTCGGCCTTTTGATATGTTATCAACAGTAAGGGTTCATTCTTGAACACAAACTGAATGTATTTCTAAAAAGAAACTTCATTATCTCTACAGTCAATCTTAGCATGGTAAATAGTGAGCCAATCCATACCTAGGATAACATTAAACTCTACTAGAGTTAGAAAAATAAGGTTTGCAAGTAGTTTTTTTCCACATATAAGGATAGGAAGATTCTTATAAATTCTTTTGGCCTCAACATTTCCACCAGGTGTTTCTACCACAGGTTCAGGAGTCATTTCTTGAGATGGTATTCCCATTTTACAAGAAATGTTTTACGAGATGAAAGAATGTGTAGACCCCGAATCAAACAACACACTGGAATAATCTGAAAAAACAAACAATGTACCTGATACAACTTCATTTGACAGCCCGACATCCGCTGAAGTAGTTGAAAAGGATTTCACCACCCCTTTCTGCTTGAAGTATAACTTCTTCACATCACTCGAGCTCTTTTTCGGACACTCATTTGCATAGTGACCCATCTCATTGCACTTAAAACATTTCACTAACTGTAAATCAAATTTGGACTTACGATCACCTTGATCTTTTTCAGTGAAATCAATAGACTTATGTCCATCTTACCACATTGGTAGCACTTTCCAGAATTCAGAAGACATTCCCCAGCATGCCTTTTTCCACATTTATCACAAACTGGAAACTTAGTTTTCTTACCATCTGACTATTTTGAAGAATTCTTTCCTTTCTCATGCCACATCGGTATCTTCTTCTGCTGGTTGTTATAGAACACTTTGTCATCGACAAACTCAATTTCCACCTTCTCAGCACATCGAACAAGCTTTTCATAACTTTTAAACTCACGAGAAGCTAATTCCATTCGATACTTTGGCATTAATACTGAGTAAAAATGATTGATTTTACTATCAAGGTCTCAGATAAAATTTGGAGAATACCTTGCCAATCAAGTGAACCTTTCTTCATAGGTAGCCACTGAGTCTTCCTCTTGCCTAAATTCTAAGAATTGTTCTTCCATCCTAAGTCGAACAACCTTAGGAAAATACTTTTCAAGAATCATACCTTTGAATTCATCCCAGTCGAGAGCATCAATCTCATTAGTGTCCCTGATATTTTTAACCATCGACCATCACTGATCTGCTTCACCCTCCAAAAAGTAAATAGAATGACAAACCTTTTGATTGTCTGAACACCCCATGACATTGAAAATATTCTCCAGTGATTTAATCCACCCTTCAGCTAGCACAGGGTCAGAGGATCCTCCGAATGATGGGGGATGTTGCCTCATGAAATGTTCAACCACTGACATGTTCCTCTGCGGTTGATCTGGGTGATCTCGTGTATGGATACCACCGCCAATTATCTCTTGAGTCAACTGTTCCATTGCTGCAACAAACTGTTCAGTTCCAATTCTGACCATCTTAGGATTCTGATTCGGAAGGTTATTCTCTTCTGCATTCCTTCCTAGCACTACTTCCCTATTTCCTCTACGGAAAACTATTCTGAACAAACATGTCTTAGATGAAGCAACCTGGTAATCTTCAAATACTATATCACATCAATTAGACCATATAAAATATTTTTGGATAATCATTTAATAGAATTCTAACTCCTAAAGTTATCTAAACCGACATTTGATAACAACTATAAGGCCCCATCCATAAGCCTTACTTAATCTTGAGTTATTTCAAGATTACACATTGAGGATCTTTTCGGGTTTAGAGGTTTAGAGAATTAGATCATAAATCCTGCATTACATTCCACATATAAACAAAGTGGTTATATAAAGATAGTATTCTTCTTTCCAATTAATGGAAACATATTTAAAATAAAACATGGATTCTTTCTTGACACTTCATTGACACTATCATCAAATCATGTACCTTTCCCTTGACCTGTGAAAAAAATTTCAAAAAAACTTTGGATGAGCATAAAAAGCTCAGTAAGGGATATAAAAATATGGAAAGGAAACATGGGTACCTATATACATAAAAATGAAATCATATTTTACCCATAAAACATAAGAATGTTAACATACCACATCAAATCATGAATAAATCATAGAAATCATAAGGCATAAAGGTAACTTGAGGCATTCATAACATTCTTACTTAGGGAGTAACTCTTTTGGTTACGTTTGGAATTCCCATCATAGTATATTACCAAAATATCTTCAGAGAAACCTTAATGTTTCACTCCTTCATGTTACCCAATGCATTGGAGGGCTATATCGGGCTCACCCGCCCTTAGTCTATCACGGAACCACCCGTCTTCATAATAATGCCCAAGAACCTCAACATAATCGTATCACAAAAAACTTGAATAAAGGAAACATAACATTTCCACCTTTCAATCACAAGATATCAATGCCACACATTGATATAAAAATAATATGAAAACCTTTTTCAATACCAAAATAAATGAAAAGAAAAACATGGTGTTTATTTTACTTTTAAAAAGAAGGTATGGCTTGTAGCGGAAGTCGAAACTCAAATAATGGTCACAGCGGCGGAAAAGTCGTCTTCGCTACATATGTACGACAAAACATTCCCTTTTGTCGTTTATTAAATGCTTCGTATAAAAAAGATACATTTTGAATAAACTTAAAAGTCAAAGGGGATCATACACCGTATAAAAGAAGGTTGAGTATAAAACAAAATATGCCTCAATGAAAGGAGATTGAGACGAAGTCCCATACCTCAGGTCCGACTTGACTCAATCATTATTTAATGTCCGGAATAATAAACTTGAGTTAATTTATACTTAATTAAGAACCTTTTTTAAGTTCATTATTGCTTTTATATCACTTATTTCCATGTCATGAACACTATGTAATTATTTAAGTTAATAACGGTCGTTTTAACGATCATTGGTACTTGAGTCAAAAATAAACCCTTTATAATTACATGTTGTTCTTGTATCCATTATATCCAGAGTTATAATAATGATGTATATATCATATATATCCAGTATATACATGCATTTATAATATTACATAAACATTTAGAGGTAGGAAATGAAATGCACTGTTCATGGAGACGATAAGTCGTACGTATGCATGAACACTACTTTAATTTCTATTTCATATTTTATCGAATGGAATCATAATGATATAAAGGTATATTATAATTCAATTATAATATCATATATAATATCATATTTACATCCTTTATACGTCCCACATATGGTATTTAACGAATCAAATCACTTTGAGGGGGCGGTAGTCCGCACTTCCTTAAATGAAGATATTGTGTTTACCAATAATGGAAACCATAAAGGTATTCCCAATATGAAAAATACAGAAGACTAAGGAAAACATTAACATATTATATATCGTATATAAATATAGTGACATCTTAATGGCCACCTTTGAATGTGTTAAAATAATGTGGAACAATCATCGTTTCGGGAGGCATAAATTCACCATCCACGGAAACAGTATGTTCCTTAACCATTAGATGTAGGTGTGTGTAAGTGTAGCTCAAATACTTTTTTAAAAACATCCTAGTATATTGAAGATACTGGATTTGTTACAAAATAAATGAATAAAAAGATTTTAGGGGGTTGGAGAAGCAAAATAAAACAAAAGGACTCAAGTGAAGACATTACCTTAAAATCGGGCAACTCCCTTTGGTTTGAGCTCAAAGGATTCCTTGGGAAGATGTCTGCCCAAAGTGAGGCTTCAAGGAGTAAGAGAGGAAAGTGGAGAGACAAAATGATCAGGGTTTGGCCGAGCCAAAGGCTTTTGAAGTGTGGGTAAGGAGGTATAGTTGGGGGACTTTTATAAGAGGAGAGGAGGGGCACTTTTGGAAAGTAAAGAAATGTTACTTTATTTTCAAATGGGATTCAGATATTAAAGGTCCCAAATTGATATAATTCGAGGATAAGGTGACAAGGGTTAGAAATCCACCCATCCAATACGTTTTGGACATGTGTAGGTCATATATTTTACATTATCTTTTCATTTTATTTAAATCCTTTATTAATGAGGTAATCGCTGCATCATCATGATGTCATAAATAATTTCATTTATTTAAAGTTTAAAAATTATAAAAAAAATACTATGATGTAGGAAATATTATTATATTTCCAATGAAAATTTATAATCAAACATCTGACTTGTATAATCCCATGTAAAAATTGTTTTAGTAAAACATATCATGTTTGTGTCATTTTTACATTATCAATAAATAAAAAGTTATTTATGTCATTTCCCAACCAAAGTGGCTCCATGGGGTCCCCAAGTTGACCCATGCATTTTATTGGTCGGCCATGACACATCCAATAAGGGTAGGACATGTGCCTAGGTATTTTCATTTTATTATAATATCATTTTTGCCTTAAATTGCACTAATTACCTCTAATCGCGATTAAAAACTTAAAAGTTACTATTCAACAAAAAATTATTTTAATCTCATTGAACCATATTTTACTTATTAATGACAACCATGTATGCTGGATTTTTTAAAATCAAATCCTAGAAGTGGAAAAGTATTATTTAAAGGCAAAATTAGTTTCTTTAACTACCACTTAGTGGTTTCACTATTCAAAAAAAAATTGATGTTTTTTAGAAAAATTCCAAATCATCACCCAAAGCTATATTTGATATTCTGAATTCAAAAATGATGTCTATTTTAAAAAATTTAAAACATATATGTTACAATAATTAATTTAATAATTAATTCCCACTGTCATGACAAATAGTGTGTTTTTATGAAATAATAAGTATCAAAAGATTGACACCAGTTTAAGTCCAATTTCAAAGTGAAATTGATTCCCGTGACCACCATTGGATTAAATAGTAAAAATATATTCTAATTTCAGTTCCAAACCAATTCAAAAGATAATCTAATCATATAAATAAATTATATTAAATAGTTGTTTTTAATTAAAATACAACATTTTCTCTATTCATTAAAAAATGAACTTTATCGGAAAAATACCAAAAATTCACACAAAGTAAATTTTGATATCCCAATCATAAATAATAAGTTAATTTTGACAAACATAGCTTATAAAATTGTAAAAAGATAGATTTAAAAATGGATTTCCATCAAAAGGCAGTAATACAATCTTTTAAAAATATTAGTGTATTCCATGCTTAAGATTGGATTTATTATCATTTTAAGCCTCTAAAACACTATCTAATTCACTAATAGACACAGATAAAAATAACTATTATTCATTACTTACTTGGGATGTTACATTTTCTTATCAGATTCAACTTCTCCAAGGCTAAAAACTCCTTCGATGATTAAATATCCCAACTTTCCTTCCAAATGGAAGCTCTGGTAGACAGCGACCTTGGAAGTTAAGAATAATCCTTCTTCAGTTGTCGGCATGGTGGACCAGTCTTATTGTCCTCAACCCCATGCACCTTATTCCTATCACCTTGAATAAACACTAAAGGATGAATGCACCATAACAATATCTTTTACCTTCTAACTATCTGATATGTCACCCCACTTTCCCATGATTTTCACCTCTTGATAACCCCCCACTGAACAACAATCTTACTGAAACTAATTTGAATGAGTCAGAAATATTGGGGCATTGAGGCTGATCCTCCAGGTTATACACATCATCCCTGGTTGTAACATTCAATGGAGAATCAAAAAACTGCAAGAGACCACCAGCTTACGTTGCAGTATTCTCCTCTTCGTGGACAAGCTCCTCATTATCCAATTCCATTAAGATATTTCTTTTCAGAACTAAGATCATAATGCATACAACAACCTCATATTTATCTTTGACATTTCCTTCCATATATTTTGAATGCAAGGAGCTGAAGTCCAATGAAATCCCCATTGTATCTGTATATCCAATTCCAAGATCACACTTTAAGCGAATAATGACTTTCTCAACTGTCGGACTTCGTGTCTCACTTCCCGAATTCTACAAAGGAATCCTTTGCACTGAGAATCCAAGAGTAGATAACCCTGACTCCTCATCCATAACATGGGTTTCCAGCATCCCCATCATACCAGAGGAGAGACCATGGACCTCAACATCACAATCCCGGGATATCCCATGTAGAGAGGATGATGGTCATCCCCCACCGACGACATTGCTAGTTAAATACCATCCCATCCCATGAACAAGCACTAAAACCACATATTCTTCCACAATTGCACCTACACTTCTAGGATTCCCCACCCAAGTGACCTGCTCAGCAACCTCTCCACCTCCAGCACACCCAACATCCTCCAGACGGCCCAAATTGGCACCTTCTTTATCCCTTCTCGCTGCCAGACCATCTTTAGAGTTCCTCATTATAAAGTTCATATCCATATTAGCAACAACACCACCTCTACTGTGACTCGTTTCCATCTCTTGTAAGCATCCCTTCGTCCTCCCACTGCGGCAGTTCAATGCTATGTGACCACACAGGCTACAAGACACACAATAGTGCATCCATGATTCAGAAACCACCTCTTGCTTCTAGAAAAAACTCCATATCACCAGTGCTCCATAAACATCGGACTGGCGGCCTTGCATCATCGACTTTGACAAAAAATCTTTGTCAAATTGGGTTACAAACCACCTTAGTATGCCAATCAGAGCACAAAAATCTTCCAATCAAATTACCAATTGCACACATAATAGAGGGGTTCTGGAAAGGAAGCAGAAAACCTAGTAAACATACCAAGGTCACAAACCTCAAGGGGTCTCACTGCATATGGAAATTGACATTCCGGTGAATCAGATAGAACTCCTCTCTATTCCATCTTCGAGGGGCCTTAGACCAGGAACAGATAAGAGGTGGTAGTTTGTTGTACCTGTGAAAGACTAATTCATTTGCAATTGTAAGGATTAAAGATATTGATATAGGATATTTTATTAACATAATAATTTCTATAAATATTTAAAATATTGATGTTATTATTTGGTAATGTTTGAACAATATTTTACAAATATATAACAAGAAATAAAAATAAATCATTCTGGTAAAGCCATTACGACTTCATCAGACAACGACATATGGTTTACACATAAATCCATATATTTTTAGTATAAATACAAAAAAACCTATATATAATGATTTGGGATATTGGGAAGGTTTTTTTAAGGTATTTTCTGATATAAGTTCCCCAAATGGTTTAAGGAATTGAGGAGATGGGTGACTCATTAACAAGTGAGGGGAGGGGGATTCATAAAATTTCTTCAAGTAGATACATAATATAAATTAATTTTCTTATCAAATTATATAAAAATTGGAGTAAAAAGAAAATATTATTATGATTATAAATACAATAATATAACGAAAAATGAAAATTTTCCAAAAAACATCGCCATTATCTATTTATTTGGACCCACATTAACACTTTTCCAATTTTATCAATATCAATGTTTCTAATTTTATGGGTTAGAAAAGTTATTATAAAAGTAAATATGACCCCTAAATAGAACATGATTTATATTTTAAACCATATCTAAATGTCATGGTTTATTTTATGATCTTTTAAAGTTTTAAATATATATATTTTTTAAGATTCAATATTTTAATTATTAGTGTTATTCGCATAATCTTACTTTGAAAAAAACATGAATGGAATAGAAATATAATATTAAAATTAATATATATATATATATTTAATTATTTGAATAATCATGTAAAACATTTACTCAGATAAAGAATATTACTTTTATGTTTTTGATGCAATTATATTTATTTTGTACTTCATGATCATGAAAATGTCAACATTGTGTAAGAATTTAAGGTAATTATTTTCTCAAAAAATTATAAGAAATTACCACGATAAACATATTTATAAATATATCAAATAAAAATTTATAACCAAACTATTATTCATTTAATCATTATTTTGAAATTTTGATGATATTTAATTCAAGAGAGTTATATATTTTAATTCTATTAATAGAAAATTATAAAAATTATATTGTTATGGGAAATTTGAAAAACTTATATATATATAAATTTTTAATTGATATGGTTGAATATATCTCATTTAATGAAATTAATTATTGTTTTTGGTTGACATTGAGACCATATTACATTTTTTATCCTTAATTTATCCATTTACCATTACCATTATGAAGAAATATTCACCATGGTTATTATTCATAATGACCATAATTAAACAAAAATATTTACCAACATTGAAACATCTAATTAAAAATATGACAAAATATATTTTAATTACATGAATTACCATTAAGCCACATTAAAATCATTTATGCATAAAAATTATAATTAAACCATTATTCCTAAATTAAAACCCATATCATCCAAAAATATATTGATTTATTCTAATCATATATTGTTCAAAAATATTGAACTTCCTCTAAAATATAATTAATAATTTAGTCTCAAATTGACCGTTCAATCCCAAGTATATCTATATGATAAAACATATGTCCCTAAATTTAAATAACACATAATTACCTAAATATCATAGATCATATAATCCATAATGTTTATTAATTAATTTATACCTACATCCAAAAATTTGAAGAAATTAATATTAAAATTAAATTTTAAAATATTCAACATAGTGGTTAAATATACTTGAATGATCTATCATATATTGATAAATATCACCAAGGAAATCACATCACATAAAACATCAAATGAGTTTCAATACATATGACCATTCATAAATCAACCAAAAAATGAAAATTCATGAATCACTATTTGTAGATTTTATAATAATTCAATATTATTTAAAATATATTATAAGTGATTTTTAATTTTATTCAAAAAAAATTCCTATAATAAAAATAGAAAATATTTTCCATTTATTTTTTATATCAAAACATAGGAAAACATATAATCCAATCATTTTATATGTCATTTACAATTTCTTTTTCTTAAATATTAATCGAATTAAGAATTTTTAATATTTCATTCATTGTTCCTATTGATAAAGATCTTGAAATCTCCCCCTATGATATTAATTTTCACTATACATATACTTACCATATTTAATAGATTCAATCGACACATTGGTGAGTGATTTCCCCAAATTTATTGTGTTAATTTTACTTTTCAATATTCCCTGGATGTTATTACATTATTCCCTCCTTGACCACCATCAAAACATAATCCAGTTCTTTTGAAAATTTTATTTGGGGGATTCTGCCCATTATATTTACACTTAGGAATATTTATATTTTTTAGCCTTTGGATAATTATCAATAGAACCTCCAAAGTGCATCATATTTCACTTATTAGTGCATTTGGAAACTCACCGAGGTATATGTTATTAATCATAACTTGTGATATCACATTATAAATGACAAAAATAATTTTCACTATAAATCATATTCCATTTGGTTTTGTGTTTTAAAAACCAATTTATTCTTCACCACAACTACTATCAATTCAGTTCTGAGTTGATTTATATATTTAAAACAAAATTGTGGCACATGAGCCTCAGCACAGTTGGTGTGGTCTCTCTATGTGAATCAACAAGACCCAGGTTAAAAACCAGGAAGAGGCATAAATTTAGGGTACTGTAGCAATACTGTAGTAGGCACTATAGAAGGCACTATAGTAGGTTCTGTTTGGTACTGTAGCATGCACTGTAGTAGGTATTGTTCTGTACTATAGCATCCAGAACTATTCACCTTGGGACACAGGTTTGGGCTTGGATTCTTTAAGGCCTTCGAGACACTAATGGACTTGGGTTAGTAAGACTTTTGGGCCACCTCATGGACTTTTTGGCACCTCAAGGACCTTCAAGGGTACCTAATTTGGAGTTTAACAGACTAATTCTACGAGGAACCACTCTAGAGGAAGAAAGAGCATGGAACATCTCCCAGAGTAGGGCTAAACAGACTTTGGAAAAATGATAGGTATATAAATTTCCATCGGTACCACTCTTATGCACCACTGCACATGGACATGCTAGCTGAACATTCATGAAAAGTTAGACAGTTGATCACGATGAAGTTGCTGGGGAGGAGTAGTTTCATGTAGTCATAGTCTGTATGATTTCTTTAAGACCTATAGGTCATGAAATGTCTCCATGCCTACGGGAAATGTAATTCTTAAGCCTGTGGGACTTCTAAGGGTCCCCCCTCATGCCTTAAAGGGGGGATTATCATAAAATCAATAAAAAAGAAGGCCTTCAGGCCATTTAGAATGATCTTAAAATACAAAAAAAAACAATACAATACAAAACAAAATATTGTGATTATATCAATAAAACTACAAATAACCATCATATGATTTGTATAAAATAATATCATATCCCAAAAAATGTAATCTTTTATTAAAATAATTTTATTTATCACAAAAAATAGTAATTATCTCCAATAAACTATCATTTATTGTTATCTAGGCCTTTTAATTTAGGCTAAAATAACATCCTAAACAATAAAGTTATCTATATTATTCTATGCTTTGAATGAAAATGAATATATAAATATTATTTCTGTAATATAATTATTAAAATATATTCATTCTATTTCATTGCCAAGGTTAATTTTAGTTATTGCATTTTAGTGATATATGTCACAACTCCAACATTATTATCCCATATATAACTTGTTAGAATCCCTCTTTCATTATCCAATTTTCAAAAAATACAAAATATTCTATGAAGAATATAACATTTTCTTTATGAAAACATCTTATCTTTTTCAAAATGATCAGTTATTTGTTCCTACTCATCCTTTGAATCAATTGAAAATATTTAATTTTTTTTCATGAAAACAAAAATCATTGTAAGGGATATAAAAAAACCTTAAAACTCAATATTTATTTTTAGAACCACCAGATCCTAAATGATATATTTCCTTTAAAATAATAATAATTTATCTCAAATCATTATTTTCATTCACATGAAAATATATTTTCTTCCAATGATTTTAATTACAAACATCACCAAAAACAAAAATGAAAAAACATAACCAAGATGGTTTTTATGAAAATGTTTTGACACATAAAAATGATTCCCTAAAAACATACCATAAAACCATGAATAGTAATAATAATTCCATTAAAAAAGGTCATAAAAATTCGTTTTGAAATAAAAATATTCCCTTGATAATTTATAAAACATAATAGAAAATTCATTTTGGCTCCCTTGTACATAATCTTTGTCGAATCCATACAAGAGAAACTACAATGGTATAAAAACAATACATCCGATTTTGAATGTAATTATATAGAGACAATATTCATTAACCATTGAATTCATGATTTATAACAATCCCACAAAATCATAAAAAATTTCCATGAACCATATTATTAGTAATCAATTTACATCAGTTGAAAAAATCATATGAATATATATATGTAAAAAAAATTTAAATATTGAAGTAACATTTTAGAAATACCCATTTTTAAATAAAAAACACTCAGAATAAATTGGAGAATAAATTTTATTTATAAGATACATGAAATATTACACAATATTCCAAATATTGCATAATGGAAGGGTGGTGGAAATTACATTTATTCCATACATGAAAAAACAGACTTGTCAATTATTATTAAAATAATTTCAACACATTGTTTAGACAAATAGAAAAAATGATCCCTTGAAACACCATTGAAAAACATTTAAAAGTAAAATAATATCCATGATAATTCTTTTACTTCCATATAAATACGTCAATAATAAATATATAAATTTTAAATTGAATATTGACACAGAAAGACAGTTCAATAAAAAGAATAAAAACGAGTTTTAAAGGTAATCCATCCAGTACATTGATTACGACTCATCAACTATGCTCTTTTTCTTTCAAAATAAAAATGCAATGTTAATAATTTACCTTCCTCCAAAAAATTAGTTGTTTATTATTCAATTTTATATATTTATGTGAATGTTATATACCATGAAAGTTTGTCAGAGGTAGGGCGCTGACTATTTATTAATGAAAAAGAAAAATACCGCAAACACATACCACAATTCAGAAACCGATTACATGTCATAAACACAATCCCATCACAACCCATATTAGAGCCTCCTTCCACAGTGTTCATCTCCCATTCCGAGCTTTCATAAAGTCAGAGGATCTTTGCATACATCCTTATATGTTTCCCTTTCTCCAATGAGGTCAACTCTAGTTGAGATTGTTTGAAAGAGGATCTAGTGGACAGCGACTTCGGTAACTCAGAGTAGTCCTTCTTCATCCTTTGACTTGTTGTGGTGGAATACTCCTTTCCAGATTTCCTCTTTTCGTCCTTGAGAACCTCCCAATATGAAGGTTTCACTGTCACATATTCTTTGTCACTGTCCAAAAAATTCTCCCACTTTCCAATAACCAGAATATCCTGGAATCCATCATCCACACCTCTGGTATTTTCAATGCACCTATTACAGACAAGTAGTGCCAAACATGGTGGCTAAACTCAAAACTAATGGCTATCATCTACCTCCATCAATTAATAAATCAATAGAAGCTTCATATTGTTATTTTCCTTAATTGATGCACCCACCTACACTTGATAAACTTCTCTAGGTTGCCCCATTTCACCAATAACTTCATCCTCATTCTGAATCTGTGTGCCTTATTCCTCACTCTCAGTCTCAAATCCTTGAAAGTGGTTCCCCATAGACACCGAGGGAATCAACTAAATAGCCTTTCCATAGACTCAGGACTCCTCCATTGGTAGACAAACATCACAATCCAGGACTGCAACACACGTCCTACTATCTTCAGCTTCCATAGAGGACCCCTGCCTCCCATTACTCACCTTGCCACTGCTACACTCCCTCACCACAGCAGAAGATCCATCGAACGATCAACCATATAGGTCGAGATCAAGAGGATCACAACCATCATCAATAACACTTGGATCCTTCTGTCTCTCCCCTATAGCCATCAGTATTCCTTATGCCATTATAGTAGTAGTAAAACTTCTGTCTGCAACGCCCTAGACACCATTACCCCGTTTCAAGTCCTGTTTCCGCCTGTTTAACACCATAGACAGCAGAGGATTTGAAGGAATTTCACCTGGCTTAACAGATGTAGCTTGGTGGATGAGTCTGGAATTTCTTACCTGATCATCTATCGCAGACATTCTCCTCCTATCACCAGGTTTTCCTAGCCATTTCACCATTCCTATGGACCTCCTGCTAACACCTCCACCATGACAACTATCATCTAAATGCCCCAACCAAATACAAGTATTGCAGTAGTTAATCCACTACTCATACACCATTACCTTCATCAATCTGAATTCTTGGCCCACCGAAATCAAGACCCAATCAAATGGCAGTCTCGAGATATCCACCTCAACACACAACCGAGGATATATAGGATGAGTCACCGTCATTGTTTGAAAATCAGAGCATAAGAATCGCCCAACTAGTTTCCCAAGAATCCATTTAATTTCAGTGATTTGGAATGGTAAAGTCAAGTGAGGGAGACTTACCCAAATCAGGATAGTTGTTGGATCACAATTCATATAGATATCAAACATCAATCGCAGGAGACGAAATTTATAATTGTTGAATCGCCTGGGGGCACCAGACCACGCACGTATCAAATCTTCATCTGAGGTGATACATATCATCAAATAAAGACTGTCCAGGAGACCAGCGACGGCACGATCTTGCAGGTCCCATTTTAAAAAAACAAACAGATCAAAAAACATCTACTGATGGTCTGGGAGAATTGAATCATGCCACTAGATTCAGGTCTAGATAGCTCATCAAGTCATAGAACTCTGACACTGAAATCGAGAGTTGAGGATTCCCAAGATGGAGATCCCGAACCTTTGGGATCACCGCTATCACCGGGAACTCTAGGAGATACATAGGATTGGAAAACAAAACAATGGGGGTTCATGACCTCTGCGACAAGCCATCCCCCCGCCCCCCTCCCCACCTTCAGGAAGGGGGGGAAGTAATAATCTTGCATCGACTAGGGTTTCATCCTGATCCGAGCCGAGCTCCTATGTTCTATTAGAATTGTATATATAATTACATAATTAATCATGCTCATGTATAGCATTCTAAGGACAATCTACTCATATGTTCAAAATGACTTTGAATGGATGGCTATAGTAAAATAAGGTTATTAATAAAATATTAATAAATATTAATACTAATATATTTATAATTATTATATAGTAATTAAAATTTTATAAATATCTAGGAAATACTGTTATTAAAATGATTTACGTTATATGCCTAGTGGTATTAGGTTTCACATACATGTGAGGAAACGTAAAATTTTTCAATAAACATAATGGAAAGAAAGTAAAAGATATTTTATCATTATTGGCATATTATTAAATCTTAAATATCATAATAGTTAGTTATGTATAATTATATATGGTATCCAATTGATATTATCATTAAAAATGAATCACATCACGTCATGGTGGTGGTAATCCACAAGTACGCTAGAAAAATATTAGTATTTCATAGTGGATTGAATGGCCAGAATATAGGTGATATATAATAATTCCATAATGGAAAATATGACATTAATATCCTATATATATAAATTAAAACCATAATTATATACATTCTCATGAGTATGTGATGGAAAAAAATTTATATTGGTTTATAAGATAGTAGGCATTCCTACACAAAAATGATGGACTCATTTCCCATTTGAAGGATGGTGGAGACAGATATTTCAGATTTCATTAATATAAAAAAAAATTCTATATTGAATATATTTTTGTTATTGTTTTAATTTTTTTTATGAGTATTTAATGTTGGTAGAAGATGAAATTGATCTAAAATATGAGCCTAAAACTTATACTAATCCATCAGAAAAACACATTCTAATTACATCTTCTGTCCTCTTTGGTTGTTTTTCTGTACAAACTAAGACATTTAAAACATGGGGATATACATTAGAAAGTGACTAGGGTAGAAATTTGAAAATATAGAATACTAAAATGGCCAAAAGGTTCTATAATTCAACTCTATGATTTTGATCATTTGAAATAATCTTTTATAATAATATTTGAAAAAGTTTAGATTATGTTTTCACTCTTATATATTTGATTTAGCCTCGTATTAACTCTTTTGAAAATTAAATTCATTTCATTATTTTAAACTCATTATATTTTTGGAACCTATATATAAAATGAAAAATATCCCATTAATAGATCATGGTTAAGAGTTTCATCCATATTCTATTCCATTGGTAAAATATTCGATATTAATGAATTTTATATAATTAAATTTGTTAATATTATTTATAAAATAAAATTAAATATATATTTGAAACTATTCACATAATTTGAATTGAAAACAAAATGATAGTAATTTAAATAAAATTTAAACCTTCCATTAATCTATATTATGTAAATCTATCATTGAAATTCATGTACCACTTCAACTCACCCAAATTATTACCATCAGTGTTTTTAAAAAAATTGTGACAGTTTTTCTATTCTTCCACAACAGCTATGTCAATATTGTGTGTCAATTTAAATTAATTATTTTTCAATAAAAATTTAAAAAAATTACTATGATAAAATATATAATTATTCATTAAAATAATCCTTTATAACTAAAACTTATACTATTTTGGACCTTATTTTTAATTTTTAGAGATATTAATGTTATGAGAGTGAAATATTAAAATATTATAATTTGATATATATATATATATATATATATATAAGTTCAATATTTTTTTATAAAATTAATGTAATGCAATCTTAGGGTTGATTTTGGGGCATTATTTCATGTTTTAAACTCTGATTTATCAATTGTACGATTACATATGTGGTATAATATTTTCCACAGTTACTATTCAAAGTGAAAACTTTTATTAAAGGTTCATATTTTAAATATATTAAGCTTATAATTATAAATATGGAACCCATTTAAAAATATTTAATTTATATATGTGGTTTAAATTAATTTAGGACAATAATAAAATACCCAATGTATTATATTTTTTAAAAAAAGTGAATTTTTATGCATAAAAATTTTTTCAACTAAATTTAACTATAAATATTATTATAATTAAAATAATTTGATTATCCATAACATAAAATAACAAATTTAATTTTATTAAATTCTAAAACAAAATTGTAATTTTAAAATTGATGATGAAATATTATTCTTATGAATATAAATATTTTTAATATTTATCGAAAGAAAAGCTTTTTAAATTTTTTTGAAAAACTCTCTAATAATTTTGAGATGATGATTTCAAAAATGAAATAATTTTTTTCAAATAATATTAATAACTTTTTTCTAAATTAATTATATTATTCATTTATAGAAATAATGATAAACTATTTGTGAAATTGTTTTTATGAATAAAATAACTACTAAAAACTATGTACTTATATTTGTAGAATTAATAAATAAAAAAATATGGATAAAATTATATTTAATTGATAATTATTTTATTCATATTCATAAACACTAATCCTATAACTTTTATATAACAAGAATATTAAAATAATCATAAAATATCATGTCTTTTTAGGAATTATGTTGGGTAGTCTATACACTATCAACAATATTGTTCATTTTAAATATAAATATATTAAAATAGTGTGGGATTTGTAACATCCTTGTTATTTAATTTATGTATGTTCATTATTTTGTGATATTTTATTTTTTTTCTATTGTGTTAGTGGTTTATTGTAACTTTCATAGTTATTAATTGTTTTTTCAAAAACCAGTTGGTTTTAATTTATTAGTCCCGTATATGGAAATAAAAAAATTTATCAAATTATTAGCCTTACATATTGAATTATACATATTTAATAGTAAATAATATTTTCCAATATACATGATGTGTTTTTTTGTGTGTTTTTATTGGTTACTCTTTATTTAGATTAGTAGTGTAAGTGTAGATATTCCCCTGCATAATTGTGTGAGGAAATCCCATCCACAGTATAATGATATCCCAATATTTATCCACATTTTATAATGATATAATCCTATTAATGTATGCATAATCATATATTTTCAATGGATTTATATGGGTAACTTAGGGATTTTTAATGGATACATTTCAATTCCAAGGATTATATAATGGTAACATAAATGATGTGTATAACTGGGTTGAGTTGTTTAAGTGTAATTAATTCTGATCAAATTATATGTAGGGGTAACACAATACCATCATGTGATAGATATAATTATTTTAATAGTGAGAAATGTTACCCTCAAATAGTGGTATTTTATGGGGAAAATTTTTCTGACCATGTTCGTTATTTCTTCTTCCCAAATAGACAAAAATAAAATTTTTAGATGATTTTAAAATCTTGAAATCATGGGATAAATTCATATTGTTAAATATATTATATAAACCTTATTTTAAAAGATATTAGACATTCAGAAATAATGATTTTAATAGTAATTAAAATTTAATGCTGATTTTAAATTGGGGTTTTTTATGATGTGAACTGGAATAGCTTTTGGTCAATTAAAATTTTACAAATTTTTACAACCTATATATTTTTCTATCCACTTTATTTCTGTTTTAGATATCTTATTTATGCGGAAGGATATATGGTTAGTTGATTTTTTTTCATTTTATTCCATTCTAGGATATCAATGTAATATTTTTATTGGTCTTTTGTCTTTGATAATCCGATTATCAACATTCTATTTGTGGTTTTTGTGTCACATTATTGTTTATGTTGTTTGAGGTATGTGTCACTAAATATAATTTATTACTCATGAAATACTCAATATTCTTATCAAATCCATTGTTTTAGTTATTGAAATTAATTTTTTGATTTCATCATAGTAGGAAAAATGTTTATTAAATTACTATTTCTTTAATAAAATATTTATTCATATATATTTTTTTAATGAAATATCTTATATTTAATTTTAATGTAAAAATATTTACTTGAATAGAAACAGTATTGATTTTCTGTGAAAATAATTTTCAAATATAGAGAATAATTTATTCAAATTCTTTTGAATATATATCATGTTATGATCCATTAATGTGTTGACTATGAAAATTTTATAAAATTAGAGAGTGTGCAACCACTGAGGGTTAATATTGGGACATTTGATAATATATAGAAACTATATATTGGTTGGTTTTACATGATTCATAGAATATTTTTCTTCTAACTGTGACATAACATATTCCCATAGGTTTGAGGAATCATTTTCTTAGATTTAAACTCCATATCTTTGTCCTTGTTTCATTTATCACATGTTTCTATTATTTGTTTTCATGGATAGTTTATTTCATAGATTATTAAAATATTTTTTTCATATTAAATTTTAATTTCTATAGTGAAAATGATGTTATTTATATTAAAAATTATATTTTTTAATAAATTCTATTCATATGAATGATCTTTATAAATGTGCTTTGTTAATTATAAAATTAATGGTTTCAAAGTGTCAGACATTTTGTGGATTGTAAGTGTTATCCTACTATGAGTTGTGATCACAACCCATATTTTTTTCTAGGTGTTCATATGTTTGGTTTTTCCTAATGTAGGAAAAGGTAAGGTTGTCATGTAGTTCTGTATATCCATTTTTCATTGATCAACATCATTGAGTACCATTTGTTTTTTTGTCTTTTGGTCCCATGGAGACTTGGATTTTAAAATGTGATATTTTATTTTGTAGTGTATCCTTTATGGAATGATATTTTATTTCTCATAGATATATACACAAATTTTTCATTATAATATGTTGGATTATATCTTTTTAGAAGTTCATGAGACTTGTTTAGAGGTTATGGTGATATTCACCTTGTGGTGGTCCATCTACGTTTGATGTGTCTAGTTTATTTGGTATATATCATTATAATTTTTCATTCATAATGTCATATAACCTAAATAATGTTCCATTTACATATCCTATTTGAGTAACATGACATTAATAATTTAAATTATTATGTATTTATATAAAATATATATATATAATTAACCACGAAATGGTATTAACCATTAGCTTATAAGTGAACACATTTATTTATTATATATCATTATTATGAAATGGTGATGAACTACTAAAGAAATATCATAAATCAATTATATAATCTTTGGATAACAATTAAAATGTAACATAATTTTTCGAAATCTGGCCACTATTTATAATGTTAACATTTTGTATACATTTAACATAAGACTTATCCAAATCTCTGTCATTTGTTCCCAAATAGTTATCCAAAAAATTATAAAATTTTCCAAAATAAATTTTCAATGGCGTAAATAGGATTTAATATATGTTTCCATCCCATTAATGTAAAACAATATAATTATAATCCTAATATATTTTACATAATTATAATATTTTTTAGAAGATACAGGAATATCATCAACAAATATGACTCCCTGTTGAGATTATATAATAGTTTCACTATTATTTAAATATCAATCTCACTAAATTAGGATATATTAAGAAAAATAACATATTTCATCATAATGGTATTATAATAATAAATTTTTTAATTTAATTATACTATCATATTTAGTTAAAATATATATTATTTTATACATACTTAGCATTAGAAGTCCCATTTTCATGATTTAATTTCATCTAAGTAATAACAATAATATGGTTATTTCAACATATAATAAGTTAATATAAAAAGACAAATATGAATATCTATTCCCTTGAGAAAAAATTTTCTTTACCATATGACAATATTTGTTCCACCTAATTTTATCATTATTCAATACTTGGGTATATATATATATATATATATATTTACATTTTATTAAGTAACAAAATTAGTTAACATCATTATAAAATAACTTATAAATGTCAATAAAGGGAATATAATTTATTAATGAATATCATTAACCGTGTCCAATATGGTGTGGAGTTCGGGATATTTTCCATGGACCTGGTGATGATCAAGTTAGTACCTAATACAGTCATATTAGGGTTATTACTTTTAGGTACTTATAGTATGAATCCTTCATATATTTGTAATGTCTATAGTTGAATGTAATATCTAGAAAAAACCTCTTAATATATAAATTACAAAATCATATGGATGTTATATAATTATTGTACTTATTCAAAGAAAATTAACTATTGTTCAATTATCCAAACCCTATGTAAAATATGTATTATTTTCATAGAAATAAAACATATTCCTAACATAATGGATTATTATACCTTATAAATTATAATTAACCCTAACTTATAAACCATTATATTGTTCATAAAATACATCATAATTTTTAAACATATCTGAACCATTATTTTGACACCAACAATGATTTCAAAACCCACACACTCAGATCCATATCCATAAAAATTTACATTAATAATTTAACTAATTCTAGCTATATAATATTATATATAACCATCTATAATTAAAAAAATAAATAATTATTATTGAATATAGTATATCCTAAGGATATTTTTATTTAAATTATTAAGAGAGGCAGAAATGATAAATAAACTAATAAATCCCATGATCTTTATATCATATTTATAATATTCACATTAAATGAAAAACGACTTAATTCATGTAATTTATTCAATGTCTTTCTAGAAAATCATTTATAAAATCTAATATTTTAAAAACATTTTGGGAAATAATATTATTCATGTCAATGTTAATGGAAATATAATAACTGTGTGATCTCCAACAATCAGTTAATGGAGAATACAACTAAATAAATCATCGAATAAATATTATGTACGGTGTATTCTGAAAACATGAATCTATAATCATCATTATAAACAGAGTAATCAATGTACATGAAATAATGTAATAAATAACAGCACTGAAAATATTCTCAGTCAGATGGAATGCTTTATTTTAGACAATAAAATCCTATATTCATATCCCTATACCAAGACATATTACTTTTTTTGAAACTGTGGTAAAAAATCTTAATAAATTCTGCAAGAGTTCATGAAATATCAAAACATCATTTCTGTTATGATACGAGACGATGTCAGAAGGGGATATAAAATTCTTGTCCCCACCTTCCACTTGATTATGTCTAATGAATTCATTATAAGAGTCAATAATGTTTATAATAAAATTTCTTAAGAATAATATTACAAAATGAAAACACTGTCATCACTATAATGGATCATATAGTGTATCAATTCATTATCAACCTACAGTAGTACGAAAAAAGTGTCATTAGTGAATATTATCCATATAGTTTTAATATAATGGATAACCGGATCATAATTCATCCAATTAAAGAAGTTATGTTTTAATAAGTTCATATAATTATTTTTTAATAACTATATACAAAATTATAATATACATTCCCACATCCCTAAAATAGATAACATGATCTATAACCATTCTGTAAAATTATGTGGAAGACCAAAATTTACAATAATTAACTTTATTGGAATAAAAAAATGAGGAATCTTTGATACTTTATCCATATGTGAAAATCATTTAATTTATATTATATAAATTTTGATATTAAAACCAAATAGATCAATGAGTCTACAAGAATTTGAATAATGTAATAAAAGTAATATAATACATCATGATATAAATGTTGGATAAAATATAAATCCAATAATAATATATTTAAGAATATTAAAATATATAACACCAATAATTTTAGACACATAAATATTATATTACTCATTTCATGTAAGCGTCATCCAAATTGAATTTGGTACTATTTGATGTTTACATGGTATAGATCAAGGATTATAAAACTGATTCAATACTAAAAAATGAGAACCATAAAAATAGATAAATATGATTAATGTATTCAAATGATTCTATAACTGTTGTAATAATATATTCATAGAGTACTGTTTATGTATATGGAAAAAATACTTGGATATTAATTATTTAAAAATATTCCAAAAAAGGATTAATATTTAAATTAATTGATATAAAGATTCCAATAATTAAAAAGATAACATATATATATATATATCCTGAGTTATATTCCCTATTAGGGTAAATCATTTTGAAAATGATAAGGTAAATGAAAAATAAATCATAAAATATATTGCTGCAAGTATTATTTATATTGTCATAAATGAATATTATCATGTTTATTTTAATAGAAAATTTCAATAAGGTGACATGAAATCATATGAAAATATTTACTTTTAAATATAATATCTAATAATGTATCCTTGTTTCATGATAATTATTATAAATACATCATTTAAATAAATATATTATACCATTTTTTTATTAATCTTGGTGTTTCTTGTTGTATACACCATCAAAAATAGTTTTCCTTTAAAATATCAGGATTTTACAATGGTGGGGATAATTTTAACATCCTTACCATTAAATTCAACTATGACCTTTATTTTTTGATTCATTATTTTTTTATAATGTTTTGGTGGTTCATTATAACTTTCATGGAAATTAAATGTTCTTTAACACCACTTTATGTTTTCATTTATTATTCTTATATATATAAATTAAATAATTTTCAATTTATCTTTTACTTTTATAGATAGAATATAAAGAATGAAATTTTATATTTCTTATAACTATATTAAATGTGTTTTTAGGAGTTTTTTAAAGGTAAATAACTATTTAAATAATTACTATATAGTTATTCATGTTAAAATTATGAATTAATACTCCTTTCTAATAAATGGAGATATTTTGAATTAACTCGAAGGATCCAGATTATTTTCATAGATGTTCATGTGATTGGGGTTCTTAGAGTTGTGAGAATTAGAGAATTATATAACAATAGGAATTATTAATATCATGTTTATAAAAATCATATTCATAGTAATTACATTTGGTCTCACTAATAATCCATTAGTTTTTAATTTTTTTAAAACCTATATATTTAATTAGTTCTCAGTCTATTTAATTATCACATTTTAGTAATGATATCATAGTCTTTATTAGGTTGGAGGAGGTCCACATTGATTATTTTAATATCATACTAGGTATCCATAAGTATGGTCACATAAATGTTCATATTTATAAAGTCAAACATTCTATCTAATAATAGATGTCTCTATGCCTTTTTATTATTGAGATATACATCTCAGTTGATCCTAAAATTATTTGTGTGGTAATTTATCTAGTTGAAAAATATAAAACTGTTTAAATTTAGAATATTCATGTTATTAACAAGTTATTTTAGGAGGGTTTTATATGAAATTATAAATATTAATCTCTAGTGATGGAACTAATTTGTTAGGGTGTCCTGTTTGAGTGGAATGCTAAATTGTATAGATTGTTTGAGGAACTGAAGGTGAGGTTATATTTTAATAAAATTATAATTATTTTAAAATTACGATTAGGCTATGAAGTTTTATTTGAGTCCTATTCTATAGGATTTGAGAGTTCCTTGATGTAGAGAAAACTTTTTGAGGCTAATGGCACAAAACTATTAAACCTTTATTAGATGAAATACCCAAACCAGGACATTAAGTTGGAAGAATTAATTAATGATCTCAAAACATGGACTCAATATCTCGTTAGGGAATATTTTATTGTATAATCTGATAATATGAGCTTAAATTATCACTTTTTATATGAGAAATTTATTTTTTATAATATTTTTAAAGAAAAATATGTTGGTTAGTGGACAACAGTTTAGGTTTCTCCATGAACTATGGGAATCTAATATGATTTGTGATATAAAACATACATATTAATTTTCTAAGATGAGGAAATCTATTTTATATTTCATTTTATAACTCTTAACTAGTAAAATGATGATGGAAGAGCATGAGGTAACAAATATTTTTCAGTAACCATAAGATACTCTACTATGGAAATGTGATGATATATCTACTGAATTTGAAATTTGTTTACAAAGGAAACCTAGGGAAGGGAATTTAATTTTGTTATAAAATGACCATCTTATAAAATCAGATTATTTACCTCATATAAAAGAGTTTCCGAAGGTGTTTGAGATACTAAAATTATATGAATTATTAGTTGGTAAGATTCATTAAGTTCATTTTAGAATTATTTCCCTAAGGAACCAGAGGTTTATATATATATATTGGAAGTGTTTTTACAAGGGTAGAGGTACCAAACTGTTATAGAGCATGGATTACAATCCTTATACTAATGTGATGACTAATAAATCTATTCAAATTCTTATGGATATTCCATGGGTGTGATTGAATGATCGTGTTGGTTCAAGGGAATAACATGTACCATTGTTAAAATTTTCATTTGATAATATTTATCATGATTTTATTAATATATTTCATTTTGAATCATTATATGGGTGGTTATGTAGAACTCCACTATTTTGTGTGGTGTTGGGAGAGAGTTCTATAGTTGTGACAAGACATATTCAAGAGATAATAGAAATTCTATAGTTGATCTAATAAATGCATGCGAATATCTTACTACCATCTAAAATACTATGAGGAGTATCCTTAGCACAAACTAGATTTTTGATATGTTAGTCAGGTATTTAGTTTGATTTTGATGATTTGGAATGTTGGCTATACTAGAACCATATTTTCCTATGCATTTTTAGATAATTGTATATCATAGAAATTGGGAATACTGGTTGCACTTACCATATCACTTGATGTCGATTCAATGAGTGTTTCATGTTTACCAGATAAGGTGGAATCAACCAAACCATTCCTATTTGATTAAATGGGAATATACTGATCTTGTACCAAATAATATTATTGTTGAATATCTATTTCAAATTATATATCTTCATGATATGGTTATTTATAGTAAAATAAATTCATTACTCCACATGATGTGCCATTGCAGTCTGTATATCCATGATACATGTGAGAATTAATCATTGATGACAAGGTAGTGACTCTATATTTATGTGATTCTTGAGTCTTGAGTTTATTTTGTTGTAGAAAGAATCATGTTTGTAATGAACCTATTTTCATTTAATCTATAATTTTATTTAAAAAATTATTTATTTTACTAAAATCCAAAATATATTTTTAGGAATATATTTTTAGAAAATTAGTTAATCACTCATAGATATTAATACCATAAATAGACAAATTCTCTTAGTATTTATTTTCCCCCAATAGAAATTATTTATAAAAATAAATTTTATCTTTCATGAAAAATATTTTAAATTTTGAACATTACGTATTAATTGATTTTACTATTTCATAAAACCTATGAATAACATTTAAAAATATATTATTATAACAGAATTTATTATACTATGTATATTAAATAATCCAATTAATATATTTTAGAACCATGAGATCATAAAATCTAGATTCCATTTACAGTAATAAACATTGAGCCCTTATATTCTTTTAAATACACATGAAATAATATATATCTTATTTTTTTTAAAAATAACCATTATCAATAAACATAATGGAAAAATAATTTATATGGGGGTTACATAGAAACTTATGAACGCATAAAATTTGATTTCCTAAATAAAATTTACCACGAAATAATATATTTTTTCCTTTAAAACAAGAGAAAATTATCATAAATATTCAAATTACCAAATTTCAATGTAATGTTATAACATATTATATAAAATTAAAAATGGTTCGTTGGAAAATCATCTTCCAAGATACTTACCAGAACCCTCATCATAGGAGAAACCATAAATATCCACATCCACCATAATTACTTGGAAAACATAATAATTTTCCAATTAATTGGAATGTTATTATATACTGAAAAATTCTCTAATAATTTCCGAGGAATACAACATAAATAAAACAATTTAACCATTGAAATATTATTATGGATACCTTACAAAACTCTTCTGATCCCATTGGTGAAATAATTTCTGTTATCAAAATAAAATTCCTAAAATCCATATTAAAAATGTAAATACACAGAACAAAGGGAATGTTTTTTTTAATTTTTTTAAAATAAATAATAATATAATATAATCCAAATATAAAATAATTGTTTCAATGGAACGAAAATACATTGATGTTGTATGCATTAAAAAACATACTTTTATTCCTTTTATATTGAATGTCCAAAAATTTAATAATAAAATATAGATAATATTTATTTTGAAAACCAATGAACCGATTTACAAAAAGTTACATAAATGTATTTTACAATTAATATACTTCCATATAAACACTTTTATAAGATAATTTTAACAATACGTATATAGATGAAAAATATTTATAAATTTGATCATTAAAACTATTTAAATTGGATTTTTATTTTAATGTATCTATTATCTCGCATAAAACTAATAATGTATGTTATTTATCATCGTTAATAATAAAATCATTTTTATTTTTTACCATGAAAATAAGATTTTTTAATGATTATATTCACTTTTATTTAATTAATTAGCATTTTATAGATATTTTTTACGTCAATTAAGTTCACATTGGATATTTTGATAATATTAATCTCTAATTCACAAAATGTCTTCAGTAGATTGACTATGGTAAATGATACCACCATTAGATAATATCTAGAATAATTATATATAGAAATTAATATCATTTCCATTAAAAAATTATGAATTTTAAAGAATGAATTAATGATGGATAAAAAATGTACTACATTACAATCATTGAGATGCTTGGCAGTAGATACACTTGGGTAACATCTCTATTTTCAATAGAATGATGAAAATTAATTAAGAATAATTTTATAGTTATAAAATTATTATTATATCATACCAATCTTACTAATTAATTAACTAATATTATACGTATTATCTACTTGATATGGTCTTGAAAAACGAAACACATCCCTACATTGAGGTGGTAGTCTACATGTACGTAAGAATGACATTATAGATTATGAATGGATAGAAAGAGAAGAAAATACATGATATATATTTTTCGTGAATTGTAATCATGTCATGGATATTATATATAAATATATATACATTATATTCATCATTATCTACAACCATAATATGTTGTGATGAAAAATGAATTACATCAAATCATAATGTGGTAGTCTAGCAAAAAAACATATGATGGATTCACTACCCATATAATAGAAGAAGGATATGGATATATTATGTTCCATTAACAAAAAAATCATTATTTTTTATGATAATAGTTTCATTTTTTCATCCTGTATTAATTATCACTAATGTAACTAGTAAATGAAATAATACTAAATAATTCAGGGTAAATGCTATAACACTTCTTCATAAAACCTCCTTTGTTTTAAACATTATTACTTTTCGGGATATATTATTCACAATATAATACCTATAAAATAAGGGTTGATATGCTTGGAAGGTATTTTGGTTGATATTTAATGATTTATAGATCTCAAATGGTGAAAATAAGAGAGGAGTGGAGAAACCCTCTTACAATTTTGTTGTGGGGAATTCTCGGAATATCATAAAGTATTAACATAACATAAATTAATATTAATATTATTATATATCCAAACATATATAATTAAAATATATTACAGGTATTGGTTAATAAGATATCATTCAATAAAATTTTGAATAGTTAATGTTTTCACCTTTATTTCATTTTAAACACATGTCAACCCTTTTGACAATTATGAAAATATCAACGTTTTTTATACATCAAGTGTAAGGACATTATTTAAAAATAAAAAAGACACATAAATAGACCTTATCTGATATTATAGACCATGTCCCTTTAATTTTAATAAAAAAATATTTTTATGAATTTTAAGTCATTAAATAATTTATTTAATACTTACAAAACAAATATGTAATTTTCAATGTATTAAAATAATATTAATTTGGACAATACAATAATGAAATATAAATTGGAAATTAACCTTTAAATATATATATATATATATATTATGATTTATTTATCAAAAAAATTCATTAAAAACGTTAAATGAGATAAATATTACTTTTATAATTTTAAAAATCAGTTAATTGTTTTTTTATTCTATATCAAGCATAATGTATATGATGTGTAGTAATTTATGGTAATTATTCAATCACTAAAAATAAAAAATTAATTAATATTATTAAAAATAATTAATATTTCAATAAAATATGACAAATTTAATCTTATTTTTATCATTATTATTAAATTTTAGAGATATTAACGTCAATAGAATGGCATCTTTTAATATTATTATTTTAAAATAATATTAAAGTCTTCATCAAGGGGGAAATGGAACTAAAATGCCATATATAATAATTTTGAATGGATATATTATAATATATTCCACAAAGTGAAGTTAATTGATGTGTTGGGTTCATTTTGAGACCACAATTCATGGTTGTATCCCTGATTAACCTATTTTACCCTTACTAAGGTGACCAAATATTCACCAATGATACTATTTAAAATGAAAATAAATAAAACAAAATAATTTATTAAATTATAACATAGTAATTAAAAAGATGGTATAAATTTCTCATTGAGTAATTTATATATGTGTCTGAAATTATTTAATTAAAAACCTAAATCCATAATGAAAAAAAGATTTTATAATAAATATATTTTTAATTATAAAAATGATATCATACCAAAATTTAACAGTAAACTAATTACATGTAAATTAAATGTTTTAGTAATAATATTATATAAATAATTTCAAAATGAAACTATTTTATAAAAATTGTTTTTTTAAAAATAATAAAAAATAGTTTTTTTATAAAAATTGGTATTTTTTAATTCTTAGGAAAAAAAAATTTCAAAATACTATAAATACAATTAACTAATATAAATTTTAATTCATGATATAAAAAATTATATTCCTTTGATAAAATAAAATTTTTAGATATACCATATTTTTATTATAATATCTACTCAGAAAAAGAAGAATATTTTTTATGAAATCATAATTTGAAGAAAAAATAAAATTAATAAAATTTTAGTAGTCATTTCCATAAAAATAATCAATATATTTGTATTGAGTGGGAAATTTTTATATATTTCAAACTGTATATTATCATATTTCTTCTATATAATTCATTATCTAAATTATAACAATAGATTTTAAATAAAAATATATAATGTTTTGCTTACACTTGCTATGTCGTGTTGTATATAATATTAAATTAAGAATTATTTTAAAATATCATGATGTTACATTAACACCCACGTTAAAAAATTCCATCATTTCAATTTGATCTCAAATATATTAATCATGGGTTTTAGATTTTAAAATATATTTTTTGAAATAAAATATCATAAAATGGGGAAATCATTTTGAAAAGAAGGAATGGATATATGAAGGTCATTTTGAATAACACATACTAGTATCCAAAATAAGACAACATCACTGGGATGTGAAATTATTTTTCATGGAGGAAAAACAAATGTTTATAAAATTAGGGGGAGTTATCAAGAATATTGATCAAAAGAAAATGAATGATCCTCATAATGTTATTGAACAAAAAAATATTATTTAATGTTGTGTGAAAAATATTATAGATTCATCAAAAATGAAGGTTAAAGGATAAAAACACTGATTCAAAATATTTTTCAAATAGTTAAGGAAATCATTTTCCAAATATACTAATATCATAAGGAAATTTACTAAATTTATAGAAAAAATATCACCCTTTATCAAATTTCAATCCCACCCACATCTTTTACCTCAATTCATGTGTAATAAAGTTGAAATTTTCCTGCACAGTGAAAAAAACTCTAATATATGACATAATTATAATATGGATACATTTTAATTCCATTCATCATTATCAATTTATAAAAAATTGTTTTCATAAGTTATGAGATTTAAAAAAATTAACAAAATTTCATATGAATAAATAATATATAAAACTATGGAATATAACTATAATAACTAATTGTCAAAATAAATCATTCAAAAATAAAGATCCATAAATTTTAAAAAATTCAACAACATCTAAACTCTAATATTTTCTTAATTTGATCACTTTTATTTCCGTGATATATTTATCATTTATCTTAAACTGATATCAATCACTCTTAATGTCTCCAATGAAAAATGCATACGCCTAAATAATATAATCATGAACATATAATAATAATAATATGAATTACCCTTAATCCACAAGAAAATCACATATTCCCTAAAAGGATAATTCAATCATTATTCAAAAATTTAATCACACCTTATCCAAAAAATATTTCCATTTACATTAATCATATATGGATCCAATATAGTGAAATTAATCAGAAACATAATTAATCATTAATTCATAAAATCAATTCTCAATACCCCTATTATCTATATGATAAAACATATGATCCAAAACATTAATAACACATAATTACATATCTATCAATTATTATTTAAACCTTAATGGTTATAAATAAATGTTAATATATCTCCAAAAAATTAATCATTATTCCTCAATTATCTATTCCATATACTAAAGGAAAGGGTTACATATACCTTAAACAACTAAAAAAATCCAAACACGTCTCCAAGGTTGTCACGGCCCGACCTCGGGGCCCGTTTCGTGACTACCCCAAGCCCGCCTTCCATAGGCCAGGGGCTGGCGACTAGCACCAAGGCGTAAAATCCCAGTAAACAGGGAAGGCATTGCCTTTATAAGTAACAACCACCACAGAGTCAGCAAGCGGAAAGTAACTACAAAGTGCAGAAAAGTAAAGGGGGGCCGGAATACAAGCCCAACTGAAAAGTACAACTGAAAAGTAAAGAACAGAAACTGAAGAAAAGACGGCGGCCTCGTGTCGTCCACTGGAAATCCCACCTGAAGGGTGGGTACAGATAGCCTCCAGGCTCCTCGTGTCCCACGTCCGCTCCGAGCACGTCCCGCCCAGTGGTCCACCTCCAGGTACCGTCCTGGTCCACGCCCCAACCGTGATCAGCGCTGTCCGTCGTCTGGAACCAACACAACAAGGTGCGGGCATAGCCCGTGCAGGGGTGAGTATAAGCTACTCAGTAAGGACCCCGAGACCCCCGAAGGTCTCCCGAAATCCACAAAGGATATAGCATAAAAGAAAGATGCAATCACGAAGTAACATCTGACTCGACTTAGGTATATGCCCATACATATACCTAAGTCCCCAATTCTAGCTCTGCTCACGAGCTCAAGAACAACTCAATCCACGCAGGAAAGCAAGACTCAAATCCACAAAGGAGAGTAAACAGTAAATCGACAAAGGATAGTTCAACACAATCCACAAAGGAGAGTAACATAAGATTCATCTCAACCAGGTATACTTTTTCAGATGACGTCAAAGATGATCACTGATCCATCTAAGTCGTCGGACCCACGAAGGATCGATAGGTACTAACCCCCGCAAAAGACCCACGTAGGATCCGGCTCACACAGAACCTGTAGGCAGTGGCTCACACAGAACCAGTAGTAAGGACCCACATAGGATCGGGCACACACAGAACCTGTAGCACTGATCCACGTAGGATCGCTGAGTGCAGTAGTCGGCGCAGTCCACTGAGGATCTCTGCACAGTTTTCGCCGCAGTCCACGAAGGATCTCTGCTCTGCCGTCGTCACAGTCCACGGAGGATCTCTGCTCTGCCGTCGTCGCAGTCCACGGAGGATCTCTGCTCTGTCGTCGAAGTCACAGCCAGCGCTAGGGTTCCCGCACATAGCGAGCTCGTTTAGGAGGGTCCGCTCCACGAGCCGAGAGGCTGATACATCAACTGACACGTAGTCCGAAGTTGATGTATCCAAAAAGTTCCGTATCGACAACAGGATCTCAACGCAACAGACGGCGCGTCAATCGGATGCCCGGTCTGAGAGTTATTGGCATTTTCGTCCCAGGGGCCCGGTTGGTTTTTAGGGCAAAACCAACCCGACCGTACTCCGCCTGTGTCCGATCCTCGGGCGGAGTATGCCAAATGTTCCGTCTCACTTAGAGGAAACTACCACAGCTGACGGTACGTCGTTCGGACGTCCGTAGCTCAAGTTATGAACGTTTCCGCTCCGAGGGCCCGGTTGGTTTCGTGTACGAACCAACCCGGCCGAACCCAAAGTCTTCCTAAACCTTGAGTATAATATACCGAAACGACCGTCTCGATCCAAGGATCGCGTAGCCGCTGACGGTTCGTCAATCGGAGGTCCCAGGCCCATGATATGGGCAAATGACCGAAGAGGCCCGAAAACGGGGGTTCTGGCCCCGGGGCGACCCGGCCCGAACCCCCCCTGGGTCGGCCGAACCGGGTCGGCCCGAACCGGGTCGGCCCGACCCAGCCCGAACCGGCTGGGCCGGGTCCGGTCCGGCCTGGGCGCGGCCCGGCCGACCGGACCGGCCGGCTCGGCTTCGGCCGAGCGGCCGAAGGAGCCGCCGCCGCGGGTTTGACCCGCGGCTTGAAGGAAACGAGGCCCCGCGGGGGGCCGCCTGTCACGCGGACGCGGCCGGGCCGCCGCGTCCCTTCTCGGTTCCGTGCGGCCGCGGAACCGGCTGCCGCCGCCGCGGCTTCAGCCGCGGCGGATCCTCTCCACGGCGGCGCGCCGGGCGCCGCCTTGCCGGCGACCCGCGCCGCCGCCGCCTTCCGCGGGCCGCCGGTGTTGCTCCGGTGGCCCGTTTTGCCTCCCGTCTGCGCCGTTGCTCCTCCCGGGGGCCGATCTTCACTGCGGGATCAACAGATCACCCCTTCCGCGCAGTTCGTCTTCGTCCGCCATATCCGCATAACAAAAGAGATTGGCGGTGGGTTGCCGGGTCTTGTTCGTTAGGCCCGCACCCTCCGCGTTAGTCATAAACCACGGGAGGAATAATCAACAACAATTTTAAATAAATTAAACTTGTTGGAGATCATGTTCTTTACTTTAAAAGAATAAACACGGGGAAAACAAAATATTCCAATCAACCCTTACTTTGTCGTCGTCGTCGGACGAGAGGTCGTCGCGGAATTGCTCGTCGCGGATGAAGGAGATCGTCGCGTCGTCGTGGTATCCGGCGTCGCGTCGCCAATCTCCGGATCAAGATCAAACGGATTAATTTAAATCCGTTGATATTGAATTATAAAAAGGGGAGAAACAAACGATCCGATTCTCACCTTAATTGCCGAACGAGGATCGGCCGCGGAAGAAGAGGCGTCGTCGAAGAACGTCGCGGGTAGAGCTCGTCGACGTCGCAGATCACGGTGTGCGTCGTCGAATTCCGGTCGCCGGCGTTCTTCGCGTTCTTCGCGTTCTTCGCGTTCTTCGCGAGGATGGGAGATGAAGAAACAAAGGTCCTCTCAAATCCTTTCAAAGGATTTTTAGGTTGGTCTTATTTTATAAACATGCCAACAAACGAAAAAGCGTAAGTAACGACCCATCAGTTCGTTGAATTAATTCAACGAGCGAAACTGCCCATTTAATTCACGAAATAAACCGCTCAATTAAATGGTCGGTTAAGAATTTAAGAAAACACGTCGGTTGACTTTTCAGTTACTTTGACGGGTTTTCACGGGTGCGTTACTTAGCGAAAGAAACGGCGGGGATCGTGCGGGCCCCACCTCACAAATATCCTACCAAGGGGGTAGGATATTTCTGGATAGCATCCTATCCAGTTCAACTCAGATCAAGCCGCCTTTAAGTGGCTTCAAGTGGCTTCCAAGCAGCTTAAGTGAAATAAAATAAAGTTGTCGCACAAATTTTATTTTATTTCTGACTTTAAGCCCCAAAATTTAAAAACCACGTCTGAGCAAACGCAACTCCGGAAGAGGCGTTTCTAAGCAAATACCGACGCTACGATTCCATCGGTGCCCTCAGAATTCGATTCCGGGCACCGGTTCAAAAGATAGAAAAACCCGCTCGTCCGTTCACTGAACGTACCCGAGCCAAACTTCGGAAATTGATTCCGGGCACACCGGGCCTCGGAATCAGGTGTCGTCTGAAGCTGCGCTCTTGTAAAATTCCAAAGAAAATTAAGAAAAAAATTTCCTTGAAATTTGAGGGTCGTTACATTACACCCACCTCAGGGCTTTACGTCCCCGTAAAGATACATCAAAAACTAGGGGAACAAATGGGGGTACTGAGCACGCATCTGAGCCTCCCGCTCCCAAGTGCTCTCCTGGAGGTTCCCGTGCTGCCATCTAACGCGCACAAGAGGAATAGACCACCCACGTAGGACCCTCTCCTGTCGATCCTCGATCTCCACTGGGACCTCCGCAAAAGTCGCCCCATCGTCCACGTCCAGCTCCCCAAAGTCGATGATCTGCGTCGGGTCGTGCACGTATCTCCTCAGCTGAGACACGTGAAAGACGTCGTGCACCCGGTGCAACTGAGGTGGTAGAGCCAGGCGATAAGCCACCTCTCCTATCCTGCTGAGGACCTGGAAAGGCCCGATGAAGCGTGGAGACAACTTGCCGCCTCGGCCAAATCTCCGTAAACCACGTCGAGGTGAGACACGCAAAAAGACGTGGTCGCCATCCTCGAACTCTAGTGGCCTCCGCCTCCTGTCAGCATATGACTTCTGTCGGCTCTGAGCTGTCCTCATCCTCTCCTGGATGATCTGGACTTTCTCTGTCGTGGCTCGGACCATCTCAGGTCCCACGAGTGCTGACTCCCCAGGGTCTGTTCAGCACAACGGTGATCTGCAGGGTCTGCCGTACAACGCCTCGTATGGTGCCATCCAGATGGTGGAGTGGTAGCTGTTGTTGTATGCGAACTCCACCAAGGGTAGGTGGTCCTCCCAGCTGCGACCAAAGTCGAGAACACATGCACGGAGCATGTCCTCGAGTGTCTGTATGGTCCTCTCCGTCTGACCATCCGTCTGAGGGTGGAAGGCTGTGCTCAGATGGAGCCACATCCCGAACGCCTCCTGCAACCCCTTCCAAAGCCGGGAAGTGAAACGAGCATCTCGATCGGAGACGATAGACGATGGCACACCGTGAAGCCGTACGATCTCCTGGACGTAAAGACGTCCCAAGCTCTCCACTGAGCCCTGCTCTCTGATGGGTAAGAAGTGTGCCGACTTGGTGAGTCGGTCGACAATCACCCAAATGGAGTCGTGACCTCTGGAAGTGCGTGGAAGTCCAGTCACAAATTCCATAGATATGCCGTCCCACTTCCACTCCGGGACCTCTAAGGGCTGTACCAAGCCTGCTGGTACCTGATGCTCTGCCTTCACCTGCTGGCAGGTGAGGCATCGTGAAACGAACTCTGCCACAGCTTTCTTCATGCCCGGCCACCAGTGCTGTCGTCTGAGATCCTGGTACATCTTCACCACTCCGGGATGCACCGCCAAGGGAGAAGTGTGAAACTCTCTCAGTACCTCCTATCGAAAAGCAACTGGTACGAAGGTACGTCCTCTGAAAAGGATGTCGTGCTCTGCTCCAAGGGTGAAGCCATCAGGCGCCTGACCTGAGGATATCAGTGCACGCCGGGTCTCACAGTCAGCGTCCCCACGCTGAGCCTCTCTGACCCGGTGTAGAAGTGGAGGAGAGACTATGAGATACTGAAGAAAGGCTGCTCCGTCTCTATCCACGAAGGATATCTGTAAGGAGGCTAGCTGCTCCGTCGCCTCCTCAAGTAGCTGAATGCCCGTCCTCCTGCTGAGGGCATCGGCTACCACGTTCCCCTTCCCAGGAGTATAGACTATCTCAAAGTCATAGTCCTGGAGGAACTCAAGCCATCTCCGCTGTCTCAGGTTCAGGTCCTTCTGAGAGAAGATATACCTGAGACTCTAGTGGTCAGAAAAGACTATGAAGCGCTCGCCCATCAGATAGTGCCGCCAAGTCTTCAGAGCGAAGACCACCGCTGCTAACTCCAGGTCATGAGTGGCGTAGTTCTGCTCATGCGGCCTCAATTGACGTGATCCGTAGGCGATCACGGCCCGCTCCTTCATCAGGACGCACCCGAGTCCAGTCCCTGATGCATCGCAGTAAACTACGTATCCAACTCCCTCCTCAGGCAACCTCAAGATAGGTGCGCTGGTCAATCTCTGTCTCAGCTCCTGGAAGCTCTGTTGACATCTGTCTGACCACACAAAGGGTTTCCCCTTCTTTGTCAAGGCTGAGAGTGGTTCCGAAACTCTAGAGAAGTCTGGCACCAATCTCCGATAGTATCCGGCTAGGCCCAAGAAGCTCCGCACCTCCGTCACGCTCCTGGGTGGCTCCCAAGCTAGCATTGCCTCGATCTTCGCGGGATCCACTGCAACTCCTGCCTCAGAGATGACGTGCCCCAAGAAGTGGACCTCACGTAACCAGAACTGGCACTTTGAGAGCTTGCCATAAAGCTGGTGTTCTCGGAGGGTGTCTAGCACAACTCGCAGGTGGTAGGCATGCTCCTCCTCAGTCGTCGAGTACACCAAAATGTCGTCAATGAAGACCACGACAAATCGGTCGAGGCACGGCTGGAATATCCTGTTCATGAGGCTCATGAACACTGCTGGAGCATTGGTTACGCCGAACGGCATAACCAAGAACTCATAATGGCCATACCGACACCTGAAGGCCGTCTTCTGCACGTCCTCTTCTCGAACTCTGAGCTAATGATAGCCTGACCGGAGGTCTATCTTTGAGAACCACCGTGCTCCCTTGAGCTGATCGAAGAGGTCATCAATCCGTGGCAGCGGATACTTGTTCCTTACTGTCACCTGGTTCAGGCGACGATAGTCGACACACAGTCGCAAGCTCCCGTCCGCCTTCTTGGCGAACAAAATCGGGGAAGCCCAGGGTGAAACACAGTGTCGGATAAACCCCTTGCTCTGCAAGTCCTCCAACTGTACCCGCAGCTCCCGAAGCTCGGCGGGGGCCATCCGATATGCTGGAGTAGATATCGGGGCTGTCCCGAGGTACAAGTCGATGTAAAAGTCTACCTCTCTACGAGGAGGTAGCCCTGGAACGTCGTCGGGAAAGACGTCCACGTACTGGTCCACCACTGCAGGAAAAACTGGACTCCGCACGTCCACTGCTCCTAGGATGAGGCTAGCCAACTGATGAGATATGGGCTGCACTCTCCTCTGCGGAAGTCCATCCTGTGCTGCAAAGGTTCCCTTCTCGCCGGTGAAGGTAAACCTGCTCCCGTCGGTGCGAACACATCGCACCTTGCGCCTAAAACAGTCGATCTGGGCATGAACCTTGGATAGCCAATCCATGCCCAAGATGACGTCGTAAGGCCTCGACGCCGCTACAAGGAGATCCCAGCCGAAGCTCTCGCCTCCTAGAGTAAGCTCACACTGCCGGAACCAGTGCGTAATCGTCGAGTCTGCTCCCGTAGGAGTCTCTAGCCGTAAGGATCGAGCCAACGGCTCAGTCGGAATCTCCAAGCTCCGAACAAGGGCAGAGGCTATGAAAGAGTGACTCGCTCCTGTGTCTATAAGTACTGCAGCAAGGGTGGAATAGACACAGATCGTACCTCAAATCATCTCTGGCATGTCGGGGTCGTAGGCCTCCACTGCCAGGAGCTGGGCATGTCCCTGCCCTCCAGCTCCCTGTGGTCGAGGTGGCCCTCCTGGTTGTGGTGGGGGTAGAGCCTGGAAGCGTCGCCCACCACCCGCTGCTCGGCCAGCTCCTCTGCCTCGTCCGCCTCCTCCCTGCGGACCGCCACGGTCGACCCTCTGCCTCTGCCAGGGTGGCCCCTCCACCGTCTGCTGCTCCTCTGATCGGCGAGTCGGGCAGTCACGAGCCATGTGACCCTGCCCGCCGCAGGAGTAGCACAGCCTGCCTCTCGGAAGGCTGGCACTCCGCTGTGTGCCCCGCACTGCTGAGCCGGTGTCCTGAGGCAGTCTGCGTGGGTGTCTGGTCTGCCTGGACCCGAGAGTCATCCGTCGGCTACCTGCTGCCGAAGACTCAGCTACCTGCCGCCCTGCGCTAGATCTCGTCGCTGAAGAAGGCTCTTCCAGGAAGCTCTCGATCAGGAGGGCTCGCTCCAGCACTCCCGCCTGGGTCGGAATGCTGAGGGAGATCAGCGATGCCCGAATCTCCTGTCGCAAGCCCTGCTCGAAGGTCCGGGCCCGGAAGAAGGGGTCTCGTACCATGTCGGTCGAGTAGCGAGATAGGTCAGTGAACCTCGCCGCGTACTGAGCGACCGTCATGCTGCCCTGGCGCAGCTGGAGAAGCTCCTGGATGCGCACCGCTCGGAGGGTGGATGGGACGAACTCAGATCGGAAGAGGATCTCGAAGTCCGTCCAGAGCAAGGATGCCTCATCGTGAACCTGGAGCATCAAGCTCCACCATCGCCCTGCCGCCGCCTGCAGGAGGCTCGCCGCGAGAATCACCATGAGATCCGCTGGTGTCCTCACTAGCCTAAAGATCCGTACCACCGCCTCTAGCCAGTCCTCGGCGGCTTGGGGGTCCGCCTCACCGCGAAACCTGGGCGGTCGCTGGCTCTGAAACTCATGCAGTGCCCTAAGGCGACGTGCATCGTCAGCGTCTGGTACTGGTAGCATTGGTGGCTCGTCGGGTAAAGCTACCGCCGGTGCCACTGCTGGCAAAGGGCCCTGCACCGAGGCCTCATCGCTCGGTGGGCTGCCGTCGCGCCCTACACTCGGAACCCTAGCTGGCTGTCGTCGCGGGGCAATCCTGAAAAGGAGAACAAGAGCACCACAGTCAGAACAGTATACCTGGTGAGCTGGCACAAGTAATCACAAGGAAAACTTGAGACTTTCATAAAGAAGATCAGTATACCCGGTGAGCTGACACAAGTAATCATAAAGAAAACTTGAAACACACACACAATCAATGTTTTCATGCATTAAGTCGGAAATCAGGAGTCAGGGTCCTGGTGTACGGATACGTCGGCCGCCGCACCAACACTGGGCTCCATGTACTGATAACCACACTCAATACACTAAACACTATTGCTTCATATAGAAAGAAAAGACGATCAGAGTCTGCGGTAGAACCGACCACCTCTGATACCAATTTGTCACGGCCCGACCTCGGGGCCCGTGCCATGACTACCCCAAGCCCGCCTTCCATAGGCCAGGGGCTGGCGACTAGCACCAAGGCGTAAAATCCCAGTAAACAGGGAAGGCATTGCCTTTATAAGTAACAACCACCACAGAGTCAGCAAGCGGAAAGTAACTACAAAGTGCAGAAAAGTAAAGGGGGCCGGAATACAAGCCCAACTGAAAAGTACAACTGAAAAGTAAAGAACAGCAACTGAAGAAAAGACGGCGGCCTCCTGTCGTCCACTGGCAATCCCACCTGAAGGGTGGGTACAGATAGCCTCCAGGCTCCTCGGGTCCCACGTCCGCTCCGAGCACGTCCCGCCCAGTGGTCCACCTCCAGGTACCGTCCTGCTCCACGCCCCAACCGTGATCAGCGCTGTCCGTCATCTGCAACCAACACAACAAGGTGCGGGCATAGCCCGTGCAGGGGTGAGTATAAGCTACTCAGTAAGGACCCCGAGACCCCCGAAGGTCTCCCGAAATCCACAAAGGATATAGCACAAAAGAAAGATGCAATCACGAAATAACATCTGACTCGACTTAGGTATATGCCCATACATATACCTAAGTCCCCAATTCCAGCTCTGCTCACGAGCTCACGAACAACTCAATCCATGCAGGAAAGCAAGAATCAAATCCACAAAGGAGAGTAAACAGTAAATCCACAAAGGATAGTTCAACACAATCCACAAAGGAGAGTAACATAAGATTCAGCTCAACCAGGTATACTTTTTCAGATGACGTCAAAGATGATCACTGATCCATCTAAGTCGTCGGACCCACGAAGGATCGATAGGTACTAACCCCCGCAAAAGACCCACGTAGGATCGGGCTCACACAGAACCTGTAGGCAGTGGCTCACACAGAACCAGTAGTAAGGACCCATATAGGATCGGGCTCACACAGAACCTGTAGCACTGATCCACGTAGGATCGCTGAGTGCAGTAGTCGGCGCAGTCCACTGAGGATCTCTTCACAGTCGTCGCCGCAGTCCACGAAGGATCTCTGCTCTGCCGTCGTCGCAGTCCACGGAGGATCTCTGCTCTGCCGTCGTCGCATTCCACGGAGGATCTCTGCTCTGTCGTCGAAGTCACAGCCAGCGCTAGGGTTCCCGCACATAGCGAGCTCGTTTAGGAGGGTCCGCTCCACGAGCCGAGAGGCTGATACATCAACTGACACGTAGTCCGAAGTTGATGTATCCAAAAAGTTCCGTATCGAAAACAGGATCTCAACGCAACAGACGGCGCGTCAATCGGATGCCCGGTCTGAGAGTTATTGGCATTTTCGTCCCAGGGGCCCGTTTGGTTTTTAGGGAAAAACCAACCCGACCGTACTCCGCCTGTGTCCGATCCTCGGGCGGAGTATGCCAAAAGTTCCGTCTCACTTAGAGGAAACTACCACAGCTGATGGTACGTCGTTCGGACGTCCGTAGATCACGTTATGAACGTTTCCGCTCCGAGGGCCCGGTTGGTTTCGTGTACGAACCAACCCGGCCGAACCCAAAGTCTTCCGAAACCTTGAGTATAATATACCGAAACGACCGTCTCGATCCAAGGATCGCGTATCCGCTGAAGGTTCGTCAATCGGAGGTCTCAGGCCCAAGATATGGGCAAAAGACCGAAGAGGCCCGAAAACGGGGGTTCTGGCCCCGGGGCGACCCGGCCCGAACCCCCCCTGGGTCGGCCGAACCGGGTCGGCCCGAACCGGGTCGGCCCAACCCGGCCTGAACCGGCTAGGCCGGGTCCGGTCCGGCCTGGGCGCGGCCCGGCCGACCGGACCGGCCGGCTCAGCTTCGGCCGGGCGGCCGAAGGAGCCGCCGCCGCGGGTTTGACCCGCGGCTTGAAGGAAACGCGGCCCCGCGGGGGGCCGCCTGTCACGCGGACGCGGCCAGGCCGCCGCATCCCTTCCCGGTTCCGCGCGGCCGCGGAACCGGCCGCCGCCGCCGCGGCTTCAGCTGGGGCGGATATTCTCCACGGCGGCGCGCCGGGCGCCGCCGCCTCCGGTCGCCGGCGCCGCCTTGCCGGCGACCCGTGCCGCCGCCGCCTTCTGCGGGCCGCCGGTGTTGCTCCGGTGGCCCGTTTTGCCTCCCGTCTGCGCCGTTGCTCCTCCCGGGGGCCAATCTTCACTGCGGGATCAACAGATCGCCCCTACCGCGCGGTTCGTCGTCGTCCGCCATATCCGCACAACAAAAGAGATCGGCGGAGGGTTGCCGGGTCATGTTCGTTAGGCCCGCACCCTCCGCGTTAGTCATAAACCATGGGAGGAATAATCAACAACAATTTTAAATAAATTAAAATTGTCGGAGATCATGTTCTTTACTTTAAAATAATAAACACGGGGAAAACAAAATATTCCAATCAACCCTTACTTTGTCGTCGTCGTCGGACGAGAGGTCGTCGCGGAATTGCTCGTCGCAGATGAAGGAGATCGTCGCGTCGTCGTGGTATCCGGCGTCGCGTCGCCAATCTCCGGATCAAGATCAAACGGATTAATTTAAATCCATTGATATTGAATTATAAAAAGGGGAGAAACAAACGATCCTATTCTCACCTTAATTGCCAAACGAGGATCGGCCGCGGAAGAAGAGGCGTCGTCGAAGAACGTCGCGGGTAGAGCTCGTCGACGTCGCACATCACGGTGTGCGTCGTCGAATTACGGTCGCGGGCGTTCTTCGCGTTCTTCGCGTTCTTCGCGTTCTTCGCGAGGAGGGGAGATGAAGAAACAAAGGTCCTCTCAAATCCTTTCAAAGGATTTTTAGGTTGGTCTTATTTTATAAACATGCCAACAAACGCAAAAGCGTAAGTAACGACCCATCAGTTCGTTGAATTAATTCAACGAGCGAAACAGCCCATTTAATTTACGAAATAAACCGCTCAATTAAATGGTCTGTTAAGAATTTAAGAAAACGCGTCGGTTGACTTTTCAGTTACTTTGACGGGTTTTCACGGGTGCGTTACTTAGCGAAAGAAACGGCGGGGCTCGTGCGGGCCCCACCTCACAAATATCCTACCAAGGGGGTAGGATATTTCTGGATAGCATCCTATCCAGTTCAACTCAGATCAAGCCGCCTTTAAGTGGCTTCAAGTGGCTTCCAAGCAGCTTAAGTGAAATAAAATAAAGTTGTCGCACAAATTTTATTTTATTTCTGACTTTAAGGCCCAAAATTTAAAAACCACGTCTGAGCAAATGCAACACCGGAAGAGGCGTTTATAAGCAAATACCGGCGCTACGATTCCATCGGTGCCCTCAGAATTCGATTCCGGGCACCGGTTCAAAAGATAGAAAAACCCGCTCGTCCGTTCACAGAACGTACCCGAGCAAAACTTCGGAAATTGATTCCGGGCACACCGGGCCTCAGAATCAGGTGTCGTCTGAAGCTGCGCTCTTGTAAAATTCCAAAGAAAATTAAGAAAAAAATTTCCTTGAAATTTGAGGGTCTTTAAAAAGGTCCTCCTAAGACATAAAACATCAATATAGTATCAATGGTTTTAATCATATAGTCATTCATAAAATCTATCACTAAATAAAAACACATTAATCACTATATGATGAAAAATTAATAATTCAGTTATATTCATAATCTATTATCTCTTATTTTCATATTATTAATCAATAATTAAAATAATATACAATATGAATCATGTACTAATATACAGAATTCTCAAAACATAATAAAAATAATATTCCATACTTTTAATAATTTATCTATAGTTTCTTCATGTTCAATAGTAATGGTTTTTTTCATTACTAACCATTTCATTGTATGGGCACACTAAACTTATTCTTGAGGGTCCCCCTAGGAAATAAATATTCATAGTAGTAATTCTTCCCAAATTTAATAATTCAATAAAATCATTTAGAAGAACATTATCATTCAACATGGTACTCTATGAACACATCCTTCATCCTTGAATGATAATTTCCTTATGACCTCCTTCACCACATACAATACATAATTTTTAAAAACATCTATATGGGTTCTTCTTCCCACAATCATAACACTTACGTAATTGAATATTTATTAACCTTATTATCATCATTAAACTAATCTTCCATGGAATATCATTTTTATCTTATTATTGTATTGGAAGCTCACCTAGGCTCACATTATTAATCATAACTCATGACTCCAAGTTAAAAATAAACACATTTTTTGACTACAAATCCCATTTCATTTAGCATCTTATTTAGACAACCAACAATATTTTTTCAACAAAACTATTTTTAATTGATATATACTAGTTCTATAAATTTATTATATATATTAAATATGTGTCATTATGTAATTTAAATCACAATAAACAATCATATGTAGAGGATAATCAATAATATATCCTTAACCATTTCATTTATTATTTAACATTTTTTTATAAACAATTAATACAATTATCCAAAATACACCATTCAAACTGTTTATAGATAAATTTTAACTTATGGTCGAATATAATTATAATATCAAACATTATCTGAACCAATCACTAATACCAAAACTAAATAATCAAAACATAATAAATCCATAATTTACTTTTTAGTCACTAATTTATATTATTAAATTTTTAAAGGTTATTTAATGTGTAAAATTTTATATCATTAATTCATGTAAAAAATAAAAGTTAAAAACATTATATTTGAATATATTTTAAAAAAAATTATAATTTTTTTACAAAATACATTTCTTTCATAAAAATTCATTTTTATTTACAACATTAATTCTTTTCTCTTGAATCTAATAATTGGATATTATGAATTTTTTTAAAAAATTTATGATGGATAGGGAAATCATAATAAGGCACATAATGAACAAATAAACTCATTCTTCCATTTTTAAACCTTGATATCATAAAATATTTTTCTCCTTTAACATAATAAACATTGATTTAAAATAACAATTTACAAACATATGAAATCTTATTTATGTCTCAACATTTTTCATGAAATACAATATATGAATAAATATTAGAAAAAATCAATCCATGAGTGTCAAATTGAAAATTTCCAAATATAAGAAAATAAAATTCTTAAAAACATACATGTTTACCTAGAAAGGACATAATTTTCCTTGAAAATACAAAATAATGACATATTAATTTAAATCAAATGATTCTATGAAAATTTAATAGCCATCATATAACATTCATGTAGATTACCAGGGAAATCATCATCATATAACCCTTATAAGAGCGGTTATAAATTTTAAAGCAATCACATTTTCTCTTCAACATAATTATCCGGGGAATATAATCACTACCCATTTCATCAAATATCAATACAAGGATCACCCAATCATTCAAAAATTACAAGGAATATATTATTAAAAGGACACTTAACATATTTATATTTTTATCATAAATCCCATGAAATACTCTTTGGAACCCATATATGAAACCCCTTTTTATATGAAAATATACTTTTATTTTATGAAACAGTTTTCTAAAATAAAAATACAAAGAACAGAGGGATGGTTGGATTTTATTAAAGGAAACATGGAAAATTATAAATAATTTAAAATGAACTATAATTTTTGCAATTGTGTTAAATTCTATTTATGTTGTACGTGTAAAAGTAGAGCACTAATTTGAAATTTCGAAAAAAGTCAAAACATTCAATAATAAAATATGAAAAATTATTCTCTATGAAAAACATTGAATAAAAATAAAAAGTGAACAAAATTTCTTTTATTATTAATTTATGACCATATAAATTCTTCTATATTATTTGAGAAAATTTAAAAATAATAAATTATTTAAAAAATAAATATTTATAAACCTTTAATAAAATATTTTAAGGTAATTTATAACTTACCTCGAGTTTGACTCATCACGTACACAATCTATAATCCTAAAATATAAAATTTTGATAATTATTTAATTGAATAAATAAATTTTTATAGTTATTTTCCCTTTTATTATATTTATTATCATGTTATTTTAAATTACTAACTCAATTATGAAGACATTTTACGGTTTGATGACATTTAACTCATATGGTAAAATAGACTTTATATGTTGATTGTATTAAAATAAGTCAATATTCAATTATATAAATAATAGTAACAATAAAAATATAATTAGATTTGTTATGAATCAAATAAAACTTTTAAACCGATATTTATTGTTTGTTATGAAATATTAATTAAATTATAGTCGTATAGATAGTAGGCCATAGATACACATGATTCATGTTTTTTATTTGTCAACAAACATAATGGAAAGAATATGGGTAATATTTTATATATTTTGAATTATGATTATATCATAAAAATAAAATAATTTATTTGAATACACTTATATATTTTATCTATTTGATATGGTAATGGAAAATAAATCACATCACTTCATGGAGGTGGTAATCTAAACATTCTCACGAATGATATGGTAAATATTCAATTGATTTAATGGTATAAAACAATATAATATATTATCATTCTATAAAAGATATTACGTTAGTAATGTCATATATAAAATTATACTATAAAACCATCATTATATAAGTCTATTATAGGGTGTGATGAAATAAAATTTACATCATCTCATTAGGTTTTATTCTATCATACACTCGAATGATGGATTCATTCACCTTTTAATGGAATAAAGATATTGATATTGGTTATTGAATTAATAAAAATATGTGTATAGGGATTAAATTGGTTTTTTATTTTATAGTTTTTAATTTATATTATAAGGAGGTATAAAAAGATATAAAACTAAAACATTCGACTAAAAGCTTTACCACTCATTCAGATAACATCATTTTCAATACATCTTGATCCCTATAAAGATGTTATTCAACCAATAAAATGATATATGGAACATGGGATATGATACTATGAAGGTATTTGGGCATTGATTAATCAATCCAGAGTGCTAATATGGTTTTTTTCATAGAGGACAGGTCTATCCATTTCATATGTGAATTGATGGGAATTTTGGGAATTTTATAATGATTTATATTAACAGAAAATAATTATTTTTTATGCAGATATTTTTTGTATAATTTGAATATATGATGAGGGTCTGTTGAAATAATATCAAAAAATAAAACATTCAGCATTTTATATTATATTTTACCCATATATTGTTGATTTAAACCCTTTTTAATATATTAGATAATAATTATGATTTCAAGGTTTTTTATATTTTATGTATCTCAAATGTTACTATGAAAATAAAACTGATCCATAAGTGTGTCATGAGTGTTATTTTCAACCTGTTTCCATTAAATCGATCAAATATATGATTTTTATAAATTTTGATTCATTTAATAAACTGTTGTTATTTATAAAATATAATTAATTCCCCTTTTGGTACTATTCACATAAATTGTCTTGGAAATGAAAATTGACTTTATGTAAAAATAATATAAATCATACAAAAATCGAAAAAAATTTAACTAATATTTCAAATTCATTGAAGGCTTCTAGTCTTCCAAAAAATTGTTAATGTTATTGTTTCTAAAATCATTATTTCTTCTTTTATAATGATTCTATAATAAGTTATCCCAAATTTATTTTAATTTAATGTAATTATTTTTCACTATGAATTTATAAAAAATTAGTATAAAAAATTAATTAATATATTAAATAATCATTTATAATTGAGACATCATCATTTTTCCTTATATTAAATTTTTATAGATATTAGAAATCAGAGTGTGTAACATTGAAATATAAAATTTTTTATGGATATGGTAAATTTTTTTGATCCAATTAAATTAAGTAAATAAGTAGGTTAATTTTGTGATCTTATTTCATGGTCTTCACCCTGATTTTTCAATTTAATGTTACATTGGTTAAAAAATACATACCACGGTAACTATTTATAATAAACAAATATAAAATGGAAATATTTACACACTTTTAACCTCTTATTTCCAAATAGAGAATCCATTTATTAGCAATTATTTTCTAGAAGTTTTAGAAATTAATATAGTATAAAAAATTAAATTGTAATGGAAAACATTTATTTATGAAAAATATATTTTTATGTATAAATTTTTATTATATAAAATTCTTCCATAATTTTGATGATATTGAAATTAATTAGGTTATACATTTATATTATAGAAATAATGGTACTTTTAAAATATTCTAAAATAAAATAGTATTTTGTAAATGCATCAAATAATATTGTTTTCAATAAAAATAAAATTTTTTCAAAATTTAATTTTTTTATAAGAATGAGGTATTTCCTAAAAGTGAAATCAGTCATTATTTAATAGAAGAAATTATATAATTCTAAAAAGGAAATTTAAAAATATCATCTTAATGAAAATGAAATCTCATCAGGTGTGTCATTGAGAAAAAAATATTCAAAATAGAAATCTCATTGTTAGAAATCTCATATCTAGATAATTCTCATCAATATAAGTGCGTGTGATTATATAATTTGTGGAGAAAAGTGATACCATAAATTTCATCCACTTATAATCAAAATTACCAAAAATATAAATAACAACATTTATTATATATTTCACAATAGTGGTAGGGTCCCATTCAATCCAAATGATCATCCATCCAAATTTATTTTCTATTTCAATAGCAATAATTATGGAAAGTACTTATGAATCAAGATATATAATGAAACCACATGGAACATATAAATAGCCAATTTCATCAGCATTATGGATTCATAAAATTGTACCATAACCATATGTTCATGGGTTCCCTCTATAATTACAATCAGTATTATATTTATTCCACCCACTTGTGGGGAGATCCATATAACAACAAAAGTTGAAAAAATACGATTATAATACCTATAATTCCATAGAATTTACGCACAAAAAAACCATTATTAGTATAATTAAAAAAATTTTTTTTATGGAATTATATTTAATTATGGTGGTAATCATTGGAATGTGATTTTATTTAATTCCAAAAATTGTACTATAATGAATTATCCTATTTCAACTATCCCATGAAACATTTTGAACATCCAAACTAGCAAATAGAAAGTGCTTCAAAATATACATAGATAGGGCTAGGAAGATGATGGAAACAACATAAACATGAATTCATTCTTCACGATGTTTCACCACTTAATGATTATCATTAGTGGCCTTTAATTTTTTTTTACCAATTTCATTATACATGGAAACAAATTTTAGACAATTCATAAAAATTAACTCTATGGTAATTTTGACATGATGATTTCAAAAATGATATATTTCTTATCAAATTTAATTTCATAAAGTAATATAGTTTAATTATAATATTAACTAACATATATCATGAAAACACATTATCGAAGAAAACATATTTTTGTGTAATAAAAGAAAATTAATAAATAAAATGTTCTTATATCTATTAAATTAATCAATTAATCTTTATTGAATGGAAAATTTATAGGTATTTATAATTTATTTTTCATTCCTAACTATATATAATGTTTATGTTATAAATGCAATATTTAAATAATAATAATATATCATGGTTTTTTTAATCTCAATGTATCATATTGTTTACGCTTTTAAAAATATTTTTCCTTGACAATACATTGATATTAAAATGTTTGGGACAGCTATAACATCAAATTTGTTTGAATGTATACTCATTTTATTGTGGGTTTTTATTTTAGTTTTTGATGTGTTGAGGTTTTTTTAGAAATAATAGATTATAAATGTTCTTTGGATCACCATTTTTTTAATTTATATGTCTTTTTTATGGGAATTTAATAATTCTAAATTTAATTTTCACCCTTATGCATGGAATTAGGCATGCAAGTTGGTTAATTCATTCTATATAGAAGCGTGGTGTTTTTAGGGAGTATCATGATGTTAAATTATCATTAATATAAGTGAGGTAAGGGTAATTCACACAATGTATAATGGTATTATCAATTTATAACTATTGTATAATGAAAATATATTATTTCTATAGGTTGAATGAGGGTACTACCCATTTAATCTAATAGTAATACATTTTAAGGGATTTTAGGTTAAATTTGATATTTTGTAGAGCTATCATTGTTTTCAAAATAACACACAAGGGTAATTTATAAAGTTAATTATAGTTTTTGGAAAGATGTATAAGGGTAACATAGTACCCTGATTTTAAAGATATAATCCATGAAAAGTTGAATCTATTATACCCTTATTTTGTGATATTTTTTGGGAAAACATTAAATAACTTGTTTTTCATTTGTTCATCCCCAATAAACACTAACAACACATTAAGATGATTTTAAAAGCCTATAATCTTATGTTATTAATTCTCATTATTTTTAAAATGGAATTAATACTATTTTAAAATATATCAAAACATATAAAATAAATATTTTATTAAGGGGAGAAATTAAATAGTGATTTTAAATTGGGGAGGGTTTTATTTGTCAACTGCAATTGAAGGAGATATGGTGACTTTATCACATTTCTTTTCCATTCTTTCTAGGATATCAATGGAAGGGTGATATATCTGTTTTACTTGATAATTATATCATATATTCCTTATGGGTGTTTTCATGTTAGGGGATATTTAATTTTGTTAAAGTAGTGTAACAATACATCAGTGCAAACACATTAATTTCTCAATGTTCAAGTTAAATTCATTTTGAGGAAACAATTTATAGTTTTTCATAATGGAATGAAAATGGGGTTCTAAATTGTGTTTTCTATAATAAACAATTTATTCAAATTATATGTTTTATTAAATATCTACTGGTTAATTTGAAACAAAAAAGTATTTTAAGGCAAGAGAGTTATGGTGGCTTTATATGAATATAATTATTAATTTTTGAAAATTTTTATATAAATTATTTTTTCATATATATCAAAAAGGAACCTTGGGTGTGTATGGAATAGAAAAATGGAAACATTAGATTTTTTGGAACCGTAAGGGGTTATTATTGTGATATTAATATACTATGGACAAACATGATATTTTTATGATTCATATTATTCTAAGATTATTATTATTCACTTATCCTATAATATATTACCAAATAAATGTTGCCACTTATTCTTGTTTTTAAACATAATGTTATTGTTCATGATTGGTTGATCACATGATTATATAATTTTACTTCCATTGATGTTTCAGTTTATGGTCATGAACTATATTTCATGGGCCTATTATATTTCATTTTATTTTTAATATGAAATGATTTATAATTATGAATATATTATTATAATAAAATATTTTCACTCATATTTTATTTAGAAAATGATTTCTTAAATTTAAGAAGTAATGGTTGAATAGTGTTGGAAATTTTTTAGGTTCATATTGGTATCATTATATGTATTGTATTGGCAACATACGTTTTTCCATTAGGTGTTTTCAGATTCTAATTTTTTCAAATTATGTAATGGGAAGGATGTTATATCATTCTAGGTATCTCGTGCTTCAGTTTTATTATTTTTGAGATGTATGAATGGTGATGGTTTTTTACATTGAGACTATTCATTTGACATTTCATGTTGTATTTTAAGGTTTACCATTTCCAGCATGATGTTGTATGTCTCATGTATATATTCACATCATCAGCATTATACTTTATAAGATTATATCATTTAGTTAATTCTTTTGAATTATTTGTTTTTTATGTTGATCTTCACTCTGTTTTCCTCCATCATTAATGATATATCTCTTTTACTGCTTTTTTTTATTATAATAATTAATTTCTACAATCACATACTCGCAATAACATTACATTCCAATATCTTTTTTGAATCTCATTACATTAAATCTGAATAATATTTTGCATGTCTATAAATATTAACTATATCATTAACACTGAACTAGTAAAAACCTCTATTTTAACAGGTGACACACATATTCACTATATATCATAATAAAAATAGTTATTATTTAGAAAAAAAATTCATGAATAAATTATCTTACAAAAGGATACCAATTATTATCAATACTACTCTCTCATCATATAACCACCCTCATTTAAATTATGATCATTTTTATATTAAACATAAGAGTTATCCATAACTAAATCATGTGTTCCATAATATTTATCCCCCTAAATATAAATATCTAATAAAATAAATTTTTAGGGTTATCAGTACAAATGAGTATATTTCCCTATAGAATTAATGTAATATAATTGAGTATAATCCTAATATGATTGATGTAATCCCCCTTAAATTTTGAATATATAATAATTTCATTTAATAATATCTCTCACTAATGGAAAAAACTAATTTTTACATGATTATGGATATTTTAATCTCACAACATTATATACGACAAAAATAACACACATATTCCATCATATTAAGAATATACAAGAAATTTCAAAAATTTATGTATTCTCACTTATTCTATTCCAATACATATTGGTTTCATGACACATTACAGTATTAGTTAAATTTTAATGATAACATTCAATAAAATTATAAAAATAAATGTTATAATATCATCAATAACTATACTATGGAAGTCATAATATGAATATGAGTTCCCATGTGACATAATTATTCTTAACATATGATACTGTTAGAACATTATATTGATATCTTTTTTCAATCCATTGGTATGCACTGTAATTTTTATATTTTTTTCTCTAACATAATTACATAACATTATTATTTAATCAATCCAAGTTGTTTATAAAGAGAATATGATTAACCAAGGTAGATCCCCTAAGAGTTTCAAATCTGTTGTGGATTTATTCCTTTTTGTCATGCATTAGGGGACGAATGAGTAAATAAAATATCCACCCTTTTAAGGTTTATTAACCTTAAGAACATATATTTAGGATCCAATATACATTTTTAATATCTAGAAATGTATTAAAATTCTAGGAAAAATAAAAAAATCCATTTAATCAAAACATCATTATGTTATCCAATACTTGGACTTATTTCTTTAGGATTACATAATGTTCCATTTATCATAACCCATGGTAAAATTTGTATTTTAGGTTAACAACAAATCATATAGTCTTCCAAAATGGATACTATAACATTGAAATTACAATCAACCCTAACACACCAACCCTTAAAATGTATACAATAAACATCATATTAGTTGATGTTATCTAAACCATTCCTTCAATACTGTATATGATTCCTCAAACCCACACTCCCAAATCCAATTTTCTAAACACAATGTTTACAAACATGATTTTATTCCAATAGTAAAATCTGTTATATCATTATCCATAATTAATAAATCATTAATAATTATGGAATTTATTACATCCAAAGGTGATTTTATTGTTTAGGGGATTTTATAATTATTATGAAAGAGAAACTAATAATTACAATGTTGTTAATATCAAATAGAAAATATCCCCATTATATAATAAACTAGAAAATTAAAGAAAAAAATTATCAATCTAAAAAATATTATTTCACTTGTTAAATCCTTTTGAAAATGTCTCATTTTCTATATTTATTCATAATAAATGAATGAAAAATAGTAATTTTTATAGTAAACACACATTAAAATAAAAACAAAACGGAAGAAATAATGGAATAAATATGTTAGATGGAATATAAAAAGAAGGAATCCATAATCAACATCAAATATAAAGTATTTTATATACATGAACACTAATTAAATCATTTAAATCATTAATACTATTATCATACTGAGAGAATTCATATTTATAGAAATTAAAAACTCAATGACAATGACATGGGCCAAAACAATTTACTTATTTTCATAACCATTTTCCTAGAAAATTACTAAATTGGGTAGGTTTTTTCTTATGATATATAACCAGATCTCAAAAGGATATATAATTCTGGTGCCCAATAATTGTTTGATTATATCTAATTTATTCATCATAAGAGTCAACATGAATTTTTATTCCATTCACTATGGAATATCTTACAAAATGATTTCCGAATAATCTGTATAATATATGACGATAAATATCATCAAATAATAAACCACCTGTAATAGTCAGTAAGTGTCATAATTGATAATACATCTATTAGTGTCAGTAATATGAATTACATGATCATAACCCATCCTGAGAAAGAAGGTTGGTGTTAAAACATTCCAGTAATAATAAGTATTATAATTACATTTTAAATAGTGAAAATAATTTTTAAATGTCATCAAAAGGGTTAACGATATCTTATACCTTGTTGAGAAATAATATGGATGGTCAAACATTATAATAATAAAAATTAGTATAATAACACCATATAATGTACTCATACATTTACCCAATGGGGAATAATAACCAATTTTTATTATATAAATATTTATTTTCACACTGTATACCTCAATAATTTTATATATTAGTCAAATATAAAATAAAATGAATAGAATTAATCCATATAGATGTGGCTGAAAGAAATTTTTCCAATAATCATATGGATTATAATAATATCAACGTAAATACTAATATTTCTCATTTTTTCAAAATAATAATACTAATATAGGTAAAAATAATAAAATCAAAATTATGTAACATTTGATGTCCATACCATATTGATAAATTAGATTACAACTAAATCAAAAAATTAATAAAATGACTATAAGATAATTATAGGTAGTAGTTTTTTTAAAATAACCTAAAAAATCTAAAAATTGAAATATATAATGGTGATGAAATTTATGATAAACAACATTGTAAATGAATTCATCAGAATATATCAAAAAAATGGGAACTAGAATAATTTTTTTTAATAAAATGATTTAATTGCCCCAAATTATAAAATATATTTACCATGAGATATTTTCCCCACTATAGTAAATCATTTTAGATTTTATAATGGAAATACAAAATAAAAAAATCATTTAGAAAAAACAATTACATTTGAATTGAATAAAAATCTATAAGTTCGTTTGAAAGTATATTTTGAGAAGTTGACGTGATAGATTTTAAAAAACATAACATTTAAAAGTAATCCAAAACAATGGATCCAGGAAACGGATTAATTTTTATCTTCCAAAAATTATTTTAGGAAGACAAAAAAATATGAATTTTAAATTATTTTCATTATATTCTAAAAAATAAATTTGTTTAAACCAAAAATTGAAATATCAATAAATTATTCAATTTAAATTTTACAAAATAGAAATACATGATATCATATATTTGGGTGATAATCCTAATATTGGAAAAAAATAATTTCATTATTAAATAATTAACCTCAAATAAATGATTCATGAGTTATTAATATATTTTATGAGAAATGAACTCTAAGAAGAGTGAATATTTTGAATCATTTTATATGTTTGGAAAATATAAATATGTAGATATTAAAACATTATAAAATCAAAATTTATAATGTTCCAATCTTCTATGAAATATTTTGAGGTGGATTTTCCTAATTAAATGAATGATTATTGAGTAACCAAACCCAAATATGCCTTATGTAAAATTTTATGAAAAATAAAAATGATGAAAATAAATTGATTTGTATTAGAATATCCAATGAATTATAATGAAATAATGTATCAATAAATCATGGGATTTTAATTTAGAAAAACACAATACATAACATTTAATATTTCTCAGTGAATCATAATTATGACCTAAAAACCATTAGGACATGAGTATAAATTTAATCCTAACCCCATGTAAGAGAGGGATTGAAATTTAACATTAAATAACAATGATTAATGTTAATTTATGAAATTCCATCCCTAATAGATAGTATATTATATACATGAATTAAATTAGGTGCATAATAGAAAACATGTCTTAAAGAGTAAAATTTGACTTGAAACCCCTTTCCTCAAAAATAATTCATTGTATAAATGAAAAAAATATTTCGAATAATTAATTTATGTTTATTAAGTAATATTTTAAAAACTATATTCACAACAATAAAGAAATATAATAAAAATATATAATAATTATATAAATATATTTTTTTACCAAAATTTAAAACCCAGTGTAACTAATCTATATCTCTATAATCTAGTTTTATAGAATTAAGGTTTCCATATATTAGTTTCCAAAATTAAATAAATATTCAAACAAACAATAAAGTAAAATAGATGTTCCATTAATATTTTATAAATGTAGAATTTTATTTTTGGTACTTTTTCTACAAACCATGAATATGGAATCGGTGATAATCATGTTTCTACCGTTCTAAATAAACTAATGGTGTTTCTATAAGTAATGAGTTAAATCATGATTTGATTTTATTGGAAAACAAAATTATTTAAAAATTTATAATAAATTGTTTGAATAATTCGGTTCTCAAAGTTAATGTTGATAAAAAATCATATTAATCATGTACTAAGTGTTTAATCCAATTGAAATATGAGCCAACCATGATTAATATAAGATTATAAGGTGGTATTGTTGTAATATAGTTTTTAAAATAGCCTAAAAAAATATTTGTTCATATTTTTGTTGTATATAATAATTTAAAATTTTTATTATCAAAATATTATTTACATAAAATCAATATGTAGAAATAATATATAATTTTCATTTTTTTTATTAGTTTTATATCATTAAATTAATAATAATATTTTATTTATCATATTATATATAATTTATATAATTTTTCAAAAAAACAATTATTTATTATTTAATAAAAAACTTAATAATTGGTTAATAATATCCTTATTATCATCCAAATAAGGAAAATATTAATAAAATAATGAAAATAAATCATTTCATAGAATATGTAGTGGAGACATATGTAGGGATAAAAATTTCATTTACCATGAAATGTGTAAAATGAGAAAAATTGTTAAATGCTTCAAAATAAAAAATGGGTTATAAAATTCATATTTTTTTATTAAATTACACTATATGATCATCCTTTTATGTTGTTAAAGGATGAAAATACGTTTATTATAGAGTTGGTAGTCCTAATAACAAAAGTATTATTGTTTCAATTATTACAATAGAAATTGAAAAATGTGATTAAAGATTATTACCATAGAATAATAATTTTTACTATATTTCCAATAATGTTTCATTAAATAATGAATTTATTATTAGGTTTGGAAAATGAAAATAAAAACTAATTAAATTATGTAAAAATAACTTCTCATGGAAGGTAATTGGATATTTCCTTAGAAAATCAGTTAGAAATTTTTGTGGATTGGGTAATCTTGTGTGACCAAAATCTCAACAGAGGAAAATATTATTACAGGGGATGGAAAATTGTTCAGTTTTTATGACTAAATGTAAATTTTAAGAGTTCCTTGATGGGGTGTAGAGAGACCCCCTTTATAAGTGATGATAATGGATTATTTGTAAATATGAAAATGTTATATAAATGAATCTAACATTAACAATTCTTGTGGCTCAAAAAATGATAAAAAATTGATTGGGTAACTGGTAAGGTAAGTCAAATTATCATACACTCAATTGTAGATATCTTTTTCATGTGTTGGTATGTTTATCACTAGAATTATTTATTTTATCAATTCATGTTTTAACGTGGTAACATGTTTAAACATTATGTTACTTGTGCTTTATGGGATAGTATAATGTGGTCCTTAAATGATATTTTCAACCCATTGAATATAAAATATAATAATACTTCATTTGATAAATTTTTTAAATGCACACAAAATTATTTTTGGAATAAATATATCTAATATATTGAAACCATTTTGAGATAATATTACATATGTTATAATATATAAAAAATTTAAATGTAAAAATTAAATATAACATATCTAAATTTTTGAATGCATATTAAAAAAATATGTATGTTCTTATAAAATGGTTTCATAAATTTCAATATTGCCACAAATATACTATTAATTTCATAAATTTATTTTATTCATAAAACTAGTCTTTTGAACTATTCCCCTAAAAATTTATTTTTAGTAAAAAAAGTATTCTTTAGATTAAATTTTTTTGATTCATTAAAAAATAAAATTCATTTCATAAAAATTAAATTTATAAAATAATACAATTTAATATTTATATAAATAGCATTAATATACTAGAAAACTGCTCATATTGAAAATTTTCTTTTTCAAATGATTACTACTCTGTATTACAATATACTATAACTTAATAATTAATATATTTAAATATTATTATATATATTATCAATATTTTTTATTATTGTACTTCTATAATATTACAGTTTCTTAAAAAATAATTTAATAAAAACATTATGGATAATAATATGATTTTATTTATTGTTTTAGTTATACAAATTAAATATCATTCATAGGATAAACATCCATTGTTTTCATTCTATAAATAATTTATAATGATGTTACCAATATTTATTCTAGCTAATTTATTAGAAATGTTTTTATAGTCTATATGTATCACAGTTTAATTTTATTTTTGTATTACATGGGGAGTAAATTATCAATCACTCTAACTTATTTAAAGGATATAGTATAATAAAATTATAAGGTGTTAAAAAATTTATTTAAACAAATCACCATTAATGGAAGCATGTTCATGAACCATTTTAAACATGTTCTATTTGTAGTATAACTCTTAAATATTGATTACAAGATGGGTCAACCCCATATAAATACAAAACCCCCCATTTTAGAATAACCATACCCAAAAAATCATCCCCCACAGCGGTTATGGTTAGTGGAATTGTGTAGAAAGGACGGAAACTAATAGAAGAAGTAGATTGCATATTAACCTCTTAATCAACATGAAAAACAACCATGAATCTAATATTAATATATATAGAGGATCTAAGAAAAATGAGAGATATACTTGGGAGGTGTCGATTTTAGGGGAAGTTTAAAATGGTTTCATGGGTAGAAATACCGAATGAAAATAATCAAAAAAATGGGGAAAAATAAACATTGCCTAGTTATATAGTTTTATTTATTGTTTACAGAAACACACGTAGAAAATGAATCTTTCGCTACCTCCAAACATCATATATAATATTATTGTCATGAATTATTTACCAAACCATGTGTTGGTCATCTGGTTACTATTGTAAACAAACTTGATATAGAACGAATTTTCTTCTACATGAGTTCAAAACAATAGTTCTTACCATGTATCCCTAGAAGAACATTTAAAAAAAATCCCAATAATGGGTCACCCTTGACCATTTGGAGAAACAAATAAGATAAATATCAATATGAAAATAGTTTATTCATGAGACACATGAGTAATGTAGAATATTTAAGAGGAATGAATGGTTAAATCAGAGTAAGATACCTCAGTAGGGTTGATTATATGGTTCATGATGATTGTTTGTTGAATACACACTCTTGTGGTCAAACATAGGGTAAATAGTTATTATTAGGTTCCATGAATCAATTTATTTTAAATTGTAAATGTTTATCAATTGTTAGTTACTTAGGTGAGTGAGGTTGGGGGCCTATTCTAGGTTTATAATGTATATATTGTATTATAATTCTCAATCATCATGTTGAGGTCATGAATGATGGTTGTCACTATATATTGGAATAATATATAGACAGTAGTATTAGTTAATTACAATAATTTTTTTTAATTACTATAATTTATCGATTCTTGGGAAAAGGAATATATGATTATTAATTCTTATAGGCTCTCTAAAATATGGTTCAGTCACACTGCCCAGAATTGAGGCATTGTAAAATAAAAAATTAATAAATCACATTTGTGTCGATGTAACATAAAAACCAAAACACCCCCAAATATCTATCCCAAATCCTAGTTTTTACAATCAAAATTAACATAACTGATTTTTTAGAAATATTGGTTTCATTTTTCATTCCCTTTGGTGGATCATTATTTTCCATAATTTGGAAAAGGGGGGAAATGAAATACATTAATAGATATCATGTCTTTGAATCTTATCCATATGAGATATTTACACATAATAATATTGATATCCCTAGTTTTGTTGAATACATTGACATGGGTGATGAAGGTAATTTCATGTTGTGTCACCAAAATATGCAAAAGAGATGTGGTAGGATTCCCACATAGATGATGATCATAGATTTTGTCATTCTTTAAATTTGGTTCATAGAGTGTTTCGGAATGGTTAATGTGAGGCAATCATCTAGAATGAATAATATAAAAACATGAAAAACATTTGTTTCATTCGAATCCAACATCAAATGATAACATTTAATCTGGTTATGCTTTTCGGATTTGAATAATATAAGACAAGTATGATAGAATATTTTACTCAAATATTTATTTTATACTTGTATAATAATATTTTCATGGACAGAATATAGACATTATACCAATACATAAATTCATTGATATAAGGTGACATTTCCATCAATAATAAATGAGATCCATCACTTAAACTTGATAAGTGGTTTAATCCACCATGTCATTGGTTTAAGGATAAATTTTTTTATGTCATTGTCTCTTGGTGAATAAGATTTATATGATACATAGAGACCCAATTTGTCTCTTTTTCATGAATGGAGGTACTCTTTTATCTTCATCACTTAATTCCTAGGATTACGTCATTTTACTTAAAGAAATTGGTTCACTAATTTTTTGGGTACATAATCCTACATGATAATTAATTCTGAGAGGATTAGAAGAAAAGTATTTAAAATAATGAATATTTAGAGTGGACTTACCTTATTTATTTCAATAAAAGATTCCATATACAGTTATATTTTTGACAATTAGCACTAATTGAAAAATAAAATATTTAGTATTTTGAAAATTATATAACCCATTTATATGAATTTAAACTTGCATTTAAAAAATTATTGGAGATCTAAAATTTAAAAATTACTCCATAGTTTGGTACAGAATACATGTTTGTTAAAACTATTGAAATGTTGATTTTTAGAAAACCCTGTTTCATAACATTTAATAACATAATATCATTTATAAAAATTCATATAATCCAAAAAAATCATTACTAAATGATATTTATTTACGTTAATGATAACATGAATGGATAGTATATTTAATGACCAATTCCATTTGAAATACTATGAAATAAACTTCTTATAGTGTATAACATATACCCATATTTTTTTATTTCTTATAAAATGTAATAAAATATAAATTTTAGGTTATACCTATTACAATATGTACATCACAACATTTTATTTGATAATAATAATTATTTTCATTTACATATTCATTGTTGAATTTTTGGTACACCAAATATTGTATAAAACAACATTCAAATAATTAAATACATAAATTAATAAATATATATATATATATATATATATATACATACATACCCACATTCAATACCATTATTTATTTTTAATTGAGGATAGATAAAGTTTTTATGGGATACATGATGATTGAATATGTTTTAATTGCATATGTATCATTTTTTAAAAGATAATCATTATAGTAACATAAATATAGGGTCATTTAAATCCCTTATATAATATCATGTGATTTGAATGATTATATTGTATATCATTTCAACTATATTTAATTCAAAAAAGTTATATATAAAATTAAAATAAGAAAACTATTAATTTATCATCCTTTCAATAGATATGTATAACAGCCTAATCATTCATACATTGTAAAACATCATGTTAAATATTTTCATTACATATCATTATTATCCAAAACAGAATCGTAAAGGTTTAGTTTCCTTGATGAAAAAGAAACATAACAAATAGTTAAATAAATGATCTAAATAATTTTACAATATTTCATAAAATTTATAAACCATATTAGAAAAAATATAGTTAAAACCATTGTTTATAATTTTAGGAAATGATGAAATTGAAAAGTGAGATCTCATATGTGTTTTAAGGGTATAAAAATAGAAATTGATCAAATATCATTACTGGACATAAGATCACAATATGTTTATGACAACATTATCTTAATATTAGAAAATCATAAACCAGATTTTATAGATCATAATTATGAAAAAATGACATAATGTATTATCAATATAATGACATAATACAGAAGGGAAAGGATTTATAACTAATAAATAAATGTCAATTATATCATATCTGAAGTATAAAACATAATTTTTTTTAATTCAAATTTTTATATAAAATAATGTCCTTTTTCATAAATTTCTACTAACAATATCATTGTTGAATTCGTTCACTCACCATTCCATTTTTTCCTATGTGAATGTCCACTCTCTAGACTATATTATTGGAAATATTACGTTACTAAATTGGGTTAACTATCCATTATAGAAGTTATTTTCTCATGATATAATCTTACTATCCGATGTATTTTATTGATTTATATTCCAAGAACACCCATCACACAATGAAAACAAAACTTTTGTGAGCTACAAGATCATAAAACATTCATCATATCAGCAAAACATAACTCATGAAAGGAATAAAATAAAAAAAAATCATGAAAATAGAAAATATCCCTAAATATAAAAAATAAATATGGTACCATTGGATCATTTCTCCAATAAATCACAAAATGATTCAAATGATTCATTATTTATATAAATTTCCTCAGAACATAAAAACAATTTTTTTCTAAGAAATATACAAATGTTATAGGAAATAAATAAATTTGAATATAAAATTTTCAAAAAAATATTCAGAAAATTTTTTAATTTAATAAAAAGGAAAATTATAATTGATTAATTAATTAATAGAGTATTCATGATGGCAGAGAAATCCATTCATGCGGTTTTTTAGAAAAAATTCATTCAATTGTTTTATAAAATAGAAAAATTTACCTTGTTTGGATGAATATTAGATGGTTCATTTTAAAACATAGTAGGGATAGTGAAATATATTAAATAATGAATTTAAATAGTATTCTAATAATAATAAAAAATCATTTAAATAATATAATGAAAATTTGGATATGGATGACATGATTCAAAACTGAAGAGAGAAAAATGTAAGTTTTCCTTAAATTCATTCATCTTGGCTCTTTAACACATAATTGGAAAAAATGTAATGAAAACATGAAATAAATATAAATAACCATAGTTTAAAAAATAAATATGGTTTTATAGAGTTATAATATATTGATTCATTATTAGATAATTTAGTATATATAATCCCATTAAAATTAAGGTTGTAACATAAAACACATTCCGTTGCAGTAATATTTAAATCATAATCCAGAAGAAGTAAATAACATCAACTGAAACACTAAAAAAAATATTGTTTGTTTATTCATTATAAAATATATAAATGGGATAGTATATAATCTTCCTAAAATATGATTGGCATATAGAACATATTTTTTCCGAATGAAATGAAATTGAAATGAAGAACCCTTACGACTTTAGTAATTTTTTAATAGATGCTCATTGGATGCTTGAAAAAAAATGATTCATTAAATACATTTAAATAAATAATTTTTTATTTCAAAATATAATATTTAGAATTATATATTTCATATAAATAATATATTTCAATGTAACATTAAAAAATGTATCACCATGAAGAGTAATTGAGATGAAGCCCTTACATCAAATCTATCGTTCTTCGTATGAATTATAAAATAAAATATAATTAATTTAAATTCATTATAATTGTAGAGATTAAAATTATTAAAATATATAATATAATATAAGATTCAATTATATCATTCCAATTCACAATTTTTTAATAATTATCAATTAAGGAAATCATTTATAGAGTTAACTACTTCATTTTTCATGAATTTCATAGTTTATAAGTTATCGACCATACAATTCAATCATCATATCACTATATTAATATTTTTAATCATGACGATAACATAATATATAATCATTTTGTACATATTTATAACCATTAATGTTAATTGGACATGAAAAATAAATTACATCACTTCAGGGAGATGATAATTTGTACATATACATGGGTAATGTTTCCACATTTAGATAAATGGAAAAACAATGGAAATTATAATGGCACATTAAATAATAATTACAATTATAATTATTATGTAAACATTATATTTATCAATTTATTATTCGTTTATCATTTAAATAGTAATAAATTTACTAAAACACATTACATAGTAGGTTTAAGTGATAAATATAAATGATCTATCCATTTAACAATTAGGAACACATTTATTATAGATGATCACTAACCATATCAATGTAAATTGAATTTCTAGCTGAATAGTGTAACATATAGTTATAAAACACCACTGAAGCCATACAATACAAGACATCACACTTGGGGAAAACAGTGTATATGTTCCATCCTTTAATGATAAGATGATCAAGTATATAATAAGATCCATTATATGATAATTTTTATTATAATCATGGAGTTTTATTTAAAAGGAAAATCCCATTGAAATCGGCATTCCCATAATGAATAATTTGTTATAAAATGTATATACTTTTGAATAAAATCAAAGACCACCTAACAAAGACCTGTAGCATACTCCTCATATAATATCAACAATAAATTGTCCTGTATAAGATGAAAATAAATGAATAGATTAATTCCCTAAAAATAGGGCATATAAACCTATATAAAAATATCATTGTCAATGGAATTTAAAATGTAAAACAGAGCCTATGTACTATAGATAATACCTATAAGAATCCAAGGAGATGATTATAGCTTAATTCCTAGACTATATAAAAAAGGACATTAAATTCATGGAATAGAGTCCTGAGAGATCCAAAGGGCGATATTGGGAGAAGATGTTCACATGAATGGGGTAAAGCAGATGGAATGAAATTATATGATTCATTTATTATTATTTTTTCATTTTAATAAATAACCAACTAGTCGAACTGTTCTTCCAAACCATTTGGAATCTGTTAATACATCACCACCTAATGAGAGGGCACACACTATTAGGATATACGGTTTGAGAAATATTGTTTCAACCATGCTATATAGCACTACATTGAATTTTTGACCACTCAAATGGTAATGTAGCCCTATGTGAATGGTTGGGAAGACTGTGATCCCTTATTTTCTCTTTTAAATTCCATTCATAGTTAGTATAAACCATGTGGCCTAGGTCACATCATTCCTACTAACCAATTTATCTGGTGGGTTCTCCAATCGGTCAGGGTTCCAAACTCTAGACAAGCCCATGACACCACTGAAACATATGGGACCTCATTAAGAATTCATAAAATATTCAAAAAAATTAGTAAATTTTTTGAAGGATCCATACCTTATATAAAAAAAGTTATTACATAGATCATATATTTTAGCCATCAAATATTTAAGAATAAACTAACTCTGTAAAAAATAATGTTTCATAAAACCATTGCTGATAAAGTAATAACTTAATATTAACCACCATGAATGAAATATATTCAAAAAAGGTATTGAATATTATAATAATAATAAAATTGATGATTAAAAATAACAATTAGTTAGTATATACACTTCATAATATAATATAGTGGTATAAAATCAAACATATCTCAGTGAAAGGAAATTGAGGAGAAAATCCCTTATAAATTATGAAATTTTTTAATAGAAAGCCATTGAAATATTCAAAATCATAATATTATTTAAATACACTGAGTTAAATCACATTGTATTCAATAATACATTAATAATATTTTTATACACTATAGGTATTATAAATTTTTCCATACAATTAAAATGTGCTTTAGTGAAGGGAAATTAAGATGAATTCCTTACCCCAAATCTATCTTGTTTCATAATCTATATATACTCATGTCTATAAAATTTAACATTTTTATAATTATATTAACTAACCATATTTATATATATAATATCATGTACGATTTACTCATATTATTTCAATACATGTTTATTAACTATACTTCATTAATGTTGATATTTTCAGTGTTAACTACTTTTTTCATTTATGATTGTAAGGAACCATATTTTTTTGTTACTTTTATCCATAATTACCTTTCATTTGAACCTTAATGGAACATTTTTTTGTACATGAAGAGCCTTTTGGAGAAGTTGACCAAATGTTTTGGGGATTTCTGTTTTTTTGAATTGTTGGAGTATTGGAAAAAATGAGTTATGTGTAAAAAATGTGTTGGGGGTTTGTTAATGGGGGTTTTTTGGGAAAATTAGGTGAAACTAAAATAAAAAAATAACACATTTTGTATGAGTATAACACATCATTTAAATTTTTTGGGTTTTAAACAAATAATTTTGAGTTTATGGATTTTTCAGCAGAAAATTATGAAAAGAATTTCTCAACATGTAATTAGATTAGACGCCATGTAAATGCCCTAACTAAACTTTTAAACGTATTTTGTAGTTGAATTATGAATATTTTTCATCTATAACTCTCCTCCATCCACCCAAGTATAGTTTTTATTATTTCATTGACTCATAGATAGACCCTATGATTTCCTGACATATGTTCATTATAAATCAAAAGATAGATTGTAGAATTGTACCATCAATTATTTGATATTGTGTAATTGAGATATATATCACTATTTTGCTCTTCATTCTAGATTATATATGGTTTTTTATACAAAATTTAATTATGATATAGAACTATGATTTTTAGACCTTTAATCATTTGATCAATAATTTTGTATTTTCATCTAAATTTTGTTCTTCATTTCATTCTTGACTAATATGCATCTAATTTTGGATTCATCCACTAGAAATAATTGTAAATAAAATGAGGTATGTGGTATAATGTTCCAATAAAAATGTTTTGATTTAGATTTAGTACATGAAATTTTTTTCAATAGAAATTTTTTTTTATGAAATTAATTTCCAAAACATAATTATCTAATGTGGTAAATTAATTTATTATATGAATGTGAAATTGTGGGATATGTGAATAATTAACAATGGAAATTTATTGGATGATATTTATGGTTGAATAGAATAATAAATTGGGAATTAATTTTGTGATATCTAAATTTTAATTTTGAATAATTAATTGGTGAATTAATTTATTGAATATTTATATTGTAAAAGGATTAGTTAATTGTTTATTTAATTAATTGATGTTTGAGATTTATGTGTATTATTGAGTTATTATAATATATGAAAATTGTTTATGGTAATATGAAATTTTGACCATGTATTATTATTGGTAATATGATCATTCAATTATGTATTATAAAATCGTGAATGGTATCATGGGAATTTTTCCATGTGTTATGAATGGTAACATTCCCATTAAATTATGTAATGTAAATTGATGTATGATAACATAGACATTCATCCATGGAATAAAAAATCATAATATTTTTATTCAATTGTGATCATTAATGAATGGTAACATGGTTTATTATTTGTGACAATGAATGAATGGTAACATGTTCATTAATTTGTGAAATAAATAATGAAACATGGTTATACTAGTGTGTGAAATAATGTATATTAACATGGAAATTAAATTTTGAAAATATGAATGCTATCTTGTATATTGAAATAGTAGACATCACATGTAGATAGTTCAGACTTCAACATGGACCGAAGCAGGTATTGAGATATGGGTTCCCATGATAACCTGATGTTTATGAGGTTAAATGATGATTAATTGATAATGTGATAACTGATTAATTATGCATTGTAATTGTTTATTTATAGAACAACACACACTATTATCATACTAGATATTTTTTTTGAAAACATTGGTTGTGTTTTAATAAGTTGTAATCACACCCTATTTGGTATTCATGAATTGCACCCAAAGAGATATTATTATATTATTACATGTTATTAGAAAATGTCCATTGTTAGATAGATGTTTGGGGATGGAGCACATATGTGGGAATCAGATGTTGTTTCTGACCCTATTGGGAATCATAAGAGTCTTTATTTTATATTTTCTATTTAGAAACATAATACAGAACATAGAATTTATTGATTCTGTTTTAGTTGGATACTCTATATCATATTTTTAATATCATGAGATCATAATATTTCACATTGAAAACTATTTCTTCCCCGTTGGTTTTTGTTTTCACTGGTTTATGACTCAAATCATAGGGGGTATGGTCTCCCCATGAATGAATTATCATTTCACCACTTCTAATAATGAGACTATAGAGTATGGTTAGGCACAATTGAATTCATTTTAATATCATATTCCATGCACCGACATGTGGAACTGTGCCCGAGACGTGAAAAAATCGTAATATATAGGTTTTATTATATTTTTCATTTGTCTTACTACTTAAGAAATGTATAATGGATATTACCAATAATATGGACTTGTAAATTAGTGTGTTCATGGGAGTTTCAAACACATTAATAGTGGAAAACATCAGTACTCAAGGTGTGATTGATGTTATTGATGTTTCTTATTATAGTTGAATATTATTTCACCATGAGTGACCCACCAGTTGTGTGATGTGATAATTGCTATTGTGATTTTTTGAGAAAATTCTTCTGGATAGAATGGAATTAGATTTTAGTTATCATGCATCATTTTTGGCACACAGTATTATTGTTTTACAAGCACCACTTTTGGAATGCATCTGAAAATGGGTCATGGGTAAGTAGTTGAACTTGAACTGTTTGTTTGGATTGTAGAATTGAATTCAAAATGGTACCTAATATGATATCATAAAAGGTAAAATGATGTAATAATGTGAATAAATGGGGGATGATATGTGAAATGTGAACATAGAGAAGATTTTTACCCTTGAAATCGAGATCTAGGTATATTACTGTTAAGGGTAGTTTTATGGCCTCAGTTTTGACCACGTGGAAAGATGTGGGGAAAAGGCTTATTGAGACATAATGTATTTTTTACCATATTTAAATGTTTTATTGTTTTCAATTATGTCCTATGTTTTTTGACATTGTTGAGTTACACTTCCCTAACAATGTTTTTTGATAGTATTATAGTATTATAAGGTTGTAAATGATTCTCTAGTTGTAGAACATGAGGCACTAATAGTCCTAGGTGATGAAGATAGGGATAAGATCTGAGTAAAATTCTCTAAATTCATTAAATTCATGGAATGAACCAATTTTGGGTTATTAAAAGATTTTGGGAACTAACAAAAGTGTTCCAATTGTAAAACCATATGAAATTTAAATGATTGGGTGGACATGAAGGAGATGTGTTATGGGTTGAGTCCATCGAGACGATACATGACCATTTACAGACTCCTTCCAAAAAAGGATCAATTTGGATACATATATTCCTTCATGATCAGCAATGTTCTGGAAGGATATTTAGGAAAAGACTCGAAAGGCTAATGGTATGCTATGGAATGACATCATGGAAAGGTTCTTGTTTAACTTCTATACAAGACACAGAGAAAAGAGAAAAAATTATAATTCATTTGGTAGAATCAAGGGATCAAACATTTGTTGGATTATAATGGATTCATTACTTACCTTCACCAATTTTATCTGTAAATGATATGAGACGATAAAGAGTTGTTGAGATATATTCAATTTGTAATTAATTGAGAACCTAATTCCCATGTTTACATATTTCAGTTATAAATGTTATCTGAGCAAGTGGATTAGGCTATCATAATAGAAGAGATCCAGATAGAGGCCTCTAGTGTGTGACATATAGTGGTTAATTGATGATCAAGAGGTGATACATCTACGACTAGGCAACACATATATGTCAACTTTACTCACGTTAGTGGAAATCAGAGTGGACATAGAAGAGGTTTATTTGCAACGAACCATATAAGAGTGATCTGTTATTAGATTTTTAGGATAGGCCATTATCATTGGGATTTTCCTCATCCACATGTATAGTGCTAGTCATGTGGAAATATTTGAAATATATAGTTTTACTATAGGATTTTGATATATATTTAAAGTGAGGGTTCATCTAGATAGAGTAAAAATGTGGGAAGGGGATCTTCTACACTGTATGAGGCTAGAAGAAGGATTTTTACTAGCCTATGTGGTACAGGCAAAGGAAGAGAATATTTTTGGAAAGTTCACTCATATCTTTAGAGTGGGGTGAATCAAGGGAGTCATATTGAATCACAAGGGAGAGGAGAGGAGAAATACATATATTGAAACCTACACTTGTGGATTTCATGGTTGGACCATCCAATGTGAGGGGTTCTATTCATGTAGCTTCTAAATTAGTTTTAACCTCATTTAATACATGGGGGAATAATTCGTTTATATATATATAACATTTTAATGGTATAATCAGGGTGTTTGAGTTCTATGTGGGGTCATGATGATAGATACACCATTAGGATTACGATCTATAGAAATCTGATTATTCAAGGGATGTTCTCTCAAAATCCAGAAATAACATTTTTTGGGATATCTATATAATTGAACCATCAGGCTTCGACGTGATTATAGGTATGGACTAGATAGTCTCTTTCTATTACACATAAATTTTTACCAATGGATACTTACTTTTTGACACCTAAACATGAACATAATATTCCTCGTTGGGAGTGGGATATCCAGAAAGATCGAGTGGGGAAAATTACATATCAATAAGTAGATATCACCACCCAGAATTCTAGTTTATCTTTAGGGGATGGGTTGAATTTATGGAATATTATAATTTTGAGATAGAAAATGTGACTATAAATGAAAACAATTTTTCTAATTCTTTAAGTATGAATATTAAAACACTAATAGTTTAGGAGTCTAGTTCTGAGTAGAAAATAATGTATTTACTCACTGAGATGAATGTGGTGAATCAATTGAACTAGGAACAAATTAATATTGTATTATCTGCATAGGAGACTGTGATTTTAAGATGGATTAATGACAGGAAGAATGAGGTTATAGTTTGTTTTTATTTCAGGGGAAACAATGAAGATGAGGTGTCTCATTCAGATATGATCATAGATGAGGATAAGATCATCTATGTAATGAATTGGGTTGTTGTGCCTATGATTATTTGATAAAAGATAATGTGGAATTTCATTCCTCAATGTGGGTAGTGCATCCATATGTGACTTAATGTAGCATAAACTATGTTAATTTTTTGTGTAGAAATCATGAAATATTATATATTGAATTCATGATAGGATGCTACATGTTTCAGTAGGTGAAGGATGATCAATAGTAACCTGGATTCGTTCATCAGACATTACCTATTATAATGTGGAAGTTGGATGATGTGAACATTGATTTTGTGGTGGTTCTCCCAAATAAACAACGGAAGAATGGAACTATTTGGGTTTTTTTGGTTCAACTAAATAATGTGTCACATTTCATTCATGTACAAGAGGCTTTCACAATAGAGGTGCTTGTTGTTATTTATGTGTGGGAGATAGTCTGTCTGTATGGTGTGTCATGCACTATAGATTAATATTGTGATTCACATTTCTATAGATGGATAGAGTCAAGAATTAAAAAATTTCTATGTGCATAATTATTATTAAGTCTGTTTTTCACCCATAGACAGGTGGGATGATGGATCATATTATAAAGGTATTTGATTATGTTCTATGGTTATGTGAGTTAAACATTGAAGGATCTATGTTGAAGCGCTTGGATTTTGTGAATTATTCCTAAAAATTAGTTACAAGGAAAATATAAATATGGAAAAATATGAAAATCTTTATGTTAGGGATTGTAGAATACTACCATGATTGATAGAGGCTCTAAATTCCGGGTTGATGGGACTGAGTCTCATGTTGGAGATATCATAGTAGGTTGAGCTAATTTAAAACCTATCTCTAGGGATTAGAGTGAGAATAATTCTCATGCTAAAAAATGGATCTTACCACTAAAGTTTATATATCATGATTGTGTATTTAATCATGTTTCACCTATTTTGGGTCTTTTCATGATATAGAGGAAGGTAAATTTAGCCCCCATGTCTATTGGACAATTTCATTTAGTAGAGAGAATCAGTCCAATGGGGTAGAAATTGGATCATCCACATAAATATAGCTATTTGGATGACATTTTCTAGGTATCACACCTTTTATGGTATCATCACGGCTCATCTCATGTGATAACGATAGAGGATATTTATCTTGAGATTAACATGTCCTTTGAGAAGCATCCAATTTGTGTGTCAGATCACAGTTAGATTATGTTGTAGAGAAAGTCTATTTTGAAATTTCATGTATTGTGTAAACATGGGTGTATTAATGATGAAAAATTTGAAATAAAATGAGATATGTGGGCTTAGTGGCCCAATAATTTTAACTCAATATATTAGTGATTAATTAAAATTAATTTTTAGTAGGATCTATAATATGGTGGGGAGATCGTAACATCCCATTGTTTTCATATACTTTTTTCCCTATGTTTTTTTTTCATTTGAACCTAAAATGCCAAATCGTTTTTTGTTTCACATATCCTTTTTGGCTAAAATAACCTAATGATAATGTATGTATAATTTTATTTATTAATGGAGTCTTGGTTAAAATGAGATTAGTGTTGGAAATTTTTTCCAAGTGAGTTTATAATAATTAAAGGGAAAATTGTCTAAAACTCAACTACAAAAAAATTACACATAATTTAAAGGTAATAAAAATCATTTAAATTTTAATGGTTTTTAAATAACTAAGTCAAAGTGGATATATTTTTTAGTAGAAACCTTTAAAATAAATTTCATGAACTGTAACTAACACCATGTAAATGCCCAACCTAATGTTTGAAACATCATGTGCGACTGAAGTCACAATGTTTTACTACATCTCTCCTTCATCAACCCTAGGAACCTTTTTTATGACCATAGAGGCCCATGAATATATCCCATGACTTCCATAATGATTTTCTTATTTAATATAATGATTTATTTAAAAAATTTATCACCAAGAATTTTCATAATTCTCTCCATTATTTATATCTCTCTTCTACTCCACCTTTTAGATAAAAGAAAGATATTTAACCTCTATTAGATTTAGATCTAGATGTAATATGGTTAATGATTTATTCATTTGATCATAAATTTAGGATTTGGTTCTAAATACCACACTTTTTTTCATTCTTCATATATCCTCATTAAATTGGGAATTCATACATTTGAGAGCACTGTTAAAAAAATTGAGGTAGTTGGTCTAATGTTCAAATCCCATAGTAAAGATTATTATTTAGTACATGAAAAATAATAAAAATACTAGATTTTTTTAGAAATTTAAATTCCTCAACAGAAGTTATTAATTATTGGAATTTAAAATTGTGGGACTAGGAATAAGTAAATATCATAATAGATTATGTGATACTAATCGGTGAATAAGATAGTTAATTGATATTTGATTATGAGAAGACAGAACTGTGAGTTGGAATAATTATTTGGTGAATTAATTTATTGAATATATATTATTTGAAAGGATTAATTAATTACAAAAATAATTGATTGGTGGATGATATATATGTTTAATATTGTGTTATTATGATATATGTAAATGGTGAATGGTATTGTTGATTTTCATCCATGTATTCTGAATGGAATCATTCTCATTAAATTTTGTATTGTAAAATGGTGAATGATAACATGGAAATTTTTCCATGTATTATGAATGGTAACATGCTCATTCAATTATGTATTATAAAATGTTGAATGTTAACATATAAATTAAGGCATGTAACAAATAATTGTAACATGGTCATTCAATTTTGAGAATGAATGAATAGAAACATTTTCATTATTTTGTGATAATTAATTAACAGTAACATAGTTATTCCTTTGTGAAATAAATAATGTAAACATGGTCGTTCTAGTATGTGTACCAATGAATGGTAACATGGTCATTCATTTGTAACAAAAAGAATGGTAACATATAAATTCAACCAAGGGATATCCCAAGGGGATATTTTAGACACCCACATGTGGTGAAGAAGGTATTGAGATATGGGAGTCCACATGAACCTAAGGTTTATGTGTTTAACTAAATTTTATATTAATAAATATGTAACTACCAAATTATGCAATTTAATTATTTATTTATAAAATTTCATGGAAAAATATTTGAATGGATACAGTAGTGGGAAGTATTGGTGGTGTCTTACTAAGTTTTACTCACAACCTATTTAGGTTACCAAATCTGTTCGCAAATAGGTTTTATTATTGGAAGAAATGTTGTGGGAAAATGATATGTGTGTGATGGAATGTTTGGTGAAGGAGCTTGGATAGTGGAACTATACCTTGTTCGGGAAACTCGTGTTAATATTTTGTGGATTTTTTTAATTTTTCATTTTATACATTAGATGCATTCTTTAGCATGCCTTGCATCAGTTTTAGTTTCATACTGTACTTACTGTTTTTTTATCATGATATCTTCATATTTCTTATTTTGATATATTGAATCCATTATTGGTTATTATTTATCATGGTGCCATACTATGATTTTAGAGGGTATATTATCCCTATGAATGATATATCAGACCCTATTTACTAGTTAGAAGTCTCTAGAAAATTGGGAGGCATTATTGAGGTCGTGTGACCAACCATCTCGAGGCACCAATATGTGGAACTCGACTTGGGACATTAGAATGTTATTTTTTAGTATTTATAGAAATTTCACTTTTATCATATTTATTACATCACCAGATTGTTAATAATGATATAAATATCATTTCAAATTATGATATACATATTTATATCTATTCATATTATGTGGGAAAAAATATAAAATTACATCACTTCATGGTGATATTGATCTGTATATTCACACGATTGATGTTTAAACTATTTGATGGATGGAATGAATGAAACAAAAATTATAATTCTGATTTATATAATAAATATTAAATGATATATATCAAATATTTTCATTAAATCTATAAATTTTACTATCCAATAGAAGAGTAAAATTAGACTACTTCACATATATTTGTGACGGAGGAAGTCCCCACGTATGCACAAGTATCATTATCATTTACCTATAGATTTTAAGTTAATTAGGTGAAACTAAAATTATACATATGTAATAATAATTAGGTCACAAATATCATCTAAAAACATTAATCCCATCCTGTTAATTTTTATATATATATAACATGTTTTGAGTAGGTGTGTGAAAAAATAAAATTTAATAAAGTTGGATAAAATTCAGACATCTTTTTTTAAAGATACCCTTTAGAATACAAATTAATCTATCGAGGATTATTATTAAGAGAAAAAAATATCTTAAATAAATAAGGAATGGAATGAAGGATTGTTTATTAATAGTTTTTTTAAATCTATAATGTCTAAATGATGTTAATTATGGATGTGGAGGGGATCCACATTAATATGTGAAGGGAAGGAAAAAAATAGAATTTCATAAAAGATCTCAACTATATAAGGTCACTATAATGTTAAAATATATCAAAATGGAATTGGACTCTAATTTAGGATTATAAAAGGTTAAATATATACAACCAATAAAAAACAGACATGTTTTGGAGACTATAATACCCTTTTCACTTTGATTAGTCCCCCTGGTTGACTTGTTTGGACCATAACTGTAGAAATTTCGTTTTAATATTTTTTTTATTAACTATGATAAAAATTCAATTGAACCAATTGAATTATATTAATAATTATTATTATTATTATGGAATCCATTATCCCCTATGAAAGTTTTAGAAGGTCCATAATTTAATGATAAATATTCTTGTAACCCACATTGAAAATCTCTTTTACATATATTAAATATCAATGTAAAAAAACATTATTATATTACAATAAATTCTATGTAATGAATTAAAATTAAGATTGAAATATTTCATTTAATATTTATCCAATATATTCCAATAAATATTTTAATTAATTTATATAAATTTAATTTTAATATATAAAAAACATTGGTTTAAAAAAATTTAAAAATTGTCTTCTTGATCCCAGAACAATACTAATTACCAAATGAAGTATAACAATGATTCATATATAATTAATTGATTTTTTTTTAAAATAATATGATTTTTCTTATTTGAAAATAAAATTTATAATATAGTAACATTATATATGAAAATAAATTTCATCTTTTATGAAAATTAGTATTTTCAATATATACAAAAAATAAATATTTTTTAAAAAAATTTCCCGACCTTAATATTAAAATGTTTTTTTCGAAAAAAAAATATTTTATCGAAAACAATACCAATTTTTTATGAAATTAAATATAATTTTTTTCACATAAAATTAAATTTAATGGTATTTTAATTAAATAACATTTATAAAGCATAAAATGGTTTTTTTTAAATTGTTCTGTTATATATCATAAAGTAATGTTTAAATTTATACGATTTAAAATTTCCAATAATATAATTCATATTTGGTTATTAATATTCATAAACTCAAAATTAACACAAAATTTATAATAGTTTACTATATCCCATTTTATATAGACTCAAGGTTTTTTGTAACTCAAGCTATCAAACAATGACATTTTATTTAATGGAATAAAATATTCTAATATATAGATGTATTACATAATGGAATTTTTCTACAATATAGTTATAAATTTATTTGTTTTTTTAATAATATAAAAATATAATGATAAATAACATCATATTTTAAAAATATATATTTTACCTAATTGGTTTTCATCATTAAAAGTGAATGGGTAAAAATGCTATGTTAATATTTTAATTATAATGCGGTCATATAGAGATACAATGTTTAGTAATGTTATATCAATGTATCATATTTTATAAACTTATTTACATGAATGAACAACATTTAATTTCATATAAAATATAATTTTTACAATTATGGTGTACATTTCAGATTTATTATAGTTAACTAATTTCAATAAGTGTTATTATTAGTGATTCTTCATATATTGACTCTTTCTCCTGAGATACCATAAAAAAAATTTTAAATATGTTCTTTTATATATTTTAGGTCATGTAGAGGTTTTTAATAAATAATAGGGATTTTTTAATTTTGTATGAAGTGTATAAAATCCATTCAAATGAATTTTTATGTTTAAAAGATTGTATAATAATTCCCAATTTTATGGAATGCGATGTATTTAAGTATATTGGTATATATAAATTATAAAATATTGAATAAATTTCTTCCATATATGATATTTATATATTTTATATTTCCCTATTGTACTATATGTCTTAGAAAAATATAATATATGAATATACATGTTCATTATATATTCTTCTTATTGACAGTTTTGTGGTGATAGATGTTTTTTACCAAGATGTAAAATAATTCCATTATGACATGAAATGTATTGAAATTTTGATAGTGTAAAATAATTTCGTTTGATTTATTATTATGAATTTAAAATCATTTAAAATTATTCGATTCCACCAATTTCTAATGTTTACTAATATATGAAATATGTGTTTTTTTTGTATAAAGGTTTTGTAATATCTTTTAGAGAATGTATAATGATATATCCAATGGGGTATGATGTGTTATCCAAAAAGTGTTTTGGATAAAAGTTCATAACATTTTTACACAAGATATAGAATAATTTTACATATTAATAATGATATATGATGTTTTAGTGTTGGTGGAAGATTGATGGAGATATATCAATGAGATAACCATGATCTTATTAAGGTTACCATAGTTTATGTGTTTTATTGAAAGGTAATGATTTTTTAATTTTTGGCATATTTATAGTGTCTATGGTATTTTTATAATTTTTTACATTAAAACCACTGTCTTCAGTATAATCAAAACAAATTATTTGAGCTTGTAGAATGGAGAAATGATATTGTATTGGGTTCAATTTATATATGTAAATTATTGATTTAATGAAAATGTTGATGCAATAATAATTCAATACATTAATATGTGGTAATTTAAAAAGAATATATACAATTTTAATGTACCGTTCATTGAAAATATATTTGTTATATGTATAGGATTGAAACCTTCTTTGTGTATAAAATTTCAGTTTCATACATCCCTTATTGAAGATTTCATTCTTTATTCCCCTTCTACTATAGAGTTCATAATATTTCATTGTATAACAAATTGTAATACATATTTAATTCATGATTCCTATAACCTATGTATCATTAGAACTAGAGTGTGACTTTTATTAACCATATATAGAGTTCATTAAGATTATTTCTTTCATATAATAAATAAATCATCTAATATCGTACCCATTCCTTGAAGATCCCCACCTAGGAAAGTAGTGTGATAACATGATATCCTTTATTCCCCCTAGAATATATCATGACACACAATCCAATATTGGGAGAAGAAAAAACAAATAACGGATACCTTACTATTATAAGTTATAGTAATATATGAATGTATAACTAAACAACTGCAAATAAAAAAATATATAATGAAACATAGTTCCTATAAATAATATAATGTCTTATATAACACATAAACAATGTTAAAATTACAAGAATATAAAAACTGAATTGTTTTCCATATATTTCATTAAGAATAAATTATAGTATGTCAATAGCATGAGATAAATGAAACATCATGTATAAAAAACCATTATTTAGTGAATATTTTCACACTTAAAATAAAATTATATTTTAACACATTTAGAATGGTTATTTGAAAAAATAAATTTCATTTTTAAAATTAGAATAAAAAAATTATCTATGGTGAAATTTTGGGATTTTTGTTAGAAGTTTGATCTTTTTATAAATAGTAAAAAATATAAAATTATAATTGAAAATTACCATTTAAAATAAATAATTTATTATGTAAATATACAGTTATATAATAAACATAGGTCAACATTTTATCAATTAAAATATTTTATGTCATTAGAATCATTTTAATATTGAATTCATATATAAAAACATTATCAGGATTTGAATATGTTCACAATAATAACCTGATATCTCCTCACATCATCATTATTAAATTTAAATTAATTTTTTCTAAATATATGAATTTAATTTTTGAAAATGTATTCAAAAAATGGAATCAGAATAACATATAATTACTAATATGTTCATATTTTTATTTCAAATTTAATAGTGAATATAGTAAAAACTGATTACCATAGTAAAGATAAAAATAAGTTTATTATAAAGATAAATTAGCATGATAAGAGTAAAAACGACTTGAAATATTATATCAGTTTTTTTAAATGTTTTAATTTCAACCATTTCCATAATAGTTACTAAACTATGACAATTCCTTTCCAAATTTCATTTAATATGACCCATATAATAGGTTACGTAAGGAAATAAATAATAAAAACATTTTTATTAGCATTAATATCTATAATGGATTTGGATAGGGGAATATATATTTTTTGTTATAGTTATTATTTTTAAATATATATTTTTAATTTAATGATAATTTATTTTAATTATTATTTGAGATATAATTACTCTAAATGTTTAATAAATGTCAACATAGTAATTATTTTGATCATAATTAACTAGATTATATTTTATTTAAATAATAAAAATAGATAAAAATAGAATGAATTATTTTATTCTATTATTTATTACATGAATATATCATGTTCAATAGGATTTAAAAAAAATATTTTAATTCCATTATCTTATTACAATTTTAAAATAATTTTTCAATTAATAATTTCAAAATTGAGATTATTGTTTTTTTAAATAAATGATATTTTGTTAAATAATATGAAATTACTTAAAAATATATGAATTTATGTTATTTTTTAATGTAAATAAATAATATATGTTCAATTAATGGACCACTAGTTCTCATATAATGACTATATTATTCTTTGAATAGTAAAAATATTTGTTAGAATGTTTATGAATAATGTTTTGTTTTTCATATTATATGTGATTGAGTTAAAAATAATTTAAAACACAAATATAATTTATATTCAACAAAATAGATAACATATTTTCAATAATAGGGTAGAAATTATGTCATATTGGTCATTTTTTAAGATCAATATATAAATTATTTATGTTAAAAGCTGGTTACCATTATGAAAAACATAAATGGTAAAAATGAGAAACATATATGTAATGGAACAATATGTTCAAAATGATTTTAATTGGTTGGTAGATGTGTGTATAGACAATATAATCCCTCCAATACTTTAATTATCATCTTCCGATCTATATTATGTAATTTTGGCCTCCCAATAGTGAATACTTTTGTGTATTAACAATTATTCCACTCCTCCTCATTTATAAAAAGAAACCAACTCCCTCCCTCATTCAATACTCTCAAGACACAAGGATCATCCAATACCCACTAAAATAACATCCCAACATTCCCAACCACATCTTACAAATATTGGTTTGGAAATAAATCTTATCAAAGAAAAATATAGTGTAAACCTAAAGAGAAAACCAAAGAAAATGTATTGTTCTACAATAAGAGTATTTCTTTTATTTCATTCTCCACATATTTCTATTATAACAAAGAATTTTTATATAATTACCTAGTTATATTTAATTTATATGGATTTTTTTTATAATAATTTAATTACTTACAACCATATATAATTCTATTAAATGAGTTATAAAATAATCATTTGTCTGTATGGTGGACTACCGACTCACAAACCAATGTTGTTTTCTTTTTCATTTTCACCTCCCCGGGTTGGGAATTATGTTGGATATAAAGGGTATATATAATATTTATTAAATATTTATAACATTTATATCACTATATAATATATATATATATATATATATTAAATTTCATAACAGATATGATAACATTAATCATGTGTACATTGGACTATAACCTTGTAAAGTGATGTGATTCACCTTCCACTAATTCTTCAATTGGTAGGTGAAAAAAAAAATTAATTTTTAAATGAGATAGGTATGAAATAATAATACAATTAATGATATTTTTACCATTATTTTGTAGATAATTCATACCATTTTATTTCTTACCTTTTTAATCAGTTAAAGAAGATAACATTGTTCATGTATGTGTTGACTATCACCTTCATAAAGAGATGCGACTCTCTTTCCATCACCACCACACATGGATTATATTTATATAAACATTTATATAATATGTTATATATGATAATATTTTAATTATCATTATATAATATTCTACTTAACTCATTTTCATAATGATCCTTGGAATCTTGAAATGTTACTGATGCTTACAGACAACCAACTCTTTCCATTATTTTAATATACTTAATATTTTTATCCATATTTATGATTGGTTCTTGAATTGTAATATTTTTAAAAATATGATAATTATTTAATTATTATTATTAATTATATTATGAAAGTATATAATATAAACAAAACCATAATATTAATAAAATTTTTAATGGGAAAGCAAGACAACTAACAAACAAAACAATTATTGTACTTACATATTAACAAAAAAAGGTAAATTTTTATATTGTGATAAAATGTGATATTATAAATATGATTATGTTTCTAGTAAAAATTAAAAACCTTATTAAAAAAATTATTTAAGAGGAAGAAAATAAAATTTAAAAAATCATGAGGTAAGGTATTTCATCTCAATCTACATCCCACTAAGACTTATCAATTTTTATGAACTATTTATTGTTTATATGTTTTATATAATTCCATATTTACATGTTATATCTTATTTTATTCACAAATCATGGTATTTTACAATTAAATTTGAATAATTTAATTAAATATTTTTTTAATTTAAAATTTTCATGTTGTAAAAGTTGTTCTGTAATCATAATTTCTCTTAGGATTGTTAACATTCATTGGGAAAAAAAATTATTTTTTTTCTTTTTCATTTGTATTTAAATTTTACATAAATATATATATTCTTTTGGGACTAATATTATTATTTCATAAAATATATTGTAATTTTCACAAACAATGTTTACCAGGAATGTTTTTTAGTAAGAGGGAAAATTTTGGTAAATAATTATATTTTTTTCAGGAAAGATATCTATATATATGTCATATCTATTTATTAATTAAATTTATTATTCTATATTTTGGGAATTTGTTGGCCCTGCTGTTAAGGGTGGGGGATGACACTACATTTCCCCAAGACTTATCATTAGGTCTCGTGAGACAAATATGTTTTCCATGTTTTTCGAGGTTTTTACATATGTATTAATCCATCTTTTGAAAGGTCTTGAAGGTAAAGGTATCTTCTATCTGAGAAATGATGTCCAATAATTATGAATTACTTTAATTAAGATATTAGTATTACTATTCATGATATTTTCACATTGATATTTTTAGTATTCATTTCATTATTAAATTGTTTTCTAAAAGGAAAGTGATTTCAGTTATTTACATTCACATAATGATTATGTCAAATATTTTCATGCAATTGATATATTTAAATGGAATTTTTGTTAGGTTACTTATGTTACCATGTTTAATATTCTTATTTATTTATGTAATCATCCCTTATATATAAAATTTAATAATCTTGTGATCGGAACCTAAATTTATTTCATTTCAATGAGATATAAGTAAGTTATCAAAGAATGAGATTGTATGGAAGGAGTTTAATTTCTATTGTTATGTATTATGTTTTATTTTATTTTGTCAATATAAAATCGGTGTCATGAATATATCATGTTATGAAAAAAATTCAAAAATGATACGTTTTTTTATGATTTGATCGATTTTATATACTCTAATGTAATAAAGTAAGGCATTGGCTTCGATCAACTAGGATCAAGGTTGTTACAGTTAGTATCAGATCGTTTTTAGTATAATACATAAGAAAGAGATCTTTGAAAAAATAGATTTGGGAACATAACCCTATGCATGGAATTTTTAGTATGATTATATTATAACATCCTAATGTTTTAGAATTATTATTTATTTTTTATAGAAAAAAATATATGTATAGATAATATAATAATAAATAGTTCATGTATATATGTACCTAGGGGTAAAAAATTCATAAAAGGAACATCAGGTTTACCTAGAACATTGCCAATTAAATGACAACAAGCCTTGTTTATCACCTGGATGGACACTCTTGGGGGACATGCTTCTGATAATTCGAATATTCTATACAACCCATTATGATGGATTTGAAAATATATATATCCCCATGGAAACCATCCATGTGATTTTGAGATTAGTTTATGTTATATTTTTTATTACATTTGGGATTATACATTATGATTTAAAATTAATAATTTTTATAGAAAATCTAGTATATTAAATTTATTATTAATATATCCTTGAAGAAAGTAAGATATCAATTCTCATTTCTTATGTAGACATTTCCCTACCAAGGATTTTAATATTATTAGTATTGGAATTGAGTAATTTATGGATATTTTAGAGAATAATAATCATGTTATGAAAATTAACCCGATCATGATGGGGAAAACATTTCAATAGTGATATTATCCTATGTTAGATTACTTTATATGATGGTGGACCATATCAATTAGTGGTAATATTGATCCAATGGATTATGAACCACATATTATGTATTTGGAGAAGATATATATTGTATTGCGTTTTGGGGAAAATGAAAATGTTTCACCTCTACCGTATTGCCAAAAAGGTTATGATAATCAATGGTTCTAATTGATCTAGAATATTGTGGATGAAGAGGAAATAGATCTCATTGAATAGAAATATTTTATGGGCGTATTTATTTTCTAATATTTCTCTCATGTATCATAAAATCAAGATAAAGAGAATGATTCATTACTTAAATAAAAATAAGGTTGATAGTGTTTTTTATTACAAGGATTCCAATATAGTTTATACATGTATTCTATGGATTATATACTCAACACATATAGAATAATTGAAGATTTCATTGAATGTATTATTCCATGTATTTAAAGGGGGTTGTTCTCTCAAACAATTTTCTTCATATGGTGAAATAGTTTTTCTTTAATCATTAAATAGAAAAAATTAAAAATTTATATGGTTTCATAGAGATCCAAGAGAATAATATGATGATTGATGAAAATTGATATTGGGAAGAAAAGAAAGAATTATTTTCCAATAATTAATATCTATAGAAAATATCTTTTTGGGAAATGGTAGAGGAGATTGGGACATTGTAATATAGTTAGAGAAAATAGTCACTTGGAAATAGAAATGAAAAGGGAATAAAAAACATTATTATTCAATTTTTTAAATGTAAGGAGATGGGGCACTATGAATATTTATACTTCAACATTTCATGGAAATACTCGTCAAATGAATCTATGGTTTAATGGTCAAACCAAAACTCTTAATATTTACAATGATGATTGATTAATGATCTCAATTATTTTGAAGCAATAGATATGTTGTAAATTTTTTTACTATATTATAGTTTTATTTTTTAATAAATGTATAAAAATTATAAAAATATACTATTTCATATTAGATTTTAAAGCATGTGTTGTACGGTAAGAGGAATAGTGATTTAGATAAAATATGAAATATTAGGAAAACAAACGATTATGGGAATAATAACCACTAATAGTTTCCCTATATTGACATAATTATGATGGGATATATAGATGATTGATATATATAATATAAATTAGATAGTACTGAATTAATTATAAAGGATTATTGATTTGTTGAAAAAAATATGACATCATTGAAGGAGTTACAAACATTTTTGGTCTTAAGTAATATATATAATAATTTTTTTATTTATGCATTAAAGAAAAATGCATGTTTTCTATAAGTTTTTATGGTTATTCAGTTCCTTACCATGATTCAAGAGAATACATGATAAAGGTATTCACATTTTTGGAATGTGAAAATTTAGAGACAATTTATTTTATATTGGGAATATAACGACGAATATGTGACAACTTATATTTTTTTATCCATATTTTGTATAAGATTTACAGTTACATTTCTATAGAATATATTAAGATAATCATTTGGTTTTATTAGCAACTTGATCGAACAATTTCTTTTAGTAAAGAAAAATAAAATATCATATTATTATTTTATTTATTGTATGAGATTTTAAAATTTATTTTTAGTACATTTGTTATAAAAGAATTCATTTTTTATATACATTTCCTAGACTAAAGGCTGAATTGAAAAAAAAATATAATATATATTTATTATTATAAAATAGAAACTAATTATGTATATATCTTTATATTATTTGGGAAACACCCCAAAATTAAAGAAATAATTACATTTTATGTTTGTATCAAATACCTTCCACTTGGGCATGTCTGCATCCTATGAGCTCTCATTCGCTCTAATTATTTCAATGGTTGTTTCTTTGTTCACTAACTGATTCAGTTTACAACTAACTATCACATTCCAATAATGGATGGAATTCATCGCTTTCTTAGTGATGTTTTCTTCTTGATCAAGATGATTTGATTGAAAGTCTTTTCCATTTTCCATGTATTCATCCTTTGAATTCATCACCTATGTAGGTCAGGCTAGATTGCTCAAGAGGGGGGGTTAATGAAGTATCTATAAAAATTTATGTCACTAAATTGGTTATTTAAAAAATCCACTAATTAAAAATAATACAGCCCAGTTAATCAAGGTAATACAGTTATAATAGTTTTATTGTTGAAGTAAATTCTCATAAGATTAATTAATTCTCAATGATATCAATGTGAGTTATTGATATAAATTTTGGGGTTATTTTAATAAGGCAAAATAGTTATAACTTCTATCCAAGACAAACTATCAAAGTAAAATATATTATTTTTTTAAATATAAAGAATTTCATAAAAATAATAAATTAAAATACACAACGAATAAGACATGAAGTTCAGTCTGAAGCTGATACCTAATCCCTTCCACTTCATTATCACCTGCCACAAAAACTTTTATATTAATATACTTGATCCACACCCAGGATTGGTGTAAGAAACTGTGCACAGGACATCTCAGGTCACATGACCTCTTCGATTTTTATTCAGGAGTTTGAACTTCCAGGTCACACATGGACCTCTTCCATTCTTATCGAATGGAGTAAATAGATGTATGATGTGATGATATGATGGATATCATGTATTCTTAAATTTAATATAGGAGACAATGTGTGTTTTAAATATAGACACACACACACACACTGATCGAAATCTAAAAACAATACACAATAGAGAAAAGATGAGGAAAAAGGGTTATATTTTCCTTGAGTGCTATTCAATGCAGCTTTTGCCTTCTAGGATGAATCCAATGCAATTATAGATCTAAAAAATAGAGTATTGAAGATCTAGTTCTCTAGTATCCTTCTTGATGGTATAAGATATCTAGCTCGTGTTCTTTTTAGCATTGGTACTATGAAAATATTTTTAGGACTCATCTATAGCAGTCCAGCTTTATTGAAATCGAAAGTGATTTGTGTGTTCTTTAGTTGTTTTTGGTTCCATACATTAGTTATATTTTTTCAAAATACTCGTCCTTATTGGGTAATTATTTTTATTTTTGCAGCCCGACATATCATCCTTTTAATTTCAGGTGCACATGTTGGAACTGATAGGATGCATGTATTCTTCCACTTGTACCTCGTACTATCAGTTGAAATGTCTAAAATGTACCATTAATTGTGTCAGTTTATTTAAATGACTCAAATATAATTGTTTTAAGTTATATTGAAAATGAAAAAACAAATTAAATAATGGTTTCACAGTTTTCCTTGAAATGGTATCACACGAGAGCAGTGTCACCATTAAATGGTGTATTCCTCTTGGCCTTTGAGTGTGATATATTCATGATGTCATAGCATTATTGAGATCCTGAACAGGTAGTATAGATGCAGTTTTTGGATCATAGTGTTTGGTTCTTTTTGAAACATAGAATGGTGTCTTGGTTTTGGTTGCATGGAACTAGTGCCACTAACATCATGATATCTAAAATGTGTTATGATTTTTGGGTCATAGTTTTTGGGTAACAATGTCTGGGTCATAGTGTCTGCGTCATAGTGTCGGGATCATGGTGTTTGGGTACTTTTCTAGAAAACTATAATTGGTGGTATACTCATTGTTTCTCACATATAGCCTAATATCTGTAAACAATATTAAGCAATAATATTCTGTGAATAAATTAGAAATTATCATTTATATATATGAATTATTTGTATAATCAATTTAAACATATATTCCAAAAATCAAAACACATTTTAATAGAATCATGAGCTTATGGATGTTTATTTAATGCATGGGGTAACCAACCATCTCTACACATGATATGAGATATATTAACAGGATTAACATGATTTTTGATCATTAAAAAAAGATTAATTTATGAGGAGTCTAGAAATATCCCCCTTTTTGATGATAAAAAATCATATGACATGTATTTCAGTGCTTAGTGTTCTTTCTTCCCCTTATTCTTCATTTCTTCCCCCTTTGGGATAATGAAAAATAGTATAGCAAAAAAAAGTAATATAAATATTAGAATATTCAAAAAAAGTTCACAATGCATGAAATACAAATCTATTTTTCATTATAATTACTACAAAAAAATTAAATTCAACCCTATCAATATATAGTTTTCAATTTTATTCCACACTATATTTCTTTTCTTTTCCATTGGATGAACCATCAAAAGGAGACACAACTGCAGATCTAGAGGTTGGAGAAGTGGGTGAGCAATATTTCATTGAAGGAATACGGATCTTTTAAAAACAAAAGGTGCCAAAGTAGGTTTTGTTGAAGACTAATGCATGGATTTGTCAAGTATAATAGGTCTGATATGGATCAGATCTTGAGATATAGACCTTGAAGAAGAAGAAAATGCAGTGGATGAGGAGCAAGCTAAAACAGGCCACAAAGGTGAAGATGTAGGATCCATAATCGTTGTGATTTTCACATGAAGATAATGATTTAACAATTTAATGATGTTAGTAATTCTGTCACCTCCATATTTCATTACTTTCAACAAATCATCTTTGTTCTCCATGAACTTGTCCAATATAGGAGTGAAATATTTGAGCTTTTGTACTTGAATGTTGAAAGCTTCCGTGATAGGTGGTATTTTAATATTCTCTACAAGATATTTTAAATGATATATCATATAATGTTTAGAGAATATTCTATTAAATTATAAATCCACATTCTTATTAATTTATTTCTAGGTATCATTTTCAATTTTTGAATTAATTCTTACTATGTCAAGTAATATGTCACAATTATTGACAATTGTAGATAAAATTTCTTTCTCAAATCCACTAAGTGATGATGAAGTTCCTCCATAACAAAATATCTGAGAAAATCACTGTTGAATGGTTTTTATGACCATACGGATGGATTTGAGGCAGTAATAGTTGAGGTGAGTTACTAGAGCTAATTGAGAAATTTCTGAAGATATCCATAGAACTCATCCATTAGTTTTTTGAGACAAAAAAAAACTTACGCATCTCATTGACTATGTGGATATTTCTCTCAGCCACTTTTTAATATATTGAAGTTATGATTGATTGTATCCAAGAGGAATCTTATTGTGGAATCTGATCACTAACATCCTCAATAGGATGATCATTATAATATGGTCTTAGTTGCAGCACATTGCATGTATCTTTAACAATAACTCGGAGAGACTTCACCACATCATTCAATTGATTGTTTTCAATTTTATCCTCTTGTATTTAATGAATCAATTTTTATTGAATCTATGATTTGATTTTATGTTAAAGAAAAGTAGTATTTATTTCACAATGATTTTTCACAGGAGTAGGTTGTGAGTTCATGATATTTTTAAATCGAGCTAACAAAGAAGCTTTATAGGCTTTGAAATCATAGTGACACAATAAGCTGAGGGTTCTTGAGAGGGTTCTAGAATAGATTTTGATACATTCTTAAGTTACTTTACAAATATTACTTATATAGAAGAAACCAGTTTCAATTGAGACATATTATATAGGTCTATGCCTTTAACCACGACCTCCTAAAAATTATCCAAATCAAAGTATCTAGGGAACTCATACTAGGTATCTACAATGATTTTATCAGTAGGATTAAAAATTTCAATACTTTATAGACTAGGGTAATGCTCCCCCTAAAAAACTGAATCTCTCTTAGGAATAAGAGGTTCAGTTCATTGATCTATTTCTAGGATTTCACCTCATATAGCCTCACCCATTTCATTTCTAACCATATGTAACGATTGTTCTATTCTTTACTCATCAAGTAATATAGGTTCATGATAAGCATGTTCCTCTAATTGTTTCTTAACAACATCTTCTTCCTCAATAATAGGCTCTTCTTCTAGATTCTCTTCTTGTATAACATTTACTTATACACTAACATCATACGGTTTTTTAGAATCTGGTTCTTCCTCTAGATCAACACTTTTATCAGTAATAGGTGATGCCTTATCAACAATATTTTTCATAATAGGTAGAAAATTGTCTTCTATATAAAATATAGTTTCTTATATAGGTGGAATAGATGCCTATTATTTATTATTAGAAGGATAATCAACAACATCATCTGGTTCTAAACCAGGATCAGAAATGATCTTAGGTCTTGAAGGATTCTTAACTGGATTAAATATATAATATATCCTTTCATTATTCGCAACCCAAGTCCTTTTCTACATATTCCATCTTATTTTCATCCTTTTAACTATAACCTTTAATATATAGAATTCATAGTCTTTGATTAATTATTCATTTGGACCAACAATTCATTTTTCCTAAAGCATATTTGAGATCAACCTTGTATATTACAAAGTGGTAGACATTGAGGATTCCTTAATCAACTCAAACATGTGATGTATAACATACATGCACAGATTGATATTTTATCCATTTTTTATATGATGTATCATGAATATATATTCATACATGAGGGGGGGGGGAATCTTCATTCCTTGGAAAAAAAAATTTTATAAACATAAATAAAAACCATGATTCACCATCCTACTCTACCACAATTTCTATTCGTTTCTTTTTTATTGATAGTCAAGATTCCCAAAGAATCTTCAAGGCATAAATATCACTAGGAGGGGGAGGACCTAACTAGTAGTCCCCAAAAATTCATTTATGACATATCCCTAGGAATAAATCTCATAAACTAGAGGAAAAGGTGACTATTTGACCATTAATCTATATTGTTACAATAAAACCATCTTTGGTATTGAATGAAAACATGACAAACTAATAAAACTAAGCAACATGTTTTGGATAAATTTTCCTTTCCGCCTTTTTGAACCATTTCAGTCATCCCTGTTCATCCAGTACATACAATACTATGGTTTTAATTTTCAGAAACCACTTAAGACATATTTCCTTTTATGGTAATATAATTATATTAACATGATTTGGGTTCAGCGGTCCTTATGAGCTAACATTGGTGCTATTTTTACTTTTTTCACAGATCTATACTTCTCATGAGTTTATGATGATGGGAGCTTCATCCTTGGAATTCAATGAGGGATCAAAAGAGAAAGAGACATGAAATGCAGAAAGAGGGCCTAATGTTTGGGAGAAAGGTTTCTGTTTTGAGATAAGAGAACTCGAATGAATAAAATAATGACAATCATTTGTTTTTTATCATTTAGGGATTTCAAGTGTCGGATATTAAAAAGCACAGAGTAAGAATAATAAAATAATTAACACAACGATACGGGTAATAAAATACAAATAAAACAAAAAAGTGTCTTCATGGTTAGACAAGAACAAATTTTCACGATATCATATTTACGATGTGTCTCGCCACCGTGCGACTATATTATTTAGGATAGTAAGTGCCAGACTGTACTCTAGAAACAATAACTGTGAGACCATAAACATGAAACGAAATCTTCCAGATAATAACCGAGAGACTGTAATTCCAAGATTTTAACTTTTCAAAACTATAAATCATGGGACTATGATCTATGAAATTGTATGTTGTGAAACAATATTCATTGACATATTTGGTTTTTAAAAACATTACAATTTTTAGTTGAGAATTATCATTATTAATTCTTGTATGATATAATCTATCATTTTAGAATTTAATGTTTTTGTGAATATATCAGCATGTTGATATTCAGTTCCAATGAATTCCAAAGCGATATCACCTTTTTGATAATGGTCTCTCAAAAATTGATGTCTTATATCAAAATGGTTTGTCCTAGATTGTAATATAGGATTATTCGAAATTTAAATAGAACTTTTATTGTCACAATTTATTGTATCATACCTAAATTGATATCCAAAATCTAGTAATGTGTGTTTCCTCTGCATAATTTGTGCACAACAACTACATGTAGCTATGTATTCATCTTTGGTTGTACATAAGTAAGAAGAGTATTATTTCTTACTAAACAATGATACTAGATACCTTTATTAAAAGGTGACACTTTCTAAGGTTTTTTTTCTATCTAACTTACAACCACTAAAATTAGCATTAGAATAGTAAGCTAACTAAAATGATTGTTCCCTAGGGTTCAATATTCCTAGATTGTGGGTATGTTTTTGGTATTTGAAAATCCGTTAAACAAAATTTTAATGATATTATTTATGGTTTTATCGAAAACGAGCTGACATACATACACTAAACATGATATTTGGTCAGCTAGCAGTGGTGTAGTGCAAGCTCCAAATCATTACTCTATAAGTGGATTGATCCACAAATTTTCCATCTTTATCAAGATCCAACATACAAGTAGTACTAGTTATAGTACCACTAATTTTAGTTCTATCAATGAAAAAATGATTTAAAATTTCTTTGGTATATTTTCATTTATTTAAAATAATAGCATCATTATTTAGAAATATTTGAATTGCAATAAATAATTTTATTTCACCCATTAATCTCAATTAAATTTTTTTTCCTCATTTAAAAAAACTAAATACATAATGAATTTTTTGAAGAGACAATAAAAAATCATCTACATAAATTTGTACTAAAGTAACATCATTAGAAATTTGTTGTGTAATATTATTAAGATCAACTATACCTTTTTTAAATCCTTCTTAAATATGAAAAGTAATTAATTTATCATACGAAGATCTTGGATCTTTCTTTAAACCACACAAAGCTTTTGATAATTTGAAAATGTGATATAGAAAGTGAGGATTTGAGATTCCATGGGGTTGTTCAAAAAAATCTTTAGCTAAAAAACCATATTGAAATACACTCTTGACATCCATTTGATATATTTTTAAATTAAAATGTGCCGCAAAAGAAAGAAGTATTCTGATGACTTCATGTCTAAGAATAAGTGCAATGGTGTCCACATAATCAATTCATTTTTCTTAACTATAGCCGTGTGCAACAAATCAAGCATTTTTCTAAGTATGTTGACAGCTTAATCTACCTTTTTTCGAAACACCGACTTAGTTTTTATAGTAAATATGTCATTGGGTTTGTAAATAGGTTTCCCAACATAGTTCCTTTTAAACTGATTAAATTCATCTTGGATAGGCATCATGAAAAATTAATCATTGATAGAATAATTACTGTTTTTAGGTTCATGTTATGATATATATACTTTATGTTCACCCTAATTTATAAGAGAATATCTAGTTCTATTTCCTTTATCTATATATCTGATAATATCATCTAAATTATGGTTATTAAGGGTTCTAACAGCTCTAGAAAAAGAGGGGCCAGTTATTTTAGGTTCTTCAATAGGTTCGAGTTCATTATGTCTACAAACAGGGGAATTTCCATAATTGTAAGTATTTACATATTCATTTTCATGATAGTTAGAGGATTTGGCATTAATGTGAATATTTCACATATCGCCCTCATGATTATATAGTGAATTCATAAGGTCATGTCAATCTATATCATCTAAATTTACATAGAATGATTCCTACACATATTTAGTTATTTTTAAACACTCTAAAGGATTTACTAGATATTGAGTATCATATAAAAATTCCTTTATGATTTTTGGATAAAAACTTTTGAATATTGTCTTTAGTATTTATTATATATACTTTTCTACCAAAGCCATTGATGTAGTTTACATTGGGTTTTTTATTGTTCCATAACTCATATAGAGTTATTTTTAGATCATTTATAATCAAAACTATATTAACAATATAGAATTTTTTATTTGTGGATTCATCCAAAAATTAAATAGGTATGTCATATTCACTAAGCATGGTTCTAGAGATTTATTGCAATGTACTATTTCATTTTTATGAAACTCCATTTTGTTGACGTGTTATAGTGGAAGATAAATTATGAGACTATCCATTTTTTGAGAAAAAGTATTCAAACTCTTTATTTTAAAACCAAAAACCCTGATCACTTCTTAGATATTTAATTGTAAATCAACTATGTTTTTCTATAGGTTTAGAATATTTGGTGAAATGGGAGTAGGCATCACATTTATGAACCAAAAATAAGGTCTAAGTATATCTAGAAAATTCATCTAAAATAACAAAAATAATGTACATCCCATTTAATCTGGAAACAGTAGATTGTCCAAACAAATCCATGTGAACTAACTCAAGAGCATGAGAAGTTGAAACTTCTTTCATTAATTTGATGGAAATATTTTGTTGTTTTCTATTTTGAAAATTATTACATAGATTATCATTCGGAAAATCATGTTTTATTAGATCATTGAATAAACTATTTCTATTTAACTTTTTAAGAGATTGAATATTACAGATCCCTAGACTTTTATGCCAAAGCCGTGATTCATTGTGAAATACACTTGAACAAGAAGTATTCTGAGAAACTAAAGAGTCTATGTTAAGATAATATATAGTTTCATTTAATAATGTATAACATACTAATTAATTTTTAGAATGAAAAATATTGCACGAATTTTTTTCAAATATTATAGGAAATCCGTCATCACCTAGTTGTGAAATACTAACCAGATTGTATTCCAGTCCATCAACAAAAATTACTATTGAAATTAAAACTGAGTTAGAGTTACCAATTTGGCAAAGGCCCGTGATTTTTCCTTTTTCATTATCACCAAAAGGTACATGTCCTCCACAAATATTTATTAGGTTCTTGAAACATGAATAGTCCTTTGTCTTATCTCTTGAAAACCCACTTTACTAGTACCATAAGCTTTTATAAGAGCTCATTAAACATTTTTCCTACAAAATATTCAAATCTAAAAGACTTTGGTATCCATATTTGTTTGGGTCTAGTAATATTAGTAACTAGTTCTTTAGGAACCCACATCTGCCTCCTAAGATTCCTAGAAGGACTATATAACTTATTTGAGAAATAAAATCTATTTGGCCTAAAAATTGAAACAGTAGAGAGTTTATCATAATTTTAACTAGAATAATGTTTTCATTATCTTGGAGTAATGTTATATGTTCTATATTTAGAAACAAAATTCATTTTCCTAAAAAAATTAATATGTTCATAGCCAATACAAGTAGTGTATATAGGGGAAATCTGTTTCCATAACATTTGTGACAAGGTATCATTCATGTAAGAAAAAAACCTTTATGGTCCTTTTTCAATTAATCATTAGATAGATTTAATTCATTGTTTTATTTGAGTAGTTGAACATTTTCCCTCATTCTACAGCATGTTCAGATTTAACAGATGAGGTAGGAGAATAATATTTCAACAAATACTTTTATTTATCTTTTAGTTCATTAAATATATCTTCATGTATATTGAAATACTAAAACATTTATTCATTAGAAATATTTTTAGAATCACATTCATCTCCAGAATAATAAGAATTATGTATAAGAGATTCTAGGGTTACCCAATTTTTTTCATGAATCACATATTGGATTTGCTAGCCTGTTCACCATGTGAATACTATGTGTCACATGAACTATCATTAGAAGCACTATAATTTTATTTATTTTCCTATTTATAATTTCCCTATTTTTCGACAAATTTCATTTTATATTTGATCTTGGTAATGTCTTCCTTTACAGGTACCTTTCTCTTACATTAATATCAAACTATCTCTTCTGAATTTTCGTTTCTTTTCCTATCCTTCTCCTTCTTCCCTTTTTGTTATATCTTCCATTGAGGTTAGGGTTTCTAAAAAATTTCTTCCTTTTATAATGTTTCATAAATCATCTGGCTAATTGAACCATCTCATCATCATTGTATGGTGAGTATTTTTCACTACTAGAATATTCTACTTAAACTTGTAATTTTTTATTGCCTTCATATTTAGAGGTGGTCATCTCGAATGCCACATATTTTCTTTTGGGTTCATCATCCTCTTCATTATTTACATTCAAATATTCTTTATACATCATCAATTTATAAATGAATTCTTTTATATGTAATTATCTTATGTTACATGAATATCTAATAGAGATAGGGGTTCCTCTCCATCAATTAGGTAAGCAACTTTAAATCCTCAGGATTTGTTCTTTGGTAGTGAATTATCTTCCTAGACAAACCATTTTGTTACCAATCACATAGACCCTAGGATACATGATAGAAATAGTTTCACCAGGATTCATTTTAATGTTATCATATTTAATATTATAATTATTGAGAATCATTTTTTCACACTACAATTTCCTTCATGTGAAATAGTCAAAGTATCCCAAATTTCATGGGCAGATTTACATGTGGATATTCTATTATATTTCTCATCTCCAAAAGAACAATATAATAAATTCATGGAATTTCAATTATTATTGTAAGAATCATTTCTTGGGACACCCCAAGTAATTATATCAGTATTATGAATCTTATACTCATCTATAATTGAAGACCAAATTTCAAAACCCATTCTTGCTAAATGAATTTTTTATTTTATTTTTCCATTTGAAATAATTAAAAACATTAAATATTTGTGGTTTGTTTGTTGCATCACCTTTGAGTCTGTTATCAATAATAAGGAAATAGTTTTAATAAGATAGAAATTTAGAATTATGAGAAATTTAATGGTCATTAAAGTACAACTAAAATCACAGTTGAGAAGTATTAATAATACATTCTTAATAAGAATAAAACCCTCTAAAGCCAAATGTTTGTAGTAGTAGATTACTCAATAGGGGGTGAATTTAGTATCTATAAAATTTTCTGTTAAAGAATTATTTTTTTGAGAACATCCCCCAATAAAAAATAATACAACCCTGTTAGTCAAGGTAATACAGTTATAAAAGCTTGATTTTTTAAATAACATCTCATAAGACTGATTAATTCTTAGTGATATCAATGTGAGTTATTCATATGACTTTTTAGGTTATTAAAATAAGAAAATATAGTTATTACTTCTATCACAGACTAATTATCAAATTAAAATATAGTGTTTTCTAAAATATAATGTAAACCAGAGAAAAAATATATTAAAATATATTGTGGATAAAAAAAGTGGATCAGTCTCAAGCTGATACCTAATCCACTCTACTTGGTGATCACCTACCACCAAGAAGTTTATATTAAAAAACAAGATCTACACCTATGATAGGTGCTAACAAAAGTACATCATATTATCTAGGTCACATGACCTCATCTACTGTTCCTTGTTGGTATAAACTAAAAAGTCACACAAGGACCTCTTCCATACATATATATGGTAGTAAATAGATGTAATAAGTTATGAGTGGAAGGATATCTAGTATCCTTCAGTTTAATATAGGATACATTGTGTGTTTTAAATACAGACACACACACACAGCTCGAAACCTAAAAATAGTACACAAGAGAGAAAAGATGATGAGAAAGGTTTAGAAAATCTCTGAGTATTATTCTACAAAAATCTAGGCTTGTAATATGAAAAATATGCAAGTATCGAGTCTGGTTGTAAAAAACAACGGATCATAGATCTAGTATTCTAGTTTCCAGCTCAATGGTATAAGGTTTCTAGATAATATTCATCATAGAATTGGTATTGCAAGGATGTTTTTATATTGATATATAATTTTCATGCCATTTTTAAATCAATAGAGCTTCATGTGTTATTTTTTGGTTTCTGGTTAAATGCATCAGTTCCCTTTTTTTCAAAAAGTTCTCCCTTCTTCTAGATTTTTCTGTCTTTTTGCAACCTGGCTAATCTTCCTTTTTAATTGCGGGTGAAAATGTTGAAATAAATAGGATGCATGTATTTTTCACCTCGTACCTTGTTTAATCATGTGACATATCTATATAGAATCATTAATTGAGTCAATGCATTTAAATAACTCAAATTTGACCATTAGAAATTGAATATTTAAACAAAAAATAGATTAATGAACAATGTCATAGTTTGTCTTGAAACAATATCACTTGGAAATGTTGTCACCCAGAAATGGTGTCTTCTTCATTGCCATTCCATTGTGTGATATTCATGATTCCAATGTTTCAGTGAGATCAGGAACCAGTAGCACAAATGTGGGGTTTGGATCATAGTGTCGAGGCCTTTTCCAGTCATCGAATGGTGTCTTAGTGATGGTAGAATGGAACAGGTGTCACAGAACTCATGAGATCTGAAACTGGTTATGGTGTCTGGGTCTCGGTGTCTGCGTTACGGTGTATAGGTCATAGTGTTTGGGTCATGCTGTCTTGAAAATAGTTTCTGGGTCACAGTGTCTTGGTCATTTTCTAGAAAACCAGAACCGGTAGTAGACTCATAGTTTCCCATAAATAGAAAAATATTTGTAAATATTCTTAGGAAATAATATTCAATTAATGAATTAAACATAATCAGTCAAATAAAAAAATTATAGAATAAATTTAAACATTTTTTACAATAACCAAAACATAATTTATTGGAATAAGGAGAATCTGAATGTTTATTTAAAGCATAGGGAAACCAACCATCTCTACACATGATATGAGATAGACTATCAAGATTAACAGGATTGGTGATCATTAATACATGATTAACACCTGAGGATTCCAATAACCTAGTATGGTTCTTCATCTCATATGTGAGTCATTATTCATGAAACTCATTCTTGGTGCCATCACATTGTGGATGTTTTTCAATTACACAGCTTCTTCCGAGATATTACAAGGGGTCTTGTTATGGAAGTAACCATTCATCATGAGAGTATTCATTTAGATCACCAATAACATGCCTAGGTGATAGAAGTCTCAAACACATGTATTATTCTTCAAAATAGGGCTTCTCAGGGGCATGGAACATGATTCATCATATAGTGATAATCAGGTATGATATGCCAAAGGCATGTCTTCCACGGTTTTCCTCAGGCATCCTTTATTTAACACAGACTATGCTACGAGTTTATCATCTTGTAATGTTTTGATGATATCAATAATAATGTCCCTTAAATATGGATTAGAGAGTTTATTCCCTTGTATGGAAACCTGGATGGGTTATCAAGTGGATTGACCTGAACACCTAATGAGAGTGGACCAAGGATGGTTCATCTCATGAATAGAATGCTTCAAATTGTGATGGCTAATCTGGATACCACATAGGAAAGATCAGAGATATTCACCCAAAAGTGATGTACATCATGGCTTACCATTTTCTAGGATTAATCCTCAAGGAGACTTCTAATGTACTCTGTATAGAAGAAAAGGATAAAAACCCATGTATTTCGAAGGATTATGGTACATGTCATACACATGGCTAGCTACCCTTCGTTAGAGGGTCACTATTTTTTGGGTGAATATGGATTGTGTGTGGATTATGTATGTTTGTATTCATAAGTTTTACTGAGATAACCATTGACTGGAATGGGGATTGTGCAATTAGGAAACACATATGTAAGGGAAGATCTCACCGAGATGTGGTATTTAGGGTAATAATCTACATTGACATTGGTGACATGGAAATGGAATACATGGAAATAGAATACATTGAATTGATGGAGTGTGGGGTATTATGGTCTTGAACATTAGGGAGGATACTTAATTACCCTATGTATAAGACAATTATAATGTAAATGTATTTCAAATAAATGACGGGGCACCTAAAGAGGTTGCCCGTGAGAATATATTACAGGGTTTGGAACCCAAATGACGTGTGATTTCTAGGTTGGGGCATGATCATCCTAAGACATGGTGAAACAATGGGAACACCTAGATGGAAATGGATGATATGATCAAACATTATGGAGGATTTTTATGTACCCTATATTTAATCTTGAGATAAATTTCCACATATTTCCAGAATGGGGTATGGAATCAAGCCATATTCTTGGCTATTTGGAAAGAGAAATTATGAGAATTACACATGGTTAGCAGACCAGATTGTTGCATATTGGGGTAAGGTAACATTTTGTGGTGAACCAGTTAGATATAAAGATTTTTTTGGGGGAGTACGTGCTAAGACAACACAAATTGGTGAAGGTGGATGAAATTAACTCCTGAGTATGAAGACGAGGTGATGTATTAAGTGATATGATATGGATTAAAATATTCCATGGATGTTTATCTGAGGGATGTGTCATGTAAGGGAATGTGTCACATCATGAGGGTAAATCCATTAGACGGAGAACCATATAATTCAATTGGTTTTTATTTAACCTCTGTTATGATTCCGATATAACCTAGTTCTAAGACAAGGATCAAAATCTATGTAGTTTGTATTGGAATGGGGCTTACTCCAAGAGGGAATCAAGGATCGAACCTAAAGGAAATGTGACCTCGGGATTGGGGAATGATCCTCCAAAGACATACAGACTTGAGGGAAAGATGTATATATAGATTTGTGGTTTGATTGAAACTATAAGAGGATTCCTAAGTACAATATTTATAAGATAGTGATCAAATTCTACATAGTTCAGATGGGTATGGGGATTATTGATATTGGAATTTTAGGCTGGAACCCAAAGGAAATGTGACATCTAGATTGGGCCATGAACCTCCTGAGATAGGGAAATTTGAGGGAATTACGAAGATGTATATGAATGATAGACCTAAATCTTAGAGAAGCTTCCTATGTTCCCTTTCTAGAATTCAGGGATCAATGTCTATATAGTTGAATAGGATTAAAAGTGGATTTACACCCAAATGTATGTCCAGATTGATCCCAAATGTAATGTGACCTAAGGATTGGGTCATGATCCTCCCAGTACATAGAGATTTAGGATCAAGACCGTGATTGATATGGGTTATGGGATTGAACCTAATAGAGTATTCCTATATACCCTGTTTAGAATATAGGGATCATATTCTGTGTAGTTTGGTAGAGTGGCATGGGGTTTACTCTAGGAGGGATGCCTGGAAGAAGGGTTGTATGGCATCATCTGGAATATATGCCCATGTGAGTCTTGTTCAATGTGAGAAACAAGAGGTGGATGTATACTAGGTGGTAAAATCATGAAATATATGTTAGCAAGGGATGTTATGGTGGTTGTGCATGGATGATAACTAATGCAGATATGATTCCATGTGATGAGGATCGAATTCCATCACTCTCATGGAACCCCATGTGCATTTCATGGTGTCAGAATAAATATTAATGTTGTGTGCTGAGGACAGTGGGGCCTGACTGTTTACTTTTCTATAGCTGGGATGGGGGATCAACTCTTTGTTCCCTTGTACATACATGGTTATATGATGTACAAATTTTGGGGTCCATGACTAAAACAATGCCCAACTGGAGGTGGAAAATTATTGGTTAGTCATGGGACCATTTTAGAGTGTATATGCTAAAAATAATAATACATTTGTATACCCATTTGAAGAAAAAAAGTGGTTAAAAAGTGTGTCATGGGAGATTACTTGAGGGACCAAAAAAATATGTAAAATCCTGAAGGGCTGCACAGAAGATGTTCTCATAATGCAAGGGGATTCATGAAGATCTGATGCGTCATATAAAACTGGGGATTCATAAATGAATGGTCATTATAAAGCATGGGGACCTCCTTTTCATGGAATACATTCTCAGTGTAATTGTGCATCCTAAATGCTAAATTCTACAAAAATTTTTGATAAACCCATATGTGTCATTATTTTTGAAAAGGAATGGGCCTTTGCAAAAGGAATCTATTCTATAAGTGGGGTAAATAGGAACAAGAGAAAGTGAATCTCATGATTCTAATATACCATGGGTAATCTATTTTTTTCTCTAGTTCACATAGATAAGGTGATTTGTGAAATGGGAGCTCAGAAGTCAAATGGTTAGGGTTACAATTCCTTTTATGGGAAGTGAACTATATATTGATAGTAAATAGTGTATTATTGTGCCTAGAGGTACACTATAAATAAAAATGCGGCTCCATGATTGGAGAAGGATATATTTGACTCATAGATATACTATCAAATAAATTCATGTTCTTGTAGACAACATTTGACTTGTGGGAAAACCATAACATTACCTCATGCAATCAGAGTACCGATGGGTCTACTAAGGATCTATGTGAATAAATTCTCTTTTATATGATTTTTTTTGTTTGAGCTTGGATCCCATACCATGCAGTTGTGGATCCTCTCCACCTATAGTCGGGCATGTATTCTAGTTCTATCAAATAATCTCCCCTCTTAGAAATGGAGTCGATAGAAAAAAAGGAGTTTTGGATTCTGATGGTAAACCTAACTTCTTCAATATGAAGGAAGGGAGTCAAAAGTGACACACACTTCATTACTTATTATTAATGAGAGATGATGACCCCCGTGTATTTCCTTGAATAGTCCCTAGTGTAGAATCTAGAGACAATGGTATATAATATCACATAATGTGCAAGGAATTACCATTTTTATTGAATAAGATCAGAAGATAATATTGTAAATCCCAAGTAACACCAAACACTAATAGTAAAAGTAAATATTATATCCATTTCTCACATGCAGGAACAAAAGTAATGATGAAGCGTGGATTATGAAAAAATCTAATGTAATGTATCAAATAAAAGAGACAATGTAGCCACAAAAACTAATCTTGACACTCGAACTAGTTAAGTCTAGCATGATCCTCAATGTCATCCTAGAAACCTAAAAATAGTTTTATATAAGTAGGGTGAGTATACAAGGATACCCAGTTGGAAAACTAAATCCACCTATGCACAAGTGAGGGAACATACTGACATACATGTGAGAAAATATTAGAACATCTAAGCATATACCAACGAATACTATCCATCTCATCCTCACCAAGTAATACACTTCTAATAATACATGTTAAGTAAAGTAGTTGTATAAGAACATTGATATAAGGGTACCCCACACCACTTTCCAACTGGTTAACTGATAAACCCTAATAGATAACATCATGACACTACTATCTTACCATACACAGTCTCATGGTCATAACCCTCTCACACACACATGGTCCTCAAACCACACACAATCCCGTCTTCTAACACATGGGCCAAAACAACCATGCCTCTCAATAGAAGACACCTGGGCCTCATCCCGAAGATACTTTGGAAAACAATCATTTCCAGTGAATAACAAGGCCTCTTATACAAAAAAACATTTCTCTAAGGATATTGCGATATAGTAAGCCTCAATTTATTACATCTTTCGAGGATACAGTCGAGTGGTAAAAAATCGGAACATGGTGCAAGGATGAAAGTCAGTAACTATCTGTCCATCCTCCCACTTGAATGATGGAGAAAACACCCTACCCAGTGAATGGGGTTTTTGGCACATTCATCTCAATATGTGTGTATGACATAGAAATCAAATGGAAAAATAAATTATACATATATGTAATCAAACAATCATCCTAACCTAGGGGTTTCAAAAAAAAACATATAATACCCCTAGTAACATGTTTCTTCTACCCCTATATACATAACTACCCAACAAGAAACTACCAAGCATAGCCAAATCTCATTTTCAATTAAACACTTTCCATTTATTAATCATGGGATACACATTAATTTATTCCTGCACTACTAGGAAAATACGTACCAAAACCACAAAAAAACTAAAAAACCTAATTTGATGTTCTACTACACCACACTATTCAACCACTACCAACTATTATCAATCAAAGCTATACCAAAAAAACACTTCTCTCAAAACACAACTCCATAGACCCACTACCCACGAATTCCCAGATAAAGTGTCACTCCAACAAGTTCATAACCACATCATAGTCCCACTTCCCAATGTCGTTTGATGAACATGACACAAACTAATGAAGTTAAACAACCTACAAGTACATCCATTCCACAAACAACTAGTCTCTCAAATTGGGATACGTGGAAACCCCCTAGAATACCCCAACCAAAAATACCACAACAATCACTATAAACCTACATCTTGAACTATACGCCCAACCCATATCCTTCTCACAGAACAATATACTTTGTCCAACCTTTTACCCACAACAATACTCCCAACAATAGTAACTCACAACTCATACAAAGTTATAAAACACAACAGAACACACAACCGAATTCACACCTATCTATTGGAGGATAATATATATTAATATTTTGTAAACACCATTCTTTAATCCACTTGATATACATGTGTGATCATACAATCATTTTCACCTTAGGTCATCCATTTCAATTAACTAGGTGTAAGTATTTAAAGAGTTTTCATGTAATGGTAGATTATGAAAAATCATAACAATACAAACATTACAATATGATTGTGTTAGAAAAGAAATATAATGGCCATGATTTTTAGAATACATACATCTACCATAAATCCCTAATGAATCAACGAATATAAAAATAATTCATGTGATCAAACATTAATCTACTCTTAGACTATTATTTCATTACCCCATCATCCTTATTATTTATTTATTACATTAAGAAACTATTCACATATTCTCATAAATGAATCAATAGTACACCCACCATTCATGATTCAAAATTAATGATAGAAATATGTAATCGCTACTTGGATAATCAAAGGATCAAATTTCCACCTTGCACCAAGAACATGGAATCATGCATGTAGTCAAAAACTCTAGAAAATATGATTTAGAGAGCTCAATAATAGGCGCATGACTCCCTTAGTGAGGAATGATCTAAGAGCACCCTGGGGAAATGGAAAACCACCAGAAAAGGAATATCCCATATTTGAAGAGTCGGGTCCAATATTAAAGGAAGAAAACTTTTAAAAGTCATTAACGTGGGATCATCGTCAAGATCATACAGTTTGGGTATCGAAAATAGCCTGGTACATAAGGATATTTAAAGACATAATTAATATACTTTGAAAAACTATTGAAAATGGGTGAATAAGGCAATAAACACTGTTTACATCAAATAAGACATAAGAGTGGAGGAAATGGAAAACTGGGGAAAACTAGGAAAACAACAATTGAGCCACAAATGGAGGAGTCACTAATGTAGAACCACAAAAGGGTGATCTGATGACCTAACCTAATGATTATGAGCCATTGAAAATGACCCTCCAATTCAATAAACTACCAAGGAAATGACCAACTGAGGCCATGACCTACATATTCCACAACATACTGATGCCCTGACATTATGATGCAATGACCCACCGACCCCCGGAAATATAGATTCATTGACCTACTCATGAACAGAACTACTGATGACATGACCTACCGACACCCAGACCAACCGATGCAGACACCCTAACTCGCTGATGAAAATGGAAAACAAGAAAAACAATAAATTTCTTGATAAAATACACTATTGCCTCGCAAAATACCATAAACACCAAATTATCACAATGGAAGGGGCCAAGAAAATCCAGGTTATTACATCATATTCCTCTCATACCAATCTCATCATCAGTAATTGAAAACTAAACTATAATTGAAATTGTCCAAACAACCACCTCTTAAGATACCTCATTAGAGCCAACCCCCTAGTGTTATTCTAATGTTGGAGTGAAAACCTCGGCATCCCAAAACACATCCTTTTCATATATCTCTTGGACAATTGCTTAATAAATAAGGCCCCACAACACCAAAAAACCACACAAGAAACAAATGTCACACCATCTAGACACATTGATTGGAAAGATACTTCTTCAATGTCATGATACTATCCACTCTGGGTGGAATGCTCTCGCCCGCATGGGTGTAATCACATCCACATTAATAAGTCCCTATTAGGTATTATGTCCTACCATCCCCACATTCAACAAATTTTCACACATGTTCATAGAATAGGGGAACCATTTATCATATAGAATGATAGTTCAACCATTACATCATGAGAAAGGTATATTAAGAACATAAGAGAAAACTATGAACAACATCAGGTATAGGGTATACATCTGTGGTTATCACTCTAAAATACTTTCCTTGAGGCCATCATTGCTCCACATCACACGAACCACCAAAGGAATGGTCCATCCATGCAAAACCTTCTCCCTGCAATCGTAAATATTTAGTAGTGATTCCATGAATGTCGTGTCATCATCAATATCCAGAAATCCCCACTTAATGATGTTGGAGATGCCGTGTAGATACCAATGGAGTTGAGATACATGAATGATGGATTGGATCCTATCCAACTATGGTGGAAATTCCATCTGATATGTCCCCTTTCCAACCTATCCCAACACCTCCAAAGGTCTGATGAACTTATGAGAATGCATTCATCCTCCACCAAACCTCTGTTGTCTGCAATGAGGGGAGACCGTTATGAACACATGGTCCCCAACCTCGAACTCAAACATCCCCCTCCTATGATCGACAAACAACTTCTACCCAACATGTGCTACCTTCATCCTCCCACACCAAGATGAAACTTCTCCATTATGCTCTAAACTACCTCATTCCCATGAACGGCTACCTTCCCACATATGTCCATTATAATGGTGAACTACACAGTGTTTTCGAAAAAATCCTTAACTGTTCCATTAAAATGGTAGATTGATACCTATTACTATAGAAGAACTCTACCAGGGGAATGTTTCATACCCATGATCCTCCAAGGTATAGAACATTTTCTCATAGTGTATCCTCAATGTTCTAGATGGTCCTCTCTATCTTCCCATCCATTTGAGGGTGTAAAGCAATGCTATGTCATAAACTGGATAAGAAAGGATTACTAAAATCCCCTCCAAATGAGTGATGTGAAACATGTATCCCAATATGAGATAATGGATTTTTGAACCCCAAGTAGCCACACCACCTCATCCACATACCATTGTGCTAAGGCATCCACTGTGCTTGGCTCCTTGGACACAAAGATGTGAGAGGATTTAGTCAATCAATCCACCACTACCCAAATATAATCACATCGTCCCTGAGCCCTAGGTATGTCTATGATGAAATCCTCAAGATTTCATCCCATTTCCACTCGGGAACATCTTAGGACTGCTGCAGACATCCAAGAACAACTTGATCAGCCTTCACATATTGACAAACTGTGAACATAAGAAAAAACTCAGCCACTACATACTACACCCATGGACACAAAAAATACTTCATCAATCCTCGATGCATCGTAGAGTGTCTGGGATGCACTGCCCGGGGTGATCTATGAATCTCGCAGATAAGTCCCTCACACATATCCACTGGAACAAATAGATTACCTCAAACATTCATCTAACTTTGGATATCCTTTGACCATACTACTAGAGAAACAACATGGAAAATTTGATAATGCATCACTTTATTCTCTCAGTCTCCCCACTAAGATTCCTCTACCTTTTATGGAAAGAAATACTACACTGTCATCTGAAATAGATATCCTTTTCCACTTTCCTTCAGAGCATCTAGGAACAATGTCGCTAACTCCTCCACTTCCTTCAAAGAATTTGGGCATTCTTTAACATTCTTATTCTACCACATCCAACTCAAGTCATTGGCCACCACATTATTCTTCCTTGAGGTGTAATATATTTTGATGTTTTAATCTTGGAGGAACACAAACCACCTCTAATATCATATGTTTAGTTCTCATTGGGAATGATATACCTCATGATATTGTGATCCTTGATGACCGTAAATTGTTCCCCAATGAAGAAATTCTGCCAAAACAACAAAACAAACACGACCACTACAATATCTAGATCATGGGTGGAATAGTTATGTTACCCCTAGGAAAATATATACCACAATATCTTGTGATCCGTGAATAATGAAAGTGCTCCATGATGATGTAATACTGCAACAACATCAGCATGAACACGACCACTTCATGATCTAGATCATGGCTGGAATAGTTTCATTCATGAGGACATAACATCCTAGATACATAAGAGATTACACCTCATCGGTGCATCAACACACATTCCAATCCTATGTTGGAAGAATAACATAACACCTCGAACATCACTACTTCTATCGGCAACCTACGCATTAGGGAACTTACCATCTACCACATCAGATTAATGAATACTTCCAAACACAACTCACTCTATAAAAAGTCTTGGTACTTTCTGTTCAATTTTTTCAATGGAGATACATTAAGAGATATGTTGGGTACAAACCTATGATAAAATCCCATGAGACCCAAGAAGCTACAAAAATCCTCCATATTATTGGTTGCCACCTAAGATATAACCGCATAAACCTTTTATGGGTCAAATTATATCCCTTTTTGAGACACCACCTGACCAAAGTAGTGCACTTATCGTGTCCATAACTTGCACTTGGACAACTATTATTATATCTTTTGGTGTTGGAAGACCTCTAAGACAATCCTCAAATTCCTGGTGTGATCCTCTTCTAACCTTGAGTAGACATGGATGTTTTCGATAAACATGGTGATGAACTAGTCCAAAAACTCGTTGAAAACAATGTTCATGAGCCACATGAATTCATCTGTCACATTCGTAATGCCTACGGCTATGACCATGAACTCTAAGTTCCCTTACCTTCAACACAATGCAGTCTTCGAGAATTCACCCTCCTTCACTCTCAAACAGTAATATACCATCTATATATTGATCTTAGAGAAACCACCTCATCCCATCAACTAGTTAAAAGGTCTTCAATCCATATAAGGGGGTGATGGTTCTTAAATGTCACTTGATTCATTCTCTGGTAGTCTATGCATAGTCTTAGACCACCACTATCATTATTTGTGCACAAGATTGGTGGACCCCATGAAAACACACATGGCCAGATAAAACACTTCTTTATCTATTCCTAAACCTATATTTGAAACTCCCACAACTCATAAGGTGTGATATAATAGGGATTCATCGAAATCATACGGGCATCGAGTTGGATGTGTATTCTGAACTCAAATTCATGCTGAGGGGGAGGAGTGACATCCCCTTCAGGGAAGCCATTCACGAAATCACTGACAACCACTATTACATCCACCATCTCTATATATGTTGATTCCACAAGAGCTCATATAAAAATGAAATAAGAGGCTCTATATGCCCAATTCACTCATGAAAAATCCACTAAACGACAAAATATGCACTCTGGCCACCCATATATTAGAAAACGACCCTTATCAAGAAGGATTTGATATCTGCGTGAATAAAATATAACCATATTATGCATAAAATGATTCTATATGGCTACATCTATATTAGAAGAAGATCCCCAATGAACTAATATGTCCCCAACATCAGTCTACATCCTCGGAAAACATCAAACAAACTGGTATGACCTCAAACTAGTGTACTCATCCCCAGGGGCATGGGAAATCTCTATACATCTATTCCAAAAGTAATGGATAGACCAGGTGCAACAAAGGATTAATAGACTCCTGAATCAAACAAGGAACGTAGAGGAGTACTAAACATATTGATCATACCTCAAAATAACATTGGTCATGCTGTAACTACTAACTCAACAACATGCCACTTCCCATGTCTGTCTCTTCTTCCCCCTGGCTGTCGACTGCCCCCCCAAACACACCCTGGTCGAGGTTCCAGAGGAATGCCTTGATGTTGGCCTCCTCTAGCCCCATCAACAATCGATGAAGTGGTATCTCACTACCACAGCTGCTGGAAGGGCCTGATCAGAAACTGTTGATGTTGAGTTGTGCACCGAACCTGCCCACCCCCACATTACGATGCTCGAACAAGGCACTAGTTCTTAATATTTCCATGACCTATAATGAAAATGTACCTTAGTACCAGATCCATGGTAAAAGGTATAGTACAATGAAATTGAAAATGGAAATTCTGTGGCCTACTTCCCACTTCTCGAAACAAGAAAGTCCCTAACACCGGTAAACTATTATTGATAGATATTCTCTTTAACAAAATTAGTTGGCTCCCATATCGTGGCACACCTCCTAGCGAGTGCATCATTTCCGCTACCTCATCCTTCTTTTGAACCTCTAACTATATTAATTGAGTGAAATTAGTAACAACATACTTAAGAGAGGTTTGATGTGCCTCCTCTATGAATGTTTCTTTGGACCTCTCATTCATGAAGCGATATAGTGAGAATCATAGGATATATTAGATCTTTATCCCCAAATCCCTTATTAACATAATCCCCTATTGTAGGGGGGGTATCTATTGCCTCTTTTTGTACTTAATCATGGAAGAAATAAATTCTTCCTTGAATTCCTCCACAAAGTCAGCCCACGAAACCACAGTTTCATTCATATCCTCGAGGTAAAGAATCCACAACATACTTACTTATCCTATCATCTGGATCACTACCAAAATAAACTAGTACTCTTTAAGAGAACATATAAAGATGAAATCAATAACAAGTTCCTCAAACCAACACTTCATATCTATTTCTGAGATACTTCCCTGAGGCTTCTCTGGCGTCTTTGACAAGATAGAACAAATCAACTTCTACCACTGCTCATCATCCTCCTCTCAATAAGTTATTCCCTAATCAACTCTGTCAACTTGTTGGGCCACAGATACTTTTACCACATCTGGATGATGGATAATTTCCATAGCTAAAATGTAAACAAGTACATCCTAAGACTTAGTTGTGTGGAAATTTTAATTTAGATTGTTATTAAAGCTTAATTTATTTTGAATTCCCAAAACACCCAAGATACACAAGAACACAATTCATTATTATTCATGCACATTTCATAGGGACTCTACCCTACTATCAGTCTAACATCACTTGGTCATTCATTAGGTCCTGATCCCTTTCATTGGATCACGATGGGCCCAAAAATTCCATATCAAATTCATTATTCCCTATCCTACTTCACACACCAAGGTCACCAAACACTATTTCCCTACCATCCCATTCAATTATCAGTATACCATACTCCAAAATCCAACCTACCACAAAAACTCCGACCCCCCCCCCCCAACTAATATTGTTTTCTCGTTACCCTCCTTCAAAATGAGTGATGGGATTTCAATGTTCCACACCCTTCCATACTAAATAACAACGATAGATAATGATCCCTAAGACACACCTTTTATAGGATTCGGAATGGCGAGTAACACTAAGGGTATAGAATATCACATAATGTGGAAGGCATTACCCTTTTTATAGAAAACGATCAAGTGATAAGTTGGTCAATCCCAAGAAAAATCAAACACTATAATTATAAGTAAATCCAAATTAAATTATCCACAAGCATGTTCAAATGTAAAGATGAAAAAATATACAACAAAACTCCAAATTCATGTACTAAAATAAAAGAGGATAAGCATAGACAACAACTAATCCTATCGCCCAAGCTGGTAATGTCCAGTTTTATCCTCAATATCCTCCTAGAAACTAGAAAATTGTTTTATATACATAGTGTGAGTATACCAGTATACCCAGTAGGAAATCTAAATCCATCAATACACTACTAAGGGATCATACGAGAGTCCCGGTGAGAAAATAGTGGAACCTCAAAGCACCAACTAGGGAACAATAACCATCCTATCCTCACCACTGAAAACTAACCAAATTTCACAAGTCATGTAATATAGTAGTGTAATCAGATTGATATTTGGGTACCCCGCACCACATTCCCAATTGTTATCTGCTCATCTCTAATGGATATCATCTTTATGATACCACACATCCCATATGTAATCCCACTATCTCAATCTACCCACACACACCTGGTCCTCATCCCACACACAATACATACCATACACACTTGGACCACAACAACCATGCCTCTCACCAGAAGACAACTAGGCATCATCCCGAAGACAATTGAGAAAAAACACTTGGACAACGAACACGTATCCCACTCACCCGATTGATATAGGTAAATGGTAAGACTCATGAAATTAGAGCCTTCTTAGATACACTCGAGTAGTATGAAACTATAAAATGTTGTGATGAATAATGTCAATAACTAGTCATCCATCCTCCCATGTAAATGATGGAAGAAACAACCTCCCCCATGAATGGGGTGTCCAAAACATGGTCCTCAACATGGTAGGGGTTCCTATAGAAAACATAAGGAACTAAAATTTACACATATAGGTAATAACACACATAGACCAACCTACAATTATCAAAACCCCAAAAAAACTATCCCACAAGTACAACATTTCTGCTACCCCAATATGCAGAACCACCCAACAGCTACTACCAAAGAAAATCCTAATACAATTCTCATTTAACAACATGAAATTTATCAATTAATTGATTCAAAATAATTTATGTCATCACAACCATTAAACGAAAATCCATAACCATAAAAAAATAACAACAGAACTATATTTAGAGTCCCACTGCATCGTCCAGTTGATCCACTTCTAACTATCATTCTTCAAAGTTATACAAAAAACACCTTCTCTCAAAACCTATCTCCGTAGCCCCACTATCTAGAAAAATCCTAAATTAAGTCCCAATAAGTACATGATTGAGAGAACACCTAATTCCCCCTACCCATCTTCATTCAATGGCCACAACACAAACAGAGGCAGTTCAGCTGTCTATAAGTCCATCTGTTCCCAAATCAATCAGTCTCTCAAACTTGGATACAAGCACAACACCTTTAATGTCCCACACACAATCCCCAAAATAATTACTATAAACCCATATACTTGTTGTACTAACATACCACACCCTTCTCATGGAACCAAATCCTCTGTCGAACATTTTACCCCCAACCATGCTCCCAATAGTAGCACTACAAAACTCACACAATGATACAAAACTCATTATAACAAATCACTCAACTACACATATAAATGTGACTTTTATATTAATTTAGACTTTTTAAAAACCATTATATTATCCACATGATAGATAGGGGTGATAATATATTGGTTTTAATAATATGGCCTTCGTATCAATTAACTAAGTGTTTGTGTTTAAGTAGTTTTCTTGTTATCGTTGATTATCAAACATCATAACAAAAAAAAGAACAATTTGATTGTGAAATGAATGACCACCAAAAAAAATGATTTTTAGAATACATACAACCACTGTTAATCCATAAAGAATCAAAAAATACAAAAATAAAGATGGCAAAAATGCAACAATCAACTATCATCCCATTATTTTATTATCTGGTCATCCTTCTTATATATTTATTGATTTAATAAAGTATTCACCCATTATTATCATGGAATAAATAGTTCACCCACCTTGCATTAATGTGAGACAGAAAAAATCCCTAAATGTATGAACAAGGGATCAAATTTCCTCCTTGAACTAAGAACAAGGGCTAGTGTGAGTACTAGGAAACTCCATAAATGCTGAGTTAGAGAGCTCTAGCATAAGAACAGAACTCATCTAGGGGGAAAGGATTTTTTATCACCTAGGAAAATAGAAAACTCAAAAGGAAAAAAAGATCATGGATTCAAATATTTAGATCCTATTTTAATGGATGAACGGTTTTAAAATACATTAACATGGGTTCATAGTCAAATCACGTGGTATGTGTATCTCAAATCACCCGGGACATTATAATATTTAATGGAATAATTAATACCCTATGAAATGCAATTAAAAAGTGCTGAATAATTTTTTAGTCTTGATATAAATCAAATAAGATGTAAGAGGGGTGAAACTATATGAATATGAAAAACTGAGAAAACTAGGAATGGTTCACTGATGTGTGAGTCAGTGACATGGATCCACTAATAGGTTAGCTACCGATGTGACCTACTGACACTGAGCCACCGATGTAAACCCAGAAACGTAACAACCTACAAATGTAATGACCTACCATAACCATGACCTATCAACAACACAACCTACTAATTCCTTGACATACTGAAATAACGACTTTCTGACGCCTTGACATACCAACCCCATTACCTACCTATTCCTTAACCTACCGATTCCATGACATACTGATACCTTGACCTACTAATGTTGATGCACCTAACACACTAATGATTATGGGAAAATGGAAAACCTAAAAATATCATGAAATAAGACACTTTTTCCTCCCATAACATCCTCAACATTGGATTTTCACAAAGTAATGGCATGGGTGACTATATGATATTATTGGTAAAAATTCACTACGAAGATAGGAGAGATGTTATAAAGATCAAACAACCACACATCAATTAATAGTTATTGTGGGTTCTTCTATATGTTCAAGCTCTCTGGGAGATAGAGACATTCTCTTTGTGTGATCCCACTGTTCCCCTCCAAGACATATTTGTGAACTGTGTTCTTATAAAATTACTCTGTGAATGAAGCTGAGAGATTTAGAATTTAACGATATACTATTATATTTTTCCACGAACACATCACAGTGATTCCCCATGCACTAGATCTCCATGAATGGTTTTTGTGAGAATTCTCTGCAAATAAGGCTTGAAAAAAATGATTGACCCTCAAACCTGATAGCCACTAAATTTTCTACATCGGAGGTCCGCATGGATGATGCCTAAGGGGAATATATAATGAATAATATCATGACCAATGTGTACATTCTAAAATATTCATACCATGAGTCACTACATGAATTTCATTTTGAAGTGGAGATGGACTATCTTATTTGAAAGTGATTCCAATTTATGGTTTTGGTTTTTGGGATGTTTCCATGATCCCACTAGTTGGTAGTTTCAAACCATCTAACTACATTAGAGGAACAAATATTGTTGCAATAAGGGCATCGAGATACTGATGGCCATTTCTAGAAGGATCACTCCCCAATCACAATGGACTACAATTACAACCATCTCAACAACATTGAATTGATACCATTGGAGATATAAAAATTCCCACCACAATACAATGAAATCAACAATATGTGCGTAATAATCCTAGAAGGGGTGCAATGATGATTGGGATCTATTGTAAGGTAGAAAAATCACAAAGGAATAGTCCTGGGATTACAATGTATGTGCGTCCATCGTAGAGTTCGGAGTGGCGGTGAGGAATGTGGTCCATTATGAGGTGTCATGGTGCATCCAAATAAATATCTAATATCCGAAGGATATCATACCATAACTACTAAATAGATGGTCATCAGAAAAAAATACCTTCCATTTCAATCATAGTGAATTAAACATCATCCTATATAACCTCTGTCATATCATTTTTATCACCATAATGGTGTGGGTGATGTATGATGAATTCCTTCCCATTGAGAATCCTTGGTAGGATCATGAGTAGATGACACATTCGGAAAAGGCACCTCACGATATGGTGACAGTAATGAATAATGACAATATGTAGAATCAGGATGTCCACATTTAGTAGTGGAAAAACTATTTCATGAAAATTCCTAAAGAGAATCCTACTGAGTGGGAAGATGAACCACCCCCACCCCCACCCCCACCCCCCAAAATGCTATGAACCTACCTGTGGAAAGTCTAGAAAGGAAAATAAGATTCCTAGTTTCATATCCCGAAGGATAGATATTGGAATATATGGCGGTAAAATGTCATGACTGAGCATCAGACAGTAGTGAGATTGGCCATATTCATTTCTTCATTAATATGTCAACGCATACTGGTGGTAATAGATGCTTGCATGGGGGCATGGATATGAAACATTATTAGAGAGGTGATGCTAAAAATGGTAAGTGTATCAATCATGGAGACATTATGATATAAAATCTATATTATATTTTCTTCCATTTTATAAAGGTTATAAAGCCACATTGTGTCTGCATTTCACTTCATTTTTGATATGGATAGTTTGTATCTCACATGGGAGGTTATGAATATCTAAATCATGTTCTCCCTCCTAATATAAGCTTCATAATATAAATTATAAACATTATAGGGAGTTTTATATTCAATATGGGTTCGATGGATGTTCTATATAGGGTCATCCATGCATAGAGATTCACCACTCTTCTTTTCCTCTATAAGAGGGGTGATACCTGATAATGGCATATAGACTATTGAGTAGTCATCATATCTCCTAGCCTTCTAAGGTGGTGTACAGATGTCGATGGTGGATTGATAACCATTTGCGAAACCATAAAACCCACACCATTTCATGTGATAGTTTAGGCCTACCAAGATTGACTCGGGATTAATCTCAAGGAGGGAACTACGAGGATCATATATGTGTGATAAGGTAGATCAGGTTTATGTTCACATGGTATGATGGGATAATTTTGAATAATTGTTGTCATCTTCTACTATATAAGGGTTGTTTGAGTAATATTAGTATATCTGGGAGGGTTCATAACCTAGAGAAATGATGAGGAGGATGAATATTCCATACAATGTGGGATTGGCCCCTCCTCCACAACTTTGAGGCTGAACAGCAGTAATGGAGCATCATAGATGCATAATAGATGCACATCATGGGGATGTGGCAGCAACAGTAGCAAGGCTGGTGGTCCATAGGCCATCACTGATCATATAGTATGAATGAAGTGTAATAACACCAGATACAATGCTCCCAATTGATAAGACAATGGTATAAGGAGATCCAACAGGGAGTTATGCAGGACATCCACCCAAACTCTTGGGAAACAATTGTGTAATGTTGAAATTCATGGTGATTCTATTTATCACAAGTCTTGGAAAACCTAGAAAACCTATAAACTATTCCTCATCATTTTTACGCTATTATTCCATCTAAATATGTATAGGATGGATATGGGGGTGATCATATTTTCTATGGGTTGATTCCTCATGTTTCAGAAAGAGGGTATGAAATATGTGGTAGAATTAGAGGGCATTGTTCATTCACAAGTTAGTGTGTGTCCAATGACAAATCGTGTATAGGTGCTACTAGTAAGGAAGTGTCACTTGAATCCATTGGAAATTGAGGTAGTGGACTAGTTCTAATTTCCTAAACACATGGACAGATCCCAGGGTGTTTGATTCTAGGGAATGAATTTTTCATGAGGACACTGAGGTTATAACCTTGAAAGAGGAACTATTGGAGCATGGTGAGGTAGGAGCCTCTGGAGACACATCCATAGAGGCATTCACCAAATCTATAAAAGTAATTTATAACACATTCCAATATTATTTCACTTTTATTAGGCATTATAATGATTAATCAACTGAAATCTATTATTTATTAGATAATCTTGAACAAAAGTCCCTTACTCATAGGGATTGAGGTGTGGCATCAGACATAGAAGACGAAGCCCCAAGACTTGTATTTGGGGAAATAGTCATTGTAAGGAACAAAAACGATGATGAGGAAAGGGTTGACTCTTTGAAATCATTATATTACTCAGTCATATATGGGGGCCAGGTCGTGGGATCCAAAAAACGATGACCCGGGAATGTGATATGCCACTACTCATCTTCTATATGATCCTCACATCACAAAACCATAATATTATTAATTAATCAGGATGATTTAAATTTATCTTATATTAATAATGATGGGATTAGTAGATTCTATATTTTTGTGAAATGTATAGAGGACCTAGTATTTCCATCCCAATAAGGAAAAATTCCATGCAGATCGAATCGCTCTGGTTGATCGGGCCACAAATTCTAGTGGTGCTAATTCAAGGGAAGAAAATTGTTCTAGAAAGAAAAATCTTATTTATGTGTGATCAAGAGGTGAAGATAAAAAATTTTATGGATCATATTCCATATGATAAGATTCTATGGGAAGAGATTCATGCGGAATTCCTTGCCACATTCCCAGTGTATGATTTGGTTATCCCAGAGGAGTTGGATGAGTTTGATTCTGATTTGATAAAGGAAAAAGATGATACCTAATAATATTAATGGATTTTTTAATGACAGTTATAGAAAAATCTCTATAAATATATTGGGTAATCCAAATGGAATCATATTTCCACTAAATTAATGATCTACGTGTCAGAGGGGTGGAATGGCGAGGTCTACACATACAGATTTTATACTTCCTCATTAAGAAGCTTTAGGAAAGATGTCCTCACCAGGATGATACTTATAATTACAGCAAATCATATTGAAAATAGAAGACTCGGGATTTTGAAAAAGAAATACATCATTTGTATTGGTGGATGAATGTGTGTTCTTCCTTTTCCACCACTCCATCGGATCTGGTAGCACAATTGAGGATCTAGATAAGGGAAGTTCAAAAGGGAGTGAGACAAGTATCATTCCTAGTGGTTGAAATCCGAGATGACTAGGATTGGGTAAAATAATGTCTGGTAGGCACCATTAAGAAGAAAATTAATTGGAAAGGGAGCTATGGCAGTAACAATGGATCTTGGAGGACACAATACAAAAGGGTGTCGAAGATGAAGCCCTTCATTAAAGGTTAATATCATTATGTTCCATTGTTTCCAACCTCATGAAACATATATGTTTATTGAATTGTTTTCAAATAATCATTATTTAGTATTTAAATTATCTCACATTAACCATATCTTTGAAATAAACAATGACCAATCCTTAATATCATAAGGGTCATTCTGGTTGTGATAAATAAGGGATGATAACATAATTGTTCACATTGTATTAGAGTGTCTGACAATTATATATTACACTGGGTCTACTATTGAAGACTAACCACCCAGAGTGTTTGAGATGAGATATTTTTAATTGGAGAATGAGTCTCTTGGAATTTTCAAATTTCCTCTCTCAATGTGAACTAGTTCACAAATAGTAAAACATCAGGGGCACAGAAATTGATCCAATCAAAGGGGAATAAAAAGTGTAAATTGAAATGCCCAAAAATTAAAATGCAGGTATGATTCCATTCTAGTACATGATCACTGCTGACAATATTCGAAACATCATATCCACACTCCTATCCTAAAATGGTGAAAAAATGAGGTTCAACCATGTACTATATTCTAAACATGATAACTATATAAAACTAAAATTTGATGCCTTCTGAAAAGATATCCTAGGATGGTAGGTGTGATGATGAGGCATAGAAATTTCAATGGGAGGTCCCTTTATACATTAATGAATATTAAGATCCATGTGATGGTCATTCAATTCTTGGGTGGCATGATGTAATGTTCAAAATAATTCCAACACTCTTGAAATTGCAGCATTATGACTTAAAACACATTGGACTATGAATAGAGGAATAAAAAAGAACAAAAGAACCTCCTATGAAGGACCTCTATAGTTTGGGAATAGAGTTACATGAAGTTTCAAATCATACAAATAACTATGATGAAAATGTATTTTAACACTATTTGGTTAGGGTGGTCAATGGAAAAATTAAGCATGTTGTTGCTAGAACCTATCTCGTAGTTTATGTTCATACTACCTATAACCTAGTGAAAAGATTAATGTTATGTTTGAAAGACTATAGGAATATTTATCCCATGAATGTTTCTAGAATAAAGGAAACAAACTTGACATTAAAATGACAATGGAGTCTTATGCACCACACAAGTATTAAGGAAAAGGCCAGAAGGAATCACATATGATATGGTGAAGGGAAAATATAATAGAAATTTCATTAATTTATGGTTTTAATGATTGGAATGTAACTGAGGAAAAAGTATCCAAAATGGGTATGAATCCTTTGAATGGGACGAAATACAAGATTTAGGATTGGTACTTCTCCCAAAAGGATTAGTATTGTCATGACCCGTCCTCAGGGACCGTGTCGTGACTACCCCAAGCATGCCTTCCATAGGCTAGGGGCTGGAGACTAGCACTAAGGCTTAAATACAGGTAAAGGGAAGGCATTGCCTTTGTAAAGTAAACAAAAAAACAACATAGAGTAAGTAGGCAGAAGTAAACACTTAGTAAAAACCGGTACAACAGTTAGTTTGGAAAGTAAGTGGGCCAGAATACAAACCCAAACTGAAAGTAAAGTACAACTCGAAAGGGGAAAACAGCAACTGAAAAGTAAAGCCACAACGTCGAGCCATCCACTGGAAGTCCCACCTGAAGGGTGGGTATAGATAGCCTCCCCTACTCCTCGGGTCCAGCCGACCACTCCGAGTACGTCCCACCTAGTGGTCTACCTCCAGGTACCGCCCTGCTTCACAAGCCTCCAGCATGATCAGCGATGTCTGTCGTCTACAACCAACACAACATAGTGCGGGCATAGCCCGTGCAGGGGTGAGTATAAGCTACTCAGTAGGGACCCCGATACCCCCAAAGGTCTCCCAAAATCCAAAAAGGATAAACCACAAAGGAAAGATACAATCACGAAGTAACATCTGACACGAATTAGGTATATGCCCATACATATGCCTAAGTCATCAATTATCGCTCGGCTCCAACATCCGAGCTCAAGTACAACCCAGTCCACACAGAAAAGAAAAATGTAAATCCACATAGGATAGCACAACACAATCCACAAAGGAAAGTAAATAGGATTCAGCTCACACAGGTATACTTCTTCAAATGAAGATAGAGATGATCACTGATCCATCTAAGTCTTCGGTCCCACAAAGGAACGATAGGTACTAACCCCTGCAATGACCCATAAAGGATCTGACCCACAAAGGATCAATAGGTAACTAACCCTCGCAATGACCCACACAGGATTGGGCCCACACAGGACCAGTAGGCGCGGGCCCACACAGGACCGCTGAGTGCTGACCCACACAGGATCGGACCCACACAAGATCAGTAGCACTAACCCACAAAGGATCACTGAGTTCTGTAGTCATCACCGTCGAATCCACTAAGGATCTTTGTACAGTCGTCATTGTCACAGTAGCAGTCGCAGCCAGCTCAAGGGTTCCCGCAAACAGCAAGCTCGTTCGGGAGGGTCCGCTCCACGATCCGAGAGGCTCATGCATCAATTGACACATAGTCTAGAGTTGATGTATCAAAAAGTTCAGTATCGTCAATTGGAACTCAACGTTGCAGATATTGCGTCAATCGGACGCCCGATCTGAGAGTTATTGGCTTTTTCGTCTCAGGGGCCCAATTGGTTTTTAAGGCAAAACCAACCCGACCATACTCAACCTGCATACAAACCCCAAGAGGAGTAAGACAAAAGATCTGTCTCACTTAAAGGAATCCATCATAGTCAACGGCACGTCAATCAGACGTCTGAAGCTCATGAAATGGGCATTTCCAGACCGAGGTCCCGATTGGTTTTGTTTACGAGCCAACCTGACTGAACCCAAAGTATTCCGAAAACATCAGTGTGTAATACCAAAACGACCGTCTCGATCCAAGCATCACATCACTGCTGACGGAGCGCCGTTCAGAGGTACGTAGCTCATGTTTTGAGCAAAAGACCGAAAAGGTCCGGAAACGGGGGGTCTGGGCCCGGACCGACCCGGCCCAACCCCCCCTGGGTCGGCCCGAACCGAGTCGAATCGACCCGGGTCCGGGTCCGAACCTGTTCGACCCGAGCCGGGACCGGGTCGGACCCGGTTCGGCCCGACCCGGCCCGGCCTCGGTGGGACCCGGCCGGCGGGTCGGCCTAGCTCGGCTCGGCCGAGTGGTCGCGCAAGGGGGGTGCCGCAGGGCGTGCAGCCCCTGCGGGAACAGGATCTGCGGCCCCGCATGGGGCCGTGCTTGGTTAGCGGAAGTGGGTCTACCATGTCCCGTGTATCGCCAGACCCGCGCGGTTGCGAGTCTGGTTGGCCGCCGCAACCGGCCGCCGGCGCCGCCGCACCGGCGACCCGCGCCACCGGTGGATTCAGCGGGCCACCGAAGTTGGTCCGGTGCTCCGATTCCATTTCCGTCTGCGCCGTAGCTCCTCCTGGGTCACGTTCTTCACTGTGGAATCAACAAATCGTCTTTACAGCTCGCTTTGTCATCGTCCGCCATTCCGCACATCAATAAAGAACTGTAGAGGGTTGCTGGGCTGTGTTTGTTTGGCCCGCACCCTCCGCGTTAGGTGATAACAATCGGGAAAAAAAAGATCAACACAGGAAAACATAACAAGATACAATTTTAAAAAATTAAAATTGCACTTTGATCTCGGGATCTTTTTTTTAGAAGGAATCAACTACGGGAATAAAATATTATTTTCAAAAAAAATCCCTACCTTTCCGTAGTCGTTGAGCGTGCGTTCTTCGCAGAATTGATCATCGCGGAAGAAGAGGATCGTCACGTCACAGATGGGCGTCGCGTCATTGCGGTATACGGTGTCGCGTTGATGATCTTTGAGGGGTAAAGAAAACATACGGATTTAATTTACACGAATTAAATCCATGTCATGTATAAAATCCACAAATGAATTTAAAAGATTCGTAAACTCCTACCTCAAATGGATGTTTGAAGATTTGTCGTGGACGAAGCGTCGCAGAGGGAGAATCATCGGCGTCACGTCGTCGATCTCCGGGGGGCTGGCGTTCACCGTCACCTTCGTCGGAGTCTGGCGTTGTAGAGACCCATATCTTGACGTACATTGACATTACATTACTTTTGCGGAATACTTAGTACATTAAAAAAACACACACACAAGGACCGTAATAGTTTAGTGTCTTTGGAAACTCGGACTATAATCTTCTAATCGTGGTGAAAGATCTTCAAAATCTCCCATAAAGATCTTCCTTTTTTTTACCTAAAACCTTTCTTTATATCCTGGGGAAAAGAAAACATAAAAGGGTGAGCTCAAATGCTCAGTAAGGGTAAACAAAATAAATATCAATCACATTATATTCATAAGAACATAACATTTTGGAAATCATAACCTGCAAAAGAGAGCATAATTTCATAATCATGGGATAAATCATGGCAGTGAAAAAGTAATCCCAATAATCATAACATAAAACATGAAACTTTTTGGCATACACACATAATCATAGATAATCATTTCTTGTTAGTCAAGTCTAATTGCCAAGACTATCTTTGTGGACAAAGTCCCTTTCTGAATCGAGTAACCCTCGTTTCAGTCCTGTTTCACTGAACCGGTATAACCTACCGTTCCAGCCCTGTCTATCTCATGAGATATAAAATATTTACCCAATGCATTGGAGGGAGATATAGGTCCCACCCATCTAATAATGAATCCTTTCTTATGTGTGCCACAAAATCTTAAAACATACATCATTGCATAACCCATATAATAAAAATGGGATTCTTAAACAACATGACATCATAAAACAATTCATATAAGATAAAGGAATTCATAAAAATATTTACATCACAACATAATCAAATCCATGTAATGATAGGGATAAAAACAGAACCCTTTTATTATCTTAGATGGAAAATAATTTTGATAAAACACTTGAAGTGAATTCTTGAGGAAAATATCCTTTCTTCTTCAAATTCAATTTCTTTTCACAAAACATCATGCAATTTTAAAAGAAAGAGATTTTATTGAAATTAGTCATGAAATATTTTTGAGGAAGCTTCATGAAAATAAGGCTTTATAAAACCGTAAAAATCCGTTCGTGCCATATAAGTTAAAAAAAACATTCTTTGTACTTTTGTCGAAAAAGTCAAAATGTACCTCGTACGAAAAACGACAAAAGATTCTTTTCATATCTTTTACTAAAAACTCACCAAAGGGTAGAATTGGATTTAAACAATTGTAGGTGGATGTAAATAACATTAAATATTGAGGAAACATAGATGTGGATGATAAAATACACCCCAATAAATACTAAAGTATAAAAAATCTCGGATAAAAATGAGATTGTGATATTTCCCTTACCTTAGGTCCGATTTGCTTCGTATGTGTCCGAACCTCCTCTTCTTTGAAGCGCCTCTTTGAGACCTCCTCTTAGGGCACTAAAATTGGTCTTTGAGGAAGACCAGAACCTCTAGGATGTTGCTAAGGAAGTGGAGAAGAGATTTTGGCAGGGGGTGTCCGAGCTTGAGTGCTCAAATTGGTGTGGGTAGGAGGGGGAGGAGGTGTCCTTTTATAAGGGAGGAGAGGGGCACCTTAGGAATATTTCAAAATATTATTTTATATTAAAGTAAAAATCGGTTTATAATGGTTCCAAAGGGTCTTATTTCGAAGCTAATGTGGGTATGGGTCGAAATCCTATCATCCAATAGGATTTAGACAAGTTTAGGTTCTTATTTTAACTTTATTAATTAGATTTAACTCTAAGTTAAATAATTTAACTTTTACCGTGTCTTTTTGTTTTCTTTCACTATATGGTTAATAAACTTACTATAACATGCCAAACGAACCCCAAATTGTTTATTATTAATATATATATCCTTATCTAAGTCATTTGGCCGAACATTAGATTTTTAGGAATAAAATAACAATTAATAATATAATATTTGATTTAAAAACTATTTTGTGACAATTTTGACACTATTTGATATATGATTTTTGTGAAAGTCATAACAGAATTATATGTTCGAACCAAGTTCTTTAAAGAAACACTAATATATCATAGTAACCTAGAAAATTAGTTTAATTCATAAAAAGTCTCAAATTACATTCATTTGAGTATTTATAACATCAATTATGTTAATATTTCCTTAAAAGGGTAATTACTGCATCATCGTTGTGTCATAAATAAATTAATTTATTTAAATTCTAAAAATTATAAATAAACTATCATTATATAGGAAATATTTTTAGCTTTCTAATGAATATTCATAGTCGAATTTATCTTATGTATAACCCCATATTAAAAATGTTTTAGTGAATAAACTTTGATTTTAACTCTTTTAACTCTTCTTTGAATTAAATAATAATAAATGTCCTAATCTAATCCAAGTGGGTCTAAATGATAATATTTTACACTTAAGGTTGTTTTTGGTCGAGATACACTTGTCCAATAGAATTAGGACATGTGTTAGGGTAATATTAATATCATTCTTACCCTTAATTACCCTATTTACTTTTAACCGTGGTAAATAAAAGTAAAAAGTTACTATTCACCAAAAATTATTTTCATCTCATTGAACCACATTTTACTTACTGACATCAACCGTGTCTCTCGGATTTTTGAAATTCCATTCACAGAAGCGGTAAAATTATGTTTTATGAAAAATTCAGTTTTTTAACTACCACTTAGTAGTTTCTCTATTCATCAAAAAATGAAGGTTTTCAGAAAAATGCCAAAATTTCATCCTAAGCTATATTTCATATTCCGAATTCAAAAATGAAGTCTATTTTACCAAATTCATAACATAGAAGTTGCATTAATTAATTTTATAATTAAATCCCGCTGTTAAAACAAATAGCGTGTTTTTAAGAAACAATATCTATCAAAAGATTGACACTTGTTTATGTCTGGTTTAAATGTGCAATTACATCTAATGACCAACATTGTATTAAATTGTAAAAATATATTCTAAATATACATTAAAACTACTCCAATTAATAATTTATCACTATTAATTATTTCGATTAAAAAAGTTGTTTTTTAATTATAATTTAGCAATTTTCACTATTCATCAGAATATGAAAGTTATCCGAAATGTACCAAAATTTCACCTTAGGCTAAATTCGATACTCCGAATCCAAAAATGAAGTTCATTTTGAAAAATAAGATTTACATAATTTTAAAAAGTGGTTATTACTATTCATACTGGCTAGTTTTAATAATATTTTAATAGCATATCGTTGTTTAGTGAAACTCGGTATTGCGTATTACACACGCTATCGAGGAAGGTCGCGATTGCGTGTAATGCAAGGAAAGTCAAGGATGTGTGTTGTGCAAGCTCCTATTGGTGTAGCGTACAACACAAGACATTAATAAAATTAAAAAGAATATTTTTTATAAAATCTTGGGCTGTTACATTCTACCCCCCTTAAAATGAATTTCTCCCTCGAAATTCGTCGGGATTATAAATGGTTTACTATTTGAAAGTTTCTTTAATAGAAACCCACATCGTAAAAAGGAATATCAAAACCAATCTTTAAAAACAAAAGTATGAAACGTAACGGTTACCCAAATAAACTAATCATTGGGTTTCCACATAGGTGAAAATATGGATATGGAAGAGAAATCTAACCATCATGTTCTAATGGAGAGTGGTAGAGAACATGGCTATGGAAAAGCCAATAATCACAAATCCATAAATTTGTGACGATCTAAGGTACCATCCGATTCATCAGGTATAAGATCACTAGGATAACATTTTTGGTTTTCAAGATCATTTCCCTAAAGTTGAAAATTTGGAATAAATACTTTCTTTATTTTGGTACAATCTCACTATTGTTCGTGCCTAGAACAATTTCCACTTCATCTCTTAAATAAATGAAGTTGAATTTGTTATTCGTGAAGTGTTAGCAGATCATGTGATAGAATGACGGGTCATTCCATCTGTCTCAAACAAAAGGTTACCAAAAATTATATACATAAGTCGATCTATAGTGAGATTAATCATATATGGTTCCTAAAATAGACTTATACTTCATATATCATACTGCTTAATATAATAAAACTAGTTTCTACTAAACAGGGACTTCCTGTAGGCCAGTGGTAGGCGATAAAGGCCAGTCGCACTTCGGTGTGGGTTCGATTCCCACAGCCTTGTCCGAAGCGATGGGCTGTCGCCCGTCCTGCAGGTTGTCCTTTTTCTAAAACTATATTACTATAACATCCCATAATATCGAAAAAACTTCTATCCTTAAACAATACTAACTTATGTCCAACATAATCCATTCCAATCTTTAGTCCTATCCATAATACTGCAGTCCATTCTCATAACATAGTGAAAACGATTACCAGAGATTTAATACCATCGTTGATCCCCATATATCATAAGATATATCTTGTTGGACACATTCCAAACATTCAAAGGCCTTAATCTTGTACTCTCTTGAATACCCATTGAACCTTAGTGAAAACTTGAATGCAGTTAAAAGTTAACACTTTCCACATACCAAAATCCTCAAAATTCTATATACTCAAACCATGATATCACTTAGTCCTTATATCAATCATGAGCTCATGAATACTGTTAAACATTTCATTTTCTCGTTTTCCCTTCATTATGCGCATAATATCTCAATCACTTTGAATACCACATTAGACCAATACATAAATATTCCAATATTCCAAGATACAACATTATTTTGGAATCCCATTACATAAACACTTAATCATTCCACCACATCTTTGTCATATTCAACATTGCCAATAGTGATCGCATGTGACTTCCCTTTGCCCTTTGCCTTAAGCGGTTGCTCATGTCGATCATCACTAACCCTTGGATTAGGGCATTTATTAGCATAATGCCCCATTTCCTTGCACTTGATGCATTGAAGTGTTGGTTGTACGTTCTCTGCAGTGTTTGCTTTATTCACTTCATTAGAATCCCATTTTCCATTACTTCGACACTCAGCTGCTCGATGACCTTCTTTTCCACACTTAAAACATTTTCTAGTCCCTTTAAGACAATATCCACCATGCTTCTCTCCACACTTTGTGCATAAGGAAACATTCATCTTCTTTTCACCATTATTCTGAGTTTTCTCCTTGAACTCCATCTTTCGTTTCTTGTCAAACCCCTGAGATGGATATGTAAAACCAACTTCCATTTCTACCTTGATAGCACAACGCACAATTTCTTCATAGCTACTGAAGCCTCTTATAGCTAGTGCCCTTCGAAGACTTGGTTTTAAGCCACTGAAAAATCGATCAACTTTACTTTCAGGTTCGATGATAATACCAGAAGCGTACCTTGCAAGTCTTGTAAAATTCGCTTCATAGGTACCAACAGATTCATCATCCCTTTGCTTCAGTTCAAGAAACTATTTCTCCATCTTTGTTCGGAGAATATGAGGGAAGTACTTATTGAAAAATAAGTTCTTGAACTCGTCCCATTCCATAGACTCAATTTCATCCCTTTGACTCGTATTCTTAATAAGATTCCACCATTGATCAGCATCTCCTTCCAAACGATACACTGCTAGGATGAATTTATCATGTTCAGAACATTGAAAAAACTGAAAATATCTTTTCAGTAGTACTAATCCATTGTTCAGCAACAAATGGATCAGTAGACCCACTAAAAGAAGGTGGACGCTGCCTCATGAAGGATTCAACAGAATGTTGCTCCTTCCTTTGCTCGTTTGGAAGTCCTGCATGATTCATAGCTTGAGAAAGTTGTGTGAGCATGGCTACAAGATTTTGCATTCCAGCTCCCATATCGTTTGGTTGCTCAGGGGGACAATCATTGCATTGTCCATTGCATTGATCAACACGGTTCCTTCGGGTTCCAGCCATCGTCTAAAACCCCAAAAGAATAGTGTGAGAGGCAAAAATCATGCCAGGGAAAACAACATAATAAAGGGGTAGTACCCTCAATATCTAACATCTTAGGTTAAATTCTAAGATCGTTAGAGCAATTCTAGGACTATAACCTATACGTATACTTAACCTTAGAGACATCCCTAGACATACCTTAGAAATATCTCTAGGGATCTCACTAACGTTTTCGCATCCTAGTTTCCAAAGGTTGACTAAACCTTTCCTCTAATACCAACTGTAGAGACCCGTATCTTGACGTACATTGAAATTACATTACTTTTGCGGAACACTTAGTACATTAAAAAAACACACACACAAGGACCGTAATAGTTTAGTGTCTTTGGAAACTCGGACTATAATCTTCTAATCGTGGTGAAAGATCTGCAAAATCTCACATAAAGATCTTCCTTTTTTTACCTAAAACCTTTCTTTATATCCTGGGGAAAAGAAAACATAAAAGGGTGAGCTCAAATGCTCAGTAAGGGTAAACAAAATAAATATCAATCACATCATATTCATAAGAACATAACATTTTGGAAATCATAACCTGCAAAAGAGAGCATAATTTCATAATCATGGGATAAATCATGGCAGTGAAAAAGTAATCCCAATAATCATAACTTAAAACATGAAACTTTGTGGCATACACACATAATCAAAGATAATCATTTCTTGTTAGTCAAGACTAATTTCCAAGACTATCTTAGTGGACAAATTCCCTTTCTGAATCGAGTAACCCTCGTTTCAGTCCTGTTTCACTGAACCGTTATAACCTACCGTTCCAGCCCTGTCTATCTCATGAGATATAAAATCTTTACCCAAAGCGTTGGAGGGAGATATAGGTCCCACCCATCTCATAATGAATCCTTTCTTATGTGTGCCAAAAAATCTTAAAACATACATTATTGCATAACCCATATAATAAAAATGGGATTCTTAAACAACATGACATCATAAAACAATTCATATAAGATAAAGGAATTCATAAAAATATTTACATCACAACATAATCAAATCCATGTAATGATAGGGATAAAAACAGAACCCTTTTATTATCTTAGATGGAAAATAATTTTGATAAAACACTTGAAATGAATTCTTGAGGAAAATATCCTTTCTTCTTCAAATTCAATTTCTTTTCACAAAACATCATGCAATTTTAAAAGAAAGATATTTTATTGAAAATAGTCATGAAATATTTTTGAGGAATCTTCATGAAAATAAGGCTTTATAAAACCGTAAAAATCAGTTCGTGCCGTATAAGTTGAAAAAAACATTCTTTGTACTTTTGTTGAAAAAGTCAAAATGTACCTCGTACGAAAAACGACAAAAGATTCATTTCATATCTTTTACTAAAAACTCACCAAAGGGTAGAATTGGATTTAAACAATTGTAGGTGGATGTAAATAACATTACATATTGAGGAAACATAGATGTGGATGATAAAATACACCCCAGTAAATACTAAAGTATAAACAATCTCGGATAAAAATGAGATTGTGATATTTCCCTTACCTTAGGTCCGATTTGCTTCGTATGTGTCCGAACCTCCTCTTCTTTGAAGCGCCTCTTTGAGACCTCCTCTTAGGGCACTAAAATTGGTCTTTGAGGAAGACCAGAACCTCTAGGATGTTGATAAGGAAGTGGAGAAGAGATTTTGGCAGGGGTTGGCCGAGCTTGAGTGCTCAAATTGGTGTGAGGAGGTGGGGGAGGAGGTGTCCTTTTATAAGGGAGGAGAGGGGCACCTTAGGAATATCTCAAAATATTATTTTATATTAAAGTAAAAATCGGTTTATAATGGTTCCAAAGGGTCTTATTTCGAAGCTAAAGTGGGGATGGGTCGAAGTCCTATCAACCAATAGGATTTAGACAAGTTTAGGTTCTTATTTTAACCTTATCAATTAGATTTAACTCTAAGTTAAATAATTTAACTTTTACCGTGTCTTTTTGTTTTCTTTCACTATATGGTTAATACACTTACTATAACATGCCAAACGAACCCCAAATTGTTTATTATTAATATATATATCCTTATCTAAGTCATTTGGCCGAACCTTAGATTTTTAGGAATAAAATAACAATTAATAATATAATATTTGATTTAAAAACTATTTTGTGTCAATTTTGACACTATTTGATATATGATTTTTCTGAAAGTCATAACAGAATTATATGTTCAAACCAAGTTGATTAAATCAACACTAATATATCATAGTAACCTAGAAAATTAGTGGAAGTCATAAAAAGTCTCAAATTACATTCATTTGAGTATTTATAACATCAATTATGTTAATATTTCCTTAAAAGGGTAATTACTGCATCATCATTGTGTCATAAATAACTTAATTTATTTAAAGTATAAAAATTATAAATAAAATATCATTATATAAGAAATCTTTTTAGATTTCTAATTAATATTTATAGTCGAATTTATCTTATGTATAACCCCATATTAAAAATGTTTTAGTGAATAAACTTTGATTTTAACTCTTTTAACTCTTCTTTGAATTAAATAATAATAAATGTCCTAATCTAATCCAAGTGGGCCTAAATGATAATATTTTACACTTAAGGTTGTTTTCGGTCGAGATACACTTGTCCAATAGAATTAGGACATGTGTTAGGGTAATATTAATATCATTCTTACCCTTAATTACCCTATTTACTTTTAACCGTGGTAAATAAAAGTAAAAAGTTACTATTCACCAAAAATTATTTTCATCTCATTGAACCACATTTTACTTACTGACATCAACCGTGTCTCTCGGATTTTTGAAATTCCATTCACAGAAGCGGTAAAATTAAGTTTTATGAAAAATTCAGTTTTTTAACTACCACTTAGTAGTTTCACTATTCATCAAAAAATGAAGGTTTTCAGAAAAATGCCAAAATTTCATCCTAAGCTATATTTCATATTCCGAATTCAAAAATGAAGTCTAGTTTACCAAATTCATAACATAGAAGTTGCATTAATTAATTTTATAATTAAATCCCGCTGTTAAAACAAATAGCGTGTTTTTAAGAAACAATATTTATCAAAAGATTGACACTTGTTTATGTCTGGTTTAAATGGGCAATTACATCCAATGACCAACATTGTATTAAATTGTAAAAATATATTCTAAATATACTTTAAAACTACTCCAATTAATAATTTATCACTATTAATTATTTCGATTAAAAAAGTTGTTTTTTAATTATAATTTAGTAATTTTCACTATTCATCAGAATATGAAAGTTATCCGAAATGTACCAAAATTTCACCTTAGGCTAAATTCGTTACTCCGAATCCAAAAATGAAGTTCATTTTGAAAAATAAGATTTACAGAATTTTAAAAAGTGGTTATTACTATTCATACCGGCTAGTTTTAATAATATTTTAATAGCATATCGTTGTTTAGTGAAACTCGGTATTGCGTATTACACACGCTATCGAGGAAGGTCACGATTGCGTGTAATGCAAGGCAAGTCAAGGATGCGTGTTGTGCAAGCTCCTTTTGGTGTAGCGTACAACACAAGACATTAATAAAATTAAAAATAATATTTTTTATAAAATCTTGGGCTGTTATAGGCGTTCTTTGCGTTCTTCATGTTCTTCACGTTCTTCACGAAGGAGGAGAAGATGTTTAGAGATTCTCCAAAGATTTAACACAACATTAAAGAAGAAGGTGTTTTGGCCTTTTTTTATTAACGTCCCAACAAATTGAAAACGTGTTAAGAAACGAACAAAATTAATTCACAGAATTAATTTCAATGAACAAACCGCCCAATTAAAAGGAGCGTTTAATTGATTAAAAAAATGCCCTGGTTGACCTTTATTAAAGAGGGTTTTCGCGGGTGCGTTACTTAGAGGAAGAGAAACGGTGGGGCTCGTGCGGGCCCCACCTCACAAATATCTTACCAAGAGGGTAGGATATTTTGAATTGTACCCTATCTAATTTAACTCATCTTAAGCCGCTTTAAGTGGCTTTAAGCGGCTTTAAGTGAAATAAAATAAAGTATGTCATACCACGTTATTTTATTTCTTAACTATAAGCCCAAAAATTAAAAACCACACCCGAGAAAACACAACTTCGGAAGAGGCGTTTCTAAGAAAATACCGGCGCTGCGATTCCATCGGTGCCCTCAGAATTTGATTCGGAGCAACGGTTCAAAAGTTAGAAAAACCCACTCGTCCGTTCACTGAACGTACCCAAGCCAAACTTCGGAAAATGATTCTGGGCACACCGGGCCTCGGAATCACGTTCCATCAGAAACTGCACTTTTGTAAAATTCGAAAGAAAATTAAGAAAAAAATTTCCTTGAAATTTATGGGTCTTTACATCACTCCCACCTCAGGGATTTACGTCCCCATAAAGATACATCATATGCTAGGGAAACAAATGTGGGTACTGAGCACGCATCTGAGCCTCCAGCTTCCAAGTGCTATCCTGGAGGTTGTCATGCTGCCATCTGATGTGCACTAGAGGAATCGATGGTCCACGTAGGACCCAATCTTGTCGATCCTCGATCTCCACTGGGACCTCCACAAAAGTCGCCCCATAATCAATTTCTAGCTCCCCATGGTCAATGATAAGTGTCGGGTCATGCACGTATCTCCTCAGCTGAGATAAGTGGAAGACGTCGTGCACCTGGTGCAACTGAGGTGGTAGAGACAGGTGATAAGCCACCTCGCCAATCCTACTGAGGACCTGGAATGGTCTGATTAAGGGTGGAGACAACTTGCCACCTTGGCCAAATCTCCGTAATCCACGACGAGGTGAGACACGCAAGAAGACGTGATCGCCATCCACGAACTCTAGTGGTCTCCGCCTCCTGTCAGCGTAAGTCATCTGCCGGATCTGAAATGTCCTCATCCACTCCTGGATGACCTGGACCTTCTCTGTCATGGCCCGGACCATCTCTGGTCTCACATGTGCTAACTCCCCAGGGTCGGTCCAGCACAAAGGAGATCTGCATGGTCTGTCGTACAATGCCTCGTATGGTGCCATCCCGATGATAGAGTGGTTGTTCTTGTTGTACGCAAACTCCACCAAGGGTAGGTGGTCCTCCCAGGTGCGACCAAAGTCGAGGACACATGCGCGGAGCATGTACTCGAGAGTCTGAATGGTCCTCTCCGTCTGACCATCCATCTGAGGGTGAAAGGTGGTGCTCATATGTAGCTGCGTCCCGAACACCTCCTGCAACCCCTTATAAAGACGGCAAGTAAAGAGAGCATCTTGATTAGAGACGATAGATGATGGCACACCATGAAGCCATACCATCTCCTAAACGTAGAGACGCCCCATGCTCTCCACTGAGCCCTGCTCTCTGATGGGTAAGAAGTTAGCCGACTTGGTGGGTCAGTCGACAATCACCTAGATGGAGTCGCGACCTCTGGAAGTGCGTGGAAGTCCAGTCACGAATTCCATAGATATACCGTCCCACTTCCACTTCGGGACCTCCAAGGGCTATACCAAGCCTGCTAGTACCTGATGGTCTGCCTTCACCTGGTGGTGGGTGAGGCAACGTGAAACGAACTCTACCACAACCTTCTTCATGCCCGGCCACCAGTGCTGTCGTCTGAGGTCCTGGTACATCTTCACCACTCTAGTATGTACTGATAAAGGAGAAGTTTGAAACTCTCTCATCGCCTCCTCTCATAAAGCGACTGGTACTAAGGTACGTCCTGTGAAAAGGATGTCATGCTCTGCTCCAAAGGAGAATCCATCAGGTGCCTGTATTGAGGATATTTGTGCATGTCACGTCTCACAGTCAATGTCCCCACGCTGTGCCTCTATGACTCACTGCAGTAGTGGAGGAGTGACTCTGAGAGACTGAAGTAAGGTTTCTCCATCTCTATCCATGAAGGATATCTGCAAAGCGGCTAGCTGCTCTGTCGCCTCCTCAAGTAGCTGAATACCCGTCCTCCTGTTGAGAGCATCGGCAACTACGTTCCCCTTACCAGGAGTATAGACTATCTCAAAGTCATAGTCCTAGAGGAACTCAATCCATCGTCGCTGTCTCAGGTTCAGTTCCTTCTACGAGAAGATGTACCTGAGACTCTGGTGGCCAGAAAATACTGTAAAGCGCTCGCCCATCAGATAGTGTCGCCATGTCTTCAGAGCGAAGACCACTGCTACTAACTCCAGGTCATGGGTAGCGTATTTCTGCTCATGCGGCCTCAACTGATGTGATCCATAGGCGATCACTACCCTCTCTTTCATCAGGAAACATCCGAGTCCGGTCCCTGATGAATCATAGTAGACTACGTACCCTACTCCCTCCTCAGGAAACCTCAAGATAGGGGCGCTGGTCAATCTCTGTCTCAGTTCCTGGAAGCTCTGCTAACATATGTCTGACCACACAAAGGGTTTCCCCTTCTTCGTAAGAGATGATAGTGGTGCCGCAACTCTGGAGAATTCAGGCACAAATCTCTTCTAGTATCCATCTAGTCCAAAGAAACTCCTCACCTCTATCACGCTCCTGGGTGGCTCCCAAGCTAGCACTACCTCGATTTTCGCAGGATCCACTGCAACTCCCGCCTCAGAGATGATGTGCCCCAAGAAGTGGACCACACATATCCAGAACTGACACTTCGAGAGCTTTCCATATAGATGGTGCTCTCGGAGTGTGTCTAGTACAACACGCAAGTGGTAGGCGTGCTCCTCCTCAGTCGTCGAGTATATCAAAATGTCGTCGATGAAGAATACAACAAATAGATCGAGGTATGGCTAAATGATCCTGTTCATGAGGCCCATTAACAGTATTAGAGCATTGGATACACTGAAAGGAATAACCAAGAACTCATAGTGGCCATATCGACACCTGAAGGTTGTCTTCTACACGTCCTCGTCTCGAACTCTGAGCTGATGATAGCCTGACCTGAAGTCTATCTTTGAGAGCCACCGTGCTCCCTTGATCTGATTGAATAGGTCATCAATCCTCGGTAGCAGATACTTGTTCCTCACTGTCACCTAGTTCAGGCGATGATAGTCGACACACAGTCGCAAGCTCCCATCCGCATTCTTGGTGAACAATATCGGGGAAGCCCATGGTGATACACTGGGCCAGATTAATCCCTTGCCCTGCAAGTCCTCCAACTGTACCCATAGCTCTCGATGCTCAGAGGGGGCCATCCGATATGCTGGAGTGGATATCAAGGATGTCCTGGGGTACAGATCGATATAAAATTCTACCTCTTTGCGAGGAGGTAGCCCTGGGACTTCGTCGGGAAAGACGTCCTCATACTGATCCACCACTACAGGAAAACTAGGACTCTTCACGTCAACTACTCCTAGGATGAGGCTAGACAACTGATGAGTGAGGGGTTGTCCTCTCCTCTTCAGATGTCCATCCTGTGCTGCGAAGGCTCCCTTCTCACTAGTGAAGGTGAACCTGCTCCTGTCGGTGCGTACACATCATACCTTGCGACTAATACAGTCAATATGTGCTTGGACTGTAGATAAACAATCCATTCCCAAGATGAGGTCGTAAGGCCTTGACACCGCTACAAGAAGATTCCAGCCGAAGATCTCGCCTCCTAGAGTAAGCTCACACTGCCGGAACTAGTGCATAATCATCGAGTCTACTCCCGTAATAGTCTCTAGCCGTAAGGATTGAGCCAACGACTCTGTCAGAATCTCCGAGCTCCGAATAAGGGTAGCGACTATGAAAGAGTGACTATCTCCTGTGTCTATAAGAACTACAACAAAGGTGGAATAGACACAGATCATACCTAGAATCAGCTCGGGCATGCCGTGGTGGTACGCCTCCTCTACCTAGAGCTGTGCTTGTCTCTGCCCGCCAGCTCCCAGTGGTCGGGGTGGACCTCCTGGTGGTGGTGGTGGTAGAGCCTCAAAGCATCGCCCACCGCCTGCTGCTCGGCCAGCTCCTCTGCCTCATCTGCCTCCTCCCTGCAGACCGCCACGGTTGACACTCTGCCACTGCCTGGGTGGCCCCTCAACCATGTGCTGCTCCTCGGCACGGTGGGTCGGGCAGTCCCAAGCCATGTGGCCCTGCCCGCTGCATGTGTAGCACTTCCTGCCTCTCGAAAGACTAGCTCCACGCTGTGTGCCCCGCACTGCTGAGCCAGTGTCCTGAGGTCGTCTGTGTGAGGGTCTGGGCTGCGTGGAACCCTGAGTCATCCGTCGTCTGCCTGCTACTGAAGACTCTGCTACGTACCGCCTCGCGGTAGGTCTCACCATTGGAGAAATCTCAGCAAGAAAACTCCCGATCAAATGGGCTCGCTCCAGTACTCCTGCCTGAGTTGGAATGCTGAGAGAGATCAGTGAGCCCTAATCTCATGTCTCCATCCGTTCTCAAATGTCCAGGCCTGGATAGAATGGGTCTCATACCATGTCGGTCGAGTAGCGCGAGAGATCGGTAAATCTCGCTAAGTACTGGGAGACCGTCAAGATGCCCTGCCGTAGCTGAAGAAGCTCCTGGATGCGCACCGCACGGAGGGTGGCCGGGACGAACTCTGAGCTGAAAAGGCTCTAAAATTTAATCCAGAGAAGAGATGCCTCATCATGCACCTGGAGAATCAATCTCCACCATCAGTTTGCTGCTGCATGTAGTAGGCTCGATGCGAGGATCACCATGAGGTCTGCTGGTGTTCTCACTAGCCTGAAAACTCGTACAACTACCTCCAGCCATCCTCGACTACCTGGGGGTACGTCTCCCCGCAAAAACTGGGCGGTCGCTAGGGCTGGAACTCATGCAGTGCACTTAGGAGACATGCATCGTCAGTTGCTGGGGCTGGAAGCATCGGTGGCTCGACGGGTAGACGTAACGCCGGTGCCTCTACTGTCAAAGGGCCCAGTACCAAGGCCTCATTTCTCGGTGGGCTGTCATCACGTACAACTCTCGAAACCCTAGCTGGCTGCCGTCGTAGGGAAATCCTGAAAGGAAACAGGTGCACCACGGTCAGAACAGTATACCTGGTGAGATGATACAAAGTAATCAAAAAGAAAACTTGAAACACACATGAAATCAATGTTTTCGTGCATTAAGTCGGAAATCAGAAGTCAGGGTCCTGGTGTACGGATACGTCGGATGCTGCACCAACACTGGGCTCCCTGAAATGATAACCACACACAATATGCTTAACACTATTGTTTCACATAGAATAAAGATCATAGTTTGCGGTAGAACTGAACTCCTCTGATACCAATTTGTCAGGACCCGTCCTCGGGGCCCGTGTTGTGACAACCCCAAGCCCGCCTTCCATAGGCCAGGGGCTGGAGACTAGCACCAAGGCGTAAATCCCGGTAAAGGGAAGGAATTTCCTTTTTAATGTAAACAAAAAAAAACATAGAGTAAGCAAGCATAAGTAAACACTAAGTAAAAACTGGTACAACAGTAAGTGCGGAAAGTAAGTGGGCCAGAATACAAACCCAAACTGAAAGTAAATTACAACTCGAAAGCGGAAAACAACAACTGAAAAGTAAAGCCGCAACATCGAGCCATCCCCCGGAAGTCCCATATGAAGTGTGGGTACAGATAGCCTCCACTGCTCCTCGGGTCCAGCCGACCGCTCTGAGTACGTCCCACCCAGAGGTCCACCTCCTGGTACCACCATACTCTGCAAGCCTCCACCACGATCAGCGCAGTCCGTCTTCTGCAACCAACACAACTTAGTCCGGGCATAGCCCGTGCAGGGGTTAGTATAAGTTACTCAGTAGGGACCCCGAGACCCCCGAAGGTCTCCCAATATCCACAAAGTATAAACCACAAAGAAAAGTTACAATCATGATGTAACATCTGACACGACATAGGTATATGCCCATACATATGCCTAGGTCATAAAATGTCGCTCGGATTCAACATCCGAGCTGAAGTACAACCCAGTAAACATAGGAAAGAAAAACATAAATCCACACAGGATAGCACAACACAATCCACAATGGAAAGTAAACAAGATTCAGTTCACACATGTATACTTCTTCAAATGATGATTGAGATGATCACTAATCCATCTAAGTTTTCGTACCCACAAAGGATCAATAGGTACTAACCCCCTCAATGACCCACAAAGGATCTGGCCCACAAAGGATCGATGGGTAACTAACCCCCGCAAAGACCAACCCAAGATCGGGCCCACACAGGACCTGTAGGTGCTGGCCCACACAGGACCGCAGAGTGCTGACCCACACAGGATCAGACCCACTAATGATCAGTAGCACTGACCCACAAAGGATCGCTGAGTGATGTAGTCGTCGCCGTCAAATCCACTGAGAATCTCTGTACAGTCGTCGTCGTCACAGTAGCAGTCGCAGCCAGCTCAAGGGTTACCGCACACAACAAACTCGTTCAGGAGGGTCCGCTCCACGAGCCGAGAGGCTGATACATCAACTGACACATAGTCCAGAGTTGATGTATCCAAAATTTATGTATCGTCGACATGAACTCAATGTCGCAGACAGTGCGTCAATCGGACGCCCGGTCTGAGAGTTATTGGCTTCTTCGCCCCAGGGGCCCGGTTGGTTTTTAAGGAAAAACCAACCCGACCGTACTCCACCTACGTCCAAACCTCGGGCGGAGTAATCCAAAAGATCCATCTCACTTAGAGGAATCCATCAAAGTTGACGACACGTCAATCGAACATCTGAAGCTCAAGGTATGAGCATTTCCACTCTGAGGGCCCGATTGGTTTCTTGTACGAACCAACCCGGCCGATCCCAAATTATTCAAAAACCTTGATTATGATATACCAAAACGACCTTCTTGATCCAAGTATTGCATCACCGCTGACTGCACATTGTTCTGATTCTCGTAGATCATGTTATGCGCAAAAGACCGAAAAGGTCCGAAAACGTGGGGTCTAGGCCCGGACCGACCAGACCCAACCCCCCCCCCCCCCCCCCCCCCCGGGTCCGGGTCCGAACCGGTTTGGCGCGACCAGGCCCGGCCTGGGCACAACCCGGCCAGTGGGTCAGCTTGGCTCGGCTCGGTCGAGCGGTCGTGCAAGGGGGTGCCGCGGGGCGTGAAGCCCCCACGGGAAGAGGAGACGCGGCCCGACATGGGGCCGCGCATGGTCAGCGGACGCGGATCTGCCGCGTCCCGTATCTTACCAGACCCACGCAGTCCCGGCTCCGGTCGGCCACCGATGCTGCGGCTTCAGCCACGACGGGTCAATCCGGCGGCGCGCCGGGCCACCGCCGGCGACTCGTGCCGCCTGTGGATTCCGCGGGCCACCTGAGTTGCTCTGGTGGTCCGATTCCATTTCTTTATGTGTCGTAGCTCCTCCCAGGAATCGTTCTTCACTAAAGAATCAACAAATCGTCTCTGCATCCTGCTTTTTCATCGTCCGTCGTTCCACACGTCAAGGAAGAACTGCGGAGGGTTGTCAGACCGTGTTTGTTTTTCCCGCACCCTCTGCGTTAGGTGATAACAATCGGGAAAAAAAGATCAACACATGAAAACATAACAAGATACAATTTTAATAAATTAAAATTGCACTTTGATCCCGGGCTCTTTGTTTTAGAAAGAAACAACTACGGGAATGAAATATTATTTTCAAATAAAATCCCTACCTCGCCGTAGTTGTCGAGCGTGTGTTCTTTGCGGAATTGATCGTCACGGAAGAAGAGGATCGTCGCGTCGCGGAAGGGCGTCGCGTGGTCGCGATATACGGCGTCGCGTCGACGATCTCCGAGGGGTAAAGAAAAAATACGGATTTTATTTACACGAATTAAATCCATGTCAAGTATAAAATCCACAATTGTATTTAAAAGATTCGTAAACTCCAACCTCAAACGGATGTTCGAAGATTTGTCGCGGAAGAAGCGTCGCGGAGGGAGAATCGTCGGTGTCACATCGTTGATCTCCGGGGGGCCTGGCGTTCTCTGTCACCTTCGTCGGAGGCCGGCATTTTTCGCGTTCTTCACATTCTTCGTGTTCTTCGCGTTCTTCACGAAGGAGGAGGAAGATCATTAGACATTTTCCAAAGGTTTAACAAAATATTCAAGAAGAAGGTGTGTTGTCCATATTTTATTAACGTTCCAAAAAATTGAAAACGTGTTAAGAAATGAACAAAATTAATTCATAGAATTAATTTCAATGAATAAACTGCCCAATTAAAAGGAGCATTTAATTGTTTAAAACTCCCCAATTGACCTTCATTAAAGAGGGTTTTCGCGGGTGTGTTACCTAGCGGAAAAGAAACGATGGGGCTCATGCAGGCCCCACCTCAGAAATATCCTACCAAGAGGGTAGGATATTTTGAATTGTACCATATCTACTTTATCTCAGCTTAAGAAGCATTAAGTGGCTTTAAGAGAAATCAAATAAATTCTGTTGTACCACGTTATTTTATTTCTTAACTTTAAGCCCAAAAATTAAAAACAACACCCGAGCAAAAGAAACTCCGGAAGAGGCATTTGTAAGCAAATACCGGTGCTGCGATTCCATCGGTGCCCTCAAAATTTGATTCCGAGCACTGGTTCAAAGGTTAGAAGAACCCTCTCATCCGTTCACTAAACGTACCCATGCCAAACTTCGGAAAATTATTCCGGACACAGCGGGCCTCGGAATCACGTGCCGTCAGAAACTGAGCTCTAGTAAAATTACAAAGAAAATTAAGAAAAAAATTTCATTGAAATTTACTGGTCTTTACAAGTATCAAGCCTCCTGTTGTCTAAAAACACAGCTTGGGGAGAGACCAACACTGGTGGGGAAATCCTCTCTAACAATAAATCCAAAACACCCCACAATTATAATGGGGTATCATAAAATCATCAAGGATGGGGTAGGAGTTTAATGATGTGCATTGAAGATGTCTATTCTTAGTTTAAGGTCATATGGTTCAATCCATATAGGAGTCTCAAATGGGTATTTATTTTTCGGGGTCCAAAAAATACCAGACATGAATGAAGAGAAAAGATGTATACCTCACAAAACACTTCCCAAAAGCTGAATATGAGCAGTTTAAATTCATTGTTCATGGGATTGAGACAATACTGCAAATATAGCCTTTATTAGTGCTAGAGATGTCCACATATAGTGCTAAAAATAATTGTTTATCTCAATGATGATAAAGGGTGGTGCATTTTATCAGTGCTAAAATATGAACAGTTAAATACCAATTTTATATTCTAAAAATGCACAGATAAAAAGGGGTATTTTATCAACTCTAAATAGAGTTGATAAATGGGTGCTTCATCATCACATTTTTAAGTGATAATAAAAGTAAAAAAAATAAAAAATATAAAAAATAAATTTCTGCAATTCGAGGAGGGGCTTCAAAAGTTCGTGAAGCCCCTCTTTAATAGAGCCACCACCCCCACCCCACCCTACACCCCTAGCCTATTAACAGCCCCCACCCCCTTAAAAAACACTAGACCATATTCCACTAGTGCGCGCATGACCTGCCTCCCCCTGGATTTGAACTCGTGACTTGTTGCCTACACGCATAAAACTTTAACACTCCACAATATATATTTCCTCTTCATTTATTAAAAAATTTATCATCATATATATAGTTATATTTACTCATATATTATTATGTATTTATATTAACATATATATATATATATATATATACTTATATATATAGTTATATTAATATATATATCTCTCTCTATATATTAATATATATAGATATGTTTATATATTTATTCATATATTAATATATATTTATAAGATTAGTTTTAAATAAATTTATAAAAAATGCTTTTGTGTGTGTGTTTATAAATAAATAAATACATATATACAACACACACACACATATACATTATATGTTTATTTGTAAGTATAATTATACATATTTATATACATTTACAAATATTATATATTAATATGTATATACATATGTTTAGAATATATTCATAATATATATCAGTTTGTCAATACAAATGCACAGACAGAAACATAAATATATACACGTAATAATTATATAGGTATATAAATATTCATATATTTGTATTTTAATGAAAATGGATATTGGTTTTTTATTTATATAAGGCTTGTATATTGAGAAATATATTTTATATGTAAATATGTTTAATTATTTATTGAAAAAAATAAATTTTTATCTGTGAATATATTAAAAATATATATATTATTATAAATTAGATTATAAATAACAGTATATTTTGACAAAAGATATCAATACCTAAAAACCAGAAAAATAGGAATAAGTGGAGAAACCCTCAAACCTGCCAATATAGTCAAAAATTCAAATAAACCATAACTCAGGGTAATAGTGAAAACTATTGACCTGGGAGTTCGTTCTAACTCCGTGACCCATAAAATTGAGGATCATGAAATTATCATTGGTATTATAGGCATTGGATGATGAAAATGACATGTAGATTACAATTTACTGTCATTTGAAAAAAATACAAAATGGGAGAAAAGTGCTATTAATGGGGGCTCGAAAAACCTATCAAACCGCAAAGTCACTGAAAAGGGCATAAATTCTACTATGGTTGTTTGTTTCAACTCTATGACCAGTCAAAACAACTATTATTTAACAAAACATGATATTATAGCTGGAAGATTCTGAATAAACACACATATCGTGAGTTAATAACAATTTAATTAAAATTTGACAGGGCACCGAACACGGATATAGGATTTTGGAGGCCTTATGATGGGTTTTTGGAGTTTTAGGGTCCCAAAAGTGATATTACCTATATTTTTGTCCACTATTTGTATATATATATTTTTCCTTTTATTTTATATGTGCTAGAGACCAAACAGAAAATCAGAGTGATTGTTATGGTTGTTTGAAGATGACGTTTTTTTGGATTGTTATAATAGAAACATCATCTGTTTCATTGACCTTATCACAGTTTTTATTGTACTTATTACTCACTCATCTCATGATCATTGATTTAACTGGACATGCCACTCAAATGGAATCTCAAAGTAGATGTTCTTCCTATTTTTGTGAGTTGTGGGTTTCATTGGTTTTAAGATACTAGGAGGGCTTCTCAATTTCATATGATAATATGTTATGCTTCGGGTGTCCGTTTTGGATATAAAGCACATAAAAGTGAGACTTGTGAAATGATAGACACTCTAGTGACCACTATAACCATTTCTCACATTCTCCATGGCCTAAAAGCCCGAAATCCCTCCGATCCGTCATCAGTTTGCCTCATTGGGTCCGTTTTTTCATAACATCTCCTTCTGGTGTCCGTTTTTCCTCTACCACATATCAAATTGAATATTGTGACTAGAGTTACACTCTCATCCCCACTATAACACCTTATTATATTCTTTAAGGAACTAAAGGTCCTTAATCCCTCCAAACTGCTATAATTTCATCTTTGTGGGTTGGTTGTACGTCTACCACATCTCAAATCGATTGAAAACATATTTTAAAAATATATATTAGAAGTATATAAATAAAATATTTTTATATATCAATATTAATTTTTTATGAAATATAATTTTTCTTTGAAATGTACAAAATATCAGTGCTAGGGAAATAACACTAATAAAGCCTCCCGTTATCAGCGCTACTAATAAAAGAACTATTAAAGGGTGGAACTGTGTAAAACCAATTTAGTGGTCATGATAGTCTATTTTATGGTTATATATCTCAGACCATTGAGGAATAAATACATGATGAACTTGCATATTGTGGTGAAATCACAAACATGATGGGAATGTGGCTGAAGAGGCTCACACACACCACAAATTCATTCCTATGGAAGCTCATGTAAAGTTTAAATTCATGGTGTTTGGATTATTCTCATAGTTTAAGGTTGTGGAGTTTAGAACTGGGTGAACAAATTTGAAGGAATGAAAATACTGTAGATGGGATCAAAGGAGAATTTCATGGGAATCTCTACACATCCCATATATATGGAAGTCCTGGAATGTGTCTTTTATATAAATAAATTTAGTTTAAATTCACGTTGTAAGGACTGTGATGAACTGATATGAAATGGGGAAGTAATGTTTATATGGAAACAAATTTGATTATCGCTGCATCACTACACATCCTATATCTATGAGGATGGGATCTAATCCCCATGTAGTTATTGAACTGAAATATCCATGTGAAGGATCTATGCATACATAGAGTGAGAGGGAATTAATTTTTTTCGGATATTTACATTCTTTTCATTTTGAGTGGGTAGAGTAGGATTCGATGTCTTGTAATCCCTATAGGAAACAATACATATGTTTTTCATTATAATTTTTAGGGTAGATTACTAGTTCCATGTATTATGTACTATCAAGAAATAATTCTATAATCAGATGCCATTTTTCATCAATCATCTAGGATGATAATGTCATTGATTGAGGTAATATGATAGGAAAAATCCTTGCATTCTAATATAATACATAAAGGATTCTAGTTGAGGAAATTTTATCACATATTTAAGGTGTGTAGTTGAAAAAATATGTTGATGTGTATGAGGGTAACAAAAGAGTCAATTACACACAACATATTCCCAAAAGAATCATAGAGTTTCTCATATTTTACAGTAATAGAGTGTGGAACATCAATCATGTGAAGCTCTTCTATGTGGTTAAAAACCCAACCCAGACTCCAAATCCAATGTGATCCATGCTTGGTATGGGAATCAAAGATTGTGGTTAGGCTTTCCAATTCACATGTATAAGCATAGAATTAGTGTGAGTAAATTTCAGCTGGATAATGTCTAGATGATACCGATATTCGCACTCAACATACGTAAATACACGGAGGAGAAACACAAAATTTGTTATGTCTTACAATAGAACAAATGGTGGAGGGAATAATGTAAATCAAAACATCATTTTCCAAATAATGGAAGTGATAAATTATGGTAAGGACCACTATTGACCATATTCCAAACATAGGGTACAAAACATCAAATTTCAATAGTAGGGAATGAAATTGAAGAATCGACTGTTGAAGTATTTCAAAACACTGAATATTTTATTTGATTCCAAATATCCATTAAAGAGTTCATATAAAATGAGGGCTGAGCAAAACTGGAATTTCTATCATTGTTAGGGGTTCCTTCTTTATTTGAATTATGATGGAAATCCAATCCCAGAATGTTTCGATGAATGGAGATGGTTCTTGGAAATTTCATTATAGAAGTCACAACCTTATGCCTCACGCTTCATCACATCAGCACATGTAAGTGGTAGAACCCAACTAAAATTGGAATAATATTCAATTTTATCCAAAATAGTATAAGGTAATATTACACAGACCACAAGAAACTAGTTAATGTCCAAATTGAATGACATATCCATCTAGTTTAATATCATGTGTTATGGATGGAGATGTGGGACATTTTATTTTTATGAAACTATTACATGAAATCCTAGTTTAACATCATGTTCCAAGGATGTGGGTCACTATCTTATTATAGTCATATAGGAAGGACCATCAATGTTGTTCCTTTTATAGATGTGTAGCAAGGATTTGAAATGTTACATAGTTTATTTTCATGAATAATGGAAGTTATGTAAAGTGATGTATCCTATATTAGAGGATCATGTAATATAAAATAACCCAATATGAGTGAGAACCCATGCATTCTACGTCACTCCACGTACTCCCAAAAGAAAACTCCTGACATGGTGCCCAAAGGTTTGTGGTCCGGAAGTTGGCCCCAAAGAACAACTTTCTAGGTGTCGCAATGTTTCAAATGATTATGGGAATCAATCCACATGTAGTTCTAAAATCATTCATGGTAGATGATCAATTCTAGGTTAAATGTCCTCTCATGTGAAAAAATTGACGTTATTCAATTTTATGTCATGTTGGTAATATGTGAGGGAATACATTTTATCCTAAAAAACATGAAACACATGGAATAAATGATCCAATGTGAGTGAAACTGAGAAAGGACCATGTCGCACGTCAAAACACTGAGTACACTTACACAATTTTGATTCATCATTCATTTAATAGGAAGTGGATAGGAAATAAGTTGTGTGGTATCACCTGATGTGAATGAGGCCAATGAAAACCAATTATGCACAACCAATTTCTAATATGAACATGAAAATAGTTTCATGTAATATTTATTGCACTAAAAATTTTAATTCTAAGAGAGACGACATGTATAGTGCAGTAATAACAACACTACTTGAATGAGGCCTAATTTGTCCATACGGCCTGAAACATTTTCAAGGAAAATCCAAACACAGTTAAGGTCTTAGGGTTTGGAGTATGGGGTATCTAAATGGGGATGTGTGCAGCATAGAAAAATATCCCAACATGAATGTGTCCATAGAGGCCCACACCACACAACATATTCCCACAAAAAACTCTGGGAAGGGGGCCAAAAGTTTGAATTTTATGTTTTTCCAAATGGAAATGTTTCCAGGAATTTTTATGAATCCCATGACAATGGGAATCAATCCATATGTAGTTCATGAAGATGTATGATGCCAAAAGAAATGTTCTATTCAGAGAGGACATCATGGTGTTGTTTAGTTTATCATCACACAGATAGTTTAATGATTTTTATGTAGCATAATGTCATGGAACTAGGATTATGGATATCTTTGATTGAGGCCATAGAGGTTGGACCATAGGATGAGGTTTCTAAATGTGAAATATGTAGTCTGGTGGAATGATGCATCCCCATGAAAATTAGTACCAAGGAGGCACAACACCACATGACACATTTTTTAGAATAACATGGAAATAGTTTAATGTTATGTTCATGGGATGTGAAATTTAAGGTATTTTATCATCCAGACTCTAATACAATGAAGAGTGTAACATCTTGTTGGACTAATTGTAATTTCTTTTTATAGATGTATATTAAGACCATAAATTTTGTATAATACAATTTATTGCATCTAGGATAGTAGAGCAAAATTTAACATTATCTAGGACACATCTACATATTTTAACATCATGAATGATAATTGGCCCCACTAATTAAAATTAATTATTAATGAACATGACATTTATTAGAGGAGTGTTGTTCTCCCCATCGATGGTGATTGGAGAGTCTTAACCATTGGGATATAGCTTGTGAATAATATAAGGTCACACCCTTTTGGGAACTGAAATTGGTGTATTTTTTCTAGGTAGCATCAACATCCTTAAATCCAATATTTTGATACATTGTAGGAAAGATAAAAGTCAAACTGTCATGTTGAACACTCTGGTTGTCTGGTTTTGGTGAAGATATAGATTGTGAATGGCCCAAAGCCTATTCATGTAGAGGGATTCCAATTCTTCTAGATGGAAATTTTATCACATTTGTGACATATACTAGTCATATAAATTTTTTTGGAGTTATGGCAACAAAATCATGATAAGAAGGATATCCTCTATTGCAAATAACAAGGAATGTGGAGTCCCTTGGGAGGAATTGTTATTCATCGTCCGGTAATCCCAGAGAGAGTTGGGGAGCTCTTTCAAACAATTTTTTTAATTATTTACCACTATTTTCTAGAATATATTGTAATGGGGTTTTTCAATGCCTCAATCTTTCCATCTTATCTAACATAGTAAAATTTAGTGTGGTTGGACCAGATACTCTACTTGGCAAGCAATTTCTTTATCTAAGCCACCCAGAATTAGTACCCTATTCCATGATAAAAGTAAAAGGGACTTATAATAGATAAATTATGTTGGACATAATGATATCCACAAAAGAACATCCCTTAACTTATTTGAGATGAATAGCTTCATCCAATAGGGGAAATAAATATATTTTGGTCAGAACACACATGCACTCGTGCACTGTTGTTCTTGGATATGGCCCAATGACGTCATGTCCCTAGAAAAAGGTCTATGATTACATGGTATTATCGATGCTATCTTGTAGCTAATGAACAAAATTGTAATGGATCTTCTTGAGTTGAACATCCTAATGTACAAAAAATAGTCATGCACTGTGGTGGTAAAGATGTATCCTAACCATCAAATTATGAAATAGAGCATCAACCTAGCCTAATGAACATTGTGGAGATGAAGATGACCTTACAAAATAACATGGGGAATCTTGTTGACTTGATTTTGGTATCATATAATTCTGCCATTCCTATTTTTCTAAAGCGTTTTATCATTATTTGGCCCACTCTGAAATGTGAACTGAGGTCTGCGGTAGAAAATTCACTCACGTTCAGCTCTGTCTGATATGAGGTTGTCATGATAGGGATACTTGTTGAATGGAATTTTATAATTGATGGATTCTTCTAATACACAAGTATCTAGAGGATATGATGTGTAATCACCAACAGTGAGTTGATTTTCCTTACAGATCTCACCATCATCTGGAGTGATGGGAGTGATGACTATTATATTTTCCACAAGAATTTGTAAGTCATAATGGGCAGGCTCTATGAGAGAAGCATCTAAACTGGAAAATGAACCAGTAAAACCATTATATTAAAAGTATGTACGGGTCACCTCTATAAGATATTAGAACTGGGCCATAATATGGAGGGAATTCTTGAGAATTATTATGAGTTCCGACATCACGAGGATGTAGTAACTGTTTCAATACTTGATGACTGTCTCAGAGTCCCCAATCACATGAAGTTGGGTAAAATTAATCTTGAGATTCTACATGAGACCATTTATAAGAGACTAATAATATTATTCTTTGTTGGTGAATCCCTCTGATTAAAAGAACAAATAAGGCCAAACATCCAATGTTGGCATCATGAAAACAATTCCCAAGCCTACTTTGGTGATCCTGTAGTCATTGAATCTTCTTATGATCAGGCTTCGGGGTGGAGGGTGAAATCAAATTTAATTTCTCAACAACGCATTTCATGGTCCAGTGAGATGATAGCCTCATCTGGGAAATCATAATCCAGGGGAATTTCCTCCAGCGATGAATGAGTGGATAGAATGTTTGCTAGTGCCTGACCCATAATAGCCTTCTGTGGAATGAGGCTGATGTCAAACTACTGAAGGATCAAATCGAAATGATCTATATACCTATTGAACATCATTTGGTTCGTTATGTTCATTAGTGTATCCAATTCGGAAACCATCAATATCTCATGATTCTTCAAGTACTGACATAAATTATGAACTATGAAAACTAGTGTGATGCATCTCTTATCAATGGGGGAGTATCATGACTCTATGCTAAGGAGTATGTGATTGAGATCATATAAAATGTTCTATATCAATTCATTCTTTGTGTGGTTGTAATGGGATCAAGGTGATATTTTCATGGTGGTCACATAGAAGAACAATGGCTTCCTAGAGACTTTTTTCATCAATACTAGAGGTTTCATCAGGAAATTCTTAATCTCCAAAAATGTATTTTGATACTCTTTAACCCAATGATAGACGTTCCATATATTCATGAGCCTATAAAAGTCCTTACACATTCTAGCTAGATTTTTTATTAATCAAAATATATATGAAAAGTTCACTTGAGGGCCTTAGAGCTCCAATAGGATTTTCAGAGGAGGCATCTGGTTGATAGCCTTGATCTTCTCTGGGTAAATATTCAATGCTCTGTATTTGACAATGAAAATGAGGGATATTCACATGGTGACCCAAAAATCACATATTATAGGCTTTATCTTCATGTACCAGGATATAATTACCAGGAAAGTTTGAACCAGGCTAAAGCCTGATCCCGCAAATTTATTAAAGAAAAGATGCAAGTAAAGACATTAGAAAGAAAAGACGTTACATTACATCAAAGGCATAAGCACCCCTCTCCCCATCATCAGATAGCTCATCATCTGGGTCAGCTGACTCCCATTCAGAAGACTCGTATTTGCGCATCATCTCAAGATACATGTTTTTCTTCCGAAGCATTTCTTCAGACAATTTCTCCTTGATCGGCCTCTTCCCACTGAGCCCTTTGTCTGACTTCGGGGGCCCTCCTCTTTTTTTGCCATTGTACCCATTTACAATGACAGTTTCTTGTGACCCTACATTCTTGTGCGCAGATCTTGTCACCATTGATTTGGGTAGGTCCGAATAATCTCTCCTTGGCTTCCTCCTGCTCTGAGTTTTTTCCTCCACTTCCTTTCTTTGGGTCTCATGAATTCCATACTTAACAGCATCCCTGTAGGATGTTTTATTACTGTGGGGCTCTTCTTCATCTTCAGATCTATCCCCCCACTTCTTTTTATGGGCCAAAGGAGGACTGACTACCAGGATATAATTATGTCAAAAAAAAATTCAACGTATCTGAGATGTTTCGTATGTTGGCGGGACATAACCACCAAATAATCCACGCCACATTCCACTAGCATCTCGAGTATCATCTTAAATATTTAGTGAATTTTACATTGATTAGTGGATATTTTATTATACATACTGAATGGAATTACATGATAGTCTAAGTTCTATTGTGGTTCCCTAATGGTGGTAGAATAATCATCTTTAGGGATCATCTAGGTCTAGTTGTACACACAATTACCAAATATAAATGATATATCTTGGAATCCAACTATTGTTTTAATCAATAGATCTATCACTATAAATTGAAAACAATCTGTCGAATAATGGAATTTGAGATATGTGATGTTTATAAAAACTGTCATCTATCCATTATTCTTCCTGATGGGAGCGATTTTGGATATCCACATGGGGTGAAGAACATTCTTGATGGAGTTTTCATTGATGATCTTATTAAGGGAGACCTCATCCATGGCACTGTGAATGGGGTGAATCATCATGGTAGGCATCCTCAACCCCTAATGAATCAGCGGTAGTCTATGATAGTGTATCGCGAACAGAGGGTTTTTCAAGAGAATCTCTTCATAGTTATAATAAAAAAAATCATTATTTGGTTTCATGAAATCCATGTAATTTTATTGTTCCTCATCTAGAATGTTTTCACTAAACTTTGTTGTCCTTTGATTGGACTGAGTAAAAAGGCATGTCCATAACAACTCAACAACTACGGTATAGAGTCCTTCCATTAATTTAGTAAGAGTATCACCTAAATCATCTTCATCATTCTGGGGAGAGTAATCTATATGTGGAGATTGTTCCCCTGGACTGACCGAATCTTTGTGAACACTGGTGTTGTCTTGAGTGGCGGGGAAATCATCATTGGGAGACACCTACAATGTGGAAACCATAATGAAAAAAATTTATTGAGCCGATTCCATCCTGAAATGGACCAATAGGTCCCTGATTGATTCAATCCAATAGTTATTGGTTGGTCTGTGATGGTCCAACATGGCTCAATTGAACAATTATGTTTGACGAATAACTATAGGCATAAGGATAACATCTTGATACCAAATAAGAGTAGGTGGTTAAAGTATAACCTGAGCTTGATTAATGTTGGAATAACAGGTAATATTATAGTGATCCTTTAATAATGGGAATGGAACCCTTTCCTCTCATAAATGAAAATTTAATTATCCATGAATAGAATCATGTCTTCAAACTAGTAAATTGGGAGGAAAAATGTTACATCCAACTCTATTTCTGGGTTGACTATGAAAGAGGATTCCTCAACCTCATTGGTCTGAGGATGATTTTCCTTTACATGGTACTAATACACATTAATATAGAAAGCATAAAATGTTAAAATTGTAGAGACATCACCACAGAAAATTCCTACATGACCATTGATGGAGTATTTGAGGAAATTGTTATAGGAGGATGGGATTGATGTATGCAGATAGAGCAAAGGTATAAAAATAGATGAGTTGTAAGTGGTGTCTTTTGAGACATATTTGAACTTGGTTCCTACTATCAGGCTACCAAACTAAGTCATAAAACATTTCCTACCACATGGTCTATGTTTGGTCCTATCAAAACCTAGAATCTTTATGTCAGATGGGATCAAATATTCCCCAGAGAGTCTCATCTTGATGAAAATCAAGATTAGTATTATATTAATTCTAGATGCTATGGAAATGATATAGTGATAGATATCAAATCCATTGAACTATATGAGGATTAATAGTGGGATGATGTTCCCCATATATAATATAAATCTAATCTTCTATAGAGAATGTGTTGACAAACCATCATTCCAAATTTTCTATAAACAATGAGTAGAAAGACTTAGCCTCCAAAACCTATGATTCAATCTAGTGGGAGATCATAAAGGCATCCTTAAGGTGTTATATCATAAATTATGATTGAATTAGAGCCTCAAGGATCATGTATTTGGTAGAAATTATGTTGAGATACATCAGCACAAAATACTACTATGCTTGTCACATAGGTCTACCCATCGGGAGTCATTTTTTGCCAAGAAGAATGAAAATTGTTGTGTGAGGAACCATAAGGTTCATGATGGTTCATGCAACATAATTATGATTAGAAAAGCTTCCATGAAACACCACTATCTTCCATTGGCAAGATGAAGGCCTGATAAATGTGGTTGTTCATGACACAACCATGGTTTTATGGATGACCAATGGGCATAGTCAATGGTGGTGTCATGTGTAGTGGAATGGGATAAGATTATTGTGCCAACTAATTTCTATTCAATGGTTATTTTATGGTATCAGTGGCATGAACATACTATTATGGAGTACTAATCCGTGAATTTTTTGTATTATCATCCCCTATATTTTCCATTTATATCCTCATACAATGACATTAATAGGGTTTTTTGATCTTCCTCGTCATCATGAACCATGTAGGGATCCACCAATTTTATGGGATTAATTGATAGAAGCATCTGATAATCAATATACGACTCTTCAAGTTCGGGACAGACCCAGGGTGTGGTACCTATTTTTTACAACATTAAGTCACCAATAGTCTGGGATTGATTTAGTACTGGAGGGATACTTCAATTCTCCAGTATCTTTGATGTCCATTCATCTAAGATGACGAGGTTTCTAAAAAGATAAAATAGGAACTTCTAAAGAAGTACAATGATATCAATAATTTCATGCTAGCTATGTTGAAAGAGATGATTCCATTGTCATGATAAAATTCCATGTGACCAACTAGTCATAATACTTTGGATCCATGTGGATAAATAATATTTGTTTTTTGTTAGAGCATTAACTATCATCATTAGTATTGGTAGATATATGGGTTACCTATATATGTCATTCAACCAACCAAATCACAACGTATTCTATCTGGTTATGTAGCCAGTCTAATAACAAATTCATTTTGTTAATGGTACGCCCACAGAATATGTGGTAAGGAAATTAGTTTGGATGGATAGTGAGGTCATCTTCTAGAGTTTTTCTTTATTTGGGGTTCTTTAGAACTTTATGATCAAAAGAGATGTATAAATAACCAGGAAACTTGGACATCATTAAGGAATAGGTTTCATTTCTCCTATTTGGAGGGGGGATCCCAGGAGCTGGAATCTATTGAGTAGGTTTGGGTGGACGAGGATTCAATACCAAATTATCTCATCTAGGCGATGGTTTCTATGAAGGATTTTCTATTCAATTATTAGGTTGACGTGGTGGTACTTGATATGTTTTCTTCCCTCAATGGTCCAGTTCAAAGAGAGGTTTAGTGGGAAACAACACTAACTATTCTGAATCCCCTACCTACACTACAATGGTAATCTCAATCATAGAGTCTCTTCATGTAGGATATGGGGCCAACAATAGAAATTCCTTATTGTCCTATTGTAAGGATTCATCTTGTTATTTAACATTTCTAAAAATGTATTGGAATCTAGTATTGAAGTTACGAGTAATGAGGGTGGGACCGATTCATTCAATACATTCCTAAAGCACAACCTCAAAAGATTCCATCAGTTAGGGGCATGTTTGGAGAGTATGTGAGGCATTTTTTCATAACAATGATGTCCAAAAAGTGTCCATTTGACTATTTATTTCCCGTAAAGAGGTTGAAAAAACTAGTCTTGAAGGTGGTAGTGTAGAACTTTTTGAGAAATTTTTTTTGGCAATCTTTCTAACTTGTTATTAACATAATTGTTAACATCATTTACCAAAAAAAATTACCCTTAACATGTCTAAATGGAATATTTAAGCATGGTATTCTTCTACAATTATGGTATTCCACACATGGGTGCACACCTACATATAAAGTGGGATAAATGTTAAAGTGGGTCACCCATCCTATGAATGGGGGAGAAGGTTGGATTCTCAAAATTTGAGGGTTCTCACATCTCTTCCACCCAAACATGATAGAGATTTCTATCTGGTGGGATCACCACATGTCGTGCATATTATCCTTCAAGATGTTTCAAATCAGAATCTAGTACATAATCCTGGAGGTTATTCCCATATTGATGAGGATTCCTAAACAACAAGACATTCATGAGTTCATCAACATGATATTGAAGATTGAAATAACATGTAATGATATACATATATCCTTGTGGAGTGGCCTGTGGTGGACCTTGATCAGAATCATTATGGGAATTTAAATGATTCTCAAGAAGCAATGCTGATACAAATCATGGTGTCTTTCCACAGGCTTTAACCGCTGCTCTATTTGGCAGCACAGGATCATTGTGCTCAAGTTGGGGAAACTGGATAGGAATGAAATACAGATTCTCTTGCTAAATTAGTGGAAGAAGAAAATAATCATATCTAGTATCACCATAATCTAGTCATCCCTCAACATGAATCTCATTTAGGATCTAATGATGATTTACATTTTGTTGTCGCAAAGTGATGATTGGAGGATCATCCTCTAACACATGTATGACATTTGGAAGATCCAAGGGCATAATATATCCCTTAACCATGTCATGATTCCAAAAATGGATAGAAATGTATAATGATGTTTTGGGACATGAGTCAACCTATAAAGGAACGTGATCATACCTAGAGGATCAATGAGATGTTATGTGGCCATAGTATGTAGATCCTCATAACTATCGATCATGAAAATCTCCCCATACTGGGGTAGCATTACCTTAGTCATATTCATTGTTAAAAAACTGGGAGGGTACATGCAGTCACCATGTATATTTAGTTTTTTCTTTTATTGATGAAATGTTAGAGTAGAATACTAATCTAACCCATAGACTATCACGTTTGGGGATGCATTGTCATTGATCTGGTGGAGCACAGTGAAGCTATAGACGAATCAACATTGAAGGATCCTTTGGAAATCAGATGACATAAGATGTTGATCCACCGGATGTGTTAGAAATGGAACCATTTCCATGTTCTAGATGATGTTATTAATGTGTTCATAACTCTTCTGATATACCAGTCGACATTTGCTATGGTGGAAATTAGTCGCCTGGATGATATAGAAAAATTAATGAACCTCTTACTAAGGGAAAAATGTTGGGATGTGAATATTGGGAACTCTTTTGGTAAAAACATTTCCAGCAGCTAGTTAAAGGAGAGAGTGTACCATAAGATTCATTACATGAAAGTGGGTCTCGACTCTTGGTTTCCCTAGTCTCTGATTGGTAGTAGTTGAAAAGCTAGTAATGAAATAGATGTGGGAAACTATAGTGGTGGACTGGTCTGTGGAGATACTATTGCACGAGTTCAGTGATCAATTTGAACTAATTCATCTCTCAAAGTTGGTTCTCACCATATCATCATGTACCTATATAACTATGTATTATCCATTGTCTCATGTGTGAAGGAAGTGGTAGTCATTTTTGGGTCAACTGGGTACTGGATCTTTATAATATCCCAGAAATACACTATATGATCTCACATAGTGGTATATAATGATGATGGTTACTATAGATTCATCTTCACCATAAGACATTTTATGGGAGAAAAATCATCCACCTCCTATATATGTGTGTGAAGGGATTCAGCGATCTAGTGCATATCACCATCTAGGATGATGAGCTTCACCCTATAGGCTCTTTCCCCAGACTCTAATGATGATGATTTGGTGGAAGTCTCCCTAATTGGTTCCCATTCATATTTAGAATCTATGAAATACACTAGATTCACCAACACTCGACACTACCCGATGTTATTCCTTCTGTGTTGATGATTTATCCTTCTATTCTGAGATGGTTTATAATGAAATAGAACATTTTTTTGGAATGAATTGGACAATTGGGATACTTATTGATATTGAAGTGTCGAGGATCTCTACACTGGTGGGATTAGGTGCAATGACCGCCTTGGATATTTTCAAATTTGATAAGATTAGTCCCTATTTATCAGTTTTCGATAGAGTGGGGAGGGCCTCTTCTTTAGTGGCTCAAGGTGCAAGGAAGACCATCACACTAATCGATATGAACACAGTGAGTGACGTTTTAGTTACCAGTGATAGAATGTGAAGGTTCTTCGTATTTATAATGTATTAAACATGAAGTACCTCCTATTTGGTTGTTACTGGAGTAGGTAGGACCTTCGCTGGTGCTGGGATGAGGGGAGGAGGGAAATCATGCCACAGTTCAGAGGCGCGGGGAGGATCTCTATCTCTCAAATCATAAGCATGTGGAGGGTCTCTATATAGATAATCAATGAGGATCTGATTACTTCTATTATGGTTGATGGTGGAACATATAGAGGACCTACATTATATGGAGGGGGAGTGGGGAGGACCTTCCCTATGACTGGAGGCTGCACGTGGATGTCCTTCATGTTGAGTCTCACTATCACAATCTAGCTCGTAAAAACTACTAAGAATGTTAGTGGATGAGAGAGTCGTCCCAACCAGTGGGAGTATTGTCATCGATCTCAATGGGGTGTAATGGAATATTTTCAATATATTAGTGGGGATATGGATGAATGTTTCAGGGTTAGAAATGTCCATTAGAGCTATTGATGAATATTCCCCATGAGTTGAATCCTCTTGAGATTGGGACAAATATTGGCATCAGGTGACTTGGACTAGGGCCGGTAGTAAATGGGAATGGTCTAGATGTTCATAATCGTAGATAAATAGCATCTCCCAGAATTATCATTTCCCGGTAGGATCCCTCATCAATTTCTCCCCAGTGGTTTTTGTTACTAAGGTGATAGCAGAATCATTTACCACATAGAGTTATGGAGTTATTCAAAGGATGTTTATAAGGAAATGATCCAGAAGTGGTTCATTATTATAGTGGACAGAAGTGTATACCTACTTGGCGCATGGGGTAGGTGGTGGGGGCGAGGCGCAAGAGAGTCTACTTCCTACCAAGCCAGGTTCATTGTGGTAATGACTCCTTCCTACTCATACTATCATATGAGGGTGTCCCTCACCCACTCTTGGATGATCCCATGTGGGGATACATGGAACTAGCACATAGTTGGTGATGAATTCAGGGATGTCTTGGTGGAGTAGGGGTCATGTAGGATTTACACTTTCTAATTACCCTTCCACTTTATCGTTAGCCATTGGGTGAGCAGTATCAAACTTATTGGTCCAAAAATGCAGGAAGATTACTCTTGTTTTTATGGATAAAAGGAAATAAACCCACAATTCCCTAGAATCATAAAATATTCCATCGATAGAGAGAACAAGCCGTGATTAAAATGTCATAAATGTGATTTTGAATGTTTAACTACCCAAAATACTAGTGAGTTCCACACTGGACCCATTTTTTTCCTAGCAAGACCTGGTATCAGATATATTTATATCTAGTAAATTTATAATCTATTATATTGTTGAGACAAATGATTCTAGTACCCTATTCATGACAATAGATTCATATTGAGTTCACCATTTATGATTCTAACGAATATTGTTGGTGTGTGTTTGCCTCATCCACAATCTATTGGGATCACATGTTGGGTGTGTGTCTATGATGTTTTTTGCTTATAGACATATTGTACCCTACATTACCTTTTTCAATTGGTATTCCATATTGATCACATTCTTATGGATTTCTATTCTCTGATTGAAATAGGACAATGAGATATCATTTCCTTATTCCATTGATTCCTCCATTAAATTCATCACCTAGTATGGATCACCATCATAGATTTCAGTCATAGTTCATGATAATCATTCCTAGTGGAATATCATTGTGGATTCTGATTAATTACACCACTTATGTATAGAAATTCCAAAGATTTTAGACCTGGTAGAAACCTTTAGTAAAGAGAGTAGTCACATTGAGCATCAGTGATATGTCTAGTGACTAGACCATTAGAACATCTATATTATTACTCATAAGAGGCTTATCATGGGTGAGGAAACCATGTACTAATATGGATATCACAAGGTATCATATTCTACAAGAATTTATTCTAAGGGCTTCCTTATAAATCTGATGTTTAACAATGTTTAGGCCTTGATTTTAATATCTTGAGGTGATGGATGATATCGATTGGAATGTCTTCTGGTGACTGATCTGAGAGGTTAGTCCTTATGATTGAAAACATAAAGTGTTCACCTGATGGATGTTTCATAATGCTTAATGAGAGTGGACCTAGGGTGGTGGGTCTCATAAATAGAAGTTTTCACACAGTTAATGTTTATATTGACATTATTATGGGTGGATCAGGGAAGTGCCACACAAAGGGTGGTAGACCAAGGTTTACTATTATCTTATTTTGAACCTCATTGAGGCTTAATACATAACCTGTATAGAATACAATGGTCAAAACAAACATTGTTTATATTGATTATGGTGTAGGGAATACACATTCTATACTTCCCTTTGCAAGAGGATAACTCTTTGTTTGGTAAATATGGATTGTGAATAAATTATGCATTATTAGATACTTGATTGTTATAAATGGAAATTATGAGGGAATTGGTTATTTCACGTTATGATATCCTATATGGATTTCATGATCTAATCAAGATTTGGAGACTCTGCTTAGAATCAGTATGGATATGGATGATGTCAAAAAAGAATGGATGGAATGGATCTAGTGTAGAGGGAGATTTTCTTTAATCTTATTGAGGATTCCAATATACCATATTTATAATACATGGATAAATTCCCACATATTTTAGATGCATGATTGGATAGCTATAGTGACAGCCTATGATAATGGAGTGCATGAATGGGAACTTGATGGAAGATTAATGTATGTTTGGTGACTGATCATCTAGATATCTGGTGACTCGTGGTAAATACATTGATGGGAATGTATGGCTGTATTTATCCTTAGAGAATAATCCTATTTAACCTATATAGATGAGAGATATAAAGTACCACATCGTTTTGAAATGGGGAATGGAATCAGGGCTTACACTCAGAATGTTGTCAGGGGACATTTTACGGTGTACACATGGATGGTGGCTCAGATAGATGCATGTTGGGGTTAGGTCACCTAAGGAGGAGACACTGAAGGAGATGAAACATGTTGTTGGGGCCCACATACTATGATAGAATACATGAGATGAGGTGGATGAAGTGATCTTACTATGATATGGGTGACGTGGTGTATGATGTGGTGGAAGATGGATCAAGACACCCATTGGAGGTGTATCTGAATGATGTGTTATATAATGGGAAGGTGTCACAACATGATAATGAAACGTAATGCAAGATCACGTGATATTACCATTGGTTTTGATTGGCCTTTTAAGAGGTTTCAAATGTACATTTTTTATAATACTAGGGTCCAAAATCGCATAGTTCTTATGGGTATATGGCTTACTCTAATAGGAAATCCTAGATGGAACACAAAGTAAATGTGGACTCTTAATTGGGGTATGATTTTCTAGAGATGAGGATGCTTGATGTAAATATAATTCTCAAGATTTATGGTTGGAATTAACCTTAGGGAGGCTTTATATGTTCCATATTTATAAAATAGTGATCCAAATCAACATATTTCAGATGGCTCTATGGCTTACTCCCGAAGGGATGCATAGATGGAACCCCTAGGAAATGTGACCATTGAATTAGGTAATAGTCCTCCCAGAACATGAAAATTCAATAGAAATAATATTATTGAGATATATGGTCATATTTATGATAAGGAAGGATTCTTATTCACTCTGTTTAGAAAAAAGGGATCCACATCCACAAAGTTTGATATAGTGACATGGGATTTAATCCAGGAGGGATACCTTAAAGCAATCGAATGAAATGTGATCTCTGGATTTTTTCATGATATTCCGAAGATACATTGTCTCAAGTGAATGAAAATTATAGAGATGGAAAAAGGGATTGAACCTCAGTGAGGTTTCATACATACCAAATTTAGATGATCGGGCTCAATGTCCATGTTTATTGGTAGAGTGTTATGGGGATTACCCTAGAAGAGATTCTAGAAAGAAGGGTATCACAGTCACTACAAAACATTAATTCCAATTGATTCATTCTCTATGTTGGAAAAATGAGGAGGTGGTAGACTAGATGGTCACATATCGAAATATTCATCAACTAGTGATGGTGTGGGTATTCTTCAGGGAATCCATTTGAAGAGGATATCATTATATGTGAGAAGGATCTCATCCATCAATTCCATGGATATGAGTGGTAATAGATAATAATATAGGAATATCACCCCATGTGCATTTCATAGGGGTATGACTATAGTTCAACGTCTATAGTCGATGATGATATGGGTTGGTAGTTTAATGTCTCACAGCTCTGATTGGGGGAGCACACACATTTCCTTCTTGGACATACATGGTTATAATATTTTCACCTTTGGGTTGAACAAGGCCCGTGATATTCTAGACAAGAAGTGGACGAGGATTGGTTTTTCATGGAATCTATATTAGCTTCTCTATGCTGAAAACCAGAAATCCATTAGCATCTGTATGCTGTAAGACATGAGTTTGGGTAACGTAACATTGTACACCACATGAGGGACCATGAAATCACTACATATAATCCTATAGGGATGCACGAAAGAGGGTCTCGTGAATCATGGGAATTCCTGAGATGATTTTCTCAAAGATTTGATGCTTCACAGAGAAACAAGGCTTCATGATGGAATGGGTTCATGAATCCTTTGGAGCCATCCTTTTCATGGATTCATTTATCAATTTAATTTTTCTTCATTAATGATTAATGCTCTATGATACCTTGACAAACTGAAATGGTCTACTTCCCCCAAAAAAGGATTGGGGCATCATGAAAGGAATCCAAACCTTTAGAAGGGTTAAATAGGAATATGCTAAAGGGTGGGTAATAATGCGAAAGTACCTTGGGTGATCCATTTTTTAGTATAGTTCATGGTTATTAGGTGCCTCATGAAATGAGATCTTCGAACTAAAAATGATGTGGTAACCATATCATGGAGGAGGAGTGAGTCATAAATTTATAGGAAAATGTGTATCACATTTCTCAAGGGAGGACAATGAAGCAAAAATTGGTTCTGCGTTATGGGGTGTATCCAACAGACCCACAAACCTACAATTAAAAGTTTTAATGTGGTCGTAGATATTGTAAGAATCATCGGACTACTATCACGTTCCTTCACATTGTCTCGGGGATAATGGGTTATGCGAAGGGGATTTATAAAATATGATATGTTGAAGGATGTTAAGCTCTTTGAGTGTAGATCCAATATCAAATAGAGTTTGAGATTCTCCACTTATACTAAGGTATTTAAATCTATTCCAATAATTTGATTATGTATGCATCTCAGAACAATGAGTTTTTTTTAATTTGTACATTAGATGAAAGAGAGAGTTTTACGACACAATAATATATACATAATTTTCTTATTTAATATAAAACTAATCACCTAACCATTGTAATTAAGGTTATTAATGAGATTAAAAATCATATCGTAATTTTATTTATACATTTATATTACTCGTTAATTGATTTAATAAAATTGTCATCATTTAAGAGAAAAAGAAAAAATTTATGAAAGATGGTATTTTCTAAAAGATGCTTTAATCATGATTTGAGAAAATAAATTAAAATTAAATTTTAACCCTTATATAAAATTTATTGGAAAAATAAAAAATATATTTTGAAATCAAAATACCAAATTATGTTTAGGGCTATTTTTTGGTATTTTTCATAAAATTTTCTTTGTTTGATTAATATTGACGAATGCTAAATTTTAATTGAAAACTACATTTTTGTTTAAATAATATATAAATGTACATTGAATTTTTAATTATTTTACAATTAAAATTAGTTCAATTATACATCCATTAATAAAATTAATTTTATCAGAATCAGTTTAATATTTAATTTGGTTATATATGGTTTTTAATCTATTAAACATTTTCACATTAAAACACCACATTCTTGTCACATTTGCAAGATTAATTTTAAAATAAATTTTTAAACTTATGTGAACTAAATTTGGAATAGTAGATTCTATATTTTGAGTCATGATAATATATAATTTAAAATTATGTCAAATTATTTTTTTTACGAAAATATAAGGTGAATGTAATAAATATTTATTACAATGGTTAAGTAAAAATTTGATTTACTAGGGGTTAAAAGAGAGTGATAAGAGTAGAAATGAGATTCAATAATAACCAAATTTTTCTGAATGAGTTTATTACATCCTTTTATGTAAAATACTATGAAAAAAGAAAAATAATTTACACATTACATTGAATAGGTCCCAAATAATTAGTTAAATAAAGGGAAGGAAAAAATATTTCATCCTTTTGTTATATATAAGGAATGAAAATCAGGAAAACAACACTGGATTAGTTATAAATACTAATTTTGAAACAAAAATTTTTTTTATCAGGATAATTAATCTTTAATTTTTATATATGATTTAGTTACTTAAAATTATTAATAAATTCTAAACTAGCAATTATTTAGTTAATAAAAAATAAAATAAATTATAATAACATTATTAAAAGTGATGTAAATTGAATGAATTAATATTTTTTTAATAATATGACATGATACACATTAATGAATTGAATATATTCAAATTACATAATTTTATTGATATTTTATATTTATATTAATTCAATACTGTCAAAATTGTAAAAAATGATATTTTATAATAAATTATATTTTATTAAATTATTAAAAATGTATAAAAATAGTATATTTTTTCCAGTGAGTTTTAAATGTTTATTAATATAATATTTTCCACCATAAATTATCAATATTTCATTAATAACAAATACACTTCCCACTAAACGGAAAAAACATTGTTAGCTAATGGAAGGTTAAAGTGGTGTTTATTCACATTACATGTACTTTTGTTAATGTTAATTTCCTGAACATAGAGGAATATTATTTTTAAAAATTATAAATCATATGAAATAGATTTGTGTAAAAGGCTTCTAATATTTTATCTTTAATTAATTATTAATGGACAAATAAATAGATTATAAAAATTTTAACCACATTAAAAAAATATAAAAATATGGAAGCACGAAAGTTAATAAACCAAACATTTAAAACATATGTTCCCACATGATTAAGAGATTTGGAAAAACCATATAATGCCCCAACATAATTAATTTTAAATTTTTCTGAATCAAGTGGTAATATTTTCCTCCCAATATTGAATCCTTTTGAGTTTTTACAAAAGCGTCACTCGTCATCGAATATAAAAGGGAACTAACTCACCATAACTATTAACATCTAACAATCCATTTTTATAATCAAAACCAGGACATGATATCTTATATAAATCCCTACAATAATTATATAAGCCACAATATCATTGATAATAAATATTATGAAGGATTTAGAGAAAACCTAAGGATGTTACACAAAGAAGAGGTAATGTACTTTAACAAGAATCCTCATATTTCGTTTTCCCCACTGGATAAATTTGTTTAAAACCATAATGATATAACGACATAAATATATTATATTTATTGATATTTTCTTATAAAATTATAAAGACTAAAAACCTTGTAAATTTTTTTTAAATGGGTTTTGAAATCATAATTTGTGTGTATGTAGGACTATCTCTTTAGGAAATAATGACTTTCATTTTTCTTATACCACACTCATGGTTGTGTATTCTAATTTGTATGAAGTAAATATGTGATATTTAAAACATTTTTTAACATTTTTTCTTCATTATATGTCCTATTTATTTTTAACTTCAGTTCTATATTGGATTTGAGAACTTCACTTGTGTGTATGGTGGATACTATTTCACGAAAAGATGTGATCCGTCTCTCACACACACTTCACATGAAATGTGATAAAGATAATTTTAATGATTATATATGAAATAAAAAATAATTATGATATTTTTGAAATATTTATCATTCTATAAAGTACATATATACAGTTTTTTTTCATTACTTTTCACCCACATGATGATGATGACATCGTCTATGTATGTGTGGACTATTGCCTTCACGAGGTGTTCATACTCTATTTTCATAAACACAACACGTGGATAATATATGTAAGTATATAAAATGGTATTTAAGATATTATTAACATTCATTAAATATTATATATTAATTACACTCTTTCCAACAATATCAATGGAAAATAGAATTGTTAGTCATGCATATGTATGCCAAACCCTTCACATGATCAAACTATACACGATTTTTCAAATTTATAATTCATTATTTGATTAAAAATAAATTTTTATTTAAAAATATGATTATTATTTCATGAATATTATTTTATATATAATATAGAAATATAATTTAAAAAAATACTAGATCATATATTACAAAATACCTATAAAAACAAGGAAAATAACACTAGAAATAATGAAAGTAATGAATAATTACGATGAAATGGGTGATAAGGTATCATAAATGGATCATATATAACATTATTAGTATTTATATGGTTCAATTATAATTTAATAAAATTTTAAAAACGATTATACAAGAAGTTAAATGACATTAAATCAAAAAGAAGTGTGAAGTAAGGGATTTCACAATGCAATTTCCACTCATTAGGTTAAAAATATACTTCATTGATAGTGTGAGGCAATGATTATGTATATAATATATTTTAATTATCTTGAATTTTATTTGGAATATTAATATTAATATATAATTCTTAAAAACATAATCAATCCACTTATTTATTATCATATGAGCATTATGGTCATTTTAAGGGTTTATTTCAGAAACATGTTATAATCATGAATGTTTATTTGTGAATATTAGATAGAAAATTACATGATAATTTCCTAATAAAACCATTTAAATTTACTATACTATTGGTATCCATGAAAAATAAATATAATAATACCATATTTAAATTATTTGTTTCATTAAATGTCACAGAAAATGTTTTTAAGAAAATAAGACACCATTTGTCACTTTGTTCTGAAATATGTTTTATTCGGAAAACAATTATTCTTATGTTATTTCGAAAAATGGTTTTATCCTTTTTAAAAATGGTATATTAAAGGTTTATTTTCACAATTTTTTAATCAATAAAGAAATTTGTCAAAGGAAACTTATGTCATTTTGATAAAAATTCGAGTTTATATTTCACCAGAAATGTGAAGGGATTCTTCTTGTCATTTTATGAACAAGGAAAATTCCAAAAAAAAATTATAGTGGAATTTTTTTTCCTTTTTAGTATTATTGGAATTTATTTATTTAATATCAATAATGAATATTTTTTATTTGGAATCTAATTATCATGGTTATAAATTTCCTTATAAATATTTTTAAAAATGTTATTTACAATGAAAAGATTTTTCACATTGTTTTTTTTAGATTAAAAAAATAATTTCCTAAATATTTTATTAATGATAATATAGAGGTACAATAAATAATAAATGAAAAAACCAGTCTTACTCAACTCGGTATATTAATGTTTGATATCATCCCTATTCTTTATCTTAATGGTTTGTCAATATTTTTGAATAATAAATGTATTGACAAGCACATCCATGATTATGCATGGTTTGATATAAAATTCCCCTGAAGTGTTTACATTTCAATGATCATTGGACATTACATTTCAACAAAATATCAACATTACTTATCATTAATATAATTATTACTTTAATTGAATATCATTAATAAATATAGTTCACTGCATTGAATGTTATTTTATACATGGGGTACTTTTGATAAAAATATATAACTTATATAATATAAATACATTATGATAAGCCCAACTAATGATGAATTAATTAGATTATTCATTATATGATGATTTTATTGGATAGGTATCAAATAGGTTAGGGAATATTTAATGATATCATCTTGATAAATCGATAGTCTAATGATCTGAAATATGTAAAACACAAACCCTTTGAGTCAATAAAGAGTATTATATAAATTATATTATTTAGGGTCATTATAGTATAATGTTATAAATTTTCTTTTGAAATATAGTTATGATAATGGATACCTTTTCATGGTTAACATTATTTACGACAAATAATAATTTATATCATTCATATTTAGTTATCATTATACATGATATTTTATCTATGAATATATCTACAAATGAATATAAGTATCAGTTTATAAGTTAAATTTGAATTTTTTTCTGGTTATTTACCATTCCTTATTTATTTATGCATATAATATCATGATATAGAATTTTTTTTAATGGAATATGTTATTAGTTTTTTACCATTACATATTTATTATTCATATTGAGTCACAAATGGTTCTATTTTACATAACCCTTACTTATAATTTGAGATCACGATTATTATGAATCCTATACATATTATTCAATGAAGAATACGACGAAATATATTAAATAATATGATATAGGGAATAATTATATCCTAATTTTTTTTCTATTTCTTATATTGTAATATAATGTAAGAATCATTTATATATATATATTTACAAGAGTGCTAAAATATTTCATCCATTGGGATGAAATTCCTTACATCATATGACAATTTAATGAGGCACATAAATAGATATGGGAAACTAGGGTTAAGGTCACTATAGCTCATATCGAATAATGTTTTGTAGAAACCAGGAGAACATTATTTTGGATTACATAGATTAGGTAACCTAAACCCATGATAAAATTTGATGGTAAATATAAAAGAAAATCCTAAAGTGTTCTTGATGTAGATATTATGTGTGTCCTAATAAAAATTCATCATAGTCTTGAAATTATAAGTAGATACAGTTCTAACACAGATATATATATATGGGTGTTAAATTTAAAAATTCCATATTAGGTTTGACATGAGACTTACCTAGTACATGAGAACAATCACTTCTATGAACTTGGTTTGACACTATTATTTGATATTATTTGGATAATTCCAGTTTTCATTGAAAAAATATAAAGGATTTGAATGACTGATGAAAAATAATTATATTGATTAATTCATCGGACCCAACAGGACCTTTTTCAAAATATAATATATTATGTTTTTGGATTCATGAAGTAATCAATAGAAGTATTTTTACTAATGGTATTTTGGTTATAAAAAACAACAATGAAATATGTTATATTTTTGAAGTAGATGTGTATTTATTAAATAAATTATTATAAATATAATCCTGAGATTTTGAGATTATGGTTGATCACATGTTCAATGTATTATAAACTTATTTTAATGTTTTATGTGATTGGATTCTACCAAGAATATTGATATTTTAGGAAAACATTATAGCAAGTTTATTTTTTAATGGAAAATGTATTCTAGGAATAATGAAAATAATTAATAATGACATAATATTAATGTTATTTATAACCATTAGGGTTAGTACAATCGTTAATGGATTTTTAATAATTGAATAAATAATATTTATATATATTATAAAATAAATATGGTTTATCGAATACCACCATAAAAGGGTTATTTAATGATTTATTATATTTCATAGATTTCCATTGTATTTTTTTGGAAAATTATAGGAATTATACAAATTTGGTTTTAGAAAAAGGAAATCCCACATACTATGTGAAAACCCATAGTTTATAGTAAGACCACAAGATCCTAATCTATAACTAAATGATGATTAGATTTTGACACCTACCACAGGTCTATGATAATTCCTATTTTAAATGTACATATTTAATAAATTCATATAAATGACGAACCAATGGGGTTAATTTTAAGGTTTTTAAATTTTTTCATTATTAATAATTCCAACCATATTGTTTTTGGTAAATATTATCATAAATTTAGAAATAATTTTCAGTATTTATTGATATTACGATCCATAAAATGTAAATTTCGATACATTAATGACAAAAAGATTTGTTTTCGATATTAATTTAGTGCTACAAAGGGATTAATTGTAATTTGGTAAGATCAAAACTATAGTATTAAATTATGTCTATAAAATATAAACGTATCAATTATATATATTTAAATATAGTCAAATACAGGAAAATAATTCCTCATCATTTGTGTTATTATATTGGAAGAAATTACACTATTAAAATTATATATAAAGAATCATGCGATATTTTAATTCATCCCGTATTATGGTTTTTATACCCTTAACTTCTCATTAGAAATTCAGTTTTTATGATAATTTAACTATATCTCTAATTTTAATTATATAATATTCTAATCCATGTATCTATCTTCACAATACACATATATTCTAAAACATTGAAAACTAGTTACATTAACCATGTACATTCTTTTCCCTCTAAATAAGAGGAAATTTGATTAACCCTATTTCAATGTTGGATATTGAAATAATGTAATTTCCAAATGTAGAACACTAGATTTGAATGATCCATTTTATATTTTTAGGATACAATTATATTATAGAGGGATATTGTTACAACCCAAAATTATTGAAAAAATTATATTTTTTTATAGCATATGTAACATGAAAAAATAAATTTCTTTAATGTCCTACGTTATACAGAAGACAATATTTTACCCCACAACAATATTTATTTGATATTTTTATTTAATACGATAGTTATCACCTTCTAATTGTAAATGAAATTATGAAAATAATTATATAACATATGAGAAAATATTTTTTACACATGTTTATTAGTTATAATTTTTTTTATAAATTATATAAGAATCATTAATTTGAAATGAAATATATTCGGGAAAACTGTATTTTTCAAAAAGAAGATTTACTCATGCTTTTCTCTCATAATTATAAATATATTTGTATAATTTTTTGAAAATTTATTTTTAAAGATAATATTCAATTTTAATATTGTAATAATAAATTTTCATTTATTGAATAAATGTGAATTTTTTGAAATATATTATATTTTAATGATTAGTGAAAAATAATGAATTTTAATTGTAAAATTAATTTTAATTTAAGATATTTATAAAGTAATATTATATTTTTAATTGGTTATAAAGTGAAATTATTTCATTTATATATCACATATCTCGATTTATATCATTTTAATCATTTTCATATTGAATATAGATATACAATATTTATAGACATTTGTATAATTTAACATTAAAATCACTTTTCTCTTCAATTTTATGGGATTAATGCTAAATTAAAATTATCCAATTTTATTAATAAATTTTTGAAAAAAGGATTAAATATTTGAAATCATCATAATTTATACATTATAATGAAGTCATATTATTTTTTTACTAATATAAATAGTGAATCTAGTAAAAATTCATTAACACAATTAATGTGAAAATAAATTTAGTAGGGGTTAAGCTAGATTGATAAGAGTGAGAAAGACCTAAATTATATTATATAATTAATTTAAATTGTTTATTTATACCTTTGACATCAATTAATATGAATTATTTCTATTCCATGAATCTTTCCTCTGAATATGACCCATATAATAAGTTAAGTAGTGAAAAAGGACGAAAAATCCACCTTTATTCATTTTGATATCTATAACTAATTATGGTAGGGAAACAAAATTGTTGCAATTTTTTATATTATTTTGTTTTTTAAATTATTTTTCCTTATTATAATAATTTTCCATTATTTTTAGACTTTAATTATTTATATTAAATGTGTAAACAATTCCAATTAATTAATTATTTAGTAAGTAAAAAATAAAATAAATGATACAAAAAAATAAATGTCATATAAATTGTATAATTTAATTTTAATAATTATATTTTAACATTAATATATTATTATACAAGTCATTGTATGCAATATTTACTTAATTAATCTTTTAATTTATATTTCTAAATTTATATTTATTTTATAATGGAAAAATTGAATAAAAATGTTATTTTATATTCAACGATATTTAATTTAGTGATTTAGAATGTATAGTAATAAAATAGTATTCCATGTTATATTTAGATTCTAATAAATATCATCTATTTTATATTTATAGACAAATATATCATTTTAATGAATATTTTTACCCATAAATAGTAAAACATATGTTAGCATTGTTACGGTAAATGTGATTATTTTTTATGATACAAGAGATTTTGTTAATGATAATTTATAAGACAAATTGGATTTATATTTTATAAATTATAAATAAAATATATAATTATTTTTTCAAAATATTTATAAAATTATCACATTAATGTATTTATAAGTGATATATTACCTCGGTTAGAAAACTAGTTGCTAATGTGAAAACCCAAAATGGTAAAAACAACGAAATATATATATTTTAAAAAAAAGATCAAAAGATGTGTTTAAATTTTTAGTGGACATTTGGAATAGAAAACTTCACCCCCAAACCCATTTTATTATATATTTTGTATCAAGATTAGGTATTATTGGCCTCCCAACCATGAATACTTATGACTAATTACTAAAAAGTATCACTCCCCCAAAACAATAGAAGCGGACTAACCCCAATCACTTATTCACATATCTAATGCCCATTGTGTTATCCAAAACTTGAAAAACTCACATACCAACAACCCTAAACTCACCCAAGAATCATAAATATGGTGAAAAATAAAAAACATTATAGGGTTTTGTGAAAAACCATGTTGGATACCTGAAATAAATGTAATGTTCTTCGATGATCATCTTTATTTTAATTCTTTATCCAGCTTCAAAAATATTATATAAAACATGATCATATAATAACATCATAATCTTACATATAATAGAATTTTTTAATAACTAGTTTAGGACCTAAATACAACTCCACATCCATAAATTGGGTTATGTGTTAATAATTTGTGTGTAGGGAGGACTTATACAAAAAAAATGAAGTGATTAATTTTTTTAATTCCTCTCAAGGTTTGGTATTATGATAGACAACATGTATATATTTTATAGTTATAACATATTTATACCACCTGAATCATCAAATCATGTACATATTGTAAAATTACATTCTATAGGTTATGTGATACTATTACTTATGTTTATGGAACATTACCTCTTCATGAAGTGATGTGATTCATCATTCATAAACTCTTCACATCGAAGGTGATAAAAATATTTAAATTTAATATGTGATATATATGACATTATTATGATATTCATAAATTATATATCATTCATTAAATGTACAATAGATTTGAAAATATGAATATTATCCCATGAATATTATTATGGGGATGAAATAATTATATAACATGGGTGTTTAATGGATCTTTCGATATGACACACGTATGTTTAAACAAGGAAATTTATACATGAAACAATTAATAAAATTAATGATTATTAATTAACAGATGATAAGATAAACTAAATGTATTATATATGATATTATAAATATTAATGTTTTTTCAGTATAAATTAATAACATGTTTTAACCCACTATAAAAGAGTTTTATGCATGTTTAATCAAAATGAAGCATGAGGTAGGGGATTTATTGACATAGTTTCCACTTATTGGGTTAAATATACATTTCAGGGTTTATTTCATTCTAGTATTATTTGTCTAAAATATTTTCATTATCATATGTTTTATTTACACTTATGTTATTTATATATATAGTTTAAACATATAATGGATCCATTTATTAATTCTAAATTCAATATTCTTATAATTTTATGGGTTTATTTCCCAATAACATTCTAATAGTTCTTTCTTGTTATATATTATCAAATGAATAAAATAAATTAAAATTTATTATTAAATAAATTTAATTTTCATATCCACTATTTATTCTTGATTAATTAATTTAATTGTCTCTTAATTAAACATAAACTATATTTTAAATTTTCGTCAAAATATTTTTACACCATTTATCTATTTGGATAGAAAAATATTTTCTTTGAAACCCATGTTTTCATAAATTGTATCAAAAATTTTTAATCATTTTAAAAATGATTTATCAAAATAATTTTCTTGATTTTTTTATTTTTATAAAAGATTTTTAAAGGTATACTATATTGTAATAAAAAAATGCATTCATGGATTTTACCAAAATTGAAAAAGGAATCTTCTTGAGGTTTTTTTAATTATGAGCTTTCTTCAACAATTTACATTGAAAATGGAATGTAATTATTATCTTCTAGAGAATGTATGTAATTATATTCCATCATGTTTGTTATTTTATTTAAGATTACATTTTAGGATTTTGGGTTTTTTAAAAAAGAATTTGATTAATGTGACTTTTAATGAAAAAGAATTATTTTATTTCAAAATGAAAAATATATTTCTTCAAAAGAATATTTGTAATGATATTATTTTGGTATTTACACTATTCAATAATAGAATCCCTTATCCATATAACAATAGTTATATACTGTATTGATACCAGTTGTATTCTACCTCGATGCTGTTTAATGGCCATTTTGACTAAGGTAAGTACTGACATGCACTTCTTTTGTCCATTTTTTTTAGTAAATAATTTTTCTATGAAATTTTAACATTCCTATGGTCATTTGAAATTAGATTTCCTAAAAATATCCATATTATTGATGAGGTATATTTCTATTTCATCAAATATATATCATTTAAACATATTCTGTACTACATTAAAACGAATTTGATAATTGGTGAAATATTAAAAAATTTATTTCTATTACTAAATACATACACTTTATGATAAGGAACATTTTTTAAGAATTATATCAATTATTTGATATATAAGGAATTATTTGGATATGTATGACTGAGGATGGGGAGTATTTATATAAATTATCCTAACACATTGGTTGTCTCATGAGATAAAATCATTTGGACACAAACCATATGAATTTGTAACCAATTAATTTTAAAATGGTCCATAAAGGGTTTTTATAGTACATTATTTTAAACTATACATTGAAAGGATTTTAACATAAAGGTATCATATACCATGGAAACATGACATGAAAACAATTGGAATTTTCTTGATTCAAATTTAGATATCATTATCCATGAGATTTTCACTACAATATTATCTATGTGTGATTTTAATTTTTAGTTTATTTATTTAATGGTATGTTATTTTAGTTATTTGTCATATTCTAATGATTCTTCATTATCTTATCAAAATAATCATGATAATTAAATAAACTATGTTCTTAGTTATTTACTTTTCCATATTGATTATTATTGTTTAATCAAGAATGATTCTGTTATACTTAACACTAATAATTCATTAGATATCACCCATATTTTGATTTCTTTCCTCGATATTCAAATAACATTACTATGATTTATATTCATCAATATTATATATGGATTAAATATATCTTCTTTTAAAATTCTGTTTAAATTTTATTATTCAATTTTAATATAAGGCACATGTATCTATTTTACGAAGACAACTAAACATTTATTTCCATTAAGATGTGATTATATTTTCTTATAACAATTTAATGAGGCACAACCTTAGATATGGGAAACCAGATTCAAGGTCACTATGAAAACGCTTTACAATGATTTATAAAATTCTAGAAAACGGTTCAAGAAATAAAATTTTAGATTTTTTCATATTTTTTAATGATATCAATGATCTTTTTAACACCTATTATATTTATCTTTTATAGGTCATCAACCATCTCTATAATATACACTTTCTTATGATAAAGGTTATCTGTGACTCTCTACCAGTAATTTGGAGTTATATTCCTTTTCCATGGGAATATTTTCATTTCACAGAATGAGCTTGTAATTTTAATTTTGGTCATGTGATTATTCAAAATAATCTTCATAAATCCCTTTCTAACTTATTAAGATAATTTTTTATTAACCCTTTTATAATTAGAGTTTTTAAAATAATATATTTTAAAAAATAACCCCCTTCATTTCAAAATAATGTTTTAATTGAGAGGATGAAACATATTTATGTTTGGGAGAGGGTAACACCCCAACACATTAAAATATAATTCGTTTTGCATAAAATTTATTTCATAGATAGTTTACAATGTCACAATATTGAGTGTAAACAAAATGTGGTTTAGAACACATTGGACACATGATTTAAAATTAATATTTTACAATTATAGAAAACTAATTGATAAAAATAGAATTCAATTTTTAAATCATAATTAAACAAAAATATTATAGTTAATTATTGATATTTTTATGAGATTTGTTATTTTTTGAACATTAGTGAAAAATATTGTTTTGTAATTGAAAAATATTTTTTCATTTAAATAATATATATTGATAAATTATATATTGAATTAGGTTTAATGTAAAATATGTTCAATTTTATATACATTGATGTAATTTAGGTTAATCGGTTAATTTTAATGTCTAATTAAAATATAAAAATATTATAAACTTTTGAAGGTTTTTTATTTAATAACACACATTATAATCACATCTTTGTGATTAATTTTAAATAACGGTTTTCCACATATTTGAATTGAATTTGAAAAAATGGATTACATATTTATAATTATAATAATTTATAATCATTAATTTCATCAAATCTATTTTTAACCATAATGATTAGTGAATGTAGTAAAAAATAATTATCATCATTAAGGAAAAAATGAGTTCACTAAGGAGTTAAACAAAAAAGAGAAGAGTCATAATGACATAAAATATTATATAAATTTAATTGAATTATTTTATTTAGACTGTTATCATTATATAATCTGAAGTATGGAATATCCTTACAACCTTCCACTAAATTTTACAATAATAATTTGTTATAAAACGAAAAAAGAATAAAAGATACTTTTCTTTCCATTAATATATTTAATTATTTGAGATAGGGATAAAAAAATATATATTCCTGGATATAAGAATTAAATTGAAATATAAATGTGTTTTTTATCATGATAATATATTTGAATATTTAGAGATGAAATAATTATTTCTAATTTGTAAGAAACACCAACGCAATAATTATTTAATTAAAAATTATCTTTAATTAATAGTACTAAATATATTAAAAGTGAGTTAAATTGAATGAAATAATATGTTACATTATTTTATTGATGATTATATAATGGTACATAGTTTTAAATGAATGAATTTCAAGTCCCATAATTATATTTTTTGTTTTTTGAAATTTAAATTTAATGAATAATGTATAAATTTACAACACTATTTTTTATAACAAATGATTTTTTTAAAATTATTTAAAATTATTAAAAAAATATTTATCTAAGTAATTTTTATATATTAATAAATATAAACTTCGCAATTTTTGGACCAATTTTCGGCTTATAATGAATATATTTACCCCTATATAGGAAGCAACTCTATTAGCGTGGTGAAGGGGAAATCATTAATTTCCCATTTTATGATATTATGTTAAAATTAATTTAGAAAACACATAGGATTTGTATTTAATTAATTATATATATAATTTATAAAACATGGGTCAAAATTTTCCAATAATGATCATTTTAATTTTGGTTTAATGTATTCTTTTCTTGTTCTAGAAAATTACTTATCGTAGTGAAAACTATAAATTATAAATATGAAAAATAATTTGACATAAGGAAGAAATTTTTTTGAACATATGATTTTTTTAATGTGTGGTGAGACCATATATTCCCTTTAATTATTTAATTATATATTTTTTACCCGCATCCGGTAAAATTAAAATCCCAATAGTGAATATTTCTTGTATTTACAATAATATCACTCATCCTCAACTGTAAAATGGAACTCACTACCTTTGACAAATTTTCACCTCTAATTATTTTTGTATCATCCATGAACTACCCTAATAACTTCAAAAAATCCCTTCCCTCATCCAATAATGTTTTTTTGGAGTGAAAAAATTGGTAGGCTTTAGTGAAAACCGAATGAGGATACCTAAAGAAGAAGTAATATTTGTTAATGAGTGTGTTTATTTTATTTATTTCTCCACCACATCAAATTATTATTAAATAATAGTAATTGGAAAAAATTGTATTTTGTTTGTATCCCTTATATTTTAATATATTTCTTTATTACGGACCTAATATGGATTCATAAAGTGTTTACATTTATTTTTTGGGTGTCTGAGGCTTGTTTAGAGGTGAGGGCCCCGACAGGTGGAGAAATGGAATGGACCATATGGATTGTAGATTTCATGAGAGCTAGTATTCATGGTATACCTTAAAATTAAATTGATAAATTGTGGGCCTTAGGAGGAAACATTGTTTAAGGAAACAACACATAAAGGGAAGCAAACCCATGTGGGGGAGCATGTAATTTTTAGCATATCCATGAAAAATGATTTCACATGGATAGAAAAACTACATTTATGTCACTGTGTAATAACCCCATATAGATAGTAGTAGGTTTATGGTTGGAACATGGTTTGAAAAAATCTTATTCAAAACCAAGTGACCCAAAAAATTTCAGGTGCAATTTCAATTTTTCATCTAAATTCGTTTAAACATAACCCCTTCTATAAATTTCATATTTCCATCAAAGGAGGCACACCATTATAACATTGGATCTCCTCCCATGGCTTCCAAATAGGTTTTTAATTAAAAAAATCAATCTAAAGACTGATCAATCAGTAGTTGTACTTATTTGATTCCTCTTCGGAATTTATTCATTCATATCTCTACATTCCTACATTCTATTATCCTATATAGAAATATTTTGATGCAGGATCATGTGTCCTATTTTCAGGGCGTTGATATGTTCTTCCATTTTCATCTGATCGAAGCTAGAAAAAAAGGATGAAACTTTTTGAGGAATGATCTATATGCTCTAGGTCAGTGTTCTATGACATATATGTCATGACATTTCATTTTATAAACTATTTTCATTGTGCGACCACTGATCTCACCAAGTGGTGGTTATTAAGATCCTTCTCTATGAATATAATAAATATTCTTGTAATTTAGATCCCATTGTATATATTATAATATTGTAATTTAATGTTGAGACTTCAACACTGAACACCCCAACTAGGGTATTTACATAATTATTCCTCGATGATCCATTTAGGTTTATTTATGCCATCATTCGAGTGTTTTTTGACATTTCATTTACAACGGTAATTATTATAATTAAATTAATGATTTGATAATTCATATGAATTGTATGATTAACTCTTACCCCTTTTAAGGAAACTGTTTAAATTAATTAAATGAATCTTTAAATGGTAAATGTCATGTATAATTGTTGATATCACATGTCATAGTAATTATAATTGAATTAGATATCTTTTCAGGTCTCTATAATTCAATTACATTATTTATAAAGGTAAAGGAATGAACCTAATAATTACGTATAAATGAAAATCATAAGTGGTTTCATATCCTATGTATCCATGTCACTTAGTATGAAAGTAAATGGAATTATCCTTCTGAATCATTAAAATGAATGAGTATTACCAGTCATAAATTTTAAATAATTTTTTATATGGTGACTATTGAATATGGACCTTTTCTTCATTATAATAATCGTCAGACTTGATCTAGCCTTAGATTCTTGAAGAATTTTTTTGACCACAAAGTGGAATCCAATCTAATTCAAGGTTTTAAATTCTAAGAGAGATATCCAAAATTGAATAATGTCATTTTATACCAGTGGATGCCTTATATGATATACATATTTATATACCTACTCATTATCATTTTCTTTATCTATGAAATGATAGAACATATGTCTTTGGTGGTTATAACTATGATTTACCTCACACCACATATAGTTCACCGAAGGTACAAGGGTAGAATATATGTATGCATTTGATGATAAAGGGAGTCATCTATCTATGGAAACCTAATATTGATTTCATTAATTAGGATAGAGTTTGGTTGATGATGACAAGGAAATTTTTTGAAATGTATAGATAATTTTTGGATAATTAATTATTATTTTGTACAGAATTTATTGTCACCATCCAAGCATTCACATGTTCTAATTTTTTTATATACATGATAGGTAGCATCATCATTCTGTATATAATTTAGTTTCTTCATTTTGATTATTACTTGTCACATAGATGTTTATTATTATATTTTATAAGTGATTCATTTATTATATTGAATCCTCTATTTACCAGATATTTCATATTCTTTGTGTCACACTCTAGTAATGAGGAAATAGTTTCCCAATGGAAAAACCTTATGATATGAAATATATTAATCAACCAATGGTGTATTGGGTGTTATCGTAAATAAATGTAGCCAACAGAGTTTCTGGAACCTTTAAGTGAAACTTGGGTGATGATGTAAAATAGATGTATTAAAAAAGTTTCTTTTCATTTAACTTATTTTTTGAGAATATAGACAGGATATTAGTGACACAGTGGACCTTGGTTTTAATCCTTTCTTGAGAGTATCAACCCCACATTATGTATAAATACCATGTTTCATGGGAACATGAAATTAGTATTATATTTTCACATAAAAAAGTATATATACAACCAATATTGGGTTGTGCATATGAATTTAATTATTTTTATATTATTTATGGATATTTAAATTGGCCATTAATGTTGAGGAAATTTTTGAATAAAATTACATTGGAAATTCCCCTTGGATTACACTCATACCGTTATAACCAATCTTATTTTCACTTCTATGTTGGATTGACACTTAAGGTCAAGTGGGCGTTGGTTTTCCTCTTGAATACTATTTCATTATTATCATCTTAAAGGATTCCTTGGTTATTACCCTAAATCATACTTTTTCTGTAAAAGAATTATAGGATTCCCAAATAATAACCCGGAATAGTTTAATATACTTATTATAAACTGGAACATAAATATTTAAATGATTACATGTCCTAAAAAATTACTAATTGAGGATAAATTATGTATCAGTTATAATTATATAATTTATTTCATTTTTATATTACTATAATATATAATTTTTATATTTCCCAGAATTGACAGAATAGATGTATATGGTGGTTCCCTAATGATATTTACCTCACACCATATCTAGTTCGCCGAAGGAAAATGCGTAGAATATATGTATTCATTTGTTGATAAGGGTGATCATCTAACATTGGAATCCTTATATTGATTTCATTTATTGGGATAGAGTTTGGTTGAAGATAACAAGGAGAGTTCTTGGAATTGAAATCTTGTTTTTGGATTATTAATTATTATTTTGTATAAAATGTATTGTTGAATACCATGTATTCGTATGTTAAAATATTTATATAGACTTGATAGGTAGAATCATCATTATTTATAGGATTTATTTTCCTCATTTTGATTATTTTTTAACACATGGATATTTATTCCTATATATTGTAACTTATTAATTTATTATATTGATTCCTCTATTTACCTGATATTTCATATTCAATATTCCACACTCTAGTAATGAGGTAATTTCCATTTAATGGGAAAACCTAGGATATGAAATATATTTAGTAGACTATAATGTATTGGGGGTCTCATAAAGATGTTTGGCCAACTGCGTTTCTAGAACCATTGAGTGGAACTCATGTTAGGATGTTGAAAAGTTGAATTAATGACGTTTCATTTCATTAAAATTATATTATGAGAATATATATATGAGATTAGAAAAATGGTGGAAAATGGTTTTAAAACATTATTGATAGTATCTAACCCACATTAGGGGTAAAAACTCTGTTTTGTGGGAACATGAAACTATTATTCTGTTTTCTCATGAAAAATATATATACATTCATCATTTGGTGATGCACATGAATTATTGTATTTTTATATTCATTATATATATTTAAATTAGACTTCTATGTCATGGTTCATTTTTTCATGAATCATTATAGACCCTATTAATTAAACTTCCATTCATATACCATTCCTTATTTGTGAGTTTTGATGCTTTCATTTCATCTGTTTCATATGACTGTTGAGTGATCCATTTTTTTATATATGAATTTTCTTGTTTCAACTTCTATATTTTAAGGATTTGGTTATTTAAATTTTAAGCATCAATAATAATATTTTTCGCGTATAAGATGATGGTGTAATATTAAATAGTGAGTTTCCACCTATGTAATCATTTTACATATAGTTACCTGAGTTTCTATTTAGCTATGATTAAGGGATTTACAGTAAAAATTGAAGACAGGTACAGTCCCTCATAGATTGGAATGGGTCATTTACTGGCCATATCCATCATATATTAACCATTATTATCTGATATGATTGTAGATTCTGTAAAATAAAAATATAAAGGGTGTCTATTTTCATTGATATTTTGTATGTAACCTTATTCACTGAGAATAACAATAAATTTATTCAACATTTTTATATGTAAAAAGGAAAATTGTAAATTGTAAAATTGGGTCATGGGAAAAAAATTATCTTCTAGTAAATTAAGATTCAATGTGTGAATGACCCTTTCAGTCAATAAAACACATGTACATGAAATGCGAACACATATCAATACACTATCTATAAAAATCCATAGTTTTAATTGAAAAATGGTACGATATCCCCTATTATTATGAACTACATCTTATAGTACTCCTATATTCTCATATATCTTGTTCTAGGGCATACTTTTGGAATGTGTAGAGTCATTCCACTATGAATTCTCAATTTGTTCCCCATGATTATGGAAATGACCACACTCCAACGGTGGTAGGGCTTGAGCCACAATTGTTTCCTCTTGTAATTCCACTTGGGGAATCACATGTTATACCTAAACGGGACAGTAATGCACAACTTTATTACGGTTTCCTACAATTTATTTATCCCATGTAGGGTGACTTTTGACCCACACATACAATGGATAATCTGTCATGTGAGTTCTAATAAAAAATACTCCCATCATCTCATGGGATGGAGTTCCATATGCTGTTGTGTCTTGGCTACATGCCACGTTATCATTCATTTCTCTTTTTATTATGCCTTTATAGATAAGACTCAATATTTCAACCTATATACTATGATATTAGCCCAAGGGATTATTGTATGTGATTACCCATAATATTCATCATTAGGTTACCATCTGGGATAACTTTAGATAATATTATATGACCAGTTTATTCCTCAATGAGTTATAGTTTATCATTCTAGATATTTCATGCATCTAGTGTAGGGTAATTTTATGTTACAGAATTTTCCACACGTTTTACTGAGTTATAAATCTTTCCAGGACTTATAGTCAATAATTGTCTATCATATTCAATATTTTTTGATATGGTCTTTACTACACCATAATTATATAGGTGAATGACAATGACTGACCTACATTTTATGAGATCACAAACCATGCTCTTATCCCTTTCTGAAACCTAAGGGAATGTGACAGTTACGAGAATATAGGTTTTGTGATATGGATGGATAGTAGTTCTTGAAGTAGTAGGTAGTGTTACATGGAGGTTTCTCATCGGATATGTGGTAGCCATAGTTTTCACACAAGAAGCTCTGTTATATGTCATTAGTATCGATAGAAGGGGAAACTAAAGCCTTAGTGTGATAAAGACCATTTTTATTGGTTTTATTGTATCTGTATGATATATCTTGAATGATTTTTCTAGATCATTATAACTATTCTAATTAGAATGGGCTACAATCCATATCCACCATAAGGGGAGGGTTCTTTTAGGTAGTGTCAGTTGGGGATTTGGAGTATCACTTTCCATACAAGCGAAATATGAGGTTATGACCATAGTATCCATATTTATGATTACCAACAATAGAAGAACAAGCTTTCTCTTGGTAGTCCCACATTAGAACATGGTCATGTGTTAGGCCTATTTCATGATTTTGAATCGATACCTAAGTATCAATGTTCAAGTTCACCTAGTGTAGGAGGTACTATTATAGTAGGATCCACTAGTAAAATTTCTTTATTGTATATGGGTTCTTCCCACTCTTCATTCTGTTATCATTCGTTTAATGAATCATCATGTAAATTTACTACTTTTATGGTGTGGTGACACTATATATACCATTTTATGTACAGAAAAAGTGTAAAATCTAGTGTATTGAATGTCCCTTGAGGTAGGAGGTTATCCCTTCTTATTGGACATCATCATACTCAAGATGATAGTATTCGATGTCATTCTCATAATGGATTGGTTAGTTCCATATCATGCCAATGTATACTTCTATTGATTTTGGGTGTTGTTTACATCACTAGAGGATAGAAGTTATCTTTAAAAGGGTGAGTAAGATGTTTATGATAGGAGATATTAACAAGAGGATCATGGGATGCGTGGAGTGTCCACGTAGATTTGATGTTTCTTCATGATGGATCAAAGTTTACATCAGGAAAAATTCCCACCAATAGTAGATCATTTTAGGGATGTTTTTCAAGACAATTTTTTGGTGTACCTTCTAAGAGATAGGTGGATATTAAAATCCATCTAATTTTAGAAGATCCATCGATCTCTATTCGTCCATAAATTAAAGATCCTAATGATATCAAAGAGCTCAAGAAGTAGTTTTGGGATCTAGAGTCTAATGTTTTATATGGTCTAACACTTCCTCTTGGGGTTCACCCATGATTTTCTCCACGAATATGTATAGAAACCATATCATACACATTTATTACTGATTCCTCAACCACCTTATGGTTAATAATCATCATCCACTTCCTCATATACATTATCAATATTTCTATCTCACATGATCTAGTTTATTCTAATTAATCAACGTATGACCATTCTATCATCATTTGAGAGTCAGAATATCAGAAATACATCATATAATATTTTGTTGTATGCATGGTCTATATGAGTTTATCATTATTTTTTTTAGTCGAAAAAATTCAGACTATTTTCGTGAATTTGATGTGTAGGTTTTTACACCCCTATTTTGATTCCTTTTTTGTGGTCATTATGGAAGTCATCTTTATGTATTCTCACACTCATGGAGATCATGATCAAAAAAAATATATCATTAAAAATACACTAAGAGTGTCTCAACATTATAAAAGGATTTTAATGTGTCTCTTATGGATTAAATAAATTTATTTGGCCATATTATCTTGTTATCACAAGTATCAGTTGACCGAGAGAAATTTGGTGTTTTTATATTTTGGGATAAACCCAAGTATATATTTAATATATAAAGATTCATGTTGCTAAAAGCATATTACATGAATTTAACTAATGTTTTTTCATTCCTTTCTATAACTCTTGTTGGACCTATATTGATGTTGGCCATGCCCTTATGGCTAGAAGTGGGGGATGAGTCATTTATAGAGCTTAACAATGTCTTCTTTCAATATCGATTATGATTCTCCCACAGCATGGAGGAGGTTATATAGTTTTATTTAATGAATTATCCATCGAACTAGATTTTTTTCTCATGAAGGAGGATATTTTAGTTGTGTATGGGTCTTTTCATTTGATCCTGGATGATATAAATTACCCGAATCATGAAATTGATCCCAAAATAGTTGTAAATGGATTATATTTCCTGAGACACTATCTAATTAGTGTACAAATTGTGGCTTATAACGATGAAAATATCATAAAGTATATATTTAAACAGTATGACATGAATCTAAGATATGGAATATGGGGTAAATAAATTCAATACATTAATTTTATCTTTCTTATTTACCTTTAAATGGAATTGTTGTAACAGGTGCACTGATTTGGACAACATATCAATATGTCATATAAAAAGCCAATGATAAATGGAAATAGATGGAGATATTTTTGTAGCTACTTATGAATTTTAAACAGATAAACATGTATAATTCTTTTACATCCTTAGTAGTGACCTCTTCCATTATTTATTGGATGATGAATATGTTGTTTTTAGATACTTAATTCTTAGTTCTCGAGGAGGGTAATTATTTTGATGGTGTGCCACTAGATTGGTCTATAGATGGAGATGAAATCCTTAATACACAAGGGATTATTTTGGTTAATATACATATAAGAGTGGAAATGATTTGAGAGTCCCATTATTTTTAGTGGGTAGTTAAATAATAATCTATATGGGGCATCCTGATATGAAATGCTGGTGTTGGTGGCATCAGATGAAACATTAGATAATATATTTTATAACTATGTTTTCCTCTACTCAACTGGTGATGGAAGATAACTAATGGCCAATAATATTGTTACTGCTTCTTATAGTATATAAATACAAATGGTAAGATGTTTCCATGGACTTTTTGGTCAGATTATTGGGGCCAGGTCATGGTAGCGACATAGCTTTGGTAGTTAGGGATTAGATGACTAATGTATACCACGTTCTTCTTATATGGGTGAATTTATCATTTTATTAGATGGAATGAATATATGTTCATTAGATAATATAGAGTAAATGGATCCATTATACATTTATTTCATGTATGGATGGTTGTTTCACATCACATTTCTAACAGGGTTCATAGAGAGAAATTTGTAAATAGTTTCATTTGATAATATATTTTCACCCTAAATATTATGGCTTGATGGAATATATGATACATGTGTTAGAGTACATCATCCAGTCAAGATTCATTGATTTTAGTGTTTTTTAGGAGAAGAATATTCTTCATGTCATGTTTTCATACAATAATATATTCCATGAAATGACTAGGATGGTTTATTTTAAAGAACTATATGGTAGGACATACCGTTCAAACCAATACCAGTTAGAGTTATAATATAAAGCCTTACTAGAATCTCATCTCATAGAGGATAGTTCATAGTAGTTTTAGACAATAAAAAAGTATATGTTTATTTCTCAGTCCAAACAAAAATTATATGTTGATCCTCCCGGATGACCTCTAGTGCTTGATGTTAGTGATCTTGTTTCCCTACGGGTATCATCCAAACATGGGAATAAATATATTAAGAGATAAGCGAATATCTTTCCAAAAATTTCATGTAGTTTGCGATATTTTTTGAGTCATTGAGGTAGCCTATATAATAAAACTACCTCATTGGTACCATGCCATGTAAGATTTCATCCCTGATTCTTGGAATCACTATTAATATATGGATCATATCATACATTTGATCCTAATATGTGGAGTCAGATGATGACACTTCTTTTGGGTTGTATCACACAAGAATCATCAAGCTGAGAATGAAGGGTGTCTGAGGTTATTTTATATCATTAGTAATGGTGATATGTTTTAACAGATAATTATTGGACTATAAATGGGAGTTGGAGGCTGACATACATGCCTAATGGCCAGAGTTATTCTCACACACGTTATCACCACCCGTATAATTTCAACTCAGGGAAAGTAATTTTATGGGGATAATACTATAAGAACCCAATACTTATATGATTAATGGATACTGGAAATTTATCATAAGTTCTTTATTATGGACCTAATATGAATTATTAATGGGTTCAGGGTAGTTTCATGGGTGTTTGAGTATTGTTTGGAACCCCAAACCATAATCTATAGAAACATTGAATGGGACATATTTGTAGTATTGAACATAAAACCAATTCTATCGGGTTTCTATTACCATAAATGGTTTGAATACGGGGACTTAAAAGGCAGCACAGTAGGAGAAAACTATGAAGAAAGTGGAGGAAACCTGTATGGAGGGTTCCTACAATTTTAGGAGATATATGGGAAAATTTTTTGTATGGTCAGTCAAACCATGTGAATGAAACTATATAGGGTGCCTCCTTAGACAGTGAGACACATGTATTTGGTACATCGTTTGGCCAATAGTGTTTTGAAATTGGGCGACCCATGATGCTTTTTAGAAATTAGAATTTTTAATTAAATTAATTTAATATTAATCCTATATATTATTTCCATTATATAATGATTAACTATTCCCTTTATCATGATATATATCCACCCATTTCATCATGATAGTTTTATTGATAACTCACCCATATGAATTCTGATCAATCTTCAGTTTGTCCTGTTGAATTCCCCTAGATATTCTCTTCATTCACCTTTCTTCTTTCATCATTGCTCTTCACCTTGACTGATTTATTTTTGTATATGCTCATATGTCATATTTTTGGGTCGTTTCTAATCATTCCTATATTCATTTGTTTCATGAAAAACTATTTGATGATACTTTTTTATAAGAGTGTTATATGATCTTGTTAGGTGGTCTATGACTCATCATTAAAGTTTCTTCATATTATAAACATCCATTGTAATATTAATTCAAATTTTATCTAGTGAAACATAATAAATTTTTATTCCATGATTTTAATTACTGAGGTCCTAATTTAGATCCCATTATATACAAAATCATTAGTAAATTGGATGTTGGGACCTCAACATCAACAACCCCAAGTAGGGTGTTTCTGTAAATAACCCTTGGTTATTCAGGTGGTTTTATATGTACCACTACTCAGGTGTGATTTTATTTTATCATCATAAAGGTAAGTGTTATAATTAATTGAGTGAGTTGTTAATTCTTTGAACATGTGTGGTTATTAATTTTCCCTTCTAATTTAATTATATTAATTAATTAAATGAATTATTAAATGTATAAAATAATGTATACATATAAATATCACTTATAATAGTAGTTATAACTTAATTTCATATGGTGGAATTTATATATCCTACATTTTCAAGATTATGAATGTTAATGGAAAGAACCTAATACTTACATATTAATGAAATTAATAATTTTTTTCATGTACAATTTATAATTTTCCATTAGTATGAATTTAAATGGAAGGAACCACCTTAATTATAAAACGACATGACAAATACATAGACATAATAAAATAATGAATTATTTATAAGGTTCATATTTAATAAAGACCATTTCATCCTTATATGATTTTTAATACTTGGGATATCATTATATTCATTAGGGAATGTCCTGAGCACTCAGAGGATGCAATTTTGATTCAAGTACAATGTTTATCAGGTGTAATACCCACCTTGGAACATGGTGCAAATCTTCTAGTGGATTACTAGAATGAATTAGTAGGATACCTTCACCATCTTCTAGATATTTGTATGTAATAGAAATTCTACTTGGATCTATCATAACATCCACAGACACATGGTTCTATGGAATTTCACAATTTGGCACAATTATGCTTAGCTCATTTTACCTGGGATGAGACCATTGGACATAGTGAGAAATATTTATATTGGAATGCATTTGTACATTCCCCTTTTGCTAGAATTAGACCCCTAACATGGTGAATAAATTTTATCTTTACATTTTATTAATCCATGAGGTAAAGTATTCCTTGGTTACTAACATCATCATGTATTCCATGGTTATTACCTTAGATAATATTTGACTATTATCTGTATTTTTTGATTCCATTGTCATACAATGTATCCTCTTATATCACTTATTATAAATTAGAACATATATAATAAAATGGTTTTATGTTATGTAAATTATCATTTGAGGATGAAGCTAGTATTATTTAGCATTATAGAATTGATTTACATTTGTATATACCATCAAAATATATATTTATATTTATCAAACTGGATAGTATTGAAATCATTAGTGGAATTCTACTGCGATTTATCTCACAATCGAAAAAGGATTCAATTGTTACCTGGTATTATTATATTTATGTAGGTGGTGATAAAGTGAATTATCCCACTTGTGAAACTTGATCCTGATTTTTTTAACTATGATATAGCTTTGTAGAAGATGACATGGCCACTGATCGGGATGCTTAGATGGTTTCTAGATTATACTTGTTAAATTTTTATATAATGTATTTTATATTTCCATGTATACCTATATTTAATTTTATTCTAGAAATTAAATGAACCAGCACCATTTTTATATTATTATGTCTCAACCATTTGAATGTTATATAATTATTGGATGTTTATTATTGTATTTTACTACTTATTCAACTATTTTAGATAAATAACTATTTACCTTGTATTAAAAATCCTATATTATACACTCTTTTTGAGAGTGAAAAGTGTCCCCACAGACGCACCCTATGCCTTCTCTTCTAGTCAACAACCTTTACCATATGGGGGGGGGGTCTTGAGGCCATGTGTCCAACTAGGTTTAGGGAACCTTTGAGTGTCTCTCAGATAGGAATTTCACATTCATGATGTTATAATAACCTCATTATATTAAATATAAAATATTTTTTTTATAATAATGTGATTTCCTAAAACCATCTGCACTTCAATCAAATGGGTTAAAAAATAATAGTTCATATGTACGAAGGACTTCCCCCTCCCAAACTGATGTCGGTTGTTTTTTTCCATTTCCACCACCCAAGGATGGGTATGAAGGTTTATATAAAGTATATATATGTTTTGTATAAAATATTTATGGACTTATATTTTTCATATCATAAATAACATTTTAACTGAATTAAATAAGAGATATGATCATGTCTCTCATGTGAATGCAGACAACAACCACACAAAGCTATGTGAGTCATCATTCACAGATGCATCACATGGATGTTGATGAAGATATATTTTAAAATTATAACTAACATAAATGAAATTTTTCTTATATTTATGAAATATTTATCATTTTTTAAAATAAATTTTATCATTTACTATAAATCCTTTTATATCACTTATAGATGAAAACATTGTTTATATACGTGTGGAATACCTCCTTTCGAAGCCATGTGACTCACCTTTCATCACCTAACCAAAAGGATGATATATATATGTATGTATGTATGTATGTATGTTTGTAATATTTTATACATTATATTTTTATTATTATGGAATGAAAATATATTACATTCCTCCTCTCAATAATGATGATTAAAATATTTAAATGTTAATCATGCGTATGTACGACCAAACATCCAAATTATCATAATGTACTTGATTTTACAAAACCTTATTTAATGATTGGTTTTAAAAGTATAATTTATATTAAAAGATTATAATTATTTTTTTTATTCTATAGATGATGGAACATTATAATATACGAAAGAAACTAAATGTTAACAATAGTGCATGAATTATTAAATAAGAAAATTAATTCCCAACACAGTGAAAACAATGAATCATTATTAAGAAAAATGTGGTAAAATTTAATAATATAATCATATATGATATTTTAATTATGATTATTTTATTCGAATAAATAGATAATTTTTTAAAACCATTATGTATGAGTCTAAAACACATTCAACTAATGGAAAGTTGGAGGTTAGGGAATTATTCTCAATCTCTCTTCTATGGAGACTTTTTTGGTGTTATAAACAATTTTATGTTATGGAATGTATGTATTTCCACATTATGATGTAACATCTGGATTCATTAATACATAATGGTATTTAATGGTTCAATTTTAGATAATTAATCCAAGTGGATTTTAATTGAGAATTACCATATGGTAATTGATATTATTGAATCATATATTCTTTATTTATTGATAATATTCTCTTTAAACAATGACTTTATTATGATAATTTTTCCTTGGACATTGAACTTATCATAAATATCTAGTTAATTGTATGATGGATATAATTATTTTATAAAATGTATAAATTTTTTACGGTGTTTTCATTGATTTTTTTTATTAACTAGAAAAATATTGGAAACCTATTTCATTTACATAGAATGCTTATTTGATGATAATCCCAGCTTATTCAGAAATTTAATTTATTAATTTTTATATGAGTAATGCTTTGATCTTATAGTGATCATTAGGGCTATGACTTATATATCCTCTTAAGGTATCTTTTGGTCTCATGAGACAAATAAGTAATCCATATTTATCATGTTTTTACCAATAGTTTAAATGTTCTTTTGAAATGTCTTCCGGAAAGAGGTCATATTTTCCAAAGATATTACCTCCAATAATTAATCAGTTACTACATAAATATATTAGTTATTATTATTTGGGAAATTTTATCTATGATATTATCTATATATTCATTTCAATTTTTTTATTTTAATGAGTATTAATTTATTTACCTTTGCATATTATTTATTCCTTATATTTTAATGTAGTTAAATTTTTTAAAAGGAATGTGTGTTCAGTTATTTCCCTTTACATGTTTATTATTATTTTTTCTATATGATAGATTAAATTGTACATATCCTTTATTGATAATTTTTTATAACCATTATTTTTTTCATTCCCCATGATATAAATAATTTGACATTTAATGAGATTTTAAGGATTTAGTTCAATTTTTATTATTGTGTAGAATTTTTTATTTTTTTTCTAAATGAGAAACGGGTATCATGTATGTATTTGGTTATCAAATGGTAATAAAATTAACAACAATCTCAATTTTACACATTATAAATATACTCATGTAATAAAGTAAGGAACTATCTCTAGGCCATTCTAGACAAGGTTGTTACATGGAACATGTGGTAGTAACTCCAATAATAAATATATGTCACAATATAGCATGACATAAAAATTCATGATTACAAAATCATAATAGTAAATGTTTACTAAAATTTTCATTTTGAATATAGTGGTGATCATATAATTATTATTACTACGATCCTCCCCATGCCCTCTCTTGTAATGTGGTATAATAGTATTGAATCCTACAATAATAAATCTTAAACCAAATATTTTCCAAATCAGTGTAAACAATAATTCAAACCACTAAACATATGATCAACCAAATTCAATTAAAATATTATTAATATTCGTCATGAAAATATAATGACGATGGTACACTGAACATAAATCCTTATTAACCTAGTTTCCTTAATTCTCTATCATCACGTGTTTGAACACCCCCTTGAATTCTAAATTTATATAACTCTATACCGCATAACGAGATCACAATTCCTAACACATAAATATAGCTACATATTATTTATTACTATATATTTATGTCCTCAATACAATAACCCAATTCAATATAATATAACCCCATGCCATAATTACCTATACTACATCTGGATGAGATACTGAGGAAGTAAGAGAAATAATTTTCTTTATTAGTTTCATCTTAGTCTTAATGTCACATAGATAATAACTAATCTAATATATAAATTGGTATTGGAAAAAAAATTATTAGTGGTTTGTATAAATTATCCAAAAATATTATGAATATAATTGTACACAATCCCAAACATTAGGTAAAATCCCACCACAACATAAATAAAAATAACAATTGTTTCCTTTAGAAACAAAAATTCTTAATCCTAAACAAAATTATCCCACTATATTCTCATTATAAGACTATATATTCCATTTTGTAGTTTTTTATTTTATTCCATATTATTCAATTACTATATAAATTAATTTACTAACCATTTTAATTATATCTTATTATTATTTTATATTAAGATATATTTTATGAAATATACATTTATATACATTGATAATTATAGCACAAACGAAAAAAACAAATCTATACAATATAATTAAAAACCATGAAAATAACCACAACATCACCCCTTTCATTTTAATAGTAATAAATCATACATAACTATATTAAAAATCATTCAAACCCTCCTAATTATTATAAAAAAACAATAAAAACAAATTCAAAAAAATTTATAGAAGACACACATATAATTATAGTAGTTTAAAATGTTATATACCCATATTTCTTCATATACAAACTACAACATCCAAAAACAAATTCAAAATTTCATTCCATCTTCCTAATTATTATCTTTATGATTATCCAACTAAAAATAATTCAAAGAATCAGAATATACATATATAACATAAAATATTATTCCCAAAAATAGGATTTATCATCAATATATATTTATAAGAAAATGACATTCAAAAAATTAATTGATGTTGAATTACACTATTCTAATTGATTGATTTATGTTGTGTTTTTATATTTATTTTATTATTATGTTTAATTTATATATATATATGAAAAAATAATTTTTAATATATATATATAAATAGAAGTAATTTTTTCTGAATCCCCTACCTAGAATAAATATCCAACCATTATAATAAAATAATTTCATGAAAATAATGATCAAGTACTACTAAGACCCCAATATAAGCAGTCAATAATTTATGAAACAACATCCCCGAAATAATATATCTAAACACCAACAAACCAAGATGAAACATCTACTATTGAATTGAGACAAAAAACATGTACACATCATGGGAAGGGGTTGTAATTTATGACACCTTAATCTGTCCTCTAATAGATTTGGGCCTTGTGATTAACATTGATGTGGCATATCACACGAGATTATAGGTCTTATCATAAATAAATTATATAAAGAAAAGTCCCCTAAAAATTAAATAGTAATAGTAAATTTAATATACAAACTAACTAAAATATAAAATTAAATCAATAAATGCTATAATCTACAATGGTTTAACCAATGATTAATTCAAAATAATGAAAATGGAATGATATAGGAAAATCAAAATATATAAATTACCATCATAAATAGTGAAGGGAAGGATGTTTTAGTAAACATTAATATCTTTAAATGAACATCATCCCCAATTCTCTCCTCTGGGAATAACTAGTATCAACAAGCACCATATTAACGAATATCACAATAATTGTTTTCATCTATATATGAAATGACATATATAGGTGAAGATTCTGATATAATGTTGAGTATATACATACATATTATAATGCCTAAAAAATATAATAATACGAAAATTAGTTCCCACAGATAAATAAAAGAGATATATAGTTTTTAAATCATGTAGATATAGATATGATTTATATGTTTAAAACTAAAAACTAGGAGAGTCCCACTATTTATCGCGTAGTCACAAGATAATAAAAAAGCTTCCCCGTGAATATGGATCACCCAAGTTAGAAACATAAATCATTTAACCCTTGTATATTTTTTAGAAATATTTTATATATATTAAATTTAATAAATATGATATTTTTCATAACATGCAACATTGAATTTTCCTTGAGTTATACACATCACTGAGTTAATCTTTTGTTACATTAAATTTCATGTTTAAACATATCACCAAAAACTATTTAAATATTAAAATGATAGTTATTTCCTTGCTGTTGAAATGGTATGTATGTATAGGATTGTCTAAATTATGAAAATATATTTTTTACATATGTAAATGAAATAAAATTATTGGAGACCATTTAATTTTAAATGAAAATAAAAACTATTTGAAAATAATTTTTTCTCTAAAAAATTATCTTTATAAAAAAAATTTATTCCGTAGTAAATTTAACAAATTAGTATTGTAGAATGATTAGGAATTAATGTATTTATTAGATATTCCAATTAATTTTGAGCATTCTTATTATGTTGTTTTTAGAAATGTGTTAATAATAATCCCAATTATACTCTGAAAACTATAATTTTCAAAAATGAAGGGTCATCCCTATTTCCACATTTTTTTAAATTTTTTTTATTTTTACTTTTGTAAAATTAATTTTGAAAGTGAAATTATTTATGATTTCAAAATTTTAGAATTATACAAAGGTTAATTACTGGGTTTTTTATAAATAGATTAATTTTTCATTGAATAGTGAAAACTATTGGCTTTTATTGAGAATTATCATTTATTTTAATGCATTTAAAAAACATCAGTATTGTATTTAGACAGTTTGAAAGGAAAAATGATTCAATTTTATATATTTTATTCCAATCTATTTCATCGTAATTATTTTTATATTCAATTCAAATAATAAAACAGTATAAATAATTGAACATTCTCTCTATGATATCCTATTTTCTCATCGCGTCTTTAGAATTAATATAAAATTAATAATTTCCACTTCAAATAATGCAATTAAAAAAAATGTAATTAATATTTTGTAGCTGAATAATATATATTATCTAATATTGTAATCATCATTTTTAACCAGAATGAACAATATAAATAGTAACAAAAATTACTAAAGTAAAGGAAAAAATGGTTCACAAGGGGGATAATGTTAAAATATAAGAGATAAAAATGAAAAAAACGTGTCAAATCCCCAATTTTGGACATATACAGACATTATCTCCTCTAGTTCCTATAGTTTCTTATTATGTATCCTAGGTTCATTAGAAAAATGTGTTTACACAATTTTCTTTTGGGAAAATTACAATTTTCCACTCACTGCACTTATAAGTAGACACCCGTTTTCCTTTTCGTCTTCACACTTTGAAAAAACACTATTGTAGACAATCCCAGCCAAAAACACATCCCTAATTCTTAAATACCATTTTATTATCCTTACTTTAACCAGAAATTATCAATTAAAATTCTTTTCACGAAAATAAAAATATTGCCCCCAAAAAAAGTCGTAACAAACATAATCGAGCGATTAATTATACTTGTTGCTCATAAATAATTTTTTTATTAAATAATGATTATATAATAACAACAATATCTACCACTTAATGATATTTTTTGTGTTATTTTATTCACATACAATTACCTTGTCTTCCCTCAAATTGGATAAAAAAATTAACAGTCATGGGAATAGAGGACTACCGCCACACACACTGATTGATTCTTTTTCCCTCACCACCTATCATAGATGGATATAATGATGTAATGAATATGTATATATATATATATATATGATTTTTATGATTTTATTATACTTATATAATTATTATACACTAATATAACATGCAGTAACCTAAACATAGATAGCCCAGAACCGGTGTCTACTAATATTACATTTGTATGATTACAAGAAATCAAATAATGTGGGACCAATGGAATTAATAGTATTGGTAAACTAGATTTATATATGAGTATTTTATTTCAGATGACTACACTGATTACAATAGAATATTTTTTATCATTAAATAAATAAATAAATTCAAGGATACAATAAATCAATATAGTAAATCCAATAACATATTTGATAGTACGATTCATGGATTCCTGGGGAAAGAAGAATAATAATGGTGATCTAAAATTCCTTATAAGGGAAACATGTAGAATAATCAATAATTAATCCATGATAATAATTATAATATAATGGAAAATAATAGGACACACATACCATATAATAGAAAAACTAATAAGGATACTCTTAAACAATATGGAAATGTAGAAAATTGAAACACATGCTATTTAAATAAGAAGATAAGTAAAAATAAATATAGTTGGGTATTAAACTGAAAAACATTCCATTGATTCAATGCATTGAAAAATATGTTCATATAAAAATATATCGACACAAAATATCATTGTTGAATAATAACGGAAATAGAATGAGGTAAATCATTATTTTTTTATTGTCATGTTTCTTAGGAACATAAAATCATTACCTTCAATAGACAGTTTAATCATTTCTAATTTGTGACACAAATTCATCCCATGAGACTACCAATTAATTTATGAGATTTCTTTAATAGGTACCCAACTCGAAGGGCTTTCCTCATATGGTCCCCAACCCATGATTTTCATGTACAAAACATTCCTCATATCGATTAAACAATATTCCTTATCAAATATTCATATTGTATAATGTATACCAATTTATCAAAATGTCCACAAATAAAAAAAATATTCAATGTAATCACTATATAAAACCTGGCATATAGTTTAGGAAATAATTATATCCATGAAAGGTTATATAGATATTTAGGGGAAATTTAATTTCAAATAATCATAAAAAATTAAATCGTTCAAGCGTACTAAAAAGATTAAAGGAAGTGAATGTGAATAATATACTTGGGAAAATAAACCATAATATATCGATAGGTAGACTAAGGATGGTATAAATACAACATAACCTATGGGGTGTTATATATATGGTTTTGTTGTTGATGAATTGAAACAATATAACAATATATTCTGAAATCATTTTGGAGGTAAATATCCTTTTGGTTTGAAAAATCTTTGGAAAAAAAATTTCATTTAAAATCAAATTAGAACATATTTTATTTTAAGATTTTATATTTAATAAGGAAATGGAATATTCTATGAAATGAAGGTGGTTAAATTCATACAAGAAATACATGGAAAAAATAGCATTCCTTTGCAGGGTTAAGGGTTAGAAACATTCCGTTTCCAGCAAGAGAAAAGAATAATACATAGAAACAATTGGTGAAATAGAAAAGGTGTAAAAATACCTAAACCAAAATATTTTAAAAACCTTTTTGATATTAGTTTAATAAAACATGACTTTCAGAATACAATAGGTTCTACGACTTAAGAGATATACTATGTGAGGTTTTCTATAAAACATTTTATAAAACATTTTGATTACCAAATAGTGAAATGAATGTTAATAATACTAGAAAATTTTCTTTAATTACCATATGAGATAAAATTTTAGGTTTTAATGAACAATATTTATATAATTTCCTAAAATTTAAATAAAAATTAAATAATATTAATGTTATTGTTATGTTAAATAACATGTAAACATTCTATTGTGTCTCATTCCACATTGATACATTTTAAATCTCAATGCTAGTAATGAATAACAATAAATGGATTTTTAAGAAAAAATGAAGGTAATAGTACTAATGATACAATACAAAAAATGAAGATCATGATACACCACACATAATAAATATGTAGTGAACATGACATTTTTCTCACTATTGTTAAAACGTGATATGATAATCTCTTACCATGAATTTAATTTGAGGTGAAAAATATTTATCATCATATATAATAAACATATGTTAACATTATTCTTGATTTTTAACCTATATCATGTTTATTAATACTTATATTTCAATTATTACAATGTTGTGTATAACTAATTAAAAATTAAATTTATGTTTGTTGTATTGACCAAATTTGATTTCTCTGTCAAACCAATCTTAATACGTCAACTATGGTTAGAGTGGGACCTTATATAACATCTCTAGAATAATAATCATGAAATAATTATCATTTTTTACATTAATTATACTTATAAAATTAAATATTAAATATTTTAATGAATAATGAATCAACATTATTATCATGGATATTGTAGGGCCTACGTACGGATGAATTATATTCTCATCTTTCAATTATCGTTATGAAAGGAAGGTACGTATTGTTATATATTTATATATTGATAAAAATATAATAAATATCATATTATTTATTTATATGTAATTATATATATAATTCTTTTGATGTAAAAGGAATCACATCATTTCGAGGAGGCGGTAGTCAACACATCAAAAAACGACATTATCACTTTTTTGTTTCTCAAATGGTAAAAATGGAAAATATATATATATATATATCTAGAAAAGTTTTTATTTCATTAATATAATAAATATGTTTTGTATAATACATACGTTTAATTTAAAAAATCTTTTATGTATCCCATGTATCAGGCGAACAAATCACATCGCATCATGGTGGTGGTAGTCCACACTTACGCGAGTGATGTTATCATATTAAAGTAAAATGGAACGTATTAAATTTATGTGTTAAAAAAGTAATAAATAAAAAAAATCATTTAAACATATATATATATTTTTCTATTATAATGTATTAACATGAATTTTGGTAATGGAAAAATGAATAATCATCATTTCATGAGGTAGTAGTTGATCGTACACATAAACAGTAATTTTGTTACACATTGTATTAATGTGTGTATTACTGTTAGATGAAAATTTAATATATAAATCAAAAATTATTATGGATAATTATTTTGTTATATAAAAATATAATTAATATATTTTAGGGGATGTATAATATAAATAATACTAAAAAGGTTAAGGAATATCATTACCACTTAATCTGTTGACTTCTTTTAGATTGAAGCAAAAAATCCATGGATGGATTTCTAACAAAAGTGTAGATATGAAATAAATGGTATGGGTATTTGGAATCTATTTGGGATTAAATTTTTATAAAATTAGTTGTTTGAGAGATGTGAGGAAGTGGTAGATGTGGTTTCATTTCATAGGGATGGAAAATTACTCACTTGGAATTTTTTGAAACAAGATTGGTTTTCCACATGTTATTACCAAAAAAAATCTAGAAAATCTAAAAATATAATGGAACTCTTATGTAATAATTATGAACATCCAATTCATGTAGGAAGATTTTCTAGGACATTTTGTGCCCAGAGATAATGTTTTACTCAATTATTAAGCTTAATGTTTCATTAATAATTGTAATTAATTTTAATCACTTGCACTAATATATTTGGTCAAAAAATATGGACTAAGTATAAATAATAAATTATTCTAATTAAAAATATTGAATAAATTTTTCTAAATTCCAATCAAATAATTGGAAGGAGTTTATTTAAATATAACCTCGTATTTTGGGCGACAATATAGGTTTTTTAAGAAAGAACATAAGAACGTTCGCTAGATTTTTTATAAAAAAATCAATGTGTATTTTATTCCAATGACATGAATAATAATAAATTATTAAAATATTATCTGATTAATCCTAGAACGCAATTAAATATATAATGAATCCATATAATTAGATTAGACCAAAAAATTAGTTTTGATCACAAATTCATTATTTTTAACTATTCATTGAAAAATAAAATGTTTTATAAAAATATTAAAAAATCACCGTTACCTAATTTCTATATTTCTCATCCAAATATGAATTTTATTTATGGATATTAAAATAGTTAATTTTTCAATATTAAAATTAAAAATTGGTTCAAAATTAAATGGCGGTGAAATTGCCCCTATAAATATATTGGGATTTATGTGTAAAATAGAGTCTGATATTATCTTATTTCTATAAAACATAATGTATTGATTTGAGAAATATTTTATTGAATATATCACATATATAAATGATTAAAATCAATAAAATTGTAATTAATTAGGTTTATTAACCAAAAACTCCCCTATAAGCGGACAAATAATTATATTTGTTATATATCCAATTGGTTATTTTTTCATTTATCATTTATTGGTAACCCAATAATTTATTTTGTATATATAAATCATATATTTTCATAATATATTTAACATTATTTATACCCACTTTAAAAACATATAGTTTATATTATATTATATTAAATAATTATATTTTAATAAAATAATATTTTTCAGTAACACTAGGTCTTGCGTGTAACGAACGACATATAAGAAGGTCTCTCTTATGTGTAACTCACGCTACATTAGTGTTTTATAATTTTTTATATATATAATCTATTTTAAATTTTAAATATATTTTAAATTATCTAGATATTATATTTTATTATTTTCTTGGTTTCACTTGACTTACACACTCTCAAATATATGGTTATTTACTTATGATTTTCGGGGCATCACATTTTCTCCAACTTTTTTAAATTGCGTCCTAAAAATTTAAACTCGACCATGGTGATATAATTTTTAATACTTCCTATTTTTGAAATACCACAACAAGAGAAGTGTTCATTATTCATCCTCTATAAAAGAGATAATAGAATGTACAATGGTCAGATGGACTACCTTATAACAAGGTCCCCAAGTAGGAGAAGATTAGTGTTAAGTAAAAATGGGAACATGGAGGAAAAAAATATTTATAGGGAGTGAATGAGGTCATAAATCAAAAATAAGTGAATTATAAATATAATTTTGAGGGAATCCATGTTAAGTATCTATGATGATTTAGAAGTCCACTGATTCAATAGAAATAAATGTATTAATAAATCGTTTTTTTAGGATACTTTTCCAAATGTTAAGGAATTATTTTACAACATATGTATACATACTTGATATAATTCAATAATCGGAATTTCAATATTTCTTTTTTCTTTGATCTATTTACTATTCATTCAAAAATTTATTTTGATATATGATGCACAAAAATACATTTCTAATAGATCTTAATGCCCATACAATAGTGACAAGTCTAACTATAATTCTATACCAGCTATCTTCCCAAACCAGTATATTTAATTGATTAATAACTAATCCTGAAAAGTTTTATTACTGGTTCATGATTAAAATTTATTCATTAAATTTTTTAATTAAAAACAATGAAAAATAAATGAGGACAATATATAGTCCAGTGCTAGGCGAGAAACACTTATCATTCGTCGGTCATGGCTTCAAGACATAGGGTCTTGTCAGAGATGATTGGTTGTCCCCCAGATTATTGGTTTTCCTTTTCCAAAAAAATATTAATATAATTTAAAAATAACTATGATGTACATCCATTTAATTAATTTAATCACTGTATATAATTTTAAATTTTTTTTATAATAATCCCCATACAAAAATTCTTCATCCACTTATTTTCACATAGATAATTCCTTCGTATAGTGTTTATCAAATTTTTTTTATTAAGATTTCTAAATCATGAAAAATTATCTTTAATATAAAACTCCATTGGTCTAACCTAGGTTATTCATTTTCTAAATCCTTCATAGTAGTTTGTAATGAAAATTTGGATTATCCCATGCATATCCATCATGAGTTTCATGCCAGGTGAGTAGTAAGGCCGATTTTCATTTAACAGTTTACCCAGAGTTAGGGCTGGAATATGTTGTCACAGTTTTTACTCATAGGTACTAATATGTCAGAACAACATCCAATTGTATTATCCAGACATAGATTAATTTTATGATACCTATATAATCATTAATTTATAACACACTATGGTGTTCTTATATCCTTATCCACAAATGACCCCTTAGGGTTATTTTCAATAAACTAATATTTTCCTAAATCAAGTCCCAAGTATAATAGTAAACATCCTTTTATACCAACTATAGTTACTATTCCCCAGATATCTTAGACATAGTGTCTTCTTCTATTACATTATCTTGATAATAAGAAATCAATTCCCAATGTATTAATAAGTTTATTAGACTTTTTAAACCATATACATACATTCTATATGTATTATAAATGACTACTCTAATTACAACGTAATTTTTTTCATTGTAGAAAAATAAATAACATCTATAATAACTCTAATCCATCTAATAAATCACATCATATATTTCATAGAACACTTCTTGGATACATGTGTAATGAAACATAATAAGGGTGAGATCTAATTCTCAATAAGGGAAAATATAGTAGATGAAATAATTAATAAATGAGAATAATTATAATTGTTAGAAAATAAAGGTGCACCCATTCCATATAATAAAAAAGATCATAATTATGTGATTAAACAACTTTGAAAGGTAATATATTTAAACACATTGCATTCAAATAAAAAAATATAAAAAAAATTCAGGTAATAAACTGAAACTCATTCCATTTAAATGGTGACCTAAAAATTAATTGTGTCCATATATATGTCGTTTAAAAATATAGAGGATGAATAATAACTGAAACAAAATGATTGAATTTATAATTTATTTATATTCGTGTTTTCTAGGAACATAATACCTTTTCCATCAAGTGATTGTCTAAAATTTTCTAATTTTTAAAACTAATTCATCCCATGAGACTAACTATGCCTAGAGTATCTTTCACTAACTGGTCTGGAACATGAAGGGCTTGAATTAAATAGTCCCCGACCAATTTATTGGATATCAAAAAAATTCCCCATATATTATAAACAATATCTCTTATCAAATATTTTTAATAAATAATGTAGTTTAATTTATAAATATTTACCCAAATATTAAAATAAAACTTAATGTAAACACCAAATGAAAAATGGTATGCAATTTAGACAATTATCATATCCACAAAAAATGATTTTTATATTTAGGGGAATTTCAATGTCAAATAATCCTATGAACTTGAATATGTCATGGGGATTAAAAGAAATCAAGGAGGTGAATGTGAATATCATATATGGAAAAATAAATTATATTCCATCAATATTATGATCAAAGATATTATCAATACAACATAACCCATGTGGAGAGAAATAAATAGTTTTTTTCCTTGATGAATTGAAAATTTATAAAAATATATGTTAAAATAATCATTGAAGAAATATCCTTTTATTTTGAAAACCCTTTTAAAAAATCTATCTTTGTAAATATATTTTGAAATTATTTTCATTAAAAATAATACTTTTAAACATGAAAAGTATTATTTACCAAAATGATAGAGTGCAAATAATTACATGTCATAGGAGGATAAAAGATCATTTCATTTGCGTGGTTAAAAGTATGTAAATTACATTTTCATAAATGAATAAGAACATTGCGTTAAAATCAATGAAAAAAAAACAAATGGCAAAACAATATTCACTAAATCAATTTAAAAACACTATGAAAACATTTTATCAAAACATGTTTTGTATATGAAAATAGGTTCTCTAACAAAAGAGGGATACAAAGTTGGTTTTTCTGATGAAAAAAATATTAAAAACAATTTTGAGAATAAAATAGTGAAAAATGGAACTAATACTTGACAAAAAGGAATGAATAGATATATGATATAATGTTAATATTTTTATTGAACATTCATTTTAGAATTTCATTTAATATAAATACCATTAATTTATCATAACTGTTATAATTGAAGAAAATGATTTTTAAAAATTCCAATGTCACTACTGGAAATGTGACCTTTCCCAACACTTCTATACCCCCTTTCCCAACGGTTTTCCAAAGTCGTTGGGAAAGGGTAGGCTTTCCCAATGGTTTGGCCAAAACATTGAGAAAATTCCACTTTCTGGCCACTTTTCCCAATGGTTTTTCCAAACCGTTGGGAAAGTATAGGCTTTCCCAACAGTTTGGGAAACCCGTTGGGAAAGGTCTAATTTGCGGCCACTTTTCCCAGCGGTCTTGGCCAAACAGTTGGGAAATCCTACCCTTTCCCAACGTTTAGTCCAAAACCATTGGGAAAGGTCCCCAATATTTAAACATAAATAATTAGATTCCATGGACCTATACCAACAGTTGTCAAAACCATTGGAATAGACCTATACCAACGGTTTTGACAACATTTGGTATAGGTCCTTTGATTTTTTATCAAATCTTCTTAACCAGAACATTCTATAAATCATAATTTAAAATAATTATTATAATACATATATATATTAATTAAATTATGTTCACAAAAGACATGTTAGGTTAGTGGTTATGTCGTTCAATGATAAACCGGAGGTCCTGGGATCAAATCCCAGCAAATGTTTTTTTTGTAAATACATGTACCAACAGTTTTAAGGAACCGTTTGTATAGATTTTCATATTACTTATACCAACGGTTTTCAAAACCATTGGTATAGGTGTATACCAACGGTTTTTGAAAAACCGTTGGTATAGACCTATCCCAACGGCTTACTTGCCTACTGTTCTCCAAACCGTTGGTATAGGTTATACCAACGGTTTGGAGGCCTATACCAATGGTTCCAAACCATTATTATAGGTTAGTTTTCCAGTAGTGTGTGTACCCTAAAACATAGAAACATTTTAAATGATAATCCTTAATATGGAATAAAATTAAATAAAATTTTGAAATACCATGAAGGTGATAGTATTAATTATATTATATAACTAAATGTGTATTAGATACACCGCACAAAAACATATGTGGTGAACATGTTATTTATCTCAAAGATATAAAAAGTGAGATCAAAACCTTGATTTTCTATTAAGGTTATTGTCCTTTAACATAATGTTTAATAAAATTATGTTTATTATATAATTTCTTTAGAACTATTATTATTTTTATCAGTAATTTATTTTTATTTCATACCATGTTTTTTAAAACTACTTAGATAATGAAATTTACGTTGGGTGTTTTGACCAAATAAGATTTATGTTTCAAGGAAACTTTAGTAGGTCACCTATTGTCATAGGGGGTCATTATATAACATATCAAGATTAATAATCATGAAATAATTACCATGTTTATAAATTAGTTATACATATAAAATCTACCATTAAATATTTGTTAAGAATATTGAATCTATTTTATAATCATGGTGATGTAGGTTGTACATACACAAGAGTAATGTTCTAATCTTTCAATTATCATTATAGAAAAAAGTTAAGTAAAATTATATCATTCTAGAATGATAATAATATCATAAATACAATATTATCTATAAATACACAATTATATATATTATTATTTTTATTTATAATAAACTACATCGTATCAATGAGGTGATAATACACACGTCCACGAATGACATTTTTACTTTTTAATGTGTGAAAGGGTAATAAAGAAAATGATATGTGTGTGTGTGTTTGTCAGGAAAGGTAATAATTTCATAAATATTATATATATATATATATGTGTGTGTGTATTTATATGTTTTTTGTCTCATATGTTTAATTATAACCATCCTTTACACATTCCATGTATTATGTGAACAAAACTCAACGCTTAAAGGGGGTGGTAGTCCACACATACCCAAACGATGTTATCATATTAATGTAAAGTGCAAAGTATTAAAAGAATGTTTGTTAAAGGTATTAATGAAGTATAAATATATATTAATTTTAATCTATAACAAATATAAATATATTATACATCATAATGGCCAACCATGAATGTTGGTAAAGGAAAAATGAACAATCAGCATTTTGTGAGGTAGTAGTTCACCATACATAGAAAAAATATGTTTGTTACACATTTTATGGAAGTGTGTGTCAGTTTAGGATAAATAATTAATAAAATAACATCAAATTATCTTGATTTTAATGTTTTTTATATAATAATGGAATAAAAATAAATGATCGAGTGTATAATGGAAATAAAACTAAAAAGGTTAAGGAAATAATGTTACCCCTTAATCGAGTAACTTATTCCAGTTTGAGCCTAATGATTCCATTACATTATTTACAAAACATATAGTTGTTTCAATTTATATGGGTGGTTTTTTTAATCTATTTGGTAATATCATGTTTGTGAATAATTTTTTTAGAGGCATGAGGATGTGGGAGAGGTGGTAGCCATTTATACGGAAGGAAAACAACTCACATGAACTTTCTGGAAACGAGTTTGGTGTACACATGTTTATACCTAAACCAAAGTAATACCAAACAAACCATAATAAATAATTAAAGTTTAATGGTATATTTTTTTTTAATAAAAACTTGTTTTTGGAAATTTTTTGATGACATTTGGTCCCCTAAGATAACAGTTTATTTCTTTATTAAGATTAATTTTCACTTATTAATTGAATTTAATTTTAATAACAATTATTAATATTTTTGGTAAAAAAATTTATTATTAGAAATTTAAAATTATTATTATTAAAAATACAGAATATATTTTTCCATATTCAAATCATTTATGTTGTATAATTTTATTGATATATAATCTCGTATATAGGATGACAATGCATGTTTTTAAAGTAAAACCATCATAAAGATTTCCATGTTTTGATTGTTAATTTCATTGTGAAATTGATTCAAAAGATATAAATTATATTAATTTATAAAAATATGATATAATTAATAATTAAAATAATTAAATGTATTATCATATTCATAAATAAAGAAAATTAAGATGTAGTTTTTTCTAAAAATTCATTATTTTAAAATATTAGTTAAAAAATGTATTGTTTTAGAAAAATATCAAAAAATAACCATCAACAAATTATTATGTCACTTTTTCAAGGGTTAATTTTATTTTGAAATATAAAATAATTTTATGTTTCAAAAATTCAAATTTAAAATGTGTTCTCCATTAAAAGGTGATAAAAATTCCTTTATAATAATATAGGGTTCTTTTTGTGTAAAATATAGTTTGATCATATATTATTCTATAAAACCAAATGGATGGACATAAATTATATTTTATTTAATATATAAAATAACTATATAAGTTATTTTAAATAATTATATTTATTATTATAAAACTCTTTTTAAAGCATAAAAATAATAATATTTCTTTTTATAACCAATAAGTTCTTATTTTCATTTCTCATTAATTGGTAACACATTAATTTATTTTATATTTATATAAAACATATATTTTCTTTTTTTAGACATAGCAATTCGTAACAATTAACAAAATAACAAGTTTATATCATATTATATTAAGTAATAATATTTTTTTCCTATAATATTTTTTTTGTAAAAGTTGGTCTTGCATTTAATAAAATCTATCAAAGAAGGTATACCTGGTGTGTAATACATGATAACTCATATTTGCATGCGTTGAAATAAATTCAATATATTTTCAATAGTAAATATATATAAAAAATATCAAAATATTATATTACCTTATGTCTTTGGTGTCATGTTTCATACATGCTTTCAAATACAATGTTCTTACTTTTTATTTTTGGGGAGTCACATAGAATCATATATACCATTAGGTTGGAATACATTAACATTTCTCATGTGTATGAAAGACTATGTCCTCTATAAGCGTTGTGATTCATTCATGAATTAAATTGAAGCTAATAAATAGTTTTTCAATGAAAAAAAGTAATATATATGACATAAAAACAATTATTTAGTGGTAATATTTTACATAAATACCATTCTTTCAATGCTTCCTAAATTGGAAACAATGTTCATATGAATTTATAATCTAAAATATCCAAGAATGCTGTAGTTCAATTTACATCTATAAAACATATATATTACTCAAAATAATATAAATAAAATAAATTATATTTATTATCCATTATGAAATTAATAGGTATAAAAATAAAAAATTATAACATACAAGGAAGACAAACTGGTTGTTGCATGTATCATGTCATTACCATTGAATTGATACTCAATTGTCAATAAAAGATATACTAAAATCACATATGTTATAATATTTATTATTATTGTTATTTAATATACATATATTAATAATTTTTCTATTATATAGGAGTTATAAATGTTTATGAATGATGTTGAGACTTAAGTTATGGAATTTCTAGTATCACATTTATTTCCAGGTGACATATGAAAAATCACCACTCATTTATTTTGTGTTGTGTATATATTATTCTTTCAGCCTGATAAACTATTAATATATTTTTTTCAATGATTTTACTATTTCATATGATTTTATAATTTATTTTAGATAATTATTACAATATTACTAAAGATGTATGGAATTTCCATTCCCATTTTTACATTTGGATGACACATGGTATATTTAGAAACTATTTATTTATATAGTGTATGTAACAAATGTCAATATAGTTTAAGAATATTGTAATGAAAATTTATGATATTTAAATAACTATTTAGGTTCTATTTTTAATGGGGTTTACTATACAAAATTTACCACATATGCAATGTATTTATGTCTTAATTTACCATCATTGATTCATATGTTATATTATGCCCCTATCTTATTTGACGATGTGTCTATATATCCCCTTTGATATAGGATTTAATAAATTTAATATTTCCATGATATTTCATGTTTAATTTATAATTTTTCATTCATGGTACTTATGATTAAATGTTACAAAAGTGTTAATGGGTTTATGTTACAATTTCATTATTTATCGAGATTCGACATTAATATGTTTCTCATGGTAAAATATTACATTCAAAATATGATGAATGTCATGAAATTTATGCTCCTTTTATTATGTCATTAGAATATATTTTTTTCTCACTATTATTATCAATTTTCCTACTCTAATGTTAAAATGATATTTTTAATAAAACCACATTTTTCCGTATCTGTTTGAAAACATTTTTTATTTAAAATATTGTTTTTTAAAAATATTATCAATAATGTTTTAGAAATTTTCCAAAAGATTTATTAATGAAATATTATCCCTTTTATGATGGTTTACAAAATGATTTTAATGTATCCTCATGTCATTTTCTAAAAAATTATCATTCATATTTTTCTTTTGATGTAGATAATATCCTCAATTTAATATTCTTGCCTTGAATGGAATTTCCTCTATCATGAACATTATTTTATATGATGGTTCCTCTATATGTTTTCAAGGTTATTTTCATAGTAATTATTTAAAAAAAGTAGTTTATAACTTTTTTCAATTACAAAATGAAATATTACTCAAAAAATGATTCAATTTTTTAAATGTACCCTTTATATGTAATTAAGATTATTTTCTAGTAAAGTCAATTTAAAATAGTCATGTTATGGAATGTTTTTTTAAGTAGAAATGATATTATCATCATTAAAATTGTAAAATAGTCTTCCAAAACATCATTCCGTCTAATATTATATATATTTATGATACCTTTGAAAAAAAAATATATATGATCAAAGGACATAATTCATATTCTGTATATGAATTTTTTATGTTTATGATGGAATGATATTATTGAAACCAGAATATTTCATGGGATATACATTATATATATGGTTATGAGCCCCACATCATATAACATTTAATGATATTATTAAATTAAGAAATTATTATGAAACAAATATCTTTTCTACCGGCTATGATATCATGAAATTTTTAGGAAACCCATTTCATTTATGGGTTTAGTAGCATATGATTTATTGTGATCATGTTTCACACATAAATATGAATTTCATTTATGGATGGTTGGGATGTATATCTTCATTAAATTCATTATGTAATGATTTATATCTCATGATATTGACATGAATAGAATTGGGTTAAACATAGCTCAATAAATGATTTTTCCACTATTATAGTATCAAAAGAGAACCTTGTATCTAATGATGGTTTTGACTGGGAAAAATTACACTATGAAGGCCTTGGATGTGGTCCTTAAAAAATATGGAAATTATTTTCAATTATTATGAGTAAGAAAATATTCTATGTCTAATGACAATGTTATGAAATCATGGATCATGTTGTCTAATTTCATTATGACAAATGTGGAATGAACTATGAATCATTATGCCAGGACTCAATAATATAATAATTGATATATATGGTTTAGTTAAAAAATTTAATTCTCAGGAAATAATACACCATTTATAATGATATATTTATATCTTTATCGAATACTTTTACTAAGCATATGATATCACCAATTCTTATGTTTCTGTCACTAGGTTATAAAGAAAACCATTATGCATGCTATGTTAACGAGGAGTAATATATTGTACGAACATTAAGGTGGATATAGAAAATATGTAAATAAATTTGAATATTTTATGTCTAGTATCAAAATGCATTATACCATTATGACCCTCAGGATTGTGTTTGTTTTATATAATGAATAATCATATAAAACAAATTAATAACTACGTATGAATACCCTTGGTTTCTATAGTTAGTATCATAGAACAAATATCATTATACATGAGAAACTAGGTTGACAAAACAATGATGTTATTTGTAAAAATATTTATATGGTCATTTTATGGGATATATATAAGGATATGTCTAAGGATGCATTAATATATATAGTAAAATTAAATGGAACATTGGTAAACGATAGAGCATGTTTTTTCCATGAAATTACACCTCATTCTAAATTTTTGATGTGTATTTGGCACTAGAACAAAGGTACCTAGGGATAATATCTATAAAAATAAAAACATTGTTCAGTATTTGATCATCATCTGGTTCACAATAGTCGGACATGTTTCCCAATAGGCATGACACCCACAGGGATATTCATTTGAAATTGACGAAATCCTTATGAAACATAATGAAGTATTTAACTAATTACCATGAATGAAATAGGATATTACTACGATGTTAGAGATTGAAAATAAGGTGCATGAGTAATGCATCATATAACTAATTTCTCATTATTATGTCGTTTAAGAACTATAAATATTGTTACACACAATATTATATGTCGGTATTATTAAATGGAATGAACTATAAGGAAGTATAAAAATGTTTATCAATATAGGAAATGTTTTGATGATAATAAAAATTGGATGATGAATAAAGTTAATTATATAGTGAATATAACAAATCATTTATCACTAAATAAAATAAAGAAAATTGAACCTTAACCAAATATCAAATGTACAAAGGTAGATTAAAATTATGTTTATTGAGAGTTTTGTGGTTGAGAAAATGGAACGAATATGATTCAGTTTATTATATATAGAGAATGTGGGAAGAAACACTTAAGGGAATGACCCAAAGTATTTTGATGATTTTTTATGTGTGGAGAATACAAGAACATATTAATCAATTGTGGAGTAAAATTAATATTTTAATAATGAAAATAGAATAAAAAAATGGATTCAAAATGGAATCATCAGTGGTTAAATTTTATAAATAAGGAATATATGGGAATTAAATGACTTTATTTTTTTAGGGGAATGATCATGAATTGAATTAGAAATATGTTACTAGTATTGGTTATAATTATGAGTATAAAAACACCATGAACTACATGTTATAATAATTGTGCAGTGGAATAAGATGATGGATACTATTTAATGGTTTCATAGGGAAGTAAGATGATAAAGGATTCTATGTTTTGGAATTCATAAACTATGTAAAATTAATATTGAAATATATAAGTATTTTTCAATATAAAATTTTATTTAAGGATTTCAATGAATACTTATAATGACTATGACAACCTATATGATTGAATTAATATAATAATGATGTTTTATAAAAAACATGATCATTGTAATATAAACCTTTATATATTTTTGTTGTTCTAGAAATAGTGTTTATTTTGGTTGAAGTGATGATTGATATATATATATTAAATTTGAAAGAATATTTTATTTGGAACTGAGTACATATTTCTTATAATTTTTTTTTATAATATCATTGATGGAGTTTATAGATTTTTTGTATTTGACGAATAAATCTAATAATTTATATATTTTTTGTAATGAGGAAGAATGTTTTTTTCAATAATTATTTATAGTAATTCATGTTTTTACGATGTTTCAAGAGAATAAATGATGAATGAATAAAAAATTTTAATATGTGAAAAATATGATCTAACATATATTGATTATGGTATTTCATATATTTTCATATTGTAAATTTCGTGACCTTAGTTATAAATTTTTTAATTAAATTCTATTGGAAGGTTTATAAGGTAAACCATTTATGAAAAATATTTTTTTTATCATTGGATAAGGTTTTAGTGATTAACTTATTAATTCATCATATGAAGATTTAACTAGATTTGAAAAATATTTATGACCATTTTTAAAAATAATAGTGATAAAAGATAACTTTTCATTATCTTATAGATCTCTTCATCTATTAGTTCTTAATGACTAAATAATTCATCTTCATTTCGTAAAGTTATAGATGAAGTGAAAATTCTAATATGCATAATAAAAGGATGAAATTATTTTTACGAAATAATAGAAATATAAGACCTGGGTACATTAGAATGTTCAAAATTCCCGATCTTATTAGGATGGTAGCCTACCGATTAGAACATTCATAGAACCTCTCCAAGGATCTTGACATTTTCCATGTAACTATACTAAGGAATTCCATACCTAATACCTCACATGTACTCAACAAAGTGTAAATACCAATTGAGAATGATAATTATTATAAAGAATATTAGGTATGGACTATTGATCGAATTGAGAAATCGCTGTAAAACATGACCACATACCTATTCTATGATTCATGGTGAAACCACTAGCTTGAGTAAGCTACAAAGGAAACATAGGGTATAACTAAAAATATGTATCCCTGTTTTTTTGTAATAATTTAATAATTCTATTGAACATATTGATTCTATGGAAGTATAATGCTACACCAAGAGATTTTGTGAAATTCATTCTTCCAATAAATTTATTATTTTTAATATTTTTCAATAAACACAATGTAATGTAATATTGAATTACACACAACACTATGTTTATCTTTTATTACATATAAAAATGAGTTTAAAAGAAAAATGGAATACTATAAAATATAATCATGATATTTAATTTATATCCATTACAATGGAGAGCATCAATATGCTTAACTAAATTACGAAAATATTTGATATTAAAATGTATATAAAATGAATTTTTATTGAAATATTAAATATTAAATAGAATAAAATATATATGAAGTTAGAGGAAATATTTATCTTGACAACTATTTTCACACACCCACGGATATCTTATCTCACCATATTGAAAAAACTATTAGTGAATTATTTTAATGAAATTATATTATTATACATTAAAAAAAATTAATATTCATATTATGTAATATTTATAAAAGAGGTATGAATATGTTAAATTTTATAATTAATTTCTTTTTCTAAAAATTATTTTTGTCACCATATGTGAAAATATTTTTTACTAAATTATTTCCACATTTGGAAGGATTTTTTTAAAAATAAAAAATAATTTTTATGTTACTATATCTAAATTATCCTAGGGATATTTCTTTAAACTTCTGAAAAGAGAAATTTTTTTTGTGAATAGAAAAAAATTATGATTTTTTAAATATTTGACATTTATTCTAATGCAACTAAAAAATTATTTTTTGGGTTGGTTTTAAAATATATAATTTAAAAAGATTATATATATTATTTCAATTTATTTTATTTAAATAATTTTAAATTTTAACACTCATTGAAAATAATTTTAATCTTTGGATAATTTTCTCTTTGAGAACTCGCAATCTGGTCGAGTCTACAATATTAATTTTGAATTACAATTTCCCACATTAATAAATGAATTATAAAAAATTGGAATAAATATATTGAATTAGTGTAATTTTTATATTCTAATTATGATAACATAACTTTTTTACAATATAGAAATGTGAAATCAGTAAAATAATTATCGTGATTAATTTTAATGTGTTTACCAAGGGGTTTACAATGAGTTATGTGGTTAAAAATGAAAAAAAATTATACAACACCCATTTTCAAGAATAGTTTTTCATAATAAATTCTATGATAAATAATATATAATTTTTATCCCTTTTTATGGAAAAATATTAGTGACACGTCTTTATTTTAAAAATATTATTAGTGTGCCACTCACCTAATTTATAAAAGGGCGCATCTTCTCCTCTCTACATCACACATCCAAAAACCATTTTAAAGGATTAAAAGATATTAAATAACTTAATTATGTCCCCATACCATATTATAACAATTATTTTTTGTTTTAAATCAAACCTACGAATCTATTGGTGAGAACCAAAAGTTATTTTCTAAAGAAGAGGTTGCAGCCAAAATCAAGGCTTTTATTATATATCATTATCTACATCATTAAATTATTATTTAAAAATGATGTTACAATAGAATGAGTATATTACCTATAATGAGTTGTTTTTATGTTAATTTAATTACCTACAACCATCTTTTCTTCCCTCAAGTAGGTTACAAAATCATCATCATTTGTACAACAAACTACCACATCACGAACCAATATTAGCCTTCATCCATCACCACCTCTGAAAGATAGATATAATGATAAATTAAATGTTTATTTGTAATAAATAAAAAATTAGTATACTTATATAATTATTATGTCACTTATATCTTTATAGATTCCACTATTTTTTTAATATGATATCATCACCTGCGTGTACAACATACTACCACCTCGACAAGTTATCTAATAAATTCACGATATACAGGGAAGGTAATGATGATGTATTTATAGAAAATAACTATTATATTTTTGTGTAGAAATGATTATTAAATAGTAATATTTTATTTACCGCTTATTTTTTCAATCAATTTAAAAAATAGAAAAACATTCATACATTTGTATGATACACCACCTTTATGAATAGTGTATTTCATTTTCTATCTCTAAAACATATGGTTACTATAAAAAACTTATTTAATAAATATATATGATATTTATATAATTTATTAAATTCTAGATTGTATTTATCACTAATAAATGTATAATGTAAAAATGTATGAAAGTGAAATCATTCACAAAATACAAAACAGTTATTACCCAAATCAAGACTTTTACATGAAATTGATAACAAATGGGTAAAAAAAGGTCATAATAAAATAATATATGATATGATATATATATATTTCATTTTATTTTATATATTTATAATTAAATTTTATCTACAATAAATTATGTTCAAACAGTCATGATGGAATTTGAGACATTTGGTACGAGATTTCTATTATCTCTTTTAATTTTGTGTTCCATATGAAAATTTATAAGTAACATTTTTTGAGTGGAATAAATAAACTATATTTGAATAGTTTTATAATTAATATAATTATTCTAATATAATTTATTGTTTAATTTTAAAAATTTGTATATTTTGTGTTTACGATCTAATATATTTCTAAACCATTATGGGATTTTCGTCTCAATTTTTAATTCAAAGAGAAAAATGATATATTTATGAAATATTTATTTTATATGGTGTATAAACTAATAAATAGATTAAATATTTATTATTATCATTAAAAATATTATTATTTACATATCCATTTTTGGATCCCTCTATCTTGGTGTTTACATTACAAACGTTACCGAGGTGCGAAGATATTTTTTTCTTTATCTGGCATAACGAAGGCATATGATTTATTATGCATATATATATATATATATTATTTAAGTATATATATTTTCATTTTTATATGTAATTTCATTAATATAATTATTCCCATGAAATTTTATTTTTCATTTAACATTATTATTTCATGGGGCTTCCGAGTTAATGTCACCAAAGTAGTAAGGGTCATATGTAGCAATCTCATAATTTATCAAGATTTCTCATGATTGTGATTTTGATGATAAAATATTAGTAATGATTTCTAATGAAACTGGTGAAATTTATACCCCCATTGTAATTTCATTAGAATAAAATTTTCCCTTCATTATAATCTCTTTATGTAATAACATTTCATGTATTTTATTTTTATGAAAAATCATCATTATTTCTTTCATCAGTCGAAAACCCATTTTTTTCCAAAACCATTTTTTCAAATTTTATATTAAAAAAAGTGTTTAGCATTGTATAAATGCTTTATTAGATAATATTTTACACATTTTTTAATTTTTATAAAATTAATTAATAATATTATTTACACAATTCGATAAATAATTACCATATATATTTTAATGAAAATATTAATGAAATCCTTATTTTAATGTGCATGGTTAGAAAATAATTTCATCCACACTAAACATAATTTTCATTGAGTCTTACTTTTTGTTTTTTTAATTTGATTTCAAAGATAATTATATTCAAAAAATATTATTTTTAAATTTTTTTCCAAATTTTGATTGATATTTTCTATAAGAGATGTTTAATTTTTTTTCCAATAGTTATTTATATGTTTGTAAGGTTATAGTAAAGAATATTTTTTAAATGTTTTACATTTAAAAATATTATTTTATATGTGAAAGGTTATTTTTATCAATAAATATTTAAATTTATCATTTAAAATAATTTTATATCTATGATTCGATCTGTTGATGTTTCCTTTACCGGAATAAGGTTTTAAAATAAGGATTACTTTGATATTCATTCTATAAATGTTTTATTCTTATGAAGGAATGCAGTTTATGAAACATGCTCTTATTCCATAGGTTATACCATGGGGAAATTATTATAAAACATTATTATTTTACCACTTTATTCTATGATGAAATGATAAAATAGACATATATCATCCACTAATTCATTTGGTAATGATATATATCTCCTGAGATATATAATACTATAATTAAGAATGAAACCAGTTAATTATTTGACTTTATCTGCTATTATGGCATTGGGAGTGAACGATGACTATAATTGTAATATTATAGGGATTGAAACCATTCCACTATGATAAAATTGGCATTGATAGTTTACTTCTATAAAAAAGATTTTTTATTTATATGCATATGCTAAATTTCAATGTGTAATTCTATGGTATAATTTAATGTATCTTGTTCTTTGATTTACTCATAATCCATGTATTATTTAATACTAATCATTATTCTATGTATAAGTATTATTATCTATGATATGTAGGATATGTATTTAAAATGGTATTCTATTGTTATCATACTCTTATTATCATGACATGTTGATATCTCCATTTTATACCCTTACTAAGAATATGAGCCCACCCATGCTAATATTTCCATTCCTAGGTTCATGTATAATAATCTTATGTTGTGTATTTATAAGAGTATAACAATGTGGTATGATATTAACGGGATATATTTATGAACTTTCAAAAAATAAAATGATTTTGTGTCTAGTATCGAATTGAACAATACATTTAAAATACTAGGGCATGTGTTTTTATAATTTAATGAATATTCACCTAAAAAATATTTAATATCTTTGTATGATAGTCTTGGTTCACTATCTATTACCCCTATGGAACTATATTAGGTTATCCACACCTAAAATGATATGTTTTTATCAGGGATTATGCAATACCAATAGATGCAATGATCCTTTAATAAGCTATCAAATCTAAGATTACCCAACTTTGTAGTTCAAAGACCCAAGACTCACACGAATGGTTGTTTATTAAAGACAATAATTTATTATTGATACCTTTACCACGAAAAAGATATTATTCTTGTGGATTCTATCTACATAAAGGGTTCATTCTCTATTGATGATCTCCATCATCCCCCCTTGAGTTCTAATGGGGATTTACATCATGTATCAACTCATTTCAAACTAGTTGTGATAAAGAGATGTTTTATATCCTATTTTACATGGAAAAAATAGAGTGGATTAATAAAGTGAAAAATGCATAGTACTCTTCATGGACCTAATAATATCCCCTCATATTATAAAATTACGTGACATATGCTATGTCAGTGCATAGAATGTCTCCCTATAGGGGTGATATATCCATACAAATTATTCCACTAGTAATGTTCAAGTCAACCTAATTTTTTATCATAGGATGTGAAAATGTGCTATTCTAATGTGAAAGGAAATTCATTTACCATAGATTAAACCCAACAACTGTTATTTACCCATATGGTTTTTTTGGAGAAATGTATAACAAGGTGTGCACTCTATATACATGGAATGCTAATTAACATTGAAGATTCATCACATTATACTATAGGTTATGTATTGTTTGATATTTATATAAATAATTCTTGAAAGCAATGTTTCGATGATATACATGTTCTGTCTAATGATCAAATGATGCATGATATCTTTGTTGGTCCTATATTCTACCGATTTTAATGAATCACAACTTTATAATCGATCATTCCTTCTATAAAACCCAAAAACATCTCAATTACCTTCCCATCACTCGTGTTCCTTCAATAATCAATTTTATGTTCTTCATCACATAAAAAACAATTTAGTATGGGTGTTTAATCAATAATATCAACTAAAAACAAAGTTTAAGGATTTATCCCATAGTTTTATACATTCCAATAATCTTCTATCACCCATCATTGAACCCACAAACCACGATCCTTGCTGCCACCTGGAAAATGATCAATCATTGTACCCATATCTCAGTAAATGCATTATCTAGTTATGATTAATGAAACCACTATTCACTATTATGATTTGTGGTAAAAATTTATACTCGATAGGGAAAAATGATGATGATATTAAATAATTTTATTTTGAATCCCATTATAAAAATTTGAAACATTTTTCGATGGGCAGAAATATACTAATGAGGAATATCATAAGTATGGTAGAACATAATATGAAATTAAAATACAAGATAAAATAAATTTTTTAGTCCGTCTACATGACATTGAAAGAAAAACATGAAAAAAAAATCACACATCCATATTCAAAAAGAATATCATAGAGAAAAAATATGATTTCCATAGCTCAAACCAATATATTTCATTCATGAAGATCGTGACGTCATTTGATATCATTTATAATATCTGGAATATCATGATTACTAGACTCCACCCCTCCATAAATTCTTCTTTATAATTATATGTTTTTTGGTGGTTGTCTTAGGATGGATAGTTAGAGATGGTAAAATAGATTATTCTACAGTTTAAATAAAATATTGTGTTATTTAATTAGTTAATTCAATAAATCTTGTCCCCACATTGTGGATTCTTCCCAAGGAAATCATTGTGAATAATTACTAGAATGATTTTATGTCAAGCCTCTCATTCAAAATACAATGGTATTGTTAGTGTAGCCATTTATTTATACATTTTTAGAGTGATTTCATTTACACATGAAAGAACACATGTTGAATAAAAATTATATGTTACATTTAATATGGTATTTACATAGGATTTAAACACCTAAATCAATGAATATTCCTAGTGACCAAGTGAAAAAATATTATTTTAAATATTTTCACAGTTTAACAAATGGAATCTAGGAAATCTATGTTATCCCCACATTCATGTATTTTTACCCAACCAATATCTTATAAAATAGGAAAGGTTATGTAAATCAGAACAAGACATATAATCACACCCATAAGAGATATCCTAATTGTTCCCATAATAACAATGAATGTGAAATAGTCAAATAGATCATTAATAATGATTTCCCTACAAGTAGTTCATGATTTACATTTGGAAATCTAAGAAGAGGGTGTCATACTTGATGGTCATTTCGCATAATTCAATATCATATAATGGGTTCTTTATGTATCTACACTACAGAAAAATATGGAGGATTGACTTATCCTAATCCAACTAGAGGGGAAACTATAGGTGGTAATAAATCTAACCAACCTTTTACAATATTTAGAGAGGAATTATTTTTATGGAAAACATTCCACCATGACTCAATCTACACAAATTAGACTATGGAGTGTTCTTCATGAACACATCATATGTATCTAAAAGCTCTAAATTCCTATTTCATTAGAATGTGTAAGACATTATATACCTATGAGTAGTACCCATCCCCTATAAAATTACAAAAAACCATATATATAATCTCAGACACTAAATTTTTCCTCATTAATAATGTAAGTCTTCCCTCCATTCAATATAAGGGTGAACTATGTCTTCATTGGTAAAGGGAAAAAATAATTTGAAGCATTTTAAGAGTGGACACTATTTTTATACATAAAATACAAAAAAGGTAACGTTATATTATCTTATTTGGATAAATTCCAACACAAAATCCTTAATAATATCATCTTGAACATGAATTATTTTCACTCTATCAACATTATTGTAACAAAAATGATTTTTAATCAACCAATACCGAGTATACAATCTATCTTGAATCCCAATATATGACCTGTATATAAATTACAAATCTTTTGAAAAACAATCAACAAGGGGATGTTATGTATATATATATCCGCTTTCACATATAAGTATATTAATCCCTCTAACAATCTCTTCCCAATAATATAATGAATATGGGCCAATGTGGTTAGTTGTTAAATGATATCCCAGATATCATCAAGCCCACTAATTGATCGAGTGATCTCCATCCTTAAATCCACTGATATTTCTTCCCAACTCAATTATATAACCCTGAGATTATATATTAGTTCCTATGATCTTCTCTATTAACATGTTATGAATTGTGAATTGAAATAATAATTTTTTTCTTTATTACCACCACACTAAAATTTATCCCTAAACTACTATTATATATTCATCACACTAAGATTTATTGGTAAGAAATCTATATGACGAACCCAATGGAACTATATATGTTGCATAACTAGAGGCACTATATTTCCTCAAAATTGAATTATCTAATAAACTCCCTCATAATATCAATCATGTTAAATGTTTGATGGTATCTAATCATGAAAAAACCTACAATTAGTGTATCTCATTTGGGCCTCCATAACACACTCACATATTAAAGGGGTCAGCACCCTCGATTATTGGTAATCCATGTATCCCTTTACACTATGGAATATTTTATGACTTTAACTACATAGATGACTCACTCAAGAATTGATTATATGGATTTATATAATGTCAATCTACCAACATGATTCCCTCTCACATAATATAGAAAATCCAAATTAAAATTAACTTTATGAACTTCTACCAATAAATATAATTCATGTTAAAAACATAATGATTATGGATATAAATGAAACTATTATGGTTCATATAGAATATGAACAAATTATAATGAATTTGTTTCCAAAAAATTAATCAAAGATGAATCTTCCACAACTAATTTCATATCATAGGTTTTTTACATATATTTATGGGGCATGGTAAGGGTTGGTGTCCTAAGAACAAACTGTTTTGTACATTTATTACATGAATGTTAAGTTATTATATATTTTTCTTTATTCTGCATGACTATAATATAATAATTTCCTGGAATATTTGTTGCATTGATAAGTTCATGGCAGATCCCTACAATGATGAGAACCTTCAAATGATATATCAATATTCGTAAATAATGTTCTACGGTTGGATGGCATACTATGATAGGACACATAGTATATAGTCTGTTATGTGCGAGTACTCGTAAGAAGACGAGACTCTCTCTCATAGAGTTCGCACTTGGTAATCTCTATGAAGGGAGATTATGAGAACAGACCCGCCAGTAGAAATTCCGCATGTCTCAGTGACATCAGACATTGATATCTATGAGAGTGTGTAATGGTTCATAGACTGGAATATTATCATTAACTAATTTCATGACTCATGCACTTAGATTTACGAACGAAAACTGTCACGCAGACAGTTGGTGGGAAGTAGGGTACGTTGGGTGCGTCACAAGTGACATGTTGTTAATGGCTAAGTCTAGGAAGGATTTGTCCCATCCATTTATAGAAGTTGATATCTCGACCCTTTGATTGAAATAGATCTATCACATTATATTCCATGTCCATAGTGTAAACGACGAGTTTATTTCAGGTAGTCAAAGAATGACAAATCAAGCATATAGGTTTATGACACTTCCATAAAACCTTCATGAGGAGATATCGAGAAAATGGGATTAAATTACAAAGTAAGAGTTCGTATGAGGTGATAAGTCAATGCGGAATCATCTTCTTTCTCTCAATTACCTTCACCCATTGCTAGATAGTAATCTTTGACATTAGGCATGCCCGCCTAATGCCAATGATAAAGAGGCCTAGAGGGTCACACAACAGGTGTATTCAATTATCTCAATTAGAAGAATGATTATTCTCGTACTTGGATTAATAATTATTCACGGAATCTTAAATCATTTTAATGTTTGAGGATGAATAAAATGAAAAACATCTACATGTTGTGTATTAATTATTACACGCTGTGTTGTTTTTATTTTGAAAACAAGTACACACCATGTATTATTAAATGTACACGCCGTGTAGTTTTAATTATGGAAAGGAAATGAATAAATGAAAAAAAGATATAAATGTTGTGTACATTGAATATACACGCTATGTAGTTTTCAATTAAAATCAAGTACATGATGTGTATTTATTATTACATACTGTGTTGTTTTTCCAATCGGGATTTTCATGATATAATATTCTTTTATTAAATGGTATTTATTATAATTAGTGTGGGTGCATGTCAGAAATTAATTATTCGACATGGAGGTTTTAAATAAGAGTCAATCAAATAAATAAAACGTTTAATGCTTTTATTTATTGTCATAACTTGACAACCTCAAACCTGATTATAAATATCCTCACAACCCCATCTCTTTTCCAACACATAAGAGAATCGTTGTGCACAACAACTGTGGATAATTCTTTCAAGGCCGAAAAACCTCTTCCTCCAAGAATGCTCTCGATACTCAGAGAGATCACCTTACATAGGATCAATATGATCTAAGGCGGAAAATGCAAGAAAAGGTTTCTCCATGCTAGCACCTGGAGACTCATTTGGCGATGTCTCGAGATATGAGGTACATGTGTGGATCACTACTAAAGGAAGTCAACACATGTCTTCTATGACACAATGACAAATCACATCGGAACGTGATCAAGAACATCAACAATGAAAGAACACACAAAAGGAATTTATTTTAAATTTGATTAAATTAATTATAATCAACATGTAATGATCCTACTTTGGGGTTCTAGGACTTTTATTTTCTTTGTTCATTTCTGTGATTCGATCCGTAGAGACTGATTTTGTGTAAATTGAGAGAGCCCGAACATAATCGGTAATACAATACCACACAAGATAAGTTTGTAGAAGTAAAATATATACCAAAAACACAATTAATCCTAATTTCTAATGTATATATGTTCTATAATTAAACACTATCCATAAGCTAATCATACAACGTCAATGAATGTAGGGTGTTGCGATTGTATGTTCCGAAGCTAGCCTATGGTTTATGTAATTTTATATTTTTTGTTAAGTAAACTCCTATAGGGTTCAAGGGTTAAAAAATTAGAGGATCATAATTAAGTGGATATTAATTTAAATTACAATGATTAATTAATAAATTAAGTGGTAGATTTATATTAATTACACCATTAAAAACATTTTTTTAAAAACATATTCTTGTTGCATCGAATTTCATTTCAAAATATCAAAAATTAAATCTTCTTTCAGTATACTTATTATTGGATTATAAATGATAAAAAAACTCATTCCTTTCATGTAATGTTTTAATTCTCTTTTATTTTATTTTTTTATTACCATTAAGAATTATTTTAATTCACTTCCTTCATTGAGAGATGACTTGGTCATCCACTCTGTTGCTCCTATGTAACCTAAAGTAGAACATCATTTGAAAGCACACACAAAAACACCATTTAGTAATGTCTTTCCCTATTGTCTATGTGTATTGATTTTTTTATTGGTGTATAACGATATTATATCATAAATAATGTTTGGTAAGTGTAGGTCCAACCCTTCCATCACCAATTCTTTCCATGTACTTTACCTTAATACCAATGAGCCTTCCTTAAAAAAATTGTGGTGGTGTTGGATAATATTAATAGATAAATTTCTATCCATATCCTCCATGTAGTGAAAAAAACTCAGTTATGTAATATACCACCATTAAGACCACAAATTATTCCTTTAGTATGTCCTAGATCACAATGATTTACTTTTAGTAATGGTATGTCAACACCATGACTATAAATTTTCACATGTCGAGATATAAAATCAAGTCTTGTATAACCTTATCCCATAAAATTATAACAAATAATGTTACCTAGATTATTAGATTCTTTATGTGACATTTAAGCTGATGATCCCTATGTATGATATGTTACATAAAAATATAGCATCCATCTTGACTGTGATACATATCATTGTCCACTATCATCTGATGCAAATTCTCATAAATTTCTATCTTAATCACCTTTTACCTAATATAACATTATTGATAACCTTTATTTTATAATATATCACTATAATTTTATTACAAATGGGGATATATAGAGGAGGAAAGTTAGATATTGTTTTCTTTATAGAGTATATCCTCAAATATCAAATTGTGAAATTATCCTTCATAAATCACGTATATAGAGTACCTTATTTGGTTTCTGAATGGTTATTCCCACATTGAAACAAATATTATATGAAAATATAACTATAACACATTCTTGATGAAGATAGAGATTAAAAATAGTGTTATTACTCATAAATGAAGAAATTTATAGACTACTTCAATGAATGTGTCACATCTGTAGGGGCCTATGTAATCAATGTCGAATACCAAATCTGTCACCCACATAGAAGGGTAGACGGTTGAATGATAGTCTAGTTATTAAACATCTAAAAACCTAAAAAATTCCTAATCACCATATAATGACTCTACTATAACTCTTATGGGTTATGATTGCCTCTAAACTCGAGTAAACAATGTTATTAGAAATATTGTACCATAAAATAAAAACAATTTGATCATTGAAACCAATTGTAATAATCTTCCTCTAAGATAGTGGAGGAATGTCCACATTCATAGTGTATAGTGTTTCTAAAAAGTGAAAAATAGGAAATGGCACTCATTACCACATTCCTAGTGGAATATTTCCATAATCAGGTCCTTTTGTCGAACCATCATCACAAATATTTTTTATGATTGGGGGTCCAATCATTTTCATGCGAATACCAAACCCCAAACACAAAGTCAAATATGGATATTTTAATTAAAACATATTTTATTTTAACATGATTTACCATGGTACATAACATTTATATTTGTATCGTTCATTAGAGAAATAATGAAACCTATGGCCCATTTTTCTATGATGATTGTTCCATTTAATTTTTCCTTCTAATTGGTGAATATGTGTACTGTGTTAGAAATAATATTTTTAGATCCTTTTGAATGGATATATTTATTTTTCTATCAATACAATTATTTATGTTCTCAAAGATAAATATGATACACTTTAACTCTATTTCTATAAATTCCATTCTTATTTTTCTCTATACATCTCTCTCCAATGTCCATTCAAAAGATGTAAATTATCTGTTAACATCCCTATAAAAATTGGTCCACCCAGAATACTTCTAGGAAGAATAAGATATATATACCACACAAGGAATACCTCTAATAGGAAAAGGGACAGTAATTTTTATGTTGTATTTATATCACAAAATACGGGAGAACGTAGTTTAATATAAATATACACAATTCGCACTTCCATAATGTATAGAATAATGAATAATTGAAAAAATAATCAAACATAAATATAATGTTTTAAATAAAATTTATAAAATTAATAAAGCTGAAATAATTAATGAAAACATATTGAAAAATTAGAAATTTACATTTCAGAAAACATAAAGGATAGACCATAGAAAACAATTAGGGTGAAAATGTCCATATAACAAACCAGCTCTAAACATGAATGTCATTGAATATTGTCACAAGTGGGAATCACTAAGATAATCCAAAACCATGTAAACCAAGATAAATATCAAACTATTTATATCTACTGATAGAATAAACATATGTATGGATATACTCATATAAGATGAAATATACTTATAAAAAATAGGATTTCCAAAATACTATAATTGATTAATAAATGGAAAATTTATCACAAAATTTAAATGGAATGATATAAATAATAACCAATGTGAACTAAGATATAATTTATAGGAGAGAAACTAATATATAATATATAGTTCTTCACATAAAACTTATATTATATGAGAATCAATACATAGGCCAATAAATTTACATTGACCAACATAGAAACCCATATCAACTTTCTAGACAAATAGTTGGAGTCTCTATCCTTTCCAAGGATAAGCATGGGTCAAGGGAGTAACCATCTACAATAGAGGATCCAAACCACACCTAATATCATATATTGGGTAGTACCCTGATGAATATTATATGATTTATGCTATATGTATGAGGGTTATTTTTGAACCATTTCAATTATTCAAAGAATATATTCCACGATATACATATCTTTCATAAGGAGATATTATCCTATGACTAATCTGATCACCATACCAAATCCCCATCAATAAACATTCAGTTATAATGATAGAATATTGTACTATCATAGATGTCAAGTTATGTTGTTCTTTATTCTTGATTGTTTTTTGGGCCACAAGAAAAAATAATTATTCTTAATAGTTTCTATAGTAATAGGTGTCTGGAATTAATTGATGGGATCTTTTAAAATGTATGTTTTGGCCTACAACATATGTCATTCACAGGGTCCCAACTATTCCAATCTTTTGGAAAAAAATATTTCCTGGGGTATAATCATATTTTACATCGTAACATTATATCACAATATAATAAATTATTTTTAAAAAAAAATTGTCAATCCTAAAAACATTTACTCATAGGGGATGCATTTGGAATATTAAACAATTTATGGGATATTTATGCCATAATTCATATATTTAAGATGAAAATTCCATCATCTAATTAGTTTTTATCTTGTTTCATGTGTAACAATTATCTCATTAAAATTAATTTTAAAATCATCAATCACTACTTATCCATCCAGGTGATTTTGGGAGTTTATTCTATTTCTGAGTTCTGATGTTGAATGCATTATCATTATTGTTGTAGTGTGACTCCTCTCTTGTAAGTGAATATTCTATATCTCAATTTATAATGGGCACTATAGAGGTGTTGTATTATTATTTTTCCTTCGTGAACCATGTGGTGTTATTTGGTTTATCATTTCTATATCTTCTGTGAAAAATCATCTAGAAGGCTGGAAATAATTTTGGTTGTGAATGGTGGGTTTTATCTTAAGGTTTCTGTGATCTATCCACCCTATTGGATATTTATATATGGAATGTGATTTTATGTTTTGGTAATCATTGTTATGTAATCTATTGCATTCCATACTTAACATTATAGTGTTGGTTGATCCTATTTGATGATATGGTTGACCCAAGATTGAGGTAGTTTTATCTTTATATAGCCTATTTTTAATGAACCGTATTTCTCTGGTTTTGTAAAAAATCATTAAATAATTAGAATGACTATTTTTTCATAAATGGATACATCTAAGAATATATATTTTCAATTTGTTTTGACTTATGGAAAAAGATTTACTGAAATAATATAAAATAGTTTGTGAAATGGGTTTTGAAAAACATTTGTGGAATCATGAGTTGTGAATTTATTTAGGAAATGTGAGACCCTTTGAAAATATTTTTGAAATGTGGAACATTGGGAAACATTAGTACTTATGTAGAAGGTGTTTCGTCAGAAATTCAACAATTTTATTTTCTTGGAGGATCACTCAGGGAATTTTCTTCTTCAACCAAGGCCTATTGTTCTAAGGCTATGTTGTTGAAATTATTTGTGGGTATACTCATGAACTATTTCTATTCTATTAATTTATATGTGCTTTAGACTTTGCGGTGGAATAATAATTGATTATGTTATGACTAGATTTTTATCATGATCTATTGTGATCATCACCCTATTTAATATATTTCTATTATTATTACTATTTGGATTTCATACACATGCATTGATGGATTTATTAGACATTTGAAATGTATGTTGAAACTATTTTACAAGTGTTTTTTAATACATTGGAAAAAGATATATATTTTACATCCATTAGATGTTATGCTATTTTATTTATTATCATGCCATTATTTCATTAAAATGAATTAATTAGTAATACCTGTACATATATTTTATGTGAAACATCATGGTGGAATCATATTGAGTTATTTTATCTCACACCATGCACACCCCTATGGTGGTTTTTTTACTTTTTATCTATTTTGATGTAGGAGCCTGCATGGTTTTGCATTGAGGTGGTGTGGTTTATATCAACTGATCTAGGGTATCTTGTGTTGATATCATAGGAGATTTACCATATTCTAGAGAATTAGTTTTGCTCTATTTTTGGTTCTCCATTGATGTCGTTGGCCTAATAAATTTTTATTCTTTTCATGGTATTCATGTTGATTCAATACAACTATTTTATTTTGGTTACGAAACATATTTCTTATGGGTTCATTTACAATGTTATCTATGATATATATATTTATTCCATGTATTTAGTTCATGATTGGATAAGTATACCCTCCAGTTTCTGGTTGAATCCATGGTGCTACTTTCCAGCATGTGTGGATGAGAAACACCCATTTAGTATATAGAGTGATAGAATGGTTACCTTTTTTAAATGGAATTTTCATTCTATAAGTTACAACCGGAATCTAAGGCATGGTTTTTATTGATGAATCTTTGTCTTAGGATTCTTGTTAACGTATAGATAGGTTTTTTGATAAACATGATGTAGGTTACTATATATGATTGGCCATCACTTCCCATGATGTGACTCAAGTTACCATTGGTTAATGGGATGTGTATATCATGTGATATGTTTTGATCATTAATTTAGTGTCTTATAATATTTTTCACATTTAAACTAATATTTTCTTATTTTAGGATAATATCATTTATATTCGGTGTACATTGATATTTCTCTGAGACTTCTCCTGTTAGTTTTATATGAGGGTTCAGGGGATGATCCTTAGGCAAATATTGATTTGGAATAGAGTTTTATTGATGTTATCTTGTGATCAATTCATGTTCCGGGACAATAATTATTTTAAATTCAAAAACCAATTGTTGAGGCTAAACTAGCTGTTGGAGGAGACTCAGATCGATATAGAGAGTTTTAAATGTTAATGCCCCAAGCATTAAGGGTAAAAATGACCCCTATAGGAATAGTATTGGATATTCAAGATCTATTAAACATTCATGTTTTTCGATAAACCTAATACGATAATGGGGAAGTGTGGGAGATATAGACTCGAGGGTACCATCATGTGGTGGTTGGATTCTATTGTATAGGTGGATAGGTACATGTGTTTGGAATGAAAGGGATTCAAGAAAATCCTATTTTAGAAGTTCATTCTAGAGTATATGATGTTGTAAAATCCTATATAGTTCATATCATTGAGCCAGGGGAAGTGTACAGTGTCAGAGTAGACCAATTAGATTGAAATGTTGGTGTTTTTAGATGTGTAAACTAATGATTACATGAAATATCTAACATATATAAAGATTTTGAAATTTAATATCTGATAAAAAGGTATTTATCATGAATAATTATTTTTTATATAATGGCATTTGATAGGGAAATTATAGAATAGATGAATATAGTGTGACAGATAATATATTATTCAACATATCTTTAATGTATTGCTAGTAGATGTTTTGTACATGGGTATAAGATGAAGTGGCATGATCATCGAAGGGTTATTAGATGTGGTCCTCAAAAGAGATCCTTTGGTTCTACATTAGTAGCTATAATTATTATACTCCATACCTACTATATGTGGAGCAAGATTGGTAGTGTGTGATGTTCCTGTCCCACCCCAAGAAATATGTGAAATGGTTGTGGCTGCTATGACCTTATAAATATGTTTGTTTAGGCTATATATATTTTTTGTTATGGTTTAGGATTGTCGGCATTAAAGTCCATAGTAGGACAAAATGAAAATTCAAAGACCGTAGAGATCTTACCATGTGTATTAGGAATGAAGCACCTTCCCATATTGGATGATTTTGTAGTGGAGGTTTTTATGGGTCTAGTGATCGTGAGCTGTAGCATATTTTTTATATTATATAGTTAATGGTTTTATATATATAGGTGACTCGCACATATTAATATGATCCTATTTTTTGTGATTAACAATCAAATTTTTCTCGTTTACTTTTTAATTGAGTTAGAGATATATATTGGAATGTGGAAGTTATAGATTTTTTGGTGTCCTTATTTGTATCGAGTGATAGATAAAGCTGAGTTAGTTGAGGATTTTCTCATTCTTCATCATGATCTATTTGATGTCATTAATAGGATGGGTTTGATTGCTCCACCTAGTGATAATATTTGTTGTTATAATTATATTGTCGCCTCTTATTCATCCAATGTGACCTCTTTCGTGTTTCAACCATAGTAGGATCAGAGGTCTGGTAATGAAATTCCTTATTACCCAGATCCTAGGAGTTTTATTCAGACTATTATGATTGATACCAATGAGGGTTCATTTTTTATTGATATTACCATGTTTGTTTGATACATCCATGAAATTTTCCTTAATGAATTCATTGGTAATACACCAAATAGAGAGTTGGGGTTTATGATTATCCTATTGTATGTTAAAAAACTGCTCTCAATACCAACTTATCACACAGAACCAGCTAAGATGAAAGATATCATGATCTGGTTTGGCAATATGATGGTGAAAGGTTATATTTTCACAATTTTTTCACAATGGGAATCATCAGTTCTATTTTCCATGAATGTAGATATTTCACATCAATTTTTAGTAGAAAATTACATTTCAAACTTGGTGAATGTAAAGTATAATTTTCCATTACCCTACATGGATGATTTATTTAATCAATTAATATAAAAGATTTCATATTTAATGATTTTTCATTGAACACATTTACAATAACTCATGTTTTTATAGTATGATACAAATATGATGAAATTAATGAAAATTTATATCCACTAAAATAATATTTTCATTTCATTTGTTCAAAAAAGATTAGTTGTAATTACAGATTTGATGAGTCGAATTTACCATTATTTTCTCAACTAATATATCGTTGTGTTTTTTGGATGATATATTTATTTATTATATGTCCAGGAGTGATAATTAGAACTATTTGAGTTTGGTTTTGAAAATATTTCGGAGTTTCCATCTATATTGTAATCACTCAATATATTTATTTTGATGATCTATATGCTGAGGTTCTTGGTACATGAGGTTTCTAAAACTAGCATATCATCCAATACTAATATTGTGAATGTTTTATTACCATTATAGGATCCACATAAGATTATTTAGATATAGATAATCCATTGTCTAACTAGATTTTATCAGTTTTTTTCAAGTATTTCAAGATATAGTCATCAAAGTTGAATAATTTTACTATGAAATATAAGAAGCTCACATGTGGAAAAAAATATCATACTAATTTTTATGATAGAAATGAAATTGGAAATCTTCTCCTATTTTAATATTACATATGAAAAAACATGTGTTTGTGGAGTAATATGGTTCTTCAGGTTATAGTGTGGGTTTTGGGAATATTCGTGAAGATATTGTCTTAGACAATGGTTCTCACAAACCTTGGATACATGATAATAATTATACCACTCATGGTTTGGAGCTTTCCATAGTTAAGTATACTCTTATATGATGGGAAAAAAATTAGAATGGGGTTCACTATATTTTTAGATAATTAGAGTTTGAGATATATCTTTTATCCAAAATTATTAATTATTAAGGGGATATGATGAGTGGAATTTCATCAAGAGTTTTAATTCAACATTGCCTATGCCCTAGGGATGGGAAATATTATTGAAAATTCACTTACATGGAATTTTCCATTAAAATCTTTATTCGGAATCTAATGAAGTATGAAACATTTTTGGGTCTCCTTATTTAGATACATATAGACACATTGGAGGTAATTTAAAATATTATGAGTGGTAGTGTTCATCTATCTTTATCTCTCCTAAAGTTGATTCTATAGAGTCATTCATAGGATAATTAATATATATGAATAAGGGATTCATTTATGTTATGAAAACTATTTCTGGTTAGTATATTCTTTTTATATGGAATTCTATTCATTAGATATTAGTTTTTCATCATATCATCAATGGGGATTTTAATGTTTTATGAGTGTCAGATTTATCAATGGTATTTCCTTTTGGAAAATACAATGTTTTTTTATCACATGAGATTGAATTTTTTTTGGCTTGGAATGATGCATAAAATAATTAATTACATGTCCCCTTATTACCCAAAAAATACAAAATGAATGGTTAACTAAAATAGTCTAGTTTTACTCATCATCTTTGAGTGTCGGTTAGGAAATATGACGAGGATTCCATATATTATTTTCCTTGTTACCATGGAGTCCATGATGTAGTTATTCTATCAGGGAATAGGTTGATTACTTTATGAAATAAATCAATTTCATTCCAATCAATAAAAGCATTGTAATGGCCTGGAGCTCTTTGGTTCATTCCATTGCAAAAATTAGGTGTATGCGGTGTTTTGGGAGGTCCAGGTGACTTATCCCCGACAATTTTCCAAATTTCAATTTTTGTGAATTGTTCCATTTGGTGAACAGCTACAACGGTAGACTATTGTGAATTGTGCATCAGTTACCATTTTTAAACAGTCTCATCGCTAACCCTATGTGAACAGTGCAATAGTTACATTCTATGAACAGTGACATCAATCACCTTATGTGAACAATGACATCGAAGAATTTCTATGAACAGTGTAATCGATAACCTTATGTGAATAGTCAAACAGTGACCTTATGTGAATAGTGTAATTAGTGACCATCTGTGAATAGTGTCTTCGGTGACCTTCATTACCAGTATCATCAATAACCTTATGTGAACAGTGCAACAGTGACCTTATCTGAACTCTGTCATTGGTACCCTTATGTGAACAGTGAAATGGCGACCTTATGTGAATAGTGCATCTGTAACGCTAGGTGAATAGTGTAATCAGAAACATTGTGTGAGTAGTGAAATTGTGAGGTTCCAATGGTGACCTATTTCCATTTCCAAATTTTTAGTTCATGAATGTTGTTTCAATAATGGTGAGGTTCCCACAGTGACCTTTTTCTTTTTCCCAATTTTGAGTTCATGAATAGTGTTTCCAAAACGGAGAGGTTCCAATGGTGACCTATTTCCTTTTCCAAATTTTGAGTTCATGAAAAGTGTTTCTAGAATGGTGAGGTTCCAACAGTGATGATATTTCCTTTGAAAAATATTTAGTTCCTGAATAGTGTTTCCATAATAGTGTGGTTCCAAAGGTGATCTTTTTGCTTTTCCAAATTTTTCGTTCATGAACAGGGTTTCTATAATGGTGAGGTTCAACGGGGAGGTTCCACCAGGGATTATAATAAATAGTTTTTTTTCCTTTTCCAATGTTGGAGTTCATGAACAAGTGTTTCCAACATTCTATAGTTTCCCCCCTTTAATGATTCCTTTTACATGAAATGCATTTAACTCCTTATATTAATGAATCTAAGGATGACTCAAATGTCGTAACTCCTATATTAATTTCTCCTATGGATCAGGATGTTTTAAAATGGTCGACCCTTGTTGTTTAATGTGATTCTCTTTTAATGGAAAACCTAGAGTATCTTAAACCACTGCTCTGTTATATCTTCTAAATGTACGATATATCTTCCTATATAGTTCTTCCTCCATGTTCTCAGGTGTGAGACACTCCAACATCCCATTACTTACCGTAGGATTTGTGCAATAAAACTTTCCCCCTAGGATTTGTTCTACTTTGTTTGGATGCAACCAATAAATATCGATCAGTCATCAATATAAGGTATGATATATTATCATTATTTTGTGCTCATCTCAATCTTTCTCCCTTCCCTTTTTATGAATTCTACCTCCATTTTCCTAATGGTATTTTCATAGGTGTTGGATGATGTGATGGTGTATCTGCATCATTGTGAGGATACAACTATCACATTGGGAGGAGATCGTAAGCCATTGTGTGGCTCATTCTCGTATAATGAACGTCATGAACTTTTTGAGGTAGGAGATCTATTGCTTAACTTTTCTATTTTGTTCAACTATAGTGTTAGCATGTTCTATCCCACTATATCACAATGGAATTGGCATAATAAATATTTGAACCAGATAAATAAATTGATATCGATCATATGTTATTGACTGTTGTTTTTCTATATAGATTGACATGTATTAATTCTTTCTTAGATTTTTCATTCCCGATTGAAATTGGTAAATAATGAAAAGCCAAAATTAATGGATAATTGTTTGGGTAAAGATTAAGAGGGATGTAATTTACTATTCTTCATATTTTTGTTAATTGATGTTAATAAAATTGGTACTGTAAGCATGTTTAATTATTTATGATAGCTTACTAATTAGGTTTCCCAAATTCAGAAGCTAATAATAATAAATCGGTTAATCCAAGATGGATTAAAGAACTAGTTGTTAGATAAAAGATAATTACTTATAGGGTTCTAAGTTAACCTCTTACATGTTTAAGGGCTAAGATCTGATTTGATATGTTGTTTTTTTCCTAGTTCTTCAGTTGTGGTGTGAGCCTAGATGGATATTGTGTTATTTGGGGGCATGGAGGCCTATTGGAAGTGGTCATAGTTAATGCCTAGAGTACTGAGATGCATCGGGATACACATGTGGGTGTTGGGGAGGACACCAGGTATGATGAAATGGTTTGGATGTGAATGTCTGGATTCTTACAGATTATTTCTAGTCTTTTATCTTCATTACAGTCCACACAACTCAAGGCATCTGGCCTTGCTTTCCCTTATCCCGAAAGGGGAAAATACCAACGAGTTATTCCACGTTGTTTACATGATTATCATGTCAAAGGATGGATTGATATACCATCATGTTATAGGCAGTAAAGACTCGGCGGGTAGTTCATCTACTCACCGTGCTGACCCCCTTATGTTTAGTAGCATAGAATATTTTTCTAGAATTCTTGGGAATATGGGAAATTAATAATTTTTTTTAATAAAGTATTTAATAAATGATGTTAACCCAAGGGTTTTGAGCTTGCTGGGACACAATGCTGAGGTTACAATGTAAAAGGACAAACGAATTTTGTTGTGATGCTGATGAAATTTAATGAGTAATTATATATGGTTAATTAATGTTTGAACAATTAATTAACGTAAATTGAAACTAATTAAAAGGGAATGAATTAATGTAATTAATCTTTTTATATAGTTGTGTGCTTATAGGATTCCAACTCTTAGAAGTGGAAGATTGGAGTCCAAGAGGTATTAACTATAGTTGTGTCTAAGACTATGTTATTACCATATTGTTGTTGTGAACAATATTATATTCTGTAATTTTGTTTGTTTCTATATGAAAATACACCCCGTAAGTTATGAATACTGACACCTCAATGATTCGGAGCCCTGGGGGTGTTTTCCCAAACATTACGGTGGGAGGATGGATAGCTGACTACCCCTGTTGGCACAACTCTCTTCTCTTGGTAGATACTTTTATTGGTAGGCGCATAGGATAATTTTCCCTATATATGTGTGTAGAGTGTTGTAATGGCTTGTGGTTATTCAAACACATATATTCTGGATATAGATTCTTGTGGACTACTAAAGGTGTAACAAGTATAGGGTGTTATAGATTGAGGATCCTTGCTTGGTGTATGGGCTATAATGGCTTAAGGTTTAACACCTGACGTATGATACATGTTATGAGAGTTTTGGTGGCTCCCAGAAATTACATAGTTACTTTCCTATGTGGACATGGAGGTGTGGTTGCATGAGGTGCATGTTGTGGTGCTTCGCCTAAGTGTCTGTTGGCTAGCCATATTTGGAGAGAGGTGCTTAGGACGTGCGATGTTGGGGAAATGTGGAAGACCAGTGGGGAAGTAGTTACGGGGGACCCTTTATGCTCTTTATTATATTTTATAATCATTTATGTGTTACATGGATAGAGTATTCATGGTGAGGATGGGAACTTAGTATACCTGTTTAGGTGATGTGTTAGTTTCAAATGTTGTTCACAATTCATTATCATGCTTTCTTTACATTTGCATGAGATTCCCCAGGGAGGATCATTATATGTATACTATTATACTCACCCTATATGTATATAAATGATTTTTTTCCGGTAACATGGTGCAATTTTGAGATCATGCTAGTTTCTACTAGCTTGGGGTCGGAGGAGCAGTTCGGGCTTATGATTTATACTATTTTTACTTTGTTTTGGGTACTTGTAGTTTTCCCCTTCAAGTTGTAGTAGTTCTTCATGAAATTACATATCTCCACTTGGTTTTTCATTTATATATCATTATATGTTGGAGTTGGTTGGTGTCTATCTTATTTCTCTCTTTCACATGTCTTCTTTTAGATGGTAATGCCTTTCATATTTGTGTTAACAATACCCTTGGTGCTACTCGCCAACCAATGGCCAACATGAGATGAGACTCAGGGGTCATTATCTCCCTTCTATCATTTCCATCACTAGTGGGGTACACCTTGTGGGGAGGGGTTGTGACAGTGTGGAATCAAAGGGTGGTTGAGGGATTAGATAGTTTTTGGTGTTAGGCATAGGTGAGGTTACATGGGTTGGTAGGGAAAAAATTTCAGTCAAGTTTAGAAAGTGACCTAAAGAATAGAGACCAGCTGAGACATAGGCATATAGGTCCCCCTATGATCTGATGCAAGGACCTTTAAGTTCATGATGGCAACCAGATGAGTTGATATGTGTTCCTAGGTAGAGACATAGGAAAGGATCATGTATCATTCATAATTTTTCCTATGTTTTAATGGGTACACCCTAGGATAAGTTAACATAAAATTAATAAAATAAATATACTAATTAATTAATGTCGAGTCTTACATATTCCATTTTTAAGAGCTCTAATTTTTTTATTTTACAGTTATGGATCTAGGTCAACATCCTCTTCAAGAAAGCATAGAAGTCTTTTTGGAGGAGGTTGAGGTAGGATTCAGTTCGATCCATGCTCAGAAGGAGTATTGTGTGTCATTGGATGTCATGAAGCTATGCGGACTATCAAGGCCTTGATGGTTCATATTCCTCGGGGATCTTGAGGACTCAGTGATCTAATGGGAGGATTTCCGAGAATAGTTTATAGTCATGTTTTTTTCTTTGACGGAGAAGTTGTCTGGTCGCCATGATCTTCTTACCCATTGATAGGGGAGCTCCAGTGTGTGATATTTTGGAATCCATTTCAAGAAAATTTTATTATATTATTTAGACATCTTGAATGATGAGGAGGACATGGTGGTGCATTTCGAGGAGGCTTTGCGTCCATAGATCAAGCACCAGGTCACCCCATTTATGCTGAAGACATATTTTGAGGTGCCGGTGAGGGCAGAGGTCAGTGAGGGGACATTGGCCAGAACTGGTTGATCATGATAGGGGATTCATCATGATTTCTCATGAATAAGTGTTATGGTCAAGGGTTCCCAGTTTCCAGGGAAGAAGTGTTTTTGTTAAGCCTATGATAGGTCTCATCCCTCCATATCTCATTTCTCTGGGGGCAGCGGCTCTCAGGCATATGCCAAGGGAGCAGGCGCTTGTTTTTTTGGTGGTCAGAGTCATCATTAGAAGGAGTTTCCAACCTTTCAGAGCAGTTATCATGCACCCGGTGTTCAATTACAGGTTCCTCTGTTGTGGCAGTTTCATCATAGGAGGCAGCAGCTGGTTTCACCAAATTTAGATCAGCAGAGGGTAGATGGGGCAGGAATAGGAAATCCTCGTGATGCTCCCTATCCTCATAGATCTTAGTGAGGCCATAGTTGAGGTCGTCCTTAGCGTTAGAGTGGTCTTGGAGGATCTCGTGTATAACTCCATGGTTTAGCATTGCCAGCTCCAGGTGATCCAGACGTCATTCAAGGTACCCTTTGCTGGTTTTCTACCTTGGTGTATGCCTATTTTGATTCAGGAGTGACACACACCTTCATATCATCTACCATTTTATATTCTTTGGTACATGTGGTAGAGAGGCTACGAGTGCCCTTGGAGTTGACTATGCCAGTTGGAGGCCAAGAAGACTTGTTTGAAATATGTTGAGACTCTGAGCTAGTGTTGGGGTTGCACCGCTATTAGGGTGATTTCTTGTGTTTATTAATACAACTATATGATGTAATCCTTGGCTTGGATTGTTTTTATTTGGTGTAGTCTATAGTCAATTTCATCAAGATGAAGGTTCTGTTCTTCGATGTGGATGGACAGACAGTGGTGTTCATTGGGGAGTGAGACTCTCGGATGGGTCATAGGCCTACTCTGTCCTTATCATACATGAAGGCTAAGATAATGTTTTTTTATTCTTGGTATTAGTATTTGAAATTTCCTAGGATCATATTAGAGTACCCTTATGTCTTCCATAAAAATGTTGTAGCATTACCCCCTCGATGGGAGATCGTGTTTAGGATCGAGCTACAACAAGGAGAATCTCATATCTCTATGTATCTATATAAAATGGCCCCTTTTGAGTTATGATACCAACATATATATATATTGATGTTCTATTATAGTGTAGTTTTTTTAGTCGAGTGTGTAACCATGGGATGCACTAGTTTTGTTCATGAAGAAGGCTGACAGCAGTTTGTGGTTGTGTGTCGATTATCATCGCTTGAACAAAGTGATAATAAAGAATATCTATCTTCTTCCACTAATTTATGATTTATTAGATCAACTAAAGGGTGAAAGCTGGTTCTCAAAGACAGAATTTTGGTCAGGATGTCATCAAATGCATGTGAAGGATGATGATATCCCAAAGACTACTTTCAGTTGCTGTCATGTGCATTATGTGTTTGTTGTAATGTCATCTGGATTGAAAAATACTCTATCTATGTTCAAGGGTTTGATTAATGATGAGTTCTATGAATTGCTTTACATTTTTTTTATATTTTTCATCAATGAAATCATTGTTTACTCCAAATCTGAAGCAGGGCATCCTGATTATCTACACGTCGTTTTTGGAGTTCTTTGTCAACATCGGTTATTTGGGAAGTTGTGGATGTGTGAGTTTTGTGATTGATAAGCCTGTTTCATTGTGCATGTGGTCTCCCATTATGGAGTAGCTATGGATCCTTTGATGATAGATGATTTTGTGTCTTGGGTAGCCCCCAATACTCTTTCAGAGGTGTGAAGATTCATTGGTCTCATAGGAAACTATAGGAGGTTCGTAGAAAATTTCTCTCGAGTTGCGACTCCTATGAAAACATTGACCAAGAATAATCATGCGTTCATATGGAATGATCAGTGTCAGGAATCATTCAAGTATCTAGAGGAGAAGTTAGTATGTTCTCCATTTCTTTTTCATCCAGCTGAGTGAGTTTAGATTGATTTTTTCTATGATGCTTTGCATCTAGGGTTGGGTTGTGTTCTGATGTAGTACAAATAAGTTGTTTCTTATCGATCTCAGTAGTAACATCCCCATGAACGTAAATATTCCTCTGAAAATATTGAGTTGGTTGGCATAGTGTTTGCTCTAATGTTGTAGAGAAAATACCTTATTGGTGATCGCTTTGTGGATTTCACTAATCTTAAGAGCCTCATTTATGTTCTCTCCCAGCATGACAATAATTTAAAACAACATCAGTGGATGGATTCCATATAGGTATACAACTTTGAAATATCGTATACACAAAGAAAGGGGAATTTTGTAGTTGACACATTGAGTAAGAAGTCCTATTGTGATATAGTTCATGAATGTGGTGACTCCTAGAGAGTAATGGAAGAATTGTCTGTATTACGTCAGGATATGGTAAAAGTTGTGGGAAGAGGTTGTCCTTTTCATATGATATTGCACTCATCTCTCGTGTTGAAGGTGGAAGAGTCCCTATTGGTTAATCTAGATTTGGAGGTCTGGAGAGACCTAGTTGTTTATGGCGAGTCCCATAATGGTTGGTCTAAGGATGAACAACACAGATTTTTGCATCATTGAAGGATATTTTTTCCTTGGATGATGTGTGACATAGTTCTCATAGAGTTACATAGGTCTCCTTTTGTGGTGCATCCTGCTCTAACAATGATGTTCAAAGCCTTGAGATTCCAGTTTTGGTGGCTTGGGATAATGTGTGCGGTTGTGGTGTTTGTGTCTCGATGTGTGGTCTTCCAGAAGGTGAATGTCAAACACAGTGTTCTTAGTGGTAAGATCTAGGTGTTAGATGTTCCTCAGTGGGTGTGGGATGACATCTTAATGGACTTCATTACTGGTTTACCTCAAGCTCAGGGAGGACGTGATGCTATTTGGGTGGTAGTGGATCATTTAAGAACATCATCCCACTAAATATCAATCAAGAAGTCATGCTCAATGGATGTTTTATTGAGGGTTTATCTAGAGGAAGTGGTGATACATTATGGATCCCCATGGATGATCATATCTGATTAAGATCCCCATTTTACCTCTAGGGTGTGGAGAAGTCTCTAGCATGCTTTTGGTGCAAATCTATTCCTTAGAACAACTTTTCATACTCAAATGGAGGGTCAGATATAGCGAACCATCCAGAATCATGAAGACATGTTAAAATCATGTGTCCTAGATTTTGGAGGTTCGTGGATGAGAAACTTATCCTTGGTGGAGTTTTCTTACAATAATAGTTTTCAGTCCACCATCGGTATGACTCCATTTGAACCCTTGTATGGCCAACCATGCCATTCTCTGTAGCGCTTGACTGAGGTTAGAGAGTCATCAATTCTCAACCCAGATCTAGTACAGAAAATGACAGATATGGTTCAAGGGATACGTGAGAGGATGTAGATAGTGAATGATCATCAAATATCATCTAATGATCAAAGGTGGAAACACATAGAGTTTGATTTTGGGGATCACGTGTATATGAAGGTTACTTCCTATTGTGGGTAGCGAAGGGTTGGTCATGGGAGTAATATTTCTCCTCAGTATATTGTTCTTTTTGTGTTCGTAGATCGTGTTGGAGCTGTGTCATATTGAGTAGATAATCCCCCACAAATGAGTTGGATACATGATGGTTTTCGTGTATCACAACTCCTTTGTTTTCTTCATGATGACTCTCACATCATCAATTCAGGAGAGATCGAGGTTGAGGATGATGTGCCCTTTGAGGAGCGGCCTATGGAGATCCAATAAAGCAAAGAAAAGGTGTTTTGCCGGCATTATATTCCCTTTTATCGTGTCTTGTTGTGACATAGTTGCATGATGGAGTGTACATGGGAATGTGAGTCACAGATACATGTTCAGTACCTAAAGTTGTTTGATGTCTAACTTTTTTCATGTTTCGATGTATCAATTGTTGTTATAGACCGTTCATGTTTATAATATTGATTTCTTTTGTTGCTTCTTTTGGCTTTCTCTATTTGGAGAGGTTTCTCAATGGGTGGTTGTTTGGACCCCATTTCGTTTTCCCATTAGGTGGGTTTTGAATTCCCGAGGACGAGAATATTTTGAGAGATATCAAATGTAATGGCCCAAACCTCTCCAATCCATTAATTTATGAAAATCAGCTGTATGAAGAGTTTCAGGAGGTTATGGTGACTTATACCTAACAATTTTTTAATGTTCCATTTTCGTGAACAGTTCCATCGGTGAAAAGTTCCATTGGTAGACTGTTGTGAACAATGCATAGATAAGCTTCTGTGAACAGTCTAATAGATATCCTTATGTGAAAAGTGCAACAGGCAGCTTATGTGAACAGTGATATCGGTGACCTTATGTGGACAATTTCATTAGCGGACTTCTGTGAACAGTTTCACTGTTTACCTTATGTGAACAGTACAATGGAGACTTTATATTAACAATGACATTGGTGACCTTATGTCAACAATGTCATTGGTGACCTTATGTGAACAGTTTCTTCGGTAACCTTATGTGAACATTGAAACAACGAACTTATGTGAATAGTTTCATCAATATCCTTATGTGAATAGTATAATTGTGACCTTATGTGAACAGTGTATCGGTAGCCCTCAGTGAATAGTGTCACTGGTAACCTTCTGTGAATAGTTCAACGGTGAGGTTCCAATGGTGACTTTTTTCCTTTTCCAAATTCTGAGTTCATGAACAGTGTTTCCAAAAAGGTGAGCTTCCAATGGTGACCTTTTTTACATTACCAAATTTTGAGTTCATGAATACTGTTTCCAGAACGGTGTGGTTCCAATGGTGATCTTTTTCTTTTTCCAAATTATGAGTTCATGAAAAGTGTTTTAAGAACAGCGTGGATCCAATGGAGACCATTCTTTCTTTTCTAAATTTTATTTCCATGAATTGTGTTTCCATAATGGTGAGGTTCCAATGGTGACCTTATTACTTTTCCAAATTTTGGGTTCATGAAGAGTGTTTCTAGAACAGTGAGGTTCAGGAACAGTGTTTCCAAAATAGTGAGGTTGCAATGGTGAGGTTAATGAATAGTGTTTCCCCTTTTCCAAATTTTTAGTTTCTGAACAGTGTTTCAAGCTTCATAAATTTTTCCACTTTAACATTTCCTTTGACGTAAAATGCACGTAAAGATTTTTTTTAAAGAATCTAAGGCTAATTCAATGGTCGTAACTCCTATATTAATTACTCTTAATTCTTGGTATGTTTTTAGGTTGTCAATCAATGTGGTTTAATGCGATCTGTATTTAATGGAAAACCCAACATATCTTAAACCACTACTCCTTTAAATATTCTATAGGGAAGATATATCTTCCTCTTTAGTTCCTCCTCCTTATTCTCGGGTGTGAGACACTCGAACATCCCATACCTTCCCGTAGGAGTTATGAAATCAATCATTCTTCATTGGATTTTTTCCGTATTGTTTTGATGAAACCAGGAAATATCAATCTGCATTGGATATAAGTTATGATCTATCATCATTATTTCCGGATCATCTCCTTCTTTTTCCATGAACTTTTTATTTAATTTTACCCCCCATTTTCCTAATGGAATTTTCTTGGGTGTTGGCCGATGTGGTGGTGTCTCTATATCCTTGGTTGGATAAAGTTGTCATAGGGGAGTAGATAATAACCCGTTGTGTGGCTTGTTCTCCTACAATGAATATCAAGAACTGTTTTACTTCCTATTTTTTTCTAGATAGTGTGATATCTATCCTTGATTTGTTAGATTTTTCTTTCTCAATTGAGATTTGTAAATAACGTAAAGTCAGAAATAATTTATAATTGTTTAGATAAAGATAAAGTGGCATTTAAATGAATCTGGATCCTCTTGATGTAATTTCATGTAAATGAAATTTGTGCACTGAGCATGTTTAATTATTTGTGATATCTTACTGATTAGTTTTCCCGAATTTGAAACCTTTGAATAATAAATTGGTTTATCCACATTGGATTAAATAACTCGTTGTTTGATAAAAGATAATTCCTTATAGGGTTCTGAGTTACCATCTTTCTTATTTAAGGGACAAGAGCCCATTTGATATGATTTTTGCCTACTTATTGTGTTTTAGTATAATCATGGATGGATATTGTGATAAGTGGGGGATTGGAGGCCAATTGGTTGTGGAATTAGTTGAAACCTTTATTGGTGAGATGCATCAGGTTATACATGTGGTTGTTATGGAGGACACCAGGGATGATGAAATGGGTTGGATGACAATATATGGATTCTTACTGATTCTTATTGGTTTTTTAATTACATTACTTTTCCAACTTCTTGAGGTAGATGGTATTGCTTACCCTTTTATAAAAAGGGGTGATGATGAGGTGGTTATCACACATTCATTCCGTGTTTAGATTCTCAAATGGAGGATGGGTCTACGATCTTACTATAGGCGCCAAAGACTCGACGGGTAGTTAATCTACTCACCGTGTTGATCTTCCTTGTCTTTAGTAGCTTAGAATGTTTTTCTAGAACTCATAGTAATGTAAGAAAGGAAAAATTGTTTTAATAAATTTAATAAATGATGTTAACAAATGTTGTTGGAGCTTCCTTGGACACAATGCTGAGGATAAAATTTAATGGGACATGGGACTTTGATTGTGATGCTAATGAAATTTAATGTGGAATTATTGATGGTTAATTTTTATTTAAATAATTAATTAACAAAAAGTGAAACTGATAAAATTGGAATGATTTAATTTAACTATCCTCATTAAATGGTTGTGTTCTTATAGTATACCTAGTCATTGAAGTGGCAGTTGGGATTCCATGAGACATTAGCTAATGTTGTGTCTAAGACTAGGTATTGCTCATAGTGCGGTTGTGAGATATAGTACATTTTTATTTCTTTTTGGGTTTCTATACGCCACTCCACCCCATGATTTATGGAAACTCACACCCCAGGGATTCTGATCCCTAGGTGGTGTCATTCCCAACATTACAGTGGGAGGACAGATGGATGAATACCACCTTTGTCCTCGCTCTCTTATCTGATAGTTACATGTTCTGGTAGGAACTGTGGTTTTTTCCCCATATATGTGGGTAGAGGGCTATAAAGGCTTCTGGTTATTCACACACATATATTTCTAATATAGTCTTCATGGAAATACTATAGGTGTAATGTGTATTGGTTGTGATGGCTTAACGGTCCTTGCACGATGTATTGGCTATAATGGCTTGAAATTTAATACCCAAAGTTTGATACACATTATGAGAGTTCTGGTGGCTCCTAGAAACTACCTAGATACTTTCATGTGTGGATGTGGTGGTGTGGTTTCACAAGGTTCATGAAGTGGTGCTTCACCCTTGTGTTTGCAGGAATGCCCATTTTTGGAGCGAGATGCTTAGGACTTGTCGCATTGGGGAAAAGCATAAATCCAATTAGGAAGTAGTATTGGGGTACCCTTGATATTCTTTATTATATTATGTACTCTCGTAATAGTTACTTATTGATATTATCCATGGTGAGGCTGGGAACTTAGTAAACCTTTTTAGGTGACAAGTTATTTTCAATTGTTGTTCACTTTGCTTTCCTATGATTTCATTAGATTTTCACGAGAGGCCTCAAAGAGGATCCTACTGAGTATAATAGTATACTCACCCTATGTGTAATTAAAAACTTTTTTTAGGTCACTTGGATAAGGTCTGAGATCAATCTGGTTTCTACTTGCTTAAGGTTACAGGAGTTGTTCGGGCTTGTGGTTGCATCTATTTTTCCTTTTTTTGGGTACTTGTCGTTTTCCCCTTTATGTTTTTGTAGTTTTAAATGAAATTACACATGTGAGCGTGGGTTTCAATTTATATTTTAGTCTATGTTGGAGTTGTTTGGTGTCTATCATATCTATTTGTTTCGTATGTGTTATCTTAGAGGGTAATACCACCCATTTGTGTGTTTACTATACCCTTAGTGATAGTAGCCAACTCGGGGCCTACTGAATGTAGGAATCATGGGTTATTATCTCCCTTCTCGCATTTCTGTCCTATGAGGGGTAAACCTTGTGTGGAGGGGGTCATAAAAGAGTGGTCTCAAAATAAAGGTAAGGGATATTATGGAGTTTCGAGTTATTTACAGGTGAGGTTGCATGGGTTGGTAGGGAAATACTGTGATTCATGTTTACAATATGATGTAAACATAGGATACCAGCTGAGACATAGGAATTTAAGGCCCCCTATGATCTAATGTAAGGAACAAAATGTTTACAATGTCTACTAAATGAGGTTATAGTATTTGTAAGGTAGAGACCTATGAAAGGATCATATATCATTCTTCTTTGTGCCTATTTTTTAATGGATAGACAATGGGATATGTTAACCTAAAATTAATAAAACAAAACAACTAATTAATTAATGATGAGTCTTTATAAATCCTTTCATAGGAGCTATAATTCTGTTTTATTTTACAGGTCTGGATCCAGGTTGACATTTTTGTCAGGATCAGATAGAATATGTCCAACATGATGTGATATCATATCACTGTAGGGTAGAGGATGGCGACGACGACAGTTGGAGGAGGACACTCTGAGAGTTTCAGCACCATATTCTCCAGAAGTACGACAGATCCATTTCATATGCAGTAATAGAATACTGGATTACGAGGTCTAGATATGTATCAGTTCGATCCATGCTGGGATGGTGCACTAGGTGCCCTTGGTTTTGATGATGCTGCAAGGAGTAGTGAGGAAGTGGTTGTTCTTGTTCCATGGGGATCAGAAGGAGTCAGTGATCTCAAGGGAGGAGTACCAAGACGTGTTTAGATTTGAGTTTCCTTCCTCGACACTTAAGGCATCCCGTCTCAAGTTTCTTCTTATCCTTTGAAAAGGGAGCTCTAGTGTGTCAGAGTTTGGAATCCATTTTAGGAACCATTTATGAGATTCTTCAGACCTATTTCCAAATGAGGAGGCTAGGGTGAGGCATTTTGAGGAGTCTTTGCATTTAGAGAACTAGCGCTAGGTCACCCCATTTATTTTGGAGACAAATCTGGAGGTGCTGGTCAGGGAAGAGGATGTCGATATGACATCAAACAGAACAAAATCATCATGTTAAGGGAGTTTTTATGAATCCCCATGAACCAGTGATGTGGTCTGGGGTTCCTAGATTTTAGAGTATAAGAGTTTCCATTCAGCCGAGGGTATGTGGCAGCCCTCAGCATCTCATTTATTTAGAGGCAGTGGCTCTTAGGCATATTCCAAAATATTGGGTCCTATTTTTCTTGTGGTGGTTAGGGTCATCAGTAGCGAGAGTTCCCGACAATTCAGATAATTCATCATGCACCAGGTCTTCTACTCTATGTTCTGACATTGAGAAAGCTCCAGTGAAGGCAGCAGTAGTAGGTTATAGTAGCATTAGATCAATAGAGGGTAGATGTGGTAAGAAGAGTACATCCCAGTGATACTCCTCATACTCAGAGCGCAGAGCATGACCAGGGTGGTGGTCTTCATCTAGGTCTTAGTGGTCGTGGGGGAAGTCGTGTGAAGCTTCAAGATTTAGTTTTTCCATCTCCAGGAGAGCCAGTCATCATTCGAGGTACAATGTCCTTGTTTTCCACCTTGGTGTAAGCCTTGTTTCATTTAGGAGTGACATACTTATTCATATCACCAACCCTTTTCCATTCATTGTTACTTGTGGTAGAGAGGGTTCTAATGCCCTTGTATTTTACTACACTAGTTGAAGGTCGAGAATACTTGTTTGATGTATGTAGAGACTGTGAGCAATTGTTTGTGTGGCACCGATCTTGTGGATAATTCCTATGTTTATGAATTATACCATATGATGTCATCTTTAGAATGGAATGGTTTAATTCAATTCCTGATTTCATGGATTGCATCAGGAGGTAGGTTATGTTCATCGATTTAGATGGAGAGCAAGTGGTGTTCGTTGGCAAGAGAGACCGTCAGATGGGTCATAGGAGTGTTTCATCCTTATCATCCATGATGGTTGAGATAATGTTGAGTTCTTCAAAGGTTCAGCAGTTGTTATTTCCTTGGGCCATATATCAGTAACCTTATGTCCATCCAAAATAGGTTGTAACATTACCCCGTCTAAGGGAAATCGATAATGGGGTCAATCTACAACATGGAGAATCTCATATCTCTATGTCTCTATATAGGATGGTCCCTTATGAGTTACGATATCTACTTATACAACTGGATGGTCTGTTACCGTGCAGTTTTGTTCAGATGAGTGTGTCATTGTGGGATGCACCAGTTTTGTTTGTGAAGAAGGCTAATGGAAATTTTTTGTTTTGTGTCGATTATCATCGATGTAATAGAGTGAAAATAATGAATCATTATCCTATTCCCCAGATTTATTATTTATTTGATGAAATGAAGGGCGGATGCATGTTCTCAAGGATCTACATATGGTCAGGATATCATCAGATGTGTGTGATGGATAAAGATATCCTAAACACTACATTCTGTTGTCGTGATGAGCATTTTGAGTTCATTGTAATGCTGTTTGGCGTGACATATTCTCCAGCTGTGTTAATGGGATGGATGAATGATTTTTTATATGAATTATTGGAAATTTTAGTTGTATTTTTCATTGACGGCAACCTTGTGTACTCCACTTCTAAAGAGGATCATGCAGAGCATCTACACACTGTTTTACGAGATCATCATTAACATATGTTGTTTGGGAAGTTGCCGAAGTGTGAGTTTTGGGCACCATAAATCTGTTTATTGGGGAATGTTATTTCTTAGTGGGAATTATCTTTGGATACATTGATGATATAAGTGGTTTTGTACTGGGAATCACCCAAGACTATGTCAGAGGTGTGAAGTTTCATTGTCCTGACAGGGTAATATAAGTTCTTCTTAGACGATATCTCTTGAGTTTCAACTGATATGAAAACATTGACCAAGAAGGATCATGCATTCATATAGAATAATCAGTGTGAGGAATATTTCTAGTATCTAAAAGAAATGTTAGTAAGTTCTCCAGATCCTTTTCTTCATTATGAGGGTGTTTAGATTGATGATTTCTGTGATGCTTCACATCTGGGGTGAGGTTGTGTTCTGATGTAGCAGAGATCAGTTGTTTCTTATGTGTCCCAATAGTTACGTCCCCATGAACATAACTATGCCACCCATGATCTTGATTTGGATGTCGTAGTGCTTCCTCTGATGTTTTGGAGACATTACCAAATGGGTGGCCAGATTATGGTTTTCACCAATCATGAGAGCCTGAGGTATGATTCCTCCAAATGTGACTTGAATTTATGATAGTGTCAGTGGATAGGTTTATTACAGGAATATGACTTTGAAATATCATATAATCCTTGAAAGAGGAATGTCGTAGTTTATCCATTGATTCATAAGTCACATGGTGATGTTGTGCATGAATCTAGTGACTATTATAGTCTAATGGTATAACATCCTTCATTACAGCTTGATATGGTAGAAGATGGGGGAATAGGTTTCTTTTTCAGATGACAGTGCATTCATCTCTAATGTAGAATGAGAAAGAGTCCCAGTTGGGAGATCTAGAGGTGGAGGTCTAGAGAGAGTGAGTCGTCTGTGGAGAGGCCCTTGATGGTTGGTCTAAGGATGAAAACACCAAGTGTTTTATCATGGAAGGATATTTTTTCCATTGATTCTATGTGATATGGTTCTAATAGAGTTCCATAATTGTCCTTTTTCAGTGAATCCTGTAGTGAAAAGGATGTACCTAGCATTGAGGAGCTACTTTTGGTGGTTTGGGATGAAGCATGTCGTTGTGGAGTTTGTGTCTCGATGTCTGGTCTTCCATAAGATGAAGTTAGAACACCGTGTAGCAGTTGGTTTCTTCCAGAAGATATATTTTCCTTAGTTGAAGTGGGAGGAAATCTCAATGGACTTATTTACTAGTTTACCTCATGATTACAGAGTACATGATCTATTTGGTTGGTAGTGGGTCATTTAGAAAAATCATCCCACTTCATTGCAATCATAGAGTCAATCTCAGTTGATGTTTTTTCGAGGTAGTATCTGGTGATGTTGGTGAGAGATCATGGAGTCCAAAGGATGATCATTTCTGATCAAGATCATCATTTTAACTCTACAGTGTAGAGAGGTCTCCAGTATGATTTTTGTTCTCACCTATGACTTGTCCCAACTTTTCTTCCACAAACAGATGGTCAGACAGAGAAAACCATCCATACGCTTGAATACATGTTACGCTCTTGTGTACTGGATTTTGTAGGTTCATGGATGAGCACTTACACTTGGTAGATTTTTCTTTGAATAATAGTTTGCACTCCACAATCGGTATGGATCCATTTGAATCCACATATACATGACCATTTCATTCTCTCTTGTTCTGGACTGTAGTCATAGAGTTAGCAATTCTTAGACCAGAACTTGTGTAGAATATGAAAGATATGGTTTAGGTGAATTGTGAGAGGATGAAGACAATGCAAGATCATGATAAATCATATGATGATTAAAGGAGGAGACCCATGGAGTATGATTTTGGGTATCCCATGTTTATAAAGGTGACTCCCAGTCGTGGGAGTTGGTGGTTTGCTCTTGGGAGTAGGCCTTCTCCCCATTTTATTGGGCCTTTGAAGGTGTTAGCTCATGTTGGAGCTATAGCGTATCAAGTAGCACTTCCCCCCACAGATGAGTGGGATACATCATGTTTCCCCTGTATCAGATCTCCATCGTTATCATCATGATGATTCTCATGTCATCGATTGGGAAGAGATCAATTTTGATGATGATGAGACCATTAATGTGCAACCTATTAAGATACAAGACTACAAAGAGATGGTGTTTTGCAGGTGTTCTATTCCCTTCTTTAGTGTCTTGTGGAGACACGGTGGCATAAAGGAGAGTACCTGGGAATGTGAGTCACATATACATGCTCAGTACCTAGAGTTGTTTGATGTTTAACTCTTTTGTAAGTATCGATGTATCAATTGTTGCTCTATAACATTAATTTTTATAATATCGATTTCTTTTGTTTCTTCTTTTGGCTTGCTCTCTTTTGAGAGGTATCTTGATGGGTGGTTGTTCAGACCACTTTTCGTTTTTCACTTTAGGGGGTTATGAGTTCTCGATGGTGAGAGTATTTTGAGAAGTATCTGGTGTAATCTCTCAGACCTCTCTAGTCCATTCCTTTGTGAACAATCAGATGTATGAGGTGTTTCAGGATGTCAAGGTGACTTATCCCCAACACTATTCAAAATTTCCATTTCTATGAATAGTTCTACCGGTGAACAGTTCCAATGGTAGACCGTTGTGAAAAGTGCATCAGTAACCTTCAATGAACAGTGCCATCAGTAACCATTTGTGATCAGTGCAATGGTGACCTTATATGAATATTGACATCGGTTACCTTATGTCAATAGTGTCATCGGTGACCTTCTATGAACAATGTCATGGGTAATCTTACGTGAACAGTGAAACGATGACCTTATGTAAATAGTGAAATCATTGACCTTATTTGAACAATGCCATTAGTGATCTTCTATGAATAATTTCATAGGTAATCTTATGTGAATAGTGTAATGGTGACCTTATTTGAGTAGTGCATCGGTAGACCTAAGGGAATAATGTTACTGGTAACCTTTGGTGAACAGTGAAACAGTGAGGTTCAAATGATGAGGTTCCAATGGTGACCTATTTCCTTTTCAGGATTTTGAGTACATGAACAATGTTTCTAGAATGGTGAGGTTCTAACAATGAACTTTTTCCTTTAACAAATTTTGAGTTCATGAACAGTGTTAATAAAAATGATAGATTCCAATGGTGACATTTTTCCTTTTCCAAATATTGAGTTCATGATCATTCTTTCTAGAATGGCGATGTTCCAATAGTGAGATTTTTTCCTTTGCCAAATTTTGAGTCCATGAACAATTATTCTAGAAATGTGAGGTTCCAATGGTGTCCTTTTTCATTTTCCATTTTTTAGTTCATGAACAGTGCTTCTAGAATGGTGAGGTTCGAATGGTGAGTTTCATGAACAGTGTTTTATCATTGCCAAATTTTGAGTTCATGAACAATGTTTCCAGCATCTTATAGTTTTTTCCCTTAAACATTTCCTTTCACATAAAATACATTTTAATGACATTTGTTTAACTACTCTAAGGCTGATTCAAAGAATGTAACTCATATATTAATTTATCCTAAGGATTAGGCTATTTATACTTGGTCAAACCGTGTGGTTTAATGTAATTCAAATTTAATGGAATACATGGCATATCATAAACCACTACTCCATTTAATATTCTTAAGGGATTATATATCTTCCTCCCCAGTTCTTCATCCTTGTTCTCATGTGTGAGATGCTCAATCATCCCATTCCTTCCTGTAGGAGTTGTGCAATAAAACATTCCTCCTAGGATTTTTCCCCATCATATTGATGCTACCAGGAAATATTTATTAGTATTAAATATAAGGTATGATATATCTTCATTATTTTGGGTTCATCTACTTCTTTCTCCATTCCCTTTTTATATAATTTTACCCCCATGTTCTTAATGGTCTTTTCATGGGTGTCGACTAATGTGGTTGTGTCTCTATATCCATGAGTGGATACAGGTTTCATTGGCGAGGAGATCATAACACATTGCATGGATTGATATTGAATAAAGAACGTCAAGAACTGTTTGAGGTTGGGGATTTTTTTCTTTTATTTTCTTTTATGTGAAACTATAGAGTTATCATGTTTTATCCTACTAGATCATAATGGAATTGGCATAATAAATATTTGAGCATGATAAATAAATTGATATCGATCTTATGTATTTTCCTGTTGTTTTTGTAGATTGTGTGATATCTATGATTTCTTGATTAGTTATTTCGTTCTTGATTGATATTGGTAATGAATGTAATACAATAATTAATTCATAATTGTTTGGATAATGATAAAGAGGATTATAAAAGAATCTGGTTCCTCTTGTTGAAAATTTATGTCAATAAAATTGGTGTAGTAAGAATGTTTAATTAGTTGTGATAGCTTACTGAATATGTATCCAAAAATTTGGAAACTATGAATAATAAATCGGATAATACAAGATGAATTGAATAAATGGTTGTTTGATAAATGATAATTCCGTGTAGGGTTATGAGTTACCCTCTTACTTGTTTAAGGGCCAAGAGACCATTTGATATGTTGTTTGTTTTCCTAATCCTTGAATTGTGCTGTGATCTTGGATGGCTGTTGTGATATGTTGTGGAATGGAGGCTTATTGGTTGTGGTAGCAGTTGATGCATAGAGTGGCAAGATGCATTAGGTTATACATGTGGGTGTTGGGGAGGACACCGCAGATGATGAAATGGGTGGGATGTGAATGTTTGTATTCTTACATATACGTATTGGTTGTTTATCTACATTACATTCCCCACTTCTCAATGTAGGTATTCTTGCTTACACTTTTCCTGAAGAAGGTGATGACATGCGGGGTATTCCATATGCTTTTTTGTTTAGCTTCTCAAAGAGAGGATGGGTTTATGCTATTACTATAGGTGGAAAATAATTGATGTGTAGATCGTCAACTCGACGTGTTGCGCCCCCTTGTGATTAGTATCTTAGAATGTTTTTCTAGAATTCCTAGGAATATGGAAAGTTATATTGTTGTTAATAAATTATTTGATAAATGATGTTAACCCAAGGTGTTGGAGCTTGATGGGATGCAATGTTGTGGTTACAATATAAAGGGACAATGGACATTGGGTGGGTTGCTAATGAAATTTAATGTGGAATTATTGACGATTACTTTATGTTTAAATAACTAATTAATGTAAAGTGAAACTGGTAAAAATAGAATGATGTAATTTAATTAAGATATTATAATGGTTGTATTCTTATACAATACCTAGTCTAAGAAGTGGAAGCCATGAGTCTATGAGACGTTAACTGTAGTTGTGTCCAAGACTAGGTTATACCCATAATGTGGATTAGAGCTATAGTATATTCTGTACTTTTTCAGTTTCTATATGCTACTCCACCCTGTCAGTTAGGTCAACTAACTCCCCAGTGATTCTGACCCATGGGGGATGTTTTCCCCCACATCATAGTGGGAGGATGGATGGCTGATTAACCCCTTTTTCCTCGCTCTCTTTCCTTTTTATTTACTTGTACTGGTAGGCAAAATGGTTAGTTATCCCCATATATGTGTGTAGAGTGCTATAATTGCTTGTTATTATTCACACACATATATTTTGGATATATTTTCCTATGGATAACTATAGGTGTAATGTGTATAGGCTGTGATGGCTTTAGGATCCTTACATGGTGTATGGGCTATAATGGGTTGAGGTTTAATACCGGACGTATGATACACGTCATGCGAGTTATTGTGGCTCCCAAAAACTACATGGTAACTTTATGGTGCGTATGTGGTTCTGTAGTTTCATGAGGATCATGTTGTGGTTTATTTCCCAGGTGTCTGCGGGCAAGCCTTTTTTAGAGAGAGATGATTAGGACGTGCGATGTTTGAGGAATGTGGAAAACCAGTGGGGAAGTAGTAGAAGGTTACCCATAATATTCATTATTATATTATATAATATTGTATGCATTAATATGTGATAGTATCCATGGTGATGATGGAAACACTGTACACCTATTTAGGTGATGAGTCAGATTCACTTGTTGTTCAGTGTGCTTTAGCATGGTTTCTTTAATTTAGAAAGAGATGACCTAGGAATGATCAAACATAGTATGCTATTATACTCACCCTATGTGTGTATAAATTGTTTTTTTTTCAGTTCACTTAGAGCAGGGTTTAGATCAATATGTTTTCTACTAACATGGGGTTGTAGGAGCTATTCAGGCTTGTGTTTTATGTTGTTTTTACATTTGTTTTGGTAATTTTACTTTTCCTCTTCCAGTTGTAGTAGTTTTTCATGACATTACATATGTGCATTTGGTATTTCATTTATAGTTCAATATGAGTTGGATTTGGCTGGTGTCTTTCTTATCACTCTCCTTTCGATGTGTTCTATTAGAAGAAAATGCCTACCATATGTGAGTTTATTATACCATTGGTGCTAGTCGCCAACCCATGTCCTACTATAGATGGGACTCGGGGGGGTCATTATTTCCCATATCACATTGTCAGAACATGAGGTTTACACCATGTGGGAAGGGGGGTTTTACAAGCATTCAAAGAGATTATATAGTAAAGATGTATATATCAGAGGTTTTGAAATTAAATGGGGTTCCCTATGAAATTTTTTTTGACTAGGATCCTTGGGTTACCTATTAGTTTTGGAAGATTCTATACGATGTGATGAGTAATCATGTCATGTTCTATAAATATTTCCATCCATATATGTATAGTTAGTGAAATATTATAGTTCATATCCTAGAGTATATGATCACTTCCTACATCTTGGGTATTAGTGAATATGGGGATAGTATTTTGGGAACATTTTAGTCTTCTTATAATAATAATTTTCAATTATTTATTTGAATGGTTACCATTGAAGATTTGGGTAGTCCCCCATGTTTGTTACCTATTTCATAGGTATAGGTGGTCAAAAACATTCCTGTGGGATCAAGTATCATTATAGGGACTTAATTGAGGATTTTATATACACATGTTTTTATTATTATATCATAGATTCAACATTAATCATTCACAGATCATTTAAGTCTTCTATTGGAGCATTCTATATATTGATGGGTTTTCCTGGGAGTTTTCCCTCAAATATGTCACTATTTCCTTTGAAAATAGGGAAATTGGATGTGAGGAATATTATAACATTTGAGATCTTTATGAGGCTCTAAATGGAAGAATACCATTTTGTGTTTCCTACCCATTTGAATGGTGTACATGATGTTTTTGATATATATCTTTCAATAAAATAACATCATGATCTGTCACATGTTTTCTATTCGGAAGCGATCAAGTTTGATATAAATCATCTTTTTGTAAAGGAACTAGTGGTGATTGTGTATTATATGGAGAAATTAATTTTTGGGAAGCATATCTTAATTTTATTGAATTTTTATATTGACACAAATAATATTCTCATGAGATATGGGACATAGATCCTCAATGAGGGAGCATCGACATCTCATTTTTTCATGAAATACCTTCTTCGACATAACATACTTGGGGTGAAAATTCCTATGATGGGGATAATGTCGCATAATAGATGTAATGATACACACTTTTATATGTTTAAAAGTGTTTATTTGGGTTTTGACGACCTATGAATTCTTCTAGAGATTTTCAATATGGCATGGGCCCATGCAATGATTTTTGGACACTTTTAGGTTGTATGTTTTGGATTATGTTATAATTCTATAATACTCTAGAATCCAAAACTGGTTTTGGTTTTATAATTAATTTAGGAAATATATTTTCTACAATTTAACATTCCTTTACAGTATATGAGCATCTTTTATTCTGTAAATTCATTTATTGGGATAAATTTATTCTATGGTGATTAGTTTTTCCATGTAAATGCTTCATGATAAGATAGTGACATAACTCATATATTTATAATTTAAATCAATTTTCAATATTAGATTTTTATCACATTGAATGTTTGAATAACCTCCAAATCCTCCTTTTCAAACCCCACCTTAATCCCTAAGAATCCATACATGTGATTTTTGGTGCCTCCAATCCATCTAGGTTTCATTAATCAACACTCAGTCTCCATGGAGGCTATGTATCTCCTCTATAGTAAGAGTCCATTCTACTTCTTCAAGGCCATTGGACATAGAAGTTTTGTTTCATTTATTGGGAGTATTAATTTATTTTGTGGTGATGTCTTTTTATCTTTTCTAGATATTGTGTATGATAATATCCTAATGTCCATCCCTCAAGGTAGTTGTGGTGTAGTGGGTCTGATTATTTTTGTATGTATGATTTAGACCCTCTAATACTTCTTATTTTTTTTTGTGGAATTTGATTCTAATACGTGATAATAATTGTTAGTTCCTATATAGTTTTTAAACTTATTATATAGTGTTGGAATGTCCCATTTTGGGTTGTGTTTGATATAAGTATGAGGTAGGTGGTTGCATCTTTAGCCTACATTGTTATAATTTTTTACTCCAGTTTTATAATTATTTTCATCGTTGATTTGTGATGATTTTTTTTTCAAAAATATATTAGATAAAAAAATTGTTTTCACATTTTTTTGAGTAGAATAAAAGAATTTGTTGTCAAATCTTTGAAATTTGTTTTTGAAATAGGTTTTCATTGAATGTTGTGATGGAATAAAGAGTTATAAAATTAATTATTAAAGTTGAATCCCATGGAAATGATTCATGAAATGAATAACATGGGAGTACATAGATATTTTTGTGAATAATATTGCTTAGTTATTTACTCTAAATTATTTTTGGATGGATCACTCATAGAGTGATTGTCCTCTCCCTAATCATGTAACTTTATTGACATGATAATGAAATTACTCAGGTATTCAAACATAGGATTTTCCTATGCTCCGTTGGCCAATTTTATATCAGCATTATAGAAATTTAACCATCAACTATGGATCAAGAAGTCTTATTGACTGAATTATTTTGATCGTGATTATGTTTACATTTATTCTCGTGTTTTCACTCTTTGGATTTCAAATACATATTTTTCATGATGAATTGGTTGTTTGAAACGTTCATTCATACCCTTTCACATTAATACTATGTAAAAAGGGATGTATTGACAACTCATTTTATATATTACTATTTTAATATATATAAATATATTATTTCATTAAAATGAAAATACTTGGATTATTTTTATAGAGACTTGTTATAGAAATCCTAGGTGGAACAGTACATTGCATATCAATATCACACCCTAAAACCTATTTAGGGGTGTGTGGACTAGGTGAAGTATTTTGAGATAGGAAAAGTAAAGGTGCTACAGTGAGGTTGTAATAGAGGAGGTTAATTAGTAACATAGGGAACAAGAATTAGGAAAACATAGATTATATGATATTACTATATGAATGAAATTGATAATAAATCTATGTACTGGGTAATATGTTATTGTTCATTATGTATAAATTATATTTTCCCTAGAAATACATCATTTTCATCATAATACAAGTGGACATGGTTTTTCTATAGATGAATATTTTGGTAATATCCTCGAAATGAGTTTTCTGTGTATATCTATTCCATCATTTTAGTTCATGGGGATTGTGCAATTCCAATGTAACATGGTTGATTCTATTAGGGATATTATTGGTTTTTTCCATGTTCTATAAATTTTTTTTGATTAATTAATGAATGAAGAAATGGATACCTCTGATATTCTAAAATGACATGAGAAAAAAATAATGTGGATTTGAAATATATGAATATGGTTAATCATATTATTAAAATAATATATAAACATTTTTAGGTATTATGGGAGGTGAAATTGACATGATTAGATACATCTAGAGAGAAATTTATAGTAACACTTTTGAGGATATTCTTATGACTTTTGTGAAATGTTAATTTTTGGAATCATGATATACTATTTTATTGGAAAATGTATAATGGTAAAGATAAAATATAGTCTTAATATGATAAATAATGTTATCATTATACTTTCCAATTAATAATATTTGGTTTTTGGGAAAAAAATATGTTGTCACATCCCCTAATCTTGAACTCTATGAAGAATCCTGAATGTACTGATTAAAGGACCATAGGTGTTCCTCACCCTATGCTTGATCTTACTTACTAGAGTTATGGGTTTGGATTGTATTGTTGGGAGATTGTTCCCTCTTGTTATGAAATTTCATAACATAATAAATAATTCATAATATATTGAAAGTAATTATAGTAATATAATGCTGAAGAATACAATCAATGGTAATTTAATAATCTAATAAATAATAAAGAGAGCATAATAAATTATTAGAATATAACTAAATTTCATGGTAAGAAAATAAAAAAAATAATAGTAACTCAAATAAAAGAATTAATGTCCCAAGATCCGAGACCCCTTACAGTCCCTTCTTCAAACAATATCCTAACATCAAATAGCTAATCAACAAAATAGTTATTTGGCCCTGTCTAAACTGGCATCCAAAAAGAATATAATGTGTCAAAAGTTATCTGAAATAAGGTGTGCATCAAATGTATTATATAGACACCACCATGTCTAAAAACTATTTTTATAAGTAGTTTATTCAATATGTAAATAAAATGGTATTTAACCTATTTTTACAATTAAATAATTACAAAAAAACCTACTTTATATCCATGCAAAAATATCTTTGATCATGTCATACAACCATGACAACCACAACCGTATAAAAAATTTGAATAACCTAATTTGAACGATTCTGAAACATCTCTGTGCATGTCTTACATCCATGAAATCCACAACCACATAATGAGAGTATAGTAGAAAAATCTGGGTTAAACATCTATAAGCATTATAAAATGAGATTGGGCATAACCCGCTCCCTATAAGAATTTTAGCATAGTCTAGGCCGAGCCCGCTCATTACAAACATGACAGAATATACGTCTGAATGATATAATACAATCCCATTACATAAAAATATTAGCATAGAAAACAATTCCTATCATATAGAATTGATACCATGATATCACATCATATCTCAATGGTTAATTATTTGAATTACCATTATTCGTTTATATGATAATTTTTTATTAAAATCACAATTGATTAGAAATTATAACAATAATTATTAAGATACAATTTAGGGATTCTATAACATGAAATTACCTTAGGTTACATATCATTCAAAACATACTTTAATCAATTAGCCAATTACAAATCTATTTTAAACCAATGGAATACCTGAGATAATATCATTAAATTATTTAATTACTTTTGGTGGATGTAACAATGGAAAAATCACAATATTTCTTAAACATGATGATAATAAAACCATATTATTAGGATTTTGACATTGTTCCATTAATAAACGATTTTAAAACAAATTCAATATCCATCTCCTACAATGAGGAACGTACATTTTGTTTGAAAGAGGTTCTTAGATCAAAACCAAACAATATCAAAAACACCAATGCAATCAACCAATGGATTTATTGGAAATAGTTTGGACAAAGAAGGAGAGAAGTAATAGATCCTTATGAAAAATATAAAAGGTAATTATCACCAAAAATAACTATCTATAAGGGAAGCTGGCACTCAAAAATTTCCTATAGAATTCCCTATTGTTCGAAGAAGAGAAGATATGTCAAAAACATATCAGAATTCAACCACACAACATGTTTAGAACATCATGTCAAGAATTTTCATGACATATAACATGGATTCCATTCATGAAATCTTTTAATGGTATTCACTGAAAAATTTGTCTCCTCAAATTTATTTTACTAAAACCCACATATAATTACACGATGTGTAATCCATTTACATGCCATGTAAATCTTATAAAGTTTATTTTTCCACCCATTTTCCATTTAAATATTTTCAACTTATCAAGAACCCATTTTAATAGACAATCCATTCAAACTCGATCTCCATTAACTCAAACAAGCATACATAGGAGAAAATAGGTCATTTTACCAAAAACATGAACTTCATATCTAAACAAGACTTCATCATAAATTCTCAAATTAAAAAAAAATATAGAATAATAACTAAAAAAATAATATATCCTAAAATATCCCAACCTTATAAAAGCACATCGTTGAGCTAGTCCAACCATCACAGTAAAGTCTCAGCGAACACATTCGGCTACTATTTTCTCTTATCAAACTCCCTTTCCTAGGCCCTCTATTAAATATTCCCATTTATCTTCTAGACTCAATACAATGGTATAGTCCAACCCCAATTATATTTATCAATGTGATTTGCATAACATATTGGATGCTCCTCAAAGGAATAATCCTCATAAACCTCGATATCTCCTATTTATGTCACATGGGACGTGTCTAGATGATATATTTTTAGTTTTGATACATATAAAGCATAATACAAGTAACTATATCATAGTGTATGGTCTAAACTATGAACCATGGAATGACCCCTTACACTATTTCAAATGGCTCAAAAAACCATGGTGTTTTCAATACTTATTTCCTAATATGGCACTACCCCTAAGAAGGTGACACCAAGAGGAAAGCTGGTTGACCATCCTAGAATTATAGTGGTCTTGTATGATGTTCATCAAATTAATTCTTCCTAAAATGCACGGTCACCAACCAATTTCTGATCAACAAAACCTACATAGATGTCTCTTGTATGAGACTAGCCTCAACAAGTGCAGAGTCACATGCCCTTATCCAACAATGAGATGAATGGGCCGACCTTCCATAAAAATATTCAAAAGGTTATATTTGGATTGATTCAAATAATCTATTATTATATGAAAACTCTATGTGATCCAAATGCTTCTCCCATGTAACACAAAATTATAAAAATACATTCTCAAAGCATATACTCTAAGATATGAATAGTCTACTCAAAAAAACCATCAAAAAAAGTTGATAGGATGTTCTTTAATGAACTTTCAATCCTTGAGATTTATAAGGACCCTTCTAGAAAAACGATGTGAAAAGAGTATCTCTGTCTAAAATGATTAAAATGAGCCTCGATTTTCATACATTAATATTACATAAATTTTTGAAAATACTTAAAAATTATAAAAACAAACTGTTAATGATCAGACTAGTCTAGTGCCTTTTGAAACATGGTAACATCGATATTGGTACATATGTTATCTATATCATATACAACATAGCTCTTGATGACTATAACCCTTCTTATACACATCTAACATAATACATATCTTCACAACCAGGGATAAGGGAACATGAAAAGTGCTGACCTCAGATGCACATTATGGGAAAAAAGAGAGATATGTAAGAATAATAAAACTCATAAGGGTATGATAACATTATAATGAAAATATAATATCAATAATGGTTTAATGGAGAACATAAACATAAATAATGGAATAATGCATGCATGTTCATAAGAAATGAATCATAACAAAATAAATAACATAATTCCAAAATTATTAAAATAGTATTAAAATGTGGAAGTGTGGGAGTCACTTCAAAATATATATTTATTTCCATATTAGTCACGGAATTGTTACAAAGGCCATTATAGTGGAAAATTTCCATTATTGAACAAGGTTATCACACCATTCATTAGATGTATTTCTAAACCAATTTAACTCCTAATTCTGACCATGTATTACTAAATATAGTTCATTATTCATGGAAGCCATGATTTGATGAGCCGAGTTCATTTCCCATTCGATCCATTTATATCTTACGGGATATAAATCATTAAGCAATGCAATGGAGGGAGATATATTTCCCATCCATCTCATAATTGAATCGTATATAAATGTGCCATAATATCATAAAAAATAATTTCTTAACACATGAAATGAAATGGGTATTATAAACATGTAATAAATAAAAACCTATGGATAAATATAGGATTATTAATCATTTCATCATAAAAATAACTCATGAATAGTATTAGGATTCAAAAGCTAATAACCCATGAATGTGAAATGGGTTTCATAAACATCATGCCATCAAAACATAATCCATTCATAGAAATAACATGAATGAAATCAATGAATAATTTTTCTGTAAAATCATGAGTAACGCGAAATTATATTATTATACATGGTAAATAACATTGAAATATCAATTAAAATAATTTCTTGAGAAAATTATCATATCTTCTTTGAAAATTTACTTCAATGACATTATATCTTTTTACATGATTTTTCAAAGAAAATATAATTGAAAACATATAATAGAGCCTATGAAAACAATAAAACATTTTTAAAATACCTTTTAAATGGAAATTATATTCATGGATAATTTGACAAAAATTTGATTTTTTTGAAAACATGGGTTTAAAATTAAAAAATATTTTAGACCAAATAGAGAAATACAGTCATATTATTCATAAAAACTTATTATTAATTATATCAAGATAAAATGAGTGTAAAAAACGTACTAATATAAAGATAAATATATATTAAAAAATTATAAGGAAACAAATGGGGTTTATTTAAATATAGATCATAATATTTCATCAGAGAAAGTATAAGCATAAATAATATTGAAAAGTGGAGAGATTTTTTAAATATACTCTTATTACTTAGTAACATGAGATTATACACACTATATAAGAAATAAAAATTTAATTAAGATTATATTATTTTTAACATAAGAATATTCAATATATATCATGAAAATTGAAGTATATATACATAAAAAAATAATTTCATGTTTATAACAAAACTTGAGTCTTAATGATGGAAAATTAAGACAAGACAACTTTACTGATTTGGTACCATTTGAAACATAAAACACGTGAAATAAATATCATGAAATCGGTATATAAATAAAAATTAATTTAAGTATAAGAATAATATATTTCATTCATTGGTAGTATAAATTCCAAAAAAATGGATGGCTTGTGAATAAATCATATTTCTAACGAAGATAAAAAGTGAGATGAAATTCTCTTACCCTGTTTCATGACTCTATTTATACTCGTAGAAGATTCATGTATAATGAATGAAATTTTATTATAAATAATTTATAGAATCATGTTATTATATCTAATATAATGTATTTTATTATTATGACATTATATTACCTTCTTTTTAATAATTTTATGTTCTGGATTCACTTCAGATATTATTTTCTTTGTGCTTCACATGTGTCTAAATTGGTAATATCTTTTTTCCTTATAACTATATCATTTTATCCAGAATGTACAAATAAATAAATATCATGTGTAATCAGTATATTTTTGTTATAATAATATATATAATATATAATTATTAAATGGAATAAATTTTTCATGGATATGATAATTCGTACATACACATGAACGTAGATTAGGTTTTTATTATCATATTGAAATAATGAGGTAAAATGAAATATATGTATATATATCATTATTAAATTAGAATTATTATATCATATATATCATATAATTTTCCTAAATCCTTATTTTATACATTCCAGGTAGTGTGTAAATGAATCGCGTAGCTTTGTGGGTGTGGTATTCCACACTTCCTCAAATAAAATTATCGTATTTACACCAAATTGGGGGTATAAAAATATTAATATAAAAATAATAATATAAAAAACCTAATAAATATAATATATGACATATATAAATAGTGTTTCCCTCAAAGTTTACATTGTGAGAGGCGGTAAATAAGAAATGATCAATCACCATTTCGTGAGGTGGTAGTTCAACGTACACATAAACATTATGTTCATTACACATTGGATGGATTTTTATGTTTGTATATGTAAAAAAATTCATAATAGCATACTATTTTATTTAGGATACTAGTTTTGGAAATAAATCATGGAATAAAAAGAGAAGTGGTTTGAGAAATAAAATAAATTAACAAATCTTGAGAGAAGACGTTACCACATAATCAGGTGACTACTTTTGGTTAGTGCCAAACAACATCATTACATTTATTTGTACTCAATTTAAGGATTATAGTAATAAGGTTGGGATTTGGGGAATTTTATTGGTGTGTAATTTCATAACCTAAGTGGGTTGAACATTTTGAAGAAGAGGGAGAGGGAGTGTCCATTAATATGGAAGGAAAAGGCCAGACATGGTATTTTTGAAAACATGTTAGGTGTACCCATGTTTTTACCAAAAATGATCATAAAAAAACAAATAAATATATGATTTATGATAGAATAATGTCCATGAAATCAGTTTTGTACATGTTTATAGGATTATTTGGGTTATAAATAAATTTTTTATTACATTTTAACCTAATTTTTTTTTAGTCATTGTAATTATGTTAAATTACATTCACTAAAATATTTGGTCGAAAATAGTGATGAGATTATTCTAAATTAAAAATTATTGTTATTCTATATATTTAATACATTATTCAAATTATAATCATATAAGTGGAAGAAATTAATTAATAAATAATCTCACTGATGGGATGACAACATAGGGTATTTTAGTAAAAATGTTCAAATGTTTTCTGTGTTTTTATGCCCAATTCCAATGTGAAATTGACTACAATTACCTAAAGAATATTAATTGATAAAAATATTATATAATTTTTTTTTTAAATTACATATATATTTACCTTATAAACAAATTATATGAATATGAGGTTTTGAATTTAAATCATGTATCCTTGACTATTCATCTATAATTGACGTTTCTCCGAAAAACACCAAATAATCACTTTAAGAAAATTTATACATTATAAAATCTAAAAATGAAATTTATTTTTTGAAATTAAATTTTTACATTTTTATTATATAAATTTAATTAATTTTCACCACATGGAATTAAATGCTATTCGTTAGAGAAAACAATATTTTTAAACATATAAAGGCATTAAAAAATAATTATAACACTCATTATAAATATGTTTTATTTATATAAAAAAATTATAGAAAATATTTAAAAATAAATTATTACTACTACAATTATTATTTTTATCAGCTATGATATAATTATGCCACTTAAATAATTATAATAATAAAAGGTTGTTTTACAGAAAATGTTGTGTTGCATGTAACATATGCTAAGTCAGTGTTCAATTTAATATATAAAAAGTATACATTTTCTATAACATAAATCAAGTTGGTGTTTTGTCAATGGAATTTTTGAATTAGTACATTATAATATATAAATGAAAATTTAATTTATTCAAGAAAAAATGTCCATAAAATCTAATGGTGTAACATTCTACCCACATAAAATTAATATCCCCCTTGAAATTCATCACATGAGTAAAAAAATAGAATAATTATGATTTATCATATATTATGTTTCCTACATTTATTTCTATAATATGATGTTTCCCTACAAAACATTGATGAGGTGACTGGTATTGTTTAATTTCACTTTCTCTGATCAGTCCATAATTTCAATGGGTTGCTCATTGTGAGAAATAACCTTCTCTTGTGGGATGAATTCTGAGTTTATTATATTTGAAGGGTCTGGTATGTTCCTTTCAGGATAAAGAAATGGAATAAGTCATGAACTTGAGAGATATATATTAGATGTACCAACTGAAATGATACCATCCTGATTCTACCAAGAATCTCAACGGGACTTATATACCTAGGTAATAGTTTCTATTTCTTTAAAAACCTCTTAACTATCCTATAGGGTAATATTTTGAGAAAAACATTCTCAAAAAAATAAAATTCTAGATCACACCATCAATTATAAACATACATTTTCTGCTGAAATTCAGCTGTCTTGATATGATGTTGAATGGTTCAAACCATCTTGACTATTTCGTTAGTGATCTTAGGACACAAAAAAATTATTTCTCTGACCTCATCCGAGCACACTAACGATCTACATTTCATCCCATAGAGGGAATCATAATGAATTATTTGAATTCATGATTGAAAGATATTTTCATATGAAAAATATTTTTGTGTCCTGCTAATTCTCATTTTCATTAGAGTACAATGATACATTACTCAGCCATATGTGATGTCCTGAAAACACCAAAAGATAGCAATAAATGAATAAGGTTTCCAAATACATTGGGGGTGATTTTCGCTTTATAAAATAGAACCATTAAACAAATAAACCATAACCAAACAACTCACAAAATGATTCATAAGCTAAATAAATATAACAAAACTACATTATTCATTAAAAAACAATCCAAATTGTGAAACAATAGAAGAACAAACAATTATTAAGGTAAAAAGTACATTAACAACGAATGAATACCAAAATATCAATATAATCCATTAATAAAAAGATCCAAGATCCATAATCTCCAAATAGATCAACTATCATGAGGTGGTTCTAAAAACATTTGATACATTACCTTTTACCATGTCCCGAAAGACTGAATCTAAAAAACACTAATGTGCCACAGAATGGGTGATTATAACATTCATTAGGATTTCCACAAATGAATTCCCTACGCACGCCACTATGATTTATGATATTGAATCATATAAATAATACAATATATATATATATATATATTTATCAAAATAGTTTACAACTAAATTTAAACAAAGCCAAAATGCTCAAACCCAAGTGGTAAGGGATCCTCCTTTCTATCCAAGAGGCTTAGGTTCAAAACCGGGTGGCGGTGAATTTTTGGGTTGTGGTAGTAGTTACTGTTCTATACTGTAGCAGCCAGAACTATTCACTCTATTGGGATCTTCGGGCCCTTGGTTTGGACCTATATGTCTCAAAGGCCTTCAATCCATCAAAGGCCTTCTGTCCACAAGGCCATTAGGCCATAAAGACCATGGAGTATCCGAGTTCACATAGAGAAGGCCCCAGAAGAGGATAAGAGCAATAAGAGTAGCAGTCACCAGAAGTAGAGATAACTGGAACAGATGAATGAGAGGGTATGAAAACATCCATTGGGACTAGGTAGTGTGAATATTAGTTTAGGGAAATGCTAGCTGATCACCAATGCAAGGTGGAGAGCTAGGAGATTAATGATGCAGAATCTAGGGAGGGGAATTTCTAGTGGGTTGGGCCAATAGTTTATGTATTTGGCATGATATGCCCCTGTCCCTATGGTTCATGTATTTTAGTTCATGTCAGGCCTTGAACAAAGGTCCTACAGTCCATGTATGGGTTCCCCTTCAACCCTTAAACATGAGATTATACATAATAAAATAAATAAAGAAGGCCTTAGGTCCATTCGGCTAAATATAAAAAGGTATCCAAAACCATTATTTAAAAAAATATTATAATTAAAATTGAAACCAAATTTCTTTTAATTTATTTTTAAAGAAAAATAACTAAACAACTATTTAAAACCATTTTTTAATATTACATTAGTATACCAAATCCACTCCATGCATCCAAACAACCAACTATGCATACTACACAATGATAGTTCCATACTCATAAGAGGGTTCCCATCAATCTACCAACTTATCGAAAGTTAATTATTTCCAATCTGCCATTTTAACATTAGAATTTAGAAAATCTTCATATTTCAACCAAGCCCTATAAATAAAATATGAACTGACAAACCAATACTCCCAAGGATCATTCCACAACAAATTTTCAAGAAATCATCTTTTTTATTGAAAAACATTTTACAATCAAAACCATTTTAATTGAATACCATTTCAATAAAACATAATTTTAATTGAAAACCCCTTTTATGTTAAACCATTTTTAAATTCTAGAAAATCCATAATTTAAAATCACTATTTTAAATTCAATAAACTAAATCACATTGCACAACCATTCACCAAGATCACAAAATTTCATCCAAAACCATAAATCATCACTATTAATGATTTATTACAAGATTTTTATAATAAATTAAATTAAAATAACTAATTGGAAACTAATCCAAATAATTATAGATTTTTGATTTTATATAAAATCCACCTACCTCAATGGTTTTGACAAAACTCAACAGATGATGAAGAACACACTATAAAATGGGTTGATTCTCCAAAAAAACCTTCTTCGATATCATCTCCTATCATGATCAATACTTAATCTCAACATATTCAACATACAAAATATTATGTATTCCTATAAAGGGTGTATATCTATGAATATTTCAATAGAATAGAAGAATATCTCTGTAGATCTATGAAATCGATCAAGAACGATGAAGAACGATCATATACCAAAAGAATCCATCTTTGAATCACTATCAGAATCCTTTAAATTTCCTTCGGATCGATGTAAGGAACTTCTTTCCCTTATGAGAAGGAAAATAATGATTTTGATATGGATTGTGGGAAAATAGAGTCGATTAATGGTATGTACAACCATGATTTACTATTTTAGGATCATTTTTAACCCCACATACGGTTAGATCACATAGTTATAAAAAATGTGTGGTAATCATGTGTTAGATACTACATTATTTAAACCCTAGTGTGGAATCTTCACATGGACTCCATAATGATGCTCTAATCATGTTATAGACACTACCTCAAGATTCGAACTGCACATGATTTCTCCTAGGATATGCACAATGTATAGAATAATAGTGTACATATCGAGCACACCTACCTAATCCCCAAATAAATATTTAATAGTCACCAAAATCTCCCATAATTCACCATTAAACTTTATATCCATTAAAAGAATCATGTAATGGGTATATACTAGAAATAAACTGTATTAAATTATCCCCACCATTTTTCATTCCATCCATTGAATGTATAAAACCATCATTGACCTAAAAGAGATCTGTCCATTTCTATATATTTTCCTTCTTGTGGTCCCAAGTCTCTTCCAAAATCTTCCATGTTTACATAATACTCGTATTAGACGATTGCTTTTTTCATACAAGACATTCTATTTCCTACCCAGAATACCCAATGTGATATGTACCAATGAAGAATCCTTCCCTATGTCAATGTGATTACATCTAATAACATGGTAAGGATCTGGTTGATACATTTTCAACTAACATACGGGGAACACATTATCTAATGCACTGAATCTTGGTGGAAATTCCAACCAATATCCCACATGTTGAACCCCTTCTAATTTCTCAAAAGGGACAATATATCGCGAAGATATGTTTCTGTACCTCCTGAAATGATGATATCCATGACATAGAGAGATCCTTAAGAACACATGATCCTTCATAAAAATTGACAATTGCCTCACCGATGATCCACATAAGATTTATGATGACTCTGATCCATCCCCATTCTCTTCAGATCAACTGAATATTCTTCATCATTTTTTGGACATGACTTGGCCCAATTAAGGATGCCCCGCCTGTTACCACAAAAAATATTGGACAACAAAAAGGATTCCGATAAAATTATTCAACAATAAAAATATGTATATAGGCCATATAGATGTTATTATATGATAATGACACAAAGGGTACATGATCTTTCAATAATCCACCAAAATCCATTACATAATCCCCCAACATTTCGTCCAACTTCTATATCATCATTTCGAATTATCCATCCTTTTGAGAATGATATGCCATACTCATTTTAAATTGAGTTCCAAGGGCTTTATATAATGATTTTGAGAAATGAGATGTGATCCTTTGATACCTATCTGAAACGATTGACACTGGTACTCCATGCCACTTTACCACTTCATTGATATAGATTTTTGGACAGATCCCCCACCATATGAGTTTCATGAATTGCGTTTAAATGGTCTGACCTTGTAATATGATCCACTACCACCCATATGGAATCGTGTTTTTGAATTGTTCCTGGGAGACCTCTAACAAAATACATCTCTATTTTCTCCCATTTCCACAATGGGATAGTTATTGAATATAACATACCATCTAGTCACTGATTATCTACTTTGACATAATGACACATTAAGCACTATGAGAAAAACTCGACCACCTTCCATTTCATGTCGCTCCACCAAAAATTTACCTTTAACACCTTGTACATCATCTGGGTACCTGGATGAACAACCCATCTTGAATGGTGGTAAGAAGGAATTTGTTGTTCCTAAAAATCCCAATTAATAACACTTTGATCAGTAAAACCTAAAACATTACTCAAATTAATTTTATATCCCTCTATATTCTCCCCTTCGTTGATTTTTAAACACACAACCATGCATTATACATCATATTTTTTCCTCTATGACTATATTAACAAAATAAAGAACTTGTGTAGCTAAAAGGAAAACCACTACATCACGTTATTCTTCACATTCCACGTGCATGTAATCTAGGAACGACTACAACAACCAGTCTTCTAAAGCTTATTTCACCAACTCAGATTATGTCTTTCGACTCAAGGAATATGCCATAGAATTCCTTTTTCCAAATGCATACATCTTGCCCCATTCAAACATCTAGAGATAATCCATCCATCTCTATTTCCATAGATTAAAATCTAATTGTGAGAAAAGGTGTTTTATTATTTTATGACCTATGAACACAATGAATATATCACCAAAGAGATAATGATGTTTGGTCTTAAAGCATGGAGAACTGTATCTATTTCAAAATCTTGTGTTATGTATCTCTTCTCATGCACTCTCAACTATAATGATCCATAAGCCACAACATGGTCATCATGAATAAGAACACAGCCAAACCCCGATCCCAAAGAATACCATTACACCACATTTCCCCATACTAATTCTAATATAAATCAATATATATTTTAATATAAGAAAAAAATTTAGCTCCTAGAATGATTTATGGAATTGCTTTATCCATAGTATTGGAGCATTATTCTTTTCCAATGTTGTCATTGGTGAGGATATCCATGAGAAGTCACACCCAAAGCGTTTGTAATAACCAAACTAGGCTACGAAATCATCATATAAAAGAGACATTCATAGAAGCTTTCAATGAGATCTCAACTTCTATATTTTGAGGGATTACTGAAACACCATTTTAAATAGTTACATGGACAATAATGAGTACCTCTTGGATCCAAAATTAAAACATAGACAATTTTGCATAAAAATTGAGACATGTCAATATTTGTAACACTACCACAATGTGTTTCCCTTGATTATTCCATGTCCATGAATACACCATTATGTCATCCATAAATACTGCAAAAAATATGAATCTAGATATCTCTGAAATATATGATTCAATAAAGGCATAAAAGACCGATGGTGCTTTCATAATACTAAAAGACATGACGACATATTCATAGTGGTCATATCATTTTGTGAATTCTATATTTCGAATGTATTCCTTACAAAATCCAAATTGATGATATCATGATCACAAGTAAATTTTAGAGAACATCTGAGCACCCCTCAATTGATCAAATAGATTATTAATGTGTTGAAGTGGATACTAATTCTTTATCATAGCATGGTTAATTGTACGATAATCCACACACATATTTAGAGTATCATCTTCTTTATTTACAAAGCAGATTGTTGATGCCCATAGAGATGAACTTGGCTGAATAAAAATGATTATTTCTAGCTCCTCCAACCATACATTCAACTACTTTATCTATGTTGGTTTCTCCCATAAGACAAAAGGGAAAAAAGATTGGTTCCTCAAAGGAGATAAATTGTAAACTCATCCATCCTTCGAGGTGGTAACCCTGATAATTTATTGGGAAAGACATTTAGAAATTGATTCAAAACTACTGGAAAACTAAAATTCTCGATCCCTTCCATTGATTCAAATTTTAGTGGTGATAACTGATAAGAAATCATTTTCACCATTAGTTCCAACAACCCTATGGAACCTTTCTTTACAACTTTTTCTCCTTTGATGACATGCTTGACACCGTCCTTAGATGTGAAAATAACCACTATTCAATAATAGTCAATTTGAACCTTGCATATTGTCAAACAATCCTTACCTAGGATTATATCATAGACATCCATCTCCATCACCAAGAAGTCCAATTTAATCTCAACGCCATCAACAGTTATTGCACATTCTTTACAAATGATGCCTTGAAATTATTTTTCATCAAGGGGAGTCTGGAGATTTAATAAAAAAATTAATTATCTCTAATTTAGAGTAAGAAAATAAAATTAATGATAAAGAATAGACGAAATGTGATGCACCAGAATCAAACAACACTTTCATAAGGGTAGAATTAAAAAGAATCATACCTTTCACTAGAGATAGTTCACCATGATCATACACAATCATCTTTTAAACTCTATAAAATTGCTATGTCACTGCACTCTTATCATTGTTGACATGATGATATTTCCCTTTCGATGGAGTCATGGTATTCTAAGAATTTCTCTGGATATATATACACTGATGACAAAACTGATTCTATTGTCCTCATCTTGTCAAAGAATATAATACTTGTTACCCCTAAGAAGTTTCTCGATCACCTGAACTAATAACAGTGTAACAAAATCACTTAATATTTCCCATCATGTTGCAATTATGTCATGATCATGGTAGTAATGTACACTATCACATTACATGGTCAAAAGAGCCACATTCATAGCATTCCACTTGCCTCTTTGGTTATATAGGAAGATTTACTAATATATATATCTAATTCTGAGTCCCACTCCCAACATGAAAATTGATATCCTGTTACACATTCTCATAGAATTCGAGTTCCCACCATTTCTAGTAGGTATCATCATACTTACTATTCCCATTGATAATAAGCTATCATGTTCATCAACTATCGCTTTATTCACAATCTATGTCTAATAATTAATATAGATCACTGAAATCATCAATTGAATTTCTTTCATTAGCCTTAATTCAGATATTATTACCTTCAGGGTTGTACTCTCTACTGAGTTTGGTGACTAGCATACTAAGATCATTAATATATCTATATATTCTATTACATAGAGATTCTCCTAATCTAAGCTAATGACATATATCGTCCTCTGGATCATGAACATGTGGTGATATAATTTTTTGTTAAACTATTACTCAAAATCCTCTCATCTATTGTCATTGTAAAATTTAGCATGTGCCTCAATATCCTACAAATGGTGTACGGGATCATCGAGCACAAAGGTTTCCATCTTGAATTATACTCTGATGGTGTACCGATGTAGTCAATGATTTGATTTGTCCTATTCATCCATGCCTCCACTTTTCCATGTTTAAAAGCACTCTAAATGATAGGTGGATTTGACTTCATGAACTAGATGGAATGATACAAATGTCAAGGTTCGTACCTCAAGTTCCCCATATTGAAAAATTTAAACACAAAAATGATACATTGAACCAGCACTTGGTTTTCATGTGGTCCAGGTGAAACTATGTTTTCCACTGCATCTTCTTGTTAGTTTCAATGATGACTATTAGGTTAGATTAACTAAAAAACAACAAACTCGGTATGTCTTACTCTATAGAAAACGATGGCGTAACATTTCAAATTATATTACATCAAATATCGAAACATTTTTTTCCAGAAATAACATTTTTTGCATTAATGATTTTTTATTGAAAATAATTCACTCGTTCTTTTGAAAAGAAAACCATTTTCAATATACACCAAGTATTATATGTTCAAAATCAATTATTCAAAATCAAATGCTACATTTTTTAAAAAAAATCAACTTTTCAGAATATCATAAATCATTACTCCAAAAAAATGAAATCCTATAGGGAAGACATTCCTATAATTAATTACATTCTTTTCTCATTTGTTAAACCCATGATAATGTGATTCTTGTATCATATAGGTATCCCCAAAACACATATTTACCCAACACTTTGTTAACATTATGTTCAACATATATAGGTAATCTATATCCTTCTATACTAAACATTTCAAGTACCGAAAATCCTAATCCTTTCTATGATCCCTACCCAAGGAGTAGACAAGGATGAATCATCTCTAAATAATTGACAGTGAATAATACTTGTAACTTAAAGACCTATCAAGATGACAACATTTGTAATGACCCACTATTTCTTATTGGCATGAGAGTAAAATCAGTTATTACATGGCCTTATGCAACATCCTCACGACCCAAATGGATGGAAATAAATTCCGAAGGGCTTCAAATACTATTGGAGATAATTTCCCATTTAGTAAATAAAACCATTAAACTAAAATACCATAACCAACCCACTCAATAAAGGACTCATGAACTAAACAAGAAAATACAACTACATTATTCCTGACAAAACCACTACAAATTGTGAAATAGAATATGAACAACTAATTATCAAATAAAATAGTGGAAGGACAACTACTGACTCCCAAGATAACACAAGACTTTATTCTACAAAATATCTAATATCTATAATCACTGAACAACCCATGTATCAAGTGGTGGTGCTAAAAACATTTGAAAATTTAAATTTTACCATGTCCCAGAAGAGAGCATCCGGAAAATCACTAATGTACCAAATAATGGTTGACTGTAACACTTGGTATGTTTTCCAAAATTACTTCCCCTCTAATTTCACTAGTATTAAAGAGTTATAAACTTTTTCATAAAATGATTTATATATATAACAATTTCTCAAAATAGTTAACAACTATATATAAACATGATTCCAAAACCATTAATATCCAAAAACATAAAATTTCAATTGAATACTATTTCCCAACAAGTTATTTTTCAAAAAAAAAATAAATCATTTTAATAATTTCTCAATATTTTTTTTGGTATGCCCAATCCATTCCACACTTCTACCTAGCCAACCATACATACAACACGATGACAATTCCATACACATGAAAATTTTCTCAATGATCTCCCAAGTCATCATAAGGTCATTATATCCCCTATTCCATTTGACCTTCATAAATATTCATAAGGTTATATTTTAGACAATCCCTGTAAATACAATTTTAACTAACACCAGTATTCCAAAGGATTAGTCCATGATTCTTTTTAATGAAAACCACCATTTTATTGAAAATACTTTTTCCAAAAAATCCATTTCAATGCCAAAATATTTCAATAAAACACCATTTTTAATTACCCATTTTCCATCAAACCAATTATCCATTCCTGTAAATCTATAATTTAAAATCACTTGTTTAAATTAAAGAAACTATGTCACTTTGAACAATAATTCTTGAAGGTCACACCATTTCACCGAAATCATTAAATAATTATTATAAAAGACTAATTACTTAATTTCTCCATGAAATTAAAATAAAATACAAAATTTTAAACAAATCAATTCAATTATTGCAAGTGGAGTGAAGAGATAATCCACCAAACTCAATGGTTTGGACGAATCTCGACAATATGTGAATAATGAACATTAAAACATGACAATTCTCTGCAAAACAATTCTCTCTATCTTCTCCTATCATGATTAAGAAATAATCTCAATATATTTGGCATGAAAAATCATAAATCTACAAATAATGTCGTTCAATATAAGAAATAAATAGAAAAGGGATGTAGATATTAGTATATCAGAGAAACTAATCAAAAACGATGATGAACGAACACATACTTCACAAATCTAGCATCAAATAAGCTAGGAAAACATTTGGATGTCCTCTGGACTAATTGGAGAAGATTATTTGGCCATATGAGAAGCAAAATAAAGAGTTAATTCTAGTTTGGGGAAAATGTTGGGATTAAAGGAAAGGATAACCCAAATCCACTTTTTGATACAGTTTTTACCCCATGCGTGGTTTGATCAAACGGTTAGACAAACCATTTGATAACTGTTATTTACATACTTCATTAAGTCAATCCATTCATGTACTTGTATCATAGTCTCCCTAACCAATCTGAAACCATGTCGATGCTACAACCTATGAACTAAAATAGTACATATTTTCCCAAATGATATTCCCACAGTTTAGAGAAATTGTGTTCACCCCGTGCACAACTACATTAGCCCCCCAAAACATAATTAGATTTCACCCAACTCTCTCAAAATTCACCCTTACACTTATAACCATGAAAATCATCATGTAAGGGTTACATACATGAAACTGGGGGGTACTAAAACTCTACTAGAGAAATGTGTTGATCACAATAACCATTAAAATCCAGATAACTTGATCTTAAAATGACATCTAGGGTTTGATTTTCTAACTCAAAATAATTTTTTTTGAGGATGATAAGAAGTGATGGAGCTCCGTTTTATATCAATATCTTGCTGAATTTTTCTCCATAAAATTTACATGAAACTCATATCCCGATATTATACAATATAATGCGGTACTCAATGAAACTATACCACTTCTTTTGTTTATACCGTAGAAGGATGATCCAGTAATAAGTATTAACTGACAGTGATGAAGTGTGTTGACATAGTAAGGAAATTAACTACCACCCATAATTAATTAAACCCTTTATAGGTTTTGTTTATTCAACTGATAAAATATATTGTGATTTTCTCCCATTACAATTATGGTATGGGTAATGCATAGTAATTCCTTTTGAATATTGTCTTTCAACCTTAACTTGTCAGAATACAATGCACCAAGATATAAAAATCATCTATGTATCTCTCTTTGAAATCCCATAAGAATTATTCTATCATGTCCACATAAATAATCATACATAAAATATTAATAGATAATGAAGAACTATGATATTCCAATAGTATATCCTTAAAAATTGGTATACAATGAACACATTCATGGTTCCTAAACCTTTTCATTCCATCCTGGTCAAGGGAAAACCCATGAGAAATTCTAACTTTCTTTTTTATCTCTACATCATCTATCAGAACCAAATTAATATTCACTTGGATAGAGGGTTGAATAGACATTTTAGAAATATATAATTTTACCCTTCCTTCGGTATTTATATATCCATATTTTTCTAATCTAGAAATTTTGAATCTTTTTTTATCCTTATCATGGATAATCTAGAATGATCCTTCGGCCTTAAATCATCATACACATAGTTTTCTTTCCAAGGGTGGTAATATATAGAGTATTCGTAAGCCTTTATTAGCTCTAACCATCTTCTCTGGAACGTGTTAAAATCCTTTTGTGTGAATATTTTTTTGGTAATTTAATGATTGGTATATATATCTCACTTTATATATAATGACAATTCCTCCATATCATTAATGGAAAACTATTTCTACTAACTCCACATCATGAGTTGGGTAATTTTTATCATGAATATTAAACTATAAAAAGGCATAATGGATAAACATGTTATTTTGTTTAAGAAAAAATCATAAAAAACTTCTTGGATGCATAGATATATTTTATAGACCCTTCACCATTGTTGGTAAATTCTTGTACATGTGCACTGACTAACCTTCTCTTTAGTTCCTAGAAATTGTCCTCACATTCATCAATCTAGACTAACTCAACACCCTTCTGAGTTGAGCTGGTCAGAGGATTAAATATTCCTGATAAATTCACCAAAAACTATCTATAATATACAACTAAACCATGAAATGTATTTATCTCAGTCCCCATGGTTATTATAGTCCATTATTCAATATCTATAACCATTTATAGATCTGATGAAGTACCATATCTTGAGATTATGTGACCCAAAAATGAATCCTTTTGCAACCAAAAATCAAACATTGTAATTTTTTCTACATTTCCCTTTCCTTAGGGAATTTAGTACAATTCATATGTTTTTTATTCTATTTATTTATATTTTAAAATATAATAATATAATCTATAAATACTATCAAAACCTGATCACGGAAATCCTTAAAGACTCAATTCATTAAATCCATGATGATACTAGAAGAATTATTAAGATAAAAATCCATTACAATTTATTCATTTTTTTCATACCTTGTACAGAATTTGGTCTTGTGTATAACTTCATTCCTGACTCTCAATTGATGAAATACTGAAAAAAGTAATATCATGAAAAAGTGTTGTGCTCCATGTATTTGTTTCAAAAAAATTCTCCAATATGTGGAAAGGGATACTTTTTATGGATTGTGATCATGATAAAATTATTATAATAAATATAGATCATTATTGATCTATCTTTCTCATTCAAAAAAATAATGTTTTCTCCCAAAGGAGAAAATGTTGGTCAAATGAATCCCTTATTAAGGATTTCTTGGAGTTTATTCTTCTATTCATGAAACTCACTTAGGGCAATTCTATATGAATTCGTTGATATTATCGTAGATCCAGCTATATGTTTTATTGAGAACATAAATTATTTTTTTGGTGTATGGATACGATAATATTCCATAAAATCATAAAACAAATATAAAAAAATTGAAATATCATCGATTTAAATCCCCCCTCAACCATTTGAGATCAAAAAATATTCTGAATGGGAGTTAAAATAGAAAAATTTTATGTAATATCCATAAGAAGTTCATGTTTATTGTCACATTGATGGATGATCATAGTAGGGTTTGAAATGTCACATGTAACATCCCTTCTATGTCAATTCATGTCAAGTTTATGGAATTAAATCCATTCCATTCATAAAATGACATCAATTTAAAACAATGGGAGAATAAAATGATTTGTTGGATTCCATTCCAACAACCATAAACCGGAGTGAAATTGTAGACATGGGATAAAATCCTTATATCGTTAGGGTTTTTCACTGCTAATTCCACATATAATTGTTTTGGTAGAATCATAAAATCCATAGAAAATAAATAAAATATGAATTATTTGGTATACACAGATTGATATATGAAATTATTAGTTCCATAGTAGATGGTATATTTACCGTTCATCACATCGTTATCAAAACTATCATAAAAAATTGTGATATCATGAGATTTCCATATTACCATGGATTAAGAGGTTGTTGACATAGATCATCATCACATTCCCTTGGGTTTATGAATAGAGAAGTATGATCCCATTATACTCACACTTGTCGAATTGAATCATGGGGGGGTATTTTGTGTTCTTTTCATTCCATTATCACTATTATATAAATTCTTCAAGGACATTGAAAATTATATTCTTGGTGATCTTACAGTATGATGTAAAACCATTTATTATAACCCTTAAGAAATATTCCTCCATGCTACATCCATCAAATAGAGAATGATGGAAAACTCATCATTTTTTCACCATGATTTGTAGAGTTACATTTCAACTCTATTTTCATTTACTTGTCAAAAACATGAGGTTGAAACATGAATCCAAATTCTATTTCATCCTTTATATCACAACGTAAAATATCTTCGTAGATACTAAAGTAACTTTTTGACCTCCCCTTTCTGACACAAGGATTAATTTCACTGAAAAATTTATAAACATTACTATTGAATTGGGTGATAATTACTAAAGCGTACCATGCATATATTGTGAGATTTTCCTCATAGGTACCAACAGATTCATCATCCAATTGATTCCACTCAAGGGATTATTTATCCATCTTGGTATCAAGAATATGAGAAATGTAGTTATTAGAAAATATTTTCTTGAACTCATCTCAATCAATAAATTTAATTACATCTTGATACATTGTACCATTAATTAGAGTCTACTACCGGTCTGTTTAATATTCTAGCTAATAAATATCTAGAATAACATTCCCATGTAACGAATAGTAATGGAAGGAAAATATCATTCTAGTGATACAAGAACAATGCTTTTCAATAAGTGGATAATAATACACTCTAAATGAAGTTAGACATTTCCTCATAATGGACTCAAAAAAATGTTTTCCCCTCATTTTCTTATTTGGAATTCCACCATGACAATGTAGATTGATAATGGTTTATCAGAAATAAAACAAGATTTTTCATTCTAGTTTCCATAGAATTTAGTTGTCTAGAAGGAATATAATTTCATTTTATATAGAAATCACTATGAACTTGGTTCCGGCATCTTAAAACCATTGACTAAAACCTAAAATCATAGAGGAAGAAAAATTTATCATAGAGTGGAACCACATGACCATGAAAATTCAATTATTAGATTTCAATGTTATTCCACCTTCTTTAACCTATGAAACATTAAAATTATCCTAGGTTATTAATAACAAAAATATAATTAATTTTTTTTAATATTTCATGAAGAGTTTGGTATTTCTCAAATCATTTATCTAGGAGTGTCAAACTAGGTCTGCATCAAGGACTGTAATCTTGTATAAGATTACCCTGAGTCATGATCGAGACAACTTTTCAGAGTTCTTATCCCTATGTATATATGTTTCATATACACATCCAATTTTAGTATCCAGAAAATGATTTATTGTTAGGACACCACTCACTAAATCATTTAGCAAAATTATAGGTTATTTTCTTATACTTTTCCTTATTCATCGACTTACCTGTTATCTTGTACTTTGCGTTCTCACTAAGGTTTTCTAATCCCAGATTCAAAAGGATAACTAAAATATTTATCTGATACCATATATAACAAACATTTCTTTTCATAAATTAAAATATCATAACATTTGTGGTACACTTAGAACATTATTCAAACAGACCCCTAATGACCATACTAATCTAGTGCCTTTTGAAACCTGGAGACAAAAACCATGGTATATAAATGGGCTACATCATCTCCTATAAGGATATTCATGACTAGATACTTTCTTTGACATATAAAACATAATACATATCATAATAATATGGTGTAAGAAAACATAAAAAGAGGTGATATCATATGGTCAGTAAGGGTAAACAAGGGAGATATGTAAGCATAAACATCATCATTAGGGTATGAGAACATGATCATGATGATTTTAAAACAAACTCCACATATCAAATAACATAAACACAAATCATGGAATAAACCATTAAAAGTACAGAAGACATGAATGATAATGAAATAAATAACATAAAACATGAAAGAAAAAAATAGAAATAAAATGTGGAATTATGGATGAAACATAAGTACATAAAATTATTTCTATAGTATTCTAGGATTTTCTTCAATGGAAAAATTAGTGGAAAATGTCCTTTATTGATCTAGGTTCACACACCATTCTAGTCTTGTATTACAAAACCAATTTCAGTCATTATTTCGTCCTTATATTACTAAATCGATTTTACTCCACCTTTTATCACTAAATTATATAACCAAATTTATTTCTCATTCTGGCCATGTCTATCTTATGAGATATACATTTTTTCATAATTAATTGGTTGGAGATATAAGACTCAAGTATCTCATAAGGAAATCATACATACATGTTCCATAATATCATAAATAATCATATCACAATCCATAAAATCAAATGGGTATTATAAACATGTTAAAATATCATAACCTATCAAAAATAGGTTTCATAATCATTTCATCAACAACCTAACCCATGAAATCAAGAAGTGTACAAAATCCTATAACCTATTAATGGGAAATGGGTTTCATAAACATCATCCCATTAGAACATAATACATTTAAAGAATAAATATGAATAGAAACATTAAACACTTTTCCTATAGTGTCATGAGTAACACCAACAGATGTTATAATATATGGGAAATAATTTTGAAATATATTTTAAGAATAAATCTTGAGTAAAATATATTTTCTTCTATGAAATTTTATTTTTAAAACATAATACCTTTTAAAAAACTATTTTACTAAAACTTTTATTTCAAACATATAAATGAAACAATAAAGAAATTTAAAATTTTAAAATCCTATTACTTAAAAATTATAATCAATGTTAGCTTAAAAATACAGAACACATTTATGAAAAATGGGTTTTTTAATAAAACGTATTTCTGACTAAAGTTGAAAACATGGTCACATTTTTCTTAAATTTTTTTCAAATAATAATAAGTATGAAGTAGTGTTATTTTTTTACTAATATCAGGATATATCATGAATAAAAATAGTATAAATAAAATCATGACTATTCGGTAGTGATGGATTATATTAATTCATCAATGAAAAATAAAAATAAAAAATCATGAAAAGCAATGAGATTTTTTCAATAATCCTTATCATTTGGTTACATGAGATCAAAATATAAATTTAAGAATATGAATATAAATTATTCATAAAATATCATGAAAATTTATAGATTCATGATATAACATATAAAATGGATGAATATACTCCCAAAAAAATAATTTCTCATGCATAACAAAACAGTAGTTTCTAAATATTCCAAAATTGGAGAAAACTATTTTACCAATTTGGTTTCATTTGAAACATAATCCCCATGAAATAAATATCATGAAAATGTAATGTAAATACCCATAAATTTATGAATAATAATAAATTAATTCATCCATCATAATTATATATACAACACAAATGGAATGGTTTGTGAATATAACATGTATCTCATAGAAATAAAATGTGAGATGAAATTCCCTTACCTTTTGTCTTGAATCTATTCATACTAGTACAAACATTATATATAATAAATTTAGGTTTATTATAACTATTTTCAAGAATAGTAATATTATATCTAATACAATATATGGTTTTATTATGATCTTATGTTATACTCCTATTAACAATCCTATGTTAAGGTTTTACTTAGAGTAATATTCTCTTAGTACTTCACATTTGTCTTAATTTGTTATATCATTGGTACTTATATATATATCATTATTTCAAGAGTTTAAACCATTACATAAATATCAATATAATCAATATATTCTTATTATAATAATCTATAGAATATATAATTATGAAATGGAATACACAGTTCATGGAGATGGTAAGTCGTACGTACACATGAATGATGTTTCCGTTATTATTCTCTCATTGAAAGAATGACGGTAATTGAAATATATGTATATATATATATATGAAAATAAATAATTATTTTAGTAAACTTATTATAGCATATATATCATATATTTTCACTAAAAATCCATAATACATTTCATGTGGTTTGTGAATGAATCTCATTGCTTTGAGGGGGTTGTTCTCCACACTTCCTCAAATGAAATTTTCATATTTACACAAAATGAATTATATGAATATAGTTTTATTGAAAACAATTAATTAAGCATAAATAAATAGAAATATTCTATATAACATATTTAAAAAAATCTTCAATCATAATTTACACCATGAGAGGTAGTTAATGAAAAATAAAGAAACATGATTTTGTGAGACGATAGTTCTCTATACATGTAAACAAGATGTTTGTTAATGATTAGATATTATTGTGTGTATGTATAGGTATAAAAATTATAATAACACATAATAGTATTTTAATATTATATTATTTTTATTCAATCATGAAATAGAAAGATTGGAGGGGGTGAAAACATAAAATTCATGAATAGATCTTAAGAAAAGACATTACCCCTTAATTGGGTAATCCTTTGTTTTTTTTTCAGAAAGGCATCCATGGACGGATTTCCTCCCAAGGTAATGATTCTAGGAATAATTGAGGTATTTTTGGATTTGTATTCGGAAGATAATGGATGATCTGATATGGTTCGAGTGGTTTGAATTATAGGGAGAGGTGGGGCTTTTTATATAGAAGGAAAAGGAAACATGTGGAATTTTTGAAAACATGTTAGGTGAACACACATTTTCACATAAATTTTTTTTTAAAAAAAAACTACCCAAAATCAATAATTTATGGTTCATGGATGATTAATGTCTGGAAAATGAGTTTGTACTAGTTTCTAGGTTGTTTTGTTTCTTATATTTAAGGTTTAGTACATTGTTATCCAATTTTTTTAATTAAGTTAATTATGATTAATAACATTGACTAATACATTTGGTAAAAAATAATTTCAACTAATTAGATTATATAGATTATGTTTATTACAAATTTGGAAACATTTTTTCCAAATTATAATCACATAAGTGACAAAAATTAATTTAAAAATAATCCGACAGATGTGAAGATATTACATGTTTTTAAAGTAAAAACATCCAAAAGATTTCTAAATTTTTATAACAAATTTAATTGTAAAATTGATTAAAATAATCTAAATTTGATTAATTGATAAAAAAATTATCTTATTAATCATTGAATCCAAATTAAAATCTAATTTATCGCTAAAAAAATCATGATGAAAACACAGTTTTTGATTTAAAATATGGTATTTTCACTATTCATTAAAAAATAATATTTCTCTAAAAATTAACAAATATTTTCCCTATGATAATTTTTTCATTATAAATTAAAATATAAAATTTATTTTATCAAATTATTTTTATTAGTATTTTGAAAATTAATTTTTTTTTGAGGTGGTCATTAAAAATATTTTCATTTGGTAAAATAACATTTTCAAACACATTATAACTTTAACAAATAAATTATATATTTCATTATAAATATGTTTTATTTATATTAATTTTTTTTTTTTGAAAATTAGTTATTATTATTCATATTACAATGTGTAATGACAAGGTTAAAATTATATCATTTAAATAATTATAACAATAAAATTATGTTTTGTATAATGATCAATGTTCCATGTAACATATGCCAAGTCTGTGTTTTGTGTAATGTACACCAAGTCAACGATCACAATGATGTACATTGAGTTGGTGTTGTGTGAATATAATGCTAAAATTATTGCACTTCAATACATAAATGAAATTTTAATTTATTCTACAAATAAATGTTCATAAAAACATAGGATGTTTCAATGATTATTTTTTGAACACCATGAAATAGAACCACCTAATTCACATACATATTTCCCAACTCATTTATTATTATGGTTTACCTTATAAAAATAATTTTTATAACTTATTAATTTGATGAATTACAACCCATACAACATCATTCATATAGGTAATACTTGGTAATCCCATCACAAGATTTATCATGAAAAAATCCAATTCCTGCTCTGAGATAGCTAAAATATGTAAAAGCCCATATGGCCTCTAATTCTCATCATTCACCTAATGGAAGGTGAGGAATTTTATCATGAATATTTCCACATCCTTTCTCATTTGTCACCACCAGAACTATCTATGGATATCATGATACAACATTTTTAAGACAGGATGATGCCCCTATTTAGAATCATGAAAAACACTCATTAGATCTTCTAATAAGAATTTATGAACCCATAAATGACAACATAAATGAAGAAAATTAGAACTAACATGAGACCATCTTGATGTTGGTCGATACAATATAAATGTTTTCTCAGAAGTAAGCTTTCAATTTTGGAAAACTAAACGACCTTAATCCATTCAAAAAGCATTGGTATAATAAATATCCAAATAGAGATAATCACCCCTATGATTCATGAACATTTAGATGCATGTCTAACATCCCATCATCACAAGGCTATTATACTACCACTTTATTTTTCTTTTGGATAAAGGAATCAACAAAAAATTCCTATTTTATGGTTTATATGCCAAATCAAATTCAAAGGAATTCCAATATTCGACTCACCTCCATAGCGGACGAATATGTTATTTATTAGAAAATAGGTACCAAGAGATTTGGTGATCCATGTATACTAAAAAACACACACACATTATATATTTTCTCAAATATCTCATCTCATGTACCAATTCCACTAAATCAATATTGGGGGTAGGGTAATTTCTCTCATGCAGTCTCAGTTGTATGGACCCATAAGCATCCACGTTAACCTCCTTCATTAGATATGCACCGAGCCAAAATCTAGATTCGTTAAATTACACTTTATATGAATAAACTCACATAGGTTATGTGGGGATAGGAGAAGAGGTCAACTATCCTTTCATATCTTAGAAAGAACATTCAAAACCGTCTGACCAAGAAAATTTCTGTCATTTCTTGGTCCTTTTATATATTGCTGACTTAAAATGGGATAATTCTTGGATAAAACACAAGTAATAACCAATTAAAACTAAAATTATCCTTCTTTAGATGAATGTTTTGTTTCACTGATAACATCATTGAAAATTTATTTGGGTACAATAACACTATTTCCACTCTGGGAATATGAACCACGAAGTGAACTTTATTTATTTAGAATTTTTTTTTCATTATCTTGGCATAAATATGATGACCTCTCATTTTAGATTGTTTGATGTCATGATGTTTTTTATGACAATATATTGATTAGGAGTAAAATAGTTTATCATCAATTAAAAACACAAAAAACTGATCCACAAACAGATTAAAACCATATTTATTAAGTCCGTGAACAATGCGTTCCCATTAGTCAATCCAAACATCATCACTAGGATTTCATACAATATATAATATATACTAAAATAATTGTCAGATTTTTATGATTTTCTCACACTTAAATTATGAAATATTTATCTCATTTCACTTTTGGAGAAGATATTGGGACATCTAAATTAATATAAAGGATTGTAAATGCATGGAAGAGGATACTGGTTATTGATAATCATCTAGTTCAACCCTTAATAGTCTACACATAAGCACAAAGATCAGTCCAAATATTTAAAAAAGATAAAAAAATAACCCAAAGGATATTTTCATGCTCCTATGATGACTTTTTATTATAGATATTCCAACTAAACCATTAAATCTTGAATCAATTTTACTTTCATTATGTAAGTAATTATAGAAATTAAATTATCTTCTGACACCAATTTGATTGTGAACTCAACCACTCACCCATGTTCTAAACTGTATAAATATTCCGAGAAAACATCCTAAAAATTTTCTAACACCAGATGAAAATAAGCATACATCATTCCACCACTATCTATAGAATTCCAGATGATTTATTCCATGATAAAATCCAATCTTTACAGAATTGGTCATGTATAACTAACATCAATATACCACTCACCTTATGGAGAATATATTTTCTTTATTGTGATATGACAGTAAATCTACTCATATAATAGTTGGTAAGGGCCTGGTGTATAACTAATCAATCCATACTTAGTATCATGTTTAATCCAAGCATTTTGAGCAAGAACTTTTCCCAAAGGAAATTATAACAACCAACCTATAGAAAACACACCTTGAAATGATTAATACTTTCTGACCTCACTCCCAATGGTGTGGTAATGGTTAAAACAATATCTAATATTTCTACATCCTATACCGACCCATTTTCAAAAGTATTAGAATGAAATAAATATAATGACCTTATTTCTCAAAAACACATGATAAGGATGATGATATGAGAATTGTACCTCAAACAGTATATGTTCATACATCAACATCTATTAGAGCAGTCCTAATATTTTGAAACTAAATTATCCATCTAACCTAGGATCTTATTTAAATTTCCTAAGATATATCATTTTATTCATACATTTTCTCAAGCCCAAGGATACCACATCCTCATCCAAATCTTGAATGTCCAATAAAACTCTAGCTACAAGCATGTTGGGGTGAATCTAAGACCCATTTTGATTCTTGTTCATGTACTCAACCTATTAAACAAGTATTATATGGAATTTTTTGACATAAACTCTATGGATGACCCAGTCTACCCTAGATCTAACACATGACCACGGGGTACGGACATCGTAGGTACATATCACAAAATCTTCCACAATGACAGCACAACAACCTAACATGATCTTAAGATTTTTTTTCCACATCCCTGACTACTCTACCCACTACATCTTTTACAGAAATTATAATTAAGACAGTTCTTACCACCAATGAATGAATTTCCGTATTTTACTACAGAAAAAACATGGTCGCTGGTTGGAGCCTCCCTTAAATTCACATCCATGAATAGAGCATGATTCAAAATGAAATAAAATATAATTATATGGAGTATGTTTACATGTTACTTGATCTCATACTAAAGAATGAACAGAAAATTTGTTGACCAAGAGACATCATCAACTTCTACATATGGATAAATAAACTATAGGTCGGTAAAAAGTCTAGCATAGTCTAGTAGTAACAAACCCTCTCACATCAGATTTATTAACTTGTGATATTTTATCATCCCTTAATGATTCTTAATAGAAATAGATCATAAAAATCATCATAATTTCCATATAAGATGGCTCATATTGCTACCCAATGTCCTCCATAATATCCAACAAACACTTGGATAGTTAATGATGTATATATATTACATGAATCACCCTATTATCTGCATGTGTTTTGATTTTTTTGTATATTATTTTGACTCACTAAATCCACAACTCAGTTTATTTTCATACCCCTTCCCTAATAAACACATGTAGATGGTGAAGTTGAAATTATCATTTCATATGAGCCATTAAAGGAGTGGTATAAATAGTATCCCTTTCCATGGATAACATGAACCTTCGGAAGCTATAACATATATGAACATCCAAGTTCTCCTCAACAACTATCAGAATATATGGTTATGGTGTATTAGGATCATGATTATTTCAACTTTCTTAATGATCATGTTGAAGAAGACAAGGATTAGTTTTATCTACAAGTCAAAGGCGCACCTTATATAAATGACTACAAACAAGGTTTACCTACTAGGTGACTTTATCTTAGAACTAGTAAATCATTGTCTCTATAGAAAAGGATTATATGTATTTTAACATGACATAAAAAATTATTCCATTTATCTAGTGAAACAGATGTCTTATATCATAGTTATATAGGAATGTATATATCTTAGGAAATAATAGATAACCCATATTATGAAAAAATCATATCAATATATATCAAGGATCCAATTTTGATGCATGTATTATTATCTCATGTCATACATGTCCATGAATAAAAACCACAGAAAATAATAACACCATATAAAAACAATCCTCACATAACATGTAAACCATCCAAATAGGAATAATGTCGATTATAGTAAGAACAAGTCAGAAACATGAATCACGTTGACGGGTGCTCAAATTTTCCATCATAAACAGGTTAGATACTCCCATGAAGTAGTTCATTACCATGCCGTGACACATACTATTATCCTATAGACCTATCCCAAACAGTACGAAAAAGGAAAACTGGAATCCAACTTCTCTAATTCTACTTTGTAATCACGCCAATATGGAACACTCAAATATGGACAGAAATGGATTGTTACAGTACCTAAATCATAATTCCCCATAATCCAAACTATTCTGAAAAGTGGATGGTTTTGGATAGTATACCTCCTTTGTATGTTGTCTTTTAGTAAAAGAGACCATTTATAATAAAAATGGAACAATCAGTGTAAAACAATGTAGAAGATGATAATAAAGGCTAACTGAATAATCCTAAAAATAATACTGAAAATGTAATCACCTTATAGAATGTAACTAATTTTTGTGATAGAATAATACAAGAAAATGACTTGTGTACTCAAATGAAATGCCCAATGACCTGTGTTATAAGACACCAATTGTTCCCATCTCCAAACATTATCCATAAGACAAAAAAGCAATCAAAAAAAATGACATTTTCCCTTCTCCAACCCCGTATCCACAAATACATTTCAGGTTCCAAAAAATTGCATGAATATAGTTCAACTAGAACACAGTGGGTCGACATTACCATGTCTAAAAAACAAGTCTGATAATAAGTTTATTCAATAATATGCTAATCTGGTATATTAGTTAAATTAATAAATAATTAAATAAAACAAAATTTACCAACTCTATGAAAAAATATCTCTAAGAATGTAATATAACTATGTAAACAATAATAATATATCCAATATGATGATCATGCATTGGTGTTAATCCAGAATATATCTGATCATGCATTATAATCATTCCAATAAAAACTATTAATCATCGTATATTCACAATAAAATCTGAGTCAAATGCCAACATGTACATAGTAAGGGACTAGGAATAGTAAGCTTTTTATAATCGTAAAAGCATGGTCTAGGCTGAGCTCGCTCAATATAATAACTATAGCATATATGTGTAATATATCATGTGAAAATCTTGTTATATAATCATATCAACATAAATAAATCTATCATACATAATGGATATAAAAAATCTCATCACATCTAAATTGTAAATTACGAAAATTTCCATCATTCCATCAAATTACACTTTTAAAATCAATTCCTAGAAGATTAAAAATTATATCAATAAAATTTAATACACACGATTAGGATTATATAATAAAGAGTCACTCAAGGTCGCATATCCTGATAGTCATAAATTAATCAATTATCAATTTATATTCCATTTAAAACCAATGGAATTCGAGGGATATTCACATAAAATTATTTAATTAATTTTGGTCAACACAGAAATGTTTTCATTAAGATATTTCAAAAAAATAATAATAATCAATCCCTTAGGGTTAAGATTCAGACAAACTTCCATTAATAGATGAACCAACAGAGCTTCTAATAGCCAACTCCCATAAGGATGTGGGTGCTGAGGATTTTAAATAGTTCCCTAGATCAAAACAAATCAAAATCATAACCAACAATGCATTCATTCAAATAATCACGCTATAATAGTAAAGAGAATATATTAGAGAAGTAAGAAACCCATTGAAAAGGATTTATTAAGGGTTTCACAGGTTAACAACATGTCTGAATTGGATGTTGATATCCCAAAATCACTGGGAAAATTCTCTACGGTCGAGTGGAGAGGACATGTAGTGAAAACATACCAGAATTCAGATACAAATCCAGTTAAAAATAGCATGTCCTGAATTTTCACAAAGTGTAACAAGGGTTCTCATCATGTGAATGTTTTTATTGGCAGACTCCTAAAAACCAATCACCAATAATTTATTTTTTAAATTCCATAAAAAATTACATGACATATAAATGTTATAAAGTTTATTTTTCAGACAATTTTTAATTTAAGACTCCTAAAATCCTTTAAAATTTTCCAAATTAACTACAATCCATAATAACACTTAAACCATTCAAACCCAGACTCCATTAATTCAAATAAAAATGAATTCCTAAATGTATGGTCATTTTACCAAAAAAGGCTCTCTATCTCAAAACAAGACCTGGACACTAATTCTTAAATGAATAACTCAAAGGGATTCATACCAAAAAAAGTTGGATCTTAATTAATCAATATATGAAGCCATATTAGGTTAATGTTATTTGATGATTACTTTTATTTTTGATGATTTTTTTAATATTGTTTTAAATATTTAAAGAATTATATTATTATATTTTTGGAAAGAGGACAATCTACATGATTAGAAATAACCCATTAAATTTGAAAAGGTGGTAGGGCTTGAACGCACATAATAAGGGTGACACGGGTCCAAGGCCATCCATTATGCAATGTTATTTAATAGTTAATATTAAATTGTCTTCACTTAAATTATTTTAGGAAAAAATGTATTTATTTTTTTGAAATATATTATATGATAAAATCATTAAAAAATTTATCATTTTAATGTTATTAATGATATATTTGTAGATGTTTTATTGGATTGAGGTATATATAACAATTACATATAGTGTAATATATTATTTCATAATAATAATATTACATTTATGATGAACGGTAAGAGATAACCATGGAGGATAAATTATTATTAAATTTTTTGGTTATTGAGGTTAATTGGGATGTATGGTTATTTATATAAGGAATGATCATAGATTAATACTTAGTTCTATTATTTAATTTTATAGATTAATATATTATTTCTTTGTATAATGTTATATTCATTAGAGAATTATATAAATTTTAGCATAAAAATTTAGGTTAATTAATGATAGTTGGAATAGATTTTTATTATCTTATGGGTAATGTGATTCCTTAGAACTTGATTTTAGTGCTTCTGGTATAAAAAACTAATCCTAAATACTAATTTCCAGATGAAAGAGATTATATTGTAGTGAAATTTTATTAATGGAAGAAATTTTAATTTTAATATATGTATAATTAATTTTTAAAAAATTGTATATAAAAAGGATTTGTCCTTATATCAAAAATAAATCTTGAATTTGTTTTCGCATATTACCATTATTTTTGGAAAACTGATTTTCTTTTCAGTACTCATTGTATTATAGTTTATTAGTAATTAAATTTATCATGTTGACTATATATTAGTACTTAGAAATTATTCTAATGTTATATTTATATATTTTAACTTCCCATCATTTTTACCATATCATATAACCCAAATACGTGACATTTAATGTATCATTTTGGATTTCAACATTCTTTTTTAAATGATGTTTTAGTATCCATATATATGATGTGGATTTCCAAAAATGATATACTTGTGATGAAAAAACAATAATTTGATTTGAAAAATTTATTTATACGGGGAATAATTTTTCACCCCGATATTTAATAATATATTAGTCTTTAAATAAATTTAATCTCTTTGATAGCATTAGATACACTAAACCCCATGTTTAAATGAACTATAATATAGTATATCATTATACAATTAAATAAAAATTATAGGGAATTATAAAGTATAAAAATTTATGAAAATTTTATGTTTTATACATGTATAAAATAATATCATTTGTAATCAATCAATTATAAATATAAATAATTTTAATTTTAAATCAAAATACATGTTTTTCTGAAAAACTATTTTATTCTTGAAATTTATTTTTATATTATGAAAAATATTTAAATATATTCTTTCATTATTATAATTATATTAATTTATTATATGTTCAATAAATATTTTTATTATGTACTTAATATTATTCATAAGAATGAGATAGAAATAAATATTGTTTTATTCTAAATAAAAACTTTTTCTAAAAATTGTTTTCATCATAGATTCCACACTCATTTTCAACCTAATTTTTTTCTACTTTTAAAATAATTATATGAAAAAATTTAATTAATTTTTTAAATATACATTTAAATATATTTTTAAAGTTATTTAGTTATAATTTTCCAAAATAATTATAATTCGTTATTAAATAGAGAAAATAATAATTTTTACTCTAAATTTTATTTTATTTTACATTATTTATAAAGAGGCCTATTTTAGAAAAAAAATAAAAAAAAATTATTTTTATTAATCCTATTTGGGACACTGAAAACAATTTTATATTCAATTTTCATCATTCATGTGGGTTTACTTTTAAATTATGTTTTTTCACATTGAAGAAATTAAGTTGTTAAAATATATTCAAATTTTTTAATAATAATAATTAATATAAGGAAATTAGTTTAACTTTTTTTTTATAATGATTTGTAAAAAGAGTAAAAATTAATTTTGACGGTTAATGTTAAACATAGTTTATAAAGAGTGGGGGGTTAAACAAAAATATATTGGAATTGTTTATAATTAAAACTATCTAACTCATAATGAATGAAAATATTTAGACCTTATAATATCCAAAAATTAAATCTATGGGAATTTCGAAGAATTGTTCCATTAAATTAATTAATCATTTAGTATGTGTTTATGAAATTTCAAAGTGGTCCCCCTCCCCCCACTTATAAAAAGTCCCCCAATATCAATTCCTCTCCACACACCATGATACTTTATGTTCCATAAACTATTTCTAATTACCTTCCATAAATCCCTCACCATGTATTATGCTCCATTTTTGACAAAAAAAATTAATTCAATTTAGTTTTTCAGTATAAAGATAATGAGGTTTTCTAAATAAGACGTATAGTTCCCAACCATGCATCATTATTTTATTTCTCCGTTCAAATGTGTTCAAATATTATCTGACCACAATGATATAGAAATATAATCTTCTCCCTTATATAATTTTTTTAATTAATTACATTATCTATATCAATATCCTCTTCCATTAAAATACAAACAAAACCATCGATCTTGTGCACAGCGGACCACCAGCTCACATACAGATTTAATTTATTTTTCATCACCGCCTCTCACTGATGGATTTAATTACATGTTTTTTTTTGTAAATTATATTTATCAAATTGTCACGTCCCCCTCCCACCATAGATTCCCCTCTTGAGATGCCAATGGTGAAAGGGAGATAATGACCCCCGAGTCTCGCCTCCAGTATGCCCCGGGTTGGGGACTAGTTCCAAGGGTATGAGTTTTCACAAATATGGGAGGCATTACCCTTTTTATTATTTTATGATCGGGAAATAGAAAAGGTCAACCACCAAAAAGGGAAAAGAACAAGTGTATAGAAATAAACCCAAACCAAGCCCACATGCATGTTTAAACAATTTTATAATAAGGTACAAGTACAAGAAAGCTCAAAAGTACAATACCAAAAGAAAACAAGAGTAAATCAACTGCAACAACTCCAACTGTCCGACTAATAGGGTCCCGCACAGCCCTGGCAGTCCTCCTGGAAACCTGAAAGTAAATTTAGTTTGAGCATACAATTATACTCAGTAGGGAAACCTAAAGCACTCGTGCAAAAGTGGGGAGACACCCTAATGCCCCGTGAGAACAACAGAAGGAACCTAGCAAGGAATTCTATCCACCCAACCTCATCAGCCACACTCACCAAAAACACAACACAACATGTAGTAGTATATATGAACATGAGTATTGGGTACCCCGCACCATTTCCCTTTAGTCAGCTACTCTTCCTAACGACGAATGTCCTTATGCTGCCACTCTCCCCGCCTGCACACACCTGGGCCTCACAAACAAGTATCCCGCCCGCACACACCTGGTCCTCAAAACCATGTATCCTACCCGCATACACCTGGGCCTCAATCGAAACCTACCCGAGGAGTCTTGGGTGTAAGGTCGCCTCAAGACATCATAGTCTATCAGCCTGCCCGAAGAGTCTTGGGCTAAAACCACCCCAATCGAAAACTACCCGAACAGTCTTGGGTGTAAGGTCACCTCAAGCCATTACAACCAAGGTAAGAAGGAGCAAGAAGGAGCTACTAACTAAGGGGAAAACCCCATCTCCCATGAAATGGGAGTGTTCGACACTGAGAGCTCAACATGGGTGGGGTGCGATAAAACACAAAAGATATATATATATATATATATATATATATATATATATATATAGCAACCACTCAGCCCAGCCTATGGCTTCTAAACAAGGAAACCTAGCACCTGCCTCGTAAATACTACTACAAAGCATGCATACAACAATAACCCCAACCCCATTTAGGATTTCACATATCAACGGAACTACTTTATTAGTTCCTTAACTATTGGGCAACTATCCACAACAAACCAAGACGATCATTCGCATAAAAAATCTCTGTCATCCACAAATCATGTTAGGAAAACACAAGAAACACAACCAAGTCCCTTTTTAACAACCAACCACCCCATTGATTACTAATCCAGTTCCATTACCTTAAGCCACCATTCACTAACTCTTCCAATTTTATTTAATTATTCACAACCATAGCCTGTTCACATTTAAACCCATCACTATTTCCCCACTTCCAACATCCATAACCACAACCACACCAAAGCTTGTACGTCATTATTATCCATTTAATACCATTTATTGCATGCCTGCTGCCCATCACCATTATAGAATTCACACCAACCCACAAACAAGTCAACCGCAGCCCTGCTGCTCCCCCGATCCTCAACAACCCACAAAACACCCCCATCACATGCCATGTAACCAAGCCAATGCCCACATGTTCATTATTCCATTTTTTCAACCAGGGTGATCACACAAGGGTTCCAGATTTTCATTTTCCAACTTTACTTGATATCCAAATTTCCACAATGTTTCCATCCATAAGAAGAGGGAAACATTTAATTGCGTAATCAAAGGCCCCCAATGACTGTGATTTTCAGTAGGTAAAAGCTCATTCAATTCACATCATAATCATAGGATATATAATGTAAAGTAACAGCAATCACAAACAACCCAACCCCATTCTTTAACCTATTATTATCTTTAATTATTATGCTTCAAATGTTCTTCACGTAAACAAGAGAACTCCCACCCCACATGATGCAAAAATTAGAGAGACGAAGGTAAGATCCCTACCTCAACTAGTTCTGATAGCAAATCTCCCATGTATCAACCATAGTAGACTTCCTTCGGCATCCTTCAATTCTGTTGGGTCCCGGAAAAACCTCCTTGGGTGGATGTCAGAAAATAAAGGCCAAAGGAAAGACAATGGATCCAAGCTCGGATGTTCTTCCTTGTCGTTATGATCCAATGACAGCTGAAGGATCGTAAATCAGAGCTTAGATGATGAAGTTATGGAAGAAAATGACATTGAGTCTCTTGAGAGAGCTCTGCTCAGAGGAGAGGGGAGGAGAGGTGTGAGTTGAAAGGTGGAGGGGCCCCCTCCTTTTATAGGCGAGAAGAGAAAAAGTACACAGCGTGTACTTTATGGTAAACAGCGTGTACTCGGTTCTTTCACACGGTCTCCACTCGGCTTTTAACACGGCTCAGTGGCCATTGACTGGTCAACACGTGGTTTGAGGGTAACACATACGCGGGGAAAGACTACATGACGTGTAGTTTGGACACACGAAGTGTACTCATTTATTTCATGCGTCAAGGACATGGACTCAACACGGCACTCGGCTGTTGACTGGTAACGCGTACGTGGGGAGGGACTACACGACATGTATTTTAGGGTGCATGGTGTGTATCCATTTACTTCACACAGCAAGGACATGGCCTTCATCATGGGGTATACCCGACATAGGGGTACACGGCATGTACTCAAACTACATGGAGTGTAGTTTCAAAATTTCAGAAAGTGTGGGAAAATCCATTTTACTCTCCAGAACACTTCTTAGCTTTCTTTTTGACCAAGGAATGGGTCAGAGATGTCCTGACCATTACATCAGATACCTCTTATAACATTCTCGTCCCCGAAAATTCAATAACAAACCCAGGTGAACCCAACATGATACCTCTTAGGGTTCTCGTTATAACAGGAACAAAACCAACAACCCTAATTATTGGTGTTAGGAATTACCTCTCCTATGTTGAGATATTATCCACATTAGGCGGCACTGACTCACCTGCATGGGTTTAATCACATCCTCATTAATGCGTCTTGATTATGAATCGGGTCTTCCCACTTCTATACATTAGGATTTTTCAACTCACACTGCCCCCAACACCGCACAACCCACACACTTCCCGAACACGTGGTTTGGGGAAAATTCCTTTTCGTATGTCGAGATATTATCCGCTTTAGACGGCACTAACTCACCTGCATGGGTTTAATCGCATCCACATTAATGCATCTTGATTAGGGATTAGGTCTTCCCCTCCCCACATTATATGTCTCTTCACGTACATTTAAGGAAAAGAGGGAAACAACATAGCATTAAAAACTCACAAAAACAAGGTCTAGACCCAAAGAATGAGCAAAAGAGTTCCAAAAATGGAGTGTAATGCTCCCAAAAAAACATAAAGGAGATCATTCAAGAAAACCCAAACACATCTCCATCGATCCTTGGTCCTTCTAGAGATACTGCCCTTGAGTCATGCAACTATCCGTGTTCAGCTCCTCTGCCTCTCTGTTGACGTCCGCCTCCTTGACCACGTCCCGATTGGGATCCTTGAGGAACTCCTTGTGGTTGGACACCACCTGCTTCATCTTCCCTGAGAGGGACTAGAGCCTGTTGCTGCTGGAAGGGTCTTTCCGGTGACTGGTGCTGCTGAGTCGGGCGCTGAACCTGTCCATATCCACCGTAATGAGCTTGGGTCGGGCACCGACTCCCAACATGCCTGAAACCTCCACAAGAAAAACACTTCAGTCCTGGGATCATGAAAAAGGGATGAGGACCCGAAGATCTGAACTGGAACTGCTGGGGCCTGCTCTCTATTGGACTAAAACTGGATGGTCCCGTCGCAGGAGACTTGCGGCTGAATTCCTTCCCCTTCGACGAACATGGATGGATCCCATCACGTGGTGTACCTCCCAGTGATTGCATCCCCTCTACAACCTCTTCTATCTTCTGTACCGCCAAGTACGTCAGAATAGTGAAGGGGGTGACAACATACTAGAGCGAAGGACGAAGTGCCTCCTCCAAACGACTCTCCCGAGACTCCTCATCCGGAAAGAGATCTAGAGAAAAGCATAGGAGATCCTTGAACTTGATCCCCAAATATTGTACAGACATACTCCCCTGCTAAAGGGAGAGTAACTCCTGCTGCTTCTCCACCTTGATCATGGAAGAAAGGAATTCCTCTCTGAATTCCTTCTCAAAGTCAGCCCATGGGACCTCTGCCTCTATCCTCTCTCTAAGGTAAAGCGTCCACCACTATCGTTCCGCACCTCTCAGCTGACTAACTGCTAGGGTAACACAATACTCCCTCGGATCACAGAATAAGGTAAAAGAGATCCCTAGCTCCTCATGCCACCCCTCCTTCTACGCATCCGAACTACTACCATCGTAATTCTTGAGGGTTTGCCGCAAGAAAGAACGGAGAGACTTCTACCACTGGCTAGCTTCCTCCTCTCATTCAATCCTCAACTGATCGACCGCCTGAATCTACTGGGACTCGGCCATCTGAGCCACCCGGGGACGACATCCATGTGACATAACTGTACGGTAAACAAGGATCTCCTAAGCCCAAGTAGCAAGGAATTTATAAAGATTTCACTTTATCATTTTATTCAATTTATTTCCCAGAACACCCAAATCAAGTAAAACACAATCATGATGATGTATGTACCTTCCCTAGGGTCTCTACCCTCCAATCAATGTAGTCTCACTCGGTCGTTCAGTAGGATCAGAGTCCTTACATCGGATCACGGGGGGGGGGGGGCTAAAATCTAGTGTCTTAGCCGGTCTTCCCTGGCCTATGTCATGCACCAAGATTAACTAACATTGTTGCACTAGCATCCCATGCAGTCTTCACAGTGCCTAACTGCAGAATCCATCCTATCTCTCAACCTCCCTCTGATACCATTCTGTCACGACCCCCTCCCACCAAAGATGCCCCTCCTGAGCTGGAAATGGTGAAAGGGAGATAATGACCCCCGAGTCCCACCTCCAGTAAGGCCCAGGTTGGAAACTATCACCAAGGGTATGAGTTTTCACAAATATGGGAGGCATTACAGATTTTATTATTTTAAGATTGGGAAATTGGATAGGTAAACCTCCATAAAGGGAAATGAACAAGTTTATAGAAATAAACCCAAACCAAGCCCACATGCATCTTTAAACAATTTTATAACAAGTTACATATAAAATAAATCTCAAAAGTACAATACCCAAAGAAAACAAGAGTACATCAACTGCAACAACTCCAACTGTCCAACTAGTAGGGTCCCGCGCAGCCCTACTAGTCCTCTTAGAAACCTAAAAGTAAATGTAGGGTGAGCATACATGTATACTAGGTAGGGAAACCTAATGCTCTCATGCACAAGTGGGGAGACATCCTAATGTCCCGTGAGAACAACTAAAGGAACCAAGCAAGGAATTATATCCACCCAACCTCACCAGCCACACTCACCAAAAACACAACACAACAGGTAGTAGTATATAAGAACAAGAATATTGGGTACCCCACACCATTTCACTTTAGTTAAATTCTCTTCCTAACGGGAAACATCCTGACACTACCACTCTCCCCACCCACACACACCTGGGCCTCACAACCACGTATCACACCTGCACACACCTGGGCCTGACAACCACGTATCCTCCCCGAACACACATTGGCCTCAATCGAATCCTACCTGAGGAGTCTCGGGTGCAAGGTCGCCTCAAGCCATCATAGCCTATCAGCATGCCCGAAGAGTCTTGGGCTAAAAACACCCCAATCGAAACCTACCCGAAGAGTCTTGGGTGTAAGGTCACCTCAAGCCATCAAAACCTAGGGAAGAAGGAGTAGGAAGGAGCTTGTAACTAAGGGGAAAACACCCTCTCCCATGAAAATGGAGAGTTCAACACGTAGTGCTCAACATGGGTGTGGTGCGATAAAACACAAAAGATACATATATATATATATACAACAACCACTCCACCCAACCTATGGATTCTAAACAGAGAAACCAAGCACGTGCCTCGACACTGATACCATGAAGCATACATACAACAACAACCCCAACCCCATTTAGGTTTTCACATATCAACAGAATTGGTTTATTAGTTCCTTAACTACTGGGAAACTATCCTCAACCAACCACGTTGATCATTCGCATAAAAAATCCCTGCCATCCCCAAATCAAGTTAAGAAAACACAAGCAACACAACCAAGTCCCTTCTTAACAACCAACCAACCCATTGATTACTAATCCTGTTCCATTACCATAACCCACCATTCATTAGCTCTTCCACTTTTATTTATTTATTCACAACCATAGCCTGTTCACATTTAAACCCATCACTGCAGCCCTACTACCAACCTCCATAACCAAAACCACACCAAAGCCAGTACATCATTAATATCCCTTCAATACCATTTATTGCAGCCCTGCTGCCCATCACTATTATAGCATTCATAACAACCCACAACCAAGTCAACTGCAGCCTCGTTGCTCCCCCAATCCACAACAACCCACAAAACACCCCCATCACATGCAACGTAACCAAGCCAATGCCCACATGTTCATTATTCCATTTTTTTCAACCGGGGTGATCACACAAGCGATCCAGATTTTAATTTTCCAACATTACTTGATTATCCAAATTTCCACAAAGATTCCATCCATATGAAAATCCAGAAGGAGATTTCAACATTTAATTGCGTAAGCAAAGGCCCCCAATGACTGTGATTTTCAGTAGGTAGAAGCTCATTCAATTCAAAACATAATCACAGGATATAGAAAGTAATGTAACAGTAATCACAAACATCCCAACCCCATTCCTTAACCAGTTATTATATTTATTTAAGCCGGTTCAAAAGTGCTTCACATAAACAAGAGAACACCCACCCTGCATGATGCACAAATTAGTGAGATGAAGGTAAGATCCCTACCTCAACAGGTTCCGATTGAAACACTCCCCCAGATCAACCTTAGAAGACGTCCTTCAGCGTCCGTCACTTCTGTCGGGTCCCAGAAAAACGTCCTCGGGAGGAAGTCAGAACGGAAAGGCCAAAGGAAAGACAACAGATCCAAGCACGGAAGTTTTTCCTCAACCTTACTATCATGTGGCTGCTGACGGATCGTAAATCGTAACTTGGACGAAGAAGTTATGGAAGAAATATCCTTCGAGTCTCTTGAAAGAGCTCTTCTCAGAGGAGTGGGGAGGAGAGGTGTGAGTTGAAAGGATGAGGGGACCCCTCCTTATATAGTTGAGAAGAGAAAAAGTACACAGTGTGTACTTTATGGTACAAGGAGTGTACTCGGTTCTATCACACGGTTTCCACACAGCTTCTAACACAGCTCTACGACCATTGACTGGTCAACACATAGTTTGAGGGTAATGCATATGCGGGGAAGGACTACACGGCGTGTAGATTGGACACACGGCGTGTAATCCTTTATTTCATGTGGCAAGGACATGGCCTCAACATGGAACACGGTCGTTTACTGGTAACGCGTACAGGGGGAGGGACTACAGAACATGTAGTTTAGGGTTCATGGCGTGTACCCATTTACTTCACACAACAAGGACACGACCTTCAGCATGGGGTATACTCGGCATGGGGGTACACGGCGTGTACACAAACTACACGGCGTGTAGTTTCAAAATTGTGGAAATTGTGGGAAATGTCCATTTTACCATCTAGAACACTTCATAGCCTTCTTTTTACAAAGGAATGGGATGGAGTTGTCCGAGCCATTACAAAAATAATTATACTTATTCAAATATAAAATCACATCTATATTTTTATCTTCCATTCTGCTGGGAAAATGAAATTATCGTTCTTGTATACCCATGGACTACTACCTCCACAAAGCGATGTGACTTGTTTTCCATTATATATTGAAATGAATTTATCAAGGATATAGTTAAAGAATATATATGATTTCTATTATAAAAAATTCACACGTTATTTTTTAATTATTATCTTCCATTATTTTTCCATCTCTCAAAAAAATAAAAATACCATTCATGCATCCATGGATTATTTTATCTCCATAGATAATGTAGTTTTTTTAATATAACATTTTTGAATGACAATACGTATTTATATAATGTTTATATATTATATTAATATATTAATAAAATTTATTTATGTGATTAAACCACGATAAAATTAGTATGATCAAAACTTCTGAACATATATATATTTATAAAAAAAGTTGTTATTACCAAAAATAATGATTTGAATAAATAACTATTGATAAACTAGTGATAATTTTATATAATTAAATAATTTATGGGTTGATAAAAACTAGAATCGTTTTTAGTATATTTATAATAGATGTGTATTTATTATAAAATTTCATCGAGTTGGTACTATGGAATTTTTACTTAATGTATGGGATATTATCAGAATATCCTAATATTGAGGTATACTGTATTATTATGGACCAATTTATTTTATATAGTGTATATAAATCCCATTGAAATTTAATATATTGAATAAATAATTATTTATAAGATTTTATATTTCAATTCATATTATTTCATCCAGATGGAATTAACATGACTGTTTCCTTACGGTAAGGGGTTTTATAAATCCATTTATTTGCAATCAGCAATAATAATTCAATAGTGTCTTTAAAATTATATTATTATGTTTTTAATAATAAATAAGGATATTATGTTGAGTTAAAAATATTTATTTTGATTAAAATTTTTAAATCATAATCATTTCATTGATCAATTCTAACTTAAACATCATCATTATTGTAAGGGCTCTTCTTCTAAAATTATCTTCTTTCAGATATATATAATTTTATACACCTATATTATTTTTTGAGGGGTATCTAATTACTATATTATATTTCATTTCATAAATATAATTAAAATCATGTTATTTAATGTTTCATTGGAATTTATTTATTCCATGTCGGTTAGGATTCAAAATATAACAACATTGTAAGGGTATACTTCGCAATCTCATCTTTATTCGGGATTATTTATTTTTAAAACTATGTTATGGCAATTTTATGAAATATATATCTTAAACAATAAATATTTTATGCTCATATGGATATTAATTATATTTCCAAATATTATTTTTATTTTACTCAATTTGGATCTTAAAATGATTAATAAATTGTTTTCATGAGAAGATGACACTAACATTCTCATCATTCGAAAATAATTTTTGTACTGTATAAATGTTTTATAATAATTTTTTAATTAATTTTTTTAATAGTATCATATGATTGTTAAAATTAATTTGTTCCAATGATTGAAATTTTAAATAATATTTTTTAAGGAATAATTATTTCATTTTCCAAAATGGTGCGATTCTATTTTTTTATTAAAATGTAAAAAGATTATGTATTTTAAAATGCCCAACATGAAGTCAATTTCCATTAATAATGACCAAAAAAATAGACATTACTTCACAAGTTTTCAGAATTATTTTCAAAAAATATTTTTTCTTAAAAATAATGAATTTGTTAATTTTATTAATAGTGGATTTAAAAATAAAAATGGTTTTTCCAAAAGTATGTCTTCAATAATCTTTTTATTGTATCTGTATTCATTAACACCATTATCCATTTATATTAATTATTCTCAAATAGGGATATTTATTAATGATAATATCCATATCATTTATCTAGATGGTTTATAATAAGTTATTATACTGAAATATTAACGTTTCATATGCTTCTTTTTCTATACAATGGTTTAAAATGATTATGTAGTGGATTGTTATTATCCCATTTAATATGTTGAATTCATTGAACATATTAACTAATGGATGAGAAATAATTTAGCCCCTTTATGCATATATTTTCATCAACTGAAAAACTAGTTTCAATATTTTTCTAAGAGATATCATATTTATGTTAGATGTATTGAAATATAGAATTGGTGTTTTTTTATGATGTATTAAAATATTAATTACATTATTTTGAGATTGGTTATTTAATTAGACATGAAAAATTATATAGTTATGATATGAATTCATATGTCTTAAAATGATTTGATTAGTTATATGTAATTATTTTCTCATAATTTCATCTAGCCATATTATTTTTAATGATCATGTTATTGATTAAATGGAATTATTTTTCAGTAATAAACATTTATGTATTGGTAATTAATTATTTATTCTTGATAAATTCCTCTTTATATAACTAAAAATGAGTATTTGATCCCACTATTTGTATTGTTCCCTTCCCCTATGATATAAAGAAGGTATATTTGAATGAGTTCAATGATGATGAATATTTACTTTCACAATGTTTTATTTATATTTTTTATAATGTAATATGATATTAGAGATGTTACTAGATTACCGAGAACACTAAATAGCTTTTTTCCTTTGGGATGCAACCAGTTGTATCTTATGCTAATGTAATAAAGTATAACCTACATTAAAATACTAGGGTTGGTGTATTTACAATAATTCACTATTAGTTCAATTTATCATAATTATATTTATATAATGTATTGATTAGTAAACTCTTATGAATAAATAGGGTTTATATATCCATTAATCTAGTTAGTTTTTATCGATAATTAACTGAATAATTTTTTTTTTCATAAAATGGTTTACCAACATAACTATTTCTAAATTCATGATTTTATTATAATGATATTTGTAATATTAATAATTTACATATTAATTTGATAAAAATAATATATATCTCAATTAGGAAATTTATTATTATTGTTATACATTATATAAATCCATTTATATTATTACATGTAACCGTTGAAATTGATACACTATTTTATTAAATTAATTTTTAATTTCATGTGCAACACATCACAAAATTATAGAATAAATAGTTTTATTATAGTAATATTTCTTTTTAAGATTCTATTATAACAATAGATAATAGTTTTTTAAGGTTTTAATGATATATATCATATTTATAACATGTTACAAACTTTTATAATCACATATTATAACATTATTGAATGTTTATGAATAATATTGTCACAAAAAGTATTTAATAAGGTAGATTAATATTTTAATTTTGAAATAAAATTCTCATATATGGTTGATTTTTATATTACAATACTCTATTTGGTTAGGAATTTTAAGAGAATAATAATCCAGCCATCGATCTTGTTATATTTTCATGTGAGTAAATTATATATAATATAAAACATGCAATGTGATTATATGTCAAAAACATTCATAGTAATTCTGAAATTTCATATTCAAAAAAATTAGTGTTGTTTTTTTCAATTTTTTAGATGGGGTTTGATATTTTTTTTCATTCGATTAGTGAATGAACATGATATTAATATCTAAGGTTCTTCATGTTATGGTCTATAGATAAATGGAAACCACAAAATAGCCACAGGGAACCATGCCTTTGTGGTCTAGGTATTTGAGTCCCATGAAATAGATATAGTGCTCTTGACATGTATCATCTATTGGACCAAACATCTATCATGGTCCTTGGTGTCAGAAAACACACTTTTAATTCATATATATTACATCCAAATATTTTAATATTCCTTTAATACTTCAAAAACATTGTTTAGTTCCATTATTGATTAATGTTAATTGAACATGAATATAAAAAATTGTTTCTAAGTGAAATAAATCATCTTCGGCTATGTTATCAGTAATTATTAAATTTGTTAGGAATCTCATATTTAATTCCTTTCTTAATTACATAGGGAATGGAAACATAAAAAATGGGAGAGCACAGATGCTCAATAAGGGTAAACAATAAGGTTTTAACATAACATGAGCACAAGGTTAAGGGAACATGAGAGTAACATTTGAAAACCATACCCTATATATCCTGGATCATAAAAAATAGTCTTATAATAAATCATGATTTTTCATAATACATGAATCATAATGTAATCAAAGAACATTATACCCAGGGTAATAACGTTGAAAAAGGCATAGATTTATGGAATACACATAATCACATAAAAAAATTTCTTTATTAGTTATGCCTAATTTTCAAGGCCATCATTATGGATTGATCACAGTCCCCAAACCATAATTTTAGTGACAGTTCACTCAGAATACTATTATAGTAGGCAAAGTACATTATTGAATAGGGTTCCATTCCCATTATAGTCATGTTCACCTCATGAGATATCTATAAGTGTATAATGAATTAGGGTGATATATAATTCCTTATAGAATATCCACATAATTAACATCATTAATATTTATTCTACAAGATCATAAATCATATTCAAAACATAACTCATAAGAAGGAAATAGATTTTGTATATTTTCATCAAATAATAACACTTGTAAATGAAATAAATTTAATTTTTTTATATACAAATCATAAGCCACCAAGAATATAATAGTTAATTTATCATTGGATAATATCCCCATAAATAAAAATAATAAAATTTGGGTTATTCTTATATATGAACATAAATAACATATAATAATCATTAAAAACAGTATTGATGAAAACAACCTGTTCACATTTAAATCAATCATATAAAATCTAAATTTTTAAAAAATATTAATTAAACCATTTTATTTCATAATAATAATGGAATTATATAAAATAATATTCATATAATTTTGTGGTCATGAATATGGAAAAAAAATTCATTCCATAGACATTGAAAAAACTCAATTCACCTTTTCTTTAATAGGTAAATAGTACATAGATAAAAAATGAGAAAAATATTCATTTTAAAACATTTATTAAAATAAATATGGGAATAAATTACATTAATAAGTAATTTTATTATATTAAAAACATTCCTTAAATAATTTATGTCAATGATATACTTGAATTAGAATGGAATTTTTACTATAGAGGGGGATAGTGTTAGTTTTCATTAAAATGATTCTTTTGGACTCATTAGTGTATAATGAATATAAAATGAAATTAAAAAAAATATTTGTAGAAATAATTATTGGAAAATATAATATCTCAATTTCTTGATAGATAAATCATATTTATTTAGTTTCAGAATCATATCATAAACAATGTCGACAACACATATGTTTGTAACATAAAAACCTTAAAACATTGGTATCTTTTGACTTATAATACCCATAATATAATTAAATATAAATATATATTTATAAATATCACATTATATTAATAATAATATTAATAAAATACTTTTATGTAAAATATACTAACCACAAAAAAATGATGTGAATCTAACATTATTTCCACTGAAGTAAAAGGGAGACAAAAATCCATTACTTCAAATCCCAATGTTCTTCGTATGAATATAAATGGTATATATAAATTTTTTGGGTTTAATATATATATATATATATATATTGTGGAACTATACTCATATATATCCCGCCATTTATTTTTTTAGTTATAACCTTTTATCATGAATTGATTTACGATTCCTTGTTAAAATAATTTTTTGGTGTAATAACTACTTCATTTTTCTTGTATGTTTTGGTACAATTTTTTTAACTAGTCTACATATATTTTGATTAAAACATCACAATAATTTTTTTAATGATATAAGTATCATAAATATTCATTGTATAAATATTTTCAGTCATTTATAAAATTTATATAATGAATAATGAATTATATCTTTAAGCGGGTGGTAGGTCGTACGTACACATGAATTCTATTTCAATTTTAACGATGTACGTAATGAAAGAAAGGTAAATATTAATTCATATTTAAATAATAATTTTTTAATATAGATATAATATATATACATTAAATATATCCTTATCACAATACATATAAAAATTAAATGAAAAATGTATCACGTCGCTTTGTAGAGGTGTTACTGCACATGTACCCACGAGTGATTTTATCATTTTCCAATCGATTTCATGATTAGAAGGTAGGTATTATTTTATAATTTATTTATTATAATTATTTCTTAAGTATAATATAAATATATATATATATATATGTTCAATCCATTATTCTTTCAATCTATGAGAGATAATGACAGAATACAAATTACATCGGTTCATGGGGATGTTGTCCCTATACCATCAATTAATAATATCATTTATCAGGAGATGGGACAGAATATAGATATAATTTATCCATTAGAATTATAATGTTTCATAAATAAGATTTAATAATTCTATTGTTTCATCATAATTGGTGACCATTTTTTGAGTGAGAATAAATAAATAAAATAAAATCCTTGGTTATGAATGATAAATTTTTTTTTGAAATCCATTGTAGGTTTTCATAAAAACCCCATCTTATAAGGTGTTTATAAAAACGTACTATATAAAATTGTAAGGGTAGTAATTAAAAGCATTATTAAATTGTTTCTAAAAAATAATTAAAAATTTCTTTTCAAGAAAAAAATACGTACAACGAATTGAGTGATTATTATTTATGAAATTATATATAAATTTATATTGAGTAGAAAATGTAATTATATAATATAATGTTATTAATATTATTCAATACTTCCAATTTAATGACTAGGTTATAACATTCATATTTATTTATAATGTTTTTCATGTCGTTTAAGCCCGATGTTTTCTACTGTATAAAATATCCAACATAATGTTCTTGTTTTAAAATCATTGGGATTTATATTCAATGTTCTTTTAAAAAATAGTTACTTAAAAATAAACATTATCTCACTAATTTAATTTTTTCCATTCAATATTATATTTTTTGAATTGAAACAACGTAAAAAGTGTTAAAAACGTCATATTGAGAAGAGAAAAGAAAAGTATAAAAATAATATCGAATTACAGGAACTAGTTTTATTGGTAGTAATGTAATTAGTGGGAAGTGATAATATAGGAATGAAAGATATGTGTAATGAATAAATAATGGCAGAGATTGATCTGCCCATTTGATCATATGAAATTAAATGATCATGATAAATTTAGTGATTGTAAAACCATAGACAATGGGGTTGTGAATAATATTATCAATTCAGCAGAAAAAAGTATCAACATATAATTTCAACCCAATATCATGTTATAATATTGAATCAATTTTTAAAACTGTTAAATATTCTTAAAAGTCATATTTTTATTTTATAAGAACTATAACTATGTTTTTTATAAATTTCAACTAAATTGTAATCTAAAAATTATAAATATGAATGTAATTTTTTATTACGAATTATAATTAATAATTAATGGACTATAATATATATAGTAAAATGAAATGAATTTTTTTCTATCTCTAAATATTTACCATATAGAAAATGGTTATTATATGTTACCCATAAAATTAAATTAATTTCTAAAACCTCAATAATAACACTCAATGTCCAACTTAAATCATTTCTTATGTGTTTATATTTTAATCCCTTACAAAATTAATTGGACAAAATTAAAAACTCAGTAATTGATAAATAATGTCACTAAATTTCCATAAACAACAAAAAATTAATCCTCCAAACATTATAATGTAACTATTATATCACATAAAAAATATTTCAAAACCTTCATCACCATAAAATATTAATCAGAATATAAATTTTTCTAATGTTAACTACATACTTATTCATTAAATAAAACACACATTATGAAATATATTTCATGAATCCAAAACAAAGTAAAATCCCTCAAAATTTAATTATTCAAAAAATAAATAATAATTTTAATGACCACCAATACTACCTAAATTACATCATCAATGTTAATCGCCTCATTATTCCAAGAAACAATTATTTTTTTCATCATCAGGAACATATTAATGGTTATCATTCCACAAATAATTATTTTTCAGAAAAATATCACAGTATATTTAAATAGAATTTCTAGGTTCTCTATAACGACCAAAGAAACTGTTTTTTGAGTAAAGACAAGTTTATTTTACAATGTCATCCATTAATTGAGAAAACAATCATCTTATAATATAATAATAATAATAAAATTGAGAAAACACATCAAAATGAATGAAATACCCTTTTATTCAAATGAGGAACATCTCGGTGACTACAACTCACATTTATCAAACAAGAAGCTTAGATAACCAATGATTCCAATTAAAACCCTGATTAAAATTATAGGGAGACCGCTTAAAACCACAATAACCCCTAGAATGCGGTAAGGGTCTTTTGAAAACTTCATAAAAAACATAAGGATGTTTGAAGCCACTGTAGCCTTACTGAGCACCAAAGGAATCACATGAACTATCTCCTCTTTTTCTCCTTCAGTTGTCTTGAGTGTTGGTTACCCCGAGATCATGCTTTTTATAAGAACACTTATCTGACCGTTAGACCGTAATGGCTATAAATATAACAGTTGGCTCCCGCATTATCCTCTTGTACACTAATGTTTTAATTTGGACTGTTTAAGATAAGTGTTGATTACCCTAGAAAGGTTCTAAAAGTTAATAATGTAATTTGCCTTAATATTTAAATAATGACATCAATAATAATATAATAAATTTATTGCTTGTTTTCCCAAAATTTGAATTATATTTTATTTTGAAAACCATTGTGAATTAATATTATTATTTTTTCCACTATTTATTATACACGTTTTTAACTTGAGCAAGTAAACATTTATTTTATAATTATATTAAATATCCTGGGTTTTTACATTTCCTAAGAAAATATTAATGAAAACTCTTGAGTTATATATATATATATATATATATATATCATCAAACATTAAATTAAATGTATTATTCTTATATCTAAATTTAAATATAAGTAATAATAATAATACAAATATTTATAATTTGACATTTTTGAAAAAATGTCAAATTATGATTTAATTTATGAAATTTGTTTCAAAATTATAATATTTACATCAATTCACTCTTATGTGTGAATTTGAAAATGATTAGTGATGTTGTTATGTTAAATGTTTAATTGTATTAATAACAATAACATAAATCTTCAATTATGGATAATTTAGATAATAAATATATAATTCAAATAAAGGAAAATAAAAATTTGTTTTGATAGGGGTGAATTAATTAGTATAATTATGTATTAAATGACCATTGACCTTTCTTAATATAATAATATGTGATTGATAATTTTTGGTAAATAATTATAAATTTAATATAATAAGGATAATAAAAAAATTTAAATGTATTGATGTTATATATATAAATAAGAAACCGTGGGAGTGAGAATAGCGTTTTCTTTCTCACTGCGTCACATTTAAGACCGTTCGATCCTTACCTGGGAAATCCTATAGTCTGTCACTTTTTAATACTGCATCGTGTCTTGGCCATTCGATTCGATCTCGTCAATCTGGGACATCCGTTGGAATACGGATCATCTTCCCCCGTGTTTTTCTGCTTCCTTGTGTCGTTGTACCAGTAGGATATGCAGAGTGTTCTTCATCATAAGGCTAGCGGTGGACCCAACTTCTCCTCTTTTTTTCCATAGGTTAGGCACTGACTCCACCTCGGATATCCACTCCACGTCTCCATCCAAGATGATGTCTCTGTTTTTATAAAGCTTAGTTTGCACCGAAGCTAAGGAGGGGTTTTCACCATGAGTTATTTTATCCTTCGACCAACTATCTGGGGTCGTCACCTACATTGTTATCTCCACCACTCTCAGCGTAGGTAAGGGAGATTTTCTTGTCTTCCTTTTAGCAGTTTTGATTAACATGTACATAGTTATACACACTTCTCACACATATACATATATAAATTTATATGCATATATATGTATATAAGGCCTTATGAACCGATTACACATTTCATTCTCTTCTTGCATGGAGAATTAAACCAGAGTCAGGGAAAATGTTCACCCTGCAATCCTTAATCTTGGTATATATATATATATATATATATATTCTCCTTGAGTAAATACATATAAATAAGGTCACAAGAACCGTTCCATACCTGTTTATCTCTTCTTACATGAAGAATCGAACACCCTACCTTGTTTCGTTTTCTTATTAGTTTCTTTTAGCCCCAGTGGATACATATATGCATCACCTATTTTTTTATATATTAATATAACATTTGTAAGAACTCTTTTCTTTATATGTATATAGTTTTTGTTGTACTCTGCCTCATGGAAATGGGGGGTTCGGAAATTTTTATGAACTTATAAAATTATGCAAGTATATGTGTATTTTATGTATATGAATATACGGGTTCTAATTCTTTAAACAAGAAAAAAAAACGAATGTTAATGTTTTCCAACAATGTTTTGGATAGACAGAATATGCAAGGGGGCCTCACGCCTTCAATTTAGCATGTGAATCCTTCCCCACTAATTCCCTTACCTTGTGAATATGTACATATATATATATATATTTTTATAATTTTTTCTTGAATCCCTTTAGATTTTCAAATTAAAAACATGTTTATGTTCATTTCGGGTTATGATCTTTTAAGAATGACGTTTCATTCTTGGTTATTGGTTTCAAAACCAGAACTTCATGTAAGTGGGGGATCTAGTCCCTCGAGTTCTTTGTACCTTATCTGTAACTCACGTATGATTGGTTATATTTAAATATGATTTATTTAGGGGTTCAGTAAACTTTTTCTTTAGAATTTTAAGTCATGCTACTTTTGAGGAAGTTTAATAAAACCTAGTTTTTTGGTGTGAAGATCCCAAACACGCATCATAAATGTACATAAATTCTTTTGACATAAGAGTCACTTCACCTAAATTCATATGTATCTCAAATTAGATTATTTTCAGGTAGAGTGTGATGGGTTTTTATGATAAAATATAAATATACTACTATGAATGATTTCATGGGTGTAAATAATTCATTTATGCTCAAATACATCTTAGTCCATAAACCATGCTTTATTTTATGGATTGTTTACAAGCACTGCCTTTGGTTCATCAGGTTGGAGCTTTAGTGTATTATAAGTAATCAGTGCATAAAAAAATTAAGTGGTATCATAGAGTTAAATAGGGTGTCAACATTGTTTGAACCAGGCCACCTACTAAAGGGTTTAGATGTAGAAATTTTCATCTCATGTGTTAATCTGTCATTTTTTTTTGTAAGAATGTTTTTCTATAACATGTGCTCAACAATATTCTCTTTTATGCCACCATGTGAGGTGAAACTAATAATTCTAACCTTTTTCATAATTTATAGGAACATATTGAAAGGGGGTTATGGACTAAGAATGCATGATATGAATATAAGATCATTCTATATCATCTGAGGGATGTATTGGACTTAAATGATTATGGACTAGTGTGCCAGGAATTATATAGTGCTCCAATGCATTGGGTGAAGTATGAGTCTAATGAGATGTTATGTGCGACAGTCTTGGCGGTTATTCTTGACATTTTCTACCATGGAAAAGGGATGTGCGGTTAGCCTTGACCTGTATTAAGTATGTCTTATGGTCCTGACATAAGGTGTTCACAAAGTCTGGAAATACACTTTCTCTCCACATGTGATGATAAATGGTCAAACATGGGATAGTTCAACTAATAGAACATCCCCTAGTTGGAAATTCCATTTACTATGAGAATGAAATTATGAGATATGAACTGTATTTCATGTGGTATGTTTCTATAAGAACATTATGTGCCCATGAATCATGTTATGAATGTTTTCCCTGCTTACTCACATATTTTTAGAACTAAAGTAATCTTGGATGTAAATTATGCATCACCTATTCTTTATGTGTTTGCGCTCTCTGGTTATGTTAACATTAAAGTTTATTTCAAGTTCATACTTCTTTTTTGTGCAAGTGGTTTTCAAAAAATGTAATATTTACATATTCTATGAAAAGATAATACATTGTTTTGTTTTAGTGATGTGTTTTATTCAAAATGACTTCTTTGAGAAAGAGTTTTCTTAAAATGTATTAAAACCCCTTACATGGCGTATTTTGCTCACCCAACATTTTGTTTTAAAAATTTTCAGGCATGGATTTTTACTAAGAAGTCTTTCAGTAGCAGTTGGTTTCCCAGCATCCTGAACCACATGATATTATATAGTATTGGGACATGATATATTATTTGTAAATGTTTTAATGAAATGCCAGTATATCATGTCTCATAAGGCACCTGGGGATTTGGGTCACTACAATTGGTATCAGAGGATGGGTTCAGAAAACTCTGCAACAGCAGGTGGTATGAACATATTACTAAGATTGGATAAGTAAAAATGTTATAAAATTAATATGGATGATGAAAATGTACCTACCGACCTACTGTCACTTCCCTCTATGGCTCTAGAGAACATTATATCTCTAACTAGCCGTGAGAACTTTCATAATTACGCTAGAATTTGCAATGCATGTAAGAACATGTATGACATGTCAAATTCACCTAGGGTGTGTAGTCTACACCATGTGTTGGGAATTGATTACCTCCTAATGATGACAACCCAATTCCCCTCTTATGCACGTCGAGGAAGGTACCACGAGGGACGCTTCCGAGTGTTCACAATGGGTGATGAATTTGGAATGATGCTCAACAACCCCTTTCAAGAAGCTGCTACTGCTGGATAACTCCGAGCAGCATACCTGTGTCAGATTTGGCACTACGACTTCAAGGCCCAGTTAATGGAGTTTGGGGTGTTGGAAGAGGAGTCCACCAGATTGTCTCTTAGGCAAGAGGTGTATAATGATGGTTCCCAACTCCATACATCTCATGCTAAACTCATAAGGCATCATAGATGTTCCCATGAGTTCGACCTCGTCTGTTCATCTTGTGTGTGGTTTGAAGAGTTAGGGAGTTTTTCCACGTGTTGTGGTGTACGTTTAGTAAACTCTTGCTTTGTTATGTAAACATTTCATAAATGAAATTTTCATGTTCCACTTCCTACCTCTACCATATCAGTGTTTTTAAGAGTTTCCTTTCGATTGTTCTTTTTCAGATGGCTTGTCAAACGAACATTTCATCACTACCCGATGAGTTAGTAGAGGTTATTATGATCAGGACATGCACGGTGGATTATCCATATTTTATCCACCTGTGAGGGTCTTGTCAATGTCTGTTTGATTTAGGGAATGGTCCTGAGATTCTTTGTTCGTGTCAGGGGGATGACCATGTTTTTCATCTCATTGCCACTAACCATCTCCCCTGCTATAGGCGAAGAGGAAGGTACTACGAAGGCCTCTTCTCGTGTTTTAATATGGTGCAAAACTTTTCCCCCAGAGCTTTCTTCCTCATAGCTGCCCAGGATGCCCACCTCAGTGCATCCTATATGTTTCAGGTCTTAAATTTCAGTCTCCTCAATCACATCATTCCCCTCAATTACCTCTAGGGTGATGTAGCCTGGAGAGTTATCAGGTAATTTATCTACTCAGACGTTTCTGAGCTTTTCACCGCACAAGCCTCACTTTGGAAGCCAGTGTGCAGTACACACGAGTAGGAGTTCAAGATCTACATCTCAAAGTGCATCTGGTCTAGGGAAATGGAATAACTATGTACCAACATGGGTATTCTGTTAACCGATCTAGATCCCCTGTTTCAGTAATGTTGTACGTGTGGGGTTTCTGTTTTTCCTTTTTTTTAACAGAATTGCGAGGACGCAATTCTTTGATGGGGGAAATAATGTAACGACCAATGAAACTGTGATTTGAGTAATGACAAGTTTTTTTACAATTTAATCCATTAATTGAACAAAAAATCATCATATAAGATAATAATAAAAAAAATAGTGAAAACACATCAAAATGAATGAAAGAACCTTTTATTCAAATAAGGAACATCTTGGTGACTACAACTCACACTAATCTAACAAGAAGTATAGCTAACCAAATATTCAAATTAAAAACCCTATTAAAATTATAGGGAGACCGCTTAAAACCACAAGAACCCTGAGAAGGTTGTAAGGGTCTTTAGCATCCATCAGAATAAACAAAAGGATGGCCGAAGCCACCGCAACCGCATGGAGCACCAAAGGAATCACACGAACCATCACCTCTTTTTCTCTTTCTGTCACCTTGTGTGTGGGATACCCCGAGACTAGGCATTTTATAAGAACACTTATCCGAATTTCAGACCCTAACGGATATAAATATAACTGTTGGATCCCCCATGATCCTCTTATACACTAATGTTTTAATTTGACTGTTGAAGATAAGAGTTGATTACCCCCAAAAGGTTCGAGAAGTTAATTATGTAATTGCCTTAAAATTTAATGAATGTCATCAATAATAATATAATTAATTTATTGCTTGTTTTCCCAAAATATGAATTATATATTATTTTGAAATCCATTGTGAATTAATATTATTATTTTTTCCACTATTTATTATACACGTTTTTAACATGAGAATGTAAACAGTTATTTTATAATTATCATGAATCTGATGGGTTTTTACTTTGCCTATGAAAATATGAATGCAAACTCTTGAGCTATATATATATATATATATATATATATATATATGTTGCATAAAACATTAAATTAAATGTATTATACTTATCTATAAATTTAAATATAAGTAATATTAACAATGAAAATATTTATAATTTGACCTTTTTGAAATAATGTCAAATTATGATTTCATTTACAAAATTTGTTTCAAAATGATAATATTTTCATCAATGCACTCTTAAGTGTGAATTTGAAAATGATTAGTGATGTTGTTATGTAAAAAGATTAATTATATTAATAACAATAACATAAATCTTCAATTATTGAAAATTAACATAATTAATATATAATTCAAATAATGGAATGTAAAAATATGTTTTAATAAGGGTGAATTAATTAGAATACTTATGAATTAAAGGACCATTGACCTTTCTTAATATAACAATAAGTGATTAATAATTGTGGGTTAATAATAATAAATTTAATATAATAAGGATAATAAAAAAATTAAAAGTATTGATGTTTTAAATATATATATATATATATAAGAAACTGTGGGGTTGAGACCCGCATTTTCTTTCTCACTGCATCACGTTTAGGGCCATCTGATCCTTACCCATGCAATCTCGGCTGTCTATCCCTTTTTTATACCACATCGTGTCTTGGCCATCCTATTCGATCTCTTCAATCTGGGTCATCCGTTGGAATACGGATCTTCTTCCCCTGCGGTTTTCTTCTTCCTCACACCGCTATACCAGTAGCATTAAAAGCGTTTTCTTATTCATTAGGTCGGCGGTGGACCCGACTTCTCTGCTTTTTTCCCACATGTTAGGCACTGACTCCGCCTCATATACAAGCTCCACGTCTCCACCCAAGATGTGGTCTCTATTTTTTTATCCTCGGTTTGCACTGAAGGCAAGGAGGGTTTTGCACAGTGTGTTCTTTGATCCATCAACCACCAATCTGGCATCGTCACCGACATCATTTTCTCCACCTCTCTGAGCGAAGGTATGGGAAATTTTGTTTTCATTCCTATAGCAGTTTTGATGAACATGTACACGATTATACACACTTCTCACACATATACATATATAAATTTATATGCATATATATGTATATAAGGCCTTATGAACCGATTACACTCTGCTTTCTCTTCTTGACTAGAGATTCAATCCAAGGTCAGGGAAAATGTTCACCCTGCCATCCTTCAGCTTTGGTATATATATATATAGATATATACTCCTTGAGTATAAATTTATATAAGGTCACAAGAATCGCTGCATACCTGTTTATCTCTTCTTGAAAGAAGAATAGAACACCCTACATTTTTTCGTAATCTTTTTAGTTTCTTTTATCCCCAGTGGATACATATATTCATACACTTTTCTTTTATATATGCATATAACCTTGGTATACACTCTTTTCTTTATATGTATATAGTTTTTGTTTTACACTGCCTCATGGAAATGGGGGGTTCAGAAAATATTTATGAACTTATAAAATTATGCAAGTATATGTGTATTTTATGTATATGCATATACGGGTTCTCATTCTATAAAGAAGAAAAAAATGAATGTTAAAGTCTTCCCAAAAGGTTTTGGATACACAGAATATGCAAGGGGGCCTTGCGCCTTCAAATTAGCATGCGAATCCTTCCCCACTAATTCCCTTACCTCAAGAATATGTACATATGTATAAATGTTTATAATTTCGTCATGAATCCATTTAGATTTTCCAATTAAAGACATGTGTATGTTAATTTAGGGTTATGATCTTTGAAGAATGACCTTTCATTCTTGGGTATTATTTTCAGAACCTGAACTACATGCAAGTGGGGGATCTAGTCCCTCGAGTTCATTGTACCATATTCGTAATTCATGTATGTTTTGTTATATATAAATATGATATAATTGGGGTTTCAGAAAAAAATTTCTTTAGAATTTTATGTCATTCTACGATTTAAAAAATTTAATAAAACCTAGTTTTGTGGTGTGAAGATCCCAAACACACCCCTTAAATGTAAATAAATTCTTTTGATATAAGTGTCATATCAAATGAATTCGTATGTATCTCAAATTAGATTATTTTTAAGTATATTGTGTTGGTTGTTTTATGCTAAAATAAAAATGTACACATATGAATGAGTTCATGGGTGTAAATAAATATTTTATGCTCAAATACCTCTCTATCCATAAACCATGTTTTATGTTATGGATGTTTCACAAGCATTGCCTTTGGTTCTTCGAGTTGGTGCTTTAGTGTATTATAAATAATCAGTGCATAAAGAAATTAAGTGGATACAATTGAGTTAAATAGGGTGTTAACATGGTTTGAACAAGGCCACCTACTAAAGGGTTTAGATGCTGAAATTGTTATCTCATGTGTAATCTCTCATTTTTTTATGTAAGCAAGTTTCTTTTTTTACATGTGCTCAACAATATTATCTTTTATTCCACCATGTGAGGTGTAATTAATAAGTCTAACCTTTATCATAATTAATAGGAAGACGATCAAAGGGGGTTATGGACTAAGAATGATGAATATAATATCATGATATATCATGTGAGGGATGTATTGGACTTAAATGATTATGGATGGATGTGCTCAGAATTATATAGCACTCCAATGCATTTGGTAAAGTATGAGTCTAATGAGAAGTTATGTGCAGTAGTCATGGCCGTTATCCTTGACTTGTGCTACCATGGAAACAGGATGTGAAGTCAGCCTTGACCCGTATTTAGTATGTTTTATGGTCTTGACGAAAGATCTTGACAAAGTCTGGCATTATAAATTACCTCCACATGTGATGATAAATGGTCAACCAAGGGATAATTCAACTAACAAGACATCCCCTAGTGGGAAATTCCATTGACTATGAGAATGAAATTATGAGATAAGAATAGTAATTCATGTGGTATGTTGTTATAAGAACATTATGTGCCCATGAATCATGTTATGAATGTTTTCCCTGCTTACTCACAGATTTTTAGAACTGAAATAATCTTGGATGTAAATTATGAATCACCTATTCTTAATGTTTTTGCGCTCTCTGATTATATTTACTTCAATGTTTATTTCATGTTCATAATTCTTTTCTGTGCACGTGGTTTTCATAAAATATAAGATTTACATGTTTTATGAAATGATATTTCTTTGTTTTGTTTTAGTGAAGTGTTTTATTTAATATGACAACTTTGAGATTTATTTTTCATAAAATGACTTAAAACCCCTTACTTGGCATATTTATCTCACCCTATGTGTTGTTTTAAAATTTTTCAGGTACAGATTTGTACTGAGAAGTCTTTTAGTAGCAGCTGGTTTCCCAAAATCCTGAACCTCATGATCTTCTATAGTAATGAGACATGATATATTATTTGTAAATTTTGTAATGAAATGCTAGTATATCATGTATCAAAATGCACCCGGGGATTAGGGTCGATACATCCACATTACCATTATAAATATTATTTATTATCTTTAATGAAAAACTATTCTGGAGGAATCATCATATGTTTTCAGTTTTTTGTATCAAAAATAACAATGGCATAAGACTTGTACAATATAATTGTCAAATACCAATAAATAAAAACATAAATCCAATTATATAATCAATTTTAATATTATTTTTCCTCCTTGGGAATATTAGTTTAACTATTAATTATATAATTTAATTTTATATTTCCAATGTTACCAAAAAAATAAATTTAACTCATTAAAAATTTCTTTCTATATGCCCTTACATTCAACAAATAAAACATATTCTTGTTCATTTAAGACATTCATTTGGGTGTCTCTTTCAACATTTTTGATATGAATGAATGTGATCCATCCTTACCCTTTGTTCCTTACCACATGGTATATCATGAAAATAAATATTCCCCTTATATCATGTGTTATGAAATACAAAAAAGTTCACGTTGTTAATCATATATCGACATAGAGAATTAGCCTTTATGATAAGGTTTTGAGATCCAATTAAAAATTTATTTAATTTATCATAATTAAAATAACTCTATTGTCTATAACATTATCCATTAACATCAATACTACTAGTTCCAACAACTTTTTAATACAAAAACCATAATATGGTAAACAATAACCCTTTTTAACAATATAATCATGAAAAATATATTATTGGATATCTAAATCATAACTCAATATTTTCAATATATGAAACCTTATGTTAATTCTAGGTTATCCATGATTACCATCTATTAAAATCCTTCATAATGGTTCTTAAATTGTTTTTAATTTTTTTAAAAATCTCCCTTAAGAGTGTCAAAGAATTGTTATAGTGCCACCCATTAACATCAACTAGTTTATGACTGATTCAAAGCCTAATGAATTTTTTTCAATGTTATTAAATAATTGTAAAACTATTATAGATTCAAATAAACAATTATTCAAAAGATTGGGATGTATTTTATTAGAAAGCATTCTATTTATCCTTCACTGAAAGTCTCGAAAATTTTCCTATACATAATATTATCCTTTGATTTCCAACTAAATATTTCATATGAAATTTCAAAAGGTTTAGTAGACATTTCCTATGAATCCAACTATAGTGACCCAAACATTTTATACATAGATAATATATTTTAATTTATTAATATTCAATTCATTTAAGAAAAAAACATCCAGGCATAGAAAAAGTTTAGTTTTATTACAAACATGTATATATAAACTAATGGTTCGTAAGTAAGATACAAAATCTCATTTTAAATTTTTTATATATTAAAACCTTACTATACATATCATATATAATACAATACATAAATACCAATGGAATGTAAACCTATAAAAATGTTGAAACTTTGATTCCCAGTAATGGTAAACATGGGTTACATCATCATAACAAGAATATAATGCTGTTAGAATAACATAATAAAATTTGAAAAGAATACCCTTTATATCATGGATCTTAATGTATAGTCATGGAGTAAATATTTAAATTACATAGAAAGTGAATAAGAAATGATTCAATGAACATAATCCATGATATAATAACTTTGAAAAAAGATATTGATTTGTGGAATTCAAAAAATTATTTAAAAATCATTTCGTTAGTAGTAATGGCTCATTATGTTGGCTATCATAGTTGATTAGGTTCATAAATGAAAATGTCATAGTAGTTAATGTTTTGTTCTAAGACAATCATAGTTGATTGAGAACCATTGACACTACCAAAAAATGATAATTAGTGATGTTTTAAAAATATTATAATTCATTTCATGAGGTTTTTCGAGAACTTATATAATATTAGTGTCGCGAAAATAGAAATGTTTAAAAAAATATTTTAATTGTGATTCTATATGTATGTAATTATAGATTTTTACATATTTAACTAAATTAGTGATGTTTTTAAATGGGAAAATTTATCCTCACATCATCTAGAAACAAATGTATTTTTTCTAATTTATAGTTTTTTTACCGAGGATTCTTTTTATAATAAAAAAATCATACAGGATTCTTGAACCATCCCCTTCCATTCATAAAAATTCTCCATCCCTTAATCCCCCATAGAGCCTCTCCCATACCCCTGCGACCCACCCCTCCCATAATACCCACAGGCTTCCTCCCACATATCATTGTGACTCCCCAATTAACTCCCCCTCTTGAAAGCTTCCTCCCCCATATCACTACAACTACCAAAAAATTACCCCTCTATAAGGCCTCCTCTACCTCTCCCATACCATCTACATCCCCCATGTGAACTCCCAATATTGCAGCAAACCTTGGATATACCATTGTGACTTTCCATGTGAACTTACCTCTCCCATACACCTTGGAAAGAGCCCTCACATGAGAAAGAAGAAAATATTCCTGAAATAAAAAATTATCTATGCACCTATAGCATCAAAAAGAAGAATTAGACCAACCCAAATATTAATATTTTATATATAAAATGGTATTATAATATATATATATATTTATATTAGTGTATTTTTAAAAATATTATATTATATATATATATATATTTTATATATTAATGTACATATATTAACGAATAACTGTTTATATATATTTTTATATTTTATGTTTATATTCATATATATGATTATATTATATTACATATTTTTATATTTTTATATTTTTCTTATATATGTATAATATATATATGTTTATATTTAATGTTTCTATATATATATTTGTTAATATTATATATTTATTTTGTTTGTATTTTAAATATGTTGACGTTTATGTTTTTTATTATATATTCATGTTTACATACTATGTTTATATATTATATATATGTCTTTATATTTTATGTTTATATATATATATGTTTATATTTTATGTTTATTTATTTTTTTATATTATATATATATTTGTGTCTATGAATATATATATTTATGTATATATTTTTAATATATTATATAATTATATATGTTTGTATCAATGTGTAAATATATAAGTGTGTGTGTATATATATATAATTATATATATATATTTGACCATATTTTAAAACTCAGATAAAAAAGTCAATAAAATAGCCACATTTTCATAATAACATGATTAAATTGAAAATATATCTATGTTTTATATATAAATATACAGGTATATATATATTAATATATATGTGTCTTTGTTAATAGATATTCAAATATATATATTTTATATATATGTGCCACTATTAATATTTACATATATATTTGTAAAAATAAAATTACATCGATGTAGGGAAATGGGTAATGAAAATTTATAGGTTTTTGTCAACGTCTCCTAAAAACATTGCAAATTTTTCCACAAATCATAAAAAAAATTTAAAATTAGTGATGTTTTTTGAAAAAAGTATCTAATTTTGCAATGATTTAAAAAAACATCACTAATTTAGTGATGTTTGCAGGGAAGAATTAATAAACATAAAATTAGCTGAATTTTTCTAAAATGACTATAAAAACATCAAACAATTATAGTTTTTTTTGTTATAAAAAACATGGATTTTCTCCATTCTAGTCATGTTTATATCATGAGATATTGATCCTAAGACAATACATTTTTCATAAATATAATTTTAGTCTGACCCTATAATTAATTAAATTTATACAAAAGTGTTCCATAAGAGCATAAAATAATAATTAAAGCATAAAACATAGAATTAAAATATGTTTCCTAAACACTTCATCATTCAATAACTCATGTAAAAGAAGTTGAAGTCATAAGAATAACCCGTGGAAGTGAAATGGACTTTGTAAACATATTTTCCTCATTATAATAGACAATATTATTAAATAATAGGGTTGGTATCACTGTTTCATATCCATGGTAGATCATAAGTAGTATCAAGGGTTATATTCATTGATAAATAGAAATTAAATTAAAATATCTTTGAAGATATTGTGTTGGAATGTATCATTTACACATTGAAATCATTTAACTAAAATGTAAATATTTTCCAAAATTAATGAAATAAATTTATTTTTGAATAAAAATGGAAAATTTTAATGAAATATTTAAATCATTCAGAAGTCCTTACAGGGGGTAATATTGTTCTTTTTATACTTGAAAACCCATATATTATTCTAATATTGTCTGTAAAAAGTAAAAATTTCCTCATTTAGAAAATGACATGAATATTAAATTTTAACAATTTATTTAAAAACTAAAATGTTTAAAATGACTTTATTCAATCATTGGTGATTATTTTTCATATTATTAGAATGTTTTTGGAAAAGATATACATGAAATAAAAAAGTATTTCCCACTTAAGAGAGAAATAAAGTCATTTTTCCATAAAAAGGAATTTTAGAGTCTATAGTATATGAATAAAAAAATTAGATTGGAAAAAAAGTTACATAAAGATATAAAAATATTAAAATGTAATACATGAGTTTCTCTAGAGATATATTATATTCATTCACCATAAAAACCTAAATATAAAAAATACTGATAAATAATGAAATTGAAATGTAAAAACATTACCACATTTGATACTATTGAATTTTAAGTCATGTGATTGATAAAACCATAGATATATATGTGTAGAGTTACTGAAAAACTCATATCTCACATTGAAAAATTGGTTTGGTTAAATGATGTTTGGTGTTCCTAACAATATTTTATAGGTCATCGATAAGTAGTCGAGTTTTAGTGAATATATTGGGGAGAATATAACCCCTACATTTTGTGATAATACTGGAGAATGTTCATAAATATTATAGTTGAAAAAATATTAAAAATAGTAAAAATAAATACATATAAATTCAAATCATAGAAAAAAACATATAAAATAATCTGAATATATTAATGAAAATACATTGATAATGAAACTAAGGGGCATGTTGAAGTTCATACATAAAAACAAAAAAACAAAAATAATGAATATAATGACCCATGTCCAAAACCCCATGTCAGTCCCATCTCCATTCTCCAACCCATCCAAAAAGAAATAATAAACTGGATAGTCCATTTCCATTTTCCAAACCATCATCCATGTAATCATATCATGAACAAAACAGAATATTGGTAATGGTTTGGGTAAAATTCGGTCTATTGACCCTATCAGGACTAAACAATCCAATCAGGTGATAAATTTATTTAAAATTGTTATAGAAGTGGTTATAACATTTTTTTAACAATTAATATAATATATCAATGAACCTACATCAGCACCATACTAGATTATCTTTTAGAATGTAGTTAAATGGTTCCCCAAAAAATTTTACAAATCGTAGAGCATATTATTTTTATAAGACCTCAATATAATAATTATTTTTTTTACTAGGGACTAGCTAGGTAAATAATAATCACATCATTGGTCAGGGCGTAGCATAGTATAAAATTATCACATCATGTTTGAAGTCCTAGGCTGATATATATTAATCATATATTGTGTTAGTTACTAGACCAATATATAATAATAACAACATGTTTTTAGGCCTACCCATTATATAATTATTATATTATGTGTTATGAGTTAATATCATAATAGCAAGAATACCACAATATAACAACATATGAGAAAATGGTAAAATATTCTTATTATCATTTGTCTTCAAAAATTCCCTTCAAATAAATTTAAAAATTAATCCATTTTTATAGGAGAATCTACATCCTGAAATAACCTCAAACACGTGTCATGATAAAATAAAATGTATTCCACAACTAATTATTTATTTTCTAGGGAAACTGAACAATAGGTCATAACTCAACATACCCAAAGGGATTCAAGAAGGGTTGAAATTTCAAAATTATCCTTTCCAGTAAGCCTATTAATTAATTCATGTGTTTCATCGATGAAATCACTTATATTGAACTCTCATTAGCCATTGAAATCATATCATTGGATTAGGTTTTGGATCCATCATACTTTATATAGAAAAGAATGAATTCTTCCAAAAACTAATTCCATCAAGGAAGAATGAAAATAATATCAATGTTAAGAATGAAGATCCACCTGGTTTAAGATAAGAAACTCAAAACTAACACATGCTCAATAGATTACATGGAAATATAATAATGGTGAGAAGAAACAAGGGAAACCTATACAGAAACACTTAACATTTATCAAATGTGTAATTATGACATCTCAAACAAAATAAGAGATTCCAAAATAACTGTGAAAAATACAAGTTCTGAGAGGGAGAGTATACAATGAATGTATGAGAGAAACATAAGATCACATGACACATAAAACCATCGGGTCCATGGAATACATGGCGTGTAATCCATTCACATTGTGTTTTTCATCATTTTTATGTTACACAGAAAAACATTTCATCTTGTGTTAATATATTTGCAAATCAACATTTACATGATTTGAAATATTTTCATGGAATGTAACCACTTCCCATCATGAACATTTTCAAGGAATGCGCATGGATATTTTTACAAATCATGTATCATGTTCAAGATATGTAATAATGCAGTGAATAGTGTTCATCACAAATTTTACATAATCATCTAAACAACGTCCAATGCCTTAAAAACAAATAGGAAAACCCTAGTAAGTCGGTTTACATCATTTATGCATAGAATCCATTAATCAAAATAAACACACATACTTGAACATTAAGACATATTTTACAATAATGTATCGTCATCTCTAAAATTGACTCATCCACCACAACTGAATGAATAGTTCGTTGAGAGATGTTCCTTGAAATAAGACAAGATCGTGCAGCCTTGTCATTATATAATATCTCGTACTCGATGTTATCCAAGACTCGACATGGGGTTTTAGATAACATTCCTACCCACTATGCTCAAAAATCATATTCTCCCTCAGAAGTATCCACACAAATATGACCATTCATCCACTACCCTCAAACTAGTGGTATATTCCTACCTATGAGACAATTCTCACTGTGGTCCACAATTTGTACAAGAATCTTATCCAAGAATGCAAAAGGAAAAAGATTGATGTAGTCGTCATCTAACTCATGGGAAATTTTAGTATAATATCTCCAAATTTGGGATATTAGAAATAAATCATTGTTGGAACTATTGTACTATGGAAGGTATAATTCGTGTTTCAATAGACTTACCCTATCCACTATATCCCATATATAAAAGATATAGGGAGACATAATTCTCTATTTTCTAATATGATATTTCCTCAACTTAGGTAAAACCTAACGGAAAACATTATAACCAAACTCAAACTCCATATGTATTTTCCCATACTCAGTGTATGTTATTATTTCTCTTTGTGTTCACCAACCAGATCCGTATTATTTGAACCTATAGAGATGTCTCATGCATGAGACTAGGATCATGAAGCACAAAATCACAATCTTGTATTCTACAAAATGAATAATACAAAAAACGATCATAGATATCCTTTAAATTTTCCATCTTTATAGAGAGATGTGAGATTTTATTATATTAAAAATAAATGGATTATATATGATTCTCCCATGATCCAATGAAATCAAAGGCTGATTATTGTAACATATCATATATAACCTAAATATTCTACCAAAATTGATCATTAGTTTGATGACGATAGGTTGTTTTCAAAATAACCTATTATCCTAGAGAAATCTAATGACATTTCTATATTTAGAATGTGAAATGAGGATATCATTATGAAATAATACTCCTTAGGAAAATAGGAACTCAGATAATCTAGAACACATAGTGACTACCTTGATCAACAATGGTTAAGGTCTATTATATATGAATGAAGTGGTCCACCATTTTCATCTAATCCCCAATCTCACATAATGCATCATTCATATGGGTGTTTTTGGGTAATATTATCAAAAAATCAATAGCAACATCATCACATTTCCACTCATATATGGGAATATATTTTATAATTCCCACTAGCCTATGATGCTGATCTTTCAACTACTAAAAACTAAGACGCCTCACCACAATGATCATTATCTACTTCTTCATTCATGACTGCTAGTAAATTCAATATAGATCATGACACATATCTGTAATCCCAGGATATACGACCCTTTTAGAATCCAGAAACTCTTTCATCAACTCCTTGAAAAATATCATAGGAACCCTTACTTGGATTGGTAAAATAATATAATTTCCAATTCACATAGTTTTTAGTATTGGATTCTCCACCCCATATAGTATATCTCTTAGATCTGCGCCCTCATGATCATATTACCAATCTATCTTCATCCATTCCAAAATCATGGATATAACAAATAACAATATCATACAAACTCATCAGTAAGACTCCTGAACAACTAGATGAATGTATATAATGATTGAAATCATCTACCACTCATCATAATAATCCCTCACCACCTATATCTATATCTTCCATCTCAAGGAATACACAATGAAATTTCCATTACCTAATGTTTATGAAATCTTGATTTCAGAATAATCAAGATACACTACCAACATCATCTTCTAAAGGCTCAATTCCTTCTATAGAATGATATACAATAGTATATTATGGTTTTTATAAACCAATATCCACACACCAAAATAATAATTTCTCTAACTTCATGGTGAATGTACCACCACATATAAATCTACAACCTATGTTATGTAATTCATATCATGAGGTCATTTTTTTCAAGAGACATAAGAAATCATTGGGTTATCAGGCCTCAGAACCTCTCAAAGTCCACATACGAATTCATCACCATTCAAATTAGATTTGTTACTCAGTATAAGTAATGTGATGGAAGGTGTTATAGTCAGCCTTCTCTTCAACTAATAAAATTAACTCTCATAACAATCCAACAATGAGAAACTCACCCCCTTATTAGTTTTCATAGACATAAATTCATGTTTATAAGAGAATTTGAAGATAAATAACTAATAAAAACTAACTAAATCATGAAATTTTAAAACTACAAGTTATTTTGGGGTCACTCCCAAGATTTATTGATTAATTTGTTTTTGGTTTCATTAAAAATTCTTCCTTTTAGATTATATTTCTCATGAAGTGAAATATCTCAATCCAGAAACTGCATTTGGATAACTTGGTGTAATGAAATTGTTATTAAAATTTACTTAAGATGAAGTCAATATATTGGGAATTATCATCTCTAGAATAGGACAACACTTTGATTTAGTTAATGAAAAAAAACCAAAATGATTCGGGAATAGTTGGAATATTTGATTCATCAAGGCCATGAATAATTCAAGAGCATTTAGCTAATAGGACAATATCACTATCAACCCATATAATCTATTCATACTCATAAAAGTAATTCATGGTAAGTATTATTAATTCACCCTCAAATGGTGGTACCCTATCCTCATGTATATTTTATAAAAGATCCCCACACCACTCAGTTAATCATTGATATAATCAATTTGTAGAATGGTCTATCTATTGATGACATTCATTAAGTTTAGTATCTAAAATTCCATAGAAAAGAACAAAATATCTTCATCCATCTTGGATAAAAGAACTATATATCTCAAAGGAAATATTTTGTTATATGTGAATACCATGGATTCTAGATATTAATAGTAAATAATACATTAACCAATATTTTATAGTGAAATCCAATAAGGTGGGATAAAACCTAGATAATCTATTGGAACAAACTTAATCATGAACTCAATGTATAACTATTGTGGTTTGCTAGAGATATGTTTATGAAACCAATCTTGAGAATAGTATAACACTAGAGGAAAATTATCCTACAACATTTCAGCAGCATAGAGAATAAGGTGTGTCATATTATCTATGAATCAATCTAATATAAACTAAAATATTCTTACATGACCGACCTGCTGATCTAACTCACACTAGTGAGTATATATTCCCTATATAGATATTGAAATTTAAATCTCCATTGATAAAAATATAAATTATCTTGGTTTATTAGCATTACATTCATACAATGAATGAAATATAATTCATTTATTTCAAAAAACAGACATGTATAATGGATATGATGTACACAAAATATTTTGAGAACACTCATTGCATTGCATGATACCCTCTGACCATACTCCAAATAGTGTCTCAATATTCATGACCCCATAAATTATATCCATATCCATATCAAGTTTTTGGAAAAATAGTATACTTAATTGAACGTTATTCCCCTATATCAAAAAAAAATGATAGATAAGCTATATGATATATGAATCATAACACTAATGCTATTTGTTCCTACATTGAAACCAGTTAGGGAACACTATATTGAATGAATCTGGATTTTAACTCTACCATGGGATCCATTTTGATACCATGTGTTTTCCATATGATAGGTACTTAAACTTCTATACTAGGGTTCTATATCCTAGGCCTCATCCGAAATGGTATGTGGATCTCCTACTACATATGTGATGAGTTGTAATGGAGCCCCTCCCAGACTCATGTGTTTATCCTGATAAGTTACCTCTAATTATGGTGTATTGTTCCCTCAAAACATATAAAGGTAACCAGCTCTAACTAAGGCACTTCACTCAAAATAAGGGTACAAACAACGAGGCTTATAGTGGCAAAAAATTCCACACTTATAGAATTATAAAGGAACACCGCCATGATATGGATTCCCACTTCCATGAAATCTAATCCGATTGTTTTAATACTGAAATAAATCATTGTGGTTATTCTTTCATATAAAAGAATAAATAACAGTTTTCCCTGTAGATCTAGCCTAGCCATTGATTAGGGCCTCTCCCAGATTCCCATTACTGATGAGTTCCTAATTCTTCACATTCTAAAAAATACTCAAATAAAAACCATGCACCTATGAAAATATATTATTGGAAATACTATCACACAAATCCTCTTCTTATTGAAATTATTTCTAAGAGATATGGAGTAATTCACTATAGGTTGTCGAAATGTCTGACGTAGTCCATTACTGTCATACCCACCTACATCAGATGCATGAACTCACTATCCATATCATATATCATTGTCCATGGATACAAGGGGCTCATGAATATTTTCTATATACCTTCTCAAATAAGTCCTCTTGTTTCCCAACATTATTCATAATGTCACATCTATTCTTGGAAGTTCCCCAAACATGTATGTTGTGAGATTTAACCTCCTTTGTATTATTTTCTTGAGGTTCTTGAAGATATTTTGAATAAAATCACTTCTGATGTCAAAAACCTTTTGGGGGATCTATACATATTGAATATAGGATGATAATGCATTTCAAACGCTCTCATCAGATCATATATCAATTGTATAGTGCAGAAAGTATATTATTACATCAATCACATGACCCTCAGGAAGCTATTGTGTACCTCAATGTCCATCTGACCCTCAGTGTATAATCGAATCTCTAGATCATATTTATTGGGATAATGATGTTCTATACTTTCCTGATTTCATATTCAATGATTACATGGAGTTATTTTCTCTGAAAAAAACACACGCCTTTGAACATAGTGTAACAATAAGGTAAACTAAAAAAACTAACAACAATAGTAAAACAAAATCTTCTTATTTCCATATTAATGTTTCAATATGTGATTTAGTATGTCATATCGATTCATTTATATCATATATCAGACATAGAAAGTGTCTTATTTCATAGTTCAAATAGGTTAATATATCACTTGCAATAAAAAAATACCTTTAATTGACAATGAATGTCATTATATATCATTATGTTCCTATCATGATGGAATCATACTTATCATACTTAATTGAAATAATCCATTTTAAATATCAAGAAATAATAACTTCACACAACATGCGGATTACCCAAGATTAAGTAATTAAAACCATAAAATTAAAAAATATAAAAAGAAATATCATCACTAGGCACATCGATTTTCCTCTATACAAGGGTTAGATACTCCATAAGAGAAGCTTATAATATCCTCCTAGCACATTCTAATATCTTTTATACCTTTACCAATTAGTAAAGAAATTAAAAGGAATCATAGTTCTCAGATACCTCTTATTAACATCCCCTGGGCTGACAAACTATTTTGTGGCCAAACATGAATGGTTATATAACCTAAAGAACACCTCCTCATATTCCAATGGAATATGAATAGTGGTGGGAATGTGGTAGATATTTTCTTGACACTATATCCCTATTTTTAGTCAAAATATTATAAAAAAATTATCATAGTAGAGAAAATATAAAAAATATAAAAATAATTAAACAAACAACCAATTATAAGAAAATAAAAAATTAATAAATCCAAAAAATTAATGAATAATGTAATAATAAGATGAATGTAACTATTTCATCTGATTATATTAACAAAAATAAAATAGAATACAACTAAAATAATGACATCAATGACCCCAATCCTAAATTCCATGATCATCCAATCTCTATTCTTTAACACATATAGTATGTAACACTAAACTATAAGGTATTTTTCCATTGTCCAAACACAATACTTGTAGTAATCATGAGAACCAAACAACAGACTGAGTAAGGTGTGAGTAAATCATAGTAGGTCAAAACCACTAGTTTTAAAAATAATTGTATGATAATATGGGATTAAAATAATGCATTTAATATGTGTATTAATGAATTTAATAGTTTATATAATATATTAATCAACATATTTCCCCACCTTAAAAGAGTTTTTATAATCATTTAGCATAACCATACAGACCACAATAGTATACACATTTTATAAAATATCACTATCATAATCCTATTATATAATTTTATCATCATGGGTCATGGTATATCATTGTATATTAGAATCCCATTAGGTTCTAGGGCCCATCCTGGAATTAAATTATCACATATTGTGTCAGGGAATTGCCCAATATATATGCATTGTAGCATGTCCCTGGGCCTAGCCAAGTATATAAGCATTTCACCATGTGTGTCGTGAACCATCCAGGGTACCTAGGTAACTTGATAACCGAGCTAGACCTAATATAGCCCAAAGGTAATTCTTGATCCTTATGGGTTAGTGACTAGCACCTCAGATAATAAAAATTAAAAGTGAGAAAAAAATTTCAACTATAAATGTAGAAGAAAACGATGAAAGAAAGAAAGAATAAATAATAATATCAATTGGGAGAAGTGTACCAAAAGTTAAACAGCCTTAAACAATCCAAAGTACATCAACCAAAAGAACAATAAATCATGAAGAAAAATTTCCCAAGTCCCAGCTCAGACGCAACTCACCATGTCCATGGGTCAATACCTAGTACCACCTATAAGAAATTATTTACCCTTAATCAAAACATAAAAGTGGTAATATACAATCACCCATGTCACAAGTAGTGTGTGTTAAAATCCTAATAGGATTTCGCCCAATAATTCCAAAACATGATTCCAATATTAAATTAACTAATATTGTGGTTACAATTTTAAATAAAAAGGTTTGGAATTTTAAAATCAAATCTAAAATAATTCTTTATTTACATCTCTGAATATAAAAATACTTTAAGAAAATGATTTACTTTTTAATTAATGGAAAAACATTCAAAAAAGTGTCTTAACACAAATTGAACAATAAAAAATGGTTTAAATAATATATTTTTTATTAATTAGTTAACATAAATTCACTAGGCATGTAAAAGAGTTCAAAAAAATTGTATATATTCATTTAAAATAAAAAGATGTGAGAAACATGGACATATTCCAAATAAGGTATAATATTTCTTGGTTATAGGTACCCCATACTCATGTTTAACATCAGTATGAACATATTTACCTTCGAACCAAGGAAAAATAGGACTCAGCTCCATTTCCTAATTTATGTGCTATGCTTATATTAGGTTTTAGAACATTTTATATTGAAAATTTCTTCCCAAATAACTCACTACCTATCTCACAATGTCATGTGTTTTTGTAAAAAATTGATGAGTAATTTATTTCAATGATTCTTAAAATAAAATGCATCCCATTATTCATTTCATAATTAAAGCATTCCATTTAAAACCAATAATGGATTTTTAATGCAATGACATGCTATTCATCAATAATAAAAAACAATTGTTCCTATGAGAACATTTTTATATCCATTTTCAAAAATAGTTTTTTTAAATCAATTAACCATTCGATTTCAAAATATAATTTCACAAACTCATTAAAAATATTAATTTTCAAAAAAAAAATCCATGATTTTCTTATCAAACTACCAATTCAAAAGATTTTGGGTATTTCAAAAGTTTTTATCAAATAATTTTTTTGGAAATTATATTAAAATCATTAATTGAAACAATTTCACATTTTAAATTTAATCAAATTTAATATAATGAATTTTCATAAATACAAAAAAAAAATTCAATGGAATTGTGGGGTGTCTAATTTCATGCAAAAAATCCATTTTTCATAGAAACCCAAATTCAATGGAATTGGTGTTTTCCCAATATAAAAATTGAAATTCATTTAAAAAAAATTATGAAATTATATTTAATTACAAAAATTTAAATTAAAAAAAGTAAATGTGTTTTATCATAAATTTGGAACAATGACAGAACCACCAATCATGGGATCAAAAAATCTTGAATAACAAAGGGGTAAGATGAAAACCCTAATATAGAATGAAAATTACATGGATTTTTGAATCAACCACATGTTTAGATGAAAAACAATGGGTATTAGATCCATTAATCAACATGGGGTTCCATGGAACTCTAGAGAGGATGAGATAGATATTGGTAGAAAGAGATTTTGGTAAGGAAACTGAACAAGAGAAGATCGAGTGGTGTTCCTCAAGATTTCAATCACTTTGAGGAGGGATCTAAGATGAAAAATGTTATTCTTGGGAGATTTAAGGATGAGAGAAATAGATGTTAGGTCATACTAGTTTTTGTGGAACCTAAAATAGGGGTACAAATATTTAAAATTTAATTTTGTATCAATTAAAAAATTTTCAACATTGTTTCATTAGAAAAGGATCATGATTTTGAAAAACTACATAGAAACCATGGAAAATCCAATTGCCTTGTGTTGCATGATTTTCTCTGAATTGATACAAGGTTTGGGAAAATCATTCACTAGACGATAATTTTCAAAACTTTTATAAATTCAACCAAAATTAATCCCAAATTAATCATAGAAAAATCATGCTGGAAATAATGAATTAAAAATACATAATGGTAATAAATTTATGTTACAACCTCCCCACCAATGTAACATTCTATCCACCGATAGTATACGAAGAAGATTCCATACAAAAAATATGAGGACAATACTCAGCCATTATTTCTTGCATCTCTCGTGTCTCAGTATTATCCAAACAATGCTACCATAGGACATAAAGCAAACCTATGATCCTACCATGATGTACATTGGTTTTAGAGTCAACTTTCATGATTGGTCATTCCATCATAGATAAATCAGGTTCAACATCATGATCACACAACCTAAGAACATGAGATGGATAAGATAGATACTCTCATCGATGATATATGTGGAAGTCATTATGTATTGACATCAATTGTTGTGGAATTTCAAAATGGAAAGAAACCTTCAACACCTTCTAATAACCCATGAATGTTCCCACAAAATAAGGATAAAGCATCCACAAATTCCCTAGACATTGATAAACCAACCAGTGTGAATAATTCATGAACAACTAGTAACCAACTATGAATATAAATGGAATGTGATGAAGACTTATATAAGACATATATAATATTTATGTCATCAACATTCCCTAAAGAATTAGTTAAATCTTTGTTGATATATCTTGCAGCTTAATTTTCCCAACCAAAGAACATTCCCCAATAAAATGAATTTTTTTAATGTCGGCCAAACAATGCCTCAAATGGATCCATTCTAATAATAGACAAGTAACTATTTTTATATAAAAATCAACCAGCCTAAATTGTTCTTACCAATCCCCAATAAAGCTAAAAATAGAAGCACAAATAAAATCATCATTAATATATATTGTTCATTTTGACTTTCCATCTAACTCTCGATGCTATGGCATACTAAAATAGATAATAGATCTAATGGCTCATAATGACATATCAAAAGACAAGATGTGAAATAAGTATTACTAACAGAGACTATAGAATATGGAACTACATTCAAGAAATGATCACTTTCACAAATATAATTCATAACATCTCATCTTTGGTTTCATCCCGATTAGGTACAATGTGACCTATCATGGTCAATATTTTGACAATGAACCATATGGACTTATTATTTCTCTCAATATGCTATAACCCAACCACATTTCCATGTAGATCTCATCGCGCTTAAATCTCAAAATTGGATGTGGATGAAGTAAACTCGAAGGCTTCAAGTGCTCATTATTTACCTTCTGGCATTTATAATAATGGTAGAAAAACTCAGCAATGTGCCACCTCATACAGGTCCACCGTAAATACCGCCACATGTCATAGGACATATTCATGATTCTTAGGTGAGCTACCATCTAGGAACTAGGAAAATCCCCTATAACATATTTTCATACAAAATAAAATATGATTAAATGGTTTTTAAAGCCTAGAATTCCCCTGGTGTAGATGAACCAATCAAGAGTGGTCATCATACTAATTATGGAGTCTCTAATGCTTTGTAAATCATCACCAAGATATTGTTATTGAAGAATCAATTCGAGAAGGTCTTATTCCAACTAAACACTCGAATATGAATCATCTATCCCGGATTCCTGTATGCCAATATGTAATTTTGAAAAGAGTGTCATAAAATTCTACTATTATGATGATTATTTCACTTCCTTAGTAGGAATTTTACTACCCATACTATCTATATTAACATTCCCTTTCCCCAAGGTATAGGCGATGTCAAAATGAAATGACAATAAGTATTTAACCTAAAGCCTTGTAATAGAGATTCAAATATTTTGGAGAGAAGATAAAACTCAAGGTCTTGTGGTTTGAATACATTTTAAATGTTTCTCCTAAACTGTAATTCCACCAACTCATATGCACAAACATGATGGATTCATGTTCAAGGTCACAGATTAAATAATTATTATTGTGTGTCCTATGATAATGAGATCCACAAGAAATGACATGATCACCTAACATAATAAAACATCCCAAAGATGAACATGATTCATCATAAAAGACCACATATCCCTGCTTATCTACTAGAAGAGTCAAAACCGATTTAGTAGTCAAAATACATTTCCACTCAAAAAAATGACATTTATCATTACAAGAATAGATTAATCCATTCTGAATTAGAACAGTTAATGGAGAATCATACATTAATAAGTCAGTAATGTACTAGTGGTAATACACAGCTAAAACAATGAATCCATGAATGTCAGAAACATTTTAGGGTTGTTCCCATATCATAACAGCTTTTCCCTTCACAGGATCAACTGAAATAACATTTTTAAAACTATGTTTCCAAAAAAATTTACTTCACATAGATAAAATATGCACTTCGAAATTATGAAACAACATCTTTCATTTATATAATAACTGATAACTATTATCACAGGATTCACATGATTTAACTCGTATATATTGTAAACAACGGGGTCATCCACAAATACAACCATGAATGTATCAAGATAGTTGTAGATAATATTATCCATTAACCCCATAAATACTTCAAGGGAATTGGTAAGACCAAATTTCATAAAAATATACTCATAATGTTTATAAGTTATCTAAAAAGATGTTTTATGAATGTCAGATTCTTGAATTTTGAATTGATGGTGAACAGATTGAAGTTCTATTTTTCAGAACCGCTTAGCCCCTTTCAATTGATCCAAGATATCATCAATATGTGGTAAGATATACATGTAGTTTTCCATCACTCTATTATGATTTCATTAGAAAGCACATAGGGATATTGAAATATTATATTTATTATCAATTTGAACAGAATCCACCCAAGGTGAAACATTTAGGGAGATAAAAAATTTCCCTAAGAGATATTCCTATTATGAATTAAACCGTTTCTGCTCAGTTCATTCTATGAGGAATGATGGCACTGAAACTAGTTGAGTACCATGAAATAAGTAAATATAAAACATTACATGGCTTTTTAGTGGAAAACCTAATAAGATAGAAGGAAAAATATAGGGAAACTCGATGATATAAGGAGGGTGATCACTACATAGTGATTATATCTCCATATCAAAGGAAAACACAAATAGAACTTTCCATAAATCTGTATAATAATGTACTACTCTTCAAAACATTGGGTAACATTTTCCATGAAATACACGACACACACCACTAGATATTGTAAAGAAACCCCATTGAGGATAATAATCAATCCGGTATTTATTTGAAATATTAAAAGCCACCATGGAAAAGATGTCAAAATGTTTCATATTGAGAACCAAAATATGCCATGCATTCTTGATATTTGACAGAGAGAAACCAAATTCATGAATATATAGACCCTTCTCTCTCTTCATACCAAGTGGTGTAGTAATATCCATTGAGTAACATAAATGTTCCATAATATGATTAAGAATATTAAAAATATAGGTTGAAATAAATGAATGATATACACCAATATCAAATACTAAAGGCAATAATTACGATTCAATACTAATGGTACTTTTCCTAGTTTTTAGACGCATACATGATTCCTCTTGAGCCACTTAAACTATGTGATGAAGGTTTATTTTGGATACCAATGATTGAAACATTTTCATCAAGTGAATAATCGGATTTCCCCAGAGTTTTAGAGGGATATGATGGTCTTATTTCACTATATTGTGTATAAGAATCATAGAATAATCTCATTATGTTCCTTTAATGAACACAAGAGACACAATTTTTTAGTACCTCTATGGAAACCCACATTGAATGTCTTAGATTTCCAAACTAGTTGAAAATCACTGGTCTTCTTCAAGGTTTTGTAGGAGGTTTAGAATGATCTTTCTATTGAGAACATCTACGATAATCCTCACACTTCTATTTCAACATGTTGGAACTCACATTAACACATTATGAATATAAAACTCTCAATAACCGTGACTTTCCATCCAGATACATTTTAATAATTACTACTCAGTCTAACAAATCTGCATAAGAAGATAGAATCCGTAAGAAATCCTAAGAAATTGTATCAAGAATAAGTCCCAACATGAATCTTTGAGCCTTCAACTTCTTATTCCATACAATCTCTTGTGTGAAATGCATTATAAAAAAACTGTTTGAATATGCTTCCATTGTAAATTTATCCTTTTCATGTATGAAACCTCTTATAACTATCACCAATAAAATCAACTCCATATATAACTAGTCAGTGAAAAAAAATTAATTTCCATCCACTCTAAGACCACATGCTTCTTTAAGATTAATTTAGTGTCCCACCATCTCCTTCGTGGTCCTTCCAGCATGAATTTCTCACACATCACAATGATTTCATCAGCTGTTTCCATCAACCATGAACAATGCTACATTGGGGTACACCAGTCCACTTATTTTTTAGGATTATTTGAGACTTTTAATGATGATGGCACCTGCTGAAGATTATTTTGAGAAACAATAATGGTAATATACCTTTGAGGTTCCACAGTTGGGAATTAAATGGAAATGGGAGGTGGTGCCTCTCCTAGATCATAGATAGTTCACACTATCACCTATATGAGACTCAAGTCCACAAGAGGATTTTCTTACTGTGGTGCTACATTAGCTTCCTACTAGAAAAAATTCACATGTCTTCTTGGATGAATGGTTCTACAAAACATCTACAGACAATAAATAATACATTATATCAACACTCAGTAAATGTGATGAGGGAAATTAATCCCAACATATAGAAAAAAATATTTTGATTCCACTATATCCAAATCAAAATACTGAAAAGTCCAGAACTAATCCTTATGACGTCATTCCCTAACCACCCTGGGAGAATTATTTTTCATTTCAAGGAGATCTATCTATGTACTAAATTGCAACTACCACCTATTTCCTAAAATGATTTCACAAATCATATAGACTTTAATAGAAGAAATTCAACCAGAACCATTTATACAAACTTTTCACAAACCAATCTAGGCACCTCTGTATCCTAATAACTGATCTAGCCCTAAAATGACCCTAATGGAATTATTGATCAACATGTGTAGGTGATTACAACCTAGAATCATAAAAATTACTTTCAAAATGATTTTTACACTAATATTGTAGATGCCAAAGTGAAAATTCTACATGCATAAAAAAGAGAGACCAATGGGAGATGTGTACTAGATATCAAATAGTCTTAAACAATCAACATTTCTACAACCAAAAGTACTATAATACGGGATGTTGAACATCCCAAGTTCCATCTCATATGAAAATATCAATTTCCACATGTCAAATGATATTACCAATTCCAAGAACTATTTTTCTCCTTCTTGAACCTAGAAGGAGGTAATCTACAAACACTCAAAGGACTGTGTTAGGTATGAGCTAAAATCCCAGTAAGATTTGACCATAATATTTCATAAATACATTCCCATATCAAATTAAACAAAAAAGTAAATCGATTTTTAAATCAAATATGTATGGAATTTTAAAATCATAACTAAAATAATTCATGATTTACATTTCAATATATGGAAATATTGTATATGAAGGCTTAAAATTTGAATTAATATAAATATATTCACAAACGGTTCTCTATAGTAATGGAACATCAAATGGATTAAATAAACTCTTTTTCATAATGATATTTATATAAATTTACAAATCATATAAAATAGTTTAAAACAATGGAATATATTGCTTTTAAAAATAAAAAGAGAGAATAATATTCATATTTCAAATAAGGTATGATAGTTCAAGGATATATGTACTCTAAACTCATGATAAACTATATTATGTAGATATGTCTCATTGATCTAAGGCCTAATATTGCTCAACATCACCACATAAGGGATTACAATGTGCTGATATTAGGTTTTTAAAAATTTAAATTCATAAAGTGCTATCAAATTAGCTCTCTAACTACGAATATTTTTCATCTTCACTGTTAAAAAGAATTATTGAAGGATATTTAAATAATTATTAAAATAAAATATATCCCATTCTCTTTTTCAAATATACCAATTTTATATTTAAAAAACAAGATGGGTTTGTAAATAAAAAACATTCCTTTTCCCTAAGAAAATACCCTATAGTTTACATCAAACCCATTTTTATGAATTTTTCCCAAATTGGGATTTGAAATCTATTAACCTATAAATTTCATAATACAATTTCAGAATATAATTCAATAATATAAATGAAATTAAATCCATCAGTTAGATAATAAAACCAATATTCATTATAGATGTATTTTTAAAAAACATTCCATGAAATAATTTTTACAAAATCAAATTCATCTATTTAATTGAATAAAATTTACATTTTAATATTAAAAATTTTAAAAATCTATAATTTTTATAAACTTGAAAAAATTCATTGTAATTAGAGGTTTTCCAATTTCATATCCAAAACCATTTTTTCTTTAAAACCCAAATTCAATGGAATTGGTTTTTTCCAACATAAAATTGTAGAAATTTAATAAAAAAATTAAATGAATTTAATGCAAATATTTGAAATTAAAGAAATCAATTTAGGGTTAATGTAAATTGGCGTAAATGATAGAACCACTTTTACCTACATCATTGGATCTTGATTCGTGATGTTGTAAACAGAAAAATATTTTAGGGAATGATGAAAAAAATTTCTATGAATCAAACCTATATTAATATCCACATCATTGGCTATTATAAACATAAATTAATATAGATATTCATAAATCCCTAAAGGGGAGGAGATACATCATGGGAGGTTGAGATCTAGATAATAAAACTAACCCTCCGATGATCAAAGGGTGTCATTGAGGTTTTAATTGCATTAGAGAGGGATATAAGGGGACAAAAACTCTAATTGGTAGTGTTAATGATGAGAGAAAAATGTATTGGTCGTAATGTCCCATCGAGAGACTAATAGAGGGGTTCCAGATCTTTTAATTAAAATTTGTATCAATTAAAATGATTTTTGCATGGTTTCCATGGAATAGGTACACACTTTAGAAAAACCTTGTGCAATCCATGAACCTTATTTAAATTTGATGCATGGTTTCTCCTATGAGGGTGCATTGTTTGTAGACCTTGCACTATCCATGAAAAGGGAAAATACATTGGGTTGAATGGTTTTCACTGAAAGGATGCACTGTTTAAGAAAAATGTGCGCCACTCATACACTAGCCCGTAGTCTTCAAAAATCATAATAAATGAGGTTGAAATAAATGTAAATGAATCCAAACTGAATCTTAATAAAAATATAGGTTTAAGAATACCTAAAAATAGTAACAAGATGTTATAATGTGTTAGTGTAACATCCCAAAATATTAACTATGGAATTTTTCTCTTATAATAGTAATATTATATGTTATAAATCACATAGAATAACTTATAGAACCTAATAAATACATTCAAAATGAATAATTATTGAAAAAATATGCATTTATAGAAGCAATGGAACCTATAACAATGAAATACAATCATAACGATAAAAAGATTAATATGAACCATTTGAATAGTAACCAAGGAAATCAAATAGAAACCTCACACAAGAATTTATATATAAATTTTAAGAAACTTATAAATGAAATTATGGTATAATTTTATCATATTCTATGAAAATTAATTTTTTAAAAATTATTAATTAAGTGTTTTTATTTTTTTTAATTCATAATTATTTAATTAAAATTATATTACTAATTTAATAATATCAGAAAAATATACTTCCATAAAAGTTAGTTATAAATTAATACTTTTATAGATTATGATTTTTAGATAATTTTATCAGGCCATAATTAATTTTTCAAAGTGTTTTAAATTACTTTATATTTTTAATGATACTTTTTTTTAATGTGAATATTTTTATTACAAATTATAATTAACATATTTATAAAATTATTTTAGTAAAATGGAGTTCATTTTTTAGTTTCATATGACAAAAAATGGTTTGGGTGAATTTTGAGTATTTTTTTAAAATACTTATTTTTTTGATGAATACTAAAATATGATAAATATCTATAAATGATAAATACATGAATTTTGTGTCATTGTTGAAGTCAGGATAATGTAAGAATATAAATTTCAAACAATCCTTCAATATTTAAATATATATATATATATAGTGATCATTTTCAATATATTTATATTCTTGATCCAGAATAATACACCATTGAGTAATATAATAAAAAAAACCCCACCCCTCCACTCTAAATACCACCCCTTTCCACCACATCTCCTAAAATATGTTATGTTTTGAAAATTATAAAAATAATTCCAAATCCTATTACAACTACCCATTCCCCCCACATCTAGGATACCTGGTTAAAATCAAAAGTCCAAATTAATTGCCCAAAGGAGGTTCTCAAAGAAGATAGATTTAAGAGGTACAATCCACTTTCCTTTTTAATTATTATTTTATCCTCAACCCTATTTCCACATTTTCATGATAAATACAGTATTTTTATATAAAATAATTATATCATTTTAATGGAACATCCATCATCAAAATCCTCCATCTATCCCCTTTATTCTGTAATTGAAAATATCGCCTGTGATGTGTTAATTTACCGACATCTTGGTCGAAGCACTTTCAGTTTCATTTAATTCCTTCAAGATGTTAAGAAAAACATAACAATTGCTAAAACATATTTTAAATTAAATTAATAGAACTCTATATTTTCTAGAAATAAATATATACAAAATACTAAATGATAAAACAAAATGAGTTTGTTGTGAATGATAACCATTAAAATTTACCTAAAACAATCTTGATTTTATTTTATCAAATAATTAATCCTCATATAATATAACTAAATAATTAATAAGATCATTTAAAATTGTGGAGCTTCATTAATAACATATAATAATGATTTTATACATTATCCACATTTTCAGTGAACTTACATTCATGTATACAAGTGAACCAATAAGGAAAACATTGAAAATGAACACTCACTAATGATGAACCTAAATTGTATAACTTTCTGAAAAGAATGTAAAATAACTTTATAAATTATAATGAATCAAATTAATTTATAAAATGTTTTATATATGTTAATTAATGAATAAAATGTCATTATACCATGTATTAAATGGAAAAATAATTCGAGCATATGGTAAGCAGATTCTCAAACCTAACTCTATTTCATTGGATATTCCCTCTTTCACACCAATTTCATTACATAGATTAATTTAATAATAAATAAAATTTATTTCCTTAATCATCCCATTATTTTTCTAGGATATACATTTTTTCTATATGTTTTTATGAAAAATACAATTTTTTTAAAGAACACTTCTTTTAAAAAACACATATTTACTTTTCTTGATATTATTCCACAATCACCCATGTTTGATGATTATTATACCAATAATATTATTCCCTTTTTATTTCCCATATTGTATTCATTAATGTATTCATTATATAATTAAACACATTCCATTCCATGGTTATTTTATATTCTTTATTGGTATATATTTTATGTGGAATTCAGGATAATTTAAATGTTATGATGTTACAAGTTCACCCATAATTATATAGCACAATTTAAAAATTAATATATTATCAGTGTACCTGAATTATATACATCTATAATGAATTATAATGTAAAATGTACCTCATTAGAAAAAGTGAAATATGTGTGAACATGTTGCTAACATTTTTTCACACGTATGTGTGTTAGTTTAAAAATAAGACATGATGTTTCATTTTGATGGATTTCCACATTCCATGCCTTTATGTAATGATTTGTATTTTGATAATTATTATGATCACATTATTATGTACGATGATGATGATTAATCTTACTCATGATATATTGATACATGTTCTTATGTACCCTCTTACTGGGATTTTAACTCATCCCTTTCATTAATGTATATCTTGTGGTGACTAAATGTACTAAGCATAAATCAATCGACAATAAGAACCTAGAGAAAAAATAATTAAATAAAGTTTTTGTTTTATTATTTAAAAGTTATATATGGTCAAGATTTTCCCATGACACTAAAACATTGGATCTTGGGTGTGTAATTATTTTATTTCATTTTTCATTAAAATTATGTAATAATAATTTATGTAAAATCAGGGTCACTATAGTTTTAATTAGATAATGGTATTGTTAATTTCGAATTTATGATTTGAGATCCTTATTGAAAACCCTTAGTATGAGACTAAGTATAAGTAATCACCAATGAATATTTGCTTTACAAAATTATAAACATAGGGTTCCCAGAATATATGAATTTAGACTTAATTCCATAATAAAATTACTTATTTATTCATGACGTTATGAATTATATATTTTAAAACCATTCATATTTTATAAAATGGTGGGATCCAAGAGAATCCAATCAAGAAAACTATGAGAGGAACAAATAAACGATTTCGTAAATGAAAAACCCAATTCCCTTGTTGGTGGAGTTCCAAATTTCATGATGATGCATACCGATATGTCTTGTTTTATGATCAATAACAAAAATAATGTGGGACATCAGACTTCAACTATAAGTGTGAAACTTGAAATTGAGAGTTTTATGTTGAAATGACCACTGATATTAAGTGGATATATTGATCAACAAGTCACAAAAGATTGGGTTAACTCAATGGATATTATTTTTTTATTTCATCACTATTATCAACTAATATAGTTGAATGTATCCATGTATCATCTATTTAGAGAGGCCAACCAATGGTGTTCATTTATTAATAACACCAAGAAGAAGGAAAAAATTTATGTTAAAAATTTGTAAGACTTTAATATATTGTTTCTTAGTAATTATTTCCCACGAAATCATTATACAAAGATGGTGATAAAATCCATAGAGATTAACCATAGGATAGATAATATGTCAAGACCTATGAAATATTTGTTATATGTCATGTAAGTAAAACTTCAGGGTTTTTCAACAAAGATATAAAAATGGATATATTATTTTTTAATATAAAAACACACATACAAAAGGCTCTAGAAATTTGATAATTTTTGAACTTATGAAGATGTTTTTTGAGGTCATCTCAGAGTGGAGATAGAGTTAGTAGAATGGTCGCATGGATATAGTGATAAAAAAATTAGTGATGGATTTTCAAGTTGTAGTATATAAGGATAAAGGTGTAAAGAAAACTCAACCATCCACATGTTGATTTTTTTGGATTAATAATAATGGGAACCGCCTCAATGGGACAAATAAAATTAATAATTTTTTAGAGAGAAGGCCACCATAATAATGAATGTCGAAAAGACATGAGAATGAAGGACAATGTGGTGGAGGAATGGGGAGAATCACCAATAGTTATATTCTTCAACAATAGATAGTAGTAGAACTATGAAAGAAAGTTCACTAAAACTCAATTCCAAGAGGGTAATCAACATCATAAAGAACCAAATTCAAATGATAATGGTATGTCTTATTCCATCATTATTGCATAAGTGGAGCAAGAAAATGACGTGCAAGATACAATTCATATTCACTCAATAATGGAAAAAGGCATATTTCATTATGGATCTATGAATTACTATATATCATGATTTTTTTCTATAAATTTTTAATCAAATCCTTATAACATTGATGTTGTGTTTTCCATAATAATTCCTAGTGTTTCAATCATTGTAACCCTGGTGTTGTACTCTTACCCTATTGGTGTATGTCGGAGGATTCTTCTAGAAAATATTCTGATACTTCTCTTGGTATAATTAGACACTATAATGGGAATGGATTAGCTCTAATTATTTATATAACATATCAACTATTAGGAAAAAGTCATATAATTTAATATTCTAAACGATACCATGCTCCTATATATATTCAGGGATGATAATGAATCTTCTTTGGAAAATCCCTCAACTTTGTGGGTATTGATTACCAATAAATAATCATACCTCACTCAAATGGTTGTGTCCAATAAAGGTTTAAACATAAGGGAAATTCCCATGATTAGGGAATAAAGTGATGTATTTTGTAGAGTTACCGAGAATTCCCCCAGAATTAGGCGGTAAAGTTATCAATAGAACTCATACCCAGATCTATTCACAACTGAATGTGTACCTATAATATGGCTCGCATCGAACAGGATGAGTAAAATATAAAGCCTCAAGACATTCTGCACAAACGTTTCATACTCTCCAGTACATCACCTTGGGGTTTGGTAGTGGTCTTTTTCAAAAAGGAAGATTATTCATTGCGGTTGTGTTTTAATTATCAGTAAATAAAAAAGACAACTATAAAGATCAAGTACCCTCTTCCATGGATTAGATACTTGTTTGATTAGTTATAAGGGGCCCTGTATTTATAAAATTCAGGTCATCGTTTTGGTGATCATCATCCAAATTCAACGAATGATAAGATTTATAAGAATTTAGATTTATAAGGAATGTTAACTATGAGTTTATAGTAATTCCATCAATACATAATAATTACCTTATAATATTCAGGGATTTTATGAATTGAGTATTGATAAATCACATGAATTTTTTTCAGTGATTATCAATGATATTTTCACCTACTGCAAGATCATGTAGGAATATGATGAACACATAAAGCTTATGTTGGTTACATTATGGAAGAATAAATTTTATACTATTTTTAGAAAGTGTGAATTTTTCATCCAGAAAGTTGAATTCATTAGAAATATGATCACAAGTAAGGTAATATTTGTAGAGCCTTAAAAACAAAGGCAATTGAGGAATTCCCAAGGCCCTCTAGTGTCATTACAAATTGATGTTTTCTTGGATTAGCTGGGTAATGGCAATGTTTTATGTTAAATTTATCACAATTATCATGCCTCTTGTATATTTTAAAAAGGAATGAGATAAACTATGTCAGGGAATAATAATGTGAGGAATGATTCATGGAGATAAAGAAGAGGTAAATAACTACAACTCTACTAAAAATTCAAAAAAAGTGGAGAATGTTTTGTGATATATATTTATACATCAAAGAAAGGATTGGTATGTGAACTCATGAAAAATTATAATGCGATAGACTATGCCTCACGATAGTTGAAGATCCATGAGCAGAACTACTCATCACAAGATTAAGAGATTTCTGCAATGTCTTTTGTCTTCAAAATCTTGAGGCACTACCTCTATAGTTAGAAGTGCGACATATATACCGATCACGAGAGCATAATGTATGTATTCAAAAAAAGAACTCAAAATTTAACAAATGAGGTTGTTAGAGCTATTAAAGGACTAAAATGGATCAATTCACTATCATCATGGTAAGGAAAACATGGTAGATGATGCTCATAGAAGAAATGAACCTCTTACACTTTCCATATTGTGGATTGAGAATGACCTAATATTCATGGATATGTGGTGGAAGGATTTGGAAATAATTATGGAAGGGAAAAATTATACCTTTTCCAATGGATTGCACAATAATCATCCAATGAGTTATTAAGGAGGCACAAAGGTATGATTCAGAGTTACAATATATAATTAATGTTGTAAAGTGATATAAGATGATATATTTCCATATTAATGATGATGGTGTGATTAAATTGGGAATGAGGATTTGTGTGCCTTCATCACCTAGGTTAAAGAATGATCTGTTGGATTATGAACATAGATCAACATTATATATCCATACTCAGATTACTGAGATGTACCATGATCATTGAGAACACTTCATGTGGGATAATATGATGATTGATATTTCATAGTACATCTCACAGTTCTTGATATGTCAAAATGTTAAAGGAGAGTGTCATTTTTCCAAATGGATGTTGCATAAATTTCCTATAACCATATATAAATGGGGGAATTTCATTATGGGGTTTTTAATGGGTCTCCCAAAGACATCCAAAGGATATAATGCAATATGGTTAGTGGTGGATCGAATCACCAAGACTTCCCACTCTATCGTTATTCGGAAAAATCTCTCACTTGAAAAAGATCCCAATATATATGTGATGAAAGTGGTAAGACATCATGGGGTCCCACTATTGACTATCTATGATCAGGATACTAGGTTTAAATTTAAATTATAGAGTGGAAATAAATATTCTTGGAGTATTTAATTGAATTTCGTCATGTCCGATCACATCCAAACTAATGGACAATCTAAAAGGACTATTGAGAATCTCAAGGATATACTAAGAGCCTAATCAATGGAATTCAAATATAGAATGGATTACTATCTCCAATTGGTTGATTTCACATACAAAAATATCTTACACTCATGTATTCATGTGTCTCTATACGAAGTTATGTTTGGAATGAAATGTAGAAATCCAAACATTGGTAAGGAAGCTGGCCAATGATTCCAACATCGCCCAGATATTTTGAAAGAGATAGTAGAGAATGTTCAAGCCATAATACAACATACCAAAGCTACATGGAGTCTGAAAAATGGATATGTTGACAAAAATAAAATGGTCATGGAGATTGATGTTGGAGATATATTAATCCATCGAATACAACCATTCAAAAATTGTCATTTAGTTTAGAAATAACGACAATATTAGCCCAAGATAAATTGAACAATTTTATATTCTTGATCACATATGAGTAGTGGTCTATCAACTCTAACTCCCACCAAATATGGTTTAATTTAATGATGTGTTCCATGTATCACCCTTGAGGATGTTTATATCAGATCCCTCTCATTTATTGAACTCATAAGTTGTACAACTAGAAGATGACCTCTCTTATGTGCAGAAGACACTAGCGATTCTGTATTAGAGAGATAAGGTTCTGTGTAACAAGAAATCCAACTATGTTAATGTGTTGTGGAGGAACCATAAGTATGAAGTTTCAACTTTGGAATAGGAGGTGGTGATGATATAGAAGTATCTTAACCTGTTTATGTAAAATGTAATTTCAAGGGAGAAATTTGAAAAAATGGGAATAATGTAATGACCCATAATTTTTTTAATGGAATTTCTCCCTTAATATCATTATTTCATAGTTATAAATAACATAGAATAAGTCGGACACCAAAATAAAAACATTTTAAATAAATAATAAATGAAAAAATAAGTATTTATATATTTTATAGAACCTCAAACTATGAAATGGTAATATGACCTCAAGAATAGTAATATGACCATTATGAAATGTAAACTAGAAATTGAACAGTAACCTAACACAATAAAATTTAAATTTAAAATTTTCATTTTATAAATGAATGTATAGTATATTTATATAATTATGTATGTAAATAAATGTCTTAAAAATTGTTAATTAAGTGGAAGTATTTTTTTAAGTCATTAATATTTAATTACAAATTTATTATTAATTTAACTATTTAATAGATAATATATTTTCATAAAATGTATTCATACATTAATATATTTATTTCTTTTGAGATTAAGATAATTTTATGAGACATTAGTTAAATTTTCATTATGTTATAAATAAGTTATAATATCCAAATGTGTATTTTTCATGTAAATTGTCATTTTAATAATAAATTAAATTTCTAATATTTAGAAAATTATTTTCATAAAATTGAGGTAATTGATTAATTATACACATCAGAAAATTTTGATGTTTAATTTTTTTTCTTTTTCTAAAATACTTGAAATTTTGATGAATAGTAAAATAAAATAATTTTCCATTAGTGCTAAACACATGAGTTATTTAGTCATTTTTCAAGAATGGATAATGTAAAAACCTTAATATCGAACCATACTTAATTATCTTAATATATTTATTTATAATACTCATTATATTTATAGTCATGGTCTATAATATTAAACAAATTATTTAAATAATGACTAAACACCCCTATACTATACTATATATACAAACCCCCTCCACCAACTCTCCACACACATTCCAAGTATTGATCATTATTAAAACTCTATCCCATTCAATTCCTAATACCTTACCCCATGATTAGGAGAACTTGGTCTCATAAAAACTCCAAAACCATTTCCCTTAGGTTGTTCTCAATGAGTATATTTGTAAGAGGTAAAATGCACTTCATTTTTCATTTAATTTATCTTCATTAATTATTCTCTCTTTACCTCCCCTATAAAAATGTTCATGATAACCGTATTGATTTTTATATAATATAACTAATCATGTTAATTAATGATACATCAACATCATCCTCCCTATATCTCTTTTATTCTAAAAATGAAAGTGTTGTACGTGATGTGTCAATTTACCCAAATCGTGTGTCATACACATTAATTCTTTTAACACCTTCAAGGATGTTAATAAGACAATAGTAATGGATGAAAATTATTTTAAAATGAATGTTAAAACTATATTTAGGATCTGTAAATAAAATATATACATAATATTAATAATTATAACTAAACGAGTTTGTTGGGATCGAATCCTGAAAAAATCAACATAAAACGATCATAATAATCATTTATTTAACGACTCATCATCATTCCATAATAAATTTAACAATGATATAATTTTAAATAATATATTATCATTAATAAAATAAAAAACAATTTTTGATATTTATCTGTAACATAAATTAACATTCATTCATGTATACAAGTGAACCGATCATGAAAACAATGAAAATGAACACTCTCGGATGATGAAATTAAACCCTATAAAATATAATAAGAGTAATAAATGAACTTAATAAAACTATAATGAACAAAATAAATTTATGAATGTATTTTTAATTATTAATTAATGAATAAAATGTTATTATACATTACATTTACGTGAATAAAGAATTCATACATGCGGTAAGGGGATTCTCAAACCCAATTCAATTTCATAAGGGTTTTCGTTATTTCACAACAATTTTAGTATGCATATTAATTTATTGATCCTTAATTATAATTTTCACTTTATCCATTTTACTATATTGGTTATATATGTTTTTTAAATGTGTTTTTTAAAAACAATTTTTTCCAAATTACTCTTCATTAAAAAAACCTTTTATTTCTCTTGAGATTGTTTCTTATTTTCTCTAGATTGATTATCCCAATACTTGGAATATTAGTCCCTTTTATATACCAAGATTATTCGTGAATATATTATTTATGAAATGAACACAATTCCATGGCTTATTTTATTTTCAATATTGATATACATTCTAAATGAAATACATGATAATGTCAACATTATGATGTGATAGGTGCCGTCCGAATTATATAGAACGCCAATTCATTGGTTAATGTGATTTATATATTTATAAAAAGTGAAATATTCATGAACATTTTGATAATTATTCCTCTATTGATTATGGTGATAATTTGATGATTATGTTATGATCATTATTATTATTCTCACCCATGATATATTTATTCATGGACATATCTATCCTCTTACTAGGATTTTAGCTCACCATATTCAATGATTTATATCATAAGGACCTGAACATAAAACATTACATAATATTGAATTAAATGAATACTTCAAATTGATGATATTTTCAGCTTTAGAGTTTTAGTGAATTATGCCATAAAAGTTGCACATCAACTAGAAAATTACATGTAAACACTTCTAATCAGTATCAATGTTTTTCATAAAATAATAACTCTTAAAAAGAAACATGTCTAGTTCCATGTTTTAGAAAACATGACTTTTCCCTAATCCCATCTTTGAATATATTAATCTTTATGTCTTCTGGAAAACATTTCAAAAACATGGGATGAGCATAAAAAGCTCAATAAGGATTAGAAAATAAAGAAAGAAAACATTGGCCCATAAATTAATACAATTCAATGAAACAATACTTTTCAATCATAACATACCTTATAAAATCATAAGATTTATTAATAACACACAGAAATCATAAATCATAAATGAAACATGTGGAATAAAATTCATACTTACATTGTAGCTATCACAACTACATAGGGTGTTGTGTTGGTATACCCGTCACCATATATTTCCTAAATCTCTTAGGAGAAACATCAATTTTTACCTTTGTGATGTTACCCAATGCATTGGAGGTAAATATCAAGCTCACCTGCCATAGGATTATCACAAAACCAATGTTATACATAAACAATGCCCAATAATTATAACATATTCATAACACATCAAACTATAATAAATAAAATAAAACATTTCTACATTTCAAAAACAATATATTTTTTCATGATATATACATATTCAATTCTTTATCAAACCATTTTCAAAATCATTTAAAACATTTAATAAAAAGTTTTTTGTATCAAAGTGTCCTATACCACATTGATTATTTTAATGGAATTAACATTTTAAAACATTAATTTACATATAAATAAATCTTAAAACCCATTTTTTAAAAATGTACATTACTGATAAATATTTATATGAAGAAATATGTAAAACTTTTAAAACAATATATTAGTTAAAGAGTTTTTAACTAAGAAAAATATGCATGGATACAAAACATTGGGGAATAACATCAATAAAAGCTTATAATGTCATGATAATAGAAAGATCCATGATATAATAAATCAAAGAGATGAATAAATACCATATAAAATTGAATTGGGGTATAACAATAAATAAGTTTCAGTGGATTGTAAATTGAGATAAAGTCCCTTGCAAATATCATGTTCTTAGATTAAAGACACATCAATGTCATAATTATGTGTTACAAATATAAATACTACCAATATAAGTGGATGTTAAGTATAAAACAATCAGAGTAAATTAACACATATTCATATCATGACATAATCTATAAGAATTTGTTTATCTCAAATAATTGAAATTGGGATGAGATGGTCTCTTATAGACATTCGACAACGAATCAGCATCACATTAAAATTAAGAAAGGGAGTTCATGAGAGAGAAAAGGTTAAATAATCAATTCGACACAAAATTTACAGAAATAAGGATATATAATAACCTATCCCGACACAATAATGTGGATATTAAAATACATAACATAAATGATGTATTTTAAAAAAGTGGAGGGTGAAAGGTTCCCTTAACAATTTGGTACCTTAAGAAACATACTCCCTATTAATGAAGTTTCATAAAAGTAGGATTTAAAAACCCATAAAATAATTCATATTACATAATGAATACCATAATGGGTAGTACATACACCACACAAAATAAAATTTTGGAAAATATAGCATGAATCTCACTTGAATAAAAAGTGAGATGAAAACCCCTTACCACATTGTAATCAATCGAGTCATATGATGAAAATTAATAACCATAAAATGAATCACAAAATACAATTAATATAAAGAGAATAATGATAATATATATATCAAATGGTAGATAAAAATACAACACATGAAATAAATACGTGGAAAACAATATAAATCTCACAGAATTAAAAGTGAGATATGAAACCACTTAACTTGTGTCCGACTTGACATGATCATTCATTAATAACCAAAATAATAAACTAATGTCAATTTCTAATTGATTAATAATCCTTTTTAGTTTTTTTATTCCTTTTATATTATATAATACCTTTTTATAATAATTAGTTGATTATTTTAGTTCATATCGGACATTTTGTCGATGTTCGGAACATGAGTTAAAAAGAAACTTGATATAATTATAAATTGTCCTTGTGGTCAAAATTACTTAATATATATAATTATATTCATGATTTATATATCATATATATAATATATGTCCAGTATAAATATGTATTTATAATAGTACATAACATTTTGAGATAAGGATTGAAATGCACCGTTCATGGAGACGATATGTCGAACATATCCATGAACGCTACTTTCATTTCTATTTCAAATTTAATGGAATGAAAATGTAATAATAAATAGTTATACTATAATTACTATATAATATAATATATAATTTAATTATCTCCATAATTTATACGTTCCATGTAAACCATGAACGAGTCATTTCACTTTATGGGGGCGGTTGTCTGCACTTTCTCAAATGCAATTATCTAATTTACCGATTATGGAAACCATAAAGGTATGATATAAACGGAAATTAATGAAACATTGAAACAATATAAATACAATATATATCACATATAAATAAATTTCAATAATAATTTCCACAATGAGAGGTGGTAGTAGAAAATTGAACAATCATCGTTTTGTGAGGTAGTAGTTCGCCGTCCATATAAATAGTATGTTCTTTATCCATTAGATGAGGGTCTGTGTATGTGTAGTTTGAAAACATCTAATAAAAACAACCTAGTATATTTTGAATATTTTATTAGTTATAAAATAAAACAATAAATAGATTTTATTGGGTTGGAGAAGTAAAAAAAATAACTTATAGAAGACGTTACAATTATATTTGGTATCTCCCTTTGGTTTGAACCAAAAGGTGTACTTCAATTGTATTCTGCAAAAGGGAAGGCTTTTAGAAGGATGATAAGGATGTATTTATATTAATTTTTAATATTTTGGATGAGTAATGGGTTTTCATATGTGTGAGTAATGAGTTATAAGTGATGTCTTTTTATAAGGGGGGAGGGGATCTTTAGATATGTTTAAAAAATATTATTTTATTATATGATGATTTTCAGTTTATAAGGGTAAAAAACTTATTAGTGTAAAAGCTAAGACGAATCATGTTAGAAAATAAAATCATACAATAATAATTGGACTAGTTTTGGAAATTGTTTTATTATTTAAAATATTATTTATTTAAATCATTCATTAATGAGGTAAACACTGCATCATTATTGTTTCATAAATATTGTTATTTTTATGACGTCTAAAAATTATTTAAAAAATATCATGATATAGGAATAATTTTTATCTTTTAAATGAATATTTTTAGTCTAAGAGAAAACATATATAAAACCATGTAATAATTTATTTACTAAATGATATATGTTAATGTAATTTTTGTCTTTACTTTAAATTAAATAATATAAAGTGTCATTATCACTCTTAAGTGGCTCCATGGGGTCCCAAAATTGACCCAATGATGGCCATGGTAAGAAATGTAATAACTAATAAGATTAGGACTCATTTTGGTAATTTTATATTATTATAATAAAATTTTGTTACCCTTATTTATAAGATTTACCCTTTAATCGTGGTAAATAAAATTTTTACTAAAGTAAATATTCATATTGCCTAAAATAAATGTGACATTTTTACAAAATTTATACATCCTGATTCAAAATATGTAATATGTTTTTACAAATTTAAAACACATAAGTGGAAAAAATTAATTTAAAATTAATTCTCACTATCAAAACAAAAAGACTATTTCTATGAAATAATAACAATCAAATGATTAACACTTATTTATGTTCAATTTCATTGTGAAATTTATTAAAATGACCTATATTGTTTTAAATTGTAGAAACATAATATAATTGTTCTTGAAAAAAAAACTAAAAAGATAATATAATCTTATAAATATATTATATTATACGGTAATTTTGAATTAAAATATAGTATTTATCACTAGTCATTAAAACATTAATTTTATCATAAAAATACCACAAATTTACCAGAAAAATATTGATGTCCCATTTCTAATGAATAATTTTATTTTTCCAAATAGAATATATAAAAGTGACCAAAACTTTATTTAAATAGGGTTCGACATCAAAAGGTGGTAAATCGATCTTTTAAGGAATATTAGAGTATTTATGATTAAAATCAGATTATGTCTTATTTTTTTCATCTGATATTTATATGAAAAAATGAAAAAACATTTAAGAAACTTATTTAATCAAAATCTGGTTATTTTTGTTCCTTACCACCAATAAAATGGATATACCTTAAATACTATTTAAAATAATAATATTATATTAATATTTTTCAGTATAACTCAATGTTGTGTGAGACCTATGTATTCAATGAAACAAGTTGTTGTGTATCAGGTATTCCATTGAACATATCATACCCTTTAAAGTAATATTAATATTTAATTCAAAAATTTTAATAAATATAAAAATGTAATATTCTTTATTTTCTTGGGATGTTACATCGTTTTTCCCTTTTCAGAATTATGTCCTCACAATTTAAAAATGGGTCTTTGAAACATCATTGAATGTACCATATGTAACACCCCATGCATTCATGGTACGCTTCTCTTTCAATAATGAAATAGCCTGCATTGTATGCATGTTCGATATTCCATCACACCATGACCAATCACAGCAGAAGTTATGAATTGTAATACCCACCTTTTGAAATTATATAAATTTTATATCTAAAAATGGACTTCATTTTTGTATTCAGAATATCGAAATTATCCTACGTTGGATTTTTTGTAATATTCTGAAAACTTCTAATTTTCTATGAATAGAATAAATACATAATTTTTTATATATATATAATTTATTGTGATAAATTATACATTTTAGTGGTTTTAAAGTATAATTAGTATATATTTATAACATTTTATCCAATGGTTGTAATTAGAATTAATTTCACTTTGAAAGTGAACATAAACAATTGTCAATCTTATGATATATATTGTTTCTTAAAATACACTATTTGTTATGACAACAGAAATTAGTTATTAAATTAATTAATTCAACATATATGTTTATAATTTTTTTAAATAAACATCATTTTTGAATTAGGAATTGCAAATATAGCTTAGGGTTAATTTTTGGTATTTTTCTGAAAAAATTCAATTTTTGATTAATAGTGAAACCACTAAGTAGTAGTTAAAAAACTAAATTTTCATTTAAATGAAACATTACAACTTCTGTGAGTTGAATTTAAAAAATCCAACATTAATGGTTGTCATTATTAAGTAAAATGTGGTTCAATAGGATGATAATAATTTTTTGTGAATAGTAACTTTTAAGTTTTATTAATCGCGATTAAAGGTAATTAGAGTAATTGAAGGTAAATATAATGTTATAATAATATGAAATTAACTATAATATTGTTATAACATTACTGGATGAGTCATGGAAGACCATGAAAATACATGGGTCAACTTGGGGACCCCATGGAGCCACTTAGGTAAGAAAATGACATTAATAACGTTTTATTTGAAGTAAAAATAAAATTGTCACAGACATGTGTTGTTTAACTAAATAAATTATAACATGGGGTTATATATGTTAACATTTAGACAATAAATATTCATTGTAAATATAAAAATATTTCCAACATCATTGTAATTTTTGTATAATTTTTGGACATTAAATAAATAAATTTCTTTATGACACCATGATGATGCAATGATTACTTCATTAATGAACAATTTAAATAAAATGAAATGATAAGGTAAACTGTAAGACATAAAATTGTCTAAAACCTATTGGATGGGTGTATTTCGATCCCTTATAACCTTATCCTCGAAATATATCATTGTGGGACCTTTAAAAACCGAAAACAATTTCATAATAAAGTAACATTTCATGACTTTCCAAAAGAGCCCCTCCTCTCCTCTTATAAAAGTTCCCCACCTCTACCACCTTATTCACACCTTCAAAGCCTTTTGGCTCGGCCCAAATCTGCCCAAATACCCTCTCAAAATTTATACATTCATCCTATAATCCTTACCTTAGGCAGAAATCTTTTCATGAAACAATTTTGGTTCAAACCTAGGGGAGTTACCCGATTTTAAGGTAATGTATTCTCTTATGTTCTTTCATTTTATTTTTCTTATCCAAATCCTTAAACTCTTTTTATACTAATATTATGTAACAACAGTATTATCTTTAATATACTAGGATAGTTTTATGAGATGGATTTGATTTATACTTACACACACCTTCATTTAATGGTTAATGAACATACTGTTTCTATGGTTGGCGAATTACTACCTCATGAAAAAATGATTGTTCAATATTATTTTAACACCTCTCATGGAATCCTTTCTAATTAAACTATTTTTATATATGATATAAATTATTTTTCTGTTTTCCTTATGCTTCTGCATTTTTCATTTATGTAATACCTTTATGATTTCCATTATGGGTAAACAAGATAATTTCATTTTAGGAAGTGTGGACTACCGCCCACTCAAAGTGATTTGAATTGTTAATGCCATATGTGGGACGTATAAAGGATGGAGTTAATAAAATTATATATGATATTAAACTGGAATTATTATATAACTTTATATAATTATTATTTCATTTCATTTAATATGAAATACAAATTAAATTTGTGTTCATGTGTACGTACGGCTTACTGTCTCCATGAACAGTTCATTTCATTTCTTACCTCTAAATGTTATGTAATATTATAAATGCATTTTTATACTGGATATATATGATATATACATCATTAATATAATTCTGGATATAATGGATATTTTACCACATGGCAACATGTAATTATAAGAATTTTATTTTTGACTCAGTTACCAAAGATCGACAAAACGACTGTTATTAACTTATATAATTACATAATTTTCATAACATTGTAATAAGTGATATAAAAGGAACAATGAACATTAAAAATATTATTAATAAATTAGAAAATAACTAAAGCTTATGATTTAGGAGATTAAACAATGATCGAGTCAAGTCGAACACGAGGTAATGGACTTCGTCCCAATGATCGTTCATTGAGTCTTATATTATTTTAATAGAATAAATTCTTTTATATGGTGTATAAAACTCTTTGAAATTTATGTTTATTCAAAAAGAATATTTTTCATATGAATTGTTTTACTAAATGACAAAAGGGAATGTTTTTTTGTCATACGTATGTGGCGACCATGAATTCTCTGCCGCTGTGACCATTATTTGAGTTTCGGTTTCCTCTACAAGCCATAACTTTTTTAAAGGAAAAATAAATACCATGTTTTAAATTTCTTTTATTTTGGTATTGAAAATGGTTATGATAATATTTTTATTATATCAATGTGTTGTGTTGATATCTTGTGATTGAAATGTGGAAATTTTATGTTTCCTTATGCATGTTTTATGTGATACGATTATGTTTTGGTTTATGATATGTTTAAAACTTTTCATATAATTAATTAATTGGACATAATATGTGATGGGTGGAGCCCAATATAGCTCCACGATGCATCAGTAAGTCTCATGAGACAAACTAGTGTCTTGGCCAAAGGACGTGCCAAAATCTTATTTGTAGTCTTGGCACAAGGACTTGAATATGTGGTTATGATAGTTTGAAATTATGCATTCCATCATTATGAAAGTGGTTATTGATATTTCTTGTGATTATTTGACTAGTAGTATACCCATGTCAATAAATAGATAGAATTACATCCTTTTATTTTTTTCCATATTATGTTGATGTTCATGTTTAAAAGGCTTTTCTTTTGGTTATACATTGCCTTAAATGTTTATGTTTATTTATGAATGTTTCTATTATATTGTTATCCATACTGAGCATCTGATCTCACCACTTTCTATGGTTTATTTTACAAGGATGTGAAGAATTTTTTTATGACCGACCTATAGGGTTAGTCTGAATGGGATATGAGTGTGGACTATGTAGACTATGTTATTGTGATTTTTAACTTTATGTTGTAATATAAAATTTATGAATGTATCTAGTGTTTCCAATGATAGTAAAATAATTAGTATTTCGAGACATGATATTTTTTTATCATTCCAATGATAAATAATAATGGACCGACTCTGGGTAACTGGGGTCGGGGCAATACAGTTGGTATCAGAGGTAGTTTAGTAGTAACCTTGGAAGGTAGATTTAGATAAATCTGATTAGGACACATATCCCTACGGTAGACTTTGAGGATTAGTATCAAAGAACATCATATAATTTTGGTATTATAGTGATTTCATTGGGTTTTCTGAGCAATAAATTGATGTCTGGATATGAGCAGTTAGAGGTGCCTCTAGCACAGATGTACCTAGGGGTAAACATGAAAACACCACTTTAAGCTAGACTCGAATGGGAACTGGTACATGACAATAGGCATGGCTACACTCTTGGTTACGACACTCATTGGGGATATTCTTAGGATAATTTTCATTTTCATTACTAAAAATTATGAAAGGTTTATAATTATAAACTTCCTCAAAGATTTTTCTTATAATTATAGATTATATCCATAAAATGTTTAATTTATGTTAAATGTTTTACAAAGATTGAATTATTTCTATCGATTCATAAACTAATCTAGTTTATGAAATTGTTTAGAAATGGATCATAGTGGATGGAATGGAAACCGTATCAATGAATGCACTCCATGAAGGGATTTCTCTCCTGCTCGAGTTAATTATAATGGAGTTGATGTTACAACTGGTTCTGACCAGCTTATCACCACACTGGTACAACTCACTCAGGTTGTAACAGCCCAAGATTTTATAAAAAATATTCTTTTTAATTTTATTAATGTCTTGTGTTGTATGCTACACCAAAAGGAGCTTGCACAACACGCATCCTTGACTTGCCTTTCATTACACGCAATCACGACCTTCCTCGATAGCGTGTGTAATACGCAATACCGAGTTTCACTAAACAACGATATGATATTAATATATTATTAAAACTAGCCGGTATGAATAGTAATAACCACTTTTTAAAATTCTGTAAATCTTATTTTTCAAAATGAACTTCATTTTTGGATTCAGAGTATCGAATTTAGCCTAAGGTGAAATTTTGGTACATTTCGGATAACTTTCATATTCTGATGAATAGTGAAAATTACTAAATTATAATTAAAAAACAACTTTTTTAATCGAAATAATTAATACTGATAAATTATTAATTGGAGTAGTTTTAAAGTATATTTAGAATATATTTTTACAATTTAATACAATGTTGGTCATTGGATGTAATTGCACATTTAAACCAGACATAAACAAGTGTCAATCTTTTGATATATATTGTTTCTTAAAAACACGCTATTTGTTTTAACAGCGGGATTTAATTATAAAATTAATTAATGCAACTTATATGTTATGAATTTGGTAAAATAGACTTCATTTTTGAATTCGGAATATGAAATATAGCTTAGGATGAAATTTTGGCATTTTTCTGAAAACCTTCATTTTTTGATGAATAGTGAAAATACTAAGTGGTAGTTAAAAAACTGAATTTTTCATAAAACTTAATTTTACCACTTCCGTGAATGGAATTTCAAAAATCCGAGAGACACGGTTGATGTCAGTAAGTAAAATTTGGTTCAATGAGATGAAAATAATTTTTAGTGAATAGTAACTTTTTACTTTTATTTACCACGGTTAAAAGTAAATAGGGTAATTAAGGGTAAGAATGATATTAATATTACCCTAACACATGTCCTAATTCTATTGGACAAGTGTATCTCGACCAAAAACAACCTTAAGTGTAAAATATTATCATTTAGGCCCACTTGGATTAGATTAGGACATTTATTATTATTTAATTCAAAGAAGAGTTAAAAGAGTTAAAATCAAAGTTTATTCACTAAAACATTTTTAATATGGGGTTATACATAAGATAAATTCGACTATAAATATTCATTAGAAATCTATAACGATTTCCTATATAATTATATTTTATTTATAATTTTCAGACTTTAAATAAATTAATTTATTTATGACACAACGATGATGCAGTAATTACCCTTTTAAGGAAATATTAACATAATTGATGTTATAAATACTCAATTGAATGTAATTTGAGACTTTTTATGAATTCCACTAATTTTCTAGTTTACTATGATATATTAGTGTTGATTTAATCAACTTGGTTTGAACATATAATTCTGTTATGACTTTCACAAAAATCATATACCAAATAGTGTCAAAATTGACAAAAAATAGTTTTTAAATCAAATATTATATTATTAATTGTTATTTTATTCCTAAAAATATAAGGTTCGGCCAAATGTCTTAGATAAGGATATATATATTAATAATAAACAATTTGGGGTTCGTTTGGCATGTTATAGTAAGTGTATTAACCATATAGTGAAAGAAAACAAAAAGACACGGTAAAAGTTAAATTATTTAACTTAGAGTTAAATCTAATTGATAAGGTTAAAATAAGAACCTAAACTTGTCTAAATCCTATTGTTTGATAGGATTTCGACCCATCCCCACTTTAGCTTCGAAATAAGACCCTTTGAAACAATTATAAACCGATTTTTACTTTAATATAAAATAATATTTTGAGATATTCCTAAGGTGCCCCTCTCCTCCCTTATAAAAGGACACCTCCTCCCCCTCCTCCTCACACCAATTTGAGCACTCAAGCTCGGCCAACTCCTGCCAAAATAACTTCTCCACTTCCTTAGAAACATACTAGAGGTTCTGGTCTTCCTCAAAGACCAATTTTAGTGCCCTAAGAGGAGGTCTCAAAGAGGCGCTTCAAAGAAGAGGTAATTACCGTTACCAATTCTTTCAGCTTTATTTCTTCTTCCACTTCTTCTTCTTAGGTTGTTTAATTATGAATTAATAACATCAGTATCACTCATATACTGATATGTTATTATAAGTATGAAACAAACATATTTCACCATCTATCCATCCTACGGAAAAAGAAATCACCGTGCGTGCGTACGTACGGAATACCATCTCCACGCCGTGGTGTAATCTATTTTCCACCACCACCTTACATGGATGGGTATAATGGTGTAAAGAATAACTATACATAGTTATTAAAACATCATATTGATTCTGATATATTTTATAATCCACTCCAATTCAATTTAATATTTATTCAAATGATATCATCGCTCGTGCGTACGTACGGACTACCGTCTCCACGACGCGATGAGATTCATTCTTAATGATTAACCATTCATGAATGATTATAAAGTATATATAATATGTACTAATGAAATATATGACATAATAATGATACTGGGTTTATGTATATATATATATATATGTATTTCATCTACTTACTTCCATTCAAGACAATAAGGAAAGAAAAACAGCGTTCCTGCGTACGTACGGACTACCGTCTCCATGAACGGTGTTTTTCATTTTATTTATCTATCTATTATATATATATATATATATATATACTGAATATATATGATATATAAATCATATTTTATATTTTGGAAGTAAGTAAATCATGATATAAGTAATAATGATGTCAAGAACAACAAGTCAAAACACCTAAGATGAATGAAACGATTTTACCCAAAACGCTTCTTTAACATGGAATTTACAAAAGAACGGGTAATATAATGTCATAAGTGAACCACATATGATATCATAACAATGAATATGATTCTGTAATAAGTCAATTAAATTATTTAAATCATTATACAGGAGGTTCGGACACATACGAAGCAAATCGGACCTAAGGTAAGGGAAATATCACAATCTCATTTTTATCCGAGATTGTTTATACTTTAGTATTTACTGGGGTGTATTTTATCATCCACATCTATGTTTCCTCAATATGTAATGTTATTTACATCCACCTACAATTGTTTAAATCCAATTCTACCCTTTGGTGAGTTTTTAGTAAAAGATATGAAAGGAATCTTTTGTCGTTTTTCGTACGAGGTACATTTTGACTTTTTCGAAAAAATTACAAAGAATGTTTTTTTTAACTTATACGGCACGAACGGATTTTTACGGTTTTATAAAGCCTTATTTTCATGAAGCTTCCTCAAAAATATTTCATGACTATTTTCAATAAAATCTCTTTCTTTTAAAATTGCATGATGTTTTGTGAAAAGAAATTGAATTTGAAGAAGAAAGGATATTTTCCTCAAGAATTCATTTCAAGTGTTTTATCAAAATTATTTTCCATATAAGATAATAAAAGGGTTCTGTTTTTATCCCTATCATTACATGGATTTGATTATGTTGTGATGTAAATATTTTTATGAATTCCTTTATCTTATATGAATTGTTTTATGATGTCATGTTGTTTAAGAATCCCATTTTTATTATATGGGTTATGCAATGATGTATGTTTTAAGATTTTGTGGCACACATAAGAAAGGATTCCTTATGAGATGGGTGGGACCTATATCTCCCTCCAATGCATTGGGTAAAGATTTTATATCTCATGAGATAGACAGGGCTGGAACGGTAGGTTATACCGGTTCAGTGAAACAGGACTGAAACGAGGGTTACTCGATTCAGAAAGGGACTTTGTCCACTATGATAGTCTTGGCAATTAGTCTTGACTAACAAGAAATGATTATCTATGATTATGTGTGTATGACACAAAGTTTCATGTTTTAAGTTATGATTATTGGGATTACTTTTTCACTTCCATGATTTATCCCATGATTATGAAATTATGCTCTCTTTTGCAGGTTATGATTTCCAAAATGGTATGTTCTTATGAATATGATGTGATTGATATTTATTTTGTTTACCCTTACTGAGCATTTGAGCTCACCCTTTTATGTTTTCTTTTCCCCAGGATATAAAGAAAGGTTTTAGGTAAAAAAAAGGAATATCTTTATGGGAGATTTTGAAGATCTTTCACCACGATTAGAAGATTATAGTCCGAGTTTCCAAAGACAGAAAACTATTACGGTCCTAGTGTGTGTGTTTTTTTAATGTACTAAGTATTCCGCAAAAGTAATGTAATGTAAATGTACTTAAAGATACGGGTCACTACAGTTGGTATCAGAGGAAAGGTTTAGTCAACCTTTGGAAACTAGGATGCGAAAACGTTAGTGACATCCCTAGAGATATTTCTAAGGTATGTCTAGGGATGTCTCTAAGGTTAAGTATACGTATAGGTTATAGTCCTAGAATTTCTCTAACGATCATAGAATTTAACCTAAGATGTTAGATATTGAGGGTACTACCCCTTTATTATGTTGTTTTCCCTAGCATGAGTTTTGCCTCTCACACTATTCTTTTGGGGTTTTAGACGATGGCTGGAACCCGAAGGAACCGTGTTGATCAATGCAATGGACAATGCAATGATTGTCCCCCTGAGCAACCAAACGATATGGGAGCTGGAATGCAAAATCTTGTAGTCATGCTCACACAACGTTCTCAAGCTATGAATCATGCAGGACTTCCAAACGAGAAAAGGAAGGAGCAGCATTCTGTTGAATCCTTCATGAGGCAGCGTCCACCTTCTTTCAGTGGGTCTACTGATCCATTAGTTGCTGAACAATGGATTAGTACTACTGAAAAGATATTTTCAGTTCTTCAATGTTCTGAACATGATAAAGACATCCTAGCAGTGTATCGTTTGGAAGGAGATGCTGATCAATGGTGGAATCTTATTAAGAATACGAGGCAAAGTGATGAAATTGAGTCTATGGAATGGGACGAGTTCAAGAACTTATTTTTCAATAAGTACTTCCCTCGTATTCTCCGAACAAAGATGGAGAAAGAGTTTCTTGAACTGAAGCAAAGGGATGATGAATCTGTTGGTACCTATGAAGCGAATTTTACAAGACTTGCAAGGTACGCTTCTGGTATTATCATCCAACCTAAAAGTAAAGTTGATCGATTTTTCAGTGGCTTAAAACCATGTCTTCGAAGGGAATTAGCTATAAGAGACTTCAGTAGCTATGAAGAAATTGTGCGTTGTGCTATCAAGGTAGAAATGGAAGTTGGTGTTACATATCCATCTCATGGGTTTGACAAGAAACGAAAGATGGAGTTCAAGGAGAAAACTCAGAATAATGGTGAAAAGAAGATGAATGTTTCCTTATGCACAAAGTGTGGAAAGAAGCATGGTGGAGATTGTCTTAAAGGGACTAGAAAATGTTTTACGTGTGTAAAAGAAGGTCATCGAGCAGCTGAGTGTCGATGTAATGGAAAATGGGATTCTAATGAAGTGAATAAAGCAAACACTGCAGAGAACGTACAACCAACACTTCAATGCTTCAAGTGCAAGGAAATGGGGCATTATGCTAATAAATGCCCTAATCCATGGGTTAGTGATGATCGACATGAGCAACCGCTTAAGGCAAAGGACAAAGGGAAGTCACATGCGATCACTATTGGCAATGTTGAATATGAAAACGATGTGGTGGAATGATTAAGTGTTTATGTAATGAGATTCCAAAATAATGTTGTATCTTGGAATATTGGAATATTTATGTATTGGTCTAATGTGGTATTCAAAGTGATTGAGATATTATGCGCATAATGAATGGAAAACGAGAAAATGAAATGTTTAACAGTATTCATGAGCTCATGATTGATATAAGGACTAAGTGATATCATGGTTTGAGTATATAGAATTTTGAGGATTTTGGTATGTGGAAAGTGTTAACTTTTAACTACATTCAAGTTTTCACTAAGGTTCAATGGGTATTCAAGAGAGTACAAGATTAAGGCCTTTGAATGTTTGGAATGTGTCCAAAAAGATATATCTTATGATATTTGGGGATCAACGATGGTATTAAATCTCTGGTAATCATTTTCACTATGTTATGAGAATGGACTACAGTATTATGGATAGGACTAAAGATTGGAATGGATTATGTTGGACATAAGTTAGTATTGTTTAAGGATAGAAGTTTTTTCGATATTATGGGATGTTATAGTAATATAGTTTTAGAAAAAGGACAACCTGCAGGACGGGCGACAGCCCATCGCTTCGGACAAGGCTGTGGGAATCGAACCCACAACCGAAGTGCGACTGGCCTTTATCGCCTACCACTGGCCTACAAGAAGTCCCGGTTTAGTAGAAACTAGTTTTATTATATTAAGCAGTTTGATATATGAAGTATAAGTCCATTTTAGGAACAATATATGATTAATCTCACTATAGATCGACTTATGTATATAATTTTTGGTAACGTTTTGTTTGAGACAGATGGAATGACCCGTCATTCTATCACATGATCTGCTAACACTTCACGAATAACAAATTCAACTTCATTTATTTAAGAGATGAAGTGGAAATTGTTCTAGGCACGAACAATAGTGAGATTGTACCATAATAAAGAAAGTATTTATTCCAAATTTTCAACTTTAGGGAAATGATCTTGAAAACCAAAAATGTTGTCCTAGTGATCTTATACCTGATGAATCGGATGGTACCTTAGATCCTCACAAATTTATGGATTTGTTATTATTGGCTTTTCCATAGCCATGTTCTCTACCACTCTCCATTAGAACATGATGGTTAGATTTCTCTTCCATATCCATATTTTCACCTATGTGGAAACCCAATGATTAGTTTATTGGGGTAACCGTTACGTTTCATACTTTTGTTTTTAAAGATTGGTTTTTGATATTCCTCTTTACGATGTGGGTTTCTATTAAAAAAACATTCATATAGTAAACCATTTATAACCCCGACGAATTTCGAGGGCGAAATTCATTTTAAGGGGGGTAGAATGTAACAGCCCAAGATTTTATAAAAAATATTCTTTTTAATTTTATTAATGTCTTTTGTTGTACGCTATACCAAAAGGAGCTTGCACAACATGCATCCTTGACTTGCCTTGCATTACACGAAATCACGACCTTCCTCGATAGCGTGTGTAATACGCAATACCGAGTTTCACTAAACAACGATATGCTATTAAAATATTATTAAAACTAGCTGGTATGAATAGTAATAACCACTTTTTAAAATTCTGTAAATCTTATTTTTCAAAATGAACTTCATTTTTGGATTCGGAGTATCGAATTTAGCCTAAGGTGAAATTTTGGTACATTTCGGATAACTTTCATATTCTGATGAATAGTGAAAATTACTAAATTATAATTAAAAAACAACTTTTTTAATCGAAATAATTAATAGTGATAAATTATTAATTGGAGTAGTTTTAAAGTATATTTAGAATATATTTTTACAATTTAATACAATTTTGGTCATTGGATGTAATTGCACATTTAAACCAGACATAAACAAGTGTCAATCTTTTGATAGATATTGTTTCTTAAAAACACGCTATTTGTTTTAACAGCGGGATTTAATTATAAAATTAATTAATGAAACTTCTATGTTATGAATTTGGTAAAATAGACTTCATTTTTGAATTCGGAATATGAAATATATCTTAGGATGAAATTTTGGCATTTTTCTGAAAACCTTCATTTTTTGATGAATAGTGAAACTACTAAGTGGTAGTTAAAAAAATGAATTTTTCATAAAACTTAATTTTACCGCTTCTGTGAATGGAATTTCAAAAATCTGAGAGACACGGTTTATGTCAGTAAGTAAAATGTGGTTCAATGAGATGAAAATAATTTTTGGTGAATAGTAACTTTTTACTTTTATTTACCACGGTTAAAAGTAAATAGGGTAATTAAGGGTAAGAATGATATTAATATTACCCTAACACATGTCCTAATTCTATTGGACAAATGTATCTCGACCAAAAACAACCTTAAGTGTAAAATATTATCATTTAGGCCCACGTGGATTAGATTAGGACATTTATTATTATTTAATTCAAAGAAGAGTTAAAAGAGTTAAAATCAAAGTTTATTCACTAAAACATTTTTAATATGGGGTTATACATAAGATAAATTCGACTATAAATATTAATTAGAAAGCTAAAACGATTTCCTATATAATGATATTTTATTTGTAATTTTTAGACTTTAAATAAATTAATTTATTTATGACACAACGATGATGCAGTAATTACCCTTTTAAGGAAATATTAACATATTTGATGTTATAAATACTAAAATGAATGTAATTTGAGACTTTTTATGAATTACACTAATTTTCTAGGTTACTATGATATATTAGTGTTGATTTAATCAACTTTGTTCGAACATATAATTCTGTTATGACTTTCAAAAAAATCATATATCAAATAGTGTCAAAATTGACACAAAATAGTTTTTTAATCAAATATTATATTATTAATTGTTATTTTATTCCTAAAAATCTTAGGTTCGTCCAAATGACTTAGATAAGGATATATATATTAATAATAAACAATTTGGGGTTCGTTTGGCATGTTATAGTAAGTGTATTAACCATATAGTGAAAGAAAACAAAAAGACACGGTAAAAGTTAAATTATTTAACTTAGAGTTAAATCTAATTGATAAGGTTAAAATAAGAACCTAAACTTGTATAAATCCTATTGGTTGATAGTATTTCGACCCATCCCCACTTTAACTTCGAAATAAGACCCTTTGGAACCATTATAAACCGATTTTTACTTTAATATAAAATAATATTTTGAGATATTCCTAAGGTGCCCCTCTCCTCCCTTATAAAAGGACACCTCCTCCCCATCCTCCTCACACCACTTTGAGCACTCAAGCTCGGCCAAACCCTTCCAAAATATCTTCTCCACATCCTTAGAAACATCCTAGAGGTTCTGGTCTTCCTCAAAGACCAATTTTAGTGCCCTAAGGGGAGGTCTCAAAGAGGCGCTTCAAAGAAGAGGTAATTACCGTTACCAATTCTTTCATCTTTATTTCTTCTTCCACTTCTTCTTCTTAGGTTGTTTAATTATGAAGTAATAACATCAGTATCACTCATATACTGATATGTTATTATATGTATGAAACAACCCTATTTCACCATCTATCCATCCTACGGAAAAAGAAATCACCGCGCGTGCGTACGTACGGAATACCGTCTCCACGCCGTGGTGTAATCTATTTTCCACCACCACCTTACATGGATGGGTATAATGGTGTAAAGAATAACTATACATAGTTATTAAAACAACATATTGATTCTGATATATTGTATAATCCACTCCAATTCAATTCAATATTTATGGAAATGATATCATCGCTCGGGCGTACGTACACACTATCGTCTCCACGACGCGATGAGATTCATTCTTAATGATTAACCATTCATGAATGATTATAAAGTATATATAATAATTAATAATGAAATTTATGACATAATAATGATACTGGGTTTATGTATATATATATATATATATGTATGTCATCTACTTACTTCCATTCAAGACAATAAGGAAAGAAAAACAGCGTTCATGCGTACGTACGGACTACCGTCTCCATGAACGGTGTTTTTCATTTTATTTATCTATCTATTATATATATATATAATGAATATATATGATATATAAATCATATTTTATATTTTGGAAGTAAGTAAATCATGACATAAGTAATAATGATGTCAAGAACAACAAGTCAAAACACCTATGATGAATGAAACGATTTTACCCAAAACGCTTCTTTAACATGGAATTTACAAAAGAACGGGTAATATAATGTCATAAGTGAACCATATATGATATCATAACAATGAATATGATTCTGTAATAAGTCAATGACATTATTTAAATCATTATACAGGAGGTTCGGACACATACGAAGCAAATCGGACCTAAGGTAAGGGAAATATCACAATCTCATTTTTATCCGAGATTGTTTATACTTTAGTATTTACTGGGGTGTATTTTATCATCCACATCTATGTTTCCTCAATATGTAATGTTATTTACATCCACCTACAATTTTTTAAATCCAATTCTACCCTTTGGTGAGTTTTTAGTAAAAGATATGAAAGGAATCTTTTGTCGTTTTTCGTACGAGGTACATTTTGACTTTTTCGACAAAAGTACAAAGAATGTTTTTTTAACTTATACGACACGAACGGATTTTTACGGTTTTATAAAGCCTTATTTTCATGAAGCTTCCTCATAAATATTTCTTTACTATTTTCAATAAAATCTCTTTCTTTTAAAATTGCATGATGTTTTGTGAAAAGAAATTGAATTTGAAGAAGAAAGGATATTTTCCTCAAGAATTCATTTCAAGTGTTTTATCAAAATTATTTTCCATCTAAGATAATAAAAAGGTTCTGTTTTTATCCCTATCATTACATGGATTTGATTATGTTGTGATGTAAATATTTTTATGAATTCCTTTATCTTATATGAATTGTTTTATGATGTCATGTTGTTTAAGAATCCCATTTTTATTATATGGGTTATGCAATGATGTATGTTTTAAGATTTTGTGGCACACATAAGAAAGGATTCATTATGAGATGGGTGGGACCTATATATCCCTCCAATGCATTGGATAAAGATTTTATATCTCATGAGATAGACAGGGCTGGAACGGTAGGTTATACTGGTTCAGTGAAACAGGACTGAAACGAGGGTTACTCGATTCAGAAAGGGACTTTGTCCAGTAAGATAGTCTTGGCAATTAGTCTTGACTAACAAGAAATGATTATCTATGATTATGTGTGTATGCCACAAAGTTTCATGTTTTAAGTTATGATTATTGGGATTACTTTTTCACTGCCATGATTTATCCCATGATTATGAAATTATGCTCTCTTTTGCAGGTTATGATTTCCAAAATGTTATGTTATTATGCATATGATGTGATTGATATTTATTTTGTTTACCCTTACTGAGCATTTGAGCTCACCCTATTATGTTTTCTTTTCCCCAGGATATAAAGAAAGGTTTTAGGTAAAAAAAGGAAGATCTTTATGGGAGATTTTAAAGATCTTTCACCACGATTAGAAGATTATAGTCCGAGTTTCCAAAGACACTAAACTATTACGGTCCTTGTGTGTGTGTTTTTTTAATGTACTAAGTATTCCGCAAAAGTAATGTAATGTCAATGTACGTCAAGATACGGGTCTCTACACAGGTAATGAATAATAACCTTACACGTATGGAGCACCCTGATCCACAATGTGGAGGATCAATGTTAGACCGCATCATAAGGAAAAAATCACCAACAATCAATGGGAGTACAAATCCCTTAGGAGGTGAGTTGTTGATAATTTCCATTAAGAAACTATTCCACACCATGGGGAGTAGTGAAAGGTGAAAGGGTATCATGGAAGTTTACCACATCACTGGAGATGCTGATCAATGGTGGTCATTGATTTAAAACACAAAGGAAGATGACTAAGTATAAAATATGTAATGGAGGGAGTTCAAAGAGCTTTTTTTTAGAAAAATACTTTCGTCCTGACCATCGTGTAGATATGGAAAAGAAAATTTCTGAGTCCAAGACAAAAGGAGGATGAGAATGTCGCAAGGTATGAGGCTAGTATTACAAGGTTTGTGAGGTTTGATTCAGATTATATACATAACCCATGAAGTAATATTGATCGTTTCGTTGATGGGTTAAAACCATTTCTCCATTGAGCATTTCTCACAGAATCCTTCTCCTTATACAAAGAAATTGTCTCATGTGCTATTAATATGGAAAAAAAATTATCTAAATCTAATGACAATAATGTAAAGTATGAGAAAAATAGAATGGTGGAATAATAGAGAGATAAAGGGAAAAATGGAAAGAAGTATTTTCCATAATGTGATAATTTTGGGAAGAATTACACTACTACTTTCCTAAAATGGATGGGATTTTGTTACTAATGGGGAGAAAAAGTTGACCCAGATCGTGATTTCAAGGGAATGAAAGAGGCTATCAATGTTCAGTGATAAAATTGTATAGAAATGGGGCATTATGAAATTAAATTTCCTAAGAGTGAGGGAAAATTACCTTAGAAAATGCTAAGGGATCAAGGCCAAGCTTATGTTGTTACTACTGATGACCTTGAATAATTATAGTATTTGCATTTTTTTACTCAAGAACTATATTATGGTTATAAGAATAATGTGAAATATATAAAAGGATGGTACTGCAGTACTTGTTGTTTTCATTAAGGTTTTAATATGAAGAGGGTAATCATATTTTTAGTATGTGACAATAAGAAAAACATTACTTTGTTTGGGGAATCTGATGAATTGATTTTGGAATTTTGAGACCTTTTATAAAAAGTTTGGACAGAGGTATTTTGGATTACTATAATGTTTGGAATGGATAACGTTTAACATTGGATATTAATGATTATTGATAAAACATTTATAAATATTATTTTTGGAATATTATAATAATATAGTTTGAGGAAAAGGACAACCTACAGGTTGGGGGATAGCCTGTCACGTCGGACAAAGCTGCAAGAATCGAACCCACAACCAATGTGCAACATGCCTTTATTACATACCACTAGCCTACAGTAATTCACTGGTAAATACAAAAAAAGTTTTTCTAATATAAATGGTCTGATATAATATTTTGAACCTTTTATGATTGGGATAAATATAATATTTTTGAGTTCTAATATCTTTTTGAGTGAAAACGAGTTTGTGGTAGAAATTAGTTGAAGGATGAAACTCTTATTGTCAATAATATATATATATACCTCTGTCTTATTCTATGAATAAATTAATTCATTAACTTTAGGAAAGGCATATAAAAAATGTGCTATCCTAATATCTTATGTTTTGTTGAACTAATGATATTTTAAATCAACATAGATTGATGGATTTGTGGCCTCCAATTTTACACTTTTTTGTGATTGATGAATTCAATCACTCACAAATATTTACGTTTTTCCTCTAATTATATGTCTCTAATTTTCACCAATGTTCTCTTAATCGAGATTAAAATTTTGTGGTGACTTTTCATTTCCCATTCCCTCTTATCAAGACTAAATTTTATTCTCCTTATTTCCGATGTGGGTTTTCCTCAAAAGTATTTTCTACTTTCATCCTTTAATTTTCAAAGTATAATTTCAAATTTCAAGGATGCAATTTATTAATGGATGTGAGAATGTTACATCCCAAGCTTCCATGGTACGCTTCTCTTCCAATAATGTAATAGCTTGCATTGTATGGATGTTCAAGATTCTAACACACCATGATCAATCACAATAGCAGTTATGAATAGTAATACCCACCTTTTGAAATTATATAAATTTTATATTTCAAAATGGACTTAATTTTTGTATTGGGAATATCAAAACTATCCTAAGTTGGATTTTTTTGTAATTTTATGAGAATGTCCAAGTATCTATGAATATAAAAAATATTTAAAAACAACTTTTTTAATCAAAATAATTTATAGTGATAAATTATACCATTTAGTGGTTTAAAAGTATTATTAGAATATATTTTTACCATTTTATCTAATGGTGGTCATTATAATTAATTACACTTTGAAATTGGACATAAACAGTTTTAAATCATTTGATATATATTGTTTCTTAAAAACATACTACTTGTTTTGAAAACAAGAATTAATTATTAAATTAATTAATTCAACTTATATGTTTTGTATTTTATAAAATATACATCATTTTTCAATTATGAATAACAAATATATCTTAGGGTGAATTTGTGGTATTTTTCTAAAAAACATCAATTTTTGATGAATAGTGAAACCACTAAGTGGTAGTTAAAAAACTAATTTTTCATTTAAATGAAACATTACCACTTCTATGAGTTGAGTTTTAAAAATACTACATACATGGTTTTCATTATTATGTAAAATTTGGTTCAATGGGATGAAAATAATTTTTGGTGAATAGTAACTTTTATGTTTTATTAATCGCAATTAAAGGTAAATAGTGTAATTTAAAATAAATATAATGTTTAATAATATGAAATTACCTTTAAACTTGTCCTAAACTTAATGTATGTGTCATGGCCGACCAAGACAATCCATGGGTCAACTTGGAGACCCCATGGAGCCACTTGGGTATGAAAATGACATTAATAACTTTTAAGATAAAGTAAAAATAAAATTGTCACAAACATCTGTTGTTTTACTAGAAAAATAATTACATGGGATAATATAAGTTATCTTTTTGACTATAAATATTCATTGGAAAGCTAAATATATTTCCAGCATTCTGGTAATTTTATTATAATTTTTATACATTAAATATATAGGTTTATCTATGACACCACGATGATGCAATGATTACCTCATTAATGAACAATTTAATTAAAATGAAAAGATAAGGTAAAATATAAGACATATACTTCTCTAAAACCTATTGGATGGGTGGATTTAGAACCCTTATAAACATATCCTCGAAATATATCATTTTTGAACCTTTAAAATCCGAAATGCAATTCATAATAAATTAACATTTCATTACTTTCCAAAAGAACCCCTCCTCTCCTCTTATAAAAGGCCCCCACCTCTACCACCTTATTCACACTATCAAAGCCTTTTGGCTAGTCCAAACTCTACCCAAATACCCTGTAAACATTAATCCATTCATCCTAGAAGCCTTACCTTAGGATTAAATCTCTTCAAGAAACCATTTTTGTTCAAACCTAGATGAGTTACCCAATTTATAGGTAATGTTATCGCTTATGTTCTTTCGTTTTATTTTTCTTATCAAAATCCTTAAACTCTTTTTATTCTTTTTTTTTTGTAAAAATACCATTATCTTCAATATACTAGGATTTCGTTATGAGTCGGATTTGATTTACATTTACACACACCTTCGTCTAATTTATAATGAACATACTATTTCTGTGTGTGGCGAATTACTGCCTCTCGAAATGATGATTGTTCAATATTCTGTTAACACCTCTCATGGTTTCCTTTATGATGAAACTATTTTTATATATGATATATATTATGATTTTTTTATCCTTCTGCTTATATATTTTTCATTTATGGCATACCTTTATGATTTCCAATATAAGTAACCGCGATAATTTATTTTAAGAACTGTGAACTATCACCCCCTCAAAGTGATTTGAATCGTTAATGCCATATGTGGGACACATAAAGGATTGATTTAATGATATTATATATGATATTATAATTGAATTATAATATACCTTTATATAATTATTATTTCATTCCATTAAATATGAAATATAAATGAAAGTATCATTCATGTGTACGTACGGCTTACTGTCTCCATGAACGGTGCATTTCATTTCTTACCTCTAAATGTTATGTAATATTATAAATGAATATATATACTATATATATACATGATATATATACATCATTAATATAATTTTGGATATAATGGATATTTTACCACATGATCAACAAGTAATTATAAGAAGTTTATTTTTTTCACATGTACCAAAGATCGACAAAACAACCATTATTAACATAACTAATTACATAATGTTCATAACATTGTAATAAGTGATATAAAAGGAATAATTAATCTGAAATGGTTCCTATGAAATTAGAAATTATCTCTACTTTATGATTCAGGAGATTAAAGAACGATCGAGTCATGTCGGACACGAGGTAAGTGACTTCATTTCAATCTTCTTTCATTGAGGCATATTTTGTTGTAATAGAAGACTTTCTATTATATGGTGTATAAACCCATTTTAATTTTATGTTAATTCAAAAGGAATATTTTTTATATGAATCGTTTTACTAAATGACAAAAGGGAATGTTTTTTAGTCGTACGTATGCAGCAACAACGACTTCACCGCCGCCGTGACCATTATTTGAGTTTCGGCTTCCTCTACAAGCCATAAATTTTTTTAAATGAAAATTAAATACCATGCTTTACTTTTCTTTTATTTTGGTATTGAAAATGGTCTTGATAATGATTTTATTATATCAATGTGTTGTATTGATATCTTGTGATTGAAATGTGGCAATGTTATGTTTCCTTATGCATGTTTTATGTTATACGATTATGTTATGGTTTATGATATGTTTAAACCTTTACATATAAGGAATGAATGTGTCTTAATAAGTGATGGGTGGAGCCCACTATATCTCCCCGATGCATCGGTAGGACTCATGAGACAAACTAGTGACTTGGTACAAGGACTTGATGAAATCTTATTTGTAGTCTTGGGACAAGGCCCTGACTATGTGGTTTTGATAGCATGACATTATGAATTACATCATTACGAAAGTGGTTAATGATATTTCATGTGATTATTAGACTAGTAGAACACACATTTTAATAATTAAATGGAATTAATTCATTTTTTTTTACATATTTTTATTATGTTCAATTTTAGAAGGCTTTTGTTTAGTTACACATTACCTTAAATGTTTATGTTTATTTATGAAAGTTTGTGCTATATTGTTATCCTTACTGAGCATCTGAGTTCACACCATTAAATGCTTTATTTGCCCATGATGTGAAGAAATATTTTATGACTGACCTACATGGATAGTCTGAATAAAATATGAGAGTGGACTATGGAGACTATGTTTTTGTGATTTTTCAATTTATGATGTAATATAACAATAATGAATGAATCTATTGTTTCCCAGGATACTAAACTAATAGGTCTTTTGAGACATGATCTTTTGAGATCATGACAATGTTACATAATAATGGACTGACTATGGGTAACTGGGGTCGAGGCGATATGGTTAGTATCAGTGGCAGTTTATTAGTAACTTTGGAAACTAGATTTAGATAAAATCTGATTAGGGAACATAGCCCTAAGATAGAATTTGAGGATTATTATATAATAACATCATAGAATTTTTGTATTATAGAGATTTTGTGAGTTTTCTAAGAAATACATCCTTATCTTGATACGATAAGGTAGATGCTACTCTGGCACAATTGTACCTAGGGGTAAAACCCGAAAACACCGCTTTGAGCTAGACTCAAATGAGAACTAGTGCATGAAAACGAGCCTAGCTACACTCTTGGTTAAGACACTCTCGGGGGATATTCATAGGATAATTCTCCTTTTATTTACAAACCATTATGAATGGTTTATGATTATATACTTCCTCAATGAAAACATTTTTATGGTTATAGATTATATCCATAAACTATTCAATTTATGTTAAGTGTTTTACAAATACGGAAATATATATTTCGATTCATAAACTAATTTTTTTATGAATTTTTTTTGAAATGGATCCTAGTGGATGGAATCAAATCTGTATCAATGCACAAACTCCATGTAGGTATTTCCCTCCTGCTCAAGATAATTATAATGGTGTTGATGATACAACTAGTTATGATCAGCTTATCACCATACTGGGACAACTCACTCAGGTTATGAATAATAACCTTACTCATATAGAGCACCATGATCTAGAACATGGAGGATCAATGTTATACCACTTCATGAGGCAACAACCACCAACATTCAATTGGAGTATGAATCCCTTAGTAGCTGAGTAATTGATAAATTCCTTAGAGAAAATATTCCATTCCTTTGGGGGTAGTGAAAGGAAAAAGGTTATCATTGTAGTTTACCGCCTCACTAGAGATGTTGATCAATGGTGGTCATTTATTAAAAACACAATGAAAGATGATGATCTATCAAATATGGAATGGAGGAAGTTCAATGAGCATTTTTTTAGAAAAATAATATCCTTGTGACCATCGTGCAGATATAGAAATGAAATTTCTGAGTTTGAGACAAAAGGAGGATGAGATTGTCGCAATGTACGAAGCCAACATTACAAGGATAGCGAGGATTGCTACAGATTATATACATAACCCAAGAATTAATATTGATCATTTCTTTTATGGGTTAAAACCATTTCTCCGTCGAGCATTGGTCTCAAAATCCTTCTCGTTATACGAAGACATTGTCTAATGTGATATTAAGATGGAAAAGGAAGTCTCTAAATCTAATTACAATAAATTAATGCAAGAGAAGAAGATAATGGTTGAACAAGATACAGATAACGGGAAAAAGGCAAAGAAGGATTTTCCATTATGCGATAATTCGTGGAAGAATCACCCCGGTACTTGACTAAAAGGGATAAGAGTTTTTTTATTAATGTGGAGAAAAATGTCACCAGGATCGTGATTGCAACAGAGATAAAGAGACAATCATGGTTAAATGATACAATTGTAGTGAAATGGGTCATTATGAAAATGAATTTCCTAAGAGTGAGGGAAACTTAGCTCAGAAAAGGCCAAGGGATCAATGCCAAGCTTATGTTGTTACTACAAATGAGGTTGAATAATTATTATATTAGTGTTTTTGTACTCAAGATCTATATTATGGTTATAAGAATAATGTGAAATATATATAAGGATGGTACTGCAATACATTTTGTTTTCATAATGTTTTTAATATGATGAAGGTAGTAATATTTTTAGTATGTGACATTAAGAGACACTTTAATTTGTTTGGGGAATCTGATGAATTGATTTTGGAATTTAGAGACCTTTTAGGGAAAGTCTGGACATAGGTATTTTGGTTAACAATAATGTTTGGAATGGATTATGTCTAACATTGGATAGTATTGTTTAAGGTTTAAACATTTCTGAAGATTATCTTTGGAATATTATAATACTATAGTTTGAGGAAAAGGAAAACATGCAGGTTGGGGGATATCCCGTTGCGTCCGACAAAGCTGAAGCAATCAAACCTAGAACCATAGTGAAACATGCCTTTATTACCTACCACTATCCTACCAGATGTCCCAGGTAATTACAAAATAGTTTTCCTAATCTAAATGGTATGAGTTAATATTTGGAACATTGTACGATTGGGATAAATATAATATTTTTGAGTTAGAATATCTTTTTGAGTGAAGGATGAGTTTGTGTTAGAAATTATTTGAAGGTTTAAACTCTACTTGTAAAGTATATATATATATATAACCCTCTCTTATTCTATAAATAAATTAATTCTTAAACTATAGGAAAGGGATATTACAAAATGTGTTATCCTAATATCTTAGGTTTTGTTGAACTGATGATATTTTAAATCAACATAGATTGAGGGCTTTGTGGCCCTCAATTTTACATTTGTTTGTGATTGATGACCTCAATCACTCCCTAAAAATATTTACGTTTTTCTTCAATTATATATCTCTAATTGTCACCAATGTTCTCTTAATCGAGATCATAATTCGGTGCTGACTTTTTCATTTTTCTTTCCCTCTTATCAAGACAATATTTTAGTATCCTTATTTCCCATGTGGGTTTTCCACAAAGGTATTTTTTACATTCATCATTTTATTTTCAATGTTCAATTTCAAATTATAGGACTCAATTTATTGAAGGAGGGGATAATGTAACACCCCATGATTCCATGGTACGCTTTACTTTTAATAATGCAATAGTTTGCTTTGTACGCAATTTCGATATTCTAACACACCGCGACAAATTAAAGTAGTCTTTTTGAATAGTAATACACAACTTTTGAAATTATATAAATTTTATATTTCAAAATGTACTTCATTTTTTTAGTCAAAATATCGAAATTATCCTATGTTTGATTTTTTGTAATTTTTTGAGAAGTTTCAATTTTCTATTAATAGAAAAAATACTTAAAAACAACATTTTTAATAAAAATAGTTTATAGTGGTAAATTATACTATTGAGTGGTTTTAAAATATAATTAGAATATTATTTTAACATTTTATCCAATGGTGGTCATTAGAATTAATTTCACTTTGAAATTGGACATAAAAAATTGTCCATCTTTTGATATATATTGTTTCATAAAAACACGCTATTTGTTGTGACAACGGGAATTAATTATTAAATTAATTAAGTCATCATATTTGTATTTAATTTTGTAAAATATATATTATTTTTTAGTTATGAATATAAAATATAGCTTAGGTTGAATTTTGGGTATTTTTCTGAAAAACATCAATTTTTGATGAATAGTGAAACCACTAAGTGGTAGTTAAAAAACTACTTTTTCATTTAAATGAATCTTTACCACATATTTGAATTGAATTTCAAAAATCTTCCATAAATGGTTTTCAATAGTAAGTAAAATATTGTTCAATGGGATGAAAATAATTTTTTTGTGAATAGTAGATGTTATGTTTTATTAATCGCGATTAAAGGTAATTAGTGTAATTTAAGGTAAATATAATGTTATAATAATATGAAATTACCTTTACACTTTTCCAACTATTATTAGATGAGTCATGGCCTACCAAGACAATCCATGGGTCGACTTGGGGACCCCATGGAGCCACTTGGGTAAGAAAATGAGATTAATAACTTTTTATTTAAAGTAAAAATAAAATTGTCACAAACATGTGTTGTTTTACTAGAAAAATTATTACATTGGGTTATATAATTAACATTTCGACTATAAATATTAATTGGAATACTAAAATTATTTCATTCATCCGGGTAATTTTTTTATAATTTTAGACATTAAATAAATAAATTTATTTATGACACCATGATGATGTAGTGATTACCTCATTAATGAACAATTTAAATAAAATGAAAAGATATGGTAAACTCTAAGACATAAAAATGTCTAAAACCTATTGTATGGGTGGATTTAGAACCCTTATCACCTTATCCTCGAGATATTTCATTGTGGGACCTATAAAATATGAAATTCATTTCATAAGAATGTAACATTTCATGAAATTCCAAAAGAAACCCTCCACTCCTCTTATAAAAGGCCCCCACCTCTACCACCTAAACACACCTCCAAATCCTTTTGGACCTTCCAAACACTTCCCAAATACCCTCTCAACATTCATCCGTTAATCCTAGAATCCTTTTCTTACGATTAATTCTCTTCAAGAAACAATTTTAGTTCAAATCGAGGGGATTTACCCGATTTAAAGGTAATGTCTTGTCTTATGTTCTTTTGTTTCATTTAGCATATCCAACTCCTTAAACTCTTTTTATTATTTTATTTTTTAACAAAACTAGTATCATCAATATACTAGTATGTCGTTATGAGAAGTATTTGATTTACACTTACACACACCTTCGCCTAATGGTTAAAGAACATACTGTTTCCGTGGGTGGTGAATTACTGTCTCACGAAATGATGATTGTTCAATATTCATTTAACACCACTCATGGTGGCCATTTTGATGACACTATATTATATATGAAATATATTATGTTTATGTTTTCCTTATTCTTCTATATTTTTCATTTATGACATACCTTTATGATTTCCAGTATGGGTAACCATGATAATTTCATTTTAGGAAGTGTGGACTACTGCCCCGTCGTCGTGATTTGAATTGTTAATTCCATATGGGGGACATATAAAGGATAATGTTAATGATAATATATATGATATTATACTGGATTTATAATACAACTTTATATAATTATTATTTCATTCCATTAAATATGAAATATAAATGAATGTAGCTGTTTCGGTGCGGATGTGCGTCGGGTTACGCTGTTCCGCCAGGACGCGTTCGCGCGTGCACCCGTCAACCCGAGGGGATGGGCGCGCGGCTTGTGGTCCCGCAGTCCCGCTTTCCAAGGGCGGGCGGCATCCGTCCCTTATTCAGGGGCGTCTGCTCCTTGATCGAAACCGGGATGATGGGATGTCGGCTCCTCCTTCCTTGGACGTCTCCTCGGAACTCGTCGCCTAATCCGGGTCTCCCTCATAGACTTAAGAATGTTCGTGAATCTCGTTCCCGGTGCCATATCTTCATGGACACCGGTTAATTACGCTGCTTCCGCCCGGACGCTCCAAGGAGTCTGGTCGGGGCAGCAACCTGCGGTGAGAAGGCCGGGTGGCTCTGGGTGCTGGGGGCGTGTCGTAACACTGCGGCTCTGCACGTCTGTCTTCCGTCCCTAATAGGGCTTCTCGAAGGCATGATGGCCTGAGGCATCCCGCACGGGGTGCGGGGAACTGTGTCCCCTGAGGATTTCCTCAGCTTCCCATGTTTAACACGGGGTATGCCGCGAGTTTAACGTCCAGCGGGGACGGCATCGGACCGATCAACACGAAAAGTGGATCGGATGACAGAACCCCTTGCGGGGAACCTCCGACGCTGGGTCCAGCACATGGGCGGCTTCCCAAGTAACGTGGAGTGGAGTGAAGTGGCATGACCCCACCGGGATGTGGCGGCCCGGGTAAGGATCAGGATGGATGATGGAGTGAAGAGCTTGGACCCCGTAGGGGCTTCCTACGTACCGCGCGTTAGCACGGATCAAAGTTAACGTAGTTCGGGTATACAGTTTAACGTCATGCTGGACGTCGGCAAGCCGACTCACGAAGAGGTCTAGGCCGCCGGGCGGAGGATTGAACCGAACCACCTCGCACAGAGGGGGATGGAACGGCCGGGTGGATCACAGTTTCACGTCATGCTGGACGATAAAAGGAGAAATGGAAAAAGGGGCTGTGGGGAGGCACAGTGGAGATACACACGGGCAGTCTCCCACAGGGGCGGATTCATAGGTGAATCGACGCAAGTGTGAACCCTGGAGGGGTCCACTGATGGACGAACCGACGTAAATACGACCGGGACGACCAGGTGGTGGGCTTGGACCTCAGGGAGGCTTCCTACGTACCCTGTTTAGAAGACAGGGATCAAAGTCCACGTAGTTCATTCTGTCAGGACTTACGCACTTGAGGCAGCCCGGATGCGGCAAAACTCAGTTGGAAGGGACTTGGACCGAAAGTAGGAGACACCTCGATCCCAGTCACACCCTCTACTGGCTTCGGCAGTGGGGAAGCGCAATGGAGATACACATGTGCAGCCCCCCACAAGAAACTAGGGGTTTGTAATACCCTGCCCCCGTAGGGAAAAGCCACTCCCATTAAATCGTCCCAAAAGCGGGACAATCCCGACATCCCTGCAGAGACGAGCGGGTGGGGGCCACATCCAAACCGGGGGAGACCCTGCGTGCAGAGCACGGGATCGGACGAAGCGGACGGTTTAACGTCTTGCCGGACGAAGCACAGTTTAACGTCGTGTGTTGAGGACGAAGCGGACCGTTTAACGTCTTGCCGGACGAAGCACAGTTTAACGTCGTGTGTTGAGGACGAAACACTTGGCAGTTTAACGTCTTGCAGCGCGGACGATGGGGGCTGGGCAGTTTAGCGTCGTGCAGCTTGGACGGATGTGCAGTTTAACGTCATGCTGGACGTATGGGCAGTTTAACGTCATGCGGGACGAATGCGCAGTTTAACGTCATGCTGGACGAATATGCAGTTTAACGTCATGCTGGACGAATATGCAGTTTAACGTCATGCTGGACGAATATGCAGTTTAACGTCATGCTGGACGAATAATTGCCGCCGATGGGTCCGTGTCACTTCGCACGAGCCTGGAAGGCTGCACGGGAAGACAGCGCACGGTTCAGGCACCCAGGATGAGGATCATCGGGCGCCACGAAGGCGGGTACCCTCAGGGGGTCAAGGGAGGCGACCCTGGCGGATTGCGCGCAAAAGAGGAGCTTTGCGCGCAAAACCGCGGGTCGGCGCGCAAAATGGCGGGCTGGCGCGCAATTGGGCCAGCGCTTCGCGCGCGGATGATTGGGATTGCGCGCACCAGGCTTCGGGTAGCGCGCGGGGGCAACGGCTCATTCTCTAACGAATGGCCACTTTGAAGATGGGGGGTGCGCGCAATCGGGTTGGATTGCGCGCACCCGGGGGCAATTGCGCGCAAGAGGCTTCTTTTGCGCGCAAAGGCCTTCGGGTTGAAATTTATTCAAAGGAAAGGAGCCAAGGGGATTGCGCACGAAGGCGAACCCCAAGGCTCTATTGCGCGAAAGAAAGGAGGTTACCTGAAGATCGGCATTGCGCGCGGAAGGGGTTGGATTGCGCGAACGAGCGACGCTTCGGATTATGGCAACCTCCAAAACGTCGGGGGTCGCCTTATATTTATAGGCAACCCCGGGCGCGGAAACCGGTCTCGGGCGCGCAATTCGCGTCGCGGGCGCGGAATCAGGCCCCAGCGCGCAAAGGCGCCGCGCAGGCCGCGGGCGCGCAAAATAGCGCGCCGGCCCAGCGCATTGCGCGCATCCCGGGAGGATTGCGCGCCGCGACTCAACTTTGCGCGCGAGCCTCTGAAATTTCGCGCAAGTCCTCCGGGCCCTCCGGAACGTACCTCTGACTCCAAATATCACTTCGCTTTCCGCATCCGGAGCTTCGTTTGGGAACAACGGACTTTTCCGGCGTCTACAAAAGCCCCCCCTCGGAATCTGGTCGGCGAGAGGTCGCAACGATCGGGTTCCGAGGGAGACGCCGGAATGCCGAAGTCCTGGGCTGCGCGGGACTTAGGCGCGTAAAAAGGGGCACCGGGCGCGAAATTCGCCGCTGCGGTCGCGCAAAGCGCTTTCCGCGCAGCGCGGACCCCGGCCTCGCCTATAAATAGGGGCCCTGGGTCCCGCGTTCTATACTCCGGCCTTCCGCGCGATAAGCTCCAACGCTCTCGTGCACGAAATTGCCTTTTCCGGCGCGAAATTCGCCCGATCGGCGCGCAAAACCGTCCGGAATTCGCCTTTCTTTGCGCGAAAACCCGGAACTTTGCGCGACATTCTTCCCAATTGCGCGCCGCCCACTTGGATTGCGCGCCACCCTTCAAACATCTCTACCAGCCTCGTCCGATCCCGCACGCTTCATCCCTTAACCCGCACGACTCCCGAAACTTCTGAGATGGCCGCGCACAGAGGAAATGAGGGGGATGCCGCCACTCGCAGGGCTGAGATGGCGACGAACGAGGAGGTTTACGGAGCCAAGGAGATTGTTTCCAACAATCAATCCTTGTTCGACTTACTAACGCCGGCCCAGAAGACATATCCACTGTCGGACAACCTGCCGCTCTGGAACTTCGGCATCCTAGATGAGGTTCCGGTGCCAGGGCTCGAGATTGATGCGCCGCGGACCTGGGTGACCCGGGAGGACGAGCTTCCCCGCTATAACATCACCAACAATGGGCATCCTGCCAGGGAGACCAGGCACTTGGACGTCTATGTCCTGAACCCGAGGACGCGAACCATTGACGGGGGTGAGCCTACTGTGGAGAATTCTCCAGCCCTCTACTCGAGCATATATCGCCAGAGCGTCACGGACGACACCAAGGGCTGGCTGAAGGACTGGGACTTGCGGTCTGGGGGAAACTTCACCAGTGAGTGGGCCTGGGCGTTCTGGGTACGCCACACTTGCGATCACTTCGCAGAGGAGCTGCGGTACATCGGCCTGTTCGAGGCGGTGTGGACGTCGCAGTTCCACTTCTACCAGCAGTCCGAGCTCGGGCCGGAGCTGTTCACCCGATGGTCTCCGGATACCAACACCTTCCATCTTCACCATGGGGAGGTTGGCATCGGTCTCTGGGACATCCACTGCATCGGAGGTATCCCGCTGGAGGGCTACCAATACGATGAGTTCCTGCCACCGAAGAACACCTGGGAGGACAGGTCACGGACTCCCATCCTGACCTGGCATCTGCTTGACCTGGCTACGCAGCGGCTCGGGATCAAAGACTTCCAGAAGGACATAGCCTACAAGGAATGGTTCGGCCAGTTCTTGGAGCATGACCCGGCGGTCAAGATGCCAGGCAGGGGGAAGCGGTGCCCGACCGCAGCTCAGAGGAGCCGGAACGGGTCGTACTGGCGGGTCCTGGAGACGGGCGACTACCGCTCATGGGGGTACCGCGTCATCGAGGCCCGGGACCCAAATGTCCGGTACGCGGCGTTCCTGGCCGCCTTTCTGAGTGGGTGGCTCCTGCCAGTGCGGGACGCGAGAATGGGCGTTCGCCCGACGACACTGGCGATGGCGGGCGCTATGGCCGCCAACAAGAGATACAACCTCGGGGTCCCAGTGCTGGCGAGGCTGTATGCCATCCTGGGACGCATCTCACGAGGGGGGTCGCCACGAAGGATCTGTGGGCCCTTTCAGTTCTTCCACGGCTGGGTGGCTGCTCACCTCGGTGGGTACACGTTTCCGAACGCCATCATTCCTCCGGGCAACGGCCTGCGACCCTCCCTGCTGAACGTCGCGGGGGTCGCTCCGATGACCCTAAGTGAGGAGGGCGTGCAGATCCGGATTGGCAATCATGCCAACTTCAACTTCAGTCCGTTCCCCACTCCCGTCGGCCAGATGATCGACAATGGGCAGGGTCCGCTGGAGCAGCATGAATACTTCCTGAACATGCGGGGCGGGGTGCTCGTGGCTCGGATCGACGGGAAGGTGATCTGCGAGCCTTACGTGCCGACCCGGTTCGCCAGGCAGTTCGGGTGCCTTCAACGGATGTCGAAGAGGGTATTCACTGCCGTCCGGGAGGAGACGAACCCTGGCATCCTTCGCCAGATGTGGCTGATGTTTGCCGCTTTCGGCTCTGGCGACATCATCACTCTCCCTCCTACCGGAGTTGACGCAGGCTTGGCAACCGAGTACGCCGAACACTGGGCCATCGCGTACCCCGAGGGGCTTTTGCGGAAGCTAGTTCGGCGGCTCGAGGTTACCCGTGCGGAGACCGGGCGTCAAGGAAGGAGGCGAGGTGCCGCCACACGGGGGAGAACGGAGGCGCGCCAAACAGCGGAGCCGGCGCGGGCAGGGACTTCGGCGGCGGGCACATCGCGAGATGCCGCTACGACCTCGGCGCCCAGAGAGGGGGCACGCGTGGTGGTCGAAGAGCGGCCCGGGAAGCAGGTGAGACGTCTGCTCGAACCCTCCCACGATGCAGTCTTCCCGGCGCTGTGGTCGGCCTGGATGACCCTGCGGCAGTCACTGGGGACCGACGCCATCTGGCGAAAGATTCTCAGATAAGGAATCCATCTGCCAGAGGTCGGGCGCCTCCACATTGCCGACAGGGTGGACTTCAACCGGCAGTATGCGTATCTGACGGCCATGGACGAGTACGCGCGCCAACGTGGTCAGTGCGCGGAGCCATCCCTTCTGGTGAAGGTGATGATCGGTCTCGAGCCCGCTCCAGAACAGATGCCGCCGGAAGAAGACGACAGTAGCAACGACTCCGAAGAAGAGGAGGAAATGGGGGAGGATGAAGGCTCCGAGGGAAGATCCCATCAGGGGAGCCCACGAGAGAGCGGCGAGGTGGCCGGCTCTGACAACGTTGATGTCACTGAGCTCCTCGAGGTCCGCTTCTATCCCTACTCAATCTGCTTCATCCACTCTCTTATGCAGCTTCTAACCCATTTCTCCATCTTTCTCAGGATCGCACGGATGTTGGTCAGGCATCCTCAGCGGGAGTAGGAGGGGCGCCAGCAGGACAAGGCGGGGGCCAGGCACCCATTACCGAACTGACAAGCGCGGAAGGGCCCCCTGCTGCAACTGTTCCTGCGGCGGCCGGGATAGCGGAAGATGACACTCTGACCTCCCGTAAGTATCCTTACTTTACTGCTGGTGCCTGCCGCTGAAGATCCGTGACTAACCATGGCATGCCCTGCGCAGTGACCTCAACACTGGAGGCTCATCGGGTTTCCGAACCCGGGCCATCTACGAGTGGACCAGTGGTGGACATGCCGCCTGCTCCGGAACAGACTTCCCAAACCGAGCCGGCCCCACCAACTGCTGATCAAGGGGCTGCGGACGTCGGCGGTGCTGCCATCGGAGAGAGGTTGGGGGCTGACGAGGGTGTCAGCACCGCTGGGGAGAGAGAAGAAGGTCGCCCGGATGTTGGGGAACCTATCCCTCGTGAGGACCTCCCAGGGGCGGACCCTGCAGCAGACCTGCTGGCTGCCTTCCCTGCCTACCGGCCTGCCGACCCCGAGGAGATGGACGACTCGGACGCGGAGGCGGTCGAGGAGAGCCGGATAACGCGCCGCAGGGGGTGGAAGTGCATCCAGCGCTTCCTCAAGCGAGACCCATCGGAGTGGCTGGGGCGCATGGGATCACTTCAAACCTGGCTGCGCTTCCTGTGTGCCGGGGGAGCTGATGCTCAACGCCTCCATCTGACGGTCCGTGATTTCATGGCCGAAAAGATGCGCGAGAGCTGCCGGCGTGCCGACGTCACACAAAGTCGTGACATGTCGGAGAGCACGCGGGCGCTCCTCGCGGCGGAGTAGGAAGTCCGGCGCCTCGAAGGGCAGGCGGCAGAGAAGGAGGCCCTCGTCGCAACGTGTACCGAGCTTGTGGAGCAACTAGCAGCCCAGCTGGTTGACGCCCAAGTACAGCTGACGGAGGCGGGCCAACAGATGGTGACAATTCAAGTCGAGCGGGAGCGTGCACAGGCCAGAATCGACGAACTGCGTGCTGCGACCGCCGACGAAGAGAGGGCACGCAGAGAGCGAGAAGCAGCTCTGGAGGCCACCATCCAAAGGGTAGCGGCATTAGAAAGACTCATTCAGCACGCTAACCCCTAGGGATTTTGTTTTTTTCCATTCCCAGAACATTTACTTCCGCTACTCAATATTTAGATCCATTTGTATGAATCAATATATTTACCTGCGTCTTTTGGCTTAACATGCCCAACCACAATTCGTTGTCCTGCGGGAGTGTTAACCAAGCATCAGGCATCCATAATTGGGCCTGGATTTCTGGAGAAAAGAGGGAGGTCATTCCTAGGAAAGGAGACCTCAGACCTAATCAATGTATCATCCCCCCAACTTTTTCCAACACACGAGCGGGACAACGCTAGGGGCGTTGAGATTTTATCCGAACATAGGGAAATGAGAAAGGGTGAATCGCGTGTCCCGAATCCGGACATCCACAACGGTCGGCCTTCCAGGAAATGCCCAAGACGGTAGGCGGACAGTGGATCGACCATAACAACTGCAATAGACGGACCGAAAAAGGCCATCATTCATATTGCAGGAGGCGGACCACATGTCATCATGAATACCACTTTGGGGTTCCTTCAGACACAAGGGTGGAAATCCAGATCAACAGGGCATGCGAAGCGTGGGGCGAAGTGACGATTTGTTCGGACAGAATCCAACGCTCTCAAAATTGCGCCACCGTGGGGAAAGCGTATTAGGCGGATGCACTAATCTGGCCGTGAGTCACCTCAATTCTCAGACAGCACCTCTCTGACGAGGAAACCGTCGCTTCCCATCCTTGCGATGGGGCATCCCGAGCTGAATCGGGGAGAATATCACAACTGCACCACTCTACCAGAAGCCAGGCCAGACGGCCGGCGACGAGGAGGGGCGGGACATAATGATCCCTGAGGCTGGACCCGAGTTGAGGTGCCCGGGCGTTCCTACGTACTCCATCAGTCTGGAGATCAAGCCACACGTAGTTCTGAGAGTGCAGTTTAACGTCATGCAGGACGTAGGACCCCATTTGGGGAGATCTTAGTTTAGGGTCGTAGAGCTCGGACCATAGGGGTAGATCTTAGTTTAAGGTCTTAGAGCTCGGACCATGAGGGCTACATCTTAGTTTAAGGTCTTAGATCTCGGACCATAAGGGCTAGATCTTAGTTTAAGGTCTTAGAGCTCGGACCATAAGGAGAGATCTTAGTTTAAGGTCTTAGAGCCCGGACCATAAGGAGAGATCTTAGTTTAAGGTCTTAGAGCTCGGACCATAAAGAGAGATCTTAGTTTAAGGTCTTAGAGCTCGGACCATAAGGAGAGATCTTAGTTTAAGGTCTTAGAGCTCGGACCATAAGGAGAGATCTTAGTTTAAGGTCTTAGAGCTCGGACCATAAAGAGAGATCTTAGTTTAAGGTCTTAGAGCTCGGACCATAAAGAGAGATCTTAGTTTAAGGTCTTAGAGCTCGGACCATAAATAGAGATCTTAGTTTAAGGTATTAGAGCTCGGACCATAAAGAGAGATCTTAGTTTAAGGTCTTAGAGCTCGGACCATAAAGAGAGATCTTAGTTTAAGGTCTTAGAGCTCGGACCATAAAGAGAGATCTTAGTTTAAGGTCTTAGAGCTCGGACCATATAGAGAGATCTTAGTTTAAGGTCTTAGAGCTCGGACCATAAAGAGAGATCTTAGTTTAAGGTCTTAGAGCTCGGACCATAAAGACCTCAAAGTACGCCGCATCTGGTCATATCCCCTGGATATGCGAAGATGCACTGAGGGATAGTGTCAAGAGTGTCGAGGTTTCGCCTGGCCGGAATGGGAGGTGGAAGATGTGAATCATGTGGCCATTCACTCGAGGACCGGGAGCACCGGCGTGACGATATGAGAGTACTGCCGACCGTGGTGGAAAAGAAGCATCAACATCGCACTAACCGTTGGTGGAATGAGGCAGCAAACGAGCATCGACCGCTCAATCGCAGGATTCATATCGATTTGCTGCCCGAGGCCATTGGGGGTACCGGCCCGAGTCGGTGGGAGAGCACTGAGGCATTGTGTCCGAACCGTTCACGGGGGCTCCACCCAGGGCGTAGATGATGGGTCCGAATGAAAGGGAGCACGAAGCTTGAAAAGCGGAGGAAACCTGACCAAGCGGATCCTGACCCTCCTGGCAATAAACCAGAGTACTCTTGACACTGGTGGACCACTGCAAGGGGTAGGGGAACACGCCTTGAGGGTGACCTGAAGGCGGCGGATTCCCCAGAGAAGGGGGAATCTCTAAGAGGTGGGGGGCTGGACCCGAAGTTTCAAACATCCGGGTGTTCCTACGTATCCCATAAGGATGGGAATCAAGCCGCACGTAGTTCTTGAGGCGCGGCGCAACACAATCGGGCACCAGCGCGGGGAAGAGTGCGGGTCTGACCCTCGCACACAGAAGGAGCGGCATTTGATATTTCTTGTTTTTCCTTAAAGATGAATGGTTTTTCTTTGTGCGGCGACGCGCCTGGGATTGAGAAATCTCTGGCGTCGCCACAATAATCAGGCCATGGAAGGCATTGATGAATGGCGTGGTCATTAACCAGCGCCCAACATGAGTGCCCCCTGAGGGGAACATCACGATGCAGTGCCGTTTCTCGTCGGGCGGCCAAGACGATCACAGTTTACGGTCGTGTGGTAGGACCAGACAACACAGTTTAAGGTCGTGTGGTTCGGACCATGGAGGAATCCGCTTATCGCGGTACGGCGGACACGGCGGAGGTGGGAGCATACCCAGCCCTGCGGTCACACACGATTCCAGGAGAAGAGTCTTGGGATAGGGGCATGCGTATGTCCATCACCCAAGGGGCAGAGATGCTAGCCTCCAGATATACTGGGCCCAGAACGCGATTGTTCGAGCGACTCCTCCCTCCTTATGGGGACGAGGGTCCAGCTACGCATGGCCCTTGGGGAGAATATCCGCATATATCCTTGGTGCTCAGATCATGGGAGCCTCGAACGACATCATTACCCTGGTTGGTCTTCCTAACGTGTAGAGGTGTACTGAAGGTCAGTATGAAGAGTGTCGAGATTCCACTACAACGCACAAAGGCGGAGTGTGATGAGGACTGCGCAACCAATGTTCAGAGCCTGAAAGAGCTGACATGGCGATCAAGGATGTTGCTGACGCATTCGCAACACAACATCCGATCGCGTCAGCCTAAGACGGGGCAAGAAAACGAGCATCAACCGCTCAATCGCAGGATTTATATCGATTTGCGGCCCAAGACCCGCCGGTAAATCGACCCGGAGCGGTAGGAGAGCACTGAGGCATCGTACCCAAACCGCTAACGAGGATCCCTTTAAGTGAAGGCTCGAACAAGAGGAAGCGCGAGGCCTGACATGCAACACAGGACTTTTCGGGATTGAATCTGACACTACGAGTCATAGACCGAAGTACCCAAAACATGTTAACAGATCTCCGGAAAGGGTCGGAGGACTCACCCTGAGAGCAACCAAAAGAGGGCAGATCCCCGTGATCAACCAAGGGACGGGGCTGGACCTGAAACACAAGCGTTCAGGCGGTCCAACGTATCCCATAAGGATGGGAATCAAGCCGCACGTAGTTCTTGAGAGGCAGTTTAACGTCATGCAGGACGATGAGGGGTGTGAGGTAGTCCCACACACGGGGGAGGCGTACGGCGCGGCCAGTAGACCGACGTGAATGAGGACATAATCCCCCGCTCACGCGATACGCCTCGCACAAAAAGGAGGGGAACTGGGGCCAGAGGCCCAACGCGGGATAGAGATTCCCGGGAAATGGGGCTGGGCCTGAAACATGAATGTTCAGGCGGTCCTACGTATCCCATAAGGATGGGAATCAAGCCGCACGTAGTTCTTGAAAGGCAGTTTAACGTCATGCAGGACGATGAGGAAAAAAGAAGGGGGGAGCTAAAGGCATCCCCAAACGTGGGGGGCGTACAGCGTGGCGAGAAAACCGACGTGAATGAGGACAGAATCCCCCGCGCACACACCATACGCCACATACCCAGAGGCAACTGGACCAAGGGCCCAGGATGAGATGGAAATTCCCGAAGGATGGGGCTGGGGCTGAAACATGAATGTTCAGGCAGTCCTACGTATCCCATAAGGATGGGAATCAAGCCATACGTAGTTCTTGAGGGGCAGTTTTACGTCATGCAGGACGAATGCTGAACAGTTTAACGTCTTGTAGCTCGGACGTAGTGCAGTTTAGCGTCATGCAGGACGAAGCACTTGGCAGTTTAACGTCTTGCAGCGCGGACGAATGCTGAACAGTTTAACGTCTTGTAGCCTGGACGAGGTACAGTTTAACGTCATGTTGGACGAATGCTGAACAGTTTAACGTCTTGTAGCTTGGACAAATGCAGTTTAACGTTGTGCAGGACGTGGTGCAGTTTAACGTCATGCAGGACGAAGTGCAGTTTAGCGTCATGCGGGACGAAATGCAGTTTAGCGTCATGCGGGACGAATGAACACTCAGGCAAAGTATTGCTTGAGGAACCTAGAGTTGGTGGGAGGAGTGACACGCTCACCATCCATAGTCGCTAGGGAGTACGCGCCATTGGGATAGACCTTGTGGACAACAAAGGGTCCCTCCCACTTGGGCTCCAACTTGGGTGGCTTCCTGCCGGGGATCATCGGCGCTCTTAGGGCTAGCACTAGATCACCCTGTAGGAAGGAGCAGAGGCGAACCTTCTTATTGAATGCTCGAGCCATTCTGCTTTGATGCCTCTCCAAGTTGTGCAAAGCGCGAAGTCTATTCTCATCCAGTGCTTCCAACTCGACTAGACGGGCTTCAGCAACTCTGTCCGACGCTTGCAGGTCGTAGACCGCAGTGCGCAAGGACGGCAACTGGATCTCGATGGGCAGGACGGCCTCAGCTCCATACACCAGGGAATAAGGGGTCATCTGGGTGGAATTGCGAGTCGTCATCCGATAAGCCCAGAGGGCGTTGGGGAGCTTGTCCGGCCAACTCTTCTTGTTCTGACCAACCATCTTTTGCAGAATGTTAGAGAGGGTTTTGTTAAACGCCTCGATCTGTCCATTCGCCTGCGCATGATAGCGAGATGTATGGTTCGAGCGAATGTTATTCTTGGCGTACAACTTCTTCAACTCGGCTGCTCGAAAATTGGTTCTGTTATCCGTGAGGATAGCGTGAGGCACTCCAAATCGATATATGATGTTGGAGGTCACGAAGTCAGCGATCGAACAGGATTTGACCTCTCTGAGCGGAATCGCCTCTGCCCATTTGGAGAAGAAGTCCGTAGCGGTCAGAATGAACCGGCACTGGCGAGCTGTCGCCGGTGGGTAAGGTCCCACAACGTCCAGACCCCAGACTGCAAAGGGCCAGGAATACCTAGTGGTATGGAGAGGCTCCGGCGGCCGATGCACAAAGTTCGCATGAACCTGGCATGCATGGCACCTCCTGGCATACTCGATGCAGTCATGGATCATGGAGGGCCAGAAGTATCCTAACCTCCGAATCTGGTGGGACAGCTTCGGCCCAGTCTGGTGGGCGCCGCATGAACCAGCATGAACCTCTTGCATGACTCGTGGGATCTCAACTCCCTGAAGGCAACGGAGGAGAACACCATCAAATCCGCGTTTGTAGAGGATCTGCTCCAGGCCGGGACTGCTCTGGAGGACGAACTGCGATGCGCGGCGTCGAACTCGCTCGTGCTCGGCCCGATCCGATGGAAGAATGCCATGTTGGAGGTACTCAACCAAAGGCGTCCTCCAATCAGGGGCTGATCCGACTGTCATATCTGGGGTATTCGGGGCTCCGGGCATAGGGGCAACCGTGGTGAGGTTACTTACCAACGGGCCGCGATCTTCTTCCGGGATAACGGGAGCGATGAGCCTGCGGCGCGTCACGTGGATGATCAGGTTGTCCTGTTCAGGCTCCGCAAGTGACACAGCGAGGCTGGCCAAAGCATCTGCTCGACCGTTCTGCGACCGGGGAACATGGACAATTTCCGGCCGAGAAGGGAACCGAGCCATCAGAAGGATGGTGCACTCCAACAATGGCACAAGTTCTGGCTTCCTGACTACGTAGTCGCCATTGATCTGCTTAATGACCAGCTCGGAGTCCCCTTTCACACACAGACGGGGCACGTCGATCTCGAGAGCCAACTCGAGGCCGGTGATGAGGGCATGGTATTCCGCCTCATTGTTGGTACAGCCCTCTGACAACAGGAAAGAGTATGGCAGCACGGCTTGCTCCGGGGTGATGAAGACGATGCCCAAGCCCACTCTGTTGAGCTTAGGATTATCGAGTCTTCTACCGGTGGGGCTCCGGGAGGCACCGTCAAAGTGCATCTTCCAGCATGGATCGGCTCGATCAACCGAGAGAATGGTCTCATCAGGAAAGCCTAGATCCAGCGGCTGATCCGCGGAGGCCGGGTGAGCTGCCAGAAAGTCTGCCAATGCTTTCCCTTTGATGGCCTTCTGAGACACATACCTGATGTCGAACTGCTGGAGAATCACAGCCCACCGCTCTAGGCGGCCAGTCAACATAGGCCGTCTCAGGATATATTTCAACGGGTCTACCCGAGAAACCAACTGTACCTCATGGTGCTGCAAGTAGTGTCGTAATTTCTGTGTGGCAAATACGAGCGCCAGGCAGCTCTTCTCGATGGGGGAATACCTAACTTCCGCATCGAGGAGCATGCGACTGAGGTAATAGAGGCTATTCTCCGTTCCCTCGTTGTTCTTCTGGGCGAGAAGGGCACCCAGGGACCGTTCCAGGGCGGTCACATAGAGGACCAGCGGCTTCCCGGATACAGGCGGCATCAGGACCGGAGGTTGAAGCAGGTACTGCTTGATCTCCTCGAAAGCGGTCTGACACTCTTTATCCCATACATAGGTGGCACCTTTCTTCATGAGCCGAGAAAAGGGCTTACACTTGCCGGCCAGATTCGCGATGAATCGGCGTATATAGGCTAAGTGGCCTTGGAACCCTTGCAGTTCCCGGACGGTACCCGGGGGAGGCATCTGGCTAATCGCCCTGATTTTCTCTGGGTCGATCTCAATACCCCGGTATCTTACCACAAATCCAAGGAACTTTCCGGAGGTGACCCCAAAGGCACACTTCAACGGGTTCATCTTCAGGCAGCGAGACCGGAGGAAGCTGAACACTTTCTCAAGATCTTTGAGATGGTCCTGACGCTGGCGCGATTCGACCACCAAGTTGTCGACGTAGCATTCCACCAGTGTGCCGAGGATTGGCTTGAATATGCGGTGCATCGCCCGTTGATAGGTGGCACCTGCATTCTTCAGGCCGAAGGGCATGACCCAGTAGCAAAAGGTACCTTGGGGGGCCCTGAAGGCAGTGAACTCCTCATCCTCAGGGGCCATCCGAATTTGGTTGTATCCGGAGTATCCATCCATGAAGGAGAGGGCTTAGAATCCTGCCGTGGCATCAATCAATAGCTCTGTCACTGGAAGGGGAAAATCATCCTTCGGACAGTGGCGGTTGAGATCGCGGAAGTCGATGCAGACCCTAATCTGCCCGTTCTTCTTCCTGACCGGCACAATGTTGGCCAGCCATTTGGGGTACTGAACTTCCCTCAAGAAGTTGGCTTTGATAAGCTTGTCAACTTAGGCCTCAACCATGGCACCGTGGGATGGGTGCATCTTCCTGGGAGGCTGCTTGAACCCGCGATGGTTCGCCGGGAGACCAAGGCGGTGGACGGCTACCTGAGGATTTAGCCCCGGCATCTCGTCATAGCCCCAAGCGAACACATCACGGTGCTGCCTGAGAATGTCCACGTACCGTTGCCGCTCCTCAGAGGGCATGCCGGCACTAACCAATGTGGGTCTTGGATCGGCCTCGGTTCCAAGGTTCACCTGTATTAACTCATCGACCGTGGCGGGGACGCCCTCCTCAAAGGCTGGGGGTGCGTCTTCCATATCCTCTCCGCTCGGGGAGGGATCGTCCACGGGAGAGGCTGCGTTGGAAACTGCATTGGGGCTACCAGATCCTGCTGGGCCACTGGTGCTGGCGCGGGAGGTCGCGGCCATCTCATCAGGAGACTCGCGGACCGTCAAGACCATGGCGACGTCCAACCGGTGAATCGGGAGGACGTAAGCGTCATCCAGACTTGCCCAGGGATCGCTTGCAACAGCGACAGGCTCAACCTCACCTGCCAGGATCTGCTTATCCTTGCTCTTGTAATAGTCCGCGTCCAGATAGCGGGCTTCACACGAGGCAAAAGGAGAGGCATCTCCTTGAAGCACGCCTACTCGACCATTAAGGGAGTATTTGAGGCATTGGTGGTATGACGAGGGAACCGCCGCGTGAAGGTGAAGCCATGGCCTGCCCATCAATGCGTTATACGCAGTGTCCTGAGAGACTACCATGAATTCGGTGTTGGCAACCAAGTCACCGAACTGGGTCTTCAAACGTATCTTGCCGACCGGGTTTTGCTCGGTGCGATCGTACCCCTGGATCCTGAGGTCGGAGAGAATCAAGTCATCCTCAGACAACCCCAATCTCCGGAGCGTCCGAGTTGGAATCAGGTTAATCCCGGACCCCGTGTCGACAAGACAGCGCCGGACTTCAAGGCCATTGAACTGGCCAGTGACATACAGCGGACGAATGTGTCCCTGTATAGGAGGGTCTTCATCCTTACCAGAGAACGAGATAACTGCCTGACATTCGGCGTCCTAGATCATTTCGGCGTGAAAGGCCTCTGCAGCCGCAACCTCTGTCTCAAACTGGAGGGGGATTTTCAGGGCTTCAGCGAGTGCCTCGCGCATCTCAGATGACATGCGCAGAGCCTCTAGGATGGAGAGCCTTGCTGGGATGTCGGCCAAGTGCTTCAGGACATCATACTTTTTGGCCAAGCGCGAGCCCCTGGTTGCAGGAGGTTGCTCTGCGGTTGGTGGCATGACGGGCCTTGCCGGTTGGATCGGCGGCCGACTGGTACTTGGCGCATCTCGCTGTTCACTGGTCGCAGTCCGGGAAATGGTCACCGAACTGGAGTCAGGAGGCCGGGATGGACTCGTGGCAGGGCGGAGCTGGTCGCGACGCGGCTGAGGCGGTTCTGCCTGGTCCCACACCACAAACAGTGGCGGAGGCGAATCTGTCATCCCCGAATGGGGGGGCTGCGCGCGCTGAGCTCGGTTTTGAGCCTGCTGCCTAGTCTCAGTGGCGTGCACGGCCTGGCTGGAGGTACCAACGGCTGTGCCCCGACGACTCCTGCTGCTGCGGTTCTTCCGACGGTGGCGACGACCGGGGACACTGGGGAGGTCCACCTGGTGTTCTTCAACGTCGGGAACCGAAAAGGGATTTACCAGCTCGACGGTGTTAACCGAAGCGTACCCAAAACCGTCATCGGACGAATCATCCATCACCGGGAGGATCCGAGGAGGGACCCCCATCTCCGGGGGCATGAAATCGCCGAGAGTGCGGGATAGTGGCGGAACCGGCAGGGCGCGCTCTTCCTTCTTGCGCTGCCGCCGTTTGCTCCTCTTGGAAGAGGCAGGCTGGGACGACGATGCCGAAGCAGCACCCGCAGATTCTGGGGGCTCAGGCTGATTCAAGCGCGCACGGATGATTCCATGGGCGCGAATGGTCGTCTTGCGGGCCATCCAGTTATTGTACTTCTGGGATCCGCGGTCGGAGACCAGCTGCCATTCGTCCTCGTTGCCACTATCGTCATCTGATCCCACGAACACGCCCGCCACTTGTGCTGGAGCTGGGCCCAACCTGATTGCATTGTTGTTAATCTGGTCTTGGAGCCAATCCTTAAACACATAGCACCGCTGGATGGTGTGCCCCAGGGCCCGGTGGTAGGGGCAGTAGCGGGGGTTATTCGTAAGATGTGCCTCCTCTGGCTTCAAACACTCAGGCAGTCGCACAATCCTCTGCTCCAGGGCGCTCCGGAAATAACCGGGGACCTGATCCTCATGGAATGAGTAAGTCAGGTGTCGCGGGCCCCTGGGAGCGTGGTCTTGACGAGGGGCTGGAGGGGCCTGCCGAGGAGGTGGACCCTGATTATCTCGCCTGGGTTGCGGCGGTACATTACGCGGAGGGGCCGGCCGGTTCTGAGGCTGCCGCTGCTGGGCCGGGAACTGAGCCCGTGGAGGCGGGTTCCTGTGAGGCTGTGGAGCTGGCCTCGCCGGCAGCAGCTCCAATGGCCTGGGGGCCTCTATCTGGGCAACAGCAGCGGGCTCAGCCCTGCTGACTCTCCTTGCAGGAATCATAGGAGGCAGCGGGTGTGCCTGGCTGGCCTGTTGCAGGGCTTCCTCAAGACGTTGAGCTTTGTCTGAGAAGTCCCTGAACCCTCCGGGGTAATTCGGAGTAATCAGGGAAGGGACCAGCTCGGTCTTGACGTTCCCGACGCACATTGTCAGCAACTGCTCCTGAGTCAATGGCATGTCAAGGGAATACGTGAGACCCTTCCATCGGGCGACGAAGTCCACGACTCGCTCATCAGGCCTCTGCTTGCACATCAAGAGGTCTGCGATACTTGTCTTCCGGGTTGTGGAACTGAACTGGTAGAGGAACTGTCTACGGAGGTCCTCCCAGCTGGTTACCGACCCGACGGGGAGCTGGCTGTACCAGACAAATGCTGGCCCTTCCAGTGTCTGAACAAAGCAGCGAAGCTTAGCGGCCTCCTGCTGCGCCGGAGTCCCCAACATAGGCCCGCACCTCGAGTTGAAGTGGGCTAAATGCTGTGGCGGATCTCCAGTTCCGTTGAAGGGGGCGAAAGTGGGATTCCCGAATCCCGGAGGCGCCGGCATGTCATCCACCCATGCTGGGTAGGGCTTTCCGTCCGGTGGGATCGCCACCTGCCGAGTCTCCAAGGCTTCCAAGCGGGCAATGAGTGCCGCCATCGGATCGTCCGGACATGGGTTCCAGTCCTGGCGAGGATCTCTAACCACGAGCGCATTGCATGGACCTTCAATCGGGTCGTCGACCGGGTCGTCGAACTCGGCGGCTCGTGGGATGGCGGGCGGAGCGGCCCTTGGGGCAGCGGGAGGAATCCGAGCGGGGTCTCTCAGGTAGTCACGCCGCTCAGGAGGGTGTGGCGAAACATACCGCGCCCTCTTGCCATAGGCAACGGCCTCTCTCCTGTCGGCGAACACGGCGTAATCACGGTTGCCCGGGAGAGTCTCGTCGAGGAGCGGTTGTTCCGGACCCTGCTGTCCTGGCCTAGGATCACCGTAGTCAGGCCGCCGTTCTGCAGCGCGCTCGGCGAGGAGCTGGTCAACCAGCTTCTTCTGTTCGGCGAGCTGCTGACGTAGCGTAGCCTTCTCGGGATCCTCCTCTGCCCTCTGCATGGAGGCAGATGGGTCGGCGGGCTTTATAGCCTCGCTGTGCTCTTTTCCTTTGCTGACGTTTCAGCTCAACGTCAGTGCTTCAGTGGGTGCGGGGAGCCCCAGGAGGTTCCTCTGATGACGAGTAACTCTCACCGATGGATCTGACGACGGCTTGTCTTCGGGGGGGAAACCCCCGTCGAGAAGTTCCAAATCGTTCCCCCCTCCCGACAGGTCAGCCATATTGACTGTTTCTGTCCCTGGGGATATACCCTCAGGGCCACCCAGCGAATCGGGCTGTCGGCGAATCACACTGAAGCGTAGGGCAGCGTACTGCCCCCATCCACGGATATACACATGGGGAGTGGCTTCCCCGATAACTTTGTGGAGTACTTGAAAGCACTCAACGCATCGTTGTTGGAGGGCCTCGTGGCGCTCAAATGACCCGGGGTGCCGAACCGCGGGGAGCATGGCCAGGTCAATTTGACGGCACTGCTCACCAATCTCCTCCAGGTGTAGTTGACTCCCGGGGTATGGCATTTGTAGGCAGTGAAGACAGGAGCGAGTCTCCCGGAGAGTTCGGCGGAAGCATTCGAACTCATCCGGGGTGAGCGATTCGGGTGCATCAAAGCCCGGTCTTGCGACCGGCCAAAACTTCTCAGGGAAGTGGCCCTCTGCTAGGACGGTCCAGAAGCTCCACGACTCAAACTCGGGACCCAGATCTCCTTGGTCCTCTTCAATGGCTGGGAACGGACGGGGAACCGGCAGTGGTGCCGAGGCGGGCCGCCGGGCTGACGGGCTGGCCGGCGGTGAATACGGCGAACAGGCCGATTGGCCTCCATATCCCGGGCCGCTCTCTGAGGGTGGCGGTGCCCTGGCTACCACATCACGATAGGACAGGCCGGCGAGCGAACATCCTGCCGTAGCATCGGTGCTCTCTGAGGGTGCACCAGATCATGGTTCGACCGTCGGTCCCCAGAAAAAGTCTCCGGCTTCTCCGATCGAGACGGAAGGCACTTCCGGAGGGGCCGGTACCAACCGCAAGCTTGATCCTTGGGTGTCTACCAGGCCCTCGTTACTCCGGATATACCTTCGGAGAGAAGCGGGGATCACATCGATCTCGCTCTCGGGGAGCACGAGGCTGACGTGCCGCATTCCTACCCCTGCCCTTGACTGGCGGGATCGGGGAAGGGGCTATGTCGCCGAATCGTACTCCGCCTCTGAGTCAGAGAAGCAAACCGGTCGGATCTCTGTCCGGAATTCCATAACATTCTTCCCTCGGCGTCGACGCCTTGCCTTCCTGCCCCTGAGTGGTTCTTCGGGGCAGGGCTGATCTCTGTCCTGGCGTCCTCCGGCCGCACTGGTGCTGGGGCCAAGAGGACTGGGAACCAAGGTGCGAGGGGCACCGGGACAGATATCAAAGGGGACACGGGGAGAGATGATTCCGGGCAGGACTCCGGGCCGGGATCAGAAGGTGGGATGACCCATGCCTCCTGGATCGGCCACACAGAGTAGATCCTGCCGGTGAATAGCGCTACCGCGAGGTGGTCTGCGGTGGCTACTGCCAGTGCCAGCAACCGGGAGAGTCGACCCAACCTGCCTTTGGGGCGGTTGGGGCCTCGATCCAGGTCGGGCATAGGAGTTCCCCTGCTCAGGATGCGCAGAGGCCTGGCGACTGGAGCCAGCAGTGGCTTGGGCCGATGCGGCCACTGCCGCTAGAGCCCCAAGGCGGGCATCCTCTTCCGCTCGTGCCCGACGTTGGCGTCTAGACAGACAAGTCGGGATGAGCGGCGCAGGCAGGTGGAGAGCCCGCGCTTCGACTGGAGAGGCCTGGCGGCGGTGTCGTCGTGGCCTGGCGGGAGTCCTTACCGTAGATCCCTGGAGCGAATCCCGGATAGGGTCATCCCGGGCCTCTTCCACCTCATCCGCGTAGGGAAGGGAACTGTCAGAGCGCTCCGGGGATAAACTCCCGAAGCGATTGGACGTTGAGGTAGGCAGCGGTGCCTCCCTCCGCGGCCCTTGGGGGCGGCGGTGGTGGCGAGGTGCAACCTCCTCAAGGTCTAGGCGAGCCATTTCCCTAGTCTGGATGACTCCCTCTTCCTCGTATCTCCGCACCAGGGTGTTGATCACCCTTCTCTGGATGACCTCCGAGGGGGAGAGAGGGTGTGGTCGTCCCGCAATTGCGGCTGCTGGGACGACTGTGGAACGGGCAGGACCGCGCGGAGTAGCCGCGTCGGTGTTTCCCCTATCCCTGCGCCAGTGGGCGGGTGGCGATCGGGCACTGGATCGGGCGACCTGATTTCTGAAAGCAGGGAGAATGACCCATTAACACTGACAGGAAAAAGGAATCGACAACCAACCATTAGCACCACGACGCCTTCCGTGGGGGGAACCCAGGCCCTCGACGTTGCGAGACGGAGTGCCCGATGTCCCTTCCCCAGCCCCTGGCGGGTAAGACTGAATGCTTGGCCGGGCAACACGCCGGTCTTCCAACACCTCTGAAAGCCATCGGTCTTCGTATCGAGGAGAAGAGATTCACGTCGGGTTCACCATTTTTCTGTTTCGGTGCGGATGTGCGTCGGGTTACGCTATTCCGCCAGGACGCGTTCGCGCGTGCACCCGTCAACCCGAGGGGATGGGCGCACGGCTTGTGGTCCCGCAGTCCCGCTTTCCAAGGGCGGGCGGCATCCGTCCCTTATTCAGGGGCGTCTGCTCCTTGATCGAAACCGGGATGATGGGATGTCGGATCCTCCTTCCTTGGACGTCTCCTCGGAACTCGTCGCCTAATCCGGGTCTCCCTCATAGACTTAAGAATGTTCGTGAATCTCGTTCCCGGCGCCATATCTTCATGGACACCGGTTAATTACGCTGCTTCCGCCCGGACGCTCCAAGGAGTCTGGTCGGGGAAGCAACCTGCGGTGAGAAGGCCGGGTGGCTCTGGGTGCTGGGGGCGTGTCGTAACACTGCGGCTCTGCACGTCTGTCTTCCGTCCCTAATAGGGCTTCTCGAAGGTATGATGGCCTGAGGCATCCCGCACGGGGTGCGGGGAACTGTGTCCCCTGAGGTTTTCCTCAGCTTCCCATGTTTAACACGGGGTATGCCGCGAGTTTAACGTCCAGCGGGGACGGCATCGGACCGATCAACACGAAAAGTGGATCGGATGACAGAACCCCTTGCGGGGAACCTCCGACGCTGGGGCCAGCACATGGGCGGCTTCCCAAGTAACGTGGAGTGGAGTGAAGTGGCATGACCCCACCGGGATGTGGCGGCCCGGGTAAGGATCAGGATGGATGATGGAGTGAAGAGCTTGGACCCCGTAGGGGCTTCCTACGTACCGCGCGTTAGCACGGATCAAAGTCAACGTAGTTCGGGTATACAGTTTAACGTCATGCTGGACGTCGGCAAGCCGACTCATGAAGAGGTCTAGGCCGCCGGGCGGAGGATTGAACCGAACCACCTCGCACAGAGGGGGATGGAACGGCCGGGTGGATCACAGTTTCACGTCATGCTGGACGATAAAAGGAGAAATGGAAAAAGGGGCTGTGGGGAGGCACAGTGGAGATACACACGGGCAGTCTCCCACAGGGGCGGATTCATAGGTGAATCGATGCAAGCGTGAACCCTGGAGGGGTCCACTGATGGACGAACCGACGTAAATACGACCGGGACGACCAGGTGGTGGGCTTGGACCTCAGGGAGGCTTCCTACGTACCCTGTTTAGAAGACAGGGATCAAAGTCCACGTAGTTCATTCTGTCAGGACTTACGCACTTGAGGCAGCCCGGATGCGGCAAAACTCAGTTGGAAGGGACTTGGACCGAAAGTAGGAGACACCTCGATCCCAGTCACACCCTCTACTGGCTTCGGCAGTGGGGAAGCGCAATGGAGATACACATGTGCAGCCCCCCACAAGAAATTAGGGGTTTGTAAATCCCTGCCCTCGTAGGGAAAAGCCACTCCCATTAAATCGTCCCAAAAGCGGGACAATCCCAACATCCCTGCAGAGACGAGCGGGTGGGGGCCACATCCAAACCGGGGGAGACCCTGCGTGCAGAGCACGGGATCGGACGAAGAGGACAGTTTAACGTCTTGCCGGACGAAGCACAGTTTAACGTCGTGTGTTGAGGACGAAGCGGACGGTTTAACGTCTTGCCGGATGAAGCACAGTTTAACGTCGTGTGTTGAGGACGAAACACTTGGCAGTTTAACGTCTTGCAGCGCGGACGATGGGGGCTGGGCAGTTTAGCATCGTGCAGCTTGGACAGATGTGCAGTTTAACGTCATGCTGGACGTATGGGCAGTTTAACGTCATGCGGGACGAATGCACAGTTTAACGTCATGCTGGACGAATATGCAGTTTAACGTCATGCTGGACGAATATGCAGTTTAACGTCATGCTGGACGAATATGCAGTTTAACGTCATGCTGGACGAATATGCAGTTTAACGTCATGCTGGACGAATAATTGCCGCCGATGGGTCCGTGTCACTTCGCACGAGCCTGGAAGGCTGCACGGGAAGACAGCGCACGGTTTGGGCACCCAGGATGAGGATCATCGGGCGCCACGAAGGCGAGTACCCTCAGGGGGTCAAGGGAGGCGACCCTGGCGGATTGCGCGCAAAAGAGGAGCTTTGCGCGCAAAACCGCGGGTCGGCGCGCAAAATGGCGGGCTGGCGCGCAATTGGGCCAGCGCTTCGCGCGCGGATGATTGGGATTGCGCGCACCGGGCTTCGGGTAGCGCGCGGGGGCAACGGCTCATTCTCTAACGAATGGCCACTTTGAAGATGGGGGGTGCGCGCAATCGGGTTGGATTGCGCGCACCCGGGGGCAATTGCGCGCAAGAGGCTTCTTTTGCGCGCAAAGGCCTTCGGGTTGAAATTTATTCAAAGGAAAGGAGTCAAGGGGATTGCGCGTGAAGGCGAACCCCAAGGCTCTATTGCGCGAAAGAAAGGAGGTTACCTGAAGATCGGCATTGCGCGCGGAAGGGGTTGGATTGCGCGAACGAGCGACGCTTCGGATTCTGGCAACCTCCAAAACGTCGGGGGTCGCCTTATATTTATAGGCAACCCCGGGCGCGGAAACCAGTCTCGGGCGCGCAATTCGCGTCGTGGGCGCGGAATCAGGCCCCAGCGCGCAAAGGCGCCGCGCAGGCCGCGGGCGCGCAAAATAGCGCGCCGGCCCAGCGCATTGCGCGCATCCCGGGAGGATTGCGCGCCGCGACTCAACTTTGCACGCGAGCCTCTGAAATTTCGCGCAAGTCCTCCGGGCCCTCCGGAACGTACCTCTGACTCCAAATATCACTTCGCTTTCCGCATCCGGAGCTTTGTTTGGGAACAACGGACTTTTCCGGCGTCTACAGTAGCGTTCATGCGTGTGTACGACTTACCGTCTCTATGAATGGTGAATTTCATTTCTTACCTCTAAATGTTATGTAATATTATAAATTCATTTATATAATTGATTTATATGATATATATGATATCTAAATCATGAATATAATTCTGGATATAATGGATATTTTACCACATGAGCAACTTGTAATTATAAGAAGTTTATTTTTGACACAAGTACCAAAGATCGACAAAAGGACAATTATTAACTTAAATAAATACATAATGTTCCTAGAATGGTAATAAGTGCTATAAAAGGAATAATGAACTTGAAAAGGTTATGATGAAAGTATAAATTAACTATTGTTTATTATCCAGGACACTAAAGAACGATCATGTCATGTCAGATACAAGGTAAGTGACTTTGTCTCAATCTTCTTTCATTGAGGAATATTTTGTTTTAATACAAGACTTTCTTTTATACGGTATATAAACCCCTTTGAATTTTATGTTTATTCAAATAGAATCATTTTTATACGAAGCGTTTTACTATATGACAAAAGGGAATGTGTTTTTGTCATATGTGTGCAGTGAAAACGACATCTCCACGGCCGTAACCATTATTTGAGTTTTGGAATCCTCTACAAGACATAAATTTTTTTAAATGAAAAATAAATACCATGTTTTACTTTTCATTTATTTTTGTATTGAAAATAGTATTGATAATGTTTTTATTATATCAATGTGTTGTATTGATATCTTATGATAGAAATTTGGAAATTTTATGTTTCCATATTCATGTTTTATGTGATACGATTATGTTATTGTTTATAATATGTTTAAATCTTTTCATATAAATAATACAATGGACATAATAATTGATGGGTGGAGTCTGCTATAGATCCTCGATGTATCGGTAGGTCTCATGAGACAAACAAGTGTCTTGGAATATGGCCTTGACAAAATCTTATTGGTATTCTTGGCACAGGGCCTTGGCTATGTTGTTATGATAGTATGGCATTATACATTCCATCATTATGAAAGTGGTTGTTGATATTGCAAGTAATTATTCGACTATTAGAATATCCATGTGAATATGTAAATGTCTTTACATGATTTTATTTTTTCCATATTATGCAGAAGTTCAAGTTTAAATGACTTTTGTTTTAGTTATACATTGCCATATATGTTTATGTTTAATTATGAACATTTCTGCTATATTGTTATAATTACTGAAAATCCGAGCTCACCCCTTTCTAAGTTTTATTTTCCCAGGTTGTGAAGAAATATTTAATGACCGACACACAGGGATAGTCTAAATGGGAAATGATTGTGGACTATGGAGACTATGTTATTGTAATTTTTCACATTATGATGCAATAAAACTTTTATGAATATATCTAGTGTTTTCAAGGCTACTGAACTAATCAGTCTTTCGAGACTTGATCTTTTGTGATCATGCCAATGTTACATAATAATGCACCAACTCTGGGAACTGGGTTTGGGGCGTTACAGTTGGTATGAGTTGCAGTGTAGTACTAACCTTGGAAGCTAGATTTAGATAAACTCTGATTGGAGCACATAGACCTAAAATAGACATTGAGGATTAGTATAGAATAACGTCCTGGAATTTTGTTATTAGAGAGATTTTGTGACTTTTCTAAGAAATACATCCCTTTCTGGATACGATCAGGTAGAGGTGGCTCTGGCATAGATGTATCTAGGTGTAAAAACCAAATATACAACTTTGAGCTATAATCGAACATGAACTGGTGCACGACAATGGGCATGGCTTCACTATTGGTTACGACACTCCCGGGAGATATTCTTAGGATAATTATCATTTCGTTTAAAACCCATAATGAAAGGTTTAGGAGTATATACTTCCTCAATGAAAACATTTTTGATTATGGATTATATCTATAAACTATTAAATTTATGTTAAGTGTTTTTCAAGTATTGAATTATGTATTTCGATTCATAAACTAATCTAGTTTATGAAATTTTTTAGAAATGGTGCCTAGTGGAAGGAATGGAATTGTATCAATGCACAGACTCCATGTAGGGATTTCCCTCCTGCTCAAGATAATTATAATGGAGGTGGTGATACAACTGGTTCTAATCATATTATCACCATACAGGGACAACTCACTCATGTTAAGACTAATAACCTCACTCATATGGAGCACCCTCATCCTCAACATGGATGATCAATGTTAGACCTTTTTATGAGGAAACAACCAACAAAATTCAATGGGAGAAAAAATTCCTTAGTTTCTAAGAAATTGATAAATTCCTTATAGAAAATATTCTATGCCTTGGGGAGTAGTGAACCAGAAAAGGTTTTCATGGTAGTTTACCGCCTCACTAGAAATGCTAATCAATGGTGGTCATTGATTCAAAACACAAAGGAAGATGATGAAGTATTAAATATGGAATGGAGGGAGTTCAAGGAGCTTTTATTAGAAAAATAATTTACTCGTGACCATCGAGCAGGTATGGAAAGGCAATTTCTGAGTCTGATAGAAAAGGGGGATGAGAATGATGCAAAGTATGAGGCCAACTTTACAAGGTTAGTGATGTTTGCTGCAGATTATATAAGTAACCCAAGAAGTAAGATTTTTTTTTGATGGGTTAAAACCATTTCTCTATAAAGCATTGGTCTCAAAATCCTTCTCGTTATACAAAGACATTGTCTCATGTGCTATAAAGACGGAAAAGGAATTATCTAAATCTAATGACTATAATGTAATGAAAGAGGATATGAGGATGGTGGAACAAGAGACAGATAATGGGGAAAATGGAAAGAATGATTTTCCATTATGTGATAATTGTGGTAAGAATCACCCGGGTACTTGCTTAAATGGGATGGGAGTTTGTTATAAATGTAGAGAAAAAGGTCACTAAGCTCGTGATTGTAAGGGAACGAAAGAAGATATCAAGGTTTAATGCTACAAATGTAGAGAATTGGGGAATTATGAAAATGAATGTCCTAAGATTCATGGAAATTAACATTAGAAAAATTCCAAGGGATCAAGGCCAAGCTTATTTAGTTACTATAGATGAAGTTGAATAATTATTGTATTTGTGTTATTAAACTCAAGATCTATATTATAGTTATAAGAATAATGTGAAAAATATATAAGGATGATACTTCAGTACTTATTGTTTTCATAAAAGTTTTAATATGATGAAGGTAGTCATATTTTTAGTATGTGACAATAATAAAAACATTACTTTGTTTAGGGAATATGATGAATTGATTTTAGAATTTAGAGACCTCTTAGAGAACGTTTAGATAGAGGTATTTTGGAAAACTATAATGGTTTTAATGGATTATGTTTAAATTTGGATAGTATTGTTTAAGGTTAAAACATTTCTGAAGATTATTTTTGGAATATTATAATACTACAGTTTTTGGAAAAGGACAACCTACAGGTCGGGGGATAGCCCGTCGCGTCGGACAAAGCTGCAGGAATCGAACCCACACCATAGTGCAAAATGCCTTTATTACCTACCACTAGAATACAAGAATTCGATGGTAATTACAAAATATTTTTCCTAATCTCAAGGGTATATGTTAATATATAAAACCTTGTATGATTAGGAGAAATATAATATTTTTGAGTTCTAATATCTTATTGTGTTAAATATGATTTTGTGGTAGAAATTATTTGATGGTTGATACTCTACTTTTCATGTATAAATATATATACACCTCTCTCTAATTCTATGAATAAATAAATTCTTAAACTTTTGGAAAAGGATATAAAAAATATGTTATCCTAATATCTTAGGTTTTTTTGAACTGATGGTATTTTAAATCAACATCGATTGAGGGCTTTGAGACCCTCAATTTTACACTTGTTTATGATTGATGACCTCAATAACTTCCTAAAAATATTTACTTTTCTTCTCCAATTATATGTCTCTAATTTCCACAAATGTTCTCCTAATCGAGATCATAATCTGTCAGTCACTTTTTCATTCCCCTTTCCCTCTTATTAATACTAAATTTTATTAACCTTATTTCCAATGTGGGTTTTCCACAAAGGTATTTTCTACTTTCATACTATTATTTTTGAAGTAAAATTTCAAATTTCGAGGATGCAATTTATTGACAGAGGGAAGAATGTGACACCACAAATTTACATTGTATGCTTCTCTTTCAATAATGCAATAACTTGCATTGTACAAAAATTTGAGATTCTAACACACTGAGACCAATCAACAAAGACATTATGAATAGTAATACCAAAATTTTGAAATTATATAATATTTATATTTCAAAATGGACTTCATTTATGTTTTCGGTATATCAAAATTATCCTATGTTGAATTTTTTGTAATTTTCTGAGAACTTCCGAATTTCTATGAATAGAAAAAATGCTTAAAAACAACATTTTAATCAAAACAATTTATAGTGAAAAATCAAACTATTCAGTGGTTTTAAAGTATAATTAGAATATATTTTTACCATTTTATCCAATGATGTTCATTATAATTAATTTCACTTTGAAATTGGACATAAACAATTTCCAATCTTTTGATATATATTGTTTCTTAAAAACACGCTATTTGTTATGAAAGTGAGAATTAATTATTAAATTAATAAATTCAAGATATATGTTTTTAATTTTTTAAAATATACATCTTTTTTGAATCAGGAATAGAAAATATATCTTACGGTGAATTTGCAGTACTTTTCCAAGAAACATTAATTTTTGATGAATAGTGAAACCACTAAGTGGTAGTTAAGAAACTAATTTTTCATTTAAATGAAACATTACCACTTCTGTGAATTGAATTTCAAAAATCCGACAGACATGGTTTTCAAAAAAAAATTAAAATGTGCTTCAATGGGATGAAAATAATTTTTGGTGAATAGTAACTTTTACGTTTTATTAATCACGATTAAAGGTAATTAGTGTAATTTAAGGTAAATATAATGTTATAATAATATGAAATTACCTTTACACTTGTCCTACCCTTATTGGGTGAGTCATGGTCATCCAAGACAATATGTGGGTCATATTGGGGACCCCATGGAGCCACATGGGTAAGAAAATGATATTAATAACTTTTTATTTAAATTAAAATTAAAATTGTCACAAAATTGTGTTGTTTTACTCGAACAAATATTATATGGGATTATATAAGTTAACTTTTCGACTATAAATATTCATTGTAATGATAAAAATATTTCCCACATCCTGGTAATTTTTTTATAATTTTTAACATTAAATAAGTAGATATATTTATGACAAAATAAGGATGAAAATGTCGCAAGGTATGAGGCCAACTTTACAAGGTTAGTTATGTTTGCTGTAAATTATATATGTAACCCTAGAAGTAAGATTTATTGTTTTTTTATGGGTTTAAACCATTTCTTCTTCGAGCATTGGTCTGAAAATCATTCTCGTTATACGAAGACATTGTCTCATGTGATATTAAGACGGAAAATGAATTATCTAAATCTAATGACTATAAAGTAAAGCAATAGAAGATGAGGATGGTGGAAAAAGAGACAGATAAAGGGAAAAAGGGAAAGAAGGATTTTCCATTATGCGATAATTGTGGGAAGAATTACCATGGTACTTGCCTAATAGGGATGATAGTTTGTTATTAATGTAAAGAAAAAGGTCACCAGGATCATGATTGCAAGGGAAAGAAAGATGATACCAATGTTTAATGATATAATTGTAGTGAAATGGGGAATTATGAAAATGAATGTACTAAGAGTCATGGAAACTGACATCAGAAAAGGACAAGGAATCAAGGTCATGCTTATGCAGTTACTACAGATGAAGTTGAATAATTATTGTATTTGTGTTTTTGTACTCAATATCTATATTGTAGTTATAAGAATAATGTGAAATATATATAAGGATGTTATTGAAGTACTTTTTTTCATAATGGTTTTAATATTATGAAGGTAGTCATATTTTTAGTATGTGACAATAAGAGAAACTTTACTTTGTTTGGGGAATCTGATGAATTGATTTTGGAATTTTGAGACCTTTTAGAGAACGTCTGGATAGAGATATTTTGGATAACTATAATGGTTGGAGTGGATTATTTTTAACATTGGATATTATTGTTTAAGGTTAAAAAATTTCTGAAGAATATTTTTGGAATCTTATAATACTATAGTTTTAGGAAAAGGACGACCTGTAGTTCGGGGGATTGCCCGTCACGTCAGACAAAGATGTAGGAATCAAACCCACAACCATATTGCAACATGCCTTTAATACCTAACACTAGCCTACAAGAAGTCCATGGTAATTACAAAATATTTTTCCTAATTGAAATGGTATATGTTAATATTTGGAACCTTGTATGATTGGGATAAATATAATATTTTTGAGTTATAATATCTTTTTTAGTGAAAGATTAGTTTGTCGTAGAAATTAGCTGATGGTTGAAACTCTACTTGTCACGTATATATATATATATATATACACCTATCTCTTATTCTATTAATAAATTAATTCTTAAACTTTAGGAAAGGGATATAAAAAAATGTGTAATCCTAATATCTTATGTTTTGTTGAACTGATGGTATTTTAAATCAACATAGATTGAAGGCTTTGAGGTCCTAAATTTTACACTTGATTGTGATTGGTGACCTAAATATATTCCTACAAATATTTATGTTTTTTCTCAAATTATATGTCTATAATTTCACCCAATTTTCTCCTAATCGAGATCATAATTTTTTGGTGACTTTTTCATTTCCCTTTCCCTCTTATTAAGACTAAATTTTATTAACCTTATTTCTGATGTGGGTTTTCCACAATGGTATTTTCTACTTTCATACTTTTATTTTTAAAGTACAATTTCAAATTTTGAGGATGGAATTTATTGAAGGAGGGGAGAATGTAACACCCCAAACTTCTATGGTATGCTTCTCTTTCAATAATGCAATAACATGCATTGTACTAAAATTCAAGATTCTAACACAGTGAGACCAATAAACCTATCCATTATGAATAGTAATATCCACCATTTGAAATTATATAAATTTTATATTTCAAAATGGACTTCATTTTTTTATTCGGAATATAGAAATTATCCTATGTTGATTTTTTGTAATTTTCGGAGAACATTCAATTTTCTATGAATAGAAAAAATGCTTAAAAACAACTTTTTTAATAAAAATTATTTATAGTGATAAATTAAACTATTAAGTTGTTTTAAAGTATAAATATAATATATTTTTACCATTTTATCCAATAGTGGTCATTAAAATTAATTTCACTTTGAAATTTGACATAAACAAATGTCAATATTTTGATATATATTGTTTCCTAAAAACAAGTTATTTGTTATGACTGCAAAAGCTAATTATTAAATTATTTATTTCAACTTATATGTTTTTTATTTTTTAATATATACATCATTTTTTAATTAGGAATAGCAAATATAGCTTAGGGTGAATTTTTGGTATTTTTCTGAAAAACATCATTTTTTGATGAATATTGAAGCAACTAAGAGGTAGTTAAAGAACTAATTTTTCGTTTAAATGAAACATTACCACTTCTGTGAATTGAATTTAAAAAATCCATCATAAACAGTTTTCAATATTAAGTAAAATTTGGTTCAATGGGATGAAAATAAATTTTGGTGAATAGTAACTTTTAAGTATTATTATTCGCGATTAAAGGTAATTATTGTAATTTAAGGTAAATATAATGTTATAATAATATGAAATTTCCATTACACATTTTATAGCCTTATTTGATGAGTCATGGCCGACCAATAAAATCAATGGGTCAACTAGGGGACCCCATGGAGCCACTTGGGTAAGAAAATGATATTAATAACTTTTAATTTAAACTAAAAATAAAATTGTCACAAACATGTGTGGTTTTACTAAAAATATTATTACATGGGGTTATATAAGATAACTATTAAACTATAAATATTAATTGGAAAGATGAAAATATTTCCTACATCATGGTAATTTTTTTGAAATTTTTAGACATTAAATAAATAAATTTATTTCTGACACCATGATGATGTAGTGATTACCTCATTAATGAACAATTTAAATATAATTAAAAGATAAGGTAAAATCTAAGATTTAAACTTGTCTAAAACCTATTATAGGGGTTGATTTAGAACCCTTATAACCTTATCCTAGAAATATATCATTGTAGGACCTTTAAAATCTGAAAATCATCTCATAATAAAGTATCATTTCATGACATTCCAAAAGAATCCCTACTCTCCTCTTATAAAAGGCCCCCACCTCTACCATCTTATTCACAGCATCAAAGACTTTTGGATCGGCCCACCACTACCCTAATACAATATCAACTTTCATCCCTTCATCCTAGATGCCTTACCTTAGGAAGAATGATCTTCAAGGAAACATTTTGGTTCAAATCGAGGGGTGTTACCAAATTTAAAGGTAATGTCTTCTCTTATGTTGTTTTGTTTTATTATGTTTATCCAACTCCTTAAACTCTTCTTATTATTTATTTTGTAACAACACCAGTATCTTAAATATATTAGGATGTTGTTATGAGAATTATTTGATTTACAATTACTCACACCTTCGTCTAATTGTTAAAGAACATACTGTTTCTGTGGGTGGAAAATAATTGCCTCACGAAACGATGGTTTTTCAATATTCTTTTAACATCTCTCATGGTGTCCATTATGATGAAACTATTTTTATATATGATATATATTATTTTTATGTTTTCCTTATGATTATGTATTTTTAATTTATGGCATACCATTATGATTTCCATTATTGGTAAATGTGATAATTTCATTTTAGGAGGTGCGGACTACAGCCCACTCAAGGTTTTTTGAATCATTAATGCCATATGTGGGACGTATGAAGGATGGAGTTAATGATATTATATATGATATCATACTGTAATTATAATATACCTTTATATCATTATTATTTCATTCATTTAAATACGAAATAGAAATGAAATTAGCATTCATGCGTACGGATGGCATACCGTCTCCATGAACGGTGCATTTCATTTCATACCTACAAATATTATATAATACTATAAATGAATTTATATACTGGATATATATGATATATAAGATATATGAATCATGAATATAATTCTGGATATGATAGATATTTTACAACATGTGCAACTTTTAATTATAATATGTTTATTTTTCACTAAAGTACTAAATATCGACAAAACAACCGTTATTAACTTAAATAATTACGCAATTTTCATAACATGGTAATAAGTGATATAAAAGGAATAATGAACTTGAGAAAGGTTATTAAGCAAGTAGAAATTAACTCTAGTTTATTATTCAGGAGATTAAAGAACGATTGAGTCAAGTCAGACACGAGGTAAGAGACTTTGTCTCAATTGTCTTTCATTAAAGCAATATTAGTTTTAATACAAGGCTATATTCTATATGGTGTATAAAACAATTTGAATTTTACATTTATTCAAAAGGAATATTTTATATCCGACGCATTTTACTAAATGAAAAAAAGGACTGTTTTTTTGTAGTACGTATGCGGAGACAATGAATTCTCTGCCACTGTGACCATTATTTGAGTTTCAGATTCCTCTACAAGCCATAACTTTTTTTAAATGAAAAATAAATACCATGTTTTAAATTTTTTTATTTTGGTATTTATAATTTTTTTGATAATGTTTTTATTATATCAATCTGATGTATTGATATCATGTGATTGAAATGTGGAAATGTTATGTTTCCTTATGCATGTTTTATGTGATACAATTATGTTATTGTTTATGATAAGTTTGAAACTTTTCATATAAGGAATTAATTGGACTTAATATGTGATGGGTGGAGCCCACTATAGCTCCTCGATGCATCGGTAGGTATCATGAGACAAACTAGTGTCTTGGAAAAAGTCATTGACAAAATCTTATTTGTAGTCTTGGCACAAGGCCTTGACTGTGAGGTTATGATAGTCTGGCATTATGCCTTATATCATTATGGAAATGGTTATTGATATTTAATGTTATTATTCGACTAGTATAATATCGATTTGAATAAGTAAATGGAATTACTTCAATTTATTTTTTCTATATTATACTGAAGTTCATGTTTAATGGATTTTGATTTACTTATACATTGCCTTCAATTTTTTTGTTTATTTATGGAAGTTTTCGCTATATTGTTATCCTTACTGAGCATCTGAGTTCACCCCATTCTATGTTTTATTTTCGCAGTTTGAGAAGAAATAATTTATTACTGACCTACAGGGATAGTCTTAATGGGATATGAGTGTTGACTATGGAGACTATGTTATTGTGATTTTTCACTTTATGATGTAATATAACATTTATAAATGTATCTAGTGTTTCCATGGAAACTAATCTAATCGGTCTTTCAAGACATGATCTTTTGTGATCATGCCAATTTTATGTAATAATGCACTGACTCTTAGTAACTGGCGTCCGGGTGTTACACCATATCATAAAAAGAATCAATAAAAATATCACTATAAAATAAAGGAAGATAGGTATAAAGGTCACATGAGACAATAGATAATATTATTCCATGAAAACATCGATATGGAAGTAAAACTAACTCTCATAGATTAATAGAGAGTGATAGGGAACTTTATCACAAAAATTCAACCACCATAACAGCATAAATTTGTGTTTGGGTAAAAGTATGATGATTAAAGAGAGATTATAACATTTTGGATTCAATATCTTTTTCATAGAGTTGATGATTTTTATTAATAACTAGACTAAGATCATAAGGAAATATACTTACATGTCATGTAGAGTGTCATCCTTTAATAAAATTCTACCATAAACTCAACTTTTCAACAAAATGTAAGTATTCAAGATGACTTGGTCACACCTGAAGTGTAAGAAAAAACATATAGAGTATTACATTATCTACAAAAGATGAACTATATATTTCTACATTATTTAAACATCAACAAAAAGAAAATTTTATTAGTATATGATCAGATAATCCCTAAAAGGATAATCCATTATGAAATGAAATACTACTCTTAATCACCAAAATTCAAAAAAAAAGATCCCAGTGTTCATGAAAGACCATTCAATATACAGTTTTCCTTAAAATTATTCAAAATAATCCAAAATTATATTGAAATCCAAAACTCATAAGGATTTAATCATATAGTCTTCTGAATAAAATCATAAACATTATCTCAAAATAAAATCTACTAATCTTAATGTCTCATACTAAAGTGTATTTAACCAAATCACATATTATCAATGATAGGCTAATCATTTACAAATGTAACCCAAATCACCATATTTCCATAATAAAAACATAGATAATTTCGAAATAAAATTCCCCAATTACTCATCAAAAGAAATAATAATTATTACTTGAATAAAATTTTTCATATATCAAACATCAGGGTTACGAATACTACAAAAAGTCTTCCAATGTAATCCCAACATCAAAAGATCCTAAATACGTTTAATAATTTTATCATCTTAAAATCCTCCATAATTCTTGAATCCATTATATGTTGACTTCTTACTCATTAAAAATTCATTATGATCCATTAACCAGTCTTTACCAACATATTCTGAAATACTTATTTCTTATAAACAAAATCAAGAATCATATCTTAAGATTCAACAATATAAAAACATATGTAAAGAAATAATCCATACATTTCATTGGTCATTGTTGGTTTCTTCATCCTTAATAGTAATGGAATTTTTTATTGGTAATCATATATTTGTATGATCCTAGTGATATCATTCCCAAAAACTCTTCGTATGACATCAGTTTATATAATGTCCATGCACATCACATTTAAAACATTCAATTGATCCATCATAATGAACTTCTTTCCCTTTACTAGAGTCAACCAGATGCTTCTTTTTTCCATGGAAGGTTCTTGATTTATTACCTTCATTCCCACCTCTATATCATATTCCCATAACTTTGAATCAATTTACTAGGTGTTTCATTCAACACCATTGACAAATAGTTTTTTTAACATACATACCTTCATGATTATTACCTTATATTCTATAGGGATTTGTTTATGTCATATATATTTCCATATAAAAATCACTATAGATCAGGTGTTATATCATGACTTCAGATAGATTTTTGAGAATAATAATATGATTTCTTATTGTAGCTCCCAATTCATTCAATGGATAATTCATAAAAATTTCATAGTTTACTTCACATCCACATTTACTTGGGTTCCTGCTGATCCAACCATTTACTAAAACCAAAATGGTCAGTCTGGGTATATCAGTAAAATCATTATATAATATCTTATGAAGAGGGTAAATACTAAGATAGAATTATTCATGTTATCTTAAACTTATATAATTTATCTAAAATAATTATGGTTATTTATAATATACTAACGATTAATGGTATGCCACTTATGCTCAAATAACACCCTAACCTCTAATGTTATGTAAACTGGCCTCTGATAAAAACTATAATGACCCATCCTTAAAACTTTACTTATTCTTCAATTAAATGAGCAATTCACATTGAATATATTTTCATGTTTAGTGTTTTAGATAATTACTCCATTACAATTACATAACCATTGGAAAATTACATGTAGACACTACTATTCAGTATCAATTTATTTCATAAAATATGTATTCTTAAGAAGAAACATGTCTAGTTCTATGTTTTAGACAACATATCCTTTCCATGATCCTATCCTTGACACTATTAATATTTATGTAAGTTTGAAAATATTTCAAAAACATGGGATGATCATAAATATCTCAGAAAGGGTTATAAAATAAGGAAAGAAAACATTATCACATCAATAAATACAATTCAATGAGACAGAACCTTTTAATCATAACATACCTTATGAAATAATAAGATTTATGAATAACACAAAGAAATCATAAATCATAAAGGTAACTTGGGGCATAAAAAAATACATAAAATGTAGATATCATAGTTACATAGGGAGTTACGTTGGAATACCCATCACTGTATATTCCCTAAATCAATTAGGAGAGAAATTAATGTTTACCTCTATTATGTTACCCAATGCATTGGAGAACTATCCCGGACTCACCTACCCTAGCTTTATCACGGAACCACCTGTATATGTAAAAAATGCACAATAATCATAACCTATTTATAACACATAAAAAAGAATAAAATAAAGATAACATTTCCACATTGTATTCAAAACATATCATTTTATGATATTGACATAACCAATGCTTTATCAAACCATTTTAAAAACCATTTAAAATATTTAATAAATATATTTTTTAATCATTGTTTCTCAAACTCCATTGAATATTTTAAATGAATTAACATTTAAAAAAATTAAGGTCCATATAAATAAATCATAAATACAATTTTTAAAACATGTAAAGAAATGATATATATTAAGAAAATTAATTCTTTAAAATTTTTAAAATGATATTTTAGATAAATAGTTTTTAACAAAATGAGAGACCCTTGAATACAAATAATTGAGTAATAATATAAATCATAGCATATAATATTATAATAATAGATGGATTAATTGTATAATATGTCAAAGGGTACTATATACACAATTTAAATGTGAATTGTTGTATAACAATAAATACGTTTCAATGGAATGTAAATTGAGGCAAAGACCCTTAAAAGATCATATACATAGATTAATGACAAATCAATTATATTATTTTATGTTAAAAGTAATAATACACCCAATATATGTGGATATTAAGTTTAATAAAATCATATTACATTCAAACTTATTCATTGCACGACATAATAAATAAGTATAAGTTTAACCAATAGAATTGAAATTGGGTTAAGAAGATCTCTTACAGAAATATGAAAGCCTTACAGCATCACATTAAATCTAATAAAATTGATTTGATAAGATATAAAAGGTTATATAATCCCGTGGACACAAAATTTATAGAAACAAGGATTTATAATAACATATCCCGACATAAGAAAGTGGAAATTAAATGACATAACATAAATGATGTCATTTAAGAAAGATAAGGGTGAAAGGTTCCCTTAACAATTTGGTAACATACGAAACATACGCCACATTAATGAAGGGTCATAAAATGAAGATTTAGATACCCATAAATTATTGTAAATTACAAAATGAATACAATCATGGTAAGTACATACACAACACAAAATAAAATATTTTAAAATATAGCATGAATCTCTCGGGAATAAAAAGTGGGATGAAAAACCCTTACCACATTGTAATCAATCTAAATTTATGAAATAAAGTGAATAACCAGAAACATAATCACATAATTCTACGAATATAAATATAATCATGATAATATATATTAAATGTAAGTGCACAATACACCACATGTAATATATAAGTGGTGAATAATGGAAATCTAACAGAATTAATAGTAAGATAAGAAACCCCTTAACTCATTTCTAACTAGACCTGATCATTATTTAATATACAGAATAATAAAATAAAAGTAATTTATAATGTATTAAGAACCATTTTCAAGTTTATTATTCTTTTTATATCAAATATTAATTTTCTATAACAATTGTTTAATTACTTGAGTTCATATCGGACATTTTGTTGATGTTAAGAACTTGAGTTAAAAATGACCTTGTTATAATTATAAATTGTCCATGTGGACAAAATTCCATTATCTAATGAATGATATTAATTATTTAGATATAATATATATCATATATATGCAGTATATATATGTATTTATAATAGTACATATCATTTTGAGATAAGAAATGAAATGCACCGTTCATAGAGACGTTAATCTCCACATACACATTAATGATATTTTCATTTCTATTTCATATTTAATGGAATGAAAATATAATGAAAAATAGTTATATTATAATTATCTTATAGTATCATATATAATTTAATTATCTCCATCCTTTATATGTTCCACGTATGTCATGAACAAGTCATATAACATTGAGGGGGCGGTAGTCCACACTTCCTCAAATGAAAGTATCACGTTTACCCATTATTGAAACCATATTGGTATACTATAAATGGAAAATAAAGAAACATAGAAACAATATAAATATAATATATATCACATATAAATATATTTACATAATAATATCCACCATTATAGGTTGTAGGAGATAATTGATCAATCATCATTTTATGAGATAGAAGCAAGTCATCCAGAGAAACAGTATGTTCTTTACACATTAGAATGATGTGTGTGTAAGTATTGTCCGAATTATTCTCATAAAAACAAACCAGTATATTGAGGATAATGGTTTTGTTATAAAATAATGTAATAAAAAGTTTTTAAGGTGTTGGAGATGTTAAAAAACAAAAAATAACCTAAGAGAAGACATTACCTTTAAATCGGGTCTATCAATTTGGTTATAACCAAATGGTTTACGTGAATTGACTTATTCCTAAGGAAAGGCTTCTAGGAGAAGGTGGGGGATGTAGGAAGATTAAATAGGAAGACTTTTGACGATCCATGGTGATTTAGAAGTGTGAGTAATGGGTTATAATTGACCTCTTTTTAAAAAGGGGGGGGGGGTGGTATGGGCACTTCATGAATGATTAAAAAATATTATTTTATTATATAAATATTTTCAGTTTCTCAAATTCCAAAACATATTAAAGTAAAATATAATATGAATAATGTTAGAAAAATAGTAATTAAATAAAAATTGTAGAGGTTTTGGATATCTTTTTAATCATCATAATCACATTTATTTAAATCATTCATTAACGAGGTAAACACGACATCTTTATTATGTCATAAATATTTTTATTTATTTGATGTTTAAAAAATATAAAAAAATATCATGATGTAGGGAATATTTTTAGATTTTAAATTAATATTTATAGTCGAAGAGATAACATATCTATCTACATGTTATAAATTATTTACTAAAAGATATATGTTTATGTTATTTTTTCCTTTAATTTAAATTAATTAATATAAAGTGTCATTATCACACTTAAGTGGCTCCACGGGGTTCCTAAATTGACCCAAGGATGCCCATGGTCAGAAAAATATTAATGATTAGTATTAAGACACTTGTTAGTGTAATTTTATATTATTATAATAATATTTTGTTTCCCTTATTTACCAGATATACCTTTTAACCATGATAAAAAAATTCTTACTAAAGTAAATATTCATATTTTCTAAAAATTAATGTTACATATTTACACAATTTGGACATCATGATTTCAAAAATAGAACCCATTTGTACAAATTCAACACATAAAAGTGACAAATTAATTTTAAATTAATTCTCGCTGTCAAAACCAAAAGCTTATTTTTAATAAATAATTACTATCAAAAGATTAACACATATTTATGTCAAATTTCAAAGTGAAATTTCTTCCAAAGACCAAAATTGGAATAATTGTTCATAAATTAATATAATTACACTTTCTAACCAATTAAATATATAATATCATGTTATTAATATATTATATTAAAGTGTAGTTTTAAATTAAAATACAATATTTTTCATTATTCATTAAAAAATGAATTTTATCAGAAATATGTCAACCCACTCAGTTAATAATGTGGAAGGAAAAACAAGCCAACCAACACAGTTAATAATGATACATCTCTTTTTAGTAACCCAATTAGGTTTTCACAAAAACTATCCGAGGGGGTTTTATAATAAAAAATGAAATTATGAAATTAGAAGGAAATTAATTAGGGTATTTTTGTAGTGAATTTATGAAATAAAAGAATTTTAAATTTTTTATAGAGGAGGATCATATGCTCCCTTTTATTAGTGACAAAGTGGGATATTTTTGAAAAAACCAAAAAATATTAAACAATTGAAGGTCACTATAAATCCATGTTCCTGAAAAATTGATAAATAATGAATTATATAGAATATATCGTCGATAAAACAAACAATTTCAACATTGTAAACATGTTATTTATATAACATATATGTTAACTTACATTTTGAATTTTATTTTTCACTATTTTATGTAGTATTTTTATTTTACTTTGGTAATTTTTTATTTGTTAACAAAATATATTATGTTCCTTATTTGATAATTTTTAATCCCTGTTTATTAATATTAAATCCAATTTATCATATAAAATTTCTTTTTTTGTATACTAAACATTAACACAGTCACATGTATCCTGAAAACCCTCGTCTTAAGCATAACCATTAAAAATAAATTTTTTTACTCTTTATGGGATATTAAATTTATGATCATACGGAAAAAATCCCTTAAATGGAATATTCTTCATATTATAAACCCTTTACAATTCAATTTCCAAAAAATTATGATATTTAAATCATTTATTAAAAAATTATTTTTTTAAAGTATCATTATTGTAATATTTGACATTATTAATTTAATTTGAAATTAAGAATATGATTCAAAATATAGAATTAAAATACATAACATCAAAACATAATATAAATGTTGTATTTTTATAAAAAAATTCTATCAAAATAAATATTTAAAATTATATTTCTTTTCATATTTTATAAATCATTTATTTTATTCTCTTTTTAATTATAAAATTTCTCTGTTAGTGTTGCATATACATTTAATCAAATTATTTCATTACTAATAATTAAAAAATTCCATTATAAATAGAAGTTCTTTATACATATATTGATTTTTATAACCAAATATAAAATGTTTTTATCGCTATTTGAACTTAGACTATCTTTTTAAATGTATGTGAGTGATATTTTGTTATTATTTTTAGTTAAATTTGAATAATATTCATAATGATGGATATAAGGAACCAAAATGAATAATTTATATGAGGAAAATGATTCTAGTCTAAAATATAGAGATAAATATATATTATAATATGTTTTGTTAATTATAAACTATATCTATTTAGTTTAATGACATATAAATTGGTTTTACCCAATAATATTGTAATATGTGTTTATTGTTTTCACATTACATTGTGACTAAAAATAGGATGGCCTTAATACCAAATATTAATTATGATAATTGAAAATATAGATTCAATTTCATAAAATTCAATTGAATAAATAAGAACGTTTTCAATTTATAAAAATCTCGCATATCATGTCGGTATCCGATTTTCCAAGGAATGCATCTTTCATGCATTACATGGACGTCGTTTAAATATATGACTAGTGAATTTAATTATATGCGTTTAAATAATTATATTTAAATATATAATATACTAATATCATTTATCATTTTCATTAATATTTTATTTTTAAATAATTATAATTGAATGACATTTACCATTTAAAAACTATTTTGAAAAATAATATTTATTTTTTCCTATTCATTGAAAATCCATATTTTTTAAAAAATATTAAAAATTCACTATAAAATAATTTATATATGTTGAATTAAAAATTTATATTCATATTATAAAATAATATTTATTATATTATAGTAAAAATTATATTATTAGCTCACAAAATCTAGTAAAAATATTTTTTTAATAAAACATATTTTTGATGAATAATATGACATTACTAAAAATTGAGAAGTTGTTCAATAATTATTTTAAAAATAAATTATATTATGTTAAAATATGAATTTATTTCATAATTTAATTAATCCAATTCAAACCCCTTAATTTAATAGTTAGTTTATAAGGTTCATATTTAAATAATATATTTCATTGTTCGTTTATGATCATTGTTGTGTGCCAAATACACTATGAAAAATAATTTTTTTAATTTTAGAGAGTTACACATGTAATATTACACAATGAATATTATTTAATTTCATGTCTTTTTTCCATTTTGATATTCATTTCCCCATGGTATATATGAAATATTTTAGTAAGGTCCATCAAGGGGGTGGGTTATCCAAGACGTAGAGAAGTGGGACACACCATAGTTTTTGTCGTTTCCAAATTATTATAAAAGAATTTTTTTGGTATTTTATAGGGTTTATTTTTGCATCCCCTTTGGTGTTCCTTACCTGAAAATGATTAGGATACACAGAACCACCCTCCATATCTTCTCCATCCACATACATATTACATCCTTCAATCTAAATCATCCATAACTTTTTATTTTCATTGATTATTTGTAAGACCACATCCTATACTATACATTCATATTATCAATATCTATTATCTAATCATGGATAACATTAATTGGGTATTGTGGATTTGTATTACGCTTTATATGGTGAAATAATCTCTCTACTAAGGTAATTGATGAAAATATTTTAGAAGAGGTTCTTAAAGGGGTTGTTCATTCCATAATTAATTATTCACTTTCAAGTGTTGATATCCACATATTTTTCAAGGTTATATCAAGTTTGTGATTAATGTTTCAATACATTATATATATTTTTTTATGTATTTTATTTGAAATATAATCGTGAATATTTATAGAGTGCATTGTACATCAGTTACACATGGTTTGATATCATTATTCTGCGTTGTGACTTAGGTGTTGATAATGATTTTTTTTGTTTTTTTATTTTCATTTTATTTTTAAAAGGATTATTTGATTATATTATATGATTTAGGGCTCATAGTTGGTTTCAATGATATTTGGATTGTTTTTTGGATCATCAATTCCGGTATATATTTATTTTCAAATAATTTTAATTTTAAAACCATGATTTCCCATAAATATTAATCCATTATTTGAACTAATTAAAAATATGACATGATATAATTCTAGTAATTTTATTACAATTCATTAAGGTCTATCCTAAATGAAACTTTTAAATATTAATTTGGAGTTTGAACCATAATTATTCTAAAAAATATAATTTATTTTATTAAAAATTTGTTTTATAAACTAAATTTTATCATGGCTATTTGAATAGAGGTTTTCTCATTGATAATATCAGGGATTTCATTTTGTGTTTCTTGATATTTTGAAATAAATTTTGTTGTAAGATGTTTTTAATATGATGAAATTTGTTAATAGGATTTTAAAAAATATATTTTTATTTTATTATTAGGAGACATTATTATAATTAGGTTCGTTGAAAATTGATTTAAAATATATCTTTTGAAATTAAAAAATGGGGGATTTTCTATATAAACATTATTATTTACAACACATGAAATCTTTTATCTATATTCATGCCCTATAAGAGAATATCTTCCCATATCACATTATACAATCATAGAAATGAAATTGGTATTTTAAAAAGAAGAATGTTGTCAGGAAAAATGCTCAATAATGGAAAAGGAAATCATAATGGATTAGATTATATATATGAATGATAATATGATAAACACATAAATAATAAAAAAAATATGAAAATCATGTGAAATAATCATAAAAATTGATAGAGAGGCATGATTATATAAATATAATTAAAAATTTGGTATAGAATAAAGAAAATATAAATAATCATAAATCATTTAACCATGGAATTATTGTATGTAATACACTAAAATATTTTCATAATTTTATAAATTAGGCATGACATTATAAAAACTGAAATGATGTACCAATCATAATTATAATAATTTGTATCTCTATGAGCAATGATACATGACAACATAATATCACATAAAATTTTTAGTAGATCATAACACCTTATCACCCACCCATTTTGTATATAGATACATGCTAACCTATTCACACACAAAACTTTGAGTAGAGATTAACACCATCACAATAACTCATTAAGAACCTACTGATTTGATAACCCATTCAGATGTAAAATTTGGATTGGAGATTGATTCAATCAAAATAACTATTTGTAAACCCATAAACATACTAACTTATTCACATATATAATTATGATTAGATGTCAACACATTCACAATAACTATTCGTGCTCCTTGTGAAATTATATCCGCTTCACATGTAACATTGTGATTAGACCTTAAAATCATCACAATCAACCTTTTTGATGATAGAGACCGGCTAATATATTCCATATATATAATCCTTTGACATATTAATTTGATAGATATATAGTTTCTAACCCACTCATAATTTATAGATATGTATTTCACATCAAATTAAAATTTTCATCATCTCATGAATAACCTAAGTAGAAACAATGGGTATCCTAAAACATCAAAATAAATAAAATAACATGACTTATGTAATAATTCAATATCAAAACTCGAATTTTGAAAAAAAAAATATAATAAATATATATTTAGTGTGATAAAATGTATCATTATAAAAAATAATCCTTTGAGGATAAATATATGAGAATATAAAAATGATTTCAAAAAGAGTTTGAAAACATTGATGGGAAAATTACATAAAAAAATTCATGAAATAAAATAGAATAATTTTTAAATTATTAGTATAAATGGTTCTTTATTAAAATTCCATAAAAATATAAAATGGTTACAAAAATATTAAGTAAGAATAAATTGAAAACATTTATATTTATGATTATTATTAATAATATAAATATTGAAAGAAGTATATTTTTCACAAAAATAAGTGAATATTTATTGAAAACTATTACTCATAAAATACTAATTAATAATATAAATATGAAAACTATATAATTTATTAAATAAATTATATTGAAATACATTCAATATCTTTACTAGTAACATGAAGTTTCTATAATACAATTTTGAAATTGTTTTAAATTTTCAAATTAAAGAAGTGGAAATAATTTGATAAAATTTACATTGAAAATTAAAATTCAATAATGGAAACATGAAAAATACATAATATAAATCAAAATATTTTTTGGAGTGGATGATGAAACATTCATTTTGGATGGGATGGAAATTTTTTTTGATCATTTTGATATAAAATTGTTGCAATCCAACAATGAATTAAAGAATTTAAAAAAATTATATTTTAAATATTCGAAAATGATGTTGATGTTTACAAAATATATCCATAAGAGAAGATGATGATATATTTTTCATAATTAATGAGTATTAAAATTTCAGATATTGATTATTATATTTCTGAGTTGTCGATTTTCAAATTATTAGAAGAGAATGACCATGAAATAGAAATAGAATATTATTAATTAAGAATAAATTATTATATAATATATATTATAGGTATTTTATATCCAAATTAAATGAAGATAGAAATGTAATTAAATCAATATCTCAATAAAGTATAAATTGAGATAAAAATACATTATACAATTTCCATCCATAGAGGATGACCTTATAAAAACTATAATAAATTAATATCATAATAAATATCCTATTTTAGAACCATACTCTTAAATATAAACTAACTTATTATATATTTTAATTAATTTTTTGCATTAAAATTAATTTTTTAATTCAAGTTAAGATTATTGGATGTAAATAACATAAATAGTTTTTTGAATTTTTAATAATTTTGAAATCAATACACAAAATTTTATATATTTATAATTATATATATAATATATTTATATGTAATATATATCATTTATTTATATTAAAAAATCAACTCATTATATATTTTTTTGTTATGATATGGGAAAACAGAGTTGGTAATGAATAATTTCTGTAATTTTACCAAACAAAAATTATACATTAACTATAAGTCAAATACATCATATATTTTTCCAAAAATCATTAAAAATAATGATTAGTGGTATATATGATATTAGTAATATTTCTCCTTTTCTCATATTCATTTATAAAAATATTTTAAAACCTTGTTCAAATATGAGGTAAAACCCACACAACGAAGAACAGACATTAACTCAGTTAGTGAGTATAGTTAAAGAGGTAACACTTTTCCCATAATATCATTGTATAATAATTATAGTGAAAATATTTTTTGTTTGGATTATTTTTGAAAATATATTATGATGTTTTTAATGAATGAAAATATAAATGAAAAACTAATAAAGTTTCATCAATGAGGTGGAAATATAAACATATGCACAGTTAGAGTTCACGTTCCTCGATATGTGATAAGTGGGGAAGGAAGATATTATATTTTTGTTTTTAAATATTTATTATATAATATTTATCATATTTAATATAGACATGGCTTGCGATACATTCATTATCAACTAGGCTTTCCCTACACAAAATACTGACTTGGCTTGCACGACATGCAATAATGACTTTTGTTACATGCAATATGGATATGTCTTTCACTACCAAAAACACCAACCTGGCATACGTTACATGGAACACCAATTTTTTCTACAAAAAATCATCTTATTGTTCAAATTATTTAATTGAAATAATTATGACATATTAATTAAACATATTAATTTTCATAGTAACAAAAAAATTGAATATTTTTTATAATGGTTTTATATAAATGCATCATATTGATAAATATTTGTATAATTTTATTATGTCCTTACATGATTAAAAATAATATTTTCTCAAATCAACTACACATCACGTCCTTCTATGAAAACAAAATAATATTAATTTTTGATAAATCTAGAAATTAATTTTTATATATTAAAGAAAATTCAATTTAGAATTATAAAATTATATTAGGGTTAATTTTTGATATTTTTCTGAGAAATTTAAGTTTTTATGAACAGTCCAAATTATTGATTTTTATTTAATAACTGAATTTTCATTTAAATAATTCTTAATGTTGAAATTTATTTTATTTTTTATGTAAAATTAGATGAATTATGAAACTATTAATAAAATTTATTTCATTATAAAAATTTTCACATTGAAATTTAATATAAAACATCATAAACATTTGAAAATTTTACTTTAAAATCCCGCTCTCTCTCCACATCTGCGGGATTATCAGTAATCATAATTTTTTCCATTCTGTAAAATGAATTTTGTAAAACCAAAATACCCCTTTTCAATTTCTATAATATTTTTATTCTAATAAGATCAAATTTATGTTTGACAAAAAATTAGTAAAATCCAATAATATTAATCATTGTGCTTAAGGTCAAATTTATCTTAATTAGGTATTAAACCTTAATATTAGGTTCCCAAATGACCTAGATACTTGTCCAAAACCTATTATGTGGAAATATTTCGTCCATAAACCTTCCATTAAAAATTTTAGTTTGGTTTGGAATGATTGTTTTTTATAAAAACATGGGTAAACCTAACATGATTTCAAAAGTGCCTAGTGCCCCATTTCCCTACCCTATAAAAGGCCACCAACTCTACCAACATAATATCACCACTAAAACGAATTGGATTTACCAAACTAAAAAAAACTAATCTCCAAAATTAATTCCATTCCTCATTGAATCCTCAATTATGGTATAAATTCTTCTAGGAAAGACTTTTTTCACAAACCAAACGGAGTTACCTGATTAATTCGTATCATCTTCTCAAGAGATCTATAATTTCATTTCAATTATACACCCCATAAAATAATTTTAATAGGGATTATAAAACAATAAAATTATTATAAATATACTAGGATGTTTTTATGTAAATATTTTTACCTACACAAAACCACACCTCCATCTAATGGGTAAGAAACATACTATTTCTGTGAACATTGAACTACTCCCTCACGAAATGAGGATTGTTTATTTTTCACTTAACACATATCATGGTGGCCAATATAATGGAAAATATGTTTATATATATCATATTTTATATTTATTATGTATTTATTCTTTTATATTTTTTCAAAAAATATCTTTATACTTTATATATTGTGTAAATTCAAAATTATCATTTGAGAAAGTGTGGACTACCGCCCCTCAAAGCGATGTGATTAGTTCCCACACTAAATGGAATGTATTAAAGATATAATTAGTGAAAATATATGATATATATATAACTATAATATTCTACTATAATGATATTACGTACATATGAAATTATATTTCATTTTCTTTCTTTTTTCTCAATACTAAAATTAAAATCGAAACATTATTCGTTCGTACAAACTACTTGACATCTCTATGAAAAGTGTTTTCCATTTTGTACATAATTATTATATAAATTGTTATAATATAAATATAATGACTATAAATTATATATATATCATGATTTAAATTATTTAAATCCTGATATTATTATAAGGACCAATAATATAACAAATTTAGACGCATGGGAAGAACATATCGAATATTACCCGAAGTGAAATCCTAACCTTATATCATTAAAAAGAGGGTAATATATGGTCATAAATATAAAAATATATGGTATTATATAAAATATTATTATTCTGTAAAATATATATAATAATCATATATTTATTATACATGAATATAGTATGATAATGACAAGAGTAAGGAAATAAGGTATTGGGAATTCGTCTCTCATTAAATTTCTATGAGATATATGTAATATTGAACACTCATTCTCTTTCTCTAGTGTATATATTGAAATGATGGTATTATATGTATACTATAATTAAATTTATGGGTATTCACATTTAAATTTCATTTTCTTTGTTTCATGGGGTTTATGCTTCAAAATTTACCCAATAAGTAAAATAGACGTGTCGTAATTTTCCTTTTTGAGACTCATGTATTGTTGTGCACCTAAAATCTTCCTTCAAGGAGTATATTATTACATTTTACATTTTATATAATGAATCACAATATTTTCATGAAATTTTAAGAATAATTTATTTTCATTTCGTACATGGGAAATATGATCCCATGTTAAAATGTTATAATAGTTTATTGAGACAATCTCATCATTTTTCAAGATTATTTATGTTTATGCTTCAATTGATGAAATATAGTGATCCATATCTAATGAAAATTCATGAATTTTTCTTAAATTAGATATTCATGATACAATAATGTAATGGTACCATATTTATACACTTTTTTAAATAATATAGTTGATAATATGTTTTTAATATATCCCAACATTACCATCTATTTGGTCAGAAATCATTGTTCCTTGAAAAAAATGATTTCTTGAAATTGAATCCAATAATATTATACCATTATCCTATAATATTTAAAATAAATTTTACCATTACTTATTTTAAAAATATCATTAAAAGAATCTTTTTTTCCTTCCAAACATTTTCTTTTTGTAACACTTTTACCATAAAAAAGGAATTTCCTTTTTACCTCATACCACAAGTCTTAATTTGTCCCCTATTATTTCATTGATGCTTATTTACAATTTTTTAAAAAGTTTAATATTTAATAAAATATTTTTTGAGAGTAAATTTAATGGAATTTTTTTTCAAAATTAATTTTATCCTTATTTATATGTTTTAAAAGTAATCTCATTGAAATTGTTATAAAAACATTTTCATGATTTCATAATAATTGTTCAAATTGTTTTTAAAGAAATAGGGTTCTAAAATGGTTTAAATAATATTTTTTATGATTTCGACAACAAAAGTTTTTAAAATTTTTTTCAAGACATCTTTATAAATTTTCAATTATTTTACTATAAAGATGATTTTTAAATGGTTTTATGTAATAAAAATTAATCTTGAAAGAAGAATGTAAATTTTCCTCATGAAATGTTTTGGAAATATATTCCAAAAAACATTCAATCTAATATTATTTTATTTATGTTACTCATTTACTTCTTGGAAATTATCTATTGAGTACATTCATATCCTTTATTTTAATATGTTATGATTAATTTTATAGCCTTTATAAATCTTCTTTCTCAGTCACATGTTATACGTTTATAAAATCTATTTCTCATCCACATGAATTATTATTTTGTAACATGATTTATTTCATGGGTTATGATTTGATGAACTGATTATGAAACATATAACCTTTCAAAAGTTTTTGTTGTGATGAAATGTAATTGATACCCATTTAATTTCATTGGTTATTATTTTATGTTTATAAAACCCATATCAATTTATGGGTTTTGACATAATGAATGTTTTTTGGCACATGTATGAAATATTTTATTATGAGACAAGTTTTTAATGTGCTGAAAATGTGAAAGATTTTTTTTTTCATAATTTCATTGGAAATTTACGAATCTACGGTTTCTGACGACACCTAATTCTGAGGACTGGTGTGCCTAGATTCAATTTCTGAAGTTTTGTTTGCGTACGTTCAGTAAACATACGTGAAATATTTTCTATCATTTGAAATGGTGCTCAGAATTGAAATATGATGGCACCAATGAACTCACAACACCGATATTCACTTACGGGGACCATTACCACAGTTGCGTTTTATGCGGTTTGAGAGTAAGTATTTGGGGTTTTAAAATAAAATGAATAAAATTGATGAACACAATATTATTTATGTTGGGTGGATATTTTCTCCCAAGTGGAGTTAACGGTGGGGCCAACAACCACAAAACCTCCCATGGGAGGAAATTTATGAGGTGGGGCCCACACATTCCCTAACCATTCAACTCCTCTTAAACACCCTTAAACTCCTTATTTAACTCCCCATAATTTATTCAAGAAAACTCCCCTCATTAATTGGATTGAGCCTCTCCACATTCCACCCTCTTCATTAATGTGCCACCTTATCAAGTTAATTAAGACTTTTGAATTAATTTCAAAAGGCATGGCTTATCTATTTAAATTGGGGGAAGCCATAATATAATTTTGGTTTGGAAATATTGTAGTGGGAAACATCTGAAGAATTAAAATGACAGCTTTAATCCTCCAGCAAATAATTACTTTCACCCTCGACGAAGAATGAATAGTCGCTAATGCCACATCCTCCTCGCACACACCCCGACGTCCACGAAATTGATGTATGTTCTCTGCGACACTCATCTTCTATGGCTCGACGATGTGCGATGTCATTTACCAAGGTAGGGGGATGATGTTCAATTTTAATGGAATAAAATTCTTCCTCATTCATCATTGCATTACTTTGTTTGTCCCGGCCTATTGCTATCGCCTAATGTGGAGGGAACCGACTAAGTGAACACAGCCCTATGACCCTCCGCTGGATCCTGTTTATTTTTGGAATCGGCGACCAGAGGCAAAACACGGAAGAGGCTGGCGGCGCAAGGTCCACCATCACACCCACAAAGAAAATTTGTGGCCAAGTGGGTCGTGGCGGAGGTATCATGGCACCATTGCGTCGTTCTGGAGATGTGGAGCCGTGGCCATGTGGGCTGCAGTGGAGGAAGCCGGTACCGTCACATTAGATGTGCAGAAGGAATTGCGGATTGCTTTGCGGGCCGCTTCGGAAGGAGAACCGGGCGGCATGACGGCCAGACGGGAAGAGGAAAGCCATGACGCCAGGAGGGCACAATGCTGGAGAACCTGCGGCCCGCTCAAGTGGCCCACTTTCACCATGATGTCCAGCCAGTTGTGCCTGAATGGTTAGGTATGGTGACTCCACTTGGCACTACCAGTTTGGGCAGCCGGGGGGCTGCACCCCCCACCACGGGCCAAGACGCGGCCGTCCGGGCCGGGCTGCACCATCTCGGGCCAGGTCACACCTTCCACCTAGTTGGGTCACGTTTCTTTATGATGGGCCAACACCCAATGTTGGGCAGGACCTGCCGAACCGAGTCGGACTGACCCGCTAGCCCACTGGGCCTAATGTGTTGGGCCCATACGCTTAAATACGAATATCTTAACAACCATGCATCCAATCGATGCACCATCTACGAAAATGGGAACCTCAAAAAGTGGCTTTCCTTTTGAGATAATCTATGTGAGCTTTAGATGACTTTGGAAAATGGCCGGGTTTGGAATGAACGTAATTCCAACAAGGCCCTCAGAGAAGAAACACTTATAACATAAGGAACAGACAATTTATTGATGTGTAGTAAACTAAGATGGATTTAATTTGATGAGGCGGTTCTTTTGGAACACTCCAATCGAGGTTTGGAAGCAGTTAGAGCATGGCCGGGTTGGATTGTACCTAAAATCCAATCAGGCTCCTGGAACAGAATAGCCAATAACTCTCTGACTGGACATCCATTTGACGAACCGTCTACGGCATTGGTAATCTCATTGAAAAATTGTTCTTTTGAGTATACTAAATGGGATTTCGGGGTACATTTTAGATATGGTCAGGTTGGTTTGTACACAAAAAAAACCAGGCCCCTGGAACAGAAATGCTAATAACTCACAGACCGGGCGTCTGATTAACGTGTTTTCTGTTGAATTGAGAACCCTATGACAAGGTTGTAATTTTAGATACATCCACTTGAGATTATGTTACACTTGGAGTATCATCTTGTACCTCGTGGATCAGACCCTCCTGGAGATGAGTAAGCAGACTACGAAGAACTAGTGGTTGGCTGATACCTAAAGACTGCTTGTCTGATTTGTTTCAGGGTTACTTGATTAGCCCAGTGGGAAACGCTACTATTTTTGGGAAGCAGACCCATGGTGGAGGAGTGATACTATGTTGGGGCGGTAGTCTCATGGTACATGACAGGAGGAGTACCTCTGTAGTCCATTAGGGGGAGTGCTACTGTGTTCGGGAGGCAGACCCATGGTGGGGATCACTACTGTGTTGGGGTGACAGACCCTCTGTATTCGACAGGAGGACTACCACAGCAGTATAAGGTTAGTGAGTAGCACCTCAGATTCCCGACAGGGCCACTGTACTCGACAGTGGAGGAGTTCTCCATCAGTTGTGGTTTTAAAATCATGAATAAAATATTGGTTTGAGGCGAGTCATTGACCTTTGTGTTTTCCTCATGATTGAGATGGGTTACTTGATAACTTAGATATATGTATGGGCATATACACAAGTAAAGTTTGTCTATTGGGATCGTTATATTTGGTTTATCCTCATTGGATTTTAGTGAGACTATGAGGGTCTCGATGTCCCTACTGAGTATCATTATACTGACCCATGCACGGTCTATGCCCGCACCTCATTGTGTTGGATGCAGACGACAGACAGCACTGACTAAGGTAGAGTGTATGAGGACTAGACGGTGCCCGGAGGTGGACACTCAGCGTGATGACACACGAAGTGGACTGATAGACACGATGTGCTGAGGAGGAAATCTTTACATACCCATTAGGTGGGAACCCGGAGGAAGATCCAGGAGCCTCTTTACCATTCATTTGTTTGTCTTCTCAGTTGTACATTCATTCAGTTGTAGTTGTACCATTCTGTTGGGATTGTATTTTCGGCCCATTTTTACATTCATCACACTTGTTACTACATTACATAGTGTTTGCTTCTTCTTGTACTATGGTTGTGTGCGTGTTTACATTTTATAAAGGAAAATCCTTCCCAATTATAAGGATTTATGCCTTTGGTGCTAGTCGCCAGCCCCTAGCATATGGAAAGCGGGCTTGGGGTAGTTACGACACGGGCCCTAGGGGACAGGTCGAGACAAATTTGTATCATAGGGGTCAGTTCAACCGCAGAACTCAAGAATATGATATTTATTTTCATTGAAGAAATAGTGTTAAGGGTACCGAGTGTGGTCTTCGGTATAGGGAGTCCAGTGTTGGTGCGACGACTGACATATCCGTACTCTTGGACCCTGACTTATGATTTTATACACAGTGCATGAAAACACTGATTGAATGTGTGTTTCCAAACGTTTTACGTAAGTCATCTCAACCAGGTGAGCTCACCCGGTATTGTCTTTTGACCATGTCGCATCTGTTCAGGATGCCTCTGCACAGACAGTCAGTCGGAGTTCCGAGAGTGTACCCGATGACGGTCCACCGAGTGATGAGGCTCCGGTTTAGGGCCCTCTTTCAATGACATCACATTCGGGTGGTGTACCAATAGCACCACCACCTGTGTGGCAGAAGATTCCACTAGAAATACTAGAAGAAAGTGCACACTGATAGAGCACGTTTCATGAGTTCCAACATCAGAGGCCACAATGATTATGAGGCGAGACAGATTCCCAGGTATCATTAGACTGAATGGAGGCGATTCCTAGAGTTCTACACCTATTTTAGACGGTAGTTGGGTAGATGGTGATCATTTCTACTGGTGATTCCTAGTGAGTGACCATGTGGTTTGTTCTCATATTGATAAGGCTTCGGTACGTGGACCGATTCCTGAGAAAGTACCTTCAGGTAGTGTCACGACCCCCTCCTAGGCCGGAAATGTGAGAAGAGAGATAATGACCCCTGAGTCCCGCCTCCAGTAGGCCCCGGGTTGGCGACTAGCATCGAGGGTATAATAAACATACAAATGGGAGGCATTAACCTCTAAGGGAACATATGAAGAAGAGAGAGATAGAATAGACTCCAATCAACACCAACTCAGAACTGAAATATAAAAGAAACCCAAGTACATATATGAAATTTAATGAAAAGTACTACAACTGAAAGGGGAAACTAAAAGTACCAAAAAGAATGTAAAACGGTTGTGACCACAAGCCCGAACAGCTCCTCCTCCAACCACAATCTAGTAGTAACCATGTTGATCCCCAACTTAATCCAAGTGACCTGAAAACAGTTTATATATACATAGGGTGAGTATAACAGTATACTCTGTAGGATACTCCCCAAGCCTCTCGTGAAAAAGTAATGAATGCATCCTAAAGCCCAGTGAACGACAAGTGAAAGTAACTCATCACATAAACAGGTATACTAAGATCCCAACCTCACCATGGCTACTCTACCCATGTAACGCATAAAAGAATATAGCATATAATAAAGAATATCAAGGGTACCCCGCTACTACTTCCCCACTGGTTTGCCGCTTTTCCCCAACGACATACGTCCTGTGCATCTCTCTCCAAAGGCTTGCCCGTAGACACCTGGGCTATGCTCCACAATCATCACCTCGTGCACCACATAGGTTTTCCCACAGACACCTGGGCAAAGCACCATATCATCCTCACATCCAAAAGTAACCAGGTAGTTTCCTGGAGCCACCACAGCTCACATAACATGTATCATATGTCGGGTATAATACCTCAAGCCATTACAGCCCATACTCCGAGAAACGATCCTCAAGCCATCGCAGCCTATACATGTTACACCTATAGTAGCCCATAGGATACTATATCCATAATATATGTGTGTGAATAACCACAATACATTACTACCCTCTACACACATATATGGGGTAACTAACCGTTGTGTCTCATGGAACAAGTATCTACCAAGAGAAGAGAGCGGGGCCAAAGGGGGTAGTCAGCCATTCAACCTCCCATCATAATGTTGGGGAAAACACCCCCCCAGGTCTCAGAATCCCTGGGGTGTCAGTTTCCTTTATCGACAGGGTGGAGTAGAGTATAGAACCAGAAAAAGTTCAGAATATATATATAACTCACATCCACATTATGGGCATTACCTAGTCTTAGATACAACTACAGATAACGTCTCTCAGACTCTATGATGCTACTTTTAAGACTAGGTGTCCTATAAGCACACAAACATTTGAAGAGCTTTATTAGATTACTCCATTCTCATTTTATCAGTTCCACTATATATTAATTAATTCTTTAATCATTAATTAACAATGAATAATTTAACATTAAACTTCATTAGCATCACACCCAAAAAAATCAACTGCTCCTTTTAAGATTCACATCACCTTTAAATTCTAGTATCTCCATCCCCGTGGATTTCCACCATTTAATCAAACATTCATTGCATAATTACTTTTCCATATTCCCAGGTATTCTAGAAAAGCTTCATATGCTTCTAAACACAAAGGAGGCTCAACACAGTGAGTAGATATAATACCCGTAGAGTCTCTGATGCCTATAGAAAGAGAATAGACCCATTCTCCCTTGAGAGGCTAAACAAGGAAAGCACGTGGCATACCCCCTGAGTCTTCTCCTACTTCGGAAGAAGGGTAGCAAAACCTGATGCCTTGAGAAGTGGGGAAAAGAAAAGCAGATTAACATTCAAAGAAAACCACAAGCATCCAGCAACCACATCCATCCCATTCCATCACCCCGTGTGTCCTCCCCGACACCCACATGCATAAACTGATGCATCTCGCCACTATAGGTGTCATTTTCTACCACAAACACAAGGCATCCATGACTCCACATATCACAACTGCCATCCAGGCTCACATCATTGACAAAGCAGCATGAAAACAACAGTCACAACCATGGGCTCTTGACCCTTTAACAAAAAAGATGGTAACTCCGAACCCTTTTAGAAATTCCCACATAATCTGTTCTTTAATCCATATTGAATTAGCAGATTTGTTATTCGTAGGTTCCAATTACGGGATACATAAGCTGTAAGCTATCATAATTAAATAACCATGCTTACTTCCCTAATTTGATTATACTCAAATTAGAACAACTATAACAATGACAATAACCAGGTTAATTTACATGTCTCTTTAACATTAGATAATTAATTAACAATTAATTTTGGATTTATGTTCATTATCAATCTCTATTATGAATGAAAAACAACTCAAAGAAATCATAGATATCACTCTATCTAGAAAAACATGAGGCAACCGTTATCACATTATAAAGAAAAAACATACGATCAACCAATTCTCTTAATCCGGTTCTAGTAATTAATTAGGTCAATTTTATTGTGATCCAAAGGGAGAAATCATTCTATTTCTATGATTTCACATATACAATTAGGGAAGCCATGAATCCCCTAACTGGAAGAGTTCTTGATGTCCTTTATCCACACAACATTTCGAAATCTTCCTCTCGTGACAACTGCATCCACTAGAGGATGCCACAGTACGACAGTACCAACCAACCCCAAGAAAAACCCATTAGAATCTTGGAAATTTCATGGTATAATATGGAAGGGAGAAATAAGAGAATAGGATCCCCAAAGGAATGACAATAAAACATAACTTATTGGGATGATTGACCGACACAGTTCGGTTGCATCCAAACAGAGCAGAACCAATCCTAGGAGTTAAGATTGATTGTGCAACTCCAATGGGGATGATTGAAAGGATCTACCGTCTCTTATATGAGAACAAAGTGAATGAACAAGGGAGAATGATATCTTGTACCTATTTGAAAATTTAACGAGGTGCCAGTTTAAGATCCGGTTAATTCTCCATTAAAAATGGATCACATTAACCCATGTGGTTTGACCAAGTAATTACATCACTTCCTTATGAATAATTAATATAGGATTTAAGACATTCCAATCGACCTTAATAGTCCTTAAAATAAGGCTTTAAATGTATTTTACGTCAAAAGAAACATCAAAAGGGGCAAAACTGTAGGAGTATGGAAACACTGTTTACCCACCGTTACTGTACATGAAACCGATCTGTGAAACCGATCTGTCAGACCGATCTGTGAAACTGATATGTGAAACTGATCTATGAAACTGATCTCTGAAACCGATCTGTGAAACCGATCTGTCAGACCGATCTGTGAAACCGATCTGTGAAACCGATCTGTGAAACCAATCTGTCAGACCGATCTGTGAATCTCATCTGTCAGACCGATCTGTGAAACCGATCTGTGACACCGATCTCTGAAACCGATCTGTGAAACGGATCTATGAAACTGATCTCTGAAACCGATCTGTGAAACAGATCTATGAAATAGATCTTTGAAACCTATTTGTGAAACCGATCTGTAAAACCGATCTGTCAGACCGATATGTGAAAGCGATCTGTGAAACCGATCTGTGAAACCGATCTCTCAGACCGATCTGTGAAACTGATCTTTGAATCCGATCTTTGAAACCAATCTGTGAAACCGATCTATAAAACCGATCTGTGAAACCGATTTGTGAAACCGATCTGTGAAACCGATCTGTCAGACTAATCTGTGAAACCGATCTGTCAGGCCGATCTCCGAAACCGATCTCTTAGACTGATCTGTGAAACCGATCTGTGAGACCGATCTGTTAGACCAATTGGTAAGACCGAACTGTAACTATTCATAAAACTGGTAACATTGTTCACAGAACTGGAAAATTGGCAAAGTGTTAGGGATAAGTCCTCTTGACCTCCCGGAACACTTCCAACACCACATTTCCACAAAGTAATGGACCATAGAGGTTCGGTCCATTACATTAGATACATCTCAAAACATTCACATCCTCAAGAATTAAAACCCAACCTAGAAGAAAAGAGGGGTCCGAAAAACCACCCCATAAGATAGCTCTCAGGGGAAAACCACAATGAGTTGTTCGAAAGCTGGAACAAAACTATGACATCCAAGAGCAAGGGAACAAAAAATCCATATCCATACCATTCAAACATAACATCACATGAATAGTATATAAATAAAACATGAAAGCTCTAACCATAGAGGAAACATCATTACATGAATGGAGTTAAACATTAATCAACTCTAGGTATTGAGCACGTATCTGTGACTCACTCTCCCAAGTACTCTCCTCCATGCCACCGTGTCGCCACAAGACACGAACTAAGGGGAGGGAACGCCCACACACCACCTTCTCCTTGTGATCTTGGATCTCCACAAGTCGCTCCTCGAAGGTTGCATCATCATCAATATCGATCTCTCCCCAATCGATAACATGAGATTCAACATGAAGATAATGACGGAGATGTGATACATGGAAAACATCATGTATCTGACTCATATGAGGAGGAATTTCTACTCGATACGCCACAGCTCCAACATGACCTAACACCTAAAAAGGACCAACAAACCGGGGAGAAAGCTTACTTCCACGACCAAACCTTCGATGCCCACGATGGGGAGTCACCTTCTGAAACACATGATCCAAAACATTAAACTCTAAGGGTCACCTTCATTGATCAGTATATGATTTCTGACGATCCTATGCTGTATTCATCCTCTCATGAATCACCTGAACCATCTCTGTTGTATTCTGCACTAGTTCTGGTTGGAGAATTGCTGACTCTCCGACCCCAGTCCAGCACAACGGAGAACAGCATGACCGGCCATATAAGGCTTCAAACGGCACCATACTGATGGTAGAGTGAAAACTATTATTTTAAGTGAACTCTACCAAGGGTAAGTGATTCATCCATGAACCTCCAAAATCAAGAACACAAGAGTGAAACATGTCTTCAAGAGTCTTGATGGTTCGCTCTGTCTGACCATCCATTTGAGGATGAAAAGCAGTTCTAAGGCACAATTGAGAGCCAAAAGCATGCTGGAGACCTCTCTATGCCCTAGATGTAAAATGAGTATCTCGATCAGAAATGATCATCCTAGGTACTCCATGAAGTCTCACCACCTCCTCTAGATACTGCCTCGACAAAACCTCCACTATGCTCGACTCCTTGATCGCTATGAAGTGGGTCGACTTTGTTAAATGATCCACTACCACCCATATTGCATCATGTCCTCCCGGAGCTCGAGGTAAACCTGTAACGAAGTCCCTTGAGATGTCCTCCCACTTCTACTGAGGAATCTCTAATTGCTGGAGGAGACCACTAGGAACATGGTGTTCGGCCTTCACCTTCTGGAAGACTAAACATCGAGACACACACTCTGCAACTGCACATTTCAGCCCAGGCCACCAAAACTGACTCCTCAAGGATCGGTACATCTTCGTCACACCAGGTTGTACTGCCAAGGGTGAACCATGGAACTCTCAGAGAACCGTCTCATGCATCGCCAAGGGAACATAAATCCTTCCATGATACAGCACTCGGTGTTGATCATCCTCCGGGCCTCACCACAAACAACTCTATCTCTCCAGACTTCCACCTCTAGATTACCCAACTGAGACTCTTCCACCTTCTGCACCAGGGATGACAGCACTGTCATCTTCAAAAGACAACCTCTACCCCCAACTTCTCCCATAACCAGATGAAAAGATGATAGCTCTTCCATCACTCTCCATGAATCACCAGATTCACAGACAACATCATTACGTGTCTTTCGGATTAGTGAATCTGCTATAACATTCCCTTTTCCAGGTGTATACGAAATTTCATTGTCGTATTGTTGCAAGAACTCCATCCACCGGCACTTCCGCAATTTCAAGTCACGTTGGGAGAAAACATACCTCAAACTCTTATGATCGGTGAAAACCACAAAGTGCTCACCAATGAGGTAATGTCTCCACAACTTTAGAGCAAACACCACAGCTTCCAACTCAAGATCATGGGTGGCATAGTTGTATTCATGGGGACGCAACTGCCGAAACCCATAAGAAACAACTGACCTCTGCTGCATGAGAACATGGCCTAGCCCCAAATGTGAAGCATCACAGAAAACATCAAACTGAACTCCCTCCGCTGGAAGACAAAGGACTAGAGAACTTACGAACTTCTCCTTTAGATACTCGAAAGATGCCTGACACTGATCAGTCCATATGAATGCTTGATCCTTCCTTGTCAATTCCGTTAGAGGAGTCACAAATCGGGAGAAATTAGCTAGAAACCTCCTATAATATTCTATGAGGCCACAGAAACTTCGTACCTCTGACACGGTCTTGGGGGATACCCAAGACACCACTGCTTCTATATTTTATGGATCCACAGCTACTCCCTGTTGGGACACAACATTCCCCATGAAACGAACTTCTCGATCCCAAAACTCACACTTTGACAACTTCCCAAACAACTGATGTTGGCGAAGAACTCACAAAACGGCTTGTACATGCACTGCATGATCCTATTCAGATGTGGATTACACAAGGATTTTATCGATGAAAACCACAACAAACTTGTCTAGGAATTCACGGAACACATCATTTATCAACCCCATTAAAATAGCTGGAGCATTCGTCATGCCGAATGGCATTACAACAATCTCATAATGCCCATGATGAAAACAGAAAGAAGTCTTCAGGATATCGTCATTCTTTACACGCATATGATGATATCCTGTCCACAAGTCGATCTTTGAGAACCAACTTTCACCCTTCAGTTGATCGAATAAGTCATCAATCCGCGGAAGAGGATAGAGGTTCATTATTGTCACTTTGTTTAATCGATGATAATCGACGCACAACCGAAAACCGTCGTCATCCTTTTTCACAAACAAAACTGGTGGACCCCACGGTGACACACTTGGCCGAACAAAAACACACTGCAACAGACTATCAAGTTGAATATGTATCTCTCGTAACTCAGAAGGGGCCATCCTATACGGTGACATAGAGATAGGAGACGCTCCTGGCTGTAGCTCGATCCCAAACTCGATCTTTCGTCGAGGGGGTAAGGATACAACCTCTTCTGGAAAGACGTCAAGTTAATCCTCTATGACCCTAGGAAATTCCAACTATTGAACCGCTAAATAACTCGGCATCATCCCAGCCATCATGGATGATAAGGATGGAACTCATCTATGACTCATCTGAGGATCTCTCTCACTAACAAACACCACTTTCTTCTATCTGCATCAATGAAAACGACCATCTTCCTGTAGCAATCCACAATAGTATGCACTGAATACAACCAATACATGCCAAGTATGACATCATATGGTTGTATTACTAAACATAGAAAGTCTCCCCAAGAGCGGTGTTTCCCCAACACTAGCTCACAGTCTCTACATACATCAAACAGGTCGGCTCGACCTCCAACTGGCATAGTCAACGCCAAGGGAACTGGAAGCCTCTCTACCTCAAGTCCCAAAGCATGGACAAGGGTAGGTGATATGAAGGAGTACATTGCTCCTGAATCAAAGAAGGCATACACCAAGGTAGAAAACAAGCAAAGGGTACCTCGAATGACATATGGCTTGCCTGGGGCTGGCAAAGCTAGAGCATGAAGCTGACCATGAACTCCTCCACGACCTCTCTGACCATGATGACAACCACCACCACGGCCGCGCTCTGCTCTCTGAGGACAGGAAACGTCATGGGGATGTCCTATTCTTGCTCCATCTACCCTCGAGTGATCTAAAGATGGTGCAACCTGCTACTGCTGCCTCGGCTGGAACTGCCTCAACGGAGGAACCTGGAGTGGAGAACCTAGTGCACGATGACTGCTCTGAAAAGTCGGGCACTCCCATTGCTGATGAACATGACCACCATAAGAAAAACAAGCACCTGATCCCTTGGGATAGGCATGAGAGTTTCTTCCTCCAGAGAAACGAGATGTTAAGGGCTGGGACCTACCCCCAGGTGAACAGAAACTCTTCTGCCCTGAAAACCGAGAACCCTGGACAATAGCTCTGCTTCGTGAGGAATCACGACGATTCCCCTCTCGTGAAGACCCCGTCCTGGCCAAAGGAATCTCAACAACCTCTTCCCTCGCCAACACCTCATGATATGTCTTTAGCATAAATGGGGTGACCTGGCGCTGGATCTCTGGATGCAAAGCCTCCCCGAAATGCCTCGCCCTTGCCTCCTCATCTGTTAATAGGTCTGAAGCATATCGTAAAAGGTTCCTGAAACGGATTCCAAACTCCCAAACCCTGGAGCTCCCCTGTCAAAGGGTAAGAAGCTCCTGGCGACTGGACGCCTTCGCAGTCGAAGAATTAAACTCGACCCTAAACCTGTATCAAAACTCTTCCCATGAGATCGTTGACTCCTCATGATCCCCGAGGAACAAGAACCACCACTGCTTCGCTGCTCCATGCATCATCGTCACAACCATGGACACCCAGTGTTCCTTCCGAGCACAAATCGAACTAAAGCCTATCTCAATCTCCGCCAACCAGACTTCTGTGACTACATTTGAAACGGAGCCCTCGTACTTCTTTTGACTCTGGCGCTGAAACTCTCTGAGTGTCTTCCTCCAAGTGTCATCGTCGTCAACCTCTACCCGGCGGTGATCTGCTGGAAGAGCCTGCTGGGAATCATCTGCACAAACCTGACGAGGACGTCGACCTGGAGCCATACCTGTAAAATAACAACTGTTAGAGGTCCTAATCCTGGAATATACAAGACTCATCATTAATTAATTAGTTGTTTTGTTTTATTAATTTTTTGGTTACCTATCCCAAGGTCTACTCATTCAAACACAGGCACAAAGACTAATGATGCATGATCCATTCCTAGGTATCTACCCTGAAACCAGTATCACTTTGTTTAGTAGCCATCGTAAACTTAAATGTCCGTGCAATATATCATAGGGGGCCCTAAACGCCTATGTATCTGCTAGTCTCCAATGTTTACCCAACTTGCTAAACAAGAATGACATTGTTTCCCTACCATCCCATGCATCCCCACCTGTGCCTAACTCCAAACTCCATCCTATCCCTCAACCAGACCTCTAATACGACTCTGTCGTGACCCCCTCCCCACAATGTGTACACCTCCTGGGCCGACAATGTGAGAAGAGAGATAATGACCCCTGAGTCCCGCCTCTAGTAGGCCCCGAGTTGGCGACTAACACCGAGGGTATAATAAACATACAAATGGGAGGCATTACCCTCTAAGGGAATACATGAAGAAGAGAGAGATAGAATAGACTCCAATCAACTCCAACTCATAACTGAAATATAAAAAAACCCAAGTACATATATGAAATGTCATGAAAAGTACTAAAACTGAAAGGGGAAACTAAAAGAACCCAAAAGAATCTAAAATGGCTACGACCACAAGCCCGAATAGCTCCTCCTCCAACCACAAGCTAGTAGTTACCAACTTGATCCCCAACATGCTCCAAGTGACCTAAAAACTGTTTATATATACATAGGGTGAGTATAAGAGTATACTCAGTAGGATCCTCCTCTAGCCTCTCATGAAAAAGTAAAGGAAGCATGCTAAAGCGCAGTAAACAACAAGTGAAACTAACTCGTCACTTAAACAGGTATACTAAGTTCCCAACCTCACCATGGCTACTCTCACCAAGTAATGCATACAAGAATATAGCATATAACAACGAATATCAAGGGTACCCCTCTACTACTTCCCCACTGGTTTTCCACTTTGCCCCAACGACATACGTCTTGTGCATCTCTCTCCAAAGGCTTGCCCGCAGACACCTGGGCTATGCTCCACACCGTCCTCACAACCAAAAGTGACCATGTGTTTTCTGGGAGCCACCACAGCTCGCATAATGTGTATCATACATTGGGTATAACACCTCATGCCAATACAGCCCATACTCCGAGTAAGGATCCTCAAGCCATCATAGCCTATACACATTACACCTATAGTAGCCCATAGGATACTATATCCATAATATATGTGTCTTAATAACCACAATCCATTACATCCCTCTACACATAAATATGGGGTAACTAACCACTGTGCCTCATGGCACAAGTATCTACCAAGATAAGAGAGCGGGGCCAAAGGGGGTAGTCAGCCATTCGACCTCCTATCAGAATGTTAGGGAAAACACCCCCCAGGGATCAGAATCCCAGGGGTGTCTGTTGCCCTTACCAACAGGGTGGAGTAGCATATAGAAACAAAAAAAGTACAGAATATATATATAACTCACATCCACACTATGAGAATTACCTAGTCTTAGATACAACTGTAACTAACGTCTCTCAGAATAAGGGCTGCTACTTTTAATACTAGGTGTCCTATAAGCACACAAACATTTTAAGAGCTTTATTAGATTACTCCATTCTCATTTTATTAGTTCCACTGTACATTAATTAATTCCTTAAACATTAATTAACAATGAATAATTTACAATTTATCTTCATTAGCATCACACCCAAAAAAATAAACTACTCCTTTTAAGATTCACATCACCTTTAAATTCTATTATATACATCCCCGTGGATTTTCACAACTTAATCAAACATTCATTATAGAATTACTTTTCCATATTCCCAGGAATTCTAGAAAAGAATCATATGATTCTAAACACAAAGGAGGATCAACACGGTGAGTAGATATACTACCCGTCGAGCCTTTTCCGCCTATAGAAAGAGCATAGACCCATTCTCCCTCAAGAGGCTAAACACGGAAATCACGTGGAATACCTCACGCGTCTTCACCTCCTTCGGAAGAAGGGTAGTAAGACCAGCTGCCTTGAGCAGTGGGGAAAAGAAAAGTAGATTAACATTCAAAGAAAACCACAAGCATCCAGCAACCACATCCATCCCATTCCATCACCCCTGGTTTCCTCCCTGAAACCCACATGCATTAACTGATGCATCTCACCACTCTGGGCGTCATCTGCTGCCACAAACACAAGGCCTCCATGCCTCCACATATCAAAACAACCATCCAAGCTCACATCACAGCAAAAGCAGCATGAAAAAAACAGTCACAACCATGGGCTCTTGACCCTTTAACAAACAAGAGGTTAACTCAGAACCCTTTTTGAAATTCCCACATAATATGTTCATTAATCCATATTGAATTAGTAGATTTGAAATTCATAGGTTCCAATTATGGGATACATAATCAGTAAGCTATCACAATTAAATAACCATGCTTACTTCCCTAATTTGATTATCCTCAAATTAGAACAACTACAACAACAGAAATAACTAGATTAATTTACATGCCTCTTTATCATTAGCTAATTAATTAACAATTAATTTTGTCTTTAAGTTCATTATCAATATCTATTATGAACGAACAACAACTCAAAGAAATCATAGATATCACTCTATCTAGCAAAACATGAGGCAACCGTTATCACGGTATAATGAAACTACATGCGATCAACCAATTCTCTTAATCTAGTTCAAGGATTTAATTAGGTCAATTTCATTGTGATCCAAAGGGATAAATCATGATAATTCTACGATTTCACATATACAATTAGTGAATCCATGAATCCCCGACCTGGAAGAGTTCTTGACGTCATTTATCCACACAACGGGTCAAAATCCTCCTCCAGTGACAACTACATCCACCAGAGGATGCCACGGTACGACAGTACCAACCAACCCCAAGAAAAACCCATTAGAATATTGGAAATTACATGGTATAAAATGGAATGGAGAAACAAGAGAATATGATCCCCAAAGGAACGACGATAAAACATAACTTATTGGAAATATTGACCGACACAGTTTGGTTGCATCCAAACAGAGAAGAACCAATCCAAGGAGTTAAGATTGATTGTGCTACTCCTAAAGGAATGATTGAAAGGATATAGTTTCTCTTAGCTGAGAACAAAGGGAAAGAACAAGGGAGAATGATCCCTTTTTAAAGATTTAACGAGGTGACAGATTCAGATCCGGTTAATTCTCCATTAAAAACGGATCGCATTAACCCACGCGGTTTGCCCAAGTAATTACATCCCGTCCTTATGAATAATTAATATAGGATTTAAGGAATTATAATCGGCCTTAAGAGTCCGTAAAATAAGGCTTTAAATGTATTTTACATCAAATGAAACGTCAAAAGTGGAAAAACTGTAGGAGTCTGGAAACATTGTTCACCCACCGTTACTGTACATGAAACCGATCTGTGAAACCGATCTGTCAGACCGATATGTGAAACCGATCTGTCAGACCGATCTTTGAAACCAATCTCTGAAACTGATCTGTGAAACTGTTCTGTGAAACCGATCTGTGAAACCGATCTGTGAAACCGATCTGTCAGACTGTTCTGTGAAACCGATCTGTCAGACTGATCTGTGAAACCGATCTGTCAGACCCATCTGTGAAACCGATCTGTCAGACCGATCTGTGAAACCGATCTGTCAGACCGATCTGTGAAACCGATCTATGAAACTGATCTGTGAAACCGATCTGTGAAAACGATCTATGAAACCGATCTGTGAAACCGATTTGTGAAACCGATCTATGAAACTGATCTGTGAAACCGATCTGTCAGACCAATATGTGAAACCGATTTGTGAGACCGATTTGTGAAACTGATCTGTCAGACTGATCTCTGAAACTGACCTGTCAGACCGATCTGTGAAACCAATCTGTGAAAACGATCTGTGAAAGCGATCTGTGAAACCAATCTGTGAAACCGATCTGTGAAACCGATATGTGAAACCGATCTGTGAAACCTATCTGTTAGACCAATCTGTGAAACCGATCTGTCAGACCGATCTGTGAAACTGATCTGCCAGACCGATCTGTGAAACTGATCTGTCAGACCGATATGTGAAACCGATATGTGAGACCGATTTGTCAGACCGATCGGTGAGACCTATCTGTTACTATTCATAAAACTGGAAACACCGTTCACAGAACTAGAAAATTGGCAAAGTGTTGGGGATAAGTCACCTTGACCTCCTGGAACACCTCCAACACCACATTTTCACAAAGTAATAGACAAAGAGGTCAGGACCATTACAGGTAGTGTGCTGGCTATATCACTACCTATTGGTTAGCAGTCTCAACTGGAGGTACTGGTAGATGAAAAACATAGGATTAATGCCATACACGTGTTTCAAAATCAGATACCCCTCAGGTTTCGAGGCAAGCCCGACTCTCAGGCGGCTAAGGACTAGCTTGAGAAAATGGCTGAGAAATTTCTAGAGCTTATACCACTTCAAAAGGAAGACATGTCAGTTATAGTGTATTCATCGAGACATACCGATCATTCCCGGTACTCTATGAATATGATACTATATGTGCTTTAGAGCTTGGACCTCTGATAGAGGTGTGTTAAAGGATATAAGAGCCATCATTTATTCCTCTATGCATTCCTACTTATACTAGGGTTCTAGAGAGAACCTTTTTCGTTGAATTTTCTTTGGATGAAAGAATACAACATGTGAATGTTAGAAGTGGGAAAGCAAGGAAACAACACCAGTATCAGAGACTTGGGTGTGTAAAATGTTTCAAGAAGCGAAATTGTTAAGGACAGATGAATCTGTAGAGCAGCAGATGTGAAAGCAGTGCTTGGAGAGCAGCTTAAGGAGGTTTACTTTTCGACATGTTACAACCACCCAACTTTGAAGTCCCCACCAGTGTTAGGGAGCATGAGGGTAGGGGAAGAGAGTAGATTCATGCAGTCAAGGAGTGTGACCGATGGGCTCTAGGAATTATTTGTGGTACGATATGTGTCTACTACCAGCTTCCGTAACAACAAACATTTATATGAATCATTCCTTCCTTTCAAGAATATTTTCCCAAACCCAGGGTTTTCGTTTAAGCCGTTGACTTGACCCTCACATCTGGAGATAACTTTGGTAGGAGACATGATAATCACACTTACGTCTACATTTTGATCTGACCCTTGAGGTGAGAGTTTCAGTTGGAACCTCTTGGTGGCTGCGTCGAGGCCTTACGACGTTAGTTTGGGTATAGACTAGGAAACCACAGTTCATACACAGATTGACTGTATTAGGTCAAAAGGTTATGGTTTAACTATAAAATTGGGATGGGTTTTCCTTTTTTGGTGAAGAGGACATCCTAGTAAGCATAGGATGAAATCATGCATAAGTGGGTGCAGTCGATCATTCATGAGTCGACAAGACTTAGATTTGTGCCAGACTTCTCCAGAGTTGATGCACCCCTTTTAGCATTGATGAAGAAGGGGAAACCCTTTGTGCTGTCAGAGAGATGCTAGTAGAGTTTTTCATGAGCTGAGGTAGAGGTTGACCAGTGTGCCCGTTTTGAGGCTAACAGAGAAGTTTTAGATCATCCAGAAGCGGATGAAGACTGCATAGAAAAGACAGAAGTCCTATGTTGATTGGAGATGAAGACCACTAGAGTTCGAGGATGGAGACCACGTTTTCATACGGTGTCACCTCGACGGGGTATATAGAGAATTGGCCAGGGTGTGAAGTTATATTTGTGCTTCATCGGACCTATCCAGGTCCTCAGCAGAGTAGGTGAGGTGGATTATCTCTTGGCCCTTCCACCTCAGTTCCACCGGGTGCACGACATCTTCCACGTATCTCAGCTGAAGAGATACGTGCACGACCCAACCCACATTATCGACCATGGGGTGCTAGACATCAATGATCGAGATTACATTCACGTAGGTTCTAGTAGAAAATGATTATCGAAAGGAACAGGTCGTGTGCGGACGGTCGATTCCTCTAATGCGCATTCGCTGACAGCACATGAACCTCTAAGAGAGCACATAGAAGAGAGAGGATAAGACGCGTGATCGGTACCTCTGATTTTATTTCCATAGTGTGTGTTGTAGCTTTACATGGATGTAAATCTCTGAGGTGGGATTAATTTAAGGACCTATAAATTTCAATGAATTTTTGTTTCTAAATTGTTTTGGAATTTTATGAATCTTCAATTTTTGACGAAACTTGATTTCGAGGCCCGGTGTGCCCAGAATCAATTCCTGATGTTTTGTTTGGTATGTTCAGTAAACATATGTGCAGGTTTTTCTAACTATTGAACCTGTTCTCGGAATCAAAATCTGAGGGCACTGATGAACTCACAACACTGATATTTACATTAGGGGACCTTTACTGCAGTTGCGTTTTATGCGGGTTGTGATTTAATATTTGGGGTTTTTAAATAAAATGAATAAAATTGTGGAACAAAATTTTATTTTAGTTGGGTGGTTAATTTCTCCTATGGGTAGTTAGTGGTGGGGACCACACCCACAGAACCTCACATGGGAGGATATTTGTGAGGTGGGGCCCACACGTTCCCTATCCTTTCATCTCTACTTAAACTCCCTTAGACTTCATATTAAACTCCCCTTCATTTATTCAAGACAACTCCCCTCATTAATTGGATGGAGCCTCTACACATTCAACCATATTCATTAATGTGCCACCTTATCAAATTAATTAATACTTTTGAATTAATTTGAAAAGAAATTGTTATATATTTAAATTAGGGGAATAAATAATATAATTTTTTCATGGAAATATTGTGGTGGGAAACCTCTGGAGAATTTAAATGAGAGATTTAACCCTCTGACAAAGAACGAATTTCACCCTCGATGAAGAATGCGTAGTCGCCAACACCACTTCCTCCTCGGACGCACACTGACGTCCACAGAATCGACATACATTCTCCGCGATGCTCGTTTTCCGCGGCGTGATGATGTGCGACGTCATTTGACAAGGTTAGGGGATTATGATCAATTCTAATGAAATAAAACTGTGCCAAGTTCGTCATTGGATAACATTGTTTTCCCCAGCCTATTTCTATTGCATAATGAAGAGGGAGCGGGCTGAATGAACATGTCCAGACAACCCTATGCTAGATCATGTTTATTTTTTGAATTGGAAAACGGTGGTTGAATATGGAAGAGGGCGGAAGCGCAAGGTCCATCGTTGCACATGCAATGAATAGACGCAGCCAAGTGTGTCGCGACGAAGGAAGCAGGACGCCGTCGCATCATGTCGGAGACATGGGGCCACGGGCTTGGCAGGCATGACGGAGCAAACCAGCACCGTCGTGCCAGCTGTATGAAAGGAACTGTAGCCCGCTTTGCAGGCTCCTTCGGTAGGAGAACCGGCTGGCTTGTCGGTCGGTCGGGCAGAGGAAAGCCACGGTTCCTGGTGGGCGCCACGCAAGAGAACCTGTGACCCGCATGAGTTCTCCTCTTATGCCATAATGGCCGGTAGTCTTCGCCGACCGGTTAGGGATGGTGGCGCCACTTGGCGCAGCCGGTTTGGGTAGCCAGGGGGTCGTGCCCCCAGCCACGGACTGGTCGGCCCCTTTGAGCCGAGACGCGCCGGGTCGGGCCGCCCCATGCCGGGCCGGGTCATGCCTACCTTTGGGCCGGGCCGTGCCTACCACAACGTCGTTTCACATTTCTTTATGCTGTTCTGAAACCCCATGTCGAGTTGGACCCACCAAATCGGGTCAGACCGACCCTCTAGCCCACTAGGCCTAACGGGCCGGACCCATTCGCTTAAATTAAAATATCTCCATGTCCATGAATTTGATCGTTGCACCATCTGCATCAATGGGACCCTCGAAAAAATGGGGTCCTTCTGAGATACTATATGTTAGCTTTAGACGACATTGAAAAATGGTCGGGTTTGGAAGGAACATACTCCCACCTAGGCCGTCGGAGCAGAAACACTTATAACTTAAGGAACAGACGTCAGATAGACGTGCCTTCAACTACGTTGGATTTCTTTTGATGATACAATTATTTTAGAATACTCCAGTAGAATTTTTAACGTAGTTGGAGTATGGCCGGGTTGGATTGTACCCGAAATCCAATTATGCCCCTAGAACGGAAAAGCAAACAACTCTCAGACCAGACGACCGTTTGACGAACCATCATTTGCATTGGTAATAACGTTGAAAAACAGTTCTTTTGAGTATAACCAAAAGGTGTTCATGGTTCAATTGAGATATGGTCGGGTTTGTTCATACACTAATTAAATCGGGCCCCTAGAACTGAAATTATAATAACTCAATGACCGGTTGTTCGATTGACGCACCATCTGTTGCGTTGAGACCCCTATGACGAGGCGGTCTTTTCAGATACTTTCATGTGTGATTATGTGAGAAATGGAGTGTCATCTTGTAACTCATGGATCAGACCCTCATAGAGATGAGCGAGCAGACTACTGAGGCCTAGTAGCTGGCTGAGACCTGAAGACTGCTTGTCTGATTCATTTGGGAGTGACTTGATTAGCCCAGTGGGGAACGCTACTATGTTGGGGCGATAGACCCATGGAGGAGGACCGCTACTATGTTAGGTCGGTATACCTGCAATACTCGACAGGAGAAGTACCTATGTAGGATATTAGGGGGAGCGCTATAGTGTTGCGGAGGTAGACCCATGGCAGGGATCAATACTGTGTTGGGGAGACATACCCAAGGTACTCGACAGGAAGAGTACCTCAGCAGTCTAAGGTTAGTGAGTAGAGCCTCAGAGTCGCTACATGGCCACAGTATTCGACAGAGGAGGAGTTCTCCAACAGTTGTGGTTTCGACATCCTGAATAAAATCCTGGTTTGAGATGAGTCAATGACCTTTGTGTTTTCCTCTTGATTGATTTAGGTTACATGATAACTTAGGTATATGTATGGTCGTATACCTATGTAAAGGTAATCTGTTGAGATATTTCATTGTTTTTTACCCTTGATGGATTTTAGTGAGTCCTTGAGGGTCTCGGGGTCCCAACTGATTATCGTTATACTCACCTCTGTACGGGATACGCCTGCACCTCATTTTGTTGGATGCAGACGACGGAAAACGCTGACCGAGGCAGAGTGTACGAGGACTGGACGGTACCCAGAGGTGGAAACTCGGCATGATGACACATGTATTAGACCGATATATGCGGAGTGCTGAGGAGCACATATGTACATACATTTCAGGTAGAATCCCAGAGGACGATCCAGGAGCTTCTTCACCATTCAGCTATTTGTCCTTTCAGTTGTACATTCTTTTACTTGTAGTTGTACCTTTCCGTTGGGCTTGTATTTCCAGACCCTTTGTACTTTCAACACACTTGTTACTGCTTTACATAGTGTTTTCTTCTTCTTTTACTCTGGTTGTGTGTGTGTTTATGTTTTATAATGGCAATAACTTCCTAGTTATTGGGATTTACACCTTTGGTGCTAGTCTCCAGCCCCTGGCCTATGGAAGGCGGGCTTTGGGTAGTTTCGACACAGGACCTGGGCGATGGGTCCGGAATGTTTGGGACCTATATCTCCCTCCAATGTATTGGGTAATGAAGGCTAACTCACCAGTTTAAATGTTATGTGAGAAACTGATTACTGATTCGCAATTTTTGACATGGACCTATTTTAATTCCCAAAATATTATGTATAAACCTAATAACATGTTATTAATGTTATTAGTAAACCTTATTACATTTTCAAGATGTTACTCATGGAATTTGTAATCATTCCCATAAGGTTTTTCATGAACATTATTACATGTTCACAATGCTATGCATATACCTGGTTTCATTTCTATAAGGTTATGAGTGAACCTAATTATACGTTCATAATGTTATGGATGGACATAGTTTCATGTCCATAATGTTATGTGTGAGCATGATTACACATTCAAAATATTATTCATGGACATGGATTCATTTCCATATGGTTATGTGTGAGCATGTTTACATGTTCACAATGTTATGCATGGACCTGGTTTCATGTCCATAAGGTTATGTGTGAACATTATTACACATTCAAATTGTTATACATGAAACTAATTTCATGGAATTCACTAAATGTGTGAACCTGTTTCTAAATCAATATTTTCACAACATTATAAACCAATATACATGACATAAATTCAATGTCTTATAACTATGTAATGATTTCATGAATTATTATCTTAATTCTATTATGATCTACATATTATAAAATTCCAATATTTACATCCCTAGGTATAGTTATTATAAGGATATGTCTAGGGATTTCACTATGGATAAGTATAAGGACAAGATAGAATTTAAGAAAATGTACTTGAATTATGGTAAAGGAAAGGGTGAGTAGTTTGATAATAATAAATACATGTCTGGATGCTATATGGGGTTGTGGCCCTGAAATAGTTATACCTTGGTTTATCAACTTGTGTAAATTTTTCTGGGCCTTAGTCAGGGCAATCTGGTACACAAAAAAAGGCCTTAATACACAACTAGTTTGACACTCCTGATGGATATGATTTGGTGAATTACAAAACATGTCAGAAAAGATCATAAAGATTTTAATAGAAATTATTTGTGAATGACATAAGAAACCCCAATTTTTTCATTAATTAAAGGTGGGTGTCATGAATTGTGTGTCTTATACGATAATTTTCATTATCATGTGGTTTTTATCAATGATATGGGTTTCTCTCCCAGTGATTTGTGGTTATATCCAATGTAGATAACTATAAAAACATGGTTAAAATATATTCATTCATATATGGACATTATGTCCATTATGAAAATTAACTTCACATGTAAAAATCTCATAAATAGAGTCAATAATGTTTTATGAGTATTGGTTATACTTATGAAGATAAAGATACAAAAAATGACATGTGAATGGTATGTGTTGTTCTTTCATGTATTGTTTACATTATTCATAAGAAGCATGATTATTTTCACATTGAGGAAAATTAATACATGAATAATGATACACATTATAGGAAATATGTATTATGAAAATAGTTAATGAAGAATTAGAAGTTGTATAAGAGTCAATGTTGGATGAATGAAGTACATATGTTTTGGAATTCAAATATTATGTTATATAAATCTTGAAATATATTATTATTTTCAATATAAATTTTCATTAAGAATTTAAATGGATGTTTTTAATGGTGATGAAGAACTTATAATGTTATATTATGATTAACGGATGGAAACCCTTAATGTGTTCAAGATATTAAAAAACAATCACTTAGAGAAAGACATTTTTAAGTTGGATAACATAAATTTGTTTGCACTATTTACCCATGATCAAGTTATTGATTTTTTGTAAATTAGATATATGTCATCATGGATGGATATTAAAAATTCTTTTATTTATGGAATATATATAGCAACCTTTTTAAAAGGGAATAATTCATATTTTTCAAAATGATGTATTGTAATTCATGATTACACCATGATTCAAGGAAATATATGATAAGGGTATCAAATGTTTGGAATGTGAGAACCAAGTCGTACTATGTGATATATGTGTATCAATATTATTACAATTTCAAGAAATTATTTCAAAATCATCGAATTATCATATTCATAAAGGGTTATAAGGGTAACAATTTATGGAATGGTTATGTTAAACTGTAGATAAATTTAGTAAAATTAATGGGTTATCTCTCCATGTAATGATTTAGGAATATTTGATATCCTATTCAACCTACCATGTTTGAATGGAATCTAAAGATAAATGGTTTGACTTATCATGGATTTCATGTACTGTTAGTATATCAGAAATAAAAAAAATCTCATTCATTTCATAGTGTAAGATATTATGTGGAAATCTATTAAAGAATAACCAAACATTGTGATTTTGAATAAGAATGAGAATGAAACCAAGTAATTATATATACATATATTATTTTTTAAAAGAAAAAATAACTCCATGATAGGATAATGATAACAAAATTGGTGTCATAATACCATAATATTCTTTTAATTGATGGAACTTTAAATCATTATATATTAATGACATTTAGCTCATTAGTTTTTTTTTTATCATTGATATATTTGTGATTTATGACCTCAATCACTACAAAAAAAATACAATTTTCCTCCATGAAAAATCTTTAGTCACAATAAATGTTCTCCTGTGAGGATACCTAGATATATGTGACATCATGTAATTATTACAGTTTCAACATTCCCTTTTCAAGAAAAGTTTTAATATGAGTTTTTAAGATGAGGGTTTCTAGGAAGGAAAGTTTTAAGTATCAAACCATTGATAATTCATATGAATTTTGAGGTAAAATTAATTTTAAGGGGGATGAAGGAAAATCACTGTGATTTACGTGAAATATTGTTTTCTCAAACAAATTTTTTTTATTTTTTTCATTTCGGGTCACACTAGAAACAATTATTATATATAAATATATTAAAAACACCAAGTAAAAAATTCATTTCACATGAAATACTGAGTTGTCATGCACTACATGTAATACTAACATGGTTTGGGATACATGCAATATAGACGCGAATTGAACTATCGGCAATACCGACATGTCGTGCGCTACACGCAATACAGACATGGATTTCCCTACACAAAATAATGTGTTATGTCACATGAAATACCAATATGGATTTCACTACACGCAATACCAAATTGGATTGAACTACACTAATACCATCTTTTCTTATGATACATGTATCAACTACTTAAATTACATGTGATGTTTGCTCATATTTCTCTACCCACAATATCAATGTTATCTGCAAAACATTTCCTTATTATAAAAATTACTTAATGAAGATAATTATAATATATCCATTATACAAAGTAATATGAACAGTAATAAAATAGTTTCAAATTTTATTTTAATGGTTTTATAAAATAAAAAATATTAATAATAAAATATATAAATTTTATTAAAGTGCTTATATGATTAAAAATATTATTTATATCAATGATCTACAATTAACAGCCATCTATAAAAATAATAAAATTACTTCTTGATATATCTAGAAAGTTGATTTGATAAAATAATATTCATTTTTTATTTTGGAATTCATAAATTAACATATAGTGAATTTCTTAGATTTTTTAGACAAAAATCATTTTTTAATGAATAGTGAAAAATACTGTTTTTTAGTTATAAACAACCATTTTGTTTAAATAATTATTAGTTTTATTTTTTTTTTACATTTTAAGGATAAATTTAATTGATTATATTTTAATTAATACAATTTATATCATTAGAATAAATATCACTATGAAATTGAATATAAAAAATTAATAAACATTTAAACGTTTTACATTTAAAAAAAGCTTTCTCGCAACGTCTACGAGATTTGCATTAATATTTAATTTTCCACATCTATAAATTGAATTTTGAAAAAAATATATACACTATTTTAATTATTATAATATTTAGAGTATAATAAGATCAAATTAATTATTGACCATATTGATTAGTTAGAGTGATTATGGTCAAGCTAAGATTAATTTGGGATTAAAACATAATATTAGGGGTCCAAATCACCTAGAAACTTCTCTAAACCCCATTGTATAGACAATTTTAAAAAATAAGCCTTAAATTAATGAGTCTTGTTTTTTATGACAATTTATTAGTAAAATGTGGGTATGCCTAACTTGTATTCAAAAATTTCAAGTGTGTTATTTCCCTTCTCTATAAAAGGCAACCACCTCTATCCACTACCTCACACCTCTCGAACACCTTGACCCCACAAAATCCTTTCAAATTAGATCCCAATTTCCATCCATTCATCGTTGAAGCCTACATTTGGGTACAAAGACTTCTTACGAAGCCCTTTGAAACAAACAAAATTGTATTACATGATTAAGAAGTAACATCATTTCTCGAGATCTCTATTTTCATTTCCTTTGTCCACCCCCTCAAATATTTTTTCCATTATTATATAAAACAAACAATATCCTCAATATACTTGGATATTTTTATGTGAATATTTTTATCTACACTTACATAACTCCATCTAATTGATAGTGAAAATACTATTTATTTGTACAACGAACTACTGCCTAAAGAAACAATGATGGTCATTTTTCTAATACCAAATATCATGGTGGACATTATGATGGACACTATGTTTATATATGTCATATATTATATTTATTATGTCTTTAATATGAATTATTCATTTTACAACACATATACATTTACTCTCCATTTGGTATAGATGCAATAATTTCATTTGAGGAAGTATGAACTACCGCCCCTCAAAATGATGTGACACATTCAGAAACTACATGAAATATATTATGAATTGGAATAGGGAAATAATATGATATATCGCTACAAAATATTTTAATTTTTCAAACATGGGAATATCTGTTGGTAGAATTCAATTTTCTATTGGTAAAACTTTTTGTAGAAATATATTTCTCTGTCACTAAACTATTGTCAAAAACTCTATCGTTAAACGTTTTTGTGAAAGATAAAATTGTTTTGATATAATTATAATAATACCAACAGATAATATATATGTTGGTTAAAAAATTTAGAAATATGTTCTAATGAAAAATATTTATATTGCTAATAAAATTTCTAACATATAATTATTATATATATATATTATATTTAAATAAAAATAATAAATTTTTATTTCTGTTAAAATTTAATATTATATTTAAAAATTTGTCATATATAATATATAATTAGTAAACAGAAGACTGATTTCACACTGGTTCAAAATTATAAAAAATAATAAATATATTTATAATGAAATTTGATAAAAAAAAATACAGGATCCATCATAACACCCTATACAACAACCCATAGACCGACCCATTCCCAACTCCATCCATGTCAGTGACAACATCATACCATTATAGAAATAACACCATCTATGCTAGCGATAACACCAGTCCAGGCCAACTCTAACACTACCCATGTCAAATCCAGCACCCGCCCATCTATGCTGGAAATCTATCTCCATCACCAAGGACATGTGATCACCAATGACTCAGGCCAGTGACCCATGCCAATAAGTCAGCTCCCGCATTAGCCCTTCCATTCCTACAAACTAGGACCCGCAACCCAACTCTAACACAATTGAAAAAAAACAATTTTTTGTCATACCACAGCCTTTATCTTTCAGAAATACACCACACACAGACATAGTGGATAACAAAAAAACAATCTATATCCAATACCATTATGATAAAAATTGATCCAGCTTCAGTAACATAAAGAAACCTTATGTCGTTGTTATTCCACACCCATCAGCTCTGATATCTACATCATGAAAAAAAGAAAACCCACAATTTATGGAAAAATATCAATATTAATTGAAACAAAAATTTAAAAAAATTGATCTATAAAGAATTTATTTTCATACTGAGGATTTTTCATCATCACTGTTGAAATATCTTGAATATGTATTCTAAATGACTCAAATATAGGATAAATTTGACTATTTGAAACACATGATATAAAGGGACAAGAAATTTTTACATATAAGAAGCATTTTTAAACAAAATATGTCGTGGTGTTTCTTCTATTTATTTTTAAACAGTGGGGAATTAATATTGAAATTGAGAGGGCCTATGTTATTTTAGTGTATCTATGTTGTTCTTTGGATGATTATCCTTGTGTGAGTTCACCCACAATGTCTGGAATTCACAGTTCCTATAGATGTGTGAGTTTGTCTGTATAATCATGGGAATTAAATGCTACTTACTCTTTATACATGCCTAGATTCCCACCAGATGTGATGTATTCATTCAATGATGAATCTATTATCTCACATGAACAACACATCATTCCTAAAATGCTGAAAAACTGGTACCAACTAATAGAACTAGTGAAAAATTAGCAAAAAAGCATCCCAAGAAATGAAGGGGTGGTGAATTGAAATCGTTATCCTTACTCTTACAACATACAAATATTCCCACCATAAGTGAAGTATTCATTCAGTGGTGAATCATTTATCTCACCTACACAACACATATTTCCTTAAATACTAAAAAATTAGACCAACAAAAAGAAAAAGTTAAAAATGAAGGGTAAATTGGATCACACATTGCATGGGTAGTGGATTAAAACCCCACTACTTCAACTTTTTTCATGTGAATATTCCCAATTGAAGTGAATTAATTATTCAATAATGAATCAGTTATCTCACTTGCACAGAAAATCATTCCAAAAATGCAGAAAAACTAGCACCCACTAACCGTTCCTGTAAAAAAATACCGGGAAAATCTTCCCAAACATTAAAGGGGTAGTGGATTGAATCACCGCTATATATAGATTATCAGCTTGATCCAGTCCAAATTCATTACACTTGCACATAATGCAGGTGGTGATATACCCTCAAGTATTCAAATCATTAGTAATTTTAAAATATTTTTAGAAATCGTTGAATTAGGACTAGAAGGTAATGAAAAAGTATTACCATCTGGTTTCGATTTCTTGATATTACTTTGTGTTACAAAAAAACATCACTATCATACAAGATTGAGATCAAAATTTTTTATACATTTTTAAATAAATAAACAATATTATAGAGGACAATTTGATACTTACCTAAATCTGAATATCGTTGAGCTCTAACAAAGACTTTGATATGAATTGCAATACTTGTTTTTAAAAACATATAAAAAAGATGAATCCACTATGACCACTTCCTAACAATTTCACTCTACAACTGAAGAAACATGAAACACATTATATGTAATGTAAAATATATAATTAATTGAAAATAATTATAATGGATATAAATTTAAATATGAAAACATCTAACAAATCCATACCTTGAAATTATAAATGATGGAGATGCATTACAAATTTTTACCCCAAATTTTATCATTGTAATCGTTTCATCTAAAAGGAAAAACATCATTCATAAAAAATTTATAGTTTTAATTTTCTTAATAGTTTCAAGGGGGTACATTTTGAATCCTACAATTGAAATAAAGTTATATATATATATATATATAAATATAAATATATATTTTCTGAACTGAAACTTATGAAACAGTAAATATATGGTTCAATAATGAATATAGATTGTTTTTTTAATTTTCCTATATATAAATCACAATTTCAAGTAAACTATTATATAAAATAAAATAACTGGTGTTCCAATAGATCTATTGTTTAATGTAGACTGGCCTTATATGTGGGCTTGAATAAAGAGGGTTTGAGCACAAACTGGTCATAACAGATGTTCTTATCTGGATTATAAAATAATTAACAAAAAATGTAATAGAAGAATTTAAGAAGAACTAAAATTATCATTAAGTTTATAATATTTTATATGAAAATAAATAAACCATATCTACTGATCTAATGTCTGAATATAGTTGACATATTATCAGAAATAACCCGATTCACTGGGAATAAAACTACATATTGTCATGGTTATTATGTATTATCTGAAACCACGAGTAATGGAAAATAATAATGGGGTATTAATTCATAGAGAATAATGTTTCAAATAAGATAAAATATCCATTATCAACTGTATTTTGCGTACAGTAACAAACCATTTAACACTAATTTGAAATATAATTATGTTTTTGATGTGAGGAACATATAATATGAGGATAAAATAAATTATATCTAATTAATTGTATGTTGATGAATGAAATTATACAAAAATTACATGCTACAAAAAATTGAAAAATGATTTATAAAAAGAAATCATTTTATGATAGAAAAAATAATTTCTAATTTCAAAACCATTTTTCTAGGTTTATGAATGAACAAGAAATGGATAGTTATATGAAATTCTATGTAATTTGAAATGTTTATTCATATGAAAATCCATACCTGTAATATTATAAATCATACACCCATTATATAACATTAATCTCTTTATCTTTATAAAATATTAAATGTAACATAAAAATTAGAGAAAATGGAAATTGCAAGAATATTTTTTCTTGCTTTAACATCTTGATTTTTAGATCCCTCTATATATTATGTGGACATTCCAAGTCTGTGGAATTCATTATGGGCTACCTTAATTCAATGCATTTTAACACACTACTATATCAGATTATATAATTCTCTATAATATTGAAAAGTATAAACTACATTGAAATAATCCCTAACCCTATTAAAAAATAACTTCAGTAGTTGAAAGAAAACTAGAAGTATATGTTTTTTCAGGATGCATTATTAGATGCATTAATCATTAATTTTATAGGTTAATGGTTGTTATAGAACCTACTTTAATATCTATGGGAACTTATAGAAAAGTATATATCTTCAATTGTCATCAAAAATACTGTCGAGTGAAGTGAGTGTGGTAGCATGAATGTCCAGCCAAGCTTGAAAATGTAACACCACTAAACAATTATTTTCCTTACCATAATAATGTAATATTAGTGTTGACCTTGGGTCATTTATCTTAGGGAATGTTATTTATTAACTCTTCTTATTTTTTTAAATTTATGGATGGTTCTGACATTGTAATTCAAATAAAAATGTAATATTTACAACAAAATTTGAAATAAAACGAAACTAGAAAAAAAAACTATGATTCATCCACAAGGAATTTAAAATATGATATCAAAAAAGCTCCAATAATATATAAATCAATCAAAAAAATTTAGAAATTTTAAAATACAATAATTATCTACTATTATAGATATAATCCAATGTTAGATAGTTTCAACACAATTTTTGTAGCTTAATTCAATAATATATCCTTAATTCGGGAAAATATTTTTGAATTAATTATTATAATCCAAGAAATAAACTAAATATTCAATTATTATGATGAAAATAAATGTAATTAATTTAAATATATTGATTAATAATAATTTATTCATTTAATTTATCATTAAATTTATAATAAAATATAAATTAATTTATAATGGAAGCATAAACATATATGAATTAAAATAATAGAATAGATTATTGTTATAGTAGATGAAGGATTTGAATGTAACAAGAGAAAATATTATACTAGATGGATGATATTATTGAAATATTTTTCTATTGGAATATAGAAAGTGATCCAAGAATTCTACAATGAATCTTTAATTCATGCAACTAAGAGAAAGATAGAGAACCAACTACCTAAAAATTAGCACACTAAACAATATAATACTACATAGACTAAGAAATAAATAAGAATAAAAAAACCATTACAATTTCCGACTATAGCCTACTAGAACAACACTACTAAGATCACCACTACTGTTATATGACTACTAAATAATACCTTCACGAACAGAGAAAACAAGAGGGGGAATGGACCTACTAATACATAATCTCAAATCCAAATAATGCTACCCTGCCACAGTGACCACAACCAAACAACATTCCTACTATGCGACTATTATTTATTTTCATCAACAACAATGATATATATTTTATATTACTATATAATAAATCAACCGAACTTGTTTACCAAAATCTTCTTCAATGATCACTATAACAAAACTGATTCCTTTATCAAATGAGTTTTTGTGTCATCAACATGAACTCTTCACTGAATCTAGACACCAAAAATACATTACAAGGATTTTTTCTTTAATAACAGTCCATCAAAAGATCCAACTCGAATTCATAATAATTATTTAGTAAATATTCAAACGAAATATATCGTCATATTTTGACTTCATGCATCACGGGAAGGAATACCGTTGAGGAATAGTCTATAGATGAATTTGAACCTCAAAAAAATCCAAATAGATCCTATTGGGTTAATTTTGTGTGGGGGTGATGATGGAAACAGCGATGCACTTTTTGTGTAAAGGCAGGAAGCAGATCTCTAGTGAAGCGGCGGGCAACCTGGATAAATATGTAGAGAAATTGAAGGGGAAATAGAATGGAGAAAATGGTGAATGTAATGCGATCAATGGGAGATGAACACAATGAAAAGGACGGGAAATAGAAAAAAAAATTAAGGGTGTTCATCAAGCAGTGGCAGAAAAACTGATATACTATAATAGGTGTTGAATTTTTAGGTTTATAGTGTACCATCGATGGCGCAACAAATTTTTTGAACAAATGGATATGAATTGGGGTTTGTGATATTGTTTCTATAAATTAAAAATTAAAAATTGAAATAATGGTTTATGGAAAATAATAATTTAAATACACTATCATAATATATATATATATATATATAATGTTTTAAATTTAAATATTTTTTTGTAATAAAAAATCTATTACATACATATAACTAATTTACATGTGATTCAAGTCACCAAATATTTTGATCATTTATTGACAATTTTATATCATAAATTTATATACAATTTCTATTAAAATATTTGATATTATTGATTAATTTATTGATTTATTTATAATTATGAATTTTTTATTCTAATAAATAATTTACAATAACATTTACATTTGTTGATAATAAATTGTTGGTAATACTATAATAAACCAACAGAATAAAATGTTAGCATGAAATTTTCTAGTATTAAATTACTAATATAAATAGATATAATTCTTGTTAATAAAATTGTCGGTACCTATAATTAATACCAAATGAATTTAATATCTATTTTAAGTACTCATTTTTACCAATAGATATGTAATCTATTAGTAATTGTTTTTGTTACAAGTCACTTTTTTGTAGTGTATACAACATTATAATTATAATTTAATTATAGTATATACATATACACTTAGAATTCATTTTTTCAATACGATTTTTAAAATGGAAAAAATGTTCATACATATGTATGGCCTAACATCTCCATGAATGATGTATTCTATTCCATACATCATTATAGTATATATTATTATAATATAAATATAATTGATATAAATGATACTTATATCATTTTTTAAATTATATAAATTTTGATATAAATATAAGGAAAAAATTTATAACAAATTGATATTCATGCGAAGAACAAAGAGAATATTACCCAAAGTGAAACCTTAATAAAGGATCGATATCTATTTCAAATGTTTTGTTATGCACATAAACACTTTTTTATTGTTGTATATACATACATTTTACATGTTATTTAATTAATATAAATATTTTCATGGTATTTTAAGGAACATTTAATTTAATTTCTTCTATAGAGAGCATGATCCCAAGTTACTCCATTGAAATATATTTTCGATACAATCTCGTTTTTTTCAATATTATTTATGATTATTCTTCCATTGATGAAATCATATGATCCATCCCTCACTGACATTAATGAATTTAATTCTCGTCTAGATATTCATAATATAAATATATATTGGTAACTTATTTATACTCGATGGTAAATAAAATTGTTAATAAATTAATTAAATGTAATCTTCATGTTACTATCTCTTCGTTCAGAAATCATTGCACCTTAAAAATATTCTTTTTAAAATAGGTTTACAAGAATATTATACCCTTATCCTATAATTTGAAATGAAATTATTACCGCTTTTGTTTTTAATAATATATTCAAAGGAATATTTTTTTCCATTGGAAAAAGGAATTTTTATATAATTTTCCAATAAAAGAATGACTGTTTATTTATGTTGTATGACATGTCTGGATTTATCCAACATCAATTCATTGATGCTTCATTTGAAAATTTTAAAATGTAAATTTTTCAAAAAATTGTTTCGGAAGTAAATTTCAATGAAAATTGTTTTCAAAATGCATTCAAATTTTTTTATAAGATTTCGAGGAACATTTTTTAAATAAAAATTTCAATCCTAATTTAAATGTTTTCAAATTATTTTAAATGAAATCATTTTCAAAAAAATTTCATGTGTTATTTATAATTTTTTAACGTGTTTTCAACGAAAATGGTTTTTAAAATGTTTTGAATCTTGTTTATATGTTTTCTATTAAAATGTTTTTCAAAATGATTTCTTGTATTATTTATAATTTTTAAAGATATATTCTATGAAAATATTTTTAAAATGGTTTTATTTATTAAATAATATACATCAATGAAAGAAGGATATTTTTCATAAGAAATGTTATTGATATATATTTCAAAATTATTTTCAATGTAACGTGAAATCAGTTGTTCATACTTATTACCTTATAGGAAATGATTTAAATGATACATTTATATCCATTATATTAATGGTTTATTCTTAATATAATGATCCTTAGGGAACTCATTTATCTTCCATAAGATATAAAGTGATGAAAAAGTTTATCTTCTATGGTTTATATTCCCCTTAAACACTCTTACATTCTTGAGATATGATTTGATGAAATTATTATGTATCCTATATCTTTTCGATAGGTTATGATTTGATGAAATATTATTTATACCCATTTAATTACATGGGTTATGATTTTATGTTTATAAAACTCATATCATATCATGGGTCATGATATGATGAATTTTTTTGTACATGTATGAGGTATTTTATTATAAAATGGGTTGTACTTATATCTCTGTTCAATGAATTGGGTAGTGATGGATGAATCATGAGTATAAATGTTATGCATGAACATAATTACAAGTTCAAAATGTTATTCATGGATGTAGATTTATGTTCATATGTTTATTCCTGAACCTAATTCTATGTTCACAATGTTATGAGTGAATCATATTATTTTTTCACAATGTTATGAATGGACATGGTTTCATGCTCATAAGGTTATGCTAGAACATGATTACAGATTAAAAATGTTATACATGGACCATGATTCATTTCCATAAGGCTATTCATGAACATAAATACATCTTCACATTGTTATTCATGGTCATCATATCATATCCATACGTTTATGCGTGATCTTGATTACACATTCACAATGTTATGAATGGACCTATTTTCATGTCATTTTGGTTATCAACGAACTTGATTATATGTTCAAAATGTAATGAATGTACCCATTTTTATGTCCATAAGTTTATGTGTGAACTTTATTACACATTTACTATGTTATCCAGGGACCACATTGCATATCCACAAGTTGGAGTTGGGTCTTTATTTCATGTAGTTTACCTAATGAGTGAACATGTTTCTATATATACATGTTTATATTGTTATAAACCAATGTCCATTCAACAAATTCCAGCTCGTATAACTATGTTATTATATCATTACTTATGATCTTAATTAACTTTATATATATGTATTATAAATTTTAAATATTTATTTTTATCTATAATATTCGTGGTTGGAGCTTGAAATCTTATGCTCATGCGACATACCCAATTTGTTCATGTTATGCTTACACATTTCCTTTATTTACATATAATGAGAATCCGAGATCACTCCATTATTATTATTACTTTCTCTAGGATATGAAGAATGGTTTTGCGTATAAGTAACACAGTTGTAGATATTTATTTGAGATGTTTATGATCTTTCACTAGGAAATAATATTTTGTTTCCATTTTTCTAAAGACACTAAACCATTATGGCCCTTGGGAAATTATTTTTTAAATATACTATATATTCAAGTAAAATGATATAATATTCTTTTATTTTATGCTTTGGTCTCTATTCAAACAATATTAAACATATTTCTCATTAAATGTGAAGTTAAATTATCACTAAATCATACATATGACTAACCATCTTAATGTAGAAATATTATTCATTTTTCCTCACCATATTTTATTGATGGGATTTATGACTGATTTAATATTCATATATGATATTTATGAAATTATTATATTTATTAAATTATAATATCATATGTATCTTATTAACATCCCATCCATTGGGAGATGATAGGGTGTATTTTTCATACTTGTGGAATACCAGGCCCACAAAATGATGTGATTGGATTTCCTATTATATTTCAATGTGATAGTAATTGTGTTGTATTTTATTAATATATAATAATTATATGATATAATTATGATTATTTAAATGTGACTAATTTTATACCATTTATTTTTTCTATTCATTAAAAAAGTGAAAATAGTGTTTATGAGAATAAATAGCTTTCCATATCCATGAAAAGTGCTATTCATTTTATATATATTAATATCATATGGATTACTATAAAAAATATATAATCAATATTTGTGATTTGATAGAATTATTTTTATTATATAAATGATGGTTCATTTAATTTTGTATAAATACTATATCTACAAAATTAGAACATACCTGACATAATAGTTGTTTTTACACCAAACAGGGATTTTAACAATGAATTGTTAATAATATATTAATTGCCCAACATGGGTACCACACATCAGTGCCTCAAACTGTTCTGTTACATGAACTCAAGTTAACCTCCCAATAAAAAATATGTTTTCAACTAATAATTTGGGTCATGTATACAAAATTGGAGACTTTTACCCCTTTATGAAATTAGCACAACAAAAAAATAAATAACAATACACAAATTACATTAACAATAACTAGAATAATACCTGTATCACATGATAACCAAAATAGGAATACAATATTGAATCTAAAATATTATATATTTCAATCCATACATGTATTAAGTGCTAAAATAAAATCCAAAAATAATGACATTCAGACAACTCCCCATGTAGGTCCAGACATCACATTTGATTCCCTCATATATGCTCTATCCCAACTAAACCGTATAACATAGGGGTCTTTCCAATATAGTTTCCTTCAAACATTATGTCTATTGAGGTAATGATCTGACATTGTGGGTATTGATTGTGTAAAACTACTTTTCCCACTATCAATGATTTATAAAATATTATTCAGTCAACAATAATGTATGGAGATGTATAAATAATACACTATAGTTCATAATATATATAGTTTTAAAATATCATTATTCCATATTTAGACATGTAACTTCTTTGGTATATAAATACATCCATTCTATTAATATCTACTTCATATTGATAAATATTCGGAACTATACCAAAGGGATATCATATATCACAAAACTATGGTTTTTACTTGTCTTTTCACTTGAATCCATAACAAAACCATTTCAAACAATAGCCCAATTCCTATCTCATTGGTATATAACATAATTTCTAGAACCACAAGGGTATTTTGAGCATCATTCTATGTCTCATACCCCATGTATATTTAAGGAATCATTCCCTATAAATTCAATAATAATCACATTCATGTTTTGGGTCTATAATATCTAGTATAACACCCCATGTGAATTTGGAGCATCATTCAGAGTTCCAGAACCCATTTCTTATTTATTCAAATTTATCACATATATAAAATTAAATAAGGATAATAAAAATTAACAATTAAATAAAAAATATACATCATGGTATACCATTTCAACTTTGAAATCCGTCATAATTCTCAACAATAATAACATGAAATAATATGGACCAATCACCATTAAGGTGTCTATCAACATTTAATGAAATCCCATTAACTCTTCATGGTTATGTGAAAAATTCCATAGTTCCCACCATCCACCATTTAAATATTACATCAATTAAATAATTAAATAAATCTCATTAACTAATCAATTTCATAATCATAATTAATCAAATTTCAATTTCACCAGTTTTAACCAAATACAAAATCACATAGAAATTCAATTTAATCAATTCAAATTTTGATAAAATTTTCTAATCATGGAAAATGATATTTTAAATTTGTATATGTGTAATTAAATCTAGGCTAGGGGATTTTCAATTTATTACACATGCATCATGATCATTGGTAGATGATCACAAATAGAAATCACTAAATTAAAGAAGAAAACTCAATTGAAAAAAAAAATGTGATATTAAACAAAATATATGATCTAAGATAAAAATGAATATATAAATGAAATCCTATATCTAAAAAATAACAAAAAATTGTTTCAAACCTAAAAAAGATTAGTGAATGGTTAAGGATAGGTAGAAAACCAATTGGGAGGAGAATATTTTACTGAGAGTGGTGTAGATTCTTCAATCTAGACCTCATTTTGTCAATAATGGAGTTTTTAAGGACTTTTAATTATTACAGGAATTTAAAAATGAAATGAAAACAATATCTTTGAGTGGGATCAAATAAATTTTAAAATAGGGGTTATAAGGCCCCAGCCTTAAACCATACTTAATCTTGAGTTATTACAAGATTACACATTGAGTATCTTTTCAGGTTTAGAGTTTTAGAGAATTAGATCATGAAACATGCATTACATTCCACATTTAATCGAAGTGGTTACATAAAAGACAATATTCATTATTCCCATAAGCGGAAACATATTTAAAATAAAACATGGATTCTTTCTTCACACATCCTTGACAATATCATCACATCATGTACCTTTCCCTGACCCGTGAAACATATTTCAAAAACATGGGATGAGCATAAAAAGTTCAGTACGAGTTATAAAAATATGGAAAGGAAACATGAGTTCATATACACATAAGAATAAAATCATACTTTACCCATAAAACATAAGCACTTTAACATACCACATCAAATCATGAACAAATCATAGAAATCATAAGACATAAATGGTAACTTGAGTCATTCATAACATTCTTATGTAGGGAGTAACCCTCTTTGTTACGTTTGGAATACCCACTACATTATATTCCATAAATCTCTTCGCAGATACCTTAACATTTCACTCCTTCGCGTTACCCAATGCATTGGAGATCTATATCGGGCTCACCCGCCCTTAGTTTATCACGGAACCACACATCTTCATAATAATGCCCAAGAACCATAACATAATCGTATCACATAAAACATGCATAAAGGAAACATAACATTTCCACATTTCAATCACAAGATATCAATACAACACATTGATATAATAAAAACATTATGAAAACCATTTTCAATACCAAAATAAATGAAAATTAAAACAAGGTTTTTATTTTTCTTTTAAAAAGAAGGCATGGCTTGTAGAGGAAGCTGAAACTCAAATAATGGTCATGACGGTGGAGAAGTCATTTTCACCCCATATGTATGACAAAGACATTACCTTTTGTCGTTTAATAAACACTTCGTATAAAAAATATTACTTTTTAATAAATGTAAAATTCAAATGGGTTTATACACCGTATAAAAGAAGGTTGTGTATAAAAAAGAATATGCCTCAATGAAAGGAGATTGAGACGAAGTCGCTTACAAAGACGATATCCTTGGTTTAAGGATAAATCAATTACATAATTATGTGTGAAAAAAGAATACACAAAATATAAGTGGATATTAAGTGTAAAATAATCAAAGGTAATTCACACATATTCAAAGGATGACATATTCAATAACTACATGTTGAACCCAAAGAAATCGAAATTGGGTTAAGAAGTTCCCTTGACAGCCTAACGGCGTCACATCAAAATGAGTTGATGAGAGATAAAAAAATGTTATCTCCTCACTTGGACATAAAATTTACATCAATAAGGATATATGAGAACATATCCCAACATAACAATATGTAAATTAAATGACCCAACAAAATAAGTCTTTTAAAAAGAGGAGGGTGAAATGTACCCTTACCGGCTTGGGTATCTTTCGAAACATACACCTCGTGAAAGAAGGACATTACAACATTGATGTAAATACTCATAAAATTAAGTATATTACACAATGAGTAAAATAATGTTCAGTACATACACCACTGAAAAGAAATTATGGCTAATGTAGCATAAATCTCACAAGAATAAAACTGAGATGAAAAATCCCTTACGAAAACTCGGCAGCCTAACGACGCCACATAAAACATACAAAAATGGATTGATGAGATCAAATAGGGTATCTCATCATATTTACTTAATGTTTATATAAAGTGTAATATAAAAGAAAATCCCCCAACATAATAAAGAAGAGCTTAAAAGAAGTGACATAAAGGATAGTACTTAAAAAGAAAGAGAGAGGTTAGATCTCTTACGAAAATTTGGCAGCCAAACGGTGCCACTCAAAACTTCCAAAATGGATTGATGAGAGAGAATAGGGTCTATCATCATATGAACATAAAAATTACAGTAAGATTAATATAAAATAACATCCCAATCACAAGAAAGATGATCATAAAAGGAATGACATAAAAGAGTGTACTTAAAAAGAAAGAGAGGAGTAGGATCCCTTACCTTAAGTCCAACTTGTCTTGTTCGTTTCATTATATTCCTGAATAATAAACATTGGTCAATTAATAATTGACTATGTACCTCCTTTAGATATTATTATTCAGTTCATATCACATATTATAATGTTATAATAATTGTTTAATAATGTTAGTTCATATTAGACGTTTTTGGCGATGTTTGGTACATGAGTCAAAAATGAACTTGTTTGAAAAAAGATTTCCCATGTAGATATAAGTAAATAATTTACACAATACTATTAATGAATAAAATATCATATATATCCATTAAATATTCCTTTTATACTATTCCATATCATTTGGAGATAAAAAACAAAAAGCACCGTTCATGGAGACGGTAGGCCGTTTGTACGCATGAACACTATTTTCATTTTTTGTCATATTAATGGAATTAAAAAATGAGATATATATATATATGTTATAATTACAGAATGATATCCATAATTTAGATTTAATATATTACATATATATCCATTATATATATGTACTTATAATATTACATAACATTTTGAGATAAGAAATGAAATGTACCGTTCATGGAGACGGTAAGCCGTACGTACGCATGAACACTACTTCCATTTCTATTTCTTATTTAATGGAATTAAAATATAATGATACATAATATTATTTTAATTCCAGTATGGTATCATATATAATATCATTAAATATATCCTTTATACGTACCACATATGGTATTAACGAATCAACACACTTTGAGGGGGCGGTAGTCCGCACTTCCTTAAATGAAGATATCGCGTATACCCATAATGGAAGCCATAAAGCTATTCCATAAATGAAAAATAAATAAGCTTAAGGATAACATAAACATATTATATATCATATATAAATATATTGTCATCTTAATGGCCACCTTTGAAGGTGTTAAAATAATGTTGAACAATCATCGTTTCGGGAGGCAGAAATTCACCATTCACAGAAACAGTATGTTCTTTAAAAATTAGATGTAGGTGTGTGTAAGTATAGCTCGAATAATTCTTATAAAAACATCCTAGTATATTTATGATACTGGATTTATTACAAAATAAATGAATAAAAAGTCTTTAGGGGGTTGGAGAAGCAAAATAAAACAAAAGGACTCAAGTGAAGACATTAACTTAAAATCGGGTAACTCCCTTTGGTTTCAGCTCAATGGCTTCCTTGGGAAGGATTATGCCCAAAGTGAGGTATCAAGGAGATATATCGGGATGTGGAGAGACAAAATGGGCAGGGTTTGGCCGAGAAAAAGGCTTTAGGAGTGTGGGTAAGGAGGTATAGTTGGGGGCCTTTTATAAGATGAGAGGAGGGGCACTCTTGGAAAGTTATAAAATGTATCTTTATTTTCAAATGAGTTTCGGATTTTAATGGTCCCACATTGATTTGTTTCGAGGATATGGTGATAAGGGTTGTAAATCCACCCATCCAATATGTTTTGGACATGTGTAGGTCTTAGATTTTACATTATCTTTCCATTTTATTTAAATCCTTTATGAATGAGGTAATCAATGAATCATCATGATGTCATAAATATTTTAATAAATTTAATGTCTAAAAATTATAAAAAAATATAATGATGTAGTAAATCTTTTTGTCTTTCTAATGAATATTTATAGTCCAAAATATCCTTTATGTATCCAAAATTAAAAATATTTTACTTAGGTGATACATTCTTTGTTACATTTAACATTCTTTAAAAATAAAAAGAAAAAAAAGTCACTTCTTCACAAAAGTGATTCCATGGGGCCCCCATGTTTGGCACAAGGCATCCCATGGTCGGCCATGAGACAACCAGTATCCTTAGAACACATTTTGTGGTCATTTTTTATTATTATAATATTATCTTATTTTCATTAACTACCCGATTACACATTAATCAATATAATTAAAGATAATTACCGTCATTACTATTCATAATGTCCAAAAACAAAAGTGTCTTAATTACATAATTTGGACCTTATGATTCCAAATATTTAATTCATTTTTACAAATTCCAAACACATAAATTGAAATAATTAATTTAAAAAAACTTCCCGTTGTCAAAACAAATAGCGGGTTTTTTTGAAACAATATTTATGAAATGCTTGGTACTTGTTTATGCCTAATTCCAAAGTAAAATTAATCACAATGACCATAATTGAGTTACATGGTAAAAATATATTCTAATTAAACTTTAAAACAAATTAAAGAGATAATATAACCATATAATTAAATTATATGAAAAAGCAGTTTTGATGTAAAATGCAGTATTTTTCACTATTCATTGAAAAATGAACATTGTTAGAAAAATACCAAAAATTAACCCAATGTAAATATCAATGTCAGAATCATAAAAAATATTTTTATTTTGAAAAATATATCTTATAAAATTGTCAAAATTTTGATTTAAAAATGGTTTTCCATCAAAAGGTAGTAAAATAATCTTTTAAAAATACTAGTGTATTCAATGCTTAAGATTGGATTCATTTGTATTTTAAGCCTCTAAAATTTATTGTATAAAAGTAAAAACATTTAAAAAACATATATAATCAAGTTTTAGTTATTTCTTTTCATTACTATAAATACAACTACTAGGCGTTAACTACCATTTAAAATAATATTATTTTATTATTAGAGTGCAACGTAAGATTTCCAAGAAACTCGTTGTTGCGTATTGGGTACGCAATCGAGCATAGCATCCCCTTTAAAGTAATATTAATATTTTATTCACAAATATGGATAAATACAAAGATTACATATTATTTATTTACCTGGGGTGTTACATACTTCCGACCTTTTGGTAATTGCGTCCTCACAATTTTAAAATTGGGCTTGGAAACATCCTTGAAAGTCCCACATCAGAACAAGAGTCGGTAAGACAATCACTTTAAAATAAAGTAAGATAAGTACAATGGTCACCGAGTTAACCCATACTAGGATTCCAAGTATGAAAATATGTACATGGAGGAAAAAAACAAAGGGTCATGTTCTGATGGAGAGTGATAGAAAACATGTTTAGGAGAAAGTTAACCACAAGAAAATCATAAACTTTTGATGGGTTAAACGGTATTCGATTCCCTAGTAGGAAAAGTTAATAGACAACATTTTTGTTTTATGTTACTTTTTATTGGGGAATTTATTCATAAGAAAACATAATCACTTATCATGTTCACTTTCAACTTTTATTAGATTCCTTACACAAACTCATATTTTCTCCAAAAGAAGAGTATTTAGGAAGACTTGTTCACATTAAGAGTACTATAATCAACATCTAGAGAATCACCTAATCCACAAAAGAGAACTATATACTTCCCATGTATTTAGAAATTAACCAAAACCAAAACCAAAGTGGTTAGTACAAGATCAGATAATCCAGAAAAGGATAACCCTTTATAAAAAGAAAATCTATTCTTAATCTCCAAAATTTTTCCTTCAAAACCCAATGTTCAATGAGGACCATTCTATAATAAATTTTTCCATAAAATTCATTAATGTAAACCAAACTAAGATTGAAACCCAAATATTTGAAGGATTTAGTCACATAGTCTTCCATGTGAAATCGTAACATTTTTCTCCAAACAATATCAGTTGCTCTTAATGTCTTGTATTGAAAAGTAATTAAACCAATCACATATCCTCCATGACAGGTTAATAAATATCTATATATAACCCAAAATCAACTTACTCATAATTCACAAAATCATCTAACTAAAAAGAATCAGTCAAACAAACCAGGGACTTCACGTAGTCCAGTGGTAGGCGATAAATACTAGTTTCACTTTGGTTGTGGGTTCAATTTCCGAAGCTTTGTCCAACGCGACGGGTTGTCACATGGTGTATGTGTTGTCGTTTTTCAAAAACTGTATAATTCTCAAAATATTCCACAAAATGAGATAAAATCTTCAAAAATAATCAGAATATATTTTTATCTCAAATTTATCTCATGCCTTTCATTTTCCATCATAACATATAATTACCAATAATTACCTCAAAAGTAAGGATCATATAAACCCTAATTGTTACCTTTATAATTATTACATGAACTTCCACATTTATTGGTAATCTCATACATGATGAATTATAGAACATACCAATGTTCAAGTGGTTGATCAGGACTCCTTGATAGTTGGTTTAGAACAACCACGAGTTTCCTTATTGAATACCCCATTTCATACAGTCTCTTAATCAGAGAACCACCACAGTTTCCTTCAAACGAATTGTCACTTCGGTGCCTGCTAGATCCAGAAAATTACTAAAACCAAAAAGGTCAGTGTGATTATATCAACATAACCATCATGTACTAATGAATAAGATAAACACTAAGATATACTTAATCATTCACTTTATCTAAAAACTATGACACTTTCTAAACTCCTTGCCAATATGGTAATGTCAATTATGATTAAATAATACCCTAACCTATTAATTTATCTAAACTGGCCTCTGATACCAACTCTAAGGCCCCATTCCTTAAACCTTACTTAATCTTGAGTTATTATAAAATTACACATTGAGGATCTTTTCAGGTTTAGAGTTTTAGAGAATTAGATCATGAAACTTGCATTACATCCCACATTTAAACAAAGGGGTTACATAAAAGACAGTATTAATTCTTCCCATAAATGGAAACATATTTAAAATAAAACATGGATTCTTTATTTACACATCCTTGACACTATCATCACATCATGTACCTTTCCCTTGACATGTGAACAACATTTCAAAAACATGGGATGAGCATAAAAAGCTCAGTAAGCGTTATAAAAATATAGAAAGTAAACATGAGTTCATATATACATAAGAATGAATTCATAATTTACCCATAAAACATAGTCACTTGAACATACCTCATCAAATCATGAACAAATCATAGAATTCATATGACATAAAAGTTAACTTTAGGCATTCATAACATTCTTACATAAGAAGTAACCCTCTTGGTTATATTTGGAATACCCACCACAGTATATACCCTAAATCTCTTCAGAGAAACCTTAACATTTGACTCCTTCGTGTTACCCAATGCATTGGAGAGCTATATCGGGCTCACCCGCCCTTGTTTTATCACAGAACCACCCATCTTCAAAATAATTCCCAAAACCATAACATAATCGTATCACATAAAACATGCATAATGGAAACATAACATTTCCTCATTTCAATCACAAGATATCAATACAACATATTGATATAATAAAAACATTATGAAAACCATTTTCAATACCAAAATAAAAGAAAAGTAAAACATGATATTTATTTTTCTTTTAAAAAGAATATATTTCTTGTAGAGGAAACCAAAACTCAAATAATGGTCACGACGACGGAGAAGTCGTTGTCGCCGCATACGTACGACAAAAACATTCCCTTTTGTCGTTTAATAAACACTTTGTAAAAAAAAGATTCCTTTTGAATAAACGTAAAAGTCAAAGGGGTTTATACACCGTATAAAAGAAGGTTGTGTATAAAACAGAATATTCCTCAATGAAAGGAGATTGAGACGAAGTCCCTTACAAAGAAGGTATCCTTGGTTTAAGGATAAATCAATTACATAATTATGTGTGACAAAAGAATACACCAATTAAAAGTGGATATTAATTGTAAAATAATCAAAGGACATTCACACATATTCATAGGATGACATATTCAATAACTACATGTTGAACACAAAGAAATCGAAATTGGGTTAAGAAGTTCCCTTGAAAGCCTAACGACGTCACATCAAAATGAGTTGATGAGAGATAAAAAAAGGGTATCTCATCACTTGGACATAAAATTTACATCAATAATTATATATGAGAACATATCCCAACTAATAATATTTAAATTAAAAGACCCAACAAAATAAGTCTTTTAAAAAGAGGAGGGTGAATGGTTACCTTACAGGCTTGGATATCTTTCGAAACATACACCTTGTGAAAGAAGGACAATACAACATTGATGTAAATACTCATAAAAGAAAGTATATTACAAATTGAGTAAAATAATGGGCAGTACATACACCACTCAAAGGAAATTATGGCGAAGGTAGCATAAATCTCATGGAATAAAAGTGAGATGAAAAATCCCTTACGAAAACTCGGTAGCCTAACGACGCCACATAAAACATACAAAAATGGATTGATGAGATAAAATAGGGTATCTCATAATATTAACTTAATGTTTATAGAAAGAGGAATTTAAAAGAACATCCCCCAACATAACAAATAGGAGAGTAAAATAAGTGACATAAAGGAGAGTTCTTAAAAAGAATGAGAGAGGTTAGATCTCTTACGAAAATTTGGCATCCTAACGACACCACTCAAAACTTCCAAAATGGATTGATGAGAGAGAATAGGGTATCTAATCATATGAACATAAAAATTACAGTAAGATTAATATAAAATAACATCCCAATCACAAGAAAGATGAGCTTAAAAGGAATGACATAAAAGTGTGTACATAAAAAGAAACATATGAGTAGGATCCCTTACCTCAAGTCCAACTTGTCTTGTTCGTTTCCTTATATTCTTGAATAATAAACATTGGTCAATTAATAATTGCCTAAGTACCTCCTTTATAGATTATTATTTATTTCATATCACATATTATAATGTTATAATAATTGTTTAATAATGTCAGTTCATATCAGATGTTTTTGCCGATGTTTGGTACATGAGTCAAAAATGAACTTGTTTGAAAAAAGATTGCACATGTAGTTATAAGTGAATAATTTACAGAATAGTATTAATGACTAAAATATCATATATATCCAGTAAATATTCATTTTATACTATTCCATATCATTTGGAGATAAAAAAATAAAATCACCGTTCATGGAGACGGTAGGCCGTACGTACGCATGAACGCTACTTTCATTTTTTTCATATTGATTTAATTAAAAAAATGAGAGATATATGTGTGTGTAATAATTACAGAATGATATCCATAATTTAGATGTAATATATTACATATATATCCATTATATATATGTACTTATAATATTACATAACATTTTGATATAAGAAATGAAATGTACCGTTCATGGAGACGGTAAGCCGTACGTACGCATGATCGCTACTTCCATTTCTATTTCAAATTTAATGGAATTAAAACATAATGATACATAATAGTATTTTAATTCCAGTATGGTATCATATATTATATCATTAAATATATCCTTTATACATACCACATATGGTATTAACGAATCAAATCACTATGAGGGGGTGGTAGTCCGAACATCCTTAAATGAAGATGCCACGTATACCCCTAATGGAAGCCATAAAGGTATGACATAAATGAAAAATACAGAATCTTAAGGATAAAATAAAAATATTATATATAATATATAAATATAGTGTCATCTTAATGGCCACCTTTGAAGGTGTTAAAAGAATGTTGAACAATCACCGTTTCGGGAGGCATAAATTCGCCATTCACAGAAACAGTATGTTCTTTAACAATTTGATGTAGGTGTGTGTAAGTGTAGCTCGAATACATATTATAAAAACATCCTAGTATATTGGAGATACTGTATTTGTTACAAAAGAAATAAATAAAAAGAGTTTAGGGGGTTGGAGAAGCAAAATAAAACAAAAGGACTCAAGTGAAGACATTACCTTAAAATCGGGTAACTCCATTTGGTTTGAGCTCAATGGATTCCTTGGGAAGGAATCTGCCCAAAGTGAGGCATCAAGGAGTTAGAGAGGGATGTGGAGAGGAAAAATGGTCAGGGTTTGGCCATGCAAGAGGCTTTGGGAGTGTGGGTAAGAAGGTAGAGTTGGGGGCCTTTTATAAGAGGAGATGAGGGGCACTCTTGGAAAGGTATAAAATGTAACTTTATTTTCAAATGAGTTTCGGATTTTAATGGTCCCACATTGATGTTTTTCGAGGATACGGTGATAAGGGTTATAAATCCACCCATCCAATAGGTTATGGACATGTGTAGGTCTTAGATTTTAGATTATCTTTCCATTTTATTTAAATCCTTTATTAATGAGGTAATCCGTGCATCATCATGATGTCAAAAATATTTTAATAAATTTAAGGTCTAAAAATTATAAAAAAAATTATGATGTAGGAAATAATTTTATCTTTCTAATGAATATTTATAGTCCAGAATATCATTTATTTAGACAAAATTAAAAATATTTTACTTAGGTGATACATTCTTTGTTACATTTAACATTCTTTAAAAATAAAAAGAAAAAAAAGTCACTTTCTCACAAAAGTGATTCCATGGGGCCACCAAGTTTGGCACAAGGCTTCCCATGGTGGGAAATGAGACAACCAGTAGCCTTAGGACACATTTTGTGGTCATTTTTTATTATTATGATATTATCTTATTTTCTTTAACTACCCGATTACTCATTAATCAATATAATTAATGATAATTAATGTCGTTACTATTCATAATGTCCAAAAACAAAAGAGTCTTAATTAAATATTTTGGACCATATGATTCCAAATATGTAATTCATTTTACCAAATTCCAAACACATAAATTTCAATAATTAATTTTAAAAATCTTCTCGTTGACAAAACAAATAGCGGGTTTTTTTGAAATAATATTTATGAAAATTTTGGTACTTGTTTATGCCTAATTCCAAAGGGAAATTAATCCCAATTACCATCATTGAATTACATGGTAAATATATATTCTAATTATAATTTAAAAGAAATTAAAAATATAATATATCCATAAAATTAAATTATATGAAAAAGCAGTTTTGATGTGAAATGCAGTATTTTTCACTATTGATTGAATAATGAACATTGTCAGAAAAATACCAAAAATTAACCCAATGTAAATATCAATGTCACAATCATAAAAAATATGTTTATTTTGAAAAATATAGCTTATAAAATTGTCAAAAGTTTTATTTACAAATGGTTTGACATCAAAAGGTAGTAAAACAATCTTTTAAAAATACTAGTGTATTCAATGCATAAGATTGGATTCATTTGTATTTGAAGCCTCTAAAATTTATTTGATAAAAGTAAAAACATTTAAGAAACATATATAATCATATTTTAGTTATTTATATTCATTCCTATTAATACAACTTCTAGCCATTAACTACAATTTAAAATAATATTATTTTATTATTAGAGTGCAATGTATGATTTCCAAGAAACTCGTTGTTGCGTATTGGGTACGAAATCGAGCATAGCATCCCCTTTAAAGTAATATTAATATTTTATTCACAGATATGGATAAATATAAATATGTCATATTCTTTATTTACCTGGGGTGTTACAGGGGTGTTTAGGATTTTTGAAATAATTTTTATCGGTCACTAATTCCCATATGCTTAGTTTCTAAGGATAGGCCGCATATTTTTTTCAAATCGTTCTCCCTAAATGTGTGCCTCATATAGGGATCAAAATATGACTATAAATAGGTTGAATATTTTTAAAAACAAATAAATATCCCTATAATACCCAACTATTTTGGGTTTTATGGTTTATTAGGGAAGGGTGGACTATTTGGGAGAATTGTGCACCAATCATACTTTTCCCAATGCCCCTCTAAAAGTTCTAAACTCACCCAAAATTGCCCCAATGTAAACCACTAACCAGATATACCATAAAATTTTAAAATATTAACTATAAAAGATCATAATGAATCACCAAAAAATGTATGTATCTTATAATGTCATAATCGTATAATAGATCTTCCCTGAGTTTCACTCCCATGAATCTCTAAGATTCTAAGGGAAAAAATCATTAGTCCACTAAGACATCATGTTAACTTCTCCACCCCTCCCCCATTTTCCCTCCAGAATATGAACATATATAAATTTTAAATTAACTATAGACACAAACATTCCATGAAACAATTTCTCACTATGACCCAACACACATATCAGATTCTCCTCAAAGTACTAGTTGTTATAAAGAACCAAATATTTTACATTGATCATATGATAAAGGATATGGTGATAATGAAAAAATTTACACTATAGAAAACATAATGTATATCAGTAGACCTCTATGGAAGATCCAACATAATACCACCAAACCAAGTCACACCTCAGCGTCAAATGGTTCATCATGCTTTTAATCCATCATTCCCTCTCTCTGAATCCTATTGTGAAATATTCTATTCTGTATATGAAGATACTTACAATCACCCACTGTACACTAAATGGGTCTTCATCATTTATCAATATATTACTTATGTAAACTTTGAACTATAACCACACATCTCCAAACAACTGATCCCGCTCCGGCTTCTGTTGCATGAGACTTGGTCCCAATATTTATGACACTCATCCTCCATCCAACATAGAGGTGATGTTCATGGAATATCATTTTTAGCCTCATATGGTTCCATCTATAATGTTTTTGAAAACTATTTTTATAGTATAACTCAATGAGTTCAAGTTCTTATCCCATGAACATCCAAATTAATGAATGCATTTATGAATTATATCCTCAATTATCTATATAGTATGCTCTGACTACACTTATATATGTGAGTGGAAATCTGTACTCAGAAATAGCTATTTACTATGTTTCATCAATGATATTTCAAAGTAGATCAATGTGAAACATGACTCATTTTCTGAAACAACACTTCATGGAACCCTATATAGGAGTACTATCTTCAAAACATAGATATATCTATAAACATATACACTGAGATACATTATTGTATAGGAATGAAATGTGAAACAAACTCCAATTGATTCATATTGACCCAAACAACACTATTCATTATTGTTCTCATTTCGAGACCCACAAAAAAATCCAAGGTAACATAGTCCCAATTTACATTTGGACTTGAAAAGAATATTATAAACTACCAAGTCCTTGATGCTCAACCATCACATGTTGAATGGTTTTGCATTGTGTCATGAACCATGTAATATCATTTTTCAGCATATGCCACTATTACTAATGATTTAGGTCATGATACATATTATTAAAATCTAGATTTACTTCACACCATGATGGATGAAATTCATACAATAAATCCCCTCACATAATAATAGGTACAAAACCCCTTTTCATGATATAGATGTTTAATTCCTCATATATAGACAAATCTAAAGGTGACCCCACACCATCAAGGATTTCACCCAACAAAAAACATTACAGATCCATATAATTACTCACTATGGTTTGGATCAAAAGTATAGATTAAACTAAAATTTATATAATAGTAATCTAGAGCCAACCCCCCCGAAACAAAAACATTCATCTGTGCTAGTAATGTAATCATATTCCACATAGATCTAAACTCTTGAATTGCATGTGTCGTGGTTTTTCTTCATTGAGAATCAGTAACTATATTAATCTTCCGTTTCATATATTGTTGCTCAATTCTAAATGGATTTATGTACTCAAGTTGTCTTTTATACTGAATATTCAAGTCTTATTTTGAAATGATATACTTTATGATATTGTGATCATTATACACAGTAAACCTTATAGCCAACAGGTAATTTCACCAACATGTAAAATGCAAAACCAACATCTAGTACATTTTCTAGAAAAAAAATATCATATCAATTAGTGAAATTGGTCATCGATATACGGAATATGATAATGGATCTTCACTACCATCTGGTTCAACTTCTCATACTCATCCCCAAGAACCACATCTCATCCGTAATATTTGAAAACTAAACTAGAAAAACACATGTCAACTTAATTGTTTGAATAAACCCCTTATCATTATACTCTACTAGTTGGTTCATATTCTCTTGAAGCACTATTCGTGGCATTATATATCATGTAATAGAAACCATCTCTACCACTGACATGGGATAAATTGTAAATTCCTAATCTCTCTCAGGTGGAAGCACTGAAAAATTATTATGAAACATTTCCTAGAAAATGTAAACTATGTGTAGAAATAAATCTAGTTTTACAACGATTTTTTCAATAAACATACTTTAATCCTTGTTGTTGATTCCCAAAATAGATGATTAATAGGTCATAAAAAACCATTCTAGAAATCCCACCCTACATGATTAATTAAATATTCACCCTTAGGAGACATAAAAATCACTCTCCATTAGTAAAAATCTATGTATAAAGGGTATACTAGTAATTAGAAAGTACCCAAATATAAGTCTAAACCAGACATAACAAGGTTATGAATATCCAATAGAAAATGATACTCCCAATCCTAGAGAGAACAAACCTTGAATTAAAATGTATCCCACAAACCAAGTCCCAATGATGTATTAATAATCATCACCCCATTTATAATTACAACTATTATTTTTAACCCATTTAAAGGTCGTACATATGTAATGGAATGAGAGGAACTACTCTAAAAGTAGGCACTATAAAGTGTAGAATCTACCAAAATTGAACCGTTATATTTCAATGTTTTATACCCTCAATCCACAATTATCCAGTGATGTTCAGGAATATTTCCTTCCACTCTTCCTTGTTATGATGTCTAATTCCCAATTATTGGACCACTCCAATAATACAATAATTATTTACCATAGGCACCCCATTCACTATCTCAACCACTGTGTCTAGTACAACTCTATATTGTAGAATGATTTGGGGTAGAAAACCTTCTTCTAGTACTTTGGTTTGACTATTTAAATCACCACTAAAAATCTACCATGGGCTCCTACATAACCATTTTAGACGTCCCATCCATACAGAAGCTCACCACTCTTCTAGTGTTCGGGGAAAATGACAATGAATGTGGCCTATTCTATCGCACTAGTTTCATGTTAATTGGGTAATGTCTTGAGTAATTGTTACATCCCCATGTACACCCATTTTCATATATATGTTTGAAATTATCATAGCGATACATACACCGCATAGAAGATGTACCATCTAATAATCCAAAAGAAAACAAATTTTTTCCACTCAATGATTCCTATAGGAAGTCCTATAATTTTATGGCTGATCCACTAACAATGAAAAATTATTTAACTAAAATAGTTTATCTTGTGACATGATATCATATATTTTTTAATCCAAAAAATTCATTTATGTAGTTATCTCATTCCCTTCTAGCACTAGAGAAAAACATCGAAAGATGATAATGTTATAATCGTAGTGCAAATTTAATATACTCCAAGCGGTCAGCCTCATAAAATCTATTTTCCTCTCTTATATTACTGTCTCTGGATAAATGTGAACCATGAAATTATCTTATAATTCATTGTATATTTTTTTTTTCTAGCTATCTAACCAATATCTGGATGTCCCACTATCAATTCCCAGATCCTAAAATTAAATAAGATGCTCTATTGAATTTATTCTTAGTAGGAGTATCTATGTGGTAAATTATCCATTATATAGACTCAATACACAACTCAGATATCTCGAGTTACCATATCTATAAAATTTTGGTGGGTGATACACTTGAAACTAATATGTCATGTTGGGCATAGTTTTCACAACCCAACTTAGGAATCTTTCAATAAGTTTCCTAAACATTGAAATCATTTCATGGAATTGCTCTTCGACTTCCTCACCTAGAACTATTAGTGCCTCATCATCCACTATAGGAAGATCATTTATATCCATTTCCTTATATCATCCTATAAACCATACTATTCATGTATTCAAATCTATATAATGAGAAACACATATCTCTAGACACATTTCACAATATTAACACATTTATGTATGTGTGATTAACATAATCCACAATCATTAATCCCTCAAACCCTACCACACTAGAAAAATAGATGTGATGTAACTACTATTAAAAATCCTACATCTACGTTATGGCTCACATAGTGTAAATCAATTCCACAACTCTAGTTTCTCATTTTAAACCCATTTAAAAAAATTGCATCATTTTAGAATTTTTAAAGTCATATTAAGATTTTTTTGTTCAATTAGAAAACAAAGAAAAAGAATTTAAATTATTAGAACTAAACATAAACCATCACTTCCATTTGTGCCTTAAAATAATGCATGTCATAAAATATAATGTGTTCATATAAAAATGCATGCATAATTCATTCTCATTCCATGTTGGTACATGATTAAAATATCATAAAATATCAGAAACAATAATCACATCACACAACAAGTTTATCACCCAATGAGAAGTCACATCTAACAATAATATAAAACACTAATAACAATAGTCTCAACATGGTAATGTAACATCCGAGGTAAATAAATAATATAACATTTTAATATTAATAAAATATTGTTAATTAAATATTTATTATACCTTTTAGGGGATTCTATTTTTGATGGAATACTTGATACACAACAACAAGTTTCATTGGAAACATACATTGTACACAACGTGGAGTTATACTAGAAAATATTAATATAATATTATTATTTTAAATTGTACTAAATGAATAGTTTTTTTATTGGTGGTAATTAAAGAAACTAACCATATTCTGATGAAATATGTTTCTTAATTGTTTATACAATTATCAAATAAATTTTAGAGTCTTAAAATAAGAAGAAATGTGATTTTAAGCATAAAGACTCTAATATTCATTAAAAGGTTGATTTACCACCTATGGATGGAGAACCCTATTCAAATATAGTTATGGTCACTTTTAAATATTATATTTGAAAAAATAAAATTATTCTTTAAAATCTGGACATCATAATTTTATTTGGATTAATGTGTGGTATTTTTCTGATAAAATTTATTTTTAATGAATAGTTAAAATATTGTATTTTAAATAAAAAGTTCCATTTAAATTAACTTATTTATAAGGCAATATTATCATTTTTTAATTGGTTTTAGACTATAATTATATTATGTTTTTTTCATTTAATCAAATTTTGGTCATTGGATGTAATTTCACATTGTAATTAGACATAAATAAGTCTTATTCTTTTTACAGTTATTATTTCTTAAAAACAGAATTCTTGTTTGGAGAGCAGGAATTAATTTTAAATTAATTTTTTCCACTTTTTTGTTTCAAATTTATAAAAATGGATTCAATTTTTAGAATCAGGAGATCCAAATTTTTTAAATTGTTAACTTTTATTTGTATACATTAATAATATTTACATCGGTTAATATTTAATATACCATGGTTAAAAGGTAAATCTGGTAAATAATTGTAAAATAATATTATTATTATAATATAACGTTACCCCAACATGTGTATTAATCCTATTTATTGATTAATATCCAAAAATGGTCATCCTTGTCTTGATTTTGGGACCCCATGAAGCCACATAAGATTGATAATGAGACTTTATATTAATAAATTTAAAGTAATGATAAAAATGACATAAACATATATCTTTTATTAAATCAATTATTACATGAGTTTAAATAACATACCTATTCTATTATAAATATTAATTTGAAAGATAAAAATATTTCCTACGTCATGATAATTTTTTATTTTTTTTATACAAAAAATAAATAAATATATTTGTGACGCAATAATGATGTTGTCTTTACTTCAATAATGACTTATTTAAATAAATAAGTTTATAATGAATAAAAAATATCAAACACCTATCCAATACTTATTGGATGATTTTATATCTAACATGAGTGATCTTATCATATAATTTAATATGTTTTGGAACATTAAAAACTGAATATAATTTTTTAAAAACATTAATATTTTTTAATCATTCCTAAAGAGCCCCTCCCCCCTTATAAAAATAGCTCACTTCTATCCAATTCCTCACACTTCTCAAAACCCTTTCCTTTTCCAAACTCTACCCAATTATTCTATTTACATATCATTACTCCACATAGAAGCATTCCTTTTGGAATAGGTCAATTCTAGTAAACCTTTTGTTTCAAACCAAAGGGAGATACCTGATCTAAAGGTAATGCCTTCTCTTAAGATCTTTTGTTTTATTTTACTTCTCCAGCCCCATAAACTCTTTTAATTCCATTAATTTATAAAAAAACCAATATCCAAAATGTAATAGGTTGTTTTTATGGGAATTATTCGAACTACACATACACATACCACCATCTAATGGGTAATGAACATATTGTTCCTATGGACGGCGAACTACTTACTCATGAAACGATGATTATTCAATTATCACCTACCACATCTCATGGTCTTCATTTTGAATGAAATATATTTATATGTGATATATATTATATTTATATTTATTCTATGTTTCGGTATTTTAAATATATATCATACATTTATTGTTTCCATAATGGGTAAATGCGATAATTTCATTTGAGGAAAGGAATACTATCACCTCCTGAAAGTGATATGACTCGTTCATGCCATATGTGGAACATATAATGGTTGGATATAATTAAATTATATATGATATTATACGATAATTATAACATACCTATTTATTATTATATTTTCATTATATTAAATATTAAATATAAATGAAAGTAGCGTTCATACGGACGTACGACTTACCATCTCCAGGAATAGTGAATTGCATTTCTTATATCTAAATGTTATGTACTATTATAAATACATATATATACATATAATAGATATATATGATATATATATGATATCTAAAATATGAATATAATTCTTGTGATAATGTAATTTCTACCACATGGACAATTTATAATTATAACAAGTTCATTTTTAACTCAAGTTTCGAACATCGACAAAATGTCACATATGAACTCAAATAATTGACTAATTGTTATAGAAAATTAATATTTTTTATAAAAGGAATAATAAAATTTAAAAAAAATTCTTAATTAAGTATAAAATAACATTATTTTATTAATTAGGAGATTAATGAATGATTGGGTCATGTCAGACACGAGGTAAGGGGTTTCTTATCTCAATTTTATTTTGTGAGATTTCCATTGTTCACCACTTATTTATTTCATGTTGTGTATTGTGTACATAAATCTTATATATATTATCATGATTCTATTTATATTCATGGTATTATGTAATCCATTTTGAGTTTATAAAAATTAGGTCTTATGACATGATTGATTACCATGTGGTAAGGGGTTTTCATCTCACTTTTTATTCCCCTGTGATTCATGCTATATTCGCAACTCTTTCCTTTTTTTTGTGGTGTATGTACTGCCAATGATTTTATTCATTGTATTATATAATTTAATTTATGGTTATTCACAACATCATTGTATGATCCTTATTTCATGTGGTGTATGATTGGTATGTTTCCAAATCGGTAAGGCAACTTTTAACCCTATTTCCATTCCTTGGGATGATCACTTAATTAATAATTATTTCTTGCTATAATTATGTGTGGAATCGGTATTAATTTATTTAGGCTGTAATTTCCACTCCCCTTGGTTTTGATATAATTTTTATACACAAAATCACTCCATTTATAATTTATCAAGTCGTTGATATGAACTTGATAAGAGTAATTATAACTCAATTTCCTTTCATTGAGTCAAACATCCAAGTCATTGGTGGTGTTTTTACAAAACTATATTAGATTTTCCTATAATTTATTAATACTAAATTTCAAATAATATTGATTGTATTTATATTTTTCACATATTATTATGTAATTGATTTATCCTTAATCTATGTATACTTTTTTATAAGGCATTTCGTCTCAATTTACATTCAATTGAAACTTCATTGTTGTTATGCACCAATTAACGCTTATATAGTTTATATAATGTACATTGGAATAATATATCATGAATCCCATTATTCTCATGATAATATATATTTTTTATTAAATATTATTCCCAAATTATTTGTATTCAAACATATCATATTTTTAAAAAACTCATTAACTAAAATATAACTTATAATTTCTTAATCATTTATTCTTATAAATATTTCTCATTAATGTCCATGTTTTCAAAATGGTTTTTCAGGATTTATTTATATGGACATTTAGGTTTTAAAATTTTAATTCCATTCAATGTTTCAATGTGGTTTGGTGGCTTTGATTCCAAAATTCACTTTTTTAAATTTTTTAATAGGTTTGGAAAATGGTTTGATAAAAAATTGATTATTTAAATATCATGAATTGATATATTGCGATTAGAATGCGGAAATGATATCTTTATTTTATGATTGTGTTATGTTTTATTATTATGTTATGGTTTTTGGGCATTTTTTATGTATATGGGTGGTTCTGTGATAATCCAAGGGTGCGTGATCCCGAGATAGCCCTCCAAAGCATTGGGTAATATGATGGAGGTAAACATTAATTTTTCTCCATAGATATTTATAGAATATATTTTGATGGTTCTTCCAATGTAACAACCTTTGTAGCAATGATATCTACAATGTATCTATGTCTTGTATTCCACAAATTATCTTTATGATTAATGATTTCTGTATGTTATTCATAAATATTATGATTTCAAAAGGTATGTTTTGATTAAAAGTATTGTTTCATTGAATTGTATTTACTGATGGGATGATGATTAATTTCCTTATTTTATAACCCTTAAATAGTTTTTAAGCTCACCCCATGTTTTGAAATGTTTTTCACATGTCTTAATGATTAATAAGGTCAAGGGTTGGATCAAGGAAAAGTCATGCTATCTAAAACATGGAACTAGAAATGTTTTTTAGACATTTTTATTTTATTAGAAAAATGGATACTAAGTAAAGGTTTCTACATTTTAATTTTATAAATTTAATGTAATAGATATGGCCTAATTATCTAAAAATCTAAACCTGAAAATTTACTCAATGGGAATTGTTGACAAAGCTCAAGATTTTCTAATTTTTAAGGTCGGGTCCTTATAGTTGGTATCAGAGGTTGGTTTAGATAACATAAGATGTTAGCGTGTTATTTAAGCATAACTGACTTAACCATAATGGTTATCATATAATAAAGAGATATAGTTAATTTAGATAAAATGAATGAGTTTAAAATAACATGAATAATTATATATTAGTATTTACCCTCCTTATAAAATATTATATGATGATTTTATAGATATAATCACACAAACCTTTTTGGCTTTAGTAAATAGAGAGATATAACATGCACCTAAGTAGCAGTGGATGTGACAAAACCTGTGATGGTTTACTTAATGAAAAACTTTATTAAATGGGGGTGAAAATAAGAACTATTGTGGTCATTCCCAACCAACTATCTGGAGTCATTATTGACCACCTGAACAATGGTGATTTATATAAGGAATTTTATTTGCAAGAAACAAATCCTTACGTAAGTTTAGGTAATAATCATAATGGTATGTATCTTCAAAAACATATGTCTCAAGGATGTGGAATGAAACAACTAGGAAAATGCATCAATGGGATGGGAAGATGCTATAGATGTGGGAATGAAGGTCATAAAGCATGATCCTTCCATAGAAAAAGGAAGCATCCAAATTTTCCTAGTAAAGGGAAAGAAGTTCTTTCTTAGGGATCAATTGAATGTAATAAATGTGGTGTGTATGGTCATTGTACAAACAAATGTACTAAGAAGATGTTTCGGGAATGGGATCAACTAGATTATAAAAATATATGTTTACCAACAACATATGTCATTCCGACTAAGGCTGAAGAAACTGAAAATGACCAATGAAATGTATGGACTATTTCTTAATATATGTTTTGATATTATTTAATCATATGATATGATTCATTATTTTTTTAAGAAATAAGTATTTCAGTATAAGTTGGTAAGGAATGATTAATGGGTCATGATGAACGTTGAATGAGTATGAAGTCAATATATAAGGTATTCATGAGTTATGGTAGATTTTTATATGATGAAATGACTAAAAGTATTAAGGATTTTTTGAGGATGGGATTACATTGGAATACGTTTTGTAGCATGTGTTACCCTGATGTTTGATATATACCAATGTTATTCAAGGAATAATTATCTTCTCTTTTGATGAGTAATGATGGAATTTTATTTTTCATGAATATATGTTTTTATTATGGACATATGGTGATTTGGGTTATTTATAGAAATGATTAACCTATCATAGAGAATATTTGTTTTGGTTATTTAAACTTCAGTATGATACTTTAAGGGATCTTGACTTTATTTGGAGATACATGTTAAGATTTATTGTGGAAGACTATGTGATTAAATCCTTCTGATTTTTGGGATTTAGTCTTAGTTCAAATTATTTTGAAGAATTTTAATGAAAATAGTATATTTAATGGTCTTTCATGATCTTTGGGTTCTTTTTGATGATTTTTGGATATTAAGAGTAGTATTTCTTTTTATAAAGGATTATCCTTTTAGGGATTATCAGATCTTGTACTAACAAATTATGGTTTTGGTTGATGTATAAAGATAAAGAAAATATATTGTTTATATTTTGTATATTATGTGATACACTATATGTTTATTATAGCACTTAAGGTTTAACCAAGTCACCTTTAATACTTAGAGTTTGGAGAAAAGATGATTTTTCGTAGAATTTTATTAATGGATGACACTATATATGACAAGTAAGTATATTTACTTACAATATTAGTCGAGTTATTAATAATATTATTCAATTCTATAAAAAGGATCCTGAAGAATTTTTTTAAAATCTCTCTTTTATCAACTGAATTTTTCCCAACCAAAAATTTATGGTATTGTGGTGGTCAACATTCTATGATCAAGTTCTCTATCACACTATATTAATCAATGAGAGTTCGTTTCTCTATCATATTCATGTTTTCATGGAATCCTAATATCGGTTGTCTGGGGTGACCATTGTACTTCTCTTAAATTATTTTAATGAGATATTATTATTGTCTCCTTTTTTGATATGGGACATTTAATGATGTTTCCATGACAAATTTTAAAATTGCGAGGTATCAATTCCCAAAATGGGGGAAGGATGTTACAACCCATGTAAATAAAGAATAATATTTTTTAAAATTTATTAATATTTGTGAATTAAATATTCATTTTACCTTAACTTGGATTCTACGTTCGATGGCATACTTTATATGCAGCAACATGTTTCATTGAAAACATATGATGCTCACAACGATGAGTTATACTGAAAAATATTAATATAATATTATTATCAGAAATGGTTTTTCACGCATAGTCAGTTTACTGGTTGTAATTAACATAACTAACCATATTATTTTTAAATATGTTTCTTAAATGATTTGAAAATTATCCAATAAATTATAGAGGCTTAAAATTAGAGAAATCCAATTTTAAGCAAAAAAAACACTAATAATCATCCAAAGGTTGATTTACAGTCTTTTGATGGAGGAACCTTTATAAATCTAGTATTGGTCACTCTTATATGTTATATTTGAAAAATTAAAACGAATTTTTATAATTAGTATTTCAAAATTTACTTTGGGTAAAATTTTGGTATTTTCTGATAAAATATGTTTTTTAAGGAATTGTTAAATATAGTATTTTAATTCAAAACTACCTTTTAATCTAATTGATTTATAATGTAAGATTATATTTTTAATTAGTATCAAAGTGTAATTATATTATTTTTTTACCATTTAATAAAAAAAATTCATTGTAAATAATTTCACTAGAAATTAGACATAAATCAATGTCAATCATTTGATAGTTTTTATTTCATAAAACCGAATTTTTGTTTAGATAGTAGGAATTAATTTAAAATTAATTTATGATACATCTATGTTATGAATTTTTAAAAATATATTTCATATTTATAATCAGGTGTTCCCAATTTTGTATATATGTAACTATCAATTTTAGACATTATGAATATTACCATCAGTAAATATTTTATTTACCATGGTTAAAGGCTAAATATTGTAAATAAGGGTAATCAAATATTATTTTAATAATATGGGATTACCATAACATTTGTTATAATCTATTGGTTGATAAATTACCGAACATGTTAATCCTTGGGTCTATTTTGGGACCTCATAGACCCCCTTATGTGTGATAACTGCACATTTTATTAATTAATTTATAGTAATGACAAAAATGATATAAACATATATCTTTTAGTAAATAAATTTTTTCAAGGGGTTATAGAAGTTATATCTTTGACTATAAATATTAATTTTAAATCAAAAACTATTTTCTACATTATAATATTTTTTTATTGTTTTTAGACACCACATAAATAATAATATTTATGACACAATAATGATGCAGTGTTTACCTCATTAATGAACGATTTAAATAAATAAGATTATAAATATTTAAAAAATATCCCAAACCTATAAAATTCTTATTGTATTATTTTATTTAGATCATTGGTCTTCTTATATTTGATTTTAATATGTTTTGGAACTTTATAAACTGAAAATAATTTTAAAATAAAATAATATTTTTAGAACATTCTCAAAGAGCCCCTCCTCCCCCTTATAAAAAGATGTTAATTCAAACTCATTCCTCAGACTTCTCAAGACCCATGGCTCATCCAAAACATTCCCAATTAATCTAACTATAGCCATATCCTCCTTCTAGAAGCCTTAACTTCGGTATAAGTCATTTCAGGTAATCCTTTTGATTCAAACCCAAGGGAGATACCCGTTTTAAAAGTAACGTCTTCTGTGATGTTTTCTTGTTTTATTTTACTTTACAACCCTATAAACAATTTATATTTATTTATTTTATAAAAAAACCAGTATCCTTAATATACCTAGTTTTTTTCATGAGATGTATTCAAACTAAACTTACACACACCTCCATCTATTGGATAAATAACATATTTTTCTGTGGACGACGAACTACTACCTCACGAAATAATGACTATTCAATTATCTCCTACCACCACTCACGGTGGCCATTATAATGGAAATATATTTATATGTGATATATATTATGTTTATATTGTTTCTATGTTTCTGTACATTCCATTTAATTCATACCATTATGGTTTCCATAACAAGTAAACGCGATAATTTCATTTTAGGAAATGCGGACTACCACCCCATCAAAGTGATATGACTCGTTCATGCCATATGTGAAATGTAAAAAGGATGGAAATAATTAAATTATATATGATATTATAATTAAATTATAATATAAATAATTATCATTACATTTTAATTCCATTAAATATCAAAGAGAAATGAATGTAATGTTCAGGTGTACGTACGACTTACCGTCTCCATGAACGGTGCATTTTATTTATTATCTCCAAAAGTCATGTACTATAATAAATACATATATATACTGGATATATATGATATATATAATATCTGAATAATGAATATCATTATTTATAAATTGTAATTATGACCACATTGACAATTTATAATTATAACAAGTACATTTTTAACTCAAGTTCCAAACATCGACAAAATGTCTAATATGAACTCAATTAATTAACTAATTGTTATAGCAGGGTAATATTTAATATAAAAGGAATAATAAACATGAAAAAGGTTCTTAATCATTTATATATTTACTTTAGTTTATTATTCATAATATTAACGAATTATCAAGTCATGTTGGACTTGAGGTAAAGGGATTCTTATCTGACTTTAAATTCCGTGAGATGTCTATTGGTCACAACTTATTTGTTGCATGTGGTGTATTGTGTGCTGCCATTTTATATATATAATCATGATTATATTTATATACATGGTAATATGTGATCTATTTTGGGGTTATTAAATTTTGGTCTTATGAATCGATTGTTTCGACGTAGTAAGGGGTTTTCATCTCTCTTTTTATTCCCGGGAGATTCATGCTATATTATGCACTATTTCCTTTTTATGGTGTATATAATGAAAAAGATTGTATTATTTGAATAATATAATTTAATTTAGGGTATTTAAATCTTCATTGTATGTTCATTTTTATGTGGTGTATGTTTTTATGTTTCCAAATCTTTAAGGGAACTTTTTACCCCAATTCCTATTCCTTTGGTAAATAATTTAATTCTTAATTATATCATGCTTTGATTTTGTTTGGAATAATTATTTATTTATTTATCTTTTAATTTGCACTACGCATTATGTGGATATACTTTTGATACACATAAATACTCCGTTGATAAATTTTCAAGTCGTCAATATGAACTTGATAAGCATAATTTTATCTCAATTTCTATTCATTGAGTTAAACATCCAGGTCATTGGTGTTGTTTTTACCAAAAATATGTGAAAATGTCTTATGATTTGTTTACAATTAATATCGAAACTTATTTAGTGTATTTATATTTGTCACACCTTATTATGTAATTGATTTATCCTTAATATTTAGATACAGTTTTTATAAGGGATTTTCTCTCAATTTATATTCCATTGAGACTACGTTGATGTTATTCACAAATTCACTCTTATATAGTGTATATATTGTTCTTTGGAATATTATTACATGAATTCCTTTATTATTATGATATTATAAAGTTCTAATTAAATTTTATTCCTCAATTATTTGTATTCAACCATCCCTCATTTTGATAAAAACTCTATAACTAAAATATCAGTTAAAATCTTTAAACATTTATTCTTATAAATATTTCTCATTAACTTCCATGTTATCAAAATGGTTTTAAATATTTATTTATATGGAAATCAATGTTTTAAAATTTTAATTCCATTAAAACATTTTAAGTGGTATGGGACACTTTGATTCCAAATATCATTTAATTAAATGTTTTTTATGGTTCTGAAAATGCTTCGATAAAAATTGTTTATTTCAATATCTTCAATTGATATATTGTGATTGGAATGAGGAAATGATATCTTTCCTTTATGATTGTGATGTGTGTTATAATTACGTTTGGGTAATTAGTCATTTTTATGTATACATCAGGTTCCGAGATAAACCTAGGGTGGGTGATCCTGCGATATCTCTCCAATGCATTGGGTAACGTGATGGATGTAAACGTTAATGTTTATCTTAATATATTTATTGAGTATATTGTGAGGGGTATTCCAAAGTAACTCCCTATATAGCTGCGATAACTATAATATATGTTTGTTTTGTATGCCACATGTTACCTTTATGATTTATGATTTTTGTGTGTCATTCCTAAATCATAGGATTTCAAATGTAAAGTTATGATTGAAAATTATAGTTTCATTAAATTGTATTTATTGATGGACTAATGTTTCCTTTATTTATTTTATAACCCTTACTGATATTTTTATGTTCACCCCATGTTTTTAAATGTTTTTCACAGGACTTGAAGAAAAATAGGGTTAAGGATGGATCAAGGAAAATACATTCTATCAAAAAAATGGAACTAGACATGTTTGTTTAATGTTTTTTATTTTATGAAAAAATGGATACTGAGTAGAAGTGTCTTGTTTGTAATTTTTGTAATGTAATGTAACAGATATGGCCTAATTCTCTAAATTTCTAAACCAGAAGAGATCCTAAATGTGAATTTGTGACATAACACAATATTATGTAATGGTTAAGGATCGGTCCTTATAGGTAATTGGGTTTTCACTTGAATATGGATTAGAAACTCTCATGCATGAGCTCATGTCCATGGACTGACTCTTCAATGACTCTAGTGTACTATTCCGAAAAAGTAAGAAAACGGAAGTAAAAATTATACTGCTTTGATACAACTTTATAATGTTTAGATACATGTTCCACACATCAACTCTATAATCCAGTCTGTTACATGGCCGCATGCGCACATTCTCATACACCAAAGGCTAACAACTAGCACCGAGGATCAAATATAAAACATAGAGAGACTCTACACTCTTTTTAAATGAAGCACAAAAAATAACAATAATCCTAATGAAAATAATCATAATAATAATAAAACCATTATCAAATGTTGACAATAATAGGAATGAAATATCTAAATTAAATCCTTAGATATCCCATGGAAAAAATGTGTTATGTGACTAAATGTAACCCAAAAAGAAATACACACTAACAAATCCTCATGTGGGTCTTGACATAATGTCTAATTCCATTATCCATGATCAATCAAAATTCATGTATCCATCATAGGGATCTTACCCTTATCCTATTCTACAAAATTGGTAAATATTATTGTATCGATCAAGCCACCTGAGTATGGTGTGAGTACAACATAGTAGGCCACCACCAAATTTATGTAAAATAATATCCAATAATTAATATTGGATGTTTTAGTAAAAATTATAAATTTAAATGAAACATTTAAATAGTTATAACATTTCAATATTAATCTATTAACAATATAAATCCATATGTTCATGATGACTCCCATACTATCACTAACTACATCAGCTTGTGCAAGAGTATAAAAAATCCCTTAGGGATACCAAATATCACAATAATATGGTTATCAATTACAATTAAATTTATATTCATGTCATGTAAATTTCGATCCATTTTCTAATTCCAATCTCATGGTAAAAGAAGGTCATGTCTAGAACCTCATGGTTATTTGGATGATCAGTATATGTCCTATAGCCCTTGGGTGTTTAGGGAATTTTCACATATAACATACAATAATAAACACATCTATGAATTTGAGTCTTGAATGTACTTCCTCTAATCCCATGGGTTTTTTAGCATCATTATTCCTCCCACACCCATATATCGATCATCAACATTTATTACATATATGAAAATCAATAGGGATAATGAACATTAACCAACTCGTCATCATTTCATATCATGATATACACATTTCAACAATGAAATAAATCACAATTAACTTCTTTAATCATATCGAATAATATGAACATGTCCCTATTAAATGATCAACTAAAATTTAATCCAAACCCATAAAATCATAATGCTTATTCAACACATATATAGACACTATTTTCAAAAAATCATTATTAATTAAATTAACCAATTACATAAATCCCATGAATGCATCAATGATCATAATTTAAAAAAATTCTGATTCCCCATGTTTTATCGAATCCATTATCCCAGGAAAATTAAATTTAATCAATTCAGACTCTAATGCAATTACTCAATCATGGAAATATAAAATAAATAATTACATATATGTGATTAAATAAAGACTATGGTATTTTCAATTTATACAACCATCATCGAGATCATCATTATATACACACAATAAAAAATCCCCAATTTTAAGGGGAACACAAAATTTCACAAAAAAATAGTTCTAGATCCAAAACCTTGATCTAAGATAAAAAAAATATATCTAAGAAAACCTATATTTAAACCACTTCTAATAGTGGAAATAATCCCTTTAATAGATGAGATAAATATGGTAGAGAGGGAGAAAACCAACCAGGATGAGTATAAATTACTAATCTAGTTGAAGAATATTCAATTCAGTCTTGAATTCATCAATAATAAACTTATAAAGGAATTGAAATCAATATGGTAGGTTCAAAACTGTAATGAAAACATTAGGGTCGACGTGGGACAAATTGGGGTAAAAATGATGGGTTCAGGATTTTTCAATTTTTTTTTATAGTCTAATTCCAAGAAGGACGATTTTCTTTGGTTGGGTGCATAGTTTAAAAAACTGTGCACGCTAACCATTCACCTCAAATTGGTGTCAAATGTTTACAAATAATAGAGTGACTAGTTTTCCAAAGCGTGCCCCAATGGTGTGATTCCCCACTATATAGGGTCATATTTTTTGTTGGGGGAGTATGTATGGTTTGGGAAAACCATGTACTAACTATGAACTTCTTAAAATACCTTAGAAAATTAAAAAATATACATAAAATTTCTCCAAAATATACCCCAAATAATATATACAAAAAAGTAAAAGAATGCCTATAAATGAGGTCGTGTCGCCACTAGAAAAGGACATAATCTTATGAAAATGATGTTAAAACATTATAAGAAAGTCATATATGGTATAATATATAGTATGGGTCTAAAATTGATGAATAAAACAATTTTTTATATTTTATATTTTGAAAATTTTGATCATTTGACACATATGGTAAGGTATTATTTCACTATCTCACCATCATTCGGTTTTACTAATGTTTACATATACATTCGGGGAATTATTTGATATATATTAATTAAAAATAATATATATTATCGAAATATTTTTATTCATTAATAATTCATTAAATCATAACATTTAACTCTATTTTCTATATAAAATTATTAGGAAAATTGTTTTATGAAAAGCTAACTTTATTTCACTTTTCAATGAAAAATTCTTTTTCTTCTATGTCCATGTTTTTAAAAAATTACAGAATCAATTCAATATTATATAATGTTTTTTTGAAGAATTATTCATCCATGATTGAACTTTTTAAAAATTTATTTACATAGAATTTTATATTTTCCCCAACCAAGTTAATTTTTTATATTTTTTCAACAGCGTAAAAGGAAGAATTTTTTGATATATACTGCATGAAAAAACATTCCAACAATTTTGATTGGACACTTAATTTTAATAGGCTATAATCATTAACAAGGTAAATTTCAATGAAAATATCTTTTATAAAATTTGTGAAGTTTTTAATATTTCAAAGTATATTGGATACTTTTTTCAATAAATGAATAAGTGATATTTTAAAACTTTTTTCCTATGCGTCAACATCATTTGATTAATATTATATTGAATATAAATTCTAATGATTCAATCAACCATATTTATCTAGATGAATTAGGACTAGTTTTATTGGGGATACTCTATTTTGATACCATTGTACATTTTTCACAACATGATTTATGATTATGATTATTTATTTGGGAGAGCATTAACATTGAGTATGATATTTTTTCATTGAAAATTATTTTTTGATTATAGTTCACTAGTTTTATATGATGAATGTATTGAAAATATTTTATGATGGGTGTGGCATGTAATTTCATATCCACTTGATGAATATGTAGGTTACATGAGAAAAACTAGATTTCACATTGGCTAAGGCCATACATTTTTATATAATATGTTTTGGAATAATTCCTTTATAGTATATTTAGGATATCATTGCCTGAGCCTGCAATGGTTTATTTTCGATGTTTAGAATTTTGAATTATATCATTATGAAAAGTTTTATTTATGTTTATGTGATTATTTAATGTGATTTTTTATTATTGTATAATGTTTTATATCTTGTAATTATTTATGTAGAATTATTTTATTAACATCTATTTCCTTCAATAATATTAATTCTTTATTTTAAATATATTGAACATATACCCATACTAAGAATGTGAGATCACCATTTATTATGAAATTTAATTATTGAATTTCAAGAAGTTTATTATGGTTGATATGTAGTTTTATGTTAGAACAAATAATTGTTTACTTAATTAAAAATATTAATTTTCATTTTATGTTTTAAAATTTAATTAAAAATTCAAGTATGTATCTTATTTTACAATAAAAATAATATATTTGTTCATTAAACATTTGATTCCATATATTTAGTTGCAATGTATTAATATGACAAAAATATTAGGGCTATTAGTGTCAGAGACTTTATAGTTTGTATTTGATAATTTTTAGTAGAAACCATGCGAATTAGATTCAAGAATACATAGATTGAATAAAATAACCAAATCAGTAACTGTTATGATATGTTTATGTATAGGATAACATCCTAATGATATTAAATAGTAGATATTATTTTAATTTCATATTAATATATAAAATTTTGAATACTAAAATTACATTTTTCTCCTACATAGTTTTAATTAAAGGTATTTTGTCTATAATGGTCTTATTTGGATTTTATATGATCATCACTTGGTATATGAAAATGATCTTTTAAAGACACTTTTATTTACACTCCACGTGATATGTATTGTATAATTAAATTTTATTAAAAATCATTATAATGGATTTGAAATTATTTATTATTTGAAAACCTTCCAAAAAAACCATGTTTTTGATTATTTGATTTTATATACATAAATTTTAATATTTTTGTAATTTTTTCCCTAGATTTTAAAATATGAATTATTTTTTATAATATCTTTATTTAAATATATTATATTCCATTTTTTATAAATGGTTAATAGTGGATATAATGTAAATCATATATATTTTTCTAATCATTGTAGGGATTTCCATCTTGTAAAAATAACAATAAAGGAGTTTCAGATGAAGATAAATAAATTATTTACTATGTTGGTGAAAAATAATAAGGATATGAGTAATTATATTTCCTATATGGATAATAATAGGGTTCCGCATCATTTTGAATCAATTTTAAACTACTTTATGCATCAAAAACCTCCATAATTAAACAAATCAATTACATGTTTTGTAATAGAGTAATGGACATGTTCTTTAGAGAATATATTTCTCACATTGGGAAGTAATGAAAGGTATAAGGTTTTCTCACATGTTTATCAAATTTTTGGGGACACTGGTCTATAGTGGTAATTATTTTAACATAGTGATTATGAGTTTTAAATAATGACCATAATATCGATGGATTTTAATGACCAATTTTTGGAAAAATATTTTTCTCATCAACAATGATAATATACTGAAATAAAATTCATAACTGGCAGAAAATTTAAGAATTTTTTTTTATAAATCTTACATTATATGGTTATCAATATGTGATGTAACCATTGTACATAATGAAATTATAATTAATGAAAATTTGTTTTATTTTCTTAAGATAATTCTTCAAATGTCACATGTCTCAGAATAAATCTCATCATATAAGGATAAAACATAATAGGATATCATGTAAAAAAATATATTGTCTATGTCATAATAATTTTATGTAATTAAAGAATGAAATTGGATCAATGGTAATAATTTTTATAAAAGGATGAGAGTAAAAATAAATTTCCAACATGATATAATTTTGAAAAGGAACACTATTTTACATGAATAAAATGAAAATAGTTTCTTTTTTTACTATAGGGAAAAGGAAATTATCTTCAAGAATGAAAGGCTAAGAAAGAATCCAAAAAAATCTTTAAATATAATCTGATAAAGATTTATTCAATCAAAAACCCCAAACATAATATTAGATTACCGAAAAAGAATATATGATATAAGTCCATTCATTTTAAATTACTACATCTAACATGGAGGTTCCTAGAGATGTCTTAAAATATTTTCCTTTCATCCACTCTATGATTTAAAAAATGTAACTTTTTTTTAACAAACACCTTTGTATATATGGAATTTTATATGGGTATCTTATCACCACCTCAATGATTATATATTGATTTGGTATAAATTACTCTTAATGGTAGTATAACATAATATCATGTATATAACATCAATCAGATATAATTTTGATAGAATATTTTCCTAGATAATGTATTTAATCATTATATAGTTTTATTTTATTTAATTTTAGTTTTCTTTTTTATCTCTTAGTATAGTGTTATAATCAATTTCCATGGAAGGCTTGTCACATTTTTATTATATATAATACATCAATCAAATGACAATTCTTTGAAAACACTGAATACCAATCTGAAATTTAATCTATCATATGGGGTTTGATAACTATACGTGGGAGATTTTTGTAAAAAAATTATATGGGAAACATAATATTTAATATCTTTCTATTTTAGAGTAATAAATATATTTTTTGGTAAATGACATTACTATCATATCCACGAATCATGAATTTGAGTTCTCTATAATGAATAAAAACAGTGTAATGCCAATATCAAAAAAATTATATATAATTACATAAATTGAGTTAAATATATTAACGATGAATCACCATTAGGATCTAGATAAATTGTTATTTTGGACCATTACATCACTGTGGGAGAGGCCTATTGTTTTTTTAAGATAATGGATGATTCAATGCATATTTTCTATTTTTATTGATAAACAAAAAAGTACACAATTAAGAAATATTATTCTCTTGAACATATAATTAATCTATTTTACCAATTATGAGGAGCACTATTTTTCCAGAATTGTTCTTGGATATTTATGTCAGCAGTTAACGATCACGGTAGAGGTTATACCAAAGACATCCTTCCATATATGGTATTGTCATTATGGATTTATAGTAACTCTATATGTTCTTAATAATTATCAAAAAATCATTATGTATTTAATGAATAGAGTCATTAGATTTTAAATTGATCATTTTGTGGTAGTTATTATCGATGATGTTGTCATATAATCAAATAAAATGTAATAGTACGAAGAGACTCCCATAATTCTGAAGATGTCCCAAAGAAGGAGAACCTGTATGCTCTATTTATAAATTTTGAATTTGGGAATAAAGAAGTTTCAATTTTGGGTCCCATAATCTCTGGTGAAGTAAAATTATTGGATAACCCATTAATAGAATTTATTGAGAAATGGATGAGAAAAATCATTGTGACTAAGATCTATAATTTTTTTAATTTTTCATGTTATTATTAATTCATTTGGATGAATTTATCATGTCTTTATAAACCAATCATAATTTATACTTATATGTTACAAAATTATAATTGGATTGATTAATTTGAGGTAATTTTCTATGAATTAATGAGAAGGGTAGTTACTGCACATGTTCTTACACTACCCTATAGTGCATAATTGCTTACAATATATAGTGATTCCTTGGGGAAGGGATTTATATTCATCCTCATGTATAATGATAAAGTGACAGATTATCCTTCATGAAATCAGATGGTCTAGGAGAAAAATTATCCTACACATGATTTAGAATTATCTATGGTATAAATTTAAATAATTATAGGGAGACATTTTCATTATAGATAAGGGTGTGACATACATAATGGTCTAAAAAATAATGTATAGTTTTACAATGAAAAATATGATTATTTTATAAATAATATGGTAGGATCGGACATATGACTTTGACTACACAATAAATTACAATCTACAGTTACTGAAAATGTGGTATATCATTTTTGTTGAAAAAATCATGTTTGGTTATCAGTGATTAGTAATTATATATTTCTAAAATGAGTTATTAACACTCAATCGACGTGACAACTAAAAGTTTCATATAGAGGTTGTAGATATGTACAAAAAGTGGAAATTTATTTGTGAATTTAACATTGATTATGATGCAATAATAATATTTAGGATCCATGTATGTGTCTCATCCAGAAAATATTATTAAAAAGAGCTATTGGATGAAGGTCATTATTCTTCATTACCGATTCATCACTGAATTATGAATATGTATATATAATTAAAATATTATTTCCAAAGAAAAAACATGACTCATGATATTAAAGAATCCATTTGAAGGTTATTTCTATGCTATCTTGTAATGGAAGAGAGGTAAAAATAAACGGGAATATTATAATCATTACCCAAACAAGGTTAGAAATTGTAAGACATCACTATTGATTTCGTCATAAAATTCATCTAAAAATCAAATAGAGACAATGATATATGGGTTTTTGTTGAATTCATTAAAAATTCAACACAACATATAGTCATCATAGAAGAATTATCACTTGATCTTATTCCATGACTTTATGTAAAGGAAGTTGGAATATTCTATGGTATATCATATTATATTGTATTTAATTAGGATCTATGGATTACCTAGATGTTCTAGAAAAGTAATAAATAATCATGGGTAAATGAGATATTTTTTATCACTGTTTTCATCCTTAGATAAATGGATTGTATGAGGGGACCATTCATTATTATGATGAAATGATGACATCATTATATATGGATTTCAATGGTTATTGGGATCAACACCTTCCCATAGATGAAGTTTTTAAGAATATTAACTTTCAATCAATTATTTATTTTCATCCTTATAAATAATATTATAGAAATATTTATATAATTCATACATTGTAGAATGTAGTTAAAGAAATACATTTATCTGGTCCTGATTAATATAAATAATTTAAAGGAATGGTGACATCTAATCAAAAACACAAAAATTGATATTATAGTTTAAAACAATTTATACTAACATTTGATGGAATGATCAAGCAAAAAATGTAAGTGAAAATGTATTCATATGAATATCTAACTAGAATATGTTGATGATCTTTTTAAATATGATAAATAAATGACCTGATTATATTTGACACTTTAATATTCATGATAATATTGGAGTGGTATCTTATCATTTGGAACATCCACCAACACTCTCCTAAGTCCACGATGTGTTCCTTATATCCCTCCTAAGAAGGTAAATATATGATAATTCTCATGTAATAAACTAAAATTTCTACCACTAGAACAAGATACATATCATTATGATAAAATTATATAGATTATATATCATATTAAAAATGTGATATATTGAATGACAACTCATATAGTCAACCTTTTTTGGAAGAAACACAAATTTGAGGAATCTATGTGGGAATATTAGGATGTAATGATATAGAGATACACTCATTTGATTATATATAAGTAATTCAATTTATAGTTTGAAATAAATTTTAAGAGGGATGTCATGTACCGTGTTTATATTTTATATTAAATATCCATTAAAAAATTTATTTATTCAATAATTTCTCATCAAAACAAAAAATATTTTAAATAAATCAAAAAAATTTATTAATATATTATTTAATAGTCTTTTCCTACAAATTTGGTTCATAGTTAAGAATGAGACTATGTAAATAAAGAAAATATAAGTATTACACATGTAAAAAATAAATTCATTATTATTTAATTATTTAAAAATGAAAATAGAAAATCAATTGATAATAAATGATATGTGTTTATCAAAAACTGTTATTTTGAATAAACGTGTATTTAAAATTTTAAATTAAATTAATCGCATTTGGTGATTTATATATAATCAGATTACATATTTTATATTATTTCAAATGATTTAACATTCATCAAATATTTTTATAATTCATGAGATTAGAATAAATCACATTTTATTCATAAAAATTTCATATTTCTAAGACATATTTTCATCGACATTGGTGAAATTATATTTAAATTAACTTATATAAAATTTATGGATTTAATTTGTTAAAATTTATTCCAGGTATGGAATTTGGAATTCCTTATTTGGTAAATAGAGAATTTTAATTTTTATGCATTATTAATAGTAACTATTCTAAATCATTTGACCTCGGTAAAAGGTAAATTGGGTAAATATAGGTTACATGTAAATTGTAATGCCATAATTATTATTCTAAATTATCAATTTATGATTTAAATTAAACTCGTATAGAATTATAATAATAATTCAATAGATAAATATATCATATTTTAAATAGATTATGATTCATTTACCTAGACACATGTCCATGTATGACTACACATCATGTAATCAAGGTAGATGATGCGTAGTTTCAAAAAGGCCATCATTCCATGTAAATAGCTCTATAGAAAAGTATAACTATATGGAGTTCACTCTATGTTCATGATATATACATTCCAAATTCATATACCCAAAATAGTAAGAGTTCATTGAATATTTTCATGGATCCCTATTCACTATGAATAGAATTTCCCTAACGAGAACACCTTATGTCAACCTGAACCCCCATTTTCCCTCAGTTAAGCATAGATCCACATATAGGGGGACCACAACATTGGTAAATATTATTTTAAAATAGAAAGTGGTTATATTTTTGGTATTTTTAGAATATACTATAAATGGGACTACATTTGGGAAGAATCTACAATATAATCACATATATACGTGAATTGTAATTGCTACATCACCAGCATCCTCCTACCAACCTCCACAATGACACCACCATTCTTCACACACACACACACATACACATATCTCCATTAAGTTCCTAAAGGATGTATAACTAGGGATACTCAAAGAGGGTGTCTGATATAAGACTTGTAAGGAGTGGAAATAAATGTTTAAAAATAAACTAAGACATTGGAATAGAAATGATAAAGGGTCCTAGGACTGGCCCTTTTGTATAGTAGAAGGTTATGCTCTAACTAGGAAAACCCCCAATTCCACACTTCACCATGAAAAAGGAAACTCAATCCAATTTACACTTAATTACATATCCTTGAAAGAAAATTCACAAATAATCTAATATTTATTTAATTTAATATTAATTACAAATATTGTTAAAAAAATTGAATGGATTGAAATATCACCAAACTGATTTCCTAGGGTAAACATCCCTATTAAGGAGTAGTAGATTTTTCCAAAAAAGTATATTTGGTCATCTTATTTAGGATAATAACTAATTTACCCCACTAATGATTCAAAAATATGAAATTAAAATTTATTCGGTATTTTGGAGTCCCGAAAAACAATGGTCTTTATAACATGGCCACCATAACCCTTTTAATCCAGAAAAATCATTAGGGATCTACTAGAAATAATTATCTCACTAAATGAATATATATGACTACATTATAATAACCATATGATGACCAATCTAACAATATCCAAAACTATTAACCAATTGGGAAAAAATTCAAAAAAGACTAATATAATACTCCCCACCACTAGTGAATCCCTATCGTTACCTCCAAAACGGACTCCTTGATCCGTAGGAAAGGTTATTTCTATCACTAAATACAGTGATTAATAGGTCATAGACCAGTAATTCCATGAATCACCCTGAAACATCAATACATCAACTGTTGTTACCTCCTGAGAATGGAATACTTAAAAAATTAAATTTAACACATAATGAGGTTCACCACCCTCAAATTACCAATGTTGGACTCCCCATTACATGAATTAACTCATACCACTTTGTGAGAAAAATATTTTCTAGATCCATCTCTATGAACATGTTACTCCACCATATGCATGTTCTTCTATCCTCCTAATACCTGATTATGACATAGCATGATTGATCCTAAAAGTAAACCTAGTCCATCATTGGAATTTATTATGCAATAGAGAGACACTTCTCATTTATTCATAACACTTATGAAACCATTATTGTTTAATTTTATTAAATATACTGGTCCTCAATTCAAAGATATCCACTCATCAATTATTCATTTAAAGGGTACCATATGATACATGAAAATTCAATACCTATTTCACCAAGAGAGTCATGTTAAAAATCATATACCAGCATGTGAAACCTCTCGACTCAGGATGTCAAAAAATTTATGTCACAAAAACTATTCTAACCTTTATACTTCGTACAATAGAATAATTGAACCTGTATCTCCCTAAGAACTCCAAATAATGTTTAGGAGAATTACATGATCAATGATTTATCCCATGACCACTCATCATGTGATGTCATCTGAACATCATAGGTTACCATCCATAGTTAATAATTTTTGAACCATATATAGATGCTTAGTTGTCATCTGATTCCATTCAAGTCCTTATCATATACACATGATCTATCCAAATTTATAGAGTATAATAATCAGTCAAAAAGAATATGATCATAAATAGACATTATTTTGAAATCCCAACATGGTATGTAAGGACCAATGGTTTTTTCTCACAATTAAATACAATCATCATGCACATATATACATATTGTTGAATTACACGAGAATTAGTCCTAACACAAGCATATAACCACAAAACAACCTTAATAGGAATAAGTTATCTTGGGTAACCCATGCCTCATGTTTCCCTATATCAAATTAAAAATCAAATCAATATTGTTTGAGTTAAAATATAATATCCTCTATGTCACTCACAAGACCATTGGCCAAACCTCTCACAATGGAAACATATCACTAGGTATCACCCATGATCATTTCTCAACCATTAAACAACATATAACAAACCCAGAATCCATTATTATTGGTGGTAATGATATCATTAACTTGCAAGGGTCAAAACCTTTCTACATGGGTCAAATTATCTAGGTTTTCAATTCTATGATATATTGTAAAAAACCAAAATACTAGTAATTGTAATTATAATTATGGATACACCATTATAAAAACTATCATAAGAATGTAGTCTATTTGAATTAGAAAAAAACATTGTTCTTCCATTAAATAATACTCTCAATGATGTTTCATAATGGAATAACCACTAAAGGGTCATGATTTTAAATAAAACCATAAATAACTGACCTTCCATGGGTATCCATATATGGTAATTCCCATTCAAGAATCTTGTTGAATAATAAGAGATCATGTACTGATAAAAATCACATAAAAATTATTCAAATAGATTACCACATACAATGGTTGATAATGTATTGTATCGTCAAATTATTTAGGAGAAAACACCTTATACGTTGTTACAAATATATTGTTAATTTAAAATTAAAAGGATATACCCACAAAAAGGAAACATCAAAGAGATAAATTGTTGATGCTCGCATAATAAGATCAAAATTACATGAAATTCATTGACACAAATGATGATTTCCATAAAAATTTACAATTAATCAGATATCTAGAATTTCATTCAGATCTATGTGGGAAAAAGTCTTTTATAATGATACTATAACATTAAAAAACAGAATGTAATTAGAAAAACATAGTTGGGGTCCAACAATAGGATATTAAGTTCCTTATCATCTGATTGGGGTCAATGCACTCATGTAAAAGAGGACTAATTCCCCATTATCCCCATAAAATTTCTGATCGTTGATCTACATGAGATACCATAGAGAATGAAATATATAAATAGATATATCAGTATATAGCTTATAATTTACCTAATAACCTATATGAGAAAATATTATTTAGGTTTTTTGGTCACTTTAAATAGTTGTCTTCAGTCATATGTAAAATATCCCACAAGAAAGCACATATAATCCATACCCTACATGGAAAATATGACTCATGAACAACTACTTCTTTCCTCAACTTTATGAGATTAAAAATCAATAAAAAAACACGTGAAAATTGTTGAGATCCATAGATTAATAATAATTAAATATTTCCACACCATATATGAATCATTAAGAGAGTAAATCATATTAAACTAAAACATAGCATATTGATAATAATTATTCCTTATGCATGGAAACATGGAATTCATATGAGGACAAGTGTTCTCAATGAACCATTGTTATTTCCATTATATGGTCCAACACATTCATAATAATCTAACCTTAAATATCAAAAATACAAATAAAACATTAAGGAAACTACTTTGATACAAATTTTTAACTTTTAGGATTGGATCACATTAAAAATATCAACTACAAATCATGCTAAATTGTACTCAATCACTCTTCCCCACACATTAGTGGCTGATAACAAGCACTGAGGGCCAAGGGTGTGTCAGTTGGGTGATTATAACCTCGTATTATTTTTGAAAAAACAATATAAATAAATAGACATCATACATTGTAATAAAAAATGATAGTGAATAAGAAATAAATATAATCAATGCTATAATAAATGAATGGTATAAAGGGATTGAAAAATCATATAATACAAGAAACACTAAACTCCCCATGAGATGACTACATATATTGGAATTAAATAACTAAAAATATTATTACATGCCTATACTGGTAACATTAAGAACAAACATATACACTTTCTCCATGAGGCTTGATATATAACATCCTAATCATAAGAATCCATATGTACCACTTTGTTCAATTATGAAATCTTAGGCACCCAAATACATCATGAATTTATGCTCAACCCAAAAGGATAAATATGTTTTAGATTCAAACCATTGGGAAAGTATTGGTGATTAGAAAAAAAACACAGTAGGCCACCCCCATCAGTGTATATATAACCTACTATCATAATTTCATGATCATGGATTATAATTATCCTACATGAGAAATAACGAGAATAATATAAAATAAAGTCATTTTTAATCCTTTGTTCTATGATCATGATCAACTCTACATTCATTGAATACGGAATTAGTATTTAATTCATACAATCCCTACATTGTATAATCAAGTCTATCATTTGGTCAAAGACCTCAATTGGGAATGAATACATCACCGAGCAATAGAAATATCATTTATAATGATACATCACCAAAGGGGAATACCGGTCCTACCCCTAGGATATCCAATAAAAACCTCCACTCTATAATGAATGAATCAATGTATTAGTGGGGAATCCTATAAATATATAAAATAGATCGATATCATACCACTCAATATATGTATCACCTGGTCCAATGTCAATGTCCTCGGTCTAAGTCCATAGGTAGTCATGAAATTAGATTTTTGATAATACATATGCTGGACTACCCTTTGGTAATACATAACAAAACAAATCTAGATCTTAGATAGTAACCTAGTATTATTCAATAACAATATTTACATCATATTTCCAAAACATACTTGATAACATTGTAATGACAAGTCTACCAAACTGTAGGGATTATCATAGGCACCAATTATAGAGATCCTCATCAATCATCTTTGAAGAAATCTGTATCCCATTGATAGTGTAAATTCACCCACCTAGAAACACATATATTTACCTAGATCCTAGTAATCTACTCATCCATGATGGGATCATATGTAATATGGAATCTATGGTGAAATCAGTGACACACCATTATAACTCATGTGATGTCTGGAATCCTAGGGACACATTGGCCTTTTGGTAGTACTAATATTAAAATAGTAGAGATGTATCAGGAATTGATTATATGAACCCCTACCATAGAAAAAAATAATATTATGACACATGGGACAAGTATCCTAAAGCACATTTGGGAATCATAGTTACAACACTAGCAACTAGGTGAATGAATAAATAAAAGTGTGAGATGAAAATTGTAAATCAGTTACAACTATCACCAACTCTCAAGATACCATATTTTATATGAGTTGTGATATGAAATCCTATCACATATCTTTCAAAACCATTTAATGCACTTTATTAGAGTAATTCAACCATTGGGGGAACCACTGGGGTCTTATGGGTCCATAAATAAGATATCCATCCCTCATGAGATTGATGATATCAACACATAACAAGTGTAATAAATATTCATATATATTATTTTAACACATAAGAAGAGGTATCCCTCTTGGGATCCTCAAAAAGAGTATGCATGTTTAAGAATCCTCCAGGGGATCCCTTATTCCTGTTCGTAACTAGATCCATCCCTCATGATATCCTTTTTCACAAATGAGTCCCTCAGGGGGAACATAATTTTGTGAAAAGAAACCATATAAAATGTATCAAGGACTCAAGGGTAGAGCTACTAAAACATAGGAATGGAGGGATGGATCATGTACAATCTCAGTAGGGTCCCACTCTAGGATAGAATGGAAACAAAACCTATATATCTCCCCATGTCAAAACCATATCCCACTATATGATGACTATACCGTAGAAACCATCAGATGAGGAAACTTGAAATCCAAAATCATGCCTACCAACTATTTCCATGACCATTATATGGTTATCATCCCATGTATCACTCCCAATACCTCTAAAACCCATTATTGGAGATGAAAATCTACACAATATCTTTTTTTCTCAAAATTGATTCCTAAGAGTCCTCAAATCACCCCATGTATTCCACCATCATGATATATATGGTACAATACTCAAAATCAACTTTTATTTTGACTAATTCATACTATATTGTGTAAAATCACCATAATCACTGAAAAGGGAAATATTTAAAAAGTAAATGGTTATAACCATATTGAAAACAATATATATAAAAACATTCTACCATTCCATGTATAGTGATATTTCTAGACGCTCTTGGTGTCAAACTTTGTACTGCAACATGACCAATGTATTGATGGGATATATCTATGCTCTACTAGAATTCTATAGAACACCTATGATCTAGTGATATACAACTATTAAACCATGTCCCCCAAACATGTAGTGTCTTACCATGTAGTTGGTCAAATAGAAAAATATGAACATATGATATGTACATTGGATACAAAGAATGTTTTTTCAAAATCCTTATACGTACAGGTACTATGATGCATGGATAAGTACCGCTATTAGGTGTGTAATGGGAGAACATAGTGTGTTTCTCAAAAAAGTAATTTTACTGAGAAAATTATGTTTGAATAGAATGTTTTTATATAACCACATGTTGGGGCAGTATTTTGTCCAAATTGGAAGCCCTACTGTTTGCTCAAAACCCATATTTCCCTAGTTAAAAAAATACCAACCCTTTGGGGTTCCATTGGATTAGTAATTTGGGTTTTAAACATCAAACATGTAAATTTAGGGGTATTTATATAGACAAAATAAAAGTGTCCAATATTATTGATATCCACCAAAGAATCCCCTATAAATTAATTTTGTAGTTGTTACATGACCATTAGCCTCCTACCTTGCACCGTGATGGTACCTCCATTATTCCCTATCTATATCACTCTCTACTATTTATCTTTTATTGAACATGAAAAGGAGTATCCCCTAAAGGATATAAAAATTATATAGTGAGTGGGAGAAGAATGTGGATATGAAAAATAATAAAATGTAAACATTTCCCAAGATGAGACCCAACGCCCAAAAAGAATTATAAACTGGCTAAGAAAAAACCCCATTTCAGACTCAACTGTGAAGTTGAAAAAAAAAATTCAAACACCCTGTTAAAATGATTTCACATTAATAACATAGGTGAATAAAATAATATTTAACTAATTAAAAATTAGATATTAATTATTCCTTAAAAAATCAAATGGTTTTTAATTCCACCAAACTCATATCCTATTGTAAAGACAACATTTTGTGACCAATGAAGTGGTAAAAAGAAATATATGAAATCATATTCTACAAGAAAAATTAATTTTACCCTGCATAATATTCCCCAAAAAAATTAAATCTAAATTTTACAGCATTTAAATATATGATTCTTTACATATTTTATTAACTTCCCATAAATTGAAATATGATAATTCCATTCATGTGATTGCATTGAATTCCACCTCTAAAATTTGATGTTATATGTTTTTAAAAAACACATCCCATAGATGATATATATGTTTATATATATTAATTTAAGGTTATATTATAATATTAATTATATAATAACCATGCAGGAAAATAAATGTAACACATAACTTCTTTCTATCATTATCATTAATAATGTAATCATTAATCATTTATATGTATCCTTCCTTATACATGATTATGGAATTATTTAATTTTCTTATCTATCATTTTGGGATGTTTTTTAAATTTTAATTGATTTATTAAAATTATAATTGATTCATGAGTTTTATTTTGTAGATTATGGAATAATATTCTCTTCATCCATAACGAACATATCATAAAAAATTTTGGACATATTATTTGTATATCTTCAAAACATCCGATTTATCATAATTGATTATTTTTTTATAAATGATAATAAATATATTAAAATGAATAATAAATTTGAAATTTGTTATTAAAAAATTATACAATTATTATAACATTTTTATTGTGGATGATATAAAACAAACATCACCATTCAATCATAAGGAAATGGACACTTCATCTTCAAAATGGTGTTAAATATTTCTAATATTTTTTTTAAAAAATATATTTATCATATGAAAATATTCTGAAAAATTATTGAAGTAATTTTATGAAACCATTGAATAATGGAAGATATTTTATTACTCTTTTTTCATCCTTTAGATGATTTTAAATACAATTTTATTCACATATATTATATGGAACATTTTGAATTTTTGTTCATAATGGAAAACGATTGTTACATTTTAAAATATATGGTGTTAATTGTTTTCATTTAAATTGAAACCTTTTTTTTCTGTTTTTTATTCATTACAAACATTTATGATTTATTTAATTAAAACCCAATTTTCCATTCTTTCTACGTAATATGTTTTTGATAATCGTGTTTTAGATTTTATCATTATTCCAATATCTGAGTTTTTTTATGGAATCAAAAGTGGTTTCAATTTTATTAATTTATAAAATATAACATTAAAATCATTTATTTATGATATGATACTTGATAATTACATATGATCCTGGGTGATCCTGATATAGGATATATGATCGGCAAGGCCGATGCAACATATAAGAAAAGTTGATCCCAATATATCATATTTGAAGGATGGTCCTGATATATCTTATACTGATTAGGATCGTGATAGAGATTATATTAATAGTTGGTCTTAAGATAATATTCCATTGAATTTGGTAATGTTTCATGAATTCATATTATATAAGGAGGGACTTTACCAAGGAGGTTCTAGATATGGATACAACTAGGCTTTAGTTACTTCTATCATGAGTTATGAATATAGAAATCTTTTTTTATAATAGTGTTTATCACTTAATGTTGTGTGATTATTGGATTTAATTGAGAAAATTGTTTCTGTTCTTCATTTGGTATGATTTATTTTATACAATCAAATAATATTTTCATAAATATATGTGTTTAATCTATTTTCATGTATTTAAATAGTCTAACATATTACATTATATGTAATACCTCATAGATATTGTTTTCTCAGAGGACATCATTGAAATCATTTCATTACGGATGAGGAAATATATGAATAATATAGAATTCATATTGAAATTCATGATGATTTTTCAAGAATATAATACATTTTTCATGATAAGTGTTTAATATTGACGAAAAAATGGATATTGTGTGGATGTGTCCACATTTTAATGTACTATTTTTATTCAATATTTGTACCTTAATCCTCAAAAAATATAATTTAAATTTATCTGTGGGGATGTAGTAATGTGAATCTTTTTCAAAATAAAATATATTATATAATGTTATTAGTAGGGTCATCATAACAATGATCCAAAAAATATGTTTCAACATGATTTGATTATGATAAATTATTTCTCATTAATGTTAATTGTCATCAATCAATGAGTCATGATCACCAATTTGGTTCAATACATTAAATGTTGTGACTTGTATCATTTTTCAATTAATTTTTTTTACAAAAATGGTGATGGTTTTAGAACTATGCATCTATTTATATGATCATTAAATTGGTAGACTCTTAACAATATAATTCTATCAAAAAAACTTGTTGATAACATATAAATTCATAAATAGGATTCATTTGTGAATAATGAGTCCCTGTATATGATCATGAAAATTCAATAAGAAATCATTAATTGGCGAAAATATCTAAAATAAGATCAATCAATAGTATCAAAACATTATTTAAATTTGGAGAGGCATCATGGTCTTCACTTAAATATCTATAGCAATTCATGAAACACATGGCCCAATGCTTTGCTCAACCTTTCACTTTTAAACTAGTTTCATCTCCATTGCATAGGTCTAAAATGAAATTTAATAAAGGCTCAAATTACCCTCATTAGCATCAATTATTAAATTATAAAAACCATGTAGCATCCATGTTATAGATGTAATAATTGAGAATAATAATGCTCCTTGTTATTGATTGATTTATTTCTTCTGCAAGAACGGTTAATTTCCATTGTGGGAATTTGTTTTGTCCTTAGAGCCTTAATTGGAAATATTTAAGAGTAAAAATAATTAAATGATATTATCATATGGGAATACATGATTTACTAACGTGATTATAAATTTTTATATACTAATTCGTAAATATTATATAACGTGGTGTATATTTTTATCAATTCTTTGAGGATGGTCTATTATATATATACATTTTATATAGGATAGAATGTTAAGAATTCATTTATAATACTTTTACATTTAATATCAGAATACTTGTGAAAATAAAAAGTTTAATTTGAATTCAAAAAATAAAATTTTCTTTTTATAAACAAATAATATAGTAATTCACAAGAAATTAGTTCAAAATATAATCCTGCGGATAATTTGAAAAGAACCTCAACAAAACAGAATGCAAAAAAAATTTCTTATGTTTTTATCAAATAATATCAAATAAACCATAATATCTGAAAAATATATTATTCATAAAAATCATAATAATTGAAATAATTGATTTATAAGAGATATATATATTGTAAATATATTTTTAAAAAGGACTTTTTTTATAAATTCAAATGGCATATAGAATATTTTTTAATAAAATATATGAATGTATATGAAAATAACATTTCATTAATTAATATAGAAAAAAATTAATAATGAAATTTTAGGTATTATATTTTTACCAACATATAATCTATTATTATGTATTTACCATTGAAATCTCATATAAACACAAAAATATTAATAAAATGATATGAAAAAAATGCATCAAATTAGAGAAAAAAATAATAATTTTATTTCTTAATTATAATATAGAACTATAATTCACCATTACTACAAATAGTATAATATAATTTCACATGTAAAATAAAATTGGAATGATTCTCTCTAAAAACATAATTTAGTTCACAATAGTTAATTATTTCTCTCAAAATATCATTTATTTGAGTGAATATATCTTTCATTTAATTATTTAAATTATGTATAATCTCATATTGGTCATAGATCAAGACCATATAATCAATAAAATTCTCTAATATTTAAATATATATTGTTTTAATATATTTATCTTTTTTCTTTGTCTCAGTTCCCCCTCTTCTAACATCCACATATATTGTTTGGAATCAGTAACATAGTCTATTTTATTAATATTAGTTCCTCCATTATCATTGATACCTTATAATAATTGTTTCACCAGGATATCCAAATTAACTTGATTTTTAATTCCATTATTTTTTCTCAATATTGTAACCATCTAATTATTTTGACTAATTAACTTATAGTGATGGAAAATGATATTTTTAATGAATTTTTTATTATTTTTTTACAAAATATAAATATAAAAAAATTATGGTCTCCCAATAATCCCCATAATAATTTATATCAAATTAATAATATTAGATATATGATTCATAACATTATCATAATAGAATAAATAATATAGAACTATGACATTTAACTTTCCACTTCCCCTTTTCTACTTTGATGAATTGAATTTAAAAGCTGCAGTAAATTCCCTCATTTCATATTTCTAATCCATTGAAAAAAATTCAAATAAATATTGTCATTTAGAGATATTTCTATTTTTATTACCATATTTATTAAAATTTTAGATTTAAAATCAAATTAGACTTTCATTTAAACATTATGATCTCAAATTCTATGGATTATTATGATTCATTGAATATAATAATTTATTAACCAAAGGGTGAAATATTTTAAATAAAAGATTACTTTTTTTTCACATAATTAATGTTTTCAATGAGTCTATACATTCCCTCGACAATATCATTGATCAAATCATAGATGGTATCAACTACATTGTTTTGGTTTATCATCATGTAAATATTCTTATTCTAGAAGACAATGAATTTATCCTCATATAGAATTGAATTTACATCATGGTTTTCAATAATCATGTTTTCTACTTCATGTAAAGATGAAATCACCATTGTGTATATTTGTTTTTTCAATTTTTCCCCAAACACATTTGATCACTTAAGGTTGTCATCTGAAACATCAAGATGTCCCACTAATATAATTTAATAATTTATGCTAACCAAAACTAAATGAATAAATTGTTTTATAATTCATTCTTTTGGATTATAAATGGTGATCCACATGATTCAACAAAATGTAAATGTTTTTTTAAATAATTAGATTCCCATTTTTATTTTCCACTACTATCAATTACACATATTAATGATTTCCACAGACATGAATTACCATCTATCATTCAACTTATGTCTCCACATGCTATAGAGTAATTTGAGAAGGGTATGAATTAGGGAAAAAATATTAAAAACCCCCAATTTATGATCTTATTTCTTATTGAGATAGAACATCCTACTTATATCAGAGATGAATATGATGTAAATGAAATCATGTAATGCACATAAAAACATTTTCATGGTCATTCAATATAGTGATATTTCCAATGATAATACAGTGGTGATGATATGATGTACCAAATGCATTAATGCTCCTTTATTTTTAATGATTAAAAAAATTACATTTCATCTAGTTTAAAACTAATAATTATTTTATAACTCTGCTATGTCAACTGATATGTAGTATCTAATACCTTAAAATATTTCTTAGATGAACATAATTGTATATATTAATAATACATTTTTGTGATATGTATCTTCTATTAATATATTTTTTTACACAAAAATCACACTATAAATTCTATGAAATTTACAAATAATTCATGTAAATCTATTTTTCATAAATCCAATATCATCAAGAAAAAATATTGAATGAAAAATTGCTACCACAATGCGTTTTCCCACACTATTGGTGTTATAAATAACTTCACTCGTTAAATATTTCAAATAATAATTAAATGAATATGAATATCTTTTATATCATAATAATCCATTAAGAAATATTTTTAGGATTATATAAGTATTATATTTATTAGAAAAATTGATGAAAACACAAATTATGAAACCATTTGAGATTTTACAAAAAATAACCACTTTCAGATAATGAATTTCACAAATTTCATAGAATATATATTCTATGATAATCATTCCATTATTCATAGTAACTATTCCTTTTATATAAATTTTTATATAGTTTTCTGAGATAATATGTAGACTTCAATAGAGGATTTTATATATTTATATCACTAGGTATAATCAACTATAGAATATTGGAAACAAAATTTTTTTAAAAAAAAGAAACAAAAAATCATATAAAATATAGTTTATTTTTTTATATAAAAATACAATAATTTATTCCTGATATGGATGTTAAAATTTTTTATCTATAAATTTTTATTATAATTGGGGTTTTTGTAATATTATAATAATTTTTTAGAAATATGTTTTTTTAGGTATAATAATTTACCAATTTATCTTGTTAAAATATAGTTAATACCATATTAGTTTTGTAATTATTGAATCATAAACCTGATTCAATATAGTGAGTTATAACATTATAGTTAATTAATAAAATATTAGATCCTCTGAAAAATTTAGTAATGGGAATTTGAAAACAACATATATGGATATGATATACCAACTATTATATTCATGATTCCTTCCAATTAACTTTAACCAAATTGTATAAGATAACAAATATTCTATTGATAAAATATATTTTTAATATAATTATTATTTTGATATCATTATATCATTATGGAATGAAATTAAAAGAATGATGTTGAAGAAGAATTAATAATTAGACAAATTTAAATTACAAATGTAACAAATTTTCACCTCTCTTTTGGGAATATAATGATGATAATATAAATTTTAATTCAAGTGCATTCCTTTGGATGACTCCATATCCTCACTAACATGGAAAAGGATGGTGGGATATTTGTGTTTTTAAAATATTCATGATTTAAATTATATGATGTGATAATAAATGGGAGAGTGAAGAGTAGTATATATAAGAGGAGGATACAGGTTTCTAGAAATAAATATTTATTCATCTTTTTTTTCAGAAGGATATAATTAATAATAGTTTATTTTAATATTTAATTTACATTATGAATGTGATAGTTTATCAAATTTATAGTTTAAATGGATTATTTTGTTTGATAGCTTATAGGAAACACAACGCTGAGTCAAAATGAACAATAAAATATTATTATTAAAATTCAACAATTTTACCCTAGCTATAAATTTGGTGGGTATTAATACTATTAAATAACAAATAAAATATAAATAAATTTTGTAATATAAATATATTTTATTGATAAAATAAAAGTAAATAATCTCCCAATTGATATTATATCCATCATATTCATTATAAATAGGCTTTCTTCAAATATAGTTTTTTTGAAAAATAATTAATAATTAATTTCATTATTTATAGTAAATTTATATGATAAAAAATTTCATTTATTAAATATTCATAGAAAAAATATCCTATTATGAAATTTTTGGATTATTATGAAAGGTATTACATGTCAATGAATTGAGATCGATACTTCATTTATTGAAAATTATAACTATTAATAGTATTTTTGAATTATAATTAAATTTTAGATTAGCTTTAAAAAAATTTTGAATAATTTTTATTAAAAAGTGTAAAATAATAGTATATATAAAGATATTTATATTTTAATCAGGTAGAATTTGTTTATATAAAATGGTATCATTTTGAATGTTTTTTTCTTTGCATTTTGATTTTGAATATTAACATAATTTTTTCCACAACTACAAATTCGATATTGAAAATTAGATTCAATATTTATAATTATAAGGTCAAAATTTTCAAATATGATATTTTTATTTTGTATCAATATGAATTTTGTGAAACGTTAATACTTGTAAAAATTGTAAGTGTAATTTAAAAAATTAAGGATAAAATAAAATAAATAGGTAAAAAAATTACTCTACAAAATTTCATTATTAGAATAGTTTTTTATTCCATTTACATCCATGTTTATAAAATATGACATCTCTGTTAAATATTTATTTTATTTTCACCTTTAAACTATTTAATTTAGTTAAAAATAAATTTTTTACTCTCTATTTTATTATTGTATAATTTTTTACATGGAAGTAAATAAGGGATGTGTTTGATTATAAGTGACTATTTAGATTATTAATAATTTTTTTATGATATTGTTTTTTAATTTTGATGTATTAAATAATTACCATAAATTCATGCACAATGTTTATAATAAATTTATTTAGTTAATATAAAAATAAAATTAATAATTTTAGAAATTATAAATGTAATATAATTTAAATAAATGATTATGGCCAAATAATTTTTGTGAAAAAATAAAATATTATATATATTTTAATAAATTATATTAAAATTTAGTTTTTTTCCAAAATTTATTCAAATTCATATTAAATAAATAGATTAAAAAATTATACTAATATTAGTAAATAATAAATAATCTTTTATTAAAATAAATAAAATTCTATAAAACATATCTTTAGTCAAGATATTTTAATATGTTTAAATATATTAAATTTTGGTTATTTAATGATAAATTGTTTTTCTATAGTAACACTATTTACCCATAAAGAGTATAAAAAATCATTATTATGGTGGTTTATGAAAAATGATTAATTCGAGTTAATCTAATGAGATAAAGATAAAATCATAAAATAAAATATAAAAATTTTATTTTATGAGATTATATTGACAAATATTTTTCCTATTTTTAAAATATTGGAGGTAAGATCTATTTTGTAATAAAAATTAATTTATTTTTAATTAATATTTTACCAAATTTCATGAGTGTCCTTCCCCTCAATTCTACAAAATAACTTTCTCCACTAATTTCCACACACCAAAAAAAGGCTTTTATTATAAAAATTAAAAACTATAATTAACTAATAAATATTGTTCCAACATTATAGACATATTAATTTTGGAAGAATATCACACATATCATTATTTTGATATAATATATAAGAAGTTTCCTCATGAATTTGTATAGTCTTTAACAGAATATTTTCATTTTATTTCATCTTATTCCCGAATAATATCATCATAAAAATGATAGAACAAAAACACCATTATATGAAATAAAGATTTTCATTCATTTTTTAAGTTTCATAAACTATATCAATCTCCACATCTATCGAATGTGAAACATAATCATCGTTCTTCTGTATAAAATACTATTTCCTAATGATTTTATATAATTCATTTTCCAACCCCACAAATAATAGGGGATGATAATGATGATTATAATTAATTTATACAACATTAATGGAATTATTATCATTCATTAAATTTAATTTATCATATATCATATTACCTTCCAATCCACTAAAAAATAATTTTGACTTTCCTGCTTCTCTGTGGATAACCACCTTTACAAAGTGATGTGATTCATTTTTCTTAACAACATTACATGGAATATATATTCTTATTTAAATAAATTATTTATTATTAATGATATATGTATAATTACAATAAATTTAAAATAACAGTTAACATCATTCCATGTTGATCATTTTAAAATTGTATCTTTTCTTATCTGTACTTACGACCTACAATCTCCATGATTTCTACATAGATCATTCTTAATAACCATAATTCATTGTTGGATATAAAATTATAATGGATGTTTGAAAATTATATTATTTATATGATTATTATTATATAGATGATGAAATTGTGACCAAGTTGACAATAATCACCATAAAAAAGTCAATTTGGACATATGAGTCCAATATCTATAAAACATCTCACATGAAATTAATTGATAAAATAATTGTATAAATTAATCAATGTAATAAAATAAGTGAAATAATAAACCTTGAAAAGTTTATTAAGAATGTAAATAAATAACCTATTTTTTTATTTAGTATAAAAACGAACATTCACGATGAGTCAAAAATTATGTAATTGATAGAATAATTAAAAAAACCCTTTATAAATCGATTTATTTTATAAAACATATTTTATCTTGTCCATATTCATAAATATATGTTATTGAAGTTTTTATATGTGAAAAAAAATATAAAGGACATTTGTTTCTCTATTAATTGTTTTAAAAAGGAGTATTCATAATTCTTATTGTGAAATTATTTATAGAACCTGAAAATAATGGTTTATTTTAACATATATGACATCAATGATATTTCATTTCACTACATCCTATATTATACCATGGTATTCCATTATTTTATTCCATTTTTTCTTTAATGATAAACAATCATTCACATAATGATTTAATTTATGTTTTGAAACTATTTTTAAATGGGAAATAGTTTGTCGATATCTTAAAGCATTTATTATTTAGGTTTAAAAGTGTTTTATGGGTTTATGATGAATAGATTAACAATATATATTTTATTAATGATATATCCATTTATATTGTATTATATGATTTTTTTCATACATTACAAACAATGAGTAGGTGGTTTGATTATAAACCATGTTCAGATAGTTTTTTTATAAACTAGGGGTGGGTGGTTATGTGGTAAACTGAGGGACGGTGGTTATGTTCTAAACTGAATAATGTTGTGTATGATATAGCCCTCCAATGCATTGATTAATGATTATATCCACCATATAATTATATCTAAATTAAATTGTATGGTTATTATAGTATTCTGGTGTTTATAAAGATGATTTCATCTAGAACCTACTTAATATTTCATTGGATGATTATGTGTTTTGATTAAATTGTTGTAATTCTAAATGAAAGGTAATGATATTTTCATTTAAGGAAATAATAATTTATTTTTTCTAAATAGAGTTTTGTTTTCATGAAATTGTTTTCATGAGTTCTCATGTATTCTAAAAAAAACACATGTTTATGATTTTTCCACAATGGATTCTTAAACATTTTAAATTAAAATGTTTGTGTTGAAAAGTTAATTTCTTGTGAAATAATATGTTTATTTATAGATCTTGTTAATTTTTTTAATAGTTATGATATTTTATATACATTAATGAACTAACAGGATTCAAAATTTATTTTTATATGTTCGTTACTGTGATTTTGTTCTGATCTAATGTTCGTAATTATTTTTCATTGGGGTTTATGTATTACTTGGGTCAATGGTGACATCTCGATGAAAATATTTAATATATGTCACTTAAAGAAAACATTTTGCATCATCAAATTTTTTTTATGGAAATAATGTATACTAAGTGGATATGTGAAATATGTGTAGGTATATTAACCTATGTAAGGTTTATCTCTTAATACTGAAATACTATAAACCATAATGATCATAAAATTTATGAAAATGAATTCATTACGTAAATATCATAATTATTTAATGATTAAGGACGTGTTGTCACTATTGTTATTAGATAGGAGGATGAAATAACATTTGAGATTAAGAATATATGAATTTATAAAAAGCCCAGTGTGTTATCTAATGTTTAGAATATCAAAATATTGTTAGGTAAGATTTATATTTTTGGGCTTTCTATGAAATACAACATTTCTTATATACTATAAGTCACAAATATAAAATCATCCTAAGAAACCAATGTTAAACCATTGATATATTATTAATAACTTTGGACATATATTATGGAGAGTAATTTCATGAAAAATTGGATATATCTCTACGACAAAAGGGTACACCCTATAACCATGTTATCAAACCATGCCCTTTAATAGATATCGACATCGTCCAAATGGACCACAACTATAGGTCATTGAATCAACATATATTTCCTTAGATTATTAAAATAGGGAACTATGTGGTCTTTATACATGGTTCAGGTAGACCACATACATATGGTAATTATCATACACTGATTTCAATTTTCTAGTAAAACATGTCGATCGGCTAACAAATAAATGGGGATGTTGGGTTTTGATCCCAGTACCTCTTATAAAATAATCTAATAACTTCTCCAATATTCCATACTCTATTAGAATTATTAATATTTGTGAATATTTATTACTTATACATAAATATTTATAACTACATCTATTTTTAATTATTAATTATTTAAAAAACATTTTGTGGAGGGTCTATTTCCATGGTTCATAGAAAACATTAAAATAAGAAATTCCATGTTGACCTATTACCATGGATTTACATAACAACGGTTTTAGGTGAGGTAAATTTCCATGGTTCTAGAAAATTGTGTTCATATGGGATTTAGGGTACAAATACTGCCACTATTTTGGAAAACTGTGGCTAGTAGTGATGCGTATTTGTATGGTTATGGAAAATAGTTGTCGAAGATGATTCATAGTAAACCTATTGAAAAAATATTTTAAAATTCATATTTTAGGTTATAAGTATTTCCAAGGTTTTGTAAGTCTAGTCTTTAGGTTATTAATAGTACAATAATTTCTATGGTTTAATAAAAATGTTACCATATCCTTCCCTCTCCCCATTGTTTTACCAAATTTGTGACAGTAGTTATTCCCACTAATGTCCATTTTTAAATTGGTGGCTATTACCAATTTTCATTGTTTCCAACCACCATGGTTTCAGTAAGACATTAATATTGGATAAGGTATGAAGGCTTGAAGCTATGATATCACACAAATTAAAGAAATTCCATAACAAATGGAAAATATAATGAAAATTATGGCTATAGAACTTTGCATATAGATCCATTTTATAGTTCTGAGTTGACATGATTTTTAATAGATACATACATTGGTAATACACCGAAAAAGAGTTCTTCTAGTGTAACATAACTATCATTCTACTATATGGTGAGAGTTACCTTACAGTGCACCTAGTTTGAAACATATTGATGATATGCTCTAGTTAATTTATAATATTTTATGATCCATCGTAATTGATTAGAATATATAATGTGGATTGATAACTTTTGATAATTAAAAGGTGTAATATATTGAAACTATAGTGTCACGATTTTTAAATCCAATATCTTTTCCCATAATTAGGAATTTTTTATCTAAAACAATGATTTTTACATTTATTGAGCTGTTTGAAAAAGGATGAATGATATCAATATTGAATGTGATGGAAAATATGTTTATGTTTAGTACCAAATTTCTATGATGAATGAATTGAAATATAATTTTTTAATTCCAAATTAATTATCATACTATGTGACCCAAAAACTATACATTAATGAACTATTAGATTAAATCGAAATAGAATGATAGATTCTATTAAGATCATGGATGGTGGAGAAAATAGAGGAAAAATGTTGGATTTAATTCGTTTTAAAAACTTGAAAAGGAAAATGATTACATTACATCAAGGTAATAAGAGATTATTTTATGTTTTCAATAGGCTGATATATAAAAACAAATTTCTAATTAAACATAAGGAGTTCAATGGAGGATAATAAATTTCATCCAAGACCCCCATTTATTGTTTTTAATCATAATTATGGGGATCCTAAGAAATATCCATGCTAATTAACACTTATAAATGATAAATCTTAGTTGAATAAATGTATTATATTATATCAACCATTGATGTGAAAATATTTATGTATTTATATATTGGGATTCTAGAATTATGTTCTAGATTTATTTTTATCAATGGTATTTTGGTTATATGTATCATGAAACATTTAAATGTTTTATGAATTTTTTAATCCTACATCTCATCACGTGAGGTTAAATTAAGAGTAATATAGATGATCATAAGTTTATAGGTTTATGGTTGATCAAATTTTCCATGGATTTGACAATGACTTCATGATTTTATGTGATGAAATTTTAAGAAATCCATTGAAAATTTTTGGTTGTGTTTTTTTAGGGGAGGTATATGTAACCCTTAGGGTAAACATGATAAAATATTCCCCATTAATCCTATTAATTTTTTTTGTTTTTTATCAAATTTTATGGAATGTTTTATGAATTATATAATAAATGGAAAACCCCATGGTTATGAAATATCCCATCATATCTAGCATGTTTGTTGGACTTGAAACCATAATTGAATGGTGATTATGGTGAAATAACTAAAAATATATCACATGATGATCATGTTAGTTAGAAATTAATTTAACAAAATTAATAATATTCATTATATTGATTTTGGGAGATTTTGTTTTATCATATATATATATATAACTATGGTATTGATGTAATATTTACATATTAATTTCATTATGAAAATTTAGTTGACATTAATTTTTATCAGATCCTAAAATAATTAATGTAAATGAAAATATTATTAGAGAAAATTATATTATATTCAAGGTTTAAATGTTAAATTATCATTACTATCATTTTTGTTAAAATGTGGATTTATGTTGACTCATGTTTTATGTGGAATGGATTAGCATATAATAGATATTATTTTACTATATCACAAACATTTTCATATGGTAATTTAAGAGTGATAAATTTTCATTGGAGATAGATATCAAATTTATCTAAAAACATATATAATTATTTAATTATTGTATTTGAGATTTATTTTTAGACTATAAATTATTGAAGAATTTTGGGGATGGTTTTTTTATAGAATGATGTGAAATTAATACTTATTAACATATTTAAATTTTAGGGATATGTGTATTATTTATTTATATGATGTCTTTACAATTTTGGAATGACCTCAGCTTGAACTAATCATTATTTTTTTAATAATTTTCATATAAATAATTAATTTTTGGTTATCCTTATATGGATATAAGATTCTTTAGTAGTTTATTTTAATTCATACTATATATAAAAAAACAACAAGAATGATAATTTATTAGGGAAAATGAAGAAATTGATTTGGATGTTTATTTAAGATGTTATTATAATTCTTACATAAGTATATTTAGTAATTTTCTTTGTCTTTATAGTCGCATAATTATACAACTATTAGACATGGATCATGAATAAAATAAAAACCAATTACCAACATTTATGATGAATTGGTTGTATTTTACACACCTAATTGGTTTATATATGTGTGGCTATTAAATTTCTAATGATTATTCAATATATAATGATAAATGCACTTTGACACTAGTCATCATTATTTAAAAATTAAAATTATCCCCCATGTATATATTTTCAATTTCCTATAATGTTCTTCTAGATAGAAACCTAGTTTTTTTATTTATTATGCCCATCTTTACCATGAGTTTCATTGATCATGAGAATGAAATTAAAATTTATAAACTTACCTACTACATAGTAACGTGGTAAGTCGACGTCAAACTATAAAGAAGACCGATTTTGTACTTATGTGACCAAATAAAAACATAATAAAACAAAATCCAACAAAACAAATAGTGGTTCAATCATGTGGTGATGGTGTGAAGTGAGTGAACGTATTTTTGACTATGAGAGCGAATGAGTGTAGGAAAAAAGACAGACAACAAGAAGAATAGGCAAGACATGAAAAAAAACAAAATATATAGACGAGGAAATCGAATGTTGGTTTCAATATGATCTCCCATGTTCAAGAAACGAAATTGATGTGTCTAGATCTGATTGAAATTAGTTGGCCATATTTTTCATCAAGTCAACCTATGGAAAAATAATCTCTACAGTTATATCAACTAAATAAATTATTAGATCAATAATCAGTAAATCAGAAGTCATTGGATTCAATTTTTCATTTGAACTCAATGAATCTTCCTACCTGTCTCTCTTAATATTGATTCACTTTTTTTTATCCTAAGATTGAAAATAGTTGAATTACGATTTGAAAATATCATTTTCATTGATTATTGATGTTTTGAAAGTATTAATATCAAGAAACATGGGAGAAATAGAGACATCCAACATAAGATGAGTACAAAAAGTAGAGAAACACAAATATGTCTGGAAATGATATTCCCCCATGTGAGATTAGCATGATATTATGGATGGAATCAAAATTTTAATAGATTTTATATCAATGAATTTCAAGTTATCGAAAAAGAGGATAAAATAGTGAATAGGGAAAAAATGATTTATCTCCCAACATGATCTCCTAATGATGTCAACTAGCTATATCTGTTGCTCGATAGTGGATGAGATGATTTTCTCTCAATATCCCATCATGAGAATTAATAGGTGTGGTAGTGATCTTCTCTAATCTACTGCACATTGGAAGTGATGAATGATCTTGTGGAATCCACTGCTTGTGTGTTCCTTACCCTGTGGAACTTTAAAGAATCATAAGTATCATATCCCCAGCAACCACGTGTTGCATTCACGATGATATTTCTTCCCCAAACATATCATAAGTAGATCATTGTAATATATCGATAAAGTGTGTTCCAGGAGCAATAATCCCCCTTGAAACCGAAAACAACATAATTCAAAATTAACAATAAGAATTAAATATATAAATTTAAAACTACGTGTTATTATTACCACATATTAATATATAAATAATTCAAATATATAAAAATAGAAATTAAATTAATTTATAAAAAGTAGAAATAATGAAAATATTTATTACAAGAATTATATTTATCACTTAAATTATGTATACATATTTAAATAAAAATTAATGTTAAAAAAGAATTAAAAGAAAAAAAAATTTATAATCAACAAATTAATTTTTTAAAATAATTATAAATAATTTTTATTTTTCTATTAATAATTATTTTAAATAAATATAGTTGTTATAATATAATATAAAATAACATATATAACAATTAATATAATTATTATTTATAATACATATAATAATTATTAGTAAATAAAAGTATATTTATTATTCATAATATAATTATTTTAAATTATTATATATGTTACGCTAACTATATTATATTTTATATATGATCAGTGTTGTGACAGTGCAGAGTGGTAGGGAAATGAAGGTGGCACTGGCTCAAGGTCTTCACCTTCTATGGTTAAAGCAACGCCAGCATGTGCGGTCAAAGGAGGTCGGTCGCGGCTTCAGGTGGGATGTGAGGTGCGAAGTTGGCCAGTGGTTCCGAGGGGACACGTGGTGCAGACGGTTGTGTGGGTTCACATAAGGGGGACAACATCAGCATAGTGGGGTGTGGGTTTGGGTGATTCAGCAAGTTCTTCTTTCTCAGTAGCATACCATGGAACTGATTCACTGTAGGTAAGGATTAGATCTGGATATGTAAATCTGATTGGAATGGATTTTCTTCATCTATTTGTTAGTTATTTGGATATGGTTGGGGATAATTCTTTTTACTTGATTCAATCTATGTTTGGTGTTGTCGTTGTTGTTCGAATTTATATTTTGCTGCAGAATGATTCTTTAGTTGCAGGTGATCTTGTGTTGTGTTGAGATTATTGTTTTTTTGTAATAATGTAGTTTTTGTTCTTGAAACTTGATTGAAATTTGACGGTGTGTCATGAGAGGGGTGATGTAGGAGGATGGAGGTGTATCGTAAGCATGTACAGGATGAGATTGTGAGACATGGTCATTAGTAGTTTGTGAGGTGAGTGAATTGAGTGCATTGATAGGATAATAGGAACGATGTTTGGGACTCAAGTCACTAAAATGGGTGTTAGTAACTCAACAGAGGGGATAAGTGTATAAGTAGGTTTGAAGAATTGGTGAGAATGCAGGGGTATCAGTGACTTGAGTCATAGACATGCATAATTGGGGATGTCAGTGACTTGAGTCCACCTATTGTAAATGGGGAAGACGGTGAGTCATGAAGAGTGGGGTTGTCGGTGGGTGGAATATCAGTAGGTTGTGAAAAAATGGAAATGGATGGATCAGTGAGTCATGCATGAGGTAATGAAGAGGTTTTTTTATAAATGAGTTTTTTGAATAAAAATTATTTCCAAAAGAGATTGGGATATAAATATTTTTTTAAAATGGGTCTGGAGATGCTTGAACCCTGTTCATGCCTCACCAATTACAAAAAGACGCATGAAAGGGGTTCACGCATCATACTCATACAAAAATATGGGTGAACCCTATTCACGCATCATACAGAAACATTTAATTTTTTTTGAATTTCTTGTACTTTTTTATATGTTTATTTTTATGTTTATTTGTTTTTTGTAAATATAAATATATATAATAAAAAAATTCAGCAGAATATATCTGATATTTAATATTTAGCATTACTACCATTAAAGAAGTTGGGATTCTGGAAAAAAACCTTCACCCTGGGCTCTATTTTGTAAGAGGGCAAGCTCTAAAAATTATTCTGCATTTCCAAAGTTTGATTCATGTTCACCCTTTCCTACGCAGAACATTCTAGATTTTCTGATTGGGTTTCTGGTTCAAGTACGTGTCATTGAAATACTATAAAATACAAACTATAAGTCCAATATAAATAAAACAGAAAACATGGATTAAATATATAATAAGTGGTTGAAAATAAAATAAACATAAAAAATGTATGTAAATAATAATTTATAAGATTTCAAAACCACCAACTTGAAACATAAAAATAAACCAAGTACGTGTCTTTGAAGGACTATAAAATACAAACTATAAGACCCATATGAATGAAACACTAAATATAGTGTAAACATATAAGAAATATTTGAAAATAAAAAAATTAGAAAAAATGTTGATTAAAAATAATTTATAAGCTTTCAAAACTACTGACTTGAAACATAAAAACATTTCATGTACATGGATTTGAAGGCATATTAAATAAAAACATTTAGACCTATATAAATTAAAATTAAAACATGGATTATACGTATAAGAAAATTTTAATAATTAATTATTTAATTAGTAATATAATTATTAATTATTTAATAATTTTGTATTTAATTAGTAATATAATTATTAGTAATATAATAATTAATTATTTAATCTTCTAATTAGTAATATAATAAATTTTTATAATTATTAGTTATTAATTATTAATAATCAATTATATAATAATTAATTAGTTCATTAGTAATTTAATTTTTAATTATATACTAATTAATATGTTAATTAGTAATATAATTTTTAATTATAACTATAATTATTAATTATATAATTAATAATTATATTACTATTAACGAATTAATTATTATATAATAAATGATTATTAATCATTATTCATAATTATATTACAAATTAACTAATTAATTATTATATAATTATTTTCTAATAATTAATAATTATATCAGTAATTAAGTAGTTAATTTTTATATAATAAATAATTACTAATTATGATTAATATTAATATAACTACGTATAATTAATAATTACATTACTAATTATAATTAATAAACATATTACTAATTTAATAATCATTATTTATATATTTAATAATTATATTACTAATTAAATATTATATCATTAATAATTAATAATTAATAATTATAAGTTATAATGAATATTTATGATTAATTATTATATTACTAATTAACTACTTAATTACTATATAATTACTAATTATTAATTAGACTTAGTAATTATATTACTAATTAAAATAAATAAATATATTACTAATTAACTAATTAATTAGTATATAATTAATAATTAATAATTATAACTAATAACTAATAATTATATTTATTAATTATATAATTAATTATTTATTATATAAATAATAATTAAATTTCTAATTAAATATTTAATTATTATATAATTATATTACTAATTAACTAATTATTTATTATATATTAGTAATTAAAAAATATAATTAATAATTACACTACTAATTAACTAATTAATTGTTATATAATCAATAATTATAAATTATAATTAATATTTATTTTAATAATTAAAATTAATATTGATATTACTACTTAAATAATTAATTATTATATAATTACTAATTATATTTCTAATTAACTAAATAATTATTATATAATTAATAATTAATAATTATTAATACTAATGATTAAATCTAATTAATAATTATATTAATATTTATTTAATAATTAATAATGATATTAAAAATTAACTAATTAATTATTATATTAAAAATAATTAACAATTATAATTAATAATTATATAACTAATTAACTAATTTATTATTATCTAATTAATAATTAATAATTAATAATTATAATTAGAATTAATAATTACAATTAATAATTTTATTATAAGTTAATAATTATATTAATAATTAACAAATTACTTATTATATAATTATATTACTAACTAACAAATTAATTATCGTATATTAATAATTAATAAATATATTGCTAATTAAATACTAAATTATTTTATAATTAATAAATATAATACTAATTAACTAATCAATTATTAATTATTTCTTATATATTTAATCCATGTTTTAATTTTCATTTATATTGGTCTTATAGTTTTTATTTTAAAAGCTTTAAAGCCATATACTTGAAACATTTTTAAGTTTCATGTTGGTAGTTTTGAATGCTTATAAGTTATTTTTCATTTACATTTTTTACAAAATTATTTTTATTTTCAACTATTTCTTATATATTTAATCCATGTTTTATGTTTAATTCAGATTGGCCTTATAGTTTTTATTTAATAGTCTTTCAAAGGCACGTACTTCAAACATTTTTATGTTTCATGTTTTTAGTTTTGAAGATTAAAAATTATTATTCATCATCATTTTTTTAAAAATTCTTTTTATTTTCAACTACATCTTATATGTTTAATCCATGTTTTATGTTTTATTTATATTGGACTTATAGTTTGTATTTTATATTCCTTCAAAGTCTTGTAATAGAAACAGCATCCCACATCAGAAATGCAGAATGTTCGCGTAGGAAAGCGAGAACCTGAATCCCACATCAAAAATGAAGAATGATTTCCAGGGAAATCACTCTTATAAAAGAGTGCCTTTGGTGACCGTTTCAATCAAAATCCAGACTCCTGTAATTGCAGTAATTGTGGATATTAAATAGAAGATAAATTCTTCTGAAAAGTTTTTTTACATATATATATATATAAACAAAAAAAACAATAAAAAAAATAATTATTTTAAAAATAAAAAAAGATTAAAACTATCTGTAGGATTCTTGAATGGGGTTCACGCATCCTTCATATAGATTACAAAGGAAACGTGAACCCTGTTCAGGCATATCACTGCACCAAAGACGCGTGAATGAAATTCATGCATCTCCAGACCCATATTATAAAATATTTGTAACCCTATCCCATTTTGATACGTACTTTTCAAAAAAACATTTTATAAAAATATTCCTGGAATGAATTTTTGAGTCACAAACAGGATCTATGAGTGACACAATGTAACTCCCCAACCCTATTTACCTAGAGTCGGTGCATTATTACATAACATTGGCATGATCACGAGAAAGATCAAGTATCGAAAGACCGATTAGTTTAGTAACCTTGGAATAACTAGATACATCCATAAATTTTTACATTACATCATAAAAAATATCTTGTCTTCATATCCCCTCATACTATCCCTGCAGGTCATTCATAAATTACTTCTTCATAATCCTGGGAAAAATAAAACATTGAAAGGGGTGAGCTCAGATGCTCAGTAAGGATAACATTATAGCAGAAGCTTTCATAAATAAGCATACATACTTAAGGCAGTTTATAACTAAAACAAAAGCCTTTTAAACTTGAACTTCAACATAAAATGGAAAAGATAAAATAAAATAATGACATTTACTTACTCACATGGATATTCTACTAGTCGAACAATCCCATGCATTATCAATAACCACTTTCATAATGATGGAATGCATAATTCCAGACTATCATAACCACATAGCAAAGGCCTCGTGACAAGACTACAAATAAGATTTTTCCAAGGCCTTGTGCCAAGACACTAGTTTGTCTCATGAGACCTACCGATGCATCGAGGAGCTATAGCGGGCTCCACCCATCACTTATTAAGTCCAATGCATTCCTCATATGAACAGGTTTAAACATAACATAAACATTTGTATTAAAACTAGCATACGAAATGTCAATACTTTAATCACAAACCATGAATGGTATAAAAATATCACATCCACAGTCAAACATAACTCATTCGATACAATATGGAAGATTTTATTGTGTTACATTAACCTCAATCAAGAATAATGAAGGATGTTGACATAGATGAAAATAATCATCAAAACTATTTGAGAGAAATATCCCCCTTTTCTTGAAAACATTTAAAAGTCACACTATTTTTCAAGAAGCCATTTAAAAATAGATTTTTGAATCAAAGTGTCCCATACCACTTTGAAACTTTTAAAAGGATTTTTAATTTTAAAACAATAATATCCATATAAATAAATCCTGAAAACCATTTTTTTAAACATGGACATTAATGAGCAAGATTTAGAAGAATAAGTCTTTAAAACACTTAAAAAAGGTATTTTAGTTAGAGTTTCTAACCAAAATAGAGACACTTGAATACAAATAATTGATGTAATCAAAACATTGTAATATCATGAGAGTAAAGGGATTCATGATATACTATGTCAAAGTACATTATATACACCACATAAAAGCGATTTGGTGTATATCAACAAAGAAGTCTCAATGGAATGTAAATTGAGATGAAATCTCTCATAAAGGCCGTACCCTTAGGATAAGGATAAATCAAAGACATAGTTATGTGTGAAAAATATAAATACACTAAATATGATTGGATATTAAGTGTAAAAAAATCAAAGGACATTCACACATAATCTTGTAAAAACAACACCAATGAATTGGATGTTTAACTCAACAAATGGAGAATGAGTTAAAATTACTCTTATCAAATTCATATGGATGACTTGAGAAATTATCAATGGAGTGATTATGTGTATCAAAAGTATATCCACAGAAAAGGGGAGTGGAAATTATGACATAATCAAATGAATAGTGATTCCACACAGAATCATGGGGGTAATATAACAATGAAATATGCGTAAAGCCAAATGAGTGGAAATTGAAATCTCAAATCCCTTATCGATTAGGAAACTTACGAAACATACACCCATGAAAGAAGTATCATACCTTGATGATGTAAATACCCATAAATTAAAGTATATTACACAATGAATATGATCATGGGAAGTACACATACACCACATGCAATAATTAAGTGGTGATCAATGGAATTCTCACAGAATTAAAAGTGAGATAGGAAACCCCTTACCACATTAATCAACCGAGTCGTATGGCCAAAAGTTAATAACCACCAAATCATTTACAGAATAACATGAATATAAAGATAATCATGATAATATGTATCAAATGATAGTACACAATACACCACTTTCAATAATTTAGTGGTGAACAATGGAAATCTCACGGAATTGAAAGTGAGATAAGAAAATCCCTTACCACATTAATCAACTGAGTCGTATGGCCAAAAGTTAATAAACACCAAATTATTTACAGAATAACATGAATATAAAGAGAATAAAGATAATATGTATCAAATGGTAGTACACAATACACCACTTTCAATAATTTAGTGGCGAACAATGGAAATCTCACGGAATTGAAAGTGAGATAAGAAAATCCCTTACCACAATAATCAACTGAGTCGTATGGCCAAAAGTTAATAACCACCAAATGATTTACAGAATAACATGAATATAAAGAGAATCATGATAATATGTATCAAATGGTAGTACACAATACACCACTTTCAATAATTTAGTGGCGAACAATGGAAATCTCACGGAATTGAATGTGAGATAAGAAAATCCCTTACTTTGTACTTTTTCCTTGGTCGACGGTAGGTTTACCTCCTGTATAATTGTGAAATAATTGTTATTGAATTATACAAGAATCATTTACCTTAATATGATATCATATATGATCTTTTAACATTTATTTGTTAATAATATCTTAGAATTATCGTCATTTCGGGTGTTAACGTGTTCATTTTATTTTATATTCTTTGTTATGTGAGCCATATTTATTAATGAGATGTATATTATTAATATCCAGAATGATATCAAGTCCTTAGATACTATTTTTAAATCATCAAATTATAATTATACTTGAATGGATATGATGGATAATGAATCTCATCGCGTTCGTGGAGACGATTGTCTGTACATACGCACGAGCGACAATATCATTATTTTGATATTAAAATAATATATAATTGGATGTTATATCATATATACAGAATCATTATCATTTTCTATTTATTATTTACATGAGTTACACATCATTATTATACCCATCCAAATAATAATATATTGAATAACAATTACACCACGACGTGGAGACGGTAAGCCGTACGTACACACGTATGATGACATGTTATTCAAAGGATGGATAGAATATTGAATATGGTTGTACCATATTTATAATAATATCACAGTATATATATATGATACTGGAGTTATTATTTTATAAAGGTAATAACAATGAAAGAGGAAGTGGAAGAAGAAAGGAACTTGAAAAGGGGTGGTGAAAACATTACCTCTTCTTCAGGTTCTTCCTTATCATTTGATAAAAAGGGCTCCATAGGTTGGATTTCTGATCAAAATAATGCCTTTAGGTTGTAGTGAGGGAAGTTGAGATAGTATTTGGGCAGGGGTTGGCCGAAGTAAAGGGCTTTGAAGGTGTGAAGAAATGAGAAGGAGGAGTGCCCTTTTATAAGAGGGGTGAGGGGCACCTTTGGAAAAGCTAGAAATATTAATTTATAATAAATTAATATTAGGTTTATAATGGCTCTAAAGTTTATTATTTAAATGTTAAGGTGGGGATGGGCCAAAAACAACTCATCCAATATAATTTAAACAGGTTTGGGTCATTATATTAACCTTATCTTTAAGTATTAACTCTTAGTTAATTAGTTTCACTTTTACAATGTCTCTTTGTATTTTTATATTATATGTTTAATAAACATACTATATACATCCAAGAGACCCACAAGTGGTCCATTAATGATGAAACTATCATTATATAAGTCTCTTGGCCGAACCTTATACTTTTTAGGAATTTAATATCAATTAATAATATAATATTATTTTTAAGAACTCTTTTATGTCAATTTTTGACACTATTCAATAGTTGATTTTTGGGAAAATCATAACAGATTGATTACTTAGAAAAAAGTCAATTAAATCAATCCTAATATTTCATATTATCCTAGAAAATTATTTTAATTCCTTAAAAGTTTCATATTATATTTATTTGGGTATTTATAATATCAATTATTGTAATTTTTCACTATTAAAGTAATTAATACATCATCATTGTGTCATAAATAAATTAAATTATATAATGTCTAAAAATTATAAATAAAATATCATTATGTAGGAAATATTTTTATCTTTATAATTAATATTTATAAACTAAAATACAACATATATAACCCTCTGTAACAATTGTTTTGTTAAAAGATATATGCTTGTGTCATTTTTGTATTTATTTTAACTTAATTAAAATAAAGTGTCATTATCACTTACAAGTGGATCCATGGGGTCCCAAAATCGACCCATAGATACCCATGGTCGACCATGTATCAACAAATAGGGTTAAGACTCGTTTTAGGGTAATTTAGTATTATTATAATATTATTTTTAACCCTTGTTTACCGGATTTACCCTTTAACCAAGGTAAATAAAATATTTACCGGAGTAATTATCCAAAATGTTTAAAAATAAAAGTTACCTATTTACACAATTTGAAAATCCTGATTCCAAATATGGAATCCATTTTTCCAAATTCAAAACACAGAAGTGGCAGAAATTAATTTAAAATTAATTCCCGTTGTTAAAACAAAAAGCGTGTTTTTTAGAGATAATAACTATCAAAAGATTGTCACTTGTTTATGTCTGGTTTAAATATTAAATTTTGTTCAATGACCCACATTGTATTATATGGTAAACATATATTCTAAATATACTTTAAAACCACTCAAATTCATAATTTATCACTATTAATTATTTTGATTAAAAAAGTTGTTTTTAATTAAAATTTAGTAATTTTCACTATTCATCAAAATATGAAAGTTATCCGAAAAGTACCAAAATTTCACCCTAGGATAATTTCGATATTCCGAATCCAAAAATGAAGTCCATTTTGAGAGATAGAATTTTTAAAATTTCAAGAAGTAGGTATTACTATTCATAACGGCTAGTTTGATTGGTTATGGTGTGTTAAAATCTCGAAGTTGCGTACAATGCACGCCATTGCATTATTCGAAAGGATACATACCAAGGAAGCTTGGGGTGTTACATTCTCCCCTGCTTCAATAAATTGCGTCCTCACAATTTTTTAAATTTTTTCTTGGGAATATAATGGAAAGTCCCACATCGGAAAAAGAGTCAATAAAACTATCACTTTAAAAGAAAGAAAGAGAGGTATAAGGGTCATCCAAGATAACCCATACTAGGATTCCATGTAAAAAAATATGGATATGGATGATAAACTAAGTGTCAAGTTTTGATGGAGAGGGATAGAAATCATGATCAGAAGAAAGTTAACAATAAGAAAACCACAAACTTGTGTTGGGACAAACGACCATTAGTCTCCTAGAAGGAAAGTAAACAAACAACATTTTTTTAAGTTACATTACATAAGGACGAGGAATTAATTTATGATATTGACTAAGAACATTATGAGATATACTTACATTTTAAGTATAGTTTCATTCTTTAATAAATTTCCACCACTAACTCAATTTTTTTTAAACGATGACTATTCAAGAAGACTTGGTCACACTGGAAGAGCTAGAATAAACTTCTATAGAATCACATGATCCATGCAGGATAAACTATATATTTACATTGTCTTTGAAGATTAATCAAAACCAAATTGGTTGGTGAATGATCTAATGATCCCCCAAAAGGATATTCCTTGAGATAAATATGCACTAATATTAATTTCTAAATTTGAACCAACAATACCACAAAGTAAAATAAATACCATTCAATAATCACATGTCCTTAAAATCCTTCAATATAATCCAAACTAATATTGAAACCCAAAACATCGAATAATTTGATTATGTAGTCTCCCATGTTAAATTGTATCTCCAAATGACATCAAATACTCTTAAAGTCACATACTTAAAAGTAATTAACATCATCACATATTCCTTGTTATAAGTTAATCATTTCCATAAATAACCCAAATCACTATAAATCCATAATAAAAACGTAGATAAAAATCCACCATTACTCTACAAATGAAACCCCATTGTATTCTATTTTCCATGGGCATATAGTGTTCCCAACAAAGTGAAAATCTTCCAAAATAACATTTATCACTTAATCACCAAATCATTTTCCTATACCAAGGGTATTCATTTGATAATACATAAGAACCCAAATCATCTTATTATTGATCAATAAAATCATTTATCAAAAAAATAGTCACACTAACCAGGGACTTCACGTAGTCCAGTGGTAGGCGATAAATCCCAATCGCACTTTGGTTGTGGGTTCGATTCCCACAGCTTTGTCCGACGTGATGGATTGTCACACGGTCTACGTGTTGCCCTTTTTCAAAAACTATATTTTATAATATTACTAAAATGAGATAAATTCCTCAAAATAACATAATTTAACCACAAATGTTATATCATACCTTGCATTTTCATCCCAAATTATAATAACATATAATTTTCTCAAACCCCAATGATCATATAAAACCAAATGGTTATTTATACCTATATCCACAAGAGAAGAGACAATTATTCCTCAAATATCATTCTCACATGGCAAACTGCGGGGTTAAAAATACAAGAGAAAATTATTCCAAAGTAAACCCATCAACAAGGAGTGCTAATACTTTTTAAATTTTTCTCCAACCATTTATTTCCACATAGATTCTTCTTTGACCAAGTAAATATCCTATAGAATAGGACATTCACCCGGGTAATGGCCAGGTCCCCTACATTTATGGAAAATGACTGTAAATGGACTCTTGGGACCATTTTTATCTTCTCCCATAGTACTCTTCATTTTTCTTCGGAAATTCTTCACTTTATGTCCTTCCTTCCCGCACGTAAAACATTTCGTTGTCCCATTGAGACTCTTTCCTGGGTGTCTCTTTCCACATTTCCTGCATGATGAAAATTGAGGGTTCTTTTCTACATGGTCTCCATTGCTGGAGCTCTTATCATTTATCACCTTTCTCTTCCTTGTTGAGTCTGGGATTTGGTTAATATATATGTTGTTGATCATATTTTTGGAAAACTGATTTGTCATAAAGACGATATCTTTTACACCTATCAGCATTCCATTTTGTTGCTCATTTCCACCATCGTTCCCACCTTGTACATCATTCTCAAAGTCACTATGACTTCCTTGGAATCCAGCCATTGACTAAAACCACAAATCATTGTGTGAGTAACAATAGTCGTAAAATCATTTAGAGATTAAAATGTCACCATATTCTCAATATGAAACATACTAGGATTAACCAAGGTCATTTACTCTCATCTTATATATATATTACTTAAATCGGTTTGTAAAGAAAATGTAAATTATCCTAAGAATATCCCTCGGGAGTGTCGTAACCAAGAGTGCAGCAAGGCCCGTTTTCGTGCACCAGTTCCCGTTCGAGTCTAGCTCAAAGTGGTGTTTTTGGGTTTTACCCCTAGGTACATCTGTGCCAAAGCCGCCTCTACCTGCTCGTATACAGACAGAGATGTATTGCTCGGAAAACTCACAAAATCTCTACAATACCAAAATTCTAAGAAGATCTTTTATACTAATCCTCAAAGCTCATCTTAGGTCTACGTGCTCTAATCAGAGTTTATCTAAATCTAGCTTCCAAGGTTTGTACTAAACTTCCTCTGATACCAACTGTAACGCCCCAACCCTAGTTACCTAGAGTCGGTGCATTATTACATAACATTGGCATGATCACGAGAAAGATCAAGTATCGAAAGACCGATTAGTTTAGTAACCTTGGAATAACTAGATACATCCATAAATTTTTACATTACATCATAAAAAAACATATTGTCTTCATATCCCCTCATACTATCCCTGCAGGCCATTCATAAATTACTTCTTCATAATCCTGGGAAAAATAAAACATTGAAAGGGGTGAGCTCAGATGCTCAGTAAGGATAACATTATAGCATAAGATTTTATAAATAAGCATACACACTTAAGGAAGTTTATAACTAAAACAAAATCATTTTAAACTTGAACTTCAGCCTAAAATGGAAAAGATAAAATAAAATAATGTCATTTACTTACTCACATGGATATTCTACTAGTCGAACAATCCCATGCATTATCAATAACCACTTTCATAATGATGGAATGCATAATGCCAGACTATCATAACCACATAGCCAAGGCCACGTGCCAAGACTACAAATAAGATTTTGCCAAGGCCTTGTGCCAAGACAGTAGTTTGTCTCATGAGACCTACCGATGCATCGAGGAGCTATAGCGGGCTCCACCCGTCACTTATTAAGTCCAACGCATTCCTCATATGAATAGGTTTAAACATAACATAAACATTCGTATTAAAACTAGCATATGAAATGTCAATACATTAATCACAAACCATGAATGGTATAAAAATATCACATCCACAGTCAAACATAACTCATTCGATACAATATGGAAGATTATATTGTGTCACATTAACCTCAATCAAGAATAATGAAGGATGTTGACATAGATGAAAATAATTATCAAAACTATTTGAGAGAAATATCCCCCTTTTCTTGAAAACATTTAAAAGTCACACTATTTTTCTAGACGCCATTTAAAATTAGATTTTTTAATCAAAGTGTCCAATACCACTTTGAAACATTTAAAAGGATTTTTAATTTTAAAACAATAATCTCCATATAAATAAATCCTTAAAACCATTTTTTTAAACATGGACATTAATGAGCAAGATTTAGAAGAATAAGTCTTTAAAACACTTAAAAAGGTATTTTAGTTAGAGTTTCTAACCAAAATAGAGACACTTGAATACAAATAATTGATGTAATCAAAACATTGTAATATTATGAAAGTAAAGGGATTCATGATATACTATGTCAAATTACATTATATACACCACATAAAAGCGATTTGGTGTATATCAACAAAGAAGTCTCAATGGAATGTTAATTGAGATGAAATCTCTCATAGAGGCCGTACCCTTAGGATAAGGATAAATCAAAGACATGGTTATGTGTGAAAAATATAAATACACTAAATATGATTGGATATTAAGTGTAAAACAATCAAAGGACATTCACACATAATCTTGTAAAAACAACACCAATGAATTGGATGTTTAACTCAACAAATGGAGAATGAGTTAAAATTACTCTTATCAAATTCATATGGATGACTTGAGAAATTATCAATGGAGTGATTATGTGTATCAAAAGTATATCCACAGAAAAGGGGAGTGGAAATTATGACATAAGCAAATGAATAGTGATTCCACACATAATCTTGGGGTAATATAACAATGAAATATGCGTAAAGCCAAATGAGTGGAAATTGAAATCTCAAATTCCCTTATCGATTAGGTAACTTACGAAACATACACCCATGAAAGAAGTATCATACCATGATGATGTAAATACCCATAAATTAAAGTTTATTACACAATGAATATGATCATGGGCAGTACACATACACCATATGCAATAATTAAGTGGTGATCAATGGAATTCTCACAGAATTAAAAGTGAGATAAGAAACCCCTTACCATATTAATCAACTGAGTCGTATGGCCAAAAGTTAATAACCACCAAATGATTTATATAATAACATGAATATAAAGAGAATCATGATAATATTTATCAAATGATAGCTCACAATACACCACTTTCAATAATTTAGTGGTGAACAATGGAAATCTCACGGAATTGAAAGTGAGATAAGAAAATCCCTTACCACATTAATCAACTGAGTCGTATGGCCAAAAGTTAGTAACAACCAAATGATTTATAGAATAACATGAATATAAAGAGAATCATGATAATATGTATCATATGGTAGTACACAATACACCACTTTCAATAATTTAGTGGCGAACAATGGAAATCACACGGAATTGAAAGCGAGATAAGAAAATCCCTTACCACATTAATCAACTGAGTCGTATGGCCAAAAGTTATTAACCACCAAATTATTTACAGAATAACATGAATATAAAGTGAATCATGATAATATTTATCAAATGGTAGTACACAATACACCACTTTCAATAATTTAGTGGCGAACAATGGAAATCTCACGGAATTGAAAGTGAGATAAGAAAATCCCTTACTATGTACTTTTTCCTTGGTCGACAGTAGGTTTACCTCATGTATAATGGTGAAATAATTGTTATTGAATTATACAAGAATAATTTACTTTAATATGATATCATGTATGATCTTTTAACATTGATTTGTTAATAATATCTTAGAATTATCGTCATTTCAGGTGTTAACTGGTTCATTTTACTTTATATTCTTTGTTATGTGAGCCATATTTATTAATGAGATGTATATTATTAATATCCAGAATGATATCAAGTCCTTATAAACTATTTTTAAATCATCAAATTATAATTATACTTTAATGGATATGATGGAGAATGAATCTCATCGCGTTCGTGGAGACGGCAGTCCGTACATACGCACGAGCGACAATATCATTCTTTTGATATTAAAATAATATATAATTGGATGTTATATCATATATACAGAATCATTATCATGTTATATTTTTTATTTACATGAGTTACACATCATTATTATACCCATCCAAATAATAATATATTGAATAACAATTACACCACGACGTGGAGACGGTAAGCCGTACGTACGCATGTATGGTGACATGTTATTCAAAGGATGGATAGAATATTGAATATGGGTGTACCATATTTATAATAATATCACAGTATATATATAAGATACTGGAGTTATTATTTTATAATGGTAATAACAAAGAAAGAGGAAGTGGAAGAAGAAAGGAACTTGAAAAGGGGTGGTGAAAACATTACCTCTTCTTCGGGTTCTTCCTTTTGATTTGATCAAAAGGGCTCCATAGGTTGGCTTTCTGATCAAAATAAGGCCTTTAGGTTGTGTTGAGGGAAGTTGAGATAGTATGTGGTCAGGGGTTGGCCGAACCAAAGGGCTTTGAAGGTGTGAAGAAATGATGAGTAGGAGTGCCCTTTTATAAGAGGGGTGGGGGGCACCTTTGGAAAAGCTAGAAAGATTAATTTATAATAAATTCATATTCGGTTTATATTGGCTCCAAAGTTTATTATTTAAATTTTAATTTGGGTATGGGCCAAAAACAACTCATCCAATAGAATTTAAATAGGTTTGGGCCATTATATTAACCTTATCTTTAAGTATTAACTCTTAGTTAATTAGTTTCACTTTTACAATGTCTCTTTGTATTTTTATATTATATGGTTAATAAACTTACTATATACATCCAAGCGACCCCCAAGTGGTCCATTAATGATGAAACTATCATGATATAAGTCTCTTGGCCGAACCTTATACTTTTTAGGAATTTAATATCTATTAATAATATAATATGTTTTTTAAGAACTCTTTTATGTCAATTTTGACACTATTCAATAGTTGATTTTTGTGAAACACATAACAGATTGATTACTTAGAAAAAAGTCAATTAAATCAATCCTAATATGTCATATTATCCTAGAAAATTATTTTAATTCCTTAAAAGTTTCATATTATATTTATTTGGGTATTTATAATATCAATTATTGTTATTTTTCACTATTAAAGTAATTAATTCATCATCATTGTGTCATAAATAAATTAAATTATTTAATGTATAAAAATTATAAATAAATTATCATTATGTAGGAAATCTTATTTTTCCTTTCTAATGAATATTTATAAACTAAAATAAAACATATTTAACCCTCTGTAACAATTGTTTTGTTAAAAGATATATGCTTGTGTCATTTTTGTACTTATTTTAACTTAATTAAAATAAAGTGTCATTATCACTTACAAGTGGATCCATGGGGTTCCAAAATCGACCCAAAGATGCCCATGGTAGACCATCTATCAACCAATAGGGTTAAGACACGTTTTAGGGTAATTTAGTATTATTATAATATTATTTTTAACCATTGTTTACCAGATTTACCCTTTAACCATGGTAAATAAAATATTTACCAGAGTAATTATCCAAAATGTTTAAAAATAAAAGTTACCTATTTACACAATTTGAAAATCCTGATTCCAAATATGAAATCCATTTTTCCAAGTTCAAAACACAGAAGTGGCAGAAATTAATTTAAAATTAATTCCCGTTGTTAAAACAAAAAGCGTGTTTTTTAGAGATAATAACTATCAAAAGATTGTCACTTGTTTATGTCTGGTTTAAATGTGAAATTTTGTTCAATGACCCACATTGTATTATATGGTAAAAATATATTCTAAATATACTTTAAAACCACTCAAATTCATAATTTATCACTATTAATTATTTTTATTAAAAAAGTTGTTTTTAATTAAAATTTAGTAATTTTCACTATTCATAAAAATATGAAAGTTATCCGAAAAGCACCAAAATTTCACCCTAGGCTAATTTCGATATTCCGAATCCAAAAATGAAGTCCATTTTGAGAGATAAAATTTATAAAATTTCAAGAAGTAGGTATTAATATTCATAACGGCTAGTTTGATTGGTTATGGTGTGTTAAAATCTCGAAGTTGCGTACAATGCACGCAATTGCATTATTCGAAAGGATATATACCAAGGAAGCTTGGGGTGTTACACACAATTCATTGACGTGAGGATTCTGTAGGTGGATAGGGGTGATGGTGTAGGTGACTCATAAGGCATCATTGTCACCTTCACGAAAAATAAACACAACACAAGTAAAATAAATTTATAAATTAATTATGTTAAAATAATTAAATAAATTATAAATAATGTTAATTAAAAATAAAATGTTGAATATTTAGCAACAAAATAGAAACAACTCCTATATACAATTTATAATTTATCAAATTAACTGTAAAAACAAAAAAATATTAATCTTTTTTCATTAAATAATTATTTAATTAATATAATTACTGGAATTAAAGAATAAAATTAAAATTATGTTTTAAATACATAAATATTTGAATTTAATTGAAAAAATTATATTGATTATTTTAATAATTAAAAAATGAAATCCAAAAATTTATTTTTTAGAGATGAAAATAAATAATTAATACTTGAATCAATATATTAATGAATTGAACATTATTTAATTTAAAATTAATTAAAAAAATTAATAATTTTTTTGAATTAATAAAGTAATTAAAATATGTTGATTAAAAAAGTACACTGGATACAAAATGAATAAAAGATTAAAATAAAAAAAAGTGGAAGAAAGAATTATATAATAATAAAATGATTTTAAATAAAAAAATAATCTATAAAATACATAGTTTATTCTAAAAAATTTATTTTACCCATGAATTTACAAAAACCAAATAATTGATAATTATTGAACCAAATTCATAAATTTCAAATTAAAAAGTGGATAAAAATATTAAAATGGATTTGTGAATGTGTAAAGTATAAAAGACATATGAAATTCCCGCACACCTTAAAATTTTTTTATCTCCAAACAAATTCATTATTTTGGCTTCTTCAAACAGAATTAATGATTTTTCCGAAAAATCAAAAATTAAGAATGTTTGGGCTTTAAATTCAGAGCCACAAAATCTGATAGTGGGTCATGCTTTTCCAAGGGGAGTTCAAAACATGTCATGCCAAGTATCAAAGGAACACTGAAAATAAATGGTCTCACAAACTCATACACTATAATTCATTTCATGACTCATATAAGAAATCATTAACTACCCTGACTTTATTTCTCAGTTCATGATCTAATCCAAGGATTAATTACATATTGAATTAAATGGAATTAAAACCATAACCACAAGCACATTTAATTATCACTTTATCCTAGGTTCAAAAATTTAAATTCAATTTTATTCCATCACATAATTAATTCAACTGAAATGAATTTTAATTATATCAAGAGTTCCATTTTCATTTGAGTTCAAAATACCAATAATCTTAATGAATTCATTTTTGACAAGAGTGCATTTTTCTAATTTTTCCTAGCCATATTCCATGTGAAAGGAACATTACATATCACTTATTCAGATTGAAATTGGATTTTATTTATTAACAGAAGCACAAGTAGTGATCTTTCTTAGATACTCTGTAACGCCCCGACCCCAGTTACCCAGAGTCGGTGCATTAATTACATAACATTGGCATGATCACAAGAAAGATCAAATCTCAAAAGGTCGATTAGTTTAGTAGCCTTGGAATAACTAGATACATCCATAAATTTTTACATTACATCATAAAAAAACATCTTGTCTTCATATCCCCTCATACTATCCCTGCAGGTCATTAATAAATTACGTCTTCATAATCCTGGGAAAAATAAAACATTGAAAGGGGTGAGATCAGATGCTCAGTAAGGATAACATTATAGTAGAAGCTTTCATAAATAAGCATAAACACTTAAGGCAGTTTATAACTAAAACAAAAGTCTTTTAAACTTGAATTTCAGCATAAAATGGCAAAGATAAAATAAAATAATTCCATTTACTTACTCACATGGGTATTCTACTAGTCGAATAATCCCATGCATTATCAATAACCACTTTCATAATGATGGAATGCATAATGCTAAACTTTAATTTCTTTTCAAGGCCTCGTCCCAAGACCTTGGGGCTAACTGTAACCGGAACCCAACCCGGAGTGCCTCTAATAACCGGACACCAACCCGGAGTGCCTCTAATAACCGGACACCAACCCGGAGTGCCTCTAATAACCGGAGACCAAACCGGAGGGCTTACTTTTACTAGTCCCTAACCTGGAGGGCTTACTTTTACCAGTCCCCAACCTGGAGGGATTACTTTTACCAGTCCCCAACCTGGAACATACTTGTCCAACACATTCATATGAAGTAAAGGTTGAAATATAACATAAACATTCTTATTGTAACTAACATACGAAATGTCAATACTTTACTCATAAACCATGAATGCTATAAAAATAACACATCCACAGTCAAACATAACTCATTAGATATAATATGGAAGATTGTATTGTATCACATTAACCTCAATCAAGAATAATGAAGGATGTTGACATAGATGAAAATAATCATCAAAACAATTTGAGAGAAATATCCCCCTTTTCTTGAAATCATTCAAAAGTCACAATATTTGTCAAGAATCCATTTAAAATAGATTTTTGAATCAAAGTGTCCCATACCAATTTGAAACTTTTAAAAGGAGTTTTGATTTTAATACTTTAATTTCCATATAAATAAATCCTTAAAACCATTTTTAAAACATGGACATTAATGAGCAAGATTTAGAAGAATAAGTCTTTAAAAAATTTAAAAATGGTATTTCAGTTAGAGATTCTAACCAAAAGAGACACTTGAATACAAATAATTGAGGTAATCAAAACTTTGTAATATCATGAGAATAAAGGGATTCATGATATACTATGTCAAAGTACATTATATACACCACATAAAAGTGATTTGGTGTATATCAACAAAGAAGTCTCAATGGAATGTAAATTGAGATGAAATATCTCATAAAGGTCGTATCCTTAGGTTAAGGATAAATCAACAACATAATTATGTGTGAAAAATATAAATACACTAAATATGATTGGATATTCAGTGTAAAACAATCAATGGATATTCACACATATTCTTGTAAAAACAACACCAACGAATTGGATGTTTAACTCAACAAATGGTGAATGAGTTAAAATTACTCTTATCAAATTCATATCAATGACTTGAGAATTACCAATGAGTGATAATGTGTATCAAACTTATATCCATAGGAAGGGGAGTGTAAATTATGACATAATCAAATGAATAATGATTCCACACATAATCATGGAGTAATATAATCAATGAAATATGCGTAAAGCCAAATGAGTGGGAATTGAAATCTCAATTTCCCTTACCGATTAGGTAACATACGAAACATACACCCATGAAAGAAGTATCATACCATGATGATGTAAATACCCATAAAATAAAGTATATTACACAATGAATACAATCATGGGCAGTACACATACACCACATGCAATAATTAAGTGGTGATCAATGGAAATCTCACGAAATTAAAAGTGAGATAAGAAACCCCTTACCACGTTAATCAACTGAGTCGTATGGCCAAAAGTTAATAACCACCAAATGATTTACATAATAACATGAATATAAATAGAATCATGAATATATATCTAATGGCAGTACACAATACACCACTTTCAATAATTTAGTGGCGAAAAATGGAAATCTCACGGAATTGAAAGTGAGATAAGAAAATACCTTACTTTTTACTTTTTCCTTGGTCGATGGTAGGTTTACCTCTTGTATAATGGTGAAATAATTGTTACTTAATAATACAAGAATAATTTACTTTAATATGATATCATATATGATCTTTTAACATTGATTTGTTAATAATATCATAGAATTATTGTCATTTCGGGTGTTAACGATTCGTTCTTCTTAAATGTTTGGTTACGTAAGACATGTTTGTAATGGATAGATTATATCTTATTCATAATCAGAATGATATTAACATTATTTTTAACCCTAAAATGAGAATAAGACTTGAATGGATACGATGGAGGATGGATCTCACCGTGTTCGTGGAGACGGTAGTCCGTACGTACGCACGAACGCTACTTCCATTTAATTTTTCATTTTAAAAGAATTGAATCCAAATGATACATAGGTATATTATTTTTCCAGTATAGTATTATATTTTATATATGTTAATTATGTTCATTAACACCATTCTTTATACGTTCCATGTCTGGTATGAACGAGTCATATCATTTTAAGGGGGCGGTAGTCCGCACTTCCTCAAATGAAATTATAGTATATATATACAACATGAAACGAATAATGGTATGAAATAAAATAGAATTAAAGAAGCTTATATATAAAATATGTATAATTAATATCACACTTAATTACAGTGCCATCATAATGGCCACCCTGAGAGGCGGTAAGATGTATTTCAACAATCATCGTTTCGTGAGGCGTTAGTTTGTCATTCACAGAAACATTATGTTCATCATCCATTAGATGGAGGTGTGTGTATGTTTAGTTCTAATCCTTCTTATAAAAACATCCTAGTATATATAGGATACTTTTGTTGTTATAAAAGAAAGGAAATAAAAAGAGTTTGGGGGTTGGAGAAGCAAAATAAATGAAAATAATTTAAGATAAATCGTTACCTTTAATTTAGGTAACTCACTTTGGTTGGAACCAAAGGACTTCTTGAAATGCTTTCATCCTAAGGGGAAGCATCAAGGAGGAGTAGAGGGATGTGGGGAGCTTATTTGGGTAGAGTTTGGACGAGCCAATTGGCTTGAGAGGTGTTAGGAAATGGGAAGGAGGAGTGCCCTTTTATAAGAGGGGTGAGGGGCACCTTTGGAAAAGCTAGAGATATTAGTTTATAATAAATTCATAATCGGTTTCCAATGGCTCCAAAGTTGACTATTCAAAGTTTAAGTTGGTTATGGGTCGCAAACAACTCAACAAATATAATTTAGACAGGTTTGGGTACTTATATTAACCTTATTTTTAAGTATTAACTCTAAGTTAATTAGTTTCACTTTTACAATGTCTCTTTGTATTTTTATATAATATGGTTAATAAACTCACTATATACTTCCAAACGACCCCCAAGTGGTCCATTAATGATGAACCTATCATGATATCAGTCTCTTGGCCGATCCTTAGATTTTTAGGAATTTAATATCAATTAATAATATAATATTTGTTTTAAGAACTCTTTTATGTCAATTTTGACACTATTCAATAGTTGATTTTTGTGAAACTCATAACAGATTGATTAATTCTAAAAAAGTCAATTAAATCAATCCTAATATATCATATTATCCTAGAAAATTAGTTTAATTCATTAAAAGTTTCATATTATATTTATTTGGTTATTTATAATATCAATTATTTTAACTTTTCACTATTATAGTAATTACTGCAACATCATTATGTCATAAATAAAATAAATTATTTAATGTCTAAAAATTATAAATAAAATATCATTATGTAGGAAATCGTTTTATATTTCTAATGAATATTTATAATCTAAAATACAACATATATAACCCTATTTAACAATTCTTTTGCTAAAAGATATATGCTTGTGTCATTTTTGTATTTATTTTAATTTAATTAAAATAAAGTGTCATTATCACATACAAATGGATCCATGGTGTCCCAAAATAGACCCAAATATGCCCATGGTCGACCATGTATCAACCAATAGGGTTAAGACACGTTTTAGGGTAATTTAGTATTATTATAATATTATTTTTTAACCCTTATTTACCTGATTTACCATTAACCATGGTAAATAAAATATTTACCGCAGTAATTATTCAAAATGTCTAAAAATAAAAGTTACCTATTTACACAATTTGAACATCCTGATTCCAAATATAGAATCCATTTTTCTAAATTCAAAACACATAAGTGGAAGAAATTAATTTAAAATTAATTCCCGCTGTCAAAACAAAAAGCGTGTTTTTAAGAGATAATAACTATCAAAAGATTGACACTTGTTTATGTTCGGTTTAATTGTAAAATAATGTCCAATGACCAAAATTATATTAAATGGTAAAAATATATTCTAAATATACTTTAAAACAACTCAAATTCATAATTTATCACTATTAATTATTTTGATTAAAAAAGTTGTTTTTAATTAAAATTTAGTAATTTTCACTATTAATCAAAATATGAAAGTTATCCAAAAAGTACCAAAAATTCACCCTAGGATTATTTCGATATTACGAATCCAAAAATGAAGTCCATTTTGAGAGATAGAATTTATAAAATTTCAAAAAGTAGGTATTACTATTCATAACGTCTAGTTTGATTGGTTATGGTGTGTTAAAATCTCGAAGTTATGTACAATACACGCCATTGCATTATTCGAAAGGAAACATACCGAGGAAACTTGGGGTGTTACATTCTCCCCTCATTCAATAAATTGCGTCCTCGAAATTTTTAAAATTTTTCTTGGGAATATAATGGAAAGTCCCAGATCGGAAAAAGAGCCAATAAAACTATCACTTTAAAAGAAAGAAAGAGAGGTATAAGGTTCATCCATGATAACCCATACTAGGATTCCATGTAAGAAAACATGGATATGGATGATAAACTAACTGTCAAGTTCTGATGGAGAGGGATAGAAATCATGATCAGGAGAAAGTTAACAATGAGAAAACCACAAACTTGTGTTGGGACAAACGACCATTAGTCTCTTAGTAGGAAAGTAAACGGACAACATTTTTTTTAAGTTACATTACATAAGGAAGAGGAATTCATTTATGATATTGACTAAGAACATTATGAGATATACATACATTTTAAGTAGATTTTCATTCTTTAATAAATTTCCACCACTAACTCAATTTTTTTTTAAACGATGAGTATTCAAGAAGACCTGGTCACACTGGAAGAGCTAGAATAAACTTCTATAGAATCACATGATCCATGAAGGATAAACCATATATTTACATTGTCTTTGAAGATTAATCAAAACCAAAATGGTTAGTGAATGATCTAATGATCCCCCAAAAGGATATTCATTGAGATAAATATGCACTAATCTTAATTCCTAAAATTAAACCAACAATACCCCAAAGTTAAATAAATACCATTCAATAATCAATTGTCCTTAAAATCCTTCCATATAATCCAAAGTAATATTCAAACCCCAAAGCATTAAAGAATTTGATTATGTAGTCTCCCAAGTTAAATTGTATCTCCAAATGACATAAACTACTCTTAAAGTCACATACTCAAAAGTAATTAACCTAATCACATATTCTCTATTATAGGTTAATCATTTCCATAAATAACCCAAATCACTATAAATCCACAATAAAAACAAAGATAAAAATCTACCATTAATCCTCAAATGAAACCCCATAGTATTCTATTTTCCTTGGGCATATAGTGTTCCCAACAAATCGAACATCGTCCAAAATAATATTTATCACTTTAGCACCAAATCATTTTCCTATACCAAGGGTATTCATTTGATAAGAAATAAGAACCCAAATTAACTTATTATTGATCAATAAAATCATTTAACTAAAAAAAATAGTCACACTAACCAGGGACTTCACGTAGTCCAGTGGTAGGCGATAAATCCCATTCGCACTTTGGTTGTGGGTTCGATTCCCACAGATTTGTCCGACACGATGGGTTGTCACACGGTCTACGTGTTGTCCTTTTTTAAAAACTATATTTTATAATATTATCAAAATGAGATAATTTCCTCAAAATAACATAATTTAACCACAAATATTATATCATACCTTGCATTTTCATCCCAAATTATAATAACTTATAATTTCCTCAAACCCAATGATCATATAAGACCAAATGGTTATTTATAACTATATCCGCAACAGAAAAGAAAATTCTTCCTCAGATATCATTTTCACATGATAAATTGCAGGTTTACACATACAAGAGAAAATTATTCCAAAGTAATCCCATCAATAAAGAGCACTAACACTTTTAAACATTTCACAATCCATTTATTTCCACATAGGTTCTTCATCATATGTTCCTCGGGTTCCCACATTGCCTCTTCCATCTTATGATTTCTCCATAGATCTTTTACCAGACAAGTCATCCGGTTTCTCAACACTTGATATTTGGTATTGAGAATTCTGATAGGCTCTCCATAATAATATAGATCGAGTTCCAGTTATAATTCTTCATAGGTGAGTACATGCATTGGGTCAGGCATGTATTTTGTTACTAGAGGTATGTGGATCACAACAAGAACTCTGGAGAGACTAGGCGGATTTTCCTTTTGGTAGAATGCATTCATGTGTCACAATGGTACCTCAGGAATTTTTCAAAATCATCTAATTCCATTACCCAAAAACTCCTTATCCATTTTGGATTATATCGATGGAAGCATCGATGCATAATAAAAAATAGGTATTTCTTATATATAATTTTGAGACATCGTCTTTATCATGTTTTTTAGAAAAATTCTCACTGATTCATCTTCAAATATTTCAAAATAAGGTTTTGTTAAATCAGTTTTCGTATATCCCAAAAGACATAAATATATAATTTGATATATATAGGCTGCTCGAAGGTCTCCCTCTTCTACAGCATCTAGAAAATCATTTAGTGCATCGTAATTTTGAGATAAAGTGAATAATTTGAAAAGACCTTGATGGTACTTCCCACTCTTAGCGTGGTAAGAAAGTTGAGAGCGCAACATTATCCCATAGTCGATACATGATCCTTGAAAGAATCATGCAATGCTAGAGGTATTTGATGTCTCATAAAGTTGTTTGCATGTAACTTGGACATTTGAGAATGTTTCAACATCGTCTGTGCATGACTTCTGGATAATAATTGTATGTAGTTCTTCAGGAAGAGAGAGAAGAGTTGTTCGTGATCTTGCTCCCTCCATGTTTCAACTAACAAAAGAAAATACAATTAGGGTTTTTGAATACTTATCTAATAAGAATGTAAAAAAAATAGACATAATAGGATAATATTGTAATTGTACAATATATCCTAACTTGGGGTACCCTATGTTAAAATCTAGGTTATCCACTATCTATTTGCCGACATATATTCTTAGGGGCATTTTTTTTGTATTCCCTTAATAATGGTTTATACTAATCTTGTGAATTTACCAAAGCATATCCCCCAGGAGTGTCGTAACCAAGAGTGCAGCAATGCCCGTTGTCGTGCACCAGTTCCCGTTCGAGTCTAGCTCAAAGCGGTGTTTTCGGTTTTTACCCCTAGGTACATATGTGCCAGAGCCGCCTCTACCTGCTCGTATCCAGACAAGGATGTATTGCTCGGAAAACTCACAAAATCTCTACAATACCAAAATTCTAGGAAGTTCTTCTATACTAATCCTCAAAGTTCATCTTAGGTTTACGTGCTCTAATCAGAGTTTATCTAAATCTAGCTTCCAAGGTTTGTACTAAACTTACTCTGATACCAACTGTAACGCCCCGACCCTAGTTACCCAGAGTCGGTGCATTAATTACATAAAATTGGCATGATCACAAGAAAGATCAAATCTCGAATGATCGATTAGTTTAGTAGCCTTCGAATAACTAGATACATCCATAAATTTTTACATTACATCATTAAAAAAACATCTTGTCTTCATATCCCCTCATACTATCCCTGCAGGTCATTCATAAATTACTTCTTCATAATCCTGGGAAAAATAAAACATTGAAAGGGGTGAGATCAGATGCTCAGTAAGGATAACATTATAGTAGAAGCTTTCATAAATAAGCATAAACACTTAAGGCAATTTATAACTAAAACAAAAGCCTTTTAAACTTGAATTTCAGCATAAAATGGCAAATATAAAATAAAATAATGCCATTTACTTACTCACATGGATATTCTACTAGTCGAATAATCCCATGCATTATCAATAACCACTTTCATAATGATGGAATGCATAATGCTAAACTTTAATTTCTTTTCAAGGCCTCGTCCCAAGACCATGGGGCTAACTGTAACCGGAACCCAACCCGGAGTGCCTCTAATAACCGGACACCAACCCGGAGTGCCTCTAATAACCGGACACCAACCCGGAGTGCCTCTAATAACCGGAGACCAAACCGGAGGGCTTACTTTTACCAGTCCCTAACCTAGAGGGCTTACTTTTACCAGTCCCCAAACTGGAGGGATTACTTTTACCAGTCCCCAACCTGGAACATACTTTTCCAACACATTCATATGAAGTAAAAGTTAAAAATATAACATAAACATTCTTATTGGATCTAACATACGAAATGTCAATACTTTACTCATAAACCATGAATGCTATAAAAATAACACATCGACAGTCAAACATAACTCATTAGATATAATATGGAAGATTGTATTGTATCACATTAACCTCAATCAAGAATAATGAAGGATGTTGACATAGATGAAAATAATCATCAAAACAATTTGAGAGAAATATCCCCCTTTTCTTGAAATCATTCAAAAGTCACAATATTTGTCAAGAATCCATTTAAAATAGATTTTTGAATCAAAGTGTCCCATACCACTTTGAAACTTTTAAAAGGAGTTTTGATTTTAAAACTTTAATGTCCATATAAATAATTCCTTAAAACCATTTTTAAAACATGGACATTAATGAGAAAGATTTAGAAGAATAAGTCTTTAAAACAGTTAAAAATGGTATTTTAGTTAGAGATTATAACCAGAAGAGACACTTGAATACAAATAATTGAGGTAATCAAAACTTTGTAATATCATGAGAATAAAGGGATTCATGATATACTATGTCAAAGTACATTATATACACCACATAAAAGTGATTTGGTGTATATCAACAAAGAAGTCTCAATGGAATGTAAATTGAGATGAAATCTCTCATAAAGGCCGTATCCTTAGGTTAAGGATAAATCAACGACATAATTATGTGTGAAAAATATAAATACACAAAATATGATTGAATATTCAGTGTAAAACAATCAAAGGATATTCACACATATTCTTGTAAAAACAACACCAACGAATTGGATGTTTAACTCAACAAATGGTTAATGAGTTAAAATTACTCTTATCAAATTCATATCAATGACTTGAGAATTACCAATGAGTGATTATGTGTATCAAAATTATATCCACAGGAAGGGGAGTGGAAATTATGACATAATAAAATGAATAGTGATTCCACACATAATCATGGATTAATATAATCAATGAAATATGCATAAAGCCAAATGAGTGGGAATTAAAATCTCAAATTCCCTTACCGATTAGGTAACATACGAAACATACACCCATGAAAGAAGTATCATACCATGATGATGTAAATACCCATAAATTAAAGTATATTACACAATTAATACAATCATGGGCAGTACACATACACCACATGCAATAATTAAGTGGTGATCAATGGAAATCTCACGAAATTAAAAGTGAGATAAGAAACCCCTTACCACGTTAATAAACTGAGTCGTATGGCCAAAAGTTAATAACCACCAAATGATTTACAGAATAACATGAATATAAATAGAATCATGAATATATATCAAATGGCAGTACACAATACACCAATTTCAATAATTTAGTGGCGAAAAATGGAAATCTCACGGAATTGAAAGTGAGATAAGAAAATCCCTTACTTTTTACTTTTTCCTTGTTCGATGGTAGGTTTACCTCCTGTATAATGGTGAAATAATTGTTACTGAATAATACAAGAATCATTTACTTTAATATGATATCATATATGATCTTTTAACATTGATTTGTTAATAATATCTTAGAATTATTGTCATTTCGGGTGTTAACGATTCGTTCTTCTTAAATGTTTGGTTACGTAAGACATGTTTGTAATGGATAGATTATATCTTATTCATAATAATAATGATATTAAAATTATTTTTAACCCTAAAATGAGAATAAGAATTGAATGGATACGATGGAGGATGGATCTCACCGTGTTCGTGGAGACGGTAGTCCGTACGTACGCACGAACGCTACTTCCATTTAATTTTTCATTTTAAAAGAATTGCATCCAAATGATATATAGGTATATTATTTTTCCAGTATAGTATTATATTTTATATATGTTACTTATGTTCATTAACACCATTCTTTATACGTTCCATGTGTGGTATGAACGAGTCATATCATTTTAAGGGGGCGGTAGTCCGCACATCCTCAAATGAAATTATCGTATATATATACAACATGAAACGAATAATGGTATGAAATAAAATGGAATTACAGAAGCTTATATATAAAATATGTATCATTAATATGACAGTTAATTACAGTGCCATCATAATGGCCACCATGAGAGGCGGTAAGATGTATTAGAACAATCATCGTTTCGTGAGGCGTTAGTTTTCCATTCACAGAAACATTATGTTCATCATCCATTAGATGGAGGTGTGTGTATGTGTAGTTCTAATACATCTTATAAAAACATCCTAGTATATTTAGGATACTTTTGTTGTTATAAAAGAAAGGAAATAAAAAGAGTTTGGGGGTTGGAGAAGCAAAATAAATTAAAATAATTTAAGATAAATCGTTACCTTTAATTTAGGTAACTCAATTTGGTTGGAACCAAAGGACTTCTTGAAATGCTTTCTGCCTAAGGGGAAGCTTCAAGGAGGAGGAGAGGGATGTGGGGAGCTTATTTGGGCAGAGTTTGGACGAGACAATTGGCTTGAGAGGTGTGAGGAAATGGGAAGGAGGAGTTCCCTTTTATAAGAGGGGTGAGGGGCACCTTTGGAAAAGCTAGAGATATTAGTTTATAATAAATTCATAATCGGTTTCCAATGGCTCAAAAGTTGAATATTCAAAGGTTAAGTTGTGTATGGGTCGAAAAAAACTCAACCAATATAATTTAGACAGGTTTGGGTACTTATATTAACCTTATCGTTAAGTATTAACTTTAAGTTAATTAGTTTCACTTTTACAATGTCTCTTTGTATTTTTATATAATATGGTTAATAAACATACTATATACTTCAAAACGACCACCAAGTGGTCCATTAATGATGAAACTATCATGATATCAGTCTCTTTGTCGATCCTTAGATTTTTAGGAATTTAATATCAATTAATAATATAATATTTCTTTTAAGAACTCTTTTATGTCAATTTTGTCACTATTCAATAGTTGATTTTTGTGAAACTCATAACAGATTGATTACTTCGAACAAAGTCAATTAAATCAATCCTAATATATCATATTATCCTATAAAATTAGTTTAATTCATTAAAAGTTTCATATTATATTTATTTGGGTATTTATAATATCAATCATTTTAATTTTTCACTATTATAGTAATTACTACATCATCATTGTGTCATAAATAAAATAAATTATTTAATGTCTAAAAATTATAAATAAAATATCATTATGTAAGAAATATTTTTATCTTTCTAATTAATATTTATAATCTAAAATCCAACATATATAACCCTATGTAACAATTGTTATTCTAAAAGATATATGCTTGTGTCATTTTTGTATTTATTTTAACTTAATTAAAATAAAGTGTCATTATCACTTACAAGTGGATCCATGGGGTCCCAAAATAGACCCAAAGATGCCCATGGTAGACCATGTATCAACCAATAGGGTTAAGACACGTTTTAGGGTAATTTAGTATTATTATAATATTATTTTTTAACCCTTATTTACTGGATTTACCCTTAACCATGGTAAATAAAATATTTACCGCAGTAATTATTCAAAATGTCTAAAAATAAAAGTTGCCTATTTACACAATTTGAACATCCTGATTCCAAATATGGAATCCATTTTTCTAAATTCAAAACACAGAAGTGGCAGAAATTAATTTAAAATTAATTCCCGCTGTCAAAACAAAAAGCGTGTTTTTAAGAGATAATAACTATCAAAAGATTGACACTTGTTTATGTTCGGTTTAATTGTAAAATAATGTTCAATGACCAAAATTATATTAAATGGTAAAAATATATTCTATGTATACTTTAAAAAAACTCAAATTAATAATTTATCACTATTAATTATTTTGATTCAAATAGTTGTTTTTAATTAAAATTTAGAAATTTTCACTATTCATCAAAATATGAAAGTTATCCAAAAAGTACCAAAATTTCACCCTAGGCTAATTTCGATATTACGAATCCAAAAATGAAGTCCATTTTGAGAGATAGAATTTATAAAATTTAAAAAAGTAGGTATTACTATTCATACCGGCTAGTTTGATTGGTTATGGTGTGTTAAAATCTCGAAGTTGTGTACAATGCATGCCATTGCATTATTCGAAAGGAAACATACCGAGGAAACGTGGGGTGTTACATACTCACCATGGGTTCCCAATTTCCAATTTTACTACAGTTTCAAAAGAACTAAATATTAATCATTTTATTTGATTTCATAATGTGATTGAGAAATTAGTTTTATAAAAATTGTGAGCCCCATAGTTTCTTAAGAAAATTTCTAGTTACCCTATGTCTCGATCCTAATTCCACAAGAACAATCAAGTCACACTCCCTTTCTCATTTCTTTAACAAAAATTCCATAATATTGTGAACAACTCCATTCAGCAATCACTCATCCTCAATAGTTTTGGACTATGTGAAACTCTCAACATCCTGAAAGAAGTAATCCACTAAAAATGACAGAATTATAGTTCAACTAAACTTAAATGACCTTAAATTGAAGAAAGAATTTGAAAATTTTGAATGATTTGGAAATTTTGTTAAATTTTTTAATAAATTAAGGGGGTAATTTTAAATGTCCAGACTAAGCCCTCTCCCCCACACTTAAAACCTAGAATTTTACTCAATAGTGAATCCTATTGTAGGAGAAAATAGTCAATGTGTTGAAACAGTTTTTAGTTGTGTCAAGAAGGTTCAAAGAGAAATATTTCCACTCCAAAATGAAAATTAATTAAGAAGAAACATATATACATAAGAAATTAAAACGGATATTTGTTTTGAAAATCCTAGTAGAAGCATGAAACAGGATGAATAAACAGTTGTAGTTAAGTCAAAAAGAGTGCAGTGGGTGGATTATTTTTCGATAATTTTGTTCATCAAAATGTACAACTCAATAGATTAAAGCAGTAGGAACTCATCTAGGGAACATATTCCTAACATTCCACAATATATTATTGGATTCCCCTACACATAATATGATGTGAAGACCTATTAAAAAAGAGCCTAAAATTAATCCTAAAAACAGAATAACAATTCGGAAAAATATTGGAGCTTTAAAATTTAATTTACATTCAACAGATCCTCCTCCAAAGGATTACTCATTTTTATTTCCTACATGTTCAAAAAGATGAAATAAGAATAAATAATTTGATTATCATGAACAATTAACCAAGGTATGAGTGAATGAAATGTCATATATATGATTACGTGGAGAGAAACCTTGGTTATCCATTGTTGAGATCCTTAATTTAATAGCTCTCTAATGTAATAGCAGGTCATGATGCACCTTCAGAAAAAGTAGAGGACACAATGGGGAACAACCAGAAAGAGTTACATTATTGAAAAATAGAAATAATTGGAAAAATCAAAATAATCAAGGATTAGTTTCCATGAATCACTAAGTTTACAATCCTTAATTATACTTGAGACAACTCATTCATTATGGATAGATAAGGCAACCAAGGCCTTTGTCTTCCCATCAGTGAAATGTTTTTTTGTTGAAAATTAATCTAGAATGGTCTATTCTCTTCTTCAACTAGGTAGAAACTCCATTAACCAAAAACTCTCACAACGATAAAGAGTCTTGGCCACTTGGTTTTCAATTTTCAATAAAAATTTTTCAACCTAGAATTGAACAGCAATACCCTTTGACCAACCTAAAAAACATATTCTTAATGATTGAGTCATGAAATTCCTTTATTGTGTTTTTTTATATTTCATAATTTTCATAAGAGTCCATAATTATCTTTTAAAGCTCACTCGGATCTAACAACCTTCCCTCACTAGTAATATTGGAATAAAAGTTTATAGCATTAGATGCCCAATAAAATTTCTAATGCAACTCAACAGGAAGATGATAAGTTTTTCCAAAAATAATCATGTATGGTGACATCCCAATGAATGTCTTGGGGGACGTTCTGTAGGCCCAAAGGGTCTCATCTAACTTAAATGGACATTAATTTCTAGATTTAGATGACATCCTCTCTAAAATATGTTTTATCCCACCATTAGAATCATCTGTCTACCCAACTGATTTTGTGTGATAGATGTTACCTGTCCAATGTGAGCATCCATACTATTCTATAAAACCCTTGAACATGTAATTTTTAATATGATTACCATTGTTTGTGATTAATGATCTAAGAACACCAAACCTAGAGAATATGATTTTCTTGATAAACATTTCTACATGTACAGGAGGATTGTTGGGAATAGCTACTTCCTCAACCCACATGGACACATAGTCCACAACAACCGAAATTTAGTCATTCTCATAAGAGGATGGGAATGGACCCATGAAATCCATGACCCATACATCAATAATTTCAACATCCAAAATTATTTTCTGAGGAATGTACTAGATTCTCTATATATTACCTTGCATCTGGAAATTTTCATATCCAATAACTATACTCCTATCATAATTGAATGAATTTTTCTAGTAAGAACCATCGTGTATGACCTTCTGAGCAGTCCACTCTCCTACATGGTGTCCACCCCAGGGGGATGAATGGATTCTCTCATGTGTCAGCATCATCACATCATCAGAAACAAATCATTACAAAATCCCATCAGCAAGCATCCTAAAGAGAAGTGAGGCATCCCAAAAATAATATTTCAGCTAAGAGATGAATCTCTTTCTTTCATTATGGGAAATATCATTGGCCAGGGCACCTAATTCCATAATGTTGACATTGTTTACTATAAGGAACCAACATAAAACATTACATAATACTGAATTAATTCAATAATTCACATTTAATATTTTATCATGTTTATGGTTTTAGAGAATTCGTCCATAACCATGACATAACATCTCAAAAATTACAATGTAGAAACTTCTACTTAGTTTAAATTTTTTTCATAAAATAAAAACTCTTAAAAAAAGAATCATTTCTAGGTCTATGTTTTAGACAACATTACTATTCTATAATCCCATCCATGACATTATTCATCCTTAAGTCCTGTGAAAAACATTTCAAACAAACATGGGATGAGCATAAAAAGGTCAGTAATGGTTTGAAAAAAATAAAAGGAAACATTATCAAATCAGTAAATACAAATAAGTGAAACCATACTTTTCAATCATAATAGAACTCCTGAAATCATAAGATCTATGAATAACACACCGAAATGATAAATCATAAAGGTAACTTATGGAATACCTAACATACTTACCTTGTAGCATTAACAGCTATGTAGGGAGTTACATTTGGAATACCCATCATAGTATATTCCCTAAATATCTCAGGTAAAACATTAACACTTATCTCTGTCACATTACCCAATGCATTTGAGAGCTATCTCAAGCTCCCCCACCCTATGTTTCTCACAGAACCACATTTATACGTAAAAGATACACAATAACCATGACATATTCATAATAGATAAAACAAGAATAATGAAAATTTAACATTTCCATGTTACAAACTCAATATATCATATCAAGATATTGACAAAATCAATGCATTATCAAACCATTATCAATAACATTTACACATTTAATAATGTGTTTATTGAATTAGAGTGTCACAAACCCCTTTGATGAATTTAAAAGAAATTATAAATTAAAAACATTCATGTCCATATAAATATATCCTTAAAACCTTTTTTAAAACATGTAACATAATGAGAATGATTAATAAGATTAAAATTTTAAAACATTTAAAATGATTTTTTTGTTAAAGAGTTCCTTACCAATGAGAGACACCTGAATACACATAATTGAGGAATAAAATTAATCAAAAACATATAATATCATTAAAATAAATGGATTCCTGATATAATATTCCAAATGAAAGAATTAACACCATATAAATGTGAATTGGTTCCTAACAATAATGAAGTATCATTGGAATGAAAATTGAGAAGAAATCCCTTATAAAAATTGTATCATTATATTAATGATAAATCAATTACAAAATAGTGTGTTAAAAATAAAAATACACTTAGTATGATTTGATATTTAGTTTAAATAAATCAGAGGACATTCACACATGTTATTTTTAAAACAAAACCAATGACTTTGATGTTTAAATCAAATAATCTAAATTAAGTTAATAATACCCTTATCAAGTTCATATCAATGACATGAGAATTTATCAATTGAGTGATTATGTGTATCAAAAGTATATCCACAAAAATGGAATGGAAATATCAATATAAATAAATAAGAAGTGATTCCACACATAATCATTTCATGACATAATTATGTATTAGAATATCAACCCAATGAATGAATATTGGGTTAAAAAGTTCCCTTATCGATTTGGTAACTTATGAAACATACACCACATTAATGAAGGATCATACAATTAATATTTTAATACCTATAAATTAAATTATATTACAAAATTAGTACAATATTGGGAAGTACATACACCATAGTAAAGGAAATGGTGGACGATATAGAATTAATCTCATGGGAATAAAATGTTAGATGAAAACCCCTTACCATGTTGTAATCAATCGAGTCATGACACCAAATGTTAATCACCATAAAATAAATCAAAAAATAGAATGAATATAAATATAATCATGATAATATATATCAAATGGAAGTTCACAATGCATCATAGGAAATAAATAAGCAGTGAACAATTGAAATATCATGAAATTTAATGTGAGATAAGAACCCCCTTACATATTCTCTGACATCACTCGTTTGTTCCATGTTCTTCCAGAATAATAAACATAAGTTAATTTCTTCTTGTTTTAGAACATTTTGAAATTTTACTATTACTTTTATATCACTTCTTACCTTGATATAACAATTAGTTAATTATTTGAGTCAACATCATACATTTTGTCATTGTTCAAAACTTGAGTAAAAAATGAACATGTAAAAATTACAAATTGTCCATGTGGTAAAAAGTGTATTATCTCCCAAAACATATTAACTATTTAAATATCATATATATCATATATATCCAGTATATATATGCATTTATAATATTAAATAAAAATCTTAGATATGGAATGAAATGCACCATTCATGGGGACGGTAAGTCGTACGTATGCATGAATGCTACATTCATTTTTAAATTTTTAAAACAAATGAAAACTGAATGAAAAAAGGTATATTTTAATTATAGTATAATTTTATATGATATATATGTTACATAATTTCATTATCTATATCCTCTATATGTTCCATGTATGTCATGAACGATACATATCACCTTGAGTGGGCTGTAGTCTGCATTTCATAAAATGAAATTTTCTTGTCTACACATATTGGAAAGAAAAATGGTATGTTTGAAAATAGAAATTACAGAAGCATATAGAAAACAAAAACATAATATATATCTTATATAAATATAGTGCCATCATAATGGAAACCATTATAGGTTGTATAATAATATTGAACAATCATCGTGTTGTGAGGAAATAGTTCACCGTCCACATAAATAGTGTGTTCTTTAGGCATTAGACGGATGTGCGTGGATGTGTAGTTTGAATCCTTCTCATAAAAAAACCTAGTATATTTTAGATTCTGGTGTTTTTATAAAAATAAATAAATAAATATATTTTAGAGGTTGGAGAAGGAAAATAAAACCAATGAACTTATGTGAAGACATTACCTTTATATAGGGAAACTCCCTTTAGTTTGAAACAAAAGGCTTTGTTGAAGTGCCATCTGGCTAAGGGAAGGCTTCTAGGGGTAATATAGGGATGTAGGGAGAATAATTGGGGAGAGTATGGATGAGCCAATATGCTTGAGAGGTGTGACTAATGGGTTATAGGCGATGGATTTTTATAAGGGGAAGGAGGGGATCTTTAGGAATGAATGAAAGTATTATTTCATTATAAACTTATCATCGGTATCAATAGAACCAAAACATGTTAATGTAGAAGATAATATTACTATTGTTAAAAATAAAATCATCCAATAATAATTGGATAGGATTTGAATATTCTTTAAATTTTTAAAATATTATTTATTAAAATCATTCGTTAATGAGTAAAACACTACACCATTAATGATCCATTAATAATATTATTTATTTGATGCATGGAAGTAAGAAAAAATATCATTATGTAGGAAATATTTCTAGCTTCAATATGAATACATACTGTTTAAGAGATAACTTACATAACCCATGTAAAAATTGATTTACTAAAAGATATATGATTCAGTCATTTTTGTTTTTACTTTATATCAATTAATATAAAGTGTCATTATCCTTCACAAGTGGCTCTATGGGGTCCCAAAATTGACCCATGGAAGTCCATGAAAAGAAATGTATCAAAATATAGCAATAGAACATATGTTATGGTAATTTAATATTATTATTATAATATTTTTTTACCTTTATTTACTAGATTTACCCTTTAACCATGGTAAATAAAATATTTTCCAACGTAAATATTCATAATGTCTAAAAATAAAAGTTACCATTTTACACAATTTGGACCTCTTGATTCCAAATATAGAATAAAATTTTTAAAATTAAAACACAAAAGTGGTAGAAATTAATTTATAATTAATTTCTATTGTCAAAACAGAAAGTTTGTATTTAAGAGATAATAACAATTATAAGATTGACACCGTTTTTTGTCCAATTTCAATGTGAAATTACACAAAATGATCAAAATTGGATTAATTGTTAAAAATATAATCTAATTAAATATATAATCCAATTAAATATATAATCTAATAATATAAATAAATTATATGAAAAGGCGGGTTTGAATTAAAATGCATTATTTTTCACTATTCATTAGAAATTTAACATTATCAGAAAATAAAAATATTTCATCCAAACTAAATTTTAATGTCCCAATTCAAATGATTAATCATATTTCTACAAATTGAACATATAAAAGTGAAACAATATATATTTAAAAATGGGTTCTCCATTAAATGGCGATAAATCCACTTTTTTAAGGAATATTAGAGTATTTCTGTTAAAAATTGGATCCATTCACATTTTTAGCCTCTAAAATTTGTAGGGTAAAAGTAAAAAAAATTAACAATCTTGAATAATCATATTTTAGTTAGTTATGTTCATTACTAGTAATATAATGACTATGAGTTGACTACTATTTATATTATTATTATTATTATGTTATTATTATTAATATTAGTCTGACTCAAAATTATTTGCAACATAAGACATCAGAGAAACCCATTGTTGTATATTGGGTATGACATCAATCATAGCATCCCCATAAAAGTAAAATTAATATTTAATTCACAAATATTAAAAAATATGATAATGTAATATTCTTTATTTATATTAGATGTTATATCCCTCCACCCTTTTTGGAATTGCATTCTCAAAATTTTAAAATTTAGCTCAGAATATTCATTAAAATTCCCACATTGAAAAAGAGTCAATAAAAATATCACTTTAAAATAAAGAATGAAAATAAAAATAGTCACCTGAGACAACCCATATTAGAATTCCATGTATGAAAACAGGGACATGGATGAGATACTAAGTCTCATAATTTTATAGAGAGTGATAGTGAACATGATCACATAACGATAACCACCACAATACCATATATTTTTTATTGGGTAAATTTATGAGGATAAAAGAAAGCATATGATATTTTTCCTTCCATATCCTTTACATATAATTAAGAATTTTATTACTACATTGACTAGGATCAAATGGAAATATACATACTTGGAATGTTGTGTTTCATCCTATAATCATATTTTTACCACAAACTCATCTTTCATACAAACTATTATTATTCAAGATGACATGGTCACACATGAAGTGTTAGAATCATCGTCTATTGAATAACATAATCCAAAAATGATGAACTATATATTTCATTTTTATTTATAAATTAACCAATATCAAAATGGTTAGTACAATTTAACACCCCAGGTAAATAAAGAGTATGACCTTTTCAAATTTAACCATATTTGTGAATAAAATATTAATATTACTTTAAATGGAACGCTATGCTCGACGGCATACCCAATATGCAACAACAAGTTCCTTTGAAATCATACGTTTCACTCTAATAATAAAATAATTTAATTTTAAATGGTAGTTAACACATATCCATTGTATTGACAGGAATGAATATAAATAACTAATTTATGATTAAATATGTTTGTTAAATGTTTTTACTTTTATCCAATAAATTTTAGAGGCTTAAAATACAAATGAATCCAATCTTAAGCATTGAATACACTAGTATTTTTAAAAGATTGTTTTACTACCCTTTTGATGGAAAACAATTATTCAATAAAACTTTTGACAATTTTATGAGCTCTATTTTTCAAAATAAACATATTATTTATGATTGGGACATTTAAATATAAATTGGGTTAATTTTTGGTATTTTTATGACAATGTTCGTTTTTCAATGAATAGTGAAAAGTACTGCATTTTACATCAAAACTGCTTTTTCATATAATTTAATTATATGGTTACATTATATTTTTAATTTTTTTAAAGTGTAATTAGAATATATTTTTACCATGTAATCCAATTATGGTCATTGAGATTAATTTCAGTTTTTAATTGGGCATAAACAAGTGCAAAACGTTTCATAAATTATGTTTCTACAAAATCCGCTATTTGTTTTGACAATGGGAAGTTTTTTTAAATTAATTATTGAAAATTATGTGTTTGGAATTGGGTAAAATGGATTACATATTTGGAATCAGAATGTCCAAATTATGTAATTAAGACGCTTTTGTTTTTGGACATTATAAATAGTAACGACGGTAATTATCTTTAATTATCTTGATTAATGAGTAATCAGGTAGTTAATGATAATAAGATAATATCATAATAATACAAAATTACCACAACATGTGTCCTAAGGCTACTGTTTGTCTCATGGCAGACCATGGGATGCCTTGTGCCAAACTTGGGAGCCCCATGGAATCACTTTTGTGAGAAAGTGACCTTTTATCTTTTTATTTTTAAAGAATTTTAAATGTAACAAAGAATGTATCATCTAAGTAAAATATTTTTACTTTTGTCGAAATAAATTTTCTTTTGGACTATAAATATTCATTAGAAAGCTGAATATATTTCCTAAACTATGATAATTTTTTATAATTTTTACACATTAAATTTATTAAATTATTTATGACATCATGATGATGCATCGATTACCTCATTAATAACAGATTTAAATAAAATGGAAAGATAATGTAATATATAAGACCTAAACATGTCCAAAACCTATTGGATGGGTGGATTTAGAACCCTTATCACCTTACCCTCTAATTATATCAATGTGGGACCTTTTTAATCCGAAAATCATTTTAAAATAAAGTAACATTTCTTTACTTTCCAAGAGTGTCTCTCCTCTCCTCTTATAAAAGGACCCCACCTCTACCTCTATACCCATACTTCCAAAGCCATTGTTTCGGCCTACCCCTGCCCATTCTGTCTCTCCACATCCCTATCTAACTCCTTGAAGCCTAACTTTGGGCAGAATCTTTCCCAAGGAAGCCTTTGAGATCATACCAATGGGAGTTACCCGATTTTAAGATAATGTCTTCCCTTGAGTCCTTTTGTTTTATTTTTCTTCTCCAAACCCCTAAACCCTTTTTATTAATTTAATTTGTAAAAACTATAGTATCTTCAATATACTAGTATGTTTTTATAAAAAGGATTCGATCTACATTTACACACACCTACATCTAATGGTTAAAGAACATACTGTTTCTGTGGATGGCGAATTTCTGCCTCCCGAAACGATGATTGTTCAAAAAACAATTAACACCTCAAAAGGTGTCCATTAAGATGAGACTTTATTTATATATGATATATAGTATGTTTATTTTTTCCTTAATCTTCTGTATTTTTCTATTATGTCATACCTTTATGGATTCCATTATGGGTATACACGATATCTTTATTTTAGGAAGTGCGGACTACCGCCCCCTCAAAGTGATTTGATTCGTTAATACCATATGTGGTATGTATAAAGGATATATTTAACGATATTATATATGATACCATACTGGAATTAAAATTATATTATTTATCATTATGTTTTAATTCCATTAAATATGAAATAGAAATGGAAGTAGCGTTCATGTGTACATACGGCTTACCGTCTCCAAGAACAGTGCATTTCATTTCTTAACTCTAAATGTTATGTAATATTATAAATGCATGAATATAATGGATATATATGATATATATGATATCTAAATCATGAATAAAATTTCAGATATAATGGATATTTTACCACATGAACAACTTGTAATTATTAAGAGTTTATTTTTTTGACTCAAGTACCAATGATCATTAAAATGACCATTATTAACTTAAATAATAACATAGTGTTCATGACATGGTAATAAGTAATATAAAAGGAATAATGAACTTGAAAAATGGTTCTTAAGGAAGTATAAATTAATTCATGTTTATTATTCAGGAGATTAAAGAACGATCGAGTCAAGTCGGACCCGAGATAAGGGATCCTACTCCACTCTTTCTTTTTAAGAACACTCTTTTATGTAATTCCTTTTAAAGATCATATTTCTTGTTATTGGGATGTTATTTTATATTAATATTACTCTAATTTTTATGTTCATGTGGTGAGAGACCCTATTCTTTCTCATCAATCCATTTTGGATGTTTTGAGTGGCGCCGTTAGGCTGTCGAATTTTCGTAAGAGATCTAACCTCTCTCTTTCTTTTTATGTACTCTCCGTTATGTATCTTCTTTTGAGCACCTATTTATTATGTTGGGGGATGTTATTTTATATTCCTATTTCTATAAACTTTATTTTATTACAATGAGATACCCTATTTGATCTCATCAATCCATTTTTGTATGTTTTATGTGGCGCCGTTAGGCTGCCGAGTTTTCGTAAGGGGTTTTTCATCTCACTTTTATTCCCATGAGATTTATGCTACATTTGTCTCAATTTCCTTTGAGTGGGGTATGTACTGCCCATTATTTTACTCATTGTGTAATATACATTATTTTATGAGTTTTTACATCAATGTTGTATTGTCCTTCTTTCACGAGATGTATGTTTCGAAAGATACCCATGCCGGTAAGGGAACCTTTCACCCTCCTCTTTTTAAAAGGCTTCTTTTGTTGGGTCTTTTAATTTACGTTTTGTTATGTTGGGATATGTTCTCATATATCGTTATTGATGTAAATTTTATGTCCAAGTTATGAGATACCCTTTTTTTTATCTCTCATCAACTCATTTTGATGAGACGCGGTTACGCTGTCAAGGGAACTTCTTAACCAAATTTCGATTTCTTTGGGTTCAACATGTAGTTATTGAATATGTCATCCTTTGAATATGTGTGAATGACCTTTGATTATTTTAAACTTAATATCCACTTATATTTGGTGTATTAGTTTTTCACACATAATTATGTAATTTATTTATCCTTAAACCAAGGATACAGTCTTTGTAAGGGACTTCGTCTCAATCTCCATTCATTGAGGAATATTTTGTATTATACACAACCTTCTATTATATGGTGTATAAACCCCTTTTACTTTTACGTTTATCCAAAAAGGAATCTTTTTTATATGAAGAGTTTTACTAAACGACAAATGGGTATGTTTTTGTCGTACGTATGTGGCGACAACGACTTCTCCGCCTCCATGACCATTATTTGAGTTTTGGCTTCCTCTACAAGCCATACCTTCTTTTTAAAAGAAAAATAAATACCATGTTTTACTTTTCTTTTATTTTGGTATTGAAAATGGTTTTCATAATGTTTTTATATCAATGTGTTGTATTTATATCTTGTGATTGAAAGGTGGAAATGTTATGTTTCCTTTATGCATGCCTTATGTGATACGAATATGTTGAGGTTATTGGGCATTATTATGAAGATGGGTGGCTTCATGATAAACTAAGGGCGGGTGAGCCCGATATATCTCTCCAATGAATTGGGTAACGTGAAGGAGTGAAACGTTAAGGTTTCTCCAAAAATATTTAGGGAATATACTGTGGTGGGTATTCCAAACGTAACCAAGAGGGTTACTCCCTACGTAAGAATGTTATGAATGCCTCTAGTTACCTTTTATATCTTATAATTTCTATGATTTATTCATGGTTTGAGGAGGTATGTTAATGTGAATATGTTTTATGGGTAATGTTTGATTTCATTCTTATGAATATATGAACTCATGTTTCCTTTCCATATTTTTATAACCCTTACTTTTCTTTTTATGCTCATCCGAAGTTTTTGAAATGTTTTTCACAGGTCAAGGGAAATGTACATGGTGTGATGATAGTGTCAAGGATGTGTCAAGAAAGAATCCATGATTTATTTTAAATATGCTTCCGTTGATGGGAAGAATGAATATTTTCTTTTATATAACCACTTTGTTTAAATGTGGAATGTAATGCATGTTTCATGATCTAATCATCTAAAACTCTAAACCTGAAAAAATCCTCAATGTTCTATCATGTAATAACTCAAGATTTAAGTAAGGGTTAAGGCTGGGGCTTTATAGTTGGTATCAGAGGTCAGTTTAGAAAACTTTAGAGGTTAGGGTATTCTTTAAGCATAAGTGACATTACCATAATGGTTAGGATTTCAGAAAGATTCCAAGTTTTAGATAAAGTGAATGAGTAAGTATATCTTAGTGATCATCTTCCTCATTAGTACATGATGGTTTTGTTGATATTCTCACAATTACCGTTTTGGTTTTAGTAAATGGATGGATCTAGTAGGAACCAAAGTAACAGTGGATGTGAAGGAAACTATGACAGTTTTTTGAGCAAGCAACTGAATGATATGGGTGCTGCAATGAGAACTCTTGTGATTATCCTCAACCAACTATCTGGAGTCATGATTGACCACCTAAAACTTGGTTATTTATCTAAGGAATCATATATGCGAGAAACAAATCCCTACGGAAGTACAGTTAATAACCATAAAGGTAAGAGTGTTCAAAAACCTATGTGTCAAAGATGTGGAAAGAAACACCTAGGAAAATGTTTCCAAGGGACAAAAATATGCTATAGATGTGGAAATGAAGGTCATAAAGCAAGAACCTGCCATGGAAAAAGGAATCATCCAGTTGACTTGAGGAAAGGGAAATATGTTCTTTCTAAGGGATAAATTGAATGTTTTAAATGTGGTGTGCATGGTCATTATGCAAACACATGTCCTATGAAGAAGTTTCGTGAATGGGATCACCATGATCGTACAAATGTTCGTTTACCAATACCTAATGCCATTCCGATTGAGGATGAAGAAACTGACAATGACCAATCAAAGGTATGGATTATTTCATAACTATAGTTTTTCTATTTTGGAATCTTAGGATATGATTCATGATTTTGTTTGTAGGAAATAAGTATTTCAGAATAAGTTGGAAAGGAATGGTTAATGGATCATGAAGAATGTTGAATGAGTAAGAAGTCAACATATAAGGTATTCAAGAGTTATGGTGAAATTATTAAGAGTATTAAGTGTATTTTGATGATGGGGTTACATTAGAAGACTTTTTATAGTATGTGTAACCCTAATTTTTAATATATGAAAATTTTATTCAAGGAATAGTTATTTGTTCTTTTGTGGACATAGTTATAAATAACCATTTGGGTTTATATGATCCTTACTTTTGAGGTAATTATGGGTTACTATATGTTATGATGGAAGTGAAAGGCATGAGATTAAATTTTGGTTAAAATATGTTATGTTTATTTTTAGAGATTTTATCTCATTTTGGGGAATGTTTTAAGAATTATATAGTTTTGGAAAAAGGACAACATACAGACTGTGTGACAACCCGTCGCGTCGGACAAAGCTGCGGGAATCGAACCCACAACCAAAGTGCGACTGGTATTTATCGCCTACCACTGGACTACGTGATGTCCCTGGTTAGTTTGACTGTTTCTTTTTTAGTTAGATGATTTTATTAATTAAGAGTAATTTTATTTTGGGTTATCTATTGAAATTTATTAACCTATCATAGAAGATATGTGATTAGATTAATTACTTTTCAATACGAGACATTAAGAGAAACTGATGTTGTTTGGAGATAAATGATACGATTTAACTTGGAAGACTATGTCACTAAATTCATCAAATATTCGGGTTTCAATCTTAGTTTTGAGAATTTTATGGAGAAATTGTTTATCGAATGGTTCTCGTTGAACTTTGGGTTTTGTTGGACAAATTTTGATGATTAAGAATAGATTTTCTTTTTTATAAACGGTTTATCCTTTTATGTATTATCTGATCCTGTACTAACCTTTTTGATTTGGTTTTGGTTAATGTCGAAAGTCATGGGAAGTATATAGTTCTCTTTGGTGGATTAGGTGATTCTCTAGAAGTTGATTATGGTACTCTTAATGTGAACAAGTCTTCCTAAATACTCAACTTTTGGAGAAAATATGAGTTTGTGTAAGGAATCTAATAAAAGTTGAAAGTCAAAATGATAAGTGATTATGTTTCCTTATGAATAAATTCCCCTATAAAAAGTAACTTATAACAAAAATGTTGTCTATTAACTTTTCCTACTGGGGAATCGAATACCATTTAACCCATCACAGGTTTGTGATTTTCTTGTGGTTAACATTCTCCTAAACATGTTTTCTATCACTTTCCATCAGAACATGACCCTATGTTTTCTCCTCCATGTCCATGTTTTCCTACATGGAATCCTAGTATGGGTTAACTCGGGTGACCTCTATACTTCTCTTTCTTTATTTTAAAGTGATTGTTTTTCCGAATCTTGTTCCGATGTTGGATTTTCAATGAGGTTTCCAAGCCCAGTTTTATAATCGCGAGGACGCAATTCCCAAAAGGGGGGAAGGATGTAACACCCCAGGTAAATAAAGAGTATTAAAATTTTCACATTTATCCATATTTGTGAATAAAATATCAATATTACTTTAAAGGGAACGCTATGCTCGGTGGAATACCCAATATGTAACAACAAGTTCCTTTGAAATCATATGTTGCACTCTAATAATAAAATAATATTATATTAAATGGTAGTTAACACATAACCATTTTATCGACAGGAATGAATATAAATAACTAATTTACGATTAAATATGTTTGTTAACTGTTTTTACTTTTATCCAATAAATTTTAGAGGCTTAAAATACAAATGAATCCAATCTTAAGCATTGAATACACAGTATTTTTAAAAGATTGTTTTACTACCCTTTTGATGGAAAACCATTTTTAAATAAAAATTTTGACAATTTTATGAGCTCTATTTTTCAAAATAAACATATTATTTATGATTGGGACATTGAAAATTACATTGGGTTAATTTTTGGTATTTTACTGACAATGTTCATTTTTCAATGAATAGTGAAAAATACTGCATTTTACATCAAAACTACTTTTTCATATAATTAAATTATATGGTTAAATTATCTTTTTAATTTGTTTTAAAGGTTAATTAGAATATATTATTACCATATAATCCAATAATGTCATTGGGATTAATTTCACTTTTTAATTGGGCATAAACAAGTGCAAAACTTTTCATAAATATTGTTTCTAAAAACCCGCTATTTGTTTTGACAACGGGAAGTTTTTTTTATATTAATTGTTGCAAATTATGTGTTTGGAATTTGTTAAAATGGATTAAATATTTGGAATCATAAGGTATAAATTATGTAATTAATACTCTTTTGTTTTTGGACATTATGAATAGTAACGACGGTAATTATCTTTAATTATCTTGATTAATGAGTAATCGGGTAGTTAAAGATAATAAGATATTATCATAATAAAACAAAATTACCACAACATGTGTCCTAAGGCTACTGTTTGTCTCATGGCCGACCATGGGATGCCTTTTTCCAAACTTGGGGGCCCCATGGAATCACTTTTGTGAGAAAGTGACTTTTTATCTTTTTATTTTTAAAGAATGTTAAATGTAACAATGAATGTATCATCTAAGTAAAATATTTTTAATTTTGTCCACATAAATGATCTTTTGGACTATAAATATTAATTAGAAATCAAAAAATATTTCCTACATCATGATATTTTTCATTTATAATTTTTAGACATTAAATTTATTAAATTATTTATGACATCATGTTGATGCAACGATTACCTCATTAATAAAGGATTTAAGTAAAATGGAAGGATAATGTGATATCTAAGAACTACACATGTAAAAAACCTATTGGATTGGTGGATTTAGAACCCTTGTCACCTTACCCTCGAATTATATCAATGTGGGATCTTTTGAATCCAAAAATCTTTTTAAAATAAAGTAACATTTCTTTACTTTTCAAGAGTGCCCCTCCTCTCCTCTTATAAAAGGCCCCCACCTCTACCTCCTTACCCACACATCCAAAGCATTTGGATCGGCCAAAACCTGGCCATTTTGTCTCTCCACATCCCTATCTAACTCCTTGAAGCCTCACTTTGGGCAGAATCCTTCCCAAGGAAGCCTTTGAGCTCAAACCAAAGGGAGTTACCTGATTTTAATGTATTGTCTTCACTTGAGTCCTTTTGTTTTATTTTGCTTCTACAACCCCCTACACTCTTTTTATTCATTGATTATGTAACAACTATAGTATATTAAATATAATAGGATGTTGTTATAAGAAGGATTCGATCTACACTTACACACACCTACATCTAATGGTTAAAGAACATACTGTTTCTGTGGATGGAGAATTTCTGCCTCCCGAAATGATGATTGTTCAACATTATTTTAACACCTTAAAAGGTGGAAATTAAGATGACACTATATTTATATATGATATAAAATATTTTTATGTTTTACTTAAGCATCTGTATTTTTCATTTATGGCATACCTTTATGGATTCCATTATGGGAATACGTGATATCTTCATTTTAGGAAGTGCGGACTACCGCCCCTCAAAGTGATTTGATTCATTAATACCATATGTGGTACGTATAGAGGATATATTTAATGATATTATATATGATACCATACTGGAATTAAAATACTGTTATTTATCATTATGTTTTAATTCCATTAAATATGAAATTGAAATGGAAGTAGCGTTCATGCGTACGTACGGCTTACCGTCTCCATGAACGGTGCATTTCATTTCTTAACTCTAAATGTTATGTAATATAATAAATGAATGAATATACTGGGTATATATAATATGTATGATATCTACATCATGAATACAATTCTGGATATAAAGGATATTTTACATCATGAACAATTTGTAATTATAAAGAGTTTATTTTTTTGACTCAAGTACCAATGATCGTTAAAACGACCACTATTAACTTAAATAATAACATAGTGTTAATGACATGATAATATGTGATATAAAAGGAATAATGAAAATGAAAATTGGTTCTTATGGAATTAGAAATTAACTCAAGTTTATTATTCAGGAGATTAGAGTACGATCGAGTCATGTCGGACCCGAGGTATGGGATCCTACTCCACTCTTTCTTTTTAAGTACACACTTTTATGTCATTCCTTTTAAAGCTCATCGTTCTTGTTATTGGGATGTTATTTTATATTAATATTACTGTAATTTTTATGTTCATGTGATGAGAGACCCTATTCTCTCTCATCAATCCATTTTGGATGTTTTGAGTGGTGCCATTAGGCTGCCGAATTTTTATAAGAGATCTAACCTCTCTCTTTCTTTTTAAGTACTCCCCTTTATGTAAATTGTTTTAAGCTCATCTTTGTTATGTTGGGGGATGTTCTATTATATTCATCTTTCTATAAACATTATGTTAATATGATGAGATACCCTATTTGATCTCATCAATCCATTTTTGTTTGTTTTATGGGGCGCCGTTAGTCTGCCGAGTTTTCGTAATGGATTTTCATCTCAATTTTATTCTCGTGAGATTTATGCTACATTTTCCACAATTTCCAATGAGTGGTGTATGTACATCCCATTATTTTACTCATAGTGTAATATACTTTCTTTTATGACTATTTAAATCAATGTTGTATTGTCCTTCTTTCACGAGGTGTATGTTTCTAAAGATACCCATGCCGGTAAGGGAACCTTTAACCTCCTCTTTTTAAAAGACTTATTGTGTTGGGTCTTTTAATTTACATATTTTTATGTTGGGATAAGTTCTCATATATCATTACTGATGTAAATTTTATGTCCAAGTGATGAGATACCCTTTTTTTATCTCTCATCAACTCATTTTGATGTGACGCCGTTAGGCTCTCAATGGAATTTCTTAACCCAATTTCGAATACTTTGGGTTCAACATGTAGTTATTGAATATTTCATCCTTTGAATATGTGTGAATGACCTTTGATTATTTTACACTTAATATCCACTTATATTTGGTGTATTAGTTTTTCACACATAATTATGTAATTTATTTATCCTTAAACCAAGGATACCATCTTTATAAGGGACTTCGTCTCAATCTCCATTCATTGAGTCATATTTTGTTTTACACACAACCTTCTTTTATACGGTGTATAAACCCCTTTGACTTTTACGTTTATCCAACAACGAATCTTTTTTATACGAAGCGTTTTACTAAACGACAAAAGGGAATGTTTTTGTCGTACTTATGCGGCGACAACGACTTCTCCGCCTCCGTGACCATTATTTGAGTTTTGGCTTCCTCTACAAGCCATACCTTCTTTTTAAAAGAAAAATAAATACCATGTTTTACTTTTATTTTATTTTGGTATTGAAAATGGTTTCCATAATGTTTTTATATCAATGTGTTGTATTGATATCTTGTGATTTAATGGTGGAAATTTTATGTTTCCTTTATGCATGTCTTATGTGATACGAATATGTTGAGGTTCTTGGGAATTATTATGAAGACGGGTGGTTCCATGATAAAATAAGGGCGGATGAGCCCGATATAGAGCTCCAATGCATTGGGTAACGCGAAGGAGTGAAATTTTAAGGTTTCTCTGAAGAGATTTAAGGAATATACTGTGGTGGGTATTCCAAACGTAACCAAGAGGGTTACTTTCTATGTAAGAATGTTACTAATTTCTCAAGTAACCTTTTATGTCTTATGATTTCTATGATTTATTCATGATTTGATGAGTTATGTTAAAGTGCCTATGTTTTATGGTTATGTTTGATTTCATTCTTCTGAATATATGAACTCATATTTCCTTTCCATATTTTTATAACCATTACTGAGCTTTTTATGCTCATCCCATGTTTTAGAAATTTTTTTCATAGGTCAAGGGAAAGGTACATGGTGTAATGATAGTGTCAAGGATGTGTCAAGAAAGAATCCATGTTTTATTTTATATATGTTTCCATTGATGGGAGGAATGAATACAGTATCTTATGTATCGACATTGTTTAAATGTGGAATGTAATACAAGTTTCATGATCTAATCCTTTAAAACTCTAAACCTGAAAAGATCCCTAATGTGTAATCTAGTAATAACTCAAGATTTAAGTAAGGGTTAAGGGTCGGGCCTTATAGTACAGGTGCATATAATCCCGAAAATGGATAATTTTTAGACAAATAAAAATTACTCTTAATTCTTAAAATTTGACAAAAAATACCCAAATATCAACAAATATCATTCAATAAACAACTCTCCATAAAACACTTTTAGTAATCCAAACTAAGACTAAAACCCAAATATTAGATGGATTTAATATCATGGTCTTCCAAGATAAATCTTAACATTTATCTCTAAATAACATTTGTTTATCTTAAAGTCTCATACTGAAAAGTAATTAACCTAATCACATATTCTCCAGAATAGGTAAATCATTTCCATATATAACCCAAATCATTATAAGTCCCATAAAAACATGTATTCTTCTAAAATAAAATTATACCATTTAATCATCGAATGAAATCCCATATTATTCTATTTTTGGTAATCATATAATGTTATAAAAGGGAAAACACCATTATCTCTTAATCACCAAATTATTATCCCATACTAAGTAAATCTATTTGATAAAACTTATGTTCCCAAAATCAATATATTTTTTATTCGTAAAATCATATAAATAAAAATAATTAGTCATACTAACCAGGCACTCTAGGAAGACCACTGGTAGGTTATAAATCTTAATTGCACTTTGGTTGTGTGTTCGACTCCTACTGCTTTGTCTGACGCTGTGGGTTGCCACATGGTCTGCATGTTGTCCTTTTTCAAAAACTATAATATTTTATAACATTCCCATAAATAAGAAATATATTCCTCAAAAAATAACCACTATATATTTTGACCACAAATGTTATCTCATACTTTGGATTTTCATCCCAAAAATTAATAACTTGTAATTGTCTTAAATTCAAGGATCATATAAACCCAAATGGTTCTTTTAACTATATCCACAAAAATAAAGATAATTATTATTTGAATAAAATGTTCACATATCAATCTTCAGGGTTACACATACTAGAAAAAGTCATCCAAAGTAGTCCCATCATTAATAGATTCAAACATATTATCATCTAGAACACTTCAATTCCTAAAATGTTGATATCTTAATCATCAAACATTCTTCATAATCCTTTATCCATGATTTTCCATCTAATTCTTTTTAACTTATTTCCTACAAACAATATCATGCATAATGTCCTAATATATCATTAATTACAAAACATGACCTAAGAAATAATCCATACCTTTCATATGTCATTTTCAGTTTCCTCATCATCAACTGGGATGGTATTAGGAATTGGTAAACCTATATTTGACTAATGAAGATGTTCCCTTTACATAATTTCTTCGTACAAAATCTATTTGTGTAGGGACCATGCACACCACATTCACGACATTAAATTAACCCCTTAGAAAAACATTAATTCCCTTTCGTGAAGTCAACATGACGTTTCCTTTTTTCATGGTTGGTTTATTCTATATGACCTTCCATGCCACATTTGAAAAATCTTCTCATCCCTTTGAAGCATTTTCCTAATTGCTTCTTTCCACATACATGACACATAGTTTTTTTAATAGACATAACTATATGATTATTACCTAATAATCCAAGGGGATTTGTATCTCTCATATATGATACCTTATAAAAATCAACAAGTTTCAAGTGGTCAATCATGACTCCAAATAGTTGGTTATGAATAACCTCATGAGTTCTCATTTAATCTCCCATTTAATTAGTTTTCTCTTTCATAACACTACAATACTTTCCATAACATCGATTAAAACTATGCGGACTACTAGATCCATCCATTTTCTAGAACAAAAAATTTCAATCTGAGTATATCAGTTAAATCATCATATAATATCATCTGAGGAGCGCAAACACTTATATATACTTATTCATGTTATACTAAACTCATTAACTTTATCTAAAATAACTATGACTCTTTCTAAAATCCTATCCATTATAGTTATGTCACTTATGCTTAAAGAACACCCTAACCTCTAATGTTATCTAAACTGACCATTGATAGAATCTATAGGAACCGAGCCTTAAAAATTACATTGTTATGAATTAAGTCATGAATTTACATTGAAGATATTTTTCAGTTTATATTTTTAGAGAATTTGACCATAAATATTACATTACATCTCAAAAAATAAAAATTAGTCACTTTTACTCTGTTTCAATTTTTTTCATAATAAAAAAATCTTAAAAATGAAACATGTCGTGCTCCATGATTTAGATAGCATGACTTTTCCTTGATCTCATCCTTGACCCTATTCATCTTTATGTCTAAAGAAACAGATTTCAAAAAGCCAGGGATAAGAATAAAAATATCAGTAAGGGTTATAAAATAAGGATAGGAAATATTTTGACATCAATAAACACAAATCAATTAAACCATACTTTTCAATCATAACATATCTCATGAAATCATATGATTTTTTAATAACATACCGAAATCATTAATCAAAAGTTAACTTCTGGCATACATACAATATTTCGTTCACAGCTACATATGGAGTTTCATTTGGAATACCCAGCATATTATATTCTCTAAATCTCATTAGAGACTCATTAACTTTTACCTCAGTCACTTTACACAATGCATTATAGAGCTCTCTTAGGCTCACCCTCCCTAGGCATTTCACGAAACCACCTGTATATGAAAACAATGCCCAAAAACCATAACATATTCATATCATATAACACAAGCATAAATGAATGACACAATTTCTATACGATAATCTAAATATATCATTTCAAGATATAGATATAATCAATGAATTATCAAACCATTTTTAATAACATTTAAAACATTTAATAAACATATTTTTGAATCAAAGTGTCCAATACCACATTGAATCATTTGAAAGAAATATTAATTTAAAAAAATTCATGTCAATATAAATAAATCCTTAAAATAATTTTTAATACATGGACATTTATGAGAAGTGTTAGTATAATTAATCATTAAAACATTTAAAACAATATTTTATTTAAATAGTTTGTAACCAAATGAGAGACTCTTGAATAAAAATAATTTAGGAATAACATTAATCAAAACTTTATAATATCACGAAAATAAATTTATTCCTATTATTATATTACAAACATCAATATTAACACCATATAATAGTTAATTGGTGCATAATAACTATGAAGTCTCAATGGAATGTAAATTGTGACAAAATCCCTTATAAATTTTTTTTGCATTGATTAATGCTAAATCAATTACATAATAATGTGTGACTAATATAAATACACTTAATATGATTAGATATTCAGTGTAAATCAATCTGAGGACATTCACACATGTTATTTTTAAAACCAATCCAATGGCTTGGATGTTTATCTCAATGAATGGAAATTGAGTTAAGATTACACAAATCATATTCATATAAATAACATGAGAATTTATCAATGGAGTGATTAAGTTTATCAAAAGTATATACACAAAAAAGTTAGTGTAAATTAAAAAATAAATAAATAATAATTGATTCCACATATAATCATAACATGACATAATTAAGTATTAAGAAATATAACCCATGGAATGGACATTGGTTTAAAATGTTCCCTTACCAATCTGGTAACTTAGGAAACACAATCCATATGAAAGAACGATCAAACAATGAAGATGTAAATACCCATAATTTAAATTATATTACACAAATAATACAATAATGGGCAGTATATACACCACACAAAAGGAAATAGTGACAAATATATCATGAATCTCATAGGAATAAAAAATGAAATGAAAACCCCTTAGGATGTTGTAATCAGTCGAGTCATAAGACTGAAAGTTAATTACCACCAAATGAATCACAAATTAAAAATTATATAAATATAATCATTATAATATATATCAAATGTATTTTCACAATACAACACATTCAATAAATAAGTGGTGAACAATGGAAATATCATGAAATAAAAAATGAGATATGAAACCCCTTACCTTGTGTCTGACCTGACTCATATATACCTTTTTCTTCCTAAATAATAAACATTAGTTAATTTCTACTTGATTCAGAATCCTTTTCAATTTTACTACTCCATTTATATCACTTATTACCTTAATATAATAATTAGTTAATTATTTGAGTTCAAATCGGACATTTTGTCGATGTTCGAAACATGAGTCCAAAATGAACATGTTATAATTAAAAATTATCCATGTGGTCAAATGTTTGTTATCTCCAAAATCATATTCATGATTTAGATATAATATATATAATATATATCTAGTATATATATGTATTTATAATAGTAATATAATTTGTATATAAGGAATGAAATGCACCATTCATGGAGACGGTTAGCCATACGTACACAAGAACACTACTTTCATTTTTTCCATTATTAAAAGGAATGGAAACTGAATGATACATAGGTATATTGTAATTATATTATAATTTCATATGATATATATGTTACATATTTTCATTAATTTTATCCTTTATATGATCCATGTATTTCATGAAGAAACAATATCACCTTGAGGGGGCGGTAGTCCGCACTTCTTGAAATGAAATTATTGTGTTTACACATATTGGAAAGCATAAAGTTATGTTTATAAATAAAAATTACAAAAGAATATAGAAAACATAAGCATAATATATACCATATATAAATACAGTGAAATTATAATTTCCACCATTGTAGTTTCTAGGAGATTATTGAACAATCATCATTTCGTGAGGCTTATGTATTTATAATAGGGAATAACATTTGGGGATAAGGAATGAAATGCACCATTCATGGAGATGGTATGTCGTATGTATGCGTGAACAACAAATTCATTTTTCCATTTTTTTAACGAAAGGAAATTGAATGATTCATAGGTATATTTTAAATAAATTATAATTTCATATGATATATATGTTACAAAATTTCATTAAGACCATCCTTTCTATGTTCCATCTATGTCATGAAAGAAGCATATCACCTTGAGGGAGAGGTAGTCCACACTTCCTCAAATGATATTATCATGTTTACTAATATTCGAAAGAATAAAGATATGTTTATAAATAAAAATTACATAATAATATAGAAAAATGAAAAATAAAATATATCATATATAAATATATTGTCATCATAATGTCCACCATTAGAGGTGGTTGGAGAGGATTGAACAATCATCATTTTGTGAGCCAGTAGTTCACCATCCATAGAAACAGTGTGTTCATTACCCATTAGATGGAGGTGTGTGGAAGATTAGTTATAATACATACCATAAAACATCCTAGTATATTGATGACACTTTTTTTATAAAAATAATGAAATAAATATATTTTAGGTTGTTGGAGAAGGAAAATAAAACAAAAGAACTTAAAGGAAGATGTTACCTTAAAATCGGGAAAATCCCTTTGGATTGAACCAAAAGTAATTATTGAAGTTCCTTATGAATAAGGGGACAATTCTAGGAGGAAGGGAGGTATATAAATAGATTAATTACAAAGATGTTGGACAAGCTAAGGGAATTTAGAGGATTGTTTAATGTGTTAGAGGTGAGGGGTTTTTATAAGAGGGAGGGGGCTCTTTAGGAATGATTGAATGTATTATTTTATTCTAAACATATTTTCCATTTCAAAACATCCAAAATTAATTAAAGTATAAGATAATATAACTCTTGTTCTAAATAAATTTGTCCAATAATAATTAGAGAGGTGTTGTATATTGTTTTAATTTTTTTAATCTTATTAATTTTAATCACTTATTCATGAGTAAAACAATGTATCATTATTATGTCATAAATAATTTTATTTATATGATATCTAAAAATTATAAAATGAAAACAATGATATAGGAAATATTTTTATCATTAAAATGAATATTTATATTCAAATATATAACTTATATAACCTTATGTAAAAATTTATTTACTTAAAGATACATGTTTAATTAATTTTTGTCTTTAATTTAAATTAATTAATATAAATTGTCATTATCACTCCCATGTATCTTCATAGGGTACAAAAATCTACCCAATGATGAATATCATTATAAATGTATCCCCAAATACTAATTGGACACATGTTAACGTAAATAAATATAATTATAATAATATTTGTATACACTTATTTTTTAGATTTACCCTCTAAACATGGTAAATAAAATATTTAATAACGTAAATATTCATAATGTCTTAAAATTAAAGTTACATATTTAGAAAATTTTGACATCATGATTCCAAATATGGAATCCATGTTTTCAAATTCAAAACACAGAAGTGGGAGAAATTAATTTAAAAATAATTCATGTAGTAAAAAAACATGTTTGTAAGAAATAATTACTACTAATGATTGACACTTCTTTATGTCCAATTTCAACGTGAAATTAAATACATGGAAAAAATTGGATTTATAGGTAAAAATTTTTTCTAATTAAACTTTAAAACCAATTAATTATATAATCTAACCATATAAATAAATTAAATAAAAAGGCAGTTTGAATTAAAATGTAGTATTTTAACTATTCATTAAAAAATAAACTTTATCCGAAAAATATCAAAATATCATCCGAACTAAATTTCGATGTCCTGATTCTAAAGAATAATTTTATTTATTAAAATAGAAAATATAAAAGCAATAAGAACTATATATAAAAATGGTTACCATCAAAAGTTGGTAAATTGACTTTTTTAAAAATATTAGAGTATTTATGCTTAAATTTGGATTCATTCACATGTTGAGACTCTAAAATATATTATGTAAAAGTAAAAACATTTAACAAACATGTGTAATCTAACCATAGTTATTTCTGTTCATTCCCACCAATACAATGGCTATGAGTTAACAACCATTTATAAATATAATATAATATTTCTATTTTTATTTTTTTCAGTATGACTCAACTTTGTGTGCAACATATGAATTCAGAGAAACCCATTGTTTCATGTTGGGTATTCCATTAAAACATAGAATCCCATTTAAAGTATAATTAATATTCAATTCACAAATATTAATTAATAGGAAAATGACATGTTATTTATTTAAATGGGATGTTATAGCTTTCCAACCATTTGGGAATTGTGTCATAATTTTATAATTTGGCTAGGAAACTTCATCAAAACTCAAAATTGCAAAAAGTGTCAAAAAAACTATATCCTTAAATGATTTAAAGAAAAGAAAAAAGGTCACCTGAGATAACTAATACAATGATTCCATTTATGAAAACATTGATATGGAAGAGAAACAAACTCTCATAGATTAATAGAGAGTGAAATAGAATATGATCATAGAATTATAACCACAACAATACAATAAATTTGTAGTTGGGTAAAACTCTGATGATAAAAGAAAGCGTATAAATTTTTTTTCAAGATCCTATTCATAATGCTGAATAATTTTATTACTACCTATACATTGATCATAAGGAAAAATATTTACTTGAAATGTTTTGTTTCATCCTTTAATCAAATTTCTACCACAAAATCATATATTTTTCCAATAGTTGAGTATTCAAGATGACTTTGTCACACCTAAAGTGCTATAATCTGCTTCCAGAGAATCATATTATCCACAAATAATGAACTATATATTTCCCATGTGTTTATACATTAACAAATAAATTGGTTAGTACAAGACCAGATATTCCCAAAAGGTTAATCTTTTACAAATATATAAGCTAATCTTAATCTCCAAAATTTGTCAAACAATACCCAAATTTAAACAAATACAATTCAATAAACAACTGTCCTGAAAATTATTCAAAGTAATTTAAACAAATATTGAAACCCAAATATCAAAAAGATATAATCACATAGTCTTCGAAGATAAATCTTAACATTTATCTCAAAATAGCATCAGATACTCTTAAAGTACCATACTAAAATGTAATTAACCAAATCACATATTCGCCACGATAGGTTAATCATTTCCATATATAACACAAGTCATTATAAGTCCCCAATAAAAACTTGTATTCTTCCAAAATAACATTCTACCATTTAATCATCAAAAAAATACAATAGTATTTTATTTCCCTTATGCATATAATGTTCCAATAGAGTAAACACCTTTATCACTTGGTCACCAAATCATTTTCCTATAAAAAGGATACCCATTTGATAAAACATAAGTTCCCAAACACAACTTTTATGGATTCAAAAAATCATGTAACTAAAAAAAATTATTCATACTAACTAGGGACTTCATGTATTCTAGTGGTGTAACACCCCAATCTTCCAGGTTATGTTTCCCTTTGAATAATGTAATAGCTTTCATTGTAGGTAACTTCGAGATTCTAAAACACTGCGACTAATCAAACTATCCATTATAAATAAAAATAACTACTTTTTGAAATTTTAAAAATTTTATCTTTTAAAATGGACTTCATTTTTGGATATGTTATATCGAAATTATCTTAGGGTTAAATGTTTTTAGTTTTCTGAAAACATTCAATTTTTAATGAATAATAAAAAACACTGAGTTATAGTTTAAAACTAATTTTTTAGTTAAATAATCAATTATTTTATTTAAATTTATTTTAGGTAAAAATAGATACATAATACCTATATATGTTCAATTTAATTCATTGGAGTCATTTTTTAATAATATTATATATATATATAATTTTATTGACGTTTCACCGTGTTTTACCCACCTCCTAAGTGCATTTAGAAATTTACATAAAACATAATTTTACCTCATTTGTAAATTGAATTTCAAAAATCACAGAGACACGGTTAATATCATAGAGTAAAATGTGGTTCAATAAGTTAATTTTTTTAGTGAATAGTAACTTTTATCATTTATTTACCCCGATTAAAAGTAAATAGGGTAGATAAAGGTATAAATGATATTATTATTATCGTAACACAAGTCCCAATTCTATTAGATAAGAATAATTCGACCAAAAAAATTAGGAATAATAAATCAACATATTTGGTCCACTTGGATTTGTTTAGGACATTTATTATTATTTAATTTAATGGAAAGTTAAGAGTTAAAATCAATGTTTAATAAATAAAACATTTTTAATATAGGTTTAAACATAAGATAAATTATACTATAAATATTAATTATAAATCTAAAATTATTTCCTACATAATTGTATTATAGTTATATTTTTTAGACTTTTAATAATTTAATTTATTTATGACACAATAATGATGTATTAATTACCTAATTAATGAAATATTAAAATAATTATTATTATAAATATAAAAATATATATAATTTGATACTTTTTTGAATTCCAATAATTATTTTGTATAATATGACATATTTTGGTTGGTTAAATGATTTTTTTTAGAATTAATAAGGTTGTTATTAATTTACCAAAAACCAAATACCAAATTGTCTCAAAATTGACATAAAAGTGTTTTTAAATCAAATATTATATTATTATTTGAAATTCTATTAATAAAAATCTAAGAGTTAGAAAAAAGACTTATATAATGATCAGTGTATCATTAATGAACCACTTGGGTGATCATGAAAGTATATTGTATGTTTATTAACCATATAATATAATAATACAAAGAGACATGGTAAAAGTCAAACTATTTATCTAAGGGTTAAATCTAAAAATTAAGGTTAATATAGTGACCCAAACCTATTTAAAACCTATTGGATGAGTGGTTTTAGATCCATCCCCACATTATCCTTTAAATAACCCACTTTGTAGACATTTTATACATAAAATTATTTTATTATAAAATAATATTTCTATATTTTCCTAAGGTGCCCCTCACCCATCTTATAAAAGGGAACTCCCCAATCATTCCAATTCACACCTTCAATGAATTTTATATCGGCCAATAACTACCCAAATACAATTTAAACTATCCTAACTTCATCCTAGATGCCTTAAATTAGTCATAAAGTCAACCTATGGAGCCATTTTTAACCATTCAAAAGGATGAACTCGAAGAAGAGGTAAATATTTCATCACCTCTATCAAGTTTCTTTCTTCTTCCACTTCCTCTTTCTTTGTTGTTTCCATTATAAAATAATAAATATATTATCTTATATAAATTTTTATGTTATTATAATTTTTTTACAATCATATTCATTATTCTATCCATCTTTTGATTGATATGTCACAATATGTGCGTACGTACGACTTACCGTCTCCACATCGTGGTGTAACTGTTATTGAATATATATTATTTGGATGGGTATAATAATGATGTGTAATTGATGTAAATAATAAATATAACATGATATAGATTATGAATATATGATATAACATCCAATTATATATTATTTTAATAACAAAAGAATGATATTGTTGCTCGTTTGTACGTACAAATTACCGTCTCCACAAACGCGATTAGATTCATTCACCATCGAAATTTTTTCAAGACTAATTTTTATTAGATGATTAAAAATAATGTTCAATGACTTAATATAATTATGAATATGAATAATATAAATCATATTCATAACAAAAACAAATTATGAAACACTACATATAAAGGAAAATGATTCAGTTTACACACGAAATGACGATAATACTAAAATATTATTAACAATGAAATATTTAAAGATCATATACTATATCATATTAATGTATATGATTATTTTATAATTTAATAACAATTATTTCACCATTATACATTTGGTTAACCTACCATAGACCTAGTAATAGTACAATGTAAGGGGTTTCTTATCTCACTTTTAATTCCATAATATTTCTATTTTTCGCCACTAATTTATTAAATGTGTTGTATTGTGTACTGTCATTTGATATATATATATATATATATATTATCATGAATTTATTTATATTCATGGTATTTTATGATTAATTTGGTTTTTTATCTTTTTTCCATACTAATCAATTGATTACAACGATGTACGAGTTTTTATCTCACTTTCTATTTCCGTGTGATTCATACCATACTGCCACTATTTCCATTTCTGTGGTGTATTTACTACACAATGGTTGTATTATTTGTGTAATTTACTATAATTTATGATTAATTGCATCTCCATTTTATGATCCATATTTCATGGTATGTATGTATCGTATGTTACCAAATTGGTAATGGAATTTCAAATTTCAGTTTCCACTCACTCGGCTTTACGCAATCTTCATTGATTATTTTACACCATGATTATGTGTGGAATCACTATTTATTATTTGTATAGTAATTTGAACTACACGTTATATGTATATACATTTGATACAAATAATCACTCCTTTGATAAATTCTCAAGTCATCTATATGTACATGATAAGAGTAATTTTAACTCAATCTTGATTTATTGAGTTAAACATCCAATTCATTGGTGTTGTTTTTACAAGAATATGGGTGAATTTCCTCTGAATGATTTACCCTAAATATCACATAATATTTATTATATTTATATTTTTCACACATAATTATGTCGTTGATTTATCAATAACATCAGGATATGTTCTTTATATGATATTTCCTCTCAATTTACATTCCATTGAGACTTCATTGTTGTTTTACGCCAATTCACTTTTATATGGTGTATTTATTGTATATTGGCATAGTATATCATGAACAATATATTTCACTAATAGTATAATGTTTTTGTTACCTCAATTATGTGTATTCAAGTGTCTCTCTTTTTTTTACGAACTCTAACTAAAATATCATTTTAAAATGTTTTAATGATTTATTATTCTAAATATTTCTCATTAATGTCCATGTTTTAAAAATAATTTTAAGGATTTATTTGTATGGACATTAATGTTTTTAAATTAAAAAACCTCTTAAATGTTTCAAATTGTTATGGGACAGTTTGAGTTAAAATTTTATTTTAAATGTCTTCTTGATAATTAGTGAGACTTTTAAATGTTTTTTCAAGAAAAAGTCATATATATCTCTAAAAACGTTTTGAGCAATTTTTTCATATATTTAAATATCATCCATTATTATTTATTGAGGCTCATCTATTATAATAAAATATTCCATATTGTATTGAATGAGTTATGTTTTAATGTGGATGTGCTATTTTTATACCATTCAGGATTTGTGGATAAAATATTGACATATTGCATGCTAGTTTTAATACGACTTTCCGGATTATGTTTCAACCTTTCTATATGAAGAATTCATTGGAATTAGTATGTGTTGGGTGGAGCACTCTATAGCTCCTCGATTCATCGGTAGTTCCAATGAGACAAACTAGTGTCTTGGCACAAGGCCTTGACAAAATCTTATTGTAGTCTTGGCAAAATGCCTTTACATTGTGGTTATGAATGTCTGTCATTATGAATTCTATCATTATGAAAGTGGCTATTGATATTGCATGTGATTATTTGACTAGTAAACTATCCATGTGAGTAAGTAAATGAAATTATTTTGATTTATATTTTCCATATTATGATGTAGTTTATGATGAATATTCTTTGTTTTTGTTCTATAAATTGACTAAAATGTTTATGCTTATTTATAGAAGTCTTCACTATGTTGTTATCTTTACTTACCATCTGAGTTCACCCTTGTAACACCCACGATTTTATGAGAAATATTTTGTTTTTATGTATTATATTATATGAAACACTAAAGTTATAATTGACTACACACAACAGTGTCTTGGCTTGAATTTCAAGCAATAAGAACCTTCCTCCATAGCTTGTGTTGTACGCAATACCAAGTTTCACTAAACAGTTATATGTTATATTATTAAAAATAGCCGTTATGAAGATTAATACCCACTTTTTTAAATTTTATAAATTTTATCTTTCAAAATTCTATTCATTTTTGGAATCGGAATATCGAAATTATCATAGGGTGAATTTATAGTATTTTTCTTAAATCTTTCAATTTTTGATGAATAGTGAATAATTAGGAGTTATAGTTTAAACCCAAATTTTTATTTAAATAATTAATTATTTTATTTAAATTTATTTTATGTAAAAATAGATACATATTAACTATATAATTTCAATTTAATTCATTGGAGTCATTTTATAATAATATAGATATTTAAAAAAATTATTGAACATGTTGACCGTCTTTTTCCCAACTCATAGGAGCATTTGAAATTTTATATAAAACATAATTTTACCACTTCTGTGAGTTGAATTTCAAAAATCTGATACACATGGTTAATATCAAGGTGTAAAATGTGATTCAATATGATAAGAATAATTTTTGGTGAATAGTAACGTTTTAATTTTATTTACCATGATTAAAAGTTAATAGGGTAATTAAGGGTAAAAATGATATTATTATTTCCCTAACACATGTCATAATTCTATTGGATAAGTTTAATTAGACCAAAAACAACCTTAGTTGTAAAATATTACCCTTTAGTTCCACTTGGTTTAGATTAGGACATATATTATTATTTTATCTAAAGAAGAGTTAAAAGAGTTAAAATCAAAGTTTAATAACTAAAACATTTTTAATATAGGGATATACATAAAATAAATTTCACTATAAATATTCATTATAAATCTAAACAATGTTTCTACATACTGGTATTTTATTTATAATTATTATACATTAAATAAATAAATTTAATTATGACAGAATGATGATACAATAATTACTTTATTAATGAAATATTAACATAATTATTGATATAAATATCCAAATAAATGTAATTTGAGACTTTTTATGAATTAAAATTACTTTATAGGTTAATATGACATGTTAGTATTTATTTAATTAACCTTTTTCGAAATAATCACGCTGTTATGAATTTCATAAAAATAAATTACCAAATACTGTCAAAATTGACATAAAATATTTTTTAAAACAATTATTATATTATTAATTGTTATTCTATTCATAAAAATGTAAGGATCATTGAAACGACTTATATAAGGATATATATATTAATAATGAACCCCTTGGGATGTTTTTGTCTTTTTATAGTATGTTTATTAACCATATTGTGTTAGAAAACAAGAAGACACGATAAATGTTAAATTATTTAACTTAGAGTTAAATCTAAATGATAAGGTTAAAATAGTAACCTAAACTTTTAAAAAACCTATTATTTGCGAGGATTTAGACCCATCCCCACCATATCTTAGAAATAAAGCAATTTTGACCTATTATAACCCGAATATGACTTTATTATAAAATAATATGTTATGTTTTTCCTAAGGCTCCCCTCTCCTCCCTTATAAAAGGGCACCTCCTCCTTCTCCTCATTACACAACATTGAGACTTCATTTCGGCCAATCCCTGCCCATTTCCCTTATAAACTTCACTGTAAACATACTAGAGGTCTTGTTCTTCTTCAAAGACCAATTTTAGTGCCCTAAAAGGAGGTTTCAAAGAGGCGTGTCGAAGAGCAGGTAATATCCATTACCGATTCTTTCAAATTTATTTCTTCTTCTACATACTCTTAATTAGTTATAAAATTATGAAGTAATAGAATCAGTATCACTAATATACTGATATTTTATTATAAATATTAAAAAACCATATTTTACATTCAATCCGTCCTACGAAAAATGAAATCATCGTGCATGCGTACGTACAGAATACCATCTCCACGCCATGGTGTAATCTGTTTTTCCACCACCCCCTTACTTGGATGGGTATAATGGTGTAAATAATAACATCATATAGTTAATATAACATCATAATAATTTTGAGATATTATATAATCCACTCCAATTAAATTCAATGGTTATGGGAATGATATCATCGCTCGTGCGTACGTACGGATTACCGTCTCCACGACGCGATGAGGTTCATTATCCATGTAAACCATTCAAGAATGATTATAAATTATATACAATGAATAATAATGAAATATATTAAATGATAATTCTACTGGATTTTTTATATATACATATTTCATCTACTTACTTCCATTCATGTCAATAAGGAAGGGAAAAAAACTGTCATGCGTACGTACGGCCTACCGTCTCCATGAATGGTGTGTTTCATTTCATTTATCTATATTTTATATTGATATACAAAATATATATGATATAAAAATAATGTATTAGATTTTTTAAGTATGTAAATCATGATATAATTCATAATAATATCAATAACAACAAGTCCAAACACGTACGATAAATAAAATGATTTTACCCAAAACACTTCTTAAACATGGAATTTACAAAAGAAGGTGTAATATAAAGTCACAAGTGAACAATATATGATATAATAACAATGAACATGACTCTGTAATAAGTCAATGACATTATTTCAATCATTATAAATGAGGTTTGGACATGTTATAATCATATCAAACCTATTGTAAGGGAAAATATCACAATCTCAATTTTTATCCGAGATTGTTTACACTTCGGTATTTACTGGGGTTAAATTTATCATCTTTGTCATTGTTTTCCAAAAATGGTTTATTGTATGTTTATCGACCTTTTTAACCATTTTGGACATTTCCTACATGGAATGTAAGGAATATTTATTTGTTTACCATATGAGGTACTTTTTGAATTTTCCAACAAAAGTATGAGAAGAATGTTTTTTTAACTTATACGGCATGAACATATTTTTACGGTTTCATAATGCATTATTTTCATGAATATTATTCTACATGATTTCATGTTTATTTTAAATAATATGATTTTCATTTCAAATTGTGTGGAATTTTGGGAAATGAAAATGATTTTGAAGAAGAAAGGATATATTCCTCAAGAATTCATTTCATGTGTTTTAATCAAAACTATTTTCCAACTAATATGACATTATTTATCATGTTCATGTTTCAAGTATAATGTATGTATTATTTACATGGTGTTATTTTTATTATGTAGAAATAAAATCCATTTGTTTTATATGGATTATGTGATGATGGGATGATGTTTATGAAACCCATTTTATTATTTGGGTTTTGAAGAATGTTTTATGTTTATTTTGTGCACAAGTAAGAATGATTTCATTATGAGATGGGTGAGACCTTTATATCCCTCCAATGAATTGGTAAAACATTTATATCTCATGAGATAGACATGGATGCAATATTATGTTAATCTGGTTCAGTGTTACATGACTAAAATGAGGAGTAAAGTCGATTAAGAAAGAAACTTTGTCCACTAAGATGGTCTTGGCAGCAATGCCTTGGCTACTATAGAAATAATTTCATGTTCTTAATGGTTTTCCACAATTACATGCTTTATTCCCATGATATTTTATGATGATTGATGTTCTTCTATGATATATGCCTCATGTACTTCCAAGATTAAGTCTTTGCACATGATTTTAAGGTTTAGATTTTATGTACATGTTTTTGCATTCAAATTTTTGTGGATTGTTTTATCTTCCGTATGTTTACCCTTACTAAGAATATGACCTCACCCATTTTATGTTTGTTTTCCCTTGGATATAAAAAAATTTCTTAGGTAAGAAAACAAATGGGGAAGATCCTTATGGGTGATTTTGAATATCATTCACAATGATTAGAAGAATATTTTTCCGAGTTTCCAAAGGCACTAAACGATTACGATGCTTCAGTGCATGTTTTTTTGTTATGCGTTAAGTATTTTGAAAAAGTAATGTAATTTCCATGCATGTCATGATTGGTTCTTTATAACCCCATTCTATGTTTTATTTTTCCCAGGATGCAAAGAAGTATATTATGACTGACCTGTAGGGATAGAACATGGGATCTCGGTGTTGTCTATGGAAACAATATTGTTGTATTATTCCATTTTATTATATAATGTAATCCTTATTAATGTATCTAGTATATCAAAGGCTAAAAAACTAATCGGTCTTTTTAGACTTGATCTTTTTTGATCATGAAAATGATACATAATAAAGCATCGACTATGTGCTTCTGTGGGCTAGGAATTACAGTTGGTATCCGATATAGTTTAGAACAATCATTAGAAACTATATGTGGATAAACTATGATTAGAGAACATATCCCTAAGATAGACTTAGAGGATTAGTATAGAATAAGTTCCTGAAATTTTGGTATCGTAGAGATTTTGTGAGTTTTCCATGAAATACATCCCTGTATTGATATGAGCGGGTAGAGGTGGCTCTGGCACAAATGTACCTATGGATAAACCCCGAAAACAACGCTTTGAGATAGACTCGAATGGGGACTAGTACACGAAAATGGGCCTTTCTATACTCTTGGATATAACACTCCCGTTATATATTCTTAGGATAATTTACATTATATTTACAAATGGATTTGAAGGGTTTTAATATAAGATGAGATTAAATGAACTAGGTTAATCCTATGATGTTTCTAATAGAATATATGGTGTTATAATATTCTCTAAATTATTTTATGGGTACTGTTAATCACACAATTCTTTCTGGTTAGTGTAAATGGATGAATTTCAAGGAAGTAATAATAACATTGAGCATGATGTACAAGGTGGGAAATGTGGTGGAAATAAGAAAAAAAATTGAATGATGATAGACATAAAATATATCGTGCTCATGCCATATCAGTTTTCCAAATATATGATCAACAACATATATATTAACCAACTACCAAACTAATCAAAGAAGAGAAAGGTGATGAATGAAAAGTGCTCCAATAGTGGAGACCATAGAGAAAATAATCCTCAATTTCCATCATGCGAGAAATATTGAAGGAGACACCTAGGAAGATTTCTCAATAGAACAAAGAAATGTAATACCTATGGGAAAGAACGACATAAAATAAAGAATTGCTGATGAAAAATAAAGAGTGATATGGAAGAAAATAAAAATAGTCCCAAAAATCCATTTACAGTCATTTTCCATAAATACTGGGGACCATTCAATTACCAAAGTGAATGCCCTATTCTATAAGATATTTTCTCTGTCAAAGAATATGATATGTGTAAATAAATGGTTTGTGAAATGTTTTTTAGTATTAGTGCTCCTTTTTGATGGGATTACTTTGGAATAATTTACTTCTGTATTTTTAACCCTATAATTTGTCAGGTGAAAATGATATTTGATGAAGAATTGTCTTCTCACTTGGGGATAGAGTTGTAAATAACCATTTGGTTTTATATGATCATTGGGTTTTAGGAAATTACAAGTTATTATATTTTGGGAAAAAATGCAAGGTATGCAATAACATTTGTGGTTAAATAATGTTATGGTAATTTTGAAGAATTTATCTCATTTTGGTAATGTTATAAAATACAGTTTTAGAAAAAAAAGACAATGACACAGACTATGTGACAACCTGTCACATAAAAAATGATGTGGGAATCAAACACCCAACCATATTACGATTGGTATTTATCACCTACCATTGGACTACATGAAGTCCCTAGTTAGTGTGACTATTATTTTTATTTAAATGATTTTATTGTTCAATAATAAGTTGATTTGGGATCTTATGTATTATCAAATTAATACACTTTGTATAGGTAAATTATTTGGTGAATAAGTGATAAATATTATTTTGGAAGATGTTTGCTTTGTTGGGAACACTATATGCTTAATGAAAATATAATATTATGGGATTTCATTTGAGGAATAATGGTGGGTTTTTATCTCTATTTTTATTGTATATTTATATTGATTTGTGTTATTTATGGAAAGGATTAACCTATAATAGATAATACATGATTAGGTTAATTACTTTTAACTATGTTACATTTAGTGTATTCGATGTAATTTGGAGATACAATTTAATGTGGAAGACTACATAACCAAATTCTTTTATGTTTTGGGTTTCAATAGTAGTTTGAATTATATTGAAGATTTTTAAGGAAATTTTTTTATTGAATGGTATTTATTTCTCCTTGGGGTATTGATGGTATAATTTTAGAAATTAAGATTAATGTTTCATTATTTAATGAAATATCCTTTTCGGGGATCATATCATCTTGTACTAACCATATTGGTTTTGATTAATCTCTAAATAAAATGTAAATATATAGTTTATCCTTTGTGGATCATGCGATTCTCTAGATGTAGATTTTAGATCTTATGTTGTGACCATGTCATCTTGAATACTCATTGTTTGAAGAAAAACAAGTTATTGGAAGAAATTTATTAAAGAATGAAACTATGCTGAAATATTAACTATATCTTTTTATGTTCTTAGCCAATCTCATAAATAAATTACTCAAATTTATGAAATGAAACTTAAAACAAAAAAAAATGTTGTCCGTTTACATTTCCTACTGGGAAACTAATGACCGTTTATCCCATAACAAGTTTTTGTTTTCATGTAGTTAACATTCTCTTGATTATGTTTTATTTCCCTCTCTATCAGAACATGACACTTAGTTTATCTTCCATATCCATGTTTTCCTACATGAAATTCTAGTATGGGTTATCTTGGGTGAACTTTGTACTTCTAATTTTTTTTAAAGTGTGAGTTTTGTTTACTCATTTTTGATGTGGGACATTCAATAATGTTCCAATTCCCAATTTTAAAAATTGCAAGGATGAAACTTCCAATGGGGGGAGAATGTAACACCCCAAGCTTCCATAGTATGTTTCACTTTGAATAATGTAATAGATTTCAATATACACAACTTCGAGATTCTAACACATTGTGACCAATCAAACTGGCCATTATGAATATTAATACCAACAATTTTATATTTTATAAACTTTATCCTTCAAAATGGACATCATTTTTGGATTCAGAATATCTAAATTATCTTAGGCTGAGTTTTTGGTGTTTTTCCAAAAACAGTCAATTTTGGATGAATAGGGAAAACACTAAGTTAATTATTAAAACTGAATTTTTATTTAAATAATTAATTATTTTATTTAAATTTATTTCATGTTAAAATAGATACATAATACATTTATATGTTCAATGTAATTAATTAGTTCATTTTGTATTAATATTAGATATATAAAATTTTGTTGAACTTTTCACCGTCTTTTACCCACCTCCTAGGAGCATTTGCAAATTTACATGAAACCTAATTTTACAACTTCTGTGTATTGAATATCTAAAATACTAGAAACACGGTTAATATCAATGTTTAAAATGTGGTTCAATAAGATAAAAATAATTTTTAGAGAATAGTAACTTTTTACTTTTATTTACCACGGTTAAAAGTAAATAGGGTAATTAAAGGTCAAAATGATATTATTATTACCATAACACATGTACTAATTCTATTGGATATGTATAATTAGACCAAAAAAATATTAGGAATAAAATATGAACTTCTTTATTCCACTTGGGTTGGATTAAGACATTTATTATTATTTATTTCAAAGAAGAGTAAAAGAGTTAAAATCAATGTTTAATAAATAACACAAATTTAATTTAGGGATACACAAAAGATAAATTAGACTATAAATTTTAATTAGAAAGATAAATATATTTCATACATAATAGAATTTTATTTATATTTTTTATACTTTAAATAATATAATTTATTTATGACAAAATGTTGATGTAGTAATTACTAAATTAATGAGATATTAACATAATTGATATTATAAATATCCTATAATTGTAATTTGAAACTTTTTATGAATTAAACTAATTTTATAGGTTAATATGACATATTAGGGTTGGTTAGATGAATTGTTCTCGAAGTAATAATGTTGTTATGAATTTAGAAATTACAAAATACCAAATAGTGTCAAAATTGACATAATAGAGTTTTTTAAAACATATATTATATTATTAATTGATATTCTATTCCTAAAAATATAAAAATCAGACAGAAGACTTATATAATATTATTAGTATCATTTTTGATCCACTTGAGGTTCTCCTGAATTAATATATTATGATTATTAACCATATAATATAAAAATACAAAGAGACGTGGTAAATGTCAAACTATTTAACTAATAGTTAATTATAAAGGATAAGTTTAATAATTACCAAAACATGTTAAAAGCCAATTTTTTGAGTGTTTTTCGACCCATCCCCACATTATCCTTTAAATAATCCACATATTAACAATTTGAATCCAAAAATGATTTTATTATAAAAAAGTATTTCTGTTTTTACCTAAGGTTCCCCTCACCCCTCTTATAAAATGGCACCCCCTTCCAACAAATTGGCACCATAAAATCCTTTTTTCTCAATCAAAATCTGCCCAAATTCCATGTCCACTATCATTTATTCATCCTAGAGGCATTAATTCAGTCAAACTGCCAACCTAAAGAGCCCTTTTGATCACATCAAATGGAATAACCTGAAGAAGAGGTAAATATTTCATCACCTCCTTCAAGTTCCTTTCTTCTTTCACTTCTTCATCCGTTGTTGTTTCTATTCTAAAATAATAAGTCCAATATATTATATAAATTGTGATGTTATTATAATTATAGTACAACCATATTATTTATTCAATTCATCCTTTGAATGTCATGTCACCGTACGTGCGTATGTACAACATACCGTCTCCACGTCATGGTGTAATTGTTATTCAATACATTATTATTTGGATGTGTATAATAATGATCTTTAATTGATGTAAATATTAAATATAACACAATTATTATTCTATATATATGAAATAACATCCCATTATATAATATTTTAAAAACAAAAGAATAATATTTTCACTCGTGCGTACGTACGGATTACCATCTCCACGAACCCGATTAGATTCATTCCCCGTCGTAATCCATTCAAGAATAATTTTTATTAGATGATTAAAAATAATGTTTAAAACCATAATACCATTCTGAATATGAATAATATACATCCTATTCAGAAAAAAAACTACTTAGGTAACAAATGATAAAAAGGAAATCGAATTAGTTAACACCTGAAACGATGATAATCCTAAAATATTATTAACAAAGAAATATTAAAAGATCATATATGATATCATATAAATATATATGATTCTTTTATAATTTAATAAAAATTATATAACCATTATACAAGAAGTAAACCTACCATCATCCATGGAAAAAATACAAAGTAAGGGGTTTCTTATCTCACTTTTAATTCTGTGATATTTTCATTGTTCGCCACTTATTTATTAAATGTGGTGTATTGTGTACTGTCATTTGATATATATATATATATATACATATTATCATGATTTTCTTTATATTCATGGAATTATGTGATTAATTTTGTTGTTATTAACTTTTCACCATACGACTCGATTGATTAAAATGAAGTAAGGGTTTTCATTTCACTTCTTATTTCTGTGAGATTCATGCGATACTACCACTATTTCATTTTGTGTGTTGTATGTACTACCCAATGATTGTATTCATTGTGTTATGTACTTTAATTTAAAAGTAATTATATCTTTATCTTATGATCCACATTTCATGGTATATATATTTCGTAAGTTACCATATTGGCAAGGGAATTTAAAATTTTAATTTCCACTCATTCGACTTTACGCAGACATCATTTATTATTTTATTCCACGATTACGTTTGGAATAACTATTTATTATTTGTTTAGTAATTTCCACTCCCATTTCTATGGATATACTATTGATAACCATCATCACTCTTCTGATAAATTCTCATGTCATCGATATTAACTTGATAAGAGTAATTTTAACTCAATCTTAATTTATTGAGTTAAACATCCAATTCATTGGTGTTATTTTTACATGAATTTCTGTGAATGTACTCTGATTGATTTACACTAAATATTCAATAATATTGAGTGTATTTAAATTTTCCAAACATAATTATGTCATTGATTTATCCTTAACCTAAGGATGTGGTCATTATAATTGACATCATCTCAATTTACATTCCATTGAGACTTATTTGTTGTTATACACCAATTCAATTTTATATGTTTTATATAATGTAAATTGACATTTTATTTCATGAATCCCTTTTTTCCCATTATATTATACTATTTTTATTACCTCAATTATTTGTATTCAAGTGTCTCTATTTTGGTTTTAATCTGTAACTAAAATATCATTTTAAAATGTTTTAATGATTTATTTTTATAAATCATTCTCATTAATGTCCATGTTTTAAAAATGGTTTTAAGGATTATTTTATTTGTAAATTAATGTTTTAAAATTAAAATTCCTTTACAAATATTCAATGTGTCATGGGACACTTTTATTTAAAAATCTATTTTAAATTTCTTGTTGATTAACATGGAGACATTTAAATGTTTTTCAAGAAAAGGGGCATACTTCTCTCAAAACGTTTTGATGATTATTTTAATCTATGAAAATATAATTCATTATTATCTATTGAGGATGACATATTATAATATAATCTTCCATATTGTATTGAATGAGTTATGTCTGACTATGGATGTTCCATTTTTACACAATTCATGGTTTTGTGTTTAAAATATTTTCATTTTTTATGATAGATTTAATAATAATGTTCAGATTATGTTTCATCATTTTCATTTTAGGAATTCATTGGACTTAGTTTGTGGCGGGAGGAGCCTGCAATACCTCCTCGATGCATTGGTAGGTCTCATGAGACAAACTAGTGTCTTGGCACAAGGCCGTGACAAAATCTTATTGTAGTCTTGGAACATGGCCTTGACTATGTGGTTATGAAAGTCTATAATTATGCATTAAATCATTATAAAAGTGTCTATTGATATTGAATGTGATTATTAGAATACTAGAATATCCATGCAAGTAAGTACATAGGAGTATTTTGTTTTATATTTTCCATATTATGATGATTTTTACATTGAAAATGCTTTTGTTTTAGTAATATAAATTACATTAAATGTTTATGTTTATTTATGAAAGTTTTAGTTATATTGTTATCCTTACTTATCATTTGAGATCATCCCTTTCTATGTTTTATTTTATCCAGGATGTAAATATTTATATTATTATTGACCGATAAGGATAGAATAGGGGATCTCATTATTGTCTATGGAACCAATGTTTTTGTAGTTTTCCATTTTATGATGTAATGTAAACTTTATGAATGTATGTAGTGCCTCCAAGGCTACTAAACTAATCGGTCATTCGAAACATGATCTATTTTGATCATTCCAATGATACATAATTAGGCACCGACTTTGGGCTTCTAGGGTCGGGGCATTACAAAGGGTATGTGATAAATCCCTATCGCACATTGGTTATTGGTTCAATTCTCACAACATTGTATTATGTGATAGGTTGCCACATAGTTTTCATGTTTTCCTTTTCCAAAAACTATAAAATTTTATAACATTCCCAAAAAAATAGAAAATTCCTAAAAAATAACCATAACATATATTTACCACAAATTTTATCCCATACATCACATTTTCACCCCAAAAAGTAATAACCTATAATTAGTTCAAATTCAAATATCAAATAAACCCAAATGGTTCGTTATAACTATATCTACAAAAGGAAAGATAATTATTCTTTGAATAAAATTTTCACATATCAAACAAAAGGGTTACACATACTATAAAATGTCTTCCAACGTAATCCTATTATCAATACATTAAAACATATCATCATCCATAACTCTTAAATTCTTAAAATGTAGAAATCTTAATCATTGAACATTCTTACTGATCCTTTATCCATGTATTTTCTTCTTATTATATTATTCATATTTCCTAAAAAAATATATTGATCAATTTCCTAATATTTTAGTAATTTAAAAACATGAGCTAAGAAATAATCTATACCTTTCATAGGTCATTTTAAATTTCCTCATCTTCAATTGGAATGGTAGTAGGAATTGGTAAACAAATATTTGTATGATCACAATATTGTCTTTCTGAAAACTTCTTCTTAGGAAATCTATTTGTTTAGTGACTATGCACACCACATTTAAAACATTCAATTTCCCTTTTAGAATGAAATTATTTCCCTTTCCTGGAGTCAACATGATGCTTCCTTTTTAAATGGAAGTTTCTTGCTTCATAACCTTCATTACCACATCTGAATCATCTTCCCATCCCTTTGAAGTATTTTCCCATGTGTTTCATTCCACATCATTGACACATTGGTTGTTTATTATACATAGCTTTATGATTATTACATAAACATCCATTGGGATTAATTTATCGCCTATATGATGCCATTTAAAAATATCCAAGGCTTACGTGATCAATCATGACTATAGATAGTTTGTTTAGAATATCCAAAAGAGTTCTCATTTTAGCTCCATTTTCATTTAGTTGCTCATTCAAAAAACAAACATTGTTTCCATCACATCCATTTCAACTATAGTGCATGGTAGATCCTGCCATTTACTAAAACCAAAATGGTCAATGTGATTATATTAAAAAACCATCATATAATATCTTATGAGGTGGGAAAACACTAAGATATACTTATTCATGTTATCTTAAACACATTCAAATTATCGAAAATAATTATGAATCATTCTAAAATACTTACCATTATTGTTATCTCACATATGCTTAAAAACACCCTAACCTCTAAAGTTATCTAAACTGACTTTTGATACCAACTATAAGGACCCAGTCTTAATCATTACTTAATATTGAATTATGTCAAGAATTCACAATGTGGATATTTTTAAGATTATATTTTTAGATAATTTGGACATAATTAATTCAAAACATCTCAAAATTTTCAATGTAGACACTTCTACTCAGGGCCCATTTTTTCAATAAAATAGAAACACTTTAAAAAAGAAACATCTCTAGTTATATGATTTAGATAGTATGACTTTTCCATAATCCCATACTTGACCCTATTAATCTTTAAGTCCAATGAAAAACATTTTAAAACGATATTGGATGTGAATAAAAAGATCAGTAAGTGTTATAAAATAAAGAAAATAAACATTATGCTATAAATGAATACAAATCAATGAAACTATACTTTTCAATCATAACATTCCTCGTGAAATAATAAGATTTATGAGTAACACACCAAAATCATAAATCATAAAGGTAACACATGGAATACATATCATACTTATATTATATCATTAAATACTACGTTGGATGTAGCTTTTTAAATACACATTACAATATATTCCAAAAATCTATGAGGACAAACAATAATGTTTACCTCAATCATGTTACCCAATGATTTGGAGGGATATCTCGGGATAACGCGCCCAACAAACATAACATATTCATTACACATAAAACAAGCATAATGGAAAGATAAAATTTCTATATTAGAATCACAATATACCATTTCAAGATACTGACATAATAAATTCATTCAAAACCATATAAAACATTTAATAAAGATATTTTTTAATAAAAGTATCCCATAAAAAATTGAATAATTTGAAAGAAATTTTAATTTAAAAACATTAATGTTCATATAAATAAATCCATTCAACAATTTTTATATCCTGGAAATTAATGAAAATGATATAGAAGAATAAACATTTAAAACATTTAAAATTAAATATTAGTTAAAGAGTTCCTAACCAAATGAGAGACAATTGAATACCAATAATTGTGGAATAACATTAATAAATAATAAATAATATCATAAAAATAAAGGGATTAGTGATATAATCTGACAAATGATAGTATTATCACCATATTAATGTGGGTTGGTTCATATCAATAATGAATTCTCAATGGAATTTAAATTGAGATGAAATCCCTTATACAAAAATTGCATCCTTAGATTAAGGATAAATCAATACATAACAATGAGTGACCAATATAAATACAGTCAATATTATTTTGCATTCATTTTTAATCAATCATATAACATTCACATATGTTATTTTTAAAACAAAACGAATGACTTGGAAGTTTAACTCAATGAATGGAAATTTAGTTAAGATTACCCATATCAGTTCAAATCAAGGACATTCGAATTTTTTAATAGAGTAATTATGTGTATCAAAAGTATATAAAAACATAGGGGAGTTTAAATTAAAACATAAATAAATAATTATTTATTCCACACATTATCATAGCACGACATAATTATTAATTATAAATTAATCCAAGGAATGGATATTGGGTTACAAAGTTCCATTACCAATTTGGTAACGTAGGAAACATACACCACGTGATAAAAGGATCATAAAATGAAGATGTAAATACCCATAAATTAATTTATACTAAAAAAATAATAAAATCATTGGTAGTATATACACGACAAAAAATTAAATAGTTGAAAATATAGCATGAATATCATCGAAAGAAAAAGTGAGATGAAAACACCTTACAGTGTAGTACTCATTCGAGTCGTCAGAAAAAAAGTTAATAACCACAAAATTAATCATATAATACCATGAATATAAATAGAATAATGATAATAAATATCATATTTCAGTTCAAAATACACAACATGAAATAAATAAGTTCTGAACAATGAAAATCTCCCAAAATGAAAATTTAGATATGAATCCCCTCAACTCATTTCTGACATGACTTGTTTGTCCCTTGTTCTTCCTGAATAATAAAAATAAGATAATTTATAATTATTTTCGAACCTATTTCAAGTTTATTATACATTTTATATCACTTAATACCTTTATATAACAATTATTTAATTATTTGGGTTCATATCAGGCATTTTTTTGATGCTTGGAACTTTAGTCATAAATGAAATTTTTATAATTAAATATTGTCCATGTGGTAAAAATTATATTGTCTACCGAATCATATTAATTATTTAAATTCTATATATGTCATATTTATTCAGTATATAAATTTATTTATAATAGTAAATAACATTTGGAGATAATGAATGAAATCCACCGTTCATGGAGACGGTAAATCGTACTTACACATAGATGGTACTTGTATGTTTTTCATTTTTAAAAGGAATGGAACCTGAATGATAAATATGTATATTTTAATTCCATTATAATTTTAAATGATATATATGTTAAATTATTTAATTAATTCCATCATTTATATTCTCCATGTATGTCATAAATGAAGCATTTCACCTTGAGTGGGTGGTAGTCTGCACTTCCACAAATGAAATTATCGTGTTTACACATATTAGAAAGTATAAAGTTATGTTTATAAATAAATATTACAGAATAATATATAAATCATAAAAAAAATATATCATACATAAATACAGTTCCATCATAATGGCAACCATTAGCGTTGGTCAGAGAATATTGAGCAATCATTGTTTTGTGAGGCAACTGTTCTCCGTCCACATAAACAATATGTTCTTTACCCATTAGATGAAGGTGTGTGGAAGTTTAGTTCTAGTCCGTGTCAGAAAAAAATCCTAGTATGTTGAAGATAATTTTGTTGTTTTATCAAAATAAATATATTTTATGGGGTTGGAAAAGGAAAATTAATCAAAAGAGCTTAAGAGAAGACGCTACCATTAAATCGGAAAACTATCTTTGGTTAGAACCAAAATGTTTTATTGATATAACATATGACAAAGGGAATGCTTCTAGAAGGATGAGAGGGATGTAGGGAGAATAATTGGGAAGCGTTTAGACAATACAATGGGGTTTTTTGGTGTGGGAAATGGGTTATAGGTGAGGGATTTTTATAAGTAGGAGGAGTGGATCTTTAAGAATTTTAATATATTATTTTATTATAAACGTAATTTCAGCTTCAAAAGATTAAAAACTCATTAAATTAGAATATAGGAGGAATATTTTAATAAATAAAATCATTCAATAATAATTATATAGGTTTTTTATATTGTTTTAATTTTTATAATCTTATTTATTTAAATCATTTATTAATTAGTAAAACACTACATCATTATTGAGTTATAAATAATGTAATTTATTTGATGTCTAAAAATTATAAAAAAATACCAGGATGTATGAAATAATTTTAAATTTCAAAGTAATATTTATAGTCAAACAGATAACTTATATAACCCCATGTAAAAATTTATTTACTTAATGATATATGTTAAAGTCGTTTTTTTATTTAATTTAATCAATTAATACAGTGTCATTATAACTCCCATGTTGCTCCATGGGGTCCCAGAATCGACATATGTATTCCAATGGTTGGATATTTATTAACCAATGGGAATTGTACACATTTAAGGGTATATTAATATTATTTTAATAATATTTTTGTACCCTTATTTTTCGAATTTACCTATTAACCAAGGTAAATAAAATATTTATCGAAGTAAATATTCATAATTTATTAAAATAAAATAAACCTATTTACACAATTTAAAACTAATGTTACAAAATATGGAATCCATTCTTCCAAATTCAATACACCAAAGTGGCAGAAATTAATTTAAAATTATTTCTCGTTGTCAAAAAAATCGTGTTTTTAAGAAATGATAATTATCAATAGATTGACACATGTTTATGTCCGATTTCCATGTGAAATTACATCCAATGTCCAACATTAGATTAATTTATAAAAATATAATCTAATTAAACATTAAAACGCATTAGAAAATAATTTAACCATATAAATAAATTAGTTGAAAAAGCAGTTTAGAATTAAAATGCCTTATTTTTTCATTATTCATTAAAATTTATCATTATCAAAAAAATAACAAAATTTCATTCAAAATAAATTTTGATGTCATAATTCTAATGAATAATTTTATTTTTCCAATTATTACATATAAATGTAACAAAAACTATATTTAAAAAGGGTCTACCATCAGAAGGAAGTAAATCGACCTTTGTAAATTATATTAGAGTATTTATGCTTAAAATTGCATTCATTCAAATTTTACGCCTCTAACAATTTTTGGGTAATAATAAAATCATTTAAAAAATATGTGTAATCATATTGTAGTTATTTTTATTTATTCCTAAAAATATCTTCAATATGCATTAACTACCATTTAAAATAATAATAATATAATTATTTTTATTATTATTATTCAGTATGACTCAACATTGTGTGCAACATAAGACTTTGGAGAAACCCATTGTTGTGTGTCGGTTATTCCATCGAACATTGCATCCCCCCTAAAGTAAAATTTATATTTAATTCACAAATATTAATAAATATGAGAATGTCATATTCATTATTTACTTGGGATGTTACATTTAGAAACCAATAAGAAAAATGTACAGATGCAACAAACAATTTTTAATTAGGTTATTATGTGTTAATCTCTCTGAGATGATATGTTTGAGTGTTGGAAAAATAATATATTTGGTCTAAAAAAACAGTATCTATTCCATTCGTATCCTTAATGACCAAATTAAACTCCTAAAAATGTAAGGTCCATCTAATCAATCTTGGTTAAAAATCCTTCTTAGACAGCAAGTAAATAAGGGTAGCATGGACTGTGAAAATGATAACTGTAGACCCTATCATGTATATCCTGGACTTTTCTTGTGGTGGAGTAGTTCTTCTGGGCATCATCTAGCAACTCATTGGAATAATAAATGGCATGCATCTTCCAATATTTCCCCTTCCACACAACATCACCTATAGATAAATCATTGCATCAAACATTACCTCAAATAGGAGCTTCTAGTCAGGGTCAGTGATAACAGGTGATAAAGTCAGCTTAGCTATAAGCCAGTTAAATGACTCCATGAATTTCTCATAAAAAATAAAGTGGTTTCCATATCTATAAGGGAGCCCATGGGTATTGTAGTCATAGACAAATCCTTAATGAAGCTATTATAGAACCAAACAAGATCCCAAACACTTCTGATTTCATTAACATTTTCAGGTGGGGAATCTATTAGATAACATCAACATTAAAATTATCAACCACCAACCACCTATAAGAGACATTGTGACCCACAGATATGCCTTAAGTGGTCATGAATTGGAAATTTTCCTAGTTTAAGTCTAGATTGGCCTCTTGGAATCTGTCCTGCACAAGTTCCAGATTATTTATAATATTATCAAAATCTCATAAAAAAAATCATCCATGAAAAAAGAAATTATCATTTCAATCATATATGATAATATGGATATTATATAACACTAAAAAGTTATAGGAGCACCAAAAAAGCTAAAGGGAATCTACATATCAGTGAATGTCCCAAATGGGCAAGTGAAGGTAGTTTTATCTTGATCCACGAGATAAATAGAAATTCTGTTTTAACCAGAATAACCATCAAGAAAAAATCATTAATCCTTGAATGCCAATCTCTAAAACATTTGGTCCAAAAATGACATGGGAATGTGGTCTTTTCTTGTGGCAGAATCCTATTTACAATAATCTAATAAATATCCATTTTTCACGGCCCCTGTTTGGATTTTCTCATTCTTCTCATTAGTGACACTATCAGTCTATATTTTCTGGGAACCACATGGATAGGGCTGACGGAAGGGAAATCAGAAAATGAAAAAATTATCCAAGTATCAAGGAACCTAATAACTTCTTCTATAACTAATCACATAATTATTGGGTTTAGTCACCTTTGGGCTTCTACTATTGGATTACACTATTTTTACATGAGAATTTTGTGCATAAAAAATGTAGGAATTATCACCTTGATGTCATCGATTGCCTACCCCATGACCAAATTTTAATTTTCAAAACACTCAGAAGGTTTTTCATGGGGATTCCTTCTAGATTTGATAAAATGAATATAGGAAGGGTGTACCACTATACTATAACGATGTATTTGAGATGGGAAGGTTTGAGTTTGAGTTTAGGAATGGATGGTGACTAACTTGAGGGAAGACACTTAACCCTGGGTGGGACATGATCTGCTTACTTCCTCTTCAAGATGGTAGTAAAGAAGGCTTATTCCTCATCCTTAGAATGTCAATGAAATTATCCCCACACTTAGACTCCTCTCATGGGTATATAATTTATTCCATATCAAACTTATATAGTTGTTCTATAAACTCTCCCTCATTCTCATCCATTGGTTCTCTCTCCTTACTTGAGTTGATCCCAATAAAAGTGTTAGTAGGGATCTCAGGTTCACTATTGATTTACTCTATCATTTTTAGCATCTACTCATCCTCCAGAATGACAGAAAATTCAGTAATTTCCATATCATCCATGAATAATATTGGGTGGGTGGGTTCTTTAATTTTCATAAACACATTTAATTTTTCTTTTTTCCTCACCCAAGAAGAAAATCAACTTCCCCTTATAGACATCTACGATAGCTACCATTGTGGCCAGGAGGGGCCTAACATGATTGATAGGAACCTCCAGGTCACACTCCAAATCATAAATGATAAAGGTAGAAGGAAATATGAATTTACCTACTCCCACTAGAAAATCATCAACCATACTAAAAAAATGTGGAATATATCTATCATAAAGTTGTACAAAAACAATGGTATGTTGGGGGACTCTTAGACTCAAGTGTTTGAAAAGTGTAAGAGGGATCAAATTGATTGTAGTTTCCAAATCACACAATAAATTTAATTTACCACCCATATCACCATATGTTATGGGGATAACAAAACCCCATATATCCAAAAGAATAAGAGGTATCATATTCTGAAATACTGCACTACATTCCTCTATCATGTAATATGTGGAAAATATTGGAGACTTTTAAAGTGTTAAGGGAAAAAAATGGTGAGGCACGGGCTTCGTACGGTTTTTCCCAAACCATGTGGAAGCTGTACATGTGGTCGTCAATTTGGATAGAGGATACCGCACAGTGTGCACAATGATTTGGAAAACCATTCGAGGAGGTCATGCAGAGCGCCCCTACTAAGTAGTGACTACCGCACGATTAGCACACGATTTATCAAACCATGTAGACTAATCGTTCACGGGGTAAACTTAGATCCAATATTTGAGGATCTAATATGTTTTATCATTGAAACTAATCATTTTTGCACCTATATGGACCTAAATATGGATTTATCTCTAGTGGAGGTGGGAGAACACTTACCAGGGGTATTGGAAGCGATCCTAAGGATTTCCATTGAGTTAAGAGGCCGATTGATCAGGGTAAGTCTCATTTCGTTTAGTTTTCTAAGATCTCAATATTCCATCTTGATGGATCCTAAGATATACATCCAAGGTGGATAGATCTAAGGTAGTGGATTACTTTTAATTTAGGTTTTGGATTTTTTTTGTACTAGCTGAAGGAATCCAAAGAGGTTCCGTGGAGTAGTTAACTCAGTTTTGTTTCCGTTCCTCATTTCGTGGTTGGTTTCGCCTATTTTGTTGAGGTTGGTGGCTCACACCCGATTACTCATTATTATAACTTGAAGGCATAGTGTCAAGTTATTTTCCTTGATTGAAATGGGTTGTTTATCTATTGTGAACAAATTGTTGAAACCCCCTTTAATTAGTGGGTGACAGAAATTGAGTGTTTTTGGAATGTGTTTGTTGAAGTGAATTTAAAATGGTGATTTTTAACTAGATATGGTTTTTCTACTTCAAAAAATGTTTTTCAATAAATGTTTTGATGCTTTATTGAAATGTTTTGAACACACTTGGTTTTGGAATGGATTTTCATGTGACTTGGTGTGTGTTCATATGCATTGGGATGGGTAATGGTGAGAAGTACCCCCATAAAATCAGTGGGATGGATAAGGGAAAGATGTACCCCCATCAAAATGATGGGATGGATAAGGGCGTGAAGTACCCCTGTCAAGGTAGTCCACTATGTGCGGCTTAGTGGAAGGATAACTCACCACTGGTGAGTATTGGGAGGTCCAGGATTCCTTCATGGTTGGTTTGTGTGGATTTATGAAATGTAAAGAATGTGCCAAAATGGAAATGTGAATTTGATTGGAAACATTGCTTGGTTGATTTTCGTGAGAATGATGGGTTTGTTGGAAAATGGTTTTGACATGGAACTTGTTATATAGTGAACTGTTTTGGAATTTTTTTATATAAATTGTTTTATATTAATGAGCAAAAATGTTTTATCCTAGAGGCATGGGTTGTGAAGTCATCGAGGAAAACCTACTATGTTTCATTTCTCACCCCTCCTTTGGGACGTTGGTGCTTTTGCAGATGTCATATACCGGGATGATGGAAAAGGTAATGTGTCACATTTTTATAGCACTACTTCATAATACATGGTCAGATTTGTGACTTTGGAGTTGGTTCGTGATAAAATAAATGACTGTGTTGTCATAGCATTTATCATGCATCATTTAGTTGATTAGTTTGGTTATGGTTTTTGGCTTTGTGGTATGTTCTAAAAGGTTAAATTTTCCTCCACTTGTTTTGGAACCCATCAGCATTTATTGCCAGCCATTGGCACGTTAGGCATGTCGCTTATGGCCTAGTAATTACTCGTTGAGCTCTCAAGACAATGGGAATTGGTTGGTCATTACAATTGGTATCAACTTGTTCTGTCATTTCCTAACAAGTAGTCATCAGTGTTTTTTGTCATGGAGTTGAAATTCATTCTTGTCTATTCCTAGGGTTGAAATATTAGACTAGATTTGGATTGTCGGAACCTGAAATGTAAATCCTAAAAGGATGCAGCAAACCCATTTATGTTGAACTTCATGTTACTAGGGAGTTGGGTACATCAGTGTTTTGGAGACACTTATAGGATAACACATCCCATTGTCATGGGTTTAGACAATGAGATGATCATGACATACATTAGAGGAATGACCTCCCCCTAGGAATGTATATATCATTTTGAGAATTGGATTATTGGTTGATGCAAATGTGTGAATTATAAAAATTTTACACAGGTCTTCAAATGAATGATTTTGAAAAGAGAATGTGTGATGTATTTTGAAAATAGATTTATTTTCAAAAGAAATAAAATATTTTTTTTGAAATGGGTAAATGTGGAAAATGATGAGGGTTGGAAATCAATATTCTGAATATGATGTTATAGAAATTTAAATTCTAAGACATCAGTTTCTAGGATGTGAGACTAATGGTACGCATTGATTGTATGGAAAATAGAACTTGTTAGGCATCATAGAAACCAAACAGAAGAGGCTGCAGAGAATGCGGTCACAGCTATGCCACAAGTGAACCGGCAGCTATTAAAATGAATAGTTCAAGCATTTTAGGATTTAGACATGGGGAATCAGAGGGATGATTCATGCCATGTATACCATTCTGTCTAGTTCCAGAAGTAATATCCACCCATATTTTGGGGTGATTCCAAACCAGAATGAGCAGAGGTGTGGCTGAGTAGGACGAATCATATCTTCAATTTCATAAGCGCACCAGTAGAACTGAAAATAATTTTGGCGACGTATATGCTGTAGGATCTTGAATGACAATGGTGGGTGCTAGCTGTGCAGACCATGGTGGATCAAGGCCTGAGATGGGTGAAATTTGATGAATTGCTCAATAAACAATTCTATCTTCACACGTTTATGATCCAAAGGACGACAAACTCTTTCATCCTGAGAAAGGTGAATCTCTCTGTCATGGATTATATGACTAAATTCATGAATTTAGTGTGATTTGCACAGAAATTTTCTGCAAGTGTGTCGCTGACGGCCCGCATCTTTGAATAAGGGTTGTGAGAGGAGATTTTCTCAAAGATTGTTGTGCACTGTATTAATGATTATACGAAAATGGTATACAGAGAAACAATAGCTGAAAGAGAAATCTCAAAAGTTCTGGGAGAAGGAAGTATGATGATAACCACAGGAATGGGTGGGAACTCTAATGATGGGAACAAGCAGAAGAGGGACACCTACTTCCAAGGTGGGAGTGTGAATCCGAATTAGACAGTTGGATCCGTGAATCTTCCTCCACTACCCATGAATAAATTAGGGTGTTTTTGTAAAGACCCGCAAATTTCAAGGAAATTTTTTTTTCTTAATTTTCTTTGGAATTTTTCAAGAGCGCAGCTTCAGACGGCACCTGATTCCGAGGCCCGGTGTGCCCGGAATCAATTTCCGAAGTTTGGCTCGGGTACGTTCAGTGAACGGACGAGTGGGTTTTTCTATCTTTTGAACCGATGCCCGGAATCAAATTCTGAGGGCACCGATGAAATCACAGCGCCGGTATTTGCTTAGAAACGCCTCTTCCGGAGTTGTGTTTGCTCAGACGTGGTTTTTAAATTTTGCGGCTTTAAGTCAGAAATAAAATAAAGTCTGTGCGACAACTTTATTTTATTTCACTTAAGCTGCTTGGAAGCCACTTGAAGTCACATAAAGGCGGCTTGAGCTGAGTTGAACTGGATAGGATGCTATCCAGAAATATCCTACCCCTTGGTAGGATATTTGTGCGGTGGGGCCCGCACGAGCCCCGCCGTTTCTTTCTTTAAGTAACGCACTCGCAAAAACCCGTCAATGTAACTGAAAAGTCAACCGACGCGTTTTCTTTAATTCTTAACAGACCATTTAATTGGGCGGTTTATTTCGTGAATTAAATGGGCTGTTTCTTTCGTGAATTAAATGGGCGGTTTCGCTCATTGAATTAATTCAACGAACTGATGGGTCGTTACTTACGCTTTTGCGTTTGTTGGCATGTTTATAAAATAAGACCAACCTAAAAATCCTTTGAAAGGATTTGAGAGGATCTTTGTTTCTTCATCTCCCCGCGAAGAACGCGAAGAACGCGAAGAACGTGAAGAATGCGAAGAACGTCGGCGACCAGAATTCGACGACGCACACCGAGATCTGCGACGTCGACGAGCTCTACCCGCGACGTTCTTCAGCGATGCCTCTTCTTCCGCGGCCGATCCCCGTTCGGAAACTAAGGTGAGAATCGGATCGTTTAAATTCTCCCTTTTTAAATTTCATGACAACGGATTTAATTAATTAAATCAGTTTGTTCTTGATCCGGATATTGGCGACGCGACGCCGGATACCGCGACGACGCGACGATCTCCTTCTTCCGCGACGAGCAATCCCGCGACGATCCCCCGTTCGGCAACGACAGCTGCGAGGTAGGGGTTTATTTTCTGATGATTCTTTCCCGTGTTTATTCTTTGTAATAAAGAACCCGATCACGGAACAATTTTAAATTTATTTAAAATTGATGATTGGTTGTTTTTATTTCCCCCCGTTGTTTATGACTAACGCGGAGGGTGCGGGTCTAACGAACAAGACCCGGCAACCCTCCGCTGATCTTCCCTTTTGTGCGGATTTGGCGGACGACAACGAACCGCGCGGCAAGGGCGATCCGTTGATCCCGTAGTGAAGATCGGCCCCCAGGAGGAGCAACGGCGCAGACGGAAGGCAAAACGGGCCACCGGAGCAACTCCGGCGGCCCGCGGAAGGTGGAAGCGGCGGAAGCCGCCGGCGCGGCGGCGCCGGCGACCGGAGGCGGCGGCGCCCGGCGCGCCGCCGGAGGAGTCCGCCGCGGCCGAGCCGCGGCGGCGGCGAACCGCCGGACCGCGTCCGCGGTCCGCCCACCCAGCACGTGGCCCGCGCGGGCCGCGTTTCTCCAAAGCCGCGGGTCAAACCCGCGGCGGCTCATTCGGCCGCTCGGCCGAAGCCGAGCCGGCCGGTCCGGTCGGCCGGGCCGTGCCCAGGCCGGACCGGACCCGGCCGAGCCGGGTCGGGTCGACCCGGTTCAGGCCGACCCGGTTCGGCCGACCCAAGGGGGGGGGGGGGGGGGTTCGGACCGGGTCGCCCCGGGCCCAGAACCCCCGTTTCGGGCCCTCTTCGGTCTTTCGCCCATATCTTGGGCCTGGGAGCTCCGATTGATGAACCTTTCAGCGGCTACGCGATCCTTGGATCGAGACGGTCGTTTCGGTATATTATACTCAAGGTTTCGGAAGACTTTGGGTTCGGCCGGGTTGGTTCGTACACGAAACCAACCGGGCCCTCGGAGCGGAAACGCTCATAACTTGAGCTACGGACGTCCGATCGACGTACCGTCAGCTGTGGTAGTTTCCTCTAAGTGAGACGGAACTTTTGGCATACTCCGCCCGAGGATCGGATACAGGCGGAGTACGGTCGGGTTGGTTTTGCTCTAAAAACCAACCGGGCCCCTGGGACGAAAATGCCAATAACTTTCAGACCGGGCGTCCGATTGACGCGCCGTCTGTTGCGTTGAGATCCTGTTGTCGATACGGAACTTTTGGATACATCAACTTCGGACTACGTGTCAGTTGATGTATCAGCCTCTCGGCTCGTGGAGCGGACCCTCCTAAACGAGCTCGCTATGTGCGGGAACCCTAGCGCTGGCTGTGACTTCGACGACAGAGCAGAGATCCTCCGTGGACTGCGACGACGGCAGAGCAGAGATCCTCCCTGGACTGCGGCGACGACAGAGCAGAGATCCTTCGTGGACTGCGGCGACGACTGTGCAGAGATCCTCAGTGGACTGCGTCGACTACTGCACTCAGCGATCCTACGTGGATCAGTGCTACAGGTTCTGTGTGAGCCCGATCCTATGTGGGTCCTTACTACCGGTTCTGTGTGAGCCACTGCCTACAGGTTCTGTGTGAGCCCGATCCTACGTGGGTCTTTTGCGGGGGTTAGTACCTATCGATCCTTCGTGGGTCCGACGACATAGATGGATCAGTGATCATCTTTGACGTCATCTGAAAAAGTATACCTGGTTGAGCTGAATCTTATGTTACTCTCCTTTGTGGATTGTGTTGAACTATCCTATGTGGATTTACTGTTTACTCTCCTTTGTGGATTTGAGTCTTGCTTTCCTGCGTGGATTGAGTTGTTCTTGAGCTCGTGAGCAGAGCTAGAATTGGGGACTTAGGTATATGTATGGGCATATACCTAAGTCGAGTCAGATGTTACTTCGTGATTGCATCTTTCTTTTGTGCTATATCCTTTGTGAATTTCGGGAGACCTTCGGGGGTCTCGGGGTCCTTACTGAGTAGCTTGTACTCACCCCTGCACGGGCTATGCCCGCACCTTGTTGTGTTGGTTGCAGACGACGGACAGCGCTGATCACGATTGGAGCGTGGAGCAAGACGGTACCTGGAGGTGGACCACTGGGCGGGACGTGCTCGGAGCGGACGTGGGACCCGAGGAGCCTGGAGGCTATCTGTACCCACCCTTCAGGTGGGATTGCCAGTGGACGACACGAGGCCGCCGTCTTTTCTTCAGTTGCTGTACTTTACTTTTTCAGTTGTACTTTACAGTTGGGCTTGTATCCCGGCCCCCTTTACTTTTCTGCACTTTACTTTCCGCTTGCTGACTCTGTGTGGTTGTTACTTATAAAGGCAATGCCTTCCCTGTTTACTGGGATTTTACACCTTGGTGCTAGTCGCCAGCCCCTGGCCTATGGAAGGCGGGCTTGGGGTAGTCACGGCACGGGCCCCGAGGACGGGTCGTGACAAATTGGTATCAGAGGTGGTCGGTTCTACCGCAGACTCTGATCGTCTTTTCTTTCCATATGAAGCAATAGTGTTTAGTGTATTGAGTGTGGTTATCAGTTCAGGGAGCCCAGTGTTGGTGCGGCGGCCGACGTATTCGTACACCAGGACCCTGACTCCTGATTTCCGACTTAATGCATGAAAACATTGATTGCATGTGTGTTTCAAGTTTCTTTGTGATTACTTGTGTCAGCTCACCGGGTATACTGATCTGCTTTATGAAAGTCTCAAGTTTTCCTTGTGATTACTTGTGCCAGCTCACCAGGTATACTGTTCTGACTGTGGTTCTCTTGTTCTCCTTTTCAGGATGGCCCCTTGACGACAGCCAGCTAGGGTTCCGAGTGTAGGGCGCGACGTCAGCCCACCGAGCGATGAGGCCTTGGTGCAGGGCCCTTTGCCAGCAGTGGCACCGGCGGTAGCTTTACCCGCCGAGCCACCGATGCTACTAGTACCAGACGCTGACGATGCACGTCGCCTCAGGGCACTGCATGAGTTTCAGAGCCAGCGACCGCCCAGGTTTCGCGGTGAGGCGGACCCTCAGGCCGCCGAGGACAGGCTAGAGGCGGTGGTACGGATCTTTAGGCTAGTGAGGACACCAGCGGATCTCATGGTGATCCTCGCGGCGAGCCTCCTGCAGGCGGCGGCAGGACGATGGTGGAGCTTGATGCTCCAGGTTCACGATGAGGCATCCTTGCTCTGGGCGGACTTCAAGAGCCTCTTCCGCTCTGAGTTCGTCCCGGCCACCCTCCGAGCGGTGCGCATCCAGGAGCTTCTCCAGCTACGCCAGGGCAGCATGACGGTCGCTCAGTACGCGGCGAGGTTCACTGACCTATCTCGCTACTCGACCGACATGGTACGAGACCCCTTCTTCCGGGCCCGGACCTTCGAGCAGGGCTTGCGACAGGAGATTCGGGCGTCGCTGATCTCCCTCAGCATTCCGACCCAGGCAGGAGTGCTGGAGCGAGCCCTCCTGATCGAGAGCTTCCTGGCAGAGCCTTCTTCAGCGGCGAGACCTAGCGCAGGGCGGCAGGTAGCTGAGTCTTCGGCTGCAGGTAGCCGACGGATGACTCTGGGGTCCAGGCAGACCAGACCCCCACGCAGACGGCCTCAGGACACCGGCTCAGCAGTGCGGGGCACACAGCGGAGTGCCAGCCTTCTGAGAGACAGGCTGTGCTACTCTTGCGGCGGGCAGGGTTACATGGCTCGTGATTGCCCGACTCGCCGACCAGAGGAGCAGAAGACGGTGGAGGGGCCACCCAGGCAGAGGCAGAGGGTCGACCGTGGCGGTCCGCAGGGAGGAGGCGGACGAGGCAGAGGAGATGGCCGAGCAGCGGGTGGTGGGCGACGCTTCCAGGCTCTACCCCCACCACCACCAGGAGGGCCACCTCGACCACATGGAGCTGGCGGGCAGGGACAGGCCCAGCTCCAGGCAGTGGAGGCCTACGACCCCGACATGCCAGAGATGATTCGAGGTACGATCTGTGTCTATTCCACCCCTGCTGCAGTACTTATAGACACAACAGCGAGTCACTCTTTCATAGCCTCTGCCCTTGTTCAGAGCTTGGAGATTCCGACTGAGCCGTTGGCTCGATCCTTACGGCTAGAGACTCCTACGGGAGAAGACTCGACGATTACGCACTGGTGCCGGCAGTGTGAGATTACTCTAGGAGGCGAGAGCTTCGGCTGGGATCTCCTTGTAGCGGCGTCGAGGCCTTACGACGTCATCTTGGGCATGGATTGGCTATCCACGGTTCATGCCCAGATCGACTGTTTTAGGCGCAAGGTGCGATGTGTTCGCACCGACGGGAGCAGGTTTACCTTCACCGGCGAGAAGGGAACCTTTGCAGCACAGGATGGACTTCCGCGGAGGAGAGTGCATCCCATCTCTCATCAGTTGGCTAGCCTCATCCTTGGAGCAGTGGACGTGCGGAGTCCGGCTTTTCCTGCAGTGGTGGACCAGTACGTGGACGTCTTTCCCGACGACGTTCCAGGGCTACCTCCTCGTAGAGAGGTAGACTTTTACATCGACTTGTACCCCGGGACAGCCCCGATATCTACTCCAGCATATCGGATGGCCCCCGCCGAGCTTCGGGAGCTGCGGGTACAGTTGGAGGACTTGCAGAGCAAGGGGTTTATCCGACCCAGTGTTTCACCCTGGGCTTCCCCGATTTTGTTCGCCAAGAAGGCGGACGGGAGCTTGCGACTGTGTGTCGACTATCGTCGCCTGAACCAGGTGACAGTGAGGAACAAGTATCCGCTGCCACGGATTGATGACCTCTTCGATCAGCTCAAGGGAGCGCGGTGGTTCTCAAAGATAGACCTCCGGTCAGGCTATCATCAGCTAAGAGTTCGAGACGAGGACGTGCAGAAGACGGCCTTCAGGTGTCGGTATGGCCATTATGAGTTCTTGGTTATGCCGTTCGGCGTAACCAATGCTCCAGCAGTGTTCATGAGCCTCATGAACAGGATCATTCAGCCATACCTCGACCGATTTGTCGTGGTCTTCATTGACGACATTTTGGTATACTCGACGACTGAGGAGGAGCATGCCTACCACCTGCGAGTTGTGCTAGACACACTCCGAGAGCACCAGCTTTATGGCAAGCTCTCAAAGTGCCAGTTCTGGTTACGTGAGGTCCATTTCTTGGGGCACATCATCTCTGAGGCGGGAGTTGCAGTGGATCCCGCGAAGATCGAGGTAGTACTAGCTTGGGAGCCACCCAAGAGCGTGACGGAGGTGCGGAGCTTCTTGGGCCTAGCCGGATACTATCGGAGATTCGTGCCAGACTTCTCCAGAGTTGCGGCACCACTCTCAGCCTTGACGAAGAAGGGGAAACCCTTTGTGTGGTCAGACAGATGTCAGCAGAGCTTCCAGGAGCTGAGACAGAGATTGACCAGCGCACCTATCTTGAGGTTGCCTGAGGAGGGAGTTGGATACGTAGTTTACTGTGATGCATCAGGGACTGGACTCGGGTGCATCCTGATGCAGGAGCGGGCCGTGATCGCCTACGGATCACGTCAGTTGAGGCCGCATGAGCAGAACTACGCCACTCATGACCTGGAGTAAGCAGCAGTGGTCTTCGCTCTGAAGACTTGGCGGCACTATCTGATGGGCAAGCGCTTCACAGTCTTTTCTGACCACCAGAGTCTCAGGTATATCTTCTCTCAGAAGGACCTGAACCTGAGACAGTGGAGATGGCTTGAGTTCCTCCAGGACTATGACTTTGAGATAGTCTATACTCCTGGGAAGGGGAACGTGGTAGCCGATGCCCTCAGCAGGAGGACGGGCATTCAGCTACTTGAGGAGGCGACAGAGCAGCTAGCCTCCTTAAAGTTATCCTTCGTGGATAGAGACGGAGCAGCCTTTCTTCAGTCTCTCACAGTCTCTCCTCCACTTCTACAGCGGGTCAGAGAGGCTCAGCGTGGGGACGCTAACTGTGAGACCCGGCGTGCACTGATATCCTCAGGTCAGGCGCCTGATGGCTTCATCCTTGGAGCAGAGCACAACATCCTTTTCACAGGACGTACCTTCGTACCAGTCGCTTTACGAGAGGAGGTGCTGAGAGAGTTTCACACTTCTCCCTTGGCGGTGCATCCCGGAGTGGCGAAGATGTACCAGGATCTCAGACGACAGCACTGGTGGCCGGGCATGAAGAAAGCTGTGGCAGAGTTTGTTTCACGATGCCTCACCTGCCAGCAGGTGAAGGCAGAGCATCAGGTACCAGCAGGCTTGGTACAACCCTTGGAGGTCCCGGAGTGGAAGTGGGATGGCATATCTATGGACTTCGTGACTGGACTTCCACGCACTTCCAGAGGTCACGACTCCATTTGGGTGATTGTCGACCGACTCACCAAGTCGGCACACTTCTTACCCATCAGAGAGCAGGGCTCAGTGGAGAGCTTGGGACGTCTTTACGTCCAGGAGATCGTACGGCTTCACGGTGTGCCATCGTCTATCATCTCCGATCGAGATGCTCGTTTCACTTCCCGGCTTTGTAAGGGGTTGCAGGAGGCGTTCGGGACGCGGCTCCATCTGAGCACAGCCTTCCACCCTCAGAAGGATGGTCAGACGGAGAGGACCATACAGACACTCGAGGACATACTCCGTGCATGTGTTCTCGACTTTGGTCGCAGCTGGGAGGACCACCTACCCTTGGTGGAGTTCGCGTACAACAAAAGCTACCACTCCACCATTGGGATGGCACCATACGAGGCGTTGTACGGCAGACCCTGCAGATCACCGTTGTGCTGGACAGACCTAGGGGAGTCAGCACTCGTGGGACCAGAGATGGTCCGAGCCACGACAGAGAAGGTCCAGATCATCCAGGAGAGGATGAGGACAGCTCAGAGCCGGCAGAAGTCATATGCTGACAGGAGGCGGAGGCCACTAGAGTTGGAGGATGGCGACCACGTCTTTTTGGGTGTCTCACCTCGACGTGGTTTACGGAGATTTGGCCGAGGTGGCAAGTTGTCTCCACGCTTCATCGGGCCTTTCCAGGTCCTCAGCAGGATAGGAGAGGTGGCTTATCGCCTGGCTCTACCACCTCAGTTGCACCGGGTGCACGACGTCTTTCACGTGTCTCAGCTGAGGAGATACGTGCACGACCCGACGCACATCATCGACTTTGGGGAGCTGGACGTGGACGATGGGGCGACTTTTGCGGAGGTCCCGGTGGAGATCGAGGATCGACAGGAGCGGGTCCTACGTGGGCGGTCGATTCCTCTTGTGCGCGTCAGATGGCAGCACGAGAACCTCCAGGAGAGCACTTGGGAGCGGGAGGCTCAGATGCGTGCTCAGTACCCCCATTTGTTCCCCTAGTTTTTGATGTATCTTTACGGGGACGTAAAGCCCTGAGGTGGGAGTAATGTAAAGACCCGCAAATTTCAAGGAAATTTTTTTTCTTAATTTTCTTTGGAATTTTACAAGAGCGCGGCTTCAGAAGGCACCTGATTCCGAGGCCCGGTGTGCCCGGAATCAATTTCTGAAGTTTGGCTCGGGTACGTTCAGTGAACGGACGAGCGGGTTTTTCTATCTTTTGAACCGATGCCCGGAATCGAATTCTGAGGGCACCGATGAAATCGCAGCGCCGATATTTGCTTAGAAACGCCTCTTCCGGAGTTGCGTTTGCTCAGACGTGGTTTTTAAATTTTGCGGCTTTAAGTCAGAAATAAAATAAAGTTTGTGCGACAACTTTATTTTATTTCACTTAAGCTGCTTGGAAGCCACTTGAAGTCACTTAAAGGCGGCTTGAGCTGAGTTGAGCTGGATAGGATGCTATTCTGAAATTTCATACCCCTTGGTAGGATATTTGTGCGGTGGGGCCCGCACGAGCCCCGCCGTTTCATTCGCTAAGTAACGCACCCGCAAAAACCCGTCAAAGTAACTGAAAAGTCAACTGACGCGTTTTCTTTAATTCTTAACAGACCATTTAATTGGGCGGTTTATTTCGTGAATTAAATGGGCTGTTTCTTTCGTGAATTAAATGGGCTGTTTCGCTCGTTGAATTAATTCAACGAACTGATGGGTCGTTACTTACGCTTTTGCGTTTGTTGGCATGTTTATAAAATAAGACCAACCTAAAAATCCTTTGAAAGGATTTGAGAGGATCTTTGTTTCTTCATCTCCCCGCGAAGAACGCGAAGAACGCGAAGAACGCGAAGAACGCGAAGAACGCCGACGACCGGAATTCGACGACGCACACCGAGATCTGCGACGTCGACGAGCTCTACCCGCGACGTTCTTCGGCGATGCCTCTTCTTCCGCGGCCGATCCCCGTTCGGCAACTAAGGTGAGAATCGGATCGTTTAAATTCTCCCTTTTTAAATTTCATGACAACGGATTTAATTAATTAAATCCGTTTGTTCTTGATCCGGAGATTGGCGACGCGACGCCGGATACCGCGACGACGCGACGATCTCCTTCTTCCGCGACGAGCAATCCCGCGACGATCCCCCGTTCGGCAACGACAGCAGCGAGGTAGGGGTTTATTTTCTGATGATTCTTTCCCGTGTTTATTCTTTGAAATAAATAACCCGATCACGGAACAATTTTAAATTTATTTAAAATTGTTGATTGGTTGTTTTTATTTCCCCCCGTTGTTTATGACTAACGCGGAGGGTGCGGGTCTAACGAACAAGACCCGGCAACCCTCCGCTGATCTTCCCTTTTGTGCGGATTTGGCAGACGACGACGAACCGTGTGGCAAGGGCGATCCGTTGATCCCGCAGTGAAGATCGGCCCCCGGGAGGAGCAACGGCGTAGACGGAAGGCAAAACGGGCCACCGGAGCAACTCCGGCGGCCCGCGGAATGGGGCGGCGGCGTGGGTCGTCGGCGCGGCGGCGCCGGCGACCGGAGGCGGCGGCGCCCGGCGCGCCGCCGGAGGAGTCCGCCGCGGCCGAGCCGCGGCGGCGGCAAACCACCGGACCGCGTCCGCGGTACGGCCACCTAGCACGCGGCCCGCGCGGGCCGCGTTTCTCCAAAGCCGCGGGTCAAACCCGCGGCGGCTCATTCGGCCGCACGGCCGAAGCCGAGCCGGCCGGTCCGGTCGGCCGGGCCGCGCCCAGGCCGGACCGGACCCGGCCCAGCCGGGTCGGGCCGGGTCGGGTCGCCCCGTTTCAGCCCGACCCGGTCCGGCCGACCCAAGGGGGGGTTCGGACCGGGTCGCCCCGGGCCCAGAACCCCCGTTTCGGGCCCTCTTCGGTCTTTCACCCGTATCTTGGGCCTGGGACCTCCGATTGACGAACCGTCAGCGGCTACGCGATCCTTGGATCGAGACGGTCGTTTCGGTATATTATACTCAAGGTTTCGGAAGACTTTGGGTTCGGCCGGGTTGGTTCGTACACAAAACCAACCGGGCCCTCGGAGCGGAAACGCTCATAACTTGAGCTACGGACGTCCGATCGACGTACCGTCAGCTGTGGTAGTTTCCTCTAAGTGAGACAGAACTTTTGGCATACTCCGCCCGAGGATCAGATACAGGCGGAGTACGGTCGGGTTGGTTTTGCTCTAAAAACCAACCGGGCCCCTGGGACGAAAATGCCAATAACTCTCAGACCGGGCGTCCGATTGACGCGCCGTCTGTTGCGTTGAGATCCTGTTGTCGATATGGAACTTTTGGATACATCAACTTCGGACTACGTGTCAGTTGATGTATCAGCCTCTCGGCTCGTGGAGCGGACCCTCCTAAACGAGCTCGCTATGTGCGGGAACCCTAGCGCTGGCTGTGACTTCGACGACAGAGCAGAGATCCTCCGTGGACTGCGACGACGGCAGAGCAGAGATCCTCCGTGGACTGCGGCGACGACAGAGCAGAGATCCTTCGTGGACTGCGGCGACGACTGTGCAGAGATCCTCAGTGGACTGCATCGACTACTGCACTCAGCGATCCTACGTGGATCAGTGCTACAGGTTCTGTGTGAGCCCGATCCTATGTGGGTCCTTACTACCGGTTCTGTGTGAGCCACTGCCTACAGGTTCTGTGTGAGCCCGATCCTACGTGGGTCTTTTGCGGGGGTTAGTACCTATCGATCCTTCGTGGGTCCGACGACTTAGATGGATCAATGATCATCTTTGACGTCATCTGAAAAAGTATACCTGGTTGAGCTGAATCTTATGTTACTCTCCTTTGTGGATTGTGTTGAACTATCCTATGTGGATTTACTGTTTACTCTCCTTTGTGGATTTGAGTCTTGCTTTCCTGCGTGGATTGAGTTGTTCTTGAGCTTGTGAGCAGAGCTAGAATTGGGGACTTAGGTATATGTATGGGAATATACCTAAGTCGAGTCATATGTTACTTCGTGATTGCATCTTTCTTTTGTGCTATATCCTATGTGGATTTCGGGAGACCTTCGGGGGTCTCGGGGTCCTTACTGAGTAGCTTGTACTCACCCCTGCACGGGCTATGCCCGCACCTTGTTGTGTTGGTTGCAGACGACAGACAGCGCTGATCACGGTTGGGGCGTGGAGCAGGACGGTACCTGGAGGTGGACCACTGGGCGGGACGTGCTCGGAGCGGACGTGGGACCCGAGGAGCCTGGAGGCTATCTGTACCCACCCTTCAGGTGGGATTGCCAGTGGACGACACGAGGCCGCCGACTTTTCTTCAGTTGTTGTACTTTACTTTTTCAGTTGTACTTTACAGTTGGGCTTGTATTCCGGCCCCCTTTACTTTTCTTCACTTTACTTTCTGCTTGCTGACTCTGTGTGGTTGTTACTTATAAAGGCAATGCCTTCCCTGTTTACTGGGATTTTACACCTTGGTGCTAGTCGCCAGCCCCTGGCCTATGGAAGGCGGGTTTGGGGTAGTCACGGCACGGGCCCCGAGGACGGGTCGTGACAGTTTTCTATGTAGATCAATTGATCACATGAAACAAGAATGTACAACACCATCGAGAGCATGCCACAATTTCAACAATATGGGGAAGCATCAGTGATATTGTCATAGAGCTCCACGGTCGGGTGTTCGTGACACTTCTCAGGTTTCAAAAGCTTCTATTTCTTCAATTGGGAGAGGACAACAAAATCAGTCTCACCAGCAAAACAGAGCATCCTATAGTGATTCCAGGAACACCAGGACTCCATAGGAAGTGAATTCTTAGCAAGGGAATAAAGAGCAATGTGCAGCAACAAAGCAATTTTAAATAGTGGAACAAGTGATTTTGGATAACCAGTCTGGACCATCCATGGAGAGAGGTACAATTATTTTTAATTCTACCATCATGAAAGTGTTGTTTGATAATGGTTCATCAAATTACTTTATAGAATCTCGTATTGCTAATTTTATGAACTTAAAAAATGAAATGATGCCTGCTGTGATAAAACATCAAACTCCTCTCAGTGAAAGAAAATGTAGAGCCTTCGTGTGTAGAGAATCATCTATAACTATTGATGGAACTGAGCTGAAATGGAATTTATCTGTGCTGGAGATAGATGTCTAGGATATAATCCTAGGTTTGGATTGGTTGACAGATTTCAAGGATCACATCAACTGTTATAGAAGAACAGTTAGTTTCGCTGCTGAGGATAGCGTCGAGCCTCTCTTTATAGTAGAAAGATTGTTGAAGACAGGTGCAATGGGATTGTTGGCACCAATGGTGGCAACTATCTCTTACCAGTTAGCAATGTTAAACATGGAATCGATGAACAAGATCATGAATAACAATTTTCCAATAGTCGCGGATCAATTTTCTGATGTTTTTCTTGAAAACATCTCAGGGTTACCAACTGTAATAGAAGTGGAGTTTATGATTGATCTCCTTCCAGGGACTAGTCCTATTTCCATTCCATCTTATAGGATGTCGCCAATAGAGTTATGGGAATTGAACGTATAGTTAGAGGATCTCAAAAGCAAACGTTTCATTCGACCAAGTACTTCTCCATGGGCAGCACCCGTGATGTTAGTGAAGAATTCAGATGGAACTCTTTGGTTGTGTGTTGATTAACATAATCTTAACCATGATACAATAAAGAATTTATATCCAATTTCACTCATTGATGATATGTTATATCATTTATGGGTTGCTCATTAGTTTTTCAAGATTGACTTACGATCAAGATATCACCAATAGTGAGTTCGAAAGGAGGATATTACGTAGATAGATTTCAAAAGAAGATATGGTCACTACAATTATTTAGTCATTTCTTTCGGTCAAATGATTTCACTAGTGGTCTTCATGGCTTTGATGAATCTGATATTTCAGCGATACCTGGATTCTTTTGTTGTGGTTTTTTCCAATGATATCATGTTTTATTCAGTGACAAGGGATGATCATGAGGTGCAACATGAAACAGTGTTACAAATAATGTGTTTACATCGTTTGTCTGCCAAATTATCAATGTGTGATTTTTGGTTATAGGAAGTAAGTTTCGTTGGACATGTCTATTTTGAGAAGGGAGTTTCTTTTGATCATGAAAAGATATAAGTTGTTATCTCTTGGCAACCACCGAAGATTGTGTTTGAGATATGATTTTTTCTTGGTCTAGCTGGTTACTGTCGACGATTTGTGTGTGATTTATCATGACTAGTGTCACTAATGAAAGCTCTAAAAAAGAATAATTCTCCATTGAAATGGATAAAATAATGTTAGATATCTTTCTAGGAACTAAAGGTTCGTCTTATATCAGCACCCTTCATGATCTTTCCTGAATCAGGATAAGAGTATGTGTTGTATTGTGATGCTTCAGGAATAGGGTTGAGTTGTGTTCTTATGCAAGGAGGCCATGTGGTTTCTTATGTCTCAAGGAAGATGATTTTGAATGAGAAAAACTACCCAACATGTGATTTGGAGTAGGCTGCAGTCTTCCATGATTTGAAAACATGGAGAAATTATCTCTTTGGTGAGAATTTTTTTGTGTTTACGGATCACAATAGAATGAAACACATTTTCTCATAGAGAGATTTGAATATGAGGCAAATGAGGTGGATGGAGTATCTCCAGATGTTTGGATTTGACTTGATGTACACCGTAGGAAAAGGGAATTTAGTGGCGGATGCATTTTGTAGAATGGCAGTTGATGTCGGTCTTAGCCGACATGATTATGGAATATGAAAATAGATTTGATCATGAAGTTTTCTTTTTCATCTACGATTTTTCAGGATTTGGTATGGATGTTCAATGAAGCACACACATCTGATGCAGAATGCCTTGTAGTAAGTTCCAAACTCAATGGTGGGAGACCATTAATGGCTGGAAATATGATGGGGGTTTAGTTTTGTGTTTTCGAGAAGGGATGGTTGTACCAATGGTTTGTCAGGAACAACTCCTTCATGCTTACTATCATTCGAGATGGGTTGTACACCTTGGTACACAGAATATGTATATGTCACTGAAGGCACAATTTTGGTGGAGAGGCATGAAAAGGATCATGGTCGAGTTCGTCTTGCGGTGCTTAACTTGTCAGTAGGTTAAAGCAGTGCATCGGAGACCAGCTGTTATGTGAAAATATTTACCAATCCCAGAGTGGAAATGGGATCAGATTGAAATATATTTTATTACAGGTCTTCCGAGAACAGTGCGGAAATAGGATGCCATTTGGGTGATAGTGGATCGACTAACCAAGTCGGCCAATTTCATCCCAATTCATGAAACTCATACGGTGGAAGATCTCTCAGAAATATGTTTCTTAGAAGAGGTAAAGAGGCGTGGTGTACTAGTTTCAATCATGTCAGATAGAGAACCTAGGTTTAATTCTCGTTTCTGGAGATCCTTACAGAAATCCCTAGGAACATAGTTGAATATGAGTACGGCGTATCATCCTCATATGGATGGAAATCCCAAATGATTATACAGACATTGGACGGAATGTTGTGGGATTGGGTAATGGATTTTGGTGGCTCATGGGAAGAGCATGTGCCTTAATGTAGTAATCATATAACAACAGTTATCATGCCCTCATACACATGGCTCCATTTGAATCATTGTATGTGAATCCTTGCCTTTCTCCACTTTTTTGGGTGGAAACAGGCTAGAATTCACTAGATAGGCCGATCCATGTCCAAGAAACAATGGATAAGATTATGTTGATATAAAAGTGGATGGAGATGGCATAGAGTCGTCAGAAATCTTATGAGAATCATCACCGAAGACCGTTGTCGTTTGCGGTGAGTGATCATGTCTTTTACAGAATCTCTCCAAGGCTTGGACATCGTTGTTTTGGGAATACGGTCAAATTATCTCCTTGATATATAAACCATTTTAATAAACTGGAATGGGCTAGGGAGGTGGCATATCGATTGGCATTACCACCAAGGTTCAGTGGAGTGCATAATGTGTTCCATGTATGTCTGTTGAAGAAGTATCAGCATGATCCTGACCATGTGATCAGATGGAATCACGTTGACTTAGAGCTGGATTCTTTGTTGATACATATCCCGGTAAGGATTTTGTATAGGCAAGAGAATGTCTTTCATGGAATAATCATCATTCAAGTGCAGGTTTTATGGCAGCATGATCATATTCAAGAAGGGACTTGAGAACAAAAGAAAGAGTTGAATGAGCAGTGGTCAAAAATCTTTCATTCAAGCGATGGTTTTCTACTTTTTGGGGACGGATAGGACAATGGTGGGAAGAATGTACAACCCCTAGTTTCTGGTAAATAACAATTGATTTGTGATTTTTAAGTACATGAAGCATTTCAAAAATGGTTGAGAATGTTTGGAGGCTTTTAAAGTGGTAAGGGAAAAATTTCGTGATGCCCGGGCTTCGCACAGTTTTCCCAAACCATGCGGAAGCCATGAAGGTTGTGGTTACATTGAATATAAGAGACTTCATAGTGTACTCACAGTTCGGGAAAACCATGGGAGGAGGTCGTGCGGAGATCCCCTTCCAAGCAGTGACTACAACATAGTTAGCCCACGATTTACCTAGCCGTCCAGACTAACCATGCGTGGGGTCAACATAGATCCTATTTTTAAGGATATAATCTGATTTATCATTAAACCCACTCTTTTTTTATCCTAGACGACCCTATCTTGGGATTTCTCTCTCGTGAAGGTGGGAGAACACTTACCAGGTGTTTTGGAAGTGATCTGAAGGCTTGCCTTGGCATTGAGAGGATGGTTGAATGAGGTAAGTCTCGTTTCACTTATTTTTCTTATATCTATTTCTTCCCTCTTGATGGGTCCTTAGATATAAGCCCATGGTGGGTATATCTAAGGTAGTTAATGAATTTTATGTCAGGTTTTGGTTATTTTGGTACTAGAGGAAGGATTCTAAGGAGGTTTCATGGAGTAGTTGACTTGGTTTTTATGGTGTTATTCATCCAGTGGGTGGTTTCACATATGTTGTTGAGGTAGGTGGCTTCACTCTCGATTCCTCTTTCATAGAACATGAAGTATTACTATCAAATTTTTTTCCTTGATTGAATTGGGTTTCTTAATTGCTGTGAAAGAATGGTGGAAACCCCTTTTATGTAACAAGTGATGGAAATTGTGTGTTTTCGGAAAGTTTATGTTGATGTGAATTTAAAATGGTGATTTTAAACTGGTTATGGTTTTTCTCTTGGAAATAAATGGTTTTCAAAAAATGTTTTGATGCTTTATTGAATGGTTTTTGAACACATTTGGTTTTCACATGGATTTTCCTGGGCTGTGGTGTGTGTTAATATGAATTGGGATGGATAAGGTTGAGAAGTACCCCCATCAAAGGGTAGGGATGGATAAGGGCGAGAAGTACCCCCATCAAACGGTTGGGATCGATTAAGGGCATGAAGTACCCCTGTCAATGTATTCCACTAAGTGACAGCTTAGTGGAAGGAAAACTCACCACTCGCAAGTATAGGGAGGTCGAGGCTGCATGCATGGTTAGTTGTTTGGATTTATGAAATGGAATGAATGTGCTAAATTGGAAATGTGAATTTGATTAGAATCATTGCCTGATTGTGTTTCTTGAAAAAGATGGGTTTGTTGGAATTTTTTTTCGACATGGAATGCATTATATTGTGAACTGTTTTGGAATTTGTTATATAAATTGTTTTATATAATTGTGCTCACATAATTTATCCCATAGGCATGGGTTGGTATGTCATTGGGGATAATCTACTGAGTTTCATTACTCACCCCATTCTATGGCACGTTGGTGATTTTATAGATGTTGTATACCGAGATTCTAGAAAAGGTAACGTGTCGCATGGTTATAGCCATACATCGTGATAATTGGGCCGGTTCATGATGTTGGAGATTAGAGCTTGTGGAGAATGGAGTTGAGTTTTCATCTTGTAGCCTTTTATTTTGTCTTTCCACTGTTTACTCTGATTTAGTGTTGGCTTCCATTGTGGTACTCTTTGTTAGTTACTGATAAAACGAATGGCTGAGTTGTCTTATATTTTATCTTTCATAATTTAGTAGAATAGTTTGGTTATGGTTTCCTGTTATGTGGAATTTTCGAAAAGGCTAAATCATCCCCCACTTTGTTTGGAACCCTTCAGCATTTATTTCCAACCATTGTCACCTTGGGGATGTCCCTTAAGGCCTAGTAATGACTCCTTGAGCTCTCAAGATAATGGTAACTAGTGGGTAATTACATTATGTATAATGGTATTTGAATGAGATATTCTTGGAATGGGATTTAAATGTTCATCATTTTAAATACATTGATAAATTTAACCAGTTCAGGGTCATGAGTTGGATATTTTATTCTTTCAGGAAAAGGGATGATATGGGAGAATTTTCTCACAATATGGGGCATCCCTCTATGTTCTTATTAATGAATTTTATTCCCTTTATTATCATTAATATTAAAGTCATTTTACATTGGGTTTCCAATTGGAATAGTAATAACCAAATGGAGTCCATTTCCGCTATCAAGTTTTCTAGAATTATCATTTTCCAAATATAAATTTTTCACTTCTTCTAGTTTATCAATTTCAACAATTTTGTGTTATTTCAATGGATCTTTCTAGGTTCGGAGACTACTTATGGTTATAAAAATTGTATAATTTTCTCTATGGAAAGAATCTGAGGTGCTGTGATGCCATCATTTTTCGTTATTGATAACATCCATAGCCAATTTCCCAATTTGAATTTCAATATTCTTCATTCTAGCATCCATTTGAATTTTATCAAAATCAATTTTAGACTTTTGTCATCAAATATCCCTATAAAATGATGAAACATATATATCACCTATTCATTCGAATTTGATGACATATTATTGGTTTTCAGTTAGGGTTGGTTTCGGATGTGTTGCATAGGATACTATTGGAATTTAGAGGGGCAACAGTTTGAATGATACCAATCTCATTCCTAGACATGTTTGGATGGTTCTTATACCCCTTATTGTAGGTGTTTGAAAATTTTTCTTCCCAGGGATACATCCTAGGAAAATATATAGAAATTTTTTCATTCGCATGACATTTTATATGCATCTAAATGTTTGGAAGACAATTTTGTGAATGGATATATATGTCACAATGATGGCATTTCTCCATTAGGGTGTTTTGGGGGTTCACATTGAGTATCCAAGCATCTTGGGATTTAGCTTAAGGGGTAGGGGTGATTTCTTTACTAGCAATGTATATTCTTTAAAGAACATATTATTGGATTTATTAGCTAATTTTTTAACTATCTATCTAATATCCTCAGCATTCCAGTGACTAAAGTTACCACCAGCAGGCTGATCCACTAAGGGTTCGTTGTAAGGGTTATGTCTGCTATAAAATATGTGATCATGGAATGGGGGGGGGGTGTAAACTAGTGTTTATAAAACTTCCTTAGTAAACCTCTAAAACTATCATAGGCTTCATGGAATAGCTCACCTTAATCTTGAAAAAATCCAGTGGTCATATATGTAATTTCAGATGTCAATGTTTTATGATAGAATTTCATTATGAAATCATTGTACACATGATCCTAGGTGGAAGATATTTCCTCCTATAACTATTTAAAATATGTTCTAGTATTTATCTTGAGGTATAAGGGGAATAATATAAACTTATGTTTGTACTCAATTAGAACTATCAATAGTAGCTGTTGGACAATACAATAGAAATCCCTAATGAAGTCAAGAGAGTCTTCACAAGGAAACCCATTTGATGTTGGAAGTTGACTCAATATAGACTGTTTTAATTCATAGTTCATTGATCTAGGTGAGATCATATTGTAGGATTGATTTTTAGATATAGAATGAAGTAGGAATTCTCTAAAACTATGCCTCTCAAACCTCTCATTCCCATGTGGGTTCATTTTTTCAAGATGAGGGTTATTCAGGTTCTGATGTTCAGATTGCCTGTTTTATTCCATTTTAATTTTTTATTTTTTAATTTCATGCCTTTCATGTTATTTTCAATTTCAGGTTTTTAGGTTATATGGTCTTATAAATCGACTTTGTGATCATGCATCATGAAATTCTGAATTTCTTTCCATTGTAATTTTTATAGTAATTTTTTGAATGTATTTTGTTTTTTTGTTTTTTTTGTTTTCTTTGTTTTTATGTGAATTATTTTTTTCAATGAACTCGTTGTACATCACGCGCCATTTAGAATGAGTGTAAAATTAAAATTTATAAAGCTACTTACTACTTAACACAATGGTCAAACAGTGTCAAACCATAGAGAGTAAAAATCATGTGCATAAGTAACCGTATAAAAAACACACAATAAAACAATGGTGCAATATGGTGGTGATGGTGTGATGTGAGTGAAACTGTGTGTGAATGTTAGAGTGAATGATTTTAGGAAAATAGACAGACAACAAAAAGAACATGCAAGCTATGAAAACAAAACAAATGAAGGATAAGAGGAAATCAGCAACCAGTTTTAATATGATCTCCCTTGTTCATGCACATAAATCTATGTTTATAGATCATATTGAAAGTATTTGGACATATTTTTCATCTAGTCAATATATCAGAAAATAATATCTATAGTTATTTCAACCAGATAAATCATTTGATCCAAAATGGGTAAATCAGAATTAACTGGATTCAATCCATCATTAGAACTCCCTGAATCTCTCTCCCTAGCATGATTTACTTTTCAATTAAATCCTCAGATTATAAATAGTCAAATTATGATTTTATCATGATCAATTTTCACTTATTCTTGATATTTTTAAAATATGACTATCCAGCAATGTGAGAGAGAGAGAGACATCCAACACAAGGTCTGTGCAAAAACATGAGAAACACAGATCTGCTTGTCCATCCAGTTACCCATGGTAGATAAGCTAGAGATCATGGTTGGAATCAAAAATTTAATAGAATTTATATCAATGAAGTCTATGCTGGATAAAAAGTTCAAAAAACTATGCATATGGATTAAGAAATGTTTATCTCCCTGCATGATCTCATGATGATGTCAACTAGGTGTCTCTCATCCTTAATCATAGATGAGATGAACTGCTCTCGATCTCCCACCCTAGGAATTGATAGGTGTCTGGGTAATATGATCTAATTCATTTCTCATAAGAAGCATTGAATGATCTTTTGGAATTTCATGTTTGTGTGCTCGTAGTCCTGTGAAACACTCTGGAATCACAAAGATCACATCCCCAGCCCTTATGTTTTTTATGATGTCATTTCCTACACAACCATCAACGAAGTAGATCCTTGTAACTGAATGAAAAAGTGTGTTCCACAAGCCATAATCACCCCTGAAATATATATCAAAAAAATGAAAACATAATAATATTAATTACATATACACATTTTAAACTACATGTTATTATTACTACATATTATAATATTAATAGTTAAAATAATTAAAAGGAGTAACAGAATTAATTTATAATAAGTACAAATATTGGAAATATTTATTAAAAGTATTATATTTAAAACTTAAAATGTGTACATAAATTTAAATGCAAATTAATGTTAAATAAAAAAAATTATATTCAACAAATTAATTGTTTAAAATAATTAAATATAAATATTAATTTTTTATTATAAAATATAAAAATAATATATATATATATATAATATTTATTACTTATATGTTATTTAAATAATTATTTTTAAATAAATATAGTAGTTATAATATAATATATATAACCATATATAACAACTAATATAATTATTATATATAATACACATAATAATTATAAGTAAATTGAATTATATATTTTTTAATATTTGTTTTATTATTATTATATTATATATGTAATACTAACTATATTATCGTATATATTATTTTTATTATTATTTTTTATATTATGATAAATTATATTATTTATTTATTATAAAACAAAATTACAGGTTACAAAAATGAATAATGGAGATGGAGATGTGTGAAGATAAGAAGTTGGGGGGAAAGGGGGAGGCGGATTCAGTGGCTCGACGGTGCGGAGACATATGGAGATGAGGGTGGCGCTGGCTCGTGGTCTTTAGAGGCTTGCGATCAGGCAGCTCTAACAATTGTGGTCAATGGAGGTTGGCTGTGAATTCTGTTGGCAGTAGCTTATTTTGAGGAAGGTTCCTCCCCTTCTTGTTTTTCAAGGAGGTGGAATGGTGCTAGATAGTGTGTGGATAACCCACATAATATTCTAGAGGTAGAAGGAGGAGTAGGGGTGATGGTTTCCTATAAAAGGCACAAGCATCCTCTCCCATCAGAATCTCATCAACTTCGGCAATCTCATCCCATTCAGAAGTTCTTCAATTATTTGTACTGTTTTGTGAGGTTTATTTCCCCACTTATTCAAGATATATTTTATGAGGGTTTTCTCCTTGTAATAAGTGAAGGAGTGTGTACCCACTTTTACCACATAGTGATCCTTCTATTTTCCAAAGTTTTTTACCCCTTTCATTTGGTGGTTTTTCCACATTACATCTAGTGTCATTTTTTTCAGAATTTTTCAATTTATTTTATCTCATGATTATCACTATATCGTTGGGCCAATCATTTACGATCCCAACAAGTGGTATGAGAGGGATGTTTCTAGCTTGGTGTTGTTCACATTTTTGGGTATTAATAATTCTCGTAAATTTGTTTATGCTATGTGATTGAAACTCGTATTGATCTGTCACATCAAATTTTTTTTTGATATTATTAAATACACCATTGTGAAACGGAAGAGTTTCTGGAATTATGGTGTGTTTATATAGTGGAAAAATTCGAGATTTAAAAATTCAACAGGAATAATTTTTCACAGTGAAAAATAAATATGCTGGAAATGCTGCGGAAGGATAATTGTCTACTAGAAATTGGTGAAATGTAGGCAGGTGTGACAGAGGATAAATGGAAGGATATGGATGGGAATGCTATTACCTACATCCATTTGTCTTTGGCAGATATGGTCTAATCGAGCATTGTGGAGAAAAATACCGCAAAAAAAATATGGGATACTCTGACAAAGTTATATGAGGCCAAGTCACTACACAACAAAATTTTCTAGAGGAGAAAATTGTACACTCTTCGGAAGGAAGTGTCTTCATCGGTGACTTACCACATCAAAAACGCCAATTCCTTGTTCACTCAACTTACAACGTTGGGCTATAAGAATGTCATTGCTGAACGTGCGGAGATTTTACACTAGATTTTTCCAGATTCGTATGACAAACTCATTATCAACCTCAACAACAATATCCTAACAGATATGATGCTCTTCAATGATGTTACAGTCGTTGTTCTTGAAGAAGAATGTTGGTATAAGAAAAATGAGGGTAGACAGACAACATCGTACCATGAAGAGGCTCTATCAATGGAGAGTGGAAGGACAATGGAGTGTGCTTCCAGATGGATCCAAAATCATGGAAGGTCCAAATCGAGGAGTATGAAGAAGAATGATACATTTTTCAATTGGTGCACGAAGGGGTACATCAAGTAGGATTGTTGGAATAGTAAGAGTAGAGAAACGATCTCTCAAGGAAATGTGGTTAGTACTTTTGGAGGTGAAGATATAGTAGTTAGTGAAGTAGCAAGACTACTGAAAGCAGGTAACAACCTGACGATGCAAGGATTATAGACAAAGGAGAAATATGGCATATGACGTCTTCACACGAATGGTTTGACCAATATGATACCATCCCAGAAAGAATTTTGTTCATGGGGAATGATCACACTCTGAAGATGGTTGGAGTCAGAACCATCAAACTGAAGATGCATGATTTCATAGTACGCACCGTCCAAGGAGTACATCATGTGATGGTCATGAAGAAGTACATATTTTCATTATGTCAATTTGATTTCATCGAATGCAAGACTTTTATAGAGAATGGAGTGATGAGAATCATGAAGGGTTCGCTTGTGGTATTTATATTGGAGAAGATCTCAATGAACCTGTATTTTCATATGTGTGAAATTAACAAGGAGGTTGAGATAGTTGTTGCATCAACTAACTTGACAGAAGCATTGATGACGTTATGTCATTGAATGCTTGGCCATATGTCAAATCAAGGCCTGAATATTCTTGTGGATCAGAAGTTGCTTCCTTGGCTGACAAATTTATCCTTACCATTTTGTGAGAACTGTGTTTTGTGCATGCAACACAGGTTAATGTTTGGGATGTCAATAGAAAGAAGTCAGGAGATCTGGGAGTTTATCCATTCCTATGTTTGTCAAGCACTCGTTATATCCCATGGAGGAGCAAGGTACATTGTATCATTCATTGATGATTATTCCAGGATATGATGGGTGTACACAAACAAAAGGAATTCAGATGTTGTTGATGTCTTCATAAAATTCAATGTGCGGAAGGATATTGACACTAGAAAGAAGATCAATTGTCTAAGGATAGACAATGTTGGAGAATATATTAGAGAGTATTTTGATACTTTTTTCCAACAAGAAGAGATCAAGAGACAATTCATGGTGGCGTACACTCCTCAGCAGAATGGATTGTGATAGTGGATGAACAAAACTATATTAGATAGAACTATGGTGATGCTAAAGACTGAAGGTATTGCAACAACCATTTGGGAAGAAGTAGTAAATACCGCCTGTTGTGTGAGAAACCAATCTCCTTAAATTGATATTGAGCTGAAGACACCGATAAAGATGTCGACTGGTAAAATCACTGACTATTCCAAGTTTCATAATTTTGGGAGTCCTGTATATGCAACGTTTAATGACCAGGAAGGATCAAAGTTGGATTCGAGATCAAGGAAATGTATCTTCTTGCGGTACGCTGATGGTGTGAAGGGGTATCATTTGTGGTATCCCATTTCCCACAAATTTATCATCCTAAAAGATGTCATTTTTGCAGATGATAAGGTGAAAATAAATGTTAATTAAGCTGGATGGAATGGACCTGGTGGAATGATATCGTTCAAGATTAGTGGTCAAAGTATTTTCTCAGAAGGAAGGTACTGATTTCAATGAAATATTTTCTCTTGTTGTTAGCCTGATGACTGTTCAGATAGATCTGGCGATGTGTGCAACATACATTTTACATATAGAGTAGCTAGATGTGAAGACTAATTTTCTCCATGTTGATCTTGATGAAAGGATATATATGCTCCAACCAGAAGGTTTTTCAGAAGAATTTAAGGAGAACTTGGTTTGTAGGTTGAAAAAATATCTGTACGGCCTCAAACAGGCACCGAGGTATTGGTACAAGATATTTGATTCCTATATCATGAGCCTTGGATATGAAAGACTTCATTCAGATCCATGTGCATATTTCAAGTGTTCAGATGGTAATTATTTCACCATTCATCGGTTGTATATGGATGACATGGTGGTTGAAGGACCCAAAAATGATCAGACTCAGGAGATGAAGGCACAATTGACTATGGAGTTTTATATGAAGGACTTGGGAGCAACAAAAAAGATTCTTGGGATATATATTTACCGAGAAAAAAACAATGGGATGGTTTGGATATCACAAAACAGTTACATAAAAAGATTCTTGAAATGCATAAAAATGCATGAATGTAAGCCAATATCGACCCCTCTCACAGTTAATTTCATGTTATCCTCCATGATGAGTCCTTGCAGTGAAGTAGGGATGATGGAAATGTCTCGATTACCATATGCATCAAAGGTGGGTATTCTGATGTTCGATATGGTTTTTACTAGACCAGACATTGTGCATGCAGTGGGAGTAGTTAGACGGTACATGGAGAATCCAAGAGGGATCATTGGAGCACAATGAATAGGATCTTGAGATACATCAAGGATACATCATATGCACTATTATGATATGGAGGATCAGATTTTACTATTAGAGGATATGTTGATTCATATTTTGCAGGTGATTCTTTACGGAGGAAATCCTCTACTTGTTATGTGTTTACTCATTCAGGAGGAACTGTGAGTGGGATTTCAAAGTTATAGTCATTTGTTGCTTCATCCACGATGTAGGCAGAGTACATGTAAGATACAAAGGCTTTCAATGTGGAAATTTGGATGAGAAGGATGTTGGAGGATCTCATGCATAGATATGAGCAAATTCAATTTTTTCTTATAGTTAGAGCACCTTACACATTGCAAGGAATAAATCTTTTCATTCGATGACGATGTACATTGGGGTATAGAATCACATTGTCTAAGATGTGGGATGTTTGGACATGCAGAAGATTCACACTAAAGAAATTCTGGAATTTTTACTAACAAATGCAATTACCTCTTATAAGTTCAGATGGTGCAGAACCTCGAGCGGCCACACATAGACTTGAGCATCATTATTTGGTAGATAAAAAGAATGTGGAGATGTGATAGGTTCTCAATCAAATCACCATGTGGGAGATGTGTTATCAACAGCTTATTTGGATGATGATGCTTCCCCTTCTTGTTTATCAAAGGAGGTCAGCTGGTGGTATATGGTGGGTGACCAACCCACCCAATATTCCAGTGGTAGAAGAAGGAGTAGGGGTGAGGGTCTCCAATAAAAGTTACAAGTATCCTCTCCCTTCAAAATATCTTCAGCTTCGGAAATCTGATCCCAATCAGACGTTCTTCAATTATTTGAGCTATTTAGTGAGGTTTATTTACCCCAGTATTCAAGAGATATTTTATGAGGTTATTCACCTTATAATATGTTAGGGAGTGTGTTCCCACTTTTACCCTATAGTGACCCTTCTATTAGCCTGTGGTTTTTTACCCCTTTCATCTGGGGGGTTTTCCATGTTACCTCTGGTGTCGCTTTTATTTTCCACAGTTTGCACATTATGTTATCTCATGATTATCATAGAACCGATAGGAAAATAATTTATGGTCCCAAAAAATTCAAGTGGGGTGTGAGGTGAGATGGTGGGCATCAGTTCCAAGGTGGGACATGGCGTGGATGTGTGTATGGGTTCATGGGTGGGGGACATATCTGGCAAGGTGGGGTGTGGTTTTGGGTGTTTCGAACAGAGAAATAGGAAAACACAAGCTTCGAAAGAGGATTAGGGTTTATATCAGGTGAGAATAGTTTGTGGCGATGTGACTTTGTGGTAGAGGGGATGGTGCTGGTCGGTTGGGGGTTTTAGCATCAACATCATCCATAGGTAGTGGGTTTTTCTTCTCTGTGGCTGAGCATGGATCTGATTCACTGGTCGAATGGTTTACATCTGGTTAAGGAAATCTGATTAGAACAGAATTTATTAATAAATTTTTGTGTTATTTGTATATGGTTGTGGATGAATGTGTTTTCTTGATTAAATCTATGTTTAGTGTTTCCATTGTGGTTAAAATTTATGTTTTTTTACAAAATGATTCTTCTGTTTCTAGTGATTTTGTGATGCGTTGAGTTATGTTCTTTTTCAATGATGTTGTGATGTTATTATTGTGTTTAAAACTAGTTTTATATTTTAAGGAGAGTTGTGGGAGGGATGATGTAGATCAATGGGGGTGCATTAGTTGCTTGTATAGGATGAGACTGTGAGACAAGGTTGTCCATCGGTTATTTGGTGAGTGAGTTGAGTGCATCGTTAGGATGAGAGGAATGGTTTCGGTGACTCAAGTCACCAACATGGGTGTGTCTGTAACATGGAAGAGTAGTTGATGGGTGTGTAAGTATTTGGCATAATGGGTGAGAAGTCAGGGGGTATAGTGACTTGAGTCACTAACATTCAGAATTTTAGATGTTAGTGATTTAAGTCACCAAGTGAGACAAGTATTTTTATGAGGCGTCTATAGTTGGATGGAGGTGATGTGACTCATTAGGAATGAGTGACTCATTTTAATCACCAACATAAGTTGTTTTTGTCACCTTCACAAAAAATAAACATTGCACAAGTAAAATAATTTCATAACTTAACAAAGATAAAATAATTAAATTATGTAAATAACTATGTTAATAAAAAAACAAGTTTGAACATTTAGTATCAATGTGAAATTAACTGCAACTTAAACCATACAAGTTATTCATAATTAACTTTAACAAAAAAACAATTAATTCTTTTTTCGTTATTTAATTAATCAATAAAAATAATTAATGAAATTAAAGAACTTATTTAAAATTAAGTATTGAATGATTAAAATAAAACAGTTAACATTAAATTAATTATATTATGAATTAAAAACTAACGTGAAAAAATATATTTATTCACAACTAAAATAAATAAATAATGAATCCAACACTATATTAATGAATTGTACATTAATAAATTTAATATTAACTAAAAATAATTAATAAAATAAAAGCATTAATAACCAGAAAAAATATATAATTTTTTTAATAAAAGACACGAGATAATAAAAATAGTAAACGATTAAAATAAAATGAAATACAAGAAGTTGAAGAAGAATGAATGATTTATTTTTAAAATTATTTAAAATGACAAAAATATTTAATAAAATACATAGTTTATAGAAAAAATATATTTTACACATCAATGTAAAAAAACCCAATAATTGTTAATTATTTTACAATATAATAAATTTTAAAATTAAAAAGTCAGAAAATTAAAAAAATTGATGTTGGAATGTGTAATGAAAAAAACCACATCACCTTCATATTTCATTTCCCCTATTTTCAATAGGATGTTTAATTATCACTTTTTACCATGTTAGATTTCAATAATTCTTTTTAGATGTCAATCCCTTGATTAACACTAATCATGTATGAATTTCAGGAATAAAATTTATTATAATGTGGATAATGCAACACTAAGAGGGTTTAAAAATAAAATTTTGTTCAATAGACTATACGACATGCAACACCAAGACTAGATAAACTAGGTAATATTATTTCTAAAATATGAACATTATTACCTAGAAATTAAATTCGTGGGTATACATTGGATTAAATATATTATTATATATATATAAATTTACTACTCAATAAAATATATTGACAAATTTTTTAAATCATCATTACTTTTTTTATTGTCATTTTATGTTTGAGAAATTATTTTCTTAAAAAATGATTTTTATTTCTTTTGTTGAGAAAAAAATATATTTAAATAATTTTAATTTTTTACATTTTATTTTTTAAATATTATATAACTTTTGAACGCTTTATATCAATATTTATTGTGGTGAAATTTTGATATTTTTTTGAAAAATATTTTTTAGAATAAATAGTGGGAAAATAGGTATTTTTATTAATGAATACATTTTATATTAATCTACTTAAAGATTTAAATTATTTATTGGTTTTATATAAATTAATTAATTACTTTTGATTAAATTTTATCCAAATATAGACATTATTATAAATAAAACACTTAAATTTAGTATAAAAAATTACATACTAAAAGGCCTTTTTCCTAAAAAAATTCACTGAGTTTTATATTTTAATATTAAATTAATTGAAACCACTTTTGATATTTCATCATGAAAAAGGGATACTATATTTTTAATTATGAAGTATAAATATTCTAATTAGGTCCCTTTCATTTTTTTCATTATGAACAGCACATGTAGAAAATAATTTCCAACCTATTATGTGAAAATCAAGTAATTATAGTTAGAAATATACAACATCGGAATAATATAACCGAATTAATTTCTTTATCCTATTGTATGAGTAAATCTCATAAATATCAATATATGTTTCTAAAATATGGGCACCAGGTTACATATTTCTATGATTTAGAATTTTATATTATTTTTCACAAATAATATAAAAACATGTCATTCTATTTGTTTAATTATGATTAAATTTTATACATAGAGGTATGAACATGTTATGTTTGGTAATAAATATTTGTTATAAATATTAATATATATTTTTCAATGTTTATTTATGTTTTATTTTTAGTTTTTAATTAATTATATTTAATGCTTTTTCAATTCTAGAACAATATATATTGAATAAATAGAATAATATAATATAACATTTTAGAAATAATAAATTTAATTTTACATGAATGAATTATTGTGTAAAATTTTATACATTTCAATAATATATATGATATGTATGTATAAATAATATTATAATTCAATTATTTTCATGAGGTTTTCAATTTCCAAGTAAATGAATTGATCCAGATATAGAAATAATGTCATTTAATAAAAAAAATAATATATATTTTTTGAAATTATAAAAAATAATACCATCATCGAATTGATTTGTATCTTTATTAAAATTTCAACTATGGTTCATTTATTGATCAATATTACTTTGATATTAACTATATTTTCTCCTGCATAGTAAAATCCATGTTATCATGATAATTATAAAAAACTATTAATGCGATCTATAATAAAGAGACAAGGTTAAAAATATAATATAAAAAATGCCATGATTTTCTTGATAATAGGATTTATAATTATTCACATCATGTATAAAATTATATTTTCCTATACCTTTTTTAAATGAAAATAAATTTATTTTAATTTTTTTATAATTCCATGTAATTTTTCATAGTCAATAATTATATTTGTCTATAGACTTTTTTCAAATAAAAGATCATGTATGATAAAATATCCATGGATAATCAATATAGAGATGGATCCTCACGGAGAGGTAGCCTACGTATCCTTAATATAATTGAAATAAAAGTTGTCATATTTCCTTTTTTTGTCAGGACATATATATTGAGATTTCCATGGATCATGGAGAATTAGGATTCCTAACAATGTTGTCATTGAATCTTCTTAAGATCATGTGATCTATGATCATTGTGAGATATAGGGGGAGAAAATGATCAACCTCATCGAGATGGAATATGGGACCTATGTAAATAGATAATACTTAGGTTGTTTGGAATAGATATTAGGCCTTAAGAAAGCATATTATGTATCCTGGTGGAGTATGGAATCATATTTCTCATAGTTCATATATGTCGAGGATTACACAACATGCTTTCCATGTTTTTTGGGGCCTACACGGTGAGGGCAGGATATTTTATCATGTCCTGGGATGCCGTCATGACAAGGGCTTCTTATCCGTATGGTGTCACATGACCTAGTTGAAATGTCTAGTGAGCCATCACATAACCTTTCTCGAGACTTATGGGGGGAGTCATGAGATCCATTATGGAATAAACTGAGAGGTGTTTGGTATCATGGCTGATATCATTGGATGGTTCCATGAGCCATAGATGGCTTGCCTAGAGAGTGTTGTGATGGCATGGCTATAATGTCATGGTTCTTTCATGAGGCCCGAATGACATGAGCGTTAACTATTATTTGAGTATGGATATGTGTCTGAGGGAATTCACAAGTCATAAATGTCCAATACAGGGGGTCCACAAGATGAAATTGATGTCTGTGAGATAGTCATGTGACTCGTTCTAGAATTTCTAGAGTGTTATTTGTTTCCCATGTGTAATGTCTAATGATTGTTTCAAGATATAGGTGATGTGTCCCAGTGTTGTGACATGTCTTTTTATGACACACATGAAACACATAGTGGCAGTGACCATGTCATTCGCTTAAGAATTCCACATTTTATCATGTTTTTCACCCTTATATTTATAATAAATCGGTTTTGTTTTTTGTATTTGTCTTTAATCTCACATAATCCAGTGGTCTTGTGGGATTTCCCTTTAATAACCCACCAACGGCCTCTCACATGATCTATAAATGATCATGTGGAGTGATTTTTTCATATTTCATGACTAAACTATATGTGCACCTCTTTATTACCTGATAGAAAGATAGTCAGTCACATGATCTCTCTCTAAAGTCTTTAGGAGTCAATGGCCTAATCCTATAGAGTCTCCGATTCTAGTGAAACATAATGAAAACCCATTATTCGTATTGGGGAAGTGAATTTATAGGACTCACATCCTTTGATACTCACTAGTTTGTGTAGAGTTTCTAGCATGAGTGCAGGATGGATCTAGGAAAAGGGACAGGCACCACACAGTTTTTCAAGTCTCTGTCGTGGACTACTTCGGGTGCATCACCTAATTTTCAGTGATCATGAGTCTTCTCTGTCAACACTTCCTTTATTAGATTATTTTTTGATTTTTGAAGAATTTTTATCATGCATTTGTGTATGAGGTCTTCCCCATTATCACATTATAATTGTAAATAACCTTATAAATATATATTTGCATGTTTGGTGGAATATTTTAGATTCTTGTTGATTTTTCTTGGAGTCTTTTGAAAAAGGATTGTTTTTAGGGGTCTCATAGTACCACACTATGGGTGTATCGGGTGCGTCACATTCCTTTACTTGACAATGAACGCCTCTCACATCATATATTTTGATCCCATTTGTTTCATGTGAAAATAGTTTGGAGTCATGAAAGATTTATTTTGTATTATTGAACACATTTCTCCTATTTTTTGGTCATTCATCATGTGAAAGATATATGTCATATGAGGTAAACCGAGAACATTATGGAAATAATTATTCGTTATATCATTAATTGAAAAGAAGTTTTCTAGAATGTCCACAAAATTTTATAATGTGGTTCCATGAAGACAAAGTCCTTCCACGAGATGAGGTAGACATGGCACAAGGGACATGAGGTGGGCATATCGCATGAATTGCAGTGATAGTGAACACATATCACCAACTCTATTACTATATCTTTTATTTTATTTTACAAAGGATATTTTTTTTAGAGCTCGTGTGGGTGACATCATGGATTTTTACTCAATTTTGAGATGATGCCTCGCGTGATCAATATGGGTCTTATGAGGAGTGTGAAAATATGTTCTGGTCAATTCCATCTATCTATATTTAGAGTACCAAGTGGTTGCATGTACATTTCCAAGTAATTCCATGTGCTGATGGTGAAAAACCCATGGTTTTGCACGGGGTGAGGCGAAAATTTCACCATGGACTCATGGAATCCCATGGATAACTCAGTGTGCCAATCTCATGTCTCTCAGTAACTATGAACCTCTCTTCCATCCTCCTATTTATCTTCTTTGTATGATGTGATGAAGGATCAGTGGTCTAGAAAGTTGGATTGAATATCATTAACCAATTTTATGCTTCCCATTGATGATATGGATCATGATCTTTGATAGTTCTAGGGGCTTCTCTGTTTCAATCTAATCCCTATTTATTTTTGAATGGATTTAGATGGTTTGTCTGGACTTGTCATTGACACATCATATGACATGGGGGAGCTCATTTGATTCCCTGGTGGAAGTCACAAGAGTATATACGTTTATTGAATGTGTATTAATGGGATATATCATCGGTTATACTACATGAGTGGAGCCTTCATGTGACCTTGAAATGGTCATGTGATCTCGAGTCCCACAGAGACTCATGTGACCTACAAGTCTTGAAATTCCGTTTATTCATTTTCTTTTAAGGGGAAATAATACCCATATAGAGGTATTCCTTATCTTATGATTTTTTTGGTACATATTTGTTAGGATTCAAAAAATTCCACCCTCAGGAGAGACATTCAAGGGGACATCAAATCCGTTATAAGGAAACAATAATGCTGACCATAGTCTTTGATGATGTCACCAAAAAATGATTCAGGTGATGTTTGGACTATCAAGAAAATTTTGGTATTTTGAGAAATTATTATCTACAGGTGGGGTGGAGGAAAATTCATTCAATCATCCACCTCCTTCTCATGAGATATCCCACTATTTCTCCAATGGAATGACCTTTCGATGAACTCTGATCATGTACCATGTCTACAAGTATGTGTCGCAAGTCTATTCCTCCAATACTCTATCATAATGCTTATTTCTACGTAGACACTCATCTATCTCAACCTAACACTTTTCCTCTATAATCCCATAAAAACAATCTATAAGGGTTATTGTTTCCTAGAGGATTTTGTGAGATTCTATGACTCAATGGTTTGATTTCTTGTGATTCACGTGACCATATTCATGACATGTGATCACGAGTCCTGAGGGTGGTCATGTGATTTTCATGATTCCCTATAGAGGTCATGCACCCCATTTTTCATATGGATATCAGGTGATTCAAAAACACTTTGATCTGGTTCATGAACCATTATCTGAGTCATTCAATGCAGAAGATACTACTATCTCATGTCATGGTTTATAATTTCCAAGACTTGGTGGTTTCATTGTCTAAAATTTTCAAATTTATTATTTAATGTTGGATTATATTTCTCATTAAGGTTCCTTATATGAATCCAATAAAAGGGCCATGATTTATAGGAATCACATTTTCAATCCTCGTTATCATGTGTGTGAAGTTAATGAGGTTCTGTAGAGGTTTATTTCATCAAGAATTAAAAATTATCCTTTATCTTGTCAACATCAACTATATGAGTTTGGATTGTTGGATTATGAAACTATACCTCCCCGAAATTTTTATATTCCATTATGCTACGAATCTTTCTCCCCTGATTGTGTTCATGTTACAATTACCAGGGATGGTTAGCCTATCATAGCCCTTACACAGGGGATGTCATATATGTTGTCCAATTATCCCCTAAGAATAGATTTTAACGATATCTCTCAACAACCTATTTCACATAACCATTCAAGAATGTTATATTCTTCGCTAGATTCCACTGATGGTGGGTGGTACTCAAAATGGATCCTTCGACATAGTAGAAATTTATTCGATGAATGTGAATGGCCATTCTGGGTGAGGAAGCGCTATTCAGAATTTTCTAATGATATATATATGGTTCATCTACATGATGCCATGTGGATATCAAAATTTATCATAAACCACCACTCTGACCCTCTCCAACAAATGATCACCCATTTAAGATCTAGTAAAAACACCTTCCACCTTCCTCACAGTGAGGCTAGCATCAATTTATGATATATCCATTTGTTGGGTGGAATTACTATTCTTGGAGAGATTTATGAAGAATTACTCCCTACTGTGTAAATTTTGGATAATCCTCAATAGAAAATGGTTTTTGAGAATGATATTCCCTTCAATTTGGGGAATAAATTGGGGAGAGAGATAACAATGTGTTCTATTTTTTCCATAACCAATTGGATTAATATTTTTTTGTGGCAGCGTGGATAAGCCAGGTGATATTCATCCTGGTAGGTTCTCCTACCAACAAGTATACGACAAAATTGTCTTGTATAGGACCATTCTAGAAGATGGAGGCTACACCTCATTGGTCCATCAGGTGAACATAGATTTTTCATCAGTCCTTAGGCTGGAGGGTTTTATTGATATGTTCTTGAATGGGTAGCATTTCCCATATAGGGATGTGTGATATGGGATACCTGTTATAAAATTGCTAATGGAGGAATTAATCATACAAGATAGGTTTATCAACATGGAAGTACCAGTCCTTGGCCACCTCTAGTTGATGTTAGTACATATCGAACAAGGTAACACTCTCTATAGGATATGTAGTCCTCCCAAATTCCTATTTGGATAGATAGGAGATTACATCAACTGCTACAAGTACTATAATAATCCTCAGACCACTAACAACATATTCTATCTTAGAATGATACACATTTCTTGATTTAGTCTTATATCCTTATCCACTATAGAGGTCAATGTCGTACTACACCAATCTGATATATTAGTGATTTTTATCTTATGTGCACTAATCATCCTAATTATTGACGACGATAGTGGATCTCCCAATGAATGATCTTATATGATCTCTATTTTTGATGGGACACTTTATGAAAATGTGGATGAGAAAAATATATTTGATCAATCTATATCATATTGGTTTTCTCGATAGTTATGCCATGTTTAAGGAGATTCCCCCATTACATTGGCCATTGTATGATTGAAGAAACATTCGGGAATCATCTTCCAGTTTTGGAAGATATTATTCTCTGAAGATACAGGAAATGTGATCATGTATCAACTTACCATTGTTACTACATTACAATCCCATGATTATTACTAGGATTGGGTAACAAACAATCCTAATGGTGTTTTCCCATAGCTTGTATTCCATGTGGACATGCCTCTTACGTCACTAATTACCCTATATCAGGCATTAATGGAATTAGTTGAGGACTTTGGTAAGGAGTAAAGGAAGTGACCCTCCTCTGATGATGGTTATCTGGAAGGTATATGAGATTTTGTTTAGGAGATTAGTCTACTTACATAGGATACATATGACATGCCTTTTGAGAGAGAGGTGAATGGGGATTCTTCTCCTATATCTACATTGATCTGAGAGGTTAGTGATACTTCTACCATACTGAATTCATCCATTGTTGAGGTTCAATCAAGCCAATATCTCATCTTGAAACATTTAAATGTCTTGATTACTAGGACCCCTCTATAGATTTTTTCCTTCAAGGGGAGAATCATCTTCAATTATTTCATGATCTGGGGGCTAATAAATTTCATCAACAAGCTCTCTACCAAATTATGAAACATATCATCTTCACATGAAGAGACATGGATTCATAGGAAATGAGCCTACATGATTTTATGATTTAAGCCTCCCTTTCTAATAAATGAGGCATAAGATGGAAGAACTAGAGAAGGGTCATTAGTAATTGTCTCAACTGCTAGACCAGATGGATGAATGGATGATGAAGATATGTTGGTATGAAGAGATGATTTCTCATCTGAAGTCCAATTAATCAACATCATAGACCTCATTGTCCAAATCTCATAGGAGGGTTTAATATTTGACTACTCTAGATGAAGTTCTTATCCAAAGGTAGAGGAGTAATAAGTGGGGAGGGTGATACTCCAAGGCTCATTTGAAACATCCCACTAGGTGCCTATCAACCATGATAGCACTGCTAACAATCTTTTTCAAGGACAAAATATTTTAAAGCATACCATAATTTTTCCCTAAAATCCATTTTTGTTGAGATTTTAGGGAGACTACAAAATATGTATATTCCTTCCTCTTTTTTTGTACTGTTAATGGATATGTACTCATAGATTTCTATCTAATTCTCTTCCTTGTAAGGCATTTCACTATTCAATTATTTTTTAAATTATTTTCCATACTGATCCCCTACATTATCTTAAATGGACTTCAATTCCTAGGATTGGATGTTGTCATCCTAAATGATTCATTTTGAGAGAATCTTACAAATTCTCACCCATACTGGGATTTATATCGGAGATATGTTCCAACTATCATGATATCACCTAATGTGTAAGAGATCATCTGGATAGGATAAATGTTCTGAAGAGTGAGTTCTTTGAAAATATATTTGAAGCAGTGTGGGCATGATATGTTTATGTAGTGGAACTCATAGTAATGTCCTTGTTATTTAGTTTATATTATATTATCTTGTAACATATATCACTTTAGTTTAAGGTATTTAGCACAAAAAGAATATTGATTTAATTTAAGGAAGTTAAAATTATACAACATATTGCGTTAGTTTATGGTCTTTTAGCTTGGACCATCTGTTTCAATAGTTCAAAGTATTTTTTCTCGGACCACCTTTTTCATTTGATTAATGTATTTTAGCTCAGTCCATTAGTTTATTTAGTTGAGAGACTTTTTTCTCACAACACATGTTGCATTAGTTTAACAACTTTTATCCTAGACCACTTGTTACATTAGTTTAAGGACATTTATCTTGATCAACATGTTGCAATAGTTTAATGTCTTTGAGATTCGACCAGTTTTTTCTATAGTTTATGGTCTTTTAGCAAAGACCATTTGTTTCTTCTTTTTATGGTCTTTTATATTGGGTCATCTATTTATTATGCTTATGGTCTATTATATCGCACCATACGATAATGGGATATGGTGTTGACATGCGTGGAATGAACCAAAACACACAAAGGTGCTAGATTCTACCACGGTGTTTATAAGGATCACAAGGATCAGAAAAACCTTTTTGCAGAGTGACACATTTGTCTGATAGCCATAAGTCCATATACAGGATCCATGATGATGTATTCATAGTCAGGAAAATGATACTTAAATATACGTATCATTCCAACGATTATGTAATATTTATAGTGGTAATATTGATGAGGTTGGAATAATAGGGATACTAATCCCTCCGAGATATTTGGAGAATGGATTATGTAATTCATAACCCAAAAGTTTGAGTCCTTGAATATTGGATGGTGCAGACAGCCTGGGTATATCGCATGACATTCTGAAATTCTAGGTTCTGACATAGTGTGGTATGGGCCCACATGGATTGAATCCCCATTATGGATAGAATAATATTCATTTAGGTGGTTAGTCAATTATCTTTTTTATTTCTAGATTTCTAAGAGAATGATAATCTCCACTTGTTTCTGAGGGCTATGAAATACTTTTTGGGACTCAAATGTCAATATGAAGAAGTTGGATGTGGGAAAAACTATATCGAAATGGAGCGTTGACACTCTAAGAAAAACATTTCTTAAAATTAATCTTGAGCTCTATTCCATGTTCTTTCAAATCACAAGATATGGTCCAGAAAACGTTAGGAAATGAAGGGTCATAGTCTATCCATGAGGAAGGGATTAAAACATGCAGATATAACATGACGGATATCGAATCAGTATAGAGGGTTTAGTGTGGGGACTGTATATCATGATCCAGAGTGCTACAATTAATACAATGATATATTATAGTCATAAGAAGAGAGGATTAGCCATACAAAGATGCTGAGTGATTTTGTGATGATTTAAATTCTCGAGAGAATCAAAATTTCCTTTTTCAAAGTGAAGCATTTTTTCAATAGCCATAAGTCCATATGAAAAATCCCTAGTCATGTATGCATAGTCATTGAAAGGGTAATTATAGATAGATATCCTTTCCATGGGATTTGGAATGTTATTGTGATTTTAGAAATCCAAACTCTTGATTTGTGGTTTTCATAATATGTAAAATTCTAGGAGAGTTCGAGTACACTAATTTTTTTCCCAACGCCTAGTAAGAATATTCTTTGGGAATGAAGATATGAAAAAAATTTCCCAAAATATTTACTTTACCAATGGTTCCAATGAGAATATATTGGATTTAACTAGGTTTATAGACCCTACAACATTTATTCCTTTTATGTTTATGCCCTAATTTTGTAACTAAACATTTAGAATGAAGAGTTTACTATGGAGTGATTTGAATTTTCCTTAGGTCACCACTTATAGGTTATTATCCATCTAGTTTTGTGTCTCTTTTGTTAGCAGTTTGATGTCTTGTGATTTGGACCTTTGTGGGAAAGAGCTTAAGGGCATACAAAATTGACTAATACATAGATGGTTTATGGTAACAATGTTCATGGACTTCGTAAGGAAGTTACCACATAAGATCCTAATTTAGATACCAAAGATCAAGAGTACACCAAAATTTTTATAAGAGAGTGGTGAATATGTCATAAATCAAGGATTGTGTTTATCATGTGATAATTATTGATGTAGGATAGTCATAAAAGAATCTATTCAGACATAATGTGGTCTTGAGTGATTCTGTGATGTTTCTATAGCTCACGAGAATTTAAATTTCCTTTTCTATATTGAAAAATATGGTTGACAGCCAAATTCACATATGTAGGAGTTGTGGGAATGTATGAAAAGTCATGAAAATATTCATAGAATATGGATATCCTTTCAAAGGGACATGGAAGGTTGATGATGAACCATGATTCTTAAGAAATAATGATTTGTATATGTGTTTGAAGTTCTTTTAAAGGATAGTGGATGAACCCTATACTCTGGATGATGGAGCTGAGTCTCTTCTGGTCCCTTGAAACGAAATGAATAATGAGAGATGGTTTTCATAGATTATTTTTAGGTAATGGGGATATTTTTTCACTATGTTGTTTAAAATCATGTGGTAAGGAAATGTCTTTCTATAGATCAGGATATAAGGAAATATTTCGGTGTAGTTGAATGTCATGTAGTATGCACGTAGGTGAACTGATGTGGAGAAATGACAATGTTTTAGTTTTTCCCAAGGATGGAGATTGGGAATCACTATACATCTCATTAAATTGAGAATCAAACCACACATAGTTATAGAAGCCATGAAGTTGAATATATTTCAATTAGGTTATCACAACATAGTCTTATTGTCATATTGAATGTTATTAAGAAGAAAACTGATGTGAATGATGAAAAAACATGTCTCATCCACAACTAACACCATTCCAAGGTAACTCATAACAAGGGGCTGGAAAGGGTTATACGAGTTTCTAGGCTCAAGGATGAAATGTTTGGGAATATCTACATAACTCAGGTGGATAAGAATCATGCAAGACATAGTTCATGATGTTCCATGATATTTAACATCATGTGGAATGTATAAAAGTGAACTTCCATTAATTAACAAGGGCTTTATGATTGGTCTTGATAGTAGACACATGGGTGTCACTACATATCTCATAAGGATAAGAATCAAACCACAAATCATTCTTGGGGGACCATGTAGTTTACCATCATGCGGTAATGAGCCATGGGACACCTTTTATGGTCGTTCATTTGGGATAGTAGTGGACCTATCATGAACATTTATGCATTTCTTATGAGGGTAGGTCCATAACTAAATTCATAATATCACATGAGCTATTCCCAGTGTGAGAAACAAGGAATGTTTTGGATCTTTGTATAGTGAAACAATAGAAAAGGGATAAAAAATGAATTTTGTACCATGTAGTGGCTAGACCAAGGAATAGTTTCAATGTGTCCATACATATCCCATTAGAAATGTGAATCAATACATATGTAGTTCTAAAAGGAACATGTAATTTAATGTTATGCAGTGAGGACGTGGGTGACATAACATGAATGGAAAGGGAAATTGTGGATTTTTACAGTTTTATGTCATGCAGTAAGGATGTGGAATCAACCCATATGAAAGGAAGATAATCATATGTTTGGGAACAAATGTAAAGGTTAGTGATTCCCTATGTATCCATTGATTATAGGAATCAATCCATACATATTTCTAGATAGGTCATGATGTTTATCTTCCTATAGAGACTTTGATCCCCCAAAAATCGTAACATAATGTGGGTAGGATGCACTATCATTGTTTAACATCTTATACCTAGGATGAGACATACAATGTAGTTTAACATCATGCAATGGGGATGTTTTATGAGAATTACACTGATGTGGAATCCTTATTTATGGAATATATACAGAGTATTTCATATGAATTCCCGCAATGGTGAGTGGTGTTACAAGATACCCATCCATGGTGTCCAATTAATTTTCTATATTATGATAGAACTATTGTAAGATGTAAGGATCTACCCATATTGTCTCCAAATTATGGGGATTCTTCCCTGGTATCATTGGTGTTATGAGTACCAACATCAGTTGTCCTTTGAGAAATGGAAAATTGGAAACCCTTCTATTTAAGGATCATGATATCCAGTTCTGGTGCACCTCGTGGTTGTGCGGTGTGTGAAACAATTTCTCATCTAAACGTTCCGACTAATCCAGCAGCTTTTGTGAATGTTCATCATCTGAAAGATATCAAAAAATGGTTATTCCGAGTTAGGAATGTTCTACCTCTATGGGTTACACTACCTTAGTCTTGTAATCCAGTGAGACTGGAATTTATTGTGGAGTATTATGCATGGTGGTAGGATAGGCCCATAAAGCCTGAAGGAGTTTTTCATTCTAAGACTTATTATCATTGTTCACCATCTTCTGGAGTATATGCATTAGAAATTTATTGAAGGACTTTATATGTTCATTCTCGACCACATGATAGAGAGATGTGTTATTGGACTCAATTTTCTAGTCCTGGTACATGTTCTTCATCTATGTGGAATAGAAGTTAGTTTTATTATCTGTTAATATTGTGTGAGGGATAAAGAACATGGCGATGATATGGACTACATGAAGTTGATGATATTCATTGTCACAACTTCCATGAGGGGTATTGCCTCATCCAACATGGAAAATAAGTCATTAGAAGTATGGATGTACTTGAAATACTTGGTTGTGACTGGGGGATATGTCCCTAGAACATGCCTCCCCCAAATAGAAAATGACTAAGAATATTTAAATGTATTCAACAATTCTAGGGGATGATGGATGAAATTTTCATGTATCTGGAATAGATGACATTTCATGGTGAATTCCATACAGTTGAATATCACGGTTTTCTAGAAGTATCCCATGCCGTTAAATTGGTAGGTGAGCCAGGTTCCATATTAATGGGTGCCACAGGGGCCTTCATTGAATTATCATAAGACGGTGACAGATTCCCCTTCTGCTATTCACCTGAGGAGAATTCTGTTAGTGCGACATTTTTATCACACATTTCACATTTGGGTCATCCATTATAGTGATGTTTTCTTCCTTGAACTAGATATATTACCTTTTGGAACAACCTATTGAGAGTGTACCATCTTGAAGATAACTAATTAGAGGCACCATCCATCCTGGGGTAGTCACATGATCATCATGCTCTTGGGAATGGTTGACCTAAATGATCTCTACCATAACACACATGATGATCGATGAGACCATTCATTAATGTACGGTAGAGAAGGTTTCTTCCTTCTAATCAAGGATGATGAGGATGAAATCTGTGTTAGCTAGTGCATTAACATGAAAATTCTATGATCGAGAAATATAAATAAGTGTGGGATAAAAGGGGAATTCTTCCATCAATACCCTATCATATATATTAAGAGGGGACAATTATTCTATTTTAAAGGAATATTCTCCATTGATCTTATTTATAACATGTTTTGAGTCCCCATTAATATTTAGGTATGTTATGTGTGGCTGTAGGGCTACTTCCAATCCAGTAATGAGGTATTGGTATTCGAACTCATTATTTGTGTATCTTTTGGATAGAGATATATAGTAGGGAAAATTTTATTTTTCAGGATATAAAATAACAATCCCTATACCATCTTGACTGAGCTTTATGTTTTCCATTATAGTTCCTATCGTACTATGGGAGGTTCCATAAAAATATATCTCTCATGTCTGGAGGGTGTCATGTTCATAATAGGCCTCTTCATTGGGGAGCTTAGTGTCCATTGAAGTATTTTTCGATATAGGATGTGATGATAAGAAGTCACCTAGGTATTTCCCTTTCTTAGACATCTAGGATATGAATTGGATGTCATATTGTTGTAGAATGGATTTCTATCGAGCTGATCATCCAATAAACATAGGGTATCCATGGATATATATGAGAGGATCAATACTAGAGACCATGTGGACTTCGTGGTGCTGCATGTAATGCCATAGGTTTATCACTACAAAGATATTTGCAAGGAAGCGCTTTTCCACATCAAAATATCTCCTCTCAGTACCTAACAAGGTCTAGATGAGGTAATAGCAATTCATTTATCATGAAACATTATTTTGTGCGAATATGGATCCCATTGACCATTCCATGGTATCCTTATATAATTTGAGTAGTCTCCCTTCCACCAGTGTCAATAAAACTGATAGATGCAGAAAGTAATTATTGAGAATTTTTTAGGCTTTTTTAAATTCATTGTTCCTTTGGTAGGTGTCCTCCTTCTTCAGTAGCCTCATGAACGAGAGAGATTTTACATCCAAGAATGCAATTAATCACTAAATTTTAGTGAGTTTCCCATGGATTCCCCTTTGTTCTTTTATACGACTAGTGTACAAAATTGATAGATGGAACTTTTATTATCTAGGTCTTCCTCGATGCCATGGTGGCATATCAAAAGGCCAAGAAACATTCCTCTTATCACCCCAAAATCACACATTAGTGGATTAAACTTTATACTTAATATCACATATGTTTGACAATTCCTCGATGGCCTGTGAAGTGATCACATCACTGTTAGGATTTAACAACCATGTCATCAACATAATAATCATCTTATCTTCCCAGAAATGGAATAAAGATGTAATTCACGATGCACTGATATGTGGAACCCAATTTTATTAATCCAAAGGGTATGACCTAATAATAGAAGATCCTTGGAGGTTATTTGATGTAATTGTGTTTATCATCATAGGGGTCCTTATTTATTTGATTATAACCTATGTACACTTCCATGAAGGAAAGGGTCTAGAAGCCAAAAGTTACTCTGATAATGTGTTTTGTGCTCAGAAATGTGATATATTCATTTCTCAAAAGATGATTAATGTCTCTAAAATCAATGTAATCCCTAATATTATAATTAATATTCATAACATGGATGATGTTTGAATGCTATCATGGGTATTATACTTCTTGGAAGACATTCTGTTTTATCAATTTTTAATATTTTTCTTCTACAACTGTATCATGAGAGGGTTGCATCCACCTGGATTCACTCTTAATTCCTCAATGTATCAACCCAATATTTTATGATATATATTCTTTTTATTTTCATTTATGTATTATAATGTACACTACACCATGATTAGCTTGTACTATACGCAACACCATATTAGCTTGAATTACACACAACACTATTCTTGGCTCGTGTTACACACAATTTCAAGTTTGTTTTGTAGAAATTATTCTACACAAAATTAAGTATACATTTTGTTTAATTGATAAATGAAATAGGTTTTTATTATGTTATAATAAACACCAATGGGATCTTCCACTACACACATCCCTTACTGGTCTTGCATTACATGCGATTGTGACCTTCTTCGATAGTGTGTGTAGTACGCAATACCGGGTTTCACTAAACAATGATATATTGTTATAATATTATATTGAACTAGTAGTTATGAATAATATTAACAAAATTTTGAATTTTATAACATTATTATTGATCATACACATTTTCTAGAACATGTTATGAGAGCAAAATATTTTTTTCGGGTAAAATAAGTATTTTATAAAAATGCATTTTTGTAGCCTTTTGATGGTGCACACACATTAAATCTAATTTATGACATTTTTATAAGTTCAATTTGACAAAATAAAATATTTATTTGTAATTAGGATATAAAAATTTACTTTGGATAATTTTTTCATATTATTCTAATAACATTCATATTTTAATGAATAGTAAAAACACACAATATTTTAAATAAAAACGACTTTTTTCATTGTAAAAATTTATATGGTTAAATTATAATATATAATGGTTTTAATGTATAAATATAATATATATTTACCATTTAATAAAATTTATTTCAATAGAATTTATATTACATTGAATTCATAGGTAAAATCATTTCAATCATTTGGAATGTTTTAAATTTTAAAACTCATTTTCTAAAAAAATGGGATTAATTTTAAATTAATTTATGCAACTTATGTGATTTGAATTTGGAAAAATGGATTCCATATTTGAAATCTGTAGGTCCAAATTATGGTAATAGGCTAATTTTTTTTGGGAACTATGAATAGTAACTACAGAAAATTTTATCAACCATAGTTAAATGAAAATCAGGAAATTAAGTGTAAATATAATATTATAAAATTACCCTAACACTTGTATTAATATATATATATGATTATATTTCGTCCTAAGTCATATTTGGGTTGAACTGGAATCAATTGTAACCCACTTGGATGTGATTAAGACCATTAATATATTCTATTTTAAAGAATGTAAAATATGTCCCACTCAAAATTTAATAATAAATGTATTTTTAATATAAGGTTATACAGAATATATATTTGATTATAAATATTCATCTAAAAGATATAAGTTTTTTTATGTTAATATATATGTAATTTTTAAGTGATATTAAATTACCTTAATAGCTTATACATTAATGATGCAGAAATTATTTACTTAGTGAAAAATCAATAATATAGTTTTTATTAAATTAATTATATCCATAAAAAGGCCCAAAAACATGACCAAAAACTATTGGTCGAGTATACCTATATCATAATAGTCCAAGGGTCGACTTTGGGACCATTGGGATATGTATAAAAAATATTATGACATTTATATTATTTTATATTTAATAATATCAAGGTTGTCACCATCATAAATTAATAAATATAAAAATTTAAATGATGTTATTTTAAGATGATAAATTCTAGTAAAAGTATTATTATGAATGTTAATATATTTATTTTCATCATATGATTTTAGTTTTAATTTTTATGCAACAAATACTTATTTTAAATAATTATAGAAAAAATTTATATTAATTAGTTTATTAAGAGAATTATCAAATAAATGGTTTTAAAAATATTAAAATAAACATTATATGAACTAATAAATGTTATCCACTAATTTTTTATATGAATATGACATTTCAGTAATCAATTAAATATTTTTTATGGAATATATCTTCTTTGTGGATTTTATTTAAATTCAAATAATTGAATAGTCTCAAAATTGACACTATTGATATTTTATAAAGATAACTTACTATTAAATGGATTAAAATCACAAAAATATTTTAAAATTTAAAATTTAAAATTATATTTTCCAAAATGTAATAATGTATCTAATAATGGAAAATTCACATCACATAATTATGTATTTATAACAATTTTAAAATTAGAAATTTATTACCACAAATAAATTTAAATAGATTAAATAATGATAAATCAAATTGATAAGGGTTAAAATACATATAAAACATGTCTAAATTTAATAGGATGATGGGATTAGAACCCTATATCATCTAATATTCTAATTTGAATCATTTTGGATGTTTTTATGGGTGGTTTGAATTTATTATAATTTAATATTTCTTATGCTTCCAAAGGTGCCCCTATCCTCCCTTATAAAAGGTCACCTCCTCCTTCTCCTCCTCAGACCACATTTAGACTTCATGCTCAAACAACCCCAACCCATTTCAGTTCTATACTTAAGTAGAAACATTATAGAGGTCCTAGTTTTCTTCAAATACTATCTATAGTGCCCTAAGTGGAGGTTTAGAAGAGGCACATCGAAGAAGAGGTAATATCTTTTACCGATTATTTCAAGTACATTTCTTCTTCTACTTCATCATTTTTTTGTTTCATAATAATTTAATAAAATTAGTATCACTTATATTCTGATATGTTATTATAAATATGAACCAACCCTATTTCACCTTCTATCCATCCTACAGAAAACCAAATCATCGTGTGTGCGTACATACCAAATACCTTCTCCACGCCGGGGTGTAATCTGTTTTTCCGACACCACCTTACATTGGTGGGTATAATGGTGTAATGAATAACTATATATTGTTATTATAACGTGATACTAATTCTGAGATATTATATCATCCACTATAATTCCAGTCAATAAATATGGGAATGATATCACCGCTCGAGAGTACATACGGATTACCATCTCCACGACGCGATTAGTTTCATTATCCAAGTTAACCATTCATGAATGATTATAACCTATATATATTATATCATCATGAAATATATGACATATTAATGATACTGGATTTATTTATTTTTTATTTACTTACTTCCATTCAATTTAATAAGGAAACGAAAACAACATTCATGTGTACATACGGCCAACCATCTCCTTGAACGGTGTATTTCATTCAATTTATCGATCTATTATAAGAAAAATATATATTATATATAAATCATGTTTTACATTATAGAAATATTTAATCATGATATAAGTAATCATTTAAAGAATTACAAGTCAAAACATGTCTGATAATTGAAACAATTTAAACCAAAACGCGGCTTTAACATGGAATTGACAGAAGAACGGGTAATATAAAGTCATAAGTGAATAATGTATGATATAATAAATATTTTTATTGTTTGAGTACAAGTTAATAATATTTTTAAACCAAATATATAGTAGTATCAGACAAATACAGATGAAATTGGACTTAATGTAAGGGATAATTTTGCAAATCTAATTTTTATCCGTGATTTCTTTTATGTAAGTATTTACTGCGGTATATTTTTCATCCATGTCAATAAAAAATGGTTTTCATATAGTGTTTAATTTTATTAAATGTATTTTTAAATTCATGACTACCCCTCCTTGACATTTACATTGTGTTATGGAAGTAATATTTCTTTTGATTATCATACGAGGAAGTTGTTGACTTTTCCAGCAAAAGTACGAGGATAATGTTTTTTAACTTATAGGGCATGAACGATTTTTTGTGGTTTCATAATGCCTAATTATCATTAATATTAATCTATAATATTTCATTATTATTTTCAAAAAAACACTTTTCTTTTAAAATTTAAAGGCATTTTTTGAAAAGAAAATGATTTTGAAGAAGAAAGGTTATTTTCCTCGAGAATTCATTTCAAGTGTTTTGTCAAAACTATCTTCCAACTAAGATGACGTAGTTTAGTATGACTATGTTTCAACTATAATGTCTCTATTAATTACATGGTGTGATTTTTCTTATGATTAAATGATATCCATTTTTTTAGATGCATTATGTTATTATGGGATGATGTTTAAGAAACCTATTTCATTCTTTGGGTTGTAATGAATGATATATGTTTATTTTTTTGCACACAGAGGAATGATTTCATTTTGTGATTGGTGGGACATATATCTCCCTCCAATTCATTAGGTAATGATTTATATCTCATGATATAGACATGGCTGGAATAGAAAGTTCATCTAGTTCAGTGATATAGGACTGGAAGGTGGAGTGAACTCGATTCAGTAAGAGACTTTTTCCACTATGATGGTCTTGGCAGTAATGTGTTGGCTACTATAGAAATCATAACATGTTATTAATGGTTTTACATAATTAGCCGATTTATTCCACATGCTATTTTAGCATTATTGATGTTCCATTATGATCTATGCCTTACGTATTTCCATGTTTTATGTCATTTCAGTTGATTTTGATGATTAAACCTTATCTTCATGTTTTGAAATTAAAATTTATATGGTTTGTTTTATTTTCTCCATGCATACCCTTACTGAGCATTTCATCTCACCCTTTATATGTTTTACTTTTCTCTATGATGTAGAGAATGGTTTTAGGTATGAAAAAATGGGGATATCTTTATAGGATATGTTCAAGATATTTCACCATGATTAGATGATTATTTCCCGTGTTTCAAAAGACACTAAATGAATAAAGTATTTGGGCATTTGTTTTTTTCATTTATTAAGTATTTCAAAAAATTAATGTAATTTCATTGTACATCAATCTATGGGTCTCTTCAGTTGGTATCAGATCGATGGTTTAGTTACCCTTTGGAAACTAGGATTCGAAAACTTTAGATCCCTAGAGATATTTCTATGTTATGGCTGGGGATTCCCTTAAGGTTAAGTATAAGTATAGTTTATAGACCTAGAATTATGGTAAAGATCATAGAATTAATCCTAATATGATAGTGACTAAAATTACTCCCCTTTATTATGTTGCTTTCCTAGAATGATTTTTTCCCCTCACACTATTCTTTTGGGGTTTTAGAAAATGGCTGGAATGGGGAATATTCAAGATAATGTAGAATGTGATGGATAATGGAATGATATTCTTCCTAATCATCCAAATGAAATGGGATTTGAAAGGTGAAACATCGTTATTATGCCTAATCAAGAATCTCATAATATGATCAATAATATCAACTTTGGTCAGTTTCCTGACTAATCTATTAATATAAAGTTGGAGTTTCATAATTATCATAGAGGAAAGAAAGTTCAATTTCCCTCAAGTAAATCATGTGGGAAGAGGCATCAAGTAGAGTGTTTCAAAGGAACTATAAGATGATTTGGGTGTGGAAAAGAAGGACACAGAGCCAATAATTTCAAAGGAAAAGGTTCAGTTAACACAATGGAAAAAGAAAATGGTATTTATAAAACATCAACCAACGTTAAATGTTTTAAATGTGGAATGTATGAGAATTATGCAAACCTATTCCCTAATGGAATATCTCATGAAGATAATTAACATGGCTGTATGGGTAGTATTTATGTTTATGATGATGAAGAGACTACAAATGCTATATAAGATAAAAGAAGTGTTGGGGAATAAAATGAAGAAGCTCAGTCAATGGTTTAATAATCTAGTGGAATGATTGCATTTTTATCAAGAATAATATACGCTACTATGGAATAAATAAAAATCTAAGGATTGCAACACTATTTTTTCATTGATTATTTGAAAGTATATGTTGAATGGTACCAATAACCATGAAAAGTGATAGAAATATTTTTGGAAAGCACCAAATATGCGCATAAATATGGGATAGGAAGATAATGAAATGTTTGATAGTATTAATGAGCTCATGACTGATATAAGGACAAAGTGATATCATGGTTTGAGTATATAGAATATTTGTTATTTTGGCATGTGGAAGGAGTTACTTTTTTTACAGCATTCATGTTTTCACTATGGTTCTATTGTAATTTATGTTTCAAGAGAATAAATGATTCTGGTATTCACATGTTTTGAATGAGATCAATAAGATATATCTCGTGATATATGGGGGATAAATACCGGTATTCACGTTCTTGTTGTGTGAACTTTCCAGTAATGATTTTCTTTATACTATGAGATTGGTCAGATGTATTTTGTATAAGTCGAAATATTGGAATGGATCATATAGGTCATCATATTTTATTGTTTAAGGCTAGAAATTTTTTTGATTTTATTATTGTAATGTTATAATATTGTTGTTTTAGAAAAATGAAAACCTACAGGACATGAGACAACCCGTCACGTCAGACAAGGTTGCAGGAATCAAACCCACAACAGATGTGTGACATGTCTTTATCTCCTACCACTGGCCTACAAGAAGTCCGTAGTTAGTAGAAATTAGTTTTATTTTATTAATTAGTATGATAGTTGATGTATAAGTCCATTTTTGGAATCATATAAGGTTAATCTCACCATAAGATTGACTTATGTATGTAATTTTTTTGGACCATATGTTTGAGATAGATGGAATAAACTATCATTCAATAGCATGATCTGCTAACACTTCAAAGAAGAAAAATTCATATTCATTTCTTTAAGATATGAAATTGAAATTGTTCCAGGCACAAACAATAGTGAGATTTTTCTAAAATCATATAAGTATTTATTATAATTCTTCAACTTTTGGGAAATGATCGTGAAAACCAAAAACATTTTCCAAGTCCCCTCATATTCGATGAATCAAATTCTACATTATATCATCAAAATTTTATGGATTTGTGATTTTAGGATTTTTTATAGACATTTTCCATAGCACTCTTCATCGGAACATGATGGTTAGATTTCTCTTCCATATCTACATTTTCACATTTTTCCCCTATGTGGAATCCTAGTGATGAGTTCATTTGGGTAACCATTACATTTCATACTTCAGTTTTTAAAATTAATTTCTAGTATTTATTTTTTTGATGTGGGTTTCTATGAACAAAAAATTCAAATAGTAAATGATTTATAACCCCGATGAATTTCGAGGGAGAAATTCATATTATGGAGGGTATAATGAAGCACCCTAAGATTTTATGAGATATATTATTTTTATTTTCTTTTATTTCTACTATTGTACACTACAAAAAGATTATCTTATACTATACACAACACCATTTTAGCTATTATTACACAGAACACTATTCTTGGCTCGTGTTACTCACAATTTCAAGTTTGTTTTATAGAAAATATTCTACCAAACATTAAGTATGGATTTTGTTTAATGTATAAATGAAATAAGTTTTTATCATGTAAAAAAAATCCAAAGGGATCTACCACTACACACAGCCCTGACTTGGCTTACATTACACGCAATCATGACCTTCCTCGATAGTGTGTGTAGTACACAATATCGGGTATCACTAAAAAACGATATATTGTTATAATATTATAATGAACTAGCTGTTATGAGTAGTATTAATTATATTTTAAAATTTATAAAATTACTTTTCATCTTACAAATTTTCTAGGTCATGGTTTGAGATCAAAATAATTTTTTCTCGTAAAATAAATATTTTTTAAAAAATGAAGTATTGCCCCCTTTGGATGGCGCACCCACTTTAAATATATTTTTGATATGTTTATAAGTACAATTTGAAAAAATAAATCTTTTCATTTTAACCAGGATATAAAAATTTACTTTGAATTAATTTTTTATATTATTCTGATAACATTAATATTTTAATGAATAGTAAAAACACGCTATATTTTAATTAAAAACAACTTTTTTCATCGTAATAATTTATATGGTTAAATTACAATATTGAATCGTTTTAATGTATAAATATAATATATTTTTACCATTTAATACATTTTATGTCTTTGTAATTTATTTTACATTGAATTTATTGGTAAAATCATTTCAATCTTTTGCAATATTTTAACTTTTAAAACTCATTTTCTAAACCACAGGATTAATTTTAAATTAATTTATGCAACTTCTGTGATATGAATTTGGAAAAATGGATTCAATATTTGGAGTCATTAGGTCCAAATTATGGTAATAGGATACATTTTACTTTTTGGGCACTATGAATAATAACTACGGTAAATTTTATCAACCATAGTTAAAGGAAAATTAGGTAATTAAGTGTAAATATAATATTATTAAATTAGCCTAACACATGTATTAAAATGATTTAATGATTATATTTCGTTATAATTCATATTTCAAAAGAAATGGAATCAATTTGAACCCACTTGGATGTGATTAAGACCTTTATTTTATTTTATTTTAATGAATGTTAAATATGTCTCACTACAACTTTAATAATTGATGTATTTTTAATATATAGTCATAAGAATATAAATTCGATTATAAATAATCATATAAAAGGAAAAATAATTTTATTTTATATGGTAATCTATAGGTAAATTTTATGTGATATTTAATTACCTTAATATCTAATCCATTAATGATGCAGAAATTATTTACATAGTGAAATATCAATAATATAGTAATTATTAAAGTAATAATACCAATAAAAAGGCCCAAGAACATGACCAAAAACTATTGGTCAAATATCTCTCTACCCTAATCATCCAAGGGTTGACTTTGGGTCCATTGGGATTTGTATAAAATATATTTTGACATTTATATTATATTATGTTTAATAATGTCAATGTTGTCACCTTCATAACATAATTAATATAACAGTTTAAATGCTTTGATTTTAAGTTGATAAATTCAAGTAAAATTATTATTATGAAATGTAATTTATTTATATATATCATAGGCTTTTATTATTAATTTTTATTCCACAAATATGTATAATAAATAATTATACAATAATTATATACTAATTATTTTATAAAGATAATTATAAAATAAATGGTTATAAAAATATTAAAATAAATAATATATGAACTATTTAATGTTCTCAACTACTTTTTTAGATGAATATGACATGTTTGGAATCTATTAAATATTTTTTATCGAATATATCTTCTCTTTGGATTTTACATAAAATAAAATAATTGAATAGTGTCAAAATGACACTATTGATATTTTATAAAAGTAACTTAGTTATAAATTGAATAAAAATCACCACAATATTTACAAATTAAAAATTGAAAATTATATTTTCTAAAATTTAATTATTTATATAATAATGGAATGTTCACAACACATAATTAAGTATTTATAATAATCTAAAAATTAGAATTTTATTACCTCATATAAATTTAAATAGATTATATAAGGATAAATCAAATTGACATGGTTTAAAATAAATTACAAATTTTCTAAAATTTATTGGTTCAGGGTATTACAAACCTATCTCATCTCATATTCTAATGTAAGCCATTTTTATGTTTTTAAGTGGGATTGAATTTGTAATAAATTAATATTTATGATGTTTCCAAAGGTGTCCCTCTCCTCCCATATAAAAGGTAACCTCCTCCCTCTCCTCCTAACACAACATTGAGCCTTAAAGCTCGGCCAAACCCTAACAATTTCAGTTATCAACTTTCATTGAATCATTATAGAGGTCCTTGTATTCTTCAAAGACTATATTTAGTTCCCTATGAAGAGATTTAGAAGTGGTGCATCGAAGAAGAGGTAATATCCTTTTCCGATTATTTCAAGTTCAATTATTATTCTACTTATTCTTATTTTATTTTTTAATAATAATGTAATAACATTAGTATCACTCATATAATTATATTTTATTATAAATATTAACCAACCCTATTTCACCTTCTATCCATCCTACGGAAAGTGAAATCACCGCGCGTGCGTACGTAAGAAATACCGTCTCGATGCCGGGGTGTAATCTATTTTTCCACCACCACCTTACTTGGATGGGTATAATGGTGTAAAGCATATATATATATTGTTATTATAATATGATACTAATTCTGAGTTATTATATCATCCCCTATAATTCCATTAAATAATTATGGGAACGATATCATCGATCGTGCGTACGTACAAATTATCGTCTTCATGACCCGATGAGATTTATTTTCCATGTTAACCATTCAAGAATGATTATAATATATATAAATTAAATCATCATGAAATATATCTCATATTAATGATATTTCATTTATTTATATGTTATTGACTTACTTCCATTCAATTTAATATGGAATCCCAAACAGCGTACATGCATACGTACGACCTAACGTCTCCTTAAATGGTGTATTTCATTCCATTTATCGATATATTATATGATTAATATATATTAAATATAAATAATGTTTTCTATTCAAGAAATATATTATCATTATCTAAGAAATCATATGAATAATTACAAGTCAAAACATGTCGATAAATGAAACAATTTTACCCAAAACGCTGCTTTAACATGGAATTGACAAATGAATGGGTAATATAAATTCGTAAGTGAATCATGTATGATATAATAAATTTTTTTATGGTCTTGTTACAAGGTAATAATATGTTTAAACCCACTATAAAAGAGTCTCGGACACATATAATATAAATTGGGAACAAGGTAAGGGATAATTTTTCAAATCTCATTTTTATCCGATATTACTTATATATATGTATTTACTGGGGTATATTTTACATCCATGTCCATAAAAAATGTTTTTATTATAGTTTTTAATATTATTACATGTTTTTTTAAAGTCATGTTTACCTTTCATGGACTTTTTCATTTTTTTATGGATGGAATCTTTCTTTTTTTACCATACGAGGAACTTTTTGACTTTTCCAGCAAATGTACGAGGAGAATGTTTTTTAACTTATACGGTATGACTGAATTTTTACGGTTTCCTAACGCCTAATTTTCATGAGTATTCCTCTATAATATTTCATGATTATTTTTTTAAAAATCCATTTCTTTTAAAATTGAATGGCATTTTTTGAAAAGAAAAATATTTTGAAGAAGACAGGATATTTTCCTCATGATTTCATTTCATGTGTTTTGTTAAAACTATTTTCCAACTAAAATGACATTATTTACTGTGATTATATTTCAACTGTAATGTATCTATTTTATTCATGGTGTGATTTTTCTTATAATGAAATGATATCAATTTGGTTTATATTGATTATGTTATGACGAGATTATGTTTATGAAATCCATTTTATTCTTTGGGTTGTGGTGAATGATTTATGTTTATTTTGTGGCAAACGTAAGAATGATTTCATTATGAGATGAGTGGGAACTATATCTCATTCAAATGGATTGGGTAAAGATTTATATCTCATGAGATTGACATGGATAGAATGGAAAGTTAATCTGGTTCAATGATACAGGACAGGAACGAGGAGTGAACTCTATTTAGTAAAGGGCATTGTCCACTATGATGGTCTTTGAAGCAATGCCTTGGACACTATAAAATCATATAATGTTCTTAATGGTTTTCCAAAGTTACATGTTTTATTCCCCATGTGTTTTTATCCTGATTGATGATCATTATGATATATGCCATTCATATTTCCATGTTTTTTGTCATTGCTCATGATTTTGATGATTAAAAATTATGTTTATGTTTTTAAATTCAAATGTATATGGTTTGTTTTATTTTATAAATTCTTACCCTTACTGAGTATTTGAGCTCACCATTTATTTGTTTTCTTTTCCCCAGGATATAAAGAAATGTTTTAGGTAAGAAAATTGAAAGGGGGAGATCTTTATTGGAGATATTGAAGATCTTTCACCATGATTAGTAGATTAGGTTACGAGTTTCCAAGGACACTAAACTAATATGGTCTATAGGCATCTGTTTTTTTCATGTATTAATTATTCCAAAAAAGTAATGTAATATCTATTTATGTCGGGCTTTGGGTCTCTTCATTTGGTATTAGAGATAAGGTTTATTTAACCTTTGAAAACTAGGATGCGAAAACTTTATATCCCTATAGATATTTCTATGGTATGTCTAGGGATGTCCCTAAGGATATGTATAAGAAAAGTTCATTAACCTATAATTTCGGTAAATATCATAGAATTGATCCTAATATGTAAGAGATTGAAATTAATCCCGTTTTTTATGTTTTTTTCCAAGCATGATTTTTTATTCTCACACTATTATTTTTGGGTTTTAGAAAATGGATGGAAAGAGAAATATTAATGTTGATGGAGAATGTGATTGACATTGGAATGATATTCTTCATGAGCATTCTAATGAAATTGGATTTAGAAGATGAAATGTCATTATTACGCCTAATCATAAATCACATAATATGATCAATAATATCAAATTTGTTATGTTTCCTGACTCTGCTGATAAGAGAAAGATGTTGTTTTATGATGATCATATAGGAAAGAAAGTTCAATTTCCCTCGTGTAAATCATGTTGGAAGAGGAAACAAAGAGAATTTTTCAAAGGAACAGGAAGATGATTTGGGAGTGGAAAAGAAGGACAAAACGCCATTAATTGCAAAGGAAAAGGTTCAATTAACACAATGGACAAGATTAATGGTATTGCTAAAACATCAAACATGTTTAAATGTTTTAAATGTGAAGTGTACGAGCATTATGAAAACCAATTCCCTATGGGAAAATCTCATGAAGAGAATCAGCATGGTCGCATGGGTATTTTTTAAGTTGATGATGATGAAGAGACTACAAATGATATATGAGATAAATGATGTGTTGAGGAATAAAATGAAGAAGCTTAGTCAATGGTTTAAGAATCTATTGGAATGATTGCATTTTTATAAAAAATAATTTGTCATAGTTTGGAATTAAAAATATCTATGGATTGTAACACTATTCTATTTCTTTTAGTATTTGAATGTATATGTTTAATGGTACCGGTAACCATGAAAAGTGATTGAAATATTTTTGAAAATCACCTAATATGTGCATAAAGAAGGGATAATGGGATAATGAAATCTTTGACAGTATTAATGAGCGCATGACTGATATAACAAAAAAAGTGATATCATGGTTTGAGTATATAGAATTTTTGGGATTTTGGTATGTGGATAGAGTTACATATTTAGAGCATTAATTTTTTCACTATTTTATATAATAATTTATATTTCAAGAGAATACACGATTCAAGTATTCACATGTTTGGAATAAGATCAATAACATGTATCTTATGATATATGTGGGATAAATGTTGGAATTCACATGCTTGTTATGTGACCTTTCCAGTAATTGTTTTCTTTATACTATAAGATTCAACAGATGTATTTTGGATAAGTCAAAAGATTGGAATGGATAATGTTCGGCATCATATTGTATTGTTTATGGAAAAAACTTTTTTCGATATTATTTCTATAATATTATAATAGTGTAGTTTTCGATAATGGTCAACCTACAGGATGGGTGACAACCTGTCGTGCCAGACAAGGATGCGGGAATCGAACCAAAAATTGAAGTGTGATAGGCCTTTATCACCTACCACTGTCCTAAAGGAATTCCCTGGTTAGTACAAATTTGTTTTATTTTATTAAGCAGTATGATAGTTGAAGTATAAGTCAATTTTTGGAATCCTATACGGTTAATCTCACCATAATATGGACTTGTGTATATAAATTTTTCTAACCTTATGTTTGAGACAGATGGAATGACCTATCATTCTATCGCATGATCTGCTAACACTTAATAGAAGACAAATTCAAATTCATTTCTGTAAGAGACTAAATTTAAATTGTTCAAGGCACACAAATAATTAGATTGTTCTAAAATCAAGTAAGTATTTCATTTAATTCTTCAAAATTAGGGAAATGATCTTGAAAACCAAAAACTGTGTCTGTGTACCCTCATATTGGATGAATCAGACGGTACCATAGATCATCACAAATTTACGGCTTTGTGATGTTGGTTGTTTTGCAACCATGTTCTCTACTACTCTTCATAAAAACATGTTGGTTAGATTTTTCTTCAATATCTATATTTTCAAATATGTTCTCCTACGTGGAATCCCATTGATGATTTCACTTGGGTAACCGTTACGTTTCATACATCACTTTTTAAAATTATGTTATAGTATTCCTTTTTACGATGTGGGTTTCTATGAGTGAAACATTCATATAGTAAATGATTTATAACCCCGATGAATTTTGAGGGATAAATTGATTTTAAAGGGGGTAGACTATAACACCCTGATATTTTATGAGAGATATGATTTTAAATTTCATTTATGACTTCTATTTTATAATAAACAAAGATTATATTGGACTTTACGCAACACCGTATTAGCTTGTAGTATACGCATCACTATTCTTGGCTCGTGTTACACACAATTTCATGTTCGTTTTGTATAAATTATTCTACACAAAATTAGATATTGATTTTTTTAATGTATAAATAAAATATGTTTTGATTATATTATACGAAACAACAATGGGATCTTACACTACACGCAGCCCTCACATGGCTTGCATTACACGCAATCGCGACCTTCCTCGATAGCGTGTGTAGTACGCAATATCAGGTTTCTCTATGCAATTATATACTGTTATAAGATTATTATGAACTAGCCATTATGAATAGTATTATCAAAATTTGGAATTTTATTACATTATTATTCATCTTACACATTTTCTAGAATATGGTATGAGAAGAAAATATTTTTTTTGGGTAAATTAACTATTTTTTTAAAAAATGCAGTTTTTCTTCCTTTTGATGGTGCACCCACATTAAATATACTTTTTGACAATTTTATAAGTTATATTTGAATTTTTTTTTTGAATGATGATATATAAATTTACTTTGGATAAATATTTCATATTATTCTGATAATTTTCATATTTTAATGAATAGTAAAAACACACTATATTTTAATTAAAAACAATTTTTTTCATCATAACATTATATATGGTTAAATTATAAAATTGAATGGTTTTAAAGTATAAATAGAATATATTTTTACCATTTAATATAATTTATGCCATTATAATTGATTTTACAATAAATTCATAGGTAAAATCATTTCATTCTTTTGCAATGTTTTAACTTTTAAAACTCATTTTCTTAAGAATGGGGTTAATTTTAAATTTATTTCTGCACCTTCTGTGATTTGAATTTGGAATATTAGATTCCATATTTTTATTCAGTAGGTCCAAATTTTTATAATAGGCTACGTTTTATTTTTGGACACTACGAATATTAACTACGGTAAATTTTATTTACCATAGTTAAAGGTAAATCATGTAATCAAGAGTAAATATAATATTATAAAATTATCCTAACACATGTATAAATATAATTGGATGATTATATTTTATCCTAAGGAATATTTGGGTCGAAATTGAATCCATTGGAACCCAGTTGGATGTGATTAAGACTTTTAATTTTATTTATTATAAAGAAAGTGAAATATGTCTCACTCAAACATTAATAATTAATGTATTTTTAATATAAGGTTATAAAGAATATAAATTATTTTATAAATACTCATTTGATAGATAAATTGTTTCTATTTGTTGTGGTAATTTATTTCTAATTTGAAAGTGATATTTAATTACCTTAATTCATTATACATTAATGATGCAGATATTATTTACTTAGTGAAAAATCAATATCATAGTATTTATTAGAGTAATAATACTGATTAAAAGGCCCAAACACATAATCAAACCTATTGGTATAGTGTATCTATACCATAAGTGTCGAAGGGTTTTTTGGGACCATTTTGATCGGTATAAAAGAGATTATGTCATTAATATTGTTTTATTTTTAATAATGTCAATGTTGTCACCTTCATAACTTAATAAACATACAATTTAAATGTTATGATTTTAAAATTATAAATTTGTGTAAATGTATAATTATGAAATTTAATAGATTTATCTTCGTCATAGGATTTTATTTTTTATTTTTATGCAACAAATAAGTATATTAAATAATTCAACCAAAATGTTATACTAATAATGTTATTAAAAGAATTATAAAATAAATGGTTTTAAAAATAATAAAATAAATATTATATGAACTATTTAATGTTCTAAACTAATTTTATAGATTAATATGACATTTTATAAATCTATAAAATATTTTGTATCAAATATATCTTCTCTGTGGTATTTTTTTAAATTCAAATAATTGAATAGTGTCAAAATTGACACTATTGATATTTTATAAAAATAAATTATTATTAAATTTATTAAAAATCAAAAAAAATAATTATAAATTATAAATTGAAAATTATATGGTCTGAAATGTTTTAAATTATCTAATTATTTAAAATTAACAACATATAATTAAGTATTTAAAACAATTTAAAAATTAGAATTTTATTACCACAAATAAATTTAAATTTATTAAATAGGAAAAAATAAAGTTGATATACTTTAAAATAAATTCCAAAAAAGTATAAATTTTATTGGATGATGATAATAAAATCCTATCTCATCTCATCTTCAAATGTGAGTCATTTTTGATGTTTTTATTTGGGGTTTGAAGTTATTATAAATTAATATTTGTTATGTTTCCAAAGGTGCCCCTCTCCTCTCTTACAAAAGGGAACCTCCTCCCTCTCCTCCTCACACCGAATTGATCCATCAAGATCGGCCAAACCATGGCCATTTCTCATATACACATTCCTAGATTCATTCTTTAGGTCCTAGTATTCTTCAATGACAATCTTTTGTTACCTAAGAGGAGGTTTAGAAGAGGTGCGTCGAAGAAGAGGTAAATATCCTCTATTGATTCATTCAAGTTCATTTTTTAATCTACATCATATTATTTTTTTGTTTCCTAATAATGTAATAACATAAGCATAATTTATATACTAATATGTTATTATTAATATGATCCAACCCTATTTCACTTTCTATCCATCCTATGGAAAATGAAATCATCATGCATGAGTATGTACGGAATACCGTCTCCACGCCGTGGTGTAATTTCTTTATCCACCACCACCCTACATGGATGGGTATAATGGTGTAAATAATAACTATATATGGTTATTATAACATGATAATAATTATGAGATATTATATCATCCACTATAATTCATTTCAATAATTATGGGAATGATATCATCGCTCGTGTGTACGTACGGATTACCATCCCCACAACGCGATGAGATTCATTCTCCATGTAAAAAATTCAAGATTATTATAAAGTATATATATATATTAAATCATCATGGAATATATGAAATATTAATTAAATATTATTTATTTATATGTTATTTAATTACTTCCATTCAATTTAATAAAGAAACGAAAACAACGTTCATGTGTACGTACGACCTAATGTCTCCTTAAACAGTGTATTTCATTCCATTTAACGATTTATTATATGATGAATATTTATTATATATAAATCATATTTTAAATTATATAAATATGTAATCATGATATAAGTAATAATATGAATTATTACAAGACAGAACATCTATGTAAAATGATACAATTTTACCCAAAACACTGCTTTAACATGGAATTGACAAAAGAAATGGTAATATAATGCTGTACATGAAACATGTATGATATAATAAATATTTTCATGGTTATGTTACAATTTTAAAATATGGTTAAACCCACTATACATGAGTCTTGGACACATACGGATGAAATTGGACATAAGGTTAGGGATAATTTTTCAAATCTCTTTTTTTTCTGAGATTGCTTATACCTATGTATTTACTGGGGTATATTTTCCATCCATGTCCAAAAAAATGGATTTCATAAAGTGTTTAATATTTTTCCATGTATATTTAATGTCTTGATTACCCCTCATTGATTTTTACATTTTTTTATGGATATAATCTTTTGTTTGTTTACTATACGAGGATCTTTTTCACTTTTCCATCAAATGTATGAAGAGAGTGTTTTTTAAAGTATACAGAATGAAATTTTTTTTATGGTTTCATAAAGCCTAATTTCCATGAATCATCCTCTAAAATATTTCATCATTATTTTCTTCAAAATCATTTTCTATTAAAAATGAATGGAATTTTTTGAAAAAAAAATGATTTTGAAGAAGAATGGATATTTTCCTCAAGAATTCATTTCATGTGTTTTGTCAAAATTATTTTCAAACTAAGATGAAATTATTTAGTATGATTATGTTTCAAGAATAATGTATCTATTATTTACATTATGTGATTTTTCTTATGAGGAAATGACATCCATTTTTTTATATGGATTATTTTATGTTGGGATAATGTTTATGAATCCATTTTATTATTTGGGTTGTGATTAATGATTTTAGTTTATTTTGTGGCACACGTAAGAATGATTTCATAATGATATGTGTGGGACCAATATCTCCCTCAAATTCATTTGGTAAGTATTTATATCTTATAAGATAAATATGGATGGAATGTAAAGTTAATCTGGTTCAGTGATACTGGACTAGAAAGGGAAGTGAACACGATTTAGTAATGAATTTTTTTCCACTGTGATGGTCTTAGAAGCAATACCTTGGATACTATGGAAATAATATCAGGTGATAAATGGTCTTCAATAGATTGATGTTTTATTCCCCAATCTATTTTAGCATGATTTATGTTCCATTATGATCTATGCCTTATGTACTTCCATGTTTTATGTCATTGCTCATGATTTTGATTTCTGAACATTATTTTCATGTTTTTTAATTCAAATGTGTATGGTTTGTTTTATTTTTTCCATCCATTCACTTATGGAGAATTTGAGCTCACCCTTTATATAATTTCATTTCCCCAAGATATAATGAATGGTTTTAGTTAAGAAAACAAAAATGGGGAGATCCTTATGGGATATGTTGAATATATTTCACCATGATTAAAAGATTATGTTCTGAATTTCCAAAGACAGTATAATAATACGGTCTTTGAGCATATATTTTAGTCATGTATTAAGTATTCCTCAAATTTAATGTTATGTATATGTACATCATTCTATGGGAATATTCACTCAATTCTCATCGGGTTGTCCAGGATGGTGTGTAGACACATCTAGATTAATTCCAGGCATCTCCATATAATTATAGGAAAAAACATACCAGTGCTACTTTATAAATGAAATGTATATCTCTTACTCTTTACGGGTAATGGAGGTAATAATAATAGTAGTTCTTGGATCATATTATATACCAAGGTTTATCTCCCTACGCTTATCTATGGTGGGTAAAAACCTTCCTCAAATGATGGTGGAGAATTAATGAGATATTCCTTATCTTCTTCAATTCTTATAAAAACATATTCAGGTGAATATGGAAATATTGGGGCATCTCCATTAATATTATAGCGATGTAGGATATTAGGAGAGACTTTTTCCTCCCTAACTATCTATTTACTTATATAGAGACTCCCTAGATAGTTGTTGTTATTGAGGACAGGTGAGGCTTAGGCCTCTGGGATTAGATCTTCTACTTTGACTATGTTTATGGGGACAAAGTAATCACCATAGAGCATGCTCTAGGGATTCACATGGGTGGTTCTTAGAAAATTGGGAAATGGAACATGTATATTACCATCTGTCACATGTTTCGTACCTCCATTCTTCTAGAAATATAATTAACCATTTTTTCTATTAAAGCCTCCTGGGGGTATATTTAACCATGTATTATGAAAACCTTTCCATTGATCGTGAATTTAAGTAAATGATGGACTTTTGATGGTACACATAGGTGGATATAGAGCCAAGGACTTCCAACCAAGACATTATATGTTGTGTTTTGCTAGATAACCCAGAAATCGACATTAGATGTGAGGTCTCCAGTTTGGGAATAAAGCATTATTTTCCAAATAGGTTTCTACTCATTCATATCATACCCCTGTATGTAATACATTTTAGGGTATAAGTCTCTTTCGTCATAACTAAAATCTCATAGAGTTTAGGCTGAGATGATATTGATCCTAGATCTAATATCGATCATCACCCTTGGGTATTAAAATTATTGAGTCTTACCAACATGTAAAAATGTATTACATTCCATTGGATGACTTCCTCATAGCCTTGATCAGTGAACAATATGGTGACATGACATCCTAAGGACATAGTCCGCACTTGAATGAACTCGGCTACATTGCCTTCTGTCTCAAATTATAGTGGGCTCCCGAGGGCTTCAACAAGTTCCACCATAAGATCAATTGAAAGAAGAAGTGTATTGAGGATTGATATCTTGGATGAGAACAAAATTATATTTTTCAAAACATCGTACTTTTTTTCCATAGATCGTTACTTCCCGATGTTGAGATGATCCTGGGCATCCAGTTCACGGGCTAGAGCATTCATATCATGAGCTAAAGAAGCCAAGGTAGATGGTCCTAGAAAATGTGTAGAGGATGAGGGGTTATCTAATTCTTGTGTCACAGATTCCACCAGACTTCCCCATTTCTTAGGTAGATCATATTGAACCACCAGTAAGTGTTCATGCAGGTTGATCAGATGTAGGTGACTACTAGAGGGATTTTAGGCTCCTCTATTACTTTTCCAACAATGTTGGAATGCTTTCCCAGATTTCATGGATACATATATATCCTCTATGTGGATATTTGTATAATATTAAGTCTTACCACATCCTTTTTGTCTTACTATAGTCATCTATGAGACATGAAATCTCTATTTCCTTGGTTATATATAGTAAAATAATATTTGGGGGCATTATAATCATTATAGAAGGTGTTTTAAAAGTGTATTTTGTTGAAAAAACCATTGATGAACTCTTCATCTGATGAGGATTCTTATTGGTGGGTCGGTTCCCTTGTTGCAGATGTCAAAGGGAAGAAATATGAATGTGTTAGATCATTCTTTGGTGTAGAATACGTTTCTTAATCCTTTATCTCTTATTTCATCTGATGGCCACAGTCATCCATAAGAGGCACATCTATCATCTCCTTGTTCAGTGGTGGAGAAATTGTGAGTTTTTGCAACTATGAATTCGGAGAACCCAGAGCTCAATCAACTATTTTTCGAGTCATCTAGTTTTTCAAAATTTTGTGTTAATCTGGAATGAACTTTCTTCCAACCTTCATCATCTTCTTACTAGGAAATTGTTATGAAAGCCACCTTCTCTAGAGAATTTTTGATCATCACCTATCTAGATTCAACCATGACTTTCAAGATGTTCTTGAAGACAATGAAATTATGGATATTATGACCTATCCTTATCTGAAAATGAATGTATTTGGAATGGTTGGCGAGGTTCACATCATTAGGCCTCATGGTCTATAGATGAGTAAGAATGTTATTTTCTTTGGCTGATAAGAAATAATCAACGACTAGTTCATTTTGGAAAAATTTTTGATTGTTTATATTTTCCTCAAATCTCGAGTCACCCTGATTTCTCTATTCTTATAGATGAGGGTGATTATGGGATGTCTCAGCTCAATAGGATGTTCTGGGAGGTTCAGAGAATGCATGGGTGCTTGGATTGGAAACACTACAGGCTTGAGAGTAACAACTGAAACATCTCCTCTCCCTGGATTTTCCCTTATTTTTTGGGTATGATTTGGGACATGGATTGAATCTATTGAATGTCCTATTTACGACTTTTTTATATTTTAATGAACTCTCAAAACCCACCTTGATATTTCAATGGGATTAGAGGACTTTGCAACTAATACTTGAATTTTTCAGCATAGAGTTCTAATAGTTGATCTTGCAAGAGTTGATTTCTAAAAGAATATCATAGTCCCTTCAATTTTTTATGAAAGTAGAAATACCATAATTATCAAGTTTCTTGCTGTTTTTTAGCATGATGATCATCATTTTCCTTAATTTGAAAGTAAACTGAAAAAGTAACAGACAACGAAGGTCTTCTCATCCTGTGACATATACTGCTAGTAGACTATTATAAGAAAAAAGGTTGGCCATGTTAGAGTGTATTTGAAATATATCATATCGGTATCCTTCTATTGATCTTGAGGGCCCATCATCAATGCATACTAGGATATAATGTTTGTGACATGCAAATTAGGGCTACACCCACAATTTATTTCAGAAAAAGTCAGGTTCTCGAAGGTAGGAGAAGGTTGGGTTTCATCAATCTACTCAAATAATGGCTTCATTTAATGATTCACTGGTTCACATATCCCATCCATGGCTTCCATAAAATTATCCAAGGATTTAATGGCACTAAGTATCTCTAGGGTAAATTTTTCTTGAGCTACCTACCATTTGCATGGAGAGGGTGAGGGTCAAGGAGGTGGTCCAATGTTAATCTCGTACAGATCCTATATTATTAGTATGACTAAAGGAAATCCTTGGTGAGGAATAGGATATCCCTACAATGGAGGGAAGTCTCAATCATTTTCAACTTCCTAATTTATATATATTGAATGTCAAGATTCTGATCCATTCAGATTCTCAAATACCATTCTTACAGGCGGATCCACTATGGGAGGGAAAATATAATTCATTAGATGGAGATGATACCAAGTAGAGATGATTCCCCAGAGTAAATACTCACTGACTTGTCATTGAGATCATATTTCACTATCATATTATTATAACTGTTCTTCCACCGGTGAAAATGGAGATGTAGTTTCATCGTTCCATTTATCATTTTCTATAGTCCACTGATGAGTTTGAAACTCATTATTTCAAATTTCATATTTTTTATTCTGTCCATGGTTCTGAGTCTGTAGAACCAGATTTTTTGCATCGAAATCACCATCCTCCTGGGGTACATGTTCCACATTAGAGTCCACATAGTTTGTTTCAAAATCAATGAGTTTAATTTAAAAAATTATGAAATTCACAGTGGCATATCGGGCAATTGTTGTGGTTCCATTTCTCTTCACGCTACAATCAAATTCTGTGTAGCCTCTATTATGGTCATTAATTGATCACATGGACTTACTGGTCAGTTTTATATTACAAACCATGTGGGATCTGATTTCCATTATTGTATACTCCCCTCCTTTCTGTTTATGAATAGTGATAACGATGGATTTTCTAGTCATGATATCCAAGTGAGTCCTAACCAATATAAGTTTATATACTTGCGGTAGGAACAGTTGGCATACCGACTATTGATTTATTCCTCCCAAAATATAGAATATTAATTCACTCTTTGGTATTGATAATGATTAAAATTCTACAGTATTTAAGGGATTGGGGTTATTTGGGGCCGCCATTGGTATCAATTGGTCATGTTGTTGAGGATTCAATGACTTTTGTTGGGGAGATGATGATTCTCAGGATGGAAATGAATATATAAGATCCCCCACACAAGTGGGATGGGTATGGTCTGGATTCACCCTTGATGTCTGAAGGATCCTTTTAGTGGATTATAATCATGGTTAGGGTGATTGAGATATTAATTCCCACAACCTAGTGTGAGGGTTTCACATACAAATACTAAACTTATTTCATGAATCCTTTTATAAATTGACGACCAGAGGGGTGGATTTGGTGGTATATATTATCTTGAACATGTAGGAATATACACTCCTGGATGAATGTTATGGAAGCTGCTATTGCGGTCTCTATGATGTGGCAAATTTGTACTCACATTAGAGTCTGATGTAATGGAATCCCCTGATGAGGACTGTTTATTGCGGGATGTTGTCTAGGTTATCGAATATTTTATCTATGTGTCTGGAAAATCACCCAATTATATTTAGGGGACTAGTTGGAAGTCATGTTTCCTATCCTCCCACCATGTCCATGCTTTTTGGGCTCTGTTAGAGTGGGGGAATTCTGTTGTAGTACCAACTGGCCCAAGAATTACCTGGTCCCCTGATTTCACTGAAGGCTATAACAATAGAGGATATCATATCTTAGGAGATATGCTATTCCAATAGGGAAGCAAAGTATAATTATCCATACTATCCTCATACTCAACTTTTTATGCAATACATGGCTTCGAAGATTAGATACTGAAGTACCATAATGCAATAGTGACATGATTTTTTCTAATATTAGCTTTGCTTTTCTAGTTTTTGATCCCAGTAATTGGAGATTATAGAAAGATTGAGATGGGAATAGTGTATCATGATTCTATGAGCATGAAATAAATATCCTATATAAGTGAGATATCAGTCCATTAGATGATGATAAATATCCCTATATAATAGAATATATAAGAAATGCACACTATTTATTGAATATCTTGATTCTCCTAGAAATACGTATTGAGGTTCTAGACAAGTTGGGGAGATTTTTTTGGATAACTCTCTATATATTTCTATATCGAATCCTCACCACCAGACTAACATGAATCCATATGGTCAGACAATAGAAGATATCTCTGATGGTCTCCTATTTAAGAGAGTGGATTGTTTATCGATGTTGATGGGAAACCAAATAAATATGACACCTGTTTTTTGAGAACCTCGCTATATGAAGGATTTGGGTTTTAGTTCAACTATCTATATAGAGTTATATGAAAAAAATGAGGATTTTTTTTGGCCAAGGGAGATATCACTGTGTGGAGGTTGACCACGGTGGATGTTAGTAGTAGAGTCTATATGATCCATCTACACACCATCACGAGGTGTAATATTGTTGTAATGAATTACTTTTACTACCACATAAATAGAAGAGATGTAGTACCCGTGTGGTGTTGAGAGTGTTTATAAAGATCATCAAGAACACTAGCATTGAGACGATTAAGATTAAGACCCACGTTCTGCATCAGGGTTGGAATATGTGGAACTACCTTTTGTGATTGTGTAGGGATATGAGCCCACTATGTGATGGTTACTGAAACATATATATAACCATCAGGTGACATGGGAGTATTATCCCAATGCTGAGAACCATTCAAAATATATTAATAATCTATCTCATTATTAATAGGGATATGAGACTTTCTTGAGGCATGTTCCACTCTAGCTTGCTAAGCCTCTACCCAGATGAGAGTATGAGCCAGATATTAAGCCATTGGAATATTTCAATGGTCTTTCATCGTAGGAGTATGATCCTACCAAAATCTTGATTCCTCTCTTAACCAGTGAGCCCTAGTTGGAACAAGATTATGAGACTTTATGGAATATGCATTCTCTTCCAGAATATGATGACAACCCTTCTAAATGTGAGAAGGAATATGACTATCCTCTTTTATTACCTTCGAATGATGTTGGCACAGTCATTCATCAGCCAAATTAATGATATGATCCTTGATTATATGACCTATTAATATTAGCCTTCATAATGGTTCATCATGGAGCATTCTAGAGTACATCTTTAGTAGGAGTGAGAATATGATCCCTCACAAGAATTTCCAATTCCTTTTTTTTCCAGTGATTCTTACATGGATCCTATTCATCAGAAACCTAGGTAGTTGTGCATCACATGAAACCCCCCCAAAGGAGATTAATGTACACTAGTGGGATGATACGAGAAACGGTGGTAAAAAGGTTCCCTACTTGGTAGTGGATTAACAGGAATGGATCCTTATCTAGGTTATTTTTCCACCTTCATCATAATAGGAAGATTTCAATAATAATACTCCAATGATATGCTCTAGAAGAGGTTTTCTATAGAGACGGGGGCTACTGTCTTATTATTAGCCTTTTTCGGGTAGTGTCGGATCACCATTAATCATTTTTAGGGTTATAATTAGAAGATTCCATGGTCAGGATCACAACATGTTGGTGGTAATCCACGATCATCATATTGGTCACTTTTAATTATAGTTTTTGGGTAGGAGAGATGGATTTACAACCTGCAGGGGTCAAAATTGCGGATGAGTTACTATAGAAAATGATTGATGATTCAGACATTTCCTGTGGTTGTGATGGTGTTGATGAAATAAGGGTCTACAATTATGAAGACAACAAAGAATAAGTTTACTGGTCCGTTCTATATTATTTGCATGCCAATGATCAATCAAATATTCATGGTTAACACAATTTTCATGTATTCAAATTTTGTTCATCCTGCCATGTGGACTTGTTAGCACGAGGATGTAATTATAATAATCCTAGTTCAAGTTTGTCTTACTACCTGGTTTGTATATATGGTTTCCAAAACAATGTATCCAAATAGGTTGACTTTGAGCCTATTTTTACAGCTTATATATAGGGGAAATAAACATAGATCAATAGATCATAACCCAATCATCTATTTTTATAAATATTCACGTGGGATTCACCATTTTTGTTTCTTCAGTTTTAGAATGGGTTATATGGAATGTGATCTCCCTTTATGGTTTGATTGGGGGTATTTTATGGCCTCCCTCAATCATGTGCAACAGGTCTTCAATTTGTTCCTTCTTCCGTAGAAACTCCAAACATCTCCCTTATCCATAGATAGGTATGAAAAAACATTCCAAAGGCTGGATCTCATTAGTGGTTTCCATCCCATTATCTATTAGGGAATCACATTACTGGATAGGATGGGAGGTCATTATCATCAATCCTTTTTGTGGAGAATAGTACCCTATTTCGTGACTCTCTTTTAAATTTGAGATATTTATCTTGAATCTATTCTTAATCTCGATACTGGAATAGTAACCCCAACCAATTTAGTTTAGGTTATTTCTATTTTATATAAAAAATACTAGGATCTCTTGGTTGATTCCTTCTATATGTATCTAGGACCTTAATCATTATCTTGTAAAAATGATTTCTTATATACTGAATACATATAACCATGTGTTTCAGAATATGTTTCCATATGAGGAGGTGATTTATATTCCGAATATGGGATTGATCCAGTATAAGGAGTACTATGTGTCCTTGATATTTCCATAATCAAAAACCATGTAGTTCATTGGACCCATGATGTTTAACATCATGTAAAAGGACATATATTGGTGGAATGATAAAATGAGTATTCGAGCTCAAATCTGTGAGGGACGTCCTACATATCCTGAGTATATCAGGAATCATATTCATCGTAGTTCATTTTATACTTGGTCATACACACTAAGGTTATATTGTATGACTGTGGAGGTTCATTGTAATGATTATAGAATCATTTGAACCTCCTATTTTCACATGATCCATGATCATTGTGTAAAACCCGGGGAAGAAAGTGATCAATGAATGCTTTTCAGATAATTGAGATTAGATGATGAGATTTCCCTAGATGACTAATATGAAGCTTGAACCTCAGGGATAGGTAAACTTTGTATGCTCAATATGGCCAAAATTAGAGTAATTTTAGTTCCATTTTATGTTAGGAATTACTTGATAAGGTTTCCCTAGATCATTGTTATTTATGATTCCATACAAGTTGATCATTGCATCCCCTAAAGAAAATGTGAGAAATTATTGGGTTGAGAAAAAAGGAGGTAAATATGATAACCCTCATGGAATATATATATGTGACCAATGTATGGGGATACTCCATGGGGTATTTGGCATATATCTCAATCCTTAGGAAGGAATCCTATGTATCTCGATTATGGAGGGAATTAGAGTAATAGATGTTCATATATGTTGGGGAGTACACACTAAGGCTACAATATTGTTTGGAGACTACGCATTGTTGAGGTGATATATTATCAAGTAATGGGAATCCCTGATGACATGTCCTTCTATTCTAGTGCGTGTTGCATGACCCAATTTTCATGTCCTAGGATCCATCACATGACCTTTCTCGACATGTATGAGGGTGTCATTAGAGACATTGTGGTATAGACTGAGATGTTTCACATATCATGGATGCCATTTCTAGAGGGTTCCACAAATATCATCTAATTTTCCAAGAGAGTTCTACGAGGGCTTGGTTGTCATATATAGGTGCTTTCATGAGACTTGGATTATAAGAGAGAGAATCATTATATGAGTTAGGATATGTGTTATAGGGATGCCTAATGTCATGTGTGATGAATCAAGGGGGATTGGAAGATAAATGTTGTGTCTATGGGATATTCATGTTACTCGTTCTATAATTTTTGGAGTATTTTATGTATCTCAAGTGGAATGACTAAGGATTCCTATGAGATATGGGTGAAGGATCCTAGTTCTATCACATGTATTTTTTTGAAACACATGAAACACATAGGGTGTGGTGAACATATATTTCACTTAAGCCTTCCAACATTAATCTTTGTTCTCCCCATTATATTGTAAATACCTCAGTTTTTTCAGTGTCATTTATTTTGAATCTCTCATGATCTAGTGGTCTTGTAGGTTGTCTATCCCAAAACATTCTATAGGCCCTTCATGTTATCTATAAATGATCACAAATAGTTATTTATTCATAGAACATGACTACGGTAGCTACCTACTGGTATATTACCTGAATAAATGCTAACCAATCCTGAGATCACCCAAATATGTATGTAGTAGTAGAGATCCAAATCATGTATAGTATGGGCATCTAGTTATTCAAAAATCCAATCCATTATTCATGTTGAGGTGGGGAATTTATTGCCCTTTCCTCCCCTGATACTCGCCGGTTTTCCCATCATATTTGGTGAAAGTCCAGGATAGATCCAGTAAGGGGCCTAACACCATGATGTTTTGTGAGTCTCTATTTTGGATTGCTTTAGGTGCATAAACTAATTTTAAACGATCACAATTATCCTTTATCAACCCTTCCATTACCATATTATTGTCCGATTATTGAATAATTTTTTATCAAACAGACCAGTAAAAGGAACTCCTTGTTGTCATGTTTACATGTAGACGATCCTTCATAAGATCTATGTTCTTATTTGGAGGAATATGCGATATTCTTTTGGACATTTCTAAGTGTTTCATGAGGAAAGTGTGGTCTTTCTGGGGTTCTCTCAATAATGTGTTTATGGTAAACTTGGTTCGTCGCATGCATTTCAGTGACTACACATGCTTCTCTTCTCATATCTTTCTATCCCCTATGATTCATGTGAAAAGGAGGGAGGTCTTATAATCTTTCATGTGTGCGGTTGGGGATGATCCTTTTATATTTTGGTGATGTGTCACATGAACAATATTGGTCATATAATGTAATGAAACCACTTCATGGAAAATCTATACATTATATGTTGATGTGTTGAGGAGTTTAATATAGATTTTTGCGGGCTTCCATGTGGCGAGGCTATAAGGATATAGATCATCCACAAGTTGAGGAAGTCATGTCACCGATGACTCACAATGGACACAACAAAAGTCATTATGCAACTTAAAAACCTCTAACATCCTCCCTTCCTATCTACATTATTTTAGAAGTTTGGGGATTATGCGAGTTTTCACAATTTAAATATAGTATTGTTACTTGATTTTTTGGATGACTCCTTGGGTGATAAATATGGTTCATATGCAGAGTGTGTAAGAATGTTGTGGGAATGTCCACCTGTCTATCCTTAGAGTGTTGTAGGGTTTCCTGGACATGATATAGGTCTTTAGTGTGGTGAGGCTGAAAAATCATAGGGTTTGCATGAGGAAATTGATCATGGTATCAAGATCTTGTGGCATATTGCATATCGATCGGGGTGTGTGTAAAATGCCTCTCAGTGATGATGAACCCCTCTCAACTCCTCCCCTTTGTATTATTTTTTTATTGTGACGAAGGCTCGGTGGTCTTATGAGTTGGATCGAATATAATCAAGGTATTTTAATCTTTGTTACGATGATTTCCTGCACAATCATTGCAACCATTATGGGTCTATCTCTTTGAATATCATCTCTCTTTATTTTTGAAGGATTTATTATTGTTTTTCAGGAACATGAAAATGACATACCATGAAGCCTAATGGTGCTTATTTGATTAGGCATGGTGACTTCATATGAGTAGGATGTTTTGTTATGTGGGGCTCCGTGTGACATGTCCTGGGTCATACACCATGTGTGGATCCTTCACATGACCTTGAAGTGCTCACGTGATCATGAGTACCTTAGTTTCTCATGAAAAATGAAAATCTTGGCATTACTCTTCTTCTTTTTCTTTTGTGGGGAAATAATAACCATATTCAGGTATTTCTTCTTTTAGGTTTCTATGTTTATTATGCAGATTTCAACAAAATCTAAAAAATATTTCTTCCAAAAGTTATATTTAAATAGTATTTGTGATACCATATTATAGTTAATATTAATTTTTTTAGAAAATATATTTCATAAAATTATATTACTTTTTTTAATAATCATATCAAAATAATATTATTGTAAATTTTTTGGTTTTTTTAAACTTTTTCACAATGAATTGTGAAAATAATGATTTTTATTTGAAACTGAATTCTGAATAGAGAATGTAAAAAGTTAACATATGTTTTCAAATGGATTGATGTAATATTAGTTCAATGAAATTTTATATAATCAATATATCCTTTTTGGAATAAATTTAATGTTTAGATTTGGTATAAAATCATTTTTATACATAAAATTCATTTTTCATAAAAAACAATTTCTATGTGCTCAAAGTGTTTTTATTATAATAAGTTAAATGGGTATTTATTTTTGACTTATTTTAATGAAATTTAAATATTATAAATTTTATTAAATTTTATAACATTCATCTTACATTGTTTCTATTCATGTGATAACAATAAATCAAGTTTTATGATTAAAACTATATTTTTCTAAAAATAGATTTTCCCCATCTATTTCATGCATATTTTAAAATAAGCTTCAACCAAATGTAGTTATTTAATTTGATTAAATAAATTCCATGTCATTAATTATGAGGATAAGATTTTGAATATAGGTCCCTTTTGTTTTTAAACATTATGAATAGTAACTGCAAAAAAATTTATTACCTCACCTATAGTTTAATCATGTTAATCTGCGATAAAACAGGGTGTTAAAGGTAGATATTAGTCATCATAATACCTATATATTGAAATTAATTGGTCCATTATCACATTGTGATTGAAAGATAATTGATTAAGGGATATTATACCATGAAAGGACATATACAATATTTAAATGAAATAAAAATACACATTGTAAATATATTACTTATAAATATCATAGATGTATCCACATAAAAAAATGAAAGAAATAATAGAATATAAATTTATAATATTAGAATAATGAAACTATTTTCATGATTATAATTTACTATTAATAATAAGTGATTAGATAATTACCATAAATGTATTTGAAACTCTAAAATATTATTTCTTAAATTAATAGAAAAAAATAAATAAATGATGTTGCTGGTTTTAAATGTAATATAATATTAATGAGTTATATTGTTCTATAATTTTTTGTCGATTATTATGAAGAAATAGTGTTTATTATATTATTAAATTTTATTTATCAATTGTTCTCAGGTATGTTAAATTAAAATAAATCAATAGTGTAAAAATGGCCATTAATGGTATTTTATCAAAAATTATATTTTGAAAAATTATTTTAAAATAAAAAATTTGAAAGAGGAAATGAAGGATAATATTTGGTCCAAAAGTTCGTACTATTTCAATTTATATCCCAATATTCATATTATGTGTTAAATTATACCCCCTTAATTTTGAAAACTTCGATGCCATGATTTCTATTAAAATATGTTAAAAAAGTGGTTAAACTATTAGAGATAGATTAACGAAACCACATAATACATTCTATACATTATTATATGAGGGGATTTGAACCGTACAAAACCGTATCATCTAATTCCTATTAATTTTGAATCATTTGACTAGAGAATGAATTAATATATTTTAATCCTTCATGAAATACCAAAAGTTCCACTCTAGTAAATTATAAAAGGGAACCCCTCCATTATCATATTAACACCACATATAGTCTTTTAGCTCAACCACACATTACTAAAATAACATAGAAACAACCTTTTAGATTATATAGATTTAATGGTCTTCCAAAAGGAAATTCCTAGTGTTTGCAAGAGGATATCTAAATGGGTTGTTCGAAAAAAAGAGATAGTCACCTTAGCCAATCACTTTATTTTTTAATTATTTTTTACATATACTAATTATGTGTTTTTTATCTCAAAATAATAAATTATATATAAAAAATATAGTTAAACATTAATAATATTCACTACTTATTTATTTTATATAACAAATATAATTCTATTGAATATATTTTATTATGATTCCTATCATATTTATGGAGATCTATGTTTCCATTAATAGCACTTTCATTCATGAGTCTTATCGTTAAATTCTTACTCATGTGGTAATAGATTTATGTTTCCATCATATTCTAATGATGGATTATTTATGATTGAATTTATATTGAGGAAATTATTTGATCTTCATCCAATATCTTCATTTAATTAAACATATAATATATTTATGTCATCTTAATTTATGATTTCCTTTCATTTTCCCCACATCAGGTATTCAAGAGGAAAATCAAATTTATTTAATAGAAATCTAAATTTATCTATCTCTTCAGCTAAAAACCCATTTTCTCAAATAAAAATGTATTTTAAAATTAATCCTATGAATTATATTTTTACTATATGATATATAATGAAAAATATAAAGATTATTTATTTTCTAAAAAATCAAATAAATGTAATTTTCAAATTGTTTTTTGAATGTTTTTTTCCAGTTTTTTCAAATATTTGAAATGATTTATTCTTTTACCTTAAATGAAATTAATATAATTTCCTCCCCATCATGAAAACTCAGTTTTTAATTCTTATATTATTATCATCATTGTTTAATTTGAAATTAAATTTTATCCAAATTGTATTATAAACATTCGTATTTGAAATAGATGATTTCAAAATCTAATGTGTATTTTCATTAAAAAAGATTCCCATGATTCTTTTAATGCAATTTTCACCATGTTAAATATGAATATGAATAAATTATGATATTCTAGTCATATAATAAAATTACAAAAAAATTAACTTTTAAATGGATGTTTTCATTATTGTGATGATGAAATTTTAATAAAACAATTTGATTTTACATGGGTTATGGTATAATGAAAATATAAAATGATTATAAAATCATTTTCACTGAATGGGTTGTTATATGATGATAAGATTAATGTTTTCTGATCTTATGGATAAAATATTTGTGACATTCATTATGTGATTGATCGGACCAGAGTTATTTGTCACTATAATTATTCGGGTGATGTTGAACATCATAATATGTAAATATGGGAAATTGGTCAATATGATTGATACCTTATGGGAAACAAGTGTATGTGATTCATCATCATTAGGAAATTGGTTTTGAGGTTGGATATTTTATGATTTGAGGCCTTAGTAGATAAAATTTAAATTTAAAATGGTTTTGATATGTATGATGGTCTCACACATAGATGAAATGAACATAATTTTTATGATTGATATATGATGTTTTCTCACTCTTATAATTCATGTAATTGGAAATGACTATTTTTTCGTTCCATTTATAATTTTAAGCATTCTTGGAAGATTAGTTATGATTTTTTTTTTGTTTTTTTAATAATCTTGTACACTTATACATATTTTATGAACTCATATCATCATAGAAAGATATCTCCATTGTTTACCCTTACTAACCATATGGTCTCACCAAATTATTTATTTTCTTAACCTGGCATATGGTGGAATTTTTATGTTGACTATGTCTATAAAGTGTATTATATAGAATAATAATATAGAGATACTATAGATATTTCATGAAATAATAGATTTTCTATATAGTGTCTAAAGTCACTAAAACATTATGATAATCAAGAATTTATTTTTGAAATTTATTTTATATTTATATAAATGATGTATATTTATGATTAAAAAGCTATGTTTGCTAGAGTTTTCATCAGGTGAAAGGTATAGTCTACATTCAGAGATTACCAATAGTTAATGTTTTTTGTAAATAATTTTGATACGTATAAAAATATGATAACATTATAATAAATTGGTAAAAAATATGATATTTATTTTACCTAGAAATAAATCATTGTCATGATACTAAATGTGTCCATGTTTTTCGAATCGATTAATCTAGGGAATAATACCCATAAAAAAGCTTTTAGAGTATATCTCAATCTTCATTATGGTACATAGTTAGTGTTGACTTACTAAATATCAATTTTGAAAATTTCAAGCGATATTTTTGAGATAGTTAGCATTTTCATTATGTACCATTTAAAAGGATTATAATGGATTATTATTATATTTGATCTATATTATATAAATGTTTTCATATATTATAATGAAGGATTCATTATTTAGAAATCCTTTAAATTATTTTTCATAATTATGATTATTCTTTCTCATACTAGTATTTTTTTCTAAGTAAATCGATTGAATTGGGAGGAATGATCTTAACATTATATGTGATGAATAATATGGTGATTCAATGAATACAAAATGAATGCTAGTTCAGTTGAATAAAAATTTGATTATTCCTCAACAATTACCCCTATATATGATATTAAACCTTTAACACCGCAAACTACTAGTATCACCTTAAAATATAAGGATGATGTATTGTAAGAGTTTGGGTGCTGGAGATTATGGAAAAAGTAAGGATCAATTTATTTTAGTTATGAAATTTAGAGATGGAAACCCATTAGAATTTATCAAAGGAGTAATAATAATATTTATGTGTGTAAAACATTCATCAATATACAAAAGGTAGAGGAATTTTGAGAATTTTAGTTGATGAAAATAAATTTCATCCTACTAATCCTTCAATAGACTATTGTAATAGGTGTTGGGAAGCAAAGAACTCTACAATTAATTTATATCTTCATAATGATAACTCTTAGACCATGGAAGGACCTAACCAACAAGTCCAGCTAGAAGCGAAGCATCTGACTATTAATTAAATAAAGGAAAAGAGTACATAGAATATAGGTGTGGTCAAACAAATGGACTTTCCATCATCCATTGAAACATGAAGCTAAAGATCATAATAAGAAATGGAATTCCCATAATCTGAGTCATCAACAGTTTCCCATTCATATTGGGACATACCATGATTAAGGAGCTGAAGAATAACAGAATTAAACATGCCTGGTATCTTAGAAGATCGAGTACCCATAATGCGAGGTGTATTATAGTAGTCCTTCCTCAGCCTTTGCCTCGGGGAATTAGGAGTGTAGTCATCCTCCCCTTTTCAAGATGTAAGTGAATCATTGACAAAAGTAGTACCACTACTGCTCACTACTATTCATTCCACTTCATAGATGTCCCCCAACTTACCAGATATTCTAGATGACTTCAAGTGATTCTGGTTCTCATGATGGCAATCAACTAGTGCACCAGTGTTAAAAGTCATCTCAGTAGTCTCATCACGTAGTAAACCTTCACCAAGATTATCATTCATGCATATATTTGAGGGATTAGTGAAAATGGGAGAACCTACAACATATAGAATATCATTTTGTCACTCCAAACTAAACCAGTAGGAGTAAATAAACAACCATTCCAAGGTGTAATCTCTTTTGAATATTCAACCTGAGATATGGAGGGACCATTCATTGGGGATGAAATGTTGTCATGAATATTAGAAGGACCACTATTGGCTCTCAACAGTGATGAATCCACCATCAGACACTTCCATTTCAATGGTAGCTGATGTTCTTCCTTAGAAGCCAACACATCAGCCTTTGTAGAAGATTGATTGATATTACGATCAAGGGGTTGCAGAAAACCCAAATCATTACCCTTTAATTTTCATCAATAGTGGTTCGATGCATGACCTTTTAACCCACAGTTTTCACAAGAAATACGACTCCAACATAGTTCCAATGAATGCCCAATATCCTTACATTCATTGAATAAGAGTGGTTTTCTTTCATACTCAACAACAATTTGAATGTCCTCTGTCAGAGTGGAATGAGTTAACTTATTAATCAGGATGGATCTATGATCAATCTCATCTAACATCTTAAATAAATGTCCAGAACGAACATTCTTGTTCCCCTGGTCAAGACATATAGGAGTCCCAATACCATTCCAATATCACACAGAATCTTTGGATGCCAAAGGACTCAATAAAGACCATTAAGACAAACCCATACCTGAGAAAAATAATTCCTTCCATGCGAACCATTAAATTCCAAAGACCATTCATGAAGGTGAAGCCATCCAGGTTTGAAATAATGTGATCTAATTCTCCTTACATGACTTTTAAAACCATCTGAAGAAAAATGCAATGAAAGAAACCACATCAAAGGGATACACACATCCATTCAGAAGAACCCAACGAAAATGAGATTTGATGGACCAATTCATTAAAACTCTTGGATTTATAACCTTAGGTAAACAATATGTGCAATAAGGGAGGATTTGATGATGGAAATAATTTTATCAAAGAAATCATGAGTGGCCTCAAAATGTGCTTAAGACCCCTTTTGAAAAATTATTCCAGAACAAAATTCAGTGTAAGATGCAAATGATGATTTCAATACATCAGAACCAAAGGCAACATTGCAACATCCAATTTTTTTGCACCTGAATAATCATCTGACGGCATATAATTCTCCAGAGGACGATTTGGGTCATATTTAACATCCCGACCACACAGAACATCATCTCCCAAATTAATAAGTAAGGGTTGGGATATGAATTCAACACTGACATCCTCTCAAGCGACAACATTATCCCGCATGACACCTTCAACCAACCGACTACGAAGAACGCGTTCTGGAGAAGCACCATCAAACGATTTCGCACAACCTCTGGGATTTGACACACCATTAGTCCGAGCGATAAGGAAGACAACAACAACCTGACCAGAAGAAGATTCTATCAGACTCACTGTATATGCATATCCCCCAGGCCGCTGTGGACCGTCATTCCTGACAGATCCTGATTCTCCAACCACAAGCACGAAGATAAGAAATTAGGGTACCGACATCGCCACCCCTAGAAATAAATATTTCCATCAATGCAGAACTCCTTTAAAATATGTATTGATGAAATATTAACATTATAATTATATATATATTCTGGGATTTATGAGCTTAATATTCATGTTAATATAAATGTATAATAAACCCATTTCCATGTTTTATATGATGCTATTTTACTGTGAATAATGACATTTTGGTAGATGTTTTATTGAGTTGATGTATATGTGACTTTTAGGTTAAACATGATGTTTTAATTGAGGAACAATGATCATGGTATATATTTAAAGGTACTGATAACATTAATTATTTATTTTTTCTTTCGTGAATATGGTTATATGTCAGGAATATCAACCTATTTCTAGATATTTGAACAGAATTATAATAATATAGTTTTATCTATAAAATCCAGCATGTCACATCTGATAAGTATGTTGTGCATTCACCAAAAACTAATGGTTGATAAGGTTTAAATTCTGATGACTAACCTATGTGATGTTTTGGTTTGTAGTTTGTAAATTTTTTTGTTGATGTGAAAGATTAATATAAATCTGGTTTTGGGAATATATATTTTATCATAAAAATAACAATTGGACTAAAAAGTTATTCTGATATTAATGATACTTCCAAAGAAGATAACTATTTTGATAACCTTATATGATTAATGTAAAATAGGAAATTATTGTATTTTATTTACTGAATAAAGTTTGAATTATATTTATGATTAATATGTGATATTAATGTGGTTTTTTACTGAATCAAGTTATTTATGGAAATAATTATCAATTATTATGGATTATATGATTAAGGAATATATAATTTTGGTATGGGAAATTAATAGTGATTGATCTTATTTAAAGATAAATTTAATATTTTATTGGAAGAATATTCCCTCAAATTATTATAATATGTAGGTTTAAATATTAGTTAGGAATATAATAATTATTTTACAATTTATTATATATTTAATGTTCTAGATGAACATTGATTGTTATTATTGATGGTTTTGTTGTTAATGATGTATTGATCCATATGGTGGGTTTTTTGTGAGAATTATATAATGATAACCATTTTTTTGTTGTTTAATTGATAATGTTAGGAGGAAGATTTTTTTAGTCCTTTTTGAAATGTGTGATCTATTATAAAATATTTTTAGTGCTTCCAGAATACATCCATTTTTAAGAAAACTAACTATTCAAGGAAAATGTAATTTATGTGGTGGAAATAAATTAAATAATGAGTTTTTTATTCTCATGTAAGTATATATTTATTAATTTTTTATTGTGTATATGGTTATTTAATACCTAAATACTTTTGAAAAAATATCTCACGATTTTATTCCATAATTTCTAAATTTATGAGTTATTTATTTCTATTTCACCCATCAATTTTATTGGAATATGGTCATTAAATTTCTTCATACCATTAAATATATTTCTATTAATTATAATTTAGGTGTATTTTTTATTTCCATGTCCTAATTTTAATATCTAACTTTTTTTCTCCAACCCAAAAACAAAAATATGTGTTATTCCAGATATCCTTTATATTTCCTATTAACCCATTCTATGAAAACATTATTTACTATTATTATGATGTTGGTCTTCAACAATGGAATTATTAACTGTTAACCCCACAAATTCTAAGAAGAATAAATTGTTTTAGGTGGATGTTTATTAAATGGGTGAGGGTGAATATGACACATTGGGACTCTGTAAAAACAAAATTATGTACAATAACATAGACAATAGAGAAAAATAGACACAAATTAACTATGGAATATTTATATTTATATATGATCATTACTACTGATTTGATAAATTCATAAGTATGAATAATATTTAAGATATTAACAAACATAAAAATCTAAAAAAATATAAATGTAATGATTAATTCATGTTAAATTAGAATCAAATTTTTTATCAATGTTATATTATAAATAAAAATTTATTTACTTCAAAATTTATTTGTTATTCACTTTTTTGAGGATGTATTTTATTTTATTTTTAACATTTTAAAAAACCTATTTCTTAAATTTAAGTACAGATTTGAAATAATCATATAATAATTTTATTATTTTATATTAATCTCATTTTTATGAAATCATATATTTTAATATTAATAGTTAAAATAATTATTTGTATTGAAAACTGTATACTATTTCTAATATGTAAAATAAATTTTTTATATTTAAAATAGATTAAATGTAAAATTAGTTCCCTAATAGTATATATATTTATATTATTTTTATTGTAATTAACATTATGTTTTATATTGATATAAACATATATTTTTTAAAAAAGTGAATTTTTTTAAAACAAAATTTTTCGATGCATAATGGGTGTTTTTCAAAATAATTTAAAATGATCAATATTTCTTGAATATTTTATTTAAATTTATTTATTATACATACAATGATAATTTTTAACAATTATGTAATAATTTTTTCTCTGTATTGGATAAAAATAAATCCATTATTCTCTTTATAACTATCTTTTTATGAAAAGTAGTCTTCATCATGTATTATAACATTTATTTAAAATTATTTGTTGAAACATATAGGTAACAAATTTGATAAAATATTTTTCACATTTATAATAAGTAGGAAAATAATTTTTAAATATTCCTCTTTTATTTATAGTAATTATTTATAGTATCCTAGGTAAAATATATTAACTACGTAAAGAGAATATTTGGATAATCTATATTAAAAATATGTATCATAGCCACCATTTTTTTATCTAATTTTCAATTGAATCAATGAAGGAATATAATTTTCACTATATAATATATATTTAGTAGTTTATTAGAAAATACTTCCTTAAAATATACTTTATAATATTTAAATTAGTGAAAAATAAAAGATTTCAATATCTAATACTTAAAAATATATTATGTGTCCAAATTGGGAAAATTGATTGATATTATTGAATATAAATCTCAAAATTTAGAATATCGAAATTATTTTAATGGTTTATATTTATTTCATATTTTTAGTTACATTATAATTACAATAAATTCACATAAATAATAGATTTAGTATTTAATAAATTAATAGATAATTAAAATAGCAGATTTTAATGACATAAAAACTAATAAAATTAGAATGATTTTTTGTTTTCCATGAATTTTTTAGATGAATATCTCACACTATTGTTGTTTTTAAGGATTATATTTTGATACCTTTTTATTCATTATTTTCATTTAATTCAAATTAATTGAATACTGTAAAAATAAAAATATATTATATATTATCAAAATAATATTTTATTTATTTTTGTAGTAGTATTAAAAATACTTAAACAGGATAATGAGGATAATATATGGTCATAAATTTCATTTATTTACTATTTAAATCCAATTATAACCTTATATTAAATATTATAACACCTTAATATTGAAAAAGTTTTTACCATGTTTATGTTTAAAATTTCATTACTATGAGATTAAACCAAAATATATGATTTAAAATAGTAAGTAAGTTGATAAAAATTTATTGGTTTTTGGGATATCAACTACAAGAAAAATTATATTTGAAAACCAAACCATTTAAAATAATTTTCTAATATAAATTCATTATAATATTTTAATCTTTCAATTACTCCCATGAGTTCTCATACCCCTGATTGGAAAATAGAACACCTCATTTATCATTTTCACACCACATTGATCTATATATCTTGACTATATATTGAGAATATCCATTATCAAAATCATTAGAAACATTTTATAATTATTTTAATTCCTAAAGGATCTACCCCAGTCTCATTAAGAGGAAAATAATGTCATTTTTCCAAAAAAGGTGCAATCACCTTAACCAATTAATTCCATTTTTATTATTCAGTAAACACATATAAATATGTGTTATTTATCATAAAAAAATATGTATCATAGATATACTGAAAAAAATATTATTATTAAAAAAACATTATCCACACTTATTTTCATTAAATGGGATGTGAAGTTATCCCCCATGCGTAAGTATAATTTATTGAATCTAGGTAGAGATACTATTGATTTTTCAGCACCATCATTCATGGATGGATATTATGTGTGGATTAATGTATATATATTATATATTTTATATTATTATTATTCTATAATGATAATAAAATATCTATATTATTACCATAAAAAACATTATAATATGATATCATCACTCATGTGTACATGGGGACTACAACTTCAACGAATAGTTGTAATTCCTTATTCGTATCTGATTCACATGGATAATAATAAATATGTTTCTAATGAATATATATGATCTATGTGACATTATTTTGATTCATTAATTTTTAATTATTATTTAACATTCAATACTTCCCACTCTATAAAAGTGAAAATTTGTTTATGGGATCATACAACATATCGTCTCCATCAATAGTGAAATTCAATTTTTATCAATAACTAATATATACGATTATACAAATATATAACGAATATATATTATATTTATATAATTATTAAAAATCATGAAATTTGGGAACCATTATCATTGTATAAGGAAATTGACTGTATAACTAAAACATGCATGAAGAAAGAAGAAATTATTACCCAGGATAGTGATTTTAATAACACGTTCTTTATGAACATGTGATATGATTTCCTAAGAAAATAATAATTTTTATAATATATATTTGTTTGAATCATTAACCTAATTACCGTAATTCAATATTTATTATACATGATGTTATTATTTATTTGTAGAATGGAAAAAATTTAGGTAAGGGTATTTTAGGATAGTTTTGTTTTCATGAGAAACATTACATATTCACCACTTGTTTCATTTATGTGGTGTATATAATACCAATGAATATATTTTATGGTTACTCATAGGAATTATATCTGGATATAAGTATACACAAAAGATTATTTATTTCTTTTTGATTAATATTGAAATGTTATCAATGTGGTAGGGGGATTATATGTAAATCCAAATTTATATCAGGATTTTTTCTGATTTAATTTACATTCAATAAATTATATGATCTCTAACTAATAAATTACAATAATTAATATTTATACTTTTATACCTATTTGGAATTCTTTTTTTACATTCATTTTCCATACATTATGAACTCAATAGATTCAAAAAACATATTAATAGGAAGATTAAATTTATTTCCCTCTTCAGGGAGGAAACTTCTTCGTCTATATCCATGATTTAAAAATTGTTTTAATAAATTTTATTAATATTTTTATATTATTGTATAATTATTTTTTTACTAATTATTTAATATTTTCCAAATTTTATAAATGGAATCTTGTTTGTTTTTTCAAATGAGGTACTTTTATGAAATTTTACAAAATTGTGTAAGGAATGATTTAATTTAATAGATATGGTATAAATTGAATTTTCCAAATTCATGACTGTTAAATTAATTCAGTATTCCTTTAAGAATTACCATGGTTAATTTTAATGGATATTTTATCAATAATTGTTTTATAATTATTTTCATATTAATTATATTTTTTCAAAAATGAAAATTATATTATCCATTTAATATATTCTCAGGATTCTATAAATGGAAAGATAACATATGATCATATCATCTCATATTAATTATAAAATACTAGTTATATAATCTAATGACAAAATCCATATATTTTCCTTGAATTATATATGGTTGTTATAATTATATTTTTATAAAACCCATTGATTTTTCATAAGTTATTCAATGATGATATTTTGAATTTTTTATGAATTTTTATTTCCATTCATTGGTTATGATTTGATGATATGGAGAATTTATTATAGTTTTAGGTATCAAAAACATATTATATTAAATAAATTGTCTGTGAGATCTGAATTATATTTCCCTTCAATTCATCTATATTTGATTTATATCTTGTTAAATAATTATTGGAAAAAAGTCAATGTGGTTGATCCATTTCGGGAAACATGTCATTTTGAATGATCTATTATGGATAAAAAGTTGATGTGATTGATACACTAGGTGAAATAGGTTTTGAGACTACATCAATCATGATTTCATGGAATTATTAGTTAACGATGACATATAAAATGGTTTCTATTCATATGAGTTTCCAAACACAAATGACATGAAATTATTGTTCATGAATACATTATAAAGTTTTCTCACAATAATGATTAACATTTTTTGAATAGATAATGTTTAATACCATGAATCATGTTATTTACCCCTGATAGATTGGGTATTAACCTTATATAATATGTTTATATTTAGATTCCCTTATGAATAATTTTTTCTTCCATATGATCCTTGATTAATATCTCCCATTACTACCCATTCTGAGCATCTAAGCTCACCCCTTATAATGTTTTTATTCCCCAAGATATAATGAATAGTTTATGTAGGTTATATTAATGAATCATATAATATGTAATATTATTTTTATTATATTTATGATTATTCCTGAAATTAGAAAAATGTGTATATATCCACCAAATAAAGGAAACATTTATTATCATAGAGATTATATTGTGAAATGTATTGAATATTCATTTAAAATGTAATATATTTTTAAATTAAATGATAGGGATTTTAATTTGTGGGTATCCCTCTACATATAGTTCCCATTATTCTATTATCAGCCCGTACCCTTGTTATCTAATGAACATCCTCCAAAAAAATCTAAATTATATACTTATCTACCACTTTAACTCAATTAATGATGAAAATATAACAAATAATTCAAACAATAGCTATTTTATACTAAATGTTTTATCACATTATAGGATCTAATATTCATCCTTAAATGTAATCATAAACATCCAATTTTTTATTATCATGAATTTTATTCATAAACATATGTACACATTCATCACCGATATATTTTCATAGCTATAATAGATTAAATAAAATTGTTTTTGGAAATTTTGAATTTATATGGGAATAATGTTTGTTTAAAATTTCTATAAATCAATTACATATGAGACCATTGTAGAATATTTCTTAGATAACTGCTTCCTTCCATTTCCATTCAAGATACAGAAGTAGGATAACTCCTAACATAATGTTTATATCTTTTATTTTACTAGTACATCAAATTATATGCTCATTCGTCTATGAAATTTTTATGAATTCTAATGATCTAAATCAACAAAAAAGATTTGGGTTTTATGATATAGAAATTTAAAAGAATGATTACATTTCCATGGTTCTCGTATCCACATTAATTATCAACATCTTGAAATTATTGAATACTGTATTGAAAATGTTGTTGTTTTACATGTGGTTCTAGTATAAAAAAATAATCTATGGCCTCTTATTATGGGGTTCCAGGTATCCTAAAAGGTTTCATATCACTAAATGCATATAAAAACACCTCTTATTTGACATATAACTATTATTTTTAATTATATGAAAATTTTAATTCATCATAATTGAATAATGTGACATAATGTTACTATTTTTATGTATTTATTAACTCTCTCTTTTTTTGATTCTTTATTTTTGGTTAATATATTTTAGATTTTGATTTTATTTAAAAATTTTGGTAATTTATGGGATGTGAATGGTTATTACAAAATTTTCCCAAGACATGTCCCCACCCAGTGTAAAATGTGAGAAATGAAATAATACCGGTCTACAAAATTGGAACAGAGTTTCAAAAATTGTGAACCCACTAAGTCAAAAAGAAGCACCCTATCATAGGGGTGAATGGTTAGGGTGTAGTATTTGACAACCCATCCAACCCTTCCCATCTAACCATGTAGAAGATGATTTTTGTTCTTCTAAAAATTAATTAAAAATTTCATAAACCCAAATTTATTCATCCTCTTGACCCAAACATGGTATTACATGAATTTATATGTCTTTTACTCTTCATATAACCATTTTCATAACACCAAAACACCATCATAGGAGGATCAAATCATAGATACCCTATTTTATTCCTATATGGTATGTGATCATCTCACATTCCTTCTCCTTCATTTATCATTCATTCATCCAAAGGGTTAGATAGATCGTCTTCAATGATGGTGGATCTAAAATACATTTTTTATATCTAGTATCATGGTTTGATTCCTTGATATCTATTTCCATAATTCTATTTTGTAAACTCCCTTTTGTGGGAGTTTTCTCCTCTTTAAATTATATAGGATAAATGTTCTTTTGGTATTTTACATGTAATAAATACCTTACTTTTTCTAATTTACATTAATTTAATTCAATTAAATTATGAAAAATAGTTTTATGACAATTAGAACATGGATTTTTCATGGTTGGAAATTTGTGAAAAAATAGACAATTCAAATGGAATTGGAAATTGGGGTGTGATTTCAGGGTAATGGAATTTGTGAAATTGATTTTGGAAATTGAATTTAGAGAAAAAAAGTATTAAATTTAATTTATAAGAACATAAGACTAGTTTTATCTTTAAAATGGCATGAATTTATTAGATCCAATTATTTTATATTTAAATGTAAAATTATGATTTATTAAACTAGAAATGGGATGATTTTATTTTAAAATAATTTAAAATAATTTTTTCATTATAAATTGATTGATTAAGAAAATTAAATACATGGTAGTTAGTGGGTTATTTGAAAAAAAATTCTAGGATGGTAATTCCCTTGTAACAAATTGTTATTATAGAACTCTAAAAAAATATAGTTTTGTAAAATTTTATCCATTATGGGTTGTTAAGGAGTCATTTTAAGAAATTTTATAATGGACGTGAGTGCACATATTGTTGTGATCAAATATATGAGAATTTTAAGGATCCCAAAACTATGAACAATGTTATTTTATGAAAGATAACTACGGAAATTGTTGTGTTTATAAAGAAATATATTCTTAGGACTGTGAATAATTTTTACTAAAGCATATATAATTTATAAGAATTTATATATTCAATTTTTCTTATAAATCCATTTATGAAAATTTTTACATATTTTGAAAAAAATAATTTTTTATTCAAATATGAAATTATACATCATTGTATATTTTTCTTCAAAATAATTACACTATCTGGTCTACATATTATGGCATCCTACTATGGAACACAATTTGAGACCCTACAGGGACATATCTCACACCTCACATGTGCTTTTAGTTATTTTTATATTTTATCCTACTAGGTTTGAGTTAGGGGAATTTAACTGTTATAGGAGGTGGATGTTCAAAACATTTATTCATTAAGTCTCGATAAATTTTGGATTGTTGAGTTTTTTATTTTTGTAATTTTTAGTGCTATGATGTTGTACTTTATTGGTTTTTTATACAAGTTTGATTTTTTACTATTCACTATTTGGTGTTTTCTATGTAGAATACTGATATGTGTCTATTTCATTCATTATTTTTATGGAAAAAATAATTCCCACATTAAAATTGTAGTATAATATGTTCTGGTCACCAACTAATGGACTTTGAGAAATTAGTTTGGCCTATGTTAATGAAATCATAAATATTAGAGTACCGGGGTATCTAGGATGGTTGGTAACAAAATTTCATAAATTTATAGGATAAACGTCTTATGTTGATATATATATATATGTAGTTTGATATATTTTCGATACATAGGAGGTAGCAGTCAGTGAGTTCCTAGCCATCTCTCTATATAATGATCTTTAAGTCACTATGGGTGGTTTTAGAAATGATTATTTACGAATTATTTCAATAAATATACATGACTTTAATTTGGATAGATTAACATAAAAAATTATGTAACTAATGGGATTTATTTTCTGGTTTCCCTTGTTTGATCCTTGATCTTAGAAATATTTTGATGTCATTTTTTCTGCATATATTGTGTTGCATAATACTAATGTGAATATGAGTAAATACGATCATGGAATAATATAATGATGAACCAATGAAATAAAAACCTCCCATGATCCATATTCTCATAGAGATTATTGTCCGTGTTACTGAGGATCTATGATAGACACCATCACCTATTCTGGCTCAGGCTCCCACTTCGGAGTCATAGAGGGATAAATTCGAAAATAATTATTGGGATTTCCATTTATAGAAACAAGAAATGTTCCAAGGATGAAATGATACTCTATAGGACAAGGATTATTTATTGATGATAGATATTCTCTTTGATATTTGTGAAACTTCATAAGCTATTAAGTAACAGTGTGAAACCGTTATGATGGAGGGACATATAAAGTGGTGGTGGGAAATGAAGGTAAAGAATAATAAGAATGACGATTTATAGTGGAATGAATTCGTGGTTATTATCATTGAATAGTTACACATATTGTATAGAGTGCAAGATAATGCATTGTTGATTTTCAAAACTCATGAAAGGATGACAAGAAAATGATGCAATATGAAAAATAATTTGATGAGACTATTTATTTTTCACCTAAGATTATGTCAAATGATATGATTAAGAATTTATGGTTCATGATGGTTATTTTATTTGATATTTGTTCTTAGGTTTTCTTGTAGAATATATCATCTTATGAGGATGTTCTTGATAGGAAATTAAGGTTCGAACATGATCTGGATGTAATGATAGGGTTGATGATATTTTTGTTTTCTCTTAGTGTCCATTCAATGAGCTCCATTGAATGAAATGGAATGTGTGGCTAGACCCAATGCGTTTTTAGATAGTAGGGATATTCTAGGCCACCTACAATTTTGGGGAGAGGCCCTTTGATTTTCTAATAGCATGGAACACCTGGGTACTCAAAATGATTTCGTAAATAGGATCTCATGATATCTAGCTCATATGGATGGTTTTGTGACTTTATCATTTCTATTCATGAATATTTTTATTTACATTGTGGCGTAATATTATTATCAACAGAATTCACTATAGTGGAATTAAATTCTTCATGAATCATGGGGATCCATCATTATACATTTAGAATGATGATTTTTTATGAGGAAGAGTGTCGATAAGATGCAGATTGTGGTTTAGAGACCATGGTAGTTACTATCGCTATAGTTTAATAATTATCGACTAATTTATATTATACTAATAAATCAAACTCATTTTTATCCACCAATATTGTAAATGATATAAATCATTCAATGATGTTTTTATCTTATTCTATATATATCAATACACTTATAATAAAAAAAAGAGTGTGGGTTCTTTATTATCATCGTTATGTTTTCACATTAATTGATATCAACCTTACTTGTGAATTTATGGTTCTCAAAGTAAATCATCTTGATTTATATTTTGAGATATATTTAACCATTTATTTTAGATAATAAATTTAATGATATATATGACGAGTTTCTTTTACAACATCATATGGGGTGTGTTGTATATTTCAAGAATAATTAGACTCAAAGTCATGTAGATATGGAACTTCTTATTCAATGTTGGGGAAATTAATATGAACATTTTCCTTGTATATACAGAGATAACTCTAGAATGATGATCTCGCACTTGTTTTTATTGTGTTTCCCAATGATTTTATATTTGAATTATTTGGATTTAAACTAGTATGGGAGGCAGTGTTTCTATTGATTTAGTTCCACTTATTCAAATAAAGTCTATAAAATCATATAATATAGAACCAGATAAATTGAAGGAGTTTAAGGAAGAGATTGGGGTTATTATATATAATGGATTTATAAACATGAGTTCATAATCTTCAGCAGATAATGTTCTATTTGTTAAGAAATATGATGTGTCAATTATATTATGTGTTGATTATCATAATCTCAATCGAGTTAGGATAATTAAAAAGTGTCTAATACCATAGATTCATGATATTTTTCACCTGATAAAAGGGGAGTAGTTGTTTTTAGAGATTCCTCTTTGATGTGGTTATCAATCGTTGATAATAAAATAATTATAAATTCATAAAATGGCATTCTAGTGTGTGTATTAATATTATTTTTACCTTTTCATGACATTTGGTCAATCATATGCTCCAGTAGTCTTTTTGGATTTGATGAAAAGGATCTTAAAATATTATATAGATACTATATTGGTTGTTTTTTTGGATGAAATCCTTATTTACAATATATCCATGGATGATCATGTGTTTCAACTTAGAGGAGTTCTAGAATTGTTGGTAAGTCACCAACATTATTCCAGGATATCAAAATGTGATATAAGGATTTTAGATGCGATTTTATTAAGGAAGGTGGTGTTGGAACAAAATATCTCAGTTGATCATGGGATGGGGGAATCCATTATCACATAGGGAAAGTGAATAATGTTTAAAATATTATGATATTATTGGGTTTATATGGGTATTACCATTTTTTTAGAAATTATTGAATGAATTCGTTATCTCCAATAACTGTTGTCATGTATTAGAGAGTAAAATTTATTTTGTATGAGATATGTGAATGTTTTTTAGTTGATCTGAAATTAATTTTGACTTCTACGCTAGTGTTGACTATACAAGAGTTTGGGCATGTCTATTTGGTTTTCTATGATGCATCATGATCAGTTTTGGGATGTGTTTTCTATATGGTTTTTTCATTTCATATGGATCTTATATTCTTAGGCAACAGGATATGAATTATCCTTCCCATGACCTTGAACATTAATCTACGATATATGCACTTTAGATTTGGATCGAATTGCATTAATGAAAAATATTTATAGTGGATTATGACCACACAAGATTGAGTTATGTATTATTGAAAAATATTTGAATCTCAGCTAGATGAAATAGTAGGATATCCAGTAATCCTTGGATTTCAACATGTCTAATACCCTAGGTAAAGGGAATGTCATCACTAATTATTGTATTAGGAAACATTCAACCATGTCAACCAATGAATCAATATATGTGTGTAGCATGATAGATATTTTTTCATAGATTCATATAGATTTTTGGGAAACATGAGTCGAGGTTATTTTGGCCAATTTTCAGTTAACCTATTTTGTTCTAGAAATGATTATTCTGGAACACAACTTGACAATGAGTTTGATAGAACTACAAACTATATTTATTGTGGGGAGACTTTTCCTGAGTGTTCTTTCTGAATATGTGGTGTTATATTATTATAGAATTGGTTTTTCCCCATAGATACACCGAATATTGTAAATGTTTTTTTTTGTAATTTCTTGTAGTATATGCACCCTCAAACATCAAATAGATTTTATGATAAATAATGTTTATTCTGGTGTCTAGGTATGAGACATCACATTTCAAATTTTTTATATCATTTTTATACATTACCACATGTCATGATTGATCATCTGGGACCATCATGTTTTCATCAACCACTTCATTTTCCAACATAGATATTGAATGATATATTGATGGATTTTGTGTTTATGATTCCCCTTCCTTATAGAATAGTGAATTTTACATGGTTTATGATTGATAGTTTGATCTAATTTCCACATATTATTCCCATTATCAATAAAAATAATTATAGGAGTAGGAAATATATATTTGATAGATATTGTTAATTTTGATGATTTTTTGTCTATTGTAGTCTTTGATAGATTTCTTTTTTTGACTTCTATATTATGGAGATGTCTTTGTGATTCAATAGGAGCTCAAAATCATTTGAGTTTGGAATATCAACTGAAAAATTATAGAAAAAATCACAGGGATATAAATATTCTTTAGGATATGATTCTTGTATGTGTCTTAACCATTTTTGGATCTTAGAATGATGATTTTGTAATGGTTGAGTTTTTATCTAAAAAAGGATACCTGATAGTGATCAGAATGGATCAATTTGATGAATTTTAATTTTGACCACGTAAATCACTATTGTGTTGGTAATATATTATTCAATGATACATTTTTTGGATAATCTTGGATCAATATTCCATATTAAATATTTAGTAAACTCATCAGAGGATGTTGATGGAAAAAAGACTGTAAAAATCTTACGTTGATTGTTAATAAAGTCTATAGTATTTATCATTTGGTGTACTGGTATTTCATTATGATTCTCCTTGTTTGGTTAAACAATTGATTTAGAGGAATGTGAAGCTTAATCTACATTTTGTGGGACATTTTGAGGTTATTGAGTGGGTTGAGAAAGTGGATCACCATTTAAAACATCCTTCACAGTTGAAGGTGATAAATTATGATTTCCGTTTTTCTATTATATGGAAATATCTTTATGATCCGTCTAATGTTTCTTGATGGAGTGATGTTAATTTTGATCTTGATTTATCAATGACTGAGAATACCATCAATATTTTTTATTTTGAATACATTGTAATTCATGGGATTTGGATAACTTTTGTTAGAGATATATGGATTCATGGTTCTAATATTTGTGATTTATGGTTGAGGGAATCCATGATTAGAGAGTAGAAGTATAATATTTATTAATAGTGATACATCTTGAAAGGGTTTCGAAGGAATGATGGTTTCTATGTTTGGGAGATTGTGGAATATATTTCTTATTGTATGGTACTCATAGAGTGTCCATTTTTCATGAACTGGTAAGCGGTTATCATTAGTTTCATCATGTGAAAAGTTAAAAAAAATTGGAATGTTTTGGGTAGTGTATAGTTCGCAAATGGAATTCCTGAATTTATATCTTATCTTGAATAAAATATAAATACCAAAAAACTTGGGGTTTACATTGTAGCATCATGGTATAAAAAACTATTTACCCACCACGTAGAATTTTTTAACCCCATCATAGTGGCACACTATTTAAAAATAGAACAGCCTTTCCCAAGTAACCATGGTAATATTTTTGTTAAATTAATTTAAAAATTATGTAACCCCTATTAACTCATCTAATCTTCCCCTACTTGGGATTATATGATTTCATTCTTCTTAGAGGGTCCATATAAATTTTTTCTCTCTTCCAAAACACTTCATAGGAGGATCGATGCTTGGATTACAACATTCATTTCATATCTAGTATGTTATCTTCTAACATTAATTCTAGCCCTATCTCTTCTTCATTGATTATTCATCCTTAAAGAAAATATTTTCAAGATAAAAATAAAACTACCAAACCAAACATTATGGTGACTGCAGTATAAATAATACAAAATAAATGAAATATAATACAATAATATTAGATTATAGGTAGATTTTAAAATAAGACATCAAAAAATGGTGAATGGCATCCAGATATAGGGACACAAATATTGAAAACACTGACCACACCAAAAGTGATCTCGAATGACCATATTTTGAAATTTAAATCATTTTGATCCACTAAAAAATAGTCTAATTTCCATTTACTATTTTTATGATGAACATTTCTTTTATATAAACCAATATTTATATACTATGGGTGTGTAATAGTATATTTTTTTGCAATTCCCAAGATGATTTCAACCATAACCCACTTTTAAAATAAAAACAACCCACTTAGAAAAAAATATAAATCCAATACCAATGTAATAAAAAAATTAAAAATTAAAAAAATTACCTAAATACATAGTTCTACAATTATATACCCATGTAACACCCATTCCATTATCACACATAAATGAATTGAAACATTAAAATGTATCCCAAATACTCAGAAATGATAAATCATTCATCAACTACCTCAATAATTGGTGATAATTCATCTAATGCCTCCAATCTGACACCATGTGGTATTTAATTTCTATTTATAGAAAATGAACACACACCATTATTTTTAGGCAATGTCATCACTTGATATTACATCTTACAAATTAACCATTCCCTTTAAAAAATTTAATCAAATATAATTTTCATGTTAACAAATAATAATATTTTATAATAATAAATTGAATTGGTTATTCCAAAAAATTAAAACAACAATGTTTCAAACCAATATAACAAAGTGGTTTTCTATAAATACATCTTCCAACATTTAGTTTACAAATCTAAAATATAAGATAATAAATTCCCCCAATTTCTATTTCAGGTCAAAAAAATAGAGAGCCTATCTAGCTGACAAGAAATATTTAGAAAATGGGGAAATTAGATGTGTTCTAGCTGAGGTAGATAGTAATGCCACGACCCCAGTTAACCAGAGTTAGTGCATTATTACATAACATTGGAATAATCACAAGAAAGATCAAGTCTCTAAAGACCGATTAGTTTAGTAAACATGTAGTAACTAGATACATTTATAATGTTTTACATTACATAATAAAAATGAAAACAAAAACAACATAGTCTCCATAGTCCACAGTCTTATCCCCTAATAATATCCCTACAGGTCATTCATAATTTATTTCTTCACATCCTGGAAAAAATATAACTTAGAAAAGGGGTGATATCAAATTCCCAGTATGGATAACAATATGGCAGAATCGTTTATAAATAAGAAATAAATTTAAGGCAATGTATAACTAAAACCAAATAATTTTAAACTTGAACTTCAACATAGTATGGAAAAAATAAAATGAAATAATTCCATTTAATTATTCATATGGATATTCTAATAAAAGAATAATCACATGCAATATCAATAACCACTTTCATAATGATGGAATGCATAATTCCAGACTATCATAACCACATAGCCAAGGCCTCGTGCAAAGACTACAAATAAGATTTTTTCAAGGACTTGTGCCAAGAAATTTGTTTGTCTCATGAGACCTACCGATGCATTGAGGAGCTATAGTGGGCTCCACCCTTCACTTACTATGTCCAATGCATTCCTCATATGAACATGTTTAAACATAACATAAAAATTTGTATTAAGACTATCATACGAAATGTAAATACTTTAACCACAAACATGAATGGTATAAAAATAGCACATCCACAGTGAAATGTAACTCATTCGATACAATATGGAAGATTTTGTTATATCATATTAACCTCAATCGAGAATGATGAATGATATTGACATAGATGAAAATAATCATCAAAACCATTGAGAGAAATATCCCCCTTTTTCTTGAAAACATTAAAAAGTCACTCTATCTGTCAAGAAGCGATTTAAAATAGATTTTTGAATCAATGAGTCCCATACCACTTTGAAAATTTTAAAAATAATTTGGATTTGAAAACATTAATTTCCATATAAAAAATTCTTTAAAACCATTTTTAAAACATGGACTTCAATGAGAAAAATTTTGAATAATAAATCATTAAAGCATTTTAAAATAATATTTTAGATAGAGTTCCTAACCAAAAGAGAGACACCTGAATAAAAATAATGTAGCTAATAAAAAATTTGTAATATCATGAGAATAAATGGATTCATGATATACTATGTCAATGTACATTATACACACCATATAAAAGAGATTTGGTGTATAAAAACAAAAGAGTCTCAATTGAATGTAAATTTAGATGAAATACCTCATAAAGGACATATCCTTAGGTTAAGGAAAATTCAAAGACATAATTATGTGTGAAAAATATAAATAAACATAATATGATTTTATATTTAGTGTAAAACAATCGAAGGACATTCACACATATTCCTGTAAAAACAACCCCAATGAATTGGATGTTTTACTCAACAAATGGAGATTGAGTAAAAATTACTCTTATCAAGTTTATATCGATGAAATGATATTTTATTAGTGGAGTGATTATGTGTAAAAAACGTATATCCACATAAAGGGGAGTGGAAATTATGACATAATCAAATGAATTATTATTCCACACATAAACATTGAGTAAAATAATCAATGAAGTATGCGTAAAGCTGAATGAGTGGAAATTGAAATTTGTAATTCCCTTACCAATTTGGCAACATACGAAACACACACCCATGAAATAATGATCATACAGTGATGATATAAATATCCATAAATTAAATTATATAAAAAAATTAATACAATCAAGGGCAGTACACACACCACATGCAATAAATAAGTGGTGAACAATGGAAATCTCATGAAATTAAAAGTGATATAAGAAACCCCATAATTTGTACTTTTTCCTTGGTCGATGGTAGTTTAACCTCATTTATAATGGTTTAATAAATGTTATTTAATTATACATGAATAATTTACATTAATATGATATCATATATGATCTTTTAACATTGATTTTTTAATAATATCTTAATATCATTGTTATTTTGGGTGTTAACTTACTCATTTTCCTTTATATTCATTGTTACGTAAGAAATGTTTATTATGAATAGGTTGTATCTTATTCATATACATAATTACATAAATTACATAAAAATTATATTTATTCATCAAATTAGAATTATTCGTGAATGGATATGATGAAGAATGAATCTCATCACGTTCGTGGAGACTGTAGTCCGTACATACGCACGAGCGAAAATATCATTCTTTTCATGTTAAAATAATATATAATTGGATGTTATATCATATATACATAATAGTAATCATGTTATATTTATTATTTACACGAATTACATATCATTATTATACTCATCCAAATAATAATTTATTGAATGACAATTACACCACGGCGTGGATACGGTAAGTCGTACGTACGCACGTATGGTGACATGCCATTAAAAGGATGGATAGAATACTTAATATTTTTGTAACATATTTATAATAACATCAAAATATATAGAAGATACTGGAGTTATTATTTTAGAATATAAATAACAATGAAAGATGAAGTGGAAGAAGAAATGAACTTGAAAACGGGAGGTGAAATTATTACCTCTTCTTCGGGTTCTTCCTTTTGATTTGATCAAAAGGGCTCCGTAGGTTGGCTTTCTAAAGAAGGTAATTCCGCTATAATGATGTGAGGGAAGTTGAGAGAGTATTTGGGTAGGGTATGGCCCATCCAAAAGTCTTTGAAGGTGTGAATTAATGAGAAGTGGGAGTTCCCTTTTATAAGAGTGGTGAGGGGCACATTTGGAAATGCTAGAAATATTATTTTATAATAAATTCATATTCGGATTGTAATGGCAACAAAGAAAATTATTTAAAGGTTAAGGTTGGGATAGTTCTAAAATCACTCAACCAATAGGATTTCGACAGGTTTGGGTTAATATATTAACCTTATCTTTAAGTATTAACTCTTAGTTAATTAGTTTCACTTTTAAAATGTCTCTTTTTATTTTTATATTATACGGTTAATAAACATACTATATACATCCAAGAGTCTCCCAAGTGGTCCATTAATAAAAAAATTATAATTATATATGTCTCTTGGTTGATCCTTAGATATTTAGGAATTTAATATCAATTATTAATATAATATTTATTTTAAAAACTCTTTTATGTCAATTTTAACACTATTCAATAATTGATTTGTTTAAAAATCATAACAGAATGATTATTTAGAAAACAGTTAATCATATCATTCCTAACATTACATATTAAATTATAAAATTATTTTTATTCATAAAAAGTATCAAATTATTTTTATTTATGTATTTATAATACAAATTATTTTTATTTTTCACTATTATGGTAGTTACTACATTATCATTGTGTCATAAATAAATTACATTATAGATTGTCTAAAAATTGTAAATAAATTAAAGTTATGTAGGAAATAATTTTATCTTTCTAATTAATTTTTATAATATAATATTGAACATATATAACCCTATGAAAAAAATGTTTTTCTAAAAGATATAAGCTTATGTCATTTTTTAATTTATTTTATCTTAATTAATACAAAGTTTCATTATCACATAAAAGTACCTCCAGGGGGTCCCAAAATCAACCCAAAGATGACCATGGTATTAAATGTATCCAAAAATAAGTTTAGGACACGTTTTAGGGTAATTTAGTATTATTATAATATTACTTGTTAACCATTATTTACCAGATTTACCCGTTAACCATGGTAAATAAAATATTTACCGAAGTAATTATTCAAAATGTCTGAAAATAAAAGTTACATATTTACACAATTTGTTCATCCTGATTCCTAATATGTAATCCATTTTTCCAAATTCAAAACACAGAAGTGGTAGAAATTAATTTAAAATTATTTCTCGTTGTTAAAACAAAAAGCGTGTTTTTAAGAGATAATAACTATCAAAAGATTGGCACATGTTTATGTATTTTTTAATTGTGAAATTATTTCCAATGAAAAAAATTTAATTAAATGGTAAAAATATATTCTAAATATACTTTAAAACCACTCAAATTAATAATTTATCAAAATTAAGTATTTCAATTAAAAATGTTGTTTTTAATTAAAATTTAGTAATTTTCACTATTCATAGAAATATGAAAGTTATCCAAAAAGTACCAAAATTTAACCCTAGGATAATTTAGATATTAAAAATCCAAAAATGAAGTCCATTTTTAGATATAGAATTTATAAAATTTCAAAAATTATGTATTACTATTCATAACGGCTAGTTTGATTGGTTGTGGTGTGTGTTAGAACTCGAAGTTGCGTTCAACACACAGTACTATATTATTCAAAGAGAAGCATACCGATGAAACATGGGGTGATACATTGTAAATTTTTTGATGTCCCCATTATAAAGAATAAATTTATTTATTCAAATCGAATATATAAAAGTTTTAAAATATTGGATTTAAAAAGGGTTCACCATTAAAAGTCGATAAAAGTGCATTTATGAAAAATAATTCTTTTATCTAAAAAATGAATTTGTTCTTAAATCATTTCTAAGAAACTCATAATATGGAATCTATAATTATAAGGATTATATAAAGTTCAAAATTTAGTTCATACTATTCATAACCTCTTTTGAATGACATGTTTGGTAAGTCATGGTGCGCTTGAACTCGGTGTTGCATGTAGTGCAAGTAATTGAATTATTTTGAATAAATAACACACTATGAAATAATGTGGTTTTACATTCTCCCCCTTCTTCAATAAATTGCATCCTCTAAATTTGAAATTATTTTCTGAAAATAAATGGTTGAAAATAGAAAATATCTTTGTGGAAAACCCACATCGAAAATTGGGTTAATAAAATTTAGTCTTAATAAGAGGAAAAGAGAAATTAAAGGGTCACCACCAAATTATGATCTCTATTCGAAGAACATTGATGGAAATTAGTGACATATAATTTGTGGAAAAATGTAAATATTTATAGGTAGTGATTGAGGTCATCAATCACAAACAAGTGTAAAATTGAGGTCCTTAAATTCATCAATCTATGATCACATGAAATACCAAGGGTATTAGGATAAAACATTTTTGGTTTTATGATTATTTAAATAAAGTATAAGAATTAATTTATTCATAGAATAAGAGATGAATAAAAATATATTCTTGACATGTAGTGTTCCATTATTTAACTAATTTCTACCACAAACTCATCTTTCACTCCAAAAGATAATAGAACATAAAAAATAAATTCTATTTATCCTATTCATATTGGGTTCCAAAAATGAATTTATAATTCATCTACTAGAACTTTTTAAAAAACCTACATTATTTAATCTAGGACATCACATGGGCCAGTAGTAGGAGATTCACCCTCGTCACCTTTCAGTTGTGGGTTCAAGTCTCGCGGCCTTGCCGGACGCGACGGGTTGTCACCCAACCTCAAGGTTTTCCTTTTATGGTAATCCAAAAATAATCCAAACTAGAACTATCCAAAATACTTCAGTCCAAAATTTATAAGGAAGTTAAACACAAGGAAGATCCTTTTTGTCGCGTAATAACATATGAACACCTTCATCATGTATTCTTTTAAAACACTACAACATCCTGAATTACCATGAATCCTTATTGATTACATTCATGGTCCCTTATTCCTTGAATAATAATGGATATACTCCTTCAATCAAAAAATTTTGTAAACCCCAACAATGATGGATTATACAAATAATTAACCAGTTTCAAGGTAGTAATGAATATCCAATATAATTTATCCAAATCAATAACGTGTTATTCTAAAATCATTACCTCGGTTTCAGAACCATATTTTGGTTTATCTTTCTCTCAACCATATATTTTCCAAAAATTGAACCTACTATTGAGTCACATTTCTTTGATCCAAACAATCTCAAGTCCTTAATGAAATAGTTCTACCCTATAATCCTTATATACTCCATAATTATTATAACAAGTACATTGTTGATAAAACACTCAAATGACATAATGAAAATAGTAACTCTAATAATTCCTCTTCATATGTGGTAGTATCATATCTTTATTATTATCCAATATCATCATTTGTGGCATAGTCTGATGATGGGGAAATTGCTTTGCGTAGTGTCCAAAATCCTTCCAAATAAAGCATTATACATTTGAAACCATTTTCTTACCATTGCAGTCACGTACTTTGTGTCCTTTTATCTCCACACTTATAACATACTTCCATTACCTTCAAGAATTTTCCAAGGTAATCATTTCCATAGTTATCTTATATAAGAAAACCCTTCTTTACCTTCTTCCTTTTATCTGTCCTTCTCTCTACCATCCATTCCTTCTTTGGCTTCCCTTCAAAGCCATAGGACTCAGAAGAACTATTTACTTATCTTATCAACAAATTATACTATTTCTTTATATGACGATAATACGTGGGAGACTATTTACCTTCTAAATGATGGCATAATACCATGAAATATATGATCCTTCTTATTCTTTGTATCATACGTATTACCGGAGTTCACATTCCTTCTATTGGGCACCATTTCTATACAATAGCATAAACTATGACAGTTTATGAATTGCAATGAATAATTCCAAACTTGAAAAATACCTAATGTAAACTGAACAGTTTATGGATATAATCCATAATCATAAAAATTTCTTCTTTGAGGAAGAATATATTCATAAACCTTTCATAATGGTTTGTAAAGAAAATGATAATTATCCTAAGCATATCCCCCGGAAGTTTCGTAACCAAGAGTGCAGCCAGGCCCATATTCATGCACCAGTTCCCGCTCGAGTCTAGCTCAAAGCGGTGTTTTCGGGTTTTACCCCTAAGTACATATGTGCCAGAGCCACCTCTACCTACTTGTATCCCGACAAAGATGTATTCCTTGGAAAACTCACAAAATCTCTATAATACCAAAATTCTATAAAGTTCTTCTATACTAATCTTAAAAGTTCATCTTAGTTCTACTTTCTCTAATTATAGTTTATCTAAATCTAGCTTCCAAGGTTTGTACTAAACTTCATCTGATACCAACTGTAACGCCACGACTCCAGTTACCCAGAGTGGGTGCATTATTACATAACATTGGCATGATCACAAGAATGATCAAGTCTCAAAAAACTGATTTGTTTAGTATCCTTGGAATAACTAGATACATTCATAAAGTTTTACATTACATAATAAAAATGAAAACTACAAAAACATAGTCTCCATAGTCTACACTCTTAACCCCTCATATTATCCCTGTAGGTCATTCATAATTTACCTCTTCACATCCTTGGAAAAATAAAACATAAAAAAGGGGTGAGCTCAAATTCCCATTAAGGATAACAATATAGAGGAAACTTCCATATATAAAAATAAACATTTAAGGAAATGTATAACTAAAACAAAAAAATTATAAAATTGAACTTCAACATAGTATGGAAAAAATAAAATGAAAAAATGCAATTTACTTATTCATATTGATATTCTACTAAAAGAAGAATCACATGAAATATCAATAACCACTTTCATAAATATGGAATGCATAATGCCAGATTATCATAGCCACATAGCAAAGGAATTGTGCCAAGAATACAAATAAGATTTTTTCAAGGCCTTGTTCCAAGACACTAGTTTGTCTCATGAGACCTACTGATGCATCGAGGAGCTATATCGGTCTCCACACATCACTTACTAAGTCAAGTTCATTCCACATATGAACATTTTTAAACATAACATAAACATTCGTATTAAAACTAGCATAGGAAATGTCAATACTTTAACCAAAAACCACGAATGGTATAAAAATAGCACATCCACAATCAGACATAACTCATTAGATACAATATGGAAGATTGTATTATATCGTATTAACCTCAATCGATAATGACGAAGGATATTGACATAGATGAAAATAATCATCAAAAATATTGAGAGAAATGTCCCCCTTTTTCTTGGAAACATTTAAAAGTCACTCTATCTGTCAAGAAGCCATTTAAAATATATTTTTGAATTAATGTGTCCCATACCACTTTGAAACTTTTAAAAGGAATTTTGATTTGAAAATATTAATGTCCATATAAATAAAAATCCTTAAAACCATTTTCAAAACATGGACATTAATGAGAAATATTTTGAATAATAAATCATTAAAACATTTCAAAATGATATTTTAGTTAGAGTTCCTAACCAAAAGAGAGACACATGAATTCAAAAAATTTAGGTATTAATTTTTTTTAATATCATGAGAATAAATGGATTCATGATATACTATGTAAAAGTACATTATACACACCATATAAAAGTTATTTGGTATATAAAAACAAAGGAGTCTCAATGGAATGTAAATTGAGATGAAATATCTCATAAAGGGCGTATCCTTAGGTTAAGGATATTTCAACGACATAATTATGTGTGACAAATATATATACACTTAATGTGATTGGATATTCAGTGTAAAACAATCACAGGACATTCACACATATTCTTGTAAAAACAACCCCAATGAATTGGATATTTAACTCAACAAATGGATATTGAGTAAAAATTAATCTTATCAAGTTCATACCGACGATGAGAGAATTTATCAATGGATTTATTATGTGTATCAAAAATATATCCACATAATGGTGAGTGTAAATTATGACATAATCAAATGAATAATTATTCCACACATAATCTTATAGAAAAATAATCAATGAAGTATGCGTGAAGTTGAATGAGTGTAAATTGAAATTTGTAATTCCCTTACCAATTTGGTAACATTCGAAACATACACCCATGAAAGAATGATCATACAATGATGATATAAATATCCCTAAATTAATGTATATAACCAAATGAATACAATCGTGGGTAGTACACACACCTCATGTAATAAATAAGTGGTGAACAATGGAAATTTCACGGAATTAAAAGTGAGATAAAAAACTCCTTACACTGTTCTTTTTCCTTGGTCGAATGTAGGATAACATCTTTTATAACGTTGAAGTAATTGTTATTGAATTATACACGAATAATTTACATTAATATGATATCATATATGATCATTGAACATTGATTTTTTAATAATATCTTAATATTATCGCATTTCAGGTGTTAACTTACTCGTTTTAATTTATATTCTTTGTTACGTAAGCCTTGTGTGTTATGGATATGTTGTATCATATTCATATCCAGGATTAAATCAAGTCATTAAAAATTATTTTTAGTAACCAAATGAGAATTATACTTGAATGGATATGATGGAGAATGAATCCCATCGCGTTCGTGGAGACGGTAGTCCGTACGTACGCATGAGCGACAATATCATTCTTTTGATGTTAAAATAAACATTAATTGGATGATATATCATATAGAATGAATAATTGTCATGTCATATTTATTATTTACATGAATTAAATATCTTTATTATACCCATCCAAATAGTAATTTATTGAATGAAAATTACACCACGACGTGGAGACGGTAAGTCGTACGTACGCATCTATGGTGACATGCCATTCAAATGATGGACAGAATATTGAATATGGTTTTACCATATTTATAATAACATCACCATATATATAAGATACTGGAGTTTATATTTTATAATATTAATAACTAATAATGATGAAGTGTAAGAAGAAACGAACATGAAAAGGTGTGGTGATATTATTACCTTTTCTTCAGGATCTACAATTTGATTTGATCAAGAGGGCACTTTAGGGTGGCCTTATGACTAAAGTAAGGCCTCTAGGATTAATTCAAGGAAGTTTAGAGAGTATTTGGGTAGGGTTTGGCCCATCCAAAAGGCTTTTATGGTGTGAATTAAGGATAAGGGGGAGTGGCCTTTTATAAGAGGGGTTAGGGGCACCTTTAGAAAAGCTAGAAATATTATTTTATAATAAATAAATATTCGGTTTCTAATGGCACCAAAGTCGATTATTTAAAGTTTAAGGTTGGGATAGGTCTAAAACCACTCATCCAATATGATTTATACTGGTTTGGGTTACTATATTAACCTTATCATTATATATTAACTCTTAGTTAATTCGTTTCACTTTTACAATGTCTCCTTGTATTATTATATTATATGGTTAATAAACATACTATATACTTCCAATAGACCCCCAAGTAGTCTAATAATGATACACCTATCATGATATAAGTCTCTTGGCCAATCCTTATATTTTTAGGAATTTAATATCAATTAATAATATAATATTTGTTTTAAAAACCCTTTTATGTCAGTTTTGACACTATTCAATAATTGATTTTTGTAAACATCATAACAGAATGATTACTTCGAAAACAGTAAATTAAATCATTCCTAAAATGTTATATTATCCTATAAAATCATTTTAATTCATAAAATTTCTCAAATTATATTTATTTGGGTATTTATAATATCAATTATTTTAATTATTCACTATTATGGTAATTACTACATTATCATTGTTTCATAAATAAATTCAATTATTTTGTTGTCTAAAAATTACAAATAAAATATTATTATGTAGGAAACCGTTTTATATTTCTAATAAATATTTATAATGTAATATCCAACATATATAACCCTATTTAAAAAATGTTTTTCTAAAAGATATATGCTTATGTCATTTTTCTATTTATTTTAACTTAATTAATATAAAGTGTCATTATCACCTACATGTGGCTCCATGGGGTCCCAAAATCAACCCAAAGAAGGACATGGTAGGAAATGAATCCAAAAATATGGTTAGGAAACGTTTTAGGGTAATTTAGTATTATTATAATATTATTTGTTAACCCTTATTTACCGGATTTACCTTTTAACCATGGTAAAAAAAATATTTAACATAGTTATTATTCAAAATGACTAAAAATAAAAGTTATATATTTACAAAATATTGAAATCCTGATTCAAAATATGGAATCCATTTTTCCAAATTCAAAACACATAAGTTGAAGAAATTAATTTAAAATTAATTCCCATTGTTAAAACAATAAGCGTGTTTTTAAGAGATAATAACTAACAAATGTTTGGCACTTGTTTATGTCTGGTTTAATTGTGAAATTTTTTCCAATGACAAACATTGAATTAAATGGTAGAAATATATTCTAAATATACTTTAAAACCACTCAATTTAATAATTTATCTATATTAATTATTTCGATTAAAAAAGTTGTTTTTAATTAAAATTTAGTAATTTTCACTATTCATCGAAATATGAAAGTTATCCAAAAAGTACCAAAATTTCACCCTAGGCTAATTTCGATATTCCAAATCCAAAAATGAAGTCCATTTTGAGAGATAGAATTTTTAAAACATCAAAAAGTAGGTTTTAATATTTATTACGGCTTGTTTGATTGGTTGTGGTGTGTGTTAGAACTCAATGTTCCGAACAACACACGCAACTATATTATTCAAAGAGAAGCGTACCGAGAAAACATGGGTGTTACATTATAAATTGTTTGATTTCCCCATTATAAAGAAGAAATTTATTTAGTAAAATATAATATATAAAAGTTTTAAAATATTAGATTTAAAAAGGGTTCACCATTAAAAGTCGGTAAAAGTGTATTTTTGAAAAATACTTCTTTTATCTAAAAAAATTAATTTGTTCTTACATCATGTCTAAGAAACTCATAATATGAATTCTAAAATTGTAAGGATTATATAATGTTAAAAATTCAGTTAATACTATTCATAACCTCTTTTGAACGGCTAGTTTGGTAAGTCATGGTGCGCTTGAACTCGCAGTTGCGTGTAGTGCGGGTTATTAAATTATTTTGATGAAATAACAAACTATGAAATCTTGCAGTGTTACATAGACTGTATTTATAATTCCTTCTAAAAATCTCTATACATTATTATAAAATCATGACTAATCATTTATATCTGATTATATAATCCCCAAACTTTTTTTTATTCATTTAAAAATTTAATTATTTGGAAAATATAGATGAATGGAGTGACCTCAGATTTATTTATCTAGATCCAATTCACTTCGATCTGATGAAAATGGGTTATACATGAAGAATATTTCTAAAAATATCTATTTGGAGCCCTCTTGTTTTGGATACTAGGTGAATGGGACAATAATAAGTGTTTTCAAGAAGATGTTGTAATAAAAAAAATTATTACTAATGTCCTAGCATGGTTAGAGCACATAGTTTAAAATTATTTGTTGAAACCATTAGGTATGGAATTTGATAAAATATTTTTCATATTTATAATAAGTAGAAAAATAAATTTTATATATTCCTCTTTTAGTTTTATGAATTATGTATAGTATCCTTGGTAAAATTTATCAACTACATAAATAGAATATCCGGATAATCTATGTTAAAAATATGTATCATGGCCACCATTTTTTATCTAAATTTCAATGGAATTCATGAATTAATATAATTTTCACTATATAATCTATATTTAGTATTTTATTAGAAACTAATTCCTTAAAATAGACATTATAATATTTACATTAAAGAAAAATACAACCTTTCACTATCTAATATTTAAAAATATATTATATGTCCAAATATGGAAAATTGATTGATATTATTAAATTTATGTATCAAAATTTAGAATATTTAAATTATATTAACGATTTAAATTGATTTTATATTTTTAGTTACATTATAATTACATTAAATTTTTATACAACATAGATTTAGAATTTATTCACTTAATAGAAAATTAAAATAGAAGATTTTAAGGACATAAAAACTAATAAAATTAGAATGATTTTTTGTTTTCCACGAATTTTTTAGATGAATATGTCACAATATGGTTGTTTTTAAGGATTATATTTTGATAACATAATATTCACTATTTTCTTTTAATTCAAATTAATTGAATTTTTAAAAAAGAAAAGAAAATTATATATTATCAAAATATTATTTTATTAATTTTTTTATAATAATGAAAATAATGATTTAGGAAAATGTGGATAATATTTGTTCATAAATTTTATTTCGGGCCTAATTAAATCCAATTATAACTTTATATGAAATATTATAACACATTAATATTGAAAAAGTCATTACCATGGTTATGTGTAACATTCCTTTACTGTGAGATTAAACAAAATATATGATTTAAAATAGTAAATAAGTTGATAAAAATTTATTGGATTAGGGGATATCTACTAAAAACTAAATTATATTTTAATGAAAAACCATTTATAATCATTTTCTAATAGAATGCATTTATAATATTTTAATCTTCCAAAAACTCCAATGAGTTTTCATACCCTCGACTAGAAAACAGAACCCCTCATTTATCAATTTCACGCCACATTGATCTATATATCTCGACCATCTATTGAGAATATCCATTATTAAAATCTTTAGAAATATTATATAAGTATTTTAATTCCTAAATTACCTACCCTAGTATCATTAAGAGGATAAATAATGTCATTTTTATCAAAAATGGTGCAATCACCTTAACCAATTATTTCCATTTTTATTATTCAACGAACACATATAAATATGTGTTATTGATCATAAAATAAAAAAATATGTATCATAGATATAATGAAAAAGAATTATTATTATAAAAATACCATTATCCAAACTTATTATCATTAAATGGTATGTGAAGTTAACGCTCATGCGTAAGTAGAACTTGTTGTATCTAGGTAAGGACAATATTGATTTTTTGGCACCATCATTCATTGATGAATATTATGGTGGGATTAATGTATATATATTATATCATTGAAATTTTTATTTTTCTGTAACGATATTAAAATATCCATATTATTACCTTCAAAAACTTTTTAAAACGTTATTTTCTCTCATTCATACATGTGGACTACAAATTCAATGAATAGTAGTAATTCATTATTTGTATCTGATTCACATGGATAGTAATAAATATGTACCTAATGAATATATATGATCTATATGACATGATATTGATTCATTAATTTTTATTTATTATTTGAAATTCATTATTTCCCAATCTCAAAAAGTAAAAATATTGATTATGGTAACATACAACATATCATCTCCATCAATGGTGAAATTCAATTTTCAACTATAAATATTATATATGATTATAAAAATATATAATGAATATGTATTATATTTATATAATTATTAAAAATCGTGAAATTATGGAACCATTATCATTGTATAAGGATATTGACTATCAAACTAAAACATGCATGATGAAGGAAGAAATTATTACATGGGATAGTGATTTTAATAACATGTTATTTATGAACATGTGACATGATTTCATAAGTAAATAATCATTTTTTTTGATATATATTATTTTTAATCATCAACCTAATTACAATAATTCAATATTTATTATACATGAGGTTCATATTTATTTATTGAAATGATAAAATTTAGGTAAGGGGATTTTATCATAGTTTTTTTTCATGAGAAACATTACATATTCACCACATGTTTCATTTATGTGGTGTATGCAATACCAATGAATATATTTTATTATTACTCATATGATTTTTATATGGATACAAGTGTACACAAAATGTTATTTATTTAATGTTGATTAATATTGAAATGTTATCAAAGCAGTAAGGCGATTATACGTAAATCCAAATTTATATCAGGATTTTTTCTGATTTAATTTCTTTCTAATAAATTATATGATCTATAACTAAAAAAATTAATTAATTATTATTTTTACATTTATACCTATTTGTAATTAATTATTTCCATTACTTTTCCTTGCATTATGAACTCAATAGATTCAGAAAACATTTTAATGGGAAGATTAAATTTATTTCCCTCTTTAGGGAGGAAACATATTCTTCTATATCCATGATTTAAAAATCATTTTCATGAATATTATTAATATTTCTATTTTATTTTATGAAATTTTTTTTACACATTATTTATTATTTTCCATATTTTATAAATGGAATCTTGTTTTTTGTTTTCAAATGCGGTACTTTTGGAAATTTTACAAAAGTGTGTAAGGAATTATTTCTTTTAATAGAAACAGTATAAATGGAATTTCCCAAAGTCATGACTGTAAAATTAATTCATTATTCCTTAAAAAATTTCCATAGTTAATTTCAATGAAAATTCTATCAATATTTTTTTTATAATTATTTTTATTTTGATTATACTTTTTCAAAAAATGAAAATTATATTATCCATGTAAAATATTCTAGTGATTCTCTAAATCGAAAGATAACATATGATTGCATCATATAATATTAATTATGATATACTATTTATATGATCTAATGATACAATCCATATATTTTCATTGAATTGTATACGGTTGATATAATTATATTTTTATGAAACCCATTGATTTTTCATGAGTTATTCAATGACGATATTTTCTTTTCGTTATGAATTTGTTTTCTTTTCATTGGTTATTATTTGAAGATATGATGAATTTCTTTTAGTTTTAGGGATCAAAAATTTATTCAATTAAATAAATTATGTGTGATATCTGAATTATATATCCCTTTAATTCATTTATAATTTTTTTATATCTTGTTAAACAACTATGGGAAAAAAGTAAATGTGTTTGATTATTTAGGGGAAACAAGTAGATGTGATTGATCAATTGTGGGAAAAAAGTTAATTGGATTGATAAATTATGTGAAATAGGTTTTGAGACTACATCCATCATGATTTCCTAGAATTATATGTTAAATGTGACATATATAATTGTTTTTATTCGTATGATTTTTCAAACATCAATGACATGAAATTATTGTTCATGAATACATTATTATGTTTTCTCACTATAATGATTAACATATTTTGAATAGATAATTTTTAATTCCATGAATCATGTTTATGATCCCTGATAGATTGGGTATGAACCTTATATATTATGTTTATAGTTAGATACCCTTATTATTATTCTGTTCTACCATATTATACTTGATTAATATCTCCCATGAATACCCAATCTTGGCATCTGAGCTGACCCATTATAATGATTACATTCCCCAAGATATAAATAATAGTTTATGTAGGTGACATTAATGAATAATATAATGTGTAATATTATTATTATGATATTTATGATCATTCATGAAATTAGATGAATGTGTATATATCCACCATATAAAATAAATATTTATAAACATAACGAATATATTGTGAAATGTATTGAATATTCATTTAAAATGATATATATTTTTAAATTAAATGTTAGGTATTCTATAATGTTGGTATCCCTATTCATATAGTTCCAATTATTCTATTATCAACTCATACCATTGTTATACCATGAACATCCTCCAAAAAAATATAAATAATGTATATATCTACCACTATATCTAAATTAAACATGAAAATATAACAAATAATACAAAAAATATCTATTTTTTACTGAATGTAAGGTCACATTATAAGATCTAATATACATCCTTTCAAGAAATCTCAAACATCCAATTTTATATTATAATGAATTATGTTCATAAACATAGGTACAAATTCTTTTACCGATTTATTTTCATAGTTATGTTAGATGGAATACATTTTTTGGTCATTTTGAATGTATAAGGGAAGAATGTTTGTCTAGAATTTCTACAAATCAATCCCATATGAGACCATGGTTGAATATCTCATAGATAACTAAATCCCACAATTTCCATATAAGATACTAAAGTAGGTTAACTCCTAACATAATGTTTATATCTTTTATTTTACCAGTATATCAAATTCTCTGCTCATTCTTTTATGAAATTTTTATGAATTACAATGATTTAAATAAACCAAAAATATATGTGTGTTGTGATATATAAATTGAAAATAATTATTACATTTACATGGTTCTTGTATCTACATTAATTATCATAATCTTGAAATTATTGAATAATGCAATGAAAATGTTGTTGGTTTAAATCTGGTTCTAGTATATAAAAAATAATCTATGGCCTATTATTATGGGGCTATAGGTATCCTAATAGGTTCCAAATCTCTAAATTCATAGAAAAACACCTCTTATATGGCATTTAACTATTAAATTTAATTATATGAAAATTTTAAATCATCATAATTTAATAATGTGATATAATGATAGTATTTTTAGGTACTTATTAACTCTTTCTTTTTTTCATTTTTTATTTTGGGTTAATATTTTTTAGATTTGGATTTTTTGAAAATTTTGGGAATTTATGGGCTATGAATGGTTGGTAAAAAAATTTCCAAATACATGTTCCCACGCAGTGTAAAATGTGAGAAATGAAAAAATGTTAGTATACACAATTGGAACATAGTTTCAATAATTGTAAACCCACTTAGTAAAAATTATGCACCCTATCATAGGGGTGAATGGTTAGGGTGTAGTATTTGACAACCCATGTGGCCCTTACCATTTAAACATGTTGACGATGATTTTTTTCATCTAAAAATTAATTAAAAATTTCTATAGACCAATTAATTCATCCTCATGACCCAAAAATGGTATTAGATGAATTCATATGTCTTGTACTCTTCATATATCCATTTTTGGAACACCCAAACCCCTTCATAGGAGGATCAAATTTTTGAGACCCTATTTGATTCCTATATGGTATGTGATCATCTCACATTCCTTCTCCCTCTTTTATCATTCATTCATCCAAAGGGTTAGATAGATAATATTCATTGATGATGGATCTAAAATCCATTTTTGGGATCTAGTATCTTGGTTTGATTCCTTGCTATCTATTTTGATCATTATATATTGTTAAATCCCTTTGTGGGAGTTTTCTATTGTTTCCATTATAATGGATAAATTTTCAATTTGTATTTTCCATGTAATAAACATCTTAATTTCTCTCATTTAAATTAAATTTAATTCAATTTAATTATGAAAAATAGATTTATGATAATTAGAACATGGATTTTTCATTGTAGAGAATTTGTGAGAAAATAAACAATTCCAATGCAATTGGAAATTGGGGTGAGATTTGAGGGTAATGGAATTTGTGAAATTGAATTTTGAGAAAAAATGTATTAAATTTAATTAATAAGAACCTATGAATAGTTTTATCATGAAAATGGAGTGAATTTATTAGATCCCATTATTTCAGATTTAAATGTAAAATTATCATTATTAAACTAGAAATGGGACGATTGTATTTTAAACTGTATTCAAATAATTTTTGCATTATTAATTTACTGGTCATGAAAAATAAATCCCTGGTAGTTAGTTTGATATTTGAACAAAAAACATTATAGGATGGTAATTCTCTTGCAAAAAATTGTTATTAAAGAACTCTAAAAAACATGGTTTTTTAAAATATAATCCATGATGAGTTGTTGAAGAGTCATTTTAAGAAATTTTCGAATGGACATGTGTTCACATATTTTTGTTATCAAATATATGAGATATTTGAGGATCCCAAAACAATGAACAATGTTATCTCAGGAATGATATCCATGGTTATTGTTATGTTTATAATGAACTATATTCCTAGGACTACGAATAATTTTTACTATAGCATAGATATTTAATATGAATTTATATATTTAATTTTTTTATAAATCAATTGATTGAAATTTTTACATATTTTGAAAAAATAAAAATGTTTTTTTTAATATGAAATTATAAATATTTCTATATTATTCATGAAATTAATTACACTATTTGGAGTACTTATTATGGAATCCTATTTTGGAACACATGTTAAGACCCTAGTGGGACTTATCGCACACCTCACATGTGCCTTTAGAAATTTATATATTTTATCCTTCTAGGTTTGGGTAAGGGTAATTCACCTCGTAGAGGAGGAGTATTTTAATAACATTTATTCATTGAGTGTTGATAAATTTTTGATTTATGAGTTTATTATTTTTGTAATTTTTAGTGCATTGATTTTGTACTATCTTGGGTTTTATTATACCAGTTTGGTTTCTATTATTATTCACCATTTGGAGGTTTCTATTGATAATAATGATATATATATCTATGTCATTCATTGTTTTTATGGAAAAAATAATTCCCACATTCAAATTGTATGATGAAATGTGTTGGTAACAAACTAAGGGGTTTTGAGAAAGTTACTTGGGCTATTTTAATGACATCTCAAATATTAGAGTACTAGGTTATCTAGGATTTTTTTCTCACAAAATTTCATAAATTTATAGGATAAACATCTTATGTTGATATATGTATGTAGTTTTATATATTATTGATACTTAAGAAAATGTAGTGAGTGAGTTCTTGGCCATATCTCTATATAATGATCTTTAAATCACTATGGGTGGTATTGGAAAGTATTATTGAAGATTATTTCAATAAATTTACATGATTTGATGTGGATAGATTAAAATAAAAAAATGTTATGTATCTAATGGGATTAATTTTTCTTGTTTCCCTTGTTTGATCATTGATCTTAGAAATATTTTGACGTCATTTTTTCTGCTTATGTTTTGTTGCATAATGCTAACGTGAATATGAGTAAATATGATCGTGGAATAATATAATGATCAACCAAATCAATAAAAACCTCCCATGATCCATATTCTCATAGAGATCATTTTTCGTGTTACTAATGATCTATGATAGACACCATCACATATTCTGGTTCAGGCTCCCACTCTGTAGTCAAAGTGGAATGAAATCCAAAAGGATTATTTGGATTTCCATTTCTATAAAAATGAAATGGTCCAAGGATTACATGATACTCGATAAGACAATGATTATTTATTAATGATATATATTCTCATTGACATTTGCGAATCTTCATAAGCTATTATATAAACGTGTGAAACCTCTATGGTGTAGGGACATAGAAAGTGGTGGTGGGACCTGATGGTAAATAATAATAAGAATGAGGGATTATAGTGGAATAAATTCATGGTTATTATCATTGAATAGTTACACATATAGTATATAGTTCTAGATAATTCTTTGTATATTTTTAATACTTAGGAAGACTGACAGGATAATGATGCAATATGAGAAACAATTTGATGAGCCTATTTATATTTCACCTATGATTTTGTCAAATGAAATGATGATGACTTTATGGTTCAAGATGGGTATTTTATATTATATTTTTTCTAAGGTTTTCTTGTACAATATATCTTCTTATGAGGATGTTCTTGATAGGGAATTTATGGTCAATCATGATCTGGCTTTTGTGATAGGATTGATGATTTTTTTGTTTTCTCCTCGTGTCTTTTCATTGAGATCCATTGAAAGAAAGGGAATGTGCGGCAAAACCCAATGTGTTTTATGATATTAGAGATATTCTAGGCCACCTAAAATTTTGGGAAGATTCCCTTTGTTTTTCTTCTAGCATGGCACATCAGGGTACTCATAATGGGTTTTCACATGGGATATCATGATATCTGGTTCCTATACATGGTTAGGTGACTTTATCATTTCTATTCATGAATATTCCTATATATATTGTGGAATAAGATTACAATCACCAGAATTCGCAATAGTGAAATTAAAATCTTCACAAATCATGGTTATCCATCCATATGATTTTAGAATGAAGCTTTTTTATACAGAGGAAAGTCTCAATAATATGAAGATATGGGTTTGGAGACCATGGTAGTTACTATCACTATAGTTTAATCATTATTGACTAATTTATTTTATACTAATGAATCAATCTAATTTATATCCACCCATATACTAAATGTTCTAAATAATTCAATGGTGATTTAATCTTATGCTACATATATTAACACACTTGTCATAATGAAAAGAGAGTAGGGTCATTATTATCATGGTTATGTTTTCACATTAATTGATATCAGCCTTACTTATGATTTTATGGTTCTCAATTTAAATAATTTTGATTTAATTTATGAGATAGATTTAACCATTGATTATAGATCATAAATTTTATGATATATATGATAGGTTTCCTTTACTGCATCCTTGGGGTGTGTCGTATATTTCAAGAATAATTAGACTCAATGTCCAGAAGAGATGGAAATTCATATTCAGTGTTGGGGAATTTAATATCAATATTTTCCTTTTAAATAGTTAGAGAACCATAGAATGAGGATCTCATTCTAGTTTTTATTGGGTTTCCCAATGATTTTATATTTGAATTTTTTGGATTTCAGCTAGTATGGGAGGTAGTTTTTCTATTAATTTAGTTCCACTTATTAAAATAGGCTCTATGAAATCTTATAATATAAAACTAGATAAATTGATGGAGTGTAAGGAAAAGATTGATGATATTTTATAAAATGTATTTATAAATATGAGTGCATCATCTTCAGTAGATAATATTCTATTTGATAAGAAATATGATGTGTCAGTTATCTTATGTGTTGATTATCATGATCTCAATCGAGTGACAATAAGGAACAAGTTTCTAATAATATATATTCATGACATTTTTTACTAGATGAAAGGGGAGTAGTTGTTTTCAATGATTTCTCTTTGATATGGTTATCAATCGTTGATAATAATAGAATTATAAATTCATAAAATGGCCTTCTAGTTTAGTTATTACTATTATTTGTAACTTTTCATGACATTTGGTCAAACAGATGCCCCTGTAGTCTCTTTGGATTTGATGAAAAGGATTTTCAAAGATTAAATAGATACAATATTGGTTGTATTTGTGGATGAAATCCTTATTTACTATATATCCATAGAGGATGATGTGTGTCAACATAGAGGAGTTCTAGAATTGTTGATAAGTCACCAACCTTATTCCAAGCTATCAAAATGTGATTTATGGATTTTTTATGCATTTTGATTAATTAAGGTGGTGTGCGAACATAGTATCTTAGTTTATCCAAGGATGAGGGAATCCATTATGACACAGGGAAAGTGAATAGTGTTTATAATATTATGATATTATTGCGTTTATATGGGTATTACTATAGTTTTAGAAATGATTGAATGAATTTGTTATCTCCAATAATCTTTGTCATGTATAAGACAGTAAAATTTATTTTGGATGAGAAATGTGAACATTTTTTGTTGATCTGAAACTAATTTTGACTTCTACACCAATGTTGACTATACAAGATTTCGAGCTAGTCTATGTGGTCTTCTATGATGCATCATGATCTATTTTGGGATGTGTTGTTCTATATGTTTTTTTGATTTCATATGGATCTTAGAATTTTCGGCAGAATGATATGAATTATGCTTCCCATGACCTTGAACATTCATCTATGATACATGCACTTAAAAATTGGATGGAATATAATATATGAAAAATAATTATAGTGGATTATGAACATAAGAAATTGAGTTATGTATTATTGAAAAATATTTGAATCTCACATGGATGCATTGGTAGGATATCAAGTAATCCTTTGATTTCAACATGTCCAATACCCTATGGAATTGGAATGTCATCACTAATTGTTGTATTAGGAAGCATTCAATCATGTGAACCAATGAATCAATAAAAGTGTGTAGCAAGATAGATATTTTTTCATAGATTCATATAGAATTTTGGAAAGAATGAGTCGAGGTTATTCTGGGCAATGTTTAGTTAAACTATTCTCTTCTATAAATAATTATACTGGAACACAACTTGACAATGAGTTTGATAGAACTACATACCATATTTATTGTGAGGATACTTCTACTGAGTGTTTTTTCTGAACATACGATGTTCTAGGATTATAGAATTGGTTTCTTTTCCCTTAGTTACAAGTAATATTTTAAAGGGGGGGTTTTGTAATTTCTAGTGGTATATACACCATAGAACATCAAATAGGTTTTATGATATGCTATGTTTATTTTGGTGTCTAGGTATGAGACATCACATTTGTGATTTTTATTTCATTGTTATACATTACAACATTTCATGTTTGAGCACCCGGGACCTTCAGGTTTTCTTCAACCACCCCATTGTCCAACAAAGATATTGAATAATTTCTCGATAGATATTGTGGGTAGGTTTCCCCTAACCATTAGAATAGAGAATTTTACATGGTTTAAGATTGATAGGTTGACTAAATTTCCTCATATTATACCCATTATCAATTAAAATAATTTTATGAGTACGTAATATGTATTTGATAGATATTGTAAATTTTCATGGATTTTTGTCTGCTATTGTCTTTGATAGCTTTCCTTTTCATACTTCTATATTATGGAGATGTCTCTATGATTCTATAGGAGCTCAGGATCATTTCATTTTGGAATATCAACTGAAAAATGACAGAAAAACTGAAAGGGATATACATATTCTTTTGCATATGATTCATGTATGTGTCCTAAACATTTTTGGATCATAAAATGATGATTTATGAATGGTTGAGTTTTCATCTATAAATGGATACCAGATAGTGATCAAAATAGATCCATTTGATGAATTTTAATTCTGACCACGTAAATTATATTTTTTTTTGTAATAGATTATTCAAGGATACATGGTTTGTGTAATCATGGATCAAGAGGACATATTAAATATTTAGTTGACTAATTAGAGGATGTTGATGGAAAAAGTCTGTAAAAATCTTATGTTGATTGCTGATGAGGTCTATAGTTGTTATCATTTGGTGAAATCGTATTTCATTATGTTTCAACTTGTTTGGGTAAACAATTTATTAAGAGGAACTTGAATCTTAATCCTCATTTTGTGGGACATTTTGAGGTTATTGAGTAGGTTAAAAAAGTGGCTCACCATTTAAAACATCATTCACAATTAAAGGTGATAAATTATGATTTCTATGTTTCCCTTATATTGAAATATCTTAATGTTCCATCTAATTTTTCTTGATGTAGTGATGTTCATTTTGATATTGATTTATCAATTACTGAGAATCTAACAAATATTTTTTATTTTGAAAACATGAAAACTCATGGAAGTAGGATAAATTCTTTTATATTTCTATGGAAGCATGGTTCTGATATTTGTGATATGTGGGAGGGAGAATCCCTGATTAGAGAGTTCATGTCTCATATTTATTGACAGTGATACATCAAGAATGTGTTTAAAAGGAATGATGGTTTCTATGTTTGGGATATTATGGAATATATTTCTTATTTTAAGATAATCATAGAGTCTCCATTTTTTCATTCATTGGTAAGGGGATATCATCAGTTTCATTAGATGAAATATTTAAATAAAATTTGATCATTTTGGGGAGTGTATAGTTCACAAGTGTATTTCCTTAAATTATAAAATATCATGTATTGCATATAAAAACAAAAAAACTGAGTTTACATGGTAGCATCATGGTACGAAAAACAATTTACCGACAAAATAGAAATTTTTAACCCCCTCATAGTGGCCAACTATTTAAAAATAGCATAGTCTTCCCCATGTAACCATGGGAATATTTTTTTAAATTAATTTAAAAATTTCATAAACCCTATTAACTCAGCTAATCAACCCCTTATCAAGATTATATGAATTCATTTTTCTATGAGGGTCCATATAATGTTTTTTTAACCTCCAAACCACTTTATAGGAGGATCGATGCTTGGATAACCACATTCAATTCATATATAATATGTTATCTTATCACATTTATTCTACCCTTAACTCTTCTTAATTACCTTATAGGGATTGTTAGCTAATCAGGTTGTGTATGGAACAAATATATATTTTTTGGATTTCAAATCTAGGTTTTATTCTTTAATTTTTGTTTCATTCATTCATGGTTAAAAAATCCTTTTCCAGGTGTTCTGTTTCTTGATTCTATGATAATTAAATGTGTTTCATTGATATTTTACATGCAATTAAACAAATGTATGAATGATTACTTTTATTTTTTTCATTTGAAATATGAAATTATATTTTATTAAAATTTGATCTGGAATTGTTCTAAGAAAAACAATTTTGGGAAACCCCAAAATTCCAATGTAATTGGATATTGATGTGTGATTTAAATTTAGTTGAAAAAATGATTATTTTTAATTTTTTTATAGATAAGAATTTCTTGAATTTAATTTATAATAATCATTGATTTATTTTATCATGAAAAATGCCTAAATTTTTTAAAAACATTTTATTAATGGGAAATTGGAATTCTAAAACCGAAAATGGAAATATTATACTTTAAATAATTTGGAAATAATTTTCCCATTATTGATTAATTGATTGACCACATGTTATAGTAGGAAGTTATAGGTTTATTTAGGAGAAATATTATAAAATAATTATTCCCTATAAATGGGTTGATGTTCTATATCTCTAGAAAAAACATTATTTAGTTGATGTTATCTCTTATGGGATGTCGATGAGTACTCATTGGAGTGAAGTCTGTGCACATATTTATGTGATCATGGATATGAGATGTGTGATGATCCTGTAACTAGGAACTGTAATACCTCAAATCAAATGACCATGGTTATTATGGTCACCACTTTGAAATATATATTCCCATGATTGTGTATATTTTTTAATCATTTATAAATGATTTATATAAATATTTCTATATAAATGTTTTTTAATAAATTTATTAACATGATTCCATCTTTTTAACAAAAAATAATCTTTTTATTTAAATATTGAATATCACTTACACTACTATTTTGGTTAAAATTGAAATATAAATTTGGATTATATATTATGTGATATTTTTGTGAAATAGCTGGTGATAACGTACTATGATTTAGGTCATAACTAACTTATGACTTTGGGGGTTTTTAGATTTTTATCTCCTAGATTTGTGTATTAGGAATGTACCTATGTGAGGAGGTGTATGTTATTGACCATTGGGATTGGATTGCAGATACCTTCTGAATGTTTTAGTTTATTCTTGACTAATTTTGAGTAAATTGATGTTGTTCTGTATTGGGATTTGAAAAATCAATTTGGTTTCTAGCACACTTCCCCATTTAGATTTCTCTTTTGAGGATACTAATATATATCTGTTTCATCCATTGCATTTGGGGATAAAATCCTTCCCTCTTACATATTTGATTATTCCAAGTGATATTCTAAAACCCATGGAAGTAACAAATTTTATTCATGTTATGTCAGTGGATGTTGAAATAACATAGTTCCAAGGTATCATGGTTGGTTCATGATGAATAATCATTAAAAAAAATTATCATGAATCAACTATCATAATGTTAGTAATTTTTTCCTATTGTGATGTATCATTCTTAATTAATGGAATTATATAATCATCAGAAAAACCCATGATGATTATATGAAGATCTTTTATAGGATTAGGATGAAACATTTTGTACCCTGACCACCCTAGTATCATTAATTTTAATATAAAGAGATAAAATATACCATTTTATTCTATATATTTATAGTTCCAACATTTCTTATCTCCTTGATATTATTCCAAATTTATAGGATGGCCAAATATAATAAAATTTGTAACATATCATGCCTAATTATTGGTATTGAAATAATTAAGGTAATAGTAAACATAGGTTAAAATCTCCATGAACCATTGGATGGAAAAAATTAAATGGGTTGAGAAATACATTCATAGATTATTATTCCTTAAAAATCATATTTTCAAGATAAAAATAAAACACTGAAACCAAACTTTATGATGACTTGAATATAAATAATACAACATAAATGAAATATAAGACAATAATATTATATTACCAGTAGATATTAAAATAAGACAACCCAAAATTGAGAATGGAATCATGATATAGGGACACAAATATAGAAAAACACTGACCACACGAAAAGTGATCTCGAATAACCAAATCTTGAAATTTGAATCTTTATGATCCACTATAAAAATAATATAATTTCCCTTTACTATTGTTATGATGAAAATTTATTTTATATGAACCAATATTTATATACTAGGGGTGTTTAATAGTATATTTTTTTGCTATTACCTAGATGATTTATACAATAACCCACTTGTAAAATAAAAACAACCCTCTTAGATAAAAATATAAATCCAATACAAATGTAATAAACAAAAAAAGTAAAAATTAAAGATTTTACTTAAATAAATAGTTCTTTAATTATTTTCCAATGTATCACGCATTCCATTTTCACACATAAAAGAACACAAACATTAAAATGTATCCCTAATACTCATGATAGATAGATCATTCATCAACTAACTCAATAATTAGTGATAATTCATCAAGTTCCTCTAATCTGACACATTGTGCTATTTAATTTCTATTTACTAAAAATTGAACACACACTATTATTTTTATGCTATGTTAACACATGATATTACTTCCTATAAATTAACCATTCCCTTTAAAAAATTTAATCAAATATAATTGTCATGTTATCAAAGAATAATATTTTACAATGATAAGTTGAATGGGTTATTCCAAAACATTAAAACTACAATGATTCAAACTAATATAACAAAGTGGTTTCCTATAACTAAATCTGGAAACTATTAGTATTCAAATCTAAAAAATAAGAAAATAAAATACGCCAATTCCAATTGCAGGTCAATAAAATAAATAGCAAATCTAGTTGACGAAAAATATCTTAAAATGGGGAAATTGGAAGTGTTCTAGCTGATGTGGACTGTTTTTATAATTCCTTCTAAAAATCTCAAAACATAATTATAAAATCATGAGTAATCATTTATATCTGATTATATAATCCCCAAATTTTTTTTACTCATTTAAAATTGTAATGATCTGGAAAATATAGATGAACACAGTGAGCATAGATTCATTCATCTAGATCCAATTCACTTTGATCTGATGAAAATGGGTTATAAATGAAGAATATTTAACAAATGGTGAGCCAACCATATGAGTGCTACTATAATATACCTTGGGATACATCGATATTCCACACGGTTTTATAGACACTATCCTAATCAATTGAGATGAACATACCAACGAAATTACCAATTAACATGGTGTTGTTTTTTGTTTTATCCAAACCATGAAACAACCATGATCTTCTCATGTAACAGAGATATTAACTTTTTGTCATTAATGGAGAATCTACATGGTCTTTTGTAACTATAATCAGTCCATATAACCATAAAATTTATTTTTAATGATATTAAAATAATAACGAAACATACAAAACTCAACCCAAATAATAAATATCTAAAAAATATAAAATAAAATGGAATATTAACTCAAACTATTTGTGTTGAAAATTGACTCATTTCTAATAAATAATTTATGTAAGTAAAATTGTTTATATTTATATTTTCTTGAATCAATGAAACCTTATATTTCATATCATTTATTATATTTGTTCTAACATTTACAAATGGAGACCATTATAAGATTATAAATATGATGAAACATAGAACTGCATGATATCATATCATTTCCACCAATTAAATAAAAGAAATTATTTAAATATAATTCCATTAAATTTTTGAACGAAATTAGTTTATTTTTTCAATATAATAATTACAAACCAAAAAGTAAAAATTAAACCATTTTAATATGGTAATAAAATAATAATACATTTAATCTATTTTAATTTATGAGATTATTCAATTACAATAGTAATAGGTCAAATAATTAATTCTCAAAATTTACATATGGAATTGAAAAAAATATATTAATATGATATATTACATATTTTCATCATTCTAAAACACTAACACTATTGATGGATAACATCATACATCTTCCTTATTTGAAGACTGTTTATAGATAATATCATGATAATTCAAGTGCTAAAATATCATCCATATTTAAAAAAAATTAAAAATAAATTTTTGTATGTTATTTGATGATTCCCACCATTCATCAAAAAATTTGACACAGCCCATTAACAATATAATCTAAAAATACTTTAATATTAGGATTACTAATTTTAGCCCTATAAAGTATTATATAATTGAAATATATATATTTATCTTATCAGATGTTATCATATCACTTATTATAAATCATTTGAATTCTAATTTTTTATTTTATTGTAATATTTATTATTTCAATTTAATTTTTTAATTTTTTATTTATTCAAAACTACCACACTAATTCATCCATCAAATCTTATACTAGTTTTATCGTGATCAATAATTGTTTTTAAATGTTAAAAAAAGTTATTCAAATCTATAATGATATTTTTACACATTAATTAATTGAATTGATATATTCAAAAAAATTATTTAAAGCATAAATTCTTATTAATATAAGATAATTTAAATAATTTGAAATGAATTTATTAAGATTAATGTTTCCAATATCAATATAGATTGAACCTAAATGAGTACTAGAATAGAAATTATTCAATAAAAGTAACTATAAGACAATACTATTTAATAAATTAAGATTTAAAAAATAAATACCATTTTACACAGTTATTTTGAATATTTCATTTCATTTCACTAGGAAGAATTAAACACAAATTTTGATATAAAATTTTCTAATCCAGCTTATTCCGTAATTAAATTATGTATAACACATAGAAGTTTTAAAAAATTCTACATATCCAAAAAATAAATTTCCTAAAAATTCATCAAAAGAAATTATAAACAATAAAAAAATAAATAATTTATAATTTATTATCAATATTAATTAATATATTAATTTAATAATTTTACCAAGTCCATACATACAGAAGATGATATTGAAAAGGAGAAAATTAAATAATAAAAATAAAAATAAATGATGATAACCATTCAGAATATATATATTAAAAAATTTCAAAGTTAAAATAAAATATTAATTATTATGGAATTTAATATCTTAATGAACAATAGAAAAAATATTTTATATCACAATTCTATCAAAATATTTTATCAAAATATTTCATTATACTAACCTAAAATGGGTTACATCATTTTTTCCAAAAAGAAGAAAAAATAATGTCAATAGATATAATAACTCAATGACATAAGAGTCAAAATAAAATATATCTTGTTAACCATGTAATATATCAAAATGAAATGTAATTATTAATATTTATTCCATAATTTCATTGAATTATCATTTAGTTGTTCAAGATGTTTCAATGTATGATACATTTCTACAAAAAAGCTGAATATGAATCTATCCTCACTAAATAATAGATCTAATATTTTTACCCTACTGTAATAAATATTTAAAAAATACACCATTACCTTATATCTCCTCACTAATAATAAATATAATTGCTAATTTATGAAATAATAATACTTAAAAATAAATTAGATGGATTCAATAACTGTATATTTTTAAAAAATTATAACTCAAAATTACAAAAAATTATAAAAATAATAAATAAAGAACAACTTTTTTACATAATAATTATAATTGTAAAGACATTTCTAAAAAATTGAAATGAAATTCAACTTTTATTTAATATTTTTAAATAACACATTGGTTGAAAATGGTTTATTTATTCCCCATTCTTAAAGAACAAATGTGTATTTGTTTATGAACGAAATTGTAAAATAAGTATCTAATAATCATTCAAACATTATAACTTATATAATTTTTATGTCCTTGATTATATAATATATATTTATTTTTAATTTTCATATTAAATTGTCCAAATTTTTTATTTCACAATCAGGTCCTCCTGGAATTGGACAGTGATGACCACAAATAGTACACCCTCAAATATTTTCAATAATTTATTTAAAATTTTACATCCACGTTTTTATTTCTCTAAAAACCAATTTTTTTGTGTTAAAATTTATAATTGAATATATTTTCATAATACAGTAATGAAAACATTCATTTTTTAATTCTTATTAGTCAGAATAGTCTATAAAAATTATTATATCTCCCAAGTTATTATATTACTATTTGTCATTGTTGGAAACCACTCCATGAAACTATGGTCGATCATCATATAGAAATAATAAATTTTTGTTTTACTTTTGTTATTATATACTAGAACATATAATTTAAATAGTTGATTCATAATTGTATACTCTCTTTATACTATTATTTAAAGATAAATTTTTTTTTAAAAATGGTTTTCATTCGCATTATATTGAAGAATAATATTTTATAATGTTAATGATAATTTTTCCATGTATTATTATTTATTTACACTTTTCAAAAATGATAGTGAATTAAAAATAGCAAATATTCATAATATAGTAATAGATGATAAATTATTTCCAAAAAATTAATTAAACCTCAATGTAAATTCATATTCTATATGTTCGGATCAATGGGAAGATATGGTGTCACTATATAAGGAATGAGACTTTTATATACATAGTGAATTGCCATTTCCCATATAAACTATAGTTTGGAATTATTATTACTACCTTACCAACTCAATGAAATAAACATTATTTAATACTAGACACATCAATATAAACATATCCGTAATTTGTTATTTATAAACCTAATTCAGAAGAATTATATTGATCTTTACTGGATGTCTCAAGATTTTCTCAATGCGATGACTTAAAATAAGGGTAAAAATATGTTATTGGATGTACTATAATATTTAATTTAATAAAAATATGAATATAAAATAACACTAAAAAATGATTGTCATATATAAAACAACAAAAATAGATTATAAAATCAATAATTTACATATCCAAAACAAGAAATATGAAAATAAATAGATAATGTGTTCAACATCAATAACCATTTATATAATATATATGAAACATTAATATAAAATAGTTCCATAAACTTTAGATAATCAAAACATATTATAAACTAGTTTGATTCAATTACATCAATAAAATATTTTCATAAATATATAATCACTAATATTATAAAGATTATTATAAACTATATAATGTGCAATAAAACTCTAATCCTATTGGGATTCAATACTGATGAAGCATTCTAATCCCATTTTGAATATAATAAAAATAAAAGATAACTCAACCAATAAAAAAGATAATTCAATTTTCATCCATTTCTTATCATAGTTACATTTAATTTATATATATATATACCACAATACTCACACCATTATAAAATAAATATCATAAAGTTCCATCAAACCCCACTTCCCAGTGACTCTATTAAAATAGATAATATAATATCCAAGATGGAAGAATTACAATGTTTGTTATATTTGATTAATTATAGATCAATATTTGTTAGAAAAATATTTTCTGTATTGGAATAATTTTTTAAAAATCCAATTCAACTAATATGTTGAATTTTATTAAAAATATATTCACACCTTCACATAATCAATACATAAGAATGAATATTTTCAATAAAAATTAAAAATTACTAAATCAAATTATGTTTAATATCTACATAGAACCAAACGTATTTTTATATATATCCATGATATAGAAATTTAGAGGTCATGGGAGGTATATATCCATATATCTATCCTTTTATCGAATAATAAATTGAACCACTAATGAAAATTGTATAATAAAAGTATATTCAAATATCCTAAATATAACAACTAAAACATAATCTAAAAAAATTTAATATTTATTAATAGAGTCAATAAAAAGATTCTTGATGGTATATATTTAAATAAAATATATTTCATATTCATGCACTATTTGGTTTCAATATTTTTTTGATTCGAAATAGTTGTGAAACCAATAGTATCATAAAATAATTATACTGCGAATTGTTTTTCAAAATAACTCTTTTCCATCAAACCAATTTTTTTTACATATTTTCCATGTTTGATTAAATAAAATTGTAAAAAATATTACTACATTAAAAACCTCACCCATTATTTTTTAGATAGATAATTCCAAAAAAAATATTACAACCCAATATAAATTATCCATTATAAAAAAATGGATTACAAAATATTTATTATTGATATCATTCATCATAAAACTACACTACATCAATTCATATGATTAAAAAAATAACATATAATTGTTTTAAAAAAATGGAATTTTGTATTCCCAATTCCTACATGGAATCATTTAATACACATATAAATGGATTATCACTCTGACCAACATAGATAAATTATTGTAGTATAATATATTATGGCATATACCTAAAATTTAAAACATTTCATTTAGTAAAAAACCCTCTCTCTTGATGTAGAGATGTCCAAATAATATTTATATCATCTGCAGGACACTGGTTATTCTGAATATAAATTTAATAATAACCAAAATTAGTTGTTTTTGTTTTTAGATATTGTATAGATGAATATTGTTCTTATTTTTGGCTAAAACGTAATTATTTTATATAACAATATATCATTGAGGTACCTATAAAATAAATTGATTTATCTAACCTTATATTTCAATTGGATGATATTATTTAATAATTAAACATACTGATTATATCTATAGTGGTGGTATCATACATTGTAGTGGATATTATAAAAATACCACCACCTAAAAAATACTAAAAGAAATAACTATATGCATATATATATATATATATTAAATTATTCATTTAAATTAATAAAGTTTGTCATTATATTTTTTGGATGTTTTATGTCTTTATAGAAATATAAAATAATATTTCACACATGCAGTAACACCTATTTGAAAATTTGATGTTTTATTTTAGATATTATTAAAGGCAAGAACAATTTCATTAAAATATTAATAATAACCAATTAATTTGGTTGTATATAATTTAATTCCATTTCTCAATATGTTGAATATGATATATGTTGGAATCATGAATAATATATGATTAGTGTGTGGATACATTGTAAAAAAGGAGTTTACTAATATGATGTTTCATGTGGTGTGATATAGAAATTAGTCATGTTAATGGTATGTTCTATATGATTTTATTAAAACAAATTATATGATGTTGGATAGGATGGATACTATCTCTAAATCTATTAATATGGTTGAGAGTTGATATGATGGGAATTTATTATTATGTAGTGTTCCCATTGAAGAAACATAAAATTTTGTGTTTGGAGGGTTTTGTTGTGTGGTAATTTTTGGATGATATAGATACATTTAGTGTCAACGAATAATGTGACAGTGCATAGAGAAAGTAACTTGATTGTTTGTAAGAATTTTCCAGTAATTGGACTAGATATCTTGGTTATAGAAAATCATATTTTAGGGAGGTTATAAATTCCAATATTTTATGGAATGGTAGACTCATGATGTCATTGGATTTATTTTGCGATTTTGGGTTCAAATTTTAAAAAATATTATCACATAAGTTTACAATATTAACCAGTGGTTTTCTATGAGCCTTGATGTTTCTAAAAGGGTCAAAAACTGAGTTTTTTGAGTATTGGGTGTTTTCTGTTTTTTATGTGATATATATAAATTTTTTAAATAATTAATGCCACTCTATATGCATGTTTTGAAAAAAAAACATTAATAATAACGAAAGGTGATTTATTTTCTATTCATGTAATACTGCTGACAGAATCAATATTTATAAAATATAAATTCATATAATGATATTTTTAGTGCAACATTTTGGATTAATTGAAATATCAATATTCATTAATGATATTTATAGATATAGTATGGTATTTTCATTTAGGTAATGATATCACTTTTGAAAAATGATTTAATATCATTCCATTTAATTAATAATTCATAAAAAACCTTTTTTAAGGAATTTAATGCCATAACATGCCTAGGATATGAAAAATCATCAAAAGGTTTATCTCATTCTATCTTCATATCCAAGGGATATCTCCTCTATTCTATGTTATAATTTTTATCCCTATGAGGAATGATGTAAATATGGTTATGGATAATATTTCACATGTTAATATCATCATGATTTATCAATATATTTTTACTTCCGAAAAAAATCCAAAACAAAATTTTTCTTGTTGTGTTTTCCAAATTTTACTAATTAATACTAAATTGAATGAAGTTGCATACTGATTGGAGACCTAGGAACTCTAAGAATTTGGAAAAAAAATTATAATTATAAATGTTTTTAAATTTCATTTAATAAGATAAAACAGATTAGGTAATTGATATGATACAGGCAATAAAACAACTTGGGAAATTTATTGAAACTAAGAGATACCGTACAATAGTAACGTATGGATGTTTTTTGGTATAATATAGAACTAATATGTGTTATTGTTATAGAGATAATATGAAAGTAAATATATTTACATGGATGTTTAGTTTTTATATGTATTGTTGTTGAGGTTTATAGATATGATATAGATGGTATGGGTCATTACCTTGAGTGATGATAGAGGTTTGGTAATGGTGTGGTCAAGAATATACATCTCATTATGGGTGGTTTCCTATACAGTGTAACATATATAAATGGATGGTGTCAACCATAAAAATGTATGTGGGTGCACATCCTTAAGGCCATGTAGTGTGGTGAGAGTGAACACTAGATGGGATTGTATAAATTTATATATTTATAGATATGTTGTTACTAATATAAGGAAATAAATTTGGATATACTTATGATTTATCAATGTGAATCTATGATTTTCTAGTTTGTTACGGAGGATTTATGACCTCAGGAAAATGTTTTTGATATGAAGGCTATGGGATGTTCAAGAATGACTCACCATTCAGGTATAATTCCAATTCATAATTGAAAAAAGTGTTTAAAACCATCTCAGGAAATGATCTGCACTGTGGAGTCATGTATTTTACATGTTTTTTTCTTTCATAGATTTTATTATTGAAATAAACCAATATATTTTGTGATATTAAATAGTGAAATAATATGTGGTGTCCAATTGAGATATTACTCACAGAATTCACATTCCATTTAAGAATCATGTTGATGATATGATATATGTATTAGATAAATGAATATTATCATAATTTGGATTTTAGCAGGAAATAGATGTGAAATTGAATGATTGATTGGTTTATTTGATTTTTTATATGGGTTGGGTGTTTCTCCAAAATCAGGTTTATGGTTTGTTTTGAAAACATAATACATATATATATATATATATGATTATGATTAATACAGAAAATAATGTGTACTTATTTATGACATAATAATATGTTAGATTCTTAATAATATAAATGTATGTATATTTTGGGATTTCTGTTTCATTTTTTTTTCAAATTTCCTAATTAATGTTCTATTTATTGATCCATGTATATATATAATCTATATAGGCTATTATGTCCCTGGAATCACCCCACACACCCACATTTCATGTTATCAACCTTTTTAATATTAGAATGTATGGATATTATAATGTATGAATATTTTCATGTATAACAACATAATTTTAGGAAGAGGTCATGTTGCTTCCTAGAGGAAGGATATTAAAAATGTTTTAGAATAAGTTTTTCCTTATTCATTGAATTCATTTTTACTATTGATATTTGTAGTGGCACATAAAATTATTATAAACATGTTTTTAAATATTACTAATAATATTAACTACTTAATATTACTGAGGATTATATACTAGTGGATCATTTGGATAATTGTATTTGTACATCATAACAATGGATTAATCATTCAAGTTCAATTTCAAAATCTATTAAATGATTGGTTCATTTTTTTTGTTTTATTACCATAACATAGAAAAGTAAATTATACTTTTCAGTTAGTCTAGTAAATTAATAAACATTAAAAAACATTTCAAGTATTTATATACAATATAAATAATTCACTAAATCACACCCCCTTATATAGAAATCATATTTTGACTTCATTTTGTGAAATAAATCAATTTTCATCAAACTAGATCAGGATTCCAGTGATGGTTAAGGTGTTTTAATTTTATTTTAGAGATTAATTATGTTATTAATTTGGTTTCCATTTTGAATAAAAATATTTGAGTGAATATAAAAATTTCCCCTAGTTTAATTATAAAATATAATTTCTTTGGAATCATAGAATGGTTACATATTTTATTCTTTATGATTGGATGTGGAAAATAATATAATAATTTGAAAAATTCATATTATAGATAGTTTTGTTATGGAAATTATTTATTGAAGGAACATTGAAAATGAATGTAAAATTATTAATTCAATCACAGTGCTAATTTTAGGGAATCGAGTTATTATAGTTCATGGAATGAAAATTAAAAAAAGAGATTTATATTATTTATTAAATATATATGATGTAAAATTTAATTTAAATGTATTAATGTTTCAAAATATTTAGTACCAAATATTTGATTTTATTATTATCTAATTCTATATAATTGATAAATTATATTTTATGGATAATACTATGGATATCTAAAAAACGATATTCAGAGAAACTCATGTAGAATCCATGGGGAAAAAATACTGTGTAATATTTCAGTTCATATTGTTATGAATTTTTCTACTATTAATGATTAGAATTAAATTTTATTCCCATTAGATTATATAAATTGTATATATTTTATGTATTAAATCGGCAATGGATATTAATTCAACAAGGCTTCTATTATTGATAATGATTATTTTTTCAAATATATGATTACATATATGGTTCAAACATATGTTAATAAATTTAAAGAGGCGACAATTCAAGATAAATAAATTTATTTAGAAAATTTAAAACTCATATCCCAAATCTAGTGGTATTTATGAAAATATTTCTTAAAATTACACATTGAAAATGAATTTTATTATAGTAAAATTAGATAATATTCCAATTATCTTACCACTTTTCTTATATTGAATGTGAATATTGAGGATGGTGGTGTTGGTTGTGGTATTGTAACTCCACGAGATTTCATAGTATGTTATTTTTTTCAATTTAATTTAATAACTTGCACTACATGAAACACCGAGTTAAGCGCACCACAACTTACCAATCTAGCTACTCAAAAGATGTTATGAATACTATCAATAAAATTGTGAAATATATAATATCCTTATAATTTTAGAATACATATTGTGTGTTTCTTGGATTTATTGTAAGAACAAATTCATTTTATTCAGATAAAAGAAGTATTTTTCAAAAAAATGAAATTTTACCACCTTTTAATGGTGAACCATCTTTAAACACAATATTTGAAACTTTTATATATTCAATTTGACAATATAAACTTCTTATTTAAATCGGGACATAATAATTTAGTTTCAATAAATTTTTAGTGTATTCTTATAACCTTCATATTAGGTTGAATATTGAAAATTTTATATTTTAACTGGAAACAAATTTTTTGATTAAAATAATTTATATTGTTGAATTATACATTTTAATGTTTTGGAAGTATAAATAGGTTATATTTATACCATTTAATAAAATTCTTGTCATTGTATTTAATTTCACTTTGAAATTGGACATAAATAAGTGACAATCTTTTGATAGTTATTATTTCTTAAAAATATGATTTTAAGTTTTAACAATGAGAATTAAAATTAAATTAATAAATTCAGATTCTATATTTTAAATTTGGTAAAATTGAATTCATTTTTGAATTTAGAATATCAAAATTATTTTAGGGTAAAATTTTGTTATTTTTCTAAATACAATAAGTTTATAATGAATAGTGAAAAACACTGTGTTATTATTTTAAAACGACTTTTTATTTTTATAATTAGATATTTTATTAAAATTTATTTATAGTAAAAATTTATATATAATACCTATAAAAGTTCAATTTAATTCATTGGAGTGATTTTATAATAAAATTTGATATATAAAATTTTATCGAACTTTTTACCATTGTTTACCCACCTCCTAGAAGCATTTGAGAATTTTTATAAAAAATAATTTTACCGCTTCTGTGAGTTGAATTTAAAAAATATGACTGACATGGTAGATATCAGTATTTAAAATGTGGTTCAAAAAGATGAAAATAATTTTTGGTCAATGTAACTTTTGACTTTTATTTATCGCGGTTAAAAGTAAATAGGGTAATTGAAGGAAAAAATATCATAATTACCCTAACACATGTCCTAATTTAATTGGATAAGTGTTATTAAACCCCAAACAAACTTCTGAATAAAATATGATCCCTTATGTCCAATTGGATTAGATTTGGACATTTATTATTATTTAAATCAAGGAAGAGTTAAAAGTGTTAAATTCAATGTTTACTAAATAAACTATTTTTAATATAATGTTACGAGTTATATAAATTATACCAAAAATATTCATTAAAAAGATAATAATATTTACTACATAGTGGTATTTTATTTATATTTTTTAAAATATAAATAATTTTATTTATTTATGACACAATGATGATGTAGTAATTACCTTATTAATGAATTATGAAAATAATTGATATTATAAATACCCAAATTAATGTAATTTGATACTTTTTATGAATAAAACTAATTTAATATCATAATATTACATTATAGGGTTGATGAAATTAATTTTTTTCGATGTAATAATGATGTTATAAATTTATAAAAAACAAAATACCAAATATTGTCAATATTGACATAAAAGTGTTTTTAAAACAAATATTATATTATTAATTGATATTATATTCCTAAAAATATAAGTATTGTCCAAAGGACTTATATAATGATAGGTGTATCATTAATGAACCACTTGGTATTCTCTTTAATGTTTATAGTATGTTTATTTACCATATAATATAAATATATAAAGAGACATGGTAAATATATAAACTAATTAGCTAAGAGTTAAATCTAAATGGTAAAATTAATATATTGACCCAAACTGGTCTAAAATCTACTGGTTGATTGCTGTTCGACCCATCCCCACCATATAATTTAAATAATTGATTTTGGAGCCATTAGAAACCAAAATTATTTTATTATAAAAATAATATTTCTAGCTTTTCCTAATGTACCCCTCACCCCTCTTATAAATGGGAACTCCCCATTCTCTCTAATTTACTCTATAAAAGCCATAGGCTAATCCAAATCCAACCCAAATATCCCCAAAACTAACCTACCATTATCATAAAGGCATTATTTTGTTCATAAATCCAACATAATGAAACCTTTTGATCAAATAAAAATGATGAACCTAAAGAAGAGGTAATGTTTTCACCACCCTATTTCCAGTTCATTTCTTCATCCGATTAATTGTTCTTTGTTATTACCATTCCAAAATAATATATCTAGTACCATAAATATACTGTGCTGTTATTTTAAATATGGAACAATCATATTCATTATTATATCTATCTAATAAATGATAATTTCACCATGCGTTCGTACGTATGGCTTACCGTCTCCACGTCATTGTGTAATTTTTTATTCAACACTATGTTATTTAGATTGATATAATGATGAGTGATATGAATATAAATAATTAAAATAACATTCAATTGTATCTGTAAAATTAATATACCATCCAATTCCACACGTTTAATGAAATGATATAGTCGCTCATGTGTACGTACGAATTACTATCTCCACGACGTGATGTGATTCATTTCCACGTTCATCGCCCATCAATGATTAAAAAAAATATATTACTAATAAGTATGTAATATATGAAATAATAATGATACTGGATATATATATATGTATTTATTTATGTACTTATATATATCTTATCCACTTACTTATGTTCAATACAATATGAAAACAGAAATATCGTTTATGAGTACATACGGCCTACCATCTCCATAAATTGTGTTTTCCACTTCATATATCTATCTATTATAAATATTAATATTCTAAATATATGTGATATATAAACCAAGGTTTATATTATGTAATTATTTAAATCATTATCTAAAAGATATCATCAAATATAACAAGTTAAAACACATACGATAAAGAAAGCTATTATTACCCGAAATGTTAAGTTAAGATGGAAATAATTATTAAATGGGTAGTATGAATTCATAAATGAATCATATATGATACAATAAATATAAATATCATTTTGATAAAATTTAATAATATACTATGTTAATTATACAAGAGGTTAAACGTACCCTTGACCAATGGAAAGTGCAAGGTAAGGGGTTTCTTATCTAACTTTTAATTCTGTGAGATTTCCATTGTTCAGCCCTTATTTATTGCATGTGGTGTATTTTTTACATACATTTGATATATATTATCATTATTCTCTTTATATTAATGATATTATGTAATTCATATGGTTTTTATTTCCTGTTGTTTATATGACTCGGTTGATTACAATGGGGTAAGGTTTATTTCCCCAATCTCATTATTATTAGAGATTGTTCATGTGTAAGTCTTTTCTGAGACATACATATCGTAAATACACATATTTTATAAAAATGAATTCAAAAGGAATATCTTAAGGTTTAATGGGAGGGTCTATTTTACTAGATCATCATTTTAATTGGTTTAATTATTTATCTTTTTAAACCCTTTTAATTAATGTCAATGTTTTCAAAATTATTATAATGATTTATTAATATGGACATGAATGTTTTTAAATGATGATTATATTAAAAAGTTTCAATGAGGTATGGGACACTTTGATTATAAAATCCCTTTTTGATGACTACCTTTATAAATTGTGATAATTTTAAATGATTTTATAAGAGAGGGGTATTTATCTCAAAACATTTTACTGACCAATTTCATCTATGTCAACATAATTTAATGGATTTTAAACATCATTGACGTTGATTCATTATGATACAATTCTTCCATATTATATTTGTTTTTTTGTGATATGTTTGACTATGGATGTGTTATTTTTATGTTATTCATGGATTATGGTTAAATTATTGACATTTGGTATGCTAAATTTAATATGAATGTTTATGTTATATTTCAACCTCTTTTTAAGATAAATGTGTCAGACTAGTATGTTCCGGGTTGGGGACGGGTAAAAGTAAGCCCACTGGGTTGGGGTCTGGTTATAACAGACCCTCTATATTGGAGTCCAATTATAGGGGCTCTCCGGGTTGGAGTCTGGTTATAGAGCCTCTCCCGGTTGGAGTCCAGTTACAGATGATCTCTAGGTTGGAGTCCGGTTACAATGGCTCTCTAGGATAGAGTCTGGTTACAGAGGCTCTCCAGGATGGTGTCTGGTTACAGTTAGCCCCTTTGTCCCGTAACGAGGCCTTGAAATAGAAATTAAATTCTGGTTCTATACATTCCCTCATTATGAAAATGATATTGATGGATCGTATGGACATTATACTAGTAGAATACCAGTGATTATGTTTTATTAGGGAACTATTTACTAAGATCATATTCCTTCCATAAAGTATTTATTTTTATTATCTGTAAAGTCATGTGTTTTCAATTATTCATCGTGCCTAATGTTTTTGTAATCTAATGTTGTATTACTTATCATTTCTGAGAATTTGAGCACACCCCATTCTTATGTATCATTTTCCTAGGATTATATGAACTGTTTTATTGTTGATAAGATGGGTTAATTTTGATGATTAATGAAGTTCTCAAAGGATCATTTACATTTCGTTATATTTTTAAATGTGTAATTTATTGTTAATGTTTATAGTATATTTTCTTGAACATCTAAACTGATCGGTCTTTTGGGGCTTTATTCCTTGTAACCATGCAAATTTATTAAAATAATTCACTAACTCTGGTAATCTAGGATCAGGGCGTTACAGGTATTGAGTCATTAGAAGACCTTATATATAAAAATTGAAATTTATCAACCTAAGGGTTCCTACCTAAGGTATGTAGTCAGATATATATATATATATATTAAATTATGATAATTATTTTTTTATAGTATAAAAAGTCATGTTAAATAAATCAATATCACTTTTATACGATAATTTTATTTTATAATTTTTTGATGAATAGTTACTATTTTAGGCTGTAAATTTTTTATTCCATACTTTAAGAAGATTAATAATATTTATATAAACAAATTAAAAATATTATTAAAAAATACAATAATAGAATTTAATTCATAATATCAATAGATAATTTATAAAATTTATATTTTACATAAATATTTCATGATTTAGTGGTGTTATTTACAAGGATTGTAATTTTTGGTTTAGTAGAGTAATTTTAATTTACACCATACTATATATACATTGTGATTTGTAGGAAATATAAATAACATAGATAATATATTTTTAAATTCATTTAGAAACTTCACATGTAAAATTATAGAATAATATTTTGTTATTTAAGTAACATAATTGAAGTTGTCACAAATTAGACCATTGTAAGGTTGATTTTATTACTATATCTTATATAAATTAATGTGAAGAAATAAATAAAAAATTTATAATAACGGTAATGAAAAATATATATCTTTCGTTATATATGTAGTAATAAAATCACTGTTAAATTAACAGTTTTATATTATTTACATCAACATTACTTCTCATTTCATATCTGAAAAAGGAGTTTTGAGGAGATTTGGGAAGTGAAAAGGGTGCCATTTTATTTTTATTAATGATGGATATGTTATGATAAAATTCTTTGTATCAAAAAATTAGTTTTTCAATAGGGTAAATTAAAAAAAAAATTGATTTTTATATCAAAATTCATAATTTTTATCTCTTTGTGAAAAAGGAAATGAAGTAATATTTAAAATGGATGAATTCTTATAGAGGTGAGAAATAATTTACCTATTTTTTAATTTTCAAAAAAAAAATTGATATTTATTTCATGTGAGATATCCTAAAAACAAATGTACTTTATTCCTGAATGAGTATTGTATTTCCGGGCATTAAAGACCTAGTAACATTTTATAATGAAAAAATAAAAATTTCAGTTAACTAAAATATATATGATATAAAACTATACTAAATAGGAATATATAATTGAAGTATCAAACATATTAAAAATGAAATAAAACTAATTCACCACTTATAGATTTTTAGATTCAAATGAATCAACCTATACAATATATACATTTATATATATATATATATAGAGAGATGTAGAAAAATTGATACAATGTGAAAATTATTTTTATCATTTATTGATTATTTTTATTTTATAAATTCTTTTATGATTATATAAATTATAAAATATTCACAAATCCAAACATACACTTTATATGGAGGGTATATAAAGAATGTGCTTATATGTTGATATCTTTCAAATTTTATATTAACACTGAGTACATGAGTCGATTGTTTTACTCTTACATGGTTAATCATAAAATAAGATATGATTGTTAATGAATTAATTTCATATATTGAATTTTAATAGTTTATATCAGATAATAAGGATTATATAATTACTAAAGAAAATCAGTATATGCCTTGGTAAAAATATCTTTCAATTGGGAAGGTTTAAAAGTATAAATGAAATTTCAACAAAAGAGATATGTATTTAAATAACACAAAGACATGCATAAATTTAATTAATTGAATGTATTTATATCCTATAATTCATATCGTTAATAAAATGGATATTTTGGCTGACATAGCATGATTATGATATGTGTAACATAATAATGTATCGTGTATTTAAAAATTTTCCACCCACCCCAATTATAAAGGTATACCATATCTTATCATATCTCAGTTCCATTTGGGCACTTCGATTCTACCATTAGGTTCCCTAAACCCTTAAAAACATTATTTCCCCTGATGTAAATATATGAGTCTCATAATGATACAATCTTAAGAAGGTATAAGTTTTATGACAAATGATGATACCCATATAAGATGATGTTAATGGAACAAAGAATGAATGTTAGGTATCGGGGTTAGGCATTATATTATAATCCAATTTTTAATCATGATTGTTCACAATTGATATTACCTTGGGGAAATATTTTTATCTCTATATCTCTTATTACTCATATATTCACATATGCTATAGTTATTTTTCCTATTTTCATTATTTATATCCATTATCCAATCCTAAGTACTTAAATAGACAAAAAATATATATATTTAGGGAATTTCATTTTTATTTCCTATCTTCAATTTAGAATATTTAACTTATATATCGTTTTTCATGATTTTTTTCAATTTTTTAACAATAAATAAAATTTAGGGAATTTTCATTTTCACTAGCTATACATTTATTTTCAAATGATTAAAATGAATCTATTCAAATTATTTCCTTTTGGATTAATTTTTATTACTACAATATTTTTAGTGACCATGATCCTAGTAACATGTAACATGTTTCTTGATTTAATACATTAACTTATGATAAAAATATTGAAATCACTTTGGATTTGTGATTTTCATCGTCTTCATAAATTAGATGCATAAATGATTCCCATATTAAATTTTAATAGATGAATTAAAACATATTTTTTTTCCAAAAACATTATCTTCTATAGCATATCCTGTCATGACCCGTCCCATAGGGACAATATCGTGACTTCCCTAAACCCGCCTACCATAGTATCGGGGCTGGAGACTAGCACCAAAGGTGCAAATCCTTAAACATGGAAGGCATTGCCTTAATAATAGTAACAAACACAACAGAGTATGCAACTGGAAGTCAAACACTAAGTAAAACTGTATACAAAAGTGGGTGATGAATGTAAAGGGGCCGAAAATACAAGACCCATAGTAAAGTAGAATAATACTGAAAAACTTGTACAACTGAAGAAGTGATGTAAAGAAACTACATGTCATCCTTCAAAATTTCCACCTGAAGGGTGGGTACAAATGTCCACCTCAGCACCCCAAGTTCGTCTGTCTGCTCCATGTACATCTCATTGAGTGGTCTACCTCTAGGTCCCGTCCAGTTTAGCTACTCTCTACCCCGACCAGCGTCATCTGTTGTCTACAACCCACACAACGAGGTGCGAGCATAACCCATGTAGGGTTGTGTATAACGATACTATGTAAGGACCCCGTGAACCTCAAGGTCTCAAAAAATCTGACATGTATAACCATAAATTTCGGAGTCAACGAATAATCCTTACATTGATATATGCCCATAATTATACCTAACTTATTTAGTAGCCCATCTAAATCATGAGGAAAACATGAAGGTCAATGAATCAGCTCAAACCAAGTTTTATGTGAATTATAGAAGTATAGATGATTAGTCATGAAGCTAGGTCATCTTATTCTGTCAAGAGGAACTGCTTCTACCCATACAGAGTCTAACCCACAAAGGATTGATAGGAACTAACCCCCACAATGATCCACAAAAGATCTATCCCACACAAGATCAGTATACGCTGACCCACACAAGATCCCTGAGCACTGACCCACATAGGATCTGACCCACATAGGATAGGTATGCACTGGCCCACATAGGATCACTGAATGCTGACCTTCGTATGATCTGTCTCCAACCTCCACCTCATTATCAGCCACTAGATTTCTCACACTCGGTGAGCTTGAGTTACGTAGAATCTGCCCTCAGGATATCAGTCATACATATAACACAAATAAACTCCATAAATGTGTAACCAAAAGGACCACCTTGTAGAATGTGTTCCAACGCAATAGATGGTGTTTCAATCGGACGCCCGGTCTAAGAGTTACTGGCCTTTCGATTTCACGGTCCCTATTGATTTTTTGGTTCAAACCAACCCGAAAATACTCCAACAATGTCCAAGCCTCATGTGGGGTTTTCCAAAAGTACTGCTTTACTCCATGCCTTCCATCGTCGCAGGCGGTTCTTCAATCGGACACTCGTATCCCAAGATAGGGGTGAAATGGTGTAAACATGAGAAACTGGTCTGGGTTCATTCTGACCCCGTCAGACTGACCCGATCCACAGGTCCACCCCAGTCCGAGATGGAGGCCCGATATGAGTTTTTAGTTAGACCCGATGGTGGACTGGAGGCCCAGTTGGTCCGGCGGCCTGTTGGCCCAGCGACCCATTGGGCCATGTGGCCCGGCAGCCCAACGTGGGTCCGCCTATACCACGACCAGGGGTAGTGCATGCCCATTCGGGTGGTGCTCTTACCAGAACCAAGTGGAATTATTCTAGATCACGCCAGAACCGACGAGGTCTCACTCCTCCCAGATGGCCGAGCGGCTAGCCAATCTGGCTCCACAGGGTCTCTTTTGGACTGCCGCCACTGCACCTCCTACGTAGCGCGATGGCGCCACAGTTCTCCAGCACTCCGTGCAGGGCAACGACGTCGCGCCCCAACCGTTGTGGTCTTCATCTCCTCCACGCAGCGAAATGGAATCACACTTCTTCCATCCACCGCAGCCCTCCTGGCCACGGTTCTTCTTTGATGTGGTGTGGCAGCAGGGTGCCCCTCCATGACAGCCACTGACCACCTGATTGTGGCTTGGTTACCTGCGTGGCGTGACAACGTCGTGCCTCTCTGGCGGCCTGGCGGCCCTTGTGCTGCCAAATTCTTCCACGACCATCACATTTCAGGCCGTGTTGCTCCCCAATGGTTCTTCCTTCCGGTGGAACCTTTTCATCATCACTGTCACCATCAAATGTGATCAAACAAAGGGGGAGGGTTAGACCATGTTAGTGCAGTCTGAGCCCTCCTCGTTATGATGATAAAAATATTCAATTCTCAAAATATATTTTGAACCTCGAATAATGGGAATAATTTCAACTCAAACCCCTACCTCGTATGACTATGACCGTTGACAAAGGAAGGAAATCTAATGTCATTCCATTGACATTGGAAAGAAGTAATATGTCAAGGATGAGGTTGTCGGTGTTCTTCAAGGATGGCGCTCCATCCATTCTCCCGGTTGATGGAGGAAGAAGGTGGAAAATGTCTATCATTATTCATTGGAGATAAATGGTTCCACCAAGTTCCTTCCTATCCTTAATTATCCAAACAAAATTTATGTCAACCCCACAATAATTAAATATCACAACTTATTATAATGTTGGCATAATGAATTCAAATGAGGAAAATTATTTAAGGGTGGTACCACATAAATAATTCATGTGTGTAGGCATAAACTTAATTAAGTGGGGTTCAAAATTTTTCAAGGGTGGTGGATCCATAAATGGGGAGTTCAAGAGTTTCATCCTCATGTGGTCCCAACCATTCAAACATGAATTTGGGGTTTGAGGGGTGTTAAAGCTCATATGAGCCCCAACTATTGGATTGAATGTGATGTTTAAATTTCGTGTGGTCCCCACCAAATAATATACTCTCGTGGGAGGTAATGTGATGGTGGGCCCCACCACTAACCTTCACATGGAGGTTTTAACAACTTCAAATAAAAATAAAGTTAACACTTTATTTTTATTAATTTTAATTTAAAATCCCAAAAATTAACTCCCATTCTCGTTAGATTGCAACTATGGTGAAGGTATCACTAATAAATCACCGATGGTGTTATCTCAATGGTGACCTCAGATTTCAATTCTGATGACCGGTTTAAATGTTATAAAACAACACTCACATTTTTACTGAACGTACCTGAAAAAATGTTCAGAAAATTAGAAAAAGTCACATTGACTGGTGTCTAATGTGGTTATGCTCTTCCTAGGTGACTCACAACCCACAAAATCCAAAGTATCTCTCAGATTTCCAATCTGAGTTACCATTTAAAAGTTATGATTTTTACAATAAAATAATTGTCACTTAATTATTTTATTTGCGGCCAAAAAATAATTTTCACTGGTGGCCCTCAACGACCCATGTTATTAACATATTAATGAAATCCTACCCTCATGAGTTCTGTAGTGGTCTCATATTGTTAATCCGGGTTACCGTTTTTGAGTTATATGCATTTGAAAAATAAAATAACATTATTTAATTATTTTATTTACGATTATTCCATTTTTGGGTTTTCTCATAGAAGGCATGCACTGACTAAATTTATGTCATGACTAGGGTAAACCCAACATCCTGAGTGCAATGGTGGCATCAAATTTTTGATCCATGTAATCATTTAACATTTATTCCACTTTTTCTAGAAAACTACTTACACTTTTTAATTTATGCTTAAAAAAAACTTCAACGAATCATTCCAGGCACTCTGGGCCCTGGAATCGTGTTCCGTCAGATTTGGCAGACTTGTAAAAAATCCATTGAATTTATGAACAAAATATTTTTACAAAATTTCCAGGTCATTACATATATTTTAATATAAAACATATTACACTTCATGTAATTCAAATAATGGAAAAAATAAGGGTGAGAAAAAAATTATTAGCAAGGGATAAGTACATCCAAACCTATCATGAATCAATAAGAATAAATAACATGGGAAGGTAAATAATTGAACACACATGCCTTTTAAATAACTCAATATTGAATAATAAATATATTTTGGTAAATAACTAAAATTTAATTCCATTTAAATAACATAATAAGGTATTGAAATATATGTATTGGAAAATAACTCAAAAACATTTTATTTAATCATCAAACTAATAATGAAATTCCTCTATAGATAATATCATTGAAAAAATATCATGGATAATAAGATATGGTTCTTTGAACATTTTAATTAATGTTACTGAAATCATCTTAAATTAAAATAATAAACTAAATGTTAAATGCAATAATAGATAATATCTTTATTAAAATTTCATGGATATTAAAAAATGAATTTATAATGAAATAATGGATTAATCATTGTATAGGTACTATAGCAGTGGTAGAACTGTAGTAGCGGAAACACTATAGTAGGGACTGTAGTGTCGGGGGTACTGTAGCAGCACATGTACTATAACAATACTATTCACTTACGGGTCCTTTGGGCCAAAAAATGGGCTTTCAGGCCTAGTATTTAGGCCACTTCCCCATGGGTCTTCGGGCTATGTAATGGGTATCGTCTACACAGATTAAAAGTGGTCTTTCATTTAATAATAAATATGGGATTCGAACCCAACCTTTTAAAAAAACTTTTAATATCATGAATACGTAATAAATCATTTTATTATGTGTCATGTTTAATTATTTCATACAAATTAATTTGAATTTAAAATTACAATGTGGTAATGAATTTCATAAATAATTTATATTCATTGGGTAATGTTACATATTCATCAGACTATTATATTCTATGATATTGTATATAATGATGTTTAATTATCATATATTTTATTTAAAATTGTTATATGTGTATTTAATTATAATACACATAATCTATTCATTTATTAATTATCACTTCAATGTTATAATCATGGAATGATATTTGCCATAAATATCCATTTCATTGAGACCGATTTGTTTATATGAAAATATTAACCATCATGTGGTGTATATACTACTTCATTGATGTATTGAACAATTGTAAAAAAATCATTACTTTTATTGATTGAATTATTATATTCATTTATATTCATTGTATCATGTATTTGAATATTTATTAAACTGAATACCATTCATACATCAGGGTTTACTTTGAATGTTATTTGATTATATTGAGAAATATTGAGATTCATAATTCATCACTTAATATAGATATTTGATGATAAGGAACATTATTCATCAATTTAATTGATTATTTAATAGATGATAAATTATTTGGACATATAGTTATGTGAGGGGCTTCAAATTACATATCCCCTAGATACATCAATAGTCTCAGGATGAAAATCATAAAGATATAATTAGAAGCATATACCCAATTAGTTATAAAACGACTTGTGAATGGATTTGATGTTATTTGTATCTTGTTCCTAAAATTCACATGAATATGTAACGTAACCTAATGAAAATAAAATGTGTTATTAAATTCATTACCAATTTGTAATTTTGAAGTCAAATTAATTTGGATGAAATAATTAAAAAACACACATAATTGAATGACTTATTAATTATTAATGATATTACAAGTAAATGGTGTAGTATTTACACAATATAAAATTAAGTAATTTCTCAATAACAAAATATGGAATAATAAAGATAAATTGAGATGAAGTCCCTTAACTCACTATTACTTTTGGTTGATCATGATATAAATAATATATTTGGTATTGTTAAAATTTCAATTAACTTATTCCAAAACCATATTAATAATTTTAATTTAATATATTATAATATTATAACATCTTCTCACCTATTTTTTAATAATCTTGCATTATTTTCATTATATTATGTATTATTTTTCTCAATTTCTCATTCCTGATTAATCATGAATATTATAGTTCATGTGAATATTATATTGGCCCACTATTAAATATATTAATAATACTATAATAATTATAATATTTAATCATAAATTATAATTTTATGTCCATATAAATAAATTCCCTAATAAATTATTTTATGATCATTAAAACTACATTTTATTTGTAGGAATGAGTAATGTTTCAATTTTCCAACCACTATTATCGAATGAATTAAATTAATACATTTAAATATTGATAAAATTAGAATAACTAAAATAATATTTCATTAAATTTAATTCTACATGTCATCTATGTGGTGTTATTATAAAAAGAGGGTCACATTATTTTGTGATGGAGATAGTCTATACATACACGATTGACGATAACATCAATCGGTGATTACAATGGTAAAAATGAAAATGATATTTTATAAATTAAGATTAATTAATATGTCATTAATTTAATAATTATTTCATTTATATAATATATTTTATTTAACAATAACCTTATTACATTTACTTTAATGTGATAGTAAAAACCCAATCACATCGCTTCACGACGTAGTTGTCTATCGATCACACGAGCAACATTTCCATATCCCATATGAAATGAAAAGATAAATGGTAGATCTGATATAATTACTCATGAGTTATAATTATATTAATAATTATTCAATATATACTATATTTCCATATTCATACCAAACATTTAGAGGTGTTGATGGAAAATGTATCACTTCGGTTCATGAGGTTGTAGTCTATTATACACACAAGTGATGTTATCATTTCACATATGAGGTAAGAAGAGATCGATATATGTGATGAAATTAAAATAAATAATTCAACTATATGATATATAACTATTTTATTATATAAGCATTAATGAAATTATTTGAGGAAATGGAAGAAAAAATAAGACAAACATGCATTGTTAGCAATTCTGTCACTTCATTGTACACCACTTTTTCGTCACAACTAATGTATAAACATAATCTATTTATGATCAAATAAATATTTTAGAATGAGGTTATGGTATTTATGATTTGTTTCTGTTAGTAATTGGTGAACTAAAAGAGTTTTATGTTGGGGGTATGAGTGGTGTCAAGGATCTCATTTTTAAGAGTGGTGTGTGGTAATGTTGTAATTTTTGCATAGAAAATAGTGTATCAACTTTTTTCACATATCTAAAGATTCATAAATGGATTACTATATATAATTTTATATTATATTGATTAAAATAATCAATAAAATATATTATAGTGATTTTTTTATGATATTTTAGCTCTTATCATTTAATATTAACCCCTTATAAAACCATTTTCTCATAAGATTGGTAATGTATTTTTAATGTTTTACATTAAAAATATTGTCAAAAACTATACTGACCTTATTAGATAATTAAAATTATTATTATTCAAAATATTATATCCATTTTTTCAAATTATATTTACATAAGTGGAAGAATATGTTTTAATATTTTACATGAATATGCAATGAAATTGTGGGGTTTCCAAGATAAAATTAGTACAAGTACTAAAGTCTTCAGTATAAAATATTAATATTAAATTTATTACAATAACAAAAATTATACAAATTTTAATTTAACTGAATTAATTTTACAATAAAAATAATTTAAAATATAATATAACCTTTAAAATTATTGAAAAAATATGCCATTTTCAATTAAAATCATCATTTTCATTACTTGACAAAAAATGAAACATTCCGTAAAAATAAAAAAAATTCAATAATATTTATTATTTTATATTATGATATAAAAATTATTATTTTTTTGAATTATTTATTGAAATTTTTAAAAACTTAATTTTATGTTATGTGAACAAAGTGTCACTAAACCGTCCTTTAGAAATGAAAATTTTTTCAAAAAACATTTTTTTTATATTAAATGAATTTTATTTTATTTCTTATATATATATAACCATAAATTTTATAATTTATTTAGTAATAATGATACCTAAAAATTTAAATTCTATGTTTTAATTATATATTATATTATTGTCCATTTAAACTCCCAGTTTCACATTCCCCCATGCTATTGAAGAGATTAAATATAATGAAATATACATCACATATTGTTTATAATCATGTTTTCATTACGGAAATTCTAGTTAATATAATGTTATTGTATTATAAATTAGGGTTCCTAGATTCTAGAAATATAAAATAAATTTCTTCCTCCAAATTTGATCTTATCCTTAGAAATTAAGGGTTTGATATTTTTAAAATTCCATTTTGATGATTTTTTTTTAAAAATGGTGAAAATGCATCATCTTAATAAGAGATAATGGTAATTAAAAATGTCATAATGAATAAAACAAAACTATTTGTCTACCTAGGAGAACATTGTTAATGATATGGATATGGAAGAAAAATATAAATATTTATATATAGTTATAGATGTCATCAATAAAAAAATTTAGTAATCTATGTAATGTTAAGGAACTAAAGCCAATAAATATATGATTTTTTAAAATACAAATTGATTCATTAGGTAATAAGGTAATAAGTTTTTTATTTTTTTGTGGATCCCAATCTTAATATTTTGGAATTATTTTTATATTTATGAATATAAGGTAATACACTTACTTGATATGCATTAATTTCATAAGAAAAGATTAATCCTTCTTTTTTGATTTTATAAATTTCAAATTCCTCCCTTACTCTATGAAATGAATATCTAAAAATATTTTTTTTCTGAAGAACAAAAATTCATTTTAATGGATCATAAAATCAATAATAGAGTGAAAAATAATTCCATCTTTCTCTAATTATATTCCAAAACCTATATGGTAGGAATAATTTATCCAATATAATATATTAATCACTAAACCAAAATAATATAACCACTAGTTAGTCAATAATATTTATTTTTTCAAATAATTTAACAAAAAAATTGAAATATCAAATAGGACATAATATAAGAAATTTGTAGTTGTTAAACCATTATTGTTAATCAATTAGTGGTTCATCAACCGCGACCTTGCTGAATGTGTTAGCTTAACATCTTGCATGCATGTTGTCATTTTTCTAAAAAAAATATTAATATAATTTATATAATTTTATGAAATTTTAATAACCAATAATTTAAAAAAATGAATTATTAGATAAACCATAAAGGATAACAATACCATTAATCTTAATTCTAATTAAAATTCAATTTAATTAATACTCCAATAAATCATTCCTCTACTAAACTAGTTCGTTTAATTCCCATGATATTTTTCCCAAAATGTACTTAATAATGGAAAATTCTTACCGTAAAATTCTTTTAAAAGAATAATTTATGAAAATAAAAATATGATAATCCTAAAAAACATAAAAACAAGAAGTTATCCAAAAATATTATGTTAATGGAGACATATATGAATATAAAATTTTACCAAATCCTTATATATTTCACAATTAACATCACCAAAATTTAATTAGTCAAATTTCTTCCCAAATTTAATTCATAAATCCAAATACATAAATTATTCCTAAATTTTATTTTGAAATATTTCATTACATAGTATAATAATTACTATTTATAAGTTGGAATTTAAAAATATAATTCCTAGGTTCCCCACATTTAATATAAAAAACTATATATTGATCTATTGGATGAAATTTATTTTATTTCATTGTACTCATTATTTTTCCACAGAAATAATATTCTTTATTTCCATTTGATATACAAATAAAGTATTGTAATATTCTATTGATACACCTTACTTAAAATATACTACAATCTTTTTTACAAGTAGTTAAAAGATAAATCATTTTCGCACGACACACATCTCCCAAGCTCATAACAAACTCTATCGGTCTCTTCTCTAGCTATATGAAGATTTGGTAAATATAAAGATTCTTAATATTATTTTAGGATAAATGATTAAGAATTTTCCGGATACAATTTATTCCATTCATAATTCCATTTTATTTCTCATAGTCTCTAGATTTATTATATGTATTCATTTTTATCAAGATTCATTTGGGTTATATTCCTTGAATTAAACCATAAAACATAGTGTGAGAAACAATAATTATAGTGGGAAAACTAAAAAATCATTTATAGGATTTAAAAACAATTATAATTTTTTTAAAATATAAAACAAAATAGTTTTATCCTAGGATATTAATTTTCATCATCGATCCAAATTTGTAATATTGTTTTGTTAAATAAAACACGAATTATACAAACCAAAACCACTAAGAGTGAAAAATTATATGCCTATTACTATCAGTTTTCTTTAACCAAGTGACGCTTAGGAAAATTACATTATTACATTTTTAGATTCCTTATTCCAAGGTATAACTATGCTAGAGCAACATCAACCAAAATTATCTAAACAGATAATTATTTCTATGGAAAACAACATTTTCTCACCCTTACCAATACATAAGATATTATTCTATATGTATTATTAATGTTTGTCATAGGGCCTTGTTCCCTTATCAATATTTTCCTAAATCATTTTTATAATGTTTCTATTATACTTACTCCAATACTAACTATTTCAATGTCGACCATATTATCCTAGATCTTATTTCTTAATTTACAAAAAATTCATAAGATATAGTGAATCTCATCCCGAACGAGTGAATAATTTTTTTGTTTTAGTAAACTTGAAACTTACTAGAATCAAATATTATATTTTGAAATAATAATTATAATTTTTTACATATAATTACATTATTACCTATATAATATACATTTTAATCAAATAGAGTACACTCATATATTCTAAAGAAAGAAAAATACAAGGGTTAGCTAAAATACTTAGTAAGTGTTTGGTGAAAAAAATTATTTCACGAATCAATAAAAATTATCAACATGGAAATGTAAATAAATAAACACACATTAAATATAAATAACTAGATATGGAATATTTACTTTAGAATTATCAATAATCAAAAACATTTCCTATTTAAATAAATGGGATATGAATAAAAAATATTATAACGTAAATAACTGATAAAACATTATATTTAATTAATAAAATATGAATTAAATGCTTCTAGATATAATATAATTAAGAAAATATCAAGGATAATTAGATAAGTAACCAATAATATATAAAAGTTATTAACTAAAAACACATGAAATTTAATAAATAAATAGATAATTAAATGGTTCCATAAATAATATCATCATGAAAATACCATGGGAAATAATTACTAAATTCTTAATGAAGGTAATGATTACTCATTGGAAATCATGTTATCATGTACATGATAACTCTACATTCAATAAATTTTACAATATGGTTTAATAATTCAAAAATGAATTCATTTAATTATATCTTAATTATTTTCTTATTGAGACTATTAATGCATCAAGAGGCTATATAATTCTTTTCCCCCATTACTCCATATACAAATAATTCATCATATATCATATAATATAATTTATTGTTGTATAATATAAATTCTCTTCAAATATATATATAGATTAAATAATATGGATTTATTATGATTTTCCAAAAAATCAAATAATATTCATAGTAAACATAGAATATAAAAATGGTATATGGTTTAGGTAGTAATCATATCCATGACATAAAGAATATGAATAAAATATAAATAGAGGATTGAAAATAAGGAATTTTTAGGTATTCATGTTAAATATATTAACAAGGTAGTATATTCCCCAAAATAATGTGAATAATTACATATTAATAAATTGGTCTCAGTGAAGTGTAAATTGTGACCAAATACAATGTATTGATTATAATATTATTTAGAGAATTAATGAATGAATATATTATGTAAATCAGATATAAATTCAAATAGAAAAATTGGAAATGAAACATAATATACTATAAATTCGTTATACACATAATCCTATAATAATAATAGAATGTGATTAAGTAATATAATCCAATGGGAAAAAATTGAGATATGAAATTAATTTTCACTTGGTAATGTTAAAGAAAAATCCTATTGAATGAAATAATTAAAATTAAGACATATAATACCATTAATAATTAATTAATCATTATATTACATGTGAAGTGGTAATTATTTACACAATATAAAACTATAGCTATGTAATATTCAGATTTTCCAAAATAAAGGGAAATTAAGTTGAAGTCTCGTATCTCACACTTAATTTGTATTGAATATGATTTAATCTTGTATGTAGTGATTTTTAAAATTTTAATAACTTATTTAAAAACAATATTAATATATATTATCATATATTATCCTTTCATAACATATTATCACCCATTCATTATTAATATTTTATTATTTTCTATATTTTTGGTGTGAACTAAATTATTTTCTCAGTCATGATTTCTCACGCTAGTTTTGATTAATTTTAATATTATATAGTTCATTCATATAAATATTAATTATAATGAATTATTTATAATATTTATACATCAAATATAAATTTATATGAAATCCTGACATATGGTTTGTGAAATTAGGTACATTATAATTATGGAGACGGTATGTCATAAATAAACATGAGAAACATTTTCAATTTTCAATGATAAATATGGAAATGAGGTATGTTAATATGTTATTTTTAAGGAATGATTATTATTTATAAATAACATATTATTTATTAAAATATACTTATAATAACATCCACGTGATGTGGTTATGAAAAGAGAGTTTATTTCATCATGAAAGAGGGAGACCACAAGTAAATGTATGATGTAATCATCATTCATGTAGTGAATTAGTAAGAATGAAAATTATATATTATAGTTTCTAAAAAATAAATTTCCCTTAATATCATAGTTATTTCTTGGATATGACATATATATTTTTCATTTTCTTTATTACATTCCATGTAATGAATTATTCAAAAATGAATCACATCGCTTCACAAGTATATTGTCCAACATAAACATAGGCAATAATATCATATCCCCTAAATAATCGAATGTAAAAGTGTATAAATGATATAATGAATCAAAACATATTATAATTTTATAAATATAACATATATATATATAAATGATATCCATTAACGTACCCAACTGTGAGATGTGTCGATTGAAAGCAAGTCACATCAGTTCACTAGGTAGATGTCTTCCTTATTCATGAGAGACGTTGTCATTCCTCCTTTGTTGGAAGATGATTTGGGTATATTTAATAAACATGATTTAGTAAAATATCATTATATGAAATATAATAGTTCCATTATATGTTAATAAGTGAATATTATTTGAAGTAGGAAGAAGTAAAAATAAAAATAACTTGCACTGTCAGGAATTTTACCTCTTCTTAGAAAACATATCTATGATTATTTCTATGATATTCCAAAAATTTATTTATAATTGTTAAATAAAATTCTAGGGAAATGGTATGGAATTCTAAAATTTCTTTGGAATGGGACTGGTTGAAACAATAGGTTTTTGGGGTGTGAAAAAGTGATTATAATGGGTGGCTATTTATATGTTATGTGAGTGGAAAACATGTAATTCCTTCAAAGAAAAATGAATTTCAATGTTTTTAACATTAATAAAGGGCCAAAATGAACTATTATCATGATATATGTATGATGAGGTCAAAATATATCTATCCAAAAGATTTTATAAAAATGTTTAGGTTATTTTACAACTTATGTTATTAGTTTATCCTTATTTAGACCCATTTCCCACTTAAACATGATAATTGATAAATACCATTTATGTATTAATTTTAGAAAAAAATATGTTGACTATATTATATAATATAAATTATTATGATTTCTAATATATAATATTTTTTTACAAATTATATTCAAATATTTTATATAATTTAATTTTAAATTATAACTACATACATAATAAAAAAGATTATTTCCAAAGAAAATATAATCTTATGTGTTGAAGGATTTAGTAAATACATAATTAAGAATAGATTTTGATGACCGATATTAGTATATTTTAATATAATTTACCTAATTTTAAATAATAATTATATCAATTATATTATATTCATGTTAATTATTTAATGAAAAATAAGTTTTTAATAAAAATATGTATTTGTCACTGTTCATATGAAAATGAAACATTACAGAAAAAAAAGTCAGAATATGCAAATTCTGATACGAAAAGTTTAAAATTTAATATTATTCGTTCAAATAAATTATTTTAAATTTGTGGAAATTGATTTTAAATTAGAATTACAAATGGAGAATAAATAATCTTTTAGAAAAAATGAATTTTTTTAAATAAAATCATTTATTTTTATGTTAAATGATTCCTATTTTATTTATAATCATTTGAAATAAAAATTTATTTAATACTATTAATTTCCATAATTTAAATGGTTATTTTATAATGGTAAATTATTTAACATTTCATTATGACTTAGGGATAAATGTTTGACAATGTATCAGATAGATTAAATTTAATTAGATATATTATTTGGGTGGCTTGTGATTTCTGTTTCATATCACATAATTATTGAACACAATGTTATCCTTTTATAATTTTTGGGTGTTAAAATATTGTTAAATATAATCTCTTTTACCATTTAAAAGATTAATGGATTTTCCTATACTTATGTAGTCCCTTAATCTTGAATAATCCTTTATATGTTTCAATGATCTTACTAAAAAAATCATATTATGATTTTTCTATTAATTATTTTTTAAATTAATGATTGAAAATTTAATATTACATGTGTTTTTTACCTAATATATTAAATACAATTATAAATAATGGTTTCAATGAATTTAACAATGTATAACGATTATAATGGTTCATTGGGGGTATTCCCTTATGATAAAATCTACATTATTTATATTCAATTCTTATTGTCAAGATCATTTAAGAACTATTTGTGAAATAATTTTTTTTCAAATGTGTAAACTATGATCTGCTGAAATGATGAATATTTTTATGATCTTGTGAAACAAAAATATTTTATTTTCCTTATGTGATGGTTAGGCCCAAAACTATATATACCTATAATATATTTTGTAATGATTTACATTTCATGAGATAATATTTACTTGAAGAGGGATTGAACCACATATACTAATGGAATCTATAAAATATGTTACTCTTTATATTCAGAATTAACTGAAGAAATCATGATAATGGGTACTGATAATAATGTAATATGGGAGACATTAAAAAACAATATTCTTGTACATTATACAAGTCATGTTAAATAATTTTCAATTCTTATAATAATTCCAAAAACCTATCGCTTTTTTCTAATGATATTCCTTAATGGATCATGATTTATTATTTATAAATTTGTATTCTTATTTCTAATGTATTTTTTTGGAAATGTTATTTTTCCATGATATATAATTTATTATATATTAATTGTTTGTTATATTTTAAAATTTTATGCTCGATTTCTAATACAATTATTCCTTTATTAATGTCAACATTGATAATCGATTAATATATCCCTCTTTTTTCAAAAACCTACATCTGATATCACCATTTCACATGTGTCCATTTCCTTAGTCTTTTTGAAAGGTATTATGTTTAGCACCATTAATAATGTAAATAAATCTGAATATATTTATATTATATTGTATATATAATTCATAAAATACATTAATTTTGTATCTAGTATCTAAAGAAACCAATTATTTTTAATTTCATCATTTGAATGGTTTTCATATGTATTGAATATTCATTTTAAAATATGTAAAATTTAGTTATGAAATTTTTGTGTCACATTTTTTTGTATAATATATTTTTTTGGTTGTTTTTAGAGATTAAATTATAATGAAAATGTTTTAAAAATATATTAAAACTTATGAATAAGTAAATGTGGCATGGGATAAACCAAATGATTCATGGGTTGTTGTAATGGTTTCCTAATTTGGTAGATCATTAGAATTATATTTTGATTATATTATTTCTCAATCCAATTAGTAATTCTCATTTCTAAGACTATATATTGTGTTTTAATTCAAACGGTTGAAGTTGGAGTAATCATCCTAATTGTTACTGTAAAAGAAAATTAAATGAATTTCCACAAGTGAAGATGAATGGAATGTGTATAGTAAGAAAAAATCATGGGGTTATGCTAATAAAAATCTATAAAACTATTAATCTAATTGGTCTTCCAAATGACTAAGGGAAGGAGAAATTAAAAATTTAATCATTTATTATATAATTTCTACCATTAATTAGTTGATCAATTGATATTTTAATATTTTAGAAATTAATTAGTACTATATGAAATATTTTTTCTTTTCTCTATTTCTAGGACCATGATATTTTTCGTGGATATTTATCATTTTGAATGAGATGATGAAAAATGTTATAATCTTATTGAAAATATAATAAAAGATTAAGGGATTTAAACCATATCATTAGAATAGTTCAATAGAGTAATTTTAATTAATTAAATTTCTTAAAATTATCACACATAAGTGGAAATATAATTCCATGAGATTAATTAGTAGTGTTAGAAGAAAATCATTACCATGATGGAAAATTCCACCAATCACGCAATGTATGACTCATTATTTTATAATAAAATGATAAATAAATGATTATGGATTCATTAGTGGCTCAATTACTGTTTTCTAAAAGTCATTATCCATAAATGAAATTTTTATATATACGAAAATCATTAATTTATCTATAATCTATGAAATGGAGAATGGAGATAATAATTATTTTATTATTTTAATAGGCAAAAATTTTAAGATTCGTTTTTTAGAATATTCAACTAATAAAACAACATTGAAGAGTGAAAATGAATTTTTATTAATAGTGTATATGTATAAAGAACCATGGGGTAAATGTTGTCAAAGGTAATGGTAAATTATTTATTTTAAGAAAAGATAGAAATTAAGAAAATAAATGATGAATTAATTTAAAGCGGAAATCCAATGAATTTAATGTTTTAAATTCTATTCCTAATGATCCAATGACACTTAAATAATATTATAACAATTTCTATTAAAATTATTATATTCAACGATTGAATCTAGGTGTTAATGAAAATAATATTCATTAACCAAAATTTATGTTATGAGTCAAATGGAAATTCTTATATAATAAAAATCATCGAAGTGGATCATGTTAATGATGTTGAAAAGGTTTACTTATCTAACACTACAAATATCCAAATTTAAAATTTGATTTTTATACACAATATATTTTATTTTAAATAAAATATAATTGTATAACATCACCTCCTCATTAATTAAAATATAAATTATCAATGAAAAATAACAATGGTATCATGATTACATCCAATGTCTATAGATCCTCTATGAGGTATTTTTTTTGTAATTTTCTTCCTAAAAAGCATGTGAATAGATAGATAGATATATATTTATTTGATTTCAAATTGGGAATGGATTAGAAAACATTATATATAAATAATTCTATTTATATTAATGGGTTGTCATATTAGTTATCTAGAATCATCGTGTGTTCCTCTATATGTTTGAGGATGGAAAATAACAAATAATGGAAATAAATTCATTAAATGGGTTTTAATACATAATCATGATGGGTATGTGTCTCAAATAGTTTCGATGAAACTCAACATTTACGATAATCATATCTTTTGGACTATTTAGTTTTATTTCTTAATTATTTTCCTAGTCTACCCCCAAATCAGTAGGTTGAGTTTTCAGTATAGAACATAAATAATTCAATATAAATTTCGATGATTCTATAGAATGTCCCATATCTAGTGTTAGGAATTTTTGAAGATAATATTATAGAATATTGGAATTTGAATCATATAACATAGTGTATCACCAAGGGATGGACCTGTTTATTTTATTTAATAGACAAATGGGTTGATGAACCTTTTCATTTATTTTCTAAAACATAACAAGATAATTATCAAGAACCTGAATACTATAACTTGTATTGATGAATTTATAAATCATTAGTAAATAGATAAATAATTTACAATCATTTATGTTTTTTAGAGATCATAAATTGAGGGTTAATAGGACGTATTCTAACGAAAACTTTTCATATGAGGTATCGTTATTAAGTATTTATAGAGATTCATTTTTCAATTAAAAATTACCATACTATAATCATTGATTTAATGAATTTAGGATTTAGATATAAAAATGATCCGTTTTTTGTTGATATTTTATATGATAATCTTTCATATTTTATGATAAATGAATTTCATGAAGATCGTTTAATGATTTTTCAAAATACCCCATTGAAGGCGAACCTATATACGAAATATATAAAATGTTGTTTTTTATAAAAATAATCTTTCGTAGGACATGTGAACATGTGTGATGGAAATATTTGTGATATTATTTAGTAGATGTTATTTAAAAATGTTCTAAACACAAAACTATGAATATAATATATAGTACAAATAATTTTGTTGGATACTGAAAATCCATATTAGAAAATTTTATCACAACGATCAAATCCATTTTCCATGTTGATGTGGAAGGTATTAATGTTACTTTAGACATATTAATGTGATGAAAATTTTATATAACTGATGATTTGTTCAAGCAATGAAACGATTCTTTAAATTCCATGTAGGTGAGAAGGGTTTAAGGAATATAGTGATTTATTGAACATGGGACAAGATGTGTGATTATGTATAATCACATGATGGTAGTATGTACATCACTAAAATTTATATTCCATTATATAAAATAAATGCATCATGATTAAAAGTTTAATTAAGCACATTTATCATTGAATATATTTAAGAAATATCATTATAGTGAAAGGTAGGATATAATTAAAATTTATAAAATCATGAAGTATATATTCAAACAGAATGAGTTTAAAATTCACCATAGTATATGGTTTAAGTTAATTAAATTGTAGAACTTCTTAATAAATCACAATCTTGGTAAATTGAATAAGGTGACTAATTCTCTGAGTCGGATGGGCCACACAAAATTTTCCATTTTTAGGATAAAAATAGATCCAATATATATGAATTTTCATAAAATTGACAATAATATATCAATTAAATTGGAATGATAATATATTTATTACACGAATGTTCAAACATAAACTCATTTGAATATTAAATAAGAGGATGAAAATCAGGAGTTGTAAAAGAGGGTAAGGATTTTTCTAAAGGTAAACTTTGTCATTGATGTAATGATCACATTAAAGACCTGTATTTTTATCCCTATATTGTAAAAATTTAATGAGGTTGAATTTTATGAACCAAAATTCCCATTATTCTATATCTCTCATTAACGTGTCAATATGTACGTAAATATCTACAGATATTTCTTATTGGAAATAATGAAGAGGGATATTGTAGATTATGTATCTCGATACCTAGTATATTATAATTTCAATGATTAATTTCAAATAGTTAGGGGATGTTATAAATATTACAAATACCAGAATGGATATTAGAAATCATCACTATGGGAATCAACATTAGACTCTACAAGACATCTAATATTCCTAACACAATTTGGGTTACATCTGATCAATTTGTAAAGTTATCTTTTATCATTAAAGTTAAATTTTTTTACCTTGACCATCCTTCTAATATATACATAAAGGTAGTGTAATGGCTCATATAACATAATATTAAATCTTTTAAAATTGATAAATTGGGTTTACCTCAATGTTGTAGATAAATATTCAGTAATATTTTAATATAGAGTTGATCATTACCACTATATATCATTATAAAAATGGGTTATAAATTGAGGGGACTCTTCAAGTGAAAGAAAAATTAATTTAGATATTCTATGCGGATTTAAAATGTGTATGGGATAAACCATTTATTCTATTCTAATGTATTTACATTTTATAATCCCATTAAAACCAGTCCTTAATCCTCTATAATTAAAACCTTCTCTTCTTATCAAATTTAAAATGAACAAATGCAACCCAATGTTACCCATGATTAATTTTAATATCAATAAATATTATTGGAATACTTATATTAAGTGGAAAATTTATGTTTATAGTTTTGTACAATGAAAAGAAAATTTTATCTAACATGGATCACATATTTCTTATCAAATGAACATTTTGTCGCTATATAAGAAAATATATATTCATTAATATTTATTCAAAACCACCAATATAATTCTCCACACATTATACCCTTCTTGGTATAACATGAATTATATTTTTCCATACTACTGGGGTAAATGGAAATAAAAATATTGAGACCTAAAACATTTAGTAATGGAATAATATATAAAAATATATCAAGGAATAAACTTGTAATGAATAATATAGGTGGAAGAAAATGATAATAAAATAATCCAATATAATGGATCACGTGACCTTGATACAAATCCATGGTAAAAAAAGATAAATACACAAAATGATAATAGTTTCTGAATTCATTATGGTGGAAAGCATAATGTTAGATATATTGATCAACATCATCATGGCCACATCAAATAAATAATTATTTTCATTAGACAAGAAACCAATACATAATTATTTTTATCATGGATGATGACATGAAAATATTTTTTTCATTTTTTACACATACATAATATATCTAAACATTTTGTGTAACATCTCCTGATTCGGTTATCTCCCAAGTGGATGAAACAAGCTGGTTACAAGACCACAAGTATGCCTCCCAAAATGCTAGAGGTTTCCGACTAGAAGAAATGGTGTGATGATTATTAATATAACAAGATTGGTAAAATGTGAATTCAATAATTCACTAAATAATAGTATTAATTAATTAAAAAATTATCTTAATACCACATCATCCTTCTCCAAAATAATGTCATTATATATCTGAGAATGTATTTTGACCATGCCAACCATAACATTAAAACTAATGAAAATCATAGTTGTTATTGCATAATGTCACTTAGAATGTATTCAATCCGTTCTGACCATAACCATTTAACCAAGTCATATATCATACCAATATGTCCCAGACATGATATATAATCATTTCAATATTCAATATAAATATAACCTAATATATAAGCATTTCAACATGTCTCAATAGCCTAGACCACTATATATCCATTTCTACATGTCTACTGGTCTAATCACACTATTTAAGAATTTCATCTTGTCAACTAGGACTAGCCTTCAAGATATGAATTTAGCACATATCATTGGGCCAACACCCTATATAAGAAATACATCATGTATCATTGGTTCATCTCCCTATATAATAATTAGAACATTTAATCACTTAAATAATCATCATAATAAGGATATCAAAATATGACATCATATGGATCAATGTTTAATTATGAATATTTTATTTAACATTAAATTACACATTTCATATATCAACTAGTTATTACCAAAACAATTTGTAATCTCAATAACAATGAAATTATATGTGACTATTTCCATGAATCACCCAATACCCATGTATCACTAGACAAACATAAAGCCATTAAAAATTAATTTATAATTCGGGATTTTCTCACAACAACAGTAGCCAAAATATTATTCAATAATTATTTTTTTCCAAAGGGACTCTAATGAATAATTAAATTCCTTCTATCTATTAATTTTTTAATTTCGATGACTTGTAAATTTTAATATTGAACATAATTGAAAATTATCAAACTATAATGATAATGTTAAAACCTATAGATTTAGCTATCTATAATGAAACAACCCCAATGGAAAATAAACACGAGTAAGAAGGTGAGAATGATCACAATAGGATTCTAGATCAAAATCGAGGATGATCTAAACCAATAATGCACCTGGTCAATGTGGTTATACTGAAATCGGTAGAGAAACAGGAGAGTGAAGATAAATCCTAGCCAAATATAATTAATAGGGATATGATTCATGAATGGGATGTCCAAAAATTATAGAGGTATGCCAAAATTCTTATTAAAGTGCCATAGGTTTTAGAGGATTAATTTAGACGTGAGATGAAATATTACTCAAGCACACATAATACTTTAAAATAGTAGGTTGGTGAATTATGTATTGAATCATATAGTTAAATTACATGTAATTATTTTAAGAGGTATATAAAAAAACTTTATTTCTAGGGATGATAAATTAATTTTTATTAACATTAAATGGGGTTTCATGAATTTACAAATAGTTTGAATGTTTTTAAAATGGGTTTTTTTTAAAAAAATTGTTACACACTTGAATCCTCTTTGAGGCTTATAACGTATCAAGAACCCATGTAAATAATTATACTGTTTATCATGAATAGATTAATTCAATCCAACATGAATACCAAAACATGAAGTCATTTTCCCCAAAAAAGGATTTTCATATCTGATTGAGACTCATCAACTAAGGCTAAAATGAAAAACTCAAATAGGGACATACTGAAAAAGGATTGATATTATAACCTCCCCAACATGTAAAAAAATATCCCTGAGATGGTCTATGTATCACTTTTGTTCTTCAAAAAAATTTAAATATCATTTCTCCTGAGGAGGATGTCCAGAATTTGTTTATGGACTGTGCATATGCTTGGAGGCTTTGGGGTTATCTCAGTGACCTGTTTGAGCTGCAAGTGTAGCGCCTGCCTCTGATGAAAATGCTGGCAAAACTGTCCGAGATCTGTTGCAGCGAACAGGTACAGAATTTTCTTTTGGTGGCTATTGCGGTTGTAATTGCATTCATCTGGAATGCTCGGAACAATATATCCTTTGAAGGAAGAATATCTCCCTTATGGGATGCTATGACAGCGATTCATCAGGAGGTGTTTGCTGGCTCGAAGGTTCAATCAGGAGCAATGTCTAACACTGTTTTGGACTTGCAGATTTTGCGATCCCTTGGGGTCTCCAGGCAGCACCAGAAGCCGAAAATGACCAGGTTTATCTTTTGGGTTCCTCCAATCAGTCCATGGCTCAATGTTAATGTGGATGGAGCCGCTTCTAGCACACCTAGTATATTAGGGTATGGTGGTGTGTTTCGTACGTATTGTGGCTTTGTGAAAGTGTGTTTCTATCATTTCACTGGCATTGGTATTGCTTTTGAATCTATGTTATGGGACGTTGTTCATGCGATCAGGTATGATACCCTTTATAATTGGAATATAATATGGATTGAATCAGACTCCCAACTTGCAGTTCAAGCCTTACAAACAAGAACGCGGAATGTACCTTGGAGGATACTTCTAAAGTGGGTTGAATGTATCGAGCAGGTTAGTCGAATGAAGATGTGTATCTTGCATGCCTTTAGAGAGGTCAATCAGGTGGCAGACACTTTTTACAAGAAGGTAATCATGACATTGGATATGGGTTGGTCTTTTACGACCACCATCTATTGCACTCAACTTGTGGAGGCAGATATGTATGGTGCTTTACGCTCTCGGTCTTGTAATAATCATGTTGATGTCTAACTCTATTTTCTATTGTTTAATAAATTTTTTCTTGGGACCGGTATTGACCGGCTCATGGAATTCTCTGGTAAAAATAGAAAACAAGTTCATTTTAACATGTTCAATCTTGCATTAATATAATCTTCATGGGTACCAAACAGTTGCCCAAATAGGGTGTGAGTATAAATAATTTGTCCAAAACAATCGTGTGTAAATATAACATGTATGATAAATTATTTTTAAAATAATAAAATAAACAATAGTCTCATATAAATAGAAAATTATATAGATACTATATCATCCTTTTTTAGAATCATGTATGTATTTCTCTATGAATTTCTTATGACTAAGAAACTGATAATCTTTTAACCAGGGAATATCATAACCTATCATGATATCATACCATGAGAATGTATTTTAACAATTCCAACCATAACCATATAACCAAGTTAAAAATCACAAAAATGTGGGTCAAACACACTATATATGTATTTTATAATCTAATGATGGCTAGTCCCTCTACATAATTCATTCATCATGTGTCATGGGGCATAATCCACTGTATCTGAATCTCAATATGTAAAATGGGATAAGCCTGTTATATATGCATTTCAGGATTTAATCTATGATTTTCCCACTATATAATCATTTTTCCAGGTATCATTGATCCATCACCCTATATGATCATTATAACATATACCCCAGGTCCAACTCCCAATATATGAAATGGATAATTTAATCCCAAAAAGTGTCACTACAATAAGGAAAAAAATATCACATCAAATGGATCAATTATCAATTTTTAAATCCACCATTTAACATTCAAAGGCACATTTCATATATCAATTGGTTATAACCAATATCATGCAAGTTATCTACAGTATATGAAAAGGAAATGTGAGTATATATTTTGAAATCACACAAAATCAAGGTAATGATATAAAAAATTTAAGACAATAAAAAATTCATTTATATTGAAGGCTTCATTCACCTGAATGGTAACCACATGCCAAGTCTTTAAATAAATTGATCCAATGTGACTCAACGAAGTAAATCAAATCATTCTTTTAATTTATTTGAAATATTCTCTATTTTCAAAAATTTTACATGGGACAAAATTTACAATTATCAAACCATATGCTGATTATTTAGACCCCTATATTTATCTATTGATCAAACAACACCTCCAACGACAAACACCCATGATAAAGAGGTTTATAAGATAGCATGAAATAATCTAGATCAAAACCAATCTAGATCAAATTCTAAAGTACAAATGTTTAGAGTGGTTACAATATAACACTATGATAATTAAGGGAGATAATGGAGAACCTAACTAATAGTTCTCACCATTGAATTTATGCATGATCGTGACATTTAGAATTGAGATAGGAACTCCAAAATCAACGGGATTGTTCCCTAGGGTCTAGAGAATGATGATGCAAGTGAGATTAAAAAACCTTCCACAATATAGGATAGTTAAAAATAGTAGGTTTATTACAAGGTTTTTAATATATGTAGACTTCATGAATTTCATTTTAGAGGGATACACCGAAAACCCATCACCTCGTCTAAATATTAAGTTCAACCAAACATTGAACTATGTGTAATCCATTCACATGAAATATAAATGTTTCATAAATGTTTTTTCCTCGAATGTCCTTATTTCACAAGATTGACCCCCTTTAATGAATCTCAACTAACCAAAGAAACATGGTATCAGTTGAACCATTTATTTAGACTCCATTAATTCAAACCAGTATACCATCCTGAAAAATACATCATTTTCCCCAATAAAATCTATCCACATCCAACAGAGGCTCAACCACTAAGGATCAAACAAAAATTTCAAAAAGGGATGTATATTAAAAATACATGATCCTAAATTTTTTTTCATATATCACACATATAAATCAATATAATTTAAAAGATTCAATTATAATATGTAATTTTATAATTATAATATAAAAAAAGATAATATACATAGATATATATATAATTATTTAATTTAAATCCCATTTTTAATTTGTTAATAATTTAATTTTTCCAAATAAATTCAATTTTTGAAATCAACATGTATAAAATTGCATTTGGTGAATTTATGAGATTTTTCATTGTAACGCCCCAACCCCAGCTACCCGGATTCGGTGCATTACTTCGTAACATTTTCATGATCACAAAAGATCAAGTCTCGAATGACCGATTAGTTTAGTAGCCTTGGAAACACTAGATATATTCATAAATGTTACATTACATCATAAGGTGAAAAACTACAATAACAAAGTCACCATATTCCACACTCATATCCTCTTCTGACTATCCCTGCAGGTCATTCATAAAATACATCTTCACATCCTGGAAAATATTAAAACATTGAAAGGGGTGAGCTCATATGCTTAGTATAGATAACAATATTGCGGAAGCTTTCATAAATAAACATAAAAATTTAAGGAAATGTATAACTAAAAAAAATCCTTTTAAACATGAACCTAAACATAATATGGAAAATGTTAAATGTGATAATTCCATTCACTTCTTCACATTGATATTCTACTGGTCGAATAATAACATACAATATCAATAACCACTTTCATAATGATGGAATGCATAATGCCAGACATTCTGTAACATTTTGTCAAGGCCTCGGCCAAGATGTCTAAAATGATTAAGGCCTCGGCCAAAACCATAAATCAAATTGGGAAAGGGCCTTGGCTAATTCAACGTCTAGTTGTCTCATGAGACCTACCGATGCATCGAGGAGCTATAGCGGGCTCCACCCGTCACTTATTAATTCCAATACATTCCTCATATGAATAGGTTTAAACATATCATAAACCATAACATAATCGTATCACAAAAAACATGAATAAAGGAAAAAATAACATTTCTACATTTCAATCACAAGATATCAATACAACCCATTGATATAATAAAAACTCTTTCAAAACCATTTTAAATATCAAAATAAAAAAAAGTTAAAATTTTTTATTTATTTTTCATTAAAAAAATGATGGCTTGTAGAGGAAGTCGAAACTCAAATAATGGTCACGGCGGCGGAGAAGTCGTTGTCGCCGCATAAGTACGGAAAGAAAAACACTCCCTTTTGTCTTTTATAAAAACGCTTCGTATAAAAAATATTCCTTTTGAATAAACGTAAAAGACAAAGGGGTTTATACACCGTATAAAAGAAAGTTGTGTATAAAACCAAATATGCCTCAATGAAAGGGGATTGAGACGAAGTCATTAAAAAGATCATTTTTTTATAAAGTAGGTATATTATGTGTATTCACTATAAGTACACATAAATAATGTAAAAAATACAAGATAGGACACAATAATATCATGATATAATTTGAAAGTAGGAGATTAACCCAAAGAATAGAAATTGGATTAAGAAGTTCCCTTACCTCGTGTCTGACTTGACTCAACCGTTCTTTAACCTCCTGAATAATAAACTAGAGTTAATATATACCTTATTAAGAACCATTTTCAATTTCATTATCCTTTTTATATCACTTATTACAATGATATGAACATTATGTAATTATTTAAGTTAATAACGGTCGTTTTGTCGATCTTTGGTACTTGAGTCAACAATAAACTTCTTATAATCACAAGTTGTTTATGTGGTAGAATATCCATTATATCTACAATTATATTCATTATGTAGATATCATATATATCATATATATCCAGTATATACATTCATTCATAATATTACGTAACATTTAGAGGTAAGAAATGAAATGCACCGTTCATGGAGACGGTAAGCCGTACGTACGCATGAACGCTACTTTCATTTCTATTTCATATTTAATGGACTGAAATCATATATTCCGTATATGTTTAAGGAAGCGATACAATGTCCAACACTAATTAATATTACAGAGTTACATAGTTTCCTATAATTAATAGGTTATTTTTTGACATATTAATAATATTTATCAAATAGGTATCTTATTAACCATGTAGACATGAAAATGGTTCATGTTCTAATGATGATAATAATTTATTTTATGTTTGAATTAGTTAATGTTGAGATTATTTTAGGAAATAATAATGAATTTACAATCAAAAATGGATGGATTTATGATACATTGTGATGCATCATAAACGAAACATGAATGTTTCTGTTTTTAGAATTATAGAGCTATGTTCAATACCTCATGTAAGTTAATGATTCTTGTACTAACTCTTCCACCCCATGATATAGAGTTGATATCTCCATTCAATATATTAGTGATGAGGATGAATTAATACTATATTAATTTTTTTTTATATATGATAATCATAAAAAATTGTAATACATATTCTGAATGAAGTTTCTTAACATTATTCAAAGGAGAAAACTATAAATACTAAAGTAATATGATTTCACAATACCCCATCAATATTGGAATGAAAAATTAGGTGAATGATGAAATTATTATAATTGATAAAGTTGTTTTTGAATAAAATGATGATTAATAATGCATCAATAATAACAGATTTAGTAACGATTGATTTGAAAATTATTAAGTGTAAATTTTTTTTTAAATTACTATTATACCAAAAATATTGACTTATGTGTAAAAATTATATCTTTATGTTATGAATATTTAAATAAAAATTATTTCCTTAAAATATTAGCTGATTATAAGAATGATCTCTATGGATTGAATATTGATATCTGGAAAAAATGATATGTGTTTTGGACATTATTGAGGTCAAAATATTTATATTATATTAAACATATATAATAAATTTCATTATAAACAATGGTAACATAAAAATATATTGTTATTTGAAGGATCATTTTTGGGGAGATAATATAAAACATGAAAAAAAAATTAAATATTTTTTTATCTTGTTTTTTAAATGGTAATGCCTAAGAGAGAACATACTACTTCAGTAATGAAACCTCAAACTATTCCAGTGTGGAAATGTGATGATATCTGGGTTATTTTTGATCCCCTTACTATGTCAAAATATTTCCTCGTCATAAATAATGTTCATACAATAAAGAACATAAAATTTCTATATATTAAAAAAGTTGTGATAAATTATGGTGTATCTTATTTTATTAAATTCAGTTGTTACAAATAATTTAAATCATAATTCTAATTTTTTTAAAAATATTATTCAATATTGAGCAATATTTAACATAAAAAATATAATCATCTGATAGATTGATGGTCTAAAAGTAAAATTCCCTCAATTGAAGACATTATGAGGTTTTCCTACATGACATTAATTCTATGTGGGATAACTATTTACCATTGGTGGAATTTTATTATAACAATATTGTAACAACATTGACACCAATATCCCAGATCTAGTGTCTAGTTTATTACATTATTACATGTAAAATAGGTCAAATACATAATGTCTGATCAGTTAACTATTATTGGAGAGAAAAAAATATACATGATACCCATTTTAAATTGAAAATAATATATAAAAATTATTAATGGTAGAAAATAGAAAACCTTTACATCATTCAATGATGTATTCATTATATCATTGGGAACAGAAACAAGATAACGGTGAAGTCAAATTCCTAGTAATGATTTAAGTATAATGAAATACATCATCAATAAATAATGAATAATCAATTTGGAATGGTAAATAATTGAACACACATGAATAATAATCAACAATGAAACTAAAATTAATATATAAGGAATAATCAATATGATAATGTAAATAACTGAACACAGAAGCCATTTATTCAGTAAATTGACTACAAAATGCATCCATAAATAATATCAATGAAAATAATATGATATATAATAATAATAACTAAATGATCTATAAAAGAAATTATTATTATTAGAATTCTTGTTCTAAAGTATCATGATTTCTACCATAACAATACCTTTCCCAATACAGTTTAAAACTAACGGTAAAAACACATTTAATTTAGAAACTATTTTATCTCATGAGAGGTGTCAATACATAAAAGGACTATATAATACTAGGATCCACTAATTAATACACATCATAATAATTCAACATATATCGAATGATTGACTTAATTCATGAACAATATTCATCATCAATATATATTTAAATTGTGCAAAGGATAAATATTTATTAATATTTTCATAGTAAATCATACATCATTCAAAGTAAACATCATTTGTATAAATTATATACCGCTTTGGATATAATCATATATTGGATTAAAAGAATAATAATATTTACTATAAATGTACTTCCTAATTAAATATGATCAAAATATTGTTATTTTCTAAAGATAATTCAAACAAATAATAATCATTAGATTATAGGTGACCATCAGTTCACCGAGGATAAGAATTTTTGTAATTAAATCATTATTTTTGAAATAATAAATGGAATGTATGATTAATTTGATTAAAATATCTAATAAAATTATTTTCCTTATAATCCCATTGAAAATAAGAATATATATATATCATAAAACTGATATTATGGTTGTGTTTTCCATTATCATCATATCTGAAAAAAATAATAATTTATACTTTTTAAAAAAATATCCAATTCAAAATAGAGTTCAATTATTCCAATAAAACAATTTTTAAATGTAAATGATAGCATACTATATCATTAAGAAATAATTTTAAAGATATAAAAGCACATTTTAAAAAAATACATCCGAATATCATCGATATGGAAGTAAAATATATCCATGTTTTGTAAAAATAAAACTAGTTTTGAAAAAAAAATATTTATTTGAGAGATGTAGGATAAAAATAGAGAAATATTATGATTAAAATAGAGAAAAAATGAAATACATAGGGGATAAAAAATGAAAGGATTTTTCGAATGTTAAATGATAATATTGCTTTGATGTGAGAGAAATAAATCTTGATACAAAAGGAGGCTATTAAATAGATTGTTACATTTATGGAAACATTTAATAATAACCCCATTCGTGAATAAAATTGAATTAAAATAGTAAAAAAAAATTAGTAAATATGTATTGAAGAAACATAAATCAATGTTTTAGTATACACACTATATAAATGTTAATAGGTTCATATTCACGAATATAACTCAATTGAATGAAAATTGAGATGAAATCCATTTATTCACACTACACCACAATTGAATGTGAGTTAACCTTGTATATAATGGTTTAATTTATGTTATTAATTTATTATTAAAACATATTAATATTTAAAATATCATATAGGTTCTTCTAAAAACATATTACCCTTCATTATTTACTAATAATTTTTTATAATTGATATTTTTGATATTAATTTCCCTTTTTCTCTCATGTGTGGTTTATCATGAATATTCATGGTTATGTGTTTAGTATAAATTACCATAATCATTTTATGATAATAATGTTTTAAATATCCAATTTTATTAGTATAATCTATTTTATATCTATTTTTGAAAGCTTGACGTTGAAAATGAATCACATTACTTTTTGGAGATGGTAGTTCATACATATGGATGAGCGATGATATCATTCGCTTAATGGGTGAAGGGTATGGAATTGGTTGATACATTATATTTAAATAATTAATAAAATATCATATTTATCATATAATAACTATATTCATCATTATATCTATCTGATATGGTGATGGAATAAAATTACTTCGAATGGTGAGGCGGTTGTCCACCATACACATGAGGGATAACGTTTCTTCCCATTTGATTGTGAAGAAAATGTATAAATACTATTCCATAAACACAACAACCTAAATAGTAATATGATATAATAAATAATATTTTTTTTATTGTTTATACAAAATTAATGGCTGAAAATAAATATTTTAAAAAAATGGCTTAGTGAAAAGAACAACATTCTTTTAGAAGAAATTATATTGGATATCTTATAAAAGATGATAGGGATATATTTTGGGATGTTAGAAATTTATATAATGAGTTTATAATTGTTGAGATGGACCTTTCTCAAATATTTATTAAAAAATATATTTAGTATTTTCAATAAGTTAAGGGAAGTAGTGCGCTTTTATATTTAAAGAGGAGTGAAATTTTATTAAATACACACAATTATTAAATAATGTGAATCCACCCCCACACCCATGTCCCAAATTACTAATTTTTTTTGATGGATGACAAGGATGGTCCACACCCCCATAAATAAAAATTAACATGTATTGAAAATGATATTTTCATTACCTCTGTGAATTCATAGTATTAAAATTTGATTTTCCTCATAGTAACTAAGGATTCTATTCTAGGTAAATTATATTTTTTTGATTAAAAGTAATATTATATTTATTAAATTGTTTTACCTTTTTTGAAATATTAAATCGAAATTATCAGATAATACACTCATTTTATTGTAAAATTAATTCAATCATAAGTGGAATTAATACGCATACCACTGTTTTAACAATAATCATGGGTTTTTAAAATGTTTTTATTAATTTTGACCATAAATTAATTGAAATTATTTCTTAATATTAATTAGTTTTATTCATAATATTTAATCCATTTTAATAAATTCAATTAAAATATGTGTCATAATTTAGATTAAAAAAATATCCATAAATCGTATATAATAACCGTAATTCAACAAATGCATTTTTCAAGTATAAGGTGATCTTATATTAACTATATAAATATTAATAATAAATTTAAATGATTAAATTCATATACATAGATATATAATATATGGATTTTATTTAAAATCATACCTTATAAAATATTATTATAATTATTTAAAATGGATAGGTATTATGCCTTTTTAAACCAAAACTGTTATCTAAAAAAAATTGTTCTATATACAAGTCATCATTAATACTAGAAAATGACAATATCCATATTTTTTTCAAAATAATAGTTAATAAATTGTTATTTATATATAAAATTTAATATTATCAATAATAAAATGATGAAAATTCATATATCACATTTTTAATTATTTAAAATAATATTATTTCCAAGGGAATATTTAAAAAATTTATTCTAGGATTATTTTTACCTAGTATGATAAAAATAAATATTCATCCATTAAAATTAAAATTTTTTTGTCATGATTTATTATAATTTGAATTATATATTAGTTTTTAAAAAATATAATGGATTCTACTATAATTTTGGCTCAGGATTTATATTAATCCTTCCTATAAAAATAATATCTTCAAATTTTAAATGGATATAAACTTATATATATTATTATTGTTCATATTTATATCATTCTTAAGTCAACATGTTTATTCCATGTCATGACCTATCCCTCAGGGCCCGTGTCGCGAATACCCAAAACCCGCCTCCCACATACCAACAGTTGGGGACTAGCGCATAGTAGGCATATCCCAAACAAATGGGAGTCATTTTAATATGTACCTATGAACTCACAAAAACAACAAGCCACAGATACTGGATGGTGAATCCACTATGTAAAAAACCCAAGGTATGACAATAAAAAACTAAAGGTAAATATGGAAAGGATACAAGCCCAACTAAAATAGAATAGTAAAGGTAAAAGTATCTGGAATCCTCCCTGGAAAACCATATATGAAGGGTAGGTACTGAACCAACTATATGAAGTTGTAAGAGCACATATCATCTATTGGGTCATTCTGAGAACCACACAGCCCTAGTCCACCAACGAATTTGTCAAAGTATTGATCATATTCACAAGACATGACACGTGTGGGTGAATCCTAAGAAGGGGAGAGTAAAACAATGCTCAGTAGGGACCCCAAAACAAAAATGTATACCAAAAATAAATACACAAAGCTAACTACCAAATAGGTACACAAATTTTAGCCTCTAGGAAGCACAATAAATAGAGTCATTAGAGACAAGTCATATAATTATAACCTAAAGTATAGAAATCATGACTATTAGTCATAATGCTGAACCTATTGTACTTATGATGGACTCATACCCAATGAGTCACCATGGTATGCTAGGCCACTTAGGTATGCTCATCTTATGTCTCACTAAGGTCTACTCATTTTCTTGGTCACTTAGGTCTGCTCGTCTACTGGGCCACTGAGTTCCACACATCTAGTGGGCCATTGAGGTATGCTCATCTTCTGGGCCATGGAGGTCCACTCACCTACTAGACCACTGAGGTCTACATGTCTTCTAGGACAATAAGAATGGTTCTTTTTTTGGTCCATAGAGGTCTGCTTGACTGTTGGGCCACTGAGTTATGCACATTTGTTGAGATACAGAGGTTTTCTCGCCTAAGAATGGTTCTTTTTTTGGTCCATAGAGGTCTGCTTGACTGTTGGGCCACTGAGTTATGCACATTTGTTGAGATACAGAGGTTTTCTCGCCTATTGGGCCATTGAGATATGAACACCCGCTAGGCCACTCATGTCTTCTTTTATTCTAGGACACTAAGGTATGATCATTTGTTGGGACACTATGTTCTACATGTATAATTAGACACTAAGCTGCACTCAACTTCTGGGCCCCTAAGGTGCACTTGTCACTAAGGTCATCAGCATTCCCACCTGTAGCATGGTTGATTCTGGTAGAATATACTACTCAAGCCATCTCACATATTACAACACCTGCCAATTTCCACCTAGTGTATACCAAAATAAAATCTTTTTTACTTGGGTCCCAACCCCTCAAATATCTCATCAATAAATGGTATGGTCTGGATGTTATAGACCTTTTAGTGAAAAGTGGTCAGTAGGGTCTAGGCCCAGATCGACCTAAAATATCCTGGTATGGCCGAAATAACATGGTTCATTCTATAACAACCCGGTTCTGCCTGGCCCACGAACCAATCATATTATGCCATGGGTCCAGCCCTCTAGGCCACCCAATGACCAGGTCCTTCTCTAGCCTGGCATGCACCAGTTCCCCACAGGCCTTGTCTACACTGGAAGACCAGTTTTTCTCCCAACATTGTCACCTAGTGGTCTAGTTTAAATTTCTCAGCCTGTGATGGTGGGACGAACCTATCCTACCCTCGACACAGTTCTTACTGTGTCCGTTTGGATTCTTTTGACCACTATATAAATTACTCAAAACTATACCATGGTGTACCTTCTACAACCCTGCTAGACTGTGGTTCTCCCCTAGATTTAATTGATATTGCGGTCCCAATAAAACACATGTTGTGACTATCATGCATTCCATCATCGATAGACATCGAGCCAGTGACCATTTCCTCCATTGAAACCCACCATCACTACCACAACCCTTCTGGATGTGGCTCTGCCAACGACATATTTCGAGCGGGAGGTTTCCTGGCACTGTTAGCTATCCTGCGATCATTGTCCAACCAGAACTATTGTTTTCCATATCTAAAAATAATGGATGAAGGAATTGAATAAGAATTCTACAAGAAGATATGAAGGACGAACCATGACATTTGTTCATGTGAGCATGGTTCATCCTTGATATAAGGTTTTAAGGATAATAGGAATCATTGCATGAATCCAAATCCATTAAATTCATTCAAGTCAAATACCAATATATAAAATATGCAATCAATATGTGGGTAAACCTATTCGTGGGTTGATTCACATTTTTAGCTCAATACAAAGAATGGGGGAGGAATAAATTCTGTTAGAATTAAACCCCTTTCCAAGGATCTTAGCATCCGTCAATGAATAATGGATTCACAAGTTGATGTTCATTGATTTATGATCTATAATACACTATTATCGTTGGTGATCCATTGATTTGTCATAATCAATGGTGATCCATTAAAGGAAGAATAATTTAAGAGGATTCGTCATCACCATTCATCATTTTCTGGCTCAAATCCTCCAAAGCCTCCTTGAAAGAATCCAGGATCATGGAAACTGTACCTAAAAAACACTAGGATATTAATTGATGACACATGTTTCAACATTTCTGTTATGTTGTGTCACCGCATTGTTACCCAGTTTTAGTTGGGAAATGAAATAGTTACCTCATTACTACATTGCAGCAAAACCTTTTCAAATAAAATAATAATTTTTTGTTTATTTTTTTCAATAAAACACCAATAAATTAACATTTATCCACAACCCATGCTGGTTGAGGTTAGGCCCTACCTAATAAAAGAACTCCCAAATGATCTCAACTATACTTTGGTATTTCCAATCCATGTTACCTTTTATGAGTTATCATAAATAAAATAATCATTATTTAATTAATTTATTTACCATCAAGTCCCAAAAACTATATTCCATCGTTGGACCACACTGACTAATTTTAGGCTCTAACTAAGGAAATAATGCCCTTAAAGATAAATAGTGGTCTCAGATATTCAATCTAATTCGATGTGCATAAGTTATATAGATTTAAAAAATAAAATAATTTTTTAACTATTTTATTTAAAGTAATTTCATTTTTGTATTTTCACACTACAAAACTTTTCTGACTAAAATTAAGTCACACATAGTGTAAAATCACCATCCTAAATGAAAATATTCTCATATATTTCTAATATGGGTTCCTATTTATGAGTTTTTACACTTTTTCAAGAAAACATCTAACATGAACTATTTAAATCATAACAATTTTTGATAGACCATTATGGGTACATGTGGCCTCGAAATCGCACAATGTCTCAACACGGGATCTAGGAATTGTCACAGAAACGTTAAAAAAAACTCATAAAATATATGTCATTAAATTCTTCCCCCCATAAGTCTTTAGGTCTTTGAAATACAAAAAAAGGGATTAAGAGATAGAGGATGATATGAGCATGAACTGGACCCCCCTACTCCCACATGATATCTTTAGGATTACCTATTCTGACACTTAATTCTCACTAGATGAATTAATCATAACTATAGGGTTCTCTCATATTGATCCTAAATTCCAATGGAAACTCTACAAAAAAAATTTCCATCATCAATGTCCATCACTCCCTAGTCAATTAAATGTGTTGTTTCATGTATGTATCACCTCATCAGGGATACATGTAGGAAATGATGAACAAATTATAACTACAAAGGTAAATCCAAGTGGTAATCCACCTCACATACTCTACATAGTTTTTGAAATTACCTGATGAACCTTGGAGACAATGTTCCACCCAATTAAAATCTTTATATAACACATCGATGAGAAACATGAAGAAACACATGGTCTCCCTCCTCAAAACCCATGGGTTTATTTCTCTTTTTCGCATAAGACATCTGATGTCTCCATGTAGTCTTCATCCACTCTTATATTGACCACACATTCCCTATAGTAGTCCAAAACATATTTGGGCCAATGAGTACTGACCCTCTAGGGTCCGTCAGGAAAAGTGGCATCCTCTAGGGTCTCTTGTACAAAGCATCAAACGATTCCATACCGATGGCGGGGTGGTATCTTTTGTTTTGTATTAAAACTCCACCAGAGGTAGGTGATCCTCCCGACTACACCCAATATCAATAATTTATGTATGTATCATGTCTTTTTGGACTTGAATGGTGCGCTCTATCTTGCTGTCAATCTTTTGGTGGAATGCTATTCTCAAGTGCATCCCAAGTGCATAATGCAATCCCATCATCAATCGAGATTAAAATAGTTTCCCTCGATTGGAGAGTATTTTTGATTGGGATCCATGGATTTGAACTATCACTAACATGTAGAGGCATCCGAATCTCTCAACGAGACTTGGTTCATGAAATGAAAAAATGTTACCGACATGGTGTGTTAGTCAATGATACCCTAGTCTGTACTGTGTCCCCTAGATGTACATGATAACCCCATCATGAATACCATTGATATCCTTACTCACTCTCTTCCTAGAACCCCATGGAAGAAAATATAATTCCCTTCTAATCACACGGTCTCTACATGGTGTGTTGAAAAACCATGAAACAGATTAAAAAAGGCCCCAACTTTTATATCAATTGGAAATCCCAAATTTAACCTGTTCCATAATCCCCATTGTCTATCTTGACACCCACATTCCTATCATAATGCATCTCATCACTATAGGAATAAATTTCTATTACTATGAATCCTCTGAAATGAACAACATGCTACACACCCATCGAATATCCATTAGTGGTATTCCCTTTGGGAAACTAAGCAGTTAGAGTCTCACGAAATGTATCATCAATCATAGCCTTCCTGAATCACATAATGAGTGGAGTCGTAACAACCACTATTTAATGGTATGCTGCATCATCTATACACATTAAGGATATCTGTAATGGGGCCAACTGCTTCGTTTTTTTGGTTAGTAAATATGAACATGATACCTTGTCGAGAGTTTCTTCTACCAAATTTCCCTTATCGGAATAATACACTACATTAATGTAATAGTCTTGGAAAAACTCCATCCATCTTCTCTATCTCAATATAAAATCCATTTGATCGAATATATTCTTGAGACTCTTGTGGTTTGAGTATATGGTAAATTGTTCACTGATTATGTATTGTCACAACATCTTTAATGCAAAGACAACTATTGCCAACTCAAGATGGTTGGTCACATAGTTCTTCTCATGTGGTCTCAATAGATGTGAGCCATAGGAAATTACCACATTACATATCATTTGGAGACAACCATGTCCGGTCCCTGATGCATTGCATAACACTACACACTCAAATCCCTCCTCTAGAAATCATAACATTGATGTGAACATCACACTCTCCCTTAACTACTATAAATCATGTGGGTACCATTCCATCCCTATGAAAGGCTTCCCCACTGTATTATTTAATTTTTTTATCGTCATTTGGTTGTGGATACTTGTACTCTGCGGCCAAGTTCTTAAAGTTTTAGTAATCCGCACGTAACCTCATACATTGGGACTTACTAAGCCCTTACTCTTCATGTCCTTTACCTACAAACTCGTGTCATGAAGAAATAAAAAATCCATATGATATACCGATGCTAATATTAGTACCATCATGGGGTGTATAATGATGAAAACGTCCATCCCCCTCTGGGGTGTTAATCCTAGAAACACATTCTTTTAAATACATTCTCAAACTATACCACTACTACTGGGAACTGAATACTCATAACATTCCTTTGCACGAGGGTATGGTGAGAATACTCATGCATAATTAGCTTCACCCACTTCTGCATGTGTTTATCCCAGGCTTATTTGGTTTCCATTTCTCAAACTAAGGAAAACACCATTCCAATGCTATAGGAAAATCACATCATTTTTCTTAAGACATTAAATATGAGCATGAACTATGGATGACCATTCCATACCCGAACTAATGTCGTAAAGCCATGATGCCGCAATTATGAGGTTCCAACAAAAACTCTCTCCTCAAGGGTCAGATCACAATGTAGGGGTAAGTGTGATTATCATGCCTCTTACCATTGGTATCAATTTATTTAAGGGTCAATTTAATGATTTAACATGAAGTTCAAGGTATTGAACATGATTCATTACCCAAAGGAATGATTGAAACCCATGTCTATTAATTAAGAAGCTAAGAGTAGACCGAAATTGTACCATGAAACATTCTTAGAGATCATGGGTCATATTCCATGATGGTATGAAGGTACTCCTTACCCTATCCTCCAATTTCCTATCCCTGGTGTGGACCACATTGGGGTGTTGGTTGTAACATTTCAAATTGTATACCACCAACTGCTATTCTCGCAACACCTCTAACACATATTTTCCCCGAAGAATCATCTATTATTTTACCATTCTTTGTACTAGTGTACAATCCACCATTTCAATGTTCATATGATGGGATTCAAAATCACTAGTGTGATTTCTGCTACCATCATTTGAAATGAATTACCTCTTCCTAGGCCGATTGGAATCACCCTATGTGCCTTGAGTTGTAAATCCCCTACCTTGGGACCTTTTCATGGAACGTATTACACATCCATTTCTCTAAGACTAACATCATCTTCAGGATTTCTCACAAATTATATTCACTATTTTTATATTCTTATTCAATGGACATTCAACCACAGAGATTGTCCCTAGCACCCTATCATAATTTTTAATGCCTAGAGGAATATTGTTGGACATGATGTCCCCAAAAATACATCACATTGAGGTCTGAGCCATGTTGGACTTGTTATATCGTATTTATTGAGATCCTTGGAATGTTTGTTTGCCTAGATGAATACTATGCTACAGTCATTTCATCATACCAATGCTATAAAATCTCTTGAGAACACATAGACCTTAGATTTTATGAACAAATCCTCCTTATCTAAGAAAGTTCCTCATGCACTTTCTAGGGAAGAGTCACCTGATCATATGATCAAGTAATATAATCCCCAATATCACTATTATGATCCACATAGACGGATATCATCCAAACCAACATCTGATCTATTTGTATCTCAACATGGTGGAAAACTCTTTTAGCAGCCAAAGCCAGTCCTTTGCCGCTTATGAGTCAGGCTCATGTCAGAACATGTGGGGTCTCTGTCTTTGAAACTCATGAAGTGTGCTCAGTATGAGCATCTCATCCGCTGGTACTATTATTACCATTTTCTACTCCACAGGTGGTGGTATAGTTGGTACCCCACCCAGTGGTGCAGTCTCTAGAACGAACCAATGAACTTATCTTATCACCCCACAGATCATCATCATGATCATGCAGTGGAATCCTTACTATCTATCTATGTGGAAGCATCTTGAAAACCAAACACGATGTACCATAGTCAATATATTATACCTGTTGAACTAACTCAATGAAATGGAAATCTCAACCCATTACCATACAATGCATGTAAAACAAGATTTCTCCCTATAACAAGTATTTTCATATACCGAGACAAAATGTAGAATATAGGGTTCTGGTGTATGGATACATCGGAAGATGCACCAACAAAGATTTATTTATTCATAAATCCTAACATGAAACATATAATACTATTAACGCTAACAAAAAACATAGTCCTTGGGTTCTTAACGTTGAACAGCCATCCTATGATATTACTCAATCATGACCCGTCCCTTGGGGGCCATGTAGTGACTACCCTAAGACCGCCTCCCAATGGCCGGGGGCTAGAGACTAGTGTCGTGTAGGCCTAACCCAAAAAAATTAGAGAAATTTTACTAAGTACCTCCACACATTAACACAACTCCAAGCCACAGATTTTGGATGGAGAATAGACTAAGTAAACAAACTAAAGGCCAGACAGTAGAAAACTGAAAGTAAATGGGGGCAGAATATAAACCAAACTGAAATAAAAATGTCAGAGTACAAGCCCCTAGAACTATTCTGTGGAAAACCCTACCTCAAGGGTATGTTCAGATACAACTATTTGAATCCATAGTAGCACATCTCATCTGTCAGTTCACTCTATGATCCACCTGGGCATGGTCCACCAAGGAATATGTCAAAGCATAAATCATATGCACAAGACATGACATGTTTAGGTGAATTCCATATATGGGTGATTAAAAAAATTCTTAGTAGGTACCCCAAACCATGAAGATATTCCAAAAATAAATACAAAATGTGTATAACAAAAAAGTTACATTAAGTGTAGAATATAAGAAGAACAATCAATAGATTCATTAGAGCCTCATTACATAGGAATAACCTAATTTATAGAATGAAATAATATCATTAATAATGATGAATATCAGGTACTACCAAGGGTCTCAACCCCAATGGGTCACTATGGTCAGCTGGGCCACTACGGTCCCCTCATCTACCTGGCCATTTTGTTCTACTCATCTTTTGGGACCTTGACTTCTACACATAATCTAGGACACTAAGGTCCCATTATCTATGGGGCCACTGAGATTCTATTGTCTTTTGGTCCATGGAGGTCTACACAATTTTAGGGACACTAAACTTCGAAAATCATCTAGGCCACAAAGATATGATCCTCTGATGGGACACTAATTTTAACACATCTTCTAGGACACTAATGTCAGCTCCTCTATTTAGACACTCAGGTCCACACGTCCGTAGGGGAAATGTGGTCTATATTTCTTCTGGGCCACTATGGTACTCTTATTTGAATGGAAAATGACATCTAAAAATCCTCTAGTCCACTAAGGTTTACTCATCTATTGGGCCATTGTAGTCTTCTCATCACTATGGTTGACTGGATTCCCGCTCATAGCACACTTGATTCCAGGAGAATAAAGTCCTCAAACCATCAGTCTTATCACAACACCCATTAACTTCCACATAGTTTAGACCGATAGGAAACCCTCATTGCAAGGGTCCCAACACCATAAAACACTCATCAATTGGACACATGGTTTGGATTTTATTGGAGTTTTAGGAAAAAGGGGCCAGTTGAGTTTGAACCAGTGGGCCCTCTGCCCATTGGGCCTACTAGACCCAGCTCGTTGTGCTGGGGGTCCAGCCCACAGGGACCCTCATAGCCTGGTCCTCCTCCAGCCCATTGAGCTTGGAGGGCCAGTTCTTCTCCCTGTCAGGCCACCCAGCGTTCCAATTTCCCTGGCCCAGCCTGCGATGTTGGGACAGATCTGTCTAGTATAGTATGCAGTTCTATCCACATCCGTTTGGACATTTCAAAATGCCATGTAAATTCCCAACTACTTTATCACGGGGACCCCTTCTATTTCTAGATGGACCACGATTCTCCACCATAGGACTCAGATCCCTGCTGCATCTGACCGATCTGCCATCATCCACCTACCGGGTGCCCGAACCAACATCTACAGCAATTTCTGCAAGTTTCACCATTGTTATCCTTCAACCTGGTGGCCATTCTAGCTAGGCCTCCCCCACTGCCAACAGTGGAGATGACGGTCACTAGGAACTGCCATTTCATGCGACTTCCTGCTAAGGGTATCCTGCCACCATGGTCCCACCAGGACTATAGATTGCTATCAACATGAAGAACAAGAATAATTTAGGAAATAAGAATGCTTCAAGAACACATGAATGATGGACCATGACCATTGTTCATCTTGACATTGTTCATACTTTTTATTTGGATTGATGAAGAACATAAAAAAATATGTGAATCCAAATCCTTTAAATTCTCACAAGTAAAATCCCATCCCACATAACATGTGATCGATCCATGAGTCATCCAATTCTTGGTTGATCCATGTTCACTGCTCAAACCAAAAAATTGGTGATGAATGAATTCACATAGAATTTAACCCATTACCTAGGATCAGATTGGTCATTGATGAATAACATAGTCGTAAAGGGTTGTTCGTCAATTCATGTTCCGTAATCCATTTGTTATCATTGAAAATCCTTTGATTTGACTATATTATTAGCGATTTTTGAAGGAGGGGGAAGGGATGATAATTTTTTTTTCTTTCATTGTTCATCATCGAAAATCTTCCAAACCCTCTAATAAAAACACCATGATCTTGGAAACATTCCATTAAAACACATTATGCTATTAATTGATGAAACACATTTTAGAATTTCTGTTACACTGAGTCACCACGTCATTACACTGTTTAATTTATGAAATGAAATGGTTTCTTTGTCATTATGTTGTTGAAAAAACTTTTAGAATAAAATAACTTTTTATTGTTTATTTTATTTTTCTATAAACACCTCAATATTATCTTTTATTCCCTACTTGAAACAATCTATGTTATTCCCATTATAAGTAATTCTCACCCTCATGAGCTCAACGGTACTCCCATATTTCCTATATAAGTTACTATTTAGGAGTTATTGAAAATGAAATAATCTTTCTATAATTATTTTATTTACCTTCATGTCCCAAATAATACATGAAACAATTGGAATGTGTAGCCAATGTTAGGATCCACCTAAAGAAAGAATGCCCTAATGAGAAAAATAATGGTCACTGATTTCCAAATTGAATCACCATTTGTGAGTTTTATGGATTTTAAAAATAAAATAAATTTATTTAATAATTTTATTTATAGTTATTAAATAATCATGTTTTCTAACTAGAGGCCCCTTCCAACTAAAATAATGTCATGCCTATGGTAAACCCATCATACGAAATGCAATAGAGCCCGTAGATTTTTGATCTGGGCACCCATGTAAGAATTATTCCACTCTTTTAGGAAAACTAATTGAGAACACCATTTAAAACATAACAATTCAAGATGGAGAATTATAGGCATACCTGACCTCATAATTGCATACCGTCTTAACTCGTAGTCTAATAATTTTTTAATAAATTTAATTTGAAAAACCAATAGATTCCATGTAATTACGTTCCTTAATAATATGATTTCTCCAATATACATTTACCTGTCATGTTTTATAGTTCCTCAATATTTGATCCCATGTTTCATGAATCTGGAGAGTCCCTTAAGATTAAAATATAACATGATATAATTTTAGTTATTTAGAGGTGAAAACATGTATTTGGTCAAGAAATCATTACCTTATTATAGATATATAGAACACATCATTTAAACTTGAGAAGATTGGTGGAATGAAGAATAAGTAAGCCAAAACACTAATAATTTGGATATTTAAAGAAGCCATAATATACCTAGGGATATATTTTTTCCAGATTACAAAACCTTATGAAACCATTAAATGGAGATTGCTTTATAAAAACATGATATCCCTCTTGAAATTCCAAATTATTCCTATTGTTATTGGAAAAAAAAATTTCATACTATAAGATTAATTAATATGAGTATTAATAGTTTTTTTTAGTTAATAACATTTTATTTACTTATAGGAATAAAAATTTATATTCATAATATCATCCCAATAAAATGGTGTATAATAACTATATATATATTGATTCATATGAATATATTTGAAAATATGAAATGATGTTTTTTTAGGAAATCTTATAAAATTATAATTACTAGTCCAACATACCGTTAATGTCATGTGATCATGAACTCAATCTATTTTCTATTGATTGAATATCCATTTCTAAATTTATCACATTATGGGTATTGTATAATGTGATAAAATGATACTTAGTTTCATGTTTCTTCTTAATAAAATTAAAAAAGTTCTATGTAAAACATGTATCAGAACATGAAAAAAATTTAATAGGAACAACATGAATCCTTTAAACATGATCAATATAGATCCATTCAAATAATAAAGAAGTTAATATTATATTAAAACAATAAAATGTGATGATTTAACTAATCTATATAGAATAACACATATTATATCATTATTTTCATGGAAATTTTCAATTCATATGAAACATTTCATTGTAATTTTATCCCATTTTCAAAAAGAAATTAAAAGAGTTTTCCTGACAATTTTAATATAATATATCTCAAGCTTAACTAATTATAAAACCAAGAATTTTGATTCAAAATTTGATTTTCCCACCAAATGTTTTACAAAAAAATATTCCCTCAAATACCTATAAGATATAGTGACACCAGGATGTATAATGATATCCACATTATGAGAATCATCCATGAAATCTCATTTCAGATCAATAATATATAAAAGACATGATATATTCCAAAAAATTTGATGAAATAGTCCAAAATTAATTTTACCCACATCCCATCATTCACATTAACAATTTTGTTCTAAAATGTATCATCATAATATTGATAAAATTAAGTCTTTACCAATTATATTCATTCAAAATGTTTTGAATAAGGTGATATGTCGACCATTCCTATGAAATTCATATAACAATTTTTACTAAATATATTAAAGCAGGATCCGTCTCAATCCCCATTATATCATAAGTTAATAGTATTTTTACCACATTGAATCCACTACATTATATTCCTTCCATAGGTGGTAGTGTATTGAGAAATATTAATGCTTGAGCATTTGGATCCATGATCATTTCCTTATATTGATATCATTTTGATAATGTATTTAATCTAGGTTATTATATAATTCATATATCTCTCATTATTTAACATCAAAATAATTAATCAATTTGTTCAAATTAATGATTATAGAATACTACTCAGCATAATGGGATTTGTATTTTTTTCAGAAGTCATTAACATCATTAATACATATTCAATTAATTTGTCATTTTGTTTAAGTCCACAACGAAGTCCCATATATGATTAACACCTATATATCTCAAACACGTCATTTGAAAATGAAAGACTCAAAATTGGATCATTTACCACTCTTATCATTAATACATACAACAATGACCACATTCATAGGCCCAAATGAATGTAACCCAATTAACCATTTCATTTGTTAATTTGTAATGTGATTATGTAAAACATTGATCAAATCACTGATAGTAATATGCAATACAAATGAATCATTGTACCTTGATTATGTTCATTAGTATTTTCCATTATTTTAATTAACATTTCTTATATATATGAATATATATATCTTCGGTAATAAATATGTATTGGACTATAAATATTATGAATCAATAATTCACATTTTTTGAATTTACCCTATAACATGTTTTTTTCTCATTGTTTCAATAATTATCTTTTAGTGATTATCTTCATCAAATTATCTCTTCAAATACATCAAACATTCATCAATAAGTACGATGATGAAATTATCATGATATTACATGAATAAAAAGGTTTATATATATATAAATCCATAAGATTAATTATATAATAAATATTGAATTACTTTGAAATAAAAAATTCCATACCTCTGGGTGAATGATGTCTTTGAAATGTATTTCTTATTAATTAACACTTTATCTTACGAAGAACAATGGTCAATATTTGTAAAATATTAATCCTAGTGAATTTGATCACTTAAGTCATCGAAGCTAGGTAAATGATATATTTTCATTATCAAAATATAATTCCTTACACTATATTCAATTTACAACCTCAAGAATCAATCTTTATTCTTAATATAGAGTGAACTGGCTACCCATTTTAAAACACTAGTTTTTATAAATCCCCCATCATAATAATTATTTATTTGTTTATTCAAATAAACTAACTCAATAGTGGGGATTATATAGGGAGTTTTTGACATAGGTCTTGCATCAAATATCAATTGAATTTGAGACATGGATTTATGATATTGGTGAAATCTAGGTAATTTATTTAGAAAATACATCAATATATTCCTATAAAAATTTTACATACTAAATCTGATGATTAAATTTTCTATCTATATATTTTTTACTAACATTTTCATAATGAATACCCTTAAAAAGTGCTACTGTTGGTAGATATAAACACAACTAAAATGGTGATATCTCTACTATAATGATATAGAATTCTATATATTCATTATGAATCATAACTTCCTTCTCCTTGAAATAAATAATCTCATAAAATTTAAAAATCTAGTATATATTGAGGATTATATCAAATTGAACCATATGTATAGTAATAAAATCAAAAAATAAAGAACAGTTATGTTTCATAATGAGGAATTTTTTATTTATCATTATTGTAATAAAACATCAAATATGTGTATTTATATTGAATTTTAATTTACAGTACTTGTGAAGTATCTAATTTTCTTGAATAATGTGGATGACATAATAGTGTGTAAGGATCAAGAATCAAATAAACTTATTTCCTAAATTTGGTGCTATGACTAATGTAACTTTCACTGAATCAGTTAGAACATCCACATCAATAGTAGTGATTGCATAATCATATAATTCTTCCCTTGGACTATTTTTATTAGATTATCTTGATGTAAAGGAAATTTCTTTAAATATTTACCACTGTCATTATAAAAATATTACTAGATTTTATAGGTCTTTTCCCCATACATTAATGATCCAAATAACACATTCTCCAATCACATAACAATCTTATATTTCCTTCAGAAATTCATTAAAATGTTTCTTTCTGTAATTTTCACTTGAAAAACAATTTATTAAAAAAATTATTTTTGTTATTTGATTGATTTACATTTTCTATAAATTCATATGAAAAATTATTTTATTTACCACTCTTCATATTTTCATATCTTAATAACTCATCCACTATATTCAAGTATCATCAAACTAATTCATAATTTGATGAAATGATTTAGAAACTAGATTTTTTCATATACATGGACTAATCCCCTAAAATAAATCATCAATATTGCATTGTATTTTGTGTATGTAATTAACATCACACCTAGAGATTTTTATAAAGGTATTTGTATACTCCAAAAAACAATCACCTTTATTTTTTTTATGATAATTTAATTTCTCTCCATTTTAGTTTGTTGTATTACTTGAAAAATACTCAATGATTTTTTAATTAAATGTATTTTATTCGACATTTTATATATTTTAATCCACCTTAGTATTTAGGATTAAGAACCACTATTGATTAACATTTCCTTTGGTACAATATAATAAATGTGTAAGATTTTCCTCTTCATTTTATCCCGTGGAAAAAATATATTTTTTGGGGAAATAATAAATTTATTAGGTACGTTATTATTAATATCCCCAATAAATTTTGGGGACTTTTATCACATGATGTGATCCAAAATAAGTTAATCGTGCTATGGGTAAATAGTTTTCAACAATTAGGAAAGGATATTCATTATAATCTAAGTATTTTCCCTTAATATTGATATGATATTCATAGATTAATGACCAAATATATTGGATAGCTTTCTAGGGATATATCTACATTGACCATGAATATTGATACCATTTTTTAATCCATGTGAATTATCTAGACAATGATTTATATTAGATTATGTCATGATATTATAAAACTTAATTGATAAATAACAATTATTTACCTATTGTATCTCTTAAGATTAACAAAAAATTAATTCCTTTTTCATCTTGTAATCATTAAAATAGTTTTTTATGAATCAATTTAATTCATAATTATTTTTTCAAATCATTCATTATGGTATGTAATGTGAATGTGAATTATACAAAGTATATACATTGAGTGTTTCAAAATAGGTGTTTATTAAGGTCCATTATCATGCACTAGGTGATGATCAAGTCAAATTATATATGTATCATTTTTAGAGTTATTAAACCTATGTAATACTATTAATGAACATAATTTTTTTTAGAAAGGTATATATTTCTAGGGATGGCCATATAATGTATTCCTTAGTAATAATTTTAGATATTATACAACAGTTTGACATTTCACCAATTTCTATCTCATGGATATGTTATCTAATATATGAATTTCATAATCTATTTCCCACTATTTCCCATAAAATTCCTTAGATTCCAAATATAATGACCTAGAAACCGGTAATGTAGACCTGGTGTTTAATTTATTACACTAAAATAGATAGAAGGTAAAATCAAGAAGTATCAATTTGAAAAGTAGTTTTTTGGTTCCTGATACATAAAATATACCCATTTTTTGTGGGGGATAAGATATAGAACATTGTAATAGAAAATAATCATCATCATTGAACACATTAAAATAATTTTACTTTATATCCTAGGAAAAAAGAAAAAAATAATGGTGTGATCAATTTTAAAAAAATATTTGTGTATAATTAATGTTATCATACATATGTAAGGAATAATAAATATGCAGTGTAATTTTTTTTAAAAAATAAATATGGTTAATAAGTGTTCTATCATGATTATATAAGAAATAATCATTCTGGAAATCTAAATAATTAAACACACATGATATTTTATAAATAACATGAGAAGAAAAATAATCCCTTGATAGTATTAATAGAAATAAATTAATTTATAATAGTAATGGAGTTATTATAAATGGAAACACATAATATTAGAGGTCTTGATCTGAGAAATCATTATATTTATACCATTATGACATTTCACCAAGTATGTTTAAAACTATGGGAAAATACACCTTTATTTCGGCCAACTTATTAATCTCATTAGTCATGTTAAGAAAAATTTGGGATATATAATTCTGGCCACACTGATCATTGTTTTCCAAAATCATTCACCACATAGCAAAAAATCTATTTATTTCTTGAAAAATATTCTTTATCCATTATTAACTGTATTGAGTAAAGGATAAAAATTTATTAATATTTCCATAGTGAATCAAATAAAATTATAATAAAACACCTTATCATAAGTGTTATTTTATTAAATAACGAACCATATCCTTGTTCCATTGAATTATCTTATTTAGGTTAAATTCACATGGGCGGTGAAACAGGGTATGATAGATTAATACAAATTCCCCTTCAGAACTTATTTCATCATTAAACAAAACACGTTTCTCTTCATTCATATAGAAATGTAAGAACATAAATGAAATCATGTTGGAGGAATAATTATATTACTTAGTTCACATTCACTAGGATACTTCCAAGAAATATAAAACGACAATGTGTAGATGTACTAAATCAACTATGGATCCCTACCTAAATATATGGATCGAGCCTAATCACATCTATGGCTAGGTTCAATTCCTTTACATGTATTTGGGATATACCACTACATACCAAGGTCCACTCCCTTGATCTCTCTTTCAATGGCTCACATCTATTGGAAATGATCGCATTCTTCCACTTCCTTCTCCCACTAATTTATAAGGTTTTTAAACTTTTTATATAAATGTTGGTCCCATCATTATCCATAATTAATACAACATCAGTTATGGAGAGACAGTCTATTTATTTTCCTAATTTATTAACTTGAAAAATATCAATTTACAATAGATTAACTGGGAATCCTTTTCTAAACACTTTCATGATACACACTTATTTTGTGATTGTCACCTCTTTCAAAAAGCTCTACCTGTATTACTAAATAAACCAATTTATCTATGATCACATAGCCTACATGAATCACAAATCCTTAATAAAGATAAAAAAAATTAGTCATATTTAATAGCCTTCATGAACATTCCTTCTTCAGAAGCAATTTCACAAGAACTACCTAAAGGAACTACCTTAACTAATCCAGGGCTACAAAATCCTCATTATTCCTTACTCCTTTTCTGATGGATGTAGAGGAATATATTTAGGCATTATATTTTATTCCAATATATTCCATCCAAATCATTACTAATTCATGATTCTCTCATATTTTCTAGTGATTCACCCTCACTTTACAAAGAATCATGGGAATTTCCCATTCTAAATATTCTCATAGTCAAATAGATTTCTGTCAAACCATTTCTCCTTTATGATGATCCATTACATCATAAAAACCCCTTAATGAAACAAATTTATCTCGAAACTAAATAATTTGTAATTTTTTTATATTTCCTTCAAGGAAACCCAATTTTCACAATTCTATCCATCCTCCATATTTTGGGAGAAAAAAATTAGAGATAATAGGAATCATCATCACCTTAAACGCATAATTTTTCAAACCAGTTATAAGAAATATATCCTTTTTTATTTTTTATTTTTTAATATATCAAAACATACATATATCATTAATTTTAAAACATACATTAGAATCCAATGAATTTAATGAACACAACCAAACATCAAATACTACAGTGTTTCCTTGATGCATTTTTTCCCCAACAATATCACCATTTTATTTTTGCACAAAACTTCACATTTTGATACCACATTGAATCTAATTATATCTTCAACCAATATTATCATCATGAAATCCAGAAATAAATAAATGAATTACTCAAAATACAAAATATTCTCTCTTTATCAATGATTGTCATGAGAAATAAGATTTGTATATAGTGTAACTCAATGAATCACATCATCCCAAAACCACTTATTTGATTTAATTAAGAACATAATCTTTCCTGATATATGATCATATATAAACAACAATATAATATTTTATTTGAAACTACACCTAAATTGCTTCTTTAGATCTCATTTATCATTATGCATAAACATATCTATGCTAGTCTCTGATAGCCATGAACTATTTCTGCATAGAACCTAACTATTTTCATGTGATAGAATCATTGTGTCGACTATCGAAATCCGGAAACTATTAAAAGGATGAAACTAACCCATCACAACTGCTTCCTATATCATCATCCTCTATCATTATTAAGTCATTTTATCACATTAAATAGAATATATTTATCCACCTTTATAAATGAACCCAAAGGACACTTTGTTTTGTTCTGCAACTAATTAAAGAACTCAGATATTCAAAGTAGGGAAAACACATCAAACCACTATGATAGGGGGTCCCACATTAGAATTTTTTATGTGTGGGGAGTTGAATGAACTGAAAAAGTCATTTTATACCATTTAATGGCATCTTTGTGTATGTTCATCGTCAAAATTCCTTCAACCTGTAGTTATGTAAGAATATACTCCAACCTCAAAAACTCATTTTCCTCCTTCTCTATGATAAAATGATCCTTGATTTGAATGAGATAGACTATATAGTATCAATGGTTTATATAAAATTAATTATCAAAATGGATTCTGATCAGATACAATCTTCATCTCCCTAATCATGAACTTGATACTTCATCCATAATAATTGTGTGCACGATTAAGTAGTCCTAATTTGGTCTTTTTATATTATTTTCAACTAAATAAAATCTTGTTTCATTATAAACAAGGAAATATAAATTCCACTATGATATAATAAGCATCCTAATGTTTATTTTATATCATTATTTTATCTAACCTAATCTATATCTATATAGACCAAAATATCATACTGATATTTTCTATTTTACATCAATCAAAAATGAATTATTCTCTTGATATACCAAAGTATTTTTTTTAATAAAATTATATGGACATACATGGGAATAATTTTATATCATGATAATTTGAATGTATAAAAAATATGAGTTCTTATCAATATAATGTATAGTAGACTTCCAATGAATTTCTTATATTCAATGACAACAACTGAATTGCCAGCATCATCCCATGACTATTTCATCTAGTTAGCCATTGGGGAAATCAAATCCATGGAATTATCCTATAAAAATCTTCACAATGTATCCATGGAATATTTATATTGATAAATTAATGTTCCATTATTTCCTTGTGTAACATGTAAACCAGGGAAAAATTCTAGTTCACCATTCATTGACATTTTGAAACAGATTTTAATGAATTATACAAACTATATATACTTTTGATTCATTGATCAACTAAATATTATGTGAATAATATATTCAAGAACCATAATCCTTTGAGTAAAGTAATTTCAGACATTGATATTGTAATCAACTCCACCACACTAAAAAATGCTTCTTAATTTTTTTACCAATTATTGAATATGAAACTCTTCTTATTAGATTTAGTACATATAGTGTCTTCTTTTGTAGAAAAACTCTTTAATAATATTCATTAATCATAAAAATATAAATCTAATTAACGCAAACGTATTCTTCTAGAACACCATTCTAAAATGTAGACGTAATGTCCATTTAGTAAAAATAGAACTTTTATATCACTACTTTGTACATGTATAATATGGTTATTTATACCCTCACAGTAGGTGAAAATTTTCATCAACATAAATATTCTCTACATTGGAGTACCCATTTCACTATAATCATTCTTTATTTCAAATAACTATATCATCTTCATTCAAATTTTCCAGATTGACCAATTTAGTTTTGATGACATTATTATTAGTTTTTCTCGAAACAATCTCCCATATATGATTCTTCTCAATTTAGTGAACCTCATTATTCATATCCTGAACCCATTTATTCATATCCATCTACATCTAGAAAACATTTAGGCTATATTTATGATAATAATGATTCTATCTATAGTGTCTTCATCCTCCATGTATGAACATGCACTTCCAGATCCCCAATGATGTTATATATGTCAATTTCATCATGATGATTTTTATTTCATGAAGATATTGATCTCAGTTCCTCTAATTCATCATTAGTATCTTCTTCTAAATAATTATTTTCCACTTCAACTACCCATGAGGTTTATAACTCCTCATCACTTTCGGCATGTAACTTTTCACCATTTTTAAATATTCTATTAATTCTCTACTATAGTGACATAATTTCATTTAAAAACCACTCCATTAAACTTTTTAAACATTTAAAATCATTTAAATTCCTGAAATATCCATGAAATATCACATCATCTCCCTGTGATTAAAATTTGACATGTTAATCCTTATTATGAATAAAAAAATTACTTACAAATATTCAAAAGTATTTCAATGGTGGATTCTTTCAATTCCACATCTTTTAGAGTTTTCTTTAATCCTTCAAACACATCAAATACTAGTTAGATATATTTACTAATGATAATACTTCTTCCATACAAGATTTATCCGGTAGTTCCATTTCAATAAGAATTATTTTTTCTATGTTTTTTATGATTCAATTTTTCCTCTCAACCACACCATTTTGTTTAGGAGTTCTTACAACTGAATCCCGATTCCTTATTATGTGTTTCACAATATAATAATCCACTTTAAATTTTTTTGATTTCTATACCATTATAAATATGAAACATCATAATATACAATCTATGAATCCTTTTAGATTCCCTCTTAATATACTTTATTCCACTGAACACATCCGACTAATGGGAAATTACACACACCCCAACCATCATACTGAAATCATCAATTTAAATAATATAATACATATTATCAACAATGGATCTTGGTGATATAGGACTACTTAAATCTATATTCACCAATTGAATAACTATGGTTGAATTTTTATATTTTTCACTTCATTTCTTTTTGATAATCTACCCATGTTGACAAGAATCACATGTATGAGTATGATTATGTAATTTAATAGGGGATCTAATGTTTCATCACATTTGATCATATATTATAGGGATGTCTTACATAGATGGAAAAGATATTTATACCTCAAAATGTTTTTTCATCTTTGGATAGAAAACATATATTCTAGTCCACTTATAAGTTATGGAATCCCATTCATTATTTCTCCCCATAAAACAACATCACCATCTCTTCCTTTATTGATAAAAATACTCTTAGTAATGTTTATAGAATTACTTGGGTTGCATAGTTGTCTAAAACTAAAAATTTTGTGACAAAGAACATAAAAACCCAAGGCATCATCACATCTCATTTATTTCCCCCCAAATTTGGCTTTTCGTAAGACAACAATCCTAAGGCCTTCATCATTTCCAAATATGAAAACACAATATGGTCAAATTTTATGCAACTTATAAGATCATCATTACCTATTTTATGGGTTTTGAATGAACTATCCAGGATCTATACACCTGAATGATCTAATTCAATAAGGGAAATCTTTGCAACCCCCATATATTAATCTCATTACTATTTAATTCATTTTTTGATTTAACACACGACATGGATGGATAGTCTGGATCTTCCTCCGTATATTATGGACTAGGGACATCTTGCAGATTAAAAAAATTGAGGTTTATTTTTTATCTCATTGGATGACACATTGAAATAATACTTATGAAGCCATTCAGATTGCATTAGAACATTTTTCTATATTTTTGATGATCAATATGTTACAGTGTTCTGAAATCCTCCACAACTAAAATAGTAACCATCAAATGATGTCCTAGGATATTTATTTCTATATGGATGCATATTTTTTTCATGTTCCCCTCTATATATCTTCACTATGGAACAAATTTTTTTATGATTCTTGTCATTCAACAACAATGACATCTTATAATAGATTCCTTCATGTGTGTCAAAACTAAAATACATGTTTCCCATTAGGTTTTTCAAATCCTATGGTTCTAATTCATAATCAAATCTGTCCTCAATATCATATTATGTTCTTCTGGTATTACATAAATCATTACTTCTTTCTATTACTTTCCATCCAAATAACATCCTTATTATTTGGATTTAACTATAGCTTATATTCTACTAGACAATTATTTTCAACTTTTATCCTTTATATTGCCTAAATGTTATTTTCTATTCATACTGTCCAGATTGTCAACAAATTCTCTTAATCCTTATCATTTGTTTTTATGATGAAAACATCCTCTAAATTTTATTTTATGTGTATTTTTTGATCTTTTCCAGTGTTACTCAGACTATATATTTTTTTTATTCTTTAATTTTGATAAATGACTCAAAATTCTTTCTTGATCTATTTGGCATTGAAGTCGTTAGATTTTCAATTTCACTATTAAACATATACATCTACTCTTACTTCAGCTGTATATAAAGATTTTCTTCATGATCCAATTTTTTGTATTAAATCATTTTTTCTCCCTAAATGTCAATATCCTCAAGGACGTATTCTAATTATGATTTCTTATCAACACTTCCTTCATCATCCAAATCATTATTGTTACTTTTATCCAATTATTGGGTACTACCGAGAACTACTAACATAAAATTTTCAACATGATTTTTTTATTTATACATCTCTTTAACATCATATTATTTTGAAAATTAATTTTCTAGTCATAGAAGATTATTATTTTTGAACAAATTCTATTGAATGTATTCATACTATTGGAATATGCTGGATATTTCATCATGGTAATTTAGAATTCATTCCCGTTATCTTCATTAAATATTTTTGGTAACCATGGTAGAAGTTTTCGAACCTTTTCGCATTAAAATTAAGAATGTGGGAGTTTTCCTTTGATCATTCCTTTTTATCTTTGAATATTTATGTAAAATAATGGAATTTCCACATATGTTTCTTCTTATTCTTATCCATATTAAATGTTGAGATTCTCCTTGGGGTTGAATTCAAACTCCTTAGACATACCATTTTCCACAACATCATTATGACTGTTTCTTACTACTTATACAATAATAGTATAGTGAAAGTTATCAACTATTAGCTCCTTCAGAACATTACATTGAAATACAAGATCTTTCAGATTGAACTAAGGTGTACGATTTATCAGGATGATCTTAACAATATTTATATATTCAATAATTTCTGAAAGTCCATGATTTTTATCCAAAAAATTTCATCTATAAAATAATGTTTCTACACAATCATTATGATGAATTATGAGATCCTCACACTTATTCAATAGAACCTGTATCTTTTCTTCCCTATCTTTTTAGTTACCCTAATAAATATTCAGAATCTTTTCCAACATATAATGTGATAAATTAAATGAAATAAAAAATTTATATATTTTAATGGATAGGTCTTCTAATATATCATTAATTCCATTAGTGTCATCATCCAATTCCCTTTGTTTAGTGTTTGAAAAAGAATTTTTGTCGATGTTGGCTGAAATTCAACACATCACTACTATAAATGCATATATTTCTAATGATTGGAATTATTTTCTCATCTAATTCATCAATATTTATTAATTATTTCTATTTAATACGGAATTAATGTTTTGTTTCAAGAATATTTTTCTTATACTGGGATAAATCCAAAGAAATTCATCATTTATCATTGATTTCTATGTTATTTCACAACTAGGAAAAAAACCCTCAAAGGTGGGGGGTGAATATAGGAATGAAATTTTAAAACAACCACCCCATATATTCTATTCTCTTCATTAAAAAACAATAATATACTCTTTAACATATGAAAAAAATTTAATAAAAATGAAATCATGCATGAGACACAAATATTTTAAATGGTTCAAAGTCACTAGGCTACGTCCATGGAAATTACAATGAAAATGTGCTAATGTACCAAATCCACTAATTCTCACTGCTAGATTACAAGGATCTTCATAGATCACTTATATGTCTAGGATCACTTCCTTTATAATGTTTAGGGATAGATTAATTCTTCCCGAGGGAAACTCCCTCAATATATCAATCAATTGCTCACATTCAGTGGAATGAATAACCTTCTTCGACATCATTTTATCACATAACTAATAGAGATTCACCCAGTTTATGGACATATAGGTCCCATCATCAACAGTAATGAATAAAGGATAACCTTATACCACATAAGTTTCTCACATCTCTGGTTGGGATTCACCCAGTTTATGGACATGTAGGTCCCATATTTATTAATAATGATTAAATCACATCATCTATGTATATTATATGTTAATGTCCCACATTCATCCATTTATTGAATATAACTTTACAATAGATTCACTATAAAATCATATCTGAATAGTTCCATGATACTCACTACCTTTGTGAAGATCAAAACATTTTTGAAGCTCGAACAACCTTTGTGAACCAACCTCCTTCCATAAATTTCACTTATCCTTCAAGCTATAGACCACATTCATGAAGCATAAAAATTATTGTTGGATGTTATAACCTTCATCATCCTCCTATATTCCCAAAAAGTTTCTCAAGAACTACCTTTGCGAGCCACCTTCATGAATTCAGATTCTTAGATTTTTTAGCATAACATTATTAAAGGGGATAGAGTCTTATTTATAGGTGTTTCATATGATCCTATAAAAATTCATCAATTTAATAAATATTTTGAGATACTCTCCCATATCATTCATGATTCCCCCTCTCTTTGTGAGGTATCATGGGAATTTATCATTCATTAATCTTATAGTAGTTACAGAGATTGTCATCAATCCTTTTGTCCTTCACAATGAACTGATTGTGATGATTCATTCCTTCCTGAAACACAGTCTTCTTGAAAATCATTACATTACCATATTATTATTTAGCCTTCAATGAAATCAATATTTTGTAATGTTATCCATGCTCTATATTATAGATGCCAAAAAATTTGTAGACATTGGGAAATAGAATCACCCTGTGTATAAAATTTTCTATACTAATTATAGAAAATCTATTAATTTTTCTAGGATATTAGTCAACATACATTTTATAAAATATATATTTAACATTATAACATACCTAGTAACCCATATTTTTCAACAAACATAATAAACGAAAAAATATCTTGATGTTACCTTGATAGTACTTTTCCCAACACAAAGAATATTTTTATTTGAAATTAATATAATTAAAATAATAAATTAACACTACAAATTTATTATGTCATGATAATTTTAATAACCAAATAATTAATAAAGAGATGAGGGGCGACCATTTTTTCTGTGATAATATAGGTTTTTATGATAATAATATGCCCTTTGTAGAAAAATAATAATGGAAGTGAAATATTATAATTTAATTTATTAGAGGTTTTTTCTCTATAGAACAATATAAAATTAATTGAAGAACCTATATTTCATATAACAACTATAGGAGAGTTAGTTTCCAAAATCACTTTCACCATTGAAGACATTTCCTTTTGACTTTATGTTAAAAGCGTACATTTCATAAAATAGTAGTATGATTAATTTAAAAAAATTAAAATACATTGATAAAATTCAATTTACTAAATAAATATTTATATTGATATATGGGTCCTTTGTTTATTAATTTTGAATAAACGACATGGGAGGAAAATAAAAATTATTTAAGGATAACTAAAATTGGTTTTTCTTTTTAACATTAAATTGGTTGTTTCAGGTACCAATGATTGTAAAATTTGTAAGAAAATATAGAATCTACTTTAATATAAAATATTTAATAACTTTTTTAGAGTTTTAGAAGAATAAATTATTAAATTACATCTATTAGTGTAAATGATATGAAGAATGAATGTGACATTATGAAATCCATTCTTACCTATTTGTTAAATTTTAAATTATATACACTAAAACTAATAAAATATAATTGAAAAACTAATCAACAAGATTACGTTGGTATTAATGTTAAATAAAAAAAGGTATATTATTTAAACCATATAAAAGTTAATATATTCATATTATCAAATATGTCTCAATGGAATGGAATTTGATATGATGTCCCTTACCTCTCATATCCATTTATTTGAACATTACGAAACCTCACATATAATTGTTTATATCATGTTATTATCTTGTAAAAATCCCATAATTATACATATAATATCATATATAATATTTTAATTACATATTTTCACCAATTCGTTAAAAACCATTATTATTAAAAAAAATTGGGTGTAAACATCCATGTATTCCATTCATTTTTTTGGAATGTTCTAGTTATTTTTCATAGGATATTGTTCAACAATTTTTATAATGATAATAATTTTTAAATAAAATAATTTTATAATATATAACTTTTTTTACCTTGTATGAATGTTGCAAATGGAAATTGAACCACATCACATCGTTTAGACAAAAGCCCAAAAAATTGAACAGGCGACAAAATCATTACCTCAATGTGTGTAAGGGAAATTAATTTTATGATATATTAAATTTAACGAATTAAAATCATTTCATATGTTAAATCTTTTTTCATTATTTACTTCATTGTGATTATCCCTTCTAGTCGGTGATGGAAGAATATTACATTGGTTCACAAGGAAGTATTATGATATACACAAGATTGATGGATTTGATTCCCATTATACATAGAAGGTGATGGATAAAAATTATGAACTTAACATAATAACATATATATATATATATATATGGTATATTTAATTCATTAAAATGATAATTGTTAAAAAAGAATATAATATTGATTAAGAAAAATCAATAAGAAAGATATTCTTGAAAACAATTACCTTCACTTAGAAGAACAACAAGTTGATCTTTTATTAATGATCCAAGGTTTTTAATATTTTAATGATGAAAACCTATTGTATATGGATAGTGATTATTGGGAGTTATTTTGGAAGTGGTTGGTCCAGGTAAATCACTTGATACGTGTAACAAAGTAAAGTGATGGAGTGACCTTTTATAATTGAGGAGTTTTATTTTTGTAAATACCAAAAACTATTCAATATTTGATATTCACTCTCTTACCAAGATCCTCCAAATGTGATAATTAAAATTAGGGAGGGATGTTAAGGCCATGTCACACACCGAACACAAAAATATTTTTGTTTCTAAATAGGTTATTTAATTCACCTCCATTGTTAATTTTCTATTTCATTTTCCACCATGATTACTAATGTTGTTAACCTAGAAATAAAATCTCTTATTAAAATAAATAAAATATATATATTAGAATTTTTTTCATACTAATTCCAAATATGAAACCAAAATTACTAGTTAAAAACTAGTATTTCTTGATAATTAATTTTAACATAAGCACAAGTAACAATCAAAACCTGATTTGAAACTTCACTATGATAAATAATAATTTTATATTTTTATAATGAGTTATGAATTAAAATAAAAAATACCATAGAAAACAAAATTATTTATTTTAATTGGTAATATTGAATCAATTAAAGGAAATCCTATTTACATAAGTGATTTTTTTTAAAAACACCCAATTGTGTCGGTAAATGTAATATCATGAAATGAATTTTTATAGCATAAGATTATATTATACTAATTATATGATTTATAATAGTTAATAGATGGATAAATATTCATATAATTAAAAATATAATATATCAATTTTTTTTAAATAATTCTTCACTAATGAATATTTTTAAAAATAAGATTGGATATAAATTATGCCTTTTTAACACAAATATTTTTATGAAAAAAAGGATGTTACTCATATGTTCATGATCCCCTATGAGATACCAAAATCCAATGAGGGATGTCCCACCTCCTTATTGGATGGGTAGAGGATGTACCTACTTCTCTTTTAAAGGTTGTGCTACTAAACATTTCTTTGTTTTCTTGTCCCTCTTTATTACCCTCCTTTTCGTCTATTTTGACGAGTCCACATGTTTATGAAATTTATAATAACTCACCTCAGATCATGATCTCAACCTCAAAGTTCACAAAAGCCAGGGTTCATCTAGACTATATCCAAGCTTCTTAATTAAGATCTGTTTATCCTTTGGTTGATAACATATATAGGTTCATCTTCATATTCTAGGGTTCAGCTGATATTGTGATTGTTGTTCTCGTTTATAAAGGTAATATTGGGATAAGTTTCACCTAATCAGAGGATCAGATTCATTCATGGTTCAATGCTCTACACACCTATAACAGGAAACATTTCAACCCATTTGGGTAGTCTTATGACCTCCATATGATGTGGGATTCTCCATACGTGGAATTTTTATTATGTCTTCCAGAATTACCACATCCATTTCAAAATCCTTATACCATCCATTTTCACAAAAATCTTGTCGGCTGTTATTTGTGAACAAATAGTTGAATGAAGATATGTTTTCATTTGATTTCACCTCTTAAATTTGTTTATGTGAATATCTCCAATACACTTATGAATTGTATTTCCATTTTTTAGGGGAATAGATTATATGTAATAATGCAGTGGTTTTTGAATCCTTGATGGAGTTATTCATGTAATAAAAGTGTTTGGTCCATCTATTTTCCACATGTTCTTAGGAATGTAAATAAGATCATTTGAAATATGATAAGAAATTGATGCCCAAATATATAATTTTCTCATTATCACCCACTTAAAAGGAAATTTATAGTTGATATCCAAATGAAAATGTAAATACATGAGACAAAATGGTACATATTAATCCTATGTAATAATGAACTATTGTAGATGATCAAGAAAATATTTTGGCTAGAATGGAACATGTTGATGATGTTATAAATGATATCTATATATAGGGTATGAAATCTCTAACATCCAATAATTTGACAATGAAAAATAAAAATGAGGTTATTGATGTAACATAGGTTCAGGATATTCTCCTTTATTCCAATGAATTGATGTTGGAGGATTCTTTAAAGACAAGAATCTCTAAATAAGATACTTATTGTATGCCTAAAATAGACCTACATGGTAAATTTAATGAATAATAGTTTTCTTAGATCAATAAACATAATATAATTTTCATACGTGGCTTTAACAAATCAATTACATTCTTTGAATAATAGGTGTGGGAATGTGAATAGATGGTCGTACAATTTGAAGATCTTATCAAGGACAATCAATACAAAGTGGTCAATTGTATTCATTGGAAATTATATATATTTATTCATTAAAAATCGTTTTTTTAACAACCATGATTTCCATATTAGGTAGATTTTCCTTTAAATTCATATATATGGTTTCCCACAATCCCTTAAAAGAATTTCATGATTTTTTAAACAATATTGTCAAAATGTTTCTTTTATAAAAAATCATAATTTTTACATAAAAATGATAATTTCATAATTTCTATAAAATTTATAGTTATTAGAATTTTAATTATATAGATAATAATATATTATAAAAATATAATTATGAATTCTAATCTATTATATTTTATTATTATTAAAAATATATTTTTAATAGAAGGGTTAAAAAATATATTATTAGCATATTTTGACCATGTGTGTAAAAAATTTATATTCAACCCTTCATATTAGATTTTTTTTCATGAAATATTATAATTCATATTATGTTAACGATTTATTATAATATAATGTTCACAGTCCATTTTTCAGGAGCACTTGTTGCAAATAGTTTCCATTTATGCATTCAAAAGTCATTATATGAAGAATTATATGGAATGAAATATTGGAAACCATGTTATTTTCATGATGTTGGGGAAATGATAGATTAATATATAGAACATGATGTAGTAACAATTATGAATGTTGTAACAAGTTTGATTCTCATCATGTTTTCTCAGTGAAATAAAAATAGCAATCCAAATAACTGTTGGAATCAGTAGAAAATTCATGCGGGAGATAATGATTCTTTGAAGGTGTATCCATGGAACGACCATATAGGGATCGATATGAAATGGAAACTATATAGTACGTACCTTAGGCCTCTAAATTTATTAAATGAATTATAGATGTATTTTATCATTAGGAAATTCAAGTAGCCTCTCTAAATTTGAAGATCATTTCTGGAAAAATGATATATACCAACGGTTTTGGTCAAACCGTTGGTAATGTTCCCTAATCTGTACCTATACCAACGTTTTGGCCAAATAGCTAATATTGCTTCATTAATTTGGACTTGTACCAATGGTTTGGCCAAAACTATCGGTATATGTCCATTATAGAGACCCTGTACCAACATTTTGGCCAAACCATTGGTATATGTCACCCTTATATAAATGGTTTGTCTTAAACCGTTGGTATAGGTCCCAAAATCAATGAACCTATACCAACCGTTCTCAAAACCGTTGGTATAGGTCTATACCAACAGCTTTCAAAACCTTTGGTATAAGTACATGTATTTTTAATGTAATCTTCTTACAACAAACATTAAATAAACCATAATTTAAAATACTTATTTTAATACATATATATATATATTTGTGATATTATGATCCCAAATTCATGTTAGATCAGTGGTTAGGTCGTTCAATCACAAACGAGAGGTGCTGGGATCAAAACCCATATGATGATTATTTTTTGAATTACATAGTCCAATGGATTATGGAACCGTTGGTATAGATTTTTAAATTACTTATACAAACAGTTTTCAAAACCATTGGTATAAGTCTATACCAATGGTTTTCCAAAAACGGTTGGTATAGACCTATCCTCATGGATTACTTGGCAATGGTCCTCCAAACCATTTGTATAGCCTATACCAATGGTTTGGTTGACTATACAATGGTTCCAAACCATTGTTCTATGGTATTTTTCCTGTAGTGGATGTGATCCATATCCCTTTATTTAGAAACTACATTCATGGAAAAATACATTTTTTATATATTGATGGATTAGAATTGGAACATGATTTATCTCACTATTAAGGGAATATCGTAATTAATTAAACTATATAACATTTTTTGAAAACTATATGAGTTTATTAGTTTTGATAGTTTGGTAAAATCTTAAATATATGAGAGACAATGTGGGATCCTACAGAAGTTTTAATTAATTGCTACCAAAATATTTTAATTAAATTAATTTGAAATTTTTTTGATGATGAATTTTTTGGTAGAGTGATGAATTTAATGACTAATATTTAGTTATATTATGTATGATTTTATTTAAATGTATATATGAATTTAATGAAAATATAATTATTCAATAATATTTATAAAATATAAATTAATCTTTTTATTAAATTTTAAAATTCTATTCTATTTTTAAATTTGGTATATCGAAATTTACTTATGATGAATTTGTAATGTCTCAAATAACTTGGGACCTCTTTGATCATAGAATTCCAATCCATCAGAACCCCAATACCCCTCAAATTGGATTGGGGGTGGTGGAAATCATTGAAAAAGATTAACTATAGTGAGAGGCCTTTTAATGATTTATAAGTACACATTCCCCCAAACATCTCCCTTGTGTACTGTAGAGGAATATAAAGTCACAAATGTAACATCTTATGATGATCCTTGAATAAAATAAACTCAGGGGAATACATTTGACTATAGTATTGTTAAAAAATGATTACTGTAAAAAATTCATGCTCAACAATAATTTAAGTCGCATTCTGAAAAAAAACATGAAATAATGAAATCTAAGATACCTCAACACTTTGTGACCAAGCCAAACCACTATTTTAGGTCAATGAAACAAATTATAACAATACTACACTATAAATAATAATGATATGGAATTATAATTCTCAATACATGACACAATTGGGAAAATAACCTTCAATGGTGAGTATATACAAAGAAAATAGATTTCTGATTAAATTAAATAGAGTGATATAGAGGCTCCACAAAAGTTTATCTCTACCTGATGAAGGTATGTTAATTAGAAAAAAAGATGAAACCCATAAGAATATAGATATTCATAAAATGAATCCAACTAATAGGAAAAATCATATCTCAATCTCCACAAACCAAAAACGAATAACATGTTCTCTTGAAGCTCAGAAGGCACATATCTGATGCTAGAAATCGTGTGAAACCATATAACAAAACATATGGTTGGGATCCCACCTCACAACACTACAATACATTGGATTATCCCTAAATAAAAAAATGTATCCTAAATAACCTCACCGGAATATGTGTTATGGAGCCCACACCCCAGGATTATTCTACATATCTGTGAGAGAAACAAATTCCTTCAATAAACAATGTTTCACCAGATGTAAAATTTGGAAGAGACCCACTACATAGGTAGATAACCCATTCTCTTATAGTATATGTGGGAGTACAAACCCTAGATGTGTGAAGAATATCTTCAAACCGTTCCCTGGTGTGTCAATATATTAATATACCAATATATAGAGAACAAAAACCATAGAGAGAGTGGGGGGTGATGACTCATTAAATCTAATAAATCTGGTGAACTCACATCCAATTGTGACAGGGTTTTACTATCCAAAATATCATCTTCAACGATCACTACCATTTTTTAACATATTCAAATTACACTTAATGAATAATCAAACACTAAACAACTCACATCATATATCTAATTCCTCAATGTAGGACACTATTGTAACAACCTGAATCTGGAGCCCCTCAACCGGTGCCCCATTCCCGATTCGCCACAAGAACTCAAGCACATTTCCCCAAACACCAATGGCTGCCGACTAGCAGTGAGGGCCTTGGTATGTTATTGGAGAATATATGCCCTCATTTGGTAAGGTATACAAGGTATGGAAAAAAAATCAATAGAGGAAGCAGTAACAACATACATAACTGTAACCAAATAGTGGGAGAATAAATATATAACATTGATGATAATGATGCAGCAGATACAAGCATTTAATGAAAGCAACAAACACAACAACGTGTTAAAATAAAACTGAACACAAAGTACTAAATAATCATCAACTCCAGCAGCATCTCAAGCCATATCTTGGTCACATGATCTACAGCTCCACAGCAAGTCAACTACCTGAAGTAGAAGGGATCTTGACCATATTAGTTAATGAATACATGGCATGTAAAGTACAGGAACAGTAAATAGGAATTACACAATAAGTACAATTTACAGTCCATCATAAAAACTACAGAAGTATAAAACAATCAACAAGTAAAACAAAGGTAACCCCCTGGGTAGTTCTCATAGCCTAACCCTTATGGTTCAACCTATAAGTACTAGAAACTCCCTGGGAGGCACACATAGTCTCACCCCTCTGTTTGAGCTAAATAATTGACTCTTTCGGGAAGCAGTCAACGTTAATTCCCCCTATAGTCTCGTATCGTACTAAAGGCTCTCTGGGAAATCACTCAACGTCAATTCCCCCTATGGCCCATGTCGAAGAACTACAGACTATCTGAGGAAGGAATCAATGTCAATTACCCATGTGGCATCACATCGTAAATTAAAGACACTCTTGAGAAGACCATACGTCCATTATCCCATTGGTCCAAACACTAGGTTCTCTCATCCATGTGTTGTATAAATATGCAAAGATCATGTTTATCTCCCTAGTAAACCTCATGAACTACATGGCTATTATTCTAAGGCTCAGAAGCAAAATAACACAATAGTTCCACTATCCTACAACTAGGCATGGAAACCAGCATAACGCCTAACAGGAAAATTAAGTACAACAAACATCTAGAGTATAGAAAAAACTACTCTATTCTCAATGGTAAACCTCTGCTCTAGAAATCCTGCGAGCAGGAAATCAATCAGGGGAAAAACAGGAAAACACACAATTCTCCTTCATGGGAATTGAAAAAATTTCACAAAATATTCTAGGCTTTCTACAAAAAGGAATAAACCACCAACCTCGATCCTAGGAGATCGATATACGTGAAAAACGATGATATATTATCCTTAGAACATCATAGATCTGAGAAAAAAATATGAAACACATAATCCACGATAACTTTAGAAAGTGGAGGAATGTTAAAACAAGGCTCAAGAAGAAGGTATAACTCACCGCTGCTATTCCAACACAATCAACGGTGCTCGAAATGTAGAACAGATAGGGGAATGGTGGCTCGTCAAAGAACCGTGAACTCCCAGAGCTCTCGGATGAACGATACCTAGAAGAAGACCTTTCCATGCGTCAGGTGTGACCACGGTCTATTTAATGGTAAAAAGAATGAACACGACATGTACTTTTAGAGTGCATGGCTTGTACTAGGTCTTTCTATACGCCACCAAAATCGGCCTCCACATCACCTTGACACACTGTGTGTTTGGCCCGGACACGGCCAGAACACGGCATGAAGCATGAAAAGAGTACACATCATGTACTAATAATGTACATGGCGTGTACTTTGAAAATTTCAAGAAACTCCATTTTTCTCAACAAATCGAGAAAAGGAAAGGTCTACTTGAAAAGATTATCCATGTTCTTACAAACATCCACCTTTAAATAAATTTGTCCTCGAATTTCCCTAGCAAGGCGTAGAAGAAGAAAACCTGAACAGCTCTGGCCACTACGATCATATATCAACCTCCCTCTCCCATGTCTTATCCTATACTCGCTCATGCTACCATAGAACCCGTAAAAGAGGGACATACCTCCCACAAAGAACCTTCATACTATGATCGACAATCCAGCTGGGATGCTTCTCAAATGATGTATCTGCTTCAAACTCAACCTCCTCAGGCTGAAATACATGAGACAGATCTGAAAGGTAACATTGGAGCGGATAGACGTGGAAGACGTCGTGCATGGCCCGGTACCTCTGGGGTGACTGCAACTGATAGGCGACCGGCCGAACTCTCTCTGAATCCTCAAACGGTCCAACATACCGCGATGAATGCTTACCCTACCTTTGAATCCTATTTTTCCCATCCTAGGTGTGACACGCAGAAAACCTGATCCCCGTCCTTGAAGTCTAGTGGTCATCTCCGCTGATCAGCATAAGACTTCTGCCGAGACTATACTGTAGCCATCCTCTTTTGAATCAGCTCTATCTACTCTGAAGTCTCTTGAACACGATGAGGCCCCAGAAAAGATGCATATCCCGCCTCCAGCCAGCATATGGGTGATCAGCATGTCTACCATAGAGAGCCTTGTTTGGTACCATCTGAATTGTTGCCCAGAAACTGTTGTTGTAGGAAAACTCCACAAGAGGTATATGCTTCTCCCAAGAACCTCCAAAGTCTAGGATGAATGTTCGGAGCATATCTTCAGGAACCTGGATCGTGCACTTGTATTTTCCATCAATCATATGATGGACTGTTGTACTCAAAAGTACCTATGTACCCAAGGCCTTCTGATGTCCCTGCCAGAATTGGGTGGTAAAGCGTGCATCCCTGTCTGAAAGAATAGAGTTAGGAACTCAATGCAGACGAACGATCTCTCTGATGTAGAGTCGTCCCATATCATCAATACATAAGGACTCATTGATCAGAATGAAATGTGCAACCGTCGTAAGAATATTGAAGACAACCCAAACAACATCAATCCCGCGAGGTGACCTTGGTAACCCAGTCACGAATTCCATCGAAACATCGTTCTACTTCAACTTCGGAATGGGTAACTACTTTAAAATCCCCACTAGTCGTTGATGCTCTGTTTTCACCTGCTGACAAGTAGAACATATCTTGAAAAAACCAGCAACATATTTCTTCATACTTGGCCACCAGTACTAGAGATGAATATCCTGATACATCTTGGTAAACGTTAGGATGAACTGCCCAAACTGAGGAATTAAAATCCCGCATCAGCTCCTCACGTATGTCTGCTGGCACTAATACACATCTCTAGAAATGCAAGATCTCATCCTCCCCCATTGTCCATCCAGGAAGAGGGTCCTCTCCTAACACACTCTCCCACATGACTAATCCTTCTGAGTCTGAAAGATACCTCGTCTATACCCGATCAATTAGTGTAGAGGTAACAGTTATAGAAGATAGGAAGGTCTATCCCTATCTATCATACACCTCCAAATGAATATCAGAGAACATAGACATAAGCTTCCACTCACAATAGGCCTCCTGAAATTCCTGAATATGAGTTCTCCTACTCAACAGATCTGCCACTGCGTTGCCCATTCCGGGCGTATAGGCTTGCTCGAAATCAAAGGACTGAAGATACACGACCCACCTACGCTGCCTCAGATTCAGATCACGCTGAGTAATGATATACTTGAGACACTTGTGGTCGGTGATGACTAGAAAGTGCTCTCCTAGAAGATATTGTCTCTAACAGCGTAAGGAATGTACAACAGCTATCAACTCCAGATCGTACGTAGGGCAGTTCCTCTCATGTGGCCTCAACTGCCGAGTCTCGTACGCAAAGACTCCATCTCCCTACATAAACACAGCACCGAGTCCAACAGCTGAAGCAATAAAATAGACAGTATAGCTCTTGTCTGGCTCTGGAATTACTAGTATCGGTGCCAATGTCAATCTTCCCTTCAGCTTCTAAAAGGCCGACTCACAATAATCTGACCATCAGAACTTTACCCCTATTTTGGTCAGACCTATCAATGGTGATTCTAGGCATGAGACGTCCTGAATGAAGCATCTGTAGTATCAACCCAGCCCTCGGAAACATCATACCCCAAAATTGATCTTCAACTGCTCCCAGAAGACCACAACTCTAACTTTATCTGGGTCCACAGATACTTCTTCCTCTGAGATGACGTGACCCATGAAGTGAATCTTTTCCATCCAAAAGTGGCACTTCGAGAGTGTAGCATAGAGTCGATGCTATGTCAGTGTACTCAGAACGATCTCAAGATGTCTGCCATGCTCATGTCGAGTGTGAGAGTACACAAAGATATCATCCTTGAAGACCATGACAAAGGAGTCCATGTACGGATGTAACATTGGGTTCATCAGAGCCATGAAAACTTTTTGAATGTTCATGAGACCGAACATCATGACTGTATACTCGTATATACCATTCCTGCTCCTGAAGGCTATCAGAGGTATATATGATGGTCTAATGCATAATTGTTGATAACCGGCCTCAAATAGATATTCGATAACACCCCAGATCCTCGAAGATGATCGAAAAGGTCATAAATCATCAGCAAGGGATATCGGTTCCTGACCGTCAACTGGTTCAACTTCCGATAATCTACACAAAGCCAAAGGGTACCATCTACATTCTTCGCAAACAAGACAGGTGAACCCCAAGGGGAAGTACTAGGTTGGATGAAACCCTTTGCATGTAACTCCTCCAACTACTTCTTGAGCTCATTCAAATCAGGTGTAGCCATCCTATAAAGAGGAATGGACACTGGTACCGCTCCTAGTATGATATCAATTGAGAAGTCTACCTCACGCTCCAAAGGAAAACCAGAAAAGTCCTCTGGAAAGACATCCCTGAAATGGTCCACCACAGGAGGAAAGTCCAACTACGAAGTCCCCTGATCATCCAGAAAAAGAAAATAAATTTGGGCCGTCACCCTTCATATCCCATGATGTTCAAGTCCTTCCTGACTCGTCCGGACATCCCATTCACCTCTATGATGAAAAGATTCACCCTCTTGTGAGATGAAACTCACCATACGGAAATAATAGTCGACGACTGCCTAGAATGGTACCAACCAGTACATCCTGAGAATGAAATCATAGCTTTTCATCTATAGGATGTACATATCACATAAGAAACGATACCCTGCAACCTCGAGTGGGCACTCTCTGCACTGACATACAACAGATGTCCTTGTCCCCAATGGTGTGTCTAGTGTCAATGTGTCGGCAGAAGAAAAGACACAGAGCCCAAGGATCTCCACAACAGCAACAGAGATAATTCTATGCATAGCACCAGTATCGAAAAGAGATGAAGATAAAACTGAGGCTACTAAAATCATACCTTGAACTGCATATAGTCCGGGATCCTTCTCCTGGTATGTGTGATACACCAAAATGTTCTTCCCTACCCCGTAGCCATGTGACCTTACGTGACCAATCTGAACCGAACCTCCCTATTGGCATTGAAGGACCGGTTATTGACTGCCATGGCCTTTACCTCCACCTCAGACCGAACATCCAGAAGAACTCAGTCCCCCGACTTGTGTGAAACTGGTGGTGCTGCTCTGTGACGAGGAGTCATGGACGAACACTCATCACCAGTAACTGGTGAGAAAACATAGCCAAAACACTGAAGGAGACCCATATTGCCACAATATCGGCAGTCTACTTGGTCCCTCTGGAACTACAGCCTCTTATGCCCAATCCTACTGCACAGGTAGCATACAACCTGGATGGTAGAAGATGTATCTCGCCTCCTCGTGTCACCGCGAAAAGACTCCCTACGGCATTTCCTACTATCAACTGTATGAACACTATCTCTAGAAGTAGAACCACACTGGCTCGTAGCTCTAGTGTCTCTCAGATTGCGCTCCGCAATTAGTGCCTTGTTAACAAATGAAGAGATGGAAGTCAACTGGGAGATATTCACCTGTGAGAGGATCTACCGCATGAGACCATCCTCGAACTTCTGTTCCATGAACATCCCATCTCCATCTTGGAGGGGTGTGATACAATAGTTCTCGGTAAAACGAGAGTGACACTACATAACAGTTAGAGTACCCTCCTCTAGTCTCATGGACTTCCAAGATCGATCAGGCCTTAGTGTCTCCGGGTAGATGTATTTGTAGAAAACATGCAGGAACTCCTCAAAATCCATAACCTACTGATGTCCCACCTGTGAGATCACGTCCCACCACCTCTTGGAGGAGTCTTAGAGCATATAGGTAGCGATATTGACCCACCTCTCTTCAGGAATCTCTAGATGCTCGACGAAATTCAGCATTGCTTCCAGCCACGACTCTGCAGCATGTGATTCTCGTTCCCCTGAGAATGTAGAAGGATGCTGCATTTGAAAACCCATGTCATGTCTGCCATAGTCGTGGCAGGAGGTAGTGCTCCCTGAAATGTCTACATCATTCTCATAAAAACATCCCTAAACTGTGCATCAGCGCCTGCAACTTCTATGACAGCCGCTGCCAAGACTGGCCCGACTGGAGGATCGGCAGAAGTCCCTGATCAGCCATATCTGGCATCTGATCACTGCCTGATGACTAACGTACAACCGGAGGACGTCTCAGAGGCACTTCTCTAAAAGATCAAAAGCATACCTTAGATCAAAATTAAAAAAGATAGAAAACACAAAAGTACAGAATTGGAATAGGTGAAGGAAAACACACATGATTACAAAACATGACTACACGATGTGTATAAAAACTACACGACATGTCTTCTTATGCCACTGACATGGTGTGTACCCATGCACTACAGGTCGTGTAACACCTCAAACTACACTGCATGTTGACCCCTCAAATGGTGTGTTCTTGAATATTATTCCACAACCCGAGTCACATTATACGGCTAACCCACACAACCCGACTTATCCCGAGACTACACGTCGTGTTATGATCAAACACGGCCTGTACAAGACAAGGCTTTGATGGAACATGTTGTTAAATAAATAGCCATCTACATGGATGAACTATACATGGAATGTTCTAAAAAACAAGGTGTGTATAGGTGAAGGTGACACTACCCTGTGTTGTTCGTGACACGACTGGGTACCTGGACAAGACTACACGGCATGTTCGAAAAACAACACGAAATTTCTAGGAGAGGTAACACTGAACCGTGTTGTATGTGACACGGCATGGTACCTATACAGGACTACACGACATGTTCCATTATAACAAGGCGTGTTCTACTCAAGCTTCCCCGACCCGTGTTGTTAGTGACACGGCCGGGTACATGGCTCCGAACTACATGTCATTTACCAACCGTACACGGTGTGTTCCTGAAGTTATTTCTACAACAGCATGTCTATTATCACATGGTCTGTGACACAATCTAAAAACTATAGGAGTGTAGTCAAAAAGTACATGGCGTGTAGTCAGAATGTACACGACAAGTATTTTGGGTTTTTTCTGGAAAGTAGCTTAGAACATGCATAGAAGCACAGAAAACACAAGAAACAAGGAAAAGAGGTGCCAAATTCCGATTTGTGAGGGCCCATACTCCCTGTGAATAAAAACATGGCATTAATTTAAGAAAATTAGAGTACAAACAATCCTCTAACCAGGAAGCAGTGATTCTATCAAGCATCTATCACAACATCATGCATAATCTACACAATTTCTTTCACAATAGCATGCAATCGCAAATGCACCCTAGATGGCATGGGAAGAGTGCATGGCATGTGATTTCTACAAGTGCCTATATGATTCATGAGATGGAATACCCTCGTCTAATCGGGTTGAAACAGAAATAGAACCACAATAGTCAAGAAAATAACAACACAAAGCTTGTGAATCACTCTATGTAAAATCAAATCAACCTTCAAATCTCAAAACTATCAAACTGAAATTAACGAGGTATTATGGATTTTCCATGTACACGAGTTAGATTCTCCCGAGAACATATTAATAACAAGTACCAAATCCATCCTATCCCTGGCTAAAGGTCCCAAACAGTAATTCAAGGGAAATTAAACCCTTTGTTACCACTTTGAAATGACCTGAAACTGCATCCCCTACACTAGTCCCCCATACCTGGTTCGCTAGATGATTTCAAGAACATTTCCCCCAATTCCAGAGGATGCCGACTAGAAGCAATGGCCTTGGTAAGTTATTTGGGAAACTATGCCCTCATTTGATAACATATACATTGTATGGAAAATTAAAATCAATAGCGGAAGAAGTAACAACATACATAATTGTATCCAAATAGAGGGAGAATAAATATATAACAATGATGATAATGATACACCAGGTAAAAGTATCTATGGAATGCAGTAAACACAACAACGTTCTGAAATACAACTGAACACAAAGTACTAAAGCAAAAGCAACTCCAGTAGCATCACAAGTCTTAGCTTTGTACCATGCTCTCTAGCTCCACAACAAGTCAATCACCTGAAGTAGAAGGGTGCTTTCCCTTATCTATACCTGCAACAACATTGTCTTCTTGGGCTCAAAAACATGTCCCATATAGGGTGTGATACAAATTCCCAGTAGGAAACCACCCAGAGATCTGCGCCTAACAGTCAATGAATACAAGGAAATTAAAGTACAGTAACAGTAAACGGGAAATACATAGCAGCTACAATTTATAGTCCAGTATATAAAATACACAAATATATAACAATAAACAAGTTAAAAAAGGTATCCCCCTGGGTAGTTCTCACATCCTAAACCTTATAGTTCAACCTATATGTACTAGCAACCTCCTGGGAGGCACACACTATCTCACCAATCTGGTTCAGCTAATGAATAGACTATCAATGGTAGCACTCGCCGTCAATTCCCCCTATAGTTTCGTATCATACTAAAGGATATCGAGGGATGTACTTAATGTCAATAACCCCTATGGCCCTCGTCGAGGAACTACATAATCTCATAGGAAGCACTCAACGTCAATTCCCCTTGTGGTCTCGCATCGTAAATTAAAGACACTTTGGAGAAGTCGTCACATCCATTCTCCCTAAGATCCATACACTAGGTTCTCTCAGCCCTTTGTAATATAAATATGCATACTGTTCATGTATCACCCAAATATACCTCAAGAACTACATGGCTATCATTCTATGGCTCACCAGTAAAGCATCACAATAGTTCCACTATCCTACAAATAGGCATGGAAACTGGCATAACAACTAATAGGAAAAGAAACTATGACAAACATCCAGAGTATAAAAAAAACTACTCTATTCACAATGGTAAAGCTCTACTATAGGAATCATGCAAGCAAGTAATCAATCAGGGGAAATCTGGAAAACACCCAATTCTAGTACAATGGAATTGGAGAAATTGCAGAAAATATTAAAGACCTTCTACAGAAAGGCACAAACCGCCTACCTCAATCCTAAGTGATTGATATACGTGAACAACGCCGACAGATTATCCTTAGAATGTCATAGATCTAAGAAAACATCTAAAAAACATAAACCTTGATAACTTGAGAAAGTTGAGGAATTGGAAAACAAGGCTCAAGAATAAGGGAAAACTCGCCGCTACGATTCCAACACAATCAACCGTGCTTAAAACAATGAACAGACGAAGGAATGGGGGATCGTTTAACATCCATGAATTTCCAGCACTCTCGGATGAACGAGACCTAGATGAAAACCATTCTGTGCGTCAGGCGCAACCCTGGTCGGTTTAATGAATAAAAATTACACGGTGTGTACTTTTAGAGTACACGGAGTGTAATAGGTCTTTCCGTAGTCTGCCAAAATTGGCCTCCACATCACCCATATACACTGTGTGTGTGGCCCAGGCACGGCCAGAACACAGCTTCGAGCGGGAATTGAGTACATGGCATGTACTCCTAAAGTACACGACATGTAATTCAAAAGCTTCCAGAAATTCCATTTTTCTCAAAAACTCCAGAAAAGGAATGGTGTACCTGAAAAAAAGAGCCGGGTTCTTACAAATATTATGTTCTATGTGGGAAAAAATTCTGGATAGGATAATCATGGGTCTAAATCAATGTTCATATATTGGTGATCTGTTTGGATGATTTCCAAAAACAATATACATGGCTTATAAGGGGGTCAAAATGGTGTGGGACCACACATAATACACTGTATGCGTTCTTTAATAAAAATGTCTAAATTGGCTTGTCCAAATTTATATCATGTATTGATTATTGAAAACCTATCTTACGCACTTGTGTTATTCCTATTTCCTCCTATCCATGCCCATGTATCTCATCTCAAGTTAGTGTACCACATTGTATACCTTTTTGTGCCCAGGTGTTGGCCTATGCTATTTTACACCCATAGTAAATGGTGTGTCCCCCCACAGGGGTTCTAGTTGTGTTCTATTTGTAACATGACCATAGTTCATAGAATGTGTCATTGGATGTGTGGGACCACCACATAATATGTGATCTTTATCTTCCTTAAAACCCTTACGACATTAGATGGGTGGGGCTACATGGTTTGTTTTAAACTAACTACATGGTGTGTTTTCATGTTTCTCAAAAAATCAAACAATATCATGTGTTCATAATATCCATACTCACTGCTATGAATCCCATTATCTTACTACCTAGAACTGATGATTTTTTCCTCTGGATATCGATTCTAACCATATAGTGTCCATAAATCAGAATTTTTCTATTCGTACAAAGACCGCATGCCACCCACCAATATATAGTACTTGATATTTTCACTACACTTAATCCATGATTTATGGATCATCACTCACATCCTCTAATTCATCCTAATCCATCCCCATTTTCTAATCAATTAATGACACATCCAACTTCCATGAATTTGGGTGTTCGATCGATCTCGAGATCACACAAGAAATGTCAAACCATGATTATGTAGGACAAAATAGATAATTATTAATAATGGAGGGGCATGAAGAAACAAAAACATAATGTATCATTATATCATTCTGAGTATTTGAAATTAAATTATATGTTAAATAGAATACATGATTCACCACATCAAGCTGAAATAAACAACTAAATATTATTATTTTAATGATACCATTAAAATAGACTATAAAATAATAGTAATGAATAGTATTAACTAAATTATGAAATTATGTTTTACACATTTATATATACTCTTTTGAACAGTTAATTATTAATAAAACAACACCCTTCTGAAAATAATAATGATATCATTTTTGGAAAAATTATTTAAATACGAATAAGTGTGTTTATATAATAGTAAAATAAATCTTTTTAAATTATATTATATATATATATATATATTATACTAAATATAATTTTTAACACTCATATTATAATTTTTTCTAGACATGAAATAAGAAAAACTCCACTTTTATAGATAAAATAAGTATTTTTCCAAAATGGTTGTTCTTTACCTTTTTATAGTGCACCTAGTTTAATATATATATTTTTAACACTTTTATTAATTAATTTTTTCTCAAATTAATCTTATTAAATGAAATAGGAATTTCAAATTGTACCTCCGATAAATTATTGATATTTTTTTGATAAGATTCATGTTTTAATGAATAGTGAAGACACATTACATTTTAATAGAAAAATTCTTTTTCATCAAATTTATTTATATTTTTAAATTATATATTTTCATGGTTTTAAAGTACAATTAGATATTTTTCTATTCAATGAAAATTAGGACATTTGAATCAATTTCACATAACATTACGAACATTTGAATAGTTTTAGTTTCAAAACACATTTTTCCAATCTCTCAATGGGACTAATTTTTAATTAATTTCTAATAGTTATAATTTTTGAATTTGGAAAAATGGATTCCATATTTGAAATCATAATTTATAAATTAGGTAAATAGATCCCCTTTATTTTTTGATAATATGAATAGTAACCATAGTAATAGTTTTTATTACCACAGTTAATTGTAAATCAGGTAATTAATGATATAAAAATATTATAACTAATATTAAACTACAGTAAAACATTTACATGTTATTTTGTATGAGTTATTTTATACCAAAATCTTCCTTTGGATCATTGTTTGTCCACTCTATGCCACATAGAGGACTTTATGACTTTTATAATATAATATTCACAAAATTCAATTTTGTCACAGTCTTGTTTTTTAAGAAGTAAAATAATATTAAAATTGTGTTATATAATGTATATGTTAGACTATAAATAGTATTTATAAATATATAATGTTGACTCCATTCATAGTATTTTAGTTATAATGTTTTGGAAATAAATATTTAAATTAAATGGTGGAAAATGATTACATAGTAATTGATTAATTAATGATAGAATAAAATATATGATATTAAAAATATTCAAAATACTAATAATTTGATATAATTGATTTTTTTGGTGAATATTTGGGATGGATTTGACATTATATGGATTAGGTAATATAATATTTTCTAATATTTCATGTCTTTATGAAAATTTAACATGACATATAATAAATACTATCATACTGACATTAATGATACTTTAAAATAAATAATATTTAATTAAATTATATAAAATTCAGAAGAATATAAAAATCATCCATATTATTTTTATAATTCTCAAAATTTCATCAATGGTTAATTTATTTTTATTTTATCAATATATAGTAATTATATTAACCCTCAAAATTAATATTACATTGTTTCATTTTAAGAATTAATAAGGGTTTAAACATAGAGATAATGATTAAATAACTGTCACAACTTACTTAATTTTCATTTTATGAATTTAGTTACACCCAGATTAATCCTATATTAGAAATAATTTTGTTTGAGCCCATTTGCATTAAAAAAAATTTCTGTTAATTTAATAATTAGAATATTTCAAAAAGTTCGCCTCCCATATCCTAAAATTAGTTACCAATTCATCACATTTCAATATAGTAAAATACCTATGTGGTTTTTATATTATCTATAAAAATACCTTAATATAATTACTATACACATTCTATAGGCATTACTTTTGTTATAACAACATCTTTATAGGTGTGAAAGTGTTAACCAATGGAAACCATCTCAAGAGGATGTATCATTTATAATTCAGTTCTTATGATGTATTTCTTCTTACACTACCTCAAAATATTCTTCAACTACCATGAAATAGTAACACTAGTATACAGATTATACTGAGGTATTAAATTAATATATCCACCTAAATTCATTTCCATTACCATCAAATGAGAAAATAATTAATCGTTTGTTTGTAAGGAGGACCACCACCTCCCAAACATATACAATTAATTTTCCATCACCTCCTCCCAAGACTAGTTATAATGATGGAATTAATGTTTATATATTATATTTATCAAAATTTTATCATTATAACAAGTTAATATATTATTTTTTTCTTTACCTTTCTAAGCACAGAAACATTATAACGTCATTCATTGGTATGTGTGAACTATCACATCTCTGAAGCGATAAATTCATTTTCATCACCACATCACATATATGATATATTATTATATATACAAGATTAATATGATAGTAATAATATTATTATAATTATGGGGAGATAAAATAATAATTACGTTACTTCTTTATTGAACATTGAAAAATAAAAATGTTACCTTCGCCCACGTACGACCAACCATCACTATTACTATAATGTATTTTAGTTTTCATATACATATTTAATAGATGAATTTAAAAGTATAATTTATTTATAAAATTTATTATTATGTCATGAATAATATTCTAGATATAATGAACTAATGACTAATTTTTACTTTTTACAACATACCAATTTAATTTTGGACTCAGGTACCAAATATCTTCAAAAGGTATAACAAAAAAATTAATAATTAAACATTTATTATAACATGATATTAAGTGATATAAAATAAATAGTAAACATGAAAAAGGTTTTAATAAAAGTAAATAAATAGAATAATATTTTTATTCAATAAATAAAAGGTCATACTTAATGAATCAGACTCATAGTAAGGGACATCATATCAATATTATTTCATTGATGCATATCATGTTGTTATTATTTTTCTACAATTCCCATGTTTTCATTCCAACTAAAGAAAAGGTGCATAGGGCGAGGGATAGCTGGCGGCGGTGCTTCTTCGTCTCTTCCTTCTTCTTTGTCTTTGCTGTCTTCTTTGTCTCTCCCGGTGGCTGGCGGCGGCTCTTCTGGTAATGGGGGCGGAGTGGTTTCGACTCCTTCCGATAATGGTGTTACTGGCCTGGCTGGAGGCGGGGGTGAGGTTCTGCCGAAGGCATCCATTAAAGACGCCTTGTGTGGCGGCGTTCCAAAGGTTGGTGCTGGTTCATCCTCTTCCTTGGTGGGCTCTTTCACAGTCATCCCTCATGTGGTGGTGGAGATTCGTCCTGTTAGGAATGTCGCCAGAGTTCCGGTTGTGTCTCTCTCATCTTAGGAGCTTAAAGAGGCGGCGACCTTCCATGATCTGACTCTGGTGGCGCGTTGTGGCCACAACAAACCTTCCGGGGCGGTTTTCCGAAGCATTGTGGACTCTTGGGGGTTTCTCAACTGGCAGTGGTTTCAGAGTTTTCCCGGGTGGCGTTCTGTATCCATTTCGCTTCCAGGGAGGACTTCGTAAGGGCTTGGTCCAGACATGATAGACGATGAGGCTCCTGGTAGTTTTCTCTCTCAAGGAGGTCTTGGGACTGCCACTTCGGTCGGGAATCATCTATGGATGCTGTTTGGATCTCTCTTCCTGGGTTACCCCTTCCTTTTCATAACCCGACGATTCTCAGGGAGGTTGGAAATGCGCTCGGGTCCTTTCTCTGTGCTGATGATAAAACCTACTCATTTCAGGCTGCTGTTAATCCACGCATTTGCGTGGAGTTAGATCTTTCTACGCCTCGTCCTCCCTTCGTGGTCTTGGAATCCGATGATGGTTTTTTCTTGAAACAAAGGTTGTTTTACCTCCAGGGTCCTCAGTTTTGCGTCTCCTTTGGATTGCATGGACACCTTGAGGCTTCTTGCCGGCGGCGGACTGGCCATCCTCGTCAGTGGTCAGATTTGAATATGGGCCCTGACCCGCCTTCCTTGGGCAGGGCAAGAAACGTCGAAGTTACCGTTACTACCGCCCCAGATTCAAATTCAAAATTTTCTGGGGAACATAGTACGCCGCTTTTGGTGTGTGCGGACTCCCCAGCTGACACGGTCCCCGTGCGGTCGACCCCTTCTCCGGTATGTAAGGACCTGCTTTCCTGGTCTCCTCTACCGGATGCTCAGATTGAGGTCGGCTCATGGGAAGAGAGGTGCACTCCTCAGAAAGCTCCAGAGGATAGTTTGGTGGTTTCCTTGGGGGGTGCGTTGTAGGTACTGGAATCCCCTTCGTCTCCATTGTTGGTCTCTTCCCAACTGGCATTGGCTTTTCTTCATAAGTCTTTGGTGAGTAAGCTGTCTTTCCATTCTGTTGAGGAAAAGGCTCCGAACGGAATGCCCCTGGGTGTGACTAAAGAGTTGGAGAGGTATCGTCTCTCTCCCCAATGGAGGATTTTGTTGTCATTAGTTCACGAGGACGTGGACTCAGAGGCTTCGGGCTTCCGGGCTGCTGGAAGACCGTCGCTCCTGGAGGATGACGATGCGGCTTTTAAGAAAGTGATTATTTCTCCTATCAGGAACTTTACAGCTTTGGATGAGTCGGGGCCTCTTACCCACTCCATGTCCAAGGGGAAGGGCATGCTGACCCTTCTTTCCTCTCAGTCCTCCCGTTCGTCTGCTTCAAAGGCCCGCAGGGGATGGTTTTATTGCTATTAGTTAATATTCGGAACGCGCGCGGTTTTGGTGCTCAGGACAAACGTGTGTCTTTGGTTTCGGAATACAGGAAATCCAATGTTTCTTTGGTGGTTGTGATGGAACCAAAGATCTCTGCAAAAAAGTTATCTGGAGTTGCTCAGAAGATGGGGTTTCCTAAATCAGTACATGGGGGTGATACTAATTCTCAAATCTGGATTGGATGGAAGGATAACATTTCTTTTGAAGTAGTGAATATCTTACCTCAATTTATCGATACGAAGATTACTATTGGTGGTGCTCAGATCCTCTTCTAATTTGTGTATGTGAGTACTTTGGCTATTGGGAGAAGAGAATTATGGTCTCACTTAAAATGCACCCACACTGGCTCCCTTCCATGGTTTGTGGGAGGCGACTTCAACACCATTGCTGATCCTTCAGAAAAGAAAGGAGGCTTGAGGGTTCTGCAGGATAATATTTTGGAGTTCCAGGAGTGCACGACCCATGAAGGACTCATAGACCTGGGGTTCTTGGGTGCTAAGTTTAGATGGTGTAATAATCGTAGAGGTTCGGACCGCATTTGGAGTAGATTGTACCGCTACCTTATCAACATGCAGGGTCTGGATTCATTTTAAAAATCTGCGGTCACACATCTCTCCCATATTCTTTCAAATCATGCCTCTATTCTTGTGGACATAAGACGTGAAGTGGTGGTGAGCAGAACCTTCAGCTACTCAGGGGAGGGGCACCGTGACCCGGGATTTTTATCAGTTCTGGAAATTTCATGGCACATGGATGAGAGAGAGTGTTCATGGGCTGGGTTGGTGAATCGCCTCAAGCGGTTGAAACTGGACATCAGGAATTGGCTGAGCATCCAGGAATTCGATTCTAATCGGGTTATCAGTATGCAGGCGGATATTGAGAGGTTGGAAGAAGTTCTCTAGGTGGCATGGGATGATAACATCTTTATTGATCTTTGCGACAAGAAATTTGCGCTTGCGGAAAAGCTCCTCAGGTTAGAAAGAATTGTCAAGGAAAGGTCACGGGTGAGATGGCTCAGAGAAGGAGATCGAAATAATGCCTTCTTTCAAGCTTGTATTAAGGAAAGGAGAAGCACGAAGATCAATATTAAAATGGAAAACGGTTCTTTCACGTCCGATGTGAATGTGGCTGGAGAGTTAGCGTTGAAACATTTCGAGAGCCTTCTGGTGGGAGATCCTTCATCCGGTTATGTGAGAGATGATGTGGATGTCTCTGGGTTCTTAGGTGGGCTTCCCATTTTGTTGGAGGTGAATGATAATGAATGTCTAACCTCTCTTCCTCAGGAAAAGGAGACTAGAGAGGCCCTGATGAGCATGCCCACAGGAAGCGCTCCTGGTCCAGACGGGTTTTTGGCGTCCTTTTATACTTTTGCATGGAATATTATTGGTATTACCATTGTGCATGCTATTCAAGACATTTTCAAGGGGGTTTCCTTAAACAGGGTTGTAACGGCATCAAGTGTGGTGCTTGTTCCCAAGGTGAAAGATCCACATCATATCAGTCAATTCCGCCCCATTTTCCTCTGTAATGTGTCTTATAATATATTATCCATGGTGATTGGGAGGAGGCTCGCAAAACTCTTACCCAAAGTGGTCTCGGCTGAGCAACACGGGTTTATCCAGGGCCACAATATTTAGGGGGCGGTGGGTATTTCAAGTGAACTGGTTCAGGATGTCAACAGGTGGACGGTTGGTTCTAATATCATCATTCAAGTTGACATGAACAAATATTATGATCAATTGGAATGGAGCTTCATTATCAGGGTAATGAGGGGTTTCGGGTTCCAGGAACGTTTCTGTGATTTATGATTCTGGTGCTACTCCTCACCATGGCTCTCGGTGGAAATGATGGGGAGGAGCTTTGGTTTCTTCAAAACTGTCCGGGGTGTGAGACAAGGTGACCCTTTATCCCCATCCTTGTTTGTCATTGCACAGGATGATCTTTCTAGGAATATGAAGAAGAGTCTATTAGAAGGAAAACTAAAACCGTATGTGGGCAAGGGGAACTCAGGGAATATCACTCATTTGATGTTTGCTGATGATATTCTGTTTTTTCATGAATGGTCGGAGCAGGTCCTTAAATCATTTTAGAGGATTAATGGCTAGTTATAACCATATCAGTGGCCAATCTATCAATTTTTCGAAGAGTAATGTGTTTATCTCTTCGAAGTGCTTGAGACCACGCTGTAGAGTTATTCAGGGGATTACATGGTGCAATCAGAAGCATTTTCATATTCTCTACCTTGGGGTTCCACTGTCAAATGGATGGGTCCGGAAGCAACTCTTTTCTGGAATTATGGATCGTTTATTGGGAAGGATCATGAACTAGAAGAACCAACTCCTGTATTTTGGAGGTCGGATCATTCTGATCAATAGTGTGCTCCTCTCTATACCCATGCATGTGTTCTTTGTTGTGAAACCACCGAAGGGCACAATTCAGAAAATGGAAAGTATACTGACTGCATTTCTCTGGGATGCCATGATAGAAGGGCGTTGTCATTGGGCTTCATGGAGAAGGATGGAATGCCCAGTTGACGAAGGAGGTGTTGGTCTTCATGATATCCGAGACACTATTTTCGGGCTACAAGCACGGCTTGCATGGGAGGTTATTGTGGCAGAGTCACTGTGGGAAACCTTTTTCAAGGGGAGATACGGCTGGGGTGAGGAATGCAACTTGCAGGGGGCAACGAGGCTGGCCAAATGTATGTTCGATCATATGGGAGTGCTTCGGGGCTGTTCAAGGTGGATTATAGGCAACGGGGATATCAGTTTCTGGCATGATAATTGGGCGGGTGAAATTATGGCCTGTGAAGGCTGTCCTCTTCCGGAAGTGTCCTTCAGGGAAGATTGAATTCAGTCTGATGTAATACAGGCAGCGTTGAGTCCCACTCAGCGGGAAATGTTCACAGATATCGTCTTGAGTAGAGAACCGGTTACATGTTGTTTTACGGAGGCTGTTTCGGGCAGATTCAACTCCCGTGACTACAGGAAGATTCTACATAGAGAGAGATCCTCAGTGGAAGGGGGACAATTCTTTTGGTGTAAGCAGATTACTATGAGGATGAATTTCATGGTGTGGAGAGTTATCAACATTGCATTACCAACAGAGGAGAATATACAGAGGAAAGGAATATGTTTGGCATCGCGGTGTTTCTGCTGTGATTTTCCAAGGACTGAATCGGCGGTACATATTTTCTTCCAGGGACAATAGGCCTCTACTCTTTGGTCATCTTTCTCCAACTCACCAGTTAACGATGGAATTCTTGGAACCTGTTTGGAGTTTGTGGCTGCATGGTTCATGGGAACCCAAGAAATGACTATGGAAAGGTCCATCAGGGTAGTTGTCTTGGTGGCTGTTTGTTGGGTCCTATGGGAGGCACGCAATCAGGTTAGATTGGGATCCAAAAAGTCTACCTTATTCCTTTTGATAAGGCTAAGAACTCTCATTTAGGAGTTGGCGTCCTTGATCAAAGGGGGGAGGGAGTCTGTGGAGGTTTGTAGCTTCCTTGGGAAACCTTGCAGACTCCTAAAGAAGCTTGGTTGTTGGATAAAATGGCAGCCACCCAAACTTGGGTTGAAACTCAATGTTGATGGTTATTGCATGGATGGAGTTATGAGGGGATGACGCTTGCTGCGAGACTGTTGGGGATCAGTATACGTTTCCTTTAGTGCTTTTTATGGTCCTGGAAATTCCTTGAGAGCAGAGGCTCGCGCCCTTCTCTCAGGCCTTTTGATCTGCAAGGAGAAGGGATTGGCAGTTTCAGAAATTGAATCTGATTCAGAGGTCCTGGTTAAGGTGGTACAAGGAAGGGTTGGGATTCCTTTGCACTTGACTTACATTATACGTAGGTGCAAGGAGGAATCCAACCATGGAAGGCTTATCCATCATAGCTGGAGAGAAGCTAACTTCGCAGCCGATATGCTGGCCCGCCAGGGCAGTCAGGAGATTCCTCTTGTGGTTTTTGATAGTCCCCTATCTCTTCCCCTCAAATGTCAGCGTATGGTTAGAGGGGATGCCCTGGGTCTTCACCATTTCCGTCCCCCATGAAGGGTTTTATTTTTTGATTATCGTTTTTTTTAAATATTAATAAAAAATAACTTTCAGTCATATCATGTTTTTATTCACATTTATTATCATATAAGGTGTATTAAAAAACTATTGACATGTGAGATCATGAATTAATATAGCCAGAAAGTCCGAGAGCCATGTGAAGACCTACTCCAAAAAATTATATATAAAAAACAAGAAAAAAATACAAAGAAACTCAAAAAGTGGTGGCCTTACACAACCTTGAGTACATAGCCCCATTTCTATCATTACGAACTAGATTACTGCAATAATTAGGAAGCAAAAAGGACAAGCTAGAAATCGTCTCCATTATTGATATTTTGGAGGGATCATCCGCTACATGGTTTGATTCTCTGTAAACATGAGATACCTTCAGGGAAAACAACTCATCATTATTTAAATCACTTATCGAAACAGGGAGCATCTTCCAAGGAACATTCCAAGATCGCTCCTTTAGAATCTGCATAGCAATAGAAGATTCTGATTCGAGCCAAATATTTATCCAACCATAACTATCAGTATACCTTATCGCCTTTATCATTTCCCACAACTCAGACTCAATTGCATTTCCATTTCCTATGTATTGGAGGAAACAACCTTTGACGAAGCCTCTATAGGTCCTAAACACCCCCCACATCCAGCTGGTCTAGTCCCACCAGAGGCTGCCCCGTCAACATTAACCTTGAGCCATTCAATTATTGGTGGGATCCACCTCATATATTTCTCATTCTTTGGATTTCTACCCCTGCCACTTACACCAAGAGTTATTAACATCATAAAATTAGACATATCATTGTTCATTGAACCAGTTTGATTCACCGATGCAAGCATAATGCTTCGGTGAATCACAAGAGTACCCTCCATGAAAGATGGCCTACCCTTATTGAAGAAAATATTATTCTAGGCCCTCCATACATATGAGATAATTGAAATGTAAGCAACAGTGATTAGGGATTTTACCTGGTCACTGCATTCTTCTTGCAAAATGGAGGTTAAAAAATCATCAATAGAAAAGAAGACTAAAACAAAATGGATGATTTCCTTCAGGTAACTCCAAAAATGCACAAAAATTGATATTGAATAAAAATATGATTAGTGGTTTAATCTGCAGAAAAGAAAAAATAACATATAGGAGAAATACTCAAAACTATCCTCTGTAATGCAGATTGAATGGGTGACATCTGTTTCGAGATTCACAAGATAAACAGAGCATCATATGGTAAGATAAAATGTTTCCATACTCCCACACCCAAGCAAGAACTCCGGATGCCATGCCACATTGCATAATATATCCTTCATGTCTAGAAATAGATCCATTCATGGAAGGATTCCAGATCAGGACATTAGAATAAACATATTCATATGCAGTGATCTCATTATGAAGATGAGATGGGATGATCAAATAAGCCTGTGCATTTCCCTGTAAGTAAAAAACAGAATTGTTCCTTAATGACAACGGTATAACTATACATTTTTCAATTGGGGAAGTAAGCCATTTTGTACTCCAACAGTGCATCTATGAGTTAGAAGAGACCACTCATTTAGCATGTGACATGATGTGAGAACATGAGTTTCTGATTGTTGTCCATACAGATGATTTCAAATACACCATCTACCTCATAAACAACATATCAATAATTCTCTTAGTGAGAAATTCCAAAGAGGAATCAGTACCAGACAGATGTCTCCAAGTTAAATTTTGAAGCAAATCATCATTGATGACCTTTTCATCTTTAATCCCTAATCCTCCCATTGGTATCGATGGACATTTTATATAACATTAGAGAATATGATGTTATATTAAGATTTAGAGATATCCTCATGAGTTTATAACATTCAGGTCTATTGTATGATCAGTTTCTTAGAAACCCCTTTTGAGTCATTATGTTATGAAAATTTCGGATGGGTAATTTTATTTTTGGAGAATGTAATTTTTAGGTAATTATGAGTTATTACATTTTGTGATGAAAAATGAAAGGTATGAGATAAAAATTGATGTTAAAACTTGTTTTGGTTCTTTTTTAGGGAATTATCAAATTTTAAAAATGTTATATGAAATATATATATTTAAAAAAATCACAACCAAATGGATGTAAGAGAACTCATTGAATCCGAAAAGGCTGTAGGAATTGATCCCACAACCAATGGGAGATAGGGGTGCATCGGTTACCACATGTCTACATGAATACCCTACTAGAATGACATTTTTTTGTTAAATGATTTTATTTATGATTAATAATTTGATAATTAGAACATACGTTTTATCAGATAGATAATATTGGGATAATAAAATGATATGTTGATTAAGTGATTAATGTTATTTTGGATGACATGTTAATTTTTGGAAACATTATATGGTTATGTATAATAGTAGACTATGGGATTTTATTTGAGGAATAAAGGATGAATTATATATTAGAAGAATGAATTATTATATATTAGACTTATGGTGATTCTAGATGTTGTTATCATATATTAAAGATTATGTGAATTAGAAAATTACATTGTTCATATTTGAAATTAAGAGTGATTGTATTTATTTGGATTTAAATGTTAAAATTTATCTTGTATGACTATGTGATCAAATCTAGTGTGTTTTTTGGTTTTAATCAATGTTATAATATTTTTTAGGAATATTAAGGATGTTATTCATTTAATGGTCTATGTGGAACATTGGGTAATAGTGTTTATTTGTTGAGATTAATGTATTTATTATATCATATAGAAGTATATTCATTTTTTAGAAATAGTTTATCTTAACCAAACCATATTGTTTTTTGGATAATGTTTCAATATATGATAAATATATGGATAATATTTTTTCAATTATGGGATTGTATATAACATGATTTAATTTATTATGGAATGAAAAATTAATCATGAATTCTCATCACTTGGTGAAAAAGATGTGTTTTTGGTGGAATATGATTTATGGAAGAAGATATACATGTCATTTAAGAATATTTACTTATGTTTGCAGTCTAGGTAGTAAAATAATTCCTCAAATATAAGAAATGTACAAAAGAAAATATTAACCATTTACTTTTATTACAATGAAATAAGTAACCTTCTAACCTATCATAGATTTATGGTTTTTTTATAGTTAACTTTCTACTCATCATGTTCTATATAAATCTACAAAAAAACATGATATTTTGTTTCTTCTTCCATATACATTTTTCCTAACATGGAATCCTTATATATGTTATCTTTGGAGACCTTCATATTTCCCTTTGTTTCATTTAATGTTGATGTTTTCTTAATCAGTGATCTGATGTTTGATTTAAAAAATTATATTTTGAGAAGTAAACTATTTGTTATCGAGAATGAATTATAAAATTTTAGTATTTTGTATCCAAAATGGGGTAGAATGTAACATTCTGAGTTAAATAAATTAATATGTTCGATAGTGTACATAATACAACACATCGAGCTTAAACAAAAAATTAAATATTATTATTTAAATATTACCATTACACTAGACATTAGAATGGAGGAAATGAAAATTTTTAATAGAATTGTGAAAATATGGTTTACACATGTATCTATATTTATTTTAAAAATTATTTATAAATGAAAATAAAACACATGAAAATAAAAAGTTAATCATTTTTTGAAAAAATAATCAAATGTCATCAAGTTTGTTAATCAAATAAATAATTAAATAACAGTGTATTATAATAATGAAATATATATATATATATATATAATACATTCTATATAATTTTTAAAATTAATGATATTTTTTTCTATACATGATATAAGTACAAATCAAATTGTACTCATAGATGATTTATTTTTCTAAAAAGGAATTTTTGTCGCCTTTTGATGATGAGCCTATTTTAAATATAGTTTTTGAAACATTTATTAATTAAATATTAACAAATAAACACTTTATTTGAAATAGTACTATGAAAATTTAATTTGGTTTAATTTTTATCATTTCTCTTATAAGATTCAAATTTTTATGAATAGTGAATAAAATACAGCATTTTAATAGAAATGTTTTTTGTCATCAAATATATTAATTGATTTAATATATATTTTTGAATGTATATAAAGAATAAATAGATAATATTGTATTATTTAAATCTTTTTAGGTCATTGGAATCAATTTTAAATTGAAATTTGAAATAAAAACAATGTAATCTATTGTTGTTTTTTCATTAAAAACACATTTTATCAATCCATGAATGAGATTAATTTTTAATTAATTTCTTCTAATTATATGCTCTAAATTGAGAAAAATTGATTCCAAATTTATAATAATAATTTATAATGTATAAAAATAATCCCCTTTATTTTTATTGACATTATGAAATGTAACTTTAGTAATATTTTTAATTACCACAGTTAAGGGTAAGTCATATATTTAAATGTAAAAATAATATATTATGTAATATAAAACTACTATAAACCTTTTTAAAATACTATTAGATAAGTAATTTTCAACCCAAAATTTCCATGGGATGAATTTATATCTACTTGGCCCCACTTGAAGGAATTTAATAAATTTATAATATTATACTCAATGAAATGTCAATTTTGTCACATTATGATTATTATCATTTAAAATAATTTTGATATAGGGTTATTTAAGGTAAATTCCAGACTATAAATAGTTTTTAAAAATATATTATTTTTACCTACATCATGGTAATTTATTTTTAATTTTTAAGAAAATAATAATAAAACTAAATTATCATAGAATGATGATGTGATATTTTCATAATTAAGGAATGAATCACGTAAATGTTATTTAAAATATTCAAATAAAAATATTTTTATATTATTTATGTAATAAAATAATATTATAAATATATTACAAATTGTAGGAATGAGTTAATATAGTTATTCCAATGATATAAATTTGTTATAATATTTCTAAGAAGTCAAATACAGAATAATTTCAAAATTTACAATAACGATATTTTAAAATAAATCATAATTAATTTGATGATATAAAATTCACAATAATCTAAAAATAGAAAAATATATTGGTTTAATTCTTTAAATGTCTACAAATATTCATTTATTGTTCTTATATCATTTTATAGTAATTTAATTAACCCAGAAAACCAACTTTAAATGATATCATTGTATGAATTAATAAAGGTTAAAACAATAATATTGAGATGAAGAACTAGTAAAAAATATCAATTTATTTGGATAAATATACTAAGATCTATAATAATCCTATATTTAAAATAAATTAGTATGGGAACAATTGGAGTAGAAAATAAATTTATAATTATTAATAATTTTTATAATTCCAATAAAACCATGCATATCTCTTTTAAAATGAAAACCATTCATATCCTTTAAATACACATCAAATCCATTTTATGGAAATAAATACAAAAATTTATTATTATAATATCTCCAAAAATTTTAGAGGGCTTATTTTTTCTTATTACCCTCCTTATAGGGAATAATGTGTTAATCAATGTAGATCGCTCGAATTAGAGGTGTCGATTTTAATGAAGTTTTTTTATTTTATTATTTCTTCAACATCCTCAAAATATTTTCAAACATGGTTAAATAATAGATAAATTATTATAAATATACGTATATGTAATTATTATAATATCATAACATAATGAATCCCCATTTCCATCAAATGGATATCGAAAAAATCAGTCATGTGTACGACCAATAAGCACCTCACAAACCCATAAAATTCTTTTTCCATTATGGTCTCCAATGAAATTATATAATTATAGAATTAATGTTAATATATTATATTCATGATATAATTATCATTATAATATGATTATATATAATTTTTAGAACCTATTTCATTCAAATAAAAACGGTAACATCATTCATGCCTAGGTGTAACTTATCATATCCACGAAGCGATGCGATTCAGTTTTCATCACCACAATACAAGGATGATATATAATTATATTTCAGCTTTTAAAATTTTATTATTTAAATTATTATCATTGTGAGGATATAATATAATACATACCTTCTTTCAATAGTGAATAATGAATAATGAAAATATTACTATTGTGTACGTTTGATTTACCATCTCCATGATTGTAACATTGTTCATTTTTAATATAAATATTTAACATACGGATTTAAAAGTATAATTTATTTATAAAAGATATTATTATTTCATTAATTTTAATTTGTAAATTATGGAATGTTGAAATATTTGTACTATCAACATCATAACATATTCAATTTGGACCCACGTATAGAATATCATCCAATGTCACACCTGAACATTAATAATTTAGTAATGGATATGAAATTATATTACATGATATAAAAGGAACTATAAAAATTAAAAAAGTTATAATAGTTGTAAATAATTAATATATATTTATTATTAAATATTTAAATGGATACACATTATGAATTAGACTCATCCTATAGGACTTCATCTCAATCTCATTTAAATTGGGCATATCTTAATGTTATGCACCTTTATTGTCATATAAGGTGTACATTAAAACTTTTTTACATGTTAAATCATGTATTAATATACTTTGATAATATTCAATATTTTTCTAATGTTGTCATTTAATTATTTGTATTCAAGTTTTTTTCATTTGGTAAGGTACTCTATAACTGAAAATATCATATTGAATGTTTTAAGGATTTATTCCTCAATATCATTATATTTAATGTCCATGTTTTCAAAATGGTTTTTATGAATTTATTTATATGGACATGAATATTTTTAAATGTTAATTTTATAGTTTCTATCAAAACATTAAATGTTTTAAGGGAAAATATGGTAAAAAATACTATTTTTAAATTATATAAATGTGATTAAAAAATGTATTAATTATTTCAATTACATGGATTGTTTTTTAACATATATAAGATGAAGATAATTTCAAACATTTGTTATTCTTTAATTATTTAAAAATTCATGTATAATTTTTTATAGTTCATACCAAAGAAAGTGGATTATTTATTATGGGTGTTGTTTTTATTCTTTTTAAAGTTAATTTACATGAAGAATGAATTTTCATATTTGGAAGTGATTTTTCACATGGGTTTAAAGGTTTTTCATGGGATTTATTAATGATTTGATCCTTGGATGATATATATGAATTGTTCAGCACAATTATTGCTCATAGGCAAGACTGATATATAATATACCAAGGGTTGATCCCCATTATTGATCAGGAATGACATGTGTGCCTGAAATGGCTTATATGAATGGTGAGACCCATTGTATATCTACAATTCATTATGTAATATAGAGACATATGTTGGAAATATGGTTAAACCCTTTGTAATGATGAATGTATTAGCGATATGGTTATGATTTTTTAAGGAACCTATGGAAAATTTAAATGCTTACTAATGAGTTTTCAGGAAAAAGGTTTCAAAAGGGTTTTCATGTTTTTATTGGACTAATGAGTATAATTATTTATGTACCTTGTTGGGTTCTTTATGCTCATCCCATGTATAAAAAAATTCATAGAACATATGATTGGAAACGAAAAAGAATATTTCATGGTTAAATTATTGAATATGTTTCTTCAAAATTTATCATGTTTCATTTCAAAATCGGTTCCATTGGTGAACAAAGGGATACTGAGAATCAGTGTCTACTAGACATGTATGGTTTACTTTGTTAGAGTTTTTCATAATTATATACAAATATAAATTGATGAAATCCATGAATGTGATTTGTATTCCATATAGAATATATTAGGTTTTGTTTATTGTTGGTTCTTTACAATCATTTTCCGATAATTATTTACAAATGATCTTAAAAAAATTATTACCATATGTAATAACATGTGCACCATGTAAATATTTTTACGTGATATAAATAAATAATAAATAATGGGGATCATACATACAACAATTATCATAGATCAAAATTAGATAAAATTCATGCTCAAATTATTAATAAGAATTTAATAATCCATATTTATTTATACCTACCTAAAAAAGATCGATCATAAATGAATAATGAAATTTTTAAAGAATGAGAACACCCACTACATATAATATCTCTCAATACACCTCAAATTGATCTTAGTTTTTCGTTTGATCCCATACTCCAATGAATAATTCCCAAATATACTCTTATAAACCTCCTCTGATATATGGATAAATACGGAGAAAGTTTATAAAGTAATATTTAAATGTGATCATATTTAGGTAATCTAAATTTAAATAAAAATTCAACCATTTATCTTATTTATATACACTGACCAACAACTTCCTCTACCAAGAAACATTTGAAGACCTGCCATACACCATTCATAGGGAAAACCCCATGTTATGAAATAAACCATGGTCTCAGATTTATGATCCAATAATCAGTTTTGGAGTTATTCCAAAATATTTGGAAAACTAATTTTGTGTAATATTATTTTGATTTATACTTTTATCATATAAATTCTGAAATTAATGGGCATTTGAGTCACAGACCATTATTTCACATGGTTTGGAAAATATTCATTAAAATAATTCAAATTCATTAAATGTAAAAAAAAGTGTCTATATATTATTCATTGCTTCAAGGATTCTGAAATCCCAAAATAAAATATTAAACAAAACAATATTAAACTAAGAACACATCATGATATCTTACTCTCAACGACTGTCCTGGATGGTATAAGGATATTTTGATAATGAACATATGGAAACCATATTCCCACTATGGTTCATATAAAGAAAACTCATGACCACCACTCATTACATGTAATGGTTGCTCTGCACCAAACACCCATCTCATCCATGTCTAGAATGATAAATGATTCAGGCACACATCTTCATAGCTGCTACAAGTGGAACGATGAAGCACCAGTTCTAACTATTTTAATTGGGTCAAGTGGTACTATAATGTGATAATATGAATATGTAAATGGAAGAGTAATCATAATAATTAGTGATATCCTTCCACCCTAGCAAAAAATAGATGATATCTAACATGGTAGTATATATCGAAACAAATGATCTGTTTATAGAACTCCAAATCCAATCACCATCTATCCATAAAGGACTTATGTTATTTTTTGGGAAGTCCTCATCCATCCATGGATGGAATGAACCCATATTAAAACAATCATGGGCACCAAAAATAGGCCTATAATTGATGTCTTCGACTTTCACTGATGAGTGTAGTGGATACCCAAAGGGTCTCAAAATCCATGATTAAAATAGTTTGAAGCCATTGGTGGAGTGATAATAATTTCAATACATACTCCACCAATAGTCGGAAATCTTCCCACATATGGTCCACACATAACATGCATTATTAATGCATTTAATCTATAACATGGAGGGTATGATATAAAGATCCATCATTAATGGGTTGAAACATTATGCTCAATAATGGTTCTGTCTCAATGTCATCTTGTATCCTATCCATATTCATGATGTTATATGAGCATCAATAGCATACCAAATGTTGAGAAAATTACATGAAGCTAGAAATCCCCCTATATGATCATGCATCCCAAAAACTCTTCTAAGATCCAAATTCAGATGGGTAAGAAGTGGATCAACAATTTAATTCATTCTACATTCATTCAATAATCATTTTGAAAACTCATCTGTCACTGAATCCCAGTCACACGGTCAAAAAAATGTCCAATTTCCATATCCAATTGGAATGTATGTCTCCCCCTATAGGCATCTGAGATACTGAGAGTTAAAATCAGCAACAATATGTGTCATCCTTTGAGTCCAAACCAAAATCGAATGGATCTTTGTAGAACCAATATTCTCTTGGGTGTACTACAATGTGAAAATATCCTCATCATAACCTTTTACATCTGCATAACTAGTACCTTTGACCATAATATAACTAATATTTCATGCTTCCCACTTCCAAGGAATACATCAGGACAATATATAGTGGGTACCGAGTGATGAATGATCTCCCAGTCGATATCCCAATGTCATGACTCCAAGACTCACAATATAAGTGGAGGGATAATAATCATTGATTGAAGGAATACACCACCATCGTCAACAATATGGGACTATGACAAATTGGAAAACTACTCTATCACCACTATTAAACAATAGTATATGGAAATCCATAATTTGAAAATAAACTACCACATCCATGTACTAGGTGTCCCTCAATGTCACACCACTACAAACTCTATTGTGTCCACTACCTCTACCATGTCTTAGAATTCATATTATAAAAACTGATTAATCAAATCTAAAACCTAATCCATGATATCTATCATACAATAAGAACTCATAAATAAAGTATAACACCATCCTCTAGTATCAAAAATTCTTCATCTCTGACACTATAGACTTACGAGTATAGACATAGAGGACAACCATGAATAGATCAAAGAAGGAAATATGATCTGTCACCATTTACTTGTGAATCCAACATGTGCATTCTACATTTCAATTAAAATCACCAATAACTAATAGAATCCACATCAGCTATAAGATGAAACCCTTAATACATCTACCACTCAAACATGGAGCATGTGAAATCCATTCTTCATGTCAAAAATATGAGTTCCATATCTCCTCCATCCATATGTGGAATAGTTCATTGATTATATGGGGTGTTTACACCTCCTAGGAAGCCACCTAAATCGGGTCATTCTAATCCACACATGAACTCAAAATCTAATTTACCTCTTTAGAGAAAAAATAATTGGTGTCTCAAGGAAACACACATGGTATTTTGATTACTTTCACTAAAGAATCCTCCAACCACACCTATAGATAAAATAACTACACAAGATCATATATTGTGATAGAATATATATTAGGTCATCCATATTTAATTTCAATGAAAAACCCCATTATTGGTGATTTAAAACTAGAACATTTTCTAGAATGTTTCTCTGATACTCCACTAAAACTATAGGAAACTAAAATATCAATAAATTAGTTTCTCCATTGGAATTACTATAAATATTTGCAAGAAAGTTGATGTAACCTCATTTTAATGATCCCATTCTACTCATCCTAGTGATAAATACTTATTATAGGAGGGAAACTCACTCTTCAAAAACTGAAATTATATCCAAACTCAATAGAATTAATCACATAATAATGGATAGTAACGTTTGACCCATACTGATGAAAACAATATAGGACCCCACTATCACTATAGAAATTTTTTTTAAATATATATGTCATTGTATAATTAATTCACACTATAAGTAGATGTTTTATCAGTAATCCTACTCTAGGATAGCACATGCTTTCAATTATTGTGAAAAAGTCCTACATTGGCTTCATAAGATCTCCAAAAGGGGATATGTCTATGGAATGTGGTTTGAGACTATGCATCAAAATTAGAACCATATTATAGAATAAATGGGTCAAACCTCAGACACACATAGTGCCTCATTGTCACAATTCTCCACCCCCTGGATGTTATAATTCTTGCTACCATCCTATTATCCTAATCCTTGGTTTTCGGTGACACCTTCCGATAATAATGACCTAAAACAAAGAAGTAAATTAATATGTAATCTATACATCTTCAATACATTCTATGGTTAATACTAACTCATAATCAAGGTTTTGAATTGCATTACAAGATAACACCTTGTTTAGGGAAATGTACATTTTCATTGAAAATTTAAACCCTGATAACAAATACCACCACATATATCAAATGATGTGCCACATGACACTCGAGATTTCTCGCTATAGTGACCACCATCAAGTGGGTTGTATCCAAGTGGGAAATCTTCACTATAGGCCCCTTCTAGTCCTCTAATATACAAGAAGGGGGTCATGGATCCCATTGAAACATAATTGATCATTATCACTGAATCCCGTGATGAAAATTTGTTATAAGTGCATAATATTTTGATACATATAAATATAATTTCTTATCCATGGAGAAGATTTTCCAGTAAGGCAACCATCTATTCAGTGGAGGTCCAAAAATCTAGAAAACCATTCTTACTTACTCAATTCAAACATCTAATTCCTAAAGATTTTTCCCATAGTGAAACCTCAGTGGTATCCTTTACTAGAAAAATTGTAATGTGATAAAACTACATGTACCATCCTATTATCCTAATAGTCATAGTAGATTATCAATAAATTATTTGAGACATGTCTTGCCTTTAGATGTATAATAGTTATAATAGTCCAAGATATTGTGATTTTTTTGAATCAATATGATATTCTTAATTTTTATTTTCCTCATGAAATAATAAATAAAGGTTGAATTTAATTTTACGAAACAAAATTTTAATCATGTGATATATCCATAACATATATTATCTTACAACACACGTAACACTGAGTTATCTTGTGGTACAAGCAAGATAGAGGTCTGACATCCTTTTAATGAAACAACTATATTATAACTATATTTTGAAAATTCGTTAATTTTTATTTTTCCAAATAAAATAAATATTTAATTTAGAAAATCAATATTATATAAGGGTTATTTGTTGGTATTTTTACAATATGCTTCATTTTATGAAGAATATTTAAAATTACTACAATTTATTTAAAAGCATCAATTTCATTTATATAACGATTAGTGTTAAATTATATTTACAATTTATTTTGAAGTCATAATAGTATAATTATTCATATTTTAATCTAATTTATTCAATTGGAAAATTTTATATTTAAATAAGATATTAATTCATTTTGATCTTTTGTATTTTTTTATTTTAGAAACCCACATTCATGCCATATTTAAGGGATTAGCATTAATCTTAGTTTGAAAAATTATGTAAATTGAATTTTTTTTTAAAAATAAGATATTATAATCATAATTATATGTATAGTATAATAATATCATATAAATTTTTTTATGAAATATTTTAGTGAAATTGATTAAAATTAATTACGGTGATTAATATAATATTAAATATAATAATGGACTAAACCATAATCATAAGGACCTGAATGACTTAGAAACACATTAAATACCAATATTTCCACCATATATTCTCTTGGTTATTATTTTATGGGTTTTTTGTGTATTATTAAACGTATGTTCCCTATATAAAATGTTTTCAGAGGAAAAAAGACAAAAAGGGACCATTCCTTACATTTAACATTTATAAATCATTGAGTTATGTAAATAATAAAAATTTTGGTTATAAATATCTATTTGAAATATAATAAGATAATATTTATAAACATTAGTTATAAATTATTTGGAGATATAATTTAGTCTGATAAAATACTTATGAAATTACACTATCTTGATTATTTATTTAATAATAAACTAAAATAAATAAATAAAGGCACTATAGAAGGAACTGTATTAGTACTTTAGTAGTAATATAGAAGGAATTGTACACGTATTGTAGCAGGTGTTGTAGAAACTACTGTAGCAGGTACTGTAGTAGGTAATGTTCTATACTGTAGTAGCCAAGAACTATTCATATTAGGCCACCGCTTTTTTGCTTGGATTACTTATGGCCATTGGGACACCCAAGACTTCAGGTCAGTAGGTATTTTGGGACACCATTAAGGCATTAGGGCCACCTGAAGGCCTTCGGTCCACATGCAGTTTCCCCAGTCAGGCTGCAAAAAATGGAGTAGCCCTAGAGGAGTATTCAGAGTAGGTGGACTAACCAGAGATGAACCAAATGGATTAGGAAAAAATGAGTGGGTATCGCTATTCCATATATACCAGAATGTTCTTGTACATTATGCTTATCTAGATAGCAATGTGAAGGTGGAGAGGTACCAACAAGATACAGATGCTGGGAAGGGTCAGTTCCTTGTATTTATAGTATGGCTGAATTATCTAGGTAATTAAGATCATTTAATGTCTCTCCAGACTATGGGAAATGTAATCTCCTAACCCTATAGTCCTTTAAAGGGTTCCCCCTCATCCCATGAAATGGGGGATATCAAAAATCAATAAAAAGTGGCCTTCGAGTCATTCGGGAATGGAACCAAATTATTACAATGAACATATTTTTGTCTGTTTTGGATATTTATACATCATAAATTCAAATTTAAACAATATTTTTCCATTTTTTGGATCATATGGTAATGAAGACTTCCCATTATTAAATACATTTTTTATTTACAATAGTATCTCCCCCCTCAACTGTAAAAAGTAATGTAGACTACACCATATTGACACATATATATAAATATTTTATCATAAAAAATCTACCAAATATAGTCTCCCACCATCCCTAAAAACATCCTATAATCCCACCCCCCATATGTAGGGAAGAAATATAACTATTCCATTTGATTAAAATGAAAAGTAGTTACAAAAATAAGACACAAAATTCTTCCTCATGTTTTTTATGTAATTTCCATTCTGCACCCACAAAAATATTATTATTCAAAGAATTTATAAAAAATAAGTATATTTAATATTATTGGATTTTATTTATATTGTTTTAGAATAAAAATATACCTAATACCATTTAAGGGTATCGAACTCACTATTTATTTGTTCGGTGAACTGTCACCTCATGAAATAATGATTGTTTATTTTTATCCTCTACCGCTTATTAAGGTGGTAAATATATTAGGAATAGTGTTTATATATTTTATATATTTTATTTATTATGTTATTAAGCATCATTAGTCCTTTTAAAACAAGTATATTTATACATTCCATTTTGTGTAAAACTAATAATTTCTTTTGTGGAAGTGTGGACTACCGCCCCCTCAATGCGATGTTATTTGTTTAGACACTATATTGAATATATTTAGGATATTGTTATTGAAAATATTATATAAATATAATGTGATACAAATAATTTATTTATATTATATACATATATAAATATATTTCATTTTATATGGTTCATTCATTATGATAATAAAAATGGAAACACCATTCAAGCATACGCAGGACCAACTGTCTCCATGAACGATGTATTACATTTTATAAATATATATAATATAGAATATAATAATACTCATATGATGAATTTAATTGATACTTATATCATGGAAGAGACTATATAAATCATCAAATATGTATAAGGGCCAAATATATAAAAAATTAAGAAACTTTTGAAGAACAAAGTAAATATCACCCGAATTGAAACCTAAACATAGAATAGTTAGCACGAGTGTAATATAAGGTGATAATCAAAACATATATGACATTATATGTAATAATATTATTATTTAAAATATTTATAATAAAAATAAATTTACTTTATAAGAATATTGTATTATTATGGAGAGATTCAAGACACAATGTTAGTGAAATTTATTCTAAATCATTATTTCCATGAGATATATGCCTTATACATCACTATTTTATTTTCTGTGGAATATTTAATATTAAGGAATTAAATTTATTATTTTTATTATTAAAATTATGGTTATTTATATATCAATATATGATATTAATTTCATGGGGAAAATTTTTCAAAAGTTACAAAATCGGTAAGCATGTTTTGTTAGAATTTTTCATCATTTAGAAACATGTTTTGTTCTTCATGTAAATTATTTTTAGAGATGTATATACATACATTTGAACTTTAATATAATTTATATTCTGATTTTAAATATATATTTAATTATACATATAATTTCATTTCTATTAATGGAGAGTATGATCAAAAGTTACTATGTAGTAGGAGTTTATTGAAACAATCTCATAATTTATCAAGAATATTTAGGATTATGCACTATTTGATGAAAAATTATGATTTTCATAGCAAGAAAACTATTTAGTTTCCTTACCCTCTATTAATTCAATTTAACTCCATGTAATAGTTCCATTTATCCACTCTATGGTACTTAAAATATTTTTAAAAAATTGATGGAAAATATGATTGTATTTCATTATATGGTTATAAGGTTGTTTTACTTTAAAAAGAAATTATTTCAAAAATGTTTTTAGTTTTTTTCAAATAATCATTGAATATAATTTTCAAGGAAAAAAGATTTAAAAAATGAATAATTTTTATCAATTAATTCTTTTTAACCTTTTAAATTTCTTTTAAAAATAAAATAGGTTTAATAAAGGATTTATGTTTTAAAAAGTGTTTTCAATGAAAGAAATATATATTCCTAAACAAATATTTTTAAATGATATATCAAAAGTATTTCCAATATATAATGAAATAAATTAGTGTTACTCATTCCTGTATAAGGAAATTATTCAATGTTTCCTTTCATATTCATTCAATGAATAGATTTTATTTGGATTGAATGATTTTTATGAAACATGTTTCACTTTCATGGGGTTTATGCTTTTGAAACACAGTTCTTTTAAAGTGTTATTGTTTTGATGAAATGGTTATGAAAAATTTATATTTTTTCATAATTTATGATAAGATTAAATCTTTATGACACACATTTTAATTCATGAGTAATTATATGATTTTTAATTATCATGTGGAAATATATATGTATGATTTCATTATGAGATTGGTTGGACATATATCACTCTTAAATTCATGAGTAATGATTTATATCCCATATGATAGACTAAAATTGTCTTGGGAGGGAACCTTGATAATAATATGACCATGGAAGTGAACCATGACTACCTAGATGGTATCAGCAATGAACTCATGATACTAATATGGCCATGAGAGCGAAGAATGACTACCATGATGGTATGGGGAGTGAATCAATACTAATAAGATGGTATTGGTAGTGATTCAATGACGACTATAGAAATAATGTTGTATTATTATGTATCTCCACAATTCCATATCTTATTCCATTGTTTTGATTTCATGTATTATTATTTATATTTACTTTTAATTCATGTCTGATGAACTAAAAATCATTATGAAATGATTCTTATTTATGATCTATGATGAGGAGGGTTTGATATTCTAATTTTATGATCACCTTATAATAGTAATAAACTAATGTTTATGCTTACATGTCTCCCTTGTTCATCGTTACAAAATATTTGAGCTTGGTAATTTTTATGTTTCCTTCCCTAGGTTACGAAGGTTTCATTATTATATGATATGTTTGAGAGGGGTTATAGTTATGGAGAACACAAAGGGAGATAATGTTTTTCATTCATATATCATATTTTATGTTTCCATGTTTCCAAAGGCACGTGATAGGTATGATATTTTGGTATTTTTATATATATTTTTTAAGTATTCCATAAATGTTATGTAATGCCAATGTATGTTTTGTCCATGTATTTATAGTTCGTATAAATTCAATATATTATTTGTCATTTGGAATCTAGGATGATTAAACCATAGTAATAATCCTATGGAAATTTCAGAGGATAATTATGTGGAAAAGGATAAGTATAGGAAAGTATAATGGAATGTTTGTAAAGGATAGAGTATGTGGTTTCCCAGAAATACATACAATTATAGATACTACAAGTGGATGTCGCTCTAGAAATGATGTAACAATGGGTATAAACATTTATAAGATATCCCAGGTCAATTAACGGTTATATGGTACACACTAATATGCCTTACTACACAACAGGGTTGAAACTCTATGGGGACATGCCTTGGGAATTCCCAAACTCATCTTGAACCATCATAATGTATTCAAATAGAATTTGGATATGAATATACTAGGATAAAGTTGAGTTGTAATATTTTAATAAAGTTTATATTATTTAGAAATTATATAAGTAAATCATTTTCACGATTACATAGTTTCCTACTATGATAAGTGTTGTTCACAATAAGATTTATTTTTTCATTCAATGGAGAGAACCAAAAAGAACTGGGTTAATAATGATTGAAATAAACAATTTTCCAATGAGAATTTAAATTGGATGATCACTAGATTGAATGATGTTGCAACAATTCCTCGGTTATATTCCACATAACATGATTAACAAGTTGTAAAATAATAAACATTTGTATTCATGATAGAAGAGATAGAAGGAGTTCACTAAGATTTATGCTAAGGAGTAAAGAATACAATATTTATTTTTCTTTATGACATGAATGTTGAAAAGATAAAATATATTAATTTATTATAGAACCATGAATGTAATATTTTCATAGAAAATAAGCATACAAAGAAAGTGACGGCAAAGGTAAAAATTTAGAGTTCAGTTAATGATGTACATGAGAATATTGGCCTCCCTAAGACATCAAAAAAGGATAATATTTTGATTTGGGGAATGAATGGTCATTTTTAAAATCAATGTATCCAATATAAGTTTCAGGATGAAAACTAACAAGGTGGTATGATTAATGGTTATGTTGTTTCTAATAATTATACTATAATAGGAATGTGAATAGAAATAGGTATTATACAATTGTATGAGGCATCCAACTTTTTCTTATTGATAATGTATAATAATTTATTTTTTATGCATTTTTAATTGAGATTTATGTTATATGAATAGTGATGTTTAAAAGGATTTTCTATTTTATGTTTTTGTTTGGATTTAACAAATTATGTTGAATAAATCTGATGGAGTAGACATGTGATTTATTGACAAGGTAATATTTTTACTAAGGTACGGTAACCCTTAATATGTTCATGTTATCGAGAAAATTATGTTCATCATGGTAAATTATATTAGTTATTTGGAAAATATAAATTTGAAATTATATGTGAACAAAGAATCAATTCAAGATTTTTTGAAAAAGTGGTCAATATCATGAGGGATGAAGTTTAGAACATCGTGTATTTAAGTAGTAGATGATGTAAACATTGGAATATGGAATACATAATGTTTCTAAATATAATTTATGGTAAATCATGTTATTGAAAAATTTAATGGAATATATGAGGATGGTATTTACTTTATTGCAATGTGACAACTAAGAGAAAATTTAGGTTATATGGGGGATCAATGTTAAGTTTTTTTAGTCTCTTTATTTCTTGAGTTTTTGATTTTCAGATTTTAGAAGGGTTAGAGGGTTTACCATTTATGGCACATTTATGTTAAAATTTGTATAATGATTGTGATATTAATCTATTATCACAGCCAGTTAGAATTTGGGAAATAGGATAAACTGTTATAACCAATTTTTATGTTGATAACTTATGAAACATGGGTTGACTTGTTAAAAATAATATGATCCTTTAGTTCTTATAGAATGAAAAAATCATCTTTATTTATTAAAATAATTGATTAAATCTAAATTTATCAAGGAGAAACAAATGATGAGGGTGTTCTGAAATAATGAAAGTATACCTTTTAAAAAAAATCATCATAACGAAAATGATCCATGAATTAAATGTTTTCCTACGACCGTAAATTGTGTTGATCCTATTTTCACTTATACAGACATAGATTTTTGGCTTTGAGACCCTAAAATTTATAATAATAATTCACTTTTTTTTATGAGCCTAAGAAATCCTTATGAATTTGTATTCATTTTATCCAAGCTCATACCATCACTCCCTACCCATCTTATCCTATACAAAATCAACATTATGTGTTACTTTGGTTAATAGTCACGCTTAAATTTTTTTATAAAAGTTATGTTTTAGTGTTAATTTGATTGATGTGGGTTTCTATGAATATAATGTTAATGTATTAAAAATATTGATAACCCAGACAAATTTGGAAGGATAAATTCATTTTTAGTGGGGTAGAATGAAACCACCTAAGATGTATTGAATTGTTTTTCAAATTAATATAAAATTGTTTTAATATATGTCATCATTAAACAGTAAATATAGTTTTTAATGTATTTTACCCAACAACATGTTATTATTTCACGACATGAAACACTTATATTAGATTATGATACCGGAAACACTAATTTAGCATGTGGTTCTCAAAAGACAGAGTTTTTACAAACTTTTAATGGCACATATATTTTAAAACTAAAATTTTAAAAATTTGAAAAATTTATTTTTCAACATAAACAACATATTTAGAATTAATATTTTTTAAATTACCTTAGGGTGGATTTATATTTTATTTTATTGGGAATTTTCCATTTTTAGTAATAGAAAACATTACTAAATTTTTTTTTGGAACAACCTTTATTAAATAATGAAAATTGTTAAAATATAATTTCTATAGGATTTTTAAATAACAATAGAACAATTATTATTATATTAATCAAATTTTGGTTATTAAATTAATTTTTATATTGAAATTATATATAAAAACTTATTTATCTTCTGAATTTTTATACTTTAAAAATAACACTTTCTCACCACATCTGTGGTTTTTCATTTAACTAAATTTTCCCACATCAGTGATTTTATTTTTGAAAAAAATGATATACATGTTTTTAATAAGTATAATTTTTTTTGAAATAATAAGATCAAAATATTTATTGGCCAAAAATATTAATTAAATGGTTTAAAATTAGTTATAGTGAATAAGGTAATATTATGTTTAAAAAGGAACTAAACCATAATCATATGGAACAAAATGACATAGAAACATGTCCAAATGTCATTGGAATTTAATAATTATACCATATCCCATCATGGATTGAATTTCATGTGTTATTTGGATATTATTAAATTGATGTTCCCTATATAAAATTATAACTATTGAATATGAAAAAAGGGAACATTCATTACAATTAACATTTATAAAACATTGAAATATGTAAAAACATCATATTTTATGTTATAAATATCTTTTTGAAATATTAACGGGTTATTTTTATAATAATAATTTATTTTGAATTTAACTTTCTTATTTGGATACTTAAAATTGTTAATAAACACCAATGTAGTGATTATATAGTTAATAATTAAAAAAATAACTAATACTATAAATATTAAAAATGAAGTGATATAATTGAATTATTGAATCTAATTAATAATTTTAATATATCTTGTTACACACTATTAAATTTCATAACATTTAATATCGTTTATATTTTGATATTTTAAAATTAATGTTAATTTAAAATGTCAATATTAGCATTGTAGTTATTCTATAATAAATTATATTTTATTAAATGTTTTAAAATTACTAAAAATGTTATATTCTTATAATTGATTTTCAACTATTTTAAAATAATTAATACATTATATTAAGTGAAAATTTCATCTTTTATAATTAACATATTTACCTATATATTAAAAAACATTGTTAATATGGTCCATGTTTAACTAGTGTTTTGCAGGTCACAAGTGCTTGATTTAAAAATTATTTTTGGAAATGCATCAGTTTTCTATTTTTTAAATTCGGTAAAATATTTATAATTCATTGGATATTTCATTTAAAATTACTCTTAATTTATTTTAGTATTAATGTAAAAAGTACATAGGTTAGAAAACGAGATGCTCTAAACAAAATGAAAAAATATAATTGGGGATTCATAAAAGATAAAGAACCAAAATATTAAAATGACTATATTTTCTATGTGTTGAGGATTTATTTGAAAGATAAATTCATATTAATCGTTTAGTTTTCCATTTTTGTGGAACATTAGTTAATTGATACCTCCCATTATTGAACACCTTTTGGTATTAAAAAGAGTGCCACTCCCCCACCGCTATAAAACGAAAAGAACTCTATCACCTCTCACGCATCTCAGGAAACATTGGCTCATCCAACCAATTCTAAAATAGTCTAAAAACATACATAAAATCATCCTATTATCATACTATTTTGGAGACCAAGATCCACAGAATCCATTTTGTGAAATCCATAAAGAGTTATTGATTAAGTGGTAACATTCTTCCTCTTGTTTATTTAGTTTATTTCAATTCTCCATCCAATAAACTCATATTATTCCATGAATGTATAAAAAACTATAAAATATATAATAGGATGTTTTTATTCTATTTTTTAACTACACGTACATGCACATCCATCTAATGTGTAATGATAATTATGTTTACATGAATGCAGAATTATTATCTCACGAAATGATGATTATTCGCTATTCCATTACCACCTCTCATGGTGGAGATTATGATGGAAAATCTGTTAATATATGATATATAATATATTTATTTTGTCATTAAGATTATTTAAAACATTGAAAACACATGTATTTATACATTCCATTTGACATAAATATGATAATTTCTTTGGAGAAAGTGTGGACTATTTCTCCCTCTATGCGATGTGATTCATTCAAACACTACATATAATGCATTAAGGATGTGTTTATTGAAAAAATATGTTATATATAACATTATAATTATAATTTAATTATATTATATTAATATATACATATATTTAATTTCCAATATTTATTTCAATACAATAATAAAAATAGAAACCACGTCCTGGAATACGTATATACTACCGTCTCCATAAATGGTGTATTGCATATCATACTTCTATATCTTATATATAATTATAATACCCATATGATAAATATAAATGATAGTAATATAAAAATAAACAAAATATATATAATTATACATGTACAAAGAATAATTATATAACAAATTAACACGCATACAAAGAACAAATCATAAATTACTCCAATTGAAAACTAAAAATAGAATTTTTATCAAGAGGGTAATATAATGTCATGATCCAAACATATATGGTATTAGATAAAATAATATGATTCTGTATAATATACATATTTATCTTAAATTTATTATACTAGATGCATGTTATAGTACAAAGAGAGACAAGACACAAGGTAAGGTAAATCTCATCACACTTTTAATTTTCTTGACATACATGCCTTATATGTCATTATTTTGTCATGTGTGGTTTATATAATAACAAATAATGTATTATATTATTTTTAATTTAAACTTTATGGGTATTTATATTTCCATTATGTGATCATTCTTTTAGGGGTTAATGGGTCAAATGTTATTAAATCGCAAGACAATTTTGCCTCAATTTTCCATCATTGAGACACATGATTTTTTATAAACCTAAAGACTTTTTTTAGGTGTATATAATTCCATTTTTCATGTTATTTCCTAAATATCCTTATTATAATGATATTTTATGTTTTAATTAATTTCATTTCCTTATATAGAGATTATTATCAACAATGACTATGTTGAAAGAATTTATTGAATATATCTCATAATTTAACAAGGTTGTTTATGATTATTCTTTCATTGATGAGATGTTATGCTTAATATCCCCATAAAACTCCTCATATTACATATCCCCTATTTAATATATCTATATCCATTAATTAGAACCAATTTCCAACTATTTGTTTTATAAAATAATTTAGAAAATGTTTTGAAAAAAAATATCACAAAATCTCACCCTTCTATCTAAAAATATATTATTTCAAAAACCATGTTTTCAAAAAACGTATTAAAAAATGTTTTAAAATTATCTTTTAAGAACATTTTTAATGAATATTTTTTAAAAACAATAAAAATTAATGTTTATAAAGCTTCATTTATACATATTGATGATATTTTAAAAAAAATGATTTCTAAAAGGTTTTCTTTTTTAAAAAGTGTTTTTCAATGAAGAAAAAATATTTATCTGAATAAATATTTTTTAAGATATCTTAATATTATTTCCAATATATTATTAAAACCATTGGTATTAATTATTTCATTCTAGGGAAATTATTCAATCATTCCATTCATATTCGTTATTTGAAAGGATTATGTTTTACTAAAATTATATTTATGAAGCCATTTTCCCTTTAATTGGTTATATTATTTTGAATCCAGATTATATTCATGGATTATAAATTTTATGAAATGATTATAGAACTTGTAACTTTTTTCAACGGTTATGATATCATTACTTGTTTATGATAACTATTTCATTTTGTAGGTTATGATATGATTTTTAATGATCATGTGGAACATGTATGTATGATCTAATTATGATATGGTTGGGACCTATATCTCCCTCCAATGAATTTGGAATGTATTTATAAAACATGAGATAGAAAAATATGGTATTCTGAGAGATTATTTGTTAATAATATGTCAATGGTACTGAACCATGACAACCTAGATGGTACTTGGAGAGAACACATGATACTAAGTAGGCCATGAGATTGATTCTTGTTTACCACGATTTTATGGGTAGTTAACCCATTTAACAATAATGGTATTAGAAGTGATGCCGTGATTATTTTGGAAATAATAATATATGCTTTTAGATTTTCAAAAATTCATTGTCTTATTCTAATTTTTTAAATTCATAGATTATGTTTTTCATTTCGTTATGAATCATGCATTATGAAATTCTAGGATTTATTCCATGATTCATGTTTATGAAATTTAATATGCTGGGTGTGGTTATACAATATTATGATCACCTTATCATACCCCCATTTTTGAGTTTACTATTACATATCTACCTTGTTTACCATTATAGATCATTTGAGTTAACCCTTTTTTATTTTTCTTTACCATGGTTAAAAAGATATATTTATTCTATGATTTCAATAAGAGCTGTTCTAGTTTTGGAGATCCCATTTGGAGATAATGTAGCTCGATAATATACCATTGTTTATGTTATCTTGTTTCCAAAGGAACTAGACTATTATGGTCTTTTTGTGTCTCTTCTTATTTATTTTTTGTATTAAACAAATTTTATGTAATGTTGATGTATGTTAAAACTAGGATATTATAATATTTATAATAAAAAAGTTTTAGAAATATTCAGTGCCCACTTAGAAAAAACAACTCATGGGTAGTTCACTAAAATGAGACCTCATCGCTCAACCGACCATCATCATAACACTGTCTGCGAAGACTAGAATAATATAATAATAATGTCATCATGATTTTTATCTAAAAATACAATTTTAAAAGAGAATATCAAGGGATATGACTCAAGATACACATTAGAAGGTCTCAATCATATATTATTCATGAACCTAGTTTTTATTAACTAATGGATTATTCTGAAGAGTCCAAAATATGGTGATCATAGTCCTGATGGATAAATAAAATGGTTGAAAAAATAAAACCGGTTTCCCGTCACTGAAATCTACAATGAAGACACTCTGATATCATTTCCCTATATCACGACCTATATTCAAATTGGTACATATGAAAATACTATCATAAGGTTGATCCACCACTAATATAACTTTGTAACATCCAAAAGAACTAGGGAATGAAGTTCATCTGGAATGAAAAACCACCAAAAACCGAAATAACACCTCTAATGTCATATGGGGATTGCAATAATCACCATCAGTTAATAAATATATTGGGAGGACATTTTGTTTTTGTACTTATACACACACAACAAACAATCTTCATAATGTATTTCTAAGGAATATGATGTAAAAAATTGTAATATATTGATATAACCCATTCTTGAAATTTAGTTTAGGGATTATATATAATTAAAACATAATATAACCCTTGTGAAATGAAAAAAAAATTCCCACATAAAAATAATTTCCCTACCTGAAGTAACTTGAAACAATGAAATCTAAGAGATATTCATTAATGATCTCTAAGCTCGACCATAATACAAATTTAATTGACCATTTTATCATAGTTATCCACTATAAACAATTCCAATCTATCTATCATTTTTATATAAAATTAAATTCGTATATAAATTCTATGAATTAGTTATTATATATAAACTAAGTAGGATATCATGAAAATCGAAAGGGTTTGATAGAGTGATACAAAAAAGTAACTCTCAAACTAGTGAAGTAATGTCAATACAAAACTAATATTAAAACCATAAGCATACTTATATAATCAACATAAATAATAATTGAGAGAGGAAAAATGGGATCCTGGTCACCACTACTACAATGACCCTGATATCCCAAAGCAATACATTATTGAAAATACTATTCTTATAGTGTTCTTGGGGTTGTAGTGGATTGTTTTGAGATATAAGAAAAAATAAATTTTCACTAAACAGTTTCCTCAAAATAGTGGCACCCTAAAAGTGGCACACTGACGGGATAACACTGAAATGGTGGCACCATGACGGTGCCACACTAAAATAGTGGCACTCCAAACAATGTATCACCCTTTTCCAAATTTATAGTTTACTAATTTTTTGATGATTCACCCATATTATGATTTATTTGACCTAAACATAGATTATAGACATGTAAGGGAATTTATAGGGGTGTTTTGACAGATATTAAGTATATAATTAATATCTAATGCTATAAGGACTATGTGATATTCAAGTTTCGTGATCGTAACCATGATCCCACATTAATGAATTTTCAAACTATTCTTCCTTTAATATAGGATATGGCACTTCAATGTTGGGGATCAACCATTAATAGTGTGGTTCATTTTCGTCTTGTTGTTCCTAAAGCCTTCCTCTTTGGAATAGTTGTTTGCCTTTTCTAGAGCCCCCTCCTGGTCAGTTTTATTAGAGTTTATCACTGATCACGTGATCCCCTATTTTTGTGCAAAGGGGAATTTTTTTCACTTGTTTTCTCTGGTAGTGATTCTTTTACCTACCATTATTTTTTTATCTTGATGGGAGGGTGTACTAATGATCCCTTGTGAAGAATAGGTGAATAATTTTTTTAAAAATTAATATATAATGATTGTTTTGTGATGATTAAAACATAATTGGTAGGGAATTGAATATTATTTGACAATATTCTTTTGCATTATCACCAATATTAGTTTCATTTATGGTTTGTTGTAGCAGTATGTGTAACGCCCCGACCCTAGTTACCCAGAGTCGGTGCATTATTACATAACATTGGCATGATCACAAGAAAGATCAAATCTCAAAAGACCGATTGATTTAGTAGCCTTGGAAACACTAGATATATTCATAAGTTTTACATTACATAATAAAATGAAAAACTACTACAACAACATAATGTCTCCATAATCCACACTCATATCCTCACATAACATCCCTGCAGGTCATTCATAATTTACTTCTTCACTTCCTGGGAAAAATAAATCATAGAAAAGGGGTGAGCTCAAATTCCCAGTAAGGATAACAATATAGCAGAAACATTCATAAATAAGAATAAACATTTAAGGTAATGTATAACTAAAAAAAAGCCTTTCAAACATGAACTTTCAACATGGTATGGCATAAATAAAATGAAATAATGTCATTTACTTATTCACATGGATATTCTACTAATCGAATAATCACAGTAAAAAATCAATAACCACTTTCATAATGTTGGAATGCATAATGCCAGACTATCATAACCACATAGTCAAGGCCTCATGCCAAGACTACAAATAATATTTTTTCAAGGCCTTGTGCCAAGACACTAGTTTGTCTCATGAGACCTACTGATGCATCGAGAAGCTATAGCGGGCTCCACCCGTCACATATTAAGTCCAATGCATTCCCATATGAAAAGGTTTAAACATAACATAAACATTCGTATTAAAACTAGCATACGAAATGTCAATACATTCACCATAAACTATGAATGGTATAAAAAATAGCACATCCACAGTCAAACATATCACAAAACCTTCAATACAATATAGAAGTTTTGTATCATAATAAATCAACTTCAAATAATCATAAAATCCATCAAAGAATGTTGACATAGATGAAATCAAAATTATTTTTAAAGAAATATCTCCTTTTATTTTGAAATCATTTAAGATCCATATAAAATAAGACATTTTCTTTGAAATTAATCTTATAAGCTTGTAAGAGAAGCTTTGAAGATTTTATAACAGCGGAAAATAGCCGCACTCGCCGTATAAGTTAAAAAAACATTCTTACCTTAATTCTGTCGAAAAAGTTAAAAAGGACCTTGTTTTGAAAACGACGGGAAGATTCCTCTTATAAAAAGTCAAACAAGGGTATAAATGACTTTAACCCATATTCTGGTAAAAATGTTTTGAAATGCATTTTGAAGAAACATGGATGTGGATGATAAAGAGATCCCAGTAGATTATTACGTATAAACAACCTCGGATAATGAAGAGATTGTGAAATAACCCTTACCTTGTAATTTTCCTTGGTTGGGGTAGGTTAACCTCCTGTATAATGGTGAAATAATTGTTATTAAATTATTCAAGAATCATATATATTAATATGATATCATATATGATCTTTTAACATTGATTTGTTAATAATATCTTAGAATTATCGTCGTTTCGAGTGTTAACTTACTCATTTTCTTTTATATGTTTTGTTACATAAGCCATGGTTGTTGTATCTTATTCATATACAGAATGATATCATGTCCATAAACATCATTTTTAAATCATCAAATGATAATTATACTTGTATGGATACGATGGAGAATGAATCTCATCGCGTTCGTGGAGACGGTAGTCCGTACGTACGCACGAGCGACAATATCATTATTTTGATATTAAAATAATATATAAATCGATGGTATATCATATATACAGAATAATTAACATGTTATATTTATTATTTACATGAGTTACACATCATTATTATACCCATCCAAATAATAATATATTGAATAACAATTACACCACGACGTGGAGACGGTAAGCCGTACGTACGCACGTATGGTGACATGTTATTCAAAGGGTGGATAGAATACTGAATATGGTTGTACCATATTTAATATAACATCACAGTATATGTGAGATACTGGAGTTATTATTTTATAATGGTAAGAACAAAGGAAGAAGAAGTGAAAGAAGAAAGGAATTTGAAAAGGGGTGGTGAAAACATTACCTCTTCTTCGGGTTCTTCCTTTTGATTTGATCAAAAGGGCTCCTTAGGTTGGCTTTCTGATCAAACTAAGGCCCCTAGGTTGTAGTGAGGGATGTTGGGAGAGTATTTTGGCAGAGTTTGGCCGAACCAAAAGGCTTTGAAGTTGTGAAGAAATGAGAATGATGAGTGCCCTTTTATAAGAGGGGTGAGGGGCACCTTTGGAAAAGCTAGAAATATTAATTTATAATAAATTTATATTCGGTTTCTAATGGATAAAAATTTGATTATTAAAAGGTTAATGTGGGGATAGGTTGAAAACCGCTCAACCAATAAAATTTAGACAGGTTTGGGTACTTATATTAACCTTATCTTTAAGTATTAACTCTAAGTTAATTAGTTTCACTTTTACAATGTCTCTTTGCATTTTTATATAATATGGTTAATAAACTTACTATATACATCCATGAGACCCCCAAGTGGTCCATTAATGATGAAACTGTCATGATATAAGTCTCTTGGCCGAACCTTAGATTTTTAAGAATTTAATATTAATTAATAATATAATATTTGTTTTAAGAACTCTTTTATGTCAATTTTGACACTATTCAATAGTTGATTTTTGTGAAACTCATAAAAGATTGATTACTTCGAACAAAGTCAATTAAATCAATACTAATATATCATATTATCCTAGAAAATTAGTTTAATTCATTAAAAGTTTCATATTATATTAATTTGGGTATTTATAATATCAATTATTTTAATTTTTCACTATTATAGTAATTACTGCATCATCATTGTGTCATAAATAAAATAAATTATTTAATGTCTAAAAATTACAAATAAAATATAATTATGTTGGTAATCTTTTTATATTTCTAATGAATATTTATAATCTAAAATCCAACATATATAACCCTATGTAACAATTTTTTTTCTAAAACATACATGCTTGTGTCATTTTTGTATTCATTTTAACTTAATTAAAATAAAGTGTTCTTATCACCTACAGGTGGCACCATGGGGTCCCAAAATCGACCCAAATATGCCTATGGTCGAACATGTATCATCCAATAAGACTAGGACACGTTTTAGGGTAATTTAGTATTATTATAATATTATTTTTTAACCCTTATTTACCGGATTTACCCTTAACCATGGTAAATAAAATATTTATCGCAGTAATTATTTAAAATGTCTAAAAATAAAAGTTACCTATTTACACAATTTGAACATCCTGATTCCAAATATGGAATCCATTTTTCTAAATTCAAAACATAGAAGGGGCAGAAATTAATTTAAAAGTAATTCCCGCTATCAAAACAAAAAGCGTGTTTTTAAGAGATAATAACTATCAAAAGATTGACACTTGTTTATGTTCGGTTTAATTGTAAAATTATGTCCAATGACCAAAATTATATTAAATGGTAAAAATATATTCTAAATATACTTTAAAACCACTCAAATTCATAATTTATCACTATTAATTATTTTGATTAAAAAAGTTGTATTTAATTAAAATTTAGTAATTTTCCCTATTCATCAAAATATGAAAGTTATCCGAAATGTACCAAAATTTCACCTTAGGCTAAATTTGATATTCCTAATCCAAAAATGAAGTCCATTTTTAAATATAAAATTAATATAATTTAAAAAATTAGGTATTACTATTCATAACGGCTAGTTTGATTGGTTATGGTGTGTTAGAACCCGGTGTTGCGTACAACACACGCTATCACATTATTCAAAGAGAAGCGTACCGTAGAAGCATGGGGTGTTACATTCTCCCCTCATTCAAATAATTTCATCCTAGAAATTTCAAGAATACTTATCACAAGAAAAGACTCGGGTGGTTCTTCATCATAAGTTCCTAGGGTTCCCACGTTGCATCTTCTATCTTATGGTTTCTCCACAAAACTTTTACCAGACGCGTCGTCCGGTTTCTCAATACCTGTTCTCTCATATAAAGAATATTGACGGGCTCTTCGAAATAAGACAGATCGGGTTCCCGTTCTAATTCTTCATAGGTGAGTACATGCGTTGGGTCAGGCATTTATTTCCTCAACAGAGATACGTGGAACACATCGTGAACTTTGGAGAGACTTGGCGGCATTTCCAATCGGTAAGCTACAACCCCAATTCTTTCTAGAATTTCGAAAGGTCCGATGTACCTGGGACTCAATTTACCTTTCTTACCAAAACGTATGACTCCCTTCCATGGAGATACCTTCATGAAAACATGATCACTGACTTGAAATTCCAAATCCTTCCTTCGATTATCGGCATAGCTCTTCTGCCTACTTTGAGCTGCTCTGATTTGATTTTGGATTACCTTCACCTTTTCCATCGTTTCCTCCACCAGTTCTGGACCTACACGTTTTCCTTCACCGACGTCATCCCAACAGGTTGGTGTACGAAGTCTCTTTCCGTATAACGCTTCATATGGTGCCATCTGAATACTCGAATGGAAGCTATTGTTATAGGAAAATTCTACTAGAGGTAAATATTGATCCCACATACCCTGAAAGTCAAGTGAGAAAGATCTCAACATGTCTTCTAAGGTTTGAATAGTCCGTTCTGGTTGTCCATCTGTCTGAGGGTGGTAAGCAGTGCTCAAATGAAGTTCAGTATCCAGGGATTTCTGAAGAATTTTCCAGAATCTTGAAGTAAAACGGGGATCACGATCAGAAACAATCGATAAGGGTACTCCAAGAAGTCTCACAACTTCATTAATATATAGTCTTTCTAGACGTTCCAGGGGTAGATCTTCTCTTATAGAAAGAAAATGTGCTGACTTGGTAAGACGATCAATAATAACCCATATTGCATCGTTCCTTCTAGGATTCATTGGTATCCCCATGACAAATTCCATCGTATTATTGTCCCATTTCCACTCCGGTATGGGAAGTGGTTGCATGACTCCTCCAGGCTGTTGCCTTCCAGCTTTCACTTGTTGACAAACCATACATCTTGACACAAAATCAGCAATCTCCCTCTTCATGTTGTCCCTCCAAAAATGTCCCTTCAAATCTCTATACATTTTGGTGCTCCCAGGGTGTATAGAGAAATTGGAACTATGAGTATCATCCAGCAATTCCCTTTTTAGATCAGGTATATTGGGAACACAAAGTCTCTTCCCAAATTTCAAAATTCCATCTTCATACACAAAGTCTCTCAATCTCCCATCATTCACAGCATTAATCATCTTTTGCAATTCTTCATCATCAGTCTGAGTACTCTTAATCCTTTCTAGTAAAGATGGTTTGGCAACCATTTGAAAAAGCATTGATGTTTCACCTTCCCAGGTTATTCCCATGTCCATCTTCACTAGATCCATGAAAATTCGATCCCTTTCAATTCTCATATTGTTCAAAACTCCATGGTCTTTTCTACTCAAAGCATCTTCCACCTTGTTTGCTTCCCCTGGGTGGTAGTGTATCGCACAATCGTAATCCTTGAGTAATTCAAGCCACCTCCTTTGCCTCATGTTGAGTTCTTTTTTTGAGAAAATGTACTTCAAACTCTTGTGATCAGTATAAATCTCACATTTTTCACCATAGAGGTAGTTCCTCCATATCTTCAAAGCAAAGATCACAGCTGCTAACTCATGATCATGAGTAGGATAGTTTTGTTCATGAATTTTCAACTGTCGTGATGCATAGGCAATAAATCTATCATTCTACATAAGGACACAACCAAGTCCTTTCTTCGATGAATCACTATAAATAACAAACCCATCATTCCCCGATGGTAGTGTCAATATAGGAGCATTGACTAATCTTTTCTTCAGTTCTTCAAAACATTCTTCACACTCTTTTGTCCAAACAAATTTAACCCCTTTACGTGTGAGCTTCGTTAATGTGTTAGCCAATCGGGCAAAATTCTGGACGAAACGTCGATAATAACCTGCCAAACCAATAAAACTGCGTACCTCAGTTATACTCGTAGGTGCTGGCCATTCTTGGATTGCCTTGGTCTTAGAAGGATCAACAGAGATTCCATCTTTAGAGACAATATGGCCAAGAAAAGAAATCCCATGAAGCCAGAATTCACACTTGCTAAACTTCCCATATAATTCATGCCTCCTCAGAGTCTTCAAGATAATGCACAGGTGATTTTCATGATCTTCGTAGGTTTTGGAGTATACCAAGATATCATCAATAATACCACCACAAATTCATCGAGATACTCCTTGAAAACTCTATTCATCAGATCCATGAATACAGAGGGTGCATTAGTAAATCCAAACGGCATTACAGTAAACTCGTAATGCACGTACCTGGTTCGAAATGCTGTCTTCGGAATGTCTTCCTTCTTCAGACACAACTGATGGTATCCAGATCGAAGGTCAATCTTTGAAAAGTATTGAGCTCCATGCAGTTGGTAAAATAAATCATCAATACGAGGTAGGGGATACTTGTTCTTTATCGTTATAGCATTGATCTCCATGTAGTAGATACATAACCTCATAGATCCATCTTTCTTTTTAACAAAAAGAACAGGGGCTCCACATGTAGAAACACTAGGGCGAATAAATCCCTTATTACTAAATTCCTCTAGTTGTTTCTTTAGTTCGACTAACTCTACAGTGGCCATTCTATAAGGGGTCTTCGATATAGGCCTTGATCCAGGAATCAAATCAATGGAAAACTCAACTTCTCATTCTGGAGGATGTCCAGGTAAATCGTCCGGAAATACATCTACAAATTTTTTCACAACAGGTACATCCTCTATTTGAACATTCCTTTCCTCACCCACAGTTATTTCATTCTCTTCCTCCCCAATAATTGAATTTAGTTGAGCTATTGAGGGTGGATCTAAATAAGAATTAGGTGGTGATGATTCTGCTCTAAAAATAAGGTGTTCCTTATCATTATCATCAAGAATCGTAACCTCTTTCTTCTTACAATAAATCTTCACATCGTAGTCCGAAAGCCAGTCCATACCGAGGATTATATCAAACTCAATCATAGGTATGACGATGATATCAACAGATAAAGAACATTTATGTGCTCTAATGGGGACTGATTCACAAAACTTTGTTGCAATGATAATTCCCTTAGGAGTTTTAACTGACAACTCCCTTATTAAATCAAATTGGAAATATCTAATTTTCTTAGCAAACTGGGAAGATATGAAACAATGTGATGATCCAGAATCAAATAATGCATTTTCTAAACTCGAGGAAACCATTAAATTACCTGCCACTACGTCTTTCGGAGCTTCTACCTCAGCAGTAGTGATAGCATAAGCCTGGCCTTGATCCCTTGGCCTTTTCTGAGGTAAGTTCTCCTGACGCTTAGGACATGCATTTGCATAATGCCCCATCTCCCTGAAATTGTAGCATCGAACGTTGGTGGCTTCCTTCTTCCCTTTGCAATCACGATCTTGGTGGCCTTTTTCACCACACTTGTAACAGACTCCCATTCCCTTCAAGAAAGCACCGGGGTGTTTCTTCCCACATTTACCACAGGATGGATATTCAACATTTCCTTTCTTCCCCTTATTTCCATTCCCAGATTGATCAGCAGGCCTCTTCTTCTCTTTCTTTGCTTTAAAGTCATAAGACTTAGAGAATTCCTTTTCGGTCTTGATAGCACATGAGACAATTTCTTCGTACGATGAAAAGGATTGTGAGACTAATGCTCGACGGAGAAATGGTTTTAAACCATAAAAGAAACTATCAATTTTACTTCTTTGGTTACGTATATAATCACCAGCATACCTTACTAACCTGGTAAAGTTAGTCTCATACTTTGTGACATTCTCATCCTCCTTCTATCTCAGACTTAGAAATTGCCTTTCCATAAATGCTCGATGGTCGCGAGGAAAGTATTTTTCTAAAAACAGATCTTTGAACTCCCTCCATTCCATATTTGATACTTCATCATCTTTCTTCATGTTTTGAATCAATGACCACCATTGATCAGCATCTCTAGTGAGGTGGAAAACTGCCATGATAACTTTTTCCCTTTCACTGCTCCCCAAAGCCTGAAATATTTTCTCTAGGGAATTTATCCACTGCTCGGCTACTGAGGGATTTGTATTCCCATTTATCGTTGGTGGTTGTTGCCTCATGAATCGATCTAACATTGATCCTCCACGTTGCGGATCAGGGTTCTCCAAACGGGTAAGGTTATTATTCATAACCTGAGTAAGTTGTCCCAGTATGGAGATTAGCTGATCGGCACCAGTTGCCTCACCAGCTCCACTATAATTATCATGAGAAGGAGGTCAATCCCTACATGGAGTGCGTGCATTGATACAGTTTCCATTTTTTCCACTAGGTGCCATTTCTAAACAATGGCATAAACTAGATCAGTTTATGAATCAAAATATATAATCCCATACTTATAAAACACTTAACATAAATTGAACTATTTATGGATATAATCCATAATAATAAGAATGTTTTCATTGAGGAAGTATATACTCATAATCCCATCAAAATGATTTGTAACGAAAATGAGAGTTATCCTAAGCATATCCCCCGGGAGTGTCGTAACCAAGAGTGCAGCAATTCCCGTTGTCGTGCACCAGTTCCCGTTCGAGTCTAGCTCAAAGCGGTGTTTTCGGGTTTTACCCCTAGGTACATCTGTGCCAAAGCCGCCTCTACCTGCTCGTATCCAGACAGGGATGTATTGCTCGGAAAACTCACAAAATATCTACAATAACAAAATTCTATGAAGTTCTTCTATACTAATCCTCAAAGTTCATCTTAGGTCTATGTGCTCTAATCAGCGTTTATCTAAATCTAGCTTCCAAGGATTGTACTAAATTTCCTCTGATACCAACTATAACGCCCCGACCCTAGTTACCCAGAGTCGGTGAATTATTACATAACATTGGAATGATCACAAGAAAGATCAAATCACGAAAGACCGATTGGTTTAGTAGCCTTGGAAACACTAGATATATTCATAAGTTTTACATTACATCATAAAATGAAAAACTACTACAACAACATAATTTCTCCGTAATCCACACTCATATCCCCACATAACATCCCTGCAGGTCATTCATAATTTACTTCTTCACTTCCTGGGAAAAATAAAACATAGAAAAGGGGTGAGCTCAAATGACCAGTAAGGATAACAATATAATGGAAACTTTCATAAATAAGAATAAACATTTAAGGCAATGTATAACTAAAACAAAAGCCTTTCAAACATGAACATTCAACATGGTATGGTATAAATAAAATGAAATAATGCCATTTACTTATTCACAAGGATATTATACTAATTGAATAATCACATGAAAAAATCAATAACCACTTTCATAATGTTGGAATGCATAATTCCAGACTATCATAACCACATAGTCAAGGCATCGTGCCAAGAATACAAATAAGATTTTGTCAAGGCCTTCTGCCAAGACACTAGTTTGTCTCATGAGACCTACCGATTCATCGAGGAGCTATAGCGGGCTCCACCCGTCACATATTAAGTCCAATGCATTCCCATATGAAAAGGTTTAAACATAACATAAACATTCGTATTAAAACTAGCATTCGAAATGTCAATACTTTCACTATAAACTATGAATGGTATAAAAAATAGCACAACCACAGTCAAACATATCACAAAACCTTCAATACAATATAGAAGTTTTGTATCATAATAAATCAACTTCAAATAATCTTAAAATCCATCAAAGGATGTTGACATAGATGAAATCAAAATTCTTTTTAAAGAAATATCTCATTTTATTTTGAAATCATTTAAGATCCATATAAAATAAAACATTTTCTTTGAAAATAATCTTATAAGCTTGTAAGGGAAGCTTTGAAGATTTTATAACAGTGGAAAATAGCCGCACTCGCCGTATAAGTTAAAAAAACATTCTTACCTTAATTCTGTCGAAAAGGTTAAAAAGGGCCTTGTTTTGAAAATGACGAGAAGATTCCTCTTATAAAAAGTAAAACAAGGGTATAAATGACTTTAACCCATATTTTTGTAAAAATGTTTTGAAATGCATTTTGAAGAAACATGGACGTGGATGATAAAGAGATCCCACTAGATTATTACGTATAAACAACCTCGGATAATGAAGAGATTGTGAAATAACCCTTACCTTGTACTTTTCCTTGGTTGGGGTAGGTTAACCTCCTGTATAATGGTGAAATAATTTTTATTAAATTATACAAGAATCATGTATATTAATATGATATCATATATGATCTTTTCACATTTATTTGTTAATAATATCTTAGAATTATCGTCGTTTCGGGTGTTAACTTACTCATTTTCTATTATATGTTTTGTTACATAAGACATGTTTGTTGTATCTTATTCATATCCAGAGTGATATCAAGTCCTTAAACATCATTTTTAAATCATTAAATGATAATTAAACTTTAATGGATACGATGGAGAATGAATCTCATCGCGTTCGTGGAGACGATAGTCCGTACGTACGCACGAGCGACAATATCATTATTTTGATACTAAAATAATATATAAATGGATGTTATATCATATATATAGAATCATTAACATGTTATATTTGTTATTTACATGAGTTAAACATCATTATTATACCCTTCCAAATAATAATATATTGAATAACAATTACACCACGACGTGGAGACGGTAAGCCGTGCGTACGCACGTATGGTGACATGTTATTCAAAGGGTGGATAGAATACTTAATATGGTTGTACCACATTTATAATAACATCACAGTATATGTGAGATACTGGAGTTATTATTTTATAATGGTAAGAACAAATGAAGAAGAAGTGGAAGAAGAAAGGAACTTGAAAAGGGGTGGTGAAAACATTACCTCTTCTTCGGGTTCTTCCTTTGGATTTGATCAAAAGGGCTCCTTAGGTTGGCTTTCTGATCAAACTAAGGCCCCTATGTTGTAGTGAGGGAAGTTGGGAGAGTATTTGGGCAGAGTTTGGCCGAACCAAAATGCTTTGAAGGTGTGAAGAAATGAGAAGGAGGAGTGCCCTTTTATAAGAGGGGTGAGGGGCACCTTTGGAAAAGCTAGAAATATTAATTTATAATAAATTCATATTCGGTTTCTAATGGATCCAAAGTTTATTATTCAAAGGTTAATGTGGGTAGAGGTCGAAAACCACTCATCCAATAGAATTTAGACAGGTTTGGGTACTTATATTAACCTTATCTTTAAGTATTAACTCCTAGTTAATTAGTTTCACTTTTACAATGTCTCTTTGTATTTTTATATAATATGTTTAATAAACTTACTATATACATACAAGAGACCCCCAAGTGGTCCATTAATGATGAACCTATCATGATATAAGTCTCTTGGCCGAACCTTAGATTTTTAGGAATTTAATTTCAATTAATAATATAATATTGTTTTTAAGAACTCTTTTGTGTCAATTTTGACACTATTCAATAGATGATTTTTGTGAAACTCATAACAGATTGATTACTTCGAACAAAGTCAAATAAATCAATCCTAATATATCATATTATCCTATAAAATTATTATAATTCATTAAAATTTTCATATTATGTTTATTTGGGTATTTATAATATCAATTATTTTAATTTTTCACTATTATAGTAATTACTTCATCATCATTGTGTCATAAATAAAATAAATTATTTAATGTCTAAAAATTATAAATAAAATACCCTTATGTAGGAAATAGTTTTATCTTTATAATGAATATTTATGATCTAAAATCCAACATATATTACTCTATGTAACAATTGTTTTGATAAAAGATATATGCATGTGTCATTTTTGTATTCATTTTAACTTAATTAAAATAAAGTGTCCTTATCACTTACAAGTGGCACCATGGGGTCCCAAAATCGACCCAAAGATTCCTATGGTCGAACATGTGTCAAACAATAAGTCTATGACACGTTTTAGGGTAATTAATATTATTATAATATTATTTTTTAACCCTTATTTACCGGATTTACCCTTAACCATGGTAAATAAAATATTTACCGCAGTAATTATTCAAAATGTGTAAAAATAAAAGTTACCTATTTACACAATTTGAACATCTTGATTCCAAATATGGAATCCATTTTTCTAAATTCAAAACACAGAAGGGGAAGAAATTAATTTAAAAGTAATTCCCGCTGTCAAAACAAAAAGAGTGTTTCTAAGAGATAATAACAATCAAAAGATTGACACTTGTTTATGTTCGGTTTAGTTGTAAAATTATGTCAAATGACCAAAATTATATTAAATGGTAAAAATATATTCTAAATAAACTTTAAAACCACTCAAATTCATAATTTATCACTATTAATTATTTTCATTAAAAAAGTTGTTTTTAATTAAAATTTAGTAATTTTCACTATTCATCAAAATATGAAAGTTATCCGAAATGTACCAAAATTTCACCATAGGCTAAATTCCATATTCCGAATCCAAAAATGAAGTCCATTTTCAAATATAAAATATATATAATTTCAAAAAGTAGGTATTACTATTCATAATGACTAGTTTGATTGGTTATGGTGTGTTAGAACTTGGTGTTGCGTACAACACACGCTATCACATTATTCAAAGAGAAGCGTACCGTAGAAGCATGGGGTGTTACAGTATGCCTTATGAAAGTCAAGGTTGATGGTGGTATATTCATGCACAATATTGAGGCTCTATTTTTGTGGCGATGATTTGTTAGATTTCTTTAACTTGAAGTCTACTTAATACGTATTATTGGTAAATGAAATGGATGCCCAATGATCAAACATGTACTATGATAACCCATTCCATTCAATGGGGTTTTAAAGAAATATGGTTATCTAAATCTAAATATTCATGGATTAATGGTGTGGCAATGTGATGTTCATGGTTGGTGTTCATACTTCATCAGGGTTGTGTAATGTTTTTTGTGGTGGCCTTGTTATGGGTACTATGGTGGAGAGAGGAGTTGGTTCTATGAGAATGGTGTGGTATGTTTGTGCAGCAGGGTTGTTGGTCAAATGGTGGTTGCTATTAGATTTATTTATGGGGTGGTATAAGTGGTGTGAAGGAATCTCAATATGAGCCACTGATTGATTATGGAATGGATGGACTTGTAGGTAGTGGGACTGCCTTTTGTTCATGTTATGGCCGTATAACATGTAGTGATGTGGGATTACTTCTGGGCAGCAGGGCTACATGATTGGGTTGTATCATGACTTCATGATTATTGTTGAGTTGGGTGGGGTGTTGTTATTCTGTAGAGTGTCTATGTTTGGTTGGGAGGTCATAATTGAGTGACATAAATTTGAATAATCACATTTGGCAGTGTTTGAATAGGTGACTAGGAAGAAGGGGGTGTGCAATGGGACTTAAGGTCAGTTCTTCTCTGTTATTTTTTTGAATTGGTGTTCAATTGGAAATGGATTACATTTGACAACTTCCCTTGTTCAATATTTCTATTACCAAAGAATAAAGTGAGTTGGTTTTTGTTTGTTTAGATAATCAGTCTCTTTACCTTCTAAGAATGGTTTCAAATTTTTTTTCTGTAATTTCCTCGGGTAGTGCTGCAATAAAAAAATGTTAACCCATTAATTTATGAATGGAATGTGATTAAATGAATAATTGGTTGGGTTATGAATTGGAAGTGGTTATATGAGTGTGTGTACATATAGGGGTAGTATAAAAAGTGGTTTTGGTTGGCTGGTTATTTTTTTTTGAGACCCATAGGTTTGGTTGAGTGTTTGTTCACTTATATTTATAAAATATAATTCCATGTTATTTCTATAATCACACCACCCTTGTTGAGTACCATGTAATGACCCCCCCACCCCATTTCATGGGATAGGGCGTATTTACCAATATCATGGTGGGCAGATGTATGGATGGTTACTGACTTTCTTACTGGCACCATCCTATGTGTTTTTTAGATAGAGCATATTTGGGAAGGGATTAATGTGCTTACCTTTACCATATCCTAAGATCCTTAAAGAATGTTTTATTTTGGCCGGTGGGACACGGTGTTTGTGTTCCAATATTGTTTCCCCAAGTTACATCTGGATGATGCCCATGTGTCTTTAGGCGAGAGGCATGGTTGTTGAAGCCTAGGTGTCTTCAGGTGGGATATGTGTGTGTTTTGAGGCCAAGGTATATATTGGGAAGTTGTGGAAGTAGTACTACATTTTGGAAAAGTGGTATCATTGAGATGATAGATTTTTGGTATGACTAAAGAACCCATGGTAAAGTTGTGTGGTGTACCCAAATGCTGATGATCTTATACTACTACTTTACTTGACATGAGTTAGTTGGTGAGTGTGCCTTGGTGAGGATTGGATGGATAAAACTTTTTGGAAGGTGAATTCAGTTTTTATTGTTCTCTCACAAGGTCATTAGAATGTTCCACCACTTGTGCATGGGTGTCTATAGTTTTTCTACTGGGTATACTTGTATACTCACACAACATTTGAAAAAATATTTTCAGGGTTCTAGGAGGACATTGAGGACTGTACTTGAATTTACTAGATCAGGTGTTAGGATAGTTATTGTGTTTCTACTTTGTATCAATCATAGAGTACTTTATTTAGATGTTGGATTTTTTCTTTTGTCACAGATGACATTTAAATAATTCATGAGTTGGCTTTTGGTTCCCTTTATATAAATATTTGGTTTTGTTTAGGGTTTTTACTGAATTACATCCTTTTCATTAAATAGTGTAATGCCTTCATCTTTGTATGAGTTTTTTTTTCTGTTTGTGTTATTCTCCACTCTGGTTCCTTTTTATGGAAGGACCCTAGGTCATTATCCCTTCGTCATTTTTAAGAATAAAGGGAATGGAACTTTGCTATCCCTTCCCACATATCGAAAAAGGCCGGTTAAGATTGAATGGGAACTAACTATGATGTCTGAGAGATAGGGTAGAGTTAAATGTTAGGCACAAAAATTATTGGATGTGATGGTAAGGTATATGTTTTAAAAAATCTAGTTGAGTTAAATAGGCAAGGGAAGACCGGTTAGAACACCAGATTTTGGGGATCCTAGTGATTCAATGTAAAGACTATAGAACTACTGAACGAAAAGCTGAGGCTACACTTATTACAGGTTATATACCCTTGGAAATGTACATGTATCATATTGACTTGTGATCTTTTTTTGTCTTGTGACTTTTGGTAATTTTAAAATAAATAATAATATAAAATAAATTTCAAAGAAAATATCATACTACCAAGGCAGAGGAATTCCTTGTTCACCTTTTCATCAATGGAACCCAGATGTTTACCACATGTATATAATATGTTTAGGCCCATAAGGATGGCTTAGTTGATCAGTAGAGGGCCGATCTAGAGGAGGAAGATGACATGTGGAAAAAAAGCCTCTATTTATTGTAGTGGCAGCCCATGGGGAAGTAAAAATGAATAATTTCAGACATGGAGACAAAGGGAGGTCTTGAGGAACTGACAATCACCCTTACCTTGATCTGTGATGTGAGAGAGTACTAGTTACTATGTCAGTGATCCTGATGCTAGGAGTGGCACATTAGTGGTTGATGCTTTACCTTAGTTAAATGAAGGAGACTGATTCCTCTTTGGGATAACATTGAGAATGAGTTTCTTGCATAGTTTGTTTACTCGATGATGATGGATGAGAAGAGGCAGTATATTATCTCCCTCCAACAAGGGAGTGTGACGATGATGAAATTGGGGATCAAGTTCAAATATCTCTTATTCTTTTCTTTGGACCTCTTTCTAGATGTGGAGTCATGGGAGAGATGATTGGAGGAGGCACTCTGACCGTCTCTTCAGTATGTCATCACTCCATTTACCATACTAAAATACATAAGAGTTCATATGAAGGCTAAAATAGTATATAGAATGTACTCTTAGGGAGTTCTACCATGAGAGGTGATCCGGATGAGTTCGTCGAAGGGGAAGGAAGTTAGAAGATGGTGTCTGGTTTTAAGACCGTCCATGTTTCATTAGTAAAATATTGGAATTAGTAGTTCCTCTTCCGATCTCCAATTCCTCACCCTTTACCATGGGACCGTGACCGAGGTGGTTTATCTGTGGTGATCATGGGAATCATCAAAGCTAGTTCCTTGTACGAGATCAGTACGGTGGGGGGGGGGGGGGGGTAGGTTCAGCACCCACCACAGTAGCCATATTTTCTAGCAAGGCGTTTCTTGTAATAGGGGAAATTGGCTCCCACTCCACTGAGGGTAGGAAGTGCTAGAGAAGGTCATCCTTAGGGTTCTACATAAGGACCCAGAACATAGTGTGTACGGGGAGGCATTTGACAGTAGTCGGGTAGAGGAGCTGGCCATGGGAAGTTTCATGCCACTGAGATAACAGTTCCTATAGGGACGGAGGTTTGTTCAAGTTACAATTAGTCTATTTAGAACACTTTATACACATTGACAGATCTAGGAACATCACACTTTAATTTTTAATTTAATTTATCTAATATAATGGGACTATATATAGATATACTTCCCATTACCCTTATGTTGAGAACACCAGTTAGAAGTCTGAAAACTTTTTTGATGTTTTCTAGGGTTGTTGATTGATTTTGGGGACACATTAGTTAAGTGAGGATCTTATTCTAGTATAGATGTATTCATAAAATGTCATACATATCATTGATAGGTTATTCTATGTGCCATATATTTTTAAATGACCCTATTGGAGAGTTGTGTTTTCATATATGGGTGACCATTGTGTGTCTTTTGTTGGTGAGAACAGTCATTAGGAAGGAAGACAGCATGTGGAGCCCCATATTTCTATGTTATTCAAGCTGTTAGAGGGGTTGACAGATGTTGTGATAGTGGATGTTCTAGGTGTTTTTAAGGAGTTCTTAGGTGATTTATCTGAAGAGGTTGTGGCTCTACCCCCATGACGTGACATTTATATCAGAATAGACTTGCAACCTGTCCCCCATCTGATTTTGATGGCCCCTAATTATATGGTTCCTTCTGAGTTGTGGGAGTTTCATATTTAGGTTGAAGAACTGATGAAAATGATTTTTATCTGACAGGTTGTGTCACCATGGGGTGATCTAGTATTGTTCGCAAAGAAAGAATATTTTTGTATAAGGTTGTGCATAGACTACTTGAGACTATATCAGGTAATGTTCAAGAAGTGTTACCATCTTCTAGGAATAGTAGATCTTTTAGACATGTTAAGGGGACTAGGACAGTTCTCCAAGATTGATCTATAGTCTGGATATATTTAGTTTAGGAAAAATTCTAGTGAAATCCTAAAAACTACTTTTAGTTATAGTTATGGCAAATTAAAAATCATGATCATGTCATTCAGTGTTATGAATGCACCAGCTGTCTTCTTTGGGAACATCGACTCTATCTTTTGTAAGTTCCTGGACTGGTTCATCATCGTGTTCATTGATGATATTCAGATTAACTCAATGTCATAGGAGGATTATGCTGAGCACCATAGGAAAATCTTTGAGGTCCTATGACACCACCATCTATATGGTGTGTTGTCTAAGTAAATGTTCTAGAAACAAAAGTTTCACTTCCTTGGACATTTGGAATCTCAAAAATGTATAGAATTGAACCCATAAAATGTTGAGGTGATTGTTTCTTAGGTAGTACCAATGAATGTGTTAGAGTTTCAAAACTTCCTGGATTAATAAGGACATTTCTAGGGTCTCATACTGAACATCTCATGATTTTTGGCTCCATTGACAGCTTTGTTTGGAAAAGTCACATCCTTCATGTGGAGTGAGATGTGTCTGTAATCTTTCAAATACCTAAATTGGAAGCTAGTGAGTGCTCTAGTTCTTAGGATTCAAGATGAAGATGAGATATTCATGATGTTATGTGAAATTTCTAGTCTGGTCTTGGGATGTGTGCTGATTCTGTAGCAGGGAGTGATCTCTTATGGGTCCATACAATTATTTCAATATGAACATAACAATTCCACCCATGATCTGTAGAATATAGTCGTTGTATTCATGCTGGAGTATTGGAGACATTACCATAATTGGGAGATCTCTATGTTCATCACAATTCACTTGAGTTTGAGATATATCTTCTCCCAATGAGAACTGAACATGTGGTAGTGAAGGGGGATTTAGGTTTTCTTGGAAAACAATGTCTAGATCTCTTTCTCCATTATAAAGGGGAATGTCGTGGGTGATTTCATATGTGGGATGTCATTGAAGGTGGTTGTTAGGGAATTCACTGATGATTTGAAGGAAATGGTGAGAGTTGGCCACTTGGTATCTTGATGCGTGAGTGGATGGAGGAAGAGACTATCTATTTCAAATGATAGTGCAGTCTTCCATGGTGTGGTAGGTGGAGGAGTCTTAGTAGGGAGATTCAGAGACTAAAGTGATGTGTGATCGCTCTATCCCGTTTGATGCTCTATATGGATGGTCAGAGGGTAGTAATAATCAGATTTTGTTATATAGGAAGCTATTTGTCCTAGTGTCAATGTTTAATGGATTTATCTGTGAGTTCCATAAATTACCCATAGGGGATAATCTAGTATTTTCTAAAATGTACCAATGATTGAGGGAACAATGTTTGTGGCTAGGGTGAAGCAGGAGGTCGTAGAGTTAGAGGAATGGTGCATAGTGTGTTATTAGGTGAAGACTGGGAACCTAATTCCTGGATTTCTATTGAAACCATTACTCATTCCCTATTATAATAAGGATTAAATCTATATGAATATAGTCACATGATTATCTTGGAATCATGGAGGAAGCAATTCTCTTTGTGTAGTAATGGATCGGCTGATGAAACAGATCACTTCTTAGTGACAAATTAGTTGAGTGTAGTGGATGTACTAGCATAGAGGTACATGGATGAGTTGGTACAACTATACAGAGTTCCAATATCCATAGTCTCGGATCAAGATACACATTTTATTCATGAGTTTGGAGGGGATTTCAGCCATCCGTTGGGAATCAATTATTCATAACTCTGACTTTTCACCCCCAAACATATGGATAGATGGAGAGTACCATGATGACAATAGAAGACCTATAAATGGCATGTGATTTAGACTATAGTAGGCCTTGGGTGAAACATTTTACCTTTTTAGATTTTTCTTAAAATATTAGCTATCACTCTTCCACTTGTATAGATCTGTTCAAATATATCTATAAGAGGTTGTTTCATTCACTGCAATATATGAAGAAATATGGGGAGGTAGATATCCTTGGTCCGAACGTGTTGTAGAGTATGATAGAGATGGTGCATATTTTATAAGAGATGATGAAAACAACACAAGACCAATATAAGTGGTATGTCTATCATATGAGGAGTCATTTTTTGTTTGAGGTTGGGGACCTTTTTTTCTTAAAGGTTTCCGCATGACATGGGAAGAATAGGTTTGGAAAATGGATAAATCATTCTCAAATGGTCATTGGAACTTTTTTGTGTAGGGATGAGTTGTGTAGGTGGAGTATGAATTGGAGTTTCCGCCATAGTTTTATAGGATCAATGACATCATCCTTTTCTCTATGCTCTGTCAGTATCTACAAGATAACTCCCACTTCATATACTACATATAGTTAGATATTTTGGATGAAACAATTCTTGTGGAGTGGCCTATATGAATCAAGGATCTTGAGGTGAAGGTTTTTCTTAGACAGATAATTCCATTGTTCCATGTGTTATGGAGGCACGGTGGCCTTGAGGAGAGTACTTGGTACTGGGAGGCACATATGTGTGCCCAGTACCCAGATCTCTTCTATGCTTTGATTCTAAATTTTAATTTTGTGCATAATTTTTTGATGTAATGATTAACAATGTTCATTAACAGTTGTTTTTCTCCTTTGTTATCAATTAGTGTGGAAATTATATAAAAGTGGCGAGGAGAGGGAATATTCTCTAATCAAGACACATTAATATTTATGAGATTAAACCCCTATGGGTGAGTCAGTGCCACCTAGAGCATATTGTATCTTGACATGGAGGTAAAAGTTACCTAATCCATATGTTCAGGTAGTAGGGAATTATTTTATTTATAATTTTTCAACAGATATATGTTACAAATTTGTTCTTGTATGTTAGTGTTTTCACTACAGTTTTTGAATAATACAGGGTTCTTTGTCCCTAAGTGGTATCATGGTGTGTGGTTGTTCAGGGCCCTCCTTTCTATGTTTGGTGTTAGTTTCTTGAGTATATGACTATTTTGATAGGTATCTGATATAATGAACCAAATTTACAGGGGACATTAATTTATAAATATCCATTTACTGTTGTGTTCTTGGGTTTCATAGTGGTTTGTTTCAAGTAATTGACAAAAATATAGTTTCACAAAACAGTTTCACCAAATCAGTGGCACACCGAAATAGTGACACTGTAATAGTGTCACTAGAATTCTGGGACCGGAACAGTGTCACAACAAAATGTTTGCACCATGATGGTACCACATGGAAATGGTGGCACGACAAATAGTGTATCACCATTTTCCAAATTTCCAAATTCCCAAATTTTTATAGCTTCACCCCTCATAAGTCTTATTTGTCATTAGCCATATTTAAATTATTATTTGTGCATTTTTAGGGACCTTCAAATGATATTAAGTATATCATTAATATACTAACACTCAATGGGCCTTGATATATTCAAAACACATAATCTTGACCACAATCTCTTATAAATGAATTTAGAAACTGTTATTCCTTTTAATATAGGATTTGGATCATCAAAGATGGTGATCTTGCTTTACCAATGTGTACTTGTATCATCTTGGTGAACCTAAATACTTCCATTAAAAATGAGTCCTTCGCCTATGCTAGACCTCCTACTTCTCCGATTAATTAAAGTTTTATACTGCTCGTGTGAATCCCTTTTTTTGGCAAAAATATTAGTTTTGGTCGACTGTTGCTTCAAGTATAGATTATTCTCCATCTCATTATTTTTGTATCATATGGGGAGGTCTAATAATGATCCCTTTTTAAGAACATGTGATTAATTTTGTTAAATTATTAATAAATAATGATGGGGAAGTGATACATAATAGATAGCAGGTATGCAATTGAAGATGGGTTGGCATATATCATTTTTTACCTTCTATAATTTTTTATTTTATAGATTGTTGTGGTTGTATTAATTATAAAAATAAAGGATGTTTGGGGTCTTTTCTTATGCACTAGTGATGGCTTGTTTTTCTGTGATACATTATTAAATGGATGTAACCCAAAATCTACATAATCACGTATGATTTGTCAAATAAATGGATACCCCATGATCAAACATTTTCTATTATCATTTATATTATTCAAAGTGGAATTAATGAACCCAGGATAGCTAAATATGAATATTATTGGCATAATGGTGTGGTTGTGTTCCATTTTTTGTTGGGTTTTGTACATCGTGGGGGTTTTTTGAAGTTGTTTTTGGTGACCTTGTTATGGGTACACAGGTGGACATAAGAGTTTATTATGTGTAACTACTGTGGTATGTGCATGAACCTGGGTCATGGGTTAAATGGGGGGTTTTGGTATTTGTTTTTGTGGTGGTATAAGAGGTGTTATGGAATCTACTGTTGAGAGAATGATTGAATGTGGAATGGATGTAATTTTAGGTAGTGGGACTACTTTTGGTTTACTTTGTGTCCGTAGAACATTTTGTGCAATGGGACTACTTATAGGCAGTGGTTAGGTTGTGGGTAGCTGGATGGTGTTGTGTTATGAATTCTTGTTTATATGTGAGTCAAGATTGGTGTTGTTTTTGAGTGGGGATATAGGGATTGGTTGTAACAGTGTAATTGAGTGTGATAACATTGATGAATAAAAGTTTCCATTTGATCAATGGGTGTCTATAAAGAAGGGTGGTGTAGTGGGACTACATTTTGGATGTTCTCTATTGTTTTTATGAATGGTTTTTAAAATTGAAATTATTTACCATAGTCCATCTTCCCTTTTTCAATGTCAGTAGTATCGAAGAATGATGTGCGATGGTTGTTGTGTCTTTAGTTAATTGGGCTCTTTGCATTCAGAGAATTGTTTTAGATGTTGGGCTAGGTAGTTTCCCGAGTTAGTGTTGGAATTTATTACTGTGAACCCCCTAATTAATTAATGGAAATTGGTTAAATGAGAAATATTTTGGGTTATGTTTTGTCAGTTGTTTTTTGCGTGGTTGTACATATAGGGGTAGCTTCAAAAGTTGTTCTTGTGGGATTGTTGTTTTTTCTGGGACCCATATGATGGTATGAATGTTTGTTTATTTATATGTATAAATTAAAGTTCTTATGATTTCTATATACACCCCAAAATTTTTGAGCCCCATGATCCAAACACCCCCATTTCATGGGTGATTGTGTCTTTCCCAAAATCCTGATGGGAGGATGGATGGATGGTTACTAAAATTCTTCCTTACACCCTCTTCTGGGTTCTTACCACTTGATCATATCCAAGAAGGCTATATTTTCTTGATGTTTACCATAGACAAAGATACTTTGGGAATGTTTTTTAGACAAGGGACAAGGTGTTTGTGGGCCAGGATTGTTTCCATAGGTTTCTTTGGGATAAGGCCTAGGTGTCTTCAGGTGAGAGGTATCGTTGTAGTATACCAAGTGTCTGCAGGTGCGATATGTGTGTTCTTTGTAGACCAGGTGCATGAAAGATGATTGTGGTAGAGGGAATGCATTTAGGAATAGTGGGAGTATCAAGAAGTTTGTTGTTATGAATAAGAAGATAACAAGTGGGAAAATTGTGGGGGGTACCCAAATGTCGATGGGTTTATACTACTACATTACATATCGTGCATTATTTGGAGAGCATGCCTTAGTGAGGCTGGATGGATAATACTCCTTGGTAGGTTCTTTAGGGCTATATTATTCTATCATAGCAGAATTATTATATTCCCATAATTTTTATTGGGTGGATTTAGTTTTCCTACAGGGTATTTTTGTATACTAACCCTACATTTGCAAAAACAAATTCAAGATTCCTGGAGGACATTGGGGACTGTGCTAGACTTTACTAGATCGGGTGTCAGGATAGTTGTTGTGATACTACTTAGACTCATTCTTTTGGTACTTTACTTTGTACTTTGATTGTAATATTTTCAAATTTTACTTTTAAAACATGCTTGGGATGGATTTTGGTTCCCTATATATACATATTTGATGTTTTTTAGGGTTTTTACCCTATTATATCCTAATCCTATTTTCTTTAAAGAAGGTAATGACTTCCAAATTGTGTGAGATTCTATACCCGTGGTTCTATTACACACATTGGGGCCAATTGAGCTAGTAATCTGGGTCATTATCTATCCATAATCATGAAGAAGGAAGGGCATTTAACTTTTTATATCCCTTCCCTAATCTTGAAGAGGGTGGATCATGACATCTACCCACCTAAAGACAACAATAATGAATGTTTCCCCAAATATACATATCAAATTCCCGACATTAGGAACAACCATATATAAAGAGTGAAAAGGGATCCAACCCTTTCCATTGAACACTACAACTGAGGGAGCCACAAATCTAGTCACTTTAACCAATGAAACCTCATTATAATATTTGTAAAGTATAAATAACTATACAACCACACTCCAATATTGAGGGAAGAATAAATTACATTTAGGAACCACACATCTCTAAACATCAAAGACATGGGAGTGAATCTATTGAGTTAGGGACCCCACACCCAATAGAGGTAAGGGGTGTACTCAGCATACAAATGTGTTTAATATGTTGAAAAAACACCCACATGTAAAATTGGAGAAATGACCATAGAAAAAATTCAAAATTTTAAACATGGTCCATATGGTTTTTAATCTTCTCTTGACTAAGCATCGCACTTGGAACTCATTGAATCATATCACCTATCACCAAATGAAGGCCATAATCAGTTTCTACATGTCAAAAAAACAAAGGATAGTAAACTCAATGGCAAAAATCTATGTCTAAATTAAAGTGATAAGATGGAAGATGTCAAAGGAAGAAATTCAAAATGTGTAAGGGGTTCCACAAGGAGTGTGGCACTGCCAATTTTCATGGACATCGTCTCAACTAAAAAAATCCAGGAATCCATGATATATTACATGACATGTATGGATCACATACTGCATGTGCAAACCAATTTTGGACATATAATGTCCTCCTAGTTGTGCTAGTGTAATAATTCACATGCTCATGTTCATGTCCATGTACAAAACCATGTTGTAGTATAAGCCTTTTCCAGTGTACTCTAATAGTACACAGCTTGTCCACACGAAAGGTTTCCTTGGAATGTTTTGGATAACATAGAACATATATTCCATGGGAAGGACAGATATTGATTGGTCCCACCATATAGTGTGTGATCCTATTATTCAAAAAATCCATACCCAGCATAGCGAGGTGTGTAATCATAATGTTTGTTTATCATACTACATTCCATGTAGTTGGGTTTCAAAATAATGTACAGATTCATCATGAATTTTCCCGATCCATTCCAATACTGTGGATCCCATCATCAGATCACCCAATACTGGTGGGGTTTTTCTCATAAAATGTATTATAGCCCTCCGGTTTCCATATATTGGAAATCATCCATTCATAAAAACCTTCCACACCTCCCAACACCATCTACTACTCAATATAATTGAAACTTAGACTAATGAATCCATGAGAAGTCACACACCACATATGATCCATCACATACAACCGTTATTTTCCAATTCATTGGTAACTTATAAAACATCTAAAGTTTAAGGGGTTCGATCATGCAAAAAATATCAATGAAAATTTCAAATGGCTACCCCTATACTAATGGTGATTCAAATTTAGAAAGAAGGGGGTGAAGCACAACAAAAATATTTAATCTAGCATTAGAACTATTTTCTTGATGATGATCACAATTTTGGCATTAAATGGAATTATAATATGTGGAATAGAGAATAAATTTACTTGGTCAATATAAACAATAAATTATGGGGATCATGTGAAGAAAAATTATCACAAATCAAAAAGAAGAAATAGATTAATCTCAATATAAATAAAAAATTGATAAATTGAAAATTGATTTTCCTGACCTAGAAAAAGTTTTCATCATTCGTGAATAATGCATTTACTGATGAAGGATAAGACTTGATCTATCTACTACCTCTTGATCCACTTAAATCGGATCATCATTCATCATCCATTCTAATACACAAATGGAGAACACCTATATCTCCTCTAAAAACCCTCTCCGTGTTATGAAGAAAACCATAGATAAAGTTTAATAATTTAATTTTTATATAGGAGTTGTTTTATTTAATTTAAATATACATAAATAAATGTATCATTTATATTAAATTAAAAATATAATCAATGGTTTCCTCTACTAGACCTCCCATGACAACAAACATTTTATTACACTAAGGGTAAACACCAAGTTCTAGACTCAACCATTTTCTCCAATTTCTAATCTGAGATAGCTTTTGAGAGTTATTTATATATTTCATGGAAACTATGTGTGCAAGACATTATTATTTTTAGTATATTTTATAATATAAATTCTGTATTTATTGTTCCACATAATCCCATACCATCAAAGTTATTGTCTTAAAAAATATTAATTATATTATTTCAACAAATTATTAAGGAAAAATAAGAACTACATAATTATTAATATTATTAGAAATAAAATATTATTTTGTTAATAGTGAAAAGTAATAATTTAATAAAAACATTCACTTTTTTGAAAAAATAATGATAAAATAATTACATCAATGCTGTTTAATTTTTTTTTCAAATATATATTATATATTAATTTCACTTTATATGAAAATATAATATGTATCTTCTAAATATTTTATTTATATTTTGGAAATTAATATTATTTATTTTTTAAAATAAAAATAAAATTTACTTTTTTATTTTTTTAATGTATTTAGAAGAGATATTTTAGTCATATAATGGCATTAAATAAAAAATTAATCCTATATTATTAACTATAATATAATTAAATACATTAGAGTCAAATTATTTTTTATTTTCAGGATGAATCAATCTAAGGCTTAAAATAATAATATTTTTAACAAAAGTATCATTGTGTTTTGTGAAAAAAATTTAGTTATAATCCAAAAACTATTATAAATGACTCATGTAATACAAATTATTATATATTGGAAATTATAAGAATTAATCTTATATTGTTTGGTTAAATTTTATTTTCACATTGAATAGTAACCACATAAAATATTTATCACCTCCGTAAGTGTAAAATTGGATAAAATGGACAAAAATAATTGTATACGACTTCAAGATAAAAAATAACACATTAATAAAACATATTTGATGGTATTATTCTGATGTTTCTCTTATCTAGATAAATTATTTTGATATTTGAAGCCACTTTTACATGAAGACTATATTATACTATTAAAACTATGTAGGTTATTCCATATCATTCTCTCCACTCATGAAAAGAACACCACTTTTCCTTCATTGTTCACAAGAATTGGGGCCATCAACTCAGCCTTGTTATACCATTAAGCCTTACTAGATTTCTTCCCATCATCCTATAACTACTTTTATTATACTAAAACCATTTTATGATGGATTATATGTAAGTAAATGGTGACCTCTCAAGTAAGAGGTAATCATCATGAATAAATCTTTCAATGTTTATTATTTCATCTCAATATAATAATATATTTATTATATTCTATAAGAATGAATCCAATATTCTATATATAAAAATTTTTCATTATGATTTCGTTACCAAACTCTTCAATATCGTATCAATCCTATGAAAAATAAAAGTATCAATTCTGTGTATATACGAGCTACAGTCTCCACATGAGGGTGAAATTTGTTTTTCATCAAAGTATTGTATATGATTATCTATTCATATATTTAAATAAATAAATATTTTTTATAAAATAATTAATATTATGATAATGTAATATATTATCTACCTTATTACCCAACCATATTTTATATAATTATTACATCGTTCGTGGATACATGGGCATAACCATGTCCATGAAATTATGTGAATCATTCTTCTATTACCTCAATTCAAGTATGATTCAGTAATTTTATAAAATTATTAAAAATGATATTTATAAAAATATTATCATTTTAGAGATGAGAGAACCATTTAATTACACCATTACAAATGAACAATATTCTAAAGTAGTTCTTGATTAATTGAATAAAAAACATAAATAGCTTAACATAAGAATGAAATATTCAAAAAATGTATTTCAAATGATTATAAATGGACCATAATAATTTGAATGTAGTTAAAATGTTATAAATAAATAATATATTCAACATAAATTCACTATATAATAGGGTTTTACATGTAAAACTAATAAGAGAGATAATTTATTTATTTATTTCATAATCTCATGATCATTTGTAATTTATTAGGATTAATTTTAGTGCTGATTAATTTTATGTAATTTATTAAAATTCCAGCATATATTTTATTGTCCTCTATTTATTTTTTATTTTTATTTTTTTATAATAATTTTTTCAAAATGTTGGATTATGGTTGAATAAATAAATTACACATAATTTTTATTATAAACTATTTTCAAACGTAGAAAAATTTTATTTCATCATATATGCATTGATTGTACATTCAATGAATTATAGTGACTATTATTTTTGAATAATATGATAAAATATTACATTATTTTTTTTAAATAGACTATTATTCTAAATTTTGTTGTAATTTTTATTTAAAATGATATCAGAAGAAATTTAAATTATTTTATGAAAGGGATGAAAAAAATATTTAATTTATATTTATTAATCTCTTCATAAAAAAGATAAAAAGAATTTTATTTCATGATATTCCATATATTTTATTATCTATGTGATATTTTTCTAAAAAAACCTTTATTCCTATAAACTGACATTCTTTTATAATTATTTATCGCTAATGGAGTATATCATATTTTGTGATCATTAACCTTCTTGTGATCTATTTCTCTACCATAGTAAAATATTTATTAGAAATATTTTATTAATTTTTAAATTCTCAATACCATGGATGGATTTATAATAATTTATTTTATGATGTTTTTGTTTTATAAAAAATCATTCCTACACATGGTAAGAGTTGATAGAATTCAAATAAGTATGATTTTTAATTTACATGTGAAAAATAAATGTTTCTTAATCATGATTCAATTTATAAAAATGTTAAAATAAAAGATAATTTTAGAGTAAAATATTTTTTTCATTAATAATATGTGTAATTTATATAAACATCTAGTGATGTGTTTTTCCTAGTTATAGATATACCCATAATTAATTTCCATGTAAAATGAAACAAAACAGTAAGAAATCCATATTATAAATGTTATCAGTTTATATAGATCAGTTTATTTAGAATGGTGTATTCATTGAGAATCATTGATAAGAATACTTATTATATTATGTTGGAGGAATTGATGTAAATTTCATGAATATAAGTATTTATTAATTTCCATAATCAATAATTGTGGGTCCATTTTCACCAAAATTTCTATAATGATATTAGCAATGGATATTCATTAAGGTAATGTCGTTTCATTAATAAAAAGAGCTTTTAAAATTCTTATATATTATTTGTTATTCAATATTTAATAATGAATGTATTTTAATGTACATAACACTTATATGGACTCTAATCTCTGGATTTATTTTTTTCACATTATATATGCCATAAATAAGGATATTAATAATGAGTTCAAGGATACATTAATATTTCTTAGGTTATATAATTATATTTAATATGAAATATTTAATTCATTTTTGTATCTATTTTTGTAACATGTCAAAACTAATTTAAATTTTATAGTGAGATACCATGTATCTCATAAAAAGGTAATAAATTAAGAGAACCTCTCTATTTTTTTAGATTCATAATGTTATTCGAGGGTTATATAATAAATGGACATATTTATCTATTTATTATGTCTAGTAAATTAATCATATGATGAAAATTAATACAAACAAGATTAAAGATAAAATATAATTTGTAATATTTTAATATTAGAATTAATATAAGAATATTTTAAATTGCAACAGTTTTGTAATCAAAAAATGAAGCGAAGATATTCAAAGAATGATGATGGATGTTTTGAACAATACATAATCAACATTGGTGAGTAATAAATATATATACTAATAGGGATAAAAATATTTGACATTTCTGTATTTACATAAATAATCTATTTATGAAATCTAGGTGAACACCATTAAATAGAAGGAAACAAATATAGAGTGTTTAACAAGGAATGTAATTAGGAGTAAATGTATGCTTATAAAAGTAGAATATTTATACAGAAAGAGTCTTTTAGGGATTTATATTATTTTAATCCATTAAAATTAAATAATATGACTAGATTTGGAATATAATATATTTCAAATATATAAACCATTAAATGGAACTATTGGTGAGTGATAAATTTATTCTAATAAAGAGAAATTGAGATTAAAAACCCCTATAATAATGGTATTTGAAGAACCAAAAATATATGTGATAGATAAAATGAAATAGAAATAAGATGAAATGAATTATATATGTTTTAAATGAAGTAAATATGATTTTTAATAGACCATATAAATGTAATTATGGTTCCCAATATCAATCATGTCTCTTGGAATAGAAAATTGTGACATATTACACATAAAACTATAGAAACATTACAATTAAGACCCCAAAAATGATATAATTTCAAATAGAAAAAAATATAAATAAAATGAAAACAATATTGATATAAAATATCAATGGGGGTTAATGAAAACTAAATATAAGCCATTTATGATCATATTATATTATATATTTTTTATATATATTTCTTCTGTTATTATAATTTAAACATTGTTCAATAGTTTTATTAATTTTAGTGATCGAAAATGATATTGTAAAAATATGTTAAACATATAAAGTAAAATAATAAAAACCCGAAATATTCATTATATTCTTTATAAATTATTATTATTAAATTATTGTTTACATTTCAATTTTCATCCATGATTTTTTTTATCAATGTTCATGTAGGTTGTTAAACAAAATCCAAACATGAATATAAGATATCTTGATTAATCATTATGTTTAAAGAAGTGGATAATATGAATATATGAGAAGAATAAAGATATTTCTAATGGTTAAAATTTTATTGAATAATTTTTTCAATTGATTTGATATAAAAATAAAATGATGGGAAAAAATTAATAATGTTCCACTATGGAGGCAATTATCATCACAATTAAATGTTAATGTTATTTTGTTTTTCTATGTTGATAAAAAGGAACAAATAAAAATTTTTAATTTTAAGATAAAAAACTAATTATAAAAATGATATTGATATCATTATATAACTATGGATATTATTTCATTAGAGGGGAAAAATCTTGAGAACAGCTAAGGATAATGTAATATTCCTTTTCAGACATTCCACATTCTCATGGATGATAAATATTAAATGAAATGATTGAGTGATCTAATTGAGAACAAAATATTATTAAATTATAATGGATTTCTGTAGGAAAAAATTATAATTTTCTAGGAATAATTAGATGAAATTGGTGTTTACCGATGGGGTGGAAGTGTCCCAATTAATAATTGAAAATACCGTTTTTTTTAATATACATTATTTTCCAATAAAAGAGTGAAAATTTTATAGTATTAATGTTTGATAAAGTTAAAAATAAAAGAGTCTTTATTAAATAGTGTGAATATTTAATCAAAAATTTATTTTTAATGAAAATGTAAACATGCTGGATTTCATTGGTAGTTATATTCATACTCTTACATTTCTGTATTATTTTTGTGGTATGAAATTGTTACTGAAGGAACATATTTTTTCTGATTAAAAAAATCCTCTTAAAAAATTATCTGATAAATAATCATGTAATATCTATTTAAAATATTTATATTTATTATAAAAAGAAGATAATTTTTAAATTAAATCAATATAAATATAGAAAATTAAATATTTATAAAAATGTTATTTTCACGATTCAGTTTTCATAATCTTCTTTAGTAATAATTAATAATTCAATTCCTGATAATATATTAAAATATAGGTTTAAAATAATATTAATTTCATAATTGAAAAATTATCAATAAATTTTAATAGATTAGTATTAAAAAATATTAATAAGAAATTCATTAGAAAAAATAGCATTATCATTATCATGGTTATTAATTTTAATCACATCAATTATCATTTTATACTAAAAAATTAAATTCTTCATATTACAAATTATTTTCATTTGATCTATTAAATGGAAAAAAATTTGTTGGTTTAATATAAATAATTTTGTAATATAAATATTGAATAAAATAACCTAAATCATTTTTAATGAGAAATATTATTCGGATTCCAAAATGATATACATGGATTTTTTAATTACGAAGTAGTAATTTTAATTTAATAATTTTAAAAAGTCTTATATACATTTTATATATAATTTCTTCAAAAACATTTAATCCATTATTTTGTTATTATAATTGCATCAATTTCACATTTTTTACAATATCGTTATTTTCTTCTCTATTCACAAAAGACGATATTTTTAGAAAAATTACACAAATTAATATGATGATAATATTGTATTTTTAATCAAAAATTGATATAAATTTCATAAAATAATTATTATATATTTTTTATAATTTTTCTTTTCATTGAAAATAAACATATATAATAAAAAATCTTATCTTTGGAAGATAACTTCCCAAATTATTTATAATTCTCGTTCTTATTTTCAATTAATTACTAAAACAACTTGGTGTTAGGATACTATTACTATTATTATCTTTTTTTCTTAACATATTTTTTCATATAAAAATTAAATACCAAAAAATAAATTATATTTTAATTCATATATTAGTTTTATTAGTTAGTTATCTAGACTAATTTAATTTTACCAATAACATAATATTAAATAAGATTAATATTTCTACATATAAATACATATCATAATTAATTACCTATATATTTATGAACCATTTCTATTGATACATTTTAATAATTATAAATATATTCTATGTTTATTGATGTTCAGAATTTTTTTTATCATAAGCTACCAAGCATATTAAGTCTTAAAGGAATAAATAATTTTATATATTTGAATGTTAAATTATCCCCATTAAATAAATTATTTCCAAAATAAAATTTAATAATATATTATCAATAATCATTATAAGGGGTATATATAATTTTTTATAACATGATATTTATTTTGAAATAAGGTGTCTACTATAATATCAATGGTTTGACTGTGAACCAAATATTTTCTACAAATAAATTTTTATGATGAATTCATATATCCTCCTAAAATTTTATTAATATTCCCCCAATTTCCACACATAAAGAGTAATCCAATTTTATTGATACATTCAATATGGTGTTTCTTATTGTAAGAATCTGGATCTCTATTTTTTCTATGGATCTTTATATTGGGTTTTTTATGATAAGGGAAGAATTTAGAAATTCATTATCTACAGGCTGTGTTCTCTAGAGTACATGATGTGTACTCTGTTTGCACACGTAACCATGTACTTACTATGTAATAGCCGGGTAAATTACTGTTTGGGTGACCTCGAAGACCACATAAAGAATGGGCTAGTAGAGGAATTTACACGATGTTTACATTAAATGAACATGTCGTGTACTTTTATTTTTATTTGATTATTCTGATAAGGGTCACTTCTAATACCCAATACTATATTCTTCTTCCCATGTATCATCTAGGAGACTGTCATATGACTGAAGATCTTGAAGCTTTTCATGTTCCCACATCCGTGCTCTGATTTAGATGCCACCAACTGTGTTGGACTCCCACCGATCTACATCATTCTAAGCCGATCCAAGGTTCGATTTTCGATTGTGTTCATCATAATACATCAAATAAATTGTTTTGTTCCATTATTTAGTTGTTTTTGTTTGTATATGCAAAAATTATCAAATACCCATGTTTAGGGATTGCGTGGTTTGGAATTTACCCTATTTAATACATGTAATGGTTTTTTTGTTTGAGAAATGTTTATTTAATAGGAGTAAGTTTTAATACATTTATTATGGATGTGTTTCCCATGATTGATTGATTGTGGCCATTTTGTCTATAATTTCATGTTATGCATGTTTTTTTCAATGCCTCGTGTTTTTATGATAGAGTTAATGTTTATTTAAGATGTATGTTTCTCACATTGTGAATGTATGACCGAAGAGAATTTGGTTGTGAGAGCTTACCAAGGCAGGGTCATTTAATTATGAATTTTTATTATAGTTTACTAAAGGTATTGACTTTGAGAGACACTCAGTGGTCACAGAACATAGGGGTTAGACCCTGAGATCATCCTATAGGGTCGTTATTAAATGAATGTTTGACCATATGTAATTGACCATCATAGCTCTTCGGGGTCATTTTATTATAATATTGTTATGCAGACCAATGGGGTATTGACTGTGAGAGCTACCCAGGAGGTCATAGTAAATTATTAGTGCCATTTGGGACCAACAGGGCTCGAATTAAACAGATTTACGATAGTTTCATTATTTATTTAATTGATTAAATGTTAAAAAAGTCGGGTTATACTGTGAGAATTTTCACAAGGGGTTTCTCTTGAATGATTGAATGATTTTAACGAGTCTTCCAAGCCACAGAACAATCCTGGACTCAGTCTCACTAGTTTTTTCAGATGGTATTCTATGACATCTGGTTTGATATTCTATAGGGGATATAGAGCTTAGGCTAGATCTCGATATGTTATTTTTAAAAATATTGAATAATTAACGAATGTAATTTAAAACTATAGGGTTTTATACTTTTTAGTACTCCTTAGTAATTGGTTAACATTATCTTATCAGTTTCTATATATATATATATATATTAAATGACAGTTAGAGACATGTCTCATAGTATAATCATACTAGGATTCTTCCCACACCCTGTTTGGGTCATGATTTTTGACCTCAATAGATTATATGGTTGTAGGTATATATAAGGGCAAGCACCACTCTTTATCAGGTACCTGATTGCTGTTGGAGCTGGAGAGCATGGAACCAAGCTGATGCTTTCAATGCTATTAGATTTTACTATTTTTGGTACATTGGTTTCAGAATAGTATTTCTATCAGTGTGAATTGTTAGGATAATTTCCTACACACAAGTTACATGCATCATTTATATATTCTCCAATTATTATCTTAGTATTTGTCTTCTGTTGTTTACTTCTGTTGTATGGTATTAATGATTCAATTTTTAATTATTATTGGTTATTCAAATGATTATAATCATACAAGGAGAGAATAGTTTCCCCACTATCAGAACTTTTCCCTCACTTCTAGTCAGTATCTCTTGTAGTTTTGGGAAATATGCTTTGGGTCATGTGACCAACAGGGTGCGGGACACCTTTGGGTGGCACTCGGAACCGGGATGTAACACTTATAACATTTTTGAAGTATATAAAATTGAATATTTTTTCCATTATCAACAAATATTAATAATAATACATGGAACTCCATCCTTATTTTATTTTGTGATATTATAAACTCGTCTTTTATTTGGTTCTTCATCATATTTCATGATTTCTAGTTTGCATAAATCTCATTATTTTTACTCTGTCTCAAATCTCATATTGTTTCTCATTGGGTGAATATCAAAATTATCAATACAATACATAGTATATATGGTTCTTCTAGGCATATTCCCTTACTAATACTAAATGTAGATAGTCTTTAGTGATGAAAAATTTACATTATATGATAATTACTTCATAACAAGTCCAACTCAAAATATCATTCAATTTCAACATTAAATATTATTTCATAGTTCAACTGAAATAACTCTTAGATAAATATAAGTTTCTTTAGGATTCTTCCCCTCATATATATTATCTATATATGTTAAAGTGATTTCCGAAATTTTCATTAACATATGGATAATATTACAAAACTATAAACCATTAATATTTATTCTCTAAAAATTAATCTTACCTATTATTAGTAAAACCAACTTACAAAATACTATGTACCACTATATATAAACCTATATTTTTTAAATAACAATCCATTGTTATTATGCAATTATGTTCTCTAACAAATTTATTTATACCCATTAAATTTAATGGTAAGAATAACATTCTTATGTAATGATTTTTCACAAGGGGTTTCAAACAAAGATTGAAGTTATGAATATTTGTTATACCTATTGTAAAGATCATGTTAAAATACAATCATAGTTTTTCAGCATTATTTACACATGTTACAAATCATCTGATTCCTATATCAACTTTTATTATCAAAAAATAATTAAATTTATAGGATTACCACAAAATGTACACATTATGACGAATTATATTTTTTAACAAGTACATAAACTTATAAAAAGTGTATTCACCAATGTTATGTTATCATAATACGAAAAAATTTCTATATTACCCTAAATAACATGAAGGGTCACCTATACATTTGTAGTTGTTATCAACCATAATGAATAAGAACTTTTATTATTATAAAATAACATCTAAACCACCAAGGATACCTATAACCTCCTTGATACATTGTCCATTCCCCAAACCCCCAATCATAGAATCTAGTGTCAATAAAAATTATCTTTGCATATTAGATTTTACATTAACCAACAAGACCCCATTTTAACCATCAGTAATTATAATACCACTATATAACTGATTCACTTATAATAACTGTATATTTTATACTTCTAGTCTAATATCATTAAGAAAATCATTTAACTAATGAATTTTATGTCCTTCACATCAAATGGTTGTATTTATTTTATAAAGTGACAATCTATTCCATAATATGTCTTAAATTTATTCTATAAATGTTTATATATATTCTTAACATATAGACATATCAAAAATATATCATTCATTCATAACATTTCAATGATTATAATTTCACATGTGAGGTCAAATTCATAATTACATAAAATGAATATTTGAAGATATCATTGCCTGATAATGGGATGATTATTATAGATAGAACAAATATAATATAATAATATAATATAATGGATTACATGAGAATTAATTAAAATCATGGATAATATTATAATTAAATGCATTTAAATAAGTAACATATTTCATAGGTGTCGAGTGCATAATGTCAAACATTTCCCTCCTTAAAATCATTTGTTTAACCGTGTAATTGTTATTTCAATGTAGGAGATGTTAAAAGAATCATTAATATCATCAATGTTGAAATCCATTAACCAGACATGATGGGGGTATTGAAACAAAAAATCCCTAGAATAGTTTTCTTATTAGGCCAACTAATAAAATAAGAAGGTGTATACTGCCATAACCCACTTATCATATTGTTATGTCTAATGAATTCGACTTCTAATTATACAAATATAAATATAATGAATGATATACATGAATTAGTAATAAATAAATAACTATCTAGGGTTAAAAACACAAATTGTTTCTACATATTCATAGTTATTAATTTAATATAAGCCATCTAATGATAGTTGGAGGATGGTCATACAATTTATAATCAACATGATTGAGTAATAAATAAATAATCAAATTGAGAATATAATTTACTCATTATTAAATTTTCTGCAATAATTTAATGTTGGGATTCTTGGTGGACATTATAAAACTAATCATATTAAATATAGCTACTTTATATAGTAATTATAATTGATGAAAATATATGCTTATAATAGTGGAAGATTTGTGAAGACAAAGGCTACAATGGATTTCAATGATTTTAATACAAAAAATAAAATAGTATGTGAGGGTCTATAAGGAAATCCATGACTAATATATACATCACAAATATAAAATAACTAGTCAATATTTATCATACCTCTATGAAGAAAAATTGAGATAAAAACGGCTAAGTTAATTATAATATAAGAACCAAAATGACAAGATATGGGTACCTCAAAATTGAAATATAATGAAATGAATGATAATAATTATACATAAAGATTACATGGATATGAATATATCATAATAAATTTATTGTGTGTAATATCATACAATTCACATAGAATTTAGAATAAAGACAAATATTACTAAAAATTTTAGAAACATTCGAATCAAGCCCCCATAAAATATATAATTCAAAATATGTCATTAAATATGAAAAATATAACCATAATCCTGATATTAATTTTCAATGGGGAAGTAAGTAGACTATTATTTTTAAAAAACATGTATAAAAAAAATATAACTTAATGAATTGAGATGTGAGATAAATTTCTATTTTAAAAATTATATATTTGGAATAAAAAATGATGAAAGATGTAAATTAAAAAGAAATAAATCAATCCAAAAAAACTATAGTATCATCATAAAGAATATTACATGGAGTTGAAAATAAAGACAAATATTACTATGGGAAAAGAATTCATGTAAGGCTTATGGTCCATGTAATACTTATGCCTACGAGCCTTGTAAGTGTTCCACCTCAACCCTTGAAAGGTGGATTATCAAAAATCAACAAAAAATGATGGCCTTCGGGCCATTGGAGGAGGTAAAACAATTAGATAAACCATACTAAAAAAACCAATAATGTTTAATATAAAATATAATAGAAGAGGTGAAAATGGAGACAATAAACCTAAACATTGTATTTGATTTTTGCAATGTATAAACCTAAAATATAAAATAAAGAAATTATGTTTTTTATATACATTAAAAAGAACCATATTAATCTATATTGAGTTAAATATATAACAATTCTATTTATATGAAATTTAATTATTATATACTTTTCCCATATCTTTATGTGAAAATATAACATATTTTATCTAAGTTATAATAGGGATCATATATGGAATTTTTAAAATGTTTCAAATATTTTACATAACCTTTTACCTAGATGGTTATAAAACACTTGTTAAGAACATGTTATTTATCTTTGTGTGAGTATGGTTAAATAATTTTATACTATAATTATAATATAATAATATTTATATTAAATATTATTATAATATTTTATTGATTTTATTGATTTTATTAATGAATGAAAATAATCTTGAAATTTTGTTATTCCATAGAGGTGATAGCCCACATAACATACGATTAACATTATTTTTTTTATTAGTAGATGTAATGGAATATATAAAAGTTTTGTATATAATATAATACCCATTCATTATAATAATTATACTTATATAATCATATAACTCTGTTTTTGATTAGTTTGGATGGGAAGGAATAAGAAGAGAAGATAAGGTTTATATAACACTTAGATTCTGACTATAAACATTCTCTTATATGAATCTTTGGAATGAATGGTCATATGATAAAAAATTTAGACCATATGACTATGAAATTTAGAGGGTCCTCTAGGTGGAATTAAATGGAATAATTGACAGACAAAATTTGAAAATATTTTTGTTTCAATATAGGGTAGATGTGTCCAATTTAATATGTGAAAAAGGTTATTTTTTTGACATCAAATATTTTTCCATAAACAAATTACACCATTAAACGTTTAAAGATACCAATTGTGAGATATAATGGATTGATGCGTTATATTTTAAACAATTTCTCATAAAACACTTTCAACCCAAGTTATAACCACGTTGGAAGAAATTTCTTCATATATTTTTTAGATTTATCTATTTTTTTGTTAAATTTGTAGCTAGGTTTTACCTATGTATAATTTTTTTCTAATAAGATAAAAATCCCAAATAATATTTTGGTTTTATGAACAATTATTTCTAATTTATTTTATATATTTTAAGTATGAATTAATTTTTTTTTTGAAATTATATAATTTTATATATAGATAAACTATTTGGTATGAATTTTTTCCACCTTTAAGTGTGAATAGTATTATTTAGTATTGATTAAAAGATTAATTTTCGACAATTTATTTAAATAAATTATTATAAATTATAATTATTGATCTTAATATAAGTGTATAATTTACATAGATAGATATAATAAGCACCTAATATTTATAAAAAAAAATTTCCATATAATTGTACTACAATTATTTAGTTCCCTTACTTTAGTCAATATAATAATAAAATTATACCCATAAATTTAATTTTCCATACTACATTATTTTATCATGATCATCAAGAACATGGAAAATATTTTTTGGATATTATTTCTGAGAATGTTGAGATCATTTTTTAATGTGATAGTATAAATCAATTTGAGGATAGAATATGACATTTGTTTCTAAAAAGATATAAATGGGTATAAAAAAATAGTAATTATAAATTATTTATTTTAAATATATATATAATGTAAAAATGGTTTAAAAAAATATAGTCATAATATTATTATATATTTATATCAACATAGATGTTTTAGAAATATTTTTATGTTATTCCATATTAACGTAAATGAAAAAATTATTAGAAAAAATAATATCTTAAGATAATATGGTTATTTAGAATTGAAAAATGATTATAAATTTTTAACATTTACATTAAAATTTATTTTATTTTTACTTATAACGGACTAATAAATTTTTAATGAAAACCATTTTCATTTCAAAATAATATTCTTTAACTTTAACAATTCATATTATTAGGTAAAATCATTTAAAAAGATATTTGGAATTGAAGTATTATTTTTATCAATAATATCCAAAAAATATTGTATATTTAGTATTTTAAAATGAATAAAGTGAAATTCAATTAAATTTTAAATAAAAATCCATATTATTAGTTATTAAGGTAAACTTTTTGACATTAATTAATTATTTTGTATAAATAATGAGCACATTTTTTATTTCGTCATATATTTATTAATATGATTACAATATTTAATCAATTAATAATATGGACATATTTAAATTGTTATATGAATTTTCTATTTTTTGATATTCGTCATGGTGTGTATGAATAGTTGTTAAAAAAATTAACTCGCAAAAGAATATATACATTAAAATATCAATGTCTTAAAAAATAATGAAACTTAATCAAGAACATAAATGGTTATGTGTGGAGAAGTACATGGAAATATTATTAGAAATAAAATGTTTTTGGAGGATGTTAAAGAAAAAAATCTAATGGGACATGAGCTAGATCTAGAAATTTTATTGAATATAGTTGTTATTCACTATAAAATTTGGGTAGATCGATATCAATAAATGACTTATTAAAGGGATTGATTATGTAATTTATAGTTTTAAATTTTATATAAAAAATTCAATGATATGCAATGTTGGAACAAGGCTATGAGATTGGGAAGGAAGGGGAAGCTGGTCTATTAATACATTGGCATATTCCAGTTTATGAGACATATATGGGTGGTATCATTTCATTATACAATTCTGAAAAAACATTTCCATCATCAAGATATGTTCCATGTATCCATTTCAACGAATAATATAACTCCTCCTTCACATATATAAAACTCAAATGATGTATCACTAGAGAATATTCATTCTTTTGATGAATGGAATGGGGATGTTATGGACATTAGTGATAAAGTGATTTAGTAAAAGACCACTCACCTGGTAATGATTTCTTAGTAAAACCATATGTTTGATAAAGCTACATGTGTCCCAAAGATATCATGAAGTATATGTATACTCATTAGGTTGCATCATATTAACCATGTATCATGGGAGATCTTGTTATTAATCTATTATAAACAAACACAATGAGATTTATGAATATATTTCTCTTTTATAGATTTTATGTTTTTTAAAGATTTAGAAGCACACAATAATGAACTAAAGTGAGTAATGATGATTTATAATATAATTATAAATATATGTGAAAATAATGAAATAAAAATTTATTAGAAAATTTTATTATAAAAAGCTCCACATTAATTATTCATAGCTCAAAATGTATTTTTTGTTTTAATATATAATTTTAATTAAATATAAATTAAAATTTATTTTAATGATAAATTTATAAATTATAGATCATTAATAAGTAAAAATGAAATATAATTTACATTTTAGTTTTATAAATTCATCATTTTTATTTTTATTTATTATTTTTCCGAATAATATGAGGTTTTAGTTAATAGTGAAAAATAAAATTTTTACAGATTCCAAAACATTGATGAAATCAAAATTATAAAATATAGATATTAAAAATTAAAAATAATTGTCCACAAATTTATTTTTAATATAGAAATAAATTATAAAATTATTATGTTGAATTTTGAAACCCATGCATAGATCTTTTATCTTATGATATATTATAATGTTCCATAATATCCATATAATTTTTGATAAATTATATGGGATTATTATGAGGCATCAAAAATTGGCATCACATGACTTTGAGTCCTAGAGTTCCTGGAATGATCTGTCCAAAAAACTGTTAAGCTTTATGTAGCGTGCATGATCAATTTTTATGAAAATGTGGAAGAAATCTTAAATGTGTTCTGAGATAAGAAATATGAGGGCATTGTTGCATTTAAGAAGGAAGGTTTACCCTAGTTTCGTCTTATGTTTAGTTAGCGTAGGCCTCTAGTGGGATAACACAAAAATGGAATAACCATAAATGAAATTATTAAATTATTTTATTTTATTTTTTAAATGATTATAACTCAAGAACATTGACTTAGACTAAAAATCTAATACCGCTATTGAACTCGTAATGGTATTCTTTCCTTTGGAAGATACATAACTTGGTCAATCTGGTCTAACTATAGTAATTATTTATTTGTTGTAAATAAAATAATTAAGGAGAAATTATTTTATTGTTTAATTCATTATCTTATAAAGAGTAACTTAGATTGAAAATCTGAGAGTACCACTGAGCTTCTGAGTGAGTGTTCCCCTCAGGTAACGCCTAACCTTGAACAACGTGGGTCGAGGGTTAATTTTAACAATTTTTTGAACTTTTTTTAAGGTGCATTCAGTAAACGTGTGGGAAACAACTTCTATCATTTGAACTGGTGCTCTGATTAAAAATATAAGGGAACCGTTGAATTTGAAAAAGCTGGATTTGGTTAGGTACTTCTTAACATTGACTAGTAAGGGTTATACAAAAAAGTTAATCCTTTTACTTAAAAAAAATAATAAAATAACTCCATGAGTTTTTTTATCTCTTTTTGTAACAATTGAGTGATGTGGCAGAGCCACAAATTTAATAGGAAATTCAATGACATGACCCTTGGTTTGTGTAACCTTGACTTTGGATGTTTTAATGTAACACAAAATGTGGTTCATTAATGAACCATTGTAATGATATGGAATTTTTATGGTTAATCATATCTATTTAAACAAATCTTAGGCATGGGTTTTGGGGACTCACGAGAGGAACCCTTGATGAACTGTCAATGACGTCTTCAAACAACATAGAATGAAGCTTCGATGACCATAGGAGGATTCGAACCAGAAAAATGACTGGTGATGACTAGCTCCAACTAACGCAGGTTCTTTTTCCACATCCACAACATCTTCCATTGTTTCCATGTAGGGGGTTATGTGCATAATTCATCATATTTTCTCCCATTATTGAATATTATAAAAATCATAGATCAACTATCAAACAGGTTGTTCAGTGTTTCATTCATAAATACTGGAGTAAAATAAGGGGTTTCATTATGAGATTATTTATGATTAAATAATCCTTACCATGTTATAATTCTAATGTGGAGGGTGTGGGTTGGGGAAAACAAGACTCGGACCCTCCTTCGTTCTTGGGTTGGGTGCATTCTTTGTGGGCAACCGAGGTATATAGTGGAAAGGAGAAAATTCTGCCTGCGCGTTGCAGGTGTCATCCAAGGAGGCCTGGAGGCATAGATGGGAAAGGAATTAGACATCCATAGCTTCACTGGTAGTCCTTAGAGGCATCACCGGTGCAGCTCCGTCAGCAACCGCTGGCATGAGAAGGTGGTAGTGCCCAAAAGTGCCACGACAGACAATTGGAGGTCCGAATTTTGCTGGCCACGTCGGAGGAGGGTGGCACGATGCGGTGGCACCCTATGGTGGAAGGACACATCTTTTATCCACGGCAAACGAAGGACCTGCAGCCCACGGGTTCTGTAGGAGACCAGTCCATTAGGACCGGCCAGGTGGTGTGGTGCCAACTGGCGCCGCTGCTTTGTAACCGAATGGACTTATATCCGTTTGGGAGGGGAGTGGACCCCCCGTGTTCGGCTAGAGGGCTAGGTAGTTCTGCAGCCAGAGGGCCAAGCCAGGGGGTCCAGTGGGCCGGACCAAGCCCCGGTGCACCCGACTAAGCCCAGCCCCATTCGAGCCATGCCCAGCAGTCCGGGATTGGTCAGTTTGACCCGGTTGGACCGAACCCAGACCCTTTTTGGCTCAGTTACGCTTAAATGAGCATATCTCCTAAACCAAATTTATATTTGACAAGCTGTCTAAGGAACTGAAATAGTTAAGATGACTTATTCATAATGATATTCTATAATTGTGTTTGGGATAATTTTAGAGAATGTCTAGGTTAGATCGAATCTGAAACCAATCAGCCCCTCAACACTAAAATGCCTATAACATATAGAGTAGGCATTCAGTTGACGTTTCATCTTTTGCGTTGGAACAATTATGAAATGGAGGTTCATTGGGTTACTTATTTGTACGAATTTGTGCCCTTTGAAATACAACTGATGGCTTGAGGATTAGATCCTCTCGGAAATAAAGAATGCTTTGTGTGGGAATCCAATGGTTCGATATGACATGAAAAATTAATATCGATCTTATGTGGTTCAGCACCGAGAGATCATGTGTGGGTAAGCACCAATCAATCCTTTTTGGGTCAGCACTAATAGATCTTGTGTGGGTCAGCACCAAGCAATCCTTTATGGGTCCAAACTATAGACAAAATTATCAATCAACTTTCTACATGGAAAGGTAAATCTCACTCCATGGGTGGTAGAATCTCTCATGTTAAATTGAACATTGTATCTAAAATTGTCTATTCTCTTTTGATATATAAGTGGTTTGTTGGTACCATTAAAAAATTAACACCAATATTAAAATATTCATCTAGACGGGATGTATCCTAGAAATGATTCCTATCACCATCCCTTGGAAGAACTGTTGTATACCTTTGAATAAGGGTGGTATTGGAATAAAAACATAAAGCTCTTTAATTATTATCTCTGGGATAGACATACATGGAGATTAAATTACAACAACACAACTACTATTGACTTCTGAAAATACATATTTCTATGTAAGATTAGGAAAGGGAACATAAAATATATTACCTAATCGATCTGTCCCTCGATTAGGGATACCTTTATATCTATATGGAAAATTCTATATGGATGGTTACAACTGACTAAATAATAAATTTTTGGCTTGATAATTGGACTGATACTCCTTTAATTTCCATGTTAATTCATAATTATTGTCTTCAGAATACTAACTATAATATTATTGATGTTTTACATTCTCCCAGGAATGATCTACCTGATAACACTGCTGAGATCATTGATAACTACTCTTATTTTAGTTCTGATGAATTTCTTGTCTGGGATTTGGCCTCCATTGGCTTTCTATACTCAAAATATTTCTACCATCCCAATTTCTTTAGAACTAAATCGTACCATTACAGGATGATTTTTTAACATGCCTTAGATTAATCCTTCCAGACATTAGCTTATTTGGAATATTTCACACAACAAATTACCCATTGAGGTTTTCCATCATAAATTTGGGTTTCAACGTTGTTCTAAATATCACATATAAAACCATCATAGGGCATATAATAACCATCTCTTTTTGTTATGTGCTACTGCCTCTACTATTTGGAATTATATTTTTGATATCTTTGACTGAAAATGATTTATCCCCAACTTTATCGACTCTCACATAAAAAAACGTGTTGAACATGAGACCTCTCATCAAATTTAAATAATCATTTCTCTCTGCTATTACAGGGATTATTTATGTGATCTGTTATAAATGAAATGATATTCTTCACAATAAATTCTTATTAAATCTTAATACATGTAAATATCAGGTTCTCATAGTGGTGCAAGAGGATGATTCAATTCATAATGCGCAATGAAACAACTCTATTGGTGATTTTGTGATTATGTGTAAACTGCAGATTGATGGCCTCTATTGGCAACCAATGTTCACCTTTGAAGTGTTTTGTAAAACTCTGTTTCTAGGATGGATCAAGGTGAATGTTGACAGTGCCTCAATGGGTAACCCAGTACCTATAGGCTGTGGTGTGATTTTTATAGACTCTTCTGCCCAGTACCATGGTCACATCTATAGTGGATGCAGTATTTCTTTGTCATTGGAAGCTGAAATGATGGGTGTTATTCATTCTATCATCTTTTACTTTCAAAAATTCTAGAGGAAGCATTGGATTTAAAGTGATTAAACTACAATTATTCAGGAAATCTGGAATGGTGTGTCTCATCTGGTATGGCCTCTTACCAATCGGTGGATGATTTGGATTTATTCGCTCCTGGGGATCAATTACCTAGCCACTCACGCCTTCTGATAATCAAACAGTATTGATGATGCTCTTGCCAAAAAAAGTGTTCACCATGATTTGACTAGGTTGAATACCCTTCCCTCTGATTTATTTCATCTTAATGGAAAAGATTGTAAAAAACACCCTTCCTTTCGACTTCTATAACCATTCATTCTTTTATATTCAATAAAATTTTCTTTGGCCCTTGACCATGGACCAAACTTGTAAAAAAATATATACTTATACACTTATGTTATACCTCTTATGAGTTTTCTTTTGCTTTGTTATTTGTGATTGAGATCATTCATTGTGGTTTTTTCATTTTTGTTGGGACCAAATTAGTAATTGATTTGTAATTATTGTCAATAAGGACAATGAATGATAATTAAGGTTAAAGACACACTCCTAAGTGAATTGGATAATTCTTATCAGACTATTGATGCACTATCCTTGAAAGATCAAGGAACCTGTATCATGTGTGATATAATGTTTACAAAATTGAGGTAGCATCCTTTATTAGTATGAGTGAAGTACATTGTGTTTATTAATCCAAAAAGAAATGAAATCCTAAGAAGGATGTTGAATAACTTTTCACTTGAAGGTGGTACCCAAGAAATAGGTTGATTTGTGTTCAATGATTGAAATGAATTTTTCTATACATAGTGTTCTACAAAGTATTTATAATGTGGCTTAAAAAAATGAATGGGGACAGCCCACATGTAGCTACCCCAGCCTCAACCAGATGCACATGTGGGACCACATGGGGTTGATCACGCCCATGGGGAAGCCTAGGCAGAGCTAGCTCGCAAGAGGCATGTGTGGGCCATGTATAAGCCTATTGGAGTGAATGCATAGTGATCAACCCGTGCACTTGGATTCGTAGTGGCCGCAGAGCGCGCCCACAGAGAATTGGTGAGGGGCGGCACTGGAGGGGGGAGAGGATATTTCTGAGCTGTATTCGAGAGGAGTTGATTGATAATCCGTGAGAAAACCTCAGCATGCTTCAATGTGGGAGAACACTTTAACAATGCAGATAGAATCTCAGCCACTCAACTCATCCCGCATCTCAGTAAACCGTTCGATCAGCCACAACAACTGATCATTCAATCTCTTCCGCTCATCTGATATGGCACCCTACAAATTTGATTCAGAGCTGTCCGATAATCACGTGGATTTGAATCAGTATCACCGTCATCTTCAACCTTCAACACTTTCTAGTGCCGCTGTAACACAATTTAGAACAAGCCTGATCACCTTGAACAACCAATGACTATCAAAGAAGGAACATTTCGGCATTATGAAGGCAATTTTATTGTACAGAGACCATGAATTCAATCTACGCCTTGCATGCATGAGAATCTCTTGATGAAGGGTGAAGAAAATGGATTTGTGAGGCCATAATTTTTGTCGAGGATACATGGAGGATCTGTGAGATATTCATGCATGAGAAATGTGCACAAAATCATGGATCCGTGCATAATGATATAATACTGTGTGGATGTGGAAACAAATTGAGGATCTCATCATATCTTCAACCGCGAGTTGGATGGCTTCAAAACACTGGAAATTCTAAGTATTCAAAACACGATTCCCATGACATATAACATGGTTTTTGAATGCGGAGGAGGATATACTCTCACCTATAAAAGGAGGATCATGAGAAGAGATGGTATTCTACTAACTAATACCCAAAGTGATTATGTTTCAAAAATATAGTGCATTATTTGAAGAAGAATGTCGTGTCCCGCTGACATTCAACAAGTGATAATCACTCTTGAAGATCCCCGCGAAGTGAAAAAGGATATGAAGTCCCCTATGCAAAGAAAAAATCACAAAACATGAGATAGGTTTTCCCAAAACCTTTTTTTGTTTTTGTGAAGTAAAACACATAGGTAAGCAATTTGTGCAATCGCACCCTTGTTGTGCTTTTTGTAGACAGTTCCTCACACTACTCTCTCGATTTTGTGAAGGAGATACATGTGCACTCATTACGAGACCAGTGGGACATCTTGGTTTAACGACAAAATGTGAACACCCTCTTATTTGCATATTTATTATATTATTTGCATGGGTTAGAGTTTTGGTAATGGAGTGTCTAAGAAAGGGTAGTAGGTGTTGCATGCACCCATGTTCATTGTTTGAAGATGCCTGAGGCCTTGAAGAAGGAGTTTGCACAAAAGGTTGATTTATACCCATTTGAGAATGATGATTCATGCATATAAACCTAAAGAAACACCCAAACTATGTTTTAGAGAAGAAAAGAAGAGAAATAGGAGGAAGAGGCATTGAGTAGTAATTTTCACAGAGAAAGTGTTTCAGCCATTTGGGTTTGAAGAAAAACACATGAACACCTTAATCTAGTGAAATAAGAAGAAAGAAAAGAATGAGGAGAAAGTGGTCATGTGTGTGTGTGTGTTTGTTTAACGAACAACATTCATTAAGGGTTTTCACACAATAAGAATATGAGGAGAATGAATTCTTACATGCATTCGCTTGAAAACATGAAAATAAATAAATAATGAATCAAAATAAAGTGTGCACACGTGTATAAAGAAGAAGAATAAAGAAAGGGAATAAAACGATCAACCTAATTTCATATGCATGATCACATTCATACATGAACAAGAAGAAAAGAATTCACTCTTATGATATGTTGTAAGCCCATCTTCCTTTCCTGAATAATAACATTGGTGTATTTTATTCTCGCTAAGAAAGAAGAACAAGTGTTAGTGCATTCTGTTATTTCAGCAAAAGAAGAAGAAGAAGTCCTAGTGTAGCTGTTTTTTCAATAGTGAAGAAGAAAATAAGAAGACAATAATAATTTCTTACCTACTTATTTGCATGTAATCAAGTGAAGTGCCATGAAGAAGATCAGATGTAGAACCTACCATTTGAATATGGAAGAAGACAGTCTCTATAGGTAGTATAAAGAACCAGCTAGTGGCTGTAATCTGGGATATGTCATCACTAGTCCATGGAATAGGATTGTTTCCCACCCCCTATAATGTGTAGGAACTCACACTAGCTAGAGTATTGTTTTCCTAGCCACTCCACTGTAATTGGATATCACATCATATTGGAGAATACATGAAATGGTCATATCAATGCATGAAAAGGATGTATCTACACTTATTGAGTAGTGAACCTTGTAAAAATATCGGGCGTATATTTTTACTGCTTTCTATTATTGAATGTGATAGGGAATAGAGAATAAGAGAATAAATATCTTTATAAATTAATAGGTACATAGATAAAAGTTGTAATTGTATTAAATTTCCCCAACACGGATTCATCCTCCCCACCCAGTGTTAGGTATACACCAAACTGGTCCTCTCAATTGGTATCAGAGAGAGGTTAACCTCTATTAGATTATATATAGTGATTTTATTCTCTTTGAATATTTGAGTATCTTTCTTGAGTTATCAATTAAGTTCACTTTCAGTGAAGATTCATTTATCTCTGAACAAAAGGCTATATATATCAAGACCATAATGAATAGAAAAAAGAAGGAGAATAAAATGTTGAAGTAGAAGTCCATCCTATGTAAAGAGGAGGATGTATCAGGTTCTCTATATCTGGAAGACATTGATGACACACCAAAAATGGAATTTTATGTCATGGTGGCTCATTTTTTCACTAAAAAGTTGGATATCCATCCTACCACAAATGATATAGAGGTATTCGTTAGTAAATATGGAAATTATTGTCATGATGAAGATGTTGGTATAAGTGGTGATGATCAATCTACAATATCTCAAGAAATATATGTTGACAGATTAAGAATGATTTTAAATGGTATTCATGAAGAGAGTAAATCTATTATTTGTGGTGTATTTTAATGCATACAGGAAAATATCACTCAACTGGAAGAAGAAACCGATGTTTTGGAGAAAGGATTACAAGAAAAAATTATCGAATGTTTAAAGATCTCCAAACATGTTGGAGCCATTAAAAAAACAAAAGAGGGGATTTTACATAAGTTCTACAATGTGGTTCAAATATGTTGAGGAGAAATAGGGTGTCTTCAAAACTCTTGAAGAGAATATCCATGCACAAGAAGTTGATCTGAAAAAGATCAATGATGTCACAGAGGTGTATTTGGAAGAAAACTCCAAGAAGATCAAAGAACATGACTCTTTGTTACAAAACAAAGTATATATGAAAGAAGATGATGTTGAAAGATTAAAGAAGACATGTGACGAGAAGATGACTATGAATGAAGACCAGGAAGTCATCCACAATATATTATGTCTAGAATATGAAGTTGTGTATAACAATCATTATAAGACACATATTGAGACTCCACAAAAGAAGGAATTTGTTGCTGCCAGTATTGAATGATCAATGGGGTATCCTATTTTCAAAATTCCTACAACATGTGATAAGAAGATCATAGCTTCACTCATCAACGTAACCAAATTAGCTGAGAATGTAAAGGTACCACCCATTACATCTTATAACTAATGTTTTGGTTTCTGCAAAAAGTATGGGATGGATGAAAAATTATAAAAAACTATGGATGAAGAAAAGTGAGAAGAAACCTACTACCATGGATATGGTGGATAAGGGAATGAGAGTGGAATATAGCTCCCCACATAATGAAAAAAATACCATGAAGAAGATTCATCAACCTTATAATGAAGATTAGATGAAGTCAAAGTTTGGTGGTCAATGATGGTGTTGTAATAGATTTGGGCATTGTGCACTGGATTGTAGGTAAAACACCATAAATGTAAAAGCACAAAGAAAGCTCATATCAATGGCGAGAAATACAAGGAAGAAGAAGCAACATCCACTGATCTGAAAGCTTCTATATACTACATACAGATTTGGCATGTTAGATGACATCTGTGATGTATGAAATATGAGTGGTCATATGAATGGTGCAAGTTGGTATAAGAAAAGATACCACATAATCTACGTGAGAATGAAGAAACATCCTTTGGAAGAAATCAAACAAATAATATTAAAAAAAATCACCCAGGATGAATTCAATAAGGAAAGATGAGAAGTCCTTGGATTCTGAATCCAAGAAGGTGAAGTGTGGTGCATCAAAAATAACTACTACGAAAGAAGACACTCAGAAGAGGCCATGTATAATATCCAATCTTGATGCCTCAGTACCTGATGATATTTTGGTGGTTTGGCCAAAATATTAGGAAAGAATGAGAATGATGGAAGATGCACATGCTAATACTTGTGCTAAAAGAAAATAAAAGATTATACATGAAGAAATGGATGTTCTGTGTGTGAAGTGAAACAAGACTGGTCTTACTATTAATGTATGATCTAAATTTACTCCAGACCAACAAAACTTCCTCAAAAATATGAATGTTTCACTAAGAGATTCTTGTGCTTTGAAAGCCCTTGAAGAAATAATATTCACACACAAAGTGATAAAAGAAATAGTGTGGTCCACACAATCACAGTAAGCATTGAATATCAATTGTGAAAATGTAAAGAATAGAGCATATGGGTTGAGAAGATCATCTTAGCCTTGTTGTTCACATTGATTGAATAAGAACAATCATCCTTATTCCCTTAAAACAATGAGTTTTGTATTTGTTCCTATCATACATGGAATTGAAGGTGAGGAAACCGCTTAGGGGGAGAACTTGAGAATAAATAGGGAACATTTTTCCCTTGAGGTGGAGACAAATGAAGTAGTTACCAAAGTCATTATCTCAATAAGTGACAAAATTAGTTGATATAAAAATTCAATTACTCTAATGATTGTTTGAAGATCATGTCATTGGAAATGGTATTTCATTTCCCAATCTCCCATCCTTGGTTACTCAAAGTAAATATTATTTCTCAAAGTGGGAGTAACTCAATCAATCATTGACATAAGTAGAATTAAAGTGTTCCAAGGCCACTTATTCTATTTATTAGACCTGAATATTTTTGATACATGTGTTGAAGATTGTTCATGAGTTTCAAGTTGATTATTTCATATCACAATTACTATCCTAAGACTTGAATTAAAGTGAAAACCCCTTGAATTAATGTTCATGAGTTCTCATATTATTAGGTTTCATGATCTGTGGATAATGGAAAGCTTTTTATCTAAATCAAATCCGGTTTTTTTTCTGCACTCAGTATTTCTCAAGTATACATAGAGTGAAATAAATGATGCAACACTGCATAATATTTAAATGATACCCTTTGTACCATGAAAATTGTATTTCATTTCAATATGGGGGAGAAAAGTGAAATGAATGTTTGAGAGAACTGAATACTCACAACGACACATTCAATTTAAAGCTTAGGTATTTCTAAGAAATACAAAGGTCGATATTTATGGGACCACATTATTAATTGATTTTTGTTGTTGTTAATAAGGTCAATTAATGTCAGTGAAGGGTTAAAGACACACTCAAAAGTGAAATGGAGAATTCAAATCAGTCAATTGATGAACTAACATTGAAAGATCAAAAAACACGTATCATGTGTGATACAATGTTTACAACATTGAGATAGCATCCTTTTTAGGATGAGTGATGTACTTTTTATTTAATAAACCAAAATGAAAATAAAGAATGAGTGGCATAACATGGCACTTGAAGGTGGTACACATTCATGAGGTTGGTTTTTGTTAAAATATTTCCATGAATTTTTGTTGACATAGTTTTCTACTAAGTATTTATTATGTGCCTTACTAAAAATAATGGGGTCATCCTATGAGTAGAAACCCCAGCCTCAACCCGAGGCACATGCGATACCACAGGGGTCGACCACACCCATGGGGAAGCCTAGGAAAATCCATCATTCAAGAGGCATGTGCGGGACATAAAGAAGCCTACAGGATTGCAGACACAATGATCAACACGTCCATAGGGATGCATAGTGGGTGTAGAGTCCTCCCATAGAGAAACTGTGTGGGGAGGGACCAGAGGGGGGAGATGAAATTTTTCAGTTGTGTTCAGGAAGATTTTATTGATAAATAACTAAAAAATATCAGTGCGTTTAGATGTTGGAAAAACATTAACAATGTGGATGGAATTTTAGCCGCTCATCTCATTCCGCATCTCAGTCAACCATCTGATCAGATGCAACATCAGATCATTCAATCTCTGCCACTCATCTGATCTGGCACCCTACACATTTTATTCCGAGTAGTCCGATCATCCTTTGGATTTGAATCAGCCACAGCGTCGTCTTCAATCTTCATCACCTGCCAACACCACTATAACTCACCTGATAAGAAACCTTATCACCATGAACAACCTATGACTATCAAAGATGGATAATTTCGGCACCATGAAGGCTACTGGATTGAACCGAGATCATGCATGAAATCATTATCTTGCTTGCATGTGAATATCTAGAAGGAGGCCGACGCAAATAGAGTTGCAGGGCCTTAATTTTTTTCCAAGATACATTGAGGATCCATGATAGATTCATGCACGTGAATTGTGGACACAATCATGAATCCATGCATGAAGATAGGATCCCGCATTGAAGTGGAAACAAACCATGGATCTCGACATAACTTCATCTGCGGGTTTGATGTTTTCTAAACGCCGGTAATTCCAAGCATTCAAAATGTGATTTCTGCGGCCTCTCACATTGTTTGTGAACATAGAGGAGGGGATCCTCATGACTATAAAAGGAGGATCCTAAGAAGATAAGTGTGGCTTCACACAAATACTCGATGTTCTTCTATTCCAAAAAAGAGCACATTTTTTAAAGAAGAATGATGTGTCCTGCGAACCTTCAATAAGTGACATGCACTCTTGAAGAGCCTCGTGATAAATAAGAGGTTCTGCACTACCTTGTGGAAAGAAGAAATCATAAAACATGAGAGATGTTTACCCAAACCCTCCTGGTGTTTTTTTGAAGGAAAACACATGGATATTCAATTGGTTCAATCGCACCCTTTCTGTGCATTGAAAATATAGTTCCACGCACTTCACTATCAATTCTGTGAAGGAGAATCGTGCGCACTCATTAGGAGACCATTGGGCCATCGTGGTTTCACGATGAAAGGTCAAAAACCTTCTATTTGGTTATTTATTCTACTATTTGCAGGGGTTTGAGTTATGGAATATGAGTGTCTAAGAAAGGGTCATTAGGTGTTTCATGCACCCATGTGCATTTTTTGAAGAATCCCAAGTCCATGAAGAAGGATTTTTCACAATATAAAGGATTATACCCATTCAAGTATGATGATTAATGCATATAAATCAATGGAAACACCATAAATATGTATAAAAGATTAATTGAAGAGAAAGAGGAGGAAGAGGCCTTGAGTAGTAACATGCACAGGGAAAGGGTTTCACCCATTCAAGATTGAAGAAACACACACAAACACATTAATCATGGGAAAGAGGAAGAATGAAAAGAAAGAGAAGGTAGATTTCAAGAATGTGTATGATTAAATAATAATATTCATTAAGGGTTTTCACACAAGAATAAGAAGAGAAGAATGCATGCTAACATTCATGAATTTGCACATGTGAAGTTACTTAAATAAAGAATCAAAATCAAGTGTGTGCATGTGTATAAATAAGAAGAAGAAGGAAAAGGAATAAAAGGATCAACCTAATGTCATATGCATGATCACATACATACATAAATATGAAGAAAATAATTCACTCTGATGATGCCATGTAATCTGATCTTCCTTTCCTGAATAATCAAATTTGTATATGTGATTATCACTAAGGAAAGAGAAAAATTTTAGTGCATTCTATTATTGCAATAACAAAGAAGAATAATTCATAGTGCAACTGGTTTTCCACTAGTGAAGTAGAAAAGACGAACACAAGAAGAATTGATTGCCTACTACTTTTCAAGTAATCAAGTGAATCACACTGAATAAGATCAGAAGTAGAACCTACCTTTTCAAGAAGGAAGAACCCTGTCTCCATAGGCATTATAAAGAACCATCTAGAGGTTACATGTTTGTCTAGGTATTCACCAGTCTAGGGAGGATTATTTTTCCCCACACCCCTCTAATGTTTAAGGAATCACACTGTCTAGAGGGATGTTTTCCTAGAAACTCCACTATAATTTCATACCACATCATAGTAGAGAATCCATGAATTGGTCATATCCTTGCATGGAAAGTATGTAGCTACTCTTATTGAGTAGTGAACCTTGTAAAAATATCATATGTATATTTTTACTGCTTTCTATTATTTCATGTGATAGGGAAAATAGAATAAGATAATCAAGATCCTTACAAGTCTAGAGGTACAAGGATAAAAGATATAATTTTTTTAAAATTCTCCAACAACAATTCATCCCCATCTCAGTGTTAGGTATATCCCAAATTGGTTCTCTCAATTTGTATCAGAGGATGTTTAACCTCTGTTGGATTATCTATAATGAAGTTATTCTCTTTTGAAGATTTGAGATTCTTTTTTGAGTTATAAATGAAGTGCACTTTAAGTGATGATTAGGTTATCTATGAATATAAGTCTATATCTATCAAGACTGTGATGAATAGAAAAAATAAGGAGAATAAAAAGTTGAAGAAGAAGTCCCTCCTATCTAATGAATAGGATGTATCTCATTCTCCAAATTTGGAAGACGTTGAAGACACACTTTACATGGAAATTTATTAGAAGGTGGCTAAAATTTCCACTAAGAAGATGGATAACCTTTATACCTCAAATGAAAAGAAGGTATGTGTGAGTACATTTGTAAATTATTCTCATGGTGAAAATGCAGGCACAAGTGGTGATGATGAATTAAAAAAATCTCAAGAAATATCAGTTGACTGATTAAGAATGATTTTACATGGTATTCATAAAGTGTGTACATGTCTTTTTTATGGAGTATTTCAATGCATTAAATTAAATATCACTCAACTGGAAGAAGAAACTGTTGTTTTGGAGAATGGATTACAAGCAAAAAATTTCGAATGATTAAATCTCTCTAGACAGGTTGGAGACTTTGATGCATCAAAGATGGGATTTGAAGTAAGTTCTTTAACATGGTACAAATATGTTGAAGAGAAAGAGGGACTATAAAATACTCTAGAAGAGAAGATCCATGCACTTGACGATAACCTGAAAAAGAGAAATTATGTCAAGGAAGTATATTTGGAAGAAAACTCCAAGAAGATCAAGGAAATTGAATATTTTTTACAAAACAAATTAAAGATGCCTGAAGATGAAGTTGAAAGATTAAAGAAGTATTTTGAAGAGAAAATGGCTATGATTAAAGACAAGGAAGTCATATTAAATATGAGATGCCTAGAAATGGAAGATGAGTTTACAAATCTTGATAAGACAAATATTGAGTCTCCAAAAAAGTAGGAAATAGTTGCTGCCAGTATTCAAATAATAATGGAGGATTCTACTATCAAAAGACCTCTAACATGTGATATGAAGATCATGGCTTCAAACATTGACCTATCAAAAGTAGCTGAAAAATTAAATCTACCATCCATAACAACTTGTATTATTGTTTTTGTTTCTACAAAAAGTACGGGTTCGAGGAAAAATTCTAAACAAGTATGGACAAGTAAAAGTGAGAATAAACCTATCACCATGGTTATGGTGGATGGTGGAATGAGTGTGGAAGATAGATCCCCACATAAAGCACAACATTAAAGGACGAAGATTCAACAAACTTATAAATAAGATGGGAAGAAGTCAAGGTTTGTTGGTCAATGCTTGTGTTGTAATAGATTTGGGCATTGTGCAATGGATTGTTGGTAGAACCCTTAAAATGTAAAAACACAGAGAATGGTCCTCTCAAGGGGGAGAAATGTACTGAAGAAGAAGAAACATCCATAGATTTAAAAGAATCTATATACTTCAAAAAGATTTGTAATGTCAAAAAACATCTTTGATATATGAAATAGGTGTGGTAATATGAATGGTGAATGTTCGTATATGAAAGGAAGACCACAGAAACTAAGTAAGGATAAAGAAGCATCCTTGGGATGAAATCAAATTAATAATATGAAAACAAATTCACCCATGAATATTTCAAGAAGGAATGATGAGAAGTCCTTAGATTCTAAATCTGATAAGGTGAAGTGTGTTGCATCCATAATAACTACTGAGAAGGATGCCACTCAGATTAAGCCATGTAGAATATCCAATAATGATTCCTAAATCCCTAATGACATTTTGGTGGGTTTTCCTAAATAATTGGAAGGAATGAAAAATATTGGAGATGAAAAGTCTAATACTTGTGTTAAAATAAAAAAGAAGATTCTACAAGAATAAAAGGATGTTATGTGTGTGTGGTGCAACAAGGATTCTCATACAATTAAAAGATGAATTAAATTTACTCTATCCCAAAAAAAATTCCTCAAAAATATGAATGTTTCACCTGTAGATTCTAGTGCATTGAAATCCCTTGAAGATAGAATATTCACACAAAAAGTGATGGAAGAAACAGTGAGGTCCACTGAATCACAGTCATCATTGAAGATCATTTGATAATGTGTGAAGAATAGAGCATCTAGGTTGAGAAGATCATCTCACCCATGTTGCTCACATTGATGGAACAAGAAGGATACAGCATATTCCTTTAAATATTTGAGTATTTTATTTCTTCCTATCATATAGGGAGTATAAGGTGAGGCAAGCTCTCAGGGGGAGATCCTGAGAATAAATGGTCATAAGTGTTCCCTTGAGGGGGAGGCACATGAAGAAGCTACTAGAGTCATTATCTCAATTTGTGTCAACTTATGTTCATATCAAAATTCAATTTCTATGAAGATTGATTGAAAATAATGTAATTAGAAAGGTATGTCATTTCCCAATCTCTCATACTTTGTTAGTCAAAGTAAATATCATTTCTCAAAGTTGGAGTAACTGAATAACTCAGTGACATAATAAGAATGAAAGTGTTCCAAGGTCACATATTCTATCTTTTAGACCTGAATAATAATTATCCATTTGTTGAAGTATGTTTTGGAGTTTTAGGTTGATTATTTCATATCACACATACTATCCTAATTCTAGTATTAAAGTGGAAAACCCTTGAAATAAGGTTTATGAGCTCTCATCTCATGAGCTGCCATGATCAGTGGTGAATGGACAGCTTTGTTGTCTAAATCAAATCCTCTTATTTTCTACACTGATCATTTCTCAAGTATAGATAGAGTTAAATGATTGATGGAATACTTCTTAATATTGAAACAATAACCTCTCTACCATGAACATTGTGTTTCTTGTCAATAAGGGGGAGAAAAGTGAAATGAATGTTTGATAGAAAAGACTATCATTGACACATTCATATAGAAACATGGCTATTGCCAACAAATACAAAGGGGGTATTGTTGGGACCACTTTAGTAATTGGGTTTTATTTGTGGTCAATAAGGACAATGAATGTCAATGATGGTTAAAGAAAAACTCAAAGTGAAATGGAGAATAATCAAAAGATTGATGCACTGACCTTGAAAGATCCAAGAACTTGTATCATGTGGTAACAAATGATTACAACATTGAGCTAGAATTCTTTTTTGTATGAAGGAAGTACTTTGGATTTAATCATACAAAATAAAAGAATGAAGAAGAAGGTTGTGTCATAACTGTCACATAATGGTGGTCCCATGCTTGAGGTTGATTTGTGCTCAATGATTTCCAGGAATTTTTTTATACTTAGTTTAATAATAACTATTTATTATGTGGCTCACTATAAAGAATGGGTCCATCCCACGTGTAGCTACCCCAGCCTCAACCCGAGGAATATGCGAGACTACAGGGGGTCGACCGCACCCATGGGGATTCCTAGGTAGAGCCAACTCGCAAGATCCATGTGCAGGACATGTATAATCCCGAAAGAGTGCGCACATGGTGATCAACATATGCGCAGGGATGCAGATAAGGCCTGGATCGCGCTCGCAGAGAACCGATGCGGGGCAGCACCGAAGGAGGGAGAGGAGATTTCGGAGCTATGTTCGGGAAGATCTGATTGATAACCCATGAGAAAAATTCGGTGTGTTTCTATGTGGGAAAACATTTTAACAACACGGATGGAATCTCAGATGCTCATCTCATCCTGCACCTCGGTTGACCGTCCGATTAGCCGCAACATCTAATCATTCAATCTCTACCACTCATCTGATATGGTGACCTGCGCATTTGAATCTGAGTTATCCAATCCTCCTGTGGATTTGAATCAGTCGTGTAGTCGTCTCCAACCTTCATCACTTTCCAACACTATTTTAACCCACCGGAAAAGAATCACGATCACCATGAACAACCTATGACTATCAAATAAGGATCATTTCACAACCATGCAGGCTACTAGATTGAACCGAGACCATGAATTCAATCTACATCATGAATGCATGTGAATATATCTAAGGAGGTTGAAGAAAAAAGAGTTATGAAGCCTTAACATCCATCCGTGATACATGGAGGATCCATGAAAGATTCATGAATGAGAATTGTGCACACAATCATGAATCCACTAATGAAGATATGATCTTGCATTGATTTGGAAACAAACCGAGGATCTCGACATATCATCCCATGTGGGTTTGATGATTTCAAAACTTCAGAAATTCCAAGCATTCAAAATGTGATTCCCATGGCCTCTCACGCAGTTTGTGAATGTGGAGTAGGGAATCCTCTCACCTATAAAAGAAGGATCCCGAGAAGAGAGGTGTGGCTGCTCACCAATACCCAAGTGCATCTGTTCCAAAAATATAACACATTATTTGAAGAAGAATGTCGGGTCCCATGGACCTTCAATAGGTTCTATGCACTCTTGAAGAGAATCATGAAGAATAAGACGATCCTCACTCCTTAGTGTGAAGACAAAATCATAAAACATGTGATAGGTTTACCCAAACCCTCATGGTTTTTTTGTGAACAAAAACCAGTGGCCAAGCAATTGGTGCAATCATACCCTTACTATGCTTTGTGAAGATAGTGACATGCACTACACTCAAGATTCTATGAAGGACATTCATGTGCACTGATTAGGAGACCTATGGGTCATATTTGATTCACGATCAAAGGTGAAATTCCTCATATTTGAATATTTATTCTACTATTTGTAGGGGTTCAGGTTTTGGTAAAGGAGAGTATAAGAAAGGGGCAATAGGTGTTACATGCACCCATGTGCATTGTTTGAAGAAGCCTAGGTCCTCGAAGAATGAGTTTTCACAAAAGTAAGGTTTATACCCATTCAGTTACGATGAGTCATGCATATAAACCTTAGGAAACAACATAACTATGATTAAGTGTTGAAAATAAGATAAAGAAGAGGAATAGGACTTGAGTAGTAATATGCACAGAGAAAGGTTTTCACCGATTCAGGATTGAAGAAACACATAAAAACACCATTATATAGTGAATGTGGAAGAAAGAAATAGAATATGAGGAAGAGGTCAAGTGTGTGTGTGTTTATAGAACAATATTCACTATGGGTTTTCACACAAGAAGAAGAGTATGAGAATGCATGCTTACATGAATGCACATGTACATGTGAAGTGACTTAAATAAAAAATCCTAATCATTTGTGTGCATGTCAATAATGAAAAAGATTAAATAAAGGGAATAAAAGGATCAACCTAATGTCATATTAATGGTCACACACATACATGGACAAGAAGAAAATAATTCTCTATGATGATTCCAAGTAAGTCTATTTTCATTACCCGAATAATCACATTGGTATATGTGATTGTCGTTATGAAAGAAGAAGATGGGTTAGTGCATTCTAGTATTTTTAGTATTGAAGATAAATAAGTACTAGTGCAGTAGGTTTTGCACTAGTAAATAAGAAAAGAAGAAGACCAGAAGAATTCCTTGCCTACTGCTTTTCAAGTAATCAAGTAAATTGCACTGAAGATGATCCGAAACAGAACCTACCTTCTGAAGAAGGAAGAGGAATATCTCCATACGTAGTATAAGGAAGTAGCTAGAGGAGAAATGTTGTGCTAGGTCATCACCAGTCCAGGGAAGAGGATTGTCCCCCTGCCTCTAAAGTGTAGGGACTCACACTGGCTAGAGGATTGTTTTCCTAGACACTCCAATGTAGTTGTACATCACATCATAGTGTAGAATCCATTCACTAGTCATATCCGTGCAACTCAAGGACTTAGCTACTCTTATTTAGCAGTGAACGTTGTAAAAATATCATGTGCATATTTTTACAACTTTCTATTGTTGCATGTGACATGGAAATGAGAATAAGAGAATAACGCTCTTTACAGGTCAAGAGGTATAGGGATAAACGTTTTTATTGTTTTAAATGACCCCAACACTGATTTACCCACCTCTCAGTGTTAGCTATATCCCAAAATGGTCCTCTCACTTTAAATAATATTGAGAGACCTTTGGGGGTCTCAGAATCTCTACTGAGTATTGTTATACTCACCTTTGCACAAGATTTTTTCGAACCCTATGGCGTTTTATGAAAATGACGGACAACTTAATAGAGACGTGAGGAGTCAGGGATAAATAATGCTCAGAGGGGATTGATAGATAGTTTACGAAGGGGACCAATTGATGTGGAGATCCGCAATGATTATATGTATATACACTTCATGTATGATCCATAGCATACAACCATATGAGTTGTTTTTTCTTTTTTCTATGTACTTCCATTTCAGTTGAGCTTTTATTTTTTCCCCTTGAATTTTAGTACATAATATTACGCTCAGTGGTTGTTTTTAGTTTTGGTGATACCATTCTTCTTAATTTCTGTATTTCTTGTGCACAATGTACCCTGTTTGTGTGTGTGTATAGGTTTTGAGGAAATGCATTTCCATTTTTGGGATATGACTTTTGGGTGCTTGTCGCAAACACATGGCCTATGGAATGTGATCTCGGGGTAGTCATGGCACGAGCCCTAGGGGATGGGACATGAAAATGTGATATTAAAGGGGATTGGTTCTACTAGAAGAACTAAAAGTCGACATTTTTAATGGAGCAATATTGCTATGAGTCTCGAGTATGGATTTCAGTCAAGGGAGTCCAGTGTTTGTGTGACAGTTGATGTATCCAAACACCAGGACCCTAAATTCTATTTTCCGACATGGTACATGAAAACGCATATTGTGTGTGTTTTTAAATGTTTCTTCTTATGATCTCTTTTGAGTCAAATCACTAGATATAACATTTTTACAATGATTCATCTTGATTGTGTTTCATGTTTCCTCCACACATACAACCAACTAGGATTCCAATCTGTGACCTTGAGGATGGGGCACAGTGTAATGAGGATTTAGAATAATGACTATTTCCCAAGATGGTACCTTCGGGCAGTGTCCCATTGATACCAATGCCCGTTGGTCAGTAGTTACTATCAGTAGAAGAAACATATAAGCTCAGTGCCTTACATAAGTTTCAATGATATATAACCCTTAGCTCTCAAGGTGATCCTTACTCACATGAGGAAAGAGTCTTGCTTGATGTGGTGACCGAGTTGCCATATACCCATGGAACCATTAGATTAGATGGTGGTCCTAGAAGTGATCATTCTAAATTTATCAATAGGGTGATGGAAGGGATATATTTTACATATCCTATGATGAGGTGACTTTTCCATGAACAGAGATTGAGAAAAATTCTCAAAGAAGGGATATCCTTCTATAAAAATCTAAGGGGTATGTTCCCAAATGCCTCTATAGCTTCGTCAGGATGACATGTGGGTAGCTTTGTAATCAATGAGGTGTGCTTACCATTCAAGGTACTTGATGGATATGATACATGTAGTGGTTTATGGGTCGGACCTCCACACGAGATGCATGTAGGAACATCTGATCTAGAACTATTCGTTTATGAATTCCTACTTATTTTATGTTTTAGAGATAACGTTTCTGGTTGAAAATTCTTTGGCTATGTGGATGTACCCAGTGAATGTAAGCAGTGGGAAAGAGGGAAACCGATATTAGTTTTATATACATAGACATGTGAAATGATTTAGTAATATGATGTGATATGGAAAAATGAATATACCTGGTAGCAGACATGGAAGGGGAGCTAGTAGAGAAGAATGAGTTGATGTACATTACAACATGCTATTACCACCACCGAAAAACGGTCCCCAACAGGCTTAGGGATCTGAAGGACATGGAAAGGGATTAGTTGCATGATGTCAATGAGTGTGGCACAAATTCTCTGGGAATTATTCGAGGTAAAATCTATGTCTACTACTAGTTTTAATATTAATAGACATAGGTATTAATCATTCCTTCTTGACACGAATCTCGTTCAAGACCTAGATTTTCATGTTAAAACACTAACTTTACCCTTATATCTAGCGATTCTTATGGGAGGATACTCAATAATAACACTTATTCCTATGGTATAATCAGACCCTTGAGGTGTTAGTTTTGGTTGGAACCTCTTGGTCGAAGCATTGAGGACTTACAACATTATTTTGGGTTTGAAATGGTCATCCACATACCCTCCTTAGATGGACTATTTTAGAAAAACATTTGTGGTTTATCTAAAATTTTATAATGGGGTTTTCCTTGGTCAGAAAAGAAAAGGAAACCCAGGAATCATGAGATAAACTCATTCATAAGAGAGTGTGGTCAATCACTTTAGTGTTGGCCAACTATACCCTCATGGTACTAGGTGTTTTGAGTATTCAGTTACCGATAAGAGTGGAAGAGTGTTGAAACATCATTTCAAAAAAGTTTTCTCGGATTACCTCCCTGAAAAGAGAGGGACATATGAATTGTATTTTACCCAATTAAGACACCAATATCTACAACTGAATATTGAATTCCTCCCACAGATCTTTGGGAGATTAGATTTTTTTTTGGAAAACGGTTTACTATTTACTCCGGCCATAAGTGTCTCAGGAATATCATCTTAAAGATGGAACTAAACCTGAAACAATTTTTATGGATGGAGTTCCTCTCAGACTATGAATTTGAGATAGTTTACACTCATAGGATGGGAATCATGGTGGTAGACATACTCAGCAAGAGTTCTGGGTTACAATTGCTGAGTGAGGCGATAAAGTAGCTAGCCCTGTTGTAGTTATCCTTCATGGATAGAGATGGATCATCGTACCTCCAGTACATGACTGTCACTCCCCCACTTCTTCAGTTAGTATAGGAGGCCCAACATGGGATTGTTGACTATGGGGATTGAAATCCTCAAGTATCCTCAAGATGGGCTCAGGATGGATTTTCATAATGTGGGGAGAACGTCATCTTTTTCAGAGGATTTACCTTTGTACCAGTGAATCTACAAGATTAGGTGTTGAGGGAGTTCCGTACAACCCCTTTGGTGGTAAATCCTAGTGTGGAGAAGATGTAAAAGAAAAAATGGCATCAGTAATGATGGCCATGGATGAAGAAACCAATATTAGAGTTCGTTTCATGATTCATCACTTGTCAGCAAGTGAAGGCTGAGCACCAAGTTTTAGTAGGCATGACTCAACCACTAGAGGTGCCAAAGTGCAATTGGGATGGCATCTATGTGGACATCATGACTAGGCTACCACATATATACAGGGGCCATGATTCCATCTGGGTGATCATTGACTGACTCACCAATTCAACCCAATTCATACCAATCAGAGAGTACGGATCTGTAGAGGGATTGGGGAGCCTCTACATACTAGAGATAGTATGACTTCTCGTAGTGCCTTCAACAATCGTCTCAGATCGTGATGATTTCTTTACATCCAAGATTTGTAAGGGATTGCAATAGGAATTCGGGACTCAGCTATGCTTGAGCACCACCTTTCATCCTCAGACAGATGGTCAGACAGAACAGACCATAAAAATAATCGAGGACATGATGCATTCTTGTGTGAAATATTTTGGATGCAATTGGAAGGACCACCTAACACTGGTAGATTTTTTTCATAGATTTAACTACCACTATACCATTGGTATTCTATCCTTTGAGGAATTTTACTAGCAGCCATGCTAATCACCTATATGATGGACAGACCTAGGTGAGTTAGTACTCATGGATTTAGAGTTGTTACGAGCTACTACAAAGAAGGTGAAGATCATCCATGTTCTGGTGAAGACTACATAGAGCAGGAATAAGTATTATGGCTACAATAGATGAAGACTCTTAGAGTTCAATGTGGGAGTTCATGTATTCTTATGGGTCTCACCCCAACGGGGATTGCAATGAATTGGTCAGGACGACAAGCTACAGGGACCCGCTAATTCTCATTGGCATGAGAGCTCAACAAGTCATTACGTGTCCATAAGAGACGTCCCCAAGGTTCCAAAGGCTTTCAATAAATGCAGAAGGGTTTCAACACCCATGGGGGATGATTTACCCTTTGAATGAAAACAACCAACAACAAAGAAAAATAAACAAACATATCCTAAGATCCTCTAGATGATGCATGATTTAAAAACAAGATTGTTCATCCATTTTTTCCATTTTAGACCAACCAATGTGCTACAGTGGAAACCAATACTAAAATAGAGTAAACAGTAGAAATACAACCGGTAAGACTAAAAAAACAACACTCCAAGGCTCCACAAGCTCCATGCTCCTACTCTACCAATAGCTCGATAAATCAGTAAGTAGTGCTAAACACATGTGACACATTTCCCTTGACAACATCCCAGTAAACAACATCTACAAATGCACCAATGTGCCAAAGTAGGGGGTGAGTAATAAAACTCAATATGCTTTCCCCGATGACTTCCCATCCCATGCCTCTAGGATAAGACATGTTAGCATATTTATACAAAACAATTTATATAAAATAGTTCAAAAACTATTAAGAATATTACATGTTTTGTATCAAATCAATTTTTCTAACAAAACCATTCTTCCAACCAAAAACCATCTTTTCCATGAAAAGAATCAAAACCATGTTCTCAAATCAAAACCACATTTCTACTTTGGCATAATCATTTCATTCCACATAATCACATCATTACCCATGCATGCACCGTTATGACAGTTCCATACTCATGAGAGGTCTCTCGTCAATCTACCATGTCGTCCCAAGGTAATATTCTCCATGTGACATTACAGTTTTGGCATAGAGAACAAGGTCAAATTTCAACCAATCCCCGTAAATGCAATATGAACACACCCACCAAATATCCCCAAAAAACCACACCATTTCAACCATTACAAAACCATATCAATAAAACAACCTTTTTTATGGAAAACCATTTTCCCGCAAACCATTTTCAAAATCCATCAAATCCATATTTTAAAATCAACAATTTAAAATCCTGTAACCCATTCACTTTTCACAAACCATTCTTTCAATTTCCACAATTCCATCAAAACCCTTAAATTATCACTGAAGAAGATTTATAACATGCTTTGCACCCTAATTTCAGAATCAAAACCAAGATGTTAAATCAATATGAACTACGTCTTCATGTTATAAGAAATATAAATCGAGAGTAAAGCCACCAACATCAACAATTTGGGAAAAACCAACCAATGGTCAAAGCACGCTCAAGAACACCGGGTCAAAACTCCAAGAATCCTCCTTATATATCTCCTCCTAACACAACCAAGACCAAATCTTGTCATATTTTGCATCCACACCATTAGATCTACTTATAACGGGCTTAGATCTATGAAAACTAGAGAAGATGATAAGTAGATCTAATTAGATCTATGAAACCATCAAGAACGATCACATACATTAAGGATTTGGCTTCAATTTGTCATGAGATCCCATTGAATCGCCTCTGGGATTCCATGAGGAAGTCCTCCAACATTAAAGGGAGAGTAATCCCAAGATAGGATAGCATATAAGGTTTAAAAAAGGCACATAAATGAAAAACGAATTAGATCCAAAATTTTAGGATCTAACTTTATGTGACGCACGGTGTGCACACGGTTTGAGAAACCGAGCACTAACCATGCATTAGCTTTTGCCATGGCCATCCTCCACGCACGACCTCATCACACGGTTTGCCCAAACCGTGCACACACCGTGCACTCTCCTCTGTCCAAGAGACCATAACATGCACGGCTTCCACACGATTTGTCTAATCGTGTGCAGCCCATGTGTCCCCACATTTTTCCCTTTTTCGCTTTAAAAGTATCCCAAGCATCCTCTCAACATCTCCCATGTACATTATGAACTTAAAAAAATAAAACAAGGATTACATACTAGTAACCAGGGGTACTAAATTCTCCCCACCATTGGCCTCTCCGTCCTCGGAAAGTAGAAAAACTTCTCTTTCTTGAAAGAGGACTGGCCACTACTCTTTCATTTCGTTCTCACATTCCCAAGTCTCCTCCTGAATCTGACTATGCTTCCATAAAACTTGCACTAGACTGATGATTTTTCCACAAAAGACATTATCCTTCCTATCCAAAATCCATAGTAGGATATGTACCAATTTAGAATCTAGCTCTAGGTCAATGTGAACCCATTCCCAAACTGGAATAGGTAAGGACTGTAACATACCAGCTGGTCTCTAATGTTCTACTTTAACCTGCTGACAAGTTAAGCATCGCGAGATGAAATTGACCACCAATTTTTAATGTCTCTCCACAAAAACTACGCCTTCAATTCCTTGTACTTATTTTGTGTACCCTGATGTACAACCCATCTAGAATAATGGTATGCATGAAGGAGTTGTTCCTAAGAAGTTAAAGGTACAACTATCTTATCTCGTAACCGCAAAACTAAACTCTCATCCACCTTCCATCCCTCAATGGTGTCCCCACTATTGACATTTGAACTCATTACAAGACAATCTAAATCAGATGTATGGGCCTCCTATACTCTCACCACAAAATTAGGAACAAGAATGGCTGAATAGAAAATAGCAACATCACCTCAATTTTCACTTTCCACATGCATGCCAGATAAGACCGACATCAACTACCATTCATCGGAAGCTTTTTTTTCTAACTGAGTGTATGACTTCCTACTTAATGCATCGGCCACCAAATTTCCCTTACCCGGTGTATACATCAAGTCGATGTCGAACATTTGATGATACTCCATCCATCTCCTCTGCCTTAGATTCAAATATCATTGTGACAAAATGTGTTTCAAGCTTTTGTGATCTGGAAACACAATAAATTTGTCACCAAAGAGATAATGACTCCATGTATTCAAAGAATGTACAACTGTAGGAAATTCTATGCCATGTGTTGGGTAATTATTCTAATGAACCCTCAACTTCCTTGACCCATAAGAATCAACATGGTCTCCATGTATGATAACACAACCCAACCCTGTTCCTGATGCATCACTATACACAACATACCCCAGTCCTTATTCTCGCATGATCAAGATGGGTGTTGATGTAAGATGGGTTTTCAACTCTTGAAAAGATCTTTGACATTCCTCAGTCCATTGAAATGCACTGTTCTTCTATTTCAATTATTTCATAGTCAAAGCTAGTCATGAGAAGTCACACAAAAAGATTCGATAATTACCAGATAGACCAAGAAAACTGTGTATCTCAAAGACACCCTTTGGCGGTTTCCTTGAAAGAACAGCTTCTATCTTTTATGGATCCACTGAAACACATTTCTCAGAAACAACATGGGCCAGAAAGCATACCTCTTGTATCCAAAAATCACACTTTTATAATTTGGCATACAACTGATGGTCTCTCAAGATTTCCATCACTATCACCAAGTGTTTCTCATACCCATCCCTTGTTCTTGAATACACCAATATGTCATCGACAAATACCACAACAAAAGAATCCAGATATTGCTGAAATATCTGATTCATCAAAGCCATGAAGACTATTGGTGCATTCATTAGACCGAAAGTCATGACTACATATTCGTAGTTCCCATATATGCTTTTGAAGGTTGTCTTTGGAATATCCTCCTTCTGAACTTGAAAATGGTGATATCCAGACTGTTAGTCAATCTTAGAGAACCACTGAGCTCCCCTCAATTGATCAAACTGTTCATCAATGCATGAAAGTGGATATCTATTCTCTATCGTAACTTGGTTATGTTTATGATTATCCACACATAGCCTCAAGGTTCCATATGATTTCTTTACAAACAAAACTGGTGCTGCCCACAGAGACACACTTGGCCGAATGAAGCTTTTACTTTCTAGCTCCGCTAACTGCACTTTCAATTCCATTAACTCCGTTGGTTCCATCCTATAAGATGGATGTGAGATAGGACTGGTCCCTGGTAGGAGATAAATCCTAAACTCCAATTCACATACAGGCGGTTACCTCAAGAAGTATTCAGGAAAAACATATGGAAATTGATCAACAACTACTGGAAAACTATTACTCACGATCTCCTCCATCGATTCCATTTTTAACGTAGCCACTAGTAAGAGAGCATTTCCATTGTTGGTGACAACAAGCTCGTTGCACCTGTCTTCACCACTATTTCTTCTCTAAAGAGATGATCAACGCCATCCTCAGTGGCGAAACTGACTGTTCCTCTATAACAGTCGATGTGAGCCCTGAAAATTTTCAATAAATCCATACCCAGGATTATATCATAGGCATCCATATCCAGCATAGAGAAATCCTATTTCATCTCTGCTCCATCAACAGTTATAGAACATTCTCTACACACGATGTCTCTATATTCTCTTTCACCGAGATGTTTTTTAAGTTTTAACACAAAGGGAATCATTTAAACTTTTAAGGCTAGAAAATCATCAATATGAGAATCAAAGAAAGAATGTGATGCACCAGTATCGAACAATGCTTGCTTGAGGGTAGAATTCAAAAGTTTCATACCTCTCACCATAGATGGTCCAGAATGATCATCTAGAATCACCTGATATTCTCCATAAAATTGCATTGTTTCTGCACTTTACTCCTTGTTGCCTTGTTGAGATTTCCCTACCTAAGGAGTCATGGTATTCCCGGAATCACCATAACTAGCTCTATTCTTTTCGCGAGACTGATTTTTTTGTCCTCTCCCATTCAAATCATAGGATGCTAGCGACGCATGGGTAGTGTCACATGCACCTGACCTCGGAGCACTGTGACAATATCGTTGAAGATGCCCTATATTATTGCAATGGTAACATGATTTTGGTGGTGCTGAAGATTCTCGTTTCATGTGATCAATTGCACCACATTGAAAACATCAGGCTTTAAACATGGATCGTGGAGGAAGATTTACAGGTCCAGCCATTCGATTCTGATTTGCACTCCCACCTTGGATGTAGGTGTCCCTCTTCCACTTGTTTCCAGCATTAGAGTTCCCACCCGTTCCCGTGGGTAACATCATACATCCTCCTCCCATACCTCCTGAGATGTCTCTTTTTTCCACTGTTGCACTGTTTACCATCTCCGTATAATTCGTAATACAGAGCACAACTATTTTCGAGAAAATATCTTGTCATAACCCTGATTCAAAAATGCGTGCCTTCAGCGACTCACTTGCTGCAACCTCCGTTTCAAAGCGTACTAAATTCATAAATTTATCCGCAGGCTCCATGACAGAGAGATTCTCCAACTTTAGGCTTAAAAAGACAGTTTTCCTCTGGATCTTGAACGTATAAGGATAGAATTGTTTAGGAAAAAATTCCTCAAATTCCTCCCAGCTCTGGCCTTGATCCCCCTTAGTCTGTTCCACCAGCTCCCACCATTGTCATGCAATATAATCTAGCATATACATTCCCAGCATTACATTCAGCTATACTAGTGTGCTAATGAAATCGAAGATACTATTCATCCTTCTTAGCAACACCTCCGCCTTTTCTAGTTCAGAATCACCCAGAAAGATGGGTGGGTTCTTCTTCGGGAACAGGACAGAATGGCCTACATGCTTGACTCATCCCGTTGATTCCCCATGTTCATAGCCTGAAACGCTTGGACTATACTTTGGACTAGTTGCTAGTTCACCTTTCGCTCTGGTGCAACCACATTCTCCACATCCTCATCGGTATAGTTTCTACGATGTCTAACAGGTGCCTTTTTCTATTCAAACAACGTACGCTATTAGACTCACTTCCTAGAAACTGAAGACTTAGAATTTCAATTTTTATCACATCACCATCACACCATTTATTTCAAACAATTGCTAAAACAATTCTATTCTTTCTTTTGAAAATCATTCTATTTTCAAAATACATCAACCATTATCTTTTCAAAATCATTCATTTGGAAACATGCTTGACATTTTCAGAAATCATGCTTTTGCATAAAACCATAATCCATTTCTCAAAATGATATATGCAATCCTAGTGGGAAATTATTCCCCTACAATGCAAGTCATGGTCATCTCATTGGCTAAACCCATGACAATGATATTTCCAATATTCTAGAAGTGTATCCAAAACACTTATGTACCCAACACCTTGGTAACATGAAGATCAGCATAAAGGTGTTAGCTACATCCTTTTATGCTATACCTTACATGTTTTGACAATCATACTCCATTATAAGATTTCATCCCAAGGAATAGACAAGAAGGAATTTCAACTCCAAGACTAAGAACACCAATGGCCACTTGTTGGGAAAGGACCCAACAAGATGGTACTATTTGTGCCTCAAAGGAAGGACCATACTGACACCATTTGTAATGACCCTCCAATTCTTATTGGCTTGAGAGCTCAACGAGTCATTAATTGGCCTTATTTTATGTCCCCAAGGTGCCAAAGGCTGGTAATAAATTCCGAAGGGTTTCAGCACACATGGGGGATGATTTACCATTTGAATCAAAACAACCATCAACAATGAAAACTAAGAAAACATCTCCCAAAATCCACTATATGATGAATTATTTAAAACCACGATAGTTCATCAATTTATTACATTTTAAACCAACCAATGTGCAATAGCAGAAACCGAAACTAAAACAGAGTAAAAAAGATGAAAGAGAAACGGTAAGACTCAAAGTAAAACAAGACTCCAAGGCTCCACAAGCTCCATGATCCAACACTACCAATTGCTCAAGAAATCAATAAGTAGTGAAAAACACATGTTCCACCATTCCCTTGACAAAATCCCAGTAAACAGAATATACAAACACACCAATTAGCCAATGCAGGCGGTGAGTAATAAAACTCAGTAGGTTTCCCCGATGATTTCCCAACCCATTCCTCTAGGATAAAACATAGTTTGCACAGTTTTACAATATAATTTATATAAAATAGTTCCAAAAAAGTTCCCAATATTACATGTTTGATATCATATCGATTTTACCATCAAAACCATTATTCCAACCAAATCCCATCTTTTCTAAGAAAAGAAACAAAACCATGTTCTCAAATCAAAACCACATTTCTATTTTGGCATAATCATTTCATTCCAAATAATCACATCATTACCCATTAATGCATAGTAATGACAGTTCCATACTCATGAGTGGTCTCTCGTAGAACTACCAAGTCGTCAGAAGGTAATATTTTCCATGTGCCATTAAAATTTGGCACTGAGCACAAGGTCATCTTTCAACCAAGCCCCATAAATGCAATATGAACACACACACCATGTATGCCCAAAAACCACACCATTTTAACCGTACCAAATCCATTTCAATTAAACAACCCTTTTATTGAAAACCTTTTCCCCACCAACCATTTTCCAAATACAACAAATCCTTATTTTAAAATCAACATTTTAAAATCATGGAACCCAATCACATTTCACAAACCATTCTTTCGATTTCCATAATTCCATCAAAACCAATATATCATCACTGAAGAAGATTTATAACATGATTTGCACCACAATTTCACAATCAAAACCAAGAAGTTAAATCAATTTGAACTAATCCTTCATGTTCTAGGAAAGAGGAATCAAGAGTGAAGCCACCTTCCTCAACAATTTGGGCGAAACCAACCAAAGGCTGAAGAACGCTCAAGAACACCAGGTCAAAACTCCAAGAATCCTCATTAGATCTCTCCTCCTAACACAAACAAGACCAAATATTGTCATATTTGGCATCCACACCCTTTTATCTACCCATAACAGGCGTAGATCTATGAAAATGAGATAAGAGGAGAAGTAGATCTAAGTAAATCTAAGAAACCATCAAGAACGATCACATACCTTAAGGATATGGCTTCGATACGTTAAGAGAACCCTTCGAATCGCCTCCGGGATGACTTGAGGATGTCCTCCAACCATTAAGGGAGATTAATCCCATGTTAGGGATACATATGAGGTTTAAATAAGTCACTTAATGGCAAAACGAGTCAGATCCACAATTTTAGGATCTAACTTTAAGTGACCACACGGTGTGCGCGCATTTTGACAAATTGTGCATTGATTGTGCATTAGCTTATGCCTTGTCCATCCCTAAGGCATGGCCTCCTCGCACGGTTTTCCCAAACAGTGTGAACACTATGCACTCTCCTATGTCCAAGAGACAATCACATGCATGGCTTCTGCATGGTTTGTCAAACCTTGCACAGTCCGTGCGTCCCCACATTTTTACCTTTTTCTCTTTAATAGTCTCCCAAACTTACTCTCAACATCTCCCATGAACTTTATGCACTAAAAAAGCATAAAACAAGGGTTGATTACCAGAAACCGGGGGTACTACACAAGCTATCTCCAAGGTTAATCAGACCTTTCCAGATACTTAGCAGAGTCAGTGAGGTGGCATACCACCTTTCTCTCCCCCCCACAGATTCAATAATTGTGTAATGTTTTCCACGTGTCATATTTGAGGAGGTACATGTGTGATCCATCACACGTTATCGACTGTGAAGATATGGATAATGACGATGGGGATACAGTTGTAGAGTTCTATATGGAGATAGAGGATTAAAATGAGTTGGTCTTTTGTGGACGTTTGATCCCTCTAGTGCAATTTTTGTGGAATCACGGGAACCTCTTGGAGTGAACATGTTAGAAGGAGGCTCAGATTTGTGCTTTGTACCGCCTATTTGTTTTCTTTGTCTTTGTTTGGGATTTAAGGGGAGTGATGACCTAAGTAAAGGAGAATGTAATGTCCCATAATTTCTATATAATTTTTTAATAATATCGGATTATTATGAGACTATAAATATTGACGGCATGTTATTCCATGTCTCAAAGTTCTCAGAATGATCCATCAAAAAAATTTATAGCTTTAAATAGCGCGCGTGAAGTGTTTTTTATGAAAAAGTGGAATAACACTCAAATGGGTTTCTAGATTAGAAATCCAAGGGCACTGTTGTGTTTAGTATTGCGGGATTAACTTAGGTATTACTTATGTTTATAAGGCGCATGCCTCCAATGAGAAAACATAAAAATAGAATAACCATAAATAAAATAATAAAATAAAATTATTTTATGTTTCAAATGATTTTAACTCATTAATGGTGACACATATTGAACATGTTACACCATTATTGAGCATGTGAGGGTATAATTTCCTTAGTGTGATCCAAACCATGGCTGACACTGGAAAAAATTGTACGTTAATTTTTGGCCATAAATAAATTAAATATGTAGAAATTATTTTATTGTAAAATTTTTTAAGTCCTAAATCCTAACCTGGATTGTAAATCCAGGTCTATTGTTGGGATCGTGGGGGAATTTTCCCATTAGGAAGAGAATAACCTTGCCCTGCGAGGGTTGAGGGTGAATGTAAATAAATTTTTAATCATTATTAAGGTATGTTCAATAATCATGAAGGATAAAATATCTATTTTTGAACCATTGATTAGTTTAAAAATATGATGGCATAATTAAATTCACATCACTAGCATTTTATTTGGTAAAGCTAAACATTGACTAGAAATGTTCGGATGAAAAATTTAATTTTTGGAATTTACAGAAAATAATAAAATTTATCCATGAGATATTTTATCAATTTTTTTAACCATTGAGTGATGAGGCAGAACTGAGGTGTGGATAAGTCATTGAATGACTTGACACAAGGGTTGCATAACCTTAAAATTAGATGTTTTAATGTAACACTAAATGTTGTTCATTAATGAACCAAATTAATGTTATGAAACATGGGTGGTTCCTCACATCTATTTAAACAAATATTGGGCTTGGGTTTTGGGGACTCATAAGAGGAACCTCTGATGAAGTGTCATTGACATCTCCCACCAATTTAGAATGGATCTATGAAGACCATTGGAGGATTCGAACAAACAATCGCGGGCAACGATGAGTGCCAACGAATATGGTTTCTTCTCCCAGATCTGCATCATCTTACATCATTTTCAAGTAGGGGGTTACACTAAAAAATAATTAAATTTTTCTAACATGGTTATATTTGTTGGTAAAAAATGTATTATCTATTGTTAAAACATTTTACCAACAAAAATTTTCTTCTCACTAAAATGTAGGTAAAAAATCTGTCACTAAATGTTATTCTAACAGATAAAATAATTCTGCTGCAATTATAATAATACCAAAAAATAATATATATGTTGGTAAAAATCTATAAGAATAGATTTTTATGACAAATTTACTTATTGGTAATATTATTAAATTACTTAAAATATACCATTAAATAATATATGTTTATAATTTTTATTTTTAAAAATGATATTATGTTTAGGTATTTCGGTATTTATTAATAAAATTTTATATTATATTTATTAATTTATTTTATATAATACACATGTTTTAATTATCATATAGATGATTTTTCCCAATGTTTAATATTAGAAAAATATTAACCATATTAATAATGAAATTTAATACAATCTATACATTCCTAATTATATATTTATTATATAATAATTAGAAAATCATCTTATGTGAAACTCAAAAAAAACTGAATGTTTATTTGTATAAACAAGTTCAGACATCATTTAAAAACATGGCATCAAAATAACAAGACAAAATGAAAAGCATGTCCGCTATATTTACAAAATCTCATGAACCAGCCACACACAACCAGCCCCATGCAATGAAACCATCAACAGACTATCACAACATCTCCATCACCCCATCATCTTCCCCAGTAATAGACCAAATCAACAACCCCATCATCACAAGCACCCCAACACCACACAAGGTAGAATGGCCAAATCCAGGTGCCCGGTAGCATCAAAAGCAGTGGAAACCATGATGATGCATCAGAACAAAATCGGGGTGGCTTGTAGTAGCACAGGTCCACCTGTCTGAAGGAGACTCCTCCATAAGATCCCTCACCCATCATGGAGAAATAGTCTACCTACAAGAAGATATAACTAGAGAATCACACCTGCATGCATCCTCTATCAGAAATTTTGGAAAACATGGTACGAAACGAATAGAAAACAATAAAAAGTAACACAAAACAACAACATCAGATGAATGGTTTAGGCCGATGATAGTCATAGGTCAGATCAACCCCAGAAACTTACAGCAAACCCTATAACAAAACCACAACATGAAAGTGCATAAAATTGGAATGTAAACCATGAAACAACATTCAAACCATGCCCTGAAGATCACTTAATAATGATATGGGACATCCAGAACACAAAATGGAAGAAAAAGATACCCACAAATCAAGAACAGAAGGCTAAAAACCACCATCTTTTAAGATAAAAGTCTGTTAGGAAAGGACTAACATAGAGCTGATCTATTATTTAATTTAGAATAAATGGAATTACAAGATAACAACCTCACATAGATATATAATTCCATATGAAGGAAAAATGATTTGATTCAAGAGGATGGGGAGTCACGTGGTACAAAATATTTGGATGTGATTCATTGTAGCTACATCAATACAACAATCATCAATTGAACACAAATCAATACAAATTAGAATAATAAATAACAACTCTAAGATTGAAGTACTCAAAACCATTTAATTCCCATTTTAATCCATAGTATGAGAATCAGATAATGGGAATAAAGTGGTATGTGTGCTAACTGAAACAAAAAATGAGCCTCAATATATTACAATAAACATACAGGCCTCAACTGCTCCACACAGTCTATCACCAACTAAATCAAACTGTTCATTCACAATTCATGAAATAGTTCAGAAAATAGTATGAGAATGAAATATGGGGAATAAGGAGGATAGTTTGATCACTCAAATAGTAATTATGACTCAACATGTTAACTTAAACATATAGGCCTCTACTGCTCCATACACTCCATGTACAACTACTGATGAACCTACATGTTCAGGATCTTCATGATACATATTATTAAAGACTAAATGTAATATTGCACATTCATGTCAATATCTTCAATAAACGTTTTCTTGTCATCCACTAGAGACATATCAATTTGCATGTTAACACATATGTAATCATCATTTTGGGGTCATTATTATCATCACCCAACACATTGTAAAGGGAATTCATAAAACAAAACTCTTTTCCCACATCTACCCACTTATCCTCTCATTTTATTGGTCACATTGAATTGAATTCAAGGTGACCATGAGGAGAAATCATTTATGTGTTCGTGACCGGGCTATATATACTTGGCACATAATAGGGAAGGTAATAATCTGACCATAACATCATTGTTGAAGTCGAACTCATCCATAATATATGTGAAACTCAATTTCCATGAGGCATTGATTAATAGAGGAGAATATGATTATAAAATAAATTAAAATGACAAACCACTAAAGATTTAGAAATAATAATGCATCCTATAAAAATAAAGACGAGATTATATAATCAATGACCACAACAACACCCATAATATTTAGATTAATTTTCTCATTGCCATATCAAATTACTTACGAACGGTTACCTGCTTACTGCGTGATTTTTAGCTTGATTCGTCATGTTAATGAAGTCTGTTTTACGAATATGTTCTGATCATTTTTTGGTAATGGGTCGTGCTGAATGGATTTTTAAAAGGAAGTTGAGTAAGCCAAACATGCATGGAAATAGATGGTTGGTTGTGGCTAGAAGAGGATAGGATCAAAGTAATGTGAATGGTTCATAGGGCCATGGAGCTGAAATTGATGATGCTTTTCTAGCTCAGGGTAATGGTACTTCATGTGTGGTAGATAGAGGCCAGGGGCTGCGTCATGCGTACTGGGGGCCTGTGTTTGAGAAGGAGCGAGGAAAGGTAGATGTTGTTGATACTGTAGTTTGAGATAAGATGGTTGAATTTGTTCATAATTGTCAGTATGCTAGGGAGTCTGGACAGCCTTTTCCTTTTAGACATCAAGAAACCTCTAAATAGTATATTCTGGAGGTGCATGTTCCATTTCCATTATAGCCCTCTGAGGAAATTAGGATACTGAGCATGGAAGTGAACATGTTTCTATTTATCAGTCACGACAAAGGCTGGAAGAGGTTGTTGGATTTCATTTTCAACAGAATGTTGTTGCCTCTGTTAATATGAAGCATGGGAAGGGATGACCTTCTGTATAGGGTGGGACTAATGATTTCACTAGGAGGTCTGGCCTGAACTTACATGATAAGCCTCTTCTATATGCTTCTTGATTCCACAAGTCTTGATCATGTGGGAACACAAGGAAGGTCTCATAATCAGGATGAGGGCTTGAATGCAGGTCTCATAGGGAATTTGATGCTTATTTCTAGGTTGGGGAGGCTGTTTCCACTCAGAATGGGTTTCCACTTGACATGTCTGGGTAGGTCAATGCTGATAATCAATAGGCTTTTCAGAATGACTAGGCACAAATGCAAAAAGGTATTGACTATCAGAAAAATAACCCGGATGCAATGAATAACTCTGGTGTCATTAGTAATTGGAGAGATGTATCTTATCTAAATAAATGTAGAGAAGATTTAAATGTTAAGGGGGATAGTACTACATACATGGATGCATCTTCTAATGGAAGGTTGAAGGATGATGATGGTGTCTCATTTGTTCCATATAAAAAGTTCAGATCAAGGAATGACTACTCGAAGTAAAAACCCACTATGAGTACCAGATTGACTCCTCTACCATAGGGACATGGGAGGACAGAATATTCTTATATGTTCATCTCCTTGAGATTTTATTCCAAATATTATGATTATTATGAAACTAATAATGAACATGATTATGACATGTGATGTTTCTATTTATTATGTCTTGTTCTTTTTTTCTTTGAATGTGGGAAAGTTTTCAATGACTTACCCCCATTTCATCCTTTCACTTTTTATTTTCTACATTTTAATAAAAAGGATCCCTAATCCAAGCCTATTTCTTTCTCACTGAGATTTCAAGTGACAAGTAAATTAATGTCAGTTTCTGGTGCTTGGTTCTTTTGATGAAATTCATAAAAAAACAACATCAATACACTTGACCTACGTAAAGAGATGAGCTATAATAGAGACATATATCATCATCCAGTTAAAAAGAAGCAGTAATTGTGATCTATGGATCAAATCAAAGTCCTTGATAGGATAGTCGGTGGTTTAATAAGTTTGGATGCAATATTGTTTCTTGGGAATAGAATTAATATAATATACAGGTATCTACTGTCAAATTCTTTATTCTAGTAAAGCTACTTTTAATTGATAATGACACCTAACTAAATATCTAACAAACCACTTTGTAAAATGAGAACATTAGGTATTCAGTATATTGCTTCAAGGATGGTCTTAAAGTATCTTTTCAAATTTTATAAACATAACTGGGAACATATTAAGGAGGATTATTATTAGAAACTTGCATATTCAGTTTTTATCACAACGAATATAAGAGTGTTGAAACTAGCAAGCTAGTTTTTAGGTGGATGTGTGGTGTCAAGCCCATCTCCAGAAGATTGTGTTCCAAATAGCCGGATCCCCAGATTCAATCTATACTGCATAACTCAAAAGATTTGTTGATTATTTATATAATGTGAAAATTTATTCTTTCCAAATAGACCATCACAATAAAACAATACAAACCATCAAGATTTTAGTGATTCTAAGGTCATAAAAAGTTGATGGAAGTGAAGAGTAATGATCTGTCAAGTTCACCTAGATTGGTTTCTTTTCAGAAATAATCATGAAACGATCTTTTCAATAGATCAGTGACATATCAGAGGATCTAGAAAAGGAATTCTCATTAGTGGATAAATACGGATTCTATGTTCTTTCCTAAATTCAATAACATCCCGCAAAATACAATCTAAAAAATTAACACTGTCTTTTCTCATTGTCTTAGGACTGTGAGGAATATTTTTTTCCAAACGTAATGGTGATTTTTTTATTAAAAATTCCTTATGTATATGTGTGTGAAATAAGAGAATTGTCTTATCCTTAAAATTCATTATTAAGTGAATAATTTCTATGTCACTGTATTTTCATGAGTCAAACACTACAGATGTATCACTACTTCTATTGTATGAATAGCCATCTGAAAAGGCCAACAAACCATACACCTAATTATATAGGGTCAGGTACATTGTTCAAATGACATAAATCAACTCTATTGAAGAATGACTTTTATAAAAACCATTTAGAACAAGATAATGTGATGAAAATGTTCTTGGACCTTATAGGGGAAATCTAATGAGAAAATTTATCATTAAATGATAGAGAATGTTTGGATATATCATGAAATGTGAAAATAGAGTTACATATATTTATGCACCTTGATGAATTTAAAATGTTTGCGTGTCTGTAAACTTGAGTAATTACCCTAGGTATATTTTATTATCATTATATTGAAGAAATTTTTACCAACAATGGGTTTTATAAGAAAAATTAGCTGTGAAGATGAGAAATTAATCATTTCTTATCTCATTAAATTCATGCTATGGTCCTAAGAATGATGTTGAGGTGCATTGTTTGGATGTAACATAATATGATAATATTAAGAGATTTGTGAAAAAAATTATTTTGATGGAAAACTAAATGATGTTCTAGTTGTAATTCAGATGCTTGGTCATCACTATCATCATGATTCATTCATCAACACTAGAAATGTTAATTATTTTGAAGAGATAAGATGTGATTATTGGTATTAATTTTTATCATAATGATCATCCAATCAAGGCATTTGAATGTCATTTTTTGATAAACAGTTGTCATGAGAAGATGTGAGTGGCCACTAAATCAGTCATGGGTGGAGGCTCTAAAAAGAACAAATGATGAGGAACCAATTATTTTTTTTAATTATATATAATAATTCATGTCCACAACATAGTAGGTGGTATATTTTGGATTGTTGGTACTCGAATCACATGTATATTTCTTGTTTACATTTTAATACGGCTTCCAAGAAATTTATGTTATTCATTCTGGATTTTGGTTTCTAGATTTCTTGTTTAATTTTTTGTCACTTTAGTGGTGTTGGTCAATAATTTATGTGTGACAATACACATTTAATAGATTGAACATTACTTGTATTTTCAATCATCTTATTAAGGATTATAGGTTTTTCTAAAAAACATTCAAAATACTATAACTAAATTTCTATTTAGTGATATGATTCATCTATATGAAAAATATATATAAACATTCAACTATTTTTTCTCTGTCTTTTCTTGCTATTAATTTATCATGCCACAAATATGAAAATAAATTGGAAAAAATGATCTATCCCTAGAAAAATATAACATGTCACTCTGCACATTAACAAGTATGAAATTATTGACCATTTCTAAGATAAGAATGAACATTTACAAATTATAATGGAAAATAAATTGAATGGAAATAATAGTATAAAATATTTTTTTTCAATAGAATCAAAAGAAATGAAAAATATACCTTTCAATGGTTTTTTACAAGAGATGATTTCAGATTTACATAAGTTACTATATGAATACTCTGTATAGATGAAACATCAGAAAACATAACTAGATTGCCTAAAAATATTTTATATTAATGATACTAGACTTTATAAATTGTGGATATGAAAATAGTAATGACAACGGTGTAATAAAGAATGATAGTAGGACAAATATCAAATTATATATCCATTTAAACACATTTTTAGCACTATTTTGATATTATAAATAAAACAGAGCATCAACAGAAAATATTATAAGAAATCCTGATGTAAAAATAGAGAAAGAATTCTATAAGATGAATTCTACGTTTTCACTTCTAATGTGCTCTATACTAGTACTATATTTATATAATATTTGAATAAATCTGAAAGGTATTAAATGAAAATTCATGTTTTCCAAGTACGAGGGCCGGACTCGATTAATTGGAGAGGAGCTAGAGAAGTATGGATTTAGCTTTCCGAAATCACGTGAGAGGGAGAGAGAGAACTCATTTAATTAATGTTTCTATGAAACCCAAACTGGTAATCAATTCAAACACAAGATACCCAATATTTCAGGTTCATAAAACATGAATATAAGAAACACATACCTGATAAGAGGCTAAATAATCGACCTATTGGGTAAGAAATAGGATTCTGTCCAGGCACCTCCTGACACCTCAACATTATATTTGAAAGATGAAAAAAATCAACTTTCTATCGATGAGGAGTGTATCTGATGTCAAATAATCATGGAGGCTGTGGGAGCTAGTCTGGGTGTGGGCAATGGAGATGAATCAGGTGTACGAGTGCAAGAAAACATCGTTGGTGTGGGGCGGCAGGGACGAAGATGCAGAAAGAGGGGAACCCCAAAGGGGAAGTTAGGTTTGGGGAGGGATCTTAATTATCATCATTTTATTTTCATTTTTATATCTTCTCATATGTTTTTACTAATTAATATTAAACTCTAATAACTTATTTCACCCCAAAAAATGTATCTATAATATAGTAATTATTGATGGGAAGAGATTTATTTTTTATATATATTATTAATTACATATTCAACTATTAGTAAAAATATGTTGGTATTGATATGATAATGGAATAGATTTAATTGTTGGTAAATGATCTGTTGGTATTGAACCATCAATATCAAAAGATATGTTTGTTGATAAAAAAAAGTGTTGGTACTTAAAATTAATATCAAAAAAACAAAATATCTATTTTAAATTGTCATTTTTACCAATAGTTACATTATATATCGATAAATTTCAGTTGGTATAAATTTTTTTTTAGTGTTATGTGCTTAATTCCTCATTTTTTTCTCTATTATTGAATATTATGAAAAACACCGATCAACTGTCCAACATGTTGATCCAAATTTCATTCATTAATTTCGGAGGATAACTCATGGTTTTGTATAAGTTTCTTTATGATTAAATATTTCCTCCCATGTTATAATGCTAACGCGGAGGACTCATGCTGAGTAGAACATGGGTCACACCCTCCAACGATCCTAGGTTGGTGGCGTTCTTTGTGGGTGACCGAGAAATAAATCAGCAAGGCGATAATTTGGGACATATAGTGTAGGAATTGTCCCAACAGGCTTATATGTAGAGACTAGAAAGGAATTTGACCAGCGGAGCTTTGCCGATGGATAGTGGAAGAATTGCTGATGTGGCAGCACCAACAACCGGAGGTGGCAGCGCCAGCTACCGCAGGCCGTGAGAATTTGTCGGCACCTGAAGGTGCTGCGGTAGACACATGGGCAACCGACCATTGCCGACACTGTCAGAGTAGGGTGGCACGCTGCGGTGGCATGCCACAGAGGAAGGTCGCATCTTCGAGCCACTATAGAGGGGGTATCGCGGTCCATGGGTTCATCAGGTGTCTAGTCCAGTGGGACTGGCCAGGTGGTGCAGTGCCAACTGGCACCGCTGCATTGAAACAGAATGGACTTCTGTCTATTTAGGAGGGGAGAAAACCCTTGTTCCGACCCAGCGAGCTGGGAAATTCCATGGCTAGTGGGCCTCGCCTATGGCCAGTGGGCCGAGTTAGAAGTCTAGCGGTATGGACCAATCCTAGGTTAACAATCTTGATATCAGTAGTTTTGGTCTGGTCGATCTGGCTGGGTCGGACGAGACCATAACCTTTTGGGACCGAATTATGTATAAATGGTCATATCTCTTAAAAAAACATATGTATGACTAAACTTATTTAAAACTGGATTCCTTTGTATGATGAGGTACTTCATAGATACTCCACTTGTGTTTTTAAGAATATAGGAGTATTATTAGGTTTGATCGAATGCGAATCCAATCAGGCCCTCAACACTAAAATGCCTATAACATATAGACCGGGTGTCCGGTTGACGTGCTATCTATTACACAGGATCCCTCATGACACAGAGGTTCATTGGGTTACTTCTTCATTGGATTCCATTCTGGTTCAAATATGATTGAGGGATTGAGGAGAGGATCCTCTCGGAATCAAGCATGCTTTGTGTGGGAATCCAGTGGCTTGCTATGACGCGATGAATAAATAGCAATTATGTGTGGGTCCGCACGGACTGATCCTGTGTGGGTTACCATTGGGTGATCATGTGTGGATAAGCACCTATCAATCCAGTGTGGGTCAACACCGAGAAATCCTATGTGGGTCATCACCTAGAGATAATGTGTGTGTCAGCACCTAGCGATCCTGTGTTGGTAAGAACCTAGCGATATTGGTTGTGGCAGAATTTGATGCCTAGAGTGGTGAGATGCATCAGTTTATGCATATGGGTGTCAAGGAAGACATTGGGTATGACGAAATTGGTTGGATATGAATGTTTGATTCATTCTTATTCTTATTGTTCTTTATCTGCTATAATTTCTCCACTACTCAACGAAGCTGATATTTTTTACCCTTTTTCTAAAAGGGGAGATGACGTGCGGGGTATGCCACGTGATTTATGTGTTTATATTATCAAGGGAGGATGGGTATATTCTCATAATATATGTGGAAAAGGCTCTATGGGTAGTTCATCTACTCACCGTATTGATCCACATTGTGTTTATTAGTATAGAATGATTTTCTATAACTTATGAGAATATGAGAAGGCAATGCTGTAAATAAATAATTGAATAAATGATGTTAACCCATGGGGTTGGAGCTTGATTGGGCACAATTATGAGGTTTTAATTTGAAAGAATGATGGACATTGGCTATGATTCTGATGAAATATATTGTGGAAATTTTAATTTTTAATTAATGTGTAATGAATTAATTAACGTAAACTGAATCTAATAAAAAGTGAATGAAGTAATGTAATAAATATCGATAAATGGTTGTGTGCTTATAGGATATATAGTCTCAGAATTATAAGATAGGGGTATTAGAAGCCTTATCTATAGTTGAGTCTATGACTAGGATATGCCCAGAGTGTGGCTGGGAGATATAGTATATTCTGTACTTTATGTGTTTCTATACGCTACTCCACCCCGTCAGTAAGGGAAACTGACACCCTGAGGATTCCGAGCCCTGTGGGGGGGGGGGGGGGGTTCTACAAAATTAATGGTGGGAGGATGGATGGATGACAACCCCCTTTGTCCCCACTCTCTTCTCTTGGTAGTTACATGTGTTTTTAGGCATAATGGTTAGTTTTCCCTATATATGCGTGTACATGGCTATAATGGCTTGTGGTTATTCACACATATTTATTTTAGAAATATTATCCAATGGAATTCAATATGAGTAACGTGTATATGCTATGACAGATTAAGGATTCTTACACAGTGTGTGGGTTGTAATGGATTGAGGTATAATTCCCAACGTATGGTACACATTATGCGAGCTGTGGTGGCACCCAAAAACTACCTATTTACTTTCTCGTGTGGCTGTGGTGGTTTTGTTTCGTGGGTTGCAAGTTGTGGTGCTTCGCCCTGGTGTTAGTATGCTATCCTTTCTAGAGAGAGATGCTTTGTACATGCGACATTGGGGAAATGTGGGAAACTAGTAGGGAATTAGCAGTGGGGTACCCATTATATTATCTATTATATTATATAATCTTGTATGTGTTTCTTAGTGAGAGTAGACATGGTGAGGTTGGGAATTTAGTATATTTATTTAGGTGACTAGTTAGTTTCAAATGATGTTCATTATTCTTTAGCATTCTATATTTACTTTTGCATCAGAGGATTTAGGGATGATCCTACCAAGTATATATTTATAATCACCCTATGTCTATATAATGTGTTTTTTTTGTCACATGGAGAAGGTTTGAGATCAAGCTGGTTTCTACTATGTTGGGGTTGTAGGAGGAGTTCGGGCTAGTGGTTGCTGCTATTTTTACATTATTTTGGGTATTTTTTTCCCCTTTCAGTTGTAGTACTTTTCATGACATTACATATTTATATATGGGTATTCTTATTTATTTCTACCTGGGGTGGAGTTGGTTGATGTCAATCTTATCTATCTCTTCAGCATGTCTTCTCCTAGAGGGAAATGCCTCCCATTTGTGTGTTTTCTATACCGTCGGTGCTAGTCACCAACCTGGGGCCCACTGGAGGCATGACACGAGGGTAATTATCCCCCTTCTATAATTTCCATCCTAATAGGGGTACACATTGTGGGAAGGGGGTCCTGATAGAGTGGTACCAGAGGGAGGTTGAGTTATAAGATTGAATTTGTAGTTAGGAATAGGTGTGGTTGCATGGGATGTTTGGGCAACAATGTCAGTCAAGTTTATCAAGTGTGTAAACACTTGAGACCAGCTAAGACACTGGCATTGTAGGCCCCCTATGATCTGATGTATGGACAATTATGTTTATAATGAATAATAAATTAGTGATACTAGTAACAATGTAGAGACCTAGGAAAGGATCATGCATCATTCTTCCTTGTGCCTGTGTTTGAATGGGTAGACCTTGGGATAGGGTAAAAATAAATGAATAAAATAAAAAAATTAAATAAATAATGTTTCGTCTTCTATATTCCATTTTTTGGAGCCCTAACTATTTGATATTTTTCTGGTATGGCTCCAGGTTGACATCCTCCTCAGGATCACAATGAAGATTTCTAGCAGGCTGTGCCAGCAGATCGCCATCAGGTAATAGTAGAAGACAATGACACATGGAAAAGGAAACTCTGAGTTCTTTAGCCCCAGAGCCTACAGATTTATGAGGGACCCATTTCAGATGTATTAACAACATACTAGTTAGAGGACGTTGGGATATGAATCAGTTTGATCCGTGCTCGGAATGAGAACTGGGTTTCCTTGGTTGTGTTAATGCTGCATGAATCAGAGAGGTATTGGTGGTTCTATTTCCTTAAGCATCATGAGGAGTCATTGATCATTGGGACAGAGTTCCAGGAAAAGTTTAGAGGGAGTTTATTTCATTGACTGTGAGGGCATCCAGTTTTCAAGAGCTTCATGCCCTTTGATGGGGGAGATCGAGTGTGTGAGAGTTTGGAATCTGTTTCAGGAACCATTTATAATAATCTTCGGACCTATTTCAAGTTAAGGATGCTAGGGAAAGGCATTTCAAGAAGGTGTTTTTTCAAGATATCCAGTTCCATGTCACCCCATTTATGTTGATGACATTTCTTGAGGTACTAGCGAGGGCAGAGTTTGTCGAGAGGACAATGGCCAGAACCAGATCATCATGAGAGGGGAGTCATCGTGATTACTCATGAATCATGGTTGCGGTCTTGAGTTCCTATTTTTCAGGGCAGAAGATTTTTTTTTTGTCTGGGGGTTGGTCATAGCCCTCAACATCTCATTTCTCTTGGGGTAGAAGCTCATAGGAATATTTGAAGGGATCAGGTGCTTGTTTTTATTATGGTGGGCATGGTCATTATTAGCATGTGTGCCCAAACCTTCAGTGGAGTCATCATGCACCATATGCTCCTCTCCAGGTTCATTGGATGAGGAAGTTCCAACAGAGGCAAAAAAAGTAGGTTTCACCAGCTTTGGATAATTAGAGGGTAGATGGGGAAGGCATTGGATAGCCTCATGCCACTCCAAATCCTTAGAGAGTAGAGAGTGTCCATGGTGGTGTTCGTCATCAGGGATAGAGAGGTCATGGAGGAGGACGTGGTCAAGTTCTTGCATAATTGTAGCCTGCTCCAGGCGAGACAGATGTCTTTTGTGGTACCCTTTTATTGTTTTCTACCCTGGAATATAAATTGTTTGATTAAGGAGAAACACACTCTTTCATAACACCTAACCTTGTCTATGCTTTGGGATATGAGGTAGAGAGTCTTCCAGTGTCCTTGGCGTTAACAATGCCAGTTAGAGGCTGAGTTGACATGTTTTATTTATGTAGAGATGGTTATATAGTTTTTTGACAGCACCTCTCTTGGGGAGATTTCCTAGGTTTATGAATACAACAATACAATTTCATCTTCGGCATGGATTTGTTGTATTTGGTGCAGGCTATGAGGTATTTCTTCTGGAGACAGGTTGTGTTCTTCGTTGCATATTGAGAGACAATGGTGTTCATTGGCGATTAAGTCCCTCAGATGTGTTAGAGGCGTGTCGCGTCATTATCATACATGATATTTGAGATGATGATGAGTTCTTCAGAGATTTAATAGTTGGAGTTTCATAGGTTCATAGAAGATTACCCTGAAGTCATTCCAAAATAGGTTGTAGCATTACCCCCAAGATGAGAGATCGAGTTTAGGATCATGAAATAACTAGGAGCATCTTTTATTTTTATTTCTCCATACTGGATAGCCCAATATCGGTTATTAGAGATATTAATACAACTTCATGGTTTGTTATAGTGTGGTTTTGTTTGGCCGAGTGTGTCACCATGGGGTGAATATGTTTTGTTAGTGAAGAAGGCTGATGACAGTTTGCCATTGTGTGATGATTATCATCATTTAAACAAAGTGACCGTGAAGAATCACTATCCTCTTCTTCATATTGATGAATTATTTGACCAATTTAAGGGTGAATGCTTGTTCTCCAAGATAGACTTGCGGTTAGGATATCATTAGATGCGTGTGATGGATGAGGATATCACGAAGACTGATTTATGTTGTCGTCAAAGTTATTATGAGTTCATTGTAATGACATTCGGCATGAAAAATGATCTAGTTATGTTCATGGGATTGATGAACATTGTGTTCTGTGAGTTTCAATACATGTTGGGGGTGGTTTTCTTCGATGACATCCATGTGTACTCCACGTATGAGAAGGAGCATGCAGAACATCTACACGATGTTTTGGGAGTTCTTCATCAACATTATCTATTTGGGATGTTTTTGATGTGTGAGTATTAGGATTGAATATTCTGTTTCATGGCGTACATTGTTCCCTAATAGGGATTAGTTATGGATCCATCAATGATAGGGGAAGTTGTGTCTTGGGAATCCCCCAAGTTAGTGTCATAAGTGTGATGTTTCTGTGGTCTCACAGGATACTACATGTGGTTCATAGATGATTTCACTTGAGTTGGGACACCATAGATAGCATTAACCAAGAAGGATTAGGCATCGATATGGTCTGATCTGTGTCATGCAGCATCGAGTATCAAATGGAGAAGTTGGTATGTTCTATAATTCATTGTCTTTATATGAGGGAGTTCAGTTTGATTTTTTCTACGATGCTTCATATCTGGGGTTAGGATATTTTCTGATGCAATGAAGATCAGCTTTTTCTTATGGGTCTCAACTATTACATGACCATGAATGTAACTATTCCACCCATGGTCTTGGGTTGGCAGTTGTGGTGTTTTCTCTGATGTTATGGAGACATTACATTATTGGTGAGCACTATGTGGTTTTCACCGATCATAATAGGTTGAGATACATTTTCTACCAGCATGACTTGAACATATGATAGTGTTGATGGATGGAGTTATCATGGTGATACAACATCAAAAGATCACATACACTTTGAATGAGGAATGTTGTAGTTGATGCGCTAAGTCGAAAGTCACGTACTGATGTAGTACATGAACTTGGTGACTCCTGAAGTGTGACGGAATATCTATCGGCATTAAATCTTGATAAAAGAGAAGTTTGGTGGAAGAGGTTGTCTTTTTCATATGATGGTGTAGTAATATATGTTGTAGCAGGTGGAAGTGTTGTAGTTGGGGGATCTAGAGGTGGTGGTCTGGAGAGATCTTGTTTTTTAGGGCGAGGCCCATAATGGTTTGTATGAGGATGAACAACACTGAGTGTTGTATCATTGATGGATTTTTGTTCCTTTAGCCATGCACAAGGTGGTTCTCATAGAGTTCCATAGTTCACCTATAACGTTGCATCCTGGCATGAAAATGATGCACTGATCCTTGAAGTGTCAGTTTTGGTGGCATGGGATAAAGCGTGTAGTTGCGGATTCATGTTTCAATGTTTGGCCTGCCTGAAGGTGAAGCTCGAACACTATGTTCATGGTGGTCTAATCTAGTTGTTAGATGATCCTCAGTGGAAGTGGGAGGACATCTCAATGGACATTGTTACTGGTTTACCTCTATCTCTGAGAGGAAATGATGCTATATGGGTGGTAGTGGATCGTCTAACAAAATCACTCCATTACATAGCAATTAGGGAGTCTAGCTCAGTGGATGTTTTGTCGAGGCAGTATCTGGTGGAGGTGGTCTGACTTTATGGAGTCCCAAGGATGATCATTTCTGATCGAGATCCTCTTTTAATCTCTATACTCTATAGAGTTATCTAGCATGCTTTTGGTTCTCAACTAGGCCATGGCACTGCTTTTCATCCTCAGACGGACGGTCAAACAGAACATACCATCCAGAATCTTGGTGAAATGTTACACTCTCATGCCCTGGATTTTGGAGGTTTGTGGATGAGGAACATACCCTTTGGGGAGTTCTCTAACAATAATAGTTTTCACTCCACCCTCAGTATGGAGACTATTGAAGCCTTGTATGGTCAGCCTTGCCGTTCACTGATGTGCTAACTAGGGTTAGAGAGTCAGCAATTCCTAGACCAGAACTAGTGCAGAATACAATAGAGACAGTTCAGGTGGTTTGTGAGAGGATGAAGGTATCACATGATCTTCATAAATCAAATTCCAATCAATGAAGGAGACCCTTAGTGTTTGATGTTGGGGATCCCATGTTTCTAAAGGTGGCTCCCCATCATGGGTATCGATGGATTAGTCTTCTGAGTAAGATTTCTTCCGGGATTGTGGCTCTTTTGAGGTGTTGGCTCATGTTGGAGCTGTTGCATATCGAGTAGCAGTTCTCCCATAGATGATCCAGATACATGATATTTTCCATGTATCACATCTCCATCATTATCTTCATGATGACTCTCACATCGACGATTGGAGAGATACCAATGTTGATGATGATGTTACATTTGAGGAGCAACATGTGGAGATCCAAGACCACAATGATAAGTTATTTCATTGGTGTTCTATCCCATTGGTATGTATCTTGTAGTGACACGATTGCAAGGAGGAGATTACCTAGGAACATGAGTCACATATACGTTCTCAGTACCCATAGTTTTTTGATGTTTATCTCATTTAATGGAACAATGTCCCCTTTGTGGTTATAGACGCTTTGGATTTATGTTATTGATTTCTTGGGTTAATTCTTGTGGTTTGTTCTCTTTTGAGAGGTATCTCGATGGATGGGTTTTCTTACTTATTTTATATTTCCATTTATGTAGGTTTTGTATTCTCGGGGATGGGAATGTTTTTGGAGGTATCTGATGTAATGGCCCGGAACTATCTAGTCAATTCATTTGCGAAAATCTGGTGTCTGAGGTGTTCAGGGAGGTTAGGTCGGCTTATCCCAAACACTTTTCCAAATTTCCAATTTGGAGAATTGTTCCAATGGTAGACCACTATGAACAGTTCCAACGATACGATTATGTGAACAGTGCAACAGTAACCTTATTTGAACAATGTAATCGGCATCCTTATGTGAATTGTGCAATGGTGACCTTATGTGAACAGTTTCATCTGTAGCCTTAGGTGAACAGTGAAATGGTGACCTCTTTCATTTTCCAAATTTTGAGTTCATGAATAGTGTTCCAGAACGGTGAGGTTCGACCGGTGCCCTCTTTCCTTTTCTAAATTTTAGGTTCATGAATAGTTTTTCCATAACGGTGAGGTTCCAATGGCGACCTCTTTCTATTTCCAAATTTTGTGTTCATGAACTATGCTTCCAGAATGTTGGGGTTCCAATGGTGACCTCTTTCCATTGCCAAATTTTGATTTCATTATCAATGTTTCCAGAATGGTGAGGTTCCAATATAGACCTCTTTCTTTTGCCAAATTTTGATTTCATGAATAGTATTCCTATAATAGTGAGGTTCCAACAGTGACATATTTCCTTTTACAAATTTTGAGTTCATGAATAGTGTTTCCAGAACTGTGTGGTTCCAATGATGACCTTTTCGCATTTCCATATTTATAGTTCATGAATAGTGTTTCCAGAATGGTGAGGTTTCAACAGTGACCTATTTCCTTTTCCCAAATATGAGTTCCTGGACAAGTTTTCCATAATAGTGGGATTCTAACTGTGACCTCTTTCATTTCCCAAATTTTGAGTTCATGAACGGGGTTTCCAGAATGGTGAGGTTCCAACGGTGACCTCTTTCATTTTCCAAATTTTGAGATCATGAACTATATTTCCAGAACAGTTAGGTTCTAACAGTGAGCTTCATGAATAATGTTTTTCTTTTTCCAAATTTTGAGTTTGTGTAAAGTGTTACAAGCTTTTTAATGTTTTCCCATTAAATGTTTCCATGGATGAAAAATGTTTTTAAATCCTTTTTAAGGACTCTCAAGCTGATTCAAAGGTCATTACTACTATATTAATTTTACTATGTCTCATTATTATTTTACATGGTCTAACCATGTGGTTTAATATGATCCTCTTTTAATGGAAAATCCAGCGTATCTTAAAACACTACTCCGTTAAATCATTAAACAAGACTATATATCTTCCTACATAGTTTTTCCAGTTTTTTCTTGGCTGTGAGATGCACGAACCGTTCATTCGATCCAGTAGGAGTTTCTCAATCAAACATTCCCCCTTGTATTAGTTTCACAATGTTTTGATGCATTCAATCATTATCGATCAATCTTCGATATAATGTATGATCTATCGTCATTATTTTGGGTTCATCTCTTTATGTTCCTCCATTCCCTTATTATGAAATGCTATTTCAATGTTCCTAATGGGATTTTATTTGGTGTTTACCAGTGTGGTACTATCTCTTCATTCTCGGGTGGATACAGTTGTCACGAGGGGAGGAGATCGTAACCCATTGTATGGCTCGTTCTTGTATAAAGTACATCATGATCTATTTGAGGTAGGGGATTCAATGCTTCCCTTTTCTTTTACAGGAAACTGTGTAGTTGTCACGTTTTATCCCACTGGATCACAATGGAATTGATATAATAAATATTTTAACTAGATAAATAAATTGATATTGATAGAATGTAATTGCCTCTTGTTATTCAAGATAGGTTTATATCTATGTTTTCTTTGATTATATTTTAATTTTGGACGGAATATAATAAATAATTAATTGCTGGAATTAATAGATAATTGTTTGACTAAAGATAATGACGTATATAAATGAATATGTTTATTCTTGTTGTAATTTGATGTTAATCATATTGGTGCAGTAAGAATGTTTAATTATTAATGATTGATTGCTGCATTGGATTCCCAAATTTGGAAAAAAAAAATATAAATCAGTTAATCCAATATGGATTAAAGAATATGATTTTTTTTAAATATAATTTATTGTAGGGTTAACATTTACCATCTTTCTTGTTTAAGGGCCAAGATACCAATTGATATTAAAGTTTTTCTCATACTGCTTGTGTCAATATGAGAGCCTAGATGGCTGTTGTGATATTTGATGGCTGGGAAGCGTTCTATTTATGGAAGCAGTTGATACCTAGAGTGGCAAGATGAATTATTTTATGAATATGGATGTATGGGAGGACACCAAGGATGATTAAATGGGTTGTATGTGAATGTTTTGATTCTAGATGATTCTTATTGGTTGATTATCTTCTTTACATTCTCCACTGCTCAAGGAAACTGGTATTTCTTACCCATCATATGAAAGGGGAAAATACGTGTGAGGTACGCCATGTGCTTTCTGTGATTATCTTCTTAAGGGAGGATGAGTATATTTGCTTCCTATAGGAGGTAATGACTTGATGGGTAGTTCATCTACTCACCGTGTTGATCCCCCTTGTGTTTAGTATCATATAATGTTGTTCTAGAATTCCTCAGAATATGGAAATGTAATTATGTAAATAAATAATTGAATGAATTATTATAACCCATGGGATTATAGCATACTGGACACAAAGTGGTTTTCTTAATTTGAAGGATTAGAGGACTTTGGCTGTGATGCTAATGAAATATAAAATGGAATTTTTTTGGTTAATTAATTTTTAATGAATAAATTAAGGTAATGTGAAACTAATAAAAATTTAATGATGTAATGTAATTAATTGCATTCAATGGTTGTGTGCTTATAGGATACATGTTCTTAGAAGTGAAATACACTAGTCTGATGGGAGTTAGCTGAATTTGAATATATGACTAGGCTATTCACTATAATGTGGTTGTGAGCTATAGTATATTTTTTACATTTTGTGTTTCTATATTCTACTCCACCCTATTAGTAAGGGAAACTAACACCCTATTGATTCTGAGCCCTAGGGGTGTTTTTCCCAACATTTAGGTGGGAGGATGGATGGCTGACTACCCCCTTTGGTATCAATCTCTTTTTTTAGTAGTTACTCGTGCTAGTAGGAACATCGGTTTGTTTTCCCCATACATGTGTGTAGAGTGTTTTAATTGATTATGGTTATTCACAGTCATATATTCTGGATATAGTATCATATGGACTGTTATAGGTGTAATGGGTATAGGCTGTGACGACTTCAGGATTCATTGTCTGTGTGTAGGGTGTAATGGCTGGAGGTATAATGACCGATGAATAATACACATTATGAGAACTGTCATGGGTCCCCAAAACTACCTGGTTACATTCATGTGTGGACATGGTGGTTTTTTAGGATGAGGTTAATGTTGTGGTGCTTCACCCAGGTGTCTGCAGGTAAGACTTTTTGGGTAGAGATGCTTAGGAAATGTGAAGTTCGGGAAAATCAACAAAATAGTTGGGAAGTAGTATTGGGGTACCCTTGATATTCTTTATTCTATTATATACTCTTGAATGAGTTACATGGTGAGGCTGGGAACATAGTATAATTGCTTAGGTTATGAGTTAGATTCACTTTTTGTTCACTGTGATTTAGCAAGCTTTCATTACATTTTCCCGAGATGCTTTGGGGAGGATCCTACTGATTATATTGTTATACTCACCCTCTGTCTATATATATTATTTTTTTATGTCACTTGGAGATGTTTGGAGATCAAGATGGTTTCTAGTAGCTTGGGGTTTTTAGAGCTATTCGGTCTTATTGTTGTTGCTGTTTTTAATGTCTTTTGGTTATTTACAATTTTCCCCTTTTAGTTATATTAGTTTTCATGACATAACATATTTGTACATGGAATTTCTTAGATATTGCTCTCTGATTTGTAGTTTGTTGGTTTCAATCTTATCTCTCTCTTCTTCAAGTGTTATCCTAGAGGGCATTGCCTCCCATTTTCGTGTTTACTAAACATTTAGTGATAGTCGCCATCCCGGGTCCTATTGGAGGTTAGACTCGGAGGTCATTATCTCCCTTCTCACATTACCGGCCCTGGAGGGGTACACTTTGTAGGGAGGGGGTCATGAGGGTTTATGATCATAATATTAATATAAAAAAAATACTTTTATATTGAATATATTTATGTTATTATATAATATTGATATAAATATAATTAAATGGATTCAATGTTGAAATAAAAAAAATAATCATTGATTAATATTACCTCTTCTTCGGGTATCTCTATTTAGTTCTCACCAAAGACCATACATGGTCGGGATTTTTCTTAATGTAATGCATTTAAGATTAGGGGAATAAAGTGTATAAGTTATTTTTTAGGTATTATCTATATTAATTAGTATATAATGTGTTAAGATAGTGGGATAGATGTTGGGCACTTACATGTGAGAGAGAGGACATGCTTGGAATTTTTTAAAATAATGTTAGCTATACACACGTTTGTACATAAAAAATATTTACTAATTTAAAAAATTTCATACATGAAATTCTTATTCTTAACATATGGTTATAATATTTTTCTTGGAAAAATATCTAGATCATTTAACAAATATGTTTAAATATTATTCACATGATACACTTTTTTTTCACTTAATCATCATGAATAATTATTACTATTTTCACTAATTAATATCTTAAAAAATAATTAATAATTATTATACAGTATAATTTATTCTTATTAAAATTATTAATCCATTTTTGAATATTAAATTCATGTATGGGTCCTAAAATAATTTAAAATTTCTTCTAAAAAGAAGATGAGATAATGGGTTTTTATGTGATGAAGTCAAAATGTTTTAAATTTTATTATATCCAATTTCAATATTAATTGTTTTTATGACCCAACGTTTAGAAATTTATTATAATTGATATAATTATACTTTAACCTAAACTTGAAATATAATTTAACTTTAGAGTCAAATTTATTGGAATTTCAAATTTAAATTAAAAGTCAGTATTTTTAACTATTAATCAGAAAAATAATATTTTCAAAAAAATCCCAAAAATTCACCATAAGATACAATTGAAATAATTATATAAATAATTTTTAACATAGTGTTTAATCTATCACAATATTAACATGTTTTTTCATATAATTTAATCGTAACATGATACATCATGTAATGAAAACCATAAAATAATTTTAATTTATTTATAAATCTTAATTCACTGAAAATAATATTGATATATTCTACCCTTATCGTTATTTTATCTTCAATATTTATCAAGTTCATAAATGATTTTATAATTCAATTTTTCTTTCATACGAAACCGGATTAATAATAATAATAATAAAATATTCAAAATGGGAATGAAGGAACAAAACAGTTAACTAATGTAACTCATTAATATATATAACCATAAGAGAATATAGATTGAAAATGAAGATGTGGACATGGAAGGAAAATATAAATAATTATAGAGACTGATATATTTAACTAATCAAAATGGATCGATGATCCAAGGAATGTTAATGATATAAAAACAATACATCTTTGATGATCTAAGGTACTATTTGATTCATGAAAACATTTTTATTTTATCATTCACTTCTCATGGTTTAAGTATTTTCACAAGGACATATACTTAATATATTTAACTACATATAATATGCAGAAGCCATTTTTTTGGTTGATAATTTTTCACATAATCTATTAATAAATGAAATTATGTTTAATTTGTTATCCCAAATGACCAAATTGATCATAACATCCATATATATAATTATAATTATTTATATCTATCTTTTTTTATCATAAAAATTTGTTATCCTAGTTTATAAAATACACATAAATTATAATATAGTGAATACATATATTATTATCTAAAAATGCATTCAATGTTTAATATAAACCATTTCCCAAATGGTTATCCTTTTAACCCTTCTGAAATGTGATGACCCATAACATTACAATGAAGGTCACTAATTTTCTAAAAGTAATCATTACAATGATCTCCAATATATCAAAAAATTTATCATGATTGTTACATATCAATCATGTGCACACACTCATCATGTATTCTCATGAAACATGGTAATAAACTGAATTAACATAATACAATGTAAAAAATATACATGCATCCACATTTCTTATATAAAAAATTTGATTATTGGATATATTATATAAATGTAAATATGATTTAATAACCATCCTTGATATCATAAAACACTTTTTGAATGAATAATTAATCCGTTGCAACATAATTAGTGTTATCCAATTTACATTGGTCTGATCTAATATCTATTATTCCAAATTAAACACTTTTCTCAACATCAGGAACATATTAAGGGATAACATACTTTAATCATCTTTTTTCCCAAAAAATATTATCATTCCATTAAATAACTTATTTAATCCATCAATACATTTTAAAAAACTATTTTAGAACCTAAAAAACATATAAAGAAAAATAATTAAATATTTCACATTTCATAATTCATGAATCAAAAAACATAAACAAATTGATCATTACAACTCACCCTTAATATATTAATCAAGCCTCCTCATCCTCATCCACAATAACACTTTTTATTCATATGACATTTTTTTTCACGGTGTCATAAAAAATATAACATTTACTCATACCACCTTTATGACTTTCTTCATAATCATTCCACTACAGAAATTGATTTTCACAATTCTCATAATTTACAGACAAAATGAAATAAAAATTAAACGATATCAAATGTAGACTATTATTCCCATCCATAATGACAGCCAGATATTTATTTATACCATTATAGTAATGTGCCTTGTGTCCTTGATTTCCATAATCAAAACATTTTATCTTCCCTTTGAGACATTCCCTAGAGTTCCCCTTCCCAAAATCCTAATATATATTAAAAAAATTTCATTCCACCATGGTCACCACTATAAAAAAACATAACTATATCTTTCATTAATTTCTTTGTTAAATCAGAGACTTGGTTGACATACACATTTTAAAAAATATCCCCTAAAAATGATTTGTCATAATCACAACATCATTTTCATCACAAGTCATCCCACTTGCTTTCTCATATATAAATCATCTTTCATGATCAATGTTACCCCAATTCCTTCAAATTACAATCATTTACTAAAACTATAAATAATATTTCTAGAAAAACATATCATTGTGTAAAACAACATAATCCTATGAAATCACTTATTGGTTGTCTAAATCTTGTCACAAAAATCATTAAAAATTAACACATAAGGTTATATTAGGTTATTCATAGTCATATTTTACTTAATTCCATAATGATGTACCATATATAGTTTTTCAATTTCAAGGAAGATCCCCTGAGATTGTAAAAATAGGTGTACTTGAAACGTTTTTGTTGTACACCTGTTCCCAATTGAGTCTTGATCAAAATGGTGTTTTAGGGGTTCTAACCCAAAGTACATCTATTCTCGATTCACATCCACTTGTTGTAACCAAACATGGATGTGTGTCTAGGAACCCACTTTCTCTACACATTCAATAAATTATTGTACATATTCATATATTTTAACTGATCCTTAGTCATATCATTTGAGACATAAAAAAGACATATTTTTCTAATTATTCATTAGAATATTAAAATTTTTTACATAATTATTTCTGAATGATTAATAAACATCTATATCGAATAATATTATAGAAACCCAAGATTTTTATAAGTTGATATTACATCTTTTTTAGTTAAATATTCCAGAAATTTCAAATATAAATTTGTGATGACTATAACAGTTTAGTTCTTTTAGAAACATGCAAACATAATTTTCTAAAATAGTGAAATATATTCAAAATCTATCATAAATATCATACATTTTTGTAATATTCACATGAATAACCTACTTAAAACGAATATTCATAACTGAGGGAAATGAATCATAAAAATTTCGAGCTAAAATGCTTAGTAAATGTAAAAAAATGAAGATACATAAGAATTAAATAATTATAAGAATATTATAAAATGAAAATAACATTTAAAATCAATGCACTGCCTACCAAATATCATATCAATGAATCATGGAACAATCATTAGTGGTTCATAATAAACAAATCAAAATGAAATAAAAAAACCCAAGTCTTGAGGGAATAAAATTTGTATGTGATACATATACTTGTGGAATACATATCATCATATAATATTTTCAATTTTTTTAAATAGAAATAAGCTCATTAATATGTTAAGGAAAACAAATCATTCCCAGATGTGATCATTTAGAAATTATTCCAAGTCCACACATAATATTACGAACATGTAATAAGGTTCACACATAACACTGTGAACATGTAATTAGGTTCAAAAATAACATTACGAACATGAAATATTTTCCATGTATTAATGGCTACACATACCAGATGGGACACACAGAAATACCTAGTGGAAACCCTATATTCTTATGTATGGATCAATCTTTGTTCAAACTAGGTATTATTGAATCTATTTTACTCTATGATCCATCCCTATTTTACTATATTAGGTTCACTCCGCATTCTTGAGATTTATTATTGTATCATGTTCTATACATGTTCCACCAATATATTACTATACAAGTTTCACTCCCCATTCTAGGTGTGTTTTATGGTACTATGGTCACTTCAAGTTCCATCCCTATATTAATATATTGAGTTATCTCACCGTTCAAACCATGCATTACAATATCAATTTTGTTCCTCATTTCATCAATATAATAATTATACTATTTCTATCCCTACTCTAGTATTTTATAACTATACCATTTTAACTTACCATTACATAAATATCTATTTCTTGAGATATATAAATCATTATGAAATTCTTTTAGGGGATATATATGTCCCAAAAATCACATAATTATAACCATATTTATGTGTTCCCCAAAATTAATAATATTTTTCATAACATAACCCTTGAAAATAAATGGGTATCTTGAACATATATTCAACTCATAAACTTTGGAAAATAGATATGATTCGTAATCATTTCATTATAGCATAACCCATTAATATAATCAGGTTTCATAATATTATAACTCATGGAAGTGAAATGGGTTACGTATGCCTATTGCTGGTGAAAGTAAAATGGCTTTCTTAAGAATCATTATATCATAACATGAACCATTCAAAAAAATAATATTAATAGTATACATTGAACATATCCCCATTAATTCATGAATAATTTCAATGGATTTCATATTAGATGGGAAAAAATAATGAGTGGTCATTTAAATCATTAATTAAGTTAAATATCATATCCACTTCAAAAAACACTTATTTAAAATTAAATCATTTTGAAAACCATTTCATTTAAAAAATATTGAAAACATATAAATGATGATTTAAAAATCATTCACGATAATATTTAATCATAAATTGTTTATAAAATCTTTTATATTGATGATATGCTTCCCAAATTTGTAAATGAATAATAAAAAATCATTTCAAAATATTTTTAAACAAAAACTAATTTTCAAATGTTTTTATTTGAAAAAAATTATCGAAAACATAAAAAATAATATTAGGAAATCCCTAAAAAAAATAGTAAACATAAGATCAATTTTAAAAATCATATTTTTGAGAAATACCATTGAATGTATATAATTGAATCATTGAAAATCCATTAAATTACTTTTTAATAATAAATAATTTCTCAAATCCATTTCCATAAAAATAACATTGAAAAAATAAAAAAGATGCAGTTGAAAATACATTAAAACAATTAATTAAAAATTATTCCTTTTCAAAAAACACATTCTATGATATCAAAATTTATATATAATTTAATGAAAATTGAAATCATTTTTAAGAATATTATTTGATGAAAATAGAGTTTTGATCGACCAGAAATTTTTTCATAAAAACATTATATTGAAAACATGAATACATAATGAGGGGGAAATGATTAGTAAAAATTATTCTCATGGAATATAAAAAGGATAATAAATTTTCAGAGAATTATTTAGAGGTAGATAATGAGATATCAAAATTGGCGACACAGTAAAAAACAATCCTCACAGATGATGTGCTTATCATATAAATCCAATACCACTTTTGTAACCCTGAATCAAATGCCCCATGAATGAGTAAGACAATATGAAATAAAAAAACATAATTATGATTAATAAATTAAATATATTTCAATTCAAATTGTTTTTATATAGATATCAATTACGATTATAGATGAATATTATAATCTTTGTCTCAATGAAGAAAAAATGGGACAAGAATCCCTTACCTGTTAGGCAACATTTGAATTATAATCCCAATGAATTGGATATAATATTATCGATATATAAATAATTATAATTATTCGTAAAATAATTATAATTGTTAGTAAAATAATAATAATATACATTCATTTGATGTATAGAAAAATATAAAAAAAGAGATGGTAAATATAACAAATGTCTCACAAAATTAAAAACCGAGATGAAAATATCACATTATTAGAGTAAATATTCAATCATGAGATACACGAAAAGAAAAAAATCACACGAAACAGTTAATATCATATAAAATATGATATTCCTAATATAATATGTCATAAAGAAGATTATTGACCACACAATATAAATGAGTTGTGAACACGGCATAAGTATCACATAAATAAAAGTGAGAATAGAAATACCCTTACCACAAGTCTTGATTTCTCATGTACTCATTGAATACTAATTTATAATAAAAATAATATTCTCATAATTAAATTATAGAATAATATTCATTTATATCATACCATATGTGATTTTTTATGACCATTCATTCCATTTTATTTATAATTACTTTTTAATATTACTTTTAGGTAATAATCACATTGTTTTATATCTTTTTTCATTTGTTATATTTTAGGTCTAAAAAATTTAATTATTATTTAACAATCACCATAATTATAACCATGAATTAAATATAAAATATATTTATTATATATTTTCTTATAATAATTATTATGTGATATAAATATAACACATAATACACTATTAATAGAGATGGTCGACCCTATGTATAGCGGAACGATGTTTCCATTTTCATGAAGGATTGAAATAAATAATAGTATATGATATAATATAATTAAAAAATAATTTCTATTTCATATATATATATATATATCATAAATGTTTATTAAACTCTTCTGTAATACATACAATTTTAAGTGTGAACAAATCATATCACTTCGTGTGGAGATTTTCTGTCATACAAACAAAAAACAATGTGGTATTGCCAAAAAATTAAAATCACATATTATTTTGTTATTAAAATAGAATAATTTTATCCAATATAATTTAAATATCAAATATATATAGTAAAACAATCTTTATTCCATAAAATTGATGGTATAAATGGTAAATGAATGAGACATGTTCATGAGGTGGTACTCCACTATACATAGGAAGAATGATTTGATAACCCATTTGATAGAAATGTGTGTAGTTTTATGTTATAACCATAAAATATAAATATATCATAATATTTAATATACCATGGTTACTGTATCTTAACTACATAAATATAATAAATTGGGTTTGAGGAACAAATTAAATATAAATGTTAGTTCCTGAACGTTACCTATTCTTTCAGTATTTATTTCACGATTCAACCATGACCATCCATGGTTGGAATTAATCTCAATATAAAAATTTTAGATGAGAATATATATTGAGATAACTGATCTGGGATGTTATTTTCTATAACAGTTGCTAATTAGGGTGATAAGAGAAGCGGATAGTTGGTGGCCTTTTATAAGTGAGGGAGAGGGCACACTTGGTATTTTTGAAATGAATCAAACTTGTGCCAACTATATAACAAAAATATTCTTAAATTATTCAAATAATGAGACAAATGTGGTTTTGAGGTCCAAATTTTTCTATTAAATTGGTTTTTGGAATGTTTTTGTTTCATTTTCCCCTTATGATTAAATTTTAGTCACTTGGGGATGCCATTTTTTATCTATCCTTAAAAAAATAATAACTATTTTTTACTTATTATTATGGAAAAAAATAATATTTAATAAATATAAAATATAAATTATTTTGTTTTTAAATTTAGAATTCAATTTTATAATTTCAATTCACATAAGAGGAAAAAAATAATTTAAAAATATTTTCATAGATTGGACGATATAATGTTTTTTAAGTGAAAATATTTAAAAGATTGTAATGTATTAATATATAATTTTAGGTGTGAAATTGGTCCCAGTACCACTAAATAGATTAATTGATACAATCTTGAAGTAATTATACATTAAATTGAATTAAAATTTTAATTTCGTCATTATATATAAATTAATAGGACTGTAAGCTTTCAATTAAATTTTTTTTCTCAATATTAATAAGAAATTATACTTTTTAGAAAAATCATGTAAATTCATCCCATGATAATTATGATGTTACAATTTCAAAAATGATATTTCATTTTCTGAAATATAATTTAAATTTTATTAAATATTAGGTTTAAAATAATTGAACCATTAAAAATAACAAGGACTACCTTTTAGAAAAATACATTTGTTCATGGGTAAAAATATACATATTCATATATATTATATATAAATCACATAAGGGTAATCATAAATATTTTACTGAATAATATTTATATATATCAGTAAGTTCATTAATCATAACAGGCTTGTCTAGTTTATTGAGATAAAATACTTGTTGGCATAGAAAAAATAGTTTTCTAGAAAATGAATTTATTTATTAAAAATTAATACATTAATTCATTAATAATTAATTTTATTCCAAAGAATTCATATCGTAAATATGGATCAACCATATCATAATGATATATTTAATCTATTTTATAACCACAATTCTAATTTCAATTAGGTTTCTATAAAATTATTTCAAAAATATATAACATTTAATTTAGACACAAAGTTTCATTTTAGCCTAGCTATGCTAAGTGCCTCATATAGCACAATATAAAATCATTGTTGGGTGAATCGTTTTCTAAAAATGGAATTTTATTTTAAATAATTCCAAATCAATGTTATAGGTACTAAAACCTAACGTCGATTTTGTGTGTAGTAGAATATAATATGTGTGTTGTATATAAAGAAACATTAACATGGTGTAGCTTACAAAGTAATACATCATCGAATTTTAGTATATTTGAAAGTATAATTCATAAAAACACATTGTGATATATCTAATATCATGTAAAATATAATTTTTTATTATTCAAGCATTATTATGCAATAGTATTTCCTTATTAACCAACATTAAATGTATCATTTATTGTAAAATATAATGAATTACATTGTCCCATATTTCAATCTCCATAAATCATTGATAATTGTTTACATATATATTAACTTTTATTTTTATTAGATTGAAATTTTTTTTGATTTATTGTAACTGCTACATCGTTTTTTACAATAATTATTATAAAAATACCATTCATTATTTATATTTATCAAAAAAACATATTGTTTTCCTTTTCATCCTCTAATGGGATTCGTATGGGGAAATTTATATACACGACTGGATGATATTTTTGAATAATAACATCATCAGTTAATGATATTGATCATATCCTTCAAATGAAAAATTTAATGTAGAGATCTATAGTTTATTCACATATTTAAGTGGTCCATTTAGATTTAATATCTATTATAGTGTTTTATTTCATACCAAAATATATCTCTATGATCAATTCCATTTTAATGGCCCATCATAAAATTTCTTTAAACATTGAACCTTGATCAACTACATAGAAAAATTGTTCTCTATGAAACAACACATCTTCAATGAAATATATCAAAGAATGCTAAATGGGTAACCTTTATTTTTAAATTGAAATAATGGTATATTATTATATGTAAATTCAACATTAAACAATATGAAATTTTCCCACATACTACTTCTTGGATGTACCGAAATGATTTTTATGTGGAGGATTTCACATTTTGATGATGGTATTATCATTTTTTACTTAACCATTAAAAAATGATCATTAATAATTATGTTTGTAATAAAAATATTAATTATGTATAATAAAAAATCTCCTAAAACGTTTTATTTCAACAAAATTATTCATTACAATCCATATATATATTTATGATTACTATGAAGATAGAAAATGAAGATCTATAATCATTATGTAATAGTTAATTATTTTTCTAATAGATGGTATATAAAAACATGTCCTAAATCATAATATTAATTCTCTATCAGAACATAATATTAATATTTTATATTTATTGTTTCTGTCTAATTTTTATATCTCTACATAATCTCATTTTAACTACATTAATGTTATTCATGATTGATTATAGAGAAACCAATTGAATGTATTAGGATATCAATACATCATTTATAATTTAGATCCTTAAACATTTCAGATTTATATATCTTCTGTAAAAACCAGTATTTTTAATGTTATATTATATATAGTGATGGAAATGAGGCCGTTCATAGCTAGAAATTGAAACTGGTTTGTGTTTGTTGTCAATTCACAGTATTCTGATCAGAGATTTCACAAGAAATTTTAACTTACAATACATGATAACAGTTGTTTTGAAGGTGGAATCATTTCTCAATGTTTGCAAAATTTTGTTCTCAAAATAAGGAGGATGAAACATAATTTGAGAACTATTTTTTCTTCAATGAAACTTCACAATTTTTTTTTAAAAAAATATATTTTTTGATTAATTTATTTTTTGAATATTTTATTTAACAAAAGGTCTAGGTTCATGAAGGTGGGGAGCTTCATGAATGTCTATTGAAAAGATGGTGGTCTGTGTGCAAAAAAAGGCCTCTTAAGTACTTAATGGGTAGAAGTTAATCTCTTTGACTATGAAAATTTTAGAACTGAAAATACATTATGGGATGATGGTAATATCTACAAATATAAAAATTTTCCCTTAAAGGTCAAATTTCAATAGATCTTCATATATTGATAAGCTTCTCCAATATTATTTTTTTGAGATTCCTGAAAAATCTACTAAGAGAAAGGGATCTTCATACAAGGATGGGCCTATAAATAGATGGGTACTATATCTTCATTCAATATAAAATAAATTTGAAAAAATATTGGATCACAATTATTTCTCAATTTTGGGAGATTCACGAATCTAGAATTCTATGTGATTTTGAGAATTGTGAAATGTATGATTTTTTATGATGAACACTAATGTGTGTGTGTTATGTTAGTTTTTTGAAGACTCGATTCTATGAGAAGGCATAGTGTTACAAAAATGAAGTGAGATTTGTGATTTTAGTATGTTCTATGAAGGATATGATCTTTGTTAAGGGAGTGTGTTAGGAAAAGGATTTTTTGTTTTTGAAGGGATGAAACATTGCAAGGAATTTCTTTATGAAAGATATTCATGAATGTTTGTTGGAATGAGAAAAATAGTATTTATATTAATAATGAAGGAGGTTTCATGAAGGCTGTTAGCTTCATGATAAGTAGATTTAAACATTTGGTTGATGTAGAAGGTTCATCCAAGTGAATCTACTCATAACTATAACACATGACGAGTCACGTTCTAATTAATGACATAGACTAATATTCCCAATAAACTAATGGGACCATCAAGTTGTTAAAATTATTGTGGAATCACCCTATTCAGTGAATTAAGGGGATTTAATAGAAGTGTTCCAAGGGAGGAAGTGTTATTTTCAAAAAAAACATGTAAATAAATTGTTCCTGGAATAGAGTGGCTGTGTGTGAACATTATTATTCCACATATATTAATGTTAAATGTATTTATGTAAGACTAACACCATGTTTGGATATGATCCTTGGACTAGCACAGATAAGTTAGAAATGTAAAACTTATACATTTTCTATAAACATTTAATGGTTTTATTAAAATAAAATTATTTTAGTCCATCTTTACATGTTCCAAAAAATGGGGGAACATGAGCCATTTTTAATCAAAAATTTGACACACTAATTCACAGATCCCCTCTTAGGTTGTAATGGGGTCGTACAAGTTGTATTAGATGGAAGGTTCAACTATGTTTTATTCTCTATAGTAAATCTATTCTATTTTTAGGATTTAATTCTCCTTCCTGAGTCAATAATAATATAGATTTTTGATGAAGACTTAGTTATCTCTAAGAAAGTGTTTATATCCACTAAGTCCAAGATTAACATGAAAAAAGAAAGATTATTGAATGTTTATCATGTCTATATTGTCTAAATAAGAGTTATTATTCAATTCTCCATGCCTTTTTAACAATTAATATATATTATTCTTGGATAATAATGAGGAGGCGTATTGGGATTCCTATAAAGAGATGAAAACCCATTCAACCACATGTAATTCATAATATTCAATCGATCAGTAGGTATGTGTTGTCTCCATTTAAATTTATCCTCTAAATAATGGCTCTAGAAAAAATGGTGATGATGATCAATATAAAACCTCATAATATTTTTTAATAGATAGTGTAAGATTTTGTATGCATTATATTCTTAAAGAATGAGCCTCCCTTGTTTGTGGAGTCATTAAATGTATGCAGGTGGAGATCACACAATTTTAATTAGATTTGATGCTCTAGAAAATTGATTACATGTAAAAATTCATTAATGTTAAAAGCACCCTAGATTGGTTGTAACCTTTTTATTATCAAATAGGAACATGAAATATATTACAAAAAATACCACAATGATTTTGATGATAAATTGGAGTATAAATGAATATTGAAGAATATATCTATTCACTTAAAGATAAATTTAAAAATAAAACTGATGTCATGAGTTTAAAATTGGGGAAAATATCAATAAAGATAATGGAACTTGACTCTTTGAATAAAAATAAATTTCTGCAACATGAAGATGATGTTATTATAATTAATAAGGTATTTTATTAAATAGTTATTATGATTTATGATCATAAAATCACATCAATATAAAATGTATAGATTTTGAAGATCAATTATCCAATAATGAGAAGAAATATATTAAGAGTATACAAAAAATTTCAATTACCACTAAAACTTCTCAATATTCATTAGAGGATTATAATTCTAAAAGACATCCAACAAGTGATAAGAAGATCATGCCCTTTATTATTACCTATCTCAAGAGGCTTGAATGAAATATGTACGATAGAAAAAAATTATAATAATTCTTATAAACCTATTATCTAGAAAATTCAATGTTTTAATTAATATACTAAAAAATTGTGTATAATGAGAGGTGATAAAAAACCTTCCCCAGTGACCGGGTGGATGAGCAATAGAGCACAGAATCTAGTTTTCCACAATGAAAACAATGTGCCATGAAGCAGATCTAACAACCATATATAAAAAATATAAAGGTTCAGTTTTTAATGTTCAGGATATAATATATTTTTTAATTATTCATTGGATTATTGGTACAATCCCCTTAATTAAAAGACCTTACGAAAGCCTATTCCTTGGTGAAAAAATCTAGAGAAAATGAAGAGACATCATCAAGTCCAAAAGATTCTGTATACTAAAAAAAGATTTGAAAAAAATAATAAGATATATGATGTATGAAATATAAGTGGTAATAATTTTGGTGCTTTTTTAACTGAAAATAATTTCAATGATTATGAAAATCGATGACCAAAAATGCCGGGTAGGTATGAAGAACCTTAATTGGGAAGAAATCTGAATAATATCGTGAATAAAAAATATTAGAATAAGATCTCTAGTAAGGAAGCTCAGAGGAACCTAGATTATAAATATAACTAATTGAAGGGTAGTTTATCCAAAATAACTACTAAGAAGGATAAAATTCGTAATAAACCATTTGGATAATCCAAAAATTCTACAATAGTTCTAAATGAGAGGACATATATTTTATCATATGATTTGGAAAAAAATGATTAATGAAGAACATGTACAGGCTAAGGATGGTCCAAAGGGAAACTTTAAGACTCCAGACAGTGAAATAATGAGTATTATATATTTAAATAATATGGTGCAACATTATTTAATGAAAATCTATGTGAGAGTTACATGAAATTTGTGCACATTACAAAAGATTATGAAACCTTACAATTAGAACAATTATAATTTCATCAGAGGAGTAAAAATTTATCATGCATAAATGATGTTAAGAAAAAAAATATACACATATGTCAAAGATAATGTGATGTGATTCAATATACAATATCATAAATCATATCATATGTTCAAATGTGAAACCAGGAAAAATAATGTAAATAGAGGAACCTGGTTGAGAAGATCATCTCAATTGTGCTGGTTATATCGGTAAATCAAGGATGAGCTACCTTATTCCATTAATAAAAGTATATTTTATTTGTGAATTAATATATGGTAATAAATGTTAAATTATGTTATTAGATTTATACAATGAGAATAAGCGAGTGATGTCATTTTTTATAGCCAAGCTGAATAAGTAACAATGTTAGAATGAATCATCAATTTGGTAGTCAAATAAAAACATGAAGTAGGATCATTTTATATAAATCTAAACAAGATCTATTCAACACAACTAGGATAAATAAGGTACTATCTTGGATTGACATTATTTTGGGTATCCTGGATAACAAGCGTTCGTGAAGTATATCCTCTATGAAGTTGTGGAATTTGTTCAATGTGGACAGTTAGATGATGAAGATCCATTTTTAATGTATTCTCCAAACTAAAATATTAGGAAAATTATTTCTGATTAAATACACCATTATGATTATACTAAGAGTTGTTTCCACTTAGGGGTATATAAATTAGACTTTATGAATAATATATATGAACAATTATTTGGCTACTGATCAAACCATATAACTATATAAATTTCAAGAATATAATTTCATTTTAAATGGTGTTTCATTTTGACTATCCTAAAAACTTTCTTTCCACATTTAGTATATTCAGTATGGAATGAATGTGAATAACAGCTGAAGACATGTTATTATCTCATGTGGTATAATTATAAGTTGTCAAGGAATAGATTTAGATTTTTAAATTGTCGATGTCTTGTAATATATTTAGGCCTCACACAATGATATTGATTCATATGATGAATCAGAAGATAGAAAAATTTCTGATGAAAATTCCTTAGAACCTCAAAGAAGTATATCTAAGACATTAATCATGATCCTAGAGCATGGTATTCCCAAATGGGTTCTTATATGAAGAATAATTATTATAATAGATAAGGAAGATATAAGTTGTTCAAATGAAATATTAAGCAATTATTTCAATGAGAAAAATCCATGGGATATTTTTAATAAATTAAAATTTCATGACTCCAAAGAAATATTGAAGTTGTTTTCAGTTTGAAAACAAATATTTGGAATCATGATAATTGGATAACTATGGATCCTATCATTTATGAAAGAATCATTTGATGATTAATATTATTTTCTACACACATCCAAATATCAAGATTACGACATACTTAGTGTCCCTATTACAATTTCATATGTGGGAAGAGAGTGTAAAAGTAGTTAAACAAATAATGAGGTACATTTATGGTACACATAGTTCATTATTATACTTTTCTATTGTAAGAGATAATCAATTATTAGAATTTTATAATGTTGACTGGTGTGGAGATGCAGTAAATATGATGTATATAGGTGGTGGATAATTCTTCATTAGAAATAAATGTACAGTCTTGTTGAGAAAAAATTAAGAAAATTCTTCTATTATTTTAGATAATGTAGATTATATGTCTTCTAAAATGAATTGCATTGATATATTATGGATGATGAAAGAAGTGACATATCATGGTAACATGGTGAATCAATCGATTATTATTTACTATGAAAACAAGAGTGTGATCAGTCATATGAAGAATCTGGTTTAGCACATCCATTCAAAACATATTCAAAAAAAATATCACTACATTGCAGGAGAAGCTGAACTAGGGATGGGTTAAATATATCATGTTGGAACTGATGGTCAATTAGATGACATATTGAATATGACATTGGAAGAACACGTGTTCATGAAATAGTGGATGATCTTTTTTGTTCAGCCACCTCCAGTGCATGAGGAGGATATGGTCGATTCCCACATCCTGTTTGTGTTAACAATTTTAATCTATTTCTGGATGTGATGTATGTTTATTGAAGATATATAATACAATGGGTGTTTTTATGTTATAAAAGAAAAAATATAAGTGTCTTGTGTTTATTTAAATATTGGATAATTGGGAAATTAAATGGTAAAATGGTTTGTAGGCCTGTGGTTTTTGATGAACCATGAAATGCTTCTGGGACATTATAATAATTAAATGTTAGGTAGAAAAAAAAATTCCATCAAATATTCTCTTTGAAATATATATGTATTCCTAAGCACAAAAACCCAATTCATGCCTCCCCTCGAGTTTTTTGGCATTGAAAATTTATCACATAGTGATAGCATGTTAGATGATTTGTTTCTCACAATTCTGGTTTTGAAAGTAGCTCGTGCTTTTTAAAATATTTCAATAATTTCCAAAAAAAACCCAATGGGGGAGATTGTTGGTTCCAATCCCATTCAAAACATGAAACTAAGTCTGTAACATTTTTATTTTTACTCTATAATGGTTTTACCACAGTGTTCACTAAGAACGTGATCATATATATTATTCTAACTACAGTGTTGTAGGTTGTGTCATTTCCTAGTGTTTTTTTCATTTTTGGTCTCAAAATTATGTTAATATATCTTGTTTCATGAAAGTTTATTCTAGTTTTAATAGTTTTCAAATATTGAAAATGATTAAATTCCATTACTTTTTTGATTCAAAAACACTAGGTATTTCATAATTTGTAACTTCATAATTGTTGGAGCTTTGAAAACTCCCAATGTAATGAAGATTTTCTTCGAGACAATGACAACATTATGAGTGTGAGATGGGTGGATGGTATTCTCAAAGACTATGAGAAGTGGAGAATATCAAATGCATGAAGGGTTTATGTAAATGACCATGTCTATGAGATATTTTATGGGAAGGTTAATTTTCCTAATATCTTCATGAATAGATGATCTTCGAAAACATGATTTTGCAGTTTCAAGAATAATTTGACGATTGTATGGGATTTTCAGGAATATTTGGGAAAATAAATTGGTTACATCCCCAACTTATTTAAAAATATTTATAATTTGAGAAAATCTTGAATCACAATAATTTTTTGAAATTTAGGAGATTCAAAAATTTATAATTAAGTTAAAGTATAAGCATCATGAAAATAATTTTTTTTATTATTTAATTACGCAAATTATTATGAGTTATTATAAATTTTTGAAGGATTAGTGCTTTTTAATGGAATAGTGTTCTATGAAGGATGTGTGATTCGTAAAAGAATATTTTTTTGTGAAGACTACGAGCTTCACATATTAATTTTTTTCCACGAAGGATGTGAGCTTCATAAATGGTGGTAGCTTCATGAAGGGGTTACTTCATGAAAAAATATTATTTCATTGAATCATAAATGAAGATTCTTGGAGGATGATATATTGGAAAATGGTAGTCTTGATAATCTAGTTCCAGTTAAAAGTTGTTTAAATTAGATTAACATAAAACAACGATGCAAGAATAGATTTTTTTTCTAATTAGGGATAATGAATTTTATGCCCAATCTATCAATTTTTACGTCATGTCATTATAATGATTAAGAATTCACCAAAACTAGTGATATATGGAGTGTCAATTGATGGGTGAAAATGGAGGAAGTGTTCATTCCCAAAAATATTGTAACGACAGTGTTCTTGGCACAATGTGGCTATGTCTGAATTCTTAGATTCGAAAATATATATGGATTAGTACATTTATGTATGATCAAAACTCTATAAACGTATTCTCGTTGGAATTTCACTTACAGGTGGACATGGTAATATTATTTTTCTAATTTCTTTTCATGTGAATTTTTAATTACGACATTATAACTTTACATAGGTTTCACAGGTTCCTACCAATGTGGAAACAAGAGCTATTCTTTTAAATGAAAATATTGACACCCTAATTTATATATCTTCTCCCAAGGATCCCTATGTTTTTACATATATTTGGATATATTTTCATATAAAATACTAAAAAAATTAAAAATTAATTCTTCAATCATTTATTATTATTAAAATATATGGTATATGAAATTTAAATAAAACTGAATTGTTTTTTCATGAAAATGAAAAAATAAATAAATCCAAATTTAAATATAAATGTTATAGTACTAAAATTAAAATAATTTTTAACGGTATAATTATCATGCCTCCAATGATAATTATATAAGGAATGCAATAAATTATAATTAAGATATTCATTTTCTAAAATAAATGAATGGAATACAATGAAAAATATTTATATTCTATGAAAAGAAATATATTATTAGGGAAAAAATGTTTATTGAGGATATATGGTCCTTGTAGGTATATATAGATTTTTCATAAGTGATATTTATGTTATAAATTATATTATTGTTTGATATAATATTTGTTTATATTTTAAAATTATCATATTTCTTTATATTTATAGAAATTTTAACTGTAGTTATAAATATGTGTTGTCAGATTATGAAATTAATGTATTCAATTTATAAAACAATTTAATAAGAATTTTATTTCAGTATGATTTATATGGGAGTATATTAAATAGGTGTTTCCAATCAATATAATAATTAGAAAATGTAAAAAAAATAGCATGAGAGAAAACAATAATGGGAGAAGACAATGGTCATGGAAATCTCTATATGGAAAATTTTTCCTCAATCAAAAGACATGGCTACAACTTTGGTTTTTCTCACTCAAATGTGTTATGATAATTTATTTAAGGGTTTCAAATCATTTTGTTAGGATTCTATCAAAATTTATTTCCTAATATTATGAATGATAATTTTAAAATTTGTATTTATATTATACATAAAAAATAAATACATTTTAATACTTGATGTATATTTAATAAATTAATAACATTTGATGAATGATTAATTTTTTATTAATCATTGAATTGTTCAATTATAAATATATTTATAAATTTAATGTAATTTATCCTAAAAAATAATTATCTACATAATATAAAAACACATTTATTGTTAAATATATATAAATTTTGATGAGTTTCTTCCATATACTAATTATATTTATATTAATAAATTTTAATCAATCTTTATTAAATAATTGTTCGAGGAAAATGTATTATATTTATAATTTATATTATGACTATTTGATGGAAATAAATACAAACACATTCATATAATTTTTAACATTTTTTTATTTCAATAATTTTCTTATGTATTCTATTATACAGTTCATAATTAACATTAAACACAATGAAAAATTGATTTTTGTAAAATAATTTTACAATCATGAATAAAAATTTAAAAAAAATCATTTGATTATTTATACTTTTTGGAAATAAAATGTTACTTAGTAAAGAATTAATTTTCTAGGATAAGGGGTTAAATCTAAGAAAAGATTAAATAATGGGGAATGTCGTAAAATGACATTATACGATATCTCAAAAGAAATTCAAGAGAAATGGATCAAACTTTATGAATTATTTTGACACTTTGTAATTATGTTAGTTCTGAAAATAATTTTATTACTTTCTATGTAATGGGTAATTCCAAAAGTTCCACTAATAATCAATAATTAATGGACCCTTTTCTGACCACTTTAATTGAAAACATTATTTTAGTCACCTTGAAAATATCTACTATAATTTTCTCCATAACTGTCATATATTATGTTTAAGACACTTTTCTCAAGAAGTATCCATATATATGGGGAATTCTGAGATAAGATTCAAAGGAGAGTATGTTTTTATATATTTTTTAATGTAAATAATTGACCAATTTAATTTTATTTTAATCATTACAATATTCTTGAATAAAATTTCTCTATTTCTGAAAATATATCTTCAATCATTAATATTCTTTAAGGGTCATATTACAATAATAGATCATCAGATTCATACTTAATCAGTCATTATTAAGGTTTCCTTTTGGGTTAGTTTTACTACTTACTATATTGATGTTAAAGAATTTAAATCAATAACCGATAGAAAATATAATATTTCCAACTAATGATTAAATTATGTTATTTTTATAATTATTAATTTTAATATAAAAATAATTATATAATTCAATGAAATTAATTATTTTTTTATTAGAAATTCATAAAAAAATGTATAATTATTAACAGTTTGTTATGAACCATCACCATAACATCCTTGAAATAATAATATAACTCCATAATCCAAAAAATGACATTATATAAACAACATAAATATTTATTATAATTTATTTCCAGAAAATGGAAGTAGGTATAAAAAAACCAATCTTACCCAGGCATTATACTGAATGAATAATCAATATATGGTCGTCAAAGTTAACTACAGACGATTAATTAACCAAAATAATTAAAATAAAAACTGGTATTCTTTAATATAATATATATTATCATAAAATAACAAAACATAATAAATATATATTGATCAAAAATCAATTTTATTGCGTCCAACCAAGAGGTAATCTATGGTATGGTTTTTAATCTCACATTCAATCCTTTGATATGTGGTTCACATTATTCAACTATTTAATATTATATAGTGTATATAGTATCCCATTGAAATATTATATCAAAAATGACGTACTTTTTAGGTATTTAAATTTCAACATAATATTCTATTATATTTTTTATTTTTATTATTATTCCCTGGTTTTAGGTGTTATTTTCTTCACCCTTTATACTTTCTTTGAGACATACACATTATTACATAGAATAAAAAATTTTAGTTGATATATTCCAGACATTAAATATCATATATTTTATTATCTCATCATTTGTATGGAAAATTTAATTTTTATATTAAATGTGTCTTTTTTATTAACTTGTATATAAGAAAAATATCACAATATAATTGATTATTTTATTCACTAATTAATGTAATTATATTATATTTCAAAACCATTATTATTATAAATCATTCATTTCTTATGTTGATGCTTAAATATTATTTCTATCAAATACCATTAATATTTTTATTTATCTACATTTATATATATTTAAAATCAATTTTTATATAAGTAAATTTAAACTATTAATAAAAGTAGTCTAAAGAATCTTTCTCAGTATCCACACTATTTTGTATCAATTACTCCACATTTACTCTATTTTTAAGAATCCATTATTAGAAATTTATTACTAGAATATTAATGTAATAATATTTTTCTAATATTATATACTTTTTTTAGAACAAAATATATATTTCATTTCATTGATACGAAACAAAAACATAATGAATGCTCTATTAATTATGTATTTTAGTATATATTCGAAGTCATTAGTCATATGAATTATTTTTTGTGTAACATTATAAATTTTTTTTTTAATTTTTTTAATCATCACATGGTCAATATCAGTTCAAATTTTTCTGCAAAATAACTAGGATTTGTCACCACATCATTAAGGGAGGTAGTGGTTCCCCAAAACCTAAGGTGAAACTCTCTATAAGCAAGATGTTATAATTTAAGATAATGGAAATGTGGATAAAATCGCGGTGACACAATACCATCATTAACATACCCCTATATCATAAATATTTTTATAAAAACCATCAATCTTTAAAACAACATAACATTCCATTTAATATACAATAAAACCAATAATAAATATTAACAATATTCTATAAATAAAGTAACTATGTTTCAATTCATTTCAAGAATATATCTTATTATAGATTTTATATGGAGAAATAATTTAAAAAATATTGTCAAATAAAAAATATTGTAGTTTATTGTAAAACTTTAATTCAATTCTCTATACGGTTTCATATCCTAACTTCAGCCTGTCTTTATTTTCACAATCACCAAACACATGGCCTTAATTCATTCATTCATATGAAATAGATAAGAATTTTAATTTATTAGGGTTACTATAAGGGGTTTTACAAAAAGTTATTGTCCCACCAGCAATGTTGTCCCTATATAAATCAATTAAATAAATTTGAATGCTCAATGTGAAATTATAAAATAAAAATTATATATATATAAATTATTATATTTATTAGTTCTCAGATTCCTAAACACAAGTGAGTAAACTAGATATTTCTAATGACACAATGGAAATATAAAACATTAGTCTAAAAATACTCATATAAAGATCACTTATTACCCTTATAAAGGAATAAAACCATGTTAAAGGTATATATATGATTAAAAATTTAATAATTAATAAATTCTTATATTAAAATATCATTTAAAACTGTATATCTTATACCATTGATTTTTTTGTATAATAGTCAAAAAAATAATTTCAAATCAAATATTAACTTTTTTAATTAAATGTAAATCTAGTTATTCAAGTCATATATGGTGCCATGGACTTGAACATATCTCATTGCTGTTAGTGATGTAAAGGGAGATTTGAAACTTGTAACCCACTTTATATATCCAAATATACACCCTGATTCCATTATAATATTAAAAATACGTTACTATTTCCAAGAATTGTTTATTTAAATATCATTGATGTCCCATCTAACATGTTTGGAGGTTCTATCTCTATCTATAGAGAAGTTACGATGAAAAATTATTTTAGTCACATGTTTTAAGAGAAAAATAATACATTTTTATAAAAATCACATAACTATGGTATTTATTCTATTAACATTATATAATTAAATTTATAATAGGCCTTTAATATTATGTTTTACTATATAGAAGACACCATTTGACACATTAATTAAAATATAATAGAATAATTAAATAAATATTATTTAATGTATTTTTAATAAAATTATCAAAACATAACAATAAATAATGTTCTAATATTTAATATAAAGAATCATTAGACCTGGTTTTATTTGTAGAAGAAATTAAAAAAACATATAATATTAAATTTTTAATGGTTAAACTAAATATTTTATTCATTAAACATATAAATAACATTTTTTTATTTAAATTGATATGAAATTAAATTGATATAATTTTTATACATTTAATTTTAATTTATTTTCAACCCTATATATTTACTTAGTGTGTGAACATTAGTTTTCTATTCCATATAGTATTATTTGTAAGAAAAAACCAATGAAAATATTAAGAAAACATTAAACTCTCCATATTAAAAATAATAATTCAATTTATCAATTGTAACAATATTCCGTTGAATAATATATGGTTAATATACTCCATATTTTACATAATTTCTAATCATGGTTGATTCATAAATTAATTATCATCCTTTATTCATGATCTATATTTCATTTACATCAATAAAATGCACTATTTTAAAACTACCATGACCAGGTATTTAATGTTGGACAATTTGTTTTTAAGAACCCATCATTTAAATGAATTATAGACATATTTAAACTATACTAAACCCCATGTATGATTTACTAATGTGGTATTTTTATGTAGTTAGTGACATGATGTGAGTTTTTCTATGGTATGGGACATAGATATAATTATAGAACATGATTCTTCATCATGAATGGTGTAACACTCTGATGTCCCAACAACTAATCACAAACCATAATAGAAGACTCTACATTTCCTCAATTATGGCTCTCTCAATGGTAAGGGATTTTAAATTTTAATGTGTGAACATGTTGGTATATCAGTGATACTATACTCCAATGCTATGGAAAATATTAGTAGAAATAAAACCAATGAAATAAGATATCCAAATATTTTGGAAATTAGAATGAAATACCAGAAATTATAATAGTAATAAAAATAGAAAAATATGAAATATATTCTATATACGTCATGTTTTTATAAAATGATTTTTAATGTCTAATGATAAAACGGAAATTGTCTTTGACTAATGATCTTCAGTCCATGATAAATCTGGAATCCCATTATCACTTCTAGAAACAATCCATTCAAGGAAAATTAGTGATTTACCATAACTACACCTATAATTAAATAGTATTATATTGTCAGGTATCCAATAACCATAGTATGCTAAGAATGGTGTGGGTATATCTCAAAATAAATTACTAAAAACATCCCTTAAACAAATAGTCTAAAACCAAGGGAGCACAAAAGTGTAATAGTTAAACATTTATCTTTTATAATATTTTCAATTATCATTTATAGAATTTCCATAAAAATCAATAAAATAAACATGGATTCCATAAATCTATGATAACACAAAACATAATCCATTATATAATCCAGCCATAGATATTTTTCATTTCACCACTGTTAGAATTATAATTCAAATGTTTCTAACGTACAAAACTGAATCATGACATATTGTAATAATTGGAGAGAATCTAAATTCCCCATTCAATCGATCCATTAAATAAATATCATTCGTATTCGTAAGGGGAGAAAATTAGAATTTGAATAAATATAGTATTATAATCTCAATTGAAGGAACATTCCTTGAAATTTATAATATCATCTTCATCTAATGATGCATCTTATGATTTTGGTAGTCCCCCATAATAGACTATGTTGAATATGTGGTTTAAATCCCATATCATTCAACAAGGGTACCTATTTCCCTCGCAATTCACGCCACATTACAATTTTCTATTTCTGAAAAGTTTCCAATGGGATTTTTTCTTGGAATTGGAAACACCCAAGGGTTATTTATCAAAATCGAACTACTTTACAAAGTAAAGAGTTCATTTGGTTCACTTACCAATGCTACTTATAAACACACATTGGTCGAGAGGATGTGAGGTTAGTCTCCTCACCACCTTTTTAGGGGAATTATTACATACTTCGAGACTCTTTTATATATTTTATATATGCTTATGAATCCTTCATTAATTCACAATTATTACATGGGTCCTTAAAAGATTAGAATGTATAGATCATATAATCATCTGTATATATCTGAGGTTCAACATCAGTGGAAATATATGTATATATATATAAGTGTCTCCATTGATGGTATCCTCTCATTTACAACATAGAGATTCTTTGGTTGTTATTAAGATGATTTTGGTTTTCTATCAACACAATGGTTCACTCTGGTGTTTATTTTCATCACGGGAAACTTTGGTCACTCTAGCTTCTATCATCATATAGGGGGACAATATTTTTAATTATTTTATGATGAAACCCATAGATGTAATTCTTATATATCATTTTGTGAGGAATATGAACCCACTTAGTCCGATGACACATAATAGGCCACATCATAACTTTTAAGTTTATTTGATAAGGACCCAACCATACTGTTTAATATCATGTGGAATGGGCGTCTAGTTTAAAGGTTACTGGTAAATTTTTTGCATGGGACGTATTCCCAACTATCATAAGGAACAAAATAGGATATTTGTTTCCATTTTGAGTTAAATCCAACTTGGGTTATAGACCAAAATAAAATTGCTGACTTAGGGTGTTGGGTTTTGACCACATGTTGGATTCTAACATATCCCATTTGGATGGTAATCAAATCCCACATAGATTGTTGATGAGGACCCACACCATTAGATGCCCTCAAAGGCATGTATTTCTATGGAGTATGATCACATGGTATGGTAAGCATGGTGTTAAGCCTGAGAAGAATTCCCCCAGTGAAGGGACCAGAGGGATGTTTTCACTCATTGAGAATGGGGTGGTGGGATTCCCATAAGGGTTATTCCTTAGAATAATTACCATGTTAAAAGAATTTAGATTGGGTATTATTACTATGAAGGATTCCCATTGTTCTAGTGCCCATAGTGGGATGCCTATATATCTGAGTTAGAAGGAATTAGATTTATCATAGTTCAATCCTTTAGGTTTATCATACAACTCTGGTGATCATCACTAACCTCTAAGTCAATGTGAGTCATGATAATTGAGATAATATAGAGGTAGATAATGATTTTGAAAACTACACACATTTCCTACATTGTGGGTGGAAGATTCCAATGATACGATAGAAGAGGATTGGGCTATGGTAGAAGAGGTCAAGGATATGTAATTTCCCTCTCTTCAATTTACCTTGGTTGTGAATCCAAGGAAATGAAGGAATAGATTTAAAGGAGGAAGAGGTATAGAGGATAAATACTAAAATTTCCTACATAATAGAATATGGGATTACTACAAGAGGGACACCCTAAAATTTGTTCAATAATGGGAGGAGGATCTCATTCCATATTAGATAAAAAATCATGTTTTTCCTCACCCTCCATACCGAGAACATGATGGTCTAGGTATTAGAGATGAGAAGGCTTAGACATGGTCATAAGAAATGTGTTTAATACCAAAAAATCCCTTACATTATCCCCAGGGTAGGGGTCCTTGTGACCAAAAATATACAAATATACAGAATCCAAGAGGTTTCTGACCCTCTATTTAGACATTCTTGGGAAACCTCTTACAATATAAATGAAAATCCCAATACGAGACACTCAGAATACCTTTTCCATGTATTTTTTAGGTTAAGAGGTATTGGTGGGGGTTTCAACCAGGTACCTTTTAGATAATAGAGCCATGGAGATAGGAGACCATCAATACATTTATTTTGAAGAGGACACAAATGGTGACTGACATATATCCTGGGCCTAGGTTCTTAGAGTATGTATGTCTTGTAGGTAGACCGTACATGGCCTAGGGTGGACTTAATGTGCATCACATAGTGGGTTAGACCTATGTCAGTTATATATTCCATAATTAATAGATTACTAGGGTGGAAAAACATGTCTGAGGATTTATCCAGGGAACCATGTGTATTATTCGGTGTTCCTAAAAGGGTCTTATGTATGTCCCTGATTAGGGAGAATGACCTCACACTCATGGTTTCTCCATAGGGTATAATGACCCTCATGAAGGTGTCTTATATCTTTGGATCCATATGGGACTTTGATATTGGTTATCCATTTTAATTATCTCTTCTTTGATGTTTTAGAGAGATACCTGAGTAATTTGAAGAGACCTAGGTGAATGTGCGAGGCAATGAGAGCTCACAAGATTCTTCTTATTTCCAAGTTGATTAATTGAGGAGCCCATGGGCAAAATTTATAGGCATAATAGGGACCCTAGTAGAAGTATATTTTCCATTTAGGTCAATGAACAAGGACTACATCTTATTTTTACCGTATATGGGTGGAAGTATACTACGATTGCAGAGGTCCTCTATGCAGATATAAGACACTCACGTACCGTACAGGGGGGATATTCCATCTAAAATACGTTGTATGTTCCTACATTGAAATATTGGTCCATAGGTGGTATTTTGTTTTGTTCCATTTGGAAAAGTCTCTTACCTCTTATTAAGGATCACTAGAAATTTTATTATTCCAATGGTGCTTTCATAATATTTGAGTCCCCCTTTATAAATAAGGAGTGTAAAAAACCCCACCCCTACCTCAGGATTGGATTTAGATAAATGAAAAGGGTCTAGTATTGGGGTAAAAAAATGGGTAAATGAATATGAAGGATAAAACAATGGGTTAAATTGGTCCTCCTTATAGTGTTCTCAAAGAGGTGTTGGGAAAAGGTTGAAGATGTTGGTGAGCAGTGTGCGCATACAGTGTCTATAAATACCCCAAAACCCATTATTTTTTCATTTTCATCCTATTCATCATTTGTTTTCTTTTCTTTCCATCCAGGGTGTTCATCCAACTATTTTTCACTGTGATTCAATCTAGCTTCATTGCGTTGTGCTTCTCAAATGTCCACTCAATAGTTTTCTCATGGTATTACCACTTAAGAAATGGTTCTACATGGTGGAACCATTATCAAAAGGGCTATTTAGAACTACCTCATCAATGGACCCTATCATTGGAGCTATGAAACAAACCTTTTCAAGGGACCATAATGTGTCACCTTGTCGAGGGATCTATAAATGGATATTGCATTACTAAATAATCGGATTATTATAATTTAAAATATTAACATTCATAAGTCATTATTTCAACTTAATGAGAGAGTTTGGGATCTTCTTACAGGTTTCAAATGGATAAATTCATGAGTACAACATAATAATCATCTGTGCATCACACTAATATGATTAAATGCATTGTACAAGATTATTATGACATTATTGAGAATAACCATTCCGATTTGGTTAAGTATTTGATTCGATATCAATGCGAGTAACCATAAAGAGATGACCTACCACTATTCGTGTATGGGATTCTAAAGGTCTCTCATATTCTTTCATTTAAGAAATTATTCAAGGTTACTTGATTCATGAATCATATCAATTTATCTTATTATATAATCTCTACTATGTGTGTTATCATCGGTTAATGAATATCCCCTATTATTTTTTTTACATCACAGTGGTTGCAATCCAGATATGAAGTTACATGTCAATGATCCAATACCACATTTTTATGGATCAACAATTTTTTCTTAAATGATGGACCAAAATCATGGATTAAAAAAGAATGTGACATCTGCTTTAGAGGGGGGGTCAATCCTGAGTAGATGTGGGTGTTATGGGGGGACCGAACATGTAAGGAGTTCAAAATGGTACAAAGGGATTTTTCATATTTATGAGGCTATTTTGGTAGGAAAACCCTACGTTTAAAAGAATCAAAATATCATTACTGAATTATTTAGTTAATATAGTCTACAGAACAATTCTTTTCACTTGATTCGAAGTGGAGTTATCATCACATTGTCATATGTTTACCTAATCTCTATCATCCTCGTTCCCATGGAAATTTATAATTAATTTATCCCAAAAAATACAACATGGGGTGTTCTTAGAGGTTTCCATTATTTTACTATGAACTATTTGAAAATGAAAATAAGATATGTAAAGAAACAGATCCTCTTCCAAGTGTTATGGTACATTCGACAACATAGATGGGGGATTTATTAGAATGATAAAAAGAGAGTTTTCCAACATGCATACACCATACTATTTTCCCCACTGTATATAATAGGGGTTCATTGGGAACATTTTATCCCATATTAGAGATGGGTGAGTAAAATCGTTAGGGTTACATGGTTAAGCCATAGATTAATGTAACGGTTCACCTAGCTAGATTCCATTCTATGTGGATAAGCATTTATATTCTTAAGGTATGTTTTATAGAGCAGTTGTGAGGCCATGTAATTATTGTATTGTTCCCAAATTAGTATAGGGTAAGTACATAATGTTGTAATCACCTGTTTTAGTATAAATAAACCACTACATCCCCAATTTATTTAAAGGGATGGCTCCTTTATAATTTTATTTCCATTTTAGGTTTTTTGGGTCTAGATTGCATCACATTTTAGCCCATATTCAATGATTAATTCAGTTAATATCACAGATAGTTGATTATGGCCATTTTTTAGAAATTATCTAAGATTTATCCTATAAACCAAATGCCTAATGTGGGGTTGTGGGCATTAAATGTATCTAGAGACATTATTCTTATTCTCTATGGTAATCTAATAATTGAAATTTTTATTTATTATGGTATGGAAAATAATTACGAGCTATGGGAATACATGATAGCATTACGGGAGGGTGTATTGGAAGCCCATATTGATGGTCGGATTATCTACAAGCCATATGGTCCATATTGGTTTGATCACCAATTTAAATATCTACATCAATCAAGTACATTTCCTACTACTTATTTTATATATCATGAGAACCCAATGATAAATTAAATATTATGGATCCGGATGGATCTAGAGGAAACCAATATGTCAGTCATTATACCTCTATCAGAGGAATCAAATAGATTGGATTCTAGGTATTCAAATTCATGGGTTTCTTCATACCCTTGGGGGGAGTTAAAAAATTGTGCATAGTGGGTAGAGGCCATGAAAACTATTGGTCATGGAATACATAACAATAATTCTAGAACCAATGATGTTGGGGAGGAACTAGAGCCTTTAAAACATTCTCATACAAAGACTACCATGAAATATAGGGATAAGAAGATAAAACAACCAGTGACAAGGTGGTCTAGTCGCCATCATCAAGAGGATGTAACTGTATCATCCCATCATTATTCTGAATGATAAAAGAGTTATATAGTGGATTTCCAATCAGATGGGGTTGAGTTTGCTCTATTGTCAACATCCTTGAATCCAAACAACGTGTGACTCTTAGTATTCCGATTTTGGTTAATGATGACTATTTAAATCAATGATATATTAGGGATTCATAAGTATGATCTTAGAATTCCATATATGGGTGATATTAGAGAATGTTATGATTTTATTCCAAACAATAATTTTTCTAATGTAATGTATTATCTTAAGGAGCTAAAGGATTTCATATATGTAACCGATGATCAAGTCCCAATCTCAAGGTGAGTATCTAGAATGCATTAAATTGGGTTACTTGATGGCATAACAATTCATAATTGGGAATAATGGGACATTTACATTAACCTTGCTAATGTTTTTATTTTCTTTTACATATACTATTTTCTCCTTCATCAAAATTCATTATTCTTGAGGGGATATTAATTTTTAGTCTGAAATATGGGGTGATGAGTGTGGGAATAGGTTCCCAGGTCACCAAATTATGGCCATACATGAACCCCTATTGGGATTGTGGATGAGTCCCTCAAATCCTAAAAACTATCTCTCGGTGGGAGGACCATGATAGAGGTGATGGGGAAATGAATTACTCATCTATTACATTACATATTAGTTTCCAAATAGCATAGTACAATATCATCACTATCTCATGAGAGAAAGTGAAATAGATCACTAAGGTTGGTCTGATGAATACATCAGAATGATTATTTTTGATGTCATCTGATATTAAAACTTTCTTGACATTCCTTCTTGATCCTGGTTATCCTTTTTCTAAACCCCCCTTTCATTTCTCCCATAACGGAAATAAAACTAGTCATTAAAATATCTAGATGGAATCTTCAAGGGAGGTAAAGATTCATGATAATTATTTTTCGCCATGAAAAAGGACAATTCTTGGGGCGTGTCTATATCTGTACCCATTTTTTCTGAGAGGGATGATTTTTATGGTAATATCATATGGTGTCATTTTGGGTTCTATATGTTATTTCTTTCATTACTCTCCTAATAAATTTTCATATTTTTTTCCTTCACTAGATGACTCTATAGAAGTCAACATTGATATTATTATTTCTCTTGAAGCGATAAATGAGTATATTGGAATTTACAAGGAAGATTTTGGTGATATTCATGACTCCGCAAGGCTGAAAAATATGTTTTTAGTTGAAGAGTTTATGGAGAAGATCTTCAGTAGAACCAATAATGATCCTGAGAAACATTTTATGGATAACCTAAATGGACATGATTCTATGATATACAATTCCTTATATCATGACATGATGGATTATCTTAATCTTAACTTTCATATTATAGGTTCTATCATCTAGTTCAATGATTTTCAAAAGAAACCAGAATGACATTTTTTTCTCTCATTTATGTTGTATAAAAATAGTTCTCCTTTTTTTATCAAATATTTAAAATAAATTTTAAAATCATACAACCTTTTCTTCCTAAAGAATTTCTAACTCCCTTCATGTGTTTGGATTCTAAATCCATATTGTCCCTACAATCAGATTGGTATTTTCTGAGAATTCTATATTTGGAACTCCTCTAGAACATCTTGTCATGATAGTTGGGAATGTTCAGATGATTGTGCCCCCCCACAAAGTACACATTTAGAAAACCGATGCTTGGAATGATAGTGAGGAAAATACTCAATATGATGATCTATCTTTAGGTAAATGTTGATGATTACCTGGATCATGCTTCAATATTTATATTCCTTTAGAACTATCAGTGGTTCGAATTACTCATTTTAGGATTGAAAGTTTCCATGGATATATCTAAGAGTAGAGGTTTTACGTCTGTTTAACCAGCACCAGAATATGATGACGTCATTGTCTTGGAGAAAGATGAATAGGGAACATATTTGGGTGATTTTGTTCTAGAGTACATCCTACCCCAGGATATTGGATATCATTAAGAATTAGATATACATGTTACTCTTAGTATCGTGCGTGGTAGGACTAGGTAGATAATCTAGAAGATTATTTCAGATACTACTCTAGAAAAACATCCTTCAAAAGTAGGCCATCTTCCAGCTCTATTTTTAATGATTTGATTCAAAGGATTTGATTACCCACCAATCTAAAATAATTTAAAATAGATCTTTTTCTAGTTGGAGTAAGATAATGATATCCGACAAGAATTCATAAATGAAAAATTTCTCACAAATACTGATGACTTTAGAGATTCATTAAACCTTGAAGAGGCCAAACATAAAATGATGATGGAAGATTGAAACGAAAAATCATAGCGAAGAATATTCATCAATCGCTCCTTCAGACAGAGTATCAGGATCCTCATGTGGGACTAGAACAAATACAATGTTCATTAGGAGAATCCCAATTGGAAGGGTTATCTACCATTGCATCTTTCATAGAAGCACTTCTTCGGGATAAGGAAACTAATGTCAATTGAATGAATAAGATTGATCAAGTAGTTGATATGGACCAGGATGTTGTTCAAAGGATTATGATTTATTTTTAAGGTGTATTTTAATATATGATAGAGAGACTGTATCTTGTTAATGTTCTTTTTTTTCTCCATATATGATTTTTTAATTTCCAGTCATATATATCTTCATATTTTCTTTCATAGTATTATTATAATGTAAAATCATATCTTTATTGAATAACATCATCATACTATATATTTATAATACAATTAATAAGGGTGGGGTATGTTATCTGTAACCTAATCCATGAGGCCTAGTGAGCATACTTCTACTGATACTATGGTAATATGGACAACCATAAAAAAATCATATCTTTTGGGTCATCACCCTAATTTTATTCTTATTCTCAATATGAAGGAGACTTAGCGGGTGGGAATTGTATTTTTCTTAGGCCACCTTTTTGGGTTTTCAACTAATAATTTTTAGTTCCTTTTAACCTTTTATTTCTCTCTATTTCCAAATCCATATAGAGTGTAGGTCTAGTGAGTTGAAACATGACTTCTATCAAGAGTTCTATTTCTAGGTTTTCAACATGGTTACTGTTGTGTCTAATTTTTTATGGGATTTTTAATTCCATTTGAATCAGAATAATGATTCTAGTTTTTTAGCATTAAAAACATTAAAAATATAGTTAAAATAATGTCACAATCAAGGATTTTTAGTCAAGAATGTTTTGAAATTATTCAGATACCTTCAAGTAGAATCATGATACACAAGTTTTTGGTTTCTGAATATAAGACATGGAATTAATGAATAGAAGTTGTCTCTCCTTAGAATTATGTTTTAGATGTATATAAAAACTATTATTTGAAATTTTTTAAATAAACATCTGAGGAATGTAGTATATATTCAAATAATAAAATCCATAGGATAACATGCCGCTTATGTGGTTGACTTATTGAAAGGAAAATCAGGGATCATACATTATAGTTATGTAAAGGATTTGTGATTAATTCTAGCATTCTTTTGCAGATGGAAAAATGAAATTTTATTATATGGATATCTCAAGACCACAGACGGTTGTTTTTCTAAGGAATGATGTCTCAAAATGAAGGGAATGCCTTTATCAGAAAATTCCATGAATAGAGAACTACTCCTACAAATGTTGTCATGAAAATAAGGGTACATACTATTAGATATCCTATTTTAGGGAAGAATTTCCATTTCTAAAAAATGATCGGAGCATCGTTCAGTTTAACGTCGTGTAGAAATGATATTAGGGAGATATAATTGATGTCCTTTTATCTTTGACGGAAGGTTTTATGGTTTTATAATTCTTAATAATTTCTATTAAAATGTGCTACTATATTCAGGTTTGAATGGAAATTTTCTAAAATGTAACCTATTGATCATTGAATCTAGGAAATATTATCTAAAAAAGGATTGATGGTGTTAGAGGAGGTCTCTCATGATAACAATATATCTGATACTTGAAAAAACCACTATGAGGGGTATTTCATGCAAGGAAAGTTTGTGTGCAACTCACCGAACAAAGTTTCCCATAGTTAGTGCATTATTAATTTACATTGGAATGATCATGAGGGATCAAATCTCAGAAGATCAATCAGTTTAGTAGACTTGGAAGTACTAGATACAAATGCATGTTTTACATTACATTATGAAATGAAAAAAAAACCTTGTTTCTCATTTGAACAAATTCAACTCCCTTAGACTATCCCTTCAGGTCAGTCATAATATTTTTTTTTTTTTCATCTGGGGAAATATAAAACATATAAAGGGGTGAGCTTAGGTTCTCAGTAAGAATAAAAATATAGGGGAAAAATTCATAAATTAGTATAAACAAATAAGGAAATGTATAACATTGAAACACAATCCTTTAAACATAAATTTCAGTATAATATGTAAATGATAAATCAAATAATTCCATTTACATATTCTCATGGACATTATATTAGTTGAATTAGCACATGTAATATCAATAGCCAATTTCATACTGATGGAATGCATATCTCCGGACATCATAACCACATAGTCAAGGCCTCATGCCAAGGATACAAATAATATTTTTTCAAGGAATTGTTCCAAGAAACTAGTTAGTTTAATGAGACATATCGATTGATCGATGAGCACTAGTGGGATCCATCTGTCACATTCTATGTCCAATGAATTCTTCATACAAAAAGGCTGAAACCTAACATAAACATTCACATTATTACAAGAATATGAAATGTTAATAATTTAACCATAAACCATGAATGGTATAAAAATAAAAATTCCACTTTCAAACATATCACAAAACCATCAATACTATGTGGAAGATTGTATCATAATAAATTAACTTCAAACATGTGTAAAATCTATCTAAGGATGTTGACATGGATGATATCAAAGGTATTTGAGAGAAATATATATTTGTAATTTGAAATAATTTCAAAGTTAAATTATTAAAAAATAAAATAATTTTTTTGAATAAAATCTTACTATCTTGTAAGGGATGCTTTAAAGATGTTATAATGGGGAAAAATAGCCACACCCTCCATATACGTTAAAAGAAAATCATTTCCATAATTTTGTCAAAATGGTCATTAAGGACCTTATTTGGAAAATGATGAAATGATTTAATTATAAAATGATAATTAAATTTATAATAAGTGTATTAATGAATTTAACTCATAGTTTAGGAAATAGTAAAAATGTTTTGAAATACATTTTTAAGAAACCCAGATGTGGGTGATAAAGATGTCCCTGTAGGTACTCATATAAAAACAACCTTAGATAATGAAGAGATTATAGAATTAACCATTCTATTGTAATTTTCCTTTTTCAAGTGTACATTAAACTCCTTTATAATAGTTATGTAACTGTTATTATATTATATAAGAACCATATTCCTATATATGATATTATATATGATCTTATAATATTTCACTATTAATAATATTTATGTAGTATCATTGTTTTGGGTGATAACTGATTCATTTTCCATTATTTATTTTGTTACATATGGTATGTTTGATATGGATAGGATTCATTTTATGCATATCCAAAACGATATTAATTCATAAAAATTATTTTTATTCCTAAAATAAATATTATTTTTGAATGGTTACGGTGGTGAATTAATCTCATCGTGTTCATGGAAACAGTAATCGATACGTATGCACTAGAGACAATACCATTCTATTATTGGTGAAATAATATGTAATTGGATGATATATAATATATAAATAATAATTATCATGTTATATGTTTTTATTTATATCACTTATTCTCATTATTATTCCCATACAAATAATGAAGTGTTGGATAACAAACTACACCATGATGTGGAGACGGTAAGCCGTATATATGCATGCATGGTGACATTTTCATTCATAAGATGATAGAATAATGAATATTGATGTACCATATTTATCATAACATCTATTTAAGTATATGGTACTAGAGTTATTATTTTTTTGATGTAAACAACATAGAAAGAGGAAGTGAAAGATGAAAAGAACTTAGGAAGAGGTGATGAAATTATCAACTCTTCATCTGGTGCTTCCATTTTATTTGATTAAAAGGGGTCATTAGGTTGGATTATGATAAATTTAAGTATTATAGGTTGATTTGAGGGAAGTAGGATGGGAATTTGAGCAATTTTGGGCGAATCCAAATTGCATTGGGGTGTGAAATTAATTGAAGGGAATGTAACCTTCTATAAGAGAGGTGTGGGTCACTTTAGGAACAACTTGAAATATTATTTTATTATACATTCATATTTTGTTTATAATTGATCAAAAAGGATTTATTTCAAATTTAAGGTTATTCTGTGTTCAAATGATTTCAACCAATTGGTTATAGACAGTTATAGGTCACCATATTATCCTTTTCTTTTAGATTTAACTATTGGTTAAATAGTTTACCTTTTACCATGAATTCCTGTATTATTAAAATAAATGGTAAATAAACATACTATAAAAATCCAAGATAACCCCATGTGGTTAATTATTGATATATATTACCTTATCTATGACATTTTTCCGAATGTAATATTTTTTGAAATATTATATCAATTAATAATATTGTATTTGTTTTAAAAACTCAATTTTATCAATTTTGACACTATTTAGTATTTGATTTTTGTAAAAGTCATAAAAACATTATCACTTATAAATAAATTTATTTAGTCAATATTAACATGACATGTTGACCAATAAAGTTCGTGGAATACATCAAAAGTCTCAATTTATAATTATTTTAATATTTATAACATCAATTATTTTAATCATTCAATAATAAGGTAAATACGGCATCATCGTTGTGCCATAAGTAAATTTAATTATTTAATGTCTAGAAATTATAAATAGAATACCATTAGGTATAAAATATTATTATATTTCTAAATAATATTTATAGTCGAATGTATCTTAAGTATAACCCTATATTAAAAATGTTTTCGTTATTAAAATTTGAATTTAATACTTTTAACACTTCTTTAAAAATAATAATAATAAAAGTTCTAATATATACCAAGTGTACCAAAAGAATAATATTTTATTCCTAAAGTTTATTTTGTTTTAAATACACATATCCAATAGAATTAGGACATGTTTTAGGGTAATTATAATATCATTTTTAACCTTAATTAACATATTTAATTTTAACCGTGGTAAATAAAATTCAAAAGTTACTATTCCCAAAAACATATTTTCATCATATTGAAGGAAATTTTAATTAATAATTTCAACCATGTCTATTGTGTTTTTAAAATTCATTTTACAGAAGTGGTAATATTACGTTTAATGCAAAATTGCAAATGTTCCTAGAAGGTGGGTAAAAGACGTTAAAAGTTCATTAAAAATTTATATATGTAATATTATTATAAAATCACTCCAATGAATTACATTGAAAATATATAGGTATTATGTATATATTTTGTACTAATTTAAATTAAAATAAAATAAATAATTATTTAAATAATAAGTCGATTGTAAACAATAACACATTGTTTTTCACTATTCATCAAAAAATGAATGTTATTAGACAAATATTAAAAAATCACCCTAATCTAATTTTCATATTCTGAATCAAAAAATGAAGTCCATTTTGAAAGGTAATATTTATAAAAATTCATAAAGTAAGAATTACTATTCATAATTGCTAGTTTGATTGGTCATGGGGTGCTAGAACTAGAAGTTGCATACAATGCAAGCTATTGCATTATTCAAAGAGAAATTTATTGCGGAAGCATAAGGTGTTTCATGGGGATCATAATGCATAGTGAATAGTGTAATCATTATGGAGAATGAACCATTATGTGGGAAACATATTCATGGCCAACTAGGGTCCATGCAACATAGTCAACTAAAGTATCCCTTAATAATTTTGACAATATATTTCTAAAATCCAGTGATTTTTTATGGATATTTGGATGTCCCAATAAATAGAGTTTGGATTGTTGGGAGGAGTTCCTGAATGTGTATGGGGAATTTGAATCCATGATTTCAAAGAATCGGGGGATCCTTCTCTTTATAATGGTCAGACCCAAATGTTGGAATTATGTTTCCTATAGTCTTAGGTAATATGAATATGACAATAACACTTCAGAAACAGTTGATGATATGGGGTCAGTTGACCCATTTTTATTCCAGTATACATTGGACTTATGAGGGGGGGGGGAGTAAAAAATTTCCTTGGAGACTTTTAGTTCGAAGAATGGATATGGGAAAAATATGAAATGGAAGACCAGTGAAATTTAATTGCGGGTTCTAGAAAATAGTCATTAATTCATGAAGATATATAAGTTGTCTCTCCCAAGAACACAGTTTCCACAAGTGGCAAAACATGTTATGAGGGTATTTTTGTTCCAGGAAAACTGGGGAACATATGGTATAACCAGATAATATAGTGCCTTGGCGGACCAACCTATTAGGGGGACATCTTATATAAGTCCATCTATGGATCATACTGCATGGTCAGTCAAAGGAGCTCCCAATTATCATACATTTTGTTACTAAAATCCGAAAAATGATTATAAATATCTGATTGTATACAAGATTATGAGTATGAAATATGAAATGGTCATTGTTGAGTGTAAAAAAGATGTCTATTTATCTATTTTTTCCTTGAGTTTGGTTTCCATTTCATTTATCTAACTCATATGTAGATGAGGGAAGCTATTGTTTACAAGGTGTGATATTTTAATTGAGGACTCAAATAAAATATCCTCCATATATTTTGGAATTCATACAAGATATAGGTAATTTTCCTTTACCCGACAGTTGGGACTAAGATCTAAGACCTAGTTATCACTATGTATCTCAATAGAATGAAAATAAATCCATATTTAGTTCTATAGGTACCATTATGTTTAAATTCATTCAGAAAGTACATTATCCATGATGTTAAATTTTATTCATTAAGGAAAAAAGGATTATTTATTTGAATATAAATATGATAGTGTGGCTAAATTAGGGCATAGAACCCAAGTTTCACAGCGTATATTGTAAAATCAAGAATCAATAAACATGTAATTCTAACATATATGGGCTCACGTGTGAAGGATGAACATAAATGTAATCTTCTCATGAATATCTACCTCATACATGAGAGGTTAAATGCTTTTCAAAGTTATTAAATGTCTGGGCTTAGGATTGAAGACCAAGATCTCACTATGTATCTCATAGAGAATTAGGAATCATACAGTTCATGGAGGACCATGTAGTTTATTTTCATGTGATAAGGCATGTGTGAAATTGACGTAAAAAGAAATATTTTCTCTATTTCAATATGTATGACATGGGCGTCACTACATATCTTAATGGGGAATAAATCATTCCATTCATAGTATTTAGACAAATAAGGCAATTTATTACTGTGCAATAAGAACATCTTGTTTTTTAAGGTTTTGCTACACAGATTATGATATACCCATTCAGAATAGATATACCATACTCTTGAAAGGAAATACTTTGCAAAAAATAATAAGCCTATGTGAGATATTTTTTGTGTGAGAAATAAGGTATGGTGAAGGTTTCATATAAAATGAAAGGGAACCATAAGTTAAAGGTAATACCGTGTCAATTATTTGGTTTTTAAGACAGGATATAGGATCTAGGAATTGCTACATATTTCATTAGGATAATAATCAAGTTGTATGTACTGTTTGACAAGGTTCCCCATGCAGGTCTTGTCAACACATAGGGGTGGGGTATTTTCAATTATGGAAGGAACCATGATAAGAGATTCTAGAATCACTGCATATCTTGTTGGAATTATAATCAATCGACCCGTAGTTTTTGGAATCCAATTCAGCTTAATGTCTTGTGTTAAGGAAGTGGATGAACATCATTATGTGATTATAACATTATGGATGGACTGATGATAAGGTATATGGGAATCACAATGTATATCATTGGAGTCAGAATCAATCCAAACAATGTTTTTCATTATTTCTTCACACAAAAAATTGGATTTTGATATGAGTAAGGGAATTTAATATCGTTTAGAATACTGGTTGGGTCCATGAAATCAAATGGTATAGGAATCAAATAAATTTTTTAGAAGAGTTCCCTTTATATATTTGGTTCATACATAGGGAAATGAAATATTTTTTTATGGTGGTCTTAGCACATCCCAATATTGGAGATTTAAGAGTCATGGTGTATCTCATTGGAATGATAATATGGACACACATATTTCATAAAAAAGGGATCCAATTCTTTCCATCTCAATACATATGAAAAATGGGGGCTAAAGTTCCACTAGGGTGTTGCAATTATGTGAGTGATTCATACACATGGATGCTACCCATATTTTTAATGGAATGCAATGTATATCTACACATGGTATTGTTTTTGTGTATTTATTAACATAAAACGAGGGATATATTAAGAGAACTGTTTAGTGTCTTGTGGTAAAGTAAAATGATGTTTTTGAGTTTTAGGTAAGGTGACTATGAACTCATGATGTATAGTTCATCTTCATGCGACAAATATCATGATGCTATAAAGATTATGTTCATGAAACTTCTATGAACTCAATGTGATTACATAAAGTAATTATTCAGTAACTTTTCATTGGTTGGAGTTATAGTGAGTACTAAATCCATTTATATTAATGAATAAGATCCATTTGAGTGGACCTTTTGTATTGATTATGTTCTGTCCCACTTTATCTCATGATTTGAAGGCCACGTTCTAGGGATCATTGTGGTATTAAGGACCAGAACCAAATATCATTAAAGGAATGAATGATGTAATAATTTACTATTAAAGGCTCATGATATTCCGTTATGAAAAACATGGAAGTGGGGGAAGGTATTAAATTTATTTTTATCTAGTATCTTATATTCAATCAGTCATTTCTAGGATTTCTCAATTGTGGATAGCTGATCAGATTTGGAAGTTTGGAGTGATAGAAACTACAAACCAATGGGATAGGGTACTTCTGTTTCATATTCCAATGATAATGGGGTTTCTCATGTTGCAGAATGGGTTGTATTCTAATAGGTTTATAAGGAAAAAAAGTGCATTCTAGGACAATAATTATTATTTGTATCCACCATATTATATATTATGATTGATATGATCTTCTTAAAAGCCTATATCACTCATTTAGAAACATCATGATAGCTGGATGAATGGTTTAATTAGATATTTCAGTTATGATATAGATTATATACCTCTGAATAATAGAAATTTCTATTGTTTTCTATCAATATGGTTTGAGGGACACAAAATCTTATGATTATGTTATCTTTGACAAGGATAAAAATTATTTTGTATCGGACGTCTTTTAAGGGTATTGAATCAGCCTATTTGGAGAATTAATTATTAGAATGAACGTATATGTGAACTTAATAGCCATAACTAAATGATATGGTCCAACTACATCGATTCATAATGTAGAATATGTCTAGGAGTAAATGTATCAATGTGGAAACTCCAAGGTTTGTTGAAGGAATCTATTATATACATTTAATGGATGAAACATCATAGTGTTCTTTGTGAAATACTGTTCTATTGAGGTCTATAAGTATCAAGGCCATCATATTCGTTCAGAAATCATATTCCCTGATTTGGGGGCACAATAGGACACTACATGTGCTTCTTCCCTGATAGCCACAGTCTCTTCTCCATCAACACATCTAAAAAATTCCATGAATGCCTCATTTTTAGAGGTATTTATAGTGATTTGGACTATAAAAATGATATTGGTTACTCACTTTAATTTATTATCTTTTTCATCTCTCTCTAGTGGGAGAACTATTTCCTGTTGGTAGTCCATGATGGGTTTAATCTATCTAATGGTAGGAATATATGGATTAGTGATGCGACTGATTTCATTGATCTATATAGTTCTAATCCAATTATAAGGTAAGACTATTTTTTGGTGGTAAATGACTATTTTTCCTGATTTGGATCTTCAAGGATTATGGCTACAATTTCCATTACATTTACCTAGGAATTTTGTGATCATGCAATTTAAGTCAATGTTGTATCTGTGGATTCTTTATTGATTACATGTGAAACATAATCCTGTAGGGGTATTTATTCTAAATTTTTGATTACATAACCAATGTGGATCTTCCTGATTAGAATCTATGAGTCACCCTTTTCCACTAGGCAGTTTACCATTATTTTAAGGTATAATTTTAGGTCTTTAATAAGAGCCTAATATTCTAATTCATTATTGGTACCACCATCTTACTATAGGAAGGAGTACAAATATACAGCCTTCTATAGAGTGATTATAATAAACCATAACCAAACATTGTTAAACTTAGGTTCTTCCATTGTACTCATGGATGCACCATCAAAATGAATTTATGATGCTTGGGGGATGTACTGAATGGAGAATACCCCTTTTCTAGGTAATTCTAAATGTAATGAAGTCCCTTCTATATATGTATGTCTTCGGGGAAATCTACCATGGTATGGGCTTTCACTACATTCTGAGGGATAAAATATATATTGAACTACTACAGAATAACTACCCACCATTATAGACATCCCATCAACATTAGATAATAGAGGCTACAAGTAAGAATGATATTAATGAAAACCAAGTGTACCCCATGATACTATAAATAGTGCATCAACTTGTGAATTAAATACATTACAACTAGGCAAATCTTATCGATATTTGAATAAATAGTTTCAGTGTCTTCCATTGTATGTATGATAAAATTATGGATTCTTTCATTTCATATATCATTTGTTTTTGAAAAGAAGGAACTCTATGAACATTCCAAGGCCTTAACATACATAATCAGAAGAATTTCTACAATATTTTGGATCTATACCAATGTTATCAATAGATATTTCTTAAGATAATAAAATTCATCGTGAGAGTCATTGGTCCACTGATATGTGACCACCTTCTTCATCAATTTGGGGAAGGGTATAAAATAACTTTCCATATTTTCTATATAACACCAAATGTATTACAAGTTTCATTTAACTACTCCATAATATTTCATGTTTCCAGGAGGTTACATGCCAATGATATATTTAGTCTTCCAAAAATTAATATTGATGGCATGATGTGGTTTGATGAATCTGAGAAATTTTTTTGAGGATACAATAAAAGATCATTTGAAAGAGTTCATATTAATATTAATATATCAAATCTTCCTGAAGATGATTTATATGTAATCCATGTTTCCATATTATTATTTTTACTTGAACAATAAATGATCAATATATAATTCAAGAGACATCACTAAGAAGGGTTTGAAAATGTTAGTCTTTGCACATTGATATGTGGAACCGATGTTTTCCAAGACAAAGGGAATTTCCTGATAGAAAAATACTCTATTAGGGGATCAGATTGATATGCCCTCCTAATCATCTAGGGCTACATTAATGTGTTTATAACAAGAATAAAAATAAGTGATTGATAAGGATTGATAACGAACCATTGCATCAATCATAATGTTTGTGATTAGTACCAAGAATTATTCTTTGTACAATTACAAATGATATATATATATATAATCAAAAAAATTATGATAATACCAATCCTATTTCTAACTAAGAAAAATATAGGAAATTAATTTTTGTTATTTCATGTCTTGGATGAAGTAATCATTGATGAACTTGTCTACTTCACACTCAATTTTTGTGGCAGGAGTCGAGTGTGTTCTTCTTATATCCTGCTTGATTCCTACAAATATTCTAGAAAACCAAAGTGATTTGTAGCTACATCAGGGTCATTTCTCTACATATCATCTTACTTCTAGGAAAAAATCCCAGTGCTTCTTTATGAACATGTTATATATCTCCAGTTCTGTGGGAGTTGTGGCTATACAAATCAGAGATGGGTGTGAATCTTCTTTTTTACCCAGGTTTGTCATTTTGAGTTTATCTGGAGAGGTAATGAATCCTTTCACAAATGATAGATGGGACCCCCTAAGATATTCTTCCTTTTATTCCTTCCCATTATCCACTACATGTGAATATTCATGGGATGGAGATGATAAAACATGTTCCTCAATGGGTATCGGGGAACCACTATTTGGATGTCGAGAGTATGAGGAAATGATTTCATTTCCAATTTCATGTTTGAAACCTTCTTGGTTCCATGAAGGAGAAAATTGGTACTATGAACAAGTCTCCTCACATTATCCTTTAGTTATAGTGGATTATTCATTCCCTGATAATGTAATTGATATTTTTTGATGTTCTGGGTTTGAAATGATGATATTTTCATGTGAAATTTCTCTATAACATAGAGAGTTGATGAATTACTCAACACCATCATGCTCAGTAATTGGGATTGAAAATATAGAAGATAATGATTGAATTTAGGAATTCATGCCCACACCATCAATTTTGTTAATATGCATCATGTAATCCTTACTAATATACTTTAATGTGTTAGAAGGGATTATCTCTAGGATATATGGTACATTGATTTTAGTAACTTCATGAGATATGGAATATTTTACTCCCTTTTGATATAATCCAGAATCAATGTATTATATCTCATAGAATTTAAATTTTCTCCATATCACCATAAAATGTCCCATTCATTCCATTGCTAAAATATTTGAGACATTGGTGGTATGATGACAAATGTTTTCATGTTGATGTAACCATGGTCATCCTAAGAAAAATCATTCAAAATTAAATCATGTCATAAAGCCAAGAATTCTATGCCATATACAACATCCCCAAATGGAGTTTTAAATGTAATCTTACAAAGAGTATTCAATTGATATCATTGAATTTAGTAGGATTATTCTCTACATGTAATACCTTGGTAGTAGACACTTTGACTTCAACCTTTTAAGGGATGGACACGGCCTTAATATTTGTTTCATGGAGGTCCTATGAATGAAATATATAATCTTATATTGATAATTTGGTAGTAACATAGGGAAGTTGCTTCAGAAATTCATATTTATGATCCAAATCACATGGGACATAGAGATGGAAGTGTTTCTGTCCATAGTGGATTTTTTTAATTAGGTATGCCATTATACTGAGGAGGATGTTGCATATCCTCTAACCAGCCTTCCAATATAATCATGCCAGGGTACACCCTACCATGTGTGGGGGAATAACACCCTTGTTCATATTGATATCGCAATAGATCTTTCCCATGAGTTTTATATCTATAAACATATTAATTAGGGGTTTGGTTGAAGTATTGGCTCCTATAACAACCACATCATCCCATGTATTATTCACCTCAATGTATATTCCTCCAATTCCATAATCATGTGTTTAGAAATCAGGATCATAATCAGAATCATCTTATGAGACGGGACCCTATAAGTGAATAACATTAACAAAACCAAATATCAACTCCTCATTAGTGGATGACTAATACTGAATGTTGACTCATGGTGAATCATTTAGTGAAGTGGTGACCAAGATTTTGGTATGTTTGGAATGAAGTGTTATAATTTCAATGATAATTTTTTTTTGAAAAGATCTCAAAATCTCATTCTTTCTCTTTGTCCATCCATCCATGTATATTTTCTAAAGATTCTACTTTAGATGACATTTATTTTGATGATGTTGGATGTGTTGTAGGGGAATCGGTAGAGAGAATTGTTTTATTTTCAACTAGGATCATAGAATATCGATTTTACTATTGATCATGTTTCTGACCATCTTATCGGTGAATGTCAATATAATTTTTTTAACTTCATTCAATTCCCTTCCATCCTCTTGAGTGGAAGATAAACCACACTGTTCATGGGTTGGTGAATTTTTCAATTATACTTTCCAAGAGTCTATTATATATTGTGGGAGGTTATTAAAAAACATTTCTAGAGGTTATCCCTAGAATTTAATTGAAGGGGGTGATTTTGAGATATCTTCATCACCTTCTTTACCAGAATTCTTGGGATTTGATAACTAAACTATGTTGTTAGCCAATGTTGAGATACAATAACAAGGGTCATGGTCATTTCAAAATGAATAGAGCTTGTTTTTCATATACTCAAATTGTGTCGGCCTATGATCTATTTGATTATCCTAATGAGGTTTTCATTGTTAATTATGATCAGGGTAGGATCCCTATTTTATGGTGGTAGAATTGAAATAGTAGTAGGAACATGGGTCTGCATAAGTGTAACTATAACTGCATTTTTATTTCCTATTATACTTCCCCTGGTTGGTGGAATTACATGAAACATATTTTTTGTCTATATATTGGAATCTTGAAACTATTGAGAAATTGAGGTCTAGTCCTGAACCCCCCCCCCCCCATGTATTTAATAGGGTGAAATTGTATGAGAAAATCATTGCGGAGATTTTATACATAGATAGAAAAAAATTATTCTTAGGGGAGTGGTAGGTTCAAGGAATTTTTTAGTCCTTTTTTCTAAGAGATAATATCAAAGAACCTTTTTTATAATATTTTTTTATAGTTTTTTAGGTTGAATAATTTTTTCTTTTATACTATTGATATGAATTGGATGATTAATTACTAATGGAATTATTCCCATCAATTGATTGTCTGAGATGGAAAATATTTGTACCACAAGAAAGTGAGATTTATAGTTATTTTACAAAACACGTTATCTCCTGCACGTTATGAGGTTTAGGGGTACCCATAATGGGATCTGACAGAGAGAAAAAAAATCATTAAGTGATACATTGGCTCTCTTGATCCTCAGAAAATCAGAAATGTTGGATTTCTAAATATTGGTGGGGGAGTGGTAGGATACACCCATTCAGCAGAAACCTTCTTTTCTGGATATATCAGTTCACTCCATCATTCCATAGATTCCAATCATGTTTTTAATGACTCAATGGTGTTCATAAGAATTTGATGAATATATGGATGATCCATGACCTTAGCAGGTTTGGTGGTTAGAGACAAATTAGGTTCAATGACTTGTAGAATCACTGGTGGAAACACTACTGGTATATTCCCAAGGTAACCCTTTGAGACAACCTTATAAGGATGTTCCTAAAAATTTTCTAGTTGTTAAAATAATGGAGGTAATTCTTGAAATACATTTGTGGGATATAAGTATTTTGGTGGTTGATATCGCACCCTGAGCGCATGTTCCATAACTCATCAGTTTTTGTGGAACTCACGTTTTGTTTATGTGAAACAACTGGAAGTGATAATTTGGGATCTTTATTCATAGCATATTTGGATAGAAAGCTTCCTCATATTAACTATCCATTGAGTCTTTTCTACTCTACAATATCCTCCCAGGATGATAAAATATTTCTTCTATTAAAAGGGATTGACCCAATCCAAGAGGGAGATTATACAAATTCTTATGTTTTCATTTCATCCAATTGATTTCCTTTTGAGGAGGTAAGGGATGGTTGTTTAAGGGAGTGCATCAATTTATGTCAAGCCATTAGTGTTGGGTGCACACACCTACAACAGTTTTTTCAATGAGGACACAATTCTAAATACGAACATCATCTTATGATTCTATGGAACTAGAAATATTTTCTTGGGGGTCTTTGACAATAGACTTGTTGATATTCACATTCATGTAATTAATCATCATAATTATGTTAGCATATTGGTGATATCTCCTTCTTCTGTACCCTCAACAAGACATTGTCCTCTGATTTGGTGATTTTATGGGATCTTTTGATGGATAGCGACCTGAACGGAATTCATATAGAGTGTAGTCATCCATTTTCCCTGAGATTTTTAAAGCATCACAGGATGGGTAAAATTGATAGGACTCAATTTATAGAATCATTCCTAATTTGGATAAAACTATTTATCATTGAGGATGTCATTTCTGAGATGAACAATCCACCAACATTTATTGTTGGGGTTGTTACTATTCTACATTCACAAACCTTTGGGAATTATTTTCTAATCTGATGGATTATGTTAAAAAAATCCCCATCCCTGCGAGATCGGGTCACTTCTGAACTATTGTGGATGTTTTCACTATAGCTCCATTTTTGAATTTATTTATTTTGGTCTGAATGTGGGATGGATGAATTATTCATCACCCAATTAAATAGTCCATTTCAAATTATCATCATGCTATTTATAATATTTTCTCTATCAAGAATCTAATATTATCTAAACGAGATTCATGCTCAATGTTCTCAGATTCATGACGCAAAAGTTTCTTAGAAGCCTGCTCTCTTTCAACATCACATAGATGAGACTTTGTTAGGTCCTATTATTTTTGACCATATATTCAGTCATAACAAATTACATTTGTTGTATCTGTCCTTGAGAAATAATATTTTTTGTGACAATATTTTTAGGATTACCGGATTGGTAGCGCAGAGACATTCAATTCTCCACGTACACACCATACTCCAATACGAACAATAGATGTGGTATCTACAATAATCTATCACAACATCATTAATGAATCAAGGAATTTATATTGATGTTATTATTTCTCTTTCTCGACCATTGTGTGTCTGTAATCCAGTAGGTATGCCAAGTGAATTTGGTTCTATAACCATTATGTTACCTTAACTTGAATTTGATACTTGTCATAGGGTAACACAAATTATTTTATATGATGAAGTGTTTTAATTCTTTTGAGGAATATATCATAAAAACAATATTCCACCTACACCATTGGAATGCTATATTGAGGAGTTGAAAAAATCTACAATATGAATTTTATATCATGTTTAGCCAGATATTTAATCATTTTTAACATATTCCATTAACCCTTCACAATTTGTTTCTCGACACGGACTGACCAGAGTTGGTGTTTTATGATTTTCATGTAACATGAAATTTTATTGGATGGGATTTCCTCTATTATGATGGATGTAAAATTAGATATGTGTTGGTCATTGAATGACAATATTAATGGGTTTTCTTCTGGTTGAGAAAGGATTTAACCAACTAGTCAAAAAACATCATATTTGGTTGTCATTGTGTTTTCAGGTTACTTTATATTGTAATGATTTCCCATCAATGCATTTTTACATAGAGAATTTTTATAACAATGAGCATTAATACTATGCGGAGAACATTGTCAGCGAATGCTATCATGGGGAGGACCACCATGGTGGATATAAACATTGGGAAAACCCTATTTCACCATGGTCTTCTTGGAACATATAGGTGTTTTGTTGCTCCCATAAATAGATATTCTCTCCAGAAATACCAAATAATAGTCATGAATAATTCAATCATGAGGAAGTGTCCAATTGGATCCTTCATAATTACTAATACTGATCCCATAATTTTGTAATAGGAGGATATAATCACGAGCTACAATTAATATACATATTAGGGCTTAAATCTACAGTTTTATTTGAAGCCTGATCATAGTAAAAAAATTGATTTTCAAATTTTTTTGGGGATTTTTATTAGGATCCTATTACAAGAAATTAGCAACACATGCTTAGAGAATTTTTTATCATAGTTAGGCGTTTGTTCCTGCCATGGAGTGGCTATTGTAATAGGATTATTACCTTTGATTGGAGTGGGAGTATGTTATTAATATTGTTTTCCTTTTAATACAGGGGAAATTTTTCCATGACCTTCCTAGACTAGTGGAGAGGTCTGTTTCTAATGCAGGGTGTTATGATGATGTGACAAACCATTTATAGGGACAATGTTATGTGTATGTCCCACAGACACTAATATTGTTGTCTTGATGATTCACTGGAATATTTTTAGGATGTGGGTATGAATTTGAATCTTCAATATCAACATATCCATGATATTCTTGCGGACTTCTGTCACTGTAATGTGGATATATTTCCATTCCATATCTGGAGTAGTTTTATGTGGCTAATCCTATCCTCTGTTTCTTTCCATTGTGTACTAAGAATACATTGTTTGGTGGTAGAGAGTGTATTTTCCCCCTTTCTTATCATTTTCACTTTCTGACTAACCTCTCAGAGTTCTTCAATGTGATACTATTTTCTGGATTGGTGGCGAATGGTTAGTGTGTGTTCATTCTCAATGTTTTCTTGCTATCATGGTCAACATACTTAATTTATTGATTCTAGACAATTATAATAGAAGGCACAGTGGGTGAACGATGTTCTATGCTACTTCTTATAGTTTGATTCTATATTTGGTTGTCAGGGTCTTTTGAATTATTTTACATGAGTCTAGTGGATTCCTAAATTATGAAGAATATGTGTATGTGATCGATCATTAATTTCAACAAAACTTTGTTGGTGGGATTTTCTGGAGGGGGAAACAGTATGTACCTACTTCGTATTGATCAATTATTATCCCTTGTTGGCCATCCTTCTTTCCCACTTCTGAAGGACATGGGCTGGTTGGATAAAGAAAATAGCCTCATCAAGATGATGGTTAACTGTTATGTGAAATTGGTGAATGTGATTTCCTATATAATCTTGTGAGATCGACCCTTATGTCTCCAGTATGAGGTTGTATATGTCCTATTGATTAGGCTCCCTGAAATATGGAATGTATTGTATGTTCTATTCATGTTATATTCTGTTGAAATGGTTGAATGTGTAGAGTAACTCCATCAGCTATAGGAACCTTAATCTTTATTGATAATATGATCAAGGGTGATTCCAGAATTGGAGGTCTTGTCATGTTGTCTCCCATGTTATGATCCTACCATTTAATGATACTCTCATAGTAGTGAGATTGATTCCCATCATTGAAGACATTGGGTTGGTTATGGATTCCTTCATGCAGATGAGGATCCTGCATGAATAGATGTCATGGAATTATTTTGTAAAAACATGATGGAGTACATTGGATCAAATGGGGATTTGAAAAAGGTATCCTATCTATATATAAAAAATATAATAAATCAACTCTATCATAGTAGAATCTCACTTGTTTTACCATATTCGTGAATGATTTAATTTCTTTTCTCTTGTTCCCTTTACAACTTTAAGGGGACTAGAAGATAGGTGATGTTATCATATTGGTTAATTATTCACATTGTGGGGTTTCACTCATAATTTGTTCCCCGCTAGGATTTCCGATTTCAAAATAGTTTCTAATGGGTTTTTTGTGGAACTAAAAACACCAAATGGTTCTATATCTAAGGGGACATAATTTAAAAGGTAGAAAATTGTTATCTATTATGACCAATGATGATTAATAAATCATATTGTTCAATAGGATGGGATGTTAGACACTTCACCCCCATTTGAGGGGAAATATTTCTTACTATGGTATTCTCTTATATATTTGATATATAGTCCAGAATCCTTCATTAATTACCATGTATCATATGGACCTGTACAATATTGAGAATTAATTATTAGCATGTATAGATCATAGAATCAATTGTATGATTCTATTGTTAATTATAAATGGAGATATTTGTATGTATTTGTGTTTCTCCATCGATGGTATCATATTATGTACTATATAGGGATTTAGTGTCCATTAATATGATGATATTCATTTTCTAAACACATAGTGGGCACTCTAGTGTTTAGTTTCATTTATGGAAACTATTTTCAATATGCAGATTATAATCATCTAGAGAGACATGATTTTCATTAATTTCATGAACAAATAAATATATTGGATTTCAATATATACATGTGATTTTAATCAGAGACCACATAGTTAAGTGCCTCTTAACAGGGAACATCATACCGTTTTAGGGTCATATGAAATGGATCCCGCCACACAGTTTAAAATCAGATTACATGGATGTCTCTGTGGAGGGTTCCTAGTCAATGTTTTTTTGTGGGACTCATGCCAAAGAAGACAAAGGAACATTAAAGGGATATGAGTATCTAGGTGGAATTAGATCATTATAGCGATATATCCAAAACAACCGGAATGATTTCCTGTATTGGGTTTAAACTTCAGGGATGCTTCTAACATATCCCATTTAGAGAGGAATAAAATCCCACATAGTTCATTACTAAGAACCCATGCATATGGAGGACCTCAAGGTTCTGACTCATAGGGAAGTATGACCATTGAATCTGATAGGTTGGAGATTACTACTGGGAAGTATACACTATGTGATGGGACCATGATAAATGTTTTAACTATTTGTAATTTGGGGGCTATTGTTAGGTTTTATTCCCAAGGAGTATGCCCGAATTAAATTAATAATGATTATGGCATATTCCTAGGGAGTATTCCAATTGAGATCATGCCCTATGTTATTTTCATACGTATCTCAGATAGAAAGAATCAGAGTTATCATAGTTAAATCCATTATTTGGACCACACAAGTCTTTTGATCACCACTAACCTATATTCCAACATGTGTCATGATTAGTGTATGAAACAGATAGAAGTAGGATTTAAAAAACAACACACTTTTCCTCCATCACATTTAAAGGAGGCCATGGATATGGTTTAAGATTTTGGGTCTATAACACATCACTCTCTAAACATGGAATTAGAGGAAAGTCCATAGTAAGGAGGAAATTAAAGAGAAGAATGTGAAGGAATATAGGATCATTATTGAAAACTCTTCCACTAAAGATTATGAGATTACTCTAAGAAGGATTCACTAAAATTGGATGCATAGTGGGAGGATGATCTCATTCTATGTTGAATGGAATATAATGTATGAGCCATACCCTACTGACTGGGAACTATATGCTCTAGGCCTAAGAGACCATAAGCCATAACATTTACATATAATAAAGGGAACACCCTGATTCTTTCTCTAGGGTAGGGGTCCTCATGACCATAGATATAAAAATCACCTAATTCCTAGAGGATCCTAACCCTTTGGTATGAAAAGTGCTGGAAAACTATGACCATAGAAATACAACTCCAATTTGGAAAGAGTCTTACATGACTTTCCCAATGGTTTTGTAGGTTTTGGGGTATTGGGTGAGGTTTCCACATAGTCCCATTCAGATTATAGAACCATGGCATTAGAAGACATGTCATATGATTCTTTAGAAGATAACTCAGATGGTGACTCATGTATTTCCTATGTTCTGGTCCTCAACATAGGTATGTCGTGTAGGTGGAGTACACACAACATAGGAGGTAAATGAATTGATTTTTGTATATAGGATAATCTTGTGAGAGATGGATATTCCTCAGTTCATTAACTACCAAGGTGAAAACACTTTGGTGAGGCTTTACACAAGGCACCATGTATCTCTTCTGGAGTTCCAAAACTGGTCTTGTTTATGTCCTTGGTTATGAAGAAAGACCTCATGTAATTAGGTCCTCCTTGGAGGTTAATTTTCCTTGTGAAAGTTTGATATATCATTAGATCCTATTGAAAAATTAATCATTCTTATCCCTTTTAATTATATATTCTATAATTTTTTATTGAGCTAGCTAGGAAATTTTGGGGGACCTGGGTGAAGGTGATATGCAATGAGATCTATGGGAGTTCTTTTGATTTTTCATTTCTTAAAATGAGGAGCACATGGGTCCCATTTATAGGCATCCAATAGACCCTATTAAAAGGGTCTTGTCTGCATAGGTCCATTATGTATGACTACATAGTAGTTTCTCTGAGTAGGGGTAGAAAAATACCTCTGTCATTGAGGTCCCTAGTGTAGGATCAAAGCATTTGTATACCATGCAGGGGGGTTGTGACTTCTGGAAATCACGGGTAAGTCCATCGCTAGCTTATTGGAATATAGGTGGTAGTTCTCATAGGTACATTTGAACACAAATATCCTCTCTTATTAAGGTTCCATCACATTTTAACAGGCTGAAGGTGGACTTCATAATCTTTTTATACTCCTTTATAAAAAGGTAGTGTCATCATTTCCTTATATGAATCCACCAAAATAATTTGTGGAATGAAATACATAGAAATATATATAAATCTATAAGTTAGACACCCTCATGAAATTAATAGTGTCGAATCAATACATAATCCAATTGATAAATCATGGAATTCCATATCATAATCCCATAATGAATCTGTGGATTTCATTACATACTGACATTTCTTTGATAAGCCTATTGGAATCCAAATCTATGTCATTATATTAAATAAAAATCAAATCTTCATATAATTAATAAAATCTCCCCAAGGTATTCCTATAAATCACCATAAAATAAATGAGAAACTCCAACCATATATATTTTAATATATTTTTTCTCTCATATTATATAATCATTTATTTGAAATATCGAAGTTAAAATATTTAGTTTAAGTGGAAACACAGTCTGTTAATTCACATTATCCAGCATAATACGAAGGCTAAAATGTTTCAAATATTATTTCCAAACTATATCCTCTAATAATTAATTAAAATAATTATATCTAAAACAAATTATAAAATAAACATTTGAGGATAAAAATCACATTTCAAGTTTTCAATTTCTAATTCAAATCCATTGTGACATAAAAACATTATCGAATTTAAAACACCATTTAATTATTTAAATACTATGGAAAAATTAAATACAATGGTGTTCCACAGGGATACACTATCCCATAGGGATCTAATAATGGAAAATGATGATGACACTTGAAATTACTACATTGATACACTAAATTAATTTATATGGTTATCACATGAAAACCACAGAGTGAATATTCAAATGCAATAAGTAGGGTAAAAATGGTAATTTAAGAATTTAAGGACCAAAAATCGTGAATAATAATATTTTATTTTAATGATAATCTCTAAAAACTATTGTATGTGATCCTCAAACCTTATGGCCCAATTAAGAAGCCACGTAGAGACCTATCTCATAACTAAAAAATTATAATCATTATATAAATAATTTAAAACATATACTTAAAATTAAAAAAGAATTTTATAAGAATATATAATAAACTACATACCTAACAACCAATATACACCATAAATGAGTCATGTCCTCAAGCCATGGTATTGGAAAAGGGTTAGGCACACAGTCACAAAAAACCCCTCTCAATTGAAACCAAAACCATTATAAATTACTAGTAATTTAACTATAAACAAATAAAAACACCCATGGACAAATACCTCCATCAAAATGATTGGTGAAAGAATTGAGACGTTTTTTATGTACTTTTATATATAGGATTCATAAAATATCCATAATCCCAAGATGATTCTTCCATTCTCATGTGGAATCAAAACCCAAATCCTTAGTCAGGAGGACCAAATTAAGATAAATAGAAAAATGAGAGAAATGATTCTAAATGTTACTACTGGCTCTCAAATGAATATAATAATGGATGAAACATATGAGTGATTAAGTACATACTTCATTAAATATAAGAGACAGATAAATGTGTTCTTTATGCATAATTGGTTAAGGTAGAGGAAAAATAGATGTGGTTGGTTTATAAAATCATTATGGAAAATGACTAAAATCACACTATTTTTTGTAATAGAGATTAGTCACATAGTATTATAAATATTTCACCAAACATGTGCTACAAAATTTCATAAACACCACAAATTGCATGGTTTTTGTACACATTTTTATAACTATTCTCCAACCAGTGAATTATGATCTCGAACACTTGCAAAAAATTGCACCATATAACTACCTCAATAAATAAAAAAAGTTGCATTCCTTATGTGTGTGAAACATCCCCTGGTTTCTCATGAAGATCGCATGGTTTCCCTAATCAATAAGCTTCCAATGAAACTCAACCTTTCACAATAGAACAATAATTGAAATGCAACTCATGCTTATGGTACTGCATAATTTCACAAAAAAATCATGCATATGAATTTACCATAGAAAAAAACACAAAAAAAATGAAAACCCAAATCAAATATCCTAAGATATATTTTGGAACCCAATTAACCTGTTTTCCAAAAAATATCTCAAAAATGATAATTTTTATGAATGAATACTTTAATATTTCTAGTCGTAACCATGATTTGAAATTCATCCCATAAAACAATTGATAAATAATATATTTTTTGTAAATAATACTTTCCCAAATAGAATATGTATTAAAAACATGTCACAATTAAACTTTACATACATAAGAACACATGATATTATTATAATTTTTCTTATAGATAATGTTGTTCATCAATTATTTCCCAAAGGATGAATTATAAAATAGAATGTCTAATTGGATTCATAGGTTCAACAAGATCTCTGGGAATTCAATCTAATGAAACACAATAATCTACTTGAACTCATTTCCAAAAAAAATTACGGATGTGTGTTCACATTACCATATACATCATTATATCGATGGTTCAATAAAATTATTACATACTCAATTCGTAGAGCAGTAAAACGTAATACATATCTAAATGGGTACAATTCGAATACATTAAATCAAATCTATCAGAGTTATCTATTGATAAAAATAATCAACATTCTAAAAAAACCAATATAATATTTTATAAACTCAACAACATAGATATTCATGAATCACATGGTACAACACAGATACCCTTGCTATACTAAAACACATAAACAACAACCCATAAAACCTACTTTATCCAAAAATAATTCCATTGGTATATCATATTCAAAAAACCCTCACCCATATTTCAAAACACACATATTATACACATAATGAAGGTCCCAATTTGGTCTCTAGACCAAAAAATATAATCCTATCAAAATAAAACAATTCTAATGATCCATGAAAAACTTTTAAAAAGATTTCTCAGCCTTTTCACAGTTAAGGAATTATCCCACCAGACCATAATGGTGCTTAATCAAAAGGTATTTCATGAACAAATAAATTTACCCTAAATATGATTTTACGTAACACGTGTTGACATACCAGGGTTGGAAAATCAACCATCAATTTTTTCCACTCTACCACACTGTGATGAAAAATAGATGGCCAAAATATTAATGATCTATTAACCTCATACCATCCTGCGACTAATGTTAATTCTCAAAAAAAATTATGATATATTATATGAATCTCTACACAATACGTCCCAAAAATAGGCAATATCATGAAACCAGGATTATCTTCACATGAGAACCACTTCATTAGGACTAATTTTCATAAACACAGTATAGGATCATCTGTACAATAAAATATCAAATCCATTTTTTTGATACCTATAGCCAGAGCTTTAACCACCACTAAACATGATGGCAACATGAAGCTTCAATTTATCAAACTAGAGAACCAATAAAAGAAAACATAATATTAGGAAATCGATAAAAAGAAATTTTAATAAGGGACACACCTTAAAACATAATATTGTGTACTCCATTACATTTAACTCATCCTTAATTACTCATAGATAACCGCCGAAATGTCTATCTCTGAAAACACACACACATTGCTCTACTCCAGACAGGAGTCCATAATTATTAGTTTATAATCATATATTATCATTTGTTTATAACCTTTAAATAGTCTTATAATGAAACCCAACCAGTTCAAAATATCAAATAAACTATTTCAATTTATCATTTTAAAACAAGAGGCCCCGGTCACCATGCCTACAAAAAGCTAGTCAAAATATATTGTTCCTCAACCTCCACACATTGATTCCTCTCATTTATGGAAAATGGAAGTATGTTCAAGTGAAACCCATCCACAAACCTCATGATATAACTCATCATCATCAAATGGGTATTTATGATATTTAATCAATTATCTATGGTTTCATTCCCTATAAAATTTCAAACATAAGGTCCTAACTCAGATCACTCTTTGTCATTTTCATTAAGCTTAGCTCATGCATCTGAGAAACTACACATGCATCTCCTAAATGTCAACATCAATAAGCGTGGAACAACCTCTATAATTTCCTAGAAATATCAACTCACATCATTGAAATATTATATGACCAATAAATATTTATAATCTTTTGATATGTAAATTCAGTTTCTTTTATGATATCACCACATTCTTGAATGAACATCTCATGTAAAATTTCAAAGGATCATAACCAATAATTTTGTTGAAAACAATATGAATGACTGATATACAATGATCTTCTTCATGGTTTACTAGATCCTTCCAGGTGTATTCTATTTCTAGATAACCTGTCTCTTGATTATATTCAACACCAAAAGGGTTATCCTTTATGTACTGATGTTTCCTAGGCCATTCATCCAAAGTGTCTTTCCCCTCATGTACGTAACTATAGAAATAAAAAAAAATACAACATGATTATATTTCCTAATAAAACCATAGACATATATCTGGTATAAAATATTTCAAATTAACTCCTTTTAGATACTAATGTCCTTATACAAATAACATACTCATAGTTCATATACAAATAGGAAGTGATAGACACAATTAACCGCTCCTATAAGACATTCATTCATGTTAAAAGAAACCCAATATCGATGTTTTATTCATTGAAATTATTTTCTATACGAACTCCAAATGAACACACACATTAACAGTCACATAATACAAAATTAGGGGTGGATCTACCTCCTTCCTCAAGGTCATATAACATCCTACATCCCATGAATTGATGTTAAGGTCTCACAACAAAAGATATCTTTTTATTCCAATTACCCATACCATTTTTATATTTCACAAAACATGACCCACATCGATCAATATATCAACATTATGACAAAAACATCACATGGAATGCACACAACTCAATAACTCAAAAAAATCCAACCACCCATACAAAAATTCACATAATTTAAAAACAATGACCCCACCATATTATTATTGGATCCATAGCTCTATTTTATAAATTAATAATTTATATTAGTAGAGAATTATAGAAAAATTTCATAGGGAAATGAAATTTCCCAAATTTGTATTATACAAAAAATTCATTATGTAAAACTTAGAAGAACATTAAGTGATTAATTCATAAAAATAGAATTATAGAATCGTGTTATTGAATATTTTCCACCTTATCTATTCGGAAAATTCTTCCAATGAGGCTCGAAAAAAATTAACTTTCAGTTACATGTTATATATGAAAATACTCATTATGAATCAAATTACATTTTTAGCTGAATTGGTGTAAAACAAAAAACAATTACCTTAATAATTTTCCTCCAACAAATTAATTTATATAAGTGTTGTTATTTTTTTGTATTAGTTAATTTATTTTTAATATCATGTTTTATATGAAAACACTCAAGGAGGTTATATTAGAATTTTACTTAACTGAAAGCCCCTAAAATCTTGGAAAAATAATAAAAGAATATATATATATTATCCCTTTAATGGGATATAAGTAATGTATAATTAAAATATACACATAAAAGAATAAATATTATAAATAAATATAGTCCCTTTAAACAAATGACCTAGGTAACACTCATCCTAATCTAGTAATCAATCATTGGTAGTCAGACAATTAACATGGGAATCCTACATACATGATACCATGCAAGAATAACAGCATCATTCTATAATGGGTGTAACACACTAAGTTAGTTTGATATTTTTTATTAAAAATTAAAATTTTGGATATTTTTCCATACACATAACATTGAGTTTAGAGTTCATTACACACAATACTATGTTTAAAAGAAATATGACATGTTTTTAAAATATTATTATAAAATATAATTTAAAAAGATTTTTGGAATGGAAGGTATAAATATGAAAATACTATGTTTAACATAAATATGACATATTTTTCAAATAATTGTGTTCACCTATTTCTTTTATACAATTAATAGTGTTCCACTCAAATAACTTGTAAAAGGCCACCAACTCTCCTCTCACATTCATGCCATAAAAACATTTTAGATCATATAATAACTACCCAAAATAACATCCCAAAAACCATTATCCCAAATTTATATCATTATTAATATAAGAATTCCAACACATGATGAAATTTGGTTCAAAAGTAAGTAGTATTCTCAATGAATTGAAAAATTTATTCAATAGAGTATTTATTTTATTCCTTTCAATGTATCATTACTTTTTTTAAAACATTATTATATAATATCCCCAGTATATTTCATATAACATTATGTTCTTATTTTATTCGAATGACGTACACTAATCCACCTCCAGAAGATGAGTTACAAAATCATCATTCATATGTATGGAAGACCCCTTCCTCGGGGACCTATTTCATTCATTTTTTCATTAACAACTCTCTAAATTTGGTGTGGTTATGGATATAATTTATACATATTATATTTTTTAAAAAAATTTAATCCCAGATTCATTATATCATATCTTTCATTTATTATATCATTTATATTGATTATAATAATGATGAGTTAACGAATTTAAAAAATGTCCTATAATGTTTGAAATGGATCGAGAATGAGTTTTCAATGATATTTAATCCCTATTTTCATACTAAAGTTTTTTGTGGTTCTTGAAACGAGGTTCCTATGGGTTATATACCTGAAATGGGATCATTGATATGTTTTTAATATTCACATGATCCATTAAATTTTTTCTTCCTTCAGACCTTATTTGAAACTCCAAGACGATATTCATTAAAAATTAACAAACTATTTAAAAATAATCATGAAGCATTTAAATATATTATAAAGATTAATAACCAAGGATAAACTTATGGTGTTAAATTTTAAAAATAATGGGCCATTATTTTGAGAACATAGAAGCATGTTTTCATAAATATGTGTTTTTCCACTATGATTGGTTTTTCTCCAACAATTTTTTCATTTCTGTCAATTGATCAAAACAAAATAGATGATTTTAACATTGAATATAATGGAAAATGAAATTAATATGATAATTTTTTTGTGAAGAATAATTTGAAGGATATTATATCCATTCATAATTATTTATCACATAACATGATTGAAAATGTTCATGTCAACGCACTCTCAGAGTCACCAATGAAGACAATGAGAAATTTCATTGAGATTTTTTGAAGTGGAGACCCCAAACGATAAATGATTAACTCTAATATAAATGGAGAATTTTGGTATAAAAACTAAAGTTAATGAATCATAGTGGTGATATTATTGTAGGGGTGTGAAAAGGATTGACACAAAATAATTATTTTCAATGGAAATATTAAACAATTGATTAATGAAATAGATGAGAATAATTTTATCCACATGTTTTTTTCTATTAATGTTCATTATAAATGTGTAATATATGGGAATAAAGAAAATTGATGTCCTAATTAGGAATATCATGATGATAAATGTTGTAGTGGTATGAGTGATGGTTATATTAGTGATGATCAAGATACTACAAGTTATATAAAATAGGTATGGGGTATTCTAACTGTATTTTTAATGTTAAGAAGGAAAAGCATGATAAAATTGTGTTAGACAATGTTATGAAATAATTTATATTTCATATTTTAGTAAATCAGTTTTAATTAGTATGATGATGAATCCTAGTTAATGGTTTAAGAAGGAGTTTGGATGAATGAAGTGTTTACACATCAGAATTCATGAACTAAATTAAATGAATGTTGAAATAAATAATATTTTTTCATTATAATTTATTCAGTATATATTTTAAAGTATATTTTTAATTGGGGTGATATTATGTTTAATTTGTTTAATTGTATTGTGATATCTTTTTTGTGACTAAAACAGTTAATTTATTCCTGATGTTGATAAATGGTCTTTAGATTGGATGAAGAGATTATTAATATAAAAAATTTAAATTTAATAGAATTGATTACATTGGAAATGAGTATGTATTTATTAACGAATTAAATTATGTTATCACTCATGGTGTTTACAAAATTATTCGATCAATAGAATATATTAAAAAATTATGGTTTTATTAAATTAATGAGAAAAAAATAGTATTTTCATTGAGGTATTATGGTGATTATGGTTATTGAAAATGATTTTGGAAATATATTTACATGATATTCAAATATCAAATATATGAAAATTAAGAGATGATTTATTATATTAGTAGTATTATTGGTGTGTTCGAAAAATATACAATCCTTATATTTAATTTTTGAATTTTTGTAGAGTAGCAAGATTAACCATATATCAAATGTTTTTTGTTGATTTTCTTATGATGTAATGAGTAATAATGTATAGCATCACCAAATTAATATTTATCCATTTTGGATAAAAATTGTTATCCTCATTTTTTAAACAATAGGCTGAATGAATGAATTGTAATTAGTTAGAGTTAATTTTTTTACTTCTTCAAATTTCGAAAAATTGACCACATATAGTGACAAATGAAGTAGAAATTGATCGATGGAGAAGAAAATAATATAATTTTTACAATGTAAATGATATACCAAATAAGAATATTTTCATATGTTATAATTAGATATAGAAGAAGAATTATCCAACATTTGGAATATGATATGAAATAAATAAAATTATCATCATTTTTATAAACTTAATTAAATGTTTTAATACAAATTAGTTTATGGTTTTGTTATCATTAACCTTATCTTGATCACCCATATCCAATTGATCAATGATCTCTATCAAATTCAAAAATTACTATTGATTTTATTATATTTCAATATAATCACATACCTTATATTTTTTGTGATTTATAATCCTATTATATTTTATTATATCGTATTTTCAAACATATGTTTCTATTTTTAATAGGGTGTCTTATTATCCAATTTTACGCTATGGGTTCATATGAATAAATTATAAAATATTAAACTATATATTAATGAGAAAAAAATTTAAGGGGAAATTTGGTTTAATATTGGTTGAATGTAACACTCATTCATTTTGTGAAATATTCCTTTTCAAATGAATATAATAATTTTGATAATTTTTGTTACATGAAACACAAATATTATATTATATTACATGAAACATAGATTATAAATGAAATGTGACATATTATTCAAATTGTATTAAATTATATAAATCAATAATCAATTGGAGTGGAAGTAATAAAAAAGAATATTTAAATTATGAATATGTTTGGTTTAAAAATGTATTAAAAAATAATCCATTAGATACCATTAAGTATAAAATTATAATAAAAGAAACATGATTCTTAAAAAACAATTTATGAAAATAAATGATTTTTACATAAATAAAATAAAAAACCCACTATTAATGAATACTTATACTAAAATATACATATAATAAAATTAATAAACGATTTTTTATTAATATTATATATTTTATAGAAAAGTGACATTAATTTATCCAATTTAGTTCTTAGAAAATGTATTTCAAAAAAATGTGGTTTTGTCACATATTTCTACAATTATTTTAAAAATAATTTTTGATATTTTTTTAAAAAATTGATTTCATTTTTTATCATATTGTATATCATCATATAAAAAATATAATATAGAGACATTTTTTGAGGATTTAATAAAGATCTTAAATTTTTCATGAATATTAAATTAGAAAAAAATTTATTTGAAAATATCTTTTTCATTAAAATTAGTTAAAAAATAAATTATATTTTATTTTTTACATCCCAATTTGTTAAAATATATTTATATATTAACATAATTAAGGATATTATATTAATTTTCATATTTAATTTCAATATAAAAACATTTTAATCTTTTGACCATTTTATGTTTCAAAAACCCACATTGTCGTCGCATCTATCAGATTAATTTTATAGTAATATTTTTCCTATCTATGATATTAATTTGAAAAAACAAATTCTTTATTTTGAGTAATAATAATTTAAAATATCCAATTACATAAAAAAGTTTTTTGGTAAAATAAATATTGTAAATTGTAAAATATAATTTCTATTGTTACATTAAAAATTAGTTTTCCAGAGGTCATATTAAAAAGAAAAGTGATTTAAAAGCCTAAAAACATTTATAAATTTAATTTTACGGACATATTTATAATATAAAACATATAATGACTTATAAAAAACTCTTATTGAAACATTTTAAATTAGAAAAACATGTGTAAACTTTTTTATTTTCATAAATCAAAAGTGTTCCACTAACCAGAGTTATAAAAGGCCACACAAAAACACATCATATTAAATGATTCAAATCCTTTTGGTTATTCCATTAATATATAGGATCACTAAAAAATACATCATATCATCTTATAATACTTATTTTTTACCCTAGGATAGATTTTCATGAAAACCTAATGAGTTAATCCATTGAAATGTTATCATTCTTCAACAACTATTTTTATAATGTTAATTCTTCCATCTCCCCTAAATATTATTAAAAATGGATTGTATAAAAAAATATTTATATTACATATAATTATATTTTGATATGTTAATTTAATGAGTTTTAACCATCCGAAATTCTATCAAATGTGTTTTGAAATTATCATCTATGTGTACGACTAAACCCTCGCGAACAATTGTGAATCCTTTTCCTGTTACCACCTTAAACAAATGGATATGATGATAAATAATATATATATATATATATGAAATATATAATAGAAGTACATCTATGGATTCATTATACCAATTAACCCTTTTTATAATTTCAATTTCATATGGGATATCGTAGCTTCACTCATGTGTACGATAAACTACTCCTTCTTGGAATGATGTTATTTATTTTCTCTAACCACTTAAATAGAACATAATAAGTATAATTTTAATTAAAATATGTGATATAAATGAAATTATTATTATATTAATGAAATATTTATATTCATTAAAAATAATAAATTATTTATTATTACCATTTCTCTCATTAGATGTATATAAATTCATTCCTGTATGTCTGGTCTTCCACCTTTTAGAGGCTATATAAATATCTATTTTCATAAAAAAACATCATAGATGATATTTATGAATATATTATAATAAATAATATGTCATTTATATTATTATTATCATTATGGAAGATAAAATATTACGTACCTACTATACATAATCATTGGTGAAGAAGGAAAACGTTTCACATAAAAACATACAACCTACCCTCTCAATGATCCTAGCGTACATCATTTATCAATAAAATAATGATTGATTGGTATTACAGTTATAATTTCATTATAAATATGATATTTTATCATGATTTTTTTATTGAAATTATGTTGCATTTATCAATAGGTAACTGGTACCCCATAGAATACACTACTCCAATAGTCTATATAGAAAACTAGTGATTAATTGAATGAAATCCCTCAGGCCAGAGCCAATCAAGCTCTCCCAAGGTTTCATGTTCAACCAAAAAGAAAAATATCATATCATCCCCATATTCATACAAATTCATATTCCTAGAACAGTCTATCTAGTCATGAATTATGAAAACCGTTTGATACATAAGATGATGTCATACAACCTAATCACTAACACAATTAGATCCAATAAAAACTCCAATATTTAATATTCAGTTCGAATTTTTGGAATAAGTTCACAAGTATTAAGTCATAACATGTTTGAGTGTCTAATTAAAAGGGTCGAGATAGAGCCTAACTATAATCTATATGCATCAAACAAAATAAGTGGTTATTAAGGAATGAATCAAACCTATGTCTATCAATAATATAGATAATGAAAAAAAGATATAGAATGTAAAACATATTATCCCTAGATCCATATGTTCATATAACTTCATTGTTTGTAGATGGGCCCATCCTTGACCACCATTCAATGAAAGGTGTGGAAAAGTAGGTAGTGATGGTAATAGGTTAAACCTATGGCCACCACAAGTTTCTCTCATGTCCCTCCCCTAAGTCCTCTACCCTACAAAAATCTCTTATTCTTCTTCTATGTCTACCTCGAGGGTCCCTCAACTATATTTAGGTCAGATATACAATGGGCCAGGAAATCCCATTCCATATGTCCCCAAAAATAAAAGGAGAAACAACATGTATCCCTTGGATATTTCAAGATATCATAAGTTCATTACACCGCTGACCATGTGTCTTGGTACCACATTTTAAATCTTCTTATACACAAGGAACCCTGTGAATATTGTTGAGTTCCATATTCCATGTACTCGTATATTGAGTTCCCACATCAATTACCCACTATATTTTTTTAATTTTCTAGGAAGCTCTCCACTACTAAAGCTCTATCCATCAGTAAAGAACATGCTAAAATTTATAGGGATATAACTAAATCCATGATATAATGACATAAGCCCTAATTAATAGTCAATATGATGAAAAATGTTTCCAAAATCATATATAATAAGTAACATGAGATATTATAAATCCCCATAATGTACAATACCATGGAACAAAATTCCATTATATAGATTCCTAATCTCATTTATGTAATCTTATCACAAAATCACCATATAGAACTCATCCATGATGACATTCTCAATGACTAACCATAAGAAATCTATATAATCATGTGAATAAGTCACTAAATTCCACCATCTCTGAATATATTCATAAATAATACTCACAAAAAGGACCACCATATGATCAGCATATGTCCTCACAAGGACAAACATGTGAGTAAATGACATTAGCCAGTCCTAAGCCACCCGAGTGTCTGGATCACCCCGAATCCTAGATAGTTGATGCCTCTGGAACTCATACAGTGCAACCAAATTATGTACATTCTCTTCTATAACATCTACTTCTATATTAATCTTAACATCTTGTGTTATAGCTAGTAAATCCCATGAAGGTCATATCTATGATAAATGAACCTATAAAACAACATCATCAATCAAATAATCATCCTAATGATCATGCAATGGAATCTTAGTGGGCTGTCTCCACAGATGCATAATAAAATAAAAAACATGTACCCCGATCTAGGAGTATATCTAGGGATATGAAATAAGATTTTGATGGAAAGTAAAAGTCGTTCCTATATTAAACATGAACCAAACATTTTCCATGCACCAAATGTATACATGTTATGAGTCGAAATGAAGGCGAATGAAGTCCATATATATGGATATGTCAGCTTCCACACAAAAAATGTAGTCCTTAGGATGAATGATGAATTAAAAAAACTAAACAATGTTCCAAAAACAAATATAATTGAATGTAGTCCTAATATAGGATAAATATCTCTAACACCATTTTTTCATGACCCAATGCACTGTGATCCAACTCATTATTAAGCCATGCTAACCTCCCATTGTATAGGGGATAGAGAGCATTGCTGTGTAGGACTGTCTAACAAATGGTTGGAATTATCCTAATGTAAATTTACTCATGAAAAAATTTGAAACCCCAAAAATGATGAAATTTAAAACAAATAAAACCAGTGTATGCATTCATTTAAAATCCCAGAACCAGAGTATGATTGAAAAAGTATAGAAAGAGGAAAAAGGTTCCATATTCAATCAAAAGCCATAAATATAAGGATTCCAACATGCTCTAAGGTAAATTAATAATGTCAAATGATGGATCCAAAAATATATCTCAGTATATCTATATCACATTATGATCCACCTACTATTCATCCTCCGAAGACACTATTAAATGGGTCGTCATCATTATAAGACACGGCACATGAGGGAAGAGCCCAAGTAAGTGTGAATATAACAATACATTATAAGATACCCCGAAAACACTATACATAATGTATGAAGTATATCAAGCTTAATAAAAGAATACAAGAATAAATATATTCAAAAAAACTTAGATATAGTTAATAAGGACACATCACAACTCAGTAGTCACAATAAAATATCAGTCACAAGATTGTACTATATGAAATTATAATTCTATTATAACCCACTCCTCAAGTCATTCTATCACCTGAGACACTCGTCGAAGTGGTCAATATCATTTGGACATTCCAATGAAATATCACCAGTATTTTAAAATCATAATAATTATATAGTGGTTCGTGCATAAGATAGTTAGAGAACACCAAAAATCCAATCTAGATCATCCCAATACACATTGAATTATATTCATATAATACAATAACTTTTACCTATATATACATTCTATTGGAGGATAAATGAAATAATAAAGGTGGTTACACTGATTCAAAAAATCCCCACTGAGGGTATAATGATAATAGAGGATCACAATCAAGTATCATGGTTGCGCTCGACATACAATATCCGAGGTTCGTCACCTAGTTGTGATCATAATATTTTGAAGTGGAAATAATGCCACATTTTACCTCAAGAGAATGGATCATAGGGGACTCACTCAACTAATATTTGTCTAAATTAATGTGAAATAGAGATACAAGACATCTCTAATGGATTAGACATTATATATGTTGAGTACATGATATACCTACCTCTACCTAGATCATCCCATATGGTGCGGCCTCACACAGAATGTAAATATTCATATACATATTATGTAGTTTATGTACATCGCATGTAATGATCATTTTACACCATTCTCATGTCATCTTTTCATGTCTGTACACAGCTGGTCATTCATGAGTACCGGCTCATGCACACCTAGGATTGTCGATGTCCATGTTAAAGGCATTTACATGACCATATACTCTTGGTTGTGTCTATGTACCTTTACAATTATAGGGAGTGCCATCCCGAAGGGGTCAAATGGTGCTTAACCAAGTAACATGAGATGTGATATTTTAATCCTGTCGAAACCCTTTCACCACAACCAATGTGTCCCACATGGCATGTAGTCACCATTTAAACACCTTTTTGATCTTGATTTTACAGATCTATCGGGTTCATACTCTATTTTATCTATTGTGTTGCTAGAGCCCTTATCAACATTGCAATATATATATTTTTCCTCTTCCAAACATATCATCACTATATATCCTAGAAATGGTTTGCTTAAATTATAGGGAAACATCCTCTAGATCCATCTGTAGTGCACTATTCATCAATCAGGAAAAATAAATCCCACAGGTGAAGTCATATTCCAAATTGATTCATCCCCTATCATTTTTTATCATACAATTTCAACCTCAGATGAAAACCATACATATGGTATTTATCCATTATGTCAAATAATGGTAACACAATTATTAATTTCCAAGTAATTTTCAAACCCATAAAAAATTAACAAACCATGATAATCATGACAAAATGGGGAAAAATAAAAAAAATCCTCAGAAGTAAGGAATGTACCTTTTCTTCTTTATTTTTTCCCAATATATGTTTATATAAAACAAAGAAAAAGAGTAAAATAAAAATAACGGAGAATAATCATTCAAATTAAATATACCATGGATGCATATATCAATTATGTTCATGGAAGGGATCTGTGTTCATATGATATTTAATTAATGGATAGAAAATAGAAATCAACATCCAAACTATAGTGTAGATAGATCCTTAGAAAATAAATGTTCTGCACTGTCTTTGTTGATGAGACACAAAAACTTTGTTAGCATAGTGATACACGATACAAACCTGATCTATTAATATCTTCAATGAACAATATAATAACCTTGATCATTATTTCATACATAAACATGATTTATTACATAAAAACATTACTTCATATAACATAGTAGATCGAGAGGTCTAGGGTCTTTGGGGATTAAGAACATTACATAACAATGTAAATCATAGAACACAACATCTTATTAAAAACATCCATTACATGACCACTACATTCCCCCGTACATAGCATTGTGTGGGATTACCAGAGGACATACATAAGAAAAGGGTGAACTATAAAGCCCATTAAGGGAGTAAAAGAATAATTACATGGAGATTAAAATACATGTTAAGAAATAGTTATATATATGGAGCACAAGAGAAACATGATCATAAAGGCATGATAAAGCATGATAACTATAACAAGGAAATTTGGAAACAACAATTAACATGGAATTAACAAATAGAAATAGATCATTGCACATGGAGCATGAGTAAACCATAATTGCACAATTTGCATGAGTAAAACCTCATTTCACATGAATCATCATGAGTCAACACCAATTTCACATTACGTATTAGGATATTATACTTTACCCAATGCATTGGAGCACTATCAGGGCACACCCTTTCTTAAACAATTGATTTCTTGCATAAGTGTGGCACATGGATCAAAAAACAGGGAATCATTAAACATCATCATATATTGCATGATAAAGAAATGTGGAATTCATAAATGAAACTCTATACTCAATACATAAATTTTTGTAAATTAGAATACCCTTGATTGGGAAATGGGCATTTTATTAACTACACAATGACATTGTCTTGGAAAAACATAGTGCAATTTCGGTAGTATAACGATGTAAAATAAGACTTAAAAAATGGTTGATGAGAGAGAAATGGTGTCTCATCATATGTAAATGAAATGGAATGTAAGGTTTTCATAATGATACATTTCACAATAATTGTAATGGAATTTAAATTCATGATACAAAAGAATTCCTTGAATGTAAATGAGGAGAGAGAAATTCCATTTGGAATTTCTGCATAGTAACGGGTCTACATGGGAGGCATTTAATGAGAAATAAAGGGATCTCTAATCATTCAAACATAAATAGGGAAGTATGAGGGAGGATTGAACTCATACCCTATCATTTATAATGGAAAATAAAGGTTAATAACAATATCAATAAACATAATTAAAAAGAAAAATGTAGGAATCCCTTACTTGAAAGTGTGATCCCAAAGGCTTGGGAGAGGATTGAGAGAGAATTCTTGGGGGATTGAGGCACATTGAGAGGATTCTAGATAGATGAGGGAAGAGTATGGATGAATTTCAAAGGCTTTGAGTGAAGAGGATGTGGTAGCTGGGATGGGTTTATATAAAAAAGGAGAAGGAATTATTTATTATTTTAGGTTTGGGATGCCACACATTAAACTAATCAAAACCACAAAAATCCCACGGTTTTTGCACATCGTTTATTACAAAGGGGAGTGGGAAAAAATATTTTATTAGTCCAATGGCCAATATTCTTAAAATAAAATGGTTTTTTATGTTGAGGTGAGTAACACTCTCACGGAAATAAATTTAAAAATATATAATGTTTTATATGTTTTGAAGGATCCACTAATGATTTGTAAAATACAACAATCAAACCTAAAATAACATTATTTTAATGTTAAAACACATATTGTCTAAACATAAAGTTTATAGAGTTTTCTTACATCACTATTGGGTCATTATTATTCCAGAAAGAACAATATATATTGAAACGACGTTTAATTTTTACAGAAAAATTCAACTGTATCTGAAAATTAAAAAAAAATACTATTGGGAAATTTCAAAATCCTAATTCCAAAATTATTTTTCATTTTCTCTAAATGATATTCTAAATATGTGAATTATCAATTTTAAAATAAAAAATTACATTTATCGAAAATTCATGGGTTTTGACAAAAATAGCTTTCAAGCATTAATAAAAATTACAATTATATTCATAAAAACAATATAATCATATATACTTAATAAAAAGTAATTTAAAAATAATAATATTTAATTATTATATTATTTAATTCAAAAATCCATGAATTCATCAAAATATATTACATATTTGAATGTTAACTAAAAAAACTATTTGTAATTCTAAAAACAATTTATCAAGTAACAATAATAGTATGAATGTAGATTCATTATTATATAAAAAAATAATGCACATAATCATAGTTTTAGGGTGTTTTTGTTGAACCCATTATAATACACACATTCGACCGAAGGTAATGGTGTGAAATGGTGACAGACTCTTCGAGTGGCTATGATAACATTTCTCGAGTGGTAATATCTATCAACTAATACTTCTGGTATATGCAGTTCCACTCAGTCATAACATATTCAATATCATCTTGGGCATGGTAAAGAGAGAATCCCAATGACTCCACATCTTTTCTGAGATTCAAATAATGGGAATCATATGGGGAACGTCTATTAGATGAGGTTATCGCTTTGTATGAGTAAATTGGATTAGTTAAATCCATGTATTTATTCTAATCATGTGATCACTATTCACCAACTATATTAGAAACAATCACAATTCTTAACGTATTTTAAAATCCAAAAGCATAAAACCAATGAAGTTCACATTTAAAATAACCATTTTACAAAATAATTAAATTAATTAGAACAAGAAGAATTTTAATTAATGAATGTTTGAGTCATTACAATATTCCCCCCATAGAAAATATTTTGTCCCTATAGTTTGAATACATAAAAAAAGTACTCTGAATTTTAAACAGTACATCAGGGTTGCATACCCACCACTATTAAGCATTCCCCAAGCCTCATTATCAAATCAATCATGGAGAGTGAGGGTCATCCGAGTAGAACAATTCCTAAATGAACTTTCAATGTCTTCCAACTCCTTAGTCCAGACCCAGTCCATGAAACATGGATTGTACTAATGGAAAATATGATGTACTTTTTGAAAATAAATTTTTCTAGAATATAATTTTAAAACATCACCATGTTCTAGGATTTTGTAAAATAGTCTAATAGATTCAACATTGAAATTTTAAAAATATTGTTCTTCTAATATATAGGCTTTGTTTTTAAAAAGACCATAAGTCATGAATATATACATATAGGTTTCTCAGAGGTCTCCCCCTTCAGAATATATCCTAAAAACTAATATTACATCATACTATTTGAACTGGGTGAAGTATTTACAATACATTGACAGTACCACCCTTTCTGGGAAATGAGAAAGGGTTGGGAGCTTATGATATGATCACAATTTATCCATGATCCTTGAGGATATCGTGGTATGAACATGTTTTTTGATATGTCGTAGAGCTTCTTGAAAGAATGTTGGACATTGGGAAATGTTTCGAAACTATGAGAGCATGTCCTCGCAATAATGATACCTAGTAATTCTCTAGGAAGGGACAAGAGTTTTTTATGGGGTTCTTCCCCTTCCATCTCAAAACTGTCCTTTATCTTACTGAAGAAACCTATCAAATTTTGAGTTACCATCTAGAAATCAGAAAATTGAGATATTAAACTACATGAAGTTTAACGATTTATTGATCCTTAATGAAAGGAATTATAGGGTTAACACATAAAGGGTAAACCAAGTATAAAATTTAATACTTATAAATATCTTTTATTTCCTTAACTTATAAATCTATAGGCTTCAATATATGATATCCATGATATACTGTCAAACATATATTCATAGGGGATTTTGTTAATTCACTTAATAATGGTTCATACTAAGCTTGTTAATTTAACTAATCATATCCCCCAAGAGTGTCATAATCAAGAGTGCAGCCAGACCCATTATTGAGTACCAGGATACCTCGCTTCATGCCCGAAACTCCATGTCATGGTTTTCACCCATAGTTACATCTGTACCAAAGCTACCTTTACCTGCTCGTATACAGACAAGGATGTATTTTCTTGATGATACACTTAATCGATACCAACCAAAACAAAGGGATGTTTTTATTATACCTAGTCTTGTACCTAAGGCTTCACTATGGTTTTCTAATCCTAATCCCAAAAATAACTAAACCTATCATCTGATTCTAACTATAACACCCCTTCTCTTTATTTCATACATAACCGTGATTTATTACATAAAACCACCACTTAATACAACATATAATACAGAGAGGTCAGGTGTATTTGGGGATTAGGACCAATACATAACAACTTATGACATAGAACATAACATCTCATTGAAAACATCCTTTACATGACCACTACGTTCACTCATACTTAACATTGAATGGGATAACCTGAGGACATGCAAAAGAAAAGGGTGGGATATAAATTCCAGTAAGGGTGAAAATAAGGAAGAACATGAGGATTACAATACATGTTATTCAATAGGAATATCAATGGAGTATAAGAGAAACATGATCATAAAGGCATGATAAATCATCATAACCATAACATTGAAATACGACACCAACACTTAACATGGAATTAGCATAATCCAAGGCTCATTACACATGGAGGATGAGTAAACCATAATTGAACATGAATCATGATTAAAAACACTATAAAGTTGAATTTTCTTGAATCAACACCCATTTCAAATGACATATCATGATACTATACTTTACCCAATGCATTGAATATTTATCAGGGCACACCCATTCTTAATCATTTCATTTCATTCATAATTGTGCCCCATGGATCATAAAACACAGATTCATTAAAAATTGTCATTTATTACATGATAAAGGAATGTAGAATTCATAAATGAAAATATATAATCAATAAGGAAATTTAAAAAAATGTGAATACCCTTGATAGAGAAATGGGCATGGTATTCCCTACACAATGAATTTTCCATGGAAAAATGTGGTGAAATTTCGGTAGTATGATGAGGTGACATAAGAATTAAAAAAATGGTTGATGAGAGTGAAATGTGTATCTCAGAATATTTTCCTAAAATGGATAGTAAAGTATTAATATAGATACATTTTCCAATATTTGTAATCGAATTTAGATTCATGATACAAATGAATAGACTGAATGTAAATGAGTTGAGAGAAATTACTTTCAAAATTTCAGCATAGTAACGGGTGTACATGGGAGACATTAAATGAGAGAGAAATGTGTTTATAATCATTCAATCTGAAATATGGAAATATTGGGGATGAATGAAATCATACTCCAACTTTTATAATTGAAAATAAATGGGAATAACAATATTAAGAAACATGGATAAAAAGATAATAGTGGGAATCCATTACTTTGATGTGTAATACCAAAGGCTTGGGAGAGGCTTGATAGAGGCTTCAAGGGATATTGGGTCTCCAAGGAATAATTCTAGGGAGAGGTGGGATGATTTTGGACAAACTCCAGAGCCTTTGAGTGAAGATGAAGTGGGATCTTGTGTGGGATTATATAGGAAATGAGAGGGAATTATTTATTTATTAGGTTTGGGACAACACTTATTAAACTAATCAAAACCACAAAAAAGCACATAGTTTTTTACAATGGTTTTTTCCAAAGGGTAGTGGAAGACAATATTTTATTATGCCAATTTCCCAAATTCATAAAATAATAGGGTTGATAAATTCGAAGTGAGTCACACTCTCAAGGAAATGAATTTAAAAAACAAACTGTTTTATAAGTCTCGAAGGGTCCACTAATACTTTGTAAAAAAGAATACAAACCTAAAATCACATTATATTAATGAAAAAACACATATTTTCCCATCATAATGTTTATAGTTTTTTATTAGATCACTATTGGGTCATTATGATGTCATAAATAACATTATATATTTAAAAAGTATTAAATTTTAACACAAAAATTAAATTGTATCAGAAAATTAAGAAAAATTAACCATTAGATAATTTCAACATCCTAATTAAAAAATAAATAATCATTTTATATGAATCCTTTTCTAAATATAGGAATTTTCACTTTAGAAATAAAAAAATATTGAAATTCATCAGTTTTAAAAAAAATTCCTTGAACCTTAATAAAAATTACTATTGAATTATTAAAAATTTAATGTTAATTTATAATTAATAAAAGTAATATATAAATTATAATATTTTTAAAAAATAATATTTAATTAAAAAATAAATTAATTCATCAAAATTGATTACTTAGTTGAATATTTACTAAAAATACTTCTTTTGATTTAAAAACTTTTTACAAAATAACAATAAAAAATTGACATTATATTCATTATTCTATACAAAAAATGCATATAAGCATAGTTTTAGGGCCTTGTTACATAACCCGCATATAACACCTGCATAAGACCGATGGGTAAGGTGTGAAATGGTGATGGACTCTTTGGGTGTCTTAGATATCATTTCTCAAGTGGTAATCTCTATCAACTTCCAATTCTCCCAAAGGAAGTTCTTCTCAGGCTTAACATATTCAATCTCAATGTGGGTTTGGTCAAAAGTGAAGCCCAATGATTCCACCTCCATTCTGAGCTCCGAAAATGGGCTTCGTTCGGGGAATGTCTACTGGATGAGGCTACCACTTCCTTTTTCTGAGAAAATTTGATTTGTTAATGCCCTATATTTATACATATCATGTGATAACTATTCACTATCTATATTAGTAATGATCACAATTCATAATTTAATTAAAATACAAAAACATAAAACCAATGATTTTCACATTTTATATAATCATTTTACATAATAAATCATTTAATAAGATGAAGAGGAATTATCATTAATTAATGATTTGGTCATTATAAACCCCCTCCTCCAAAGGTCTCTAGGTCTCTAGGGATTATCTTCAAACCTAATAAAAAAATATTTATCCATGGATTTATGTAAAATTTATAGCAGTGTTAAAAACATATCAAATAGGAAAAATATTTTATTTATAAAATTTATTTGAACCTTTGAATACTATTTCACAAATATTTCACACCGATAATTGTAATGAAATTCCTAGGGAGAAACACACACACTGAGCTCAATAGTTCCCTCGAATGTTTTATATCGGAAAGCATTTGGGATTTTATATTATTCTTTTAAATATCTATTTGAAACTATTAATTTATTTATTTATTATAATTCAAAAATTTAAATCGGGTACACCATTCCTTAGAATCGCATCCAATCTCAACAGCATGTCTTGAAAATATTCTACATAATATCCCAAAATAATACATAGTGAATCATTTTAATTAAAATACATCACCTTCTACTCACTTATATACATCATCTATCATAGATGAACCACTGCCAAATTTGGTTTTTTTCTATTGAAACTCATTACTTGGAGAGACCCTTATCTAACTGAAGTTTGTCTCATATTCCACCAACCATATTTCCATATCTATGTAGGACACACCACCATCGTACATTACCATATACAACCCCTGGGTAATGCGAAATTCCTTCTACTACAAATTACCCTCCTCAATCAGATCAAAATTATGACAATAAACTGGGTGACCATATTGAACCACTACTTCTTGAACCACATACATATGATTAAAATGTTCAATGAATAAATGAGAAACATGATTTCATAAGAAAAATATAATAATATTTTTTTTATATTTATTCATTTTATATTAAAATATTCTTACTATACCAAAACTATAAAATTAAAAAAATAATTATATCATGATACTTGTGTCTCCCATAGGCCTGTACATTAAATGAAATTCTACCAAACATGATCATTTAGTAGGTTTATATTAATTATGTTAGATCATGGGGGGAGGGGGGTAAAATCATGTGTTGTGACACTTCTATGTAGACTATGTCAAACTCAAAGATCAACTATAAACATTTAGCTACTAATCCATGAAATCATCGAAGTCTTGAAATTCAAAGTATATCATATCTATCACTAAAAACCACTGATTCCACTCTATCATGACCCCTCGATCCAATTGTACACCGTCAAAGGTTAAAATGATTTAAAATATATAATTAACCAAATTTTTTTCCTTCAGTAGACCCCAATTATAGAATAGGCCCAAGGGTATAAAAATTTCACAAATGGAAGCATTTAACACGTTAATAATAGTATCGAGACATATGATAAATCAAAAACTGGAAAATCGATGACATAATAATATAATGAATACCAGACCATCAAAAAATTATTTTAATTAATGAAAGATAATACATCTAAAATATTGAATAAAATTCCCAAATTTGAAATCTAATGAAATAACATAAATAATATATATTGGTCAGAGATAATAATGATTATCATGTTGTACAAATCATACATGACACCAAAAAACATTATTATATAAATATCTTATGAATATAATTATACTCACTAGGGTAAACAATGTATCTTTTGGACTTGGGAAACATCATACTAATGAATCATTTGGAAAAAATATAATTAAAAACATCTTACAAGGTCTACCCAATCTCACCCTGACCCTGAAAATGTCCCCAAATAACATTTTCAAGTTTAATAAAATAATACTAATGATATCCATAAGGTTATCCCTATCCACTTTCCTATCACAACATAACATGTTGGTGTCTAACCCAAAAATATCCCAATCCAACCTCTAATAGGCCATGGGATGGAGACCAATACTAAGTTTCCATGTACCACAAATGGAAAGCATTATACCAAGGAACCTATAAATACATAAACATCTCTATGAATCGAAAATGTTGAAATTTAAAACAATAGAAACCAATGCATTTATACATCTATAATATCACAACCATAATATGTAAATAAAGTACTAAATGTGAAAATGCGTCAAATTACTGACCAAACAAAAACTATAACGTGTCCTCCCTACTCCATGGGTGATGAATATGATAAAATGAGGACTCTTGAAAAATATCTCCCTTTTTAATGGTCAAGATGAGCTCCACATAGACCTTGTCATACATGGTCACTGTAAAAAGGTTCATCATCTACATAAGAAATTACAAAGGTGGGTGGAAGCCATACATGGGTGATTATAACATTACCTAATAGCAATCCTTGAAAAAAATAAAAATAAGGAATCAAGAATAATTATATCAATATTTTGATGTAAAAATAAATCTATAATATAATAAACCATATATATTGGTAAAGGAAATCTTTCCACCAAGAAATCAAAAACCAACAGGTAGCCACAAGATTCTACTGAACTTAATGCTCATTCTGGGTGAATCATCTTCATGAGCCATGATATAATCGAATACATTGATCCAAGAGTTAAATATCATTTATCCCATCCTAATAAATAAAATTATTCATAGAAGTCACTAATAATCAAATAGGGGCACACTCCAAGAACTAATTGGGGACCTCAAGTACCAAATATAGATAAACCCCCTATGTAGATGATTATATACTAATGATAACACAAACCTTTCTAATTTGGCCTTTTCGATTGGGGATCAACACAATGCTCAACGAGGTCACACTGATTATAGAAACCCCACATATTATATAATATGATAGAGGATCAAACTCAAATCTCATAGAGAGAAATCACAAACCCTATCTGAGATGCATCTTCTTGAAGGGAACAGAATCCAATGGGTTCGATGTAATTAAACAATATACTCTCAAGTGAATGGAACTAGGGAAAAAAATTAACCAACACTAGGCCATAATAAATAAATATTGGGACACCAAAAACCATAAAAAGGTACATTTTGTTTACTTAGGGTACACATTGTTTCCAGCCTTGTCTAGGTCTTCGCATTTTTAAATGAATCACATGACCTGTAAAACTCAAAATACATAGTCTGAGATTGAGAAACGTGGAATTTATTTTCCTCCCTAAACATGATAGTGCTATGTTTATGTTCCCATTTATCTATATCCATGTCGTTGTATGATTACATGGCATGCCTAATACTGAGCATGCCTGAGAATGTGTTCTTCTGGTGTTTTTTGTGTACTCGTTAAGGTAGACACTATGCTTCCAAGGAAGGGTCTAAAATCATGTTTCCTAGTGGGATTTGGTGTGATATATAACTCTCAGAAAAACCCTATCACGGGATAAAGCGTTTAACACAAAATTTAATCCAAAAAAACATGTTGCTAATAACATGATTATCCCAATCCTTTAGGATCATTCTCCTCATCTTCCTCCACGTCGCATGATCCAAAATATTCAATGGAATATATAGATATTATGATGTATATGCCTATAGTATTTAGATATCATAGATCCAAGATTAAAATATATAAGGTAATCATACACTCATGCTATCCCTAGCTACACCCTTCATCGCTCAGGAAAAAATAATCCCACCAATATAGTCTCAATCCTCTTTGATTTATCCTCCATCATTCAAGATCCTCCAATCACAATCACAATCATATTTCTTTCCCATGGTGATGATATGTGTTTTATTATATTTTTTTGCAGTGATCAAATATCGGTAATCGTCAAACAATCGGAAAATTGATATACCTATGATGACTGTGGAAGGAACATATTGAAGACTTACAAAAATAAAAAATTTGAGGAACAAAAACATATACATTGTTTATTTTGAATCAATTCATTATTGTAGATATAAGTTAAATATGTGAAATAAAACCAAAAGAAAAAAATAAAAAAGTTCAATCAAATAAAAAAAATCCTTAGATGAATGAATACATTTTTTATGGAATTGATATGAATTTAATTATGAATAAATAATGAAATAGAAAACACTAATAAAAACCCTACCTGGTGTTTGGATTTATCACTGGTGAATAATTTTTATTCACTACCATCATTAGTGAGATCCACAACCTCCATTGGCGCAACATAGATAAAATTAGTCTTGATCCATTGTTGTACTCCAAGAACAATATCCTTTAATGACTCTACAATAGTTATATGGAGATCTATGTTTTACCAACTAACCCTATAAATCATCCATAACCTTATACTTATAGAACATGTTAGGTCATTTTGTTAATAAAAAATAGAACAAATTTATATTATTTCTTTATTAATTTTAGGTTTGAGATTACTTTTTGAAAAATTCCCCATATCGAGAAATAATATGTCATACTAAGGGTAAACCCCACATTCAAAACTCAACATTGCTATCATATTTCATATTTTGGTCATCATTTTCATGTCGGTTATATTTATTTGGAAAAGTTTACATGTCTGGTGTATAATATATATAATATATTGCAATAATTTATTTTCAGATAATAGTGTTGTACTGTCCCGGATCCTGGTGACACTCAATGGTTGCCCCGAACGTGATTGGTGACATGACCTTAAGAACATTTCCCCAAATTCCAGATGATGTCGACTAGCAGTGAGGGCTCAGGTCTGATAGTGGTGGAAACAATTCCCTCATTTGTCAAATTATAGCGCATTGGAATAAATTATACAAACATACAATGACATCAGAAGAAATAAACCATATACATTCTAAATGAAAAACTGTATTAAAATATTACCAACAGTCATATAGATAGTGATGCCACATGTATCATGTTCTAAGTAAGCAGCTAGAACATTTACACAGCAATACAATATAATAAAATACAGCTCAAGGTACAATGTATAGTAATTCAAAACAAACAAGAGTAGACAGAACGCAGTAGCATTGCTAGCCTAAGCTTGGTCCCATTCTCTCATACATCTATACTACAATCATGTTCCTATATATGGACCATTTCCCCTATCAACACCTGTAGAAACGTAATCAGTTTGGGCCAAATACATGACCCAAATAGAGTGTGAGAAATAAATCCCAGTAGGCACCCACCAAAGGCACGTGCCAAACTGTGTTAAAATATACATCAATAGTGTGCGGTTGTAAATGCAACAAACTAAGAAGAACTAAAATGTAACCGAATTTACCAGTTATATTACCATTTTATAATTCATTTATCCATTAAAATCAACAAAATTATGAGCTTATCAGAACCAAGCCCTCAGGACAATCAGAATATTTCCCTCAGGCAAATATAGTAAAACCACGCTATTAGGATTGCCCTCAGGCTATCAAATATTGCCCTCATTCCATTCATAACCTTTCCCTCTGGTGAAATAGAATCATTCCCTCAATCCAAACTAAAACGAAACCATCTGGTAATCAGAATCATTCCCACAGGAAAATAGAAAGTTTCCCTAATGCTAATTAGTACCATTCCATTAGGTTAAACAATCCATTCCCACGGGCTAAAAAGAACACTACCCTTAGGTGCAAGTAATCGGGCAAAGCCCAAGGCATAAACATGCAATTTATATACAATTATTCTCAAGGGAAAAGAAAAGAACAACATAAACATCGCATACCCTCGGGTATCCCGGCCAAATGGCTAAATAGAGGAATGGACCAATGGGTGGTCCTGGATCAAAGCAGTGATCCCAAACAGTAGTTTACAATTACATTTAATTACCTATACAATACTAGGTATTTAAATAGCCAAGGCATCAGCCACACGACACCCTAACATTGGCTCATAGCTCAACGGTACAAAAAATGACCAACAGTTGGAATTTAAACACCAAGCCCCCTACCTCGATCGCCCCTAATCCATATACATGAATGATGATACTTGAATCGTCCAAGAACAACATAGATCTGAGGTGAATGAAAATCTTGTTCAAACATAAATAACATCCCCTCATGAAGGAATTGGTACGAATGGCTTTAGATGAAGGAAAGGCTTACTCGTATGGTTCCAACGAGATCGCCGGAAGTGGAATCAGATTCCATGTGCCCGATCGGGCGATCACCAAAGTTCTGGTTGTATCTCCCAAGCCCTCCTCCAGTTCTATGCCTTCACTATCAAAAGGGAGGCTACTGCCCATTATGAGAGAAAACAAAAGACTACATTGCATGTACTATTGGGTACACAACATGTAGTTTTCATTTTTATAACAGTTCCGCTAGCAGCTTCTCACCAGCGCATCACTGTTCATCTGTCGACAAGTGTACATGATGTGTACTATCACTCAGCTGGCCACCACCTTACTATTTTCATGTCGACTGACTATACAATGTTTAATTACCCAATACATGGTGTTTAGTCATTTTTTACACCCTTCCTCACCGACATGGCTACACACCCTGTGTACACATCCCATACGAACACAGTACACGGAGTGTGGAAAATTACAAGGCATGTATTTCCAAAATTTAATATTTTTCTCCATTTTCCTTATTTTCTCAAAAACACATAAGGAAAAGAGAAAAGAAGAAACTCGTACCTCAAAACGGAGAACCGCATTCTTAAAAACCTCCCCCTTAAAGAAAATTGACCCCGAATTTCTCCTTCAAGGGTGGAGAAGATAAAGCTGTGAACAACTCAGGACACTGAGAATGTATGTCAGTCTCCCGCTCCCATGATTCGTCCTGCACTATGCCATGCTTCCATATCACCCGTATGAGAGGAACTGACCGGCCAAAATGAACCATCATGCTCCTCCCAATGATACGAATCAGATGCTACTCAAAGGACACATGTACATCAAGCTCAATATCCTCCAGCTGAAAGATGTGAGACTGATCTGAATGATAACGGTGCAAATGAGATACATGAAAGATGTCGTGCATGTCCCGGTACCTCAGTGATAACTGCAACCAATAGGAAACTGACCCGACTCTCTCCAGAATCTCAATTGGCCCCACAAAACTCAGTGAATGTTTACCCTTACTCGTTATTCCCTTGTGTCCCAACCATGTTGAAACACGCAAGAAATCTTGATCCCCGACCACGAACTCCAAGGGTCATCTGCAATGATCATCATAATATTTCTGATGAGAATTTGCAGTAGTCATCCACTTCTGAATCAACTGGACCTACTCATAAGTTTCCTACAAAAGACGTGGTACCAGTAATGCTTCATCACCCACCTCTAACTAGCACAATGGTGATGGGAATGACCTACCATATAAAGCCTCCTAATGTGCAATTTCTATAGTTTCCTAGAAACTGTTACTATAGGAAAACTCGACCAGTGTTATGTACATCTCCCAAGGTCACCCAAAGACTAGGATGCATGAACGCAGCATGTACTCAAGTACATGTATTGTACGCCCTGACTGAACATCAGTCTGAGGGTGGTAAGTTGTGCTGAGATGCACCTGGGTACCCAGTTCCCTCTGAAAACTCTTCTTGAAATGAGATATAAAATGGGAATCCCTATCTAGAATGATCGAATGTGGAACCCCATGAAGAAATACGACCTCTAAGATATACAACATTCCATGATCTTCAACACTGAAGGTATCCTTGATTGGAAAAAAGTGAGCCACCTTTGTGAGTCTGTCCACCACAACCCACAAGGAATCATTGCCTTGAGGTGACCTCAGCAACCCAGTCACGATGTCCATTGTGACATCATCCCATTTCCACACTGGGATGGATAACTATTTTAACAGTCCAGCTGGCCTCTGATGCTCTACCTTCACCTGCTGAAAGGTGGAACATCTTGTAACAAAACCAGCTACTCCGCTCTTCATACCCAGCCACAAATATTGTCGTCTCAAGTCACGGTACATTTTGGAAACTCCGAGATTCACTTCCCAAGCTAAAGCATGGAACTCCTGCATCATCTCCTCATCTACATCCCCTAGAACTCATGATCATCCATGTAAACACAATACCTCATCATCACCTAACATCCATCTAGGAGGAGGCTCCTAACTTGCTACTGACTCCCGTAGAACTATGCCTTCTGAATCTGCTAGCTGCCTCATTCTCACTCTATCTAGGAGGGTAGATATCACAACTAGAGAAGGAAGATAGGTTATCCCCTGACTGTCATGGACCTCCAAATTCATCTCAGAAAACAAAGCCATAAGCTTCCACTCACTACTGGCCTCTTGCACTACCATTGTCTGAGTCTTCCTGCTCAGTGCATAAGATACTACATTACCCTTACTAGGTGTATAGGCAAGGTCATAATCGAAGGACTCTAGGTACTCAACCCTCCTCCGAAGCCTCAAATTCCTGTGACACTGAGTAAATATATATTTGAGACTTATGTGGTCCGTGAAAACCACCAAATTCTCTCCCTAGAGATAATGTCTTCAACAGCACAATGTGTGCCCAACTGCAGCCAACTCGATGTCATGTGTCGGGTAATTCCTCTCATGTAGCCTCAACAACCAGGACCTGTATGAATCAAATCGATCACCCTACATCAATATAACTTCCACCACATTACATGATGCATCATATTAAACTGTATTGCTCTTACCCTGCTCTGGGAGTATCAGGATGTGTGTTGATGTCAACTTTCCCTTCATCTCCTTAATGGATTTCTTGAAATATTCTTTCAGAAATAACTTCACAGCCTACTTATAAAATCCTTTCAATGGCACTGCTAAGTGGGAGAAGCCCTGAATGAAGCACCAATAGTAACTAGCCGACCCCAAGAAACTGCATATCTCAAAAACGTTCTTAGGATTCTCCCAAGAAACTACATCTCTCACCTTCTCTAGGTCTACTACAACACCTACCTCATGAGATAATATGGCCCAGGAAGTTTTTCTGGTCCATCCAAAAGTGTCACTTTGAGAGCATAGCATATATCTTATGCACTCTCATTTTACTCAATATGATCTCAAGATGGGTTTCATGGTCATGCAAAGTGTGAGTGTACACCAAGATATCATCCAATAAGACAACCACAAAAGAATGTAGATAAGGATGAATCACATGATTCATCAGAACCATGAATACGGCTTGCGCGTTCGTGAGTCCAAACGGCATAACCGAGTACTCATATTGACTATATCTTCTCCAAAATGTTTTATGTGGTATATCTGATGGTCTAACGTGTAACTGATGATATCTAGATATCAAGTCAATATTTGAGAACACTCTTTCTCCTCAAAGTTGATCAAAAATATCATCAATCTTTGGAAAGGGATATGCGTTATTAACCATCAGCTGGTTCAGCTTCCGATAATCCACACAGAGTGTGATGGTACCATACACCTTCTTCGTAAAAAGGCCAGTAGAACCCCAAGGAGAAGTGCTGGGTGGATGAAACCTTTTGGATAAAACTCCTCTAACTATCTCTTGAGCTCCTACAACTCTGGTGTAGCCATCCTATAAGGATTAATAGACACAGGTTCCACTCCTGGAACAAGATTAATAGGGAAATACACCTCTAGATTTGGAGGGAGACCCGAAAAGTTGTCCGGGAAGACATCCTTGAAACAATCAACCACTATAGGGACAACCATCTAACAAGTCCCCTGATCAACCAGATATAAACTCCCAATCCAGGCTATCACACCACCTCTCCCATAATGCACTGGTCTAGCTCAACTCACCTGAATATCCCACTCTCCCATATATAGAATCTCTCGTCCCTATGGTGACGTGAAACACACCCTCTGGTGATAGCAGACTACGATGGCTCAGAAGGGTACCAACCAGTCCATCCAGAAAATGAAATCATAGCTTGTAATCTATAAGACATAGATATTCCAAAAAATGTGACACCCACCAAAATCAAGGGGGAACTACTTACACTAACACACACCAGCCAGTTTAGTTCCCAATAGATTGTCTAGCGTCATATCATCATCATCAGAAGAAACACAGAGCCCAATGCACTCCACCATGAGAACATATATAAATCTATGTGAGCACCCATATCGAAAAGTACCGGAGAGAAAATAGAAGCTACTAGAATAGTACCTATGATAGTAGAAGGTCTGGGATACATCTCTTGTTGGGTCTGTTGCACTGCACTTGCATGCCCTGTGCCACGTCCCTGAGACACATCTTGGCTACCCTAAGCTTTCCCACAATGCTGCCTATGAGATCGTGATGTCTGGATACAACAGCCATGACCAACATCTTGGCCTCTACACCCTGATGTATTCCAATTTCTTGATTGTTAAGAAGCTAGTAGTTCTTCTCCCGCATGCAGAGTCTGCACAGAACCCCTCTCACTAGCCACTGGTAGAAACGCACTGCAAAATCACTGCAGATGAACCAAATTTCCACAAGCTCGACACTCAACTAGGTCACGTGGACACTACGGTCTCCTGTGCCCCTCTCTACCACACTGCTAGAAAATGATCGGGCCACCCGAAGCATTTATATTGCTGGTACTTCCACTGTGAGAGGACTCCATCGGTCTCTTCCTCTTACAAGTAGAAATATTTCCAGTAACTGGTATCGAACCGCCCTAGCCCACACCACTAGCCTCCCACAGGTTCCTCTCAGCAATCAATGTCTGGTTTACAATAGCATGTATGGTAGGAAACCTAAAAGAATTCACCTGTGATTGGATGTCAAATCGAATTCCATTCTCAAAGTGTCTAGCCCTCAACATCTCATCACCCACCAGAACCTGTGCAAAACGCTAATGCTCAATAAAGCGAGAAATATAGTCCATCACCGACATATCTCCCTGCTGCATATTCATGAACTCTCAAGCCTGATCTTCCCTTTACGTCTCTAGGAGGAAGAAGTCATAGAAAGATGTTGGAAACTCTTCCCATGCCATGTCGTAGTGATTCTCAGACAGGGTGGTAACATCCCAACTAATATTGGAGGAATCATGCAACATGTAAGTCGCGAGCTTGACCCTCCACCTAGGAGGTGTCTCAAGATGCTCGAAAATAGTTTCAATTGAATCCAAACATGAATATGCATCCTACGGTTCACCATACCATTAAAACATAGCTGGATGATGGTGCTGGAAGTTATGAGTCAGTTCGTCCATAGATGTAGTAGCCTGCGGTGCTCCCTGGAAGGTCTGGATAAACCGCATGAAGCTTCCACAGAACTGCGCCTCCGCTCCTGCGTCCAGTATAACGGCTAGTTCCGTATCTGCTCTGCTGGAGGATCAACTAGTATCCCATGGAAAACTAACTTAGGAGTATAATTGGTGTCGCTCTCTTTGCGAAAAACCAGTGGTGGTCTCGGTGGCATGACTCTACAAGGTAAAAAAACACCTTAGATCAAGATTATCACAAACTATAACAAGGGGGTAGGAGAAATAAAGTATTCATGATTTACAAAACATAACTACACGGAATATACAAAACTACCCGTCGTGTCCTTTCAAGACATTCACATGGGTGTGTAATCCTGCTAAAACTGGTTTTGTAATACCCCAAACATAGGGCGTGTCCTCGGACTACACGGCATGTACATGAATCCTATTTCCCTACTGGAGTCCTTCTACATGGCTACGCCACATGACTCACTTTGAACATGACTACACGACGTGTATAATATCTACACGACATGTATGGTTTAATTACAACTACTCGTGTTGTTCGTGACATGACCGAATACTCGGCTAACACTACACGACGTGTTACATCCGAACATGGCATGCAAACCACCCAATTTTCCCTTTGCCACATGGCTAATTCCACACAGTCTCTCACTGGTCAAGACTACAAGGTGTGTCCCACTGGTACCCGACTGGTACTTGGAAGGGTAACACTGAATCGTGTTATTCGTGACATGGTCAGGTACCTAGGTTAGACTACACAACATGTTCCATGGAGGACATGGTGTGTATGTCTCAAGGTCTCCCCTATCCCTGTTGTTCGTTACATGGGCGGACTCTGGGTCAACACTACATGGCGTGTACAAACGATTCACTGCATGATTGACCCCAAACCATTCCCTACCCCATGTTCCCGCCCACACAATCCATGACACATGAAGAGACTATAAGGAGTGTACTTTGTGTAAACATGGTGTACTTAAAAAGTTTTCATTTCTTCCCAAATACAATAATACACGGTGTGTTTCCATAGAACTATATAGCGTGTATACTGGGTTTTCAGAATAGTATGCATCCGAAACTACTCTGGAACCCAGAAAAATGACAAAAACAACACATAAGTGCGAAATTCTGATCTGTGAGGGCCCATACTCAACACGAATTAAAACATGGAATCTTATCTGTGTTTATAAATATGGTAACCATCCAATGATCCACAAAATTCCAGTCAATGAGGGGCTATAATCCTCACTAACAAATGTTTGGCATCCATTATATCAATAACCTCACAAAACAATACACTTTCAAATAACAGGGATTTATCAAAGAAGTATTCAGAATAACATGCGTTTCTAGAACAATATTTATCACAACAACATACAATATCTAATGCACCTACATGGCATTGAACTATGCATGGCTTGTGATATCTAGAATGTGCTTAAATGATGCATGAGATGGAATACCCTCATCTCATCAGGTTTCAACTAAAATAAAACCCATGAAAAATAGATAAACAACACAATTACAAGTGTGTCACCCAATGGTGAAAATCGTATCAACCGTAAATTGAAAAAGCCGAAAAATTGAAACACGAGGTAAACTGGCTTTTCCCTGTACACGAGTTAGCTACTCCCAGTCACAACTTATTACCAACTACCATTTCCTTCCTATCCCTGACTAAGGATCCAAATATTAAGTCAAATAGAAGAACCCCTATGATTCCACAATGTAATGTCCCAGATCCTTGTGCCACTCAACGGGTGCCCCGAACATGGATGGTCATAAGACATCATGCACATTACCCCAAATTCCAGAGGTTGCCGACTAGCATCGAGGGCCCAGGTCTGATAGTGTGGAAACTATGCCCTCATTTGTCAAAGTATAGCACAATGGAATAAATTATACAAACATACAATGACATCAGAAGCAATATACCATACACATTCTAAATAAAGAACTGCAGTAAAAGATAACCAACAATTATATAGATAGTGATGAAACATGTCTCATGTTATAAGAAAGAAACCAGAACATGTTACACAGAAATAAAGTACAATACAATACTGCTCAAGGAACAAGGTACAATAAAGAAAAAAATTCATATTTGACAGAAGTTAGTAGCATCACAAGCCTAAGCTCGGTCCCATGATTTCCTACTTATTTTCTAAAATCATGTACCTGTATATGGACCTTTCCCCCTATCAAAAACTGCAGAAATGTAATCTGTTTGGGAAAAATACATGACCCAAATAGGGTGTGAGAAATAAATCACACTAGGCACCCACCAAAGGATTGTGCTTAGTTGTGTGAAAATATGCAACAACAATGTGCGGTAGTAAATGAAATAAACTATTTTGTACTCAAATGTAACAAACATTACTAGTTATATTGCCATTTTATTATTCATTTAACAATTAAATTCAGTAACATTTTGTCCTTATCTGAACCAAGCCCCTAGGAAAATCATAATCTTGACCTCAGGTAAATATAGTAAAACCATGCCCTCGGGCATGCCCTCAGGCTATCGAATACAGCCCTTAGGCCATTCAGAACATTTCCCTCGGGCCTTTCCCTCAAGAGAAATAGAATCATTCCCTCTGGACAAATTGAAATGAAACCCTTAGGTAATTAGAATCCTGCCCTTGGGCTAAGAGAACGTTTCCCTCAAGCTAAGCAGTTCCTTACCCTCAGGGTAAACAAAAAAATCCCTCAGGATAAACATACCATGCCCTTAGGCTATAAATAACACTACCCTCAGGAACATGTAACCAGGACGAGCCCAATGCATAAGAATGCAATTTATATACAATTCCTCTCAAGTCAATCGAAATGTAAAATATAATCATTGCATACTCTTGGCTATCCTGGCCAAAAGGCTAAACAGAGGAATGCACCCACAGGTGGTCCTCAATCCATGAAGCGATCCCAAATAGTAGTTTACAATTACATTTAATTACATATACAATTATAGGTATTTATTCATCCATGTCCTCAACCACACGACACCCCAACATTGGCTCGTATCTCAACAGTACACAAAAACACACACCTGTTAGAAATTAAACACAATGCCTCCTACCTCGATCGCCCGTGATCTGTATACGCGAACAATAATCCTTGAATCGACCATAAAGTACATATATCTGAGGTGAACGAAAATGTTGTTCAAATGTAAATAATATCCCTTCAGGAAAGCATTGGTACGAACGACTAAAGTAGATGGAAAGGTTTACCCATACGATTCCCACATGTTCGACAAAAGCGGAATCAGATTCCCAGTGCTCGATCGAGTGATATCCAATGATCCATCTATCTATATCAAGCCCCCTCTTGTTCTATGCCTTCCCTATGAATAAGGAAGGATGCTACCAATTTTAAGCAAAAAAACAGACTACACCGCTTGTACTAATGGGTACATGACTTTCACTTTTCATTTTTTAACTGTTTCGATGGAAACTTCTCTCCATCTCGACAATGATTATTCGTCGACGTGAGTACACGGCGTGTAATACCCAAGTACATGGAATGTACTATCGCTCAGCTGGCCCCACCTTACCATTTTCCTACCGACTGACTACATAGCGTGTAATTACCGACTACACGACGTGTAGTAAGTTTTTACACATTTCCTCGTCGACATGGGTACACACCCTATGTACTCATCCCACACGACCGTAATACACGGCATGTGGAAAAGTACATGGCCTTGTGTCCCAAAATTAATGATATTCCCCATTTTCCATAATTTCTAAAAAACACATAAGGAAAAGAGAAATGAAGAAACCCACACCTCAAATCTAATAATTGAGTTCTTACAAATGTCACCAAATAATACATAGTCTCACTTCATGGTCTTAAAGTTATTTTTATAATTCCAAATAATAATAAACATAAAATATGAGTCATGAAATTCTCCCAAATAAAGACACTTTCTTCTATGAAGGAAAAATAATTAAAATGATTAGTGTACTGGGATTGCATATAGGACTTCAAATCCCAAATGCCCCGCTAAAGATTCTAATGATTTCACAATACACACACCAGGGAAATAGATCACCCATGAAGTATCCTCTCCTTTTGATCAACAATTTCTATCATGTATGCAACCAAGGTTGCTCCATAGTTGATGTTTATCATCCCCTTCTATAACAAGAAATAGGTCGTTCATGTACCTCCTCAACTGCAACACGTGTATGATGTTGTCTAGCTAGTCCAACTGCGGTTGTGGAGATAAGTTGTACGCCACCGTTCCATCTATATATAGTATCTATAAAGGACCAATGAATGTACGTGATAAATTTTCCCCACTACCAATCATTGTAATCTATTTTGAGGTGAAACCCTTAGTAACACATGGTCTCCCTCCTCAAAATCCATATGTATTCATCATCAATCCTCATAAGACCTATGATGGATCTATGTAGTCCTTATCCATTCTTTTATTATCATCACCTTCACTAAAGTAGCTCTCACCAACACCAGACCCATCAGTGATGACACAATGGGATCAGTCAAACAATATGGTGACCTAGAAGGTCACTCCTATAATGACTCAAATGCATTAATAAGAATGGTGTAATGATATATATTTTTGTATCAAAACTACAAAAGGGTAAAAGATCCCAATAAAAACAAAAAAATACATCATATAATCTGGGAGTATGTCCTTTATCATCATAATTGTCTGCTCAAACCAGTCATCACTCTGAGGGTGATACACTGTGTTCTAACATAGTTGAGTCCAAAAGGCATCCTACAATCTTTTACATAATCGCAATATGAAATTATTTTCACGGTCTAAGACAAACATCATGGGAACATTATGGAGTTTGGATATCTTTTCCATATATAGGAATTTCAAGGTCTCTACAAAACTAACCTCGTGAATTGCTAGTATATTAGATAACACAGTGAGTAGGTATATGATCACCTATATGGAATCACAACCCCATTATGCACATGGTACCCTAGCTACGATTTACCTAATTATCTCATTCCGCATCAACTCTACCACTACACTGTATTGATATAAACACATTAGAGAATTATGCTCAGCCGTCCCATGTTATCATGTGAGTTATCTAGAGAAAAAAATGTATCTCTCCCCACTATTTTTATCCACCAAAATGGGTTTTGTAGGTCATATTTTATCCTTTCCAAACATGTATGTACCCCTCTAATGTGTTTTATGATTCTATCGCCTCACCTCCAACCAAAAAATAATATGAATCATCATCCATCCTATCAATAGGATAAAATAATTTCCACCTTTATAATATCCATCATGAGCATCATCAGTTGGTATCTGAGTATGTAAGTTATTACTATCTGTTTCTATGAGATGTGAATCCGATTTTTGTTAAAAGATGTGGTATGACAACTATCATCTGTTGATATGAATCACCATCCTTATCAACTAAGGACTAGTTTAAGGAGGCTAAATGATCTGATGTCGCTCCAAATAACTGAGAACCATATCACCTGATTATATAATATGCATCTTCATTCCCCTTATGATGAGTAGAAAAAATCTCAACGTCATAGCCCTACGGAAACTCTAAACATAACATTTTTTCACAAGTTATGATCCATATATGATATTATATTGTTGAGGTTTTTCTAATTATAATTGAAAATAAACTTATTTCCCAATTTGTATTGTTGCCAGATCATCAGGGTGATGACTCCCAATTCAAACTAAATATTGTTGTTCATATAATTACACTCATTTGGTCTCGACTAACATTAATCATAGGTAATAACCTCAAATATCAACATCAATAAAAAACCCAGAGCAGTCCATGATTCATTATAGAACACTAGGTACTTGACACCCTCCTATAGAAATCTAAATATGAGACCACTTTTAAACCTCAACATCCCCAAATTAAAGCACTATTTCACTTATTAAACCACATAAATGCCTTCCGCTTCTAGGTAAAATCTGTCAAAGGTGCATCCACTCTAGAATGATCAGGCTCAAACCTATGATAATTCTCTTCCATCACTAGGAAACGGTGTACCTATGTAACATTTTTGGGTGGCTCACATGAAAACACATGCTCAACCCTCACCAGGTCCACATCCAATCTTGAATATTAGATAACACTTCCTGGAATTTGGATCTATAAAATTCATACCTAAAACATTGATAGATTCCAATAAATATGGTTCTATCATATTGTTTCCAAGACCATCATAATGTATAATTAATGTTCCTCCACATACTCCAATTATTGTGTGATATCATTGATGAAGACTACCATGCACCTATATAAGGATGTCTAGATGATCAATTCACGAGTGACATGATCATTTTTAGGGTGTTCACCACACTGATTGTAATCAATATATATTTATAAAGACCATACATATATCAAATTTCATTCATTGTTATATGATATTCACGGACTCATAGCCATTGGTAGCCTGATCTGAGGGTAATAATCAAGAACCATAACACCCCTCTCTACTGATTTATGATGTATTTAATCCGTTATTATAGATGAGGAGGCTATTGTATCCTCAATGAATGCAATTTGGGAGAATAAAACTATTCCCCTATGAGATGATTGATATCCAACCTAGAGAGTGTTGTCTCGTTATGTTATTGAGTAAATAAACTGAATATTCACCCATAAAATCATAATGTAGACTCCCTGCAATTACTTCCATCTAATTTTATAGCATCCCTACAAGGAATAATGAATTATTGACTACCTATAGCTACTTCTCTACCACTTGGGGGTCAGGATTCCCATATCACCTAGGAGGTGACATTCTCTAGACCTCATGTAGTGCACTCGACATGTATACACCCGCTATTGAAAAAATTATTGTTTTATTCTGATCAATTGGTTGTGGAATAAATAGAAGACCACCTAATTGTGTTTTATTTGGTACATGCCCATGTTCTAAAACCAAATGACATGGTGGATTATTCTTGTGGTCATATAGATGAATCAGGGATATATATCTTGGCAGTGGAATCCAAAAAAATAGATTTGACATTGTCAAATGGAATATCTTGGGAGGTGACTTAAGTAGAAAATGGAAACCCAAAACATATTCCAATATGATCCATTTGAAAAATTATTCCCTAAAACCCATGAATAATGTTTTTGATATGAAAAGATAAGGGATTAAAGATTTTATGTATGGAGTCACTAGCCACTACACCAACACTGGAGTGTTGATCCTAAGAGCCGAACCTCAAGAACTAATACCTGATTCCCAAACTGATCTCAACAACAATAGTTATATGGTAGAGTCAAATACTATATTCATGCATATTCACAAGACGAATCATCATGTTTTTACCCATGACTACCCAATGATCACCTCCAATAGGTCAGGGGCTGGGGACCAGTGTCGTGTTGGAATAACCCACAAATGGGAGGCATTATCAAATTCTAAATGTATACATAAGAACATATCCAAGATAATAAAATGATGAAATATAAAAAAACATAAATAAATTGGGAATAAAACATTACTTAAAATCTAGGTAAAAATTATCTTAATGAAAGTGGAAAATTGTACAAATAAAAGCATAATAAAAAACTGTAATAATTCTAAACTGCTCCAATTATGAGGACTACACTAAAATTTAATCTCTCAGAGAACAACTTAGTCATTTATGATCAAAATAAGTGCCAACGAATATGCTTATTCCGAAGAAACCATAAAAATACACATCCTTTTCATAAGACAAGATACATGCAGGAAAATTCCATTTAATGGTGATTTTAACAATACCCAGCCCGACTCCACGAAAATAGAAATAATAAAACATCATGTGTATTAATCAATATAAAAGGTTCTAAAAAAATTTATAATAGATAAAAAATTGATATACTTAGGACGTATACTGTACCACCAGGCATTTTCAACCAACATTGATCCACATGATTCAGCTCATGGGAACAATCATTCCTTGATAATATACTCCACAAACAATGTTATCACCAGAAACAATCTTCCAAGAGGTCATGATCATCGGGACATAACCAATAATGATCAATTTTATTAGACAACTATGCTTCTTAAATAAGTGTTCATGTATAAAACCACTAGGGGACACTATAAACATATTTGGATAAACCTGGTATATAAGGGATCATGTATAAAAGAGACTATGAACCCTAACATCTCATGATTTCTATATGGGGATTAACACGCGACTCAAGGAGGCCATGTCGAGTAAACATGAACCAACAATGTTATAATATGATATAGGATCACAGCCTCACACTAATGATGGATACCAAAAACTATATCTGAGAATATTCCTATGGAGGAGATAACTATCCAATTATGTGAATGTGATGACACATTGTACCCTTGAAGGAATTGACCAAGGGAAAAAATATACAATGGTTGGTATAGATTAATGAAATGAAGGTATAAAAACACCATTGACGGGGGGATGTAGTGTGTACTAAGGGTACCAGCTGTATACAACTATATCCATCTCTACCTATGTACATACTCTTCAAAAAGAGTGTAATAAACAAACTAAACTTTCTGTGATTTATTGAATGTGTGTAAAGAGGTCACTTGACACCATCATATGTCATCAAGTAGTTCCCATTTATCTCTACATGAGACTGTTTATGTGCACATGGTGTGCCCAATACATGACATGTCTAATCATGTGTACTTATGGACATGTAGGTATATCCTTTAAGGTGTAAGTAAATCTTCTATAGATGGGTTATATGTCATGTGATATTTAACTCTAGCCGAAACACCATCACCATAGCCAGGGGTCCAACAAAACCTATAACCAAAAATACAAACCATTTATATTTGTAAATTCCCGATCCATGAGGAACATTCCAAATCATCACTATTGTCTCAATATCCACTATCCTTAACTAAATCTATATATACTATTTTGGGAAAACTCTATTTACCAAGATTATATATATGGGTATTTAATTTACTCAGGAAACATCAACTCTTTCCATCTATAGGTTCACCAAACGTCATATAGGGAAAAAAATCCCACAGATCTGGTATTTTTCATCCAATATTAGTCCACTGTCATTGGAGATCATACATTCATACCCTCCATCACATTTTTAACCCATAGTATTGGTAATTTTCAATGAATAAAGGGAACAAAATGATCATATTCTAGGTAATCATCGAACAATATTCCAAAAACATTACCCACAATTAACATACAAACAATAGGGGGAAGAAATCCAAAAAACATTATAATGAATGAACAAAAACCATTATTCATTTGACCTCAATTATTTTTCTTATAAATAAATTTACTATGTGGAATATAATACAACAACAAAATAGAACCGATCTATCAAATTAAATCCATCATCAGTGAATAAATAAATTTTTTACATGGAATTGATCGAGTTTATCATAGATTAAAAAATATGATAGAGAAATAAAAACAGCATCCTTCATGTAGTTTGAATTTATCATTGATAGATAAATGTTATGTACATTCACTGTTGATGAGATCCACAAACTCTTTTGGTGAAAAGATCCTTATTTTAGTCTTGATAAGTCATCATTCGCTATCAACACACTCCTCTATGAAGTCTTAATTTTTTATTGGATCCTTTTATTTTAAAGCTAAACCAATGGAACAACCATAACTATATTATTATAGAAGAGGTTAGTTATCAATGTCAATGAATACTAGAAAAATAATTGATTTTATTATTTTATTGATTTTATTCTGGAAAATAATTTTCCCAAACAAACGAAGGTTATAAATATTATCCCACACATCTTTTAAAAACCACAATGTCAACTCAATAGTGACCTAAGATTTCTAATCTATCCCCATTAGGTTGTTATTACGCTTTATCATTGAAACTACGAATGCATGTAATTGAATATATTTCTATCATTAATTTCAGGAACATTGATCCTTAGAGTCACATGTCATATGAATAATTATTGTTGAAATTAATCCATATAAAATCCAAAAATAATACATTTAAAATCTGATCCATTACATTTCCCACCAATTTTCAACTCAAAAAACCATACTCGACCATAATGGTTCTCTTATATCTTCTGAATTACACATCACATATCATCACTGCATATCACGGTCACATCACATGCCACCTCCCCACAAAAAGAGTGAAATCTCATTACACACCCCCATTTCAAGGTCCCATAAAATATTTTTTCTAGACAACTTTTCTATCTCCCCACATCATTACCACAATTCTATATTATTAGGGTTTTGTGATATGAATGAAATTAGCCTCACTAAGACCTTCAATAATGAAAACCAACACCATAAGCCATATTATCACATACTTTCTCAAAACACATTGATATATGACACCAAGTTCATTACACCACATCACATCACATATCGATAGATCCATTTTTTCCTACCTATAGTCATAGACACTACATTACATGATCACATATAATAGAGTTTAGGAAATAGGGGATCTCCATCCATGCATCTTCATCTCAATGTTTATGGAATAAATAACCCCTCCCATCTAAATATATGGGTGTCAGTACATGGTGATAAATGGGGGTGATGTGTGTATTGAAATAGAATGGAATATATAATGTACATACATATAACATATATATATATATATATATTTCTACAAATAATCCCGACCTATTAGCTGTAATTAATGGTGAATCCAAAACACAACACCAACACATTCACTGTCACTAATATATGCATAATACTACACAAAACGGCACATTACACAATTTACAAACACCATTTGATTCATTATGACTTTTCAATTTCCATCACATTTACATTATATTATAAGAATTAAATTTTTCAACACTTTTAATGAAAATTAAGTAATTATACGCAATCATATAATTAATAAAACTATACCATTACATTTAAATTAATTATTATAAAATTCCATTACTCTCAAATAATAATGGAAAAAATATGAATAATCTCAATGACAATTATCCCACACATCACCTCCATTCATCAAATATAATGACTTCATCCCTTTATGAACCATCTCTCAATCCCATTTTGAAATTACTATCCAATGGAATATCCACTTTTCTCATCATATTAAAACCCTACTGAATAGAAAAAAACATGAAAATATTCTCATGACCCAATACTTTTGACATCAACAGTTAATAATTTTCATATTTATCGAGCGGTGGTTCTTTACATACACTGAATTGTTTTAGGTACTTTCTTTCCAAAGGAATATATGAAAATGCTATTAATTTAATAGAGACAGAATAATTCTTAGTCAATTATTAAATTTGGATTCACAAAAAAACTAATATAAATATATTTACAATAAAAAATATCCCAAAAATGGTTCCGAAAAAAAATTATTTTCATAGGGTATTTCTTCCATATAATCACTACATCAATAAAAATATATTAATTGTAAAACATATTATTAGATTACAATTAAATTATAATTACATTAAATAAATTAATTTATCATTTTTATGATGAATACAACCAAATTAACAAGGCATAACAATTATAATACCATCCTTCATGATAGAATTTATGTCAAATGAATTAATGCATTCCAAAAATTGAGACTTCCATTTTTTGTGAAATATTGGAAAAGGAGGAAGAACACAATTAAACACCAAAATGAGGGTAATTTTTATTTTTGTAAAGAATAACCCAACACTATCTAATGAAAAAATAACAAAACCCAATGACTAACCTGGAATAAACATCCATCGAAAGATATATAGAGGAGAATTTTAAAAGAGGGAGAGCGAAACTCACTAAAAAAACAATTTTATTAATATCCAGTGTTCTGGGATGATTTCCACTATGTATGGGTGGAATATTCTCAATAGGATGAACATGGGTCACTCATTTAACAATAGAAACAATTGAAAAGTGATGGATTTTATGTTGCACATAGAATTTATGCCCAAATAGAACAAAAAAACTACACCCAATAGCTTAGGGGAACATGAAATAATATTTCTAAAAATAAGGGGGACTATAGTGAAACTATGCTCACTATACCACAAATTGTCTAATAAAATGTGCCCATAATTTTTTTTAAATTTGTGGTAATCTTACTATTAAAAAGTGATATGAACCATGAAATGGATAACATACCTATTCGGTAGTGATTAGGTAGGATACAATTCTATACACTAGAACATGCCTCACAAGAAATCCATGTAATATTTATAGGTGGCTCCAAATTACAATTTTATCCATGATCACCATATCCATCACCTCTAATTTTTAAGAACACAACAACCCTTTACACATATTCTCTCCCCACAATAGTCATCCATCAAAATATAGTAGCTAAAATCAACATAATGATGTTTAGCTATGAATAAAACAGTACTTGAATTCCAAAAGACTTAAATTATAGTGTATCATCCATGATCTACATAGTATTATATTCAAAATATTCATTGGAACAACTTTATCCTCTTAAATACCTCCAAACTTTTAAGAATCTCTTGAACACATCCATCACCACAATTCCTGTAATGTTATGTGGTGGATGGTCCAAGAAATTAAATCTATACTTTATCAATCATAAAAAAATTAATTAAATATTTATTTTATATTATACCATAAATAATTTTATTATTATGTGTCATGAAATATTTTCCTAATTTTTAATTAATTTTGTTAAACCAAATCAATCATGTACATACCCATATTAATAGATGAATATTTGATTATAATTTTACAATATTATTATAATAATATTATAATGATATCATTTATTATATATTTTTTTATTTATTAATAAAATATTGAATTAGGAGAATAATATATAGATATGAAACAATTTATTAGATTGAAAAAAGCTTCCTCTTAGATAACATGTTAAAGAAAATTTATTTTATAATGGTTATTTTTTATTAATACTGGTAATAGGAATGTTAAATTTTAGTTATAAGAACTGTATTCATATTATAAAAATAAAATATATAATTTTATAACAATTTAAATTCCCAACCACATTTTTTTGTGATGAAATAAAAATGGAAATAAATTATTCTATTGAGGTAACAGTCCACAAGCACTCATCGATAATGATTTCATTTACTACCAATTGTTGAAAATGAGTAATATTATTTATCATTTTTGAATATATCATTCTCAAAATATGTTAAATAAGTATTTAAATGACTACTCTAAAATTCATAGTTTTTGGTGATGGAAAATGAAATAAAAGGCATCATGGAAGTTGTAGTATGCATAACACAGGATTCACATTTATTTCTTAATGGAAATTCGAAGGGTAGTTAATGAATATAATTTTTTTCAAATATTTAAAAAATAAAAAAATGATATATATAATAACATTATAATTTGTTAAGAACAAATATTATAAAGATGAAAATAAGATATATAAAAAAAACATTGTTATGTTAGGAATGTATTCTTAACTTCTTGGATTCTCAAATTTTAATAAAGGGATTGAAAAATTTGGTGGTGATTATTGTATAATACCATAAAATCAATAAGGGGGGTAATATTTTATTTTATAGGTTTAGATATATGTTTAGAAGAAATTTGGGGTTTTATATAGAGTGGAATTGATAAGAGAAGGGCATTTTTCATCAGAGAAATGTGATGGATTTTTTTAAATACAAAATAATAATACAATAATGGGAAGTTACTCTCAAATAAAATAGCTCAAAAAGTAGTTTCATAATGTAGGGAAGTACATATATTGTCGAAAAATGTCTCAAAAACATTATGAAAAATTTTAAAAAAACGTTTTGGAGCCATTTCCCTTATTTTTTTCTTTTTAACAGATTATATTTTATCAAGTTAACTAGATTTTACATAGTGTAACATAACCATTATAACTAAACATAAAATTTCCATTTTGAATAGTTTTTTCAAAATTAATATAATATTTTAATTCATTAAATTTATTAATTTTACTAAAAGTGATTTAAAATAATATAAAAGTACTAAAATTAATATCTTTTTTATAAATATAAATTATGCTCTAAAATATAAATTATTTATTTGTAATTAACAAAAAAAAATTAAATTTGAAATAATTTTATAAATTATATATTTTATCTAAATAATGGTTTAATTAAATTAAAATTAATAAATAAGTAATTTTAATGACTTACAATTTTAGTTTTTTAAAGATTGATTTTAAGAACTATTCACTTGAAATTTCCCATTTTTAATAAAATTACAAAAATTCTACGCTAAAAAAACATTTGAAATATAAATCAAGAATTTATATTGTTATTAACTAATTTATATACTCTAATTACATAACATATTTTTTAAAATAAATTAAAATTATTAAGAAAAATATTATAAAAATGTCATTTTTGACATCAATTGTTTTTAGTGTTATTTAATATAAATTCATAAAAAACATAATATTAAAATATTAGTTATAAAAATTAATCTATTATCTGTTATAAAAAAAACTAAATGCGATTATTTTAAATTTTTATTTCAAAAAAATACCCATTTTTTTATAAATCCTTCTTTAAATTGAATCCTTTTCATTGTCTTAATGAATGAGAACAACAATAATTAATTAATTTAGTTGATTTTTTCATTTTTCTAATAATTATTATATTGTTCATGTAAATTATTTAGGACATTGTTTTATAGGGGAGAGTTATATGTGTAGAAAGGTGTCAAAAACATTGTTTATTTAAGGAAAATTTAATGTGACATCTCATTTCATGGTAATATTACATAGAATACTTTTATTAAAAAGTCTAGGGATCAAATATTTTCCATAGTATCTAAAGATGAGAAGGATTTATTATAAAGTATATATTTGTATAAATGAATATTATTTTATAAAATGAAGGAATGCGATTAGAAAAGAAAATTCTATCAACTTAGGAATATTTTTTATATAAAGGAAATTATTCTCTAAATATAATTATATAATGTTATGGTTTTCCTGATTCTCTAAAAAATAATACCAAATATCTAATGATAATTTAAAACACTAAAACCCCACCATATGTAATGAATAATTTATTCATAAATATATTTGGTGTTATTCTTTGTATTTGATAAGAGCTTTGCATAATATTATAGAATAACATTTCAAATCCTTAGGGGGAAACAATGGGGAATAATCTATTTATTGGATAACAATTTATCATTTTGTATTTAAAGGGATTGTGTGGTATCCTAGAAATGAAATCCCTATATGGATACCAATATTTAAGATTCAGTCATGGGAATAGATACACCTAGTGTAAATAACCATGTAATGGATGTATTTGTGTTACCATTATCATTACAATATGAAAGGTAATGAAGGGTAACTTCACAAAATATTTTACACTTTTTCCTCGTAATTTATTTTTAATTCATATTATTATTTATGAAACAATATATATAATTAAAGTATAAAAAATAAGTAATCCTCTAATTATCAGAAGTGATATTTAATAAAACTAATGATTCATGGATTCTATGTCTACTATTGATCATATGATTAATGTAGTATATACCCCTATAATGATATTGGAGGAATTTTTGAGAATATTATTGAGTTATAATTGATTTTTGGGATATATTTTTCAGTAAATTTTAACACTTTAAATTATAATATGAGGATTAGTGATTTAATATTTATAATAAATAACTTGAAAATAATTGATAATCAGTAGGATTAATATTATATCAAGTGTTTTGTAATTATTGGTATCTTGATTTGAAGGGGGATTTGGGAACATATTATTTTTTATATGGATTACCACATGATTGAATTTTAATATGAAAACTAATTGGATAGTGTTATTTCTTTATAGGTTTACTATATTGGGAACAATATTTAATTAATATAATTAATTTTATTTGTCAAATATGGTACATTATTTAATGAATAATGGTTGAATTATCTAGTGGGACCATATATGGTTTTATTAAATTTACATCAATTAAATATTTTTATTTAAAGGACTAGTAAATAATGGAAAAATGTTATTATTGATTCTTAATTTTAGGTATTTGACTTTATGAGGGATTGATATTATTTTGATTTATACATAAATTCGATCTTGGAAGAATTGGGATAAAATAATTCTAATATTATACGTTCAATCATTTTTAATCATATATTTCAATTTTTTAAGATATCAACTAATGGAAAAATTAATATTTATCATTGGGTGTCATTATTTATAAATTATAGTGTAATATATTAAGGATTATTAATATTTCTTATTATCAAACACATATGAAAGTATTATTGTATTTGTTTATTGGTATGGAGAGGAGGAATAAATATTTTGATAATTAATGATATTATAATCAATTAAAAGTCAACTTGAAAAATTATGGAATGAATAAAATTTGTTCGGAAAATTCATTTCAAATAGTAAGAGATTTTATAAAATTTCCTAACATCTAAATAAATGACCAAAGAATGAAATTCTGCATATGTAATTGATAATTTTAGAAATTATATTTTATAATGTTATATTTATTAATTTTTAAATAATAATTCAACTAAATGAAATGGATAAAGAAATAAAATTATATTCCTAGTACATTTATTTAAGAAATATTAATGGTATTTTTTATCCCTTTTTGATTTATTGTTTTTTGGTAATTACTTTATCATATTCAAATTCTTTATAATTCCCTATTATATCATGGATATTATATTTTCCTTTATAAAAAAATTTTCACTTCCAAAATATTTTATCCCTTTCATGGAACTTCATTATGTAATATTCTAGGTGATATTAATTTTTCCATTTTCTTATTTTTAATAGGAATAGTTTTTATCAATTTTTGTAATGTCTGTTTTCATCTAAAGAATTATTAAATACTAAAAAATACTTTCTTTTCATTACAATAGGTTTTTTCTTTAGTTCCATGTAATTTAATTTAAAATAATATAAATATATTACATTTATTAAATTTAAATTTTTATGGTATAATTTCATTTAGGGGGTATAATTTTACACTGAAAACATTTATCTTAATATAATATTATTCTAAATGTCATTCTCAACACTCTTGAACGATAATTTTGTGAATTTTGATATACTATAAAAATATTTTTATAATTATTTGGAAATTATTACATAGCTATAAAATTGATTGTATGAATATAAATAACTATACTATGAAAACATTGGTAAACAGATCCATATAATATATTGATTAATGAATAAGAACTCAATTTTCAGTAATGCCATTTTTTCTTTGAGAACATGTCTTTAGAAATCATTTTTCATTATACATTTTTCTTTGAAATTATAAGCAATTATTGTTTTTTACATTTATATTTTAGAAAATTAATAATATTTTAAAAATTAGCATGTCAATATTATTTTGAGGATAATTTTTTAAATTCTTTGGAATATATGTTTTTATGAGAATAAGGAAAAATAATAATTTTTAAAGAAATCATTTCATATCACTAATTGATGTAATTTAATATTAATATATTATTTGGATGTTATTGGTTTACTAAAGAGCCAAACATAAATTCTATATAATCTAATTAATTACCCGTGACTAAGTTATTTAGGATATTTTTGTATGATTTAGTTTTTTTCATAATAAATATTTGTCAAAAAAATTAATTTTTTCTTCCATTTTATGTATTTATATTAATTATTAATTCAAAAAATTCTTCAAATAAATAAATTGATAAATTAATTCTAGTTTTTAAGCATGACATTTAAATTTGATATATAAAACCCTTTTTTTGTTAATTATGAAAAATAATCTTAATAAACATTTCTCACCATTGGAAGGGTAAAATAATCATAACATGATTAAAATTTATACATTTGGAATAAAAAATTGAAAAAATTGTATTTATTTTATAGGATATGGGTATTTTGATCATAATAATCCAAGGTATAAAAAAGATAAATTTTTTGACACATTCATTGGTTGTTGAAAAAATATAATAGTAATTGATAAATAAGAAGAAAATTTAACTCCATTTATTTTAATATTTCTAATATATTATCGTATGGATAAATTTTCATAATATTTTCATTTAAATGGTTATTTATCTGAATAACTATTTTCTTGTCATGATAATGTATTATTATTTTTTGGTGATAAAATAATTACCTTTTCTATTTAAAGAACATCATCACAATGCATGTTTGTGTAATAGAAAAATAATTTAATTGAATTTTAAAACATTAAAACTAAAGTAATTTTGTATAATTAATATGTTATATTAGTGTTTTAGATACATAAAACTTATTATTCTAATTTTATATTTTTATATTCAAATTCTCTTTCCATGTTGATTTTTATAATTTTAAACAAACAGAATATTCCAAAAAATGGATTTTTCTAGAAAATTTTTTAAATAATATATTATAAAGGGATTTAATATTCAATGAAACAATTTAATTAACCAATTGGATGAGATATGGTTTAGATCAAAATATATTTTCTAAATTTGGGACACTATAACTTTTATAGTAAATTTCGTTAAGGTTATAGAGAAAAAAGTATCATTTCTTGGTAACCATCAATAGATTTAATATATGATTATAAACAATATGTAACTATAAACACATCACCTGAATTATTTAATATTTTATTTTATGGTATTTTTTCTACACATATATATAAACAAAATCCAAATTATTTCAATTTGGTACCTTATTGAAATCAAATTAAATTTAATACTTAATGTAATTACACGGGCTCCAATTACAAACATATAAAAGGGAACGACATTTCCTCTCTACCTCACACCTTTATAGAACTATACCTAGGTTTATACCGTAAAAATATATCCCTAAAACCCCTAATTATGTCTTAAATATCTTTCTATACCCATACAACCAATCCCATAAGTTTCAAGGCCTAATAAAAAGTGGTTTTCCAACGTGAAGTTTAAGTCGTAACAGACCAGATTCATGATTATTTTTTCTTATGTTTCCTTCACATTCTCAATATCCATGCTTAAATAACAAAATAACTATCATCCATATATTGAAATATAATTAGTCATTGTTGTAAAATATTTTTTTTAATTTTAAATTCTTTAGAATGTGATATAATTGCTTGTTTTCAGGTGTTGATTTTCGTCTCCACAAAGTGACGTGTTTCATTTTTCATCACCATCTCACAAGGACAGTCCTTATAATTAATTTAATATACTATACATATATATAATATAGTAAAATAATTATACTTTATAAAATATTTTATAAAATTTATTTTCATACTAACTCCATCTATTGGTAAATGATAATCTCATTCATGCATATATGTGAATTAACACCCCTACAATCTGATTTGAATAATATTTTCGTTAGTGGCTAATATTGATAGTCTTATACTTTTATATATTATGTAAAAATAATAACCTTTCTACGAATAATATTCATCATTAGATGTATCCAATTTTACCATGATCTTTCTACAAATGCTATTTTGATTATATGATCTATCTGATGTTAACTAAATTGATTATGTTACTGATTGTTAGATAGTATAATTATAAATAAATTGAATAATTACAATTAAAAAATGTTTTTATAAAAATATTTAATAAACATATGTTTACAATTTTGGAAGATAAATATCATTTGTGATAATTTATTCTAGATGTAAGGGTTTTTTAGATTAATACACTCTCATTGGTAAATAAACAATATTTATTACATTTTCTACTCTCTGTGGTCTATGAAAATACATACATAATGTATTATATGATTTTTTATGAAAAATATTATATCTATAAATATATTAAAACATATTTTAATATCTTTTTATTTGGTTCCAAAGTTATCGAGCCTTAAAGTAATTGATTTAAAAACTTTTTCTAACATTTATATATTCCTTTTTCAAAAACATTTATACAATATAATAATTTCTATTTTTAAATAAAATATTTTCATTAATGGTTTATGATTTTTTTTAATTTTAAATATTTTGATGGATAAAGGGATATTTCATTGTTTATATAAAAATTTAAATTAATTTTTTATGTTTGCAAGAAATTGTTTTTTAAATCGATTTAAGACAAAAAGGTATGTGATTAAAAAATTATTTATACATGTTATTGCATGAAAATTATAGATGATGATTTTTCAGCCTAATAGAACTTATATGAGGGGTGAGTACGACCTAAATAATATGAAGGTTGAGTATGATATTGCTCCACAATTTATTGGGTAATGTTATAAGAATTCAATGGGAAAAATAAGGGAGATAACACAGTATATTTTCCCTCTTGATTTAAATGGCCTCTAATTACTTATTCCATTTCCAAAAGTGGGGTATGCATATAATCATGCATGACACCTAAAAGTGTTTTATATTACTTATTGTTATATATAATTATCTTATTTATATTAATGTTGATTTTAAATTGTCGATATTGTTTAGTTATATTGATTGTTTTTATTGTAAAATATCAAAAACGTTTATGTATAATTATATTTTTCACTCCACTAATTGATTTCTTTATAGAATATCCATTATTTATATTTCATTCTCATCCAATGTTTATGAATGTTTCCCATATTTCCTAAATATATTTAAAACTATTATATTGTATGTATATAAATAATGTAAATTGGGCTTAGATAACTATAGTGTATTATGAGTTAAACATGACTTTGACATTCCGAATCCATATTTAAAAAAAATTGACACCTTATATATATTTTACTATTATAATGTAATGGATCTCAAATTATTTAAAACACTAAACCAAAATGATCATTGTAATGATTGAAATTGAATCCCTTTTGATTTATAATGAATTTATTGGTTCATTAATATATGAATATTCATAATTTTTAATAGATTAATAAATTGGGTCAATTATATTTTAGGATTATTAAATATTTTATAAAACATTAACGATAATTATAATTATAGTATAACATCATGATGTTTTACTAAGAATGTTATTTTGTTTTACCTATGAAATTTATTACATGTTTTGATAAAATTAATTTGATATAGGATATAGCATAGATACACTACGGGTTAATGACCCATAATATTATGGTTGATTATTAACTTAATATTAAATATTTTTATGAAAAAGGTCATACTATAATCCGTGGTTAACCCTCCGAAGAGATTATTTGTTCAAATTTTCATTATCTTTATTAACTATTATTATGAATGAGTGGATATAAAATATGGTTACTTATAATAATACCTATTGATGTGGGAAAAAACCTATGTTTTTTGGGATGATATGTATATGGATGTTCATATGTTTAAATTCAGAGATTCCCATATTGATGTTTTATGTGATAATAGTACATTTGAGTAAAATATTTTGAGTAATCATATATTTTTGAGATATGTATAAACCATATTTTTTAAATATCTATAGTTTTTTTGATGAATATTTCTTTAATTTTTTTTATGAAATTAGTGTATATATATTGAAATTTTTTGGATTAATATGATATTTATTGTAGTGGTAATTATCATTATTTTTGGGAAATAAGTGATTTACATTTTGTGAACATATGTTCTTTCATATTAATAAACATGGGATTATGATTCAATTTTTTGATAAATTGATTAATTCATTTTTCAATGATGATTACTACATTGGAAAAAAAAATTATTAAGGTAAATGAAAATATATTAAAGTATCATTACAATTTATTTGTTGAATGAATTTGGAATTTTCATTTGGATGCATCTATAATATTATTTTATATATTTCAAAATCATGAAATTAAATGAAACTAATAGAATATATTAATGAATATATAATTAGTCAATATATCTCATAAGTAATTACAAATATGGGTGATTTATATAATTCAGATATAATTGTTATGTTTTTTGGGGAATAGTATGAGATAAAATCATCTTAATCAATGAGTTTCAATAATGGTACATCATATTTTGATGAGTTTTAGAGATTAAAATTTATGTATTAAAGTTTTTTACAACTTTTGGTGTTATTTCTTATATTTTTTAGAATTCTTTTTGAAGGAGTAATCATTTTGGATAGTATCATCCAAGGTACATACCATTTTTTTGACTAACGTATAATGACGGAGGATTACCTTGATATAATTATATATATTTGGTTTCATTTAATGATACTTTTAGCGACTATACAAGTAATTAAATTCATCTTGATTATTAATTTTTTGAAAAAACTATGTGATACAATAGGGGATAAATATTTCAATGATAATAAAAAAGGATGATTTTATTTTTCTAGAATAGAAATATATGGATTAAATTTTTTCTTCATTATCTTGATGCTATAATAATCCGTAAACTATAGAATAATGATCTTGAAATGAATAATTTTATCTTATTAAATTTATTTATATTATATTTATGGTCTTCATTATCCCGGACTAAATTATGATTTTTGTTCATTAAGTCTCATATGATCATGTTCATTATCACTCTCTATTGTTTTAAAAATATTATTTTTCTCCTCCATGTTAATATTTTAAATTTTATATAATGTTATAATTAACTAGATTCAACAATAAAATTTTTCTTTCATGTGACCTTCATATTTCCCAATTCCACATTACTTATGTATTCTTACACCTTTTGTGATTTTGGTTTTCAATAATGGTATAAATAACAAAAAAATAGATATCCATTAATTTTAAAATGTTTTTTATCCATATAAAAGTAATTTATTTTATTTTTAAAAAAATATATACACAATATAAAAAATGAATTAAAATTTATTGGATGAAGATTCATTAAGGTTATGTAAATTGAAACCCAAAAAATATTATTATATTATTACGATTGATGGAATTATTGACACACATGAATGATATTGGTCATAATTATGATATTATAAAAATATTGTGATTTAGAAGTGAGATTTATAATATTACCGCTAAACTAAGGGAAGGAATATTAATATCCACCTTATTAAGAATATTTTTAATGATTTTATAAATTTTATTTAATAATGAATAATACAAAAAAGTTCTTTGAAGTAAATATTTACTTTAGAAATAAGATTTTAGAATATTATTTTATTATATTTCATAACGAATTGATGATGGATTTTTTCTAAAATAGTTTTCAAATTTACTCACTCATTATCAGAAGGGAACTCATGATTCTTTGGGGCCAGAGTCCAGTAATCGATCATAAAAATTAATAAGGAACAATTTTACCGAACCTAAAATAATATAAATTCAAATATATATAAACACACTTGTTTGATGAATAAGTAGATCTTAATTACTACATAATAAAATAAGAGGCCACAATAGTGATACATATATAAATTAGCAAGATGAAAATCCAAGGTACATGTTCTTTTACAAAAAATGTAAACCATAACCTGGAACAACTACACCATTTTATCTGTGGAAAAGGTCCCACCATCTCACCAAAATCTCCTCATGCCCAAATGATATAATCCTCAAAGACTCAATGTGTAATAATCAACTTTACAACATTATAATATTTTATATGTTCAATACATTATCGATGGAAAATATTTTGTGTTCTAACAGATTTTTTACGGTTCTGTCAAATTGTTACATATCATGTCCATATATATTAATAACATTATACTCAATTAAATAAACAATATTCCTGATAAAAAGTATTGAAATTTTATATAAAAATCATGTTAAACAGTTCCCCTAATAGTATACTCAATTTATTGAAAGAAATTCATGTTAAACAGTTATTAAATTTTATATCAAAAGAATGGTAAGTAGTTCAACTATTCCACATTTCCAAAAAAACCTTGCTAAATTATTTAAATTAATATTTCATATATGAACGTAATAAATTTATAATAAAATATAATTATCATATAAAAGTGATAGAAATATATTGATCAATGTTAAATTAAATTAAAGAAAAATTTCTGGTTGGATATCATTGGCAGTCATACAGAAGTTATGAATTTTTCTCATTATAACTCCCAAAAATCTATACATAACAGTCATGTGAACATAATAAAAACATTTAATTTGAACCCTAATACCTTGAAAATAATTTCCTATAGAAAAAATAATCAATATATAGGAATTAAGGAGAACCCATGAATGTGAACCCTTAAAATACAAATAGACGAGCTCTGACACTACACCTCTGACAATGATATGAAAGGATCCAATGGGAGGTAGTTATCAAAAGAATTTTAATGGGTTAAAAAATTACATAATATAGTTAGAAACAATAAGTTTTCTATCATAAAAACTTTTCAAAATCCATTTTACATTCCATTCAACAATTTCTAGAAATACATCATAGATTAAAAACAATTAGTAAAAACATTTCTTCAAAAATCAGTTTAAAGAAAAAAAAACATGTATCATTATAATTACATAAAAATATGTTTTTAATAAATATAATAGTTTTGGTTCCTTGATAATAGGCTAGATACTAAAAAAATAGCTGAATCATGGGTCTTATGACAAAAAACGTTGGATACAGACAGTAACAACAAATGTAAATGAATGAGGATTGACAACATGGGGACCAAAATTTGATTATCACAACTCGGAATGGAATTGAATATAGTAATGTATCATTGAAGAGGTTATATCAACAAACAAATGGTGAAAAACTATAAAAAATATGTCTAAAACTATAATTGGCCTCCAAAATACAAAAACATGTTGTAATATACAATGCACTGACATGTTAAAAAATCAATTAATAGGCTTCACAACCACAAATCAACACCATATTGAAATATATAATTAATGAATAAAAACAATAATAAATGGATATAAAACCATTAATTTCAGAGATTAGGGAACTAAAAAGTTTAATCTATATGTAGAGAAACCCCTAAAATGAATCCTGAATGAGTGATAAGATTCAAGGGAGATAATAAAAATAAACATGATATAATTTATAGGTGATAAGAAGATATAAAACCCACATTGAATAAAGGATTAAAATTGTGATTCAGTTATATATTATTTGAACCAACAATATTTCAACGTCAACCAATATGCGAAACCATATTAGCAAATCTATACAAAGAATTTGAAACAATAGTTTATTTCTCATCATGAAACTTTTTCATGACATTAAAAATATTTTCATGTATTGTACATGAAGAAAAATCATATCATGAATATATTTCCTGAAATATATTTGTTTTTTATCCAATATCATGTACAACCCGTATAGAAAACACATATATCTCCATATATCATCACTAAAACCATATAATGTTAAGAAAAACAATGTTAACCATTAAAATAGAGATTACCATTTGCAAAATAATCAAATTTTCTGCAAAATATATATTTATATCCCTGAAAAGTAATGAATAATTTTGGTTGTCAATAAAGTAGTGAGGCCATTGCTTGATCACCAATAATTCACAATCCAAATTTTCAAGAGAATTTTATTTGGTTCATCACAAAAAATTTAACATGGAAAATAAGTTTCATTGAAGGACACTCATATGAGATTCACTGATCACAACTAGTTTCTTCCAAGTAATAGGACCTTGTCTCAACTCAATCGCATCCCACCAAAAAATATGTGAGGGATCATGATGGAACATTCTGAGCTGAGATCTGAGGAAAACTATATTCATTAAAATAAATTAGTCCAGAAACACCATCAAATAGGTGATTTTTTAATTTATATTAGTGAACTCAAATTGAAGATCGAATCTCGATGATAGATTACCCAATTAAACTATATGAATGTTACCCAACAATTGATTTTTTTAAAAAAAACTCACCAATGGAAAAATAAAATGGATGATGTTGAGGATATGAATATGATTTCATTTCGATCTGAGGTGTAGCATAGAAACATTATATACCAAAAATACTCATTGAAGTATCCCGATCAATTTTCAATCCGAATATTGTGGCATTACCCACAACTTTCCATCAAAGGGGTGATATTTATGGGTGACTATAAAAACAATCAATCGGATCATTTATTTGTTACTGAAATTTTTTATTTTAAAATAAGTATAATACTATATGTTTATCTACAAATACAATGTAATACAAGTCATAGGGAATAAATCATATCCTATTAAATTGGAATAACTTTCTCCACATGATCATTACTTTTTGGATAGTAAGAAGTACGCAACCAGTAATGAGTGATTATTGACTCATATAGACACTTATTGAACTTTTATATGATCCTTAGATCCTCATTCCATGCAGATTGTTGAGATATCTCATGTAACCACATGTTCTATTTATTGTACATCTCATATAAATTATTATTTTCTGTGGTGTACCAAATTGGATTAAAATGATCTTATTTCATCAACCATTAAATCACCATCAAGATGTCATTAATCCATATAGGTGTCCATGGTATTCCATCAACAAAGTGCATAGACACTACATCCCATTTCCAAATCATCACAATGTTTTTCTAATGTAGACCAAAATACTTTAGTTGACTTACATTTATCTACATATAGGTGTAACATAGAGAAAAACTAATAGAAATGTTTTATATCACCCACAACCAATGTGAACATTATTTTGTATCATAATATAAATTAATTTATGTAGGATGAATAAAGAGTGAAAAACTATAGAAATCATGCAACAGTGAATTCCTATTAGATGATTAGATGTACACAGATTCTTAAAAGAGATAAAATCATTACAAGGGAGAGTAAAAAATAATGCTTTTCCTAATATTAATTGTTTCAATGATTCATTAGAACACCCCATTCCACTAATGAACCTTCAATGTAAATCCAAGTAATGTTGATGATAAATACACATCAGTAACATCGATACCTAATTCACCCCCCTATGCTTCCATATGAAACTGGGAAATATGTCTCTTAATGATTCAATACTCATTGGATTACATGAAATTTTTTAGGGTATCCATCCTACTAAATGTTTTCTGGATTACATTCCCCACCACTAGGGTATATGAATTATTAATTTCAGATTTATAGATTTATTCCACCCACAATATATACCAAGAATTCTAATCTTTCTATGAGAAGTTAACATTAAAACACCTATATCTAGAAATGATCATGATCCTTTACCCAAAAATATATCCCTTTCAATATGTAAGTCCATCCAGAATTGTTAAAAGATCAATACAATGATTTGGGAAACCATTATATGAAGTTTAAAAATGAGGTGTTCCACATAACAATATATGATCACAGTGAGATATTATACATCCAATATAAAAACATATATTGACATAGTATAATAAATACCACATAATAGGATTAGATATTAACAAAACATGTGATGATTCTATAAGTTTTTTCAACACATCAAAATCAGTTTATATTTTTTAATTCCATATGAAATTCAACCATTTAATGATATGAGATGACAATGGTGGATTCTAAATTGATAAATCCACAATTAACTATAAATAATATCGATATATTCCTCGGATAATTCATTACTCAGGGATTTACAGTGATGCATCCAATGGTAATAAAAAAGTCACATTATCAGGATCAACTGAATGTACAGGTTCCAAAATAACATTACCAATGAACATCACTTTCTAGATACTAAATATATAATTCTAAATATATCTATTAAAACATTGACACATCATGAATTGAAAAACTAGATTGAGATGGTAGTGATTCTCAGACTCACAGATCAAATAAACTATGATATCATCCTGAAACTCAAGAACATTGGTATTAATATACTAATTGAATATCTTGTTAAATAAATCCATAAAACATTAGGAATAATTGTTAGAAAATATATATGATAAGGTATTTATAATGGATAATCATGCTACTGAATGGTTATTTGGAATATCAGACATTGGGCACTATGCTATTGATAATGTGACCAATAATCGATTTTTGTAACTCACATCACCACAATTGATTGATCAAATAAATTGTTTTGTTAGTGAATACTTAATCATTCCCTTAGTAGTTATGAATTCAATATTTTTTGATTTCACACACAAATGAAATGAACTACATTTCTTAATGGAAAAGAACATGAGGGCTGAACACAGTGAAATTATAGATTGAAAAATACCATTCAATGTAAAATATTTTGTATGGATCTTTTCGTATTTTTATTAATAACATTACATATGATAAGTGGGTATCATGATATATTACATGTCTTTCACTATACCAATAATAATCTCTACCTCCCTTTTTAAAGGACTCTCATTGATTGCATATTGTAAAACATTACATAAACCTAAAAAATCAATGGATGATCATCAATAGAATCAAAATAATTAGTATCAACTAAAACTTTTATTACCCTTCCCACATTTAGTACCCATAATGATCTATAAATATTAGTATAGAGATAGTGACACCCATGTCTCACCACCAATAGGCACCGGTATGGTGAGTAGAACCATTGGTATAATAAACAATCATATGTGAAGAATTAACCTCAAAAAGAACAGATGTGAAATGGTGGGAGAAGAAAAACATCATCCAAAACCATCTTACACTCCATTATTGAAGAATATACATAATTCTAAAATGTAATTCCATGAAATAACTGCTATAATAGAATGGAAAACTGTAAGAGCCAATAGGGAAAAAAAGATGGTAGTGACCATGAATCCTGAACAACTCTTAATAAATTTTGAGCTAGTAGTAACCATATTTATCTCCCAAATACTCCAACTAAATTGAAATTTTTTTATAATTAAATAGTTTGAGAATAAAATTCTACTAAGTAGGATCCTCTGGGCATCCTCTTGTGAAAAAGGTATAGAAGTCATGCTAAAGCACTGTCAATATCATGTGAAACTAACCTCATATCCTAAACAAGTACACTATTTTATTAGCCTCACCATGGATACTCTATCCATGCATCACATACATGATCATATAATATAATTAATAATATCATGGATACACAACAAGTACTTCCAAATTGGTTTTTCATTCTGGGCCAAAATCAGACATCTTGAGCATTTCACTCTAAAAATACAATCCCACATAAACCAGGGAGAAGAACCAAAAAATAAACCTTATACAATACAACACCACATACACATATCCAAAAGTAGAGAGGTTGTTTCCAAGATCCACCATATCATGTATATTGTGTATCATACATCAGTAATTATACCTCAATCCATTACATCACATACACTAAATCAGGATCCTCAAGCAATTATATCCCATACATGGTATACCTATAGGAGTCCTTAGAAAAAAAAATATTGAATACTTGATTGTGAAATAAGGACAATCAATTACATCCCTCTAAACACATATATTAGAAAACCTAAATACTATGCATATAAAAACATGTAACTACCAACATAAGAGATTCTGGCCTAAGGGTATTTTCATCCATCCATCCTCCCAACATGATTTTTGGAAAACACAACCCATATGGCTCAGAATCCCTAGGGTGATAGTCATTGTAACTCATATGATGATGTATAATTAAGAAACAAAAAAATACATGATAAAACATAGATCACAACCACACAATATGAATAACCTTGTTTTAAACTCAACTGTTGCTAATATCTCTCAGACTCTGAGTTTCCTAATTTAATTCCAAATATCCTATATGAACAAAAATGTTTAAAGAGATACATTTAATTACATTTTTCAATCTTATCAGTTTCCCTTTACATTAATTAATTATATAATCATTATTAATCTTCTATAATTTTTCACATTACATTTCATTAATATCATAACCATGATCCATTCTTTTTATGGTTTTAAAAACTAAGTCCCTAGATTCTCAAATTTATAACTTGATCATTAAATCAAAAGATGATCCAACCCCATCTGTTAAATATATATACATTAATTAATTTCAAGACATTATATATTTCTAGGAACTCTAGAAAAAAACCTACGCTACTAGAAAAGGAAAAAAAAACTGGGCAAATCCATATTTCTCAAGGAGTTTGGAAAGGAACAAAGATAAACTTACAATATCTCTATTGACCAAATAATAGATTAAAAATGGAATCCAATATTAAATCGTTGGGTATAACTATCATTGAAAATTAAGTCATCTATATTGTCCTCCCCGACACCCACATGCATATACTGATGCATATTTCCTACCCAAGCATAAACTACAAGCAAAAAATTTTTGATATCCCTTTACTAACACCACAAGAGCCCTCAAGAATCACATCACATCTAGGACACCTCTACCCACATACCGCTATATCCCTCTAGTATTATCCATCTTACGATCATGTCATATAAATTACTCATTTCCCCACATTCCCCAGGAACCCTAAAAAATTATCCATATCATGATCACATCACCTCACATGGCATATACAAAAAATCAAAGTAACCATGATCAAGTCCCAAAAACTAGTAATCCTTCCTTCACAGACAACAATATACCAGGTATCCAAATCACATGGAGCTATAAATTTAGAAGATGGCTATAAACTCAGGACCAAAAAATGCATTATCTTTTATCACAAAACAATTTCTTATTCCATATTCATTTAATAGATTCATTAATCATAGGTTCCACCCAGAGGGAACATAAGAAAATATATTTATCAAGATATCAAATAATAATTAAAATATTAAAATATAATTTATGTATTCCCTTTATCAATATAAATAACCATTCTTCATTTTCATCAACAAATAAATTTAGATATGCATACTTGCATTAATTTTAATATCATCAAATTACAACCACAACAACATTATTCATTAAACATGAACCATAATTAATTTAACCAATTAATTATAAATTAATTTTGGCCTTACATTCTTTACCAATTTCTTATTAAAAAACAATAAGAACAAAATAGATATCACACTATATAGAAAATCAATCTTCAACACATTATCTCGGTACAATCAACAACATCACTATGGGATCTATTACAATTCGTTAATCCGGTTTATGTAATTATTAGTTTAATTTATTTACGATCAAAGTGGATAAATCATGATAAATATATTATTTCACATAATTAAATATAGATGAAATGAACCCCCTACATCAAAAGAAATTCAAATTTCTTCCTATGAAAATTCACCAACACTTAAAATCATGATCACCTCCCCCAATAGTATTGCATCCACCCATAGATGTCACGCCTCAACATCACCAACAAACATCCAACAAAGCTCCTTTAGAAACATGGAAATCAAGTGACCCTACATGGAAATGAGGAACGAGTTGTAACATATCGACGAAACAACATGAACGAAGGTATAATATATCATTTAATAAACATAGATTAATGGAAGGATGATAGAGATCAATAATTTAAAAAGGAATCACAAAAATATTGATGATGGGGTCATTGGGTCTCTTTGAATAAAGATAGAGGCACTGCTTCTACATGGTATGATAATCCAGAGTGGCTGAAAACATTTAAAACATATAAAATCATATATTTAAATGATGTTTAATCCTCTATAATACCATGTAATCCATAGGGTTCAGTTCAAACTAAAAACTTGTCACATTATTATTTACATGATTTTTAATTCTTATACGACATGTAATACTTTTTGTTACTAGTAATTCATAGGAAAGATACTCAACAAATCATTTGACCATATTTACAGCACCTTAGTCATTGGAAACATTAAAAGTTTCAATCCATGATGATATCACCCCTTAAATTAGATACATCTCAAAACATTCTCTTACTTGGGAAGCGAAAACCATCTTCGAGAGGACATAGAAAAGGGTTATTATTAAAACTTAAAATCGGTTTCATGAACATTTCCCTAGAATTAATGTTTTTAACCTCACATAAATAATAAATGAAATTTTTGAGTAGAATGTTTCTTCATAATGGTAGAAGATGTAGGTTGGATTTTGATATTCTAGAAGTCTAATAATGAATGATGGATAAGTTGAAATACCCCCATCTAGGTGTTCAATGTGGATTTACATGATTGATAATGGAACGTTTTCTATGGATTAAAATAATATAATAGAGTTTATTAAATTATGATTGTGTGTATTCACCATATAAATAATTGTAGATCTCTTTGAGAGAATCAATTTGACTAGTTATAGAGCCCAAAAGAACTAACAGATCACTGTGCAAGACATTTGTGAATGTCATCCACACAAGCCATTGGTGAATGAAATCCTATACAAACAGGACAACCAGGATTTACAAATAGACCACTCTACCTAAAATTTTCGAACAACGGATGAACTCATAGAGCATGAATCCCAGGGAGGGCATTGGCTGCGTAGTTCCACTTCTTAAGTAGTGTGTCACTACAGGGGTGTACATCAATATCCCACCTTAACTAAGGATATTCCCATATCCCAGAACATGGGTGAATCAAAAATGGCCGACTCATACCTGAGAAATGGTTTGATACTCCGTAGTACTAAATGGGTGGGGTATACCTGATGATACCCCATACCTTGGTGACCCACCTATGGAGAACCATACTATGGAGACCAACCTAGGTGAAAAAACAACGGTAATAGACTTGAGAAAGAACACTTTTCTATAACATAGGGGGTAATATACCACACCCTATATTGACATCCATACCGGGTTGTGGTCCAAGCCCTTCAGGATGGTCCCTTCTCTTCTATCATAGACCCCAATAATAAATGGTAAGTAACACCCCAAACATTTCTGGCTAGTTTGAGGAAATTTTCACATGAATCTAATACTACCTTCACATCCTCCTCTATAAAACAACAAATTGAGATACTCCTCCACAATCCATGAAAATCCATGACACTAAATACTCATCTTGATCCCTTTCTCGTGTTTTTTGTTGAGATACTTTTATATGATTCCTCAAGAATCTATTTTAACTTCATCAGCTGATTTGTATGCCATATTGAAACATAAATGGGAATCCTACATAGGAGTAAGCCCCAAATGAACCTAAAATGGATAACCTATTTTGGAATAATTCCCAATATCCTCTGGCACTCATCCATTAGTAGACATAAAAAATGTCTGTGGTTTGTGGAATCTTTCGATTCCTCATGTTTCTCAAATCGAGCACGCTTCACATGGGATTAGTGGTTAGTGGTAATCATGACCACCACACAATACTCATGACTTAATAAATTACATGAAATCTAATTAATTCTCACACAATGATAAATAGGTATCCTATCTAAGACCAGTCATCGATGATATTCCTCAATAGTATTTTTTACTATTCATAAATCCATTAATTTGGGTTTCCTCTTTAGGAGTAAACCCCATGTTAATCTCCCATATCACAACATATTAAAACATCCATCATGGTTCCATTATAGGGGATAAACTACTTTGGGGGAACTCAAACTCTATCATCTCGATGGTCCAGACTCCCAAATGAGAAATACCCTTAAGGTCCTTCATAATCATGGATACACACCATTGAACTATGTGGTATTTTATTCCCATCCAAATGGGATATCTTAGAATCCACCCTAACATTAAAACACAAAGCCCCAAACCATCATTGTTTGTTTGGTCCATATCCCCAACATGGTATAATTTAATGTGTAAATTCATATCCCTTCCATGTTCCTCGAACTATTTCGGCATAAGTCCCACACTATACATTGACGATGAATCTTTCCCCAGAATTTCCCTACCACAGGATGTTAAACAATGTTGATGGGCCCCTACCACATGATCATAAAATGAATTATGTGCCCCATTAAGTGGTACAGAACTGTGATAGATCATATTTGTTTCATAATGATTATTATGAAGACCATTTATTGGTTCTATCAGAAAATCAAACAATTTTCATCTGCCTAGTGATGATAAAATCTAGAGTGACAATCCTCTACCTAGAAGAAAAAAAAAACTAGAGTTCCTTACTGTGTGGCTAGAAAACCAGTATCATCAAAACATTGAAGAAGAGATCTCTACGTAGTATATGAGAGTATATCATTAATGGAGAACCTAATACATATAAGTATATCTCCATCAATGAAGAACGTCGTATAAAAAATGATGATTTTGAATTCCGCAAATGCTAATAATTTATTTCTAATTTGGGATGACCCACATAAATATGGTAAATAATGAAGGATCTATAAACATATCCTAACTCTATAGGAGAGTCTTGGAGTAGGAAACAATTACCACCCAAAAGGTTGTAATGAGCCTGACCACCAATCCTCTCGAACAATGCGAGTTTATACGAATTGTGGGTCAAATTCCCAAACTAGTGATTACCTTGGAAGAGAATACCCCTTTGAATACTGAACCATTGGGTGTTTCTGGTTCCATGATCAAACCCAATGAAAACCCATTCAAAAACTATTAACCATATTAAGGCACAGAATTTGAGTGAAACAAAAATAATGGTGAAACTGACAAGAATAACATATACTTTGGAAATTTGTTAACAATATATAAATTGATGTACTAACCAATCTCCAGCAGACTATTCCATAATACAAAATGATTTACCCATTTGTAAGGGAAATAAAAACTATTAAATCTAGGTGAATCATTAACCAAGATGATAGTATCACATTCCCATCAGTTCCCTACTACAATAAATAAAACTCAGCTAGGGAAAGCAATAAATCATATTTGTGTTCATCTGAAAAATATGTTTCCATAAATATGTTTTCTTTATCATGTATTTAATATATTAAAGGCAGTTCCATCCACGAACACCATTTTATCTAATAAAATCATTTATTTTTTCACCAAAGAATTCTCTAACTGCTATTCAGGCTGAATCTCTATCCGCACGAAGGATGTCAACATCATCTCAACATATTCAATATTGTGTCTCGAATCCACTTGTTTAGGAGTCCCATCAACCTAGTACCATCCTGACCATGGAGGTTTCCCTATAGGTCCTAAAAAACAATCTCTCATGATCATCTGAAAAGTGATGATCAGTTGTCTGGAGGTCGACGACACTAACTGTCATCTTCACCCATTTCAAGAGAATATCCCTAGATTTAAAACAACAATCCTTCTATATTTTTGAGATGTGGATCATGGTTCGGCCTATTAACTCATCCAAGAGACACATGGGTCCATCATAGGTGATCCATATTGAAATCATTGTTACAAATTTCGTGTGGCAGTTAACACTCAACATTATGGAGGTGTTTTTGTCTGCAATATTATCCCTTTTCTATCAATACTAGTCATATAATATTACCCCCTAGGGAAAAATAGGCCCACAGGGAGAAATTTCATACCATTTACCCCTTCGAAGAATCCCTACCACAGAGTTTAGTGGAATACCACAAGGGTCATAATCACCCATTCTCCTTCATTCAACCATCCAACAAACTCGCATGGAGCTCTTCAAGGAATCCAACCAAACAAATATGGTAGAAATCAACTTGTAGTAACATAAAACCTCCTGAACCCAGAATTAAGACTAGAATACTTTTCCAAAAGCACTCAATGAGGTTTTTCAACAATGTTTGGTGGAAAATAGTGAGTAGACACACACACTAGCTATTATCCACTAACCCTGCTAGTAGTCTCATCTAGAAGCACAAAGAGTAATCAGTTGTGAAGTCCCAATTGAAATAATAGGGCATAAAAAACACACATCATCCCACCCATAGAAGTATTATCATTATTCAATGGAAGGAATTAGAGGGTAGGATTAGGAAAATAACCCAACTATAGATATAGAATTGACGTATAGACCCATACCAATTTCTTATGTCCCTAATAATATCATGGTAATGGTAAAATGGAATATGAAAATTCATTCCCACATATTAATGAATGGAGTGGATATCATTACAGTAATGATCTTAGTACCTACAGGATGAACACATAGCACTCTCCCAAAACATTGGGTTGTTCTTTAGTATGAAACCCCATAGAAGACACCTATATCTTATCTCATCTAGGTGGGTGATGGAAAATTTCCTTATTAAATATCGACAAAATAATCAAAAACATACATCTGCATCAGTCATAGGTAATTAGGATACTCAAATGTACACTCCAAGGAAAGCACAAACACCTTCCCATAATGACCACATCACCTTAGCAAGTGGGCCTAATTGATTGTAAAAATATGTCTATGAAGAAATATTATCAATCATGTTTATAGAATCATGATAGAATATACATTCAGGCTCTGTATTAATGTAGGACATGTCGAATCCCTCAATCATTTATCTGGTATAGCTCATGATACTAGCCAACCATTACCAAACTACAGGAGAAGTATTCGTAATTCTTATGGTCCTTATTGTACTCTTCACCAAGAATTACTTCTTCATTGAAACAATTAAGTCAATCTAGAGATCCTCGATCTTTAGGAGATGCTTTAAAGATATCCATTTGGCCAGCATTTAAAGGACAAACAGTGTCTTCCCCTTTCTAAAATTCATTATAATGGTCTGTCCCATGATGGATATCACAACAAAAGTTCTCAACATGGTAGTGATTCACATTTTTAAAATATTTCGCCAATTGATATGGTAGTTATGAAAATACCTCTTATCATGTGTCATATGAAAATTCAAGGTCATTCATGTCTAATTATTTTTCATTGTAAGGTGAAATACTTTCTCAATCAAAAGATATCCCATGGTGATAGTAATTCTTTAAACCATCCAATGGTCATTTTCCTTCCATCATATAAGTGGGAATGCTATCCAATCCCATTTTATGGTAAAACAATATGGATGCATCTAATATGTTCTAACTAAGTCTTGGAATATCTTCTAAAAGGTGAAAAAGATATGCCATACATTAAGAAACAAATAGATAATGATGACATATTAGTCATGTTCTAGACTTTATACACCTATAAATAACACATTTTAGAGGTGTTGGTTAAATATTGTATGCATGAAATATAACTAAAATAATAAAATTATTCATCAATTAAAATTATGTGTATTATAATATATTTAGTATCAAAATCAAGTTAGGGTAATAGCATGGTTACATCGAAAAATTGACAGGCCATATATCCTTTATTCCCGACATCCAATGATCAAGAAGTAGTTAGATCCTTTAACTGCACATTCCATGATGCGTTAATAATGATGTGAAGGATTATTGTATATACCCCATCAAGTGTTCCTATTGGTGGATTGAATGTATATAGATAATTTCATTTTACTGTGCTCCCAGTCTAGTAATTCCCGCTCAAGGTGGCATCATGAAATGTTGTTACCCTAGGAAGGCTAAAACATACATTATCTTCCCATGACCAAAGATATTCTCAACATTAACTATCCCGGCCAGACTTTCACTGGAATCAGAACATAAGAGATAATGTTTTGGATATAATTTTTTGTCAACCATCTATGAACATTGAGAAAGAATCAGACTTTGAGAATTCCAATAGTCAGAATGAAAAAATGTTAGAAATTTCATAACAGTATTCTGAAATATGAGATTTATGTGAGTGGAGAATAATTCACCTATTCCAATTTCAGACTAAAATCAATAAAATCAGAAGATAAGATGTTATAATATCAACAAATACTATTTGGGAATAACCACAACCCTCAAATAGGGGAATTTATAACCCAAACCATCATATTTTCCCACCATGCTCGAATGTTTGTGGTGGATGAACTAAAATTTCCCCATCCCATTGGGATGTGGTATTTTCACCTCAAAAATCCCACATATAGAGAGAATTAGTTTTCACTCGATTTAGGAAGATGATCTAAAGTGAATCATATCAATTTGTTCGAACCCATGATTTTGTAAATTCACATGGAACACGTATGACTGAAAACAATAGGAATTACCTTTTGTTCACTATCCATCAAATAGATCCTAGGGAATGTAAAAAAATAGGACAAGGTCTTGGTGATGGTGCAGAAGAAGGAAATATCAGGTAACTTCTAATGAAATTCTGGAGATGAAATACACATCATTGAATGTCATCCACTCCATCATTGAACTCCCTCATGAAATTTATACCAATTTTGATGATCTTGATGAAGAATATATTGTTCATGAGATAGTCCACACTGATTCACATTTATAAGGTGTGCATACATGAAACAAAAGGATTTCCTTAAATATGGATTGTCCATCATAATATCTTCCTATACCTCCTAGAAAAGAACCCATCAAGGGAAAGGGTAAGCATCAAACCATGTCTCACCGTCTACCAGAGAGGGACAATATCTTTCTATAGAGGATATTTTTCTCACCAAGCGGACTAAATGAGAGAGTTGATAAAACTCAATACAATATCACTCTGAGGGACCATTCTTACCAGATATACTATGAATGCAGTCCCCTGAATCACACATCTAATGGTACGACATCATAAAAGAGGGGTTTTAATAGAAACTGGTGTACATAGGGATAATATTCTCAATATGGGACATCAACAAAAAATATATTGGAATCCCTCAATAGTATATCAGGAATTCCCTCTACTGGGTACACAACCAAAAAATGTTCAAGAACCTCCTTACAGAGAATCCACTATTAGATACCCTTTTAAAATACATGTGATACCACCACAAATGTTCTTCTTAGTCACCTCAATAATTCAGGCTCTAGTAGCCACATCTATTCATGTCCCAGATTAATTGGATATTCCACGAATGCTTTTGAACACCATTATTTCATAAACGAATCGATTGGAAGATTTGAAAGGATGATGTCTTCCAATACATCTGAAAAGAAGGCTCATCCCAAATGGGGAGACCCAACTCCTCCCCTTACAAAAATAAGAAATACTATATTACGCATTTTTAATGGCTCTAGATATTAGGAAAAGAATGTGATGCACTTTGTCCTTCACTATGATCCCATGATGTGGACACCTGAACATTATTATGTATTGAAACAGAAATGATTAATGACATCATTAGAGGGGCCAAACATTGTATAATATAAGATTTTTTAGTACCAGTTGATCAATGGATTGGAATACCTCTATCAAATGTTCCTCTTACAGTTTAGATCTAGGCTGCGAAAGACAACAATCTTCAACCTCACCAATTTCAAACAAAGTGACATTGAAAGGGTATGAGATTTATTTCTTGGTGGAAAGGATTGAAATGATCCTTAAAACTACCACTCCAACAAGAAGAGTTGATAGATATATATGTAGAAAAAATATGTGATGTCTTTCACACACCATTAATTCCGATGAAATAAAGAGGATGGTTTTGTGAACTTCTCTCAATTAATCTACAATTGGAAAATACCACAATAGAGACCAAATCTATATATCAAGTAATCTTTTATAATTAGGGAAGGTGAATAGTAAATTCATGGTCCACAATAGTTAAAAATATGCATAACCATGGACCATATCTTACCTCAAAGACTACATCATACGGTAGGGCTCTAGCTCCTGATCGTCAAAAATGATGACCACCTCCTCAATATGATCATTACTATCATAGGAGTATATAGTTATACGAGTTTAAAAAATGAGTTCTATTCCATTAGAAATGACCAAGTCCCTATCTACTTCATAACATCTTTGGAAAAAACATAGTGCAGTTTATGAAGCCCAAGAAGCCTAACATAAATGATAATAATGATATCCTAATCTATTTCTCATTCCATAAAATTCTATGACTTCCCATCCTGGAATGTTTTTTTCAATGACCTCCTACAAAATATGGTGGATTATGAGAAATTGAAAATGAAGAATAGCCTATCCCATGTATTATATGATATAATTACCAATCCGTAGGTGGAACATGAATAGAATGAAGTTAAATGAAATAATGAGAACAATTTTGGTGATTGGATGGTCATAAAAACAATCCATCATAATCATTCCATTATATGAACAACGCCTATTCAACCAAATATGCCTCCAACTACTTCTAATGTAAACAATTAAACATAATGAAATGCCTCATCCTCTAATGGATAGTCCTCAAAGAAGAGACATAGTCAGATGTATAAAGAATATATATGAAGATAAACTCATGTCATGTACAATTTTTCCTTGAAATTACCAGATTTCATTATGAATATCTATGAATAAGGGGAACTACCCTACCAAATGGTACAACAATAGTTTAAGCACTTGGAAGAATATTCATCATATAAGGAGTTTTTTTGTTATGATAATGTTATTCACCGAATGATTCCCTACTCAAATTATAATTATGATTAAACCCTATTTCCCTACACATGGTTGGATAATCTTGGGAATAATTCATAAATATAGATGTTACAAGTTAATATATGGTCATCCATGGAGTAACTTCTTTATCCCAACTCCTCCTCAAACCATTGATGTGGATGAAACTTGTGGGAAATACCTCAAATAAGCTCAACATGAGAAAGATAGTTCTTAATCCATAGATGATAGTGTCTTACCTGATATAATCAAATTGGAATACCTATTACAGGATAATCCAACCACTCCATATAATGATATAAAACCTATCTGACCTGATGCACAATGAACAAGAACACATCAATCTCTTATCCCAAGGAATGTCACATAAACATCATGAATAAAGCCTCCTAAAGTTCCTCCAAGAGGAAGAATTCATTCTGAATAGTGTATTCCTTTGGACAAAAAATAGGATTTACTAAAGAAGTTATTCCATGTTCCTATGAAGTTATCAATATTTTATTTTTTGACTCTGTCAATAGTCCTCTAATAATATCCCATTAAGGAATGGTCAATCCCTCGTGAATTTGATGTTGAGGACACTATTACTAAGGTATATGATGTTTAGAATTATTCGGGATAATGAAATGAGTTCATCAACTTTATAGACCAATATGAAGATGTTGTTATACAAGAACATGGAAAACCAATGTATATATCCATCTAGTTAAATGGAATTGATATCTAATGACCCTTTATTGATAATTGAACATGAGGCATCCACATCCCGATCCCGACACATTGCTAAATGAGTCTCAATAAATCTCACTGGTCACACTCCAACTTAATTTTATAGGGTTATGAAAAGAATGAGTAAGGATCTTGTAGAAAGATCACAATATAACTCAATTTATATATATCGTATCTATCTCAAGATTCATGGTAGTTTGGAATGACACTTCATAAAATGTTATATGGGGAAGTACGTGGCTATATCAGCTTGTGACCATTTCTTCTTCATTCCACCAATGTTTCAAATATTCTATAAATGGTCAAATTAGGACAATTTATGGTGACAATTCCCAATTCTAATCCTCCATGTCACAATTCATTGATTCATGGTTCTATCTCTGCAAAGATAAACAATCAATTTATAATGATTTAACCTAAATAAATGAACAAAATGGCAAGGATAATATCCCCGTTAACACTTTTAATAATCATAGAGATGATTACGTTTTTCCTAATAATCAAATTGAAATGGCGGGACATTATTAACAACTTCATTCTGTATATTATTTAATGTCAATCATGATAGATAAGAATGATAATGCTAATAAAATTATCAATTATCCATGTGAAAACCAAACCTTGAATGAAAATTTCTTCATACCATCCCAAGAGTGCAAGAAAAACATGGCTCTATCATATAAACTAGAATAAACTATATTGACAATTGGATAAAGAGAAGAGACTCATTCATAGTCCCTCATTTCTCCTTAGGGACTCCAATGAGTCTTTATGAAACCATGTGGGCCCGAAATTATTTCCTCACCCTCTACATGTCAAAATGGTGACTCCATGCTTCCCTATGTGGATCGTGTTTTATCACCTCTTCCATAGGAAGAGGCACAAAATGTTGATCACGAGGAAGAGGAAGAATATGGAGATCTCAAGGACACCCCTATAGTATTTGTGGAAGGAATATACACTATTGAGCATGTACCTAGATAAATTAATCTAGGTAAAAAAATTTTCCACAATCAATATCAATCAGTGAGGCCATGACTCTCGATGAATAGGTTGTACACACCTTCTTTCTTAAAGAATCACCATGACCTGTCTTCCTAGAAATAGATAGATATTATTTTCTTGGACCACAAGGTGTTAACACATCTTTTTTGGGTCTCCAATAGCTCATCATGGATACTAGTAAGAAACTAGGAGGACACACCAAACTCATGCATCCAAAATTGAGGATGAATTTGATAAACTCATCAAGGATGATTTTATCCAAGAGGTACAAAAAACTGAAATGGAGAGACAACAATGTCCCTTTGAGAAATAATAATGGGAAAATAATATTTTTCAACTATTTCTAAGTTCTCAACAATTATTGTCTCGAAGATGACTTTTGGGTTGCAATTACCGAACTCCTGATTGATAAAACAACCCATTATCATGCACTATACATCAGGTATGGTTACTCTTGATAAAATCAAATCTTGATGAAATCATAATAAAATGAATCCATAGTATTCAGTTCCCCATAAGGAGTATTCTACTATCAGATATTTCCCATTTTCTTAAATACTTTCGGGGACACATTCCAACATGCGATTCATCAAATCTTCAAAACCATATTGGGAAAGTCAGTCTAATTATACAACAATGATTTTGTGTTCAAATCCAAGAAATTTTATGACAACCTGAACTATATATAGATCATATACAACAAGGTCCAACAACATAATATAATGATTAACATATTGAAATGTGCATTCAGTTTAACCTTAAGAAACCTTCATAGCATTGTTATATTCCATTGTGCAATCAATGTTGATCCTGAGTATAATAAATCTAATCATGGAAAGAAACCCTATCAAAATGTCTATGAGCTGAAAGGATTTCAATGAAACATTGACCACATTCAACATTTCATAACTAACCTCACTGTGAAAGGTTTTCCCATCACCAGATTGATGATGAAGGGGGTAACATATTAGGTGAAGAATGAATTCCATGAATCATTTTATTCTGTAAATAAATACCACTTGATCCCACTATTATTAATGCCACCTATGAGAAGAATTCCTCTCATTATATATGTTGAATCGTTAGAGTGACCATTAGGCTACTTCCTTACACAAAATAATATATTTGGAATAAAAATAAGAATTTATTATATCATCAAAAACACGAAGATGAAGATACTCAATATTCAGATATTGAGAGTAGCTTCTAGTCGATAATCTCTACAGTAGAGAATCTAAGGATGTATCTATGGCATCAAAAGTTCCACATGGCCTATTGAAATAACTCAATCAAATTTATCCTCAGTTATCCCATGCTGATAGAGTTTCATGCTTGATGTGTAGTTATTTTCCTGGAATGTGATATATATTCTATGCCTTAGAAAGTAATTAAAGGCTATGAATTGTTGCACTTTCTTACTGAGCATCCCCCGGTAAAAGATACATGATTAAATTATGAACTAATTAATGTATAAATCTTATTTATTCAGGATAGACATTGAACATTGGGAAATTTATTTCGATAATGCCTCTAGGAGTACAATATGTATGATGATGGAAGACCATATGATCAATAAATTCTCACATGAAATTGTTATTTTCTTAAAAGAGAAGGCAATTTTCAATTCTACTTCCAGTTTTAATAAGGAGATTCCAAAAATGAGGAAAAATATCAACGTCGCATTATTGTATTAGAATTGGCACACCATAAATTAGAAAATAATAGATATCTGAAGGTGGGTTCTGAATTGATAATCATGTATATCTATATGGATTATGGCATAACAAAAGAGGACATAATTCCCATGTTAGATCATGTTTGATGGTTAGTGGTAGAATTCCCCTTAGATGAATCATAGAATAAAATCCTACGATCAAATATTGATTAAGAATATGTGTTGTAAAACACAAATATAACTCTGATATATCCAAATGGATATGAAATAGTCATCAATATTTCCCTTTATCAAATGTTTTTACGTTTTTTTATTATTGTGGTAGACATCAATGAAATAAGTCCCATCCATGAATCTTATGGTCCAACTATGGGATGGAGGACACCCATCTTGAAATATATACGAGATGGAGTAGTTCCATGAGCAGGGATACAAGAAAGAATATTTGGAAATTATGAGCTAATTTCACTCTTTATGAAATCCCAAATCCCTATAAATTCTTCTATAAGTGAGTCACAAATAAAGACATTATCAGATGTGTTGATAGAGAAGATACTCATGTTGTTATCTATGAAATACAGACATGGGAATATAGTTCCCACCAATTAGGGTGTATAGATTCTGGTCAAATATGATGGATTGGATACTTATGGCCTTCAATGATATCAGATTACAAATAATTCACAATGAAGTTTCATCCATTCAAAAGTATACCAATTTCATTCATCAAACCTCAATGTTATGGTATATAGCTTAATATTCCAACCAATGTTTCCCAATGGGATTGGACTTTTTATCACCACATCCTCCAGTTACTTCTAATCAGTTTCAATACATTTTTAATGCCACTCATTTCTTCTCTAAATTGTATGAGGAAATATAGCTCAATGAAGACCTATCAAAAAGCATTTTTAGTTTTTTTAAATCAAATATATTAACTAGATTTGGTGTCCCTCATACAATTTTTTTTTGGAAAATGGAACCAATATATATTTTATTGTGGAAGAGAAGCAATATCATGAATAAAATTTCAAATCTAACCATTCATCCTACTATCACGAAGTGTCCAATTGAATGATATAATATTTTACCAAAAAAATTGTCGAAGACACATTAGAATATGGTGGATAAAGATATCAAATCTCAGCATGAAAAAATCTTGCATTCCTTATGGGATTATCAAACTACAACCAATACTACAATGCAGGAAACCCCATACTCATTGTTGTTTACAATAGAAGTAATATTTCCCATTGAGGATGAGTTTCCATGTCCTGATATTTAAATTTTTGACTAGCTATCCATGGATGAGTCATCACAAAATTAATTGTTTGAGCTAGAGTGACTCTAATAAAATTGATCATATACCTTGTATCACTTGGAGTTACATCAAAATAGGATAGCACATGACCTTTATAGGTAGATAATTATTCATTCACTCCTCCAATAAGAATTGGTACTTGTTCATAGGACATCGATGATACCAGGAATGATGCTTTTGAAGCCTAACGCAATGTTGGAGGGACTATACCCCATACATAAAGTCCAATGTGATGGATATTATTCTTTAATATCATGGAATGGATATCTCACTACAACTCCAAAAAATAAATGGTTCCTGATGAATAAAATTGTTTAATCACACAAACATCATCTTACATACATGATATTAAACCGCAAACTAACATTTGTGTCCTTTTTGGATTAATTTAAAGTACATAGCATCATCGACCTTGTCAAGTGAATAAAAAGTGCATAACATGTGGACCTAGCTACAAAACATTAAACATAATCGATCCAATTATCCTCGCCAGAAGACATTAAACTATATTGTTAATGTCTCCCCTATTTTTTGTTAAAAATTCCCATAGATATCTTGTGTAGACACTTATTTTGGTACCTCAAATATTATTATCTTCCATGCATAAACCACACTCACATCATTGAAACTACATAACAACACCTCTTCCCAATTTCTCCATGAGATTGGATTGGACGTGAAAGGGGGATAGACCTCATGAACTACGTGTGGATTGATTCATTCCCCAATAAGATACATAGTGACAATTGGGTCATATATCCTGGTATATCCACAATGATTCTTTCACATTAGGTGAAACATTTCTTTTTTACATGATGATAAACAACATGATTCATCAAGAAAAATGTGTCACTTGATTCTTATTCCAATGAGATATAATGTGATCCTCAATTCCCTATTCATGGGCCCAACCACCGACATAAAAAAATTACATTTTCTTTATGTATGAATCAAATATATACTGGGAACTACTCTAGAACATATGGATTGATTCTCATACCATTTTTTGTCTTGATCCCAAAAATTATTTTGGAGAATATCTAAAAAATATTAAATCCTCTTCCTTATATAAAACCTCTTTTGGTATGTGGAAAAATTTTCATGAACTCTGTGTGAATTTAATATCATCCCATAGAGATACATAGTGACACCCATATCTCTTGTCATTGGAGAACAAACTATGTAAATAATTCACCACTCCCTATGTATGGATGAGACCTACATGGGAAACATCTTTAAGAACTACATGTGGCATGATTCATGCCACAAAAAAATATGTAGGGACATAGAGATCCCTGGTCCCGGGTCTGATAACAATGTTTATAACCCCCCTTCACTCCCTATGTATGGATCAGTCTTTCATGGGTAACTTTTTCATGTACAAAATGTGACATGATTCTTTCCCCAGTAAAAATACATTGTGATGCGAAGATCCCCTCTCTCAGGTACAACAACAAGGTTTAAAAATCCCCTTAATCCCATGTCTTCTTAAATCAATCCTACATAGGGAGAATTTAAATGAACTACTTATGGATTTATTCTCATAATATTTGGATATGTAGCGATGCTTGAATCTATAATCATGGGTCCATCCATGATTTTGAAACTAAACCCTCATCCATTTCCCATGCATGATCCAAATCTCCGTAGGGAAACTTTCCTGTGTATATTACTTGATTATCATTATAATCTGATGCATGGTGATGCATATAAATCAGGATTTTGGCTAACCATCAGTCTAGAAGTTATCATAAGTCTCCATACCTAAATAAAAGTTGGATTTTTGTGGGTGAAAACTAATAATAACTATGTTTGGCTTGATTCTCATCCTATTTAGATACATAGTGATTCCCAAACATACCATCATGGGACTAGCTGTTATTAAATCATAAATCCCATTTACAACCCATGAATGAATCATATATACTCAGGGATCCTATTAAGGACCACATAAGGACTGACTCTAATCCCAACAAGATACATTGTGATGACCAGGTCCTACACCGTGGTTCTGTTGTAGTGATCTCATCCCCTCTTTCATGTTCTTCATGTCCTCACCGCGAGACGTTAAACCCAATGGAATATCATGAACTATATTTTCCTTATTTTTCATCCATATATGATATGTAGTGAATCCAAGATCATCATTCCCATGCCCAGCCACAAAAAAATAGAAAATTATCTTCTCCCCCATGTATGAGTCAGATCTACTTAAGGATCTCTAATACGGGATCCCAATTTATGCAATCCCCCATATCTATACGAAAAATGTATGACCTAATTACTTATCTATCAATATTCTTATAAATTCATATTATCTACACCAAATCCTAGTAAAAATATTTTTTTATGTTGAAATCACAAATTTCTTTTCCCTATGACATTAAACGACACAACCAACATCCTCACCACATGACTTCAAACTGCACAGTACCTCAAAAAGTACCTGTGTATTGATTCTAATACCAATGAGATACGTAGTGATTCTAATGACTTATGTCATAGCACTGTACATGTGGTAAAATAAAAATTTCCCTCTCCTATAAACAACAATAAAATGCATATATGATCTTTTATTTCAAGTCCTCTCCTTAGAGAACTCATAATGTAATCAAGACAAGTCCCCATCCGACATATGAGTCAAATGTGTGCAAGGGACTCCATGTACAATGCCAATATCTGTCCAGTGCTTCCATTATGTATTGAACAACATCCCATTTCTCATTTTATACTAAAAATATTGAATAGTTCATATATCCGGATAACCACTGCTCATATTTTTGTGGAAGAGTGTTTGAAACATAAGAGCTCTATTGCATGACTACGTAGTATGCACCCCAATTGGTCATAAATAAATCATCCTCATAAGGGGATTTTCAAACAGATTATTCCCCTATTTGGATATTTAGTATGGGACCCATTTGTCCTTATATAAAACACACATCATCATGGGTATGTACAATAGTGGCAACTTCACCCTTGGAAGAGGCCTATTTTATCTCATTAATCTTTTATTGACGGTTTACAAGAACATGCAATTTAAAATTTGTGGTAATCCACTATATATGTCTTCAATAACATTTATAATGGCCTAAAATTCCCAAAGATCATAGTTTACATTTCATACAATTTTATATTCAAAGCATATTGGAATAATCTTGGGTTATTTGACCTCGTGCCATCCATTATTTATCTAAATATTGGGTCCTAGTTTTATTACCAAAAACTACAGGCACCATACATAATTAATTTGGGTTGGACCTCTATAGAGAGTATATTTTCACAATTATTTAGAAATTATTACTTGAAATACCCCTTATTATTCAATCAATTTTCCTTGAAAACCTATATTTATTCATTAGAATATATGAATCTCTATAAACATTCACTAAAAATTAGTATTGGAATGTTATAATTCATTAAAGATCCCTTTCCAGATCATGTAGTATGTACCCCTGTTCTCCCTGCATAATTTCTCCACATAACGATTCTATCAGCCCAAGGATGCCTCTGTTGACTTTGTAAAATGTTCCCCATTTGGATTTCATAAAACAACCCCCATAACTAGTTGGTCAGGTGGTGGTAAATTAGTTCTTGGGAGATACATCCTCTAATGCCACCTCCCTTTTTCACATACCACTCTTCAATACTGGGAATCCCCCCATGAATTCATACATCATTCAGCTTCCATACATTAATACAGTAGCTCAATTCAATATATTTTACCAAGAATCAATAATTAATCTTCATTTTTGGTCAAATATAATGACATTAAATTATATCCCCCATAATGTTCTTACTACACATGTTTAAACAACAAAACATATTGTCCATGCATTAGGGCATTAAGATGCACAAACTAATGACCATGTTGCACAACATTATATTGAAAATCCTAATTTTAATGATGCACGACATTAAACTGCACAACCTTATGTCTTTAGATAATGACATCAAACTATAGAACCTATTATCCTTGCAACATTACATTAAAGTACATATCATTATATCATAAAAACCTTTTCTCAAAAAATGTACACTCCTTCAGACATCAAATTTGTATGTAATTCTTCATTATAATTGGAAATAATAGTACAATGGATTCTATTATTCTAAGACATCATTTCAAAAATCCACCAACTGTGGTCATGATATATAAAAATATTGATCTACATTTTTTTAACCGCAATAGAACATCAAAATCCATGGGAACTCATTTACATGACTATGCTCTATGTTCCCTAGTTTTTCATGCAAATTCCACCCACCTAACTAGTCTATCAGCCTAAGGAGACCACTAAATGACTATGTATTATGTTTCCGAGTTGGCCTTTCCTATAATAGGTTTAAAAATTTGTTTTCCAAACAGTGGTATATTCTTTCTCAAGAGACACCTTCTCTATTAACTAATACCTTATTTTAGATTTGGATATGATTTTTTCTAAAGGTTACCCTAGGAAGTATATGAATAATATTTCAAAATACCTATCCATATGGCATTATTGGGTAATAATTTCAAAATTAATTTTCAAAGTTGTTAGACATAATACACTAGCCTTATTAATATGTCATTCATGTCATTAAACATACCATAAAAATGGGACATAATACTCCCCATGTTGACATTTCATAAAGGGATCTCTGAAAAAATGTAGACTGTCAAATCTCTAGAACGACGTTTTTTATGGTTCTGTAAATATTGATAGATAAGAGGTTTAAAGGAACAAATATTATTAGGATGAAAATTAAAAAAGGGATAGATTAAGAAAAACCCAAGTCCCTCCAACTATGTCCATCTCGTATTGATCTTAGGTAAGAATTAAGGTTATGGAACAATAGACTCAAATATTGTTGTGTTGTCAAGATGAACATAGTATTAGTAAATTTTAACTCACTAGGATTCATTGAAAAGAGAATTGAAAACCCCTATCCATATAATTATAATTATTATTAGCTGTTATAAACATACCATTAAATTGGAAATCATAATCAATTATATGTTTTCAAGAAATGTGATGGGATAAAGATATAGATGAATTGAAGAAAAATTATTTTCATTAATAAGAAATTAATCCACCAGAAAAACAACCAATAAATGGAGGTTATCCTTAATATATTAAAAGAGTTCATCAACATAACTCTTCATCTATTGAAAAGCCTCACAAGAACAATTGGGTTATTATTGAAGCATAGGCAATCTAACCTTATGCTCTCTAGGACCTCAGTCTTAGGAAAAATTAGAGAATCCTTCCAAACATGAAGTATCTTAAATTCCCACAAAATTATTTTGTATTGTGACAAATGGTCACCATATTTACATTAAAACTATATAATTCTAATTCCATGGGAATCTAATTATATGGGTGTTCATTTTTTAACATAGTAAAATGTGTTTCATATACATTGTTGCATAATTCATGATGTGATCATAATTTAGAAATAAAATTAAACATTGAGTAGAATGTGTGTGCATGATGTAAAAATATGTATGCTAGATTTCGATATTACAAAAGACTACTCTAAAATGTGGGAAAAATAGAAAGACACAAAATGGATTTGGGTATAAATATCTAAAAATGATGATGAAATTTTTTATATGGATTAAAATTAAATTTCATTGTTTTTTCAAAGAATATTTGGTGAAATTCCAAAATCAATATGTGTAGTTCTATGTTATAGATTTTATTTGATTATTCATGGATCCTAAAAAGACACATGTATCAAAAGTTACGACACTCGGAAGATGAAATGATTTTATAAGGGAAGGTGAGTCACCACACTGACGATTTACACATGCTATCCTTTCAATCCAACCATTCATGAAATCCATGTAGGAACATCCACATTAGTCTACTATGGTCTATAAATAGACCCCTCCCCCAAAACATTTCATACCATGACTGAACTCATAGACCGTGAATCCCAGAGAGGACTCTGGCCACATAAGTCCTCAGACCAGGTAGTTTGTCAATATTTGGGAGACTTTCCATGGCCCAACATCACAAGGGGAAGGCCTCCGTCCCAACACATGGGTGTCCAATACTTCAGTGACCCATACATGGGAACGATAGTTTGATCCTACCTTTTACTACAAGGGAGAGGTACCATATAGGGGACCCGAAACCTTGGTGACTCACCTAGGTTGACCAACTTGGGAGACAAATACATGGGAGACCTGGTTGAGTGGACCCATTTGTCGATACCATAGGGGATATTCCCCTACAACCCTACTCTATACTAGAATAACCTCTCCTTTATTTTTTGTCTTTGGATTTCAATGATATATGATCAAAAGGGGTAGATGGATTGAAATTATGTATTATAGTATATTTAGAGAATATTTCTTATCTACTCCATTCAAGAATTGTATACAACATTTAGATATTCAATTGTAATTTTTGTGGTTCACAAATGGACACACGGATCAAAATTTAATGTAGTCGAAATATGGGAAATTTTTATGAAGGATTGTGAATTTCTATGTAGGCCATCTGCGTAACCCATCCACACAAGATTATATGCCTAGGTCCTCCATGTTCAATAAAGAGACACCTCCTACTAAATTTTTTAGATGATGGTCTATCTCCCTGATCGTGAATGCCATAGTGATCTTTGGTCATGCATATCTTCTCCCAAGAAGTCCATCACTACTTCAGTGACCTTATATGTGCCACCTTTAATTAGGAATGGCCCACAACCCAACTCTTGGGAAACCCACAAATGCAATACCCTTACCTGGGTGTGGTGGTATGATCCTGTCTAGTACTAATTAGGCGATGTACCACTTAGGTGACCCTATACATGTGAAACCCAACCAGGGAAACCCATTAAAGGATGACCTAAATGGGAAACCCATACTATGGTGACATGCATGAGTGTAAATACTGGTACATACCAGAGGGGATGCTACTAGGTACCCCCACTCCACACACCTATCATACTGTGGTCCCGAACCTTCTGTATGGTCCCTTCACATCCATCCCTTACCCCCATAAATAATTTTATTATTGCAATAAGAACTCCACAGGTTAGTTGGAAGACATTTTTGCCTTTTCCATTTACATCTATTACATTCACATATGAAGTAAAATTATTTTAGATACTCCACCCTAATCCATGAATTTACATGAGTCAACATACACTTCTTTTTCTCTTTATCATATTTATATTTGTGATTATCATATTCGATTCCTCAAGTAACGTGACATGTTACACTCCTCATGAAACTCTACAAACCTTGTCAATTGACTCCTTTGCTTGGTTGAATCATAAATGGAAAATATCCTTACGAGTAAGCACCAACCAAACCTCAAATGTTCATCCTCTTTTTGAGTGAGACCTAATCTTCTCCCACACTCCTATATCAATAGATATATGAAAAGTGCACGGTTTGTCAAATATTCTACTTCCCCTAGTTTCTCACACCAAGCGTAACTCACAGTAGCTTACAGGTTAGTGGTGATCATGAAAACCAAACAATCCTCATGATTGATTAAACTATGAGAACTATGATTCTTGATCTAACTAGGATATATAGGATTCATATCTAAGGATAGTTCTAAATAGAAACACTCCAGACGAATAAGACAGAATCATAGTTTCCATAATCCAAGTATCCTCCTCAAGATTAAACCATGAGTTAAGCACCCAATTAAGCATGAGTTAAAAAATATCTAAAAGTCCCATCGTAGGGGATATCCTTTTCAATAGAAATCCCCAACCTATCATCTGAAATAGGCATATTCCCCAAAAATACATACCATTAATGGCCTCTATAAGAATATTTCCTCACTACTAACTACTTGGTCTTTGATTCATATCCAAATGGGATATGTAGGAAGCATCACATTGGTTAAAAAAACACCACAAACCAACAATGTTTCTTTGGTCAATATCCCCACCAGGGTCTAATTCAATTGAGAATCTCATATGACCTTCATGTTCATCTAGATCTTTTGGAATAAGTCTCACAATAAACATTTACAAGACATCTTTCTCCTAGAAATCATTTCGAGATGTCATTAAACTGTAAGGTTGAGTCCTTATCACACGACATTGAATGTTATGATGTTACCCATTATACAGCACCAAACTAAATAGATTTTGATTCATTCAACAAGGATACATAGGAAACCCATTTGTGGGATTGATCCCAACATTAAAAAATATGTGTCTCCCTAGATGATGTTAAACCCATGTGTGATATTCATCTACCGGGATGATCATAAACTCTAGAGTACCTCATAGTGTGGATTGAAAACCAACATCTTTGTAATAATGACTAATGGATATTAATGTAGTATATGATTGTATACCATTAATGGAGAACCTGTGATACCTAAAAATATATCCACAAATGATAAATTTATAATACATACTGATGATTTTGAATTCCCCAAACACTAATATTTTATTTCTATATTGGGATCAACCACAACATACTTGGTAATAAATGAAGTTTTAAAAAACATATCGTAAATCTATAATAGTTTCTCTGAGTATGAAAAAATTTCCCACAAAAAAGATTTATTGAGCCTGACCACCCATACTCTCAACAAATGTGTGTTATAAAGAATCATGGCTCAAAATACCTTACATGCACCATACTTTGGAAAGAATTCCATAGTGGATATAGAACCATTGGATGTTTCCAATTCCATGAAAAAAACCATTGGAAAATGTTCAGAAATTGAAAATGGTCACTGGGAATGAAATCTGAGTGAAACAAAAGAATGATTAACTTGATGTGAATGTCGTAAAATATGACATCTATATAACAATATAAAAATGTATGTACTTACTAGTATCCATCAAACCATTCCTTTTCCCAAAACAATTTTTCACATTAATGAGGTAAAAAATCCATTCAAACAACCACCCTATGAGATACCACTCAAGGATCTCATCACTATATGATCTCATCCACATCACCCTAGCCCATTGTACCAAACATAGTGACTTCATGAACTACCTATCACGTCATATCTGCCTATATATGGAGAGTATAACCATATAAATGTTGAAATGTAAGCATTAGAATCATGTGGCATTCCCCTTACATATTTTTATCCCACAGAAAGAGAGAGAGAGAACCAACAAGCAACAATACAAAGTCATCTCGAAAATTAAAAATGTTATACAACCAAAAAATGAAAATAATTTAAAGGAGATGATATGAACAACAAACAATTAATTGTATTATGACTATATATATGACTTGTGTTCCTAGGTACTCTATTACATAACAATTTTTCTATACAGGACTAAATCCAATGGCATAAAACCCATGTGAAACACTTTATCATGTCAATCCAAAATATGTAATGGTTTCTTCATCAAGTCCAAATCATCTTAACCATTGATATATCCCCAATAGATGATGTGAGAGTCATCCTGAAGATATGAAGAAGCTACAACATGTGTAAAAATCATGTTTTTGTTTCATCTGTGGTGTATTCTATCTCTGAAATGCCATGAATCCATCTTTAGATAAAACCTCAAAAGGCGGAAAATAACTAGCGAGTAATATCACTCTAATGACCAAACATTTACTTTACATGATAGGGAGTCACCTTCAGAAACATATGATGCCCAATGTGAAAATACATAGTTCTCATCCTATGAATGATAGATGATTTTTGTTGATCCTGCACTGCATTCATCCTCTTGTGAATCACCTATACCATCTCTATTAAATTCTATATTGGTTCTGACCTAAGAATTGATAACTACCTAACCCCAGTCCCGCATAATGGAGAATGGCATGGTTTTCTCAAAAAGGATTCATTTGGTGACATACCAATTGTGGGGTGAAAACAATTATTGTACGAGAACTATACCAAGGGTAGTTTACTTTTTCTAGAAAATCCTAAATCCAAGGAACATGAGTGACATGTCTCTTCAAGATTCTATATTCTTTTCTCTATCTGACCATGTATCTATTGATTAAATGTATTTATAAGGCATAATTAAGAACCAAAATCTTAAATGAGAACTCTCTACACCCTAGAGGTAAAATGAGTACCTCAATTAGAAATGATCATCCTTGGGACCCCATGGAGTGTCACCACATCCTCTAGATATTTCCTCGTCAAATCCTCCACACAGCTTGATTCCATGATCACTATAAATTGAGATGATTTTATCAAATGATCCACTATCACCTAGATAGTGTCTTATACTCCTTGAGAATGTGTTAAAATAGTAACAATGTGCATTGAGATGTCATTCCACATCCATTTAGGAATATCTAATGGCTGTAGAAAATTACCAGGAACATGGTTTTCAAAATTCACCTTCTGGAAAACCAGTTATCGAGACACAAACACTATAACTACATGAGTCAACCCATGACACCAAAACTAACTTCTCAAAGATCATAATATATGTTTTATTCAATTATATACCACCAACGAAGAACTCTGTAATAATCTAAGAACTATATCATGCATTATCAAAGAAATGAAAATCCTTCCTTGGAATAACTCCTGGTGTTGTTGATCATCTGACCAACCATTAAGGGCCTTTCTATAAAAAGCATGAACTCTGTAGATGTCCACCTCATGATCCTCCAATTGGGATTCCTCTACTAGGTTCGCAAAATATTACATCATCATTATTTTAAATAATGAAACATATTCCCATAACTTCTACTATATCTAGATGCAATGCTAATTGTTTTTCTATTGACATCTAGGAATCACCTAATTTATGCAATACATCACTACACGACATCCTTCTCAATGAATCAGCCAATAAAATTCCCATATATATTGTATAAAAAATCTAGAACTCGTAATACTTTAAGTACTCGATCCACTAATACATACTCAGATATAACTCACATTGGGAAAAATCAAACCATAGTTTATTGTTATTGGTGAAGACTACAAAACAATCACCGATGAGGTAATGTCTCCAAAACATTAGGGAGAAACTATCACTATCAACTCAAGTTCATGGGTTTCATAGTTATGATCATTGGGGTATAACTTCCATTACCCATTATAAATGACGAATATATGATACATCTGAACACAACCCAACACTATACACAAAGAATTATAGAAAACCTCAAAATGAACTACTTCTCCCAGTAGACAAGAAAATGGAGAAATTAACAAATTCACTTTTAGATACTGAAAATATATCATGAAATGATCAATCGACATGAAGGTATGATCCTTTTTGGTCAAAAATATTAAAGGAGTCACAACCTAAGAGAAATCTCTAATGAACCTCCTATAATATCCTAAGAGAACAATAAATCGTCAAAACTCTAACACTATCATTGGGGATACTGAAGAAAGAAATTATTCCTCCCATGATAGATCAACAGTTACTCCTTATTGTGATATAACCTTCATCAAAAATCATACTTCTAGAGGCCCAAAGATATGATTTATAAACCAACCAAATAGCTACTCAAGATGAAGGACTCCCAAAATGGAACGCATACGATCTGCATGAACCTCCTTGGACACATAGTACACAATGGTGTCATAAATGAAAACCACCATGAACGTCTCCAAGAACTCACGAAAAATAGTGTACATTAACCCATGAAAATATGTGAACCATTTTCCATCCAGAATGATAAAAGCAAAAACACTCAATTCCCATAACACCAACCAAAAGTAGACATCAGGATATATTCATCCTTCACACACATCAGATGATATCCTTAAAAAAATTAATCTATTAAATCAAACATGAACCCTTCACCTGATTAAATAAATCATCAATCTATGGTAGATGATAGTGGTTATTCACTTTTAGATTTTTCAATAGTTGATAATTGAAAAAAAACCATAAATTATTTTCAACCATCTTCATGGACCCGTATTATTCATCCGATTGTTAGAAACCAGTTTTTGGCTATAAAATAATTTGGAATATTTTTGATGTTATTACATAGTATCACCTTCCGATAGTGTATGATTTTGAACCCCAATGTGGATGGAATTAAATTTTCAGTGCCTTCACATGAGAAATGAGAAATATATAGGATAACTCGTGAATGGAGATACAAATTAGAAGTTTGAGTGCACGGATGGGTCAAAAATTGGGGTTTAACCCTAGGAACAACATAATGCATTTCGTCGCGGGATGTTGGGACCCCTTTCCTGTTAACGGAATGTTAAACAGATTAATAAAATAAACTAATTTATTCGTTTAATGGATTAACTCAATTATATATTATAAAATTTCTCATATGGGAAAACCAATGGCACCGTTGATTCCGGAAAGTGCCGTTTTGCCTAGGTGGGGTGTAATTTTCACAAGCACGGGCCTCCTGTGAAAAATGGCCCGAGGGGAATTTTCATAATTTAGAATCGTTGGGCGTTAAGTTTTATAACATTTGAACTATGCCCCAGATAAATATTACAAGACCACAGTTGTGCTAGGGAGTTGGTGTTTACAATAATGGAGGCTTAACCTTGACCCTTCCAAGAGTTTTGGATGTGGTTCATTTCTTCGTTGATTAAAGGATTAATTAAAATATTAATTAATTCATTACATTAAACTAACTCCCACTCCATCCCTCCAATATCCATTTCTTTGGTGGAGGAACTCTTGAGCAACCAAGGAATCCCTACCTCTCCTTAATCCCTCCTCTCCAAGGCTTTGTGGATCCGACTATGGTGGATCAACAACGAAGTGTTGGGAAATTCCCGAGAGGTAGGATTGTGCTTTTACTTTTTTTAAAAGTTCCCACATACTTTGATCTCAATTAATAGCATAGTATTACTGTTTGATCTTCAAGAAAATCCCATAAATGTGTACCATACATTCTGAGAATTCTATCTCATATATCAGATTTAAATTTGGAGTCACGAGGCTTTTGCAGCTACAAGTAGAAGATTGTCTTGTTTTTAGATGTTTTCTGGTGAGGTTCCGGCCATCCGGTCGGAGGTGGCCTAGGGTAGCGGCGGTCTGTTGGCTTTGCACGGAAATCAGATGGTCCAGGGCGTGTGGTGTGGTGGGTCTTCAACAGAGGCGTTCGAGGTTGATCAGCTAGATGAGCGGGCTCAGGAAGGATAAGCGTCAATGGGGAAATGTGGTCGAGTGGAGGAGACGGGGCAGTCGAGTGGTGTCGAGGCAGCTGGGCGGAGCGGCTCGTGGCGAGACGCAGCTGTGCTGCGGGAGGCGAAGGCGTCTTCTATAAGTCGTCGTAGTCAAAGGAAGCCTGCGACATGGCCTATGGCATGCGGAGGAAGCTAGGACCCACACATTGCAGGTCCTGTTGGCGTGCTGAGGAAGATTGGCCAACGACCGGTCTGCTAGGAGACGAGGACCCGAGAATCACGGGTCCTCCTGGGCGATGCGGCGGAGACTAGCTAGTTGGCTAGTCCAGTATAAAAAACAAACAAAATGAAAAAAGGGGGGCGCGGCCAGAAAAAAAGAGGGGGTAAAAATAAAATAAAAGAAATAATAAGTTTATAATAATAATAATTATTATTATTATTATAATAATAATTATTATTAAAATGATTTCTAAATTATAAATCATCCACATGGAATCCGAAATGGGTAACATCTTAAGTTGTGAAATCCTTGAATCAAGATTGAGTTTTTGATATGGCCTCGGGGATTTTTTATTTCCTAATATGAGGGGCTCGGTGGCGCGACTTGCCCCTTAAGTGGATTGGCATTTTTATGGGAGTTCTTGTTTTGGATGGTGCAAACACATCCTATGTCTGTTTTGAGCGTCGTCAGTGGCGTCGCAACCATGGCATCGAGAAGAAGATTTTCATTAAAGATTCGAGCATTGAAGCCAGAGTTGAGACATGAACCTCATGGCCCATCTTTTAGGCTGCGAGCCGTGTTTCACAACTTTATCATCAGACGTCTTTTCGGGGTATGAGAGTAGTCGATTCAGGGTGTTTTTCCGAGGGCATTGCAATGGTGCAATCTTCCCTCGTTATTTCTGCATGATTGTGTGGGCCCCACCAGGGTGATTTTGGGAGTTCTAGGTGATTTCTATCTTTATCACTAGGTATACGTATCAGAAAAATGGATAGTCAATCTTGTGTACTTTTTCGAGCGGATCTCAATGGTGTGATCTATTTGTTGTGCTTTGGGAATGAGTTGTGGGCCCCACGAAGCACCGCTCGTTTGTGATATGGTGAAATACATATTTTTATATGTATATATATTCCACTCATGAGAGAATTACTTTTGACATTTTTACTGAGGGCATCACAATGGTGGTATGCGATTGACCGTTTTCAGAACCAAGGCTCGGGACCACAAGACATCGTTCGGGCGTAAAGTGGCATTGGATGGATTTTCCATCAGATTTCCATTGGAGGTGACTAAATAGCCTATCACAAATGTTTTTTATCAATGATTAAAATGGTACGATCATTTTGGGTGTGCGGAGTCCCTTTCAAGATCTCATTTGTGAAAGCATGAAAGATGTACTTGTGGCAGTTCTTCCTGCGGTGTTTGTAGAGAACTCTTGGTGTGTGATCACGTTCACTCCTGTGAGAGTTATGTTATTATCTAAAAAGATGTGGATGGCCATGCTAGGGTCGTGTAGGAATCAAGTTGGAGAATTTATGTTTTCACCCTTCGCGTTGATGTTGGGTGTCGTGTGTACGATAGCCTTTGGGGTAGAGATGTGGTATACTCTGGGAGTATACGGGAATGCTTGGAGGTTCATGTTGTAGTTTTTACCTAAGAAAATGTGTGTGCTTGTATTGGAGGTGAGTTATGGATACATGTCATGTGGACCACTTGTGTGTGTCTTGTTCTACTTTACGTACCTTTGAACTATCATGACATAGGAAGATCTCCTGTTATTATTGGTTTCAACCAGTAGGGTTGAGTGGGTCCCCCGAGTGAAGTTCTCGAAGGTTTGACTAGAAGATTTTTTCTGGTTCCCCTTTTCTCTCAGTGGAGGGGGTTTTCAGTGTTGTGTCCCTTTCACTACACTACGAAATCATTTACGACTATGTGCGGTCATATAGTGTGGGTGTTTTCCCCCTTTTTGGAGTTAGTTTTCTCGGTTCACTTCGACAGTGACTCAGCGGATTGGAGAATTTATCACCTTGAGATGCAAGTGGAGATCCTCACGTCCCTTTGAATTCCCTAGTAGGGTTCTTTGGGTATCAGTGTGAGCAACACATTACACAGGCACTGATCCTCTTCCCAAGAGTGTGTTTCCAGTAGGGTACAAATCCCCCATTTACCCCTAGGCGCAGACTCCCTAACTGTGTGTCTAGATCATATATTCTTTTCGCGATCTATCGTGATGTGTTTCCCACTTCGTGTTTTGATCGCCAGAGTTGTACCATCCAGTAGGGATATCCAGTGAGGTACCATCCAGCAGGGATGGCAAGTGAGGTACCATCCCACATGGATGGCCAGTGAGGTACCATCCAGGTTGGATGGACAGTGGAGGACCGTCCAGTAGGGATGGCCAGTGGGGCACCATCCAGTAGGCATGACCAGAGCAGTTCCATGTTTACCTCCAGCTGGGCTGGTATGTGGTCCCTGATGACAGTTCTGAGCCTCCCTCTAGTGGATCACCCTTTCACAGAGCAGGAAATTGGGACCTGTTGATGTCTTTCTTTTTCTGGGACTCCCTCTAATGGATTACCCTTTCGTAGGGCTAGGTAGTGGGAACCTGTCGACTTTATGAAGAACTATCGATTGTGTGACATTGAAGAGGTGTGGTTTGACTTTCCCCAGAACTCACAATTACGATGGGCACTTTCCCCACTGAGACGTGTCCTTGAGATGCGACCTAAAATCATGTGGGCGAGTCAGTGCCGCCCAAAGCGTATAATGTTGAGGTTCGGTGATTCGAGCCCCATGATGTGCAGTTCGGGGCAGACATGCAGGATTCTGGGAATCGATGGTGTTTACCTCTGGGAATATTGGAGACTCACATTATCGGTCTGGGATATGGTATGGAGATCCCCATAGGATCTTTTTTAGGGTTCTTGGTTGAGCATATGGATATGTATATACCTTGTTCCAATTCCCACTCCTTGTGTTTGGGTTAATCTCCTTCAATGAGTGGCAAAGACGCGTGGGGTATAACACTTGATTTCTGTGTCTAGATTATCAAGGATGGAAGAGTATACTCTCGTTCTATAGGAAGCGAAGGCTCCAAGAAAATTTTATCTTCTAACTACTTCTATCTCCTTGTGATTGGATGAGTCTACTTCCTTCCTCTTGTTGGGTTGAGTTTTACTCTTTAATGCACTGTCAGTTGTAATCCATTACTTTTCCCTATTTGATCTACTAATCACCTCTTTAGTACATCCATTGTTTGTCCCTAGAGCCTTTGGGGCATCCTACTGAGTATTTTTATACTCACACCTGCTTGGGCTTTGCCTGCACTTGGTCTGCCCTTGCAGATGATGGAGAGGTTGGTCGAGATGTTAGAGGAGCTTAGGAGTTCAGGATCATGGACCTCGTGCAGTGGTTGTAGTTGGGTTCTAGGTGTGGGAGTCTCCTAGATATTTTAGTCTTGTTTACCTGTTGTCGGGTTGTGGTACTATACTTGATGGGCACGTGTTTTGCCACTTTTCTTTTCATTTTTCCTTCAACACATTCTTTTTATTGTTTAGTGGTCGATGCACTTTGTGGTTTATTTATAGTTGTTGGTACATTACATTCCTTTTTTTACTCTGCACTTCTGAATTGATTGGGACACGTGTGTGTGTACAAGTACTTAGATAAATGCCTCCCTGAGTTGTTTAGCCTTCTACGCTTATCACCAGCCCCTTGCCTATGGAGGCAGGCTTGGGGTAGTTGTCCCTCAAGCTCGGGTAGGTTTGGGTCATGAAAAAGTTGTATCAGAGGTGGTTCATTCCTTGGGATGTTGTTCAGATGTCCCTAAAAAGGAATTGGTTGGGATTTAGGTCAACTATGTCAACGTGTCTCGAGAGCTGCTCACATGCCAGGGAGTCCAGTGATGGTGCGGCGGTCAACATATCAGTTCACCAGGACCCTAATAAACTGATTGTCAACTCGGAATGCTGAGACATCTGTTGCAGGTAAAATTGGTTTTTGCAACACATATGATTGAGTCTTTGACTATCCTTCTTGAGTCATCTCCCCATTGTTATTACTGTTATATACATATATGCTAATCTGACTGCGACACAAATTAATAACATTAAGGATGTCTCCACGAAGACAGCCAGACAAGCTACTAGCTTTGGTTCATGACGATGACCCTGTGAGCTACGAGGAATCTATCCAAGACCCATCATGCAAGTCCCTCTCTCTGGGTGGTCCAATAGCAGCACAACCCCCCCTTTTGAGAAGCACACAACTTCAGCATAGGAGATGGAGCTTGAGCACCAGTTGAGCATTCTCTAAGAGTTATAGCGTCAGAGACATTTGAGGTTCTGTGGTGACACAAAAACTCAGGGAGTAGAGTTTTGGCTTGAGATAGTGGTTTTCCTCTTCAGGATTGTGAAAACACCATCAGATCAGAGGGTGGCTTTTGCTGCCAAACACTTACACGTAGCAGCTGGGCGTTGGTGGAGTCTGGTGACTCAGTTACATGATGTGTCATCTCTTTCATGGGGAGACCATCAGCTGTTGTTTCATGAGGAGCTTTATCTATGCTGCTTATGCTCTGTTCAGATCTAGGAGCTCTTACTGTTTCATTGGGGAGGGACGATGGTGACTGAGTACTCGACTAGGTTCACGGACCCTGCTCAATTTTACCCAAACATGGTCCACGACGACAACTTCTGAGTACAGAAGTTTGAACAGGGTCTCCGCATTAGGATTCATGCTAGAATAGAACCCTTGGGAATTCCCACAAATGCCGAGGTGATAGAGTAGGCACTGGTGAAAGAGAACTTCATGTCGCTTTCTATAGTTGGTGGTGGTAGCAGGCCTAAAAAAGCCTATATGTCTGTAGCAGCATGCGGGTGTTGGCTGACAAAACCTCGATGTAGCTAGCTTGCCAATAACCTGACTCAGGGGCATGATCGTACACCACAGTGGCTCTAGAGGTCACAAGGGCAGCCCAGAGAGGGATGGTTCTAGGCTTGTGATGGGCAAGGTCACATGGCATGGGACTGGCCGACCAGGCATGCGAAGAATATCATGCAGGCAGTAGGTGAACCACCGAGGTAGAGGCAGCAGTTTGATCTGAGTGGCACCCAAAGAGGTGGTGCTTTCAGAGGAGAGGGAGGATTTGGAAGTGATGGACGACCTTACAAGGTCTTCTGATCTCCTTCGGGCGGTCCACGTCAGGCTCTGGGAGATGACAGTTGGGACCGCATACATCCGTGAGATTTTGATGTCTACGATCCAGCTGGGGATGAGGTGGTAAGAGGTACGATTTACTGCTCTTATAATTTTGCAGTTCGATTGTTAGACTCTGTGTTTGAAATGATTTTCTCCCTTCTCCATGATTGAGTTGTTACCAAGGTGATGTGGGGAATCAGTTTAACTCCGAGTTAGTAGATTAGAAGATATGTATCCTTTTTCTATAGTTGATGGTGTCGACTCATTTTCTTCATGAGCTTGTAAGAGAGTCTTATTTGTGGGACATCGACTGTGGAATCTTACGGGACCAGATATCCTTGGGTGTTTCACCATATGGATGTTATGAATGAAGAAATCACCAGGTTTTTTTCCAGGTCCAAATGGTGATTCGAATTGTGGCATGCGTCATAGGTGTTCGGCCGGGGAGGTGAGCTACCCCTGAGGGCCTACGGGCCATTTGAAACCGTACGATGGGATGGAGTGGTTCCCTACCGCCTTTCCCTAAACCCAATGTCTACAGTGGGTGCACGAAGCCTAAAACGTGACATATCTGTGGAGATGATTAAGTACTCCTAGGAAAATCCTTGGTGAGGTATGACCTCACATGAACAGATAAAATCCATTGTTCTGTGAGCGGTGACGCAGGACTGTGCAAGAGTTCTTCTGGGTACGGGAGAGCCAGGTGTGGGCTTTGAACCGTGAGACATTCCTTGGTTTTTATTTTCACGAATGAAAATCGTGAAGGATGGAATGATGTAAGAACCCTGTTTTTTTTACAATAAAAGAAATTGGAATTTTCTTGATGTCAATCCATAGCAGCGCCTTCAGACGACGTATGATTCCGAGTCCCTGTGTTGCCATAATTACATTTTCAGTGCGTTCACATTGGAAACGCCAAATAAATAAGATTACTCATCAACGGAGATATGAATCAGAAGTCCGAGTTCACGGATGGGTCTAAAATTGGATTTTGTCCCCAGGAACGACATAAAGCATGGTATCGCGGGACGTTGGGTCCCCTCTCCCATTAATGGAACGTTAAATGTATAAATAAAATAAATTAATTTATTCGTTTAATGGATTCACTCAAGTATATCATAAATTGTTTCTTAGATGAGAAAACTGAGGGAACCATTGAGTCCAGAACGTACAGTTTATCCTAGGAGAGGTGCAATTTTTGTAGGCACGAGCCTCCTGTGAAAAATGGCCAGGGGCGTTTTTGTAATTTAGTGGCATCAGGCGATGAGTTTTATAACTTTTGAATGGGGAATAGAATTAAAATTATGAGGCCACTGTTGTGCTACGAAGGAGTTTTTTACACTAGGGGAGGCATAACCATTACCTCGATGAGATTTTTGGATGTGCATCTTTTCGTGGTTGATTAAAGGATTAATTAAAATTTTAAATAATTTATTACTTAAAACAAACTCCCACCCCATCCCTCCCATCTCTATTTCTCTGGCAGATGAACTCTTTAGAAACCAAGGAATACATCCCTATCCTCAATCCCTCCTCTCAAATGTGTTGCAGATTCGACTATGGCAGATTGACAATGAAGCATCGGGCAACGTCCGAGAGGTAGGATCGTGCATTTACATTTTTTCTAAATTCCCGCATACTTTGATCTCAATTCATAGTGTCGTATATCTATTTGATCTTCAATCGATGCCCATAAATGAGTAGCATACATTATGAACTTTTCGTTGCATATTTCAGATTTAAATTTGGAGTCCTGAGGCATCCACGGAAGCAAGTAGAATATTAAATGGTTTTTGGATGTTTTCCGACGAGGTTCCAGCAATTTGGTAAGCGACAGCCCGGTGTAGCGGCGGTCCGGCGGCTTCGCGCGGTGACTCGGTAGTCCAGGGCATGCGGCACATCGAGTTTTCTACGGAGGCGGTCGGGGTTGAGCGTTTGGGCGATCAGGCTCAGGTTGGATGGGCGAAATTGGGGAAACGCGGTCAAGAGGAGGATCCAAGGCGGCTAAGCGGTGTCGAGGCAGTCGGGCGGACTGGCTCGCGACGAGACACAGTGGTGCTGCGGGAGGCGGAGGTGGTTTTTGCCGGCCATTGCGATCAAAGGGAGCCCGAGTCAAGACCTCGGGCTTGTAGAGGACGCCAAGAACAGTGCATTGTAGGTCCTGCTGGCTTACTGGGGAAGACCGGCTAACGGCCAGTATACCAGGAGACGAGGATCCGAGATGTGCGGGTCCTGCTGGGCGATGCGGTGGAGACCGACCAGTTCGCCGATGTAGTTTAAAAAAAACAAACATAATGAATAAATAGAGGCGTGACCAGAAAAAAATAGGGGAGAAAATAAAATAAAAGAAATAATAAATTTATAATAATAATAATATTATTATTATTAATATTATTATGAAAATGATTTATAAATAATAAATCAATCGAAGGGCATTCGACATGGGAACTGTCTGCAACTGGGGAATTCTAGAATCGAGACTGATTTTTTTAGATGGTCTTGGGGTTTTTTAATTCTTGAGACGAGGGGATCGGTGACGTGACACACCCATTAGGTAGATTGGCATTTTTCTGGGAGTTCTTGTTTTGGATGGTGCAAACAAATTCGATGTCCATTTTGAGCGCTGTCAGCGGAATTGCGACCCTGGAATCAAGATGAAGATTTTCAGTGTAGTTTCAGGCGTTGAAGCCATAGTTTATATGTGGAACCAATGACCCATCTTTTAACCTGCGAGCCACATTTCATAAATTTTTCATCGAACGTCCAGTCAGGGGGTGTGAGCAGTTGATTCAGGGTGTTTTTCGAGGGCATTTCAATGGCTCAATCTGCCCACATTAATTCTGGATGATCATATGGGCCCCACAAGGTCCATTTTGGGAGTTGGCAGTGATTTCTATCTTTATCATCGGGTGTCCGTTTTGGATAAATAGATAGCCAATCTTGTGGACTTTTCTGAGAGGATTGCAATGGTGTGATCCATTCCTTGCACTTCGGGACCGACATGTCGGTCCCACGAAGCACCGCTCATGTACGTAATGACAAAATATATGTTTTTCTCTAGATATTTGTTCCACTCAAGAGAGTAGTTCATTTGACGTGTTTTCCCGTGGGCATCTCAATGGTGCGATGCACATGACCATTTTCGGAACTGAGGCTCGGGACCACGTGATGCCGTTCAGACGTAAAGCATTGTTGGATGGTTTTTCCATCAGTTGACCATTGGAGGCGAGTAAATAGTCTATCTCACATGTTTTTTCACATAGATTACAATGGTATGATCCATTTGGGTTTGTGGAGTCTCTTTCGAGATCTCATTTGGGGAATCATGAATGATGTACTGATGGTTGTTCATCCAGTGGTGTTTGTAGAGAACCCTTAGCGTGTGATCATGTTCACTCCTGTGAGAGTTATGTTAGTATCTATAGAGATGTTGTTGGCTATTCTAGGGCCATGGAGTAAGCATGTTGGTGAATTTACATTTTCTCCCTTCGCTCTGATGTTGGGAGTCATGTGCACGATAGAATTTTGGGCTAGAGATATGGTATACTCTGGGATTATACATTAATGCATGGAGGTATATACTGTAGTTTTTACTCTGTTCCCCTTGTGTGTGTCGTGTTCGACTTTACATTCCTTTGACCTGTCGTGACTTAGCCGGTCCTCTTATTCTTGATGGATTCAACTAGCAAGGTTGAGTGGGTCCCCCTGGACCTATTCTCGATGGTCTAACTGGCAGAGTTGTTTTGGCTTCCCTATTCGTTCATCTAAGGGGGTTTTGATTGTTGTGTCCCTTTCACTGGACTGTGGAATCATTTACAACTACGTGCATTCACACAGAGTGGGTGTTTTCCCACTTTCTCGAGTGAGTTGTATCGGTCCTCTTTTACAGTGACTCAGTGGATTTGAGAATGTATTACCCCATGAGGCCCGAGGAGATCCTCACGTCAATTCATATTCTTTGGTAGGGTTCATTGGGTATCATTTTGAACAACACATTACATGGGCATCGATCCCCTACCAAGGAGGTTGTTTCGAGTACAGTATGGATCCCCTAGTGATCCCTGGGCGTAGACTCCCAAGATGTGTATCGAGATCATATCTTCGTTCCATGATCTATCGTGACATGTTTCCCACTTCGTGTTGAAATCGCCAATGTTGTACCATCCAGTAGGGATGGCCAATGAAGTTCCATACATGAGGGATGTCAAGTGAGGTACTATCTAGTAGGTATAGCCACTGAGGTACAATCCAACAGGGATGGCCAGTGGGGTCACATCCAGTAGGGATGTCCAATGGGGTACCATCTAATAGTGATGGACAGAGTGATTCTAGGATTACCTCTAGCTGGTATGGGAAGTGGTCCCCGATGACGGTTCTGGGACACCCTATAGAAGATCACCCTTTCATAGGGCTATGCATTGGGACCTGTCAATGACTTAATTTTTCTAGTTCTCCCTCAAACTGATTACCCTTTCGTGGGGCTAGGCAGTGGGAACCCATCGACTTTGAGAAGACTTCTCAACTGTGTGATAGCGATGATATGTGGTTTGATGTTCCCCCGTACACTCATGTACAAGAGGTGCTTTCCCCACTGAGACACGTCCTTGAGACACCACTGAAAACCATGTGGGTGATTCAGTGCCGCCCAAAACGGATAGTGTCGAGGTGCGGTGATTTGAGCCCCTTGACTTGCAGTTTAGGGCAAACGAGCATGATTCTGGGATCAATGGTGTTTACTTATGGGACTGTTGGCTACTCAATTTCTTGGGCTGATCTATTGGATGGAGATTCCCTTACGATCTTGTTCGGGCATCTTTATTGAGCATATGGATATGTATATAGCTTGTTCTAGTTCCCACTCCTTGGGTTTTCGTTACACTCCATCCCGGAGAGGTGAAGACGCGCGTTGTATGCCACATGATTTCCATGTATAGATTCTCGCGGTTGGACGAGTCTACTCTCCTACTATAGGTGTCGAAGGATCGATGAGAAGTTCATCTTCCCACCACATCTTGCTCATTGTGTTTGGATAATTATACTTCCTTCCTCTTGTTGGGTTGAGTGGTACTCATTACTGCACTCTCGGTTGTACTCCATTACTTTTGCCTATTCGATATACTGCTCACCTCTTCAGTACCTCCTTTGTTTCTCCCTGTAGCATTTGGGGAATCCTATAGAGTATTTTTATACTCACCCCTGCTTGGGCTTTTCCCGCACTTGGTGTGAACTTGCAGATGATGGATAGGATGGTCGTGACGTCAGAAGAGCTTATGAGTTCGGGAGCATGGACCACATGCGGGGGTCATATTCAGGTTCCAGGAGTGAGACTCTCCCAACTATTTTACTCTTTTTTACATTTTTCTGGGTTGTGGAACTTTACGGGTTGGGCACGTGTTTTTCCCTTTTTTTCAGTTTACCTTCATCACTTTCTTTTTATTGTTTAGTGGTCGATGCAATTTGTGGTTTATTTATAGAAGATGGTACATTTTTCTTTTTACTCTGTACTTCTGCATTTAGTGGGCTGTGTATGTGTATAGGTATATAGGTAACGGACTCCCCGAGTTGATTAGCCTTCAACGCTTGTCACCAGCCCCTGGCCTATGGAGGCGGGCTTGGGGTAGTTACGGCTCGAGCCTGGGTATGGCCGGGTCATGACACCATGGTTACACAATATTTTTTAAAAAAATCACCACAAAATAGTCCATAAAGATACATACAAAACTCTCAATTGTTAAATGGTTCCAACATATATAGGGACATTGAGATAGGAGACACACCTGGTTGTAGTTCGATCCCGATCTAAATCACTCATCGAGGGGTAACACTACAAAATCTTCTGTAAATACATCAGGTAACTCTCCCAAGACCTTGGGAAACACTAAAAAATGAACCTATAATGAACTTATTATCATCTCTACTATCAATTATTATAATAATGGAACATGACTCAAACACATCTCAGGGAATCTCTCTCCAAAAAACATTTTTATCTTTCCATCAGCATCGAAGAACACAACATTACCACATGATGAATTCTAAGAAAACCTGCACAAAATACAATCAATCCACACAGAAGAAAATATCATATACTTGTATTTGTAATTATAGGAAATCGCCCTAAAAGTGGTGCAACCCCAGAACTAGATCATTGTTTCTAAATACAGCAAACAAGATAGACCAACCTCCAATGAGCAACGTCAATTCCAATGTCACTAGAAGCATCTCCAAATTAGGTCACAATGCATTGACAAGGGTTGGTCCAATGAAGGAGTGTGTCACTCTTGGAACAAACAAGGAATTCACCTAAGTATAAAACCAGAAATGTGTACCACGAATGATTTATGCCTCACCTAACACAAACAACACTAAATCATGATGCTAAAAAGGACATTCTCCATAGCCTCCCAGATAATGATGATGAACACCTCCATAGTCTCACTCTACTCTAAGGGGATGTGGAGAGTATCAAAGTTTTCATATTCCTTCCCCAACAACTAATTGATGGTCCCAAACTGGAGAATGATACTTATATTGTCTCAGTTGGAACTGCCTCATCCGGAGAACATGAAGCAGATCACCTAGAACACGATGACTACATATATTGGTCAAAAAAGCATGCCTCTAATTGCCACATCCTTTATAAAAAACATATCTATGATACCTTGGCATAATACTGAAAAACATTTGGCTTGAGAAATGAGACATTGGGGGCTGGGAAAACCCCCATCTAATAGGAAGCTTTCTATCCTGAAAACTAGGAACCTCAGACCCTAAATATACTACATGTATAATCAAGATGACTTTATTTTTATGGCGATTTGGTCCAACCTAAAATCCTTTTTATGACATATACCATTGTCATCACCTTATTTCTTCTGCATAACAGAGAGTCATGGTGCCATATCTATGGATAGAAATCCTCCATTATATCCCTCATCATGGATTCCTCATTTGGAAATAGTTCCAAATAATTGTAATGAGGTTTCTGAAATGGCTCCTGAACTCTTGAACAATTGACTTCCCTTGACATTGGTGAAGAATCTCCTACCGAATGACCCCATTCATGGTCAATGAAATAAAATCAAAATCCACATATGTTATTTCATAGAAGAACTACTACAACTAAAATGAAACCATCATGTACCAAATGAAATATAATGTCAATAATGACCATTAAGATAGAATATTTTATAATAAACACCATGATTTTAGTAACTATCCTAATATCCATATTTCTATAAATGACCTAAATATAGTTTATATATATGTAGGGTGTGAATAATAGTATAATAAGTTGGATTCTCCCTATATGATCTTGTGAAAAAGGTTTAGAAAGGATGAAAATGAACAGTGAATAAAAATTGAAACTATCTCACTAGATAAACATGTATAATATGTTCACATCCTCACAATGGATACAGTCACCATGTATTACATATGGGAGAATATGATTTAATAAATAAAATAAAGGGTACCTCACTAAATCTTCCCCGCTAGTTTTATACTCTACCAAAATGTCACACATCTTATGAATCACTCTCCAAAAAGGATAGATTGCAGAAACTTGGGTGAAGCACCACAACATGAACCTCATGAAACACACCACCACGTCCATGTATCCAAATGTATCCCAGAAGATTATGGGATCCAACATGTCATGTATAACATGTATCATACATCAGGTATTATACCTCATGAAATTACTTCCCATACACTGATTATGGATCCTTAATCCATCACACCTTATACACAAAATACATATAGTAGTACTTAAGGAAACTATATTCACAATATATATGTGTGAAATAATCACAATACATTTCAGATGTCTACATTAATATATGGAAAAACGAATTCCAACCCATTTAACATCCAATAGATGTTAGTGGTGCCAAAAGGGGTAGTCATCCTTCAATCATTCAATTAGGGGTTTGTGGAAAACACCCCTCAAGGTTTAGAATCCCTAGGGTTTCAGTTTCCCTAACAGAGTTGGTGGATTACCCATATAAACAAAAAATTTAATTTATATAATATATCTACCAACCACATGATTTATATAACCCAGTCCTTGATGGAAATACAACTAATATAAATTTTACACCTAGCTTCCTCTTATAAGATAAAATATCCTATAAGAACACATCCATTTAAAGAGATATATTCAATTAATTCATTCCATTTAATCATTCAAACATTACATTAAATAATTATTTAAAAATTAATTATCCGTTACGATTTTCATTATTTTATTTCAATATCATCCCAAAAAAGATCCATTCCTTGTAGGTAAAATAAAACAAACTCGATGAATTATTAACATTTTTACATCAACATTGATTCATAGCAAGATCCAACCAAGTATTTTAAAAAGTAATACATTAATAGAAATAATTAATACGAATATAAGATTTAAAGTTAGAAAACATCCTAAGATACGAAATGTACTAAGAAAACAAGAACATCCATATTCCTCATGCACTGACGAATGGAAAAAAATTAACAACCTGGACATTTTCCAAATAAAAAATTCAAGAAAGAATCCATCATTCATATCAATGGGTAAGCTGATCATTAACCCATCCCATCATCATTTTTTTCCTCTCTATCACCCACATTCATATACTGATTCATCTCTCTACTCCTTGCATCAAATGCAATGACAAAACTGGGCATCCCCACCCCTACAAAGCATAAAAATAAACAATGGTCACATCACATTCAAGACTCCTCACCACATGTCCCACAATAGAACTCTAGGATCATCCATCTTATGCACACATCACATCCACAACTCCTCTCCTCACATATCAAAACAACCCTCCAAGCTCAGCCATCCCAGGATATTGCCACATCAAAATCAATAGTAAAAAAAATATTAATCAGGATCTTGGCCCAAAAACAAGTAATATAGCCTTCACACATAATGATCCCTTAAGGATTCAAATATCAACGAACAAGGAATTTACATGAAATAAAGATAATAATGCCCTATTAAGGCATTATATATTATTACAGAGATGTTTTTATTCCATCTTGAATTAACAAATACATTAATCTTAGGTTATATCTTTGGAAATCCTAAGAAATAAGGTATATCAAGCTATCAAATATTAATAAAACAAATAATTTAACATTACATTAATTAATTTATCATTAAAAATCACAATAAATCAGTTTTATAAAACCATTCAATTTACCAAGCATTGTAACATTAATTTTTATTTCATCCAAATACAACAACAGCAAAAAAGATTAACTAAACATGCCTATTTAATATTTTTTCCAATTATTTATCAATTAATTCTAGCATTATATTCATTAACAATTTCACAAGAAAAACTAAATAGATCGATAAGATCATAAAGATAAAACAATCTATCATATCCAGAGGAAAAAAAATTCACATTACAAACAAAAACATCTCTATGTATTTGGAGGCAATTGATTAATCTTGTTAAATTAAATATTACATTATTTTCATTGTGATAATATGGGAAAAATCATTCTTTTTCTATAATTGGACATAAATAAATAGAGAGTAAATGAATCCCATAACTCAAATGGGTGTCAATGTTCTTCACATGGAATTGGACTACCATTGGAGATCTAGATCATCTACCCAATAATAATTACATCCAGTGAAGGATGCCACTGCACAACCCAGGCAATAAAAATCCAAGAAAATAACTTTTGAAACACATTGATAAAGCGTAACCACATGTAAATGATAAACTTGTGGTAATAGATTGAGTAAAACACATGAACTAATGTAAAACATACATTCGATCAATTATAGAACGAAAAATGAAATCTAGAGATCGATCCTTGATAAAGTAATCCTGAAAACATGGAAGAGGGGATCACCATGTCATCTAGAATTGGGAGAGATATATTATAGCCATAGTGTTTGAAAACCCGATTTGATTAAAAATTTAATATATTTTAGTATCTCATATTTACATGATGTGTGACCCTCCCATTAGTTTCATGTATTCATCATGTTTGGTTTCGCAAAAAAAGAGCTTCCTTATTATTTATTTAACACTAAAAACTTCAACATGTTAAATATGACATACATGATTTGTAATTGATTATGTTTATATCAATTGAAAACCAAACTCTAGTATACTTTCTCTAATCCTCCTCTGAGAACCTTTGTTTTTTAAAACATTAGAATGTTCAATCGAAGCAGATCTAGGTCCTTAACAAGAAATAAAACATTTTCATTTTTCTAGGAGGGGTGGTCCATAATTATCGATCCTTAGATATAACAATTCTTAAAAAAATATTGACCACATTGGAATCATGGAATGAAAAAAATAATGATAGCTATCAATCATAAAAACATTTTTTATAAGGAAATCCATCATAGTGATAATGTTCCTCAAGTCCAGTTTGATACACAAGAATTCAAAGACTAAATATGCTTCAACTCTCATCAAAGAACATGCTAGAAAATGAAAACCTTACACTATTAAAATTCTAAGAGTATTCTTTAGTACCATAACAAAGGACATGAGTTCTATTTTATTTTTCAATAAATAAAAAAATGTGAATATATATATTATTTGGAGGAACAACTATATAAAAAGGATAGTTTCTATTAACGATATAATGAAATAGTACCTATCACTTTAGTTAGGACCACATTAACCTATTTTGTAAAATCATACATGGAATGAAGATTATTCACTACTTGACCTATGATTGGAGCCATATGTTAAGATAACCTGATACTTGTATCCTTAAAAAAGAGTATACTACCATTACATTGGCTTAAGAAAAATTGAATTTATATCTAATGGATCTGTAAGTTTTGTATTCTTGTTAAAATTTATTTATACATGACACACATAAAACATTTTAGTACAAATATTACAACATAATTTTTTTTGAAAATAACATCCTTCCTTCTAGAATGATCATTAATATTAATCATTAAAATTTCATGGAATTATTTAGGAATGGCATTGAAATAATGGTTATATGAAATACTGAGTAAGGGTTATGTATAGTGGAATCAATAATGAATCGATTATAATAATAGGCATGGAATGTTAAATAGTCGAATATAAATTCCATTTAAAATATTCAATAATGAATAATAAATATTTATTTGTAATTAACATAACACACATTCCATCTCAATAAGAAGAGAATATATAATCAATAGGGAAAGGTGAATTTGAAAAAAAAAATATTCCATTGAATTAATTTTTTTGAATGATATTCATCAATATATTCTGTCATAGTGAACCTATTTTTGATAATGTAAACTGAATACTGAATGAAGTAAATTTATAATTATCAATCATCATGTTTCGTAAGAACATGATACCATTACATTCATGATTTATACTCCAGACATTTAAAATCATTCTACCTGAAGACCGAAAATCTGAGTCTACATAAATTGATTCTTCCCAAGAGACTACTAATGAATCAATAGGATTTCACTATACATTCCCCAACCTATGTCATTCATGTGAAAATAATTCCTTATATATCTATTAATCAATTCAAATAATATAAAAAATGCCTTATCAAATATCTATAGTGAGTAAAGGATACAATTTTTTTTTAAAATTTCCCCAATTATCCAAATTACATTCAAATTAATCCCCATATGTGTAAAATGTATATTCTTTATTCAAAAATTATATCCATGAAATGTTATATTGATATTATTGGGGAAATTCAATGTTCAATGATCAAAAAAAAAGTGAACAACTGAAAGAGTTAATGATTCTTAATATGATTCACTAAAACAAACTTCAACACAATCCTTTTTCAAAAAAATTATAATCCATGAAATGTATGAATAAATATGTTATAAATAATATATATACTCATTAGAGAATATTTAATATTTTTTATTTTTTTAAATGAATAATATATGAAAAATATTCTTCAGAAAAATTTCATTTTCATTTGGAAAAAAACATCTATATTTCTTTTCATTATAAATCAATTTTATAATGATTTTATTTAAAAATATCCATGTAAAATTGAAATTTATTCTTCAAAAAATTGATTTAGTGTAATTATGTATATGGTAGAAGGAAAATTAATTTTTAATCTTTAAAATGTTACAAAAGATCCTTCCTTGGAATGAGACAAGATAGTTTCTTCATGAACTTTTTTTAAAAAATAAATAATAGGAAATAATGAATTTTAATATATTATTTTGAGAAGGTTAATGAAACTATTTTTGAAAACACTTTTTAAAACCTTTCTCTTTAAGAAGATAAATATCAAAAAGGAGTCAAAAAATGAATATGTATTTTATTACAAAACTGTCCAAATAATAATAAGTATTGAAAAGTGTCAAAATTGGAAAATAACTTGAAAAATATTATTAATAAAAAATGGAGAATAAAATTAAACAATTTATTATAAAACATTAATATAATATAATTTATTTTTATTTTATAGAAAAATTTAATAGAATAACATTGTGGAATAAACCCTAAAAATGATCATAATGTTGTAATGAGAATTAGTCAACGAATATATTTTTGTGTATAAACTAAAAATCCTCGTAAAAAATTCAAAATAAGTAAATATATTGTGCATTTTTATCATAAACATAGTCATACATTATTAAAAACAATTATGAAATAATATTACCTAAAAAAGATATTATGTTATTTAATTCATTACCACTTGGTAACATTTAATTTCAATCACCATATATGGAAAAAATATTTTTTAAAAAAAAATATAATTAATAATTACGTATTAATGATTTTATATTTCATTGGGTAGTGTATACACAATTCAATTATGTGAATAACATAAAATTTTATTTATGAGAGGAAATTAAGATGAAATCCCATAATATTTGCACAATTTTTTTTTGAAATCAATTTAATCCCTTTTATAATGGTTTTAATAATGTTATTAGAATGATATATAACAATATTAATATTTATAATATCATTTATGTTCCTTTTATAACATCTCGTCACCCTATTGTTAATAATAATTCATAATATTCAATATTTCAGGTGTTAATCATCTTGTTTTTTCAAGTTTGTGTTGGCTTTAATTATTTTGTTCCTCCTTAATAGATCATGATTTAATCAACTTAATAATATGAAAAATAATTTACATATCTTATATATTTATAGTATATGTATTTAGAACAATCCACAAAAATTAGTTATAATAAATGGAACACACCATTCATAGAGATGGTTGGCCTCATATATGAAAGAATGTGTTCATCAATTTTCCTGAAATATTAAAGAAATAAAATTAAATGATACATATATGTACATATATATTATCACTATAGTATATTTTTTATTTCATATATATCATATATTTTTATTATACTTATCCTTTATTCCTTCCATTGAAATTGTGAACAAATAACATCACTTCACTATGTTGTAGTCTGTCGTACACATGAGTGATGTTATCATATTTTCCGAATATTGAAAGAATAATGAGTTATGATTAAAAAAATTACAAAATCATTGATACATAAAAAATATAATTAATATCTTATATAAACAGTATTGACTTCATTATGAAAATCCATGAATGAAGATAATTAAAAAAATGTCATCGGTTTACGAGGCGGTAGTACACCCTATATAAGAAAAATAACTGCATAACTCATTTGATGGAATGTGTGAAGTATTTTTTCATAAACATAACATAATAAAAATAAATATATTAAATTTTATGCTGATATTGGATAATAATTATATTAAAATAATTGAATGAGGAGGAGAAGTAAATAAACCCAACCCGCATTTAGAATACCATTACCTCTTCTTGGGGTTTCTTCATATGGTTTTCACTTATTCATTCCTATGATAAATTTCTACCCATGATTAATTGTATAAAAGTAGGTTATGGTATTTGGGGTAATTATTTGTTAAGGGATTTTTTTGCAAAAAAAGTGTGTTTATAGGTCTGAATTTGGGGGAGAGGGTGAGGCCTATTAAAAGTTGATTCAGTGGAAAACTTGTAAATTTTTAGAAAAGGGAAATAAAACCACATTTTATATATGTCAAGTGAATCCATGAATGAACCAAACTACAAAAAATAAGTTATAATGTCTAAATATGTCTATAAAATTTGATTTTTTGAAGTTCCTATGTTATTTAGCCCAATACTTATAATAGGTATTAAATTGGTAAACATGTTTTTTCCTTAATGACTCTAATTAATTTTATATGATTTCACCAACAATTTTTCTGAAAATATATTTAAACATATTATATATTGTAAATATAACTAATTCATAATTTGGAATATATTAATCCAATTTTAAATTATATATTTGAAATAATAAGTATTTAAATTTAATCCCATAGAATAGAAAAAATAGTGGTTTTAAAGATAACACGAATAAATGATTTATATGTTTTATATCCCATGAAAATAGAAAATTGGTTAATATTATCTAAATGTTGTAAATAGATATATAATTTTCCTACTATTTATTTGAAATCAATTCAAAATATATATTTAAAATATAATTTTTTATATGAAATAAACATTTGAATTAAATTCTATATTTTTCACTATTTCATAAAAATGTAATTTCAATTAAAAAGATAAAAAATTCACCCTATAATGATTTTATATTTATCCTTTAAAAAATTATGTTTTTTATTTCAAATAAAATATATAAAAGATTTATTTTTTTAATACTAGTACGACATTAAAATGAGTCAGAACGTTATTCAAAAAAATACCACACTTTCTGAGTAAAATTAGAATTGATCTTTTCTCATGCTTATAAAATTTACAAGATGAATATAATTTTTATTGAATATATAATATATAATTTTCATTATTATAATTTACTAATATGAAATATGAAAATTTATTAGGATAAAATTTCTCTTTTGTATAAAAATGATTTTTAATAAAAACAATTCCTTTATATAATTTATTTTAATTTATAAATAATTTTGTAATCAATGATTCATATAGATAATTTTATATTTTATATATTGCTATTTGAATCTATATTTTAATAAATAAAAGATAATTGTGTTTTAAAATAATAATATTAATTTTATTTTTTAAACACAATATTTACGGAAATGAAAGACTTGGAAGAAAGTAATTGTTTTCTGTAACAGTAGATAACATAGTGTTTCCTCTGTTAAAAGCTGTTGAGCCCTCTGGAAGATTGTTGATTACTTCCTATAATTGTTGTTTTAATAATCACAAATCATAATTACTTAATACAGTTGGATTTCTCATATACATAATCACAATCTTTTAGTGAATCTGTTTATATCAGTTGGATCATGTTTTTATCTGTTCTTGTTATTGATTTACAAGTATTCTAGAGTCTTATAGATCAAACAGACACTTTGTGTTCTGTTAGGTGAATGGTCGCACCGATCCATATCACAAGTGAACGGTCGCACCGATCCATATCAAAAGTGAAGGGTCGCACCAATCCATATCAAAAGTGAACGGTCACACCGATCCATATAAAAAGAGAATGGTTGCACCGATGCTGATCAAATGAGTCACCGAAGATGTCTCACCGATGCTGATCAAATGAGTCACCGAAGATGTCTCACCGATGCTGATCAAATGAGTCACCGATCATAACACATCGATGCTGATCATCTGAGTCACCGATCATGACACACCGATGCTGATCATCTGAGTCACTGATGATGTCTCACTGATGCTGATCAAATGAGTCACTGATCATGACACACCGATGCTGATCATATGAGTCACCGATCAGGACACACCGATGTCTAGCCACCGATGCTGATGCTGATGACCTACCAATCACTTGACTCACTGATAGTCCTAAACAGATGTTTGAATTTCTTTATCTTTATTTAATCTAACCAACGGTCATATTAGGTATATTTTAATGCACTGACATTTATTTAATGATGGTTCTTGGATGTCAGGGAACCATACCTCGTACTTGAAAAAAGGAAATCATTTCCTTTGTCGGAGCTCCTGCTATAAATTCAAGAAGTCCCTGTTGCAAAAAACATATACAATACACACAAGAGACACAAGAGATACGCACTCAAAAACAGAAGGAATACATAGAAGAAGACACAAAAGCTCATACACACGCAAGATTACTCAAGAAGAGTTCTGTACATTCACGAGGACATTGAAGAACTTCATCGACTACATTTCTCACTGTCTCTGAACCTGGATGCCAAGGAGACGACACTGTGTTTTCTGAAAAAAAAAACCAGAAGAGGACTCAGAACAATTTATGATCAATCTCAAGGAGTCAAATGCTTCACTGCAATCAATAGATCCATTTCTAAACTCTACATCTCTGCTTTATGATTCATTATTTTACATTTCGAGTAGTGTGTGTTATCTGCTGTATTTTACACACACACTGTCTCCTGTACTTTAACTAGAGGATCTGTAAATCCTCATCAAACTCTTTACATCATTCATTTCCCACTGGGATAGTGGTAGAGGTCGTGTATGACATGGACAGCTGGTGCTATTGTTTTTATTCCCACAGATAACAGTGGTAGAGGTCTTGGACCTGGATAGTTGTATACTGTTGTAATACCTGATCCAAGGTTTGGATCACTTTAATATAAAGTTTTGAAAGGACTAAGTCTCAGCTTGAGACTGAACCTCTTGGTTATACTTGCTGTGCTTATTTGTTTTCAAAGTTTTTTTTACTCCACTGCTAATTACTTTAAAACCAAAATTGTTTTAATGTCACTTTGATAATTAAACTCGCAAGTGTTTATATTAGTTTCAAATTAGTAAGTTATTTTCAAAAGTTAATCAGTTCTTCTGATTTTATTATCTGGGAAATAATAAATCCTTTGAGAACCTAACAGAACCTTTACTTTGATATAAATTCACTACAGTTTAATTCAGTATTTTATGTGGGGGTTATTAAGAAAAAGTTTTTAAACAAAAATTTTACTTGGAAGTCAATTCACGCCCTCTTGAATATCCACTCCGACCAACATTTGGTATCAGAGGATTTAAAATATTTTCTAAAGTACTCTTGTTTTTTAACTTTTATTTTAGTTGTATTTTAAAGTTCTTTAAATTTCTTTTATTTATAAATTTTTATCTCTTTAAAATCATTGCTTTATATAAGCTATCAAGGATAATATACTTGAAGGTGTTTCTACCAATAGACCACCATTTTTCAATGAGACTAACTATGCTTAGTGGAAAATCAAGATGAAAATTCATTTAGAGAGCAGGGGTTTTGATATTTGGACCGCTATAGAATCAGAATATAAAATTCATACCACTGTTAGATCCACTTAGAATGAAGCTACTAAGTCTGCCTATAATAATTACAAATCTATGACTGCCTTATACTGTGCTTTAGGAGATGAGGAATTTAGTAGAATATCTGCCTGTAAAACTGCTTATGAAATTTGGGATACCTTAGCCATTTCTTATGAAGGAACAACTAATTTCAATGAAATGATATTTAATACCTATACTATTAAGTATGATAATTTTAATATGAAGACTGATGAACCAATTTTTGACATGTATCATAGGTTTAATGAAATTATCAACACAATGACTTCTCTGGGAAAGGATGTTCCATCAAAGGAACAAATTATGAGAATTCTGAGAAGTCTACCTGAAATATGGAGAGTAACTTCTGTATCATTTATAGAATCATGTGATATTGGGGAACTTCCAGTCAAGGAACATATTGGAAAGTTGATGATGTATGAAGAGGAACTCAAGGTTAACACAGAAGAAGAAGATGAACCTAGAAGAAAGTCTGTTGCATTCAAATCTTCAACATCAAAGAACAAGGATAAGGAGAAATTTCAATCTATAAATGAATGTTCAAGTTGTGAATATAGTGAATGTGCTTCTGATAGTGATGCTGAGATGGCTAACATTGCCAGAAGGTTTAAGAAGTTTTATAGGAATAATAAGTTTTTTGGAAAATCAAATTATAAAGGTAAGTATGACAACAAGGGACATTGAAAAAGGATTTGAAGAAATCTGACAAAAAAGATGAAGTTGTCTGCTATGAGTACAAAAAAAAGGGACACATAAAATCAGACTGTCCAAAGTTTAAATAAAAAAAGAAGTATGAATACAGGGACAATATGTTTAGAAAATCCATGAAGGCTACTTGGAGTTCTTCTGAGGATAGCTCCACTGAATCTGATGTTTCTGAAACTGAATACAGAAATAAGGAAAACATGTGTTTTATGAAAAACACTTCTTAGGTAATAGCTAAAACTCCTGCTTTAAATTATTATTATTATGAAGATGATACTGACTCTGATAACATTTCAAAATCAGAACTATTTGATTATTGTGATAAGTTAGAAGAAACATGTAATGAGATGAAAGGAAAATACAATGGTTCAAAGACACAGTATTCTTTAACTGTTAAACATAAATCTGATCTTGATATTGAAATGGAAAAGAATGCTCAGTTGCTTAAAGAAAACACTGAACTGAAATTATCTAATGAGAAACTCAATTAATACTTAGTGAAATTTACAAATGGCAATGATACTCTTACTCATATGCTAGGTAAGCAAATATCACATAGATACACTACTGGTATAGGATACCAACTTGGACAAAGGAAAATTACCAAAACTAGATTCATTCATAAATCTGGGTAGAATGTAGAAAGTTCTAGAAACTCATATGCTTCAAATAGTTATATTCATAGTTATGGATCTAATAGGTATTATCATTCAAAATTTGTTAACTCTAGAAATATTATGAGACCCATTAGACAAATATTGTTACCTAATGTTTTATAGGATAACCTGTCTGGACCTAAGAAGATCTGGGTACCAAAATCATTTCTTATCTATATCTATTCTATAGGGAAGCTGCATAAAGATCTCATGTAGAAATAATTGGTATTTGGACAGTGTATGTTAAAGGAATAGGTCAGGAGACTTCTCATGCTTCAAGAGTTTAGTAAAAGTTGAAGGAGGCTTTCTCACTTTTAGTGATAACTCAAAAGGAAAAATCATCGGCTTAGGATAGATTGGTAACACTTACTCAGTATTAATTTCTATTGTTTTATTTGTTAATGGAATTAAATACAATTTGTTAAGTATTTCTAAGTTATGTGATGATGGTTTTTATCTTAAATTTGAAAATTATTCTTGCAATGTTTTTAATTATATAAATCTTTTAATGTTTTCTGCTTTATGAAATGAAAATGATTATTCTGTTGATTTAAATTCATTAGCTAAGCAGAATATTACTTGTTTAAATTCTTTTCATAAAGTGTCTTGGATTTTTTTCACATGGATTTGTTTGGACCTTCTATAGTTTCTAGTTTAAATGGGAAGCACTATGTCTATGTTCTTGTAGATGACTTTTCTAGATATACTTGGGTATATTTTGTAGCTCATAAAAGTGAGGCCTATTCTTACTTTGGAAAGTATTCCAAGTCTGTATAAAACCATGGTGGACTTAAAATTAAATCCCTGAGAAGTGATCATGGTTGTGAGTTTGAAAATCATGAGTTTGAATCTTACTTCTCACACAGTGTCTATAGTCAAAATTTCATTGCCCCTAGGAAACCCCAACAGAATGGTGATGTAGAATGATGGAATAGAACCCTGCAAGAAATTTCTAGAACTAACCTTAATGAGTATGACCTACCTGTTTATTTTTGGGATGAAGTTGTAAATAAATCTTGTTATGTTATTAATCGAGTCTTGATCAGACCTGTTCTTAATAGGACCCCTTATGAGTTGTGGAACCATAGGAAACCTAAGGTTAACTACTTCAGAGTTTTTGGCTACAAAACTTTATTCTTAATACTAATGACAATCTTGACAAATTTGCATCCATGAGTGAGGAAGTCATTTTCCTAGGTTACTCTATTTCTAGTAAAGCCTATAGATTTATCAATAAGAGAACCAAATGTGTGTAAGAAATATGTTCACATCAAATTTGATGAAACTGATCCACATGAACCTAAGACCTCTCTTGAAAATCTTGAAGATGATCTCTCTCTTTTAAACCATAATGATAAAGTCAGTGGACCTGTAGTTAAAACATCCAGTTCTGGAAATTTTCCAGAACATGCTTCTGTTTAACCTCAACCTGTAGATGAATCTGAAATCTCTACCACTACCTTTTATAGACCAACTATGATTCTAAATAACCATCATTTAGATGCCGTGTAGGTAATTTAGATATAAGAACACAGACTAGAGCTTCTCTAAGAAATCAGGTTGAACATCTATCTTTTCATTAATAGTTATAACCGAAAAATATCAATGATGTTATCAATGATGAATTTTGGGTAATGGCTATGCATGTAGAACTAAAAAAATTTGCTACAAACAAAGTCTGGAAATCAGTAGAAAGACCTAAGGAGACCATAACCATTGGCACAAAATGGGTGTTTAGAATCAAAGTTGATGAATCTGGAAACTTCATTATAGACAATGCTAGGCTAGTTACACAAGGTTACAATCAAGAATAAGGAATTCACTATGAGGAAACCTTTCCACCTGTAGCTAGATTAGAGGCTATTAGGATCTTACTTGCCTATTCATCACATCTGAATTTCAAGTTATATCAAATGGAAGTGAAAAGTGCTTTTTTAAATGGTTTTATTATTGAATATGTTTTATTAGAACAACCACCTGGTTTCTCAAATCATCATTTTCAAAATGATGTTTTTAAACATTCCAAAGCTTTATATGGTTTAAAACAAGCTCCAAGAGCTTGGTATGAAATACTTTCAAACATTCTTATTTTAAAAGGATTTACAAAAGGAATAGATGATTCCACCCTTTTTATAAAAAGGATTTCATAAGATGTTTTAATATTAAAAATCTATGTTGATGATATTATTTTTGGATATTCTAAAAATTCGTTATGTACTGATTTTTCAAAGGTTATGCAAATTGAGTTTGAAATGAGCTTAATGGGAGAGCATAAGTATTTTCATGGATTTCAAATCTTTCAAACTAAATATGGTATTATTCTAAATCAATGTAAATATTCTAAGGATTTATTAAAACTTTTTGGTTTGGATATTATTTTGGAAAGTGATATACATATGTGTACTACCTGTGAATTAGATGTGGATGAAACTGGGAAACCAGTGGATCAAACTAATTATAGAGGTATGATTGGGATTTTACTTTATTTTACTACTAGTCGACCAGATATTATGTTTAGTTTGTGTATGTGTGCTAGATTTCAAGCTAATCCTATAGAATCACACTTACTTGCTGTTAAAAGGATTTTTAATATCTTATGTAGACTGAGAATTTTGTTTTGTTTTATCCAAAACAACAATCATTTGACCAAACATGTTATTCAGATGCTGACTTTGCTGGATGTATGTTAGAGAGGAAGAGCACATCTGGAATATGTCATTTACTTGAAAAGTCCCTAGTATCATGGCGTAGTAAGAAACAGAACTCAGTTGAATTGTCTACTACTGAAACAGAATATATAGTTGCTGGTAATTACTATGCACAGATTCTATGGATGAAACACACTTTATTGGACTATGGATTTGATTTTAAACATGTTTCAATTAACTGTGACAAAACCAGTGTGATCAACATATCTAAGAACCTTCTGTCTCACTCTAGGACTGAGCACATTGATGTCATACATCACTTTCTTAGTGATCATTATCAGAAAGGTAATATATCTCTAGAATTTATTAGTTCTGAACATCAATTAGCTTATATTTTTACAAAGACTTTATTCTCTGAAAGAATGAATTTTATTAAAAAAGAGTTGTGTATGATCGATCTGTGAAACCAATATGTGAAACCGAGATCTGTGAAACCGATCTGTGAAACCGATCTGTGAAGATGATCTGTGAAACCGATCTGTGAAACCGATCTGTGAAACCGATCTGTGAAACGCATCTGTGAAACCAATCTGTGAAACCGATCTGTGAAACTGGTCTGTGAAACCGATCTATGAAACCAATCTGTGATACCGATCTGTGAAACCGATTTGTGAAACTGATCAGTCATACCGATCTATTTTTCTATTACTTTTTATTATGATTGTTTTTAATTAATAATTTTTATCTTTATTGTGGAACCCTAAATGAAGAATTAAATGATACAGGACTATTTTTATTTCCCCAAACTGTCGACCTTTCATTTCCCGCCAATCCTTATATCCTCTATTCTCTTCTACTTCGAACCTTCTAACTCCTGAAAACCCCAAAATTTTCAAATGGCTAAGGAAAAGAGACCAAGAAAAGGATCAGACAGTCATGTACCTTCAAATCGTTCTTGAGGTGAGTTGAGTAGTACAACTCAAAGATTTATAAATCCGAACCTGGAAACTCGGATTGTTGCTGTAGAAAAGGAAGTCAGTTCTGCCTGGCTTTTGACAAGTAATTCACTGGTGCTACAAGTTTTTATAATCGCAAGGATGGAAAATCCTGGTTCTCAGATAACACTCATGTGTACTACCCAAATCTAGTTCAAGAGTTTTATATGAATTTGAAATTTACCCTAGATGATGTAGAGGCTTATAGATTGTCTTCTGTAGTGAAAGGAATGAAAATATCTTTTTCATCTAAATAATTAGCTGAGTGTTTAATTATACCCCATGAGGGTCAGTATGAGGATTATGCGGGAAACATTCCTCTAACCACTGAATACGTATCTTATGAGCTAGCTTTAGATCTTTTGACTGGAAATAGTGAGTCAAGGAGAATCACATCCTCAGTGTTGGATGGTGAATGTAGACTTCTCTATAGGTTTATTTAGCACCAAATTTTCCCTAGGAAAAGAGATTTTTCTGGTGTAAAATACCAGGATGTTTTTCTATTGATTTTACTAAATACCCATGAGAAGATCAATTTGTGTAGATATTTAATGGTGTATATAGCAGTAATTGTGAAACCGTCTAAGAAATCCACTTCCCTATTCTATTCAAAGATGATATCTACAATGTTAAAGAATCTGGAATGCGTTGAAAAAGATGATGAGATAACTGAATCTGATAGTGTTTTTTGTGCTAACAAAGAAATTTGAAAAAGGATGAAAAAAATTGGAACCCATGGAAAAATGATGGGTTGCTGATGAGGAAAAGTTGTATGAATCCTACAATCCCACTGATCATCGAAAGATGCCAAAGGGTTTGAGAGACCCTGGTTTGAAATCAGATTATGAGCCAATTTATTTTGATGATGAGGAAGAAGAAGATGTTGAAACGAATAAAGACACTGAAGTGTCTGGTAAACAAGGGATGGAAGAAGCTGAAACAAAAGGAAGAAGTATGTCACCTCCTGATGATAGGAGTGATCCTGATACTGTGATCCCTAAGAGAAGAATAGACATTGGACATGCCAGTCCACCATTACCCTTACCTGAATCAGAACTAGTTCTTGGTGATGAAGAAGTTGATGACACTGATGTATCTGACAGTGAGGATTCTGTGGAGAATGGAAAAGGGAATGACGATGATGAAGATGATGATGGTGGTGATAACCGACAAGTGGATAGTCTTGTTGTACCTTCAATAGAACCACATTAATCTGTGCAATAAACAAATACCTGTAGCAAGAGAGTTTCTCTAGAAATCTATGGAAAAAAGTTATGATAAACCGAAATATACTCTGTGTGCTGCTATCTGGGATGATTACCCTGGTTTTGCTATTTTGGGTTTAGAGTATTCTGAAGAAGAAGAGGAAGCATCAGAATCTACTGCGGTTGTGAAAGAAGGCCGACAAGTTGAGGTAAGATCTTCTCATGTTGTTGATGATACAGATGTTCATCTACCTAGTTCTACTGTCTCTCAGTCTGATTTTGATATGTTCAAAATTGAGTTTCTTTCTTCTGTGAGAGATAAGTCAGAGAAGAAATTTCAAATGCTCTTACTCAAGATTCTCTGCAAATTTCTGAAGATTCTTTGGAATCCTTTTCAACAAGAGTATCAAATGTTATTAGACCAGACCTGGCCAATACTAGTGAGTTTTTTGGCAGGCACATAGCCTCTCTAAATCAGACTATGAAGGATCTACAATCTGACTTAGTTTCTTTATCAAATGAATTTAGATCAACCATCTCTAGTAAGATGGAAGTGTTGATGATTCTGATTGAACATATTAAGAAGATTGATATGAGGAAGTTTAAATCTGAGATAACTCGTATAGTTGCTCAAGCCAGTATAGCCAAAGTAACCAAGATCACATCTCATGAGCTAGAATCTCTAAGGCAGATTGTGCATGATGAATTGGACGCCATTAGACAAGTTCTTGATTTGGACTGGTTGAGGAAGATGAAGGAGCACAATGATCACATTCATAAGATGGTAAAAGTATATTCAGCAGATGAAAATACAGCTCAGAGGGAAATCAAGGAAATGGTTGATCATTACTTTTCAATGATTTATACCAAGCATGAGATGACTACGAATTTCAAGGTATTGGATGATAATCTCAAACAACCTCCTGTCCCCCAAGATTTTAAGACTCAAGTTCGTCAGTTTCAAGATTTTACTCCTACCTTGGAACGGTTCATGGAGAATAAGGATGATTTTGAGAAGGCTATGCAGTATGGTACAGATGTTATTCAGGATTTCATAAATCTCTTGAAGCCTTATCTGAATGAACAAGAAACAACCATTGTACTGCCTACTGCTGAACCTCTCAATGCCTCTGATGTTGCTCCAAATCAGATCTCGGTTGCTTAAGCTCTATCTCAACTACGACAAGTTCTTCAGTAATCTTCTGAACCAGCAACTACTGCTCTACATCAAATCTCAGTGGCATCCTCTCCTACAGCTTTCAGTGTCATCTTACCACCTTTTCAAATTCTCCCAGTTCATCCTGCCTCCAATCCCTCCAACTTACCAACCATTGAACCTTCTGACAAAGGCAAAGCCCCGTTACATCCCAAGAAATATTTGTGTATTGTTGTTGATAGGGTAAACAGTGTTCTGTTTGTACTCGGATGTTCTTTACAAGTATTTTAATCTCTCTATTCTCTCTGATGTCTTATTTTCATCTCTTCTTTATCTGTTTTCCCTCCTTTTTGATTATCCAATAGTGTGAGAATTATATCTATGGGGGAGAAACATACTATGGCAGAAACATACTATGGAAGGGGGAGCAATGTTGAGAAACATACTATGGCAGGGGGAGAAATGATTACATATATATACAAATTCATAAATTCAGGGGGAGTTTTATATCCCAAAGGGGGAGATTTATATCACATTGTGTTTTTATTTTTATTATTCCTTGTAACTATTATTGATGATATATTATTTTTATTTATGACTAAGATTTGTGATTATCATAAAGGGGGAGATTTTTCAGCCCTCTGGAAGATTGTTGAATACTTCATAAAATTGCTGTTTTAATAATCACAATTCATTGTTACTTAATCCAGTTGGATTTATCATATACATAACCACACTCATTTTGTGAATCTGTTTATATCAGTTGGATCATGTTTTTATCTGTTCTTGTTATTGATTTATAAGTATTCTGGATATCTTCTGGATCAAACAGACACATTGTGTTCTGTTAAGTGAACGGTCGCACCGATCCATATCAAAAGTTAATGGTCGCACTGATGATGATCAAAAGAGTCACTGTAGATGTCTCACTGATGCTGATCAAATGAGTCACCGAAAATTTCTCACCAATGCGGATCAAATGAGTCACCAATCATGACACACCGATGCTGATCATCTGAGTCACCGAATATGTCTCACCGATGCTGATCAAATGAGTCACTGATCATGACACACCGATGTTGATCATCTGAGTCACCGATCCGGACACACCGATGTCTAGCCACCGATGCTGATTCATATGACCTACCGATCACTTGACTCCCTGATAGTCATAAATAGATGTTTGAATTTATTTATCATTATTTAATCTAACCAACAGTCATATTAGGTATATTTTAATTCACTGCAATTTATTTAATGAAGGTTGTTGGATTTCAGGGAATTGTACCTTGTAACTGAAAAAAGGAAATCATTTCCTTTGTCGGAGCTCGTGCTATAAATACAAGAAGTCCCTGTTGCTACTAACATATACAATACTCACAAGAGACACAAGATATACACACTCAAAAATAGAAGGAATACATAGAAGAAGACATAGAAGCTCATAAACACTCAAGCTTACTCAAGAAGATTTCCATACATTCATGAGGACATTGAATAACTTCATCGACTACCTTTTTCACTGTCTCTGAACCTGGATTCCTGGTAGACGACACTCTGTTTTTCAGATAAAAACCAAAAGAGGACTCAGAACCATTTATAATCAAGCTCAAGGAGTCCAAAGCTTCACTTCAATCACTAGATCCATTTCTAGAATCTACATCTCTGCTCTGTGATTCATTATTTTACATTTCGAGCAGTGTGTGTTAACTGTTGTATTTTATACACACACTGTCTCCTGTACTTTAACTGGAGGATCTGTAAATCCTCAACAAACTCTCTACATCTTTCATTTCCCATTGGGATAGTGGTAGAGGTCATGTATGACCTGGACAATTGGTGTTGTTGTTTTTGTTCCCACGGATAACAGTGGTAGAGGTCTTGGACCTAGAAAGTTGTATATTGTTGTTATCCCCAATCCAGGGTGTGGATCACTTTTATATAAAGTTTTGAAAGGACTAATTCTTATCTTAGGACTGAACCTCTTTGTTATATCTGCTGTTCTTATTTGTTTTCAAAGTTATTTTTTACTCCGCTTCTGATTACTTCAAAAACAAAACTGTTTTAAAGTCACTTTGATAATTAAACTCGCATGTGTTTATATTAGTTGTAAATAAGTAAGTTATTTTCAAAAGATGATCTGTTCTTCTGATTTGATTAAATAGGAAATAATCAATCCTTTGAGAAACTAACAGAACATTGACTTTGTTATAAATTCACTACAGTTTAATTCCGTATTTTATTTGGGGTTTTTTAAGAAAAAGATTTTAATCAAAAATTTTAATTAGAACTCAATTCTCCCCCCTCATGAGTATCCACTCCGACCAACAAAAGCTATATCATATATTTAATTTTTTTATTAATGGAAATTTTTTCATAATGTTTCAAGATGTTATATTAATTTATAGTCGTGTTGTTGTGTTCCATATATATTGATAAATAAAATGATATTCTTTTTGAATTTTTAGTATGTTATATTCCCCCACCTAAAATATATTTTTTTCTCAAAAATTAAAATTCTTCTCAATAATAAGGGTTTGATTTTTAAAATAAATATTTATAAAAATAACATCATAAAAGTGATTGTAAATTATCATAATAATAAGTGAAAATTGCAATTACAACAGTCATATAGAATAACATATAACTTGGTTTCTAATTTGGATAAAATTAGTGGCATGTGATGATATGTACATGGTGGAAATGTTAAATGATATAGTGAGTCATTTATTAAATAGATTATAGGAAATAAAATTATAAACTTCATGTTCATAAACCCAAGTAAATAAATCTAATCTATATGAAAAGGTAATTAAAATAATCATAAATGATGGTAATAACATATAATTTTATTTCATGATAATTTTTTAAATATAGATGAATTATTTAATTCCAATTAATATAAGGACATATACTTGATGTATTTTTTTTAAAAAGAATAATTTAATAATTTTTTCTCTTGTTACTTACACCAATATATGAATATCCAAAAAATTAATTTGTTATGCCTAAAGAAATAAAATTAACTTTTAATAGATATTAAGATCAATAATATAGTGAAAAGTATTTATATCTACCTATTAATATATTCTAATCCCAATATGGTTAATAAATTTATATATTCCCTCAACAGTAATAGTACTAGTTCAAATTAATATTTATTCTTCAAATTTTCTAACTAAAAAATATGATATTTTGAAATGTAAATTTTCTAGCTGAATGGTTGGAATTAAACCCTTATTATCATTCACTTGTGGGTTAAAACCCTACAACCTTTATAATTATTATTGTTTTTCACCCAACATACATGTTTTTTATTATCGAAACTATATTCTTATAACTATCCAAAAAAAATATTATGGATTTATTTGAAATAAAATTAATTTCAAATAATATTTGGACAAATTTTTCAAATACAAATTCATTTAAATGTATTATAATGCTAATTTATAATTAGTATAAAATATTTAATTATTATATTAACCCCAAAGGTTAAAAATAAATATGTACTTATCTCTCTAATATATGAATAAATTACTCTTCAATTAAATGTTTTCCAATTAAAAAATTACACATTGGGTAAAATTCTCGAAAAAATGTCCATAATGCAGTTAGAGTCTCACTACATTAAATATAAAATTTGATTTTAATAAACTAACAGTATGATTATTATAAAAAATTCATTAATGTTTCTCAAAGTCTTACTTTAATGAATACTCTTGTGCTTCTAAAATTTATCATAACCCAACGATGATACAATATTACTATAACCCAAACACCATTGGATAATCATAGCATTTATGGAATCCAAAAAATACATCAACCATATTATTTCAATATAGTTCTTTCTTTGTTATTGTATTTATCATATTTCATTTACTATCATTGTCCATTCATCTCCAATACAATGTTTTTTTAAAGAAAATGTGAATTATTATATGAATATCCCATATGAGTATCAAATCAGGGGACCAGTATGGATCATTGGCATAAACTAGGCTATGATCGAGTCTATCCTGATATTCCCATTTAGGATTTATTATCCCTAGGAACATCTAAGCCAGAACCACACCTAACTAAGGTGTCTAAAAAGCCATGTATTTTAAGGGAACCCCACACAATCTCATCATTTACAAAACAAGAGGATTTTACTATATACATATTCTCAAAATTTATAATATGGTTATGTTAAAAAATGAATTATTTCTACAATCTAGTAACCAAGGATTCTACTAATAAATATTTGATACCATCTATAGATATGCAGTCATCGAATCATCGAAATGGTTCCCACTATAATTATATAGGCATAAGCCAAATTTAATTTCATCCCAAATAGGATGATCAGTTTAGTTGTTGTGTTAATATTGATACATACATGATTCTTATATTAAATCAAATACACAGATTATAACATAAATATTTTCAAATGACTTTATTGCATTTATAATATCATTATATATCTGTTATAATAAACTTCATGGAATACTTAGTTAAGGGATACAAAATAAAGAAGTGCTCAAATTAATATTATGGGTAAAATACAGTTGTATTAATAATTAATCAAATAGCACAATCAAAATAAAAATGAAAATAACTAACAAAATTACATTTAAATAATTAGATATAGAATAATGTGTATAAAAATGTAAATAAGTAAACAAAAATTCCATTTAAATAACTGGATAAGGAATAATTATAATAAAAAGGTAAATAACTAAAACTCAATCTATAAAAACAATAATCATTGAATGAATGAATCCAATTATATTTTTACAATAAAAATATATTGGATATTAATTATTAAATAATGAATGAACTACATTATTTATTACTAGATTTCATGTTTCCAAATAACATGATTCCTTTATCACCATGATCTATCATCAAGAAAGTTTAAAATATACTAATTTAAAACACATAATTTGAGGCTAACTAACTGATTCATCCCATGAGACTACTAATTCATTAATCATACTTCTTAAACAGGACATCAATACATGTATTTAATTTCTAATGAATTCCTCAAATATTGAATAGTTGATTTAGTTCATAAACATTTACCTTATCTAATATACTTATTCAATAATTGATATAAAATTCTCCATATGTCCAAAATTAATAAAATTTAATTAAATGTAAGTACTGTATGTAAACCTAGAATGATATTAATTATATTTTACATCCATGATAAATGATTTGGATTTTTTGGGATTAAATAAATGTTCAATGATCACAACAATGATAATAACTTAATTGGATGTTAATTACACTAAAAATGTATCACATATGTGAGTGAAAATACTATCCTTTGTAAAAATAATCATATTCCATCTAGAGGAATAATATGAATTGTAAAATTAAAAATTTTTCCCATCATTTTAAGCATGAGGATTTTTTTTTATTAAAATAGGAATATAATAAATAAAATATTTTGAAGAAAATGTCCTTTTTATTTACAAAATCATTTTTGAAATCCATTTATATGAAAATAAATTTGAGAAAAATATTCTTTAAAATGATATTTATAAAATATTAATGGAACATACAATGAAATAATTCTTTTTAATTCTGTACAAGGTGAATATAATATTCATTTTCTTAATTTCAAAAGGATAGAAAAGTGGCCTGTTTTGAAAGCGGAAGGAAGATTCCTTATATTTTTTTAAACAATAAACAATTTATAAAAAGTTAATATAATAAATTATTTTCATAATGATAATTATTTTTTTGAAATCAATACATGAATCATGGTTTTATAGAAAATATGTTTATGAATGAAGAGAAAAATAATGGTTGATTTTGTTAAAACACATTCTAAAAAATATGAAGTAAAAAAGAGTGCATAAAATCATAATATAAAATTAATGAACACCAATGATAATCACAAATCATACTATATTAATGGTTTTAATAAACACCAATAATATAATTTATTTTAATGATATTTCATTAAAAATCTATCTTGATTTTAATGATATTCCCAAATAGTCGCTTAAAATGATCATAACAATGAATAAAGAAATATTAAATTAATAGATTATGTGTGTCAACATGAAAATTAAATAAAATAAATGTAACTAAATCAATTAATTTAAAAAAAAAATTTATCACATAATCTTATAATATTAATGGCCACATGAGAACAATGTATCAAAATGAAAAAAAAAATTTGTCATGAAATTATTTACCACATGGTAACATTTAATTCAATTACACATAATTGAAATAATTTAAAATTTAAATTAAAATACTATGAAGAATGAAATATATATGATATTACAGGTGAATATGCATTTTACAGTCCATATAAATGTAATTAGATGCATTACTTTACAAATTGTGTCAATGAAATGAAATTGAGATTAAATCTCTTACCTTACTCTCACTTTTTGTTGAATTCCCATTAAAATGTTGTTTAATGGTTTTCTTCATGCTACTAAAATGTACCAGAACCATTTTTATATTTTTAATATCGTATATTATCATTTAATAACATATTTTCTCACATTTTTGTAATAATCATTCATTGTTTTCATTATTTTGGTTATTAATTTTATTATTTTGTCGAGTATGATTCGAAATGAATTTTTATGTTCCTATTACATAGATCATAATTTATTAATCCCCATATGGTAAAACCACTTTTATATATCATATATATTTATTATATATGTATTTACATTAATATATAATCTAGTGATATGAAATGAAATGCACGATTCACAGAGACAGTGGGTCGTATGTACACTTGAACTCTACTTCTTTTTTATTAACGTATTAAAAATATAAGACGACATATATATATATATATATTATCATTATGGTATCAAATTTATTTCATATATATTATATTTTTTAAAATCTATCTATAATATATTTCAGGTAAAATTGTAATGGATCACCTCACTTCACAAGATTGTAGTCCTCTGTACACACGAACAACATTATCGTATTCTAAAAATATGGAAATCATGAAGTTATATATTATTAAATAATTAAAAAACATTGAGACACACACAAACACACAAAAACACACACACACACACAGACATATAACATATAAATCAAATATTAATCATATTTCGATCATCATTCTAATCCTTTGACAGTGGTAATAGAAAAAAAGTATTTCGTTCAAGATACCATATTCTATCATACACACGAACAATAAATTCATAAATGATTTTATTGAAGTTTGAACTATTTTAGATAATGACATATTAATGAAAATTGTCAGTATATTTAAAATAATTAGTAGATAATATATTTATTATATAAATAATAATTAAATCTTGTGTAGAATGAAATTAAATAAAAACTATTTTAGAATTTCATTATCTATCCATCCATTATTCTAATTAGAATTTAACTAATTTCCTTATATTTTTTTTCCAAATATAAGGATTGTACAATGAAGGGAGGGGTTTTTTGGTTTAATTATGATAGGTAATTGGTGACAAAATTAGTTTAATAGGGTTGAGTAAGGGTACGAGGGGAGGGTTGTCAAAAGTTGGTTTAGTGGAAAACGTGTAATTTTTTGAAAGAGGAAATTTCTCAATAATATTTTTACATTTAAATTGTATAAAATATAAAAAGATGCTAATATTAGTAATATGGTAGAAATAAGGACATATAATGACTATTGGAGAAGTTTGTATTTCATTTTCCAATTTAAGTTTAAAATTATTCACTTAGTAAAGACTTTTTCCCTTATTCAATGTAATTAATTACAACTGCTTTCAATAATATTTATTTAAAATAATTATTTCCCCCTAATTATATATTATAAATAATAATTAATAATTATTTAAAGTCCGTTTATCCATATTAATTATTGATTAGTGTAATATAATTAATTTAAAAATAATCTGATAGATTGGATAAGAATGTGGGGTTTAAATGTAAAACTGTTTAAAATTTTACTTCATTTGTATATCCAATTTCAATATTAAATATAATAAAATGAAAAAAATATGATAAATATCATCAATTATTTTTTAATTATTTTATATTTTAATAAATTTAAAATGTAAATTATAATTTTAAATAATTTAGTTGAAAAAAATATTTCAATTAGAATTATCTATTTTCACTATTTATTTAAAATGAAACATCTTAGAAAAATATAAAAATAACCTTAAGAATGTTTTTAAATATTAAATAAAAAAATAATTTTATTTTTTAAAATTATATTTAAAAGGTTTCGAATTTTAGTTTTAATATATGTGTTCTATTAAATGGCAGAATACTGCATTTAGAAAAAGGGAGCTTTTTGTTTGTAAAATTGTATTTGTTCTTATCTAATTTATATAAAATATATTGGATGAATTTAGAAACATTTAATTGAATATAATATATATACATTTCATTACATAATTTCAATAATAGTAATTAATTTAATTTATTAATATAAAACGTATTTGGTTCATATAAATGTATTATTGTGAAAACATTTCCATCATGTTGAGTTGAATTTTATATTCCATTATAAATAATTTAAAAACAATGAATTCAACCATATATTTTCATCATATATTTAATATTATTTTTATCCTCAAATTTATTGAGTATTAGGTATTTTTGATTTTAAATAATAATATTAATATTATTCGGTAAAACATAGTCTTACTGGAAACATAATCCATCTAAGAAAGTCATTGTTTCATGTAACTCAAGGTAAATTGTTATTGTGTCAATTGAAATATGTATCATATATTAAATATATTTGAAATATTAAATATAATATAAAATTGTGAGAGTTTATAATTCATTCTATGTTTGGTTTTGGGTTTCAAACACACTGTCAAATTAAATGTTATTCTTCTATAATTTTCCGGGTGTTACACTCGAAATTAAATTAAGTAACTGCTCCTTAGAGATATTTTTAGATGGTGTTCACAATACATAATGGGGAATAGAAATTTCCTTAAAAACTATTTAGGCTAACCCTAATAGACCAAATAAAATTAATACTTCCTTGGAAGAGGAAATATACACCATATGTGCCCAACCTTAGCACATATATAAGAATTTTGGGGAAAATATTCAATACTAGAGATAGTGAAGGGGGGCCCAAATAGTAGAATGAACATACACTGCCATTGGTATTATCATTGATCATCCTTTTCCATTTCATCCAAACATTAAAACATCCCCTATATGGTATATAAGTGGTGAAATTTAAAATCTTTCTCATCATATCCATTTCTACTATAACAACTCTATCACTTATCTATACATAGGTTGAGTGATTTTGAATATTTACACGTGATTGAATATCTAATCACATACCCTACATGTATTTCAAATCATTTTTCAATTCATTCATCACCAAATATAGAGATAAATGAACTAGATATATATAATAATTGGTTCAATCTAATAACATGTTCAGTCCCTCCAATAATTATAGAAAAATCATGGACTTATCTATTATCTAGGAATCTCAGAATATGTGATGAAAGAAGAGTGTATTGAAATACTTATAATCCAGCCCTATATTATGTATTTCGGATACCCTATAATCCCACCATATATTCATAGGAACCTTGATCATAAATGGTATACAATATATGTTGATAGTTTTATTTTTATACAAGATATTGAATTCATAATTAATATTTTCATGGTAGTCCTCCTCTGGATGCAGAAAATCTTCCCTTGTATAATTGGGGATTCTTATCTAGGAACTCTCATAATAGAGGTATGTCCGATCAATCACCTTGTTGTACCCTATCATATATTTTCTAAACACATTGAACTATCTGGGTAATACAATTAATTTCATGTATTATATCCTCTAGTAGATGTGATCCAATGGAATATTACATTTATGTGTATATCTAATTGCATCCTCATATGAAACCCATGGTGTACATCTCATAGGTTTGTTTTATAGAAACAAATATCAATAAAAGTTAAAATAAAACATGGATATCGTTATTCAAAATATTTAATTTATGTTATAAATTAGATTAAGGTCAAAAATAACCAAAGGATGTAGTAATATCCCAATATCACATGGAATAATGATTCTTGTTAAAGAAGGAGTCTCACACAAACACAATATGACACACATCAAATGTTATGAAAATCCTATCATCTATCATCTAAATGCCCCATGATATGGATACATAATGATAGAACCCTTTGATACTATTTCTATAAAACTGCCACTAGATACCCTCTATAGTATCACTTCAACTAATTATCCACTAACCAATATAGTCATCTTCATCCCCATATTTTTGAGACCACCTCTTATGCTCTAGACACGAATACGAGGGATTGATTTTTTCCATTATAAAATAAGTTACAAGACATATATACTAATATAAATTTATTTCAAATAAATAATCATATGATAAAATTAAATATTAAAATAATTGACAATGATATATATATATTTGTAAAGTATCATGAAAAACACCTCATTACATGTCAAATGAAAAATATTGGGAACCACTACCCTATGTGATATATAATGATTATTTGACCTTATCACAACCAAATAACCCTACTTAGGTGACATAAACCACGCCACCCCAGTATGGTTATTTTCTATAGCTGGTATCATTGGAAAACTGAACATTGAAATTTTTTTGAGGGAGTATGTGGCGTATGTGCTAAATAGGCTAACTAGGATCCAATTCAGTTACTCCTTATCGGGTATATGTATAATAATCTTAATATAATCAACAAAATTAAAGTATGGCATAATTATTATTTATGAAAAAATATATTAACATCCTAGTTAATAGTTCATCATTTATCCTAGTTCTAAAAAAAGATATGTAAATATTTTTCATTGGATAATATCTAGGAAATAGATATATGGAATAATGGAACACCCCATAATGTGAACCATACTATCATCATAACAAAGTCATAGATCCAAATGTATCTTGACCAAGGAATTAATATATACAAAGGAATGTTAATCCCTATATAAAATAGAAAAATGATTCTTAATATAACACTTTCCACCTTGTTAATCAAGCACCCATGTTCCTAATTTGTCTAATATTTTAAAATGGAATCATTTAATTTTTTTAATACACATCCAAAAAACCCTTTTACCATCACAACTTTTTTTGAATACCAATTATTAAAACCAATTCAAAATAATTTAATAGACTACATAACATTACCAAAATTAAATATAAGACCTATTTTCTCAAAAACCAATTAATTCATAGAAATAAATAAATCCAAGTAAATGTCAATTATTTTTAATAAAATTAATAAAATCAAGATAAATTGAATTTTATCCTATATATTATGGAGACTAAACGTGATTCCTCAATCACTGGTTTCACACTACCATAATTAGATATACCCACTAATAAAGGAATGAAAGGAATATAGATAACTGAAAATGGTCTATTTCATTGATAATATTATATTATAATCAAATTCAATTAGAAATGGTTTAGTAGAGATGTTATATTAACACATACATCATTGTACTCACACATTCCACACCATCTAAAACCAAAATAAGCCTATATGAGAGAAAAAAATTAAGGAATATATAAATAATTGATAATAAAATCATCCAAACAAATTGACTCATAAAATAAATCCTAATTACAATACCAATGGTTAGAGAGAATTTGGAAGATTAATAATATCACCAACCGTGATCAAACCCATCATGATTGATAATCAGGTCCTAAAAATAGAGATGTAAAGTGATTAAAACCACCAAACAATGATTAAAAGTGAGGAATGTTAAAAAAATAGAATCCCAATACATATGAAGGGAGATATAAGTGAGATGAAGATAATAACCCTATGGGAAAAGGGAATTAATTTTATAAATGATTTATTTATGATGAGAATTGAGCATATTTAAAGTACACTAAAAAATGGATCATGATCATTAAAGAAACGTGAATAATATTTTGGTATTTCAATTCCTTTTACATCTTTTATATTCTCATAACCTAAAAAACAAATGTATATATTCTTCCTAAATAACTCTCACATGTAGAATAAAATGTTGTGAACTAGTTCTATTACAAGAACCCAATAAAAACCCTAAATAAACTCCCAATAATCCATGGATCATCCTCGACACCCTCTAAAAATAAGAAACATAATATTAAACATCAAAAGAGAGAATACCTATATTATAGTTTTAAAAAAAATATAGGAAAAATTAATTTAATTATATTAATATTATAAACATAAAATTTTTAAATTAACAAAACAATAAATTTATATTTTCAACAGTATGTTTGGTTGCAATTTGTGATATTTCTGAAAATATATCAATTTTTCTGTTCAAATTAAAATATATATTTTCTAAATGATGTATATTTTTATTAAATGATGTAAATTTTTTCCTTTTTACTTACATCATAATGAATAAATAGTCTCCATTAATTATAAATCATATCACTAATTACATATTAATTAGTAACATATATGACATTGGTATATGTTAATTTTTAGCCATAAGAAATCAATTTTCTCAAAACATTATTATTATGTTTTATGAATTTATATTAAATTTTGTTTAGTTATTGTGAAAGAATACATTAAAAGTTTCTATAAATTTTAGAATCGGGATGTTAGAATTTGATAAATAGTTCCATTTTATTTTTCAGATAGTATTTTTATGAAGCATAGTAATATTAATTACAAATGTAATGGTAGAACTGATATAAATGGTATAAAACAATATGATATTTCCAAAACTATACTTTATAATTGTAATTATTTTTATTTTCATATTTTCCAAGAAAATAAAACAAACTGGTTATAAAAAGGACATATTTATTACAACGTAATTTTGAAAGTGAAGTTAGTATTATTATAAACAAAATGACAGGAGGCAGGTAACAAAGTCAGCTCCTATAAAAATATATTAAATAAATGTAAAATAACACAAGATAAGAGTGTCATGGAATATGTAACCAAAAGAGTTTAAAAATCACTATGAAGATCATCCTCGACAAGATTATTACAAAAATTAGGTAAGATACGTGACTAACTTGAACTAACATAAAAAATTTATCTCTTAGAAAGGGCATCAGAAACCCAATTGGCATCCTGATACACATGTGTAACATCAAGGGAGAGGACCCCCACAAGATGAAGACATTCTATATAAGATGGAAGGATCTTCCTTGGTACAGTTTGAGATAGATCCCTAAGAACATGAACAACAATAGTCGAATTGGTCTCTATCCCTAATTGATTCCAATTAAAGTGAGAAACATCTTTATATACTTTAATCATGACCTGAATCTCTGATTCAATTGCATGACCCATGCAAATAAAATGAAAGAAGAAACCTTTTACAAATCCTTATAATGTTTCTGAAAACACCACTTCAAACAGAAGGTCCAAAATTACTAGAGGATGCTCCATAAACATTGACTTTGAGCAAGATGGATATGGATAGTTACATCGAACATTCTTAATCATTAACAGCTTCTTGTACCAACCATGCACACCAACTGATCTGAAATGTACAAGGTTATCAACATCATTTTCCATAGTTCCAGTTTGAATATGTGTGACAGTATGAATGGCATAATTTATAAACAAAATACCATTGTGAAAGGAGGGCCCTTGGGTAATATCACTAATATTTATTGTAGAAGATAATAATAATTTATAATTAGTTAAAATGGTTTTTTAATATAATATCATCCTTTATCGTTTTATTTTTGTAATTTTTATTGATGAAATAATTATATTATGTTTTTGGGCATATTTAACATATTCCTTGATCGTGTAATATAAAAATCATGTTAATTATTTAAAAAAATTAAAAAATAGAAAAAATTGGGTTATTTTACTTTTGATATATATTTTTGAGGCATATCTGACATAATAATAAGGGGTTAAAGTTTTATAATTTAATTACATTAATATCATGATTTCATAATGATCAAACTAGGTACAATGTCATGAATATGAATTTATCAAAAAAAAATTAATGAAATATTAAATGTAATAATAGTAAATTCATGATAATATTATAATTGGATAGGGGAATATTGTATTTTATTTTTTATTATTTTTCCACTTATTAGTCTATTTACCATTAATAATAACATTATTGAATCCCATAGAGTCAAATACAATTATATTATACTAATTCATAATTTTTTTCATCTGTGGTTAAAACTATAATATATTGGTAAAAATATAACCTAATATGTATAAAAACTATTAAATGAGATTATGTCTAATTATATTCATACATGATTCTAAAAATATAAATTTGGTTCCACTTGAAATTGAAATAATATTTAAAATATTTTAAAAAATTATGTAATTCCATTTATGCCCCTCCCAACACATATAAAAGTGAACCTCTTATCCTCTCTTACTTACACATTTTTATCTCTATTATTTGACAAATCCCATTAAAAATATAAATTATTTATCAACACCCACATCAAATATGTATTGGTCTATCCAAATTTCTGAACACAGAAGGCTTAAGGGAAAAATCAGAGAAATTATATAAAGAGATGGAATATGTCCAAGGTGAGAAAGGTGATTTTTATTTATTCTTCAATATTATTCAAATATTCATTTAATGTGATGAAATAATGAAATAATTAACTCCCATCTACTAATTTATTTTATTATTATGGGTCATCCCATCTAAATATCCTTCAGAATCCAATGGGAAATGAATATATTACTTGTGCATTCATTTGTGTTTCAAGCACCATTATGTGATGCGTTTATTTTTTCCTCACCACATCACATGAATGGATATAATAATGTATTTAATGTATATATATATATATATATGATTTTGATTAATTAATTATAAATATTTAATGGTATGATATATTCTATTTTCTTATAATTCTGTCTATAAAAAATGACCACGTTATTCATGGATACATGTGGATTCCCACCTCTATGATGTTATTTAATTCATTCTTCCATACTAAATTTCATAGATAGATATAAAAGAGATATTAATATATAAATATAATAGTCATTTATTTATTAGTATACTATTTCTGATGGATCAATTATAAATTTTACCTTGATCATTGTATCGATGTTATTTTATAAATTGTAGAAAAATGTCATCAATTCATCTTCTGTAATCATAAATAATTAAAATTTGAATATGATATAAGTAAAAATGAAATTAATGGAATAATAAAATTGCAAATTATTATTAATAATGCAAATAATAAAAATATGTTTATTATTCAATAACCTAATGAGAATATGTGGTGCTTCAGACCCATGGATAATGGTATCTTACCACAATTTCATTTATATGAGATATAACCTATTTACAAAACATGATTTATATAGGGTTTTGGAAAAAATGGAAATGGGTTTTTCAATATTTATCTTGTTTTCATTAAAATTTATTTAAATATTTTTTGGTTTTTATTAGAAATATTTTACTTATATATAATAATTTTCTTTTCAAATACTTCTACAAAAGAACATATTTATACATAAAGTGTTTATAACAGAACTATTATAATACAATTTAATTTTATTCCAATCAATAAAAATTAATTTTCTTTTAGTTTATCGAAGGTAAATCGTTTTACTGGAGTTGTGAAATATAACATTTATTATATTTTTTAGAATGGTATGAATTTCTTATAGTCATTATATTTAATTTCTGTCATTTTTCCATTACAGGTTTTTATTTTTTTTACATTTAAAATGAATATTAAATATCCTTAAAATATTACATTATAATAATTATTTAAATGAATGGGATATTTATAATTTTATATGAAATGGTAATTTTTTCTTCATGTGAGATTAAATGGATTTCCAAAGGATTTGTGATAAAATGTTTCAAAGTTACTGATGTTTTACTCATTATATAGAACATTATAATTATTGATGATTAAAGGTAATATTGTCCCAACATATATGATGGGAAATTTTGATACATAATTTATGATGGATCATCCTAGTATAACAATCAAATGTTCTGGGTAATATCCCTTGTCCATAATTTAAAGAAGGGGGGAGTTGATCAGGTATGTTTCTACAATGGATTAATCTCAGATCAAATTATATCTGACATGGGACAACATGTGATTGTAATATAATTCTCCATGAATCCAAAAAGGGGTTTTTACTTCTTGAAAATGGTACTATATTTTTTTCAATGAGATAAGGATGATTTTCTATTATTGATATATTTTATTTATATTTAAAATTATTTATTGTGAATTGGTAATCATTTATTTGGGTTTCATATTTTTCACTGGAATTATATATTTCATTCATTAATAAGCCTAAATTATATTTCATATCATCCAATGATATTAAATGCTTACAAAAGTTTCTTGATATGTTTGAAAATTTATGAAATCCAACTCCTAATGAAGAAAGTTCCTATGAACAATTTAAGAGAAACAACAGTAAAATAATATTATGATCGTAGGAATATATTTTTGTATATAAAAATGAAACTTTATGTTAGTTATCACTATATAATGTAATTATTTTTCCAATTCACTAATACAATAAGCCCGAACTATCATTGAAATATTAGAATATGAAATTTTTATCAAAATTCATGTAATTATTTGTTTATTATGTTATTATTGATTATAAATGTTATCAATGAGATGGTTAGAAAATAGGGTCTTTTATAAGAAAAAAATTATTAAATTATCAAGGATTAGTATAATTATTGAACAATATCAAAATTCGTTTTACAAAAATGACAATATGTGTTTTTACTAGAAATGAAAACCATATCAAGACACAAAATAGTAGGTGTAGACTAAAGAAAATATGTGTCTAGCGATAATATACCAGTAATTTATTTTTTACTATTATCATTATCATCACCTAATTCATGAACAATATCCCTACCTTTTCATTTTTTTTCATACACCCTTAAAGTAACACTATGGTAAATCACATTATATATATGTACCATTACGAATAATTGGAGGATAGAACAAATTGAAGCTGATGATAAAACTTATTGATATGGGATAAACATAAATTTTATAGGGTTAAAATGTCTGAGTACTATCATAAGATTAATCTATTTGATAAAAAATTGGAAATTATAAGATATGATATATCATTGGGAAAATATTTACGCTTTTTCAATGAAGTATGATTTACTTTTAACCCATTCTTTTAACATGTTAATGTGTTTTTTTATGGAATAATTAATTTAATATTTTTGGAAATATTTTGGATGTAACTGATATACATTAGGGGTTATATGATCATTAATGTTTGGGTAAATATGGTTATTTGATATAAATGTGTTTTAACATGTTAGAATCAAAGGATTTATCATATTGATAAATATTATATTGAAATATGATTCTATAACTAATTTGAAAGAGTTATTTTTGAATAATATTAATATATTGGAAAATTTATATGCTTAAATTAAAAAATAATAATCTTTCCTATAATGGTAGTTTGTTTTTGGAATAATTGTATAATTTTCTTTAAGAATAATATTTGATTTTATTAAATTTATGGTGATTGGCGATAATTCTATAAATGAATATAATATTTCAAAAAATATTTTATTATACAATATATAGTATAAATATCTGAATATATGTTTTGTTTATATTATTCAGAGATAAATTTTTTATTGTCCAAAGATGAATATGAGATCTAATCATTTTTATGCATAGGTCTCAGTATTCAATAGAAATATATTTTATAGTATTATGGAGAACTAATTATGGAATTAAATATTTCAAACATTTTATGTTATTATATAGATTGTTGAAACCAATGTATAAAAAATTATTCATATTTTATATTACATTACATTGTTATACAAATTTCAGGTTTTTATTAACATATAAATAAACAAGGAATAATTAATTATGTTTTATAGATCTTTAAATAAATTAACAATTAATTTTGTTTCTCGTGAAATGAAAAAAAATAATCACCCTTAATATTCATTTCTTGGTGTAAGTGGAAACATAACCCAAATAACAACTGATTGATGAAATTATAGTTTTTGAATGGAATTAAAAAATTTAATTATAATTTTTATATTTCTATATCATTATTATTATAGAATCCATCTAGTTTAGTCAAATGATATTGTGGTAAAATATTTCATCATAGTACATTCATTTATTTTGAAATGATGATCACAATTATCCTATACTGATTTAGGAAATTTTATATCATTATGTATTGCATGACCAGGTTCTATATCACTTGAAATTATTAATTGGATGTTTTTATACTTTTAATTGTACTAATATTAACATTAATACAATTTTCTCCTTATTTTGAAACCAATATTTTAATCCATGTGAATATAATTTTTTGGTTTTCCTTTTTTCCATTGGATGTTTTATTATTCTTTTTAACAATTTGGGTTTTCAGTTAATAATTTTTTATTTTTTAAAACTATACGCATTTCACTATCATATATTTTTTCATCAACTCCATGGAATCAATATGTGAAAAACTCAATCCATTTATAAATAATGAGATAAAATTATGGGGATTAAATTTCATGATGTGGTAAAATCTTACACATATAAAATTCATTATAATAATACAATTCCTCATTTATAACTTAACAAATAACACCTAGCTGTCATTGAATTTTTATTTTATATGAAATTTTTATTTTTTAAATATAACCTTTACAATGTAGCTATTAAATTTTCTGTTATAATAGTAATAAAAAATATAAGAATTTGTATAAATGATTATAGAAAATATTTTTTAATTTATATGATTCAAATTTTTTGCAATGTAAATTTATTCTCAATAAATATGTTTTTTTTAATTATTTATTGAATTTTTTTCTCATATATTATAATTTAATTATATTTTTTTTTAAAATATTATTTTTTAAATTAATGTAATTTTTTAAATAAATATATAAAAAAATTTGGTGATTTTTTTATTTCTTTGAAAATATTTATTTTCATTTAAATGATTATAAATAAATTTTATAAAAAATATTATCAACAGTTTTAATTGAATTATGTAATTTATAACTATCAATATGAATGTAATTTTATATTAATTTTAAATAATTAATATTTAATTATATAAAATCATGTGAATTCTAAAGGAATCAGAAGACCTATACTAAAAGGAATAAGGTGTAATCCAAATATCATATTCAAGGAGAATGAAAAGGTCATATCTAATCTCTTTGATGTATATTTATTTATCTATTTTATTAAAATATTAAATGACAATTATAATATAATAATAGAAATATTTTAAAAATCCAATATATGTTTCTTTGACTATGTTTTAACCCATTTCTAAATACCTTTCCTCACTTGGGGAATTTAAATCATTAATAGTTCACACATGTGGATTACGACCTCCACAAACCCTTGTGTTTTATTTTTCATTTCCCCACAAAAAAATGATTGTTAATGAATTTAATGTATATATAATATTTATGAAATTATTTTCATTATTTAATGATATTATATAATCTATTAAAGTAATATTTTGTCCATTTTATAATTTTAATGATCTTCATGAATACCTACTGATTACCTCCTCCACATTGCGATGTGATTAATTTTCACTTAAAACCTATAAGGCTACATATAATTGTGTATTGAATTTATAAATATAATATTTACATCATACATATGTTTTTATATAGGATTTATGAATTAACCATGTGACCATGAAAAAATAATCGAAATCTGTTTAGAAATATGAGAAGAATATCTTAAAAACATTTTACATTAATTTAATTTACCATTTAGTTGAATATTTCATTCATAAAATTAAATTATAAATATTACTAAACCTTAAATTGTTTATTAGTAAAGTAAATAATTGCCATAATATTTTAATTATGTTGTTATTAGGCCTTTGTAATGAGCTAGACTCACTGAAATGGTTTTATAGTCTAAAATTGTTGCCCTTGAGAAATATTCAATTCTAACCACATGTTTTATTTTTTGTATTGTATAATCTAAAATAATGTTATATTGTATCAATATATAGAAAATTAATTTTTTAGATATCCATTCTATTTTCATTACACTAATTTTTCACTTGGTTAATTTTTATCATTTTTTATTATTTTTCTTTAAAAATATTTTAATTATTTCAAATTTTACTCTAAAACTAATGTCTCCCAATTTTTTTAATATTATTTATTATCATTCTTACTCATAAATGGATTATATAATAAATTGTTTGTCATCATTGAGTTTACTTTAAATGGAAAAAATATAAAATTCATCGCCTTTTCAAACTACGTACTTTTATCAATTTGGTGAAACGAATAATTTATTAACATTGATGAAATGATTACAATTTCCCTTCATCATGAATATTTATTAATTTAATTTATTATTACAAGATTACATGGTTATTTTAAATAAATTAATTTCCCTTTTGTTTTTGTAATTTTCCATTTCAAATATTTTCCAAGAAAATCTGATATATTTCATTTTCCATTAAAATTTACAAGTTTTTAAACATTAAGTTTATAAGATCATTCAAGGTATTTATGATTAACAAGTGTAAGAATGAAAATGTTTTAGTCATGATATATAACATAATAATTATACATGGTGATTGGTGAGAATAATTTATATTCTATGATCGATGATCTTGATATAACTTATACCACTAGTGATCACAATATCCATCTCTAATGGTGGGTATTGTTCCTTATAATTATAAGAATGAAAGATGATTTTAACTGGGGATTTTTATTATCACAAAATAACATTTCTACCCTAGATACTCGATAAACGAGCTGGAACTAACATGACTCAAACGACATTCCTGATACCCACATGTTGGAAGCTAGCACATAGAATAATATAATATACAAGTGGAAACAATTTTTTCCACAAGACATAGTGATAGTAAGACAAGAAAGTAAATATTCTTATAAAAGAATATATTCTGGGGATAAAGTACCAGAATACAATAATGAACATAAGATAAAATAACTAAAACCCATTTAATAATAAGTGAAGAAACAACCCCAAGGTCACTAAGGAGAAAACTATCTGAGACAACTATTCAGCAGCCGGATCCACCTCCTAGAGATCCCTTCCCATTGCTTGAACCTGTAAGAAGAATGTCTCCAAACACATGAAGGAAAAAATCTGTGTGTGAGCCTAATACCAATTTCACACCATAATAGATTAAATACCAAATTCCAATTATAGATTAACAAATTAAAACCACCCAATTTTCAATATAAATAGGTTTGTAAAATCAAAATAATAGTTAAAAAATCATGAAACACATTTTCAAAATTATGGGAATATACATTTAAATAATATGATATTCTTTCCAAAATATGGAACATTTCTAAAACAATAGCTTAAGTAAAAAAATTATATAAATTAGTTAATAAAAATCTAGAAGGCTTGTAATGCAGTTAAAAAATAGTGGAATAAATTCATATCTCAAATATAAATAAGTGAGAAACATGGTAAACATAAAAAAATTTATGATAGTAATAACCATATATGGGATTCCACACTCTCTATGTTAAAAAAACAAAATGAAAACACTCACACCCCTTGGACATAAGCCAGAGGCAAATCATTACCCTCCCACCAGGGAGGTGACCCACCACATGTTTGTTTTATAATGTTGTCACATTTTAGAGTAATCAAATAACTAAATAACTAAAAAAGGATTAAACGTGATATTAAATATTAGAGAATTTATACTAAGACAACATAAAATACAATAAATCGCATTCATCCACGTAAAAAAGTAAAATGTTTTCCATTTTATACCAAAATATGTTTTATTCAAAAACATGACTCTTTTGAAAGATAATACCACTCTGTTTCGATTAAATTATTTTAATCTATTTTCATGAAATTGAAGTATATTCAAAAATGATTCCATCCTTCTAATAATTAATTTTCACTGTCTAATTCAACAAATTAATTCTATACATTTCCATATAAAATATTTATATTTAATAATTTAAATCTGTAAATTTCTATAATCTCAATCCAATTCAATGGAATTGGGGGGTTTTTTAAATTTATATTCAAAAAAAATTTCAAAACATTTAATTCACTAGAATTAGATTTCACCAAGGAAATTGAATACAATTATAAGAAATTAAATTTATATCAGAAGTTGAAATAAATCAAGAAATAAAATAGTAATCAATTTGAAAAAATCCGGATAGAACCACCTACTTATTAGCTAAATAATGTTCATCTCAATAATTCCTCTCAATGAGACCAATGGTGAAGGATATGTTGAAACCTAACCACAAATTATGATCTGACACTAAAGGGAATCGATTAATTAATCCCAAATAGATCTATGGAAAACCCATGACGATAGAAAGAGAGAAAATTCAATAAATATAGAGAACATTTTCCCCAGAATCACAAAACAAGAAAAATGACATCCAAAGATGATCAAATCAATAAAAAATAAGGAGTACCTCTGAAAAATTCCTTGGGAGAGTTCTGGTTTGAGTGAAAAGTGGCCTACAAATAGTAGACCAAGTAAAATAGAAAAACACATGTCTTACATTTGTGTGTCAGATAGGTCATGATGTGTACCCAAGGGTCATGACGTGAAGTCCACGATGGATATTTTATGTTGAAAAACCTATCACCTCATATAAAAAATCCAAATTTTCACCCCACACAACGTCTACCCACAATTCATGACAAGTACATGCTAACAACCTGACCTCACCCTACATGACTTATATCTAGAAACTATTACACGATGTGTTCCTTCTATGCATCCTATTTTAAACCTAGATAAAACCCATTAAAAACATTGAACCAATGGGGAACCTTAATGAAACGGAAAAAAATTTCTAATCAAGGTAATAATATGCTAGAATGTCTGCACCATAAAAAAATTCTACCCCAGAAAGCCCTTGTAAATGAATCCATACCAAAGATATGAGTCAAATTCTCTATTATTAGTGCCTCACATTCCCACATCACATGATTATCATAGACAAGAGGAATAATATCACAAACTGAAGGAATATTCCTTCTACAAAGTAACATGGTATCAAAATCTACTATGCGAAATAGTTCCTTAGAAAATGATCAATAATTCTCGATATCAGGATCACTCTATCTTTAATAATGAGATGGATAATATAGATACTTTCCTAGGTGGGATACAAGGAACAAGTTATGTATCGACATTAGCTACGTTGAATTTTCTAAACGGTAAACAAACTTCCCGACCTTCTTAAGAACCTCAAAAAATCCCCACAAGGCATGGAGCAAGCATCACATGTCTCCAAAGATTTTGATAACCCAACTGGGGTGAAACCATGAAGAACATCTGATCACCTATTGAAAACCCCAAAGGTCTACGGTGTTGATTAGAATAAGACATATATCAACTTTTTGCTGTCAAAATTCTCTAATGAATCAGCTGGATCGTAGTTGTCATCTGACGCACCAAGCTTGATCAAACCATGGAACAGTAACCAATATCTTACTAAGAAAACATAGATTTAGGGGGCTGGATATACAAGGACATTAATAGACCCATTCTGATCATAGAACCATATCTTTTTTTGTATTAAAAAAAACCAGTCCCACGTGATCATCCCAAGCCCCACCAATGTGGAGAATATAAAAATAAAGCATATGTCCATGAATATGTATAGATCATTATATTTTTCCATTTGACTATGGATGGTAGGTCGTGGTCAAATGGACCTAGGATCTTAGTTCCTCCTAAAGGCATCTCCAAAAGATTAATGTAAAGCAAGGATTCATATTAGAGAATACATTTGATGGATCTCCAGGAAAATGAACAATCTATTTCACGTAGAGATTTCCCAAATCCTCAACTTTGGACATATCTCAAATGTGTATGATGTGTGATAACTTGGTTAACATATCAAACAAAATCCATACGTCTTCTTCATTTTTATGGTATGTGAAAAACTGACCAAAAAATCCATAGATATCCCATCCCACTTCCAGTATGGAACTAGATGTGGATTAAGTAATATAAAATGTTTCTGATTCTTAGCCTTAACCTACTCACACATATAGCATGTAGAGACAAACACAACAATTTCCTTCTCATTCCCAACCACCAAGACTACCACCTCATTTTACAGAACATATTTGTGTTCCCCATGTTCAAAACCCTCTAGGTGTTATGGAATTCTCCCATAATAGACTTTGTTCCTCATAACAACACAAAGAAGTAGTTATGATAACCTAGAACACCATATTTTGAGAATGAATATAGGGAAACTATCTCCCAACCATAATGGGTTTCATTAATTTTTCAGAAGTCATCATCAATCTTTTGATCATGAAGAATCATCTCAGGAAGAGAAAATATCAAATGAACTTATGCCAAGGAAACCTCAATAATTTCCTCCTAAACTCCAATATGAATATATGCCAATAGATCCATCAAATTACACTATTATATGGAATATTTTCCTTCTTTTGATGGATGTTTCCTGCTCAAGGAATCTACATTGACGTTCCCTTTCTCTATGGAATCGTCGATGTCAATGTCAAAAGATAGTAGTTACTCCACCTAATGCCTCAACTAGAGATTCAAATGTTTTTGAGAGAAGATATAACTTAGTCTTTAGTTTTCTAAATACATCATAAACCATCCACCAAAAAGATAGTGTCTCCAAATCATAATCACTTGCATCACTTCTATAAGCTTGAGGTCATGGGTAGGAAAATTCTTCTCATGTGGCCTATGATTATGTGATCCCTAAGTGATTACATGATATACCTCAACAAGGAAACATCTGATGCCTAAAACTGATGCATCCAAAAATACCACATAGCCTTACTCAGCTTCCAGAAGAGTCATCACTTACAAAATAGTCAACAAATTGATCATCTCAAAAAATTGTATATGGAATTTATCATCCCTTGAAATGATCACCCCCTGTAAAGTTAAATATGTCACTGTATAATCCTTCATAGAGAAGTTTTTCATGATCTTGTAGTAATATCCAACTAATACCAAGATTCTATAGATATTGAATATATTTTGTGGTTTCTCCCAAGTCATAAAATCCACCACCTTCTTAGGAATAATATATAGATACAATTCAGTCACCAGGTGTCTCATGGATTTCACTTCTTGAATCTAGAAAGAATACTTTGAAAGCTTCGAATAATGGTTGTGATTTACCAACAGACTCAAAACATTTCTCAAATTATTAACATGATCCTCTTGGAAATTGGTGTAGATAATAATATCATCCACAAAGACTAATAAAATGTCATCCAGATACTCATCGAAAGTATTGTTCATTAAGTCCATTAAAACTGCTTGAGGATTTGTTAAACAAAAGTGAATAACAAGATACTCATAGTGGCCCTTCCAACTTTGAAAGGTGGTTATATGAATGAATTATTATTTTATCCTCAAATGTTTGTGACCATATCGATGGTAGAAAATTGAAATCCACTTCTCCTTTTTCGACTTATAAAAAAGATCGACATTCCATTGGAATGAATATTTGTTCATTATCGTAACTCAATTGATATTTTGATAATCAACACATATGTGTAGAGAACCATCATCCTTCACCGAAAAGATAATATGCACTTCCCAATGTGACACACTTGGATGAATAAATCCATTCTAAAGAAGATCATACAGTTGCGACTTCATCTCTTTCTGTTGAGCTTGTGTCATTCACTATGAGGGAATATATACTAGTTGAGTTATAGGTAATAAATTAATAGAAAATTAATCCTCTCTCACTAGTGGAACACTATATAAATCTATGGGAAAAATACTACGAAACTCGAGGATTACTGGAGGAAGATCACCACCCATTTAATATCTCTTTGTGTTAATAGGAAAAACTTATATCACTTTTCCAAAATCTGGATACGATGCAAAGGCTCTACCTATAATTGGGCCGCATTCCCCTTAAAAGATATGTGGTACACCAGTGGGAGTATTAAAGTATACCCTTTGAAGATAAAAATCAATTGGGGATTAGTTTTCTATGGGACATTCAATCTTGAATATGACCTCAATATTTTTTATATAAAGCACCAAAATACACCATGCATGCTCAACATATGATAGAGTGGATACAAAATAAGGACTAAAGAGTCCCTTATATCTATTCATTATAAGGTGTGTAGTAATATACATTTCACAAGATAGTTTCTCTATAGAAAGATTGAGAATATTAATGACAAAAGTCAAATTAAATGTATGAGAAACACAATTATCGAAAAGTGAAGTAACTAATGATGATGTTTTAGTAATGGAACCTCTCATAACTGCTGGCCATATGCCTTATTCCATTGGAAACACTTCAGTTGTTGGAAGAAGCGTCATTTAGGATGCTTGTGGCTAGAACCCTTCTGTATATGATTCTCGTGACTTCCCGATAGTTTTAGGGGGAAATGATGATCTTGTACCACAACGTAGAGTAGAAATGTGAAGGTAGATCCTTTGAAAGTGTCCATAATATCTACAAGAACGATAGTCTATGGGTTCCTCATTGAAGCAATTATTATAATTTATTATCTTTCCAAACTCATTTCATACCAAAGAATATATTCATGGAGCTTTAGTTGGTTTGGAACGACACTATCATCGATAACTACCCCATGAATCATCACACTTTGGTTTTCCATTGAAGGAACTAACACTTCCACTAGTAGAAAAAGGAAATCTCTTCAATCCTAACTTCTCTTCTTGGTTTACCTGAACCATCATAGCCCTATCCAGCACATCAGTATAAGTTGTATTATTCAACAACAATTCCAGATAATGTATGTCTCATAGAATATATATATCTAATGGTTAATCATTAATCATCTAATTAGATAAAATCTCACGAGAAAACCGCACCAGCTCAGAAAAGTGGTTTGGATACACAATCATGGATTTTTCTGCCTGCTTTTTCTTGTATAACTCTATAGAAATAGTAAACCCCATTGACTCTAGGTAGAACTATTTGGTGAAAATAAACCATGGAGTCTTTCCAATAAAATCCCCCATGATTCCTTCACATCACCATCATGTCTTTCAATCTCATGCTCATCCCTTACAGTATGAAGCTAGAACACTTCACCCTGATCTTGTATATTGTTGCCAACAACAAAAAAACATACATTCTTTCCTAACCATTCATCAACATATTAAGGGTTAGTGGAGCCTTTAATTTCTAGTGGCATTGAGAAAAGGAACATTTGAGAATGATTTTGAGGAACATCCCCTTGATTATCTATATCTTGAGCCTAAGTTGTAAATGGAGGTGGTGCATGTCCATGAGCTTGGATAGCCTACATAATCACCTCACCCAGATTGAGATCAATGAAATTTTCTTGTTTAGGATCAACATTATCTTCTACATGTATCTAATTCTCATGTATTTTTAGAGGCATGATACCAGAAAACATTATTTGGTAAAATGAATTTTTTTATTAACTCTTGAAATGAGAAACAAGAGAAGATAATATCTTCTCATAAAAGAAACAAGATTTGAATTCTACAAAATGCACATATTAACAGGGAAAAGGATATAACTAACCCACATATTGGATTTCCTTAACCAATATCAGAGGCTGAAGGTTTATTTTAGTGAGATATACTAATTAATCATTCAAAATTACCTTGTAAGTCCTGAAAAGATTTAAAAAATGCATACTAACTCCAAGACAAAAGCTGAATGACCTCTATTGGTAGAAATTTATCAGGAACCATCTTGGCTAACCTAGTAACCTGATAATTGATCCAACCATGACATGATATGAATGAAGTTCCTACTCTCTATGAGTTTTAAAATAGTACTGGGAATTATACAACATTATAGTGGTAATGATTTTATCCACATGATATAATCTATTTAATACAAGAAAGTCAATATGTACATAAAAAATATCCAATGGGATTAAATTACATGAATATAATGAGGAACAGAATCCCAAAGTACTGAAACCTAAGTACTAATATGGGATGAAACAACCCATGGTCCTTGAGGAAAAAACTCATCTAGACCACGATTCAATAGCTGGAGACACCTCTATAGGATCCCTCCCCATTTCTTGATTCGGGAAGATTAATTTCTATAAAATTGAGAATGAAAAAGTCTGATGTGAGCCTAATACTACTAGAGTTCCCACAATGTTCCTCAATAGATACCAAATATAGATTATCCTAATAATTGATTTCAATTTTCAAGGTATATAAGTTTGAAAAATTATAATAATATTTATAAAAAATGTGTTATACATTTTCTAACTAATGGAAATATAATTTAAATTATCAGTATATTCATTTAAAAATATAGAACATTACTAAACCAATGTATTAATAGATACATTTATTTAATACGATTAATATAAATTTAGAAGGGATTTCAATCAGTTAGAACAACATTGGAATACATTTATATCTCAAAAATAAACATTCGAGCAACATGGACATCTTCGAAAAGTATGATAGTGTTAACATGGTATAGGATTCCGCACCCCCTATGCAAAAACATTAAAATAAGTATAATAATTCTTCCTAACCCTAGCCATATGTGAATTGTCACCCTCCCTTCAAGGATGTGACCTATTGTAGGATTGTTTTACAATTTTTTCATAACATAGATTATATCTAAATAACTCACTAACAACCTATAAATTTAATGTGATTTAAACTAATGTGAAATTTATTTTAAGAATCATTGAAATAAAATAAATTCAATTATTACATTTAAATAATTAAAATTTCATTTCATTTAAAACCAAAAGTTATTTTATTCAAAAACATGCCTCTTTTAGAAGATAAACCACAATGTTTCTATAAAATCTTTTGAATCCATTTTCATGATTTTGAAATCCATTGAAACCAATTCCAACCTTTCCATTATTGATTTTCACAATTAAATTCAATAGTTTAATTGAATTTTTTTTCATAAAATCCCTAATTTCAATTCAATAATTCAAAACATCCAATTTCCCTAATCTAACCCTAATTCAATGTAATCGGGGGTTTTCCAATCATCGATGGCAAAAACATTTTAGAACTCCCAATTAACTTGAATTGGGTTTTAACAATGCAATTGAAATCATGTTTTTGAAATTGAATTTGAATAATCTGTTATAATAGATTAATAAATAAAATGGTAATCAATTTTTCCATATTTGGACAGAACCACCTACCTGTATCCCGATGAAAAACACTTCCCATTAGCGAGATCAAAGCATAAGGAGATCATGAAACCCAACCAAGAATCATGATCCCTTACGAAAGGGCATGGATATATCAATCCCAAGGAGATCCTTTGAAAATTGAGTATGAGAGAAATAATGAAACATGAATGATGAGGGAAAATAATTACCCGAGAATCAAAACACAAGAAAAATGATTATCCAAAGCTGATCAGATCAATCCTAAAGGAGGGGATCCTCTTAAAAAATTCTTAGGGGGGTATTAGTTTAATATTGATGAGGTATAGAGAGAATAAATTGAGTGAAACTACCAAACACATGACTTGATGCTTGGTGTGCTGTAACATACCAAGTAAATTAATATTAATACATTTTCATATTTATTATTTTTTGGGAATTTAATATTAATTTTACATTAAAGTGGATTTTATGTTTGATGGAGTACATGATATGAAACAACAAGTTTCATTGAAATCTTATGTCGCACACAATGCTGAGTCATAATAATAAAATAATAATATAATATTATTTTAAATAATTGTTAACACCTAGAATGTTGTAATTTTTGGATTGAATAAGACTATGTACAACATGAATATATATTTTTGTTAAATTTTTTTACATTTTTTCAAATAAAAGTTAGAGGTTTAAAATGTCAATGAATCTATTTTTAAGCCTAAATACTCTAATATTCATTAAAAGGTCGATTAAATGCATTTTAATGTAGAACATTATTTAAAATTACTTTTGGTCACATTTATATGTTCATTTTGAAAAAATAAAATAATTCTTTATAATCATGACATCAAAATTTACATCGGGTATCTTTTTTTCCGATAAAAAGTCATTTTTAATGAATAGTAAAAAATATTGTTTTTTTTATTCAAAACCACCTTTAAATATAATTTATTTATATTGATTGATTATATTTTTAATTGTTTTTAATGTGTAATTATAATATATTTTTTCCATTTAATCTGATTCTAGCCATTGGATGTAATTTCACTTTGATATTGGACAATAACACGTTTCAATCCTTTTATAGTTATTGTTTATTAAAAACATGGTTTCTATTCTAAAAATTGGAATTAATTCAAAATTAATTAGTCCAAATTATATTTTCTTAAATTGTTAAAATAGATATCATTTTTAAATTTATAATATCAAATATATCATTGGATGAATTATTATAATTTTTCTAAAAATCAATAAATTTTAAAGAATAATGAAAACACTCAGTTGTAGTTAAAAACTGTTTTTTTCATTAAAATAAAATTTTACCACATCTGTGAGTAGAATTTAAAAAATTAGACATACATTTTTTTGTTATTGGTATGTATAATGTTGTTCAATAAGATGTGTATAATTTTTCGTAAACAGTAACTTTTTACTTTTATTTATAGTGAAAAAGGTAAATAGGGTAATTCAAGGAAAAAACATTATTATAATAACATAAAATTACCATAACTCAAGTTCTATCCTTATTTTATGAGTTATGGGCGACCAATAAAATCCTTGGGTGAGATTTTGGATTTTTAGAGCCACTTGGGTAAGATAATATCACTAATAACTTTTTTATTTTAAGTAAAAATGAAAATATCATAAACATGTATTATTTTACTAAAACAATTTTAATGATGGGTTATATAATTGAAATATTTGTCTATAAATATTCATTATAAATCTAAAACAATTTACATAATAATGGAATTTTATTTATAATTTTTAGACATAAAATAAATAAAATTATTTCTGACATAATAATGATGCAGTGTTTACATCATCAATGAATGATTTGTATAAATATGATTATAATGATGAAAATAATATCCAAAACCTGTCCAATTAATATTGGATTATTTTATTTCAAACAAAATTCAACTTCTCTCCAACATTAAGAAGTTTTGGACTTTTAGGACCAATAAATCATTATATACTAAAATAATATTTTCAGGCATTCCTAAACCTCGCTATAAAAAGACCTCACCTCAAACCCATTACTCAAACCTCTCAATCCCCTTGGATCATCCAAAATATGCCCAAATAATCACCCAATATCCCTATCTTACACCTATTATACTTTCCTTTGGCATAAGTCACTTCAATACATCATTATGTGTCAATCAAAAAGAAGTTACCAAATTTTAAGGTAACGTCTTCTTTTATGTTCATTTCTATTATTTTTCTTTTCTATCCCCCTAAACTCTTTTTATTCGTTTATTTTATAAAAATACCAATATCATCAAAATAATAGTTTTTTATGAGATTTATTAAAACTACACTTTCACACCCCTCTATCTAATTGGTAAAGAACATATTATTTATGTGGACGACAAACTATTGCCTCACGAAACGATGATTGTTCAATCTTCAACTACCACCTCTTTTTGTGGCCATTGTGATGTAAATGTATTTATATGTGATATATATAATTTTTATATTGTCTATAGGATTTTTTACTTTTAATATATAGAATACATTTTTTTCGTCCATAGTGGGTAAATATGATAATTTATTTGAGGAAATACAAACTACTACCCCCTCAAAGTGATATGACACATTCATGCCATACGTGGACCGTATAAAGGATGGAGTTAATGAAATTATATATGAAATTACACTGGAATTTTAATATACCTATTTATCATCATGTTTTCATTCCATTACAAATACAAAATAGAAATGAATGCAGCGTTCATGTCTATGTACGACTTACTGTCTCCATGAATAGTGCATTTAATTTCATACCTCCAAATGTAATGTACTATTATAAATACATACATATTCTATATATATAATATATATACGATACCTAAATCATGAATATAATTATGGAAATAATTAAATTTTTAACACATAGAAAAATTTTAAATATAAGTTGTTCATTATTAACTTAAGTACCAGATATTGATAAAATGAACATTATTAACATAAATGATTACAGAATGTTTATAACATGGAATTAAGTGATATAAATAGAATAATAAATATAAAATATGTTCTTAATAAAGTATAAATTAAATTTAGTTTATTATTCCTGAGATTAAAGAAAGGATGATTCATGTCAGACATGAGGTAAGGGACTTTGTGTCAATCTCCTTTCAGTGAGGAATATTTTGTTTTATACAAATATTTCTTTTATATAGTGTATAAAATCCATTTACTTTTCATTTCATTCAAATGAAATATTTTTCTATAAATCTTTTTACTAAATGACCAAAAAATAATGTTTCATTTTAACGTAAGGGGTGACAATTGCCTTTCCACCACCACAAGTATTATTTGATCGATGGATTCCTTAAATAGAGGTAATGTTTTTAAATGAAAAATAAATTCCATATTCTATTTTTCATATTTTGGTAATGAAAATTGTTTTGATAATGTATTTGTTATTTCAATATATATAGTTGATATATTTTGATTGAAATGTAGAAATTTTATATTTCTTTTATGTTTGTTTTATGTGTTATGAATATGCTGTGGTTCTTGGGAATTATTTATGTATACAGGTGCATACATAATAAACCTAGGGTGGGTGAGTGTGAGATAGATCTCTAATTCCATGTGTAACCAGACCGAGGAAAATTTAAATTTCTCTCATAAGAGATTTAGGGAATATATTGTGAATGTTATTCCAAAAGTGACTCCATACATAGTTGTGAATGCTATAACATAATTATGTTATGTATGTCACAATTTGGATTTATTATTTGTGATTACTTTGTGTTATTCAAAAATTGTATGATTTAATGAGGTCTGTTAAATATATTGTGTTATGCATGTATTGATGAATAAATGTTTTCTTTATTTATTTAATAACCCTTACTGTTCTTTTTATGCTCATTCCATGTTTTGATATGTTTTTCATAAGACTTAATGATGAATGTGATCAAGAATGGGGTTAAGGAAATTTCATGCTATCTAAATTATGTAAATATTCATCAATATTTTTTTTCAAGAGTATTTATTTTTTGAATAAATATAAAATTAGTAGAAGTGTCTACATTGTAATTTTTGACATGCAATGTAATAGTTAGGGCGTAAATCTATAAAACTCTAAACCTAAAAATATCATCAATGTGAATTATCAATTTAATTCGTGATTATGTAATGTTTTATAGATGGGTCCTTATAGATGATATTAGAGCTCTGTTTAGATAAATTTTGATGTTAGGATATTGTTAAATTATTGAGCATAAATTAATTTATGGTAAGATTGAGATGATATATCATTTACATATTACCATGTTTCTTTGCCTATGATATTTTTGGGTTCACAATGGTTTTCCATAGAAAAAATAGGGTAGCTATGAGGGGACGACATCAGAAGGAAGACAATCATTCAAATCAGAAAACTGAGATGGTTGAAATCGGAACTGAATAGTTTGTTGTTGTGATGGAACAATTGTCTCAGGATATAAATGGTAGTGGTATCCATGCACGAGATCTACCACATCAACCACAGAGGAACATGTCATTAGTGAAGCATTTCATGTGGTAACATCCCCTATCATTCAGAGGATCACCAATCCCTGTGTTAGCTGAATGGAGGATTAAATAATTAGAAATGATTTTTGATGTCATGGGGTATTCAAAACAACAAAATTTTAGTCTTAATTCTAACTATTTTGAAGGTGAATCTGATCAAGGGTGGTCTATGGTTTAAAATATACGGGATAGTTATGAGATTGATGCTCTTGATTGGGATTAATTCAAAGGTATGTTTCCTGAGAAATATTTTCTTAAGGGGGTTCATCTTATTATAGAAAATAAATTCCTAGAATTGAGGTAGGAGGATTAATTAGTGGATTATTATGAAATAAAAATCACTTGACTTGGAAGGTTTTATCCAAATTTCATACGAGTTCTTGATAGTGAAATCAACCATTTTTATCAGGATTAATACTAAATTATCGAAGGGGTTTAGGTTCTTATGAGTTCAAAAGTTATGAAAAACATGTTTGATGTGTAGAGAAGGTGGAAATTATGTTTTCAGATGATTATGTGTTCTTTGAAAAAATAATAGAATTAAAGGTCTACGTTCCAGATGAAGTGGAAAAACTCTTCCAAAAAATCTGATGGTAAGAAACTAGAATTTACAGTTTGTGAAAATTGTTGTTAAAATCATGTTGGGGAATTTATTTTGTATTATATTAAGTGATACCTATGTGGAAAATTGGAACATAAGGATCATAATTGAATTAGAAATGATCATTTTAATGTGCAGAAAAATATGATTTACAGTTAGTAAAATATTTTAAGTGCAATGAAATGGGTCATTATGAAAATTAGTGTCCAAAGAAGAACTCAACTGAGGGAATGCAGGTAGAATACATGTAGAAAGGGGTGGTGAAATACATTGCTAATACATCAACAAATGTTGGGTCATCGAATGATGTAATATTAGGTACACTGTTTGTTTTTTAAGATTATGTTAATATGTTGTTTGATTTATGGTATACACATTCATTCATTTCTGAGGAGTTTTCTAGTAAATTGGGAATTACATCTCAATATAAGAATCTAAAATTTATGGTAAAAGTACCGTTGGTAATGTTGTGATAAAATGAAAATAGAAGAACCTTCATATACATGTGTGGGGAAGGATTCTACCTGCAAACCCTATTGTTTTGCCTCTTGTTGAGTATTATGTTATTTTGTGAATGGATATGATTTCTATTTATCATTATAAGACTAACTGTAGAGCTAAAGAGGTTTCTATTCAAAAATATTTTTATTTTGTTTACAATAATGAACCCTTAATTTTTATGACATATCAGGTATATAATAAACTAGTAAAAGAAGGAAATGAATGATAACTCAGACATATTGTTGAAAACAAAGGAACTGTTCAGACTAAGGATGTGACTATGGAAAATGAGTATCTTGGCCTTTTTATTGGTGATTTTCCTATTATAATACCGGACCGGGAAGTTGAATTTAATATTTACTTAATTCCTGATTCTAAGACAATTTTAAAACCCCATTATTGAATGGCTCAAATAGAAATTATAGAGATAAATAAGTAATTGCAAGTTTTATTAGATAAAGGTTTAATTCAACATATTATATCACCATGGGGTTCTCCTATCTTGTTTATTAAAAAGAAATGTGGTTCAATGAGACATTACATTGATTATAGAGTGTTGATAACATCACTGTTAAGAACAAGTATCCTTTTCCTCATATAAATGATTTTTTGGATCATCTATAGGGAGCTCATTATTTTTCGAAGATTGATTTGAGGTCAGGGTACTATTAGTTGAAAGAAAATAAAGTAGATATTTTGAAGACCACTTTTCATACTAGATATGGTCATTATGAATTTTCGGTTATGAATGTTCAATTAACCAATGAACCTATTTTATTCCTAGATCTTATGAATAAAATTTTTCATGACTTAATGGATATGATTGGTGTTCTATTCATTGATGATATTTAGGTTTATTCCAAAATTAAAGAAGAACATTAAATTTATATTAGGGTTTTCTATAAGCCTTAAAATAAATCAAATTGTATTGGAAATTCCACAAGTGTGAATTTTGTTTACAAAAAATTTCCTTCCCTGGCCACATAACTTCAAAAAATTGCATAATTATTGGTCATTCTAAAACAAAATTTGTTGAAGAATGGACAAGACCTTCCAATATCCTAATGTTTCATAGTTTTCTTGGATTATCAGGTTATTACTGGAGGTTTGTTGAATATTTTGCACATTTATCTAGCCCAATCACTATGTTAACTTGAAAAGGTGTTACGTTCATTAGGACCAAATAATCTGATGATTGTTTTCATAATTTGAAAAGAATATTGGATAATTGTCTTATTTTGTCATTAAATTCTAGAAGTGGTTATTTTTTTATCTATAGTGATGCTTTGTTGAAAGGATATGGTTGTTTCCTTATTCATAAAGATTAGGTAATATCTTATGCTTCACTTCAGTTGAAGCATCATGAGTTAAGTCACACTACACATGATTTGGGATAACCTGTTATTTATTATTTAAAAATTTGGAGCAGCCTTTTGTATGGAGTAAAATGTAAAATATATAATGACCAGAAAAGATTAATCTATATATTCAATCAAAAAGAATTAAACATAAGATATAGTAGATGGATATAATTAATCAAGGAGTATGATCGCACGATCCATTACCATCCGGGAAGAACAAATAAAGTGGTTGATGCATTGAATCAAAAAATTAATTCTAAATTAACCATGATTCATTTGGAATGAGATCCTCTGGTTTTTGATTTGATGAAATTTGGAATAGAAGTTGTCGGTGTGGGAATTTCCTTTATTTTGATTCAAGTGTCAAGGAAATAACCACTATCAGAAAGAATTAAGCAAGAAATGAAGGAAGACAATGAGTTTCCAAAAAGGCAGAGTTGGTTTAGAGGGGTAAGTTACTTAATTTTAACATTGATAATTATTATGTTTTGATGCTTGCAAAGATATTATATGTGCCTTTTGATTCATATAAGAAGAATGGTTTGTTATGTGATTCTAATTGTTCTCTATTATTAGTTCATCATAAATATACTAAGATGTAAAATGATTATTGGGAGTATTACTGGTGGGATGGAATGAAAATAGATATTGTTGACTTTATTGTGAAGTGTTTAACTTGTCAATAGGTTAAAGCAGAGTGGTAGTTACTGAATGGGATGATTTATAACTTACCAGTGTCAAGGTGGAAAAAGGGAAAATATATCCATGTATATCATTGTGGGATTAACATAGACATCTCGAGGTAATAATCCAATTTAGGTTATTGTTGGTCAATTAACTATATTTTAAAATTTCTTTCATATTCGAGATTCTTTGTCTCTAGATCAACATTCTCGATTTTATTTGAAATTGATAGTCAGGTTTCTTGGATTTCCCCACTCCATTGTATCCGATCCTAATCCAGGTTTACTTATAACTTTTGGAAATCCCTTCTTAAGTCATTGTATACTGAATTAAATTTTAATAAAGATATTCATCTTAAATTAGATGGTCAATTATAATGAACTATTTAGAATTTGGAGGATATGCTATATGCTTGTTCTTCGGATTTCTAGGGATGTTTGGACTAACATCTTTTATTGGTTGAATTTTATTATAATAACAGTTTTCATTACAGTATATTGAAGGCTCCATTTGAGGCATTATATGGGAAGCAGTGTCGAAATCGTGATTTTTTGGATGAGGCAGGTTAAAGGAAGCTTAGGGGAATAGAAATTGTAGAAGAGATGGCAGAAAAGGAATAGTTAATTCATAAGCACATGAGAATACCTCAGAGCAGGTAGAATAGTTATGTGGATAACCAGAGGAATGGTCTTTCTTTTTAGGTATGTGATCATGTCTTTCTCAAAGTTCCTCCATGGAAAAGATTGACATGTTTTGGTAAAAAGGGAAAATTGAGTATATGGTTCAGTTGACATTTTGAAATCATATATAAAGTTGGATCAGTTTCCTAAAGTGTGTCTTTCCATCCATGTTTATCCAAGGTACACAATGTTTTTCATGTTTTAATGTTGATAATGTATATGTCAGATCCATCTCATGTTTTGAGCCTATAGGTAGTATAGTTGGAAGAGAATCTCTCTTATGAGGAATAACCACTCCTGATTTTGGACTAATGTGGGAAAGTGTTTCAGAATAAGGAAATTAATTTGGTAATGGTTTATTGGAAAATCATATGGTTAAAGAGGTAATGTTGAAATCTGAAAATGCTTTGAGGGATAAATACCCGCAGTTGTTTGATAAGTGAATAACAATTGGGAGGATGCAATTTCCAAAATGGTGTAAGGATGTAACATTACCAGTAAATAATGAATAATAAATTTGAATGCTTTTTAATATTTTTGAATTAAATATTAATTTTACTTTAAAGGGGATGCTATGTTCGATGGCGTACCTGATACACAACAATATGTTTCATTGAAATATTATGTTGCACACAATGCTAGGTTATACTAAAAAATAATAATATAAAATTATTTTAAATGGGAGTAAACTCCTAGCTATTGTAATGGAAGGAATAAATGGAAATAATTGCAATACGAATATACATATTTGTTAAATTTTTTCACAATTTTTAAATAAAATTTAAAAGCATAAAATGAGAATGACTCTAATTTTAAACATAATTACTCTAATATTCATTAAAAGGTCCAATACCCACCTTTTAAGGGAAAACCAGTTATAAATATAGTTTGAGTCACTTTTAAATATTCTATATGAAAAAATAGATTTGTTCTTTATAATCAGGACATCAAAATTTATGTTGGGTTAATTTTTTGAATTTATTCTGACAAAATTCATTTTTAATGAATAGTGAAAAAAGTATATATTAATTCAAAACATCCTTTAATATAATTTATTTATATGGATAGATTATATATTTAATTGGTTTTAAAGTTTAACTAGATTTTATTTTTACCATTTAATCTAATATTTTCATTTGATGTAATTTCACTGTGGAATTTGAAATAAAGAAGTGTCAATCTTTTTATAGTTATTATTTCTTAAAAACATGCTTTCTAGTTTAACAATGGGAACAAATTTTAAAATAATTAATTCATCTTCTATGATTTTAATTTGGTAAAATAGATATCATTTTTGAATTCAGAATATCAAATATATCATAGGCTAATTTTTTTGTATGTTCGTGAAAAACATCAATTTTTGATTAATAGTAAAAACACTGAGTTGTAGTTAAAAACAGAAATTTTCATTTAAATTAAAATTTCCCCTATGAATTTAATTTATAAAATTTTAAATACATTGTTGTTATTAGTATGTAAAATTTTTTTTCAATAAGAAGAAAATAAATTTTAGAGAATAGTAACATTTGACTTTTAGTTACTGCAGTTAAAGGTAAATTAGTTAATTCAACATTAAAAAATATTTTAAATATATAATATTACATTAACACATTTCCAATCCTTATTTTATAAGTAATTTCAAACCAAGACAATCCGTTGGTGATACTTATGGCCACTAAAACCCATTATTATAAGATAATTATATTAATACATTTTTATTTAAATAAATACTAAAAATATCATAAACATGTACTGTTTTTCTAAAACAATTTTCATGTGGGGTTATATAATTGATATATTTGACTATAAATATTAATTATAAATATAAATATTTTTTATACATCATGGTATTTTATTTATATTTTTTATACATCATGAAAATAATTTTATTTATGAAAGAATAATGATGTAGTGTTTACCTCAATAATGAATGATTTAAATAAATAAAAATATAAAGATAAAAACAATATCCAAAACTTGTCCAAGTTTTATTTTATGATTTTATTTAGAACAAGAGTAATCTTATATTCGACTTTAATATGTTTTAGACCTTTAGAAAATGAAAATCATTATATAATAAAATATTAGTTTCTAACATTCATAGAAATGTAATCTGCCCCCTTATAAAAATCCCTAACCTCTCACCCATTACACACACCTCTCATGCCTCGTGTCTCATCAAACCTCTATTAAAATAAGCTCTCATGATCCATCTATTCATCATAGAATCCATACCATAATTCACTTTATGAAATCATTTTGGTTCAATCAAAATGGAGTTACCTGATTTAAAGGTAAGCTCTTCTATTAAGTTTTTTTCTTTTGTTTTACTTCTCCAACCCCCTAAACTATTTTTATTATATTCCTTTATAAAAACCCCAGTATCCTCATTTTATTATGTTGTTTTCATGAGATGTATTCTAAATACACATACACATATCTCCATCTAATGGGTTATGAACATACTGTTTCTATGGATGGAAAAATATTGCCTCACGAAATGATGATTGTTCAAACTTCTCCTACCACCTAATATAGTGGAAATTGTGATGGAAATGTATCTATATGTGATATATATTATACTAATAATTTCACTATGATTTTATATTTTTCATTTATAGAAAACTTTTATGTTTTCTATAGTTGGTAAATACGATAATTTCATTTTTCGACGTGTGGAATATCACCCACTAAAAGTGGTGTGACACGTTGATGCCATATGTGGATCCTATAAAAGATAGAGTTAATGAAATTATATATTATATTACACATTAATTTTAATATATATATTTATTATTATTTTTTAATTCCATTAAAAATAAAAAATATAAATGAAAGTAGTGTTCATGCGTTTGTACGACTTGCCCTCTCCATGAACGGTGCATGTCATTTCATAACTCCAAATGTTTTGTACTATTATAAATACATATATATACAGGATACATATGATATATATGATATATAAACCATGAATATCATTATGGAAATAATGAAATTTTGACCATAAGGATAACTTGTAAATATGATATGTTCATTTTAGATTCAAGTACCAATTATTAACAAAATGACCATTATTAACATAAATGATTACATAATGATTATAAAATGGAAATAATTGAAATAAATATAATAATAAACTTGAAAAATATTTTTAAGTAGGTATAAAGCTACTTTAGTTTATTATAAAACATATTATATAATGAACAGCTCATGTCGATCATGTGGTACGGGACTTTGTCTCAATCTCCTTTCATTGAGGCATATTCTGTTTTATACATGACATTATTTTATATGGTGTGTATACACCATTGACTTTTCATTTCATACAAATAGAATCTTTTTCTATGAATAATTTTACAAAAAGAATAAAAAGAAAGTTTCAATTTAACATAAGAAGTGGCAATGACCTTTCTATTGTAGTGAGTATTATTTGATCTTTGGATTTCATAACACGTCATAATGTTTTTAAAAGGAAAAAAATAACATATAATAATTTAGGCATTTTGAAATTGAAAATGGATTGGATAATGGATTTTATATGTCAATATATTTAAATGATATATTGTTATGGAAATGTTGAAGTGTTATCATTCATTTATGTTTGTTTTTTGTGTGTTATTAATATATTATGGTTTTGGGAATTTATTTCATATATGGGTGGTTCCGTGATAAAACTATGTTGGGTGAGCCCGATATATCTCCACAATAAATTAGGTAACATGATGGAGGGAAACACGAATGTTTATCTAAATAGATTTAGGGAATATACATAGATGAGTATTCCAAATGTGACTCCCTATGTATCTATGAAATCTACAAAATAATTATGTTATGTATTCTATATGTTACCTTTATTATTTGTGATTGTTAGGCGGAGAAAAACGGGAAGGATGGAAAGAGGGTGGGTGAATTGCCTTTTAAAAAATGATTAACAAATTAAAATCAAAGTAAAGAATGCAGCGGAAATAAATGAGGCAAGACACAAAATTGATAACGGAGTTCGGCCAAAAACCCGGCCTACGTCTCCGCTCCCAACTAAACCGTTGAGAGATTCCTACCGCTTGCTTTTCAATGGTTTTATCAAGAAACCCACTAGGCTTTGAGGTAGCACTAGAACCTATTACAGCTTGCTTTTGATGGTTGAGCAAGAACCCACTTGCTTTTAATGGTTTAGCAAGAACCCACTATCCTTCTTACAGGTGAAGGATAGCTCACCTATGTCTCAAGATATTTAAAGGAAAGATTGACAACCTTTTTACACCTTAATGGTGATGTGAAACCCAAAAGAAATAGGGGATGAGAAATAGAGTGGTTTTTAGACACAAACCCAAATTAAGCTCAAAATAGATAAACAAGAAAAACCGTATTTGAGGAAGTCTTGGGCGCCTTTGATTGATTGGAGATGTTGAAGGCCGCTTCCAAGCTTCTTTGATGGAGCTCCTTGGATGTGGAAGTTGTTGGAGCAAAGAGGGTTCCTTTGAGGAAGTCCGCCGGAGGTACGCCAAAGATGGAAAATGTGTACGGTGGCTTTGTATATGATCCGGTGGCTGTCCGGGGCTTCCATGGCCTTTATTTATAGGCATGGAACCCTTGGGGAGTCTTCGGAGCCGTTGTAAAGGGCCTCGGAGCCGTTGGAGGCCAAAAGGGAGTTGACTGGTCAAAGCCAACGACTAGTTTGACTGGGCTACCGGTTGGCCGGTACAGCTCCACCGGCTGGCCGGTGCCTTGGCAGAGGAGAAGAATTATGGTCCAGGCTCCACCGGCTGAACGGTGGAGGAGCCACCGGCTGGACGGTGGGGATACAGTAGCTGGCCCATTGGTCTGGGTGCCACCGGCTGGCCGGTGACAGAGCCACCGGCTGACCGGTGGAACCTGGCAGGGGGCAATGCCTCTGCCAGGTCCACCGGCTGGCCGGTGCTATCACACCGGTTGGCCGGTGGACTGAATTTCAGTCCACTTGATGTTCTTCATGGCCCATTTCCTTGGCAATCTTTTGCCTATAAAACAAAAACACTTAAAACAATTTTAGATAAATAAGAAAGTGATTGTGATCATGAAAATTAAACCACGAGGGGATACGAGAGGTACAACAATCTCCCCCTATTTTGATGATCACAATCACCGAAACAATCAAAGTAAAATACTGAAATGAAAAGCATGTTTTAAAGGATTTCTCCCCCAATCAACCAAGAATTTCTCCCCCTTTGTGATTATCAAAATAGCACGGGGCATAAATCTTGATTGAGGGAGAGATTTGAAAAACAAGATTTGAGATTTGAAAATCAATTGAAATTTTGGAAATTGGAAGATTGAAAAAAAACAAAAATGCTTAAACAAACCTAACTCCCCCTAAATAAAAACAACAAATCACCGGGGAGAGGTGTTTGAAACCGAAATAAATTTTGGGCTGGAGAGACTTGCTAATAGGGATTTTTCAATCCACACTTGTCTAGTGGCGGGTCTTCTCCTAAAAAACTCGTCCGAATAAAAAATAGATTTAGGTTGACCGTACCGGGCATTTTTGCAATCACACTCATAAATGAGGTGCCCGGGTTTCTTACAATAATTACAAAATTTAAAACTATATCTCCCCCTTACAAAAACAGTTGGAGCATGGGAGGAGGAAGCTACATTGGTATATCCTAGCCCTTGGGTGGTTCTTGAAATTTGTTGGGAACCAAGAAATTTTGAAAGATTTTGTTCCCCTTGGGTGAATTTGGCTAGGGATTCTCTAAGGTCCTTGATGGTTGATTCCATATAATCAACATTTGGGAAATTTTGGATTTTTAGGGAGAGTTCCTCCTTCTCTTTGAGAAGTTGTTCTTTTTCGGAGGAAAGTTTTTTGAAATTCATTTTTAAAGCAACAAATTTTGAAGAAAGCTCATGAAAACCATTTTCTAATTGGTCTCGCACATGTTGAAGTTCTTCATATGATAAATGATTAAAAGAATTTGAAGATGAGGACGAGGATGAGGAATCGGAAGAAGTTACCTCGTGAAATGCCATTAGGCATTTTGTACCTTGGTCGCTCGAGAAGGAGGAGGAGGAGGATGATGAGGAGCTATCACTCCAAGTGGCCTTGAGGACCTTTTTCTTTCCTTTTTCCTTAGCCCGTTTCTTGTTGAGTGGGCAATCGGTCTTGTAATGGCCCTTTTCGCCACACCCGTAGCATTTTACCTTGGGCTCGGATCTTGCGGTGGGTTCTTGCTTTCGCGCCTTGCGAGATTTCTTCTTCTTCTTGTGTTTCTTCGTAAATTTGTGCATTTGGCGGGCGAGATTCTCCATTTCCGAGTCGCCGCTTGATGATGAAGAAGATGAAGATGATGATGATGAGGAGGAGCTTACTTCTTTTTGTACCTTGAGGGCAATGTTCTTTGGTTTCTTGATTGGTGTGCCCTCATTTTGAGCTTGCCTCCTCAACGTGATCTCGTAGGTCATTAGGGATCCAATGAGCTCCTCGAGCGGCATGTTTTTGACATCCTTAGCTTCTTGGATTGCCGTCACTTTAGGTGCCCATGAGCTCGAAAGGACCCATAGAATCTTCTTGACCATTGCTTCAGCTGAAACATCATCACCAAGAGATTTTCTACCATTGCAAATGTCAGTGAAGCGTGTATACATTTCAGAAATAGACTCATTTGGATGCATTGAAAAAGATTCAAAGTCTTGTCTATACAAATCTAATCTAGTATCTTTGACTTTATTAGTGCCTTCATGGGTCACTTCTAAAAGCTTCCAAATTTCATGTGAAGTGGTGCAAGTGGATAGACGATTAAATTCATTTCTATCTAACCCGCAATGAAGAGCATTCATGGCTTTGCCATCAAGCTCAAAATTATTAATATCGGTGGGGGTCCATTTGGATTCGTCGGGGGAAGACAAAGAATAACCTTGCATGACAATTTTGTAAATAGGATATCCTATGCTTCTTAAAAAAGTGGTCATGCGGGTTTTCCAATAATTATAGTCAGTCCCATCAAAAAATGGAGCCCGACCCAATGAGTAGCCTTCGGGGGCGAAATAAGTTGATGCCATCACAATGGATGTTAAACTTGAAATCGGTTAAGGTATTACTCAAATTTTTCCTCTGATACCAATTGTTAGGCGGAGAAAAACGTGAAGGATGGCAAGAGGGGGGTGAATTGCCTTTTAAAAAATGATTAACAAATTAAAATCAAAGTAAAGAATGCAGCGGAAATAAATGAGGAAAGACATAAAATTGATAATGGAGTTCGGCCAAAAACCCGGCCTACGTCTCCGCTCCCAACTAAACCGTTGAGAGATTCCTACCGCTTGCTTTTCAATGGTTTTAGCAAGAAACCCACTAGGCTTTGAGGTAGCACTAGAACCTATTACAGCTTGCTTTTGATGGTTGAGCAAGAAACCACTTGCTTTTAATGGTTTAGCAAGAACCCACTATCCTTCTTACAGGTGAAGGATAGCTCACCTATGTCTCAAGACATTTAAAGGAAAGCTTGACAACCTTTTCACACCTTAATGGTGATGTGAAACCCAAAAGAAAGAGGGGATGAGAAATAGAGTGGTTTGTAGACACAAACCCAAATTAAGCTCAAAATAGATAAACAAGAAAAACCATATTTGAGGAAGTCTTGGGCGCCTTTGATTGATTGGAGATGTTGAAGGCCGCTTCCAAGCTTCTTTGATGGAGCTCCTTGGATGTGGAAGTTGTTGGAGCAAAGAGGGTTCCTTTGAGGAAGTCCTCCGGAGGTACGCCAAAGATGGAAAATGTGTACGGTGGCTTTGTATATGATCTGGTGGGTGTCCGGGGCTTTCATGGCCTTTATTTATAGGCATGGAACCCTTGGGGAGTCTTCGGAGCCGTTGTAAAGGGCCTCGGAGCCGTTGGAGGCCAAAAGGGAGTTGACTGGTCAAAGCCAACAGCTAGTTTGACTGGGCTACCGGCTGGCCGGTACAGCTCCACCGGCTGGCCGGTACAGCTCCACCGGCTGGCCGGTGCCTTGGCAGAGGAGAAGAATTTTGGTCCAGGCTCCACCGGCTGAACGGTGGAGGAGCCACCGGCTGGCTGGTGGGGAGACAGTAGCTGGCCCATTGGTCTGGGTGCCACCGGCTGGCCGGTGACAGAGCCACCGACTGGCCGGTGCTATCACACCGGTTGGCCGGTGGACTGAATTTCAGTCCACTTGATGTGCTTCATGGCCCATTTCCTTGGCAATCTTTTGCCTATAAAACAAAAACACATAAAACAATGTTAGATAAATAAGAAAGTGATTGTGATCATGAAAATTAAACCACGAGGGGATACGAGAGGTACAACAGTGATTACTATGTGTTATTCATAAATCATATTATTCCATGATGTATGTCAAAGTTCTTATGTTATGCATGTATTGATGAAATAATTTTTCCATTATTTATATTATAACCCATATTTTCCTTTTCATGCTCATCCGATGTTTTGAAATGTTTCTATCATGACTTAGAGATGAATAGGGTCAAGGATGGGATCAAAGAAAAGTCAAGCTATATGAAACATGGAACTAGACATAACTATTTTTTCTAGATTTTTTATTTTATTAAAAAAATAGAAACTGTGTAGAAGTGTCTACTTTTTAATTCTTGAGATTTAATGTAAAATTTATGGACTATTTATCTAAAAACTAAACCTGAAAAGATACCCAACGTAAATTATCCATTTAATTCATGATTATGTAATGTTTTCATGATGGGCCCTTATATGTGGTCTGGGTAACAATTTGTACCCAAGGATCATGATGTGTACTCCATGATGAATAACATACACTAGAAATCAAATTGCTGATATTATAAAAATGACATTTTCACCCTACATAATGTGTACCCACCATTCATGACAAGTAGAAACTCACAGTATGGACTCCCCCTTCACGACATGAATCCAGCAATTAGTACAAGACATGTGCCCACCATTCAGGACATGTAAAATATCACAGCATGACATCCCCCTTCATGTCATCCATCCAGCAACTTGTACAAGATGTGTACCTACTCTATATCCTTTAGTAAACCCAAAAAAACAACTCTAAAACATTTATCCAAAGGGGAAACATAATGAAATGAAAAATTATCTTAATCAATGTAATGAGATGTTACATTAATACTGTGGATTTAACTGGCCTTAAATTATTTAATATAGGAGTATATACACATTATGAATTATTTATCCATGATTGCATTAATGATTTTATATTTATCTCAATATATTAATAATTATTTCTTTTGTAAATTTATTATATTAAATTGTGTATATGTATTATTTATTTGATCGATGATTTATAAAAAATTGTTAAAAAATTTATATATTTTCATATTTTTTACATGAATAATTTATTTAATTTATTCATTTTCCTTAACAAGATTGTGTTCTCTTACCAAATTTTGAAATTTTATCTATAGATAATGTTGATAAGAATGAGCAATTATGGATTATAGGTCTGAAAAATGTAAATATTACTTCATGAATCAAGTGTTTCATGAGTAAAATAGAATCATGAACTTATAAATCATATTATTATGAAAATACAATGGATTCCTTTTTTAGTATTCCATATGTAATATAATGGATTCGCTAATTTTCTTAAAATATATACATAAAATATCATGGTAACATATGAATGTTCCATAATTCTCATCAATCATGTAATTTTGGGTTTTTAATGATATGAGGAATTATAAAATTAAAATATTATTATGATTATTGTTAAAGTTATTATTATAATTATTAATAATAATATTATTTTATTTTACTAAAACTACATTTATAAATATAAAAACAATAATTGAAAATGAAAATGAACTATCTAGGTATAGTAATATATCAGGAAACCGACCTTTAATAATTGTCTTTCAATTCTACAAGTACAATATAGTAACCATTTACAAAATTTATATAAATTTTAAAAGTAAATTTAAATTCTAAAATTTCACAACCTCTATGATAACATTATATGGTACTTTTCTTAATAGAAATCCTAAATTTATAAAAAGGTAAAAAAATTAATTTAAGAAATTAACATAAAAACTATAATTAATTCTGATTCATAAATTGGATAACACGGAATTAATTCAGGAATAAAATATTACAACTAAAATTATGCATTGTTCAATCGAAGAGTTAACTTATTTTTTTATTCATGTCATGAGTCGTGGATTGAATCATTGTAATTTGCTGTTTATTTCACCATAAGAGTTTCTGAAAATGAACTGATGTAGACATATCCACATGTGTAACTTAAATATCATGGAAAATAAATAATTGATGAATATATAATAAATTGGATGTTACAATCACCTTTTATATAACTCAATATGATGGGGAAACTCTTTATATATATTTATAAAGAGATAATATATGATGAGATATACTGATAGTCACTATTTTAATGGTAAATCATAAATCCAAAATAAATATAACATATCAAATGTTATTCATGTTTGAGAAATTAATTAATATTATAAATATCCCTTAATAATTTTCATTTATAATAATCAACACCCCATGGAACACATCAATTGAACAAAAAACATATTAGTTAAATTTTTTTAAATAATGTATAAAATCAATAATTAAATAAAAATAATATTTAATTATTTATATGATATAATTTCACCAATTTAATCATAAATCGCTATTAAATTCGTCCTAAAAAATAATTGAACATTTAATATTATGAATAATTTATCAAAGTAAATATAATACTCTCACCAAATGTGAAAAATCATTTTTTTAATAATTTCGATAGAACAATAATTATATTTTATTTTATTTTGAAAATATTAATTTATTTTTGAGATTATGGATATATATAGATTTTGACAATTATGGTTCATTTCAATGTTGCATTAGATCCAACACATAATCATAGGAAGTGTATTGATACACATCATGACCAATGTATAGAAAAGACATATTTGAAATTACAATATTAACAACTAGACGATGGATAATTACTCAAAATTAAGAGCCTTTTTTATATGACATCGTATCATGTTTGATACTTATGTGGTTCATACTTCATAATCTGTGATTTTTCATTCAATGACAGTCAATGATGAAATATTAATAATCTACCATGTCCATGGATTTGTTAACAAAGACATTAAATACAATTAATGGTACATATATATCATCTTATTTAAATTAGAATAGATAAATTCAATAATTCATTTCTGTTAAAACCAAACAAAATAATTGATTAGAAAACTCTATATCTCCATTTGTATGTATTCTATTTTTTTCATTATAGATAATGATAAATGAATATCTCCCATGTTAGAAATGACCACAAATCAAATTACGATTATTCATGGTCATAAAATTTAATAACCAATGAAACAAGAAATACATACTCTTCTTATTTAATGATATATCCTCATGATATCCCTTGATAGAGATGAAAAAGTTGATACATTAAAAAAATAATTCCAAATTCACATATAACTACAAAAAATGATGTCTAAAAAATATGTAACATTATTAATATGTATCTAGAATAGTTTATATAACATTCCTAATATTATCACAAAATAACATTGTTTCCATATAATGTAGTATTATTATCATCCATTAAATTATTGAATACCATATTGAAATTATCATGTTGATTTACATTGAAATAATATCCATCAAATGAAATTATGTATTGAATATAATCCAATAATCATATAATTAAATATATTGAATTAAATTTCTCATATGAATCCAACTCAATAACAATACTTTCAAAACCAATTATTAATAATGCATCACTATAACATAGATTTTTTATATAATGTATAACCATCATCTATCCTAGGTTATTTATCTGTCATTGAAATATATCCTTAGTTAATAATATATCAATATAAAATTTAGTCAATGAATAAATTATTATGATCACATATCCTAAATTTATATGTTATTACTATATTTACTTCTCAAAGAATGATATATTACCATTATATACATTCATTGATTGATTAATTCCAACCTCATATCCGTGTTGAATGACATATAATGATCAAATATCAATCTTGAATAAATTTCCACCCTAGAAAATGATAAATACATGATGTATAAATAATAATAATTTGATGGTGTATGACATTTAAGAACATCATCTCCCCTAAGTGAATGAATCATTTCAAGGGTGATAACCAGATATGAGTTATATTTAATCATCATACATATGAAGATGATGAATAAATAGTCATCACAAAATAAATGAAAATGAATAAAATATAATTAATTAAACCTTATATTTCAATGAAATATCACTATAATAAAATTTGATCTTTTTAATTTATCAGGTGACAAAAATTAATAATCCAAAGAAAAACAACCACATCATTGATCATATGATATTCTATTAAATCATCATGTGATGTACTTGTTCCCCGGTGACCATAAATTTGAAAAATAAATGTACTTTGAAAACTATAGTCACATCATAAAATGTTAAAAATTGTTTAAATATAATTTATGAGAAAGTGGGAAATTATTGGGACATCTCATACATCATATGAAATAGAAATAAATATTGAAAATGATAGGAATTATTAGAGACCGCATTGTTCAACACAAAAAAGACATTCCAATTAAATACAATATGTTTATTAATTAATTATTAATATAAATTAAAAACCTATATATTGACCCCAGTTTAGCGATTTATAATAGTGGTATATAAATGAATTATAAAACCTAAATATTTGGAGGAACATTTGTAAGAATGTTCATGATGATCCAATATAATTACTGGATTTCAATAACAATCATAAACAACTAAGATGTAACTCAGAATGAATGACAACCCATGATGAATGGAATATAGATGTGGTTGTATGGGATAATTTGAAATTTTTATTTTATTAATTCATTATAATCTTAAAAATATCATATTTAAAAAATTCCACACCATGTGCTCTTTAAAATAAAAACAATTGTCACAAAACATTCCCCTGCTAAATACATACTATTAGTTGTCTCATCATGTCCCAATGTAGTTTCATATTATATGATTGATGTGGAAAAATTAATTATCATATAAAATAGTCAAAATATTGTATCATAGCTAGGTTTTATGGAGTAACACCCTCAGATTGGTTGGTAACCAAAAATCACAACCTCCAATATGAGTACTGATCTAGGGCATTATAGAATAACCTCCTTTTGAAAAAAAATCAATTCCATTGATTAAAAAAATAATTTTATTTAGTACCTCTCCCTAGATTGATCACATTTAGTCTTTAATGAATGTCAACCAATAAATTTATTTCACATTGAACACAATACAAAACCTATAATACCATCTATTGGATTCATGAAAAATAAACAATAGACAAAAAAAATTATAAATGATACATCATAGAAAATATTATATTAATTCCATTAAAAAAATCATGTATTCAATGTGTTATATTCTCTCTACTATATTGAAGCTCATCATTGAGAATTATAACTATGAAATGTGAATCCTCACTGATAAAAATATCATGACCCCATCAGTCCAACACTTTATCGATTTACAATATCCATTACAAAATATTCTCATGATTCCAATACATAATTAAATATGTAATATATTCTAATGAAGGATATAATACAATTATTACATGATTTGAACTAGTTATTTCACAAAAAAATGCATCAGAATCCATTTGAAAACCATTTTTTTCATTGTAAATCATTATAATATATTAAGAAATATTTACAAAGAAAAGTGATGTGACCATGAATGATTCTGAGGCCCAATGAGTGCATAATTTTCTAAATAAAAAATAAAAAATATTTTTTATACCATGTGCATATAGTTTTTCCTAAATAAAAAATTATATCATGAAAAGAGTCGCATATCAAAAATCTAAGAACATGGATTAATCTAAAGGGTGGGATTTAAATTTGTTTTCAACTAATGTTTCTCAGTTTAGGCTGATCATGAAATGTCACTCCATGAGGTTAAGTTAAATTAATTTATAAAATAAATTATTTAATTCATTTATTTAATACATATAGTCTAATATCATATACTTGTACCCAGCTTCATTGAATCACTATATTCGGCCACAAAACCATAGGATCATTGAGAGGTGGTTCCACTATTTCATTGTTGGAGGATCCATGAGAGTCCTCTCCCAGGATATTTCAAGGTAGAAAATTATGTATGACTTCTTAGAAGCATTTTTCATATGATCAAAAATATTCTTAGAATTTGTATTCTTTAGGTAGCACTCGATGATGGAATTTATTGAGCAACATAATTAGATAGAGGTCAAGATTAGATTTCCCTTTCCGTACCCTATAATTAAATCCCCATACATCTCTATCAACCATGTGGTACACCTTAGAGGCCTTGGTGTGGGTCCACCATCTACTGAGTGTTACCCCTTATAGAATATTGCATCATTCCTATATATAACGATTGGTACACACATGAATATATAGGGTACAAGTGCTCCCTCATACATGTAGTATACTTTAAATACTTTGGAATGGTTCCTCCACCTAATGAGTGGCACCCACATGAAGGAATTGGTATTGGTTCCTTTTCTATATACTAAGTGGTTCCCTCAATATGGAAGAGGGCCTTGGTTCTCTACCAACTTAGTTGTACCCCCTGTGGGACTAGGGATTGTGTCCACATTCTATTTACTGAGTGGTACCAGCCTATAAAACTAGTATATGGATCATATATATATTAATTTTTCCCCTTGAAAATGCGAAAAATTGTTGATGTGTGGGTTCTCCACATGGTTACTACTATATACAAAAACATCATATTTGGGAACCCATAACAGGCCTTTGAATATTATGGTATACATTATTATTAGGTTGCGAAGTGATATGGGAGTCCCATTGCAGTCTCATTTAGGTTTCTTTTATGAGTATATATATGTGTGTTCTTTTGTATTCATTTCCCCTATATCATTTTGGTTATGCTGATTACGTATATAATATGTCATATATTATCCCCCTCTAGTTATAATGGAGTAAAATTGGGTGTGTATATAATCACCACTATGTGGTATCTTCCCACATGTTTCATTTCATAATAAGAATAAAGATATATTAGTGGTAATTTTAGAGTAAAAAAGGGATACCAGGGGTGTATTTTACCATGTATAGTGGTTAGGGATTTTAGATATAGAGCCAGTATTTATCAATATTTCATTACTATATTTTTTTAGTTTGTGAAATATTTTCTTGTTTGGTTTGAATTTATTCACTTTACATTTTGGATTTCATTGTCAATTTTATTTTAATTACATATTTTTTATTACATTCATGGTTTATTCTCATTATATTGATGTATGTTAATATTATTTCTCATCACTTCTACAGAGACATATTGTTGGATATCTATAATAATTCTTTAGAAAAAGGATTCCCATTATATTTTTATAATCAGTTCTTGTCTCTTGCCACTAGAATATGGAGGTTGTTTGGCGGTAGCTATTACTCAGTCGTTCACAGACCATTTATGACCCATAGTGTTTGGTCCTGAAATATTGGTATCAGATATATTTTAAAAATTACTTTGGTGTTTATAATTATTCCATCATACCATGTCTAATTTTTTTTAAAATATTATAAATGTGTCTTGAGTACTTCATTGATGCTTATGAACTAGGTGTTGGTATAATGACTATGTTATCCATTCAACAGGACTCTGGGTAGCTTCTATGTCAAATTAGAATAATGAAACATTGGTTATTGGTTACTTTTGTACATACATTATATATTATTGGGTATTTTATCTATCATTAATGAGTCAGTTATACAGAATATATATATGTATATATATGTTCATATGACCACGAATAGTCCAGATTAAATTTTCACGATGCCTAAATGAAAAAATCTAGCTTGCTTTATAATGAGTGATATGTTCTTAGCTCAGGGTTAATAAGATGATATCTTTCTTCCAATCTGGTTTGTAAGATCACTATCACATGTCGAGAAGTATATTATACCTCTCGAGAAAGATATGGATGTGTGAATACATATCATATTCAATTTTTTCTGTCCTTAGTTTAATCTTTAGTTCAATAGGGATGAGGGTTTTTAGGCATCATAAGAATTTATATGGATGATGTTCTGATTTTTCATATTTGTTTGGACATTTTACCGAAAATATGGTTACATTAGAAGACATATTTTCCCATGAAGAAGCTGGGTACTAGTTGATCTTTTCCACATAGACAATGCATTATTCATCAATATCGTGGTCGGAATTTCTTCATATTTATTGTGTGGTGTTATACCCGTTGTACTTTCATTCAGTACAGATATATGAGATGATAGATCTAAAAAATAGTGGGATGATAGTTAATGTGTACACTAGGTGGTTCCATGAACATAGATGGTAATCCCTCGACATGAATCTAGATGATTAATTACTATAATGGAATTCCGATAAAGATATCCCAATGTACATTAATTATGGTGTGGTGATCCAATGTATTCCTTTATATGATATAGTACTAGAGTGGGAACAGGTGATATAGAGCTTCCTATTTGGGGAATCCATGCTGCTGGAGCTAGTAGTGGGTTCCATGGTGCTGAGTGTTCTGCTATAGCGAGTATACAATAGAAGGAAGGGTGTCAGTATACGAACAATCCTAATGACTATAATATAGGTCATGGTCTTTATTCATAGATACCATGATGCTGAATTGGGAATCCAAGAGTGGGTGACATATGGAGTGTTTATGGGTGAGTTCATGTGGCATGCTATTTTCTATCCTATATAGTTGAGGAGTTTAGACATATAACGTGTGGATGACTACAATCGATGAAGCTACATTAACATTGTTCTCCAAACTATGGATAGAGATTCTCTTAATGCATAAGATCTGTTAGTGGTGTAACTTCCTAGTTCCTAGTGTTCCCCAGATGTTCCACGTACCCATTTGGCCACATGGCCTCAACTACATTTCATCGAATGCTAGAGGTCGATTATGAGAAGCGATGGCCTTCTGTGTGATAGTAGGGAAGCTATGCCCTTATTGGAAGAGTAACAAAATGGATATAAATAAATAATAGTAGCAGAACAAGTTATTACCATATAATAGTGAACAACGGAAGACTAATTGTAAATGAACAACTACATAAAATATATAATTAATGATGCTTGTCACAATATCTAGGAAAACATACAAATAAGTCATAATGCTAAAATACAGTTCTAATCCCAAGTAAAAAGGAAAAAAAGTAAACAACTCCCACAACATCACAATCCTCATCTTGGTCCCATACTCTCCAGCATCACATAAATTGTGTACCAAAAGTAGAAGGGTGCTTTACCATATCAATACATACAAAAATATAGTCTGTTTGGGCCTAATAGCATGATCCAGAAAAGGTGTGAGATGAGCAACCCAAATAATTATTCCTAATAGTTGGTGAGTATATATGGTATGTAAAAAGAATAATAAATCAATTAAAAAGGAAGTACTCAAATGTAAACGGTCCTACAGTTTCAATAATATTAATTTATAATTGTCAATTAATCAACAAAAAAAACAAGAAACCCTCTAGAATGTTCTCATAGATTAAACCCTCTAGTTTAACCAATATTTATAATGTAAACCTGTTGGTATGTTCTCATCATCTAACCCCTCTAGTTCAACATATACACGGATACAACGTCCTCCTGGGTAAGCACACACTCTATACCCAATATGGTCTTAGGAAAACAAACACTCTATAAAGAATCTGTCACCACCAATTCCCCCTATACTATTTTAACGATATACTACAGACACTCTGATGAATCAATCAACATCAACTCCCCTAGGGGTCTTGTAATAGTAACTATACAATCTCAAAGGGAGAACTCACTGTGAATATCCTCTATGGTCTCATAATGGTATCAATAGACACTATGAGGAGAACTCAATGTAAATACCCCCTATGGTCTCACAACATGATAAAGAATAATAAAAACTCTACAGAATCCCTCATCATAAATTCCCCCTATGGTCTCAATACACCATGTTCCCAAATCCCTGTGTAATGAAATCACACACAAATGATATTCGTAAGACAAATTAAACCTATATGTATTACTTGGATAAATATCTATGAAGTATATCACAACATAGGATAAATCACCCCATCCTAAAATCATTAGGCAATGAAATCAAGTAGCATAACTGTCCAAACTAGACCACATAGTCAACATCAAATCAATAATTGGAAAAAAAACTCCATAGCATGGAATAATAACCACATTTACCAACATGAGTGCTATCTCATGAAAACAAGCATAGTAGGCATCAACATGGTCAAATTCCTTAAAAAAATATACCATAATCTTGGGTATTATGATGTTTTGAACATAATATTCAATGACTAAATATGGAAAGGCACAAACCCTCTACCTCAGCATTATATGATCCATATACTACAGCGTCGGAACATTAATTGGCATAGAATGACGTATATCAACAAAAAAGTCTTAAACATTCATCAAATTATATCCCATGAAAAATGATAAATCAAGGAAAAAAGCTCTAGAAGAAGGAAGAACTCACTGTTTTGATTTGAACGCATTTGATGGAAGTTGATTCAGTGAACGGATGATCGATTGGGGGCTCAGATAAGAATTTCATGCTACAGTTGCTCCGGGATGAGACAAGTCTAGAAGAAGGCGTTTCAACCAATTTGTAATGACCATGGTATTATGTAACAAATAAATGAAAATTACATAGCGTGTTCATTTAATTTACAAGATGTGTACATTCCTTAACCATCCCCCTCTTTCGGCGGTATCCTAGTCACCCAACACAACCATATACTCGGCCATTACAAGGAATGTACAATGCTACCCATGATAACTGGGTACACAATTTGTACTTATAAGTACACGACATGTACTTCTTAAATTTCAAAAAACTCATATTTTTCTCATAACACTATAAAAATAGGATTAATACTTGAAAAGAAGATCTGAGTTCTTACAATCTTCCCCCTTAAATAAATTCATCATTAAGGTTTTTAAGAAGTTTTCAAAGAAGAATAAGAATCACCAAACATCTCTGACCACTGTGATTTAACACGATTCTCACTCTCTGAAGTGTCTTTCTATACTCTCCTATTATATTATACCTCCATTAATAGAGAAACATACCAGCCACGTAGATCATTCATGCTTCAGTCAACAATCTGGATAGGATGCTCTCTGAATAAGGTGTCATGGTCCAACTCAGACTCCTCTTGTCGAAAAACTTGAGATTCTCCTAAGATGTAACAACATAGCTGAGAATCATGGAAGGCATCGTGCATAGCATGGTACCTCTAAGGTAACTGCAAACTATAGTAAACAAGCCTGACTATCTCCAAAATCACAAAGTACCTGATATATCATGGTGAATTCATACCATGTCTCATTATCCTCCTATGTTCTGACATCAGTGTGACAAAAAAGAAATCCATTTATCTGACCTCGAACTCCAGAGGTCATCTCCTTCTTTCAGAATAAGACTTATTTCATGAATATGCAGTAGCCTTCACCCACTGAATCACCATTATCCACTCTGTGGTGTCATGGAAAAGATGAGGTGGTAACATAGCTTCCTTTCTAGCCTACAGTCAACATAGAGGTGATCGGAATGGCCTACCTTACAATGCCTTATAAGGTTCCATTTGGACTGTTTCATGGAAACTATTTTTGTAGGAAACCCCCACAAGAGTTATTTGTTTCTCCCATGATCCTCCAATATCTCGGATGTAGGCTCAAAGCATTTCCTCCAGCACTTGTATCATATACTTAGATAGGCCATCTGTCTGGGGATGTTAAGATGTACTCAGATGTACAACCCTCTATATTCCCAGCCATACCCAAGAAGTAAAATAGGCATCCCAATCCAAAAAAATGGAGTGTAGATCTCCATGTAAATGTACATTCTTATGGATGTACATCCTTCCCAGCTCATCTATGATTAATTCATCCTTGATCGACAAGATGTGTGCAACAATCATGAGTCTTTCAATGAAAAACCAAACTAAATCATTCCCTCAAGGAGACCTCGATTAACCTTTCACGAATCCCATAGTGATATCATTCCACTTCCACCCAGGAATTGGTAACTACTGCAAAATCCATACTGGTTGTTGATGCTCCGCCTTCACCTACTGACACATGGAACACCTCATGACAAAAATAATAACATCTATCTTTATACCTAGCCACCAATACTGATGGCGAAGATCATGATTCATTCTGGTGACACCAGGATGATATTCCTTAAACGAGGAATGTACTCCCACATCAGATCCTCACGAATGTCAGCTGACACCCATACACGCCCATGAAAACACTAGATATCTTCCTCAACTATGGTCAATCTCAGACAAGGTTCCTCCCAATGACACACTCTCTCGTAGGACTAGGCCTTCATAATCTGATAGCTTCTTCATTCACAGTCGATCAAGTAGTGTAGAGGTAATAGCACATATAAACGAAATGTCTTCCCCTATCTGTCGTGGACCTCCATATGTATCAAAAAGAATATATGCATAATCATCCACTCACTGCTTTCCTCCTGAACTGACTATATTTTAGTCCTCTGGCTCAACTCATCAGATACTTCGTTGCTTTTTTGAGGGGTGTATGAATGATCAAAATCAAAGGAATGAAGGTACTCAACCCACGTTCAACATCTCAAAATAAGATCACGCTTAGCAAAGGTACACATGAGAATTTTGTGGTCGGTGAAAACAAAAAAAATCTCTCCCAAAAGATAATGTCTCAAATATTTTAAAGCATGTTCAACTGCCTCCATCTCTAGATCTTGCATATAGTAATTCCTCTCATATGGCCTCATCTGCTGAGACCTATACTCAATGACTCATTCACCATACATAAGCACTGATCCTGGACCAATACTTGATGCATCACAGTAAAAAATTATAGCTCTTGTCCGTCTCTCAATATACTAGTAGTGGTGCTGATGTCAAAATCCCTTTCAGCACTTGAAAGACTGAATTGTAGGAATCTGTCCACATGTACTTCACACCCTTCTTTGTCTGGTCTATCAGTGGTGCTGCTTATCATGAAAAGTCTGTTATAAAAATCCTATAATATCCATCCATCCCTAGAGAACACAAAACCTCAAAGAAGTTATTAAGATTCACCCTAGAGACTACAACTCTCACCTTCTATGGGTCTAATGATAGTCTACTCTCAGAGATAACATGACCCGATAAGTGAATCTGTTCCATCCAAAAATGGCATTTTGAGATCTTAACATATAAATGACGCACTTTCAATGTACTCAATATGATATCAATATGTGTAGGATTTTCGTGTTGAGTGTCTATGTACACTAAGATATCATCAATGAAAGGTACTAGGAATGAATCCATGTATGGATGGAACACTCAGTTGACCAGTGCCATAAAAATTGTATGAGAATTCGTGAGAATGAACAACATAACAACATACTCGTATAGACCATACCTACTCCTAATGGATTTAAGAGGTACATCAGATGGTATAACATGCAACTAATGATAATCAGATCTCATGTCAATCTTCGAGAACACCTGTGATACTCAAAGCTTATCAATGTGATCATCAATCCTCGACATGGGATATCCGTTCTTTACCATCAAGTCGACCAGCTTCTCATTATCTTCAAAAAGGTCTGACTGTACCATCCTCCTTCATTGCAAATAGGACATGTGACCCCCAAGGAGAAGTGCTAGGCCAGATGAAACATGTTTCTAGTAACTCCTCTTACAACTTCTTGATCTTCATTAACTCTAGTGTATCCATCCTATAAAGAGGAATGGAGACTACTATCTCTCCTAGAATAGTCTCAACAAAAAAGTCCACCTCTCACTCAATAGTCAAACCTGAAATTTCCTCTGGAATTACAACCCATAAAAAATATACCACTAGAGTAAAGAACAACATTGAAGTCACATTGTCATCTAGATATAGACTAGCCATATGGACTGTAACTCATCCCAACCCATGATGCTGGGGTCCTTCCCTACTAGCATGGACATCCAATCCACCCATATGTATGAAAAAACCACACTCTGGTGATGAGAAAATCACCCTACAGTGATAGAAGTAGACAATAGTTGGGAAGGGAACTAACTTGTTCATTCCAATAATGAAATCATAGCATGTAATCTCAAAGGCGAAATGGTCCTAGAAGAAATGACACCCACCAACCTCAAGAGGGAAATCCTTGCACTAATGTAAACTAGTCATCCTTTACCCCAATGGAGTATTCATCATCAAGACGTCATTTGAATTATATATACTAAACCCAAGGCTCTCGACAACGTCAGTAGTTATTAATGTATGGGAAGCCCCTGTATAAAAAATGAAGAATATATAAATAAGGCAACTAGAATCGTAACTCGAAATGTAGAGGGTCGGGGATCCTTCTCCTGTCAGGTCTTCTACACTAAAATGTATGGCCTATACCGCAGCCCTGTGACCCTACCTGACCACCCAGAGCTAATCCACCATATTTTCATTGAAATAATGCTGACTGACTACCACGATCGTGACCCCCACCTCATATTGAACGGCCAGAAGAACTCTAGTTCCTAGACTACGAAGAAACAATTGGATCTTCTCTTGAATGAGGAGTCATTGAGGAACCCTTTTCACCAGCATCCAGGGAAAAAAAAGAGAGAACCGCTAAATATGGCCTATCTTGCTATAGGATCGGCACTCCACAATGTCTATCTGGTAAGGTGGCCTCTTATGACTACCCATTACACACTAGTACCATACCACCTGGCTACAAGAAGATGTATCAATCCTACTCAGATATCCATGTGTAGAGTCACTATAGTGCTTCATACTATCATTTGTAGAAGCACCAACTGTGGATATTGAACTGCCCAGGCCCACAACTCGAAAATCCCAAAGGTTACGCTCTATTATTAGCACCTACTTGACTATGGATGACATGTTCGTCAAACTGAAGATGATCAAATAAGACCAGATGTCCTTCCTTAGACTCTCATCAAACTTCATTGCTAAAAGATCTCATTATCCCCTAAAAGGGGTGTGAAACACTTCAACTCTGTGAATCGAGAAGAATAGGCCATGACAGAGTAAATACCCTTATCCAAACTCATGAACTGTCAGGCTTAATTAGCCGTCAATGTCTCTGTGTAGAAGTATTCTTAGAATGTATGATAGAACCCACCCGATGACATAACCAGATGGCATCCTGCCTACGAGAAGAAATCCCACCACCATATAGAGGAATCATGAAGAATATACATAGCTTGATTACACACTCCTATTGAGGTTTCTCTAGTTGGGAATAGATAGATAAAATGGCTTCCAAATGTGACTCAATAGTCTGAGGTCCTCTATCCATTGAGAAAGTGGGAGGATGATACTACTGAAAGACACATGTCAACTCAGCCATTGCGGGGCAAGATGCAGTGCTCCCATGAAGGTCAGTATAAACCTCATGAATCCTTATTGAAGCTGTGCATCAGTACATGTATAAAAAATAATGGCTGGTGCCAAGACAAGATTGATGGTAGGCTCAGTAGGTATCCCATCATCTACCATTCCTATTTTCTGGTCACTTCCCTGAATCGAGTGTAAAAACAGAGTAATTTTCGGAGTCTTGGCCCTACAATGTCAATCCCACACCATAGTTCAAGATTATCATTGACTGAAACATAGATGTGCCATAAAGGATCAGGTAAATGAAAGAATTCATGTTTTTTAAATAGGGATACAAGGAATTTATAACCCCTAAATGATGTGTTCCTTTAACCCGTCACATGGGTGTGTACTCTTTCCAACCCTAGTCATGTAACACCACATACACACGATGTGTTCTTCCAAGACACAACTTATAGTTGAATCATTTCCCCCTTCTCGTGTTCTTATACACTACTAACCCACATAATTCTCAGAGAATGAGACTACATGGCATGTACATTCCATACACAGTATGCACTAGAAGGATTTCACCCACCCGTGTTGTTTGTTACATGGTATGATACATGGGTTACAATACATAGCTTGTTCAATCGTGGAATGTCATGTATAACCTATGTTTTATCGATATGCGTCGTTAGTCACATAGGTGGACACATGGTCCCTACAACACAGACTTTATGTCTGATACAAGTCATGTTCCTCAAAGGATTTCCCAACCCACATCTCTACCAACACAGCTAGTGACACGGTTAGAGACTACACGGCGTGCACATAGAGTACACAACATGTACTTAAGAAAAACAGTTCCTTCCCAAACAAAAGGATACATGGCCACTATTCAGCAATACACACCATGTATTATAGGTTTCTCTGGACAGTAAGCTTTAATAACTACTCAAAAACTCATAACACCACTAAAATGATCATTTAAATTCCAAATTTCGACCCATGTGGCCATTCTCCCCTCAAATAAAATGTTTAGAATCTTATGCATTTCATATACATGCATAACAGTGCAATGATCCACAAAATTCTGATCAATGAGGCACTTAACAACTCAAGAACCAACGTTTTGTGTTCATTTAAACAAAACATTAAACAAAACAATAACATTTCAAATATCAGTTATTCTATCGAGGCATCTACCACAAAAACATCAATATCATGCACACCATTTATCGCAACAACATCTAGTCACTGATGCACCATAAATAGAATGAAATAAACACATGTCATGTGATCTGTAGTAATTGCATGAATGATACATGAGTTGAAATAACCTCATCTTATCAGGTTACAACAGAAATAGAAAATGAATAATTTTTAAAATAACTGCAGAAAACATGTGAATCACCAAAAGTGAAATAAAATCAACTATAATAATTGCCAAACCAAAAAATTAAACAATCAAGGTAAATTATATTTACCTAGTATATGAGTTAGCTACTCTCCAGAATAGCTTATTACCAATTACCTAATCTATCCTATCCCAGACTACAGGATCCAAAATATAAGTCAAGAAGAAAAGAACATACCTTTGATTCCTCTTTTTAATGTCCCCATTTCAAGTGCCACCCAGAGGTGCCCCGTACCCTGTTAGACACATGGCCTCAAGCGCCATTCCTTGAAAAATATAGGTTTCTGAAAAGAAACTAGGGCATTGGGTGTGATAGTGGAAAATAAATGCACTCAATAGAAGAGTAACACATTAAAAATAAACAGATAACTGTTGCAGAAGTAGTAATTACCATAAAACAATGATCCATGGTAGACTGATAGTATATAAAAAACTTCAAAAAATATATAAATAATGATGCATGTATCAATATCTAAGAATGTATCCAAACAAGCCACAATGCTAAAATACATCACTAAACATATGTATAAAAGAAAAACAAGTAAACACATCCAATAACATCGCAAGCCTCATCTTGTTCCCCTGTTCTCTAGCTCCACAACAATCAAGTACCTGATGTAGAAGTGTGATTTCCCTTATCTATACCTAGATCCATATAATCTACTTGGGCCTATAAGAATGACCCAAAAAGGTGTGAGATGAATACCAGTTTAATCCACTCAGTGATCTATTCCTAATAGTAAATGAATATATCTGGCATGTAATAAGAAAAATGAAGCTACAAATAAAGAATTAATCAATAGTATACAATCCAATAGATTCAATTACAATAATTTAAATTCATAAATTTACCAATAAAATGAGAAAAAGAAACCCACTGTGAAGTTCTCATAGTTTAAGCCCTCTGGTTCAACCAATCATACTCTAGTAACCCTCAAGGTATGTTCTCGCAGCCTACCCCTATGGTTCAACTTATAAAAGGATACAAAAACCTTCGGGTGAATCCCACATTGTCCAATAATATTGGTCAAATACAACTAAAGATTCTTTGAGGAAGCACTCAACGTCAATTCAGCTTATAGTGTTTTAATGATAAACTAAAAAAACTCTCAATAAGTAATCAATGTCAATTCCCCATGAGGTATTGTCATAGTATCTATAGACACTCTGAGGGAGCACTCCACATCAATCCCCCCTATGTCATGTAATGTTAACTATATAAACACAGTGGGAGTACTCATCTACATCCCCTTATGGTCTTGTAACATGATAAGGAATAATAGACACTCTAGGAAGGCCTCAATGTCAATTCCCCATATGGTATTATTACACCAGGTTCCTGTAGCCTCATGTAAAGTAATCTTGCACAAATGATGTTCAGTAGCCAATGTAATCCTAAATTTACTAATTGGATAAATAGCTAAAAATCATATCCCAAAATGAGATAAATCAATCCAACATAATAACACTAGGCATGGAAAGAAAGTGGACTAACAGGAAAAAACAGACAACACGGTCAATATCCAATCAAACATGGGAAAAACTTCCATATGGTGGAAAAAATAACCATATTTAGGAACTAGATCCATAACATCAGCAGACAATCATACAAGTCACCAAAATGGTTAAATTACCTAAAAACACAATACCCCAATCTTAGGAATTGGGGACTATTTCACATTATATTATAAAGGATCACTATGGAAAGGCACAAAACAACTACCTTGACATTTTATGGTTGATATACTCCAGAGTTGGCCCTTGAATCAGCAAAGCATGACGTAGATTTACAAAACGTCTAAAACATTCAAGAAAGGATATCGCATGAAATAGAAGAAATAAACAAACAATTCTCTAGAATAAGAACATAATTACCAATGAATTTACAATTCAATCGATGATGGTTGATTCAGAGAATGGACAGTCGGACAAGGTCTCAAAGAAGAATCATACCATATGATTTCTCCTGGATGAGACGAGTTAAGGAGTAGGAATTTCTGCTAATTAGGCGTGAAACCGGTTTGATATAACAAATAAAAATTAAAGTACATGGTGTGTTCATTTAATGTACACACTGTGTTGATTCCTTAGCTAGCCTCCACTTTAGGCGGTCTCCATGTCAACCCACACGGCCATGTACTCAGCCGTTACATGGCCAGCACGCGACTACCCGTGGAAACCAGGTACACAACACGTACTCCACAAATTTATAGAAACTCTAATTTTTCTCAAAACACAAAAACAAAACAAGATTCATACATGAAACAAAGATCCAAGTTGTTACAAGAGTTTTGGATGGTCCTTTTGTAGGAGTATATTCCTCATGTAGACAAATTTATAAGATCCTTCCAACACCACCAGCTGGAATCCCACATTTGGATCAGAACGATGGTATTAGAGGCCATATGAAACTCCATTATCTAGATGAATAATGACCAATAATCACATTATATTATTAGTGGTATTATTTTTTTATTATACTTTTTTTATTACTAGTAGACACGTTATCAAGTCAATATTTCATATCCTTACACCTTGTGGGAAAGATAGGGATCCCCATAGTGAATTTTGACTAGATGATTATCCTTGACGATTGTACATGGGATTTTTCTTCAATATTAGTTACCCTTACTTATTGTGGGATATATCTTAGTGGAGATATTTTCCCATGGGGTAGCTTGGTCAAACCTATGAGACAATATGCCCTCATGTTTGGTATTTAATGGTTTCCCACTACTAGAGACCAGATTGGATGTCCCTAAAAATTAATTAGATTCCATTCGATGGATATGAAACGATTCCCCATTTTGGGTGAGATGAATATAATGGATGAGTGAGTAGGTATTATTGGTATTTTTATATAACCCATTACACATTAGTTGGTGATCTTATTGCTTGGAGCGATGGAATGTTTGGGCATCTTTATTTCATATGTACTAGTGGATTATATGGAAGTTGTCCTAGAGGATGATTCAATACTACATCCAAGGAGGGAGATTGATTTTGGTAAAGTTGTTCTACCATTGAACAAACTTATATATTATGAGGAATATTATATGGAACCTAATAAAATCTTTATAAAGATGGTGTGGTCATAGGACCATCAAGAGAATGGATTCATCAAACCAAATGTGTCCACCTATGTATATCATTTTTTCTTGAAATGTGAGGGATATTGTATCTTTCTATTGATTATAATCTCATGAATTGGGCCATTATATAGAACATGTACACATTATGAAATATTTAAGAACAATTACAAAATTTGTGATGCATAAGAAGGTTATAGATGATCAAAATCAATGTTGGATACCAGTAACTATTATATAATTCTCAATACAGATATTCTGAATCAGTGATTCCAATGTGGATAATAAAATAATGAGTTATTGATTATTCATTAAAGTGTGATAAATTACACATTTTTGTTTATTAATTAAATGAACCATATATTTCAACTATGACTATACCAATTATTTTCATATTCATTTATGAAAAACTGATCAACTCCATTTTAGAGGAGGACCTTGAACATGACTTCATGATGGCACTAAACATAGTTCAAGAGTATGAAAATTATTTTAACATATAATTATGATAGTTATATATAAATGATGTTCAAATTATATGTAATATCATTATTTACATTAATTAGATATCGAATCCATTATTTTTATGAATTGATCTCTTGGAGTCCACCACAGATGGTTTATAAAGTGAATATTTTTTATATATTTGTGGGGTGCTAAAAGACATTAATGTCAATATTATCATATTTATAGAAACTTGGAAAAACATTAACCCTTTTGGGGGATATTTACCTATATTGAGTAGGAATGGAGAGCCTCTTAGGAGATGAGGCTGAAGATGATGAATGATCATTTATTGAAAATAATCAGGGAGGGTATTGATTATATAGTGTATTTTGATGAATTTGGAATAAGACATGGTTGTGTGTTGATGAAGATGTAGATTACGATCACCTATGGTTTTTGGATGTTGATATCCATGAGAAGAACTACCTAACTCACAACATAGATTTGGTTGTAATAGTTTTTTTTCTAGGGATGTGGAGGAACACTCAATTGGAATATTACTTTATTTTGTTTCACATATCTTCAAAGTATCATTTTTATCAACAAGAATAGAGACCCAATACTATGATTGGGAATTAGTTTGTAATTTTGAAGGACTATGATATTGAGATAGTCTAAAATGAATGTAAGGTAAATGTTGTGGTAGATTACCTTACCAAGATATGTCATTCTCGCCTGGTAGAGAAATCAACATTGTAGTTTCCTTCTATATAACAGACCCCAGTGGAGGGGGAGATTGCAACATTTTTTGATAGATGTTGTTGACTCCTCCACTTCCCCATTATGTGACAGTGTCTCAGTTGGGAGACATTTATTTTAATGAAATATTTCAATTTATATACTTAATATATATATTATATGGATATTTTGAAGGTGGTAATAATGTTAAATTTTTTATGGTATGGATGATGGTTCTAGTAATAATGAGAGTGGATTTTGTAAGTGGGAATCACAGATGTTTTTTGATATAAATCCTAGTGTGGGGAATTTGTACATTGACCACTGGTTGTTGTTTTTGTGGGCTAGATTAAGGGAGATAATATATTATTCCATCTATTGATTCCTCAAATGTTAGTACTTGAAGGATAAAAACGAAATTCGAATATGTTTTCAATTTCCTTTTCAAACCAGATAAAGGAAATTGGGTGAAATAACCATTTAAATATTTATATGGATTTCATATACAGTGAGGTAGCATGATATAATTTGGGTTATAGTGGGTCGACTTATGTCATTAGCTCACTTATTAAATCATAGGGAGTGGATATTGGAGGAGTGTTTAGTGTAGTTGTATTTGAAAAAGATCACAAAACCACATAGGGATTCATCAATGATTTTCTACAACCGTGATTGAGTGCTCAAATCACTGGTTGAGAGGAGTATTGAAGGATTCATTCATGACCTATATGAGATTGATTATATATTTTCACTCCTAATAAGATAGGAAAACCTAGTGCACTATCCATGATATTAGGAATATGAGGAGGAAATGTGTTTTGAATTTATTCCAGTGTTAGGTGGATCACTTCAAATTGATAGAGTTTACTAACAATAATATCTATCACTCTAATATCAGCATGGAACATGTTGAGGAAATTTATATTAGACCCTATATTTCACCGAATGAATCATTGAGATTTTAGAGGAATTTATTAATGGGCCAGATATGGTAGTGTAAATGATGAATATATTCTATGTGATATGTTAGTGGAGGACGGCGGCCTGAACAAAAACAAAAATATTATAAAGATTGAAACAATATTCTCTTGGAGATGGTAAAGAGAGAATAAATTTTCTATATTGTCCCCCTATGAAAAGGCATACAAGTAATATTTTAGATAATGCATAATATTGGTGAGGTCTGCTTCCACCTTTCTTTACCCTCACAGTTGGAGCCAATGCATTATGTATTCTGTATATTTTAGATAAGAAGATATGGATATTATATTACACTCATTATTGATTAAGGTGTTATGGATAAATTTTAGGGATACATATACATGAATTAATAGGAAGGTGTTAAGGATCAACATGAGATGATAATGTGTGGATGTACCATTTCCTTAGTTCACATAATGTTGATGAATTCGATTGTGTATGATAGCTCCTGGAAGTGAGAGAGTCATATACGGGCATTATATCCCCATATTTTTTCAATGTTTTTGATTTTCATGAAAAAAAAATCATGAATGTGTCAATAATATATATACCATTCTCTTGAGGAGGATGACATTGAAATTCATTAAGAAATATTTTCTGAGCCAGGTGGTGAGATGGTGATTGTTTCCATGGTTTAATGATAATATAATTAATTTGATAATTTTTTAATATTTTATACGAAATGGACATATTTTTAAATAAATAAATAAATACTAATTGAACAGATTCTTATATAAAAAATATGAGTCAAGGGTTGAATCCAAATAATGAAACATAACATATCTATGACGATATGATGATATTCTTTAGATGATCAGAAAAGGAAACCAATGGTGGGTACATTAAGTGAATTAATTAAATTAATTATTTCAAATATTCATTAAATACCCAAGATATAATTTAGTCTATATGTAACCATTTATGTAAACTCTCTATGATTATCCATATGACCATGAATTATTTCAGAGGTGGTTCCTCCATTTTTTGTTAGAAGATTGATATAAAATGATGAATGACACCAAATCAAGGTGAATTCAGGCACAACATACAATATGGTCACATCCATCAAAATATGTTGTTTAATTCACCAATGATCAATCTGAGATGAGTTAGGGATCATTAGTTTTTTTATATTTATGAACATTTGAATTAATCATGCTTAGAATACATTATAAACTATTATTTATATTATATTCAAATCATTCATATGATTTCATTTAAATAACTAAATATTTTAGTTGAATAATATTGACATGATCTCACCCTAATTTCCATAACTAGAAATCATTTAAAGGTAACTATATGAAAAACAATTATGACTAATATTATTCTAATCCCCAAATCATTATTACCTTTTCTTATCCATATCCTATAGTGTTGTGGTTCCCCTTGAGGTGGGGATCGACCTGGTCAAACAAACTGGTTCACGACAAATTTGTGAATGATTATCATTATAGTGTTTCTTGGAGGCCTTTTGATCAATTTATAGATGTATGTGATGATTCCCATGAAATGGGGATATAGTATTCCTGATTATAGTGATATTGTTAGCAGGAGTCACCCACTGAAATAGGTGGTTGTAGAGATTTGTGTGGGGCCAATGAATTATAATTTATAGAAAATAGAGTGATAAATCAATAGTCAAAGGATTTTTACTCTGATTTTATGTGGTCAAATTGTAGGAATCATTAATGTTATTCTTTATCTAGAAACCATTTGTATATTTCTCTAGTTTCTATGAAAAATACTACATGACGTATATTTTAAAGAAAATATGTCATATATAACCCTAACCATGTTTCATAGGGTTTCTGGTTAGTTAAATATCACATAAAACATGGGATCCCACACATCTTGGGACATGGTTCTGGAAATATAGAGTATAATTCATGGGATTATAGACATAAACTTGTATAGGAACACACTGTGTAAAAACTTGTGAAAATTGTCCATGAGTTCAACCTCAATCACATGTGTAGGAATCAGGTAAACAAACACACCGTGTAGTACATATACATGTGTTACTCTACTACAATTCCATCAATCTGTGTGCTAAGGAGGATAGAATTATGAAAATGAGTAGGACTACATGCTATGTAGATACTTCAACCATGTATAACTCATTGTAATTTTCTACCTCCCATATGTCTTTTTTTAATAAATTTTTTCAATGTGAGTATCCTATCTATAGTTTTATTATTTATATAATGTGATGGTGGCCTTCATAGTGGCCATTCATATATTACTTGTAATTTCTTAGTAAGAATATTTTTTAGGCAATGCTCAACAAGTGTAGTAATAAATCAAGATTATCAAAGAGATTATGGGATATAAAATCAAATTATTATACAAGTGAATGGACCCCCCATAAACATATATCTGCAAAATAGTTCCCACTTGGGTGACTAGGGAGTGGTTAATCCATATACTGAGTGGTACCACTTTACGTTGTAGGGTGTGCGTCCTCTATTTACCTAGTGTTACCCTAATGAATGATTAGGTTATGGTTCCCCTATCAAAAGATTGGTACTATTTGGTTGACTATAGTACTGAAAATCCAACTATCGAGTTGTATCTCGTAGCTAAATTTTAACAATTTTTTTTGAAAATTATTTTGAAATAAATTTAATAAATTTAATTTGTTTCATTTTACACAACAGAAAAAATAGTTTTGGTTATTTTATAGAAAAATGTTATTAATTCTTTCTACTTAACACCAAGTCAACATTGTGCTACATGAAACACTTGGAATAGATTTTAGTTCACAGAACATGATTTCTCAAATCTGATACACATAAAGATGTGTTCTTTTGATATATTACATTACAGGCATGACCAAGCTTTACCAAACTTCAATATAAAATATTTTTTTTTAAAAAAATATTTTAGTTACCACCAATTATTTGGAACGGAAATAACAAATATGAATAAATAAATTTTGAAAATATAATTTAATCCAATATATAAAATTTACCATTTGGGTTCTAAATTATCTATAAATGAATTTAAAAACTATTTGAATATAAAGAAACTCTTTCTCTATAAAAAATAATTTTATAAAAACAAAAAAATTCCTTAAATTAAAAAAATATTTGTATTTGTTAATGTTTTTAATAAAATTATTATATTAAATATTCAATCAATATTTTTGAAAATTTCATAATATATTTTATTAGAATATATTAATAATAAATATAATTTTATGATTAAGATGATATATTTTTCAAATGGGTAATTTTTTTCCATTCATTAGGGAACCCATTTTCAAGCGAATTTTGACACTTTTTCTATTTTAATATTATATAATAAATATATTCATTTAAATTGGGATATAAAAATTATATTTGGCTTTATTTTGGTAAATTTATCATTAGTTTCATGTTTTGGTGAATAGTGAAAAATAATAATTTTTCATTAAAAACATCATTTTGATGGAAATAATTTATAGTGTGAGATTATATATTTGACTCATTATAAAGTACTATTAGATGAATTATTTATCATTTAATCAAATTTATGTTTTTTTAATAAATTTCTAATTTCATTTGGATATAAAAACTATTCACTCTTTTGGACATTCTCATTTAAAACCATGTTTTCCTCTCCCATCAATGGTAGTAATATTAAATAAATTTTAGAAAGTTATGTTTTTTTTAGTTTTGAAAAGTGTATTAAATATCTGGAATTATAAAATATGAATCTATTAAGACAGTGTCTTTTATAATTGATATTATGAATGTTAACATTATTAATTTTTATTATAATGGTGATAGAAAGACCTGGTAATTATGGGTAAACATAATATTATAAATATCAAAAAATTACCCTAATACATGAACAAATGTTTATAGATGATTATAATTCATCCCTTAATCGAAAAGGATCTAAATTGAATAAATTAATCGAATCATTTTTATAATAATTACTCGAATATTATTAAACTAATTGGGAGTGACAAATTATCACACAATTACTATTAATATGTATAATATTTTTAAATTTTGTTTAAATAAAACATATTCTCAACTATATATTCTTACAGAATACAATATTTTAAATTTATATAATAGATAATTATTTCAAATTATTAATTATTAAATAATAAATGTAAATAAATTCAAAATTTTGATGTCATAATTACATAATCTTGGAAAAAAATATATTAAATAATATTTAAATATTAAATGAAACTTGTTTCTAATTAAATATCAGGATCAACTAATTTTGTTGTTGAATATTATATAATTTGGGGGTATTATATTAATTTTTTCAGTGTAATATTTTTTTATTGATTTTCGTAACGTCAATTATATGAATAGTGTCAATATTTTTTCTCATGATATTTCAAGAAAATCATATTTTATTAATTTATATCAAAATAATTAAAACATTAATAGAGGATAAGAAAATTATATGTGGTCACAAATATATTAAATTGTATATTTATGATCCAATTAATACATTTTCTGTAAGAATTACATCCTCTTAATAAAAAATCAATCCCACCATAGTTAAAATTAAAATGGATTAACTAAGGGTTAATGAAAATAATAAAGTATAAATTAATACCAAAACATTAGTAAAATATATATTTTTATTATATTATAAAATTATAACATATTAGATTCAAATATATGAAATATGGGGTGTATTTTTATTAATATTTAATTTATGATAAATTAAATTTTTAAATTTCAATAAAATGCCCTTCCCAACTCTTATAAAAGAAAAAATCATCTTTTAATTTTTAACACTCCATAATAGATTTATTTTGGATGATATTTATCCAAATATACTCCTAAATACTCAAATATTATCCATGAATCCTTATTTATTACATAAATCTAAGAAATGATGTCTATTTGTGAAAATAAATAAGAGTTTCCCAAAGAAGATAAAACACTCATCAATGAATGTTTTTTAATTTTTTTATTCCAGCAACACCTAAATTAATAATTTTTCATTATTATATAATAAAAAAATTATAATCGATTTAATTATATATTTTTCTTCTATGGGTTTAACCTAAATATAGTCGTGTGTAAATTTAATGGGTATTGAACTTATCGTTCTTCTTTACGATGAACCACCACGTCACGAAACCATGTTGTTAGTTTTTATTTTACCATCTATCATGGAAGGGAATTATAACATAGATAATGTTTTTCAAAAATATATATATAATATATGTTATTTATATTTGATTATGGAATTATAAAACAAAACATACCTTCATGTTTTACAATTCCTATGAATTATAATAAAATAATTTTTGAGTATGTGGATTACCTACCAATCAAAGTGAAGTAAATCATTAAATCATAACATTGAATAAAATAAGGTTGGATTTAGTGAAAATTTATTATTTATATAACATAATATTTCCACTAGAATTATATTATATATTTATATATCCATATTTTTCATTTACATTATATCTTTCAATATAATATAAAATACAGGCATCGTTCATTCGTATGTTTGACATATCATCTCCAAAAACACTTTATTTCATCCAATATTGATATATTTTATAGTTAAAATTAAGTACATATATAATTAATATATGTTATATTTATATAATTATTAGAATTCCTAAGATATTAAAATCATGATCTATGTTTGAGGACCAAGAATAACATGTAAAACATGTGCAAGAAACAAATTGGTAATTACCTAAAACATTATATAAACAAAGAATTATTAATGATAGGATAATATAAACTCATAATTAAGTAATATATGTTTTTATTTATTTTAATATATTAATATATTAAATTTATAATAAGAAAATTTTTATTATACAAGACATGATTACAAGTACGATGATAGTCAATACATAATGTAATGGATTTACATCTATCATTTAATTTTTGTGATACACAATAAATGTTCACCACATTTAAATTATATGTAGTTTATACAATTCAAATAAAATTATTTTATCTGTATTATATTTGAATTTTATTTATGTTTTGTATCAATGTAATTTTTATTTTTTCGAGGGGCATACAATTCAACTCATTGTAATTTTGTATAGTGATTTGTAGTCTCAAATTTATTTCTATGAGATTTATGCCATATTACCCACTAACTTATTTGGTTTGGTATTATTACTTAAAATGAATATAATTTATGACATTTAACTTTAATTTATGGTTATTTTGGTGTCCATTTGATGATGTATATTTTATACTTTTCACGTTTCAAAATTTACCAAATCAGTCAGATAATTATATCTTCATTTAAAATCATTGAGTCACATGTAATATTACACACCTATATTATTTTTTGAGGTTCATATACTTCCAATTAATTTTTTTTATCATTAATACATTTATTTTCTTGATATTATAATTTTTCAGAAATTTTTTTATCTTTTTAGTAATATACTTTTTGTTCCAAAAAAACCATGATTTCAATAATTGGTTTAATTTTTTAAAAATTTTATTCTGTGAATTTTAAAGGAAAATTATTTAAAATATGCATAAATTTTTTTTCTATTATTAATTTAAATTTTTTAAATGTTATTTTACTTATAAAATGTTTTCTAAATGTTTTATGATATAATATTTTTTTTATGATTAAAAGGATATTTTACTCAAGTATTATTTCAATTGTTATTTTAAAATAATATTCCATATAAGAGAAATTTACTTGATGTCCCTTTTTTTTACAATAGATTTTATCTAATTATAGAATTAATAATCTTACATGGAATGGTAATTTTTTTATTTATAGATATTAATTTTTTTTGATATCCATGAGTAATGTAATGATGAAATGTTTATAAAACCCCTTTTTTCATTACTTTTGAAATGATTTATGTTATTGTGGAGCACGTATGTATTGTATTTATTACTTGATGGGTGTGACCTATATCTTCTCCAATAATTTGGTAATTATGGGTAACTCATGAGGTATATATATTATACATTAACATGATTTCATGTTCATAATTATATTCTTGGAACGGATATTCCTGTTCATAATTCAATACATCAACTGGGTTTTCAGGTCCATAATTCTCTTCATGGACCACGTTTTCATGACTATAAATTAATGTAAGGTCCTGATTTTAGGTCCGTAATTTAATAAGGGATCCATTTACTATTTATACATGTTCAAAAATTTATTTTTTAATGTTTTATCCATAATTGCATACCTTATGTCAATGTTATGATCTCATGGATTATGTTCTTTGATAACTTATGATAAATGTCTTAATGAATTCTAATATTAATGTCAAATTTAATTTTTATGATATTTGTTATATATTGTTTGATATTATAATGTTATGATAATATTCTCATACCCTTTATGGTTATGATTTAATATTTCCATTATTTACACTTACTGATAATCTAATCTGAGCCTTTTCATATCTTTAATTTCCTTATGTTATAAATAATGATTTTATTTTCTAATAAATAATGGGAGTCATTTGTGAGAGATGTTGAATATCATTTACTGAACTATATTCTTTTTCCAATATTAAAAATAAAATAAAATATTTCATTTTTTGGGGGTCTGTTACTTCATTTCCACAAATATGATACAAAATAAATGTATGAAAATATTCGGTTCTTATCATTTTTATGAGAGAAAATGTTTAGTAAAAAAATTAACCATGGATGAGAACAAAATATTGATATCCCTTGTGATATTTATAAGGATATGTATATGGAAATTTCAATGTATAAGAATAATGGTTCATTTATTTAGAAGTATGTGTAATTATTTTGAGATCATATATGTAATTATTCATGAATATCTATTTTTACTATATGGTAATTTTTTCTCACACTATGTTTTTGGTATTGGTAAAAATAGGGAACTATAAGTAATGAGGTTAACATTTAATATTTGAGAGGTGGAATTTAATGAAAATTAGGAAAATTTAAGTCATATGTGGAAATATCATAAATAAATTCTTCATGGTTGTATGACTATTAGTTATATTATTAATGATAAAGAGACTTAAAATGTAAGGTGAATGATATTAGATTATCTAACAATATTTTTTCAAAATTATACATAAGAATCATCCTTATATTATGGATTATGAACCTTAGTTCATGATTCATATTTCATATTACATGAAAGAATAAGACAGTGAATCCTGTGTAATTGTTTGAGAATAAAGACTAATCATTGATTTTTATCTGTTTTTGATGTAAAAGAATATGTTTTACAAATAATTTATCGTATATTTATACACCTCATAATATTTTCATTATATATTAAAATTTATTTTTTGAATGGTGTTTTAGACCAAGAGAAGTGATTTAATGGAACATTGATATTCCGGGGAAAAATGATATTAAGGGAATAATAACCATTAATGTTATTATTAATAGTGAATAATACTGAATATTAATTGAAATATCATTTCTATCGAAAAAATTTATTTTTTTATATTATATATTAATTATGTTATAAATTATAATTAGTTAATATTTTTATCATTTAATCTAATTTAGGTCCTTTTAATTAATTTAATATTGAATATAAGAAAAAAATTATAAATCTTTTTGAAATTTTCACTTTAAAAACATGTTTTTTGATTTTTTCACATTGATTAACTTTAAAAAATATTTATAAAATTATTTGTTTTTTATTTTGAAAATTGGATTCAATATTTAGAGTGATTGTTTCAAATTTTTTGATATATTTTCCTTTTATTTTTTAAAAACAGGAATAGTACCTCTAGTAATTTTAATTACCACACTTGAAGGAAAATAATGTAATTAACGGTAAAAAATAATACTATAAATATTATTAACCTATACTAAAAATTTACATATTATTAATTTATTAATTTTATTTTGAAATTACCAAATATGATTAAAATTTGAAAATTTAATGGAAGCATTTCTATTAATACAACATAAATATATTATAACCAGAACAGATTGAAGAAATATCTTACCCATTCTTTTAACATGTATAATATTTCAAAAATACAACTAAATAAAATATATTCTATTATATATATACAAGAAAAACATTCAATCCACATCAGATATTTTTTTTAATTTTTATTTAATAAAAAATTATTATAATTAATTAAAAAGGAAGATGTAGTACATACTCAATTAATGAAACAATAAAATAAATGGTATTAGAAACACAAAAATAATGTAATATGAATTAATTATGGTTATAAATTTATATTATAGGTAAATTTGACATACTACTGGTGATTAAATTTATTTTTGGTAAGTAAAAACATTAAATTGATTTTCATAATGTCTATATAATACATCGTTTCGAAATAGAAAATTATGATATTTTATTAGAAAAATATTTTATTCATCTATTATAATTAATACAAATATTAAACAAGGGAAATGTGACGATACATGGTATAAAATATCCTAAATATTATATTTATCTTCTTATTGAAAATTTATATGTAATAATAATATCCTCTTAATATTAAAAACATAGTTAACATAACTAAAATTAAAATAGACTAAATAATGGTTAATCAATACGATATGGTTTAGAATAAATTCAAAACAAATCTATAATATAATTTTGGGGTGGATATTACAACTTTATATCACCTAATATTTGAATAAATTTTCTATTTTAGGTATTTTAATTGATACAGAATTTATTATAAATTTATCAATTGATAAATTCAAAAAGTTTTCCTCCCCTCTCTTATAAAAGAGAACATATTATTCACATTTATTCAGACATAAGAACATATTTTTTAGCCGAAAATCTATAAAAAAATATTATAAACATTTATAAATTCATCATTGAATCCTTAATTTTCCTATAAGGCAATCCAAATATTTCATTTTGTGAAAAATGAAAAGAAAATACTCCAAGAAGACATAATGTTCATCAAAGAACATTTTCATTATTTTTTTCCCTTAAATCCACAAAATTAATCTTATTCCATTCATATAAAATAACATCATAATAATAAAAGTATTTACATTTTTTATTATATTTTTTATCACTATTGTTACAAATAATTAAATCTAATGGGTAACAAACATATCGTTCTTCTATACAGTCAATTACCACCTCACAAGATTATGTTGTTCATTTTTTGTATACTACATCTCATATTTAATAATTATGATGGAAAAATATTATTTATATCTTATAAATGATATTTATTATATATTTATCTTTCAATAATTCTAAAATAAAACCAACCATCATACTTTCCATGTCATGTAAATTTGATAACCATGTTTGAGGATGTGTGGAATGATGCCTCCTCAAAAGTGTTGTGATTCATTCAAATGATACATTTAATGTATTAAGGATGAATTCATTTAACATATATGATATATATTCCATATGAATTATACATGAACAGTATATTAAATTTTATATTAATAAGATATATATATATAACCATAAATACTTATATAATTAATATAAATAATTAATATAAATTTTTTGTTATTTTGTAGAAGATGAGATCATAATCTAAGTATAAGGTACATAAAATCCTGAAATAGGATGCCACTAAACTTGTTCTATGAGATTGGTTTCCATATGAACTCAATCGTGTCAAGACATATGCTAGAGATTTACTACTAGAGGAGTGGTTTTGATAATTAACATGGGAAGACTATACATACTTTACCAGAGTGATCCATGATAGATAGCATATGAAACAAAGTAAATAATAATACAAAAAAAAAATCCTGCATATCGAGTCAGTTTATAAATAGTATGAAAACCACAACCAAATAGTAAATTTGTCATGCGATACAAAAAATGACAAAATTAAAGGAATGTGGAAAATATTGACTAATATATGTATCCCATGAGTGAATACATACTACATTTATATATTATCATACTTTCAATCTCATGCATAACTCAACTAACTAGAATACTACATTTTCACTTATCCAGATATATAACCATTAAATCATTTCAGGTACACCCCAAAAACCATAGAAGTGTATGAGTACAATTCAGTAGGCCACCACTAATGAGGAATACCATATCTCTTGTATAAATATATTTTGTATGCAAGATATAATTAAAAAAATCAAATAAGACAACTCATTTTCTCTTAGGTAACAATGATTTCGTTAACAAATTAAATCATTAATTCATTGTTGATAATTTATTCCATCTTAATAGATTAATTAAAATCCATTAAATATTCTATGGGTTAATAAATTACATTATTTACATAATGATATAATCCAATTAATTTCTATCTATATTGGTATTAATGATGTTCTGTATATCTATAAGGTAAAACATTTCATAAACATTCATATCACACATTCCCTGGAGCCTCGGCCCATGTAGTCTAATCAAATGAACCAATTTTATGTATAGATCCTACGTGTCATTCCATAACCCAAGAATTATGGGGCGGTGTTTAGAGCATCAGTCTAACCCATCTATAGGTGTGGATAGTAAATACCAATTCCCCACAATAACCAACCCATGTGAACATTCTTATTTATCCATTCACCACATATATTATATCTGAAACCATGCGTAATCTAAAGAAATTACAATCCATTTCACATTTTATTGGACAAATAAATCACTTATATGCCTTAACCCATTAAAACATTTTCAATATACAAAGTACTACTCAGTTAACTAGTATCCAATTTTATCACATTAAACCATTTAGCATAATCAATAATATTCATACACTAGCCCAATTGATATATCCAAAAATACACATTTATTAATTCATTTACACATCGAAAATTTCAGATTCCTTATTCTATATAATATTTTCCATTCTTTTTATTATAATTTATTTGACTCATTTACACTAATCAATTTCACTCTTATATTACATTACGTAAAATGGCCCCTTAGAATTTTACAAAAAAATGGACACAAACACTACTACTTCCAATTATAATTTAAACTAATATTTCAACATTCATATATTGAGATCTGTTTAAATAATTCAATTACATTCATATTAATACAATGATATATGTTTGGGAATGTTGAAACACCCCATATGTGGCCCTAATTTGGTTAAATCATCCTAAAAAATATCCACAAGGATCATTATGGGGTTCATATTTTCATTTAGAAAACTATTTTACAAAACCTTATCAATTGAAAAAAATTATCAAAAATATTTATAAATAAAAAAACCATACATGCATAGATCATCATTAAAAAAATTGTATATAACTTATATACCACCTACCTTGAATCAAATGATGAAATCACCCCTAACCCTAGCTATAGATCTAGATTCAAGGACCCATTGAGGACCCAACCAATAATACTATACAAAATTAGGTTCTTATGTATTTGGAAATAAGAATAAAAAATATATAATCCCATGTCCGAAAAGGAGAATAAAAATTAGAATTGGACATACCCATAACATCTTCACCTAACCAACAATTCTTTAACAGTATTATAATTGAATTATATCAACCCATATGATGATTTGGGGTTTTTTTCCCTCAATAGTGGTAAATGGGAAAATGGCAGGGGAGGGGGAAGTATGTAAGATACCTATAATAATGAGGGGATTTTTTTTTTAAATTCACATGTTTTAATCGGTCACATTGTTTAGCCTCATAGCTTCCCAAACTATGCACAAACTGGGAGGATTCCACTTTCCATGAGGGGTAAATATCTCATGGTTACTAGGGGAGCACCACAAGGCATGATATATTTTATCACAATAATGAAAAATTCCATTTTCCAATCCCAAACGGTTTTTCTTTCCACATTTCATGATTTTATTATCTGTGTAACCCTCTTCTTAGCTAGCACAGTTTGGGTGCACAATTATAAATAACAGTGCACCGATCGTGGAACATGCACTGTATGGAAAACATCCAATTTAATTTTTATCATAAATCTCTAAAACACCTCCTATCCTCCTAATATATATGTTAAATATTTCAATTACCAAAAATAAGATAATTACTCCAATATTTAAATAAGGATATTCCTTTAAGAAGTCAAGGATCTTAATTGTATCACCATCACTGCAGAAGCATGGTACTGATGAATTATTTCATTAAACTAGCATGATTATATGGAAAAACGTCAAGATATACATATTGGTTTATCAGTCATGTAATTTCATATTACATATATGATACCCAATAATTCATTCGGATATTGGAAATATAAACATGATATATAAAAAAGTATTCAGTGAAAGCTTATTCAAATATTTCTTCCCCATATAATGTGGAATGTTTACATAATAAGTGTAATACAAAATAAATATTAATGGCATGTTATAAGGAGTCAATAATGAAACAATAGAAATTAATTAACATGGAAATGTAAATAACTGATAACACAAGCCATTTAATCAATGAACTAAAAAATAAATGTATCCATAGATATGTTGACACAAAATACAATGGGTGATTAATAATTATATGTAATTGAGGGAAAAGATTTTTTAATAGACATCATGAATAAGGAATATGAAATACGACACTGTCATGGCCACTCACATGATGGTTTAATGTTATGTATAAGAAACTGATTTAATTTGGCATATTTATTTGGCTGAGTAGAACTTTTCAACACATCAAGGAGCAATATAATGTCCGAGATCCTCCTATCATTTCTAGTAAAAATAATTTAGCATATATAATACTCTATAAATGTAATATTTTTATTAAATATCAATATTGAAGTAAAAATATAGAATTATCTATATATGCCAAAAAAATAACTGTCATGGTTGAAACCATATGTAATATTTTATACAATTTAGGAAATAAATATACACATTGTATTAGTATATAGATATTAATGTAAATTTAATAATAATAATGAATATATAAACCTATTTTTATAATATAAAATTAAAAATAATATAAGTAAGTGATAATTGAATGATAATCAATAAGAACATTCTTGAGGAGAATATTATTCTAATGGTCGAAAGTGTCCAACATCGCATTGAAACATTTAAATCAAAATCCCCATGAGTGTATGATATAAAATTAAACATATAATATCATGATAATAATGAGATTAATTATATTATATTTCAATGGAATTATATACAATAGATAAAGTTTAATTGGTGCATAATGATGAATAAGTCTCAATAGAACATAAATTGAGTTGAAATTCCATTACCTTAACCTTAATTTGTATTTATAGTATCTATCCTCAATTATTTTGGTTAAAAATATTTTAATAAATTATACTAGAACAATACTCATTTTTATAATATCATATATTAAATTATTACAAAAATTTGTTACACATTTTTTAACAATCGTTCATTATTTTATCTACTTCAGGTGTTAATTGAATTATTTTATCATGTATGTTTTGATGTGTTCTATATTTATCTTATTACATAGATCAATATTTCAAAACATCTATAATGTAAACCATGAAATAATTATCTAATATATTTATTAAATATATATTTTGAATATCCATATATATTTGGTGATAATAAATGATGTCCACTGCTCCTAGAATCGATAGGTCGTACGTACGCATAAACACTACATTCATTATTTTATTGAATTTAAAATATTTAAAATTAAATTATAAATATATTATAATAATATTATCATATCTATTTTTATATTTTAAATAGGTTTATTAAAACCATCCTTTATGCATTGAATGAATTGGGTGAACAAGTCATATCGCTTTGAGGTGGCGGTAGTCCACACATCCATAAACGATGACATCATATTTAAACAGAATTGAATTTATATAGGATTGTGTTAAAAAATAGTTAAATAATATTAATGAAATTATAATTTACATATATATATATATATATATATATATATCTTATATAAATTGAGTTACAATATTACTGTCCACAACGAGAGGTAGTAAGGGAAAAATGACCACTCATCATTTCGTGATGGGGTAGTTCACCATGACATAAAAAGTATGTTCATTATCCTTAGGATATAAGTGTGTTTAAATATAGATAGAACCCATAATAAAACAAAATAATTGTATATTGGGGATTTTAGTCTCATTATATATGACATATTTAAAAATAATTCAAGGTTGAGTGATTAAATGAATGAAAAATTATTGTGGGAAAACAGTGCCTTAAAATCAGTTTCGTCCTTTTTGTTTATACCAATGGGATTAACTGGATGAATTTTTGACCAAAATAATGTTTCAAATTCAATGGGAGTGTTATTAAGAACATATTTGAGCATTCTTCGGCCGATCTTGGGTTGATTGAGAGGTGTGACTAATGTTGCATATTGGTGTCCTTTTATAGTGGAAGAGGAGTGGAACTCTTGTAATATTATGCCAATGAAATTCCTACAACATTTTTTATCTTGAATGTGGATACAATAGTGGCCATATTTCCTTAAAATATAGGATATAACCGAAATATTTCTAGAAAATAGCTCTCGGACAAGTGTATATGTTGTTATGTGCGTTAAGGTTAAGGTGGAGTCCCTTATTAATATTAATGTAACATTAATCATTGTATTTAATCTTAATGACATTAAATAATTATCTTTTTCATAAACCAAGTTGATATTATTAGAAATTAGAAATTATTCCTATTTTAAAAGTGGAATTAATTTTTCCATCTTCCAATCATATAAGTGTAAAAAGTCGATATAAATTTTGTCGTATATTCATTAAGCAATGAGGCTTTTTAAAGTAAAATTGTCCTAAATTTTACTATTATTTAACTATAAAATTCCATGTGAAATTAATTACATTTAATTTATTTTATTAATTCATAAATATATTTTATAATTAAACTTTTAATCCAATCAAATATATATTTTATAATTATAAATAAATTTGAGGAATAATTAGTTGTACAATAACATTCAATATTTTTAAATATTCACTAAATTTTTTAAATCCTTCTAAAAATATTAATAATTAATCCAAAACTATTTTAAATGTTTACATTTAAACTATAATGTTTATTATTACATATTAAATAAATTAATGTGTCAAAATTCCAATTTAATTTTGGTTCTCCATTAAATTTTATAAAACATTACCTTTATAAAAATATGGGTTTTTATATTTTAATTTGGGCTCGTTCATCTCTTATTCATATCAAAATTAAAATATATGAATATAATTTTATTTGAATATAGAAAATATAAATTTTATTAATACAATTCTCTAATTATAATTAATTATTGTTATTAATAAAAAATCATTTAGAAGCACAAAAATAAAAAAATTTCTTTTTTGTATCCAACTGGTTCTTATTTTCAATTCTAATGAATTGGTAGCCAATGAATTCATGTTATATTTAGGTAAAACATGTATTTTTTATAAGTTATTGATCCCTTTTCAAATATACTAATTTAATGTATAGGATATATATTATAATATTTTAAAAATATATCTTGTTATTTGATAAATCTCGGTATTACGTGTCATGAAATCAATTTGAAGAAACTCTTTATTGTAGTCGATGTACAATAACATACTATCACATTCATTTCCTACTATAAAATTAATTTAATATTAATAATTATTAAATTTATTATAAATCCCCTGAGTAATATATCCCTTTATGTGATTAGTGATGCTTGTGATACACATTATCAAATACAATGTTCATCCTTTTGGATTTCTGGATGTTACATTCTCCCCACTTTAAATAATTTTTACCTATAAATTTATAAATGATTATAGTAGTTGTGGGATTGATAATTTAATGTATCTATTTATGGAAGAAACCACATCTTGAATTTGGTTAATGGAATATCTTCTAATAAATACATAATGATATGTATAATGATCAAGTAACTAGGCTCCCTTGTTGGAGAACAGAGGAGGGAAATGGAAAGATCGATACATTGGGAACATAAGAAATCATTTTCACACATAAAATACTAGAGAAAAAGTTTTTGAGAATGGTAAAAATAAAAAATATATAAATCCATGATGATATATGGGGAAATTTGATTTATTAGAAATGGAGTTGCATAAACAATATTTTTGGTTTCAGGATCATTTTTACTGAAGATGAGGAATTCATTCCCTCCAAATGAATATAATTAAATACACTAACATGGAACATTTATATAATCACATTATTAACTTTTTTTCATGACTTGAACTATTTCAAAATCAACTCATAGAATATGTTTCATTATATAGTGATGTAATATATCAATCCAAAATACCAGATTCAATGTTCAACGGGAACCATTTCATAATTGAATAAACATTCTAAGGAATTGTTATTAAAAAATTAAAAAAAGGTCCCACAATTTGTAAAATGATCATTTCAAAATCCTTTAATCAATATGAAATATCCCTATATTTTGAGTTCAAAAATATTTGAATACATCCCCTTCTTAAATTTATATGTTTTTTCAATTCCTTTCTCATCATCTATTTCATACCTTTGAATACAAAATACTTATATATTTTATTATATATCATGATAGTACATTTGAATGTTTCATCATTTGAATATACGTATTGTGACACTAGTACTCTATAAGTAATTAGATTAAGTCCTTCAATGATGTGTCACTTAATACACTCTCTGTTTCATATAAAATCTATATCAAAACATTATAACATTGAAAATATAGCTTCATTATCCACAACACAATCATACACCTATTATTCTAAACTAATAATCATCCTATTCATCCTATTTTGTTGACAATGGGGGATGTATTCAAATAATTTTATCCTTAAATATATTCAATTACATATGTTTAGTTTCTTATCCCACTCTTGTATTCTTGATTAGGGACCACCACTGATCAGAATATCTTTGGAGAAAATAAACTAATATTATAACCATTTATTTTTCACTAAATTTGAGGGCCTTATCCATTTTCTCTATAGACATAAACCACTTAACAACATCAAATATATTAGAAGACACACTAACCAATGTGGGATTCTTCTACATCTCTTTGTAATAGGTTTTTTTCCTGAATGATTTTTTATAAACACTTTATGTTTTTCTAATATTAACATGATTTTATCTATTCTAATACAAACTTTTTGTAATTCATAAATAGTGAAATATCTATATTTTTCATTATTATTTAACCCATTTTAATTCTATGTTCTATTTCTATATAATGGAATATAATCTATTATCTCTTTATATTATAAACATTGTATAACTCTAAATATTGGAAAACACATATCATAAATTTATTGGTTGTAAAACATAGAATCATAAAATTTTTTTAATTTGGGGGAATCATTACTTTTATATCCCTCATAATGGTGGGTAAATAAAATGATAATTATACTATGAAAATCGCCCAGGATTTTAAAACTAGTTGTGATTTAAGGCCCATTTTTATGTATAAGGTAACCCCAAGTCAGGCCCAAAACACCTTTTCGGTTTTATTACTCATAGGAACATGGATGACAGAATAATTCCCACATATAATTTATAGATATGAATTTCATTTTTGGAATACACATGTAATATCAGCATTACAAAAATTCTAGGATGTTCTTCTATTTGCATCATCAATGTGTATCTTATATACATTTTCCCTAATCCATTTTCTATGGTTGGTGCTAAACATCAGATGATTCCAACTCAAGCACCACATCCCTGGATGCCAGGTGATGGTATATCATATTTTTTCATTGGCATTATTACCACATGGATAAACCCTAAGAACTAATTTGTTTTGCAGACTTGGAAATCCATATTAGAAACATTATACCAATAAATAAATTGTGAAATATGAATTGAAAACATGGTACATAAGAAAAATAAATTTTGTCCGTGAAATATTATTCAAATTTTCCTTCTCCATATCATGGAGAAATTTAAAAAGAATAAAAATGAGATCAAATTCTCATCAATGTTATGCAATGAGGAATAAATAATGAATCAATATGAATACATTAACATGACTATGTAAATACTTGATAACAAATGTTATTCTATAATAAAACTGAAAAAATAAAAGTATCCAAATATATATAAATATAAAATTACATGGTTGGATAAAAAATACTACTAATTGAGGAATCATATTTCTTATTGTACCTAATGTTTTATTCTTAAGAAAACTCATACCTCTAACAACTTTTATAAGATTATTTAAAAATACAGATAGAAAACCAATTAATTTGGACATCTTATTTATCTAATTAGAACATGATGATGCATCATGTAGAAATATAATATCTGTGAACCTCCATTAATTTACAGTAAAAATAATTAATGACATATAATAGATGAAATAACTAATATAAATTATCAAATATCCATATTTAATTAGGATTATAAAATTATCAATATATCCCATGAATAACCAAATAACTATCAAGGTACACACTGTATGTAAAATGGTGTCTGATTTATGCATTTCTAATATCTAGTGTGTTATAATATGAATATTCAATTAAATTTCAAAGGTTATTTATTAAAATAATGTTTTTTTTGTAACTATAATGTTATTAATCACAAAACGAAGTGAGATTGAAAGGATATTCTTTATGAACATTCATCTTGAGAATAATCATTAATCATTCCAAAGTGTCCCATACGATGATGAAACATTAAAATCAAAATACCCGTGATGTTATGACATTATATGAAACATATAAAACCATTATAATAATTATATTCATGATATTGTGTGTAAAATTTTGTATATATACCAAATAATATTGAATTGGTGCATAATAATAAATATGTAACAAGGGAAAGAAAATTGAGATGAAATATGATACCTTAGCATTATTTTGTTGTGTTCATTATCCTATTGTATAGTGGTTTAAAATATGTTACTAATATTTAACAGATGCATAATCATGTTTATAATACCATATATTAAGTTATTATATTATTTTATTACCGGTTCTTAAAACTCATTCATTATATTAACTATTTTGGGTTTTAATTTTATTTTTTTCTCAAATATTTTTTGACTTCGTACTTGTTGTTACTATTACATATATCATGATTTCATAATCATAAAAATTTATACTTGAATTAATTATGTTATATATTCTATACGTTTGTATCAATAATAGTGAATAATATTTCGCAATATGAAATTATGTGCATCAATCATAGAGACGGTACATCATACGTATGCATGAATGCTTGTTTAAATTAATAGAATGATTTAAATGAATGAAAATTAAATGATAAAAATATTATAATTCTAGTATATTTTGTATTTTATATATGTTACATTTTTTAAAACATTCATTTACACATTCCATGTCTATCTTGAATGATTCACATTGTTTTGAGGGGGTGGTAGTCCACAATTCCCCAAACGATGTAATCATATTTACAAAAATAGAAATTATTGATTTATATGTTTCATGATAATTTAAAAATAACAAATACATTATAATTATCATATATATTATATAAATATTGTCTTTCATAATTTCAACTATCATATATGGTAATGTGAAATATTACCAATCATTGATTCGTGAGGAAGTATTTCACGGTACATGTAAATAGTAAGATTATAATCTATTATATGTATGTGTCTTTTTTTCTGTCAATCCCTTAAAATGAAAACATCAAAGTATATTTAGGATTATATTTTAAAAATATAATTCTAATTTTAAATGAATTTACAGGATATTGGAGTAAATGAATGAAAAGAGATCATTTGGAAATGTTACATTTAAAATCTTGTAACTCTATTTCTTTTATATAAAATAGGTTCATTGGAACAATTTTTAAAGAACATTTTCCCTAATGATAGATGGGAGGGATTTTGGGAGGCAATTTTGGAAGATCATTTCCTAAACTACGTGGTTTGAGAGGTGTCATAAATGGGGATAAATGGCGGACTACTGTTGTAGAGGAGGAGCAGTACTCATGTAATATATTGACAATGGAATTACAACCACATTCATCATGTTGAACTATGACCCAATAATGATATAATTAAGATCCATTAGATTATAAGGTAGATATATTTCCATGAAATATCTCTTCAAAAATTGTATAGGTCAGTTTTGGCTATATGGTTATGGTTTATTAACTTCTTCATATTAATTTATAATTAATAATTATAATTAATTTTAATGACATTCACCATTAGTTTGTTTCAAAAAAATGTTGGACTTATTAAAGATTATAAATTATTTTCATTATCAATATGTATTCCATTTTTTGAAATTCAAATCATTAATGTGGTAAAAATTGATTTGAATTTAATCCCACAAGTGTGAAGACAATGTAGGGTTTTCAAGTAAAAATGTATGAATGTTTTCTATTTTTTATATTAAATTACCAAAAGAAATTTATTAAAATGAAATAAATTGTACAAATTCAAAAATATTTTATCTAAATAAAGAATAAATCTAATTAATGTTATAATTATCCTTATAAATAAAATATATTTAAAAGTAGTTGTGACCTAAAATTCTATTTTTTTAACCATTCATTGAAAAAGATATTTTTCTGAAAAATATAAAAAATAAAACTTACAAAATTTTTCTACATAAATTTATAAGATGATTTTTCTTTTTTAATATTAAATATATTTATGAGTGAAAATAAAAATTAAAAATATATTCTTCATTAAAAGGCGGTGAAATTTTCATTATAAAAATATATCTTTTTATGTTTCAAAATGGGGTTGTTCTTATCTTATTCCAATAAAAGCTAATGGATGAATATCAAAACTATTTTACTAATTATATATATATATATATATATATGATTAAAATATATAAATAATATTAAATAAGTATGTTTATTAAGACAAAAATTCTTTTTAAGAATGTAAAATAATATTTTTTTATTTACAAATGTTTCTTTTTTTGTTTCTCATTAATTAGTATCCAATGAATTCATTTTATATTTTTGTAAACCATTATTTTTAATTTTTTAGTTAATATTTTTCATATTAACTAATTTAATTTCAAGGATATGATAAATATTATTTTCATATTATATATCATTATTCTGTAAAAATATGTCTTGCAAGTAATGAAAACAATTTGAGGAAACACATTGTTGCGTGAGATGCGTGATAACCAAATATTTCATTCATTGAAAAATATATCATAGATTTAATTTATTTAAAATTGTAAATATATTTTAATTAATTGGGGTACTATCTCCCCTAATTCTCTTTGTGATTCATGTGATACATTATTTAAAATACAGTTTTCTCACTATTGGATTTAAGGGTGTTGCATTATGAACTCCGCACATTATAATGGGTTTTCCTTGGGCCATTATTCCCATGAATCACTAAAATACAGAATCAATGATATTTGGCAACTAAGACTCAATATCTAACTCCATATACCAGTTTCCCTCTAATATATTTACATGATTTCCTAAAACGTGAACAAAAGGCATTGCCCTTCCCATATAGGGTTTCTCAATACGATCCACAATACGAACAAGACTATCCATTATTGAAACAATAACTTTAAGCTAAACTTCCTCAAAATAAAAAAATAATATATTTCTAGGAGATACTAATGAAGTATTGTCACATGAAAAACACAGTTCATAACACAATTCCACTGTGGAGGATCTAGTCGTTATGCCAAAGTCATGATCCACTCCACAATCTCAATGGACCCCACATATCTAGGCTCCATTTTACCTGGTTATTAAATTTTTCGGTGACCCAACCCTAGTTATTGCCAAATAAACACTTGATCACCCACAATTAATTCAATTGGTTGATGCTGTCGATCCACTTATGATATTGGAAAACTCCGAGCCATTCAAATATGTTTCTATATCAACTGGACCTTTTTCTATGTCTCATGTAGGAGTCCTGATACCAACATTAATGAATATCCGGATTGCATCCAATACAATAGAGATTAATGTGGTCTACCATAATTATCCTGAAATGGTTCCATATAAAGTTTATCTTGGAAATTTTTATTGAATGAAAAATATAGTAGGGAAAATTGGTTTCCCAGGATCCCACAATGTTTAGGACCAATTCCCTCAACATTTACTCTATAACCTATATAATATGCCCTAATTTCTCATCCTTATTCTCGTGGAAATTCATTCTCAAAAACACCAGGGAACCACAAAATCTATATAAATCATTCTAGAAGAAATATCTGAAGCAAAGATCATCATTTGAAATAGTATTCCATGGAACCCCATGAGACCATAATACCTATCAAACATTTATCTCTCCCAACTGATTCCTAATAAATGATTCTCAAATTGACATGAAATAGTCTACCATGGAAAAATTATCAACAGTTACCAATATAATATCATTAATCTATGGAATCCATGATATAACTACCACTCTATCCATTATTAAAACATCCCATTTCCATTTCAGAATGTATATTTCTTCCACAAACCACCTAGTTTCTAATGAATGACCTTCACATATTGACATATAAGGCATCACTCCACAAAACCTACAAACTCTTTCTTTATCCATAGCCTCTATTCACCATATTAATATCATGATACATTTTGGTCAAACCAGGAATCACTTTCCAATTTGATGCTTGAAACCCATTTATAGAATCCTCTCACACACACTTTGTCACAACCACACATCTATGATCAATAATGATCATATTACAACCAATGGTCCAATTAGAGCATGAATCCTCACCTTTATGAATTTTAAGTAATGGAAAAAATTATGAATTGTCATATTTCATCTCCTTGATAGTCTCTTTCATGAGGAATCATCTTTCAAGATCCATATACAACAACAAAACCATCCAACATCAATACCACCCCATGTCTAACACTAGACATATAACAAAACATGGTAAACTCTATACATGGATAGAGTAAGACTAGAATTTTCGTTGTAATTAACCTCTTATTTATCTCTTGGAATGAATTATCACAAGACTCATACAATTTAAACATTTTTCCCTTACTAGATAATTTTTAATGTGGATCTACAAAACAAGTAATGTCATTAATGAATAGTTAGTAATTTCTAGATAAACCCAAACAACATCAGACATTGGAAACATTGTAAGGTTTCCCCTAAGACAAATTTATCTACACTTTCTTTAGGTCAAAGGACACACTGTACTATAGGAGAATGATCCCTATCGAATGAAACATTTCAATCTAGAAATTACATTATAAATTATTGGAATATAGCCTAATATCTAGTTGTGTACTCAGTATGATGTCAATATGCGATCCATGATTGTCATGAGTTTTGGAGTACACCATGATATCATCACCAAAGACAACCATGAATTGGAGAATTTATAGACGAATGCTTCAGACTATTAAGTCAATAAACAGTACTGGGGCATTGATTAATCTAAATGGATTCGCAAAAAACTCATACAACCCATACCTATACTAGAAGCTATCATGTGGTATATTAGAGTGTTTCACCCTTAGATGATGATAACCTATTCATAGATTAATTTTGTAAAACAAAATATCACCTCTCAACTGGTCAAAAATATCTACTATTCCTAGAAGATGGTATTTATTATTAACCATAATCTTTTTATATTTCCTATAATCAATACACTCTCTCAAAAACCCACAAAAATTCTTTTTAAAAAAAAACTAGAAACATCAATGGTTATAAAATAAGGAGTTTGAATCCATTATTATCCTTTTTCCTTAAATTTAGATTTAATATCCTTTAGTTCTGGTGGTTCCATTTTGTATGGTATATTGGAAACAATCCATCCTAATGAAAATTAGACTATTATAATCATGACATCCCTCTCAGGTGGAAGGTAAGAAAAATAAACCCGAAAATCATCCTTAAACTATTCCATATCAGGAGGAATGAAAAGATGCATTACTACACAATCATCATCCATAAGAGAAAAAAACCTGGATGTGAGTTCACAAAGATGTGGACGAACTATCCATGAACAGTCGGGCCAGATATCCCATTCACCAAGATGTACATAATATTGTCCATAATGATATGTGGATGTCACCTTGCAGCAGTAATAATCAATATGGTCTTGGTACAACACCATCTAACTAATACCCATAATCAAATTGAAACCAAACATCTCAATCATGAACAAGTCTCACATGAAATGGAACCCACCATCCTTATGTTCAAAACCCATACACCGGATGATCTTTTCTTCTTACACCTCTAATGGTGTGTCAATTGATATAATCCCAAAGGTACGTCCCACCAGTAGACATAAAACATCCACAAACAGAGAAGAAATAAATGAATACAAGGAACCTATGTTAAAAAAATCGTTATAAAGAATAGAAGCTACATGGATCCTTCCATGAGATGTCAATGGACCATTCTCACCACAATAAGTTTAAAATTAACTACTTGTAGTTGGCATTCCTCTCTACCCAGGGCATCATTTAGTTTCTTGATGTTTCACTTCCCTACTCATATGGATGACCCCTTCCATGGATTACCATGTCCTCCACCTCTACCAATATGATGAGTTAAACTCCAAATATGTTTTAGATATGGTGGTAAAAAAACCACCTACCATAACTCAGAACATACCTCTATCCTCCATCAATTCTTGGGTATCAAGGTTTCCTAAAGGACATTTACATGTGCTTTATCCTATAAGATGATTGGCACTCAATAGGTGGTTGAGGACAGTATCAACACATGTGACCTAGCATGAAATAGTAGTGACAAAACACATGGTCACCACTCTGTGTGGATGCTCCTCTCTTCAGACCACTATAGACATTAACACCAAGACAAGGACATAAAAATGAAACATCCTAGCCACAAATTCACTCCTTTGGTCTGTGAAACAAGAACCACCATCAAAATGCTTGAAGCCTTCGTTATGTTCCCTTGTGGAATTATTCCAGGTCCACCAATAATGAAATAAAAATTCAATTGAATATGATTACCTGAGACTTTATATCATGTCTAATACATTCCAAGAAGCATCCTGACATTTAATCTTTATCTCATTCAAATGATTGAATGGTGTGTTTCGAGTATGTGAAGTGATCCTTATAGTCCATCACAGACATCATCCTATAGATCAACCACATAAAATTTGCATCCATCTCATTTCCCATGTTCTGTATATATTAATGCTCCAAAAAATCCTATTCAATTTATTGTCATATCGTATCCTCAATCTACTCACACTAAACTAGGATATTCCACTAATTCATTTATGGTCCCCATAACATTTATTAATGAAACACATATCTACTCTTTGTAGGGGTCTCTACATGATCCATAATCAAATAGATGGACTCTATCAAGAATTATAAACCCTCAAGTCCCCTTCTACATAAAATGTTTGAAGTTGTTTCAACTAAAACTCTATTGTTAGATCTAACATATATAGAATTTACCGACATGGTTATTGATCCATGATTTGAATAAAATAGGTTATGTTCTCATGGAACCTATCCTCTTCATTATTACATTAAACTACTACAATTTCATACCCCATGTTTAGAGGAGAATTCATAGTGGCATACTCTCGTCAGCCAACTACCACAGGTCAATATGGTGACATATTCCTACAATTCCAATATTGAGTCATATAACAAAAAAAATTATGCTTCCACAATTTAAATAAAATAACTATATAAACTAGACATAACAATTCATTCTGCGCGAACTATTACAATGAACATCATCACACATAAATCACAAACCACAACAATCTATAACGAGGGTCCTGCATGATGTTCTTAGTTCAAAATACACAAATAAACATAATCCATTAGAATCATTAAAAAATTCTCTTTCATCAATTACAAAATGAAACATCATTCTCTTGATCATTTATATCATTAATATTTATTAATAATTACATTTTTCACAAGATCACAACTCATAATGACCAAAATTTTAACTCATTTATCACCCTTTGTTATGCACAATCCTCTAACAATTCATTATCATTATTCATTTCTACACATTTTCCACATCATTATTATAAAAAAATTTCTTCACATTTTGAATAATATATAATGAATCTTACACATCAAGTCCAACCTATCTGTACTATGTGTTCCAATCACATTTCATGCCACCTATATCCCTAGATGTGTAAAATAATGCAAGAATGTACAACCTCATAAAGGTATATTCATGAGAAAAACATCATCAAATATATACATCACACAACATGTGCATTATAGAAAGGTGAAATATCATTCAAATCTAACAAAATATTATAATAATAAAAATTCCTACACTAGAAACATGGTTTTTACCACGTACATTGGTTAGCTAATCCCATGAATGAGAACATTGAAAAGGTCTGAAACTTACTAACCTCCTATCCTCCACCCCAAAATGCAATTCCATAGAAAAGAACCCCTCTAATACCACATTGTAATGTCTCCGAACCAGAGGCCACTAAACAGATGCTCCAAACCGGTTCATCACCTTTCCTCATGCACACCTCCTAGTACACAAAATGTATCCGACTAGCAATGGGGGTATGATAAGTCATATGGGGAGATAATTCCCTCTTTACAATAGTTAACCATATTAGATAACATATGAAATAATGTAAATTCTCAGACATAAACCAAAACATGAAATTCCACCATGTTTAATTTTTTTTTTACAAACCACAATGAAATTTTAAATATTTATTGTCATGATGACATTTCAAAATGATAAGGAAAACCAATAATATTGACCAATAGCTGAATCCCCAGAATGGATCTAGAATCCTTTTCCCGATCATCATCTATGAACTCCTTAACTCAATTAAACTCCTTAACATATGATTGTTTCCCTTTTCCTGACATACAACCATGAAATATGAATGGGTTTATAATAGAAAACCAAGACGATTTTAATTATAATTTAGTATTCCACCTCCATTGGTTTTTACAAAATATATAGTATAAATAGATATTTCCAATAATATATAAATTAATAATAAATTATACAAGAAAATTATAGTTCCATTTCATCACAATGTTTTAATTTTCCTTTTACATTATTAGTTACATGATCATCATTCAATCTATGATCATCACTTAATTCATTTACATTACATGTTCCATCAATAAGGAATTTAAATTTTCAACACAATGGAATAGGCCAGTCAATTACAATATTTTAGTTTTGAAATCAAATTCACAATATCTATAGGGAAAATATTTCATAAACATTTACGTCACACATAACATGGTACCTTGACCTAGGTAGTATTATAAAATGCATTCTTTACTGGTATAAAGACTTAGTCCCCATCCCCAAACTATACATTATGGGGTGGGGTTTAGAGATTACGTCTAACAGTAATTCTTGGCATAGGGAAAAAAGTTCATTACCGAATAACATGAATTCTATGTTAACATGATTATTTATACATTTAAAACATATACCATGTCGTAGACCATACCTAAACAAAACAATTACAATCATATTTCACATTTCATTTAACATATAAATCACCATTATGCCTTAACTAATTAACACATTTACTATTCACATAGCATAGCTCGTTTAACATATATATCATTCTCTCAATTTAACCAATTTAGCATAATTAATAAATCCCATACATTATCCCAATTAACATATCCATCAATACCTAATTATTAATTCATTTACACATCCAAAATTTCATATTTCTTAACCAACAATATAATTTACATTCCAATTTTCCTAGTCCATTGAACATGGTCACACTAATCAATTTATCTCCACTTTAACATTATGAAAAATTATCCATGATGCTACTAAAAAATCAAGAACAACCTCAAACTGTTCAAATTATAATATAGACTATCATTTGAAAACATTTATTATGGAATCTCTTTCCATGAAAAATTTCATACTTATCAATACCATTCTCTACATTCGAGATTATTGATACCAACCAAGGGTGGCCCTAAACTAGTCATATCATCATCAATTCCTCCCATGGGGATCATGAGGGGGTTCATTTATTCATTTAGATAACCATTTTACCAAACCCATACATTAGAATAAAGGCACAACAATAGTGTTCCAGGAAAACAACCATAAATGAAAAAATCAACAATTAAAATACGGGATATAAAATATATTAAATTTAACAAAAATTATGATGATAATACTACCATATAATTTATCCACATATCAAGACTCAAGTACCCTTTTAATCCCCAACCTAGAATATATAAACAAAATATTATTTAAGGGATTGAAATGATGAAGAACAAATAAAAAATCCCTAATTCAGAAAAGATAGCATAATGAGAAATATACGTAATCATTGTTTCGATACAGAACCAATGATGCTCCAAATAGCTTAGCATTAAAGTAGAATAACCATGAGAAATATTTTTGTTCTTTTCCTCATCACTAGTTTTTTATGGGAAACAATGGGCGAGAAAATAAGTTGAGAGACATTAAATCCCCTAAAGTCAATTTTGTAAATTTGATATTTTTAATGGGGTTCATGGTTTGGTTGAAAATTTTTCCAAACTGTGAGAAAATAATGAGCAAACCATTTATCAGGAGGAGTTAATATGTCACTGTGACTTGGGGGGCTCTATATTGTCTGAATAACCTTGCACAACATTCCAAGAATAAATCTATGAGTGCCTGAATTTTTGTCTCTCGTGTTGAATGGATTTCTTATATGTTCACCCCACATCTTTCCTAACATTGTTTCAGCACACAATAATCTCTTAACATTCTTCAACCATGCGACATGCACTAGAAGGACAAATTCCCCATTATTTCTTGTCAAGAACCCCCAGGAATACCTTTGAACCTCCTCAAAAATAGGTTAAAAAGTTTAATAACTAAAAATATGAAATTTAATCAAAAAATTTAACATGTACATATTTCCATGATTTCATATATCATACGAAGACCATTACTAACCTGTCAAACCATTTATAAGAAACTAAGGTGTTATTTCCCGAAACAAAAATTCATGATAGAATTATTAATAAGTGGACAATATAATTTCAAATGTAAGAGATATATGGTCTTATATAAATGAATATATTTACTTAATAGATTTATGAACAAAATATTTTTTTTATAGGATATTATAATGATATGGAAGATGTCAATACATATGGTAAGTGATTTCTTTATGATACTTACTATCTATAGGAAACATGTGGCCTTCACCCCTATACATGTTATGTGGTGTATATATTTTCCAGGATTTTTTTGAGTACTATAAAAATTATTATGGAATTTTAATATCCATGAAATCATGTTTATTTCATGGTCCATATGAATCAGCAGTTTGTAAAGTTATAAGGGGATTTTTAGTCTCAATTTTATTTCAATGAGGCTTATGAAATATTTTCCACTAATTTCATTTTTCTGGTTTATATACATAGCATGAATCAAAATTTTGATACATGAAATTAAATTTATGGGTATTTATATATACATTTGAAGATCAATATTTCATGTTTTTTAGGGTTTAAATGTTAAAAAATTGATAAGATAAATTTTTTCTCAATTTTTATTCATTGATACACATGTTTGTTATAAACCTATATTCTATTTCACTTGTATATACTATTATTTTACATTTTTTATCATGAATATCTATATTTTCAAGACATTATATGTTTCATTTAACTTTACTCTCTCATATTAAAAATATCTATGTTCCAACAAATCCATGATTTCAAAAAACGTTTTTAAAATACTTGTAAATGATTTTAAAGAATTATTATGGAAAAATATATCAAATATATTGAAAAGTGTTTTGAAATTTTCTTTTATATGTATTAAAATTTATTTTCTATGAAAATTAATTTATAGATTTTTTATTATATATAAATATTTTCCAAATTATATGGAAAATTTCCTCAATAATTATATCATGTTTATTTAAAAATCATTTTCTATCTAAAATAACATTATTTAAGGTATCATTCATTATAAATGTTATCTGAACCAATTATAATACGTGTATTCTTATCGAAATGGATTATATTTATGATGGATTGATACTATTGAGATTTTTGTTCCTTTAAATGAGTAATGTTATGTTGAAATGTTTTTGAAACCCATTTCTTTTCATGAGTTTTGATATAATTTTCTTCTAATGATATATATATGTATGGTATGCTTAGACCTGAATTTAATGTCTATATCTCTTTTAATAGATTATGTTTTCATGTACATTATTTAATGCATGCAACTAGTTTTAATGTCCAAATGTTTATGTAGGTGTCTAATTTGATGTCCTTATCTAAATGATGATCATGTTACTTTTTATACACATTCACAAAGATACATGATTTTTATCTTACATAATTTCATGTCTTCTGTCAATGTTATGATCTCATGGATTATGTTATTTTATTACCTTAAATTATATTTTATAGGAACCAACAATATTTCTGTCAAAATTTATGTCTATTATCTATGATATAAAGTGTATTTATCTTCAAATATTACAATCACATTCTCATACCCTTACACTTATGATTACATATTTCCCATATTTACCCTTATTGAGTATATGTGATCAAACATTTTAGATCTTTATATTCACCCTGATATAATGAAATATTTTATGAATCAATACAAGAGGGTAAGATATATTTGGGAAACATTAGTGATTATTCAATATAATATATGTTTGTCATCTATGATTCTGAAGGATGAAAAATTTAACATTCTTTGGGAACTTGTTTTCATATTACTGAAAATATGATATAATATCCATTAATTAAATGATTGGGACAATATAGGAAGAAATCATGGGTCCTATATTTGTCAACTATGTGATACCTGCTAATGAATTAGAGTATGGTTCCTCTACATAATAAGTGGTACCATCTTGATTGATTAGTTCATGGATCCACTTTCTATATTCTGAGTGGTACACCAAACATAATAGGATATGGGTAATATAACTGTATGTTTCCACCCCTAAAATTTGCTGTATAGTGGAATATAGATAGTTCAACAAAAAATTACTACTTCAGACAAAAAAATTATTTAGCTGTCATTGTTGATGGATATTTGTAATTATTGGATGAACTTTTTCCTTGGTTGGCATGTGTGATAGATGTCTCATTTCTCACTCATTAATGATAAATTTATGAATATATATATATATATATATCTGTGTGTGTGTGTTTTTTTTGTTTGCATTCATATTAACATTTTATTTGGGGTGAGATTATCACTTATATCATGTATCCTATTGTTTTCCCTCTAGTTTTTGCGTGCCGTATTGGGTATGAATATACTAAACCATTTATGGGATTTGAAAACACATGTCATGTTAAATGAAAATGATGTACATGTAGTTGGAGATTTTAGAAGATAATAGGGATTCATAGGTGAATATGATTGTGTATAATGGTATAAGATTATAGATCTAGGGAATAGATAACTAAACAATTCTTTTCCCCATTTTTTCTTGGTCGTGATGTCTGTTCTATTTTAAAATGTATTTTACCCTATAAATATCAAAAATCACTATCAAAATATTTTTTATTGCCTTGTTATTAATATAATTTTTAATTATCTATATATTTTATTTATTTTGTTATTATTCCTATTCACTTATTCATAGAGACAGTTGGGTGCATGCATAATTTTACCTTAGTAGAGGTACACATTTATTCTATGCATTTTAGAAATGGTTTCTATCCCCTATATATGTAATAGGGCATAGAGATGTTTCAAGATGGTCTTTATCTAGCCACATGGACCCCAATGGGTCAAACTGTGATACTCTTTATTCATTTCTCCCTCATTTATTATACAAAGTGGATCAAGAGGGTATTTCTAAAGAAGAACTAAATGGTAAATGTCATATATATCACTTTATCATTAAGTATGTTCTAGCTATTAATTAGTTGTATTAATATAATCATTTACATCATATGACCCCATGAACTAGGAAACCAACATCACATACCTACAAATTCATTTATTTACTACGAAATGCGATACCTTGAAGAATATGTGATCATTAACCATAGCCTATAGATAATGAGTATATAAATGAAAATGAATAAATAAAATATTATATAATATCAATCATCTTTTTGGTCCCCATAATATTCTCTGATTTCACCTATATCAATCTTAGTCAGATAATCAAAGATCATCCTACCACTAGTATGAAGATAAGTGATCATTATAGCCTACCATAAAATGACATGAAACATTTCATCAAAATAGATGACTCATAATAATTATTAAATTATAATGACAATTCAACAGCAATGTAAATCAACCAAATTATAAAATTATGTATTCATTACTAAAACAAAAACTCTGACACCCAATAGTATTTTTTTCAAATGGATTTTACTTTTAGGAATGATAAGAAAGTGGTGAAATTGGGCAATGTTTCAAGAGACTTCTCTATATCCTAATGAAATTCACACAAGAATAGTGTAGCTCAATCTAAATCCATAACACATGGAATATAAAAAAGATCCTCTATATACAGGATGTATATCTTCATTTTCACATCAAATAAATAAGACACACAAATTTTTAGGAAATGTGAATCATTTTTCACCTGAATGATAATTACCAATACAACATCAATAAAATTAAATGACTATGAGGAAACACAAGTGATGTTTCTCATCATTTCATACAATTCCATCTAAAGAAAATTTAGAGGCCTATGATGACTGCATGTCACTAATGCTCATCTTTTAGTTGTTGATAAATGATCCATTGTGAGATGAACACAACCATCCAATTATTCTTTAATGAAACAATATATCTTATTACTGTTTTGATAAATCATGGTATTCCCATATTGGATTACCAATCTCAGAAATTGAAATTTATGCACAATCTATTAATAGACACTTGTAAGAACATCCACACAATCCCATGCATAATAATTATCATCTACATCCAATAAAAATTATGTGGTAGATTCCCACTATAAAAATTTCCACCAAAAATAGTCATCATGATGGGAAAAATAATTCTCCATCAACGTATCACTATGAATTGATGTAATGATTAAGGATATAAGGGGTACTCTACTGCAATACTCCTAAAAAATAATTATAGAATTAAATAATATCATCATATTATACACTATATATTCCTTCCATACCACTAGTTCCTAATTCATTGAACATATAATGACATCCATGAACCGTGAGATAGTTACTTGTAGAAGGATTAACATTATAGATACATGATAAAAAATAATTTCCAAATCATTATGATTCCTTCTGAAGAGATAATCCTAAAGATAATATAGTCCAAATATAACATGAACATCTCATTAAACATATATGTATTCCCATATCATAGTGAACACAATCTATATTCCTGGACATGATTATTTTTCTTCTTTATTCTCTTATTCGTCAAAAAAAAGATCCTTTTTAAAAAATTCAAAGATCCCATATAAGAAAAACTATAAGGTGAAAAAAAAATATTAAATAATTTGATGTATACTACATAATTATCCCAAATAATGTTATATTTTTAAAACATTTCATAATTATCATTTAATATTTTATTTCTCATTCACTATGTTCAATGCGCTCAAAATTCACACTGATAATTGATTGAGACATTATTAGAATATATAAAAAAGATAATTCAAAAATTTATCTCTCGGTGTTCCCTAGATCACCCATGATCTATAAATACTGAAGTAGGTCTTGGGTCACCTTGAAGATTGTGATGCCATAAACATATCATGGAATAAATATACTCTAACATATAATATAAATTATTATATAAATTGAAAAACACTAAATGAAATATAAACAATTGAAATAATAAAATCATGGAAATACAATCATAGTATACTCATTGTGGTTGATAAATGTCTATCAGGGTCTTTAGTCAAATCAGTATATAATAGAATATAACTGATGAATTCTACCACAATATAATCCTTATATTGAAGGAATTATATATTCATCAAGAATATAATATCTATTGTAAAAATACATAGTCTAAACATAATAAGTATTATCTCAAGTAAGACATATGAAAACATGCTTCTATTACCTATTAAATGAATTATAATCACTCTCCAACTATTATAAACTTACATTGTGTCAATAATATAGAAATTTTTCTCTTCCCCTACTACATTTAAAATATTTAAACCATATGAAAATATAGATATGGGTTTGTAACACCCCGCCCCTATATCATTGGATTGAGGAGATGGTGGGGGATACTTGGCCTTAAGTGATGTTCCCAAGGTGCCAGAGGCTGGAAATAAATGTCGAGGTCTTCTAGAACAAAATGGGGAACAATTTTCCATTAAGAAAAAACCAACCAACAATCTGTATCATCCACTATATGATGCATGTCAATAATAAATTAAAGTATTTATTCTCAAAAGACAACCAGGTTTTTTCATAACACAACTCAAAACCAATACCACCAGACATGTCCTCACAACATCATAGTACACTGCAGAAACTAAACAACCAAACATCACTAGACATGACACCACCACATCTCCACACCATGCTCTAAACTCCATGCTCCACCAAGGGATCTCAATGCTCCACTAAAAGAGGGTGATTCCTTACTATTTACCATGTCAAAGTACACAACATCAACAAAGGCACCAACGTTCCAAAGCAGGGGGTGAGTACTAAAAATCAGTAGGATTTCGGCAAATTACTTCCCTACACATGACACTATGATAAAACCATTAGCACATTTATATAAAATAGTTTATATAATATAAATATCAAGTGAAACCATTTTCATAACCCAAAAATGACCATACCAAGAAATCACACCAAAACCAAGCGACCAAGGGAATGCCAACCAAACATGAAAAAAGTCATTTCATCGTTTCACATTAGCACCACAATTAACATCTTGAAAATAATTCACAACAAAACAACCAAACAACTAAACGGTGGAGCTTCTGTCTAACCTGTTCATCCATTCACACATTAGTGGCACTTACCATCCACTTAACATTTATGGTGGCCCTTCCTTCCACTATCCATACCCTTTTTTAGAGGTACTTATCACCACTTACAGACAACATTCAAAACAAGACAATTCCAATCATATAACACACCATGGTCACAACAACATTCAATCATCCAATTCTGTTTCATATCAATCCACTAAATAAATCACCCATTTATTGAAACCCATTTCCCATGCCAAACCACATTTCAATAAAACATACTTTTTTACCATTCCATTAATTATTTTTAAAAATCAACCATTGTATCCCATATTAAAATCTACATTTTAAAATTCACAACAATAACATTTCACCACAGAACCCTATTTTTCCCAAAAATCCCCAAAACATCACCAATGTTATTTCTTACCAATTTATCACATCAAAATACAATTAATTTGATGCCAAACAAATTAATTTTAACCAAAAACCACTGGCTGTAACCATGTGGAGTTGAGATAGAAGCCACCTACCTTTAGGGTTTTCAATGAATTATCCCAGAAGCAACGACACCACAACACCGGCGAACGCACCACCGAAACCTCTCTAGATGCATTTCCATAGAATCCTTAAGCATTAATATTAAAAACCTAGGTAACCAAATCCGAACATATACATAAAAAAACTATAGATCTTGAAAACAAAGAAATATATGGATGTAGATCTATAGAAAAAACACATGGAATCCAAGATGAGAGACTTACAAGGGAGAAACCACCTTCAAAACACCAAGAACCCTATTAAAAACACATCCAAAATGAGTGGGAAAGAACCTCCACTCCCTAAGAACTGATGAACCTGACTCAGCCACGAGTGGGGGGATGTTTGGAGTGAAATATATTAATCCAGAGCGATCTGGGAACATATAACCCTATTTTTATGTGGTCGCACGGTTAGCCCGCACAGTTTGACAAACCGTTACATAACCATGAGAACTTTACTGCCTTGAGAGAAAGGGTCTACACAGTTTCCTAACATGGTACAAAAAATTGTGCACAGACTGTGTGAAATCTACTGTCTCCCTTGCACGGTTTCCTGGATAATCCTCATTGTTTCCAATAATCGTGCTCAAGTCGTGAACCCATTCAAAAGCCTCCAAAGTCATCCAATACCATTAAAAACACTCCTAACTTCTTCAAAACTCATCCCATGCACATTAAACACCCAATAATGCATAAAAAATTCTATATACCACAAACTGAGGGTTATAAATTCTCCCCGTCATTAGACTTTCTGTCCTCGGAATGTAGTGAACCCACCTTTTTCCGAATGAGCATGGGCCACTGTTTAATCATAACTTTCTCCCACTCCCATGTCTCCTATTTAATTTGACCATGATGCTAGAAAACAAGAACTAATCATATGCTTTTAACACAGAAGACCTTCTCTTTCCAATCCCCAACCCGCATTAGCACATTCACCAATGAATCATTCGTTTCTAGCCCAATATGAATCCATCAAATCACATGGTCATGATCAGGCTGATACTTTTTCAATAGTGTCACATGAAACACATTGTGCACTGCACTGAACCTTGGTTGGGAAAGCCAAATGATAAGACACCTCACCATCCCCCTCAAGAATCCCAAAAGGTCCAATATACCATGTAGATAACTTCCCCTTATTCCCAAACCGACAATGACCCAACCAAGGAGATATCCTCAAGAAAACATGATCACTCAACATGAACGTCAACGGCTGTCGATGATGATCCAAATATGATTTATGGCGACTCTAAGCCGTCTCCATTCTCGTCTTGATCAACATGATCATCCCCGTAGTCTCCTGGACAAGGATCAATCCAACCATTGAGGACTCAGCTGTTTCCACCCAACATAGTGGAGAACGAAATGACCGCCAAATAATTCTTAAAATGGAGACATCTGTATGGATGTATGATAACTGTCATTTTACGAGAACTCATCCAATGTCAAGTGCTCCTCCCACGAGCTACCAAAATCCATGACCCAATCCCGCAACATATCCTCCAGAGTTTATATCATCCTCTTAGATTGAATATATGTCTAAGGTGATATGCCATACTCATGTTCAACTTAGTTCCCAGGGCATGCTGTATGGATTTCCTGAAATGAGATTTAAACCTTTGATATCTATATGATACAATCGAAACGGTAACACCATGCCTCCTTACCACCTCCCAGATATGGATTTTGGAAAGATCCCCCATTGTATGAGAGTCACGAATCAGAATGAAATGGGCCGACTTCAATAGCTGATCCACTATCACCCAAATGGCATCATGATTTCTAACCATTCTTGGGAGACCTATGACAAAATCCATCACTATATGCGTCCACTGATAAATAGGGATTGGTAAGGACTGTAACATTCCTGTTGGCCTCTGATTCTTTGCCTTGACCTGCTGATAAGTCAAACATCTAGAAAAAATCTCAGCCACACTTCATTTCATACAAGCCCACCAGAACTATACCTTCAGCACGTTATACATTTTCTGAATTCTAGGAAGAATAGACCACCTGGAACGATGATACACCCGGAGATGATCTTCCTGACAATCAACTGGTACAACCATCTGGTTCCGAAAACACAAAACTGAATCTCCCTTCAATTACCATCCCTCAATGGTCTCCCCACCATTGACTCTCTACCCCATGGTCACACACTCAGAATCAGATATATGTGCCTCTTTAACCAGGGAAACCATGTCAGGAATCAACAAAACCATAAAGTAGACCACTCTATCACCCGATTCCTCACATTCCGACCAAATATCTACTATTACCGACATCAACTTCCACTGGCCTGATGCCTGTTTTACCACATGAGAATATGATTTAATACTTAATTCATCCGCCAACGAATTTCACTTACCTGGTGTGTCCATTAAGTCTAAATCAATCATTTGTAGATATTCCATCCATCTCTTTTGCCTCAGGATTAATTCCCTTTGTATGAAAATGTTCTTCAAGATCTTGTTATCACTATATATTGTGAATTTATCACCGAAAAGATAATGTTGCCCACATTCAGAGCATGGACCACTACTGCTAACTCCAAATCATGAGTAGTGTAGTTCTTCTAATACAATCTCAACTATCATGAGTCGTACACCACCACATGATTCCCTTACATTAGAACGCACCCCAACCCTGATCTGGATGCATCACAATACACCATGTACCATTTTCCTGGTTCTGGAAAAACTATGATTGGTGATAATGTAAGAAGACCCATTATCTCATTGAAACACTGCTGACACTACTCATTCCATTGGAATGGAACATTATTCCATGTCAAAGCTGTTATCGGTGATTCCACATGTGAAAAATCACGTACAAAACGCCGATAATACCCAACTAGACCAAGGAAACTCTGTATCTCAAACACATTATTTGGCAGTTGACACGATATAAAAACATCTATCATTTCAGGATCCACTGAAACACCCATTTTTGAAATCACATTTTCCAAGAAAATGAACTTCTTGTATACAATAGTCATAATTTGACAATTTGGTATGCAACTGATGATCCATCAAGATCCCCAGCACTGTCTCCAAATGTGTCTCGTGTTACACCCTTGTCTTTGAATATAACAAAATATCATCTATAAACACCACCAAAAATGAATCCACATTTCTCTGAAATATCTAATTTATCAATTCTATAAACACCGTTGGCGCATTCGTTAGACCAATGGGAATAACAACAATTTCATAATGGCCATATCTACTTCTGAATGTTGTTTTAGGAATATTGTCCTTCCACACCTGCAATTGATGATATCCCGACCTCAGGTCGATCGTGGAGAAAAACTAGGCTCCCCTCAAATGGTCGAACAAATCATCAATTCATCGGAGTGGATATCTATTCTTTATCATAACATGGTTAAGTCTATGATAATTTACACCGAGTCTAAACGTTCCATCCTCCTTTTTCCTGAACATCACCGGCACTACACACGGAGACATTCTATGCCAGGTAAACCCTTTGTTTTCTAACTCTACCAAATGGACTATTAGTTCCCACAATTTAGTTGGTTCCATCCAATAAGACAAAAATGAGATAGTACTGGTCCCCAAAATGAGATTAATTGTAAACTCCACCACTCTTTCGGGAGGTAACCAAGAGAATTAATCAGGATAAACATCCATGAACTAATCCACCACTGCTGGAAGAACATTTTACTCAACACCATCTACTAATTCCAACAACAACACCGCAACTGATATGATAACATACCCACTGTTGGTGCCAACATACCCATTGCACCCTGCCTTTCATTCCTCTCTCCTCTAAAGAGATGTCTAACACCATCATGTGTCGTAAAACCCATTTTTCGCGCATCACAATCAATGTGAGACTTTAACACCACCATCCAATCCATTCATAGGATTACATCATACCCATCCCTCTCATGCATTGTGAAATTCCACATTAGGTCAACCTTGACCACAACGATACAACATTCTCTATACAAAAAAATGATCAACACTCTCTTCGACCCAGAAGAGTTTGATGTTTTAAAAATGAGGGCATCATTTCTACACTAAAACCCAATGAATCAACAATGTGTTAAGCAATAAAATATTGTGAAGCACTCATATCAAACAACAATTGCATTAGTGTAGAATATAAAAGTATAGTACCTTGTACCATGGATGGTCCTGACTGATCATCCACCACACCCTTATATGCTCCAAACACATGTTTTCTTGCCACACTCCGCTCTTTATTTCGCTTCTGAGGCATTTTGGTAATCCGAGAATCACTATGACCCACTTTACTCTGCTGACGAGGGGTGTTCTCCTGTCCCCATCCAGTCGAATCATATTACATATGCAATCCTTGAGTTGTGTCATGCGCACCCAAACATGCAGCATTCTAACAAAAAAGCTGCAGATGCCCCATCTGCTTAAAATTATGAAATTCTTGAGGTTGTGTCATACAATCCCACTTAATGTGGCTCGTATAAGAACACTAAAAACACATCGGCTTTCTCTGGGGATTCAGAAGAAGATTTACTGATCCTACCGTAAGATTATATGCCAAATTACTACTCTAAAAATAAGTTTACCTCCTTTTCATGAACCCAGCATTACAGTTCCCACTACTCCCCATGGGTACCACCATGCTTCCTTTGCCCAGAGCGCCCAACAGATCCCACTCAGCCAACGAGGCACTATTCACCATCTCTGTGTAATCATCTATACATAACACTGCTATCTTTGAAAGGATTTCCTGCATTAATCCCAATTCAATAATCATATCCTTCAACGATGTGCAACCCACCACCTCGGTTGCAAACTGTACTATGTTCATGAACATAATTGCATACTCCTTCACCGAAATAAGCTCTTGCTTCAAACTTAATAAATCAGTCATATGCTGAATTCTGAATGTATATGGGTATAATTTTTTATTAAAAAATTCATCAAAGGTTTCCCATATCATACTATGGTTTTTCCCCTCTTGGACTACCATTTCCCACCACTGAAGGGCATGATCATCTAATATATACATGGCCAACTTGACTTTCAACTCTACTGGTGTTCCCAAGAACACAAAGATCTTGTTCATTTTATTCAACAATGATTCTGCCCTCTATAGATCTGAATCACCCCTAAATATGGGTGGATTTTGCTTTTGAAACTATGATTCATGATCTTCATTCCTTGGTACATCCATTTTATTTCCACTTTCCACAGCTTGGAAATCATTCACTATGCTTTACACTAGCTGCTGGTTCACCCGAGGCACATGTGCTACCACATTTTCAGTATCCTCCTCTGGTTGGTCTCTACGATGCCTACTTGGTGCCATTTATATAAATAGAAAACAACATACCATGAGTCTAACATCCATAGACATCACGAAATTCCATTTCAAATCACATTACACAACTCTATCACAACAATTATTTCCACCATTTTTACTTTTTTCCATGCTTCACCATTATGAAAAACAAACCATTTTCAAAATAATAATTTATTCACAATACATTTTCACACATTTATATCACATCATAAATCATTATACCTCAATGAAATATGCATCAAAGTGGGGAGTCATTTCTACCATGCATTCCATGCTCATCACATTGGCTACACCCTCGATAATGAGATTTCTAATGCCTATAAGTGTCTCTGACAACAGTTATGTACCCAGCTCCATAGTAACTTGAATTTCCACATAAAAGGGTTAGATACATATTTTTATGATATACATTCCAAGTTATGACATTCCTACACCTTAATACCATCCCGAATCAAGGAATGCACCACAATAAATGTCGGCACCAAATCCGAGAATCAACTCCAAAGGACCGAACAAACTGATACCACTTGTAACACCCCGCCCCTACCTCATTGGCATGTGGAGGTGGTGAGGTCTATTTGGCCTTATGAAACGTTCCCAAGGCACCAAAGGCTGGAAATAAATTCTGAGGGATTCTAGAAACAAAAATGGGGAAAGATTTTCCCTAAAGACAAAACCAACAAACAATCGATAACAACAACTATATGATGCATGTTAATACAACATTCAAGTATGTATTTGAAAAAGACAACCATGTTATTCCATAACTAAACACAAAACCAATAAACCTAGACATGGACACACAAAATTAGAGTATACTGTGGAAACTAAACAATGAAACATCACAAGCCATGACACAACCACAGCTCCACACTAAGCTCTGAGCTCCATGCTCCACCAATGGATCAAAATTCTCCTCTAATGGAGGGTGATTTCTTATCTTTGCCCATGTCACGTTACAAAACATCTGCAAAGACACCGACATACCAAAGCAGACGGTGAGTACTAAAACGTAGTAGGATTTCCCCAAATGACATCCCTACACACGCCACTAGGATAAAACCATTATCACAATTATATAAAATAGTTTATCTAAAATAAATCTCAAGTGAAACCATTTTCATAATCCATACATGCCCTTACCGAGAATTCACACCCAAACAAAGATACCAAGGGAAACCCAAACAAACATGCCAAAAGTCATATATTCATTTCAATTTAGCACCAGAATTTCCATCTTGCAATGAAATACAAAAAAAAAATCACAGAACATCCAAACAACCAAACAGTGGAGCTTCCATCCAACCCTTTCACCCATTCACACATTAGTGGCACCTCCCGTCCTCATACCATTGATGGTGGTCCTTCTATCCACTATTCATACCCTTTTTATAATGGTACTTCTTGCCATGTCCACACAACATTCAAAACAAGCAAAATTCCAAGCATATAACCCACCAAGGTAACAACCACATGCAATCAACCAATACCATTGCATATCAATCCATATAAAAAATCACTCATTTATTGAAAACCATTTCCCATTCCAAACCACATTTCTATTAAAACCCTTTTTCAACACCATTCCATTAATCATTTTCACAAATCAACCATAGAATCCTATTTTAAAATCTCCATTTTAAAATTCACAACAACATCATTTCAACCCAAAACCCTCTTTTTCCCAAAAATCCCCTAAACATCGCCCAAGGTATTTCTAACCAATTTCCCACATCAAAAAACAATTAATTTCAAGACAGCCAACATAATTGTAAACAAAAACCACTAGCTCTAAGAAACTGTATTTGAGAGAGAATCCACCTACTTTAGGGTTATTGAGAAATCGACCCACAAGAATCTGCACCTCAACACCAGCGAACGCACCACCAAACCACTCTAGATCCCATTAACTAGCATCTATATGCCTTAAAATTAACATCCAAGGAAACCAAAAACCTATATCTACATACATCAATTGTAGATCTAGAAAACCAAGAAAGATAGGGATGCATATCTATAGGAAAACACAAGGAAACCTAGAGGAGAGACTTACCCCGGAGAAACCACCTTCAAAACACAAGGAAACTTCTTCAAAACACTTCCAAAATTAGTGTGAAAGATCATCCACCCATAAGAACATAATAACCCATGTGATCCACGAGTGGGAGGATATTTGGAGTGAAATAGGTTACTCTCATGGGAGCTCGGAACTTATAAACGTATTTTTTAGTTGCCGCATGGTTAAACAATATAGTTTGAAAAACCGTCCACTAAAAATGTGCACTATACTGCTTTGAGAGCAAGGGTCTGCACAGTTTCCCGACATGGTTTGGGAAAACGTGCGTAGTACATGCCAAACCTACTGTCTCCCTTGTACGGTTTCCACTAAACGTGATCAAACTACGCACCCCTTCAAAAGCATCCAAACTCATCCAAAACCATTCCAAACTCTTCCAATTTCTTCCCAACTCATCCCATGCACTTTAAACACATAAAAATGCATAAACAAAGGCTGCATACCTCAAAACAAGACTACTATAGGGTTTATAACCATAACCTTTTTTTCCATCAACAGTATAAAAATATCGGTATAAAACAATCTATTGATAAGTGAAAAATTATGAGAAAAAACAATTTAATTTTATTGGAAATATGATTAACATTATTTCATTATCCTATAAATATGCATTCAAATAATTTTGATATCAAGGAGAGAAAATGTTGGAGGAAACAATGTTATATCCACAACTAACATGATATTAATAATTTTATGAACCCCATTCATGATATGAATCCTATTCAAGATCTGAATCCCATTAATGATCTGATTCCCATTAATGGGAGTTGATACACTAATTTAACAATGGAAAACATATTAGAAGAAGTCAATAATAGGAAAAAAATTACCTATTATGTATTTTCCACATCTCACAGAGGAACACCTATGAACTCTGTTGTGATCATCATTATCTACTAATGACTGGTTCCAAAATGTCCATCCTAAAAATCATACCACTCCATGTGATCATAATAGTCACCACACTAATGATAGTAGGTGATTTATTATTGATAGTGTTTTAAATAATATTTAATAAGGATCAAATGGACGATATTATTTTTTAGAAGAAATAAATTCCACAAAATCTTGTACGAACATCTAATGATTTAATATTGTATTAATTGTTTTTAAGAAACATGCATCACCCCAATAATTGTATATTGAATAAAAAAATCTCATATATGTGTTCTATAACTATAAAAATTCATGATCCAAAAAAATTTATATGAATTTGTATAGTATAGACATATTATAAAATATATATTTTTAGTTAAATGTCACATTATTCTCAACATGATCCATTGATGGTCCCCACATAGATCAACATGTGTATTCTAAATGTCTTTAATAAGACAATTTAAAAGGATAAATGCTATCATTATTTGACCACACTAAGGGTAATTTAATTGAATATGTAAATACCTAATCCATTTGAATCATATTCCTCCTATTTAAAAAATGATTTTAGAGTAACACCAACTTCCCTACTAGTTTTTATTTTCTTGGGATTGTTCAGAAACTTTAGATAAAAAAGTTTTTGTATTCAAACAAATCATGGTGCCATATTATATACCCTCTAAATGTTCTAGGGATACAAAAAATATTGAAACTATTTCAGTGGAATACCAAAATAATGTTTATTATTCCCTATACTCCCCCACTAATAAAAATCAATTGATGACAATCCTGTTAGAAGAAAAAATAATTACATTCTTGGAATAGTTCTTTTACTATCATTATAGATAAAATAATCACACCATTTAATGCCCACATTATAAATATCTATACTCAGTTTGAGAAGAATAAATAAAAATATTTAATATCATCCATTTATGTAGTTCCACATTGAAAAAAATTATTATTTACAACCATAATAAGTGTTCTCTTAGGATATATTTTTATATATGATAACATTATATTACATAGTACATCTAAAAGAATCATGACATTTTTTCGTCTCTTGTTGATTTAGTAGAAGAATAAATTAGAATATATCAGTAAAATGTGTATTAAATATCATCACTCACATTCCCTCCATACAATATTCAAGAACATTCTATCTCATTATTTAGTCAAAAACAGAATCATTAATTGAATAAATAAATTATCATAGAAATTCTATTAAGCCATTTTTAATGATGAAAAAATTGAAAAAAATCCCCCTAATTAAAGTATTCTATATAAAACATATAAAAAATGATATTTAACCTCTATTATATGGGTTTTAGGTTATAGAAAATGATTTTAATCATGGGCTTAATCAAAAACTCATTAGATTATAGCATACCTATTCTAGAGAAGTTGCATGTTGCAATTGTATAACATAGTTCATGTTTAATATAGAATGATTTCCCCATGTACCCAATGTCCCATGGATAGAATAACCTAGTTAAAAATCATTCAATTTTATATAATAATATAATGTTCATGAAAAACAAGGGGAATTGCTTTCATTGAAAATTGAAAATGGTTATCCGTAACCTCATAATTCTAAATTAGGGGTTATCATTGTAGTATATTAATATAATTCCAATATAGTTTCTTATATCATAGAAATCATAATTATTAATTAATGTTTAGGGAAAGAAGTAAAATTGAACCTACATCAACACTCAATTCACATATCCAAAAATATAATTCCTCACATGTCTCTAATTAAGTCAATGAAATTATAACTTCTCTAATTCAATGAATTGTTCAATATAATTCTATTTAACAAATAATTATAAATAATTGAAATTACCCCCAAATATGATTTAGAAATGTTAAGTTCCACCAATATGATATATTAGGCTACACTCTATCTATTGTATCTATACTACTAATCAATAAAATCCTTTCTCTATAACAAATTTATAGATCACATATAATAATTTATGGTTTATGTGATATATACATTCCAATTAGAACCCATGAACATAGACCCTCTTTCATAAATGAGATTTGAGTAAACAAAAAATTTTACAAATCAAAGTCATAGTCATTACAAATCATGACATAATAACACAAATTAACATTTAATAGTGACATAATATATCCATATAGCCCTTAATATATGATGTATCAAAATAATTTTATTCTTAAGTGATGTCCCCAATGAACTGAAGGAGGAATGTAAATGAATATAACATTATTACATCATAGGGTATTATTTTAAATTACTCTTATATCCTCCACGACGACTTTAATAAAGAGAAAATAATTTGAATGAAATATTACAATAACAATATTTATTTATAAACCAAACAATAATCAATGTTACAATAGATGAGAAAAAATTAAGTATATAAAATCCTTAATAAATTTAATCATTAGGAAAATAAGAATTATTGTACCAGGATAGAATTAAATTTGTCTCCATGAACATTTGATAACCCTATCATCCATCTCCAAACATCCATGTACACATGTCATGAAGATCCATTAGTAAATCATAAGATCAACCTGTTACATGAACCATTATTAATTGCACATACACATGCATCGTTGGATATATGTTAGTTGTGAGTATACACCCCATAAGGAATATATTGAGAATTTAGAAAAATTACACTTAAAAAAGATACAGTTTATATGAAATTTTATTTAAATATAAAATAGGTATAAATCATAAAAAAATTAAAAATATATTATGTTATTCCAAGGATTGTGAAATAACTGACACTAAAAATACAATTATGGAATAAACCTAGACATCAATCAAGAAAACTCACTAATGAAAACATAAGCTAAAGGACCCCACAAATTATCTGTATTAGAAGTGTTAGTTATCACTCTTTTCCCAATTAACCACGTGATGTCATCATCAAATATACAAAAATATTTGGCTGTGAATCTATCTATAACCCACTGGGACCATTTCATATGAATATGAACACACACACACCATGTTAATTCTATAATGTCACACACAAAATGATTATATTACAAATAAATTAACTTAAATAATTCTAGAAAAGATAATTTTAATTTAACAATATATTTAAATTTTAATAAAAAATAAGAAAAATTGGGTTCCACCTACAATTTCACATTTAAAAAAAATAAAGATATATTATTTATTTTTCAAGAAAATATAGACCATTCATGTAAAATAATAAAATTAAATAAATATAGTAATCCACTAACAATCGATGCATTCAACATGAGGAATCGAATTAAAACCTCAGATATCTTGGATCTTCTTATTTAAATTTCTTTATATTCCAATGATAATATAACAATCCTAAAAAAATAATATATCCATGCATGTACACAAATGTGTTGGGATCATATTCAAGGAAATCATGGAAACAAATGTAGGGAGAATAAAAAGAATATTATAACATTTTATTTCCATGATCAAATTTAAAATTATCCATCAAATTTTATTAAATGAAATAATAAGATAATGAAAATATCCTAGGGAAGGTATTATGGTCAATATATTGTGAAAATATAATAGAAATTAGGGTTTTAGTGGGTGTCTATGGTTTAAAAAACATATTTTCTCATTGAACTAGTCTCATTGCATACTATGGAAAATACTCTTCCAATTACGATCTTTCAAAAAATACTATTTCATCTCCAATGCATTTACTTATAGAACAACTCATTTTTACCCATAACCATTATTAAATTGTACAAATACTAAATCCAAAAAAATTATCCCAAAACTATCCTAAGGCCACATAACTCAACTAAAATTTATGTAACATAAAGATATATTATAAAATAAGGAAATTCCTAAAATAGATCATTTTACAATCCTCCATCCAAGGTGATTTACATATTCCAAAAAATAAAGGATTCCTGTTCCAGGGAATAATTCGGGACATTAACCTTGTATAAACTACTCCAACCCCCCATGTTTCCCCAATCATTAGAATATTATAAGATAATATTATTAATAAAACTTTTATTCTACCACATAAATTAATTTCTTTTATATCATGAATAATAATTAAGAAATAAATAAATGTATTGTCTGTAGAAAGTGTGATATTGTCCTAGCAATTACATGGATTTGGATATGTAGGTATTCATTTATCCTGGAAACATTGAAAATTCTTTAGTCAACCTAGAATCTTTATTGTAATGTTATATGATATGCAACATTACTAATTAATTAAAAAATATAATATTTCTAGTCATAATTATGTGAGAATTATCATTTTTTCCATGTATTCGTGTTTAAGTCTTAGGGATGCATTTAAAAAATCATGGTCATTAGTGTCCAAATAGAAGGGAATACAGTGATGAATGTTTTATGAATTTTGAGAGATTTGGGATGTTTAAATAGGTTTCATGATCATTATGGATTTTCAGTATTCTGATGAACATATAATTTTTTGATTAATAACATTTATCCTATCTATAAGTAATAATGATAATATTGACATGGAAGACAATATAACAACGTAATCAATAATTTTTTTCAGGGACTATAAATTTTATTATATGAAAAATCATCTAAGAGAAAATGAAAAAACAAATAGGTTTTTGTGGGAAGTGAATTTGGCATATCATGGTAGAAAAAATATTTTCAATAGGTGTGATAAGGGGGAGAGTTGGTGGGAATTTATAGAGAAGAAAAAGGGCTCACCTGCAATTTTTGAAAACATTTAGGATGAACCCACATTATTACCAATTAAAAGTCACCAAAAACCATCCAAAATAAATAGTTAATGGTTTCTGACCGAATAATGGGTATAAAATGAATTAATGATGAACATATAGGTTATTTGAGACCTTATGATAGTGGTTTATTCCCTTGCAAAGCTTATTATTATCTTAACCTTTCTAATTAAATTTAATTACATTCACTATTATTTTTAGAAACACTAAAATTAACTTAATAAAAATCATCAATTTTTCTAATTATAAATAAGGAATCCATTTTCCCATGTTCCAAGCACAAAATTGGTAGAAATTAATTTTAAATTAATTAGGATAATAGGACGATAATGTGATTTTTGATGTAAAGAAATATCAAAGTTTGTTATGTTTTTATGTCAAATTTTGGTGTCAAATTTGTTCTGATGAACTAAAATGGAAGAATTGATATAATTATGATATAATTAATAATTGAAACAATTTTATTTAATAATTTATCCTTTTAAATAAAATATATGAAAAAGTTTATTTTGAAATAAAATTTAGTGATTCTAACTATTTATCCAAAAAATGTTTCTCATAAAAATCCTAAAAATTCTAGCAATGAAAATTTTGACATTCGAAATTCAAAAACTATATTTATTTTTTCAAATTAAATATCATAGTGTGTCTAAAATTTAATTTGTCAATTTTCATCTAAATTCATGAAATGATGTTTATCTGAGAAAATTTTATTTCTTATCATATAAGGACCTTTCAGAAAATATATCTTTTATTATCAATATGACATAATTATATAATTAAATTAAAATTTGTTTTTGAAATTTATGTCTTAATATTAATATTACTAATGATAGTAGCTATTTAAAGCCCAAATATATTAAAAAAATTTAATATTTGAATCAATATTATTTTTTCTCTCTTTATATGAATCACCATGTTAAGGTTATGCTACACCCCACAATCAATTATCGTATGTTACCCACATGATTGGGTTTTAACACCTTCTAATTGAGAACCATTTTTACAAGTAAATTTTGGAAATCTTTTATATTTTATTTTTCTAAATATAATTCATTTTTGATTTTGTATTTTTTAAATTAAATTATGGTTATTTTTGTGTATTTTTCAGATAACTTTAATTTGTTTGATGGCTAATGGAAAATACTGCATTTTACTAAAAATAGAATTTTCCATTAATTAATTTTTCTTTTTAAATTACGTTATTGATGGGTATTAAATTGAAAATGGATAAATTATAATTATATAAATCTAATATTTTCAATGAAATGGTATATATATATTAAAATTACATTTAAAAACATTATAAACTTTTGAATGTTTTTATATTAAAAACTGGCTTTCTCTCCACGTCTATGAGATAAAAGTTAAATAATAATTTTCCAAAATATATCATTTTAATATTGATAAACTAGAATAAATGGTAGTAATCAATAAAATATTTTGTTTCTAACAAGAACAAATATATTTTTGATCAATAATATTAGTGAATGTGATTAAATTTAATTATAGTGAATTAGTAATGATTATGCATAATAAGGGACTAAACCGTAATCATATAGACAAAAATGATCTTGGAACTAGTTAAAAATCCATTGGATGCCAATAATTAGAACATATCGCCACTTGTGATTAATTTTATGGGTTATATGAATATTATAAAATGGATGTTTCATATATAAAATTCTATGAAAAGAAAAAGACAAAAAGATAAATTTCATTACCTTTAACATTTTCATGACATTCAGATATGTAAGGAAAACATCATATTTTTGGTTTGATGTATCCTTTAGAAATGTTAATGGGTTAATTTTTTCTTAATAATATATCAATAATATTTTGATATTGTTTACTTAAAATGTGTTTCAAATTCCAACGTAGTAAAAGCTTTAGTTAATCACAAAATAAAATAATTGATACTATAAATATTAAAATTGAAGTTAATTGATTGAATTATTGTCTTTGATTAAATATTTAGATAAATATGTCTTGTCAATAAAATTAAAGTTAATATATTTTAATTAAATTATTTAATATTTTATTATTATAATTGAATAAATAATATCCAATATGTCATTATGAAAATTGTAAAATAAATGTTATTTTATTAAATGATTTAAAATTAATGAAAATAATATATTCTATCGAGTGATTTTTATGTTTTAATAATATTGAAAATGGTATATTAGGATAAAAATTTATCTTCCATATTTATCATGTTGAATCATATATTTAAAAATAAATATTAACACAGTTCGGGTTTAAGAACTGTTTTGGCCCATCAAGTGAACAAGTTTTAAAATTAACTTTTGAAAAAAAAAATTATTTTATAAATTAGATATCACGTTTATTGTGAATTGAATATATATATATTATAATAAAACTAAATTTATTTATTATTAATTGTTAAATTATAGGGTTAGAATACTAGATTCTTTAATAAAAAACCAAATGATTTAATTGGGGAATCTTAGAAGATAAATTTTTTAAAGCACATATATTGTTTGCTGGAGATTTTAATAGACCACTACACTGTATTAATTCATTATTTATCGATTTTATAGGAACATTGGGTATGCTATAACTCATATAAATGAATACATTTTGGTATTTACAAGAGTGGCACTCCCCATCAACTATAAAAAGTCATGAAATATTCCAATTATTAACACCCCTCAAGACACATTGGATTGACAAAATATTACAAAATAACTCAAAAAAAACCCACCCACGTTCGACAATCCACCACATACGAATAAATACATCTATGTAATCCTTTTGTATAATGCACAAGAATTTTACAAATTAAGAGGAAGTAAAATTGCTTAAGATTTTTTAGTTATATTTCTATTCTCTAATTTATAAAATCATATTCTGTCATGATTGTAAAATATATTCAGTATAATAAACATACTATTTTGTTTTTGCATTATGGTTTTGACCTACACTTACACTTAATTCCATCTAATGGTTAATTAATATAGTATTTCTGTGTTTGGAGAACCGATGCCTCACAAAATGATGATTGTTCATTATTCAGTTACCGCCTCTCATAGTGGGCATTATAATAGACACTATATTTATATATTAAATATATTATATTTATAATCATTTTTTTATTGATTAATTATTTTATGACACATATATTTATTGATTAATTTTTTTGAAATTATGATATCATCAATTGGGGAAATGCGATATATCAGCCAATCGAAGCAGTATGGCTCATTCATTCTATTCATAGAATGTTTAATGGGTGTTTTTAAAAAAACCTATGAAAAATTTATATCATATATATAATACTAGAATTATACTATAAATTTTTATTATTTATATTTCAATCTTCTCATACTTCAATGAAATTAAATTGGCTTTCATGCATATATTTGGGCTACCATCTCTAGGATTGGTGCATTTCATTTCTTATCTCCAATATTTAATGATGATTATAAATATGTATGTGCATAACATATATGATAATTAGGTAATGATTTACATTCTATGTATTATATAATAATTATATAATAAATAGGAACAATAAGAAACAAGTAAAAACATATTTGAGAAAACTAGGAAATTAACTCCCGAAATAGTGAAAATAATGAACGAGTGTTAACAAACAGGTAATAAAATATTATATGAAGTTAATATATTATGTTATAAACATTATTATAATTATTTTATAACATAGAATAAATTTTTAAAACACTATTTTTTATTATAAATGCCACAAAACAAATGGAAGGTTATGCTAAGGGTATTAAATCTAAATTTATGTTTTGTGGGGACTTATTTGTAATTATGAACCAATTAACTTTTATTTGTTCTACCTACATCCTTCAACACAAAATAACCTAAATTTTATTATCCTAATTATATTATAAATTTCATTAATTTCCATAAATTAATTTTATTTTGATTTAATTTTTTCAAAGTGGTATAGAAATCATTAGAATGTTTAATGATTATTCTCCTAAAAAATATATTTAATGAATATCATTGAAATCTCACATCCTTTTGAGATTATTATAATTATCATGAAAAAATATATTTATTTTAATTATTGTTACATTTAAATGTACTTGAATATTCAAATTATCATTCAATGGATATTATTATTTCCAAAATTATAAGCCATTTTACATGCAGTGTATACCTTGAATGTTATTTTATTATTTTTGTGATATATTAATAATTTATCATTCATTATTAAATATGGATATTTTAAGAGGAATATTATTTATTTTTTACTATTAAATATGTGGAATGTTTTGTAACATATATGACAAGAGGATCATGATCATTATATAGCTCTAGATGTATTGAAAGGTTATCATCGGTCATATTAGTCGGCCAAATTATATGCGTTTCAATCCATGGTTGTAAACTATAAGATGAATGGCCATGATAGTATTCATTTTATTATGCATTAGAACTAACATCTATTAATTACAATTTAACCTCATTTATGTTCATATATTATTTATCTATGAGACTTTGTGTCGTTATATATGTGGATGAAATCCATTATCAGTGTATTGATTTATGGAATGTGTTTCAGTTTCATACCTTTTCAAATTAACTATTCCCTGTCTATGAGTGTAAATTGTAATTGTTTCCATTTTTCACCATTATATATTTATAGATTCATTATTTTTTCCAATGTATATACCCATACTTAGAATTTTATCTCATCTATATTTTATTTCTTCCCCCAGGTAGTGATGAAGAAATCATTGATTAATAATTCGAGGATACAGTTTATATGATTATATAATGTATCATAGTTAAATTACCAATTTACCAATGCATTATGGGTGAAATTTATGTAATACAAAATTCAAAAATTGGTAAAATGGCTAGTATTTTAGTATTTTATTCCATATAATTAGGAGATTGTAATGAAGTAAAGTTCCATCTTTATGCTTATACGGTCAAGGTGTTATAGTTGTTGTCAATGGATAGTTGTTAGCAACCTTTGAAACTAAATTTAGAAAAATTCTAGTTGGGATAACAACCCCAATATAGAAATTGTGGATATATATACTATAAAATCATATATATTTAGTAAGGTAGTGATAATGTGGGTATTCCTTACAATTCATCCCTATCTAGATATTATATGTTGACATGGTTCTGGAAAATTTCTAATTTGGGGTGATAAATATAAAAAGGTGTCTCATACATGACTCAGGATTATCTGAAACACAATAATGGGCCATACTATGCAATTGGTTTCACACTATTGTGGGATATTCTTAGGATAGTTCAAAATTTATTCACATAAAATTAAGAAGGATAGAAATGTAAATATTTCCCCAAAGTATCCAATGTTTATGATTATAGGATTCATAAAGCAATAATTTACGTAATGTGATACACCATATTATTATTTACAAATCATTTAATGATTTAGTCTAGTATATTAAATTTTTATAAATGCATCCTAGTATAAGGAATGAGAACTCCACAAATTCCCATGATCCTACGAATATTAAGGATCACATATTTTATGGTATTAATACAACATTTTGAAGGGATGTAGTGTCCCATGTTTTATAAAGGAAGGAATTAATAATATCATGTGATAATAAGATAGGTAATTTATTATCCATGTCTTATGGTTTTTAGGTGAATCAAGAGAAGAAGTGGATTTAAGATAAAAGGATGGAGAAAGGGTTGAAATAAATATCAGTTTTTAACAGATGTGATAAATGTGGAAATAATAACAATGGTAAATGATTTATGGAAAATGTATTTTTCAACATGTGTGGAAAGAAATGACATCATTCTTATAATTTCGAGTGTAATAAAAAGGTTTGAAGAATAAAAATTAATAAACCCCAAAATAGAAGGAGATAGGAAACTAATACACCCCAAAATGGAAATAGATGTGATAATAATAAAATCAATGTCTCAATAATCAATAGGAATAAACCCCAGATGATGTTATGGGTTCATGATAAAGTTATTTTACCACCATATATAATGTGAAAATATTAATATTAATATTAATATTAATATTTTATTATAATTTTCCTGGTTATATGATTTTTGGAATATATGAGGATAGCACTTCAATAATTGTTTCATTTTGGATTTGAGAGAATATGCTAAATTTTACCATGAAATGGTATTCAATAGAAAGATACACATTTCTGAAAAAACGTAATTGAGGAAATTCAAACCCTTAATATGTTCTAGATTATGAGATAAAGTTGAATAAATGAATAATTGATACATGTGATACCAAATTTGGAACTGATTAATTATTTATTGACAATATGGTTCATACTACCATTCTTGATGATTATATAACTTTTTGATTTAATAAATAAATCCCAAAAAATTTGTCTTACAAAAATAATAATGAAGAATTCATGTTCCCAATATGGTTTTGTCTTGATTTGAGTTTTTATCATACTTCAGGAGGATATGATATGATATTATTCACATGTTTAGAATGTGAAAATATAGTGATTCTACATGTTGATTAAAGGATAATGAAAAGATCATTTTGGAAATTCTTTACCATATTTCTAAAGTTTTTGATAATAATATTTTTAAGAGGGTAACCATTTATGAAATGTTTTATGTTGAAATTTCAATCTCATTTTAGAAATTGATATATTAAATCAATATATGTTGAATCATATTCTATGAGATGAGTTCGAAATAGTTCAAAGACAACTAAAGAATAATATTGTTGTTATAGAAACGTAACGAGTATGTATATATACATATTTTCTTAGTGAGTGAATGAATTCATAAAAACCAGTGAATATGATCTTGAAAAAAAAAATTCTTAGAACATACATTTTTTATGAGTAAATTAGCCCCTTAGATCATCAAAGATTTAGGTCCATTAATTTTTATCATTCTCTTAACCATTTTCTTTATCACCCTTCATCAAAACATGATTATTACCTTTCTCCTCTATATTATGGTTTTTAATTCCCACTTATTTTCTCCCTAAAGGTATCATAGATACATTACCAATGAAATTTTAATTAATATATTATTATGAAGATGTGTTATTAACCCTATTCATGATGTTGGTTTTTCAACAACTGAATTTTCAAATATCAACTGAGTTGTTACTAAGATGAAGGGAAAATTTAGAAGATGAAATATATTTAATGTGTGGATAATTTAACTCCAATATAATTTACATTATTTTCATGTTATCAGAAATATTATTTTTCCTCTCTTCATATGGAACAATTTGTTAAGATTAAGCTATCCACCATGTTGATTTATCTTGTATAACACACATGACTTGGGTTTACTTCCTTTTAATAGCCCACCTATATTAAAACTAAATTTAGGAAATTATATTAATATTTTTTTTAAAAATAGAATTAATTTTTAATAAGTAAATTCTAAATTATATTAAGGTTATTTTCTTATATTCTTCTAAGTGGATTCATTTATTTTATGAAAAGTGTAAAAATATTGCATTTTATTGAAAAATATGAAATTTAATTTAAATATTTATTAACTATAAATTATTTTTAGGTAGGTATTTAAATTAATAATGCGTCATTTATACGTATATTTATCAAATTTATATCAGTTAAATAAGTTTTCATATTCATATTAGTTATATTCACATATAATTTTTTTACGTTTCTACTTTAAAAACCATATTTCTCTCCTAGTATGCTAGATTAGCATTGACATTAATTTCCCCACTTATTTAATTAGAATTTTTAGAAATAGAAATATAGGTTTGTAATAAGAATGATATTCTTTTCCAATAATATCAACTATTTTTCTATAAAAAATATTTTTTAATGTGACTAAAATTAATTACATTTATTATTGTAACATTAATCATAAAATGGGACTAATTCATAATTCTATGATCCAATATGACATGGATTGGTTTCCAAAATACATTTGGTGAACATTTGTTGAAAATATCCCCACATTGTTCTAATTATATGGCTTATTGGGATATTATTAAATTAATGTTACATATATTAATAGTTAAGTAAGGGAAACAGACAAAAAAGGAATATCCCTTACCTTTAAAATTTATAAACATTGTGGTATGTTGAAAATATCATATTTTTTGTTATAAATATCATTTTGAAAGATAAATATGTTATAATTTTCATAATAATCTGTCAATAATTTTTATATAAGGTTTAGTTACATATAATTCTTATCTAACGACAACTTAGTGAATATTTAGTTAATAAACGACAAATATAAATGACAAAATATATATTAAAAGTGATATAGATTTGTTGAATTATAATCTTTATTTATTTATTTAGATTTATATATCATGTTACAAAACAATAATCTTTATAAAATTTAAATATAATAATTTTTTGTTATATTAAATTAAAATTAATAATTTTTGTCAAAATTGATATTGTTGTTATTTTGTGATATATAATATTTTATTAAATTATTTGAAATTCCGAAAAATAAAATATTATACCATATTATTGGAATTTATAAATAAATCTTAAATATGTTCTATTAATGGATGAATTTAACTTCTATAACTAACATATAGACCCATATATTGTAAAAATGTTGTTAACATGTTATGGGATAACGTAGTTTTTTAATGCCTCACATGTGCTGGATTTATTACTATTTTGAAAAAAATAGTGATCTCATTTTATAAATTATATATAATATTAAAGATTCAGTGGCTCTATTTTTTATAATAAATATAACTTTATTTTATTATTAATCGTTAGAATTACATTGGCTAGAATAAAAATTTCATTAATAAGATCGAAAATCATAAAATTATAAAATCATATAATATATGGGAAAAAACAATTAAAAACTCATTTTTTATGTTGTGGGTATTTTCATAAACCATTATACCACATTAATATTTTACTTGTCCATTTTTTGGAGCCTTAGTTAAGGTATAAATCCCATTAAAGAATAGATTTTTTTTTTCAAGAGTGCCACTCACCCTTCGTAATAGAAAGGAAAGAACTCTAACCCATATTAAAACCCATAAATCCACTATATCATGACCAATATCTACCCAAATAACCCCCAAACATCCCTACCCATATCATTTAATACTATAAATGCGGAAACAATCCATCTATATAATCCCTCTAGTACAAATCAAAAGAAGGTTCCCCATTATGTGGTAATAAACATCCTTATGATTTTTAGTTTTATTTCTATTCTACAACACCCCAAAATATTATAATATCATAATTATCTAAAAATATAATATAGATAATATACTAAGATTTTTTATTATATGGTTTATAATACACTTACACACACATCTATCTAATGGGTACCAATCCTATTATTTTTGTGTACGGAGAACTAATACTTCACAAAATAATGATTTCTCATATCTTCTATATAGCATGTGAAGGTGGAATTTATGATGAACACTATATTTATAATTGATATTTATATTATAGTTTATATTATTTAATTTTAATTATAACACCTACCTCTAAACATTCAATTATGGGTAAATATGATAACCTTGTTTGTGGAAGTTGGAACAACCACCCTTCAAAGCCATGTGAGTAGTTCACGCTATACACGTAATATATAAAGGATAGTTATAATAAAAATATCTAAAATAGATATAATATATATGAAACATGAATTATAATATAAATTTTTACCCATTAATTTTCCTTATTTTATAATGAAAAATAAATTTAGGTATCATTAAGGCGTACGTATGTCGTATCGTCTCCGTGAAAAGTGAATTTACTTTTTTGTATCCAAGCATTATATATTGTTATTAATACAAAAAAAATGAATATATAAGATAATAAATTCATGGTTTAAATTATCTATATTATTAAATCAGGATACATTAAAATATTAACAACATGTAACAATTCTATACATAAATGATAAATCAAGGTAATTAAAACCTAAAATTTTTAAAATAATGAAAGGTTATTAACAAATTGGTAATAAAAATTGTAAAAAGATAATATAAGATGTTATAAACGTGAGTGTCATTATATTATAAGTTATTAACAAATTTTAATCCACTATATATTATGATAATATCCAAACAAGAAAATCAAGGTCACAGAATGGGAATTTTGTCTCAATTTAAATTCCATAGAGACATACTTGTTATTATGAAACGATTTAGATTTACATGTTATATAAAATACCATTGAACCATAATTTTATAAATATAAATACTCCAATGATAATATATATTTCATTTAATTTCATAACATCATGGGGAATATGATTTAAATTATTTAATGTGAAGTGGAAATCTATTGAATGTTTAAGGATTGTGATCTTCTAGAATGAAATTAATGATTATCTATGTAATATCAATTTATTTTTTAATTGTTAATTTCTATTTGATAAAATAAAATAATTTAACAAATTTTAAATGAAAACTTACTTTAATATCAATATTCTCATATAATGTATATTAGAATATCTGACTCTTCATTCCATGATACATACAGTGTATACCTTGATAGTTATTTGATTTTTTTTGGATATATCGACAGTTTTGTATTAGTTATTTAATGTGGACTTTTGAAAAGAAATATTATTTATTTGTAAAATAATATATGTTTAATTATTTTTACATTAAATGGTGGGAGGGTCTGAGAAATCATATAGATCATTGATGCATCGATAGGTTCCCACTACACAAATAATTTGGCCCAATTAAAGAGGTTTCTATTCGTGGTTACAAACCATCTTGTCAAAATCCATGATGTTGTAGGATTTCATGTGGCTTAGGCATGATGTCCAATAATAAATAATTTAACAAATTTTGATATATTTATTATTTATAAAATATATTTGGAAACAACATTTATATAGATGTAATTCATTTTCAGTTTATTGATTAATGGAATGGATTTTAGTTTCATACCATTCCATTATAATTATTCATTATCTAGTTTGAATATAAAATATTTTTCCTATTTTTTACCATTCCATATATATTTATTTACTTTTTATACAATTTTATATACACTTACACCGCATTGGAACTCAATGTTATTTTATTTTTCCCCGGTTCATGAAGAAACAATCATTAAATTCATATTCAAGGATGTAGTCTAATTCATTTTAATATGTATCATGTTTGAATTTTATATTTAAAAATTTATTATGGATATCATGTATGTAATATATCATTAATAAGAAAATCATCTAATATTTCCTTTGGGATTGGATTCCTTGCAATAATTCTGAGGAAATAAAATTACTCAACGGCTCTGACCTTCTGGGGTCAGGGTATTATTGGGTAGGTTATAATTATATCATTTATATAATTATAAAAGTAAAATAATGTTTTTTAAAAACTCATAGTTGTGTATAAAAATGAATGGTCAGTGTTGTGTGTAACATATGCCATTTCATTGTTTCATGTAACATATGCCGAGTAAATTCCTTTTGAAAAAAAAATCATAGACATAGTGAAATGAAATACATAGATGAAAATTAATTTATGCACTAAAAAAGTATATAAAATTAATGGGTGTAAATCAATTTTCTTTAAATATTACTTCTACGTTTATTAGATTCTTCATTTACCAAATGTCTACTTATTATTTTTCAGCACATGATTTTTGTGAGGAAAATTTTGTTGTTGATTGACTTTTATTCAAAGAAGTGACAACTAATGAGATGACATATCATGATTATGTTCATGATGATATCCTTTCATTATGTAAAAATTACTTCTATAAAACTCAACCCTATAAAATCTAAAAATTTTACTTTATATTAATAAATGTGACATGTCAAACTTTTAATGTACTAATTGTAACAAAAAAATAGAGTGTTACGGTATAAAAATAATTTTTTTTGGTAAATTTGTTGTTATGATTCACATTACATCAACCAATTCATTATGTACATCCACCTCAAATATAATTGTCATGTAAGATTTGCCTTCCCCCCTTGGCCTATTCTATGGTATATTTCCTTGAATCATTAGGTTGTTTTTTGAATAATGACCCATTTATATGCATATTGATAAAATGAAATTGTTTATTTATGTCTTCAAATGGAATTAATGATCAAGATGAACTTTATCTATGTACAAATAACAAATTCCCACTTCCATATATCTTTTCCCATGATGATTCTTTCAAATGTATTCAAATGATATAAATTTATTTCTTTTCTCTTCATGATTATTTTGTTATCTTTCTATTTGAGCTCAATTAACCTGTTATTTTCATGATTTAACATGAAGAAACATGATATAATAAAATATATCTTTTTTCATGCTGTAGAAAATAATTTTTCATACGCTGAAAATGATTGTGTGTTTAAATCCCTTTATAGAACATCTTAAGATCATCTGTAAAAATGATGATCAATGACACCATATTTCATTTCAAATACATATAATACATTTATATTCATGTGAAGCATTAATCAAACTTTGAATAAAATTATTCTTACTTTTTCATTCACCCTAGTATATTTTTATTCATTTGAATTCATTATTCATAAGAAAATATTTCTCAAAATATGTTTTCATATAATCTCTCCATTCCAACAATTATATTTACATTTCCTGTACATTATTGAATATTAATGAACATCATTGATCATAATCACCATTGAGAATTTAAAATACCAATGTAAACACTTAATTTTCATCACATCTCCTTGGATGAAATATATTCTGAAGGGAAATTATCCATTTGTCTACTAGAAGTATGTTTTTAGTTCCAGAACAAGATGGTGGATTATAGAACATGAAGTGTTCTAGCATATATGATTCATGATTTAGAAAATAAAATTCTCAATTTGAGTAATGTAATTTATGATAAACTGATTTAGAATAACTAACCTAGTTATGATTAGTTTAGTTCTTGTAATATCTTTATTTTCAACCTCAATAGGGAAATATATGAATTTCATACATGTTTTGATAACCATATTTATTCCATGTCACATTTATTAACAATTTCATAGGATGGGTTAGCTTATATATGTATCATGATTAAATAATAATTTATAATTCTAAAAATTGTGTTACACTTAAAATAAATTGAATATTTATTCATTTTAAATCATAGAATTCCAATCAACATTACATTAGGGATAACAAAATTTTCAAATCCTCAATAATTATTTCTAATGAAAATGTTAATTATTATATGTATATTCCCTTGATGAGTGTATCCATTTAGAGAATATGGAATGTTTTCATGTTCTATGTAATGCTCGAGTCAAGACCAATATGCATTTTTTGAGATATTACCCATTTATACCTTTTTTATAAAACCACGTCCATTTTTTTTGGAATGGGATTTATTTCATGGGAATACCAAATAGTATAAACATATAATTAGTTTTTCAAGGTTATACTATACACATTCTCAATGATAATCAAAGGTATATTATCCCTAACAATTTATTTTCTTCTTATAATTCTCACAGATTCAACTAAAAATCTTACGATACTAACTATAATCACCCAACTCTATTAAGACAAATCGATTGTATATATTTTAAATTTTTCCCAAGATAATAGGTATCACATCATACAAGATCGATCGGTTTATTAATCATTCAGAACAAACACTTACATTATACTAATTTTAAATTGGTAATACGAAACATTATATTGATGGAAAACATTGAAAATTCTGTAACATTTTAAATGAATTGATCATCATTTACAAGGTAATATAATTTAAATATGGTAGATATGATATTTTTAGTAAGGTGAATGTATAAGGAATGCTAAAATAAATAAATAAGGAATAATTAGTATTGAAATTGATTTAACTAAACAGACATTCCAATTTATCAATAAGATAAAAATTATGATATGATAAAAAAAATCAATGTGGAATGTTAACTAACATAACAGAAATTTAATTTAATTAATAATTAATGAATGAAATTAATAAATAGATTTTATCAATAAAACAATATCATGAACAATAATAAAAAATGAATAATCAATTATGTTAATTCTTAATTATTGTATTTCTTGATCTCAAAAGTCATGATACCACTAATGTGAAAACTTTTCATAAGAATGATTTAAATTATGGTTATAAACACATATAATTCTAAATTACTAATTCATCTCATGAGAATAAATATGAAAAAATTTGATATATATAATTAATATCCACCAATCACATTGTAATGTCCTTATTCTAGGTGCTTCCCAAAAAATCACTGTACCTGGTTGGTCACATGGCCTCAAGCGCATTTACCTGAACACCAGAGGCTGTCAAATATGAGTGAGGGCCTTAGCTTTGATAGAGAGGAAACAATATCCTCATAGGAAGAGTAACACAACATAAACAAATAGTAAATAGTAATGGAAGTATTAATACCATAGAACAATGTAAATACCATAAGACTGATAGTATAAACAACTACAACATATATATATATATAATGATGCATGTCACAAGTATCTTGGAATGCAGACAAAAAAGTCACAATGATGGAAATAAAATACTAAAAGTAATGTATATAAAACATTAAAATCCAACAGCATCTCAAGCCTCACCATGGTCGCTTGCTCTTCAGCTCAAATAGAACTCATGTACCTTATGAAAAAGGGCACTGTCCGTTTTATATAAGTGAAAACATATATTAAGTTTGGGTCCAAAATCAGGAAACAAACAAGGGGTGAGACGAACCCAGGTAGTAAACCACTAGATGATCTATATATTAGAGTCAGTTAACATATATATAGCATGTAATACAATGAAATAAAGAAATAAACAAGGATATACTCAAAAGTAAAAAACCCTACATTTTAAATTACATTCATTTACATTTATTCATCTTTCAAACCGTTTATTTATGTAATACTGGGATCTAGACTAAGCTCTATACCTACTATGTAAAATTACAAATTGACGTCTCAGAAGTCCATCTAAACAAAAATGTAAGAATGAGTCCAAGTTTTGCTTTGACATGGCATACTCATCAAAATTATTCAAACATCTAAAATCAATCCTTTAGGAATGTTCTCATAGTATAAGGCATATGATTTATCATTACATCAATTCCATAAATAAAAATGACCATATATGAAAGCTCACATAGTCTACCCCATTTTTCCCATATAGTACTAATCAATTTCAAACAACCACCTGAGTATCTCTCACAGTCAGTAACCCTTGGACATTATTTCTCTAAAAAAATTTAATCACCCCCTATATTATCTCATAGTCAATGCCCTATTGTCAAACATTCATCTAATAATGATCATCTGGGTAGGTCACATGGTCGAATCCAACTGGTCTATGACCAGTTGGAAGATCTCACAGTAAATTCCCTATGTGTCAACAAAAAAATAAATATACATAAAGACCATACCTCAGGAATCTCTCATAGTTAATTACCCTTGTCCAAACAGTCCAAATTTCAAACAAACACATCTCACAGAGACACCAACTCTATACTAAAAACATGGGGCATAGAAAAAAAAAACCTAACATGAAATTCTAGTAAAAATTTTCATAATCATTCAAATATGGGAAACACATCCATATTCAAGGTATTAAAACATAAAACTATGTAATATCCCCTACATAATCAATCAAACCACAACATCTATTATACTGGATAAAATTCCATAACATGTAATACCCTAAACCTGGGTATTGGGACATTTTACACATATAATAAAAAATAAAACCAAAGAAAGGAACAAACAACTACATTTATGATGTATGATTAACACCCTTGAACACATGACCTTGAATTGGCCTAGAATGATATAGATATCGGGGAATCTAACACACTCGGCAGAGTCTCAATCAGAGATCAGATGGGGAATGAGAGGAGCTTTAAGATCTTATACCAAATGTCACACTCCTGTATGAGACATGAGAGGAATAAGTGAATTCTTGAGATTAGAATTAACTTCTGTCCAATTAATCATTGAATAAGAAAAGTACTTGGTTTGATAATTTAATGTACTTGTTGAGTACAATCCTAAAACAACCCCTGCTTTAGGTGGTCATCCAGGTCACCTACAAAAACAAGTACTTGGCCATCACATGGATAGTACAAGCCTACATACGACTACTAGATAAATATAATGTATTCAAGAGTATATAGTGTTTACATTGAAAATTACCTTTTCTATTTTTCCAAAGAATATCTCAAAATATAGATCCATATTGAAAATGAAGATCAAGGATCTTACAAACATCCCCACATAAAGTATTCATTCCCAAATTACCATTCAATTAGTGGAAATGATGAAAATTCAAAAAAACACTAGACACTAGGATCATTCTTTATCCTCCCTCTCCCATGTATTATCTTGAAATTTCCCATGTTAGAAAGGAAACTGTACCAGAGGAATAGACTGGCTATGGATAACCCTTGTGAAACAATCAAAAATCCAAATAGGGTGCTTCTAAAAGGATGCATCCACCTCCAAGTAAACCTCCTCAGGTTGAAAAACATGAGATGGGTCAAAAAATTAATGTCATAGATGAGAAATTTGAAAGAAATTGTGCATAGATCGACACATCTGAGGTAACTACAATTGTTAATAAATCGCACCGTCTCTCTTCAAAACCGAAAAAGACACTAAGTATCTCAGTGAACGATTCCCCTCTATCTTAATCCTTTTTTTCCATCCTCGGTGTGTCACATAAGAAATCCATATCATGAACTTTAGAATCTAGAGGTTTTCTCCGTCGATCAAAATACGTTTTCTAGTGATACAGTACAATATCCATACTTTTATGAATGAACCCCACCTTTTTAGTGGCATCTTGAACAAGATGAGGCCCCAACAATAATTCCTCTCAAACATCCATCCAACATAGGGGTGATCTGTATGGCCTATCATACAAGGCCGCATAGGGTGCCATCAGAATTGTCCAATGAAAACTGTTATAATAGAAAGACTCCTCTCAGTGTAAGTGTCTCACCCAAGAACCCCTAAAATCATGTATGCATACATGAAGAATGTCCTCCAGAATCAGAATAGTATGAACGGACTAGCAATTAGTCTTGTGATGATAAGATGTACTCAGAAGTAAATTTATACCTAAATCCATCTGTATTCCCTTTGACACATTTGTAGAAAAATAGGCGACCCTATCTAAAACAATAGTATGCAAAACCCCATGAAAACATAAAATATATTAGATGAATCCTTCCAATATCATTAACATGAAAGGTATCCTTGATTGGAAATAAATGTACATCCTTCATGAGTCTGTCAAAAAAATCATATACTCCATTGTTTCCTCGAGGTGTCCTCGTTAAACCAATCATGAAATTATTACACGTCTACTTGGGAATACATAACTAATATAAAATTCATTCTTATCACTGACGCTCTACCTTCAATAGCTGATAGGTGTAACACCTCATTAAAAAACAAGTAATGTCTCTCTTCATACCTATCCACCAATACTGACAGTGTTGATCTTGATTCAACTTGGTGACACCTAGATGAACTACCAAACTAAGGATTGGAAATCTCACAAAATCTCCTTTCATATTTCTAGTGACACATATATGCTCCCATGAAAGCACAAGATCTCATCGTGGCATATGGTCCATCCATGATTAGGGTCATCTCCTCACCATCACTCCCCTTGGATTAGGCCTCTAAGATATGATTTAAGCCACATTCTCACTTGATCTAGAAGAGTAGAGGTAACAAAAATATAATAAATAAATGTCTGCCTGTATTTGTTTTGAAAATAAAAATGAATCTAATAGAATATATCCATAAGCTGCCAAGATTATTGGCCTCCTAAACATCCCATAAATGTGTCCTCCCACTCAGTGCATTAGCCACTATGTTGCCTCTTCAATATATATAGGCACGTCTAAAGTCAAATGACTGATGGTTCTCAAACCACAATTGTTGTCTCAAATTTAGATCACCCTATGTAATGATATACTTGAGAATTTTGTGTTCAGTGAATACCAAAAAAAATTCTCCCCAAATATAATGTCTCCAATAACATTAACCTTTCTCAACTACAGCCAACTCAATATTGTGCATCGGGTAGTTCCTCTCATGTGGCCTCAACTAACGAGACCAGTAAACAATGATTCCTTTTCCAACATAAGAAGATATCAAATATGGATACCTGATGGATCATAGTATACCGTTTAAATCATTCCTGTCTCTGAAAAAATAAGAATTGTTGCAGAAGTCAATATCCATTTCAGCTCGTAAATTGATAAATCGTAGGAATATGTCTACAACTACTTCATGCCAATCATAGTCAGGCCTATTACTGGCGCTGATAAGATTAAAAAGTCATGTATAATGTTTCTTTAGTTACCATCCATCCCCAAAAAACTCAGTACCTCAAAGACGTTCTTCAGTATCTCCTAGGAAACTGTAATTCTCAAATTCTCTAAATTTATTGATACCAATGAATCTGAGATAACATGACCCAATAAGTGAATCTAATCCATCCAAAAATGTAATTTTTAGATCATGGAATATAAATGATGCTCTCTCAGTGCACTCAATATGATATAAATATTTGTATCATGATCATGTTGAGGGTTAGAGTACACCAAGATATTGTCCCTGGGGACTACCACAAAAAAATCCATGTAAGGATGAAATATTTTGATCATTAGTGCCATAAAATATTCAACTTATTTCATGTGACCAAACAGTATAACAACATACTCGTTTAGACCATACCGGCTCCGAAAGGTTGTGAAAGGTATATCTAATGGTCTAATGTGCAACTAATGGTTACCTGATATCATGTAAATCATTGAGAACACCCAAGATCCTAGAAGATGATAAAATAGATCTTTAATCATTGATAATGGATATCAGTTCATGTATGTTAAATTCTTTAAAATCATATAATCCACAAATTATTTGTGGGTAATGTCCTCCATCGTGGTGAAAATGACAATTCAGACCCCAAGAAGTTGTACTAGGTTTGATGAAACCATTTTCATGGACCCCTTGGTCATCCAAATATAAACTAGAAATATGGGCAATAATTCCTCTAATCTCTTGATGCTTGATTCTAGTTGTTCTCTCCTGGACATCCCATTACCCCTGTGTAGAAAGGACCCACCCTCTAGTGATGTGAAAATCTTCCTATGTCGATAGATTTCATCAAAGGCCTAGAAAGATACTAACTTGTCCATTTGTTTAATGAATTCATAACATGTCACCTCTAAGGCCCATAGGTCCCATAAGAGCTAATAACATGGCTAATGACCATTAAAACGCAACACCCCAAATAAGGGTATTGGGAACATTTTCACATATAACTGAAAGACAAACTACGGAAAGGCATAGACCTCCTACCTCGATTTTGTACAGATAACATATGTGAACTTCAGACCTTCAATCTGTCAACAATGCCATTGATCTAAAAAATTATTAAAACCTTCAACTGACAATATCTCACAAAATAAGGGAAATAAATAGATGAATTTATAGAAGAACGAAGAACTCAGTGATGGGATTCTAATGTAACTAACAGATTTTGGAATCATAGAATAGATAGTGAGTTGGGTGCTCAGAGAAGATTTGGCGGCCACAAATGCTCATGGATGAGACAAGTTGAGAAGAATTGTGTCATACCAATTTTACGTGTCCCCAATCTGTTTAATGAAATAAATAAAAAGTATATGGCATGTCATTTATAAGTACATGGTGTGTACTTTCCTATACTGAGGTCTTCTTTTGGTGGTCTCCAGGTCACCCCATAAGACAATGTGTTCAAATTTTATACAGCCAACACACATCTACCTGTGGAAACTGAGTACATGGCGTGCACTTATTTGTTCACAACATGTACTCTTGAAATTTCCAAAAACTCCTATTTTTTCAAATACATGAGAAAACAAGATTCACACCTAAAAATAAGATCCGATTTCATAGAACATATAACTCATAATAATATTTATCATAACAAGGTATGGAAAACAAAAATAAAGGGTGAGATCATACACTTAATAATGGTATGCATAAGTGATAACAATAACTGATCATAAGTGGTAGTTAGTGTAGGATATTAGTATGTGAAATTAATTATAGTAGACGGAATAAAATAACAAAATCATTCCTATGAAAAAAATTCATAATTCATGGGTTATGGAAGATATATTTTCAGAAATATAAACCATGAACCATATGTGTGAAATAAATAGTTCAAGAAACCTAACTCATTAGAATATAACATAGGAACATGAGGGATAAATAATACAAAAATTGTTGAATACATATATTTCATCGAAAAAAATAATATTTGGGAAACACAAACACATATCTAGTCCATATATGGGGTTTTGAATGTGAAAATTTGTCTATAAATAGAATATAAAACATATAGTCAATTATATATAGATAATTAAGAAAATATATTCTCAGCCATATATAACATATATATCTCTGAAAATATAAATCATAACCCAAAACATCATAAGGTGATATAGAAAATCTATAATCATAAAATGATATTCAATCATTATATGTTCCATGAGAAATAATTCACATATTAAATTAGGAATACCCCATAAATATAATATTGGGATCAAACAATATCACCTAAAATTGCATGAATATTATATGTTCTGACACCAAATTCAAGTCTATCAAAATAAGAAAATATTAAATTTATATAGAATAAGATCATGAAATATAATAAAAATATATATCTAAATTTTGGGGATATATAAAAATTTAAAAATACAATACAATATTTTAAAAAAACATTATATCATAGTATTAAAAATTCTAAGTTATATGTAATATCCATTAAATTATTTTCCAGAATATAAAAGGAATAATTTTTGAAAGAATCATTTTAAAATAATATTCAATTATATAGATGTTAATAAAAATATATTTTATGTAATTATATGCGAAGAGGAATGTTTAAATATATGATCCTAAAGAGAAATTCCTTTTTAATTTTTTATATGTTTGAAATGAAAAACTCATATATGAGAATGTGGTAAAAAATTATTTTCAAAAAATATATATAGATATATAAACAATATAGAGGATAATACATTCATTTAATTGAATAAAATAAATTAAGAAATTAATGGTTAGAATAATAATATGTTTTTGTAAAAATAATAATTATAATGTATGAGAATTATTCATTAATAAGACAATTTTTTTTGACGAATATAATTTATTAGAAAACAAAATATTTTGATGGAGATAATTCCCCAAGGATAAAGGTAAATTAAGATTATAAATACATATATAGTGTAGTATAATAAATATAGATATTAATGTATAATTATTAAGGTTTATGACCCAACGAAGAAATAGATTCAGTCCATAAAACTGACGTTTTATGAATTGAATTAAATAATTTAACAATGAAATATTTTTCCTTATAAATTATATAAACATACTATGAATAAAAGGAAATATGAAAAATAATAATAATATATAGGGAAAATTTACACCTAAAAATATTATGGATTCATAATATAAATCACTTCAAAAAGAATATTAATTTTGGAGATGCAAAAATACAAATTTAGTATTTTGTAAATAAGAAAATTTAAATTTTAAATCATGAGATAAAAATTAACATATTATGAAATAAAATATTTTAATTATTTATTAAGGATATATGTTTCTAATAATATAATATTAATGAATAAAATCTTCAAAAATATAGTCTCAAGAAATTTAAAATGAATCAATAAACCTTACCTTGGACACTCACATTTTTTAAAGCCTTCCATATATTATAAACTAAAACACATTAAAAAAATTTGTAGAACATTTTTCATTTTCAATTCCATCTATTTTTATCTTTTCCCATTCTTTCATTATAATTTCTTAATTTTATATTGTCAATGCTGATCATAAATAGTGGGAATTTTCATTCGTTCATTATCTGTTTCAATTTAATGGTTTTAATAATCATTAAATATTATTGAGTTCAATAAATTACTATATCATAATTAATTTCATTTACCAATTTATAACATAAAGGTAAATATGGGAAAAAAATAAATATACAGAAGACTACTACAATTTATGGATTATGTACCTATCATTTAAACATGATACAATGATATAACAACATTATTGAAAACTTATTTAACATACTATAAATTTCCATTTAACTTTTAAAAATAAATGGGGTGAACTAGGGGAATACATTAATAAAATGAAATATATAAATATCATTAATGGAATAAAAAAATAATAACATGAATAATTAATTAAATGTTTGTCAATTAGAATTTAAATTTGATATAGAAGGGGTTATAATAATAAACATGAACATAGAAGCATGATATACAATGATATAATAGATGAAACATGTTATTGTAGTAAAAAATTGAATCATCACATCATAATCATATGTCAAAGATAAATATAAATAAAAAATTACATTCCATTCTTAGATAAAATCACATGTACTATAATATATGTATCATGAGATTAATACATTACCCAATTCATTTTAGGGCTATATATCTAAGGGCCCAACTATTTCTTTCATATCATGAACATGATAAGTGATCCATAAAGATCATTCAACATAGGATAATAATTGATCACATTTAATCCCACAATAATTTAGTGTGAGGTGAATATATACATTTCCAAATTCATTGAAGGATTCAAACATCTATGGGAATATGATTTAGTAGAAATGGGGAAGGGAATATTCTAAAAAAAAATATGGTATGGAAAATCACATATAAATATCTAAAGAATATCATGGTTACTCAAAGATTTATGGGAGGTATTAATGAGACTGTAAGGGGTATATAACCACATAGGCATTAAATTTTATGTAATTGGTAATCCTAAAAACATAATAAAACATGAATTATTAATAAATAAAAAGAATATGTCAAAAAAGGTTTTAGAATAAATGGGGGAAAGAGGGGATCCCAAAACATGAGAGTATGGGATAACCTATTGAAAGAAATATAGAGGGATGGTCATAGTATAGTCATGATCTATAGACTTTGGGTGTAGTGGATTGGGATATTTATAGGGTTAATATATGAAAAGAGTGGGGAGTTCTCCATTATTTCTCAAACTAATATTTTTCACTATATATAATAATTTATTACCAAATACTTTTATACCCATGTTTTCTTTTAATTTTTCCTGAAAATTTTATTTGGTTTTTACTATTAGACATTTTTTATGCTATATCATTAAAATATTTCCCTCCATGTTTTGGAAGTGATTGATGTTAATAATGAATAGATTTTAAAAAATTACTATAAAATATAGGTTATTGAGGAGTTATATATGTTTTCATAAAAAATTAATTTTTATTTATTTTTATATTAAAAACAATTCACACTGATTCATAGGGAAGTATTCTTCCAAAATCATGAATGAAGATGTTATATATTAAATAGTACAGAATGTAAAATGGTATATTTTATATTTTAATTGTATATATATAATAATATTTTTAATATTATATATATATATATATTAGGTACATTATTTTATAAAATAAGGAATCTTGTGAATGGAAAATGAGTTACATCTATTCGTGAGGTAGTATTTTTCCATAAACAAAATCATCAATTTTGACTCCAATTTGTAGGAAGTGGAGTTGGTAATGATTATCAATATAACATAATTTATTCTAAATTATATTTGAGGTAATTTTTTGTTATATTATATGGGTTAAGAAATAATTGAATATAGTAAAACATGAAATGAAATTGAATAGATTTTAAATTATAATTTCCTTCTCATAGATAAAAATAGTGGTTTTCAAGAAAAATCTATTTTCCATCCAAATGAAATCAATTTTTATTGACAATTAATATATTACTAATAGAAATGTGTAAACAATATATTTTTATAACATTATTATTATTATACATATACTCAGACGTAAACTCTACATCAATATATATATATATAAAGAATTAAAATTTCAAATATACCTTTTTACATTCCTTGCTGTTTAAAATACAAGAACATCACTCATGTGTTTGACTGACTTCTTCCACAGGAAGAAATGTGATTTTTTATCTTAAACTTAAATAAAAATAATTGAAAACTCATTTATTAAATATATATTATATATTTGAGAAAAGTTTTGTTCTATAATATTAATATATCAACAAAATCATTATCCTTTGAAAATATAATAGAATTATATCTTAACTCATTTGTAGAAACAAAATATAGCCTCTATAACACAATGTGATTCATTGTCCATTTCGTTAAATACAAAATGATTCTATTAATATATAAAATATTTTGTTATTATAATTATAGAATTAATATAATTAATTGGTAATATATATATATATATATATATTATACCTAAGAATTGTAACATTAAAGATATATCATGAATGAATAAACAAGGCGATTAACGTCATAAAGAATTGAAATAATGAATTGATATTAATAAAAAAATTGAAAAAGTTATATAATGATAATATATTATCATAAAATAATGGATATGATTATGGTGTAAATTAATAACATGAGTAAGTCCATTATACATAATGCTAAATTATTTTAAACCAAAAGAAATGATGAGTATTAGATTTCATATGAATTACGATTTCATTGAGTCATATTTGTTTATATGAACCTATAAATATTATTATGGTGTATATAATTACCAAATTATTAATTTAACATCAATAACTTATTATTCATGGTTTTAGTGTAGAAACATATATTTTTGATATATTTATGGTCACTTCTGTTTTCATGTTTAACATTTTTATTGTTAACATTCTCTTGATAGAATCACATTATTGTGATAATTTTTCATTAGAAATAATTTTTATTAAGTATCAACATTCATTATATCATCGATTTTATTATTTAAAAATATATATTCCATTTATACATGTGGTGTCAACAATGAGTGTAATTTTATTTGGTGGTAAAATATTGATAAATTATAATTCAATAGTCTGTACATATATTTTATTATAATTATCATGATTCATAAAATAGATACATTATTCTATACATTGTGAATTATTTGGAAATGATGTGATGGGTGGGTCCCTGTTATAGATATATCCTCAATACATTGGTATTAACTTATGGTGAATTATTAACCCACCATTAAATGGGTTTAACCTATTATTTTAATCTCTCATGTGAATGTTCTTAACAATAGTGGATTCATGATCCCAATTTTTTTAAATTATATAAATAATGATTTTACCCCTTTGGGAATTCACTAATAATTATTATCCATTAAATTTTGAAATTAAATATATTTATGGATGCATTTCATTGTAATTTGATTAGTTAACTAGAATGTGTATATATATATATTATCCATTTCACATTAATTATTCCTTATCTAATCATGATATCAATGTTATTAATTACATTTCAGCATTATTTAGTTATATTAAATTTCTATATTGACTATGTCGTAATTTATTATGATATATTACACAGAATAACCCTTAATGAGAATTTGAGGTCACCCATTTTTTTTATTTTTCTAAGGATATGAATATGAATTAATTGATTGAGTTTGTGGATCTCAATTTTTTTAAATAACATGGTTTCTATGATTTTTTAATTACAAATGTAAATTGGTATAATGTACATATTTGGTTCTTCATGTCGAAAAACTGAGTGATACAAGGTGATTTGATACCTTATATCTTACATAAATGTTAAAAAATACACCTGATCTAGTTTAATGGAGTCATGTTCATCAAATTAAGAATAAAATTATTTTTTAGAATAATCCTACGAAACTAGATTTTTGAAAATTTAGATTAGGTAACTTAACCCTAGTTTGAAATTTGAGTATAATTGTAGTGGAATATCCACACGTTTTTTAAATGTATATATTGACTTGTTATTACTAGAAATAAAATCATATATAAACATTTATGTGGTTCTTCTATATAGGAATATAATGTATCATGATGAGATTTTAAAAGGAAACACTATGTTTGATAGTGTACGAGATACACCACACCATGTGTAAAATGGAAAAATAAATATTATTATTTATAATTTTTCCATTATTATCTAGAAAATATATTCGTATGTGTGAATATTAAAATGTTATTTATGAAATAAATATAACAATTATACTAAATATAAATATATTTTTAAATGATTATTAAATTATAATATAATTTTTTATGTCATTTTATTCTTCAAGAAAATGTTTTATTCAAAATAGGTTTTCGTTATTTTTTATTAATGAATTTTTTATAAAAATTAATATTTTTTTAGAGATTATATTTCAAAATAATAACTAAATTTATTAATTATATACGTGTAAGATATTCTATGTTGAATGTTTTAGAATATTAATAAAAGTTATATTTTTTGTGAATAATAAAAAATGATTTTTTTCAAAATATTATATATTTTGGAATATCATAATAATATTATCATAATATAGAAATACATTAATCTTATCCAAAGACTCATTTATTATTATATAATAAAAATATACTATGAAATCAAATTCATATAAATATAAAATTATCTCATTATAAATATAATATGCATTCCCAATTTCAACATAATTTCTACAAAACATTGAAAATTTAAAATTAAGTGATTTATATATATATATATATACAAATAATAAATATTAATAAATAAATTTTATTAAAACCTTTCATTAATTAATATGTGAACATTTTTTCAAAATTATCCTTGAATAATAATAATCATATCCAAATTCCTGTGAAATGCATAAAAAATTCTAGGAAAGTAAAATTATAACATCTATAGAAAAAGTATTTACAAGGATATGAGTGATAATACATAATTTATTATTATAAATTATAATTAAGATCATATTTATTTTATTTTTATAAAATTGATTTTTTATTTTTTTATAAATTATATAATTACCTTCAATGCTAATGTTACAATGAAATAATTCTTATATAACATGGAACAAAATAAATTAAATGATTTTAATTTAATGTATATTTAATATAAATGATCTGAAAAATTGTTTAAATTGTATTTAATGATTATATATGCATTATAACCGTATATGGGTCAAATTTAAGACCTTTTTTATCCCTTTGGATAAAAATATGTACCTTATCATATTTTTTAAAATTTATGTCAAACTGTTCTTATAGTAGTTTTTAATTAGTATTGTATTTTTAATATGTGGTATTATAAAATAAATTCTTAACCAAGAAAACATCATTTTAAATCTATGAGACTTATATTTTTTATGTCAATTAATTTATTATTTTATCATTTGAAATAATTACCATGAATTATTTCAAAATGATGATGGTGTAATTATTAAATTAATGGAGAAATTTAATAATTGATATTAATAATATTTAAATAAATATAAATTGATATTTTTAGGGCGATAATATAATTATTTATATAAATATTACATTTATAAATTATATTTTATTAGTTATTTAGAATATTAATATTTTTTCATCGAGATTTAATTTTTTTTAATGAAATGTATAAATTTTTACATTGCATATATTTCATGAATATAATATTTAATTAAATTGAAAAATAATAATAAATTTTTTTAATGATTCCATAGGGTATAATATATTTTATTATTTATTATCCCTTATGAATTTTAGGGATATTTTAATTATTTTTCACCTTGATATTATTATTATATGTAAATATTTTTTTAAAAATACATAATGTTCTTCTCACCTCTATTTTTAATGGGAATCGCTTCCTTCACAATATTTCACCACTATTATCTTTCGAGTTCTACCACCCACTACCAAATTTAATTCTCAATTTCTCTAGATACATTTTATATGTTCGGGTCTCACCAATATATAAGTTCCATGTTCATTGAGGAAACCTTCGACAAAAATATATTAAGCAGTTAACTTCCTTAAACCACCTATGCTGATTTATTTTTTTTGTCTATCATCCATTCAGCACATTAATCCATAATAGAATAATAAATCATGTATCATGTAGATACTACATTTTTTTGTTTATAGTGTAATATATCATATACATTTCTATTCAAAAATACTTTTATTAAAAGATACCAGACCCTTGTCCAAACTATGGAAGTTACTATATCTATGGATAATAATTATTCCACTTCCATTGATTCCTTTATGAATGAAAAAAACTATTATTATGGTGAAATAATATTTTAACATCTAAATTACAACTGATTTCAATTTTTTGGGACTAATATATTACAATATACAATCAATTATAGATATTTATAATGATTTTATGTCATGTGTTCTTTTATATTTGTTTAGGTTATATCAGGGTGAGTATTTCATTGTGTTTATTTCATGTGAAATTGATGAAATTTAGGACCCATTGGTCTATGAACGATTAATACTTGGTTAGGTAAAACCATTTTGATTTCCTTATAATAAATTGTTTTCAATTTTTGAGACACATGGGTGGTTCTGGGTTGGTGCATGTTTTAACTGGACTGTACGACCATCCTTAAAAATCGAATACTTCGAAAAAACATGGTTTCATACCATTTTTACACATTTTTTCAAACTGTGTGAAAAATTTGGAAACACCATGAAACCCCTATGTAGAGATTCGTAGTTAAGGAACATGGATTTGAAAACCGCATGCCCTTATCAAGTAAACCATGTATGCCTGATTTAAAGTATACAATTTTTATTAAAATTTTACAAACCCACCGCTTTTGACAACAAAACGCCCTCACTCATCACTAATGATCTTCTATAGTTTTTATAGAACTAATGAAGATTACCATATGAATAAACATTTTCATGATAAATAAATGATCTCAATGAAGGATGTTATCCCATGTGGTATTGATCCAAGATCTATTCCACCATTTTGATTTCATGATTTTTACTTCAAATGTGGATTTTAGATTTGCAATCATTCCTTAATGATTTTTTATTAGGTGTCCTATCATTTAAATACCATCGTGTTTCTTATAACTTCTAGTATGAAATTTTGAAATTTCAATTTCCTTTTTGGAATATTTCATACAAATTATAGAAAATTAGTTGGTTACAATTGTAGTTATGAAATTGGTGAATATTTGGATTATAAAATTTTAGAATTATGTGATTCTGAAAATGATGAATAACATGTCAATGAAATTGATTTAAAATTGGTTTTAAGAAATATATATAGACCTTTTTGTTGTTATTATATGATTGGAATATTTTTTTTGGTGCTATATGATAAGTGGTTGGAAATATGCAACATTTTAATGTGATATTTGTGATTGAGTTATGCAACAAGGACTACAAGACCAAATACTCACAGTGTACAATAAATACTCTAAAAACCCATAATATATATATATATATATATGTATTCAATGTGATAAAAACATTCTGGGACACAAAATAATTCTCTAAATTGCCATGATATGCCTGACCGTTGCTCTAAGAACCCATTTATTAAATGTGAAATTGGGAGTAATTGTATAGTGATAACACGTAAGGGTATGCTATATTTTAGCCCTTTGTGGGTGGTTTAAAATAAATCACTCTGAAATATTGGCATTTTTTGTTATAGTTTCAATATGAACCTAATATGTTTTCATATTATTAAGTAATAAATTAATATCATAATTGTTTACATTATAATTTATAATTTATTTTTCAAAAAATAACATACACTCTTATAGTCATGATATTGTTTTAGAAAGAGTTGGTGTTGGCATACTGAGTTATACTCACACCCTATTCAGTCTTCAAAATCTGTACCAGAATTGACTTCATGTTTTATTTAAAAGATGATTTAATGATTCCAATCATAGATGGTTGTGTTTGTATAGAGAATGGATGAGATAAATTGATATGATGTGAGGACACCAATTAGATTTTTAGGTGTGTCTCATTTGTTTTTTTATTTGATACATGACACATGTGGGGAATTACTCATCTATTGATTCAGTTTTGGTTATTGTTAACCTATTTTGGGATCATCCGGTGATGATGGTGTTAATGTTTAGGGAATTAATGTGGTTATTTTTTTATTTATTTTTTTGAAATTTTATATTTTTTTCTCATGTTTTTCAATTTTCAGAAATTGGTTATATGAATCCCATGATATATATATATATATATATATATATTAAAAATCTAAATTTTAGTTTTAATCCTATAGAATATGGAGAGGTGTGCATGATGTCTCCAAACCAAATATTTCAGCGGAATGATATGTGGTACAGTGGTTGAATCATTACAATGTGGTAATAAATGTGTTATTAAATTCTTTTCTTTCGTATTACTATTTTGGAATGATAAACAAAGGACAATGATGAAATGGGAGTTTATCAAAAGATCATGCATGGGATTAGATAAACCATGTAATGGGGTAAAATACATGTACCAATAGTGGGATTGTTGTTATTGATGTTTGTTCTTACAATTAGTTGTTATTTAACCTTGAGTGCTCCACTAGTTGTGTGATGTAATTGTTTATTGATACATTACTTATGGGATATTACAAAACCAAAGTTTTCTATGAATATATTATTTTATTGACAATAGATTATAATGTTTTATGCCAAATTTTAGGACCACATGGCAAATAATGATTTATATAAGTTATTTAGATGAAAATTCATTTCATTATGTGTGTATTTCGATTGAAAAATTTGGCTGATAACTAGTTGAAAGTTATAAAAGCCGCTTAATGTGGAAACATAAAAAACATAAACTGATGTATAATGAGAAGCCTGAATTAATAATTTCTTTTACACTATGATATATAAAAACCATAGGAGGGAAGGTTGAGGATAGCGTTAAAGTCTATGTTTTTAAAAAATTTCGAGATTTGGGGGACTTAATTGTTATGAAATTATGTGCATTAAAATTTTGTAAAAGTTATAATGATTTGGTATGTTTCCTAACACATTTGTTTGGAATTTATTGAGATATATTTCTCCACAAAAACACTTATTGATTGGATACAATGAGAAAATTTGTAGAAATTTTCCTCTAGAAGTGGAACTATAGGTTCTGATTGTTCATTTGGATGGACATTGAGAGAAGTTCCATGGGAATTTTGTTCTCATTAATTAGTTAATGTATTGAAAAAAAGATGTATATGAGAAATATGTCTAATGTGACATGGATTATATATTTTCGTCCCCCTCTAAGAATTATAAGTGTGGTTAGAAGTGAGGAAGTCGAGTTCTTGATAGATTATATATGAATGATTGTTAAACACATAGAGACTCGTACTGAGAAATGTGTTAAACTAGTTTCATATCTGTTTTGTGGAAAAGCACAGAGTTGGTGTGATATTTATAATCATGATAGATATATAGAAAACATGGTATTGAAATAATTTTAGTAGATGTTCCCAAAATACTATTATCTAGAGAAGCATAAGATTTGAAGTGAAATTGAATTTGTTTGGTTGACCTAAGGGGGTATGTCCATGATAGACTACACTTGATGATTAAATTATTAAAAATGATTTTCAAAATTTTTATGGGTATGTGTATACTACCAAAAATAATTTATATGATGACCATAGTGAAATCCATATGGATTCTCCTAGAGGACTAGAAATTTTTTGCTTCGAGAGTATGTGTAGCCACTAGGATAATTACATCTAGGTAAAAACCCTTATTGGCTAGATAAAAGGACAAGATACTCTGAGTAATAACAATATAAATTTCTATATTATAGTTTTCCAGGAAAAATTCTTATATAGTGTCCCAGACCACCATCGGGGTTCCATGCCTATGGTAACATGGGTCACTTTAAATAGTATTACAAGAACCCTAGACCGATGGGTTGTGATGATGGAAACAAGACCAACAAAATTGGTGGAAGGGATTCTTCAACACCATATTAGTATTGTATTTGAAGATCTTATGACATTGGTTATTGTTGTATTGGAGAAGATAATTCATGTAAAAAATAGTCATATTATAATAGTTGTTCTGTTTAAGGAATTCAAAATATATCACATGGAATATAGGGATGATAATAAGATTTGGTTTAGTATACAATACAAGATTGCGAGGATGGACCATCAAAAGTTAGAGGAACTCATATTATAGAGTCTATGATATATATTGACTGATATGATATAGGATCCTCATATTATTTTATAAATGTAATGAATGTTAATGGGTGGAGTCTATTAGTGAATTTTATGACTGTATTTATGACAATAGATAGACCATTGGGAGTATAGTTGATGTTCATAAGTTTATGTACGCAGTGTTCCCTTGAGTTTGGGGATTATCAATTTTTTGGAATGTTTATATACTCAATATGTCAGGATTTGACTTGATACTTTGTTTTTCTCATTATTAGTGCACTAAAACCAAAACTATTTTAACCACATGAGACTGACCTTTATAAAAATTAATTTTGGTTGTTATGTTCGTCACGTAGAGTGAACTAAGAAGTGTGTAAGATGTCAATTCATTAATAAGAAGGAGATCTAACCATCCAGGCCACATGTAAATTTAAAGATTATGGGGATATGATGAATAATTTATTTCTATCCATAGAAAATGGTTTTATGATTGGTTTATCATGGAATTATTATTTATCCCACATGAGAGGGATGTTGAGTAAATAATTGATCACATTCTATAAGCTAAAACAGTTTATATTGCACCTTGTTGAATGACACCAGTAGTGTATCCATATGATAATATTCAATTGGATGTGATGAAAGGAAATAGATTGATCAATCTGATTACATTTCTATCATGTTCAATAGTCTTGTTTTATAATAATATTGATATGTACATGCAATTATTTTCTGATTTCTCGATATTGAATTTGATGATAAGGAAGAAACATTATCCTCTTCTGCATATCGAAGATCTCATTGAATAAATGAGAGTATCCTGTTTTGTATCCAATATAGACTTGTCATATGGGGTTCATCAACTGATAATTAGACCATATGATATACTATATACTGCATCCATGGGCTGATATAACCTACAAGTGTTTATTGGGATAAAATTTAGGCTGGTGAGCACTACTACCATGTTAAAGGCCTTTATGAACCGAATCATTCACCATTAAGTTGATCAGTATGTGGTTATGTTTTTCAATGAAATATTCTTTTACTCCAAGACTCATGATAACAATGTCTAACATCATTAAATAATATTGAGTGCACTGCGATATCATTGCCTATATGACAAGCTATATACATTTCAATTCTGGATCAACTTGGTAAATTTATTGGATATCATTATCTTATAAGAAGTTATGGAAATTGACCTAGAGAAGTTGTAGGTAGTTTTTTCTTAGAATAATCCCACAATTTTTTTTTTGAAATATGTAGATTTTTTCTTTTTTAAGGATATTATCACAGGTTCATCCAGGACTCTTCCTTGCATGGAAACGGAACATTAGACAAGGAACAAGAAGAGGATGAGGTTTGAAATGTCTAGATCATATGAGTATGGCTCCTTAGAGTTGAATAATTGTTTGACTACAACCCCAATTTTTATTGTAGATAAATTGGGTGGGGTTTATATTATTTTTTCTAATACATTTGGGACGAATTATGGATTATTATTGATGTGAAGAGATTGATTTGTTTCATATGAGTCATAAAAGTTGAGGAAATGTGGATGGAATTACCCTATGCATGATCTTGAGTTAGATAAAATGGTTTCTCCCTTAAAGTGTTGATGGAATTGTTTTTTGGGTGAAAATATTATAGTTTCAAACAATCACGAGTTATTAATTTATGTATTTTTACAATGATATTTGAATATATAACTTTAGAGGATGGTTATGTTTATATAATCATTTTATTATGAACTATAATATGTGACCATGACTGGGACAAAATTTATTTAACGTTGAGTAGTTATTCACTGACTCAAGGAGATCATGATAATAGTTCTGAATTTAAAATGTTTATATTTCTAGATGAGAGAGATATTATTGTTCACAGAGACTAAAAGATGATTTCCCTCGTATTGGTATCATTTTATTCCACATTTAATTTCTTGGTCAATTAAAGAATGAATGAGAATAAAGAATTCTTGGCCCAACTGGAAATCCTTGAAGGTGCAATGTCGCTTTTCATTTATAGTATATATGTGGTGGATATCATCTTTGTTTTGTATCATGTTATTTCTCATATTATTATTCATGACGATATAATGTGTGTGGTTTATTCCATGAAGTGTGAAGTGTGTCCTCTATTGAACCAAATATATCTTGACAAGCGTCTTCATTATTGTAACGCCCCGACCCCAGTTACCCAGAGTGGGTGGATTAATTACATAACATTGGCATGATCACAAGAAAGATCAAATCTAGAATGATCGATTAGTTTAGTAGCCTCGGAATAACTAGACACATCCATAAATTTTTACATTACATCATAAAAAAAATATCTTGTCTTCATATCCCCTCATACTATCCCTGCAGGTCATTCATAAATTACTTCTTCATAATCCTGGGAAAAATAAAACATTGAAAGGGGTGAGCTCAGATGCTCAGTAAGGATAACATTATATTAGAAGCTTTCATAAATAAGCATAAACACTTAAGGTAGTTTATAACTAAAACAAAAGCCTTTTAAACTTGAATTTCAGAATAAAATGGAAAAGATAAAATAAAATAATGCCATTTACATACTCACATGGATATTCTACTAGTCGAATAATCCCATGCATTATAAATAACCACTTTCATAATGATGGAATGCATAATGCTAAACATTAATTTCTTTTCAAGGCCTCGTCCCAAGACCTTGGGGCTAACTGTAACCGGAACCCAACCCGGAGTGCCTCTAATAACCGGACACCAACCCGGAGTGCCTCTAATAACCGGAGACCAAACCGGAGGGCTTACTTTTACCAGTCCCTAACCTGGAGGGATTACTTTTACCAGTCCCCAACCTGGAGGGATTACTTTTACCAGTCCCCAACCTAGAACATACTTGTCCAACACATTCATATGAAGTAAAGGTTGAAATATAACATAAACATTCTTATTGGAACTAACATACGAAATGTCAATACTTTACTCATAAACCATGAATGCTATAAAAATAACACATCCACAGTCAAACATAACTCATTAGATATAATATGGAAGATTGTATTGTATCACATTATCCTCAATCAAGAATAATGAAGGATGTTGATATAGATGAAAATAATCATCAAAACAATTTGAGATAAATATCCACCTTTTCTTGAAATCATTCAAAAGTCACAATATTTGTCAAGAATCCATTTAAAATAGTTTTTTGAATCAAAGTGTCCCATACCACTTTGAAACTTTTAAAAGGAGTTTTGATTTTAAAACTTTAATTTCCATATAAATAAATCCTTAAAACTATTTTTAAAACATGGACATTAATGAGAAAGATTTAGAAGAATAAGTCTTTAAAACATTTAAAAATGGTATTTTAGTTAGAGATTCTATCCAAAAGAGACAGTTGAATACAAATAATTGAGGTAATAAAAACATTGTAATATCATGAGAATAAAGGGATTCATGATATACTATGTCAAAGTACATTATATACACCACATAAAAGTGATTTGGTGTATATCAAAAAAGAAGTCTCAATGGAATGTAAATTGAGATGAAATCTCTCATAAAGGCCGTATCCTTAGGTTAAGGATAAATCAACGACATAATTATGTGTGAAAAATATAAATACACTAAATATGATTGGATATTCAGTGTAAAACAATCAAAGGATATTCACACATATTCTTGTAAAAACAACACCAACGAATTGGATGTATAACTCAACAAATGGTGAATGAGTTAAAATTACTCTTATCAAATTCATATCAATGACTTGAGAATTACCAATGAGTGATTATGTGTATCAAACATATATCCACAGGAAGGGGAGTGGAAATTATGACATAATCAAAGGAATAGTGATTCCACACATAATCATGGAGTAATATAATCAATGAAATATGCGTAAAGCCAAATGAGTGGGAATTGAAATCTCAAATTCCCTTACCGATTAGGTAACATACGAAACATACACCCATGAAAGAAGTATCATACCATGATGATGTAAATACCCATAAATTAAAGTATATTACACAATGAATACAATCATGGGCAGTACACATACACCACATGCAATAATTAAGTGGTGATCAATGGAAAACTCACGAAATTAAAAGTGAGATAAGAAACCCCTTACCACGCTAATCAACTGAGTCGTATGGCCAAAAGTTAATAACCACCAAATGATTTACAGAATAACATGAATATAAATAGAATCATGAATATATATCAAATGGCAGTACACAATACACCACTTTCAATAATTTAGTGGCGAAAAATGGAAATCTCACGGAATTGAAAGTGAGATAAGAAAATCACTTACTTTTTACTTTTTCCTAGGTAGATGGTAGGTTTACCACCTGTATAATGGTGAAATAATTGTTACTGAATAATAAAAGAATCATTTAATTTAATATTATATCATATATGATCTTTTAACATTGATTTGTTAATAATATCTTAGAATTATTGTCATTTCGGGTGTTAACGATTCGTTCTTCTTAAATGTTTGGTTACGTAAGACATGTTTGTAATGGATAGATTATATCTTATTCATAATCAGAATGATATTAACATTATTTTTAACCCTAAAATGAGAATAATACTTGAATGGATACGATGGAGGATGGATCTCACCGTGTTCGTGGAGACGGTAGTCCGTACGTACGCACGAACGCTACTTCCATTTAATTTTTCATTTTAAAAGAATTGCATCCAGATGATACATAGGTATATTATTTTTCCAGTATAGTATTATATTTTATATATGTTACTTATGTTCATTAACACCATTCTTTATACGTTCCATGTGTGGTATGAACGAGTCATATCATTTTAAGGGGGCGGTAGTCCGCACTTCCTCAAATGAAATTATCGTATATATATACAACATGAAACGAATAATGGTATGAAATAAAATGGAATTACAGAAGCTTATATATAAAATATGTATCATTAATATCACACTGAATTACAGTTCCATCATAATGGCCACCATGAGAGGCGGTAAGATGTACTTGAACAATCATCGTTTCGTGAGGCGTTAGTTTGCCATTAACAGAAACGTTATGTTCATCGTCCATTAGATGGAGGTGTGTGTATGTGTAGTTATAATCCTTCTTTTAAAAACATCCTAGTATATTTAGGATACTTTTGTTTTTATAAAATAAAGTAAATAAAAAGAGTTTGGGGGTTGGAGAAGCAAAATAAATGAAAATAATTTAAGAGAAATCGTTACCTTTAATTTAGGTAACTCACTTTGGTTGGAACCAAAGGACTTCTTGAAATGCTTTCTGCCTAAGGGGAAGCTTCAAGGAGGAGTAGAGGGATGTGGGGAGCTTATTTGGGCAGAGTTTGGACGAGCCAATTGGCTTGAGAGGTGTGAGGAAATGGGAAGGAGGAGTGCCCTTTTATAAGAGGGGTGAGGGGCACCTTTGGAAAAGCTAGAGATATTAGTTTATAATACATTCATAATCGGTTTCCAATGGCTCCAAAGTTTACTATTAAAAGGTTAAGTTGGGGATGGGTCGAAAACAACTCAACCAATAGAATTTAGACAGGTTTGGGTACTTATATTAACCTTATCTTTAAGTATTAACTCTAAGTTAATTAGTTTCACTTTTACAATGTCTCTTTGTATTTTTATATAATATGGTTAATACACTTACTATATACTTCCAAACGACCCCCAAGTGGACCATTAATGATGAAACTATCATGATATCAGTCTCTTGGCCGAACCTTAGATTTTTAGGAATTTAATATCAATTAATAATATAATATTTGTTTTAAGAACTCTTTTATGTCAATTTTGACACTATTCAATAGTTGATTTTTGTGAAACTTATAACAGATTTATTACTTAGAAAAAAGTCAATTAAATCAATCCTAATATATCATATTATCCTATAAAATTAGTTTAATTCATTAAAAGTTTCATATTATATTTATTTGGGTATTTATAATATCAATTATTTTAATTTTTCACTATTATAGTAATTACTGCATCATCATTGTGTCATAAATAAAATAAATTATATAATGTCTAAAAATTATATATAAAATATCATTATGTAGTAAATCGTTTTATCTTTCTAATGAATATTTATAATCTAAAATTCGACATATATATCCCTATGTAACAATTGTTTTTCTAAAAGATATATGCTTGTGTCATTTTTGTATTTATTTTAACTTAATTAAAATAAAGTGTCATTATCACTTACAAGTGGATCCATGGGGTCCCAAAATAGACCCAAATATGCCCATGGTCGACCATGTATCAACCAATAGGTTTAAGACGCGTTTTAGGGTAATTAAGTATTATTATAATATTATCTTTTAACCCATATTTACCGGATTTACCCTTAACCATGGTAAATAAAATATTTACGGCAGTAATTATTCAAAATGTCTAAAAATAAAAGTTACCTATTTACAAAATTTGAACATCCTGATTCAAAATATGGAATCCATTTTTCTAAATTTAAAACACAGAAGTGGCAGAAATTAATTTAAAATTAATTCCCGCTGTCAAAACAAAAAGCGAGTTTTTAAGAGATAATAACTATCAAAAGATTGACACTTGTTTAGGTTCGGTTTAATTGTAAAATAATGTCCAATGACCAAAATTATATTAAATGGTAAAAATATATTCTAAATATACTTTAAAACAACTCAAATTCATAATTTATCACTATTAATTATTTTGATTAAAAAAGTTGTTTTTAATTAAAATTTAGTAATTTTCACTATTCATCAAAATATGAAAGTTATCCAAAAAGTACCAAAATTTCACCCTAGGCTAATTTCGATATTAAGAATCAAAAAATGAAGTCCATTTTGAGAGATAGAATTTATAAAATTTCAAAAAGTAGGTATTACTATTCATAACGGCTAGTTTGATTGGTTATGGTGTGTTAAAATCTCGAAGTTGTGTACAATGCACGCCATTGCATTATTCGAAAGGAAACATACCGAGGAAACTTGGGGTGTTATATTCTCCCCTCCTTCAATAAATTGCGTCCTCACAATTTTTAAAATTTTTCTTGGGAATATAATGGAAAGTCCCACATCGGAAAAAGAGCCAATAAAACTATCACTTTAAAAGAAAGAAAGAGAGGTATAAGGGTCATCCATGATAACCCATACTAGGATTCCATGTAAGAAAACATGGATATGGATGATAAACTAAGTGTCACGTTCTGATGGAGAGGGATAGAAATCATGATCAGGAGAAAGTTAACAATGAGAAAACCACAAACTTGTGTTGGGACAAACGACCATTAGTCTCCTAGTAGGAAAGTAAACAGACAACATTTTTTTTAAGTTACATTACATAAGGAAGAGGAATTCATTTATGATATTGAATAAGAACATTATGAGATATACTTACATTTTAAGTAGATTTTCATTCTTTAATAAATTTCCACCACTAACTCAATTTTTTTTAAACGATGAGTATTCAAGAAGACTTGGTCACACTGGAAGAGCTAGAATAAACTTCTATAGAATCACATGATCCATGCAGGATAAACCATATATTTACATTGTCTTTGAAGATTAATCAAAACCAAAATGGTTAGTGAATGATCTAATGATCCCCCAAAAGAATATTCATTGAGATAAATATGCACTAATCTTAATTTCTAAAATTAAACCAACAATACCCCAAAGTTAAATAAATACCATTCAATAATCAATTGTCCTTAAAATCCTTCCATATAATCCAAAGTAATATTTAAACCCCAAAGCATTAAAGAATTTGATTATGTAGTATCCCTTGTTAAATTGTATCTCCAAATGACATAAACTACTCTTAAAGTCACATACTCAAAAGTAATTAACCTAATCACATATTCTCTATTATAGGTTAATCATTTCCATAAATAACCCAAATCACTATAAATCCACAATAAAAACATAGATAAAAATCTACCATTAATCCTCAAATGAAACCCCATAGTATTCTATTTTCCTTGGGCATATAGTGTTCCCAACAAATCGAACATCTTCTAAAATAATATTTATCACTTAAGCACCAAATCATTTTCCTATACCAAGGGTATTCATTTGATAAGAAATAAGAACCCAAATTAACTTATTATTGATCAATAAAATCATTTAACTAAAAAAAATAGTCACACTAACCAGGGACTTCACGTAGTCCAGTGGTAGGCGATAAATCCCAATCGCACTTTGGTTGTGGGTTTGATTCCCACAGCTTTGTCTGACGCGACGGGTTGTCACACGGTCTACGTGTTGTCCTTTTTTAAAAACTATATTTTATAATATTACCAAAATGAGATAAATTACTCAAAATAACATAATTTAACCACAAATATTATATTATACCTTGCATTTTCATCCCAAATTATAATAACTTATAATTTCCTCAAACCCAATGATCATATAAGACCAAATGGTTATTTATATATATATCCGCAACAGAAAAGATAATTCTTCCTCAGATATCATTTTCACATGATAAATTGCAGGTTTAAACATACAAGAGAAAATTATTCCAAAGTAATCCCATCAATAAAGAGCACTAACACTTTTAAACATTTCACCATCCATTTATTTCCACATAGGTTCTTCATCATATGTTCCTCGGGTTCCCACATTGCCTCTTCCATCTTATGATTTCTCCATAGATCTTTTACCAGACAAGTCATCCGGTTTCTCAACACTTGATCTTTGGTATGAAGAATTCTGATAGGATCTCCACAATAATATAGATCGAGTTCCAGTTATAATTCTTCATAGGTGAGTACATGCATTGGGTCAGGCATGTATTTTGTCACTTGAGGTATGTGGATCACAACATGAACTCTGGAGAGACTAGGCGGATTTTCCTTTTGGTAGAATGCGTTCATGTGTCACAATGGTACCTCAGGAATTTTTCAAAATCATCTACTTCCTTTACCCAAAAACTCCTTATCCATTTTGTATTATATCGATGGAAGCATCGATGCATCATAAAAAAATAGGTATTTCTTATATATAATTTTGAGACATCGTCATTAACATGTTTTTTTAGAAAAATTCTCACTGATTCATCTTCAAATATTTCAAAATAAGGTTTTGGTAAATCAGTTTTCGTATATCCCAAAAGACATAAATATATAATTTGATACATATAGGCTGCTCGAAGGTCTCCCTCTTCTGCATCATCTAGAAAATCATTTAGTGCATCGTAATTTTGAGATAAAGTGAATAATTTGAAAAGACCTTGATGGTACTTCCCACGCTTAGCGTGGTAAGAAAGTTGAGTACGCAACATTATCCCATAGTCGATACTTGATCCTTGAAAGAATCGTGCAATGCTAGAGGTATTGGATGTCTCATAAAGTTGTTTTCATGTAACTTGGACATTTGAGAAAGTTTCAACATCGTCTGCGCATGACTTCTGGATAATAATTGTAAGTAGTTATTCAGGAAGAGAGAAAAGAGTTGTTCGTGATCTTGCTCCCTCCATGTTTCAACTAACAAAAGAAAATACAATTAGGGTTTTTTAATACTTATCTAATAAGAATGTAAAAAAATAGACATAATAGGATAATCTTGTAATTGAACAATATATCCTAACTTGGGGTACCCTATGTTAAAATCTAGGTTATCCACTATCTATTTGCCGACATATATTCTTAGGGGCATTTTTTTGTATTCCCTTAATAATGGTTTATACTAATCTTGTGAATTTACCAAAGCATATCCCTCGGGAGTGTCGTAACCAAGAGTGCAGCAAGGCCCGTTGTCGTGCACCAGTTCCCGTTCGAGTCTAGCTCAAAGCGGTGTTTTCGGGTTTTACCCCTAGGTACATCTGTTCCAGAGCCGCCTCTACCTGCTCGTATCCAGACAGGGATGTATTGCTCGGAAAACTCACAAAATCTCTACAATACCAAAATTCTAGGAAGTTCTTCTATACTAATCCTCAAATTTCATCTTAGGTTTACGTGCTCTAATTAGAGTTTATCTAAATCTAGCTTCCAAGGGTTGTACTAAACTTCCTCTGATACCAACTGTAATGCCCCGACCCCAGTTACCCAGAGTCAGTGCATTAATTACTTAACATTGGCATGATCACAAGAAAGATCAAATCTCGAAAGATCGATTAGTTTAGTAGCCTTGAAATAACTAGATACATCCATAAATTTTTACATTACATCATAAAAAAAACATCTTGTCTTCATATCCACTCATACTATCCCTACAGGTCATTCATAAATTACTTCTTCATAATCCTGGGAAAAATAAATCATTGAAAGGGGTGAGCTCAGATGCTCAGTAAGGATAACATTATAGTAGAAGCTTTCATAAATAAGCATAAACACTTAAGGAAGTTTATAACTAAAACAAAAGCCTTTTAAACTTGAATTTCAGCATAAAATGGAAAAGATAAAATAAAATAATGCCATTTACTTACTCACATGGATATTCTACTAGTCGAATAATCCCATGCATTATCAATAACCACTTTCATAATGATGGAATGCGTAATGCTAAAATTTAATTTCTTTTCAAGGCCTCGTCCCAAGACCTTGGGGCTAACTATAACCGGAACCCAACCTGAAGTGCCTCTAATAACCGGACACCAACCCGGAGTGCCTCTAATAACCGGACACCAACCCGGAGTGCCTCTAATAACCGGAGACCAAACCGGAGGGCTTACTTTTACCAGTCCCTAACCTGGAGGGATTACTTTTACCAGTCCCCAACCTGGAGGGCTTACTTTTACCAGTCCCCAACTTGGAACATACTTGTCCAACAAATTCATATGAAGTAAAGGTTGAAATATAACATAAACATTCTTATTGGAACTAACATACGAAATGTCAATACTTTACTCATAAACCATGAATGCTATAAAAATAACACATCCACAGTCAAACATAACTCATTAGATATAATATGGAAGATTGTATTGTATCACATTAACCTCAATCAATAATAATGAAGGATGTTGACATAGATGAAAATAATCATCAAAACAATTTGAGAGAAATATCCCTCCTTTCTTGAAATCATTCAAAAGTCACAATATTTGTCAAGAATCCATTTAAAATAGATTTTTGAATCAAAGTGTCCCATACCACTTTGATTCTTTTAAAAGGAGTTTTGATTTTAAAACTTTAATGTCCATATAAATAAATCCTTAAAACCATTTTTAAAACATGGACATTAATGAGCAAGATTTAGAAGAATAAGTCATTAAAACATTTAAAAATGGTATTTTAGTTAGAGATTCTAACCAAAAGAGACACTTGAATACAAATAATTGAGGTAATCAAAACTTTGTAATATCATGAGAATAAAGGGATTCATGATATACTATGTCAAAGTACATTATATACACCACATAAAAGTGATTTGGTGTATATCAACAAAGAAGTCTCAATGGAATGTAAATTGAGATGAAATCTCTCATAAAGGTTGTATCCTTAGGTTAAGGATAAATCAACGACATAATTATGTGTGACAAATATAAATACACTAAATATGATTGGATATTCATTGTAAAACAATCAAAGGATATTCACACATATTCTTGTAAAAACAACACCAACGAATTGGATGTTTAACTCAACAAATGGTGAATGAGTTAGAATTACACTTATCAAATTCATATCAACGACTTGAGAATTACCAATGAATGATTATGTGTATCAAACTTATATCCACAGGAAGGGGAGTGGAAATTATGACATAATCAAATGAATAGTGATTCCACACATAATCAAGGAGTAATATAATCAATGAAATATGCGTAATGCCAAATGAGTGGGAATTGAAATCTCAAATTCCCTTACCGATTAGGTAACATACGAAACATACACCCATGAAAGAAGTATCATACCATGATGATGTAAATACCCATAAATTAAAGTGTATTACACATTGTATACAATCATGGGCAGTACACATACACCACATGCTATAATTAAGTGGTGATCAATGGAAATCTCACGAAATTAAAAGTGAGATAAGAAACCCCTTACCACGTTAATCAACTGAGTCGTATGGACAAAAGATAATAACCACCAAATGATTTACAGAATAACATGAATATAAATAGAATCATGAATATATATCAAATGGAAGTACACAATACACCACTTTCAATAATTAAGTGGCGAAAAATGGAAATCTCACGGAATTGAAAGTGAGATAAGAAAATCCCTTACATTTTACTTTTTCCTTGGTCGATGGTAGGTTTACCTCCTGTATAATGGTGACATAATTGTTACTGAATAATACAAGAATCATTTACATTAATATGATATCATATATGATCTTTTAACATTGATTTGTTAATAATATCTTAGAATTATTGTCATTTCGAGTGTTAACGATTCGTTCTTCTTAAATGTTTGGTTACGTAAGACATGTTTGTAATGGATAGATTATATCTTATTCATAATCAGAATGATATTAACATTATTTTTAACCCTAAAATGAGAATAAGACTTGAATGTATACGATGTAGGATGGATCTCACCGTGTTCGTGGAGACGGTAGTCCGTACGTACGCACGAACGCTACTTCCATTTAATTTTTCATTTTAAAAGAATTGAATCCAAATGATACATAGGTATATTATTTTTCCAGTATAGTATTATATTTTATATATGTTACTTATGTTCATTAACACCATTCTTTATACGTTCCATGTGTGGTATGAACGAGTCATATCATTTTAAGGGGGCGGTAGTCCGCACTTCCTCAAATGAAATTATCGTATATATATACAACATGAAACGAATAATGGTATGAAATAAAATGGAATTACAGAAGCTTATATATAAAATATGTATCATTAATATCACACTTAATTACAGTTCCATCATAATGGCTAACATGAGAGGCGGTAAGATGTATTTGAACAATCATTATTTCGTGAGGCGTTAGTTTGCCATTAACAGAAACATTATGTTCATCATCCATTAGATGGAGGTGTGTGTATGTGTAGTTCTAATCCTTCTTATAAAACATCCTACTATATTTAGGATACTTTTGTTGTTATAAATGAAAGGAAATAAAAAGAGTTTGGGGGTTTTAGAAGCAAAATAATTGAAAATAATTTAAGAGAAATCGTTACCTTTAATTTAGGTAACTCACTTTGGTTGGAACCAAAGGACTTCTTGAAATGCTTTCTGCCTAAGGGGAAGCTTCAAGGAGGTGGAGAGGGATGTGGGTAGATTATTTGTGCAGAGTTTGGACGAGACAATTGGCTTGAGAGGTGTGAGGAAATGGGAAGGAGGAGTGCCCTTTTATAAGAGGGGTTAGGGGCACCTTTGGAAAAGCTAGAGATATTAGTTTATAATAAATTCATAATCGGTTTCCAATGGCTCCAAAGTTGACTATTCAAAGGTTAAGTTGGGGATGGGTAGAAAACAACTCAACCAATAGAATTTAGACAGGTTTGGGTACTTATATTAACCTTATCATTAAGTATTAACTCTAAGTTAATTAGTTTCACTTTTACAATGTCTCTTTGTATTTTTATATAATATGGTTAATAAACTTACTATATACTTCCAAACGACCCCCAAGTGGTCAATTAATGATGCACCTATCATGATATCAGTCTCTTGGCCGAACCTTAGATTTTTAGGAATTTAATATCAATTAATAATATAATATTTGTTTTAAGAACTCTTTTATGTCAATTTTGACACTATTCAATAGTAGATTTTTGTGAAACTCATAATAGATTTATTACTTCTAAAAAAGTCAATTAAATCAATCCTAATATACAATATTATCCTATAAAATTAGTTTAATTCATTAAAAGTTTCATATTATATTTATTTGGGTATTTATAATATCAATTATTTTAATTTTTCACTATTATAGTAATTACTGCATCATCATTGTGTCATAAATAAAATAAATTATTTAATGTATAAAAATTATAAATAAAATATCATTATGTAGTAAATCGCTTTATATTTCTAATGAATATTTATAATCTAAAATCCAACATATATAACCCTATGTAACAATTGTTTTGCTAAAAGTTATATGCTTGTGTCATTTTTGTATTTATTTTAACTTAATTAAAATAAATTGTCATTATCACTTACAAGTGGATCCATGGGGTCCCAAAATAGACCCAAAGATGCCCATGGTCGACAATGTATCAACCAATAGGGTTACGAAACGTTTTAGGGTAATTTAGTATTATTATAATATTATTTTTTAACCCTTATTTACCAGATTTACCCTTAACCATGGTAAATAAAATATTTACCGCAGTAATTATTCAAAATGTCTAAAAATAAAAGTTACCAATTTACAAAATTTTAACATCCTGATTCCAAATATGGAATCCATTTTTCTAAATTCAAAACACAGAAGTGGCAGAAATTAATTTAAAATTAATTCCCGCTGTCAAAACAAAAAGTGTGTTTTTAAGAGATAATAACTATCAAAAGATTGACACTTGTTTATGTTCGGTTTAATTGTAAAATAATGTCCAATTACCAAAATTATATTAAATGGTAAAAATATATTCTAAATATACTTTAAAACAACTCAAATTAATAATTTATCACTATTAATTATTTTGATTAAAAAAGTTGTTTTTAATTAAAATTTAGTAATTATCACTATTTATCAAAATATGAAAGTTATCCAAAAAGTACCAAAATTTCACCCTAGGCTAATTTCGATATTACGAATCCAAAAATGAAGTCCATTTTGAGAGATAGAATTTATAAAATTTAAAAAAGTAGGTATTACTATTCATAACAGCTAGTTTGATTGGTTATGGTGTGTTAAAATCTCGAAGTTGTGTACAATGCACGCCATTGCATTATTCGAAAGGAAACATAACGAGGAAACTTGGGGTGTTACAATTATTGATAGTAAGTCATGAAGAGTATGTTAGATGGTTTATAAAATAATGGAACGCATATCAATAGGTGAAGACTATGTACCAATGACCTATTACTTCTTTGAAACTATTTCCCATATCATAATGGATGTGTGACGATGTAACTATGGACATCAGGGTGGGTCTTCTAAGGATGAGTTATAAGAATAATGTTTTATGTATGATTGTAGAATAATTTATAAATGTACCTAATTTATTACTTATTTTAATGATATTAAAATTACATCAATTGGTATACATTTATGTTCATGAAATATTCTATTTGCATATTTTTCTAGGGAGTGCAGTTTCAGACGGTGAGTCATATTTCACATCATCCTTCTGAAAAGGTTTAGTGAACACATTGGGTACCAAGATTTAAATAATACATCATTACATAAAATGATAGATGGATTATAATAATATAATCTACATGTAACTGATGATATGACTTGTGAATGCATTATAGACAATGTTTTGTCTTGGGAGAAGCACCAATCACTCAATGAGTTCACCTATAACAAAATATCTTAGGGGAAAATTCAGATATAACTATACAAGGAACTTCATGGTCAGGCAAGAATATCAATAATTTTATAAATTAAGGTAGGTGAATCTGTGTTTTAGCGAATTATTATCATGTAGGATACATCTGACTAGGTTTAGATTATTAAGAAATGTATAACTAAAGATTATAATTGGAAAATTTAATATGATGATTGACATTAATGACCCCTTCATTCTATAGTGGGTGTAGTGGGTAATCATTTATTTCTTTATAAGTCTCCTAGAATGGTTCACCATAGGATTGAGAGGTATGAAAAGTTGGTACTGAGGATTTTTGGAGATTTTGAGATTGTGTTGAGGATGTATATAGTGGAACACCAATTTGATATTACATGGAGGTATTATGATATTTAGGTTGATTTCCATGTGTCATAACCCTAGCAGTATCACCCAAGACATCCTAATGTGATTAATTTTGATGATTCTGATCTTGATGAAAATTTTACCTTAGAGGATCATATGTTTCATTTTTGGGATCATGTTGAGAATGTGTTTTGAGGAATTACTATACCAAAAGATTGAGTTTCGTACATATAGGGATATGTTTGGGAGGAAACATTGGATATAAAAGAATATATATATGTTCAATGGATTAATTTTTTATCTCAAAATCAATGAGATTATTAGGAGTTATTCTTGAGGAATATATGTTATATAGTGGGGATAGTGTAAGATCCCTACCATTCTAGAAATGTCTCATGTTCTATTTTTAGCTACAATTTTACTTTTGTTCTGAGTATATCATGGATTTGTTTTTCATTTGGGTGATTTCAATTAAAATTATATATTTTTAGGAGCCTATGGATTTATGATATATTGGAATAAGGTTGGGGAATACTGTGAGGATTTCCCTGAGGAAACATGAATCCATAATTTTAGGGATAAGAGGTGGCTCATAGATGGGATGCGATTTCAACAAATCATCTCACCAACATCCCCCACTAAGAACCACACAATATTATGGGTCTTTAGTGATTGAACATGTTTTTTTCCAACTATTATCCTTATAATAAAAATGATGTTTCTCTTATGTAGAGGCGCACAATTAAACAAAATGGCAATCTTTGTGCCCCATTCCAAGAAACCATGTATTCTAGATTTAATTCCTCTAGGTTTTGGTTTTGAATTTCCATACCCCATAATTTTAACCCAATAACACCAACACTCTCATGTTAAAATAGTCCTTCAAATTTGGAGGATCCTTGTAGGATTACAAGTATCATAAATCCTCTTTATTGAGGAATTTGAGATCCCAATTAAGGATCATCTTCACTATGGTGTTGGTCATATCTGTCTTCCTCTATTATGATTATGATCTTTTCTCTTCAATTGGGGATTTCAGTTTTTCCAATTATCATTAATGATCAATAGTTATGGGTTATAATTTTAAAATATAATAGTCATGATTATAATTATATTTATTAAATTATGAAATTTCAATATCCATGTTAGGAAATTGCATTTAAATTAACGATATCCAATATGTTCAATATATTATTTAGAAATTCGTGAATATTATGACTAGGAAATATGATAATAATTTGATTATGAAAATTTAAAATAATATATTGATGAAATTTAAAGATAAATGGGATTATAAAATTGAGAGAGACCATTTGGGTGTTCTTATATGATTAAAATAAATATTTCTGGTAAGAGTTGATAAATGGTTTAGAATATAGAACCTTCAGATGTGACTATTGTGACTGAGTTTTGGGAAAGGTAATGATAATCCAAAATTCCCTTAGGGTTCTTGACAAATGATCTAAGACACAACTGTATATATACCTATTACATGTTATCTCTTAGTTGTGGAACATATACTTCTACTCCAAATAAACATTAGGTACCATACTGCTGATATAGGCATCATTTATTTTAATGTAAATTTGACATTTTGTTAATAATGAAAACATTTATGGGTAGGAATAATGCTTTTACTTTATGGGAAATAGATTTAGGCATGGTTAAAAATAGGTATTGTATGTTTTGGTGTCATTGTCGACCTTGGGTTTTATGGGGATAATTAATAAATAAATTAATGTTTAATATCTTTACATTATCATTTTAAATTTATTCATCATCCAAATCCATACACTGTTATAGACTGGATGTTGTTTTAGACAAGGTGGTGGCCTATTATGTTTTACTCACACCCTGAAATTATTGCATGATCAGTGCCCGAATAGACATAATTATTTTAGGAAAAGATGAGGGTATGATATCTATGTTAGATAACTATGTTAGGAAGGAGGCTAAAAATGTGACCATGAAATTATTTTGAGAAAATATTTACAGTGTCCATTGTAATTTTTTGGTATTTTAATTTGTTATGTGGCACATATAGGTCATTAAACAATACTAAATTAGTTTTGGATATTATTACCATGTTTTAGTATCATCAAATGATGTTATTAATTATTATTATATAATAATTATGTTGTATTTTATAATTTTTTTAATATTGGATATTAATTTCCCATATTTTTATTCTTTGATAGAGATAGTATAGTCTCCCCTCGATATATAAATAAGAACCTTGCGGCCTGTTAGTAACATCTACCATACCTGGATTTGTGCATGAGGTAACAAAAACAACTAGATCTAGGAACTAGTATATTGATCCTGGTTCATAATGATACATATATTGACATGATATTAAATAAAATTAAAATTATTATTATATTCCAAAAAACTCTATAATAAACTAATATTTTAAAAATATGATTTTATCAAATGAATCATCTTAATTTAAGTAAGAAAAATGATAAATGGAACCATTTAAAATTCTAGATGTGTACAATACTATATTATTTTACTTTTGGAGTACTATTTACCTATTGAAAATAATTTTAACAAATATAAGTGTGTTTAAAAATCATGAACCCAATAAAATAACTCTCCAGGGATGATAATTTTTAATGATACTACCCATTAAAATGTTCATACATGAACATTGAAAAATTATAAAAAATAATGTAAATTATAAATAGGTACTATGATATATAATTAATAAATATAATATGATTATCTAGGTCATTAAGGGGTTGTTTAGAATAAATTATGACATGTGTTAAGAGAAACATTAACTAATATACATAATTTTAAATATTTTAATGTTTTCTCTTCACAATAGATATACTTCAAGTACATATTAGGAAAATTATTTTTTATAATTTACATAAAACATAATTAATTTTTTAAAGTGTAATTTATCTATTTTTTAGAAATGTAATCAAAAAAGTATTTTTTAATGTATTTATGAAATATATTTTTTAAAAAACTAACATTTTAAAGGGTTATTTTTAATAAATTCAAAATGAATGGTTTTTATATATGTGGATTGAATGGAATATCATTATATTATGTCACATTAATATTTTTATTCTTACATGACATGTTTATAAGGATACATTCAATGAAAATATTTTCCATTTTATATGATCATGTTTTCATAGAGTGTTATTTTCATAGTTGAATGCTTATTTTATTGAATTATTGTTTTATAATGCATGGTTTTATGATTTATGTTGGGGTCATGCTTCTTGGGATTTTTTATCATGTTGTTTGGTTTTGTTATAAATTAATGAGTGGTGTCTATAATGATAATCCAAGTGTGAGTGGTTAAATTATTTACCAATGAAAGGTTGTTCACTAAACACCCAATGGTTGGTGGTTCTATTATATCCTCTAATGCATTGGGTAATATGAAGATATAGGTTACCTTATTGTTTATTCCATTTTTAGGGGTGATATAGACAATGATGTCATATTCTACCTACTCTAATTTTATATTCATAAATATGAGTTATCATGAAAATAATTTGACTTCCAAAATGTATGAAAATGAATGTTTTGATAATATGATATATGTTTTATTGTAAATAGTTATGTTTGTATAAAAATGATTTATGGTTTTTGCACTAGACTAATGGTTTATTTTCATTTAGGTACTTTAATTAGATTCTTGTTCCCATACAATTTTTTGAAGTATTTTCCATGGTTTATAGGAGTGAGTATGGATAATAATGAGATCAAGAAGAATGTTATGAATGTTTTTCATAAATAGTTTCAATTTGTTTTTAAAAAAATTTGTTTTTTTGGAATTTAGATACAATGAATATGTTTCTATTTATAATTCATTCGATTATGATGTAAGAATTCATACTAATTATCTAAAACTATATGATAAATAGAGAATTGGAATAAAAATAATAATAATTTTACTATAATGTTAATATAATATGTCATGAAGAAGGTTATACCCCTGTAGTTGGTATCAGAGTAAAATGTAAATTTGGTCTTTGGGAACTATCATGTGTGAGCTTCGTAAGAAGCCATAAAATTTATTTATATAATACATGAAGAGTGGTTAGCCACTATGGATGGTGGTGTGCCCTTGTTTGGAGGTGTATCCACCCATGTAGTTCCCTTATTGGTATCAATATTAGTCCACTAGACGTAATTCAAGATCACTATAGTTGGTAGAAGAAAGGTGTTTAGATATTTTTGTATATTAAGATTAATTTGTGCAATTTATTATTAAGGGTTAGGGTTATTATAATAGAATTATCATTTTATGGTTGATCATTAGAAAAATGTTTGGGATCCCCTTTTCAAGATTTATGTTATCAAATTTTAATGTGAGAAATAGAGTTTTTTTAGAAATATATTTTTGAGGTAATTTACGGATGAAAAATGAAAATATGAGGTATCTTATTGGGTTAAAACGTTTTTATAATGTGTTATATATTAGGGTAATATTATTTGATATTTATGGAGTTTTGTAATAAATATTTTAATTTCATCTTAGAAAAAAGACATCCTATATGATGGCTAAGATCTCATCATGTTCATCAAGGCCAAAAGTTTTGAGCCCACACCCATAGGGTGAATACAATGCATCATATACCAATAGGATATGTGATATCCTGATTAGTTTGAATATTTTTTATTTTTAGCTAATGGATTTAATATATGGTAATTTTGGTGAATTGGGGAACCTATGATTTATCATAGAGCTAATGATGATGTTGGAAAATGATTCATTGATTAAGTAATTATGGTTATTTTATAAGATGGTCGCTATTTTGAAAATTCTATATGATTATGGTAAATATAATAATTTTGGGATTTATATGATGAATAAATTTTTATTTTCAACGTGGAATTATATTATAGTATATATTAGATTTATGGTGATTCTAGTTATTTATTGAAAATATTTATTACACCTTATAAATTTTATGATTAGGGATATTTCATTTTTAATAAGACTATAAGAGAAATTAATGTTTTTTGGGAGAAATTTTATAATTTTCTTGGAAGAATATTCGTATAGTTTTTGTGTTTTAATACATGTTATGAATGTTTTTGGGGAATTTTATGGATGTTATTTTCTGAATGATCTTTTTTGAAAATAGGGTATTAATACCGAATTTTCTTGATTAATATTTTCTTCACTAATAAAAAGTTATAATATTTTTAGAGAATTATATTATACTGTAAAAAACATTCTTGGATTTTGAAAATGACTATAAAGAGGAGAAATTTTTAGTTATACATTTGGGGTTTTCTTGATCTGTAAAACAGAATAGTGATTCAGGCATAATATTTTTCATAGTCATCATTTTGATAAATGTATGATTTTGAGGTGGAAGTTAATTAATGTATAAAAAAAAGTATCATGTAATTATATTTAATTATTTTTTTGTATAGATATTAATGGAATTTATAAGCAATATGATATGAATTTTAAGATAAAAAATGTTATCTATTACTTTTCTTAAGAATAAATCCATGCCATCATAACCTATCAATAATATACATTGTTTTGATTGTTAAACTTTTCATTAAAATGTTTTATATCAATCTCTATAATTCATTGAAATTTAATTTTCTGTTTCTGGCCTTGTATTATTATGAGGAAACCAAATATCTCTTATCACATGTGATCTTCATAGCTTAATGTATCACATATAAAGTGAATGTTTCAATAATAATTTGTATAATGTGATATTCTATCAAAGGTGTTTCCAAATTTCAAACCATGGTTACCAAAAACATGTGAAAATAGTGAGTAAAAATTTTCCAAAAGGGGGAAAATTTTACATCCTAGTAAATTAAAATGAGAGAATATGCATGATGGTGTACAAGATATACAAACAATGACCATAAATAGTTTTATTCATAATAATTTCCCTTTCAATCTCAATTTAAGTAAAATGTGTACTCTCATTTCCATCAAGGATGCTGCCTCCCTTCAGAAGGATCATTCTGACAACTCTGTTGGAGATTTTGAGATCCTCCATCATCTTCAAATTACAGGCTCTTATAGGCAACCCTGATATAGCATTGAGGTCTTCAGGCATTACTCGATGCTAGGATGGCTCAATGTGAATTTCGACGGTGACTCTAGAGGAAACCCAGGCCCGACAAGTTGTTCTTCCATCTTCAGAGACTTTATTGGAAGATAACTTTGTTTCTTCATTGGTGGTTGTGGTTCGGCCAAGGCTTTGGAAGCGGAAATGTTGGGAGTCATTCATGTGGTGGAATTTGCCATGAAGAATGATTTGGACAACCTATGTATTGAATGTGATTCACCCACTATTGTCCAAGATATCTGGAATAGGGTGGTGCACCTTGCCTAGCTGCTTACATATCGAGGGATAAAATGTCTTGAATTGCTCAGAAATCTCAACTACATAGCAACACATGTGTTCCGCGAAAAGAAAATGGTTGCCAATAGTCTTGCTAACAAGTGGGTCAATCAGTTCATTACCTAGTCGTATGATTTTCCTGATGATTCACACTCTTTTTTTCAATAAAGATTGTAATAATATTTCAACTTCCATACTTTGGTATCTATTGTTCTTTTATGCAAAAAATTTTTCCTTGGTCTTTGAATGAGGCACCACCTCTTTAAAAAAAATTAGTAACCCCACAATATAAAAATATATTCATATTTTTTAAAATAATTTTTATTTGATTTCATAATGTAAATCTATTTTATTGAAAAATTCCTTCACAAAAAAGTGTTTTATATATTTTTATGAATTAATATTATATATAATTTCATGATATTTGAGATTTTATTTTTGAAAAAATGAAAATATTATTTATATCATCCTGAAAATATTATTCTTATTGAGAAAATTTTGTAATTTTATCAATAAGTTAAATTTTATCTATATAGTAAAAAATCCATTTTTATGAAATAAATTGTATTTTTTAATATTATATAAAAATAAATATTATATAAATATTTATTGAAAATATTTAAATACTCATGAATGATAATAAAATACAATTATTCTATAAAGATAACACATAAAATGTAACTTATTAATTATTTCTTGGTAAATGTTAAAATGATTTTCAGTTTCAACGTAGGGCATCTGTAACATTGAAAACATCAAATTTTGTGCCATATAGATATTAATTTAGTGGTTAAAAATATATTCAATAATTTAATTTTAAAAATCATTCATAAATTTTGGTAGTGACTAATAGTATCAATTTTGTTTCCATAAATAATATGAATCTTATACCAATTATCATGCAATGGTTGTGTAAGGCATGAAATGTCATATTAATAATATATAAAATTTTATTGACATAGATATGAGTAAAAATAAATGGTGAATGAATATAATGGATTAACATGCGAATGATTAATTTTTTTAAAATATTAATTATTTGTAATATTTATATATCAATTAATTACCTTTAATTCTAATGAAACTCTTACATAATTCTTGTGTAAGAAGAAAAAAATCAATAAATTGGTTTGAATAATAAATTTATGAACTTTTAAATGAACCAAAAATTGTGATTAATTATAATATTTTGATCACATATTGAAAATATCCATACATTTATAGAATTTAAAAAAACTTCCATAAACTTAATTGAAATTAAATTTCGTTATGTATTATATATGATAAAATGTCTTACTTGTCAGACTATGGTTTTTAATTAGTATGAAATTATTAATATGTGGTAATCTAGAATGTATGTCCGACCAAAAATAGAATTTTTAAACAAAACAAATTTGTACTATTTATTCAAATATATGTTTAAATTTTAAGGTATAAATAATTACATCAAATTAATCCAGAATAACGATCCAATAATAAATAAATTATTTGAAAAATCAAATAATTGATATTAAAAATAATAAAAGAAATATAACTTGAGTATTTATAATGATCAAATAATTCAATAAAAAATTGTTAATTCTATAGTATATAGTTAAACTGTTTATTTGAAATTTAATCAATGTTTTAGTGTTATCAATTACATACTAATGAATATTATTAAATTTCACAATAAAAAAATCATGAATATAAAATTTTATTCTATTATAATAAATAAAAAAATTATTTAATGATATATGGAATATAATATCGTCAAAAATATCACCCCTTATAATTTTTTGTGTTATTGTGATTATTTGACTCTCTAGTAGCAATATTTTCCTCTTTTTTAAAATACATAAAATTCCCCACAACTAATCTATAAAATGGAACCACATAAATCAAACCATTTCACCACCATGAGCATTCTATCTGCACCAAACTCTGAGAAAACTATTACATATACTTGTATAATCAAATTATAGAGGCATTAGTCTCTCAAAATACATATTCATTATTATTTAAGGGATCCATCAAGGAGGAGATATTTAGGTATTAACATCCTAAAACAACAAATCTTAATTTATTTTCAATATATATCATCTTTTTGATCCATTTATCTATCAAGGGATATAAAATATTTTATAATGTATATATTTTATTGATATATTTCTATTATAATATCTCGTATCATTTATTTTCTCAACTCCTAATATAAAAATAATCAAAACCACTTTCTATGCTATCATGGATAATCGTCTACATGGATACTGATTATTCATTTTTCATTACTACCTTCAATGATAGTCATAAAACTATTATTAAGGTTAAATATAATTTTAATCTGTATTTATTAATTATTTCATTTTATGGAGAAAATATATAGATGATAAATTAATTAAAATGAAAATACGAAATGTTTTTTCAGAAAAACCTCCATAATAAACCAAACAATAGTAAATAAAGGTTTATCAATTGAGGTTAAATAATTTGATAGAGAAAACTGATGTAGGATTTCATTTAAAATTATATTGGATAATTAATAGAGTATAATTTCATATCTATTATATTATTTCACATTTTTTCAGAAGACTACTAAATATATATATATGTTTAACAACCATAAATCCCTAAATGAAACATTCCTAGAATGCGTATTTTTATTATTATAACTCGTCAAAAAGGTCATAAATTTAAATAATTAAATTATAACAAAATAATTGTATTTGAATAGATTCTATATTAGATATTTAATGAAAACTTTTTTTATTATCCATGAAATTAATTTCACATTAATAATGTAATCAAAAACTAGGTAAAAAACTCTTAAACAAAAAACATCAATATAAATATTTTAACAATTTATTTTCAAAATAATAAACTTTCATGCTGATGTTTTTAAATTTATTTTATTGAATTTATTCATAATGATTTGAAATTTTAAAAATTTTATCATTCCAATTTCCCTAAAAAAGAATACAAAATAATATTTTTAATGATTAATTTAAGGGAATTTGTTTTAAAAATAAACATAATAATGATTACATTATAAAATTCAACTGGATTTTATTTACATATATAGAACAGGTGGAATTTCCCAAATTAATTTTTCTTTTATTTCTTGAATATTATTTTAATGTTTTGTATGGTTATGTTTAGAGAATATATTTTCCATTTTAAATTCATAGTTTTTTAAAATGAGTTATTTTTAAAATTAGAATATTAATATTCGTCAAAGGGTGTTTTATTGTACTTGATTTCTTGATTTGTGTGTATATTATAGTTTGTGGACATTTTTTTGATGATGGATGGTTCTGTTACATGAAAATTATCATTGGTTCCATGATAAACCCTAGAATGATGGTTTCATGATAAATAATAAACATGTGGTCACATTATAGCCACCAATGAAATGTGTACTCTAGAGATGTAGGATAACCATATTCGTTAATCAATTTATAAAGTAACATTTTAATAATAATATCTGAATTTACCAACATATATCTTGGATTCTAATTATAATTTCTCAATTGTAACATCCCATTTTTTTTAATGGTACAAAACAATTAATTTGTTGTTTAAATTCCATAAAAATGCACTCTATTTGATTCCCATGATGTATAGATGTGTCTTGAGGGCTTCCATGGATCATTTAAAGAAAAAAGAACTGAAAATAGGTAAAATTGGAAGGGTCCCATTGTTTTTGAAACCATGCTTCAAGGCTAAATGACCGTTCAAGAAATTGTTGGTTTCAGAGTGTGGGAAAATGCACACTATGCACAAGGTTAATCAAATTTTACACTTAGCCATGTGTGGTGACATAGTAAAGTAAAACCTACTGCATGGTTGTTGCCAGGTATGTCCAACCATGAGGAAAAAAATGTGACCCATGATATATGTGATGTTTTTAACGAGATGTTCTAAATCCCATTTTCTCTCTATACCTAATTCTCAAATGGGTTACTCCTCCGTACAAACATGTGTGAGAACCATCTTCTCCTCATTGGGTGTTTGGTCTATATTCTTTAATAGAAATCAATTTCATTATTTATTAAAAGATATTAACTTCTCAATGTAAGCTCTCCCTTCTAAAGCTCATGATTTCTTGGTTTCTCATATACCCATTATGTTATCCCCATGTGATAGTTTTATGCCAGATTTGTGAATTTTACAAAATATCTTGATTTCATTCACCTTATTATGAATCCATCCATTCCTTTGGATGTGTGGAGAACCACAACCATGGCGTATGTCATATATACCATTCTGGTTCAATATGTTTATTTTTGTATTTGCAGCATTGTGTCCTTAGCTGAAATTTACCAGAAAATATTGGTTATCACATTGTAAATTAATTATGATGGTTTTTGCATACCCATAATTAACATTTTTTAGGGAGTGTAAAATTAATAGGGTTTTCTCATTACATTTGTCCATCACATTGTATGTTCCCAATACAAATGGAATCTTTTCAAATTATTTTAAATGAGATAATTTGTTTGGTTAAATGAGGAACATTGTTTATATGATTAAAATTGATATAATGGATTAATATAGGCATCTAACCATATTGACTATAATTTATTAGACAATGTATAATTCAATATTCATGTACATGTTTAATGTTTTATTGTGAATATTAGTTATCATGTAGTTAAATACTCCTGATATTAATGGAAACGTTGTGCCTTATGGTAATTTCTTATAAAATTGATTTAAATGGTTACATTTCATTTATATTCCATATTATTTCTGTATTCTCCAACTTATTTCGTGTTCACTATTACACTTTCTATTCTTACTTCATTGTTACATGGGTAAATTTAATGAATTCAAAAGGTCATATTGGTCAAGTATGATGTCTTGAGTATATTTAATTCATTGATGACATAGTGGTTAAAGGCATGTTGATGATATATAACATTATTATATTTAATTTACTATGAAAATTTCTTTTTTATGCCCTTTTTATGTTTTTGAACCATATGAAATTCCTTGGTAGTTTGTTAGATAGTTAAATTGAACTACATGTGATGACATAAAATTTCATAATTCTTATACCTTCTAGTAAATTCTTCAAAAAATTAATTTTTATTACTTATTCTATTATTTCCATGCTATTTGTAATGTTCCATTGGTATTTTGATGGAATTTAAAAGCTTTGTTAAATGGAAAGCATGTGGTGTTGAGATGATTAATTGTTTGCTAGCTAAAATAAATGCATTCCTTCTAATATATTCATTTCTGGATATGGTACTTAACACAAAGTATGAGGGATCATGGGTTTTTTATTAAAGACCCATTGATGGAATATTCATTCTCGATGGGTTAAAACTTGACATTCATGAGGTTATTCTTTGGCTTCTTATGTATGGGATTCCAGGGAAATTAGATATGCTTCTATGTGATATCGATTCATGAGGGGAGAAAACGTTGATGGGCCTTTTGGCATGATGGCCATTCCATTCCCTGAATGACACATGGTACCATTATGAGATATACGGGACATACATAGTAGTAACCATACATTGTATTGATACCTGGGGCAATGTAAGGTTCACCATGGATGGGATTGGTAGTATTGGCTAATATAGGAATTTCCTATTGGGATACTTTGGATTATTTTGGATCGTCTTTGAGGTGAATAAGACTCAACCTTATATTTTAATAAACTAATTATATTACATGGTATGTTTTATTGTTTAATCATATGATACAAATACTTTATTATTATTGGATAATGATTATACATATTTGGAACTTCTTCTTTAATTTACAATATTCTAATGTGATTACATTGGATTGAGACCCAAATCTTGAGAACATGATTGGGGGTATTATTGGTTAGTTTCATTATTTACAATGGAACATGATGTATATTGTTACCAGTATTTGTATATTATTTTCAATTCTGAAATACATCGAAGAATGTGATATTGGACATGTGGAATTTTAGAACCCTAATCAAGATGAAATTGATTATTTCATAACATACCTATCATTTGTTATACAATAATTGCTCTATTTCATTTATATCACAAAATTTATGGGCCTAGACACTGTGTGTTATGACCTATTATGATTATATCTCACAACCTTCTCGAAAAAAATTTAGTTTGGTTGAATTTTGGGTCATAGTTATTTTTAAAAGGATGAGCGATTCTTATGATGCTTGAGGTTTTTCTATTTATGATGAATTATTAGGGAAGTGGATTGAGCCTATGCTCCAGATGTTTTGTAGTAGTTGTTTTATTTAGTATAATTTGATATCATGTAGTATATTCTTGTACCCCAATCCCATGAACATTTATTTTTTTATAGATTTAGACATGAAATATTCATTTGTATTATATAATAAATTGATATTTTGTATCTAGTTGTTTCCTTTAATTGCATGACATGTTCATTTACTTCTACTGTTATCTACTTAATTATATGTTTCTTATACATTATATAATTTTCAGTCATTGTGTTATGCCTAATAATATGATGGAATAGTCACCCCCCAAATACGCATAGGTCCCACTCTAGTATTAACCAACTTCTGGATTTTTTTAAATGCACTTGAGGTAATTTGGAGAGCCAATCTTAGGGAGATGTTAACTGTAATCCAAGACTGAGTTACTGTAATGTGGTATTAGATTACTTTTATTTTCCTCTATATTACTATTTGTAATTTTTCATGAGACAAGGATATATGAATTTGGATATTACCATGTTCTTGGATGTAGATAACCCATGTTCATGGAAAACCCACATTTCCTGGGATGAGAATTGCAGTCATAAATTATGCCATTTATGGTTTAAGAAACATCATTGTTGGATGACTTACCCAATTTTTGAGGTTATTGATATTGGTCTTATTCGAATGATGTTTTCATATTACTCTATACTGATTAAATGAGGTAGATACATTACATGTATCATTCTGGGAACCATAGGGAATGGATTTTCATGCCTATTTCCATGTCGCCCATACTTTTAGTTTGCATCAACATAAAACAATCTAACTTCTATTTGGATTTTTTGATATATCATTCATTATTAACTATTATAAAGATGGTTTAGTGAATGCTTACTTATGAATATATTACTATTATAGTTTTATTTCTTGGATATGTGGTGGATTTTGTTATGTGAATTCCACTATCAACTCATGATGTGTATGGGATCTTATGAATCAGGATGTTGATCCACCTAACTCATCCAATAAAAAGAGCATAATAAAATTCATATAATTAAATAGAAATCCACCACATAAAAATAATATATTTCATATATAGAAATTTTATATCCATTTCCTTACCAAGTAATTAGATGTAGGATGAATTCCTTGTGAACATTCTGAGTTCCTTTACTTTTATCTATACCTGTCTCCAAGAGTAGGCTGTTAGTGGTGGTATTCCTAGAGGCAGGCCATGCTCATTTCTTGTTATCACTTTCCATATGTTTTTTTCAATTACCATGTAGGATTATACCTAAATTTCTTACTCTTCTCTCAGAACTAATTATGCTATCATATATAAATCATTCATTTGTAATTAATTTGGAAATTTTAGAGATAATTCATCCTTTACAATTCATACTATACACCCATATAGTGAATATGATCACCCTATGGAGGATTTGTACCATGAGACACTTATTTAACCTCATTTAGGTCCTCATGAGTCACATAGTATCAATATTCCACTGGGAACCAATGATGAGTTCTAGGATAGTTTTCGGGGGTTTTTGAAGACACTTTAGTTTTCTCTTTGGCCTATCATGTCTATGGTATATCTTATAGAATACATTATATAGAATCATTCCGGAACATTATTATGGTATGGAATCCCTCATTGTGTAGATTCATGGACAGATGTTATGATATCCCTCTTTGACCATATCGATATGCCTCAAGAGAAAAGGCTCAAAATTGATAACTACATGCTTCATGACTCTTCCATGCATTGGTGGGATATTGTATCACAATCATAGAGTTACCAAGAAATGAGTTAGCAAAACATCAAGATAGATTTATTTGATAACATTTTCCAATAGACAATGAGAGCAGACTGATCCATGGTGTTCTTACATCTTTCTACAGTCTCCATGACTATTTATTAGTATTCTAATCACTTATATAATATTCATCATTTTCCATAATCTCTATAGGGTAGATAATTTCATATTGTAATGAATTTTGAGAATAGAAATCTATACATTATCCTCGAATATGTGAAAATCATTCAGTTGGTAATAAATATAGAGCTAGTGAACCATGTCATGATCATAGAGCAGAATAATAGAGAATCATGTATTGTGATCCAAGTCTGTTATGTTCTACACAAGGGTTATGATCATTTAGATAATATAAATATCCATCTCCAGGGTGAATGTGGGTTTAGTTTCAACTAGTTTACATATACTAATTATTCCATTAAATGTCTCAAATGATGATGGAGAGGACATATATACACTTAGTTTATGAGGAACCCAATGGAATGATGTGCTTATAATAGGATGTTTCATTTAATATGATAATGTCATTATATTCCTCAAGTATCTAGAGGAACAAAATCTGTAAGAGCACCTTTAGTAGGTACAAGATCTATAACACAATTTGTTTGGTAGGATTTGGTCATCTTCATTCTAATTTTGACGATGTATAAGCAGCTGTTCTTGAGGTATTCTGGCTTCATATCTTCAATAACAACATAGTGGAACACCATAGTATAGTCAGACTACATCTCCTGGTCGTGGTAGAATCTATATATAGGATGTGCATCCAATGTTAATGGAGGTGTATCCATGGACATTTATAGGTATAGGTACGATCCTAGTAACCTCTACATTAGTTTCATCCATTTTTGATATTATTTCTTGAAATGATTCATATACATTGCATTATTTTATATCTTTGGACTTTCTATTTAGTACTAAAATGATGTTATGTCCCTCATCACTCTATTGGGGGTTAAAATATAGGTCATACATCAGTTTTAGGATCACACCTTAAGACAGGTGGGTATCGTTTCCTCTAAAATTTATTCATCCTGGAGAGGAACATCTCAGAAATCATCCTTGGTATCGAAAACCTCATGTATACCATAACCATATTGATTTATATCGTTGTTGAGTTTTGTTCACAACACCCAAGGGTAGTGAGTACATACACAAGGGGGAAAGGGATTTTTAGGAAGATCAAACAGGACCATAGAAGTCTAGGCATTGTATAGTGCGATGTCATCTAGTGATTATCATTATGAGAATCTAGGGAATGTGGACAATGGATTACCATCTATTATGGATAGTTTCTAGGACTACTTCCTTGATGATTTATAAGGTTTACTTCTTGAGATATAGGTTGAATTCACCATTAAACTAGTACTAGTTGAGGAACCAAATTCCATTTCCGCATATAATATGGAACTAAAAGGGATTCCAGAACACAAAAATTATATTACAGATCTCATTGATAATGTTTTTATCATACCCATCACATCATAATTGGGTTCACCTATTCATTTATCCATGATTACAGATTTTAACCTACAATTATGTGTGGATTATAAAAGATTTAATAATCATATCATGATCATCCATTATCCATTTCATTTTATAGATGACCAATTTGACCATATCCAATGAGAAACCAGTTTTCACCTCGATTTATTTGGGTTTGGGGTATTATCAGGTACATGTGAGACCATTGGATATACCAAATAAATATTTTCGAAGAAGGTATGTCTTGTACGAATTCTTTGTCTTCTTGTTTGGTCTGACAAACATACCGACAATCTGTGTTTTTTTATTAATTGGGGATTTCATCTATATATAGATTCCATTTTTGTAGTCTTGTTGAAGACATCATTGGGTAATTAGATACCAAAAAACACCATTTCACCCATCATCATATTGTGTTGGGTACCCTAAGAGAGTATCTACTTTATGAAATTCTCAGTAACATCCACTTTTGGATATGTAATGTTCTCTTTATGGGTAATGTAATATTAGAGAAATGCATGTATGTTGACACATAAAAAGTAATTTTAATATTTTCTTAGGAAAATCTCAAGAATTTGATCGATATATACATCTTTTTGGGGTATTGAAGATATTACTGGAATATTATCCTTGAATTCTAATACTTACCAGATCCTCTTATGAACCTAAATACAAATGTGTGATGTTCCAATTATCTAAATATTATGATAAAGATTTTAATTATTTAAATAGAGGACTAACTTCATATCTGATTCTAATTAATCTTAAGTTGGGGAGAAGATATATTGTTTATTTTGATTCTTTATCGATCTAGTTGGGTGGTTTTTTGATGTATGGTGATCAGGACATTACATGTGAATCATGCTAGACAAGTCCTCAAGAGGGAAATTATAATAATAACAATCTCAGGTTTGATGTCTTGGTTTATGATCATCATTTATGGAGGAGTTACATTTTTGGATTGTTGTTCACTATTTACATGGATAATAAAGGATTAAAGAATATCTCCAAATAAAGAGGATTGAATTTGAGGTAGTGAAAGTTGTTGGAATACCTACATCATTTGGATTTTGAGCTGGCTTATAACTATCTCGTCTGAGATCTAGATGCCACATAATTAATTCCCAATCCCGGTGGGCCACATGGCCTCATGCGTATCTCCCCAAAATCTAGTGGCTACTGACTTGTAGTAAGGTACTTTGATGTGTTCATGGGGAGAGTACACCCTCATTACAAAAATTTAGCATTGCTGGTGAATGAAAACAATGGTAAAACACAGAAGGAATATAAGTAAATAAAATGCATACTAGATAATATATACAATAGTAACAATAACAAAAACAAATGGAATATAATTGAATAACTAATGATATTTCATATCACTAGAAAACTAGGGAATATAGATATATGGCATCACAGTTAACATGTTCCACCAATGTATAAAGGATTTAATGGAATATCACAAGAATATCCATCTCCGGATCAGTCGTCTGCTATCATGATCCATCTTAAATAGTAAGAAATCAAGTTTTTTAGTATTTTTCATCACTTATTAAAAAACTAAAACCACGTAGTCTACTAAAAGTACCAAACAGAGCCTGGAGAGGGTGGGTGATAAATCTTATTGGGCAACCACCAACGGTGTCATTAACTTTTGGACTATGTAATGGAAACGTAACAGTGTGAAAAATTGAATAGATAATGTAAAGTAGTACAATGTACTAAATATTCACATATAATATTAATACCATGGTTAGTGTCAGAACATGTTTAAAATTCATTATTTGATTATTACTAAGTTATAAATAGGTCACATGTAAACAAATGTAAAGGTTCCATGTTATGACATGAAAACCTATAATGATATTTAATAGTGAATCCCCAAGGTAATAACCAAGGTGAGGTAGTACACAAGATTTTCCAACTTAGTAATAAATATATCATGGATATTGATATGAGTGTCATCCATAGATAATGTTCCATAGCATTCCCCAATAATGTTCCTATCGAGTCTAAGGTGATCATCCAAGGTAAAATAGGGCAATGTCGAGACATCTAACTATAGGTTTTTCCACATCACCTTCATCTTAATTATATATCCAACGAGATTATCCAAGGGATATGTTAATGATATTGAACAGATCCTATGTTGTCATAATGGGAATCCAAATAATACAGAAGGGTCAGAATATAGGTGCCACTCAACCTCAAAAGGTCGTATCACTGAATCAGAATGGGGATCCCAAGTTTTCATGGAATTGTCCGATTAGAAACCAAGGTGTTATCGAGTCTGGCCATTCTTATTTTAAAATGAAGTCATGTAACATTTAATTTTGTTTATTCCATTCAATTAATTAGTGTGAGAAGATCATGTATCATGAAACCTTTTAATCATGTGATTTGGTTGAAGCCTTTCCTTTTTTAGCAAGACAATTCCTTGTATCATGGAAACATTTATTTAATACATTTAAAGAATATTCCATATTCATGGTTCATATTTATAGGTTCCAATAATGTTTTAATGGGTTCTAAAGATATGAAACCTTCTATTCATTTACATTTATAGCCAAGAAATATAGTTAGTATACTTTCCACTTCACATTTCACATTTTATTTTCAAATTGAAGCACTGAAATTAGACATGTCAATTGTTGAGCATAAAGGGTAATTCCATTATTTAATTCACAATATAAACCAATCCATTAAATATTTTAAATATTAACCTTAGGATGTTCAATACAAGGCTCACCTGAACATTGGTGAAAATATGTCAAAACACACCAGAATAGATATGGCATAAAATTCAACATGAAAATGATGGAGTTGTTAGTCTAATGCCCAAAAAGTAATCTCATATATTAAAAGATAATATCCATGTGGTTCTAATGATTACAATCATGGCATACTAATTTTGTAAATGGTACTCGATCAAATCTTTGGGCCCGACACGACAATTCTAAAATCTACAAACTTGAGGGATGGATTAATGACCACCAATCATAGGCTTGTACGATTCTACTCCAACATTTTTGGAAAATATATTTACATTGGATAGGATTAGACTAATGAAGAGTATAAAAACACTCATACCATAATAACTAGGTTGCGATAAAAAGAGAAGAGGAAACACTTAAACGGACAACATAACCTAATATTGCACACCCATTATGAAAAACATATGATCAGAAGGATCTCAGATGAAGGATATCTCATTATTCCAAACATAGGTATTCATTAACATCAAAAAATAGATAAATTGATGAGAATACAACTTATGTACATATTATGGAAGGAGGGATCTAATTATATCATTAAAGGAATATTTCACATTTTAAACAAATGGTAGCTTGTGTGCTGTTTGTGTGCATGGTTTAAAATACCAGGTCAAAACCAAAAACAGTTACCTGGGTAGATGGTGAAAATTCATGGCTAGGCCACATGACCATGCACCAACTGTGTGCAGTGTCTCTGTTAGGAAAAACATCACATGTACGGTTAGGCAAACCGTGCACCAACCATGAAACATTTCTATTTCCCCAAAATAAGTGTTCCAATCTTTGAACCTACACAGGACCCTTATAATACCTTTAATAACTCATTAGGTATCTATATTAGGTGAAACTTAATTATTTATAGAAAACATTAAAGGATCCAAACATGAGTGAAAAACTTGGTTCTTACACTCTTCCCATCTTTAAAGATCACTTCCCTAATTTCACCTTCTTTTGGTGGTGAGAATCTTTCTGGAAAACCTATAGAAATTAGGCATGTATGTAGGCTTCCTACAACAATGTGTTGTCCTGCACGTGACAATGACACTATTACACCCATACATAAGGGATAGTATATCCACATAGAGCCTTCATGTTCTATTCAATATTTCATATTGGATTCTCCACAATGGTATAATCCTCATCAATTTGAAAATTATAAATATCAAAAATATGAGACAGATCAACATGATACATTCAAAGCTATAAAGAGTGGAATAATTCATTCATGGAATGGTACCTCTGAGGTTGTAGCAGTTGATAGGCTACTTCCTCGACTCTCTCTAGAATTTCAAATTTCCATACGAAATTAGGAGAAAATTTCTCTGCATACGTAACCATCTATTCCCTTTCATCGTTGATACCTAATGAAAAAAAGGATCCTCGACCTAAAACAAAATAGTTCAATTGTGGTGATCAGTATAATATTGTTTCCAAGAATAAGGAGTAGTCAAATTAATTTTGACTAGCTGAACCTGATCTGATGTCTCCTGAATGATACGAGGATTTAATAGGGTTTCCTTAGCAGCCACCTTCCATAAATGGTGTGAATGGCATGGGCAAATATATACGGCCTCAAAATGAGCCATATTTTTTGTCTCTCGAATGTTGTTCTTATAGGATTACTCTAAGAGAGGGGTCTTCTCTTTCCATAAACCAGTGGAATCGGTGACACAATCTTGATGTTTATCCACTAGAACATATATCATTTATTCCCATTTTCAATCAGTATAATGGGGAAAAGACATTCTTAGAAGAACGTTTATCCCCATAGCCGTTTTCAATCCCTACCATATTCATGAAGTGAAATGAGAATCATGATATTGAATGATAGTACAAGGAACACCATGTATTCATTTGATCACATGGACATACATTCTACCTTGCTCATCTACTGATAATTTATCTACAATATGAATGATGTAGGATTATTTCTCTAGTCTTTCAATGACTAACCAAATAGAATCCTTACCTGTCCGGGAACTTGGTAAGATGACTACGAATCCCTATAAATTTATTCCCATTACCATTTCGAGACTGGATGAAACTATTACAATGATACAGGTCTCTAGTGCTCTTCCTTAACCTTCTAATTGGTGGAATAAATAGTTGAATATCCTATTTTATGTCATTTATTCCCTAGACACCAATACTGGCATCTAATGTCTAATAAAATCTTCGATATGCCTTAATGAACATCCCAATAGGAAGAGTGGGACTCTCACATATAATCTTCTCTCATATCTATAAGAACATAGATATGTCCACATAGACACAAGACATCAACTCTATTTATAAACCTATAAAAATGCTGATTATATTCTTATATACTCTCATTAAGAACAAAACCTTCAGGATCTAAAAATTGTCTACTCATCACCTTCTCAAAGAGTTAAGTGGTAACTGTCATGGATGGGAGGTAATACTGCTCATTACTCACATGAAATACTAGATGAATCATATAAAACCCATATATTAACATCTATTCATCATTGGATTCCCTTACTTATTGTGTTTGAGTTTTTCGACTTAGTGCATCTACAAATACATTGCCCTTCCCAAGCATATAGGAATGACCAAAATCAATGAATTGTAGATATGAAACCAACCATCTCTATCAGCTGTTCACTTCACACTCTGAAAAGAAATATTTGAGTCTCATTTGGTCCTACTACACCATAACGTTCTCACCCAATATATAATGTCTCTAGAAATGCAAGGAGTGCACAACTTCTACTTGATCAAAGTTCTTTGTTTGGAAATTTATCTCATGATTCCTCAACTGCAGAGATCTATATACAAGGACATTTTCCTCTTATAACATAATTTCTCCTATGCCAATGCCTAATGCCTCACAAAATATGATATAGCTTATACATGGATTTAGAAGTAATAAAATAGGTACTGAAACAAGCCTCCCTTTTTTCTCCTAAAACGGTTTCTACCATTTTCATGACCATATAAACTTAACAACCTTCTCAATAAAACTAGAAATAGGATGAGTAAGGCAATGAATTATTTTATGAAGCACAAGTAAAATCCATCAATCCCCATTAAATGATGTATATCAAACACATTCTTGGGATAATCCCAAGAAGAAACAACACTAACCTTTCTTAGGGTCAACAGATATTCCTGATTCTGAAATTATATGACTTAAGATGTGAAAATTTTCAATCCAGAACATGTACATAATAATCATGGAGTAAATATGATGCACTATCATTGTACTCATAATGATCTCATGATTTTTTTGACGGTCACAATGAGTCTGAGAATACACAAAATTTTCTCCCATGAATACAAAAACACAATTTACTAAATAGTGATGGAAAACCGTACTCATCCAAGTGACAAGAATGTCAAGTACACTCGTAATACTGAATAGAATAACATGGTACTCATACATAAAATAGAAGCTATGGAAATCTTTATGTGATATTCCTGCTGGTCATACTAATACTTGATGATAAAATGATATCATGTCAAGCATAGAAATGAATTTTCACCTCAGAGATAGATGAAGAGATCATCTATTCTAGGACATGAATATTAGTTAATGAACATAATATGATTCAACCATATATAATTTATGCATAAATGTAAGTTTATATCCACCTTGATAGCAAATAAATCTGGGAAAACCCCAAGAGGATATACTGGATGAATGAAACCATTGGACCATAAATACATTAACTACCACTTAAGATCATGAAGCTCAGTTGGGGACATTATATACGGAGTAATTCATAATATATATTCTCATGGAACGTGCTCAATTGAAAACACTACCTATCTGTTCATTGGATATCCCGAAAATTCATCAGAAAATAAATCCATGAAAAGATCCTCTACTGGAGGGATATCATTTTGCATTACACCCAAATCATTCATAAACGAATTTTCATTCTAAGTGTTCACTCCACCTAGCCTATGATTCTCTGTTCAATCTCTACAATCATAGACATCCCACTCACCCTTATATAGATAACAACTGCCCTATGGTTATGTTAATGATACCATGTGATGATAGCAGTCTACAAAAAAATGATTTTGATCCAACATGTCCATTCCATGAATTACATCAAAGCCTATAATTATGATAATGAATATGATCCAATATAAAGTGTAATTTCCTAGCTCAAGAGAAAAAATTCCAACACAGGTGAATTCCCTATTTTTGTACACCTAATGTTGTATCTAGGGTCAATACACCACTGAAATAATGTATCGCCAGTCCTTGAATATAAATAATATATTTGAATATAAAATTGATTGAGACACCTCTATCAAATAAAGGAACTACTACAGTTAATGCCACTAGGATAGTACCTCATACTGTAAATGGTCTCATAGGATTATCATTCGGAAATGGATGTAGTGCATGAAAACGGACTGATCTAAAACCATGTCCAGCGAAAAAACTACCATGATCATAACAACCATGATGTCACACCTAGTGATCATGGGTATGACTATCATGTAAAAAACATCCTTCTCATCCAAACAGACCAATATTATTCCAAATTCCCTTCTGACATAATTTAATACATCTTTTTCAATATAGTTGAGCTTCTGCAGACCCTTTTCCACTGAATTATGGTGGAATGGTCCTAAAACAATGGTGGAGATACCCCATAAAACCATTGATATGGCACTCCATTGGGTCTCTATAATAGGGATGGTTCATGGACCCACATATTCCACACTGATAACTCCTTATAGAGCTATCAAAATAGGCACTCTGGTTGTCACTTCTCGAATGAGAAACCTCGATGTATCATTTACTGCAACCGGAAGAACTAGTGGTCTACCAAATATATAATCATCTATTTGTGGAACTATATCCATCCCTCAAGTTGAACTCAGGGATAATATACTGATTGAATATTTCAGAAAAGGTGGAAGGTGAAATACATTCCCTTATTCATGGATAGCGTACTGAATCCCATCCTTGAGAAGTTTATCATTCGAAATATCATCACTACCAAGAAGTGCTGAAAATCATTACAACACCATGAACATAGATGAATATAACATAAGTAAACTAGTCCCATGTTCGAGATTCCAGGACACTCTAACTCTGTCAGATCATTGTTTCTATGGAAAAAATGATCATATAATGTAGCCAGGAAGGAAAACAAACACATGCCAAAATGAAGACTGGCTTGTGAAATCACATCCCCCCAATGCAAGGCTGAATCCCAAATCATGTATGTGGAAATATAAATCCTTGCATTGGAGGTTTTTACTAATTATAAAATATATATATGTTTTCTTCCAGCCATTAGTTAGAAGACTACATCCCACAATCCCATAAATAGGTAGTAGTATGCTACTGGAACTCACGAGTCAGATCAGCCAATGTTGGAGAAACTCATGGAGAAACATGCATGGAAAACATCATATTTTGGAAACTATCATGAACATGGGAATCAGTTAATAAATTAGGAACAATACGTGGTTCCAAATTAGGCACTCTTTGAGGTACGACTGGAAGATCTGTGCCCACCACATCTGGAGTTTGATCATTTCCACCTTCCTGGTGTACGACACAAGGATTTTGTGGTAGCATTGATCTACAATTTCAAATCACACACCAATGTAAAAACATTATAAGAATTATATAATCACAAGAAGAATATAAATTTCTAAAAACTCTCTACTGAAGGCATTTTACCCTAATAAACTACTTAGATAGTCAGGTATTAATATATTTTCACATATAAAGTCCACTTTATTTTCAATTTAATTTTAAAAGATCACCCCTTTACATTTCATAAACATAAAAATATGGAAAATGGATGTTCAAACAATTCATTATAGATTTCATGATTATAATTATAATGCATTTCCAATTTTGATGAATATGTTCCCATAAAACTGTCATTATAAATGACACACATTTATTTATAAGAAAATGGTCAGTCTTGGTAAATGACTCATATTAACCCAAGATCACCCATACAACTCATGAATTGATATAAAAAATCTCTCAATCTAAACCAAAAGTAATACAAGAATAAGATAACTATAAAAAAATCACTCAAAGATCATATGAAAATTATGTAATGAAAATGAGTGAAAGTAACTAATATAGAAAGTAAAAATGGATTACATGTGAATTCTATGTGTCAATAATGATGCATGTAATAATGCTTAATTACATCAAATATTCAGGCCAAGGAGGAAAAATATTCTTATATCAGAGTAATAATAAAAAACATCAGACATCATTTTTGTCACAAAAAAGTCATATAATATCAAATGTAATATGAAAAATTATAACAAAAATTATATATTAGGAAACATGGTTTTTACACTAAACATGGGCCCACAATGCCCATGTATAGATTAAGACCATGTACAAAGCATTCCAAATCTCTTATCTATTATCTCAAAATTGTATGAAAAAAATAAACTCCTCTGATTCCACTTTGTGGTGATCCAGACCCAGATGCTACTTAACAGGTTCCCTAATCCCTGTCGGCCAAATGGGTCATGAAAATATCCCAGAATAGAATAGGCTATCAGGTAGCAATGAGGTCCGAGGGTGTGTCTATGGGGAGATGATTCCATAATTACAAAACTATAGCATAGTGGATAAATATAAACAATGGTTAAGAGATGATGTAATATAATTAAAGGGATGACACAATGGAATATAGGGACAACACAAACAATAACTGAATCAACTAGAATAGCATTCAACAACTGATGATTTTTCTTATAACTAGAAACTTGGAAAACATTGATACAAGATAATATGCATAACATGCTTTCCAAAATGATAAATGAATTAAAAGACTATGCCATGAATCCCAAGCTCTAACTTAGTCATCAAATATCACACTCCATCCTAAAAAGTGATAAATCATGATTTTTAAGATGTATACTTCAATCTATAAACCCATGTAACCATGTAATCTACACTATGTACGAAACGGTGCTAGAAGATGGTGTGAGAATAATCTTAGTGGGAAACCGCCAACAGTGTCTATAACATCATACCCATGCAATGGAAATGTAATAGTGAAAACACAAGAATATATAAATTAAATTAGTAATATGTATCTAAAATACCAAGGTACATACTTTATCCATAAATATCTATATGAACATGTCAATAATTATTTATTTGATTATTATGAATTTATAAGTAGGTCACATGTTAAAAAATGTGATTGATACATGTTATGATAAGAAAACCTGTCAGTTTATATAATAGTGTAGTCATAAGGTAATAGACGAGGAAATGTAGTCATCAACAGTAACGAACACAGTAATAAGTTTAGCTAGATAATCCAAGGATAATATTCAATGGAATTCCACAATATGGTGCCTACACAGTCCAAGGTGATCTTCCAAGGTAAATCATGGCTAATGTAAGACATGACTATATGGGTTGTAACCAAGGATCCTACTTGTCATAGATTGATACAAGTAGTGTATCAATGGATTCCTTTATTGATATTGAAGGGATTCTAAGGTGTCATACCAGACATCTGTTGAACTGAAAAGGATACAGATCTATGTGGGTGTCAACCTAAGAAAACTCTATGGATGAATCAAAATTGGGTTACTAAATTCTCATGGATTTCCCCAATCAGAATCCAAGGTGATCTCGAGTCAGGCCATTTCTATTTTATTATTATATCATGTAACATTGATATTGTTTCAATCCTTGATTGTCATTAGTTTGATAAGGTCATATTGAATGAATTCTTCTTGTCATGTCATTTTATTCCATCCGTTCCTTTCATTACTATGATAAGTACAAGTGAAATGAAACAATTCATTTAATCCATTTAATGCATTTTCCATATAAAATAATATTCCACTACATTATATTAATGTTGTAAGGGTTGATAAGAATATAAATCCTATTATTAATATATATTAAAGGACAAGTCATATATGTAGTTTACATGCAAATTAACATTTAACATTTTATTGTCAAATTCAATCACTTACCATAGATGGGTCACGTGGTTAGAGTAAATGGTATTTACCATTATAAATTTCAGAATATATACCAAGAAATATATTGTAAAAATTCATAACCTTATGATGGTCAAGCTATGGAACACCCAAATTGTGGCACAAAAGTGTCAAAACACTGAACAACAAATACAGAATGACCTTCTACATGTAAGAGATAGAGTAGTGTGTGTAACCACAAAAAATTAATGAAATATATTAAAATAGAATTTGTATACTATTATAATGATTATAATCATGTCATATAAATTCTATAAACTGAATCTAATAAAAAAGGTGGTCCCCACCGGCCGATTCTGAAATCAATGCAGACGAGGGATGAAATATAGACTACCCATCTTAGTTTTTTATAAATATCATACTCTAGTAATGGCCCATGATTTGGATTTGATGGAATAAGATATATAAAAAGGATAAAAATGAACAAACCTTCATAACTCGGTTGAGATAAAAATTGAAGAGGAAAGGCTTAAACATACTCGAATACGCATTGTTGTGCATCCAACATGATGAATGGAAGCTCAAACGGATCCCAGAGGAAGGGGATCTCCTGATTCCTAACTTATGTATAAAAAAATTCAAGATGAATATAATGGAGACCAATACCACTAGTTTATGGATTAGGGAAGAAGGTGATATATATTTAGATCATTACAGGAAAATATTACTTTCTACCCATACAATATCATGTGCACGGTTTGACTGCATGGTTTGAAAACCCATACGAAAATTAGGCATTGTCCCCTAGGAAGAAGTTGATCTTTCATGAGCAGTCATCATGTCTATCTTCCAATCGTGTGAGCAGGAATTTTCCATGAAAACACCATCTTCGCCATTAGAAAAAATATGCCCCAACCATGCGACTTGGCTACATTCCCCAAATTTTTAGGATATGGTCTCTGTACATTCCCAAACACCCACGAGACCATTATAATTAAATATTCATCTATATTATATACAATTTTATGATTTATACTAAAATTTAAGGGATCCATACCAGGTTGAAAATTTTGTTCCTTATAATATCCAAGGTTTGGAAAAGTTTATGGCTGATTCATTGAGCCACAAGACAAAAAAACAGAAGACATCCATGTGGGAAAATGTGAGTGTAAGATGATGGATATGTTTTTAATGTTATTTATGGAGGTTCAGAAGTAGCAAGAGAATCCATTTTATGTTTCTGTAAGAGTGAATATTATCATAGAGCATGTGTTTGGAGGTTGTATGCATTAGATTATAGGGGACTCATTCTGAGGGAGAGTTTCATAATAGGTAACACACTTCCGTGATGTGTTTTTGATAATAGTGAGACACTACACTATTGTGGGTGTATTTAGGTACCTTATGATATTCAATAATATCTAATTTGGTAATTACATGCCTCAGTTCGGGTAATTCATCCTTTTTTACAATAATATATTTGGACATAAATCATCAATACCGGTGGCCAGGTAAAAAGAAGTAGATATAGGTCTTCAATACTCGGTGCTCCACTTGTCAGTCAGTTAAGTCCTATCACTAGTGTGCTTCTAGACTTACACTACCTCTAACAATTATTGTGCTGAAATTAATCTATTTAACCAAATATTTCCATATAGTATTTATGATATATCCTTTAGGTAGTGAGGTAGTATGGGTGATCAATGATTGGTTTACCAAAGTCTCCCACTTCATTATGATCCAATAGAACTAATCTATTAATGAGTTTTGTAGGAAATGGCATGTAACCCACCTTACGTGTCATGTACCCCTTGCCCGGCTAGATGAACAGAATGACGAACCACATGGGAAGGGGTATGTGTAGAAGTACATAGACAAGACTTGTGTAATCTATAGAGATCTCATGTGAATCCAAACACCATGTACTGGAGTACATGAAAATGGGATATGAGTACAGGCACATAGCCTAAAACAGATGGACCATTACCCAAATATAATGGCCAACCTGTGTAGTCCACCTACATAGTATGTACTACTACACAGTCGAGAACCCATGTACGGACCAGAGATTTGAAAAGAATGTGACGAGGGGACACACACCATGTGGGTCCCTTATCATGTAGTTTTCTACATGAACACTTATAATAAATCATAAAATATAAATAACATAGTCATTTAAATGATAAAATTGGACCACATGTAGCCATTTATGAGTGTTTTTCCATGAACACATTTTATCTCATAGTTATGGCTAAACATATAATGGTTAAATTTTATAAGCTCAACTCTTAATTATGAAATGATAAATGATTATAGTGATTATGTGGGGTCACCATAGACCATTTTAGGAATTACCGACCAATAATATTGGGTTTTGGGGTTCCCAAATGATACTTATGTCTTTTACACTCTATCTACGTTGTGTAGTGGGGCTCCCCAACATCATCTTTAGGGCGTTACCCTTTAGTCGGGCTATGAAATGGAGTTATTCCATGTTTTATTCTAAGCAATACCCTTCAGAAGATATGGGATGTTGATGTACCCCAATTATTTCTCTACGGTGTTACCATCTAGTAGGGCTAGGCATCAGAGTTCCTTAATGATATTCCTCATTGTTACATTCCAAAAAGGCTGAGTAGTGGAGTTCCTCGGTGACTATTAGAGTAGGGTCATCCTTCCGTAATAGACCATGAGATTCTTCTCATTTCATGTGCCCCCCTAACTATGATTCATAGTTAATTGATGAGTTTTGGAAAAACCATGGACTCATGAAAAAGAGGAAAACATTCCATATTGGTATTTCACTTTTGTAGCAGGGTCATAATCCATGTGATCATGTCAATTCAAACCAAACTAGAAAGTATAAATTTGTGGTGACTAGTTTCTTTATACATGAGTGTTCACAGATTATGGGTGGAATAATGAGAATCATTGATGGATTTCAAAAACTATTGGATACATTTATTCTTGGGATTATCAATGAGAGGGATATCCCATACTCACTTGATTGAGTTTCTTTGACTTAATATATATATATATATACTTATATTGAATCGGCTCCTTGGATTTGGATTCCTTCCCTCTAGGAGATGAAAAGATGCATTCTTTTTTATTATTGGTTTCCATTTATGTCCCTTTAGGGATGGATGAGCCTACTCTCCTACTATACGATATTAAATCATGATGGGTATATAATTTAATCTCCATGATTAACACCTTGTGCATAGATTAGATTAATTTGAATCTTGGATGTGTTGAACTACAATCATTCATTATTCCTTATTCTATCTACTATTTCCCTCTTCAGTTGAGTAACATAATTCTCCTCATTTGACAATTTAAGGTGATCTACTGGATATAAATTCCTACCCCCACAAGGGTCCACCCACATATTTTGTGTCTTTTGTAAACAACAGATAAGTCAATCAGGACATTAGAAGACCTTAGGAATTATGTGTTCTTAGACTGCATATAGTGGTTATATCATAGGATACAAGAGTTGGGATCTCTGATTGACTTAAACATTTCTAGTTTTGTCATGTTGAGACATATTTCGATATGGGATTCTATTTTTTCCCTTTAACATTCATTTTTTATAATTGTACATTGTGTCATCTACAAGATCAATCATGTTTGATTTACATAATAGTAGTGTTGAACCTCTTACTTAATTTACTCTCTAATTTTTCATTTATTTTGTTTTGTGTGTATGTATATATTAATAGGAAATGTACTCGCCATGTTTGTTATTCCTTTGCTACTTGTCTCCACCTATATTCAATGGATGTGGGCCTGGGTAGTTGTGGCTCCTACAGTAGTTTGGTTCCGGTCATGACATACTTGTATCAATGCATTTCCATTCCATGGTTCATTTTTAAAACATTTCCTGGTAATAATATTATCCGGTTTTAGGTAAATAGCTTCAATATATCTCAAGTGCAGTTCTCAGGCTACAATGTCTAGTTACTTTACTAGTGTCTGACTTATCCATTCAAAATGACAATGCGAAATGTGTATTTACTCAACATGACAATAAATTTATTACATGTATTGATGGTACATGAATCCCACTGGATGGAGTCTCCGACTATCCTTCTTGACACATATACCCAATGTTGTTGATATATATTTATACTCATCTATTTGAGCCACTACATGGTAACATTTTAGATACCTGCATGACTATAGCCACCAAGTATAAGAACGTTGGTTCATGATCATGACCCTATGTGTGATGTGGCCTTATTTCATGGTTGATCATGTGACCACATCCTACAGGTTCAATGGTAGAATCACCTCTATGATTTGAGAAATTGATCATCTAAGTAGAGTAGATTGAGGACGTGTTTATGATTATACCATTCAAAATATCTAGAACCAGAGGTCGCTATGGTTCCACAGTGAGCTAGATCCTTATGATGTAGAGGAAGGGATAGGGTTGGAGCTCTATGTCTTCAATTTTTTTGTAAATACTCATATCTGGTGGTGTCACTTTAATCAAAAAATTTCCTTAGTTATGATGTAATATGGTGTAGCTGGGTAATATAGATGCAAGAAGAGCAGTGACACTCATGGGATGACTTTCAGCATTTGTTCAATTAAGATTACTACCCCTCCACATAATATTAGTATGAATTATAAAGCATCTGTAGAATTAGTAGGGAGGTATCATGGTGTTTACGAAAGATAAATGCTTTCCAGTCTATACATGGTACACCATCAACAAGATCCATTATTGATACTTCGTATTATGTATGTGTTATCGGGCTCATTATAGAGATATTTGAGATAGTATTGTTATCTTCTACATAGCAAAATATGATCGGGTATAATAGTGGGAACTATAAGAGAGAGATTTCAATAAGAGGCGTGATTTAATGTTGGATTTTGAAGTTTTAGAGCCATAATTGATTCATCTAGAACACATTTTATGCTCTAGATTATCATGGAGAAGGAGAACCTTTCATTAATAGGAATCTGGAAATTGTTGTATAGTATAGGTTCAATATAATGGAAGATGTAATCCTAAAGAGGGATGGTGTTATTCTTTTGATGAACAACATCACAGTCTGCATGAATACCCAACTAGACTTGGTGTGAATCCATGGATGAGAGATTATGGAATACGATGGAAAGGGAAACACCAAAATTAGAGACCCCCTAGGCTAGGACAAAGTGGGCCCAATGGGGGTTGATCTTGCATAGTTATAATAGGAGGTACTATAAAATGTAGACACTATGGGATCTTTCCCTCACTACTACCAAGTGGTCCATGTTAGGCTCAATGAGATTACAATTGAGGCTACATTACATTGTAGGCTATATAATCTACAAAACCCCATAGATTATGAATAGAAGATGTAGAATATATTTTTATTATAATATTTCATTAGAAAAAATCAACACAGGTTCTAGAAATTAATTCATATCTCTACTACTGTTGTGAGAGATATAGCTCATAGTGGTGGTGCTAACATTAATGTTTTTTCTTGAGGATCCTATAGAGAAAATGTATTTTGTATCATTTAGTGAATGGATTGTGATCTATCACTTATAGGAGAAAGATCCATAATGGATATTTTGGTCATTTCATTGGAACCTTTTAATGTCATATTGGTTATGGAAGACTATCCATTGTTCGGTCCTAGATCAATTTTCAACATAGACATGATAGATTCCTTTGCACTACTGGGATGAGATTCCCCTTTTTCTAGTGAGAGAGGTCTCATGGAAGGACATGTTGATGTTGTGGGAATGAGGTTACATCCTATCACCAACCAGTTGAAGAGTGTATCCCTTAGTGCAACCGACTCACCAGGAATATTTGTTCCTTTAGTTGTGGAATATAATATGGACTTCTTTCATAAATGTATTCTAGGACTCCCTCTGAGGTGGGAGGTAGTCTTTTTCATTTACATTCAACTAGGGACTACCCCAATATCTTTTCCAGCATATTGAATTGATCCTACGATGCTTTGAGAACAAATTTTATAGTTAGAGTTCCCTTAAGAGAATAGTTTCATAAAACCTAGTGGGTATGAATGGGTATATATAGTTCAATTCAAGATAATTTTTGAGGTGATTTTAGGTACTTTTTTGGATTATCATTTCCTAAAAAATACCCCAATAATGAACAAGTAACCCTTTACAGAGGATCGAATAACTATGTTAGTAGTTTCGAGGCTTGATATGGTTCTCCAAGATCGAACTCAAGTACCACTACCACCAGTAAACTATTTAGGAGGCTAATATTCCATAGTGGGAATTCTAATGTCTCTATGGTCAATATGAGTTCCTAGTAATTACATTTTCTATGATGATTTCCCCATCTATTTTTTTTGGATTTGATGAACCAGATCTTCCAAAACATACATAGACCACTTTTTTATCATTCATAGATGATATACTATTCAATAATTATACATAAGAGGAACATGAAGATCAATTGAGAGTGGTTCATGATTTTATTTATGAGAACCAGCTCTATAGAAATTTCTCGATGTTCTAGTTCATGATATATATGTTCACTTTCTGGAGAACACCATTTTCAGAATTTTTTTTCAATTTATCTAGATATGATCAAACAAGTAAATTATTGGGAACCAGCTAATAATTTGTCATAAATGTGAAACACTATTAGTTTAGTGGGAGTCCTATAGAATATTTATGGAAAAAATATCTAGAATTGTAGCCCATTTGACTACCCTATTGTTGAAACAGAAACCATTTAACTATTTTTAATAGTGCCAGAGGGCCCTTGAGGAGTTTCAGGAAAGGAATATCAATACTCTAGTGTTGGGAATATCAGGGTAAGGTGAGGAGATTATTCTATATTATGACTCCCCATGAAATGTGCTTAGTTGTGTGTTGATGTGGTAATAGTAAATTATCACATACATGCTGATGATTTTGGGTGCATATGAATAGAACTAACTACACATGTCCTAGATATGGGAGTGGCCATATTCTCTATAATGATGTAGAGACACTATATTCTAGGAGATCAATTTGTGGTTCACTCAGACCACCATAGTATTAGGTATGTATTCACTCAGAGATATTTGATCCTAAGACTGCATCGATGGTTTCAGTATTATGGGAATATGAATTTGATACAATCTATACTCCATGGAAGGGATTGATGTAGCGTATTAAATTAAATATAATCCCTAGGATCGTATTATTCTGGAAGGTTCAGAGTAGTTAGCTTCCTTATAACTTAACCTGGTGGTACAGGAGGGTCCAACAATTTTTCAGTCGATGGAGTTGACCCCATATATTCTTGAGCATGTGAGAGAGTCCCACCTTCGAGAAGTCATCTATGAGGCCTTAGATGATTAGATATCCATATAAGATGCAACATATTGGAGTCAGGATTGATGGAATCACGAAATATTATTCTAGGGGGAGGTAGTGGTTCTAGTTACGAAGAGGAAGGAGGTGATATGGGAGTTCAACACATATAACCTTTATGTACATCATCCTGTATAGATGTTTTAGAGAGAACACAAGTTTTCATTTTGGTTGTCCAAAATGAGACAAAGAGTAGCAGAGTTTTTCTACTAATACCTCACTTTCAAGTATTTTAAGGTTCAGTACAATGTTCTGGTAGATTTGATTCATCCACTTGAGATCATGATGTGTAAATGGGATGACATATCCATGGTTGTTTTAATATGTTTTACAATTATAGTGAAGATTCAGATAACCATCTGGGTTATTGTTTATTGACACACTAATACATCACACATACCTACTACCATGGTGTAGTGTTCTATGGATACTTTGGTGTAGCTATATGTATGGTAGATTTTTTGCCCTCATATTGTACCGATGATAATTATCTTTGATCATGATGTACATCATACCTCACGATTATATAGAGGCATTTACGATGCATTCGGGAACCATTTGTAGTTGAGTACATCCTTTTACCCTTATACTAAGGGGTAGAATAATCTCACCACAATGTTTATAGAATATATCCTGAGCAATTGTGTACTATAAATCATCTGATACTATGTAGATCACTTTCCCTTTGTAGAGGTTTCATAAAATAACAACTATTATTGTACTATAAAATGGAAAATATAGAGGAAATGTACTAAAGACCCCACTATTCACCCTTATGTTGGACATATATTGGTGAGACATCTCATTGGGGACTAGAGTTGGTGCAAAAAATAATAAAAAAACATTTGGTCATCTATTAGTTGATTAATAAAGACTAGAGGAGATAAGAAAACATTGAAAGATCACCATAATGCTTCCTTGGATATTTATGAGGGTTATCATTTTATTTATTTTAATTCATCCCAATATAAGGATTTTATATTTTTTGATGGGGAGGCGAGCTATTCTTGAGGTTCATCCACCCATTGGATATTGTGTCACATTTAGGAGAAGTATAATACCACCACAAACTATCCTCAAATCTGGAGTAGGTTCATGACATCATCCATGTTCTGCAGATGAGTAGATACAAGAATGATCCTACAAATGTCATTAAAATGGGAGTGATTGGCATAGAAGATGGGCCCACCAGTATGGAGAACATGGACAGATCTATGATTGATCGAAGAAGACCCTTTGGGGAAATATCATCCCATTGGTTCACGTGTTGTGGCAGTATGGAAATGTGCTAGAGAGTTCTAGTTTGTTCGGGAGCTAGAAGCTTTATCATTAACCAGTATTTAATACCTAGTTTTTCATTTCAAGAATGAATATCATGACGGTGATAATGATTAAATACTCATTTTTCCATGAAATCGCTTTAAATAATTCAATATATATTTCCACAATAAGGGGCTGAGACTTCATGTGATTCAAATGAATAATGTTCCAAGAATTACTTTTATAAAAACATGAAATATTTTTGGTATTGTGTGAACATGGATAATTCAATAGAATGGAATAAATCTTAAGAAGAAATTCTAATTTGAAATAGAATACATTTTCTTTGGACATAACCCATTTTTTACCCTAGTAGTGACATAATGTGAGTTGACACGGGATGTTCAGACCCCTATCACATTGGTGGTGCTTTTAAGGGTATTTTTTAATTAATTAATTAACTAATTATTCCATTTTTAACATACAATAAAATTGTTATAAAATTATCACCATCGAGAAAAATTCAATTGAAGGATCATAATTTCTAGAATCCACTAGTAAGTGACACTTCCTCTTCCTAGTAGTGAATTATGATGAATCTCTATATTTAGGTGAATCAAATCATGATAAATGCCAAAAATCCTTCCAAATATAGGTTTATAATGTTCTTCAATAAGTCCTCAAACCAAAATATAGTTAGGACTAATCTATGGTAATTTTTGGCCTCAGATTAAATGTTTTACATGATTTAATGTTGTTCTATGATCCACAATATTGGCAATCATATTGATGTGAATACAAAAGAAAATATAATTTATTTCAATCATTTATTTATAATTGGATAATTTTATTAATAATTGGAAAATAATTATTTGTCAATGCTTTTTCAAATCCATGTTGAAAATCATTTATACCGTTTTTATATATTAATTCTTCCCATGTTGGATCCTTCAGGTCCCAGTTCCATAATTTCCAGATGACCCGAGCTTGATGGGGTACATAGGTATGTGGGAGAACAATGAAACTTTAAAAGTTTTTTGAACCAATCATAGATCTGAATATATTTCATAGAAATGATGAACAAACCTGTGTTTAATAATCAAGGACATGATTATTAGAACCACATCATTGGGAAGAACATGTGACAAGAACCTCATCGATGAACAAGGTCGAATTCTTGTAAAGGAATCCCAATGATCTTGATCCACGGCAAGATCCATGTTTAAAGGGGAAATGTATTAGTATATATGAAGGATGAAGAAAATTTAAATCTTCAGATCTAGATCTATAAATCTAGGACTATTTTTCCAAAACCGGACTACTTGATGTGTTCAAAAAATAACACATGGTGTGTATCACCCTTAGTAGCGATGATAGTGTTTTTGAAGATCATTAATATGACACGACATGTAACCCCCATTAAAAAATATTTTCCCATTATTTGATTAGAAAAAAAACATGTGAATAACCACATTGGTGGGGACTATGTAGAAGTATATATACATTTCATCAGTACATGGGTAAAATCGCATGTGAAGCCACACACTGTGTACTAGATTTAAAAAACACACAGAATGAGTACACGGACATGACCAACAGCACATGGGCCAGGCCTCAGATAGATTCAACAAACAGTGTAGTCCACCAAAAAGGTTTGTATAATTACTTGGATGGGAACACCATGTGACGTCAAGAGATGTGTCCATTCTGTGAAGTGGGACCACATTCCATGTCAGTCCCCTCACAAGTTTTGTTCTACTTTTCCAATTTTTAGAAATTTTTGAATGTACATATCACATTTGTGAAAATTCAAATTTGGGCCCATGTGTATCCTATCATGAGTGATTTTCATCATTTAATGTGATGATTCCCTTGGTTATGGATTCCAATATATGTGGTGAAATTCTTCCAGGTCATGACTTTCTATGGAGATGATCAATGATTAATTTAATCCAGTGGGAATAATAGAGATTGTTCCATGTGTTACCCTCTAGTGAGACTGTGAAGTGGAGTTTCCCAATGATATTTCTAGGATTTACCATTTAATAGTGATGGTATTGGATTTCCCCAATGACTTTTTTGATGAATTACCCTCCCACAAGGTTAGTAAGTTGAGTTTTACGATAGATTATTCCAGGAGTTACCCTCCAGTAGTGATATGATGTGGGGTTCCCTGATGCATTCTTCGGGGGTGTTACCCTCAAGATATGATGGGAATTGGAGTTCCCCATCTACTTCTTCATGAAATTACCCACTAGACGGGCTCGATAATGGAGTTCTCCAATGACACTATCAAGAATTACCCTCCCCCAGAGATGGGAAATTGATAACTTTGAGGATTATTAGAGAAACAAATTCTTATCATACTAGGTCAGGGGATATATAGAGGGAGTTGGGCAACCTAAACTATTTGGCATTAAGATGATACATGGTTTAACATATCCATGGACTTGTGGTGAAGGGGAAATCATTCCTCATTGAGACTTCTTTTTTTCAATTAAATTTAATCTTTGTGGGTGATTCAATGCCACAAATAGTGGATATTATCATGGTCAGGTGATTTGGTTCTTTATAATTATGTGTATAGGGATGAAAGGTGGGATGAAAAGTATCATTGATAGATTTTTGGAACTACTTGATAGCATTCATATTGGAATAAAATGTTTAAGGAGTTCCCATACTATCTCTTTTTGGTTTCTTTAACTGATCATATATATATAACATTATATAACATTCAATTATTTGAATTTAATTCTCTCACTCGAGGGGATGTGGAGATATGTGTGTTATACCGTAAGATTTCCACGATTATATAATTATGGTTTTATGATCCTGCACTCCATGTATTGGTGGAGAATGATCAATGGGTAGTTTATCTACTAAATATGTTAAGGACCTTGAGCATAGATGAGTTTACACACAAAATATTCATTATATGGATTATATATTATAATTATTTGAGTTGGTATATCATGAAATAAAATTATCTATTTTATTTAATGACCAATTTAATTTCATCTCTCTTAAAATATGTTATTATTGAAAGGATACCCAATCCATCTATGGGGGGTTTCAGAAGAATTATAATTCATCAAGATTCATGTAATAATTATAAATCAGATTAATTTCAATGCTATAATCATTTGCATGGAATATTTTTTTAATGAATCAGATTTTACAGAATTAATTTCTTGATATTATTTGGGGAAATTCCATGACAAGTCACAAAGACATCATTCAATTCTAAGGCCTGGTGTGCCCTAAATAGTTCATTGAGAAATTTTTGGTTATTAATAGAACATTTGTTATTTTTTCCTGAAAAAATTGAAATATCTCTAAAATAGTTTTTGGAATTGAAATCTAAGGGCAATGTTTGGTTTATGGTAGTAGATTTACCTTTGGTGAGGCCAAACATCATCCGGTGCAGGTTGGATGTGAACGATAGTTTTTGGATGAACCCGTAAATAAAATAATTCAATAAAATAATTATTTTATTTTAAAATCCAATTAACTCATGAATGGATTCTCTGTTTGGAAATCGGATACCACTGTTTCAGTTTATAATGTGCTTTATTCCATAGTATTGATAAAACATTAAATGGCATTGGACATCTATACAAAACCCCTAAAAAGGAGGAAATCATCCTTAAATAATATAAATATAAATTATTTTTTGGATGGAATAAGGATTTTATTTAAAATCATCCTTATAAATATATCAAATGGTTAGATGTATAACCCTAGGAATGACAAGGAATTTCTATGCGGAGATTGAAAAAATAAACCTCTCGAGTGAACAATGAGGGATCATAGAACGAATTAGGGATTTTCATTCCAACAGTGCTTTAGTATCTCTTCAACAATGAAAATGAAACTGTTCCCCATCAATGAAAATATCCAAACTCAATGTAGGCTTTTGTCTCTTTGTGACTCATTTCCCTTCATTTAATTTGAGGTTGAACGTAGACCAACCCATGAACATGTTGACATGTGGTTCGATTGCATGTGGGATCTAAATTTTTGCATGTGGGTATTTAAAGGGTACTAAATCCATATGATTTATTCATTATTCAGGACCACTCTAACATGGATCAATTGAAACAAACATGATAAAAGACCAAGATCTATCCTTTAGGGGTTTTTTGATTCTCCTTTTTCTCCACTCAATCTGTCGCATTCGTAGTCTGTTATTCACCTTTTAATCCCCTTTGTTAAAAATTGATATATTTCCCCTATATAAAGTAAAATGTCCTAATATAATGGACTTAAACCCATGATGACATAAAAGAGGTGCGACGATGTGCATAGAGTGATTTGGCTATAACAACGATGTAAGGTGGCAGTTCAGGACTGTGGTTGGGGGTGGTGGATCCTGCCAGTTCTATCAAGGTAACACATGTCTCGGGGGATGGAACTATAATATAGAGAGTCATAAGGGAGAGGATACCAGTAGGGTAACTGGTGGAGGATGAATGAAGCAGGATCCCATGTTAAGGCTAGTGTGGCCTATAGGCATGGGTCGTGACATGTTGCCACATTGTTGATTGGGTTTTGTGTTGTTATGAGATAGGGGACATGATGGTGATATAGAACTCAGCATGGTTTAATGTTAGAGAAACCCATGGTAATGAGGTCATGAATCATTCCAAGGGAATATACATACACATTGAGCATGATGGGGTCTCATTGACAAGTGGCACATGGTCCATCAGACAGTTTGTGGTGTACATGACTTTCTAGCATATTTGAACTTGGGTAGTGGGGTTGGGATGCTCTAATGGCCCAATAGGTTGGGTCCAGTGAATAGTGGCCCATTAGTCATGTTGGATGATCCAGTTTAGTCTGGCTGAGGTGGTTCTGGTCGTACCCGAACTGGACCCAGGTTGAGATTTTTGACTAAAATAATCTGAAATTTCAAATAGAAGGTACATTTAATAATAATTTATTGTGATGGAAAACATGTGATGAAATTGACATTGAGTTAGCTTGGTGGGTTTTATCATGGACTAGTATTGGGGGATATTTTCCCTTGGTTCTCTCCTTGAAGGTTCAGTATGTTATTAAGTCCACAACACAGGATAACAGTCCCTGCTAGAGGCCAAGTCCCAGACAATGTTATGGTATCTGTACTTGGGGTTATATAGGTCCTCTATCACCTTGATTGAGTTTTTTTGGAATTGATGACACCTCTAAGCATTGGTCATTATTCCTCCATCTAATTGGTGGTATTGATAGATTTTTTGGTATTCTCTAAGATGGATCCCCTCTGATACGAGCGACATCAAAAGGGTTGTTTGTATAATCCTAGATGGATCCCTTATATTGAGGGTTAATAGGGATTAGATTGTTGTAATTAATTTATATGGGAACCTCTCTATGTATGTAATGATCTTTGACCAGTGTAGTTCTATTTGGGTGGGTGAAAAATTAGTGGGACCTCTTCGTGAGAGTCACTGATGATATTTTTGGTTGACGAGTGAGTTCTCCCATAATGAATGTAGCTAGAGTAGGATCCTAGGTTGATGGTTGGTTATTATGTAAATCTTTACATTGTTGTTTGTGATTATAACTGGATATTCCCGGTATGTGTTTCACAAATATATACATTTGTAGAGATGAATATATGATTTCTTTTTGGTATACATCGCGTATTTATGTGTTGTATTTTTCAAGGATTTCAGAGTGGTGTACATCGTGTATTTTAGTGTGGTGTTCCTTCGTTATATAACAACATTATTTTCTAGAGTGGAATTCCTTCTGGTGTTCCTCCAAATTCTTCCATACTTTTGTTCCATTGTGGTGTTCCTTCATGGTGTTCCTTAATGGTGTTCCTTATTGGTGTCCCTTCGTGGTGTTCCTTAGTGGTGTTCCTTTGTGGATTTATTTCATGGTGTTTCCTCAGGTTGTTCCATAGTGGTTTTACATCATGGTGTTCATTCATGGTTTTCTTCGCGGTGTTGCATAGTGGTCTTCCTTACTGATGTTTCTTCATGGTGTAATTTAGTAATGTTCTTTCAGGGAGTTCTTTCATGGTGTTCCTCCATCATTATCTTTAGTGTTGTTCTTTCATGGTCTTCATTCATGGTGTTAAATATTGGTTCCCCTTCATGGTGTCCTCTAGTGTCCTTCCATTATAGTCTTCCATCCTGGTATTCATTTTTAGTTTACTATGAAATGTTATTCCTTTTTTTTGGGGTGTACTAGTGAGTATTGTTTTACTCACCCATTCATGGGCTTCATCTTCACATGGTGTGTCTTGTGCTGATCATCGATGCTTTGAAAATGTTCTTGGTGGAATAGTACTAGGAATTGCTCAGGGATATCATACCAATGAGGAGTTATCATATGAATTAAGATAGTTTTCCTATCCCTAACATTTAGGTAGGGTTCTCTATGGATGAGTTTTAGGAAAATGCACATTCACATATACAGACTCTCAAATTTTGTAGTCTTGTATTCTTTTTATGTTTACTTTCCATTTTCCTACTATCATATTCATTGGTTTAGTTCGTAGTGCATACATGTATTTTTTTTACATGTTGTTTTACTTTTCACCATTATGGGAAAGGATATATATATATATATCTGTATGTGTGTAGGTACATTGGAAAATTCCTCCAATTTGTGGGATATACCTATTCGGTGATAGTTGGATGCCCCAAGCCTATAGTATGTGAGCTTGGGTTAGCCACATCATGGGCCCCTTAGGGAATGATTATGACCGAGTGGTATCTGAGGATTTCAATTCTACTTAAGGAACAAGAGTTTGTGGGGTGGGTTTGGGGAAACATTGTTATGTACCTCAAGATCAGTTTTCAGGATAGAGAATACAATTTTGGTGCGATGGATGACATATCTATACACCATGTTTCTATATTATACTTTTCGACATGGAATATAAAACAATAGTTGTAGGAAAAAATAATAGTATATTCATCATATTTTATTAGGATGTGTTCTCCTGTCCTTCATGATTCAGATCACCAGGTGTACTCTATTAAAAGTTGTACATCTTGCCTTACATTAAGATGCTTACACATGGACAACCATCCAAGATTCCACTACGTAATCAAGTGAATGATCTGATGGGTGAGGCTACATTGGTAAAAATATTTTTACCCGATATAGGATCTCTAGGTGGTGCACCAGTTATACCTCCACATGTAGAGAAGAACATGGAACACATTGTATAGTGGATAAAGAGAGAATGATGAGCACACCTCACTATTATCATTAAAGAAGACCCCTAAGGTTCTATAGAAGCCCCACATATTGTTAATAGAGGACTAGTTTTAGGTAGTTATCCATGTTTCCAATCTATCCAACACACCTGCATATCAGATGATGGTCTTGATAGCAAGCCATTTACATGGATTCCTAGGGAAATTGTGGGGTTTAGATACCCGATAGTGTGATGAGGTTAATTTTCCATGGATAATGTGTGAGATAAAATTAAGAGAGGATTTATCACCTTATAAGATGAGGGTTTTGCATGTAATGGATCTTATACTGCTCCAAAAGGATGATGTGTTGGTATATTAGTATCCACCGAGGTAAACCAACATTTCTAGGTACTCTATTGATGTTATATGTGACATTTATTTTTGGGATCTGACCATCATGTGAGGTACAACTAGGGACATCTAAGGCAAAATTATCCCTCTGTACATTCCTACCTATGATAGTGTGCTAGAGAAATCCATTTTTGTTAAGAGTCACTTAGTTGAATAGATACATCCATTGATAGTCTGTAGTTAGAATGTAGGAGAAGACATATCTGCGAGGTGGAAGTTGTGGGAGATGAGATTAAAGAGAGGTAAGAGGTGGAAAACAATTCTTCATGTTACCAGCACCACCCAGGTGGTCCACACTAGGATCAGGTAGTGGAGGATATGGGAGGTTACATCAATGTGCTGTTGAGTTTTATAACCTATGGGATCCATGAATTATTCGAGATATGATTTGTCTCTATTATACCGTATCATACTTTTATATACATGGGTGATAATCATTCATCTATTTTCATGATATTTGTGTGGGACTCAGAGATACTGGTTGAAATGTTAACTCAACCCTCATGCTTGGAGAATCCTACTAGAGAATACCCAATGATCATGCATTGGTGCCTATAGTGTGGACTAAATCTTAGTTGTGATTGTTTTGGATTGGATATTGTAGTAGTGATTTTTATCCCTTATGACATCAATCTTGGAATGGTCTTGTTACCTATAGGTTATGTTCATATAGATGATTATAAATGAATAATGAGATAATTTAGTAGAGTTGGGAAGAGGTTTTCCTCTATGGAGAAAATGAATCCTAGGCATTACATAATTGACTCATAAAAAGGAGTGTGTTGTTTATTTTGTCAAAACATTGGATATACTAACCCTTTATATAGTTGGATTATTATTCCACAGTTTCCTGCAGTGGTTTCGGAGTTGTCGAAGTTTTTGAAAAGGTTAATATAGTGGCATTGGCTAAGGTTCCTCTAAGATTATGAATTTTAATTTGTATATTCTCCAAGGAAGGGGAACATGGGTACATATTCCCTCTAGAAGAGATCTAATTTTTAGTTAAATAATAAGGTTTCAATGAAGTTTGCCTCATTACAATTATCCATTGTGGGTCAAGATGGAGTAGCATACCTCCAGTCAGTGGTTGTCACCCCTCCAATCCTACTGTGATCCAGGGAGGAGCATCTCATAGATATGTATTGTGAGACTTAACATTCATATATGCCCACATGGCAAGAACTTTATGAATATTAGAATGGTGAGGATCACATATTTCATTACTTATGAATCTTAGCATTACCAGTGGTATTATGGGAGGAGGTTTTGAGGGAGTTCCATACACCCCCTTTGGAAATACATAATGTTGTGATGATGATTTTACTCATACCATATACATTTTTTTGGTGTCTATAGATGAATAAGGGAGTTGTTGATTTTCTATATCAAGCCACACATAAAAATAAGTGATGTCCTAGAAAAAAGTTCTTAAGGGTTTGACTCAACAGCACTAGGTTCCAGAATGGGAGTGGGATGGGATATTAATTTACTTCATGATGATTTTACAATGTTCATCCAGGGACACAATACCATCAAAGTGGTCATTAATTAAATCAACATGTTGGTCATATTACTTAAATTTCATGAACAATGTTCAGGAAAGCACCTGGGATTCCTCTACGTGTTTTATATCATTCGAATTCTAAGATTCCCATCAATGATAGTCTCAGAACATGATGATCACCATACATCATGGTTGTAAAAATGATTGTGGATGATGCTTGGGACTCAACTGTGATTGATCATACTATTTCACCCAAATATCTATGGCTAGACAGAATGGACCATTCATGTAGTGTAGGGAATGTTATAAGCTTTCATGTTTATGTTTTTCCCTATTTGGGAGGATTCATCACGGTTGATTGATTCCTTGAGTATTCATTCACTAGTGGCACAATAATATCTATGAGAGAACATGGGATATGGAAGCTCAGATTCAAGTGAAAAAACCTCATATTTTTGGATAAATAATGGATTATCTCTTGGGGATATAAATCTCTAATTAGGGGAGAATGTAATGACTAGTATTTTCTACAATGTACTTTTATAAATTAATAGGGAAAATTCATAGAGTAGGAGCTGCAACAGAATGCGATTCTGAGGCCCAGTGTTATCGAAATAGTTCATTGATGTATTTTATTTAATTAATAGACCAATCTTAGAGTTTTTTTGATAAAGTTGAATAACTCATAAAAATGTTCGCAACTAAGAAATTTTATGGAATCCTTGTGTTTAGAGTAGTTGTATTACATTAGCCAAGGCCTAACGTTTCCCAATGTGGGACAACTGTGAAAGATATTTTTTGGATGTAACAATAATTAATATAATTAAAAAATAAAATTATTTTATATTAATTTTCAAATAACTCATGAATAGAGACTCAGAATGATGATATAATACAAACATTGTGTTCAAAATGTGTTTTTTCACTAAGTATTAAATAACATTGGTCATTGCGGTACTTTTATGGAAAAACCTGAATCAAATGTAATGTTCATTTAATAATTTAATGATAAATTATTTTGTAGATGTAGTGATGATTTCTCTTAAAAACATCCTTATTAAGTACTCATAGGTTTACCTAAATACCCCTAAAAATGACAGATAATCAGTCTATAGGGATTAAAGAATGAATCATATTGAGCGAATGATGACAGATCTAATATCAGTTCAGGGATAATCACTTGGTAGAGTTTGGAGAAATAATCCTCTCCTGTGGTGGATGATAAATCAATGATTTTATCATTGATCATCTCACCAATGTAGTTGGAGGATCTCGTCAATGACAACAACACTATTGTTACTCACCAATGACTGATCCAAAGAAAAGGTAGGGCACTGTCTATTGTTTGTTTTCCCCGTTCTTAAATTCAATGATGGATGCAGACCACCCCATGAATAGTTTGATCAGCAGTTCGATTTTTTGTGGGATGAGAATTATTCCTTCTAGAAAATAAATGGGGGTCAAATATATTTTATTTCTTTGTTCATCATGTTCCTATTAATAATTTTGAATCTATGATATCATAAAAAAGTCCAGGAGACATTTTGTGTGTGTATTTTTGCATCTCCTTTTATCCCCTCAATCTATCATTTTCTTCGTGTGATTTTCTCTTATGAAACCCAGCATAGATCAATCGACCATTGCAACCCCAATCCATCAAGAAATGATTTGAGATCAAGTATATAGTCCATCGATGGAACAGAAGAGGTGGGATAGTAGGCACGAAATGATTTTTCGGGAATGGAAGCACATAGAAGCAGTGTAAGGCGGAAGAACAAGGAATTAGTGTAAGGAAGTGGTGCATAGTTGTATTCGGATGTGATGGCTCTGGCATGATCAGGTGAGTCACTATGAGTCTGAAGCTCCGGTTGAGGTAGATGATGAGCTAGCACGGTGAGGATGATGGGTGTGAGCTACAATAAGAGGCTACAACATAAGATGGGGGACATGGAGATGGAAGACCACGGGACACCGTAGTGAGCGGGATCTCACTTTGTGTCATGTTGGAGGAACTTACAATGACGAGGCTACATAAAAGATGGAGGTGGGTTCCATCCACATTGAACACGGTGGTTCCACATTTACCAAAGGCTTGACGTATATTGGACCCTATTTAGGCTATACTATATGGGCTGGGTCCAGTAGGCTAGTGAGCTAGAGCAGTTTGGTTGGGCTAAGCTGGTTCGGGTTAGACCCAGATTATACCCAAGTTAGACATTTTCACTAAAATGACTATATCATTATAATTGATGGTCCATTTGTTGAACCCTTTATTGCTTTAGATCCCATGCAAAAAGATTGTAATCTTGATTTAGATTGATGGGTTTTCAACATGCAATAGTATATAGGGAGAGTTTCCCATAGTTCATTCCTTGAGGTATCAATTTTGTATTATGCCCACACCACTCGATATTATTCCCCTTTAGAGGTTATTTCCAAGGTAGTGGTATGATATCCCAACATGGGACTTTTTTAGTTCTCTATCACAACTAGTGGAGTTCTTTGGAAGTTACGTGACCTCTGACTTTATGGTGTTATTCTTCCGTATAGTGGGTTGTATCACTATGATTGTTGGTATTCTCGGAGAAAAATCCCATATGATAAGAACCACATCATTTGGGTTGTTAGTATCATCTGAGAATGATCCACTATTTTTCGGGATAGTAATTATTTGGTTGTTGGTATTCATTAGGAAGGATACCCTCTATATATGGTATGACCATTGAACAAATTATTTCCCTATGGGTGTGGCCAAAATCTGTAGGATCACATCAAAAGAGTCCTTTATGATATTATTGCTCGAGTAGTGAGTTTTCCCAAAATGATATCTCCTTGAATAGACTATAGGGAAAGTGATTGATTATGACTCAGCTATTTACCTTGTTAATGGATATCAGTATACGTAGATATCATTGATATATGTGTGTCAAACATATAACTATGTAGAAATGATTGCACAACATCTGTGTTGTACACTTATTATATTTATGTGTGATATTCTCCTTATATTTTTGTAACGTATACATTGGGTATTTTCTTTGTGTTGTTCATTAATTTTATTCCATCATGGTGTTGCTTCATAATGTTAATATGTGTAGTTTCTTCATTTTGTACCTTTGTGGTGTTCCATAGTTGTATTCCTTTGTGGTGTTCATTTATGGGGTTCATTTATGGTCTTCCTTAGTGATGTTCTGTAGCAGTGTTCCTTAGTCATGATCCCTCAGGGTGTTCATCTGTTGTGTTACTCTGTGGTCTTCCATCATGGTGTTACTTCATGGTATTTTCTTGTGGTGTTCTTTTTCAGTGTTCCTTCATCGTGTTCCTTGATGGTGGATATTTAGGTGTTCTTTAGTGGTGTTGTTTCATGATGTTTTATAGTCTTGTTCCTTCATTTATCACATTGATGGTGTTGCTTCATGGTTTTCATTAGTAGTGATACTTCATTGAGTTCTTTCATGGTGTTCCTTATATTTCTTCCTCTGTGGTGTTATTTAATGGTTTACGTTAGTGGTTTTCTTTTATGGAACCCATTAATGTATATTTTTTTTAATTTCTTATGTAGTATTTTCCAATTCTTCTATTGGGGAGTCCTGCTGAGTATTGTTTTAATCACCACTAACCGGGGCTTCGCAGGTACATGTCATGTATTATGAAGATGATCAATTATTAGACAGAGTTCTCTATGGACCTCAATAAGGTTGTTCTTTGGGAGATATGAAAGATTATTTCTACTCCTATTACTTCAGAAAACTATCCTACACATAACCTTTAGTTAGGTTTTTCTGTAGATGAGTTTGATGAACTTGTGCATTCACTTTTTCACATTAATTATATTGGTTGGACTTTATTCTTTCAATATTTACATTCTAGTTTCTACAATGAAAATATACTATTTGGATATTATGTATAAATTTATTGTTTATTATGTTTTTTTTATTTTGACATTTTGGGCTTGGATATTTATGTGTGTGAACAGGTACCTATTAATATGCCCCCAATTTCTAGGATATTCATACTCAGTGCTAGTCCTTATCCCCTTGTCTATTAGAGGTTGTCATGGGGGTAGTCGTGGCATGAGACCCTTTGAGACATGTCTTGAAAACATTATACTAAATTTATCATCAAATTTAATGGATATATATTACGTAATTTTTATTCTATCATCATAATTATGTTTGGGTCCAAAAGATTCATGTACCACATAAAATATCATTATTTTTCATAATGTAAATAACATCAAATGTTTTTTTAATGTAAATGTCTTTTTAATTTCTTATCAAATACATCAAATTTTGGAATATAAAATGTGAATTAGACTATGTAATAGAGGTATGTAGGGGAAATCTTCCAGAAAGGGTAGGCTGTTCATTGAAAAAATCAAAATCGTATTTCATGATAAGTGGGCTTCTGACTGAATACCTTGAATTAACATATTTTGTGATCTTTTTTGAAATATTCACAATTATTTATTAATACATGATGAATGACCTTTTCTTTTATTTCCTAATATTCAATCCAAATAAAATAATTAAAACTAGTAACACTCATACATGGATAACTAATCACATTAAATGTACCTTCTCCTATAGATTTCAGTGATGATGGCTCTTTGTATTACTTTGATTAGACATCAAATATTATAATTTGACTAAGTGGTTTTATCTAAAACAACAACATTATTATTTTAAATGATATATGTTTTTTATTTACATTTTTCTCATTATATAGTAGCCATGATTCATTAAAAAATTGTTTACTTATATAATTGTATGAAATTCCATGATAAATTCAATATTAAAACAATTGACATAATCTAGTGATAGATGGGTTGTAATATGCCATTATTTATTATTTATTTCATTTTAAATGAAGCGTGAAGTATTCAATAGCTATACACCTATTAACCCCTATGATTATTTTAAATACCATTTAATAAAAACATATAACCTCTCATTTTAATATCAAGGAATTAAAAGTATTAACAATATCAATAAATATATTTCAATATGTTTTTAAAATTTATAATTTGTTTATTTATTCATAATAACAATGGATTAAATTTGTTGAAATTTTATTTCATGCCTTAACAATATATTTTCATCAAAATTTGGTTTTATTTAAAATATTTTATCAAAATATTATGATATTTATATATATTTTTTAAAAATTTATTTTGTAAATTCAATATAATTTTTGAATTATGTATGTCTTTTTTTCCTTAGATAAATATTTTCTGATGTTTTTTAAAAAAATTAATGAATATTGGTAAATATTAATTTTTGTAAAAATCTAATATTATTTTGGTTAAATTAAAATTATACATTGATTCTTATCACAATGTAATATAGCATTCATTTATTTATAAAAAACATATTTATTTACAAATGAATTACCATTATATTTTATTTATATATGTTTATTTTTATTCATAGAATACACTTTCATGAAAATAATTTAATTATATGATAAATTTTTGTGTATCATAACAAATTTATTTAATCCCTATTTAATAATTGTATAAATGATATTTATTGGATTTAAATTCAACATAATATTTTTATAATATTTTTATTGTATTTAAAATATAATTTATGGAATTAATATTGGATTTATGAATATAAATTCATGTTTTTTAAAATGGCATTTCCTTGCGGTGTGTGTGATAGATAAAAATTTAATTTTTCCACATAATGAACTTGAAAAAAGTTTTATAGATTATATTTTTATAATAAAATTCATTAATATCATGGCATCAGTTAAATTTATTATTTCTAAATGGTTAATAGTAAAATATATAAAACGTTGTTAATAGGGTTAATGTTAAATTTTTTTATCAGTTGCGGGTTAAACAAGGAGATAATGGTATTATTTCAAAAAAATATATAATTTTTTATTATATGATGAAATTTTAACCTTATAATAGTATAATAAAGAATCCTTATCCATTATGAGATAATTTCTATCAAAATTTAACCTGAATCAATGGATATAGTAATGAAATTATATGTGTGGCCCAACCCCTCACATATAAAAACAATCCTCTTTCCCTCTATTATTCAAAACATTAGAAACATATTTCATAAAAATTTATTTTTCTCTTTCAATTTTGATTCTGCATCTACACCCTATAAACTTATTGTGTACATTTAAACATGGTCTTGATATTATTATTAATATACAAATATATTATTATAATTATTTACAATACAATTTCATCAATTTTACCATCCAATGGAAGATTAGTGTATTAGTCATTCGTAGGCGTGGACTACCACCTCCACATAGCTATATGAGTCATTTTACACCACCATTAATCATGGAAAGTTGTTATGATATATTTGATTTTTTTATATGATATATGTTATATAATAATGATTCTATATGAATATATTAATATTTAACTTTAATTCACTATATCTATCATAAAATATAAATTTATCATATGTGTACCTGTGAACTACAATGTCTATGTGACGAAGCAATTAATTTTTCATCACCAAATTATAAGAAATGTTATATATATATATATATAACATATGAATTATTTGGTATTTATATTATTTTAGAAAATTCATTATATAAATGAACCATGATATCTATGGATGGAAAATAACCACTAATCCAAAATATACATTGAAAATACCGTTTTTTATTGAATAACGAATGATGTAAATGAGTATTTTATAATGATTGGGTGACAATTTAATATAAGTAAATGAAATATTATATAATATTTATTATTATTTTTCTTTAGTTTTATTATAATAAACTTAATGTTATTATAAACAGAGATGGAAAACTTATCATGATTTTATGCATATGTTTTCTAATGGTGAAGTAATATAGATCTGGTCCTTACTCAACAAATAATTTTATTTTGGATGATGATTTATTTTTCATTCCTTCAGGAATATATTTTAATTTAATTTATTTATATAATTATGAAATAAATGTTACAAAAATACAATAATTAAATTTTTAACACTTTCTATTGTTATAAATTCAATCATTATACATTACTATGTAAATATAACATGATTTATTTACAAGAATAATCATTTTGATTCCCAACAAGAATAATTTTTTTCCTCCCCATCCTCAAGTTTAGTGAATAATATTTTAAAACGTGGGATGTTAAAAAAATATTTACTTTGGGAAATAAAAATGAGTAAATAAACATCATAGATTATTTAATAACCATGTAAATCTAAATGATTTTTCTCTATAAACATAATAAATATTGATTTTGAAATATCATTTAGTTACACATGAAATCATTATTACAATTCAATGTTGTACATAAAAAATAATATAATAACATAATAAAGAAATTGATAAAATGATGGTTCCATAGAAAACAAGGTAACCCATTAGAAATTTTTTTTGAAGTCATGTTTTTTCCAAAAATTAAATATTGATTCATTTAAAACAAATGATCATTAAATTGTAATTTCAAATCTAAAAATATTAGTGAAACAGTATTAGGAATAATAGAGAATTCATGTAGGTTTACTAGGAGATCATCTTCATAAAACCATAACAATAACACTCTCAAGAACACATTCAATCGGAATAAGCATTACAGTTAACTTCCAAGATATTTTATTTACAGAAAATAAACATTACCCAATGTGTAGGAAAGAAATATCTGGATAACAAATCATCATTAACTATATCAAGATATCCAATGATCATGAAAAAAATGATAAAAAATCAATAAAATAAATAAAATATTTTATATACATAATCAGAATCATTAAAATATTTTTTCTAAATCAAAATAAATAAACTTTTATATAAATATATAACTTTCCATTCAAAATGATCATTCAAAAATAAATTTCTACAAAAGGGATATATTGTTATTATTTTTTGAAAACAAAGAAACATATAAAGGATGAAAAATATAAAATAATGGTTTCAAGGGATGGGTAATCCATTTATTCAATATAAATTAAAATAATAAAAAATCATTAGACATTTCAAATTAATATCAGAACATTCACTATCAATTATGTTAAAGTATTATATATAAATTCTACTAAAATGATTAAAAATTGAATAAAAAATATTTTTTTATTAATTTCCATTTAAATAATTGTATAATATGTTATTAATATTATAATATATTGGTAAAAAAATATAAAGAAAATATTGTTAAAATAATTAATATTAATTTTTATGGTGCGGTATCTATTACCTCGATTCATACCATCTATATACGGTCATTATATTAAGAAAAAAATAAAATTTATTTTTTATTTAGATTCATATGAATCATTTTAAACATTAATAATGATTATTATTTATTAATTATCTTTTAATATGTATATAATTATTAAATTAAGATCATGATAATTTTTTTAACAATAACTGGATCATATAGAGAAAATGGAATTCTTATATTTAGAATACCCAAATGGGAAATTATTTGGTCACATCTAGAATAATTACCACAATATTATTATATTTTTTATATATTAAATTTTATTTCAAATCCCATAATTAAAAATATTTATTAATAATGAAATAAATTTCACTCTAATAGGAGTTATGTCAATATATATGCAATATAAATGTTTCTTTTTTTTGATAAAAAATCTAATAGGTATTATGTTTTAATTTGCAATTAAGGTCAATTGATTATGTACATAGTGATATTATTTATTTGTTTTACTTCTATATAGTATCTATGTAAATTTTTCATGAAAAATTTATTCCCATTGCATTATAGATGTGGTAATCCACATTAATAACTGAATGATGATACCATTATTTAACAGAAGGAAAATGTTAGAAATTAAATGATATATTATGTATATGTAATGATATAAATATAATTAATATCATGTATATATATATTAACTCTATTTTTAGATACAATCATAACTGGTTTGTATAGAATATGACATATATTGGTTCCAAATGTGGAAATCTCCATTACAGAGAATATAGATTTGTTCCACATTTTAATGAAGAAAGATGATTTTAATAGGTTATTATACTAAGATAAAAACACAATGTTCAATGGAATTCAATTTTTTGTGATTTTAGTATGTTTGAATAATATTTTTAGGAGGAAGAATATGTTATAAAACTAAAACATTTATAAAAAATCTATTCCACTTTTTTGGACAACCTTCTTTGTTTTAGAAATTATGACTAATAATGATAGTATTATTACATTTAAAATGCCACTATAACATCAATAGGGGAAAAATAAAGGTAATATTCTAGGAAGCTTTTATGATAAGGTTATCAAATTATTTTAGGAAGGGATAACATGTGATACCATTTTTTAATTGTGGGGATGGGTACCCTTGGAATTTAAAAAATTATAATATTAATCTTAATTTTTTTATATTTTTATATATCCCAAAAATTATTAAATTAAAATATATGATGATTGTGGAAAAAAAATCCGGGAATGTTTTTACAAGTTCACAATATAGTTTTACACTTATCACTTTGGTATATACCCCATTAACCATTTTAAAAATTATCGGGATATCAATGTTATTTATTCATTAATGGTCATGAAGATTACTATAAATGGAGATATTTTCTATATATGTAACATGGATTAATGTTTTGGATATATTAATTTCACTATGATTATTAATTTTTATATTAAATTTAAATCATTTAATAAAATAATTTTTATTATTTAATATATTTATTGTATTCATTATACAATTCATTTTATTTAACATTAATAACATAAAAATTGTTATGGAATTAAAATATAAAAAAAATTATATATTCAATATTATACTCTATTTATCAATAATATTTGTTGGAAACATTAAATAACTCATAAAATATAAAAAATTTAAATCATTTACCATATTTCAATTCTACGTGAACAAACACTATCTCAGTGTTCCATTAGAATTTACGGTACTTATATCATAACTATATATTCATAAAATATTAACATCATAAAAAATATCCTTTATTATAAAAATAATAATGATGATTCCCAAAAAAATTATTTTCCAAATGTGTATTTAAGAGATAATTTTAATATCTGGAGAGTGACATTGTGATTTTCTCTATTACATAAAATAATATAAAGGTGAAAAGAATTTCAAATTAATAAATTTATATTTATTGATAATTTGAAATATTTTGGACAAAATATACTCATAATTATAAATAATGGAATGTTTTTCAATGAATTTTATTCCTTATAACCTTTTAAACTCCAACTTTATCATTTTAGCTTTATAGTGTTAACCAAAATAAAATATCGTTATTATTACAAAAAAACACAAATAGAAATTATAATATATAAACTAATTAAAAATTAATTAAAAACATGATATCCATTTTTTCAAGATATTGTTTGTAGATTTATAGGAAATCTAAAAGATGATTAATCCCATTCAACAAGAACATATATTTTATTTTGAAAAAAATGAATTTCTGTGTATAATAATGTTTTTAAACAAAACTATATATATATAATTCTACAAAAATTCCATTATTTTTTTATTAATCATGATTTTATGTTTATATTTAAAAAATAATATAAAATCTAAATTATATATAAAAAATGACGAAAATATAATAAATTTTTAAATAAATTTTTTTTCCACTATTTGTTGAAAAATAAAGCATTATTAAATATTTACAAATATTCATTTGTAGATAATTTTACATTGATAAATTAAAATTTTATTATAATTATTTTCAAATTAATATTATATAATTCTTTAAGTTAATTTTTAAAATTAATACATTTAATTCATGGACACCTATTTGATAATGATATTTTTACTTTGATAGAAAAATACTAATATCCTTATAAGAAATATAAATGTGTAAAATAAAACTCATTAATTATAATTATAAATGAAACTGAATAATCATTATATTTCCTAGATTCATTTATTCCCCCTATGAAGTGTTATCAATAAAATCTAATTTTTTATTATTATTTGTGGGGATACCATACCCTATACAGTTTTTCATGTCCCTTATTTTTTCTACATACAAATGGTGTGTCCAAAAATTATTATTAATGAGATTAACCTTCTTTGATGAAACATTATTTCTTTAGTCATTAATCTAATCATGTTTTACCTCATATAATATGTTTTTATTGAACATAATTAATCAGTGCAGAAAACATGAGAGGCATGTGTCACATATATTATTCCTAACTAAATATAAAATACTTAAAGTTCATAATATAATCAAATAGTTAAGGAAAACTAGTAAAAACCTAATAAAAATTTATCCATTACTTTTTCTTTTCTGATTTACCATTTACATTAATTAAATTTTAAAGAAAACATATAACAATTTTCAATTGATATACATTACAAAATATGTAATCGTATTATTCAGTAGAAAGGTCATTCCATCAGATATATATATAATGTTTCATCATATCATGAGTAGTAATTATATATTGTTGAATCAATATCATCTTATAATTCCTTTTTTATACTAACTATGTTCCCAACATCATTATTTCTATATCATCCACCATAGAAGATTTATTTTGAAATCACTACCCATATATTTATTCAAAACGTGCATTCAATAATTTAAAATAAATGTTATTATTATTTTCAAAATTTTTCAATGAAATACATAGTTCCCAATATTATAGTTAATCCACTTAAAAATATCAAATCATGTCTTCCAAATTTTATATCTTTTCTCTGACTGGATTTTAGATTTAGGACACAATGATTTATTAAAATTTAATTCAGTTAAAAACTTCATCTGAAGGACTTTTCAAATAATAGAATTAAATCTAGAATACCACATATATAAAATAAAGAGAAAAAAATAATTTAACATGTCTATCTATTTTATGTTAACATAATAATTTTCATTGGAAGATATATCCACTAAAATATTAAGGAAATTTGAAAATTAAATAGTAAATAAACAAAAACTAAAGTCACATTATTACCATGAGATGTATTTGGAAAACCCATCACAATGTACGTAGATATATTTTTTCATTTAAAATTTTACAGGGAAAAAGGATAAACTATCCCTTTGGTAATTATCATTTTTCTAAACATTATAAATGTTAACCGTTTAATAATTAGTAAAAAAAATCTCTATCAACTCTATACCATCATTACTATTCTAAATGATCTCTACACATTATAGTTCTCTATTATGAATGAAAAAAATGGACTACATGAATTTTAAAATAGTCTCCTCTTTAACTGAAAATCAACAAGTGAAAATAAACTTTTTCCAAATATGGTAAGTCCATCATCATCACCATTAAATTCTTGAATCATACCATTCATAATAGAATATGGATTTTATAATAGAAAATTATCCTCCCACTAATATTTGAAAATAAATTTATAAGGGGAAAAAATTATAACACTTGAAAATACTATTATTTTCTAGGAAACCAATTTTATATGAAAATTTTCATCAAACATTGAAAATGGTCATTTTTCAATAATAACATATTTAATATAGAAATATATTTCAAAGAAATAATCAATTTTTTTTACAGTATGGTATTGAATGTTTTAGTCATTTTACATAATTAGTTTCATCCATATTCTATGCCTCACATTAATCTCATTCAGTGGTAATACTTACATAAAATTGTCTTGATCATTTTAAATTGAAAACATCAGTACACATAAATTATTCATCCAAAGTTTTATTAAAAAATACACATAATATTATTCTATAAATTCTATTACATAATTTATCAAATGAGGTTCTAGTTGAAATGATTTTGTGGAAATTAGATTATCCTTCGGCATCACAATGTGGACAGGCTTAATCATTGAAGATATTTGTAAAATAAAAAAATATTCTACATTAATATAGGAAAGGTATAAAATAGGTTCAATCATCAATATTATCTTTAGTTAATGGAAATAATTTCCAAACACTCTCTTTAATGAAAACTGAAATCATTTTCATGTCAACATAGGTAATGATCAAGATGAAAAATTAATTTTCTATAAAAAACTACCTTGGAAAAAAACAAACTATAAAAATTAAGAATATATGTATGTATTTTTTAGGTCTTTTCAATTCATAAACAACATTATTTTTATCATGGTCAATTTTATACAACATCAATTCCACCACTATTTAGAAATCAATTCATAGGTTTATTTAAAATAGACTACCATCCCTGATGAATATCAAGAAAATCCATGATCAGAGGAAAATGATACTTCTTCATAAAATTGTTGTTATTTAGTGATATTTATTCAATGAGATAAATCATAGACCAATGTTTATTTATAATAAATACAATAGTACCACACCATGGTGAATTGATAGGATAAATGAATCATTTATATACAAGATTATATATATTGTTTTTCAATTTGAAAATATAAATATTGTATACTCTATAAGGTTAAATATTAATTGTATTAGAATTCAGAACTAATTTAAAAATAAAATAAAAATCATGATCAGGTGTATTACAACACAACTATTCATGAAATATATCCATATATTACTTAAAAATAAGGAAATAATCTATAAAAACAGTGTACCTCATCTCAAAAAAATTCGTAGGATAATGCTCAATTCAATCAATTATTGTTTTCTCAATATTATGATTTTTTATCAAATGTATTAATTTAATGCAGTCTAAAAAATCAAAGTCATTATGAAAAAAATAATATTATCATTAATCTATCATAGAATGGTATATGTGAAAACAATTAATATATAAAATAATATAAAAAATCATAATGTTATATGGCTATAATGTTTTAGGAAAAACAATTCCATAAAAATTTAAAGAAATATTCATATATTTAGTTTTTGTTTAAAACATACTCTAGGGTTTTTTTACAAAATGAGACTGCTTCATTTCATGACGAGATAATTCAATTTATCAAAAAACTTATTGAATTTAAATGAGATTGTAGACCCTAAATCAAAGAATTCATTGTTATAATATGAATAATGATTTTATATACCTCACATGACATCATTTGATGATAAAATATCTATATATATTGTTGCAATGAATATAGAAAAAAATTTATATTTTAGTTTGATGATTTTAGACCTTCATTTAAATCATTAGAAAAGTACATATACAACAAATAATATCATTAATATTAAACCATCTTATCCTCATATAATCATTATTTTTCTGATGAATTTGAATAGAGACATGTTCCACATGCCCAAATATTCCACATCATAAATAATTCCAAAATTGTGTTAGACATTTCACACGATTCTTTTTACATCCAATATCATAATATAGATACATTAATTTCATACCAAAAAATTTTATTGATGGAATCAGAAACATTTCTTCCATATGGAAATTTAATTTTGTACTCTTTCATATTATATAGAAACATCATAAATATATATTTCTGCTACGTGGGTACATCAATCATGTTTCCCATTAATTTTAAATTCATTGGTAATGAAACAACATAAATATAGAGTATTAAATACTATGTATATAATATTAATATTAATATTATGATCCAAAATAAATGTTTTTGAAAACCATTCTAAACTGATGAAATTTTCTTCAAACAAGGCCATCGAATAATCTATAATTTCTATCGATTGAAATAAATGTTTTTAAATCATAGTTTAAATAGAGAAAGGAAAATATTTCTTATTAAATTTATCTTTAAATGTTTCCCATTCAGTGAAATAAATTTCATCTCATTCAGTAATACTCATTAAAAGTTACCATAATTAATTATCATACCCATTAGATGTTTATATAATAATAGTAATATTTTGATGTTCTTAATATTCCATGAAATGGGTTATCTTCTCCATGGATTTAAGATATTATTCATAGATCACCAATTTTGATGATCCACTTAATATTTAAGGGTGTTGTTATAAAAAAAATACTCAAATAAACACATGTTCTTCCTTAGTGAACATTATTTTCCCCTCTAATTCATTACCCAAGAGTTTATATAATTCATCATCTAATCAATCACATTTTAAATATAAAAATTAAAATTTTAACCATTCCATGATGCTAATTTGTATGGAAATAATTATTTATGTAAATTCCTATAGCAGATTACTTATTGTAATTATAGATAAAAATTAATAGAAAATGATTAGATGAATTAACATTATAATAATACAATAATATATAATCAAAAAAAAGTTATTTAATTGGATAATGGTATTTAAATCTATTGTTATAACCTATATTATATCTAATCAATTTCTATATTACAAACTACAGGGATCAGACAAAAATTTAAAACAAAATATCATTTTAAATGGTATTTCATCTTATTTCTTTCTCGATGATTCTTTTTATTTTAGAGTTGTTGAATATGATTTCATAAATGCTACAAAATAAACCTATAAATTACTAGTGTGATAGTGCAACATTATAACCATTTTCACCATTATACATGAAATTTAAAATAAAACAAAACTTTATGGAAAATCACAATTATTTTCTTCATAACTTATAATTTGTATTAATCACCATTAAAACCATATAAAATTATCTAAAAATATAGGATGAGAACCCAAATCATGATAATGGATATTATAAAATTATAATAAATCTCAATATTTTGTTTTAAAATAAATAGATAATAAAATAGGGTTCACATTATAATAATAAAAAATGAGGTCAATAGTTGTTTAGTTAAAAGTCAAATCCTCTTTAATAACTAATATTTTCTACAAAAATATGAAAAAAAACATAAAAATTTGTAATCACGAATGATCCATTAAAAAAATTATAACCCATGATATTTTTTAAATGATACATTTAATCCTAAACGTGATTCATTATTCCTCTAATGCAGAAGGAAATTCATCTTAATACTGAAATAAATATCTTTTATGGAAAATTAATATTAAAAAATACAAAATTCATATAGGTACATTTAGTACCAATCATAATCAAACCCTTGTTAGATCATTATTTTTTGAATAAACACTACATTCATTTTCTAACTTAATTAAATGTGGAACATAATTACACAATGAATTGGAGATCTATATCATGTTCATCTATCATCCTAAATTATATCATGCTAATCCAACATCAAAAAAAAATTTAAGAACCATATCATTCATGAAATAAGTGAATATTATTCCTATATTAACATATAAAAAAAATTTAAAAATATTTGAAAAGTATTTATAGATGTAGTTATTTTTATTTCATTTAAACTTTAATTTTAAAAAATAATAATGTCATTAAAATGGAATGAGTTTTTTTCATTGACGCAATCCTAGAAGATTATATTAGAATAAAAATATCATATAATGACTATGGGGGTGGAAAATTTCTATAAATTATTGGAATAAAAATTTTATTGAGTGTATCCATTTTGAAAACCATTATTTTCAAATAATAATATAAATAAAATTAAATTTTGGACTATTTTTTTCTTATAAATAAATACTTAAAATAGTTTTATTAATATGGATGTGGATGAAAATTATTTAGAGAAATATATATTTAAATACATGTAAATTTAGTTTTAAGTTAAAATACCCATTACCTAAACAATTAATCATAAAAAATGATATATTTCATCACAATTTATAATCATAGAGTTATTAAATAATTTCGTAGAACAAATCATAAATATTATTCTTCTTTTTTTCAAAATTATTTCCAAGATAAATTTAATTTCACAATCAATTAAATTATCATTAGTTGATTGGATAATATCTGACTTATATGTCAAAAAAGATTTCCGTAGTAATACTCATTCAAAATAGGTCCCTATTCCATCACATATAAAATTATAATAACTACATGATAATAATTTATATATATTAACATTAATTTAAAACACATTGATGAGTGTTGATAATAGATGGTGAACTACAATAAAATCAAGGAGACGATAGGTTTTACATATAAAATGGTATGTTCAACAATTTTCAGAAAACATGATTCAAATATAGTAAGTACTATTTTAACAATATTGAAATATTAATAAATTTTAAATATAATATTATTTCATTAAATTCAATCATATATATAAACATTCTCATGCAGTCCTAAAAAATAAATCATATTACTGCATGGAGGTGGTAATGGCTATATACACAAGACTGATCTTATAATTCTTCATTGGATGGAAAAATAAGAAATTGTAAGATATATTATAATATTATAACGAGAGATATGTTATTATTATCACATATATATATATATATAATATTACATATGTTTTAATCATATATATTTTTGACGGAAGATGATATACATTGGTACATGTGAGGCTAGTCTGATGTTCAAATGAATGATTGATTCTATTCCAATTTTTTTAATGGGGTAAATGGATATATGTATTTACAGTAACATAAAAAATAGAATAAATAAATTTATTTATTTTTAACTCATTATTGATAATTATTTCAACTAGGTAGTCTAATTAATAAGACTAAATCATTCATATATGAGTTTTTCCTCTTATTAGGAAACACTCGATTACATTACCCAAATTCCCTTACTAATGGATATTTTTTTAAAAATAATAACTATATAAAATTTGATTGATGTTGGGAATATATTTGGGTTTTTCATGGATATAATAGAGTGTCCAAAAAGTCATAATATGATAGGATAGTAGGCTCCATTTATATGTGGGGGGTACCCATAGAATATTATAAAGAGTTATATTAATTTATATTAATTTTCAGGTTCAGGTGGCCCCAAGTAGATTCAATTAGAAGTTAAAATTATAATCTATTTAAATATAGTCATCTAATAAAATTTTAACTGTTTAATATTACTTTTTACCCTTTTCACTTGGTTTTAATCCTCATTACCAATTTAGACAATTACAGTAATATTTATATTTATTTACACATTAATGGACATGAAAGATACAATAAATTAACAAATTACCCATAATTAAATCATGGTAAAAAGTTTAAAACAATTCTAATTATCATTGTATATTATAAAAATTTATTTAATATTAAATCATTTAATAAATTAATTTTTTTATAATATATCATTAACGTTATTTTTGGGACTATTTACTTTATGTTTTTTATGTAATGAATATAGTAATGGAAGTCGAATATAAATATTTAAAAAAATTATGGATGATATTTATCTAAAAATGTCATTGGAATCTTTATCTCCCCATATATATTTATATTTTGTAGTTGTAAATGCATTAATGTTTTTTCTACTATTTGCATAAGTAATGTGTAAATTTTGCAGAAGAATTTAGGGTAATTAGTTCATCAATAAAAAATTGAAATAAATTGAAATAAAAATACATAATTTCTATTAAAATAAATTTTAATATTTTTTTAAATAATATTTGTATCCTTATGAAATCATTGATGATAAATATGACAACCAAAAAATGGCATAATGATTTTTCATTACATAAAACTGTAAAGGTTGAAATCAAATAAAAAATGAAAATTGGAAATATACTTGAGTTTGGATGATTATGGGTTAAATAAACTAAAAAATATAGAAAAGGAATGAATTTGAACAAATTATAATCCTTTTATAATAATAATCCTTCTAAATTAACTCATTTTTCATTTACTATGTTAATTTTTTTACTATTTTTATTATCTTTATTATTTATAATAGGAACAATGAAAATATTGTATGTACTAATTTTCAACCCCCTCTTTCAAAAAATTTAATCAGTTTACCAATATTCATTATCTATAAATGGAAAATTTTAATGTTAAATTAAACCAAACAAATGAAAAAAAAACCATTCTTTCAATTAAATATCTATTTATGTATATTTATTATTATAATAAATTCATGTAAATAATTAATCACAGTGACCATAATTGGATTACTAAATCATGTAGATATAATTATAAAATAAAGCTATTAAAAAATAGAAATTTATATTTTAATGTTTTAAAAATATTAAAAAGGTTTCAATAAATTTTTTATTTTTCATTCTTAATTAAAAAATTAATCATTTTAGAAAATTATCAAAAATTCATCTAACGATATTTAGGAAAAAATGATTTATAAAATGAAGTTCATTTGGTAAAATTTTTTCTATTTTTAAAATTTGAAATTTAAATGAATCCATATAATGAATGAAAATCCAAATTTTATTATAAAAATGTTTTTTAAATTTGGAATAAAAATTTCTAAATAAACATTTAATGAATGTGGCAGTATAAATTATAATTACAGTATATTAATAATAATTTCTAATGAGTTTTCATAACATTGAATTGGTTTAAATAAAAATTTTATGATCTATATAATCCAATTATTATGTATTTAAAATAAATTAATGTATTTCTATATATTTCATGTTATGATTTTAATTTATTATATTCAAGATCTTATGAAAATGTATGAATGTTATCATTGGGAATCATCCAAGTTTTTTTCATCAATTAGGAATCATTTTTTTCATTTCTACATATTCATTAAAAAATAAAAAAAATTCTTTAATATTATACCAATATTATTTAATGAATATAACTATATTATACAAATTTTTTTTTGGTTTAGACTAAATTAGAAGCATTTTTCAAAAAGTATTACTTTTTTTAAATGTGAATGGATCTTTTTATGAAATACTGAATGTATAGCATTCCCCACTATCACGACTCGACCCTACACGGGAATGATCCACAACTACCACAAGCCCACCTCCATAGGCCACAGGCTGGCAACAATTGTCAAAGGCTAAAAAATTAGGGAGGCCTTTGCATAAAGACCTATACGCACACACACAACAACTCAATGAAGAAGTGCAGAGAAAAAAAGTAAAGTAAATTAAAGTAAAGTACCAATTGCTATAAACAACCACAAAAAGTGAATCGACCTATACATTGTACAAAGAAAGTGATGAAGGTAAACTGGAAAGAAAAGGAAAAAATACATGCCCAACCAGAAAAGTGACACAACCAGGCAACAGGTGAACAAAATTAAACAGCTGGGAGAGTACCACACCTGGAACCCAAATACTACCAACACACATGGTCCAAGCTCCCAAACCCCTATGCTCTGTTGAAGTCATGACCAAACTATCCGTCTTCTGAATGGGAACACAAAGTTCGGGCAAAGCCCAAGAAGTGGTGAGTATAAAAATACTCATTAGGATTCCATGAAGGCTCGAGGTAGAAACAAAGGTGTTACTATAGGGGTGATAAGTAGATAAAATGGAGAAAATTAATGGAGTATAACCGAGAGTTTATTAAAGAGTACACCTCAACCCAATAAGAGGAAGGAATAAGACTTGTCCTATCACAAGGAACAAGAAACGATGTGAATATGAACATCCCATAGAGTATTCCCTACATATTTTTGGATAGTAGACTCGTCCAACCATGAGAAGCCTGACACGGAAAGCACGTGGTAAACCTCATGCGTCTTCACCTCTCCAAGAGTGAGAGTAGCCAAAACCCCATGAGTGGGTACTAAAAAAAGGTATACATATATATGCTCAGTCAAGAAACCCGAAAATGATAATAAGGGGATCTTTGTATCGCAGCTTAACCCAAGAAATTGAGTATCCAATAGTCCGAGAAGTAAACACAATTGATTCCCAGCATCCCATACATCTTCCCCGAACTGCAAGTCAAGGGGCTCAAATCACCACACCTCGACACTATTTACTTTGGGTGGCACATACTCTCCTGCATAGTTTTTGGTCATGTTACAAGGACACGTCTCTGTGGGGAATGCACCCCTCATTCTTGAGAGTTCTGTTGAAATTCAAACCACACCTCATCACTGTCACATAGTTGAGAGGTCCTCAAAGTCATGATGTCACATCACTAACCCATAAAACCAAGGGTCCCTCTCTAGTAGTCACACAGAAAAGTCACTGAATAGCCTCATAAGAAGTCATGAGTTTGAAATACCAATGGGTGACCCACTGACCATCCTTGTTGGTGGGTAACACTAATAAATCATCAGGTGAACCACTGCCCTGCCCTGCTGGAGGGTAAACCTAGAACATGTCGACAAGCGACCCACTGTCTAGCCCTGATAGAGGGTACACCTAGAACAAGTCCATAGGCAACCCACTACCTATCCAAGCTAGAATTTATACCTAGAAGAAGTTTAGAGGAGACCCACTTCCCATCATTTCTAGAGGGTAGACATGCAAAAAGTTGACAGCCAACCCAATTCCCAGCCCTTCTGGAGGGTAGACCTGGAAGAATTCGATAGGAGACCCACTACACAGCCCTGCTGGAGTGTAGACCAAATGAGTCGTTGGGAGACCCACTGCCCAACCCTACTAGAGGTTAGACCCTAATGAGTATTCAGGTGACCCACTACCCAGTCTATGCTAGAAGGTAGACCCAGAATTGGTCCTATAACTCAGCACTGCAACTGACATCTCTGAGTGTTAACAATGTTACTAACGTGCGTTGGTTTGGAGTGCATAAAAGAGTCCTCCTTCCAACACCCCTTTCATGTTTCCACATTTAATAAGATCTCAAACGTGGCTCCACATTCCCAAACAGATCGCACCATTTCAATCATCATGGATAAACTTTCGAGATAGACCATTTACTCTCCTAAAACGGTCAACTGGTGAATATGGTACTATTCAATGTCGCTATCTAGTGTCGGGCCCACAACAAGATCTTGAAACAGAACAAACAGATCACACAAATGTTATCCCCTCAAAAACACACACAGGATTGACTAATCGATCTCCCAAAAAGGAAACCCGGTGAAAAAAAGTAATATTCACCATAGCCAGCCCTGGTTAGACCAACAACACGATCCCGAAAAAGGGCGGGAAAACATCTCCATCGTGATGCTCTCATAAAAACACGTCAAATTGACTTCGTACTTGCATTGAAATGATGTCTGGAGAAAAAGATGCATTTCTCCATACCACACATGAGCGGTGCTTCGTAGGACTTGCATCTCTGTCCCGAAGTGCAACGAACGGATCACACCATTGCAGTCCTCTCGAAAAATTACATGAGATCGACTAATCACATGTCTGAAACTGACACCCAGTGAAGGAGATAGAAATTTAACATCAATGCCTAAACCGACCATTGTGGGGCTGACACCATCGTGTTGAATTTAATTGGGCTGATTGCACCACTGTAATGCTCTCGAAAAAACACACAAAATCGACTGCTCGCACACCTCTAATGGACATATGATGAAAAAGAAACAAATAAATACATGAATCTTAAAAGACTTGTTGTGGATCCCACACCTCAACTCCGCTTTCAATTCCCCAAACCTTACTGAAAACCATCGTCTCGACGCCAGGGTTGCAACACCGCTAATGGTACGTCAATCGGATTTCAAATACAGACGTAAAGTCCGATACAAGATTCCATCAAATAATAATAATTATATGATTATATTTATACTTGGGAGTTTTGAGTAACCAATACACGAGTCCAAATTAAAAATCCAAGATTGGAATCCAAATGACCGTATCATGGTCTTTGACACGCTGCAACAGATGGCACATTAATCAAACACTCCATACTAATGTTACATCTGAATCAGCGTTTATAAATTAGAATAAAATAATTATTTTTAGGGTGTTTTTATAACCCACTCCCCGAGTCAGCGAAAGGTACCCAACATTGGTCTTAAAAACACCATATCGAAGATATAGTTACACTTCCACTGACGTCAAATGAATTGGTTGTCGCACATGGATGTTACACCCAATTAAATATTTTAATAATTGTAAACTTATTAAAATTATTAAAAATAATTTTTTTATTTAATTTTATTCAAAAAAATTTCATTCTCGTTGGAACTTTCTATCTCCAATTAGTGGAGAAGCCTTTTATCTCCACATGTGGGTCGCGACACTTCCCACCGCCTGCATGGAAATTCATTGCCGCCTTCGGAAGCCTCTTCCAACGCCGTCGCCATGAACCGAGCCACACCACCACTGTGAGGCCCCCCAGATAGCCGCCTTCAGCTCACCAGACCGCCTCCTGACTGTCGCCAGACCACTATCGGACCACCACTGGAAAAATAGTATATTCTGGGGTCCACTAGGAACACCCAGATGTTCAAGAAATTATTTCGAGCATAGATATGGGATCCTTGGGACCCGATCTATAGTGTTGTGGCCTTCACCCAATTATTAGTTGCTATTTTGAGACGGAGAAAATTAGCCACCACGTCCACTCACCATCACGGCTCCTCCAGTGTGCAAAAATTGAAACGGATAACAAATCTGGACCCCATGGATTGAGAGAATCACAAACATATATATTACACCATGTTTCGTCGATGAGTTGACAGAACCACAAGTTAGAGGATGAAGAACGTAGAGAATAGATGGATTTCAGATACATTTATAGGCTTCGAACACAGATTTATGACTGTGTTAGTGTGGCCAACAGTGATTGATAATGAAAATGAAGAATCAATATGAGCATGAATGAATATCATAGAGAAAACTCAATCGGAAAATGAAATTGGAATAAATCCTACTTCGATTTGTTCATCGGTCGATGGCGACGTGTTAGCTGCGATCCCTCGTCGATCCGTCGAGGCTTCGTTGTCAATCTGCCAATAGAGATAGTAGAGGAGAGGAGGATAATAGGTTGTGGTGAAGTATGGGATCTCTAGGGGAGAAGGAATGTGTATGGGGGAAGGGAGAGTGGAGTATTAAATAAATTAAAACGAATTAATCACTTTAATTAATAAAAAAATTTAACCCAATTTAAATTTGCATCTGAAACCCCCAATGGCTTTAATGTCAGGTCGCGCCTAGGGAAAAACCACCTCCTGACCACTAGGGAGGTCTTATAATTCTAATCTCGGGCCTCGTTCAAAAATTATAATATTTAATGCCAATGGCCGTTAAATTACGAAAACACCCATAGTGTCATTTTTCAAAGAAGGCTCACAGCTGTGGAAATTACACTCGTCCCAGGGTAAAAGGCATGCTCCGGACTCAATGGTGCCCTCAATTTTCCCATTTGAGCTACCATTTAGGAGTTATTCCATTTATTTTGTGTGCCCAGTGTGAACACACTGAAAATTAATTTATAGCCACACTGTAGCTCGAAATATCACGCCGTCTGAAGGTGATTCTCCAGAATAACATCAAGAATATTACAAAGTCTTTAATTGGAAACATCAAGTTCTTAAATCATTCCCTCCTTAAAGATTTTCATCCTTGAAAAGAAAAACTATTGAACAACTCAGGGTTATAAGCTCACAATTGGCTCTCTCATACCCAAAAGAACACTTGCACAGTTCTGCGTCACTGCACAAGAACCAAAGGACTGATCTGATCACGTGAGGTATGCCCTTGATGAGGGCATGCATAAGATCATGAACACTTCCTTTCAGATAACACATGTGGGTGATGTTACGCACCTAAACTAGACTTTGGGTTTTGTACAAGGTGGTGGGGACCTCGTCATCCCAGCGCACAGTCTTAAATGCCCTGAAGGACCTTGGGGGTAGCTCACCTCCCCAGCCGATCCATTACATCACAGGGTGTGACTTGATATCACTATTTGAAATAAGGACAAGGCCCAATGATTCTATATATCAGAATATCCATATCGTGAAACACCCATGAAATTTGGTCACACAAGGTTTCAGAGTCGAGGTCTCACAACCAAGACTATCCTACATGTTTGGAAAGAGATGGAGTCGACACCATCGACTAATGGATAAGGTTCTACACCTTATAATCTTCTGACACAGGGTTACACAGATTCCCTGTGTCACCCTGGTTACAACTCAAGCAATGAGCAGAGAGAAAATCATTTCATACACAGAGTCTAACAATTCTTCTGAAAAATTAGAAGAGCTGTAGAGGGTATCTCTTATCACCTCATGCTCTGGAGGATCGTAGTCATCCAAAGCACGCGACTGTCTATGGTCCCAACTTCCACCTCTCGCATCCTGACGTGCACCGCCTGGTGGTGATTGGAAGACCTCATAAGGTTATCCCCCACTGCCAGCTCCTCATGCTCCTCTCCTAGCACCACCTCTCTGGGAACTACTCAGATCATGGTGTTCCCTCTGCCTTGGTGGTGCACCTACATCCTGCCTGATATTCTCTATATTCCTTTTCAACTAGTCTCGTGGCAAGTGACCTTACCCATTGTGATCATAGAAACGACACTCTTTGTGCTACCATGGTGCCCTCCGGCGCCACTATGGTGTATGAAAACGGCCCAGAGTCAACACATAGAAGGGTATCTTGGGATTAGACCATGTATTCTTCCTCCATAGTGGTGAACGACCACATCTCAGAAACAAGTCGTGGGGAGTTCTCCTGGGTTGAGGCTTCATCTGCTAATGCCTACTAGTTATGGCAGACATCTCTCTTTATCGTGCCTACTTCCACCACCAACAGAGAAGCATGACCGAAATCTCTCTATCACCATCACCTGATCTAGCACCTCAACATATGTGGAAATGCCCAAGAGTACAATGAAATAATGAATCCTTCTTTGGAGACCATGATAAAACTTTCATTCTTGGAATTTTCCGTCGTAGACCATGTCCGTGTAAAAGCGTGCATGGTTCGCTTACCTTGTCACATACTTAGTCACCATCATCCCTCCCTACTAAAAATATAGGATCTCCTAGATTCATAAGGTGTCTAAGAAGGAGGGGTAAATCTCCTCATGAAACAGCAACTGAATGTCACCCAAGAAAAGTGAAGACTCATCAAGTAACTGAGTAACCTGACTCCACCAACACCTAGCTGCTCCGTGGAAAAGGCTAGCGGCCAAGGCCACCATCAGATCTTCCGGTGTCTATGCATGACTGAAGAGGCAATCCACTATCTCGAGCAAAACCTCTAATGCTTAAGGGTATGGCTCACCACTGAACCTCAATGGTCTCTATCGCTGGAACTCACATAGCGTGCTCAACCTGCGCTCAAGCTCAGTCTGCTCTGCTTAAGATGTTTGCTGATCACCAGGTGGGGGTGCTACTACCATCCCACTCGAAGAAAGGGACTCACATGATGGGTCCTAGACAGAGGCATCATAGCTTATAGGGTAGTCTTCATGAACCAAAGCTGGTATCATGGCTGTTTCCTTTGTGGAGACATCATGAATGTTATCAAAAAGTTCTGCAGTTAGATTAGAATATATGTATATATAACAGTCACAAAAATGGGGAGCTGACTCAAGAAAAATATTCAAGACTCAATCCAATGTGATGCACAAACCAATTTCCTTACAACAAGTGTGTCAGTATGCCGAGTCGACAAGAAGGTTATCATGGTCCTGGTGAATAGATACGGCGGCCGCCGCAACATCACTGGACTCCCTGGTCGTAGAGACGCTCTCATGACCCATTGACATTGTTGCCCTAAATCCCAACCAATTCCTTTTTAGGGACATCCGCACAACATCACAAGGAATGAACCACCACTGATACCACTTTTTCATGACCCGACCCTACCCAAGCTCATGCCGCAACTACCCCAAGCCTGCCTCCATTGGCCAGGGGCTGGCGACAAGTGCCAAAGGCTAAAAAACTCGGGGAGGCCTTTGACTAAGAACACGTAGACACACACACATAAAATTCAATGCAGAAGTGCAGATAAAAAAAGTAATGAAATGTAAATTAATGTACCAAATGCAATAAAGAACCACAAAAATTTCATCGACCTCTAAACAGTAAAAAGCATGTGCTGAAGGTAAACTGGAAAGAAAATGGAAAAACACACACCCAACTAGAAAATTTCCACAACCCGGAAAGTGGTGAATAAATCTTAACTGCTAGGAGATTCCCACGCCTGCAACCCAACTACGACCACCACACGTGGTCCAAGATCTTGAACGCATACACTCAATTGAACACAAGACAATCCTGTCTGTCGTCTGCAAGGTAAAACTAAGTGCTGGGAAATCCCAAGTAGGGGTGAGTATAAAAATACTCAGTTGGATGCCCCGAAGGCTCTATGGAGAAAAAAAGGAGGTACTATAGAGGTGAGCAGTAGATCAAATAGGAAAAAGTAAAGGAGTATAACTGAGAGTGAAGTAAAGAGTACAACACAACCCAACAAGAAAAAGGAAGAAGACTCATTCTATCACAGGATCTGGAAAATGTGATATCTTGAACTTATCGTAGAGTCATCAATACTTATAGAAGGATAGTTGACTTATCCAACCTTGAGAAGCTAGACATAGAAAGCATGTGCTATACTCTGAGCGTCTTCGCCTCTCCTTGATGGAGAGTAACCAAAACCCATAGAGTGGGTACTAGAATAAGGCATACTTATATATATAAATATATATATATTCTATGTCATGAAACCCCAATAAGATCGTTAGGGGTTCTCCATACAGTAGATTGGCCCAAAAAAGTGAGTAGCCAATAGTCCCAGCAGTAAACACCATTGATGCCCATCATCCCGTATGTTTGCCCCGAACTACAAGTCAAGGGGCTCAAATCACCGCACCTCGACACTATCCACTTTGGGAGGCACTGACAAGCCCGCACCATTTTAGGTCGTGTCACAAGGACACATATCTATGGGGAAATTCCCCTCATTATTGAGAGTTGTAGGGAAATTCAAACCACACCTCATCACTATCACACAGTCAAGAGGTCCTCAAAGTAAAGCTATCACATTACTAAGCCATATAACCAAGGGTCCCGCTCTGGTAGTCAAAGAGAAAAGTCACTCAATAGCCTCATATGAAGTCCTGAGTCTGAAATTACAACTCATGACCCACTGCCCAGCATTGCTTGATGGTAAACCCTAATACATCATCAGTCAACCAACTGCCCAGCCCTACTAGATGGTAAACCTAGAACAAGTCGATAGGCGACCCACTGGCCAACCCTACTAAAGGGTAGACCTGGAAGAATTCGACATGCAACCCACTACCCAGCCCTGCTGGAGGGTAGACCTAGACGAAGTCGACATGCGACCCACTGCCCAGCCCTACTGGACGGTAGACCTAGAATAAGTCGATAGGCGACCCACTGCCAACCCCTTCTAGAAGGTAGACCTGGACGAAGTTGATAGGTGACCCACTGCCAAGCCCTGCTGAAGGGCAGACCCTAAAGAGTCATCGAGTGACCCACTGCCCAGTCTCTTCTAGAGGGTAGACTCAGAATTGGTCAGGTAACTCAACACAGCAACTGACATCATTGGGTGTTACCAACATCTCTACCATGTATTGGTTCGGAGTGCGTCAAAGGGACCTCCATCCAACACCCCTATCACGTTTCCACATTAAATAAGATCTCAAACGAGGATCCACATGCACAAACAGATCACACTATTGCAATCATCGCTGAAAAACTCACGAGATAGAAAATTTACTCTCACGAAACGGTCATCCGGTAAATATGGTACTATTCAATGTAGTTGGCCCGTCTGGGGCCCACGCCAAGATACCGAAATTTACAAAAAATATCACACCACTATGATTCCCTCATAAAATCACACGATATTGACTACTCAATCGCCCGAAACAAACAACCGGTGAAAAAAGTTACTATTCATCATAGGCAGCCCTAGTGGGACCCACCCCATTATCCCGAAAAAGGTCGGTCAAACTGCGCCATCATGATGATCTCAGAAAAATACGTCAAATAGGCTGCTTAATTTCATGGAATGGATGTATGGAGAAAACGATGTATTTCATCATACCGCACATGAGTGGTGCTTCGTGGGGCCTGCATCTTGGTCCTGAAGCACAACGAACGGATCACATTATTACAGTCCTCTCGAAAATTACACGAGATTGACTAATCACTTATCCGAAATGGACACCCAGTGAAGGAGATAGAAGGTCACTGTTCATACCCAAACCAAACCTCATGGGGTCCAAACCATCATGTTGACATTAAGTGGATGGATTTCACCACTATAATGATCTCAGAAAAACACCCAAAATCGATAGCTGACACCCCCCAAACGGACGTCTGATGAAAGAGCTCCAAATCGATGCTCACATCATAAAAGAAGGGTCATGGGGCCCACGCCACAACTCCAATATCAACACTAAAACCATACTAGAAAACATTGTCTTGACGGAAGGGTCGCAAAGCCACATACGGTACACCAATCGGATGTCGAATCCAGACATACACTCTGATATAGGATTCCCTCAAATAATAATAATTATACAATTATAATTATACATGGCAGTTCCGAGTATCCAAGCCACGAGCCCGAATTATGTATCAAATATTGGACTAAAAGTGAACATCTCATGGTCAAGGACACGCTGCCACAGACGAAAAGTTAATCGGACACTCCATGTTGAAGTTATGTTTGTATCATCATTTGAAAATCATAATAAAATTATTATTTTTAGGACATTTTAATGACCCACTCCCCGAGTCAGCGAAAGGTACCCAACATCGGTCTTAATAAGACCGTATCGAAGATAGAGTTGCACTTCTGCTGACGACACTTGAATTGGGCACTACATGGGGATGTTAAGACAAATTGAAATTATTAATAATTATAACATTATTATAATTATTGAAAATCATTTTTTATTTAATTTTTTCCAAATATTTCATTCATTCTCAGTGGAGAATTCTCTCTCCAATTAGTGAAGAATCCATTTTTCTCCCCATGCAGGTTGCGACACTGCCCGTCGCCTGCATGCCAAGTCTTCGCCGCCTCCGACGGCCTCTGTCACCACAGACGCCTTGAACCGATCCGAACCACCACTGTGAGGCCTGCTGGACAGCCGCCTTCAGCTCGCCGGACCACCGCTGAACTATCGTCGGACTGCTGTCGGACCACCACCGAAAAAATAGTATATTTTGAGGACAACTGTGAACTTCCCATTGGTCGAAAAATTATTTTTATCATAGATCCGGCTTCCTTGGGAGCCGATCTACAGCATTGTGGCCTTCGCCAAATGATTCGTCACTATTTTGACGCTGTGAAAATTTTCCGCCACATCCAATCACCGACGCGGCTCTACCAGCGCCCGATAAGCAAATCAGAGCACAGATCTGGACTCCTCAGATTGAGAGCATCAAAATCATATATATTACTCCATGTTCCATCTATGATTTGTCGGATAAAAAATTTGGATCACAAAGAACACGGAGAACATATGGATTTCATATACATTTATAGGCTTCGAACACGGAATGATGACCGTGATAGTGCAGCCACCGATTATTGATAAAGAAAATGATGAAAAAATAGGAGCAAGAATGAATTTCTGAGAGAAACGTTAATCTAAAAACAAAATTGGAATAAATCCTACCTCAATTTGTTCGTCAGTCGATGACGATGCGTCCGCTGTGATCCCACCTCGATCTGCCAATGTATCGTTGCCGATCTACCAACACAGAGAGTAGAGTAGCGGAGGATAAGAGGTTGATAGAGAATGATGGTTTTTCCAAGGGATAAATAATGGGTAAGGGGGAAGGGAGAATGGAGGCTTAAATATATTAAAAGGAATTAATCCCTTTAATTAAAATAAACACAACCAAATTTAAATCCGCGTCTGAAACCCCTGACGCTGTTAATGTCAGGTCTCACCTATGGTAACCACCACTTCCCGAGCACAATGACGGTCTAATAATTTTAATCTGGGGCCCTATTAAAAAGTATTAAAATTTTACACCAAAGGCTGCTAAATTATGAAAACTCGCATGGTGTAATTTTTCACAGAAGGCTCGCGCCCACAAAAATTACACCCCTCCCAAGGTAAACGGCATGGTGCAGACTCAATGGTGCCCTCAGTTTTCCCATCCGAGATACCTTTTAAGAGTTATTCCATTTATTTTAACTGCCCAGTGAGAACACACAAAAAATTTAATTATAGCCACACCGAGGCTCGGAATCGTATGTTGTCTGAAGGAACTACTCTAGAATAACAATTAAAATATTCCAATTTGTTTTATAAAAAAAAATTGGTTCTTAAACCAACAATTATTAATACAATTTTTTTAAATCATACTTTATAATTTTCCATAGTTTATTTATAATAGAATATTTTTTATCTGAAAAAATAAGTTATAAAAAATATTTTGATATAAAAATGGTATTTTCCTCAAATAATATTCCAATGATATATAAATGGAACATTAATATATAAAAAAATTTATTTTTTCTTAGGATTTAAAGTGGACATGATCCATTTTATAATTATTTAATATTTAAATGAATTGTTAAATATTCAGAATATAAATTTTTTATTAAACCATTATCCAATCATGTTTCTATGATACGAGTATATGCTGAATGTTTTATTATCTTGTGGAAGGCATATATACATTTTTCATTGTGTTGTCTGTGGTTATATTAAAAAACATTGAAATATGATTTATTATTAATCATGAGTAGTTATGTGCATTGAATAATTACAAATCATTTGGAAATGAATTATACGTCATTAAATAATATGGAATGGTGTTGGGAGTGAACCATTTTCTGTAATGTATTTTTTTCCTTAATATCACCTGGTTTTATAAGGAAACAATAACTTCAATATCGTACATGATTCACCACATTTATCATTAATAAACAACATAATATTTTTGTTTAATATGATAGTTATCACCTAGAAATTATAATGATTCAAATGAAAAGGATAAATGGAATTACAAAAATTTGGATTATAGATATTTAAATAATGAAGCATTGGTTACCAAATTAATTATGAAATTTATTAAATACTAATTGAATATAAATTATTTATTTTTCTAAAAAATATAAATATAAATATCTATATATATAATATAATAAAATGAATCTATAAGGTATTTATTTAATAAATATATTTATAATATATTCAATTTAATGTTTTGCATTCATCTTATTTCTTTTCTATGAATTATATATGAACAATAAATATTTTTTGGATAAAATTATTATTTTCCAAAATATACCATTTTCCATGTATTGATGGAGAAAACATTTCCAATCTAGTTTATGATATAGTTATATGTTCTGTATTACCAAATATACTTCTTCTTCATTATAGTTATATAAAATTTTACTTTGTATTCATTTTTAGTACTTTTTTGATAATATTCATTTCATAATTAATAGTGAAAATATTGTGTTTTAATTCAAAAATATTTTACTATATATTGATTATATAGATATATAATCATTTTATACGGTTTTATTTAAGAAATAGATGAATATTTTAAACATTTAATTCAATTTTTGTCATTTCAATTAATTTCACATTGAAATTAAATAGAAAGCATGTTAATATTTTGATAGTTGTTACTTTTAAAAACATGTTTTCTCATTTTGAAAATGGGGATTGATTTTAAATTAATTAATAAAACTTATTTGTTTTAAACTCTAAAAAATATATTACTGATTTTGAATAATTGGGTCTGGAATATTTAAATATGTTCCTTTTATTAATTTTATGAATAGAAAATTTAGTGATTTTATTTACAAAAGATACACATAAATATTGTAAATTTTCATAAAAAATAATATTATAAGGATAATAAAAATACCCTCTCTGAATAAAAACCTATTGGATGAGTAAAATCCTACCCTTAACACCAATTACTCTAAATTGAATCTTTTATTGGGAATTTTCTATGAAGTTGATATAAATATTATTAATAAAAAAGAAAGTGTAAACATGTTACCCACTTATTTCTAATAAGTCTAATAATATTAATATAATGATGAACAAGATAAACATAGATCATAAATATTATGCAGAATTATAATTAAATAGTAATATTAGTGGAAATTTATTTATAATTTTTAGAGATTAAATAATTAACATATGTTCTGATATAGAAACGCAATATTAATTATTTTATTAATAGACATTTTAACTAAATGATGTGAATATTATTTAAATAAATGTAAATCTACTTAATCATGTGACACTTTTAATTTTATATGTGACTATAAAATATTATATGTCTATTCAATGGTTTTTTCGAACATATAACTCAATTATATTTTATTTAAATTCAATGAAATATATAGTGTCAAAATTTACACTATCGATAATTTATTAAAATAATACTAATTAAATTATTTAAAAAAATAATAATATTAAAAAATTTAAAAATTGGCTTTTATAAGGTCTAAATTTTCATATTTTGTCCATTTATCTGATATTTAACCCATTTATGTAAAATAAAATGCGTCTAAACAATTAATTTTTTTAGAATAATTAAATTTAAATCAGATTAAATATGAGAAAAAAAAGAAAAGGATTAAAATAATTTCAATTAATATCTAAAAATTATTCAATGAGAGGATTCTGAACCATTGTTGAATTATCTTTGACCTAACTCTTCTTCATGAAATTTGAATTTAAAAATAAATTCATATTAATTTAATATTTTAAAATTATCCAATGGTTCTCCTCCCTTGTACTATAAAAAGATACACATTATTCTTTATTACTAACACTAAGTGAACCATTTGGATTAGCCATGATCTTCCCAAAACCATTATTAAAATAAATCATCCTATTATTATGAATTTACATTCAACAACACACCCTGTTTAGAGGTGTTAATTTGTTCATAAAAGGTGATCATCCATAGAAGAGGTATGATTTTATTTAAGTGTTTATATTTTATTTATTCATAAATTTCAAGGAAATATAATTAATCCTTTATGAAATAAATCCATTGTATCATAAATGTATATAGTTTTTTTAATGTCATCACCCAAATCCATCTCCAATTTTATCCATTGGGATATGACCAATTCATTCGTCTGTACGGTGGACTACTGCCTTGTGAAATGAAATTGTTTTTCTTCTAATACCTTCCCACACATCTAGTAATAAAGATGAAATTAATGATATCATATAAATTTTATGACATTTTTATCATTATATTATAATAATATATCAATAATTCTTTTTTTTCAGGCAAAAAAAATGATAATGTCATTCTTGTATACATGTGACCAATAACCTCCACGAAGTGATGTGAATAGTTTTTATTAATCCCATAACATGTATGGTATATATATAATTATATTTAACAAATTATTATTATTTTAATAACATTATTATAATTTTTTAAATATATAATAATAAAAAACATATTTTCATAATTATAAATGAAAACATTATACGTTACTCATGCATACATATGGTTAACCAGCTCTAGGATTGTTACATTGTGTAATTTTTCATATGCAAAATTAATGAATGGATTTAAGAGTATAATTTATATATAAAAGTGATTATTATGTTAGGGATATTATTCGGGATATGATGGACTTATGAAAAAATGGAATATTAACATCTTAACATGTTCAGTTTCGTATCAAAAATAAATTATTGGAAAAATATCTGATGTGAACATAACTAAATATGTAATCGTTATTACAAGGTAATAAGTGATATGAAATTAATAATAAACATGTATATGGTTCTAAATAAAGAAAAAATTCATCTATGATTATTATTCTAGTTGATTAATAATATAGGTGATGATTTATACTTGAGGCAAGTGATTTTTCCTCAAACTCCATTCATTTAGACATTTCTTGATGATATAAACCACTATAAATAAATAATGTGTATATTCACCCTTGTTTACCATTTGTATCTATATTTTATATATACCCATGTTATAAAATGTTTTTTAAATTTTCATACATTAATGTCGCATATAATTTAAATGTTCATTGTGGTATTAGAATCATTAACTCAAACATTATTTTTTAGTGTTTTCGAGAAATATTATTCTAAATCATTAGCATTAATGTCCAAGTTTTAAAAATGATTTTATATATTGATTTATATGAATAGAAATGTTTTATAATATTAATTCTTGAATTCATTTAAAATGTTTCAATGTGGAATGTGACACTTTCTTCCAAAAACACATTATTAATATTTTAAATAGTTTTTCAAAAATGGATTTGTTATTTTGATAACATGAAATGATTTCACATGAGTGAAAATGAAATTTTTTGATTGAATTGTTGAGAATTCTAAACATTCATATGTAATAATTTTATTATGGTACTTGGAAATTTTATAGGTGAGACCTATAAATATTATAGAATGTTTTGATCCTCATTATAACTCATAGAAGATCTGAAAATATCTTAAACGGAGGGTTGATCCCAATTACAGCTCACATGTGATCCCATTATTGATTATATGAATGTTTATTCTCCAATATACGTCTTGGAAGAGACTAATAAAGATTATATAATGGGAGATCCCCAGTATAGATCTCAAATGCATAGGGCATTGAGGTCATCTATATGGCTTTTCCATTTGTAAGAGTGATATGTATAGAAGTCGAAAATATGGTAATTCCATTAATGTATTATAACATCCCAAGTAGACGTTATATATGATATGTTAATTATATTGGTATTATGGTAATCATTTTATTTCAGAATACATAAGCGATGATCATATATTCAGTGAAGAGTATTTACTACTTTATAAAGGTGACATGTATTACTTTATGAAAAAGTATACATGATTCACATGTTTTCACAAGGACTATAGTTTTTAGTCTCTATGTATCCCATAATAAGATTTTTGTGGTCATATAATGTTTTTAAATATTTTTCACAATATTTACGAGAGAATAGAGTCAAATATGGCATCGAGGAAAAGTTGTAATTGTTAAACATGGAAATAAATTGTGTTTATTTTTAAAATATTTACTCTTATGAACCAAATTGATACTATTGTATGTATATACATCATATTTATATGGATTTGTTATGTAATAGTTATATCCCAATTCCATATATATATAAAAATGAAAATAACCTAAATGATAAATAAAGGAACATTCTTGACATAACTATGGATTATGTGATATTTAAGGCCTAGACCTTGATAATTGGTATCATAGGATGGTATGAAAAACATTTGAGATTAATATATCTTATTTATAGATGGGTATATCATACGATTTTATATGTTTTTGGATTATCATAATCTTAATGGATTAGAAATCCCGTTTTAGGAATTATGTTATAAAATTTTAAGGTGATTTACGGTATTTTTGGAGAGTGTCCCCTTTGATCTAATTACATGTTAATTCTTTTTGGGATGAAATAATGAAATTCATGATATTAAATTTGAGGTTAAAACAAGTTATAGTTATTTTTTCAGACTTAATCATATTTTTGGAATATTATAAGAATTATACAGTTTTATAAAAAAGACAACCCAGAGGAAGGGTGAAATCATGTCATCTCAAACAAGGCTATAATAATTGAACTTACAAATGAAGTGCATAAGGATTTATTTCATACCACTATACAAGCTGATTTCCTTTGTTAGTATGACCTTTTATTTTACATTAACAAGTTTATGATATAAGAGTATGTTTATTTGAGGAAATTATGTTTTATCAAATGTATATCTTTGGTATTGGATAATAATTTTGGAATTATGTGAATAATGTTATTTTGGAAGACTTTTACTATTTTTGGAACACTATATGCCTATCAAAAATAAATTACTATGAAATTTTATTATAGGAGTAAGGTTAGAATTTGTTTTGAATAATCTATTATTTAATTGTTTAAATATGGAAATTCATGTTATTTATTGAAATAATTAACATATCATGGAGAATATGTGATTATGGAAATTAATATTTTTGAATGAGGTATTACGAGAGATCGATTTTATTTAGAGTAAAATGTCTGCCCTTATCTTGGAAATTATTAGGTTAAATTATATGAAATATTTTTATTTAATATTAGATATAATATATTGGAAGAGTGTAAAAGAAAATTATTTATTAAATATTCTATGATGGAAATTGGATGTTACATTTTAATTTTTGTGATTTAATATAGTCACAATTCTTTTATAGTTTATTATATTTTAGGAATTATATTATTAGTCCTTTCATTTTTTTGTTCATGTTTTAATATTGAAATAATAGATACTCAATCATTTGGGGATTATTTGATTCACTAGAAGTTGATTCTAGTATTTTAATGATAAAAAATATTCCTCTCTATTACTCGAAATTAGGTGTAAAATATGATTTATTGTTGGATATTAATTAAAAAAGAAAACACTACATGGCCAATAAGAATATTTACTTATGGTCAAAATCTATGTAGTAAATTAATTCCATATATCTATGAAAAGAATCTTCATAAAAAATTTGTTAACTTATCCTACTATTAAATAAAAGTCTTTTTAAACAATTAGAATTCTATAGTTTTTTTATTTTTTAAATACACATAACAAGGTTCTCTATTATTTTTCATCAGAACATGATCCATAGTTTTACCGTTCATATCCTTAATTTTCAATATGGAATCCATGTGTGTGTCATCTCATGTGTCCTAAAAAAATAAAATTTGTTCTTTTAAAGTTATTGTTTTTTCAATCGATATCTTGTGTGGGATTGAAATAAAAGTATTTTTAAAATTCATACCTACATAACCATCCCTGAATATAAATATAGATGGTGAAATTTATAAATTGGGGGAGAATGTAAAATCCTGAGTTTTTTAAATGATACACTATTTTCAATAACATACATGATACGTGACATTGAGCATAAATGAACACCTTAAAAATATTATTTAATACGACTATTATCACATATCCATCAAAATTTAAGAATAAAAATTATTAACTGAATTATTAAAATTTTCATTATACATGGTTATACAATTATTCGTTTGTTACCAAAGTAATAATAAAATTATATAAAAAATTGAATATAATGTATTTGTTTATCTGAAAAACTATTCAAATATCAATAAGATAGATTATAAAATTAATAAATAACTCATTATAGAATTAATTAATGAAATATATATTTAATATATTCAATTTAATGATTAATATTTATGTTATATCTTTATAGACATGATATAAGGAAAAAATATTTTTTGGCATAAATGAAGTATTTTTCAAAAAAATGCAGTTTCTGAATTTTGATATAGATACAATTTTAATTCAGGCTTCTGAAACATATATTTGATCTATTCAACAAAAAAAATAGTCAATCTAATTTGTACATAAAGTTTTACTTTGGATAAATTATTGTTACATTTTTGATAATATTCATTTTTTAATGATTATGGAAAAATATTTTATTTTATTTCAAAAATACTTTTTCATCTAACAAATTTGTATAGTTATATTATCCATTAACATGGTATTAAAGTATAAATATATAATTTTTTATCAATTAATCAAATTTTGGTTATTGTGATTAATTAATAATTAAAATTAGATATAAACATATGTAAATATTTAACGGTTATTATTTTTTAAAAAACATTTTCTCTCATTTTTATTGTGGGGATCAATTTCAAAATATGTTTTGAAACAAATATGTTTTAAAATTTGTACAAAGGATTCTATATTTTGAATTAGTGGGTCCAAAATATGTAAATATGTTACTTTTATTTTTATATTTTATTAATAGTAACATTTGTAATTTCTATTTACCATGGTTAAAGGTAAATATGAAAAAATAGGGAAATAAATAATATTATAATAAAAATAAAACTACCCTAGCCCATGAAAAATTCCATTGTATTAATTAAAGTCTACCATTTTACACCTATGGATCCGAATTGACTCTTTTAATGTAATTTTTTCAATGAAGATGATATAAATATTATAAATCAAAAGGGAGTGACAACATTCCACCCTCTTAATTATTATATGTATCATAATTATAATTTTTGAATGAACATCAAAAAACAAATATCATAAATAGTATTTAGAAATATAATGAAATTATTTACTATATTGGAATTCATTTAAAGTTTATGAAGATTAAATAAAACCCCAAAATATTGACATAACAATGATACAACAATTTTTGTATTAATATAAATATAAAAATTGATATGAATTTTACTAAAATAACTATAATTTGAAATAAATACAGAACATCATAAATTATATAGATGAATATGAAAGATAATAAGTCTATTAAAATGAATTTTTTTAATGTTATCACTATTATTGGATTTTATTCAAACTCAAATGAAATGAATATAGTCAAGCTTAACAATATTGATATTTTATTAAAATAATATTTCTTAAAAACTTTAAAAATCATAAAAATCCATTAAAATATTTATTTTACTACGACAAGGCTTTAATTTTTGTAATGTATCCATTTATTTTAATTTCTATCCATATATGTAAAATTTATAGCATCTTAAAAACTTAAATGTTATTACCAAAATTAAATTTAAAACTGAATAGTGTAAGGTAAACCAAAAATAAATGGTTTAAATTAAATTAAATAAAATTCTAAAAAATATTGGATTAGAGGATTTTGGACTATACACATCTTAAAATCAATATATCCCATGTTGGAAAGATTTAGAATAAAAAGTTAATTTATATTTATTTTATTCCTTCAGAGTTTACAATGGTTCCCCTCCCCTCTCCTATAAAAATGTTCCCTTTCTTATATATTACTCACATTTCAAGAAACATTTCTATTAGGGAATCTATGACCAAACCCCTTACAAAAATCCATCTTTTCATTCTCTTGGACTTATTTTTTGCAAAACACCCTCCATAAAGGTGTTAAGGTGATCCTCAATGGTGATTAGTTGAAGAAGATGTATATTTTTCTTTAAGAATTTATATATTATTTATCATTCCACTTCCTTTTAAATATCTCTCAATCCATAGTAACTAATAACTAATGTATTCCGAATTTTCATAGTCTTTTTTATGTTGATATCATCTCTTTAATCCTTCTCCAATTTCATCATATTGAAATTGATCATTTCCTTTATGTGTTTGGTGGAATACTGCCTCACGAAAAAGTATAGTTATTTTTTCCTTAAAGTCAATCATGACTGGTCATAATGATGAAATTAATGTTATAATATGATTTTAATGACATATTTAACATTATATGTTAATATTAAATTAATTATTTTCATAATTTCCATGAACACAAATATGACAATGTCAATTGGGCACACGTGTGAACTATCACCTCCAAGAATCATTGTGAATCATTTTTTAACATAAAAAATTATATGATATATATATATATATATATTTAAGTTATTATTATGTTGTAAATAATATTATGGTCATTATGTAATGATAAATTAATAATTACCATATTTTCCACAATGATGAATGAAAATGGAAATTTTACTCATGCGTATGTACAACATACCATCTACATGATTCTAACAATATTCAATTTTTCATATCCATATTTAACTAATGAAATAAATGTATAATTGATATATATAATTTTTTATTATGTCATTAATATTATTCTAGATATGATGTACATATAACAATATTGACTATGGACATTGTACCAAGTACATTTTTTACTGAAGTACTGTATATCGACAGAATGTTCGATATGAATATAAATATTTATGTAAAAGTTATTAAATAAAATAAAACTACATAGTTAACCAAGAGGTAGTGAATGGATTTCTTATAAAAAATGTTGATAATAAATTTATTTAATTGGTTCCCACAATATAATATAAAACTAGCTTGTTAACCAATGTAGAAAAATTTTAATACCTTGACTATTGAAATATTTTGACAAATGATTGATTACTACTCACTTATAAAAATAATAGATATTGATATAAATTTTGAAACTACTATAATAAAGAAAAATAGTTCTAACTATTATCCATGAAAAAAAATAAAATCAAAATGTATTTTTCTAGAAAAATATAAAAAAAACAGAGAATGAATAAATGGAAAACACAGTGGATATAATAGTAGAGGTTCAGCCTCAAGAAGAGTCTTAGTCTTATCCACATGGTTATAAAATGGAACCAAGAAATATATATAAAAATAGATATTTTTATCTACGCCCTTTATTGGGGTAAATATAATAGTACACCGACTATCCAAGTCAGAAGACCTCTACCACAGTTCTATATGGGAACAAAAACAACCACCACACACATAACTCCCTGCATAGTTCTTTTTTGGAATGAAAATGTGTAAAAAGACTGCTGTTTAGGGATATCAATTATCAACAAATTTTCTATAAGATATATTGTGTGTTTTAGTACACAAAAAACTCTGCTCGAATGTTTTTTTAAACAGTACACAATAGGGAACAATATATTAAGAAGGGTTTATAGATACTCTTATTGGTTTTCAATTTTTCTCTATACACTTTGATGTTTCCGACTTCATTCTCAAGTCCCATTATGGAAACAATCCTTGAAAATAGATTATTATTAATCACTATGTTCTGTATTCAGGGAGGGTGGGATGTTCTAATATTTGGATTTGTACGATGATAGATAGATGATTGAACGTTGATGTACAAATGTTATATATTCCACAACAAGAAGGAATGAAAAATTCCTCATGTGTTCTTCCATTTTGTATAGTCATTGTGGTCGGTGTGATAATATCATTTTCTGTATGTGTTTCTAAAAGAGTATTCCATCATGAATATCTTTACAACACTCCTCTTTGTATATATGTTATTTTTGCTCGATAATGTACAGGTTTTAAGAAGACACAATAACTTGTATTTATGTTATAAATAATCAAGATGTCTGAAAAAGGCATTAAATTAATTATACTCATTAAAACTATAATAATAGGACAGTTATAAAAAAAATTAATTAAATGAAATCATAAACAGTATATCAGTGAGTCCTTGGTCGGTATATACTTCTTTCTATGACTCATTCCATTAGTGTTTCATTTTTTCAATCGTTCTGTGTTTCGGGGAAACATTTCATTGGTGAATTGTTTTAACCATTAGTGAGTCCTTGTGTTTGTAAAACCTAGCATTAGAAGGTCTATTGTACTTTAAATTGGTCATATGCATTGGTAGATCCTTTACATCAGTTGATCATCTACGTTATTAGGTCATTTTAATTAGTTGGTCATATATATCGGTATGACATTTTCATTTATAGGTCATCTGTAGGTGAGACAGCTGAACTGTTGGTAACTCGTCTATCCTGTCTGTGTCATTTTATTACACATAGAAATTTTTTTTATTAGGCATTCCTATGGAATAAATATTAGTATATTCAAATAAATTTATATGAGCTAATAAAAAAACATATCTCCACATATTTAAATGACAATATTCGTGATTTATATTTGGTAGTCATTATTAATATGAATTTACATGATTTTTGATTATTATACTCTTAATACTAGAGAGGGTGGAAAAATGTCTCATGTTTCCAAACAATCTACTATTATTTATGATTATTTACAATATATAGATAAGTTTCTAGGGTAAATAAGAGAAATGGTATCAATTAAAAGTAACAAATATAAGAGTGAGATCAAAGAAAATGTAAATAATTATAATACCAAACTGTTACCCCACCATTGTGATTATCAAAAATTGAAAGGGTTGCTAAAAACATTTTACTCTCTTTGGTGTATAATAGATATGAAAACAAGTTTCAATGAAATAAAAATTAGCATAAATTAATACATAAAACTCTACTAGAGTAAAGAAAAGAATACAAAATTCCATAAACATATAATGTGACAAGTGTTACATTTAGTCATGAAGAAATATAAAAAAGAAATGAAACAACCCTATCAGATAATGTTCTATACTATGACTAATGATTAATAAGTTCCCTCACATTCTTTGAGGGATCAATAGTGGCTCTAGTAGGTGGGGTCTATGAAACTAGAGTGTCTGACGAATCCTTCTGAGAGGTAGGATCAATCCACACCAAACATTAGGTATAAGGATGGGTTATTGTAGTGACTATATGGGAGATTGAATCTATTCTTATACCATTAGGAGAATTTGAGTCAACATTGAAGCCAAAAACATTGTAGGTGCATTCACTGATCCAGAATGTCTATGAGGTGTAGTAGTAGGAACTACAATCCCTTCACATTGGACATGAAGGAATGGATTTAGAATTTTTATGAAGGCCGAATCAATATCACAACCACACTTTATTTCTTTTTCAAAGTCATCCTTACTATATATGAATTTGTCTAAAAGAGGAATGAAGTCTTTCATCTTCCATACTTTATCTTTAAAATATCTAACAACTACTGGCAAGGATAGGTTCTCTACCGAATAAATAAACATATTGTTCCACCGAGGGTTGGTAATGATCTTTTAGAACATGTTGTACACCTTTTCTATGATCTGAGAATTTTTAGTTTCGACACATATAGAATAGAGTCTAACCATATCATGAAATTGATCACTATTTTACTTATTATTTTCAAGGATTCCAAAACCAGAAACATCAAATAGATATTGACATTCATCATTAGTAATAGTTATGGCTGCCACAATGTCTAGAGTCTGAGAATTCTGACAAGATATAGATCTAATAACATTAGGATCTGAGGTATGATATTTTAATGTTTTAAGAATAGTCTCCAAATAATTTTTTCTCTAAGGTATGAATAGTTATATCAGAAGAATTCACATTAATTTATTTTCTCGACATGGATGTTCTTATAATAATTATTTCTGCAGTGGTAATTTATTTGGTTTGAATCTCCTCTATCACTTTACATGCAATAGTAGCAGCATGATTCTCACTTATACCTACATTATGACGTGGAATTGAAACCAATTTCCTAGACTACATCATTTATTCTATTGAAGATCTAAGATAGTGAAATTCATCAATCATCATAGTGGTATATCTACTAGCTATTTTATTTTCATGCACAATATAAGATTGAAAAAATATACATATAGCTGAATAGACTTCTTCTTTAAACACGTCAAAATATTCTTTAGTGAATATGTCATAAGGAAGGGTCCAATATATAATATCCCACTGAAACTAGTACAAATAAATCATCATCTAAGGATTCATAATAAACCCCTAGGGATACATACCAAGGATTTCATTCCCATTCAACCATTACATCATCATCTAGAGGTTTTATAGTTTCAAGTCTTAATCTTAAAATTTTATTCTCACCACCTACTTAATCAACCATTTATCGAGGAACCCCCTCAATCTGAACTCTCTTAGCTGTTTTCCAATATGTAGAATGTGTCACACTTCATTAAAAACTAATTGAGGTATATTTAATTAGTTATATTTCAATTCAACAACAACTTTAACATTTTCTATTACATAATCAATATTAGGGTGTTCTTCCAACCATTCTTGATCCACATCTTCAACCATTTAAAAATATTCTCCTTGATCATCCATATGACGGTAATTATCACTTTCACTACTTTCATCTTCATCATGTCCAAAGACATTCTCTTAATTTCTATTTCTCTCAGCTTCTTCCTCTTCCCTTTTCCTTCCTGCAATCTATTGTTTTCATTTTCTAAGAAGACCGTTTATGGGAAACTGGTTACCTAACAGACAAAACACAAACCCGAATATAAATTACCACATTAGAAGTATTAAATATTTGAAAAAAGCAAACCCCACGCCTCGAGAAATGATCCCACACGTCGGCCTCAAATCGTACAATCCATCGAACCCTACAACACCTCGAACCATGACCAGCCTCTTCCCTATGACTTGCACTTTCATCATATTCACTTTCTTCTACTTGTATAAAGACACTGTATCTACATAAATATTTGACACTATCTATGACATCAATATCCTCATGTCCATTTTATTTATGTGTGGGTTCATTAATGGGTAAGACATGTGGAATACAAGGAGGTCCAAAAAACCCCATTGTGAAGTTCATTAGTGGATGGATCACTTCTATCATCGATAGGTGTCCCCCGATCTCTAATTGGAGTGGAAGGCACTTATTCTTCTTCTAAATATAATCATTTTCTTCAATTGATCCTAGACTAGGATAATCCATATTCTTATGCCAAGATGGACAGTCTACTAGATTGAACAAATCATAAATCTTATCCTCATCCCAACCCATTCTCTCTTCCCTGGGTTCCAGGTGACTTCCATTATCATTAAAATCTCTTTACTGAGTTAGATACCACTACACTCAGAGAAAATTTCTTCTCCAACATTTACACAACAATTGTTATTTAACATAGTTATTATCATCATCATATAAAATAATAATTAGTTTTTAGGAGAGTTTTATCATTTAATTCATGGTAACAACAAGGTATCTACACATATTAACCTTGATCCATTTTAATAGTAGATAAACCATGTAGATATAATGATACATCAAAGTGGAATAGTACCCTTTCTTCAAATATATCTGATACTATAAAAACCTAAAAAAAGATTTTATATTTTCCATTCAACTCTATAGAAATGTGTCTCATGTTCTCATCATTATTGGTGTTATCCTTCTGAACTGTCTCAATGTAGAACATATCACTCTCATGTAGAGATATAACTTTATAATCATAAAATACACCATCATGTTCAAAGTTATGAAATTTATCACATTTTCTTGAAGGGAAGGTTATTCTATTCTCTTTCACAATGGACTTGATCTTGGAAACATAACTCCCTTCTAACAGGAAGTCTATAATCGGGAAACAATAATGAAAAAGATTTTGGTAAATGGGTATTTCATTTTCATAGAACCATTCAAGCCTTCCCTAATATTGTAGAACCATGATTCGTAGTGATTTTCATTCCCAAATAGAATCTGTAGGAACATAGTTTTCATGAATTTCAACATGGTTTTCCAGATCAGTATTTTCAGGTCCTTAAGATTTTCTCAATTCACCATTATATTTCACATATGTGTGATAATCTCCACCATCAAGAGTTCACAACACACATGCCATTCCAATAGTTCAAATTAGAGGTTATAAGAATAATTTTCAGGGGTAGAGAGACCAATAGTTGAGAGAGAGTAAGGGTAGATGAGAAGAGTGGATCAATTACATGATACATCATTTATGGATTTATAAATAACAAAATCGTGAAATTTTTAACTTTGTTCAACAAAATCAATGAAACATTGTCATTTTGGTAAAAACATAAAATGTATAAAAATAGTTGGACATCATAGTCAGTATGAAAGATTATTCATAACACTATTGGTTATGACATGACAAGGCATCAGTGTCGACATGAAAATGTATCGACATAATAATGTATCATTGTCTTCATGTCCATTGTGCCTGCAAGACATAGCATTGGTTATGGAAGGACAATGTGTTGGCATGAAGACATGTTGGTATCAACATGACCACTTTGTCAGTATGGAAAAGTTATCAATGTTTTTCTGACCATTTTATCTTTATACAATCAGTTTCAGTATGAAAACATTAATTTAAATGTTCCAAAATAATAAAAACACAAGGTCCAATAAATTGATCATTCATAACTCATTTCACATGTAGTTAGTTATTTTAGAGTTGAACATATTTGTGAAAATGTCAGCAAACTGATGTTCAGTGAAAATGATCTCTAATGATATATGATCTTTTTTTATAATTTACTCTAAGAAATTTAATCCTTATATCAATGTGTTTTGTCCATGAATGTGAAACGGGATTGGTAGAAACAATAATTTATCTTATGTTATCACAATTTATAAGGACATGTACCAATCGATATACATAATCAATTAAAGTGTGTTCCACTAAAAAAACTGTGCAAAACATCTACTAGTTGTTGTGTATTCATCTTTGAAAGTAGATATTGCAATATGATTCTCTTTCTTACTACTCCATGAATCTAGAGACTTGCCCCAAAAGTGACATGTGACAGCGGTTCTTTTTTTTCTAACTTACAACCACAAATTTTCACATCTAAAAAACTCAAAAAATCAAAAAATAGTGTCTTATTGGATAGAATAGTCATAGGTCTATAGTATTATTTTGGTTTCTAAATTTTTTTTAACAATATGAAGATGATATTATTTTTGGTTTTCTAGAAAACTTTCACACATGAATACACTAAAAATAAAAGCTGGCCTACCAGAAGTTTAGTAGATTAAACGTCTACTTATTCCTCTATAAGTGTTTTGATCCATATATTTATCTAATTAATCAAGGTCCAAAATAGAAGTTGTACTCATTAGAGTGCCACTACTTATAGTTATTTCAAAACTAAAACATGTTAACTGATCCTTAGTATATTTACATTGATTGAAAACATTCCCTTTGTTATTTTGAAATATTTTAAATCCAATAAATTATTTGAGTTCACCCATTAAAATCATTTGCTATTTTCTTTGCATCATCACTGAAAAATCAACACATAATGAATTTTTATATCCAAAAATAATATCATATACATTGATTTGTACTACAAATACATCATTAGAAACTATTTTTATAGAGTACGATAAATTATACCTTAAGTAATACTTTTTGAAATAATAAATCTATTGAGTATATTATACCAGGCTCTCAGGGATTTATTTAAAGTATATAATACTTTTATTAATTGAAAAACCTTATTTGATATATAAGGGTTTGTAAAAAAATGGGAATTGTTCAACAAAAACATCTGTAACTATATATCCATTTTGTAATGCACAGTTGACATCTATATGATGACGCTTAAAATTAAGATATGCTAAATAGGAAAGACATATGCCAATGTCCCCATGTCTAGATACTAGTGAAATGTTTTTCTCATAGTAAATTATTTCATCTAGACTATAACCTTGTGCAACAAGTTTGGAATTGTTTCTAACTATGTTATCGCATTCATCTACATTATTCATAAACACTAATATGGATCCTATATTCAATGTTTATTTGGATCTATCTACATGATTCTAGATTTGCTTATTTCAAAATAATTTAAATTTTCATTCATAGCCATCTTCCAAATTTTATCATTGATAGAATCATTGATGTTCTTAGTATCATGTTGTGATAAAAAGCATGATTTCTAAGCTGATTTCATAGTGATAAATTAGTCATTATTATTATGATAAAATTTACAATAATAACATCTAAATTATGGTACTGGAGTGTTCTAATAGGTCCATAAAAAAGGGCTAGTCACTTCAAATTATTCAATAAGATCATGTTCATTATGACTAGAATGCAGAGAATTTCTAGAACTAAACGTTTTAAAATATTTCTTTATAGGTTGGTCATAAGATTTTGTATTGATGTCTTGGTTTGAAATATCATCCTCATGGTTTTCTAGAAAGGACATTGGCTCTTTTGGATCTGTATCATCAAACATGACATGTACAGATTCTTCCACACATTTTGTTCTCTTATTTATAACTCTATTGGATTTACTAGGAATTGAATAATCCCTGAAGATTACTTTATCACTCATGGAGGAAATTATTTCCTGATTATCCTTAGTGTAAATAATATTGTCTTTGTAACCAAAAAACATTGAGGTAGTTATCTTTTGGTTTCCAATTATTCAAAAATTCATATCGAGTTCTTATAATAATAGGTATAATCAAGACTATTTATTATATATCATGATGTGTTGATATAATCTACCCAAATTTAAATATCTATATCATAATCAATAAGCATATTTCTAGAAATTTCTGGCATGGTCCTATTTATTCTATCTAAAACTCTATTTTGTTGTGGTGTCCTAGCGGCTGAGAAGTTATGACTATTTCCATTTTGTGAAAAATATGATTCAAACTATTTGTTTTCAAACACACATCCATGGACCATTCTATGGGTTTTAATTGTAATACCAATTATATTTTCAACAGTAATAGCATAATTCGTGAAATCTGAGCAACAATCATTTTTTATCCAAGAAAATGTTCTGATTATATCTAGAGTACTCATCTATAAGAACATACACATAATGATTCCCATATATACATGAATCTATAGAAGGTCAAAAAATACATGTGATCCAAATTAAGAGTTTGAGAAGTAGAAATATCATTAGTTGGTTTAAAAAATATATTTTGTTGTTTACAATTTTTACAATGATTACAAACATTGCCACTGGGATACTCATGTTTAGGTTGATCCTTAAATAATCATTTTCACATTTTATTTAATAGTCTGTTTATATTGGAGTCTCTAAATAACCTATAAAAAACTAGTTTTTTTAAAAGAACTCATGAATGAATAATTCTGAGAAATTAATGAATCCATTTTAAAATAATATTCCTTTTTATTTTCAATGAGAAGAACATAATAGTTTATTTATATTGTTAATAACATTACATGCATCATTTTAAAATTGAGCCTTCAAACCATCACCACAAAACAATGATATACTAAGAATATTTTATTATATTCCATCAACAAAAAGTACATTATAACTTGATACTCTGTTAGAGTAAGCATTCTGGCCATGGCCAATTGTGTTTCCTTTAGCATTTTCACCAATGGTGACATGCCCACCATATATAATTATCATGTTCTTAAAGAATGAGTAATCTTATATAATGTGTCTTAAACATACACAATAATCATTTACAATAGATCTTCAAAAATTCTACTAAAAATAGTTTAGAAACGAAATTATTTTGGTACATATATTTGTTTGGATCCTGTAACATTTGTAAAACAACCTTTAGAACCCACATAATATTTATGGGATACATATAAGTTGTATGAAATGTATTTTTCAAATATACATTATTTTCTCTAGAAAAACGTGAAATAGTATTATGTGTTTGATATCTACCATATTTATATTGTTTTTAGAACATTCCATTAAATAGGATTTTCCAAATTTTAATACAATTTTTTTCATATTCATCTTCCATTGTTGGTATCCTGTTAGTGTACAATACATAAGAGATAAATGTTTACCAATAATTTGAACTAATATTTATTTTCCATTTGTAAATATATCTAAATCCATATTCAATTTCACATTTAATAATTTATGGTCATTGTTCTCTTTAAGTAGTTGAGAATTTTATCCTCTTCCCACACCAAGATCATATTTTACATTGGTAGAAAAAGAATCTTATTTCATTAAAGATTTGTTTTTATCTTTTATATAATTACTTGGGTGTTCTATTATTTTTAAATATTGAATCATTTCCTCATTTTTCGTATTTTTATAATCAATTTCATCTCCATAATAATAATAATTCTGAACAGGAGAGTATGATGTTACCTCAGATGTGATTTTAATAAAACAAATATTTTTGTTATCAAACTTCTCACGAGTGGATTATGAGACACATATTCACTCTTTAGTGGAACTACAAGTTTCCTTCATGTCATTTTTAAACATTATGTCGATATCAATACACTTCATCGTGTAGACTATCATTGGAATATCTACATTTACATGTCCCTCCCTGTTATATTCAAAATGGATTATTTAACTAAATGTATCACCATTCTTAAAATCCTTGTTTCGATGGCCCATGTGATTATACATAACATTTTATTTGGTTTTATAATGAGTGAATTCATTATATAATTTTTTTTTCCTCTATATTTTTGGAATCTCCTCATCACTTTTTACAGATGATTGTTCATCACATGATCTCTTAATTTCATCTTGAGCATTTTTTTCTATATAGAGGTAGTAGATTTGAAAGCAAGAAATTTTCTTTCAGGTTTATCATCCTCTTATTTGTTGATTTTAGTTCTTTATCATACATTATTAAGAATCTTATGAACTCGTCTAATGGTAAATACTAATGTCACACAATTCACTGATTGATATAGAAGATCCTCTCTATTTATCTGGTAATAATCTGAGTGTTATCATGATTTTATCCTAGATATAACAACCATTCATAGAGAGATCATAGTATTCACAATTTCATTAATCCGTATATACATTGTAGAAATATTATCATGAGTATTCATTTTGATTTTATAATATTTGATAGTATATGTATTAAGTATCATTTCCATAACACTATAGGCTCCTTCATGTGAAATATATAGTGTCCAAAATTTCATGCATTGTTTTACATACAATAATTCTGTTAAACTCTTCAACTGCTAAAGAACAGTATGGGGTTTTCATAACAATGAAATTAGTTTTAAATGTTTCCTTTTTTGGGACATCTAATGTATTCCTATTAGCAGACAGAATATTATATTAATATATAATTGATGACAAAATCTCAAAACCAATACTTTGGAGGTGCATTTTAATTTAAATTTTTCATTTTGAATATTTTGTTCCATTAAATAATTGAGGTCTGTTGGTAGAAGTAACTTCTAATATATTATCCATGAAAATGAATTTTTCTTTAAATGAACTATAAATTTTTATATAATATAAATTTAATGATCTTTATTATATAACTAATATCATAGTCATAAATGTTTTGAAAATAGTTTTATAATTTAAAATATTGATAACAACAACATGATCAGCAGTCATGTGGTAAATAATTTTGTACGGTGTAGGATACTTAAGATGGGGTGCATTTAGTCCCTAAAAAATTGTGTTAACAAGTTTATTTAAAACGTTCCCCCAATATAAAATAATTGTAGCCAGTTAACAAATGTTGAATAATTATCATAGCATCATTGTTAAAAAAAATTTTCCAAGGATTTATTAGTAACTAGTTATTACATTCCATGATATTGATACAAATTTTGAAACTATTATAATAAGAAAAAAATATAACTAATATAAAATAATAGATATTAAAATAATTTTTTTAATAATGAATTAAAATAGAGAAGGACTAAATTGAAAACATATCAAATATAAAATAAGTGGTTCTTTCTCAATAAGATACCAAGTCCTATGAACATAGTGATCAATTTCCACCAAGAATTATATATAAATAATTATTTTTATCCACACCACGGACCAGGCTTAACAAAACAGTACATAGTCGATCCTGGTTATAATACCACTACCACAATTCTACATGGGATAAAAAAACAGGTCAGACATTACCTCTTCCATAGTTCTTCATGGGATGAACAAGTGTAATAAGATTTTTGTATGAGAAAATATAGTATTCTATAGTTTAGTGTAGGAGACAATGTTTGTTTTTATTATAGACACAAGAAATACTCGATAGTATATATAAATAGCACCTACTTGATCATAATATTTTATGAATGGATAAGAGAAGCTCTGAATTTTATTCAATTTATCATTGGACACTCTAATATATCATATTTGAAGCTCAAGTCCCCTTATTTCTACAGAAAATTAAAACAATGTTTTAGGGAGTAGTATTTTATAATTTCCAAAAGGGTGAGATTTACATCTCTATTTGTTTTGTTTGATGCTATAGAGATGATGGAACATTGATGAACAACAATTCCCTAATCCACAAAATGCAGGAATGAAGAAATACTCACGTGTTATTTCTTTCGTTATAGTGCACATAGGAGGTATACACATGTCTTCTTGTGTATGAATGTCTACATAGGAATTCCCATGTGAATATCTTTATTACACTCTTCTTTGTATATATATTCAGATAGCCTCACAATGTTCATTTTTGAGGTAGACAAAGTATCTTGTATTTTTGACATCCTCATTTAAGATGTCTACAAAATGGCATTAAATTAAATAGTCACATTAAAGAACTAAAAATATATATATTAGAAATAATATTAAATATAATAAATTTTAAATAGTTTATCAGTGTACCTCTTTTGGTATATCATTCATTTGGTGACTCATTCCATCATTGATTAATTTTTTCAATCTTTCTATACTTCGGTGACTCATTAAATTAGAGACTAGTTTTAACTATTGGTGAGACCTTATGTTGGTATCTCCATGCATCGATATGTCAGTTTTAATGATAGTGGGTCATCTACATTGGTAGGTCATTTACATCAGTAGGACATCTGCATTAGTAGATCATTTTCATCAATAGTTCATCTACGTTGGTAGGTTATTTTCCTCTATAGGTCATCTGTCGGTGAGTCAGTTGGACTATCAATATCTGACCTCTTCAGTATGTGTCAGTGTGGCACACATTGAAAATATATTTTTTGTACTTTCTTACAACATAAGAAATAAAAAAATGTACAAATGTAATTTTAGATCATAGATAAACTTAATTTCACAAATTGAAACATAAATAATATTTGTTGAAATTTGTCACACATTATTAATAAAAATTGACAAGTTTTATTCTTATTAAAACTAATAATACTATAGATAGTAGAAAATAGTCTCATATAGGACAATATTCTATTTTTTATACTTATGTGTAAACAGAAATATTTGTCTTATAATTATGAAATGATCTCGTGTATATTTATTGATTATTAATAATTCCATCCATTGATGTTAGGTGTTTTTCAAATAATAAAACATTATTACATGTTTTATTAAATTGATATATGAATTAGTTGGTGTGATTATATAAATTTTTTATATTATTTTCCTAACCTTATTCATATTCTTTTCTCACATATGATCATTAATTTATATCATCTATCTTTATCAATGTTGAATATTTTATATCTCCATATATTATTCTATCCTTCCAATGTTTTAATGAAATGATTTTTGAATGGTATGTCAATGAAGGCATTTAGTTTTCATGAAAGAAATCAAAATTGATGTAGATATTTTATGTATAAAAATTTCTAAATAAACTAAACCGATAATATAAAAAGGATTTTATTAGTTGGGAATGTATTTAATATTTATCAATTATGATATAATTTATATATTTGTGTTAAAATATAGGTCACTATTCTTCTTATTAGAGGAATGGGGACAATTGTTTTATAATCTAGTATGTGGAGACAATTGGGAGAACCCATATGACAACACACTATATAGGATAAAAAATATTCCATATTAACGAAATTATTATTCTTGTCCTACGAAAAAATCACATGTACGGATACAACATAGGGATACAGTTTTTTTATAGTTACATGTTTTAGTAATATCTATAAAATGAGTTTTTATATTACATCATGAATGTTATATTGGGGTACAGTTATTTGTTATCACTATACACCTAGGTTTGGACTCTCTAGGGGTAATCATTTTTTCCATTCAAATTTTATATTGGAGTCCATATGAGGGATTTTAAAACATAATGACCTAGGATGAATCTATTGTGTCATAGATTGAAATAAATACATCATGATTTTGAAATATCGTAAATGATTTTAATTATTATATGAATTTCCAATATAATTATTTTTTCTTATACAGTTCATTCTATATTTAGCCTACTGATAGAAATAAAAGGAACCATGTTTATGCTGATTGAAATGGGAAATGAAATGATTGTATGCCTGAGAATTCAAATTTTTGTAGAGATGGAATGAAAATTATTTTTCATATTCTTACATAAATTAATATTGATTTTATTATTTTTATGATTAAAAATTGGGAATGATTGGAAAAATTCAATATTTAGTCCTTAATCAGGGAACATACAACATTATTAAGCATGTTCTTTAAATCCATAATTGTAGAGAAAGGGATTAATACCACTAATAATATATTTTCCAATATACTATACTTAAAACATGAAATAGGTATCCTAACATTATGTCATTTAAATGAACTATAATATAAATGATGTATCTTGTAAATAACGTGAGTAAAATTGAATTTATTGACTCGATGGTTTCAGATGTCTTTAAAATAATATTTTTTAATATGTACATTCACCACATATTCACCGGAATATAAAATGTGTATCCATTATTCATTAAAATAATGATAATAATAATATTAGTACCTATAATAAATATGTTAAATGTCATTTGATGAACAAATTAATAATTATTTTTGATTTGGGAAGTATATTTATTTATTATTCAGTGACTACAAACCAGTTCTCTAATGGGGGTTACATTAATATACATTAGAATATATGATGAAATAATTTGATATCAAATCAATGTAGAAATTGATATTGGGTCACCTATAAATCTCATTGTATTGATATGAAACGAAATACGGAGTTCAAAGAAAATAGAAACAAAAAGACATAGATAGAGGATTATTAGATTTCATTTCTTCCATATGTGTGGATAAAAGTATGGTTTCAATTTAATAAAGGGTAATGTTAAATAATATTATTTGGGTATGAATATTATATCGAGTAATATATTTACATTCTAATGTGATAAAAAAAATTAATCAATCCAATTGATTGAAATATTCATACAATGCACCACCAACTTTGCAATTCCATTTTTAGAGGAAAAATATACATTAATATAACTACAGAAAGAATCTAAGGGTTTATGATGTCGAATGATATAAGAAACCTATTAATCATAGAGGAAAATTGAAATCATATGTGGCCACTAATACCTATCACTTCACATTCTAGTTCACACTACAAACAGTAATCATGTCAATTATTAGAAAGGCCTCAGGCATGCCTCCCTATATGCTAGAGGCCAATGATGAACATATAAGGGAAATGGTGTGTCTATAGGTATATTATTATCTCATATTATAGTAATAAGTTAGAAAATATAACTAAACGTCATCCATAGTAGTCAATAATATGAATGAGAAGTATACAATATAATGACTGTCATGATAAAACGAATCATAGTAACATCATAGTATCACCCCAAGTATTTACAAATAAATTTAATATTGAATGCATGAAACACTGAGCCTCTATGAAACAACACATTGTTATAACCTATACAATGAAAACAATTATGTCTCTACTACGATTTGTATCTCACAATACTAACATACTTGGTTGGAATATGTAAGATATTTATAGACTCATATGATCTATATAATGTTTTAGTGAATAATAACATACACATATGAATCATAACCAACCCTTTTAATTTTTATTAATCCGTTATAAATTGTAACCTCACCGATGTAAGAATAAATTAAATTTAGGAGCCATATAAGTGAGAGTGAATATTTTAAAAAATTAATAATTAAGTATTGGTATTTTTTATGTAATAAATATTTAATTATATTTTCAAATTAATAAATTAACAATATTCATTATTTTAAAATCTATTCAAAAATAAATATTTTTTCCCTATGATTTTAAGAAAAATATAGGATATCATACTTAATTTATCAATGTATAACCATTTCATTTTTAATATAGAATCTATATTTTTCAAGATAATAATGATTTTATTTAAAAAATAATTTTTCCTTATTTATAAAACTATTTGGATAAAATGGTGTTCTTTTTTAAATTTTACACATTGAAAATGGATAGGGTTAATATTTTGGATTGTTCCAAAATAGTTGAATTTTTTGTGAATGGTGAAACTTGATAATTTGTGACATGTGATAAATAAATGACTTTATCCATCATGTGTGAGCTATGGATGACGTAAATGGACATTGGATTAAAATAAAATGCCTTTATTAATATTCTAAGTCACTAGAATCAAGACTATTCATACTCTTGATCCAAAATGATAAATTATTGATAGAAATAATGTAAAACCCCTTCTCCCCTCATCTATAAAAACCACTCTTCACTCCCTCTTTTCTTCACACCTCTATGCATGGATGATTCTAAATATTCATCCCAAATACACTTCCCCACCACCACCTCACGTCTTGGAGACCTTTGTATTACCAAAAGGCCAAAACCCCTTATATTAATTAGGTTTTTAATGATGTTAGCTCAAGAGTCAAATCCTCTACCTTTTTTCATTTAATTTCATTTAAAATTATCTTCTTTTATTATTGTCTTATAACCTGCTCTATTCAGATTATAATAATAACTATTTAATCATCCTTATACCATAATTATATCATGTTTTATTAATAACTATTATCAATCACCTCAATATCCCTATATTGTCTTATAAACAAAATTAACATCCTGAAGGTTCTAATTTACATCCTTCATGGATGAAGAAGTTTAATTTTTCACTTTCTCCTCAAAATTGTTAAAGAAACAATTATAATGGTTGAGAAAGATTTTAAAATGTTTGATATGGACCTTATTGCATTCTGGTAGTAATGTAATTACATAAGAATAAATAATAATAAAATGTGTTTGTTACGATAAATAACTACCATACTAATCTAAATAATTTTCACAAATTTTATTATATATTGATTCCTTATTATAATATGTATCAAAAAGATATTTATAAAAATTTACTATTTTATATTCTTAATAAAAACATGAAATTCCAATTTTGAATAAATTTACCTATTTTAATGGAACTGTATTACTTATAAATGAGTTTACCGGATAATGAATCAATGAAAAATACACTCTTGAATGATGAAATACTATCATATAACTTTAGAATTAGGAAAAAAATGAACTTATCATAACATTAATCAATAAAATAAATATATTGAATGTTAATAATTATTTAAATAATTGATTTAATTTTAATATCCATGAATTTAATGCCGTGTGTAGAACACATTCAGAGATAAGGAAATGGTTTTCTACCCCAAACCCCTTTTTATTTTTGGTTACTTTTATTCTCTACTTATTTTATTGAAATTTTTAATTAATGTTATTTATTCCTCGTGAATTATGTTTTTACGTTCTGTATAGGTGTACTAAACATAATATTTATTTATCATATTGTGATTTACATTTTATAAAAGGATATTTCAAAAAATAATCCTCTTAAACATGAATGTTTCAAAAGTAGATCTCTAATTCTTACATATATTCAGATGCTATCTATAATAAGTTTTTCCCCGATTTTTTTACTAAAATAACTAATTTTATTTTGAAACAATTATATTAATTATATACTAGTTGGAATCAAATATTTTTCTAAATGAACTCATCTTTTTGTAATGATTAATTATTTATATTAAGAAATATGTGATTATTTTATAAGAGTGAATTAATTAATTACAACACTATTTTTTATTATTATGCATAATTGGGACTATAATTTTACGATAACATCCACCGTATTTAATTTAATGGAATATGATTAGTTTTACTATTGGTGTTCTATATCAATACAATTCACCATATTAGTCTGAAGGTTAGTGTTAATATTAAATTATTGGGGATAGTTATTTACATTACATATGATTATTGCAATATGATTATATATTTTTATCTACATAATCACTCATATGTGGGAGGAAATGGACTAATTACGTGTAGAGACCTGAAGCATAATGTACATTGACATTACATTACTTTTGTGGAATACTTAGTATATAAGAAAAACAGACAAACAGGGACGGTAATAGTTTAGTGCCTTTGGAAACGTGGAATATAAACTTCTAATCATGTAGAAAGATCTTCAACATCTCCCATAACGATCCTCCCCTTTTTGATTATTTACATAAAACGTTTATTTTAATCCTAGGGGAATAGAAAAAATATAAAGGGTGAGCTGAAATCCCAAATAAGGGTAAGCTTGGAGAAAATAAAACAAACCATATACATTTGAACTGAAAAACATGAACATAATATTTAAACAGAAAAAACATTGAGCAATGACATAAAACATGGCAGTACGTAAGGCATAGATCATAATTGATCATCAATCATGATAAAATAGCGTAGGAATAAAGCATGTAATTGTGGCATCCATTAAGCATATATAATGATTTATATAGTATCCAAGGCATTACTTCCATGACCATCTTAGTGGACAAAGTCCCTTTATGAATCGAGTTCACACCTCATTTCAGTCCTGTAACACTGAACCAGATTAACTTTCCGTTCTGGCCATGTATATCTCATGAGATGTAAATCAATACCCAATGCGTTGGAGTGATATGTAGGTCCCACCCATCTCATAATGAAATCATTCTTACCTGTGCCACCAAATAAACATACATCATTAATAATAACCCAATAAATAAAATGGGTTTCATAATCCTCATCCCATCATCACATAATCATATAAAAAAATAGATATCATTTCATAATAAGAAATGTGAAAGCATGTAAATCATAGAGATATGATACTTGAATCATACACATATGAAATAATGTCATCTTAGATGAAAAATGGATTTGATAAAACACTTGAAATGAATTCTTGAAGAAAATATACTTTCTTCTTCAAAATCATTCTCTTTCAACAAAATGTCATGAAATTTTAAATGAAAAGGATTTTCCTGAAAATAGTCATGAAATCATTTGGAAGAACCCTAATGAAAATAAGGCTTTATAAAACCATAAAAATTTGTTCACGTCGTATAAGTTAAAAATAACATTATCCTCGTACTTTTGTAGGAAAAGTCAACAAGTACCTTATATTGTAACCAAAGGAAAGATTCCATCCATAAAATTTGGTAAAAAGTAAATAAAGGGTAAAAATGGCCTTAAACATTCATGGATGAATAGTAAAAATTTTATGAAAACAATTTTGGAGAACATTGTCATGGATGATAAACGTAACCCTAGTATATACTTACGTATAAGCAATCTCAGATAAAAAATGAGATTGAGAATTTATCCCATACCTTACGTCCGATATGCTTCGTATGTATCCTATCCTCCTATATAATTATTTAAATAATTTCATTGAATTATTATAGAATCATATTCATTGTTATGATATCATATATGGTTCACTTATTACTTTATATTACCCATCCTTTTGTAAATTAATGTTAAAGAAGCATTTTGGGTAAAATCGTTCCATTTGTCATTCGTGTTTATCTTGTAATTATTCATATGATTACTAAGATTATGGTTAATTACATCTAGAATGTAACACGTGATTTAGATATAAAATATTTTCAGAATATACATATATATAATAGATCAATTAATTGAAAGAAATACACCTTCCATGGAGACGGTAGGCTGTATGTATGCATGAACGATGTTTTCGTTTTCTTATTGAATTGAATGGAATTAAGTAGATAACACACACAAATATATATATACATAAATCCAGTATCATAATTATGTCATATATTCCATGAATACTTATTATATATAATTTATAATCATTCATAAATGGTTAATCATTGTGAATAATTCACATCGTGTCGTGCAGACGGTAGTCCGTACGTACGCACGAGAGATGATATCATTCCCATGATCATGAAAATGAATTGAAGTGTATGTATAATATTTCAGAATCAATTTAAAATTATAATAATAATATATAGTAATTATTTACACCATTATACCCATCCATGTAAGGTGGTGGTTGAAAATAGATTACACCACGGCGTGGAGACGGTATTTCGTACGTACGCGCACACGGTGATTTCGTTTTCCATAGGATGGATAGATGGTGAAATAGGGTTGATTAATACTTATAATAACATATCAGTATATTTTTGATACTTATTTTATTACTTCATAAGGAAACAACTAATGAAGAAGAAGTAGAAGAAGAAATAAAGTTGAAAAATCGGTAACGAACATTACCTCTTCTTTGAAGAACCTCTTTGAGATCTCCTCTTAGGGAACCAAAATTGGTCTTTGAAAAATACCAAGACCTATAGGATATTTCTAGGGAAGTGGAGAAGATAATTTGTCAGGGGTTGGCCGAGCATGAAGGCTCAAATTGGTGTGAGAAAGAGAGGGAGGAGGTTCCCTTTTATAGGGGAGGAGAGAGGCACCTTTCGAAAAACTAAATATATTATTTTATTATAATGTCATATTCGGTTTTAAATAGCTCCAAATTAATTTATATAGAAGCTATGGTGGGTATGGGCTGAAATACGCTCCTACAATATAATTTAGACAAGTGTAGGTTTCTATTTTAACCATATCATTTAGATTTAACTTTAAGTTAAATAATTTTATTCTTACCGTGTCTTCTTTTTTTCTTACACTATAATGTTAATAAACATACTATAACAAGCCAAACAAACCCCAAGATGTTTATAATTAATATATAAAACCATATCTAAGTCATTTAGCCGATCCATAGATTATTAGGAATAAAATATCAATTAATAATATAATATTTTTTAAAAAACAATTTTATATCAATTTTGACACTATTTGGTAATTGATTTTTTTTTAAACTAATAACAGAATGATTAGTTCTAAAAAGTTTAATTAAATCAATAATAAAATGGAATACTAACCTATAAAATTAGTGGAATTCATAAAAAGTCTCAAATTTCATTTATTTATGTATTTATAACATCAATTATGTCAATATTTCATTAATAAAATAATTACTTCATCATCTTTGTGTCATCAATAAATTAAATTGTTTAATGTCTAAAAATTATAAATAAAATAATATTAAGTAGGAAATACTTTTTTCTTTCTAATAAATATTTATAGTCGAATTTATCTTATGTATAACCCTATATTAAAAATGATTTACTTATTAAACATTGATTTTAAATATTTTAACCCTTCTTTAAATAAATTAATAATAAAGGTCCTAATCTAATCCATATGGGCCTAAATGGTCATATTTTATTCCTAATGTTGTTTTTGGTAAAATAAAACTTATCTAATAGAATTATTACATGAGTTAAGGTAATAATATTATCATTTTTACCCTTAATTACCCTATTTACTTTTAAGCGCGATTAAAAAAAGTAAAAAGTTACAATTCACCAAAAATTATTTTCATCTCATTGAACCACATTTTACTTACTGAAATCAACCTTGTCTCTTGGATTTTTGAAATTCCACTCATATAATTAGTAAAAATTTTGTTTTATATGAATTTGTAAATTCTCCTAGGAGGTGGGTAAAAGACGGTGAAAAGTTCAATAAAATTTTTATATATCTAAAATTATTATAAACTGACTCCAATGAATTGAATTGAACTTATATAGGTATTATGTATCAATATTGACCTAAAATAAATTTAAATAAAATAAATAATTATTTATATAATGATTGTTTTTAAATAGTAACCTAGTGTTTTCACTACTCATTAAAAATTTAATGTTTTCAGAAAAATACCAAAATTTCCCCTAGTCTAATTTCGATATTCTAAATCCAAAAATGAAGTCCATTTTGAAAAATAAAAATTACAAAATTTAAAAAATAGGGTATTACTATTCCTAACGGCTAGTTCTAATAATATTTTAATAATATATCATTGTTTAGTAGAACCTAGTATAGCGTAAAACACACGTTATCGAGGAAGGTCGTGATTGCGTGTAATACAAGTCAAGTCAAGGTTTCATGTTGTTCAAGAGTCATTTTTTGTTTCTTTATAACCTAATCCAACAATTTTTCATTTATTTAGTGAATATATATATATATATACTCTATGTTTCGTAGAATGACTATTATCAAACGAACATGAAATTGTGTGTAACACAATCTAAGAATAGTGTTGCGTATATTACCAGATAATATGGTATTGAGTATAGCACAAGATTATCTTGTTGTATCGTACAACATAAGATATGAATGAAATTAAAATGAATATATCCTATAAAATCTCGGGCTGTTACATTCTACCCCCCTTAAAATTAATTTCACCCTCAAAATTCATCGGGGTTATAAATCATTTACTATTAATAGAAACCCACATCGTAAAATGAAATACCAAAACATTACATTAAAAACTAAATTATGAAACAGAACGGTTACCCAAATTAACTAATCACTGGGTTTCCACATAGGAGAACATAAGTGAAAATATGGATATGGAAGAGAAATCTAACCATCATGTTATGATGGAGAGTGGTAGAGAACATGGATATGGAAAATCCAACAATCACAAAGCCATATATTTGTGATGATCTAAGGTACCATATGATTCATTGAATATAAGGGCACTAGGAAAACATTTTTGGTTTTCAAGATCATTTCCCAAAAGTTGAAGAATTTGAATTAGAAGAAATACATTCTTGATTTTGGTACAATATCAGTATTGTTAGTGCTTTGAAAAATTTCGACTTCATATAATAATTAAATGAAGTTGAATGTGTTATTCGTGAAGTGTTAACAGGTCATGTGATAGAATGATGGGTCAGTCCATCTGTTTCACACAAATGGTTAGAAAAAGTTATCAAATATACATAAGTCCATCTATGGTGAGGATAATCATATACGATTCCAAAAATGAACTTATACTTCATATATCATACCGATTAATAAAATAAAACTAGATTCTACTAACCAGGGACTTCCTATAGGCCAGTGGTAGGTGATGAAGGCCAATCACACTTCTGTTGTGGGTTCGATTCCCACAGCTTTGTCCGATGTGATGGGTTGTCACCCATCCTACAGGTTGTACTTTTTCTAAAACTAAATTACTATAACATCCCATAAATAATATCAAAAAATATTTTTGTCCTTAAACAATACTAACTTATGTCCAACCGAATCCTTTCCAATATTTAGGCTTATCTAAAATACTTCAGTCCAAGCTCATAGTATAAAGAAAATTATTACTTGAAATGCCACATAACTATCACGTGAATGCCATAATTTATCCCCCATATATCATATGATATATCTTGTTGGTCAAATTACAAACATGTGAATACCTTAATCATGTATTCTCTTGAAGAATGAATACCCATTGGACCATAGTGAAAACATGAATTCTATTAAAAGTTAACTCTTTCCACACCCCAAAATCCTAAAAATTATATATACTAAAACCATGATATCTCATAGTTCTTATATCAATCATGAGCTAATTAATACAATAAAAAATCATTATCTTCTTATCCCTTCATTATGCCCATATCAACTAATTTCCAAAAATATATGAATAACCTTCCATGGTTACTGGTACCATTCAACATATACTTTCAAATAGTTTATGAAAAACAATAGTGTAGTAATCCTTAGATGATTCTTTATTCCATATAACCATTAACTATCCAACATAACTCTTGATAAACATACAATCATTCCACTACCTTCTTAAACAAATGAATGAGCTTCAACACATCTTTCAGCTCATATATCATTTGTAGTCTCCTCATCATCATCCATATAAATACTACCAATATGACCATGTTGATTCTCTTCATGAGATTTTACCTTCGGGCATTGGTTTTCATAATTCCTTTACATTCCACATTTAAATAATCTAATCATTGTTGATTTTTTAGCAATACCATTATTCTTTTCCATGGTGTTAACTAAACCATTTCCTTTGCACTTACTGGCTTTGTGTCCTTATTTTCAACACCCAAAGCATCTTCCAGTTCCATTGAAATAATATCCCTGATGCCTCTTCCCACATGATTTACATGAGGGAAATTGAACATTTGTTCCTCTATGATCATCATCAAACTCCATATTTCTCTTATTCTCTGATTCGGGAAACATACCAATGTTGAGATTATTGATCATATTATGAGATTGCTGATTAGTCATAATAACGATGTTTGGACTTTCAAATCTGGTTTCATTTGGATTCTCATGAAGAATATCATTCCATTGTCTGTCATATCCTCCATTATGGTGAATCTTCTTGTTTCCAGCCATTTTCTAAAACCAAAAAATAATAGTGTGGGAGGCAATAATCATGCTAGGGAAAACAACATAGTAAAGGGGTAGTACCATCAATATCTACCATCATATGTTAGATTATAAGATTGTTACTGTTGTTCTAGGACTATATCCTATACGTATACTTATCCTTAGGGACATCCCTAGACATACCATAGAAATATCTCTAGGGACCTCACTAAAGTTTTCGCATCCTAGTTTCAAATGGATGACTAAACCTTTCCTCTGATACCAACTATTGATACCCGAAGCATGACATACACTGACATTACATTACTTTTGCGGAATACTTAGTACTTAACAAAAACATACACACAAGGACCGTAATAGTTTAGTGTCTTTGGAAACTTGGAATATAAACTTCTAATCATGTTGAAAGATCTTCAACATCTCCCATAACGATCCTCCCATTTTTTTTCCCTTGCCTAAGAACTTTCTATTAATCCTGGGGGAAATGAAAACATAAAAAGGGTGAGCTCAAATTCTAAGTAACGGTATTCATGGAGAAAATAAAACAAACCATATACATTTGAACTGAAAAACATGAACATAATATTTAAACATCAAAACCATGAGCAATGACATAAAATATGGCAGTACGTAAGGCATAGATCATAATAGATCATCAATCATGATAATATAGCATAGGAATAAAACATGTAATTTTGGCATCCATTAAGAACATGTAATTATTTCCATAGTAGCCAAGGCATTACTGACATGACCATCTTGGTGGACAAAGTCCCTTTCTGAATCGAGTTCAATCCTTGTTTCAGTCCTGTAACACTGAACCAGATTAACTTACCATTCCAGCAATGTCTATCTCATGAGATATAAATCTTTACCCAATGCATTGTAGGGAGATATAGGTCCCACCGATATCATAATGAAATAATTCTTACTTGTGCCACCAAATAAACATACATCATTAATAATAAACCAATAAATAAAATGGGTTTCATAAACATCATCCCATCATCACATAATACATATAAAAAAATGGATATCCTTTCATAATAAGAAAAGATAAACCTTGTAAATCCTAGAGACATGATACTTGAAACATACACATATGAAATAATTTCATCTTAGATGAAAAATGGTTTTAATAAAACACTTGAAATAAATTCTTGAGGAAAATATACTTTCTTCTTCAAAATCATTTTCTTTCCACAAAATGTCATGAAATTATTAATGAAAAAGATTTTGTTAAAAATAGTCATGAAATCTTTTGTAGGAAGTTTCATGAAAATAAGGCTTTATAAAACCATAAAAATCAGTTCACGTCGTATAAGTTAAAAATAACATTCTCCTCGTACTTTTGTCGGAAAAGTCAAAAAGTACCTTATATGGTAACCAAAGGAATGATTCCATCCATACAATGTGGTAAAAAGTAAATAAAGGGTAAAAATTTCATTAAATATTCATGGATGAATACTAAAGATTTTATGAAAACAATTTTAGAAAACATGGTCATGGATGATAAGCGTAACCCCAGTAAATACTTACGTATAAGCAATCTCGGATAAAAAAATGAGATTGAAAATTTATCCCTTACCTTACATCTGATATGCTTCGTATATATCCAAAACTCTTGAATAATGATTTAAATAATGTCATTGACTTATTACATAATCATATTTTTTGTTATGATTTCATATATGGATCACTTATGACTTTATATTACCCATCCTTTTGTAAATTAATGTTAAAGAAGTGTTTTGGGTAAAATCGTTTCATTTGTCGTTTGTGTTAAAACTTGTAATTATTCATATGATTAATATGATCATGGTTAATTACATCAATAATGTAAAACATGATTTATATATAATTTATTTTTAGAATATACATATATATAATAGATCAAAAAATGTAAATAAATACACCTTCCATGGAGACGGTAGGTCGTACGTACGCATGAACGTTGTTTTCGTTTCATTATTGAATTGAATGGAATTAATTAGATGACACACACACACACATATATATATATATATATATATACATAAATACAGTATAATAATTATGTCATATATTTCATTATTACTTATTATATATAATTTATAATCATTCATGAATGTTTAATCATTGAGAATGAATCTCATCGCGTCGTGGAGGCGGTAGTCCGTACGTACGCACGAGCGATGATATCATTCCCAAGATCATGGAAATGTGTTTAAGTGTATGTATAATATTTCAGAATCAATATACCTTTACAATAATCACATATAGTAAATATTTAAACCATTATAACCATCCAAGTAAGGTGGTGGTGGAAAATAGATTACACCACAGCGTGGAGACTGTACTGTGTACGTACGCACGCGCATTGATTTCATTTTCCATAGAATGGATAGATGGTGAAATAGGGTTGTTTCATAATTATAATGAAATATCAGTATATTATTTATAAGAATTTTATTACTTCATAATGAATCAACTAAATAATAAGGAGTAGAAGAATAAATAAAGTTTAAAGAATAAGTAACGAACATTACCTCTTCTTTGAAGATCCTCTTTGAGATCTCCTCTTAGGGAACTAAAATTGGTCTTTGAAAGAAGAACATGACCTCTAGGATGATTCTATGGAAGTGGATAAGATAATTTTACTGGGTTTGGCTGATCTTGAAGGATCAAATTGGTGTGAGGAAGAGAGGGAGAAGGTTCACTTTTATAAGGGAGGAGAGGGGCACCTTTGGGAAAACTAAAAATATCATTTTATTATAAAGTCATATTCGGTTTTAAATAGCTTCAAATTGATTTATTTCGAATAAAAGGTTGGGATGGGTCGAAATCCTCTCATCCAATAGAATTTAGACATGTTTAGATTTCTATTTTTACCTTATCATTTAGATTTAACTTTATGTTAAATAATTTTACTCTTACCATGTCTTCTTGTTTTCTTACACTATAAGGTTAATAAACTTACAATAAAAAGACAAAGGAACCCAAAGTTGTTTATTATTAATATATATAACCTTATATAATACATTATTCCGAACCTTATATTTTTAGGAATAAAATATCGATTAATAATATAATATTTGTTTTAAAAACTATTTTATTTCAATTTTGACACTATTTGGTAATTGATTTTTGTGAAACACATAAAAGAATAATTAGTTTGAAAGAAGATAATTAAATCAATAATAACATGTCATATTAACCTATGAAATTAGTGTAATTCATAAAAAGTCTCAAATTCAACTTATTTGGGTATTTATACCAACAATTATGTCAATATTTCATTAATAAAATAATTACTGTGTCATCTTTGTGTCTTAAATAAATTAAATTATTTAATGTATAAAAATTATAAAAAAATACCATTATGTAGGAAATAATTTTAGATTTCTAATAAATATTTATAGAGGAATATATCTTATTTATAACCCTATATTAAAAATTATTTACTTATTAAACCTTGATTTTAACTATTTTAATCCTTCTTTAAATAAATTAATAATAAATGTCCTAATCTAATCCAAGTGGGCTTAAATGGTTATATATTATTCCTAAGGTTGTTTTTGGTCTAATTACACTTATCCAATAGAATTAATACATGTGTTAGTGTAATAATAATATCATTTTTATCCTTAATTACCCTGTTTACTTTTAACCGTTGTAAAAATAAGTAAAAAGATATTATTCACCAAAAATTATTTTCATCTCATTCAACCACATTTTACTTACTGAGATCAAACCCGTCTCTGGGATTTTGGGAATTCAACTCAGAGATGTGGTAAAATTATGTTTTATGTGAATTTGGAAATTCTACTAGGAGGTGGGTAAAAGACGGTGAAAAGTTCAATAAAATTTTTATATATCTAAAATTATTATAAAATTACTCAAATGAATTGAATTGAACTTATATAGGTATTATGTATAAATTTTGACCTAAAATAAATTTATAAAAAATAAATAATTATTTAAATAAAAAGTCGGTTTTTAAATATTAACCTAGTGTTTTCACTATTCATTAAAAATTGAAAGGTTTCAAAAAAATACCAAAATTTCACCCTAGGATAATTTCGATATTCTGAATCCAAAAAATAAAGTCCATTTTCAAAAATAAAAATTACAAAATTTTGAAAAGTTCGTATAACTATTCATAATGAATACTTCTAATAATATCTTAATAATATATCATTGTTTAGTAAAACCCATTATTGCGTACAATACACGCTATCGAGGAAGGTCACAATTGCGTGTAATGCAAGCCAAGTCAGGGTTGTGTGTTGCGCAAGACTCCTTTGTTGTTTCTTTATAATAGAATCCAACCATTTTTCATTTATACATTGAATATATATATATATATATATAATGAATGTTGCGTAGAATGACTATTATCAAACGAACATGAAATTGTGTGTAACACAATCTAAGAATAGTGTTGCGTATACTGCAAGCTAATACAGTGTTGTGTATAGCACAAGATAATCTTGGTGTATCGTACAACAAGAGATATGAAAGAAATTAAAATGAATATATCTTATAAAATCTCGGGTTGTTATATTACATAACTTGTTGGTCCTTATATCACCCCATGAAGCATTGGTATGTCTCATTAGACAAGCTAGTTTTTGTATTTACCCATTTATTTATTGACTTGGCAAGAAGCCTTGACAGGATGATTATGATGTCTGAAATTATGCATTACCTCATTCTAAATCTACATAGTGATAGTCCATATGATTAATAGACTACTACAATATTCATCGTTCTATATTATTGAATTATATAATCTATTTTTAGTCATGCCATATTTTTCTCATGTTTATTTTTCAAGTAAAGTGTTTTTAGTTATTCATCATGCCTAGTTTTTATGTTTATGATTTCTTCTATGATATTATTAACCCATAATGATCATCTGACCTCACCCAGATCTTATATTTTATATTTTTTTTAGGATTTGAAGACGTGTATTGTGAATGACTTCTAGGTATTGTCTTGTAGTTATGTAAGTTACTAATTTATTAATTTATTATATTTTATTTCAAGATATAATGTTGAACATACGTTTTTATCTAGATCTCAAAACCAACAAAACTATTAATTCCATTATCTTATGAGTTTATTTTAATATTCTAATATAATAAAATAATACACCGTCTCCAGTAAACTGAGGATGGGGAATTACTGTTTGTATCAGATGAATATTAGTATAAAACATAGAAATTTGATTTACAAAATGTAGATTAGAGAACAAATCCTGAATATGGACATTGAGGATAAATATAAAATAAATAATTAAATTTTTTTAAGGAAGATATTATGTGGATCATCAGTGAAAATAAATTAATATATGAATACTATAAGGGGATGTGGTTTTGGAAAACATGTACCTAGGATTAGCAACTCTGATAATGTATTTTGGGCTTCACTTGGGTTAACCTTGTACTCAATAATTGGCTTTAATGTGAACATGGTTTGAAACTCATAGGGGAATTATTATGATAGTTCAAATCATATTTTTAAGACCATATAAAGGATTTTAAATTAAATTAATCCTCAAATAAATCTTCTTTATGATTATGGGATTGTTTATAAATATTATTTTGATTTATATAATGTATTCTTCTAGATGAGATGATGAAATATGATTCATAACCTAATCTAGTGTATTCCATCATTTAGAAATGGGAAATAGTTGAAGGAATAGAAACATTGGGAATGTTCTTATACCATGTAGGGATTTCCCCATATTTAATATAATGATTTTGGTCTGTAGATATTCCTAGTGCTAAAAAACTATAACTACATTGGACATATGACTGATTTTACAAAAAGTTACATGAATCATATGGAGAACCCTAAACCACAATATGGAGGAGAAATGTTAGACTACTTTATGGGAAAACAACTGCCATCATTTGATGGGATTAAAACCCCATTTTTTTATCACTGTGGATATGTTCCTTAGAGAATATATTTATCACTTGGGGATTTAACATAAGGGAGAATTTTTTCATTACACATTATCATTTATTGGGTGATTATGATCAATATAGGTCACTAATTCAAACCAAAATGGAAGAGTATTAGATTAAAAATTTTAATGGTGGTATTTTATAGAAATCATCATTGTAAAATATTTTCCATGTGAATAATGTGTGATATGGAATGGAAATTTCAGATTTTGAGGTAGAAATAGGATGACAATGTTTCAAAGTATAAAGTTATCTACACAAGGATAAGAAGGAAAGTTGGGGAATACATACATAATCCAAATTAAATGAATTTCTGATTCATCAATTGATTAAAACCATTCTTATGAAGGGAACATGTCTCCCAAAGTATCTAATCATATAAATATATATTCTCATGCAATTTCGAGACAGAAAAAAATTTCTATGTATTATGACAATCTACGAATTTAAAGGATGAAGTGGTCTTCTTGAACACTCTTGAAATGAAATTAATGAATAGTGGAAGAAGCGATGATTTTATTTTTCATCTTATGATAATTATGCGAAGATACACCCCATTACATGCTTGTAGGGTATGTGTGTTTTTTAGAAGATTGGAGGAAAAGGACAACAATCATTTTATTCTAAGGGAAATAAAAAATCCACTGATGTTTAGTGTTATATTTCAACGATATAGGGAATTATGGAAATGATTATCTAATGCTTCATGGAACATTCCCTAGAGAAGGCCAAGGGAGCAAGGCTAAGCTTGTGTGATCACAACTTCAGAGCTTTATGTTCCCAATGATGTTGTGAAAGGTGATATAATAGTTTCCCGGAACATTGTAAATTCTGTATTTGATCTTGGATGAAGGCATTATTTTTATATCTTACCTGTTTTCTATGAAAATTTGACATTTCTAATTATATTTAATAAAGGAGTTGTCAGTCAGAACACCTATGTGAAGTATCATATCATGAATGTTTTTTCAATTAGTCCCCCATATGACACACATACATACTTTAGTTTAGGACATTATCATAATACCCATGATTTACTATTATATAATCCTTAGTATGAACAATATTTCAAAATATGATGCAACAATCTATTTAATGAAGAAATTGGTTATAATTTTTTTATAATTGTGTATAATCCATTATCTTTAGAGAAGATAAATCATCATATGATAGCTAACTAGATCCACCCCTAGTAGCTCTAATGAATGAAATTATCTTGGAGGATGAGAACTCAATAACTATTAGGGAGAAAAGGAATCATCAGATTTATAATGTATATGTTTTGCAAGAATATATTGATTTATTTATAGAGGAATTTCCTGGGAATCCTCCAAATTGAGAAGTTGAGTTCACTATTAACTTATTTCATTGTTCAATACCTATATCAAACACTCCTTATATAATGACCACAATTGAGTAAGTATAACTGTTGAAAAAACCTAAGGAATTGAGTGATGAAGGTTCTATTCTCCCCAGTGTATCTCCATGGGGATCCCATGTTCTTTTTTCAAGAAGAAGGATATATCTATGAGGATGTGCCTTAACTATAGGGTGATTAATGAGATTATGATAATGAACAAGTATCATATTACTATAATTAATTATTTTTTTAATCAAATTCATAGAGCCCAATATTTTTCGATGATTTACCTTTGATCTGGATATCATCAGTTTCATGTGAATAGGTAAGACTTTCAAAAAAAAAAAGATTTCAAAACAGGTATAGGCATTATGAGAATTCAGTAATGTATATTCTTCTAACTAATGCTTCCTATATTCTCATTGATCTAATTAATAATTATTTCAAGGAGTATATTTATTATTTATTTGTATTTATTTATGATATCGTACTATACACTAAAAGAATAAAGATCATGAAAACCACATGTAAACTGTTTGTTATACTATTAGAGAAAATTAATTATATGGGATGTTTTTATGGTGTGATCATTTTCTTCAAACAGTTTCTTTTCTAGGATATATTGTCTCTAAAGAAGAAATTTTATTAAATATTGTTAATACAAAGGTATTCCTATAATTTCCCACACAACATAACCAAGTTATAATGTTTTATTGGTTTTGCATGTTATTATCAACATTTTGTTCAAAACATTACCCATTTAACAAAACCATTGACAAAGATTACACGTAATAGGGATATGTTAATATAGACAAAATACATTAAATAAGGATTCTAATAATTAATGAGTAAATTAGTGAATGGTCTGATCCAAACTCTACCATTAGGGAATGGTGAATTTTTGATCTGTAGTAATGCATAAAAGTAAGGACATGGTTGTTTCCTTGTGAAAAATTATTGTTTTATTCCATATACCTCATGGTAGTTGAAAATTCATTAATAAAACTACCCAAATAATTATCTTGAGTTAGAAATTGTAATAATTTCAATGATGATATGGGTATGCTATCTCTATGGTGAAATATTTGAGATATATAATGATCAAAATAGCCAAAAATATGTCTTCCCATAGAAAAAACTCAATATGATGAAATAGACATGGCTTGAGCTTCTCAAGGATTGTAATTGATCCATACACTACCAACCGGGAATGTAAAATTAGGTTATTGATTCATTGAGTTTGTAGGATCGTAGAGTTTAATAAAATGAGGATTGAAATGGATGTTATATTCATGGATATAGTAATGAATAATATGTGAATTTTCAATAAAGGTAAAACATCATTACCCTTTTAAATGGTTAACCAAAAATAGTTATTTAAATGAATTAAACCTTCTCATTCTGATGAGGAGAACATTCAAAAAAATATTAGAGGTATGAATGATGGGATGTTGGATAAATTCATGTTTGAGGATGGAATTGTTATATTTTGTGAATAGGATCTGTGATCTCTATATAACTGAGATGAAAAGGATGTTATGTTATGATTCTTATAGATCAAATTTATGTATATACCATGCTATCATTAAAATGTAATAAAATTTAAAGAAAATTTCTGGTCTGAGAACATAAAGATGGAAATTTCTAATTATGTATCTAGATGTTTAGTATGTCAACATGTGAATGATGAATGACAACATCCTAGAGGATTCATGAAACATATAACTATTTGTACAAGGAAATGGTATGACATCACCCAATATGTTTTCACTACATTACCAAACTATCCAGGAATAAATGAGTCAATATTGTATTCATTGATCATCATATTAAATATACACATTTCCTCTCTATATGGTTTGATTATTCACTAGAGTGCCTTCCATGAATCCATATCAATGATGTTATTAGAAATCATGTAGAATCTATCTCAATTGATTTTGATCATGAACCATTTTTGAAAATTATTTTTTGGAAAATTCTACAATAATATTTTTATACTAAGAATTGATTGAGTACTTATTATCAACCAAAAACTGACGGGTAATCATAAAGGATGATCCATGCCTTATAAAAATTGTTGAATTCATGTTAATATTACATTCAGGGTGTGTGGGATCAGTATTTAAAATTGTTGGTGTTTTCAAACAATAATATTTTTCATTATAGCATTCAAATGGAACCATAAGAGGCATTGTTTGGAAAGACATGTCATACACCGACATGTTGAATTTAATTTGGTGAATGAAAGCTTGTAGGCCCTGTGCTTATCCAAGAAATAACAATGAAGCTAATGACTATTCCAACCAATATCAAAGAATCTCAATGAAAGATCTTGAGCTATATAGTTCATCCAAGTAAGGATTTGTAATTTCAAGTGGGAGATTACTTTTTCTTGAAAGTATCCTTTTAGAAGTGTGTTATAAGAGTTGGGAGGAATGGGAAACCCATAACCTTGCATATTGGACCTTTTGAAATAATATAGAGAATTGTAACTATAGATTATAATTTTTAAATGATGGATAAACTTTATAATTTAAGAATTGTGTCCCATTATTAATTTTTGATAAAGTACATTCCACAACCAACACATGTCCACACTTTTGATGGTATAGAATTAGAACCTGACCAATATTATTGTTACAATCCTATCCAGATTTTGTACTGTAATTAATAAGTGTTGAGGAATTAGATGACTCGACTTGTGTAGGTACATTGTAAAAATAATTTAAATGAAGAGGAAGCATGGGAGCCTAACGAACACATGATGAAGAACTACCCAAATCATTTTATAATATAAAAATTATAGTAATTCATGGAATAAAATTTTGTAATTGAAGTGGAATGTAACTCCCCATGATTTTAAATATAAATTTAATATTAATTGCATGAGACACATAGTCTATATGGTATTAAACATTGTTATAACCTTGAAAATGAAGATATTTTTTTTTGTGATTTGAATCTTGAAAAATTGACATAAATTGTTACAAATAGTAAGATATTTAAAGTCTCATTGAATCAACTTCCATTTTTTGTTAATTGCACCAAACCATTATAAATAGTAACATACCCTTATTAATATTAATGTACCTTTATGAATTTTAGAATCCCTCATGTAAGTATAAATAAAATTATTGAAACATATAAATGAGTGTGAATATTCAAAAATAATTTATAATTAAGTGTCAGTATTAAAATAAGTAATAAAAATATAATTAAAATTTTAAATTAATAAATAAATAAAATTAATTTTTATAAAAATAATTCCTAAATAAATATTTTTTCCAAGATTTTAGGATAATTTGATGAGACCTACATTAATTTTTAAAAGTATTATAAAATCAATTTTTGATTTATAATCAATATTTTTCATGTAAATAATGATTTTATTTAAGAATTAAAATTTTCATTTAAAAAAATAATTTTTGATAATATTTTGTTCATTATTTAGTAATACACATTAAAAATTTGTTTGTTATAATATTTTGGATTTTTTGGAAATACATGAATTTTCGGTGAATAATGACACATGATAATATACAAAATATGCAAAATAAACGAATTTATGCGTCATGCTTGACTCATGGATTATTAAAATGGAAATTTTTTCAAACTCACATAAACATATTACTACATTAATTCACCAAAATCAATTGAATAAATAGTCATGATTCAATATATTAAAATAATGATTAAAATAATGGAAACCCTCTACTCTCCTCTACTATAAAAACCACCCCTCATTTCATGTTCTCTTCACACCTCAAAGCCTCAAATATTCACAATGTTCTTCACAAATAATCTTCTATAGTTTTTGTTGAGACCTCTGGATGATTTTTGAATACATCCTGTAATTGATGTTTTAATAATCACAAATCATCATTACTTAATCCAGTTGGATTTCTCATATACATAATCACACTCTTTTAGTGAATCTGTTTATATGAGTTGGATAATGTTTTTATCTATGCTTGTTATTCATTTACAAGTATTCTAGAAGTCTTCTGGATCAAACAGACACTTTGTGTTCTATTAAGTGAATGGTCTCACCGATCCATATCAAAATTGAACGGTCGCACCGATCCATATCAAAAGAGAACGGTCGCAGCGATGCTGATCAAATGAGTCACCGAAGATGCCTCACTGATGCTGATCAAATGAGTCACCGAAGATGTCTCAACTATGCTGATCAAATGAGTCACTGATCATGACACACCGATGCTGATCATCTGAGTCACCGATCATGTCACATCGATACTGATCATCTGAGTCACCGAAGATGTCTCACCAATGTTGATCAAATGAGTCACTGATCATGACACACCGATGCTGATCATCTGAGTCCAATCAGGACACACCGATGTCTAGCCACCGATGCTGATACTGATGACCTACCGATCAATTGACACACCGATAGTCATAAACAACTGTTTGAATTTATTTATCTTTATTTAATCTAACCAACGGTCATATTAGGTATATTTTAATGCACTGATATTTATTTAATGAAGGTTGTTGTATGTCATGGAACCATACCTCGTACTTAAAAAAAGGATATAATTTCGTTTTTCGGATCTCGGGCTATAAATACAATAAGTCCACATTGCTGCAAATATATACAATACACACAAGAGACAAAATAGATACACACTCAAAAATATAAGGAATACATAAAAGAAGACACAGAAGCTCATACACATTCAAGCTTACTCAAGAAGAGTTCTGTACATTCACGAGGACATTAAAGAACTTCATCAACTACATTTTTCACTGTCTCTTAACCTGGATACCAAGCAGATGACACTCTGTTTATCATACAAAAACTATTAGAGGACTCAGAACAATTTTTGATCAAACTGAAGGAGTCCAAAGCTTCACATAAATAACTAGAGCCATTTCTAAACTCTACATCTCTGCTCTGTGATTCATTATTTTACATTTCGAGTAGTGTGTGTTTTTTGCTGTATTTTACACACACGCTATCTCTTGTACTTTAACTGGAGGATCTGTAAATCCTCAGCAAACTCTTTACATCTTTCATTTCCTACTGGGATAGTGGTAGAGGTCGTGTATGACCTGGACAGCTGGTGCTGTTGTTTTTGTTCCCACAGATAACAGTGGTTGAGGTTTTGGACCTTGACAGTTGTATATTCATGTAATCCCTGATCCAGGGTGTGGATCACTTTTATATAATGTTTTGAGAGGACTAAGTATTAGCTTGAGACTGAACCTCTTTATTATATCTGTTGTTCTTATTTATTTTCAATGTTTTTTTACTCCGCTGCTAATTACATTAAAACCAGAACTATTTTAAAGTCACATTGATAATTAAACTCATAAGTGTTTATATTTGTTTTAAATTAGTAAGTTAGTTTCAATAGTTAATCAGTTTTTCTAATTTGATTAACTGGTAAATAATCAATCCTTTGAGAACCTAACAGAACCTTTACTTTGATATAAATTCATTACAGTTTAATTCAGTATTTTATTTGGGGGTTTTTAAGACAAATATTTTAAACAGAAATTTTAATTGGAACTCAATTCACCCCCCTCTTGAGTATCCACTCCAACCAACATTTGGTATCATAGGATGTAAAATATTTTCTAAAGTACTCTTTTTTTTACTGTGATTTTATTTGTATTTTAATGTTCATAAAATTTCTATTGTTTCTAAATTTTTATCTTATTAAAATAATTTCGTTAAGTATCTATCATGGATTATATACTTGAATGTGTTGCTACCAATAGACCACCATTTTTCAATGGCACTAACTATGCTCAGTTGGAATTCACGATGAAAATTCATTTTGAGAGCACAGGTTTTGATATTTGGACTGCTATAAAATCAGAATATAAAATTCTAACCACTATTAGATCTACTTGGAATGATGATACTTAGGCTGCCTACAATAATAATTTCAAAGCTATGAATTCCTTGTATTATGCTTTAGGATATGAGAATTTAATATAATATCTTCCTGTAAAACTGCTTATGAAATTTGAGATACCTTATCCGTTTCTCATGAAGGAACAACTAATGATTAGAAAATGAGATTGAATACTTATACTATTAAGTATAATAATTTTAAGAAGAAGCCTGATGAACCCATTTCTGACATGTATCACAGGTTTAATGAAATTATCAACATAATGACTTCTCTGGGAAAGGATGTTCCATCAGAGGAACAAATTATGAGAATTCTGAGATGTCTACCTGAAAGATGGAGAGGAACTTCTATCTCAATTAGGGAATCATGTGATTTTGGTGAACTTCAAGTCAAGGAACTTATTGGAAAGTTGATGATGTGTGAAGTGGAACTCAAGGTTAACACAGAAGATGAATATGAACCTAGAATAATGTCTGTTGCTTTCAAATCTTCATCTTCAAAGAACATGGATAAGGAGAAACTTCAAGTTATAAATGAAAGCTCAAGCTGTGAAGACAGTGAATGTGCTTCTGATAGTGATGTTGAGACGGATCACATTTCCAAAAGGTTGAAGAAGTTTTATTAGAAGAAGAATTTTTTCATAAAATCAAATAATAAAGGTATGTATGAAAACAAGGGACATTGGAAAAAGGATTGAAATAAATATGACAAATCAGATGAATTTGTCAGTTATGAGTGGAAAAAAGGGACACATAAAAGCAGACTGTCCAAAGTTGAAATTAAAAAAGAAGAATGAATACAAGGACAATAATTTTAGGAATGTCCTGAAGGCTACTTGGAGTGCTTCTGAGGATAGCTCCACTGAATCGGAATTTTCTGAAACTGAACACAGAAATAAGGCAAACATGTGTTTTATGAAAAACACTTTTGAGGTAAAACCTAATACACCTGCTTTAAATTCTTATTATTCTGATGATGATATTGACTCTGATAACATGTAAAAATAAGAACTATTTGAATATTGTGATATTTTAGAAGAAACCTGTAATGAGATGAAAGGAAAATACAAAGGTTTGAAGAAACAGTATGCTTTAACTGTTAAACATAAATCTGATCATGATATTGAAATGGAAAAGAATGCTCAGTTTCTTAAAGAAAACACTGAACTGAAATTATCTAATGAGAAACTCAATAAATAATTAGAGAAATTTACCAATGCCAATGATACTCTTACTCTGATTCTAGGTAATCAAATAGCACCTAGATACACAACTATTATAGGATACCAACCTGGAAAAAGGAAAATTACCAAAAATATATTCATTCTTAAATCTGGACAGAATGTAGCTAGTTCTGGAATCACATATGCTTAAACTAGTTATATTCATTGTTATGTATCTAATAAGGTTTATCTTTCAAAAGATGATGACTCTAGAAATCTTATGAGACCCATTAGACAAATATGGGTACCTAAAGTTTTATTGGATAACCTGTCTGGACCCAAGAAGATCTGGGTACCAAAATAATTTCCTATGAAAATCTATTTTGTAGGGAACCTGCTTAAAGAGCTCCTGTAGAAAGACTTGGTATTTGGATAATGGATGTTCAAGACATATGCTAGGGGACTTCTCATGCTTCAAGAGTTTAGAAAAAGTTGATGCAGGCTTTTTCACTTTTGGTGATAACTCAAAAGGAAAAATCATCAGCTTAGGCCAGATTGGTAACACTGACTCAGTATTCATTTCTAAAGTTTTATTTGTTGATGGAGTTAAATACAATTTGTTATATATTTCTTAGTTATGTGATGAAGGATTTTATGTTAAATTTGAAATCAATTCTTTCAATGTTTTTAATTCTAAAAATGTTTTAATGTTTTCTGTTTTTAGAAATTAAAATGTTTCTGTTGTTGATTTAAATTCTTTAGCTAAGCAGAATATTACTTGTTTAAATGATTTTCATAATGATTCATGGCTTTGGCACAGAAGATTATGACACTTTATTGTGAATTCACTTTGAAAAATTTCTAGGAAGAACATAGTTAGAGACCTACCCGAACTTGAATTTCCAGCAGAAAAAGTTTGTAATCCCTATCAAAAGGGAATGCAACATAAAGTTTCTTTTAAATCAAATAAAGAAGTATCAACTTCTCAACCTATCGAGTTGGTTCAAATGGATTTGTTTGGACCTTATAGAGGTTCTAGTTTAAATGGGAAGAACTATGTCTATGTTCTTGTAGATGACTTTTCTAAATATACTTGGTTATATTTTCTAGATCACAAAAGTGAATCATATTCCTACTTTGTAAAGTATTCCACGTCTGTATAAAACCTTTGTGGACATTAAATTAAAACCCTGAGAAGTGATCATGGCTGTGAGTTTGAAAATCATGAGTTTGAAACTTACTACTCACATAGTGGCTATATTCACAAATTCTCTACCCCTAGGACACCCCAAAAGAATGGTGTTGTAGAAAGAAGGAATAGAACCCTACAAGAAATTGCTAGAACTATGCTTAATGAGTATGACCTACCTGTGTATTTTTGGGCTGAAGATGTAAATACATCTTGTTATGTTATTAATAGAGTCTTGATCATACATGTTCTTAAGAGGACCCCTTATGAGTTATGGAACCATAGGAAACCTAAGGTTAACTACTTCAGATTTTTTTGATGCAAAGACTGTATTCTTAATACTAAAGGAAATCTTGACAAATTTACTTCCAAGAGTGATGACGGAATTTTCATAGGTTACTATATTTCTAGTAAATCCTATAGAGTTTTCAATAAGAGAACCAAATGTGTGGAAGAATCTGTTCACATCAAATTTTATGAAACTAATCCACTTGAACCTAAGACCTCTATTGAAAATCATGAGGATGATATCTCTGTTTTGAACCTTAATGAAAAAGTCAGTGGACCTATAGTTAAAACATCCAGTTCTGGAAATTTTCCAAAACCTGCTTCTGTTGAACCTTAACTTGTAGATAAATATGAAATCTCTATCCCTACCTTTTCTAGAACAACTAGAATTCTAAAGAACCATCCTTTAGATGCTGTTGTAGGTAATTTAGATAGAGGAACACAGACTAGAGCTTCTCAAAGAAATCAGTTTGAACATCAAGATTTTCATTCACAATTGGAACCTAAAAATATCAATGATGCTATTAATGATGAATTTTGGGTAAGGGATATGCAAGAAGAACTAAATCAATTTGATAGAAACAATGTCTGGAAATTAGTAGAAAGACCTAAGGACACTATAACCATATACATAAAATGGGTGTTTATAAACAAAGTTGATGAACCTGGAAACATCATTAGAAACAAAGCTAGGATAGTTGCACAAGGTTACAATCAAGAAGAAGGAATTGACTATGAGGAAACCTTTTCCCCTGTAGCTAGATTAGAGGATATTAGGATCTTACTTGCCTATGCATCACATTTTAATTTCAAGTTATATCAAATGGATGTGAAAAGTGATTTTTTAAATGGATTTATTGTTGATGATATTTTTTTAGAACAACCACCTGGTTTCTAAAATCCTCAATTTCAAAATCATTTTTTAAACTTTATAAAGCATTATATGGTTTAAAAAAAGCTCCAAAAGCATGGTATGAAAGACTTTCAAACTTTCGTATTTCAAAATGATTCACAAAATAAATAGCTGATTCCACTATTTTTATAAAAAGTATTTCAAAAGATGTTTTAATAGTACAAATCTATGTTGATGATATTATTTTTGGATCTTCTAAAAATTAATTATATACTAATTTTTCAAAGGTTATGAAAAATGAGTTTGAAATGAGCTTAATGGGAGAGCTTAAGTATTTTCTTGGATTACAAATCATTCAAACTAAAGATAGTATTATTCTAAATCAAAGTAAATATATTAAGGATTTATTAAAACGTTTTGGATTGGATAGTATTAATGAATGTGATATACCTATGAGTACTACCTGTAAATTGGATATTGATGAAACTGGGAAACCAGTGGATCATACTAAATATAGAGGTATGATTGGGAGTTTACTTTATCTTATTTCTAGTCAAATAGATATTATGTTTAGTGTGTGTATGTGTGCTAGATTTCATGTTAATCCTAAAGAATCAAACTTACTTGCTGTAAAAAAGATTTATAAATATCTTAAGTATACTGTGAAATTATGTTCTTTTTATCCAAATGGACAATCAATTGACCTAACTAGTTATTCAGATGTTGACTTTTCTGGATGTAAGTTATATAGGAAGATCACATCTAGGACATGTCATTTACATGGAAAGTCCCTAGTATCATGGTTTAGTAAGAAATATAACTCAATTTCATTGTCTACTACGGAAGCCGAATATATAGCTGCTGGTAGTTGCTGTGCACAGATTCTGTGGATGAAACACGCTTTATTGGATTATGGATTTGATTTTAAACATGTTTCAATTAACTGTTACGACACCAGTGCGATCAACATATCTATAAACCCTATGTCTCACTCTAGGACTAAGAACATTGATGTCAGACTTCACTTTCTAAGAGATCATTATCAGAAAGGTGATATATCTCTAGAATTTATTAGTTCTGAAAATCAATGAGCTGATATTTTTACAAAGCCTTTATACTCTGATAGAATGAATTTTATTAAACAAGAGTTGTGTATGAGCGATCTGTGAAACCGATCTGTGAAACCGATCTGTGAAATCGATCTGTGAAACCGATATGTGAAATCGATCTCTGAAACCGATATGTGAAACTGATCTGTGAAACCGATCAGTGAATCCGATCTGTGAAAGCGATCAGTGGAACCGATCTGTGAAACCGATCTGTGAAACTGATCTGTGTAACCGATCTGTGAAAATGATCTGTGGAACCGATCTGTGAAACCGATCTATGCAACCAATCTGTGAAACCGATCTGTGAATCTGATCTGTGAAACTGGTCTGTTAAACTGATCTGTGAAACCGATCTGTGAAACCGATCTCTGAAACCGATCTGTGAAACCGATCTGCGAAACCGATCTGTGAAACTGATCAGTCAAACTGATCTATTTTTATATTACTTTTTATTATGATTGTATTTAATTAATTTTTTTATCTTTATTGTGGGAACCCTAAATTATGAATTAAATGATAAGTGACTATATCTATTTCCCCAATCCATCGACCATTCATTTACCGCCAAGCCTTATATCCTCTCTTCTCCTCTACTTCAAACCTTCTAACTCCTTCAAACCTCAAAACCGTCAAATGTCTAAGAAAAAAAGACCATGAAAATGATCATATAGTCTTGTACCTTCAAAGTGTGCTCGAGGAGAGTTGAGTAGTACCACTCAAAAATAAGTAAATCTGAACCTAGAAACATGGATTATTGATATAGAAAATGAAGTCAGTTCTACCTAGATTTTGTCAAGTAAGTCGCTATAGCTACAAGTTTTAGAATTTCAAGGATGGAAATCCTGGTTCTCAGATAACACTCGTGTGTACTACCCAAATCTAGTGTATGAGTTTTATATGAATGTGAAAGTTATTCTAGATGATGTAGAGGCTGGCAGAATGTCTTCTGTAGTGAAAGGAAAGAAAATATCCTTTTCATCTAAATAATGGGCTGAATGTTTAAATGTACCCCATAAGGGTCGTTATGAGGATTATGCTGGAAACATTCCTCGAACAACTGAATACTTCTCTTATGAGTTAGCTTTAGATCTTTTGACTGGAAGCAGAGATTCAAGGAGAATCACATCCTCAGAGTTGCATGGTTAATGTAGACTTCTCTTTATGTTTATTCAGCACCAAATTTTCCATAGGAAAGGATATTTTTCTGCTATAAAATACCAAGATGTTTTTATATTTTTTTTACAAAAGAACCATGAGAAGATCAATTTGTGTAGATATTTAATGGAGCACATAGCTGGAATGGTGAAACCATCTAAGAAATCCACTACCTTGTTCTATTCCAAGATGATCTCTACAATGTTAAAAAATCCGGAATGTGTTGAAGAAGCTGATGAGATAGCTGAATCTGATAGTGCTTTTTGTGTTAACAAAGAAATTTTTAAAAGGATGAAAATAAATTGGAACCCATGGAAAAAATTCTTGGTTGCTAATGAGGACAAGTTGTATGAATCCTACAATCCCACTGATCATGGAAAGAGGCCGAAGGGTTTGAGAGACCCTGTTTTGAAATCAAATGATGATCCAATTTATTCTGATGATGAGGATGAAGTAGATGTTGAAAGGAATAATGACACTGAAGAGTCTTGTAAACAAGGGATGGAATAATCTAATACAGAATAAGGAAGTATGTCACCTCCTGATGATAGGAGTGATCCTGATACTATGATCCCTAAGAGAAGAATAGACTTCAGACCTTCCAGTCCACCTTTAGCCTTACCTGAATTAGAACCAGTTCTTGGTGATGAAGAAGCTGATGACACTGAAGTATCTGACAGTGAAGATTCTGTGGAGAATAGAAATGGGAATGATGATGATGATGATGATGATGATGGTAACCGACCAGTGGATAGTCTTGTTGTACCTCCAATAGAACCACATCAATCTGTGCAAGAAAAAAATACTAGTAGCCAGAGAGTTTCTCTAGAAATAAGTGGAAAAGCATGTTATGATAAATCGAACTATACTCTGTGTGCTGCTGTCTGGGATGATAAACCTGATTTTGCTGTTTTGGGTTTAGAGTATTCTGAAGAAGAAGTGGAAGCATCAGAATCTACTGCGGTTGTGAAGGAAGGCCAACCAGTTGAGGCAAGGTCTACTCATGTTGTTGATGATGCAGATGTTCATCTAACTAGTTCTACTGTCTCTCAGTCTGATTTTGATAAGTTCAAAATTGAGTTTCTTGCTGCTGTGAGAGATACAGTCAGAGAAGAACTTTCAAATGCTCTTACTCAAGCTTCTCCGAAAATTTCTTAACAATCTTTAGAAGCCTTTTCAACAAGAGTATGAAATTTTATTAGACCAGATCTGGCCAATATTGGTGAGTTTATTGGCAGGCACTTAGCCTCTCTAAATTAGAATATGAAGGATCTACAATATAACTTAGTTTCTTTATCAAACGAATTTAGATCAACCATCTCTGGTATGATGTAAGTGTTGAGGAATATGATTTAACATCTTAAGAAGTCTGATCTGAGGAAGTTGAAAGCTAATATAACTCAGATAGTTGCTTAAGACAGTACATCCAAAGTAACCAAGATCACTACTCATGAGCTAGAATCTCTAAGGCAGATTGTGAATGATGAATTGGCCGCCATTAGAAATGTTCTTGATTTGGACTCGTTGAGGAAGATGAAAGAGAATAGTGATCAAATTCATAAGATGGTAAAAGTATATTCAGAAGATTCCAATAAAGTTCAGCGAAAAATCACGGAAAAGGATGATCATTACTTTTCAAAGATTTATACAAAGAATGAGATGACTGCGAATTTCAAGGTGTTGGATGATAATCTGAAACTACCTCCAGTCACTCAAGCATTCAAGACTCAAGTTCATCAGTTGCAAGATTTTACTCATACCTTGGAAAGGTTCACGGAAAATAAGGATGATTTTGAGAAGGCTATGCAGTATGGTGCCGAAGATATTCAGGATTTCATAAATCTCTGGAAGCCTTATATAAATGAAGAAGCCACAACCATTGTACTTCCTACTGCTAATCCTCTCAGTGCCTCTGATGTTGCTTCAAATCTGATCTCTGTTGCTCAAGCTCTATCTCAACTACGGCCAGTTCTGCAGCAATATTTTCAACCATCTACTACTGCTCAACAACAAATATCAGTGGCATCCTCTCCTCCACCTTCCAAAGTCATCTTACCACCTTTTCAAATTCACCTTGTTCATTCTGCCTCCAAGCCCTCCAACTTACCAACCATTGATCCCTCTGACAAATGAAAAGCCTAGTTACATCCCAAGAAATAGTTGTGTCTTGTTGTTGATAGGGTGAACAGTGTTCTGTTTGTACTCTGATGTTCATTACAATTTTTTTAATCACTCTATTCTCTCTGATGTCTTCTTTTCATATCTTCTTTATATGTTTTCCCTACTTTTTGATTATCCCAAAGGGGGAGATTTATATCTATGGGGGAGAAACATACTATGGCCAAAACATACAATGGAAGGGGGAGCAATGTTGAGAATCATACTATGGCAGGGGGAGAAATGTTTACATATATATACAAAAGAATAAATTCAGGGGGAGTTTTATATACCAAAGGGGGATATTTATATTTCATTGTGTTTTTATTCTTATTATTCCTTGTCACTATTATTTATGAAATATTATTTTTATTTATGACTAAGATTTGTGATTATCAAAAAGGGGGAGATTGTTGATCCCTCTGGAAGATTGTTGAATACTTCCAATAATTACTGTTTTAATAATCACAATTCATCATTACTTAATCTAGTTAGATTTATAACATACATAATCACACTCTTTTAGTGAATCTCTTTATATCAGTTGGATCATGTTTCTATCTCTACTTGTTATTGATTTACATGTATTCTGGAAGTCTTCTGGATCAAACAGACACTTTGTGTTCTGTTAAGTGAACGGTGGCACCGATCCATATCCCAAGTGAATGGTCGCACCGACCCATATCAAAAGTGAATAGTCTCACTGATCCATAACCTAATTTAGTGTATTCCATCATTTAAAAATGGAAACTAGTTGAAGGAATGGAAGTATTAGGAATGTTTTTATACCATGTAGGGATTTCCCCATATTTAAGATAATGATTTTGGTTCTGTAGCTGTGACTAGTGCTAAAAAATTATAACTACATTGGACATATGACCCGGGTTACAAAAAATTACCCGAATCATATGAAGAACCCTAAACCACAATGTGGAGGAGAAATGTTAGACTACTTTATGTGAAAACAACTGCCATCATTTAATGGGATTAAAACCCCATTTTTTTATCACAGTGGATATGTTCCTCAGAGAAGATACTTCTCACTTGGGGATGTAATATAAGGGAGAATGTTTCCATTACACATTATCATTTATTGGGTGATTATGATCAATAGAGGTCACTAATTCAAACCAAAATGGAAGAGTATTATATTAAAAATTTGTAATGGAGGTATTTTATGGAAATAATCATTGTAAAATATTTTCCTTGTGAATAATGTGTTATATGGAATGGAAATTTCAGATTTTGAGGAATAAATAGGATGACAATGTTTCAAAGTATAATGCTATATACACAAGGATAAGAAGGAAATTTGGGGAATACATACATAATACAATTTAAAATAATGTCTAATTCATTAATTGTTTAAAACAATTCTTATGAAGGGAACTTGTCTCCCAAAGTATCTCATCATATAAATATATATTCTCATGCGATATCAAGATAGAAAAAAAATTCTAATTATTATGACAATTTAAGAATTTAAAGGATGAAGTGGTCTTCTGAACACTCTGGAAATGAAATTAATGAATAATGGAAGAAGGGATGAATTTATTTTTCATCTTATGATAATTATGCGATGAAATACCCCATTACATGCTTTTTGGGTATGTATGTTTTTAGATGTTTGGAGGAAAAGGCCAAAAATAATTTTATTCTATGGGAAATAAAAAATCCATCGATGTTTAGTGTTAAATTTCAACAATATAGGGAATTGTGGAAATGATTATCTAATGATTCATGGAATCATTCCCTATAGAAGGCAATGGGAGTAAGGCTAAGCTTGTGCGATCACAAATACTGAGCTTTATGTTCCCAATGATGTGGTGAATGGTGCTATGATAGTTTCCTAGGACATTGTAAATTCTATATTTGATCTTAGATCATCGCATTATTTTTATATCTTCCCAGTTTTCCATGAAAATTTGACATTTCTAATTATATTTAATAAAGGAGTTGTCTATCAGAACTCCTTTGTGAAGTATCATATCAAAACGGTTGTTTCAATTAGTCCCCCATATGACACACATACATACTTTAGTTTAGGACTTTATCATAATACCCATGATTTACTTTAATATAAACCTTAGAATGAACAATATTTCAAAATATGATGCAACAATCTATTTAAAGAAGAAATTGGATATAATTTTCTATAATTGTGTATAATCCATTATATTTAGGGAAGATACATCATCATATGATATCATACTAGATCCACCCATAGTAGATCTATTGAATGAAATTATTTAGGAGGTTTAGAACTCAATAACTATTAGGGAGAAAAGGAATCCTCAAATTTATGATGTACATGTTTTGCAAGAATATAATGATTTATTCATAGAGAAATTACATGGGAATCCTCTAGATTGAGAAGTTGAGTTCACTATTAACTTATTTCATAGTTCAATACCTATATCAAATACTCCTTATATAAAAACCACAATAGAGTTAGTAGAATTGTTGAAAATCCCGAGGAATTGAGTGATGAAGGTTCTATTCTCCCCATTGTTTCTCCATGGAGATCCCATGTTCTTTTTTCAAGAAGAAGGATATATCTATGAGGTTGTGCCTTAACTATAGGGTGATTAATGCGATTATGATAATGAACAACTATCGTATTACTCTAATTAATTATTTTTTTAATCAAATTCATAGAGCCAAATATTTTTCAATGATTGGCCATTGATCTGGATATAATCAGTTTCATGTGAAAAGGTAATACTTTCAAAAAACAAAATTTCGAACCAGGTATAAGCATTATGAGAATTCAGTAATGGATTTTCTTCTAACTAATGCTACCTATATTCTCATTGATCTAATGAATAATTATTTCAAGGGGTATATTTATTATTTTTTTGTATTTATTGATGTTATCGTAGTATACACTGAAAGAAAAAAGATCATGAAAACTATTTTGTATACTATTAAAGAAAATTAATTATATGGTATGTTTTTAAGGTGTGATCATTGGCTTCAAATAGTTTCTTTTCTTGGATATATTGTCTATAAAGAATAAATTTTATTAAATCATGTTAATACAATTGTATTCCAATAATTTCCCACTCAACAAAACCAAGGTATAATGTTTTATTGGTTTAGAATGTTATTATCAACATTTTGTTCAGAACATTACCCATTTAACAAACCCATTGACAAAGATTACAAATAAAGGGGATATGTTCATATAGACAAAATACAGTAAATAATGTTTCTAATAATTAATGAATATATTAGTGAATGGTCTGATCCAAACTCTACAATTGGGGAATGGTGAATTTGTGATTTTTAGTAATGTATAAAAGTAAGGACTTGGTTGTGTCCTCATGAAAAATGATGGTTTTATTCCATATACCTCATAGTAGTTGAAAATTCATTAATAAAACTGCCCAAATTATTGTCTTGAGTTAGAAATTGTAATTATTTCAATGATGATATGGAGAAACTACCTCAATGGTGAAATATTTGAGATATATAATGATCCAAATAGCCTAAAATATGTCTTCCCATAGAAAAAACTCAATATGATGAAATATACATGGCTTGAGCTTCTCAAGGATTGTAATTGATCCATACACTACCAAACGGGATTGTAAAATTAGGTTATTGATGCATTGAGTATGTAGGATCATAGAGTTTAAAAAAATGAGGATTGAAATGGATGTTATATTCATAGATATAGTAAATAATAATATGTGTATTTTCAAGAAAGGTAAAACATCATTACATTTTCAAAGGGTTAACCAAAACTAGTAATTGAAATGAATTAAACCTTCTCAGTATGATGTGGAGAACATTCAAAATAATATTAGAGCTATGAATGATGGGATGTTTGCTAAATTCATGTCTGAGGATGGAATTGTTATATTTTGTGAATAGGATCTATGATCCCTATATAACTGAGATGAAAAGGGAGTTATGTTATGATTGTTATAGATCAAATTTATCTATATAACATGCTATCACTAAAATGTAATAAAATTGATGGAAAATTTCTAGTGTGACAACATAAAGATTGAAATTGCTAATTATGTATCCAGATTTTCAGTATGTCAACATGTGAATGTTGAATGATAACATCCTAGAAGAGTCATGAAACATATAACTATTCGTACAAGGAAATGGGAGGACATCACTCGGTATTTTTTCACTATATTACCAAACAATCCCTGAATAAATGAGTCAATATTGTATTCATTGATCAATATATTAAATATACACATTTCCTCTCTATATGGTGGGATTATTCACTAGAGTGCCTTCCATGACTCCATATCAATGATGTTATGAGAAGTCATATAGAATCTATCTCAATTGTTTTTTATCATGAACCATTTTTGACAAGTATTTTTTGGAAAATTCTTCAATAATATTTTTATACTAAAAATTGTTTGAGTACTTACTATCACCCAAAAACTGATGGGTAATCATAAAGGATGATCCAAGCATTATAAAATTTGTTTAATTCAAGTTAATATTACATTCAGGGGGTGCGGGATCAGTATTTACCATTGGTGGTGTTTTCAAACAATAATATTTTTCATTATAGCATTCAAATGGAATCATAAGAGGCATTGTTTGGAAAGACATGTCATACACCGACATGTTGGAATGAATTTGGTGAATGAAAGCTTGTAGGCCCAGTGGTTATCCATGAAATAACAACGAATGTAATGACTATTCGAACCAATATCAATAAATCTCAATGAAAGATATTGAGATATATAGGTCATCCAAGTAAGGATTTGGAATTTCAAGAGGGAGATTACTTTTTCTTGAATGTATCCTCATAGAAGTGTGTTAAAAGAGTTGGGAGGAAAAGGAAACCCATAACCATGAATATTGGACCTTTTGAAATCATATAGAGAATTGGAACTACAAATTATAATTTTTAAATGATGGATAAACTTTCTAATGTAAGAATTGTGTCCGATTATTAATTTTTGAGAAAGTAAATTCCACAACCAACACATGTACACACTTCTGATGGTATAGAATTAGAACCTGACCAATATTATAATTACAATCCTATCTAGATATTGGATTATAATTAATAAGCGTTGAGGAATCAGATGACTCGACTTGTGTAGGTACATTGGAAAAATCATTAAAATGAAGAGGAAGGATGGGAGCCTAAGGAACATAGGATGAAGAACTACCGAAATCATTTTATAATATAAAAATTATAGTAATTCAAGGAATAAAATTTTTAACTAAAAAGGAATGTATCTCCCCATGATTTTAAATTTATATTTAATATTAATACCATGAGAAACATAGTCTATATGATATAACACATTGTGATAACCTTGAAAATGAAGATAATTTATCTATTTGAATCTTGAAAAATTGACATAAATTGTTACAATTTGTACGATATTTAAAGTCTCATAGAATCAACATTCATTTATTGTTAATTTCACCAAACCCTAATAAATAGTAACATACCCTTATGAATATTAATTTACCTTTATGTATTTTAAAATCCTTCATGTAAGTATAAATAAAATTTATGAAACATATAAATGAGAGTGAATATTCAAAAATAATTTATAATTAAGTGTCAGCATTAATATGAGTAATATAAATTTTATTAAAATTTTAAATTATTAAATAAATAAAATTAATTTTAATAAACATTAGTCCTAGATAAATACTTTTTTCCGAGATTTTAGGATAATTTGACGAGACCTAATTTAATTTTTAAAAGTATTACAAAATCAAATTTTGATTTATAATCTATATTTTTCATCTAAATAATGATTATATTTAAGAATTAAATTTTTCATTTAAAAAATAATTTTTGAAAAAATAATTTCATTATTTAATTATACACATTGAAAATTTGTTTGTTAGAATATTTGGGATTTTTTGGAAATACATGAATTTTCGGTGAATAATGACACATTATAATATACGAAATATGCAAAATAAATGAATTTCTGCAACATGCTTGACTCATGGATTATTTAAATAAATTTTTTTTCAAACTCATATAATCATATTACTACATTACTTCACCAAAATCAATTGCGTACATAGTCATGATTCAATATATTATATTAATGATTAAAATAATGGAAACCCTCTACTCTCCTCTACTATAAAAACCCCCACTCACTCCCTATACTCTTTACACCTCAAAGCCTTAAATATTCAAAATGTTCTTCCCAAATAATCTTCTATAGTTTTTCCCTAGGTCCATGAGACCATATGATTTCCAAAATACCAAAACCATTACCCTTAAGGCGATTCTCAATGTGGTTATCTGAACAGGTAAAACATCTTCCTTTTTCATTTAATTTAATTTCTATTAATCTTCTTTTCTCATTCTTTCCTAACCTTCTCCATCTGATTGATAGTGATTACTTTTGTATAATCAATTTAGAAGAATTATATAATGTAAATGTAATAATTATAATCAATCACATTATATTATTTTATATAAGAAATCATCATCTGGGAGGTTCCAATTTACAACCTTCATAGATGATGAAGTTTCATTATTGAAATTATATTTCAAATATGTTAATAAAACTATTTTAATTAATTTCCTAGATTTTAAAATTTAATATATAACCCATATAATTATTTGGCGTTGAAAAATTTAGATTATACTAAACAATAAAAAAATGAGTACGTTATGATCAATAAATGTCTTAATATTCCAAACGATTATCTATAAATGAATCATCTAATGACTCATACTCACAATATTAATCTATATGATATATATATATATATTTAAACATTTATATTCTCATTAGAAATATGAAATTCAAATTCTGAATAATAAATCCTATTTTAAATTAGCTCCATTATAATTAACAAAATTGATCATGAAATCAAGGAAACTAACACTCTGGAACAACATAACTAAACCATAACTCTTATCCATAAGTGCATAAATGAACATAATAAAACATTAAATAATTAAATAAATGCAGATAAGGTTATTATATAATTAATTAATTGTTTTAATTTGATTATCCTAGATTATATGATCAGGTACAGAACACGTTCGGTCCGATGTTATGGGTATTATAACTAAACTTCTATTTTCTTTCGAGTGGCTATTATTCTCTAATTACCTCAATGAAATTAATAATTTTTCTAATTAAATCCTCATGAATCATTTTTTAATGTTCTTAATATATGTACTAAATTTATTCCTTCTTTATTTTTGGTGGAGTTACATGTTTTCAAATGATAATTAAGAAATTATTCCAATAAACAATTCTATTTCAAAGGAACTTTTTGAGTTATTAAATATTTTAAAATTCACTATATAATATATTTTAACCCCCATTATTTATATAAAATAAAAAAATTTATTATGAAAAAATTAAATTAATTTAATTATGGTTCTTTATTAATATTTTCCAATGGAACTCTTCTTTTCAAAGTAAAAATATATTTATATTAATAATTTCTTGATGATTTTATACTAATATTTTCATCTATTACAGAAAAATTGTTGATTGTTATGTTTAATTTTGAATAATATTTTATAATATCATCTTCTATATTTTATTTAATGTTTTATTATTACTAGAAAACCTTAGTCAGATATAATCCTTTTACCATTTAATATGATAAATGAAAAGTGCAATAATCTAGTACTACAAACTAAGAAAGACAACTACATATCAAAAAATTCTTACCCATCACCACAACATTGATAGGTTGCTTCCTCTATAGTATATGACTCCCACTCTGAGATTTTATAGAGATTCATGATCACGGATCTATACATATTTTTTGAAATGATGTTTACATATATAAGATAATCATTAGGATAAAATGTATAATAAATAATACATGATAAAGATAAACTAAAGGTCACATTCATCCATGATATTCCCAAATAACGTGTTCAACAAAGCCCAAACACAACTATATCTAATGATTAATATTAATCTGGTGTTGATTCCTTGATCCATGAACCTAATCAACCATACCTACATCGAACACTTCTCATAATAACATTGAAACACATACTATAAGGGTGGATTAATATTTTAATGGGTAATTTTTTACATTAATTAGAACTATGAATACAGAATAAAAATTTTGAGAAATTTAAATCAATGAAGTCATATTACATGACAATAATAATAAAGAAAGAGAGTGTGGAGTTTCAAGTCCACAAATTCCTAATAAATTATTATGAGATCCATTACCAATAACTCAATATATGATGGAATTGAGAAATATTTTCATCCATTACTAATAAACAATTAAGTATGCCATGTCCAACATCCTATGATATGTGGTAATATAGTATCTCATAAAACAATTTCAATTTAATAATGAGGAGGGACATGTAAAATAACTAAAACCAAGATAACAAAACTTGATCATTTATTTAAATGTCTCAATATCCCCATTATAGAACGATGTTTGGTAAATGTAATTATAGTGAATCCACTAATTAATAGATATCATCTTGGGAATTTTCTAAGTCATTCTCCATTAGTTTGAGAGAATATATCATATCTAGTGATCTAGGGGATACTTTGCAACCTAAAAACCCATCAATGTTCTCTATACATGAATGGATCTTAGTGAAAATAGGAATCTTGAAAATGTAATATTGAATTAGTAAGGGTGAAAATCTTAATTATATGGTTCACTTTAGGGTTGTCCCCATCACATAAAAATATCACATCAGGACCCAATGATCTTGTATAAAATGTAAATTTGAAATATTTTCTAAATAAGAAAAAATATTAAATCATAGATAAATTAATCACAGTGGATGATCATATGGAACTTTTAGTAATGCTACAATGCCATTGTCCTACATGTCTATTTTGGTTTTAAGGTGAAAATCATTACCATCTCTAAAAAAACAATAACGACCCATATTATGGCATGTGAACCAATATGATACCCACTTTCTCTTTTAGATCAAAGAACGTAAATTGGAATATTACTCAATATTGTCTACAATATTTAAATGCATTCATATCTATATCATCCATTATCGTAAAACAATATTCAGTTAATGGATAATGCACTTGGAGGTCACTAATAATTAAATTGTGATTTGGAAAACACATCCATATCAGATACATGGAGTCATGTCACATAGGAAACCATTAGTGGATGGGCAATGACACATTCATTTTTCCACAGTCTCTCTAGGATGTTCAAAACACGCATATTAGTCTTGGACTACATAAGGATTATCCCCTAGGTATGCTAAAAGGCTAGAATCCATTATATATCATTTTTTTACCACCCATGTGTCCTAGAGGTTAATTTATTTCTCAACGTTATGATCCATAAGGAACAATTAAATTGGACCAACACATAAGTGTTTTTAGTTACATCTTTCAACCATCGATTAGTTTTTTTTTCATTAATTACACGAGAAATGAAGATAAATTTAATGATGAGGTAACACCACCATGTCATATCAAAATATTACTAATAAATCCATTAACATGAATTTATTTTATAGGGATGGTATGATATACACAAAACAATTTTAATAATATTTGAATTATTTGACAGTGTAATAAATTACCTTCGAAGACCCATCCAAGATCAACTAGTACATACTATGTCTTATTTGATAACAAAACAACAAAAATTTGGACAATTGTAAATACTATATTATTTATTAATTATTGAAATAACAATAACTATATGAAACAAAAATAACAATAAATTCATAAATGTATTACCCTCTCTAGTTTAATCATTCACATTAAATTTTTTACCCTGAACATTCCAATAATTTGTGACACATCATTAACCTTAAATAGAGAAAAATCTGTAAGGAATAGTTTTAAAATAGGAAGAAAATGAAAAATATAATCATTAATGATTAGAAAACCCAATGACGGAACCGATAATATATAAATATCATATAGTTAAGAGAAAATGCATGGACAAGACATCATATTATTAGGAAGGAAAACCTCAATATCACTGTAATGTTCTGGCCTTTAGTGAACACCATGAATGATGAAGATATACCATTGAATAATGATGATTGATGAGGACATCCATGGATGATATGATAGGTTATGATAGGGTGAAAATTTGGTAAACATGTTAACAGTGAGCAGGAAAATTATAATTTTTTCATTTTAAAAAAGAAAAAATTTAGGATACATAGTAAGGAATATTGTGGGCCAAACATGCATAATTTAATGGCCTAATATGTCCACTCTTCAAGGTCTCAGCACATGGTTAGGCATTATATGACCAAACTATTCGAGTTCCAAAGCATCTATGCACCAAAACAAATGGTTTCTTTCTATAGGGTTTCCTATATCATAATCCTTTGTAAATGTTTTCACATAGTTTGGAAGCTGGATTGGCATTAACCATGAAAAAATCATTCACCATTGGATGCATTTTTCCAAAATATTATAATAATTTATTGAGCCCCAAAGCACTCCATGATAAATTATGGAACCTTTAGTTGCATATCCCAATTCAAAAAGTATATCCATTAGTCACTAGGTACATTTAAATTCTTTTATCAATTTTATATATGTTTTTAATTATACAATAATTAAGAAATTAATTTCCATTAAAAATTTATAACATGAAAAAATATTGGATCTCACATTATAGATGTGGGATTATATAATAAATGAAAAAAAAAGATACACAGATAGACGAACATATATATTTGAACTTATTTTTTTTATTCATGATCTTCCAATTGTTTTGTATATATAAAATTTTAATATTTGTGTCACATTAACACAGAAAGGACTAGATATTGAAATATTAATAAAAACACTTCATGGTATAATGATCACATATCATGTTAATGAAGATTTAGTATATAATTTTTTAGAAATATGGTTCATATAATTCCTGTTATTGTTCTTATATATAAACATTACATAATTTTTATAATGGATTATTGTTAATTACATAATGACCATATCAATTAATGAATATGAGACATAACGTTTTAAATTCTTATCCAATAGAAAAATATCAATAAATTGAAGGATATATGTGAACATTATATGAAAATTACATCCATAACATGGGTAATTATTACTATTAAAATTTATAATTTATCATAAATGGTTAAAGTGAAAATCAACATAAAATATGTCCCGAGTGTGAAAAAGTCTGTTAATGAATTTATAGAAAATTATAATAATATTCCTCCAAATCATGATGTACTATTTTCCATAGAAATCATAACTTATTAGTTATGAATTTTAACAAATTTATACAGAATTAAATCTATTATGAATATAGAATTAATTAATCATCTTATGGGTAATCATAATGAGGGATTCATTTGGCCACATTTTCTAGGATGGGGTGAAAAATTATTTTTCATTATAAAAAATCAACCAATGTGACTCAACGTTGTGTAATAGAAACATAACAAGATATCAATATTTATTAATCCATTAATTAAAATTGATAATTGGATTATTCAATACACATATTTTTGAATTATATCCATAATAATGTGGTACTCTTATTTCCATGTGTTAATAATTTCAACGACATTGTTATTATGTGAATTGATGGAATTGGGAGGTTTTCAGAATTAAACATGATTTAAGTAATTTTTGTATTTATATTTCATATGTTTTTATTTAATTGAATAATTATAGTGTCGTTATAATTAATTTTTTATGGTGGTTATGATGCCAAACAATACACACACAAAACTCAATTGAGATTAGAGAGGACATACAAGCATCGACCGGCCATTGGAAATTGAAATGGAAATCTTGCATAAGAGGGGTTTTCCATTTCTCCTTCATAAGATTATTGAGAATGTTTATGTAGTATATGTATTCTTGGGATTCCCCATAATGATTATTCCTCTTGTTTACATTTAAACGAATGAATCATTAAATTAAATTATTTACTAATTAAATGATTGGATGAAACCCAACGGAAACTAACAAAACAATTTGTGTTCTCTTAACACATTGACTAATATTTGAGGCTATGGGTTCATTTTATAATGACTAGTCTTATGATATAACTTAGAATCACCAATTAATGGTGTCTTTTTTTACATAATTCATTAGAGGACCCATCATATTGATTCCATAACATACATGTTGTCTAATAGGATTCCATAACGGATTCCTCTCTATGGGATTTCACCAAAATAACCCAATGGGTGCCCAAATATTTGACTGAAAACAAGAATTGTATTAACATAGTGGGTAGATATAATTGAGATTTTCATATTAAACATATAGTAATGTTTTTTTCCAACTTGGATTTGGATTTAGTTTCGTCATAGGTACTCATCCACCCAAACTATTTTCATTTTTATTTGAAAAAATTATTATTCATGTTGGTATGATTCATATATGTTCATCATAGATTTTGGATTACATGATTAAGGTTTTTAAATTAAATTTAGTATGCCAAAGGTACATAATGAGATATTTCTTACGATCCTTATTTAACTATATAAATAAAACTATGTGGAATTAAAGAGGGGAATAATTGCATTATACCGATAATGTCTAAAATTATGGAACAATATACCAAGTATACTGTAGATTCACTCTCTGGAGTCATAGTGGATAAATTGTAAAATCAATCTAGGTCCAACATCATGTAGCATTATACAATATCAGGTTTTCTCTGTATTCACATCGCGGGCAGAAGCAGTATAGCGACCCAACCTTCTCTTTCATTACTATTACATCATTTAAAAGAAAAAAACATAATATTATTACACATAGAGGATCCATAGATTTAGTTTCTTGGGAAAACTAGGACCATACATGACAAATACAACATCAACCATAAACATTTATTTAATTTCTTCTTCAATAATTTCTTAGTGGCACATGCCCTCTCCTTAGTACATGTAGCCACCTAAGGATATACATAAAAAGTGGTGAGCTAGAAGCCCAGTAAGAAGATGGATAAGAATAATATATCATGGGGTGAGAATAATCATAACATAGGAAAATGATCATGAACATGAGAGGAGCATAAATAAAAGATTTGAAATGTGGCAATGCATAAAAATGAAACGTCATGTCTTAGTGGTTAACTAACAAAAATATTTGTGAACCAAGCTAGCATCTTTTTCACACATCATTTCACATTTAATCATGAGATTCATCACTTTACATAATTCATTGGAGCACTGTATAATTTTGTGCGCACCCGTTACATTTAAACAATCATATTGCGCTATATAATTCCAAGCGCACCTGTCACCTCATAACATTATAGTTTATCATGCCTGACACAATGAACATATAACATAAATTAACATAACTAACCCATGAAAAGGAATGTGTTTCATATCATAATAACACATTCATAAACTTCTGGTTCCCAAAATAAAGAGGGAACAACATACTTGATACAAGAATCATCAATATTGAATGAGAGTTAAAAGATGAGTTCTTAAGAGAAGAGTTCATTCAGAAAACACGTGGATTGACATAAACATCAGTATAAAAAATGTATATCCCAGAAAAGTAATGAAAAAGGTGATAAAAATGATCTTTAAGGAGTGACCATATCAAAAATGGAGTGAAAGAGGTAGAACCCGAAGTATGAAAGTTGGGTTTGAGAATTTCCCCTTACCTTGTACTCAAATGCCTCCTTATGTTTAATGTCCTATATAATGACATTATATTCATTAATTAGAAATTATAGAACCTTTTATACATTAATAGGGTTAATTCTGGTTTCATTGCTCCATATTATGTTCCTTTTGATGACTTATAGAGTATAAAAACATTGATTGAGGATGTTCGTTTTCATGGTTTTCTTGAGTGATTCACTTGTATTCTGAAATTTATGTTTTGGTAGATCATGGGTAAACATCCATAACAGATATAACATGTTATTAATGATATTACTGGATCATTAATGGTATAATAGTTAATTATATTAGAAAAGTGTGGATGAATCATTAGATAATAATTTAATTATGGTTATTTATGTTAATTTTAGCCGTTTTTGGATCACAACGAACTTGTTTTAACATTTCACATAGTAATATGGCCATAGTTTATATCCAGAAAATAAAATAGATCATAATACATATAAAATATTCTGGTTTAACCATAAAAATGGTTTCACTACCAGATATGAATGTATAAATGGATGAAGACAGCATGTCGTTTTTGAAGGTGATGAATTAACACCTCATGAACAACGTTCTCTTTAATAAAATAAAAGGAAGAGGGAAAGGGGGTGGGGTGATAAAATATCCCCTTAGATTCATAAAATTACAGTAGATTTATAATACTATAGTTTAAAAAAGCTGATGAATATAGGTGGGGAGAGATCAAGAAATGAACTTGAACTTGAAAGGAAATTAAAGGAGAAGAGGGAGGGAAATTACCTTTAGAATCCCCCTCTTGAGAACCTCCTTAAGGGCCTATGATTCATCTTTTGAAGATACCATAAGCTCTCGGACATGGGGTAGGGGATATGGAAGGTTGTTGGGAAGAGTTTAGAGGAGGCTTGGAGCTTGAGAGGTGTGAGAAAAAGAGGGAGTTAAGGGTGGCTTTTATAGTGGAGGGGAGAGGGGTTTCCTTAATATAAAATTGACTAGTTCATTAATTCCACCTAAGACAAGGAATAGTGAGTCTTGAACGACAAAGATTAGTAATTTTATAATGTAATCAAGAACCAAGTGGGCTTACATCAGAAGAACATCACAGATGACCCTATAATTAGCTTATTTAGCTTATTTTGAAAATTACGGTATTTCACTATTCATAAAAAATTCATGTAACTCAGCAAAATCCCAAAAATTTACCTCAACCATTTTTTGATGTGTAGAATACAAAAATGAAGTCCATTTTTCAAAAAAAATTCTATATATTGTTTATTTAATATTTAATTAAAATCATAATTTACTTAAAAAACAGTTTTTAAGATTATAACTGATTTTGTAGTTCTTTAAAAAATTACGTAGGGTCTTATCAAATTATATAAAAACTATTAGAAATTGATTCAATTCATTATGAATAAATTTCCGGAAAATTAATATTCTTTTAAATTAATTAATTTATTATAACTAATTATTTATGAATTATAAAATACCAAAAATGTTTACTAAGGTCAAATTATCACTTTCTAAAATGTCTAAATTATATTTTATTATTCATAGGTAATGTTACTCTTATTTACTATTCATAAGGGTCATATTAGTATTCATAAGGGTAGGTTACTATTCAATAGGGTAGGTTACTATTCACCAAAAATTATATTTGTTTCATTAGACTCCAAAAACCATCTTGAACACAACCGTGTATGTCAGATTTTCAAAATTCCAAACTTATGGGTGAAAACATTATGTTTAAAGGTCACTTAGCACATAGTAGTTCATTATTTTGTGTTTTTCTGACATAAATATAATAATGGAATTTTCCATTGAGAAACTTTTGGTTGTTACATTCTTCCCCCCTTAAGAAATTTCGCCCCCGAAATTTCACATTACACAAAAAGGTGAGGGTACTTGTCCATCATTGTCACATCTGGTTCCCAAGTTTCTTCCTCAAACTTATGGTTCCTCCACAACACTTTGAAAAGATGGGTTTTTTTGTTGGGTAGAACCTTATCACTTCAGTCCAGAATCTTTAATGGCTGCTCCTCATAGGAGAGATCATATTTCCACTAAATCACCTCTAAGTTTAGTAAATGTGAGGGGTATAGTATGTACTTACTCAGTAGTGATATATGAAACACATCATGAACATGACCCATATTCAGTGGAAGTGAAAACTGATAGGCCACACCTTTTATGCGGTCAAGGATCTCATAGGGGCTAATATACCTTGGGCTAAGCTTCCCTTTCTTCCCGAATGGCATGACTCTCTTCTATGGAGATATTTGAAGGAAGACTCTATTTTCAACGTCAAACTCCAATTCCCTTCGACGGTTGTCAACATAGATTTTTTTCTAACTTTTAGCAGCTTTGATGTGTTTGAAGATGAATCGAACCTTCTCGGTCATCTCTTTAACAAGATCGGGCCCAAGTAGCTTTCATTCTCCAACTTCTTCCCAACAGGTTGGAGTTCTACACCGTTTCTCATAAAGAGATTCATACGGAGACATCCAAATGCTCGAGTAGAAGCTATTTTTGTATGATAACTCAACCAATGGGAGATGATGATCCCATCCACCTATTAATTCTAGAGAGCAGGATCTTAGCATATTTTCAAGAATTTGAATAGTCCTTTCTAACTGGCCATCAGTTTGGGGGTGATAGGTTTTGCTGAAATTTAATTCAGTACTCAAAGCATGTTGAAGGATTCTCTAGAACATAGATGTGAACCTTGGATCACGGTCAGAGACAATTGAGACTGGAACACCGTGCAGCCTCACCACTTCCTTCACATATATCCTTGCAATTTGTTCCAGCGAGAGGTCTTTCTGAATAGCGATAAAATGGGTAGTCTTGGTGAGTCAATCAACGACAACCCATATCACATTATTTCCCATTGACACCTTCGGGAGACCCGTGACAAAGTCCATAGTAACATTTTCCCATTTCCACATGGGTATAGGCAATGGATGCATCATACCCTTGTACTTTTGTCGCTCAACATTAACTTGATGACATACCAAGCACCTTGATATATATTCTGCAATCTCCTTATTCATGTTATCCCACCAGATGTGTTCTCGGAGATCACGATACATCTTGGTACTCAAAAGATGTATAGAGAATGTTGAGCTATGTGCATTATCTAATAGCTCCTTCATTATCCCGGGTGATGAAGGCACACAAAGCCACGTTCCAAACTGATTCCCACCATCATCATCGATATGGAACTCTTGCAGCTTCCCTTCAATTACTGCATTCACCATCTTTTGTATATCCACATCATCCCTTTGTGCTTCCTTAATCTTTTCTTGGATGGATGGTTGAACAATCATTTGGGTATGGTAGGATGTATCCCCAGCCCTTATGATTCCCAAATCCATCCTTTCCATATCCAAGATGATAGGGTCTTTCTCAATCCGCAACATGGATAGAGTAGCTGGTTCTTTCTACTTAGAGCATCATCTACCTTGTTCGCCTTCCCAGGATGATAGTGAAAAGAGAAATCGTCATTGATTAGCTCAAACCATCTACTTTGATGCATGTTGATCTCCTTTTGTGTGAATATATTCTTTAGGCTCTTGTGGTCGGTGTATATGTCACACTTCTCACCATAAAGGTAGTGCCACCAGATTTTCAAAGAAAAAATCACGGCTTCCAACTCCTAATTATGTGTTTAGTAGTTCTACTAATGGATCTTCAACTATCGTGAGGCGTAGGCTATCACATTATCATTTTTCATGAGTACACAACCCAAACCTTTCTTTGAAGCATCACTTTATATCACAAAACATTCTCCACTTTTCAGTATTGTGAGTGCAGGTGCAGTGATCAGCCTTCTCTTTAGCTTCTTAATGTTTCCCTCACATTCTTCTGTCCATAAATACATTACCCATTTCTTTGTTAACTTAGTTAGCAGGCTTGACAATCGTGAGATGTTTCTCACAAAAACGTCAGTAGTACCCAGATAATCCAAGAATACTACAGATTTCTGTGACACAAGAAGGCCTGGGCCATTCCTCAATTGCCTTTTCATTTGAAGGTTCCACAGAAATTCCCTCACTTGTGATCACATGTCCCAATAATGATACTTGATTCATCCAAAAGTCACACTTGTTGAACTTGGTGTAAAACTTCTCCTTTCTCAATGATTCCAACACAAGTCCTAGATGTTCTTCATGTTCCTCCTTACTCTTGGACTATATGATAATATCATTGATAAACACTAAGAAAATTTGTTGAGGTAATGTCTAAATACTATATTCATCAAATCCATGAAGATTTCAGGGGCATTAGTAAGTTTGGAGGGCATCACCAAGAAATCATAGTTCCCATACCTTGTCTGGAAGGCAGTATTCGGAATATCTTCCTTCATCACCTTTACTTGACGATATCCAGAATGAAGATCCACCTTTGAGAAGTTTTGATCTCCTCTTAAATAATCGAACAAGTCATCAATCCTTGGGAGAGGATACGTTTTCTTTATGGTGATCTTGTTGAGTTCCTGATAATCGATACACAGCCGCATGGTTCCATCATTCTTCTTCACAAAGAGCACCGGCGCACCCCAAGGTGATGCACTAGGGTATATGAACCCTTTGTCCAGATGTTCTTATGACTGCTTCTTTAACTCCTCTAGTTCAATAGGATCCATCCTATATGGGAACATTGAGATAGGAGTAGCTTCGTGTATGAGTTCAATTGATAACTCTACCTCACGATACGGGGTAATTTCGGGCAACTATTTAGGAAAAACATCGATGTATTCCCTCATGATGGGCATTTCCTCAAGGATGGAACTTTCATTCGACTCAACCATTTGGACGACATATGCATCATCATAGGGAATCAACACCCACACCATTGAAGGATTTTTCAAAGGAGATTCATGATCTTACATGCATTTGTAGAGGATAATGGGATGGTTCGGAATATGAAAAGATATTTACTTTTCCCGGCAATTGATATGTGATCTATATTACGAGAGCCAGTCCATTCCCATTATAGTGTTGAATTCCACCAAGGGAAGTATTAAGATATTTTCCGAAAGAATCTTCCCACATATGTCAACAGGAGAAGATTCAAACACTTGGGATTTAATGATTGCACCACATGGTATTTTTACAGATATCTCTACTTCAAGGTTTCAGGGCTTTGATTATATAGTTGTAGAAAACTTTCATGATATAAAGGAATGTGTAGAACCAGAATCGAATAAGAATCTTTCCATTCTTGAGTGAATAGGAAGTGTACCTTATAGGAATTCATTATCATGCTCCACCTCCGTAGTAGTGATGGCATAATAATTCCCTTATTCCTTTGGATTTGTTGGCTGCTGATGAAAATTACCCTTGAGAGATAGAGGCTTATAGCACCGGTTTGCATAGTACCCTAGCTCCCTATAGTTTTAGAATTGATCCATGAGTGGTTCTCCCCTTTCATCAGGTACATTCTCCTTCTTTTTCATGTCATTTCGACACTCCTCAGCATGGTTTCCTTCTTTCCCAAACGTAAAGCATTTCCTCTTCCCTTTGATGCATTTCCCATTGTGCAACTTCCCACAATTTTGTCTTATGGATCGTTGTGTTTTCTCCCCACATTTGTCACTAGATCCACATGATTGAAACTATTTCGTTATTTTATTATCACCATAGCCATGGGACCATTCTCCAAACTCCATCTCCATTTGAGAGAACAACGAAAAACATCTTCATAACTCCCAAAGTCTCAAATTTTAAGAGCCTTTCAAATATGTGGTTTTAATCTACTAATGAATCTATCAATTTTCCTATCATTGTTGATAACAAAACCCGAAGCATACCTTGCGAGCCTTGTAAAATATAATTCATAGGTTGTGACAAATTCACATTTTTTCATGTGCTCTATAAATTCTCTCTCCATATTCGTGCGAAGAGTTCGTGGGAATTACTTATTAAGAAACATTATCTTAATGTCTTCCAATTCCATCTCTTCAGTTTCCTCTCGTGGCTTGGTGTTCTTAATCAAAGAAAACCATTTATCAGCTTCTCCATCTAGATGATAATCATCTAGATTCGCCTTCTCCATCTCGGAACAGTAATGAACAAAAAAGATATTCTTCATGGAGTTGACCCACTGTTCTGCAACTAGTGGATCGGAAGATCCACAAAACGTTGGTGGTTGTTGCCGCATAAAACATTCAATAGCTAGTTTCTCCCTCTTTTGTAAAGGAGGATGTTCTCCATTATTATGGTTATTATTAATAACCTAAGATAATTGGGTAAGTATCGCCAAAACGTTTTGAACTCCACCTCCCAAATCATTGGGGATGTTGTTCAGGAAATCGTTGCATTAGCCCTCCCAAGAGTTGTTGGCGTGATTTCTCCTAGTTCCCACCATTTTCTAAAATAGAAAAGGATAGAACAAAACATAAGTAAACAAGTCATGAATAACTTATTTGTTTAAAAAATTATACCAAAAACATAACATATGGGATCCTTAGGTAATTATTCTTGTGTGCATTTTTGTACTTAATCTCATACTATAAGTTTTCTCTACGGTTCACTAATCATACTTCCCAAATTAACTAAACCTTTCATCTGATACCAACTATAGTGACCCAACCTTTTCTTTATTTACTATTACATCATTTAAAATATAAACAACATAATAGTATTACACATAGAGGATCCAGAGGTTTAGTGTCTTCAGAAAACTAGAACCATACATGACAAATTCAACATCAACCATAATCATTTATTTAATTTCATCTTCACTAGCGTCTTAGTGGAACTTGTCCTCTCCTTAGTAAATGTAGCCACGTGAGGATATAAATCAAATGCGTGAGAAAGAAGCCCAGTAAGAGGATAGATAAGAACAATATAGTATGGGGTGAGTATAATCATGACATAGGAAAATGATCATGAACATGAGAGGAGCATAAATAAAAGACTTGAAATGTGGCAATGCATAAAAATGAAACATCATGTCTTAGTGGTTAACTACCACACATATTTTTGAACCAAGCTAGCATCTTTTTCACACATAATTTCAAATTTACTCATTATATTCATCACATTAACCAATGCATTGGAGTGCTATATAATTCTGGGCGCAACCGTCACATTTAAAAATTCATATTGCGCTATATAATTCCTGGCGCACCCATCACATCATAACATTATCATTTATCATGCATGCCACAATGAACATATAAGATAAATGAACATAACTAAACCATCAAAAGGAATGGTTTTTATATCATAATAACACATTCATATACTATGGATTCCCAAAATAATGTGGGAACAACAGACTTGATACAAGAATCATCAACCTTGAATGAGTTGTAAAAGCTAAGTTCTTAAGAGAAGAGTTCTTTCAGAAAACAATTGGATTGACATAAACTTCAGTATAAAACATGTATATCTCAGAAAAGGAATGAAAAAGATGAAAAATTTATCTTTAAGGAGTGACCATATCAAAAATGGAGTGAAAGAGGTAGAACCTGAAGGATGAAAGTTGGGTACGAGAATATCCCCTTACCATGTACTTGAACGCCTCCTTCTCTTTAATGTATTGTATAATGACATTATATTCATTAATTAGAAATTCCAGAAGCTTTTATACATTAATAGGGTTCATTATGGTTTCATTACATCATATAATATTCCTTTTGATGACTTATATAGTTTACAAACATCGATAGGGGGTGTTAGTTTTCATGGTTTTCTTGAGTGGTTCACTTGTATTCTTAAATTGATGTTTGGGTAGATCATGGGTAAACATCCAAAACTGATATTAAATGTTATTAATGATATTATAGGAGCTTTAATGATTTTATAATGAATTATATTAGATCCATGTGGACGAATCATTAGATAAGAATTTAATGATGGTTATTTAGGTTAATTTGAGCGGTTTTTGGATCACAACGAAATTGTTTTAACTTTTCACTTATAAATATGGCCATAGGTTATCTCCAAAACATAAAATAGAATGTAATAAATATAAAATATTCTGTTTCAACCATAAAAATGTTTTCATGACCAGATATGAAGGCCGAAATGGAAGAAGAGAGCATGTCGTTTTAGGAGGTGATAAATTAACACATCATGAACAATGTTCCCTTTAATAAAATAAAATGAAGAGGGAAAGGGAGTGGGGTCATATAATATCACCTAAGAATAATAAAATTACAGTATATGTAAAATACTATAGTTAAAAAAATTTGGATGAATATAGGTGGGGATAGCTCAAGAAAGGAATGTGAACATGAAAAGAAATTAAAGGAAAAGAAGGAGGGAAATTACCTTTGGAATCCTCCTCTTGAAAACCACCTTAAAGGCCTATGCTTCGAATTGTTATGAGACCAGAAGCTCTTGGAAGTGGGGGGGGGATAGTGATGGTTTTTGGTTAGAGTTTAGTGGAGTCTTGGAGGTTGAGAGGTGTGATGAAAAGGGGGAGTGAAGGGTGGATTTTATAGTGGAGGGGAGAGGGGTTTCCTTAATATAAAATTGATTAGTTTATTAATTTCACCTAATAAAAGTAATAGTGATTCTTGAACGACCAAGAATAGTAATTTTATAATGTAATCACGAAAAAAGTGGGCTTACATCACCAGAACATCACACATGACACAATAATTAGCTTATTTAGCTTATTTTGTAAATTACGGTATTACACTATTCATCAAAAATTCAAGTAACTGATAAAAATCACAAAAATTTACCCCAACCATTCATTGATATGTAGAATCAAAAAATGTAGTCCATTTTTCTAAAATAAGTTTCTAAATATTATTAATTTAATATTTAATTAAAATCATAATTTACATAAAAAAAAGTTTTTAAGATTAGAACTGATTTTGTAGTTCTTTCAAAAATTACGTAGGGTCTTATAAAATTACCTAAAAACTATTAGAAATTGAATCAATAATTTATGAATACATTTCAGGGAAATAAATATTCTTTTAAATTAATTAATTAATTATAATTAATTATTTATGACTTATAATGTACAAAAACGTTTAAAAAGGTCAAATTATCACTTTCCATAATGTCTATATTTTATTTTATTATTAATAGGCAATGTCACTCTTATTTACTATTCATAAGTGTCATATTAATATTCTTTAGGGTATGTTAATATTCATAAGGGTAATTTACTATTCACCAAAAATTATTTTTGATTCATTAGACTCCAAAAACCATCTTGAACACAACCCTGTATGTCAGATTTTCAAAATTCCAAACCTAGGGTTGACAAAATTATGTTTAAAGGACACTTATCACTTAGCAGTTCATTATTTTGTGTTTTATGACATAAATATTAGAATGAAAATTTCAATTGATAAACAATGGGTTGTTAAAAGCAGGACACCTTGGTAAATGACCATATGTCTTGGACCATGTTGTCTTATATTATAGTGAGTTTTCTAGAGATCTATTATATGTTCTTGGGGAATAAAACTTTATTAATAACCATGGATCGTATCCAATGTTGATCTATATTATATTTAGTTACCAATAGATAAATTCCCTGTAATCTAAAAATACACGATGGCCAAATGGGCCATGGTTCTAGCACTCATAGGTCTAATTCTTGATTCATTGGCCATAAGTAGTATTTTATTAAATTCCATATTTATATGACTTCCCTCAGTATATGGAATACATCATTGTACTAAATGGATGTAGGTACAAAAGATATTTGGGATAATAAAAATATTTCACATTTTTTAGATTTCATTGATACTTATTGGGTGCAACCAAAGTATACATTTGATCATTGGGATTACAGATCAAAGAAACAACTATGGTGTACTAAAATTTATGTTATTTTTATTACATATATATATATTGATGTATATAAAACATTATATATGGGTATAATAAATCATTTTTATGATTCATTTCAACTTTAGAAGAAGTAGGTATGTGTGATGGGGATAATGGAAAAAAGAATCAACCATTATAAATTTTATTTATGTACTTTATTTCAATGTATTATTTATTTTTTAATAATTATAATTATAATAATGCGTATATAATCATTAAACACACCACATTTTACTATCATGGAATGAGGCCATGTTTGTGGTGAAGTACTAGGTTTTTTACTCCCACCCTACTTTGGTAATCATTACTCTAGGTTACCTAAGAAAAATTTCCCTTTTCTGTGTGCATAGTTAGTGATGAGACACAAGATTTGGATGATAAATTTTCCTCAAATTTGAATTTAATGGTGGATTATTTGGTTTTTATAAGAGATATATGTAAATCATTCAAATTTTATTTTTGTTTATTTTACTTACACTTGTATATGTATGGTTCTCCCAATGGGTTATCATGAGATTTCATTTTTTGTATTTAATTCATTTCATTTATTTTTATTTTTAAAATTTGTCACTTCTACAGTCTATTTGTTACTTCCATGGATTTTACGCAGTTGTTTTGGAGGTATTCGTATATTTTTATGAGTGAGTAGACTCTAGGATTTAACACCATAGGACCTCAGAACTAGTTATCAGCCTCTAGAATATGAGGAGGATCACATGATTCCTTATGATGAACTAGACTACGACATTGGATTAGTCATATCCATGTAAGGACATTAAAAATTAGAATCTTATGGGTTTCAATTGTTGTTGTATTTTTATTTGGTAAATGGTATACCATATTATTTGGAATATATCAAAATATGTGATGAATATCAAATTGGTTCATCGATAACACTTTTTATTGAAACATGTCTAGCTTGTTAGGGATATGTGATATATTTTCATATCTATGTTTTAACAATTTTATTTTATTATCTCTTTGATTAATGATATTTTTTATTGGTGTAGTTATTTTATACTGAAATCTGAATCATTGACATTTTAACGAGGCCGGTTATTGATTTTATCTAAGGGATTGAAAAGAAAATTCATTCTTCATGAATGATATTTGGAATGATGGATTAACATGATATAAGACTTCTATTACTTTATTGTTATAGATGGTATAAGAAAATTTTCTAAAATCTTAACAAAAAACTAAATTATGTTTTATTTATAGGTTTTTAGTGATTTAATTCTAAATTGTTTTCATCTGTTTTATATCTTTAAATACGATGGATAGTGATGTGGTTCAGAAATGTAACATTTTCTATTGAGGATAATAAATTATTCTTCACTAAAGAGAGTTTTAATTAACCTATTATATCTATAAGGATTAGGATTCTTATATTTTGAACCACTCATATGGTATTGGTTTCTTGGTCTATTTTCTTAATGTGACAGTAACAACCAATATAATTTTTTACTCTATAAAATGGAATAATTTTCCTCTTAAATGACTATAAATTGTGTTTATCTAAAATGTTTTTAAAGTACAATAATCATAGATACAAGGATATTTATTCTGAACTGCTCCATGAGGGGGTATTATTCTATATGGATTCACTCCGAGTTTTAGTTCAATATCACTTTCATGATATCTCATGATACCCATGCATGATGTCCCTTATATGAATTCTCAGTTAATATCAGAGCCCTATTATACTCATGAGGTCAATTATAACCTTTTTTATTCATTTTTATTTTTATATTTCTTATAGAGAGTTGATACGTTTTTTGTATTCCTTGATTTTAGACAGGTGTGTGGATAACAAAAAGGAAATGTGACCTATTAAAGGTTTTACAATTTAGGATTTTTGGGATGAAATTATTACCCCAGTAATTATACATGATTGGTAGGACTATGTGGAATACCTATAGGCCCTTTGATTTGGTTCAATCATTTATAGGAGGTTTTTTTATTTTGAGTAGGGGGAAACCTATTTGGAAGGTTGGCCTAGGTTTATGGATTCAATACAACTAATGAGTTTGGTGGTATGATCTTTTTGAGAGAATTTCACAGTGGGTGATCAGGATTTACATTATATGCATTCTAATTCTTTTTTATTTTGAAAAGGAAAAAATGGTTAATACATTTTAATATTATGTTTAGCAGTTTGCATTCATTGGTTGCTAAACCCCATTGAAAATGAGTCCTTTTTAGTATCTTTTTAGAGTGTGGGTTAATGCTTGTTGGTAAAATCAATCCCTATAGAAGGTGATATTGAAATATTTTGTAGAACATGTGAGCTTAAAAATATTGAAGAGGTTTTCTAAGGGATATTTCATATTATGATACTGATGTTCTATGTAGCACATATAACATTTACATGTAATTTTTGACGCGTGTGACTATTATTTGGGTGATAATGATACATCTATTTTTCACATTTTACAATTTAATTCATTAAGATGTGAGTGGTATTGTTTTTATTCAAGGATAAATGGATTAAAATAAATAATATATGATTTATTTATGAGGTTTTATATCAATAATGTTGATTGTATCTCTGTGGTAGAGTATGTTTAATGAATAAAAAGGGAACAAGAGGCTGTGGGATCATGGATGTACCTGGACACTAATGGTCAACATACATAGTTATAAAAGTTATTTAAGGCCTATAAGGGCTATTTAAATTTGATCATGGATTTGTGAGATCAATAAAAATAAATTTATGAAATAAATACCTAATTCTTGGAAAAGTGACGATCATGATGATTATCTTGACATCGACATGAGTATACAGATAGATTGTTAGATATTAACTGAGATATATCAAAATTTCCTTCCAATTTTTGTGACTATCCTGATTTGGTTTATTTAATGGATTGTTTTAATGTGATCCATATTATGGGAGTTCACCATTGGACTTTTTAGTGTGGTGAAACATGTTTTATATGAAATTATGAATTTCAATTGAATTAATTCTCATGAAATGGGAAGGGGAGACGTTTTGATGTTACATTAGCACTCGAGAACGATGAGTTTATAAACCTATGTGTTGTTATTCATATAATGGTATGAGGAATAATCTATATAAAATAAGATCTAATTTCAATAGTACAAAAATATGGATTCTCTTATGGTAGGGAGATGCATGTTGTTCAGTAGTTTTTAACTCTAATTTGAGAAAGATCATGGGATGTTTAGAACGAATTTCTATTTCCATTTATATTTATCATGTTTTTGGATAAATGGAAAAATGTATTATTTCATTTTTAGTGACTATTATGTACAAGTTATTGTGGTTGAATGAAAATAGATTGACAAGTGTATATTTTTTCTAGGAAATGAATGTTTGTACCAATTACTAACTTCAATGGTTGTTCATTGAGATGCTCACAAAGTCACATGAGAGAAAGGTGTAAATTCTATTTTTTGTAACTTGTCTGTGGTTAAAGACCATACTATTCCAAAAACACTATCCAAAATGTATTCAAATTTCATAATTTTCTGAATTTAAATTTGGTTAGTAATGAACTTCATCCTAAACTCAATTGGGTTTAGATGAGTGTACTGTGAGGGTTGGACATGGATTTTCTTGGAAAAACCATTATGTCTACCTCAATTTTGATTGATTGGTGTTTTATCATTAAATATAATCATAGATCTAGAGTTTTATCCCTGAGTATTTTTATATTATTGAATTTATAAAATGTTTCATGAACGTCATTAGATATATGTAGACATGCCTCTTTAGGTAATTTGGATAGTAGAAATACTATAAGATGGAATAAATTTTTTAAAAGAAATAACCTTTGATGGAGATACCCATAGTCCATATTATTATTTTGTTAATAGTGTTGTAATGGTAATTGTTATATGGTCATAGGTAAGACCATTTGTGAGGGAGAAATAAGGGTTTTCTATTTGTGATCTTTCTTCGAAGTTAAGAGCAGTATGATTAACAAAATTATTAGTGGTGTGTTGGGCATTCCAAAATGAAATATATATATTTTGAAACATAATTTACGACCGAATTATTTTGTTTTTTATGTTATGATTATAATTATTATTATAATATATTGGATTTTTTAATGATTGGGAGATTGTAGGGTCCTATTTTTTCCATGTTAAAAATTTATGAATGTTTTAAAATTATCAGTTCTTGAGGTGTCAAATCTTGAATGGTGATTTAGAACCAAATTAAAAAAAATTAGAATACCACTTGTTGATTATTTTAGAAATAAAATAATTACAATTTTTTATTAGTGGGTGTAGGATTATTGTAAGGGATCAGTTCCAAATTTCCTAATTTTATAATCAATCATTTGTATGGATCATGTTCAGTGCATAATTAACACTAACCATGTGAACAAATCATTCATGGCAAATAATGATGTTATAATGTATTAGAAGAACATGTAGTTATATTATAAAAACAATTTCTATTTCTATTTTTATTTTTTATGTGATTCATGGCTACTATACAGTCTATTAAACCATTCTCCATTCTCGTGTGAGGGGTGTGGTGCATAGAAACTACAAACCACAAAATTAGAACACATTATTTTGAATTAGTGGGGGAAAATTAGTGGAACATTAAAATAAATAAATATGATCCTTTTTTCCTAATGGGAGTTAATAGTGTATCCACTTATTACGATCCTTATGTCATGAAACACCTCAATACATTCCATGCCTCTCCTCATCTTCCCTCGGTTGATTCTCCTTTATTCATGTTTCGTTAGGATTTCCATCCAGTGTGTTGGAATTTTTGAGGTAATTATTGGAATCAATTATCCTATAATCATTTATTTCCATTCATCTTATTACCTATTTTTCAATGGTTAGGGATTTTAATATTGATTCCTCTATTGTATGGGGGAAAAGGATTCCAATTTTTGGGTGTTGAACTTATTAATAATAGGATCCCATGCAATTCCATATGAAAATTTCAACATTTCATTTTATTAAGGTACATCACTACTATGAATTTATAAATATGTAAAATTTATATTAATTATTATAAATGTTTATTTATTTATTTTTAATTATTTTATATTGATCATTAGTTTGGGATCATGTTTCTGCATGTTATTGACAGATATGTATGGGTTCCATGGTGACAACATTAACTGATGTGGTTTTGGGAATGATGCCTATTTTATATATAATTGTTCAGTAAATTTATTGTGATCTGATTATTTAAGGAATTATAATGTTGATATAATTAATTTTTTATAACTTTTATTATGATATAGGTTCTACCAAGACCCTATTGAGATTGGAAATGCCTTGACTATTGATGCCAACCATTCAAAAGTGAAATGGAAAGATTCTGATATGTATGAGGAAAATTTTACCATTCCTGGATTTTTTTATGGTTTATGTTGGATATTTTTCATTATATTTACCCAAAGAGTGATTCACCATTTTTTTGTTTATCCTATTGAATTTTTATGTGAAAGTATTTTCCTGTTAAATTAAAGGATGAATGACGGTGAACACAAAAAACCCCAATGTTCTACCATCAGGGTTGGACATATCATTATGGATGAGGATTCCTTATGGATTTCCTCCTATTATGATTTTTATTAGAGGATTCTATGTATTATTTCATTTACTATAAACTCCATGAGAGGATCCACTAGAGTGACACATTTATAAATATGTTTCAATAGATAATCATAGTAGAATATCTCTCTATAGTGATTTTCATGTGGATCCCAATTGTTTCCCAAATGAAGAATAAAACATTTATCTTGTATATTGGGGGTTTTGAGAGATATGGTGTCAATTTTGACTTTGAAAAGAAAAAATACTCATAAGACCGTGTGGTTTGGGAAATATTTGTGGGTTAGTCATTCAACCGCACTTTCTCTTTTATTTTTTCATTCACTAGGTTATAGTTGATGCCACTATGATTTCTAGATGTGCATCCTAGAATTTGAAATATGTTGAAAATGTGATGAGATAAATTTTATGAAACCGAAATGTAAATTCATTATATTTTACTTCCGAGATTTATTTAGGATTATGGATATCACGGTATTGAACTGAAGTGGGGAATTGTATTGTGAAACAGGAAATTCCAAACAGTATATTATAAATTACTACATTTTTTGGGGTGTACTCTATTAAATTATGGGTGTTAATTGATTAATTTAATCTATTAATTTCCCATGTAGGTTTATTTTATACTCTTTTTTTTCAATTCATTCTATCATTGGAGTCCTGAGGACACCTTCCAAAATGGCCATAGTTTTTGTACATTATAGTCCTTTAATATTATAACATGTGCTCAACAGAATATGGGAGGTACCTTGTTCAATCTACATGGTTATTAACACATGTAGAAATATATTATATTGATTTTTCATGAAGGAACATCATATAATCTAATAGAATGACTTGACCAATTGAATTAATTCCATGCCCTCATAGGTCATATACATGGTAAATCTAAAATATGTCATAGATATTGTAGATACAACTTTTCATGATTTTATACAACTATATGAAATCCTTAAATGTTGTTATTGGATGTGATCATTGTTGATCCATGCATAAGGACATTTATCCCCCATGGTGATGTCGCTTTCCCAAATCATTTTCTAATGCGAGTCAATGCCTGATATTTTCAATTCATGTTACAGAAAAATTGATTGGCCTTGTGTTATTTATATTTATATTTTCCATAACTCATATATATATAAATATAAGGCATTATGAATAACCATAGGATTCACGGGACTAGTGGAATCTAGTTTAGGATTTTACAATATATCACTAAAAATTATTTAATATATTATTTACCTATTTTTTCATGGAATTTCATTTAGATAATAATATTCAAACATTTATGTACTCATGAGACCAAACTAATGTTTTCACTAAAAATTGAAAAAATTTCACTTCTAGTTAGAATGCATTCTTACATGTACATATATTCATTAACAGATTTTCATTACTGTGATTACTATTCATGTAATAATATTTATATTCATATTAGGTATATTTTATATTATTTATTTTCGTTTAAATTATACTTCCTTATCAATTTCCCGATATTATACATTTTATTTGTTTTAATAATATTTATGGAATTTTGGTTTAATCATGCACCGACTGAACAACATTACCTGAAAATCATGAATACACTTTATTTTTAGGCATCATTTATATTTTCCATTTCCTCTTTACTAATAAAAAAATTTAAATTATAATTTTCCAATATATAGATTTAACAAATTTATTTCAAAATTAATAGGTTATTTTCCTCGAAAAAAAATCATGGTATCCTTAATTAAATTTTTAATTTATATCATTCGTTAATGTTTCCTTATATTTATTTTTAATGTGATGAAAATTTAAAAAAATTATTCATTATGTATATGGTTTATGATTATAAATATGAATTTTTTATGAATCTAAAATCATTTTCATGTCTTAGGACAAGTTAAAAAGAGTAATTTATTATTATCACATGACACATATATGTACATTTAACATAATTTAGTATGTTGGTTCATTTTAGACTATTAATGTGTGGTTACCATATAATCAATAGATTAATGGATCTATTATATACCCAAAACTCATTGGGGAAAATTTATATCACATGTGATAAAAGATTCAATAATTTGGAGTGAAACTATAAAACTATGTTAAATTATATAAAAAGGTAATTCTAGGAGTGATCATTGAAACTGATATAGATAGAACAGAAATTGAACCTCATCATCTATTATAGTCATAGAAGTAATATTTGAATATGGAAATGAGTTTCTTATTCTTATGTGTTTTAATGGAGTTATTTAATATTATTATGATATATTTTCCAAGATCATGACTAATTATGGATGATTTCATGCTCATATGTCATATTTTTATCAATTGATAAAAGAAAATCATATTTCATGATTATGAAAAAGAATTTTTTTAAAAAAATTATTTTATAAAGAATATATCATTTTCCCACACCCTTATTCATATAAAATGATAACTTATTTTCAATGATATATATATATATATATAATGTTACCCCTATTGATAATCTGATCTAATACTTTCTAATGATTCCATTAACTATGTTATGTAGAATTGATTTCTGTATGATATGTCTAACATGGGTGATATTTTAAAAGTTGTTAATCCAAAATTTATTTATGTTTTGGGTGCCAATTTATTTTGTATCTATATTTCTATTTATAGTAAACCTCTACATTATTTATAAATTTATTAATTTTAAATTTTATCAATATTCATTTATAATTATATTATATTTATATATAATGATTGTGGGAAACTATAAGGACCCAAAATATTATCTTTCCATAATGAATTTATAGGTATCAAGAGACAAAAGAGATATTATTTGGTGTATACACGAGTCTATAATTGGATTACAATATTGTAATAATGTCTTGATAATTATTTTTAATGTCAAAAATTATCAATTTAATATTCTTGAGATCAATGAATATTGTTATCAATGTATTCATTTAATATTATAGATATAGAATTCCCTTTGTTAAATTTTTTATGTATTCTTGTTTTACTTTTATTTTATATATATCAAATATACCATTATTAGGTTATGTAACACTCAATTTCATGTTACTCTCTACCATCATATGTGATCTCCATTAAATGTTTCCCTTTCCCCAAGAATCATAAACAATTTATATTTGGGTACTTTTGGGATACTATGGATGTGATGAAAGTTTTTTATTAATGTGTTCATGTTGTATCTTATGTTAAAAATTTATTGTTTGTAAGTATATATTTATCCATTTATACTATGACGATCGATCCGATGTGAACGATTTATTTTTATCCAAATAATGTAACATAACTACTAACTAAGGGTATACAGAGTCAGGGATGTTATAATCATGAAGTAATATTAAGAATCATTGACCCCATCTATTATCACAATTAATAATATTTCAGATCATGATACATCTTGGTAGGAAAATGGTGTACATATCATCAATATCATAGTGAACAATCAATAAATTCCATCTTTAGAGATACTGAAATGGCCAACATGTTCATGAAACACATTGAACTCTTAGGTGATCTAGACCAACAAACACTACATCCCCAATACTAAGGATTTTATATTGGAAGTGAAATTTATTATTGTCCTATTAAATACAATATAAAACCATTCAATTATTATTCATTATTAATAATAGATATAACACATTTACACATTTTTATTCAATACAATTAACATCTCAAAAAACATACTCATCATGGACCACTCTTCAACAAATTATATCTTGTCATTACTCAGTAGATAATATCTCAATGAATACAAATCAAAATTCAATATACCTGTTTTCTATGTAAAATCGAAAATGAATATTTGAAGTTACTCAACATAGTGTCATTATCATAGGTTCAGACCTATTTGAGTAAAAAGTACATTTTTCTCTTGTGATGTGAATACACTATAGAACATCGTAAATTGATTATGTCACAATGTTATCAAATTTTCTATCATCGATTAAATTCTTTTTCATGCGTGGATATTTATTCACATAGGAAATTGTTTTCAAGAGCCATAGGCCATAACATATTTTCCAATCATTATGACACAATTCATTAACATACCCAAGGATTTATAAAATACATCATAGTGTGAAATCGATTCTAGAGGTACCCAAAATGAATATAAAGTATCCCTCACCATCACTTACAGATAAAATGTATGATATTTATCATTCCACACAGTCATATCCAAATTATTGGAGAACAAAATCAATATAAAATTTGTATAGGCTAAATTTAGAACATATATATAGTAATTACTAGCTAAGTCCAAGATTCAATGAATTTCAAATACATTTATCATTTTATCCAATGAAATCATGGGATGAATTATTTCAGGATCCACTATATCCCACTCGTAGATATAACATATCCCAAACATTTCACTTCACAGATCCTAAATTCACATTTATAAATATTTCAGTAGAGTTTATTTCTTTTATTATTTAAAGGATGATACCTAAAAGATCCCCATGTTCGTCCAACAAACTCATGTAATACAAAATAACATCCCCAACAATAAAATTAGATATCCTATTAACTAGGGAAAAAATTTGTCGATGATTTCCAATAATACTGAAAGAGTTTTAATTATGTCTAAGGAATTATTCCATACTCAAATACCCTGTATTGGATCGTAAATGATATCAATAGTATATCTTATTTAAGGAAATTAAACGGACAGTACCCTAATTTCAGTTAATAATTCATGATAATTTGATTTGATCAATGAGATCATCAATCCTATGAAATTAGTTTTTTTTCAAACATCCACTAGATTATGGATTATATCATCATTAAAAATAAAAAAAGATTCTATATTCTATAATTCCATAGAGAAATGAAATATCTGTATGTTAAACAATAATGTAAAAAATACTTTTTCCTAATGATCCCTAATATGGTCATTAATTTCAATTAACAAAAAAGTCTTCTAATTAAAAAAATTCATATAAATGGGATTCATCTTCGATTGAAGATATAAAGTGAAATACACATCTCTCTGGTAAAATAAATTTAAAAAGAATTAGGGAATTACTTAAGATACAAACTCAAAAGTTATTTAATTAAGAAAATACAAATTTTACCAATGTTGTCAAAAATGATCTCTGAATAATGTAATGGGAGAAAAATATTATCATAAATATTGGGATATACTATCCCAAATATACAATTTTACCCAGATAAAACACATGGGGTACAACTTGGAGAGATAAATACTTAACTTAGTGTTGATAATACTTTTTGAAGCCCTTAAAAATAACAATCTAATCCATTCAAGTTATTTATTTAATTATATCACGATTAAGAAATAAGATGTACCACAAAACATTATAGTCAGGAATATAAACATGAAAATTGGGGCATTAAAAATAATTTCCCTACCTCTTTACCATGTGTGTAGAAGGATCTATCATGAATGTTATGATATAAATGAATAGTAAAATTTAATCAATATAGTTAATATAAAATAATATAAAACTCTTGTAATAGAAAATTTAAAAATCATTGAGGATGAACTAAACCACCTACATCTCACAAAATTCTTCCCTAATTTAGTTTTTTGCCTATATTATTGTGCATATATATTTATGGTATCAAATCACACAGGAAAATTATTTACTTTTTGAGTATCTCCATTGGTTAAAAATTTATATCCGCTACACTTTCATGAAACATCATGAACCCTATAGGCTTTGGTTATAGTAGATCCAGAACTAAAACATTTTCAATTTATTTTTTATATACACTTAAGGTGTAAATATTACTCACAAGGATTGAATTTATTAAATTCATTTGTATAATTAGGCTGGGAATAAATAGGAATACCACAATGATATTAAATTTTTTAATATAATAATCTAGAACCCATAAAAAATTGTCCTGATGAAAAATGATAACTATTTATTTTACTTTTTAGACCAAATAATATTCCATTGAAATATCCTACTATAATGCATTCTTCAACTACACATGTATTCAAATATATGTCATCATCAATGATATATTCTTTATAAAACCTATCAAAAAAAGGTTGATATGAATGTAAATATTATCATTGATATAATATCATCCCTCAACTGCATCACTAATGTCTACACTAATAGATTTTCTTTAGAAACAATATTAGGTGATAAGTGAAGATATTACGTGATATAGGTGGAAAATTAAGTATCTAAATTCTCATATTACTATTTTTATTATAACATTATAATCCTTAACACCTTCCATCAATCATGATAATACAATTATTTGATGACCATTTTGAATGATGTTTAGGTATTATCCTCATGTATAAAATCATGAGTCATGATGTCCCATAATTTTATTTGGGGTCATTAAAGTATGATTGTTTTAAAGTGTACCGTATATTCCTTATGAGTTATTAAGAGGAAAAAGATCATCTCAATTTTCATGATTCAATAATTGGATTCCTACAGGCTCCAATTATTATTAAATATATGTGTATTCTACATGGTATGTTCCATGCCATGATCCACCACTCATCCCTACTTTCTAAGTCATGCTTGATGCAGAGTCTCAATTGTGAGGATAAAAACATCAAGTAATGAATGGTCTATATAAGAATTCATCCACAAAAAAATCCATCCATCATTCACTAATTGATATTAAATAACATTTTAGGGTATTATCTAATAATAAATAATGGAAACTTATTGTACGATTAATAAAATATCTAGGAATTGATATGTGAGTTTTATTAATATTATTTTCACTATTAATCAACAAGATATTATGGAAATATAGTATTCTCTGAAATAGAATAAAAAATATTATAATGGAAAATTATTATCCAAAAACTCCAATACGGATTTTAAAATTACACAAATAACGGAGATTAATCTTGATTAAAATCCAAAATCCACCATAGAATAAATAAATTAATATGTACTATCTAAAATTACATTCACACCTATTATCTAAATTTAGATAGTCATAAATTTTTAATACAAATATCCTAAAAAACCATGATAGTTTCATCAAACATTTGAATCCATATAGGCCCTTATATTATTTCGTAACGAACCAAACTATTTCGACATGGAATGCCTCCTAAAATGATACTCCATAAGATAAGGATCCACAACATCTCAAAAAACGAATTTTATGTAACTGAAAAGAGATAAAACAAAACGTTCACAATGTGGAATAATAGTACACAACTATGAGACAATCAATAAGTAGAACAAAAGTATAAACCGGAATGGAAAAAAATATAATCTACCTCGAAATAACTATGTGACCATATATCACCACCATCATAACACAAAATGAAGATGACAATAACTAATCTATGTCTGTGAGCAACAATACACCCCTACCATTGTATGTGTCCTAAAAAAACTGATCGATAAAATCACAATAAAATGTACATTGCATGATGTGATATCTATGTTGGAAAAAAATTATTGTATACAATGGGAATCCCCATGAATATAAATATATATATATATATATTATAATTAAAAAAATCATTAATCATGTAATTTAAAATGATGAATTTTTTTTAATACATCAATTAGTTTCATTTAATTCCCTTCACATTCACATAGTCTAGTAGTGTAAAAACTTAATTAAATATATTATAAATACTTAAATATTATTTTATAAGGGAATAACATATGAGAATTACATGATCAATAATTCATGAAACAATAATATAATATTTAAAAATAAATACATCTGGGATATAACATATAGAAATAAGTACACATGAAAATTATCGAACACTAATATAGGAATTCCATGAATTCTAATGATATCAACTCTTTCCATCAACTATTGATATCAAATGGAAAAAACTAATATGTCCATATATAAAAAGGTATTAATTTTTCAATAACCTAACACTACCAAAATACCCAATGTCGTTTGTTTCAAAAATATTTTACTACAATATACTCAAAATATTATCAAATATTTTCACAAACATTTATCCCATATCCTATGCAATAAATTTAATTTTTAAGTTAAAATCATCCTTGATTTATTTATTCAGACCCATAATGTGAATAAAAATATTTTAGAAGAAAAAATCCTTTAGAACCCCATATTTATAATCTAACAAGGATTTATTTCATTAAAAATTATCATTTATACCAAAATATCCATTTTACTAAACCAAAAAATTGGAATCAATAACAAAAAGAATTAATTCATTATTAATCATCATAGTATATAGAAACAAGAATATATAATGGAGGAAAAGATGTTGAGTTTGAGAAAAAAAAATAAAGAAAGGGATATGTTCCATAATGTGACAGATATATAATAAACAACATTAAATCCACATAAAATCCATTATATATTTAAATCACATCCCATATGGGTTCCACAAGATTTATTTAAAATATTATCATGGACTTATCTTGAAAGAGGAGATGAGATCAGTTAAAAATGAAATTGAACTTTAAGAGATTCAATAAATATAATTGAAACTAATAATTGATCCATGAAGTTAAAATTTTATTGAATCCAAGAATGGTTAGGTATTCCTATGATAGTATAAAAGTGGATTATATTCAAAAATAACAAATTAAATCTATTTAAATTCAAATTTTTATAATTTTGGATCATATTCTGCGGTAAGGATGCATGTATTGACATGACTTCCACAATTAATTTAATGGTCACAATCCATTGTAAATAATGAAAAGAATTACAAGGGTGTGGTGCACAATTATAAAATATTTAATCAAACCAAGAAAATTACACTATGACTAATATTTTCATACTGTGTGATTACAAAATGGAATTCAATAATGGATCACATAAACCATGTACATATTTTATCAAAATAATATATTTTCAACCCCAAACTCTCTGAAAGATATATAAAATAAAAATAAATAATACAATGATAATTTTAAGCATACCTATGGCCTTGAGGGAATCACATCTATAGATGAAACTATATTTACTATCTCAGTAGGATATCATGATCAACCTTACTCCCACAAGGCCTACATTTATATAGTTTACTGTGATATAGATATAATTACTATATTTTTTCATCATTTTATATAGATGCTGTGATGATATATCCAGGTATTTGAGGGTTACACTCTACTGTTTTGATCATTAAATGAACCAAAAAAACAAATGTGGTTTTAGATAAATTATAAAGAGTAAAAAACAATTTAAACAAAAACAATTTTTAAATTAAATATATAAAATAACCTATGATAACCCATATTGTAAAATATAAAATAAACTGGTAAGAAATATATTTCCATGTAACCTTAAATATTGTGTATTATGGATTAATTTATTAATATCATATGGTATTTCATGGACAAAATTCTAGATTTTTATTATGTAATGTATGTTATACTATAATTGATATCGTAGAAAATTATGGGAACCCTTGTTTTCACAGAAATATTAATTTGAATCAAAATTATGGTATTTATGATATCAACTATTTTGATTGTACCCCCATATATGATTCATAATGATTCATTATAGAAAATATTTTAAAGTGAAACATGATCTTACTATTATTGATAATATTATTATTGTTTATGGTTCAACTATTTTATTTGAAAGGTATATAACATATATAATGTTAAATTTGAATTCTACAACATATTAAATCATTGTCTAAGGTGAAAATATGTCTTATGTTAGTGAGATTTATATTTTATTTTATTATTAATAAAGTATATATTATCATGACTTTTGGTATAATGAGATGTGGGAATCATCCTTTAATAACATCCCATAAATAACATAATAGTAAAAAAAATTAATTATGATAAAAAAGTATCTTATATATGTATAAATAGTTATTATTATTATTGATATATCCAACATTAGTCATATTGTATTTTATCCTATAAATCAATAAAATGATCAACTAAAAAAATTAATTTTTTAGAAAATAATATCCCACAACCTATTTTAGTTATTATAAATATATTATTTTCATGCATGAAAAATTTTAAATTATTAAATTAATATCAATTTTTTGGAAAATATATAAACCATTAATTTAAATAATTATAATTCTAAATATTTTTTTATAAAAAAATTTTATGATTATATTATATATATAAAATATACATTGTAAATATATTGAAATAAAATTACCATGATATTCAATAAATTGTATTTATGGAATCAAAAGACATACTTTTTACTTATGTTTACATTATTTATCAACTATAATTATTATATTTTTTTGTTTATGAATATATTTTAAATGTTGTATGTTTAAGGGTTATGTTAGAATTTATATTTTTATTGAGTAATATATAATTAGGTAGAGTAAATTTACATTATACTTCCCAATATACAGTATGATTATGAATAACTAGAAATTTATTTTTTGTTATTACATAATAAAATATTATTCATAAAGGGATTTGTGATTTTATATAATTCCACAAATTTAAAATAAATTATATTGTTTATAAAGAATTAGAATAAATTATATATGTATCAATATTTATGAATTTTTCCATGTGAGTAATTAAAACACTGTTTTAGGTATAAAGAGACATATTACTTGGTTTGAATATAATAATTTCTTTAATGGAATAGAGAATTAAATTTTATATTATTATATTAATTTATAAATAATTAAAAAAAATAATGAGAAAATATTGATCACATTTTACACAATTTATTTCCATATAATATTTTTTTAATGTATACTTATTTAGTTAGACCTTAAATAAACCCCCCAAAATAGAATGATTGAAATTCCTTATAAAGCGCTCATATTTTGAGGAATTAAACATTTATATGTGTATGTTCTTTCAATATAGGGTTTGGATAGATTTTATTTTATATGTATTGATTGAAATTGATTACCATATGAGTAATGTGTATATATATTCCATTTTGTGTATTTGGTTTAATTTAATTTTGAGACACTAATTATGAATATACATGACTAATAAAGTTGATTATATATATAATATGGATTTGGGAAAAAATATTATACTATGACATCCATGATTTATATATGAATTGAATGGAATTATTTCTAACATATAAGGTTTTTTAATGAGTGTAAATCCATATTAGAATAATATCCAAGAAAAATATTTATATTATCTAACTAATGTTAATTATGTCTAGGTTATTAATTATATTATATGTATTTTTTAACATTTTAATCGATGAAATTATATAAATCACGATACACTCCCCAGGAAATATATATTTTTTATAGACTATGGAATACATTAGGTTGATTATTACGAGTTATTTTATAAGTTTCTACAAAATAACTATTAAAGAATATATTTTTTTTGAATCATTATAAAATGGAATATTTAATAACCCATGTAGTGATAAAAATGGTTTTTTAATTTATTAATTAGATAGTAATTATAGGAGGAATATTTTATCAATAACAAAAACAATAAATATGGTTTTTTGGATAGAATATTTTCTTCAAAATCAAAAAATGTTACCTTCTTTTAATGTGGACTCCAGTTTAAATCTATTTTTGAAAAACTTTATATGTTTAATTTTTTAAAAAATTAATTTTTTCACTATATGTAGGATATCAAAATTTTCATTTGTTGAAATGTTGATATTTTTTTGAAAGGTTTCATTTTTTCATGTATAGTTTAAAATAATTTATTGTAGTTAAAATCTAATTTTTCATTTAAACGATGATAACAAATTAAAAATATTTTAAATTAATAATTGATAACTAGTAAATTTATTAATCCTGTGAATGCCATTTAATAAATTTTTAAATTTAAATTAGAAAAAAAAAACCAATTGATACGTTCAATGTGTCTTTTACTTGAAATTATTGCAAATTTGTGGGATTAGTGTTAAACATAGTTAAACAACATCTGTGAGATGAATTTTCAAAAAACTAGAATACATGTTTGTAATAGTTTTGAATAATTAGGTCCAAATCATCCAAATAATTTTTTTCTGAATAGTAACACTACTGTATTATTTACTATAGTTAAAGTGAAATATGCTAATTAAAATAAAAAGTAATATTAGAATAAATTAAAATTATCATAATAGTTATCCTAATTTAATTTTATTATTGGGTTCAACTGAATAATTTTGGCCTAAATTATGACCTTTTAGGCCACTTATGCAATAAAATTACATTTAATATATTTTAGTTAAAGATAAGTTAAAAATGTCATGGTTTTATTTTTTAATAACTACTCCTATTTTAAAATGGGGATATATATGTGATGTTTTTGATTATAAATTATCATTAAAACTCTAAAAGTATTTCCTACATAAGATAATTTATTTATAATTTTTAGTTATTAAATAATTAATTTTAATTATGAAACAATGATGACGCAGCAATAGAATTACTAAAATAAGAATAAAATAAACGATATTAATAATATTAAAATAAATAAAATAAAATTATATGATTCAATTGATGAATTTTTGGATGAATATATCATGTTTATGATCGGTAAAATTATCTTTTTCTATGAAATCATGTTCTTATTATTATTTAAATAGATAAGTAATGAATAATGTTAAAATTGACATAATTCATAACATAAAAATATATAATATTTTATTAACTGATATAAAATTTATAAAAATATAATATTTGGAAAAAATATGTTTATAAATGTCATCATATTTCATTAATGAATCTTTAATAGGTAATTTAACATGTGATATTAATTATTTTATATCCCAAATTGTAATTTACTTAAAAAATTTAAGATTTGAAAGGGGTAATCAATAATGATAAGGATTAATGAATAGAAAAAACTGATCTTCTTGTTATGGGATGAGTGTATTTCAACCCATATTCATTATATATTAAAACAAAATCAACTTGAACCCATTTGGAAATGAAAATAATTTTTTTATTAATTTAATAATTATAATAAATCCATGAGTTCCCCACCCATATCCAATAAAAGGCACCCTTATTCTATATTATATACAATTATAATACATTTAGTTTCATCCATGATCCTCTCAAAACACTTCCTATATTAACTCCCCACATTCATGAGTCCATTGTTTGACCAGATCACCCTTCTAAAAGGTGTTATGCTGTTAATAAATGTGGTTATTCGTAAAAAAAGGTAATAGTTCAATTTAAGTATATTTATTTTATTTATTATAACTCTTAATTACAAACTTATAAAACCATTAAGATATAATAAATTTATTATTTTAAATATAATAAATCTTATTATGTTAGTATCAGAACATATATCCCTCTCCACATCAATAAATTGGGAAAGGAATTAACCATTCGCGCATACGAGTGAACTATCACATCTAAAAACTGATATAAATCATTTTCCATAATTGTTTTCCATGACTTGTTATAATTATGTAATTAACAGTTCACTTGGGACATTCATCACCTATTAATAATTATAAAATAATAATATACCAATTATTTTCTCATGTTCTAGGCACATAAAAAGTATAACATCATTCGTGCATAAATGTGATCTTTCACCTCCACAAAATGGTGTGATTCATTTTTATTCACTACACTAATTGTATCATATATGTAATTATATTAAAATTATTAAAATTATATTAATTATGTTATGATAATTGTATAAATAAAAAATAATAATTACCATGTTCCATAATGACTAATGAAAAATGAAAATGTTACTCACGCATTTGTATGAACTACCCTCTCTATGATTTTAACATTGTTCCTTTTAAATAACCATAATTAATGGTTATATTTAATTGTATCATTAGTTTATAAAATTAATCATTTCATCATGAATATTTTTTCTAGAGATGATTCAATACGAGGACATAGACAATTTACATCATACTATGTTCATTTTTGAACTCAATTACAAAATATTGACAAAACATCAGACCTAAACATAAATAATTAAGTAATTTTTATAACATTTTTAATATGTGATATATTGGAAATAATAAACATGAAAACGTTTCTCATGAAAATTTTAAATTAACCGAAATGTTTTTTTCATTAATATAATAAACATACAAGAAGAATTAGACTTGAGGTAAAGGGATTCATCTCAATATCCTTTCATGATTGTATTTTTGAATTAATATACCACATTCTTTTTTATTGTGTAAAATAAATCCATTTGATATTTAATTTATTTAAAAGGTCTTCAAAAAGAATATTCATATATGATTTTTAAAAAAAAATTACAAAAGTAATATTTCAATCATATACGGTGGATAAAACATCTTGGCCGCTATAACAAATATATGATATTTGGATTTCTCTAAAAGCTTTAATGTTATTAAATGGAAAGGAAATCATATATTACTTTTTCTACGTAAATTGATATTGAATAGGTTTTAGACAATGGATTTATTATTTCAATATCTTGAAATTATTTTTTGTTATTGAAAATGAAATTTTTATAGTGAAATATTAATAATTGCAATGAAGTAGAAGTTATGAATATGTAATTGTATATGGAAATTTTATGGGTGGTTACATGATAATTCAAATAGAGATAGTTCCCTGATAAAATAATGATGGGTGTTTACATTATAACCTTCAATGTTTTGGGTGTGGAAGTAAGTTATATTGTAAATCCATCTGTATGAGTGATATGTATGGGAATGAACTACATGTTTATTCAATTTAAGTATGATTATTCCCCATGTCACATTTATATTTTTATATTATTTATATCTATATTATTGTAAAGTCATGATTATAGAAAAGGTATTAAATGATATTATCTATAAGGAATGTATTTATTACTTTTATTGGTGAAATTTCTTACTTTATAATAAAGTATTCAGAGGTGAACATGTTTTAAAAGGACTAACAATTTTATTTATTTTTGTAAACCTTACTAAGAAGTTTAATCTCATACATTATTTTGAAATTTTTTTCACATGAATTAATTTAGAATAGAGTCACTGATGGTTTCATGAAAATGCTATCTTGATTAATCATGAAATGAACCTAGTTTTATTTTTAAAATATTTTTTTTAAATGGATCGTGACTTGAAGAGTCAAAATTTTATACATTTATTATGATATGTATGAATTATGGTATAATTATCTAAATCACTAAACATGAATAGATAATCACTGTGAAATAAATTAAAATGCATAACATAACCAAAGATAATGTAATGTTTTATTATTGGGACCTTATAGTTGGTATCATAGAATATTTGTGTTACATTTATAGGTTATAGTATAATTAATATAAAATATTTTAAAAATTATAACTTATGATCATGTTAAAATGTTATATCATTTTAGTATTCCCATGTTTCTCTATCTATCATCATTCTATTAAAAATGGTTTTATAAAGAAGAATCGGGGAAACTATTATGGGGAGGCATCCATATAAAAACAACTATCCAAATCAACATCATGAGATGTAAAGATAAATAATTGAATATTTTATTGTCGTGATGCCTCAATTGACGTATTTGATAAATGGAAGTGGTGTCCATTCATGATGTCAACCAAAGGAACCAAAGTGTAATATATCAGAATTACATAATTTTATAAGGTAACATCCCCCATTATTCATATTATCATCGGACCTCATACATGATGAATGGTGGTTCAAAGTGCTAGAAAATATTTTTTATGTAATTTGGTGTTCATAGATTGAATATTTTATCCTTTATTTTCATGGTGAATCCTATCAGTGGTGGTATTTAGTAAAAAAATATTATTGAAAGTGGTGATATGGATGTAGTGGAATTTTATTATTTTAAAAATACCTTCCATGATAAATATTCTGAAGATGTTATTCAAAGTACGATGGAATAATTATTTGAGTATAGATAAAAGGAGGAAGACTTATTGGCTGCAAATGATGAAAATTAAACGCATTTAGAATATCCCAAATTATATTTTGGATTTTCAAAGTAAGATAAATTTGTTTTACTCGAGATTGAATCCAATATATCAAAGTTTATTATCCATTTATGAATTAAAAATTGATGAGAAACCATTATGATGTGTTGAGATGGTACAAATGGAGTGTTTTGATCATAATGTATCTAAAAAAAGACAAATAAGTGGTCATGTTTTTAGGCAATGGGAATAAACTCATCAAACATGATTAGGGTAAGAAAACTAAATTTAAATCTTATGAGTAGTATGGTAGAAAGTATCCTAGATAATGTCTATCCAATTTGAGGATGTGATTATGATGTGGTACTACTGGACATATTTCTCTTGACTGTAAGGTAGTTGATCATGTGGAAATGAAAATACAATGGTAAATTTTGTTGTTGTAATAAGTTAGGTAATTATACCAATGAGTGTGAAAATTTGATTACCAAATGTAGAATCCAAGAATATCGAAAGAATAGGGGAATGTAAAACACTTTTTCTACTTCTACAGTTGATGTGGGACTATAAAATGATGTGGTGATAGGTATGGTATGGGTTTTTTTTAAAATATACCAATACTCAATTTCACATTGGATCACCACATTTTTTAGTTTTTGGGAATTTCATTTAAATAAAAAATACATCCTCATAAATTTGATATATAAATATTGGTAAAAACTATTTTTATGATGTTTCAATTTAGGCTAGACTTCTATTAATATTCTCTATATAATAGGTCAGCTACTCTTTCTTACAAATCAGGTTAAAGATTCCCTAATGGAGTTTCATATCATTGTGGGTATGGATGGGATTTTAGTTTATCATGATAAAACAGATTTCAATAACGTGAATGTTTGATAAAATAATTTCATACCTTTGATAACATACCGAGAATATGAGATATTGATTAAATATAGTAGTGAAACTTATCTAACTCATGTTTCTTAAATGAAGAAATTGTTTTAATGACATATCAGTAGTGAATGATTTCATTGATTATTTTTTTGATGAATGTCCTATTGGTTCCTAATTAAGAGTTTGATTTTACTATTGATATTGTGCCTAATGATAAACCTCTTTCAAATCACCATTATCGAATGGATCTTATATAATTTGATGAATTTAGAAAAATATATCAAGAATAACATGATTATTCTTTAATTTGATCTAGCATTGTGTCATAGTGCGATCTTTTTTTATTTTATTGAAGTAAATATGATTACATGATAATTTTTATTGATTAATGATGGATGAATAACATCACCATTATGAAAAATTATCATTTTACTTATATCATTGAATTGTTTGATCAACTTCATGGTGTACTGAATTTTTCAAGGATTGATTTGAGGACTGGGTACCATCAGCTAAAGGTGAAAGAGGATGACATTATAAAGACATTGTTCGAAATGAGATATGGAAATTATGAGTTTTTTTGTTATATCCTTAGTGCTTTCTTATACACCTTATATATTTATGAATCTCATGAATGAAGTCTTTCATCGTTTTTTGGATTATTTTGTGGTTGTGTATATGGATGAGATTTTGTTATATTCTAAAATCTAAGAAGAACATGAATGTGATAGAATTATAAGATTGAAAACCATAAAATAAAATTTAATTTATTGAATGATTATTAAGAATTAATTTATATTGAAAAAAAATTATTTCCTTGGTCATATATTATTCAGTGATGGAATAACAGTTGATCCTTATAAAATGAAATTTTTTTACATGTGTCCAAGACCTAGAAATGTTATAGAAATTTCAATATTTTTTGATAATACATGTTATTACTAGTAGTTTTTCTAAGACATTTCATAGTTATCTAAATCTATAACTGTGTTAACTGTTAAGGGGTTATGATCATATATTCAAAAGAATGTGATGATTGTTTTCATGAACTAAAAACAATAATGTAATATGCTCTAGTTTTGGCACTTCCTTCCAAAAATTTTGAATTTTTTATCTGTAATTATATTTCATTGAATTTAATTGGTTGTGTCCTAATTTAAAAATATAAGGAGTTTCATATTCATCACAATTAATGATTACATATAATTTAAAATACTTTAAACATTATTTTAAACTATCTGTTGTAGTTTTATTCACTACAAAATGGAGTCTTCATCATGATGGTGTATATTTTGAGATATATACTAATCAAATGTGTTTTAAGTATATATTCTGATAGAAATAATTGAACATGTTACATAGGATATTGAAAGTAATGATAAATTATAATGATCCCCTGATACATTACATCCATGAAATAAAGACAATGTGGAAAATGATTTGATTTTGAAATGTAATGACACATTAACCATGATACATTTCAATTGTGATCCTTTGGTCAGTGACATGATTAATTTTATATTATTAGTTTTTATTTGAAACAAAATTCCTCGATTTTGGAACAGTTATCTGTGTAATAATAATTATCATACTGAACTATGAAATCAAATAAGGAAGATAGTGAGTTGTAGGAAAAGGTAGAATTGGCTCGGAAGGGTAGGTTTCCTATATTTAACATTGATAAATATTGTTTTCTGATATTTTGGAAGAGATTATGCATTCATTTAGATTCATAGTTGTTGAAATAATTTTTTAATGAATCTCACATTCATACATTTATAGTTCATCTAGCCAGCAAAAAGATGTACAAAGTTCATTGAGAGTATTACTTGTTGTATGGAATGGAAAATGATATTATTTATTTAACACTATTATATTTGACTTTTTAATATGTTAAAGTAGAGTGTAAGTTACCTCAATTTATTCCTCATATTTTTTAGTGCTATAAAGGAAATGAGAAAATATATCCATCAACTTCTTTATATGAATCCCAAAGATGTGTTGAGGTAACAATCTGATCAGGTTGTCGGTTATATATTGACTAAATGATCTCCTTTTCTTCCTAACAGAGATACACTATCTCTATATCAACATTCACGATTGAATATTAAGGATATGGTTTGGTGAAATAGATTCCCTTGTCCATTTCATTTGATCATGATCTCATGTTCACTTGTATCTTTTGGAAAGTCCTTCAAAATTCATTGGGTACTGAATTACAATTACATAAAACAAATCCTCGATTATATAGGAAGATAGAACGAATAATTCAGACATCATAGGATATGTTATGTGTGTGGTAAATGGATCACCAAGGAATATAGGATCAATATCATTATTTTTTGAGTTTTTGTAAAATCATTTATTTCATTCTAGCATAATGATGGATCCATTTGAGGTATTATATGGAATGAGGAGTGGAACATCTATTTTTTTGGATGATGTACATGATAGGATGTTTACGGGACGAAAATTTGTAGAATAAATGGGCTTGAAACATAATTTATTTTAGAGAAACAATATAATATCCCAGTCATTGTAGAAATGTTATGCAGATAACTAGTGGAAGGATCATTATTTCAAGGTAGGTGATCACATTATTCTCAATGTGTCACCATGGAACAATGTGATGAATTTTTTTTGAATGTCAAGTTGTGTGAAATGTTATGTAGAACCTATGAAGTCTGTGATAATGTTAGACCATTTACAAATAAGTTTAATTAACTATACAATTATCCTAGGAAAACAAAGGTTTTCAGTTTTCTGTGATAAGAATGTGTATTCCATATCCTTATCATATTTTGAGTCGAGATGCAGTTCAGTAGGAAGTGAATATTTCGTATAACGAATAGCCTATTCTGTTTCATTACCATATAGAGGAGGTCTTTCATAATAAGTTGATTTATCATGTAACGGTTGTATGAAAAAATGAAATTTTTGAAGGGGAAACATGGGGATCAGAAAATTCTATGAAATAAAAAATATACCCACATGAGTGATAAGTGAATAAAATTTTGAGGAAGAAATTTATAAAAGGGTGGAAGACTATAACATCCAAGGAAATGAAAAAATATTTAATTTGTATTTTTTTATTTTATAGTAATTTAATGTTATAATTTAATTGATAATATGTATAATCAAACTATTTTTATGGTTAAAAAATTTATTTTTCTAAAAAAAAATTTTACAACCCTTTCATAGAAAACCCAAATTAAATCTAGTTTTTATCCCATGTTTATGTTATATTTTAGAATATGAAATCTCTTATTTTATGTATTATAACAATATTTTCGTTGGGTGAAAAGTTGGTTATTTATCCTAAAATGCTTTATTTTCAACGAATATTTAAAGATAGGGCATTATAGTTAAAAGCATATTTTTTATTTAAACAGTGATTATAAACTAATCAAATTTATATATAATATTAGATCAATAATAGTGGTATTAATCCAATATATGTCATTAGAATAATGATTATATTAAAATTAGACATAAAAACATAGTTATATTTTGAAGATATCTTTTACCAGCTTTCTCACCACACCTGCGGGATAAGTGTAAAAACTAATTTATCCACTTCTATGAATTTAATTTTTAAAAACAGACCTATATTTATGTAATAATTATGAAAAATTTGGTCCAACATGATCAAAAATAATTTTTTATGAATAGTAACATTATTATTTTATTTACCATCGTTAAAGGTAAATAAGTTAATTAATGGTAAATATTATATCATAATACAATAACACATTTAATAATTTAATTGGAAGACTAGGTTTTTACCAAAATCAACCATTATGATAAATTATATCATTTTAAGTCCAATTGGTTATGAAAATGATGATGATAGTATTTTATTTACTGATATTTTAAAAAATTCATACTCATATTTTGTAACAAGTAAAACAATTTCAATATGCGGTTATACACAGTGATATATTTGATTATAAATATTATTTTAAATGTTTAAAATAATATCATAATTAAGATAATTTGACTATAATTTTTATATATTAAATCTTTAAATTTAATAATGACAGAATGATGATGTAGTAATATATTGATTAAAGAATGAATAAAATAAATGTAATTAAAAATATTAAAATAAATATAAAATGAAATATTTGATACCATTCATGAATTTTTTAGACTAATATGCCATTTCTTGACTTGTTAATATATTATATATATAGAATCACATTTGAATGAATTTTTAAAAAACTCATGTAATGAATAGTGTCAAAAATTACATAATTGATTTCATAAATTGTAAAATATTTAATTTAATTATATAAACAATATAATAATACAAGATTAGGAAATATTGTTTAGATTAATATAAAAACATCATTAATGACTTATTAATTTGAATTTTGACATGTTATCGTAAATACTTTATCAAACAAACTGTAAATATCATTAAAAATAGTAATTGATAATTGGGTAATAGCATTAATATAAAGATTAAATAATATCCAATACATGTCTATTTTTAATGGATGAATGGATTTAGACCCATCCTGTCATAACCCATCCTCGGGGCCCGTGCCGTGACTACCCCAAGCCCGCCTTCCACAGGCCAGGGGCTGGAAACTAGCTCCAATGGTGTAAACCCTGAGAAAATAGGAGGGCACTGCCTTTAAATAATTAAACAAACACAATAGAGTACAAAAGATGAATTAACACTATGTAATCTGAGTATAAAAGTAATTACTGGAAATTAAATGGGCCAGAATACAAACCCAACTAGAAGTACAGTACAACAGTAAAGAAAGAATAGATGTAGTAATGTAATCCATCAACCACTGAGTCATTCTCCAGATATCCCACCTGATGGATGGGTACAAATGGTCTCCTCAGCTCCTAGGGTCCATCCATCCACTCTGTGTACATCCCGCCAAGTGGTCCACCTCCAAGTATAATCCCACTCCACAAGACTCCACCTTGATCAGTGATGTATGTCGTTAACATCCAAAAAAACGTAGTGTGGGCATAGCCCATGCAGTTGTGCGTACACGATACTCGGTAGGGACCCCGAGACCCCTGAATGTCTCCCAAAATCCACAAACAATAAACTACAAAGGAAAGATATAATCACAAATTATCTACCAACTGTAAGTAGGTATATGCCCATACATATACCTAAGTCATCAATTCCAGTTTGGCTCCAACTCATAATCCCAAGTACAACCCTGTCCACACAGGAAAGCACAACCCAGTCCACATAGGAATGCACAACCCAGTACACACAGGAAAGAAATTCAATCACATCGATGATAATGATTGAATGTCAAGACTCACCTCACACAGGTATACTACTCATGGAGATTGGTGGAGATGATAGATGTAGACACTAAATCATATCCCCTTCCAAACCCACATAGGATCCAAATACAATCATCATCGGTACTGATCCCACGGAGGATCCATGTACAATCGTCCTCACTGCCAAACCCACACAGGATCCATGTACAGTCATCATCATCATCGCGGTCGCAGCCAGCTCTTGGGTTCCCACACATAGCATGCTCGATTCCTGGAGGGTCCGCTCCATGATCCAAGGGATTCGATATGTAAACTATCATTTATTCAAGATTTTATTTATTTCAATGTTCTGTCTCATTAATAGGAACTCAATGTGACAGATGGCGAGTCAATCAGATTCCTGTTATGAGAGATATATATTTTTCTATCTGAGGGACCCGGTTAGAAATATGCTCATTTCTAACCCATCCGATATCCAAATCTATACAAAACACACTCATAGTATCGCAAAATGGTCGTATCAACAATAGAGTCCTAGTGCCACAGACTTCATGTCGATCGAACACGTGGTCATAGAGTTATTCTCGTTTAAGTGATTAATAGGCCAGACCTGTTTAGCCCAATGGGTCGATGGGTCGGGTTAAACCAGTATGACGGGTTCGACTGGGCTGGGGTGTCAGACCGGATTATAGGAATAAAAAACATGGACTAAACAGGCATGGCCCAGCCTGATGTGGCACAGCATAGCCTATCCCGGCATGGCGCGAACCGGCCCGGCGCAGCCCAGCTCGGCCCGGCTTGGCCCGACTCGACTGGGCGCATGGTCCGGTTTGCTCATCCCACTAGCCGAGCGGCTCGGCCGAAGACGAGCGGGTTCTAGTGGGGTGGCCCCCCTGATTTTTTGCACATGCGGTGCCAAGAGGCAACGCCCATGACCAAACCGGCCGGTCGTCTGCACACACAACATGCATGGGATTACCGTCGTTCTTCCAGCATGTCGCCCTCCTGGAACCGTGGTCCATCTCCATCCATACGGGCGATGGGTCGACCATACTTCTAGCATGGCACCATCCTATAGGTGTGGCTCCTCTTAACCCGGCCGGATTCCAGGTCGGCCAGTTCTTCTACTGAATCGGCCCGTTTAGCGGGCCGTGGTTCATCCCACTCAACCGGTGCGACGACGTCGACCTCCAATGTCATGTTCTCATCACGACACGATGGTGTCGTGCCTCCTCCTCCATTGATGTCTAATTCTAAATAAAACAAACATGTTAAACATAGGGTCATCGGGCCGTGTTTGTTTTCCCTGCACCCTCCACATAAAGAGATAGCAAATGGCCGAGGTAAACAAGATTATCAACGACAACCCAAATCAAAATTTTAATCCATTAAAATTGAACCTAACCCCTACCTAGATAAATGATGACTAATGTCGGCATCACGTTTGACGAAATCGCGTGGTGGGGATTCATAGAAGTCAACCGAGAGCATCCGAGGAGGAAGAGACGTCACCCCATTTTATCATGAAGAGATGAAAACAAGGCGGACGTTGTTGGCGAGTTCCCGCGTTGGTGTCTCCTCCCTTGTTGCGGAGGAAGAAAAGGATGGAGAATTCAAGGTCGCCGTGTTGATGTTCTTCGTCGAAGTGTTGGCGTTCTTCATTGTGGATGAAGTTCTTCAAAAACACCAGTGTTCTCCAAATTCCTCCTCACACAAAAATTCTTACCCAAAATAAAATAATACTTCTCTTTATTTTATTTTATTTTGACATGCATTCAAAATTACAAAATTCAAAATACAATTCACTTAATTAATTTAACCATGAGTTGTGTAATTAATTAGGTGATAGGTTGGAAAGTTTTAATGAGGTAGAGAGAGGAGAGGAAGAGTTACCCAAATAAATTCAATGGGGTTGTCAACATTAAAAAAATGAGTTTAATGGGATGTTTAAGGGTATTATGGAATGCGAATGGTTGGTGCTTGTGTGGGCCACACCTCAAAATTATCCTCACATGGGTAGTTAAGAGATTTTGGGTCCCATATTATCTTCCTAATGTTGGATATAACCACTTAAGATAAAGAATTAAAATTGATCCACAATTTTTATTCACTTCTTATTTAATCCAGAATATTAAACATCTCCTCCCATGCAAATGAAATTGAGGTAAAGGTCCTCTTAAGAAATTATCGGCATTGCGAGTTCATCTGTGCCCTCATATATCAATTCTGAGAACTTGTTCAAATGATATAAAAACTCGCTCATTCGTTTACTGAACGTACCCTAGCTAAACATCTAAAATTGATTCCGAGCACACCGGGCCTCTGAATCAGGTGCCATCAGAAACCGTGTACTCTTAAAATTCATAATTATTTAATAAATAATTTTCCTTGAAATTTCCATGTCTTAGAACATCATTATATTATATAAAAAATGAATAAAATTTTAATATTTTAAATATAAAATTAATTTATATTAATTTAATACTTTTTATAATTCCTAGACTACATATCCCTTATCCTCTAAAAAGAAACACTTAATCACTATTACTAACACATAAAAAACCTTTTGGATCATCCACTATATGCCCCAATATTTTCCTATATTACCTAACCACGTTCTTTAGGCATTATTTTTTGAATAAATCTATTCTTAGAGGTGTTAATAAAGGTGGTCATTTAAAATAAAGGAAATGTTTCTATTTAACTGTTTCTATTTTATTTTTTATTCCACATCCTAAAAATATCATCTGCATTGATGATATTGTAACAATAGTATCCTAAATTTATTTTTATGTTGTTATCAAATATAATCAGATAAATACATATCCACTTCCATAAAATGGGAATATTATTAATCGTTTGTGCATATCTATAAACTATTACATCCACAAACTGATATAATTCCTTTTTCGTAAGTGTCTCTCTGGACTGATAATAATTTTGTTAATAATGTTCACATGTGATATTCCAGATTTATTAGTCATTCTATGATTATTATATACCAATTATATTCCTACATTCCATGAACATAAATATGATAACAACATCTAGGTATATTTTTGAACTATCGCCTCCATGATGAGATGTGATTTCTTTTTTTACATCATGAACTTTATGATAGATATAATTATATTTAAATGATTAAAATGATATTAATAATGATTTTATAATTCTTTAAAGATAAAATAATATTTTTCTTTTTTCAATAATTATTAATGAAAAAAATTAAATCATTACTCATGAGTACATATGACCTACCGTCTCCATGATTATAAAATAATTAAATATTAATAAAAATAATTAATTTTTTGATTTAAAAGAATAATTAATGTTGAAAAGTGATCAGTATGTCCTAAATATTATTCTTGAGATGATGGTCTTATTACAACAAGGACAATTTAAATCATGCAATGTTCATTTTTAAACTCATGTACTGAATATTGATCAAACATCCGAAGTGAACTTTAATATTTATGTAATTGTTATAAAATTATAAATTTGAGATATTAATGGATTAATAAATATAAAAAAATTATAATAAATTATAAATTAGCCTATTTTATTTAGTATTATACATAACATATGAGTTTAATCAGACTCAAGTAAAGGGACTCCATCTCAATCTCATTTCCATGAGGCATATTTTGAAGTTATACACCACCTTATTTTATAATTTGTTAAATCAAAAAAATTGTATTTAAATTTAATTCAATGGTATTAAAAAAGAATCATTTTATATGAATATCTTCAAAAAATAAAAAATATTTTTTAAAAAAATACTGCGAAGACAACTTATTTATCATCATAACTGCAATATGATATTTTTCCTCCTCTAGAATCTTTAATAATTTTAAATAAAAATGAAATTAATTCAACCATATTGTGGTTATTTTGATATTGAATATGGTTTTGATAAATAAATTATTAATTAAATATCATTAAATGATTTCTTTCTTATTGGTAATCAAATTTTATGAGTGGAATATTGATATTTTAAATCATTTATGCATTATGTTTATGTAATGGTTCATGGAAATTTTACAAGTTGTCATGTTATAATATAAATACTGGTGGATCCTTGATAGACCAAGGATAGGTGGTGACATTATAACCACCAATGCATTGGGTATGTAATTTATTTTTTTGCATATTATATTTTTTAGAGTTATATATATGGAAGTCGACTTCATTGTAATTCTATTTAAGAATTATTACACCCCAAGAAAACCTTATATTTTATATTGAGTATCTATGGGTTTCATGTTAATATATTGGTTATAGAAAATGTATGCAGTGAGTCTATATTCAATGAAATTATATATTACTATTTATGTATATAATTTATTACATGATGAGAAAGTGTTCATATGTTTACATGTATAATAAATTCTATCATTTTCATTTTTTTATATATTTCAAAGTGATTTGTATGCTCATCCAAATTTGTGAAATTTTTTTGACATTAATTAATTGAGAATATAGTCATGCATAGGGTCTTGGAAAAGATATAGTGATTAAACATGAATCAAAATCATTTTTCTTTTTAATATATATTTATTGTGAAAATTTTATACAGATTAGATGTTTCTACATTGTATCATTTGAGTTATTATATATGAATTTGGGTCTAATTCTCAAAAGGTATAACCATGAAAAGACCATGAATGTGAAATAATGTAAAATTCGTGACATAAATAGAGATAATTTAATGTGTAAAGGCCGAGTAATTATAGTATAATTTTGATAATATGAAGATATATGTGATGGAAATAAATTCCACAAACACATGCTTGTGGGTATCAGATACCCGGTATGAAAAATACCCATTCTCTAATAATCATTGTCACAAATATAGTAGTGAATAAAAAATAATTAAAGTTGATCTATGTATTTTATTTGAGGGATATAGTTTATGCATTATTTGGTGAATATTATGATATATTTAAACCATGTCAATTAGTTATTGAATATAAAAAATTAATTAGTTTCATTTAATAAAATTATATTTTAATTTAGTAGCTTAGTGTACATAAATATATTTTTATGTATTATATATATAATGATTGGTTATATAATAATTGATTAAATGTTGAAAACTATTATGAATATTCTAAATTGTTTATACATTCATGAATGAATAATAATATTTTTGGAATTTTGAATAATAATGTTGTGTTTTATTAATACAAAATCAATTTACATTATTACCATAAACATGTAATTATTAAATCAATTCATATATTTCATTGATATAGTTTGATGAAATAGTTATATTATGAATATTTTGAGAGAAAAAATCTATTTTATTTATTACAATGATAGAAAACCTATTTGTAAAAATTTTAAAATATTTAATTCATTATTAAATCATATACATAGTGATTTGTTTATGAAATGATGTTATTAATGATGTGTATATATTAATTTTCTAATATAATTTTCAAGTAACATTAGATGATGTTGTTATATGTTTATATTGAGACATATTATTGAATGTTGATTATTTAAAACATGTAATAATCTATGTAAAGAGACTTGTGATAAAATGTATTTATACTCCAAGATCATATAAGTTATGAGAGTGAATAATCAATTATATCACTAATAATCTAAGTAAATGTCAAATTTTTTCATAAATCAAACCTTATATAATTGAATAGTGTAATTATTCTTTTGATAGAAGGAAATTAACCCAATTATATATATTATGATTGGGGTGAGTTAGTGTGGCATTAAAATTTCATTCTTTGTATAAAAAAAGAAAAGAATTCATTGCTACTTGACAATATTCTTGGTAATACTTACATAATTAAACTATATTTTAAATATAGTTCAAAAACCTCGAGACTTATTTTTTTATATTTTCATTATTAATGAAATCAATAATATTTAAATTATTATTTTCATTACCCTTAGTATAACATGTGATTATTTATTGTTTATCATATGAAAATAATGGGATGTTATATCTATATCCCTAAAAATAATAATGTTTTTTTAAACTATAAATATTAAAATGGAAGTAAAATTAATGTAAAGGGGTTAGTGGGGATATTTTGAACTATGAATATTTCTATGAAGAAAAAGGAGTATGTGTTTCAGAGAAGAATGTTGATAAAGATCCACAAACTATTTTGGGAAATGAAATGATATAGGTTACATATAAAGATTATCTTAAGATAGGATTCCTCAAAATATAATGATATATGGATATTTTATTCGAAACATTTATGATATAATAATAATATAAATTAAAACATGTTATTATTGAGAGTATATTATGACTTTGGATTCCAGGAAATGGATAAATATCATGATATATGATGTGGAATTCATGTACACTTTTGATTTTATTAATACGATGTATAAAAATAAAAAGATGATAACCATTGGGTTTATAATTAGATTTCAATAAAAATTATTACAAGTATATTAATGTTTCCAAATAATAATCTCCTCATATCAATGTTTCTCAAAAAAATTAATTTTATTGACTTTGAAAATGTTTTTCCACCAATTTTGATGATAATGCATATTAAAATATATCAAGATGTAGATAGCCATAATTATTATTAAATATTCCAAAATGAAGTCTAAAACACAATCTATAATTTATTATTTAGTCAATAATGTCAACATGACACAACCCAAAGCATTATATTTTACAAATTAGACTTAAATAGTTTTCATATTTTAATGCTACATTTGAGGACTAATGTATGAATTATAGAGTGTGACATTATTATTTAACTATACCATCAATTAGTATGAATCAATATGTAATTCAAATTACATTAATTAATAAAATATTTTTAGTTCTGATATTTTATAATTATATATTTTATTTCGATGAAAAAAAAGATTACCAGAAATAATATTTCAATTTTAAACACTACAATGGGGTGGTTATTGATATTCTTCTCAATTAAATACAAGACCGAGGAATCATAGATACCTGGATTCAATATATAAAAATATATATCAATGTTGTTCAACATAGCGATTCAAAAATATATACTATTAATTTTCACTAGGTATTCATCATGCATATCTCCAAGAATATTCATTTACCAGTATCTCATATTATGAATCATATAAATATTATAAATCCATATAAATATCAATAATATTTTGATTAAATTCATTATTAATCTCTAAATATCATGTATTATACATTTTATATAATAAATTATTTCTTTTATTCATAGAATATTACTATTTTACATTGATTCAATCATACTAAGAGTCACAATAATGATATACAAAATGTACTGATGTAAATAATTATATGTGATGATATGGTTTTGGTAATACGATGAAATTATTAACTCTGGGTAAAGGGACACACTGATTCTAGTTTTGAATCCAATGATGATTATATGAGATCTCAAGATTATTTTTTATTTAACTGATGGTTTTATAAATATATTTTATGATTTGAATAAAATCCAGTAAAACAAAAATCACAACATTGGAAATTAGTATAACTATATCAGAAACTAAAATGGATTTAATTTTGATATTAAATAACATTATATAACGTTGGATGGTTTATAATATACTGTGATGATTCCAAATTTAGTATGATTAAAAAGAAGATATTACTTATCTTATATAAAAACTATCATCCAAAAGTACAAAACACATCTATAGGAATCATTATATTAATTGGTATTTTGATGATATCAGAGGTGTGATGATATTTTCTACCACACTGTTGTTTTTATTTAAGGGGAAATGACCAATATCTGTTTTTTCTTCATTTTCATGACTATATTTAGATTTTTGTAAGACCATTTGTTATTGTGTGTTTTTCATTATAGGTTATCTATAAGAGGTCATGATTGAATTTTTTTTTATAACCTGTAAGAGTTCCAGTGGATAACTAGATAGAATCAATAGAAAACCAGTGGGATCACTAGGTGTGATCAATCCTTCTCACATGCTAATACACATACAATGAAAATCCACAAGTCCACTACTATGTAATAAAAATTAGGTAAATTATTCTTGTTACCACCAGACAACCATATAATCTACAATGGCTTGTTAGTAATGCAATTGGACAATTAGTGGGAGATGGTTCTTTTTATGTGATATAGTTGGGTACAATATTAGAAAATGATTATTTTTTATTATTTCATGAAAACAATGTTTTATTATTCAATTTCTCATCCAAAGGAATAATTCGTATTTAGAAAAGGGGATTATTTTGATGAAAATCATTTTAATTTTCCCCATCCTTGGTGGATTAATTTGCTGCTGAAATTAACAGGTCTTTTTTTTATTATAAAAACCTTATTTTTTTATATATTATTCTATTCGGCATACACTTATATCATAATTAATATTTTATCCAATATTGATTTATAGATTCATGTTTTTAATTTGTGTATTTGGGTTTTATGATCCAATATTTTTATCAAATTTTTTCCACTATCCATATACATGGAATCTATGGGATTATTGACATTCATAGTATTGAGAACAAGGTTTCATAAGATATAATTATAATCATAAAATATTTTAAATCCATATGATAAATTTTTTTTCTATATTATATGTGATATAACAGAAAGTAATATTTAAATGAGATGATAAATTTATTGTGGAATCATTTTTTCTGTTCTTATGACCTATTATTTTATATGATATTATAAATATTGATTACCGCTATGAAAATAGATATTTAGTCAATGATCATAAACAATGAAAATGGGTTTTAATTGAATTAAATAATTTGAGTATCTTTCCAGGATAGTTGTATTTAAATTAATATTTCATATCATTTTATTGATTTCCATGAAAATGATTTTATTTGTATAGAATGATTGTCTTGAATTATCCTTTGATTTTTATGTTTGAAAATAGAATAAAATTAATTGTTTAAACCTGATTTCTAGGTAAATATATTAAACTAATGACATTACTAATGAATTATGAATGATATTCCTTAATTGGTGTTTTAAATTAACTATATAGATTATAGGAAATGAGGTTGCTAATCTAGTAGTTCAATGATATTAATTCATATCTCTATTTATTATTGGAATTAATGATGAATAAAATCTATAATAATTGACGTGACTTGGAGAAAATTATAGGGGATGTATCTTCCCACCTTTCCGCATATCCATTTTTAATGTTCACACTATGTATCAATGACCAATGACAAGTGTGAGGTTCTCATATCCTAGACCTAACATTCCGTGGAACACTATTACCATGGTTCTTGAATTTATTATTAAATATTGAATTCATATTTTTCATGGAATTTATTTGTATATACATTAAAAATGAACATATTTCATGAAATGTTTTTAAATATCTATGGATTAAAAAATATTATAAATGGATTTAAATTAATTTATTCCATGAATTTATTAAGTAATTTTTCTATTACATGTTTTTATTAAATTTTGAATCCATGGACTTTCCATTATTTCTTTCTTATGAAACACTAGTTGTATCATATTGGGTTTGCTTTTGTCACAATATATAAATATGATTGCACATATTCAGTGTTTTCCGTCCTTGGTCAATGTGATAGAAATTTTCCAAATAGAGATAAATAATGATTTTGATTGTGTGAAATATTATATTGGCTATTATTGGATGGGTAATAGACCCATGGGTTATATGGATATGGTTTTTATTTGGTGTTGTTTCATTGATTATATTTTTAATGGGGATTATAATGATATATGTAATATTTTTATTTGTTTTTTATTTTTTATTGATCATTTTATTTTAATTGAAAAATTGATTATAGTAAATATATTATTGTCAATAAACAATATAAAAATGTTTTTCATAAATGGTAGGAATATATCGCCTGCGTATGGGTGTTGTAGATTCGATTTGGGCTACTGGTAGGTGGACTCGATTACCAGTTCCATTGAAGTGAAAGAAAAATTCTATATTATTTGAGTCAAAGGTGGATTTATTTTCCCATGTTACATGCATAGTGAAATATATTTTTGAAATGGATTACTGAGACTCATGATATAAGTAATTGGATATTTCTCAATCCACACCAGAAATTATTAAAAAATATTTTCAATGGGATTTTTTCACTGTTAATTATAATATTTTTATTGATATTTTTTTGAGGGATTAATATTTTAAATAATTTTTTGATTATTTGTGTGGTGTGTTATATGTTTTTATAGTGGACTAAAATTGGAGTTGTATTGGAGACATGAAGGTATGTCAAAATATCAACAGATCCATGTGTATATCAATTGAATTATTAGGAAAATATATCAAACGTTCTTTCCTAGATGAAAATATCCTACTAAATATAGTGATCGAGTCACACATAGTCTATGTAACTTATTTTATTATTTTTCAAATAAGATATTATTAATATGAGTTTCAGTTTTGATCCATATAATAAAACATTTTGTTTCATATAAGTAAATTATTCGGTAATTAAAACTAATAAATTTATTTTTCTTGATTCTTTGTCATTTGAAAATGGAAACCTTTTTTTAATGAGATTAGGTTTTATTAAATGGTTCTATAATGTTTTTCTTAAAAGTGATTATATTTTTTTGAAGGAAAATATTATACATAAGAATAAATATTGGTTGATATTTTGTACAAGGAATTATTTTTTATTTATATTTTACTACTCCTTCATTTGGATTTATGATTTGATTATGTGGTCGCTGTGAAAATTTTTTTTATGACATTGATGAAATGGTTCATCATGAAAAATTATTTTATATTAAAAAGTATATGTATGGGTTATTCTATGAAATATTAATGGGTTAAAACTAAATCATTTGAAATTCATTTTAATTTCTTATCATATTTTTAATGATGTTTTTATTATGTAAAAATTGTTTTTATTAAATTTTATTTTTTTAGAAATTGATTTTAGGGTGGAGTAAAAAACTTGTAACTATTTACAAAATATATTTAGGTGTTTATGATGTTTTGGTTATTAATTTATTTAAATATATATTCCATATGGTATTACCACTTTATAAATCCTACATATCATTCTTAAAAATAAATTTTGAAAACTTCTTATAGTGTGCATTCATTAAACAGTGATTTTATCATATTTATTTTCAAATAAATGAAAAATTTATACATCGTGAAATAAATGTTTTTAAAAAGGATTCTTGTTTTTTTAAGAAATTGGTGGCTATTTGAATTGACAATTATTTTTGAATGACTTTTAATAATTTATAATCAATAAAAAATATTGAATTGTTTAAATTTAATTAAAATGTCTGGTTCTAAATTATGTAAAAATATTTCTTTTAAAAACCATATAATTATTTTAAAAATTATTTTTAACATAATTCTGTTTAGGTGATTTTAAGATACATTTTTTCTCTATGATATATTAGTAATATTTTATATGAACTCGGATAAGTGACCAGGTTAGGAACATGTCCCATTTGGTTTGAAGGTATCCTTTTTAGAAATATGTTGAGTAAATTTGGGTTTGTTGATTTTTTTGAAGTTTCCTCCATTATAATTTCTAACAATGTATATTAAACAAATAGTGTTGTAGGTTCTCTATTATATTCTAAGTGGTAAATCTATAGTCAATTCATCAAATGGTTTGTTTAGTAACATTGATTAGGAAACTATATTGTTTGAGTAACTTGACCATCATTGGCCAGCCCTGGTAAAATGGATAAATAAATGTTGATTATTTACATTGGATAATCATATGTAGATTAATTCATAATATATTATTATATATTGAATTACTCATCATCCAAAAATTTTGATTCTTGAATTATTTATATGGACTTTAGTTGAAGTACCATATTGGGGTATTTGGTTTCTAATTTTTTAAATATTAAGAATGGGGGTGTTTTCTTTAGGTATATTCCTTTTGGTGTAAATGGTTTCTTATAAATTAGTGTCAATTTCATAAGATTTTCATTTATTATTAACATCCAATGAATCACATTTTCTCATATTTGGGAATTTTAAATATTAATTACAATTAAAGGAATATTCATATGAATTATTGGGTATTTTTTGGGGGAATTAAGAGATGATATTAAAATAAAAAATTATTTTTTGATTTCTCTATTTCTTGTTCCTAAGATGAATTTATCTTGGTTTTTCTCATTTTATTTTCATGTTATTGAATGAATTTATAGTTTATCACCAAACAATTTCATTTTTTAAAGGATATCTTCCACATTATATAATTTTTTTGTTTGATAGGTAAAAAATCAATATCCTTCCTTTAAAGTGTAGTATTCTATTATTTTAGAATGTTTTGTTTGAGGTTTCTTCAAGTGATTAATGATAGTGAACATCTATTATTTTTTAATTATAAAATCACCATCTCAATTATAATGAAACTTAGTTATTTATATCACAATTGTACTATTCTATTCATTATTGTGTTATGGTTGTTTTTAATGATATATATGTTGTATTAGGGGAAATTGATGGTTTAGATAAATTAATATTCATTGTGGGGTTATCCTTAAAAAATATGACCATTATTACATTTTCAAATTAATTATACCATTTTAAAATTTGATGTTGTAGTTTCAATATGTTTTATAATCAACCTATTTGAGTATTACTTTCATACTAATTACAAGATTTTTAGTAATTATCATTTAATAATTATTTTTCAAAGTATCTCAATAGGTTGGATCCTTAGAGAACTAGATCGTATAACAGTATAAGATATATGAGTTCTGCCATCATGATAATGGGATAAAATATCCATCAAGTGTGGTTGTTGGTGGTGAAAAAATTTAATGGAAGGACACTATCAAAATAATGAAAATCTAATATATAGATTATGGGTAATATTGGTTAGATTATTTCTTTGAATAGATACTACCAACCTTATTTTTCAGTGAAGGATAGCAGGTGGGAGTGAACTTCTTGTCCGTAACACCAATCGTGTCAATACTATAATGTATTTTTTCAATCCTACAATTATACTGATTTTATTTTTCATCAATCATCCTACTTATAAATTCACATTATCTATATGAACCATTGGCATCTCTGGGGATAATGTTCATTTTTTTTCCAAATCTCTAAGAGTCAAATGTTTAAAAAAGTGTTTCTCACGTTTTTGTATTAATTACATTAAGCTATTTGTGGATTGTTTTCATATTTATTCTCATCTAATTATATATATAATATATCCTTAATAGTTTCATTTATTTATTATTATTATTTTGTAAATGTGTTTTTAGGATCCACCTTTTCTATATCATTACTTCTATATTATGAATATGTCAATTTATACAAGTTGTTGATGTACAATGTATTGATATTAATGGATTCATAAGATAACAATATTAATTAAATCATTTTGGGAATTTAACTAATGTAATATAATTCATAATGATATATAATCTCAATAATATTATTTTCATATGACTATTAAATGTATTTTTTAAACATAGTTTGTCATATATTCACCACGCCATGTGTTTGTAATGATAAATAATGAGAACACCATTGACAGTTACTACCGAAGAAAAGTTATTTCTGATAAAAAATGGTTTTCAAATTGAAAATAATAATTTTACTACATATCTTTGATGTTTCCACAAATATTTTTGGAATATTTTTCGTTGTAAATTATCAAAAAATTATGTGATTTAAATTAAATTAGATTTTGTAACAATCATATAAATCTGGTTTTTCAAATTGAGTGATTGTTACTTATTAAGAAATTAATTTTTGGTTTTATCATGGTATATATGATGACAGTAATGAGTGTTGAATGATATCCCTTGATTTAAATATGAATAGAATCCCGTGAGAGAAATGTAAAAATAAATGTAATCCTAGACCTGAATATTATTAATGTCCGTGTCTATGTGTAATTTAAATGATGATGACATCAAAATTAAAATTCCATTATGATCCAGTGATAATCATTTATGGGTTTAATCCTAATCCCAAAGTCAATATCACAACTATAATTTGTCTACCTTGTATCCATGATCACCTTAAATTTTGAGGATCCATGATCCATGTCCAAACATGGTTGAGAATGCTATTACCAATGTGTTTGGACTTCATATCAAATATGGACTTCATGTTTTGTAAGAAATAAAATTTTATATGGATACATGATTCACAATTTTCCATGGAATTTAAATGATATCCATTATTTAAATATTCTAATATATTGGATGAAAATCATTATTACATTAACCCTGTGATATATTATCTTCCATGATATGATTTATTTAAATTATGAATATCTATTTTTTTCTTATTGACTTATTGTAAAACCCTTGGTGTGATCTTATTAGTGTATATTTTCACATACTCTATAAATTACTATAAGAATATAATGAAATTGTTATCCAAGGAAAATACAATGGTCATCAATCACTCATTAGAGTTTTTACATGGTTTTGGCACATTTATTTGAGGGAAAATATTTTATTAGGATGACCTATTAATACATGAATATGGTTTTTCATTGGTCTCATTGTCTTGTTTATATTTTATACTAGGATTATTATCAAAAGAAAAACTTGTGCATCAAGTGTGTACTATTGTTTGTGACTCTATTTATTATCAATTATAGAATAATTTATTTTTATATCATTGTGTGGAGAAACTACTCCAATTTTATGTCTGTGATAATCATTCTCTTTTTATGATCCTAGGGGAATTCAGAATTCCCTTTGAGTTAATGTTGAATTATTTTTTGCTATAATTTTAGTGGTGAATTTGGCATGTGTGTGACCTTTTAGATAGTAATATATTAAAATGTTATAAATACTATAATAAAACCATTATGTTATGAAAATAAATATTTCCATTTTTTATATATTTTTATTAGAAACACGAGTTATTGGGTATAATTTTCATAAAATGTATAAATGTTTTATATAAATGAAACCACAAATTATCATTAACTAATTTATAGTAAATTTATAAAAAATTAGTTTTATAATGATAATATCCAAAATAATATATGTAAATTTGTTTTTCCCAACCAATTATAACTATATATTATTATTTTTTATGATGGTTTATCATCAGTAAAATATTATGTTTTATAGACATATTTTCATAAGATAAATTGAAAATACTCTTGAGATGATAGGTTGAGACCCACTTCCATGATAGATCTTCTAATATATGACCCATTGAATTTCAAGTATTAATTCATATAATCACGGGTGTATACTTTATATGAATCCATTTTACCGATGTTTACTTATCTATATATTATTATAGTTATCATACATTAAAGAATTTTCCAAAAAAATATTTAGAATTAACTAAATAGTGGGGGTTAGGTATTATGTTGATCATGCCACATGAAATTCCCCATCATTGATGGTATTTATATAGATATATTATTAGAAAATAAATACAATAAATTAATGTAATTATATTGATGAAATTGATATCCAATATTTAAGGAGTGGCATGGAATGTGGTTAACAACATCAATGCATGATGTGTGATGTATTCATTCGTCTTGGTCAGTCTATTTAAAAGTATCATGATTATATGAGACAAAATAATAAAATTATCCTTTTAATGTGATTACATGATATCCTAAAAATGGGTTTATATAAGTTTAAATATGATTTATTTTATATACAAGTTTTTTGAAGTGGTCACATGGAAATATTTTTATGTTTGATTAAGATGAAAAAATACCAATTTATAGGTTATGTATTACTAATTTTTTTAGAAAACAATTTACATACACATATGAAATGAGGATTTCATAATTATTTTCAATTTTATTAATGTTAATAAGGTAACATAATTAGAACTCTATAAAAGTATTTAATTTTATTCACTATGTTTATTCCATGAGTAAAATAGTTCGATAAACCATTTCTAAAATTTCTTTAGTGGAATACAAAATTGATCAAAAAAATTATATAATTTCTATATGTGATATTAGTTGAAGTATAAAGTTATTAGTAGTGAATTAAAATAATGAAATCATATAATATGGTTTTAATAGACCAAGCTATATGAATATCTTGTGATATTAGATAATGAGTGTATGTTTTCCAAAATATAATCCACATGTACTCCAAATATTATAAATAAATATAATAATTCAATTATAGTCATAAAAATATTTTCTTATAGTTTGATTTTTCAATGAAAAAATAATAAAATGAACATGTATTATAGATAATTATTCATAGATTCAATTCAATGGTAGCCTAACCTTCACCCATTTATTCAATTAGGGGATACTATTTAATTATTAGAGTCTCTCATATTATGATTTTCTTTTCTATAAGATTTTGTTTTCCTTTGCAAATGATCTATTCAGACTAGTTCACTATTTATTATTGATTAAAAGTGAAAATTAACCTTTAATATCTATAGAAATTAAAGACCATATAAGTAACTGATATGGGATTTACATAATTTTTTCCCCATGTTTATATAATTATTTGGATGATTATATCACCTGAAAATACATTCCTAAATTTGATGTTGTTAGTAGACATGTGAATAAAGATAAAAGATTCTGATTGATATCACTCTCTATACAATTATTTCATTTGTAAAACTGATTCATTTTTTGATACCATTATTTAATTACATTTTTTATTTGCGATTCAATGTTTGTTTTAAAATGCAATATTATCTTTAGGGTGATGATATTTAGTCTGATAAATGCGGATTGAGAGTTATTTTAGGACCTGGATTAATTTCAATGATAATATCTAAAATTATTTTTCAATGGTTATTCTAAATTTATTACATTTATAGAAATAAATATATAAGTTAGTGATATATTTCATAAATATTTTTTAAATATGTAGATATGTGGGTTTGGATACAATTACAAAATATATTTTACATGAAAAATTATATAGTGAAATTACACTATGTATTTTAGGATTTAGTTCTAGTGGGATTTTATAAAGACATTTGTCAAATCCCATTCATAATTTCTCTATTATATATATTTATATATAGATTATATGGAATATATATAGCCATCAAAATTGGATTTCATGTTTCCTTCTAATCAAATGAAATTTTATCATAGGTAAATATTGTGTATAGTTCTATGAGTTTTTTCATCTATTATAATATAAAATAAAATCCTATGATATTTTTGGAATACAAATATTACATATAGAACTGAGATATTTTATTATATATTTCTCTTTGAATCAATTTACTTTCTTTAATATATTATGGAACATGCAATAAGAAGTCTAAATGAACCATAATAAAGTATACAATTATCTATTATCCATTATATAGATCGGTATAAATATGAATTTCACCATTATGAAAATTATATTATTTAAATTTTTTAGAAAATTACTTTATTAGTTAACAAATTAGTTTAAATAAAACTACAATTTAGTTCATATTAAAAGACTTGTATTTCCTAAAAAAATTTTGCACTTAATGTGTTTTTATCATAAAAATGTACATTAATCACTCTTGGTGAATGACTGTAATGATATATATATATATAATATTTATTTATATTTTTTACATTTACTTAAATATATTTCCTAGGAATAATATTGTAATGTATATCAATTTATATTGTAAAAGACTCCTTAAAATTAAATTTTTATTAATTTTTAATTAAATAATGAATTTCGTCATCTTTTTGAAATAGGATCATGAAAATATTTTTTTAATATATAGATCCATGTCAATAAAATTTGGTAAATATATAACTTTTATTTTTGTCAACATGAGTATTTTTCAATGTAATTTTTTCAAGTCAGTAATTGTAAAAATTGTTTGATCTTGGTGATAAATATATCAAATTCCTCAGAATCATTTGTATACACTAGTGTATAAATATTTTAAAACCATTTTCATAAATTTCTCAAATATATGTATTCAAATTTCAATTTTTTATTTATGAAATCTAAATTAATTTCAAAATTCTAAAAAAAATACCACCCTATTAAAATTAATATCCACAAATTTTTATATATGGAAAAGAGAAAAAAAATTGTTTTATTTTTTAATTTCAATGATAAATTAAAATTTGTCTTTTTAAATTTTTTTTATTTTTAGTTATTTAATAATTACCTTATGTTCTTCCATGAAACTGAAAAAAATGTTTATTCAATTTATATAAAAATTAATAAAAATTTAAAATAATTAATGGTTTTATAATTTTAAATAAAACATTTGTTACATGAATTTTATTTATTTATATAATAGATTATAGATATTGTACATTTTTATAAATTAACTTCATTTATATTGTGTTTTTGTTTTAATGAAAAATTATGTTAATTGTTTTTAAATTGATAATAATGTTATTTTATATATAAATTAATTTATTCAAATATTTAACAGAATTTAAATATTGAAATATGATATGTATGATGATAATGTTTAAAAAACATAATATCTTGTTCATTTATGAATCAATTTTAACCATATATGGTAAATTATAACAAGTTAATATTAACAAGACTTTGGGGTGATTATGATGAACATGTTTTCATTATGGTTTAAAACAAGAATATATGTTTTAAAATGACACCAAAACATTTATAAATTTCACATAATGATGATATTTTTTCATTATATTTTCTTAACCATTTATCTAGTCATTTTGACGATTTTTCCAGGATAATAACAATGTTTTTATGTTTCTCATTTCCAGCTAGTTTAAAAGGACATGCATTCTGTGTTTTCATTCCACCAAATAAACACATATATCTAGGAAGAACACTGATAATTCATAAAATATTCCATCATTTCATTCTACAGATTCTATTATTTGTAGAATATCTTCCCATCATGGCACACTATAAAATCGATAGAACATTCTCATGGAATATGTATATCTCTAAATAGAGCATTTTATATTTAATTTAATCAACGATTAACTACAAAATATTGATAGTAATTCATAAATAACAACACCAGTATAAATAAATTCTTGAGATCTTATTATTATTATTATGGGATAACTATTTTCCCCACATTTCCATGCAATGGAAAAAATAATTCATCTCTTCTGCATATATATATCATATTATCTTCATCTAATGGTGTAATTATTCTATATTAACAATATTTCAAGAATTATTATAATAATGATATTAATATTTTTATATTTACTTGTGTAAATAATTATTAAAAATTAATTATATGATATACACAATATTCTTACAATTCTATCCTTTATAAAATGATAAGATAACTCACTTGTGTGTACCTACTTCTATCATTATTAACAGATGTGATTCTATTACCAATAAATATAAACCTGGATATTAATAAAGATATATATTATTAATAAATATGATATCTATTATATATTAGTTTTTATAGAAGTGTGATTTATTATTTATGATTATTTTAAAAAATATGTTTAATAATGGATTCAAAATCTATCTATATGTACGCCATGCCATCACTATTAATGATATTGTTCATTTTTCATTATTATTAATATTTTATTGGTAAAATTAATAATATATAACTAGAATAATTTTTATTCAAATACTTATTATAACTATTTATATGATGTAACAATAAACACATTTATTGGATAAACTCCATCGAACACAAACATGCATGAAAAACAGTTTTTCACCCAGAAGAAAATTGTTTTGAAAAAAATTGTTTATAAATAGTTTATGAGATCTCATAAGTATTTAATAAATGGTATATAAGATTTTATATTGGTTCTATAACAAATATATAATTTTTATAATGGGAATTTTAATAGATATAATGAAATATGAAAATAATTCGTAAGATATTTCCTTTTTAATCATACATTACTTGAGATTGTTTATCATAGAATTTCTATTGATGAAATTACATGTTCCAGAAATGATAATTCTATTTCATTCATGTATACATTTTTTGAGTTTGGAGGATAATTTTTCTCCTTTAATTATCCACCTCATATGTACTAATGATACCAATATAATGATTTTAGTTATGTTTTACAATATTATATTATTGAACCAAAAATCCATTCCTTCATAATGAATGAATTCCTATTATGTTCCTCAGAAATAGATTCCACAACTAGATAATGAAACATAACCTAGATCAAATGGAATTCCCTATGTAGATATCCATTAATCATTTCATTACAAATATTATTTGGAAATATATATTGATGGTTTCAAATGAATTTTCTATGATTTTTTTGTTGGATAACTTGTTTGGTGATCTTATAATTAATATGGATGATCCCAATCATTTACTGGATCACACTAGTTTATCTATTAATGATTTCATGAATTATCTCAGAAATGACATGAATGATAATGTCAATTATTTCTTTGATAATTATCCATTCACAATTTAATTTGATTTTTCAATTTGGGAACCTTCACACAACAACATTCTTGAGTCGAATTATTTTTATAACCACTATTTTTGAAATACAGATAATTATTATTCATGGTTATATTTTTTTGATATGCCTTGTATAAAAACATCAATACTCACTATGTTTTGGAGAATTTCTCATAACCATGTCTTCATTTATATATTTATCATATCTTTTGTGGATCAACATTTCTCTGAATGTAGTCTATGAAATAATCACTGAGAATATACTAATAACATTTTCATTCATGTCATACTGCATCTTTTAGTTAGATATATTTTCTTATTATTTTTTATCATATATGTTTACTTTTGTATAGAATCAGCTCTAAATATTACTGATGATCTACTTCTAACACCTATCATCAGATAATGAATCATTTTTTGGATGTGTTTTCTATACTTATTCATGTGATATAGAATGAAATATATTCTTATATAAATATTAATAGCACATTAAGACTTAGTGAGTGTTAGGTAAGGATAATTTCTTCCAAACATGATGAAACCACTATTAAATAGTAGCACTGATAAAATTCTTGTTCTTATTTCAACATTTTATGTTGCCACTTTCTTGAAGGGTATTACAATGAGCATAGATTCATATTTGATGTCATTTGGTAATTTACACTCTCGGAATAGATTAATGTTAATGTTTAAGGGGAATCATTAGGCATGCATGGGACCTTGGTTTATGGAGTGGTGTACAAGTACCTCCTTGGGATGATACTTGGTTTCTTATAAGGCACATGTGGATTTTCCATTTATTTAGATACAGAAATGTATACTTTTTTTCATGCTAGAACCATACCAATAAAAAACGGTTGGGAAAATGTTTTGATTGAATGAAATTCAACCACCATCATTCTAGTTTTACAGAGTTTCATTTTTCACCTTTTGTGGCCATTGACAATATGATGGATGGTCTGCCTTCACCCACTCATGAAGATTAATCATATCATTACCCATGAGTTTTTTTAAACATACATGGAATTAGATTGGCATTAATTTAAGGGGGTCAGCTCTGAAATCACCTGGTCAGATGACATCCTTGTATATTTGACACCCCAGCATGAAATGAAATGTAAAATAATACTATATTTTATATTGTAGTAACATTTATTTTAATTTATTCAATAAATTTTCTTGGTTTTTTTCCAAGCCTCTACCATTAATAAATAAATAATCCTTTTTATTCAATGTCAATATTTACCTTAAAAAGATTCTACTTTTTAATATTCTATAACTATTTTTAATACTTATTTCTATCCAAGACATTTTTTATAAAAAGATTTTTTAAATAATTGTATTTTTTCATTTTTAAAGGTGTTTAATTTTAAAATTTCTGTAATTTATTGAATGTATCACTATCTTTTATATTATATGTATTAAATACATTTTTACAATATGATAACTATGAAATAGTTTGATACTTTCTTAATATTTATCCAATAATTTAATCCGACAAAATATTTTCCGTAAAAAAATTCAGATTCCTATATTTTAAAATATTATTTAAAAAAGAAAACGGATTTTCCTCAAAAAAATGTTTCAATAATTTTTAGAAGAACATAGTCATCCTTCATATAATCCTTGTACAATAATTATGTTTTACAATGGATATAATCCTATAATATATTTAATAAATTTTATTTTCATATTCTATGATGTTGATGATGATATTTTAATAGAAATAATTATTTTCATTAGGTTATGAAATGATTTTATCATGATTTTTTATGATCTCATGAAATTCATTTGAATTAATTATGATGTTATGGTTAGGTCACGTATGTACATTAAATAATTTTAGTAAATTGATATCGATATATCATGAGATGATGGGGATAGGAATTTAAATGATTTTGAATATATATTGAATATATTGATGCAACAGTATGATATTTTTCTAGTAATGCATAAATTATTATTCTTGTTAATGATTGTGTATATATTTTTTGAAATACTTTTATGCATGTTTATTATGAAATTATAGATATTATCAAATTATTATTCCTGGAAAATGATGTGATTTGATTTTATAAACTTATTCTTATTTTATATAACTATTAATTAACCATAAAATTTTATGACCATTGAATGTTGATTGCTACTATTATATATTTACTGATGACATGTCAAAAAATGAATTAATTTTCAATATTATGATATATTATTTTCAGTGTATTCAGATATTATGATGAAACCATGCAGTTGAATATGTTATCAGACACTTCTGATTATTCTACCCAATATTGGTTTATATCATCCATGTTTACCATAACTGAGGATCTGAGCTCATTCTTTGTAATGTCTCAGCCCACCTCATTTTATTGAGGAGTAATGTAGGATATATTATGCATTATGTGACATCCCAAATTCAAAAAAGGATATAAATAAATTTCTTGGGTCTCAATTCAAATTTTCATTGAATTTTCCCATTAAACGGTAAAACCTACAAACTATAAAAAAACTATAAAAATATCTATGATTTACATAAGTACAAAAAAAATCCCAAGAAATAATTAATCCATCAATATTTATCATAGTACACGAGGATGTTGTAAAACATAATCATTGAAAACCCAAAATCCACAACTCAATCTAAATTTATATAATCAACCAAAGACACAAAACCAGCTAAAATATCCAACTCTACATGGTATGTCTGTATGTCAAGACAAATCATAAATGTTCCATGATAACATTCTTTTACCAATGTCTAGATAAAATACATCTAAATTTTATTAAATTTTCTATAAATTGGTGTGAGTATAATTTCAGTTGGATTTCACCCAATACTTCTCACCACAACAATAGTAAAAAATGACGTGAAAAAGTTTTATAAATGAGTTTCACATTTTAAGAACAGTTCTTATCAAACCCACTAGCAATTTTTTATATTGAAAGAATCAACGAATTCATTAAAAATATATCTTCTTATATGGAATATTCTGTTCAATTTCCACATTCCAAAACCCCGATTCACAATAAATCTTGATATTGTCAGTAATAGTGGAAAATCACGTCCATACTACATCCCATTGATATTGATACTTCACAATAATTATCCATCCCATTTAACTCTATCCTAACTATTTATATGGATTTCATGAAAAAATTAATTAAAATAAAATCATTTATTTCCTTATTTCATTTCCAAATATGCATTACATACTACAAAACAAACATAATAATGAAATTATAATTTTAATATTATAAATCAAAATTTTATTTAAACAACCAATCACTCTCATTATCTTACAATCCCTAAGTATAATGTGATTTTCCAAAAATAATCACAGAAGGATTTCAAAAACCTTTCAGAAGTTATATTATAATTTAAATTAATCCTTCATGTTAGTAGTCATATAGAGATAAAAGAGAAGTCACCTACCTATCAAACATCGATGAAAATTATAAAAAAATAATAAAACATCATGATCTGATCCCAACCCAGGTTCCCATCACTATATAAATCAATATTTTATAATGAAAACTTTTAAAACAGATAGATCTATTAAAAATATAAAATATATCTTGTTCATAGAGAGTGTATAACCTCAAATCATTGAATAATAATAATCATCGTGAACATAAAAATCAATTGAAGTATCTAATAAACTTTTGTTTACAAATAGATTTCTCACAAATCAACTCATAAATTCACTCTCATCATTGGAGAAAAAAATTCAATTTTTGGGATGATTAACAAAAAAATTATGGATTAATGGGATAATTCAATTTTGAACTATATTTTAAGGAGGCCACCTATATTTTTCATGGTTATGAAAAATAATATTGATTAAATTTTGTTAAAAATAATGTGATACTATATTAGGTCATACATCACATGGTCAACTCACACTGTTAGAAAAAAAATGTTCCAACAATGTATTTTATGATTTTTCAGGATGCATGGTTTCCATCAGAAATTCACATAGATTGTGAATATCATGTTCCAACTATTAACCTATGTAGTCAATAGTATTTTCCATGAAATGATTTCATATAGATAATATATTGGTTCAAATGACAAATATCAATCCATGAACATCCATAAATTCATAAAAAAAACATGTCAAACCCCATTGGAACCACATTAAATATAACATCGATATTATATATTCTCAAAATACATGAATAAATGGTCATGTAACTGAAATAGTGTGTATGCAATTCACACCACTTTTGGAATTTTAGTAAATTGAATGTACAAAACCCATATTATAATAAATTTGTTTCTGCTGTTTCTCAACCATTTCCTTCTCACACTCCAGGGTCTCTTCATTTATCATAAAATTTGTTATTAAAAAACACTATAACAATGATTTTTCAATGAATTATCTTCTATTTACTATTGAAAATCCATATAAAATATGGATTAATGTAGTATCTTTCTCTAGGTCAATGGGGTCCCCTAGAATCACACAATTAGGATCATGTTTTTAATTTCACAACTATGAATCAAGAAAAAATTATGATATAAGATTTTTTTTAAATCGCGCTAATATAATACCTTACAAACTCATTCATTTATCATGAACATACACATGAATCAAGGAGTTAACATTACCTACATACTATAACAGTGATGCCCATGCCATGTAGTTATACACAATGATACATGATTACTCAATTAAAATGAAACATGTTTTTGAAGATTATCCTTATAGAATTTTAAACAACCGTAATAAATCACTAATATATCTGTAATAAAATAAATATTCTCAATTAAATCATGGATATGGTTGATTTTGGGTAATGATTGGTATCATATTTTAATTCCACAACGTGGAATCTAGAAACGATGTCAATATAATGGATAATAAAGCCCTCTGTATGAACTATGAATAACTATTTTTACAAGATAACTAAACTAATGATAAAAAATCACCCATAAACCCCATAATTCATTACATAAAAACAAATATTTTTCTCCACTACTTGGATTGTCCATTAGATTGTCCCTCGATTTGGGGATGATAAGTTGTACTCATATTAAACTATGTTATGATGTGTTACTATACAGATTTAGAGAAAAGACATAAACCATGGCTATCTATTTAATATAATTGACAATGGAAGGTCCTACATCGTTATAATCTCCAAAAAGAATATTTTTTATAGGTCTTCCACAAAAATTACATTCATGAATCATAATAAAATGATATGACATCATGGGATGATCCATAATCACCCATATAGATTTATGTTTCCTAACCATCCCCAGAAGACCTGTTATAAAACCATTGTCCATGTGCTCCCATTTATATATGGTAATCAATTTATATTATGACACACCTGTTGTTCACTAACGATATGCCTTAAAATGCATACAGATGAGGCATCTCAAGTAATACTCTATTATTTAACTATTAATCCAACCCATGAAAATTTCATTTTCAATACATTATAAACATTCATAACCCATTGAGGAATATACCATCTCAAATTGTGTAAGAAACAAAAAACGTTATCATGAAAATCCAATTCATTGACTATCTAATCTCCATACCACAATATTGAATTGTATTCCAACTTCCTTTATTTAATGTTATCCCAACCATTGTGTATTCTCCTCATTTAAACAAATTAATGATCAGATATTTTTTCCATTATAATTTTCTAAATAATTGAACCAATGACATGTATAGACAACATTGATATAACCTTTGTATGATAATTAATGATACATAACAACAATAATTCTAATTAGTTTCCATTATTCTAATGCCTCTTTAACAAATTCAACGTATGAAATTATTATAAATGAATCTTCATATAGTTATTTTTTTTCTAATGTATACAGTATGTAAATTCCAATCATTTTAAGGTACCAAATCTACCTTCTATTATATATTTTCTTATCTCTTAGTGAGAAAATGCGTTTTAGACCATTTTGGCCCTTAAATTCTATTAGTTTCTCACCAATGAGGAAATTACACAATGTATTTAAATCATTGAAAATGAAATATACATCCAATCATGTATTCATAATTTCTTCTAATTAATACTTAATTTTATTTAATAATAATAAGAAACATTGTATCCCCATAAGATAATATATCCCAACCATGACCTTGATGCATCACTGTAAGCTATATATCACAATCAAGAATCTAGAAACGTGAGGACATGTTCTGATTTATTCCATGCCATATACTCTGGAAAGAATTTATGAGATACAATAATCAATTATAACTTAACTCTTTTCCTCATAAAAGATGGCATTGGTGTATGAAACAGTGAAACCCCACAGGACAAGCATCGATAATATCCTAGTAATCTACAAAAACAACATATCATAATTACCATACTTGATATTTTAGAATATATAATAGATTATGTCATATCTATATATATATATTTGTTGTCATAGATATTATAGAGCCATGGAAACAGAATTATTCTATCCAAAAATCATAGATTGATAAATTTTATCATTGACGATGTTCCCTCAAGTTACCCAAAACTATATCCTTATGTTTCCCATAATAAGATTTTGTCATATAATATATCAATATATCATCAAAAAAACATCCAAAAATGAATCCATATATCTATATAATATTATACTGATATATTCTATAATTATGGATGGTGAATTTGTTAGACTAAAATTCATAATGATATCATTTAAATGTACAAATTTAATTTTGGAATCAGTCCTCATAATATCATCCTTCTGAACTCACAATTAGTGATATCCCAAATATATGTATATTTTAGAAAACAATTATTATCTCCCCAAATGGTTATATATATTAACAATTTATAGTAGATGATAATGAATATATATAACAAAATTCTAATCCTAACTAAAATCTACATAACATCAAAGTTTTCTATCTTAATAATTCAAGAAACAAAATCAATGATGGATATAGGGACACACTCACTTGAATTATCACATCAAATTGAAACTAAAACAATTTATCATTCTATTCCCTCTCTTTAAATGGTTAAATATGAAAGTATTGTATTTATATTTATCTATTTACATGTAAGAGATCAATATTAAACTATAGTTTTACTTTTCATAGAGAAAAAACAAAATATTCTGAGAAAACATTATGTAAATGAACACAAATAGTTGGAAAATATAAATTACCAATATAATCTATATATTCCATTGTAAGTGAATTAATCTAATATATGACCATTCAAATCAATGAATCCAATAATCGCACATTACTAAAAAATACACCACAATTCCTCTAATGAGATTATCCATTGTATCTAAATATGTTAAAGTATCCCTTCAGGCAAAACAGATATTTTGGAATATGAATATTTAGAATAAATAAACAATAAATATCATGTCATAGACATCAATATCAATCACAATGTCATTATAATGAATCTTATCCCACTAATAGTAGTTGAATATGAAATACATAATGTATTGACCCTCTATTTGTCCATGAGGAGTTTTGGTATTAACAATATAATTCATCATCTTGATTGGAAAACCCATAATATAAAAAAATCGATGAAACAAATGAGTGGGATGTTCACATACAAAAAATGTGTTCCAAATGGTGGAATTAATAAAATGATACCTCTCAACATCAAAATACTAGATTAATCATCTATGATAATTTTCTCATATCAATATAATTTTAAATCTAGTTAGTTTCCTCATTGTTACCCTTTTGATATTTAACAAGTTAAGAAATCAGGGAAATCCTAGAATTTACTTAAATCTCAAAATTATAATGACATGAGTTATTTTACTGAAAATGTCCCATCATTGAATAATTTTACAAAGAAATATTATTTCTATCTATTTCACATGAACTAGGAATACTAAAACCAATGCATTGAATATTCCCCATATTTATGAAATTTTAATATGCCCTAGGTTGTTTTCTACAATAATGAATGATGCGATTCATTAAAAAACACATAAATCATCCATTCAAATTTAATTGTCACAGAATAATAATTATTGATCCCATGTTCCAATTTTGATGTCTCCCTCCAATCAAAAAGTAGTTCTCTGAATTCATCTTATTCCTGTAATTTGATTTCTCACATATTCATATAGGATTAATAATTCCCTATTTGATCATATTTACTGATATATAACATTTCTTAAAGTATCAATATTAAAAAATTTATATAATCTATTATAAAAGAAATAATATCATTGATTGAATAAGTAGAAAAAATTCCAACTAAAAAATTCATGAAAACAATGAGGTAATTCCAAAAAATATAAGGAAAAGAAAACAAAATTAATTAATTAATATGCATACTTTACCACTTATTGATTAACATCATTCAAAATAAAAATCTTCCATGTTCTATAAATCATAATTGAATGAGCACTAAATTTTTTTTAAAAAAATTCCCCAAATACAATCATTAGATTCCTTGGTCCAATTAATCATAAACTGGTAATTCATAATGTTTTTGTACCAAATACAATTACATGTACTTCTACAAATTTATCTTTAGTTATGATAGTTTCTGATGGCTCTTGATGATTTCATTCATGCAATTCAACAATATATCTACTTTATCCATCACGGAGTCCCCCCAAAAACATATTGGAATCTACTGTTTGAATTGAAGTAAATATTACACATTATGAAGTAAGTAATTCATATTTCCATTATAAATAACATATATATAATGTAAGTTACTCTTAACCAGATTTGGGTTCATGTATGGCTCAGCTAAACCACATTATTATGAGCATCATTCAGTTGGTTTCTACAATTCCTTCCAAGTTCAATATACTAAGGCCATAATAACTATATGTTTAATATCACTCATTAGTAACTGAAGGATAATAATTTAGAATTTAGAATTAAAAATATATTATATAATAACATTCCAATGTTTAAGTATGATCATTGTTTGAACCATTTTTATAAATATTACAATGGCATTTTTTAAACAATTTTTTTATTTTCATAAAATAAATCATTTTTAATTTGATACAAAATATACCTAAAAATTAACATGGTGTTACTATTATAATTTATTAATATAATTTCATGTCATAATACTCTTATTTACTAAACTCATGATGATGAGGTGATAACTCTTTTAGATGTGTGTAAAAAGATTCACGTACCATCATTCCCTATTAACTCCTTGTTCTTCACAATGAGTCCAAATTTGACTTTTTTATGCTATGCATTTTATGTTCCCCAAATCTAATATCCATATAACATCCCGATATATAACAAAATAATATTTAAATCACTAGGATTAAATAAATCTGACAACATTGGTTCTTTCTTTTATAAAATAATGGATACTCATTATCTCAAAATAATTTTGGACTAACAGAGTATGATAAAACTTATCTCAAAATTTTTTTTTTGTCATTCCATGATTGATACCATTTTTAACATATCACTCCTATTAATTGGATAGGTATTAATGGTGGAAACACTAGTCTATTTTTTAAAACCCCAAGAAACCAAAGGAAAAAAATAAATAACAATTGGATTAAGAATATTTGGGAGATGGTTTTGTAATTAAAATTTAATAAATCTAAACAAAAAAAACCAAACATACCACTATATGATTCAAAAAAACAATCTAGAATAACAATAAATTTCAATCCAAATCTATCGGTCTATAAGATAAAATCACAATAAAAACATTATTTGAGAAAATTGAAACAACTAAATATAGAAAGAGAAAATAAATAAATAATACAAAAATAACTGTCACGACCCGTCCTCGGGGCCCGTGTCGTGACTAACCCAAGCCCACCGTCCATAGGCCAGGGGCTGGTGACTAGCACCAAGGCGTAAATCCCGGTAAAAAGGGAAGGCATTGCCTTTGTAATGTAAAAAAGCACCACAGAGTAAGAAATTGGAAAAAAATTAAACACTAAGTAAAAGATGATACAATAGTAAGTGCGGAAAATTAAAGAGGGCCGGAAATACAAGCCCAACTGTAATGTACAACTGAAAGGGGAAAAACAACAACTAAAGGAAAAGCTGTAGCGTCGAGCCTTCCTCTGGGAGTCCCACCTGAAGGGTGGGTACAGAAAGTCTCTGCTGCTGCTCGGGTCCAGCCGACTGCTCCGAGAACGTCCCACCCGGTGGTCTACCTCCAGGTACCGTCCTGCTCCGCAAGCCTCCACCACGATCAGTGCTGTCCGTCGTCTGTAACCAATACAACGTAGTGCGGGCATAGCCCGTGTAGGGGTGAGTATAAGATACTCAGTAGGGACCCTGAGACCCCTGAAGGTCTCCCAGAATCCACTAAGGATAATCCACAAAGGAAAGATACAATCACGAAGTAACATCCGACACTGCTTAGGTATATGCCCATACATATACCTAAGTCATCAATTATCGCTCGGCTCCAACATCTGAGCTCAAGTACAACCTAGACCACACAGGAAAGAAAAATGTAAAATCCACACAGGATAGCTCAACGCAATCCACAAAGGAATGTAAAACATAAATCCACACAGGATAGCTCAACACAATCCACAAAGGAAAGTAAAATGTAAATCCAGATAGGATAGCTCAACACAATCCATAAAGGAAAGTAAAACATAAATACATACAGGATAGCTCAACACAATCCCAAAGGAAAGTAAAACAGGGTTTCAGCTCACACAGGTACACATCATTTGCAAATCAAGAGAGATGATCAGATGTAGTCACTGATTCATCTTACTTGGACCCACGTAGGATACAAGCACTATTGACATCGTCGTCGAACCCACAGTGGATTCCAATACAATATTCTTCATCGTCGAACCCACATAGGATTCCAGTACGATTTTCTTCATCATCGAACCCACATAGGATTCCAGTACGATATTCTTCATCGTCAAACCCACATAGGATTCCAGTACCATTGTATTCATCCTCGAACCCACATAGGATTCTAGTATGATAGTCTTCATCGTCGAACCCACAAAGGATTCCAGTACAATTGTCTTGATCGTCGAACCCACATAGGATTCCAGTACGATTGTCTCCATTGTCGAAACCACATATGATTCCAGTACGATAGTCTTCATCATCGAACCCACATAGGATTCCAGTATGATTGTCTTCATCGTCGAACCCACATAGGATTCCAGTACGATAGTCTTCATCTTCGAACCCACATAGGATTCCAGTACGATTGTCTTCATCGTCGAACCCAAATAGGATTCCAGTATGATTTTCTTCATCGTCGAACCCACATAGGATTCCAGTACGATTGTCTTCATTGTCGAACCCACATAGGATTCCAGTACGATTGTCTTCATCATCGTCGATGTAGCAGTCACAGGCAGCTCTAGGGTTCCCACACACAACAAGCTCGCTCGGGAGGGTCCACTCCATGAGCCGAGAGGCTGATACATAAACTGACACCTAGACCAGATTTGATGTATCCAAAAGTTCTGTATCGTCAACAGGAACTCAATGTCGCAGACGTCGTGTCAATCAGACGCCCGGTCTGAGAGTTATTGGCTTTTTCGTCCCAGGGGCCCGGATGGTTTTTAAGGCAAAACCAACCCGACCATACTCCACCTGTGTCCAAACCTCGGGCATAGTATTCCAAAACATTCTTCTCACATAGAGGAATCCAAAAAAGATGACAACATGTCATTCGGACGTCCGAAGCCCGAGATATGAGTGTTTTCACTCCAAGGGCATTGTTGGTTTCGTGTACGAACCAACCCGACTGAACCAAAAGTATTCCGAAACCTTGAGTGCGATATACCAAAATGACTGTCTCGATACAAGGATCACATCTCCTCTGACAGTTCATCGTTCGGAGGCCCAACATCCGTGCTCAAGTACAACCCAGACCACACAGGAATGCAAAACGTAAAATCCACACAAGATAGCTCAACACAATCCACAAAGGAAAGTAGAACGTATATTCACACAGGATAGCTCAACACAATCCACAAAGGAAATTAAAACGTAAATCCACATAGGATAGCTCAACACAATCCACAATGGAAAGTAAAACAGGGTTTCAGCTCACACAGGTACACATCATTTGCAAAGAAAGAGAGATGATCAGATGTAGTCACTGATTCGTCTTTCTGGGACCCATGTAGGATACAAGCACTGTTGACATCGTTGTCGAACCCACGTAGGATTCTAGAATGATAGTCTTCATCGTCGAACCCACATAGGATTCCAATACGATTGTCTTCATCCTCGAACCCACATAGGATTCCAGTATGATAGTCTTCATCGTCGAACCCACAAAGGATTCCAGTACGATTTTCTTCATCGTCGAACCCACATAGGATTCTAGTACGATAGTCTTCATCGTCTAACCCACATAGGATTCCAGTATGATAGTCTTGATCGTCGAACCCACATAGGATTCCAGTATGATTGTCTTCATCGTCGAACCCGCATAGGATTCCTGTACGATAGTCTTCATCATCGAACCCACATAGGATTCCATTATGATTGTCTTCATCATCGAACCCACATAGGATTCCAGTACGATTGTATTCATCGTCGAACCCACATAGGATTCCAGTACGATTTTCTTCATCGTCGAACCCACATAGGATTCCAGTACGATTGTCTTCATCGTCGTCGATGTAGCAGTCGCAGCCAGCTCTAGGGTTCCCACTCACAGCAAGCTCGCTCGGGAGGGTCAACTACATGATCAGAGATGTTGATACATCAACTTACATCTAGTCCAGATTTGATGTATCCAAAAGTTCGGTATCGTCAACAGGAACTCAACGTCGCAGACGACGCGTCAATCAGATGCCCGGTCTGAGAGTTATTGGCTTTTTCGTCCCAGGGGCCCGGTTGGTTTTTAAGGCAATACAAACCCGACCATACTCCACCTGCATCCAAACCTCGAGCGAAGTATTCCAAAAGATCCGTCTCACATAGAGGAATTCAACAAAGTCGACGGGGCATCGTTCGGACGTCCGAAGCTCAAGTTATAAGTGTTTCCGCTCCAAGGGACCTGTTGGTCTCGTGTACGAACCAACCCAGCTGAACCCAATTTATTCTGAAACCGTGCGTGCGATATACCGAAACGACCGCCTCGATCCAAGGATCGCATCGCCGCTGACGGCGCATCGTTTGGAGGCATGTAGCTCACGTTATAGGCAAAAGACCGAAAAGGTTCGGAAACAGGGCGGTCTGGGCCCGGACCGACCCGGACCGACCCCCCTGGGTCGGCCCGAACCGGCTCGAACCGAATTAGGGCCGAGCCGACCCGGGTCTGACCCAGCTGGACCCGGTCCAGCCCTACTAGGGCGCGGCCCTGCTCAGCTCGGCCAGGCGGCAGAGGGACGCGGGGAGCGCGCTGCCCCCACGTGACAACACCCCCCCCCCATCCCCTCGCGGGGGCCGTCCTCGGTCAGCGGACTCGGCATTTCCGTGTCTCGTGTGTGCCAGACCCGCGTGGTCGCGGGTCCCCTAGAGTCGTCGTCTCCTGTTGCCGGCGCCACCGGAGTTGCTCTGGTGGTCCGATTTCACTTCTGTCTGTGCCGCTGCTCCTTCCGGGTCCCGTTCTTCACTTGGGAATCATCAAATCGCCTCTGCAGTACGTTTTGTCGTAGCCCGCCAAATCCGCACAACAACGAAGAACTGTGGAGGGTTGTCGGTCCGTGTTTTTTGGCCCGCACCCTCCGCGTTAGGCGATAACAATTGGGAATAATAATTCAACACATGAAAAAACAACAAGGCACAACTTTAATAAAATTAAAATTGCAGTTTGATCCCGGGCTCATGTTTTAGAAGGAACAACTACAGAAATAAAATATTATTTCAAATAAAAATCCCTACCTCGTCAAGTCTTTGCACGAGAGTTCTTCGCGGAATCGACCATCGTGGAACAAGGGAATCATTGCGTGGCGGAAGGGCATCACATCGTCGTGGAAGGGCGTCACGTCGATGATCTCTGAGGATCAAGAACATACATATTTAATTTTAATAATTAAATCCATATTGATGTTATATTCCACAATGGAATTTAAAGAATCTAAATCTCTCACCTCAACGGATGATCGAAGATTTTGTTGCAGAGGAAGGTACGTCGCAGAAGAACGTCGCAGGAGAGGAAACTTCGGCATCGCGGCACACGGCGTCACGTCGTCGATTTCTGCGGGTTCATCGTTCCTCATCGGGGGCCGGCGTTCTTCGCGTTCTTCACGTTCTTCGCGAAGCAGGAGGAAGATCCTTATATATTCTCCAAATTTTTAACAAAACATTTTAGAAAGAAGTTGTGTTGGCCTTATTTTATAAACATGCCAACAAAACGAAAACGTGTTAAGAAACGAACGAAATTAATTCATAGAATTAATTTCAACGAATAAACTGCCCAATTAATAGGAGCGTTTAATTGTTTAAGAAAATTCCCCAGTTGAATTTCACAAAGACGGGTTTTCGCGGGTGCGTTACTTTGCGGAAAAGAAACGATGGGGCTCGTGCGGGCCCCACATCACAAATATCCTACCAAGTGGGTAGGATATTTTGGATTGCTCCCAATCTGTTTCAACTGAGCTTAAGCAGCATAAAGTGGTCTTTAAGCGGCTTTAAGTGAAATAAAAATACAATTGTCGTACAACATTATTTTATTTCATAACATAAAACCCAAAAAAATTTAAAAACCACAACCGAGAAAACGCAACTCCGGAAGAGGCGTTTCAATGCCAAAACTGGCGTTGCGATTCCATCGGTGCCCTCAGATTCGATTTCAGGCACCAGTTTCAAAGTTAAAAAAACCCGCTCTACTGTTCACTGAACGTACCCAAGCCAATCATCGGAAAATGATTTCAGGCACACCGGGCCTCGGAATCAGGTTCCATCAGAAACTACGTCCTTGAAAAATTCCAACGAAAATTAAGAAAAAAAAATTCCTTGAAATTTATGTTTCTTTACAATAACTCCAAGATCCATCTCAACATGACTAGACCCAATATCAGGAATCATCACTAATTCCATAATATGAATTTCCTCTAATTGGTAATTGATATATGAAATTAAAAAATTACTAATATTTCACATGAAATGGATATGTAGTGAAAAAATAGGATTTCCCCAATGACATCCCAACTAACATCGCTGGGAAAATCATTTCTGAACATTTAGTAAAATAATTGCAAGAATAAAAATTAATTAATATCAAAACCATAATACATTTTTTCTAATACAAGAAAAAATAAAACTATAAACCATTTAATTTTTTTAGGAATATTACTATCCATCTCCAAGAACACAACCACAAAAACATACACTCAGGAATAGTTTTACCACAAATGGTGGAGCATCAAGTCCATGCTCTATCGCATTAATAGTGGCACATCAAAACTATTATCCATCCAATTTTAATCACTAAAAACGATTTGTTACAACACCATGCCACATATTACCAATCAAAACATTTCATTATTTAAATAATTTCTAAAAACCAATTAAATTTATAAAAATTTAATCAATATTTTGAAAATATAAATTTAAAATTATAGAAAACCATGTTTTCTAAAAATCAATCACTTTCCAAAATAACAAGCCATATAAAATAGTTCATTTCAGCAATAATAATTTAATTATTTCACCAAAATTTAAATAAAATAATTTACTTGAAAATAATACTTAATATCTAAAATAAATGTGTATTGAGAGACAAGACACATACCTCCAAAATATTGGAGGAGAAAAAAAACATATAAAAACATCATGGTCTGATCACAAATAACATTACCTTTACTAAATCAAATAATATTTTATCCTAAAAACATAAAAATTGTATAAATATCCATAAAAGAATAGATACATGGTTCTTATAGTGATAATAACATTTGATGATAGGGAAATGTGGAATAATAGTGACATACTGATGAATTCATGCCTCCAACGAACTTTGATTCTCCTACTGATCAATCCGTGATCAAAGGGGACCATCTCTAATGTCATTGGAGGAAAAACTAATTTTAGTTATTGATTGATTAAGGTAAAAATGAGGAATTAATGTACATATTCATATTAGACAATAATTTTATGGAGTGCCTCATGTATGTCACATAGTTAGGCCACGTAATTTTGAAACCATGAACCAATCCTACAGTTTTACAATCATTTTGTAATAACTCACATACCTATCTCACAAAAATTTAAAAAAAATACACCAAATGTGAATTTTACTATTTTTAATATGAATGGTTTCTCAAGCATATTTATGTGGTTTAGAAATATATTGTGACATACCAGTGCCAATAATCTTACCATTCATGATTTTTTTGAGATGTTTCATGATTTATGAATGTCATGCACAAAATGTTCACCACCATAAATGCATAAAAATGGTTCAAAATCCATCACAACATCCCAATACATGATATGATAAGTATCTATACTCAATATATATAAATAATGTGTCATGTTCCTCATAAATGGGGAGCTACATGATTTAAATGTCTTATTTTCCATTATTTTAATGGATTGATCTATGTAGGGTATACTTATAAATAATAATATATTGGAATAAAATTATGGGAGATTACATTTATTTTTTATAAAATAATGTGATTGAGTATATAATTTTAGAATAAAGAACACCAATATGGTTCTGGAATTGTATCAACATTTTATGTACTGAATATTGATATAATAAAATTTAATAAATATGTATCAAAATTATTTTTCACTATCGTTGATATAAGATTATGGTTTACACAATATTTTGAAAGTAATTTTATATAAAATTTTGGATTTCAATGTGGACATGTATATGTATAGTATAACATTATAATATTTTGGTAAGGATGTTCTCTTGTAATTATATAAAAATACATTCCTATGTTGATACAACATGACGATGTGGTTATTAAATATAATAATGTATGGGTAATATACATTAAATGATTTGGTTAGGTATACTCAAATTATCATTCGGGTGCATGTTTAGTATTCCCTCATCACGCACCAGAATTAAAACTCATGGGTATATTCTTTGGCTTACGCAAATTTCCCTAATCTACCACTATGACTAATTTAAATAGATCATGACAACATATATCTATGGATATATGTATGGAATAGTAAAATGATGCGATAGAATAATTATTTATTAAACCGGGATATTTTATTCTCCTGAATTAATTTTTTTATTCTTATTATTGTTTCTTTATATTTAAAAAAATAATATTATTTTGTTAAATGGATAAAAAAATATGATACAACTTTAATAATTATTGTTATGGTAAATATAATGTATATCCTCAAGAGAAACCAAAAGCAATGTGATATTTCATTTAATTTCATGAGACAATGCATAGTCAAATATCACTTATTGTGAATTATAATACATATATAGTTTATATCCTGAATTCAATATGTTTGGAGGAACATCCCATTGATTATTTTGTATGAAAACATCCTCCCATCATTTGATGGAATTATGATCTATCAATTTCTGATAAATGGATCAATTTCATGGAAATTATATATTTTATTATTTAGTTGTTGGATCACGATATAGTTTTTTTAGTATTCTACTTCGTTGACGTTTAAACATATAAATAGTAGTCTCGTGTCAAGTACATGAAGAATGTGGTGTAAATATTCGAAAATTAATGGGGGAATTCAGAGATCTACAATCTATATAATCAATTTCATATATACCACCCTACAATGATGGTAAGGTATTTTCCATTGTTGAAAAAATGGGTTGATGAATTTATTAGTACCTATAAAGTGAAATTTAAAATAAAATCAATATATTAGTCTTGGTATAAATTTCTCCCTATGTGAATAGTTATCTAATTCAATAATGTAATGAAACTAAGTCATTAGAATCTTTATGCCATGAGAGGATTCGATAACTATGATAAAATCACATAATTTTTTAAAGGTAGAAATGGAGAGTGGTAAGTCTAATTATACATGTTTTAATAATTTCATGAATAATGAATTTGTTATTCATGGAACAATGATTGATAATTCATGAACAAGAAATAAAATCCCTCAACCTAATATTTAAAAATGTTGTTAAATGTATTATAGAAATTATCTAAAATGAACTCATAAACTCATAAAATTACAAAAGGATAGACATATAGAATGTGTTTTTTGATGGGGTTTTAAAAGAAAATCAATTTCAATGGAGGATATGATTGAGCTGTCCAAATAATCTCAATGCTTAAAATGTATATATATTTGGCATTTTAAAAATAATTTCTCCAAAATGGGAAATAATGAGGTCTGTTTTACTCAAAAACCCATAATGAAATAGAATAACGGGAAGGCCAATACTATCAAAAATAATGATAAAATGAATAATAAATTTTTAAAATTTTCTATTAAAATACACTAACGAATTATAATTGATTTATAATATTATGTACCTTCCCAACATTTTATATCTAATAAATTTTCTATGTGTATCACTTTGTGACCTTATTTATTAGAAATTGATAAAATTTTAAATTCTCTTCACATTTTGATGATCCCGTCTACTATTTTTATCTCATCTATAATTGAAGGGTTTGGGAATATGTTTTGATATAATATTGTGATTCTACAACTTTTATAATTTCATGTGATGTTGGTAATGGAATAGATCCCTCTATACATATCCCATATTAACTCTTGAGGAAGGGATGTCACATTTCAATTACGAAAAGAACATATATTCTCTTAATAGTGCTTTGATGAATACAAAATCTAATGTATTTACTAACATCATCGGGATCTTCATTCTAATCCATGAATGGTATCATTCTCTGAGGGTTAGAGGGCAACACTACATGAAAGATGTTATTATAATATATCAATTCTAGTTCTTTTTGGAATAATTTATAATTTTTCATCATGATATATATCATATTAAATATGTGTACAATGTATCTATCCTTATATATAAAATTCCAAAACCTCCACATGTAATAAATTAAAATTTTATACCATACGAGAAATAATACTCTTATGGGGAACAAAATGTGATGATTCTGAATCAAGTATACTCAACAAGTCAACATTTTATAGTGAATCCATACATTATCATAAGATAAAAGGGAAATTTTGAATGTGATAAAATTGAGATATCCTATATTTCAAATTTTGCAGTGAAGGAATTTGAAGGTGAAAATTAATTTAAGGGTTGTATAATGTAATACCATGTTATGTTATGATAATTTATTTTTAATATATTTGATTTAGTTAATATATTACTATATTGTAAATCTCATGTCTATATTAACTATAATGATGTATAATGTTATCACCAATCTATTGAATTGGTGATCATCAATATGACTAAATAAAATATAAAAAATTAATTTCTTACAGCTTAATTAAATTAATAAAATATTTACGAATTTATTATAATTGCAATTAAAAATCATTTTAAATCTAATGAGATGTCTTTTGGAAAAAAATTATTTTCTATTCAGAAAGTGTTTCTATCATAATATATAAAATTTATAACTATGGGTGAATAATTTCAATTAATTTCATATTACATTTTTTCAAAAAACGATATAACATTAATTTAATATTTATTATATGTGTGTGATAGAAATGAATATCTATTTGTTATTTTTAAAAAAGTATTTTCATAAAAACTATGTTTTGTTAAAATTTTGGCACTTTTTGGTCTATACCATAGATATATATTTAATTACAAATATTTAATTCCATATTCAGAATCCAAAGGATGATATTTTTTAAACACATTTCTTTTAGATTTGGCATATATAATTATTAATTATAGTACATTTTGACACATCAATTTTGTTATTTTAAATGTAAAATTATGTGACTAATTTATAAAATGACATTAATAGTATTTTTGAATAAAAAATATTTATTCGTTTTTGATTTATAAAAATCATGAAATTGGATATGTTAGATGATATATCTTATATAATTTTATCTCACAGCATTTTTTGAGTCAATTGTTACTGTAACGCCCTGACCCCAGTTACCCAGAGTCGGTGCATTAATTACATAACATTGGCATGATCACAAGAAAGATCAAATCTCGAAAGATCGATTAGTTTAGTAGCCTTGGAATAACTAGATACATCCATAAATTTTTACATTACATCATAAAAAAAACATCTTGTCTTCATATCCCCTCATACTATCTCTGTAGGTCATTCATAAATTACTTCTTCATAATCCTGGAAAAATGAAACATTGAAAGGGGTGAGCTCAAATGCTCAATAAGGATAACATTATAGTAGAATCTTTCATAAATAAGCATAAACACTTAAGGCAGTTTATAACTAAAACAAAAGCCTTTTAAACTTGAATTTCAGCATAAAATGGCAATGATAAAATAAAATAATGTCATTTACTTACTCACATGGATATTCTACTAGTCGAATAATCCCATGCATTATCAATAACCACTTTCATAATGATTGAATGCATAATGCTAAACTTTAATTTCTTTTCAAGGCCTCGTCCCATGACCTTGGGGCTAACTGTAACCGGAACCCAACCCGGAGTACCTCTAATAACCGGACACCAACCCGGAGTGCCTCTAATAACCGGACACCAACCCGGAGTGCCTCTAATAACCGGATACCAAACCGGAGGGCTTACTTTTACCAGTCCCTAACCTGGAGGGCTTACTTTTACCAGTCCCCAACCTAGAGGGCTTACTTTTACCAGTCCGCAACCTGGAACATACTTGTCCAACACATTCATATGAAGTAAAGGTTGAAATATAACATAAACATTCTTATTGGAACTAACATACGAAATGTCAATACTTTACTCATAAACCATAAATGCTATAAAAATAACACATCCACAGTCAAACATAACTCATTAGATATAATATGGAAGATTGTATTGTATCACATTAACCTCAATCAAGAATAATGAAGGATGTTGACATAGATGAAAATAATCATCAAAACAATTTGAGAGAAATATCCCCCTTTTCTTGAAATCATTCAAAAGTCACATTATTTGTCAAGAATCCATTTAAAATAGATTTTTGAATCAAAGTGTCCCATACCACTTTGAAACTTTTAAAAGGAGTTTTGATTTTAAAACTTTACTGTCCATATAAATAAATCTTTAAAACCATTTTTAAAACATGGACATTAATGAGCAAGATTTAGAAGAATAAGTCTTTAAAACATTTAAAAATGGTATTTTAGTTAGAGATTATAACCAAAAGAGACACTTGAATACAAATAATTGAGGTAATCAAAACTTTTTAATATCATGAGAATAAAGGGATTCATGATATTCTATGTCAATGTACATTATATACACCACATAATAGTGATTTGGTGTATATCAACAAAGAAGTCTCAATGGAATGTAAATTGAGATGAAATCTCTCATAAAGGCCGTATCCTTAGGTTAAGGATAAATCAACGACATAATTATGTGTGACAAATATAAATACACTAAATATGATTGGATATTCAGTGTAAAACAATCAAAGGATATTCACACATATTCTTGTAAAAACAACACCAACGAATTGGATGTTTAACTCAACAAATGGTGAATGATTTAAAATTACTCTTATCAAATTCATATCAATGACTTGAGAATTACCAATGAGTGATTATGTGTATCAAACATATATCCACAGGAAGGGGAGTTTAAATTATGACATAATCAAATGAATAGTGATTCCACACATAATCATGGAGTAATATAATCAATGAAATATGCGTAAAGCCAAATGAGTGGGAATTGAAATCTCAAATTCCCTTACCGATTAGGTAACATACGAAACATACACCCATGAAAGAAGTATCATACCATGATGATGTAAATACAAATAAATTAAAGTATATAACACAATGAATACAATAATTGGCAGTACACATACACCACATGCAATAATTAAGTGGTGATCAATGGAAATCTCACGAAATTAAAAGTGAGATAAGAAACCCCTTACCACGTTAATCAACTGAGTCGTATGGCCAGAAGTTAATAACCAGAAAATGAATTACAGAATAACATGAATATAAATATAATAATGAATATATATCAAATGGAAGTACACAATAAACCACTTTCAATAATTTAGTGGCGAAAAATGGAAATCTCACGGAATTGAAAGTGAGATAAGAAAATCCCTTACTTTTTACTTTTTCCTTGGTCGATGGTAGGTTTACCTCATGTATAATGGTGAAATAATTGTTACTGAATAATACAAGAATCATTTACTTTAATATGATATCATATATGATCTTTTAACATTGATTTGTTAATAATGTCTTAGAATTATTGTCATTTCGGGTGTTAACGATTCGTTCTTCTTAAATGTTTGGTTACGTAAGACATGTTTGTAATGGATAGATTATATATTATTCATAATCAGAATGATATTAACATTATTTTTAACCCTAAAATGAGAATAAGACTTGAATGGATACGATGGAGGATGGATCTCACCGTGTTCGTGGAGACAGTAGTCCGTACGTACGCACGAACGCTACTTCCATTTAATTTTTCATTTTAAAAGAATTGCATCCAAATGATACATAGGTATATTATTTTTCCAGTATAGTATTATATTTTATATATGTTACTTATGTTCATTAACACCATTCTTTATATGTTACATGTGTGGTATGAACGAGTCATATCATTTTAAGGGGGCGGTAGTCCGCACTTCCTCAAATGAAATTATCGTATATATATACAACATGAAACGAATAATGGTATGAAATAAAATGGAATTACAGAAGATTATATATAAAATATGTATCATTTATATCAAACTTAATTACAGTGCCATCATAATGGCCACCATGAGAGGCGGTAAGATATATTTGAACAATCATCGTTTCGTGAGGCGTTAGTTTGCCATTCACAGAAACATTATGTTCATCATCCATTAGATGGAGGTGTGTGTATGTGTAGTTCTAATACTTCTTATAAAAACATCCTAGTATATTTAGGATACATTTTTTCTTATAAAAGAATGGAAATAAAAAGAGTTTGGGGGTTGGAGAAGAAAAATAAATGAAAATAATTTAAGAGAAATCGTTACCTTTAATTTAGGTAACTCACTTTGGTTGGAACCAAAGGACTTCTTTAAATGCTTTCTTCCTAAGGGGAAGCTTCAAGGAGGAGGATAGGGATGTGGGGAGATTATTTGGGCAGAGTTTGGACGAGAAAATTGGCTTGAGAGGTGTGAGGAAATGGGAAGGAGGAGTGCCCTTTTATAAGAGGGGTGAGGGGCACCTTTGGAAAAGCTAGAGATATTAGTTTATAATAAATTCATAATCGGTCTCCAATGGCTCCAAAGTTGACTATTCAAAGTTTAAGTTGGGGATGGGTCGAAATCAACTCAACCAATAGAATTTAGACAGGTTTGGGTACTTATATTAACCTTATCTTTAAGTATTAACTCTAAGTTAATTAGTTTCACTTTTACAATGTCTCTTTGTATTTTTATATAATATGGTTAATAAACATACTATATACTTCCAAACTACCCCCAAGTGGTCCATTAATGATGAACATATCATGATATCAGTCTCTTGGCCGATCCATATATTTTTAGGAATTTAATATCAATTAATAATATAATATTTGTTTTAAGAACTCTTTTATGTCAATTTTGACACTATTCAATAGTTGAATTTTTTGAAACTCATAACAGATTGATTACTTCGAACAAAGTCAATTAAATCAATCCTAATATATCATATTATACTAGAAAATTAGTTTAATTCATTAAAAGTTTAATATTATATTTATTTTGGTATTTATAATATCAATTATTTTAATTTATCACTATTACAGTAATTACTGCATCATCATTGGGTCATAAATAAAATATATTATTTAATGTCTAAAAATTATAAATAAACTATCATTATGTAGGGAATCTTTTTATCTTTCTAATGAATATTTATAATCTAAAATCCAACATATATAACCCTATTTAACAATTGTTTTTCTAAAAGATATATGCTTGTGTCATTTTTGTATTTATTTTAACTTTATTAAAATAAAGTGTCATTATCACTTACAAGTGGATCCATGGGGTCCCAAAATAGACCCAAATATGCCCATGGTCGACCATGTATCAACCAATAGGGTTAAGACACGTTTTAGGGTAATTTAGTATTATTATAATATTATTTTTTAACCCTTATTTACCGGATTTACCCTTAACCATGGTAAATAAAATATTTACCACAGTAATTATTCAAAATGTTTAAAAATAAAAGTTACCTATTTACAAAATTTGAACATCCTGATTCCAAATATGGAATCCATTTTTCTAAATTCAAAACACAGGAGTGGCAGAAAATAATTTAAAATTAATTCCCGCTGTCAAAACAAAAAGCGTGTTTTTAAGAGATAATAACTATCAAAAGATTGACACTTGTTTATATTCGGTTTAGTTGTAAAATAATGTCCAATGACCAAAATTATATTAAATGGTAAAAATATATTCTAAATATACTTTAAAACAACTCAAATTCATAATTTATCACTATTAATTATTTTGATTAAAAAAGTTGTTTTAAATTAAAATTTTTTAGTTTTCACTATTCATCAAAATATGACAGTTATCCAAAAAGTACCAAAATTTCACCCTAGGCTAATTTCGATATTAAGAATCCAAAAATGAAGTCCATTTTGAGAGATAGAATTTATAAAATTTCAAAAAGTAGGTATTACTATTCATAACGGCTAGTTTGATTGGTTATGGTGTGTTAAAATCTCGAAGTTGTGTACAATGCACGCCATTGCATTATTCGAAAGGAAACATACCGAGGAAACATGGGGTGTTACATTCTCCCCTCCTTCAATAAATTGCGTCCTCGCAATTTTTAAAATTTTTCTTGGGAATATAATGGAAAGTCCCACATCGGAAAAAGAGCCAATGAAACTATCACATTAAAAGAAAGAAAGAGAGGTATAAGGGTCATCCATGATAACCCATACTAGGATTCCATGTAAGAAAACACGGATATGGATGATAAACTAAGTGTCAAGTTCTGATGGAGAGGGATAGAAATCATGATCAGGAAAAAGTTAACAATGAGAAAACCACAAACTTGTGTTGGGACAAACGACCATTAGTCTCCTAGTAGGAAAGTAAACCGACAACATTTTTTTTAAGTTACATTACATAAGGAAGAGGAATTCATTTATGATATTTACTAAGAAAATTATGAGATATACTTAAATTTTAAGTAGATTTTCATTCTTTAATAAATTTCCACCACTAACTCAATTTTTTTTAAACGATGAGTATTCAAGAAGACTTGGTCACACTGGAAGAGCTAGAATAAACTTCTATAGAATCACATGATCCATGCAGGATAAACCATATATTTACATTGTCTTTGAAGATTAATCAAAACCAAAATGAATAGTTAATAATCTAATGATCCCCCAAAAGGATATTCATTGAGATAAATATACAGTAATCTTAATTTCTAAAATTAAACCAACAATACCCCAAAGTTAAATAAATACCATTCAATAATCAATTGTCCTTAAAATCCTTCCATATAATCCAAAGTAATATTTGAACCCCAAAGCATTAAAGAATTTGATTATGTAGTCTCCCATGTTAAATTGTATCTCCATATGACATAAACTACTCTTAATGTCACATACTCAAAAGTAATTAACCTAATCACATATTCTCTATTATAGGTTAATCATTTCCATAAATAACCCAAATCACTATAAATCCACAATAAAAACATAGATAAAAATCTACCATTAATCCTCAAATTACACCCCATAGTATTCTATTTTCCTTGGGCATATAGTGTTCCCAACAAATCGAACATCTTCCAAAATAATATTTATCACTTAAGCACCAAATCATTTTCCTATACCAAGGTTATTCATTTGATAAGAAATAAGAACCCAAATTAACTAATTATTGATCAATAAAATCATTTAACTAAAAAAAATAGTCACACTAACCAGGGACTTCACTTAGTCCAGTGGTAGGCAATAAATCCCAATCGCACTTTGGTTGTGGGTTCGATTCCCACAGCTTTGTCCGACGCGACAGGTTGTCACACGGTCTACGTGTTGTCCTTTTTTAAAAACTATATTTTATAATATTACCAAAATGAGATAAATTCCTCAAAATAACATAATTTAACCACAAATATTATATCATACCTTGCATTTTCATCCCAAATTATAATAACATATAATTTCCTCAAACCCAATGATCATATAAGACCAAATGGTTATTTATAACTATATCCGCAACAGAAAAGATAATTCTTCCTTAGATATCATTTTCACATGATAAATTGCAGGTTTACACATACAAGAGAAAATTATTCCAAAGTAATCCCATCAATAAAGAGCACTAACACTTTTAAACATTTCACCATCCATTTATTTCCACATAGGTTCTTCATCATATGTTCCTCGGGTTCCCACATTTCCTCTTCCATCTTATGATTTCTCCATAGATCTTTTACCAGACAAGTCAGCTGGTTTCTCAACACTTGATCTTTGGTATGAAGAATTCTGATATGATCTCCACAATAATATAGATCGAGTTCCAGTTATAATTCTTTATAGGTGAGTACATGCATTGGGTCAGGCATGTATTTTGTCATTGAGGTATGTGGATCACAACATGAACTCTAGAGAGACTAGGCGGATTTTCCTTTTGGTAGAATGCGTTCATGTGTCACAATGGTACCTCAGAAATTTTTCAAAATCATCTACTTCCTTTACCCAAAAACTCCTTATCCATTTTGGATTATATCTATGGAAGCATCGATGCATCATAAAAAATATGTATTTCTTATATATAATTTTGAGTCATCGTCTTTAACATGTTTTTTTAGAAAAATTCTCACTGATTCAACTTCAAATATTTCAAAATAAGGTTTTGGTAAATCAGTTTTCGTATATCCCAAAAGACATAAATATATAATTTGATACATATAGGCTTCTCGAAGGTCTCCCTCTTCTGCAGCATCTAGAAAATCATTTAGTGCATCATAATTTTGAGATAAAGTGAATAATTTGAAAAGACCTTGATGGTACTTCCCACGCTTAGCGTGGTAAGAAAGTTGAGAGCGCAACATTATCCCATAGTCGATACTTGATCCTTGAAAGAATCGTGCAATGCTAGAGGTATTGGATGTCTCATAAAGTTGTATGCATGTAACTTGGACATTTGAGAAAGTTTCAACATCGTCTGCGCATGACTTCTGGATAATAATTGTAAGTAGTTCTTCAGGAAGAGAGAGAAGAGTTGTTCGTGATCTTGCTCCCTCCATGTTTCAACTAACAAAAGAAAATACAATTAGGGTTTTTGAATACTTATCTAATAAGAATGTAAAAAAATAGACATAATAGGATAATCTTGTAATTGAACAATATATCCTAACTTGGGGTACCCTATGTTAAAATCTAGGTTATCCACTATCTATTTGCCGACATATATTCTTAGGGGTATTTTTTTTGTATTCCCTTAATAATGGTTTATACTAATCTTGTGAATTTACAAAAGCATATCCCCCAGGAGTGTCGTAACCAAGAGTGCAGCAAGGCCCGTTGTCGTGCACCAGTTCCCGTTCGAGTCTAGCTCAAAGCGCTGTTTTCGGGTTTTACCCCTAAGTGCATCTGTGCCAGAGCCGCCTCTACCTGCTCATATCCAGACAGGGATGTATTGCTCGGAAAACTCACAAAATCTATACAATACCAAAATTCTATGAAGTTCTTCTATACTAATCCTCAAAGTTCATCATAGGTTTATGTGCTCTAATCAGAGTTTATCTAAATCTAGCTTTCAAGGATTGTACTAAACTTCCTCTGATACCTACTGTAACGCCCTGACCCCAGTTACCTAGAGTCGGTGCATTAATTACATAACATTGTCATGATCACAAGAAAGATAAAATCTCGAAAGATCGATTAGTTTAGTAGCCTTGGAAAAACTAGATACATCCATAAATTTTTACATTACATCATAAAAAAAACATCTTGTCTTCATATCCCATCATACTATCCCTACAGGTCATTCAAAAATTACTTCTTCATAATCCTGGGAAAAATAAAACATTGAAAGGGGTGAGATCAGATGCTCAGTAAGGATAACATTATAGTAGAAGCTTTCATAAATAAGCATAAACACTTAAGGCAGTTTATAACTAAAACAAAAGCCTTTTAAACTAGAATTTCAGCATAAAATGGAAAAGATAAAATAAAATAATTCCATTTACTTACTCACATGGATATTCTACTAGTCGAATAATCCCATGCATTATCAATAACCACTTTCATAATGATGGAATGCATAATGCTAAACTTTAATTTCTTTTCAACGCCTCGTCCCAAGACCTTGGGGCTAACTGTAACCGGAACCCAACCCGGAGTGCCTCTAATAACCGGACACCAACCCGGAGTGCCTCTAATAACCGGACACCAACCCGGAGTGCCTCTAATAACCGGAGACCAAACCGGAGGGCTTAATTTTACCAGTCCCTAACCTGGAGGGCTTACATTTACCAGTCCCCAACCTGGAGGGCTTACTTTTACCAGTCCCCAACCTGGAACATACTTGTCCAACACATTCATATGAACTAAAGGTTGAAATATAACATAAACATTCTTATTGGAACTAACATACGAAATGTCAATACTTTACTCATAAACCATGAATGCTATAAAAATAACACATCCACAGTCAAACATAACTCATTAGATATAATATGGAAGATTGTATTGTATCACATTAACCTCAATCAAGAATAATGAAGGATGTTGACATAGATGAAAATAATCATCAAAACAATTTGAGAGAAATATCCCCCTTTTCTTGAAATCATTCAAAAGTCACAATATTTGTCAAGAATCCATTTAAAATAGATTTTTGAATCAAAGTGTCCCATACCACTTCGAAAATTTTAAAAGGAGTTTTGATTTTAAAACTTTAATGTCCATATAAATAAATCCTTAAAACCATTTTTAAAACATGGACATTAATGAGAAAGATTTAGAAGAATAAGTCTTTAAAACATTTAAAAATGGTATTTTAGTTAGAGATTCTAACCAAAAGAGAAACTTGAATACAAATAATTGAGGTAATCAAAACTTTGTAATATCATGAGAATAAAGGGATTCATGATATACTATGTCAAAGTACATTATATACACCACATAAAAGTGATTTGGTGTATATAAACAAAGAAGTCTCAATGGAATGTAAATTGAGATGAAATCTCTCATAAAGGTCGTATCCTTAGGTTAAGGATAAATCAACGACATAATTATGTGTGACAAATATAAATACACTAAATATGAATGGATATTCAGTGTAAAACAATCAAAGGATATTCACACATATTCTTGTAAAAACAACACCAACGAATTGGATGTTTAACTCAACAAATGGTGAATGAGTTAAAATTACTCTTATCAAATTCATATCAATGACTTGAGAATTACCAATGAGTGATTATGTGTATAAAAATTATATCCAAAGGAAGGGGAGTGGAAATTATGACATAATCAAATGAATAGTGATTCCACACATAATCATGGAGTAATATAATCAATGAAATATGCGTAAAGCCAAATGAGTGGGAATTGAAATCTCAAATTCCCGTAAAGATTAGGTAACATACGAAACATACACCCATGAAAGAAGTATCATATCATGATGATGTAAATACCAATAAATTAAAGTATATTACACAATGAATACAATCATGGGCAGTACACATACACCACATGTAATAATTAAGTGGTGATCAATGGAAATCTCATGAAATTAAAAGTGAGATAAGAAACCCCTTACCACGTTAATCAACTGAGTCGTATGGCCAAAAGTTAATAACCACCAAATGATTTACAGAATAACATGAATATAAATATAATCATGAATATATATCAAATGGCAGTACACAATACACCACTTTCAATAATTTAGTGGCGAAAAATGGAAATCTCACGGAATTGAAAGTGAGATAAGAAAATCCCTTACTTTTTACTTTTTCCTTGGTCGATGGTAGGTTTACCTCCTGTATAATGGTGAAATAATTGTTACTGAATAATACAAGAATCATTTACTTTAATATGATATCATATATGATTTTTTAACATTGATTTGTTAATAATATCTTAGAATTATTGTCATTTCGGGTGTTAACGATTCGTTCTTCTCAAATGTTTGGTTACGTAAGACATGTTTGTAATGGATATATTATATCTTATTCATAATCAGAATGATATTAACATTATTTTTAACCGTAAAATGAGAATAAGACTTGAATGGATACGATGGAGGATGGATCTCACCGTGTTCGTGGAGACGGTAGTCCGTACGTACGCACGAACGCTACTTCCATTTAATTTTTCATTTTAAAAGAATTGAATCTAAATGATACATAGGTATATTATATTTCCAGTATAGTATTATATTTTATATATGTTACTTATGTTCTTTAACACCATTCTTTATACGTTCCATGTGTGGTATGAACGAGTCATATCATTTTAAGGGGGCGGTAGTCCGCACTTCCTCAAATGAAATTATCGTATATATATACAACATGAAACGAATAATGGTATGAAATAAAATGGAATTACAGAAGCTTATATATAAAATATGTATCATTAATATCACACTTAATTACAGTTCCATCATAATGGCCACCATGAGAGGCGGTAAGATGTATTTGAACAATCATCGTTTCGTGAGGCGTTAGTTTGCCATTCACAGAAACATTATGTTCATCATCCATTAGATGGAGGTGTGTGTATGTGTAGTTCTAATAATTCTTATAAAAACATACTAGTATATCTAGGATACTTTTTTTGTTATAAAACAAAGGAAGTAAAAAGAGTTTGGGGGTTGGAGAAGCAAAATAAATGAAAATAATTTAAGAGAAATCGTTACCTTTAATTTAGGTAACTCACTTTGGTTGGAACCAAAGGACTTCTTGAAATGCTTTCTGCCTAAGGGGAAGCTTCAAGGAGGAGGAGAGGGATGTGGGGAGATTATTTGGGCAGAGTTTGGACGAGCCAATTGGCTTGAGAGGTGTGAGGAAATGGGAAGGAGGAGTGCCCTTTTATAAGAGGGGTGAGGGGCACCTTTGGAAAAGCTAGAGATATTAGTTTATAATAAATTCATAATCGGTTTACAATGGCTCAAAAGTTGACTATTCAAAGGTTAAGTTGGGTATGGGTAGCAAAAAACTCAAAAAATAGAATTTAGACAGGTTTGGGTACTTATATTAACCTTATCTTTATGTATTAACTCTAAGTTAATTAGTTTCACTTTTACAATGTCTCTTTGTATTTTTATATAATATGGTTAATAAACTTACTATATACTTCCAAACTACCCCCAAGTGGTCCATTAATGATGAACCTATCATGATATCAGTCTCTTGGCCGAACCTTAGATTTTTAGGAATTTAATATCAATTAATAATATAATATTTGATTTAAGAACTCTTTTATGTCAATTTTGACACTATTCAATAGTTGATTTTTGTGAAACTCATAACAGATTGATTACTTCGAAAAAAGTCAATTAAATCAATCCTAATATATCATATTATCCTATAAAATTAGTTTAATTAATTAAAAGTTTCATATTTATTTATTTGGGTATTTATAATATCAATTATTTTAATTTTTCACTATTATAGTAATTACTGCATCATCATTGTGTCAAAAATAAAATAAATTATTTAATCACTAAAAATTATAAATAAAATATCATTATGTAGGAAATAGTTTTATCTTTCTAATGAATATTTATAATCTAAAATCCAACATATATCACCCTATGTAACAATTATTTTTCTAAAAGATATATGCTTGTGTCATTTTTGTATTTATTTTAACTTAATTAAAATAAAGTGTCATTATCAATTACTAGTGGATCCATAGGGTCCCAAAATAGACCCAAAGATTCCCATGGTAGACCATGTATCAAAAAATAGGGTTAAGACACGTTTTAGGGTAATTTAGTATTATTATAATATTATTTTTTAACCCTTATTTACCGGATTTACCCTTAACCATAGTAAATAAAATATTTACCGCAGTAATTGTTCAAAATGTCTAAAAATAAAAGTTACCTATTTACACAATTTGGACATCCTGATTCCAAATATGGAATCCATTTTTCTAAATTCAAAACACAGAAGTGGCAGAAATTAATTTAAAATTAATTCCCGCTGTCAAAACAAAAAGCGTGTTTTTAAGAGATAATAACTATCAAAAGATTGACACTTGTTTATGTTCGGTTTAATTGTAAAATAATGTCCAATGACCAAAATTATATTAAATGGTAAAAATATATTCTAAATATACTTTAAAACAACTCAAATTCATAATTTATTACTATTAATTATTTTGATTAAAAAAGATGTTTTTAATTAAAATTTAGTAATTTTCACTATTCATCAAAATATGAATGTTATCCAAAAAGTACCAAAATTTCACCCTAGGCTAATTTCGATATTACGAATCCAAAAAAGAAGTCCATTTTGAGAGATAGAATTTATAAAATTTCAATAAGTAGGTATTACTATTCATAACGGCTAGTTTGATTGGTTATGGTGTGTTAAAATCTCGAAGTTGTGTACAATGCACGCCATTGCATTATTCGAAGGGAAACATACCGAGGAAACATGGGGTGTTACAGTTACATTTCATGTAAAATTAAAACCCATTGATATTAAAAAAATCCATACAACAATTATAGTTAAAATTTATTAACTAAGTGTTAAACTGTGATATATGGTATTTAATTAAAACAAAAAATCCTTAATTTATTTTTTTAGTAAAATATATATCATGGAATATTTTTATTCTAATATATAAAATTTTGAATATTTTGTCATTGGAATTTCATCTTTTAATTTTATTCTCTATAAAAAAATCATAATGTAAACATTCCCATGATTATAAATTGAAAAAAATTACCTGTTTAACTTTTCCCACATTGATCTATCTCGATAATATGATAAATTTCATAATATAATCCTACATTATTATTTTATATCCTAGAGATTATGTCTATTCCAGAAGATTATCTCTTTAATGTATAATGTCAAATACAAAACTCGTTTGTTAATGAAGATGTGTAAATCGTTATGAAGAATAATTATTTTTATTTATCCATCCATATTATCCCAACTATATGGTATTCATTATAAAATTATTACTAATGTATCATTATTATTGTGATATTAAATTATTATAATTTTTAATACTTTTAAAATATTTTTTCAACACATAGAAAATGAAAACATTGTTGATGCGTGCGTAAAACATACCATCTACACATTGCGGTGTCAATAATTATTCATCCAAATATTTTTATTGATTTTTGTACTCATTGATTTAATATATAGATATAATAATTATAACATGTGTATTAATATGTATTAATTACATTTATCATCCTTCTTACCTTACAATATATTAGTATATGATAACATCAATTATGCATATATGTGGACTTCCACCACATCAAAGTTATATGATTAATCTTCATTTTATATTTCAATTGATTGTTATATTCATATATTTATAGAATATATAAAATATATTCTGTTATAATGATAATGGAATGTATAATTATTATTTATAATTATTTCATTCCAATTGTTGGAAAATAGTAATTGTGGTCTTGCATACATAAGACCTACCATATTTATGAACAATGTAATTAATTTTTTATAATCCTTATATTATAAATGAAAATATATATATACAAATATTATATTTTATATTATTATCATTATTAAAGTTTTATATATGGTGGAACTATGACCAATGTAAATGGAATATGGCTTCTTAATAAAACATTCATGAATAACAAGTTAGTTTTCTTCTGGAACAATTAATTTAATATCATATTTTTAATAAACATGTGATATGTTGACATAATTATATCATAAAACTAATTATAGATACATGTATAGTTATATAATACATTTATAACTTTTCATTCTTTAAAAATAAGAAGTTGAAATTCATATGATTAATTTTGGGATTTGAGGTTAGGGATTTATATTTCAGTACAATTTTAATCGTGATGGATTATTCATGAATTTAAATTAGTTAAATTCAATGATCAATATATGATTAATCACATATATATTCATATTCATAGTTTGTTTTTGGAGATTATAATTTTTTATTGAAATTTCATTTCATTTTTAACTCATTTGATTGAATGAATATTTTATGGAAAATAATATTTGATTTTCTATTCAGTTGGAAATAATTATTTTCTTAAGATATCGTTTTCTCAAAAATGATTTAAATTTTTTATTATTTTTAAATAATTTCTTATGTAATTTATATGAAATATTTACATATTTAAAAATGTTTTAAATTTAATACTCTAATGAATTTCAATATATTTTATTCATTGCATTTTTTACCTAAGTGGTAAATGATTGTTTTGATTTTTAATTTAGAAGATAATAATAGAAATCCCATCAACATGACATAGTAATTATGTTAAGAATCGATTATATATTTACAATATTATTTTCAATGAAAATTGATCATAGTATTTTTGAAAAAGTTTATTTTTACATATATTTTTAAAATTAATATTGAATTTTCCACAATAAAATTTATAGTGATCTTTAAATGGAATATTAATCAATTATTACATAATTTGATGTTACTTATACATTGTTAATGATATTATCAATTAAACCCATTATTTTTATTTCTCTCTATAATATATTTTTATAGTAATGATATATTTAAAAAAACATGTTAATTTTCCATTAGGTTTAATATGGTGATATGTTGAATGTTTTGTTATATTTTTTCATTTATTTGAATAAATTAGGTTCATGTGATAGTTGGGTCTGATATACCACTAAAATTAATTGGGTCATGTAATATTTATATAAAAGGATATGATGATGATATGTGTGGAAATTATTTTTAATAGATTCCATTATAAATTAATGTGTGAGTATGATCACCTTCTTTCTATTCCCATTAGAGTTTTCATGTACATGATTTCAAATAAGATTATTAACATATTGACAAAATTGTATAATCAATCTATATATATTCTCATAAGATTAGAATGGACATTATCACATTGAAATATATTTAAAATATTATGATTTTTTATTACAAAGAACAAGTTTCTCAGGTAAGGATTATTAAATGATGAATACTACTCAAACATAATTAGTGATAATTAATCTAGAAATGAAATTATTTTAATACTTATGAATAGATATTATATCAGTATGGATATTTTATGTTATGTATATGATGAAGAATATTTTAACATACTCTTTTGATCATTTTGACCTCTAATGATGGATATATCCATTTTTTATCATTACTAAGCATTTTAGTTCTTTCATTCATAATATTTTCATCCTTGGTATTTGAGGGACGATTCTATGTAGTGAATCTCATTGAAGATTACAATATGGGATGATATTTATGGGATATAATTAATATATTTCATGATATTTGATTATTCTGTTTCTAGTGAAATAGTATACTAAAAAATAATGTTTTACAATGGATCATAAAGTTATTTAATGATTATTAATAAAATAAAATGTATTATTTATCTCTTTATTGTTTGTAAAATTATATTAAATGATTTTTATGGTCATCATCTACATATATAAATAGATAATAAAAGGTTAAAAATTTAAAACAACTGTATAATGCATTTATTCATGTAGACACTGATTGAGTGACCTAAATACATTTAATCCTATTTTTTAACACCCAGTAAATAAATATATCCTAATGTATATCTTTTAATGAATATAATGTGGCCAACAATAAGCATCCTGATTTGGATCTAAAATATTCAGAATATGGACACAACCCCCTTCTCCCAAATCACACTTCCCACTATAATTTCTGGAAACATGATATATTACATCAAATCAAGGTCTTGATTTTGGTTCTACCCTTATAATTGGAAATTCATTTTAAAAAATACATAATAAAAGAGAATGAGGGTACCTTTAATTCATCAGTAGAGATTACTATTAAACATAATTTTTAACGATCAGAAATTTTTGTCACCTAGGTTTAAGGTATAAATTGTGGTTCATAATTTTATTTCATATCATTTTCTTTATCAATTATTTATATCAAGGTTTTATGTTTCAAATATTATATTTCTAGGTTAAAAACTATTTCTATCATATGAAAAATTTTATAGATGTATATTATTGTTATAAATGTTATATTGTGAGATTATATCATTAATATTTTTTAAATAATTGTCTGATTTAACATATATAGTGTTTATTTTTAATAACCATTACTAGAAACCCATTGATATAGAAGTAAAATACATACTTTATTTTATGAAATATCATAAGATATAGTTCTATAAATATATTTGTGAATACTATTATATCTATTTCCAAATTTTTTAAGTGATAATGAAATTATTTATATTGATTCATAAATGTTTATTAAAGCAATAATATGACCAAAAATCATTTTTTAGTCAAAGGATTTTCACCATTGGGATTCATTGTTAGTGAAAACGTTCCTCTTAGAGTCTCCTCTTTTTTTGTCAATAGAATCCTTAAAATCATTGATATAATGATACATTAATTATTTGGATATTAATGATTATATAAAGAATAAGGGTACTAGTTTTCAAATTATCCTTCCATCCAAAATTCAATTCCATCATATTATTTTCCATCTCTCCATGATAATGATATATACACCTAAAAAAGATTTAATATTTAGTGAAATGATTTATATATTATGTAATATGGTTCATTTTTTTAGTAACCTAGACAATCATTGATCAATGTATGAAATTATTATAGGAATTTTTTTATGATTCTTTTATTATGCTGAAATAATATTATAAAATACACCATGAAATTGTAGTGTGTATATAAGATGAATTCGCATTGGCTAAATGTCAACCCCTAGGTTAAAATAATAATTGAATTAGATATAATATTTAGAAAATAGAGAGGTCATAATAGATAACACATTATATGCTACATCTAAAATATTATTTTCACTAATTGTTTTTATTGGTAATTATATTTGGTGTTTTATGAATAATATGAATAAATTAGTGGAATATTTAACAAATTAAGGGGGTATTAATTGAAAAATGGATCATTGTGTAACCAGTTGTCCACAAATGAATTCTCAATGGTTTTTATAGTGTCATAGTAGTATTTACAAGAAAACATTAATACAAGGTTGATAGTAGATAGTTCCTGGTATTGTAATTTGAAATTACAATTTTGAAAGGGATATTTTTTATTTTTAATACCCTAGTATCAATCCCAATTACCCATATTTTAATTCCTTTTTCTTCCCAAAAAAAATGTTCTTCCACCCAAGGATATTTCCTTACATCCTACATTATTTTACTCCAAAAACAACAGTTTATCCTCTGTTGGAATCAGGACCATATAACCATATGTGTCATCCATTTTCATAAATAAAATTGTTTTATCACCAATAAATTCTATTTTTTATTTGGTTTAAAATTGTATCTATTTATCATGACCTTCATCTCCATTTTGGGATTATGATCTAAATTAAAATGAATAATAGTATACCATTATGTGGTTGGTATAGACTATTATTTATGATCCTCATCTATGTATTATTTTATATTGATTAGTTATAGTAGTTTACCATATATCATTTAAGATAATTTTAGATATAGAAATTCAATATTGGTAAAATATTTAAAAACATGAACTTGGAATTTTATATCTACAAATGTTTAGGTGGATGATCCAATTCTATTAACTCAAACTCTGGATAACGTAGATTATATGGACATGGAGTAAAATTTAGAGTAATTAGTGTAAATTTTTTTGTTAAACACCTTGTTAAAAAAATTATGTACATATTCTTGGAATTTTGTTATACAATATTTCGTTGATTATATAAATTAATTAGTGGTGGTTCATTGAAATCAAAACTGATTATTAGCGATGTATAATATAATATATTCATTATTTATTAGTCTGTGTAAAAAATTTCACAATGGTTCTAGATTCTTCAATATAAATCAAATCACAATGTGTAATTGAGTTTCCCTTCTAGGTAAATTACTGAAAAATAGTTCCTCATGTAACTTGGTTCTCGATTAAATGGTAATATGGATTTTAGTTATTCATGAATGAAATGCAATATTAATAAAAATGGTCAGAGGATTGCTACATTAAAATGAATAATTGGGTGAAAATAATCAAATTTAATGTCATAATTTATACCATGGGTATATTTTTAAATACATCCCACATTTGAAGTAATATGATGCATTCCTATATGGAATCACTGATTAAATATTAAATATGTATTCAAATTTTTTCCATTGTGGCATCAGGGATTAAATTATAAATTGTACATAATATGATTTTTTTCTGATATAATTATGAATAATCATTTCATTTAGGGGATTATTTTTACTATTGAAAATTTACACACATGGTTTTAATGTGTAGTATATTCATGTTAGGTGTATGTTTTGTTTTTGAAACTTGTTAAATGTGCAGTAACTACACATGGTAATAATATATATATATATATATATATAAGATATTTTCATTCTCTAAGAGAATATGTGAATAATGAATTAGATGGTGTATATATATATATTATTTTATTATATATATATATAATAACTCCTATTATAATAATATATATTTTGGTAGTAATGATGATATATAATATGTCCTTATACGGGGAAGGGTTGATTCCTAGGATAGAGAGTGTATTCATTTCCCTTGGAATATGTTCATAGATATAAATACAGACACACAGAGTCATAGAGATAATATATTAATATCATTATATATATATATATATATATTATTCTATAATTACATATATGGAGGATTGTTTTCAATTAATTTTATGAATTTCAAACATATAAAAAATTATTAATATGAGATATATTATTTGAGGATTTCTTAAATTTTGTTCGAATGAGGAGAGTGAAAATCATTAAAATATTATTGGTTTTTTCTTAAAGGCTATTTTATATGATCACTTTTCTATATGAACATTTGGTAAACATTCTTAATTCCCTTATATACATTTAAATCATTATATACACCACACCATCCAAAATTATTCTAAAAAATTATACAATTAACATTATAAATAATTTTCAGATGTTTGGCGGTGAATTACATTATTTACAATGTACTCACACACTAATGGTCATTCTGTTGGGATGTTTGTAGCCCTAATTTTTAATTACCTTTATAATAGAAATTATTATTATCATGAATATTATGTGTTAAAAATCATAATTGGTCACCAAATATAGAATGTGGTGTTATATGGGATCATTGAGGATTTATTAATGGATATATATAATAATCTTATTTAATATCCATTGAATATAACTCACTCCACATAAATTATAGTGGTGTAACTTTATTACATTATTTCCTAGTTCACACATTATTGAGGAAACCATCATAAGTTCAACATTATCATTTACAAAAAAAAATATTGATTATAACGAATTAGGGAAATACATACCTTTCCATTCATTAAATATGAACATATTATTGTATTCTGTTTCTTCAATGTTATTTATATATTAAAATTTTGGTAAAAAGAAATTTTCACCTGATAAAAATGCCATATATACAAATTTATCCATAATAAGTCTGTTGTGTGATGAATTGATCAATTGAATATAATTTTTATTATTAATGATTCTTATAATAAAATTATTTCAAATCCAATTATTCATCAAGTTGTATAATTTTATAGGATAAAAAATAATTTAATTTATATCTATACAGAGATATATTATTAATATTCAAAAGTTTTTAACCTTATTTCCTATAACAAATAATTTTTGAATATAATATCAATACAAGTATGATTCGGTGTATCTCCATGAGATTTTGTGAAATATTTTTTTGAAAGAATATATTGTTTTTGATATTTGACACTTTACAGAACACTGAAAATTGGGTTTAAAGGGTTTGAAATTATTTACACACAAAACAATTTTATAGGTGAAGTTTATGGAAAATAAATTTTATATTTCCCTACATGTAACATCGAGGTTAGCATATGTTTCATGCAAGAATGGATCTCCTTGATGGCTTGCATAACATGAAAGACCATGTTTTATCAAACAATGACATATTATGAAAAAAATAATTATTTAATATAATATATTATAAAATAGAATTTATGTTGACGGTTATGAATATGAATAAATAAAATCATAAAATACATGGTTGAATTTATTTGTTATATATAAATAATAAATTAATAAATGAACTAATTGATTGAAAATTTAATATTAAAAAAAACAACTTTCATTCACCCAATGGAATTATCATAATAAATTAAATTAATTACTATTTATGAGTGATATTGAGGAAAAATATATTTTATATAGTTAATAATATTTTTTTACATTCTTCTAATATATTTTATCTTCCAAAGAAAATAAAAAATGAAATATTATAGTTAAAAAATTTATGTTTATAAAAGTATGAACACCACTTTTTATTGTAGAAAAAATTTTATATCTAAATTTTTTTGAGTTTTTTAAAAACAAATTTTTAAAAAAAAGTTATTTATGATATAAAAAAATTAGCCTATGGTGAATTTTGGGAATTTTTATACGACGTTACATTTTTTGAATAATAATGAAAATACATTATTAAAATTAAAACTATATTTTCTTCTTACTTATTTACAAGTTGAAATTCTATTTATAATTTTCTTGAATGTATAATTATATCAATTGTAAATAAATAAAAAATAAAATTTAAGTCATTTATAAAATATCACTTATAAATTAAATATAAAAACATAGTAACATTTTAATAATATTTTCTAAAAACCCACTATTGTCATCCAACCTTAGGGATTAATTTAAATTATCTTTTCCCACTAATGTGATTAAAAATTTTAAAAATTGATATCATTTTTAGAATCATAATAATCTATAATTAATAATATGTTCAACACAGTTTTTAACAAAATAATATTATTGATTGTAATTAAAATTAATTACATTTATTAAGAGAGAAATCATCTTGACAAGGGACTAAACCGTAAACATACGGGCCAAAATGACCTATAAATATGTAAAAAATCCATTATATATCCATAAATTGAACCCATATTTATTTTAATATAATTTATACCATTATTGAATCACCATCTCTTAGTAAAAATGCTGGTGTAATTCCCTCTACAAGAATTTACTTGAATGCCACTCCTCCAATATAAAAAAACTCACCCATCCAACATATTTACACATCTAAACTGTATTATAAAACCATAAATAGAAATAGATAATCACCCAACATCTCTAACTTACATTTTTATTACTCTATTTTAGAGAAATTAGAACAAGGAATCCCTTTTGCGCAATGCAAACAGAGTTACCCAAAGAAGAGTTAAAATCCTTCCCCATGATGATTTCATTTATTTTCATTCCACACCACCTCATTTTATCTAATTCCATGAATATATAAAAAAAAATATTAATATATTTTTATTTATTATTATAATGGCTCAACCATCACATACACAATCATCCATCTAATTGGTAATGAACATATTATTCTTCTGTACGACAAACTATAGCATCACGAAATGATGTTGTTTTTTTTTTCATTTACAATTTTTCATGGGTTGTAATTCTGATAAAAATTATATATTTTTATTATATATATGATTTTATTATGTTTTTAGGATATTTGTATAATTAAATTATTTATATCTTCATTCATTCCATTTTTTATATGAACGATTAATTTTTTTAGCGATGTGCAGACAAAAACCATCTCAAAGCGATGTGATCCTTTAACACCATACATAGAATTTGTAAAGTATAAAAATAGAGAAATAATATTATATATATGAAATAATAATTAAACATTAATTATAATAAATAAATAAATTTATATTAATTTCATTTATTTTCATACTTTTAATATGACAATAAACTAGTAACATCATTCTTGCGTACAAACGACCTCAGTCTCCCAAAATGTTGTATTCCATTTAATAATTATATATAATATAGATGATAATAAAAACATATAATGAATATAAAACATATTTATATCATTTTATACATTTATGAAACCATGATATATGTATAAATACAAAAAAAGCAACGAATTATGGTACGTGTGAAAAATAAAGAGGATATTACCTGAAACATAACATTAACATTCATGAGGTAATATGCGGGTGGTATATAAAAATATATCTTATTATATATAAGAATATTTTTATGTTATATATATATATAATAAACATATATTTATTATCCAGTATGATTTGATTAGTATAAGTGAGACTCAAGAAAAAAGGTAATGGAGTTTCTTCTTGCTCTTCATTTCCCTGAGATACATGCCATATTAATCCCTCATTTAAATTTATTTGGTGTCTGTACAAAACATGGATGTATTTTGTTAATATAATAATTAAATTTAAGGGTATTTGAATATCCTCTTTATGAACATCCATGTTGGTTATGTTTGAAATGATTCCAAAATGATAAAGTAATATTTTCATAATTTTCCTTCTTTAAGACTCATGACATGTCATGAACCAATATTTTTATATGACATGTATATTAATCAATTGGAATATATATATCAGGAATCTAATTTTATACTGATATTGATTCTTTATTCAATTTTATTCATTCCATTATGATTTAAATTTACCAATTTGATAATGTTATATAGCTTTAATCTCTTGATTTATCGAAATGGTTTATGATTACGACCACATTAATGATTTTTAATGGTCCATATCTCAATAGCTATAATTAAATTTTTTCCCTCTGCATATTCGTTTTGTTTCCATATAATTGTACCATTTTTCAACTGATTGGTAATTATGATAACTAATATAATTTTTTATGAAAATATAACATTGTATCTTATTTCTGTTTCTAGTCTGTGCTCTTCTAAATACAATGTTTCCAAAAAATACTTGTCTTTTAATAATTTCGTATGAGGTTTAAATGAATCTTGTACACCTGACTTCCTTTTAAAAATTCATTTATAAATAATAATTATGTTATCATTTTCTTTTCAAAGAACTTTTCTAGATATTTTATGTACAAATAGAATGTTTAGAATGTATAAACATACCCACCATAATAGAAATCATCTCATAAAATGTTAAATTATATGTTTAATTTGTCAAATTTAAGGAAAATATGTTCTGAATATTTAGATAATTTGATGAATTTAATATTGTGTTTAAAGAAAATAGTTTTCACTTATGATTCATTTTATAAAGTGTTTTAAATTCTTTTCAATGCTTCCTTTGGTTGTTAAAAAAAGTTATTTTCAATAAAATCGACATAAATGATTTCAATCATTATTTCTATGTTATTAAAAAATTAAAAATTTAAATGGTTGTAAAATGTTTTCCTTATTATTTTCAATGTTTTCGTGGAATCATATTTCAAAATGATTTTAGGGGTATTCATAATATTTCAATGTTTAATTCAGTAATAATGTTATTTTCCTAATGAAATTCTTCAAACAAATTAACGATTACTTTTTTATAGGAAAAAGTTTTTTGAAATTGTTATATGAAAATTATTTTCAATGAAGTGTTATTTTACATTATAAATTTTCCAGGAAATCATAAAAATCATTCTCCATCTATGATGACATATATTCTAGTAGATAATGATTTAGTGGGATATGATCCAGCAATATAATTAATATTATTTATTGAGTTGTTTATTTTTTATGGAATAATGTTTATTACACAAGTCTCTATTCCATAGGTTATATATATTTGAAATCTATTTCTTTTCATGGGAAGGGATTTAAAGAATTATCCTTTCTCGTTTCTATAGGATATGATGTGAAAAAATATTTAGGATACCCATTTTATTTAATGGGTTAAAATATGATTTTTACGAAACCCATCCCTTTTATAGGTCTTTATATGTCAACTGTTTTATTATCTTGTTGAATATGTATGAATGGCATAATTATGTGATGGGTGATATCTATATATACCTCTAATTCATTGGCTGAATATTTATATTTCATGATATAATGATGGAAACCATGTTGACGAGCCTGATCCAAAATATGAAGATGGGGACACTACTGGAAATACTGTCTTTCCGAACGGTTCTGAACCATTGGAAAAGGCTGTAGAACCGTTGGTATATGTTATACCAACAGTTTTTCAAATAGTAGGGAAGTAAGCTATTGTGATAGCATTTACCAATGGTTTACTGTGAACTGTTGGTATAGAGTGGAGTAAAGCTAACATATCCCAATAGTTCTGCTAAACCGTTAGGATAGTTTTACCCAACGGTTATGCCAATCTGTTGGGATAGTTTTTAACAACGGATTGGCATGAACCATTTAGAAATACCAAGGATTAACCTATCCCAACAGTTCTCCAAAACCATTGGGATAGTTTTACCAACGTTTTTTACCAATGGTTCAATGAACCGTTGGTAAAAAAAGCATCAGAGATGCTATGCCAACGGTTTGAAACCGTTGGCATAGCCTATGCTGTGCAAATTGCACAGCAACCATCAATTTGCATAGCAGGTCTACAATTTTGATAGCATGCCTCTTTTTGTGATTTCCCTCCCATTTTCAATCCAATTATTATACCCACAATAAACTAACACATAAATATACAATTATTGTACCTGCAATAACCAACTAACACATACATATAGAACAAAATCATTCCCATTTAACGTATAATGCATCCAGGAACTATACACATCCATAATTAAATTAGAATTCATAACATAATTATAAACATACATAAATCATTTAGAATTCAATTTACAATTTAGATGATAATTATATGTGGATTCTTAAATTCAGTTCATAATTTGATCGGTTTTTTGTATACCATTTATTTTTACCTGAAATGATTTCCATTTTAATCAAATTACATACACCTACAGTTATACCAGCCACACAGTTCCTCAGATTGAGGTGGGGTTGACTCGTACATGTCACATATGACCCATGGATCAATCTGCTAAAGTATCGACATAATCCGAATGTGTTTGGTCAGTTTTCCGTATGCTAGTTAGTGTTTATCAATTAAATTTACGTCCTTTTGAAACAAAAGACAGACACTTTTAGTGGTGTCGGCCACACCACATCTCAGATTGAGGTGAGGTAAATTATTACACATCACATATGACCCATGGATCATTCTCCTAATGTTTCAAAAGAAACCGAATGCGTTTGGTAGGTTTTCCATATGTACTTAAAATGTTGTCCATTTTAAACAAAATAGAGACACTTAGACTGATTCCGGCCACACTGCGACTCGGATTAAGGTGGGGTTGACTCGTACACATCACATATTACCCATGGGTCGTTTTCCTAAAGAATAAACACATTTCAAATACGTTAGGTGGGTTTTGGGTATTTCAGTTGTTCTTTTCACTTATAATCCTGTCCATTTTAAACAAAAGAGGCACATTTAGAGTGGTGTTGGCCACACGACGCCTCGGATTGAGGTAGCGTTGACTCGTACACATCACATATGACTCGTTTATCGTTTTTCTAAAGTATAGACACAATCTGAATGTGTTTGGTCGGTTTTCGGTATTCCAGTTGATGTTTTTCACTTAAAATAACGTTCTATTGAAACAAAAGACAGCCACTTTGAGTGGTGGTGGCCACACCACACCTCGTATTGAGGTGAGGTTTACTCATACACGTCACATATGACCCATGGATCGTTTTTCTAAAGTATTGAAACAATCCGAATGTGTTTGGTCGGTTTTCTGTGTATACATAAAATGATGTCCACTTTAAACAAAATGCAGATAATTAGAGTGATCTCGGCCACACCATGCCACAAATTGAGCCCGGGTTGACTCGTACACATCACATAAGACCCATGTATCATTGACCTAAAGCATCGACACAATCCGAATGCGTTTGGTTGGTTTTTCATATGTATGTTGTTCTTTTCACTTATAATCTTGTCCATTTTAAACAAAAGAGAGACACTGTGAATCGTTTCAGCCACACTACGCCTCGGATTGAGATGAGGTTGACTTGTACAAATCACTTATGACTGATGGATCATTGTCCTAAAAGATCAACACGTTTCAAATGTGTTTGGTCAGTTTTTTGTATGCTAGTTGATCTTTTCGCTTATAATCCTGTCCATTTTAAACAAAAGAGAGAAACTATGAATGTTGTCAGCCACACCACACCTCATATTGAGAAGGGATTAACATGTACATGTCACATATGACCCATGGATCGTTTTTCTAAATTATCAACACAATCTGAATCCATTTGGTCGGTTTTCCATATGTACTAAAAATTTTGTCCATCTTAAACAAAAGAGATCCACTTAGAGTGATTTTGGATACACTGTGCCTCAGATTAAGGTGAGGTTGACTCATAAATATCACATATGACCCATGGATCGTTATCCTAAAGAATCAACACATTCAGAATGCATTTGGTCGGTTTTAATTATGTCAGTTGTTCTTTTTACTTATAATCCTATCCATTTTAAACAAAATACATACACAAGGAGTGATCCTACCACACCATGCCTCAGATTGAGGCAATTTTAACTCTTACACGTCACAAATGACCCATCGATCGTTTTCCTAAAGTATCAGCATATTCCAAAAGCATTTTCTTAATTTTCCGTATGCCAGTTCAAGTTTTTCAATTAAAATGACGTCCTTTTGAAACAAAAGACAGACAGTTTGAGTGGTGTCGGCCACACAACGTCTCATACTGAGGCAGGGTTGATTCGTACACGTTACATATGGACAATGGATCATTCTCCTAATGTTTCAATAGAAACTGAATTCGTTTGGTTGGTTTTCCATATGTACTTAAAATAGTGTCCATTTTAAACAAAAGAGAGACACTTAGACTGATCCAGGCCACACCACGACTCAGATTGAGCCCGAGTTGGTAGGTACAAGTTAAATATGACCCATGTATGGTTCTCATAAATTTTAAATGGAAACCGAATGTGTTTGGTCGGTTTTCAGTATTTACTTAAAATGTTGTCCATTTTAAACAATAGTGAGCCACTTAGAGAGATTCTGACCACACCGTGCCTCCGATTAAAGCGGGATAGACTCATACACATCACATATGACCCATGGATCATTGTCCTAAAGCATCAACACATTTCAAATACGTTTGGTCAGTTATGCGTATGTCAGTTGTTCTTTTCACTTACAATCCTGTCAATTTTAAACAAAAGAGAGACATTGTGAAAGGTGTTGGCCACACCGCAACTTGGATTAAGGCGGGGTTGACTCGTACACATCACATATGACCAATGGATCATTGATCTGAAGTATCAACACAATCTGAATGAGTTTGGTTGGTTTTCCTTATGTTATTTGATGTTTTTCAATTAAAAAGATGTCCTTTTGAAACAAAAGATAGACACTTTGAGTTGTGCCGGCCACACCGAGTCTTAGATTGAGGCGGGGTTGATTCAAACATGTCACATGTGACCCATGAATTGCTCTCCTAAATTATCAATAGAAAGTGAATGTGTTTGTTCAGTTTTCCATATGTACTTAAAATGACATCCTTTTGAAACAAAAGATATACACTTTGAGTGGTGGCGGCCACACCGCACCTTGGATTGATCCGGGGTTGACTATTACACATCACATATTACCCTTGGATTGTTGTGCTAAAATATCAACACAATCCGAATGCGTTTGGTCAGTTTTCCGTATTCCAGTTGATGTTATTAAATTAAAATGACATCCTTTTGAAACAAAAGGATTACACATTGAGTGGTGTCGGCCACACATCGTCTCATATTGACGCATGGTTTATTCATATAGGTCACATATGACCCATGAATCGTTCTCCTAATGTTTCAATGGAAACTGAATGCGTTTGGTCAGTTTTCCCTATGTACATAAAATGTTGTCCATTTTAAACAAAAGGGAACAACTTTGAGTGATTACAGCAACACAATTCCTCAGATTAAGGCTAGGTTAACTCTTAAAGGTCACATATAACCCATGGATTATTTTGGTAATGTATCAACATAATTTGAATGTGTTTGGTCGGTTTTCTGTTTTCCAGTTAATGTTTTTCACTTAAAATGGCGTCCTTTTGAAACCAAAGACAGAAACATTGTGTGGTGGCGGCCACACCGTGCCTTGGATTGAGGTGGGGATGACTCTTACACATCACATATGACCCATATATCGGTGTTCTATTGTATCGACACAATCCAAATGAGTTTGGTTGGTTTTTCGTATGGCAGTTGATGTTTTTCAATTAAAATGACGTCCTTTTGAATCAAAAGGCAGACACTTTGAGTGGTGCTGGCCACACTGTGTCTCAGATTGAGGCGTGGTTGATTCGTACACATCACATATGACCCATGAATCATTCTGCTAAAGTTTCAATAGATACAGAATGTGTTTGGTCGGTTTTCCATATGTACTGAAAATGTTTTCCATTTTAAACAAAAGAGATCCACTTAGAGTGATTACGGCCACATCGTGGCTTAGATTAAGGTGGGGCTAACTCGTACACATAATATATGACCCACAGATCATTGTGCTAACGTATCGACACAATCCGAATGGGTTTGGTCAGTTTTCCGTATGCCAGTTGATGTTTTTCAATTAAAATGACGTCGTTTTGAAACAAAAGACAGAAACTTTGAGTGGTGGCGGCCACAGCGTGCCTCGGATTGAGGCTGGGTTGACTTGTACACATAACATATGATTCATGTATAGTTTTAATAATGTATCGACATAATACGAATGTGTTTGGTTAGTTTTCCGTATGCAAGTTTAAGTTTTTCAATTAAAATGATGTCCCTTTGAAACAAAAGGCAGACACTTTGAGTGGTGCCAGCCACACCGCATCTCAGATTGAGGGGGGGTTGATTCGTACACATTACATATGACTGATGAATCATTCTCCTAATGTTTCAATGGAATGAAAATGTTTTTGGTTGGTTTTCTGTATGTACTAAAAATGTTGTTGATTTTAAACAAAAGAGAGCCACTTAGAGTGATTACGGCCACACTGTGCCTCAAATTAAGGCGGGGATGACTCGTACACATCACATATGACCCATGGATCGTTGTGATAAATTAACGACACAATCCTATTGTTTTTTATTGGTTTTCTGTATGCCAGTTGATGTGTTTCACTTAAAATGACGTCTTTTTGAAACAAAAGACAGACACTTTGAGAGGTGGCGGCCACACCACACCTCGGATGGAGGCAGGGTTGACTCGTACACATCAAATATAACCTAGGGATCGTTGTGCTAATGTATCGACACAATCTGAATGTGTTTGGTCAGTTTTCCATATACCAGTTGATGTTTTTCAATTAAAATGACGTCTTTTTGAAACAAAATGCAGACACTTTTAGTGGTGCCGGCCACACCGCAACTCAGATTGAGGCGTGGTTGATTTTTACACATCACATATGACCCAAGAATCGTTATCCTAATATTTCAATAGAAACCGAATGCTTTTGGTTAGTTTTTCATATGCTAGTTTAGTTTTTTCAATTAAAATGACGTCCTTTTGAAATAGAAGACAGACACTTTGAGTGGTTCCGACCACACCATGTCTCAGATTGAGGTGGGGTTGTTTTGTTAACGTCACATATGACCCATGGATCATTCTCCTAAAGATTTAATGGAAACTCTATGTGTTTGGTGGGTTTTCAGTATGTACATAAAGTGTTTTCCATTTTATTAGAATCCTCATGTGTCTATTAGTTGAATGGTATTTACATAAAATCATGTGTACATTCATATAAAATATTTTTATATCATTCTTAAAATGGATTAGATTTTAGTTTATCATTCTATGAAACATTTCGGAGCTAATAATGGAATGCCCTATAAATACATCTCTTTTATAACATACCATGAATCTATGATATTGATTAGATGTGAAAATGTGATTTACATTTATTATCATGATGAATATAAATAAAATATATATTATAGATTTTCTAGTATTAAATGAGACCAAGGAGGTGGGGGGGCTATCCGGCGTTGCTATCCGGGGGCTGTTCAGGGGGTTTCTAGGGGGGGGGCTATCTGGGGACTAAGGAGGAGGGTGGGAGCTGTGTGGGGGGTTGTTCGGGGGGGGGGGTGTTCGGGGGGTTTTCGGCGTCCAAGGAGGAGGGTGGGGGGCTGTCTGGGGGGTTGTCCGAGTTCCTGGGAGGAGGGTGGGGGGCTGTCTGGCGGGCTATTCATGGGGCTATCCGGGGGGGTGTTTGGGGGATTGTCTGGGTTCCAAGGAAGAGGGGGGGGGATGTCTGGGAGGCTGTTTGGGGGTCTGTTTGGGGGGATGTGTGTGGTCTAGGGAGGAGGGTGGGGGGGGATGTCCGGGGGCTGTGTGGGGGGATGTCCGGGGGTGTTTGGGGGGTTTTCTGGGGTTCAAGGAAAAGGGTAGCGGGCTATCCGGGGGGCTCTCTGGGGGGCTGTTCGGGGGTTGTCTGGGGGGTGTCCGGGGTCCAAGGAAGATGGTGGGGGTTGTCCAAGGTCCATGAAGGAGGGGGGTTTCCAAACACACAACCAACAAAAGGAATCAACATCCACAAAAACAGATAATATATAAAAATAACTCAATTCCAATACTACACTATGAGTCTAAATAAAACTAACAACTAGAATATATTAAATATCAAATATCAGTAATATTAGTCAAAAATGTAATGGATCCATTTGTCCAACATCACCATAATCATCATCACCCTCATCATCGTCCCCATCATCATACTCTCCCTCCTCAACGCCCTCCTCCTCACCCTCGTCCTCCTCCTCACCCCCGCCACCCGCCTCGCCCTCCTACTCTCCCTCCTCTTCTGCCTCAGACTCCTCGCCATCATTATCATCAAGTTGGACACCATCATAACCACCACTAGAAATTCCACTTGGTTCATCATATATAGAACGTATCGATGATATATATTCATCAAAAGCTGGGCTGGCATCTGCTGGAAGTGTTGGATGTTGAACTTCAAGAAATTTCATAAACGCACTGTTTTCCCTAGCAAACTGTTATGCCATCTCTGTGGCCCTTTTTTCAGCATGTTCTGCATGTTCCCTAACTTGTTGCAGCTCGGTGGCACTACAGCTCGTACATGAGAAGTTCCAATACCTCGTTGGGATTATCGTAGGTCGGCAACATACTCTGCCAGAATGCTTCTCTTCCAACAAATGATGTAAGTGATTTGTTGGACCTAAATTGTCTTGTTTTGGGCATCAATAGCCTCTAAAGTATCCTTTTACAAATATAAATATATCATCATGTTACAAAATAGATATTAAAATATAAATTCAACAGATTAAAACTTACAATCTACTGCTGATTTTCTTCATTGAAGGCACTTCCATCCTTTTTCTGTCTACTCGAGCAAAACAGTTTTTCTCGAGGCACAAATCCTTCAATATTTTGTATTTTCCTCTAAAATGACATTGAAATCTAAGGTTATATGAAAACTATATCAAACTGTTAAATAATTTAGGAAACAAAAGAATGTGTAAGTCATAAAGAAAACTTATAAACAATTGTCATACCTGCTTCCTCTCAGGATCAGGCATCATATGTGTCCCAGTGTGTGGAGGTATTTTTTTATCAATGTTCTTTTTATTTTTTCAAGATGATTCCTAAATAAAATTTGAAAATTCAAGGGATAGTATTAATGAAAAACATGAATGTTATTATTTAAATACCTCAAATGTTATTAATACCATAAATTGGGTACTCGTCCAAGGAGTAATCATCTGACGATACTGCTCTATAGTACAATCATCCATCTCTAGTACCGCCTCTAAATCAGTGACAACATTAGAAACCTAGCCAATATAAAACTCATGCTTGTAGGCTCTCCAATGGTCACCTAAATCCTTTATATATTCCGATCATGCACCCTCAACATCCGAAAAATTAAATCGAAGCTGACATAAAAAATATTAATTCATATAAACACAAAAATAACTCATGGAATTAAATAGAACATATTTTTTTACCCGTATCTCTGCCCAAGCTCTATCCTTGACCTCATGTGGAAAATGTCACCATGATAGTGGGATGATGATAATGATGTTGGATTATTTGGAAACCGTTGCCAAAAGAACTCTGACATTGTTGCCCTGTTTTCTCAACCATTGGGATGTCTCCATTATAATCCACCATAACCAGTGTACGAAGGTTCTATACCAAACATACGTGTGTACGCCCCCGCCCATGCCTCCTATCAGTAGACGTATCTGTCATGAATGAAAAATAAATATTTTATCAACACATGTTATAATGATAATAAAAATTGATAAAAGATTTTTTTAGGGTTCTATAAATATACCTGTGGCGATCTGATCGATGAGTGCAGCTGGATCCAAAGAAACTGATGGAACACCCTGTGGTGGAATAGGAGTCGAAGACGATGGAATATAAAAGCTCAGAGAGACAAATGTAGAAGGAAAAGAAGATGGGTCAGCTGTCTGATAGGATGCTGACTGGGGAGTGGGAATCATCATGGGATATGAAAATGATGGGCCAGAAGATACAGAAAGTAGCGAAAACATGGGAGGCCTATATATCCCATGTCTCCCTAATGACACACCAGGATCAGAATGTGGGAAGGATGACATGTCAGTTAGAGGGGCATGGTCTAGTCAGGTACATTCAGTTGCTCATCAACCTCTGGTACGAACCCTCCTCATACCACCGGCCTGAGTACTAGGACCAGTACTAGGCACCTCGTCGAATAACTGTCGACATATAGGTGGATCCTACAAAAGTGATAACAAAAAATTAATCACATGATAGTGTATATTCTTTAAATATATCAATTTGAAATAAAGTACTCACTATAGTCAATAATGATTGAATTATCAACTCCGTCATTCAAGGATTGTTCTCCATCATTTTTTTCCTTCGTCTCTCTTCAATTGGCTTCATTTCCTTCTTTTGAAAACAAATATGTTATTAATTACAAAAAGGAAACTAATGTGTAAACCAAAAAACTAAATATATGAGGGAATATGGGGATTTATTGTAATTTAGCTATCAATTGTTTTTGAAGAGCATGATTGGATTTAATAAATCATACAAGTTGTATTGTTCACCAATTTATAAATATTGTTTGACTATGTTTGAATATAGTTCAATTCCAAATAAGAAAAACTAATTCGAATAAAACTGCAACCAATAAACATTGAAAATTCACATAATGGTCAGGTCATCTATCAATTGTTTTAGAATAGCTTTAATGGATTTAATAAATCATACAAGTTGTAATGTTCACCATGATAGAAATATTGTTTGACTATTTTTGAATACAGTTCATTTCCAAATTAGAAAATGCAATTCAAATAAAACTACTACCGATAAATATTGAAAATTCACATAACAGTCAAGTCAGCTATCAATTGTTTTAGAAGAGCTTGAATGGATTTAATAAATCATATAAGTTGTAATGTTCACCAAGATAGAAATATTGTTCGACTATGTTTGAATATAGTTCAATTCCAAATTATAAAATAAAATCAAAATAAAACTACAATAAATAATCTTTGAAAATTCACATAACGGTCAAGTCAGCTAAAACATATTTGTGATCAATACTAAACCAATTTGAATATAACCAACCTTAACAACCCAACTCGAGGTAAACCAAAAGAATGGAGAACATGGATGAATGATCCTATATATTTTCAACCACAACATCAGGTTCACAATCAACTCTAACAATTGAGATATTGGAGTCATCAATAGAAATAAATGGATTGGTTCTAATGGAACTTGGGACAGTGTCAATTCTATCATCACCATCATAAAAAATATGTCTTGGAATTACTTCAACTATGACACCAAATTCAGGTCGAAGTTGGACATTGAAATAAAAAACATGTTTAGCCATTAATTCCAACACATATTGTTCTTTGGTAGAAAGAGTGTGATTCATATTAATTACTCAAAATCCACAATCATCAATAAACGTGGAATGTCTCGTCATCGAATCAAACCAATGGAATTTCGACATTGTGACTCGTCCATGAGTGTAATAATCCAATATTATTATATTCTCAACAACTCCATAATAACCCACATTTTCAAATCACGGTCTACTATCTGATGTACTGGCATAACATTATGTTGTGGCAGTAACCATAAAACCATCATATTGTGTCCTCATGTTCTTTGATAGTTCAGTGACAATAATTTTGTACCCATTGATAAAAATTGATTTATAGTCAAGAACCACATAATTAGGACCAAAATCAAAATCCCTTATTTCTTCAGAGACAGAGTCAAAATAAAAACTCAATACCTTCAATATAAATTATTATTAAACATAATTAAATATTGATAAACTTATTTTAAACATTAATTTTATTACCTTCAATTTTAACCAAGAAGAATACTCTTTTCTATGCAAAGTCTATCTCCTTCTCAATGATAAATAATGATGTTTCCTATTTATCATTGTTTTATATTCCTTGTAGATAAAAAAATATGAATAGTTTAATAGATATATATGTAAGATATACATAATCAATTTAGTTACCTGATATACTCATCAAACAAATCCCATTGGAAAAAAACCGTGTGATGTGCCATCTCCCTCTCTTCATGGATTAATGTCATTAGTGTATATGATCCAGGAAATCCTCTTATTTGAGAAGTGATGGAAAACTGAGTTCAATTTGGTAATACTGTTCTTATTCATTTCTCATTGGTCTGTTCAATCATGTAGTAAGATCAGAAAAATACATCGAGTAGAAATATATACATTCATGAGCCAAGTAACCGTTCACGATAGAACCTTAAGGATGATTTCTGTTTCGGACAAAAGAAATTAATATGAACATATTTCTTTCAGTTGGATACAAACAATGAAAAGAAACAGGTCCTCCGAGAAGTATTTCAGTGGGAATATGGATAGTCAGATGCGGCATGCATGTGAACAATGATGGAGGAAATATTTTCTCCAACTCAAATAAAATTAATGGGGCATCTGTCAACATTTATTGCAAGAACGACTTAAACATCTTCTTAGCACAAATATCTCTAAACAAATGGCACAACCGAATAAAATCCACCCTTACATTATTGGACAAAAGATGATGGATTTATATTGGAAGCAACTCATGTAGTAGAACGTGACAATCATGAGTCTTCAATGATTTTAGCTTCAACTTTTTTCTATTGACCCGTTTAGATATGTTTCTTGAATAGCCATCAGGAACACTAATAGTCTCTAATAATACTAGAAATTATTTTCTTTTAGGTTTAATCACAGAAGAAGCACATGGAATTTGTCTTTTATTTTCACTAATACACACAAGATGTATTTCTAGTCTGATTCCCCAATCCACCAAGTCATGCTGAGATCGTAAATCATCTTTTGTCTTCCCTTTGACATTTATAAGAACTGAAAGAAACATTTCGCATATACACTTTTCAATATTCATTATGCCTAAGTAATGAAGTAACAAATTGTTTGACCAATAAGGCAAATCAAAAAATATTCTCCTCTTCCTCCAATTGAAATAAGTTTGAGTGGAAACATTCTTTCTCTTTCCAGATTTCATTTTACCGTTACCGAAGGAAAAACTGAAATCATTCAATTCATTAAGCACGTTAGTTCCATACATTCACTATGGTGGATTATCGGTCTCTATGGTATTATCAAATCTTCGACGATTTATTCTATATGGATGATCTTTTGGCAATAATCGTTGAGGTCCCATAAAACTGAAACTACAGTGATGTATCAATATTCTTGATCTTGTATTTTTCATACAAACATGACATGACAATTTTCCCTTTGTTTTCCATCCAGACATCATTGAATAAGCAAGAATATCATTGATCGTCCACATAAGTATAACACGCATCTGAAATATGTCTTTCGAACATGCATCGTATGTGCGCACACCCACATGCCAAAGAAGATTCAACTCTATTATTAAAGGTTTCATGTACACATCAATATAAATGTCGGGATCAGAAGGACCATATATGAGTATACTCATAAAAGTGAGAGTTTTTTTCATACACAACCATGTGGTAAGATTATAAATGTGTATAAAAATTGGTCATGTGATGTGCGAAGTAAGCATCTTCCCAAACGAATTAAAACCGTCGCATGAATGACCCAACATCACATTACGCACGTCATATGAAATATCAGGATGTCGAGCATCAAATATCTGCCATGAAAATCCATATGGAGGATGAACCAAATCATCATTAGTATTCCTTCTCTCGGTATCATTCCATCTCATTTTTATTGATATGTCATTATACATAAAAATATTCTGGAGTCTGGGGATCATTGGAAAATGCCACATTACTTTCTGTGGAATGCAAGATTGTGTTCCATCAGATTTTGACTTCCAGAGGGATGTGCCACATTTTATACAATCATTTCATTCAGCGGTTTCCTCCCAGAATAAAATGCAATATTTCGGGAAAGCATGAATTTTGTTTCTTGAAAATCCAAGTTCCTCAACTAAATTCCATGACATATAGTGGTTTTAGGGAATATCTGCATCATCTAGAAGTAAATCTGTCAGGAGGGTAAGAATGTAATCTATTTTTGTATTAGAAATCTCAGACATAGTTTTCCCATGAAACAATCAGATTAAAAATTCCAGCTTTTTCATTTTATCTCATTTTTGATATACTAGAGTCGTTATATAATCATTCAATTTTTTCACCCTATCAATATCATAATTTTCACTAGATGCATCAGCTTTCCTCATATCGATGACTTATTGAGTCGAAATCCTTTCTTTTTCATGATGACTAATAAACAGATATCGATCATCTAACAAATTATCCATTCCTGTCTTTTCATTTAGATCATCACCAATTTGAGATTTCATTTTCTCCCCATTGTGATACCACACAAAGTAGTTTTCTTGAAAAAAAATTTTGATTATGTGGTAGGTGACCTCTTCACGGCTCATCAAAGGTCTACCAACACAATTGAAACATGGGCAGTGTATGCGACCACTATCTGATGCATTGGGAAATGAAAAATCTATAAATATCTCTAAATTGTTTTTAAAATCACTTGAGATATGATCAGTTTGATACATAAAACTTCTTTATACTCTTTAAAAAGAATTTATATAAGTCATTTTGTCATAAACAATTCAATAGGATTGATATTTAATAGAGAATACATTTAAGTAAATGATAATGGAGGAAGTTTCTTATCGATGTAGTGAACTATTAAAATAATGTAAAGAACAAGTAATCATAAATTAAATTAAAATTTATTTATATTCATTTTCATTAGTTCTATAAGAGGCACATACCTCAGGTCCCATCATGTGTTTTGGCATCCCAAATCATTCACTCATGTTCAATTACTAATTATTGGCGCCTCTATGTCCATACATTTGATTACCCAATTACTTCCCGAAGTCAAGCGCACCCCATGGGTGAATAAATTTTAGGCTTCTACACTAATAGGTTATTCCTGGATTTTAAAATGATTGAATATCATTAAGTATAGACAAAAACATTTATTTTTAAATTTGAGATTAATAATAAAGTATTTCAGTGATAACAACATTACTAAATTAAACTTGTGACGTATCTAACATTTTTATGGATGTCTACACATGCCAGAATGGGTAGTGAAAAGCATCCCCACCTTCATAAAAGTGAGTATTGGACAAGAAGGACACATAATATACATCGTACAATGAGAACCATGTTTAACTGACCCTAAAGAAATATTAGTACACCCATCGTGGGGAAATGGAATATATGATCCTGGTTAACTAATTAATTCAAAAGCTCGTATTTCATATTTTGTACACTATCTAAGGTAAGAAATCATGTGAGGATTGGTTTACATCATACAATTTCTTACATGCTAGTGAAACTGAAGGCTTGAATTAATGACTTGAGTTCACTAATTAAATGAGGGTAGTGGTTTCATATGCTGTGTAAATTGAATGATTAAATAAGGGTAGAGGTTGAATACACTATGCATGGTGGGGGAGTCTCAGCCGATTTATAAACTATAATAAATTCCCATCATTGTTAACAATAAGAAACAAAACCATCAAAAGAAGCTCCAAATAAAAAAGGACTAAAAACATCAAATAGTTCATGAATTCACTACTATGAAAGGTTTATCAACATGTTTAGCAGTAATTATATGTCTTAATAATTAACCACCTCTACAGATCGCAGTTTTCAAAAATAATCATAAGTTAAATATCTCAAAATATCTTTAAATCAACTCATTAATAGGCTCAAAATGTAAATATAATCTTGAACCAACCATGAAATATCTTTCACCACACATTCTCACAAACCCGTTATATCATGTGTTACTAAATACCAAACATACTCACATAGTGTACTATAACAAATTACATTACACAAGCCTTATTAAAAAAAAATCATTTTAATAAAACACATTCATCAAGGAATTTTAAAGAAATTTTTTTTAAAAAAATTGCTAAATATAATTAACCACATATAAATAAATTTCCAAGTAACAATTAATTACATGATGGAAAAAAACCATAAAAACTCTTTCTTAAAAAATCTAGAATACAACGAAAATGAATTTGAGATGCTTCTTCTTCGATGGAGGGTTAAGGATTTAATTAATTTAATTGATTGGAATGGATAATGTATAGACTAAATCAAAACAAAAAAATGATATACACATCAAAATCAAAACATAAAACTAAAATTTGAGATGAATAACAATTAAAAAAAGTTATCACTTAAATATTTTATGTGTATGAAGAATAGAATACCTGATTTGAGACGATTTGGATGTAGTTTGGTAGGTTTGGATGGGGGAAGTCGCGAGAGCAGCAGATCCCTGGACAGGATTAGTGTTCTATCGTGAATGGGGGAGAGAGCGGCTGATTGAGTATTTGGGGGATATATTTCCCAACAGTTTCTAAAAACCATTTGGAAAGGGGTGTCCAAGAGACCCTTAACCAATAGTTTAAACAAATCGTTGTTAAAGGGTGACCATTTCCCAACAGTTCAATATGAACCGTTGGGAAATGGTGTCTTGGACACCCTCTTTCCCAACAGTTCAATAGAACCATTGAGAATGGGTGCTTTGGACACCCCTTCCCAATTTTTTTTAGTAAACCGTTGGGAATGATATTCTTTTCCAAAGGCTTGTGCAAACCGTTGGTAAAGAAGAATTGGGAATACATGAATTTCCGGAAGTGGGATCCTCGAACCCTTACATGTAATGGAATGTGTCTATGGATAGTGGTGTGTCTCACCTAGTATGTTCACTCACCAGGAAGATGGAAGATAGATAAATATGTTCCACTTTGGGATGATAGGGAAATTAGATCGACTATGGGAATAATGAGAAACATAAACCCTTACAAGAAATAATCTATAAATTGGATTTATTTATGTACCTATATATATGTATAACCCTATGAAGTTTCGTGATATGTTCCAGAAATTTCTATATTATTATATGGAATGATATTAAATGTTTATCCATATTCATGAATTCTATGACTTACTCTTATGTTATTCTATCATTTATTGTGCAATTAATTTCTATATAATCCATACCATATGAAATACTAACAATTATGAAATGATTAATTTTTATATTATTGATGGTATAATCATCTAATGTTTTTTCACATTCTCATAACCTTATAATCATGTTTATTCTTACATATCTCCCTTCCATACCCTTACTCAGCATCTGATCACACTACTTTTTATTTATACTTCACCAGATAATAAAAATATATTTTATGAATGATATGTCTAATAGTGTTGGTAAAACTATCGAACCAAATGGGAGATAATGTAGATCACTCATGAAGAAATGTTTATGTTTCCATGTTTATAAAATAATAAAACATATATGATCATTGGGAATCTGTTTGTGTAAAATATTAGGTGTTCTAAAAAATTATGTAATGTCTATGTATGTTAGGACTTGGTAGTTATAGTTGTTATCAGAGATATGGTTTAGTCAAAAATTGGAAACTAGGATGAGAAAACATTAGTTACATATGAGGGGATATTTCTAAATTTATGTCTAGTGATGCATATTGGGATAATTAAAAGGATATGTAAAATTGTATGAAAATCTCTTGGAATATTGGTAATCGATAGAGAGAGTAGTATCCAAGAAATATATCAATATTTGCATACTATAAGTGAACAATTATTTGGAATAGATGTACATATGAATAAAAAAGCTTAAAATTTGTGATAGTCCTAACTCGAGTGGAACCTGATACACGACAATGATCATTAATATGTACCAGTATTAATTATCCTAGGGGATATGAAATGGGAATTTAAAAACAACTCAAGAACCATCATGGAGAAAGTAAAGATTCCTTTCCAATGAATAACATTTCAAAAACATATGGTCTCGTTAATTTATGAAGTATATTACATCCTAAATATAATTTATCATAAATACATGTGTTTTATTATGATATCTTTTTGTGACACTATGTTTTTTAGTTTCAATCAATAGTGGTAACAAGAAGGAGCATGGTTAATATTGATTTTATCATATGTATAATGTACAATAATGATGAAATTTGACTTCTAAGAGGAAATATCCTGAAAAAAATCTAGACTATTCTTGAGTACTAGTTGTACTACTGAAGATAAGTTGGTTGAAATCAACATGATAAATGAATGGGATATTCTTCTAGTATCATTTACATTAATTATAATAATTGTTATTAGATTAAGAGAGAGTAAGATTATGACATGATTTATATTTCTTATAATAAAAATGATTTATTTATTAATATGTTGATGATTCATGGTTAATGGTTTAAGAATAAATATGGATGAATAATGTATTTATGTTATAGAATTTATAGACTATGTTATATTAATCATGAAACATATAAGTACGTTGAGTAAATTTTTTCATTATGGATTTATTTAATAGTGATGAATACATAGTCGTTAGATTTAATAGAACATACATTTTTTGATTAAATTAACACAACCCTTATCTTTATTAAGATATAGATAATATTTTTTTAGAATCTATAAAGAGATGATTGTTGAAAAAAATTGTATAAAAATTGGATAATATCATTGACCTTATAACTAATAAATGACTTATTAACAATGTGGTATATCATGGATTATTCTTACCGCTTACAAGATTTAAATAATATATCCATGTTCACTATCACTCTCTATTAAAACATGATACTTATATTTCAAATATATATCCCTATTTTCACTTCCTGACTTATTCGGTCCTATGTGGAAACCAATTTAGATGTCACTTTGGGTAACAATTATTTTTCACACATTCCATTTTTAAAGGATTTCATAGAATTTATTATTAAGATGTGTGTTTCTATGAAGGAATATTGATGAATTAATACATTCATAACCTAAATAAACATCGAGGGTGAAATTTAATTTATGTGGGGTTGAATGTAACCCCTTAGGGTATTGTGAAATATTTTATTGAATTAATTTATTCATTTTTATATTCATTATTTAACACAACACTAAAAGTAGTTCTTTTATATGTTTTTATTTCAATATAAAAAACAACATTTTAACCATTCTCTGCATGAAACATTAATTATTTCATGTTTTACATGTAAAATGAGGTTAATGTATACAACATGAAAGACTATGGTTACTCGATGGCTTAATTATCCTATAAGACTGTGTTTTACTGAACATTGATATATTGCTAAATATAATTTTTTAATATAATAAAATATAACCATGAAATTAAATTAGTCATTTGGAATTTTATTAACTATCTCATGAATATAAATGGTTGAATTATTTAATTTTAAATGTAATTATAAATGAATATAATAAATAATTGAATACAAATGTAACGTTTAAAAACAAAATTTTTATGCTCACAAAGGACTTATCCAAATAAACTAAATTAAAAACTATTTTTGAGTGATATTAATATAATATATATTATATATATTTTATCATGTTTTTTTAAATTAATAAAATAAATTATAGAAGTGTATGATAATTTCAATCCCAATATAACACCTAAAACCAATATTTGTTTAAAGTAGTTTTATAATTACGTAATAGAAAATAAATTTTAAATAAAACTTTTGGAACATGACTAAATTTTTTATGCCCAAATAACAATAATTTTTTATAGAGATACATAAAAATTAATTTATTGGTAATTTTATGTATTTTTCATTGATGATTCATTTTTTGGATGAATATTGAAAAATAATTTATTTAAATTCAAAACAACATTTTCATACAATTTTTATATAATGTTAAATTGTATTTTTATTTGGTTATAAAGTATAATTATATCAATTATATATTAATTGAAATATTTAGGTGATTTGTATCAATTTCACTTTAATATTCTATACAAAAACACAACAAACTTTTGAACATTTTAACTTTAAAAACATGCATTGTCTTCCCACCTATGGGATTAATTTTCAATTTATTTCTACCCCTTATTAGATTGGAATATGGGAAATAGATTTCATATTTGTATTAACCATTTTTTATATGTAATTATTTGTTTTTGTATTTCTATAGACAAAATATTATTGAATTTAATTAAAATTAATTAATACGATTATGATGAAAGTTTTCATATCATAGGACTAAATATTAATATTCATGGGAAATAGCCTATAAACATTTCCAAAATCCATTTGATAGAAACATATAGACCATATTATATCATGGAATGAATTATAAAAATTACTATATCCTCTTTTCATAAAAATAACATTGGAAAAATTACGACATAAAAATGTAAAATAATGTCACTCCTCCTCATATATAAAAATTCACTCACCCATACCATTAATTAACACCTTTATTACCCTTTACTTCACAATAAATATACATAAATATGATCCATAACTCTATAACATAATCCTTTAATCCTCTCTTTGTGAATAACTATAACCATGAAATCCTTTTCTCCAATGAAAAATGTGTTACCTCAAGAAGATGTAACATCCTTCTTCAAGTTACATTATATTATTTTCTTTCTCCAAAAAAACAATTATTATTATTACATGATTATATAATAACATTTGTATCATAAATATATTGAGGTGTATTTATTCTAATGGTTCCACATATTATTACACACACATCCATCTAATGGGTAACGAACATACTGTTCTTGTCTATATTGAAATACCAGCTAAAGAATATATATAATTATATTTTACTTTACCTCCTCTCATAAATGGAATTTGTGATATAAAATATATTTTTTCTTTTATATTTGATATTTATGTGGTATTATTTTTCATTAAATATTATAGGAAACATATTTTCATGCCTTCTATTTTGAGTAAGTATAATCAATTTGTTTGGGGAAATGTGGACTACATCCACTTTAAAGCGATGTGATTCGTTCCCACCAAACTTGTAATGCATTAAAAAATCATTATGTGAATGTATATGATATATAAGAAATATTAAATCATCTATAATTATTATTTATTTGTATACATATATTTCATTCACTTTAATACTTTCAATTAGATAATAAACTGTAAACCACATTCACGCATTGGTACGAATATCTTTTTCTATGAATGGTGTATTCCATTTAAAAATAATATATTAAATAATAAATTATAATAATCATTTAGTGAATATAAATTATATTTATATATATAAATGAATTCATGAAATAATTATATGATTATAAATACAAAAAAAAATTCAAATTGAGCCAAATGTGAAAAACAAAGAAGATATTACACAGAAAGTACCCTTCACATGGAAGTGGTAATAAGTGGGTGGTATAAATCCATATATAGTATTATATATTATAATATATTACATTTTTTAGTTATAATATATTTATATTTATTATAAAAAAGGATTTAATGGGTAAAACCATAGTCCCGACATAAGGTAAATGGGTTTCATTTCATTTTTTATTTCTTTGAGATACATGCCTTATTCACCACTGGTGGGGTTTTTGCTTCATAATGTTAAAAAATCTGTCAAGTAATTTTGTCTCAGTCTTCCTTCATTAGGCCACAAGCCATGTTGTACAAGTATATTTATTTATTTATGTGTATATACATTGTTTTTATATGTTATATCAATAATATATTCCTTTTTTATGATATTTTAATCATCATGTATTTATATATTTTCAATTACTATTTGAAGATGCTGATGGGGTAACAGTTTACATATTCTCATCATTTATCTAGATTGTTTATGATTATTCATCCACTAATGAAATATTATAACCCATCACTAAAGAACAATCCTGAAATTTAATACCATTTAAATATAAATTTTATATCATGGTAATGGTACAATTTTTCATCTATATTGTTGTTATAATAATTAATAAATTGTTTTTATGAAAATATTACATCATTACCCATTTTGATCAGATATCTATGTTTTCTCAAAACGTTTTTTTCTATTTTTTTCTAAAATGTGTTACTATAAAACAATTAAATTAAAAGTGAATTTTTACCAATGTTTTTCCTTTTTAATATGTTGTTTAACAAAATAATTTTCTTGTAATTTTCTAGTCAACGATTTATTCTAAAAATTTATGTACAAAAGGAATGTTTATCATGTATGGGAACACATTTCTTTATGACCATCATTTCCATTAATAGTACTATATATGTTTATAATGTTATTTTTAATGAATGTTATTTCCTAATACTTCTGATATTTCTTAAACTTATAGTGGGTTTTGAAGAATATTTTTTTCTAGATTCATTATTATCAGAATGTGTTTTAATGGATTTTCAAATATTCCATTATATTTTTTAGGAATGGATATTTTTAAATAATTTGTTTTAATGATTTAAATTATAATGTATATTTTTCAAATAATTATCCATGAAAAATGTAATAATTTTTTTCAATATTACTCTATATTATTTAATGGAAATTGTTTTAAAAATGGATTAAATATTCATTATAATATTTTATATTAATTTATAGGGAAAGGTATTAGTAAATGGATACTATGATTTAAAAATGATATCTCAATAAATATATGATATTTTACTCAAGAAATTGTTTAAATTGCATGGTAAATATTTCATAATTTTAAAAAGATATTTGAAAATGTATTTGTAATGGAAATTTTCATGAATTTTTATTTTCTTTTAGAAATGATCAATGTAACTTTTAAAAAAACTTGTCCATATAAAATTACATACCTTGTGAAATTTTATGTTTTATTTGAATATGTTCCAATAATACAATTTATATTATTTCAATAATGGATTTTCTATGAAATGATGTTTATAACACATATTACTATTTTAAGTGTTATATGCTTTTGAAACCCATTTATTTTCATATGTCATTCTTGGATGAAATTATTATGAAATATATATTATTTTTATAGGATATTAGGTGATAAAATTTTTCTAATACCCATTCCATTTCATCAATTATGATATGTTGTTTGTGAATCCCATCCCTTTTTATGGGTAATGAAATAATGAATTTTTTATTATCATGTTGAACATGTATGAATTTTTTTTATGTAATGGGTGGGACTAATATCCCCATCCAATTCATTTCTTATTTTATTTGTATCTCATGATACAATGATAACAATCATGTGGTCATTCTGGATCCACGATGGGTATATTGGGAATCAAAATCCCTAATATTTAAATGTATATGGTTATGGATGCTGTGGTGTATTTCCATGTAAGTGTAATCACTATGATGATGGGGTATAGGGAATCATATTCCACAATAAGAAGATGGGGGAAACCGATCCTCAATGGGATGACCGGGAAACTGAATACTTTACTAGGAATGAACTATGAGTGGGTAGGTGGTGTTCCCTATAATGTATGTTCAATCCCCATAATGTTAAATGATAATTTCTACAAATTCATCTTGACTCATAGGGAATGATATTAAATGTTACATGGAATGCCAAAATTTATGGTATTTTTCCTATGTAAGGCTTTCATTGCTTATTCTCTTGATTTTTGTGTGATTAATTCATTATGAAATACTAACCATTACACCATGATTCATGTTAATGATATGCAGGATATGATATTCTAATTTTCAACCCCTGTTCTCTTACCCTTATACTCATGACTATGCTTACATAGAACTATTGTTCAATCATACTGAGCATCTAAGTTCACCCCTTTTTATGTTTCCTTATACAAGTTATGAATATATATATATATATATATATTATGTATTATATGTATTAGATGGGATATATTCTCAAAGAACATAGTGGGAGATAATTTAGGTCACCCATGTACTAGTGTTTATATTCAAATGTTCATAAAGTCAATACATTAATATGGTATTTGGTCATATATTCGTGTAATTAATTATGTATTCTAAGAAATGATTTAATTTATTTATTAATTATTATAATTTAATAGATGTCCATTAGAATAAATACATTAAAAAGGGTTATGTTACATAAATGTTTAATATATTTGGGATAATAATTGGAGTGAAACATAAAATTTATGATATTCAAATAATACTTGGACATATTTATATTTAAAATATATTCCTTTATATTCTCATTATTATGATATTGACATAATAATTTATCAACTATCTAATTCAACATCTATATTGATGTGGTATTTTATGTTACGAAAATTGATCAATTGGGTATATTTCAGATATAACATCTAGATAATTTGGGCTGTGATTTTATATTCCCATGTACATTTGAAATGGTAATTGCATTCATATTTTTTAACAAAATAATTATTTAATATTCATTATTGAATTTAATAATTTGGTATTAATTAGAAAGATATTGTTACAAAATATTCAAATCCAAATATTAATAAATATTGTGATCAACATATTTGGGATTAATATGTCTTATTATTGACAAATAATTAGGATAACATTAAAAAATGGTGATGAAGGATTGAAACCCAAATACCGACTAATAAATTTTCAATATAAATTTTTAATTCAATGTGATTCCATTTGAACCTACAATATTTATATCATCATTTATATAATATATAATAAATTTTGTTATTACTTTGATAAATATTTATTAATCATTATTAATGATGTTCCTATATACATCCTAAGAATGGATTATCATGATGTGAATTTGAGGATTGTGATAATTTTGATATGGTTGATTAATCACTATATAAATAATTGGTTCTCTGAATTTGTGATAAAAACAAGATTCCTTCATTGGTCATATAATAACATGTCATGGTATATATATGGATCAATTATAGATTTTCTAGATTAAAGATTGAATATGTGAATTTATATATAATATTATCTATATATTTCACTGATTTTATGTACAAACAGAAAAAATCATAACATTTAAAAAATTATAAAATTTAATAACCATTCTAACATAGAATCAATTAATGTTTATTTAGGTGATATAAGATGAAGACTCTATAAACGATCTTAATAAGTGTTTAGTCAATGAACCTGTAATAAAGAATCACTATATTTGTGAAGTGTTTGTAATATGACATGATTTATTAAATAATGTATTATTATTTTTACATAATGAAAATAATATTGTGATAGTTTAATACACACGTATAATAAGGACCCATTACTTAAAAAATGTATCACATTATTTAGAGTTAAAAATATTAATTTTTATTAATTATTTTTAGGAACTACCAATATAGATATAATAATAACATGAATAATTTACTAGAATAGATTAGTGAATATATCCAGATATAAGGTGATGATAATTTAAAAATTTATATAATTTGAGTTTATCATTTATTATTATTACATAATACATTACCATCATAGGAAGGACAAAAGATAAGATGCTTCTGATTGAAGAAAATGCTAGGATACGTTATCCGTATGATTATTGAAATATTACTTATATTCATGCTTATGTAAGTGTAGAACTAGAAATCATAATGTAGAAGATTAAATCTTATGATACCCAAACAATTTAATAAAAATATATCTTTGTGAAGATCATGAATATTTTGATATAAAGCTATATATGATATTTGAAAATTTTACTATTCATATCAATGAAAAATATAGTTATATAAGATTTGAAAAAATTATATGTATTTCATTTAGGATAAAACATAAGAAAAGATCATTTCAATTATTCAAATAGATATTAAATGTATATTATCATTGGATGTAAAATATGGTATAGAGATCATAAAGATAACTTATTATGGGAGATAATTATGCGAAAAATTTAAAAGTATATAGTAAAATTAATATTATATAAGAAATCATTGGATTCAAGTAATAAGGGCAAGAGAAAAACGTATTTGTTACCCAAAACCATATGAACATGGAATAACATAACCAATTATTTAATATATGGTCATTATAAGACAATTGTAGGTATAAAATTAATCTATTTTGTGGTGGATAGACTAAAAAAGTAAACATTAATTAGTTATATTCAAGAGGATTTTAAAGTATATCATTATTTAATGATTTAAAATGATAGGTTAAATATATTTTATTGATAACAAAATTAAATAAAACATGAGTGAGATCCAATGATCATATAATGTTTATATAGTGGTTTCAAAAATAAATTCAATGTAAAGATTAAAATTATAATGGATTATAATTCTCGGATAAAACATATTTATTATAAGACTAATCTTAAATTGGATTAAATCCAAATTTATTCCTCTCCTAAAGTCATTAGATCATAATATTAATCTCATTGTTAGGATGAATTATAAAATAATACAATTTTACACTAAATCATACATATTGATGAATATGAGGCCCTATATGGGAATAAATATAGAAAATAAACATGTTGGAAATAATTTATATAAAGATGACTGTTTTAAACTAATATTTCTTAATAAATTATACATATTCTTCCAAACAATATATCACATATCAATTTAGTTATGAGTAAACAGAACAAACAAGTAGTTAATCAAAGTCGTGGTATGGTGATTGAGTTTGGAGAAAAATGAATTTCTTTAAATAACACTAGGAAATAGAGTAATGGGAATTTGGAATAATTAAATTATTTATCATTTGGTAAATTAGGTGCTTATATATTGGAAATCAGTTGGGGATTGTCACTTATCAACTAATTATTCTAACAAAAATAGATCATGCGAACAATTCTTTGTATATATCACTTTTTTGGAAGGATATTATTGATCTATAACATTTATTGAAAACATATATGAAGAATATGTCCATGTTCTCTTTTATAAGAAATATATAATATATATCTCAAATGATGAAGATAATTTAGAATTAAAGAATTTCAAACCATTTCTTAACAAACTATGGGAAAACCAAAAATTATGTGATTAAATAGTGGATAAAAAGATTTAATGAGATAAAAGTGATATGATTTATTATCATCAATGTATCATTAATTAAATGGTATAATTTATTAATAGGGTGAAATATATAATAATATAGTTTTGATGTGAAACACCATATTTTATGATAAATATTTTTTACTCCGATTCTTTTTGTTTTATAATTCTCAAACACTTCAATAGTATCTTTAATGTATTATATGATATCTTGACACAATAATATTTGGAAGAAATACTAATGGAATAAAATTTTGAACCATGGAATTTTATAATTGGTTAGTGGAATTTTAATCTATTTTTTATTTTTTTGTCAATCCATAGTGGGTTCATCAAAAATATTGATAAAAAGAATTGTTACAATCTACATGGTTTCAATGTAGAAGGTGGTGTTATTCCACAGTGTTTTCCAAATTTTTTGCTAAAAAAAATAGTGGATTAAGAATATTTTATTAGGAAAATTATGTAACATGAAAGGATCAATGTGAATCAAAAAGCTGTACCCATTCGATGTTTTTGAACACACTCATCAAATTATGATAGAGGCATCAACTACACACTAATGATGATTTTTTTCAAAATATGAGTTTTATAAAACATAAATGTTGTGATCCTTGGAATGATTTAAAGGCTCTTATGTTAAAAATTTGATCTCAAAAAATTATTCGGAAAAAAGGTAATGTTTTCAAAGATATTTAGCATATTTTGGTCTATGTATTTTAATATGTGGACACCCCTTCGTTCGATGAAACATTTTCCAATAAAGTAATATTGTCTATATCATGTGAAAGACTTGTTAGAATAATATTTGGATTGAGTAAAAATTTCATGTATGGTTATCATTTTTTCAATAAATGACAATTGAAACTCATGGTTTGGATACCTAAAATATATCATGTAAAAAACAAATGTTTTATGCATGTACATGTATTATATTCAATTGTTTGAGTAGCATGAGTATCTTTTTTTCAATATCCAATTTGATTGATTTATTCATTCAAGTGAATGAACTCAGCACTATGGATCGTGTAGAGTCTCCTACTAGTTAGGGTAATATACATATATTAAAAAAATGATAATGTGTCCTTCAAGTCATTAAATTGAGTAATACTTCACAGGAAGTCGTAATGTGTGTTGATTTAAGGGAATTGTTCCATGTGAGGGAGTGTGCTATCCCAATAATAATATAAAGTTAATGTTCATGCACATATTTAATATGTTTGAACTTATATATACACAATGATTTAAAATTAGTGTTACTTGTAATGACTAAAATATTGTTAGGGATGTTTCTATATAGTATCTATTAGGGGTGAAAAAGGTAAATAAGTTGGGTTTTCTCGCTGCATGTGAGTGTTTAATTATAGAATGATTACTTTAGAGAGGTTTAACATGTTTCTAAAAATTTGGGAACTAGATCTGTAGAGACCCGAAGCTTGACGTACAAGGACATTACATTACCTTTGCAGAATAATTAGTACTTAACAAAAACACACACACAAGGACCGTAATAGTTTAGTATCATTGGAAACTCGGGATGTAATCTACTAATCATGGTGAAAGATCTTCAACATCTCCCATAAATATTCTCCCTTATTTTTTTCTTACCTAAAACCATTCTTTATATCCTGGGGAAAAGAAAACATAAAAGGGTGAGCTCAAATGCTCAGTAAGGGTAAACAAAAGAAATATCAATCACATCATATTCATAAGAACATAACTTTTGGAAATCTTAACTTGAAAAAGAGATCATAAATTCATAACATGGGGTAAATCATAGTAGTGAAATGTATTCCCAATAATCATAACATAAATCATGAAACTTTGTGGCATACACACATAATCATAGAGAATCATTTCTTATTAGTCAAGACTCATTGCCAAGACTATCTTAGTGGACAAAGTCCATTTCTGAAACGAGTTCACTCCTCATTTCAGTCCTGTTTCGCTCAACCGGTATAACCTACCGATACAACCATTTATATCTCATGAGATATAAAATCATTACCCAATTAATTGGAGGGAGATATAGGTCGCTCCCATCTCATAATGATACAATTCTTATGTGTTCCACAAAATCATAAATCATACATCATTGCATAACCCATGTAATAAAAATGGGATTCATAAACATCATTACATCATAAAACAATTCATATAAGATAAAGGAATTAATAAAAATTATTCTATCACAACATAATTAAATAAATTTAATAATATGGGTAGAAACATAACACTCTATTATCTTATATGGAAAATAATTTTGATAAAACACTTGAACTCCATTCTTGAGGAAAATATCCATTTTACTTCAAAAACACTTTTCCTTTAATAACATGTCATAAAATTCTAAACTAAAAGAAGTTGATAAAAAATAAACTTGAAAACGTTTAAAGGAATCTTCTTTTGAAATAATTTTTTAAAAATCCATTCATGCCGTATAAGTTAAAAAAACATTCTTCTCGTACTTTTGTCGGAAAAGTCAAAAAGTACCTCGTACGAAAAAACGAAAAAAATATTCCCTTCTTATCTTTTACTAAAAACTCAAAAAAGGATACAATTGGATATAAACTATTATATAATGATATAAATATTACATATTGAGGAAACATGGATGTGGATGATAAAATACACACTAGTAAATACCAAAGTATAAACAATCTCGGATAAAAATGAGATTGTGACATTTTCCATTACCTTAGGTCCGATTTGCTTCGTATGTGTCTGAACCTCCTGTATAATGATTTAAATAATATCATTGACTTATTCCAGAATCATACTATTTGTTTTGATATCATATATGGTTCACTTATGACTTTATATTACCCGTTCTTTTGTAAATCCCATGTTAAAGCAACGTTTTGGGTAAAATTATCTTATTTATCGTACATGTTTGGACTTGTTGTTTTTAATGTTATTATTACTTATATCATGATTTACTTACTTCCAAAATGTAAATCATGAGTTATATATCATATATAGTCAATATATATCAATAATATACAAGAATTTATAATTGTACATAACATAAGGAGGTAAGAAATGAAGCGCACCGTTCTTGGAGACGGTAAGCCGTACGTATGCATGAATGCTACTTTCATTTCTATTTCATATTTTAATGAAATTAAAACATAATGATACATAGGTATATTATAACTACATTATAATATCATATATAATATTATTAACCACATCCTTTATACATCCCACATATGGAATTAACGAATCACATCACTTTAAGGGGGCGATAGTCCGCACTTCCTCGAATGAGATTATCGTATTTACCAACTATGGAAACCCTAAAAGCATGATATAATTGGTAATTAAAGAATCATAAGTAAATCAGAAACATAATATATATTATATATATATACAGTTCCATCATAATGGGCACCATGAGAGGTGGTAGGAGAAAATCGAACAATCATCGTTTCGTGAGGCGTTAGATTGCCATCAGAGAAACATTATATTCTTCATCCATTAGATGGAGTTTTGTGTAATTGTAGTTATAACACATCTCATAACAACATAATAGTATATTTATGATATTTATGTTGTTACAAATGAAAGGATAAAAACGATTTATGGGTTGGAGAAGTAGAATAAAAGAAAACAACTTAAGAGAAAGTGTTACCTTTAATTTTGGTAACTTCGTTTGGTTTGAACCAAAAGGACTTATTCAAGTGTCTTCTGGATAATGTAAGGCTTCAAGGGGGAAGAGAGAGATGTAGGGAGCTTATTTGGGCAGAGTTTGGACGATCCAAAAGGCTTTAGAGGTGTGTGGAATTGCATAGATGTTGTTTCTTTTTATAAGGGAGAGGAGGGGCTCTTTAGGAAAGTGTGGAAATATTATTTTATTATAAACTTATCTTAGGTTTGAAATGGTCCAAAAATAATTAAGGATGAAGATAAGATGACTCATGGTCGAAATAAAATCATCCAATCAAAATTGGACATGTTTTGGAAAATATTTTAATCATTATAATCTTATTTATTTAAATCATTTATTAATGCGGTAAATACTTCATCATTATTGTGTCATAAGAAATTTAATTTATTTGGTGCCTCAAAATTATAAAAAAATATCATTATGTTGGAAATCTTTTTATTTATAAAATGAATATATATAGACCAAAAAATAGTTTATATAACCCCTTATAAAAATTAATTACTAAAATATTTTTGTTAATGTCAATTTTATCTTTACATTAAATTAATTAATCCAAATTTCCATTGTCACAACCAAGTGGATCAATGGGGTCCCAAAATCGACCCAAGGATGCCCATGGTCGGACACTACTCATCCCATAAGGGTTGTACAAATTTCAAGGTAATTTTGAATTATTATAATATTCTTTTAACCCTGAATTACCCTATTTACATTTAACCGTAAAAAAAATTACCGTAGTTACTATTCATAATATCAAAAAAAATAAAAGTAACCTATTAACATAATTTGGACTCAGTGATTCCAAATATGGAATCCATTTTTCAAAATTCAAAACACAGAAGTTGCAGTAATTAATTTAAAATTAATCCCGCTGTTAAGAAAACGGGTTTTAAAAGTTAAAACATTGCCAAAGATTAAAATGTTTTTACCTATGAATTCAATTTAAAATTAATGATAATGAAATAAATTATATTAAAAGGGTAAAAATATATTCTATTTATACTTTAAAAACAATCAAAATTATAATTTAACCATATAAAGTGTTGTGATGAAAAAAAGTTGTTTTTAATTAAAATATAGCGTGTTTTTACAATTCATTAAAATATGAATGATATCAGAATAATACAGAAAATTAGGCCTAAGATATATTTGATATTATTAATTCAAAAATTATTTCTATTTTACCAAATTCAATATATATCAGTTGCATTAATTATTTTAAAAAATAATTCCCATCGTCAAAACAAATAATGTGTTTTTAAGAGAAAATAACTATCAAAAGATTGACAGTTGTTTATGTCTGGTTTAAATGTGAAATCTCATTCAATGGTCAACATTGTATTAAATGGTAAAAATATAATCTAAATATATTTTAAAACCACTCAAATTAATAATTTATCACTATTAGTTATTTCTATTAAAAAATTTGTTTTTAATTAAAATTTTGTAACTTTCACTATTCATCAAATATGAAAGTTATCCGAAAAGTACCAAAATTTCACCTTAGGGTAAATTCGATACTCCGAATCCAAAAATGAAGTCCATTTTGAGAGATAAAATTTCTAAAATTTTAAAAGGTGGTTATTACTATTCATAATGGCTAGTTTTAATAATATTTTAGTAGCATATCGTTGTTTAGTGAAACTAAGTATTGTGTACTACACACGCTATTGAGGTAGGTCACGATTGCGTGTAATGCAAGGAAAGTCAAGGATTCATGTTGTGCAAGAATCCTTCATTGTTTCGTATAACAGAATCCAACCATATTTCATTTATACATTGAATATATATAAATATATATACTCAATGTTTCATAGAATAACTATTATCAAAATTGGATGTAACACGATCCAAGAATAGTGTTGCGTATACTGCAAGATAATACGGTGTTGCGTATAGCGCAAGGTAATATTGGTGTAGCATACAACACAAGACATTAAGGAATTTAAAATAATATTTTTTATAAAATCCCGGGGTTTTACATTCTACCCCCCTTAAAATGAATTTCGCCCTCGAAATTCATTGCGCTTATAAATGGTTTTATATTCAAAAGTTTCTTTAATAGAAACCCACATCATAAAAAGGAATACCAAAACCAATCTTTAAAAACAAATGTATGAAACGTAACGGTTACCCAAATAAACTAATCACTAGGTTTCCACATAGGTGAAAATATGGATATGGAAGAGAAATCTAACCATCATGTTCTGATGGAGAGTGGTAGAGAACATGGCTTTGAAAAATCCAACAATCACAAAGATATTGATTTGTGATGATCTAAGGTACCATCTGATTCATCGGATATAAGGGAACTAGGAAAACATTTTTGGTTTTCAAGATCATTTCCCTAAATTTGATGAATTAAAAAAAATACTTGCATGATTTTGGTACAATCACACTGTTGTTCGTGAATTGAACAATTTCCACTTCATACCTTAATGAAATGAAGTTGAATTTTTTATTCGTTATGTGTTAGCAGATCATGTGATAGAATGATGGGTCATTCCATCTCTTACAAACAAAAGGTTAGCAAAAGTTATAAGTACATCTTATGGTTAGATTAATTGCATAAGGTTCCAAAAATGAACTTATACTTCATATATCATACCACTTAATAAAATAAAACAAGTTTCTACTAACCAGGGACTTCCTATAGGCCAGTGGTAGGCGTTAAAGGTCAGTTGCACTTCGGTTGTGTGTTCGATTCCCACAACCTTGTCCGACGCGATGGGTTGTTGCCCATCATGCAGGTTGTCCATTTTCTAAAGCTATATTACTATATCATCCCATCAATAATATCGAAAAAAGTTCTATCCTAACTTATGTCCAACATAATCCATTAAAATCATTAAGATTATCTAAAATACTTATGTCCAATCTCATAGTATAAAGAAAATCATTACCTAAAATGTCACAAAACAATCACCTGAATGCCATCATTTATCCCCCATATATCATAAGATATATCTTGTTGGTCAAATTACAAACATGTGAATACCTTAATCATGTATTCTCTAGAAGAATGAATACCCATTGAACCTTAGTGAAAACTTTAATGCAGTCAAAAGTTAACTCTTTCCACACACCAAAATCCAAAAATTCAATATACTCAATCCATGATATAACCTTCTCCTTATATCAGTCATGAGCTCATGAATACGGTCAAACATTTCATTTTCTCGTTTTCCTTTCATTATGTGCATATCATCTTTTTTTCCAAAAATATCTCAATCACATACTATGGTTACCGGTACCATTGAACACCACAATAGACCAAAACATAAATATTCCAATATTCCACGATACTATATAATACACTATTTTAGAATCCCATTACATAAACACTTAATCATTCCATCACATTGTTGTCATATTCAACATCTCCAATAGTGATCGCTTGTGACTTCCCATTGTCTGTTTCCTTAAGTGGTTGCTCTTGTCGATCATCACTAACCCTTGGATTATGGAATTTATTAGCATAATGCCCCATTTCCTTTCACTTGAAGCATTGAAGTGTAGTAGGTTCATTTTGTGTATCCCTTCCTTTGATTGCATCATTAAACATCTTCTTCCCATCATTGTGGCATTCAAATGCCCGATGACCATCCATTCCACATTTGAAACATTTACTTGTTCCATTAAGACAATCTCCACCATGTTTCTTTCCACACATTGAGAATAACGAAACACTCATCTTCTTTTCACCATTATTCTGAGATTTCTCCTAGAACTCCATCTTTCATTTCTTATCAAAACTATGAGATGGATACGTAAAACCAACTTCCATTTCTACCTTGATAGCACAACAAACAATTAATTCAATGCTACTGAAGTCTCTTATAGCTAATTCCCTTCGAAGATTTGGTTTTAATCCACTGAAGAATCAATTAGCTTTACTTTCAGGTTGGATGATAAATCCAGATGCATACCTTGCAAGCCTTGTAAAATTCGATTCGTATATACCAACAGTTTATCATCCTTTTGGTTTAGTTCAAGAAACTCCTTCTCCATATTTGTTCGAAGAATACGAGGGAAGTACTTATTGAAAAATAAGTTCATGAACTCGTCCGATTCCATGGACTCAATTTCATCTCTTGGCCTCGTATTCTTGAAAATATTCCACCATTGATCAGCTTCACCTTCCAAACAATATACTACTAAGATGAATTTATCATATTCAGAACATTAAAGAACAAAAAATATCTTTTCAGTGGTACTGATCCATTGTTCAACAACAAGTGGATCAGATGACCCACTGAAAGAAGGTGGACGTAGCCTCATGAAGGACTCAATAGAATATTGTTCCCTTCTCTGCTCATTTGGATGTCCATAGTGATTCATAGCTTGTGTGAGTATAGCAATAAGATTTTTCACTCCATCTCCCATAACATTTGTTTGTTCGGGAGGACAATCATTGCATTGTCCATTACATTGATCAACACGGTTCCTTCGGGTTCCAGCCATCGTCTAAAACCCAAAAAGAATAGTGTGAGAGGAAAAATCACGCTAGGGAAAACAATATTATAAAGGGGGGGTAACTTCAATATCTAACATCGTGGGTTACTGTAATTATAGTGCAATAACCTATACTTATATTTAAACTTAGGAATATCCCTAGACATACCTTAGAAATATCTCTAGGGATCTCACTAAAGTTCTCGCATCATAGTTTCCAATGGTTGAATAAACCTTTCCCTTGATACCAACTATAGAGACCCGAAGCATGACGTACCAGGACATTAAATTACATTGGCGGAATACTTAGTACATAACAAAAACAGACACACATGGACTGTAATAGTTTAGTGTCTTTTGAAACACATGACATAATCTCCTAATCACGGTGAAAGATCTTCAACATATCCCATAAAGATTTTCCCTTCTTTTTTTTACCTAAAAACCTTTCTTTATATCCTAGGGAAAAGAAAACATAAAAGGGTGAGCTCAAATGCTCAGTAAGGGTAAACAAAAGAAATATAAATCACATCATATTCATCAGAACAATACTTTTGGAAATCATAACCTGCAAAAGAGATCATAAATTCATAACATGGGGTAAATCATAGTAGTGAAATGTAATCCCAATAATCATAACATAAATCATGAATCTTTTTGGTATACACACATAATCATAGAGAGTCATTTCTTATTATTCAAGACTCATTTCCAAGACTATCTTAGTGGACAAAGTCCATTTCTGAACCGAGTTCTCTCCTCATTTCAGTCATGTTTCACTAAACCAGTATAACCTACCGTTCCAGCCATGTATATCTCATGAGATATAAAATCATTACCCAATGCATTGGAGGGATATAGAGGTCCCACCAATTTCATAATGATAGAATTTTTATCTATGCCACAAAATCATAAATCGTACATCATTGCATAACCCATGTAATAAAAATGGAATTCTTAAACATCATGACATCATAAAACCATTCATATAAGATAAATGAATTCATAAAAAAAATTACATCACAACATAATCAAATCAATTTAATAATATTTGTAGAAATAGAACCCTATATTATCTTAGAAGGAAAATAATTTTGATAAAACACTTGAACTCCATTCTTGAGGAAATTATGGTTTTTACTTCAAAAACACTTTTCCTTTCTTAACATGTCATACAATTCTAAACTAAAAGAAGTTGATCAAAAATAAACATGAAAACTTGTAAAGGAATCTTCTTGGAAATAATGATTTAAAAATTCATTCATGTCGTATAAGTTAAAAAAACATTCTTCTCGTACTTTTGTCGGAAAAGTCAAAAAGTACCTCATACGAAAAAAACGACAAAAGATTCCTTTCATATATTTTACTAATAACTCACCGAAGGGTAAAATTGGATATAAACTATTGTAGAAGGATAAAAATATTAAATATTGTGGAAACATGGTTGTGGATGATAAAATCCACCACAGTAAATACAAAAGTATAAACAATCTCGGATAAAAATGAGATTGTGATATTTTCCCTTACCTTAGGTCTGATTTGCTTCGTAACTGTCCGAACCTCCTATATAATGATTTAAATAATTTTATTGACTTATTCCAGAATCATACTCTTTGTTATGATATCATATATGGTTCACTTATGACTTTATATTACCCGTTCTTTTGTAAATCCCATGATAAAGCAACGTTTTGGGTAAAATTATCTTATTTATCGTACATGTTTGGAATTGTTGTTCTTGATGTTATTATTACTTATATAATGATTTAATTACTTCCAAAATTTAAATCATGATTTATATATCATATATATTAATTATATATCCAGCATATAAAAGCATTTATAATAGCACATAACATATGGAGGTAAGAAATGAAGCGCATCGTTCATGGAGACGGTAAGTTGTACGTACGCATGAACGCTACTTTCATTTATATTTCTTTTTTTAATGGGATTAAAACATAATTATACATATGTATATTATAATTACAGTATTATACCATATATAATATTATTAACCACATCCTTTATACATCCCACATAAGGTATTAACGAATCATATCACTTTGAGGGGGTGGTAGTCCGCACTTCCTCAAATGAGATTATCGTATTTACCGACTATGGAAACCCTAAAGGATTGATATAATTGACAAGTAAAGAAGTATAAGGAAATAATAAACATAATATATATTATATATAAATACAGTGCCATCATAATGTCCACCATGAGAGGTGGTAGGAGAAAATCGAACAATCATCGTTTCGTGAGGCGTTAGTTTGCCATCACATAAACATTATGTTCTTCATCCATTAGATGGAGGTGTGTGTAAGTGTAGTTCTAATACTTCTCATAAAAACATCCTAGTATATTTAGGATGTTGTTTTTGTTACTAAAAGAATGGATAAAAAAGTGTTTAGGGGTTGGAGAATTAGAATAAAAGAAAACAACTTAAGAGAAAATGTTACCTTTAATTATGGTAACATCCTTTGGTTTGAACAAAAAGGTCTTTTTGGAGTTTCTTCTGCATAATGTAAGGCTTCAAGGGGGAATAGAGGGATGTAGGGAGATTAGTTTGGCAGAGTTTGGATGAGCCAAAAGGCTTGAGATGTGTGTGGAATTACATAGACGTGGTCTCCTTTTATAAGGGAGAGGAGGGGCTCATTAGAAAAGTGTGGAAATATTATTTTATTATAAACTTATCTTCAGTTTCAAATTGTCCAAAAATCATTAAGGATGAATATAAAATGACTCATGGTCGAACTAAAATCATCCAATCATAATTGGACATGTTTTGAAAAATATTTAAATCATTATAATCTTATTTATTTAAATCAATTATTAATGAGGTAAATACTTCATCATTATTGTGTCATAAGTAATTTAATTGATTTGGTGTCTAAATTTTATTTAAAAAATATAATTATATAGGAAATATGTTTATATTTCCAATTAATATTTATAGTCTAAAATATAGTTTATATAACCTCTTATAAAAATTAATTACTAAAGTATTTTTGTTAACGTCAATTTTGTCTTTACATTAAATTAATTAATCCAAATTGTCATTGTCTCAACCAAGTGGATCAATGGGTTCCCAAAATCGACCAAAGGATGCCCATGGTCGGCCTCTACTTATCCAATAAGGTTAGTACAAGTGTCAAGGTAATTCTGAAATATTATAATATTCTTTTAACCTTGAATTACCCTATTTACCTTTAACCGTAAAAACAATTACCGTAGTTACTATTCATAATATCAAAAAAAATAAAAGTAACCAATTAACATAATTTGTACCCAATGATTCCAAATATGGAATCGATTTTTCAAAATTCGAAACATAGAAGTTGTAGTAATTAATTTAAAATTAATCCTGTTGTTAAGCAAGCGGGTTTTAAAAGTTAAAACATTGCCAAAGATTAAAATGTTTTCACCTATGAATTCAATGTAACATTAATGCTAATGACATACATTATATTAAATGGTAAATATATATTCTATTTATACTAAAAAAATCAATATTATAATTTAAACATATAATTTATTGCGATGAAAAAGTTGTTTTTATTTAAAATATAGCGTGTTTTTACTATTCATTAAAATATCAAAGTTATCATAATAATACCAAAAATTAGGCCTAAGCTATATTTGATATTTTGAATTCAATAATGATGTCTATTTTACCAAATTAAATACATATCAGTTGCATTAATTAATTTAAAAAATAATTCCCGTCATCAAAACAAATAGCATGTTTTTAAGAGATAATAACTATCAAAATATTGACAGTTGTTTATGTCAGGTTTAAATGTGAAATCTCATTCAATGACCAACATTGTATTAAATGGTAAAAATAGATTCTAAATATACTTTAAAACAAATCAAATTAATAATTTATCACTATTAATTATTTCTATTGAAAAAGTTGTTTTTAATTAAAATTTTGTAACTTTCACTATTCATCAAAATATGAAAGTTATCCGAAAAGTACCAAAATTTCACCTTAGGCTAAATTCGATACTCTGAATCCAAAAATGAAGTCCATTTTGAGAGATAAAATTTCTAAAATTTTAAAAGGTGGTTATTACTATTCATAACTGCTAGTTTTAATAATATTTTAATAGAATATCGTTGTTTAGTGAAACTCAGTATTGCGTACTAAACATGCTATCGAGGAAGGTCGCTATTGCGTGTAATGCAAGGCAAGTCAAGGATGCATGTTGTGCAATAATCGTTCATTCTTTCATATAATAGAATCCATCCATATTTCATTTATACATTGAATATATATAAATATATATACTCAATGTTGTGTAGAATAAATATTATCAAAATTTTGTGTAACACGATCTAAGAATAGTGTTGCGTATAATGCAAGCTAATACAGTGTTGCGTATAGCGCAAGGTAATCATGGTGTATCATACAACACAAGACATTAAGGAAATTAAAATAATATTTTTTTTATAAAATCCCGAGGTGTTACAAGATCCATATCATTAAAATAATATCTTGACACCTTGATTAAACCTTATAGAGACCTAGGCTTAGCATACATGGATATAACACCATTTTTGATGGATATATAGTACATTTCAATATATATTCATGTGGACTATAATAGTTTACTATCATTGTATACATTGAAATAAAATCATATATCCCCTTGAATGATTTTCAATAGATCTGATAATGATCAACAACTATAGTAATTGTTCCAAAAAAAATTCTTCATAACCTAGAGAAATAAAACACAAGAATGGGGTTATATTAGATGAAATTAAAGATAAAAAAAGAAATATGTTTGCATGACATGAAAAAAAAAATAATGTATATAACTTGAGAATAACATTTCAATATCATTCCATTCGTATTAGCGATCATAAATTTTTTTGGCAGTTTATAAGAAACAGATCATAAGATAATTAATAACATAATTCAAGAAAGCACAACATAGTAATGAGACATAGAATTTAAAGCATGCACATTGATTTAAAAAAATTTTAACATGTCAAAAATATATGTTCACTCACTATGTTATGGAAATAAAATCAGGCCCCTAAATCAACTTTTGTACATTCTACCCAGTCCATGAATCACATTTTGAATGTGTAATCATGTTCACAAATAACTTTATGGACAGTAAATTATGTCCATGAATAACTGTTTCAACATGTAATCATGTTCATGGATATACTTATAGGCATGAAACTAGGATCATTAATAACATTGTAAACATTTAATCATTTTCACACATAATATTATGGACATGAGACATCTTCCATTAATAACATTATAAATGTGTAATCTTGTTCACAGATAACCTTGTGAACATAAAATATTTTTTGTGCCTAACATTCTGATCATGTAATCCTGTTCACTCATAACATTTTGAACATAAAAAAATATTCAAACATAATCATATGGAAATGAAACCACATAAATTCATAACATGTTTACCACATAATAAGGTTCCCATATAACATTAAAACCATGTAATTAGGTTCATGTATAATTTTATAGTCACACAACCAGGTCAATGCATATCATTGTGAATGTGAATTTTGTTTCATGCATATCATTTATACTTATGAGCGATCCATCATTACCCAAAGCATAGGGGAGAGATATATATCCGAAAAATCTCATAAGAAAATTCTTTATATGTGTTTAAAAAGACAAATAAAACATTCATCATATCATGGTGCACATAAAGAGTAGGTTTTTGTAAACATGAAATCATAACCCATAAAATTAAATGGGTATCAATAACATATCATTACATCATAACCTATTGAAAAGGGATAGGTTTGAAAGTCATATAATAAATACATAAACCTTAATGGAAGTAAATTTCAAAAGACTAAAACCCTTAAAAGACAAAAAAATGAAATACTCAAATAACACCTAAAATAAAAATTATTTTCATAAATTCCATGATATTAGATTTAACACATTCATTGAATGGATATGAATGGAAACATGATATAATTACCTAAAACAGAATGAATAACATCATGATATTTCATCATAAATAGAAATTAATATAGATATATATTTGAAAAACAATTCTTTAGTAAAACATTCTTTAATATACGAAAATTTATTTTAAATACATAATACCATTTAAAATCATTTTCATAGTAAATTTGATGAATAGTTATATAGATGAATTGAAATCCTTTTGATATTATTTGTGCAAAAAAAATATAAAATAAGAATCAAAATATTTGAAAACGCTTTTTCATTAAAAATAAATTGGAAACAAATAAATAAAGATTGTAAAAGATTTTAAACCCATATCTTTTAACATACTTTCAAAACATTTAAATAAGGCTTGAATTTTTTTAATTAATATTACTTGAAAACATATAAAAAAGTTTGCAAACATTTTGAAACAATAATTACTTAATATTTCATTTATAAATAATTTTAAAAAAATCATCGTTTCAAAAACTTCAATGTTAGAATCTGTAAATTTACAGAGAGTAAATCTAGACATGTTTTATGAGGTAAAAAAATACATTTTTTTATTGTCAAATGGATATAAAAAAATTCTTATTCAGAAGAAAACAAGAATATTACTTTCAATATATTGGTCAATGAAAAAAATTTAATTATTTATTTAATGATTATTGGATAATGGTTTAATTTTTTTAACCCCTTTTGGAAAACATGTTTTGAAGGCACCTAAATTTTCAATAGAAGATAGGTTAATGTTATTCTTTTTTAAAAATGATTTTTTAATTATAATATTTAGAAAATTGTATAAATATCATAACAAGATATGATAATGCCATTCATAAATAATGGATAATAACATTCTTTAATTTCATTAAGATACATACCATAACATTTCTTCAATTTTAAGCAAAAACATATGCAAACATGAAAAGTGATGAGATTGTCTCAATAAACTCTTCTATCATTATAACATTAGATCAAACTCTCTATGTAATAAATGAAAACAAATTAAGCGTAAAATATGATGAAATTATTTTGATTCATGATAATGTGTGTAAAATTGATTTATATAATCAACTAAGAATTATTTTATGTGAATAAGAAAACATCAGTATCAAAGAAGGAAAATTATGATAGAAATATTATTCCCATTAGTATCTTTTGTAGAATAATCCTGACAAAAATGTTTCAAACATGAGAATGTGAATAACCATAAATGAAATTAAAATATAAATATAACACAATCATGATCAGTATATACACCACACAAAATGAATTAGTGGTGAACATAAAATGTATCCCAATGAAATTAAATGTGAGATGAAATCTCATTCATTTGTGTCTTCACTCTGGTCTTACTCATTCATGTTTATAGTAAAAATAATATAATTGTGTTATAAATATTTTACATAAGACAAATGTTAAGTATAATACGATATATGGTTTTGTTATGACTGTATTTTACTCACTAGTTAACGATCAAATGTTAATGTTTCCCTACAAGTAATATTCACTTTATACTTTGCATGAATCTAAATTTGTTATATTAGTGGTCCATAAATTTATATCATGACATGAATATTTTATATCGTGATATAAATATCATTTATACCTATTATATTTATATTATAATAATATATATAATAATAAAGTATTAAATGGAATACACCGTTCATTGAGACATTATGCTGTACATACACATGAATGTTGTCTCCATTTAAATTTTCAAATTGACAAAATAGAAAAAAAAATTACTTATAAGTGATTATTAGGTAATATAATCATAGTATAAATATAATTTTAAATATATAATATAGGTTTACTAACATCATCATTAATACATCCCTAGTATTGTGTGAGTGAATCACATAACTGTGAGGTGAAGGTAGTCAACACTTTCTCAAACGCAATTATCACATTTACAATGAATGGAGAGTAAAATGATATGTGTTATAAAATGGATACGTAACCATAATTACATAATCAATATAATAAATGACATATATAAATATATTTTCTTTAATAATGGATACCAGGATAGGTGGTATGGGAAAAATGAATAATCATCAATTTGTGAGGGAGTAGTTCAATGAACATAGAAATAGTATGATTGTTACCCATTAGATGGAGATGTGTGTGAGTTTATGTCAAAATATATACAAGAAATATCCTTTAATTCTTGGGATTTTGTTTTTTTTATATCAATGGGAAGGCCTATTTTTTGGGGTGGATAATGGAAATGAACTTGATAACTCAAGATAAGTTGTTATCTCTAAATTGTGTAACACTTTTTGGTTTTTCCCAAAAGACATCTAAGGAAGATTTTATTCCCAATGATAGGCTTCAAGGAGATAGGGATAAAATATATTAGGATATTATTGGAAGATGATGGGTTATCCAACGACCATTAGTGGTTCATTAAGTGCATAGAGTTTATGGCCTTCTATAGGGAAGGGAAAGGACATACTTGTCATTTTTGAAACCATGTTAGGTCTACCAATGTTTTTTACATAAAGATGTCATAATAGACAAATAACAAAACAAATGTAAGGTTTTTTCGAACAATATGGACAAAATATTGGTTTTGGACTAGTGGATAGGTCATGTAGGACCCAATTATTATGTTTTAGACCGTAATTAATCTTAATTTGACCTTAATAAATGTGATTAATTTTAATAATATATAGTAATATATTTGGTAAAAATATAAGTTGATATTATTATAATAAAAATATTTTACTCAAAATGATAGTGTATTTCATTATTAGAATGTTTAATTTATTGAAATAGAAAAGTTTATATTAATTATAATCCTGTAAATGTGGCGAGTGAGGGTTTTTAAGGTAAAATGTTCCAAAGGATAATATGTTTTTATTTTCAATTTCAATGTTAAATTGGTTATAGTGAACTATATTTTATTAATATAATTACAATTTATCATTCGGGACCTTAAAAATTTATAAAATATAATTTAACATTAATAATTATTTAAAAAAGTCAATTTTAACTACAAAGCAATATTATTCAATATTGATAAAAAATTATTGTTTATCATAAAAATAACAAAAATTAACCGAAATATAATTTCACCATTATAAATTCAAAAATGTGTTTATTTTATCAAATTTAATTTATATACCTATCTAAATGTTATATTATTATTTTTCATATAATGACATGATGTGTGGTTTATTTTAGAAAATAGTATTTTATAGAATATATGTACATTGATAAAAAAATTTCCTTATCAATATGTTATATATATATATATAATCCCATTATAAAAATTATTTTAATGTCTTTTGTTACTATTACTATTTATATGATTAACAGATATTTTATAATTATATCAATTAAATAATTTTAACAATAAGATGATGTTTTGTAGGATACTTAAGTGTTGGGTGTAACGTACCCCAAGTTGGTGTTGCAGGTAGTGAAAGTAATTTTGGTATTGCCTGTAACATAAGTTGCTATTTCATGTAGCGCAAGACATGTTAATATTTCATGTAGTGCAGTAGAAGTATGTATTTTATGTAGTGAAAGAAAATTCATGATTGTGTGTGGCTTAAGTCGGTATTTCCTGTATCACAATCCAACTCGGTATTTCATGAAGTTTAAACGATCATGGAATTTCATGTAGCACCAGACCGTTCATTATTGCATATAGAACAATACATTTCTGTATTAGCATGTGAAAGGAATTGTATACAATGTTATATATATATATATATATGAACTATTTATAGTGTCCTGAAAAATGAAAAATATCAATATGATAAAATAAATGGAAAAAATAATAATTCCCAATTTATCTGGTAGTTACATTTTACTCTCCTTAAAATTAATATCTCCCTCAAAATTCATCATGGTAATAAAAGATATATTACTCAAGATTTATATTCATATAAACCCAATTTTCATAAATTCACTATTAAAACATCCCTTTAAAAAGAAAATTTGTAACATTAATTTTTACCCATATTAACATATAACTAGGAACACACATGTGATAACATTTTATTGAATTGAAAAAAGTATATGGAAGAAAAATATAACTATTAGGTTCTGATGGAGAGTGGTAGAGAACAATATCTGCAGAATTTGAACAATCAGAAAGACATAAATCATTGATGACATAAGGTATGTTCTAATTCATTGGAAAATAATGTATTAAATAAATTTATTTTCAAGATCCTTTTTCATAAACATGAATAACATTCATGAAAAATATATACTTTCAATATTTCAGTTTGAGCTCAACCTTTGTTGTTCTCGGATCCACATAACATCATTCTCTAAAAAGGAAGGTATCTTTATAATTACTGATAAACTAATATATCCTTAGATCCATGATAAATCATCCCATATATCATTATATACCATCAACACAATATAGTTTTCACAAGATATCCAATATGCATAAATCCGCATATAGAGAGATAACACATTAATCTTACAAACTGCATCAGATGTTAAACATAAACATTGTGTAAAAGGATAACATTATAATCCTTGAATAAGGAATAAAATAAATAATTTTATGTTGTATTATAAAATCTATATTATATTGATACACCATATATAAAAAATTACCAATTGATTTTAACTTTCCAAACTTGTATATAACCTCATCCTATATTCCACTGAAACATTGTAACAACCTTAATTACCATAAATCCTTTTGAAAAATATTTTTACATCTTTATTACAAAGGTTGATAGATATATACCTTAAATAAATGATGTTGTAATATTATTACATGAAAACATAAAACACTTCTCATCCAATAAATATTAAAATCTCGGGTAATAAGTTTTATCCAATTTAACTTATCCAAATCAAAAATCTCTTTATCCAGGTGAAACAAAACTTTTCCTACATATTTATCACATTAAGGGTTACCTTCCATTATCCAAATATCACTTTCCTATGTATTAAATACCATTAAACATATTTTTTCAATCCTTAATGAAATCATATATAGAAAATAAAAATGTATTTAATAATTTATATGACACTATATTTCAATTTAAAAAAAAAGTACATCATTCACTCGAAATTTATCATTCAACCATTAATCATTATTCATCATCATATTACATAATATATGTTTCTTAGAATATGAAATATGATTCATGTATTAAGTATCCGCAACCAGAATATAATAAATTTTTTTATGATTAATGTAAATAATACATAGAAGAACATCACATACATTTCACATTTCATTATTGGTCTCTCAATATTCAGAAGCATATCAAATACTCATTCAACTATAATTATTCTCTTTATGATATTTCAACATGGTAAATCTATTTTTATAATGACCAATTATTCAACATATCTAAAATTAAATTTTAACCATGTTCCTTATCGTTCTATCCATTGAATAAAACAATAATGAATAGGGTGACAAACAAATATCACATTAGAAATTTATATAATACTGAAAAAATACAAATAGGAGATTTAAATCATGACACATACTTTTAATTGATGAAACAATAGGTTTATGCTATGTAATTCATATTAAAATACTATTTAAATTCTTTATTTTAGTGTATAAAGCATTTGTGACTTACCCAAAACTTATACAACTTCCGTGTAAAACTAATTGTCTAGTAAGGAATGTTGTTGTGTACCAGATTACCCTTAGTTCGGGCCAAAACATCATTTCAGGATAGTTACCCCAATGTACATCAGTTCCAGAGCCACATGAAATTTTAGTATCAATAAATTGATACATTTTTGGTATTTCACTCACTATATACTTTACCAAAATCAAGGTACATATTCTTAAACATTAACTCAACCTTATACATATCTGTAGATACATCCCAAGAAATATTGTTAGAAATATACCATGGGATCCCACTAATATTTTGTCAGTCTAGATTCCAAATGTTGACTAAAAAATTCCCTAAATCCAAATATAGTGACCCGGGATTAACATACATGTAAATCACATCATTTTGGATGAATATTTAAAACATATTACAAACAAATTCAAGAGGGCCATAATAGTTTAGTGTATTTTGAGGAATGGAAACAATATCATTTATCCTAGTGAATGATCTTCGACATCTCCATATATCTACACATTTTTTACTTATACCTAAAACCATTCTTCATAACCTTGAAAATGAAATCAAAGGAATGGGGTTTACTTAGATGATCACTAAGGGTAAATAAAAGAAATGTTTAAGAATAACATGAAAAAAATTTGGTGTGGAAATTTAGCTTAACATTTTAAGATCATTCACATAATATTAGAGATCATAATAATTATTATAAATGTATAATACAATGATCAAAATATAATTCATAGAATAAATAATTAAGTCACAGCATAGGAGTCAGACATTAAATTTGTGGAATACATATTGGTTTAAATCATTTTGAACATGTATGTGTAGAAAAAAGTATACTCATTATGTAATTTATAGGAAATAGATCCCTAGAATCAACTAGTAGACATGAAACTAGGTTTATCAATAACTATGTGAACATGTAATCACGGTCAAGCATAACAATGGGGACATTAAACCAGGTATATACATAACACTGTGAACATGTTATCATGTTCTTTTATAATCTTCTAGACATGAAACCTGATCCATGCTTAAAATTGAAATAGTGTAATCATGTTCATGGAAAAAAATAATCACATGAAACTAGATCCATTCATAACAATGTGAATGTTTAGTCAATTTCCGATAATACAATATGGACATGTGTCTAGGTCCAAGTATAAAAATGTGAACACATAATGTGGATCATACATTAAATTATGAAATTTAATCAGGTTCACATATAAAAACAAATACATGAATCCATTTCCATGAAAAAATTGGGAACATATAATAAGGTTCACTCATAACATTTTGAAAGTGTAATCATTTTTACTCATAAACATATGGACATTCAATCAGGTCCATACGTAACTTTGTGAACATGTAATTTGGTTAAGGCATAACATTTATATTCATGATTCATCCATCGTTACCAAATTCATAAGAGGAATATATAGGTCTCAAACATCTCATAATAAAAAAATTATACCATTGCAATAAGAAAATTAAATCATTCATCATATCATGACCCAAAAATAGAGAATGATTTTCTAACCTTCAAATCATAACACATGAAATTAAATGGGTATCAATAAAATTTCATCACATAATAACCTACGAAAAAGATATAGGTTGCATAATAATTTCATAAATTCATAACCCAAGAATAGAAGAGGGTATCGAATGCATATTTCCTGAGAGAGAAAAATAAATTTCTTAAATTTATAACCCATGAATGAGAAATGGATTTCATAATACAATAAAATTATGAACAAACCATTCATATAAAGTATATGAATGGAACCATTACATCATTTTGTAGATGGGAATGAGTAACATCAAGAGATGTCATCATAAATGGAAAATAATTCTGAAATATCATTCAAAAACATTTCCTGAGTAATATATAATTTCATCAATGAAAAATTACTTTTAATACCTAAAACAAGATAAAATTCATTTTCATATAAAAATCCTTGAAAACATATATAGAAAACATGAAATCAATTTGAGATCTATTTTCCTAAAAATAATTATGATTCAAAATATTTTTAATTTTTTTTTATTTGAAAACCCCTTGAAAATATATAATGAAATCATGAATTTGTTTTCATACTATTTCTTTTTATATATTATAAATACATATAAATAATTTATGAAAACAATTTGTGAAAAATATTAATTTAAAACAAATAAAAATGTTTTAATAAATTTTAAAAAATGTATTCCTTGAAATATATGCTTTAAAAAAATTATAAAAAAATAATGTTTTAAAAAATTAAATATAAAAATCAATGAAATAATGATGGATAAATATAAACATGTCATAAAAGGTAAGATGTAAATTAATTATGCATTGTAAAAAGTTTATAAAAATGAAATTATTACAAGGAGATAAAAATATTCCTTTGATGATATTGGTAAACAAAAAATTGGTAACATTAATTTTAAATTTAATAGGATAAACAAATAATAATATTGGAAACCGTTTTCATAATAAAAATTTTGAAGGAACATAGATTTCGGACCAATGAATGTGTAATCTCGGTTTTCCATAAAAAAATCATAAATATCCAATTTAACAAAGTGTAGAAAAATGGTAAAAATACATGATTATATCATGAATAACTATTATAGATGAAAATTAATTATATTTTTGATATATGTATCACAATATTTCATCAATGGATGAATACAAATAGAAAATATCTAAAATCAATGAGATTGTCTCAATAAAAACATATAACTTCGTAACATTGGATCATATTATCCAGGTAAGAAATTTAATTAAATGAAACTAAAATATCATTAGATGATTTATATTAATGTTATGATATGTAAAGAAATTATATAAACAAACCTTAATGCTTTTATGTTTATAACAATAAATCACTCTCAAAATTAGAAAACTAAGACAAACTTGTTTTGTAGATATAGAACAATTTGAAACATAATTCCCAAAAAAATGTTTTATAAAATAGATATGTTAATATTAATAAATTTAATTTTATGATAAATAAAATAAAATCATGTTAAGTACATACATTAAAAAATGAAGAAAATGTCAAACATAACCTGTTTCTACGAGAAATTAGATGTAAGATAAAATTGCCTTACCTTTTGTCTTGACTCTCATCATACACATAAAAATTTCAAATATAAATAATATAATTTTATTTTAAATATTTGAATTTCAAATATTATTAAAACTAATACCATATATGTTTTTTGATTATTACTCTATATGAACCTCTTTTTAATGATCTTATGATATATTTTTACATCAGTTAATATTCTCTTTGTTCTTCGCATGCGTCTAAATTTGAAATAACTGAAGTCATTATATTTATATCATGATTTCAAGAATTTATATCATGATAAAAATATCATTTATATACATATTTTTATATTATAATAATTTATATCATAAATATTTTAGAAATGGTATACACTATTCATGGAGATTGTAGCCATAATATGAAAAAACATTATTTCTGTTTTAATTTTTGGTCTAAAAAGAATGATATAAATTGACATATAACTGTATATGTATATAATATAATTAAATTAGTGTTAGAATGATATATATATATATATATTATAACTTCACTAAACCCATCATTAATACATCCATGTCGCATATGAACAAATCAAATCACTTAGAGGGGTGGTAGTCTACACATCGTCAAATGAAATTATGGTATTTTCTCCTAATGGAGAATGAAAATATTTATGTGTAAAAATAATTAATATGAATAAAGATAAGATAAATAAAATATATTAAATATATATTTATAGTATCCATCATATTGGGAACCATGATTTGTGGATGGAGGAAAATTAAAAATCTATGTTTTGTGTGGAAATATTTCACCACACACAAAAATAGGTTCTTTATTACCTGTTAGATGGATGTGTTTATAAATGTAGAACTAAATAGTTACATAAAAAACATAGAATATTTATCATATTTATATTTTTATATAAACAATTTTGAAAACATTTTATAGGGTGGATAATGGAAATGATATTAGATATCTTGAGAGATGACATTGCCTCATAATCATGTAACTTCTTTTGGATTATGCCAAATGACTTCTTGGAGTAAATTATACCTAAGAAGAGACTACTAAGACAAATTGAGGGCTGATAGGAGCTTATTTTAGGTTATTTTGATAAATATAATTGGTTTTGGAGGTGTAAGGATGTATGTATAGGTGGTGGACTTTTTTATTGAATGGAAAGGACACACCTGGCATTTTTTAAACAAGTTATGTGTATCGATGTTTTTACAAAAAAAATTAAAAAAAAAACAAATAACTATATAAATGAATTTTTATGGAATAAATATGGTCATAAAATGTTTTTTGGACTTGTTTATATGTCACTGGGACAAATAATATTAATTTTTAGCCCCTAACGTTTCAAAATTTTACCTTAGTCGTTGTGATTCATTGTAATTATTTTTACTATTATTATGGTATAATTTTTTTTTTCTTATTATAATATACATATAATCTTTATTATGATGTTTTTTTCTGTTTTTCATAGCAATCATTATATAATCGCAAATATTACAGTTAATGATAATTTTACAGACGTGGCGCAATGCAGATTTTTAAACTAGTAAGGTCAAAAGGTTATTATTTTTTAATTTTGAATATAACCTTTTAATTGATTATAATGAAATAAATTATATTAATATATTAATAGATAATATTATGTGACCTTAAAATAAATTTAAAATACAATTTCACAATAATAATTATATAAATGAAAACGTAATTTTTGACTAAAAAAGAGTATTTTCCATTATTCATCCAAAAATGATGTTTCTCAGAAAAATCCAAAAAACTCACCCTTAGAAAAATTTTTCCTTCTATATTAAAAAATTAGGTTTATTTTATGAAAATAAATTTTTATATATTTTAAATGTTAATTTATTTTTACTTTCATAAAAGGGTGTGAAGTGTAGTACCTTAGAGAAAATATTATTCTTTAAACCTATATAGAATTTACAAATAATTATATATTTTATTATAAATATGTTGTATTTTATTAAAACGATTATAAATAGTGTCTGAAATTTTTTAATTATTATTCTTATTACTAGGTTTTACAGCTGGTTAATAATTATCTAAAATAAATAATTTTAACAATAAGATGATGTTTCATAGAAAACATTGTGGTTGAATGTAACATATGCCAAGTCGGTGTTGCGTGTAGTGAAAGCATGGTCAGTTGTACTTGTATCATAATTCGCTATTTTATTTAGAAAAATCCTAGTCAGCATTTCATGTAGAACAATTCAATATGGTATTTCATATTTTAAAATCCAAGTTGTTATTGTGTGTGGAATTTGTCAATATTGGATGTAGTGTATGCCAAGTTGGTATTGTGTGTAGGAAAATCCATGTTTGTATTCCATGTACTGAAATCCTATTAGGTAATGCATTTTAAAATATTTTTTTAATTCATTTATATATATATATATATAAGAATTATTACTAGTGTCATGGGAAATGAAAAATATAAAAAATATAAATTAATTCATAAAAATTCATACAATATCAGGGTTCCTAACCCCTCCCCTCTCAGGGTGTTGCATGGTCCAACAATTTGTATTAGGTGGTATATATTTTTAAAAATAAATATTTCTCTTGTTTTTCAGGGATAATTAGATGAATTCAATTTGAGTCCCCATATTTGGTGGAATAAACTTCAAGATTTTGAAGAACAGGATGAGATCTCATTTGAGATCTATTAAGAATGATGTCATTTATAAAGTTGCTTAGGGGATTCATGTCACTCATACAAAATGACTTTCTATGACTCAAAACGGACTATAAAATTCATGATGTAGACTCCAAAGAAAAAATTTCCTTAAATGAAGCTCTATATGACAAAATTAATTTTATGTTGATGAGAAATACTTCATCCAAGACAATGTGGTTAAATCTAGGAAATATATATGAAGGTGATAATAATGTGGGGGATAAAAAAACCACATTTTTCATAATAGGTTCGATGATCTAAAAGTGCATCCTCATTAAAATACAGATTACTATTTTAATGTAACTACTGATGTTATTGGAGAAATTCATCAACATGGTGATGAAATTAGTTATATTGACCTTGTGAATAAAGTATTTATAAATCACCCACCGCTATAAAATAAAATTGTATAATAACTTGATGAAATATATAACTATAAACATTCTCTTTATAATCTTCTATGTAGTCTGGTGTTTTATGAAATGACAGTCAAACTAGATGATGATAATTCTTATGTATGAAATGAAATATAAATCCTTGTCATGGAAAATATTTCGTTTCCAAAGATATTATTGAGGAATATAATGATGATTATTATCATTATTGGTTTTTCCAAAATTTTCAATATTCATAATGGCATATTTTATAGAATGCTACCTCTGGCATGTTTTAAGGTGGTAGATTTTGGGACTTTTCCAATCTATGCTCAAGTGAAATAGATGATAATAAATTTGAATCAGGAATCATGCAAGAAGAATAAAAAAATCCCCTAAATAGGATATATAAAATATAGAAATTAATTTTAATAAAACAATTTTCTCTGTAAAGAAGAACAAGATGATAATGAATTTTTGTAGGAGAAATAAGTTTTTTTAAATATAAAACCTCAGCTTCTGTAATACATATATTTAAAAAGATATAACATTTATGTAAATATATATAATCAATTTATTTATTTATTTGATCTAATGATGGGTATTTATGGTGTACATGATAATATTTAAAAGAAAAGATATATAAATTGACATATGGGAGATGTTCTAGAAGAGTCATCGGAGTATGATGATCGAAATGAATGAGAAAATGATCTACTGGAAGAACATGGAAAGAACATTCAACCACTCTTGAATACTCATAATGAGTTATGACATATATTCTTAAAATTCATGTCTAGGAATAATTTATATATAAACATACGTATTAAAAGGAGGAAAATGATAAGATTTTTGGGGGACATTAGGAAAAATAATTTACTTTTAAGTGTCAATTGAAAACTATATTAAAATGAAGGGAATGAATGGAAAAATTATAGTTTGTATGATTCTCTGATAAAGAGATACTAAAATCCTCTATACTATATGAGTTATAGTATGGATGGATGGCCTTATATGATGTATATTCATATTCTATGTTGTAAATTTTTCATCATAATCCAATAACTAAATAAATAAAATTCTATTGATGTTTTAGATGGAAAAATATTCCATGGATATTAAATGAAGTGTAATACCTAAAAATGTATAAATTATCATCTAGGATGAATTTTGGAATATATTGATATCATGATCATTGTAGATAAATCCACAAATACATCTAGTATATCATATAGATATATGATATAAAACAATTGAGAATGAGGAAAAGGGATATATTCTATTGTATTAATAATCAATGTCTTGAAAAGGATTTAAAGATCACAAAATTATGTTGATTTATAAGAAGAATCATAAGATGAAACAATTTCACAGTAAACCTCATCTGAACCCCACAAAAATAAAATAAAAAATGAGGAAATTGATCAACCCTACATCATTTGGGATTTTACTGCACCTACACAAATAAGAGAATGGGGAATGCATCATATTGGTTCTTATTATCATTTGAGGAACTTGCCATCTTTGGAGAAGCATCAAAGGTATCATAATGGGATACGACTGTGACCAATGAAAAGGATCAAATTGAGAAGAACCAGACATGAAATCATGTTAGGAGACGCAAAATTCACAATGTTATTTGGAAAGAGTGTAACATTAAAAGAATTCCATTAATATGAAAATGTTATCATAAATAAGGCACAATTGGTGTAAAAAGGATAAGAATTTATTAACAACGTATATTTTTAAGAATCATGTTCTCTAGTGGCTATACAACAGTTGATATGGCACATTTATGGAATGGGAATTCAATGAGGGTACAACTTTTATCAAATGGACGTAAAAATGGATTTATTAAATTTTGATCATGAATAAAATACTACATTGAACTACTAGTGAATTTTCTGATTGGAAATTAAGAAATAAAAGGTATATAGATTAATTAAGGAACTCAATAGTCTTTAAAAAGTCCCTCAATCATGGAATTCATGATTGGATACTTATTTGAAGAATATTTAATTTAAAATCGGATGTGTTGACCACAATCTATATGTGCAGAATTAGAAAAAAGATCATTTAATAGTTTTTATGGATGTGTATAATATAACTTTTGGATGATGTCAGAAGTTATAAGTGGAATAATATTCAGATCACATGAAATAATAATTTCAATGGTTAATAATTGGTCATCAATCATACTGGTTGGGACTATAGGGGATTCAAAATAAATATTACACATTCATTTAATAGAAATAATATACAAGATATATTATTTGTAAATTTAACTTGAATGAATCAAAACCAATGTAAAATTTGATCTCTATTTAGAAAAAATATTGAAATCCAAAGGATGAGACATCGATAGATCGCAACCGAGAAATGATAGTCTTTGGAAGCATATAATACAAAACTAAAAAACTTCAATATATTTACTTTACATAATTCTTAAAGGCAATTTTAAATGTAATATTAAGTAATTAAATTTGGTATCTATTAAATGAATTATTTTTGTATATTCATGGTACAATCAAAATTGGATTATAAACTATATTAAAAAGGTATTATGAATTATCATTATTTTATGATGATGATTTATTTGTAAATGATGTGTATCAAAAGACCACAAGTGGTGGAAAATTATTTATAGTAAATAAATGTGTATGATGGTTGACCCTGGAATAATAAATAAATTATTTTATTAAGGATGAATATGAGTATATATACACTATAGTGGCCTGTCATCAACTATTACAGATTATGAAATAATTATCTCATATTAGTGGTTAGGTTAAATATCCAATGATGATTCCCATTGAAAACAATATTTCCATCAATATTATGTGAAATATATTCAACCAAATTTGTAAAAAAATATTGATTTCATATATCACTTAATTTAATAACATATTGAATAAGTAGTGATTAAATTGGACAATATGGAACTGATGATCATGTTTCTAATATTTTGGATATTCTAGTGGCATCTAATATCGTTGAAAAACATTTGTTGAACCATTGTGTTCAACCACTTCCTAATAAATGAGTACATTATCATTCCTTCCCACTCCACATTTGTGTTAATGATTTTTATTTTTTTTGAGTGTGATACATGTTTATTGGGGTGATTCGATGTGTGGGTGGGGGGTTTAACTAAACGAGTAAAAATGAATAATCATTGGGCTGTTTTAACAAGGGGTATAATGGATGAAATAATGTTATAATGGTTTATTAGTTGTTTATTTTGAAAAAAACAATCAATTCATATATGAAACGATGCGAATCAGTTTTTATAAGTAAATAATTCACAACTCATTCAGCATAGCCTAGAAATATTTATGTATTCCATAACATGATAACCAGGTTCATAATTCCAATCTATTTTTCAAAAATGATATTTTCTCATGGTGAAATATATTTATGGATGAATTTTCAATCGATTTTTAGGTTCTGTTTAAGGATGATGTTTTATTGAATTTATCATTCACATTTCCAATAAACCAACAGGGGCAATTTTTTGAATTGTGGACTATTAAGTATGGTATTTTTACGTGGAATCTAGTTTTTGTTTTTTTAAATCCAAAAAATGTTGGTCATATTGTTTTTAAAATATGATTGGTTTATATGTAAATAGACTCAATGATCATGTTGGGGTTGTGCTCCAATATTTTCCATATTTTTTTGTCCAAAATTTGATGATGAGGAAATTTTCCTTAGGCATTTTATATTTAGAACTAGTATTTAGCTGAATGAAAAAATTAATCCCATTTTATGTGTTGTATCCATCACATCAAACTATGATAATGTAGTGAGCTATATGAAAAGGTGGTAATTGTGTGAAAGAATAGTTGTGTTACCAATGAATAATGTTCTATGTTCATGGCATGCAATAGTGATGCATGAAAAATTAAAAAACAATCACAATATTTACATGTTTTGGGATATTAATAAATGAACATATACACAAGGATATGTGTGTTAAAAAATAGGTAGACAACCACTTTATTCAGTGTTACGTTTTGAAAATATGATCAGGTCTTTATTTTCATTAAATTATAGTGCATAAAGGTGTTTCATATAGTATAACAATCACATAGATTTTCCCTATTTATATCAGGAAAAACTAAAACATTTGTTTTAATTTTTTTAATGATAATCATTGCATGGATGATTTCTCACTTGACAAATCCAGACGTTTTATGCAAGTATAGTTACTGTAGGAAAAATTTTGAGTTCCATAACTTGAATGTTTTCAACATGTGATCTATTTGATGAGTGATTTTATGTAAATAATATTGGGACAATGGGAAATATGAGTCTAATTATAATTTGGAATAAAAAACAAAATTCTAATATACTTATAAAACCTTAATGACATTAAACATATTAAAACTCCATTTGAATATTTGAGAAATAGGGAGTCAACACAAGTGTTATGATGGAGGTATTGTGTATGGAAATGGACTTATATATTCCACTATGAGTTAATATTTGTTTATTATTGTATGAATGAAAAAAATTCAGAGTATGTTCTTTGGACTATCCATTAGTAGTGAGCCATGTAAAACATTATACTTGTCTCTCTTTATGTGTTTTTCTAATTACCTCATGATTCGATTAGATAGGTATAGCAAGTCACTACCAATGTCGGAACAAGATCAAAAATATTAAAAAAATACAAACAATTTCACCCCTTCTCGTGGTGTTCATGGGTCATACAATAACATATAATTAAATAGAAATAGTGTATAAAAAAAATTGTAATCATCATCTTCACCAAAAAATATCTGACCAATAGTTATAACTATAGAAAAATGAAATATTTTATATATATTAAATATGTATTTATATAAAAATAAGTAATAATATAAAAGATAATAATAATCAATATAAATTAGTATATATGAATGAAAATGGGAAATGTGGACATTATATGTTTATCGGGAATGTATGGCTATTTCGAATATGTTGTCCTTAGATAAAAATGTGATTAAATGGATAAATTATATTTCTATCAAAATAATATTAAATTAAAAATGTGATTCTACTATTCAAATTTATTCTATCACACTATTTGTATAAATATAAGTAAACAAATTATAATATATATGGCATCATGTAGTGTTTTCCCTCCTAACAAGTCACATATTACAGTGTATAAGAGGGAGGGATAATATAACATCCTATAATCAAGAAGCCCAAAATATGTAGTTATAAAACATATTTTTTAATTAATAAAAATGATATTATAGGTTCAAATAACATTTATGTTATTGAATTCAAGATACAAGCACACATTAAAATTTAAAATGTTTGATAAATGATGAAAATATTGAGATAATTTTATTTTCAATTAGATCATGTAGATTTGAATTATATATATTTAGCATATATAATTCTTGGGTAAAGTAGTATTGTTAATGGATAATTCCCATTCTTAGTAAGGATAGGTTTAAAATTTATCCAATCATAACATAAACTTCGCATAAGTGATATAGAATGAATTCATAGAAAAGATGAATCAACTGTCAACTAAAATAGGGTCATTCTATAACTATAATAATAAATAAAAACACTGATAGAATGGAACATTAATATAATTCATATGGAATCCATAAATATGGATATCAAAACATGTGGATGAGGATTAATTTCAATAAAGTATACTTACATTTTAAAAAATCTACACCAAAAAAGAATTTTTTTTTTCATGACACATGTTGATGGATTGAGATGCCATATAATTCCAGGCCCCACACATCACTATATTTTAAACAATAAATTCAATATAATAGTCATTATAAAATGTAATATCATTCAATATGTGACCACTATAGGAATGTAAATATTTATAACTATTTAATAAAACATCTGGAAATCATATAAATCCACATAAAAGTGAATAATTTTTGTATATTAATGAACATCACTTACTAGTCATATAATTTATAAGGTATCCCCAATATAATTGGATGTAACCTATTTATGGAAATGAAATTATTTTGTAAATTTTAGTTGGTTGGATTATCCAAGGAAGATAGTAATTTTTCTAGAGGCATGCATCATTAGGAGACATATAAAATCATAGGAGAAATCCATCATCAAGTTTTTAAATGATAAATCGATATTTTTGAAGCAAATACCCTAGGCTTTTCAAGACTAATTTATAGTCATATGAACACTTATCAGGAATCATTAGGATTTTTTAGTCAATCATCAATCCACCCTTTTCAAATGGATAAAACATAGGTGAATAATTTACATATACATATCTTCATTTCATTATTTAGAACATGATGTATATTATAGAAAACTACAAAATATTTTACATAAATAAAAAAAATTTGGTTTTCCACCATCGAAAAGATTAAGTTATATAGTTTCCTTTATATCTCTTTATTTAATATAATATGATTGGGAGATATTGATATATACTTTAAAATACCATTAATTTCATTATTAATTTTGATAATTTCATCCATGTAAATATATGCAATGAATAAAGGTAAATATGTGTTGATCATAAGATGATCCCTAAAAATTAAAAATAATATTGGAATCCTCAAATATTAAATAGGTAGAAATTCAATCAAAACCACTTAAAAATAATCAAAATCCATCTTCTAATATATTTGGTAATGTAATTTTTGGATATAACATATAAAATACGTAGTATATACAAAATAAAATAAAAATTACATTCACAAATCCAAAACATTGTCATATACATGAATTTTTTATAGAAAACCATTTCCCATTATCATGAATCTCAAAAAAGGATTTATTCTATTATAAAAAAATATATCATAATCAATAATCGCATAACCTAAAACATGTCCAATTTTACATATACACACATTAAGTGGGAAATCTATATAATAATTAGACATACTATCCATAGAGGGTGTTTAATGTTTTCATCATTTAATTTATATTATTAGTATATTTTCATCTATGTAATTCCTCGATCCTATTTTCCTAGAGTCAGGGAATTATTTCATAACATTGTAATTATCATATGAGATCAAATTTCGAAAGGCATATAATTTTAGTAGCCTTTGATGTACTAGATACAACCATAGGTTTTACATTACAATAAGAAATATAAAACAATGGAATTGTGCCTATTTTCTAACACATTCAACAAATATAGTATATCACTTTTGGTCTGTCATAATACACTTTTTCTCATCCTTGAAAAAATAAAACATAGAAAGGGGTGTTCTCAGGTGCTCAATAAAGATAACAGTATGGAAGGAAAATTCATAAATAAGAATAAACATTTAAGGAAATGTATAAGACTAAAATATAATCCATTAAAACATAATCTTATATCTATTATAGAAAATATAAATAAAATAATTGCATTTACATATCCACATGGATATTCTACTAGTGGAATAATCAAATGTAATAATAATTTTGAATTTTCTAATAATAGAATGAAAAATGGAAAACATCATAATCACGTAGTCAAGGCCTTGTGCCAAGACTATATATATGATTTTGTTAAGTCATTGTGCCAAGACACTTGTTTGTCTCATGAGACCTACTGATGCATCAAGGAGTTATAGCTGGCTCCACATGTCACTGACTATTTCCAATGCATTCCTCCTATGAAAAGGATGAAACATTACATAAACATTCATATTAAAATGATCTTAAAAAATTTTAATAAATTAACCATAAACAATTAATGCAATAAAAATAGAACATCCATAGTAAAAAAATCACAAAATATTCAATAAAAATATAGAATATTTTAGTTTATAAATCACCATATTAAAACATAAAATCCCATAATGGATGATGACTTATATAAAATGAAAACTATTTGAGAGAAATGTATCTTTATATTTTGAAATAATTTAAATGTCATGTAAATATAAAAGAAAAAATTTATATTCAAAATATTCTTAAATTATGTAAGTGAATCTTCAAATGTGTTATAATGTTAGAATATAGTTTCACCCATTGTATAAGTTAAAAAACATTCCTTCCATTATTTTTTGAAATGGTCATAAAGTAGAATGTTTGGAATAAAATGGAAATATTCCATTCAAACCATTTTATAAAAATGTCAAAATAGGGAATAAATGACTTTACCCCATAGTCATGTAAATATTAAAAAAAATTTAAATAAATTTTTGAGAAATAGAGATGGGGATGATAATGAGATCCTAGTAGATACATACATATAAACAACCATGTTTAATAAAAATATTGTAAAATTATCCCTTACCTTATAAATATTTTTTAATGACGGTAAGTTAAATTCCCGTATAATAGTTTAATTACTTTTATTAAATTATAAAAGAACCACATTTATAAATATGATATCATATATTATCATCTAATATATTATTGTTTATAATATTTCAGTAGAATAATTGTTTGGTGTGTTAACTAATTAGTTTTCCTTTATATGTTTTCATACATAAGTCATTTTTTATGTATAATATGTATTTAATTCATATATATAATGACATTATGTTCTCAAACATGATTTTTAACCATAAAATGAAAATAATTATTTAATGGTTATGATGGGGAATGAATCTCCTCGTGTTCATGGAGACAGTAATCTGTACGTACGCATGAGCGATAATACTATTATATTGATGGTGATATCATATATAAATGGTTGTTATATAATATATAAAGAATAAATAACATTGTATATTCATTATGAAAATAAATTATACTAATTATTATTCCCATCCAAATAATGAAGTGTTAAATAAGAAATTAAACCACGATGTGGAGACAGTAAGCCGTATGTATGCACGTATGGTGAATTTCTCATTAATAGGATGGATAGAATATTGAATATGGTTATAGGATATTTATAATAACATCAATGTAAGTATAAGGTACTATAGTAATTATTTTTTATGGAAACAAAAAATAAAGTGGAATTAGACGATGAAAGGAACTCTGAAAGAGGTGATTAAATTATTACATATTCTTCAGGTGCATTCTTTTGATTTGATCGAAATGGATCCTTAATTAGGATTTTGATCAAAGTAAGGCCTATAGATTTAATTGAAGGTATTTGGGAACAAATTTTAGAAGTTTTTTGCAAGCCAAATGATTTGGGAGGTGTGATATTGGGGGAAGGGGAAATACCCTTTTATAAGATATTTGAGGGTCACATTAGGAAAATAATGAAATATTATTTTACTATGTAATTATATTCAGTTTATAATGGCTCCAAATTTTTTATTTCGTGGATTATTTGGGGATGGGTCGAAAACCTATCAAAAAATAGGTTTTGTACAGGTTTAGGTCACCTTATTAACCTTATCTTTCATATTTCACTCTTAGTTAAATAGTTTAATTTTTAACATGTATTCTGGAATTATTATAATAAATGGTTAATAAAAATACTATAAATATATAAGAGAACCCCAAGTGGTTCATTATTTACATAAATGACCTTATCTAAGTCCTTTCTCCAATCCTTAGAGTTTCAAGAATATTGAATCAATATAAAATATAGTATTTTAAAAAACTCGTTTACAACATTTTTGTCAATATTTTGTATTTGGTTTTTTGATGGTCAAAAAAACATAATTTCTTCAAACAAAACAATTAAATCAATAAAAAGAAGACATATTTACCTATAAAATTAGTGTAATTCCCCAATAGTCCCAATTTTAATTTATTTGTATATTTATAATATCAAATATTTTAATTATTTATAAATTAGGTAACAACTTCAACGTCATTGTGTAATAAATAAATTTAATTATATAATATGTAAAAATAATAAATAAGGTAAAATTATGTAGGAAATATTTTTATATTTCTCATTAATATTTATATTCAAATTTATCTTATGTATAACCCTATATTTAAAATTTTTTAGTTATGAAAATTTGAATTTAACACTTTTAACTCTTTAATAAATAAAATAATAATAAATGACATAATCTAATCCATGTGGATAAAATAGGATCATAATTTATTTCTAAGGTTGATTTTTGTTGAAACACACCTATCCAATATAATTATTACATGTGTTTAAGTAATTATAATATCATTTTTATCTTCAATTACCCTATTTTATTTTAACCATGGTAAATAAAATTCAAAAGTTACTATTCGCCCAAAAAATTATTTCCATCCTATTTAACAACATTCCACCAATAAATGTCAACTGTGTTTCTCAGATTTTGGTAATTAAATTCACTTAAGGGATAAAATTATGTTTTAATCAAATTTTCGAACATGCATAGAAGGTGGGTGAAATACTTAAAAAGTTCAAAAAAAATCCATTTTTAATTTTATTATAAATTGACTAAAATGAATTAAATTAAACATATATAGGTATAATGTATATTTTTAGAATAAAAAAATATTTAAATAAAATTAATATTTATTGAAATAAAATGTCAGTTTTAAACAATAACACTATGTTTTCCGATAATCATAAAAAATAGAATGTTTTCAGAAAAATACCAAAAAATTCATTGTAAGGTAATTTTAAAATACCAAATCTAAAAATGAAGTCCATTTGGAAGAATAAAAATTTATAAATTTTTATAATGTGGTTATTACTATTCATAACGGCTATTTTGATTGGTTGTGGTGTGCTAGAAATCAAAGTTGAATACAGAACAATTTATTACATTATTAAAATAGAATCATACAATAGATGATAGAAGTGTTACATTCATAACCACATAAAATAATTTTGTCATCAAAATTTCTAGAATAATACTATGTAAAAATATTCATGTGGTTCGTCATCATAACATCCTTGGTTTCCCACATTGCATCTTCCAACATAGGGTTTCTCTATAGATCATTTACCAGATGAGTCATCCTGTTTCTCAAAAAAGTTTCTCTAGTATCATGAATAATGATAGGCTCTTCACAATAATACAAACCAGGTTCCAGTTCTATTTCATCATAGTTGAGTATATGCTTTGGTTCAGGCATTTATTTTCCCAATATTGATACGTGGAACGCCTTATGAACTTGAAGAGACACTTGGCGAAATTTCCAAACAGCAAGCTACAACTCTGATTTTTTCTTTAATTTATAATGTTATGATGTACTTGGGACATAATTTACCCTTCAAACCAAAATTTATAACACCCATCCATGAAGATACCTTCATGAAATCATTATTTCCTACAAGAAATTTCCAATCCGTCCATCGATTATAGGCATAACTATTCTTCATTCCATGATATGTTTTCATGTGGGTTTTGATAATCTTTACCTTTTCCACTGTTTATTTAACATGTTCTAGGCCTATGAGTTTTCTTTCACAATCATCATCCCAAAAAGATGGTGTGTGACATCTCTTTCTATATAACACATCATATGGTGTCATCTGAATACTTGAATGGATTCTATTTTATAGGAAACTTTTAATGTTGGTAAATATTGATCCCACATACATTGAATGTCATGTGAGATGGATATAAAAATTTCATTTAAGGATTGGATTGTTTTTTCTGATTTTACATTAGATTGAGGGTGGTAGGCAGTTCCCAAAAATAGTTCAGTATCCCATGATTTTTGAATACTTTTCGAGAATCATGATGTAAAATGGGGATCAAGATCAGAAACAATCACAATGGGTTCACCATGAAGTCTTAAAACATCAACAATATATACTCTGTCTAAACATTCAAGGGGTGAATCTTATCTTATTGCAACAAAATGTGATGAATTGTTAAGAATATCAATAATGAACTATATTGCATCATTACTTCTAGGTGTCTTTTGTATCCCCATAAAATAGTCCATCATAATATCATTCCATTTCAACATAGGTATGGGAAGAGGTTGCATTACTCCTCTAGGATGATTTCTTCCAGGCATAACCTATTGAAATCAATATATCTTAACACATAATCAGTGATCACTTTATTAATGTTTTCACACGGAAATTGATCCTCCAAATCTCAATACATCTTAGTGATACTTGTGTGTTTAGATAAATTGGAGCATTGAGCATCATTCAACCTTTCCATTTGTAGATCAATTATATCAGGAACACAATATCTCTTCCCATATTTCAAAATACCATCTTTATATATGACTTCAATCAGTCTCCCATCATTCACAACCTTAATTTTATTATGAAACTCTTCACCATCAGTCTAATAACATTTTATCCTTTCTAGTAAAGATGGTTTCGAAACCATTTGAAATTTTATTAATGTTTCATCTTCCATGATTATTCCATATCCATCTTTTTTAGATCCGTGAACATATGATCCATTTAAAATCTCATATTGTTTAAAACACCATGATACATTCTTCTCAAACCATCTTCCACCTTATTTTCCTTATTCTTTAGGTAGTGTATAGTGAAATCATAATCCTTATGTATTTCAAAACATCATATTTTCCTCATGTTGAGTTCTTTCTATGAGTAATTATACTTCAATATCTTGTGATTGGTATATAACTCACATTTTTTACCATAGAGATGATGTATATATGCCATAAAAGCATATATTAAAACTGAAAACACAATATCATGAGTCAAATAGTTTTTTTCATGATTTTTCATTTATTGTGATGCATAGTCAATAACTATATCATTCTGTGTAAGGACACAACCAAATAATTTCTTTGAGGCATCACTAAAAATAATAAAACCATCATTCCCTGATGGTAGAGTCAAGAGAGAAGAATTTAATGATCATATTATAAATTATTCATAACATTCTGCACACTATTTTGTTAAATCAAATTTAACCCCCACATATGTGATCTTCATTTATTGGTTTTTCAATCGACCAAAATTCAGGACAAAACACCTATAATAACCGTTTAAACAAATAAAAATTTGTACCTTAGTTATAAGTTTCGGAGATATAAATTCATGGACTTACTTGGTATAGCATCCCGCATTTTTATAACATAACGTTTCGTTACATTTTACAAAACTGCGGATCTTTGAGGTTCTGTGTCTTGGAAACCAAGAACATAAAACATGAAAAAATAAAACATTGTTCTTAAACACTTGAAAGGATTCTCCTTATGTTCATACTAGGTTCATTATTAAATCTCATAACCTGGGGACATACATCAAAAGAAAGGGGTGAGCAGAAGGCCCATTAAGGGAAACAAGGGAAACACATTACATGTGAACTTGAGATACATCAAAAAGTCATGAATAAAGAACTTTAAGGCATGAGAACGAAATCATGAGGCATATCATAAAAAAATAACATATTTCATAACTTGAATATTTGGATAAAACATTTAACTTAGAGAATCATGAACATATCACCAAGGTCAATTCCCAAGGTGTGATTTGATATTACCAAGGTAAACCCGAAGGTATCATTAAAATATTAATCTCTAGTGGTTACATCATTACCCAATGCAATAGGGCGCTATCAGGGCGCACCCTTAATTTGTTTTTATTTTCATGTGAGCCACATATATCATCATAAAACATTTCATAAATAACACATATAGGATAAGAAAAATGGGTTTCATTTCATAATCATAACGTTTTAGAAACCGCTTTTAAAGACGTCATCTTTATGTTACATTAAACCCACGGAAAAGGAAAGATGGTTTTCATGTATGTAAAAACTAGAATATAAAATAGGAAATTTTTATATATCTGTGAATACCCTTATAGAAGAATGATCTATGAGTATTCACTTAATAAAATAAAAGAATTTTAGTAAAAGAGAGAGACATTTTGAGATGAAAATTCTGCAGCATAACGACTTTGATACATGTTTTGAGAAAACCTTGAAAAGATAGGGTACATGGTTCACCCACTCATAAATGATCCATAAAACAGTAGAGGTAAATAATATAAAGGATATATGAACATGGTAATGAAATTTGAAGAACAAGATAAAAATATGATTTTTCTTTTGAAAATTCGGCAGCCTAACGCCGTCACTTAAACATCAAAAAAAATGAATTGATGAGATAAAATAGGGACTATAATCATATGAACATAAAATATCTATATTATATATATATATATATATCATTCCCCAAGATAAGAAAATGATCTTTAAATACTTGACATGAAAATCGATCTTGAAAATGAGAAGGGTGAAAGATCCCTTAAAAAATTCGCCAGCCTAACGGAACCGATTAAAATGATAAAATAATGGATTGAAGAGACCAAATAGGGTCTCTAATAATATGAAAATAAAAGATAAGTATGATAGAAATATATATAATACACCAACACAATAAAAAACATGAAAGACTTGACATGAAAATAGATATTGAAAAATGAAGGGTGGAAGAATCTATTAAAAATTCGGCAGCCTAACGGCGCCACTAAAACATTCTTAAAACGAATTTATTAGAGAAATAGGTGGTATCTAATCATATTAACAGGAAAATTAAATTAGAATGAATATTATATAACATCCTCTAACATATGAACATGGAGCATAAAAGAGAGTACTTGAAAAGAAAGGGAGCGGTAGGATCTCTTACCATAAAATGTAACTAATAAACTCAAAGGTTGTGACCTTGGGAGAATGGGGGAACCTTGGGAGGAATCCATGAGAATTAAGGAGATAAAAAATTCTTTTAGGATGATTTTGGAGTCTAAAGGCTGATATAATGGCTTGGTATTTATTGGGAAAGTGAGGGGACAAGGCATTAATGACCATGGGACACCTCATGGGTGGTATTGGAAAAATCATGGGCTTGCACATGGTATTTTCACATGGTATTGGCCACTTGGGACACCTCATACCTTATCATACTATTCATAAGACTACCATATTCATTACATAATTATTACATCATTTAATGATTTCATTAAACACCCGTAACTTAAAAACTGTATTTTCACTATTAACGGAAAATTGAACTTTCTCCGAAAAATCAAAAAATTTCACCTTTACCAAATATCGATGCTCTGATTTCAAAAATGATATAAAATTAAATTTCAAAATATTTTTAATTTAATTTTTCATTAAAAACAGTATTCACCTGAAATAACTAATACTTGACTAATAATTTATGAAACTGTTATTTAACCATTTTATTGAATTTCATTACTTAATCAAGCTGCCTAAATTATATTAATCCTTTATTTAAGTGAGATTACTAATCCATTTGTTCACATTACTAATCCTAAGCGTAAAATCAATATTCATAATTCACTATTCATCAAAAATTATGTTGATCTTATTAGACTCTAAATTTCGTACTGAACACATTTTCAGAAGAAAATTTTTTGAAAATAATTACACATCATTAATTATTTATGGATTACATAAATATTTTAAAATATTTTTTTTAAAAAAATACATCAATAAAATACATCCTATATTCATTCGAACATTTGAAAACTCCCAAAAATCACAATTAGAAGAAAACAAAATTTTATTTATAACAAAGGATTATAGTCTCCTTACATATCCACTTATAACCCCAACATATGACCTAAGTGTATGGTGTGCTATAGTGAGAGAATCTGAGGGTGGCTCGGCCAACATCGCACGAGTAGTAATTTCTATCAGTTTGAACTTCTCGCGAAGGTGATTCCCTTCTAGCTTCACATGATGGATTTCGGCTTGGGTTTGGTCCAGAGTCAAGCCCAGTGGTTCTACCTCCTTCCCAAGTTATGTTATATGGGCTTCGATCGGTCCAAGAATACTGGATGAGCCCATCAAATCTTCTTTCTATATTAATTAACACAGATCACTTGTATTTAGATACAATAGTCACAACATTCGGTTTCCAAAATTCATACTGACTAACGGTCATATAATAGTCAAAACCCAACAGTATCATTTTAATTATACTCATGTTATCAAATAAAATAGTTTTGTTGACTATGAAAAATAAAATAACACATAAAATTAGGAAACAAGATTTATTCCATATTTTGGGTCATTACATTCTTCCCCCCTTAAGAAATTGCATCCTCGCAATTTTTAAAATTGGGCATGGAAATTTCATTGAAACTCCCACATCAGAAAAATAGTCAGCAACACTATTACTTTAAAATAAATAAAAGGAAGTACAAAGGCCACCCGAGTTAACCCAAACTAGGATTCCATGTAGGAAAACATGGAGATGGAACAGAATACAAAAGGACACATTCTGTGGAAGAGTGATAGAAAACATGATTAGGGGAAAGATAACAATAAGAAAACCACAAACTTATGATGGGTTAAATTGTATTTGATTTCTCAGTAGGAAACTTTAATAAAGAATGTTTTTTGCTTTACGTTCCTTTTCATAGTTTCGAGGAATACATTTAAAAACAAAAGTAAATATATTTACCTTCATGTAGTGTTTCATACCTTAAGAAGTTTCTACCAAAACAAATATTTTCTAAAAATGATGGGCATTAAAAAACACTTGGTCTCATGAAAAGAACAAGAATCATCTTATAGATAATCACATAATCCACCAAAGATTATCTAACTATTTCTTCTATCTTTAATCATTATACCAAAAATAGAAAGGGTAAGATTAAACAACTCTTTCAAAATAAATAACCCCATAGGAAGGGAAACTATTTTTAAATCCTTATAGTTCCACAGTTCTACCCAAAGTTCATCATAGAACATTCCATAAATAACTGTCTATAAAATTCCTCAAAATAAACCAATCTAATATTGAAATGTAAATACAAGAAGTATTTGATAAAATAGTCTTATAAATTAAACTTAATCTTTCATCTCCAAACAACATCAACCACTCCTAATATCTTATTACAAAAGTAGCTAACCTAAACATATTTTCCCAAATATAGGTTAATAATTTCCATAAGTAACTTGTATTACCATAAGTTCACCTTAATTTAATCAATTCTTCAGAATATATGTAAACCGTTATTCATCAAAGAAAATACTGTACTAATCTATTTACCTCGATCATGTAGGGTTCCCAAATTAGTTAACATCTTCCAAAATAATAATCATCTTCTAATCCCCTAATAATACATTTTTTCAATAAGAACAACTTCACAACATCAACATGTGTATAATAACAATATATGTTTTCCTTAATGATATAAAACTATCTTAGGTAGTGACTCGATGTTCTTAGAAAACATTAAAGTTGTGCTCATTGGTCATGAACAAAAAAAAATAACAGTCAATTATTATGAAAAAGTCACATGTAATTTAGTCATCATGATCTATCTCAGAATATGACTTGCATTGTTCCCTTGTCCGTGAAGATTGTTGATTCTCATCATGCTTCTCCACTCTTCTAAGAGAGAATTTCCTTGTATAATGTCTAGCGTCTCAACATTTACAAAATTGAAATGTATAAGCTAAATTAGATCGAACCATATCTCTATTAATCACATTGTCCTTTTTTAAAGAAATTAGCTACATTATGCCCTGTCACCCCTCACTTAAAACATCTCCTGGTTCCTCTGTGACATTCCCCTTGGTGCCTCTTTCCACACATTTTCCACAAAAGTTATTGGGTCATCATTCCATTATCATCTTTATTATATGAACATCCTTGAGACTTCGTCTTCTTCTTCATTGATTAATTTGGGAATTCAACTAGGTACCAATTATTAATTGTGATTTTTGATAGATGGTTGGTCATAATCACAATATGTTCAACATGATCTCTCGTCATCTCTGTCATATTAATAGGGAAATAATCACATTTCCTATCACCTTGGTTGTGGGACATTTCTTATGTTTCCTACCATAAACTAAGAAAATAATGTATAATTGGGGGCATAAATACTTAGCCAATAATCATGAAAAGGAAATGTTAATCATATAGGGATAAACTTTTAGAAGAAAAGTGTATCCTATCTTGTGATCCCCGAGGTTCCAACTAGGTTATCCATGATCATATATTCTTATGTGAATCTTTATTTTATTTTATATTTGTTCCATTAATAATGTTTCATAATAAGCTTATTAATTTACCAAATCACATCCACCGGGAATGTAGTAACCAAAAGTGTTGCAAGGCCCATTGTCGTGTACCAGTTCTCATTTTAGACTAGCTCAAAGAGGTGTTTTCGGGATTTACCCCTATATACATCTGTTCCAGAGCCACCTCTACCTACTCGTATCCAGACAGGGATTTATATTCTTGGAAACCCATTACTAAATACTCACCAAAATACTAGGAATATTTACAATATTAATACTTTTCTATAGTGTTCTTCCTAGAGATTTCATATCCTAATTTCCACAAATAAAAAAACTGTCCTTTGATATCAACAATAGAATCCCACCTTTTTATAAAATAAATTTTCATTATATTTTACAAAACTGAGGATCTTTAAGGTTTAGTGTCTTGGAAAATAGGAACATAAAACATGAAAACATAAAACATTCATCTTAAACACTTGAAAGGCTTCTCTTTATATTCATCCTATGTTCATTTCTCCATCTCATAACGTGGGGACATACATCAAATGAACGGGTTGAGAAGAATGCCTAGTAAAAGATACAAGGGAATCACCTTACATGTGAACATGAGACACATCAAAATGTCATGAAAAAAATAACTTTAATGCATGAGAAAGGAATCATGAGGCATATCATAATAAAAATAACATATTTCATAACTTGAAGATGTGGCTAAAACATTTAACATAGACAATCATGAAAATATCACCAAGTTCCATCCACAAGGTGTCATTTGAAATTACCAAGGTAAACTCCTAGGTATCGTTAAAATTGTAATCTCTAGTGGTTACATAATTACCCAATGCAATGGGGTGCTATCAGGGCACACCCTTAAATTTGTAATCTCTAGTGGTTAGATCATTACCCAATGCAATGGGGAACTATCATGGTGCACCATTAATTTGTATTTATTATATTGTGAGCTGAATATATCATCATAAAAAATTTCATAAATAACCCATATAGAATAAAATAAATGGTTTTCATTTAATAATCATAATGTTTTAAAAACTGCTTTTAATGACATTATCTACATGTCACTATAAACCCACGGAAAAGGAAAGCGAGTTTTCATGTATGTAAATCCCATAATATAAACTAGGACATTATGATGTATATGTGGATACCCCTATAGAATAATGAGATTTGAGTATTCACTTAATAAAATAAAATAATTTTAGAAAAAGAGAGAGGAATTTTGAGGCGAAAATTCTGCAGCATAACTGCTATGTTACAAGTTTTAGAAAACATGGAAAAGAGAGGGGACATGGGTCACCCACTCATAAATGACCACAAAACAGTATAGAGACATACTATAAAGGATATATGAACATGGTAATGAATTTTTAAGGACATACCATTTGAAATTAAAAACATGGAAGGAAGAAAAAAAATAAGATTTTTCTTATGAAAATTCGGCAGCCTAACGGCGTCACTTAAACATCAAAAAAATGAATTGACAAGATAAAATAGGGTCTCTCATATTTTTAAAATAAAAGATATGTATGATAGATATAGATATCATACCCCATACTATGAAAAGTAACTTTAAATACTTGACATGAAAATCGATCTTGAAGACTAGAAGGGTGAAAGATCCCATAAAAAATTCGGCAGCCTAACGGCACCACTTAAAACATTAAAATAGTGAATTGATGAGATCAAATAGGTTCTCTCATCATATGGACTGAAAATATATGTATGATAGATATAGAGGTGATACACTATCATAATAAAAATAACTTTAAAGACTTGTCATGAATATAGAAGTTGAAAAATGAGAAGGGTGGAAGAATCTCTTAAAAATTCGTTAGCCTAACGGCGCCACTTAAACATTCTTAAAACGAATTGATGAGAGAAAGAGGGGGTATCTCATAATATTAACATTAAATGGACAGTATAATGAATATAAAATAACATACTACAACATAAGAACATGGAGCATAAAAGATATGACATAAAAGAGAGTACTTGAAAAGAAAGAATGAGGTAGGATCCCTTACCTTAAAACATAACATTTAAAACTCAAAGGTTGGGACCCTGAGGGATTGGGGGAATCTTTGGAGGCCTTATAGGAGGTAAGGAGACCAGTACGTCATTGAGGATGATTTTGGAGTTTAAATGATGAGAGAATAGCTTGGTATTTATAGGGAAATTGAGGGGACAAGGCATTAATGGCCAAGGGTCACCTCATTGGTGGTATTGGAAAAACCATGGGCTTTCCCATGGTCTTTGCACATGGTATTGGCCACTTGGGACACCTAGTACCTTTTCTTACTATTCATAAGTCGACGATATTGATTACATACTTAATATATCATTTAATGATGTCATTAAACACTCGTAACTTAAAAAATGTATTTTCACTATTCACCGAAAATTCAACTTTCTCAGATAAATCCCAAAATTTCACCTTAACCATATATCAATGCTCTGATTTCAAAAATGAACTCCATTTTATAAAAATAATTTTTTAAATGCTTTTATTTTAAATTTTAATTAGAAAAAACTATTTACCCAAAAAAACTAAAACTTGACTAATAATTTATGAAACCCTTATTTAACCATTTTATTGAATCACATTACTTAATCAAGGTGCCTAAATTATATTAATACTTTCTTTATGTGAGATTACTAATCCATTTGGTCACATTACTAATCCTAAGAATAAAATCACTATTCATAATTCATTTATTCTTAGGATTTTTATAATAGTTCACTTGTGATTTTCATGATATTCTAATATTTTTGAGTATAAAATGATATCATCAGTAAATACCACTACAAATTCTTCAAGATATCCCTTAAAATCTCTATTCATTAGATCCATGAAGACAAAGGGTTCATTAGTTAGTCCAAAAGGAAAAAATGTAAACTCATAATTCCCATACCACCTATGAAATGATGTCTTCGGAATGTCTTACTTCATCACACACAATTAATGATATCTAGGTCGAAGGTTAATATCTGAAAAATATTGAGTTCCATGAAGTTGATAGAATAAATCATCAATGTGATGTAAGGGATACTTTTTGGTTATTGTTCTAGACATGATCTCTCTATATTCAATGAACGACCTCATGGATCCATCTTTCTTCATAACAAAAAGAATATGGTCTCTCCATGAAGAAACAATGGGGTGAATAGATCCTTTGTTACTCAATTCCTCTAGTTATTTCATTAGTTCCAAAAATTACATTGTGTACATTCTATAAGGGTTATTTGATATGGGCCATGAACCAAGAATTAAATCAATTGAAAACAATATTTCTCATTCTATAGGATGTCCAAGTAAATCATATAGAGACACATAAACTTGTTTTTTTCACAATAGGTACATCCACTATTAGAACATTACTTTTCTCACCCATATTTATTTAATTATCTTTCTCCCCAATAATTAAATTTAATAGAGCTACTTGGGGATCTAGATATGAATAAGATGTTAACATTTATTCTCTAATGATAAGATTCATTTTATTATCATAAAAAATTGTATAATCTTTCTTATTACAATAAATTTTCACTTCATGGTCCGAAATCCAATACATAATGAGGATTCTATCAAATTCAAGCATGTGATTGGTGATGAGATCTGCAGATAAGGAACATTTATATGACCTAATTGTAACTGATTCACCAAACTTTATAGAAATTTTACTTCTCTTAAGAGTTTTGATTGACATCTACCTTGTAACTAAAATTAGAAATATGTAATTTTTTTCAAAACTAGGAAGATATGAATCAATGTGATGATACAAAATCTAATAAATCATTGGATAAATTTGATGAAACAATTAAATTACATCTACAAGGTCATTCAGAGCTTCAAACTGTGTATTAGTGATCATATAAGCATGACCATGCTCCCTAGGCATTTTTTTATGCATGTTTCCTTTGTTATTAGGAAATTTATTTTAATAATTCCAAATTTCTCTACAATTGTAGCATTTAACATTGACATCCTCTTTATTTCCCTTGTGATCGCAATATTGGGGTCTATTTTCCCAAAACATGTAATAGACACACATTTCCTGTAGGCAAGAACAATGGTGTTTCTTCCAACATTTACTATAGGTTTTGAATTAAATTTTTCCCTTCTTCCCCTTATTACCTTTTCCATAGTGTTCAACAAATATCTTATTCTCTTATTTTTGTTTAAAGTCATATGACTAAAAGAATTCCTCTTCTATCTTGATTGAAAATGTGAAAATATCTTGGTATGATGAGAAGGATTGTGAGTCAAATGATCGATGGAGAAATGGATTCAACCCATCAAATAATCAATCAATATTACACCTTGGGTTACATATATAATTTTTTGTGTTCCTTGCTATCATTGTAAAGTTATCCTCATACTTTCTGAAATTATTATCCTCCTTTTTCCACAGACTTGGAAATTTTCTTTCAATATCTACTCGATGCTCACAAGGAAAGTAATTTTCTATGAAAAGTTCTTTAAACTCCCATTCCTTTCCAGCACTTCCCAAGGTGATTCTTTCCACTATTATAACATATGGGAAAATACTTCATTCCCTTAATCCCTTTATCAATATTTATCTCTACCATCCTCTTCTTCTTTGGATTACATTAAATTCCATATGACTCAGTGAATTCATAACATATCTTATTATCCCATGATACAATTTATTCTTATGATGAGAATATGTGGGAGAATATTTACCTTATAAATATTTTTTTAAGACCATGTTATATATGATAATACATAATCATTGGATCATGCATATTGATAGAGATCACATTCCTTCTAATGGGTGCCATTTCATAATGATTACATATACGAGGTTATATCATATCATAATGTGTAACCCAAAAACTATAAAAATCCCAAGAATTAATTGAATATTTTTCACACATATAGTCCCATAATCAAAAAATTTGATTGTTTACGGGCATATTTACTCATAAATACTTCATAATGGTTTGTAAATAAAATGTGAATTATCCTAATTCTAACCCCTGGGAGTGTCGTAACCAAGAGTGAAGTAAGGCTCATTGTTGTGTACCGGAAATGTCACACCCCAGCACCTAAATACCCGGAGTCAATTATTTATAAAGGATTGACTTCGCTTAAGGCTCTAAGAAACTAGATACTTCTGAAATATTTCATCTTTCAATTCATGTTACCAGAAAATTTTAAATAAAAAATGTAGGGTGAGCATACGAATACCCAGTAAGGTGTTTTAAAATAAACCAATATAACCTATGAAAACATTCTTTAAAACATTACATAAAACGTTTTTATTAAAGAATAGCTATATCACATGTAACGTATCATAAAATTTCTCAATTTAAAATGGGATAACAGAAATAAAAGGATTCATGAATAAAATATAGGCATGCACATTTGGAGTAACAAATAAAATACATTTTAAACATTTATGACATATTAATTTGTAAGCACAAATTATACAGCTAAGAGTAATGAATAATAAGAGTTTCTCTTGAAGATAATAACTTCAACTGAATAATAATTCAATGAGTGAATATGCCATGCCCTAAGCATTTAATTTTCTGATACTCATAAATACTGGCTTTTGACCATGGTTATTCTAGTAGTCATAAAACCATTTTTATAAATTATTATACTATTAATGAGGGAATTTATAATGTCATACTTTAATTTATGTTTCAAGGCCTCAGACAAGACCTAGGGGATAACTATAACCGGACCCCAACTTGGAGATCCTCTATAACCGGACTCCATCCTTGAGAGCTGTTGTAACCGGACTCCAACCCAGAGAGACTCTGTACTCAGACTCTAACCTGGATGGTCTCCTGTAACAAGACCCCAACCCGGAGGTCTTACTTTTACCGGTTCCAAACCCCGAACATACCAGTCCAATACGTTCATCAAATTTTTAATAAGTCCATATATCCAAAGTGTCACATAACACCTAGAATACCTAAATCCATGTCTTTTATTTGGGGTGTCCCATACCACTCCAAATAATTAAATTATTAATTCAATATCATATATGATGAATAATAAATATTTCAATTAATCACATGATATAAAAAATTTTCAACTAATTCCATAAACAGTTAATGAATTTCATTGCATGTTTATAGCTTCAGATAAGTCATATTCATGTTCAAATCATACACTAATAAATTCAATGAAATTATAATAAATAATAATATATTAGTTATTATTTTAATAATACTTCTCCCAACGACATGCATAATCTTGTAAACATTATATATGCATGTGAAATTAATTTAAAATACGCAACAAATGGGGTTTCAACATAAAATTATAGTACCTTAATTTTCAAAATACATGATTCATGGAAATAGATATTTATTGTTTAAAATGTCCAATTTTAAATTAAGATAGATGTAATTTGTAAACAAAGCATGCACTAATAAAAGGACATTCTTATTAAATGATCATTCCTTGTGTTTTATATTATTTAAGGCCAATTGGATTGTAGTGAAACAATTTTTTTATGTATTACATGCTTTCATGAGAATTTAATTAAACAAATAAAAAACATACATTTACTACCGAAGTATGTTTTAGGACCATTTAACACAGATTATGATTTAAACCTATAGGTGCATACATATAACCAAATGTATATATATATATAATATATGTAACACCCACTCACATTAATTCAATGAATATTGTCATCGAGTGTACAATCAGTTTCATATAAATATATTTGTAATGTTAAGATAGTCTTCTGTACATTTTTTTATATTTATGTATATTTATTTATTTTTCATGGATTAAAAATTTGACAAACATAAAATGATTAATTATAACCTAAATACAACTCAAAATAAATGATTCTCCTCATATGAAGAACCAAAAAATAGAGGATATAATTAGCATAACCATCATTCATATAAATAATTTATTTCTTTTCTATTCTCCCTTAACCAATAAAATATGTTTATTAAGATATATAATTTTAACAATTGATTTGTAGTAGGAAAAAATGGAGAGAACAATTCCAATTACATAAATAAAACATCTAAGGATTAAATATCTAGAAACTAATCGTTTTCCCTTACAGTGGATTCATAAAGCATAAAACATAATTATAAATAACATTATTCCTTAAAAATTGTTTTATTTACAAGCTCAAACAATTTGATATTACACTCTTTCAATATTTATTTCATCAAAAACATTATTTACGGGTTGAAATCATCTTCTAAAATTCATAAAATAGATTTATTTTGAGTCACATAAATTTATTTATATAAATATATGTATATGATTATATAATAATTGTATAATCAGGTTTTATGATAAAAAAACATGAATATAAATCCTTACAAGACAATAATCATAAATACAAATTAATTTAAAGAAAATAATATTGTATACGAATAACCAATAGCTTGAATAAAATCAACTTCATGAAACAAAATACTCATTGAATTCCAAAATAAATTGAAATCTTTTAAAAATACTAACTTTCCCTTTACTATCATAAGGTCATAAAATAAATAAACATTTCGGAAAAGTATAATAATCCCTTATATTTTTTTCAAATGATTAGAAGACTCTACGCAAGGAATTACAAATAGGGTATGTGATACCCTAAGAAACAAGTATTACGAAAACTAGAGTTTACTAAAACAAAACATTAGAATGTAGCACTGAATTTGATTATAGTTTGATAGAGGAAAATGGGTTCTCTGGTGTGTATAAATATATCAACTAAATGAATCTTTACTCACAAACATTGTGGAAATAGTTGTTATTAATGAATGAATATCAATATCATGAGAGATCTGATTCACACCCAAACATTGACAGAAAACATGGAATGCAATGTGTGGGTAAGGGGTAAGACTTAATTTGATCTTAATTGCAAAAATCTGAGTTATGAATCTGTAACATATCTCACTGTAACTCCAAACCCCCACATGGATCTCTAAAGACATGAACTTCATCAATAACCTCGGTGGCATGCTCGACCCGGACTGCATTCCTCGCAACCCAACACCAAATGACAGACCCTGCACGACTCTACACCCGAGCACTCCCCACCCAACTAATACCCTAGGTTTAGCCTGGACCCTCGACCTGCAGCTGAAGCGCGACGCACACCGACCTGCTGGAGGTCCATGATGTCGGACGTCGCTCGACTCTCCCTCTCCTCCTCACTGCAGCATGACAAACCCTCATACCCGGACTCCAAAATTCAATATGAGATTCCATTTTGTATTGTTTTATTATTCATTCCCCCTTTATCGTTGCATATTTTTAATAAAGGCTTTCAAATTTCCTTTTGACTTTTTTTGTCTCCAATTCAATCAAAATATCACTTTTTATTATTATTACATCTTTTCCTTTTTATATTTATGTTATTTTATATGGTTTAACATATCATGTGTTTTATATTAAATAATTTATTCCATTATAATTTTTATTAAAGAAGAATCATAAACTTATTAATTTTATAAAAATTAATCTATTCATAAATTTATAAATAGAAACTATTAATTATTACATTATATATATTTGTGTATATATCATAACTCGTATAATTGATCAAATAATTTTTATAATTGGTATAATAATATTTTTTAAAAATTAAATATTACATACATTTATATTATTTAAAGTAACAAATTTTTTTTAAATGATCATTCATATATGTAAAATGTTAATAATTTAGTTAAAAATTTATATATTATATATTTTTTAATTTATTAAAAAAAATCCAAAATTTTAATAATGTTATTAAACTTTAATCTAATTAAAATTTTAAATAAGTATGCTTCATATTTTCGAAAATCTATAAAACTCATGTAATTATTCATTTAATAGATTCAATATTATTTCTCATAAGAAATTGCATTAAAATATTTACATGCAATAATTCTCGAATTCTTATATTAATTTATAGTGTTAGTTATATATAATTATAATTCAAATATTGTTTACCTATGTGTATATATATATTATTTAGAAAACAAGAAAAAAATTATTTTCATTCACAAATTAGTATAATTATTTTTAAAATATTCGATTAATTTCTCATTGAGAAAGAATAATGAAATTATTTTAAACTATACTTATAATTTTAACAATATATGTTTTCTATTCTTATTTACATGAAACTATCATTAAATTATAACTATATCGATTTAATAAATCACTAATGGTCATCCGATTTTAAACTCTGATGGATAAAACAACGATCACATCGTTAATTAGATAGGATATTCCTTGTTATTATTTACTAAGTTTATTCTAGATTGTACCGGAATCAGAAGTAATCTTATAACTACAATTAGTAAATTTTGGAAAAACATGTTTTACATAAATTTTTTTAGTTAATTAACTAAAAGAAAAATGACTATAATTATAGCCATTGGAATTCAACAGTTACCCAAGGAAACGGTCAAATCATTTCCTAATAAAAAACCATTCTTTTGGGTGTCCTAAAACTCGATAAAAAACGAGATAGTTCACGTCATACCATTGGTTTATAGTGTGTTCGTAGTGGCTTTTTCCATTCTTATGTTCATTATGTTAGATTCTAAGGGCCCGTATTAATTTCATGGGGTTCTAGTTGTTTTATGTGGTCTCCCTCTAATTTTTATAGGGTTTTAATATGTATATATGGTTAGTAATGATTCATGTGATCTTCGTACATTGTAAACACTAAAATGTTCATGATTAAATGAAAACACTTGTGTCTATTTGTGTGTTTTACTCAGTTGCATTATAATATACATTAAAACTATATTATTACATCATCATGAGAAACATGTTTTGTTCAGTTGTTATGAAATTCAAACAAAATTTAAGAATAAGCTTCTCATTACATTACATTCACGTTTTGGGGTACGAAAATGATACCCTACGTCAAGCCCAAAACATCTTGTCAGACATTTCACTCCTAGTTAAATCTGCTCTAAAGCCTCATTTACCTTCCCGTATCCATATAGGTATATATTTCATGGAAAATACACAAAATATCTAAATTACCATATTTATATGATGTTTTTCTATACTAATCCTCAAAGTATACCTTCAGGTAATTTTATCTAATTAGATATTTTCTAAATATTGCTTCCGTGGTTTGTAGACAATGTCCTCTAATATCAACTATAATACCTTGAACCTAGTAACCCAATGTTAATTCATTACTTCATAATAATGGAATGATCAAGAGGGATCAAATCATGAATGATCGATCAGTTTATTATCCTTGAAATTACAAGATAAAAAAATATTTTTTACACTACATTATGTAATTAAAAAACAACATTGTGTATTCTTTTAACACATTCATATCCCTTTGAATATCCTTTATGGTCATTCATAATATACTTCAGCAGATCCTAGGAAAATTAATATATTAAAAGTGGTGATCTCAGGTTCTTAGTAAGGATAACACTATATAAGAATCATTCATAAATTAGCATTATAAATTACAGAAATATATAAGACAAAATCTCATGACTTTAAAAATAAAATATTTGGATAATATAGAAAATAATAAGAAAATAATTCCATTTACTTATTAAAATATACATTCTACTGGTCAAATAGTCACATCTAATATCAATATCCAATTTAATAATGATGGAATGCATAATAGAGATAATCTTTACCCTATAGTCAAGGCCTCATGCCAAGACTACAAATAAGATTTTGTCAAAGAATTTTTCTATGAAAATAGTCTGTCTCATGAGACTTACCGACGCATAGAAGAGTTATATAAGGCTCCACCCATCACTTAGTATGTCTAATGAATTCCTCTTATGAAATGGTTGAAATAAAACAAAAACCTTCACAATAAAACTATCTTACGAAATGTTAATACATTAGTAATAAACCATGAATGGTATTAATATAGAACATAAACAGTATAACATATCATTAAATCTTCAATAAAATATGGAAGATTGTATCATAATAAATCAACTTCAAAAAAATTTAAAATACAACAAAGGATGTTGACATAGATTAAATCAAAACTATTTAAGAGAAATATCTCTATCTATTTGGAAATCATTTAAAAGTCACGTAATTGTAAATGAAAACATTTATTTTCAGAATAATCTTATAATAATGGAAGGGATGTTTTGAAGGAGTTAAAATGGAGGAAAATCCTTACGAGTTAAAATACATTATTTCCTTAATTTGTTGAATAGGTCATAAAGTACCTTGTTCGGAATGCGATGGAAGGATTCTTCTCAACCCATTTTTTAAAAATTAAAATATGGGTATAAATGAATTTAAATTGTAGTCTAGTAAATAGTAAATATGTTTTGAAATAACTTTTTAGGAATCATGGATGTCGATGATAAAGAGGTCCCAGTAGAGACTTACGTATAAACTACCTTGGATAATAAACACATTTTATAATTGTTTTGGGTGCTAACTGATTCCATTTCCTTTATATGATTCATTACGTAAGTCAATTAGATTATGTATAGGATGTATTTGGTTCATTTACAGAATGATATTAAGTTTTTAAACATTATTTTTAATCATAAAAAAGTATTCATTAATGGTTATGAAGGGGAATGAATCTCATCATGTTCGTCGAGAGGGTAATCTGTACTTATGCATGAGCGAAAATATCATTATATTGAAGGTAAAATAGTATTTAATTAGATGTTATATGATATATTAAGAATCATTAATATGTAATATTTACTATTTATATCAATTATAAACATTTTTATACCCATCCAAATAATGAAGTGTTGAATAACAAACTACTCCACCATGTGGAGACGTTTTACCGTACCTATAAGAGTGGTGACTTGGGCATTCATATAATGGATAGAATAATTAATATGGTTGTAAAATATTTATAATAAAATCATAGAATGTATAATCTATAGGATTATTTATTTTGGTATGGAAAAAACAAACAATGTGTAAGTGGAAGAAGAAAAAAACATTGAAAGATGTGATGAAATTATTACCTCTTCTTCAAGTGATTCCTTTTTATTTGATCTAAAGGGGTACATAGGTTGGTTTCATATCAATGTAAGGCATCTAGGATTAAGTTATGGTAGTTGGGAGGATATTTTAAACAAGGTTTGACTGAGCTAAATTTAATTGGAGATGTGATTTTGAGAGAAGTGGAAGTACCCTTTTATATGAGAGGTGAGGGTCACATTAGGAAAAGCATGAAATATAATTCTATTATACCATCATATTCTTTTTATAATGGACACAAAACAATTTATTTAGAGGATAAGGTGTGGTTGGGTTGAAATAATTTCAACCAATTGGATTTAGACTGGTTTAGGTCACCATATTAACCTCATATTTTATATTTATCGCTTAGTTAAATAGTTTTACTTTTACCATAATTCTTGTATTATTAAAATAAATGGTTAATAAACATACTATAAAAATCCAAGAGAACCCCGAGTGGATTATTATTGACATATATACCATATCTAAGTCCATTGTCCAATCATTATATTTTTAATAAATCTACATCAACTAATAATATAGTATTAATTTTAAATAACATTATTTATGTCTATTTTGATAGTTTATTATTAGGTTTTAGTGAAAATAAAAAAAAACAGGATTAAATAAAATAAATTAAATTAAATAAATCATAACATTTCATATTAACCTTGAATATTAGTTTAATGAAAGAAAAATCTCAATTGACATTTATTTTTATATTTATAATATCAATTATTTTAATCATTCATTAATTAGGTATTTACTACGTCATCATTGTGTCGTAAATAAATATAATTATATAATTTCTAATAATTATAAAAAAATTACCATTATATAGGAAATACTTTCATATTTATAATAAATATTTATATTTTAATTTATCATATGTATATCCTTATATTAAAAATGTTTTAGTTATGAAAAGTTGAATTTAACACTTTTACCACTTCTTTAAATAAAATAATAATAAATGTCCTAATGTAATCCAATTGAAATAAATATGATCATATTATATTCCTAAGGGTTATTTTTGTTGAAAAACACTTATCCAATATAATTAGTAAATGTGTTAGGGTGAATATAATATCATTGTTACGTTTAATTATCCTATTTACTTTGATATGTGGTAAATAAAATACAAAAGATACTATTCACCATAAATTATTTTCAAAGTATTAAACAACATTTAACATACTGATTTCAATTGTGTCCCTTAGATTTTTTAAATTCAATTCACTGGAGTTGTAATATTACATTTTCCTCAGATTTACTAATGTGCCTAGAAGGTGGGTAAAAGACGTTAAAATTTTAATAAAATTTTATATATCTAATATTATTATAAAATGTCTCCAATGAATTAGATTCAACATATATAGGTATTACATATCTATTTTGACTAAAAATATATTTAAATAAAATAAATATTTATTCATAAAAAAAGTTTGTTTTACATAATAATGTAGCATTTTTCACTATTCATAAAAAATTAAAATTATTCAGAAAAATATCAAAATATCCCCCTAAGGAAATTTTTATATTTTGAATCCCAAAATGAAGTCCATTTTGAAAAATAAAATTTATTAAATTTCATAAAGATTTAATTACTATACATAACGGCCATTTTAATTGGTCGTGGTATGCTGGAACTCAATGTTGCATACAACGCAATCTATTGCCTTATTCAATGGGAAACATACTGTGGAAGATTGGGGTTTACATTATATTCATTATTACCATAATTTTAATAATATCTTCATATGTAACGTTACACATATGGATGTTAACTAACTGTTTATATTGTTTATTATCCTTTTGATTTTGTTTTATTCATTATCAATGAAGATTAAATTGAATGAAAAAAATGTTTCTATGATTCATGCCAACCAATGTGTGTTTTATAAATTCAAGAAATAAGTACAAAAATAAAATTTCCGTGAATTAGAAAAATGTATTTATAAATTTATAGTATATTATACAATTATTTATAATTCAATAGTTATTCATGATGTGAATATATAGTATTATTAATGTAGGTGGATAGCCAAACCCAAACCTAAACAGACCATGAATTAATGGATGAAAATGTTTTGATTCTACTGTAATATCATTATACCAGATTCATAATTATTATATATATATATATATTTATGTGCAATGAATTTCATATTTATATTTAATATTTAATATTTTCTAATTGAAATGTAACATAAAAAAAGAATTTTAATAAATGAATTTCTCATTTGTATAAGTTTATTAATGAATTGAATGAATATTAATCATTTATTGATGGTATAATTTATATGAATTATAAATTTTTTACCATAACCTCCATTATTACATAAATATAATACATCCTCATTAAAAAATCAAATAATAATCATTGATGGATGCCGATAAAAAATTAATTTTGTTACTCATGGGGGTGGTATTCTATGCATATGCATGATTGATGATTTCAGGTTTCATAATGGATGTGATTTATAAAAAAATTGATATTTCATTAAATATAAAAAATAAATGTATTAAATTACCCTAATATAATTTTATTATCATGGGTATATAAAACATAATGATGATAATCTAGATGATTAGAAATGTATGTGAAATATCTCATGTTGAGGACCCAGATTTTTCATCAAATTATCCTTGTAAATGTCTTCCTTATCATGGATAATAGTTCCAAGATGATTTTGGACACTGTAGAGGGTTTAATTAGTTGAATTTTGTTAGATATTTTTGATAGAATTCAAATGATATTTATGTATTGTTGTTTTTGATTTTTTACCCATTTATATGTAAAGGGAATGGTGGAATTGTGAGTTACCATTATATTTATATTAATTGTAATGTAATTATTCATGGTTTATTGGCCACAAAATTGAAACTATTTGTATGGAAGATGGTTTTTATCAAATTAGACATTATTTAAACTCTTTGAGAGATCATTGGGTGTTTTATGAATTATTTATTTTAAATTTTAAACCATTGCCTTTATTTTCATTTTCAATAGTCTATAATTATTGAAACCCAATAATTTATTTCAATGATAAATAATTATTATTTCACCTTTTAACAATTATTGTCCTTATGATTTCAAATGTTCAAGTCAATTTATCAAATAATAAATAAGGAAATTTGATATATTAATTATATAATACACACACATAATGGTTCTAAAAAATAATAAATTATAATATTCTTATATATATATATATTAAATATTTTGTATAATGGTTTTAATAAAATAAATTGATTTATTAAAGAAATGTTTTATCGCATTCATTATAATCTAATTTTGATTCTCACCATGATAAAACATTATTCAATTGAAATAATGAATAATAATATTATTAAAAATTTATTTTAATTAGTCCAAAAAATGTTGGATATATGATTTATAACATCAGAAAATATTTTATTATCAATAATTTTAGTCAATAAATAAATATATAATTTCATATATTTCCTTTATCTTTATTTTATCCTTAAATAATAGTAGTATCATAAGTGTATTACTTCTAAAAAAATTAATATATTAACTATTTAGCACAAAAAATTATAAAAAACAAATAATTAGTTTTAATGTAATTTATTTTTAAAGGATTGAGTATTGAATTTATTTCTTAAAAATAAATATCTAACCTTAGAAAATAAACATTTAATTATGCTCATGAATATTGTTTCATTAGATGGTGATTCTCTAGTATATAGTGTTCACCTACTATAGTCATGACTCAGGCATTAAATTGTATCCACACATTTCAAAATATCATCATCAAAATATGTGTTTATGAAATCAATTTTTGGAATTTATATATTACATCCTGATATATTATTTATGTTACATATTTTTGTTGTTTGTTTCATTGGTGGAAATTCATCAATTGTGATATTTTATTATATAAAAAAATCTCTCTTATATCAAGATTCTAGATTGGAACATCAATATAATACAATTCATGCTATAACAATATTGCCTTATATGAGAGAAAAATAATTTGATCTGTAATGTATTCCATCACAAATGAAACATGGAATGTTATTTGTTTGTTTGAAATGTTTCAAATCAAATATTTTCTGTATGATATGAATAAAATTTATTCATGCATTTCTAATGTCTTAGTATCTTTGATCATATCTAACCCTACTTACCAAATCATATAATTACATCACAATGGGATACGATTAAGAAAAAATGATACCCTGTTTTTAATTCAACATATTTCCTTCAATATTTGTTATCTCTCTTTTTTCATCAATTTTGTTTTTGATTTATATGACCATTAGAAGACAATAAATTAATTGTAAACTCCTCTACATGATCTGTGTCAACTAGATATCAATATAAATATGATGGTGTATGAGGCATATTCCCATTAAATGGTTTCTATGGCTCAATTTATAAGCTGGAATGGAATATATTATTGACTAATAATTCATCCAAAGGTATGTATTATTCCTGATTACCTTGGATTTCATGTGTACATAATATCAATATGAAATATAATGTCTAGATTGTCTATTCAGATAACACATTAGTTTGGGGATGATAGGTTGTGCTTGACTATTACTCTGTATATAGTTCTCTTTTGGGACTCCTCAAGAAATTTTATCTGAACTGTAATGCACAATTATACAAAATTTATTATTGATTCCCCTGATGCCTTATAATTTCATTAATATATAAGTCTGTAATGTGGTTATGGTTTTGATATTATATTATAAGTATAAAATTATAAGGCATAGTAATATGGTTAACGATAACCCACATAATTCCACGCATGAGGGGAATATGTCATAGTTCAGTGAAAATTTCCACAAAAATATTGTTGCACATCCATTTTGGTATGGGAAGAGGATTCATAACCCATATAGGAGGGTATCATTGAGCCATTATGTACCTGCATACTGATCATCTAGAAACATATTCACCAATTTACAACTGCATAAATTTTCATGAAAAAAATTCTATTGAATCAAAATATATACATACCCAATGATGGTTTGTAGAGAAATTTGTTATATTTTCACCATCTTTTAATTCAGACTTAATCTCTAGTATAGATGGAACACATAACATCATTTTAGACTTTAACACTACATAAATATTTTTTAATTCATTGAATTTAATATCATTTATAATATGAATATTTTATTTTATCTACTCATTAACATACTATTAATTTTCTATCTTTTATAGTATGTATTTTATAATAGTTTTTTATAAAAAGAATGATATATAACCATACCAAAAAATCACAATGTTAATCATTACAAGTGGTTAAGTTTTTGATATTTATTATTAATCATCATATTTACAGTTCCATAGTCACACCTACTCAATGAAAAATCCACCTTGGTTTCATACGTTGTGTATTCATTTATTAACAAATAATATTCTTTTAATATTTCTATCCATACATTTTCTTTATAATTAGCACATTGTTATAGAACTAAAATGTCAAACTCATATCATCTAATTAAATATTTCATCTTCCTATTAGAGGTTTTCCATCCACATTTTTAATGAACATATTAAATCTTTTGGATTATGGTAATTATTTGTAATTTTATGTTCAGGGATCATAAATATGATGTGACATATCCTAAATCACCCAATCACAGAACACGATAACACAAACATGTCCATTCATTTATTTTTCACACTATATTATAAATCCTTTATTACTAGATGGAATGTTTAACACAAATAATTAATTATTATTCTATTTATCACTAAAAAACATTCTTAATGTTCCCTATATCCTATGAATTTGACCACATTATGGGTTATCATTGATAATAGACATTCATATTGTGAAATACTAGGGATAAACATTAGAAAGTAAGAAACTAAAACTAATAAACTATGGAACTAAATTATTTTTTATGTATAGTCCATCCATTTTATACTATTGTCATTATAGGGAAAATTAAAATTCAATTAATGTATAAAATATTTTCATGAAATGATTCTACATTTAACAAAAATTTACACATACTATACCTCCAATTAGATAATTATATTATGAGTGTCACCAGAAATATTTTTAGATGAATATCATTCTTTTCATATAATGTATAATATATCATCATAACATGATTTAATACCACCATAATGTTTCCAATAAAATCCTTGAACACTCTATTCATCACACTCTTAATTATTGTATTTTTATTAGTCAATCACAATGAATTATTTTGTACTCATAATGTACATACCTCACCCATAATTTCACATATGGTATATCATCCATATTTACAATTAATTAATGAAACAAATTATGAAAAATATTATTTGAAATGTAGTGGGGTCATTAATATTGATAGAAATTTCATGAATTAATATTAAAGGAAAATAATTTTTTATAGTAATTGTATTGATATCAAAATAATTGACACATTGAATAATCCATCTTCATCATAAATATAATAGGTTCTCCCCATAGTGAAACACTAGGGGACATAAATAACATTTTATAGAACTCCTGATGATATCTCTTCAACTATACAAACTCAGATAGTCCCATTATATTGCGTGTTTTATAATCATTTATTTGATTATGAATATGTATATTGGAGAAATCAACTACATGAATAGGTGGATGATCATGTCTGTCAGTTGGTAATATATCAATACTTTTTCGATCCATGGGAATATCTTTTATTATTGTGATATATTCCACATCCATATATCTTGTTTGATCTTCCTACCATCATGGAATATTATTAAGTAAACTACTTGGGGGGATCCATATGTTATGTCATAATTGATATCATTGAGATAAAGACCGATGAGGGTGGTGAAAGGTGTTTTCCAAAAATATTTATGATTCAAATCACATATCTTATAATGCAAAAAAACATTCCTTCTCTCATAAAGATGATTGAAAAGTGAAAATAAATAGTTAAATAACAAAATTATGTATACTGGTTTATGTCATAATGATCCCCAATGACACTCCACCAAAACTAAACTCCATGAGAATAGTGATTTTTAGTAGTATATCCTCTTCTCTAGAGACCACTTTATTAGAAACCACAAATGGAAGGTAGTTAAAAACATACAAATATTTTGGGGTTTCTTTTGGTTCGTTTATAGGGAACTGAAAATACAAAACATAGTACAATAATTACAATAATTCTATGACTAAGTCTGAGCTTCCGAAAATCCAATAAATCCTTCATTATATATTATATTGATACAATTGTTTTTAATTATGAATGTTTAAAAATAAATTAAGTATTTAGATATTTGTTAATGCACAACAAGAAATAAATCTTCATCATTGAATATTATCTATCCATACAATGATATAGATAACACCAGATAGATGTGTAAACATGTATAGCTCCAAACTGAATATATGATATATGTTTTTTAGAAATTTTCATAATTATTTGTAACCACAAGATGCAGTAGAAATAAAAATATTAGTAATGTATTAATGAGATAGATAAAAATATGTATGTCTCGAAAATTTATCTCTAAATGTAGTACCAGGAATTATGTTTTCCCACATAGTTTTTGGTTATATATATTTCTATTTTATATATATACTCTATTTTTCCCAATGTAAATTATAATAATATTTACACCTTAATTAAAAAATAACTAACTTATATAAGCTCCTAATGTATCAAAAAATAAATCCAGAGTAATTTAATTCAAAATCATTCGAGGTAATCCTAACATTCCAAAATAATATAAGTGATTTATTCTTTTGAAAAAGATCCTTAGAAATTATCAAAAAAAATATTTGAATATATAATTACATACAAAGAACCAATTTGGAAATAATAGACAATATTATAAGTCCAAGAATCTATCTTGGAAAATTCAAATTTATGATTCCGTCACAAAGAGAAAAAAAATAAACATGGGGTTGAAAACATGTGTTTGTTCACAAATATACAGTTGTTACAGTATACATTTCTTTCCAAAATGTTTTAGTTCATAATCCAGAATATTTAAATAGTTTATGGAATATGATTCATATGTGTCATCTCATATGCAGTGTAGTTGATCCACATGTTACAATCTCAAACATATGATATTAACACTACTTCTTGAATACCATTAAGCACATACAAAATAAGTAAAAAAGTATTTCCCAAATATCAGTTGATTGAATATATTTCTTGAATAAATACTGTAATGAATATTATCTTCTATAAATTCAAATAAAATATAGATAATTATAAAAAAAATTGGCGGTTTTATGATCAATCATTACCAACCAAAAATTTAATTAAATAGTTTTATCAGTAAGTCATTAACAATATCTCCCTATTTGATGATAAAAAAACTCAATAAATCATTAAACATTGTAAACATGTTTCTGAAGAAAAAATTTATATAACTAGTAACCATAAATAAATATAATTTCTACTAAAAATATTTTGTTTCAATTTTTCATATCTATATAAATTTTTCAACATCTATCCATTTTATCATTTTTTTTATAATGTGTTAAATTTAAACACAAATAATATTCTCCAACATCCCCCAAACTAAAACTATATCATTATCCCCTTTTCTGAAATCAAAATGAAACGAGTAAAAAGTATTAAAATAGAATCCATGAATATTAATGCTTCCTTAAAGAGATAATAATATATAATGAATGAATATTTAAAAATTTAATATTAATGATTTAAATAGTATTTTTAATTAACTATTTCAAAAAACATATATCTATCTTTGATAAAATTTGAAACATGAATACATGCAAATAACTCTACTATTTCACAAGTATGTGCATAGAATTTATAATAAATTTCATATTTAAAAATAATAACTATTAAATAGACTAACAAACCATATGTAATGATATAATAAATTATACAATACATTATTATGTAAAATAACTGATAAAATTATAAAATAAATTAAAATAAATTGTGAAACAACATATAACACATATTCATAATAAAAAATATAATAAAAGAATATATAAATATTATTGATTGAATATAATATGTTTAATATAAAATTGGTATGTTGTAATGGATTTGATATTTGATCAGAAATTTAATGATTTGAAAATTTTCTATTAAATCTGCTAAAACATTTAATAGTTCATCTATTATTATTTCATCCTATGTTATTCTATAAAATATAGAGTAATTTGAAAATTGATAAATCAAGAATTCTTTCACCTTATCACAATATTACTTACTAACATATTCTCCTTTGAGCGGCTCCATCAGATTTAGTATTTCTAATTTTATTTCTCTTTAAATATCAATTGAAATAGATATTTTCTTCATATCGTAATATTCATTTTGTATGTCATTATTTATTCATTTATATATATTCATATTACTTGTGACTTCATATTTTTTTATTAATTGTAATGACCTACATCATAATAATTCTGTTATATTTTGTAGATGTAGAAACATCCAGTTCATGATAAACATATACATCCTTAATTATTTTAAAACATTTTCCCAAAAAAGTTGACATATGAAACTAACATTTCTAAATCAAAAGTTTTACATTTCTCCTTTTTGTGAGAATTATATTCTTCTAAACCAGATTTACCTAAATGCTTAATCATGAAGTCAGCAATTTTGAGAAGACATCAAAGAAGATATTTCCACAAATACAGAGACACAATTTAAATGGATTTAATAAGATGATTCTAGTGTTTTAAAATAGAAAATTGTATATTTTTTCTGATATATTATATATCATGCTTAACATTATTTGGTTAAAAATATAGAATAATTATTAAATTATTTTAATTCTGAATGATATTCTTATTATATAATCCTTTTAATAAAAATTATATGTAAATGAATGAATAAAATGTTAATCATAGAGTAAAATTATCTAAATATTTTAAAAATGTCATCCAATGAGCCTGAAAAAATAGCTTAATAATTAATTTTATCTGATGTAATAAAAACTTATACATGAAATAGATAAAAGAATCTTCATGGTTTATATATTCTAGATCTAATAATTTTTTTCACAACGAACTGCATTAGAGTTGATCATTTCCTTAATAGCGATATTTCTATATTATAAATATATTTCCACATCATGTTTTTACAATGTATCATAGTGGTGTATTCATAAAAAAAATTAAAATTCCCTTTGGTGAACATATTTATTTGTTAATATAAGTTTTTTCATTTAAATTATTAGATAAGCATACTTATTTATTTTGAGTATATATTATTATTCTATTCAGGTAAATCCAATATTTCAAAAAATAAACATTTTTATCCCTATAAATTGGTTGTTTTGTAAATAAAATGTAATTTGGTTAATATCCATTAATACCATAATAATAACATTTAATGGTCCATTTGATTTTACTATTTTAAGTAAAAACAAAATAAATTTTGTGTGTTTTTTATCCATCATCATTACTTCAAATTCCAAATAATCTTTTCATAGTATTACTTTTTCCGGAAAATTGATTTAAATATATTTATCTTTTAATAAACATAATATATTGTTATATATGGTATCGAAATAAAAAAAATACATATTTTATCATAAATTCATGAAAAACACAATATATTTTAGATGAATTAGATTCTAAATATGTAATATATTTTCAAAAAAAATTCTAAAAGACCCTATATCATAAGATTTTTTAATCCCTCAATGAAAATTATTTAATTATTCAGATATATCTTGTATCATAAGTCAATACCTAATTATTTCATCATTACATAGTTTATCATTATAATAGTTTTTATAATAGGTAGAATGTACCCCATCTGTATGATCCATCAGAAAAACCATATTTTTGGTGTGTGTGAGAATTTATTGAATATTCATCTTGTGAACTAGACGAATCCCTCCAATTAATCATCATAAATTCCATTACTTTTTTAATTTAATCATAATTCTCTTGGGATTTAAAAAAGTAAATTATCAAATGTACGTTCCTTTTCATTATATTTACAATATCTATTTTCTCTAGGCTCCTTCATTTTCATTTTTTATTATTTTAAAATATTTTTCCAAGATGTGATAAATCAATATCTAAATATAGATGAATTGGATCAAATGATTAATATACTGTAGTTTTGAGTGATGAATAGTCATTTTTGATGTACCTTTCAGCTACAGATTCTTTCTCATCATCCAGCATCATTAATGTTTTAATAAATTCATTCATTGATAATTTTTAGAGGTCTTTATTTTCTTTTATATAAATAAATTCAATTATACATAGATGTTAGTTGTTTGAGTACTTTTAAATATTAATATGACTGTAAAATTGGATCATACAATATGACAACATTATTAACAGTTTCTGTAAGTCTCCCATTTATTTGAGTTACAGTTTTATCCTCATAAATTATCAATGAATGAAACATTTTATTTATAGCAATGTACCTTAATTATATTATATTTTCATTTATATCATAAAATATATAAATCGAATATGAAATCGAATATAAAATATCACACTGAGGAACTCAATTAAACTCATATGTACATAAAACACAAATAATATAATTTATTGTTTTAAAATTTAGACTATATTATTTTCCTAAATCATCATCCGATTTTTTCAAATCGTCCATAAAAATATCATATGATTTTAATAAATCCAAATTCCAAGATTTATTAAATAAATAATCATCGATGTTATCCTACATCCATAATTATCACCATTAATGTAAGGATCACAATTCATCAGCATGCCTTCTATAGAACCAACAATTTTAAGATATATTTTTCTGAATCATTAACTAAGGATTGATATGGAAAGTAAGTATTATTTATTTTTTATTGGAATACAAAATTTTTATTCACATTGATAAAAATATAATAATAGAATAATAAAAAATAATTACCTACTGATATTAGATTGAATCAAAATAATTTCCAATTTGTGTGTATAATATTAAATCCATGCTTGTTAATACCACTTATTAGGTGTGAATGGTTATGATGATGATAAATAAAAACGTGGGGAGAATTATGTTTTTCAAAAACACATACATATTAACTTCACCAATCATGTTGTGATGTGATCAATTATGTAATGGCCTAGACCCTCCTGGTCTATCCCTTTGCAAAAACAATGTTGTTTGGCACACCCAAGACCCATTAGGTCTGCATACTAAAGGCAGAGTATCGGTGGCTGGATGTCATCGCAGTGTCAACCATCGGTGACACCGATCAGTGGGACACTGAACGGTGCCATGGGGGGGGATTGTTGGTTATTCTTCCCCAATTTTCCATATAACACAACTTTTAGGTATATTAAACCTTTTAAAGATGTTCATAGCCATTTTTAAAGATAATATATGATATCTAAAGTCCTATAAGAGTGGTGAGACCCTCACTGACCCATACTATGTGTCAGTGTTACCCATTTACTCTATTTAAATAAAATATTTTAACCCACAACTATTAATGACACTTCCTCAATGAAAAATAAAATTACAATTATTCACATCATGTGTAACCACACAACCGTGTGCTGAAAAAATGATCAATCATTAAAGACATTCAAAATTCTTATCCCATAACTCCAGGATATCGCATCTTTATATCTCAGTAGAATTAATTTCTTCTTATTCATTGTTGGGTTCATTCTCCCCATTGGTTCGTTTGGAGTCCCCTTCTTGAGGCGAGTGGTGCGCCTTTGTTATAACATTTCCTACTCATTCGTGGTGTCCTTAGAGTTCCTCCCCTTCATGTTTCTCATCACAGTTCTTCGTGCGTGGAGCGAAAATTTGATCATTGATCATCGAAGTAGGGTTTCATTTCCATTGTCTCTCTTTATTACGTATCATGCAGGGTGGGTATGAAAATATTTCCTATAGAGATAGATAAAACCAGACCTTAATAAAGATAATAAATGAACATTTAAAGGATTAAGGGCTACGTTTGAGGTTTCCAGTGTACTCTTTTACCCCTCAGTATATGTTTTGGATTTTATGTGCTTATCTCCACTAAAAATCATGGTCATTGGTGATCATTTCTTTCCCACTAATGATACTATCCTTTCTAGTTATTTATTTGTTTGAACAGTTGTAACATGGAAACTGGTAAATCACGTAATATTGGATGATTAAATGGATTCCCAATGAATAAGAATCCTTATATTATCACCCCAGTTAACCAAAGTAAAAGACAAAACTAAATAAATGGAATATTGAAATTTAAAATCTCCCTTGGTTTTTCTGGTTATGATTACAGTTGATGCTGGTGAAGTGAAATGCATGGGTATGGGATCACCTTTTGTGGTTCAGTTGCTGGATTATGATCTTGTACCTATAGGTTGGGGCTTGTTTTGGTTCCTGTAATTTATGTTACCTCACTAATCCTTTTTGTTGTTGTGAATATACAAGAGAACCAGGTGTGAATTCATTAATTATTGCATGGCTGGTTTTTCTTTTCATGGATTGTGGATATGTTTGTTAATTTTCCAATAGTGAAGTATTAGTTTATGTTTAATCTCTTTAATATGAAATAATATAATGGGTTCAATGGCGAATTTTTTTCTGAGAATTATTTGCGACGTGATTATGCTAGGGCTTATGAATGAATAGTAATGAGGGTGTTTGTGGTTGGGATGGTTTTGGAACCCCTAGTTTGGGATGATTTCTTGTTTAACTATATATATAATTTAGTTTTAGTGTTTTATATTCTCACCCCAACCATGTTGGTCACTTCATGTCGAACACACCCATATCGTGGGGGGGTGTTTTTACAAACACTCTTATGAGTGGTTAGTTATTAGATCCTTTTCTACTACATTTCCTGAGTATCCAAAAACGCATTATGTAGGAAGTAATGGACCCAATATCATTATAGACCAAAAACTTTTGGGCATGGTACGTGGTGGTGGTTGGCCTAGGTGTGTGCATGCAGGTGGATCCCAAAGTGCCATTGAGTTGAGGCTCGGGTGTCTTCGGGCATGGTAGTAGTTGTTTGGACCCAGGTATGTGTCGGCGTGGTTACATTTGGTTGTTGTGGAGAAGGTGTCTACAAGAGGGATGTGTGGTAGTGGTAAACCAGGTTTGTGTGGGAAGGGTGTGGTAGTGGGACTATAGTGAGAGTAGAGGGATCGATCCAATGCGTAGGATGTTTTCAATAACCAGTGGGAATGTGGTGTGGGGTACCCAAATATTTATGGGATAATACTATTACATAACATGGCGTGCGTTATTTGGGGAGTGTTCCATGGTGTGGTTGGGGTGGATAGTATCTTTGATACGTGCATTGGTTATCTCCTTTTCTCATAGGCATCAGAATGTTACCCCACTTGTGAACTTGGGCTTTTGGTTTTCTCTACATAGTATACCATTATACTGAGACTACATATATAAAACAACTTTCAGGTTTCCAATAGGACTTCAAGGACTGTGCAGGACCATACAATTTTGGACATTGGGGAATTTTTTGTTTCTGATTTTCCTTCCATTGGTAATTTATTTGTGGGTTTTCTAATACTTTTGTATCATTTCATTTTGTACATGCATATAGGTATGGTTTACTTTTGGATTTACTTTTACCTCTAATTATTGTGTTGTTTGATTTAGCATCTTATCTCTCGATCCTACTAAATGAAAATTGTAATGCATTCCATATTATATGTGATTCTATTCCCTTGGTGTTAATCCCTACATTGGGACCTATAAAAGGCGGGTTTCGAGGGTCATTATTTCACCTTCAACTTGGGGATGGAAGGGTCTGGAAAATCCAATGTCTGTTCCCACATATTGTTAATGGCGGGTCATGACGGAATGGTATCAAGAGAGGTCAATATATAGGATGGAGCACGGAGTTCAGCACAGTGAGGGTAGCAGTGGATGGTAGTAAAACAATGTTAGGAAATCCTGGTGTGTGAAATAGGCCAGTGAAGACCAGCTGGGACACAACATCTTAGGGACCCCTCTAATCCGATGCAATGACTCTGGGCCTACCAGATGACCAATTAAGGTTACACTAATTGTAGGGTAAACACCCTATGAAAGGTACATGCATCATTATGACTTGTGTTCTTGGGTTTCTTTGGTATTTTTGGGGATTTAAAATGAATAAAAAGTCCAAAAAAATTTAAAATCATTCTTCTAAACTACTCGAGGTTAGGAATTCATTGTCTAACATGAATCTATGGAAATCGGACGATGACTATGAGTAGTGAGGGAAATTGTGGACCATGAGGCTATTTTGGATGATCGGTAGAGGGATGATCTAGAGTTGGAGGATTACCAATGGCATAGGACGCATCATGAGATTCCGCAGAAGACCCTCGGGAAGTATGAGGGCTGCATCTCATACATGGAGATAGAGAGCTGGCGCGAGGAGCTGGTGATAGCTTTCATATTGATCTGAACTCCGACTGAGTGAATGGTTCCTCTGGCTATAATCCAGATGCAGGGACCAATACATCAATGGTGGACTCTCTACCCTGGGGAGAATAGGGAGGGTGATCTAGATTTCTAGATCCTTTCATGCTGACATAACTATATAGTATGTTTACTTTGGATACTATATACATGTGAATGAAGATTAAAAAAGTTTCCATATGTTAAATAAAATTATTGAGGTCTAGTAACCATTTGAGACTATTCAAAATGATAGATTTTTTGATTTAGATCAGTTTTAGATCCAAAATAAATCTCATTAAACGATGTATTTTATGTAAAATTGTCAAATAATGATTTGATAATACTTTATAAGTATTGTGATGATGGTTTTTTATTAATTTCAAAAACAATGTTTTCTCAGTTTTCATAGATGATCTAGTTAAATTTAGAGCAACAAAAATTGAAAATGATTATAAATTATATTTATATTCCTTATTGTAACATAAAGTGGCATTTTTATATACGAATAAAAATGAGTTTGGGATATGGAATAGGATACTTAGATAGTGAAATATATATTCTTTATATAAATTACCTTATAAAAAACTATACTCATATTTTCCAAGACTTATACTTAATAATTATATAATTTCTGATGCTTGCCAAATTTTCAAACAACATATATAATCCATGAAATCAATTAACATATTCGTACATCAAAACCATTAGAACGTATTTATATTAATTTTTTGACTGTCAGAAGTAATCATTTTTGCAGGACCACTATATATTTATTTATTGGTTGATGATTTTTCAATATTATGTTTGGCTTATTTTCAAAAAATAAAATTGAACCATTCACTATTTTTTGAAAGTATTTTCATAATTTTTTAATGTGGAAAGATTTCAAAATAATTTCATTAAGATGTGATCACAGTGGTGAATTTTAGAGTAAATAATTAAATTCGTTCATCACAAATATATGTATTAAAAACACATTTTCATCACAAAATAACACCTCAAAAAATGGAATTGTTGAAATAATAAACAAAATATTTAGGAAATGGGAAAAAAATGTTGAATGAAAACAAATATCCTACATATTTCTATAATGAAGCAATAATTAAAAGATGTTAATTCATGAATAGAGTTTTAATAAAATAAATTATTGGAAAACCCCTATGATCATTATAATAATTGAAAACCTAATGATTATTAAATTATTTAGATTCAAGGTCCATATATTGAATACCAAGGAAAAACCAGGAATATTTGATCCAAATGACAATTCAATAATCTTTCTAGGTTATTATTCTATTTCTAAATCCCATATAGTGTATAATAAAATATCAATGTTTTTTAATGAATTCTTTCAATTAATTTTTGATGAATATAAAAAATTTCATAAATTTGAAGATCAATTGGAATAAATTATTAAATCATTTGAAAACATGAATCATGATTAATATGTAACTGATTTTCAAAATATATTACATGAAATTGAGTCCATTGTACTATAACATGAGACAGAAGAACATGAATGTGTCATACACATTTATTATTGATCTTTAAAGGGTCATCTATTATAAAATGATATAAGAAATAATGAAACGTGATTTAGAATTCAATGATGTGTATGAAAACATATTCAATTTGAATGATTTCAATCAAAATTAGAACCTTTGTTTGTTATAGAACCCTTTAATGATGACAATTGGTTATTTTCTACGCATTAAGATCGCAATTTATTCAGTAGAAATAAAATTTTTGACCTATTATATGGAACATCTTATTATCCAGTAAGATGAACCAAATGGTTCTTTATGAATAAAGGGATTGATCAAGCGATAATTTCTATATAAAAATCTAAAACAATAGAAAAATGATATATTACGGAAGAAGGGATAGATTATGATTAAACCATTTCACATATTTCTATATTCAAATAAATTATACTCTTGTAAGATAAGGAATCTCATATGATTTTTAAACTATATAATATGGATAGTAAATCATAATTTTTAATGGATAATTAATAATGGAATCTTAAATTGGGAAACAATCAGGTTTTTAAAACTATCATAAAGAAAATTCAGATTTAAAAAAACCAAAGAACATTATGGTCGTAAACACGTACCTGGAGCATGGGATGGGTGACTTATAACATTTTTTTTATAAAATGATTTTTTTATGGGATATACAGATCTCAATCTTGTTATGAAAAATGATTCCTATTATATGTTATTTTTGAAAAAAAAATTGAAGATGTTATTTCTAGATCATGAAATACATTTTAATGATTTTTTAATTATAATGAAAATTTATTTTTAAATGAATATGATGGGAGAATTAAAATTTTTAAGGTATTAAAATTTATAAAAAATACTATCGAAATTGTATTAATTAATTTAAATATATTATTGATTTATTAGAAATTTTTGGACTCAAAAACACTTTGTCTAACAAAACACCCATTTTTACTAATGTAAAAAATTATTTCGATGATGCTAGAAAACAGATTGACAACAAGTTAAACTGAGATATGATTTGTATTTTACTATATCATACATATAACATACTATATATAGTGTTTTATATATGTCAATGTTCTATATTTCTATCAAACTCAACATAATCCCATATCATTGATGTTAAAATGATTTTTAGATACATAAAAGGTCATTCTTTTAAATATATTTTATACCAAAAAAACTTATTATAATAATTTAATTTAATTATCATATAATGATTTTGGATGGTGTAGATTAGATAGAAAACAAATTCGGGAACATATCAATTTTTTGGAAAATCTACAGTTTCATGGTCGAGTAAATAACAACATTTAGTTGCTCTATCAATAGATGAAGTCGAAAATATATATTTTTAATGTAATGGTTGACATGTTTTGTTTATGAAACACACCCTACATAAATATGGACTTAATTTTGTTAATATATCACTTTTATGTGATAAAATTAGGGAAATTAATATTTCCAAAAGACTAATAAGTCTCTTCTGAACCATATATATTGATATAGGGCATTATTTTCCTTGAGATCATTTTCATAAAAAGGATATATCCTTAGAATCTGTTAATATTGAATATCAACATAATGATATTTTTAATAAACCTCTTCACACTACATGTTTTGATATTATTAAGGGGGATCTTGAGATATTTAATTTCAAATAAATTTATAAATTTTTTTAGTAATTTATATGATAATAATTTTATATTAATTTATCATTTTCTATACTAATCATTATCAAAATGGAAAAATTATTTTACCTGATATTATTTTAGATTTCTAAAAATTAAATATTTTTAAATTAAAAAAATAATGATTACACTATGTTGTCTACTTGAGAAACTCGACAGTGTCACTCAAACCATCATTAAAACCATAATATCCCTTTTCTCTCATTTTCCATAAGATTTCAAACCCTATCAATATTCAAATAACTTTTTTCCCATTCTAATACCATTATTTTGAATCCATGAACTTTCATATTCTTATAAATATCAATGGTAGAAATAGGCTAGTGGAGACAAATAATGAAACACATTTCTAATAGAATGATTTATCAATGAAATGCATTAGATTTTTAATGGATCGACAAAATGAATCATTTATGATGACTGTTATAGGCTATTAATTTCTAGAAAAAAAATTTACAAAAGATTATATATATTATATTTTTATTAAGAATTAAAAGAGTTCAATAGATATTCTTGGTATTGTTTCATAGATAAAGTTGGTGTGTTTGTTTTTATGATTTATCAGGGGGAATTTTCATTCTTTTTGGTGTAATTAGCCAAATTGTTTTACTATATCAATGAAGGGGTTTAACATTTTTGTCTTAGATCATTCTGGAATCATGAAAATAAATTATAGAATATTATGTCTTTTGTTAAAAAACATCCACCCAAATAAGGATATTTTTTGTTATGGATCATGGTGATGACCAGAAGGTACTGGTCATGTTTATTCAATAAACTGTAAATCCAAAGACTATTGAACTTGATAATATTCTTCAACCTATTAGGTATAGAATATTTTTGATGATGACTGATGTAAATATCAATTTCCCAAGGTACATGTTATGTTACATGAACAATTATTTCAAATAGGGGAAAAATAACATTATAACCTTATGGTAATATAATATCAATGATGTTGCAAAAAACATTTTGATTAGGGATGTATCAATTCATTCATAATTATACAACAAAAAAGTTACAAATAATGGTACTCTAAATAATAGAGGTTTATTCTTCAGTAAAGATCATGTACACTTTCTACTAGTTGGTGTGTAAGGCTAATAGTGACCTAGTTCTACTACATAGGGGGATCAAGGAATTGTGGGGTCTACATATGCAATCCAAATTCAAAAATTAAAACATATATAGTTAATAATTGGTGATGATTTTGACCAAATATATGTTATAATAGATTTATCATGTTTGGTCCTAATGGTGAGAGAATAGTCTCTCCATCTAATGAATTAAATTTGGATGAACTAATCAATAAGGACCCTTTTATCCATCAAATAAATAGGGATGAACCTATAGTTCAGGAAACTTCAACAAAAGGATCTATTTCTATTGTTCATGCAGATGATGATGTTCCCCAACTAGAACATCATATAACCAACATATATAAATAGGAGTCTCAAAATTAGAATTCGGATCAGACTCTCCACAATTTTACTGAGTAGAATGTCCCAAAAAATCTCATGAAACTAGGAAAACTAAACCAGTATTGGATGAAACTAATAGATCAGTGCTAATATATCAACTATAGTTGATTCAATTGAAATTAAAAATAAATAACCTATTGAGGTAATATATATTATTGAAGATAGATTTTTATCCTATAGTGATACCAGAAAGTGAAAATTTTTTCCGGGGTTAATAGAGGACAAATGATTATATTATGTGATAATGAAACATCTGAATTAATTAAAAAAAATTGAAGGATTCATTTCTCAATTGAAAAAAATAATGGACGAAAAATGTATTTATAAAATTTATTTAGTGGCTGATATAATATTTGGGGAATATTTCAGTGAATAAATTATTATAGGAAATTAATTTTTATATTTTCATTATCAACTACATAATCTCATAGAGAATTCAGTATTTAAATGAGAATTTTACACATTTTAGAAAGAATTGATGGATTAGTTTTGATAATTAATATTAGAATACGTCATATAAGAGATTTTTCATATTTATAATAGTATATGGGAGGTCAGTGTGAATCAATAAATGGAACTGTTATTCAATCCAGATATTCTACTTATACAATAGTAATATAAGAACCCATAATTAAACATTATATAATCAGGAGATAATTTATGAATTCACATTGAGGATCTCTTCAGGTTTAGAGTTTTATAGAATTAGGCAGTATATATTAAACTACATTTCAAAAATTACTATGTAGACATTTCTACAACTTTTCAATTTTTTTCATAAAACAAAAACTCCTAAAAAAACATGTCCAGATCCATGTTTTCGACAACATGACATTTCTTTAATCCCATCCTTGACCCAATTAATCGTTATGTCCTGTAAAAAATATTTCAAAACATGGGATGAGAATAATAATATCAGTAAGGGTTATAAAATTACGAATTAAAATATTAGTCCATCAATACCTACAAAACATATGTTCATTATCTTACCTTGTGAAATCAGAATGTTTATGAATAACTCACAGAAATAATAAATCATACAGGTAACCTATGGAATACATAACATACATACATTGTATATTTCATAGAAACATAGTGAGTTACATTTGGAATAACAATCATAGTATATTCCCTAACTCTCAACAGAGAAACATTTACATTTACCCCTGTCACATTACCCAATGCATTGGAGAGCTATCTCATGCTCACCTGGCTTAGGTTTATCATGGAAGAAGCCGTATATGTAAATAATACCCAATAACCATAACATAATCATAACTCATAGAATAATAATAAAACATAGACAAAATATCCACATTGAAATAATTGAATTAATAAATATATCATCAAAACCATTATCAATACCATAATTGGTAAAAAGAGTGTATGGTATTTATTTTATTTAAAAAAACATTACGTTTTGGAATGGAAGCCCAATATCTAATAACGCACATGGCAGCCTAAAGGTCGTTGTCACCATGTACGTTGAAAAATACACATTACCTTGTATTTTAGTAAAATGATTCATAGAAAAATATTTCATTTGAATAAAAATAATAGTCTGGGGTTTTATAAACTTTTTAAAATAATGTCATTTGTAAATCAAAATATGCCTCAAGGAAATGAGATTGTGACGATGTCCCTTACCTCATATCTGAATTGACTCGTTCATCCATTAATCTCTTTAATAATAAACTATAGTTAATTTATAATTCCTTAAAAAAAAATTAATTTTATTATAAATTTAATATTACTTATTATCATGTTATAAATATTATATAATCATTTATGTTGATAACGGTTGTTTTCAAGATATTTTGAACTTCAGTCAAAAATGAAATTATAATAATTACTAGATGTCCATGTGGAGTCCATTATCTCCATAATGATATTCATGATTTAGATATCATATATATCATATAAATCTGGTATGTATATGTATTTATAATAATACATAACATTTGCGGATAATAAATGAAATGCCCCGTTCATGGATATAGTATGTCGTACGTACGCATAAACAATACTTTCATTTCTATTACATATTTAATTGAATAAAAACATAATGATACAAATGTATATAATAATTTCAGTATAATATCATATATAATTTCCTTAACTCCATATTTTATACGTTCCATGTATGTCATGCAGGTGTCAAGTCACTTTGATGGGGTGGTAGTCTGGAGTTCCTCAACTGATATTATCGCATTTACCAATTATGGAAACCGTCATGGTATGATATATATGAAAAATATAGAAGATTAGAGAAAACATAAATATATAATATATCACATTTAAATATAGTTCCATCATAGTGGCTCCCATTAGAGGTTGTAGGAAAATATTGAACAATCATCATTTTTTGAGGCAGTAGTTTTCCGTCCACAGAAATAGTATGTTTGTATCCATTAAATTGAGGTGTGTGGATGTGTACATCGAATCCATATAAAAAACATATTATATTGATGATATTTGTGTTTTTATGAAAAATAATAATAATAACAGCATAAGGAAGGAAGAGGTAAAATAAAAGAAGAGAACTTGTGGGAAGATGTTACCATTAAAGAGGGTAACTCCCTTTGGTTTGAATGAGAAGGCTTTATGAGGAGCCTTATTCAAATGTTATGGCTTCTAGGTGTAATAGAGGTATTTTTTAGCTTCTTGGTGAATATTTTGAATGATCGAATGGGGAATGAGATGTGTCCGTAAGGGTTAGAGGTGGTAGACTTTTTAAGAGGGAGGAGGGGCTCTTTATGAAAGCATGAAATTATTATTTTATTATAAAATTATTTTCAGTTTCAAAAGGAAAAAAACTTATTTAATATTAATATAAGGTGCATATAAGTCAAAATAAAATCATCCAATAATAATTGGGCAGGTTATAGATATTTTTTATTCCTTATTGTTTTATTTAACCCTTTGTTAACAAATTTATCTATGACCATTTCCTCTTATATATTCACACTATATGGTTAATATATTTACTATAAAATACCATGCATCCCAAAATGGATCCTTAATGAAATTTAAAACATCATATATTTTTTGAATGAATTTAATATTTTTAGTAGTATTTTTTCATTTAATAAAATATTTATTGATTTAAAAACTCTTTTTTGTCAATTTTAATACTATTCATATCATAGTTTTAAGAAAAATATTAAACACCGTCATTATTTCACAAAACCATCATTAATTAATAAATAAAAATTCATTATAATGAATAAAATATGTGGATTTCTTTAAAAGGTTCAAAATAATTTTATTTTAATGTTTATAATATCATTTATATGAATCCATTATTATGGAATCAATTACTACATCACCATTGTGACATAATTAAATTCATTTATTTAATGTGAAAAAATTATAAATTAAATTCCATGAGGTAGGAATGAATTTTATATTTCTAAATAATATTTATAAATTATGAAATCACCTATATATCCCCATATAAAAATTGTTTTAGTTAAAATATTTAGGTTTATGTAATTTTTTCCCTTATGTTAAATTAATTAATATAATGTGTAATTATCACTCCCAAGTGGCTCCATGGGGTCCAAATTCAACCCAAGTATGATCTTACCATTTATTTCTCAAATAAAAGGTTATTAAAAGTGTAATGGTAATTTAATATTATTATAATATTATTTTTCACCTTTCTTTACCAAATTTACCCTTTAATTGTATTTAATAACATATTTACTGAAGTAAATATTCATAATGACTAAAAATAAAAGTTAAAAATTTAAAAAAATTGGTCATTTTGATTCCAAATATAGCATCCATTCTTCCAAATACAAAACACATAAATTTCTGATATTAATTTTAAATTAATTCCTCTTGTCAAAACAAAAAATTGAGTTTTTATGAAAGAAATACTATAAAAAGTTTACATTTTTATGTTCAATTGCGAAGTGAAATTACTTTTAATGACCAAAATTTTATTAAATGGTAAAAATATAATCTAATTATACTTTGAAATCGTAAATATAACAACTTATCTATATAAATAAATTATATCAAATGGTATTTTTGTATTTAAATGTAGTATTTTTCACCATCCATAAATAATGATCATTATTAGAAAATTACCAAAAATTTTCCAAAAGTAAATATTGATGTCCCAATTATAACTGAGAACATTATTTTTTCAAATGGAAAATATAAATATTAAAAAAAACTCAATATAAAATGGGTTCTCCATTAAATGAAGGTAATAAAAACTTTTAAAAATATTATGGTATGAATGCATAAAATAGTATTTATTTTAATTTTAATCTCTTATATTTTACTGGATAAATGTAAAAAAATTAACAAACATGTGTAATCATATTTTATTTAGCTATATTAATTCCTTCTAATACAATAGCTATGTATTAACAACAATTTAAATTAATATTATATTATAATTTTTTAGTATGACTCATCCTTGTGTGCAACATAAGATTTAACAGAAACTTTTTGTATTGTATCAGGTATGAAATCGAACATAGTATCACCATTAAGGTAAAATTAATCTTTATTTCACAAATTTTAATAAACATGAAAATTTCATATACTTTATTTACTTCGGATGTTACATCCTTCCCCCTTTTGGGAATTGTGTTCTCGCAATTTCAATATTGGGATTGGAAACATCATTAAAAGACCCACATCGGAAAAATAGTCTATAAAAATATTACGTTATTAGAATTATTTAAAAGTAAAAAGGTCACCTAAGATAACTTATTATATGATTCCATGTATGAAAATATTGATTTTTAGGAGAAACTATGTTTCATGTTCTGATGTAGAGTGATATAAAACCTTACTAGGAGAATGTTAACATTAAGAAAACCACAATCATGTGATATGTTAAACGGTCTTTGATTCCCCGGTTGGAAATGTAAAAAGGCAATAATTTTTTAGGTTCCCTTTCGTAATGTAGTAGAATTTATCTATAATATTCAATACGAATAAAAGGAAATATAATTACTTTCCATGTAGAGTTTCATCCTTTAATAGGATTCTAAAAAACTCATATTCTCTACAAAAGATGAGTATTCACGATGACATGGTCACACCTGAATCACCAGAATCAACTTATAGAGAATCACATAATCCAAAAAAGATGAACTAAATATTTTCCCTATATTTAGACATTATCAAAATACAAAAAAGTCAGTAAAATATCAGATAATAACCAAAAATTTATTCATTTATAAAAATAAATACTACTCTTAATCTCAAAAATAAAACAAAAATTACCCAAAGTTCAATATAAACCATTAAATAAACAATTGTATTTTGAATTCTTCAATATAAACCAACTAATATTGAAATAAAAAACTCAAAAGAATTTATTCACAATTTATTCCACAAAAATCATAACAATTATCTCTAAATAAAATTGGTTTCTCTTACAGTCTAATATTGAAAAGTAATTAACATAATCACATATTATCTGTGATAGTTTAATCATTTCCATAAATAACCCAAATTTACAATTTTCCACAATAAACACATAGATTCGTAAAATTTAAAATTTCAACAATTACTACACAAACGAAATCCCAAAGCATTCTATTTCTCTTAAGCATGTTGTTTTACAAAAAGAGAGAATGTCTTCCTAAATAACCTTTATCACATAATCCCCAAATCATTTTCCTATACTAGGGATATACCTTTGATATGAAATAAGTTCCCAAAATCAAATTATTCTTCATATATAAATTAATTTAAATAAAAAATTAACTCACGCTGACCAACGACTTCACGTAGACCAGTGGTAGGTGATCTGCCTTTTCCTCCCGTTAGTTATGGGTTCGATTTTTGTATCCTTACCGAACATAACGTGTTGTCACCAATCATTCGTTCTATCCCTTTTTATAAGTCTGAAGAAATAACCCTAAAATGATTTAACCTCAATGGTTTTCATATACCTCTCATTTTAATCCCAACTCATAATGACCAAAATATCTTAATTCATGAAGTCTTATATATATTGAGATTTTGTACCTCCATAGAATAATAGTATTCCCAAATAAAGAACATCATAACTTGATCATGATGTTTACATGGTTTCATCATCATCATGTTCACATAGATAGTTGGTTCATTCATTAAAACAATGATTTAGAGATACATCAAAATCATCTACTTCCATTATAGAAATACACCCTTTACATCTAGGGAAATATTGGTGCTCACAGACATCATGTTTTTAAAAATAATCATGTATGACGTATAATTTCAAAACATCTGATAAAAATTTCTTTTAATTAAACAGTTAGTCCAAGATTGTGTTGAATCATTCAATAATTGTTCTTTTTAAAATACAATAATTATGTGTTGAAGTGCTATAATTTTAAACAGAATATAAGTAGATTGCATAAGGTTCTCCTTCATCAGCACATTTTTCCAAATCATTGTATGCATCCAAATCATTTTAACGGTAAAATATTTTAAAATTACCTGATAATATTAACCATTCTTAAAAATATGAAAATATTGAGGAAATATGATTTTATTAATTAAAACACGTGATCCCAGAAAGTAATGGGTTGGAAGAGGTGTTTGATATCTAAAACAATTGCATGCAAGTGAGTTGTATGTTTGAAAATGTTTCATAGTCTTACTGACATGACTGTGCAATAATTAAGTCAATAAATTTGTCAATAAGAGATTAGAATGTCATTTTACATCATCGTCCTTCCATTTTTAATAGACTTTCCTTGATCTGAAAAAGTTATAAAATAAGGATTTTACATAAGGAGTAGACATATAGAGTAACCATGTGTCTAAATGAACTCACAATTCATTTAGTTATATAAAAAGACTTTTGATTCCAACTATATGGTGCCAACCATATAAATTACATAATCATCAGTTATGTAAAGAATTCGCATTAAGGATCTTTTCAGGTTAAGATTTTTAGAGAATTAGGCCATAACTATTGCATTACATTACAAAAATTAAAAAGTAGACACCTCTACTCAGTTTCCATTTTTTCCTAAAATAAATATACATAAGAAACATGTCTAGAATCATTATTTAGATATAATGAATTTTCCTTTATCCAATCATTAACCATATTCATCTTTATGTCTTGTGAAAGACATTTCAAAACATGGGATGTACATAAAAAGTTCTGTAAGGGTTACAAAATAAATAGAGTGAACATTAATACCTCAATATATACAATACCTAAGAAATTTAATATACATCATGGTATAATAATATTTATGAATAACACATAGAAATCATAAATCATAAAGGTAACATATGGACTAAATAACATACTTACATTGTTGCTTTCACAACTACATAGGGAGTTACATTTTGAATACCCATCCCAGTATATTATCAATGTATTTTAGTAGAAACATTTAAATTTACATCTGTTAGGTAACCCAATTCATAGGACAACTATCTTGGGCTCACCTAATCATGGTTTATCACGGAACTACCAGAATAAATAAACAATTCACAAGAACAATAACATAATCCTAACACATAACATAGCCATAAGGGAGAGAAAAAATTTCCACATTGAAATAATTGACATAATAAATACATAATAAAAACCATTTTAAATTACAAAATATGTAAAATTTGTATATGGTATTTACTTTTCTTTTAAAAACATTGAGGATTGTTAAGTAATCCAAATAACATATAACGCTCACCCTTGTGGAAAGGTCGTTGTCACTACGTACATTTAAAAAGAAACATTCCCTTTCTTGTTTCATAAAATACTATGTAGAAAAATATTTCCTTGGTATGAAATGAAAATTCAGTTGGTTTATACAACGTATATATTAACATCATGTATAAATACAAATATGCCTCAATGAATGGAGAATAAAACGAAGTCCCATTCCTTGTGTCTGGATATTCTCATTAATTATTTAATCTCTTGAATAATAAATTATATTTAATTTATACTTTCATAAGAACATTTTTAAAATTTATTATTCCTTTTATATTACTTATTACAATGCTATAAATATTACATAATCATTTATGTTAGTAACAGTTGTTTTGTCGATATTTGGTATTGATGTAAAAAATGAACTTCATATAATTACATGTATTCCAAGTGATCAAAATTAAATTATCTTTGTAATGATATTCATGATTTAGATATCATATATATATATAATATATCTAGTATATATATATATATATATTTATAATAGTACATAACATTTGGAAATAAGAAATGTAATGCACCATTCATGGAGACGATATGTCGTACGTACGCATGAATGCTACATTCATTTATATTTTATATTTAATGAACTGAAAAAATTGTGATAAATATTTATATTATAATTCCATTATAATATCGTATATAATTTGAGTAATTCCACCATTTATTTGTTTCACGTATGACGCGAATGAGTAATATCACGTTGAGGGGGTGATAGTCCCCACTTCCTCAAAGTGAATTATCATTTTTACCCATTATGGAAATCAAAAAGTTATTCAATATTTGAAAAATACAAAAGTATATAGAATATATAAATTTATTATATATCACATATAAATATAATGAAATCATAATGGCCACTATAAGAGGTTGTTGGAGAATATTGAACAATCATTGTTTCGTGAGCCAGTAGTTCGTCGTCCACAGAAACAGTTTGTTTGTATCCATTAAATGGAGGAGTGTGGAATTATAGTTCAAATACTTCTAAATAACCTATTCTATTGAGTATACCGGTTTTTTGATTTAAAAAAGAATAAGATGATCTTAGGGAGTGAATAAATAAAATAAATGAAGAGTACTTGAGGGAAGACATTACCTTTAAATTGGGAAACACTCTTTAGATTGAACAAAAAGGATCTGTTGAAGTTCCTTCTTCCTAAGATAAGGATTATAGGTGTATAGAAGGGATCATGGGAGCTTATTGAAGCTGATTTTTGATGATAACAGGTGGTTTGAGTGTTCTGAGTATGGTTTAGATGTTGTAGCTTTTTATAAGTGGGGGAAGGGTCTCATTAAAAAAAGTTTGAAAGTATTATTTTATAATAAAATTATTTTAGATTTAAAATGGTCAAAAAAATATTACATTATAAGATAAGTATCATATATGTATAAATAAAATAATCCCATAATAATTGGGTGGGTTTTTTGATGTGTTTTTAATATTAATGGTTTTTATTTAACCCATTGAAAACGTATTTAACTTTTACCATGTTCTTTTATGTATTAATACTATATGGTTAATATATATACAATAAAATTCCAAGAATACCAAAATAGATCATTAATGACGTTTTTAATATCATATTTTTTATTTGGATGAATTTAATATTTTTAATACTATTTTATCATTAATAAAATATTGATGGATTTAAAAACTCTTTTCTGGAAATTTTATAACTATTCATATCATGTCTTTTTAAAAATCCAATCCAACTTCATTACTTCAAATAATAATTATTAATTAAATTATTGCAAGTCATACTAATCTATAAAATTATTTTAATGAATAAAATGGTTAAAAATAAATTTATTTAAATACATCTAATATCATTTATTTGAATGCTTTATTAATGAAGAAATTAATACATTACAATTATGTCATAATTATATTTTTTTTTAATGTCTAAAAATTATAAATAAAATACCATGATATAAGAAATATTATTAAATTCCCATATAATATTTATATTTGAAGATATCACATATATAACACCATATAAAAATTCATTTTATTAAAAAAATTCAATTTTATATTATTTTGGTTCTTACATAAAATTAATTAATATAAAGTGTCATTGTCAACCATATTTCCATTTAATATTTTTAAGGATTTTCAAATTTGATGTATTATCAAAAATATTTTGTACATACCCACATTTTAGATTTATATTAGATTTTTTTTGGAATTTCATGTAATTTTTCCACGGTCTATATAAACGGTGTAGGAATATAACATTGTTCAAGCATCCCTAGAACATGAAACCTCTTCTTAACCATCCCTTTCACAGTAATCCAAACCACAGTTTTAATAAATTTATCAACTAAAATTACAAATATATTCACAAACAACTATAATGAAAATTCATCTTCTTTCTCTCCATTTTTTTTGCTATTTATTTCTACTTCTATATAAATTATCTTGTTTTTTTATAATGAATAATATAAAACTTATTTACATATGTTTGTTACATTGAATGAGTTTTAATCAATTTTCAATACTTTATTTTTGATCTTACAATTAGGTGGAGAAAATTTAATAAACACTATATATAGAATTTTATTTTCCAAATCCATCAAAACAATACTATGGAATAATAATTTTTAAAACAATAAGTGTATTATTTACAATATATTTTCAATTTTTTTTAAATTTCTATATTTTTATGTAAAATATATTTACTATTATTGTGATGATAAAAAAGGGAGATAGTTTTGGGCATGTATTTTCTAATAAATAATCCATATATTATCTTTTTTTTGTTTCTCAGAAACACCATTTCTTGTTTTATTGAGATAATTAGTTTGACTGAATTTGATAATATTAAGATTAATTGAAATATTAATTATGTAAATATATTCAGTTATTTGATTTGTTAATAAAATTCAATAATGAATTCATAATGATTTTTATTATATTCTATAATCACATTTCTATACCAAATATTTGTATATGTAGCATAACTTCTAAACCATACATTCAGAATTCAACATGTGGATCATCAACCATACAATTCATATTTGTATGGATCATCATCCATATGTTTTTATGGAACCAAAAATTTGATGAAGTGGAATTTATGGTTCATCAACCATACATTTGTATGCAACCTTGTGTTTGTTGAATGAAATGTATGGTACATAAAACAGATTTTGGTAATATATAGTATATTATCAACATTATGGTTTTTATATTTTCTTCAGATGAATAAACCATAAGTTTGGCTATATAATGAAAGATTTTTAAATACAAATTATTATGTGTGTTTTTTCAATATTCACGATAAAAATAAAAATAGATTCAAATCAATTTTATGACTAAATCAAAATCTCATTATGATTGAATTAAAGATTCTTATTCAATTGATAAAATCCCTCCATGTTTGAGTAATGTTACGACACTCCTAAAGGAATTAAATTTGAATATCAACCATCTGAAAAGAAATATTGTTGGATCTTCTTGAGTGATAGAATTTTTTGTCTCAGATATATATAGCCAAAATGTTTTCATGATTCATACACATGAACTATAAATTTTATATGACTTATATTATTTTGATTATATTTTTAATTGAGAACTTATATAAAGAATTAATGAATATATTATTTACTAATTAGGCTAATAATTGAAGATACATATTTCAATATCATTCTACAATAATTTTTGGACTTTGTTTTTTTATATTCGTACTGAGTGTTTTCATTTTAAAAATAGGATCTCTTTAATTATATTAATTCTTCATGATTTTCATCTTGGCAAATAAATTTGATATTCTATCACATGCTACTGTGACTATGAAGTTCAACCAATATTAATAAAAAATTAATATTTTTTGATTTATTCGAGTCTCAACAACTTTCACTAAGTCATGGTAACGTATCAAATTCTTGTAATATGTTTTGATTATTTGGATCCTTATAAAAGAACCATGAGGCACTATTTATCATTATTGTACAGGTGTCAACTTACTGCACTCTGTTATGGATTTTTTTGGTCTTATAAGAAGTGTATATAGTCTATTACAAATCACCAAGCATGCATAGAGATGATTGGTGGAGTTAACATGGAGATCTTTGTTCTCTGAACCACTATAAAAATTTATGATTTTTCTTTTACAATTTTATTACTAATAAAATAAATAAAAGATGAAAATTATGAATATATTTATAAAATTCAAGGTATGTTAAAAGTATGAAAATGAAAAAATCAATCAACAAAACACTATTCCTCAACCTTTTATGTATATTTGTATTATTCCTACTTTACCGTATTTTCAAGAAAATGTTTTGTGACTGAAAGAAAATATCCTTGAACAATAAAATAATATGGAAAAAAATATGCATCCAAAACTAATGTGTTTTTGATGCAATGATTTGGGACATTACAAAAATTTGTTCCCCAAGATTATTATTCCAAATGAAAATCATACTATTCGGAATCATAAATGTGTGGAAATGTATTTTTCTTTTAATACAATTGATATTGTGTTGTTGGGTGATTGTATGGAAACTATTGGGAGCTCAATATTTTCTCAATTTTAAACCTATGACCATGGTTTTATACCCCCCATAAAAATTTTTTAGTGATGTAATAATTAATTGTTTTAATATTTTTTGAGAGATTCATAGTTAGTCTAATGATTATTTATTGATTTATAATTGTGAGAAGTATGAATCTACTTTTCAACATTAGAGTTTAATTTATTATATTATCATATTAATGATTTAATTATATTACTATATTTAATCCATTTTGTCATTAGTTAATATTTAAACTTATGAGAATTTTTTTTTATCCTTTTTAGGATTATGTGATCCATTAGAATATTTTTCTAGTGCCTCAAGAATACAAATTAAACATGGATATTCATTTTTTTGTGCAAGAGATGTGTTTGTTGTGGAAATTGATTAAATGTTGAATCATTATTCATTATGTTGGTATATTTACTTATTATCATACTATATATGGGGATGAGATCCTTCAACAATAGGAAATATATCTGGAAAAAATGTTCTCACAGTACCATCATTACTGATACAATTATGGATGTTTTGTTCACAACATTCCACTGGTCATTCCCTTGTTTGTGAAAAGTGACTTTAGAAACTGTTTATAATTATTTACAATTTTCCATCATTCCCAATTATGTTTATATATTTTTAAGTCTATAATGGGTTCTTCCAGATGAATTTCATATAGAAATTTCATTATTATCATGCTGAAATTATATTAACACTTTTTATGTTTTTTGTTTCAATAGTGGAATTTTATAAGTTATATTCATTTTATAATCAAGATGAATTTCAAGGGAGGTATTGATTTTAAAAGGGAAAGATATAAAAAGGCACTATTTTATAAAATATTATCTTACAAATTAATTTAAATTATTTATTAAAATTTATTACATGAAATACATAGTTTAGGTTGAATCACCTAAAACATCACTTTAACCATTCATTACACACATCATTTAGTACCTTTTATGGCTTATGTCAGACACAATACTGGGTCTTATATGAAAAAAATATACTACAAATATTATTATGATAATCATCACCTAGAAACTAGAATAGAAGGAATTCATGAGAAAAATTAAATTATGAAATTATTGTTTGCACATGTTTACAAAATGAATTCATTAGTTTAAAATTAAATTGATAATAATATAAATAAACAATTAAATATAAAGGATTAATTTTTATAAAAAAACTATTTCTATAAATTTAATGGTGTTTTACAATATTGAATTAAATTAATAAATATTAGAGAAAGTTATTAATGAAATTTATATCTTATTAATTTAATAACTTCTATTCAAAATCATCAATAATGTATTGCTAGCTTTACATAAATATAAATACAATTTTAATCCAAAAAACGTGTATACTGTTTATAGACTATTTTATAGTATTTTGATTAAATACATATTTTTAAACAACATTTTGAAACTTTTATAATTTTTATTTATCCAAAATAACTACATTTTTTAATTATGAAATCAAAAATTAATATTATGTTAATTTTTTGGATTTTTTAGATAAGTTTCCAGTATTTTTAAATAGTTAAAAATACTATATTTTCATCAAAATCTTATTTTTCCCAATAAAAGTATTATAGCATTAAATTAAATTTTTAATTGTTTATAATGAATAATTAATTAAATTTTATATCATTTAATACAATTTATTTCATTTAAACAAATATCCCACTGAAATTTGATATGAAACATTACAATCATTTGAACCATAACCATAAAAAAATTATATCCATTCTATAAGTAGGATTAATATTAAATTAATTTTATCAACATCTATGATTTGAATTGAGAAAAATGTATTACATGTTTTGAATGTGAATATTTTTTATTTTCTTGTACATTCAATTTAGTTTTGAACAAAAAATAATAATGAATGGAATTAAAATTATTTATAGTTATAGCGTTAAAAAATGAGTTTTACATAGAGATTAAACATAAATATTAAGTGCTCAAATAACCAATAAACATGTAAAAACCCATTTTTAGGGAATTATCAGCACATATAACTACATTTATAGTCATGTTTTATTTATTGGAAAAATTGTAATGGATACCTCCCAATTGTGTTTACCATTTATATATACGAGAATGGAATTTATCCTCTAATATAATAACAAACTCAACCCCCACACATATTCAGACTTACAAATCCGTTTTATAATATTAATAGTTCTCTAATAAGCTCTCAATATCATTCCCCTAATCCTATAAGCCTATATCTAAGAATTAATCCAACCAAGGAATCTAATTGGTGTCACGAACCAAATATAGTCGCCACCGAAATCGGCATGAAACCCAGCATATGTCAAGGCCCGAAGGGTGTTCCTGATCCCCATGGGCTTTCGCAAGTTCTTGGGTATTATAAAATGATAATTGGGAACAATTTACCTGAGTTTATAAACATAAAAAAACAAAAGAATCCAATAAAACGAATCTTCATTTTTCAAACCAAACAATCATTAACAAAAAATTAAAAATGAATTACATATTTTAAAAAAATTCAACATGACTATAAAAAAGGTACAAAAACAAAAGGAAATAGCCCATGATCTTTCATGTCAAGGGGAACCACACTCCATCCATCTCCTTAGGACTTCACCACCAAGGACTTTCTAGAATCCCGAACCACTAGAACTAAAAATATTATTCCCAACCTTCGACAAAAAAATAACCAATTCTACATACACCAAAGGGTGTATGTAGGGTGTGAGCCAATTCCCAGTAGGATAAAAACACTAAGATATTCCATTTGATAAACATTCAAAGACGAAATACATTCATGTTTTCAAAAACATATAATTTCTAGTTACAATTTCTAAAATATGCGACTTAAAAAATTAGTTTCCAAGTGGGCTAATTTAAATAATCAACAATTTTAAAATAATTCAAAAGATAGTGAATTTTTGAGCCATATATACCATATGTAGAAGGTATGTATAAAGGATATAATGAGCACAAGCAATATGAAATTACCCCTAGGCACTAGCTCATTGTGGGTCCCAGGTTACTCCTATCTTAGTGAAGTAACCATTAAAAATATTTTCCCTCATGCACAAAACACTAGTAGGGAACATACCCATAACCTAGTGGTCCCAAATAATCATCATTATAGATTATTTAGAGTTGTAAGATTCTATCTTTCTAAGTGAAACTTAGGCCAAACCCCATGGATTCACTAGCATACTAGTACACGTCAACCCACCTAGATTCTTGGGTTTTTTCTTTTGTGCTCAAACAAGTTCAACATGTAATAAAATATACATGGAACATGAAAATATCATTTACATATCAAAAATTTACCAGAAATCCCTCATATATTCCACAAAAGTCTCGAAATTCCAATTTTCATTCAAATTTATTTTGAAATCCAACTCAAACCAAAATAGCCCACAACACTTTTCACATTTCTTTAACACTTACACAAATATATTATACAATTTTTATAAACCATTCCAAGACATTCTAACTAACATAACAGCCCACTAAAATATCACATAATACTTCTTTTATCAATACAAATCATTTTTCACAACACACTCACACAAAACAGCCCACAACCATGTTTTGCAGCTCTCTTTCAATTTTTTAAAACATTTCAGTACATTATAAAACATTCTAAAAAATTATTTGACATCATAAATAAGCTCCTTATATTTAGTAAACCCATATTAGGTGACCACACACCCCAAAATGTACATTTAATCCCTTTTACCCACTTTGTATTACCAATCAAAACATTCATTGTTTTCATAAAAAAAACTCATGGGGTGCAACAATGTCTTGCACGAAAAACCCATTTCAGAATCCCAATTTAAGATCAAAACCATACCAATTCCTATCCAAAACAAGATTTTTAGCCCTATATACATTTATAAAACCACATTAATGGGTTATAAAATAACCTTGAACAATACCACAAATGATCCAAATGAAAACACACATTTTCATAAAATTCTCTCAAGAAGTATAACAATGTTTTACACCACAATCCTATACAAAAAACATCGTTTTAGGACCAAATTTCACTAATCCATTACATAACCAAAATATTCAGGCCAAAAATGATTTATTTAACCAATTCCAAAAGTTATAAAATTCACCCAAATAATACCCCATTAGTTACACATGAAAACACAAAATTTCAAGTTAAAAAGCAACTATAAAATTTAACACTTAACAAAATCAATCATAAACAGTTTTTTCACCACACCCAACATACGAGGAATATTAAAAATGAGTATATATTGGAATATAACTCATAAATAATTATTTACACAAGGAAACACCTACCTTTTGAGTAAAATCCCTTGAAGAATGGTGCGAAACAAAAATGGCACCACAACCGCACCTCAAGTAAGTGAAATCCAACCTAAAACCACAATATTTCACCCAATAGACATGAAATAAAACCCTATGTTTGAAAGATATCTTTTGGACATTAGGAACCTCAAGGATAAGAGATGAAACACTGACAACATTGAATGTAACCGTATGCAAATTGAAAGAAGAATGAAGAACACCAACTTACTTGAGTGATCTTTTAAAAATCACCCCAAATACACCAGTATCTGAATTTGAAAATAGAAAAATTTTCAAGGGATGTTTAGAAAAGGATAAGAATACCATGTATGAATTTTAATTGGATAAAAATATTGAGATGTGAAGGAGTTATGAAGGAAACAATTTACCTTTACAAATCTTCTCGATTTGGGGAAGCCTAAGACTTTTCGACTTGTTCTGCGAAGAAAGGCAGCTCCAAAGAGGGAGATAAGACTTGGGACGCACCTAGGTTTATTTGTCTTGGTATATATGTAGAATCACCAAAAATTAGTTAAACTTGAATATGTTATTAAATAAACAAAATGTTTTTTTAAAACAGGATATGTCCATTCGGGGTAGCCCAACTACTTAAATAAAAAACTAAATATCCAATGATTATGGATTTATAAATGCTCCAAATTTAAAAATTGGTGTTAATAGGTTATGGGAGGACAATTAATAATTTTAATGGAAAAAATGTTTAAATAATGATGAGTTATAAAAGAATCAAAATTTATTTTAAATTTGGAATTAGGCTCATGGTTTGGCCCATTCATGAAAACTAACCCATTACTCCATAAAATATTAGGAAACCCCTAAAATAATGAATGAATAGAAAATAAATTAAAAATATCTTTAAAATAAGTTCTGTATGATAAAATTATCCCTTCCTCGAAAACATTCCACCCTGGAAAGTCACAGCACGGTCAAAGGGACAATCAAACCCAACTGAGAAACCAATAGGTACTCCCTTACCAGGTTTCACCCCCTATGGCCATAACACCTCTAGTGATCAATTAAATAAGGATTACTCTCACAATCAAAAATTACACCACATTCCTGAAATTATCAATCACATTCATACTTTATCCCAAAAAAACTCCTCAAACACTTTCTGTTCAAGACACAAGCAATTCACCTAAACGAACAATAACACTGAACAAGGTTACGCTTACAATAATTTAACTAAACCATTTGGTTCTCTCCAATCCCAACATTTACTCAAGGAAGATGATGGAAGATAGATAGTTCCAAATGAGACAACCTACCACCAGTCCAAGACCACAGATAAATATGTGTCATTGGTACGGGGGGATACAAATAGGCTTCCAGCCAAAAGAGACAAACAATATTTTTTTCCGAGACAGAATCAGGACGCTAATTGGGGAGGCCTGAATGGACTCACTGGTATATAGGGTATACATCAATTAAATTTTTCCTAAGTAACATACAATTGAGTAATAGTGGGTATCCCTACCATAAGAACCTACCATCATAACCGACAAAAATGGGCTGGCATAGAAAGACCCAAATATTTCAAGATTTTGGAAGGTCACACAGTTAGTCCGCAAATTGTGTTAAACTGTGAACTAATTGTGCTGATCAATCATTACACATGGATTACTATCACACGGTCACTCTTAATCATTCTCAAACTGTGTGTACAGCCTTTCTATAAAAATTTCCTACCGTTCTCCAAAACTCAGTGGAAAACGAAGTGGGAGTGAATGACATTAGTCCATGTCATGGGTACATGGCCCCCACCTATTTCCACCGAACGTGAACAACATAAGAATGATGATGAAACCAGAGGATTAAACTCTTACTATCGTTAATGCTGAGGATATGCCATTATACAAGGGTTTTAATGACACTGGTATTTCCCCAGACTATGAGCCAGCTTCTCTCCAAGACCAATGGCTAGAGATCAATGATTTAAGCATCTTTATACTCACAGTTTGGCCTTGTAAACCCCATGAATGAGAATTTTGCCTTAGGTGTAACCAAAATCTATAACATAATCTCTAATAACTCATTCCCAACTCAATTTACCCAAAAATGATATTTCACTGAAACTAGGGATTAGAAGATGCACACACATCCTACATTGTTTTTTCGGTTGAGAAACAATAGAAGTAAATAAAAACTATAATCGCCTTCCTCTAAAATGGAATATATTTTATTTTTTTCCAAGGGAGACATTCTCCCAAAATAACAGAGACTCTCAAATGATTGCAAGACATTCACCTTTACGGTTAATCGAGCACATGACATCACAAGGAATCACCAAATATGACCATTACAACTGATATAAACAATTCATGGTGAGGGACCTTATACAACATCCCCAAACAACACACAATGCTATAATGTTCCCTCAATATCCTATCATGACCATATTTCCCATACTGGTTGTTTAACATGAACTCATGAATAATGAAACTGGGATGAACCAAAAGGCCATCTTAGACACCATCAAGACACTCAACCACAATAACAACCCTATACCACTTCAAGCTTCGATGAATCATCTATCCTAATAATCTATGGCCTCTATAAATGATCCACATGCACTCCTCTACAATAATAGGATTAGATAAAACAATGAAGGCAATGGTGTAGACTCAATTTATAGAGCTTGAAAAAAAATCCTTATATTGATCAAGCGGTGGATTATCCAATGGAGAAACAATATGGGTTGCACGTTAGTCATGATCTAAACCTTAATAGGGAATACCTTATCCAACGATTAAACGTAAAAACCCACGAAAGGTGGTCCATTAGTCAAGAAACACCACAAAACATATCCAAAAACATGAAGTGAACCACTGTAATGGAATCCCAACGTATTTCTCCGAAGAGACCATTAACCGGCCCTTCAACACAACATACCGACCAAACACAATCCCAAAACACAGTTCAAACAGGAGGGGTTATTGGACTCCAAAAGTCTCCCACAACATTAAAATTTTCAAAAACACAATATAAAAACCATCCCAAACTAGTGATCAAGACACCATGTTTTCCTTTAAAATATTATTTTTAAAAACAAATGGTTCAATGGTTAGCATATCGACCAATGGTACCCCATGGGTCTCACATATTAATGTTTCTGTTCCACACTAGGAAACCTTCTCATATCTATCCAGAAACTCGTCCAGTCATTCCATTAACCTTCCATAATAATATATAACCCTATGCCTATTGTAACTCATTAAAATACCATGGGTTAATACAAAAACGCATTCCACTTTTCAAAACCAAAACAATCAACCAATACATCCTTTTTCTCAAGACTGCTAACCACAAAATCGAACCCAAATTACAACATTAAAAAATTTAGAAAGGCACAATAATTCCAATGAAAACCGAATTTCATGTTATTCACATCGATTTAAAAACATCTCACCCCATTAAAACACCTTTCAATCATTTAGAAAACTCTATAGGAAACACTTTTTCAAAACCAATCTTGTCATAGTTGATACTTTCAAAAATGGTGCAAATTCACCACTTTCCATTCAAATATAATTCTGAATATTCAGTTACCCATTTTAAAAAATCGAACCATTCCCAATTTATTAGATAATAATTTCAAAAAAACATTACACTTATTAAAACATAGTCATTTTGAAACCAAATTTCTGGTATTTCAAAACTAATCAACACAAGACAATGTGATAGGAAACTAGTTTCAGTGGGTGACTTGGACATCTGGTTGGTAGCCATATTCTAATCACTTCACCATCATAGAGAGTGTTCTAGGAAAATATATGTGGCTCTACATGGCTTTCTAGACCCTTCGATCTCACTGAGACCATTAACCCAACTCTCTTTTTATTTCCATTGATCATCATCAAACCCAGAAAACCAAAGGACTCAAAAAATTCTCGACTTCCCCTGGCGACATGAATCCTATAATGATGTGTGGTGATCAGCCACACTACTCCTAAACAAAATTCCATGTCCCGACAATCCTAACTCCATTCTATCTTGATGCTTCCCAAAATTATATGACCCATAGAGAGATAACCTCCTCTAATACCATTTTGTCAGAAACTGAATTTGGTCGCCACACAAACCGGCACAAAACCCAACCAGTGAAAAGGACCGAATGGTGTTACCAATCTCTACAGGCAGGAAAAATTTCATGAATATCATAAAATGAGAATTTGGAATGATTTACCTGAGTTTATAAACATAAAACAACAAAATAATCCAATAAAATGAATCTGGATTTTTCAAACCAATCAATCGTTTAGAAAAATTTTGATCTGAATTACATATTTTAAAAGAACTCAACAATACTATGAAAAATTTACAAAACCAAAAGTATGCGTCCCAAGATCCCTCATGGAAAGTGGCACTACATGCATGCCATCTCCATAATACTTCAACACCAAGGAGCTACTAGAATCTTGAACCACTAGTACTAAAAAAAATTATACCCAACCTACGACAACAAATATAAACAAGTCTACTTACACCAATGGGTGTAACTATAGTGTAATCCAATTCCCGGTCGGATACCACCACTTTGAGATTCCATGTGATAAACATTCAAAGGAAAAAATAATAAATGTTTTCAAAAACATGTAATTTATAGTTACAATTTCTAAAAGATGAAACTTAAAAAATCTATTTTCATGTTGGATAATTTAAATAATCAACATTTTTAAAAAAATTCTAAATATACTGAATTTTCCAGCCAAATTTAATTTATGAAAAATGTAAGTATAAATGATCTACTGAGCATAAGAAATAGGATAATACCCCTAGGAATAGGCTCATTGTGGGTCCTAGGTTCCTCATATCTCCGTGAAGTAACAATCACAAATATTCTCTCCCATGCATGATCCACTAGTAGGGAACATACCCATAACCTAGTGTTCCCCAGTCATTATCATCATAATTTAGTTAGATTTGTAACTATCAATATTCCTATGTGAAACTGAGGGCAAAAACCACAAATTCACTAGCATACTAGTACACATCCACCGACCTAGATACCCAGGTTTTCCCTTTTGTGCCAAACAAGTTCAACAATCAAGAAATATACTTGGAACATGAAAATATCATTTCAATATCAAAAATTTACCAAAGATCCCACATGTATACCATAAAAGTCAAAAAATTACACTTTTCATTCAAATTTATTTTGAAATCTGACTCACACCAAAATAGCCCACAACACTTTTCACATTCCATTAACACATCCAAAAATCATTTATACAATTTTTATAATCCATTAAAAGACATTATAACTAACATAACAGCCCAATAAAATATCATATAATAACACTTTCAGTCACAAATTTCATTTTTCACAACACACATACACAAAATATCCCACATCCATGTTTTGTAGCTCAAGTTCCATTTTCTATAACATTTCAGCACGTTATAAAAAATTCTAAAAAAATAGTTAACATATTAAATAATCGTATTACCTTTAAAAATCACATATTAGGTGAAAAAACCCACTAAAAAGTACATATACACCCTTATACCCACTTTGTATAACCAAACAAAACATTCACAATTTTCATAAAATAAACTCAAGGTGTGTAACTATGTCTTACGCACAAAACCCATTTCAAACCCCCATTTAAGATAAAAACCATTCCAATTCTTATAAAAAACAAAATTTTCAGCCCTCGATACCATTATATAACCACATTCATGTGTTATAAAATAACCATGAATAATACCACAAAAGATACAAATGAAAACACACTTTTTCATAAAATGCTCTCAAGAAGTATAACAATGTATTACACATCAAACCTATTCAAAAACCTTATTTTGAGGACTACATGACACTAATACATTACAAGACCAGAATTTTCGGGGCCTAAAATATTTCGTAAACCAATTCTAGAAGTTATAAAATTCACCCAAATAATACCCCATTAATTACACATGAAAAAACCCAATTTCAAGTTAAAAGGCAAATATAAAATTTAACACATAACCAAATAAATCATAAACAGTTTTCACACCACACCCAACATATGAGGAATATTAAAAATGAGTAAATACAATAATCTAACTCGTCAATAATTTTTTACACCTTGAACCACCAACCTTTTGATTCAAAACCCTTGAAACATGTTGTGAAACATAAACCGCACCACGAACGCACCTAAAGGAAGTGAAATCCATCATAAAACAACAATATTTCACCCAAAAGACAATATGTAAAACCCTAGGTTCCAACCCTGTCTTCTGGACATGATGAACCTCAAGGAAAATGGATGAAACCTTAATCACATTGAATGTAACCCTAAGCTAATTGAAATAAGATTGATGAAACCAACATACTTGAGGGATATTGTATAAATCACCACAAATACACCAGTATCTGAATTTTAAAATAGATAAATATTAAAGAGATATTTGAAAATGGATAAGGTGACCATGTAGTAATTTTATTGGGATAAAATGATTGAAAATGACAGAGTTATAATGGAAACAAATTATCTTACAAATCTGCTGGAATTAAAGAATCTTAAGATGTTTGGACTTGTTTTCTGAAGCAAACGAGCTCCAAAGAGGGAGATAAGTGATTGGGGGTGCACCTAGGTTCCTTGGTCTTGGGTTAGAGGTCAAATCACTAAAATATATTTAAATTTTAATATGTTATTAAATACAAAAAATAGTTTTTTTAAATTGGAAATTGGCTTTCTGTGTGGCCCAAATACTAAAATAAAAACCCATATATCACATCATTATTGATTTATAAAGGATAAAAATATATATTTTGGTGTTAATAGTTCTAGGGAGACAATGTAGAAATTTGAATGGGTGAAAAATGAATGAGTTATAAAAGAAACGAAATTTATTTTAAATCTGGAAATTTGGCTCATAGTTTGGCCGAATTCATGAAAATTCTTCCATTCCTCAATAAATGTTTGGGAATCCCCCAAAAAAATAATGAATGGAAAATAAATTAAAAATAATTTTAAAAAAAATTATTTATGTGACAATTGGTAAAACCCAAATTATTTATTCGTAGAATGGGTAACATTATTTAATGACATTTTTTGTTTTTTCCTTCTACAACTAATTTCAACCTCTAATTATATGATTATATAATAAAATATTTATAAAAATGTACTATGATGTTTTGATGTTTTTTTATCTACCTAAAACTATTCACATTTCAATCAAACTAGAATCTAAATTACTGTTCATATCTATAGGAAACTACCTACTCGCTAATCAATGCAAATCTTTTCCTCAACCACATCTCATGGATTGAAATTAAGATGAAATACTATTTTTATTTGATATATTTGACACTTATCAATTACTACCAAAATATTAATTTATATATAAAATATAAACTCATGATTTCTTTTTTCTAGGAATATAATAACGTTGTTTATTAATGTTTTCTCTACCACCTCCTCAAATCAAAGTGATTCATTCAATTATTACATGAAATGAGTTAAGTATGGTTTTAGTATGTCAGGACCCAAACCTCGGGGCCTGTGTACTAATTACCCCAAGACCACCAATCATATCCCAGGGGCTGGCAACAAGCATCAACGGTATAAATCCCTATAATTGGGAAGGAATTTCCATTATAAAACTTAAACAAACACAAATAGAGAACAAGCAGAAGCACACACTAAGTAAAGCAGTATAACAAGTGTGATAAAAATACAAAGTGGATGGAAATACAAGCCCAACAGAAAGGTACAATTAGAACTGAATGAAAATTACAACTGAGAAGACAACATTTGAATGGTGAAGGGGCTCTTGGATCATCCTCTAGTTTCTTACCTGAATGTTAGGTACAGATGTCCTCCTCATCACTCTGTGTCTATCGGTCCACTGCATGTGCTGTCACGCCTAGTGTCCACCTCCAGGTACAGTCCAGTCCTCATACACTCTACCTCAGTCAGCTTTGTCCATCGTCTGCATCCAACACAATGAGGTGTGGGCATAGCTCGAGAAGGGGTGAGTATAAATATACTCATTAGGGACCCTAAGACCCTCAAGCTCTCAAAAAATAAAACAAGGATAAACCAAAAAGTAAGATCTTAATAGATAAATTTTACTTAGGTATATTCCCATATATATACCTATGTTATCAAATAACTCATCTCAATAATTATGAAAACACAAAGGTTATTGAATTATCTCAAACTCGTATTTTCATTCACGATGTCGAAACCATGGCTACTAGTGAAATCCTCCTCTGTCGAGTACAGTAGCCCTATCACGACTCTGAGGTGATACTCCCTAACAATAGAATTTTGTGGTAATCCTCTTGTCCGGTACCACGGGTCTGCCTACCCAACATAGTAGTGCACCCCGTCAGGGGTCTGCCTCCCCAACACAGTAGTTGACCCCCTAATAGCCCACATAGGTTATCCTTCTTTCGAGTATCACGGGTCTACCACCCCAAAATAGGAGTGCTCCTCTGCTAATGGTCTGCCACCCCAACACAGTAGTGCTCCCCACAAGGAACGTCAAGTCACTCCAAAAGGAATTGGACAAGTAGTCATCAGGTTTCAGGAAGCTACAAAGTCTCTGTACTCTGTACGCTCGTCTCCGGGAGGATCCGCTCCACGAGCTACTGGTAGATAATTCCATGTTTCAGATAACCCCATTTGGAAGTATCTCATGGGACCACCTCATCATAGGGGTCTCGACACAATAGACGACACATCAATCATACACCATGTCTGTGAGTTATTAGCATTTCCATTCGAGTGTCCCAGTTGGATTTTGGGTTCAATCCAACCCGACCATACTCAAACCACATCCGAATCTTATGTGGAGAATTCCGAAAGGTCCGCATTATCCAGAATAATCCAACATAGTCGATGGTGTGTCAATTTGACGTTTGTTCATTATGTTATAAGTGTTTCAACCCCGTGGGCCCGATTGGTTTCAGTTTCAATCAAACCCAGCCGTTTATCTAAAGTCATCCAAAACACACATTGAGTATCACAAATGGACCGCCTCATCATCAGAGTCTGAGTTCCATAGAGGTTGTGTCAATCAAATTCATGAGTGTGATGATATTCAAATTTAAGCGTACGGGCCCGGCCCGTTAGGCCTAGTGTGCTGGCGGGTCGGTCCGATCCGGTTCTGCGGGTCTGACACGGCATGGGGTGTCGGCCCGACCTAATGAAATGTGACCCGGCCCGGTGGTAGGCGCAGCCCATCCCGAAGGTAGGCGCAGCCCGGAAGGGCACAGAATGGTCCGACGGGGCGAGCCCTAGCCCGACATGGTGCTGCTCGGGCCGAAGGGATCGAGCTGTCCATTGGGGGGGGCGGCACCCCAGCTACCCGAACCGGCGGCGCCAAGCATGCCGCCCTCCCTAACTGGCAGGCCGAAGCTGGGTGTCATTCATGGAACAAGCGGGCTACTTCGGCGGGATGGAGTTCATCTTGTGTGGCACCCTCCTGGCGTCGTGACTCTCCTATGCCCATCATGACAATGGGCCGACCAGTTCTTTCGGTGAAGCTACCAGAAGAATGCAGGCCACGGTCCTCCCTAGCACGGCGCCACAGTTCCTCCATTCGACCTGGCTGGCTATGGCCGGTCGGTTCTTCCTCGGTCTAGCAGCATGTGGTTGTGGGCCACAGTTCTTCCGCACGGGGTCGGCCCATTGCCACCGTTTCTCCCGTAATTTCCTCATCCAACGTGCCTCAATCGCAAACCAGGAGTCTACGGAGGGTCATCAGGCCATGTGCGTTCAGCCCGTGCCCTCCGTGTTAAGCGGTAGCAATTGTCGAAGGATAAAACAGGTTTCACGAAGAACAAAAAACATTTTTATTAAAATAAAAATGAAACAATCCTCCCTACCTAGGAAAAGCTTTGCGGTAGTTGAGTGTCATGGATGAATGTGTCGATTCTGTTGTCGTCGAATTGTACCCGATGAAGAAGTGGTGTCTCATCTCTTGTCACAAATAAAATAAAAGAATCTGCATCATTATCCTTCGTGGATTTGGCCTTCTTCGTCGAACAGAGTTTCATTCTCCATCGAAGGCTTTTTTCATTAGAGAAGATCACTACCTTCTAAATCCTCTCAAGAGCTCTCCCTCCATTATTGCCAACCAAAATTATGTGAAGGCTTCCCCAATATATTATATTTCCAGGCCTTTTCAACATTCAAAGTCTTGAATTAATTAATTTATTGTTGATCAATTAATAACTAAGAGGTGTTGGAATTTTAATTAGGGAGAGATTGAGGTGGAGAGGCTACTCATATTAAATGAGGTGAGTTTTTAATGATTTAATCAAGGTGATTTAAAGGGAGTTGAATAGAGTAAGGGGGAGATGAAAGGTTGGTTATCATGTGGGACCCACCTCACAAATATCCACACATGGGATTTTATTTGGGTGTGGGACCCACCAATAACTTCCCCCACGGGAGAAAATAACCAACTCTAAAATAAAATTGTGTACCACACAATTTTATTTAATTTAAGATTTAACCCCAAAAATTAACTCTCAACTCGCATAAAACGCTACTGCGGTAATGGTCCCCATAAGCGAATATCGGTTCTACATGTTCATCGGTGCCCTCAGATTTCAATTTCGAGCACCGGTTCAAAAGATAGAAAACACCGCACATATTTTTTCTGAATGTACCCGAAAAAAACATCGGAAACTGATCGCGGGCACACCATGCCTCAGAATCAATTTCCGTCAGAAACCGTAGACTCGCAAAATTCCAAATTATTTATGAAAAAAAAAATCCTTGAATTTTTTGGCCCTTTACATTACACCCACCACAGGGCTTTATGTCCTCATAAAGCTACAAAATACACTCAATAAATAAATGAGAATACTGAGCGCGCATTTGAGCCTCCCTCTCCCATGTGCTCTCCTGGAGCTTCCCATACTGTCAGCGAATGCGCACCAGAGGAATCAACTATCCTCGTAGGACCCACTCCTGTTGATTATCGATCTCTAATGGATCCTCAGTGAATGTATTCCCATCATCTATGTCTAGCTTCCCATGTTCGATGATGTGTGAAGGGTCAAGCACGTATATCCTCCGCTATGATATCTAGAAGACGTCATGCACCTGGTGAAACTGAGGTGGAAGAGCCATGTGGCAGGACACCTCGCCTACTGTGTTGAGGACCTGGAATGGTCTAATGAAGCATGTAGAAAACTTTCCACCCCATCTAGATCTTTGTAGACCTCATCGATGTGAGACCTGTAGTAAAACTTGATCACCATCATTGAACTCCATGGGTCTTCGTCTCCTATCAGCATGGGACTTCTGTCTACTCTGTGTAGTCTTCATCAACTCTTGGATGATATGCACCTTCTCCGTCGTATCCTCAATATGGGCATATTGGTCAACCTCTTCCTTAGCTCCTGAAAGGCTCCGCTTTCATCTCTCTGAACACACGAAGGGTTTCCCCTTATTTGTCAATGCTAAAAGTGGTGCACAATCTCTGGAGAAGTCTGGCACAAATCATTGTCTGGCCAACTCATTAGTGATCGACTGCACCCACTTATGAATGATTCCATCTTGTGATGCCTAGGGTTTCCTTTTCGTCAACCTAGGAAAATCCATCCCAACATTGAAGGTAAACCACATCCTTTTTGCCTAATACAATCAATCTATGTATGAATTGTGGTTGCCCAGTCCATACCCAAACTATCGTCATAAGTCCTCGACGATGCCACCAAGAGGTTTGAACCAAAACTCTCTCCTCAAGGATCATATCACACTGTCGACGTAAGTGTGATTATCAAGTCTCCTCCCAAGGGTATCTCCTGATGCGAGGGTTAATTCAACGGCATAACAATAAACTCTAGATCTAGTACAATATGGATGGAAGGAAGGAATGTTTTGGATCAATGTATGTTGTTACAGAAGGTATTAGTAGACACAGACTGTACCTCAAATCATTCGTCGAGCTTTTGAGTACACTCTGTGACCGCATGCTACTACTCTCTTCCCCTACCCTCCTGCTCCATGAGCCTGCTGGGGACTACAAAGGATAGAGGTTGTAACATATCAAAAAGTACACCACCCCATGCTTCACTCATAACTCTGCTTCCACGTCTACAGCTCTGCAGATTCATCATTCCTTAAAACCTCCTCTTCATGAAACATTTAACACACCCATGTCTCTAAGACTGGCGTCAGTTCCCTTCATTCCCACTGCTAACATTCACTAGTTGTATTCGTTCATCCAAAAAACATTGAACCACAAAGGTTCTCTCTAACACCATAGCATAAGTAGGAATTCATAGTGAAAAAATTGTTTTCTCATATATCCATTAAACACATCTTATTCTGAGGTCCGAGCTCTATGGAACTGATCATATCATAGTCATCAAGGGCCTTGAACAATCGATATGCCTCGATGATTTCTCCGCTACCGACATGTCATCATGGTGAAGCTGTATAACCTCTAGAAAACCCTCAGTCACCTCTTCAAGCCAGTCCTTAGCCGTATGTGAGTTGGGCTCACCTCGGAACCTGAGGGGTATCTAATGCTGAAACACATGTATGGTACTGAACCTACAAGTGTCATCCACCAATATCACCGTTTGTAATTGATGACCAATAGTAAGTGTTATAGCTAACTCACTACCCGAAGGTACTATCTCATGTATCGGTCCATGTACCGAATCCTTGTCATTATGCGGACCAACCTCATGGTCACTCACTGGGAAACAACAGTAGCTAAGATCACCATCTTCTCTACTAGTGTCTAAACTTGTTTTAGAACTCTATAAATCACCTCTATCCAGTACACGGCTGCCTGAGAATCTTTCTTGCCTCATAACCTCAGAGGCCTCTGCTGTTGGAACTCATGCAACACGCTCTGTCAGCATGCACCATCTGCTTTTACGGCTGGTGGCATATGCTGCCTAACGGGTGGTGGTGGTGATGGTACATGATCCAAAGGTAAGAACATAGTAAGAGGGCCCGGCACCAGAGCCTCATCGCTTATTGGGCCGTCATCGTGTACTCTCCCAGAACTCCAACTGATTGTCTTCATGGAGTCATCCTGAATAGATGTGACACAGTCAAATTATTATAACCGGGTGAGATGACCTGGTTAAGCTAACATAAAGAAAACATTTGAAAATAGACACGCAATCAGTGTTTTCGTGCACTGAGTCGGAATTCAGTAGTCAAGGTCCTGATGTATGGATACTTCGGACACCGTAGTAACACTGCACTGCCTGAGGTGAGAACCACACTCAATACCCTTAAAAATACTGCTTCACAAAAAGGATGTAATATGGTACTATATTGTGTGTTAGAACCGACTCCTCTGACACCAATTTGTAATGACCCGTCCCTCAGGGCCCGTGTCGTAACTACCCCAAGCCCGGGTTCTATAGGCTAGGGGCGGGAGAATAGAACCAAAGGCATAAATCCCTATAACTGGGAAGGCATCACCTTTATAAAACGTAAACTCACACAACCAAAGAACATGTTGAAGAAAGAACTAAGTAAATAAGTATAACAACTATGCTAAAAAAAAGGGGGCCAGAAATACAAGCCCAATAGAAAGGTACAGCTACAACTTAAAGAAAAGTACAACTGAAAAGACAACATCTGAATAGTGAAGCAGCTCCATGGTCATCCTCTAGGTTCCTAACTGAAGGGTAGGTATAGATGTCCTCCTTAGCACTATGTGTCTATCGTTCCGCTCCACGTGTCATCATGCCATGTGTCCACCAACGGGTACCGTCCAGTCATCGTACACTCTACCTCGGTCAGCACTATCTTTCTTCTACATCCAACACAACGAGGTGCAGGCATAGCCTGTGTAGGGGTGAGTATAACGATACATAGTAGGGACCCCGAGACCCTCATGGTCTAAAAAAATCTAACATGGGTAAACCACAAATAATGATATCAACCAATAACCATTACATAGGTATATTCCCATACATACACCGATGTTATCAAATAACCCATCTCAGTCATGAGGGAAACACAAAGGTCATTGACTCACCAAAAACCAGGATTTTCATTCACGATGTCAAAAACAAAGCTACTGGAGAACTCCTCCTCTATTGAGTATAGTAGTCTTGTCACGACTCCAAGGTGCTACTCACTAACCTTATACTGCAAAGGTACTCGTCATGTCGGGTACCGCGTGTCTACCGCCCAAACACAGAAGCGCACCCTGCCATGGGTCTGCCACCCCATCACAGTAGTGCACCCCCCTAATAGCCTACCGTGGTACTCCTTCAGTTGTGTTCCTCGGGTCTTATGCCGTAACATAGTAGCGCTCCTCCGCCATTGGTTTACCACCACAACATAGTAGCGCTCCCCACAAGGCTAGTCATGTCACTCTGAAACAAATCGGACATGCCGTCATCAGGTCATAGCCAACTACAATGTCTCTATACTCCGCATGCTTGTATCCAGGAGGATCTGCTCCATGAGCTACTGGTCGATACATCCAAGTGTCATTTAACCTCATGTGTAAGTTTCTCACGTTACCACCTCATCATAGGGTTCTCAATGAAACAGATGGAGCATCAATCGGACGCTCGGTCTGTGAGTGTTATCATTTCTGTTATAGGGGCCCGATTGGATTTCGTGTTCAATCCAACCCGGCCATAATCAAACCACATCTGAATCCTATGTGAAGTATGATAAAAGAGCATTATTATCAAGAGGAATCCACTGTAGTCGTTGGCGCGTCAATCAGACGTCATGTCCTTGTGTTATAAGAGTTTCCTCCAAGATGACCCAGTTGGTTTTGGTTTCGAACCATCACGACTATTTTTCCAAAGTCATCCAAAACTCACATATACTATCGCAAAAGGACTGCCTCATTGCAAGGGTCCCAGTGTCGTAGATGGAGAGTCGATCGAATTCACAGTCGTGAAGTTATTTGCATTTAAGCATATGGGCCTAGCCCATTAGGCCCATGGGGCTGGCGGGTCGGCCCGATTCGGTTCAGAGGGTCCGACCCGACATTGGGTGTCAACCCGTCCTAAATAAATGCAACCCGTCCCTGCGGAAGGTGCTTCCCGGCCCGAAGGAAGGTGCAGCACGGCCCGACCCGACCGGCCACAGAACGGCCGGCTGGCCGAGCGATCTGAGGCGGGGGGCGCGGCCCCCGTCTGTAAAAATCGGTGGTGCCATGTGGTGCCACCCTTCTCAAACTGGCCGGCCTTCATTGCTCAAGCGGCCCGGTTCGGTTGTCCGAGGTTCATCCAGTGGGGCACCCTCCCGGCACCGTGGATCTCCTCAGCCCGACCGCCTGAAAGGTCGGCCAATTCTTCTACCAAAGCGGCATGTGGAATGCAGGACTCGATTCTCCGCAGTGCAGCATCGTGGGGCGTCTCAGTTCCTCCCTTCGGAATGGCCGGCTATGGTCGGTCAATTATTCCTCTGTCTAGCGGCCCGCGGTTGGAGGTCGCGGTTCTTCCACACGCGGCCGGCGCATGACCGCCGCTTCTCCCATCATCGCCTCTTCCAACGCGCCTCAATCGCAAAAAAGGAGACTACGGAGGGTCGTTGGTCTGTGTGTGTTCGGAACACGCCCTTCGCTTTTAGCAGTAGAAATTGGCCAAGGATAAACAAGGTTTGACAAAGAACAATGAACAGTTTTATTCAAATAAAATTGAAACAATCCTCCCTACCTTGGAAAATCATCGTGGTAGTATAGTGTCATGGATGACGGTATCGATTCTATCATCGTCGTAGTGTACCCGAAGAAGAATTGGTTTCTCATATCTTGTCATGGAGAAAATAAAAGAAGGCACATCATCGTCCTTCCTGGATTTGGATTTCTTCGCCAAAGAGAACATCGTTCTTTATCGAAGGCATTCTTCGTCGGAGAAGAACACTTCCTTCTAAATCCTCCTAAGAGAACTCCAACCAATATTGCCAACCAAAATTATGTGAAGGCTTCCCCAATATATTATACACTCATGCCTTTTCAACATTCAAACTCTTGAATTAATTAATTAATTGTTGATTAATTAATTAACTAAGAGTTGTTGAGATATTAATTAGGGATAGAGGGAAGTGGGTAGGCTCCTCTTATTAAATTAGGGGAGTTGTCACAGAGTTAATTAAGGTGAGTTAAATGGAGTTGAATAGAGTTATGTGGATATGAAAGGTTGGGGCTCATGTTGGCCCCACCTCACAAATATACACATATGGGAAGTTATTTGGGTGTGGGCCCCACCAATAACTTCCCCATGGGAGGAAATAACCAACTCTCAAATAAAATTGTGTACCACACAATTTTATTTATTTTATGATTAAACCACAAAAATTAACTCTCCACCCGCATAAAACGCAACTATGGTAAAGGTACCCTTAAGTGAATACCAATGCTGCGAGTTCATCAGTGCCCTCAGATTTCAATTCCGAGTACCTGTTCAATAGATAGAAAAACCTGCACTTAGGTTTACTGAACGTACCTGAACAAAACATCAGAAATTGATTCCGGGAAAACCGGGCCTCAGAATAAAATGCAGTCAGAAACAGCAGACTCGCAAAATTCCAATGTATTTAATAATAAAAAATTTCATTGAAATTTATGGGTCTTTATATAGTAACCATATCTTATATATATAATCTGTATAATATTAATTGCATACATAAATTTCTAGAAATATATTATATCATATTATTTATTATCATTGAACACACTAAAAAAGTGACAATATCCTTCATGGATGTGTGGATTAACACCTCATCGTAGCAATGTGATTAATTTTACATAAAATTAAATAAATAAATAAGTAAATATTATTAAAAATATATTATAATTATGATATATTTAACATTATGTAAATATTAATGTTACGTACCTTATTTCTCTAATGATCATTGAAAAAAAATTACTCAACCATGAATATAACCTATCATCACCATTATTGTAACACTGGTTCATTTTTCATAATAATCATTATTGAGTTTTTTAATATTATTATTAATATATAAATTGTATAATTATGTATAATATCATTTTTTTTGAAATTTTAATATACTTACCACATTCACCATTGTAAACAAACCAATGATGTTTTTCACATGTAAAAAATATGGTCGAAACATCCCAGGTAAATTTTATAGATTGTGATGATTTATAAGAAAAGTAAATAACTGAAATAAATGTAATGAAAACCATGAAAATGGTTCATAATAAAATAAATAATTTATATGATTATTATTCAAAAATTTAAATAAACATGTGACAATTCAGACTCAATGTATGGGGTTTTGACTCAATGTACTTCCATTGATGCATTTTTTTATATTTTACACCATCATTATATTGTGAGGTATATATATAGGCCCATTGATATATCAAATCATGATATTAGTATCATTATATTTTATTTATTTTTAATAATAATTAATTCATTTTGATTATGATTCAAATATTTCCAATTGATATGTGACACAATTAATTAAAAGTCTATTTTAAAAGTTTAAAATTTTACATCAAAATGGTTCCCTTTAGGATATTAATTTATATAATAAATTATATATATGTATTATTTTTTATACTTTTTTCCCATACTGAATTTCAATTAATGTTTTTCAAAAATAAAACATTTTAATTTTTTATTTGTAATTTTTTTGATAAACAACAAAAGGAATGTTTTATACATAACATTGAAAATGATAATTTATTTTCCACCGATGTGGAAATTATATTATAATTGGAAAAATTTTAAATATTTCATGTTTCCATTAATAAAAAAATTACTTCTAATTTTGCGTAATTTTTTTGGAAAATGGACTTAAAAATAAAACAACTATTTTGTGTTGAAAATTGGTTTTGAAATTAGGTTTTTTAAATAAAGAAAAGAAATTTTTATCTGCAATTGTTTTAATTAGATTTTATAATAGTTATCAAATTATTTTTTTGGGAAATTGTTTTTCCATTAAGTGATAGATATGTATTTTAAGATAGGGTAGTCTTGATGAAACCTGGAAATACCATTACATCCTAACATGGGGTGTCCCAGATAGTGTTAGGAATCCCATATATAGCTTAAAATGAGGCGACGTAGACAGCATTGGGAGAGTCCATTATATCATCAAATTGGGTATACCAAATAGCACCAATAAATACCATTAAAATATATCATCAGGTGGATCAGATAGTGTTGGGTGATCCCATTGTATCTCTATAATTCATTGGGAAATGAAAATATTTTAACTCAACCATATTTTATTTCTAATTTCTGGGGTATTATATAGACGATGATCCATGTACCCTAATGAAATATTAATTTCCTATTATTTTTTAATGATTATATTTGAAAACAATGTGCATGTTCTTCATATGAAATTTTATAATTTCATATTATCAAATAATATTGAAGATATAAGTAAACATTATATTATTTTTCAGGTTTTTATTAATCTAATTATTGAATTTATTTTTATATCCTGTATAAATATCTTTTTCTCACACCATGCTTTTAAAATTAATTTCACAAGGATTAAAGATGTTTTAGGAAAATGAGGATTTGAAGATGAATGATTTGTATGTTTACCATAATAAGGAACAATGCAATATTTTAAGTGTTTTATATTACTCTAAAATGGATACATATTAAAAGTGTTGAGTTTTTTAATTATTTTCCATAGTATGAGTTATAGAAAATTCTATAAAACTATTAACCTATAAATATCATCAACGTAAAAGAATGTAATTTCATAAATAAAAATCAATATTATTTATTTTTTAAGTCAAGGGAATCCTACATCATACATTTATGAATTTGTTTATAAAATTAAAGTCCAACTAAAATATATAATTATCTATTTCATCCAATGTCAAACAAAAATTATATTTCTTACTCTAAAATACCATCTCAAAATATCTCTCTAAAAATATTTCAAAACTAAGGATTCCTTTATTATTAGAAATAAACCTCTATAATGACCCAAAATAGGTTGAAGAGACACACCATAAAATATTTCCCACCAAAATGTGGAGACATAAAAGAACCCAATATTTATCCGGAATTACCAGAAGGAGAAAAACAAATAGTGTTCAATGGTTATGAATAATTAACATCAATGTTATATAAAATTTGAATATAAAATGATATAAATTAAAATAATATAGGAAATGATTATATATATTCATTCGGTTATCAACCACCATGGCCCATTAGACCCTCAAAATAAGTTATTTCAACAATTAGAAGATGTTGTATTATATGACATTCATCCATTTGTCATAGTCCTATAAAACATATGTACAATTTATAAAATGAAATTATAATGTGTCATCACCAAACCCTATAATGACACACAAATGAATTATTATGTTGTTTACTAATAGAAAATCAGATTTTACATTATTAAAAAAAATTGTTTATAATTTTTTTTAAAATTGAACCATTTCATTAACAAACCCTTGACATTCATGAGAGTAATACGTTTTAAAAAAACCAGGTAATATTAAATGTACAGAATTGATTACATATAATATTATAAAAATTAAATTGATTTTCTCTTTGATAATATGTTATAATAAAACAAAATCACTAGCATAATATATAAAACAATGGATAAGTCATCTATAACATATTTGAATATCTATAGTGAAATAAGAAGGAACCTGAATCCCATCATAATTTGAATACTACTAATGTGGATTTCTTCCATATTCTAATGATATCATTAGAATAACCCCTATTTGTTCTACACTAACAATGATCTAATATATGAAATAACACATTCTCCAATGATTACCAAAGAGTTCAATTTTTAAAAACATTTGAATAAAAATTATTATAATATAAAAATGATTCAAATAAAATTGACAATATTATAATGATTAAAACCCCATTATAATTTAAAATTAATCATTTTTACATTTAATCAAACACAAGATGTTTGGAGATAATTTTTTAAAAATATTCCATTTCCATACTAACATATAATCACTAAAACAATTTTTTTAGCTAATACAATGTTTTTAATAAGAGAATTTATTATTTCATCACTTAGAACTATTGTATTGAGATGAATACCAAAAAGAGTATCAATACTTAATTGACATTAAAACCACCAAAGGATTTTCATGTCTTGGATAACCATGGAAGAAAACTATCACCCATATATTGAACTCCGAATGGAGAAGAACATGGATGAGATAGTGGAACATGATTTACACATATATAAATTAGACACAAAAATTTTCACAAAGTGGTTATAAAATATTATAAGTGTTAATGTTTTGTTAAATTTAAAAAATATTACTGGTTTTCTGTTTCTCAGCACTAAAACCTTTAAATTAATGTGACTGGTTAATTTGTCTTATTAACCAAAATATTAATGTTAATGGTTTTATATCATCTAAATCTAGAGATTCAAAAATTAATAATCTAAAATAATTAAATTCATAAGATGAATGAGTTTAAAAAAGTAAAAATGTTTTATAGGCATGTGATAGGGATGAATATATGAAAAACATGATTTTCATTTATATTCATTTCAAAAAAATGGGGATCTATAAGGGATATTTGGTTTTACACTCCTGATTATAAAAACCATCACATTATAATAATAGGATAACAATATTAATACTTTGAATCCATGGTATTAAACTGATTTAGATCTTCATATCGTGATACTTCTTCCAGATTAAATATATATAAACATTGGAAAACTTATGATATATTTGTGATTCTATAAGAGATTCCATATACCCCTATACCACAGATGTTTTACCATTACCCAACAATTATAAATAAGGTGTCACCCTTAACTAACATTGATAAACTATCTCAGGAATTTATAAAAATAATTTAATCATAAATAGTCCATATTCCTTATCTTGGTATAAATTTTAAATTGATTTATTTATCTTTTCCACTTATGTGACTTGTCAATTAAAACCAAAATTCGTATTGATGAAAATTTAAAAACATCTTAAATTGAATAATATCATAAAAAGATGGAAAAATATCACTAAATATATAAATGTTCATCAAAGAATGATTGGGATGTTACAATTTTTCCCACCATAATGTTTTCATTCACATGAAATAACTAATAACTATAGACACTGAAAATGTAAAGGCCACTTCTACATCATCAATAATTCCCCCACCCACATCACATTGCAAAACCTAATATAGCTCAGAAATGATAGAATAATGGAACTATTTTACCCCACATTTCATTATTTTAGAGATCCATAATCTGAACAAGTTGCACAAACATAGTAGTATCAGGATCAAAATAAACATTATCCCATTAACCCCCATGTAAATGGTCTAATTGATACAACCTCTAGGAGAAAACATGATAAAATCAAGAATATTTTTTATAGATTGACAAAAAGACAAACAATAATCATCCTATCATGAAAATTCAAAAATCTCAAAATGATTAACAAACATCCGCGCTGACATACCCTAAATACCCAACATATTATACCGATGGTTTCATAAGAGAGAAGAAACATTAATAAGGACCTGATCACCAACAAAAAACTATTGATGGTGAAAAATTAATCTTCATGGGATTTCAAAAAACTATGAGTAGTCTCTAACACCTTCATAGTCATCTATACTATTTCCCTCACCTCATTGAAGATGATCAGTCCAACACATGATTTCCCTCCAATCACCTCCCATTACAAAGGAGTTGTACATAAAAACTCATACAATTCATTGAAGTGTTAAATTTTTATAAAATAATAATAAATTTTTTATTGGAATATATTACAAAAATGATGATTCATTTCCCGTAAATAACCAATGCCAAGGACCCATTCCAAAATAATTGACTAAAAATCATATTGTATCATTCGGGAAACACATTCATATTTATGTCACACACTCAAAAATTTTTACGAATCCAATTGTATAACTATTAAAAAAGAAATATTTATAAAATGGTTCCCTATTGTAACCAATAATAGATAGAAACTATTGAGCTACATGAACTCTTAGATTTACATGTTATCAATTTTATCCACCATCATTTTCTTATTAATATGAAATTAATTATCCTATTTCATATGTCGATCAATGATTACCCAAATCACATACTTCCTAGTATAAGTATAATATAAACTGATGAATAATTATGTTGATATATAATGAAACATCAAAAATGAAATGGGAAATATTTTCAATAAAATTATTGGTTTATTGTTATACCCCGTTATATTTTGATGAGTAATACATCATCACATAAAATCTACAATTGAAACCCACTTGTTGACTATCAATGATGAAAATTTAGGTAATAAAACATCCATATTTGACCAAATATAATATACTATGAAACAAATTTCCCATTATACAATATATCTTGCCTCACTAATACCACCATGACCGAACATACCTAAAAACCCTCAATAATGGTTGTGGATCAATCACTAAATGACTCCCCACTATTAATTATTTCGATAGAGCAATGAAATTATTTGTTTCATGCCTATTCAAGATAATTACAATAATAATATTACAATTCATCCATAAAATTATTTTAGAACAACTTCCCACAAACCTCATTAAATACCAATATCATTTCATCACACAAACTCATTAAAGACCATTCATTCATTAATTACATTATGTAATGGATTTGTAATGTATTCTTCCATTTTTTATCAACAAAATTTACATTTCCATTTGATTAATTAATATAAAAATAACATTTCTTGTGATTATCAATGAATCATCTCAAATTCATAATCATTTACCTCGATGTGGAATTATACACTAGGCACTTCTAATTAAACTATACTACAATGATTTCACCAAATAGATAATAGATCTATGCTTTTATAGAATTAGTAAAACACGATTTATCATCTTCATGGTTAGGATGGATATTAACATATTTTATAATTTTATATATCAATATTCCACCACACACATTCTCTCCAACAAGACCGACCTATAACTCATACATGAGGAAACAAGAAAATCACATCATAAATTAGGTTCTAAAAGAGTTAGACCAAAATCAAAATTCAAAATATTCTGCAGTATCATGAAGGATATCATAAAATTTTCATTCCCGCACAATTTAATACCCATATAGGTTAAATCAATCAACATAAATTCAATCATTTGGATGATTTCAATAATCTACATTTACAAACATTGTAATTCCATGAACCTCTATATCTCATACACATTTTTTGGTCACTCCAAAGACATCACAAAACATATCGTTTTATGATATATTATGGTTCCTTGAATGGAATCAATGTTCCTCGACACATGACTATTTAGATCCACAATTAAAATAAATTTTTTTTAAATAGAAAATGTACCTTCAGTATTCTAAGGATGATATTAATGGGATCTTCATGTTCCTCCATTAACAAAGAGTGTACCAGAATGTAATTAAAAATTAATCTATTAATATTTTAATGAATTGATGTATTTTTCAGTTTATTAATTCCATAAATTCTTCTTGTGGTATAGTGATATCAAATTGGATGACATGAAATTAAAAATTCAAATATTATTTCTTAAATGATCTCGAAGATAAATCATATTATTGAACTAAAAACAAGTGGTATCGTGATAATAATGCAATAATGAAAACTGTTGGGCTCCTTTATATTGGTAAAAAAGAACATGATTTCAACTTATGTATTATTTATTTATAATGGTATCCTAATTAGAATTTCAGCAATCAATATAGAGCATGAGGCTTACATCTGAAATCTTTAATAATAGAATAGTTAAATCCAACTGTGATACCCTATGATGATTAAATCCAAATCCATTTGGAAATGTATAAATTTTTTTCCATATATAACTCATGAGATTTTATACAATATGATTTCATTAATAAATTTATCAGATTAGGTACATGGTTAATAGTGAACTCATTATTTTTCAAGTGTGGAAACTATGAAAAATCCAAACGAAACAACACCTAGTACATTGTCACTACTGATAGAATTAGACATAAAAACACTAATAAATTATTTTAGTAAACAAATCAAACATATGGAATTGGATCACACAATCAAAAGTTAGAATATGATATACTCTAATAGTTCTACAATACCATTCACCCAGAATTAAAAGAGAGTCTCCACTGAGAGAATGAAATTTAAATAATCATCAATAATAATAAATCTGGTAATTAAAAATAAGTATCATATCCATTTAAAAAATATAGTCCATGGAAGAAATTTTAATAACTAAGAAACAGTACACCGGTTTAGTGTAAACAATTTCCACCTAACACATTAGAAATTTAAAACCTTTTTTGACCACAATATTAAGGGTACTAAAATATCCATTATAAATTAAATAAGCAAAGACCATACTCCCAGAACACAAATCAACATATTTGATATAAAACAATTATAATATCTTAAATAAAAAAAGTTATTGAATATTATTGCTTGACATGGACAAATTAAATGTAATAGTATTCTCACATGCTTCAGATACTTGTAATGCATACTCTGATGCAAAATGATATTCAATCTCAAATCCTCCTAATGTATTATTCAATTTTTTTGTATTGATTATTCCTTGAGAAGGAGTCATATCAACCATTGATTAATCATAATTAAAATGTGATCATTTTTAAGAGTGGATCAAATTTAATTTCTCGTGAATTTTTTCTATTGAAATAAAATATATTAATAGATATTAAAAAATAATTTCATGTCATTGGTTCCACCAGAAATTCAATATTTCTATTACTGTGATTCTACAAATTATTTAAAATTGAATTTCCTAGATGTAATCCTTGTTCAATTAAGATTATTTTTTATTTGAAAAGGTAATACCTACCATTCTACATAAACAAATGAAGCTCCTCCAAATCCTATTTTCCATGTTACACCGAACTCAACCAGGAACAATTTATCAACCTCCATTACAATGTTCGATGGGTATAATATAATTCTAATGGATAATATAATGGCCCTTGGAACCATTTTATTTACATAAAATACATAAGGTAATTATTATAATTATGATTAGGTTTAAGGTTAACCATATTGATAAAAGGCTAAAAGATTTAACAACTAAATGATCCCCCTACCATAAGATCATGTTATTGAATCCACACACATCCCAATGTCTCTAGATATAAATATTAGTTAATTATCTTCTTGAAATATATCCATTTAAGATCCTCCCCTATCATAGGTTCCATGATAGATTCCTTCTATCAACTTCTAATTAATTCATTAATGTAAGTGGAAAAACAAAACACAGGTTCCTCACGATTTTCCTAAAATTTAACGCCTATAAATTGACTCTAGCAAATCCATTGCTTCTTAGGGTAACTTTTCCCCAATAAGAATTAGTGTATTTATTTTGGCATATTCATCACACGGTACACCCTACATCCTTAGATTCCAACACACACATGGACCAAATATATAACATATTTTAAAAACCTTTAAATAATGAGGGGTCTAATATTACATTTTTTTGGAACATCTATCATATATTCCCATTGAGTGTAATAAGATCTATTACTAGTATAATGTTTATGGAAAAAAGAAAATAAAACACTTGATTACATTAAGAGAAAATTCATTGAAAAAAAGGAAGATTTTAATAATATAAATTTAAACATTAAATTAAAAAATAAAAAAACTTAACTTTATGAATTAAATAGACACTAAAAATTAATAGGTTCAATTAAATAAACTGTTATTATGATAAAGAAAATAACACCAAAACACTAAGTCCCACTCGTTGTAAAATTAATGGACAACCAATAAATACATGAGTTTATACCCAAATGTAAATCATCATGTCAACATTCAACACATAATATCAAAATCCTAGTGGTCTTAACTATTATATACCATATAAACTAATACAAACATAATATGGATCATTGCACATTAGGCTTGGTAATGGATATTAGAAATTTTTTAATGAACAAACATGGGTTTACGTGACACATCAGCCAAGATAGACATAATAAATGTGAATATCAACCGAATAACTATTGAAGTATCATGAATAACATAAAAAGATGACCAACTTAGTATAATATAAAATATGTGATAAAATCTATGAGACATAAAAATAATTTTGTGAGAGTAGACCAAAAAAACATGATAGTATAAAAATCCCCTACTACATATAACTAACCATTACTATCGTTCCTTATATCATAGAATAAAAAACAATTATAATGTAGATAACTACATGAAAGAATTCGAAATACATATGTCTAAAAAAATAGGAATAAAAATTCTAATGAAAAAAATTAGGGTTTCATATCTTATTCCTAGAATTATACAAAAAATGATTTTATCCATTATCTTACACAATGAAACAATTTGTTCAAATATAAAACATATTGTAATGACATTTTAAAAAGAAACCCCATATCCATAAAAAAGACATTGATCTCCATAATGTCAATTAAAATTGTTAGAAAAAATAAATACTGAATATAAATGAGGGACTTATCACAATCATAAATAATATCATCAAAATATAAAACATATGGTATCTTATGAGAAATGATAAAATTAAATAATAACCTCATTTTTAAAAACCCTCAAAAGAGGAATTTAACATATTTGAATTCATAATAAAATACTAAAATGAATCTAATTATAATATAATGTGAAACATTCTGATATCATATCTCCCCACAATCAATGAATAATCCATGAATAACTTATCAATTTTTTCAAACACACTACAGTTGAATATTTCTATAACCTAATTTTCCGATGGTTCCCAATGTGATATTTTTTACCAAAACAATTTAATAAAACATGGTCAAATTATAAAAATCATTCTCAATACTAAGAAACACCACTTTCATTATATAAAATCTATTTTACTGACATATTAGTCATTAAAATTTTCATTAAACACAACATGTGAAAAATTAGATTATATCATAAATACCCATTAATAACCCCATTTCATAAAAAACCCATTTTATAAAATAATTTTATCATAAATAATGAATTGATTCACGAACAACATAAAGTATATCATGACAAAAAAATGTATAGAGATTCCTACCTTATAAAATATCAAAGATCACTCGACCAGAAAAACACTAAAGTATATTTGATTTACGAAAATTCATAATATAATAACCACTATAGGTATATCATTTACCTATTACATGGTAAGATCATTAAATGAGATAGAGGAATTAGATCCCCTTATATAATAGTACGTCTTTAAAAAATGGCCCATGTGGCTATAAAAAATCAAGTCTCATAATGCATCTATAATTTTAAATAGAAAAAAATGTGTTTTGGTTTCCACAATTATATCCCATATTTTAAACTATCTTTTAGTTTTTCATTTTATTCAAAACATGAATTTTGAGGGTTTAAAATCATTAATAAAATAGTTAAAACATTTTAAAAACCATTGTATTAAAATTATGCTGATTTTTTACTATTAAAATATTCTAAAATATTTATAAGCATGTTGTGGGAAGATGTAATAAAAACATGGTTTTTTATTTTTTTTAAAAAGGATTGATGTGTCTTGGTGAAAAGGTATTATAGATAGAAAGATCATAACCCTCATATTTGGGTAATGGGATTCCCTCATTCTTGGATAATATCCAATGAACTACCCGTCAACTACCCAACCTACCATTACGTTCTGGCATTTTTACCCTTATATAAAATTTTTAAATATAAGTTTACCATTACATAGAGACTATAAATTAGCCTTACCCATATGAAGTATATTTTTTATGTATGTGAAAACCATTTTTAAAAGTATTTAAACTTATTCCACTCCCTACGAATGAACTACTATATATCTAGAAGGAAATCTCATTTATATTTCCAACATTGCATACATAATGGTAAACATTTAATTTTAAACTAATATAATTATCTACATAAAGGAATTATAAATTAAAACCAATAAAATTTACAAGAACTTCAATCCACTTTTGAAATTAGAAAAAATCTACAAAAATTCAAATAAATTGAATAATACATCAAAAAACAAAAACTTTTCTTTTATGTAATGGTTGGAATGTTACATCCCTAAATCCTTCAAAACCAAAAATTACTTTCAATGATGGTCTAGTCCATATATATTTTGGGACAACATAACTTTCAAAAAAAAAATTAACTTCCTCATAGGATTATTTTTGAATTATTTTTTTCGCTTTTGTAATTTTTTATTAGATGTATTAATCTTATATTAAATAAAGATTTTAATAATACAATAATATTTTAATACATAGTTATTCAATGAAACACATTCTAATATCAATAATTTATGACATTGAAGATAACAATTTTATTAAATTTTAAACAATAACAATTAGAAAATTATTTTTAATAATAATATTTAATATTGAAAAAAAATTATATTTATACTTTTTGTTTATAATTTCTATATATATTTATACATTAATTAATAAAAATATATCTCAAAATAGATTCCAAATGAAAAAATAAATGTATTTTTAATAATTAATTATGAATTGTCACCATAACAACCATGAATAAATCAAGGAACATTTCTAAAAATATAAAAAATATAAATAAAAACTAAACTAATTTTCAAAAGGGGATGAACATATGATAAATGAATGAAGACTAAAAATACAAAACAAAAAAATTAGAAAAAATTATCAATATATATATATATATAAGAAAATGATTATAAATTAAACAAAAATAAAATTTAATATGTTAAAAAAATAAATCATATCTATTTATATTATTACTATTGATAAAAGTTTATATATCAATTTTCAGTGTTATTGAAAATGTAGTAATTTGTGGAATGTTTTTATCATAAATATATTATTTCGTTGAGATATATTGAATATGATTCATATATATTCAATTATATAGTGTAAAATATATATATATATATATATATATATGAATGTTATTTTCAACCATTTCATCTTCCCTCATCATTTTTTATTGAATCATATGGTTTGAAACATGTAATTGTTTTTTTTCATGAATGAATCTCCTTTCACTGAGTTGTACCATTTTAACATTAATCATTATTTTAATGTCTTCCTACTATTAAAAAATATGTATTATATTTTACATATATTTCTATTAGGTTTAAAAATTCATATCAAAATCCAAATTTTGATGGATTTTTATTTTAACCAAACATGAAATTGAAAATGAAGATTTTACCGCTTAATTTGTGTATTCAATTTCATTTTTAACATTAAATATTTAAAAATCATAAATTGATTGATAAATATTTATAATCATTTATGAAATCCATATTTCACAATTTTAATAGGAGAAAAAACCAATATCACTTTTAATGATGTAATTTTCTTCAAATAATTAATTAAACATTACAATATTATTTCATTAATGTTACATTTAAGTTTTTATCAATAAATCTAAATTTATATTATATTAACTTATTTATTTTAAAATATTTATTATTTTTATGTTAATTATTTTTCAATAATGGCACGACACATCCTCGGGGCCCGTGCAGTGACTACCCCAAGCCCGCCTATCATAGAACAGGGGCTGGAAATTAGCACCAAAGGCGTAAATCCCTATACTGGGAAGGCATTTCCTTTGTAGTAGTAACACACATCCAAAAAGAGTATGTAGAATGAAAAGAACTAAGTGAAAACTGTATAAAAAAAGTACTGATGAAATTAAAGGGTCTGGAAATACAAGCCCAATAGTAATGTATAGGTACAACGGAAAGCAAGTACAACTAAAAAGGGACAATAGCTAAAAAGGGAAACTCCTGGAATGTCGGACGAGTATCCTACCTGAAGGGTAGGTACAGAAGTACACCTCAACACTCCACTTCTATCGGTCTGCTCCATGTACCGTCACTCTCTGTGGTCCACCTCCGGGTACCGTCCGGTCCTTGCTCGCTCTCAGCCTCTGTCAATGTTGTCTGTCGTCTGCATCAAACACATAAAAGTATGGGCATAGCCTCTGAGGGGGTGAGTAAAAGGATACTCAGTAGGGACCCCAAGAACCCCGAAAGTCTCCGAGAATTGAAAAAGGATAAACTGCAGAATAAAAGTACAACCACGAAGTAATCAACCAACCCAACATATGTATATTCCCATACATATACCTAAGTTATCAATCTCAGTTCAACTACTACTCTTGAGCCCAAGCACAACCCAGTCCACATAAGAAGTAAGTCAATAAAATCAATGATAATGATTGAATGTTTAGACTCAGCTAACACAGGTATACATATTTCATACAGTGATAGAGATGATCAGATGTAGTCACTGATTAATCTAAGTTGTTGGACCCACACAGGATACAAGAACAGCTAAGATGTCTGACCCACACAGGATACAAGCTCAGCTTTACTATCGGACCCACACAGGATACAAGTATAGAGGTCAATATTTTCGGACCCACACAAGATACAAGTACAGTAGTCATCACTGTCAAACCCACAGAGTATTCCAGTACGGTGGTCGTCACTATCGAACCGACGGAGGATTCCAGTACCATAGTCGTCGCTCTCAAACCCACGGAGGATTCTAGTACAGTAGTCGATGCAGTCACAGCTAGTTCTAGGGTTCCCGCAAACAACACGCTCAATTTCGGGAGGGTCCGCTTCTCAAGAAAATGTTTCAATACATCAAATATCATGAATTCCATAGTTTATGTATCCTGAAGTTTTATCTCATCAAAAGTAACCCAACGTGACAGACGGTACATCATTCAGACCCCCGTTCTGAGTGTTATTGGGTTTTCAATTCTAGTGGCCCGATTGGAATTATGCTCGTTCCAAAACATGCAGTTTTCCACAGTAGACCAAAAGTCACCTAGAGTAGGAAAAATGACCGTATATCCATAAGGTTCACTATGCCGCAGACGGCGTGTTAATCGGACGTCTAGTCATTATGTTATTCACGTTTAAGTGAAACAAGCCCAGCCCATCAAGCCCGGTGGGCTAGCGGGTCGGCCCGACCAGGTTCGGCGGGTCTGACCCGGCTGGGGGTCGGCCCAGCCTGGTGGCACACAGTTTGGCTAGGTGGGGAATGGCCCAGCCTAGCGGGGTATGGCCTAGCCTAGGGGGGCATGGCCCTGCCCGGCGGTTCCTGGCCTGGCCCAGCGGGGTGAGGCCCGGCACATAGGGGTGCGACACATCCCGGTGGGGTGCGACCTGGCCCACGGCTGGCCACACGGTGTGGGTGGAATGACCACCTGGTTTCATGAAACGGTGGTGCTGAGCAGCATTGCCCCTCCTGTCGGTCCTGCTGTGTCGTCCGGCTTCCTTCAGTGTGAGCGGCCCGGATGGGTGGGCCGCTATTCCTCCGCATGCTGCACCTGCATGGGTCGCAACCCCCTCAACCCGGATGGAAGTGCGGCTAGCCAGTTTGCCCATTGAAGCGGCCTGCAGAGCTTGGGGCGCGGTTCTCCGCAGTGCGGCACCCTCAGGGCGTCATGGTTCCTTCGGTCTTGATTGATTTAGCAGGCCCGTTCTTCTTCGGCCGAGCGGCCCGCGGTTGCGGGTAGTGGATTCCCTTCTGCACAGACCATGGTGTCGTAGTCCTCTTCGAGCTGACGCATGAGCACCATCATCGTCGCCGCCTTCGGTAATCACCACCTTTTCTGTCACCGCCTACATCGTGAATAAAAACAATGATTAAATGTTTGTCATTGGGCCATGTTCGTTCATCCTGCACCCTCTACATTAGGAAATAGTAGATGGATGAAGACAATCCAAGAAAATCAATGAAGAACGGGGTACAAATTCATCATTTAAACTTTATACAAAACCCATAGCTCTATTTTAATAACATTTCACGTCAACGAGCCATGGAAGACGAGCATTGCGGAGGTCAGGAGTTGCGGAATACAGATATCGATTCTATTGACATCGAGGTACATCCGAAGAGGAAGCTTCATTGGAGAAGTTCTTCATGTTCTTCGTAAGAGATGTTATTCGCTTTAGCACGGTGTTCATCATCTAGAGATTAACACCTTTCTTCTAATTCTCTGGAGTTTTTCCCCTCCAAAATATTTTCCAACGAAAGTATTATAATAAGAATCCCCAATTTTAATTTAATTTCCATGAAATTCAAATTGATTCCTAAAAGTTGATAATTAATTAATGATGATATTAATATTATGGGTTCCCATAATCAAGAGAGAAGGGAGGTGAATTGTTTAAAATTAAAAGATATGAGGTGGATAGTTTTTAGAGTTAATAAGGGGGTTTCATGGGAGTTTAAGGGGGAGTTGAGGGGTTATGCTCTCATGTTGGCCCCGCCACACATTATCCTCACATGGGAGGTTATGTGGATATGGGACCCACCTCTAACTTCCCCTTGTAGGAAATAGCCACCACATAATTAAATTAAATAAAATTGCATACACTTAATGTAACACCACAATTTTATTTTAATTTGTTACGAATCGCCAAATTGTTATTTCTACTCTCGACCAAATGCAACTGCTTTACTGGTCCCCTTATGCTAACACCGGCTCTTTGAGTTCATTGGTGCCGTCAGATATCAATTTCATGCAACTGTTCCAAATATAGTAAAACCTACACGTACCGTTACTGAACGTACCCAAACAAAACATAAAAAATTTATTCCGGGAACATCGGGCCTCCGAATCAGGCACCGTAAAAAACTACAGACTCATAATATTCTATAAAATTTATGAAAAAAAATTCATGGAAATTTATGGATCTTTACCTTACCCCAACCTCAGAGCTTTACATCCCCATAAAGCTACAACACACACTGGGGAATCATATGGTAGTACATAGCAAAAATCTGAGCCTCCCGCTCCCATGTCCTCTCATGGAGGTTCTCGTGCTGCTAGTGAATGGCCACCAAAGGAATCGATGGTCAACATAGGACCCACTTTTGTTGATCCTTGATCTCCACCAGGACCTTTGTGAATGTCGCCCGGTCATCGATGTCCATCTCCCTATGTTCAATGATGTGGGATGGGTCATTCACATATCTTCGCAGCTGAGATACGTGGAAGACGTTGTGCACCAAATTCATCATAGGTGGAAGGTCCAGGCAGTAAGCCACCTCGCCTACTCTTCTGAGGTCCTTGAAATGTCTGATTAATAGTGGAGATAACTAAATGCCCCGGCCAAATATTCGTAATCCTCGTTGAGGTGACACCCGTAGGAATACGTGGTCACCATCCTCGAACTCTAGTGGTCTCCGTCTAATACCAGCATAGGACTTATGTCTGCTCTGTACAGTCTTCATCTGCTCCTGGATGTTCTGCACCTTCTCTGTCGTACACTGAACCATCTCTATTCCTACAAATGAATACTCCACTGGGTCAGTCTAGCATAGAGGTGACTGCATGGTCGGTCATACAGTGCCTCTTAAGGTGGCATCCCGATGGTGGAGTGGTAGCTATTGTTGTACACAAACTCTACCAAGGTTAAGTGATCCTCCTAGCTGTGACCAAAGTCGAGGAGACATACACGAAGCATGTACTCGATAGTCTGAATGGTCCTCTTAGTCTGATCATCCGTATGAGGATGGAAGGTGGTGCTCAAATGATGATGCGTCCCAAAAGACTCATGTAACCCCGTCCATAGCCAGGAAGTGAAATCAGCATATCGATCGGAGACGATAGACGATCACACACCATAAATCTGTATGATCTCCTGAACCAATTGTCGTCCCAATATCTCTTCTCAGCCCTGCTATCTGATCTCTAGGAAGTGGTAAGACTTGGTGAATCGATCAATGATCACCCAGATAGAGTCGTGCCCTCTGGATGTACATGTATTCCTTGTCACAAAATCCATGTATATCCCATACAACTTCCACTCTGGGACCTCTAAGGGTAGTACCAAGCCTATTGGTACCTGGTTCTCTGTCATCACGTGCTGACAAGTGAGGCCCCATGATATAGACTTTGCTACCGTATTCTTCATACCCAGCCACCAGTGTTATCATCTAAGGTCTGGATACATCTTCACCACTCCTGGATGTATTTCTAAAGTGGACGTGTGGAACTCCCTAAGGACCTTCTCTTTAGTGCAATTAGTACCATGGTACATCCCCTGAATGGTATGATATGCTCCCCTCCTTCATAAAATACATCAGGCACATGCCCTGTGGATATCTAAGTACATCGCGTCTCATAGCCAACGTCCCCACGCTCTTCTTCCTTGACAGGCTGAATAAATGAAGGAGTGACTGTGAGAGACTGAAGAAAGCCTACTCCATCTCTATCCACAAAGGATATCTAAAACATGGCTAGCTTCTCTGTCACCTCTCCTAGCTACTGAATGCCCGATCTCCTGCTAAGATCATCTGGTACAATGTTCCCCATCCCCGGTGTATTAACTATTTTGAAGTCATAGTCTGGAAGAAACTCGAGCCATGAACATGGTCTCATGTACATGTTCTTCTATGATAAGATGTACTTGAGACTTTGGTGGTCAGAGTAGACAGTAAAGTGCTCTCCCATTAGATAATGCCGCCATATCTTCAAGGTGAAGACCACTGCTGCTAACTCCAGGTCTTGGGTAGTATAGTTCTTCTCGTGTTATCTCAACTATTGTGAACCATTTGATATCACTGCTCACTCCTATATCAGGACACACCCATGTCTTGTCCCTGGTGCATTGCAGTAAACAGTGTACCCTACACCCTCCTCTGGTAGCCTCAAGATGGGTGCACTGGTCAATCTCTTCCTCGGCTCTTGAAGACTCTCATGGCATCTCTCTGACCACACGAAGGGTTTCCCCTACATCGTCAAAGTTGAAAGAGGTGCTGCAACTTTGGAGAAGTCTAGCACTAATCTCTGATAGTACCCATCCAGGACCATGAAACTCCGCACATCCGTCAAACTTTTGGGTGGATCCCAAGAAAGTACTACCTCGATCTTCACCAGATCCACTGCAACTCCAGCCTCCGAGATAACGCGTCCTAATAAGTGAACCTCTCAAATCAAGAACTGTCACTTTAATAACATCCCATAATGCTGGTTCTCTCAGAGTGTATCCAGTACAACCCATAAGTGGTAGGCATGCTCCTCCTCAATAGTTGAGTAAATCAGTATGTACTTGATGAATACCACAACCAAACGATCGAGGAAAGTCTAAAATATCTTATTCATGAGACTAATGAATTCTACTGGAGTGTAGGATAGGCGAAAGGGAATAACCTATAACTCATTGTGGCCATACTGACACCTAAAGATCGTCTTCTGCACATCCTCATCTCGAACTCTGAGTTGTTGATAGCCTGACCTGAGGTCTAACTTCGAGAAAAATCATGCTCCATTGATCTGATCAAAGCGGTCATCAATCCACGGGAGTGAGTACATGTTCTTCAAGGACAGCTGATTTAGGAGAAGGTAGTTGACATACAGTCATAACATCACATCCTCCTTCATGGAAAGCAAAATCGGAGAATCCCAGGGTGAAACACTAGGTCAGTTGAAACCCTTCCCCTGTAAGTCCTCCAGCTGTACATGTAGCTCACGAAGCTCGGCGGGAGCCATCCAAAATGATAGAGTATATATAGGTGTTGTCCCGGTGTACAGGTCAATGTATAATTCAACCTCTCTGTGAGGAGGTAGTCCCTGAACATCATTAGGAAAAACATCCGCATACTAATCCACCATAATAGGAAAACTCAGACTCTGTGTATCAACTTCTCCAAGGATGAGACTAGCCAACTGATATGTGATCAGTTACCCTCTCCTCTACGTGATTTCATCCTGCACTTCAAAGGCTCCCTTCTCACCGGTGAAGGTGAACCTGGTCCCATCTCTATGGATACACCACACCTTGATCCTAATATAGTCAATCTGAGCATGAACTACGGATAATAAGTCCATACCAATGAAGACGTCGTAAGGCCTCAACTCCACTACAAGAATATCCCATATAAAGCTATTGCCTCATATAGTAAGCTCACACTGCCAGAACTAGTGTGTAATCATTGAGTCTACTCTCGTAGGTGTCTCTAGCTATAAGGATCGAGCCAATGGCTCTGTCGGAATCTCCGAGCTCTGAACATGGGATGTGGTAATAAAAGAAACACTTGCACATGTGTCTATAAGTACTGTAGAAAGGGTGGAGATGAAATAGATATAACTTGAATCATCTCATATGCACCGTGGTTATAGGCCTTGACTGCTTGGTGTTGAGCCCGCCTCTGTCCGCCGGCGCCCTATGGTCGGGGTGTACCTCTTGGTGGTGGTGGTGGTAGAGCCTCGAAACGTCGTCCACCACTCGCTGCTCAGCCATCTCCTCTGCCTCATCTGCTTGCTCTCGATGGACCACCACGGTCAAACCTATACCTCTTCCTGGGAGGGCTCTCTACTATTTGCTACTCATCTGCATGGTGGGTCGGGCAATCACGATCCATGTGGCCCTGCCCGCCACATGCATAGCACTACGTTCTCCTAATATGGATGGCTCTGCTTCGTGTGGCCCACTCAACCGAACCTATATCCTAAGGTTGTCCACCTAATGGCACAGTTCGCTTAGACCCATGCATCAACTATCTACTACCAGCTGCAGAAGACTCTGCTATGTGTCTTCCTGCAGTTGGTCTCACCACTAGTGACTACTCAGCAAGAAAACTCTCCACTAGAAGGGTTCTCTCCGACACCCCTGCGTGCGTCAGGATGCTGAGGGGAATCATTGAAGCCCTTATCTCATGCCTAAGTATCTACGCAAAGGTTTGGGCCCTGAAAACGGGTCGCGTACTATATCCATGGAGTAGTGTGAGAGGTTAGTGAACCTCATTGAGTACTAAGTTACTGTCATGCTTCCCTGCTACAGATGAAGTAACTATAGAATCCGCACCACACGAAGAGTGGCTGGAACAAACTCCGAGAGAAAGAGGCTCTTGAAGTCTATCCAGTGTAAATATGCCTCGTCATTCACCTGGTGCGTCAGGCTCCACAATCTACATGCTGCTTCATGCAGGATACATGCGGCAAGGATCACCATAATGTCGGCTGGTGTCCCTACCAATATGAAAACTCTAATGATAGCATGTTGCCAGTCCTCAGCAGCTTTTGGGTTCGTCTCTCTGTGGAATCTGGGTGGCCTCTATCTCTGGAACTCATGCTACGCACTTAGGCGGTGTGCACTCTCTACTGCTGGGGCTGGTTGTATTGGTGGCCTAGTAGGTAGAGGTAATGCTAGTGCCTCCGCTGTGATGGGGCTATGCACCGAGGCCTCATCGCTCACTGGGATTCCCTTTCGTACGTAACATGGAACCCTAGAATCCTTCCTTTGTGGGGCAATCCTGAAAAGAAATAGGTGTTCATGGTCAAAATAGTATACTTGGTGATCTGACTCAATGTAATCACCAAGAAAATTTTTGAAAAACACAAGCAATCAGGGTTTTCGTGCACTGAGTCGTAAATCAGAGGTCAGGGTCCTGGTGTATGGATAGGTCGGACGCCCTACCAACATTGGTCTCCGTAGACTGAAAACCACACTCAATACTATTAACACTGTTGCTTCACAGAAATAATGATCAGTGTCCTCAGTTCTGTTGTAGAACAGACTCCTCTGATACAAATTTGTCACGACCCGTCCTTGGGGCTATTGCCGTGACAACCCCATTCCCGTATTCTAGAGGCCAGGGGCTAGCGACTATCACCAAAGTTGTTAATCCCTAATATGGGAAGGCATTGCCTTTATAGTAGTAAAACACACTCAAACAGAGTAATATGGAAGCGAAGCACTAAGTGATAATTGTATACAAAAAGTAGTGTTGAATTTAAAGGGGCCGGAAATACAAGCCCAATATGAAGTACAGTTACAATGGAAATCATGTACAAATGAAAATGGCACAATAGAAAAAAAGGGAAACTCCTAGAATGTCTGCTGAGTATCCTACCATAAGGGTAGGTACAGAACTCCACCTTAGTACTCCACATCTATCAGTCTGCTATGTGTATCATCACGCTTTGTGGTCCACCTCCAGGTACCATCCAGTCATGGCTCGCTCTAGGACTCTTTCAATGATGTCTGTCATCTACATCCCACACAACGAAGTGCAGGCATAGCCCGTGCAGGGGTGACTATAACGATAGTCAGTAGGGACCCCAAGACCCCTGAAGGTCTCCCAGAATCCACAAAGGATAAACCACGGGAGAAAGGTATAACCACAAAGTAATCAACAAACCCAACTTAGTTATATGCCCATACATATACCGATGTTATCAATCTAAAAGTGGGTCCATCTCTGGAGCCCATGAACAACCTAGTCCACAAAAGAAGTAAGTCAATCACATCAAGGAAAATGTTTGAAAGTCAAGAATCAGCGCTCACAGGTATACATAATTCATATACCGATATAGATTATTAGATATAGTCATTGATTCATCTATGTTGTAGGACCCACATAGGATACAAGACCAAATAAGCTGTCGGACCCACACAGGATACATGATCTGATACTCTGTCAGACCCACACAGGATACATGTACATAGGTCAATACTGTCGGACCCACACAGGATACAAGTATAGTAGTCATCACCATCAATTCCATAGGGGATTCCAGTATGGTGGTCATCGTTGTTGAACACACAGAGGATTCCAATACAGTGTTCGTCACTGTCGAACCCACAGAGGATTCTTGTACAGTAGATGACGCAGTTGCAGCAAGCTCTAGCATTCTCTCACACAACACGCTCGATTTCATGAGGGTTTTCTCCTCGATCAAAGGGGTCAATACCTCAACTATAAAAAATTATAGAGTTCATGTATCACTAATTTTTGTCTCATCAAAGGAAACCCAACCTGACAGACAACGCATCAATCGAATGCCCGGTCTGAGAGTTATTGGCTTTTCTGTTTCAAGGACCCGGTGGTATTAAGCTCGTTCAAACCCATCAATTTTCCAAAGTAGACCACAACTCACTTAGAGAATCAAAAAAGGACCATCTCGCTGTAAGGGTCCCAGTTCCATAGATGGTGTGTCAATCAAATGTGTGGTCTTTATGTTATTCAAGTTTAAGTGAAACGGGCCTGACCCGTCAAGCCTAGTGGGCTGGCGGGCCGGCCTGACCACGTTCGGTGGGTCTGACCTGGTTGGGGGTCGGCCCAGCCTGGTGGAGCACAGTCCAGCCCGATGGGGCGCGGTTGGGCCTGGCCTGCCATGGATCAGTGCGGCCTTATTGTTTCGTGAAATGGCGGCGCCGAGCGACGCCGCCCCTCCTGCCTGGTCGACCGAAGCTGGTTGGTCTCCTTCGGCGTGAGTGGCCCGCACAATTGGGCCGATGTTGCTCCATATATGGCACCTGTGGGTTTCATGGCCTCCTCAACCTGGCCGGCAGTGCGGCAGGGCGGTTCACCCACCGAAGCGGCCTACGGAGCATGGGCTGCAATTCTTCACAGCATGACGTCCTCATGGCTCCACGGTTCCTTCGGCCCGGCATGTTCATCTTTGGCCTAGTGGCCTGTGGTTGTGGGCCGTCATCTCCCTTCCACATGGAACCCGGTGTTGCGGTCCTATTTGTGCCGGCGTGCATCCGCCGTCGCCACCACTGCCTTCGATCGTCGCCACATTTTCCATCACCACCTCAACCGTGAATAAAATCAAGGATTAAAGGAGGGTTTTCGGGCCGTGTTCATTTGGCCCGCGCCCTCCACATTTTGCGACAGTAGATAGATAAATACAATCCAAGAAATTCAATGAAGAATGGTGTACAAACAATTCATTTCAAATTTATACAAAACCCCTACCTCGATTTTATGAAAAGTTCATGCCAACGAGCCGTGAAAGATGAGCATCACGGAGGTCGGGCGTCCCAGAATACGGACATTGATTCTGATGACGTCGGGGTGTTTCCGAAGAGGAAGTGTCAATGGGGATGTTCTTTACCTTCTTCCTCAGATATTTTCTTCACTGAAGAATGGTTTTCTTCGTTGAGAGAGGAATGCCTTTCTTCTAATTCTCCAGAGTTTTCCCCAACCAAAATATTTTCCATGGAAAATATTATAATAAGGCTTCCAAATTGTAATAAAATTTCCATGCAATTCACATTGATTCAATAGATGTTCCAATAAATTAATAATGATATTAATTAGATGGGTTTTAATAATTAAGAGATAAGGGTGGTGAAATGATTATAATTAAAAGAGTGGAGGTTGAGAGTATTTAGAGTTAATAAGGGGGGTTTCATGGGAGTTTAAGGGGGAGTTGCGGGGTTAGGCTGTCATGTGGTACCCACTACACATTATCCTCACATGGGTGGTTATGTGGGTGTGGGACCCAACTATAACTTCTCCTTGTAGTAAATATCCACAAGTTAATAAATTAAGTAATATTTTGTACACTTAATGTAACACCACAATTTTATTTTAATTTGTTACGAATCCACAAATTAAAACTACTAAACTCGACCAAACACAACTGCGTAAAGGTCCCCTTAAGCAAATATCGGTGCTACGAGTTTATCAAAGCTCTCTAATTTCAATTTTGCGCACCGGTTAAAATGATAGAAAACCTCGCACATACGTTTACAGAATGTACCCCAGCAAAACATCAGAAATTTATTCTGGGCACACCGGGCATCGGAATAAGGTGCCTTCAATAACTAAGGACTCATAATATTGAAAAGAATTTATGAAAAAAAATTCTTTGAAATTTCTCGGTCATTTCATATAACATTTAGAAAAGTTTTTACCTTTTCATATATATTTATAGTGAGAGATAAATAATTGATTTAATGCTAGTAGAACCAAAAATTAATGATTACGTTTTTCTGATTTATTTTCAATTTTACTCTCTATATATTAATTATCTATTAATAATTAGATTATTTTTATTTTTATAATTAAAAAATTGTATAAATAAATAATTCTTACATGTTTATGAAATGTTTGTATCATTTAATAAAATTATTAGTATCTTCTTCTAACATACATTATTTGAATGTTATGGCACCCATTTTCGTTTAATGGTTTTTTGATGATATGATATGTTTTTTTATATCATATATATATATATATATATCTCTCTGTGTGTGTATTTTTTATTTTAATGTTATTGATTGGTCTATAATTAAATATAACACCAATGTATTGGCAAATTCAATATCTTTCATAAAAATATTATTTAACACAGGTGGTTGGACCATGCCTACTATATCATGGGACTCTTGAGGTTAACCAAATCAATTATGTTTTTTTAAAATGATGATATGGTTTTACACCATGATATGAATTAATTGATGGTCAATACATATGTATTATATGGTAATTTATTTCTATCTATTTTCCGCATTACTAGTTTATAGCATAATGGCAAAATATTACTCTTTGTATTTCATATTCTCTTCATATATTTCACTGTTTTCATTAATGATGATAACTTTTGGGTAATATGATACTATTTTTTTATTATAATATAAAAAATCCATGAATAGAAAATATTATTCATTTATATTTTTCCATTAATGCATTATATTTCCTATTTTCATATTTTCTAAAATGTTTATTTTTTAATGATGTGTCCTTTTTAATGCTTATTCGTTATAGAGAATTTTTTATGAGGAATTCATAATAATTAATACATATAGCTGAAGAATATTTACTCAATATCCTTTAGTCTACATTATATCATGATAATTTGTTTGGGGATGCAGATGAACTATTATATACATATTTTGTTTTGAAACTTTTCATTAATTAGTAAAATATTTTTTCTTTTCTGCATGTTTTTTATACATAATTAATAAATATATAAATATATTTAAAAAATATTAATCTAAATCATGGATTATATCATAATCTAATAATAAGCATATTGTTTTACAAATTCACCTTTTTTATCATTTCAAATATTATATTTAATTGAGTAATTATTGTATTTATTCAGCTGTAAATGCATTCCTTAGTTCATAAGGACATCATTTTAGAAATATAATTATTTCATTTTTTTGGGATTAGTATATATTTCCTATTTCACAATATACAGATAATTTTCCAAAAATATACAATGAAAATATTACCAATGTCATCTCCAATTCATGAGTTTTGTAATTCTTTCAAATAATTTTTCACTATAACTGTGAAATCGTTATCAACTTTTTATCTTTCATTATCAATAAACAAATGTAAATCATTAAAATGTAATTGTATGCCTCAAAGATAACTATATATATTAGTTTTATAAGTACTATTGTACAATGTTTCATTTACATAAACATCATTAATATTTCTATAAATTATTTTATAAATATTATTTAAACAATTGAAGGAGAAAACATGATTTCGAATAATGTAAAATTAGAAAAAATACACATCTATCAACTTTTTATTGGGTATTAACAATTTGATATATCATTTTTATATAAATTAAAATTGATCAATATTTATTCTTATTTACTTATGTTTAAATATAAATTTACTATACCATCATTTTTATGATTTGAAATTTTTTGCTTTTTTTCTTTTTTTCTTTTAAAAATTATGTTATTTATGCAAGACATTGAAAACCGTACCTCACCACACCATTATGGGGACCCAATGGTCAAATATAAGGGGGGTCATTTATTGAAAGGCTCACTTAAGGCCTAGCACTTGGGCATAGTTGATGAATAAGTACAACTGGGTTCATTTATAAGGCCCAAGTACTACACACCTACATATCAGTCAAAGGTCACCTGTAGTGTCTGATTGTGTTTTTTTATCTAGAATGTGAACCAAATTATACCTTATACACAACATGGACACTTCATATTGAATTTAATGTTGGATGAAAAATTGTAAATAAACATTAAATCTACCATGTTAGTTCCTCTCCACATTTTTCTATTTCATCCAATTTTCATCGTTTCTGGTGCGTTACCTTTTCTAACACCTGTTTATTTTTCAAAATCCTAATAATTTTCTCTTACACTCATTTTCCACTATTTTATACTGATCATTAATAACCTTACTCTATTATTCAAATATTTTTCTTATAAATGTTATTTGATATTATATTTATTCTCTTATGACTTTCATCTTACTCGAACCCACAGTGGCTCGACCATTCGGGGTTCAGTCATTGCTTCATCTCATTTATCCAGATTCCCCAAACTATTATTTTTGAATAGTTCATAAACTCATTTTATTCATACCTATGCACTTAATATTTCTTATTGGGTGAAATTTATTGTTTTGAGAGTTCTATATTTTTTAAACTGAACATTTATATTAAGACACCATTTGATTTAAAAATCAATGGTATGTCATTTAAGACACTTTTCTATATAAACGATGGTAATTTATTTAAGAAATATTTTTTGTATGACCAATGGTGATTCATTTAAAAAATATATGGTTTTAACAAATAATGAGAAAACATTTCACTGCACAATTGTTTTCTATCTAATATTCTTTTTTCCCCTGTACAATAATCTATTTGATTACATACTTCAATTTTGGTTGTATTATTTTTACCATCTTGTTTTATTTATTATATATCATATATTTTGGATTATTTTATTTTTATTACACTAACATTATTATTTTTTAATAATTTACATAATATCCATCTTCTTTTATGCTGATTATTTTTTTATATTGATTCATTTAGAATTTATTATTTTCATTTGAAGAGTTTAATTTTTTTTCATTAATATATTAATGTTGAGTTTTATTTCATCACAAAACATTGAATTATATTTGATTTAATATCAAATTTTATGATAATATTTTTAAATGTTACCTTCTTACTTTATTCATTCAGTGTTTTAAGTCAAAAACTTCAATTTCATTTTTTATAAAATTTTCTATGACTATTGTGAGCCAAAGATAGAACTACATTTTGAAATGCGAGTAACTTCTAGAACCAAATGGTGAATCATGAGGAACCATTGGACATAAAATGGTGAGTCATTTTTTATTTTTATCTTCTATACATTTAATATAAATACGCTTTCAAATGGTTTTGGTTTTTATTAAATAAATATATTTTTTCATAAAATGAAAATGGTTTGTAAAAATGTGTTTCAACATGACCATAAATTTCCAATGGTGTGTAACTATTTCTTAATAATATGTTTTCGATTGGGATTCACTGACTCACCCCCAATCATTTCCAACGGTGCTTCATGACTCTCCATTAGTTAATAAAATCATTTACAAAATTTTATTTTTTAATTTTAATTATTTTTTTAATAAAATTAATTAACTTAATAGAATCTTAAAATATTATGCAGTAACATATTTGAAACATCATTAACGAATAATTAAATTATAATAACTAGAATCTTAATATTCTGATTAAAATTATTTATGATACTCAAATTTTCATCATTTTTGTATTCATGTATAATTATTATAATTATATTATTATGGGAATTAATTCTTAATTGTAATTAATATAATGAATATTAAACTTAATATATCAAATATTAATTTTATTATTCCCTAAATAAATTTTATTCCCAATAAGTTTTTTCACCCTGTCTTCTTAGTCAAAATTATATTATTTTAATGTCATACACAAACATTATTCTTTTATAGATTGGATATGGACATGCCCCTATATAAATATAATTTAATTTTCTATAAGATCCCATCATGGACAAAAAAAATATGTACCAGTGTAGTTCGTTTGTTTGATAGGGATACAAAATTACATCCTACTTCTCTGATATTTTTATCAAGTCAATTATTCTAAATCTAATATTCTTCTACGATCACCATGGATCGTCATAAAATTAATCTTAATGACAAATACGATCAATGAAAATTAGCTACAATTATTTTCATTTTCTTCTTTTCAGTTATATTGTTATTTTTTTCTGCTTTTCCTTTGATGTAATTCATCCTATCTCATTTTTTTTCATTCTAGAGTCATATTTTATGGTTTTTCCTTCCAAAAGGTTTAATTTTGTTATTTGGTTTGTCTAAAATGATGGTATGGATATTCCACATAGAAATAATAATGTTGGTTATGAATCCATAAAAATGATGGATTATACCACTTGGTGTGTAAAATGTATGTCATGTTATAACACTAAGAATTAAAAGGTACGTTTGTAATTTATTGTTATTAGGTTTTCATAAACATTAAAATGTTCTTATATAGTTCATACCAATATCCTCAATGAGTAGTGGATATTGGATAGATGAATATGATATTGGTGATATGAAACTCTATAAAAATAACATGTGTCATCTTTTGTGTTTCCACTTCAAAATATAACAGTGCTCCTATAACTCTGAAAATTTTGAATCTGTTATAACAAAACAGAATAGAGTATTCACCCCCACAACTCTTCCATGATCTTCTATAATAAGGTTCTTAAAATTTGTATTAGAGCATTATTCCAGTTAAAAGAATTTGTTTTAATTGCAATCGTTATATATTTCTGAACTAACCATTTTCATAGAATTAAACGTGTTTATATAAGATCTAATATTTTGATATGTCTAATCATAAATTTGAGATTTTGAATAATATCATCCCCCCCTTCATTGGATGTTATTTTGTCTACTAGAAACATATAATAGTGGTATTAAAAATGAATATTGGTCATGACTATTTATGTATAGTGAATAAATGATATAAATTTATATATGTTGATTTGGAAACTCTTTCTAGAAATGAGAAATCTAAATGTGTTTTAATAAAAAAACCTGATTTTATTATCATTTTCATTATGTTTAAAAATTAATAGTCATATTTCAACTTTTAATATATCATTTGACATTTTGAAGAAGCTAAAATCCACTCATCATGGAAATTATATGTTGTAGAGATCTATGAAAATTATTGACCTATATGAATTACATAATTTTATGATGACAGATCACAAAAAAATAAATGAGAAGTAAAATATAATCAGAACAATTTCTAACATCATGGTTTCTCATAGAGAGATAATGAAGAATGAATATATCATGTATATAGTGCATTGATATCTAAACAAGAGATAGAGTTCATGGAATGATGATATTGATGGATGATAGTAATTAACATTTTAATCAAGGGATGAGTCGATAAAATAATTTTTTTAATGAAAGATTCAAATGAAGAATGAAAACACTAATTATCAATATAAATGTAAAGGTATAAATTTTAAATAACTAATTAATGTTATTTATAATTATTTGTATTCTATGTTATAAAAATGTTAGAAGGATGAAATTGAAAATTGCAAAAAATGTGTTTCAAAGTACTTAAATGGTAATATAATCTTCATGATGAAATCTTGAAAAGATTATCAAATGGATGAAATAACAGATAATAAAAATTAAAAACCTATTAAATATGACACTTTTGAATTAATATGTAATGAGTATAAGAAAATTGGGAACAAAAAATAAGTGTGTCCCAAATGAAAACCAGAAGGAAAGTTAGATAAATAAAATAAGATGAAAATAAAGTCTTATCAAGATCCATGTAGTATTGTAAAAGAGTCATCCTAAAGTGACATTCACATGAAAATTGAAAAAGAATATGAAAATATTTGTTTGAATACTAATATTATAAATGAGGTACATTATAATAGTAAATAAATATTGGGTTATGAATTTGATGGGGAGATTTATGATAATGAATTTTCTACTCAAAATGAAAAATATTAATGTTGCATATTAAGAATTATTGAACAATACCTTGTACATAAAAAAGTATATAAGATGATAAAATATGAAAAAAAACAAAATGCCACTATTTTTTATGTAATATTGACATTAAAAATGATGTAGACTCTGAAATGATCCAGGTTAATGAATATATTGTTAAAAAAAAATATTCCCTTCTATAAATGATAATGATGAAAAAAAATTAAATTAGTAATTTATGATTTTGAAAATTCGAAAAAGTAGTGCAAGAATAATAGAAATGAAAATAAGAAATTGAATAATTTTATACCATATTCAAATATTAATATATGTGATGACCATGAAGTAATTTTGAAAAAAATGAATGAATTGAAAAGTCCATAACTTGTTGAAATGAATCTTTAACATCCACTGATCGATGTTAGGTGAAATTATATAGAATAATTGCTATGAACAAATCCAAAAATGATAAAAGAGTAATGTGTATAATACATATGCTTCTCTAATTTAGTGAACTAATTTTTTTAAATTAATTCACTAGAATACATCAAATTTTAACTACTTTAATTGAATCATGAAAGGGAATTATTCAAATGAATTTTCATTATTTTTTACCGAGTCATTAGGACATACTGCTAATTTTATTTCAAAAAATATATCATCAATATTATCCCTTAATACATGTCTCAAATATTTATTGGAACCTAAATAATTTTCTACGAATCCAGTTTGACCCAAACTATTTTGGTAACCAAAATAATTATATTCTTGATTAGATTTGACAGAAACTAGTCTGATGATTTCAAAGCCACATGCTTTATATATATCGTGGGCTCTAAATTATGTTTCAACTAAATTTATTCTAAAATGGTCACTATTCCTAGATAAGTTTACTTTTAAATAATCATTCATAATATCTATAATAGTATAATTAGACATGAAGTCTTTTAATATATGTGATATATTTTAATAAAATAATTTTTTTAGGAATGTTTTTTAATTTAAAATTTTTTTCCTTAGAATTTAAAAATGTTTTACTTTTCATAGTTAAGACATCAATTATAAATATGCATATTATATGTTCAATTTTGTCTAAAATTCTATAATAATATTTTCTATCATTATTTAATGATTTATGAATTTATGGGGAGTTATACCTTATGTTTTCTTTGAAATAATTTACATCAACATATGTTTTACATAAGCGTTTGGAGAAATTGTTTTTTAAAACATATAATTACATATTCTATTTGAAATATTTTTCAAAAACTAATATAGGGATTTCATTAATACATATCTAAAATATATTATGATTTTTTTTATTTTTGGCTTTCATAATTCTTAGTTGAAATATTTTTTGGAATCCTTAATAATTATGAATAATCAATTTATTTATATATTTTTTAATTTAGTTGATTAAATGTTAAATTTAATATTTCATTTCATAAACTTGGGGAAAAAATTATTTCCTTATAATTAAATAACAAAAATGAAATTAAATAATTTTTTTATATTGAAAATATTTCTTTTATTAAATATTTTCAAGAAAATATATTATTCATTGAATGTAACAATTTTTTGTTAACTACATTTCTTTGAAAACCTAAAATTTAAACATGTTTAAATTTTCTATATTTTGTAAGTGGGTAGATAATCACCAATATATATTATTTAATGGTAATTATATATTTTTTGTTACAATTTATTTAATAAAATAACACTGTCTCAATTCTTATTTCACAGAATATTAAAATATTCCACCTTTCAAATGACTAATATTTGGTTGAATGAAATTATCTTCTTTATTGTCTAATTTATGTTTTGGAATTGGGTATGATAAAATAATAATTATTTAATTAATATAATTTCTACTTTGATAAATCTATTCAATTTTTTATGTATGAATTTTTTAATTGTCGTATTATTATTATATTTGGATTTTTTTATTCTGTAATACTATTTAATTGAACTTTATAGGAATATGTTATTTTTATATCTCATTTATATTTTTTTATTTGGATTAAATTATATATTATTGAATTATGTTTAAAAATTTCATAGCTAAATAATAAATATATATTACTTTAACTATATCTAAAATATAATAGTTTACTTTTATTTTCACATTTTTAAATATATTTTTTAGGTAGTTTTCAATAAATTTCAAAAACAGTGATAAAATTTTGACAATATAGTATGCTTTTTGTTATTTGAGAATATAAATTTTTTTCCATATTTCATATAAGATGATATTGTATATAGTTTAGTGTTAACTATTTGGACTCCCTATTTGTTTTGATAAATTACATTTATTTAATATTTAATTAAATTCTATTATAATCTAAAAATTATTATTCCTAATTTATTTTGATTTGTAATTTCTTTTTATTTTATTTTTATATTTTTTAATTAGAATGTTAAGGAATTTATGCAATACATCTTAGTCCATACATCACCACATCATTATGTGGACAAAAAGGTTAACCCCATAGGAGTTCTAGCCTTCAATGTATCACATAAATCTGGGTCTGTGTGCATAGTTTAGGAATAGCTCACACTTGTCTTGCGTATAATGACCATGTACATAATTCCCACATAGTTGTTAAAGGTATCTCATAGTCTGTGTATTCTATTATTTGTTCTGGAGAATTCAATAAAAATACTATTATATATATTACTCATCACCCCTTATTTAATTTTCTGGGGGACAAATGATTTTATCAAAAATCCATAATCTCCATTAGATATTATCTCAATTTTTCTATGATTTATAATTTTTTTCCTTTCATAAGAGTTATCTTTTCCCAATCCATAATCATTTTCATACTTCTATGTGTTTACATTTATACTCATATTCCTCCATTGAAGACCAACCAATGATAACATTCATGTGGTGTTTTTATATTCTCCATGATAATGACATTTGATATTTGATTTTTCCTATTGTGTTTTTTCATAATACTCTAACTCACATTGGATTGAACTTTTGATGTTTTTTGTCCTCATAAACTCATTTTTTGGGATCTGTCGAATATTAATTTTTTAGGTGTTCTTTTCCTCTTTTTATTTATACATGTGCACTGTATATTTCGGATAGGGATGGAAATTTTTTCTTTTAGAGTTATGTATATTTTTAGCACAACATTGCTATGAAAAAGCCATTAATTTAAAAAATGGATGTTGAATCCTTTATGAAATCATTACTATCAAAAAAAATATGATTCAATAAATAAACCATTTGTTCACAAAAAATGATGAGTCATTTTAGGAACCACTGGTTTTTACCAGTATTGAGTAATCTTTTCCAAATAATATTTTTTTCTCTCACTAAGGTGATTTTTTCCTTGGTCGATTTCTCTATATTTTCATAATTAAGTACTTTAATATATTACTTAACATTTCTTTATTTTTTTTCATCTTATAGCTCCATGATTATTTGATTCTATTTACATTGAAAGTATCATTTCTTAATCATTTATATAAGTTCAATATTCTTTTATTGTTCTCCTTTTTTTATAATGATTTGGTTTTTTGTTCTTATATTTATTTTTGGTTTTTAATATTATTTTCTAAAATGTAATCATCTTCAAATTATATATTTATAAAACATGGAAGTATATTTAATTAAATATCATGTTTATTAATCTTATTATTTTATGATAAATGAATCTTTTTTTGTTTTGTTATTTTATATGAAACATTAATTTGATTCTAAATTATTTTTCTATGTTTTCATTGAGACACTATTAAAAATGAGAGGTGAGATTTCAAAGACCATTAGAACCCAATGGTGATTAATTTTTTAATTTTTCACTTTGTACCATTTAATATTTATATTTTTTGATTTTTTTGTTATGTTTAAATATTTTCCTTTTTTATTAAAATAACACCATTATCCGAAACTGTGTATTGGAAACAGCAATCATTTTTAATAGGGATTCACTGACTATAGGATATACTATTCAAATGTTGTGTCACTCACTCACCCCTAGACATTTTGAACAATGAGTAATGACTCACCATTACAAAAAAATTTCATTTCCAATATTTTATTTTCCTAATTTTCATTAATGTATTTAAAAATAATTAAATGGATTAAAATTTAATATTTTATTATAAAATAAAGAAGAAATATTTTTGTTTAATTTCTTCATTTTCACTAACAACTACACATAGAAATTTTTTTTATGATAATTTATTTATAAAAAAATTACTACATGTATATTTTTATAATAAAATTGTTATTTTAATTAATAATCTATTTTCATTCATTTATATAATATATATCTTCATGTAGTATATATTTTCTGAAAAGATATTAGTCTTACTCTATTTTTATTTTTCCACATGGATACAAGATAAAAATCATAAAATATTAACGTCAAATAAGAAAATATGTTGCAAAAATATTATATTTAGACACACAACATTAGATAACTAAATTAATGTTCTTGTAGATTTAATTAATGATAGAAATAAAATATACCATTGAATTTGTTACATTCGACTAGGAGATGAAATACATCCATGATGCTCTGAATAATTAATCAAGATTCTTATTTTTTAGCTGTAATTCTGAGGTGATCACCATGGATCATCGTAATCTTCATAATACACCATTTATTTTATTAATGAACATGAGTACATTCAATTTCATTATCTCCCTCTAATCGGGTGTATTATTTGTTTTCTATTATTCATATGATGTAATTATTCTAATCCTCTATTTTCGTTCTAGAGTCCCAGTTTTGGTTTATTACCTAAAAAATATTTAATTATGTTATTCCTCCAATGAAAATGGAATTCTGGGTTAACACTCTCTAAAAAAATATGGATGGTTGTGACTCCATCAAATGATAGTTGTTATTCCAGTAGGGAAAAAGGTAGGCTGTGTTATACCAACATGTGTGATATGTTACATCTATAAATTGTCCTAATTGGAGTGAAACTCCCTGTAAAAATAGATGATATAGTGCATAACCATCTACTTGTAGAGTAATGAAATGTTTAATAGAGGACAAGGATAATGGTTATTTGAACCTCTGTTAAAATGTCATGTGTTAACTGTTTTATTTTTGCTATAACTTTTATCAATACTTTTAGAACTCTAAAAAAATTTATTTTTTATAATAAATCATATATAACTATTCACTCAACCCCATAGAGTCTCCTATTAAATACCAAGGGACCTAACAATACCGTTGAGAATACCAAAAATATTAACGGAATCTTTGGTAACAAAACAAATATATCTATTTATCATTCTTTTTTAATTGTTGTCATAGAAATAACAATTCCTTTATCATTTACTATTATTACATATAGATAGAATTTAATTTTATCAATTAATATTTCATATTTATTATTCATTACAAATATTATTTTCTATTAGAACATTTTTATATAAATAATAGAATAATATTATTCATTTTTTTATTACTTACATACTATATTATAATATCATAAATACATACAACAAAATTTTATAATTCTTATCCATAATGAAACTATTTAGTATGTGGATTAATATTATTAGAGAATTTTTTAATCAAAATTTTTAAACTATTATCTCATAGTATCAATTTCCAATACGGATTTTATTTTCTGGAATGTCTTTCTTTTTCACCACATATTTATAATATCGCAATTAATGATTTTCACATAATGAATATTGAAAATCAAATTGTTCATTTAGTATATAAGTAATGTTTGATAAAAGATATTTTTTCATAATAATGATCATTCAATAAAAATTATGATTTTCAATATGATGTATTTAACCATACATCTTCATAACATATAATAATAATATATCACATGGAAAGGAATTATGGTACTTGAGACAATTTTTTAATTTTCATAAAATTTATTTATTAATTATTGGAAATTAATGGATGTTATCTATTAAATACTAATTTAAATGTTTGGATCCCTATTTATAACATCTTTTGTGGACTAAAAATAGTTTTTAAAGAGGACTAGACAACTCATATAGTAAAATATCAGCATGTAAACTTACTATAGGTATTCCTTAAATGATGATCTTTTCATTTTCATCAAAAAATGTTATATATATAAATTATATTAGAATAATAATAAATGTTTTGATATGAATCATCCAAATTATTTTAATAAATATTATTTTAAATTTTTATTTCTTGTGGATGAATTGGAATATAGAAGGAAATGTAACCTTATTATTATTTTACAGTTTCTCTATCAAAAGGATAAAAATCCATGCTATGTGTGGAATCTAATTCATCAGTTGGTAGAATTTTTATTTCTATTATGTGATTTATCTCATAAATAATTTTATGATGATTTATATAATTATAATGAAATAATTTCACAAATTCATTTTATAACATAAAACTGAGACATCATTTCATTCTGTTGTAGTTCAAAATTTCTAATGGAATGGATGTTATTAATTCAAGAATAGTTTCTCCCTGTAATGATAAATAACTAAACTCAAACCATATAAAAATAGTCATTTTATCATATAGTATCTGAGAATGATGTTTCACACTATATCAAATATGACACCAGAAAAAACACTGATAATTGAAAAGATGAATTACAACTCAAACATAAAACCACAAAAGTGTTCTGTCATTGTTGGATAATTTTTTTTATCCATTGAAAACATAAGATATCTACTAAAATTGTAATGTGGGATTAACTCTTCATATAAAAAATATTACCAATCATTACTCAACTAAATAAATTTCCATTTATGAATTAGGCCATATACCCCACATAATTAAAGGAAAGATAGAGGTCCTATAGAATATTAGTTTTTAGCACATTTCCCAACTATCCTCGAAACATTTTTTCATCATTTCATGGTTATATAACCCATATTAATAACATTTATTCATGAAATTATAAAATTTAAGTACAAGTCAATATTCTCTTAGAAATTGAACTAATTATACACAACATAAAATTATTACACAAACGTTGAATATATTTTTTAAAATGTCCCCATGTGTGATTTATCCACAAAACTAAATTAATAATTTTGAAACTATATAAAAATGATTGATCAATTAAACATTAATCAATGGTTTTCAAGGAATCGGTTGGGAAACTGATTGGGCGTTTATCTATCACATATTTTACTGATGTAGTGGAATATCTTTGATTTTACCCTGGTGGATACCATGAAAATTGTAGGATAGTTAATTTATATTACTATTTTTATGGGAAAAATATAATATTTGAATTATAAAATCTATTTTTAAATAATTATATAAAAATTTCTTGTTTATGTAATATAATTAATGATATCATGTGTTTCTTTGAAGTGAAGTTTTATAATTTTTAAATCCATTTTGAAATTATTGAAAATCAATTGAAAATATATATTCATAACATTATTTTTACATAAATGTGATATTTCTAATTAAAATACATTGTATTTAAATCTAAAATTATAAAATTTAATAAAACCTTCATATCATATATAGTAGATTATGAATGTTCCTTTCTAAGAGAGAATCACATTGGGAGACCGACACAAATAAATTTTTAGTATTTCAGATCTCATTTTTCATCATCTTTAATGATTTTATAATAGAAAATATATCTATTATATTTTAAAATAAAATTATATGTATCACAATAAAAAATAATTTATAATAAATTTTATATTGACATCCAAATATTGGATTTGTTATTATTAAAATTTTATTTATGAATTTCATGAAATTATAGAGATGATTTGGATCTTAAAAAAATATCTCTAGATATATGAGGGTAACATTATTGATTCATACCCTTCGATTGAATTTATTTTATTTAATATATTTTCAGACATTTTATGACTCTATGATTACAATATTTGTATCTGCAATCATATAGATTACCTTAAGATCGGATATTTCTCAATATTTTATTATTTTATTTATTAATGTAAATATATGAAATTTCACATAACACAACAAATGTTTCCACATTATTTAATTAAAAATGAACATAATATAACCATTTTGTGGAAAATTAGAATTATGATTTAATAAATATATTAGACTGAAATTTTTCACTAATTTAATGTCTCTCAAAATATGGGACCCCTAAATAATAAAATTATACTCTATAAATTTCTCATTTTTATCCAATGAAATTGGATTATGATAAATTAATTATTTATATAAATATTATATCTTCCTTTGTCTAGAAAACAATCATTTGGGATAGTTGTTATTAGTAGAATATATAATTAATGAGATAATAGAATTGTCAAAATATGTCAAATAATATATTGATCAATTAATGTATCCAACATTTTTTCATCGTCACATTTCATTGAAATATGTGAATTGAATCACCCTTATTATATAATTCGTTGATATTACTTAAAAGATAATTTATCATTGTCTTATATTGTTTAATCATTATTTATGAAATTGGTATATTGAAAAAATATCAATTTACTATTGAAACATCAACTGAGATGACCACATTATCAGTATGCAATCATACCTAAAATGACCAAAACCATCCAATATATTATATCATATGGATCCCCAAAATCCACCCTGGTTAGGTGGTTTGAAATATTTCCTCTTCATAACCAAATGATTTCATTCAATATAATTAATGAAAAATAACCAATATATTTCCACTAATAAATATGTGGCTGATGGTCAAGCCTAGGAATATGAGGTTTTCCTTGTGGAAAAACTGGTTTAGTTTACATGTCCCTTAAAACAAACACAAATATGAGTGTATATTAGAGGGTGTTCTTTTCCAAATGTTCCTTGAAACCCCTCCCGATAACATGAACCAATTGTTATTTGACTTTGAATATTTTTAAGACGTCTATAAACTAAATATATGGAATATATATTTAAAGTGGAATTATTATATATTGGATTTATCAATGTATACCTAGTTTGAGGATTTCATTTTCCATATAACATTAATCATACTACATCATATATGAGGTAATATAAATTCTAAAACAATTGATTCAAATAAAATAATAATAGTATTAATATATAAAAAAATATTTATGCTAGTGTGTCCTTATTAGTGGTTAATCATAATGATTTCTTTGTATTAATTAATGGTATTAGTGAATAGTTAAAGGGAGGATGAAAAATATATTTTTAAAATCAATTTAACTAACTAATTTGTCAAACATTTGAATTTTTGAATGACATATTCATCAGTGGAACCCTAATAACTTTTTTATATAATTTATTGGTGTAGTTTATGGAAATATATCAATTTATGATCACATTATTATGTCCCCTTTGTGTGAGTAATATATTTTTAATGATGATCGAGTTGATGTAAAAACCAAAAAATCTAAAATAATTGTATTGTATTTGATATCACATGTGACATGAAAAACCAATTGTGGAAGGGAATATAGAAGCCCTAGACATTAAGTCATATTTATTTTTAAATAAATTTTATATCTTCAATATTTTTCATTTCATGAATGTTTTCTTCTATATTTCACATGAAACACTATGATTTTCATGAGTAATATGAAACACATATTTTATCTTGCATTGCATATAAGAAAAAAATTAATGGACATTAATAAAATATATTATTTTTATTATTTCGCATAATATTTATATAAAATAGACTTTACATTTTCAATTAATAATAATAAAAATAAATATTATGGTAAATATCTCTATATATCGATTATATATGCAATAAGAATCATTTAAAAGTTAAATGATATGGTCTCTGAAAACAATATTTTTTTAAAAGACTACTTTAACATTATTTATGAATCTATAATTTAAAATTAAATTTTTACTGAATTAGAAGAATTAATTAGGAAAAATAGACTCTATTTTTTAAATACTAAATTGAAAATAATATTAAGAATAATTTTTTGTATTTTTATTTAATAGTTCAACCTTTTATGAATAATGAAAAGTACTAAATTTCAATTGAAAAAAACTTTTAATTTAAATAATTTATATTATAATATTACATATATAAATATTTTTAATGTAATGTAGTTGGAGTTTTTCTTAGCGGTAAGCACACCTTTAATCTACATGAAATGTGGGGGTTTAAAACCAATTAGGCACAGGTACTGTAGCAGTACTATAGCATACTGTATCAGTGGTGACACTATAGCAACGGCAGTCACTATAGTAGAGGCAAGTCATTATAGCAGTAGCGGGTACTATGCAGTACAGTAGCAATGTGGGTACTGTAGTAGTACTATTCAGAGAATGGGATTTGGGTAAATAAAATGGGCCAATGGGCTATGAAATGGTCTAAATGCCCACTGGGCCTTCGGGCTATGTAATTAGTCTCCCTCTACCTAGTTGAAAGAGGTATTTGATTTGCTTTAATAATAAATGAGGCTTCAGCCCCAACCATTTAAAAAAATATTTTTAAAGTAATATTAGTTCGTTAATATAAAAGTCATCAATTATTGGTTATTTAAAAAATTTTATATTCAAATTTAATATAAATACAATGTAATCTTTTGAACAATTTCAGATTAAAAACAGATATTCGCTTATTATCTCTAGGATCAATATTTAATTAAATCATGTCTCATCGATGATTTTTATTTCCAAAAATTTATTCAATATTTTTAATGATGAATAATTTATTATTTATTTTAAGGGTTACAATATGTTTTACAAAAAACATTTAATATAGTAATAATTAATTACCACTGTTAACAAAAAAATTGATTTACAGGTGGGTAAAACTATAATGATATTATCGAAAATGACCAATAATATTATCTTAATTTTTTTTAAATGAGTTTCTTTTGATCTTTAGTAAAAAATTCTCTAAATAATGTTATTAAATTTTTACTATAACGTGAATATGACCCATAAAACATGTTATTTATAGAAAAATAAAAAAACATTTCCCTATTTTAATATCAACAATGGTTTTCGATATTTGAAGAAATGACAAATTATTGGTATAAATATATTTTTCAATTATAAATGATTTTTTATGGTCATTAAAATATTTTTCCAAATTTATAGAGATTTATTAGATACTTATAATTCTAAATAAATGAAACCATAAAAATTATATAGTAAACAGAAAATAAAATAACCGGTCCATAAAATAATAATGTTTATATTAATGTAATTAAATATAATATTATATTATATCATTATATCATTGTATTTTTATTTTCAATTTCATTTGTAATTAATAATGTCAAAATTAACATTAATGGAGTTTTATAAATAATGATATTTTAATAAATTACTTTAAAATTCTAAAATAATATATTCAAAGAATTTATTCATAAATGGGAATATTTATTAACTATGATTGATTAATTGACAAATATATCCTTTATAATTAATATATTTACCCCTAAAGGTTAAAATTCTATGTTAACACAGTTATGGTTTATGCAGTGTTTTTCCACAATACATGTGCTTAATTTAAAGATAACATCCAACACATAAAGGCTTCATATTATTAAAATTATTGATCATATTTAGAATATGTTTTCCCAAATTATATTAAAATTATATGTTTAGTATTTTTTTAAAGGATAAATTTTATATGATAGAATACTAGTAACAATATTTAATGAACAAAATGGTAAAAACAGGAAAACATAAAAGATAAAAAAATTGATTACAACGTATGATTAGTTCTGGGTCGAAGGTTTACATAGAAAATATTATCAATAAAAACATGAATTTTCAATTTTTTATCCACCATAAGAAATAATGACATCTCAATAGAGAATACGTTTAAATATTTTGGAAAATGTCACACCCCTTCATCTATAAAAGAAAATTAATTCTTCTCTCCTATTGAATAATTTAAAAAACATTGTTTCAATAATTACCTAGAAAAATAATTTCATAGATTTCATAACCTCACCTTATATGACTAATTTGAAAAAGAAATATATCCATGGAATTTATTTTTACAATCCTAAGGAGTTTACCTGAAGAAGATTCAATGTTCTTCATCGAGCATCATTATATTAGTTTTTTATCGACCACATTATATTCATATTAAACTATTAATAGATAAACACTTTATTATAATCCATATAATTTATTTTTTTATAATATGTTAATGATTTTAAAAAATCTCTAAATTAATCAAATTTGTTTCAGAATCATCATTCATGTGTATGGAAAACTACTACCTCAAAAACAGATATCGTTTGTTTTCTAATTACCGCATCTCAATGTAGGGTATGATGATAGATCTAAAATATTTAAATGATATTTATAATATAGTTAAAAAAATTAATATTATATAATAAAAAATATTTACCAACCATTCCTTAGTAGAAATGATAATCTCATTTGTGTGTATAATGGATTACTGCCTCACAGAATAAATTGATTTTTCAATCACTAATGCTTCAAAAGGGATATGATAATGATTATATTAATTATTTTATGTGTAATAAATTATATAATTATTACAGTAATAATGAATTTATAATTTTATAATGATAATGTATATCATTTTCTATAATTCCATTTCTTTAACTTAAAGATGATAACAACATTCTTATATGTGTAGACAAATACAACCACAATGTTTTGTCACTCACTTTTCAACACCACACAACATGGATGATATAGATAATTATATTATATGATATATTTGAAATTTTGATAATTTTTTAAAAATTATATAATTATATTGGTTTCAAAATCATCTTAGGAAAATTATAACATTACTCATGAGTACGCCCGACCTACCATCTATGTGATCATAACATAGTTGATTTTTCAAAAATATTATTAATGATTGGTTTCAAATGTAAAATTGATGTAAAATAATGATAATTAATTCATTATTATTATTATTTATGTGATAGAACAAAAAATCCGGTCCATGATATAGATCTTTTATTACAAAATCTTCTTACAAAAACGAGGAAATTAATACCTGTAACAATCAAAATAAATAATTATTATTATCAAATGGGTGATAAGATGATATAGAAACAACTTATATTATATTATAAATATTATTTTGGTTATATTATAATATAATAACATTTTTAAATCCACAATAGATTAGTCTAAATGATGTTAATTTAAAATGAAGCAAGTCGTAAGGGATTTAAACATGATTTATATTCCAATGAGATGTATATGATATTATTCAGCAATTCACTTTTATGTGGTTTATTTACATAAAATATTAAATTTAGTATCATTATAAAATTTTTAAATGAAGGTATTATAATTTTAGATTTTCATTATTTTGTCAATTTTTGTTTTACATGAAAATTGCCATGTGGTAAAAGTTATAGTGCAATTTTACATAATTTTTTGATTTGTTGACATTAAAATAAAACAATCACATCATTTTTATCATTTCTAAATGGTAATTAAATTTATATAAAAAATTAATATACTATTATTATGTGTATGATTATTTCTTAATACATTTACAATTATTTTATATTAATTTTACATTGAATTTTATTTGAGATACTGATTAAATATTGATAAATTTGTGTCCTTCACAAATATAGATATTTAATGATAAGGAATATTAATTTTGAATTATAATTGACTATTCGATATATTTTTAATGATCTGGTCATATAAGTATGGATAGGGAGATTCATTATATAATCTAATATTTCGTCAAATTATCTAATTAGAAAAATTAGTTGGCCAAATTAAAGGAGGGTTTACTTATAGTTCAAACAATCTTGTGGGTGTTATTGATATTAATTGTTTCTTGTTCCATAGACATTACAATAAATAATTAATATTTCTATTCATTGAGATTTTAGTAATTATTATAATAGACATTATCACTATGATATTATCTCAACCTTATTTTCATTTTTAGTTTATCATTTAAATGGAATGAGGTTACAATTATTTACCCTTCCATTATGATTTATCTATTGATTAATCCAGGTTATTAAATAGAATGTGATCATATTTATTTACATTTTCTTATTTATTCATCTAATTTATTTATGATAGTTTCCATGTTACATAAAAATTATTGGTAATTTGAGTTCAACCATATTTTTTCCATTTTTGATGGATTCAATTATGTTTTATATTATAGATATAAATAAATATGAAAGTGGAAATAATCATACTCTAAAAAAAATATACCTTTTAAATTCAGCATTATATTCTAATGTAAGATGCATTTATGTATCCATATTATGAAGAATATAAAATATTCATTTGGTTGGGATGTGTGTGGTTATATCTTATTCCAATGTTTTGAAACACAACCTAGGATCAAGAATAATATGTTTGGGGTCACTGCTGTTGGAATCAGTGTACATTTTGTAGAATCCATGTGAACTAGATTTTTGAAAAAACATCATTACGGAATATATACCTATGACATAATATGAGGCTATGAATTGAAGAAAATCTTAATTTTTCAGTATGTCATTTATTATATAAATTTTCCTAGAAATACATCCCTATTTGGAAATTATTAGTGGATGAGATTTTGGAACTATTATACCTAGTGGTAACAACTCTAAAATGGTTGTATTGAGGTTCACAGAATTGATGCCTAGTATAAGATATCAAGCCATACTGTGTAACTGATTTGACACTCATAGGATATATTCTATGGATAATTAAAAACATATAATCAAACAAGTATAAAGGATTTTAATTGATGATGAAAATAAATTACCATGTATAATCCACACCCATGAAATGGACTATGTTTAAATAAAGCACAAAATGTTTTTGTGAATTGGGATTCTAGAACTAAATTACTATGTTATATTTCCCTAGGTATCTTTGTTATAATTATCATGAATCATATAAGTACTTTGTTAAAATATTATATTCATATTTTTAATTAGTAACTTATCTGTTATAAATATCATCTTGGGTTTCTAATTATAAAAATTATAATATCTTCAATTTCATTAAATCGGCATTTTAGGTTTTATGAGATGGTTGCTTACCATTATTAAGGAAATGATGGGTAAATGTCTGGAATTCATATTTTTTATTGGAAAAATCATTTGAGGAATACTGATTTTTTATATAATAGACAAATATTTAATTTTATTGATATACTATGTGGTTAATATTATCATAAATGACATTATAATATTTGTAAAATACAATTATTATAAATCAAAAATTAAATATGTAGAATACAATACCTCTCTAAATATGTTATTTAATTATGTTTTTTTATTTATTGGAAGTATATTATCCTTATTTATGAATGTTATAATAATTATGTTTATATTGTTTATCAAGTTGTCATCATGTAAGCCAGGTGACATCCCATCATGTCTAGAATGGCTTAAGGAGAAGAAAAATCACTGAAGGAAATTATGGGTTTATCACATACGTCTAGCCTACCTGATACCATAGATAATATGAAAATAGTATAATAAATTGAAAAATAAATTTTTTAATGATCCAGTGGTGTTACTTTTATTTTTTATAGATTAATTTTTTATAACATGTGAAATCCATGTTGGTTTTTCATAAATATGTAGAGATTTAAGGAAGGAATTTTCTATCATTATCAGTATCCAGATCCATTTAAGGTAAATTTTATTTCATTAGGGCAAAATAATTCCTTTTTGAATATTCGTTTCATTGAGTAAATGGATAAAGATGAAATTTGTAGATGCACCAAGAACATATTGGATTTTGTTTATGAAATAGAATGATATCAAGTTATTATATTTCCATATATTAATATATTGTTTAATAATTACTCAACATTATGAATATGATATTAAAAAAATTAGCGTATTTCTCATTTATCCAATGAATTAGATTGCCTTTTAAACCACCAATGTGCAATGGTTTAATGTCACTTATAATTCTGTGGATAAATTTTTAATTTCATGATAATTGTCATCAAACAATTTCTATAATTATTTACACTTTTCCTCTATGTCCATACCTTAACATTACAAAACATTTCTACTACTTCGGAACCTAGTAACATGAACATCTAACTTTAATTTCCCTCTTATTAAGAGTTTATTTTATTACCAATTATATGATGTGGTTTTTTGAAATAAAATATATTCCAAATTTCTATACCTTGATTTCCATGATTAAGATTAAATTTATTTGATATAATTTATGTTATATGGGGAGAATGTTACTCCACATAATTCCCAAGAAAGAACATTTCATTTGATAGAATGCATGAAATGAAAACCCAATCATATTAAATGTATATTACACCTCGTGATAATATAATATATTTATTTTTAAATTAAATAAATATCTATAATATCTTTTATCTCAATAAATTAAAAGTTTATCTTGTGTTTGATTCAATATTTGTTTTATCATGCATTTCATGCAACACGCATTTTAGATTTACTTATGTGCAAGACCAAATTTCACAAAACAAAAATATGATATTAATATTATTAAATAATATACTTGTTATAAACTAGCCATTAAAATCGAATGTATAAATAGTATTAATTAAATTTTTATTCATAGGGATATAAATTGATTATATTTAAAATATTAATCTATTAAATGTAAAAAATGAAATATTTTTTAAAAAAAATTAATTTTTAATTGACATTTTAATATTTATTTATGGAAATAAATTAAAAATAATTTTAACTAATTTTAAGATATTAATTTGAGAAAATGTACCTTATTAATGAAATAAAAATTCCAAAATTATCATTGGATAAAGTTATGGGTTTTTTTTAGAAATATTTCATTTCATGATGAATATTCAAAGTTACTCGATTTTATATAAAACTTGTATTTTCGTTTAAATAATTTATAATATTAAATAACATTTAGAATTTTTTTAAACTATTATTAATTAAATTTTATATAAATTAACCCAATTTATGTCATTATATTCCATTTAATTTTGAAATTCCAAATAAAAATGTAAATTTTTCAACATTTTATTAATAAAAAATGCATTCTTATTGAATTTTTGGGGTCACTGCTGTTGGAATTAGTGTACATTTTGTAGAATCCATGTGAACTAGATTTTTGAAAAAACATGATTAGGGAATATATCCCTATGACATAATATGAGGCTATAAATTGAAGAAAATCTTAATTTTTCGGTATGTCATTTATTATATAAATTTTCCTAGAAATACATCCCTATTTGGAAATTATTAGTGGATGAGATTTTGGAACTAGTATACCTAGGGGTAACAACTCTAAAATGGTTGTATTGAGGTTCACAGAATTGATGCCTAGTATAAGATATCAAGACATACTGTGTAACTGATTTGACACTCATAGGATATATTCTATGGATAATTAAAAACATATAATCAAACAAGTATAAAGGATTTTAATTGATGATGAAAATAAATTACCATGTATAATCCACACCCATGAAATGGACTATGTTTAAATAAACCACAAAATGTTTTTGTGATTTGGGATTCTAGAACTAAATTACTATGTTATATTTCCCTAGGTATCTTTGTTATAATTATCATGAATCATATAAGTACTGTGTTAAAATATTATATTCATATTTTTAATTAGTAACTTATCTGTTATAAATATCATCTTGGGTTTCTAATTATAAAACATATAATATCTTCAATTTCATTAAATCGGCATTCTAGGTTTTATGAGATGGTAGCTTACCATTATTAAGGAAATGATGGGTAAATGTCTGGAATTCATATTTTTTATTGGAAAAATCATTTGAGGAATACTGATTTTTTATATAATAGACAAATATTTAATTTTATTGATATACTCTGTGGTTAATATCATCATAAATGACATTATAATATTTGTAAAATACAATAATTATAAATCAAAAATTAAATATGTAGAATACAATACCTCTCTAAATATGTTATTTAATTATGTTTTTTTATTTATTGGAAGTATATTATCCTTATTTAGGAATGTTATATTAATTATGTTTATATTGTTTCGCAAGTTGTCATCATGTAAGCCAGGTGACATCCCATCATGTCTAGAATGGCTTAAGGAGAAGAGAAATCACTGAAGGAAATTAAGGGTTTATCACATACGTCTAGCCTACCTGATACCATAGATAATATGAAAATAGTATAATAAATTGAAAAATAAATTTTTTAATGATCCAGTGGTGTTACTTTTATTTTTTATAGATTAATTTTTTATAACATGTGAAATCCATATTGGTTTTTCATAAATATGTAGAGATTTAAGGAAGGAATTTTCTATCATTATCAGTATCAAGATCCATTTAAGGTAAATTTTATTTCATTAGGGCAAAATAATTCCTTTTTTTATATTCGTTTCATTGAGTAAATGGATAATGCTGAAATTTGTAGATGCACCAAGAACATATTGGATTTTGTTTATGAAATAGAAAGATATCAAGTTATTATATTTCCATATATTAATATATTGTTTAATAATTACTCAACATTATGAATATGATATTAAAAAAATTAGCGTATTTCCCATTTATCCAATGAATTAGATTGACTTTTAAACCACCAATGTGCAATGGTTTAATGTCACATATTATTCTGTGGATAAATTTTTAATTTCATGATAATTTTCATCAAAAAATTTCTATAATTATTTACAGTTTTCCTCTATGTCCATACCTTAACATTACAAAAAATTTCTACTACTTCGGAACCTAATAACAAGAACATCTAACTTTAATTTCCCTCTTATTAAGAGTTTATTTTATTACCAATTATATGATGTGGTTTTTTGAAATAAAATATATTCCAAATTTCTATACCTTGATATCCATGATTAAGATTAAATTTATTTGATATAATTTATGTTATATGGGGAGAATGTTACTCCACATAATTCCCAAGAAAGAACATTTCATTTGATAGAATGCATGACATGAAAACCCAATCATATCAAATGTATATTACACCTCGTGATAATATAATATATTAATTTTTAAATTAAATAAATATCTATAATATCTTTTATTTCATGAAATAAAAAGTGTATCTTGTGTTTGATTCAATATTTGTTTTATCATGCATTTCATGCAACACGGATTTTAGATTTACTTATGTGCAAGACCAAATTTCACAAAACAAAAATATGATATTAATATTATTAAATAATATACTTGTTATAAACTAGCCATTAAATTCGAATGTATAAATAGTATTAATTAAATTTTTATTCATAGGGATATAAATTGATTATATTTAAAAAATTAATCTATTAAATGTAAAAAATGAAATCTTTTTAAAAAAAATTAATTTTTAATTGCCATTTTAATATTTATTTATGGAAATAAATTAAAAATAATTTTAACTAATTTTAAGAAATTAATTTGAGAAAATGTACCTTATTAATGAAATAAAAATTCCAAAATTATCATTGGATAAAGTTATAGGTATTTTTTAGAAATATTTCATTTCATGATGAATATTGAAAATTACTCGATTTTATATAAAACTTGTATTTTCGTTTAAATAATTTATAATATTAAATTACATTTATAAATTTTTTTAAACTATTATTAATTAAATTTTATATAAATTAACCCAATTTATGTCATTATATTCTATTTAATTTAGAAATTCCAAATAAAAATGTAAATTTTTCAACATTTTATTATTAAAAAATGCATTCTTATTGAATTTTTGGGGTCAATTATAAAATTAAAATTTCAAAAAATATTAAAACAATATTGAAAAATGATATAAACATTTCATGTAATAATTATTTATAAATTCCAATACATTAGAATTAATTATTGACATGAATTAATAGTGAATTCAACAAAAAATAATTATACCATTTAAGGTAAAAATTTATACTATAGGGGATAATATTAAATATTTTTAGTGAAAATGGTGATAAATTATGAACATAATTTTATTGAATTAATTTATTTAGATAATGTAAATCAATATATTAGAAATATGGAAATTCTTTGCATCTTACATTCGAAGCTGTATCATCGTCCATGTTAGAGGATCTACTACTCTTTGATCTTCATGAAGTCAATCAGGGAGCCTCTAAGAGGTGGATTCTCCCCCCAAACTTGCTTGCCTTGGGTTTCCCTTCCATGTTGCCTTCTCCCCTCCTCCGTCTTGGCCCGACCATAGCAACATCTTCACATCTATTCTCATCATTGATGGATGTCAGATCTACATGGTCCAGGTGCATTCATGTCTCGGTGTTAACTATGTTGCGCCTTTCGTCTTCGGGAGCTCGCTCAGTGATGGCTTCAACATTCTTGGATTCTGGACATCATATTGGCATCATCGTGCATTGGTTTCAAGTGGTTCAGTGTCAGGATCTTGTATCGGTGACAGTAATGCCTCCAGGACCTCGTCATGGTCGGAATTCTTGCTATAATGTGCTTGTCTCTGACTTTTCAGGATTCTGTCTCGACTATGGTGGGATCAGTGTCATCTTTGGTTTGCTCTATGGTGTCTTTGGTGTGCCTTCGGGATCCAAGATCTCTTCTTGGATTTGTCCCGACTTGACGTTGAGTATGGCATGTGCATGTGGGCTTGGGGTGGGATCCAATAGGTCCGAGGGGGGGGGGGGAATTCATTTTGGTGCTAGAAGGATTTTTTTCCATTTTTTGTTTTGGAGTTGCTGGGATCTTGGTTGATGGGCTATGGAATTGGTGGTTTTGATGGTTTGTTTGGTTTTGATTATGTTGATAACATGCTTGTTGATTGTTGTTGGAGGTGAAATGGATGGACTGTTTTTTGAACCCAAACATTCTACAAGGCGTGGCTTCAAATGAGGATAGAGCTAGTCGTCTTCATCGTGCATGCCATTTCAGATTTGAAATATTGAGAGGGTATGGTGTTGCCACCAATATCGGGCCCATGTATTTTTTCACAGGACAGATTTCTAAATAGCTATGCTTTGGAGGAGACATGCCATAAAGTTTTTTATGATGGGTAGAAGCACTTCTTTGTAGTCTTGTTCTGGATTGCAACCCCTTAATTTTTTAATTTTATTAATTTCTTGATGACCTTGAAGTCTATGTTTCCTTCATTACCCTTAAAAGGGGTCTTATCCAAAATCAATAAAAAATTCCAATATTCGGGCCATTCAATCAATATGAACTATCTTATTTGTTAAGTAATAAAGATACACAAAAGATTGCTTTCTTCCTTCTAAAAACTATAATAACACGATATATAATAAAAAACATTATTTCATTTATATATATCATATTTAAATATAAATAATTTTTTATGATCAATATTATTTTCCATTATTTTTTTGAGATAAATAAGTTATTTTAAATGCATAAAATATTCCTAGATAAAAATTATTTAGTTAAAAAATTAAAATATCTTATAATAAAATAATTATATGAATTAACATTAATTAATTATTGAATTCTTTATTTTTTAGAAAAATATATCATGTCACACATTTTTTTACATAATATAATCTAAATAAAACATTGTACTAATATTTTTAATTAAATTTAATTGAATAATTTAAAAATTCAAATTAATGTTATTTTATAGTAAATGATACATTATTAAATGAGTAAATATTACTAAAAACCAATATTCTACAAATTTTTTTATATTTTTAAATATAATATCATTATTCCATTGAAGGAGAAAATTTCATTTATATTTAATATATTGACTCCCAAATATAAAAATTATGTTTTAGTTTTGTTGAGGATAAATAGGCATTTTTCACATTACGTGCACTTATATTAGTGTTAATTTACGACAAAAAAAGATTTATATTATATAAATATTATTTCATATTTATAATGATTATTTTAAAATTTTATAATAATTTTAACATTAATTAAGTCTTAATGGTTAAATAAACATGGTTAGTGAACTATTTACTATTGCAAAAAATCAATATGGTAAAAATAAGGAAACATAAAAGTTAATAAATAATTTTTTAAAATATATGGTTAATTTTGTGGTGGAGGTTTTGATCTACCATAACACCCCTATAAATCATCAGTTTTAACTTTTAAATACACCTTATGTAATATGCTACTCCCAATAATGAATATTTTTGAGTATTATTGTAGACAACTTTGTTTAGGGATATTATTTGTTGTAAACTAATGTACATTAGTTTTCAATGGGTTTTAATGAAACTAGAAGATCTCATTGTGGTCAATATGATGAAGTAGTACCAATGTTATGGAACATTTATGATGTAATCATGTCTCTATATTCCATGGAACATGTGAATGGTTTGATGTCTTATAATTTCAAGGTTTTGCGTAAGGAATTGTTATGGATTCATTTAATTTAATTTAATGTAATGGTTGATTAATTATCCGAGTTAAATATGATGATTATTTTATGATTTGTATTTTAAAAATATCATTAGATGTTTTGATACATTATGATTTATGATTTATGATTTATGATGGTATGACTGAGAAAAGGTTCTACCACTGTCATTCACGTCTGTTAGGAATGAAACATGTGTTGGAAGATAATGAAGTTGCATTACATTCCATGAAAAATATGATGATATGAAGCATGATTGATAAAATGATAGAAATTATGATAAATAATTATCTTTATAATAGTATCTAATTGTTGAATAATCTAGATAAATGTGAAGAATCATGTGTGTTCCTACTGAATGACACTTTAGGGACGACATAAGAAGTATGCAGAGTGGAAATGGAAAATAAGAAAGGGAATGATTCCACATAAGAGAGGTATGTCGGCCATGTAAGGTAAATGTTTCATGGGAGGGTAATGATTTTTGGTAGGATTGAGGTATGTAGAATGAGTTTCACATGCATAATGGAGTTGGTGATCCATTTTCAGATTGAATATGACACTATAGAAGATGGAATGTGGTACGAGGACCGCGTAGGGAAAATGGTTCATATAAGAAACACGGTATGTTGAAAAGGATGTACCATAATAAAAATATGGGTAAATAAAATTATAAAAATTTATAGTGTTATTTATTATATAAAAGACCTTAATCCATTAATTACGTAAGAGTTAACTTCATAAAAGGTGGTCATCATTGGTGGAAGAAAATTGGGGATATCTAAATATTTTTTCATGGGATAATTCAACAGAGGGAAGTTTTTCATAGATGAAATATTTTATGAAGGAGGATATTTTATGCGGGGAGGAATATGTTTTATAGAAGTGAATAAAGTATATGATGAATAGTCAATCTGTGAGTAATTGATAATCCATGTACTAGGGTAGATTGGAGGAAGAAAATAGAGACCCACAAACAAATGGTAGTAGGAAGGGAAGAGTTGTTCTGCAAAGTCGATATTTCAAGAGATATCAGACATCCGTGAAGAAGGGGAACTATATAGAAGAATTGGAGGTATGTGTTGATGCTCCTTTCATCAAATAGTCAAACCATTGAAAAAAGGAAATACCATGAGATCAATGTGATTCAACCTTTTGACAAATATAAAAAATTGACAAAGGAAGGAATAAGAAGAACATTTTTCAAGGGTCACGCATGTTCTACAATGGTCGCGCATGTACACTTGTGCGCCCTAGGTGATAACCACCCAGGGTCTTCTCCAGCCTATAAATACGCTCGATGGGCCCCCCATTTGAAGAAGGATTTTTTCCAGAATTTAGATTTAGAGCTCTGAATTCCCAATTCTCTTCTTCAGGTCTTCTGAACACTTCTAAGGTAATTATTTACATAGAATGGAAGGTATAAACAAGAGGAGCAAGGTCTATGTGTTATAATTCACTAAAACATGTGCGCCTAAGGTGTTTTACCCTTAAGGGAAATGAATATACTTTCGTGCTGCACTACTTCCTCACCAAAACTTGTGCGCCTCACTTATGGAAGTACCTCAAGATCATTATAAAGGCATTGGTCATGGATCTCCCAAGTATTACCATGCTGGTTTACAAACGCGCAAGTACCCATGTGTCACGCAGGTATACCTGCGTGACTAGGACTTGCATTCCCACGCAGTACCAACACGCCTGCTATGACTTGAGCGCCCATACCTTTTTGGGTGCCCTTCTTGCCCATTTCACACCTCTTATGTCATTCCACCTCTCCTACTCAAAGTTTCAATCATCAAGACACTCTTCAATGGCATATGTGGCATGATTTCTTGATTTTACATCATTATTTGAAAGGAATTCTGTGGAATATCTCTCACAACTTAGTGATTTACACATCTTTGTGTCACTAAAGATTGAGATTTTTTCATTCCACCTCATCCTTTAAGATGATAGAACTCATTAACCTGGGCCTCCTTTTAATGAATAAGCCCCAGACATAATTCTTTACCTGGTCCTCCTTTTAAGGAATAATACCCAGTCATAATTCTCAAATATGGGCCTCCTTTTCAGGAATAAGACCCAGTCATAATTTTCAAATATGTGTTTCCTCCTTAGGAGTAAGCCCAAAGTCCCTTAAATTTTCAATTCCCTTAACCTGGGAACCCTTCTCAATTGTAATCCCCAGTCTTAATTTCTCTAAAATAGTTCTACTTTACTTTTTATTTGGGGCTTCTTTCTTAGGAGTAAAACTCAATCATAAATACACACCTAGCTTGGGTATCTTCCTTAGGAGTAAGCCCCAAGATTAGAGTATCCAAATCTTCATAAAGTACATATATCTTTATGGACCCTATTCCTGGATTTCATCCCTGAAGTAAATCTTAATCCTTATCTATTTTGGGCAGTCACAAACACATAAGTACCACATCATTGCATCTTTCGTGGCACAATTGACTGGTTTCAACAATACCTCATGTTTCTCACACCGAGCATGAAACACGTGAGCTTAGAGTGTAAAAGTAATCATGACTTCTTTCTTTGAGATATGAATCATGCATAAACATAATACTCTATTAGTCAAACTACGTGGGATCTGATTCCTTTTCCAAAACAAAGGATACATAGGTAGCCCATCAACGGGTACGAACCCAATTCTGAAATAATCAATGTCCTCCTGAATGACAGAAAACATCAAGTGCCCCACTGAGTGGCATTAAAACCAGTATGGTCATCATAATGACCAAGAGACATTTATGTATTTTAATGATACCATCAACTACAAATCATTAACAAATACAGATGATTCATCATCGATGAAGAACCTAAAATACATATAAAAGATTCTCTGAATTTCTTAAATATCAATCATAGATTGTCAGACTAAAGGAAAACTCATTTTTTACATGTTAATTTAATAAGGATTCACGAACATAACTTAAATCTATAAAGAGAGTCCCAGAGTAGACAATAATTCCACTAAAATTGGTGTGTTGAGTCCGACCTCCCATCCTCTCGACCAATGAAAATTCCTAAGCCTCATCAGTTCACAACTAATGAGCACCTACCTTTGGAAAGCAGGTCCAAATGGATACGAAATCATTGGATGTTTCATGCTCTACGAACAAACCCGTTAGAAACAGATTGGAATGTTTGAACATTCAATCAATGTGGTCATCCCCAAATTCCGAGGGAAACAAAAAATGGTGAACCCAACGTGAATCCTTAACCAAGTTAAAATGATGTTTTACTTATTTGTTAGGACCCTATTTAAAACACAATGATATGTCCAACAAAAACATTCATTTACATATGTGCTCATCCAGAAGATATAGTGGATGAATTTATCTTGATTACGTCTGTTATATCAAACATGCACCCTTTTCCAAGATCTTCTGTATTTCCAGAATGGCTGATCTCAAGTTCACACCTGTGAATACTACTGCTGCAAATTCCACTGCTGCTACCCCTACTCGATCGTCATCTGCTCGAAGGATGACATCACCTACTCAGCGACTTCAACACAGGGTATCAAATGCGCTGGTTAAGGAGTACCGTCATCACATTACCATCCCAAAAATGGAGGCTGTCCATCAAGCCCTCCACGTGATCAAATCACATCGGTCATCTGAACAATGACGACCAGTGATCAAGAAGCATGCAGTGATAACCATCGTCTCCAACCGTTTCGTGTTGTTATCCCTGGAATGCAATCACCATTCACTCCCATATTATGGGGAGGTTAATGAGTAGGTCCCTCAGGGCCTTAATAAAAAGAAGCAGGATTCCTTCCTAAGGGATCCTATCAACAATCGCCGCCAGAATTGTGCGGAAGTATGTCCTCAACATGACAAGGGTACCGACTCCAAGCATTCGGCTCTGGTTCCTCGAACCCGAGAAGGCAAGATGAAACGCCAGAGGTGGAATCTGGTCAACAGTGAATAGGTTCTCATCTCTGCCATCTTCGGAGAAGTCAACCAACATAACTTGGTGCAAAGTAATGAGCGAGCACATACACCTGCCCGTTTTAATTCTGATGTCCAGCAGACTCACCTGGCAGCATCACATTAATCCCGCTAGGCAATTCCAGCAGAGTACTATAGGCAAGAACATACAACTGTTTTTACATCATCAGCTAGTTATCATGCTCCTTTGACTACATATAATGTATATCGTCAACCATGTTTGTTGAAGTATAATCAGTAGGCACATACACCTACTAGTATTAATCAATCCTACCAACAGTCTCGCTTGGTAGCACACAGAGAAGTCAGTCTGAAATTTCCGGCGAAAAACAGGAGGCAGACTCAACTCTCTACCACCACACATGAGTATTGTTAGGATTCACTGACATGAAAATGAGGACAGGAGTAGGCACATACACCTACTCCAATCATGGATTGGACGTATATCCCTGTTACGGCAGATGAAGTCACCAAGCATATTTTATCAATGGTGAAAGAGTAGAAGAAAATCCATGTTCATATTCTGGTTGCTTTCTAGGATATTATAATAGTTTTAGCATCATCTCAGATAAAGAAACATAAATCTATCCCTTCTAGTGGAGTGACACATCAACAGTTCACTCTGGAACAGACACACACATTTGTTCCAGTGCAAGAGGGTTGTGGGTCATACTCCCCCATAGAATACAGACAACCAAGTCAGGAACATATACATGATTTGAGTGGAGATCGTCAGCCTGACCTGGCCATCATACATGATCAGGCACATACACCTGCTCAGAGCTGCCACATTCTTAAAAAAGTGGATTCCAAGGCAAGTAAGAAGGCGTCTAAGAAAAAGACCTGCCCAGAACAGTCAGGAGATCAAGAACTAATCTATAACTGGGCTTTTCTCGATGTTGGAGTTCTTGAAGCCCTCAGAAAGTTATCTGTTTGAATTCAAGATTCTACTCCCTCATTTCCCAATAGTGGAAACATTAATTCCGAGGGTCTTCAATAGACACTTCCTCATTAAGGCTTGCTTCATGACAATTCGGTTGATCATAAAGTTTCGTCTTCATATGAGAGCCATAGGAACCCTCTGTGTGGTTAGAAGACCAAGGAGCAAGAGATCTCATCTTTTGTTGTAACCCACCATGGTGGTCCTCCCCATGATGATGAATTCTGATGAGAAATTACTCTCCGTAGTAGTGATCCACATTTCCTAGAAAATTCTCCAGTGGACAATGTAGTGCTGAGAAAGCCCTCTTATCTTGAGGAACATTCAAATGAAAAACCAGTCATGTCTGATGCTTCATCGCTAGCAGGTGAAATAATTTATCAATCAGAAGATAGCCCGGGGTGTAGGTCATTATCCGAACCACCCATAAGTCATTCATCTTCTAGTTTAATCAGTGATATCTCTACCAATCTTGTTGAATCCAATTAAGTAACAAGGAAGCACCATCTCTGGTCAAATCAGGTAGAAGAATCGTCATTTAATGATAATGAGGAATTGTTGAACATGAGAAAACAACTAGAAAAAGATGAAGTACCAGTCATGTTTTGGCCTATGGATGACTCTCAGTATGACATTCCAAAGATGATGATGGGTGATGGAATCCATGATATTCGTCTCAACATATAGAAAAATAATTTTCAGTTGAAGAAGATTGTATTATCTTATGATGAATATGAAAATCATCTCAAGATAATAGAAGGGTTACAATGTTATATTGATTTGGCATCTCTATCAGTCTCTCGATATCTAAAGGCTGAAAAGCAGCAGATAGCCCTTCAATGTTCATGCCCTGGCGCAGTAAGAAGATTTCATCAGTTAATTTCCAATTCCCCATCTGGTATTTATGTTAGAGAATGGGGTGTTCATGGAGCACTACATTTCACTGTTCTCTCCAGTCAGCAAAGCCCACCGAAAATGGTCTCATGAAATGTTATTTCCCATGGCCGGTCAAAGTCAATGGGAATTGTTTGTAATCAAAATATTTCCCAAGAACAGGATTCAACTTGTTCCTCTCAAAATCAAGCATACAGAGAACAAGTTATTGAACTAATCCTACATCAAGAAAATGCGAATATTTAACAGGCCTCTCGTATGGACCAAGCACATCATCAAGTGACAGAAGTGTCAGAAATCATCCAATGGTCTTTTGAACCAAGTTATAAAAGTGGATACAGGCTAATGCATCTATTTAATTTCCAGACTAAGGATCGCAAGATCAATAGATCTTTTAAGAAAGTCTCATAAATAGCATGTCAAGAGCCACCCTAGCTCGCCAGACTGGGGACTCTTTTAAACCAAACCTCAAAATAAAAAAAATAGGATTTGAGGAGTTGAGTAGGAACAGCAGGAATAGCCCCAGTCCACAGGACTGGGGACTTTTTCAAATCATCAATCCCCTCCTCATAGAAACTCAGTCTTTTCTCGATTGGGGAAAATCCTCAAGAGGAACGAAGAGCCAAATTATCTGAAGATTCCCTCCAAATTACGGTTCGTCAAGGAGTTCCTTAGGGATCGAATCAACAAAAGGAAATGTCTAATCAAAGATAAGGAAGAAGACAATATCACAGAAATGCTAATAGAAGGGATGTGATGCGTTATGTATCAATCAATGTCATCAATGTCGTTGTTGTTGACCCACCAGATGAGGCTCACTTAGGGGACTCGGATGAAGAGGTTCTTTCTCAAGAAGATGTATGCACCGACACAAATGAAGAAGGTGTGCGTACATGAAATCAAAAGATTACTCAGAACCTAGGTAATCCTTCGAGTAACCCACTTCCCCCTCTCCAAAAAGGATCCAACAAAGGGAGGGGAAAGAATCGGGTTATATATATCCTTCCTAGGGAGAAGGCCAATCGCTCTAACTAGAGCAAAGGTTTTCTCAATTGGAGGAAGAAATGAAGGAATTAATGAGGTTGAATGAAGAACTATTTCAGGGTAGTCTTCTTCTTAAGCGTGCTGGAGTCATTCAGCCAAGGGAATTTGTTGCATCTACTGAGATGGATCAGGAATATCCTCCTATATCAGTACACCCTCCCAGGACTAATATTATTGGTGAAGTGCAACAACAGTTGGCAGTGCTACCATCAGTTGTAGCACCAACCACCACATCTGTCCAAGTTCCAGTCATTGCACCTACCCAAGTCCAAGTTCAACCGGATGTTTCTCAAAATTTAATAACTACCATTGAGTCATTAACAGCTCGGTAAAAAACTATGGAAGGGAAATGTGCATAGGTTCAACAAGAAAACAATGTTTACCCTAAATGGATAGATTCAATCTATCCTCCATCCAGTTTTGGAAACCCTTTACTCCCTATTTTCAATGGATCAGGCGACCCTGAACTGCATTTGACGCATTACGTGTCTTTTTGTGATCCTGTGATGGGAACTCCGGAGCAGGAATAAGTAGTAAAACTGAGATGCTTCGTACGGACCTTGCAAGGACCAGCCTTTGTCTGGTAAACAAGCTTTCAATCCCGGTCAATTACCGGATGGGAAGATCATCGCCAAAAATTTCATCACCAGTTCAGCTCAAATTTTCCAAAGACAACAGTTTTCGATCATACAAACTGTAAGCAAAGAGGGAATGTAAGGGTCTTAGATTTCATTTCTCACTGGAAGAGGTTAACATATTCCCAAAGCTTAGCACTCTATCAAGAGGAATTGTTGCCAATCTGTGTGGAAAATCTAAGTGGCGAATTATGCACTTCGTTGATCCAAATGAAATACACATGTGGGTTTCGAGACCTTACTTCAATCGGTTAGAAGATTGACGATTCCCTTATATAGGATAAGGCTAAATCTCATGTAATTATATCAGCTCCCGGAAGGAGAATGGGTAAACAGAAACTAGTATAGAAATGCTTAAAAAAGCACCTATACCTGTTTCTACTTAAAAACCATCATCTTCTCAAAGGGATCCACCTACTGAGGGCGAACAACAAAGGCTGTTTCATCTAGATGATCAATGAGATTACAGATGAAAACAATTTGAGGATCTTAACAGCAAAACATACTCTTTCTGAAATGAACATGTTCCTGGTTACAGCATTTCAGTGCTGGAAAATAATCTGGTTCAATTACCAAGGCCTAAGAGGTCAAACAAGGAAGTATATGAAGAACTTCCCAACTATTTCCCTTTTCATCAAATGTTGGGGCATCCCATCCAGGAGTGTTTTGTCTTCAAATACATCCTGCAAAAGATGGTCGACTCGAGACAAATCAAACTGAACGTTTCTTCAGCTCAGGTAGCATGTGTTACTTCTATAGTTCCAATGGAGAAAGGCGAATGGCAAGAAGTCAAAGGAAAAAATGCACAAAATCATGATGATTGTATGGTCAGAAAGACAATAAACCAAAATCAAGATATATTGCGAACACAATTAATGAAACCAATTGTGTCTTATACCATGAATGTTGCGGAAAAACCCTCTTCATCATAGGGAAAGTCGACAAAGAAATGGAATGATTCAATCAATGAAAAAGAATAAGAAGAAGATGAGTATGTTTCAAAGCCTAAGTTGTCTTTGACTCTGGAAGACTTCATGCCATCTACTTCAAAGCCATGGGAACCGCCCCACCAAACGGAACAGCCTATACAGGAATATCAGGCAGAGTCTTCATCAGACGAAGACTTAATATTCGGTTCTATTAATATGATTCAATTAACAGATCCATATGCCAGTCACGGTTTTGATTTTGATGAGTTTGAATTCCATGTATCAAACAAGGGAATCAGAAGAAGATCCAAAGGCTCAATATATAGGGGAAGATATGGATCTTTCAGAATCCACTATTCCAATTCTACCCCTTCTAGAACTGTGTATGCAGTAGAAACTCATGTTCGAACCCTTTAGCGAGCACAACAAGAACAAAAAAGTTCTTCTACCAATAGAAAATTCTGTCCTAGAATAGTGATTTTGGAAGACAGAATGAAGGTTCCATCTTTTTCCTCTCAGCAAGTAAATGGATCTAATCGGTCTAATCTTTCAAAACCAGGAATATTACAAACTCCTATCCCTATACAAGATGCATCAACTTCCATAACATCTGCTTCAAAGGTACCTTCTTAACAACATATTCATGTTGGGAAACGTAGACCTTTGTATCAGAAGTATGATATATTGAAACACTTGTCCCATGTACCAGCCAATTTTCAATTCTAGATGCTTTGAATCTATCAAGAGATATTCGAGAAGCACACATCGAGGCTTTCTCAAGTCCCCGGGGGTTTGAAACTGAAATTGTTGCAGCTAAATTCTATCACATAGAGAATAATCCTGCAGAATTCTATGAAATAATATCTTTTACCGATGAGGATGATGATGATGTCATGCATGGGAATATTAGACCTTTGTACTTATCTGAAAAGTTCAATGGTGTAGATGTCCGAAGAGATTTCATTGACAATTGTTCAGGAGTCAACCTCATGCCCATTCGTCCACTTCGTCGATTGGGCCTCATGAAGTCTGATTTATCTCCTTCTACCATGATGTTACAAGGATATGGTAAAAATGAACAAGAAACACAGGGTGAAGTTACACTCAGAACTCAGTTTGGAGATCCTGTATCAAATTCAGATTCCATGGTTATTGATCAAGACTCAGCTTTCAACATCTTTCTTGGAAGACCCTGGCTAAATCAATATGCGGTTATCCCTTCATCATACCATCAATGTCTCTAATATTGTTTCTATGGTCATGTTGGGAAATTGTATGGTGATAAGGCCCAGTTCAAGACATGTGAGTCTCAATACATTGAGGCAGAATTCTACCACAGGAAGGGAAGAGCGACATCCACAACAAAAGAGATTACCAAAGTAAATGGGTCATATGGTTTGGAGAAGATTCCAGTAAATCCATTTACACATGTGAGTATAGATTATGTGTTTCCTATCATTCAAATTGACAAGATAGACCCAAATCAAAATACACTTATGGAAAGATCCATAATTTCAGTTACGGCAATCGAGCCAGACAATATGGGAGAAATTGGAAACTGACCAAGCAGTGATAAAAGCACAAATGGTGACGTATTCATTTCATCTGCTGAAATCCAACAATTCTATAATTCGCCAATTAGGATAGAAGAAGATATAACAACATCTGATTTGAACAATGATGTTGATTCTCAATCCATCATCTCCTCTTTATTACCCAAAGATGACCCTTCCTCATCAATTGGGTCGAAATTGGAAGCTTCTTCTTCAAGATGTGAAAATTTTGACATCTCTTCTGATCATGAAAATTATTCTTTATCATCTACTATTCAAGTTTAAATGTAAAAAATAACACATGACGAAAAATAAGAGGAAGATCTCAGAGATGCTCCTCTAGTATTTTGAAGAGGTTATCTCTATTACTGTGGCTGACCTTAGAGAAATAAATCTGGGTACAAAAGAAGATCCATGCCCCACTTTAATCAGTGCAGCCATGACTGTTGAAGATCAAGTGATGTATATATATTTTCTAAAGAAAAAAAGATATATATTTTCTTGGAACTATAGAGAAATTCCCTCGCTTGATCCTGATATTGTTACTCATCATTTCGGTTTTGCAGAGGAACATTGAGGATTTAAGCATGCCGTAAGAAGAACACACCCAACTTATGATTACAAAATTGAAGTTGAAGTGGATAATCTTATCAAAGATAACTTCATCATAGAATTGAAATATCCCATGTGGTTGGCTAATATTTTCCCTGTAATGAAGAATAACAGACAAATTAGAGTTTTCATCGATTTCAGAGATCATAATCGGCATTGTCCTAAGGATGATTACCCAGTTTCGATTACAGAACTTTTATTGGATGAAACAACTAGCTATGAAGAACTTTGTTCATGGATGTATATTCTAGATATAATCAGATCTGAATGGCCATAGAAGATAAGGAATCCATAGCCTTTGGAGCCCCTCAGGGTGTGTTTTGCTACTGAGTAATTCCCTTTGTCTTAAAGAATGCAGGTGAAACATATCAGCATGCCATGCATCGTATCTTAAATACCTTATTAGAGAAGTTTATTGAATGATATGTATACTATTTTGTGGTTAAATCCAAACAATGTTCAAATCACTAGCATGATTTGGAAGTAATATTCCGAAAGCTTCGACAATAAAATTTGAAGATGAACCACTTAAAATGTTCTATTAGGGTAACCTCAAGAAAAGTTCTCTGTTTTGTTGTACGGAATCGTGGTATTGAAGTCGTCCTTAGAAGACCAAGTCAATACTGGGTATGTCACCTCCTCGAAATTTGAATGAATTAAGAGGAAATCAAGGAAACTTAGCCTATATTCGGCGTTTGATCGCCAATTTGGCAGGAAAAAGTTTACCCTTTACAAAACTGATGAAGAAGGGAGTTACTTACCAGTGGACTGAATAATGTCACGAAGAATTCGATATTCTCATGAATTACCTATTGATTCCACCCATACTCATGCGACCTGTTTAAGGAAGACCACATTTCCTCTACGTGACAACTCTAGAATGATAATTGGGTGCCTTTCTTGCTCAAAAGAATGATGCTGGGAATGAAAACAACCTATACTATCTTAGTCAATCTATTCTTGAAGCAGAAACCTGGTATTCATGTATTGATAAGTGCTTCCTGGCATTAACCATTGCATTTCTGAAGTTGAGATACTACCTGCAACATCACGAGGTCCAATTAGTATCTTTCAATAACCCGCTCAAATTCATCCTTAGTCGTCCAATGATTACAAGATGTCTGGCAAGGTAGGCAGTTATTTTTATCAATTTGACATTCATTATGTGTCTCAAAAGGCGATAAAGGGCCAAGCTCTAGCTGATTTCCTAGCTGAACACCCTTTAGTGGAAGATGCATCTTTAGATATTGAACTCCCTGATGAAAAAGTCTTCTCTATTAAAGAAATTCATTAGTCATGCGAAATGTATTTTGATGGTGCTTCTAGAAGTCCAATAGGGAGGAAAATGCAACAACCTAAATATAACGATGTTGGATTAGGAATTGTGCTCATTTATCCAGAAAATGGAGTGTTACCTTATTCCTTCTTATTGTGGGAAGGTGGTACCAATAATGAAGCAGAATACCAAGCTCTCATTGCAGTCTTGGAATTAGCGCTTCAATCACAAGTGAATCACTTAAAGGTGAAAGGTGATTCAGACCTGGTAATCAAACAATTCAATGGGGATTATGCCATCATAATAGAAGAACTAATCCCATTTTATGATTATGTCGGAGAGTAAATGGCTGAATTCCCTACATAATTGACATTTTCTTATGTCCCAAGATCTCAAAATGCTCATGTTGATGCACTAGATAATATAGCCACATCTCCGAAAGATCCAAATCGGGATGAGACAACCACCAGTATTGCCCACCGTTGTTCAATTTCACCTTATGTTCGAATACGAAGAGAGGAAATTAATGAAATTAGTCTCATTCCTGAACCTTATAGTCATATTACAGGATGGATGTTACCTATCACGGAATACCTTCAAAATGGGACACTTCTACATGATAGAGCTGAGAAAGAACAAATCTGGAGATATGTGGTCAATTTTACTCTTTATGATAGCCTAGATCACCTAGAGAAAATTCATTACTAATGTGGTTTTGATGGAGATCTCTTCAGATGCATTGATCGTGAAGGGACAGTGGCTGTCATGAAAGAAGTGCATGCAGGAGTATATGGTGCCCACCAGTCTGGACATAGACTGTCTGATCAGATTTGATGGATTTGATACTTTTGTCCTTCATTGATACAATATTTTGTTGATTTCACAAAGAAGTTTCATTCATTCCAAGTACATTCCATCTTCATTCATCAACCTCCAGAGTTTCTTCATACAACTAAATACTCATGGCCATTTTCCACATGGGTAATGGATGTGGTGGGACCTTACCCTTCGGCTACGACCAAGCAGTTTAAGTACATTCATACTGCCACCGACTTCTTTTCCAAATGGGTAGAGTCAATACCTCTCAAGGAAGTCAGTTCTAAATGTGTTGTTATCTTCATCAAGTCTAACATCATTACCAGATTTGGTGTCCCTCATACCATATTGACGGAAAATGGCACCAACTTAGTTTCATCCGAGGGGGAGAAGTTGTATCAAGAATACAACATCATATCCAACCATTCATCTCGGAATAATGTAGTGGCCAACGGCCAGATAGAAGCCTTCAACAAGACTCTTTCAAATATTCTAAAAATGTTGGTGGATAAATATAAGAGGTCATGTCCTGATAAACTCTTTCATGTTTATGGGCTTATTGGACTACCACCCGCACTGCAACGCGGTCAACTCCATAGTCATTGGTATATGGAACGGAAGCAGTATTTCCAATTGAAGTTCAACTACCCTCACTCAGAGTTTCCATTTGTGATCAATTATCTACAGATGAACAATCTCAAAAGTGATTTGATGAATTGGAACGGTTGGATGAGAAAAGATTGTGCACTTTTCACCACTGGGAAGTTTATTAGAATCGAATATCCTGAGCTTTTAACAAAAAAGTTCATCTTTGTTCATTCATTCAGGGAGTATTGGTATTTGTTCTCAGAACTCCAATGATACCAGGAACAAAACCTCTCAATCTTGAGCCAAAATGGGAAGGACCATAATCAATATATAGGGTCTACTCCATTAGAGCTTATTCTTTAATATCAAGGGATGTAAAACTCATCACTACTCCAACCAATGCCATATTTTTTAAGAAGTATTTTGTATAAACAAAAAATATATCATCAATGGTCTGGTATGACCTTAAACTGCACCACCGTCCAACAAGACGTTAAACGTAATAATCAACAGTCCATGCATATGACCCTAAACTATTTACAAGTCCCTTACGTCCAGCAAGACGTTAAACTACATCGTCTACGGTCCACGCATATGACTTTAAACTATTCACGCTTTCGTCCAACATGATGTTAAACTGTGAAAATGTCCCTAATTTGTCCTCACGACATGACATTAAACAGCACAGTCCCCCTTCCGTCCAGCATGATGTTATACTGCACCATTCATGGTCCAGGCATATGACATTAAACTATTCGCACTTTCATCCAACATGACGTTAAACTCTGAAAAAGTCCCTAATTTGTCCTCACTGCATGACATTAAACTGCACATTCCCCCTTCCATCCAGCATGACGTTAAACTGTACCATCCACAGTCCATGCATATGACTTTAAACTATTCACGCTTTCATCCAACATGATGTTAAACTCTGAAAAAGTCCCTAATACGTCCAACATGATGTTAAACTGTGTCCCCCTTCATCATCCATGCTATATGACGTTAAACTATATAGAAGTCTGTTTTGTCCAAAGTGACGTTAAACTGTATTGTCCCCATCATCATAACTACATGATGCTAAACTGTAGAGAAAATCTTTTAATACGTCCTAGATGACATTAAACTGTACTTTGTCCATGATACATGACATTAAATTGTGCATCAACAATAGTCCTAACTGCATGACCTTAAAACTGCATAGTCCCTTCATATGTCCTACATGACATTAAACATTGCATCATTAGGGTTGTAACTACCTCATTTTTCTCACACCGAGTATGACTCACGTGACCTTAGAGAAAACGTCAACCATAACACCCTCTCTGGGTCATTAACCATGTGTAAGACCCAACATCATTTTTTAGGTTTTTGTCCCCAAAAACAACTTGATTATTAATTCATTCCTTAATTGAACTACGCATACTTTGATCCTTAACTTCCAGGCTGGGTACGTAGGCAACCTCCCAAGGTTCCAGCCCCAAACCAATCTCTTCCCATCAGTTCACCTCCATCTCATACGATGTTTATTCATGAAACCGTCCCATAGAATCAATATATTTACATTGGTTCACTTTCGTCCTTGTTATATGACATTAACTATACAACCCTTTTGTCCAGTATGAAAACAAACTACAATATTCTTTCATACCCTCACCTTAGAGGGAACCATTATTTACATTGATTTTTTCAATCATGTTTCATTTCAAAGACTACGTGCATACATGGCAATTCCCAAACCTTTTACCTTAGGATAAACAATAATTGTACTAAAGTCCCCTTTCACCCTTCACATGTACAAACCAAATTTGAATAGAGGGTATTTGTAGAACTAAGTGGGCTTGATTTCCATCCTTATGGGATACATAGGAACGTTCGAGTGTCCCTCGAATCTAGCCCCAAGTCTTTTTGGCCTAACCCTAAATTCCACTTCCAGTCCCTTGGCTAAAAAGTCCCCATGAAAACACACACTGTATATTTCTTACAATGGTCCAAGCTCTATGACCCTAAACTAAGATCTCTAATCCTTTTATCCCACAGGACATTAAACTGTAGTTCAAGAACAATGTATAGCTTGATTCCCATCCTTATGGGATACGTAGTGAAGTCCAACATTTCCATTCAGAACCCAGCCACAACATGATTATGGCTAGCATTGATTTTTGTATCTTTGTATACATTGGACAATACCCATCTTTATGTGTCATAATCCAAACCTTAAATATTTTAAGATCATCATAACCCTTTTCTTTACTTTTAGTCACAAAAGTGTCAAATTTCTGAGAGTTCCTTTACCTGACTATGCAGTATGTGCCCATAGGAGGCCTCGCATAAACAGTCTTCATAATAGATTTGTTAGATAAAAGATACTATTGTTTGACTATGCAGCGAATTCCCAAAGGTGGCCCGACATAATTCAACCCCCTAATGGGTTTTTTAAATAATGGTAACATCATTCATGGGAAGAAAGCCTCTTTTTTCCATATTGGTCATAAATGATAGTATGTAGGGGTTCACAAAAATAGCCATCCTTAAAAAATTGTCCCATATCCTTTTTCATGATCTAAAAGTATTCAAGTCTATGGTTTATATTCTCCTTCCCAACGTTTGGTACAAACCTTCGTAGAAGTTATATCCATCCAGTTCTTCGATAATATTGTTTAGAAATATCTTCTCCATATTCAAGTACCTCTTTGAATACAGAAAACTCTATACTTTGGAAAATTTGAATCTCCATAAACTTTCACTGGCATTTAGCAGTAGAAAGGTAAATTTTTTCGAGTTCTTTTGCCTGACTATGCAGCATGTTCCCTTAGGCATCCTTGCATAAAAATTCCACATAACATACTTGTCAACCAAAAGATAATATTATTTGACTATGCAGCCAATTCCCTTAGGTGGCCCTGAATAATTCAACCCCCTAACGGGTTTGTTAAATAATGGTAACTTCATTCTTGGTAACTACTTCTTCAAATGACTTTTAGCTCTTTTTCATATAATTCCTCAGATTCAAATATTCTTAAGTCATAGTTTACATTTTCCCCCTCAAACATCAGTGTGGTAATATTTTTTCAGATAAATTGTCAAGGAATTGGGTCAATTTTAATCAATGTTGGTCAAAGCTATTTCGACTGTAAACATTATCCTCCTTCTGTCAGACGTTCATGACTATAAACTACCCACAAAAGACAAGAGAACTTTGAATAAAAGTCATGTTCTATCTAACTAAACATACATTTTGTATTATTTAGGTAATTTTGAGCAATTAAGTGTTTCAAAGATTGTAGGGTTATTTATATTAATCCTAGTAAAAATCAATCGATGCTTACTAGGCCCATTGGATTAGGTAAAATTTAAAGTAGGTAGTGAAAGAATACAAGCTTAAATGATTAAAGATAAAATTACTCTTCATTGATGCACAAGAATAAGAGGGTAATCCACATATTAGAGCCCCTTCTCTTTTTCATGAGATTAAAAAAGACTGTCAATATAAGTCTTCACTTGATGTACAAAATCCCGAGCTTCATCAGCAGCTACTTGAAGCTCGTGAACTCGAACAGCTTCACTCTTCTCAACTTTATGATGATCCATCTTGGCATCTGCAATGGATTTCATACCATTAGTTGGAGCTCCCTCCAATGAATTATTGAGCTGATCAAGTTCCCCAGTAACAGCATCTAACTGTTGTTGGAGCTGCACCTACTGGATGAATTTTTTATTGATTTTTCGCTTCATCTCCTTTATCTTGGAAGCATAATCAACCTCAGCTCGAGATGCAGTACCCTCAAATTCGCCGATGTTAACTGAATATTTCACCCTGGTCAGATCTTCGCAACACTTTTGCTCCTGCTCCTTCCTGAAGATGACCTGTTTCACCGCGGCATAGATCTTTTCATATCCAAAATCGCTAAGTCCTAGCATGACAAACTGGGATGACATTCGAGGGATATTTGATGATAGATCTTCTAAATACACCTCAGATATGATTTTCCATATGTTGTTCCATGCCTTGCGTCATGAAAAGATGAACTCTTTAAGCACCTCTGGGTCTGATTCAACATCATCATCAAAGTGGGGCATGTAATCTGGGATTAATGCACTTAAGGAAGTGCCATGTTCTTCTATTTCCCCCCTAACCTATGCTTCTTCAATTTCAATTCCTGTTGGGGAAGTGGTTGAGGCCTCACCTCCAGATCTAGCCACAATAGTTGATGGAACTGCATTACTAGTTGAAAGCTTTGGTTAGCTTAAAAGGTTAACAAATGAATTGATTGTCTTGCAAATTAAGTACAATCACAAATATTGTTATCCCTTACCGAGTGGTGGATCAGAAACCCGAGATGTCACCTCCACATCTTTCCCAGTCTCAATAGGATCTTCAAGATGGGTCTTAGGAGGGTTTACTAGGTTTAGCTCTACTTGAGCTAATGTTTCTACTATAGTAGGGTTGACATCAATGTACACAACCTATTTAGGCTTTGGTAGTTCAGTAGCTTTTATAGATGGATCTACATATAATTTTTAGTCATGATTAGAAGTGTAAATTATAAGAAAATTTACTCGTCGAAAGATAACACTCACTCCCATGGACTTCTAAATCACATGAAAACTTAGCATGATCATAAAATTCTACGAAGGAAATGCGATGATTCATCATTCCATCCAATGATATTTCAGAATCCGGGTTAGTATCAAAAGTGGGATTGTTTGATGTGTCTTCTTGATGACTTACATCTTACATCCCCTGACCTTGGACAACATCTTCGGATAAAATCGCAGCATCAGTTGCAACAGCCGCCAGAAGATCTAATGCAGTAGTTGAACCTGAAGTATCACATAATAGATGCCAGTCAGTGTTTCATTCAACATTTTTATGAAGAATTATTGAATTACCAGAAAGAGGTTCTTCTCTTCTTGCAACAACAGTAGGTGGGATACTGGGAATAGATGTAGCTCTTCTCCAGAAGCATCCAAGTCATCTTGAATTTGTAATTTTTCCACAACACCCTTCATGGTCCTTGAAGGAGGATCAGTCCTTTCCCTCAGAGGGGAAATTGAGGAATCCCCTGCAATCCCAAGGATTATGAGCAATCTATTTAGTTGTTTAAAATTCATGATTTTCCGAAGGACATACCACTACTAATAATGTGTTTAGCGGTGGACTTCCTCCTTCGTCGCCTTTATCCTTTTGGTTTTCTGGGATTTTTGGCAGCCTCCCTTATTGGAACTTGAATTGGTGTGGGGAAAGCCAAGTGAAACTCCTCATCCATAGCCTACTGGCCTGGAGATATCTCACCCGGTTCACGAGGAGATTCATCAGCAGCCCCGATGGTAGTACAACTAGGGATATACTATGGCAAAGGAACCTGAGTATTTTTGGCAAGCTGCAAGATGAAGAAAAAAATTTCCTTGAATAATAAATATTCGACTAAAATCACGGTACAAAGAAAATAAGGAATGAAAACATACATCTTCTAGATCCACATACTGATGACACTCCTCATCATTGGCGCGATGATCCATCATTTCCTTCACACTCTTGGTGATAGGGATAGAATCATTGGTGTCATATATGTAGTCTTTCAACTCATTGACATAGGGTCTTACTTCATCAGGGTTATCTTTGAAATGAATATTTTCCGGAGCTTGAAGTGTCCATATTTCCGGAAGACGTAACCCTTCACATAGCTCCATCCAGATAGTTTCAATGTCTCAGTATACATCCCTCCATGTCTGGATGGCCTCTGGTCTTAGATATGTAGGTGTACACGAAGGTTGTGAAGGGGGTCCAACAACCTCGGATTTTAATTTCTTCCTATCTCCTACAACTATAAAAAGAGAATGAAAACATGTTACATTATAAAGTTACTTGAAATTAAATTGCATCAATAAAGTAACTCACAATGAGTTTATGGAGTGGATCTATTGATTCTTATAGGGGGATTATATACGACATGGGGTCGTTTTGACACATGTTGTATCTCCTAATAATCTGATGAATCAGCCTCAGTTGAAGAACTCGGTGAACTAGCTTCAGGAGTGAAAGAATCACCTAACACCTAAATTGTTTCTTTCACAATGGTTCTCTCCTTCTTCCCAACCTGGACAACATTTTTATTCAATATGGCCTTAGGATATGACACTAACCAGTTTTCAGCATACCATACGGTCAATTTTCTTACCGCTTCAGTATTTGGTAAGTCAAAGACTGCCCCAGTCCTTTCCATAGACGTTAGCAACCATAGTTTCCGAGCAACCATTGGATGCTGCTCAGATCTGAGGTGCAATGGAGGAGATAGAACAGTTGTTTGTAGACACTTTAATTGTCATGCCAATCTATATGGAGCATAGGCCTCACATATAATTTCCCCATCAATTCTGGTGGCCAATACCCCATCTCTGCAGGCCAGCATATCAGACATCTGTTCCAAGTTGGCTGATACATCATCAACAAATCTCACTGTTGGTGGATTTCCATAGGGAAATAAGGGGAATTCCTTATTCATACCCATCCTTGGCCTAATATCATAAACATTTAGGTACAAAGGAAAAATTCCAGAGAAGGCCTGAACAGATGTCCTGAAAGATCTTCCGGGAATCTGTATTCCATTTTGAAAATCATATGTCCCGAAGTGAGTGGTGATCCATCCCCATAAAACATGAAATGGTCCCACTAATCATAAAAGAGACATACCCATATAGACATTCTGTACGCTCCTGTGAATCTTTTCCAAAACTAGGTTAGTCAACCCCACTATCTTCCTCTCATCCAACTTGGTTGTGATAATGAAGGTCTCTGGCCTGGCGCCTCCCTTCGAATCTCTAATTGGAAAAATATAGACACTAATCCATAAGGCTAAAAAGCCTTCCAGATGGGACTTCTCTGGTGTTTTATGATTCACTTCATAGCCCCATTTCTCTAACTCTCCGGTTTCTAGAGTCGGCCAGAATGTTCAAGGGATACCTCTCTTATTTGCTCTAGGGCAGTTAGTAGGACGAGTAAAAGTGGGACCCTTTTCCTCTTCTTCTTCTTGAGAAACACATTGATCCATTCCTTTGGATGAATATCCCTTCTAGAATAAGTCTTTGAAGTCTTTAAGATTTTGAGCTTATTATAAATCTTTAATAACTCTCGAACCAAATCTGGGGTCTTCTCTGGATCATTCATGGTTTCCTTTGGAGGGACAAATTCATCATATATATCAGCGATGATTGGAACCCCTGAGATCTTGTAGACATCCCACAAACTAATGACAACTTCTCCATGGGTCAGATGGAAAGCATTAGTTTCTGGGCTCCAGCAGCTAAGCAATTCCGGTGCAAAATTATCATTCCTATAAACATATGTATGCCCAGCCCAGAAGGATTCATAAATTATTGCTCCCTTCAAATCCTCGATAAACTCTTCACAAGTTTGTCACACCCAATAAAACCACATCCAATTTGGCTTCACCCCTCCTTTAGAACGGAATTCCCATTTCTCCTTCCAGCCTTTGGATTTATCCATCTGAGAGTATTGAATGACTGAAGGATAAAAATGTGTTTGCAGCTCAGGCTTGTGAAGTTTCAGATCTGGAGAAGACGAGCTATGATGCATTATATAAGCTTTCTTTACTGTTTTAGCATTTTAAAATGTTCTTGCAATTGATACATTCACTAAATAAAAGATGGTATACGACTGAAACCAGGAAGGCGAGTGATAATTCTTTGCCTCTAGAATATTGACATCTTGAAAAGTAACCATGAACATACAAAGGAAAATAGATGATGTGTTGGAAATCATGATGATATTTCTTCAGATGCTTATCCATGTCCAAAAGAGTTATTTCACAGATGGAATAGTAATCATGGCCAACGATGTCCATCATCTAATCAATTATTTTTCTCTCTAGTTCATCAGCAGTTTTGATTCTCTTTGGAGCCATTAGATCTGCACAAATGTTGAATAATTAACTCTTAAAGTATGTTAATATTTCATAATATTTGTGAAGGATTTGAAGAAATTGGCTAAGTCATTATGGTGTGCAAGTCCCATAGTTGGCGTGTAAGTCTCCTTAGGTCACGGAAGTATTGGGCACACAGGTTTCACCGCGCTACTCTAAATACCATAATAGTAGCATGACACAAGAAACAGAAGCGTGAAACAGCAGAATCACTTGCGCAGACAAGTGAAAGCCGAGAGCCATGCTGCGCGCTGAGAGCAAGAAATCTGTGAAAGCTGAGTGCTTTGCGTGGAATGTAGTCCTCTATTTATAGACACGACCAGAACCCTGCGCGCCGTACCCTGCGTGACTAAAGGTCGTACCCTTTCACGCCAGACCCTGCGTGCCCAAAGCTCTTTTGCACGCCCAACATTGCGCACCCCAATTTCTTTTTGATTCTCGATTTCCTCATAGTCAAATCCTCATTTAATTTGGATCCAACTCTTAGGGGGGAATTTTGTTGACACTCCTTTCATCACAGATTCTAACCACTAAAAAAAGGAAATACCATGAGGTCAATGTGATTCATCCCTTGGAAAAATATCAAAAAATGACAATGGAAGGAATAAGAATAACATTCTAAAAGGGTCGCACAAGTTCTACAATGGTAACGCAAGTACACTTGCGCGCCGCAATGGTCGTGCAAGTACACCTACGTGCTATAATAGTCCCACAAGTACACTTACGCACCCTAGGTGATAACCACCCAGGCTCTTCTCCTGCCTATAAATACCCCAGGTGGGCCACCCATTTGAAGTAGGATTTTTTCCAGAATTCAGATTTAGAGCTTTGAACACCCAAGTATATTCTTCAGGTCTTTAGAACACTTCTATGGTAATTATTTACCTAGAATGGAAGGTATAAATAGGAGGAGTATGGTCTAGGTGTTAGAATCCACTAACACTTGAGCGCCTAAGTTGTTTTACCCTCAAGGGAAATGAACGTACTTGCGTGCCGCCCTACTTCCTCACCAAAACTTGTGCGCCTCTCGTCTGGATGTACCTCACAATAATTATAAAGGAATTGGTCAAGGATCACCCATGTATTACCATTCCGGTTTACAAACGTGCAAGTACCCATGTGTCCCGTAGGTATAACTGTGCGACCAGGACTTGCGCGCCCACGCAGTACCTGCACACCTGCCAGGGCTTGCATGCCCCTGCCATTTCGGGTGCCCTTTTTTCCCATTTCACCAATCTAATTCCATTCCACCTCTCTTATTCAAAGATTCAGTCTTCAAGACACTCTTCAAATCCATTTACGGCATGATTTCTTGATTTGACATTTTTATCTGAAAGGAATTATGTGGAATATCTCTCAAAACCTAGTGATTTACAAATCTTTATGTCACTAAAGATTGAGATTTCATTCATTAAACCTCATCCATTAAGATGAGAGAAATCATTAACATGGGTCACATTTTCAAGAATAAGCCCGAGTCATAATTCTTAACCTGGCCTCCTATTCATGAATAAGCCCCAGTCATAATTCTCAAATATGGGCCTCCTTTTCAAGAATAATCCCCAGTCAAAATTCTCAAATATGGGCATCCTCCTTAGGAGTAAGCCCCATGTCCCTTAAATTTTCAAGTCCCTTAGCCTAGTCCTCCTTCTCTAGAGTATGCCCGAGTATTAATTTCTCTTAACCAGTTTTAATTTACTTTTGATTTGGGGCTTCATTCTCAAGAGTAAACCTCAATCATAATTCCACTCTTAACTTGGGAATTGTCCTTAGGATAAGCCCCATGATTAGAGTATCCAAATCTCCATAAAGTACATATACATTTATGGACCTTGTTCATGTATTTCTTCCCTTATGTAAATCCTAATCCTCATCTATTTTGGGTAGTCATAAACACATAAGTCCCAAATCATTGCATCATTCATGGAACAATTGTCTGGTTTCACCAATACCTCTTGTTTATCACACCGAGCAAGACTCACATGAGCTTAGAGTGTTAAATTAATCATGACTTCTTTTTGTGAGCCATCAATCATGCATAAACATAATACTCTCTTATTCGAACTATGTGGGTCCTGATTAGTTTTCCAAAAAAAGGATACGTAAGTATCCCATCAATGGTTACGATCCCAATTCTGAAATAATCCATGTCCTCATAAATAACAGTAAACATCATGTTCCCCACTGAGTGGATTTAAAACCAGTATGGTTATCAAAATGACCAAGAGAATTTTATGTATTTTAAGGATACCATCAACTAATAATCATTTACAAATAAAGATGATTCTTCAATGATTAAGAAACTCAAATACATATAAAAGATTTTTTGAATTTCTTACATATCAATCATTGATTGTCAAACTAAAGGAAGCTCATTTTTTACTTGGTAATGTAATAAGGATGCATGAACATAACTTAAATCTATAAAGAGAGTCCTGGATTAGACAATAATTCCCCTTAAAAAGATGAGATGAGTCTGACCTCCCATCCTCTCGACCAATGAAAATTCTTAATCAACATCTATTCACAACTAATGAGCACCTACCATTGGAAAGGAGGTCCAAATTGATATTGAATCATTTGATGTTTCTGGTTCTACAAACAAAACTGTTAGAAACCGATTGGAATGTTTGAACCTTCAATCAACGAGGTCATCCCCAAATTGAGAGGGAAATAGTATGTGAATAAAGAGACTTCCGATGGTGGAGAAGACTATCTGCAGAATAAAATTTGGTCTCCCAAATGAATGGGTTTCTCAATAGAGTTTCACCACATAGTGCAACATAGTATGCATTGAAAAAACAACATCACATGAAGGATAAATTCCAAGTACATGTGATAGGCGATTGAATCCTTAATGTGAAATTTGAAGGAGATGATCTGAGGACAATTGAAATATGTTAAAATCATACTTCTGTAGTTATTCTATGAATAATGGTTCTCTGAACTAGTTATTGGGTATAATACTCCCTCTTAGATTCTCAAAGTAAAATTTTATGTGTACTAGGTTGATACATTGTGGATTGAGAAGATAAATCATAGATAGTTTGTTTGAGTAAATAAGAATGAAACATACACCTAATATTATATTTTCACCAAGGATAGTGAATTTGGGGAGAAGAAGCTAATAGAAAATCTATATTTAGTTATTCAAGAAATATTAATTTTGATTATGGAAATCTAATCTATTATTCATTGATTTAACAATCACAAATAAATTTTTATGATTCGATCTATATGAAAAATAAGATATATTAGTGTAGATGGTTTTACACTGAAGAAGAAGATGAGCAGGAGAGAAGAACAAATTGTGACCAAATTATTATTAGTTTATTATGATTTTGGCCATGGAGAATTCAGTTAATCAATCTAGATCACCCAAATTTTTGTGACTAGTGAAAGAATATGATTGTACATATATAAATTTTCTTATTGTGATGATTAAAGGAGAGTTACTTGTATGATATAAAGAATGTATGATGTGAAAAGAAGAAAGTCAAATAAGTTCTGTAGAATCTAAAAGGTCTCAATATTAGGAAGATATTATTGGACTTAAAAACCTTCATGAAGGATAATACTACCATGGGAGGATGAATAAAGATCTATAATTTTTCTATAAGAAATAGTATCTTTGATGGTAGTATAATGATCCATCCAGTTAAAATAAAATACAAGATATTGGGTTTTTTAATGTTCAATTTGATTGTAAGGGTATATCATAATCATTGTAACTAAACAAAAAAAATTATTCTTTTTATTTTGTGATCATGATTATTTCCAATCATGATAATGTCTTGATACTCTAATTAATCAGAAACCCCTGTAAAAATAATGTGGGCTGTCATTTTATATTTTATATAAATGAATGTGATATATTAATGTTAATATGATAATCAATATACGGTCATATCTAATAGGTGCTATGATAAAAAGTATAAATTGGATTATAGTCCCTAGCCACACCACTCTTAATGTTAAGTATATCCCAAACCGGTCCCCTCGGTATTTATTAGAATGACACTCATCCTCAACTATAAAATGGCTCTTGATCTCCTCTTCTATTCCCACAATCAAATGACATTATTCATAATTCCTACCCAAATAAATTCTTATAATACTTCCCCTAACACTCTAAGCTATATTTTGGGTAAAAATATATCCTAGTAGAAAATTATTACAATCTAATGGAGGATACATAAAGAAGAGGTAATGATCTTCAACGACCATATTTAATTTATTTTATTAACCTCATAAATTAATTCATATAATACCATGATAATTTAAATAAATAAATAAATTACATGTAATATTATTTTTTATAATAATTCATGTAACTAAAAACAACTTTGAATCAGTAAAATTGGTTACAAAATCATCATTTGGGTGTATGTTTGAGAACCTCCTTTGGAACCGATTCCATTTTTTCTATTTAAACATCTAATGGTTTTGTATGATTATATAAATAATGTATATATATGTTATTGATAATTTATTTTTAACCATGTAATCACTACAATAAGGAATTATTATATCCTCCATTCTATGTGAGATGCAATAATGTCCTTCCTGTGTATGGCTGACTACCGTCTCGCAAAATCATGTCACTCATCATTCACAAATGCTTCACTGGGAATGTTATAAAGATATAGATAATTATTGTATGTGACATAAATGAAGCAATTTAAATTTTGATGTCATATTAATCATTCTATAAATATAATATATATTATTATATTTCATACCATTCACATAGTTAAATATATTAACATCATTATTGTACATGTAGACTACCACTTCACGATGTGTTCTAACACTATTTTAATCATAACATTACATGGATGACATGAATTTTATGATAATTTGTTATATTTGATATTTTGACCATTTTTATTTATTATATATTACATTAATTCTTTTAACAATTAACATTGGAAAATGGAAATGTTAATCATGTGTACTTAAAAACTACCATCTCCATGATCATAACAGACTTCAATTTTCATAAAAATAATTCATGATTGGGTTTTAAATTTAAATTTATGTAAAAATATGACAATAATATCATGTATAATATAATTTATATCATGTAACTACATAATATTCTCAAGAAATATATCATTAATTATAAAACATGCATGATAAATCAATCCAAATAATATCTGAAACAATGAAAATAATTATTTAATATTATTTAATATATGATAACTTGTTATGAAAGGATAATATCTGAAACTTTTAAAATTAATATCGTTTTGTTAAATTATAATAACATGTTTAGAAAATATTTACTAAATTTTAAATCATAATAAATTTAAAAGAATGTTCTTTGTAAGTGATTACCTATCAATTTCAATTCCTTTGAGTATTTTTTTATATTATGATCTAATTCAATTTCTTATTTTTATAGAACATAACATTTATATTTACTATCACAATTCATTCAATAAATTATTTATTTTATTACTTAATTTGACATATTTCATCCAAGGGGATTTGATAAAAAAATTAAAATGTGATAGAGGATATTGTGTTATCATTCTTTTTTTGTAAACTTTCTGTTGAACCGATAACATTATTAAAAACATTAATCATTATAAATTACATTTCTATATAATAACCATGTTATTATATTATTTATATGATTATTTTCTAAACCATGTACCAGTGGAATCAAATAGTATTTACATGGAATGTTATTTAAGTATGTCGAGTAATATTAACTAATATATATCCCTGAAAGAGAAAATTTGTGTTCATATTTTTAATCAATTAAATAATTTTATTTTATTTTAATGATATAACCCATGAATTTAAAATTTTAATTAAAATAATGGGTAATTTGGATTAAATATTGAAAAAGGTTAAAAATGTGAAAAGTGCTTAATTCTAGAATTTTGACATGTTTTTTACCACATGTTTTTTTCATAAGGATTAAATTATTAATAAAATTTGAGTGACTCTTTTTTTACTAGATTCCTCGAAATGTGTTTTCAATTTTGTATTTAGAACCATGTACTAGTCTTATTATGTAGAGTCCCAGAACATTCATTGAAGTTGGGAAATTCATAAGTTGGACATCATGGACCACATCACATTAATAGATTTTTATCTCGGTCTACACATATCCTATTTAAGGGATTTTTCTTTTAATATAACAAGGACTCTTACGAGTTTATGTACAATAAATTTCGTTGATATATTATTTTCTGAAGGTATCCTTTGAATGAATTATTTTGATGTAGGATTCTTCAAACCTTCATCTAGAAAAATTAAGAGTCCATAAAAAACATAACTCTTATATCTTTTGGCCAATGGAGCTAAAAAATTGATGGTTGATGAGAAAAAATGATTTGAAATATCATTTTGAATGATTCACTGTGTGATTCTATCATGAATCATAGAAGCGAAGCCTCATCGTTGAAAGGAGAATTCTGCCTCTAAAAGGATATGAACTGCAACCAATAAAACCACTATTCCTCTCTATCCCATTCAAGACACCTAAGAAGAGATCTTCACTCAGGGTGTATGACCAAAAATCTCCCCCATTTAATCATATTTATTTTTTTTTCATTTTTTTTATTTTTTTATATTAGTTGTAAATTGAATTTATTTTGAATAAATTAAAAGAATTCATTTTTTATTTTGTTTCCAATAATTAACTTATTCATTATTAAGAATAATAATAATAATAATTTAAAAATTACTAATTTGATTATTATTAATATAAATATTATTATTAGTAACAAATTCTTTGTTTAAAACTATATTATTTTCTCTCTCTGTCCTTTTACAAAAAATTATTTTATTATTATTATTATTATTATTTTAACATTTATTCTAAATTATTTATTACCTCATTCACAACTCTGTCATCCCATACATTCAACTTTGTGACATGTAACTCTTTGAAATTAGAGGCTAAATGTTGAGACTTGGTATGGGGGAGGTTATGGTGTTCTTTATTTCTCATTTACATTTATTTTATGTGTGTGGTAAATTTGAGTATCATGCTTGGGTGAGGCGAATGTACCCAATGTGGTGAAGGCCCCCAATGAAATTCAAAAAAAAATATTCTTATTCTCAAAAATAATAGTGATTAAGACATGAGATTTCCTGTATAGATTATCAAACTGAAATCAACATATAAAGGAAAATAGTGATTGAACCTAAGTCAAAACCTCAAAAGAATTATCTCTCTTCATTAACTAATTATGTTTTCATTTCATGATAGTCTAAATATTTTAAAAAAAATAATATTTCCACCTCTTTGATTTAATGAAAAAAAATGTGACAGTTTAGGTGATATATTTGATGTATGTGAACCACACTGGAAGGTTCATCTAGAGAGATAACCCTGGTCATTCATGTTGCTACACCTGTTCATCTATAGTACAGTTCAAGGAAAAATATAATTTCTTTTAATAACACCCCATAATAAGTTTCCTTCAAAAATTTCAACGTTGACGTGTATCTAATTGTATGTTTACATTAAATTTTATATTTTTACATTTTTTATACTTTATATTTTTATCCAATAATACCCTAAAAAATAAATCTTGCAAGATTTTTTCAAGGAATAAATAATTCAATACAAGTAATATTAACTCAGTTGTATAATAATAGAAAATAGATTTCAATAAATAAGCCCTCTAATAATGATTTTACATGCTTTTGATAATTGTAAAAAAGAATCAATGTGGCATAACATCATGGATCTCAACTGAATATTATATTTCAAGGGTTAAAGAGTTCTCAACTGTCAAAAAATGATTTATGAATAAGAAGGATGTGCATCTTGGAATTAATGATTTCACTAAATAAATACAATAATTTGGGGCCAAACCAGAGGTTGAGGATCCCAAATACATCCCTAGATATGATGATAATAAAATCCAAGAGGAAAATTTCATTGAATAAGTAATTCAGGTTGATCCACATCTGGGAGACAATACCTTTTTTTAAGTGAAAATCATTAATATTATTGCGACATATCTTTAGTAATACTCCCAATTTTTTAAATTTTAAGAATAATATGAATCTTATTATGACCTAGAGGAAAATGGAAAAAAATAAATTTCTCCATTTGAGGAACTCCCAGATATCCCTGAAGGCATTAAAAATCTACTAGAGGAAACCAATGAAGAGATATTAGTGTCTCTACCTAAAGAACATGAGATATATTAGGGATTACCTTTTTGGAAACCACTGTAAGGAGGAGAATAAGTTTCACATATCACAAAAATGTAATAGGATGTTCAATACCTCATCCTACACTCTGTGCAATCTATAACTCATTATGATGTGGTAATATATGGTGTACTATATCCATTTATCTTCCCTCAAGAACATGGATTATTCTCAAGATGATAATAGCCGCATGTGGTGGTAAAAATCAAAAAAGATTCATCAACCATCTGATTGTGGATAATAACTGGTACTTCCCTCTAGAAGGAGTACAAATGAAGGGTCCTCATGGGGGATCAAACTAAGATTTATCTTTACATTCTTTCTAGGTATATATATTTCAATATCATTTATTAATAAGTATTATAGCATGATGCACCATCCCTCTAATATGTTTTATAATTAATGACATGATCCATGTGATTAATTGAATTTTTTTATTTGTTCATAATGGTAGAAGGAAGCCACATAAGTGGAAGGGGAATAAGTTCCACTTCGAAAGGGAGACATATTTTAGTGATTATCTTTTAAAATCATTAAAAAAATTCAAAAAAAAATTCCGAGAAGTAAAGTTAAATTTCATACACAGGCACGGGTTATGTTTTACATGAGTTGTTTAGGATACATGGGTTTCATAGGAATAGAGTGATGTCATGTTTTAAATTTCAATATTAATAAGATTTAATTAGTAAAATGTAGAATTGAATTATTAAAATTAATATTTGATATTAAAATTTGGACTCATGATTTGATGAAATTAATTGATTAAAGTAAATGATTTTCCCTAACCACTTTTCATTCATTGGTTTTCTTAAATTAATAGGAATTGATTTATTATTATTAATATTTCCTTGAGTTATTATGAAATATCATATGTCTCATTCCTGGGAGTATTTCTAGACCATGTACTTCCTATTTTATCTTGAGCATTATTCATCAATGATATTTGTACATTCCACCAGCAAGAACATGTGTTGAAACATCCAAAATATATGACTATGAAAAATGCATTTAAAATGACTGAATTGTCTTATCAAACTCCACTTATCATTAAAATACAACCATGACATAAATCATTATATTATAACATTGTGTCCATGAATTATCTAGTTAGTTATGAGCCATGTTCATGCCATTTTTATCAATTTCTATCCTCCTCTTAGTTTTGGCATAATAATTTAATGTTAATGTTTGGGTGTAAAGGGATTCATGGGGGAGGATATGATATATATTGTAAATAGGATGTGAGAGGGTGTTATTTTCGTAATTGAGAAAGGTTTTTGAATCATTCCTTGCATTCTATTTTTCCCACTATTTATAAAAAAAGAAAAAATGGAAAAAGGAACCAAAAAAATAGAAAAAATGGAGTGTGATTTAGGAAAACCAAAATTCACAATTTCCCACACTGAGAATCATCTGATCCTATGTGGTTAGGTGATGGATGGGAGGTTATAACTGGTCATAATTTTAAATTAAAAAAATTAAAAAAGTAAAATAAAATATATTCAATAGGGCACACAAATGATTAATTATCCTTTATCTTGATTATAACCTTTACATTGAGTTTTATGGAAGTGGGATTTTCAAATGCTAAGGATAGAATTTCATTAAACATTTTGATATAATTCATTGTATTGAATAGATAATCCCCCTACATGACTCTAAATTATTAAATTCATCAAATCCCATCAACCATAATCTTCAGATTCATTTTAACCTTTATTTCAAGTCCTCATGATTTTACGAATCTTTTGTCATTATAATGTGGATAATGTCGTTCATTTACAAGCTATCATGATATGAAAATTTATTATATTAAATTGTATCATGATGGATGATATAAAAAAATAAAAAATGATGTATATCCTGACTTGGAATGATTAATTATAATGAATTGGGCATCAGGAATGAATGATAGGAGACGTTCCATCAAATTTCAATGGGAAAAATTAAATTATAGTATATGATTGTTTCTAAGAAAATTTTGAAAGGGAGTTGACATATTATGTATAATTTAAAAATATTATTTGAATTTGATATTTTAATTCATTATATTTCACTGAAATTTGAATACTGATAATTTTGGGGCCCTCTTATTTTTAATGATAATATTTCATGCTCGAAAAAAATCCTGGATTATTGTAGGGGTATTTGACAGAGAAAATTTATGTGAATATATTTAATTAAATAATGAATAGATTTTAATTCATCTCAATGATAAAACCTAGGTATTTAAATGTTTTATTGAAATAATAGTAAATATTGAGTTTTAATATCTAAAAATTCCATGAAAATGTTTTTAAAATAAAATTTGTTTTTTTGAGACTAGGCTCAATGGTAGAACATAATATCGAGACCTACAGTGCCTGAAATGTATTTTTAAAACTTTTTAATATTTATTAAGCCATCATATGAGTGGGATTTTATAACTTTTAAAACAATTAAAAGATAAAAAATATGAGGCTATAGTTGAACATAGAGTATCAATATTTACATAGAAAGGGCCAAATAGTTACTATCACGGTACAACATTGGAATATATTTTTTAGAAGTTAATAATATAATAGAGTAAATATTATTATTTTTTTCATATTCATTTAACTCATATATGACAACTCGAATTGAATATCCTCAGAAAACTGTTCATCTTATGAGGGAATTCTACACTTATGTAGATACTTTCCTCGACCAACGTGAGGAGAGGGTGAAATTTAATTTTTGGTCTCTTCAGAAGAAAAATAAAAAACCATAAATGATATTTATTATATCTATTTCCTTGTTACGTAGCTACTCATCAGCGCTACAGTGCAATGTTGAGGCGACGCTGAATCCCATTAATGGAGCGTGTTGGCAATGTTGCAATGTGCACATGTCTTATTTCTTAAATTATATAGGGAATTTAAGGTTGACAAAAACCATTTAATTCATATGATTATCGAGAAAATAAACATCTCCAATAATGAAGGCTGGTGAAATGGTTGATAGTATTGAAAACCATAGAGAGGAGATTCTATATTATAGATCGATGGATGATGGTGAATGATCATCCTTGAGAAATATCCTTTTTCATGTAGAGGTTTTATATTTTTCTATTTAAATTTTATTTCCCCATTTATTTTTTAAATGATGAATCCAGGTTAAATAATGAACATGATAAGACGTGGATTGATCATTTGTCCAAGTTGATTAATGATTAGAGATAAAAGGGATATATATATTAGTGATTATTCAACCATATTTTTGTTTTTCCATGATCCAACCAACAAGAACACATCTAGGTCAACAAAAAATTGATTTGTATAATTTGATGGGTTTTATTATGTGAGACTCATTCCCCTATCGTATTCTTTCATTCTTCTTATTCTACGTGGATAATGGAATTTGGAGGGGATAATATCTCCAATCCATACGGGACTACAATGACACACCAAACCATGGGAGAATGAAGCATCAGACATGAATGGTCGCAGTCAGGTGGGACATTGGAGAGGCAAGATCCCATGACATTATGATGGGTAAGAGGAACAAGGTCGCGACACCTAGGTCGTGGTAGCAGCAAGAGTCATCGGTAAAAAGGAGGGTGGTAGGTGTGATGTGGTACACTGGAACCGCACAGCGGTGGAAACACGTAGTGATAAGAAGCCATAGAATATGGGTGACACATGGTAGCACCGAAGGTCAGTGTTGGCTACGTGGAGTGGCAGCGTGGCACTCGGGCCAGCTGCGTTCATTCAGCAGGAGATCCTCAGTGATAGTTGGCCTCTTGGAGCAGGTCAACCTAGCTTCACGCCATGTTGACTAGGAAAGAAGATTTGATAATTGATTATGTCATCTTCTTGTATAAGAGGGGGACAATCATGTGGCCGACTAGTGTGATCATACCGGCCCACCCAAATGGTCGGGTTGGAGCAGCATGCCAGACCGAACATCGGGCATTGCCAGTAGTTCATACTGGGATGTTGAGCAGCTCTACAGGCTAGGCGCACAACCCAGTGGGATGAGTTGGCCCATAACTAATCGGGTTGGGTTGGACAAACTAGGTCGGGTGATGCAAGACCCACATTCTATGTTGTTCGGTTCTATCCTACCATGTCAGACTGGACTTCGACGCAACCAACCCGTATTTACTAAAACACCAATATCATTCAGACATGGCACATGATTGATGTCCTACATGAAGCATTTGGAACCTTTCGATATGATGGTCCATTGAGTATATTTTAAGTGAGTTCTCTTCACATTCGAAATATGGAAAATGGATTGAGGTGTAGAACATCCTAGAGTCAGGCACACTAGAGATCCAAAATCCTACAACTGGATGTGAGATGAAGGATATGAGAAGAAGACCTCAGAGGACTAGAAAATGAGGGGACCCCAGTTGTCCATCAGATGAGTGTACAATAGAGTTCTGGCCGACGAGAAAACCTTAATGGTCTAGAAAATGAGAAGACCTTAGTGGCTTAGTAGCCTAGGGGACCTTAGGTACCCAATAAGCTGAGTAGACCTTAGTGGCCCAGCAATCGAGTGTACCACCATGTTCCATTAGCTGAGCATACATTAGTGTCTACATACGGATGAGTCCCTCAGTTGTAAATGATGATTCAACTTTATGACTAAAAATCTTACATTATATACATTGAGATATACCATTAGTGAGTTGTCTTTGCTTTGTGGTCTTGTTATGGGATGTTATTGTATGGACTTCATTTTTGGTCATTCCATTCAAGAAATGAGGTTCCTAATGAGTCTTTTGTTACTCACCCATACACGGTATTCTCCTGTACATTTCATGTCTTTTGAAGGTGATCAACGCTTCTATAAAGTCATTGGTGGTCTAGGACAAGGTGGTTACCAATTTTATGAGACATACATCTTTATCTACAAACATATACTATCCACCTACCATTTCATTAGTGTTTGTTCAAAAATAACATGGAAGCTGTACATTCCTCTATGGTTTAGGTATTTTATTCTAGATCCATTGTACATTCAGTTTGTATTGTACTCTCAGTAGTTGTTTTAGTGATAGATGTGTATTAATGTATGTTTACATACCACAATTTCTACTTTTTTTTATTATATAACTGTTTAATGGAAAATTACTTTAGTTGTTTAGGATATGAATACTTGGTACTAGTCTCCTACCCCGGGTTTGAGGAAGGCGGACTAGGGGTAGTCACGGTATTTGTCCTAGGGGACAGTTTGTGAAAAAATGGTATACAAAGAGGTTCATTCTACCAAAAGAACAAAGAGTCTAATAATTTTTATGGTACAATAGTGTTAAGTTTCTCATGTTTAGCCTTCTGTCCAGGGATTCATGTTTTGGTGTAGTGGATGACATATCCATAAACCAGGTCCCTAAATTCTTCTTTCTAACTTAGTATATGAAATAACTCACTGCATGCATCTTTGATTGTTTTATCACGATCTTTTTGATCTAGAGATAGCCCCCAGATATAATCTATGGAACAAGTTTTATCATGATCTCTTTCATGAATCCTCCACGTATACAACCATCCAATATTCTAATGCCTGGCCACTTCAATGGTACATTGATCAATGTGGCTTCTTTACAAGGATCATTGCCTGATATAGTACTTTTGGGTGGTGTCCTAGCAAAACCACAACATGTTTGTGATCATTAACTATCCAAATTATCAGTAGAAGATGCCCGTAGGCTCCATGCCTTATAAGACATACGAAGATAGAGACCTCCCAGGCTCAGGGGGTAGACTGATCCTCATGACTAGATGGAGGTTCTGGACATGAGCCTTTTGTAGGGATCGATGGGTATATGGTGGAGATTAACCATACAGACTCATGAGGAGGCTACCATCACCTGGGGTGACATGATTATTATTTTCATAGGGGAGTTATTATACATGACCTTACACTATGTGTGCATAAATTATCTTTTTCACATATAGCAAGTCATTCTGACTGTGGGTAAGTACCCATTGAGGTTCACAGACCTCTCCTGTTACACTACAAATATTGTTCGAGACCCTTTATTCAGGTACTGGACCATTGAGCAGGGACTCCAATAAGAAATGAGGTCATCAATGATTTCCCTACGCATTCCTACTTTGGATGGGGTGCTAGAGTGAGTTCTACTAGTAGAGAGCTTCCTCATTGAGCAGACACATTGGGTGCAAGCTACCACTAGGAGAAGGGTGGCCATATCATTTTTTTCGGGTAACCAAAAAAAGACATAGAGGACCCAATGGGCCCAATCTTTCTATGGAAAACCCTAGGACTCAGATTCGGTGGTAAGATGCCCCCTTGGTGGAGGGAGTCTTTAGGGGAGCAGAGTGTGCTAGACTTGCACCATGAAGGGGAACATGGCTCAATATTTCATGAATCACTGCACAGAGGAATGATAGATAATAGACGTACTTTCAACGCATTGGCAGAGACATTAACAGGGTGGTTCTCTAGGTGGTGTACGTGGAAGAGGAGTAGTAAGAGATGCATAAGGTGGGTTTAGGTATGATGTACATCCACCACCACTCACATGTGGTCCACCACGGACTCCGGGAATAGGTGCACAAGTTCAGGGTCTATTTAAGGCTATTAAGGCCTACCATACAAATAACCCAGAGATGATATGAGGTATGATCTATGACTACTCCACTTTAGTGTAGTTCATATAGACAGAAGTGTCTATAATTCCTTCCTTTCCATAGACCTTTTTTAAAGCTCATGCACATTGATTGATCCATTCGATCGATTCAAAAAATTACATACTTCTACGGGACGGGATTCAGGGATCATAAACCAGTATAGAAATTGAGATTTTACTCTTGGAGGTGAGAGTAATGTCTAGGATATCCTAGTAGTTGTGTCGATGACTTAAAACATCATCCTGGCTATTGAATTGTTACCCATAGTCTAGGATTATATTTAATATTTTAGGCACAGAGTGTGGCGTGTCCATGGAGATGGAACTAGTTTTCCTTATCACCAGTGATAAGGGATATCATGCAGTGCAGGGTGGACTCATACATAGAAGGGTGGAGGTCATCACTCATTAGTTAGCTAGCATGACCCTCGTTGAAGTGGATAAGAAAAGTCCACAATTTCCTACATTGGTGGACGAGTACAAGGATACATTTCTAGAGGATTATTTAGGACTAAATCCAGGTAGATAGGTAGGCTTATGCATTGATCTGTACCCCCTGGACAACCCTGATATATTCTCCTTCATATCAGTTGGATCCTACAGTGATATGGGAGATGAGGTTATAGTTAGAGGACTTATATAGGAAGAGGTTCATAAGGACCAACATTTCCCCATGGGCATCCCTATTGTTTTATCCCAGAAGGTAGATAGAATCAAGTGGTTATTCATGGAAATCCAATGCTTGAACCAGGTGACAATGACTAATATATATCATCTACCTAGGATTTGAGACAACTTCAATCAGTTGAATGATGCATGATTTCTCTTGAATATAGACCATAGATCAGGCTATCGCCAACATTGAGTATGAGATGATGGCATCTCAAAGATATATTTTATATGTCACTGTATCTAGAACATGTACTTAGTTATACCATTTGGCATGATGAATGCCACAAAATGTTTATGGGATATTTAACAGGATCTTGCCATTGTACTTATACAAGTTTTTAGTGGTCTTCATTGATAACATTTTAGTTTTTTTAGCATTTGAGGATGAGATTACGATACAATTGAGGATGGTTCTGGACACACTCCAAGACCACCAGAATTATGGAAAGTTGTCGATGTGTGATTCTTGGATATTAAAAGTCCACATCCTTTGAAATTTCATCTTGCTGGTGGGAGTTTTGGTGGATCCAACAATGATCTAGGTGGTTAATACATTGGATCCACCCAAGAGAATTGTTTAGGTGAAGAGTTTCTTTGTGTCGGATGGGTAATAACGATGGTTTTTACCCAAATTCTACAGAGTTGAGGCACCCATGACTATGTTGATGATGAATGGAAAACCCATCGAGTGGAAAAAGAATGAATGATGAGAATTTAGAAGGTGAGGCAGATGATTATGAGATATCCAATATTGATGGTTCCAAAGGAATGTAACAACTATGTAGTGTTCTCTGAAGAATCAGGAATCAAGAATGGATATGTCCTAACATAGGGGAAATTAGTGATTTCTTACAGCTTACGACAGTTGAGATCGCATGAGCAGAACTGTGCGACTCAAGGAATTGAGTTCATAGTGGTAGTCCTCTCACTAAATATGTATCAATACTACCTCATGGTAGAAGGATTCATCATATAATCATACCACAAGAGTCTACAGTATATCATTTCTCAAATGGATTTGAACCTGAGAAAGCGGCGTTGGATAGAGTTCCTCTAAGACTATGACTTCATGATTGTCTATACTCTAAGGATGGGGAATGTGTTGGTAGATGCTCTGTGAAGAATATTGAGTTAAAAAATACTTAATGAGGCCATATATATGTTGTCATAACATCATATATAATTTTATGATAGATTGGAGGAAGCTTATCATTAGTAGATGGTCGTTTCCCATCCACTATTACAGTAAGTCTGGGAGGAACAACTCATAGATTATAGTGGCGAGACATCACATGCCCAGATGTATATATGGCATGCCCATGATGGATATTATAATGGTTGGGATCCCATCATCCATTTTATAGGTTGCACCATAGTACTCGTGGAGTTTTGGGATGTGGTGTTTATGGAGTTTCATACATCCCCTTTGGTCAAACATCCAGGTGTGGAGATAATGTACCCGGACCACTAATATTTGTACTGGTTGACGTGGATGACGAAGACGGTGGTGGGGATTTTCTCTAAATGCCTGGATTGTTAGAAATTTAAGACAAAGAACCTAGTTCCAATATGTTTGAAACATCCCCACTAGGTACTATATTGGATGTGGTATGGGTTATTGATGGACCTCGTGATGGGATTACCATATATGTATAGGGGGCATGATACCATCTGGGTTATTGTGGACTGACTCACCATGTCATCCCACTTACTACACATTTGAGAGAAGGGTTCAGTATAGAGCATGGGAATCCTCTATGTGCTAATGAATGCCTAACTCTATGGAGTCCCAGCTAGGATAGTTTTAGAACGTGATGCACCCTTTGCATCTCGATTGTGGGAGGAAATACAGGAGGTTTTTGGGACTCAGATCCACATGAGATCAACCATTAACCCAAATAAGGATGTTCAGATTGATTATACAATACATATCTAGGATCAAATTATTCATTTTTTTCTTCATTTTTGTCATAGTTAGGAGGATAACCTACCACTGCTAGACATTGTGTACAAAAAGTGCTGCCACTCCACCATTGGAATGGAACCATTTTTAGAACTATACAGACGACCATGCAGTTTAATTTTATTCTAGGCAGGCCCAGGGGATTCGGAATTCATGAGTCCAAAAATGGTACAGGCTACCTCAGATAAGGTTTATGTCATCCAAGAGTGGATGGATTCTGCACAGAGCTGACAGAAGTCTTGAATTTATAGAATATGGAGACTGTTGGAGTTCTAAGAGGTGGACCATGTATTCTGACGGGTCACACCATGATGACAGATACATAGATTTAATCAGGACACGATGTTTTATCTGAGGTTCATCAGATAGTTCATGATACTTTCTGGAGTGGGTGAGGTGTCGTACCTCATAGATCTGCCACCACAGTTAGATACGGTGCATGACATTTTCCACATATCATGAATATGGAAATATGTGCATGACCCTTCTCACATCATCAACCACGGTGAGTTGGAGATTGATAATGGGGTGACATTCGCAGAGTAACCATTGGAGATTGAGGATAAACCTGATAGAATCCATCATGGATGGTTGATTTCACTAGTGCATGTTTTTTGGTATCATGGGAATCTCTCATCGAAGATGTGGTTGAGGGAGGTTCATATTCATTATCAGTACCCCCATTTGTTTGATTAGCCTTTAATTGGAATATGAGGACTTAAAAACTTAAAGGGAGAGTAATTTAATAACCTAGGATTCCATTTAATTTTTTAAAAAATTTAATTCAATTTTTTTTTCAAGACCATGCTTTAAAACAACATATAATTTTGAGCCCAGAGTGGCTAGAACTTATTTTTTAACTGTTTTGAATGATCATTAAATAATCATGCAAGCATGTTTCTTATAACTTTTAAATCAGTGCCTAGATAAAAAATAGGTGGGAATCTTTGAGCACAATTAATTGATATTCACATTCAAAGGGCCTAAATAGGAATGTATCTTTTTTCATAAATAAAAAAATTTAGTAAAGATTAATTCTTTTTCAAATCCTTATAAATCCTAAATGGTAACTTATATTGAAAATCAAAGAGTATCATTGATCTCTTGAGGGTGTGCTTCCCTTAGGGGGTGCCTAATCTCGATCAGCATGGTTCGAGGGTGAAATATTATTTTTGGACATTTCTGAAAAAAAAATAAAACAACATAAAAAGTTATTTTTTTGCATTTTATTCTTTGTTATGTATTGACTCATCAGCTTTGTGGTGTAACGATGAGGCGATGATTAATCCCATTAATGAACCTTATTCATGGAACATGGTGGTGATCATGCAATGCACACAAAACATCCTTATTTAAATAAAAATGGAATTTAGTGTTGCAGAACATCAATGGAATTCCACTGATATGTGATAAAGGAAACATCTCTAATGTTGAATCATGATGAATCATATGATGTTTTCGACTACATTAGAGTGTGGATTTTTGGATTAAAAATTGATGGAAAAAAATGATCACCATAGTGTAAAATCATTTTCTGGGGATGGTTTGATTCGTTTATATATAAATTGTTATCTCCATTCATTATCTTAAATGGAAAACACAGGTTACCCAGTGGATCTAGAATTTGTGTGGGATGGATAATGATGTTGGGAAAATGGGATATCTATATTATTGATTATTCTCTCATATTTTTTGTCATTCGTGATCCTGTTGATGAGAATGCATTTAGGTTGACAGGAACAAGGAAATGAATGATTCATTAGGTGTCCTTATATGACACTCCTTCCCCTATCATATTCTTATGGTCTTCCCATTCTTTATGGCTTAATTAATTTGGCGGTGATAGTATAAATGATCCATATGGGACCAAATCGGTGGATCAGAAAATATGTTTCTGGAAGGTGGTTGGAGGATATGGTGGTAATGGGTGGGAATTTCATAGTCCGGCAGGATGTGGAATCAGAAACAGGCCATGAAAGCATTAGGAGACAACAAAACGAAGCCGCAGTGGTGGCACAAGGCCGCAACTCTGAACCGCTCGGTGATAGAAGCACATGGTCGGGGCACCATGGTCATGGTAGTAGTAGGAGCCATTGGAACTATGGCTAAAAACATGTGAGAGGCATTGTTCTAGCAATGAACTATGGTTGGGAGAAGCCGTAACATGATGACACAAGGGATGGGTAACATATGGAGGTGTCGCGTGTCAGTGTCAGCCATTCAGGTTAGCTATGTGACACATGGGCTAGCAACGTTTTTCTTATGGGAATACCCTTATAGCATCCATCCTCGTGGAGATGATCAGCGTTGTTTTAAGACACCATGACTGGGAAGGGAAATTTCATCATTGACCATGTCTACATGATTGGAGAAGAGCTGACTACACAAGGAGTAAGCTGGAACGATCGGACTTTCCCATCTAGTGGTCAAGGCACAAGTGGTTGGCCTGACACGACATAGGTCTGTGTTAGTTGTTCGGACTGGGTCATTGAGATTCCTGGAATGCTGGAACTACGACATACATTGCCTAGTCCAAAAAGGCCCAATGCTCCTGGACAATGTGCTAGGACCACCATGGCCATCCTCGACCTAATCAGGTTGAGTCTGCCGAACTAGGTCCGGCCAAGCTGGATCCCCTGGCCGAGTTGGTCTGGTCGGTCTGACCATGTCAGAACATGCCATGATGCAACCATCCCCTATTTTCTAAAATGTCAATATCAGTCACAATTCATTCCTGATTGACACGCCTCAAACATAATTAGGACCCTTGGGACAATACGGTCTATTTATTATACTCTATGTGAGGTTGTGGATGTCGAAATAAGTATGATGTCTTGAGGGATAAAACCACCCAAATCTATGAAAAATAAAGGGAGGAAATCATACTGATGGTAATGGAAAAAATGATATAATGAGTGGAAAATAATGGTTCAGTAGATGAGTAGACCGTTGTGGTCCAGTAGACGAGTGGAACTCAGTGTTCTAGTAGAATAACTGAACTCAGTTGTCCAGAAAAAGAGAATACCTCAGTGGTCTAGTAGATGAGCAGACCTCGGTGTTCTAATAGATGAGTGTACCATAGTGGTTTATCACAAGAGATGAGGAGGTCAGGCAAGGGTTTCATTAAGACGGTTTCTTACACACAATTAGCACACTATTTTTCTAACTGTCTTGTCTAATAGTGCATAGGGAAAAAGTAACATCCTTTTTTAGGATCTTATTCATTTTTTCTACTATATAATCATTTTTCTAATAATCATATCTAATAAGTTATTTACATCCATTATAGGTTGTTAATTCTCTCCAATGTGTTTTGTAACTGATCTGGAGCCCTCTCTTTGTGTTTTCATGCCTGATTCTCATGGTAAGTGATGTTATTCACTATTCATGTATCATTTCATAGATCTAATTATATCAAATTATCCACTTCTCATTACTTTTCAAATCTAATCCTATAATGTGTAGATAAATTTTTTGGCATTCCTTATATGATGATATTTTTGTTCGTTGATGGTAGGTGAAGAGATCATAGGTCGTTTGTGATATTTCAACCGGTTCATTGAGAATTTTTCATTCGTTGTCAGTTCACATCCAAACCATCTAGATAGAGGGATTCACCCTCGTCTCATGTTCCTAGAATTTATTTCCTTAGATTAAAATTGATTTACTTGAATGCAAATGATTGTGAAAATCATAGAAAATATCTTTTTTAGTGATGCTTCATGGTTTAGAGAAATATTCCGTGATCTTGGTGAATTGTCGTTCAATGAGATTTATTTTCGTGAATTTAAAATTGTGCTTTTAAATTATCATTCTTCAGAAATTGCTTAGTCTTTTGATGAAAAAATTTTTCAATAAAAAATGGAGTTTTATTGAAATGTCTCGGCATTTAAATGGTTTTGATTGAAATGGAATTCAATAAAAATGTGTTTTATTGAATGGTTTTTTTGTTTGATCCTTGGGAATACATGGCATGTTTTTTCATGAATTATTTATATGGATTGGTTGATATATGACAATGTGCTCAGATCCAATGGTCAATTGGCACATGGGATATAATTACCTTGTGAGGACATGGTTGATAGTTGAGAAACCACGCAAGAATATTGAACGGTCATCGCGTATAATGCATGGTTGTTTATGTGGATGTGTGGAATGAATTGGGTATGAAAATTAATATAGAGAAATGTTTTTTATTATTAATTTATTTATTTTTATTGAAAAATAACTTTTTGTATAATCTTTTTCAATTACACTTGTATGCTATTGGTTAAAAATAGTTTTTGAAACTTGTTTATCTTTAGTTTTATACTCTTTTATGAAATTTTTTAATATAAACTATTTTAGGTAATTGTTTCTAACACCTATATACATGTGTCATGAGTAGGGATTCATTGGGGGAAAATATACATAGTGTTACACTTAGTCCTGCTTTGGAAATTTGGTAACTTTTTTTATCATATCATCTAAGGCTAGGGAAAAGGTAATGTATCACATGCTTTTAGCACCACCTCATGATAAATTGGATGTTATGTGGTTACGGAGCATGAAGCTTGTATAGAATAGAGTCTTGTTGAATTTTGGGAGTCTTTAGTAGTTATTTTGGTGTTTATTTTGATTAATTTGTGGTCTTTAATTATTTTACTCTTTGGAATAGTTTTGATATAAACAATGTAGTTGGGTTGTCATTATTTTATTAATTCATCATTTATTGAATGATTTTTTATGGTTCATTGCTATAGTGTATAATTTAATGAATGTTAAATTATCCCCTGCATGTAATTGAAACCCTTCAAAAAAAATTCCATCATATGGAATCTTGGGTATATCTCTTTAATCCATGTAATGATTCATTGTTTTCACAAACCAATTGGAATTTGCAGATCATTACAAATGGTATCAGCATCATAAGATATTTCCTAGTATGTAGTTTTCAGTTTCAAGGTATTGGAGTTGAATTCATCATGGACTATTGATTGTATTTTGATATTATAAATTATTATGATTGATGGAACAAGAAATGTTTATCATAAAATAATGCAGCTAACCCATTAATGTTTAACATCATGTTAGAAAGGAGTCGAGTACATAAGTTTTTTGGATACACATATTTGATTTTAGAGTCTCATTTTCATGTGTTTATCCAATGAGAAGATTATGAAATGAATTTTATATGAATGAAATTCCACTATTGTTTCATATTTCATTTGGAGTGGTGATTTATGATGTCTAAACACAAGTAAATTTTTTAAAAAATGAAAAACTTATTTTCAAATGAAAGACGTTGAAAAAGGGTATGATTGATATAATTTGAAAATGGGTTTATTTTAAATTGAAATAATCATTTTTAAATTTTGTTTTAATGTGGATAAGGTTGTTTTTTGAAAACAACAATGTGATAGTTGAAGTGATATAATTATAAATTATAATACATATATTTCTACGGAGTGAGACTTACAATGTTTCTATTTTTTTAGAGAATGGGACTGAGTATGAATCATTGGAACCAACTGGAATAATCTAAGAGAACATGGCTTCACCTAATACATAGGTGATAGAAGAGCTATATCAGATTATTGTCCTTGAATTTCAATATATAGACACAAATAACCGAAGGGACGATCAATGGCTTGTAAACCATTACATCCAGTTCATGAAGAAAAATCCTCCCATCTGCCTAAGTTTTTTTGAACCAGAAAAGGTAGAGGTGTGGTTAGATAATATGTATCATATATTTAATTTAAATGGAACAACATTAGTGATTAATGTTAAGAAATCCATATATATTATTGATGATATTTCATGCCAGTGGTGGGAACTGGTTCTACATGATAATGGGATCAATGCCTTACATGGGAGGATTTAGAGGAAATGATTAACTAAAAAATTCTATATGATCAGGTTCAGGTTCCATAGGAAGATATTATTCGTTACTTTAAATCAATAAAATAACCCTATAATACAATATGATGCTAAATTAATTAATCTAGTTCACTTTGCACCAAAAGATTTGATTAGTGAATCCTTGAAGGAATACATATTCAAATCATGGATATGGAGTATAATTAGTTGAATGATTGAGTAGATATATATTATGAGTGATTGAAAAATAGTGAATAGAGGAATAGTGTCTTAACAAAACATCTCAAGAGATATAGAAGGAGGATGTATGATGATACCTATGATGAAATATGGGAAATAATATGCTTGGAGAAAACAGAAACGGGACACCTATTTTCAAGTTATTAGTAGAACATAGAATCCCATTTCTAGATCAGTAAATCTTCCTCCATGACCAAATAACCCAAATGGATTCCACCAATGTGGTTCCTTTGACCACATAATGTGGGAGTGTACAACCACCCATGATCATTCCCTAATTTAAATAATATGGGACACTATTAGAGCTTCATTCATCATTCTCTAAGTTTGGGTGCTTGAGAAACCATTAAGATGTCCCACGAATAATATACTTTGACAAGATATGGTTCGCAGAATCTATCCCATCATTAAGTTAGAGATAGCCATTTTGATTCTAGTAATACAATTAATCTATAACAAGGTCAATCTCTGTAAGGAAACAAAGCGAAGAGTACATCAATGAATAAATTTTATAGAGCTGAGTTGATGATAAATGATGATCTGGTTGCCCTATATGCAGTGAGAGATATGATTATTTTTAATTCCAACCTTATGAAAGTGTTTTTTGATACTGGATCATCACATTTATTCTTTTTTAAATTTTTGTTGAGTTTTTTTTCTTAAAAAATAATATCATGTTCTCTCTAACAAAACTCCAAACTCTCTTAGTGAAAGAGAATGTTGAACCTTCATGTTTAGAGAATAATTTATAACTTTTCATGAAACAGAGCTAATATGGGAATTATCACTATTGGGGATGGATATTTATGATGAAATAGTTGGTATGTATTTTCTATTAATATTCAATTGTCACATCAAATATGATATAATAATAGTTAGATTTATGACTAAGGATTTCATTGATAATCTCTTCATAGGAGAGAGGGTTATAAAGAAAGTTGCAATGATCTGGATGACAACAATAGTGGGAACGATCACTTATAAATTAACAGCATTGAATTTGGAATCAATTAATAAGATTGATGAAGATTTATTTTCAAAGAGTTTTTGGTCAATTCCCAAATGACATTCCCATGAAATTTTCAAGGATTCCAACTATATGGGGAGTGAATTATATAGTTTGTATCATTATGGGTACCATTCCTATTTCTCTTATGTCTTATAGGACGTAACCAACTGAGTTATGGGAATTGAAAGTGTTGTAGGAGGAGCTGGAATTAAATGGTATCATTTGGCTAAGTGCGTCTCAAGGGGAAGCAACAATCTTATTCATCAAAAATGAAAATAAAACTCTAAGGCTCAGTGTGGATTATAATAATATTAATCATGTTATGAAAAAGAATCAGTATCCACTTCTATGATTTGATGATCAATTTTATCAATTGATGGGAGATCGTTAGTTCTCTAAATTTTATTTCTGATTTGGATATAATAAATTGTTAGATTGGATGGAAGATATTCAAAATATATATTTTAGAAGAAGATATGGACAATAAGAATATATAGTCAGGCCTTTTGATCTTACAAATTCACCAGCGTTCTTTATGAAATTGGTGAATCAGTTATTTCAGATATATATGCATTCTTTATTTGTGTTGCTTGTAGATGAACTATTGGGATATTCAAGGACAATCATGTAGAATGAGAAGCACAAGGATATATTGTTTTTTAATTTTGAGAGACAATTGTAAGAATTTCAAATAGTAAAAGATTGTTTTTTGGATACATGAGGTATACTTTATAGTGAATATGATTTTTGAAAAGGCTGTTTAAGTATATATATAGAGATTTTAGAGGTTGGTATCTCATTGAAAACACTAAAGGATTTTTTTGATATATGAATGTATATTGGTCTCATTTTATTATAATGAAAACTTATGTGTGACTTCTCATGACAAGCCTCACCAACTATAGCTCTGACAAAGAAGAAGTCTTAATTAAAATGGACTGAGGAATTCCAGAAGCATTTCCAAGACATGAATGTTCTAAATACATGGTCACCCGTCATGATTTTTGCAGAACCAGTACAGGGGTATGCGGTGTACAATGATTCTTCAATATCTGTAATGAGATGCATTCTCATGAAAGGAGACCATGTTGTTGTTTATGGTTCAAGTCAGTTGAGAGTGCTTGAGATGAACTTCCGAAATCACAACATGGACTTAGCTATAGTAATTCATTATTTTAAGACCTCGAGTCATTATCTCTTTCATGAAAAAAAAATTTGGTCACAGATTATAATATTATGAAACACATTTTCTCCCAATGATATATGAATATGAAGAAAATGATATGGATGGAGTACCTACAAATTTATGACTTTGTCTTAATGTATACATTGGGAAAAGGTAATCTGGTGGCCAATTCATTAATAAGAATGTCATATGCACTATTGGAAATGGAATATTTAGATGAATGGAAGTCGATGTCAGTAATAGCCAACATGCATGTGGAATGTAAATAATGTAGTTATATTGTGATATTTTTCTATTGTTTTTGTTTTATGTGATTACATATTTATTATAGATAGCTAAAGAGGCACAAACATCTAATATAGAATGACATGTTATGAGTTCAAAACTAAATTTTGGTCAGAATATTGACGGATGTAAACATTATGGGGACACATTGATGTGGATAAGATATCATATATTTGTACCTATATCTTGTTGTGGAAACCATTTTTTTCATACCTCTATTACAGATGGTGTGTACATCCAGGTATACAGATGATGTATAAGTCATTGAAGGAATAGTTTTGGGGGAGCATCATGAAAAGGAATGTGGATAATTTCATATAAAATTTATTTACATGAGATAAATTAAAGGTAGGACATAATCAACCAGATGTTATGTTCTAGTATTTACCTATCCTAGTGTGAAAATGGGTGGAGATAGCGATGGATATTGTTATAGGTCTCGCATGAATTTTTTGGAAACACAATGCTATATAGGGGATAGTGGATCATCTTATGATGTTGGATTATTTAATTCCCATTAATGAAACTCATACGGTGGAGGATCTATGAAAATTAAATATCCATGAAGTGGTAAAGTGGCATGACCTATGAGTTTCCATTGTCTCAGACAACGATCTTAGGTTTACCTCTTGTCTCTCGAAATCCTTATAGAAATCTCTTGGGATGCAATTGAATATGAATATGGTGTATCATCCTCTGATTGTTGAGAAATCTGAAAGGCTGATACAGACATTGCAATAAATTTTTTAGGATTTTGTAATCGATTTTTGTGGCTCTTGGAAGGAGAACACACCTATAGTGGAATTCATTAATAATAAGAGTATTCAGGCCTTGATACATATGCCTCTATTTTAATAATTGTATGAGATTCCTTTTCATTCACCTCTATTCTAGATATAAATATGGGAGGCATCACTATTTTGGAATAATATTTTCAAATAAACAACATAGAAGATTCAATTGATCAGAAAAAGGATGGAGACATCTCAATGTCGTCAGAAATGTTATGCAGTTCATCAAAGAAGTTTGCTGTTATTTGGGTGAATGATCAAGTGTTTATGATGATCTCTTCAATTCATAGAAAAAATCATTTTGGGAAAATGGGATTTTTATCTCATAAATAAAGTAGACCCTATGAGATAATAGAAAGGTTTGGAGAGGTGGAATATTGGTTTGCATTACCAGAATAGTTTAGTTCATTTTATAATGTGTTTCTTGTATCTGAGTTGAATAAGTATCATCCTTATCCTAGACATGTGATCAGATGATATCCTATTAACCTAGATCCATATGCATCATTGGTACATAACTCAGTGCCAATTTTGGATAAAAAATAGAATTTATTAATGGTATAATTCATCGGTATATTATAGGATTTATGGATATATGGTCATATTCAAGATGAAACATGGGAATGTAAGAAGGAAATGAAAGAGTTGTGGATGAAACAGTTTTAGGGGACTGGTGGTTTTTCACATTCATATGAATGAAATAAAAACGGTGGGGAAAATATAGAACCCACTTTTTCTAGTATGTAACCCTTACTTGATGATATTTAAGGAAGGTTTAATGGTTGGTAGAGGTTGGTAAAATTTTAATATGATTTGGGTGGATAAAGTAGATGCACCAAGGTTGTGCATGATTTTTCTAAAATGTGTGGATATCCTAGGAGAATCTATTGGTATTTTAAAATTTTGAGGTAATAGTTTCGGCATGGTTTTAGAATGGATTGGGAGACTATTCATGGAGGCCTGGTAGGGGTTTCCTTAAGGGCATAGTTAACATATTGTTAGGGAACTGTTTGTCTAAAATTGTTGTCTAACCATGCATATGGAAAAAGTATGATCCAATTTTTTATGATCATACATTTATTCCCCTAGTTTCTCATTTTTCTCTCATAAATATCCCTATTTCGATATTTTCTAGAATGAATGCTAGGGATCATCTCACAATAATTTTGGAACCAATCCAGAGCACTCCCTTTGAGTTTTCTAGCATGATCCTCATAGTAGTTGACATTATTCACTATTCTTGTCTTGTTTCACTAATATTCATAGATATATTTGGGCCCATTAATGGTTATAAAAGGGATATAAGTCCACTTTGTGGTGTTTCAACAATATTGTGTGTGTGTTCATTGTATATCATCGGTTCTCAGTGAAACCTTCATGGTAGGAGGCTTTTTTCATGAATAACATTTCATGAATTTATTGGATTATTTTCAAATTGATTAATTTGAATGTAATTGATTTTGAAATGATTGGAATAACTCGTCTCTAGTGAATATTTAAGGTTTTTGTTGAAATCGTATGTTTTTGGTAAAATTTTGTGAAATGATATTTTGTTTCTTGAATTTAAAATGGTTATTTTAAATTTTTTATTTTCAGTAATTTATAAATGGTTTGATGAATATGGATTTTTCCATAAAAAATGTGTCTTATTGAAATGGATTGGCATAGAAATGGTATAAAATAAAAATGAATTTATATTGAAATTATTTTTTGCATGATCATTGGGAATACAAGGTATATATGTTCATGTTGTATTGAGGGTTATTTGTTGAAATGTGAATTTTTTAGTTATTTTTATGAAAACAATAAATTAATTGAAAATTTCATACAATTGTACTGGTATTATATTATTTTTTAACTACTTTGAAAACTTGTTTATATTTTTTTTAAAATGTTTTGAGTAATTGTTTAACAAAAAATGTTTTATGTAAATGTTGCTAACTCTTCTCTCATAGTGTCATGAGTAGGGAAGTCATTATGGAAAACCATTTGAGTGTTTTACTGACCCCTAATTTGGAACATTGTTTCTTTTACTAATTCTATCTTCCTAGACTTGGTAAAATCTGTAGTATCACATGTGTTTAGAATAACCATTTGATATATAGGTTGTTCATTGGATGTAGAGAAATTTGATTGTGAATAATAGAGTATTGTTGTCTTTTTGGAGTCATTAGTTGTTTTTTCACTATTTAAATTTACAAATTTTTTTCTTCCCATGTTTTATAATTTGGAATGGTTTTGATATGAAAAAAGTAATTGTGTTGTATTGATATTGTTTATACATCATTTAGTGAACGATCTATAAATCATTAAATAATTCCCTTGGGACTTAGTTGACTGTGAGTCTGGTGTACCATCTTCAGACATATGGGTTATATAAAAGGATGATACATATGTTGGAATACATTTTGTAGTCTTGAGTAATGGATTTTGGTTGACCATGGGAAGAGCATGTAAACATAGTGAAGTTATTGTATAATAACATCTTTCAGGATTCGATAAATCAAGATCTATTTGAAGCATTTCATTGAAGTCCTTGTTATTATAAAATTTTCGAGTTGGAATCTGGGGAGTCATTATTAATTCGGCTTAGTCCTGTCCAGGAAACAACCTAGATGATTTAGTTTATTAGGATGAGGATTGTGAAAACCCATACTCATCAGAAATTTTATGTGGATTATCTATGAAGTCTTTTACCAGTCTCTGTGAATGACTATATTCTATGGAGGATCTCTCCAAGGATTAGACATTGTCATTTTGGGAAGCTGGGAATGTTATCTACTCAATAAATTGGCCCTTTCAATATACTATATTGGGTTAGAGAGGTGGAATATCGATATGAATTTCAACCATGGTTCAATTCATTGCATATTGTGTTCAACCTATGTCTGTTGAAGAAGTATTAGCCTGATCCTAACCATGTCATCAGATAGTTTTATGTTTACCAAGAGTGGAAATATACATTGGTACATATCCTAATTCAGATTCTGGATAGTAAATAAAAGGTTTTACTGGAAAAAATTGTTGGTCTAGTTCGGGTTGTATGGAAACATGGTAATATTCAGGAAGAGAATTGGGAAGATAAGAATTAAATGAAAGAACTATGGTTGGAACACATTCAGGGAAGTGGAGATTTACTACATTTTGAGGATGGAAAGATCAATGGTGGGGAGAATATAGTACCACCATTTTTTGGTATGTAATCCTTAAGGGTATATTTTTTTGTAATCATGAATAAAGGGGAAGTTTCTTATTCTTTTAATATGTTCTTGGGGATAAAGTATATGTGAATGGTCTATTCACGGTTTGTAAAAACCATGCAGAAATATTTGGAGAAACTATGTGGAATTTCAATATTAAGGTAGTATCTTCGGCATGGTTTAATCATGTTTAGGGAGACCGAGCATGGAGGTTGTGTAGTGGTTTACTTAAAGAAATAGTTAATGCATGGTTAGCGCAACCTTTGTCTACCCACGCTTTCTGACCATGTATTGGGGAAATGTAAGATCTTATATTTTAGGATCTTACTCATTTTTACTCATAAATTCTCGTTTTTTTCTCTTAAATGTTAATAATTCAATATTTCTATCCCTTGAAGCATTGGGAACCTCCCAAGTATTTTGGAACTGATACGGATACATCCCACAGTGTTTTCAAGCTAGATTATCATGGTAAGTGACATTCAACACCGTTATTGACTCTTTTCATATATTTACAATGATATAATCCTCCTCTCCACTTTTATATTCATATCTGATCCTGTTATGGGTAGATCAATGTTAGGGGATTCAATATATGACAATATTTTTGTTTATTTATGGTTGGATAAGAGATCTACGGTTGTTCTGGGGAGTTTAAATCTGGTTGAAATAGCATTCTTCATCCATTGTGGGTTTTCATCAAAACCATAGATGTAGGTGTATTCTCCCTCAAATATACATTATAGAATTGATTTTAATAGTTTAATATTGGATTCTGTGAATTTAATTTATTCATAAAATCATAGAATAGATCTTCCTTAGTGATGATTTATGGTTTGGGGTGAAATTTTGCGATCCTAGTGAATTGTAATGAAATGTGATTTAGTTTATTGAATTTGAATTGGTCATTTTAAATTTTTTATTTTCTATAATTTTTAAATGGTTTGATAAAAAGTATTTCAATAAAAATGTTGTTTTATTGAAATATATTTTTATTGAAACGGTTTTGATGGAAATTGTTTTAAAAAAATGTGTTTTTATTGAAAGGGGTTTTTCATAATGATCCTTGGTAATAGTTGGTGTTTGTGTTCAGGTTGTATTTAAGGGGATTTTATGAAATATGACAATGATCTTCATGAAAATTATCTAATGAAATATTTGATATAATTACCTTATGAGAACTATGTAGATCGATGAGGAACCACTCATGAGTATGGAACTATCATCACGTAGCATGCATGGTTGGTTTTGTAGATGTGTTGAATGTATTCTGTATACCAAAGGGAAATTGAAATATTGTCTTAAATAATTTTTTAGTTATTTTTCGTAGAAAATTTTATTTCGTGAAAATTGGTTTCAAGTATATAGGTATTGATTTAGATATAAATGGGTTTGGAAAAAATTTTATATTTAGTAATAAACTATTTTGAGTATTTGTTTTTTATAAATGGTTTTATGTAAATGTTTCCAACTATCCTATCATAGTTTTTGGAGTAAGGAAGTAATTGGGGAAAACCTACTATGTTCTACACTCACTCCTTATTTGGATATCTAGTGCTATTGAAATTAATATCATCCAGGACATGGGAGAAGTAATGTATAAATTTTTTTAGCACCACCCTGTGATACATGTGTTCATCAGTGGTTATGGAGCTTAGAGAATGTGAATTATTGAGTCTTGAGGTATTTTGTGTGCCAGTAGTTATTCTTCCACTATTTAAATTGATAAGTTTATTGTATTTCATTTTTTCACACATTGTAGTGGTTTTGATAGGAACAAATACGTTGTGTTTTCATTCTTTTTTTCATGCATCATTTAGTGAATAATATGGTTATGTTTTGTTGGTTTAGTGGTTTATTTATATAAGGGTAAATCACCCAGAACGTTTAATTAAAACACATCAGAATTTATATCCATCCTTTGGTGTCATGGGGATGTCTCATAAGGATAAGTAATAGTTTTTGTGTTTTCAAGATAATGGGAGTTAGCAGGTCATTAAAATTGTGTTATACATGAAAAATAATAATTACTTTTGTCCATGGCCATTGAAAGGTGTGTAGATGGAAAAAAGTGCTCTAGTGTTGAGGAAGGCACGGGTGAGACAAAGAGAAGCCATATTTGGAACTGGCCATCCATTCCAGGATTCCTGGAGGGGCAGTGCGATAAAAATACCGTGTCGTGAAAAAAAATGTCTCGTGCGAAAAACACCGAGATTCATGAGTGTTTTCCGCATGGGCGCAGAACAATTTCATGCCTCCACTCTGTGTGGTTGATATCCGCACTGCCGACATTGGGGCATGCAATATTTCACGTCGATGTTTTTTTCACGTGAACCCATGATCCCAAACCCCTATAAAAAGAATGCATCCCCTTTGACTTCAGCCCGAAGAATCTGAACTGTCTCCCCTACATGAAATTCCGCTCCCTTTCACGCAAAAATATGGCCCTCATTTGATAAATTTTTTATGCCAGGTCACCTGGGGGTCAGTTTTTGGGCACAACTACTTGGGATAGGTCATTGTCCGAATCCCCTCAAGCCCCTTCCCCCATGTGGACTTCCTTCAGATTGTGCACAATTATGTTCTAGCATGCAATTCCTTTTCCGTGTCGGGCCAAAATTTTTCGAATGTGCAATTCCAATTGTTGGCCATCATGGAAATTCCCTCGCTCGCAATTCCTTTTGTGAGTCGGCCCAACCCCTCTTTCGTGCAATGGTCTATTTTAGGTACAATCCTACCGGCTTGTGAAACCATGATGTCCCTCTTCCGAGCATCATTTTCGGGCACCTCCCGTGCCCACAACACCTTCACCATATACTCATTTCCCGTGCAACCTCCTAGGTTCGCACGAAGTGACATCAAAGTCCCCTGGAGGATACCGCCCATTGTGTTGCTTCGCCTCATGCTAATTTTCATAGGCATGCTATCGGATATTACCTATTCACAGATCCATGCAAAAATGGACCCCCGATGGTTTTCTCCATGGCACCCCCTATCCACGGATTTTCATTTCCCCTCTCTCAACAAAGGAGTAGAGGGTACCAGTAATGTAAGTCCTAAGGGTGAAGAGAAAACCCACCTCATCCGAGCTGCAGGATGTTAAACTACCATTAAAATTCATCCACATCACATCATGTTAAATTGTGGCCTCATCCAATGCCTCGCACATGGGTAAACCCACCTTGGAAATTCTACATGCCCACTAGTCTCCACAGTGTATGATATCCTATTTATGGGACCGTCGTTTGTCTATGGGTAAATATAATCCATCTCAGAGTAAGAACCTAAATTTCTTGTTGGAGCTAGAATCCCTACTCTTCCTTTATTCTTCGGTCCCCAGGGACAGCATAGGGCATGATGGGGAATGGTGTTTCTCCATTTTTCGGTCCCAAATCCATCTCCAACTGCGCATTTTCACCATCGAGCCTCCCTCCTGGAGTAAGAAACAACCTCTTCGGGATTCTACCTAAATATATGTCCATGATTCTTATTTGGGTTGTGATCATGTGTAAGACCCACTCCACTTATCAAGGACACACCTTTCGCGATGTGATCGTCAGGTCTCTGATTCCTCCTTTTTCTCACACCGAGCATGATTCACATGGGCATAGAGTAAGAATCGTCCATGACACCTTGGGCATCCTAGAGTGTAAGCACGAAAAATCCGTTCTGAACTACATGTTGTAACACCCCAATCCCAGTTACCCAGAGTCGATGCATTATTGTAATAAATTGGAAAGATTATAAAGAATCAAGTCTCAAACGACAGATCAGTTTAGCAGTCTTGGAAAATAGATTACATACATGTACGTTACATTACAATTTAGAAAATAAAACACAACATAAATTATCCTTTGATATTGCCATTAATCCCCTAGATTAACCCTTATTATCAATCATAATACACTTCTTGGAAACCTGAGAAAATTAAAACATAGAATGGGGTGAGCTCAGATGCTCAGTAAGGATAAAAATATACTATAATCTTTTATAAATAACCATACACATTTAAGGAAATGCACATGACTAAAACAAAATCCTTTTTAATCTTAAAACTCAGCATAATATGGAAAAGATAAAATAAAATAATTCCATTTAATTATTAACATGGATATTCTACAAGTCGAATAATAAAATGAAATATCAAAATGAACTTTCATAATGAGGTAATGAATAATTCCAGACTATCATAACCACAAAGTCAAGGCCTTGTGCCAGGACTACAAATAAGATTTTGTCAAGACCTTGTGCCAAGACACTATTTTGTCTTATTAGACCTACCAATTCATCAAGGAGCTATAGCGGGCTCCATCCGTCACTTACTAAGTCCAATTCATTCCTTATATAAAAAGGTTTAAACATAACATAAACATTCTAATTAAAACTGGCATACTAAATATCAATACTTAACCCATAAACCATGAATGATATAAAAATAATAGATCCAAAGTCAAACATGTCTCAAAATATTCAATACAATAAGGAAGATTTGAATCATTATAAATCAACTTCAAACAAGTTTAAAATCCATTAAGGGATTTTGACATATATGGAAATGATTTGTAAATATCTTTGAGATAAATATCCCTTTTTCATGAAAACTTTTCGAAATCACACAATTTAGAAAAGAAGACATTTAAATACATTTTTGAGTCAATGTATCCTATACCACTTTGAAACTTTTGAATGTAATTATCATATTAATACAATCATGTCTGTTTAAATAAATACTTAAACCAATTTTAAATCATGGACATTAATGAGAATGGTTTAGAATAATAAATCGTTAAAACATTTAAAAGGATGTTTTATTAAAAAGTACCATAAAATAATTCCTTTGAAAACTATTTTTTGAAACAAATACATGGTTATTAAATGTGTCCAAGTAGATACTTATGTAAAAACAACCTCGGATAATAAAGATATTGTGAAATTAACCCTTATCAATTTGGTTACTTACGAAATATACACCCCTTACCATGCACCTTCCTTTAGTCGAGGGTACGTTTAACCACCTGTATAAAAATAATAGTATGTTATTAAAGTATACAAGAACCATATTAATATTTATAATATCATTCTTGATTCATTAATTAATATATAATACACATTTAATAATAATTCTCATGTTAAATTAACATTTTGGGTAATAATTTATTTCTTTATCACACGTGTTTTAACTTTTTATTCTTGATTGTATCAATTTGACCAAGATTTGAATACATGCAGATTATAAAACATGATTTATATATCATATATATTTAGAATATAAAAATTTACAATTTACTTATATAATAAATGAAAAACACCATTTATGGAGACGGTAGTCCGTACGTACGCATAAATGTTGTTTCCGTTTTCATATCGTATTGAACAGAACTAAGTCAATAAGATATATTTAAGTAAATATATATATGTATATATATCTCCAATATTATTATTATGGAATATATTACATACTTATTACTAATCTATATTTTTATAATTTTCGATGAATAGTGATCATGGAAATGAATATCATAGCATCGTGGAGACGGTAATCCGTACGTACGCACGAGCGATAATATCATTTCTTAAGGAAGTAAAATTGGATGGTATATTAATTTTACAGAGACATTATCACATTATTTTAATTATTTATATACATATTACTCATCATTATATCCATCCAAATAACATAGTGTTGAATAACAAATTACAACACGGTGTGGAGACGGTAAGCCGTATGTACGTACGCATTGTGACATTATCATTCATAAGATTGGTAGAATAATGAATATAGTTGTTCCATATTTACATTAACATCGCATTATATAGAGTATACTGGATTTATTATTTGAGAATGGAAAATACAATGAAAGAGTAAGTGGAAGAATAAGTGAACTTGAAAGTGGGTGGTGAAATCATTAACTCTTCTTCGGGTTCTTCCTTTTGATTTGATCAAAATAGATCTATAAGATGGCTTTCTGACCAAAGGAAGGCCTATATAATGAATGTATGATAGTTGGGAGGATATTTTTGAAGGGCATGGCTGAGCCAAATTGATTTGGAGGTGTGATTTTGAGAGAAGGGGAAGTTCCGTTTTATAAGACGGTTGATGGTAACTTTAGGAAAAGATTAAAGTATTAATTTATTATACAATAATATTCCGATTATAATGGTTCAAAATGAATATATTTAGTGACTTACGTGGTTATGGGTCTAAATAAGCTCATCCAATATGTTTTATACAATTTTAGGTAACCATTTTAACCTTATCTTTTAGATTTAACTCTTAGTTAAATAGTTTTACCTTTACTATGTCTTCCAGTATTCTTACTCTATATGGTAAATAACATTACTCTAAAATTCCATGAGAACATAAAGTGGCTCATTAATGACATATATATTATTATTTAAGACTTTTGGACGAACATTACATTTTTAGGAATATTATATCAACCAATACTATATTATTTGTTTTAAATATTAATTTATGTAAATTTTGACACTATTTGTTATTTTATTTTTGTGAAAGTCATCACAATTTTATTACTTCAGAAAAGATACATTTAAAAATCCATAACATGCCATATAAACCTCTAAAATTAATGGATGTCATAAAAACATTGAAATTATATTTATTTTAATATTTCTAAAACCATTTATTTGATTCTTTCATAAATAAGGTAATTATTGCATCATCATTGTCTCATAAAGAAATTTAATTATTTAATGTATAAAAATTATAAAACATATACCATAATTTATTAAATCTTATTATATTTCCAAATAAAATTTCTAGTAAAAAAATATTACTTATATAACAGCATATAAGAATTAATTAGAAAATGATTTTTGTTAATGTCAATTTTGTGTTTACTTTTAAATAATCAATCTAAAGTATCATTATCATTCACATGTGGCTCCATGGGGTCCCCAAATCTACCCAAGGATGCCCAAGGTCGGACATTACTCATCCATTAAGGATAGTACATGTGTTTTGATAATTTTGAATTATAAAAATATTATTTTTACGTTGAATTAGCCTATTAACCATTAACCACAGTAAATTAAAGTCCAAAGTTACTATTCATTAAAGATTATTTTCATCTTATTGAACCAAATTTTACTTACTGAGGTTAACCGTGTCTCTCAAATTTTTCAAATTCCACTCATAGAAGTGGTAAAATTATTTTTTATGTGATTTTGTAAATTCTCTTTGGAGGTGGGTAAAAGACAGTGAAAAGTTAAATAAATTTTATATATATATATAATTATTATAAAATTACTCTAATGAATTGCATTGAATTTTTATAGGTATTATTTATTTATTTTGAAATAATATAAATTTAAATAAAATAAATATTTTTTTAAAATAAAATGCCGATTTTAAACAATAACTCAGTGTTTTTCACTATTAATTAAAAATTGAATGTTTTTTGAAAAATTCCAAAAAAAAACCCAAGGATAATTTCAATATTATGAATCAAAACATGATGTCTATTTTACCAAATTCAAGACATAGAAGTTGAATTTATTAATTTAAAATTAATTCATGTTTTCAAGACCAAAAGTTGTATTTTTTAGAAATAATATCTATCAAAAGATTAACACTTGTTTATGTCCAATTTCAATGTGAAATTAATTAAAATTACCATAATTGGATTAAATGGTAAAATAAAATCTATTTATACTTCCAAGACATTAAAATGTATAATTTAGCACTATAAATTATTTTTATTCAAAAAGATGTTTTCAGTTTAAATATAGTATTTTTCACTATTCACCGAAATATGAATATTATCAGAAAAACACCAAAAATTTATTAAAACTAAAATATTATTTTCCAATTCTAAAGGAGATGTTTATTTTGTATAATTGAATATATAAAAGTTTAAAATATTGGATTTAAAAATGGTTCTCCATTAAAAGGCGGTAAAATTTCATATTTTGAAAAATACTTCTTTTATCTAAAAAAATGTATTTGTTCTTACTTTATATCTAAGAAACTCGTAATATGGATTCAAAATTATAAGGATAATATAAAGTTAAAAATTAATTTAATAATATTCATAACCTCTTTTGAAAGGCTAGTTTGGTAAGTCATGGTTCGGTTGGACTCAGTGTCGCCTATAATGCATGTTATTGAATTACTTTGATGAAATAACGTACTATGAAATCATCGGGTGTTACAATCATCCCTACTTCAATAACTTCCATACTCGCAATTTAAAATTGTTCTTCGAAAATAAATGGTTGAAAATAGAAAATTCCTTTTTTGGAAAACCCACATCCAAAATTGGGTTAATAAAATTTAGTCTTAATAATAGGAAAAGGGGAATGAAAAAGTCACCACCAAATAATGATCCCAATTAAGAGAAAATTGGTGGAAATTAGAGACACATAATTGGAGGAAAAACACAAATATTTTATAGGGAGTGATTGAGGTCATCAATCACAAAAAATTGTAGAATTTAGGGCCTCAAAGCCATCAATCTATGATGATTTAAAATATCATCAGTTCAAAAAAAACAGAAGGTATTATGATAACACATCTTTAGTTTTAAGATGACTTACCTAATGTTTAATAATTCATTTCTTCATATAATAAGAGAAGGAAATATATATATATATATATATATATATATTTAACTGAAAAGTAGGGTTTCATCATTCATCTAATTCCTACCACAAACTCATCTTTCACTGCAAATGATTTAAAAAATATATATTTAACTAAATCGTATAAGGTTCCAAAAATAATGAAATTATAATTCATTTGTCGGACTATTTAAAAAAAATTAAATTATACAAACTAGTACATCACGTAGTCCAGTCATAGGTGATTAGCCTTTGTCTCTCTTTGGTTGTAGGTTCAAGTCTCGTGACCTTTCTTGACACGACTTGTTGTCACCTGACCTCTGGGTTGTCCTTTTTATAACAATACAAAAATAACCTTAATAATAGTATCCAATTTAAAACATAATTCATTCCAACCTTTAGACTTATTTGAAATACTTATATCCAAACTCTCAGTCCAAAATTTATAAGGATGTTGAACACAATGAGGATCCTTTTTCAATATAATAACATGTGAACACCTTCATCATGTATTATTTTAAAACATGGTAACATCCTAAATTACCATAAAACCATAATAATTATATTCATGCTCCCTTATCCATTAATAATACTAGATATACTCCTTCTATCCAAAAAATATTGTAAACTCAAACAATAATGGAATATAGAAATCATTATTTAGTTTCAAGGAAGTCATGAATATCCAATTTATCCAAATCAACTATCTCTTATTCCAAAATCACTACCTTATTATCAGAACTATAATAAGGATTACCTTTCCTTAAACCATGTATTTTACGAAAAGCAAAGCATACTATTATGTCAATTTTCTTAGAACTATATAATCTCAAATCTTTAATAATATAGTACTGTAGTTCAATCCTTATTTATCTCTATAATTCATGTAACCAGTATACTGTTGATACAAAACTAAAATGAAATAATTCTATAATAACAACATAAGAACACTAGTCATTCCTCTTCATCTGAGGTAGTATCATAGCTTGATTATTATCCAATAACATCATTAGTGGTATACACTTATGAATTGGGCATTGATTCACGTAGTGTCTCAACGCCTTGCAGATGAAGCATTTTACATTTGAAAACATTTTCTTACCCTTGCAATCATGTACTTGGTGTCCTTTTTCTCAACACTTTTAACAAACTCCCATTCACATCAATCATTTACCAAGGTGATTCATTCCACATTTATCACATATTGGGAAATCCATATTTTCCATCTCCCCATTATCCATCTCTCTCTCTTCCATCCTTTCCTTCTCTGGCTTCCCTTCAAAGCCATAAATTCAGATAATTTATTACTGATCTTATTAACACATGATAATATTTATTCATATAATGATAATATGTGGGAGACTATTTCCTTTCAAAATGTTTGCTTAATACCAAGAATTATATGAGTCGTCTTACTATTTGGATCATATGTAATGATAGAGTTCTCATTCCTTCTACTGGGCGCCATTTCTAAACAATGGCATACAAAAGGCCAGTTTATGAATCACAATTCATAATTCAAAACATGTTAAATTCCTAACATAAATTGATCAGTTTTTGGATATGATCCATAATCACAAAAAAAAAAATTGTTTGAGGAGGTATATACACATAAACCCTTCATAGAGGTTTGCAATGAAAAAAATAATTATCCTATGCATATCCCTTGGGAGTGTCGTAACCAAGACTACAGCAAGGCCCATTGTCATGAACCAGTTCCCGTTCGAGTCTATCTCAATGCGGTGTTTTCGTGTTGTACTCATAGGTACATCTATGCCAGAACCGCCTCTACCTGCTCATATCCAAACCAGGATTTATTATCTTGGAAAACTCACAAAATCTCTACATTACCAAAATTCTAGGAAGGCCTTCTATACTAATCCTCAAATTATATATTAAGTATATGTGCTCTAATCTTAGTTTGTCTAAATCTAACTTCCATGGTTATTGCTAAACTTCGTTTGAGTCCACATGTAACACCATGACCCCAGTTACCCAAAGTTGATGCATTTTTTTAATACATTGTCATGATTACAAGGAATCAAGTCCTGAAACACTGATCAGATTACTAGTCTTGGAAAACATATTACATTCATGGACGTTACATTACACATTAGAATATAAAACACAACATAAATGATCCTTTGAGAAACCCTTTAATACCCTATCTTATCCCTTCTTATCAATAATAATACACTTCTTTAAATCCTAAGAAAATCAAAACATTGAAAGGGGTGACCTCAGATTCTATGTAAGGATAACAATATAGAGGAAACATTCATAAATAAGCATAAACATTTTAAAAAAATAAGACTAAACCAAAATCATTTTTAAACTTAATCTTCAGAATAATATGATAACAGATAAAATAAAATAAATCCATTTACTTATTCACATAGATATTCTTCTAGTTGAATATTTACATGCAATATTAATAGACACATTTATAATGATGGAATGCATAATGCCAGAAAATAATAACCACAAGTCAAGGTCTTGTGCGAAGACTAAAAATTAGATTTTGTCAAGGCCTAGTCCCAAGACACATGTTTTTCTCCTGAGACCTACCGATGCATTTAGGAGCTATACAGGGCTCCACCTGTCACTTACTATGTCCAATTCATTCCTCATATTAAATGGTTTAAACATAACATAAACATTCATATTAAAACTGGCATACAAAAATTCAATATTTTACCTATAACCCATGAATGGTAAAAAAATAACACATCCACAGTCAGACATATCACAAAACCTTCAATACAATACAGAAGATTTGTAACAAAATAAATCAACTTCAAACAACTTTAAAATCCATTAAAGGATTTTGAGATAGATGAAAATTATATGTAACTCTTTGAGAGAAATATCATTTTTTTCATGAAATCATTTAAAAATCACACAATTTATAAAGGAAGAAATTTAAATACATTTTTGAATCAAATATTCTCAATCCACTTTGAAACTGTTGAAAGTAATTATCTTTTTAAAATATTCATGTCCATATAAATAAATCCTTAAAACCATTTTGAAAACATGGACAATAATGAGAATAGTTTAGAAGAATAAATCATTGAAACATTTAAAATGATGTTTTAGTAAAACATAATTTAAAATAATTCCTTTGAAAACTATTTTATGAAACATGGACATGTATAATAAATTTTTCTTAGTAGATACTTACGTATGAACAACCTCGGATAATAAAGAGATTGTGAAATTATCCATTACCAATTTGGTAACCTACAAAACATACACCCTATTAAAGAATTATCATAAAATGAATATGTAAATACACATAAATTAAAGTGTTTTACACAAAGAATACAATCATGGGCCGTACATACACCAAACATATGTTAATAGTGGCAATATGGCAGGAATCCCATGGGAATAAGGAGTGAGATAAAAACCCCTTACCTGGCACCTTCCTTTAGTCAAGGGTACGTTTAACCTCCTGTATGAAAATATTAGTATGTTATTAAGTATACCAGAACCATATTAGAATTTATGATATCATACATGATTCATTAATAACTTTAAAATTCCCTTTTAATAATAATTTCCATGTTCAATTTTCATTTCGTGTAATAATTTCTTTCATTATCATACGTGTTTTAACTTGTTATTCCAGATTGAATCACCTAGAAAAAGATATAAATAATTATAGAATATAAAACATGATTTATATATCATATATATTTATAATATAAATATTTATAATAGACATATATATGAAATGAAAAACACCATTTATGGAGATGGTAGTCCGTACGTATGCATAAATGATTTTTTAGTTTTCATATCATATTGAACGAAAATAAGTGAATAATATATATGTAAGTACATATATATATATATCTATATCTAGTAAAATTGTTATGTAATATATTACATACTTATTATTAATATATATTTTTATAATCATCAATGAATGGTGATCGTGGAAATGAATCTCATCGTGTCATGGAGAGGGTAATCTGTACATACGCATGAGAGATAATATCATATCCTTAATGTTGTGGAATTGGATGGTATATTAATTTTACAGAGTCATTAGCTTGTTATTTTAATTATTTATATACAAATTACTCTTCATTTTATCCATCTAAATAACATAGTGTTGAATAACAAATTACACAATGACATGGAGACGTTAAGCCGTACGTACACACACATGGTGACATTATCATTCATAAGATGGGTAAAATAATTAATATAGTTGTTCACTATTTTAATAACATCAGAGTATATAGAAGATACTGGAGTTAATATTTTAAAATGGAAACAAAGAAGAAAGAGTAAGTGTAATAATAAGAGAACTTAAAAGAGGGTGGTGAAATCATTACCTCTTCTTCGAGTTCTTCCTTTTGATTTGATCAAAAGGGATCCTTAAGATGGAATTTTGGACAATGTAAGTCCTATAGAATGATATTAGGATATTTTTGGGGATATATGGGATGGGGATGGCCGATACAAATGGATTAGGAGGTGTGATTTTGAGAGAAGGTGAATTTCCCTTTTATAAGAATGGTGAGGGTCACTTTAGGAAAAGATTAAAGTATTAATTATTTATACAATCATATTCGGTTTATAATGGTTCCAAATGAATTAATTTATAGAATTAGGTCGGTATGGGTCGAAATACTCTCAACCAATAAGTTTTAGATAAGTTTAGATTACCATTTTATCCTTATATTTTTTATTTAACTCTTAGTAAAAAAGTTTAAATTTTATCGTGTCTTCTTGTATTCTTACTCTATATGGTTAATAAAATTACGCTAAACATCCAAGAGAACTCAAGTGGCTCATTAATGACATATATAATATTATTTAAGCCTTTTGTGTGATCCTTACATTTTCAGGAATATTATATCAACCAATAATATAGTATTTGTTTTAAATATTAATTTATGTCAATTTTTTCAGTATTTGGTATTTTGTTTTTGTGAAAGTCATCACCAAATGATTAATTCTAATAGGATACATTGAATCATCCATATCATGTCGTATCCTCCTATAAAATTCTTGGATGTCATAAAAACATTGAAATTATATTTATTTTAATATTTATAAAACCATTTATTTGATTCTTTCATTGATAAGGTAATTACTGCATCATCATTGTGTCATGAGTAAATTTAATTATATAATGTCTAAAAATTATAAATCAAATAAAATTATGTAGGAAATCATTTTATATTTACAAATAATATTTATAGACAAAAATATTACATATATAACACCATATAGAATATAATTACTGAAAGATTTTAGTTTCTTTCAATTTTATCTTTACTTTAAATTAATTAATCTAAAGTATCATTATCATTCACAAGTGGCTCCATGGGGTCCCAAAATAGACCCAAGGATTCCCATGGTTGGTCATTACTCATCCAATAAGGTTAGGACATGTGTTAAGTTAATTTTGAATTATTAAAATATTCTTTTTACCTTGAATTACCCAATGTACCATTAACCGTGGTAAATAAAAGTCAAATGTTACTATTCACCAAAAAATTATTTTCATCTTATTGAACCATATTTTACTTACTGAGGTTAACCATTTATCTCGGATTTTTGAAATTCCACTCACAGAAGAGGTAAAATTGTGTTTTATGTGAATTTGTAAATTCTCCTAGGTGGTGGGTAAAAGAGGTTGAAAAGTTAAATAAATTTTTTTATATCTAAAATTATTATAAACTAAAACCAATGAATTAAATTAAATTTATATAGGTATTATGTATTAATTTTTACCTAAAATAAATTTACATAAAATATATGTTTATTTAAATAAAAACCCAGTTTTAAACAATAACATAATATTTTTCACTATTCATCAAAAATTGAATGTTTTCAAAAAATACCAAAACGTTACCCTAGGATAATATTAATATTCCAAATCCAAAAAAGATTTCTATTTTACCAAATTCAAAACATAAAAGTTTCATTTATTATTTTAAAATTAATTCCCTTTGTCATAACCAAATGGCGTATTTTTAAGAAATAATAACTATCAAAAGATTGACACTTGTTTATGTCCAATGTCAATGTAAAATTACATACAATGACCAGAATTTGATTAAATGGTAAAAATATAATCTATTTATACTTATAATCCTTTATAATGTATAATTTAAAACTATAAATTATTTTTATGAAAAATGTTTATTTCAATTTAAATATAGTATTTTCCACTATTCATAAAAATATGAAAGTTATCAGAAAAACACTAAAAAATTATTGAAACCAAATTATTATGTCCTGATTCTATAGAAGAATATTATTTTGTAAAATTTAATATATAAAAGTTTCAAATATTGGATTTAAAAATGGTTTGCCATTAAAAGGCAGCAAAAATTCATTTTTTGATAAATACTTTTTCTATCAAAAAAAATGAATTTTTTCTTACATTATGTCTAAGAAACTCATAATATTTATTCTAAAATTATCAGGATAATATAGAGTTCATTATTTATTTAATACTATTAATAACCAATTTTGAACGGCTTGTTTGGTAAGTCGTGGTGTGCTTGAACTCAGTGTCACGTGTAGTCCAAGTTATTGAATTACATTGAAGAAATAACGTACTATGAAATCATGGGGTGTTACACATGGTCATTGATCCCTGCCAAGGTAAGGTATGTAGGATGCCTCCCTGAGGCTCATGTACACCATTCATGGGACCCTAGGTCCGCTTTCAGGTCTGTTCACCGACACCCCACCACCCATCGTACCTCGAATCCACCTTCACGTCAGTTTCCAAACCTGAACTATCTGGTCATTGATCCTTTCTATGGTAGGGTACATTGGAAGCCTCCACAAGGATCAATCCCACCACGAACCATTCATTCGGATCCCCTTCACGTCGGTTTTCCCAATTCCATACATGAACTACGAGGTCTTTGATAATTTCTTAGGAAAGGTACGTAGGAAGCCTCCCTAAGGTTCAAACCCAACACATGGTCGTTCTGATCCCCTTAATGTCGGTTCGCTCAATTCCATACATGAATGGAGAGGTCTTTGATCATTTCAAAGGCAAGATACATTGGAATCCTCCCTGAGGTTCAAGCCCAACACCTGGGCATTCCGATCCCCTTCACATAGGATCACCCAAACCAATAACAGAACTATGAGGTCTCTGTTCTTTGCTAACGCATGGCACATAGGAAGCCTCCCTGAGGTTCAATCCCACCACCCATCGGTTGCCTCGACCCCCTTCATGTCATCACTCCAACACCCTGGGTAGCCTTGAGGGTATTCCCCACACATCAACCTCACCTACGAGGTCTTTGATCCATGCCAAGTCTGGGTACGTATGAATCCTCCTTGAGGTTCAAGCCCAAAAACCATGAGACCCTAAGTCCACCTTCACGTCAGTTCCCACCTCTTGATCAACATGGACATTGATCCCTGTCAGTGTAGGGTACATAGTATGCCTCCACGAGGTTCAATCCCATCATCCATTGGTTCTGACCATTCATTTCCATGACCCATTCTGAACTATGTGGACTTTGATCCCTACCAATCTAGGGTGCGTAGGAAGCCTCCCTAAGGTTCAAGCACATCCCCCATGGGACCCCAAACCATCTTTCACATTGTTTCACCAACCCCCCATTCCAAACTACACAAACATTGATTCCCTACCACATGGATATGTAGGAATAATCGTCAGGGCCCAATCCAAAACTATCTTCATCCTCATGGAAGTTCCATCCCATTCACCATCCACTTAATTCAATCGATTCACCATCCATCATGATTCTTACCCGGGCCGCCATATTCCAGTGGGATCATGCCACCTCATACCCCATTCCCCTCAACAGTAATGGGGATCTCAACCACACATTGGCCTGAGAATCAGTGTTCCCTCAAAGGGGTCGCACCCATCTTATCCACTAAAATTAGTGTTCTGATCAATCTGATCTGTCTCCTCTAAACGTTAAACTTACGGCATACGCAGTGTTAAATATGGGAAGCTGAGGAAAACCTCAAATATGTGCCCATGGAATATGATTCCCCACATTAGATGTGGGATGCCATGGGCCTCCGCACCCTTGTGATGCCCTATAATAAGGGATAGAAGATAGACACACCAATCCCCCAACGTCCAGACATGCCAGTGATGCCCAACATGACTACTCGCCTAGCCGATATTTTCTGCATTGACCGGACCCCATGGAATTTCCTAATAATTATAGTGTAATTAACTAGAGCCAATGAAGATATGGCACTAGGAAGAGTTTCATGAACACGGTCTTAAATCTATAAGGGAGACCCAGACTAGGTGATGAGTTCCAAGGAGGAATCCACAGAAGGAAAAACTGACATCCCTTCGTCCCATTTTGATCAAGGAGCAAACATCCCTGAATAAAGAGTGGATGCTACCTGCCTTTGGAAATCCGACATGCGGGGAAACTATTGCGCATCCTCTACACACGGATGCATGCGTTCTAGAAAAAGCTTTGGAAACAGAAGTGTCCATCCCGACGTGAAATTATTCTCCTCAATATGGATATTAGTAGAGCTTAGGTAATCAATGGACTGATGTGTCACCAGATCTAGTTTTACAACATCGGGCACCACCAAGCAAATAAACAGGCCTAGCGTGAAACACACCAATTATTGGGGATGTAGAATGTTGGACATGTCATTCTATGGCATTGTCAACATGGATCCCTCTTACCATACATGTAATATGGGAGGGCGTAGGGGCATTGGTCATCGATTCCTTTTCCTCTCAGCATTGATGAGTTAATCTCCCTACTCTCAGGAATCAGGTTGCAGCATCTGGAACACAATCACCTCCTACACCCCGGCTCCTGGGTAGGGGCATCACTAACGTGGTCGCCCTGTATGGTTCCACTGCCTCTATGATGGCCTCAGCACCCATGGCCCCAGGGCATCCATGCGAAGGCATAATCCCAACCTGGGATACAGCCATCCTAGATCTACAGGCATCTATGAATCATCACCAATGTCTCCCCTGAGGGCCTTGTAGGGATCCATTGATCTCCACCCCAGCGTACAACTATTTCGGGAGCCTCTCCCCGGAGTGTCTTGACGACTCCCTGCCTTATGCTGATGAGGTAGGTGATGTCCTAGCCAGCCCGATTAGAGTCCCAATCCTGGGGCTCCTAGCAAGGACTCACACTCGTTCATGATAGTATCGTTTCCTGGTCTTACTGGATGAGGAGTAGGTAATCCACATACCTACACTACAGGACCCGGTTCGTTTGACCCGACGCCAGTGTCGCGCACAAGTTGAGGACACCCACCAGGGGGTGTCAACGTCAATGGTTACTATTTCCCGAGCCACCGCTGACGCATATCATCAGCTCCCTGCATACACTGAGCAGGGGAACTTATACGGCTGACCAGGAACGAGGCCCGAACCACCCCACGGGTAGGATGGGATGACTCTCTTGGCTCCCGGCACAAGCAGTGGCCGCTATGAACCAACCCCCATCGATTCCACCCCATACGAAGGTCTTCCCCATACCAAAAACACGGAAAGCACGATCCTTCCCCGCTTTGAGGCATGGCATGTAGTTCCACCCCGTGCCACCCCCAATTCGAATGAGCGCATTCCCCGTTATAGTTCCACTCTGCACATAATCCTCTCTCGTGACCATTACACTGGGTATCGAGTCATTCCTCATAACCCCGACTGCCGGGGCAGGGAAAATTCACATACTATCTCACTTCCACGTGGGAACCCTCCCCATATTCCTTAACCAGTTAGTGAAGGTCCTCCTATCCTTTGAAACCATAGGGTTGAGGGCCAGCCTCACTCCACACGCACCCAGCACGGAGGCCGTACCCGTGTTTTTCCAGACCAGTACAAGTACTCTCCTCATATAAAGATTTCCCGGGAAAACAAGCATGGAGGTTCTCCTTGTTATTCTTCCAGTTCCAGTGGAAATCTATCCTACTCCATCGCTACCCATATAGGTCCTCCCCATGTCCCCTTCGACAATGTTCATAGTGCCCCTCACACCCTGGATTTCCCGGGTGGAATCCCTCTCCACCCCAGCACCAGTGCAGCCGAAGGACCCTATGACAGAAATATGATCTATCTCGAGGACACATCCAGGGGCAGGAAGGAAGGTCGTTGCCACCATAAGAAGAATTCTATGAAGTTACGGACAGAGATCAAACTGTTCCACTTCTCAGACACTAAAGCAGAGTACGACTCCGCTCGGGAACCCTCCCCTTTCTCATCTGAGTCAAGGGCCAGGGAAGAAACAAGGAGCATCATTCTAGTACTCCTATAATGTGAGGTCCATAGGATTCCCACAACCCTCCACACGCATTTCTGTGATGATGAAAATCAGGATACCTCGGAGGTTACGGTCCTGCAATCACCACCATCATCACCAGAAGTGCTCTCTACCTCCCCAAGATATCACGGAGAACTACTCTATGGACTGATGGAAGACGAGAAACATAGCATCCCATCACTGGTAGATCTAGCCCCTAATCAAGGGACGACGGCCATCATCCCATCTAATCGTGAGATAGTGGCCATGTCGCTACACTCTTCAGCAAACATCCTGAGAATCGGCAGCCGGTCAGCTCGTTCTCTATACTCTCCACTGGACAGCCTGTCGTCCCAGCGGTCCGCCTCGGTATCGCTGCCAGTTTCCTAGCCACCCCCAGTTGACGAGTGGGGTAATGATGATCCAGACCTGGAATTTGAGCCAAGGATCGTATAGAACATCCTCATAGAGGACCACTTCCCTGAGAAGTTTTTTCTTGTGGTAGCACCGAATATCTACATACTGGAATCCCTCACACTGGAGGAATTTGAGTGTTTCCACTACACCCTCTGGGCGAGACATTTTGGTCATCCTCATCAAAAAGTGGTTTATCCCAGGATCCAAGTGCATATCAAGGACATCAGTGAGTAATGTCGTCAGGTCGAGTTGGCCGCACTCCTTGTGGAACAGCACCCTGAGCCACCAGGTCGCCATGAGGCCCTCCCGCAGCAATGCATTCAGAGTATCATCGTACTCTACAAAATTATCAAGAAGGCTACCCCCATGTTCAAATATATGGATGGGGGCAGTATGCTTCCCTCATATTTAGTCTTATCCGACAGCAGCCCGAATTGCTGGGAGACATCGAAGACATGCCCCCGGAAAGCGTTGTGGTCAACACGAATGATATAGTGGACGAGGAGGACGAGATGGAGACTCTCGATCTAGACTTACCTCTTGAGGGTGTTCCACCACTATTGGATCCATCGGGGATGATTACACATCAGAACAGGAACCTACTAGGTCTCCCTACTCCCACAGAGGCATTGGTACTCAGCCGGAATTCTAGTAAAGGAAAAGAGCATGTCAGAGCTGTCAAACACTCCAACCCCTCCGCAAAAGTGCAGAAGAAAGAGGAGGACCCCGAGAAGGCCACATTGTGCCAACAACAAGCTAAGTAGATGTGGATCGTCGAAGAAATATTAGATGAACATTCTTCAGAATGACAGCCCAACTACGACGATCATAGTCTAGAAAAGTAGGGGTAACAACAACTTCCTCTCGGTGAGCTGCCCCCAAGAAACCCATATCCTACCCCAATAGACATGGTCGAAGATGGAGCTCATTGGAAAAGGGTGTGGTACATCATGCCAAACACTCCTGAACAGCGCTATAATCCAAGGAATCCATCCAGGGTTCTTCTAGCTACCCCGCAGGTCGCTTCACCAGCCGCTCCACGAGACGCTTTGCCGGTTTACCGTCTTGAGAACCCGACAACATGCTTGTGGTTAGGGATCCCCATCAAGATAGGACCCCTACCCAGATGATCTAATGGTGTCACTCATTTACCACTTTGATGTATTGGAAACACGACAGGTGGAAATCCCACCTGATGACAAGTCATACTCAGCATGGGAAGATGATTTTTCGGTGCCTATGGGTTTCGGGAATCCCAACCTCTCCCCCTTTAATGGGATAGGGGACACTTCACAACACCTGGACCACAACAACTCCAGGTTTGGGCCTATGTTGAGGACTCAGGTGCGGTAGGAGGCTTCCATGCTCCACTACTTTGTTTAGACATTGGAGGGGTTGACATTCATCTGGTACAGCCAGCTCCCCATGGATCCATAACCAGTTGGGAGGACCTTCGTAGGAAATTCCTCTACCAGTTCAAATATAACACCTAGAAAACGAGCATTCCAGACCTCTTCATGTGAAAACAAAGGCATGATGAGAGAGTCACTGACTTTATCACCCAGTGGAAGGTGTTCACGTACACTCTTGACATGCCACTTACTCAAAATTAATTACTAACGATGTGCATAGGGAACGTCAAGACAAAATTTTTTCCCTCCCAGATCATCCAGAACTACACTGGAGGATTTCGAGACTTCTCCAATAATGCCTAGAACCTAGACGAATCCCTATAATAGTCTATCCAGGTACGCTCGTTTCCCCCTATAATTCCAGCACGGAGGGCTATGAGACGTGAGCCTGCCGTGGGGTCCCAAATAGAAGCCCCAAATCAACTAGAATTGATACCATTTGGACCAACCCCTCAGCCTCACAGAGGCCCTCCACCTCAGGAGAAACATCCGGCTCTGTATCATCCTCCTCAAAATCCGTCCATGCCCCCGTGGAATGCACTGCCACTGCCAAGGCGGGACAATCAGGGTCTTCCTCCTCAACAGGCACCTCCAGCTCTTCTTTAGGGCCATGCTCAAAGGTCCCCCTTTCCATAATGAAGAAACCAGACCTACTCATTCAATGATAATCAGGTCCCCATTTACTTCTGAAGTGCCTTAGAGCAGTGGATAATATGCTTTCCTAAGTGCAGAAGCCCGGAAGAGGAGAATCTCTCTGATCACCCCAACTACTGCCCATATCATCGGTTCATGGGGAACACCCTCAATTAGTGCTATGTGTTTAAATATTGGAATCAAGACCATGTCGATAACAATATAGTGGGCCTGGTCCTAGCCTCAGCACATGTGAAGGGTCTCTTTTTAAGGCCAGACAGTAGTAGCGATAGCGAAGGCGAGTGGCGGTAGGTTTCTAACCGCGATTCCCAGAAGTATGATGACTGTATGGCTTGCAAAACGGTCTCTCATTCCCATGTCATCATTCGGGCACTCCTGAATTATCCCGAGCCTTCAAAAGATATGACTACCACATCTGAATCATCATCTCTGCCAGCCTCTTCCCAGAATAGAATGCATTGGCACTGCAAGGGAAATAAATGCACCCTCCCAATGCCATCGTCGTCCCGTACTCTCGGTGACTTTATGACACTGGATATGGAGATCCATCCCAAAATACCTATAGTGTTGATGATTCTCCCAGTGATAGTCATGGGTAGAGTTCGGTTAATACTGCTGAGTTGGTAAACCCCTATCAGAATCCCGACAACAAGATGGGTCGGGCGAACCCCCCCCCCCCCCCCCTCTAATGTCCCAAGCTGACGCCATCGTCGGTGGATCCATGACCATATGGGTTTTTGGGGAACATTAGTTGCAACCTCTATCTAGTCCATGCATGCCACGGAGACTATACAATAGGCCCAGCGCAGAACTCAGCATGCACATCCACTTCATCTGGTTCCGTCAGGCCCGCCTCCACCATAGTTTGTGCTACTAGATCTAACAGTGATTCTTCGACCATGCCGTCACCTTCCTCACCCTGCTACAGGTTTATATCAGTCATCAAGTCCTTATTAGATCGCTACTCTTTGGGCTTCGACTAGTGAGAAGCGGGATATACCCATCACCATCTATCCACTGGTCGAGCAAGAAGGGGCTGCCATCCTCCTATCAGAGAGCAGCCTCATGTAAGTATATGTTCATGCTCGGCGCAGAAATATGATTTCCTCAAGCACCTTGTTAGAATCCCAGCGAGGCATTCCATCGTCGATGCCCTTATCCTGTCATCAGATATGCACAAGGCCCTCACAGAGGCTTTAAGAATCCCCCTCCAGTTTGAGACGGAGGTAACAGATGTAGAAGCTTTTCCTGATAAAGTGGTCGAGAACGATGAGTTTAAGTCCATCATTTAGTTCTTAGGAGATGATGAAGTCTCTCTCATATAGGGCCACATATTCCTATTGTACATCACTGGCCAATTTAACAGTTTGGAGTTCTTCTACTCTCCTGTTGACACCGGCTCAGGGATCAACCTTATCCTGATGCGGACACTACGAAAGTTGGGATTATCCAAATACGACCTCACTCCCTCTGATTTAAGAATACAGGGATACAACTGGATAGATCAGACCCTAGCTAGTATGATCCATTTGATGACCTAGTTCGGAGGCCTAGTTTCTATCACTGAGTTCATGGTTGTCTCATAGGACACCGCGTACAAGGCATTTATGGGCAGACCATAGCTACACCTATATGTGGTGGTCCCCTCATCGTATCACCAGTGCCTCATGTACTACCTTAATGGTAGATTAGGCGTACTACAAGGTGATGCATCTCCTTTTGCCTCTTGTGAACCCCGCTTCCTAGATGCAGACGACTGAAAGAGAAAGGATAAACAGATTCAGGCAGGTGAGGTTGATCTCATCACAGTTGAATTGACCCCTGGGAAGGTCTGGATGACGCCTATGTCTTCTTGATCCATCGATTATAGTCCATGATCCCAACGTGGGTCATTGATTTGTTGTCTGTAGTACAAGATGGAAGCATGTTCCCATGTACAAGCGATAGTGGAAAATTACCTGATACTTCAACACAAATCAGTATCAGGTGACCCTAGAGCCTCCTTCCCTCATACGGTATCAAGATGTCAACCCCTGGCAATGGATGTACATCATACGTGTCTATTCTGTCAGGCTAGAATTTACTATCTCAAGACGACACACCACTAATTCATTGATATCATCAAGTGTGGACCCTTAGGCCAAAGAATGGATGGGATCTGTTTGACTGCCTTAATTGTTATGGTTTCGACATCATGTGAATCTCCCGATACACTATCCACCGCTACCTAGGCTGGTACCATCCCCCGTTAGGATCTGTTGACCTAGAGGAAACACCTCCCACTAGAAATTTCCCCTCCTTAATGGAACAAGTGGATTTGAAGGATGCTCCCCCTTCTATTGAAGAGGGCATCTCTTCCACGATTGATGAACTGGTACAGGTGAACCTTGGTAGTGAGGAAGATCCAAGACCCACATAGATTAGAGTCGCCATGCCCCCTTAGGTGTAACAGTGCTACGTGGATGAAATGGCATCATGATGTGTTCATCTAGAGCTAAGATGAGATGCCAGGGCTTGATCCTCACGTAGCTGTTCACTACCTCGGTCTCCCTGTAAATCATCGTGGGATCAAGTAGCCTCCCAGAAAGATGCACCCTTCCAATGGTGTTATAGTTGAGGCTCATGTTGAAAATAATTTTAGAGCCAACTTCGTCAAGGAGGTCCAATACCCCAAGTGGCTAGAAAAAATTGTTCCAATAAGGAAGAAGAACGGACAGATCAGAATCTTCTTTGACATCTGTGATCTCAACCTCCACTGTCTGAAGGATGATTTTCCCCTTCCAGTGACAGAATTGTTAATCGATGCTACAGCTGGGTTTGAAGTCCTTTCCTTCACGGACGGTCACTCCAGATATAATTAGATCTAGATGGCCCCCAAGGATTAGTAGTCCATTTCTTTTAGGGAACCCCAAAGTACTTTTTTTCTACCAGGTTATGCCCTTTAGACTGAAGAATGCAGGTGCCACCTATCAGTGGTCTATACACCGCATATTCAATCCAATCCTCATGACAATGGGGGAATTTTATGTGGACGATCTGGTTGTCAAATTTTGAAAGAGCCAGGACAATATCTGGAACCTTGAGAAAGTTTTCGGCTTCCTCCGTTCCCACCACCTGAAGATGAACCCGTGGAAATGTTCCTTCGGGTTCACCTCTAAAAAATTCCTTGGCTTTGTTTTTAGGTACATGGGCATTGATATTGTCCCATAGAAGATCAATGTTGTCAGCCAGATGCCTCCCCTGAGCAATATTCGGGCACTTAGATGTTTCTAAGGTCACTTAGCCTATGTACGCCAATTCATTGCAAATCTGGCTGGAAAGTGTTATCCCTTTTCTCGGATCATGAAGAAATGATATGCCTATGAGTAGGATAAAGAGTGCCAGACCACGTTAGAGGAAATCAAGCAGTATCTGCTCCATCCTCTAGTCTTGATGCCACCCATCTCTAGAAAACAACGTATCCTATACATGACTACCCTAGACGATATCATGGCACCCTCCTCGCCCAGAAGAACAATGAGGGGATGGAAAATGGCCTCTACTACCTCAGCAGAATGCTCTCCGATATGGTGACCAGATACTCCCCCATCAAAAAGAGATGCCTTGCACTCGTATATGTCATGCAGAAGTTGTGACAATTCCTGTAGCACCACATGGTATAGATGGATTTTTATGTAGACCAACTAATGTACATTCTAAACCGCCCTATGCTGACCACCTGTCTATCATGGTGGGAAGTAATCCTCTAGAAGTTCAACATCAAGTTCGTGCCTCAGAAGTCTATCAAGGGACATGCTATGGAATATTTTCTAGCTACCCATCCAACCCCTTATGTACCAGTCCCTGGAACTGGATTTTCATGATGAGGAGATCCTCTCGGCAGATCATTCCATCCCATGTTGGAAAATGAAATTTAATGATGCCTCCCGGAGCCCCAATAGGAGTATACTCAATGATCCTAGGCTCAAAAGAGTAGGCCTGGGTATCGTATTCATCACACTAAAGTAAGCCATTCTTCCATAATAATTCATGTTTTTAGAGGACTACACCAACAACGAGGCAGAGTATCAGGCCCTCATTACTAGCCTCGAGCTAGCCCTCGAGATCGATGTACCCCATTTGAATGTGAAAGGGGATTTTGAACTAGTCATCAAGAAAATCAACAATTTTTACGTCATTAGAAATCCATATCTCACACCATTGTTGGAGAGAACCCTCTAGATAATGTCCCAGTTTCCATCTCGGCCAGAAGTTACTCATGTCCCATGAACTCAGAATGGTAGTGCTGAGGTCGTGGCCGAGCTGGCTACATCACTTGCAAAACTCTAGCAGGATGATCTGATTATACACGTGGCACATCAGAGAGTCATTGTTCTCATCACCCTGGATGATAATGATGACCTACAAGTAATCCATCTAACCACTAGAGCCTCCATGTCAAGACCCCCAGGTCCCTCAGATGCAGTGGTTGAAGTAACTCCCGACTACAGATCCCCATTTGTCAAGTATCTCCAAAATGATTGCCTCCCAGCTAATCAGTCCGAACGTGAGGGAATCTATCGCCACACACAATAGTATACCTTCTAGAGTGGTCCCATTCTTGAGAATATCCTATACATGCATGGGTATGATTGTGTTATCCTCTGTTTTATCCAAGGTGTCATGATTTTTTAGGTCATGCACTAGGTTCACGCTGGTTCTTACGACGCCCAACAAACTGGGCTAAAGTTGTCCCATCAGATCTGGAGATTGAGATACTTTGGGACCTTCTTGATCCATGTTTGCATTGAGTTCTCAAAGAGATGTTAGATGTTCCAAATTCATTCAAACTTCTTATATCAGCCAACAGAACCTTTTCACTCTACCATGTACTCTTGGCCGTTTGCGGTATGGGGACCCGATGACTTGGAACTATACCCACTGGCGACAGCTCACCAGTCTAGGTTCATCTAGACTTCCATATATTTCTTTTCTATGTGGGGAGAGGCAATTCCACTCAAGGAGTTCAAGGCAAATTTTATCATTGACATCGTGAGCTCCAACATAATTTACCTATTTGGAGTCCCTCATGTCATCCTCACCAATAACCACACCATCTTTCGAGCAGTCGAGATGAATAAATTATACGCCAAGTACAAAATCCATTCAAACCATACCTCCTGCTTCCACGAACAATCAAATGGGTAGATTTAGTCATTCAACAAAACCTTCTCAAACATTCAGCTGAAAATGGTTGGTCAGAACAAGACGTGTTGGCCAGAAAAGCTCCCCAACGCCCTTTGGGCTTTTCAGACGACAATTCGTAATTCCTTCCCGGTTACCCGATATTCCCTGGGGTATGTAGCTAAGGCTATCATACCCATAAATATTTAGTTGCCTTCATTACACATAGCAGTTTATGAACAGTAAACTCCAGATAAGGTAGAAGAAATTCGATTGGCTGAATTTGATGCACTTGAGGATAAAAGGATTCATGCCCAGCCTAATCTGGAAAGGCATCAGAATATGATAGTTAGAGAATTCAATATGATGGTTCCCCTCTGCTCATTCGTAAAAGGTGACTTGGTATGGGCCGTCTAAGCACCAATGATCCCTAGAAGGAAACCACCCATGTTGGAGCTAAAATGGTATATACCTTACATAATTCACAAGGTTTACCACAATGGGGAATAATCCATAGTGACCATCGATGGTGAGCGTATAACGCCTCCCACAAATGAAGAGTTCCTGAAAAAAAATACTTTTATTGAGCCTACAAGTCCTACACGAACTTAAACTAGATGGTCCCACATGACCCTAAACTGCATGCTGGTCCAACATGATCCTAAACTATCTGGTCTGGCATATCACTAAACTATTTGGTCCGGCATGACCCTAAACTATTTAGTCCAGCATGACCTTAAATTTTCTAGTCCTACATGACTTTAAATTGTGCGTTGTACTGCATGAATTTAAACTAACTCTTCATAACTACGTGTTGCTTGATTACCATCTTCATGGGATGTGTATGAACACTCATGATTTTCTTCTTGAGACCATCCCCCAAACACTTCTATTTGAATATTACCCCTGAGTATAGTTCTCTCAGAGGATCCTCTCATGATATATTGTAGGATTCCTTAGCCCCACACATGCTAGTATTTTATCAGTCTAACAATGTGCCTACTCCCTATTCCTTTATCTTCCCATGTCCTCAACACATGATGATAAACTTTATGGCCTTCATGAACAATGTACAACTTGATTCCCATCCTTATTGGATACGTAGGAATGCCCGAACATTTCGTCTTTTGGCCCAACCCAAACAACAGAATCATTCCCTCGGGACAAGAAATTTTGTGTGGTATAGGTTTTTGCCTCAATACAAGTAGAGCTAATCTCGATTCCACCATACGTCTCCCTACCCAGATGTGTTTGCCTCTTTCATCACCCAACTTCGTTCTAAAATGTATGGGTATAGCTATTCTTCACCCACTTCTCTGGTTGGGACTCCATCATCATTCCTGTCTTGAAGGGCTCCTGAATGGCATGGATGATCGGACCAAGGTCTCTGTAGAGACCCGTATCTTGACGTACATTGACATTACATTACTTTTGCGGAATACTTAGTACATTAAAAAAAACACACACACAAGGACCGTAATAGTTTAGTGTCTTTGGAAACTCGGACTATAATCTTCTAATCGTGGTGAAAGATCTTCAAAATCTCCCATAGAGATCTTCCTTTTTTTACCTAAAACCTTTCTTTATATCCTGGGGAAAAGAAAACATAAAAGGGTGAGCTCAAATGCTCAGTAAGGGTAAACAAAATAAATATCAATCACATCATATTCATAAGAACATAACATTTTGGAAATCATAACCTGCAAAAGAGAGCATAATTTCATAATCATGGGATAAATCATGGTAGTGAAAAAGTAATCCCAATAATCATAACTTAAAACATGAAACTTTGTGGAATACACACATAATCATAGATAATCATTTCTTGTTAGTCAAGACTAATTGCCAAGACTATCTTAGTGGACAAAGTCCCTTTCTGAATCGAGTAACCCTCATTTCAGTCCTGTTTCACTGAACCGGTATAACCTACCATTCCAGCCCTGTCTATCTCATGAGATATAAAATCTTTACCCAATGCATTGGAGGGAGATATATGTCCCACCCATCTCATAATGAATCCTTTCTTATGTGTGCCACAAAATCTTAAAACATACATCATTGCATAACCCATATAATAAAAATGGGATTCTTAAACAACATGACATCATAAAACAATTCATATAAGATAAAGGAATTCATAAAAATATTTACTCACAACATAATCAAATCCATGTAATGATAGGGATAAAAACGAAACCCTTTTATTATCTTATATGGAAAATAATTTTGATAAAACACTTGAAATGAATTCTTGAGGAAAATATCCTTTCTTCTTCAAATTCAATTTCTTTTCACAAAACATCATGCAATTTTAAAAGAAAGAGATTTTATTGAAAATAGTCATGAAATATTTTTGAGGAATCTTCATGAAAATAAGGCTTTATAAAACCGTAAAAATCCGTTCGTGCCGTATAAGTTAAAAAAACATTCTTTGTACTTTTGTCAAAAAAGTCAAAATGTACCTCGTACGAAAAACGACAAAAGATTCCTTTCTTATCTTTTACTAAAAACTCACCAAAGGGTAGAATTGGATTTAAACAATTGTAGGTGGATGTTTATAACATTACATATAGAGGAAACATAGATGAGGATGATAAAATACACCCTAGTAAATACTAAAGTATAAACAATCTCGGATAAAAATGAGATTGTGATATTTCCCTTACCTTAGGTCCGATTTGCTTCGTATGTGTCCGAACCTCCTGTATAATGATTTAAATAATGTCATTGACTTATTAAAGAATCATATTCATTGTTATGATATCATATATGGTTCACTTATGACATTATATTACCCGTTCTTTTGTAAATTCCATGTTAAAGAAGCGTTTTGGGTAAAATCGTTTCATTTATCGTAGGTGTTTTGACTTGTTGTTCTTGACATAATTATTACTTATATCATGATTTACTTACTTCCAAAATATAAAATATGATTTATATATCATATATATTCAGTATATATATATATAATAGATAGATAAATAAAATGAAAAACACCGTTCATGGAGACGGTAGTCCGTACGTACGCATGAACACTGTTTTTCTTTCCTTATTGTCTTGAATGGAAGTAAGTAGATGACATACATATATATATATATAAATAAACCCAGTATCATTATTATGTCATATATTTCATTAGTAATTATTATATATACTTTATAATCATTCATGAATGGTTAATCATTAAGAATGAATCTCATCGCGTCGTGGAGACGGTAGTCCGTACGTACGCACGAGCGATGATATCATTTCCATAAATATTGAATTGAATTGGAGTGGATTATAAAATATATCAGAATCAATATGATGTTTTAATAACTATGTATAGTTATTCTTTACACCATTATATCCATCCATGTAAGGTGGTGGTGGAAAATAGATTACACCACGACGTGGAGACGGTATTCCGTACGTACGCACGCGCGGTGATTTCTTTTTCCGTAGGATGGATAGATGGTGAAATAGGGTTGTTTCATACTTATAATAACATATCAGTATATGAGTGATACTGATGTTATTACTTCATAATTAAACAACCTAAGAAGAATAAGTGGAAGAAGAAATAAAGATGAAAGAATTGGTAACGGTAATTACCTCTTCTTTGAAGCGCCTCTTTGAGACCTCCTCTTAGGGCACTGAAATTGGTCTTTGAGGAAGACTAGAACCTCTAGGATGTTTCTAAGGAAGTGGAGAAGAGATTTTGGCAGGGGTTGGCCGAGCTAGAGTGCTCAAATTGGTGTTAGGAGGAGGGGTTGGAGGTGTCCTTTTATAAGGGAGGAGAGGGGCACCTTAGGAATATCTCAATATATTATTTTATATTAAAGTAAAAATCGGTTTATAATGGTTCCAAAGGGTCTTAGTTAGAAGCTAAAGTGGGGATGGGTCGAAATCATATCAACCAATAGGATTTAGACAAGTTTAGGTTCTTATTTTAACCTTATCAATTAGATTTAACTCTAAGTTAAATAATTTAACTTTTACCGTGTATTTTTGATTTCTTTCACTATATGGTTAATACACTTACTATAACAAGCCAAACGAATCCCAAATTGTTTATTATTAATATATATATCCTTATATAAGTCATTTGGCCGAACCTTAGATTTTTAGGAATAAAATAACAATTAATAATATAATATTTGATTTAAAAACTATTTTGTGTCAATTTTGACACTATTTGATATATGATTTCTGTGAAAGTCATAACAGAATTATATGTTCGAACCAAGTTGATTAAATCAACACTAATATATCATAGTAACCTAGAAAATTAGTGGAATTCATAAAAAGTCTCAAATTACATTCATTTGAGTATTTATAACTTCAATTATGTTAATATTTCCTTAAAAGGGTAATTACTGCATCATCGTTGTGTCATAAATAAATTAATTTATTTAAAGTCTAAAAATTATAAATAAAATATCATTATATAGGAAAGCTTTTTATATTTCTAATGAATATTTATAGTCGAATTTATCTTATGTATAACCCCATATTAAAAATGTTTTAGTGAATAAACGTTGATTTTAACTCTTTTAACTCTTCTTTGAATTAAATAATAATAAATGTCCTAATCTAATCCAAGTGGGCCTAAATGATAATATTTTACACTTAAGGTTGTTTTTGGTCGAGATACACTTGTCCAATAGAATTAGTACATGTGTTAGGGTAATATTAATATCATTATTACCCTTAATTACCCTATTTACATTTAACCGTGGTAAATAAAAGTAAAAAGTTACTATTCACCAAAAATTATTTTCATCTCATTGAACCACATTTTAATTACTGACATCAACCGTGTCTCTCGGATTTTTGAAATTCCATTCACAGAAGCGGTAAAATTAGGTTTTATGAAAAATTCAGTTTTTTAACTACCACATAGTAGTTTCACTATTCATCAAAAAATGAAGGTTTTCAGAAAAATGCCAAAATTTCATCCTAAGCTATATTTCATATTCCGAATTCAAAAATGAAGTCTATTTTACCAAATTCATAAAATAGAAGTTGCATTAATTAATTTTATAATTAAATCCCGCTGTTAAAACAAATAGCGTGTTTTTAAGAAACAATATCTATCAAAAGATTGACACTTGTTTATGTCTGGTTTAAATGTGCAATTACATCCAATGACCAACATTGTATTAAATTGTAAAAATATATTCAAAATATACTTTAAAACTACTCCAATTAATAATTTATCACTATTAATTATTTCGATTAAAAAAGTTGTTTTTAATTATAATTTAGTAATTTTCACTATTCATCAGAATATGAAAGTTATCTGAAATGTACCAAAATTCCACCTTAGGCTAAATTCGATACTCCGAATCCAAAAATGAAGTTCATTTTTAAAAATAAGATTTTCAGAATTTAAAAAAGTAGTTATTTCTATTCATACCGGCTAGTTTTAATAATATTTTAATAGCATATCGTTGTTTAGTGAAACTCGGTATTGCGTATTACACACGCTATCGAGGAAGGTCGTGATTGCGTGTAATGAAAGGCAAGTCAAGGATGCGTGTTGTGCAAGCTCCTTTTGGTGTAGCGTACAACACAAGACATTAATAAAATTAAAAAGAATATTTTTTATAAAATCTTGGGCTGTTACATTCTACCCCCCTTAAAATGAATTTCTCCCTCGAAATTCGTCGGGGTTATAAATGGTTTACTATTTGAAAGTTTCTTTAATAGAAACCCACATCGTAAAAAGGAATATCAAAACCAATCTTTGAAAACAAAAGTATGAAACGTAACGGTTACCCAAATAAACTAATCATTGGGTTTCCACATAGGTGAAAATATGGATATGGAAGAGAAATCTAACCATCATGTTCTAATGGAGAGTGGTAGAGAACATGGCTATGGAAAAGCCAATAATTACAAATCCATAAATTTGTGACGATCTAAGGTACCATCCGATTAATCAGGTATAAGATCACTAGGACAACATTTTTGGTTTTCAAGATCATTTCCCTAAAGTTGAAAATTTGGAATAAATACTTTCTTTATTTTGGTACAATCTCACTATTGTTCGTGCCTAGAACAATTTCCACTTCATCTCTTAAATAAATGAAGTTGAATTTGTTATTCGTGAAGTGTAAGCAGATCATGTGATAGAATGACGGGTCATTCCCTCTGTCTCAAACAAAAGGTTACCAAAAATTATATACATAAGTCGATCTATAGTGAGATTAATCATATATGGTTCCTAAAATGGACTTATACTTCATATATCATACTTCTTAATATAATAAAACTAGTTTCTACTAAACAGGGACTTCCTGTAGGCCAGTGGTAGGCGATAAAGGCCAGTCGCACTTCGGTTGTGGGTTCGATTCCCACAGCCTTGTCTGAAGCGATGGGTTGTCGCCCGTCCTGCAGGTTGTCCTTTTTCTAAAACTATATTACTATAACATCCCAAAATATCGAAAAAACTTCTATCCTTAAACAATACTAACTTAGGTCCAACATAATCCATTCCAATCTTTAGTCATATCCATAATACTGCAGTCCATTCTCATAACATAGTGAAAACGATTACCAGAGATTTAATACCATCGTTGATCCCCATATATCATAAGATATATCTTGTTGGACACATTCCAAACATTCAAAGGCCTTAATCTTGTACTCTCTTGAATACACATTGAACCTTAGTGAAAACTTGAATGAATTTAAAAGTTAACACTTTCCACATACCAAAATCCTCAAAATTCTATATACTCAAACCATGATATCACTTAGTCCTTATATCAATCATGAGCTCATGAATACTGTTAAACATTTCATTTTATCGTTTTCCCTTCATTATGCGCATAATATCTCAATCACTTTGAATACCACATTAGACCAATACATAAATATTCCAATATTCCAAGATACAACATTATTTTGGAATCCCATTACATAAACACTTAATCATTCTACCACATCGTTGTCATATTCAACATTGCCAATAGTGATCGCATGTGACTTCCCTTTGTCCTTTGCCTTAAGCGGTTGCTCATGTCGATCATCACTAACCCTTGGATTAGGGAATTTATTAGCATAATGCCCCATTTCCTTGCACTTGAAGCATTGAAGTGTTGGTTGTACGTTCTCTGCAGTGTTTGCTTTATTCACTTCATTAGAATCCCATTTTCCATTACTTCGACACTCAGCTGCTCGATGACCTTCTTTTCCACACTTAAAACATTTTCTAGTCCCTTTAAGACAATCTCCACCATGCTTCTTTCCACACTTTGTGCATAAGGAAACATTCATCTTCTTTTCACCATTATTCTGAGTTTTCTCCTTGAACTCCATCTTTCGTTTCTTGTCAAACCCATGAGATGGATATGTAACACCAACTTCCATTTCTACCTTGATAGCACAACGCACAATTTATTCATAGCTACTGAAGTCTCTTATAGCTAATGCCCTTCGAAGACTTGGTTTTAAGCCACTGAAAAATCGATCAACTTTACATTCAGGTTGGATGATAATACCAGAAGCGTACCTTGCAAGTCTTGTAAAATTTGCTTCATAGGTACCAACAGATTCATCATCCCTTTGCTTCAGTTCAAGAAACTCTTTCTCCATCTTTGTTCGGAGAATATGAGGGAAGTACTTATTGAAAAATAAGTTCTTGAACTCGTCCCATTCCATAGACTCAATTTCATCCCTTTGCCTCGTATTCTTAATAAGATTCCACCATTGATCAGCATCTCCTTCCAAACGATACACTGCTAGGATGACTTTATCATGTTCAGAACATTGAAGAACTGAAAATATCTTTTCAGTAGTACTAATCCATTGTTCAGCAACTAATGGATCAGTAGACCCACTGAAAGAAGGTGGACGCTGCCTCATGAAGGATTCAACAGAATGTTGCTCCTTCCTTTGCTCGTTTGGAAGTCCTGCATGATTCATAGCTTGAGAAAGTTGTGTGAGCATGGCTACGAGATTTTGCATTCCAGCTCCCATATCGTTTGGTTGCTCAGGGGGACAATCATTGCATTGTCCATTGCATTGATCAACACGGTTCCTTCGGGTTCCAGCCATCGTCTAAAACCCCAAAAGAATAGTGTGAGAGGCAAAAATCATGCTAGGGAAAACAAAATAATAAAGGGGTAGTACCCTCAATATCTAACATCTTAGGTTAAATTCTAAGATCGTTAGAGCAATTCTAGGACTATAACCTATACGTATACTTAACCTTAGAGACATCCCTAGACATACCTTAGAAATATCTCTAGGGATCTCACTAACGTTTTCGCATCCTAGTTTCCAAAGGTTGACTAAACCTTTCCTCTGATACCAACTGTAGAGACCCGTATCTTGACGTACATTGACATTACATTACTTTTGCGGAATACTTAGTACATTAAAAAAAACACACACACAAGGACTGTAATAGTTTAGTGTCTTTGGAAACTCGGACTATAATCTTCTAATCGTGGTGAAAGATCTTCAAAATCTCCCATAAAGATCTTCCTTTTTTTTACCTAAAACCTTTCTTTATATCCTGGGGAAAAGAAAACATAAAAGGGTGAGCTCAAATGCTCAGTAAGGGTAAACAAAATAAATATCAATCACATCATATTCATAAGAACATAACATTTTGGAAATCATAACCTGCAAAAGAGAGCATAATTTCATAATCATGGGATAAATCACGGCAGTGAAAAAGTAATCCCAATAATCATAACATAAAACATGAAACTTTTTGGCATACACACATAATCATAGATAATCATTTCTTGTTAGTCAAGACTAATTGCCAAGACTATCTTAGTGGACAAAGTCCCTTTCTGAATCGAGTAACCCTCATTTCTGTCCTGTTTCACTGAACCGGTATAACCTACCGTTCCAGCCCTGTCTATCTCATGAGATATAAAATCTTTACCCAATGCATTGGAGGGAGATATAGGTCCCACCCATCTCATAATGAATCCTTTCTTATGTGTGCCACAAAATCTTAAAACATACATCATTGCATAACCCATATAATAAAAATGGGATTCTTAAACAACATGACATCATAAAACAATTCATATAAGATAAAGGAATTCATAAAAATATTTACATCACAACATAATCAAATCCATGTAATGATAGGGATAAAAACAGAACCCTTTTATTATCTTAGATGGAAAATAATTTTGATAAAACACTTGAAATGAATTCTTGAGGAAAATATCCTTTCTTCTTCAAATTCAATTTCTTTTCACAAAACATCATGCAATTTTAAAAGAAATATATTTTATTCAAAATAGTCATGAAATATTTTTGAGGAAGCTTCATGAAAATAAGGCTTTATAAAACCGTAAAAATCCGTTCGTGCCGTATAAGTTAAAAAAAACATTCTTTGTACTTTTGTCGAAAAAGTCAAAATGTACCTCGTACGAAAAACGACAAAAGATTCCTTTCATATTTTTTACTAAAAACTCACCAAAGGGTATAATTGGATTTAAACAATTGTAGGTGGATGTAAATAAAATTACATATTGAGGAAACATAGATGTGGATGATAAAATACACCCCAGTAAATACTAAAGTATAAACAATCTCGGATAAAAATGAGATTGTGATATTTCCCTTACCTTAGGTCCGATTTGCTTCGTATGTGTCCGAACCTCCTGTATAATGATTTAAATAATGTCATTGACTTATTACAGAATCATATTCATTGTTATTATATCATATATGGTTCACTTATGACATTATATTACCCGTTATTTTGTAAATTCCATGTTAAAGAAGCGTTTTGGGTGAAATCGTTTCATTTATCGTAGGTGTTTTGACTTGTTGTTCTTGACATAATTATTACTTATATCATGATTTACTTACTTACAAAATATAAAATATGATTTATATATCATATATATTCAGTATATATATATATATATAATAGATAGATAAATAAAATGAAAAACACCGTTCATGGAGACGGTAGTCCGTACGTACGCATGAACGCTGTTTTTCTTTCCTTATTGTCTTTAATGGAAGTAAGTAGATGACATACATATATATATATATATATACATAAACCCAGTATCATTATTATGTCATATATTTCATTAGTACTTATTATATATACTTTATAATCATTCATGAATGGTTAATCATTAAGAATGAATCTCATCGCGTCGTGGAGACGGTAGTCCGTACGTACGCACGAGCGATGATATCATTTCCATAAATATTGAATTGAATTGGAGTGGATTATACAATATATCAGAATCAATATGATGTTTTAATAACTATGTATAGTTATTATTTACACCATTATACCCATCCATGTAAGGTGGTGGTGGAAAATAGATTACACCACGGCGTGGAGACGGTATTCCGTACGTACGCACGCGCGGTGATTTCTTTTTCCGTAGGATGGATAGATGGTGAAATAGGGTTGTTTCATACTTATAATAACATATCAGTATATGAGTGATACTGATGTTATTACTTCATAATTAAACAACCTAAGAAGAAGAAGTGGAAGAAGAAATAAAGATGAAAGAATTGGTAACGGTAATTACCTCTTCTTTGAAGCGCCTCTTTGAGACCTCCTCTTAGGGCACTAAAATTGGTCTTTGAGGAAGACCATAACCTCTAGGATGTTGCTAAGGAAGTGGAGAAGAGATTTGGGCAGGGGTTGGCCGAGCTTGAGTGCTCAAATTGGTGTGAGGAGGAGGGGGAGGAGGTGTCCTTTTATAAGGGAGGAGAGGGGCACCTTAGGAATATCTCAAAATATTATTTTATATTAAAGTAAAAATCGGTTTATAATGGTTCCAAAGGGTCTTATTTCGAAGCTAAAGTGGGGATGGGTCGAAATCCTATCAACCAATAGTATTTAGACAAGTTTAGGTTCTTATTTTAACCTTATCAATTAGATTTAACTCTAAGTTAAATAATTTAATTTTTACCGTGTCTTTTTATTTTCTTTCACTATATGGTTAATACACTTACTATAACATGCCAAACGAACCCCAAATTGTTTATTATTAATATATATATCCTTATCTAAGTCATTTGGCCGAACCTTATATTTTTAGGAATAAAATATCAATTAATAATATAATATTTGATTTAAAACCTATTTTGTGTCCATTTTGACACTATTTGATATATGATTTTTGTGAAAGTCATAACAGAATTATATGTTCGAACCAAGTTGATTAAATCAACACTAATATATCATAGTAACCTAGAAAATTAGTGGAATTCATAAAAAGTCTCAAATTACATTCATTTGAGTATTTATAACATCAATTATGTTAATATTTCCTTAAAAGGGTAATTACTGCATCATCGTTGTGTCATAAATAAATTAATTTATTTAAAGTCTAAAAGTTATAAATAAAATATCATTATATATTAAATCCTTTTAGCTTTCTAATTAATATTTATAGTCGAATTTATCTTATGTATAACCCCATATTAAAAATGTTTTAGTGAATAAACTTTGATTTTAACTCCATTAACTCTTCTTTGAATTAAATAATAATAAATGTCCTAATCTAATCCAAGTGGGCCTAAATGATAATATTTTACACTTAAGGTTGTTTTTGGTCGAGATACACTTGTACAATAGAATTAGGACATGTGTTAGGGTAATATTAATATCATTTTTACCCTTAATTACCCTATTTACTTTTAACCGTGGTAAATAAAAGTAAAAAGTTACTATTCACCAAAAATTATTTTCATCTCATTGAACCACATTTTACTTACTAACATCAACCGTGTTTCTCGGATTTTTGAAATTCCATTCACAGAAGCGGTAAAATTAAGTTTTATGAAAAATTCAGTTTTTTAACTACCACTTAGTAGTTTCACTATTCATCAAAAAAATGAAGGTTTTCAGAAAAATGCCAAAATATCATCCTAAGATATATTTCATATTACTAATTCAAAAATGAAGTCTATTTTACCAAATTCATAACATAGAAATTGCATTAATTAATTTTATAATTAAATCCCGCTGTTAAAACAAATAGCGTGTTTTTAAGATACAATATCTATCAAAAAATTGACACTTGTTTATGTCTGGTTTAAATGTGCAATTACATCCAATGACCAACATTGTATTAAATTGTAAAAATATATTCTAAATATACTTTAAAACTACTCCAATTAATAATTTATCACTATTAATTATTTCGATTAAAAAAGTTGTTTTTTAATTATAATTTAGTAATTTTCACTATTCATCAGAATATGAAAGTTATCCGAAATGTACCAAAATTTCACCTTAGGCTAAATTCGATACTCCGAATCCAAAAATGAAGTTCATTTTGAAAAATAAGATCTTCAGAATTTTAAAAAGTGGTTATTACTATTCATACCGGCTAGTTTTAATAATATTTTAATAGCATATCGTTGTTTAGTGAAACTCGGTATTGCGTATTACACACGCTATCGAGGAAGGTCGCGATTGCGTGTAATGCAAGGCAAGTCAAGGATGCGTTTTGTGCAAGATCCTTTTGGTGTAGCGTACAACATAAGACATTAATAAAATTAAAAAGAATATTTTTTATAAAATCTTGGGCTGTTACAGTCTCTCCTACCACTTCAGGCCAATGACCTTGAAGATGTTGAACAAAAAATTGATACAAATCCCCCATTGAGAATATGGTCAACGGTTGACGCTCATTTGTTGTTCCCATTCCATGTTACCAAGGGGACGATGTGTTTCGAGCATGGTCAACATCTATCCTGCATCTTTATAACCACCCCAAGATGTCCCAAACATTGAGTTTAGTGGTTCATTCTACCCCGTTATGTCTCCAAGTGCTGAACTCCCTTCGGGAAATGATAGTTATTAGACCCCATATGATGGGAAGAGCTGAGACCGGCTCATTGTTTCCCACACCAAGCACTTATAAAGTGGTCTTAGGATCTATGATGTGGCGGTAACCACATAAGAAGACATATGGTTTCCCATGTGATTCCCAACCTCAGGCGCCTTTGCCTTTTTGAGCCCTCGGCCCACGTTCTCACTTGGGATTGTATAGTGTCGCATGGGATTATGTCCCCATTCAAGTTGTGTACCTCACCCTACCACACATATCTTAGAATGGGGTATCATACCTACTTTCATCCTCACTACAAGATGTTAAACTGCAGACTGGTCGTGCATTCCCATCTGAGGCCCAGCCTCATGCCACTTTGACTTTTTGGGCCCCCGGCCAATGATCATATTTACTATTGTATGGTGTGGAATTGTATTATATACTAATTCACATCGAGTCACGTTCCATGTTATACACCTCATTAATGTGGGGTATCTTACCCACATTCATCCTCACTACAAGACGTTAAACTGAAGACTGGTCGGGCCATCCCGTCCGAGGCCCAGCCTCATGCCCCTTGGCCTTTTTGGGCCCCCTACCCATGTTCTCACTCAAGATTGTATGTTTGGAATGGGATTATGTCCTCATTCACATAGGGTTACTCTTCGTGCTGTACACAGCTCCGGATGGGGTATATTACACATTTTCGTCCACACTACAAGATGTGAAACTGTAGACCGGTCAGGCATTCTCATCTGAGGCCCAACCTCAGGCCCCTCCGCCATTTCAGGCCCCCGGCCGAAGTTCCTATTAAGGGTTGTACAGTGGTATGCGATTTTTTTCTTCATTCACATCGGGTTACTCTTTATGTCGTACACCCCCCCTCGTTATGGTATCTTACCCCGGTGTGCCTTCACGAACTATGTGTGTCTTGATTCCCATACACATTTGACATGTAGGACTGCTTGAATGTCATGAATTTGGGTCCACCCCATCTCTCAGAAATCTCCCTTTCACCTCAGCCCCATGGCCTACCATTTCCATGGGAGGTGAGTATATGGTCTGACATTGGATTATGTCCTCATTCACATCAGGTTTGTAACGACAATGCCATGTACCTATCCCTCCTGGGAGTTCTCTATCCTTGTATTCTATACTCATCCCTTAAAATTTGTGAATCTCAAGTTGATCCCCATCTTCAACCCTCTTTGGCGATTCACCAATGTGCCTAAGGGTACTTTAGTTTAGTACCTGGAATGTCAGAATCTACTCGTACATGCTTTCAGCCATTTTTTAGGCATCGTGTCCTCCCACATTAGGGATTCCGTTACCTTTCACATCCAATGGGACCCCCGAATGGTATGAATTCTAGGCCCAAGGGCCCTCTTACCATTACCGGCCAACATCCTCGAGAGTCTCAGAAAAAAAATGATACAAGACCCGTGTTGTCAATATGGTCAGTGGTCGGCGCTCATTTTTTTGTCCCCATTTCAGGCTAACGTGATATGGATGTTATGTTTCGAATACGGTAAATAGTTATCCTCCATCTTCACGGAAACCCCATTATGCCCAAAATGTCGGTTTCATGATTCACACACTTCTCCACCCCCTCATGCCCATGTATAACTTTGAAACACATGGTACTGTTCCTCAGTGTGCATCTGCACATTATGAGGAAAAAATCCGTGATAAGATGATCATTCAGGGCTTCATCGGTTCCCCCTTTACATGTATTTCACATATTGTGAATACTTTATCAACTCTTGTTTCCTACAATCAGTTCAACTCAAGTAGGCTTATGGATTGGGAAATTGTCCGCCTTTACATGGGATAGTCATTCTTCTCCATGGTCCGAGTTCTAAGACCTTAAACTAAGAACATTCCATATTTTCCCTTTGTGAGAACTACGTATAGCGTGATTCTCGTATACATAGGATATGTGGTAGCACCCGAACATCTTGTTTTCATGTCCATCTTCCCTAGGAGCTATTTTATTGATCCCATTACCCTCTTACCTCTATTATGGCCCCTTGGCCCAATGTTTCTTTCTCAGAACCGTGCATGGTGTGGTATCGGATTATTTCCTCATTCACAGAATTTTTTCTTTATTGCACCATGAATGTTCTCCCATTACCCTCATTTCTACTAATTCTATGCTACAAGACATTAAAATGAATGCCTAGTCCCATCACATGACCTGAAATTGTGACATTATCGTCATGGCCACACGACGACAAACGACGCTGCATCATGATTTCATCACTCAAGGGGACACCATTTTTGGCATTGGTCACATGCCATATCATTTGTCAATGATTTTACATGGCTTGATTCTTGTCATGAGGCCAGGACATTCTATCCTAGGCCTATCACCTCAAAAAAACCCACTCACCTTAAAGGAAAAACAAGATACATCAAATACTGTATCTTTTGTTTCAAGGTCCATACCCCCATGCCCCTTTCATCCTTGGAACTAGTAACTTACTATGCCACCCCTTAGAACACTGTACAGCTTGATTCTCATTCTCATGAGATACTTATGAACACCTGAGTGTTTCCGCCATGGGTCTAGTTTAACTCTCGTTTCTGGTCCCTCAACATATAACCTTCCTAGGGGACACGTTTAATCTGGACTTCAGGTACTCGTTCATGTTGGGTTTCATTATCACATACCTTGGGTCCCCTGCACTCCTTACTAATCCATGGTCTGAGCTCTATGACCATGAACTAAGTCCAAACTATGTCCTTTTCGCAAGACGTTAAATTGCCCGACATCTTCCAGAACTATGTATGGCCCGATTCCCATCCTCATGGGATATGTAGAGACACCAAGGCATTTCGCCTTGGGTTCATCACTTTGAATCATAAATCCTATTCCTCCTCAGTTCCGGCCCCCTGGCCTGACCCCTTGTGGGGAACCATGTAACTGAATATTTTCTCTGAATACATTTGGGATGCCCCATGATGACATTGGGAAGCTTATGTTCCCTTTCCATGGAGGTCACATCTAATAGAAGTAATGATCGATGATCAGACCGATGCGCCCATATAATGAGCTTCCACCATGGTGGCTTAATTTCAAGAGTGTTGGATTCTATTCAAACAAAACATTTCTCCACATTCACTATTTTCATGCACCTTATTCAGACCCTCTTCCTCATTCATGTCTAAGGGATCCCCCTAACAGTATAGATGCTCAGCCTATTACCCACCAATTATCTCGGACCAACATTCTAGAAGGCTAATGGATGACATTTTGAGTTAGGACCCGTGTTTCGAACAAGGTCTGTGGTCAGCACTCATTTGTCATTGCCATTCTAGGATAACACAATAAGGATATTGTGTTCTGAATGCGGTCAATAGTTATTCCTTATTGTCACGCCACCCCCCCATAGTGTTCTGAATCCTAGGTATTGTGATTCACAAATTCCATTACCATTTTCTCGGACTGATTCCAGCACCCTTGGTGTTATCCCATTCTGCGGAAAAGCACACTAGTAAAATGGTAATTTGGATCTTCCAAATGTATCATTCTACAATTTTATCTCTCTCGTTTCCTCTCGAAAATCCAGGCTGGTTGTTCAAACCCAGGGTGCCCGAAGCATGGGTGACACTCAAACTTTAAAACAATGCAATGGATCATAGATGAATGTATCAAAAAAATTAACATGTAAATGAGTATCCATACATGTAGTTCATAACAAAAGTTAGTAATGAGAAATGATTCTATGAGTTCGGCCAAATTTGGGCCCTTAAGGGTCATCTTCATGGATGGACCTTTCTATTGTCGCTACCTTTTGGCTGGTGGCCTCCAAAATTTCTTCCTGCCCCCTGAGGAATCTGTCTTCATCAGCGACCATAGATCCCAATACATTAGCTCTAGTCTGTTGTTGATCCATTTCAATTTGATGATCGGATATTTGGTGATCCGCCTCAACTAGATTATCTTGGGAATCTTCATGCTGGTCCCTCAACATCTCCACAAGCTCATAACAGTTTTCGATGAATATCTCCATCGCTTTCACCTGTTCATTAAGGGGTTGGGCCTCTTGTTATACCTAGATTAATGGTTGGGTACTCCCTAACTCCTTCTGACACTGGGAAAAGTCGAAACATCAACTTCTCTCACACAGCTTCTCGGTCATGTAGTCACGGACAGTCGAACGAAGGCACTAGGCATCCACCCCTCTAGCATAGTGAAAGCACAAACACATTTGGAGTGATCCCATCCATTTCGGCCCTTCAATATTGGGTTGTCCGAGAAATAACTTGTTGCACTTCCACCCTTTGTGTCGCGTTATTCAGCTCTCCTCGTCCGCCTTGATTCAAAATCAACAATCTCCTTGGGGTATGTGGGATGATAGTCTGGTAAAGTGGCCAACAAACCAGTAGCATGGTCTTCTTCAGGTGACCCTCCCAAGGGGTTGGACTCTTCAATGCCTATGTGACCATCCCCTCTCACCTCAGTCTCAGAATCTCCCTCATCAACATCTGGACCTTCCCCGACATGAGTACCTCTAATTTCCACTGCTCTCTGCTCACCGAGTGTCGAGGCCGGCTCAGTTTGAGAAGTGTGCCCTGAATAGGATGGAATGTTTGTAGTTGAATCAATTGTAGATGAACTGACGGTAGCATGGAGAGCCTCCAAGGCTATAATTACTACACAAACAAGGAATGACCTGATCAATTGATAAATCAAACGATGATTAACTTGGTTTAAGTATTGAACTTATCAGAGTCCAAAGCATCGGCCTATGGTGTTCTAGCCACTATAGGAGCTACTATTATGGGGGATCCCTTAGCGCTCATCATCTCAATAATGGGAATCGACTTCCCACATTGTTCTATCAGTGCCTCCTCTCCTTCGAATGGAGACCCTTGGTCGATGAACATGTGCTCTTGAAAAAGGTTTAGGATATATAATTGAGGGCTACAGAACAGAATGATGGGAAAGGATGGAAAAGGGACGAGACATACCTCTAGTAGCTCATTTATATCCACATCCGAGCCAATGATCTTGCCAATATCCAGGAGACTCCCTTGGTGGGATACCCCGTGAGACCCTCCACCTGCTGGCTCCTCATCTTCTGGACCCCCTCCTTCAGATTCTCCTTCTTCCTCATATTCTGCCTCAGTGCCCTTCGGCTCATCGTCGTTGTCGTCATCCTCTGAATGAGTTTTTTATAGATCATGCTCCTAGAAGAGCATAACATTCACCATGAAATATGACTCCTCACGTCGACCTCGTTGTGGTGAAAACATGTCTGTGGGCATTAGATACGCATGTCGATGATGAAATTTCACCATGTTGACATCCCGATTATGTCCGACCTTTGGTAGCTGGATTCCATCTCGCATGAACTTTTTCAAAAGAGCTTCAGTACTCATTGACTGTCGCAGGATCATCCAGGCTGACCACTGAGTAGGGAAGATTGGATCACTGGAGGGTTGGAGCAGATACATTATCTGCATCCCTGGTAGTTCCCTGGCTGCTACATGAGCCCCTCTCCCCCTAGGTGGTGAGGGCCCGACTATGCCATACGACATCCCCACTACTATTGTCCCGGCCTATGTGGGCACAGTTTCTTGACATCCTTACAACCATCCCCCATCGACAACACCATATCTGATCTCTTGCCGCCTAGGTTCTACACTGGATACCTTGATTTTATAGAATCAATTCCAAAAAAGTTCTTTGGGGTACGCCATAGCACAATGTTTGACATATTCGGTTGAGATTCCAGCGTCAACTCTGGTGCGGGGAATGGTAATGACATCAGCAGAGCCCTGGGATCTAGACATCAACCACATTTTGCGAAGAATGCAGGAGTTCTTCTATTCTCTAACATCTGCGTAAACCTTCTTCGGCATCCATTGAAATCATATGAACAGCCTGGAAAACCTGTACTGCATGTAGGGCTCAAAAAAAGATCTTCCCGTCAATTCAGGCCTTGAGCATCCCACCTCTAATGCTCCGGAAGTATTCCCTCTGCACTAGTGATCCTTTTCTTTTATCTACCATCTGGATGATCGAGGTGGGGAATGGGTTGAAAGTGATGTTGTTGTAATTTTTAATTCTAATATTTAATCCCTCCTCATTGAGTGTCAACAGCATGACCCCATCGATGTTCCTCAAAGAAGGTCGTAGACCATTACCTAGAGGACGAATGGCATTCAAGAAGGTATACCCACTACAATGGGATGTGACCCAACCATAAAAGTTCTGGAAGGGGCCACAAATCCTCCTCAGTGACCCTCCACTTATGATGTAACCCAAAATGGCATACAGATGAGCCAATATGTGTACTCCCTGATAGAATCTTTGATTGGCAGCCCTGATGCCTGCCATCACCAGGGTCGCTGGGTGAACTACCATCCTTGCATCCCTCACCGACAAGAGTCACCCACTCCGAAACGTGACAAGATATCCAGTATATCAGACATTCTGGACCTGAATCTCATTTTTTATGAAGCCCCAAAAATGATAGTCCCTGACCTCCATGATTATTTAGTACGATCCACTTTTTCTTTTCTATGTCATGGTTGGAAAACGTCTCACTCACCCCGACATCTTGACTTCAGGATATTTTTCTAGGAACAAGCTGAACTGTTTTCTGTAAGTAATGTCCTTCATGAAATCCTTGACTCCCAGCCTCTCCTTGGCCAGCTCCATCAGGTGACATGTTATCATAGGACATCATGATCCATCACCCCAAGTGTTCCTTCTGAAGAGGAATCCATCTTACAGATGAGAATTCAGAGGGATACCCATGATGCAATTGTTGTCCCACCGGTTGATGTTGACTACCCCATTATGATGGTGAAAGGTATTGGTGTTGGGAGACCATCAAGTAAATAGTTGTAGCCTAAGCTCAGCCTGGATATTGAAATGAAACTGTGATGTCCACACCGCCTCAAACAACCCGATGTGCCACAGTTCGTCCCCAAACTGGTCGTATGTCTTGTGATCCCTATATGCCTAGGCCCATTCACTGGTGAAATTTCCTCCACACCATAGATCCCAATCTTGCAGACAGCCTTGGGTCTTTTCAGTGACACTCTAACGAAAGTTTCTTGAGTAATGGTCCAGAGAACTCTCTGCAAAAGGCTCACTCCATGAGATGGTCTTGGTCATGGGATTCAGGTCGTAAATGTCTAGGCGTCTGGTTTCTCTAGCAGGATGGCCATTGATGGTGATGTTATGTCAGGGTAGGTCATCCTCACGGGTCACCCATGAACATGGTGTTTCAACCTCGAACCATGACATAGGTATGTTGTCCAAGATTCTGAAGTCCCAGATCAGTAGATTGGAAGAATGTCTATACTACTTCTGTGCTTGGGTCAACATGTAAAAGGGAGTTTGGTTGTTGTATACAATCCATCTGGTGCCACAAACCTTAGAGTTGGCGACCATGTTAGCACTTTGATTTTCAAATGTGGCTTCCCTCTCACTGTCTTCCCAATTGGTATCCATCTCTTCCTAGAATGATTTTAAGGATTTGACATGAAAAAGTAGGATTTGGAGCAAAAAATCAGGAGTCGGCGCGAAATATCAATGACCGGTGTGAAAAATCAGGACTGTTGCAGAAAATCCTGGGATGGCACGAAAACAGACGACGGATTGCAGTGAATTACGTGCGACCGATGAATTTTTTTGGCATAGGCAGAGGAATTTTTTCCCGCACGAGAGCTCTGGGCTTATCGCGTGAGAAATTTTGTATGGAATGGGGGACCCGCGTGGCCTTTTATATGTGTGATGAGCGGTTTCTGATTGCATGCAAAAAAAGCATTGTGCGCACTGAACTAGTTTTCCACGCCGCTCTGGTTTTAAGCACGCGATGGCCCCAAAGAGTCATGTATCTCGGCAATTCCCTCATAATCTGACCATTGCGGTCCCTCGTCAATCCGATTTAGAGGGGGGGGGGGAATTTTTAGAAGCCAAAAAGAACTCCAGTGCTGAGGAAGGGTCAGGCTCGACAATGTGAAGCAATATTTGGAACTAGTGATCTATTCCATGGGTCCCGGAGGGGCGGCGCACAACAAAATATTGAGTCGCGTGAAAAAAATTTGTCCCACATGAGAAAATACTGGATTCATGAGAGTTTTCCATGCGGGTGCGGAACTATTTTGCTCCAACGCTTCGTGTGGTTGATCTCTATAGTGCCGTCATCGAGGCATGTAATATTTCGCACCGAAGTATTTTTTATGTAGACCCACAATCCCGAGAACCTGTAAATATGAGGCCTTCCCTTCGACATTAGCCCAAAGAATCTAAAATTTCTCCCCCACACGAAATTCCTCTCCCACAGGCAAAAAAAGTTTCCCCTTATGTACAAAATTTTTTACACCAATTTTCCCAGGGGTCCGCCTTTGCGCGGGACTACTCGGGCTTGATCCTTTCCCAAATCTCCTCTAGCCCCTTCCCTCGTGTGCAATTCCTTCCGATTGTGCGCAATTAGGGCTCCGGCGCACAATTAATTTCGTGAATTGTCCTGGTATTTTTTGTGCACACAATTCATGTTTCACGCTGGTCCAACCCCTCTTTTGTGTAATGGTCCCTATTACGTGCAAGCCTCCCGCCTTTTGTGACTGTGATGTCTCTCTTCCGGTCATCATTTTTGGGAGCCTCCCATGCCCACAGCACCTTCTCCATATACTCATTTCCCGTGCAACCTCTTAGGTTCATATGAAGTAATTTCAACGTCCCCTGGATGATATCGCCCATTGTGTTGCTTCACCTCATGCTTCTCTGCATGGTTATACTAATAGCTATTGCATCTTCGCACAACCAGACTAACGTGGACCCCCAATAGTTCATTCCATGACAGGCCATATCCACGTCATTTCCTGTCCCCTCTCTACCCCAAGGATCAGAGGGTACCAGTTATCTAATTCCTAGCAGTGTGGAGAAAACCCACCTCGTCTGAGCTACAGGACGTTAAATTGCCAAGCACCTTCATCCTTCTCACATGACGCTAAACTGTGACCTCGCCCCATGCCTCGCAGACGGGGTACCCCCACCATGGACATTATCCACGCCCAATGGTCTCCATAAGGGATGATATTCTTTTTATGGTAGTTTAATTTGTCAACGGGGAAAGGGAAACCATCTCAGTGTAAGCCCCATTCTTTCTTTCTGAAGGAATCATATATGCTTCTCCTTTCTTCTTCGATCCTCAAGACCAACAAAGGGAATGATGGCGAACATTACTTCACCTATCTTCGGCCACAAATCCATCTCCCACTATGCTTTGTAACCATCGAGCCTCCCTCCTAATGTATTCCCAACCTTTTCAGGATGCTAAACACGCATAAGCCCCTATTTAATCTTTGGGTTGTGATCACCTGTAAGCCCCACTCCACTTCTCACGGACGCACCTTTCACGATATAGTCGTCAAGTCTCTTTTGTCTCCTTTTTATAACACCTAGAAAGACTCGCATGGGGTTAGAGTGAGCATCAGACATTACACCCCGGGTAGAATAGAGTGTAAGCCCCACAAATCCATTCTAAACTACATGGTCTTTGACCCCAGTCATGGCAAGGTACGTAGGAAGCCTTCCTAAGGTTCATGCCCACCATCCATGAGACCTCAAGTCCCCTTTCATGTCATTTCACCGATGCCCCAGCACCCATTAGACCCCAGATACACCTTCATGTCGATTCCCATTCCTGAACCACGTTTTTTTAATCCATGCTAAGGTTGGGTTAGTAGGAAGATTCCATGAGGTTCAATCCCACCACCAACCAGTTGTTCTAATACCCTTCATGTCGGTTCTCCCAATTCCATACATGAACTAGGAGTTCTATGATTTTTCTAAGGACTGGTATGTAGGAAACCCCCCGCAGCTTCATGCCAAACACCAGTCATTCTGACCCCCTTCACATTAGTTTTCCCAATTCAATACATTAACTACGAGGTCATTGATCTTTGAAAAGGAATGGTACGTTTGAATCCTCCTTGAGGTTCAAGACCATCACCCGGTCATTCAGATCCCCTACACATAGGTTCACCCAATCCCATACCTAAACTATGAAGTCTTTGATCTTTGCTAAGGTAAGGTACGTTGGAAGCCTTCCTGAGGTTCAATCCCACCACCCATAGCTCGCTCTGACCCCTTCACGTCGGCTCACCAACACCCGGGGCAGCCTAGAGTGTAAGCTGCACACATCGACATGAACTATGTGGTCTTTGATCCTTGTCAAGGAAGGGTACATAGGAAGCCTCTAGGAGGTTCAAGACCAACAACCATCGGACCCCAGGTCCACCATCACGTTGGTTCCCACCTCCTAAACTTCATGGAATTTGATCCCTACCAAGATAGTGTATGTAGGAATCCTTCACGTGGCTCAATCCCAACACCCATTGCTTCTGACCATTCAGTTCAATGCCCCATTCTAAACTATGTAAACATTGATCCCTTCTAATGTAGGGTATGTAGGAAGCCTCCCTAAGGATCAATCCCATCACCCATGGGACCCCATGCCCTCTTTCACATAAGTTCACAGACCCCCCATTCTGAACTATGCAGACATTGATTCCCTACCACATGTATACATAAGAAGCCTCTTCAAGTGTCAATCCTAAAACCATCGTCATCCTCATGGAAGTCCCATCCCATTATCCATCCACTTTTTCAATTGCTTCACTATCCATATGGATTCTAAACTGGTCCGCCACATCCTTGTGGGATCATGCCACCTCAAACCCCATTCCCCTCAACAGTAACAGAGAAGTCAACCACACATTTTCCCCAACATCAGTGTTCCCTCCTAGGGGTTTTTAATGTCTCGGGGTTTTGAGGTCAATTACATGGTGAAAATATGATGTTGGAGTGTTCTAGGTGGTCTGGAAAGCCATCCCAACTTCCCAGTGATGCTTATGACTCCTGATGGTAGCCTCGGACTATAGGTTGCTCGGCCTACTGGTGGCCTCGGTCTACCGGTAGCTCAGCCTACCGGTAGTTCGGCTTACCGGTCACTCGGCCTATCGTTCTCCTCAGACTACAGGTATATCAGTCTACCGGTATCCTCAACCTACCGATAGCCTCAACCAACTGGTAGCTTGGTCTACCGGTAGACCTAGCCTACTGGTGACATCTCCACACGTTTTCCAATAGCACCTCCTGTTTGCACGAATTGTTTTTAAACCATGTTTTTACCCCTTTAAGCATATTTTAGATCCCATTAACGGCGTTTAATTAAATGATTGATGAGGTACCATCCATAAACAAAATACCATGTGTTGTGGTCATGACTTGAACCATGTTTTCAGAAATACCTCTACCGCATCCTGTGAGGATTCCTTCCTTTTTTAATTAGGTGTGTGTTTGTTTTAACCACCCCGAAGGGCAGAGACCTATTATGTTGGACGTGTGGGGTGGCCCAGCCACGTGGTCAACCCACGATCCCACTTCTTTCGTGGTTTCGAGTTTTTCTCTATATCTTAACTGTCCCATGGATGTTGTATCTCAGCCTTTATATCCTAAAGTATTCTCTTCTCCAAAGTTTTCTTTTTCTCTATCACCCTACGCTCAGAATACCCTTCCTCCAGATGAGTTGTACCCCCACGATTATATCCTTGATCTCATTCCATGGAGTTCCTACTAATCCTGATTTCCAATTTCCACATGAGGAATTAACGTAGATCCTTGATAAATCAGGTATGGGTCTTACATTTGTCTCTCCTCCTTGTGTATCATGCGGGGTGGGTGATCTATGGTTCCCAAAAGGAAGTAAATTAGTTCTTTAATGAAGATAATAACAGTTTAAATAACAGGGACAGGGATGTTTGTTAATGTTGTTACATGTTTTTACCCATGATTTTCGTATGATGTTGTTATGAATTGAATGGGATTAGGCCTACTAAAAAACACGGCCGTTGGGGGCCATTGTTTTTGAATCTATGGTATGATCTGTTTTTTGTATCATCTGTTGAATGGGAATCATGTATGAATCTGTTAAACACTTTAACATGGATGTTGAATATGAATGCCGATAACCTTGTGTGATCAACACACATGAACTAAATAATATAAAAAATTAATTATGAACTCTGGGATGGTTCAGTTATGAAATGGTTGAAGGGTTGAATATGTTTTTTTATGGATGGGTGAACATTGGGGCTGTGAATGGTGTGGTTGGAATGGCATCAGTTGTTGTGTGGATGTAGTGTTGTTTGGTAGTAGGGCTGTAGGTTATGTTGGGAACATGAATAATATTGGAATGTAAATAATGAAATCGGTGGAATGGTAATTAATTAATGTGGGGATAACCAATGTTTTGTTGTGTTTTTCATTGGTTCCAGTTTTTTGAGGTTTTCCACTGATCCCACTTTGATGTTATTATTTACAAGAGAACCGTGTGTGAATTCTCAAATTACCCTATGGTTTTCTTTCCCAATTTATTGTTGTTTCCTCTATGATTATGGATGTTAGTTTCTCATTAGTGAAGGGATTAAATCATACTAAACTGTTATGAAATGATAACTTGAATAGGAAAATTGGGAACTCTTTGTTGTGTGCCATTTTCAGAGGTAGCAGTGCTTGGGCACCTACTTGTATCTATTTGACGAGCCATAGGTTTGTGCTGTGTGTTGGTATATTTATGTGTAACTGTATGTTTTATGTTTACTCACACCCCACCTGCATTTGGCACTTAGTGTCGGACAATTCATATCATGGGGAAGTGTGTTTCCCCCTAGTCACTCTCTTTCATGCTCCCTATTCCATAGGTTGTGATGGCTGGAGGCGACCTTACATCGAAGACTCTTTGTGTAGATTTTTTTTGGAATGTTTTTAGCCAGGGACACTATGGACATGTTGTTTCCCAAGAAATTTCGGGATGAGGCCCATGTGTTTTTGGGAAGGGGTTCTGGTTATGGTTTGTTTTCCAATGTGTCTCCGAGATGAGGAACAGGTGTATGCGAGTAGGGATGTGGGGTTGTGAGGCCTAGGTGTGTGCAGGCTGGGATGTGTGGTTGTGAGGCCCAGGTGTGTGAGGCCCAGGTGTGTGCGGGCAGGGATGTGGATGGTTGTGAGGCCAAGGTGTGTGCGGACTGGAAGAGTGTGGTAGTGTTAGGAAGTATTCCATTAGGGATGAGCAACAAGCTAGTGGGGGAAATCATGGTGTGTGGTTACCCAAATGTTTTGTTATTTATTATTTATCTTACTGCTTGTGTTATTTGGTGAGCGTGGCCAGTGAGGTGGGATGGATATATTCCTTGATAGATGATGTTTCTTCTGCTTCTCACGAGACTTTAGGATGTCTCCCCACTTGTGCACTAGAGCTTTAGGTTTTCTTACTGGGTATATTTTGTCTACTCACCACACGTTTACTTTCTGGTTTCCAGCAGGGCCTCAGAGGTCGTCCAAGGCCTTACTAGTCTAGAAGTTGGAGATGTTGTTGGATTCTTCATAGCCCTTTTTTCCGTTCCTTTTGGGTATTGTACATTGGAGTCCTTAAACATTGTTCTATTTTGTTATTAAAACATGCATGTAGTTTTTTCTTCACTTTGAGTTTTCTATACATGGTGGTGCTTGGTGTTGACTCATTCATTCTCCCAATCCTGGTTAACTAAAAAGGGCAATGCCTCCCATATTGTTAAAATTGTATACCCTTGGTGCTAGTCACCACTCCGAGGCCTACTGGATGTGGGACTCAGGGGTCATTATCTCATCCTTGACTAGAGGAAGGAAGGGTGGGGACCCTTTTTTCCACTTCCATCGTCTTGCTCAAGGCAGGTCATGATAGAACGGTATCAGATGGAGGATGAGGGATATGATGAAGTCTAGAGTTTGGCACAGTGGGGATTTCATGGGATGGTAGGTAAACAATGTTAGGTGATCTTGGTTCAAGAAATATACCATGGAGGACCGTCTAGGAAACAGGATTTTAGGGCCCCCCGTGATCCGATGCAATGACTCTGAGCCTATCAAATAATAATGTGATACTACATTTATTGTAGGGTAGAGACCCTAGGGAAGGTACATAAATCATACTGATTGTGTTTTTAACTGATTTGGGTAACCTTGGGGAGAAATTTTTTTTAATAATAATAATAATATTTCCCTTGATACCCTGTCTTAGGCATTATATGTTTACCTTGAAGGTATGGCCCCCAGACATTATCCACGAGTGACTTGGGTGGTTGAGGCCCAGCAGATCGAGCAGTTGACCAGCAGAGGGTTGATCGAGTTGAGGAGGATGACTTGTGGTAGAGGAATATGTGCTCCTTGCAGCGACAAACCCTCTAGAAGTATGAGGGCAGCGTTTCTGACTCAGTAATGGAGGGATGGCTCGAGGAGCTAGCCATCACCTTCTCTTTGATCCGTGCTCTGAGGGAGTACTGGGTTCTGTTGGCCATCAGTCAGCTAAGAGGAGCAGTGTGTCAGTGTTGGACTCCTTTCCTGGGAGAAAAGGAAGAGGCAGAGGTTTCATGGGCCATTTTATAGAAGGAATTTCATGAGGAGTTCCTCTCCTCTACGGTGAAGCCTGAGAAAATAAAGTAGTTGATCTCCCTTCACCAGGGAAGCATTTCAGTGAGGGATCTGGCGATCAAGTTCAAAGATCTCTTGCGCTTTTCCCCAGATCTCTTTCTAGATGAGAAGTATCAGGAAAGATGTTTAGAGGAGGCACTTTGTCCTTCACTTCAGTAAGTTGTCACTCCCTTCACCTTTCTGACTTACCTAGCATTACAGAAAAAGGTCGAGATAGTAGAGAGGATGCACTCAAAGCGAGGAACACCACGAGAGGGGAACCATTAGGGTTCATCAATGGGGGAGGTGGTCAGTAGCAGATCTCAAACGATAGGGCCTTCCATGTTCCTACAAGCAAGGATTAGGCCTCATCAGTTCCAATCCCTAGGTTCTATCCCTCACCCATTTTCCATAGGTCCAGGACCGAAGTGTTTCCCTGGCGATGTTTTCGGGAACATCCAGAGCAGGTGTCCGACTCGAGCTCCACATGGTGAAGGTGGGCAGTGTTAGCAACCACCGCATCAACATATATTGTTGTCTAGGCCTTTCCAGCAACAGTAGTAGGGCCTTGGCCCTCCGAGGGATGACTTTGCTGGAGGAGACTGACACTAGAGTGCTCCTTAGGGACCACAACTAGGGCGTTGATTGGGAGGTGGTTGACAGCAGCAAGGCAGATGAGCTAGGCCTAGACAGTTGAACACCATAGAGTTAGTAGCTTTGGTGGGACCAGAGGTCATTTGTGGTACAATCAGTTTGTTCAGCACTCTTGTTTCTTCCTTGTTTGATTTGGGATCTTCACACACCTTTGTTATGCCCGAATTAGCTGATGCTATGGGTCTGGATGCCAAGAGACTTTTAGTGCCCATAGTGTTGAGAACACTCTTTGGGGGTCATACCAGCATATCTTACTTTTTTTCGTGGATGTATACTGATGTTGGAACAACATGAGTCTTGTGGAGACCTTATTTAATTGCAAATTCAGCAATATGATGTCATTCTTGGCATCAACTGGTTATTATCTGTGCATGCCATCTTCGACTTCTATCGGAGAAGGATTGAATTCTACAACAAGGATGGCTGGTGTGTGGCATTTTTTGGGGATCAGGGTTATCAGGTGGGGGGTCAGCATGTATATCAACTCCTTTCTATGATGGACAGGGTGTCAGTGGAGTTGGCGGATGCAGTAATGATGGATGTCCCGGAGGTCTTAAGGGAATTACCTGATGTCTTTCCTAATGAGTTTGTGACTCTACCCCCTCGATGTGATGTTGAGTTTGGGATATACTTATAGCCTGGTTCCCACCCCATCTCGATGGATTTTTATCGGATGACACCTTCTGAGTTGTGGGAGTTACAGATTTAGATTGACGATCTAATGGAGAAGGGCATTTTTCGACCCAACGTGTGACCATGGGGTGCTCCAGTTTTGTTTATAAAGAAGTAAGATGGTATTATATGACTGTGCATAGACTACCAGAGGTTGAATCAGGTGATAGTCAATAATCGTTACCCCCTCCCGAGGATAGATGATCCTTTCGACCAGCTGAGGGGTGCAGTTTCGTTCTCTAAGATCGATCTACGGCCTGGATACCACCAGTTGAGATTGAAGGAAGGTGATATATCGAAGACGGCTTTTAGGTATAGATATGTCCACTTTGAGTTTTTGGTCATGCCGGTTGGCATTACAAACACACGAACTATGTTCATGAACCTCATGAACTCTGTCTTTCGAGAGTTTCTGGACCAGTTTGTTGTGGTGTTCATCGACGACATCCTTATCTACTCAAGATCAGAGAAAGAGCTTGTTGATTATATTAGGGCAGTTTTGGGAGTCCATCGACACCACCTTCTTTATGGGAAGCTGTCTAAGTGCATGTTCTAGATGTGAGAAGTACATTTCATTGGCCATGTATTGTCTTATAAGGGAATAGCTGTAGACCTGTTGAAGGTCGAGGCAGTCATTTCATGGGAAGCACCCAAGAATGTAGCGGATGTTCGTTGTTTCCTATGTTTGGTAGGCTATTACTAGAGGTTTTTTCCCGACATATCTCAAGTTGCAGCTCCGTTGACAGCTTTGACAAGTAAGGACCATGCCTTTGTGTGGAGCGACCAGTGCCAGATATCTTTTGGACACCTAAAGGAGAAGTTGGTTAGTGCTCGAGTACTCATATTACCAGAGGAGGTGGTGTTGTACGAAGTGTTATATAATGATTCTAGCCTTGGGTTGGGATGGGTGTTGATGCATCAGTTAGGAGTGATCTCTTATGGGTCTAGGTAGTTACGTCCTCATGAACTTTACTATGCCACCCACGAGCTAGAGCTTGCGGCCATGGTGTTCGCATTGAAGTTGTGGCAGCATTATCTCATCGGAGAGCGTTTTGTAGTCTTCTCAGATCACAAGATCTTGCGTTATGTCTTTTCCCAGTGGGATCTAAACTTGTGGCAGCAGAGATGTGTTAAGTTCCTCCAAACCTATGACATCACGATCTTTTATACTGAGGGAAAGGGTAATGTTGTGGCTATTTCCCTGAGCATGAAATCACAGAATGAAGTAAGTTGGGAATCCAAAGATGGATAGAGAGAGATGGAAAAGATAGAGGCCTTGAATTGGATTCAAGGTGTGGAAGGTGGAAGAGGTTTTCTGTTTTAGATGACTATAGTTTCCTCTTTAGTGGTGCAAGTGGAAGTGTCTCAGTGGAGGTACATGGAGGTGGATGTGATGTGAGATCGTGTTTCTCAAGGAAATGCTCTTGGGGGATGGTCGGATGATGGTCAGCATCAGATGCTTTTCAGTGGAAGGCTTTTTTTCTAGATATGATGCATAAAGGAGTTCTCCATGAGTTCCATGGCTCGGCTTTAGTAGTACGTCCTAGGGTCCCAAAGATGTACCAAGTCTTGAGGGGACAGTTGTGCTGGCCCGGGGTAAAGCGGGCGGTGGCAGAGTTTGTTGATAAGTGCCTAGACTGTCTGCAAGTGATGGTTGAACACCGTTTTCCTAGAGGGTTGTTACATACTTTAGATAATACAGAGTGGATGTGGGATGACATATCAATGGACTTCTTCACCAGGCTACCCAGGGCTCAGGGAGGCTATGATGCCATCTGGGTAGTGGTGGATTGGTTGACAAAATCAGCTCACTTCTTTGAGATTAATGAGTCAAGCTCGATGAGCGCCGTAGCCCAGAGGTACGTCGATGAGGTGGTGTGGTTTCATGGGATTCCAAGATCTTTTGTCTCCGATCAAGACTCGAAGTTTACCTCACATGTTTGGAGGGGATTATAGAATGATTTTGTCTCCCAACTACACCTCAACACTACTTTCCACACTCAAAAAAATCGGCAGATAGAACGAATGATCCAGACATTGGTGGACATGCTGTGGGAATTTTTTCTAGATTTTGGGGGATCATTGGTATGACACATGCCTCTGGTGGAGGATTCTTATAACAATATATTCCACTCCACTATTGGCATGACACCGTTTAAAGAATTGTATGGAAGGTTGTGTCATTCACCTGTTTGTTGGACAGAGATTGGGGAAGCAATTGTTCATTGTCCAGAAGTGGTGCAGGGCACCACTGAGAAGGTTCAAATCGTGCGTGAGAGGATCAAGCAGCCCAAGACCAGCAGAAGTCATATGTCGATCATAGGAGGAGGCCCTTGGAGTTCGAGGTTGGAAATCATGTGCTCTTGAAGGTTTCCCATCATTGTGGACATCGAAGGTTTGGGAAGGGGAGTAATCTCTCCCCTAGGTTCATCGGACCATTCAAGGTTCTGGGATGAGTTTGTGAGGTGGTGTATCAGATGAAGTTTCCACCTCAATTTAAGAAAGTTAACAATGTCTTTCATGTCTCCCAGCATCGTCGATATCCACACGACAAATCCCACATCATCGATTGGGGAGAGTAAGTTGTCATAAACGATGTTACCTTCGTAGAACGACCGATCAAGATCAAGGATCATAATGAGAAAGTGCTTCATGGATGAATCATCCCCTTGGTTTGTGTGTTTTTGAGGCATGGTGTCTTGGAGGAGAGCACATGGGAGTAGGAGGCCTAGTTACGCATTCAGTACCCAGAGTTGTTTTGACTTCCATGTTGTTTTTGTTCTGAGTTTTGTTGAGATGTTTTACCTTTTTCTTTAATATATGAAATGTTTTTTTCTTGTTTTTTGTCTGAATTTGTGAGGATGGTAAATCCTGACTACTAATCAAGGCGCATTAATTTGGATGCGATTAAACTCATGCGGGCGAGTCAGTGCCGCCCAAAGCGGATAATATCCTGACATGGAGTAAGGGACTCCCTGACTCATGTGTTGGATAGTGTGATCCTTGTGCTTTTTATGGATGTTTGTGGTTGATATCTCTTGGGGGAGTATTCATGGATTGAGTGGGGTTCCTTTCAATATTTTGAAAAACTCAGGGGTTTTCCCCTAAAAAGTATCTTTAGAGGGTAGTTGTTTGTACCACACTTTTCTCCTTTATGGTTTGTTCTTGTATTCTGGGGGATGAGAATAGTTTGAGAAGTATCTTATGAAATGTACTTGTGTTTTGGTCTCCATTACATGGTGAAAATCTGATGTTGGGGTGTTCTGGGTGGTCTGGAAGGCCATCCCAGCTTCTCAGTGAATCTTAAGACTCCTACCGGTGGCCTCAGCCTAGAAGTAGATCAGCCTACCTATGGACTCAGTCTACCAGTAGCACAGCCTACCGGTGGCCTCTACCTACTAGTAGCCTCGGCCTACCGGTAGCTTGGCCTACCTATGGCCACGACCTACCAGTAGTCGCGGCCTATAGGCCACCTCGGCCTACCAGTAGCCTCGACCAACCGATAGCTTGGTCTACCAGTAGACCTAGCCTACTGTTGACCTCTCCACGGTTTTTCCAGTAGCACCTCCTTTTTGCACTAATTGGTTTTTAAATCATTTTGTTACCCATTTAATCCTGTTTTAAATCCAATTAATGTCATTTAATTAAATGTTTGATGATCTACCCTCCTTAAATGAAAGACCATGTGTTTTGGTCATGCCTTGAACCGAGATTTCAGAAATACCTCTACCGCATCCTGTGAGGATTCCATCCATGGATAAGATGGTGTACATCAGTTTTAAAAACCCCGAAGTGTGGGGACAGTTTATGTTGGACGTGTGGGGTGTCCCAGCCCCATGGTCAACCCACAATCCCGCTTCTTCCGCGGTATTGAGTTTTTCTCCATATCTTAACCGTCCCGAGGATGATGTATCTCTAATTTTATAACCTAAATGATTCTCTTCACCTTAGGATTCTTTTTCTCTATCACCCTTCTCTCAGAGTACCCTTCTTCCAGACAATTTGTACCCCCATGATGTTTTCCTTGATCGTGTTCCGTGAAGATCCTGCTAATCCTAATTTCCAGGTTCCATGCGAGGAATTAACGTCGATCCATGATCAATCATGTAGGGATCTTACCTTTGCCTCTACTCCTTGTGTATAACGTAGGTAGGGTGTTCTATGGTTACCACAAGGTATTAAATCATTTATGTAATGAAGATAATAACAAGTTAAATAACGGGGATGAGGATGTTTCTTAATATTGTTACAGGTTTTTACCCATGAGTTTTGTATGATGTTGTTATGAATTGAATGGGATTAGGCCTGCTGAATGTCACGGTGGTTGGGGGCCTTTTTTTGTGCATCTACTCTATGATTTGTTTTACGCAACGTCTGGTGAATGGGAATCATGTATGAATTGGTTAAACACTAAAGATCAACTGTTGAATATGAATTCCCATAACCTTGTGTAATCACCCCAGTTGAACTAAATAATATAAAAAATGAATTTTGAATGCTGGGATAGCTCAGTTATGAAATGGGTGAAGGAGTGAATATTTTTTGATATGGATGGGTGAACAGAGGGGATGTGAATGGTGTGGTTGGAATGGCATGAGTTGTTGTGTGGCTGTAGTGGTGTCTGGCAGTAGGGCTGCATGTTGGTTTGTGAACATGAATAAATGTGGAAAGTAAATAATGAACTGGGTGGAATGGAAATGAATTAATGTGGGGATAACCAATTGTTTTTTGGTTTTTTTCTTTGGATCCAGTTTTTTGAGGGATTCCAATGATCCAACTTTGTTGTTATTATTTATAATAGAACCTGGTGTTAATGGTCAAATTACCCGATGTGTTTCCTTCCTTATTTATTTTTGTTTCATTTGTGATTGTGAATGTTAGTTGCTCAGTAGTGAAGGGATTAACTCATATTGAACTGTTATGAAATAATAACATGAATATGGAAACTGGGAACTATTTGTTTTGTACCGTTTTCTAAGGCATCAGTGCTTGGGCACCTGCTTGTATCTATTTGAGCACTCATAGGTTGGGCAGTGTGCTGGTTTATATATGTGTAACTGTATGTATTATGTTTAGTCACAACCCACCCATGTTGTTCACTTCATGTCGGACACCCCATTTCATGGGGAAGGGTGTTTCCCCCTAGTAACTCTCCTTCCTGCACCCTCTTCCCTAGGATGTGATGGATGGAGGTGACCTTACACCCAAGACTCTTCTGGTAGGTTTCGTTTGTTGTGTTGTTAGCCCAGGACTCTTCGGGCAGGTTGTTTTCCCAAGAATCCTCGGGATGAGGCCCAGGTGTTTTCGATCAGGGTTTCTAGTTACGGTTTGTTTTCCCATGTGTCTTTGGGATGAGGGCCAGGTGTATGTGGGCAGGGATGTGTGGTTGTGAGGCCCAGGTGTGTGTGGACAGGGATGTGTGGTTGTGAGGCCCAGGTGTGTGTGGGTAGGGATGTTGATGTTTGTGAGGCCTAGTTTTGTGCAGGTAGGAAGAGTGTGGTAGCATCAGGAAGTTTTCCATTAGGGATGAGCAGCTAGCTAGTGGGGGAAATAGTAGTGTGTTGGTACCCAACTATTTTGTTCTTTACTATTTATCTTACAACTTGTGTTATTTGGTGAGCATGGCAAGTGAGGTGGGATGGGTAGATTCAATTATAGATGATGTTTATTATGCATCTCACAGGACTTTAGGACGTCTCCCCACTTGTGCATGAGAACATTAGGTCTTCCTACTATGTATAATTTGTATGATCACCTTACGTTTACTTCCATGTTTCTAGCAGGGCTTTGGAGGCCATGTGGGACCTTACTAGTCTTGATGTTGTAGTTGTTGTTGGTCAATGTTGGATTCTGCTTAGACTTTTTCCTTTCCTGTTGGGTAATGTACTTTGGAGTCTTTGAACTTTGTTCAGTTTTTTTTATTATAACATGAATGTAGTTTGGTTTTCACTTTGAGTTTTAAATACTTGGTGGTGTCTGGTGTTGACTAATTCTTTCTCCCAATCCTGGTTAACTAAAATGGGTAATGCCTCCCATATTGTGGAAATGCTATACCCTTAGTGCTAGTCACCACTCCGGGGCCTACTGGAGGTGGTACTCGGTGGGGTCATTATCTCGTATTCGACTGGAGGAAGGAAGTGCAGAGTCCCATTCCACCACTTCCATCATCTTGCCGAAGGCGGGTCATGATAGGGTTGCTCCCATCTTATCCAATGTAATCAGTGTTCTGATCAGTCTGATCTATCTCCGTTGGACGTTAAACATGTAGCATACCCTGTGTTATAATGGGATGTTATGGAAAACCTCAGATACATGCCCATGGAATATGATTCCCCGCGTTCGATTTGGGATACGTCGGTCTGTCACACCCTTGAGAATCCCTTTAATAAGGGACATAAGATTAAAACACCAATCCCATAGTGTTCAGACACGTCAGTGACGACCAACGTGACTACTCCCCGAACCAAATTTTTCTGCCCTGACTAGACCCCTTGGAATGTCCTGATAGTTGTAGTGTAATGAATTGGAATTAATGAAGATATAAGACCAGGAAGAGTTTCAGGAACAATGTCTTAACTCTATAAGGGAGACTCGTACATGGTGACGAGTTCCAAGGAAGAATCCATGGAAGGATGAATCGACACCCCATTATCTTATTTCAATCAAGGAGCAAGCATACCGAAATAAGGACCAGATTCCGCATTCCTTTGGAAAGCGAGAATGTGTGGAAACATCTTTGTGTCCCCCATATACGGATGTACGCGCCCTGGAGAAAGCATTTGAAACAAGGTGTTCAACGTAACTGGAACCATTTTAGGAAAATTATTTTTCTATTTCATTAAATTTTAATTTTTTAAATTTTAGAGGGATTTAATCATGTTAAAAAATCATAAACATTTCTTCTTTAATGATGTTTTCATGTTATTAATCTTTCAATACATGGAAAAATTACTCATAGGTGAAAAAAATAAGAAATTGGATACAATATGGCAGCCCTCCCACAAAGAGATGATGCGCATATGATAATGGTCAAATAGAATCAAATAGCAATAGCAACATAAATTGTACATGAATATTTTATTGAAATGGATGATGAGATCCAAAATAACATACGATTATTTATTGAAAAATGTAATTTCCACTTGTAATTCATTTTTTCACAGACGAAATCTAAGAAGTTAAGGTAAAACTCGAGGTGGAGGAGCCCAATGACCTACCTCCATGTAGTTATAATCTACTACAAGTGGAACATTTCATCAATGTGGAGATTCATGTTGAACCACCTCTGAGAGATGATGAATTATTGAACTCAAAATAATTTAATATTAGTGAAACTATATTGACTAGTACACCATATTATTTTGAATTTTCTTATTCAGATAAATCTTATTATTCTTAGGAGGAAGAATAGGAAAAATAAATTATGCCTATTGATGATCACCTAATTCTCCCTGAAGACATTGAACTTCTACTAGAGGAAGCCCATGTTGTGATACTAGTGGCTCTTCTTGAAGAACTAGAGACAAATTCTACAACACATTTTAAGAAACCACTAGATGTGAAGATTAGTTTCCATAGGTACCAATAAAGGAATATGATTCTCCCTACATCATCCTACACCCACAATGAAAGATATAAATCATTGTGAAGGGGGAGGATATGATGTACTCTATATATGGAACATAACTCAAGAAAAAGGATGTATCCCAAGTTGGGAAAATCCACATGTGGTGGTTCAATTCATAGAAGTTTAATACTCCATTTGATTGAAGATAAAATCACGTACTACCCTCTGGATGATGTATAAATTTATGCCCCCTTTGGTGTATTTTAAATATATTTATCATTAATTTAATTCTAGTAATTTATATTTATACCTAATTTATTAGGAATTAGTCTTGCATGCATTCACCCTACCTTCCAAATAGAGTTCAATTTTTGTTTTAATCATTTAAACTCCTTAAATTTTAGCCCAATTATTTTAGATTTAATGTTTAATAGAATACAGAATCATGGAATATGTTTTACTTGACTTGTCTAGGAGACAAGATTTTCATAGAAATCATGTGATTCCATGTTTTAAATTTCAACAGTGCTATGACTAAATGAGTAAAATAGAGAATTAATTTTTTAAAATTAAGAATTGATATTAATATATTGAATCAAGATTTGAAGGAATTAATTGATCCATGTAAATGAAATTCCCCAACCACATTTCATGCTTAGATTTTCTAAAATTCTTGTGAATTGATATGATATTATTAATATTAACTTGAGTGATTTTATAGTATAATATTTCTCATTACTATGAAGATTACTATACTATGTAGTTCATATTTTATATTGGAAATATTTCTATAGTAATATCAGGACATGCCGCCTTCCAAAACATATATTGAAACATATCAAATCCATAACTGTAAAAAACACATTTAAAATGATTGAGGTATCCTTTTAAAATCCACATATCCTTAAAATAAGACCTATGATTCAATCCTTCTTATATCTCATACAGGCCATGAATGACCATGTTAAGGATGAGCCATGTTTTTACAAATATTTATCCATTCCTACCACCCTCTTACTATATGCATGATATTTTAATGCTGAAGTGTTGGGGTTAAGTGAATCATGGTGGAAGGGAGGATATAGATTGTAATGAAAATTTTGGGGGTTCTATTGTGGGAATTGTAAAATTTTTTGGAAACAGTCATTGTATAATATTTTCATATTATTGAATTAAAAAAATATAAAAAATGGTTAAAATAACCCTAACAGTGAAAAAAAATGTGTCATGATTTAGGAAATAAAAAACCATATTTTCTAGACCGATGATATTTTGATCATTTTTGGTTAGGTCATCTATGTGAGGATTGATCTACTAAAAAAATTAGAAAAAAGTAAAAAAAAGTAAAAAATTAAAAAAACTATATATTCATGAGAGTGCACAAATCATTCATCAGGCTTAACATTGATCATAACCATTAAATTGAGTTTTATAGAAGTTAGTGCTTCTACTTTGAATGAAAAAATTGTATTATATTTTTTCTTATCATGAATTTTAATTAAGATATAGACCTCCTCCTTGTTAAATAATTTATGAAAGAATCAAATCCTCACAAACCTTATGCCTCAAAATCATTTTAAACATTATTGAAAGTCCCCACGATTTTATACATCTTTTTCCTTTATAAAGTGGAGAATGTAGTTCATTTACAGGCCTATGGAAATGGAGGTTGTTCTCATGATATGATAATATATATACCTTAATTCTATCATGACTATTGAGAGAAAACAGAATCATAATTGGTGGAAATCATAATAAGGCCTTTTTAATAATAATGAATTATGGAGATTGAATGAATGAAAGGATAAGTTCCATCAATTTTAAATGGGAAAAATTAATAAATATTATCTGATTGTTTCTTTCAAAATTTGGAAATTGAAGTTATATATTTTGTGGAATTTTAAAATTTGATTTGAAATTGAATTTTTATTATTATATTGATTTGAAATTTGAATATTGATAATGTTGCATCCATCTAATTTTCAATGATGTGATTTTACGCTTGAGGAAAAGCATGGCTTATGTGTGCAGGTATTTGACATGGAAAATTTATGTGCATAATTTTAATTATATAATGATTTTTTAATGATAAAACCCATGAATTTAAATATCTTGTTAAATTAATTGGATATTTGGATTAAAAAATTAACATGGGGAAAATGTAAAAAAGTATTTAATTCTGGATTATTTATAAATTACTACAAGAATGGAATTTTTTCCAAAATTTATCAATAATTAATCCAATTATAGTGATTATATTTTTTTATTATGTGAAATATTTGTATTAAAATCTTGATTCATGAAAAAGAACAGATTCAAACATCTAAAGTCTCAAAAAATTCATTGAATATGGGAAATTTTTGCGATGGACATCATGGAACAAACCAATGTGATAGAAGATAAAATTAATCTACCGACCTCCAACTCAAGTGATTATACATGTAATGGAATAAGGATTATATTCCCATTTGTACAATAAATTTCATGGAGTTAGGAGTTCATAAAGGTGGAATTTGAATGTAATATTTTGAAGGAATCATCCTAGAACATTCATCCAGAAAAAGTAATAGTTAATATAAAATTTATAAATCCAACATATATTCAGTAATAGAGATAAAATTTTGAGGTTATATGTACAAAATTCTTCAAAACAACATTTATTAATGATTCACCACGTGATGATATCATTAATAATAGATAAAATCCATCAACATTAAAAGAGGATTTCAGCCTATCTAAGGAGATCAGATGTTATTTATCAAATCATTCTATTCCATTTCATCACTATTCAGGCACCAAGGATGAGATCTCCATTGAGGGAGGCCACCCCCAAATAGAACCCATTAATTACTCTTCATTTTTCTATTTTCATTTTAGTTTTCTTTTAGTTTTCATTTTAATTGTAACAAGAATATCATTTAAAACTATTTAATGCATTATGTTTTTCCAAAATTTGACATCTTGATTAAAAATAATAATAATAATTTAAAAATTATAATAATAATAATTATTATTATTTTAATAACTATTCTTATAATACCACAATCTTAATTTAAAAATATTTTATTTTCCCGCAATCCATTTAAAAAACAATTTTCATAATAATAATAAAAATAATAATATTTATTATTATTATTATATTAACATTAATTTTAAATTATTTATTATTATCCCCCTCCCTCTCTCTCATTCAATTTATCCACCTTTGTGACCACATAATCATATAAATGAGAGCCAAAACCTGAGACCCGGAAAGGGATGGGGGGAGTTCACAGTGTTCTTCAATTTTCATTAAAGATTATTTTATGTTTGTGGTTGAATTGAGAAGCACTCTGGGATGAGGTGAATGTCCATGATGTGGTAACTTCCGCAAATTAAATTCCAGATAAATATTTCATTTTATGGAAAATAATAGAAATTCAAACATGATATTCCATGGTTTAATTATCAAAAAGAAATCATCATATAAAGAAGAATAATGGTTGAACCTACGTCTAAACCCCCAAATAAAACTCTTTTATTGTTAACACATTCTATATTATTATAATGATTGATTATATTTTTCATATCAAAAACACAAAAAAAATTTCCATCACATTAATTTATATACAAAAAAACAAAAATATTTGTTCAGGTGATACAGGAGAAGTAAATGATCCACAATGAAGGGATCCTCAAGAGAGATGTCACTAGTCAGCCACATTGCTGCACTAGGAAAAATATAATTTCTTTTTTCCAGACCCTGTGATAGGTGTGAAAGAATCATTTAACCAATTATGAATTTTGTAGAAAATTTATATTTATTATTGTATTAATTTTATTATTTCATATTTGAGGAATTTCATGGACCTTATGTGTTGGGTGATACTCCACATTATATATCCCCATGAATCATTATCAGATCTTATGGGAAAAAATTATTATCCAAATTAAACATGTTTTCACATGAAGTATTACTCTTATTTAAAAATGTATATATTTTTGAGGTATCATGTGCCTAAAAAATCAACCAATAATTATTAATTTCCTTCATTATGATTTAATTTATTATTTTCCAGGATATTTTCACAATGATATTGTCCCTAGATTCATTACATTACATTTTTTTATTTTAATGTCATTATTTTTTTAGATATTTAACTTTCCTGTATGCCTTACCTATTCACAGTGTCATGTTAATTAAATGGGATTTTTGTTTATTTATTTAATACTAAAAATATATTATTCTAAATTATATATGAGAGCATCTAGTATACATATCCCTTATAGGTCATTTGATGTATGAAATAGGTTTTTCAATTAGGTATGGGTCCTTAAAATTTCGGTATAATTCTTTATTTTGTACCTTTTAAGGATACCTAAAGGGTTAGTTAAGGTCACTAGAATTTTCAGGGCTCATTTGGTTCCAGAAAACCTTATTTATGGTAAATTGTCTTGTTAAGCGTTTAGAGTAGATCATATGGGTATGATGCAAGGTTAGTCTAAATCGTGTTTCTGTCATGATTTTTTGGATAAAGACTTACCACATGGGTGGAACACAGTTTCCCTATACATGTAACCGATCCATGTGGAACACCCCATTCTTTAGGTACTCATTCATTGTTTGCTTAAATCTTTTAAAATCATTTAGAAAAATTGTGCACAAGATAAATTTTGTATAGTTTTACATTTTTATACATATTTTTCTAATTATGATTTCCAACTTCCCTAATGTGATTTATATCACATTTAACCTCCACATTCTTCCATATTTGGTTATTTGGAAGTCATATCCTATGGATTAATAGATATCCTTCACCTGGGATCCTTTCGAGCTTTCGTTTATCACACTTGATACATAATGGAAAGTACTGGAGTAATTTTTATCCATTTTTTGTAGATATATTGCATGACCTAGTTATCAAGGTGTGAGAATTTTTAATCATTTCTTAGATATACTCCATTCCAAGAAAACATTTATTCTAATACTACACGATGAGATTAATACAAGACTATGATGGGTGGTCTACAACTCATCAATCAAGTTCGTTGATTTTGGAAATTATATGTGGGGCCCTCTAATTTCGTTGGGTGTCAATTATTAAATTTATTTGTCATGATTATAATAATTTTAACTATACAAGTATTCTCATTCATAATATATGATTAGTTTTTATTTGTTACACTGACAACATCGTTCATCTTGTGTATAGTTTTTCCCTTATTTTTCATTTTATTTTTTTAACACAATTGATTTTTCATTATAGTTTTCATTGTATTGAACTATCTAATGGTATAATTTTATATATTAAAGGTCTTGATTTAATATTTTAATTTCATAATGAATGGTTAATATTATTTTAAACACATTTACAACCTTAGGTATGTGATTTAATTTGATAATTAATTTATAAATGTGAATTGGAAAGTAAATTAATTTTATTACATGACCTATTTAAATGTAATTGAATAATATTTTTCATGTTTTTAGAACCCATTATAATGTTAATGTATGGTAGAAGAGTGAATCTTGATTTATGAAAATTTCTAAAATGTATTAAATGAAGTGTTTCATGCTACATCTCATTCTCTCTCTAATGAAATGTAGGGAATGATCCAAATTTACATATTGATTAATTATGTCAGGATTAAAATTTTAAATTCTCAATTATAATAATCAATAAAATAAAAGTTTATGGCTTGAAAATTATGAATTAAATGAGAGATAACAATCATAAATAGGATTGAACTTACTTGAGATCACATCTTATTTCTGATGGAATGCCATGAACACTCAGATACCCAATTCTGAATTCCAGGATGCAACTTGATTTTGATGAGACCCTCTGAGAATCAATACATTTTATAACATTGGATGTTTGGATTAATATTGTATGATAACTCATGATGTACTACATGATTTCTTAAATACACACCTTGAATCCTTCATTTACAAGTAAATGTATTGGTCAAATCCTATAATGAGTCATCCTTTCATAGCCCTGTTTTACCTTGGATGAACTCCTTGGACTCGATAGGCATATTATTGTGAAATGAAATGGAATATGATCCCTGGATTATAATCATAACTTTATCCTAGATATATTCCTTAATAATTTCTCGATCCATGAGTGCAAGGATCCCTTCGTTATTAACTTGTAACATCATTATTTAATGTCATTATAGGATTCCTTGTCAAATCATGAAACGTTTACTATTTTTAAAATGTGACTTTTTTATATACTCATAATAAGAAAAAAATGAATGGCTTAAATTTTCTAACATAATCTATGGGAAGAAGCATTTACATGGGTATTTGGTTATATTGTATTTCTTTAAATTATATATTCATTATTTAACAATATTTAATTTTCATTACGTGGTTTCAATTTATATAAACAATTGGTGGTAGCCCCCTAAGATTTATCTCACACCATCTCTATGAACAATTTGGTACACATGGTACATTAAATTAATGTAGGAGTTCATAATGGGAATCATATGACTTTGAAAACATCATTTCTTGCTATTAAGGCTTAATCTTAATAAGAGATGACTGAGCCAGAGATCATGATGCTTGGTATAGTCTTTCAAATTCCATTATACTTTTTGTAGCATTTTATGAATTTTGTCTTGTATCCATGTTTTATAATTTCTAGTGACATGACATATCATTATAAATTATTCTAATTGATTTAATAATTGTTATACTTGTCTATGTGATACTTTATTCTTCTTCTACTATTTACAAATATTGATTCTTCTGTTTACCTCTATAATAGTTTATCTAATCTTCTACACTATGTTAAGGAGGGAATTCTCTCCCCATGGAAACTCCCTTGGCCCTCACTATTAGTTGATAGCCTCTAGAATATTGGGTGATGTGCTTAAGGCCATGTGGTCCACTGATTTCAAGGAAGCTGTTAATTTCCATTCGCTTCACAGATGTCACAATGTGTTTTAAGTGGTTTTTTCCTTCCCTGATTTACCATTTAGAGATAACATATTGAATATTATGAATTCAATGGGACTTGGTAATAATTCATTCTTATTCATCGCTATCCTAGGTTTGGTTGAAAATCCATGTTTCAAAAAATTCAATTTTTGTTATATTTTTTCTATTACCGTGGACATGATTTCACCATTTGTTGATGGATTTGTGGTGTGGTGTTAGTTATTATTACTATAATTGAGTATTTATTACATCATGGGCCTGATGATATTATGTAACATAGAATAGTTCAGGCATCATTAAAACCACCTAAATATTTTATGACATGCTTATTTCCATACCATATCAGTGCATTCACTACATACATTTCATGATATGTTTGTGATTTTTGGGGGTTGCTATGATACTTAGATTATGACTATGATATTCATTGGTTGTAATTTATTGACTACCTATCTCAATTCATGAGTTCTATGGTACCTCATGGGTTAGGATGAAATATTTAGCAAGTCGATCCATTAATATATAAAAAATGGGCCTCGTTTTTAGTAATAACATGTATGGGAACTTATTAATTGGATATGTTCATCCATTATAAAGTGAAAAATGAAATCTATAAAGAAGTGGTTTCACATCCATACCCATACTTATCAAGTTTCTAAAAGGTAAAATATTGAACATGGAAATTAAATATAAAATTAAATGAAACCACTGAAATAATCGATGAGGCAATGTACTATTTTCCATTCATCTATTAAAAAACATGAAACTTTTACATGATAACTTACCAATACCTTTCCATCTACATTGGTATTTGGGGTTGTAAATTTTTAGCTGTGAACCATTACATGTTTAGATTTTATATGTGTCACTATCAATCTGATTCAATTTTGTTCTAAGGCACGCTCATTGAATATGAAGACCAATGTCACCATGATGTCCTCGTATCTTACTCTAGGAGTTTGGTGACGACCACACACTAGACATGGTGTGACCTGTTCCACCATTTCTACCTCTAGGAGTTCCAATTTATGAACAACTTGATATACCTAATATGGTCACTAACACCCATGTTTCTGATCATTTCCTATGTCTGATTTAGTCTATCCATGGTTCTCCACGATTTGTACCTATAATGGTGGATCTGACTAGTGAATTACAATACAACAAACATCCTCCTTTTTAGGGTACTAAATTATATAGGCTATTGAGTGATGAATGTAGGACACCAAATTCATCATTTAACTTCTAGAAAGTCATCCCGAGTAGAGGGTAAATCTTTACACATACATGCTTTAGGATTCATCCATGCATTGGGGGTATATGATTACCCAGTATGGTCACCATCAGGGAACAATATGGGTTGATTTCCAAACAACCATATATGATCATTTTTTACAACATTTGTTTAAAACTAACAAGGATATATATTTCATGATTCTATAGTATGTTTTCATGTCAGTTATGGAGTATTCAGTGAGTTTCACATTTTTCTTTTATGTTGCATTGCTTATAGCTAGTCATGTGATTTCTCTTGATATACACTTTAAAGATGGGATTGTATATGACATTCATATGTAGGTAAATTCCTATTACCTATCTTCCTTTTTATAAATAGTCAATTAGGTTATTATAGCTGGGTGAAACCTTAGGGATGGAAATAACATCGCGCATAGAGGATCAATGCATCAGAATTCTATTAGTTCCTATAGCGGCATGAAAGATTCCCTCTTGGTTTTTATTCATGTAATTGACTATATAAGTACCCATTTTTTTAAAACCATGGTGTTTCATTAATGTGGATGATACGGGAACCTAATTCCTCATTGTGATAGATACCCATTATAATTCAGAGTTTGCATATGTTTTTTGGCATATTTAGTGATTTTGTTTGACAATTTCACCAACTTCATGTGGAAAAGTATCAGTACCAACACCACCAATAAGAAGGTGTTCTTTTTCACCATGTGAGGTGGGGAGTATGAATAAAATCAGCTGGAATATCCAATGTGGAGGTCGTGGCCGTTTTAGTGAGAACCCTAATCACCAATAGTACTGAATGAGTATTTATGACCATGGAAGTCAAGTTGTTTTGCAAGGTCATGGATCATGCTAGTGGTGTTCACTACAACTGATGACAATGGATAAATTTAAGGGACTATCTACATTAGTAGGGACTATTATAGAGGAATCTACTAGATTATCTTCATTAATTGACACAATTGATTAAATATCTTTTATCATTGTATCTATTGTGGAAAGTGTCAAACAAGAGAGAAAATATTACTATGGTGTAATGTCCATTGATAGACCATTAAGTGTGTGTTCATAGGGAATACACAAATGTAGGGATTTTACACTTGTGGTTGGGTGTTACCATTTATTATGGAACAACTTTATTCTCAAGTTAACATTCTTTGATGTCAATCTTGAGATGGATTGTTTAGTTCAATATCATGATTTTTGTAGACTACTATCGTTGTTGGTTATATTTTACAACACATAGGGACAAAGATATTTATATAAGGGTGACTAGGATTTCTAGGCTGGTAGATAAGGAACACCACATCATTGTATAGGTGGTGTGACCACACAAATTTAAAATCACTTCATAGAGGATTAGTGTTTATGGGATGCTGATTTCACTGAAGATGTAAATCATTTAAGGGATATTTTTATGATGTCATTTCTAGATATCTTCCAGAGAGGGAGGTATAGTTTACGATTGATCATGATTTGTTACTATCCCCAATGTATATTTCTCCATATAATATAGAACATAATGATCCCTAGGAATTAAACTATAAATTAGTGGATCAACTAGACAATGTTTATATATAGACCAGTAAAACAACTTTGCGGACGCCCATGCTTTTCTCTTAGATGTATGATGAAAAATTACATCAATGTATGAATTACAAAATTATTGATCAACATATAGTGAAGAACAACCATCCACTACCTCAAATAGATGATCTCTTCATCCATATCCATGGATTTAGGGTATTTTCTATGATTTAAATGTGGGTGGGATATCACCACATGTGAGTACAAATATAAGAAAATCCACATAAAAAATATTGTACTAGGTATAGTTAATATGTGTACCGTGTAATGTAGTTCAATAATATGAATTTTCCCACCATATTCATGGATCTAATGAATATGATTTCTTATACCTATTTGGATTATTTTTCCAAAGTATTTTTGTATGATATATTATTGTATTTTCAATCTCTTAGAGGTCATGCCATGAACGTTGAGATCATTATGAGTACACTAAGAGAGCATCAAAATTATTTTAATATTTAAAAGTACCACTTCTATATGGGAATAGTTAATTTAATTGGTCATACCATATCATAATAAGGATTATCTGCTGACTGAGAAAAGCTTACTGTTGTAATTTCATGGGAGAATAATAATAATTTCTTTGATATACTAAGTTTCTAGGGGTTGTCTAAATATTATATAAGTTTCATAAACGACTATTCCTGCCATTCTTCATGGGTTAATATCCTAATAGTGATGGCAGTTATGTTCCTATGGTTATAATAATTTGTGTAACCTTTCATCAGCTATAAGAGATGCTTGACTTAGCTCCTATTTTTACTATACCATAGCCAGGAAGTGGTTATATAATTTTCTATGACACATAATTTATCAGTCTATGAGTAGTTCTAATGAAGGAATATTGAGTCATTTCATACTGATCTTAGCTGTTGAGGAGACATTAGAGAAATTACTAAACACATACCTCAATCTAGTAGCGTTGGTCCTTACCTAATGTATCTGATGAAATTATTTTTTAGGTAAGAAATTTTTAGTATAGATGTATTATAAGAGAATAAAATTAATATTTTAACAATGTGACATGAACCTCATATTGTCATGTTGGGTCAAATATCTTACATCCTTTGATTTCAAGATTTTATATATGCCTACAAAGAGAAATGCAGTTGGTGATTACCTGAGATGAAAAATGTAAGGACGTGTTAATATGGGAAGCTAGTAATGAAAGAAAATTAATGGACCTCTTCTCCAAGATGCATCTGGTGTTTCATGGTATTCAATAGCATTCTTACCTATCACCACTCATAATTACATATTCCATATATAAGAAGGTTAAGGGTAGTAAATTTTCATATCATGAGCACTTGTTTATCCTTGGGAGAATGTTAAGAGATAAACCACATCTGTATTGTTGTATGGAATGATATGGCATCCTGTATATTCATCAGACTATTTTGGTTCCAACAAATATGAGATAGGTGTTGATGAAATATTCACACAATTCTTCGTGGGATATTCATAAAAGAATCTCAAAAACATATGTATATATTGAATTCTAGTATTGGTGTCCTAGGATGAATTGTCATATATAAGGATCTATCAGTATGTTTTCCTCCTGTTAGAAGGAGGTGGTAGAGAAACAGACAACAGTAGGCTATTTATAACCACTTCTTATCTCACGAATGGATATGAGAATATTTTTTCTAGGGACTTTTTACTTTTAACACATTGGTCACCAAGGGATATAATTGTGGTATGATACATATTGACCGACTAATGATTGTAAACCACTTAATTCTTATTCTAGAGAATTTATCAGTTCATGAGATGGGGCGACTATATATTTGGGTCATCATATGACTAAATGGGGACCCTCGTAATATCATTTAAAAGAGGGATGGTCATTTCATGTCATGATTCTTGTAGGGAATATAGAAATCTATGGGATACATAGGTGCCTCTATGAAAAAAATTTCACCCTCAGACCAATGGAAAATAAATATGGATGATATAGGTTTTAGAGGATATAAACCAATCATGAGTACAATATTTTAGTAGTTCATGGGAGAATCATTTCACTCTGATTTTGATTTCTTATAATAATATATATCATTAGATAAATTAGATGGAATATTTTGAGGCCTTATATGGTAGGTTTTTCTGTACACCCCTATGTTCATACAGGTATGTGGCGCAACTCTACTAGGTTATCATCTTATATAAAATATTTCAGAGTAGGATTAACTGATTAGGAAGCTTCTGAGTACTATTAAACATAGAAATAAATATTCTGTTGATCACTTGTGATGACCACTATAGACTGAGCTCAGGGATCGTTTCCTCCTTCAAGTGTCTCCAAGGATAGGAAATACACAGTTATAGAATCAATGGAAGTTGTCACCTCAATACGTAGGTTTGTTTGTCATTCTAGGGAGATTCGGGTGGGTATACAAAAAGTCTTTATTACCTTAGACGTACCATTCCATGCACGACATCTTATATGTTTCACAGCCTCTCTAATATCATGCCAAACCATCTCATTATTTTGATCAAGAGGAAGTGTATTTTTATTCCATTGAAACGATTGAGGAGTATCAGTTATGTATCATTACCTAGATAATGAAGGCTATTTAAGTGTTTTTTGACCCTATAATATGGGTGCCATGGACGAGCGAGCATATACTTGATGAGACATGTGAGCGAGAGTCTGATGTACATTCCCTATTTTGGGATTTGTCCTCATATAGTGTTTCACCACCCATAGAATATGAACTCGAGGACGTGTTCATTGAAGGGGGAAGACTGTAATAACCCTATTTCCCCCACTTTTATAGATACCTAAAATTTCATTCCGAATATTTATTTTTGAACTCATATGTATACCTAATGATTTATTGATGGCCTTATGGGATTTCAAGGCTCGTTTGGGGTTTAAAACCCTGATTTTTAGAAAACAATGTCAATTTTACTGGTAGAGTAAACCATGCAGGGATGATGTATCGTTTGTCTAAATAGTGTGGGTGGCATGCTTTTTCTAGCAGGTTGTTTCCACATGATTGGAGCAATATTTCCATAAACGTGTGACATAATTGTGTGTTATTCTTATTTTTCAAGAAAATTTTTCATTGATAGTGCATGGTTGTTCAACCCATGTAAGAAATCTATGCACTGGTTAAATTTCAAGTAATCGTACATTTTTACCAATAACGATTTAATTAATCCTTTAATTTTTATAATATAATTTCTTATATATTGAACCTCCATTTACACCCTTTTAATAAATATTGATGGCCAAACATAGTGACCCAGAAACCTCCTTAATTTGGGATCTACTCAAGCATCCTTTTTCATGTTGGATGTTAAATAGTAAGTACATGAGTCTTTTTTATCTTTTATCCACCCATCTTTCATTGAACATAGTTATCAGGGTAGGATAATTTTTACACTTTTCTTAGATATACTTCTTTCCAAACCAAATTATAGCCTAATAATAGGTGAGGATACTTTTACAAGCATATTTTTGTTGGTCTATAACACATCCCACTAGATCATTGACTTTAGTCATTAAATGTGGGGCCTGCCGATTTAATCGTGTGCCATTTATTGATTTTATATGCCACGGTAAAATTCACTTTAACCATATGGTTATTCTATTTCTGAATATGTGATTGTTTGTTAGAGGTTATTCCCAAATCGAAGTCCATCCCAGGTTGTATTTTCCAAAAATTCTCATTTTAGTGTTTTGACATGTTTGAGCCACTTTTATGGTGTTCCATGGCTACACCATTCTAAGCATAATATTTTATATATTAAACAGATTGAATTAAATTATGAATTTGATAACGTCATGTACCATTTATGATAACCACTACACATAGCTATTGAAGTTACATCAATTTGATAAATAAATGTAAAATATAAATTGGAAATTAAATTATATTATGAATTGTCCTTTTTTAAATGTAATTGAATAATAGGTTGTTGGTATGTTTCACCCCATACCATGTTATTGGGTGTAATTGTAGTAAAATTGAATGTAACACCCTGACCCCATTTACCCAGAGTCGGTGCATTATTTCTTAACATTGGAATGATCACAAAAGATAAAGTCTTGAAAGACTAATTAGTTTAGTAGCCTTGGAAACACTAGATACATTCATAAATGTTACATTACATCATAAAGTGAAAAAATTCACAATAACATAGTCTCTATAGTCCACACTTGTATCCACTTCAGACAATCCATGTAGGTTAGTCATAAAATATTCCTTCATATCCTAGGAAAAATAAAACATTGAAAGGGGTGAGCTCAGATGCTCAGTAAGGATAACAATATATCGGAAGTTTTCATAAACATAAACATTTAAGGCAATGTATAACTAAAACAATATTCTTTTAAACTTGAACATCAACATAATATAAAAAAATTTAAAATGAGATAATTTCATTTACTTATTCACATAGATATTCTTATGGTCGAATAATTACATGTAAAATCAATAACCACTTTCATAATGATGGAATGCATAATTCCATACAATCATAACCACATATCCAAGGCCTCGTGCCAAGAATACAAATAAGATTTTGTCAAGGCCTCATGCAAGGCACTAGTTTGTCTCATCAGACCTGTCGATGCATCGAGGAGCTATAGCGGGCTCCACCCGTCACTTATTAAGTCCAATGCATTCCTCATATGAATAGGTTTAAAATATCATAAACCATAACATAATCAGATCACATAAAACATGCATAAAGGAAACATAACATTTCCACATTTCAATAACATGATATCAATACAACACATTGATATAATAATACAACTTTCAAAACCATTTTCAATATCAAAATAAAATAAAATTTAAACATGGTATTTAGTTTTCACTTTAAAAAAACTTATGGCTTATAGAGGAAGCCGAAACTCAAATAATAGTCACGGAGACAGAGAAGTCGTTGTCGCCGCATACGTAAGAAAAAAACATTTCTTTTGTCATTTAGTAAAAACGCTTCGTATAAAAAAATTCCTTTTGAATAAAAGCAAAAGTCAAAGGGTTTTATACTCCGTATAAAAGAAAGTTGTGTATAAAATAAAATATGCCTCAATGATAGAAGATTGAGATGAAGTACCTTAAAAAGATCATTTTTTAAATAAAATAGATCTATTATATGTATCCTCTATATGTACACATAAATAAAGTACAAATAAAAGATAGGACATAATAATATCATGACATATTTTGAAAGTAGGAGATTAACCCAATGAACAGAAATTGGGTTAAGAAGTTCCCTTACCTCGTGTCCGACTTGACTCGATCGTTATTTAACCTCTGGAATAATAAACTAGAGTTAATCTCTACTTTCTTAAGAACCTTTTTCAATTACATTATCGCTTTTATATCACTAATTACCATGTTACAAAAATTTTGTAGTCATTTATGTTAATAACGGTCGTTTTGTCGATCTTTGGTACATGTGTCAACAATAAACTTCTTATAATTACAAGTTGTTTATGTGGTAGAATATCCATTATCTCCAGAATTATATTCATGATGTAGATACCATATATATCATATATATATATATATACAGTATATACATTCATTCATAATATTACGTAACATTTAGAGGTAAGAAATGAAATGCACCGTTCATGGAGATGGTAAGATGTACGTACGCATGAACGCTACTTTCATTTATATTTAGTATTTAATGGAATTAAATAATAATGATATAAAGTTATATTATAATTCTAGTGTAATACCATATATAAAATCATTTACTCCATCCTTTTTACATCCCGCATATGGCATTAACGATTCAAATCACTTTGAGGGGGAGATATTCTGCACTTCCTAAAATGAAATCATCACGTTAACCCATAATGGAAATAATAAAGGTATACCATAAATGAAAAATACAGAATCATAAGGAAAACAAAAAAATAAATATATATCATATATAAAAATATTGTCATCATAATTTCCACCATGAGAGGTGATAAAAGAATATTGAACAATCATCGTTTCGTGAGGCAGTAATTCGCCACCCAAAGAAATAGTATGTTCTATAACAATTAGACGAAGGTTTTTTAGGTATAAATAAATTCCTTGTCATAAAAATATACTATTATAATGTAGATACTGGTGTTGTTACAAAATAAATGATTAAAAAGAGTTTAAGGTGTTGTAGAAGAAAAATAACTCAAAATAACGTAAGAGAAGACATTAACTTAAAATCAAGTAACTCGTTTTCATTTGAGCCAAAAGATTCCTTGGGAAGACTTCTGCCCAATGTGAGGCTTCTAGGAGTAATAGAGGTAAGTTTAGAGAGTATTTGGGAGGAGGTTGGCTGAGCCAAATCCCTTGGAAGGTGTGAATATGGTGGTAGTGGTGGGGGCCTTTTATAAGAGGAGAGGAGGGGCACTCTTTGAAAGATTGATATGTTACTTTATTACGAAATTCTTTTTGAATTATAAATCACCCAAAGTGATATATATCTAGTATAAGGTGACAAGGGTTCTAAATATGCCCATCCAATAGGTTTTTGACAAGTTTAAGCCTTATATTTTACATTAACTTTTCATTTTATTTAAATTGTTAATTAATGAGGTAATCGTTGCATCATCATTGTGTCATATATAATTTAATTTATTTAATGTCTGAAAATTATAAAAAAATATATCAAGATGTATGAAATATTTTTATCATTCTAATGAATATTTATAGTCGAAATGTTAACTTATATAACCCCACGTAATAATTTTTTTAGTAAAACAACACATGTTTGTGACAATTTTATTTTTACTTTAAATAAAAAGTTATTAATGTCATTTTCTTACCCAAGTGGCTCTATGGGGTCCCCAAGTAGACCCATGGATTTTCATGGTCGTCCATGACTCATACAATAAGGGTAGGACATGTTTAAAGGAATTTTCATATTTTTATAATATCATTTTTACCTTAAATTTCACTAATTACCTTTAATCGTGATTAATTAAACTTAAAAGTCACTATTCACCAAAAATTATTTTAATCCCATTTAACAACATTTTACATCTTAATGAAAACCATGTATGTTGGATTTTAGAAAATCAAATCACAGATGTGGTAATGATTCATTTAAATGAAAAATTTGTTTTTTAACTACAACTTAGTGGTTTCACTATTCATCAAAAATTGATGTTTATCAGAACAATGCCAAAATTTCACCCTAAGCTATAAATTGATATTAAGAATTCCAAAATGATGTATTTTTTAAAAAATTCCAAAAATATAAGTATCATTAATTAATTTTATAATTAATTCCTGCTGTCACAACAAATAGCGTGTTTTTAAGAAAGAATATATATCAAAAGATTGACAATTGTTTATGTCCAATTTCAAAGTGAATTAATTCTAATGAACACCATTGGATTAAATGGTAAATATATATTCTAATTATACTTTAAAACCACTAAATAGTATAATTTATCACCATAGATTATTTTGATTAAAAAAGTTTTTTTAAGTATTTTTCACTATTCATAAAAAAATTGGAATTTCTCAGAAAAATAGAAAAAATTCAACTTAGGATAATTTCGATATTATGAATCTAAAAATGGAGTCCATTTTTAAATATAAAATATATATAATTTCAAGAAGTGGGTATTACTATTCGTAACGGTTACTTTGAATGGTCATGGTGTGTTAGAATCTTGAACTTGCGTTTAATGCAAGCTATTGAATTATTGAAAGAGAAGCATACCATGGAAGCTTGGGGTGTTACACATAATTTATCATAATGTCATAAATGGATTAAAATATTTATTTCATTCTACTTGGACTTTTCACTCTAATGAAGGGAAATGATTGAACCAAACATACTTATCAATTAAATTTTACATGATTAAATGGTTTCATTCTCATTTATCCTTATCATTCTAATGAAAGGTAATGGAATGAATCTTATGAATTATATATGTCTTAATTACCAAAAATTTGAGTGGATTGACTCATTCTCACCATGGATTCCTAACAGAATTTTTGGAGAAATAGAGGAACCCAATTGAATTCAAGGATAAGACTTGCATAGGTTCGTATAAACCTAGAACAAAATATTATTATAAAAATGTATGCCTAGTATGACCCAATTAGATACCTATGTCAAACTAAAGGATTCTTTGGATACACTCTTTGGATTAATCAATGAAAATTATGTTCCATGTTTAAATCCCATTGGGACCATTCATTTCATTACCTTATTTTACCTTGGGTGAACTCCTTGGACTCAAAAGTCATCTTATTGTGGAACACCATAGACTATGATCCTTGGAATACACTATTACGCTTAGTTAGACTATAGTAATTACTGAGTTGTATAAAATTCATATTTATGTTTCCATGGTTGTTACCTTCAATCATAATTACTGAATATCATTACATGTTACCATGTTACATCCTGGAACCTTCACTGTTGCTAATGTGTGACTTATTTATAAAATGGAAGTAGTCAAATAATAATTTAGTTACTTATTCAAAACCTAAACAAGGGTTATTGTCGGCTCTTGGGTATTATGATAAATTTTTGAACATTTCATTAATTTTTCATGCTTTTACACTGGTACATTTTTATTACACATGCCAAATGATATAGACATCATTGGTGGTGGCCCACTGAGATTTATCCCACACAATCATCGAGTGTTTTTTGGTACTAATGGAAGATTACATGAATTTATGTGTTAATAAAAGGGATCATACATCTTCGAACACTTTATTTCTTGTTTTTTAGGATGGAGCTCGATAGTAGAAGACCGATTTAGATCTCTAGATGCCTGAAATAGTATTTTGATTTCCTTTTATCTTTTTTGGTTCATGTTAGTCATATTATAATGTAACCATGTTTTCAATTATCTAGTGATATTACATATCATTATAAGTTATTCTAGTTGATTCTGTGTATCTAACTATAATGTAATGAATGACAGAACAATCTCTCGGATACTGGGGATGGGTCCCTAATAGGTATACATATTTTCAAGAACATAACGTATAAATGATGGTTAAGATCTTAAGGAATTTATGTAGCCCTAATTTCTAATACTCCATAATGATTTCATCCCCTCACCCATTAGTCACCATCTCATAGATTGAGGTGGATTAGGTTCTCCTGTAAATTTTCCGTTCCAAAAATTTACTTGTGAGTGATAGATTTGGGTAAATTGATTTAAAATAGATACCATTGGTTTATAGACTATGGATGTAAGAAACCAGTTTATTACTCAGGTATGGATCCTTTAAATTTCATCCTAATTCATTATTTTGGACCTTATACAGATTCCTAATGAGTTAGAAAAGGTATTAGGGGTGTTTGGAGGTTACTGAAATCCTGATTCCCATATGTTTTATTACACTGGCCATATGCTGGGTGGTCTATAACTCATCCCTCAAGTTTATTGATTTTGGAATTATCGTGTAGGGCCACCAATTTCATTGGGTTCCATTTATTCAATTTAGATTTCATGATTATAATCATTAGAATAATTCAATTATTGTCTTTCAATATATATTATTAGTTGGTGGTGTCTTCACCCACAATACCTGGCATCCCATATAGGATGAGTTTTCCATAGTTGAGTTGTTTGGTGTTTTGACACATTTGTGCCATCTTTTAAATGTGTTTGAGACTATAAAATTTAAATGTATACCTCCATATCATAAATTTTTGTTGTATCATGTAATGGTGAAAGGCAATTTCTATGTATCTTCCTCTTGACCCACCTAATGTAGGTGATAAAAATAGATAATTAAGTGTAAAAGTGAAATAGGAAATTATACATGGTATATAATGTGAAATGAATAAATGTGAATCATTAATAGTATTATTTTATGTAGAACCATGAACCATGTAAATTGAAAGTAGAGGATTGATATTGTATTATTGAATATGGCAAAAATGGAATTAATAAATTTTGAATACTACTTTTCCATGTTACACAAATCAAAGGAAAGTCTTGAACCAAATCGACTTATTGATTAATTATGAAATGATTAAAATGTTTCATGCTACTAGAAATTATCGCAGCAATTAAAGGGAATTTCTGAAACAATTAAAATATTACATGACTTTATAATTAAATAGGAGTGGCCAGACTCAAGGACACATTTGATTCTTATTGGGGATATCCTTGAGGACTCAAGAACCCCATTATTATTCAAGAATACAACTTGGAAGGGTTGATACCAATCTTGATACTGATCCTTATCCCTTTATGTATTCCTAGTATGACATTGTAGGACCCCTCACATATAATTAACAGATGACATGGATACACAACATGGATCCATCATTGATATGTATGTTCCATGGTTACAGCACATTGGTCCATGTCTATGATTATCCCCATTTTTATATGATGATCACCTAGTATTCACTAGGTATATAATTATTGTATGTCATGGAATATGATCTGTGGATTACATTATTACCCATATCTAGGCTACATTTATTAATATGTTAGCAGCCCCTGAGGTATGTGTTTCTTGGGTTATTAACATTGAACTTCATTATTAAATGTCATTGCAGGTTTCATTATCATAAATTTGAACCTTAACTATTATTGACATGTGACATATTTAGAAACTAGTAACAATAAAATATTTAATTGTCATTAGGTTCATACATCGATTGATGGATGAAGAAGGTACTTGGGTATTTAGTTACATTACACTATGTTTCATTATATAAGCATTCTTGATCACTGATACACTTGAAAAACACGAGATAGATGAAGTAGAAACCATTGGTGGAGGTCCATTGCCCTTATTTAACACCCTCTTCAGGTTTCTATTGGCACAACGAGTACAATAAATTAATTAAGTTGTTGATAAAGGGAAGAATATAGCTTTTCATAGGTGATTTTATTCTATTTATTATGGATCTTGATAGAAAATGACTGAGATAGATTTCAATATGATTGGGATTGTCTATTGATTTATATTATACTTTGGTAGAACATGTTATGTATGTTTCCATTTATCCATGTTTTCATGTTTTATAGTGGCATGACATATCATTACGTGATGGTGTGTTCTTGTATGTTATTCCATTGATTTTAGTTGTTGATACTATTATTTATATTTTACATTGTTCCTTCTTTATTATTTATATTGATTCAGATATTTACATCTTTTTATATTTATCTAATGGATTACATAATGGTAATTTGGTTATTCCCTCCCCAATAACACTCCCTAAGCACTCAAAGCTAGCCTGTAGCCTCTGACATTTGCCGAGATGTGCATGAGTCCATGTGGCCCATTGTGATTGGGGAATATATTAATTGGAATTTGGGTCTGGTACATCCTAATGTGGTGTCAGGGAAGGTTATTTTCTTATTTTACAAATTGGATACAACAGTTAGGAGAGTTATGATGCTTTGTATATGGTCATATATTGTTCATGGGTGTCACAAACCCATGTTCAAGAAAATGTCCATTTTTCTAGAAATTTATGTGTTGTTATTCTTTTTCCAATTACAATTGATATAATTTCATCATTAGATGACGCATTACATGTGTGGTGTTGTTGATTATTATTTTGTTTTAGTATTTATTTCATCCTCTGATCTAAGAGATTAAGGAATGGATAATAATTACACGAATCATGTAGGCACCTATAATTCACTTGACATACATATTTCCATACAATATAGGTTCATTTCTATGCTTTAAATTACTGGATATGATTGTAATTTTTGAGTGATGTTGTGATATTTAGCTTATTCTTTTGTTATTATGGGTTGAAATGTAGTGATTACATGTCTCAATTCCTGGTAATTATGGGGCCTCAGGGGTTTGGATTAGATATTTTACAAGTATATCAGTTATTATATAATTAAGCAGGTGTCGTTTCCAATGATATGGTGTGTGAAAACTGATTCAATTGGAATTGATATCCAATATAATGTGAATCATGAAATCTTAAATGAATTCATTGTACATCCTTATCCAATAATGTCATGTTTATGAATGGTAATATAGTGAACGTTGACATTAAATGTAAAATGAAATGAATCTAATACATGAGCACTAACTGATATATGGCAGTATATGTGGGATGTTGGGGTATTCTGAGTTGGGTAGTGATTTTTCTTATGTACAACATCCTTTAGTGATTATATCGTTGTACTTATTCAGGTTATGAGGTGTGTGCATGGAAGTATTAGACCAATTATTCCACATCATCCTTCGATCGTATTCCATGAGGGTTGCAATAATGATGATATCGATGATGTGGGTACTGATCCACCAATCCTACCATCACGAGGTCCACATCAGGCACCACCTTTGTAATTGATCTGTGAACTGACTACCATGATTTTGATAGTTTTTTATATTTGATATAGTTCATGCATGATGCTTCATGACTTGAACCTTTGATGGATGATTAGAATTAGGAGTTCCGGTAGCAGTATCCTGCTAAATTATTTTTTGGAAGCTGGTTGAGATGCTGCTGAGTCTTGGAAAGAATCCACCCTATCTAGCTTTGAGATTCTAGAGACACATCAATAGAGGATGTTCAAACATGATACTGCCGTGATTTAGGATTTTTACAAGTCTTGGTGGGATTTGATTACCTATGACCGACGTCATCATGGAAAGTTAGTGCTTGATTTCCATACTGCCTTCTATGAGTAGTTCATTCCTCAGATGTTGAGATCTAACATATCGAAAGAGTTCATTCATATCAAACATGGTTATATGTTAGTTATGAAATAATCATCATTTTTCATCGATTTATTGTGATTTTCACAACATCAAGTTGGTTATGAGGTTTCACATGATAGATGTTTTGAGGATGGGCACAGGTGTTCCATACATACATAGGTGAACATATTTTTTCTACCTACCTTTTATTCAATAGTTAATCAGGATCTAATCATTGAACATAACCATATTGATGACAATATTATAGGGAATAGAGGACCAGTGTCATGTCAATCCAGTAGTTATTCTAGTATCAAGAAGCATTCCCTCATGGTTTCTCATCATGGAAGTGACAACTATACTTCCCATTTTGGTAATAGGAAAGTGTTCCATTAGTTTGGATGATGGAGGAATTTGAATCCTCATTGTGATAGAGACCCAATGGAGTGATATGATAGCAGATGTATGGGGAATATTAAGAGGTTCTACCAGACGTTCCCTCCCACTTCGAGTTGAAAAGGATATGAACTATCTCTACCTTTTCCAGTGGGTTATTTTGTGCCAAGTTTGATGTGATTTTAGAATAGCATCAGAAGATCTGGCTGAGGAGGAGGTCGTGGATGTGGAACTTGGAACCTTGATCACAACCAGAGCCAACATATTATTTATGATGGGGGTAGTCCATCTATTTCATATGTCCGTGGATCAGGTCAGTTACATGTACTACAACTGATAACCAAGGATCATACAGGGATACCATATATAGTATGAGGTACAATTCTTCTATATTATACCATTGTATCTAAATTATTTGATATCATTAATTTGAACTATTTTATCTCTGTATCATTCATGGAATTTATAAGACCAGAGATAGAGTATTACTATGTTGTAATGACCCTACTTATGATGTTAGGGGTATGAATGTTTGGACTATTACTATGTAGAGACACCCCCCTTCAGGTTGTTAGTTACCCCTTCATATGGAACCTCGTTGTTCTCCAGATGATGGTCTACCATGACATTTTAAAGATGTATTTTTTGGGTCATTATTGTACTTTGGTAGACTTTTTTCATCATATGTTATCATTTACATCACATGATAAAAGTGGTTATATAGATAACGATGCGTGGGATATCCATTATGGTAGAGCTAGACAAGACCACCATGGTCTAGGTGAAGTGACTGCCTAAATTTAAAATATCTTAAGGGTGGGCCAGGGCTTCTGAAAAACAGATTTCCCACCAATAGTCGATCATGTCATGGATGTTTTCCAAATAATTTTTATGGATTACCTCCTAAGAGAGAGGTAGGGTTTACAATAGATCTTTTTCTAAGTTGATCTCTTTGTCCACTCATTAATAGAGGATGGCACCTATAGGGAAACTAAAGATTATGTGGTAGCTAGTTGATGTAGAGGGCAAAGGGTTTTATATATTCTATAACATCCTCTTGGGGTTCTCTATAGTCTTTTTCCCTGATGGTAGATGATAAATTGTGTATATATGTGTATTACAATAATTTGAACCAGCATACTATCATGATCCAGTATTGGGGTTCTAAGGTCTTTTACAAGATCATCCTATGATCTTGTTATCATCATTTTCAGGTTAGGCCAACATACATAAATTATAAAACGTTCATTAGTTAGTATGTTCAATATGAGTACCTTGTTTTTTCATTTTTATCCCTCGAACACGCCTACCATTTTTGGGGAGCTGATTATTAAAGTGTTATACTCCAAATACGATTCATTTTTAGGGTATTTTTGGAAAACATCATTGTGTATTCTCCCACTATTAGTAACCATTACAATGATATTGAGATCATTTTGTGTATAGAAAGGGAGCCTCATCTTTATTCCATGATAGTAAAGATCCACTTTTGGAACAAAAAAGGATACTTTTTTGGCCATATTAGCTCAGAAGCAGGTGTTTCAATTATTCCAGAATGTGATAGTGCAATAGTTTCTAATGAGTATCCCCAAAACATGTTTGATATATATAGTTTCATGGAGATAGATAGATATTACATGTGTATCATACAAGAATTCTCATATATTTATTCAAATACTATAATCCTTACCAAAAAAAGGTGTCAAGATATTTTGGTGATAAGGTAGGATAAAGCCTTTCACAAGAAAAAAAGTATGTTTTCTTTGCACCTATTGTAAATCGTCCAAATCTAGGTGGAGGTTATACAAAATAATCTAATGCATTAGGCATCGTACTAGGAGTAGTGATGATGCTGGAAGACATAGTCATTACATATGAATCTCAGAAGCTGAGGACTCACAAGTGTAATTACCATACACATGACCTTGATCTAGTAGTATTTTTTCATGCCCGTTGTTGGTCGATACACTATTTAATAGGTGAGATCATTATGGTTTACACAGATCATAAGATCCTTAAATATATCCTTACAAATTTTTACATGAAACATTGAAACAAAAAATTCATTGAATATCTATAATCATTTGATTTTCAGATTTCCAATATGTCATGGAAGTGAAATGTGGTTGCAGACGTACTAATTTGGAAAAATAAGGCACAAGAATTATTGGAAGACAATGGTGAATGGAAGTTAGTGATCATATTCTCTGAGATACATGCAGATTTTTATGATAGTCGTGATTAGTTTTATCTATAATCATTGGCAGTTACCTCCTCCTTCATGTATAATGTGATGTGTTGACAATTTTGAAATCCTGAAGGCTTGGTACACTGGGATAGTATATCAGGTGATAACCAACCTATTGATTGGACAGAATAGAAATACGAAATCTTGCATATTCATGGATGTGGTGGGTTATCTATAGATATGAGAGAGGATTTGAAGAATGAGTTTCATGCCTCTTATTGGGTAGTTCATCCAGGAATCTCGATGATGCATTGAGACACATGACAACAATATTGGTTTCCTGGAATGCAATTATATATTGAAGGATTTATCACTAGTTGTTCCACCTATCAGCAAGTGAATGTCGTGCATTAGAGACATATAGGAGTTTTATGTTCTGTTTCCAGTCCAAAAATTGAAATGGTATGATGATTCTATAGACACTTTAGTTAGATTACATAGTTCCCAAAGACATAGAGACGATATGTGTGTTGTCATTGGTAGACTGAAGAAAGTAGCCAAGTTCATTCCTATTTGGTAGAAATTCTTAGTTGATGAGCTGGGAAAAAATTATTTCCCTAAAATCATATGACTCTACGGGGTCCCTCATACTATAGTTTTAGATAGTAATTCTCAGTTCAGAACATGGTTTTGGAAGTGATTGCAGATGACTATGGGACCATTTATGATTCTAAGAACAACTTTTCACACTAAGAAATATTGATAATCTAAATAGATTATATAGGTTCTAAATGATATGATATGACCATGTTTCATTTATTTTGGTGGTTTATGGGGAAATAATATCCCAATTTTTTAGTACCCCAATAATAATAGCATCTAGGTAACAATTCAGATGGATCCCCGCTTTCCCGCTTTCCAATGGTGGGCGACATATGCTCCATTTTCATAGATGTCTGTTCTTTATCAAAATGGGATAAAGGGATGTCGGTTCTTCTTTCATTGGATTCATCCTCAGAACACATCACTTAGTTTGGGCCTCCCTCATTGACATAAGACATTGTTCATGAAACTCTTCAAGACGCCATATCTTCATGGACACGAGTTAATTATGCTTCTTCTTTCCGGACATTCCACGGTGTCCAATCTGGGAAGAAACCTTCGGTTATGGGATTAGTCACGTTGGGCATCACTGGCATGTCTAGAAGCTGGGGATTGGTGTGTCTAGATTTTGTCCCTTATTATAGGTCTTCTCAAGGGTACAAAATCACGAGGAATCCCACATCAAATGTGGGTAATATTATGCCATGTGAATGTATCTGAGGTTTTCATTAGCTTCCCATGTTTAACAAAGTGTATTATGCATGTTTAATGTCCAACGAAGACAGATCAGACTAACCAGAATACTGACTAGAGTGGATCAGATGGAGGAACCACCTAGAGGGAACACTGATAATGGAGCCGACACGTGGGTAGATTCCAGGATGCTGTCAAGAAGAATGAGGAATTGGGTTGTGTGATTCAACCGGGATGTGGCGGCCCAGGTAAGAATCAGGATGGCTAATGGAAGGTTCTATGAAAGGGACGGTGAATATGATTGAACTGTCATGAGAAAGAAGATGGTTTTGGAATTGAGGCTTGGAGGGGCTTCCTATGTATCCCCGTGGCAGGGAATCAATGTCACCATAGTTCTGGAAGTTGTCATCGGTGAACCGATAATAAAGAGGACTTTGGGTCCCCTGAATGGTGGGATCGAACCTCAGAGAGGATTCCAACATACCCTACCATTGAAGGGGTCAAAGTACTCATAGTTCGGTATGGGTGTGTGGGACATAAACTCTAGGCTTCCCAGGGTGTTGGTGAACCGACGTGAAGGAGGTCGGAACGATCGGGTGGTGGGCTTGAACCTCGAGGAGTCTTCCAACGTACCCTGCCTTGGAAAAGATAATAGTTTGCATTGATCACGATGGAGGATATAGTGTAAAGTCATGCAAGAAGGGAGTTAACTGATGTGAAGGTGGACCTAGGGTCTGATGGTTGTTGGGATTGAACCTCACGGAGGCTTCCTATGTACCCTGCCTTAGCAAGGATCAAAGACCACATAGTTCAGGATGGGTGTGGGGCTTACACTCTAGGCTGCCCATAGTGGCGGTGAAACGACATGAAGGAGGAGGACTTGGTGTCCATGTGTTGTGGTGGTCTTGAACTTCATGGAGGCTTTATGTGTACCCTACATTGGTAGGGATCAAAGTCGTCTTAGTTCAGTTGGATGGGGCATACACTCTAGGTTTCCCATTGTGTTGGTGAACCAACTTGAAGGAGTTCAGATCGATCGATGGGTGGTGGGCTTGAACCTCATGGAGCCTTCCTACATACCCTTCCATTGAAGGGATCAAAGTTCTCATAGTTCGATTTCATGGGTCTTACACTCTAGGCTGCCTGAGGTGTCAGATGTCATGGTCGGTGCTCACTCTAAGCCCACATGAGTCATGCTCGATGTGAGAAACAATAGGTAGCATAGACCTGATGATCACATCGAGAAAAGTGCATCTGTCGGAAGTGATGTGTGGCTTAAACATAGCTAGCAGCCCAAGGAGAGAATAATTGGGACTTAATCCATGATGGAGGCCTGAGGTGACAATGCGCAGTTGGAGAGGGACTTGGGACTGAAGAAAGGACAAGCACCTTTCCCTACCACGACCTTCACTGGCCCTGGGGACCAAAGAAGAAAGGAGGAGTAGGGACGTACCTCCTACTGGAAAAGCTATGGGCTTACGTTGAGATGTCCACCCTTACCCCACGTAAAAACACCAATATGATGAGGATGATATCATCCCCTATGAGGGGTGATCCCATCTTCATGGAGATGAGTGGGAGTGGAGAATGTACAAGGTGGGAGACCCAGCTTGCGAGGAAAGTGGTCAGGTCATAGTTTAACGTCATGTGCTGAGGACGATGGTGCTTGTCAGTTTAACGTCATGTATCTTAGATGAGGTGCATTCACTCCACACCCTTATGAAATACATAACCGGTACCCTATGATCCATATGGAATGGAAGGCATCAGCAACGCCATGGTGAGGGGGTGTCACGGAGCGAACCATCGAGGGGTCCACGATAGTGTTGCTATGCGGAGAAGCAACAACCATTAGCATGCCTATGTGAAGAAGAATGAGGTGAAGCAACGCAATGGGAAGTATCATACAAGGGACATTGAAATCACATATTTAAAACCTAGATGGTCTCACGGGAAAAGGAATTTCCATGAAGAGGGGTTCATAGGCGAGGTCATTGTGAATCTCTGTTGTTCCGTGTGGTGGAGGGAACTTACGAAGACATGTGATTCACGAAGTGGGGTACCATATCCTAAGAATGAGGTAGAAATGCATATGGGAGGTGCTTATAAAAGTGGAGAGGAATTCATGGGGCACTACCATGTGGGGAAAGGTGCCTTGTGAATCAAGGTGTCGTATAGAAATGTGCTTCGCGAAGTACAGTGACCCTGCCTTAGCATGTGGATCATGTGTACATGAAGGGTGTTTTGAGAATCATAAATGATCCAAAACCACAGGGGTCCCCTTGGGGATCCCCTTCTTTTGCGAAAACCCTTAGGCTTTGTGAAGGTCATCCCTCTTGAAATATGGGATCAAAACGAGGAAAAGGGGAGGAACAATGTGGAGTAAAAGTACCTCACATAGCTCATGGTTCGCAGAGGAGAAATATGCTTTGTGATTCGGGATCCGGGAAGTTGGAAGGTTGGATTGTCCCTCTGTTGGGCTCATGGGGAGTTTGGTATTTATAGGAAAGAGGTACAACAAATTAGTGATTACACGGTGCTAAGGACTTGATTCTTAGGGTGCTTCTAGGACTTTTCATCATAGGCTTGTCACTTCACGAAAAAAACCAATCAACACAGAGGAAAAAAAAGATTTATCAAATACCACTGCTTTTGGTTTGAGGGCCATACCCGCACGCCCCGTTGATCCCTATCATTGGTACCATATCATGCCACCATCTAGAACTATGTACTGCTTGATCCCCATCCTCATGGGGTACGTAGGAATGTTCATACACCTTTCCTTGGACTCAGCATAACTCTCGTTTCTAGACCGTGGATCTAGAACCCCCCCAAGGAACACCTGGAGGTCGGAACCCCAGGTTCCCATTCATGTCGGGCTTTATAATCACCCCACCATGTGTCTCACATGTTTTCTACCATCCATTATTGGAGTTCTATGACCCAAAACAAAGATCTCCCTATGGGAATTCTGCGTCACCTTTGGGTATTTTGTAGCCCTACGCACGACACTTTATATAAAGCCCCCCTTAATGGTCCAACCTAGGACCATAATCTGGAACTGTGCGGCACTAGGACCCTTTCCTTGGGAGGGGAATCGACTCCCTCATTATGATACATCTCTTAGTCGTATTCAGATGTGTTTATGCAAGGATCCTGAAGATTGGAATTTTCCTAGGGACATTCGCCTCATTCCATGTCCAAGCATCGTGAGCCCATTATTTGGATTATCGTCCTCTTCCACATCCAAAGGGACCCCCTTCATGGCCTGGTCTCTTTCCGCCTCGGCTCACCTACTGTTTCGGGCCAACATACTTTTGGACTTCAGACGCCATTTGCGACAGGTCCTGTGTTTCGAACATTGTCAGCGGTCGACCCTCAACTATCTGTCTCAATTATAGGCTAACGCGATATGGATGTTTTGTTTCAAACATGGTTAATAGTTATCCCATATCTCCATGCCACAATCATTGAGGTCTATATCTCAAGCATCATGATTCAAATATTTCTACTCCCTTATGTTCAAGTGGAATTCCAACATACTTTGCTTTACTCTTGAGCGCATCTAGGTGCGTTATATAGGTAGGAGAACATCAATGGGATGTCAGTCATCTAATTCCTCATCATCCCTAATGTGTGCCTCCCTGTGCTAGGGAATTACCATCACTACTTCTTGTTTCCCACTTCGATCATGAATCACGTGGGCTTAGTATTTCTGGTAAGACGTATACTAGCGCGACCATTGCCACCCATGCGTTTCTTGTCCCGTATGACATTAAACTGTGCATCTAGAACTACGTATAGCTTGAGTATCAACTTCATGGGATATGTAGAGACACCCAGGCATTTCACCTAGTGTCCAGCCCCTGGAATCACAGATCCCATCCGTTCTCAATGTCGTCCCCTTGGCCTGACTCCTTGTAGTGAACCATGTAACTGCTATTTTTCCCGAAACATGTTCTGGATGCCACAAGATGTCATTGGGAAGTGATGGTTCCCTCAAAAGAGAGGTCCTATCTAAAATAACAAACAGTCCATGATCCAATTCATGCAACAATCTAATGTACATCCACCACGATGGCATAATTTTGAGAGCATTGGAATCCATTCAAACAAACTGTCACTCTACCCTCTATGCTTTGTGTGCCCCTTATTCAGAACCTCATCCACATTTATGTCTATAGAAACCCCCTAACAGTATGGATGATCACCCAATGGCCCGACTATTGTTATTTTCCAACATTACAGAAGACTAATGGATGATAATTTGAGTCAGGCCTCATATTTTGAACATGGTCATCGGTCCGCCCTCTTTTGTTATCCCTATTCCAGGCTAACACAATAAGGGTACTATTTTTATAATACGGTCAACATTTTTTATTTTTTGTCATGGAAACCCCACAATGTTCGTAAATTTGGTTATCATGATTCACACCTCCCATTCCCATCAGTTCGGATTGACTTCAGCGCCCTTGCTATTACCCCGTTTATGCACAAGAGAACACCAAGAAAATGGGAATTCGACTGTATTAAGGACTTCATTCTCCAGTTAGGTCTGTCCCATTTCTGCCTAGAAATCTAAAACAGTTGTTTAAACCCCATATTCCAAAAGCATGGTTTGCACTCCTAACATTTGGGTGATTTGATACGGTGGTCATCCTTTGTTTCTCACATCAGGCCTGACCCATGAGAACTTAGGGAATGATCGCTGGACACTTTGTGAACATCAAAAGGATGAAATAAACCAATGTAAACAACGGAACTAATGCATTCCACAATAGCAAACAATTAAATCATTAATATACATTTAAGGGTTTGTAATCATTATAGTACCCAAGGGTCGATCCCCCCATGGATGGGTTGACCTCGTCAAAAGAGCATAGCAGCTCCACCACCCTTTGGCTGGTGGTGTCCACGAGTCGTTGTCGTCTATTCAGCTCCTGCTTCTCCTCAGTAGAGAGAGGGTGCAATTCTTTTGCTGTAATCTGGGCCCGCTTCTCTTAGGCTCGGAATGCGGTCATCTACTCAGAGGCTCTATTTAGTCCCTCATCATCTTCTTCCAGCTGGGCCATTAATGCCAATACGAGCTCAGATTGTGTGTCGAGGGAATTCGATTGCTCATCCGCCTGATTCTGCAGCCGCTGGACCTCTTTTTAGCTTCCTGGAGCCTCTTAATGTTTACCACCTTCCTCCGCGGCTATCCCACACCAATTCCATTATCATAATACTGAATCATTTCATCCATAAGATCTCGAAAGAGCATGTGAGGACGCCAGGAATCCACAACCCCAACACACAGTTTCCGCAGTCGTGAGCACAGTCATTCCAACTCATCGAACTAGTGGGCACGGGGGTTTCATTGATGAAGTACATGATCAACATCCATGATCGACAATGGAGTATTTTTCTGTCCTCATCATCAGAAGTTGTCTCATCTAAGTCGGCATGGTTGGCATGCTCGTATGCAAGGAATTCCCCCAGGAACTCCCCAGCCGGGTCTACGTCTGGCGTTGGATCAGGTGTGTTGGGGCATGAATTATCTGGTTGATCCTTATCATTGGATCTCACATTAATAACCTCAGGCGTAGCCCCATTGGTTCCCCCACCAACTATCAAGAGTGTTACAGTTCGTTCAGGTTGGATGTCCACCTCCACGACCATTGGAATGCCTTTGGGAAGGGTGCAACCAGAAGACCCGACTAACTTCGCTGCAGTGGCCCCGGCCAATTGAAGGACTGTACACGCAAAAAAGGGCATGAAGGTCAGTTAACGCGGTCAGGTGAAGGCATTCTTATATTTGATAGAAGAGACTTACAGTTATTAAATATCTGGTCTTGATCTTGGGATGATGATGACGGGACCCCGAGACGTGGCCCCCCATATATGGTTGGCAGGTATGGAGACTTCAGAGGAGCCGCCTCAAGTGTCCTGGCCCCGCCAGACACGAATGTTGATGCAGCCACGGGTGTGGATCCTAAAGGTCCCATGTTGTCAACCACTGAGAGGCAAGAATGGGGTCTTTGTACAAGGTCCTACTGCACGGTGAAAATGCTGATAAGGATCCCAGAATAACCTAATAGCAGACCCTGAAGAAGGAACATGGGATTTTACCTCAAGGGCCTTCACAAAATCATCGAGATCCAAGGAATGATTTCCAACTTCAACCTCCTCTAACCGACTCCCTCTACTTTCCTCGTCTCCCTAGGAGGACTCGTCTGATTCTTCAGGCAGAGGAGAGTTCTCCCTAAGGTTAGCAGCTGATGGTTGTGAAGGGAACATACAATCCAATAGCACGTTGACCCGGTCTATCATCGGACGCGGGGCACCCTAGGAGTGGATGATGTCTTTTAGTTCAGCCATGTATTGCTCTGCCTCATCCTGGGATATTACAAAACCGTCTCTAAGAGGTCCAATCCATGTAAAGTCCATCCCGACTTTGTTAAGGTGCTGCCATAACTCAGATGGGCTGAGGAATTTCTATTTGACTTCCCAGATGTCCCAGGACTAGGTGAAGATAGATTTCTCTGGAATGTCAATATGGCGTATCCGTTTCCCAAGAGCTTGAGTATAAATCCTACAGAATCATCTTGGTGGCCACCCCTCTAGATGACTCTGTTCTTCAGTGACCACCCGGTCCGCTACTGCCATCAGATCTACTTCTACTACTTTCCCCTAAATAGGTGTGGGCATCGCTGCTATAGCAGCCCCACCACTGTAAGATGCCCTTACGCCTTCCAGCCTTATCCCTAAGTTCAGGGAAGCTCTCCGCCACCAACTAGGATGGTTGTTCGCTTCAGCATCTCCCTCGGGAAGGCCGCCTCCCAGATCTTGGCAGATTCATTCACCAGTATAAGGATGACTGTTAGAGGAAGCAGTACATTCCGCATCTTCTCATCCTCCTGTATGACCATTATCCACATCTACCTCATCACACACTAGTGCCCCTCGTGACGTACCTCGAGGTAGACCTGTAGGGCAAGTCGTTATAGTTTACGGAATTGACTTTCAATCTGGTGTAGGGTGTATGGCTCACAGAGGTGGTCGCGGTCCACCCTAGACAACAAGACTCCACATCGAAAGTCCAGGAGGTAGGCCCGATTTTCTTCAATTCCCTGACCATCATCTGTGAAGGCCCCCGTCGACAACATGAACACGTGATTTTTGAACTCCTATACCTTCCAAAATCGAATCATAACTGATGGTATGACCTACACTGCCAGAAAACACTCCATAGTGTTGAGAATCGAGGGGTAGAAGATCAACCATGGAGGTGATATGGGGTTTAGATATTCATAGAACCCCTGATGTGTGCCTCTGTCTAGCCATAGAGGTGGTGGAATGTCCCGCATAGTCACTGTGTCCTCTTCCCCTCGCTGATGTGCCACAACATCTTATACAACATGGCGAGCATCGGGATCACTAGGTTCACCTGCCCACCTATCTCTAATGTGAATGCCAAGATGAAAGTGCTTGGTCGCACTCCCATGTTTGTATCCCACACCGGTAGGATCCAACCACAGATGAGAGCTGTGATGAATGCCTCCAACCTAACAATTGGTTGTTGCATAGTGCTGACACTGAACCCCTATGTCTTCCACTAGCTATCCTCCAACAGCTTCCAGTATGAATGTTGCTTACTCCGAACCCCCTTAGGGCATGTCTGTGGCCTTGCCGAACACTGCCTATTTTTTGGGAAGTTTAGGAATCTCTTGAACCACCACCTAAAGTAGACATCCCTAACTTCCTACTTGTCCTTCCATGGAACGAGCTCCATTAGTGCCAATTCAAGATATGGCATCTATTCCAAATCCTCCCACATACCCATAGCAGGGGAATTCATCATACATCACCCCCGGTATTGGGACCCCCGAGATCTGATTCACATCCCATAAGTTGATGCAAACCTACCCATGATATAGTTGGAATGTATTGGTCCCCAGAAACCACCAGCTCAACAGTTCCGGAATTAAATCCTTTGGGTGGTTGATGTGAAACTGGGAAGCCCAATTTACCTCATATAGGACCACTCTTTTCAGCTCCACTCCGAACTCCTCACACGATGCACGTACTCAATACGCCCCGACCCAATCATCTATGAAGTTGCCGCCCTGGCGCAGGTCCCATTCCTTAGACCACACCTTCTTTAGGTTCCTTAGCACTACCTTGGGATAGTTCAGTATAACGGGGGGGGAGTCATCGGCTATAATGCCTTCCTATCAAAATTGTTTATATGGTTGTATAAATAGTTGGAAATGATGGGTGTGAAGTCCTCCTAGGTATGACCATAAGCAGCCCTGAACCAATGGTGTTGACACAGTGTGCTCCAGAACCAGAAAGTTGCCTCATCCCAACTTGCTTTATGGATGAAGACGTCATCCCTCAACCTGAATCCACACAAGGGAAACCTTCTACACAATGGGTAGTCATTATGGATCCCTGATAGCAGCTCCACCAATGAAATATGGTGTGAGTGTCTATGGACAAACTCTCTTATACCCAGACTGTTAGCCATCTCATCCCTTCTGGCGGCATCTGCAAGGACCCCATGGGCGGCTTCTTTATGGGCCATTTAGTTCTGGAACATGGAAAATTTGTGGGTTGGTTCACAAAGTTCATTCTCATAGCGCATTCACAAAGACTCTTCATGGATACTGTTCGCAGAGCCCTGCATAGGCACCCATGCACCGAATTATAGAGCGCAAACGCAGAGGTGGGGACTCACTGTGTGCGGAGAAGACTCGATTTATGGAGAACATTGGAACAGTACGCAGAGCCTTGCAAATCGTGACCGCTAAAGGACAAATTCACAGATAAGGGAAAGGAAAAAAGAGAGCGCGACTCACGTGTTTATAGGCTAGGATCATCGGAGCTTCACGGCGTGTCCAGTTCGCTTTGAGCCTCGCGGCACCTTCACCCCTCACATACCCTCTCCACCTCGGGAGCCATCATCATAAGACAACATCACGAACGAATAAGGATTTTGGTGATTACCCTCAGAATTTGACACCTTGATCACTCTACGGCTCCAAGTCAGAGGGGAGGCATTTGTTGGTGCAAAAATTAAGGAAAGAGAAGAAGATGAGATGAAGGCCCTGTTGACAACATGAAGAGGACATTTTGAGGAGTCCCCCAACATCATGGCCACCACAAAGCAAGGAGGTAGGATGATCCACGTATGCATTTGACGTTGGCAAGCCCACCGCAATGTAAGGAGGTGGTACCCTCCACGAATGCATTTGATGTTCGTGGTGGGTCAAGAACTTCAAATGCGTTCGTGGAGCGTACCACCTCCTTACTTTGCGGTGGGCTTCCGAACGTCAAATGAATATTTGGAGCGTCCCACCTCCTTGCTTCGCAATGGCCATGCTATTGGGGGACTCCTCAAAATGGCCTTGTGAGGTTGTCAATGTGGCCTTCATCTCATCTTCTTCTCTATCCTGCATTATGGCACCAACAAATGCCTCCCCTCTGACTTGGAGCTACAAAGTGAACAAGGGTTCAAATTTTGAGGGTAATCACCAAAATCCTCAGACGTTCGTGATGTTTCCTTGTGAAGATGGATCACGAGGCATAGAGGGGATGTGCGGGGCAAAGGCGCCGCGAGGCTCGGAGTGAACTGGACACGCCATTAAGCTCCGATGGTCGTCGCCTATAAACAGGGGAGTCATGCTCTCTTTTTTCCTTTCCCTTCTCTGTGAATTTGTCCTTTATCTCTCACGATTGGCGAGGCTCTGCATACAATGGGAATGTTATCCACAAATTGAGTCTTCTCGGCGCACAGTGAGTCCCGTACTCTGTGTTTGCGCTCTACGATTCGGTGCATGGGTGCCTAGTCATGGCTCTATGAACAGTATCCAGGAATTGTCTTTGTGAATGCGCAATGCGAATGAGCTTTGCAAACAAACCCACAAATTTTCCATGTTCCAGAACTAAATGGACCATAAAGAAGCCGCCCATGGGTTCTTTGCAGATGCTGCCAGAAGGGATGAGATGGAGAACAATCCGGGTATAGGAGAGTTTGTCTGTAGACACTGACACCAAATATCATTTGTGGAGCTGCTATCGGAGAGCCATAATGACTACCCATTTTGTAGAAGGTTGACCATGTGTGGCTTCAGGCTGAGGGATGACGTCTTCATCACTAATGTAAGTTGGGACGAGCCATCTTACTCATTCTGGAGCACACTATGTTAGCACCATTGGATCAAGGCGGCTGATTGTCATGCCCAATAGGACTTCACACCCGTCATTGCCGACTGTTTATACAACCATATGAACAATTTTGACAGGAAGGAATTATAGCAGAAGACTTCCCCCTTTTATTCCGAACTATCCTCAAGGTAGTGCTAAGGAACCTGAATAAGGGGTGGTCTAAGTAATGGGACCTGCGCCAGGGTGGAAACTTCATTGATCATTGGGCCGAGGTGTACTGGGTACGTGCTTCGTGTGAGGAGTTCAGAGTGGAGATGAGTAGAGTGGGCCTGTATTAGGCAAAATGGGCTTCCTAGTTTCACATCAACCACCTAAATGATTTAATTCTAGAACTGTTGAGCTGGTGGTTTCTGGGGACCAATACATTCCTCCTATATCATGGGTAGGTTCGCGTCAACTTATGGGACGTGAATCATTTCTCGGGTGTCCCAATACATGGGGTGATGTATGAAGAATCCCCCCTGCTATGGGTGCATGGGAGGATCTGGAACAGATGCCATGTCTAGGGTTGGAACTAATAGAGCTCGTGCCTAGGGAGGACAGGTAGGTAGTAAGGGATGTCTACTTCAGGTGGTGGTTCAAGAGATTCCTAAACATCCCAAAAAATAGGCAGTATCCGGCAAGGCTACAGACATGCCGTAACGGGGTTCATAGTAAGAAACATTCATACTGGCAGTTGTTGGAGGATAGCTAGTGGAAGACATAGGGATTCAGTGTCAACACGGAGCAACAACCAATAGTTAGGTTGGAGGCATTCATCGCAGCTCTCATCTATGGTTGGATCCTACCGATGAGGGATACCAACATGGGAGTGCGACCAAGCACATTCATCTTGGGATTCACATTGGAGATAGGTGGGCAGGTGAACCTAGGGATCCCGATGCTCGCCATGTTGTGTAAGATGATGTGGCACATCAGCGAGGGCAAGAGGCCACAGTGACTATACAGGACATTTAAACTTCTCTATGGCTGGACAGCAGCACACATCAGGGGGTCAATGAATATCTGAACCCCGATCGCCTCCAAGTTCGATCTTCTACCCCTCGATTCTCAACACCATGTAGTATTTTCTGGAAAATAAAACTGTACCATCAGTTATGATTCAATTCTGGAAGGTAGATGAGTTCAAGAATCACATGTTCTTATTGTTGATTGGGGCCTTCATAGCTGATGGTCAGGGAATTGAAGAGAATAAGGACTACCTCCTAGACTTTAGAGGTGGAGTCTTGGGGTCTAGGGTGGACCGCGACCACCTATGTGTTCCATACACCCTACACCGGTTTGAATTTCAATTCCGGCAACTATAACGACTGGCCCTCTAGGTCTACCTATATGTACGTCACAAGGGGAACTAGTGTGTGATGAGGTAGATGTGGATAATGTTTACACAGGAGGGAGAGAAGATGCGGAATGTACTGCCTCCTCTAACCGTCATCCTTAGACTGGTGAATCAATATTCCAAGAGCTGGGATGCGGCCTTCCCGAGGGAGATGCTGAAGCGGACAGCCATCCTAGTTGGTGGTGGAGAGCTTCCCTGACCTCAGGGATGAGGCTGGAAGGCGTAAGGGCACCTTACAGTAGTGGGGATGCTATAGTAGTGATGCCCACACATGTTTAGGGGCAAGTAGTAGTAGCAGATCCGGTGGCAGCAGCGGACCTGGTGGTCACTGAAGAACATAGTCATCCAGAGGGGTGGCCACAGAGAGGATCTTGTAAGATTTATACTCAAGACCTCGGGAAACGGCAACGCCATATTGACATGCCAGAGAATGCTATCTTCACATAGGCCTGGGACATCTAGGAAGTCAAATAGAAATTCCTCGGCCCATATGAGTTATGGCAGCACCTTAACAGCGTCGGGATGGACATTCAATGGATTGGACCTCTTAGAGATGGTTTTTCAATATCCTAGGCCGAGGCGGAGTAATACATGGCCGAACTGGAAGACTTCATCCACTGCCAAGGTGCCCCGCGTCCAATGACAGACCGGGTCAACGTGCTATTGGATTGTACGTTCCCTTCACAACTTTCAGCTGCTAACCTTAGGGAGCACTCTCCTATGCCTGAAGAATCGGATGATCCCTCCTAGGGAGACGAGGCGGGTTGAGGGATTCCATTGGAGGAGGGTGAAGTTGGAAATAATTCCTTAGATCTTGAAGATTTTGTGAAGGCCCTTGAGGTAAAATCCCATGTTCCTTCATGAGGGTCTGCTATTAGGTTATTCTGTGATTTTTATCAGCATTTTGACTGTGCAGTAGGACCTTGTACAAAGACCCCATTCTTGCCCCTCAGTGGGTGCCAACGTGGGACCTTCAGGATCCACAACCATGGTTGCATCAACTTTCGTGTCTGGCGGGGCCATGACACTTGAGGAGGCTCTTTAGAAGACTCCATACCTGCCAACCATATATGGGGGGCCACATCTCAGGGTCCCGTCATCATCAGCCCAAGAGAATGTCCAGATATTTAATCACTGTAAGTCTCCTCTACCAAATTTAAGATTGCCTTCACCTGACCGTGTTAACTGACCCTCACACCATTTTTTTTCATGTACAGTCCTTCAATTGGTCTGCGCCACTACGGGGAGGTTAGTCGGGTCTTCTGGTAGCACCCTTCCCAAAGGCATTCCAATGGTTATGGAGGTGGACATCCAACCTGAACGAACCATAACGATCTCGATCATTTGTGGGGGCACCAGTGGGGCTGCGCCTGAGGTTATTGATTTTTAATACAATGATAAGGATCAACCAGATAATACATGCCCCAACACGCCTGATCCAACACCAGACGTAGACACGGCTGGGGTGTTCCTGGGGGAATTACTTGCATACGAGTCTACCAACCATGCCGACTTGGACGAGACAACTTCTGATGAGGAGGACAGAAAAATACTCCATTGTCGATCATGGAATTTGATCATGCACTTCATCAATGAAACCCCCAAGCCCACTAGTTGGATGAGTTGGAATGACTGTGCTCACTATTGCGCAAACTATGTGTTGGGGATGTGGATTCCTGGCTTCCTCACATGCTCGTTCGAGATATTATGGAAGTAATGATTCAGTTTTATGTTTGTGGACATGGTGTGGGATAGCCGCGGAAGAAGGCAGTAAACATTAAGAGGCTCCAGGAGGCTAAAAATAGGTCCAGTGGCTGCAGAATCGGTCGGACGAGCACACGACATACCTCAACGCTCAATCTGAGCTCGTATTGGGATTAAATCCACAGCTGGAAGAAAATGATGAGGAACTAAAGAGAGCCTCTGAGTAGATGACCGCCATCTGGGCCTACGCGATGTGGGCCCCGACTACAGCCAAAGAATTGCACCCTCTCTCTACTGAGGAGGATCAGGAGATGAACAGGTGGAAATGACTCCTGGACACCACCATCCAAAGGGTGGCAGAGATGCTATGCTCTTTTGACGAGGTCAACCCATCCATGGGGAGGATCGACCCTTGGGTACTGTAATGATTACAAACCCTTAAATGTATATTCATGATTTAATTGATTGTTGTCGTGGAATGAATTAGTTCCATTGTTTACATTGGTTTATTACATCCTTTTAATGTTCACAAAGTGTCCAGCGATCATTCCCTAAGTTCACTGGGGTTGGGCCTGAAGTGAGAAACAAAGGATGACCACCTTATCAAATCACCCAAATGTTAGGAGTGCAGACCATGTTTTTGTAATATGGGTTTGAACAACCAGTTTGGATTTCTTGGCGGAAATGGGACAGACCTAATTCGAGAATGAAGTCCTCAAAACAGTTGAATTACCATTTTCCCGGTGTTCTCTTGTGCACAAACGGGGTAACAACAAGGGCGCTGAAGTCAATCTGAATAGATGGGAATGGAAGGTGTGAATCCTGATACCCAAATTTCACAACATTGTGTGGTTTTCATGAAAATAAAGACAAATTTTTTACCGTATTTGAAACATAGTAGCCTTATTGTGTTAGCCTGGAATAGGGATAACAAAAGAGGGCCGACCGATGGCCATGTTCAAAATATGAGGCTTGACTCCAAATGTCATCCATTAGTCTTCTGGAACGTTGGAAAAGAACAATAGTAGGGCCATAGGGGAGCATCAATACTGTTAGGGGGTTCACATAGACATAAATGTGTATGAGGATCCGAATAAGGGGAAAACAAAGCATAGAGGGCAGAGTGATGGTTAGATTGAACGGATTCCAATGCTCTCAAAATTATGTCATCGTGGTGGATGTACATTAGATTGTAGCATGAATTAGATCATGGACCATTCATTATTTTAAATAGGACCTCTATTTTTAGGTAACCATCACTTCCCAATGAGATCTTGTGGCATCCAGAACTTGTTCCGGGAAAAATAGCAGTTACGTGGTTCCCTACAAGGAGTCAGGCCAAGGGGATGACATTGAGAACGGATGGGATCTATGATTCCAGGGGCTGGATGCTAGGTGAAATGCCTGGGTGTCTCTACGTATCCCATGAATTTGGTACTCAAGCCTTACGCAGTTCTAGATGAACAATTTAACATCATGCGGGGCAAGAAAGGCATGGGTGGCAATGGTTGCGCCAGTATACATCCTACGAGAACTACTAAGCACACGTAATTCGTGCTCGAAGTGGGAAACAAGATGTAGTGATGTAAATTTCCTAGCATAGGGAGGCACACTATAGGGACAGTGAGGAATTAGATGACTGACATCCCATTGATGTTGTCCTACCTATATAACGCACCTAGTTGCGCTGAAGAGTAAACCTGAGTATTTTGGAATTCCACTTGAACCTAAGGGAGTAGAAACATGTGAATAATGATGCTCGAGATCTAGACCTCAATGATTGTGTCTTGACGATAGCGGATAACTTTTAACCATGTTTGAAACAAAACATCCATATCGTGTTAGCCCAGAATGGAGAAAGAAAGACGAGGGTCGACCGCTGACAATGTTCGAAACACAAGACCTGTCGCAAATGGAATCTAAAGTCCTTAGGTACATTGGCCTGAAACACTATGTGAGCCGAGGTGGAAAGTGAACATGCCGTGAAGGGGGTACTTTTTGATGTGGAAGAGGACGATGATCTAAATAACGGGCTCACAAAGCTTGGACATGGAATGAGGAGAATGTCCCTATGTAAATTCCAATCTTCAGGCTCTATTCCAAAACACATCTGAATACGACTATGAGATGTATCAGAAAGAGGGAGTCGAGTCCCCTCCCAAGGACAAGGGTCCTAGGGACACACTGTTCCAGATTAAGGTCCTAGGTTGGACCATTAAGGGGGATTGATATAAATTATCGTGCGCAGGGCTACGGAAAACCCAAAGGTGACACACATTTCCCATAGGGAGATCCTTTTTTTGGGTTCTAGAACTCAGATAATGGATGGTATAAAACATGAGAGACACATGGTGTTGTGATTATAACTCCCGACTCGAATGGGAAACTGGGTTTCCGACCTCCATGTGTTCCTTGGGGAGGTTCTAGGTCAATGGTCTAGAAATGAGTGTTATGTTGGGTCCGAGGAAAGGTGTATGGTCATTCCTACGTACCCATGAGGACGGAGATCAAGCAGTACATAGTTCTAGATGGTGGCATGGTAAGGTTCCAATTCCAAGGATCAAAGGGGCGCGTGGGTATGGCCTTAAAACCAAACGTAGTAGTATTTGATAAATCGAGTTTTTCCTCTAAGGTGACTGGTTTTTTTTCGTGATGTGACAAGACTATGATGAAAAGTCCAGGAAGCACCCCAAGAATCAACATGCGTTGACAAATGGTATGGCATGTAACTGATACCAACATGGTGTCCCATTAAGTGATGTCATCATGCTGCAGTGCCATTTTGCTCGTGTAGCCAGGATGATAATGTCACATCATAGGGTCATGTGGTGGGACAACATGTGCATTTTAATGTCGTGAGACACAAACATAGTAGATATCATGCTAAGTGGGTAATGTTTACGGTGTAACAAAACATACCCAACATGAATGAAGAAGTAATCTCATACCACACAGTATGAAATTCTGAGAAAGGAACCACGGGCCAAGGGGCCAAAATAGAGGTAAGAGGATATGGGGTGGGAGGGACTAGATCCCAGTTGAGCTGGATCTGAATACAAGATGTTTGGGTGGTCCTACGTATCCCATGAGGATGAGAATCAAGCTATATGTAGTTATAAATGAGATCATAGTTTATGGACTTAGAGTAAGGACCATGGATTGGAGGAGATTGGGGGGGGGGGCAGATGGTGTGGTCCTTTCAAAAATTACATAATTGAGGACATGTGGGGTTCTCTCTACACCATATGTTTGTCAAGGAGTTTGGGATGAGGGGCCAAAATAGAGGGAGCGATTTTTAGATTCCTGGGGCTAGACCCGAATACAAGATGCTCAGGCTGTCCTACGTATCCCATGAGGATGTGAATTGACGCACGCCTGTCATAGGGAATGGAAAAACATTTATTTCCTAACTTATAATGTAGTAATTTGGTTGACCTAGGATGTCTCCCAAAGAGGAGTGCACACAAAACGGGTTGTCACTTTAAAACTGGGGTAAAAATGCTGTGAAAGGAAATTTGAAATTCAAATGATTGAAAAAATATGAAATTAAAAGGGTGATTAGGTTGGAGTCGGGTTCATAATTATAATACTATCCCTGTTCGATTTAATTCAAACCTCTTCTTCTTAGTTGATTAAAGTGAGTTGCCACAATCGTTTCCTCTCACTTCCTTGGTGAAATTATTATTGTGAGAGAAAACCTTACCAAGATCTTGGTTTGGTCAACTCTCCTTCCATGTGTAAAATAGTTGTATTGAATATCCTTAATTTAAATGGGAAATACCCAATCGGGGTTTTTTGTCTCCAAAAATCAAGAACATTCACACCACCTTTTACAAGTACGGACAGTCGTCGAGTACTTCACCACTAATTCCTTGTTTATTCCATCGTATATAAACCATAAATTAGTGGAGGGAGATATTGATTAATTTACCATGGAAAAAATAAATAACGGAATTAATATTCAAGAACGGTCGGACATGATAATAATATTCTCTATAAGAAATTGAAAACAACTTTGAAAAATAAAGAAATTTATTCAATTGCGTCTAAGAACTCAAGCATTACAATGTAGAAAACCAACCCTTCCCCAATCACTCCAAAAGTTTTCCCCGTCATGGTAAGGGTAATAGAGTTGAATGGGGAAGAATAAGTCATTAAAAAACTATGAAAAAGAAATAAATAAAAGAGAAGGCTGAAAAGTTCTCCTTCTTGGTGTCCCAGAAGGAATTGGGTGGAGAATGGGATGATTTGAGAGGGTGGAGCTCTCCTCCTTTTATAGCCAGACTGTTTCACCCGAATGTTGATGCGTTTTAGCCCCATTAACTTACATATTCACACGTTGATCCCTTCTTGAATGTTTTTCATAATTCCTTTGGCCGTGTCCCCCGAAAATATCAGCGGATTTGGACATGTATTCCAAGAGGTATGGCCGTTTTACTATGAGCATTTATTCTGTCTAGTCAGACTCTTCAAAACGAAATCCTCCAGATTAGGTTGATTTAATGACCGAATAAACGGAAAATTCAATCAGTTCTTCATTCATTAAAGATTCTCCAAAACTCCTTGCGCGTATACCCACAGAATTTTACATGCTTTGGGCCCATCGTGGATGAGTTATGGATCCCAAACCAAAACTAGGCAGAACTGAAAACCTTTTTCTTGAGCCAATTTGTGAGCATCTTTTGAGCTTCCATATGGCCGATTCATCTTTTAGTCCAAAAATAGTAAATGAATCCCTGGATGTGTATAATCTGGAAAAGAATGAATGTTGCAATTTGGATCAATTTTGATAATGTTATGGCCAAACTATATAAATAAGTTAACACTGTTAAAACTCTAAAATGGCCAATTTTTACTATTCAACTCAAAATAACACCATTATCATTAAAATGAAACAATTCATCTTATAGGAATACTTTTGTGGGTTTAAAAAATGATATTCAAAATAAATTAATTGAAAATATTTGCTCTATCAATTCCCCCACACTTAGCACTTGGACTCCTGGACAAGAAAAAATCAAATCAAATCAAATCCAAAACACATATCAATGAGATCTATCAAATCAATTCCATGAAACAAAAAGATATCATGCCTCATCAAAAACAATTATTTCAAGTTATAAATTTTTAATTTTAATATATTTACACTTAATTTCTTATCCCATGCACAAAAAACACCTACCTCACTTGAATTTTCTCCCATCTTACAAATGTAAAGGCTGAACAAGGCTTTTCTCATCCAAACTCACACAAGAGTCACCATAGGCTTGATAAATTCCTACTTATCCACCCGATATGAGTCAAGGACATGTGTTTCTCATGAGGAATTTTTAGAGTTGTTATGTGGCTTCCGATTGGTAGGATTTAAATGTTAAAATCTCTGAGGCCGAAAAAGAAAGGCTTGGCTCTTATTGAAGCAAAATTGAAAGATTATAATTTTCACTCAAATATGGTCTTCTTCACTTCCCCTTTGTTGAAAATAGGCTCCATCATAATTAAATCAGATCAGTGGAAAACATTTCAATCTTTTCAAACATGATTTCTTTTAAATCTCCAGATAGGCACAACTTTTCTTTTTTACATTGGAAGCTCCAGAAAAGCACAACTTCTCTTGTCATAAATACTCCAGAAAAGGCACAGCTTTCAACAAAATAAATTTTCAGCCTCACACACATCTCTTCCACAATTTATTTTCCACCCAATGTATAACCAAATGAGGTAGTACACCACAAGACATCTTCCCCCACACTTATGTTTAACTAGATCATTCAATTTTACTTCAAGAGCATGTAGGATAGGGAAAATTGGATTGTAATGTGGCTAACATTACAGGAAATTCATGGCTACTAGGGGCTACAATGAAGGATAAATATATAAGTGGCCCAAAATGAAAAGGATTATTTTCAAAAAAGGTATTAAGACCAAATAAATTCCTCAATCATTTAAAACACACGTACCCCAAACCCTCATGTTTTGAAAGGAATAAATAAAATTCTGGTTAAAGAAAGCATGGTATGGTACTCTCATGAAATGAGGTGAATGAAATTAATATGAAAAAATGGATCATAAACCTCACATGAAAGTGATTTCAAAGATATAGATAGTGAAATTTGGCATGGGTTTCAAAAATAAGTGTAATTTTCATGAAATTCTAAAATATTTGAACTTGAAAAGAAGTCATTTCAGTATTCATTTATGCTCATTTTCATGAAATAGATTGGTTCACTCATTGAAATGGGTTTCAAATATGGTATTGATAATCATTTCAGCTCAAAAGTTTCAGAAACGCACCAAAAATTGATAAATAAACACACAAAAATTTGAAAACACACAATTTTTAATTTTTTAATTTTTTTAAAACAAACATCAAATGAAAATACTATACTACAATGGTTCCCTCCCCCACACTTAAATGATGCAGTTTCCTCAATGCATTCATGTTAATTTAAAATGTAATACAATTTTAAAATGAATCACAACATCAAGAAAGCGTGAAGGAGAGGTACAGCCTGATTTATTCGTAGTGCAACATTGAGTTAACCTCGTATGTGTTGCACTCTGAAAACCTTCAAATAAAAGAACAAATTAAACATAATATATTTATTGAATTAAATGAAAAATAGAAATAGAATGAGAATAGAAGGATAAAACTTGGTTTATTCCCCCAAGTGGGCCCTGGGTTTTCACTACCTCCAGAGGGGAAGTTCTAATCGATTATCCCCAATATGATGGTGGGTGAGGTTTCTTCCTCATGAACCAACAAAATTTCTTATTTCAATCCCACACTTGTTCTTTTTTTTGAGTACTCCATCTATAAAATGCTCCAAGTCCACCCCCATTTTAATGAGATACAACATGCATGGTGGGGTTAGGACAATGAATGAGTCCTCCTCTTTCTTGGGTTCCGCATGGACAACATCTTCTTTATTCTGCAGTGGTTTCTAAAGGTATGATACATCTATGGAAAAATCAAAGGAAATGTCATAGTTTAATTCTATTTGAAAAAAATTAAAGCATGAAGAATCAATATCAAATTCTTCCCTTTCAAAGTAAGTATATTATGCCTCATTTTCCTCCAGATAATCCACTCTGAACTTCTCTTGTACTCCCTCCATTATATGTTCAATAGGTTTTGGGAGCTCTAGATGTTCCTCCATGGATGAATATTCTTTTTCATCTTTTCCTCCAAAGAAATACAAGTGTTGGCTGAATATGAAAAATTTAAATAAGGGGAGGTAATACACAATTCAGTTTCGACAAATTCAAATGATAATGAGTTTTTTAAATGATTAACTCCCTGATCTTGTTTGGATTCAATTTCTTCATCAAAGGGAGGTGGATCTTGGAGTTGAATTTCCGTAGATAGAGGTAGGTAGTCAGACTCGTCTATCATCCCTTCAAATTCCACTGTTTGGTTGGTTTCTTCCTTTAATGTTGTTGAATCAACTAAATTATCAGGAATAGTTTGATCAAGAAGTTCCTCACACTCATTCCAGAAGTTATCCTGATCTTTTTGATCTCCCATATGCATTTCAATAGCTAAATCTTCTTCATCAATCTTCTCGAACATTGATTGAGATGTGATCAATGGATCTTATTTTAATTTCATCAAGGCCTCCATGGGTTCTTCAACTTGAAGGACATGTGAGGATACTTCTTCCATCAATTTTTCTGGTTCTAGTTCTTGTTCTAGCTCCAGTTGTGCATCCTGTGAAGCATGTACGTGTTCCGTTATCCAATGTATTGAGGTCTCTAGGTTTTGAACTTTTTGAAAAATTCTTTCAAATTGGGATTCAATATACTTATAAACTTCTTCTTCTTTGTGTTTCACATTTATCATTTCTTGATGATATTCCTGAAAATACTCCTGAAGTTCAATTAATTCTCTTGCCAAACCCTCTAAAACTGGGTATTTGAGGTTCTCTTTAAGGTTTTCAAAGAGATCCTTGAATTAATCCTCTGTTACGATTTGGATTCGAGCTCCACGAATTTGTTTAGCCAAGAATGAAACTTTATACTCTATAGACCAAGGTGATTCAATAATCGGTTCTCACACTGGTGGGTAATTGTTCCATGAATTAAAGAAATAATCATTTGAAAACAATATTGAAAAAGATTTTTTTTAAAATTGAAAAAGTCAAATATTTACAAATAAATGGTGGCACTACCTCCCCGATAATAGCACCAAGTTTGACGCATGCCTGTTGTAGGGTATGGAAAAACAATTATTTACTATGTCATAATGTAGTAATGTGGTTGACCTAGGATGTCTCCTGAAGAGGACTGCACACTAAATGGGTAGTCACTTTAAAACGGGGGTAAAAATGTTGTGAAAGGAAATTTGAAATTCAAATGATTTTAAAACTATGAAATTAAAAGGGTGATTTGGTCAGGGTCGGTTTCCTAATTATAATTCTATCCTTGTTCAATTTAATTAAAACCTCTTCTTCTTAGTTGATTAAAGTGAGTTTCCATAATCGTTTCCTCTCACTTCTTTGGTGAAATTATTATTGTGAGGGAAAACATTACCAAGATCATGGTTTGGTCAACTCTACTTCCTTTTGTAAAATAGTTGAATTAAATATCCTTAATTTAAATGAGAAATACCCAATCGGGTTTTGTTTATCCCAAAAAATCGAGAATATTCACTACACCTTTTACACGTACTGATGATCGTCGAGTATTTCACCACTAATTCCTTGTTTCTTCCATCGTATATAAACGAGAAATTAGTGGAGGGAGATATTGATTATTTTACCAAGGCAAATATAAATAACAGAATTAATATTCAAGAACGATCGAACTTGATAATAAAATCCTCTATAAGAAATTGAAAAAAACGTTGAAAAAGAAAGAAATTTATTCAATTTCTTCCAATAACTCAAGCATTACAATGTAGAAAACCATCCCTTCCCCAATCACTCCAATAGTTTACCCCACCATGGTTAGGGTAATCGAGTTGAATGGGGAAGAAGAAGGCTTTAAAAAAATATGTAAAAGAAAATAAATAAAAGAGGAAGTGGAAAAGTTCTCCTTCTATGTGTCCCAGAACAAATGGGGTGGAGAATGGGATGATTTGAGAGGGTGGAGCTCTGCTCATTTTATAGCCAGAATGTTTCACCCAAATGTTGACGCATTTTATCCCCATTAAATTACATATTCACGGATTGATCCCTTCTTGAATGTTGCTCATAAATCCCTTGGTCGTGTCCCATCAAATGGTCAGCAGATTTGGACATGTATTCCGAGCGTTATGGTCGTTTTACTATGAGAATTTATTCGGTCTAGTCAGACTCTCCAAAACGAAATCCTCCATATTAGGGTGATTTAATGCCCTAATAAACGTCCAATTAAATCGGTGCTTCCTTCGTAAACGATTATCCAAAACACCTTGCGCGTCCACCCACCAAATTTTACAACCTTTGGGCCCACCGTGGATGAGTAATGGATCCCACACCAAAACTAGGCAGAACTGAAAATAGTTTTAGTGAGCCAAATTGTGAGCATCTTTTGAGCTTCCATATGGCCGATTCAGCTTATAGTCCAAAAATATTAAATGAAGCCCTGCATATGTAGAATCTGGAAAAAATAGAATTTTCCAATTTGGATCAATGTAGTTAATGGTATGTCTAAACTACTGAAATAAGTTAAAACTCCAAAATTGCCAAATTTTACAATTCAACTCAAAATAACACCATTATCATAAAAATGAAACAATTTATCTTAGAAGAATATTTTTATGGGTTTAAAACAATGATATTCAAAATAAATTAATTGAAAATATTTTCTCTATCATGAATCAAGCTGTATGTATTTCTGGAAAAGATCTTAGTTTATGGTCTTAGAGCTCGAACCATGGAGGATCGAAAACCCTCCAAGTATGTGCATACCACAACCCGATCCCTAATCCCATGTGAGTAAAACTAGGCTTGGGAGACAAGGGTGGAAGAGGTTTTTTGCAATACCTAGAACGCACGATAATGGGGAATCATTGCTTAGCCCTGAATGATTCCCTTATTGGGGCTTTTTTTCTCCTAATGTGCGAATGCGCACCGAGTAATAGTACACAGATTTTTGAAGGTCTACTTGGAAATGATGAGGCGGATAAAGATGTGAATCATGTAAATGAAATTTTGCACTTAATGGTGTAGGTTTGATGATGGAGGATAACTATTGAATGTGTTTGAAACACAGTATCCCCATCGCTTTAGCTTGGATATTGGAAGAAAAAATGAGCATTGACCACTTACCGCATTCGAAACACAGGATTTGTATCGGCTTGTTGTTCGTGGCCCTCGAGGACGTTGGCCCCTAATGGTAGGAGAGCTCTTAGTCCTAGAATCCATGCCACTTGGGGGTCCCTTTCGGTGACAAAGGTGATGAAGGTCCTAATGAAGGGGAACATAAATCCTGAAAAATGGGTGGAAGCATGTCTGAGTAGGGTCCGACATTCCAGGAATTAAACAATAGTACCCTTAGGCATATTGGTGAATTGCCAAAGTGGACCAAGGGGCTCATCTTGAGAGAACCTGATTTGAAAGATGAATATAGAACAGGGGGATAGAGAACCGTCAAGAAAAAGAGGTACATGGCATGGTTGTTATAAACCCATCGAGAACGAGGAAATAATTTCATACCACACCACACAACACTATATAGGGACTTGGCCCGGGGCCCGAAAAGGCCAAGGGGCATGAGGCTAGGAATTGGTTAGGAAGGCCCGACTAGTTTGCAGTTTAGAGTCTTACAGTGATGATGATGTGGGGAGTCATATGTCATTCAGAAGGGAGGTGTATGGCACAGTGATTAACCTGATGTTAATGAGGACATAGACCCCTACCACATCGTACAACCCAGTATAGGAAGAAGGGCCAGGGGCCCGAAAAGGCCAAGGGTCCCTGAGGCTGGGCCTCAGTCAAGAATGCATGACCAGTTTTTAGTTTATTGTCATACAGTGGGGAAGTATAGTGGATAAGATATCACGTCCAAAGATGTGTACATCACGACGAGTAACCTGATGTGAAAGAGGACATAATCTTATTCTCCACCATACAATCTCGAGCGAGATGTTGGGACGGGGTTTCAAAAATTGCAAGGGGTCTATGGCTAGACCTTAGATGGGAGGGCCATATAGTTTTTGACCATGTTCAAAACAAAGGATCCCCCTAGTGACCTGAAATGGGAGCAACAAATGAGCATCGACCACTGACCGTATTCACAACGTGGGTCTTGTATCAGATTCTTGCTCAACATATGTGTGGGCATTGGAACGGAGTGGTAAGAGAGCCCTTAGTCCTAGCATCTATAATATTCGGGGGCCCTTCTAGATGGGGAAGATGATGGATTCCCAATCAAAGGAGTGGGTGAATCATAGCGTTACCCATCTCCGAATGAGGCGAACATCTCCAGGGAGTGGGACATACAACCGGATTGAGGTTAGCTCGAAGTGAATTGGGGAAAAAGTATCCACCCATACCGTATGTCTTGACCCAAGTGGAAGATTCTAGTGATTGGGGTAGGCCAACAGACAAAATTTATGCGCATTCCTACGTATCCCATTAGGATGGGAATCAAGATATACGTAGTTCATGAAGGCCTTGCATTTAACGCCGTGTGGTAAGGACATGGTAGAAAAGATGAACAGGGAGTGGGAACATGGTGTGAATTCTATAATCCTAGCATGAGTGGGGCTAAAGAAGCCTAAACAATATCATAAAATGATCCTCTATGAGAACTATACCTAGGGGGATATTCAAAGAAAAGAGTTCAGGGTTGGGCTCAAGTCAAGACGTCTCAGCATTCCTACATATCCCATGAGGATGGTAATTATGCCATACGTAGATATAAGGGAACATTTTAATGTCATGCTGGATGATGCATAGTTTAAAGTCATGTAAGACTGAACAATTTAAGGTCATACTAGACTGTCGTGCAGTATAGGGTCATGCGGGACCAAACAGTATAGGGTTCTACCGGACCAAATAGATTAGGGTAATTCCAGAGCTAATGGCTGAGGCAAAGTATTTCTTGAGAAAATTGGAATTAGTGGGAGTAGTTATACGCTCACCATCCATGGTCACTAGGGAGTATGCTCCATTGGGGTAAACCCTGTGGACAATGTAAGGTCTTTCCCATTTGGGTTCTAACATTGGTGGTTTCATGCCATGGATCATTGGCACCTGGAGGGCCAATACCAAGTATCCTTACAGAAAGAAGCAGAGGCGAACATTTTTGTTGATGTACCTGGCTATCTTATACTAATTCCTTTCCAGATTGTGCAGGGCACATAGCCTATTCTGGTCAAGTTCTTCCAATTCATCGAGAAGAATTTCAGCTACAATTTTCGGCACCTGCTAGTCATAGACCATTGTGCATAACGAAGGAAGCTGGATCTCAATGGGTAAGACGACCTCCGCTCCATGAACCATGGAATACAGGGTCACCAGGGTCGAATTATAGAATCATCTTCCTATAGGCTGAGAGGGTGTTGGGGAGCTTGTCTGACCAACTCTTTTTGTTCTATCCAACCATTTTCTGAAAAATGTTAGAGAGGGTTTTGTTGAATGTCTCGATCTTCCTATTCTCCTCAACGTGATAGTAGGAGGTATGGTTCGAATGGATGATGTACTTGGCATAAAATTTCTTTAGTTTAGCCACTTGGAAGATGGTTCCATTATTGGTGAGGACATCATGAGGGATTCCAAATCGGTAGATGATGTTGGAGCCCATGAATTCAATGATAAAATGGGCCTTGACCTCCTTGAGAGGAACTACTTCTGCCTACATATAGATGAAGACTGTGGTGGTCAGGATGAACCTACACTAGAGATCTATCGCTAGTGGGTATGGTCATATGACATCGAGTCCCCATACTACAAATGGCCAAGATCACTTCATGGAGTGGAGAGGTTCTGGCAGACGATGCATGAAGTTAACATGAATATAGAATGTGTGACATCTCATAGAGAACTCGATGCAATCGTTGATCATGGTGGGCCAGAAGTACCCCAATATCTGGATCTGATGGGATAGTTTAGGCTTATCTTGGTGGGCACCACAGGAACCGGTGTGAACCTTGTGAATGACTTGAGATATCTCGACCAATTGGATGCAACAGAGGATAGCACCATTCCACCCGCTCTTGTAGAGGATCTGGTCAAGACTGTAACTAACTTGGAGGGTAAACTACAGTGCATGGTGTCAGATTCTCTCTCTCTCTCAGCCCGCTCAGCTGGGAGGCAACTTTTTTTGGTATACTCGAAAAAGGGGGCTCTCTAATCAGGGGTCGCTTCAACCACTGAATCTAAAAAACCTGGGGGTCATGATGTGGAGGATCTGGCGGTAAGATAGCTTACCCGCAGGTCGTATTCCTCCTCTAGGGTGATGGGGGTAATGACTCTCCAGTGTTCCATGTGTATAATCAGATTATCCTATTTGGGTTCTGCATGTGATGCAGCCTCGTTGGCCAGGGCATCGGCTTGACCGTTGTGAGATCAAGTGACATGAGTAACCTCCGACCGACATGGAAATTGGGCCATTAGTTGGAGGGTGTGCTCCAAAAATGGTAAAATATCTGCCTGTTGGACAACATAGCCACTATTTAATTGAGTGATGACTAATTCAGAATCTCCTTTCACATGAAAATGGGGTACATCGATTTCGAGGGCTAGCTCGAGCCCAGTGATAAGAGACTGATACATTGCCTCATTGTTGTTGAAAACTTATAACTACAGGAAAGATTATGGCATAATGGATTGCACCAGATAAATAAAGAAAATACCCTTGCATACTCTGTTGAGTGTGGGATCATTGAGCCTCCTACTAGTGGGGCTCCGGGAGGCACCATCAAATTGCATCATCCAACACGGGATGATATTGTCTAATGAGAGGATCACCTATACATGTCCATGAATTGGTCCACGATGGTTGGATGGGCAGCAACAAAGTCCACCAATGATTTTCCTTTGATATATTTCTGAGGGAAAAACCTGATGTCGAACTTCTAGAGGATTACCGCCCACCATACAAGACGGTTGGTCAACATGTGGTGGTTCAGAATATACATCAGAGGGTCTAACCGAGACACCAGCTTTACCTTGTGGTGCTAAAAGCAGTGTCATAATTACCATATTGAGAATACCAGTGCAAGTCACCTCTTTTCGATGGAGAAGTATCAGGTCTTCGTACCTAGGAGCATGTGTAAGAGGTAGTAGAGATTATTTTCCGTACCCTCATTGTTCTTCTGGGTGAGAAGGGCGCCGAGAGATCATTCCAGGGTAGTCACGTACAAGAACTGTAGTTTTCCAGAGACAGATGGCATCATGACCAGAGGCCTGAGCAGATATTTCTTGATTTCTTCAAACACGGTCTGTTACTTCTGGTCCCACTCGTAGGAAGCACCTTTCTTCATGAGATGAGAAAAGGCCTTACAATTCCCGTCCAAATTAACAATGAATAAGCATATGTAGGATAAGTGGCCTTGTAAACCTCGAAGCTCTTGAATATTTCTCAGGGGAAGCATCTAGATAATTTCCTTGATCTTCTATGGGTAGATCTCGATGCCCTAGAACATAACAACAATGCCCAAGAACATCTCTGAGGTGAACCCAAATGTACAGTTCAACGGGTTCATCTTCAAGTGGTGGGAATGGAGGAAGCCAAACACTTTCTCATGTTCCTTGAGATGGTACTGACGCTTGCTAGATTTGACCACCACATCGTCTACATAGAATTACACCAATGTACAGAGGATTGGATTGAATATCTGGTGCATGGCCCACTGATAGGTGGAACCTACATTCTTCCGGCCTATGGGAATAACCTGGTAACAGAAAGTACCTTGGGGAACCCTGAATGCGGTGGACTCCTCATACACAGTGGATATCTGAAACTAATTATATCCAGAGTAACCATACATGAAGGAGAGGGATTGGAACCCAACGATATCATCAGTCAACAATTCTGTCACTGAAAGGGGAAAATCATCCATTAGACAGTGACGGTTGAGATCGTAGAAGTCGATAAAGCCAATTATTTTCCTATTCTTCACCATGACATGAACAATGTTGTCTAACCATTTGGGGTACTTAACCTCCTTGATGATGTTGGCTCTGATGGAATTGTCAACTTCAACCTCGACCATGGGACTATGAGATGGGTGCATCTTCCTGGGAGGCTGCCTAAACCCATGATGATTTTCCAAATGATCGAGGCAGTAGAAGTCTACTTATTCATTTAGTACAATAATATCGTTGTAAATTTAAAAAAACACATCCCGATGCTGTTTAAGGATGTCTACATACAACTGCTGCTCCTCAGGGGGCATAGTAGCACTAATCAATGAGGGTCTCGGATCTACCTCGCTTTCAAGGATCACCTATACCAACTCGTCGATCATGGTAGAAATGCCTTGTCAAAGGTAGGGGGAGAATACTACAAATCATCTTTTCTATTTGTGGATGATGGATTCCAAGTGGCTGAAGCTTCCTCTACGTCGAAAGAACATGACAAGAGGCTAGTACCACCCTGTAAAGTAGTGGACAACATATCAGGGGATTCACGTGTCACTGAGACCATATCGATGAATGAATTTGATCCAATCCTATCTAGTCTTCGGCCTAAGGGGCCACACTAGATGAAATCAAAGCAATAGTGGTTTTTTGGTTTGATCTGGTTAATCCCAGCCTGGTGAAACAAACATGTATTGTGTACTTTCATTTCCATGGGGAGGACATCCCAATGTCGTACAGGGGTAGGAGGCTTCAGGATCACCTAAGCCTAGTTTATGTAGTAGTATGAGGTTATTTTCCATTGTCTTTTGGACTTGGGAATATGCCTTCCTCTTTTACCAGAGGCAAAAAATAATTGACACATGTCGGTGGTTTTGGTCTCCAATCGATGGATCGAGAAGACGTAGGCATCATCCAAACCTACCCAGGGGTCAGTTGTGACCATGGTAGGCTCAAACTCCATGGCCAAAATCTGCTTATCCTTTCTATTATAATATGTAGAGTCTAGGCAACGAGCTTCAAAAGAGGAGAAATGAGATGCATCACCTTGGTGTATGCCAACTCGACCATTTAGGGAGTACTTGATCCGCTGGTGATACAATGAGGGGACCACCGCTTTAATGCGGATCCATGGTTTTCCCATCAATGCATTGTATGCGGTGTCCTGGGTGAAAACCATAAACTTGGTATTGGCAACTAGGCCATAAAACTGGGTCTCCAAGCGGATCTTGGCAACTGGGGTTTGCTCTGTCCAATCTTATCCCTAAATTCTTATATCGTAGATATTCATGTCATGCTCGGATATCCCTAGCTTCCATAGTGTCCGTGTCCGGATAAGTTTGATCACGGAGCTCGTGTTAATGATATAGCGACGACCCACGATGCCATTAAATTAGCTGTTGATGTACAAAGGGTGGATGTGCCACTGTATGGGAGAGACTTAATCTTCTCTTGATAATAAAATTATGGCTGATGATTCCACATTCTCAATTGTTTCGGCCTGAATGGATTTTGCAGCTGCTACCTCTATCTCAAACTGGAGGGGGCTTCTTAAAGCCCCAATGAGGGCCTCACGCATATCTGATGACAGTTGAAGGTCTTTAATGATAGGAAGCCTCCTTGGGTTGCTGACAAGGTACTTGAGGACATCGTACTTCCATGCTAGGCACGATCGTATGCTTTCTGGAGGCCACCCTGTGGAATGATGCATGGAAGACCCTGCCGGCTGGACTGACAACTGGCTTGAGCTGGGCATATCCTGCTGCTCACTATTCGAAGGCTGAAGATTATCTTCCTGATGAGGACCAGGCAACTAAGATCTTCCTGTAGCTGGGAGAGACTGGTTTCTGTCCGAATGTGGTAACTCTGCCCGATCCAGTAGCTCAAACTGTGGTGGAGGTGGTCCTGACGGCACCAAATGAAGAGGTTTCACATGCTGGTCAATACGATGGTCCTGCAATCTGGTCTCAGTGGCATGCACGACCTAGATAGAGGTTCCAACTGATGTTCCCTGATGACCAATACGGTTGTGGCTTCGCCGACATTGGCGTCGGTTAGGGACGTTGGGGAAGTTCAACTAGTTCTCCCCCTTGTCCTGAGTCATACATGGATTTACCAACTCCACAGTATTATCCAAAGCGTACCATTGATGCTCACTTGAAGATTCATACACTACTAAGAATAGTATGGGGGGGATCCCAATTTCATGTGGCATAAAGTCACCGAGATTGCGAGACAATGATGGAATTGGCGGGGCGCGTTTATTTTTCTTGCACCACCGATGCTTGATCTTTTGGGAAAATGACGGATGAGATGTTGATGCAGAAGTGGTGGTAGAACCTTCTGAAGGCTCCGACCGATTCAGGAATGCCCGAATGAATCCATGGGTGTGATCAAATGTCTTGCGATCCATCCAGTCATCGTACTTCTGGGACCCATGGTTAGAAACCGAGTTCCAATCACCTTTTTTGTCGCTACTACTATCTGGCCTTACAAACACACATTCCACATGTGTCGGGGCCTGACCCAGCCTGACTATGTTTTTATCGACATGATGTTGAGGCCAGTCTTTGTACATATAGCACTACTTGAGGGTGTTCCCTAGAATCCGATGATAGGGGATGTAGTTGGGGAGATCACTGAGACTTGCCTCTTCTGGTCTTTTAAACTCATCCAAGCATACAATCCCTTGATCTAAGGTGCTATGGATGTAACCCAGAACCTGATTCTTTCTGAATGAGTAAGTCTGATTTATCCTCTACGGAAAGGGGTCCCATGGAGCCTGAAACTGATGAGGATCCAGAGGGGCCTCTAAAAGAGGTGGGCCCTGATTATCCTACCTAGGCAGCAGTGGCGCATTACGTGGAGGAGCTTTCCGATTCTGAGGACACTGCATAGCCAAAGTCTATGCCTGAGGGGGGGGGGGGTAATATGTTAGGATGTAGGGCTGGTGCTACTAGTAGAAACAATTTTCTCATAGGGGATTCTATTTTGGCCACTGAAGTGGGCTTGGATCTTGTATCCCACCTCACTGTAATTAGAGGGGTCAATAGACGTGCCTGGATAGCCTGTTTTAGGGCTTCCTCTAGGCGTTGGGCCTTATCAGAGAAGTCTCAGAATCCTCCAAGGTTGTTCTGGTTGATTAGATAAGGAACCAGTTCCATATTGATGTTCCTTATGCACATTGTCAGTAATTGCTCATGGGACAATGGAATGTCAAGAGAGTATGTAAGCCCCTTACACAAGGCGATAATGTCTGCGACTCACTGATCAAGCCTTTGCATGCACTTGAAGTGGTCTGTGATGCTGGTTTTCTGGGTGGTTGAGCTGAACTGGTAAAGGAATTTCCAACCAAGATCATACCATCTTGATACAAATCCGATGGGGAGCTCACTATACCAGATGAATGTCGGCCCCTCCCATGTCTGAACAAAATAGCAGAGCTTGGTGGCCGCCTATTGTGCTGGAGTACATAACATAGGCCGGAACCTTGAGATGACGTGGGCCAGGTACTGCGGTGGGTCCCCCATCCTGTTATAGGCGGAGAAGGTGGGATTCCCGAAACACAGAGGTTCCAGGATATCATCCACCAATGCCAGTTATTGCTTGACATCATGTGGGATTTCCACCTCTCGTGTTTCCAATGACACTAGGTGGGAAATGAGTGCCACCATTGGATCCTCTTGATGGGGGTCCCTATCTTGACGGTGGTCCCTAACCACGAGCGATTTGTCGAGTTCATCAATATGGTTGACAGGCTCAACGCCTCAAGGAGCGGCATGTGGGGCGACTTACGGGGCACCTGGAGGAACTCGGGATGGATTCCTTGGATTTGCATGCCAATCAGGCGGGTTTAGAAAGACATATCGTTCCCTCATTCCATGATCTGTGGCTTCAGCCCTATCCATAGGAGCAGTATAATCGGGGTTTCCTGGGGGAAGCCCGCCAAGGAGTAGTTGTCACTGCCCCTACTGCCCTAGTCTTGGATCACCAAAGTCGGGCCATCGCTCTGCTTCCCATTTAGACAGATGTTCTTTAACCATCCTCTTCTGCTCAGAAGGTTTCAAGCACAGTGCGGCCTTCTTGGGGTCCTCCTTTTTCTTCTACACATAGGAGGACGGTTCAACTTGCTTGAAAGATCCAATGTGCTCTTTTCCTTTACTAACATTCCTTCCGAGTACCAATGCCTCAGTGGGATTTGGGAGACCTAGGAGGTTCTTCTGTTGATGTCTAATACTCCCCTATGGTACCAATAATGGTGGCACACTCCCAGGGGGTAAGAATCTGTCGAGAAGATCAATCTCATCCTCCTTGTCCATTATATTGGCCATGTTGACTGTGACCTTTCTCAGGGGCATGTTCTTGATGTCGCCTAGCAGGTCGGGCTGCCACAGGAGATGACAGAAGAGGAGGGCAGCACACAACCCCAACCATGGATTTGCATGTGGGGGGTTGGCTCCATGATAATTTTTTGGTGTACCATGATACTCTGAAATCATTTCTGCTGAAGTGCCTCATGACAGCCTAGTGACATGGGGCGTTGGTCTATAGGGAGTATGGGCATATTTAATAGATGACACTACTCACTAATTTCATCAAAATGTACATGGCCTCATGGATTTACAATGCACTGATGAAGAATACTGAAATGTGTTTCCCATAGGGTGTTGCGAAAACACTCACCTCCCTATGGGGTGAGGGATTCCAATATAAAGAAATTAGGTGGTTCCATGGGCCAGAACATCTCAGGGAAGTGGTCCACTATAAGAATGTTCCAGAAGCTCCTCAGCTCAGATTCAAGGTCTGGCCCTTCTTAACCCACTCATCAACTGGTGGTGGCTAAGGAACTAGCAGTGGTACTGTGGTAGACCACGGAGACGGTAGGCTGGACGGTGGAGAGTATGGCGAGCGGGCTGACTGGTCGCCGATTTTGAGGCTGTCCTCTAAAGATTATAGTGACCTGGATGCCATGTCGTGATAAGAGGGGATGATAGAAGCCATTCTTCGATCAGGGACAAGTGCTTCTAGTGATAGGCTGTGATCATTCTTGCATTCTATTGGTCCCAATAATAGATCTCTGTGATCTCTTGTGGAGGTAGAGAATGCATTAGGAGACAATGGTGGTGATTGGATGACCATAACCTGTGGGGTCGCCAGATTTTCATCCTCTGGGATATACCTATGGAGGGATGTGGGAATCCTAGGGACCTCGCATTTAGGGAGAACCAAGATAATAAGCCTTGTTCCTGCCCTAGCCCTTGACTCGGATGAGTGAGGGGAGGGTTCTTGAGATGATTTATACTCCGATACAGAGTTTAAGAAGCAGACTTCATTGATCTAAGTCTGGGCCTTTCCAGGATTCTTCTTGTGCTAACGGTGACCAACCTAACTTCCCCGGGGTGGCTTCTCGGGATATGGCTGATTCCTGACACGGGGTCCTTCGGCCTCACTGGTGTTGGGGTGGAGAGGGTTTCTACCCGAGAAAGATGGGGTGTGAGGAGAACCAGGAAAAATGTTGAAGGGGACATAGGGAGGACCTCCATGAATAGAGATAGAGTGGTAAAATCCACAGCTTGGACCAACATGATCATTGGGAGGACCTCCATTCTGGGTACAGGTGGAGTGAGGTCTGACATCACATCTCTGGTTGCATGGGAGTGGAGAACCTTCACCAATCGTGGAGAGGACATAGTGAGGATCCCCATGTAGGAGAGGGACCGAATGTGACGTGTCCTTGAACAGGTGGTCCAGAGATGGAGGAGTAACTCTAAATCCAGTGTAATTGGCATGGGAGAGGCTTCCATACCGAGTATCACTATCACTGAGCAGACGCTCATTCAGATTGGGGGTGGCAGAGGGAGGAACTCCATGCCGAGCCTCAAAGCGGGGAAGACCCACACTCTCTATGGTAGTGGTATGGGGAGGACCTCTATATGGGGTGGAATTAATTCGGGATGGTTCATGGCGACCACTGCTCATACCTACAACTGGGATAGTTGACCCGACCTGCCCATGGGGCGGTTGGGCCCTCGATCCGGGTTGGGCGTATGAGCGCCCCTTCTCAGTGTATGCATGGAATAGATGATATGTTTCGGTGGGGGCTTATGCCATAGTAGCCGTCGATGTTGACCCTCCCTAGTGAGAGTCCTCCTCTTCTCATTCCCAATGCTGGCATCAGGTCAGATGAGCCGGAGCTGGTGGTGTAGGTGCATAGCTTACCGGCTCCTCTGGCAAGGCTAGGCGGCGCCGCTGACACGGTCGGGGGAAATCCATTGCTAGGAACCCTAGATTGGGACTCTAACTGGGATGTATAGGATATCGCCTACCTCATTAGTTTAAGGTAGGGAGTCGTCAAAGCGCTCTAGGGACTGGCTACCGAAGCATTTGTATGTCGTGGTGGGGAGCAATGGTTCCCTACATGGCCTCCGGGGGCGGCATTGATGTTGAGGCATTGAATCCTCTAGATCCTGGTGGTCCATATCCCGCATAGTGATGATTCCCTCCTCCTCGTACTGATGTATGAGGTCTTTAATTACCCTTCATTGGATAACTTACGATGGGGATATGGGGCGTGGGTACCCCACAGTCATGGACGCAGAGGCCGTCGCGGAAGTGGTGAAGCCACACAGAGTGGCTGTGCTAGCATTGCCCCTGCCCCGGCATGGACGGGAAGGCGGTGATCGCATTCCTGGTGCTACAACATGTTTCCTAAAAATTAAAGAGATTGATAGGTCAGTGCGGAATGAGAAGGGAATAGACGACTAATTCCCCAGCGCCATACCATCGTTCGTGATCGGTAAGAGGGGACCGCGCCGACAACATCGCAGAATGGGATTTCCAACATTCTACTGCCCCATCTTCTTGTGAGTTTCATGAAAGGCCCGCTATTTACTTGGATGGAACCGGTGCCAGATGTCTGGATCTGGTGACATGTCAATCCATTAATGCCCAGAGCGCTACTAATATCCATATTTGAGGAGAAGAATTTCACATCGGGTTCACTATTTCTAGTTCCGATACTTTCACCAGGGCACGTGTATCCATCATGTAGAGGATGCATGGATGTTTCCCCACATTCCCTCTTTCCAAAGGTGGGTGAAATCCACTCATTTTTAGGGTTTTCTATTCCATGATCGAAATGGGATGATGGGATGTTAGTTTCATCTTATGTGGATTCCTCCACAGAACACATCACCTATTCCGGGTGTCCCCCATAGACTGAAGAATTTGTTCGTGAAATGCTTCCAGGTGGCATATCTTCATGGACACCAGTTAATTACATTAATTTTGTTATGACATTAAAAGGGGTATGGTCATTTCAGTAACCTTAGGTTAGTGGAGTAGACATGTTGGGCATCACTGGCGTGTTTGGACACTGGGGATTGGTGTTTCTGACTTTTTTTCCTTATTATAGGGCTTCTCCAGGGCTCGATAGCCTAAGGCATCCCACGTTAAACATGAAGAATCATATTCCATGGGAATGTATCTGAGGTTTTCCTCAACTTCCCATGTTTAACACATGGATTTCCACAAGTTTCACGTCCGGTAGAGATGGATCGGACTGATGAGAACACTGGATAGAGTGGATCAGAGGGAGAAACCCCCTAGAGGGAACGCTGATATTGGAGCCGACACATGGGTGGCTTCCCAGATGCTGTCAAGTGGAACAAGGAATTGGGTGTAATGATTCCACCAACATTTGGCAGCCCAGGTAAGAATCAGGATGGATAATGGATAGTTCTCTGGAACATATGGTGAATGGGATGGAACCGTCATGAGGGTGATGATAGTTTTGGGCATGAGCCATGGAGGGGCTTCCTATGTAACCTTATGGCATGGAATCAATTTCCTCATAGTTCTAGAGGTTAGCGTCTGTGAACAGATGTGAAATAGGTCCTTGGGTACCACGAATGATCTGCTTGAACCATAGAGAGGCTTCCTACATACCCTGCCATGGTAGGGATCAAATCCCACATAGTTCAGTATGGGTGTGTGGGTCTTACACTCTAGGCTTCCAAGCGTGTTGGTGAACCAGCGTGAAGGTTTTCAGAATGACTAGGGTGGTGGACTTGAACCTTACTAAGGCTTCCAACATACCTTTCCTTGGAAAAGATCAAAATCCATGTAGTTTGGTATGGAGGATACAATTTAACGTCGTGTGGGATGGGGGCGAACCGACGTGAAGGTGGACCTGGGGTCCGATGGTTGTTGGGATAGATCCTCCTGGATGCTTCCTATGTACCCTATCATAGAAAGGATTAAAGACCACATAGTTTAGGATTGGTTTGAGGATTACACTCTAGGTGACCCTGGGTGTCGGTGAATAGATGTGAGGGATTAGGACATGGGGTCCATGGGGTGTGGTGGGATTGATCCCCATGGAGGCTTCCTATGTACCCCACCTTGGCAGGGATCAAAGTCTTCATAGTTAAGATTGATGGAGCTTACACTCTCGGTTTCCCATTGTGTTGGTGAACTTACATGAAGGAGGTCGGAATGACTAATGGGTGGTGATCTTGAACATCACATAGGCTTACTATGTACCCTACCAAGGCAGGGATCAATGTCCCCATAGTTCAGTTGCAAGGGGCTTACACTCTAGGCTGCCCGAGGTGTCATATTTCATGGACGATGCTCACTCTAAGCCCACTTGATTCACACTTGGTTTGAGAAACAAGAGGTTTCAGAAACCCGATGATCACGTCATGAAAGGTGCATCCATGGGATGTGAATTGGGGCTTACACATGGCATGCAGTCTAAGAAGAAAAATATTGGGAATTACTACATGATGGAGGTCCGAGGCGACAATGCGAAACAGGAGTGGGACTTGGGACCGAATAAAGGAGAATCACCGTTCCCTACCATGCCTTTTTCTAGCCCTAGAGACTGCAGATGAAAGTAGGAGTAGTGATTATACCTCCTATAAGAAAATATAGGGGCTTATGATGAGATGGTCGCCCTAAACCCATGGACAAACACCACTCCGATAAGGAGGATATCCACCCATATGAGGGGTGATCCCATCCCCATGAAGACGAGTGGGTGTGGATAATGTCAAAGGTGGGGACCCTACGTGCGGGGCATGGGGCCAAGTCACAATTGAACGTCATGTGATGAGGATGATGGTGCTTGTCAGTTTAACATCTTGCATCTTGGACGGTGTGGGTTTGCTCCACACCCATAGGATTAACATAACCGGTACCCTCTGCTCCTTGTAAATGGGAAGGCATCAGCAACGCCGTGATGAGGGGGTTTAATCGACTGAACCATCGAGGGGTCCATGTTATCATGACTATGAGAAGAAGCAACAGCTGTTAGCGTGCCAATGCGAAGAATCATGAGGCAATGAAGTGAAACAAGAAGTATCATCCAAGAGACTTTGAAATAACATCGTGAAAACTTGGAGGGTCTTACGGGGAAAGAATTTCCAAGAAGAGGGATTAATAGCCGAGGTGACTGTGATGCTCTATTTTTTCTGGTGGCAGAGGGCACTTGTGAAGTAGTTTTATTCATGATGTGCGGTGGCTTAGCCTCAGCATGGGGCTGAGGTGCATGTTGGAGGTGCTTCACGATGTGGAGAGGCATCTACGGTGCACAGCCTCATGGGGAAAAGGTGCCTCATGAAGCAAGGTGTCATGAGGCAATGTTCTTCACGAAGTAAAATGACACTACCTTAGCATGTGGATAATGTGTACATGAATGGTGTTTCGGGAAGCAAAAATGCTCTGCAACAACCTGGGACCCCTTAGGGATCCCTTATTTCACGAAATCCCTTAGGATTCACGGAAGGCACCCCTCTCGAAAGAGGCAATCAAATGGAGATAATGGGGATGTACTTTTCCTAGCAGAATTACCTCACACAACTCATGGTTCTCAGAGATGTAAGATTCTTTACGATTCAGGAGCTGGGAAGTCAGAAGGTCGGATTGTCCCTCCTTTGGACACAGGGGGAGTCCAGTATTTATAGGAAATAGGTGCAATGAAGCAAAGATTACACAGCATGAAGAAGGACTAGGTTTCCTCCCGGTGGGCTCACAAACATCAAATGCATTCACCGAGCATCTCGCATCCTTGCTTCGAGGCAGGCTCGAGAACATCAAATGAGTTCACGGAGTGTCCCGCCACCTTGCTTTATGGCGGACTTGCGAACGTCAAATGAATACGTAAAGCATCCTGACTCCTTGCTTCGCGTTGGCCACAGTGCTGGGGGACTCTGCTAAATGGCTTCGTGAGGCAGTCAACGGGGCCTACGTCTCAGCTTCTTCTATGTCACGATTTTTGGTGCCAACATATTTGGTTTCCTTTCTTAGATGATGATATGGGAAAATAGTATGTCCCTAAAATAATATGACTCTATGGGGTCCCTCATACTATAGTTTTCGATATGGATTTTCAGTTCAGAACATGGTTTTGGAAGGGATTGCAGATGACTATGGGTACACCTATTCTTCGATGAACATCTTTTCACACTCAGAAAGATAGACAATCAGAACAGATTATATAGGTTCTCGATGAAATGATCCGACCTTGTTTACTTTATTTAGGTTGTTTATTGGAAAATAATATCCCTATTTTTATATTCCCCTATAATAACAGTATCTAGGTAACAATTCAGATAGAACCATTTGGGGCCTTATATGGTAGGTTGTTCCATTCGTCCCAATGCTAGTTAGAGGTAGGTGAGGTAGCCATACTATGTCCTTGTCTCATTCAGGAGACTTCAAAATAGGTTTAGCTAACCAAAAAGCATATAAATACTACCCATCATAGAAAAAAAACATGATTAAAACCATTGATAAGGTCAATAATAGGAGGTTGGGGAACATGTTTTCCTGCAGGTGTCCCCAGGCTTGGGTATAGATGGTTAAACAATAAAGGGATGTTGTCTCCTCATAATGTAGGTCTGTTTGAGATCCAAAAAATTGTTGTGATGGTAACATATGATTTTATTATACCAAATAGGTACCATACCATGAAAAATGTCTTCCATGTTTCATAGCTTCACTGGTATCATGTCAACCAATATCATATCATTGATCCCATGAAAGTTGAGTTAAATGTCGATGCTGCCATTAAATAGTATCTAGTACGCACCATTGAATGGAGAAAAAATGTTCTCTAAGGACATTTTTCCCACTAGAATGATTTATATAAATTTATGGTTGTTTGATGTGTGAGACTTGGAAGGGGGAGGATAACATACAATATCAATGGCCAATTTTTTTAGGTAGTCTTTCTACACACTTCAAAGGGGAACATGTGGGTGAGTTCATTAAAGTGGGGGGGGGGAGACTCTAAGAATGCTAAATTTATCTATGATATATATCCTTTAAATTTTTGTCAAATTCTTCATTTTGGAGCTAATATGGATTCTTAATTAGTTAGAAAGGGTCTTACATGTGTCTGGTGTTTGTTCAGAGCGTATAACCTATATTTTTTTTGGGAAACTATCTATATCATAGAATGGGGAATGGTTTGACAAACCATTCAGATGGTCTAAATTAATAATGAACCATATGAAAAAGTTGGTGGATTATTTTGTGGCCTAAATAAGAAATAACCCCAACATCCCTTGTATACATGCATGGTTTGTGAATTGGTTTTCAAACTGTGTAGGAAAACCATACACATGCTAATTTGTGGGAAATTTTACTATTTTCACTTAATGATCTAATTAAGATGCCCCTTCATCCTCAACATAGGATCCCATAAGAGAACCATCACTTTCTGTAAATTGTGAGATTTTTTTAATGCATATGGTATAAATTTAGAGATCTCCATCATCCGAGATCCAATCAAGATTCCGTTTATTACATTGGACACACAATGATATGTAATCGAGTAATTTTATGTATTTCATGTTATCTCATTATCTCAACCCAATTATTAATGTCATGACCCATCCCATGGGGTCCATGCCATGACTACCCCAATACTACCTTCCATATGCCAGGGGCTAGCGACTAGCACCGAAAGGCAGAATCCCTAAAACTGATAAGTAATTGCCTTTATAACCTGTAAACACAGGAAACCAAGCACACATCAAGATACGAACACAAGAAAACTGTATAGAAAAAATAGTTTTGAATGTAAATGGGGTCGGAATAAAAGACCAACAGTAAAGGTACAAGTACAACTAAAATAGAAAACATTTGAAGAAAGAGAAATAAATCTACTAGGTCTTCCTCTGTGGTTCCTACCTGAGGGAAGCTACAGATTTCCTCCTCAGCACACAATGTACGCATGTCTCCTCAGCGAACCAACACGAAAAATGGTCCACCTTCAGGCACCATCCAGTCCTGGTACCCTCTTCCCCAGTCAGCAATGTCTGTCGTCTGTCCCATACACAACAAGGTGTTGGCATAGCTTGTGTAGGGGTGAGTATAATGATACTTAATAGGGACCCTGAGACCGTCAAGATCTCGAAGAATCCATGAATAATAAACCACATAGTATGGAAATCAACTGAAAACCCTATATAGGTACATGCCCATACATATACCTAAGTTATCATGTATAACCATCTCAATCATGAGGAATAGACATAGTACAACTCAAAGCCCAAAGCTCAATTGGTCCACAAAAGAAAGAATTCCATGAAGGTATGTACCAGACAGGTATGCCACACAGAAGAATACTACCAAGGTATTGCCACGAAGTAATGTCCCACAATGTACAAACTCATCTCACACCAGGTATAACATAAGTACAATATTTGAGATGATTAGATGTAACTACTAATCCATATTACACTGTTAAGAGGTAGACACACGAAGGATCGTAGTACGTCGTCAGACCCATACAGGATCCAAGTACATTGTTAGTATGTTATTAGACCCACACATCATCTAGTATATCTCCAGTATATCGTCAGACCCAAACATGATTCTAGTAGATCTCGGGTACGTTTTCTGACCCGGAAAGAAACCAAGTACATCTCCAGTATGTAGTCAGACCCACACAAGATTTTAGTACATCTTCGGTACGTCGTCAGACACACACATGATTATAGTACATCTCTAGTACGTCGTCATACCAACACAAGATCCTATTACATCTCTAGTACTTCGTCAGAAACACATAGGATCATAATTCATATCTAGTATATTTTCAAACCCACACAGTATCCTAGTACATCTCTCGTATGTCGTCAGACCCAAAAATGATCCTAGTACATCTCCAGTATGTCGTTAGACCCACACATGATCCTAGTATATATCCAATACGCCATCAGACCCACACAAGATCCTAGTACATCTCTAGTACATTGTCAGACCCACACAGGATCCTATTCCAACTCTATTACTTCATCAGACCCACACAGGATCCTAGTACATCTCCAGTACGTCGTCAGAAAAAACATGATCCTTGTACGTCTCTAGTATGACTTCATAGCCAACTACAGGGTTCCTACACTAAGCTTGATTGTCTCCAGGATGGTCCTCTCCTCAAGACACTGATCTATAATCAAACTTCCATGAAGTCCCACAAAAAATATACCAAAGGTCTACCATGTCATTGGGTTCTCATGGAAATAGACTGTGCAACAATAAGACAGCCGGTCTATAAGTTATTAGCCTTTTAGTCTTCAAGGCCTGGTTGGATTTGGGCTTTATCCAACTGTACCGTATCCCAATTTTATTCAAATATCATGTGGGGTATACCAAATGGACCTTCTCACTCTACGATTTATAGCACCATTGATGGTTCATCAAACAGATGCTTGGTTCCATAATAATGTCCAAAAGTTAGTATAGCGTCGCAACTGGTCCGGGTCCGGTCCGACCCGGTCGGACCGACCCGGCCTGACTTGCAGGGACCGGACCGTCTTGCTGGTTCTATCCCGGCCCGAACTAGATGTCCCTGCCTATGGAGTATCCCTCAAAGTGGTGGGATAGCCTTATAATCCACGGGTGGCATGGGCCCTTGTAGGTTGCGGTGCGGCGGAGGCCATGGGGGCCTCGAAGGCTATGCGGTGGTGGAGGGCACGGGCAGTGCAAGGCACCAAAGGCTGTGAGGTGGGCGAGGCCATGGGGGCCATAGAGGAAATAGATGGTGCATGGCAGTAGAGGGGCAGAGGATGCGTGGTTTCGGAGGTCACGGGGTGGAACAATGTGGCATAGAGAATGATGTTCGGCGGGGCGGCCACAATGCGGCGGTTCGCTGCGGCTCGCTAGATTTCTAGTCGTCCACTCCGCGTGGTGCGGTCGAACACTATGCCATCGCTGACAGCTGCATCGGCTGACCATTCATTGTTCATCGACATTGAACACATCTTCATTCTTCCCTCATGAAGAACACACCATTCATGAAGGATGACAGAGGGGTCGTGCCATGATTGTTTGGCATGCACCCTCAGTGTTAGAGTTGTGGAAAGTGGCTCAAGGGGGATGATTCAATGTGAAGGGTAAAATTAACATTGATCAATTAAAAAAACCCATACCTTGGAGGTTTATTGATGTAGATGAGGAGGTATAGATGAAGGTTGGTGGCATCAGCATTTCCTGGATCATCAGTTCATTCGTTGAAGAAGTTCCTTGTTGGTGAGAACGTTCTTTGTCGGGGAGCTCATTCTTTGTTGGAGAACACATTCTTTGTTGGAGATAATAATCCTCCATAAATCCTTATATTTCCATCCACTTCCTCCCAATTCCACCCAAAGAGTGAAAGTTCACCAAATTATTAATTTAGTTATATCTAAATAAATAAAATTGGCATAAAAATGTTTTCATAAATAATGTACTACATTAGCACCATTAATTATCACATTTAATTTTCATAATTAAAGTTGGAGGACTTGAAAGCCTTTCTCTCATTAAAGAAGTTTGGGTGGTCCCCACCATTACACTCAAAATGAGGGTCAGTTCAGGTGGTCCTCACCCATTAAAATTCCCATGGGAGGTTTAGGCTCAGGTGGTCCTCACCACCATAACCCATGTTGAGGGGTTTCTAAAATAAATATGTTAGACATTTTTACTTTATTTATCAGTTTCACAAAAAAGATGAAAAAATTATCTTTCACTCTCATCCCACTGCGGCTGAGTTGATGTTCCCCTTAATCGAATACTAGCACTATGCGTTCAACGTTGCCCTCAGATTTTTATTCCAAGCATCGGTTCAAAATTTAGAAAATCCCGCTGGTACGTTAACTGAATGTACCCGAAAAAAGTTTAGAAATTAATTCCTGGCACACCGAGCCTTAGAATCATGTGTCAACAATTTTCACGGACTCGTAAAAATACCATATCATAAAAAATAGATTGAATTTATGTGTCTTTACATTCACCCCACCTCAGGGCTTTGCAACCCCAAAATCCACATCATAAAATTAAGATAACAAGTGGGAGTACTAAGCACGTATATGAGCCTCTCGCTCATGTGTGCTCTAATGGAGGTTCCCGTGCTGCCAATGAACGCAAAGTAGATGTATCTACTGCCCACTAAGGACCCACTCTAATTTATCCGTAACCTCTAATGGAACCTTCGTAAATGTCGCCCAATCATTGACTTCCATCTCGCAGTGGTCGATGATTTGAGAATGGTCATTCATGTATCTCTTCAGCTGGGATATGTGGAAGACGTCATCAACTCGGTGCAACTAAGGGGATGTTATAGGTTCTAAGACAGCTCATCAACTCTACTCAAGGCCTGTATGGTTCCAATGAACCTCATAGATAGCTTTTATCATCATCCAAATCTCCACAAACCACGTCGAGGTGAGACCCATTGAAAGATGTGGTCACCATCCTCGAACCCTAGAGGTCTCCGTCTCCTATCAGCATAGGAATTATACCTGAACAATGTAGTCTTCAACCACTCCTTGATGATATTCACCTTACCTGTGGTAGCCGATACCATCTCTGGTGCCACTAGTGCTAAATCCCCAGGGTCAGTCATGCACAAAGGTGATATGCAAGGTCACTCGTACAACTCCTCAAAAGGTTCCATCCCAATGGGGGAGTGAATGCAGTTGTTGTATAAAAAATCAACCAATGGAAGGTGATCCTCAAAGCTATGAAAAAATTCAAGGACATAAGCACACAACATGCCCTCAAGAGTCTAAATTGTTTTCTCATTCTGGAAATTTGTATGATGATGGAAGGTGGTGTTCAAAGGAAGTTTCATCCTGAAAGCCTCCTACAACCCCTTCCATAGCCGAGAAGTAAAATGTGTGTTACAATAGGAGAAAATCATCGATGGTACTTCATGTAGCCTCAAAATATCATGCACATAGTGGCTTCCTAATCTCTCTGCTAAACCCTTCTCTCCGATCATCAGGAAGTGGGCCGACTTGGTGAGTCGGTCGAGGATCAGCCAGATAGATTCATAACTTCTAGATGTATGTGGAAGTCCTATCATGAATGCTATGGATATACCAACCCTCTTCCACTATGGGACCTATAAATGCTAAAACAAGTATACTGCTACCTGATTTTCCTCCTTCACTAGCTGATAGGTGAGGCACTGAGAGACAAACTCTGCTATAGCTTTCTGCATTCCTAGCCACCAGTGCTGTCGTTGGAGATGATAGTACATCTTCACCACTCCAAGATGTACCGCTAGATGGAATGTGTGTAACTCTCTCAAAAAATCCTCATAATGTGATACTGGTACCATGGTACATCCTCTGAAGAGGATGAAATGCTCACCACCTTCATAAAATCCATCAGGTGCCAGTTCTGTGTATATTTGAGCATGTAGAGCCTCGCAGTCAATGTCCCCATGATACGCCTCTCTAACATGCTGAATAAGTGCCAGAGTGACTATAAGAGACTGATGGAATGCTACTCTATCCTAGTCCACAAAGGATATCTGCAAAGTAGCTAGCGGCTCCATCGCCACACCTAGAAGCTATATACCAGATCTTCTTCTGAGTGCATCTACTAAAAATTTTTCGTTCCTAAGAGTATAGACTATATCAAAGTCATAGTATTAGAAGAACTAAATCCAATGTCGATGTCTCAATTTAAGGCTATTTTTTTCTCTAATATATACCTGAGACTCTTGTGATCTGAGTAGACTTTAAAATGTGCACCCATTATGTAATGCCTCCACATATTCAAGGGGAATGCCACTGCTGCTAATTCCATGTCATTGGTTGCGTATTTCTACTCGTGGTGTCTCAGTTATTGAGAACCATATGTGATTACTGCTCACTCATTAATCATGAAACATCTGAGCATGGTCCCTGATTCGTCACAGTATACTACATACCCTAAATCCTCTTCTCATACCCTTAAGATAGGTGAACTTATCAGCTTCTGCGTTAGCTTTTGAAAACTCAGCTGGAATCTCTCCGACCAAATGAAGGGTTTCCCCTTCTTTTTCAATACTGATAAAGGTGTCTCTACCCTGGAGAAGTCAGGTAAAAATCTCTGGTAGTAGCTAGCCAAACCAGACACCCCTCTATCTTCTGGGAGCTATTCATTGAAACATCTTTTGAAAAGAAGACCCCATGCTCTTCAGCACTTCTTTGTAACTGAAGACTCAAAAATCATATGCATGAGTTTATCCTATGACTATATGGTTTTCTTTTTCACTGACCAAGGAAAACCCCATTCCAATGGTGTCGGCAAACCCAAACCTTTTTTTCTAATACAATCAATCTCAGAATGAACTGTTGATGTCCAGTCCAAACCCAAACTAAGGTCGTAAGGCCCTAATGCTGCCACCAAGAGGTTCCAACTGAAACTCTTTCCTCAAGGTCCAAATCACTCAGTCCCCTTATGTGTGATTATTGAGTCTCCTCCCAAATGTATCTCTAGATGTGAGTGTCAAGTCCATGGATTAACCAGAAACTCTTGGTCTTGAACATGATTCATGGAAAGAAGGAATGATGGGTAACTATGTCTACATATATGACAACTAGTAGTAGACATAGATCGTACCTCGAATCATTCCTAGTGCCCTTGGGTCGAAATCCTCGACCACATGCAGCTACCCCCTTCCCATTTTCACCATCTCCCAAAGCCTGTTGGTGTCCACCAAATGGGTGGTGGTGGTGACATGTCGAAATGTACATCACCTAATGCTGCTCTTTTAGCTCTTCTTCCATGGCTGCTGCCCTGTAGATTAATCTGTCTGAGTCATATCCCCTTCCTAAAACATTTTTACATGCACAAGTCTCTATAAATAGTGCCAGTTTCCTGCATTCCTACGTCTAACATTCAATGGCTGTATCCGCTCAGTTAAAGAAAAATAAACCACAAAGGTTCTCTCTTGCACCCTAACATAAATATGAATAAATAAAGGAATAGTACTGGATCAGATGTACTTTAACACAACTCGTTAGGATGATCGGGCCCTAAAGTACTGATCGTATTGTATTAATTGATTACAAGGAATGGTCGGTATGCCTTGATGAATACTCAGTTACAGACATGTCATCCTGCCGAAGTAGTAGAAGCTCAAGAGAACTCTCAACCACCTCCTCAAGCATATCCTCAACCGACTATTAGTCGGGTTCACCTCTTATCCATAGGGGAATCTGATGTTGAATCATGCGTAAGGAACTAATCCAATATGTCTCATCTACAAGTACTACCTATGGTAATTGATGACCAACGAGATGTGATATAGCTGTCACCCTACTCGAAGGTACTATTTTGGGGAACGATCCATGTATCGAAGCCTCATCACTATGTGGACCATCCTCATGGTCTCTCACAGAAAAAAAAACTAGTATCTAAGGTCACTATTTTCTCTACTGTTGTCTTAACTAGGCAGAAAACTCTAGCAATCTCCTCCATCCAGCACTCAGATGTGTAGGAATCTATCTCGCCTTGAAACATTGGAGACCTCTGCTGGTAGAAGTCATGAAACATGCTCAGTTAGTTTGTGATGTTTGCTAGTGGGGCCGGTGGTATCTTCTACCCAACAGGTGGTGGTGCTACTTGTACACCACTCGAAGGTGCCATCATAGAAAGAGGGCCCTACATCGGAGCCTCATCACTTGGTGGGCCGTCATCATGTGCTCTCTCAGGAATCCTAGCTAGATGCCTAGGCGGAGGCATCCTGATAAAGAACAGGTGTTCCATAATCATTTAGTTATACTTAGTGATATGACTGAAGAAAACACAAGAATACTATTCCAAACACACACACAATCAATGTTTTCGTGCACTAAATCAGAAATCTGAAGTTCGGGTCCGTGTTTATTTATACCTTGGTCGCCGAACTATCACTATATTACCAAAACTATTAACCACACTCACTACAATTAACAATATTGTCATTAAAAAGATCAGAGTCCAATGTTCTATAGTAGAATTGACCACTTTGTTACCAATTTTTCACGAACTGTCTCCTGGGGCCCGTCCCGTGACTACCCCAAGCCCGCCATCCATAGACCAGGGGCTGGTGACAAGCACCGAAAGTCGTATTCCCCAAAACCTGGAAGGAATTGTCTTTATAACCTGTAAAAAAAATGCAACCAAGCACCCAAAAATATACAAACACAAGTTAAATATATAGAAAAAATAGTTTTGAAAGTAAGAGGGGCTGGAATACAATCCCAACAGTAATGGTACAAGTACAAAAATAAAATAAAACAACTAAAGAAAGAGAAAGACAACTACTGGGTCGTCCTCCAAGATTCTTACCTAAAGGGTAGGTACAGATCGCCTCCTCAGAACTCCATATCTACCCTCTCCACTACGTACTGACACATCGTATGGTCCACCTCTGGGCACCGTCTAGTCCTGGTACCCTCATCCTCAGTTAGCATTGTCTGTCGTCTGCATAGAACACAACAAGGTGTGGTCATAGACCGTTCAGGGGTGAGTATAACGATACTCAGTAGGGACCTAGAGACCATCATGGTCTCAAAAAATCCACAAAGGATAAACCAAATAGCATGAAAATAAAATGACAACCCTACATAGGTATATGATCATACATATTCCAAAGTTATCAAGTATATCCATCTCAATCATGAGGAAAACACAAAGTCCAACTCAAAGCCCAAAGTATAAGTGTTCCACAATGGATGCAATACCCCAAAGGTAAGTACCGCACAGGTACGCCACACAGAAGAATAAAACCATGGTATTACCACAATGGAAAGTACCACAAGGTATAGACTATTCTCACACAGGTATAAATTAAGTACAGTAGTAGAGATGATTAGATGTAACTACGAATTCATCATACTCTGTTAAGAGGAAGACCCACGATGGATCATAGTACGTTGTCAGAACCACACAGGATCCTAATACAATGTCAGTATATGGTCAAACCCACCCAGGATCCTAGTACATCTGTAGTACATCTTCTATCCCACACAGTTTCCGAGTACACTCTAGTACATCATCAGACCCACACAATATCCTTGTATATCACTGGTATGTTGTCAGACCCACAAAGGATCCAAGTACATCTCCGATAAGTCATCAGACCCACACAGAATCCCAGTTCATCTTCAGTACAATGTTAGACCCACAAAGGATAATAATATATATCTGATATGTCGTCAAAGCCACACAAGATCCTAGTACATATATAGTACGTTATCAAACTCACAGAGGATCCTAGTACATATCCCTTACGTCATCAGACCCATATAGGATCCTAGTACATCTCCAGTACATCGTCATACCCACACAGGATCCAAGTGAATCTCTAATACGCCGTCAGACCAACACAAGATACTAGTACATCCCCAGTACGTCTTTAGACCTAGACAAGATCCAAGTACATCTCCAGTACGTCGTCAGACCCACACAGTATCATAGTACATATACAGTACATAGTCAGACCCTCAAAGGATCCTAATATATCTCCAGTACATCTTCAGATACAACTACAGGGTTTCCAAACTAAAATTTCTTGTCTTTGGGAGGTTACACACCTCATGCAACTTAATGATACATCAACTGCCACGAATCCCTAGGAAGAAGTATCCCAAACATCCTCCTTGTCATAGTGGTCTCAACGCACCAGATGATGCATCAATCGGACACCTGGTTATATGTTATTAGCCTTTTACTCTCGAGGGCCCGGTTGGATTCGTTCTAGATCCAACCTGACCATATCCCAACTTTATCGAAATATCATATGGGGTACACTAATAGGACTATCTCACTCAATGGTTTCCAGCGCCACTGACGGTTTGTCAAAAGGATGCCTAGTGCCAATGTTATTTCCAAAATTGAGAATAGCATCTAAAATAGTCAGGGTCAAGTCCGACCCGGTCGAACTGACCTACTGGGTCCGGCCCAACCTGCGCTAGGCGGTCTGGACCACTACGAGGCCCAGCCTGGGCAGCGGCCTGCATGGCGACTGGATGGCCGTGGAGGCCGCGGGGGGTGCGGGGTTGTGGAGGCCACGAGTGGCATTGGCCCGCGGAGGCCGCCATGCAGTGGAGGTTGGGGGTGTCGTAGAGGCTGGGGTGGCACGGGGTCACAGAGGTTGTGGGGTGAGAGAGGTTGTAGGGGCGACGGAGGCCGCGAATGGCGTGGTGCCAGGGGGGGGGGGGTGGCCATAGAGGATGTGGACGGGAGTGGGGCTGCATGGCGGTGGATTCTACGGGGTGGCCACAGTGTGGAGGTTGGCAGTGGCCATCCATATGGCCATCCATCCTATCCATGTGGAACATTCGTTCCCCACGCCTTCACTAGTTTTCGGTTCAGTCGGCCGCTCTTCGTTCATCGCCAAATCACAAAGTCTCCTTCTCCCATAATGAATAAAACCCCATTCATGATGAATATCTAAGGGGTAAGGACATTTTTATTGGCCCGGACCCTTCGCGTTAGAGAAGTAGCAAGCAGCTCAAGGGGATTATTCAATGTGAAGGGAAAAAATTAACATTGATAAATTTAAAACACACCCCTACCTCGAAGGATAGTTTACGTCAATGAGGGTGGATAGAAAGATGTTAGTGGCATCTGAGTTTCCTCGATCATCAGTTCATCCGTTGAAGAAATTCCTCGTTGGGGAGATAATTTTTTATCGGGGAGTGCATTCTTCGTTGGAGAACACAATCTTTGTTTGAGAAAATAATTCTCTAGAAGCACTCCTCTTGGCAACCCCTTCCTCCATATTCCTTCCAAAAAGTGAAAAGTTTCCAAATTATTGACTTAATTTTATCGAAATAAAATAATTTGGCATAACACATATGGAAAAATTAATGCACTACATTGGAAACATTATTTATCTCATTTAATTGGAATAATTAATGTTGGAGGATTTGAGAGGTTTTCTCTCAATTAAGGGGTTCGGGTGGTCCCCCATATATATTCAAAATTGGGGTCTGTTCAGGTGGTCCCCACCTCTTAACATTAACATGGGAGGTTGAGGCACCTGTGGTCCCCACCCCCATAACCCATGTTTATGGTTTTCTAAAATAAAAATGTTAGATATTTTTATTTTTTTCAATTTTTTCTTGAAAATATTAAAAAATTATCTTTCACTCGTGAACCACTGTTGTTAAGGTGAAGATCATCATAAGAGAATAATGGCGTTGTGAGTTCAAGTATTCCATCATATTTCAATTTCGAGCACCGGTTCAAATGTAAGAAATGACCGCTCGTGCATTTATTGACTGTACCCAAAAAAAGTTCAGAAATTCATTCTGGGAACCCCAGGCCTTAGAATCACGTGCTGTCAGTTTTTGCAGACTCATAAAATTCCAATATATTTAAAAAAATGACATTGAATTTCCGTGTCTTTTTAATTGAGGAATGATATTTTTTACCCTTTCATAGATCTATTATGTTCTACGATTAATTAGAGGATGATATTAGTGGTTATGGATTGTACATCCCAAATGTGGGTGTTTAATAATTCATCCCTCAAGTTGGTTGATTTTGGAATTATCATGGGGCCCCACATATTTTATTAGGGTCCATTAATTGAATTTTTATGTCATGAAAAAAATCATTAGAACCATAATATATTCTTCTTTTCAATATATGTGATTGGTTTTTGGTTGTTACTCCCACAAATCCCAACATACCATTTAGGATGAATTTTCTATAATTGATTTTTTAGTTTTTAGACATGTTCGAGACATTATTCAGATGTGCTCATGCATACTACATTAAAGCTATGACTCCTCATCATAAATGCTGGTTGTATCCAATAATGGTGATTGTAATGTACTATTTAACATAATATTAACCTGCATAATTTAAGTTCTTCAAATAAAAAATTAAATATAATAGGAAAATTTGTAATTATATGACATATATGACTTGACCAAATTAAATGTGAATGATTAACCGGATACATGTACAAATAAATACTTTTAATGTTTTTGGAATATAGAGGAATGAACCATGATTATTGAATATTCCTTGAATGGAATTAAAGAAACATTGTATCCAACAATTCCCTGTCATAATAATGAAATGAAATGATTTAACTAAGTGGACTTATTTAATAATTAAGATTTTATTAAAATTTTGCATGATAAAAGACCATATAACACCAGTTAAAGGAAAGGATTTAACAAAATGGAAATTACATGACATTATAATTTAACAGGTTTATCTTGAATCGAGTGCATCTTGGATTATTATTCGAGAATGACTTGACAACCCGGGAACCCCATTACAATTCAAGGAAAAAACATACATATATTGAGACCCACCTTGATCCTAATCATTTTCATTTTACGGATTCCTAGAATGATACTGTAGGATCCCTCAAATAGAAATAAAAGATTATGTCGATACACACCTTGGATCTAACATTAATAAGTAGGTTCCAGGTTTAATTCATAGAGGGCCCATCCTCTACATAGCAATGTTTTTCCTTGGATGATCTCCTAAGATTATATAGGCTTATTATTCTGGAATTCCATGTAATAAGATCATTGGATTACACTCTTACACTTATACACGATACAATTTTACTGAGTTGGAAACCCTTTAAGTCTTCATTGTGTTAGTTATTACATTAGAACTTCATTATTATATATAATTATAGTTTTATTTTTCATAACATGGAACAATCACTAATATTAACATGTGACATATTTAGATACTTGTAAAAATAAAATAATGATTTCTTTTCAAGAGTATACACCAACAGAGGGTTGATAATGGCACTTGGGTATTTAGTTAAATTGCATTGATTTTCTTTATATATGCATGTGTGAACACTTTGACATATCAATTACATTTACAATATGATATAGAAACTATTGGTGGTGGAAAAAATTGATTAATCTCTGACCCACTCCATGCACCATTTGTTGCCCAGGGAATATTACATTACTGCAATTGTTGATAAAGGGAAAGAGACAACTTCGAATAATTTAATTCTTTCTATTTAAGATGCAGCATTATAGGATATGTCTAAGATGTAGTCCAAGATTCTTGATAGATTCTTTTGATTTATATTATACAGTAGTGGAACATGATATTTCTATTTTCTTGAATCCATGTTTTCTATCTTTCCACATGACATATAAATGTTTTCCATTTTATTCTTATATGTTATTCCAATGAATTATGTTATTATTACTATTATCTATATTTTTTAATTTTCATTATTATTACATGAATTTCATCTACTATTTACCCCTAATTGTATTTATCCACTACGTTACACTTTGGTAATGAGGGAATTGTCTCCCAATGGACATACCCTAGGCACTCACTACTAGTAAGAAGCCTCTTGCATTTAGGGAGATGCCCTTGAGTCCTTATGGACCAACAGGCTTGAAGAACTGTTTATGTGCAATTCAAGTCTAAGATGTCCCATTAGATATATGTATGTCAATATGTATATGTGTATTTACAATTTCATTTGTCTATAAAATCACATAGAAGAAGATCTATTTTTGGCTGTGATATTCCCTTGAAATGGATTGATGTAAATTTTCATCCACATTCATTCCATAAATTCATAGTGAATATGTGATTAGTTATACATATATGGAATATTAGAGGATGAGTTTATAAAATCAATTATTATATCATGACTAATCAATAATAAGGAAATGGAAGATCAAAGATACCTATTACTTAGTATATACTTGACTGTGAATGTTCTTTTAGAATCATATTTTATCAGTTTTTCATGAAAAATTAAATAGTAATCATATTAGTCAATCCATTGAATGGGATAACCATATTGAGTATTATTTCCCACCATAGAAATAATACATCTTATCTCTAAATTATGTCCAAATTGATCCAAAAAACTATCCTTAAATTATATTTGAGTAATGAGAAATATTTTTGGTGTAGTTAAAGCTGATTATAGTTAAAATTACATTACAACAACTATATTGTTGTTGGATATTAAATTTATATTTCATTATTGTTTTTATATATTTTTATTAATGGGGTTCTTGTAGGTGTAATATGAAATTAATAGTATTTAATACATAATATATTTTTCCTATGTGTATATATATAAAAAATTTACTATATTTCATTAATATAGAAGGAGTAATAGTGTTCATTACATGTAATTCATCCCATTATGTAGTTAATTCCTTAATTCTATTCAGATGCCCCAAAACTAGTGGATACATGGTCATATTGTTCATTAATGCGAAATCATGGATCTAAAAAATATATATTAATTCTTTGAATATAGTATATATCAGTCACATTGTGAATTATTGATATGGTAAAAAATATAATCAAATATAATAGAATATCTTTCTATTTTCTCATAATAGGGAACATAGTTAATGATTTGATTGTTAATATACATCATAAATTTATTCTTGTTGATGAACACCATTTGATGAAAATTATATAATAGAACCATGTGTATATATAGCTTCAATGGATGTATCATACAAGATTCTAATATCTTTCACTTATATTTTTTTTGGATTCAGTAGATATATTTATTATCAAATTATATTATTTTTATATTTATAAAAAATTCTATAAAGATTTTTTATATTTGATAATTAAATGTTAAAAAAATTTAACTATAGAGGATCAGAACATATCAACAGTTGTATTTATAAGAACACTACATTTTTGGGATAGTATTTCAATGTAATATTATCGACCCTAAGATCCAAAACCCCATGGATGGTGGGTATATTTCCCATTAATTCATTCACAATAAAATAAAATTATGAAAATGGATAAATAACAAATGGAATATTGGTTATATAATCAATAACAGTAGATATAAATTTAATGTGGGTGAAATTATATCTTAGATAACGATTATATAGCATGATACCCATAAAAAGTTTCTCTTGATCCAAAAAACATCCACTAGGTGGGGAGTTTTATTCAGTGGAGAAACACTATAGTCAAATTGGTGTAGGAATTTTTTTTGTGTATTATCTAAGAAGTTCTTGGTTTGATTTAATTTTCTATGATTATTGATTTTAATGAACCATATTCAGGTGATGTGGTTTGATGTACCATTATAACCATCTCAAAAATAATATCCATTATATATGACAAAATTGATTTTCAATATAGACCTATCCCTAAAAAATTACATAATCTTGAGTTACTGGCTGAAATTTACTTTATTTCAATATGAGTTTATTTTTAGGTTTATAGGATTAGAGAATTATTCCATAACTCATAAACAACAGAACCATAATAAAATTCAAATTTGGAACATCAGAATAATTTTATATTTCTAAAAATAATTTATAGTAAATCACATCCAATTATATAACTCAATATTAAAAAAATAATTGCTGGTAAAAAAAATTGTGTGTCCAAATTGTCTTTCCTTTGAATATAATACTATAAAAGACTTAAAGACTTCTTTATGTATCCATGTGGAAATAAAACAATCTCAAGGAAGGTTTAGTTCTATTATAACTCATACAATTAATTTATATCAAGTGTTGGGGTAATTTTAAATTATTTTTAATATTATATTTTCCAATAATTACCTGATTTACTCATAACCATTACAATAAAAATTATTACTAATGTTAGTATTAATAACGTCGAAAAATAAATGAGATGGTTATAAATAATTTTTACATTATTATTCCAAAAATTGTATCCATCTTTTAAAATTTAATATAGATAATTGTATGAAATTAATGAAAAACTAATCTCATTGATGGAACAATAAAATGTGGTTTTAATGTATAATCTTTCAAAAGTTCTCAAATTTTTTATTTACAGCTTCAATGTGAAATTTATTAAAATGATCATAGTTGTTTTATATGATAAAAATTAACTAATCTTAATTTTTGAAAATTAAAATAAATATTTTAATACTATATGTATATGTGATAAAATGTATTTTTTCAATATAAAATTCAGCATTATTTCAGTAATAAGAAAAAAATTAAAACATTAAGTAAAACACAAAAAAATAAAACAAAGTAACTTTTGGTACACCTATTTAAAATTTAAACCTTATTTAAAAAAACCTATTGAAGTTTCAACCATAGTTTTAAAAAAGTAGCTCTATGAAAAGGATTGAAATTTTCATTTTTTGAAAATTACTTATTTTATGTGAAAAATTTTATTTGTTCATATAACATGTCTGTCAAAAACATAAATTTATTTTACAAAAATACATTTAAATATATATATATATATATATATATATCATTAATATAATGTAACCTGAGTGAATTTAATATTTATTAGTATAAAAAGATGATTTTGTACATTTAAATACTTTTTTAGAAAACATATTCTCTTATTTTACAACGAGTGTTAAAATAATTTATAAAAAATTGTTAAAAAAATTAAATATAATTCACTTCTAAAATATAATTTATTATATAAATTAATAATAATCATTCCTTACATTATAACGAAAATGTTATTACTGTAACATTTTAATATTAATATTTCATTGTTCATTTAAATCTGATGTCATGTATCATGTACACTATCAAGCATTGTGATTCCTTTTAAAAACACATGATGTTACATTCCCCCCACCCCATACCAAATTCTATCCTCATAATTTGAAATGTGGACCAAAAACTGGATGATTGACTTTACGAAATACCTTTATTGAAATCCCATATTGAAAAAAATACATGAATCTTCATCTTTAAAATAATGAAAGGGACGTATAAAGGTACAATGTGATAAAACATACTAGGGTTACATTTTGTTAATCCATGAAATGGATTAGAAAACTGTCCATAATGTTTTGATGTAGATTGATAAAAAAATTGTCATGGTCATTCAAACAATACAAAAACAAAAACCCAGTGATGGGTTATAAAGATATCAATGTTTTTTTTTAAAAATAAATGGATTATTTTTTGTTTCAAAATCGATTTATTATATTTTAGGAATTCATTTAATACATATAATAAGAACATAATGGATTATACTTACATGACAAGTATTGTTCTCCTTCGATCAATTTCCTCAACAAACTCATATTTTTCTCCAAATAATGAGTTTTCAAAAATATTTTTTCCCAATGGAAAATCTATAATATAATTCTATTGAATAACATAATCAAGATGAAATGAAATATATATTAAGCCTATCATAAAACTTTAACCAAACCAAAAATGGTTTTCACAATATAATATAATTATCCAAAAAAAATAAAACATTATATGATGAAAAACAACATCAATCTCCACTATTCAACAGTGATCCCCAATGTTAAACATAAACCATTTAATAAATAACTATCCTCAAAATTCATCAAAATATTTCCAACTAATATAAAATCCCAAAAATAATTAGGCATTGATCACATAGTGTAAAAGAGAAATTTTAACATTTATCTCCAAATAATATCGACCACTCTTAATGTCTCATAACAAAAATTTAATTTCCAAAATAACATAATTTCCAAGATATGATCATTCCTTATATAAATATCCCATATCACCATAATTTCAAAATTAAATCTTCTATTCATCCATAATATTATCGAAAATTTACTTATAAAATAAAATTCAATAGAATTCTATTTACATTGGCCAAATATGATTCAAAAAATGGTGAACCTCTTTTCAAATAACAGTTAATCCACAAAATAGAATTTCCAATATAATAAAAATATTTTTCCAAAAAAAATATTTTTATTATATGATCTAATTTAACTCAAAATAAAAATATTTACTAAATTGGGACATTAAATAGGCCTATGGTAGATGATCTATCCTTTTCCAATATGGTTGAGGGTTTAATTCCCATGGACATTCCACAGATGATAGGTTTTCACCTATCCTACTGGTTGTCAATTTTATAAAACTATATGATTATTATAAAATTCCAAATATATTATAAAATAATATAAAATAACCATTACATATTTTGACATTAATGGTCAACCCAGACAACTCATTTTATATCCCAAAATATAATGACACATAAATACCTCAAAAATGAATTTCTCCAAAAATATAATATTTCATCTTAAAATTTAATATCTTCATGCCTAAAAAAGGTTTTTCCAAGAATATTTACATTTTATCATTCTTTAAATTATTAACCTTTTATGATATCCATAACTCTTATGAAAATATCCTAATCAAAAATGTTGTCTAAACCTTTCATTTGATACCAACTATAATAACCCATCCTTTACACATTAAATAATCTTAACTTCATTAAAGAATTATAAAACCTTTCACAATTATGTGACTTAGTTTTATAGATTTAGATAATTAGTCCATAACTGATATAAAACAATACCATATAAATACAATGTGGACACTTCGAAAAGTACCTATTTATTCTATAATCTATAAAATTAAAATAAATATTGATCACATTTATGAAATTTATTTATTAAATTAAAAATAAAATCTAAAAATCATTAATCATCCCTAAGTAATGTCAAAATATTTTATAAACATGAAATTTTAATTTAAATATCAGTAATGGAAAATAATAGAAATGGTTAGTTTTGTAAAAACTGTGAAAAATCATATAAATTTTACCTCTATCTTTAGGATCATTGAGAATTAGAATTAAAATATTTTCACATTAAATAAAACAAAATTATTTTCTAAAATAAATACAATAAAACCAATATCATGAATAAAATCTCCTTTTGGTTATTTAGGATATTATATAATAAAATCAATTTTAGTAACCTTTTAATAAGAATAACACTATGGATGACATCCAATAAATCTATTACAGGTTTACTGGGTGTTATATGGGCCATAACAAGTTAATATATAATGGGCCTACCCTCCACTATGTGGTCTATCTCATGAAATGTTTTAACTTGAATACTAAATGCCATCTATGTACCCCATGTTAATCTATTATGGGCTTAACTTTTGATATATAGGCCACCCCATGTATTAGATATATCCAGTTCAACAATTTCCTATAATCATAAAGTAACATATCTTTAATAAAAAAAATTCATCCTATACCCATTTTTAAAATGAATTTAGTCCCATATGAACACACTTTGCGATAAAAATACCATTTTCCATTAAGAACCATGTTTCAATAGCAAAACAAAATCTTCATTGAAAATTCATTTTCAACACAAATATAACGAAAAATATAATATTATTATTTATTAATAGAAATAGGAAATAATGAAAAGGAATATTACAATAATATATTACTGAAGGTGGGAAAAGTGGTTTTCACCATAAAATTTAAGAATAAACCATTATTTTTGTCGTTTGTCAAAATGATTTGTATGAAAATACATATAAAGATTAATTTTTGTAAATATTTCAATAAAATTAAAAATATATATGAATTTCTAAATAAAAAACATATATATCAATATAAATAAATATTTAAAACAACATAAAAAATATTAACATAGATAAAAAGATTTCATAATTAAATATTCATATATTCAATGTGTCCCATACCACATTATACGTTTAAATATTAATATCCATGAAATAATAAATTTAACAAAACTTTAGATAACATGATTATAGATAAAATAAAGAAAATAATTTTAATAGTGGCTATATATAATACTTATGAAATAATAAAGGGTTCATAAAATCAAGAAATTAAATAATGAAAGTAGAGTTAGACGAAATCTCTTACATTGATTTTGTCATATCCCATAAGTTCCTTTTCATCCTGAATAATAAAAATAGTTTAATTTTTTTACATTTCTGATAATTTTGATGGATTTAATTATTACTTTTATTTCACATGATATAATGTTATAAAAAGTACATAATTATATATGTTTGCATTGGAAATTTTGAAGATAATCATTAAATGTGTCCAAAATGTCTTTGGTTTGAATTATATAGAGAACATTATACTATGAAAATTATAATAACATTAATATTAGTTAAATAATAATAAATTTTATAAGTAATTTATACCTTTAAATCATAAAATGTAAATAAGGTTTTCAAAAAAGATAAACATTACAATCACTGAGATGGTAGGTCGTACTTACACATGAGAAACATATACATTTTTCAAGGATCGTTATGGAGAAGGTAATTATTAATTAATGTTTATAGAATGATGAGAATATCATAAATATATAATGAAAAATTTATATATACTTATATATAACAAGTATGTGATACGGTGATGAAGAATGAATAACATCTCGTTGTAGAGGTGATAGTTCACACATACCTAGGTACGACAATATTATTTTTATTGCATGGATAGCAAAGAAAAATAATGATATACTATTTTCACAAAACTAATTAAATGTAATTAAAATAATATATATTCATTAATTTCTTCATTATAACTTTTCATGATATATGGTAATGGGAAATTAATTATATCAGTTCGTAGTGGTAACAATTCACATATACAAACAAACGACTAATTCACTTCACATTTTATTGATTTAAAGATGTTTTAGTTGATTATATTAACACAATAAAATATTAGTTTATTTTATATAATTGATTTATTATCTCATCATTGATGGATAATATTTGATGTAAGTGTGAAAATAAATAAAATAGAAACAATTAATTAAAAATGATACTTATTCTTCTGGGAATTACATTTAATTATCACCTTAACACATAGTGTGCATTATACATAATAAAATTTATCATGAATGTTGGAATGGATTTTAAGAAGGTATTTGGGAATACCATTTCTAAAAAAATTGGTTCTTACGTGTGAATTAAATAAAATAATTTGTTACCTGTTATCGAATAGGGGAGTGAAACTATTGAAACTCATCAATATATTAAATTAATATATATTAAATATTTATTAAAAATGATTCATAATTAATTTTTAATATATACTACAATTTTGGGCCGAATAATGTAATTTTTTTGAATATTTGATATGTTTTTACTACTTTTTAATACCTAACATTATCTTTTAATCCCAAATTATATCGTAAAATCTTGTAATTTACATTTTGAGGGTTAATATAATTACCATAAAATGACAAATGACCAAAATTGGTTAATTGATGAATTATTTTAATTATAAAAATATATTCTATTAATGAAATATTATTATTAATTTTATATAATATAATAAAACACTATTGATTTTAAAATATCCTCAATGTTAATTTTGACATTATTCATTATTTGACATTTTTCAAATATCATAACAACATGATATCTTCTAAAAATTAAATTAAATCATACTTAACATGTCAATGTATTTTGTGAATTGTTTTATGATATTAATTATATCAATTGAAGTTTATTTTAGTATTTTCAATATCATATAATTTTTTTATTTTAATTAAACAAAGATTGCATGATCATTGTGTTGTAATTTAATTTAATTAATTTTTCCAAAAAAAAATTAAAATAAATTACAATGATGTTTATATTTTTTCTAAATCTAATTTATACTCAATCATATTCCTTATATAACCCCATATAAAAAATTATTCACTACTATAAAACAAAAGTCGTAAACATATTTCTTCCATTGAATATAATACTATAAAAGTGTTAATGTCCACAACGTGGTTAAAAGTTGCCATAAAACCATCCTAAGGAATATTTTGGATAGAAAAACTAATCAAATAAAATTAAGAAAATTGTTAGGGTAATTTAATATTATTTCTAATAATATTTATTACATTAATTACACTATTTTCCCTTAAATTTGGTAATAAAAATATTACAATAGTTACTATTATTATGGGAACAAATGAAACAATATAAAAAATATAGAACTTATGATTAAAAATATGAAATCCATTTATAATGATTTAGATTATAAAATTGGAAAAAATTCATTAAAAATTATTCATGTTGACGGAATATGAAATCACGTTTTTAATGTAAACTTTTTCAAAATATCACAATGTTATTATATCAAATTTCGATGTGAAATTTATTTTTCGGAACTCAGTAGAATTAAATAATAAAAAATGTTTTTATTCTACTTTAAAACCATTAAAATTTATAATTTAACACTATAAATATAATTGATTAATAAATTGTTCTCAATTGAAATTTTGTATTTTTCACTATTCATCATAAAATGCATCTTATCAGAAAAATACAAATAATTAAATTTAATTAAATTTTTATAATCCAATGAAAATTAAATTATTTTAATTTTCAAATTGATCTTATTAATGTGTCAGAACAATATTTATAATTATTTTACCATTAAAAGGCTACAAAACATCATTTATTGATAAAATAAGTGTTTTATGAGTATAATTTCATTTTTCTGTATGTCATGTATGGAAAACATATAAAATGAATATTAAAAATATAATTGAATATATATATTTATTTATTTAAAGCTTATAATCAATTAAGAGCGAATTGTTTATTTATTTTTATAAAACTTACATTCCCATTTGTAAATGCTTTTTCAGAATAACAATTTTTAATTTTAAAAATGGTTTTAAATTTATTTAGAAATAATATTCCATGAATTAATTATATATACATGAATAAAAATTATTTTCATTTCTTAATTAATACTATTCATTATTGATATTCTAAAATATATGTTATAATGGTAACATTAAAATAATAGTATTTAATTATTCATTTAAGATTAGTATGGTGTACCATGAACGCTATATGAAAATGTGTTTCCTTTTTAAAATATATTATGTAACATTCTCAAACAATTGTTCCTCTTGTATTATATGGTGTCATGATATTTCAATGACCACATAAGAATGTCCCATGACCTTGTCAACCCTAGGGCTATGAAGCCACATCCCGATAGAAGTCTACTGAGTACGCATCAAATTCAATGGAAATATATAGATGATTTGGTATATAATAATTGTAGGAATGGTTCCAGATGATTTTACCCTATAAATAATTTTATTTGAATCTATAATGGATGGTATGGACTATTTCAATAGAGTGGTTATATATACAATTCCATGTATATAAATTACATTTCCTTCAAGTGATATTGGACAATTCAATGATGTGAGATATTTGTGTAGGAAAATTGTAAACATAATGTTAGTAATATTGAGAAAAAATATATGATAAATGTGGCATTATATATTACCTCTAGACATATTTGAGTAATATGGTGTCATTCAAATTAATTTGTAGTAATTCTACCATGGTGGGAGGTATAGTTTATTATGTATACAGTCTGTGGAGTGATGACCATATCTGTGCGACCATATTATGTAGAACAAATAATTTTACAAGGTTATATTGTGCATATATATTTGGTTCATTATTGATTATATATTCACCTATATGATTAATTATAGTATACCATTATCATTTTTAGGATGAAATATTGTGTTAGTCTAAAACTATGCATTTTTTATTGTAAAATGAATGACGTGGAAATTATCAATATGTTTCAAATACCATATATTAGGGACTTATTTCAAAATTTGTGATGAGATTGAGTCTTTTAAAACCATATTAATAGATTAGGGTGTCATTAATTAATCATTCTTCATTAATTCTCCTAGACGATTACATTAATGCTAAGGTATTTCCACTATGTGTGAATAGTTATTATATTTACAGTGGTAAATGCTCAAAATATGTGATATTTTATTATTTGATGAGTTTTTTTATTAATTTAATGTTTTATTATTTTTTTCTTCAAATATATATATTCTTGTTACATAGATAACGATGGTATTTGGAAGAATAGTATATTAGTGTTGGACACCCTATGAGAGAGTTAACTACATGGGAATGTAATGAGATTCGTATTCATTAGGCTTCAATTTAATTTACATAGTCATATATGAAGGAGGTAGGAGTTTTTCTCAAACATGGAAAATCTGAGATAAAATTTCATTAAATAGAAAAGTAAAAAAATATTATATAATATTATATTCATAATCATGGTCAGGTATAACCATCAATTCCTACAAATCTTTTCCTTGAAATCAAACACTTTTTATTCCAATAAATCAATGGATTAACATTGTTTGGATAGTGGTGTTTCAAATAACCATAAATTTTTTAAATGAGAATATGACTATATCCTTAGTTCATATTGTAAAATTAATGGGTATGCTATATATTTAATATTTGGATTATTACCATTCATTATTGGGTGGTGTGATGTTGCAAGGGAATTCCATTTTTACCTATGGTTTGATGAATCATTGAAATCATGAAAATAATTATGGTAAATAGGATATAGATTTGATTAATTTCCTTATGACTAAAACAATTGGAGTTTTTGCTTTCAGGGTGTGAATTTCCTCTCTTTTATATAATAAAATATCCAAACAATTTTTTTTAAAAATGTGACATAAAGTGATAGGGTGATTCTTGGTGGAGTGCCTCCTGTATAATCATTTTGAGATATCATATACCATAGGATTGGGTATTTTTAGGGAAGGAGATTCAGATCATAATAACTAATGTGAGATGACTCAAGGTGCCCATGATGAGTATAGATTTGTTGAGATATTCGTTATCGTGCACCATTATATATGATAGATTATGGATCAAGGATTCTTGTGTTAGTTGATAATCATCTCCACCGTGATGCAGTTATCTATGGATTATTAGTTGAATGAGGTAGATATAATGGTTTTTTAAAATTCCATTATCCATAAAGAGGATTCCAGGGGTTGTACAAAAGGTGGTATAGAGTAGATCCATTTTTTAGGATGAAAATTCTTTCATGTGAATTAATGAAATATGAGATATTAATGATCCATAATTTTATCTTTTTAGTCCACCCCAACAAGGATAAGATACACCAAAATGACATAAAGATTTCATATTGGTCTATGTTCAACCCAGATATTGTATATTTTTCTGATTGATTCCATACCTACCATTGGGTGAAGTATGTACATTTGTTCTAAGATAATATTTTTTATCCTTTCAGTAATTTATGTTGAATTAGAATAATATATCAATGGATTTTGTCGAAAACATTCAATGAATTTCATGAGGTATTGAGGTAATATGGTTTATTGGGAATATAATCATGGAACACTACCATTTCATTTATATTAGTTATTAGACTCTGGTAAACTTCCCAATCAACTAGTTTTTTGATGAGACTTTAAAGCACCATGTTGTATCTGTAAACATAATATATGATATAAATGCAAGTTTCACATTTATGTTTTAGAGAAAATTATATATATACCTTGGTATAATGATTTTATCATTATTACATTCCACCAGTTTGATAATTTCCAGTGATAGAGAAGACTATTCAGAATGTAGAGGATATATTGAGATAATACATCATGGATTTTAGTGGAAACATAAAGATAAAATCATATTAGTATAGTTTTTATAAATTAATTTCTACTATTATATAATTGACATATCGAAATTTGTGTCTTTTTATGGGATTCTATTTGGATCGACTATGTGTTGAGGAGAGTTAGTATGGGTAATATAATTATCCCATGATATATTTTATAGCTTTATGAGGGAAATTCATACAAACTGTAAACATATTAGGGTCAATTATAGTTATGTGAGGTCTTTTTAATCAATTGCAGGATGCCTTTAGTGTTCACGGTGGTGACTATATCTTTTTAAAGATCCTTGAATGTTCTGGGTAATGAATTATTAAAACTATTATCTATCTATATTAAATGTTGAAATGTAATTTTATGATTACATTCTAATATTGAATGTTTTTATATCATATACCCAACCATCATATATTAATCATTTATACTATATAACATATATATCCATGAATGAAGAATACCATTAGAATCCATCACGTATTATAACATGGGATGATCTATATATAGAAGGCTATTTTAACTCTCCATTAGGATTTAAGCAATAAAAATTATCAAGAAATACATCCATGATACGATTCACTACTGGAGGGAAATCATCCTAAAGTAAACTATAATAAACTAGAAAGAGATTTTAAATCTACTATGTCACTCCACCTAGCCAATGATTCTCTAGTCCAACTCTTCCAACCTAGATATCCCACCCACCCTTATATAGGTAACTTCTACCCTCAGGTACTGTAAATGATACCACATGGTGATATAAGTCTACTAATAAATGAATGTGAACTATCTAGTAAATTATGAGAATAAAAAAACATGTCATATTTAGAAGTAATAAGTTCAATAATAAAGAGTAAATTCCATCCTCAAGGGGGGGATCCCTAAATAAGCATATTTTCTCTTTTTGTACCCCTATCAGTGTATGAAATTATATTAAACCATAATAATTTTATATATCTTTTCCATGAAATTACACCATATATAAAGAGGAAAATATGTTCAAAAAAACCCATATCAAAGAAAGAAAATACTATAGTTGATGAAATTATAATAGTACCTCATACTATAGATAGTCCCACAGCCTGATCCATAGGTACTGGATATAGTGCCTGAAACTCCCTTGATCCATGGTCATATGCAATAGATGGACTACCAAGATCAAAACTGCTCTGCTAGAAATTTTGGGGGATAGGTGTCTAGCTTCCACGACCTCAATCGCATCTTCTGCCAGACCTACCAGTGAAATTCCAACACCCCAGATGGTACGGAATAAAATAGCTCACTACAGATGGTGGATATAGTGCAGATCCTTTTCCACTCAAGTCTTTTTGAATGGTCCAATAGAATCACTAGAGAATCCCCGAATAGATGAATGATCGAAACTCTAGTGGACATATATCGCATTGAGGATTTATTTTGTCCATCATCCACACTGATGTCACTCTTTAGATATATTGGAAGGGGATCTTTGGTTTTCACTTACCTGGAGAAAAACCACGATGGAATGTTTCCTTCCACCAAAAGAACATCATTCATGTCGTGTAAATGATCCTCTATACCGGCGGCCATTACCATCCCCTAGGTTATGGTCATTTATAGTACATTGATTGACTATTGATGAAAAGGTAGCCATGCGAAATACATTGACCTGTGTATGGATGGAATACACAATCCCATCATCAATTCGTCTAACACAAGAATTATCATCACAATCTAGAAGAGTTGAAAAGTGTTGTACCTTTGGGAAACTTACTGAATATTCAATAACTTACACAAAACCCTCCTCAAAATGTGTAAACTATTTTCCTCTATAATATTTTAGCATTTGAGGAAGGAACTCATAATATAAGGAAGTCTGGAAATCTTCCCATATCAATCACTTGTGAAGAACATCCGGAATAATCACATCCCAATAGCACTTGGCCTAATCCCAATGATTTTTTGGTGAAATAATGACTCTCCAGTATTGATGTGATTACAAATTTTCAATGATATACAGTGTGGATTCTATCCAAGATGTAGCCCCATTTGGACTACCATCCCCTGAGAAAGTAGGGGTATGATGCTACTGCAACTCATGGGTGAGATAAAAAATCATGGGAACAAGTCTTGGAGCACCAGGAATGGACATCATTATATGTACGAAGCTATCACAAACATGTGAATAGTTTTTATATATCATTTTAAAAAGGTGGTTCCTTGAGTGGAACTTCTAGAGACCAGACTGAAGGCTCATCACCCACCACATCAAAAGTATGGTTCTCACCACCTTCCTGGTTAATTATAGGAGGGAAATGTGGTTGGATTGGTCTAAATATGCCAAGAATATGCCATATAAAAATCATCAACATAACTATAACGTCAGTAGTGGAAGATGATTGTATGAAAACTCACTACCCATGGAATACTACCAGAACAACCCAAATTGATGGTTATGTGTCGGTAAGAGATCTTGTATAGATTTCATTTCATTTTACATTTAGTTACTAGGTTCAATCCTTTACCATTAGTAAACATGATAAAGGAAGGATAATGATGTGAAAATAATTAATTTTAATTGTGGTGATTCAATTTTAAATGGATATCCCTTTTTTGTGAATCAGTTCACATGCGCCTATCACAACAAATGACACTAATTTATTTATATAATAATGGATTGACATGATAAATTACTCATCCAAACCCATGAGGGGCCATACACCTTATCAATTGAGACAAGAAATCACTCAATCATAACCAATAGTAATAAAAGAATAATCTAAATATCAGAGTAGATTTTAAGAATCACATGAATATCATGAAATGAAAAATAGAGAAATACACATATATGGCATGGAAATATGAATGACATCGGAATCCAAGGTGCCTATAATGATGCTTTTAAAAAGTATTTTTTCCTCCATTTCATCGGGCCATGGTTGAATGAAAATCCCAAAATAGAGTAATAATCAACAACATAACAAAGCATTGCATCTCCCAAAGGAGAAATAATGTCAACTGTAATACGAAAATAATAACAACAATTATATTTTTATCAACATTTCTTTTACCCTGATCATGGTTTTGTGATTCCCATGCCTGACTTTTTTCTATTCCCCAAGTGTTCATAATCTCTAATATATTGTCTCAAAATATAAAATCAAGAAAAAATCCTTTGAAAACATATTGTGACATCCTGGACCCAGCTTCTACCTAATGGGTGCCCCGAGCCTAGGGGGCCATAGGGCCTCAAGTGTATATCCTCAAATGCTAGCGACTAAATACTAGCATCAAGGTCCTAGGATGTGTATGTTGGGAAACTATTCCCTCATTACCAAAGTGTATCTCAACAGGTGAATATAAATAGAGGCAAATAAAAGATGAAATATAAGTACATAGATTGACTAGGGGAAAATAGAGATAACATCAACAATAACTGAAATCACTAGAATAGAATTTAACAATAGATGCTATTTCATGTAACTATAAAATTGGAAAACATGAACATAATACAGAAGGAATTACATGTTACAAAAAAGTAAAATTGAAATAAAATGTCTAACTTAATCATCCCGAGATCCATCTCAGCCCTCTACTATCAAGAACATTTTAAAAGAACCAGACATCAAGTGTTTAAATCCATTTTCATTACTTTATCAACATATGCATTCATGTAATCTACTCTGGTTACAAAACTATTTGTGGAGAGGGTGTGAGGTAAATCTCAATGGGCCAAGACAAATGACATATATAACATTCAACAAACGTAGTAGAAATGTAACAGTGTAGAAGAATGCATATATAATGTAATGCTATAAAATGTGACTAAATATGAAATAAAATTCTTCAATCCTGTGTTGATGTTTGAAAATAACTATTCCATTAATTGATAATTATCATTTTATATATAAGATACATGTTAACATTAATGAATGCTCCACAATATTATTATGAAACCTAAAATGATATTTAATAATGATGATCCAAGGTATTAATAATGGAAATGTAGAACTCAATGGTCACCAACTCAATAATAAATATATCATGGAATGGATATGATTTTAATCCAATGAGTATTGTCCATGTCATTCCACAATGAGGTGTCTACAAAACCCATGGTGATAATCGACGGTATGATGGGGAAAAGCAGATACATGGCATATGGGATGTAATAATAACACCAAGTTTCCAATGATTCATATTTATAGTATATCTAATGAATACAAGGTTAATATATAAGGGATCATATTTTTTCATAGTAGGCATCCAATGAATAGGCTAATACCATGATCTAGGTCGGTCTCAACCAATGAAATAAGTATCCTTGAATCAAAATGGGATTCCTAAGTGCTCATGGAATTCTCTGATCAAAATCCATGGCGAGCTTGATTCCGACCAATCCAATTTTATAATGATGACATGTAATATTTCATTTGGTTTAAGCTATGCCATTCATTTATGTTATATGGTCATATAGAAATATACCATTATTAATCAATAAGTCCATTTGGTCCTAGCATTTCTTTTTATTAGGGCGACCGGTTTCAGGAGCCTAAAACCATTTGTTTAATCTATTGAAAGGATTTTCAATAATTGAGGTCCAATAAACATACACCCATTAATGTGTTATGGGTTGATACATAAATTAAACCTACTAATCATAGAAAATTAATCCGTTCAATTCATATATTTATTAATCATGCCAATATCCATTTATCATATAATTTTCAATTAAATCACACACCATATGAAGGTCATGTCGTGCACATACATGGTACATTCCATTGTGAATTTCATAATACAAATCAAGCCATTTAATATAGAAAATATTTCTCTTCAAGGGTCAAGAAAAGTCACACCTGAACGAAGGATCAAATATGTCAAATACTAAAAACCCCATTATAGAATAACATCATAAGTGGTATGGATAGTGTTTTGTTCATAACCAATAAAAATTAATCCCATATCTGGAAAGTGCATATCCACATTGTTTAAATAATTATAAGAATGGCCTATAAATTCTGTAAACGACACCCGATGAAATTTCTAGGGCACCATAATTCAACTCCAAAATCAACAAACTTAAGGGACAAGTTAATGAACACCATCCCAGTGCTTGTTTGAATCTCCCGCATCATTATTAACCTAAGATTTTTCTTAGATCAGTGTAGATATATGAAATGGATAAAAAATATCACATTTTTATATCAAGGTCGAGAGAAAAAGGGATAGAGACTGGAGTAAAGAGACATGAGAACCTAATGTTCTCATCCAATAAGATGAAAATAATCTCAATTAGACATCAGATGAAGTAGTTCTCTTAAACCCTTATTTATGTCTTCCAAAAGATACAAAATTATAGAAATGGTATGCAATATTTCTGGTTTGTGGATTATTGACGATTGAGGGGGTAATTAGATTATTGTGGGAAATGTTATAAAATTACCCCCAAACTGGCTTCTACATAGTTTGATGGCACCATTTGAAAACCCATGTATAAACCATGAACAATTACATACGCATATGTGGAACTTTCATGGTTATGCTACATGGCTATACACTAACCATGTGAGGTGGATCTGTCTAGAAAATCACCATCCACATATTTAAGTAAACCATGTGCCAACAATGTGCAACAGTGCATCACGACTACATTCCCCAAAAATATGACTTCCAGGCTCATAACAGGATGAAAGCACCCCTAAAAACTCTTCTAATTCATTATGAATCCATATAAGGGACAAAGTAATGAATTAGGTTAAAAATAATGAATTCGTACTTAAGTGAAAATCCAAGTTCTTATAAGTAATGTTACATATTAAATATATATTTTAAAAATGTTAACTATAGAAATTTGTATGACACTTAATTATTTAATGTAAACATCAAGAATAGGCCCTTGAATGTATATAATAACTATCTTGTGAAATATTCGACAGAATAAATTTGAATTTAGTTTTGAAAGGATTGAATAATTTTAAATTTTCAAAAATATTCTTGTTGAAAAACAACATCTCAAAAAGATTATGAATTATTTAGCAATCAAATATATTTTTCAAAGGGATAAAATAATTTTTTCCCAATATTGATGGAAACCATTGGAAATAAGGAAAATTTTTACAAGGAGGTAAAAGAATCATTTAATAACATGTGAATTATTCTCATCAATGATATATATATTTTTGCGATAAATTATGTCATGATAAATTTTTTGAATTAAAATTAAAATTATCAACAAAGAGGAAGATCAACTACTATGAATTGAATTTTCATGGTGGTAAAAACCAATAATTCAATTAGGATCTTCAGTAAGAATCATTATAAACCAATAACGATAGATGAGATAAAAAACAGTTTCAACACTAATGTATTTTTATTCAATAGCCTTTTATGATATGTTTATATTTGAATCCTAAATCCCGACGTATTAAATTAATATTGTTTAAGTAATTTATTCAATGATAATAATACCATGTAATAATTCTCATGGTGCAATGTATGAAATTTATCTTTTGAATTTGAATTTTGTACAAAGATCCCCTTTAATTATTTATTGACTTAAACTAAATCACATGAGTTACCTTCCCAAAAATAAATACCATAATAACATATTTTAGATCAGTATTAATATAAATATCCTTTTAGATGGATCATATATATTTTTTGTAACCATGTGTATTTTATCATTGTAATATATATTTAATACTTGATGGGAGTTATCATGATTGTTCTGAATTAGTTTCATAATATTTGAATATTTCCTGATATGTATTCTTAATATCATCATTATCATATTATAAAAAGTGTTGAAAATTATCTTTTTTATATTTTTTTCAATGATATAATTTAATTTCATGGGTATTTTATTTATTATTTATTATTACACAATAGGTTGTATGTTTGTTTCCATAATTAATAACAAACCATCGATGATTACATAATTAATGAATAAATAATTAATATTAACAATAATGGAAAAATCATTTTTACTTATTAATGTTCAATTTATGGTTTGACACAGATCCATTTTTGGAGTATATAACGGTGTTCCCATTAGTGGGTGAACAAACCCAAAAAAAGATGTTATAATTTATTGTAAGTATGGATATGAATGACTTTTGGAATAATAATATCATTATAAAAAAGAAAAGGAAATTATTCATATTTTATTATAGTTGAGAATAGATATTGTTAAATTTAGTATGGAAACTTTACTTGAAAATATTGTTTTAATTTATGAATAAATTTATTATCTCAGAATATTCATTTGGAGTGCATGGATTTATATTGATTTATTATTGTTAATATTACAAAAAAATCATAATTAATAATTAATTAATTAAAACCATGTAATAAATAATATTTAAAATAAATTAACCCAACTCTATATCCATCATTGAATGGTGGTGATATAAAATAATATATGTCTTCAATGGGGGTTGTAGTTTTCACATTCATGTGATCAATGATCTCATTACCATCGATTGAATTGATAAGAAATTAATAATTCTTATATCATATATATATTAAATAATATATATATATATATATATTATATTATATATACTTTTATTTACAATAAATAACATATATATTTATATATTATAATTAGTTCATTATATACATATAGTAAGAATGGGTTTAGAGGATAGTGGATGAGTCCTTCTAAAATGAGTGACCTTGGGGAATTTATTTTTGCTAGTGGATACTGAAATTGAATAGGTTCTCAATATGTAATAATTTTGTTATAGATTCTTTTGAACTTCAAACTAGTTGATAGGATTTAAATGGATATATTTGCGATCATATTATAGGAGAAACATTGTGCCAAATCATTAAAAAATAAAGATATATATAGCATAAGAATAGTATTACATGTGTGTTTGTTGAATTGGGTTTGGATTTTGGTATAATATATTTTTCTATGATTTTATAACCTATCAATGATACCATATAATGTCTATGATTCAAATTTATTTTTTATAACAGGTGAAAATTTAGAATAAACTTATTAACATTTATAATTGTTGAATAAAATTATATTATGGTAGTTATTTTATCTGTAAAATTGTATAATGAGATCTGATTAAAATTTCTATGTAATGATTTATAATTTTTTGTCCATTTTAACTATAAAAATTTCAAAATTTCAAAATGTTATAGTTTAAAATATATCATGTAATATGTTGTCAGACTATTTTTTTAGAAATTGTCATTTTGAAATTATGTGTTAAAAATATTCCCTATCATCGATTAAATATTAAATCAATTTTAATATCTTTATATATATTTTTAAAAAACATATTCGATTAAAAATATACATAGAATATCTTAATTAGTTCTCTTAATTTTTTTATGATAATATTTTTTAAAAAAAAATATTTAAACAATGGAAATATAAATTTATTTTGGTGACATAAATTTTGACCTAAAAATGAAAATTAATAATTAAATAATTTGTATATTATGTTTGAAAATATTAAAATTAAATTATATAATTCAATTCCTAAATCTGTTAAAAATAATGTTTAATATTACCAAAGAGAAAACAAAGAAAATTTAAGAAACAAAACCCCTTTAAGAATTTTTTTAGTAATTCCCTTCTAAAAAATATAAGATGGATGATAAATAACTATATTATATATATTATAAATAAATTCTATTAAACAATCATCTTACTATTGTATAGAAACCAATATAGTGTATGAGACTAATTTTTTTTGTCAAAATAATATTTTACTCCAAATATTTTTATTTGTGACCTCACAATGTAAATTGAATATTATTATGAAATTGAAATTAAAAAATATTATTATATATCTTCATAAACATTTTAATCAATTTACTTCTATATTTACACACATGATAAAACACTATATTTTTACAATTACATAATGTTTCAGGATTACTTTTTGTTTTGTGTTCTATATTAATAAAATTTTAGAGGACATTATATTTTAATGGAAATAAATATTTTTATATTATTTTAGATCTATAATATCTCACCTTAAAAAAATTTCTCCCTCAAAATAATCATAATCATCAAAAATAAATTTGGTAAGGTCAATAAAATTTATATGAATTACTAATTTTAAATTATGAAATTTGGTTTGTAATAATATCAATTATGATCAAAAATGAAATGCCTAATTAATCTTAATATTTTTAACTTATTGCCCAATTTTTCACCAGGAACTTTTATTTCTATTCCATATGTTTCTTCACTGGAAGGATTTTTTAGCTATTTTGAAAGATTTCTGTGTCTAACTAATCATACATTCATGTAATCTATGATGTTAAATATTATTTCATTAAAAACCTTTGTCAAATAAAGATCCATGAGATTATATTATTACCTTCTTTAGTTTTATAGATAATTCTCTACTATAAATTTTTTAATAATAATTCATGATAATTGGTTTGAAATAATAATTAGATCACTCACATAAATTATTCTCTTAGTAGTTTTATTGGTATAAAAATCACAACATTATTTATGGTTCCCGTCGTTATTTTGACTCCATTAGGATACATCAATAAAATCTAAAAAATGACTTCACATTATTGATAACCAATTGTCAATGTAAGTGATTTATATTATCTTATTTAGATAAACTATTCACAATAAAAATTTATTATACTTTTAAATAAGGTAACATGGTTAAATGTCATACTAAATAACCCTTAGTTATATCTTATTTTATTTAGGTTGAGATCACTGTTATTTCCTATTCTAATTTACTAAAAAACTAAATCCTTCATAGTTGTATGTAATGTAAATGTGATTACAAAATGAAATTACCCCATGGGTGTCTATCTAAGTGTTCATAAATAGTTCCAGTACCCATATATGAAAGTGAATAATTACTTCATACTCAACCTTACTTTTTTTACTCCAAGTTGAATATGTGGCATAATCACATCTACCTGACAGTATCCAAAAATGTTGTAATTTCATGGAATTCCATAAATATAAATATTACAAAAATAATGAAATGTCAACAAATAAAATGAAATTTAATTTGATCCCATCCCTTGTATTTTCATTAGATTTTTCTTATCCAAAATCATAAAATATTTTAAACAACCTCAACTAACTAGTTTCGTATCAATACCATATCAATTCAGATGAACATTAATTTATCAACAATTATATTATACAGGACTAAAATATTATCATATTAAATTATCTGAACCATTATTTGTTTCTAGATATTAATGATGTATATATTTTCATCAAAATTACATTACATATATAAAATAAAACTTATCATTCATTTCCAATTTCAATTATGAATTGAGAAATAAGGAATTTGAAAAAAATATTTACAAAAAAAAATCTCTACCACTTTCAACTATAAATCATTTCCCCCAAAATATCTTATATGATTAATGTATTATATGTCTTAAATATATACTATATTTTCTCAAAAAATGAAATTCTTTTAGAAAATTAGAATGTAAAAACATTCTTCATAACTTCTAGAATTGGAAACATAAGAAATTATTCATCTTTAATTCTCTTTAATGAATAAAAAATGAAATTGTAATCTAATTGGAAAACATATGGGGGTCTAAATAAGAGTACTATATTAATAAATAGATGATATTTACATTATTAATACCATGTTCATATGATTATGCAGCATGACAGTGAAATTTTTCTGCAATAAAATCTTGAGACATGCGTAAGTATATCCCCATAGTTCATCAGTATTCTGTCAAACAATTATTCATTCCAATGTTATTCATTGATGTATCATAGAAACATTAAAATTAATTCATCCAAGGTATCATAACAATGATATATATATATATATATTACTTATTTAACCAAATATTTTGAGTAAAATTAGGTAAAATCATTTCTATGTCTTACATTATGTGTACCACAAATATAAATGCCCCAAAATTCCATCAATTGAAAATAAAACTATGAATTAAATCATATTGTTGATAATAGGAAACAATTTCTTCTGATATATTATTAAATATGGTGGATAATATCTTCAAATTTTATCATGTACTTTATTATAGTTCAATAACATAGATGGAAGGTACATGTTTATGAGCATTAAAAAAAATCCATTGAATAAATAAATACTATAAACCATTTGATGATATTTATTTATAAAAGATGGAGATTAGGTGTTTCACTATTGTATCAACCATTTTTATAGATTATTATTCATATAATAGGGAAAATATTGTTGAAATATTTTTTTTCATATAATATACACATAAAATGATATATTTTGAATCATTTTTAATTTTATCTTAAAAATTATATTTCATATCAAACAAAAAAGAAATATTAAAAAAGATTAAAAGAAATTTTTTGAAAAAAATAATTTCTGAAACTAAAATCATAATAAGGACCATGAAAATAAAACAAATATAAAATATTAATGATTGGTAAAATATATAAAATTTCACTTTCAAAGGATGTAATACCTTTTTGTTTTTTTAAATATCCATATTGAAAAATGACATCATATATTGACTATCAACCCATATTTTTTTAATATTATAGAATAATAATATTTAAGAGACAATACATAACCAATAAAAATGATTAAAATTATAAATGAGAAAATTTATGTGGATTAAAATATAGAAAATGAGGGGATACATTCGTCAAGGTGGATTGGAATTATTTTGAATAATGAAAAAAAAAATTGGAAATAAATTTATGAATAAAAAATATGAAATAGAAACATTATACATAAAAATTATAGAAATATAATGTTACTGAAATTAGATTGTTAGGTTATATTAAACCATATTGGGAATAAGAATATTTCTAAAGAGGCTTTTTATCATAATAGAAGTAGTCGATTTAACCAAAACACAGTCAATATTGGTTTCGTTTGAATATAATTAATTATTATAAAATTATTAATTAAATGAATATGGTATATTAAATTAAATATTCATCTATCACACCATTAAAAATAAATATCTTGGTTAAAAATAAGAAATAATTATTTTGAATTTAAATATGGGAGAATGTATCCCTTGAAATTATTTCAATCAACCACTGAAGAAAATGAATATCTAATATAAAAAGATGAATATAATAACCACCTATATTATAGCCTTATTCATATTTATCACGTTTTTATAAAAATCATTTATAATTATTCTATACATGCATATTAGTTTGTTATTATCATTTTAAAATAGTAGGTGTTCATAATCATGACCGTTTTTCACATGTTTTGGAAAAGTGGTATTATTTTTCATAATTCTTTCAATTTTAATAAATCACATATCATTTATGGTCAATAAATATAAATAATTTAATAATTTCATTTCAGGCATTTTTCATTTGTTATATAAGATGACGAGTTTAATGATTTTATTTTTTCAAATTGACAATGAACGTAGTATTTTTGTTAACTAATATACCAAATGCCTTTATTCCTATTCGAAAATGAAAAAAAAATAAAAAAAAATATATTGTATTATTTTTTCAAGTTCATCCTTTTTAAAAAAAGATTATCATTGTTCATGTATGTAGATAAACTACCAAATTAAGAGAATTGTACAATATTTTTGAGAGTATAGAAATTAAAGATACTCTTATTTATTATACAAAAATAACAAATGTATAATGAAATTATTTAGTTATTATTATTTTTATAAACCATAATTAGCCATTTTCATATGATGATGTTATATGAAAATATTGTTTTCACATATAAATAAATCATTTTCCTCTTATTATTTTTGTTTTACGAAGATAATTGTACAATGATCTCTTATTTATTACATTACATGGAGTTTGAATTATTTTAATTTGTTGACTATAAGGAATTATATAAATATCCATTATGTTCTATAATCCAATTTATTGATCCATCATTGAATGTTAGTGATGATGAAATAATTGGTTCATTCAATGAGAAGGTAGTATGAAAATGTGAAAAAAGAAAATATTAATTTTTTCCATTCATTGTGATGGGAATATGAAATGATTATATTTAAAACAAATAAAATTTAGTTATATAATTTACAATTTTGAAGTAATATATATATTCAAAGAATTTATGAGGATTATTTTTGATGAGAAAGATAAACACTAGATACTAATGGTGAAGTAATGCATAGATATGTAATTTGGATCCTCCCATGTTGTGTCCTTTGGAAATAATGGGATGGAAAAACAATATTGGTGGTAGAGGATTAATAAAAATATATGATCAAAATAGTAATTAACATAACAATAATTTATTTCTATGTTTAAACTAGAGCTGTTTTCAATAATGGGTTTAAAATATTTCAATTTATTGGTGAAAGGGAGAGCGGTATATTGGAAATTAATTACAGTGTAACAATTTTACTATTACATAATATTTCGTAATTTTTTTATTTTATTAACTGAACTATGAATTTTATTGATGATATTAAATTATATAGAAAAATATATAATAAAAAATTAAAAATTGTTATATGTAAAGGAATTATGATTATCACCATATATCCTAGAATGCTCCAATTTTAGAGACAGAATGCTAAATAGATGTTTCACATAAGAGGGGGTTGTCACACACTCCTCTAGTGGTATTGTACCACCATATAGTTGTGGACCTATGGGTGGGGAGGTATTTGATAATTCCAAAAGAACATTCAGACTTAGGTAGGATCCCTATACATATTGTAAACAATTATGGTCAATATTAATGAAACTAATTTTGTGAATTTTTGAAATTGGTAAATAAATATATCAGTATATTTGATAAATATATCATTGTAGCATGAAAATCAGTGGGATCACATCACTGAGTATGCCAATTTCCATGGATGTTATATTGAATAAATTATGAAAATGCATAGTTAGTTTTATGGAAAAATATATATAAATAAATTATTATTTTTATAAATATTTTGTATTAATATAAAATTTTATTATATAAGGAGAGCTTACCTATGGTTACATTACATACGAAATGTTTTTGGGATTAATTGATAAATTATTATTTGATGAAACAGAAAAAAATAATCCCCTTTATGATAAATTCATTAGTTGAAATTTACAGTTGTGAATCTATCTTCATAAACCCTCTTTGTATAACCCAATTTTATTTTTTAGGTCCATTATTAGAACACATCACCAATGATCATATGTTTTTGATGAATATTATCATACCTTTTTAAGTGACATAGATATTATGGGCTATATTTGAGACTACAAAATTTCCCCTATTTTTTTAGATGAGTTAGTGTTGTCCAAGATGATAATGACAAACATTGAGACTGTACTACCACATTAGGTTAGTAACCCATCACCAATGAGTTATAAAATCAAGATTAATGGGGTATATGGATGCAATAGATCTTATTTATTTTAACATATATTTCATTTACTATGATAGAATACTACATGGAAATATTGTCGATACATGTATTTAATGAATTCTTTAAACACATGGATTAAACTAAAGGAATTTTTATTTAATAATGTGTCATGAATATATCATAATGTCTATAGATATTTTTATTTACTCAAATAATCCACATGAATATATAGATGTTTATTTTTCATTATCATCTGTTTGTATCCTTTATTTTTATGTTTCTATAAGAAACACTAATATGGGTTATTATGGATTATTTTTATCATTCTTTAAAATATGGTTTATAAAAGGATTGAAATGTGTAGACCTATGAGGGAAATTTACTTCAATAAGATCGATAATGAAATAAGTTTTATAGTTGATCAATATGTAAATTTTTATATATTGTTTCATGAATAGTTAGTTATTGATGTTATTTGATCCATTTTGAGGGAAAATTATTCATTATATTATTTCTAGACTCATTATTTCTTAATTCCTCATCTCCCACAATCTCATGTGTCCATAAATATTCTTATATGAAAATTTGGGTATATTGGGTGTGGGATCATAATGACTTGAGTATTTTGAATATATGACATTATCAAACCATTCCTTGAGTTATGGTATATTTTTATTTTATATTTCCTTTATATAAATGTGTTTAGATATTTAAAATAAAGGAGGGTTTTTTTGTTAAAATAGTGGTTATTAATTTTTATTACATTTTGTTAAATTCCATTAAATTAAACATATATTTATGTAATTTCTTTTTGTGAGTTTAATATTTTTTATTATATTTAATGAATAATATTATAATATGGATACATTAGTTTTAGTCACTATAACCAAACCTATTGGTGGAACATTTGGGGTGTTCTTTGACCCATAACACTGAATTATACATGAAATTTTATATTGATAACTATCAATTCATTCAATATTCTCTGATCCACAAAATCACATTGAATTTCCCATGACTATAGATTTTATCTAAATTTATACATCTTTTTCAATTGGAGTCTCATTTTAAATTTCCTACAAATTATATTGGAATAGATTTATTCTTTAATGAAGATCCACCTGGATGTTTTATTTCAACAAATAAACTGATATATAAATTAATTTTTATATCAATATAAGTATTCCCTTAATGACAGTATTTTCTCTCTTATCATATTAATCTTATATAATAATACCTTTAGTTACAATAACTCTGTCATATATGTTTTTTGAGAATATACCCCACCTTGGTTATCGAAAATTACACAATATATTAACACGAGAAATTTAAAATAAATTTTTACTTCATATTTGAAAAAAAAATATTCAATTTAATAAACTAAAATTATATCCAATACATATTTCTTCCATATATCATGATAATAATTCTTCTGATATCAAAAGAACATATACAATTTTAGTCATCCATTGACATTAAAATGTATATAACTCATCGATTACAAAATTTGACTTCCCTAGAGATGAAATTCACATATTGATAACTTCCACTACCAATTAAATATCATTAATAGTAAAAACATTACATACAACAAGATTACAAATAATGATGCATACATAACTCTCATTCTTTAAATATCATAATCATTGATTGTAGTTGGATTTTCAATATAGATATAAATTAAAAAACCCATAGGAATGAAATGGGTTATCATCATTAATATTCATTCTCATTTAAGACCATTTATCGCTTTATCATTAATTTATAATTATATAGTGATAACACACATATATATAAAACAATTTGTACTAACATTGATATGTAATTCATTGAATGAAAATATAAGTCCCCAGCCTTAAACCTTGCTTAATCCTGAGTTTTTACAAGATTACACATTGAGGATCTTTTCAGGTTTAGAGTTTTAGAGAATTAGATCATAAAACTTGCATTATATTCCACATTTAAACAAAGTGGTTACATAAAGATGGTATTCATTTTTCCCATCAATGAAAACATATTTAAAATAAAACATGGATTCTTTCTTGACACTTACTTGACACTATCATCATATAATGTACCTTTCCCTTTACCTATGAAAAACATTTCAAAAACTTCGTATGAGCATAAAAAGCTCAGTAAGGGTTATAAAAATATGGAAAGTAAAAATGAGTTCATACATACATAAGAATCAAATCATACTTTACCCATAAAACATAGGCACTTTAACATTCCTCATCAAATCATGTATAAATCATAGAAATCATAAGACATAAAAGGAATATTGAGGCATTCATAACATTCTTATATAGGGGGTAACCCTCTTGGTTACGTTTGGAATACCCACCCCATTATATTCCCTAAATCTATTCGAAGAAACCATAACATTTCACTCGTTCGCGTTACCCAATGCATTGGAGAGCTATATCGGGCTCTCCCACCCTTAGATTATCACGGAACCACCCATCTTCATAACAATTCCCAAGAACCATAACATAATCATAGAACATAACTTAAGTATAAAGGAAAGATAACATTCCCACATTGTATTAACATTATAACATTTTAAGATATTGAAATAATGAATCCATTCTAAAAACCATTTTCAAAACCATTTAAAACATTTAACAAATAGATTTTTGAATCAAAGTGCCCCATACCACTTTGAAACTTTTATAATTTTAAATCATTAATATCCATATAAACAAAATCCTTAGAAACTTTTTGAAAAGATGGATATTAATGAGAAATATTTATAAGATTAAATCATTAAAACATTTAAAACGATATTTTAGTTAAAGGGTTTTTAACAAAATGAGAGACACTTGAATACAATAATTGAGGAATAACATTTAATAAAAATTTTATAATATCATGAGAATAAATGGATTCATGATATAATATTCCAAATTATTTTATCTACACCATATAAGAGTGAATTGGTGCATAACAACGATGAAGTCTCAATGGAAATGTAAATTGAGATGAAATCTATTATAAAGATGGTACCCTTAAATTAAGGATAAATCAATCTCATAATTATGCGTGACAAATATAAATACACCCAATATAAGTGGATATTAAGTGTAAAATAATCAAAGGCCATTCACACATATTCAAAGGATGAAATATTCAATAACTACATGTTGAACCCAAAGAAATCGAAATTGGGTTACGAAGTTCCCTTGACAGCTTAACGGTGTCACATCAAAATGAGTTGATGAGAGATAAAAAAAGGGTATCTCCTCACTTGGACATAAAATTTACATCAATAAGGATATATTAGAACATATCCCAACATAAAAATATGTAAATTAAAATACCCAACAAAAAAAGTCTTTTAAAAAGAGGAGGGTGAAAGGTTCCCTTACCGACATGGGTATCTTTCGAAACATACACCCCGTGAAAGAAGGAAAATACAACATTGATGTAAATAATCATAAATGAAAGTATATTACACAATGAGTAAAATAATGGTCAGTACATAAACCACTCAAAGGAAATTGTGGCAAATGTAGCATAAATCTCACGGTAATAAAATTGAGATGAAAAATCCCTTACGAAAACTTGACAGCCTAACGACGCCACTTAAAACTTAAAAAATGGATTGATGAGATCAAATAGGGTCTCTCATAATATTAAAATAAAATGTACAGAAAGAGGAATATAATAGAACACCCCCATCATAACAAAGAGGAGCTTAAAAGATGTGACATAAAGGAGAGTACTTAAAGAGAAAGGTAGAGGTTAGATCTCTTACGAAAATTTGGCAGCCTAACAGCGCCACTCAAAACTTCCAAAATGGATTGATGAGAGAGAATAAGGTCTCTCATCATATGAAAATAAAAATTACAGTAAGATTAATATAAATTAACATCCCAATAACAAGAATGATGAACATAAAAGGAATGACATAAAATAGTGTACTTAAAAAGAAAGAGAGGTGTAGGATCCCTTACCTCAAGTGCGACTTGTCTTGTTCGTTTCATTATATTACAAAATAATAAACTTTTGTAAATTTATAATTTCCTAAGTACATCATTTATAGATTATTATTATGTTCATATCACATATTATAATGTTATAATAATTTTTTAATAATGTTAGTTCATATCAGACGTTTTTGCTGATGTTTGGTACATGAGTCAAAAAGGAACTTGTTTGAAAAAAGATTGCCCATGTAGTTATAAGTAAATAATTTCCAGAATATTATTAATTATTAAAATATCATATATATCCAGTGAATATTCATTTTATACTATTCCATATCATTTGGATATAAAAAACAAAAAGCATCGTTCATGGAGACGGTAGGCCGTATGTACGGATGAACGCTACATTCATTTTTTTTTGTCATATTAATGGAATTAAAAATAAATGATATATATATATATATATATTATAATTAAAGTATAATATATATGTTATATAGGTCACATATGTTCATTAATTTCATACTTTATACATTCCATGTATTGCATTTATGAGTCACATCACTTGAGGGGGTGGTAGTTCACACTTCCTCATATGAAATTATCGCATTTACACAACACGAAAAGAATAATGGTATGTTTTAAATATAAAATACAGAAGCATATAGTAAAAATAAATACCATATATATCATATATAAAATACATTGACATAAAAATGGCCACCTTTATGGGTGTTAAAAGAATATTGAACAATCATCGTTTCGTGAGGCAGAAAATCGCCAACCACAGAAACAGTATGTTCTTTAACCATTAGACGAAGGTGTGTGTAAGTGTAGCATGAATAATTTTTATAAAAACATACTAGTATAATGAATATACTGGATTTGTTACAAAATAAATGAATACAAATATTTTATGGGGTTGGAGAAGAAAAATAAAACAAAAGGACTCAAGTGAAGACATTACCTTAAAATCGGGAAACTCCATTTGGTTTGAGCTCAAAGGCTTCCTTGGAAAGGATTCTGCCCAAAGTGATGCTTCAAGGAGTTATATAGGGATGTAGAGAGACAAAATGGGTAGGTTTTGGCCGATCCAAAGGCTTTGGATGTGTGGGTAAGGAAGTAGAGGTGGGGGCCTTTTATAAGAGGAGGGGAGAGGAACTCTTGGAAAGTAAGGAAATGTTACTTTATTTTAGGAAGAGATTCGGATTTTAATGGTTCCACATTGATGTGTTTCGAGGATAAGGTGATACGAGCTCGAAATCCACCCATCCAATAGGTTTTGGACATGTGTAGGTCTTAGATTTTACATTATCTTTCCATTTTATTTAAATCCTTTAATAATGAGGTAATCGTTGCATCATCATGATGTCATAAATAATATAATAAATTTAATGTATAAAAATTATAAAAAAATATATCATGATTTAGGTAATAAATTTATCTTTCTAATGACTATTTATAGTCCAAAATAACATTAATGTAGTCAAAATTAAAAATATTTTACTTAGGTGATACATTCTTTGTTACATTTAACATTTTTAAAAAATAAAAAGATAAAAAGTCACTTTCTCTCAAAAGTGATTCCATGGGGCCCCCAAGATTGGCACAATGCATCCCATGGTCTGCCATGAGACAAAAAGTAGCCTTAGGACACATGTTGTGGTCATTTATTATTATTATGATATTATTTTATTATCTTTGACTACCGGATTACTCATTAATCACGATAATTAAAGATAATTACCGTCATTACTATTCATAATGTCCAAAATCAAAAGAGTCTTAATTACATAATATGTAACTTCTGATTCCTACTATGATATCCATTTTACCAAATTCCAAACACATACATTGCAATAATCAATTTAAAAAAACTTCCCATTGTCAAAACAAATAGCGGGTTTTTTAGAAACAATATTTATGAAAAGTTTGGCACTTGTTTATGCCTAATTCCAAAGTGAAATTAATCCCAATGACCATCATTGAATTACAAGGTAAAAATATATTCTAATTAAAATTTAAAACAAATTAAAAAGATAATATAACCATATAATTAAATTATATGAAAAAGAATATTTGATGTAAAATGCAGTATTTTTCACTATTCATTGAAAAATGAACATTGTCAGAAAAATACCAATAATTAACACAAGGTAAATATCAATGTCCCAATCATAAATAATTTGTTTATTTTGAAAAATATAGCTTATAAAATTGTCAAAATTTTTATTTAATAAAATGGTTTTCCATCAAAAGGTAGCAGAACAATTTTTTTAAAATACTAGTGTATTCAATGCTTAAGATTGTATTCATTTGTATTTTAAGCCTCTAAAATTTATTGGATAAAAGAAAAAACATTAAAAAACATATATAATCATATTTTAGTTATTTATATTCATTCTTATCAATACAACGGCTATATGTTAACTACCATTTTATATAATATTATTTTATTATTAGAGTGCAACGTATGATTTCAAAGGAACTCGTTGTTGGGTATTGGGTAAGACATCGAACATAGCGTTCCCTTTAAATTAATATTGAAATTTTATTCAAAAATATGGATAAATATAAAAAAGTCATATTTTTTATTTACCTGGGGTGTAACATCCTTCCCCCCTTTTGGGAGTTGCGTCCTCACAATTTTAAAATTGAGCTAGGAAACATCTTTGAAAGTCCCACATCGGAACAAGAGTCGGTAAAACAATCACATTAAAATAATGAAAGATAATTATAGAGGTCACCCGAGTTAACCTATTCTAGGATTCCATGTAGGAAAACATGGACATGGAGGAGAAAACATAGGGTCATGTTCTGATGGAGAGTGATAGAAAACTTGTTTAGGAGAAAGTTAACGACAAGAAAAATCACAAACTTGTGATGGGTTAAATGGTATTCGATTCCCCAGTAGGAAATGTTAATAGAAAAATTTGTTGTTTTAAGTTACTATTTATTGAGGAATTTATTCATAAGGAAACATAATCACTTATCATGTTGACTTTCAACTTTTATTAGATTCCTTACACAAAATCATATTTTCTACAAAATATGAGTTTTTTGGAAGACTTATTCACATTAAGATTACTATAATCAACTTCTATAGAATCAACTAATCCACCAAAGGTAACTATATACTTCCCATGTCTTTAGACATTAACCAAAACCAAACCAAAAAGGTTAGTACAAGATCAGATAATCTAGAAAAGGATAACCCTTTATAAAAAAGAAAATCTATGCTTAATCTTTAAAATTTGTCCAACAAAACCCAATGTTCAACGAGGACCATTTGATAAACAATTTTTCCATAAAATTCTTCAAGGTAAACCAAACTAATTTTGAAACCCAAATATTTGAAGGATTTAGTCACATAGTCTTCCAATTTAAATCATAACATTTATCTCCAGACAACATGAGTTGCTCATAATGTCTTGTATTGAAAATTAATTAACCTAATCACATATCCTCCATGATAGTTTAATAAATTTCCATAGATAACCCAAAATCAACTTAATCTTAATTAATAAAATAATCTAACTAAAAAAGAATCATTCAAACTAACCAGGGACTTCACGTAGTCCAGTGGTAGGCGATAAATACCAGTCGCACTTTGGTTGTGGGTTCGATTCCCGCAGCTTTGTCCGACGCGATGGGTTGTCACACAGTCTGCGTGTTGTCCTTTTTCCAAAACAATATAATTCTCAAAACATTTCCCAAAACAAGATAAAATCTTCAAAAATAAACATAACATATTTTAACCTCAAGTTTATCTCATGCCATTCATTTTCCATCATAATATATAATAACCCATAATTAACTCAAAAGTAATGATATTATAAACCATAATGGTTACATTTATAAATATTACCTGAACATCCACATCGATTGTTCATCTCGTAAATGATGCATTATAGAACATACAATGGTTCAAGTGGTTGATCATGACTCCTTGATAGTTGGTTTAGAACAGCCATGGGTTTCCTCATTGAATCCCCCATTTTATCTAGTATCCTAATTAGAGAACCACCACAGTTTCCTTCAAACCTGTTGTCTCTTTGGTGCCTACTAGATCCATCCATTCACTAAAAACTGAAATGTCAGTGTGAGTATATCAAAAAAACCATCATGTACTAATGAGGAATATAAACACTAAGATATACTTACTCATTCAATTTATCTAAAAAATATGACACTTTCTAAAATCCTAGCCAAAAAGGTAATGTCACTTATGCTTAATGAATACGCTAACCTCTAATGTTATCTAAACCGACCTCTGATACCAACTATAAGGCCCCAGCCTTAAACCTTCCTTAATCTTGAGTTTTTACAAGATTACACATTTAGGATATTTTTAGGTTTAGATTTTTAGAGAATAAGATCATAAAACATACATTATATTCCACATTTAAACAAAGTCGTTACATAAATATAGTATTCATTTTTCCCATCAACGGAAACATATTTAAAATAAAACATTGATTCTTTCTTGACACATCCTTGACACTATCATCATATAATGTACCATTCCCTTGACCTATGAAAAACATTTCAAAAACATGGGATGATCATAAAAAGCTCAGTAAGGGTTATAAAAATAAGGAAAGGAAACATGATTTCATACATACATAAGAATTAAATCATACATTACCCACAAAACATAGGAACATTAACATACCACATCAAATCATGTATAAATCATAGAAATCATAATACATAAAAGGTAACTTGAGGCATTCATAACATTCTTTCGTAGGGAGTAACCCTCTTGGTTACATTTGGAATACCCACCACAGTATATTCCCTAAATCTCTTCGGAGAAACTTTAACGTTTCACTCCTTCGTGTTACCCAATGCATTGGAGAGCTATATCGGGCTCACCTGCCCTTAGTTTATCACGGAACCACCCGTCTTCATAACAATTCCCAAGACCCGTAACCTAATCATAGCACATAACTTAAGCATAATGAAAAGATAACATTCCCACATTTCAATAACATTATAAGATTTTAAGATATTGAAATAATGAATCCATTCTAAAAACCATTTTCAAAACCATTTAGAACATTTAATAAAGATATTTTTGAATCAAAGTGTCCAATACCACTTTGAAACGTTTAAAATTTTAAAACATTAATATCTATATAAATAAATCCTTAAAACCATTTTGAAAACATGGTTATTAATGAGAAATATTTATAAGATTAAATCATTAAAACATTTAAAACAATATTTTAGTTAAAGGGTTTAAAAAAATGAGAGACACTTGAATACAATAATTGAGGAATAACATTTAATAAAAATTTTATAATATCATGTGAATAAAGGGATTCATGATATAATATTTCAAATGATAGTATCTACACCATATAAGAGTCAATTGGTGTATAACAACAATGAAGTCTCAATGGAAATGTAAATTGAGATGAAATCCATTATAAAGATGGTATCCTTAAATTAAGGATAAATCAATCTCATAATTATGTGCGGAAAATATAAATACACACAATATAAGTGGATATTAAGTGTAAAATAATTAAAGGTCATTCACACATATTCAAAGGATGACATATTCAATAACTACATGTTGAACCCAAAGAAATAGAAATTGGGATAAGAAGTTCCCTTGACAGCCTAACGTCGTCACATCAAAATGAGTTGATGAGAGATGAAAAAGGTATCTCATCACTTGGACATAAAATTTAAATCAATAAGGATATATTAGAACATATCCCAACATAAAAATATGTAAATTAAAAGACACAACAAAAGAAGTCTTTTAAAAAGAGGAGGGTGAAAGGTTCCCTTACCGACATGGGTATCTTTCGAAACAGACACCCTGTGAAAGAAGGACAATACAACATTGATGTAAATACTCATAAATTAAAGTATATTACAAAATGAGTAAAATAATGGTCATTACATACACCACTCAAAGGAAATTGTGGCAAATTTAGCAAAAATATCACGGTAATAAAAGTGAGATGAAAAATCCCTTATGAAAACTCGACAGCATAACGGTGCCACTTAAAACATCCATAAATGGATTGATGAGATCAAATAGGGTCTCTCATCATATTAAAATAAAATGTACAGAAATATTAATATAAATTGACATCCCCCATCATAACAAATAGGATCTTAAAAGAACTGACATAAAGAAGAATACTTAAAGAGAAAGAGAGTGGTTAGATCTCTTATGAAAATTCGGCAGCCTAACGGTGCCACTCAAAACTTCGAAAATGGATTGATGAGAGAGAATAGGGTCTCTCATCATATGAAAATAAAAATTACAGTAAGATTAATATAATAGAAAATCCCAATCACAAGAAAGATGAGCATAAAAGGAATGACATAAAAGATTGTACTTAAAAAGAAAGAGAGGAGTATGATCCCTTACCTCAAGTCCGACTTGTCATGTTCGTTTATTTATATTCCTGAATAATAAATTTTGGTCAATTTATAATTGCCTAATTACCTCATTTATAGATTATTATTCAGTTCATATCACATATTATAATGTTATAATAATTGTTTAATAATGTTAGTTCATATCAGATGTTTTTGTCGATGTTTGGTACATGAGTCAAAAATGAACTTGTTTGAAAAAAGAATTCCCATTTAGTTATAATTAAATAATTTAAATAATAGTATTAATTATTTAAATATCATATATATCCAGTATATATTCATTTTATAATTTTCCATATCATTTGGAGATAAAAAACGAAAAGCACCGTTTATGGAGACGGTAGGCCGTACGTACGCATGGACGCAACTTTCATTTTTTTCTTTTTCATATTAATGGAATTAAAAATAAATGATATATATATATATTATAATTCTAGTATAATATATATGTTATATAGGTCACATATTTTCATTAATTTCATATTTATACATTCCATGTATTGCATGTACAAGTCACATCACTTGAGGTGGCGGTAGTCCACACTACCTCATATGAAATTATCGCATTTACACAACACGAAAAGAATAAAGGTATGTTTTAAATATAAAATACAGAAGAATATATTAAACATAAATACAATATATATCATATATGAAATACAGTGACATCATAATGGCCACCTTTAAATGTGTTAAAAGAATATTGAATAATCATCGTTTCATGAGGCAGAAAATCACCAACCACAGAAACAGTATGTTTTTTAACCATTAGAAGAAGGTGTTTGTAAGTGTATCTCGAATACATCCTATAAAAACATCCTAGTATATTTAATATACTTGAGTTGTAACAAAATAAACGAATAAAAATAGTTTAGGCTATTGGAGAAACAAAATAAAACAAAAGGACTCCAGTGAAGACATTACCTTAAAATTGGGTAACTCCCTTTGATTTTACCTCAAAGGCTTACTTGGGAAGGATTCTGCCCAATGTGAGGCTTCAAGAAGTTATAGAGGGATGTGGAGAGACAAAATGGGTAGTGTCTGGCCAAGGAAAAGGCTTTGGAAGTGTGGTTAAGGAGGTAGAGGTGGGGGCTTTTTATAAGAGGAGAGGAGGGGCACTCTTGGAAAGTAAGGAAATGTTACTTTATTTTAGAAATCGTTTCAGATTTTAAGGGTCCCACATTGATTTTTTTGGAGTATAAGGTGATAAGGGTTAGAAATCCACCCGTCCAATAAGTTTTGGACATGTTTAGGTCTTAGAGTTTACATTATCATTCCATTTTTTTTAAATCCTTTATTAATGAGGTAATCACTGCATCATCACGATGTCATTTATAATTTAATAAATTTAATGTCTAAAAATTATAAAAAAACTATCATGATGTAGGAAAACAATTTATATTTCTAATGAATATTTATAGTCTAAAAGAGAATTTATGTAGTCAAAATTGAAAATATTTTACTTAGGTGATACATTCTTTGTTACATTTAACATTCTTTAAAAATAAAAAGATAAAAAGTCACTTTCTCACAAAAGTGATTCCATGGGGCCCCCATGTTTGGCACAAGGCATCCCATGGTCGGACATGAGACAACCAGTAGCCTTAGGAAACATTTTGTGGTCATTTTGTATTATTATGATATTATTTTATTATCTTTAACTACCTGATTACTCATTAATCAAGATAATTAAAGATAATTACCGTCGTAACAATTCGTAATGTCCAAAAACAAAAGATTCTTAATTACATAATTTGGTCCTTCTGATTCCAAATATTTAATTCATTTCATCAAATTTCAAACACATAAATTTCAATAATTAATTTAAAAAAACTTCCCGTTGTCAAAACAAATAGCAGGTTTTTTAGAAACAATATTTATGAAAAGATCGGAACTTCGTTATGCCTAATTCTAATGTGAAATTAATCCCAATGACCATCATTGAATTTCATGGTAAAAATATATTATAATTACAATTTAAAACAAATTAAAAACATAATATATCCATATAATTAAATTATATGAAATAGCATTTTTGATGTAAAATGCAGTATTTTTCACTATTCATTGAAAAATGAACATTTTCAGAAAAATACCCAATATTAACCCAAGGTAAATTTCAATGTCCCAATCATAAATAATTTTTTTATTTTGAAAAATAGAGGTTATAAAATTGTCAAATGATTGATTTAAAAAAATGATTTTCCATCAATAGGTAGCAGAACAATCTTTTAAAAAAACCTGGGTATTCAATGCTTAAGATTGGATTCATTTGTATTTTAAGCCTCTAAAATTTATTGGATAAAAGTAAAAAAATTTAACAAACATATATAATCATATTTTATTTATTTATATTCATTCTTGTCAATAAAACGGCTATGTGTTAACTACCATTTAAAAAAGTATTATTTTATTATTAGTGTTCAACGTATGATTTCAAAGGAACTCGTTGTTGGGTATTAGGTAAGCCATCGAGCATAGTGTTCCCTTCAAATTAATATAGACATTTTATTCACAAATAGGGATAAATATAAAAATGTCATATTCTTTATTTATCAGGGGTGTTACCGAAAAAATGATCATTTATAATACCTCCAAATATATTATTTCATCATGCATGTATATATCTTGATACATTCAAAAAATGATTAATCCTATACATTAGACAATGTTATCTTTATTATTAGAAACCAATCAGTGTCTTGATGAATATTTTTTCCTCTAAATCACCTTTATGGAATATCTTTTTTCACATTTATTCAGTCCTGATATAATACTTTTTAGCTAATATATCTATGAAAAGTAAATGCATAATAAATAATTAACATCCATGGGATGATTTCAATAAAATTAATCTCTTTAATCTTTTTAAAAAATCATAATTAACCATTATATTTATAATATTCTATAATATACATTATACATCAACCAGAAGACACATTTTATTAAGAGTTATTTCTTCTCTAGGTATATCTATGAAATATTAAATTCTATTTTTAGATGTGGAATATATTTATTCTGCATTCTTAATTACCATCAATTTATGACACATGGAATTTAAAATATTTCCAGGTTTTTTGTATCTACATTATTTATTTTAAGTAAATAGTTATCCATTGATTTAAAAATTAAAATATTTTTTCATATCATAATTTTCCAAATAAATAAAAACATGGTCTCATCTATGCCATTATGAACTGTAACATCTTGATAATTAATACTTATTTTTTCCATTTAATTCAAAATATGATGAAACATTTACTAAATTAAAATAAAATAATAATTATTTTTACAAAAACATCATTTTTATGTTTTATTTGTTTTTGAATTTATATTCTAAAAATATATAATGAAAATTTTACAATTGTTGAATATATTTATAATAATTAACTATTATGTTTTTCAAGATTAAAATGATACCATTTAATGAAATTTATTAAATTTTACACTGATATTTTTTTAAATTCAATGTGATTATTAACTACATAAATATATATTTATTTTGGATTAAATTTGTTGTTTTTATTTTATTAAAATACATTTATATATGTTCTAATACAACATCAATAACCTTTTAATGTATTATATTTATATATGGAATAAATATTACCTAAAATATTATATGAAAAGTATTTATGTTAAAAAAACATATTTTAATCATTTTTCAATTTATTATGTAACTATAGGGTGTCTAATGTGACAATTAATTAATGAAATTTAATTATTTTAAGAAAAAATAATTGTCTGAAAAATAAATAAATAATGATATAATATTTTAAGAGAAGTATTAATATTATTATATATAATGAATTATTTTGGGAATTAATGAAGAATTACAATAAATACAAGGTGATTATATTTATTTTAAAATCATTTTTAATTCAAAATTTTATGCTAAGTAAAATATTAATGTTCATAAATAAATGTTATTTTGTTATATATATAAATTATATCAATTAACATTTAATATAGTAATTTATTTTTCTAACATTAAATATATTAAAATTATAAATTTCTATTCTATAATGATGTAAATTTTACACAAAAATTTATAAAAAAACGTTAGTACCATCATAATGGTAGATTATCTTTTTACACACATCCTATAAGTGTAATCAAAGGGATACATAAATTCTTGCTTCCACTTATGTATGTGTGGGGATATTGTTTTGAATGATGTGTTTTTAATGAAAAATATTCTCGTGTAAATGTTTGACCATGTTTTTAAAAGGGTATATCTCTTGATTCCTTACATGTGTATAGGTCTTCATAAGCATTATCTAATAGTACCACTACCAAATTGCAGTTAAATGATTGTATCCTGTGAATTAATCTACTCACATAAGTGTTTTCCCCACATTTTTTAATGGTATGTGTGTTATTATGTATATTTTATAATGGTTATATGGTACATATGTAAGGGTAATTCATAAATTTTATATGGATATACTGAACATTCAATGGATTATGTATGGGAATCCAACACAACATTTAAGTGTTAAAAACAACATATATAAAGAACATGATAACAATAAATAATATATTACCATTTTATATCAAGTATAATGTTTAAAATATCACTATATAATTGTTAAAAGTATCCTTAGAACATTATATAATAGTAAAATCCATCTTATGTAATGGTAAGAACAAAAAACAAGGTTTCTATATATCACGATACATTGTTTATTTTGTAAAATGAACTAATATAATCAAAGAAAAAATATATTTAACATGTCCCTATCATAACAATATATATTATAATTTTTGAGAAATAAGTTCTCGATTAGTGAACTGTAACATTATTATGAAAATATGCATTTATAAAGTCATATTTGTATCTTTGTATAACATAGTAAATATTTACATCATTCTCGATAAACCATCACTACTCTCACTCCATGAATCCTCTCATTTAGAATATTATATATTTATAAATTTGACATTATACTTTTGAAAATAATTTCATGATAATTTATTATATTGTAAATTATTTGTATATAATGCTGAGTAGTGTTGAGTATGATAAATGTATGATGTATCATTTTTATTATCACCATTATATATTATTTTGACTTTTTTAGACACATATAACTTTATTATTGAATGTGTTCGTTATATAATATTTATTTTTAATATAAAATTATAAAATTCCAATATTGTTCAGAACCCTCCAATATACTGACAATAGTCTTACAAAAAACCATTGTCAATATTCTCAATTTTCAGTTTAATGTGGGATATAAATAAATATCAAGGATAATAGTCATAAAATCCTATATTTTATGATTTAATATTTCATAGGGAACATCCTCGGGTTCCACAAATTATATTAATTGGATTAAAATCATCTTAATAAAATACTATAAACTAAGGAGAAAATAATTTTATTAAATATAAATATTATAGAAGTCCTTGATATACATGGATTTTAATTTAATCATCTATTTTATTAATTTTTGAGATATATATTAATTTAATGTATAATTATTTGTTTTTTGAAAAAAAAAATTTATGTGAAATCTAATTAAAAATATATTTATTTTTAAATACATATATGAAATTGTTTTTCATGAATAATTTTTTTAATGATATTCTAATTTCTAAATTTTTTTTGATTATATTATTTAATATTTAATGTGTGAAAAATTATTTAAAATTTGGGGATGTCATTAATTATTATGTTTAATTTCTGAACATTAACTATATTTCACATTGATATTCCTTATATGTTTATAAAAAGATATTTCTATGTTTAATTTTCAATTTTTTCCAATCACTTGATAATTATTTCTTTTATTTTGATTGAATAGATTTATTTTGAGAAAATATTGTATTTTTTTATCGGATATTATTTTTCACAATGAATAAAAAATACATCAATGTATTGAATATAAAATTCTAATTTAAAACATTATAAAGAGAAATGAATAATGTAAAATATTATTATTTTGAATTTAGTAATTCTGTATAAATAATGATGATGAGGAATGAAGAGTCATGTTATATTATTAAGGGTTATTTTTTACAAAATTTTTATTTATATATAAAATATTAATAGTTTTGATAAGCATTTCATAAAAGTTATTGCATATAATATGTTGAATAAATAGATATAATTCTAATTTGTAATAATTTTCAGTATAAATAGAGGAATAAATATTTATTGAATAAAACATTAAATGATTAAAAATGGGGTTTTAATGTAATATTATTTAATATTTTTGGATTTTATATCTTATAAAAGATATTAAAAACCCAAAAATATTGATCTTGGAGAAATATATTTTTTAGTTTGTAAATTTCATGAGTCAAAATATTTCTTATAATTGAAATGTCTTTTTTATGTATTGTTATTGAATTTTCAAAGAGAAATTATTTAATATCAAATTTTAAAAAACATTATTGTGCCATTTTTTTGTAACCCTAGATCTTAATCTAAACATCATAATTATATTTATTAGTTTGTTGTTAATGTTAAATATACATGATTAACAGCTTTTCTCTAGGGTATCATGATAAGACTATGTAGAATTATGTATATTATCTGACATGATTATGGATTCATAATAAGCTAATACACCCAAAACTAAGTTCCATGAGTATTTTAGATATCTAATATTTCAATTTGATGTTATTTGATACGAAGGATTTAATGTGGGTCATGTTTACTCATATGAATCTATAAATGAAAACAAATTTAGCCCTGGAATCAAAACCATGGGTTTGGGGAAATCCCTTTTTCTCTTAATGTACAGTATATAAATAATTTTAGATTATGTTGTCATTTTTTTCATCAAATATTTGTCATAATATTTTATGATGATTATGATATTCGTTTCAATGAGTGATCTAGTGATAATCAATTTCATAATTTTGGGTTAAATTTATGGTCACACAAACCATAATATAATAATTTTATTTTAAGAAACGGTTAATTTGACCAATAATTATTTTATTTCTTTGGAAATTTGTTTGAATTATTAGAAAATATTTAGGAATTATCTAAGATTTTGTTTTGAAATTATTGAGATTAATTTTTTTGTTAATATTTATTTTAGGAATATGATTTTCAAGGGAACAATAAATCAATAAGTAAAAAAAGTTACATTCAGATATCTAAAATTTAATTTTAACTTTTAAATAATGAAATCTTGAAATGATTTATTTAATTAATGTAATCCTATAATGATTTAAATTTATAACCCCTGTTTTAATGTAATATTATTTTTCATTTAAATTGATTTATTGTTTAATTATTAATTTTAAATAGGGTTAAATTTATTTTATTAATTTCTTTTCGAAGATTATTTAGTTAAAAAGGATCAATTTTGAAGTTTTTTCATTAATTTTAAGTTAATATTAATATATGTGTATTTAATGAAAATTTTATTCTGAAATATATAAAATTAATCTGATTTGGTATAAAATTCACAATTTTTATTGTAATAAAACAGAAAAAAATTATATTTTGATCCTATATAATTTTTTTTTGAAATTATTTTTGTAATCTAGGGAATGAAATGTATATAAATGTTTATAAAACATATAGTCATCTATTAATTTCATAATCATATGTATATTTATTGTATAGCTATAGGATTGGTAAGGGGAAAATTAACTAATTTCTTAGAAATATATTAAATATAAATATCAATGTTGTCAAAAAATTAGTGATGATATAATATTTTTGAGATATGTAAATCTTAAATTATATAATTAATTATAGTTAAAATATATTTATCATGGATAATTATCATAAGATAATTATTTTTAATTTAAATATGAATTTTAAGGAAAATTGTTATGTTATCAAAAAATATTAATTTTGATAAATTAAAATTATGTAGAAGATCATAAAGAAATATATTAATTAAAATAAGAATAATGTGAATGATAGTAGTTTTTTAATTTGAATTTGAATTATTGGTTTACACAATTTAATTTTTGATATATTATTTTGTATGAAAATGAATTTGCGTAATGTAAATTACATACATAAAGTTATGTTTCCTATTTACATATATCCCCTAACTGTAAAGATGTTTTTACGTAATGTTTAATGACCAGTTAATATAGTAAGAATTACATATCTGAAGTCTGTGTAAAGGTGTGAACTCAATTTTGGTCTTTCTAAAGTTATGACCTAGTATTTTGAAAGTGTATATCCCCTAAAACATACCATACATAAGAATCTTCATAGGAATCATATAAAGGAACTATGACCATATTAAATACGATTAAGGGGAAAATGAGAATCCCTTTACTCAAAAACAATAGTTTTATTCTTTTTTAAATGCATGTATGTTATTAAATGTGGTTTGTAATGATAAAACGGAACATAAATAAGGGTACTTGAACACATGACTAATGTAAGGACGATCTATCAAAGGACAAATTAGTTGTAACATACAACACTTTTATGTGTAATTAAACCCCATGTAATGTTAACATTACCTCACAAAAATGTATGTTGTATTTTCAGATATTTTGTAAGGTTCAATAACTCACAACATTGGGGAACACATTCCTTTTTAAACCAATGAAAATGTAAAAATCATCTTAGATAAATGCAAGTACACACAATCTTATGTAATCCTGTTGAATTTACTTCATTATGAAGTTAAAAAAATTATTTGAAATTGAATAATATATATAATATAAAATAATTACATTAATATGAATGGAAATTTATAAAAAATTGTATACACAAAATTTTAAATAAAAACATATTTATGAACATATTCATTAATAAAACATTATTTTTATCTCCACCAGACCTATTAATAAATTAGATATTTATATTAAAGATATTGAATATCGATCAATATATTGACTATGATCCATATAAATTATTTAATAGGAGTGCCATATTTGGAAAAGAATTTAATGATCTTGATATCATTTTTAATTGATATATAAATGGTGATGAGGGGTGCAGAATATGATAAAAATTATGAAGATATATAATTTTATTGATGTTGAAAAAAATTCCTATTCATAATAATATTATCATATTTCCCCTTTTTCGTGTTTCATTATTATTGATGAATTCTATAGAAGATTAGAAAAGCTAATGTAAGAATAAACATTTGTTTTTAAACTATGTATCCAAAACAATGATGAACGCACACTATCACATATAACCGCATGATAATGTGTGAGACTACTCTATATTATATAAGGTTATGGCATAGTGGTATGATATTGTAATTTCTATACCACATATACTATTTTTTATTTATTATTTTTATGGTGATGTGGGGTTTACAATATTGCCTTCATCACGGGGGATTATAATATGGAAGATAATCTATAGAGACCTAGGCTACAGTACATAGCAAATTTCCTTGTAATAATGGTGATATTTGGGCATTAATGAAGTTAATGAATTAAATCACTTGAAATTTAAGACATTGAATAAGGTATGCCATTTTAGTTTTTAACACGTAAATTTAAGTGTAATTATGCGGAATTTTAAACACATTAGAATATAAACATTTTCATTCCTTATATATATCTCCTCCCACATTAGTAAAAATTATATTTTAGTAACCCCAAAGGGATTCATAGCTTACATACCACAATAGTACATCTCTCTGCACTATAAAAGTGTAGGAACCAAAGTGGTTACACATATAAATAACCCCTATATTATTGTTATAGTCATCACCCATTATTTTATTGCATAGTAGTGTCAAACTCGGTGCTATAATTGAAGATTATAGAACACCTCCATAACATAGTCTATTCTCCATACTATAAAGACACACAATTTTTCTGAAATCCTCCATTATCCATCATGAGATTATCCTAAAGATCCGTTTAGATGAAGATAAACCTTGTGAATGTTTGGTATGGTAACAATTAATTTAATCATCCATATTTTTCTATAGACCTAGTAACATGTAATGTTGGATTTGTTATAGGAGACCTTAGTATGAAATCATGTTACTATTTGTGTATGATCATGGATTACATGATAAAATATTTGATGGACCATAACACTAATGTTGAAAACCATGAAATATGATATTTTCACTCTCTGGGGCTCTCGATTGAATTTCATTTCATGATATGGTTATTGATTAATAATTACTGATTATCCAACAATGTTGTGTTAAAATATGTGTGTGTTTTCCCTGGGTTACTTCTATGATAAATTATTTTGAGATTTCTTCTAGATTAGAATATTTCCATCATAGATTATGTCTATATGTTGTTATATTTTTCTATATTTATTCCCCTAATGATATTATAGGATGTCATTGTTTTTAACACTTTTTAATTTTATTAAAATTAATATATAGGTTTTGAATGGTACTTGAGATAACTCGACTATCAAGTATTGTGAATGCAATGGAGAATATGTGAACAGAACTTCTAATGATGACAATAATGGATATAAGCACATGTATGTTGAATGAAGTAATTGGTGAATGACCCAAGGTTGGAAAAATGGGGATTAACAATCTTGGGATATAACATAAAGGTAATGTTGATCTAGGTGTCTATGTCATGGCATCGATAAGTTATGATTATCTGGGGGATATACACATGATTGTGTATGGTTATGATGACCTAGGAGCCTCATCTGACAAGAAGCATTAGAGTCACTGAGAGAGATATTTCAGCTATCTTTCTAGTATTTTCAACATTAATGATGCCTAGAATATAACTCCATAAAAGCGATTAATCTGGTATGGTTGAGCTTCTATGTAATCTTGGATTCTGAAAGACATATTGGGTTTTTATTGTATAATTATTTTAATAACACATTTATTATTATTATATAACAATATTATACATGATAAATTAAGGTTAATATAAAATTGTTTCTTCTGAAAAAAATCATTTAATAAAGAATTAAATGATTATTTTATTGTGGTTATAGATTTCATAACCAAATTACATGTCATGTTAAGGACATCATGGTTGACGGATTTGAAGAGGAGCGTCTAAACAGTTTTGGTATGGCAATGACTCTAAAAGTACCTCAACATTTATTTGCATTAATATTCTAAAGACCCCGAATTTCGGTGAAATTTGTAATTTCTTAAATACATGGGAATATTACAAGTCTGTGAAAATTGATAGCGCGTGATTCAGAGGCCCGGTGTTCCCTGAATCAATTTCTGATGTTTTGTTTGTGTACGTTCAGTAAACGTACGAGTAGGTTTTTAAATGTTTTGAACTAGTACTCGAAATTGAAATCCGAGGGCACCATTAAACTAGCATCCCGATATTCACTTATGAAGACTTTTACCTCGATGACTTATGGTCAGAATTAAAAGATAGTTTTTGGGTTTTTAATGAAAGAATAAAATAAAAAAAATATTATAGCATTATTTTTATTTGGTTGGTTGAAGCCTCCATGTGGATATTAGAGGTGGGGACCACCACACCTTAACCTCCCAGGAGAGGTTATGGCTGTGGGGACCGCTGAACCTAACCATTTCTTTATGATTAATATGGAGGGGACCACCTGAGTCTTTAACCCCTTGAAACTCCCCATTAATGTGGAGAAACCCTCAAACTTCTATTTATTGTAGGGGATCCACTTCAACTCCCTGAACATTAAATTGTTCCAATCATCCTCATTAAATAAAATTATTCCAACATCATGAATTAATTAGGTGGATCCAATATAATAAATTCATAAAATAAGAAAATTGTTCCTACAGATTAATAGAACATCAAGAAATATTATTTTGGTTGGAATTTTTCATTTGGTGGAACATGGGAGAAGAGGGAATGATTAGGGAGAAAAGCACTCGCCAACAGAGAAGGAAAAACGTGTTCTTCCAACAATGAACACTGGTGTGGCACATCATTGACTTTCTTCCATGGAACACCCTTCAACATGGGACGTCCTCGACTGATCTTCCCTCCTCATCATCACCAACTAACTGATGCATGATCTTGTATTGAATGTGTGTGGAAGATGTGAAAAATGATGACAACACCATATTCCTACCCAAGACTTCATCATCGAACAACGAACTAAGGTAGGCATTTAATTTCATTTATGCTTGATGTTATTCCTTTCCTTCAAAATGAATAATGAGGATGCTTTCTTTTTAAAGGTGGATTGTTGTTGTTTATTCTAAAGGACCGATTGTTGTCACCCTAAACGCGAAGGTTGCGGGCCAAACTAACATGGGATGACACTCTCCGTTGATCTCTTTTGTGATGTATTTAGGCATGGAGATAAAATGAAAAGGTGAAGAAGGTGGAAAATACAAAGGCTGCACTACTCGTGGCCTCTGTGACAGGAGCCGCCCCAACGGCATCCCGCACTGACACCAGTTGAACTGGCCCCAGTTACGCACCCTCCAGCCTGCCCGGCCGCCTCCGGGCCACCCGTCGTCATGCCCGTCTACCCCCCGGCCTACCCCTCCGCCTGCTGGCCAGCCACCATCCTACCCGGCTGCCTCCCGGTCACCGCTCGGCGTCCCCTACTACCTTCTGATCCACCTGGCCGCCTCTTGGCCGCCCGCCAGCCTGCCCGGCCGCTTCCCTGTCGCTCGTTGGCCTGCCCGGCCATGTCCCGGCCTTCCTGGCTGCCACCTAGCCTACATGGGCGCCTCTTGGACACCCGCCGGCCTGCCCGACCACCTCTCGGCCGCCACCTGCCTTCTTGGTGGCCTCCTGGCCTTCCCAACCACCTCTCGACTACGCATGCCTAGCCTCCCGGGCTCAGCCATTCGGGCCAAGTTGCCTGATCTGTGCCCCTTGTGGTGCTAGTCGAACCGGCCTTGGCCATACGGCATGAGATTCCCAATATTTACCCCATACGAAGATGGCCGAACCGGCCTTGAACATTTGGGATGAGCCGCCGAGCTGCGCCCCATGCGTACTTGGCTATGCCGGCTTTCCACGCCCCTCTTGGGGCCTTCATGCCGAACCCCCATTACACTGACCTGTGGCTGGTCCATGCCCTCGCTACAGGTTTTTGTCCTAGCAGTACTTGTAGCCTTATGGGCCTGGTCTAACCCAACGGGTCATCTCAGACTATGTCGGGCCAGGTCGGTCCAACTGAGTCGGACCAGACCCAGGCCCACTGTGACCCTTTTACTTTCTTTTGCCATATCATTGGCAGCGGACGTCCGTTGGATGAACCGTCAGTGGTGTTGGAAATCATGGGGCATTTGCGGTACTTTATAGAATACCCCACTAGAATTTGGGGTATATTTGAGATATGGTATGTTTGGATCAGGAAAAAATCCGACCGAGACCCCGAGATTAAAAGGGTAATAACTCTCAGACCGAGCATCCAACTAACACAGAGTCTTTTGTGTTGAGACCACTATGACAAGGCAAACCACAAGGTTACTTATTCGTGGGTTTTTGTTGATGTTGATGAATCAAAACTTGTCTTGAGGAGTAGACCCTCCAGGTATCAAGTGTTTTTTTACAGAAATCGTGTGGCTGGCTGCTCTCTCACTACTATTTCCGGATCCTTTGTATGTTCGACAGCTCTGACTACTGTTCCTGGATCATGTGTGGGTATGATAGCTCTAACAACTATTCATGGATTGTGTGTGAGTTCGACATCACTGACTACTTTTCATGGATCCTGTGTGGGTTCAACAACTTTGACTATTTTTCCTATATCATGTGTGGGTTCGACAGTTTTGACTACTGTTCCTGGTTCCTGTATGTGATTGACATTTCTGACTGCTTTTCCTGGATCCTGTCTAGGTTCGACAGTTATGATTTCTGTACTAGGATCCTACATTGTTTTGAAAAAATAGATGATTATTTGATACATCTAATCATCTCTAACTCTATACAAAATTTGAATTCCTGTGTTAGTTGAGTCAGTAACATTAGTGTTTTCCTCATGATTGAGATGGATTACTTGATAACATAATTATATGTATGGGAATATAACTATGTGGGGTTAAATGTTGATTTCAAACCATTTGGTTTATCCTTGTTGGATTTTGTGACACCTAGAGGGTCTTGAGGTCCCTACTGAGTATCGTTATACTCAACCCTGCACGGGCTATTCTTGCACATCATTGTGTTTGATGTAGACGACATACAACGCTGACCGAGGCTGAGTGTACTGGGATTGGAAGGTACCTGGAGGTGGACCACAAAATGTGATGGTACATGGAGGAGACGGATGGATGTGGAGTGCTGTGGAGGCTATCTATACCTACCTTTCAGGTAGGATTTCCCGACCTACGATCCAGGAGCCATTTTCCTTTTTTTCAGTTTCATCTACTTTATAATTCGACTTGTATTTCAGGCCCCTTTTTCACTTTTCAGCACACTTATGTTGTACAGTTTTACATAGTTTTTTCTTTATGCTTTTATTCTATTGTGTGCGTTTTTAGGTTATAAAGGAAATGTCTTCATAGTTTTAGGGATTTACGCCTTTAGTGCTAGTCGCTAGCTCCTAACCTATGGAAGGCGGGCTTGGGACAGTCACGACTTGGGCCCCGAGGAATGGGTAGTGACAAATTCGCATTAGAGGATTTGATTCTACCGTAGAATGTATGACTCTGGTCTTTTATTGTGAATAAATAGTGTTAAGGGTACTAAGTGTGATTTTAAGTACATGGAGTCCAGTGATGGTGAGGCGGCCGACGTATCCATACACCAGGACCCTAACATCGGATTTCCTAATCAGTGCACGAAAACACTGATAACGTGTTTGATTTCAAGTGTTTTATTTGTGATATCTTGAGTCATCTCACTAGGTATAACATATTGACTGTGGTGAACCTTTTTATTTTTAGGATGCCTCCATGTAGATAGCCAGGTGGGGTTCTAAGAGTTGTTCACACAGATAGCCCACCGAGCGACGAGGCCTTTGTGTAGTGCCCTTTTACACTGGAGGAACCAATGGTACCACTCCATGTTGGGCCACCGATGCCACCAGCCCCAGAAGCAGAGAGTGCACACCGCCAAAGCGAGCTACATGAGTTCTAGTGTTTGAGGCCACCCAGGTTCAGGGGCGAGACAGACCCACAAGAAGCCGAGGATTGGCTGGAGTCTATGATGAGAGTCCTTAAATTGTCAGGGACACTAGCCGACCTTATGGTGATCCTTTTCGTATGACTCCTTCAGGAAGTAGTAGGCAGATGGTGGAGCCTGATGGTCCATGTGCATGTGGAGACGACACTTCTCTGGGAAGACTACGAGTGCCCGTTTCTGGCAGCGATTGTCCCAGCCACCCTATGTATTGTGTGGATATAGGAGCTACTTCACCTGCAGCAGGGCAACATAATAGTGGAACAATACTCAACGAGGTTCATAGACCACTCGTGCTACTCCAAAAATATGGTATGAGACCCATTCTTTAGGTCCCCAACCTTCGAGAAGGGGCTCAGTCGAGAGATCAGAGCTTCGATGATCTCTCTCAGCATCCCAACGTAGGAAGGGGTGTTATAGAGAAACCTATTAGTGGAGAGTTTCCTTGCTAAGCAGCCACCAGCCGGGAGAACCACCACCGGACGTCACGTAGCTGAGTCTCCTGAAGATGGTAGCAGAAATATCTTCCAGAGATCTACGAAGACCTGGCCACTCAGTTGATGACCTAAAGACACATGTTCGGTTGTGTGTGACACATGAGAAAAAGCCATTCATGCAAGGAACTGGCATTGTTTATAATATGGTGGGCAGTTTTACAGGGATCGTGACTTTCATAACCACCATTCGAATGATCAATAAACAGTTGAGGGACCTCCCTGGAAGAGGAAGTGGTTCGATTGAGGTGGTCAGCAGGGATGAGAAAGACGTGGTAGAGGAGCTGGCCATGTGGCTGGTGGTGGATGAAGTTTTGAGGTGATACCACCACCACCACCACCAAGAGGTACACCCCAACCGCAGGGAGTATGTGGACAGATGAGAGCTCAACTCCATGCAGTTGAGGCTTAAGTTCAGGGCACTCCGTAGATGAATTTTTGTTATGATCTGTCTCTATTCTACCTTAGCTGTAGTTTTTATAGACACATGTGCCAGTCTCTCTTTCATAGACACTACCCTATTTCAGAGCTCAGAGAGTCCAACAAAGTATTTAGCTCGATTCTTATGTCTAGATACTCATTCAAGTGAAGAATCGATGATTACACACTAGTGCTGGCATTTTTATCGTACTCTAGGAGGCGAGAGCTTTGGCTGAGATCTCCTAGTAGAGGCGTCGTGGCCTTACAACTTCATCTTGGGTATGGACTAGTTATCAACCGTCCCTACTCAGATAGACAATATTAAGCACAATCTCTGGTTTGTCTGCACAAATGAGACCAGGTTTACCTTCATCGGCGAGAAGGGAGCCATTTTAGTACATGATGAACTTAACCGAACGAGAGTGAAGCCGATCACTCATCAGTTGGCTTGCCTAACTGTCGTAGCAGTTGATGTGGAGAGTTTGTGATATACTTTAGTAGTGGACCAGTACGTGAATGTTTTCCCTGATTTTGTCATCGGTATACCTCTTCATAGAGAAGTGGACTTCTACATTGACTTTTACCCTGGGACGACACCGATATCTACACCAGTGTAATAGATAGCTCCCACGGAGCTTCGTGAGCTGTGGGTATAGCTAGAAGTCTTGTAGGGAAAGGGATTCATCTGACCCGGTGCTTCTCCCTGGGCTGCCCCGATTCTGTTCTCCAAGAATGCAGATGGTAGCTTGAGGCTTTATGATGACTACTGTCACCTAAACTAGGTGACTATGAATAACAAGTACTTGCTCTCGAGGATTGACATCCTCAATGATCAGCTAAAGGGACCGCAGTGGTTCTCAAAGATAGACATTAGATCTGGCTATCACTAGCTCATAGTGCGATACAAGGATTTATAGAAGACGACCTTCAGATGTCTACACAGCCACTACGATTTCTTGGTTATGCCATTCAGCATAAAAAATGCTCCAGTAGTGTTCATGGGACTCATGAACATGATCTTTCAGCCGTACCTTGATCTCTTTGTCATAGTCATCATTGACGACATTCTGAACTACTCAACTACTGAGGAGGAGCATGCCTACCATTTGTGGGATGTACTAGACACACTCTGAGAGCACCAATATTGAGGTAAGATCTCAAAGTGCTAGTTTTGGATCTGAGATATTCACTTTCCAACACATGTCATCTCAGATGTTGGAGTTGCAGTGGATCCAGCAAAAATTGAGGTGGTACTTGCTTGGGAGCCACCCAGGATTGTGACAGAAGTACGAAGTTTCCATGGTTTTACTGAATCCCAATAAATGATTTGTACCAGGCTTTTCTAGAGTTTCTGCACCACTATCAAGCTTGATGAATAAGGGGAAACACTTTGTGTCATTGGAGAGATGCCAGCAGAGCTTTCAGGAGCTGAGGCAGAGGACGAATAGTGCCACCATCTTGAGGCTTCTAGAGGAAGGCGTTGGGTACGTAGTCTACTGCGACACATCAGGGACAAGGCTCGGATGTGTCTTGATGTAGGAGCGAGCAGTGATTGCTTGTGGTTCACGACATCTGAGATAGAAAGACTAAAACTACGCTACCCTTGACATGGAATTAGCATCAGTGGTCTTTTCCTTGAAAATGTGGCAGCACAATCTAATGGGTGAGCATTTTACTATGTAATATGATCACAAGAGTCTTAGGTATATATTCTCTCAGAAGGATCTGAACATGATACAATGATGTTGGATTGATTTCCTCCAGCACTATGACTTCAAGATATTCTATCCTCCTGGGAAGGGGAACTTTGTTGCAGATGCACTTAGTAGGTGATCTGGTATACAGCTTCTAGGTGAGGCGACAGAGAAGCTGGTTGCATTATAGATATCCTTTGCGGACAGATATATAACAATCGTTCATCTGTCTCACACAGTATCCCCCCCACTTCTTCAGTGGGTCAGGGAGGAACAACGTGGGGACCCTGACTACAAGACACAACGTGCTCAGATATCCACTGGGCATGTACCTGATGGATTTTCTGAAAGTGGGTTGTAAATATTACTCTTCAGAAGATATACTCTAGTACATGTGGAACTTTAATAGGTTGTTTTGAGGGATTTAAAAACGTCCCCACTAGCGGTTCATCCTGGAGTGGCGGAGATGTATCAGGACCTGAGACGACAGCACTAGAGACCATGTATGAAAAAGGCTATAGCGGAGTTTGTCTCTCGATATCTCACTTATCAGTAAGTGAAGACAGAGCACCAGGTACCAACATGATTCGTGCATCCTTTAGTGGTCCCATAGTGGATGTGGGATGGGATATCCATGAACTTCATGATGGGATATACAAAAAAAATCCAAGGGACATGACTCTGTCAAGGTGATAGTCGACCGAGTCACCAAGTCAGACCACTTCCTACCGATCAAAGAGTAGGGTACCGTAGAGAGATTGGTACGCCTCAACGTGCAGGATATTGAGTGTTTACATGGAATACCCTTGATGATTTTATCCGATCGTGACTAACAATTTACTTCCGGGCTCTGGATGGGGTTGCAGGAGGCTTTCGGGACACACGTTTGTTTGTGAACCACTTTCCATCCATAGACGGACGATCAAAATGAGTGGACCATTTAGACCCGTGAGGGAATGCTACATCCTTGTGTCCTTGAATTCGTTCATAGCTGGAAGGACCACTTACCTTTGGTGGATTTTTCATAAAAAATAGTTATCACTCTACCATAGGGATGAAACGTTTTGAGGCATTGTACGGCTGACCTTGCAGATCACCTCTGTGCTAGACTGACCCAAGGGAGTCAGCACTAGTGGGACCAAAGATGGTACGGTCTACCATAGAGAAGTTGAAGATCATCCAAGAGTAGATGAAGACTTCACAGAGCAGGCAGAAGTCTTATGTCGACTAGAGGCAAAGACCTTTGGATTTCAGGATGGTGATCATGTATTTCTACAAGTCTCACCCCGATGAGGTCTACAATGATTTTGATGAGGTGGAAAGTTATCTCCGAGATTCATCAAACCATTCCATGTCCTTAGCAGAGTTGGCGAGGTGGACTACCGCTTATATCATCCACCTCAATTGCACCAGGAGCAAGATTTCTTCCACGTATCTCAGCTAAGGAGATACATGATTTACCTATATCACATCATCGACCATGGAGAGTTAGACATCGACGAGGAGGAGACATTTACGGAGGTTGTATTGCAGATTGAGGATCGACAAGAGTGTGACCTATGTGGACAGTCAATATCTCTGGAGCACGTTCTCTGGCAGCACATGATCCTCTAGGAGAGCACAATGGAGTTGGAGACCCATATGCGTGCTCAGTACCCCACTTGTTCCCTATGTTTGAGATGTAGCTTACGAGGATGTAAATATATGAGGTGGGTATAATGTAATGAAGCATTATTTTCCTAGAATTTTTTTTCTTAAATACATGGGAATTTTATGAGTCCGCAAAAATTGTCAGTGTGTGATTCTGAGGCCCGGTATGCCTGTAATCAATTTCAGATGTTTTTTTTCTGGTATGTTCCATAAATGTACGAGCATTTTCTTTAAAATTTTGAACTGGTGCTCAGTATTGAATTCTAAGGGCACCGTTGAACTCGCAGTGCCAATATTCGCTTAAGAATTCTTTCACCAAGATGATAGATGGTTGGAAATAAAATATTGTTTTAGTTTTTTTAATGAAGGAATTAAATAATAATAATGTTGTAGCTTTATAATTATTTTTTTGGATGAAGAATCCATGTAATAGTTGGAGGTGGGGGCCACCACACCATAACATCCCATGAGAGGTTATGATGGTGGGGCCCACCCGAACCTGACCTCCACTTCATGATTAATATGGTGAAGACCACCTGAGTTTTTTACCCCTTGAAACTACCCATTAACAGGGAGAAACCATCAAACATCCATTAATTGTTGGGGAGCCTCTTCAACTCCCCTAACATTAAATTGTTCCAATCCTCCTCATTAAATTAAATTGTGACAACCTTATCAATTAATTAGGTGGATCCAATTTAATTAATTCTTCCAATTTTAATATTGTGCCCAAAGGATTAGTTGGATATCAAAATCTATTATTTTGTGTGGCATTTTTATTTTTGTGGAACTCGAGAGAAGAGAGAAACCTTAGGGAGAAAATATTTCTCCAACGAACAACGAAGAATGAAGACCACATTTTACCAATGAAGAACGTCGGTGTGGAGTGACTTCAACTTTCTTCCTCGGAACCCCCTTCGATGTGGGATGTCTTCGACTGATCTTCCCTCCTCATCATCGTCATCGAACCGATGCACGAGATTGTATTAGATGTGCATGGAAGACGTGAAGAACGATGACAACACCGTCTTCTTCCAGGGAATTCATCATCAAACCACAAACAATTGTAGGGGTTTAATTTCATTTAAGTTCCATGTTCATTCTTTCCTTAAAAACGAAAAATGAGGATGTTTTTTTTTCGGGAGGATTGTTGTGGTTCGTTCCAAAGGACCGATTTCTATCACCCTAAATGTAGAGGGTGTGGAACAAACTAAAATGGCCTAACACTCTCCGGCGATCGCTTTTGTGATTTCCATCTGCATGACGATGAAACGATGAGGCGACGAAGGTGGAAAAGACAAAGGCTAGGATCCTTGTGGCCTCCGTGACCCACACCACCCCTGTAGCATCCTACCCCATCATCAGCAAAACCGACCCCGACCATGGCCCTGCCGGCATGCATGGCCACCTCCCGGCAGCTCTCCGGCCTTCCACGGGCTTGCCCGGCCGCCTAAAAGCAACCTCCCACTGAACCCCCACCAGCCAACCCGACCACCTCCCGGCCGCCGACCGGCCCGCCCGACAACCCCCTGCCTTCCATGTCACCTTTTAACTACTCACCGGCCTACCGCTGACCTTCCTGTCAACCCTTCATCCTACCTGGTCCCCTCCCAGTAGGGCGCCAGCCTTCCCGACCATCATCGGCATGCCCGGACGCCTCTGGGCCACCCACCGGCCAGGCTCGTCAGCTTGGAATGCTGGCCTAGCCTCTTGGCCTCGACCCTCCAGGCAGATCCGCCCACGCCATTTCCCTTGTGGAACTGGCTGAACCGGCCTCGACCATTCAGGTTGAGCTACCTGAGCCGCACCAGATGAGGTTCTTGCTGAACCTTAATCGTCCATCTAGGCTGAGACTCCGAGCCACGCCCCACGCACTCCTAGATGATCTGGCATTCCGGGCCCCTTGCGATGCCTTCAGGACGAACCACCCTTACACCGACCCACGACCGGTCTATGCCCTCGCAACTGGTTCGTGCCCTCACTCTACTCACAGCCTGCCGGGCCAGGCCCAGCAGGCCGGGCTAAACCCAATGAGTTGGTTCAGAATAGGTCAGGTTGGGTCGGACCAGACAAGGGCCCACTGCGACCCCTTTACTTTCTTCATCCATATCGTTGGCACCGTATGTCCTTTTGACGAACCATCAGTGGTGCATGAAATCATGGGGCATGGTGATCCCTTAGAGTATACCCCAATAGAGTTTGGGGTATACTTGAGATATGGTTAGGTTGGATCATGCACGAATCCACTAGGGCCCCATGACTAAAAGTATAGAAACACTCAGACCGAGCGTCTGATTGACGCCCCGTTTATTGCGTTGAGACCCCTATGTTGAGGCAAAGATTCATGTTGTTTTTTCATGGGAATTCCTGGAAGATGATTTATATACCCTTTTCATGAGTAGTGTACCCTCCTGGGATCAATCATTCTTGTGTGGAAACCCTATTTCTGGCTTCTCTCTGACTATTGTTCCTCGTTCCTTAGTGGGATTGATAGATCTGACTAATGTTAATGGATCCTATGTGGGTTCGATAGATCTGAATACTGTTCCTGGATCTTTTGTGGGTTCAACAACTCTTACTACAGTACCCAGATCATGTGTGGGTTTGTTAGCTCTGACTACTATTCCTGGATCATGGGTGGGTTCGACAGCTCTAACTACGGTTCCTAGATCCAGTATGGGTTCGACAGTTCTGACTTCTATTCCTTCATCCCGTGTGTGTTCGACAGTTCTGATTTCTGTATAAATGACCTATGTGGGTTTAATAGAATAGATGATTTAGTTGATAAATTTAATCATCTGTAACTCTCTACAAAACTTTTATACCTGTGTGAGCTGAGTCAGTAACATTTCTATTTTCCTCATGATTGACATGGGTTACATAATAACTTAGGTATATATATGGGAATATACCTATGTGGGGTTGACTGTTGATTTCATACCTTGTGGTTTATCTTTGTTGGATTTTGTGAGACCTTGAGGGTTTAAGGGTACATACATAGTATTGTTATACTCACCACTATAAGGGCTATGCCCGCACCTCGTTTTGTTGGATGTAGACGATGGACAACGCTGACCGAGACTGAGTGTACAAGGATTGGATGCACACGAAGGTGGACCCCATGGTGTGATGGTACATTGAGGAGATGGATGGACATGGAGTGTTGTGGAGGCTATCTGTACCTACCATTCAGGTAGCATTTCCCAGTGGACAATCCAGGAGCCATTTTCCTTTTTTTTCAGTTTCTTGTACTTTATAGTTGGGATAGTATTTCCAGACCCTTTTTTACATTTCATCACTATTTTTTATACATTTTTACTTAGTGATTTTATTCCTACTTGTACTCTATTTTTTGTGTTTTTATGTTATAAAGTCAATGCCTTCCTATTTTAGGGATTTACACCTTTGGTACCAGTCGCCAGCCCTAGACTATAGAAGGCGGGCTTGGGGTAGTCACAACACTATCCCCAAGAGAAGGGTCTTGATAATAATTCATTTATCTGTATAATTATACTCTATAGATACATTCCTCTTTGGGGTACACTTACTATTTTACAATATTTATTTAATGTTTTAGTTTTTTATTTATTATGTTTGTTAACCATTATGATTATTATTAATTTTAATTATTTCAATACTACATTGAAATTTAATTTACATATATCATTAAATTATATTTTAATTTGGTTTTTATATTTAATTAGATATATTTCTCATGAATTAAACCAATTTATTTCATGCGAACTAGTTTCACAATGAAATATGATAGAATTACATATCAATCCTTTAAAGATTTAGATTAAAAAAATATTATTGTCGTGACATATATACGAGACGTATATTTAATTAATTTATGCTAGTTATTTGATAATAGTTAGAAAAATGAATTCCATATTTTTATTAACAATATTAAAATTTATAGTTAGAAAATTTTTTTCCTAAAAAAATAACATAATTTAATTAAAATTAATTACAATGTTTAATTGAAAAAGAACCTTATATAATTATTTAACATTTAATAATTTGTTAAAATGAATCTACACATGTAAAAAATTATTATCTAGAAATATGTAGACAATTAAAACACTAATGATATATAATTGTCTATTTTTTACACTTGGTGGAAAATTAATACATTTGGAACACTCTAATATTTTCATGAAAACACAATGTATCCTTTTCTGAATTTATAATAGGCCTCTTCTATACCTCATATCATGAAACCTCTAAAATCATTTTTTATTTTCCAAATACAACAAAAATCAACAAAAAAACAATCTTATGATGATCATAGAATCATTATTTTTAGATGATATGAATTCATTTAATTACATTGGTAAAAACCAAATTGAGTTATCAAAAGAAGAGGTAACATACTTCCATAAACTCATTTGTTTTATTTTCATTCCCTAGTTGTTAAATTTTAATATAACTTTCATGTAGTGTAAAATAAGTATTCAAAATATACATTGATGTCAATTTATTCTATGGTTTATACCTACAAATAAAAAAAATCAATCAAATGGGTAATGTGCTTTCCATTATTATGTACGATAGAATACCGCCTAGGGAAATGAAGTCAATTTTTTTATTTACCACCTCTAATGATTGTGAATTATGCTTGAAATATTGGGTTTATTTGATATATATGATTTATTTGAGGAATTTAGGCCTCTTTAATTATTATATAACACATAACATCTTGATTTCAATTTTTTGTAAATAGTATATCTTCATTTTTGGATGTGTTGACTATCACCTCCTCCACATGATGTGAATTTTCACACATTAAATGGAATTTATTAAACATGATTTTAGTGAAATTATAAGATATATATGAAATAATTATTGTCCTATAATTATATTATATATATATAAATTTAATTTTACTTATTTATTTTAATATGACAATAAATTCGAAACAACATTCACAAATAATTAAAACCTACTGTCTCTATGAACAGTGTATTCCATTTCATTTTTCTATCCTGTATAGATTATTAAAAATAAATATTTACTAACAATATATGATAAATATATCATAATTTAAATTATGAAAATTAGTATATCGTTATCTATGTTATAGTTTTATGAATTAAATGTTAACAAAAGTACAATATAAAAAATAGACATTAACTGAAACATATACTTCACAGGGAATTCATAATTAATATGTTATATAATTTCATACTAAAATCCCCAATTTTATGATATAACATAATATGAATATTTTATAGATGTATTATAAATATATTATTATTATATATGTGGTTATAATTTGTATGAATAATGTCAAAACATAATTTAAGTGTATTTCATCTTAGTTTGTATATTCCTGAGATACATGTCACATAAACAACATGTTTCTAAAATGTGTTGTGTATAATTAACTATGAAATATTATATCGTGAATTTAATTTAATTTATGATATTAAAATATAAAATTTATTCTATTATTTATTATATTTTATGATCCTTATGTTACTCATGTAGTAAGGGTTTTCACATCTCTCATTTATTTCTGTGAGATTTATTCTTTATTCACCTCTTCATTATTTTGTGCAATATATATACATCAAAAAAATATATTCAATTTTTATTATCCTTAAATTTATGTGTATATACATATCATTCTAATTAACTATCATTTATGGGGTTTATGGTTGAAAAGATACGACATCGTTAAAGTAATTTTGACATAATTTTGCATCATTGATACATATGTCATATTAAGTCCCTATATTATTCTATAATATGCATAGATATAATTTTGACTAGTTATATCATGAGTCTCATTATTTTAATGATTTTTTAATATTTATATAATTTTATTCTTAAATGGGTAATTTTTATAAAGTTTTACTAATGTGGTAACCGTTTATTGTTAAAATCACATCATTTATCGGTATTTTTATTGATTACACATCCATTGATGAAATATTGTTATCCATATAACAATAAAAATATGAATTATCGTCTCCTATTTTTATCCATGATATCTCATCCTGTTTTTAGTCAGTAATATGATTAATAAAATATATAAAAATTATAACATTATTAATCTTTTCTTTCAGAAAGATGTTTTCATTAAAAACAATGTTTTATAAAAATATTTTTTAAAAATATTATGTTTTGAAATTTATTAAATTATTATCAATGATATATTTGATGAAAATTTTTTTCCACAATTTTTCATAATTCATTTATATTATTTCAATTTTATTTTCAAAGAAAATGTTTTCAAATGGATTTCAGGATTTCATTATATGTTTTCAAATTTTGTTCATATAAAAAAGGATTTCTAATTTTTTTTCAAGAATCCCCATTAAATATTAAAGGTAAAATGTTGTTAAAATACCTTCAAATGTCCTAGATAAGATTTCATTGAATAAGGTTATAAATATTCAATTTTAAGGTAATTTTAAAAGTATAATATTTAAAAAGGATATATGTTATAGAAATAATATCTCTCAAATAATAAAATATATTTTCATCATGAAATGATTCAAATTATTCAAAATATTAATTCTTATTATTCATAATTGTTCTTTTAATCTAATTATTTTACAAAGAATATACATTTTAAAATTGAAAATTGAAGGAAATTTAATTTTCCATTATGAAATGTTCTGAGTTATATTTCAAATTCCTTCTCCATATATGATAGAATTCATTTATATAGTTTTAGATTTACTAAATACATGATCCATGAATAACATTCGTACTCATTATTTAATTGTTTATATTTTGATGGTTTGATGATTATGAAACAAAAATTATATTCCATGGATTATATACTTATGTGGGCCACTTATTTTCTTGGGAATTGTTTTGATGAAATAATTATGAAACCTGTATCTTTTAAACATGTTATGAAATGATGATATGTTTATGATACACATTTTATTTATTGGATTATGATATGATGTTTATGAAACATGTTCATTATAACTGGTTATGATATAATGATTTCTTAATATCTTGTGGCAGATGTATGTATGATTTTATTATGTGATGGGTCATACCATTTTCTCCCTATAATTAATTAATTAATTATTTATATCTCAATAGATAATTTTGGAAAACAAGTTCACAACCTTAATATATAATGGGAAATATGTGTTTCCTAATAAAAAATGGAAATTTGGTGTGCCCTAATCTACTCTGGGAAGATGGGTATACCTAATGAAATATGGGAAGATGGAGAAAAATGATTCACTATAGAAATATGGGGAAACTTCTTCCACTATGGGAAGATGGGGAAACAATATCCACTATAAAGAAAAGTGGAATCTAGATTCTTTATAAGTAAAGAACTATTATTAGTGATAATGATCTATCCCCCAGTAGGTGAGGTCCCCAGGAAGATCCCTAATAATTTTTTGGAAATGATCCTTGATTCTAGTGAATAATCCTATGTAAGAACTTGGTTACATATTCAAAATGTTATCTTTAGACCTGATTTCATGACCATAAGTTTATCTGACAACATTCTTCCATTTCATTAACTTAATCTGTGATTTTGTTTTCTATTTTCCAATGTTCAAAATTTTATAATATGATGTGTTTGAAACTATTCTATGTTTTATTTAATGTTATGACCTCATAAATTATACTCTTTATTCCTTTATGATTCATGTCTTATGAACAAAAAATATTTAAGGAAACACTCTGGGTTATGATATTTATAATGAATAACATGGTCTTATAATGTTATTTTCATGTTCTTGTACCCTTATTCTCATGTTATTATTAAATATCTTCCTTGATTACCCTTACTTATATTATGAGTTCTTTGCATTATTAGGATTCCATAAACTAGGTTATTTAGAATGATTTTAATTTTTAGTAATAAAAAGGGATGAACTTTATGGACATTTCATCAAATTAGAAGATTGTGTTCTTAATTTCAAAATTCAATAAACTCTTAGAGTCTAGGGGAATGTACTTTTGTAATGTTCTAAATATTCAACCAAAATGATGTAATATCAATGTCTGTTATGCATGGGTAGCTATATACAAGGATTTTATGAATGATAATAATAAAACAAGATACAATGAATTACCAATAGAGAGGAATCATTCTCGAGTTTTGACAACATACTGATCATAATATTTAATACATCATAGAACAATCATTAAAAATCCTGATAAATGGTGAAATTATTATTATTAACACTTACTACTTAGAAATATTAAATAATAATCCCCATGACATAAAAATGAATTCTATGAAGCATAAAAATATCAGTAAAATGATAATATTTTTAATATTACGTGTAAAATAGAATTTTTTTCGACCTATTGAAGAATATAGGTATATAACATGTCATTTTTCTCAAAGAAGGTAAATTAAGACAAAATTGTTTAAACAATTTGAGAAATTTTGAACCATAAACTCCATGAAAGAGATATCATAAAATGTATATGGAAACATCCACGAATTTAAAGATAATAATAATATAATATATTCATTTTTATTATATACAACACACCGAAAATTTGTAGGGAATAAGGCATAAATCTATGAGAAATAAAATTGAGATGAGAAATACCTTTACCTTTTCTCTTGACACTCATCATACTCATTCAAACTTCATGTATAAATAAAATTATTTTACTATAAATTTACCATATAACCATATTATTATCTCTAGTACCAAATATGAATTTTATATTACTTTATATAACCTTTTTTATTAACAATTACATGTTAATGTTATGTTTCAGGTAATATATTCTTTTTTGTCATATATGATTTTACATATTATTGTTCATCCTATTATATAGAAAATGATTTACTTTTTTGAAGAATTTATAATATGACATAAATATTATAGATATTTATTATATAAATATTTATAATAATCTACTAGTGGTATAAATTTAAAATGATATGCATCATTCATGGAGATGGTAGGTCGTACGTAAACATTAGCGTTGTTTCCATTTTATTTTCATTTAGAAATGAAGAAATTAAATTGAACACAATCATATATATATATGATAATAATTATCATAAAATTATTAGTTCATATTTATAATATATTTTTTCAAAAACCATCTTTAATAAATTAGATGTAAACAGTAAATTAATCATGCCAGTTTGAAGAGTTTGTAGTTAAGACATCCAAAACTATGTTATGTATTTACAACAAAATGGAAATCACGAAATTATGTGTTATATAATTATTATGGAAAAAAATACATCATAAATATTTTATATAAAATTTAAAACATTATATCCCTCCTAATTCCCAATCATCATAGGTGTTAAAGGAAAATCGAAAGGAATCTTTTCATGAGTCAGTAGTCTATAATAAATAATAATTGTATGTTCAAAATATGTTTGATGGATGTTTGTATTTGTGTAGTTAGAAAAAATATAATAAAAAGATATTATAATTTTAATGATATTGTAGTTAATATATAATAATTGAATAATAATATTTGAGTGGGGTGGAGAAGGAATGTACAACAAAATATCTCCTGGAAGGTTGTTACCATGTCTTTCTGTAACTCCACTTGTTTTGGGCAGATATAATTACTTAGTTGGGTTTATTCCTAAAGAAGGGATTATAATATAAAGAGATGGATTTTGGGAGGATATTTGGGAGGATTTTATTTGATACATAGGTCAAGAGATGTATGATAAGGTGTGGTTTTTGAGTGCACATTTATCATGGAGGAGGAGTGGAAGTCTAATATATATAAAATGAAAAACACTATTGAGATTTTCACATTAAATAACATCCCTCCAATAAATTTCCATTGTAAAGAAAATAGGGGAAATGATTAGAATATTTTGAATATGGATTTGTAAATGTGCCAATGTCCATTTGAATCTTTTGTTAATGTTTTACTACACTGTAGTATTGTTTTTTCCCTGGTCATTTTAATTAATTTCACTAATATTTTTTGTAATAAATTATCTTTACATTATAAAAAATTATACATTATACTTATTTCTATTATGAAAACAATTTTTCAATATTTTATTAAAATAATTTATATAAATAAATATAAAATTAAGACCATAGACCTGTCGTGACATCATGATTTTATGTGAAAATGATTAAATGATGGGAATGTTTTTATATGAAATTTCATGGTGAAATTGATTCCAATTACATAAATTGAATTTATATATTTAAAATTTATCTAATTAAAAAATAAAATAAAATAAATGTATAATTTAACATTATAAATTAATTGTATTAAAAATATTTTTTGAATAAGTATATATTATTTTTCTATATTTATCATAAAATGGTGTTTTAAAAAAATTCAAAAAACAATTATGAAGGAAATTTTTTAAATAATAAAATTAAAAATTAAAATTTCGTCAAATTAAAATTTTATATTGTCAAAATTTAATTATATTCTTATTCACCACAGGACGTAATAAGAATTTCATTTGGGAAATTTTATTGTCAAACAGATCAAGACATTACCAACAGTTATTTTGTTTATTGTCAATGTGATTTATTAATATAATAAGATAATAAATAATATTAAAAATGATATTATTATATTATCACATTTTAATGATTAATAGATATTTTATATCTCTATAGTTTAAATAATAATAATTATAAATTGTTGTTTAATTGAGATCTGGTATTGCTTGTAACAGAGGAAAATTTAATGTATTTTTGTATCTTATGATTAACATTTTTGAACAATATAACGCACACCAAAATTTTTGTAGACTGAAAGATAAAAATATAAAATAATATAAGTTTATATTAACAAAAAATTATCCTAAAAACTTTAGTTGTTACATTCTGCCACCATTAAAATGAATTTCACCCACAAAATTCATCACTATGACACCAAAAAGTAGGATAACTATACCTCATCGTATACTCAAGTTACCAAATAGATTTTTATAACTATTGATTTATCCACAAGACATTGACCAATTGAGTGGGATTATTTAATATAACATTCATTTTATGATCAATAATTCAACTAGTTATAACTCATACGAATGATCCTTCTCCAGCAGCATGAAAATTGAGTTCAATGCATGTAATGGGCCAGGTATGTACATTATCAAGAGAGATACGTCGAACACATCATGGTCATGAGATTTATTTTTAGTATGTTTCATGGGATATGATATTGTCTGGATAAGAACAAAAATATCAAAATAATTGTTATAACTAATTCTCTATTTCCCTTTCATCCTGAATATCAAAAACTTCTTCCATAGTGATATTCATAGAAACACCTTCTCACCATCTCCAAATTAGTTATCACATTGATGGTAATCACAATAATTTTTCTACCAAATTTAATAATCCTTGTATCCTACTAAATAGTTCAATCAGTTTGGTTCATTTCTTTGGTGATATCAGGTCCGAATAAATTTTCTTATCTGACGTCTTACTATCATTTTGGATCTCTATATTTCATTCTATATATGTCTCCATATAGAGGCATCTTAATTTTTTATTGTAGTCCATTTTTTTAGAAAAAACCCAAGTACAAGAAAGTGTGGATCCAATGCACCTTTGAAAGTAAACGAACAAGATCCCAACATATCCTCAAGGGTTTCATTTGTTCTTTTAGACTAACAAAACATAAAAGGATGATAAATTGTTATTATACAAAAATATGTATCCTGTGATTGATAAAGACTTAAACAGAACATTTAGGTCAACCTCAGGTCCAGATCAGATACAGTGAAATGTGGTACTCTATGCAACCATACCAATTTATTAATGTATATACTATGAATCTAATCTAGAGAGAAAGCTTCCCTAATAGTAATGAAGTATGATAACATAGTAAGTAAAATTAGTTCCACCTATATATCATTATCGACATTATAGGTTTTGGGAAGTCTTGTGAAAAAAATCCATAGCCAGGTTATCCCAATTCAATTTAGGTGTGGGAAAGTGATTAAAAAAACCTTTAGACTATTTTCATTATGCCATAACTCTTTGTCATTCCCAGACCCAATTTACAAACTCTGTGATATCTATCCTTTGGATATACCAAAAAAATTAGTATTTAATGTCCTTATAAATCATTATAATTCTATGAGGAATAGTTAATGATGAATTATGAGGTCTTTCTAATAGCTCCTTCATCGAATTCGATATGGATGTAACACATACATGGTACATGACCCTTATTATTACATATTTACTAAGGTTTCACTCTAGAAAATTTATAACCTTCTTTTGAAACTCTTCATATTCATTTATCTCCTCTTTAATATTCACTTTGATAAGGGCTTGAACAGTAAACTGACCAACATAATATTTTTACCTTTTTTTGATGATTTCAAATCCAATATTTCATAAATCCAGAAATATTGGATCATTCGCGACTCTCATCATTGATAAGATAGTATGAAACTTTGGACACAAAACTTTGGCCACCTTATTTTCATTCATAGGATAGTATAGTATTTATTAGTCCTAATCCTTTATCATTTGTCACTACGGAAAATGTATTTTTTCAATTGTAACACCACAATATTCCACGATACTATTTTCCTTGAATAATATAGTGGTGTGTGTTGTACACAACATTGAGTTCTAACACACCACAACCAATCAAAATAGCCATTATGAATAGTAATACCAACATTTTGATATTTTATATATTTTATCTTTCAAAATGGACTTCATTTTTGGATTCTGAATATTTAAATTAGATTACGGTGAATTTTTGGTATTTTTCTGAAAACATTCAATTTTTGATGAATTGTGAAAAACCCTGAGTCATTGTTTAAAACCGACTATTTATATAAATAATTGTTCATTTAATTTAAATTTATTTTATGTCAAAATAGATATATAATACATATATATGTTCAATGTAATTCATTAGAGTTAGTTTATAATAATTTTAGATATTTAAAAATTTTATTGATCTTTTTACTGTCTTTTACCTACCTCCTAAAAGTATTTGAAAATTAACATAAAATGTAATTTTATGGCTTTTGGGAGTTGAATTTAGAAACTCCTAGAGACACAATTAATATCAACGAGTAAAATGTCATTCAATAAGATAAAAATAATTTTTGGTGAGTAAAAACATTTTACTTTTATTTACCACGGTTAAAAGTAACTAGGGTAATTAAGGGTAAAAATGATATTATTATAAGCCTAAAACATTTCATAATTCTGTTGGATAAGTATAATTCGACCAAAAACAACCTTTTTAATAATATATGAACCTATTTTGTCCACTTGGATTAAAATATGACATTTATTATTATTTAATTCAAAGAAAAGTTAATGTTAAATTCATTGTTTAATAACTAAACCACTTTTAATATAGAGTTAAACATAAAATATATTTGACTATAAATATTAATTATAAAGATAAAAATATTTACTACATAACTGAATTTTATTTATATTTTTTATACGTTAAATAATTTAATTATTTATTACACAATCATGATGTAGTAATTACCTAATTAATGATATATTAAACTAAATGATAGTATAAATATCCAAATAAATGTATCTTGAGAATTTTAATGAATTAAAATAATTTTATAGGTTAATATGACATATTATGGTTGGTTAGAAGAATTTTTTTCGATGTAATAATGCTGTTATGAATTTAGCAAAAAACAAATTCTGAATAGTGTTAAAATTGACTTAAAAGAGTTTTTAAAACAAATATTATATTAATAATTGATATTCTATTTCTATAAATATAAGTTTAAGAAAAAAGACATAAATAATGATAGTTGTATCATTAATAAACCACTTTTTGTTCCTTTTCATGTATATATTATATTTATTAACGATATTATATAATAATACAAAGAGACATGGTAAATGTCAAACTGTTAAACTAAGAGTTAAATCAAAAAGATATGTTTTATATAGTTACCAAAATCTATCTAATACCTATTTGTTGAGTATTTTTTGACCCATACCAAAAATAACCTTTATATAATCCAATTTGGATCCATTATAAATCGAAAATTATTTTTTTATAAAATAATATTTCTAGCTTTTCATAAGGTACCGCTCACTCCTCTTATAAAATGGAACATACCATTCTCTCTAATTCACACCATAAAATCCATTTGGATAGGACAAAAACTGAAAAAATACCCTCTCAATTGTCCTATATTAATCATATATTCCATACTTTTGTCATAAATTGATCCTATGGAGGCATTTTTATCAAATCAAACGGGTGAACCCGAAGTAGAGGAAAATATTTCATGACCTCTTTCAAGTTCCTTTCTTCTTCCACTTCCACTATATTTTTTGTTTCCATTCTAAAATAATAACTCTATTATATTATATATACTGTGATGTTATTATAAATATGTTACAACCATATTCATTATTTTATATATTTTATGAATTACATGTCAATGTACGTGTGTACGTACGTCTTACCGTCTCCACGTCGCGGTGTAATAGTTATTCAAGACATTATTTTTTTGTTGGGTAACATAATGATATTTAATTGATGTAAATAATAATTATAAAATGATAATGATTCTTTATATATGATATACCATCAAATTATATATATTTATAATTTCAAAACAATGATATTGTTGCTCGTGTGTACGTACGGATTACCGTCTCCATGAATGCGATAAGATTCATTCCCCATCGTATCCATTCAAGACTAATTTTCATTAGATGATTAAAAATAATATTTAAATACATAATATATGTATTAATATGAATAATATACATCCTATACATAACAAACATTACTTAAGAAACAAATCATCCAAAGGAAAATGGATCAGTTAACATCTGAAACAGGGATAAATACTAATATATTATTAACAAAGCAATGTTAAAATATCATATAGGATATCATATTAACGTATATGTTTATTGTATAATTTAATCAAAATTATTTCACCATTATAATGAAGGGTAACTTACCATTTTCCAAGGAAACGTACAAGGTAAGCGTTAAATTTAAAATCTCTTTATTATCCATGGATGTTTTTATGTAAGTATCTACTAAGTCCTCTTTTTCATCCACATCCATATTTCATAAAACTTTATTCAAATACATTTTTAAAATTAACTATACTATTGGATATAGTCATTTTTAACCTTAGTTGACCATATATGTTTTGAAATGAATCTTTCCGTCATTTTCAAAAAAGGTGCTTTATGTGATTTTCGAAAAAAATGGTAAGAATGTTTATGGAGGGTGCATCTATTTTCTGCCATTATAAAAACATCGAGAATTATCATAAAATATTAAGAATATATTTTCAAATATATGTTATTTCTTTTATAATTACTTTAATTTTACATGATTTCAAAATAGAAAGTGATATTTCTCTAAAAATGTTTTGATTTCATCTATTTAAACATCCATTAATGGATTTTAATTTTGTTTTATGTCGATTTATTATACAAAACATGCATATTGTATTGGTGTTATTTTAATATTTTTGACTATGGATGTGTTATTTTATATCATTCGTTGTTTATGGATAAATTATTGACATTTCATATACCAGTTTTAATATGAATGTTTATGTTATGATTAACCATATTTATATAGGGAATGCATTGGACTTAGTAAGTGATGGGCGTAGCTCACTATTACTCCTTGATGCATCGGAAGGTCTCATGAGACAAACTAGTGTTTTTTCACAAGGACTTGAAAAAAATATTGTTTTTAGTCTTGGCACAAGGCCTTGACTATGTGGTTATGAATGTCCTGTATTATGAATTCCATCATTATGAAATTGGCTATTGATATTGCATGCGATTGTTCAACTAGTAGGATATCCATGTGAGTAATTAAATGGAATAAATTTGAGTTATATTTTTCATATTATGATAATTTTTATGTAGACAAGGATTTTGTTTTAGTTCAATACATTGCCTTAAATGTTTGAGCATATTTATGAATGTTTTCGCTATATTGTAATCCTTACTGAGAATTTGAGCTCACCCCTTTCTATGTTTTATTTTTCCCAAGATGCAAATAAGTATATTAGGACTGGTCTTCTGGGATAGTGTGTGGGTTCTTAGTGTTGACTATGGAAATAATGTTGTTGTAGTTTTCTATTTAATGATGTAATGTAATCCTTATGAATGTATCTTGTACATCAAGGCTACTAAACTAATCAGTCTTTTGAGACATGACCTTTTTAGATCATGTCAATGTTATGTTATAATGTACCGAATCTAGGTAACTAGGCTTGGGTTTTTAATGTTGGTATCAAAGGATGTTCAGTAAAGACTTTGGAAACACGATTTAGATAAACTGTGACTAGAGCACATAGCCATAAGATATACATTAAGGATTAGTATAGAAGAACTTCCTAAAATATTGCTGTTGTAGAGATTTTGTGAGTTTTTCATGTAATACATCACTATCTAGATACGAGCAAGGAGAGGCATCTCTGACATAGATGTACCTATGGTTAAAACCCGAATACACTGCTTTGAGCTAGACTCGAACGAGAACAAGTGCACGACAACGGGCCTTGCTGCACTCTTGGTTACGACACTCCCGGGGGATATTCTTAGGATAATTTTCATTTTTAAAAAAAATTTATGCAGGGTTTATGAGAATAATCATCCCCAATGAAAACATTTTTTTATGATTATGGATTATATCTATATAATTTTCAATTTATGTTAAATGTTTTACAAGTATGGAATAATGTATTTCAATTCATAAACTAATCTAGTTTATTCCATTGTTTAGAAATGGCGCCTAGTGGATGGAATTGAAATTGTATCAATGTACGCGATCCATGTAATGATTTCCCCCCTACCCAAGATAATTATGGTGGAGCTAGTGATGCAACTGGTGCTGATCAGCTAATCACTATACTAGGACAACTCACTCAGGTTATGAATAATAACTTTCCCTGTATGCAGCACCCTGATCCATATTGTGGGGGATCACTGTTAGATAGATTTATGAGGAAACAACCACCAACATTCAGTGGGTGTCCAAATACACTAGTAGATGAGAAATGGATAAATTCCTTAGAAAAAATATTCCATGCCTTGGGGAGTAGCAAAAGTAAAAAAGTTGTCATGGCAGTTTACGGCCTCACTATAGATGATTATCAATGGTGGTCATTGATTCAAAAGACAATGGGAGATGATGAAGTATAAAATTTGTAATGGAGGTTGTTTATATATATTTTCATAGAAAAATACTTTCCTCATGTCCATCGAGTGGATATGGAAAGACAATTTTGGAGTCCGAGGCAAAAGAAGGATGAGAATGTCGCAAAGTATGAAGCTAACATTACAAGGTTAGTGAGGCATGCTTCAGATTATATATGTAACCTAAGAAGTAAGATTGATCATTTCGTTTATGTGTTAAAACCTTTTATTCATTGATCATTAGTCTCAAAATCTTTCTCATCGTATGAAGATATTGTCTCATGTGCTATCAATACATAAGAATAATTTCCTATGTCTTTCAACGGTAATGTAAAACAAGAGATGAAGAGATATAGTGAATACATTTGAAATGGAAATAGAGGGAAGAAGGGAAAATTTGAATATCCATCCCGCAATAAATATGGTGGGAAAACCCTAGTACCTGCCAGAAGGAAATGGGAGTCTGTTACGAGTGTTGTAAAAATGGCCACCATGATCTTGATTATAAGGTAAATAAAGATGATCTCGATGTTGAATTCTACAATTTTAGAGAAAGGGAGAATTATGAAAATGAATTTCCTAAGCATCAGGGGAACATACATTAAAAGAGGACAAGGGATGAAGGTCAAGCTTATGCTATCAGTACTGCTGAGGTTGAATCTTTGAAAGACGTAGTGGCAGGTAATTTAATGGTCTCCTCATGTTTAGAAAATGATTTATTTTATTCTGCATCATTGCAATGTTTTATATATTATGAGTTTTTCTAAAAATTATACATTTCCAATTTGATTTATCAAGGGAATTGTTAGTCAAAAATCTTAGGGGAAGTATGATTGCAACAATGTTTTGTGAATCAGTCCTTATTAGGGTATATAAATTTTCTCTATCTGAAAATATCATCATCATACCCATGATTTAGATTGATATAATCCACTGTATGGATTGGATTTGATACCATGATTCACAAATTTATTGTAATAATAAGTAGGTTACTATTTTTGATGACGATGACAAATAAAACTTTATCGTTAGAGCAGAATCATCACGAGGTAATTCTTATCTAGATCAACCCCCGGTAGCTCAACTAAATTCAATTATTAGGGAGGAAGAGAATGTAGTAAGTGTGGGTGAGTAAAATAATGTTCAAATAGAGGATGTAAATATTGTGAATGAATATGTTGATGTGTTTCTAGAAGATTCACCTAGACATCCTCTAGAATGTGAAATAGAATTTTCCATTGATTTATTTCCTAGTCAAAGCCCATATCGAAGACCCCTTATAGAATGGCCACTATGGAATTATTGGTACTAAAAAAACAACAAGATTAATTGAGTAATAAGTGTTTTGTTTTCCCTAGTTTTTCTCTATGTGGAGCTGCTTTCCTTTTCGATAAGAAGAAAGACGAATCTATCGGTTTGTGAATTGACTATAGGGAGATCAATGCTATTAAAATAATGAACAAGTATCCCCTACATCACATTGATGATTTATTAGACCAAATTTATGGAGCTCAATACATTTTAATGATTGAACTTGAATCTGGATATCATTAGTTGGGTGTGAAAAAGGAAGACATTCTAAAAATGGCATTTCGAACCAGGTACATGCATTATGAGTATATAGTAATGCCTTTTCTATTGAATAATGCACCCTTTATCTTCAAGGATCTAATGTATATAGTTTTCAAGGAATATCTTGTTGACTTTATAGTGGTATTTATTGATGATATCATGGCATACTTCAAAAGCTACGAAGATAATTAAAATCACTTGTGCATTAATCTAATGACTCATAGAAGACATGAATTATATGGGATGTTTAGAAAGTGTGAATTCTAGCATTAGAAGATTATATTTCATGGCAAATATTTTCTCTAAGGATAGAGTCTTTGTTGATCCTTATATGACCATGGCAATCCATGAATGGCCAGCACAGAGGAGTATAACTGAGGTATGTAGTTTTATTGGTTTAGAACGTTATTAATGAAAATTCATCATGAATTTTTCCTGGTTGGTTTATCCATTAACGAAGCTCACACGAAAAGGTGTAAATAGTTTTTGTCAAAGGAGTGTGAAGAATGCTTTGAAGAATTTATGAAAATATTATCAATTCACATATCTTGACTCTACCATCACGGAATGATGGGTTTTTTTATTTATAGTGACTCATCGAAGAAAGGACTCGGTTGTGTCTTTATGCTGAATGATAGAGTTATTGCCTATGCATCATGACAGCTGAAAAATCTTGAGAAAAAATATCATACTCATGATATTGAGTTAGCTGATGTAATCCTTGCTTAGATGATTTTGAGACACTATTTATATGGTAAAAAATGTGACATTTATACTGATCACAAGTGTTTTATGTATATTATCTCACAAAAAGAACTCAACATGAGGTAAAAGAGATGGCTTCAACTACTAAAGGATTATTATTTCATGATATAATACCACTCAGGAAGGGAATGTAAGGTGGTTGATGCTTTGAGGAGAAAATATCATGGTGTTTTGAACAAGATGTGAATTGAAATGGATCATATTCTCCTGGATCAAGAAAAGATCTATATGGGAATAACCATGGAAGGTGGGTCATTAATATTTTTTCAAATGGTTGATAAACCATCTTTATTGTAAAGTATAAAGAGTTATCAAGCTGATGACGAGGAGTTTTAAAAGAATATTAAAGCTGTGAATGATGGTAGATACAGTGACATTGTGTAAGAAGATGGAATTTTGAAATTTGGGAGGAGAATTTTTGTTCTTGATATAGATGATCTAAAAAGGGAATTTTTGGATAATGAATATAGTTCCAATTTCTCTATACAACCTGGTAGCACCAAGATGTATAGATATTTGAAGGACCATTTTTGGTGGGACAATATGAAGAGGGAGATTGCAGATTTTGTGTCAAGATGTATGGTTTGTCAACAATTGAAAGCTGGAAGGAAACAACCTGGATGAGTCATGAAACCTATTCCTATACCTGAGTGGAAATGGGATAATAGTATCATGGACTTTTTCATGGGACTACCAAAGACTCCTAGAAGGAATGATGCAATATTGCTCATTTTTTATCATCTTACCAAGTAGGCACATTTTATTTCTATAAAGGATGATTTACCACTTGAATTTTTAGCAAGACTATATATTAATGAAGTTGTAATACTTCTTGGACTACCAATATTGATTGTTCCTGATCGTGATCCCCATTTTACAGCAAGATTAAGGAAAACTCTTCAAAAAGCTCGGGATACTGAACTTTGTCTGAGCACTGCTTACCACCACCAAACTGATGGAAAATCAGAACAGACTATTAAAACCTTAGGAGACATGTTGAGATAAAGCTTATATGACTTTCAAGGTACTAGGGATTAATATTTATATCTAGTATAATTTTCATATAACAATAGCATCCATTAAATTATTAAGATGGCACCATATAAAGTGTACTATGGAAAGAGATGTCACACACCAAACTGTTGGGATGATGTTGGTGAAAGAAAACTTGTACGCCTAGAACATGTGGAGGAAATGATGGAAATGGTGAAGGTAATCCAAAACCACATCAAAGAAACCCAATGTAGATAGTAGAGTTATGACGATAATCAATGGAAGGATTTGGAATTTCGGGTAGGAGATCTGGTTTTCTTAAAGGTATCTCCATGAAAGGGGGTTATACGATTTGTAAGAAGGGAAAATTGAGTCCTATGTACATTGGACATTTCGATATTATTGAATGAATTGGGGCTGTAGATTACCATTTTGAAATACCGCAATGTCTTTCCAAAGTTCACGATGTATTCCACATATCACTATTGAGAAAATACAAGCCTAAACCAATGAATATACTCACAAATGAGGATTTAGAACTGGAACCCAATCTGTCTTATTGCAGAGAGCCTATAAAGTTTCTTGATTCAAGAGAAGTGTTGAGAAACCGGACGACTCGCCTAGTAAAAGTTCTATGGAGGAACCGTAAGATGGAAGAGGCAATGTGGGAACCCAAGGAACATATGATGAAGAACCACCCATGTCTTTTTACTCAGAAATACTATAGGAATTTTGATGATGAAATTAATTGGAGTGGAGAATGTAACACCCCAAGCATCCATAGTATGCTTCTCTTGGAATAATATAGTAGAATGTGTTGTATGCAACATTGAGTTCTTACACACCACGACCAATCAAATATGATGTTATGAATTTTAATACCCATTTTTGGAAATTTTATAAAATTTATCATTCAAAATGGACTTTATTTTATGATTTGGAATATTAAAATTATCTTAGGGTTAATTTTTTGTATTTTTCTGAAAACATTCAATTTTTGATGAATAGTGAAAAACACCAAGTCAATGTTTAAAACAAAATTTTTATTTAAATAATTATATATTTTATTTAAATTTATTTTTGGTCAAAATAGACAAAAAATACCTATATATGTTGAATTTAATTCATTGGATTTAGTTTATAATAATTTTAGATAGATAAAAATATATTGAACTTTTTACAATCTTTTACATACCTTTTAGGAGTATTTGCAAATTTAAAAAAAACATAATTTTACCGCTTCTGTGAGTTTAATTTCAAAAATACAAGAGTCACGGTTAATATAAAGGAGTAAAATGTGGTTCAATAAAATAAAAATATTTTTTGGTGAATAGTAACTCTTTACTTTTATTTACCATAGTTAAAACTAAATAGGGTAATTAAGGGTAAAAATGATATTATTATTACCGTAACCCATATCATAATTTTATTTTATAAATATAATTAGACCAAAAAAACCTTAATAATAATATATGAACCTCTTTTGTCAACATGGATTAGAATATGCCATTTATTATTATTTAATTCTAATAAGAGTTAAAAGTGTTAAATTGAATGTTTAATAACTAACACATTTTTAATATAGGGTTAAACATAATAATAATTTGACTATAAGCATTCATTATAAATATAAAAATATTTCCTACGTAATGGTATTTTATTTATATTTTTTATACATTAAATAATTAAACTTATTTATGACACAATGATGATGTAGTAATTACTTAATTAATGAAATATTAAAATAATTGATATTATAAATATCCAAATAAATTTAATATTAGTCATTTTATAAATTCCAATAATTTAATAGGTTAATATAAAATATTAGTGTTGGATAGATTAATTTCTTTCATAGTAATTTTTATTTTATGAATTTAGAAAAAACAAAAAACAAAATAGTTTCAAAATGGATGTAAAATAGTTTTGTAAAATAATATTAAATTATTAACTGATATTATAATCCTAAAAAAATTCAGTATGGAAAAAACACTTATATAATTATAGGTGTATCATTAATTAACCACTTGTTGTTATCTTGAAAATATATAGTATGTTTATTAACCAAATAATATAAAATTACAAAGAGAAATTGTAAATGTAAAACTATTTAACTAAGAGTTAAATCTAAAAGAGAAGGTTAATATAGTAACCCAAACCTATATAAAACCTTTTGGTTTAGTTGTTTTCACACCAACCCCGCCGTATCCTTTAACTAATCTACTTTGGATCCATTATAAATCGAAAGTGATTTTATTATAAAATAATATTTCTATCTTTTCCTATGGTGCACCTCACTCCTCTTTCAAAAGGGAAATCCCCCTTCTCTCTATTTCCAATCATAAAAGCTGTTTGGCTCATCCATAACCTACCAAATACCCTCTAAAAAATATTCCCATTATCATAGTTGCCTTTCTTTTTTCATAAATCCAACTTAAGGAGCCATTTTGATCAAATCAAAAGGATGAACCTGAAGAATGGGTAAATATTTCATCAACTCTTTCAGGTTCCTTTCTTATTCCGCTTCCTATTTCAATGTTGTTTATTTTATAAAATAATAACTCCAGTATCATCTATATACAGTGATGATATTATAAATACAGTACAATCATATTCATTATTCTATCCATCCTTTGAAGGACATGTCACCATACGTGCGTACGTACGGCTTACCGTCTCCACGTCATGGTGTAATTGTTATTCAATACATTATTATTTGGATGGGTATAATAATGTTGATTAATTTTTGTAAATAATAAATATAACATAATTATGACTATGTATATATGATATATCATCCAATTTTATATTATTTTAATCTCTAAATAATTATATTGTTAGTCCTGTGTATGTACGGATTTCCGTCTCCACGAACGCGATGAGATTCATTCCCCCTCGTATCCATTGAAGACTAATTTTCATTAGATGATTAAAAATAATGTTTTAAGACTTAATATCATTATCAATATAAATAAGACACATCCTATCGATAAAAAAATTAATTATGTAACAAATCATACAAAGGAAAACAAATCATTTAACACCCGAAACGATGATAAATACTAAGATATTATTAAAAAGTAGTGTTAAAAGATCATATATGATATCATATTAATGTATATGATTATTTTATAATTTAATAACAATTATTTCCCCATTATACAGGAGGTTATCCTACCCTCATCCAAGGATATGTACATGGTAAGAGTTAATTTCACAATCATTATATTATCCGAGATTTTTTTATGTAAGTATCTACTGTGACCTCTTTATCATCAACATCCATGTATCGTAAAAATGTATTTCAATTTTTTTTATTATTTACTAGACTATGGGTTAATGCCATTTTTACCCTTATTTGACCTTATATGTTTAGAAATGAAACATTCCTTCTTTTTCCAAACAATGTACATTTTGACCATTTCGAAAAAATTAGAGTAAGAATATTTTTTAATTTATACGGCAGGTGCGGCTACTTTCCACCATTATTACATCATCGCAACTTCCCATACATGCTTTTAAAAATATTTTCAAATATAAATGTTTTCTTTTATAATTACTTGAAGTTTAAATGATTTCAAAATAGAGAGAGATATTTCTCTAAAAAGGATTTTATTTCATCTATGTCAACATCCTTTGATGGATTTTAAGATTGTTTTATGTCAATTTATTATACAAAACGTCCATATTTTATTGAAGGTTTTTAGATATGTATGAATTTGGATGTGTTATTTCACACCCTTCATGGTTTATGGATAAAGTATTAACATTTTTTATGACATTTTTAATATAATAGTTTAGGTTACATTTAAACCTTTTCATATGGGGAATACATTGGGCTTAGTAAGTGATGGGTGGAGCCTGCTATAGCTCCTTGATGCGTCAGTAGGTATCAAGATAAAATCTAGTGTCTTGGCACAAGGCCTTGAAAAAATCTTATTTCTACTCTTGGCACAAGGCCTTGTCTATATGGTTATGAATGTCTTGCATTATGCATTCCATAATTATGAATGTGGCTATTGATATTGCATGTGTTTATTCGACTTTTAGAATATCAAGGTGAGTAAGTAAATGGAAATTTTAAATTTATATTTTCCACATTACGGTTAAATTTAGGATGAAAAAGATTTTTTAATTCTATACATCTCCATATATGTTTGTGCTTATTAATTAAAGTTCCCACTATATTGTTTTCCTTACTGAGCATCTGGGCTCACCCCTTTCCACGTTTTATTTTTTCCCAGGATACGAAGAAGTATATTATGACTGACATGTAGGGATAGTTTATGGGATCTCTGTGTTGTATATTGAAATAATGTTGTTTTAGTTTTCATTTTACGATTTAATATAAACCTTATGAATGTATCTAGTACTTACATGGATACTAAAATAATATGTCTTTTGAGACATGATCTTTTGTGATCATCCCAATGTTATGTATTAATGTACCGACTCTAGGTAACTAGGGTCGGGGCATTACATCGATGGTATATTAGCAATGTTCATATCCCTAATTACGTATCGTTCCCCAAAAAAGACTATTTTTGATTGAAAATTAATCTCATCAAAATTGGTTGTTAAAAAACACTACATCTAACTAGAATGATTTCCCATCCCAAATAACTTTGGCGCACACTATGTTCCAAACCCCGAGAAGACAATTGGTGATGAGAATTTGACCCCATCACATATACCCTCCCTTTTGTTATGCAAGTTATCTTCCATCCAAAATAAACTATTCGTATAAAAGTATTTGTGATGGGGCCCATCACAAATACATTTAGTCATTATTTATTATTTAAGATGAAAATCCCTTCAATTACAAATAAACATTCGACATAGGATATTTGTGATGAGGGTCATCACAAATCCATGTTTGTTTACTACCACTTTAATTAATAATGACGATTCAATCAATGAAGTGACCCGTATAAAATAATTCTATTTTTATTGGATTCCTGCCAAAAATTATCTTATTTATATTTACCCCCCTAATTTTTTCTTTCCATTATTCTCTAAACTAGTTGTTCCTTCTCTTCCCTTATGTTCTCCTACATAATGTTTTCAATGTTTTAAATTTTACATGTGAGAAACATTCAGACTTTTCATTCTCTAATTGATTTGGTTTTAAGGTATTTATTTTATATTTTTATATTTTATTTTATTTATTTTACTATATATAAGTAATAATTTTTATTAATAAACAGTAATTGTATTTAATTAGAGTTAATTAAATTAACTATGAATTAATTAGTTTTATGTAATTTAACTTATTTTTAGTCACAATAATTTAGTTTAAATTATTAGTAATTATTTATAATAAAAAATATTTAGTGGTAATTAAATATAACTTATATTAATTATTAGTAGTTAGTAATAATTTTTAATAGTTATTAAAAAAGAAGTAATATTTAGTGGTAATCAAAAATAATTTGAGCTAATTAATATTATATTGTTATAAAAAATATAAATAATAATTGGTTATTAGTAGTAATTGGTGAAAATTAGAATTAGTTTATTGTAATTTGTAGTAATTAGATATAATTAGTTATAATAATCTACAGTTAGAAATATTTAATAATTCAGAAAAATAAATTTCTATAAATAAAAAATAGTAAATTGTTATAATATACAAAAAATTATCAATAATAGTATAAATTATTATATAAATTATTATAAATTAACAACATTTTTATAAATTTATAAAAATATAAATGTATAAAATATTTATAAATTAATAAAAATATTTTTCATTATTATAAATTACTTTTAACTACTATAATATAATATAAATTATTAAAAATTAATGGAAAATTAAAAATGATTAATGTTATAAATTTTGAGTTGACGAGTAAGGACAATTTTAGATATATTTGGCCTAAATTAATTTAATAATCCATAATATTTTAAAATCTTGTACTAATTTATGTTATCCATGTCCAAATTTGCCAATAGGCCAGCAAAACCCTTGAATGTTGGATGTGACACATTGGCGATAGTAAGGACTACTAGAGGAGTAGATGCGTCGATGGGAGGATCAGAAGCATGGGTAGAAGATGAAGTATATGTGATAGCTATTGTAAAATATAAATATTTAGTTTTAATTAGTATTTATAGTTTTAATTAAAATTAAATTGTTTTAATTTTAAATATCATTTTTAATTATTAGTATGTGGGTTTTATTAATAGTAAATAGTAATATTTGATAAATAAATAGTATTAATTAATATAAGAAAAAAATAAAGAATATATATTTGTCATATTAAAAAAAAATTTACATTAATTTTTAATAAATAACAACAATTATTAAAAAAATTTAAACCACTATAATTATAAAAAATTAGCTTCAGTTATTAAAAAATAAGGGTAAATCGCTCTAATTTTTAAAAATTATATTTATTATAAAAAATTATCAATGTTTTGTAAAATATAGTTAACATTTGTGTAAATGACAAAAAATTTGTAAACATTTGGGGTAATGAAAAAAATTGTAAAAAGTAGGAGTGATTAGGAAATGATAGTAAATATTGGTCGTAAAATAGAATATTGAGTAAATAATTCAACTAAATATTAAAAATTGATAGTAAATAACTATAATTAGGAATATTTACTTTCATGTATAACTAATTAGATAAAATTACAACTAAATTACTACAATTATTAAAAATTACATGTAATTAGATAAAATTACTAAAAATAAGAGATAATTAGTGAATAATTGTTGAAAAAACATTTAACCATTCAAAGTATTTAAAAATAATTTTAATTAGTTAAAATTTGTGGCCATTAGTAGAATTAGAAATAATTACTGAATATCTCTGACAAATCACTATAAATATTAAAAATTATCATAAATTAGTAAAACATAGTAAAACTGAGGTGTAAATCCCTATATTTAACAAAATTTAAAGGTTATTACTAAATTTATAAAACAATACAAATAAATTAGTAAAAATTAATGTATTGTATCTACAGTTAGTGATAATAGGAAGTAATTTGAAAGATTTAATGTCAAAAAAATATAATCATTAAAAATTCGTGTTAATTTGTAAAAAAATGTAATAATTTATGGTAGTTTATAATTATTAAAAATGATGAAATTAAATTTCTATAATAAGTAAAATATTAATTATACATAGTTACAATAGTGGTAATGAAATGAAAATAATATTTATAAAACAATATAACTATTATTAGTTAATGAGAAAGTAGCTTTATTTAGTAAAACATAAAAAATTTCTATAGTTATTCAATATTACTTGTAGCTATATGGATATATTTAAAATTATTTTTAGTTATTAATCATATGTAAAAAATAATATTAAGTCATTATAGATACTAATAATTAATTGTAATTTGTAAAAATTCAGTGTAATTTGTAAACATTATCGGGAAATATATAAAATTTACATAATTTAAAATTAATTCATATTTTCTTTGTTATATAAGATTTTTTGTAATGGATTTTTATGAGATAATATAAATCATAAAAAATTCATTTATTTTATATTATCTAGTGAAATATGAAACTATGAAGTCAAAAACACTATTATGTGGTAAATATATAAAACTACCAATATATATAATTATGTAATATTTTTTTAATTTTCTATTTTTTCAGATTTTATTCCTTCTATATAAAACTAATCATAACAAATTTCTTAATTTTATATTGTTTAGAGAAACATGGAATAATGAAGTTGATAAAACTCAATATCATGTGATCCTGATTTGATAATTCATTTCCAGAATCCAAATTGTTCTAGTATATATCATATATAAATTGATGGTGTGAATTATTATTTTTTCATTTGAATCATCAATCCAAAAATCTGTTTTAGAAGCGAAAATTTTATTCCTATTAATGAAATATGATCTCAGAAGGATTTAATCATTTGAAAACATTGGGGGTTCATCTATTATTTATTGGTTTTGGAAAATATTATGATTTACCGGATAAATATGGTGAAAACAGTTCCACAAAAGATACAAATAATATTATTCCGCATCCATCACGATATTCAATTTGGTATTTGATGTGGCAGGTCCATATTTTTTAATAAAACAGAAACATAATATGATATTTATTTAACACATGATTTGGAACGACATAAAATTTATGAGTTTTTGATGTCTAATTTGGATTCCATATATCTTGGGTATATGATAAGAAAATTTTATGTTTTTTAAATTATTTTACTATTAAATTAAATAATAGTATGTCAAATATTAGTTTTGATGAGATATTTTCTGTGGGTAATGCACTATTACAATAGGTAAATGTGTTGGCTATGAGTGCACGAGGTTGGTTACATATTTGGGTATTGGCTATCAGAATTTTAAATAATTTTCAGGGGATTGAATATTATACTATGATAAAGATTAGTAGTTTGTTAGTTTTCCAAAATGTGGACAATCAATGTACAAAGAGACTCAACAAGGGATTTTTGGATTGATTTATTAAAACAGTTGAGGTATTTTTTTCATACAACTAGATTGTATCATTTATTTATATCTTAGAGAATAGATTCATTGATGTCGTGTTATAAAACCAAGAGACACAAAAAATCGATGATGAAACCCCATGATTGTGTATCATTGCTGATTATAATGTTTTTTATGTTTCAAATGTTTTTTAAATACGAATAGATGATGATGATAAAACTCATATTTCAGTTGATGATACTCTTAATTAATATAAAGATATCAACAACCCCATATATAAAAATTATAATGAAGAAGATGATTGACATGATTAAATGTTGGATATATTCATATATAATATATATATAATACTTGTTTACATTTTTTACTAAAAAAATAAATTTCATGTTTTAGATGCCTAATAAATCTTTATATGATCTATCTAATGAGTTGGAGTGGTTTACCTTTTTAGGGATGTCCCAGATGTTTTTTCATATAACACTCAGGCAACGCGTAGTTTAGAGATGACATGGAGGGGTCACGATCGTGCGATATTGATGACTTATAAAAATATCTACATGTGTATTCCATGTATACAGTTCTATCCATACATTTGAATAAAATATCAGTTGTTTATTTTAATTAATATTTATTTATATATTTATATACGAATATTGTGATTATTTTTTAACATCGTTCCATATATATATTTTTTATAGGGGAGTTAAATATTGAATAATTGTTTTCTAGAGAATAAGAGGCATGATATCTGATTTTCATTGATGTTCATCACTGCATGATTGATCATCCAATGGAATTTAACTAATCATTTTTTTAAATTTATTTGATTATAAATATACTATTATTAATTACATTTATATATCATGCTATCCCATTGATGATATCATGGAGAAATATATTTTCACGGCATGATAGGTTTGCATTCATAATATTTGTTGTCATTTTTTTTACACGATCTAAAGAGGGTTATTATAAAGATTTCAGGAGTAATGAATGTTGATGAGTCTTTTTGCACACAATTAATAGATTACATATCATATCAGGTTTGGGATGGATTATTTTAAACATTATGGTAGCTTTTTTTTCACAGGAGAGTATCATTAAGGAGACAGGACTCAGAGAGGCAAGAGCTGACACAACGAGCAAGATTTTGTATATTCAGTACTCGTTAGTGAAATTTGATTAGTACATTAGTTAATAATTATTGAAACATTAAATGAAAAATATTTATTTTATACTCAAACAGTTAGTCGAACATACTGATATTTAAAATTTTAACATTTGTGAGAGTATGTACAATGACCCAGTCATTGGAAAAAATTTCGGTGGTCACCATTGTCATATTATCGTCGGTATATTTTTTTAGTTATAAAATTAATTAAAAATAATATTTTTACTATTTTAATTTTAAATTTCACTTGATGAAGTCATATTAAGACATAAATTCTATGAAATAGGATGAAAATCTGTCTACGACTGAGGATTGGACCACTAGTGTAGGGGAAATTGTTGATACAACATGGATAATGGCGTCTCAACATGCCTTTAAGAAATACTGTGGTGTGGGTATCAATTGTCTATAGACAACATGGAGATATTATAGAACAATATTATGAGTAGTTTGTTAGTTTTCATCATCATCTACCTCACAGTATGAGGAGAAGCATCAAGATTAGGGTGAGATTATAGAGACAAGGCATAAGGATCCTAAAGAGAACCATCAACATTAGATGCAGTAGTCGGATGATATATGATGATGGAAGGAGTAGAATCATGATCATAAAATGGAGTAAATTTGACTTCTGACTCATGGTTTATTGATGGAGTAACCACCACCACTTCATCGATATGACCATCCACCTTAGTGTATTTTTATATTTTTTAGTTTATCATTTGTATTATAATATTTTTTCTAATATTCGTATTCATTTTTGTAATTATGTGTCTACATATTTGACTTATTAATTTTTTAGAATATATTTAATTTTTTAATTTTTTAATTTTTTTAATTTTTTAATTTTTTGTTAATTTTATTAAATTTCATTTTATTTTTTCAATTGAACGATTCAACAATCATTAATTATTATTTTTGATGGGAGAATATTCGCATCAAAAAAGTCATTTTTATATAACATAAATGATTATATTCCACACTATTTTTTATAACAGGTAATTTGTGAAAAGGTTCCATTGTAAAAGAAAATTTGTGATTAGATCCCACAACATGAGGACATTATAAACACATCATTTTAGCTTTTGGTCTAACAATATTCTCTTGATCATGTTCAAATTTTTCCGTGAGAATATATATTTCAATCACTTATCATTGGTATATATAACAAATTTTTATTAATAAATACCTCCACACATTTAATTAAAAATTTAACAAAGATAACTACAAATCATGACATCAGTAATTTTTCTCAGGAATCATTAATTTCCATGACGAGATGTTTATAACCATGTTACTCTAAATAATGAAACTTCATAATCACTTCATAGATGCATCAATATATATTAGAAACCCTTCACCACTATATGTTAATGTAATCATAGGTGTGAAAAAAAACCATCTTTTTAGTTCCCTAAAAATTAACTCACATTCATCCATTTAGAGTAACATGACTCCCTTTAGAGTATACTTGGATCGTGATTTGTTTGTGAGGAGAGATTTTCTACAATCCATCAATAATATAAATCTACTAAAAACTATGAATCTTAGTAACCATAGTTGGTCCAAGATTACATTCAATAGATTTTAACTATGATGGATATATTGGTATGCCGTTTCTTGAGAATATATGATGCAAAATGATTTTTTATCATCCATAATTCAAAATTTTGAAAAAAATTCATACAATTTCTCCTTTCATATGGTAACTATTACAACAATCATTTCAACTTCTATGTCTTCATTTGCATTTTAATATGTCACCTCCAACCATCTTCAAAATGTATTATAGATAATGAACCCCTAGTACCTCCCCTATAGGCCCTGGGGTGGGGACTAGCATGATGTGTAGGTAATGATTTTCAATAGATGATTGACATTACCCATTATAATGAAAATGATTGGGATATAAGATGGTAAATCCCAAAAATCTGCTAACATTTTATATACCAAGGGAAATATTAAACCACACCATGGATGTTTATACAAAACTATCAAAATGAAAAAACAAAAACTCCAATGTAATATACCAAAACAAAATGAGAGTTACAATCAACTATCCCCATGCTAGAGTAGGTAAGGTACAACAAGGTTCTGAAAGACACCCTAGGTACTTATAAACAATTTAAAAAATTTAGTGCCATCATATAAGTATACTCAATAGTAAACCAATATCACTCATGCCCTAATGGGGGAAACATACTAACACCCTAAGAGATAACAACAGATTCTAAATAAATACTAATAAATAATTCATTCAATCATAGCCTCACCATGGCACACTCACCAAATAAGGCATTCCATATAATGTAATATAAAAAGCACATTGATATTTGGGTACCTTCTACCACTCCCCTTTAGTTAACTGCTCATCATTATTGAAAAATTGTCTTGATACTACAAATCATAAACAAGACACACTGGCACAAAGCTACGTGAACACGCCTGGTCCACAAACCACATCCCACCCGAAGACACCTAGCCCACAAGCACACCAAATCCACCCGATAGTAAGCTGCGACCCAACCAAAATTCATCATTCCGAAAAACACCTGCGCCTCATCCCGAAGACACATGGAAAACAAACAACTTAACACACAAATAGTAACATAAAAATGGAAATGAACATCAAGACATTACAAACTTCCCAATGATTTTTGGGTGATTAATTATTAGAATAAGGATCCTAGGAGCTTATAACCATCCATTCTTCCTCCCAAAGGGATGTAGGGAAATACACCCTCCTCTATAATAATTGGGGTTTTTGACATGTATTTCTCGACATGGGTGAGGTGTATATAGAAATCAAAATGAAATATAAGTTTATACATATCGGTAAACCAACATATTTCGCAACCTATGGTTTCCGAAAAAAACAACCATCCCACACAAAATTCCCTTTCATCCAGCCTTACATACACAACCACACATACAGTCACAACCAAAACATAAAACAACCCCATTCATTTAATATTCCTTAATTTTTTATTAATAAGTTCACTTATTTCATTTCATCAGTACCTGGAAAAGAGCCAACCACAGCCATACAAAAAAAATCCAGTAAGAAAATTATACTTTAGTACCACTCCTCAAATCTATTCAAAAACCATAACAAAAACATATGTAGTCGCACAACATTACCTGTTCATCCATTCCATAATCAATCAATATATCAACCTGAGATTCCATCACACCTCCAACACCACCTTGCACAAAATTCCCACAATAACAACTACCAAAACTGCATCCCCACTACACACAAAAACCCCACCATTCTCAGAGATCCATACCCTCTATCCACCCCTGTACCAACACCCATTCTACCAACAACATCACCATACAACCCACAGAAGCAACAAAACCCCAAAAAAACCACACGGCACACAACTATAACAATAATAAAAGTATCATTACATTTATCCAAAAATAGTCTTAAAATTACACATTTAATAATAGGGGTGATCATAAAACAATTTTGATCATGTCACGTCATTTTTATTTAATAGGGTATACACGATTAATAAGATTTATATTTAAAAATGAAAATCACTAGATATTGATTGTGTGAATAGAAGGACAACCAATGACAATGATTTTCAAAATTAATGTAGATAGAGAAAACCATAACAGGAAATCAAGAATAACACATAAAAAATAAATCAAAATAATAATCTTCCCTAACCATATTTTTGACTAAGGTGTCAAGATGATTATATATTATCACCCTTGATAATTTGTTAAAATTGCGATCAAGAGGAGACATGAGTTTACCCACCACACATGATACATAAAAAATGAGAGACAATGGAAAATCCCTACCTAGAACAACAGGTGACCATCAATTCTTCCTTGTAAAAAAAGGGTTTTTCATGTTGGAAGAAGCACTCTAAGGGAAAACTGAATGGGATGCTATATCACGTGGACATTAATCAATCAATAATAATATATCTATGCAAACCAAGAGAAAAATAAATCATTCTAGGAAGGGATGATAATATATTAGATGATCCAGAACCTATATCAATGAATGGAAATGCCTCCAAGGGCCCTTAAAGTCAGATCATGGTTAAGACCACACAACATGGCTGTTTCAAGTTATTGACAGTGTTAAAATTTTATGATATTAATAAATCCTTTTAAACATATGTAATGTTCTAAAATAAGGTTTTAAATTAGTTTACATCAATTAAAACATAATATGGTTGAAACAAGAAAAAACTGAAAATCACTCACAACTTGGGGAGTCACCATTTGGTGAGCCTCCATTCCATAAGTCTTAATTCAGCGATTCACCATTCGGTGATCTACTATTCAGTGAGCTACAATTTGGTGAGACATCATTGGTAAATTCACCATTTAATGTGCTACTATTCAGTGAGCTAATGTTTTATTATCTATACCTATGTGAGTCGCCATTCAGTGAGTCACCATTCAGTGAGATATGGTTTAGTGAGTCATTCTTTAGTGAGATACAGTTTAGTGAGTCATTATACGGTGAGTCAAGTTTTAGTGAGTCACCCTTGGAAAAATGAAAACTAGAAAAATCTTAGAATGATTCACTATGACTTACAAAAAATAGCTCCAAAAATATTTTTCCCCAATGGAATGAACCAAATATCTATAAGACATTACACCAGATACCTATCAAACTATTCTTTACCTATAAAATTCCCAACCAATCCCAAGATAAAAAGTTGTATAAACAACCACATTAACACCAAATGATACACTATTCGGGAACATGTATCAGGGAATTACTTTTTCCATTCCAAGATAGTATCTAATTTGAGAGGCATTAACTCTAACACATTGGTTTAATCACAATCGCATTAATTCTTCTCGATTTGTGTTCCGATTCTCCACTTCCCACATGTTGGTACTCTTTTTCGTACATTAGATAATCAGGGATAACTACTAATTTATTTGAAAATAGGGTCAATGAATTACATCATAAAGAAAATAAAAAATGATATTGTAAAAACAACTTCAGATACTAGGCACCCATCTGCACCCCTCACTCCCATGTACTCTCTACAATGCCACCATGCCTACACAACACATGGACCAATGGAATGGTCCATCCACACAATGCCTTCTCCTGATGATCTTGGATCTCTATTGGAATCTCCAGAATCATTGCCTATTCCTTGATATCCAAACCATTCCATTCAAGGATGTTGGTGTTATCTTGTAGATACTGATGAAGCAGGGAGACATGGAAGACTTTGTGGATCCTATATAATGGTGGTGGCAATGTGATATGGTAGAACATGTCACCATCATTTCCCAACACCTCCAATTGTCCGATGAACCTAGGAGAGAGATTTATCTCCTTCTGATCCTCTGCTTCCCACATCAAGGGGAAACCTTAAAGAACACATAGTTCCAAACCAGAAAATACAAGGGACTTCTCATGTGATTGACATAAGACCTAGGTTTTTCCATCTATTCCTTCATCATCTCATTGAAAATTCACACTTCTATTTCATAATCTATACCACATTTGAACAATGAACAGTTTCTTTCACAACATCTGTCCAACACAAAGATGAATGACATGGACTCCCTTACATGGCCTCAAAAGGAGCCATAAAAATGGAATACTGATAGCTATTTCTGTAATAAAACTCTAAAAAGAAAAAAACACATACCCTGGACCATCCAAAGACCATGACACAAGCTAGAATCATATCCTCCAATATCTTGATGAACCTCTCTATCTACCAATCTGTATAAGGATGAAATGTCACGAGGAGACGAATTGAGTACCAAAATGATGTTGTGATCCCCTCATGAATCAAGAGGTAAACCATTTTTACTAGTCTAATACCTTGGATCTTGGAAAAAAATAAATTTTCACAACCATATCCACATACATTTTCACAAACACATCCTCTAGGTAGGACTCCTTGACCACTAAGAAGACCACCTATTTTATCACCTGATCTACTACATCCCAGATTGCATCCCCGCCTCCCAAAGCCCTAGGAAATTATATGAATAAATAATTTGATATTTCATCCCACATACAATCAGTGAAATATAAGGGGTAAAATAAAACATTGGGAACATGGGATTTAATCTCAATTTTGGGCACACCAAACACTTTTCCACAAACACTGCCACTTTTCACTTCTACACGGGACACCAAATATATTCCATCAAGATGTGGTACATCTGGAAATTCTCTAGTGAACATCTAGGGTGATTAATGAGACCCACAGAGAACTCCCACAAGCATCTCTACCAGAAAAAACAGCTTCCCAGAGAACAACATCTGATTTGGACTATCCTCTAACCATCCCTCAGGAGGATCACCCTGGCCAATGAAATAATGCATTACATCTACATATGAGTCTCCCCATAGATACCCCAACACATGATTCCTCATATATGACACAACCTTAATCTAAAATATACATCATTTTATGTCATCCATTCCTTTATTTTATTGTCAAATATCAAACCCCTCCATTGCATGACAAGAAACCACAGATTCTCGAACCACTTCAAACCACAACATCCTTCTTAAAGAATCGACCAAAAAAATTTCAATAAATATAGAGTAGGAGATATTAAAATCAAAATCCTAGATAAACACCATCAACCTCTATTGTAAAATGTTCATATCTCACTCGGAAAATACGTACACCATGCTCTGATGCTATGTGAACACCAGAAAGCACTCCCCTATGAGGTAATGTTGCAAAAACATTATTAAAAACATGACCTCTAGTAGCCCCGGATCATGGGTGTTATTGTTAAATTCATGGGGACATAACTTCCAAGAACCATAAGATATCACACCCATTGCTACAATATCACACAACCCAAGATCATATGGGAAGCTTCACAAAACACCTAGAACACCAAACATTCCTCACGAAACCTGAGAATAGGGTCACTGACCAACATCCCCTTTAGATATTCAATCACTACCTAAAACTAATAGAATTACAAAAAATCATTGCCTTTTCTAGTCAGATTCATTAACAGAGCTACTACTTAAGAGAAATTTGTAACAAATACCCGTTAATAGATTGTTAGCCTACGAAAAATGAAAACCTAGGAAAAAATATTCGGTGCTTCCCAAGAAAAAAATACCTCAAACTTTGATGGGTCCATTAATAAACCCATCAATGATTCCAAATTTCCATGTATGTGGACATCTTGGGTCCCAAACATTCTTATGGTCCACTTTCTGTTGAAATGGGGTAATTGAAGGACATCTTGGATAGTCCTGATATGATCAAAATTCTCCTCCTCCGACTTCGCATAGATTGGAATATCCCCAATGAACACGATGAAGAATCAGTCTATGATCTCACAGAATACAATGTTCATGAGCCCCGTGAACAAAATTGGAACACCCATAACACTAAAGGATATGAACAGAAACTCAATGTTCCCATTCCTTAACCAAAAAGTAGACTTCCTAATATCACGCTCTTTTACCCTTTACTATTGATACTAGTATCTCAGATCGATATCAGATAAAAAACATGATCTCCTCACCTGGTCAAATGGATATAATATCCTTGGGAAAGTGTAACTATTCATGACATTCACATAATAAAGTCGCTGTTAGTCTATTTCTATATTTATAAAATCGTATTCCTTCTTCACAAACGAGACCAGAGAACCCCACAACCACACAGTATCTCGGATAAATCTATTATTCATTAGATATTCTAAATGGACATGCTACTATCACAACTCAGAAGGTGACAGCTATTAAGGATCCATCTAAATTGGATGTCGATCGACTATAGGTCTATCTTGAACACAACATCACGTCGAGGGGGTAGAGTCAAAACCTCCTCATTCAATACATCCATGAACTCCCCAAAACACCCAAAATATCTAAAATATATGAACACACTGATTCCACTGACATTTCATCCAACAACGATAGGAGAGGATCTATAGTCTGACTACACACCTAATATCTCTTGTCAAAAACGAAAAATAAACGCCATCTATCTACATCTGAATTTAATACCCTCCTATTGAAGCAATCGATAACCACATGCACTGAAGACAAATAGTCAATCCCAAAAATGTCATTGTATGGTGGCATCAATAGTACAAAGAAGTACTCACTGAATTGATGTGACACCAACAATAGTACATATCCCCGATCAACATCAGACATGCTCTTTTGACATCAAATTGGCATAATCAACACAAGGGAATGAAAAACACCCAATATTTCTAGTCTAAAAGCATGGGCCAGACTAGGTGTAATGATTTAGTGTGAAGCTCCAAAATCAATCAAAGAAAAAAAAAGAACTGAAAAAGTTGAACCAACCTCAGAAGATCTATGGACCTTATAGTACTTCTTCCACTTTGGCATACAACATCCAACACCCAACTCATCTTCCCTAGGATCTCGTATGTCTCCCCGACCATTACATGTTTGAGGTCCTTGAAAAGATCACTAAGGTTTTCCTCCACTTGCACCATTTATCCTCAGAATAGTTGGAGTCTACTATCCCTATTGTAGCAAGGGAATGTTTGGAAACTACTACAGAGGCAAGGGATGAACCTCCCCACTTCCACCTTATTGGGAAAAAATTGGGCACTGAATCTGATGGTTCTCATGGCCTAAAACGGCCAAACACATTGGCCCAATCATATAGAAAAAGGACGAGTACCTGAAGGTCAGATCTGAAAATTCTGGGGTCAGATCCCCATAGGCTGAATCATAGGAGGCCAAGATTCTGGCGAAAAACATCAATAATCCTTTACCTTTGATGAAAGGGCATGGTTCCCCTCTCATTTTAATCCTCCTCCCTAGTGCATACTTTCCACTACTTCAACCTTCTTATGAACCTCTATGTTTGTTGGTTGTGTGAAGGCAGTAACTGCACACTAAAGAGATTTAAAAAGGGTCCCCTATAAGCATCGTTGTTGAGAATCCTCTATGGAAATAAATACGAAGACAAACAATGGAGATCCTTCAACATGTCACCCAAATCCCTTTCTTTCATACTTCTATGTTGGAGGGAGAGTAGCACTCAATTTTTCAAATCCTTAATCGTTGAAGAATGGCATTCCTCCTAAAACAACTTGTTAATGTTATCCTGTTGAACATATGTTTCCTTATTATCCCTGAGGTAATGTATCCAACACTGATGAAATTCTCACGTTATCTGGATCCCAACAAAAAAAATCCAGTACTTAATCAAATCCTAGATCTAGTTGAATGTTATCACATGCTCGTTAATAAAAATATATGACTCTATATCTGAAACACTTCCACTGAACATTACCAAAGTCTTTAACTAGAAATCATGAAACATCTTCCTTCATTGGTTTTCCTCCTTGTATCGATCAACCATATGTCAATCAACTATATCATTATTTTGGGCCTCCACTACTTGTACCACACAATTATGGAGACATGTTGCCATATATGAAAAGTAAAGAGAGGAATCCTACACTATATTAGTTTAGAATTAATTTTAGAAATCATTTTAACCCATTGGTTATTTTAATTTACAAATAAAGACAAAAGAAATGAGAACACAAGACACCACAATCTATGTACCTTTGCTGGGGTCACAACCCTATAATCAGTAATGTCTCACTTGGTCGATTGGAAGGATTATATTCCATGAATTATAATATAAGGGTCCCTAAAATACCTTGGCTATGCCAGTCTTCCTTGGATAATGTGACATAACAAGATCCCCTAACAACATTTCCCTACCATCCCATTATTTTCTCATTGTTCCTAACTCCCAAAAATACCAAATCTGTTACCCATCACCTTTGATATAACTTCCCACGACCATCCTTCTTCAAGAAGAAAAAAATATAATAACATTTTAGTCCCCCCAATAGGCCCTAGTGTAGTGACTAGACCAAAAATGGTAATAAGATACACAATATGATATGAATTACGCTTTTTAGAGAAAATATTATGAGACAATTTGGTAAATCCCAAACAACTCTAAAATGTTTATATATAAATTGAAACAAGAAACCAGCTGATGAATGTTTAAATAAAACTATCACAATGTTAAACTGAAAACTCCCAGGTAATGTACCAATAGAAAATTCTACTAAGAAGCAACTATCACCACAAATGAGATAGTATGTCACAAAATGGTCATCAAATTACACTTTTAAACCTAAATATAGTTTTACATATATAGGGTGATCATATATGATTACTCATATGGAAACCAAATTCACTCATACACGAGTGGGGGAAACATACTAATGCTCAATGAGAAATCAGAAGATCCCGAAAATCTCAAAACTAGGAATAATAGACACCCCATACTCACCATGTTATACTCACTAAATAATGATATATTTATTTAATGTTATATAATCATAACAACGATATTTGGGTACCCCAAGACCCTCCCTACTAGTTAACTACTCATCCATAATGGATAACGTCTAGATTCAACCACTATTCCACAAGCCCCACTGTCAAAAACCTACATCCACACACCAAGGAGATAATCCATGTCCCACTTGTAGAAAACAGGGCCAAAACCACACCACATCATACCCAAATACACCTATCCCAAAACCACACTATATCTTACCCGAAAACACTTGGGCCTCATTACGAAGACACATGGGAATCAAACCACCTCACACACAACCAGTACCATATATACAACAATGAAACTCAAGAAATTATATCCTTATCGATGTGTATTAGATGATAAGTTATTAGAAGATGGAGAAGGGGAGCTAAAAACTACCCATCCATCCTCCCACAAGGATGTTGGGAATGAAATCCTACCCAATAATAATGGTTGTGTTCAGAATGTAGTGCTAGAACAGAGCAAGGTGCATAGAGAAATCACAGGGAACTACACGATTACACATATAGATAAACAAAAAACATATCCCATCCCATCAGTTTCCAAACAAACAACCAGCCCCCAAAAACATCCCTTACTACTACCCCTATGTGAACATCCAAACACAAAGCCACAACGAAAATATAATCCAATCCAATTCATTTAACAATTAATAATTATTTTTTAATAAGTTCACAAATTTATTTTCAAAAATACTCGGGATACAACCAACCATAGAAAAACCCAACACATTCAATAAAACAACCATATTTCAATCCCACTCCACAAAACTATTAAAAACCCATAACACACTCATATGTTTTTAATTTCTCTACATGTTCATCCAATCTGAAATCGATCAATCTCTCACCCTGATATACCATCACACCTCCTGCACCACCTCACATAGAAATCCTATGACAGCAACCACCAAAAGTACCACTCCGTAGCACAAACATAACGCTCCCTACTCACTGAGACAACCCATCTGTCTAACCATGTACCACAAACCATGATACCATTAGCATCACCATAAAACCCAAACAAGGAACATAACTGAAAAAAACCCAAACATCACACAACCACACAAAAAATTACTTATTGAATAATAATTATGTACTTATTGAGAAATATGTTCGTGAACTTGTCCCAATTAATGGATTTGATTTCATCTTACTGGATGGAATTCATGATTAGACTATACCACCATTCCTCTTAACCATATAACTAATAAACATATAAAATTATTTTCTCATGTTCCAATAACTGGATAATGGATTATATCATTTCAATGGCACCAATACATTCTTTAACAACAAGTGGATCAGAAAACCACCTAAAATATTGTCGATGTTTCCCCATGAAAGACTCAAAAAAAATTTACCCTATATTTTTCCTTTGGATATCTGTCATGATTTATATGTTTAGAATATTTTTTGATCATAGAGACATTATTTTTAGTTCTAGATCCCATATCATTCAGATTCACAAGAGAATAATCATATCATTTTCCATCACACTCATCATTGACATGGTTCTTTTGGGTTCTATACATTGACTCAAAACAAAATAATATATTAAGAAAAAAATATTGTGTGGATCCACATAATCCTGAAAAATCACATATAGGTTCTCTAAATTATGACACCTTATTTAACAAAATTATAGGATATATTCCAATAATTTTTTTTATCCGTATTAGTATCCCAAGACATATATTTGTTGTTATCACTATAGTTTTCTCATCCTTGTTTCCAAAGGATAACTAATATTTTGTTATGATATTAAATTTTGAGATACAAACTCTATAAAAATTTAATGTATATAATTTTTGTAGTATACATAATTCATTACACAAACAAACACCAATGAATCTATTATTTTACTACATTTAGAGACATGGAAAGAAAAACAATGGTACAAAAGTTAGCTAAATTATCACCTGGAATGTTCTTCGTGACTAGAACCCTTATTTGTCCCAAAAAACCTAATAAATATCTAAAATCCTATGGAATGGAAACATAAAAATTTGTTAGCTAAGATGTTCAAGAATTCTATAAAATAGAGATATGTATGAATAATTATAAAAATACAGGCATGAACATGTGATCAAAATAATAAAATATGACACCATGTATATCAAATATTGTGAACATGAATCATGGAATAATGAGTGTATGTTCATAAGAAATAAATCAAAAGTGAATCAAGTACATAATACATGAATGCATGAAATATGAATAAAAAATGGAATATTGGAAGAAATATAAGTATATAAAATGATTTCTATAGATGTCAAGGGTTTTTTACAAGGCCATATTAGCAGTATATGATAACTCCCCATACTATATTGGTTGTCATGGATCACTCCCATGACTATATAAGAAGTCAAGGATTTCTCCAAAGAACATCATAGACGACAATGTACATTACTAAACCATGTTTTCACCTCATTATGTCCATGTATATTTCATGATATATAAATCATTACCAAATTAATTGGATGGGGATATTGTTTACACCCATATCATAATAAAATGGATCATATGTGTTCTAATAGATTATAAAAATTAATCATTTCATAAACCATGAATTGTTATCTGTATCATTAACATGTAATCATATCATGCCATGTGGAAAATAGATATGTTTCATAATCATTTCATCAAACTGTATCCCATGAATATAAGTTTGTATGATAATCCAATAACCCATTAATGTGAAATGGGTTTCTTGAGCATCAGTCAATAAAATAATAAAAAATTTAGAGAATGAATATTATGTTAACATTTAGAGTATTTATACATAATATAATGAGTAAAACTGATGGATTTCACTATGGATGGAAAATAAGTTAGAAATATCTTTTAATAACATTTAATTATTAATAATATCCTTTCTTCATTTAAAATTATTTTTAAAACATCAATCCTTTTTGAAAAACATTTTCATTGAATATTTCTTCAAAAATATATAATGGAATCCTTTAATATAATAAAATATTTTGATAATCATTTTTATTTGAAAATCATATTAAAATACAATTTAAAAGAATTTACAATCATGGTTGTTCGAGTAATTTAAATTTATGACTGAAGAAAAAATGTGGTCATATTTTAATAAAAAAATTTTCTTAATTTTCATAAATTTCTTAATTAATATATATTGGAAAACTTGTACTAATATGTGAATATATCATGGATATCAGTAGGATAATAAATTTATTGAGATCCCTTGATTGATGCATCAAATGATTTCATCAGTGGAAAAAAATCATAAACAATCCCGAAGATCGATGAGATTATTACAATAACCTCTATGAGGTAGGTAACATTGAATAATACTCCCCATTTAAGAAAATTAAATTAAATTAAGCTCAAAAATATCATTATAATATTTAAATTCATTTTATAACAAGTCAAAGGGTAGTGTACACACATAAATGAAGAATATAGGTTTATAACATTGAATGTTTTTGAAAGATGTAAAATTTATACAAAATGAATGACTGTAATCAAATAGATTTTAAAATATGGAAAAATTAATGTATAAAACCATATAATACTGTCATGTGCATTATATACACCACATAAAATGAATGACTGTAAAATATGGATGAAATCTCCAAAAAAAAACATAGACGAGAAAAAATCTTAACATTTGTCTTGAATCTCACTGTACTCATGCAGGACACCTATATAATAAATATAGATTTTTTGATAAATATTGTAAAGACCCGAAATTTTCAAGGAAATTTTTTTCTTAATTTTCTTTGGAATTTTTCAAGAGCGCAGCTTCAGACGGCACCTGATTCTGAGGCCCGGTGTGACCGGAATCAATTTCCGAAGTTTGGCTCGGGTACGTTCAATGAACGGACGAGCGGGTTTTTCTATCTTTTGAACAGGTGCCCGGAATCGAATTCTGAGGGCACCAATGAAATCACAGCGCCGGTATTTGCTTAGAAACGCCTCTTCCGGAGTTGCGTTTGCTCAACCGTGGTTTTTAAAATTTTGGGCTTTAAGTCGGAAATAAAATAAAGGTTGTGCGACAACTTTATTTTATTTCACTTAAGCCGCTTGGAAGCCACTTGAACTGAGTTAAAGCAGATAGGGTGCTATCCGGAAATACCCTACCCCTTGGTAGGATATTTGTGAGGTGGGGCCCGCACGAGCCCCGCCGTTTCTTTCGCTAAGTAACGCACCCGCGAAAACCCGTCAAAGTAACTGAAAAGTCAACCGGCGCGTTTTCTTTAATTTCTTAACAGACCATTTAATTGGGCGGTTTATTTTGTGAATTATATGGGCTGTTTCATTCGATGAATTAATTCAACGAATTTAATGGGTCGTTACTTACGCGTTTGAGTTCGTTGGCGAATTAATAAAATAGACCAACGTGTCTATTTTGGAGGATTACTCTTTATTCTCTAGGCCTCCACCCTCCCCACGAAGAACGCGAAGAACGCGAAGAACGCGAAGAACGCGAAGAACGCCGGAACCAAAATTCGACGACGCACACCGTGATCCGCGACGTCGACAAACTTTTTCCGCGACCTTCTTCTTCTTCGGCGCTTCTTCTTCCGCGGAAAACCTACGATCGGCGGTTAATGGTGAGAATCGAATCTTGTAAATTCTCCATTTTTATAATTCGATATCAACGGATTTAAATTAATTAAATCCGTTTGATCTTGATCCGGAGATCTTCGGCACGACTCCTTCCCGCGGTACGACGAGCGTCTCTTCCGCGACGATCACCAAATCCGCGACGACCTCTCGTCCGACGACGACGACAAGGTAGGGATTTAATTCTTGATGATTCATTCAGGTGTTTTTATTTCTTTTTGAATAAAGAACCGGCATGTATATTTTCAATTAATTAAAATGGAATTGCCGTTTAAAAGAAAATGAAGTGAACAATTTTTATCTTGATTAAAAATTGTTGTAGCCCCTTTCCCCCGTTGTTTATGACTAACGCGGAGGGTGCGGGTCTAACGAACAAGACCCAACAACCCTCCGCCGATCCTTTTCGTGTGCGGTTTTGGAAAGCGACGACGAACCGTGCGGCAAGGGCGATCTGTTGATCCCGCAGTGAAGATCGGCCCCCGGGAGGAGCAACGGCGCAGACGGGAGAGGAATCGGGCCACCGGAGCAACTCCGGCGACCGGAGGCGGCGGCGCCCGGCGCGCCGCCGGAGGATCCGCCACGGCTCGGCCACGGCGGCGGCGAACCGCCGGACCGCGTCCGCGGTCCGGCCACCCAACACGCGGCCCGCGCGGGCCGCGTTCCACCTAAGCCGCGGGTCAAACCCGCGGCGCCCCTTGGCCGCTCGGCCGAGGTCGAGCCGGCCGGTCCGGGCCGGGTCGGGTCGACCCGGTTCGGCCGACCCCCAGGGGGGGTTCGGGCCGGGTCGCCCCGGGCCCAGAACCCCCGTTTTCGGGCCCTCTTCGGTCTTTTGCCCATATCTTGGGCCTAGGACCTCCGATTGACGAACCGTCAGCGGCTACGCGATCCTTGGATCGATACGGTCATTTCGGTATATTACCCTCAAGGTTTCAGAAGACTTTGGGTTCGGCCGGGTTGGTTCGTACACGAAACCAACCGGGCCCTCGGAGCGAAAACGCTCATAACTTGAGCTACGGACGTCCGATCGACGTACCGTCAGCTGTGGTAGTTTCCTCTAAGTGAGACGGAACTTTTGGCATACTCCGCCCGAGGATCGGACATAGGCGGAGTACGGTCGGGTTGGTTTTTCCCTAAGAACCAACTGGGCCCCTGGGACGAAAATGCCAATAACTCTCAGACCGGGCGTCCGATTGACGCGCCGTCTGTTGCGTTGAGATCCTGTTGTCGATACGGAACTTTTGGATACATCAACTTCGGATTACGTGTCAGTTGATGTATCAGCCTCTCGGCTCGTGGAGCGGACCCTCCTAAACGAGCTCGCTGTGTGCGGGAACCCTAGCACTGGCTGTGACTTCGACGACAGAGCAGAGATCCTCCGTGGACTGCGACGACGACAGAGCAGAGATCCTTCGTGGACTGCGGCGACGACTGTGCAGAGATCCTCAGTGGACTGCGTCGACTACTGCACTCAGCGATCCTACGTGGATCAGTGCTACAGGTCCTATGTAGGCCTGATCCTGTGTGGGTCATCTCTTACGGTTCTGTGTGAGCCATTGCTACAGGTCCTGTGTGGGCCCGATCCTGTGTGGGTCATTGCCGAGGTTAGTACCTACCGATCCTTCATGGGTCCGACGACTTAGATGGATCAGTGATCATCTTTGACGTCATCTGAAAAAGTATACCTGGTTGAGCTGAATCTTATGTTACTCTCCTTTGTGGATTGTGTTGAACTATCCTATGTGGATTTACTATTTACTATTTACTCTCCCTGGTGGATTTGAGTCTTGCTTTCCTGTGTCGATCGAGTTGACCTTGAGCTCGAGAGCAGAGCTAGAAATGGGGACTTAGGTATATGTATGGGCATATACCTAAGTCGAGTCAGTTGTTTCTTTGTGGTTTCCCCTTTCTTTTGTGCTATATCCTTTGTGGATTTCGGGAGACCTTCGGGGGTCTCTGGGTCCTTACTGAGTAGTTTATACTCACCCCTGCACGGGCTATGCCCGCACCTTGTTGTGTTGGATGAAGACGACGGACAGCGCTGATCTCGGTTGGGGCGTGGAGCAGGACGGTACCTTGAGGCGGACCACTGGGCGGGACGTGCTCGGAGCGGACGTGGGACCCGAGGAGCCTGGAGGCTATCTGTACCCACCCTTCAGGTGGGATTGCCAGTGGACGATACGAGGCCGCCGTCTTTTCTTCAGTTTTTGTTCTTTTCCTTTTCAGTTGTACTTTCAGTTGGGCTTGTATTCCGGCCCCCTTTACTTTTCTGCACTTTGTAGTTACTTTCCGCTTGCTGACTCTGTGGTGGTTGTTACTTATAAAGGCAATGCCTTCCCTGTTTACCGGGATTTTACGCCTTGGTGCTAGTCGCCAGCCCCTGGCCTATGGAAGGCGGGCTTGGGGTAGTCACGGCACGGGCCCCGAGGTCGGGTCGTGACAAATTGGTATCAGAGGCGGTCGGTTCTACCACAGACTCTGATCGTCTTTTCTTCTTATATGAAGCAATAGTGTTTAGTGTATTGAGTGTGGTTATCAGTTCAGAGAGCCCAGTGTTGGTGCGGCGGCTGACGTATCCGTACACCAGGACCCTGACTCTTGATTTCCGACTTAATGCATGAAAACATTGATTGCGTGTGTGTTTCAAGTTTTCTTTGTGATTACTTGTGTCAGCTCACCGGGTATACTGATCTGCTTCATGAAAGTCTCAAGTTTTCCTTGTGATTACTTGTGCCAGCTCACCAGGTATACTGTTCTGACTGTGGTGCTCTTGTTCTCCTTTTCAGGATGGCCCCGCGACGATAGCCAGCTAGGGTTCCGAGTGTAGGGCGCAACGGCAGCCCACCGAGCGACGAGGCCTCGGTGCAGGGCCCTTTGCCAGCAGTGGCACCGGCGGTAGCTTTACCCGCCGAGCCACCGATGCTACCAGTACCAGACGCTGATGATGCACGTCGCCTCAGGGCACTGCATGAGTTTCAGAGCCAACGACCGCCCAGGTTTCGCGGTGAGGCGGACCCCCAGGCCGCCGAGGACTGGCTAGAGGCGGTGGTACGGATCTTTAGGCTAGTGAGGACACCAGCGGATCTCATGGTGATTCTCGCGGGGAGCCTCCTGCAGGCGGCGACAGGACGATGGTGGAGCTTGATGCTCCAGGTTCACGATGAGGCATCCTTGCTCTGGACGGAATTCGAGAGCCTCTTCCACTCTGAGTTCGTCCCGGCCACCCTCCGAGCGGTGCGCATCCAGGAGCTTCTCCAGCTGCGCCAGGGCAGCATGACGGTCGGTCAGTACGCGGCGAGGTTCACTGACCTATCTCGCTACTCGACCGACATGGTACGAGACCCCTTCTTCCGAGCCCGGACCATCGAGCAGGGCTTGCGGAAGGAGATTTGGGCGTCGCTGATCTCCCTCAGCATTCCGACCCAGGCGGGAGTACTGGAGCGAGCCCTCCTGATCGAGAGCTTCCTAGAAGAGCCTTCTTCAGCGGCGAGACCTAGCGCAGGGCGGCAGGTAGCTGAGTCTTCGGCAGCAGGTAGCCGACAGATGACTCTCGGGTCCAGGCAGACCAGACCCCCACGCAGACGACCTCAGGACACCGGCTCAGCAGTGCGGGGCACACAGCGGAGTGCCAGCCTTCCGAGAGGCAGGTTGTGCTACTCCTGCAGCGGGCAGGGTCACATGGCTCGTGACTGCCCGACTCACCGATCAGAGAAGCAGCAGACAGTGGAGGGGCCACCCAGGCAGAGGCAGAGGGTCGACCGTGGCGGTCCGCAGGGAGGAGGCAGACGAGACAAAGGAGCTGGCCGAGCAGCGGGTGGTGGGCGACGCTTCCAGGCTCTACCCCCACCACCACCAGGAGGGCCACCTCGACCACAGGGAGCTGGTGGGCAGGGACAGGCCCAGCTCCAGGCAGTGGAGGCCTACGACCCCGACATGCCAGAGATGATTCGAGGTACGATCTGTGTCTATTCCACCCTTGCTGCAGTACTTATAGACACAGGAGCAAGTCACTCTTTCATAGCCTCTGCCCTTGTTCGGAGCACGGAGATTCCGACTGAGCCGTTGGATCTATCCTTACGTCTAGAGACTCCTACGGGAGCAGACTCGATGATTACGCACTGGTTCCGGCAGCGTGAGCTTACTCTAGGAGGCGATAGATTCAGCTGGGATCTCCTTGTAGCGGCGTCGAGGCCTTACGACGTCATCTTGGGCATGGATTGGCTATCCACGGTTCATGCCCAGATCGATTGTTTTAGGCGCAAGGTGTGATGTGTTCGCACCGACGGGAGCAGGTTTACCTTCACTGGCGAGAAGGGAACCTTTGCAGCACAGGATGGACTTCCGCGGAGGAGAGTGCAGCCCATCTCTCATCAGTTGGCTAGCCTCATCCTAGGAGCGGTGGACGTGCGGAGTCCAGTTTTTCCTACAGTGGTGGACCAGTACGTGGACGTCTTTCCCGATGACGTTCCAGGGCTACCTCCTCGTAGAGAGGTAGACTTTTACATCGACTTCTGCCCCGGGACAGCCCCGATATCTACTCCAGCATATCGGATGGCCCCCGCCGAGCTTCGAGAGCTGCGGGTACAGTTGGAGGACTTGCAGAGTAAGGGGTTTATCCAACCCAGTGTTTCACCCTGGGCTTCCCCGATATTGTTCACCAAGAAGGCGGACGGGAGCTTGCGAATGTGTGTCGACTATCGTCGCCTGAACCAGGTGACAGTGAGGAACAAGTATCAGCTGCCACGGATTGATGACCTCTTCGATCAGCTCAAGGGAGCGCGATGGTTCTCGAAGATAGACCTCTGGTCAGGCTATCATCAGCTCAGAGTTCGAGACGAGGACGTGCAGAAGACGGCCTTCAGGTGTCGGTATGGCTATTATGAGTTCTTGGTTATGCCATTCGGCGTAACCAATGCTCCAGCAGTGTTCATGAGCCTCATGAACAGGATCTTCCAGCCATACCTCGACCGATTTTTCGTGGTCTTCATTGACGACATTTTGGTATACTCGACGAATGAGGAGGAGCATGCCTACCACCTGCGAGTTGTGCTAGACACACTCCGAGAGCACCAGCTTTATGGCAAGCTCTCAAAGTGCCAGTTCTGGTTACGTGAGGTCCACTTCTTGGGGCACGTCATCTCTGAGGCGGGAGTTTCAGTGGATCCCGCAAAGATCGAGGCAGTGCTAGCTTGGGAGCCACCCAGGAGCGTGACGGAGGTGCGAAGCTTCTTGGGCCTAGCCGGATATTATCGGAGATTTGTGCTAGACTTCTCCAGAGTTGCGGCACCACTATCAGCCTTGACAAAGAAGGGGAAACCCTTTGTGTGGTCAGAAAGATGTCAGCAGAGCTTCCAGGAGCTGAGACTGAGATTGACCAGCGCACCTATCTTGAGGTTGCATGAGGAGGGAGTTGGATACGTAGTTTAATGCGATGCATCAGGGACTGGACTCAGGTGCGTCCTGATGCAGGAGCGGGCCGTGATCGCCTATGGATCACGTCAGTTGAGGCCGAATGAGCAGAACTATGCCACTCATGACCTGGAGTTAGCAGCAGTGGTCTTCGCTCTGAAGACTTGGCGGCACTATCTGATGGGCGAGCGCTTCACAGTCTTTTCTGACCACCAGAGTCTCAGGTATATCTTCTCTCAGAAGGACCTGAACCTGAGACAGCAGATATGGCTTGAGTTCCTCGAGGACTATGACTTTGAGATAGTCTATACTCCTAGGAAGGGGAACGTGGTAGCCGATGCCCTCAGCAAGAGGACGGGCATTCAGCTACTTGAGGAGGTGACGGAGCAGCTAGCCTCCTTACAGATATCCTTCGTGGATAGAGACGGAGCAGCATTTCTTCAGTCTCTCACAGTCTCTCCTCCACTTCTACAGCGGGTCAAAGAGGCTCAGCGTGGGGACGCTGACTGTGAGACCCGGCGTGCACTGATATCCTCAGGTCAGGCGCCTGATGGCTTCTCCCTTGGAGCAGAGCACAACATCCTTTTCAGAGGACGTACCTTTGTACCATTCGCTTTACGAGAGGAGGTGCTGAGAGAGTTTCACACTTCTCCCTTGGCAGTGTATCCCGGAGTGGCGAAGATGTACCAGGATCTCAGACGACAACACTGGTGGCCGGGCATGAAGAAAGCTGTGGCAGAGTTCGTTTCACGATGCCTCACCTGCCAGCAGGTGAAGGCAGAGCATCAGGTACCAGCAGGCTTGGTACAACCCTTGGAGGTCCCGGAGTGGAAGTGGGACGGCATATCTATGGACTTCGTGATTGGACTTCCACGCACTTCCAGAGGTCACGACTCCATTTGGGTGATTGTCGAACGACTCACCAAGTCGGAACACTTCTTACCCATCAGAGAGCAGGGCTCAGTGGAGAGCTTGGGACGTCTTTACGTCCAGGAGATCGTACGGCTTCACGGTGTGCCATCGTCTATCGTCTCTGATCGAGATGCTCGTTTCACTTCCCGGCTTTGGAAGGGGTTGCAGGAGGCGTTCGGGACACGGCTCCATCTGAGCACAGCCTTCCACCCTCAGACGGATGGTCAGACTGAGAGGACCATACAGACACTCGAGGACATGCTCCGTGCATGTGTTCTCGACATTGGTCGTAGCTGGGAGGACCACCTACCCTTGGTGGAGTTCGCGTACAACAACAGCTACCACTCCACCATCGAGATGGCACCATACGAGGCGTTGTACGGTAGACCCTGCAGATCACCGTTGTGCTGGACAGACCCTGGGGAGTCAGCACTGGTGGGACCAGAGATGGTCCGAGCCACGACAGAGAAGGTCCAGATCATCCAGGAGAGGATGAGGACAGCTCAGAGCCGACAGAAGTCATATGCTGACAGGAGGCGGAGGCCACTAGAGTTCTAGGATGGCGACCACGTCTTTTTGCGTGTCTCACCTCGACGTGGTTTACGGAGATTTGGATGAGGCAGCAAGTTGTCTCCACGCTTCATCGGGCCTTTCCAGGTCCTCAGCAGGATAGGAGAGGTGGCATATCGCCTGGCTCTACCACCATAGTTGCACCGGGTGCACGACGTCTTCCACGTGTCTCAGCTGAGGAGATACGTGCACGACCCGGCGCACATCATCGACTTTGGGGAGCTGGACGTGGACGATGGGGCGACTTTTGCGGAGGTCCCAGTGGAGATCGAGGATCGACAGGAGCGGGTCCTACGTGGGCGGTCGATTCCTCTTGTGCGCGTCAGATGGCGGCACGGGAACCTCCAGGAGAGCACTTGGGAGCGGGAGGCTCAGATGCGTGCTCAGTACCCCCATTTGTTCCCCTAGTTTTTGATTTATCTTTACGGGGACGTAAAGCCCTGATGTGGGAGTAATGTAAAGACCCGAAAATTTCAAGGAAATTTTTTTCTTAATTTTCTTTGGAATTTTTCAAGAGCGCAGCTTCAGACGGCACCTGATTCCGAGGCCCGGTGTGCCCGGAATCAATTTCCGAAGCTTGGCTCGGGTACGTTCAATGAACGGACGAGCGGGTTTTTCTATCTTTTGAACCGGTGCCCGGAATCGAATTCCGAGGGCACCGATGAAATCGCAGCGCCGGTATTTGCTTAGAAACGCCTCTTCCGGAGTTGCGTTTGCTCAACCGTGGTTTTTAAAATTTTGGGCTTTAAGTCGGAAATAAAATAAAGGTTGTGCGACAACTTTATTTTATTTTACTTAAGCCTCTTGGAAGCCACTTGAACTGAGTTAAAGCAGATAGGGTGCTATCCGGAAATACCCTACCCCTTGGTAGGATATTTGTGAGGTGGGGCCCGCACGAGCCCCGCCGTTTCTTTCGCTAGGTAACGCACCCGCGAAAACCCGTCAAAGTAACTGAAAAGTCAACCGGCGCATTTTCTTTAATTTCTTAACAGACCATTTAATTGGGCGGTTTATTTCATGAATTAAATGGGCTGTTTCATTCGTTGAATTAATTCAACGAATTTAATGGGTCGTTACTTACGTGTTTGCGTTCGTTGGCGAATTAATAAAATAGACCAACGTGTCTATTTTGGAGGATTACTCTTTATTCTCTGGGCCTCCACCCTCCCCGCGAAGAACGCGAAGAACACGAAGAACGCGAAGAACGCGAAGAACGCCGGAACCAAAATTCAACGACGCACACCGTGATCCGCGACGTCGACAAACTTTTTCCGCGACCTTCTTCTTCTTCGGCGCTTCTTCTTCCGCGGCAAACCTACGATCGGCGGTTAAAGGTGAGAATCGAATCTTCTAAATTCTCCCTTTTTATAATTCGATATCAATGGATTTAAATTAATTAAATCCGTTTGATCTTGATCCGGAGATCGTCGGCGCGACTCCTTCCCGCGGTGCGACGAGCGTCTCTTCCGCGACGATCACCAAATCTGCGAAGACCTCTCGTCCGACGACGACGACAAGGTAGGGATTTAATTCTTGATGATTCATTCCCGTGTTTTTATTTCTTTTTGAATAAAGAACCGGCATGTATATTTTCAATTAATTAAAATTGAATTGCCGTTTAAAAGAAAAAGAAGTGAACAATTTTTATCTTGATTAAATATTGTTGTAGCCCCTTTCTCTCGTTGTTTATGACTAACGCGGAGGGTGCGGGTCTAACGAACAAGACCCGACAACCCTCCGCCGATCCTTTTCGTGTGCCGTTTTGGCAAGCGACGACGAACAGTGCGGCAAGGGCGATCCGTTGATCCCGCGGTGAAGATCGGCCCCCGGGAGGAGCAACGGCGCAGATAGGAGAGGAATCGGGCCACCGGAGCAACTCCGGCGGCCCGCGGAAGGCGGCGGCGGCGCGGGTCGCCGGCGCGGCGGCGCCGGCGACCGGAGGCGGCGGCGCCCGGCGAGCCGCTAGAGGATCCGCCGCGGCTCGGCCGCGGAGGCGGCGAACCGCCGGACCGCGGAGGCGGTTCGGCCACCCAACACGCGGCTCGCGCGGGCAGCTTTCCACATAAGCCGCGGGTCAAACCCGCGGCGCCCCTTGGCCGCTCGGCCGAGGTCGATCCGGCCGGTCCGGTCGGCCGGGCCGCGCCCAGGCCGGACCGAACCCGGACCAACCGGGCCGGGTCGCCCCGGGCCCAGAACCCCCGTTTTCGGGCCCTCTTCGGTATTTTTCCCATATCATGGGCCTAGGTCCTCCGATTGACGAACCGTCAGCGGCTACGCGATACTTGGATCGATACGGTCGTTTCGGTATATTACACTCAAGGTTTCGGAAGACTTTGTGTTCGTCCAGGTTGGTTCGTACACGAAACCAACCGGGCCCTCAGAGCGGAAACGCTCATAACTTGAGCTACGGACGTCCGATCGACGTACCGTCAGATGTGGTAGTTTCCTCTAAGTGAGACGGAACTTTTGGCATACTCCGCCCGAGGATCGGACACAGGCGGAGTACGGTCAGGTTGGTTTTTCCCTAAGAACCAACCGGGCCCCTGGGACGAAAAAGCCAATAACTCTCAGACCGGGCGTCCGATTGACGCGCCGTCTGTTGCGTTGAGATCCTGTTGTCGATACGGAACTTTTGGATACATCAAATTCGGACTACGTGTCAGTTGATGTATCAGCCTCTCGGCTCGTGGAGCGGACCCTCCTAAACGAGCTCGCCGTGTGCGGGAACCCTAGCGCTGGCTGTGACTTCGACGACAGAGCAGAGATCCTCCGTGGACTGCGACGACGACAGAGGAGAGATCCTTCGTGGACTGCGGCGACGACTGTGCAGAGATCCTCAGTGGACTGCGTCGACTACTGCACTCAGCGATCCTACGTGGATCAGTGCTACAGGTCCTGTGTAGGCCCGATCCTGTGTGGGTCATCTCTTACGGTTCTGTGTGAGCCATTGCTACAGGTCCTGTGTGGGCCCGATCCTGTGTGGGTCATTGCCGAGGTTAGTACCTACCGATCCTTCGTGGGTCCGACGACTTAGATGGATCAGTGATCATCTTTGACGTCATCTGAAAAAGTATACCTGGTTGAGCTGAATCTTATGTTACTCTCCTTTGTGGATTGTGTTGAACTATCCTATGTGGATTTACTATTTACTATTTAATCTCCCTGGTGGATTTGAGTCTTGCTTTCCTGTGTGGATCGAGTTGACCTTGAGCTCGAGAGCAGAGCTAGAAATGGGGACTTAGGTATATGTATGGGCATATACCTAAGTCGGGTCAGTTGTTTCTTCGTGGTTGCCCCTTTCTTTTGTGCTATATCCTTTTTGGATTTCGGGAGACCTTCTGGGGTCTCGGGGTCCTTACTGAGTAGTTTATACTCACCCCTGCACGGGCTATGCCCGCACCTTGTTGTGTTGGATGCAGACGACGGACAGCACTGATCTCGGTTGGGGCGTGGAGCAGGACGGTACCTGGAGGCGGACCACTGGGCGGGACGTGCTCGGAGCGGACGTGGGACCCGAGGAGCCTGGAGGCTATCTGTACCCACCCTTCAGGTGGGATTGCCAGTGGACGACACGAGGCCGCCGTCTTTTCATCAGTTGTTGTTCTTTTCCATTTCAGTTGTACTTTCAGTTGGGCTTGTATTCCGGCCCCCTTTACTTTTCTGCTCTTTGTAGTTACTTTCCGCTTGCTGACTCTGTGGTGGTTGTTACTTATAAAGGCAATGCCTTCCCTGTTTACCAGGATTTTACGCCTTGGTGCTAGTCGCCAGCCCCTGGCCTATGGAAGGCGGGCTTGGGGTAGTCACGGAACGGGCCCCGAGGTCGGGTCGTGACAAATATACCACATAAACATAAGCATATATGTAATAACACATATGATTTAATAATAAATTTTTATTAACTTTTTATTGTCAATTCCATGTTAATGTCATGTTTTATGTAATATCCGCATTCTCCTTTCATATATGTTTTGAATTATTATTATTAATCCTTTTATATATAACATGTATTACAAATTTAATAAATGTAAAAAATTATATAAAAATTGAATATATTAAGTATATCAATATTTATAATAATCGATAAAGGGTATAAATGGAAAATTAAATACATAGTTCAAGGAGATGGATTGTCGTACAAACACTTGAACATTGATTCCATTTTATTATAGTTATAAAATAATGAATGTAAATGAAATATATATATATATATATATAATTGAAATATAATTATTATTTCATGTTTATCATATATTTTTACTCATAAACCACTTAAATTATTTCATGTTGAGTGTGAATGTATAACCTCAATTTGAGGTGGCGGTAGTCCACATGTCCACGAAAGAAGTTACCTTATATTATAAAATTTAATGATGAACTATATTAATTATATAAGTAATAATATATCATAAATATAAAATATAGAATCTCAAAATTTTATTTGCATCATATTTCACAAGAAAAATATTTCCTAATGAAAAAAACAAACAACACTGTTCATCAAGGCTGTTGTCCATCGAACACACAAACAGTAACTTCATTGCCCATTTAATAAATTTTTGTGTAGGTATAGGTTCAAAAATAAGAATAAAAACATGTGAAAAAAATTTGGATACAAATTTTAGTATATAATAATTGAATATGAATATTTTCTGGGGGTGTAAATATAATATAAATTAAATGATCTTGTGGATGAAAGTTAAGTCTTTTTTGGGTAAATGATATTAGTTTTCTCGAAAGGGAATATTTTTAGGGATTTATTCACTAAAATAGGATTATAAGATTAAGTGATGTATTTTGAGATAAAAATTAGTCTTATTTTGGCCGATTCAAATTCCTTGAGAGGTGTGAACAAGTGACGGGGTGAATTACCTTTTATTGTCATAGAGGAGTGGCATTGTTGTAAATATAAAAGGAAGAAACTATTGAGAGATCATCCCAACATCATGTGCCCCAAATAATTTTTCATTTTATAAAAAAGAGAGTAATTGGTCGTAATATTTACATCCAATAGATTATTTTTAAAAATTTTCTTCATTACTTGTCTACATTGTTTAGAGATTAAACACAATGTAATCTTTTTTTACCTAAATAGTGGCAATTAATTTTAGTAAGATTAAGTAATTTTTTGTAAAAAAACATAATTGAAAATAATATAAATAATAAATTATTTTTATTACAAATATGGAATCCATTTTTTTAAATTAGAATCAAATATATTGAAGAAATTAAGTTAAAATTAATTTTTTAAATGTGTCGTGGTAGTTGGTGTTGTATGAAAAAATGTTTATATGTATGAAATGTTTGTATATCCAATTTAAATGTGAAATATTTTATAATGAATTAAATTAGATTAATTGATGTAAATTTTATCTAATTAAAAAATAATACAACCAAAAGTATAATTTGAAAATATACCTAAATTTTATGAGAAAGAAGTTGTGAAATAAAATTCTATATTTGTCACTCTTTATCCTAGACTGATGATTTTCATAAAAATAAAAAAAATTACCCCAATATAACTTTATCATTATAAATTGAAATTTAATTTAATTTTAAAATATTAAAATTCTTGTTGTTTCTAAAATTAATTTTTTTTTATTTTTTCATAGAAGGAGATAAACAGATGATCATATGAGAAAATATTATTTTTCAAACATATAAATATTTTACCACAAATTTTATGTTTTTTTAATATATTTTTTTATATAAAACCATTATAAAAAATATTTAAAGACTAGGTAATATGAATAATATTAATATGTTAAGTTCTTATGTTATTTCTACATAATATAAATAATTATATTGATAATTTTTTGTATCGTCAATACTCAGTGTAGGGGGTAACACAAGAAAAGTCAAATTTGTGTGTATTAAAAGAATAAAATTTTATATTATACTATGAATGATTAACATGGTGTGTTTTTCAACATAATATATCAATAAAAAGTAATTTATTAAAAAAGGTTCCAAAAAATTCATGGTGTTATAAAAATATATGGATAAGAAATGTATTTCATAATCATTTCATTATTTTATTATAGAGTAACCTATTGGAAATAAATTCCTATCAATGTGTAGTCATAATCATATAAATAACCCCAAATAATAAATTGACGTTCATAAAATCATCTACAAATTAACATTATCATAATCCCTGAAAAAATAAAAAAATTTGTATGTCTTTTAGGATTATACCCCTAGTAATGTATAATAATCCAAAATATATATTAACATGGATGAAAAATACCCATAAAATAACTATTTAATCATTCTTTTAAAACATGATAAATTTTTGGTAAATTTGGTACATGATTTTATGGAAATTAATAGAATAATAGTAAAATTATACGATTTTAATATAAATATTTAATGATAAAGAGTAAAATTAAATTTAATGAATTTTCATGGTGTCTTGAAAACCCATTCCCATAGTATATGTTAAAGTAAACATTTGATATACACTTTTAGAAAATGTAAAATAATGTGTTGTTGAAAAAACGACGTTAAAAGATTATATTAAAATCATTTTATTTAAAGTAAATAGAAATGAAAAAGAACATTTCGAAACAAAAAATTTATTTATTAAAAAATTAATGAATCAATTTTTAATAGAACAAACAATGATGAAAATTTTTATCAATGGATGAGTAAATAAATCCAAATTTTTCGTATTAAATTTTATGAATAATTTAATCTTCAAAAAATATTAAAAGAGCACTAATGCATAAAAATAATATGAATATCTATAGGTAAATTATTTATATTTAGATTAATATATAATATAAAAATAATATAAATTCATTAAATCATATTATAGAAAATCGCAAAATGAAATGACATTGTATCATAAATATATACATTATATCTTAAATTTTATTATACATGTAAAAATATCTTTTATAATAAATATATTTTTATTTTAAATATATTAAAAACATATTTTTGTTCATAACATAAATTATATCCTTATTATATAATTTAAAATTATTTATTTAAAAATGATTCATCAATATAATGGATATTCAGGAGGAAACTATTCTATTATACATGTAATTTTCTAATCTATAGTTCTGATACAAGAACCATGGAACCTGTTTCATTATATCCATAATGATAAATATGAAATATGTATCATTTTTATTTATTTATAATAATTTATATCCATTTATATAAATATGTCATTAATAATTAATTATATAACATCATAGAGTGGATAGTCTATACGTACACACAAGTGATGTTTCAACTTTTTCATAATTGTAATAAATAATTCGAAAATAAATATTAAACATTATACAATTAGTAATATAAAATATAAATAATTTATATTAATTATATTTTAATTTATTAAATTCCACATATAATGTAAATGAATAACGAATCATATCACTACGTGGAGCTATAATCCACATTTACACAAGAGAAATAATATCATTGTTCAATGGATTGCAGGAAAATATGTTAAATAATATGATATAATAAGAGAATAACAAATCTCTAAAAAATATCAAACAATAAATTTATATCCATTATAATAACCAATCATGAATTATGTTTATGAAAAATGATTCATATTTCTACGTACATGTGGTAGTCCATTTATAAGCATGTGAGGTACATTCATTCATCCTTTGAGTAAGGGGAGGTGGAAAATGGTTCTTACAAAATTATAATAAAATATTAGTATATTTATGATAATGTATTCATCATGTCATTATGTATACAATTAGTTATGTAAGGAATATAATGATATGAGATTGAAACTGCCCAGTTCATCATTATACATCTTCATTTGGAAGCATCTTTTTTCCTTACCATATAATAATTGATCATATTGTATTGTGATAATAATTGATACTAGAAGACATGGGTAGGGGTTCTTGGATTAGATTTTTTAAATGATATTCCATTATAATTTATTATAAATGTTATATCATGAATGAATATGCATTTTCCTTTTAAATTTTTGAGTGTATATAGATGGATTTTTTCTAAATATTCTGAAATAATAATGTCTCATAAATGACTCATCATAAAATTTGGATGACATAGTGTCTAAAATGAAACATCCAAATTGATTTAGACATTGTTTTCTATCATTTTAGTAAAATATATTTTTAGCTATAACATGTTTTAACTCATACCGTGGAAACTGCTATATTTTCCAATGCCATTATTCATAATGATAAAAATTGAATGTTGGTTAATTTAAAATTATGTAAATGTTTATTCCAATTTTAGATTTAATATTATCATAGAATGATTCTATATGTATAATATTTATATATGAAGACAAATGTGTAAATCCTAATAAATCTAATTACTTAGAGATATTTGATTTGATATTCAATAATGAACAAATAATGTAAATAAGTATAATGATCATTCCGATGTTATAAATAGGATTATTTGTAATTAATATATATTTATTTACAAATATGATAAAATTTTAGAAAATTAATCTTTTAAATTAAATTATATAAATGATAAAATTTAAAATTAAAAAAAATCGTGTATTTATGTATTCCGTTAGAAATTATTATTTTCAAAAATATCCATGAAAATTAACATAACATAATATTGAAATTATTATTCCACAAATGGGATTTATTTCCTGAATTTTTTTTAAAAAAAAAGTTTGAAATAAATTACTATTTATTAGTATAAAATTTAATAAATCCATATGTAATGAAAAATATATTTTTTAATCATAAAAAGTGTTTACTGAAGATTGAGTACATATTTATTATGAATTGTCAATTATATATATTTTTCATAATTTTTTAAATTACATTCATTAATTATATCCTAATGGATTATTTATAACAGTTAACTATATATTGTTTCATTTAGAATCATTTCATTATGTAAATCAATCATTATAAAACATTAGTTTCATATATAAAATCCATCAGTGTAATTTTATAATACCCAAAAAAATTAATTTCACTCAAGAAGATTCATTCCTCTTGTGAATGAAACAGAAGTTACTTCTGTCTCATCACATTTATTGGTTCTTATATGACATCACAACGTTTATTGATTAATAAAAAGCGAATTACCTAGGTAGTGGTCTTTCTTCAATGTCATTTATCACATGGATATAAAATCCTCAATACATATTATATATAAGAAATATAAAACTCTATTTTTTGATCCTCTAAGTTGAATACATGTCATGGAACATATTTATACTTTCATAGGATATGTATATGGGAAAAAACCAAATTTTTAGATATTTAGAGGAGGATCTATATTTTAAGAAACAATTTTTATTAGATCAAAAATTTATTAGGGATTGATATATATAGGTAGAATGTTTCTCTATATTTCAAATCACATAGCCATCTTTTAGGGTATATTTGTAGGACACTTGAAAGAAACAACAAAATATATATCTCTCATGTTATAGTTAGTAAAACACATTGGATGAAAGTTATCTAACATCGTGTAATTTTTAATAACTCTCACAGTCTCTTTCATTTCCCATGATTGAACTAGTAATAATATATTCCATTTAAAATCATTATTCTAGCATGTTCAATTTCTACAGTTCTATTATTGAAAATTGATTCATAATGAGTTATATGTATTATCAGGAGAGATATATTTTAACAATTGTATTTGTTAATAGGATGTTTTTTTGAAAAATGTTTTATATATGTTGAATAAGACTACATAAAATGCCCTAATTATTGAATGTTCCTCTTAGACTGACATCCTATTAGTGGATGATATGTTAATCTAATATTTGTCATTGAAATAATTTCTAGTAGATGAGTTATCTAAAACATCATGGTTATCCTCAAATCCCTATTTTACAAAATAAAATGTTGTGGTGTATGATACATTATCAAAAAAATATTATATATCCTTGAAATATAAATAATATTTAAATATTCTATGATGGAATCAAAATTCACTACATTCATATAGTTATTGAATACATCCCAAATTGGGTTGTTCCCTTAATGTATATTGGTGGGTGGATGTTGAAATTCATTATAACTATTTCCCATTTTCATTATAGTATGGGTAATGGCCTTCAAAACCTCATTGAATTCGGTCTCTCATTCTTATATTGATGACATACTATGAATAGAGATATATACTCTGTAATATCAATTTTATTATTCTCCCACCAAAATTATACATTTAGTTCTCATCAAATTTTTATATTTCATAGATGATTATAAAATGAATACTATGAGAATTATCAAACATATTATTTATCATCTATAGTACTATGGGCACTCATACATAGTACTTATGAATTATCCTTATATCGAAAAAATTTGTTGAATACACGAAAATTTCCCAGGTGATAATTCATTTCTATATTTTTTTTTATTGCACATTAATCAACATAAGGATTGATGACTATACATTTATCTGTGAAAGAAATAATCAATCCCCATTTTCCATGATTTCACAGAAAATTCCAATAATTCCATATATATTGGATATTATTTAATCCACATACTATAATAAAAATTTGGTATATATAACTCAGTGCATAGGCCATGATATTCTTTTTTCCAGAGTTTTATTATATAGATAGATATTATTAATTAATTAATTCATACCATATTTCAGTTTCATATTCAAATATTCCTATTTTATATATACACAATCCATATGCGAGTAATAGATTTTTCACATGTATCTCCATTAATATAATTCCTCTATACTTTCAATGGAAAATTTACTATTTCCAAATCATAATCACGAGTTTGTTAATATTTGTCATTAATTATAAATTATTGATCAAAAGAATCCTTTACCAAATAATTATACATATATAATAATAATATTACATTCTTTCATATGACATTGTATATCACAATAACTATTCAATTACAGCATATTGAAATCACACATTCACTGATAATCCTTCTTTTTAGTACTTTTAAATTTTGAACACATTTTTTTATCAAAGAATCATGGATCATATCTATGGATAATTTTTAATTTGATTGTTTATTCTTTATAAATATCTCAAAATGTACTAGTTGTGTCCAAAAATGCCCTGTGAAATGTAGATCATAGTGGTTAGAATATATCTAGTACATTTATTAACAACATAACAATTTGAACGATCACATGATATAACATCCCAGGAGATTATATAACCCAAAAACGAATAATAATATAAATAAATTTAAAACTAATAAAATATTAATATAACCTACCTTTCCAAAATGTATTAAAAAAATAATCCAAATGATCATCATGCAATTCATTTGTCAAGGAATATATTATAATATTATCTATTGAGACTACCAAAAACTAATCATGTAATCATATAATGACATTATTCATTAAATATATAATGGTATTAACGAAATTGGTATGTCCAAATCATTGAACAATAAATCAATAAAGACAATTATTCATATACTAGGCATTTAAGTGTGTATCCTCCATAATAATCAATTTATGATATATATAATTATGACTAATCATTCAATATTACTGAGATATACATAGCTGATTAAACAATTAATTAGTAAGAGGTATATGGTACTTTTTGTAGATAGAGTCCTATAATGTTCTCTATATTTAATGTAAATTTTCTTTTATCCATTATCCATTATAAAAATAATAATATTTGTACCCCAAAATGGAGCACTATAGAATATGACAACCTTATTGATGTTCCCATGGAGTTTCTTTTTCAATTCATATAACTCAATTATGTTAATTCTAAACAGAGTTAAGATGTTGTTGTGTCATTTGTTATGATTTATATTTAAAACTCTAATTCATTATTAGGTTTAAGACTATGAATTCATTATAGATACTTTAAATTATAATCCCAAAAATGTTAATATCATTGATTTTGATTTTCTCTTAAATATATTGAGAAAACTATATCCCTTGAATATGTAGTAAATCACATTCAATGGATTAAATATCCATTAAATGTTAGTATTAATAGATTCACTAAATAAATATAATAGATTTTATTATAATATAAAATCTGAGTTCCCTTCCTCAAAAAATAATATTATAACTCAATATATATAAAAAATCCATCCCCAAAAAAACATAAATTAAATTAGTGGGTAAATTATAATATTTTCACGATGTGGATTCCCAAAAACATCTACAAAATATGATTTGTAGTCATGATATTAGATAATCATAAAATTAGTTTTTTGAAAAAAAATTATAATCCAGTCATTGATGATATGAAATAACACCACTAGGGATATTTCATTATATAATTTTATGAATATGTCTATGATCAATAAAAGTTATATAAATATTTTATCATTCACATCTCCACCATAATATTATACTTTTATCATCAATACCTAACTAAATAATAAATTCATTGCATAACCATCTTTTTTTTCTAGAAATATTGATCGATACAATATTAATAAAATAATTTAACTGTTTTACTAAATTATGACACTTTCAAAGTCATATAATAACCATGATTTATCCAAATTATGTATTCTTCATAATCTATTCTAGTTAATTATAAATGTTTATATAGAAAATTTTATTTTACCCATGAAAATCTTTTAGTTGTGTCCAGATAGGTGTATAGTCTTATCTGAACTTATCATTCACCTATAACAATCAGTTTAATGAGTAATCAGTATATTTCTTATTTTATAACCTTAGGTCCCAATATTCCATATCCATAAATACCTCATATTACCAAGATAATGATATTTTTACATGGAAAAAAATATTCTATAAATTAAAAAGTAATTACTTTTTTATAATAAGGTTAATGTTATCCCAAGAGATTCAACCAAATGTACTGATATTACTCAACAACAATAAAATATTCCTTATTATGATAATAATGTTGGTTAATGAATAGTTGTATAAATTCATGATATTATTTTCAATGTATTTTAAAAAATATTATGATAATACATTACCTTGAAAATATTAAATTTTCTTATTTGGATACTTAAAAGATAACAATATAATTTGATAAAGGATAATTTACATTAGCCAAATCAATATTCATGAAAATAATACTTATTATATATTACCTAAATAAAATATTTACCCATATCATAGCGAAAGTACAAACTAATAATGTATGAGATTAGATGCCAATTAAGGGTAAAAATTAGAGAAACGAATCATTGACCATATGTTATCATATGATAACAATATGTGTTTGATATAATGATCACTTAATATGATTACTATAAAAAAATAATTAAATGAGTTTTACTCTAAAATAATATATATTTAAATTTTCATATAATAATAGATATAGGTCATAAATATTAAAAATCTTTAAAAATCTACATTGATTCATGTAAATATTTCAAAATAATTGGAAATAATACATTTCAAATACAAATAAGATTTAATTAACATTTAATTATTTAGGTTTCTTGTTAATACTATCATTTTTGAATTGATTCACTATATACTCTAGAATTTCTATAGACAAGATTCACTCCCAGGATTATCATATTAGAAAATTACTCTTATGAAACTAGGTTAACACCCTATTCTAAAATTTATTATCCCATGTGATATCAATCATTAAAAAATGAATTAGAGTGCTATATATTTATTTCCCCAATAGTAACATAATTAACAACATACATTTTTGTGTAAGAATATCAAAAAAAATTAATCATTTAATAATTTTATAACATGTTGGAAGGAAATGGCAATAAATTTTTTTTTATCATTTAATCATAGAGTAACCCATGGAAAGGAATCATGTATTGTAATATTTAATCATATCATAATTCACCCATGGGAGAAAAAAAGGATTTCCTAGAATAACCAATATGTAATCATCATCATAAACCTTCTAAATAATGAAACTAGAGTGAATCATACAAAAATATTTCGAGTGAGTCATTGAAATCCTAGAACTATATGAACAAATTGAGAACATCCTTTAAAATAGTACTTGAATCCTAGGTAACAAAATTTTGATAAAATATCATTTTTATTTGATAAAATAATTACATAAAATTACATGAATATTTAGAAATTTTTTTAATAAAAACAATCATAAATAATAATATTTTTTAGTATTCAATTTGAAATAGTAATGATGTTTTTTTGAAAATAATTTAATCCAAAATATGTTAAAAGATAATATTATTTTCCTGGTTTATTGAATATAATAATGAATGGTTTGAAAATAAATTCATTAAAAATATTCCTTTCAAAAAATTGTATTTTATTTAATAGTTACCAATAATTTTCATTTCAAAACATTATATGTACTTGTAAAAACATAAATGTATTTTAATTTCCATGTTCATAGAACGGAAATTTCATTAACTAATGATGAAATATGTCCCATTTATCATTAATAATATTATAGTAGTCATTTTAAATACCAATAAGTAAAAAATTTACTATTATATAATGCATAAGTGAATATTTTTAGGATATTAAAATATATGGTTGTTAAATTAAAATAACAATATAATTTCTCTAAAAAAATTTATTATAAGTAATATAGAATAGAAATTATATTATAACAGATATACATAAATCATATTCTATCATTCATTCATCACACTCATTCATATAACATATATTATAAATATAAATTTATTATAAATGTATTAAAAATAATTATTCATACAAAATATGAAATATATCATTTCATTGTATTTTTATAGAGACTAGTTTTTACATTTTATTGTTTAAAATTTACATTCGGGAGATTCGATCCCTATTTTCTATACATATTTATGTACGATATTTCTAGAAACTATATAATGTTCATGATTTAATCATAAAAACATGTTTATAAATGAAATATTAATTAATTTTAATAAAAATAGTAACATTTATAACCATTCATATAAATTAGTGACAGAATATGAATTTATAACTTCATAGTGATAATGGTCAATACATTCACATGACTGATTTTTTTGTATTTGGATGTTCAAAACTAAACTTTTGTTAGTAATAAATCACATATAACGAATCATTATTTAATCATATATATGATATATAGAAATTAAATCCATCATTAATATCCACAATTGATAATATATATGAAAACTGAATCAAATCTCTTTTTCAGATGTGGTATTACACACATACTCATGTGAAACAATATATTTTTTCATTTTTTGGGATTGGTAGATGGAATAAATTTTTATAATTATATATTACTAATTATGTCCTAAAATTAAAAAATTAAAATAAAAATCATAATATACAATAAATTATGATTTTAATGTAAAATGAATCATTTCAAAACATGGTGGTAGTAATACAGACATATGGATGAGTGATACATTTATTTTATTATATGATTGAAATGAGGTTGAGAAATGTTGTTCCACCACATAAAAGTCATCTTAATATATTTATGATTAATTATTAATCATTTCATAATGGATTCTAATTCTTTTCAGATTTTATTTCATGAAATAAAATTGTATCAACTTGATTAATATATAAATTACTTCACTGAGAAACCACTTTGGTCATGTATAGTAAGACATGAATGAATGCTATGATTATAAAAAAGAATCTATGGGTTGTTGGAAGTGATATTTGGAATGTATATGTGTATGTAATTGTCCTGACACATCCCTCGGTGCCCAATCCGTGACTACCCCATGTGTGCCTTCCCTTGGGCAGGGTCTGGAAACATGCCCCAGAATGACGTATCCCTAAAACAGGAAGGCATTTCCTTTTTAACTTTTATAGACACACAATCTAAGAACACAATATGAAGTTGCCATGTGGTAAAATGATAAAGTAAATGTGTGCTGAATGTAAAAGGGGCCAGAATAGAAGAAAAATTGTAATGTACAAGTACATATGAAAATAAAAAATATAACTAGAATGTACAAGACAACTCCAACATCATCTTCCGGGATCCTAATTGAAGGGATGAAACAACTCTCGATCAGTATTCCCTGCGTCACATCATGCCAAATATTCCACCTCCGAGCACATTTATTTCTAGCCCCCTCTGCCTCGATCAATGATTTACGTCTTCCGTACTATACACAATAAGGTGTGGGTGTAGCCTGTGTAGGGGTGAGTATAACGATACTCAGTAGGGACCCCGAGACCCCGTAGGTCTACTGGAGTTCCACAAAGGTAAATCCACAAAGAAAGACTTAAAAATCAAAGCACAAAGTTATAGACATCAACACAACTTAGGTAAATTCCTATACATATACCTAGGTTATGAAGATATTTTCATCTCAAACATGAGGGAAGAATACCTCAATGGTAACACAATGAAGGTTGAAGTACCACAAATGTAACACCATGATGTTCGAATTACCACATAGGTAACACCAAGAAGATAGAAGTACCACACAGGAAACACCACAAAGATATAAGTACCATGTAGTTAACACAATGAAAATAGAATTACCACACAGGTTACACCAAGAAAATAGAAGTAAAACACATGTTGCACCACGAAGATAGAATTACCACAAAGGTAACACCACGAAGATCAATGTACCACTAAGTTAACACCACAATGATAGAAGTACCACTAAGGTAATTCCAGGAAAATAGATGTAACACACATTTAACACAACAAAGATAGAAGTACCACATAGGTAACACCATGAACATAAAAGTACTGTACATGTAACACCCTGAATATAGAAGTACCACATAATTAAAACCATGATAATAGAAGTACCACATAATTAACACCACGGAGATTGAAGTACCACACATGTAACAACACAATGATACATATAACACACATGTAACACCACAAAGATAGATGTAACCCATAGGTATCATCACGGAAATAGAAGTACCATGCTGTTAAAACAACACGGTTATTATCATGATGTTATAAGTACCACACATATAACCCCATGAATTTAGAAGAGTCAGCTCACACAATTTATAACTTATGAAAATAATTAAAAATCATTAGTCATAATATATATTATCTTATTTTATTATGTAACACTACTTCTGACCCACATAGGATCGATATTTAATTAATCCTCGTGGACCCACATATGATCATTATGAACTGAACAACATAGGATCGCTGAGAACTAACCCACACAAGATTAGTATGTGTTGACCCACATAGGATCACTGAGCGCTGACCCACATAGTATCTGATATATTTTTACCCACAAGGGATTGATGTTTTTTCATCACGTTATAGCCATCCACAAGATTCCTCAAACCAGGTGCGCTCGAGTTTCATAGGATATTACCCTTGAAATATCCATCATAACTCCACTAATATGCTCCAAAAAAGTGTATCTCAAAGTTATGCCTTGTTGTAAGGGTTCTAACTTGATAGACGGTGCATCAGTCGGATTCCCGATGAGTGAGTTATAAGCGTTTTATTTCAGGGGCCATAGTTGGATTCAGGTTCTATCCAACAATCCATACTTCAACTATCTCCAAAAGACAAGTGGATTATAAGAAAAGGACCTTCTCTCTGACATTTGCCCAACACTATAGACGGTTAATCAAATGGACACCCATATTTCATGTTATGGCCCTTTATATATTTTGAGATCTGGTTGGGCTTGGGTCCGGCCCCACCCCGTCAGACCGACAAGGGCCAACCTGGTTGGGGACACCCTGACACAACACAGATGACCCGACCACATTTGGGTTGGCTCGTCTTGGCTAAGGCTGACCCGACCACGTTCGGGCCGCCATGACATGACTCGTGATAACCTGCGAGGATCTGGCTGACCAGGTCTATACCCGACTTGGTTGGGTGGTGACTTCATGGTTTTGGACCATATGTGGGGTAGCCTGGCCCCCAAGGGGTTGACCCAGAAAGGGCGGTGAACAATCGGAGGCCTATCTCACAATAGGGTGCGACCTGCTTTGTAGGCATCCCACTAGGCAGGCAGTTCGGCTGTGGTCTGCCCGAGCCGGCAAGGGTGGATGTTTCCCCCCAGAATCCCAAATGGCCTCGAGGCAATTCGATTTTGTGAAATGAAGGTGCCACTTAGGAACCACATAGTTTCCACAAAACCAGACAGAGCAAGGAGTTATTCCTTTGCTGCAGATTCAGCCATGACCCTCTGCTCACCAGCAGCATGCTGGTCACCCCGCCTCCCCAATGACTGATGGTGCGATGGTCACGCCCCCCCCCCCCCTTCTGCGGCTAGCTGATGTGCCCACCGCCACGACTGACGAACCGTTACCCCATGCTCACCGGCAGTGCGCGACAGGCATGTCACACATCCTCCCTGGATGGCTGGTGCTGGCAGCTTCAATGACCATCACAAATTTGTAATGTGGCCTCCTCTTGCGGTGTGTATTGATGTTCCATCTTTTTCATAGCTTGCCAGTGTCGTTGTGATGATAGTATTCCAGAGAGGGCGCAAGGATAGAAAATTATTGGAGGGTTTGGGCTAGTTTTGTTAGGCTTGTGTCCTCAGCGTTAGCTTATAATCAAGAGGGATGATTAAAGGGATAAAGATATTCACTTAAATTCAAACAATAATGAAGCCCCTACCTCAATAATGATGGTGACCATGTGTTTCTAGAAGCTGGTTTTGGTTCTCTATCCTCCGAAACTAGCTTCCAACAAAGACGATTATAAATCGATCATCACTTTGTTGTTAGCTATGGTTTGTCACCGCCCACCAGAACTGGCTCTATCCTCAAGGGGTTACACATCTCCACAATTGGCCAACACATCGTTGCTTAGAGAAGCAGTGTCGATACCCCTCCACAGACACCATATACAAAGGAGAGGGGGAGGTTATGTAACAACATTGTAAATTAATGGTGGACCATTAATTATGAAGCTTCATAATTACCCAAAATTGCTGTTACATAGATTTGAGGGTCACACCAATTAATGGCATGAAATATCACTGGTCCTACAGTACACATGTCTGTTGATAGATAATAATGAAAATAAAATAATAAAATAATTTTATTTTATTTCTTTTAAAAAGTCACAAAACAAAACAATTGTCTTTCGTCCTTCTTCACTAAAAGTAAATTATCCTTTATGAGTATTCCAACACCGCAGATTCAAAGGTGCCCTCCGATTTTTAATCCGATCACTGGTTCAAATGTTAGGAAATTTCACCTGTGTGTTTACGGAATGTACTATAAAAAATTTCAATAAATTATTAACATTATCCATCGAATTGTGTTAGTCGAGGTTAGGATCTATATAAGGGAAACATGATCCAACTAACACAATAGTACTCTATGTTTTTTATATGAGTTATTGTTTAGATATTATGGATTTTATGAATAAAATAATTTTTTAATTACTTTATTTATGGCCAAAAACTAACTTCGACAGTTGGCCCACATCATCCAATGTTAGTATCTTGATGAATAACGATAACCCCCATTATCTTATTGGAGGTCTCGGAATTTTAATTTGAGTCACCGTTTGTGAGTTATAAGCATTTGAAAAATTAAATAACATAATTTAATATTATTATTTATATTTATGCCATTTTTTTCTTTTCACACAGAAGGCATGTTTCGTTTAATCTTAAGTCACAAATATTGGCAAACCGCTTTCTGGAATTCAGTGGATACCTTTGATTTCTGATCTCAGAAACTATTTAAGTGTTATTCCACTTTTTTAGGAAATCTACATATGCACACTAATTAATGATTAACAAAACATTGATGGATCATTATGGGCACTTCGGGCCTCAAAATCGCACACCGTCAGATTTTTTGGTCTCAAAATAATTCCATATAACTAAACAAAAAAATAAAATGAAAATTTTGGAATTTACACTCTCCCCTCCTTAGGTATTTTGGACTCCAAAATACACATCATGGACTATGAAATGAAATGGGGGGGGGTACTGAGCATGAATCTGATCCTCCTACTCCCATGAGCTCAACTAAATGATCTTGTTCTACCTGGGAATATGCACTATAGGTATCGACCACCCACAAAGGACTCGCTCCCATCGATCCTCAATATCTACTAGAACCTCTATAAAAATCTCCACATCATCAATGTTTATCTCATCCTGGTCAATGAATTGCAATGGATCATCCATTAACCTCCTCATCTATGACACATGCAAAACATTATTCACTTGGTACAACTGTAGGGAATGAGATAGATGTTACACCACCTCTCCTAATCTCCTGAAAATATAGAATGATCTCATGAACTTCACAGATAGCATGGCGCCCTGGCCAGACCTCTATAATCCTCATCGAGGAACGACCCATAGGAGTACATGGTCTCCCTCTATGGACTCCAAATATCTCCTTCCCTGGTCGTCATAAGACTTCTTCTGGCTCTGTGTAGTTTTCACATCCTGATAAATTATGCATCATGATACAAACTCTGCCTCTCTTTTTGGTAATTGAAAACCCAAAACTATTGCATCCATAAGGTTAAGGCTTACCAACTCAAGAGTGATAGGCTGCACACACCTACGCATGATTTTATCTTGTGCTTCCTGGGCTTCCTTTTTTACCAACCATAGAAAATCCCTTTCCAACATTGTAGATAACTCACAAACTTTTTTCTAATACATTCAATTTGAGTATGAATTGTGGATGAACTGTCCATACAAAAACTAAAATTGTATGGCCTTGATGATTCCACAAAGAGGATCAAACCACAACTCACACCACAAGGTTTAGTTCAAATCATCGACATATGTGTGACTTTCACATCTCCTCCTAATGGTATATCAAGAAATAATTGTCAAGTCAATGGATTAACATGAATTTCTAGGTCTTGACCAATATTTGTGGACAAAATAAATGCCAAGTTCCTATTTCTATTAAAACTAAAACTATTATTAGACATAGACCGTACCTCTAATCATTCATGGAGCGCTTGGGAAACACTCCTTGACCACATTAAGATACTCCCTTCCCCTGTCCTTGACCTCCCTGAGCCTGGTGGGGACTACATTGGGGCGGTGGTTATAACATATCCTAATGTGTACAACATCATGATGCTCTCCCAGCTTTACATCCACGTCTGCTTCCCTGTAGATTCTTATATCCTTAAAACATCCTCTAACTCATACTTTTCACATGCCTAAGCCTCATTGACCTGCATCCGTTTCTGGCCTTCCCAATGCTATCATTAACAGGTTGTATCCCCTCATCCAAAAAAAATCTACCAAAAAGGCTCCATATAGCACACTAACATAAGTAAAAATACATAGATAAATAGTGTTTTCTCAGATGTTCCTAAACACACCTCGCAAGGAGGTCCGAGTCTAGTAGCACTAACCATACTATATTCATTGTCTACTTAGGATGGTCGGTAAACCTCAATGAATACATAGCTACCGATTTGTTTTCCTGCCTAAGCTGTATAATCTCATGGGAACACTCAACCCAATGATTGTTTTTTGTCAAGTGACCCCTTTCTCAGAGGAAAGTACTGAAGCTTGTCCATAGTAGAGTCACATATTATCTAGATCAGGGTAATCTAATCCATGTCATCATCTTGGTGAGCCACAAAAACGATCTCTACTAGGACATCCATCTGATCGAATTGTGCCCTGGCTAGATGGAAATGTGGCCACCTCTTCACGACAGTCCTTATCGACATGTATGTTGGGATCACCTCAAAACATAAGGGGTATCTAATACTGAAACACATGTAAGGCACTAATCCTACATGTGTCCTATACCATTTCTTCCAGTATTACCTACTAACCAACGAGAAGTTATATAACTGGAACACTATATAAAGGTATCGTCTCGGGAAACAATCATCATACCGAAGCCTAATCTCTATGAAAACCATCCTCATGGTCACTCACTAATATTGAATTGTAGCTAGGATCAAAATCCAACTTGTTGGTGTCCCAAAATGGTGGAAAACCCTAGCCACAACCTCCATCTAGTTCTTTGTATCCTAGGGTGACATTATACACCGGAACATCAGAGCTCACTACCACTGAATCATGTGAAACACGGTCAGTCTGCATCCACCCTCTGCTATTGGGGTTGGTGGAATCTACTTCCCAAGAGGTGGTGGTGCTACGGGTGTAACACCCGAAGGTTCTAACACCATAAGAGTGCCCAACACTGAAGCATCGTCACTCAGTGGGCCGTCATCATATACTCTATCTTGAATCCTAGATGGCTATCTATGAAGAAGAATCCTGATAAGGAACAGGTGCGCCGCAATCATTAAGTTATAACTAGGTAGCTAGCTATAAGGAAACCAAGGAAAAACACGTCCAAAACACAAAAAATCAGTATTTTCATGCACTAAGATAGAAATCAGAATTCAGGGTCATGTTGTATGGATAAGTTGGCTACTACACCAACACTAGACTCCCAGAAATAAGAAACACACTCAATACACATAAACCCTATTTCTCCAATATAAATATCTGAGTTCTAGTTCATTGGTATAACCGACTCCTTTGATACCACTTTGTCACGACCTGTCCCTCAGGGCCCGTGTTTTAACTACACCATGTCTGAATTCCATAGGCCTGGGGATGACCACTATAATCAGATAGGTGCATACCTAAAAAAGGAAGATTTTTACTATTTAACATGTACAGACACACAGTATTGGAAAAGAAAAAGAAGAAACCAAAAGGTAAACTATTTATTAAATGTTTGTTGAAAGTAAAAGGGGCCAGAATACAAGCCCAACTATAAAATACCTGTACAACTAAAGAGTAAAAATACTGCTGAAAAGTAAATGAAATATCTTCGATCTTCCTATGAGGATCCTACCTGAATGGTAGGTACAACTCATGATCAGTAGTCAATGTGTCATGTCACGCCAAATAGGCCACCTCTGAGCATGCCTGGTCCTGGCTCTCTCATCCTCAATCAATGTTGTATGTCATCTTCACAAGACACATTAGGCTTTGGGAATTTCCCATTCATGGGGGAGTATAACCATACTCATTAGGGACCACAAGACCCCCGTAGGTCTCCCAGAGTTCCACAATGGAATATCCAAAAAGTGAGACCTCATAGTCAAAACACAAAGCGATAGACAAAAACACTACTTAAGTGTATTCCCAAACATATATCTATGTTATCAAGATGTAATCATCTCATACATTATGGAAGAATACCACAATGTTAACACCACGAAGGTATATGTACCACACAGTTAACACCACGATGATAGAAGTAACACACATGTAACACCACGATGGAACAAGTACCACACAAGTAAATCCATGAAGATAGAAGTACCACTCATGTAACACCACAAAGATAAAAGTACCACATAGGTAACACAAGGAAAATTGATGTACCACACATGTAACACCACAATGATAGAATTTCTACATAGGTAACACCATGAAGATAGAAGTACCACTCAGGTAACACCATGAAGATAGAAGGACCACACAGGTAACACCATAAAGATAGATGTACCAAACAGGTAACACCACAATATAGAAGTACCATACATACAACACCACGAAGATAAAAGAAGATTATAAGATTAAGTGACGTATTTTGAGATAAAAATTTGCCTTATTTTGGCCAATTCAAATTCCTTGAGAGGTGTGAACAAGTGACGCGGTGAATTACCTTTTATTGTCATAGAGAAGTGGCATTTTTGTAAATATAAAAGGAAGAAACTATTGAGAGATCATCCCAACATCATGTGCCCCAAATAATTTGTCAATTTTTTAAAAAAGAGGGGAATTGGTCGTAATATTTACATCTAATAGATTTTTTTTAAAATTTTTCTTCATTACATGTCCACACAATTTAGAGATTAAACACAAAGTAATATTTTTTACCTTAATTGTGGAAATTAATTTTAGTTAGATTCACTATTGTTTTGTAAAAAAAACATAATTGAAAATATTATAAAGAATAAATTATTTTTATTACAAATATAGAATCCATTTTTCAAAATTAGAATCCAATATATTGAAGAAATTAATTTAAAATTAATTTTTTAAATCTTTCATGGTAGTAGGTGTTGTAAGAAAAAATGTTTATAAGTTTGAAATGTTTGTATATCCAATTTCAATTTGAAATGTTTTATAATGAATTGAATTAGATTAATTGATGTAAATTTTATCTAATTAAAAAATAAAACAACAAAAAGTATAATTTGACAATATACCTAAATTTTATGAGAAAGAAGTTGTGAAATAAAATTCTATATTTTTCACTTTTTATCATAGATTGATGATTTTCATAAAAATAAAAAAATTTACCCAAATATAACATTATCATTATAAATTTAAATTTAAATTAATTTTAAAATATTAAATTTCTAGTAGTTTCTAAAATTAATATTTTTTATTTTTTCATAGAAGGAGATAAACTGAAGTTCATTTGAGAAAATATTATTTTTCAAATATATAAATATTGTACCAAATTTTTTTTTAATATATTTTTTTATATAAAACCATTATAAAAAATATTTAAAGACTAGGTAATATCAATAATATTACTATATTAAATTATTATTATATTTCTACATAATATAAATAACTATATTAATAAATTTTTGTTTCATGAAAACTCAGTGTATGGGGTAACACAAGCCAAGTCAGAGTTGTGTGTATTAAAATAATAATTTTTTATATTATACAATGAATGATTAACATGGTGTATTTTTCAACATAATATATCAAAAAAAAATATTTATTAAAAAAGGTTCAAAAAAATTCATGGTGTTATAAAAATATATTGATATGAAATGTATTTCATTATTATTTCATTATTTTATTATTGATTAACCTATTGGAAATAAATTCCTATCAATGTGTAGTCATAACCAAATAATTAACCCCATATAATAAATTGAATTTCATAAAATCATCTAAAAATTAATATTATCATAATCCCTAAAAAATTAAAAAAAAATTATGTCTTTTAGGGTTATACCAATAGTAATGTATAATAATCCAAAATATATATTAACAAGGATGAAAAATACCCTTAAAATAACTCTTTAATCATTGTTTGAAAACATGATAAATTTTCTAGAAAATTTGTTACATGATTTTATGGAAATAAATAGAATAATGGGAAAATTATTTGATTTTAATATAAATATTTAATGATATAACATAAAATTAAATTTAATGAATTTTCATAGTGGCTTGAAAACCCATTCCCATAGTATATATTAAAGGAATCATTTCATTACACTTTTAGTAAAGGTAAAATAATGAGTTGTTTAAAAAAAGAGGTTAAAAGATTATATTCAAATATTTTTATATAATGTAAATGGAAATGAAAAAGAAAATTTTTAAAAAAATATTTATTTATTAAAGAATTAATGAAGAAATTTTTAATATAACAAACAACGATTAAAATTTTCATCAATGGAAGAGTAAATAACGCCGAATTTGTCGTAATGCATTTTCTGACAAATTTATTGTTCTAAAAATTTGAAAAGAGCACTAATGCATAAAAATAATATGAATATACATAGGTAAATTATTTATATTTAGATTAACTTATAATATAAAAATAATAGAAATTCATTAAATCATATTTTAGAAAATTACAATATGAAATGAAATTGTATCATAAATATGTACATTATATCTTATATTTTATTATACATGTAAGAATATCTTTTATAATAAATATATTTTTATTTTAAATATATTAAAAACATATTTTTGTTCATAACATTAATTATATAATTATTTTATAATTTATAATTATCTATTTAAAAATGATGGATCAATATAATGGATATTCAGGAGAAAAATATTATATTATCCGTGTATTTTTCTAATCTATAATTCTGAAACAAGAACCATGGACCCTGTTTCATTATATCCTTAATGATAATTATGAAATATTTATCATTTTAATTTGTTTATAAAAATTTATATCCATTTATATAAATATGTCATTAATAATTAGTTACATAACATCATAGAGTGAATAGTCTATACGTACACACAAGTGATGTTACCAATTTTTCATAGTTTTAATAAATAAAGGGAAAATAAATATTAAACAATATACATTCAGTAATATAAAATATAAATAATTTATATTAATTTTATTTTAATTTATTAAAAGATATATATAATGAAAATGAATAATGAATCATATCACTTCATGGAGCTATAATCCACATTTACACATGATAAATAATATCATTGTTCAATGGATTGGAGGAAAATATTATTAATAATAAGACATAATAAATGAATAACAAATCTCTAAAAAATATCATAAAGTAAATTTATATCCATTATAATAACGAATCATGAATTATGTTTATGAAAAATGATTCATATTTCAATATGCATGTGGTAGTCCACTTATACACACGAGAGGTACATTCATTCATCATTTGAGTAAGGGGAGGTGGAAAATGGTTCTTACAAAATTATAATAACATATTAGTATATTTATGATAATGTATTCATCATGTCATTATGTGTACAATTAGTTATTTAAGGAATATAATGATATGAGATTGAAATTGCTCACTTTATCATTATACATCTTCATTTGGAAGCATCTTTTTTCCTTACAACATAATAATTGATCATATTGTATTGTGATAATAATCTATAAGATAAGACATGGGTAGGGGTTCTTGGATTAGATTTTTTCAAAGATATTCCATTAGAATTTATTATAAATGTTATATGTTGAATGAATATGTGTTTTCCTTTTAATTATGTGAGTGTATATAAATGTATTTTATCTAAATATTTTGAAATAATAATGTCTCTTAAATGACTCATCATACAATTTTGTATGACATAGGGTCTGAAATGAATCATCCAAATTGATTTAGACATTGTTTTCTGTCATTTATGTAAAATATATTTTTCTTTATAACATGTTTTAACTCATACCCTGGAAACTTCTATATTTTCCAATGCCATTATTCATAATGATAAAAATTGAATGTCGGTAAATTTCAAATTATGTAAATGTTTATTGTAATTTTAGATTTAATATTATCATACAATGATTCAATATGTATAATATTTATATATAAAGACAAATGTGAAAATCCTATTAAATCTATTTACTTACAAATATTTTATTTGATATTCAATAATGAACATCTAATGTAAATAATTATAATTAACATTTCGATGTAATAAATTGGATTATTTGTAATTAATATATATTTATTTAGAAATATGGTAAAATTTTAGGAAATTAATCTTGTAAATTAAATTATATAATGTATAAAATTTATAATTTAAAAAAATGGTGTATTTCTCTATTCCATTAGAAATTATTATTTTCAAAAATATCCATGAAAATTATCATAACATAATATTGAATTTATTATTTCACAAATGGGATTCATTTCCTAATTTTTTTTATTAAAATGTTTGAAACAAATTAATATTTATTATTAGAAAATTTAATAAATTCATATGTCTTGAAAAATATATTTTTTAATCATAAAAGGTGTTTACTGAAGATTGAGTACATATTTATTATAAATTGTCAATTATACATATTTTTCATAATTTTTTCAATTACATTCATTCATTCTATCCTAATGGATTATTTATAAGATTTAACTATATATTATTTCATTTAGATTCATTTCTTCATGTAAATCAATCATTCTAAAACATTAGTTTCATATATAAAATCCTTGAGTGTAATTTTATAATACTCTTAAAAATCAATCTTACTCAATAAGTTTTCTTCCTCTTGTGAATGAAACTGAAGATACTTCTGTCTCATCACATTTTTGGGTTCCCATATAACATCATAATGTTTATTGATTAAACAAAAAAAATACCTAGGTTGTGGTATTTCTTCAATGTTATTTACCACTTGGATATAAAATCATCAATACATATTATATATAAGAAATAACAAACTCTATTTTTGATCCTCTAAGTTGAATACATGTCATGGAACATATTTATACTTTCATAGGATATGTATATGAAAAAAAACCAATTTTTTAGATATTTAGAGGAGGATCTATATTATAAGAAACAATATTTATTAGATAAAAAATTTATCAGGGATTGATATATATCGGTATCATGTTTCTCTATATTTCAAATCACATAGCCTTCTTCTAGGGGATATTTGTAGGAATACCTTGAAAAAACAACAAAATCTATATCTCTCATGTTATAGTTTGTAAAACACCTTGGATGAAAGTTAGCTAGCATCGTGTAAATTTGTATAACTCTCACAATCTCTTCCATTTCCCATGATTGATCTGGTAATAATATATTCCATTTTAAATCATTATTCTAGCCTGTTTGATTTCTGCAGTTCTTTTTTTGAAAATTGATTTAGAATGAGTTATATGTATTTTAATGAGAGATATATTTTTACAATTGTATTTGATAATAGGACGTTATTTTGAAAAACGTTTTATATATGTTGAATAAGACTACATAAAATGCCCTAATTATTGAATGGTCCTCTTAGACTGACATTCTATTAGAGGATGATATGTTAATCTAATATTTTTCAGTGAAATAATTTCTATTAGATGACCTATCTAAAACATAATGGTTATCCTCAAATCCATATAGGATAAAATAATATTTTGTGGTATATGTAACATTATCAAAAAAATATTATATATCCTTGAAATTTAAATAAGATATATATATTCTATGATGGAATCAAAATTCACTACATTCATATAGTTATTGAATAAATCCCAAATTGGCTTGCTCCCTTTATGTATTTTAGTGGGGGGATGTTGAAATTCATTGTAACAATTTCCCATTTTCATTATAGTATTGGAAATGGCCTTTAAAACCTCATTGAATTCGGTCTCTCATTCTTATATTGATGACATACTATGCATAGAGATATATACTATGTAATATCAATTTCATTATTCTCCCACCAAAATTATACATTTAGTTCTCTAAAAATTTTTATATTTCATAGATGATTATAAATTGACAACTATGAGAATTATCAAACATATCATTTATCATCTATAATACTATGGGCACTCATACATAGTACTTATGAATTATCCTTATATCGAAAAAATTGCTCAATGCCGAAAAATTTCTCAAGTGATAATTCATTTCTATATTATTTTTTATTGCACAATAATCATAAGGATTGCTGACTGTACATTTATTTGTGAAAGAAATAATCAATCCCCATTTTCCATGATTTCATGGAAATATTCCAATAATTCCATATATATTGGATATTATTTAATCCTTATACTGTATTAAAAATTAGGTATATATAACTCAGTGCATAGGCCATGATATTCTATTTTCAAGATTTTTATTTTATAGAGAAATATTATTCATTAATTAATTCATACCATATTTCTATTTCATATTCAAATATTCCTATTTTATATATAGATAATCCATATACGAGTAATAGATTTTTCACATGTTTCTCCATTAATATAATTCCTCCATACTTTTAATGGAAAATTTACTATTTCCAAATCATAATCACGAGTTTGGTAATATTGGTCATTAATTTTAAATTGTTGATTAAAAGAATCTTTTACCAAATCATTATACATATATAATAATAATATTACATTATTTCATGTGTCATTTTATATCACAATAACTATTCAATTACAGCATATTGAAAGCACATGTTCAATGATAAACTTTCTTTTCAGTACTTCTAAATTTTAAACACATTTTTTATCAAAGAAACTTGGATCAGATCCATGAATATTTTTTAATTTTATTGTTTATTCATCAAAAATATCTCAAAATATACTATGTGTGTTCAAAAATTCCATGTGACATGTAGATCATAGTGGTTATAATTTATCTAGTACATTTATCAACGACATAAAAAATTTGAACGATCACATGATATAACATCCCAAGAGATTATATAACCCAAAAAGGAATAATAATATAATTAATTTTAAAAATAATAAAATATTAATTTAACCTACCTTTCCAAAATGTATTAAAAAAATAATCCAAATGATCCCTATGCAATTCATTTATCAAAGAATATATTATAATATTATCTATTGAGACAACCAAAAACTAATCAAGTAAACATATAATGACATTATTTGTCAAATCTATGATGGTATTAACGACATTGGTATGTCCAAATCATTGAAAAATAAATAAAAAATGATAATTATTCATATACTAGGAATTTAAGTTTCTATCCTCCATAATAATCAATTTATGATATATATAATTATGACTAATCATTCAAAATTTCTGAGATATACATAGCTGATTAAACAATTAATTATTAAGAGGTATATGAAACTTTTTTCAGATAGTTTCCTATTATGTACTTGATATTTAATGTAAATTTTCTTTTATCCATCATCCATTACTATAAAAATAATATTTGTACACCATAATGGATCACTATAGAATATGACACCCTTATAGATGTTCCCATGGAGTTTCATTTTCAATTCATGCAAATCAATTATGTAAATTCTGTACAGACTTATTATGTTGTTATATCATTTTTTATGATTTATATTTAAAACTTAACTTCATTATTAAGTTTAAGACTATGAATGCATTAGACATACTTTTAAATATAATCATAAAAATGTGAATATCATTGATTTTGAGTTTATCTTAAATATATTGAGAAATCTATATCCCTTGAATATGTATTAAAACACATTCAATAGATTTAATATCGATTAAATGTTAATATTCATCCACTCACTAAATAAATATAATATATTTTATTATAATATCAAATGTGAGTTCCCTTCCTCAAAAATTAATATTATAACTAAATATATATAAAAAATCCATCCCCAAAAAAAACAAAAAATAAATAAGTGGTTAAATTAAAATATTTTCACAATATGGATTCCCAAAAACATCTACAAAATACGAGTTTTAGTCATGATATTAGATAATCATAAAATTAAGTGTTTCAAAAAAAAATTATAATCTAGTCATTGATGATATGAAATTACACCACTAGAGATATTTCATTATATAATATGATGAATATGTCTATGATAATAAAAAGTTATATGAATATTTTATCATTCACATCTCCCCCATAATATTATCCATTTATCATCAATCCCTAACTAAATAATAAATTCATTGCATAACAATATTATTTTTCTAGAAATATTGATCGATACTATATTAATAAAATAATTTAATTGTTTTCCTAAATTATGACACATTAATCAAGTCATATAATAACAATGATTTATCCAGAGTAAGTATTCTTCATAATCTATTCTTGTTAATTATAAATTTTTATATAGAAAATTTTATTTTACCCATGAAAATCGTTTAGTTGTGTCCAGTTAGGTGTAAAGTCCTATCTGAAATTATCATTCACCTTTAACAATCAGTTTAATGAGTAATCAATAGATTTTTTATTTTATACCCATAGGTACCTGTATTCCATATCCATAAATACCACATATTACCAAGATAAGGATATTTTTACATGGAAAAAAATATTTTATAAATTATAAAATAATTACTTTTTTATAATTAGAATAATACTATCCAAAGGGTTTCAACCAAATGCACTAATATTAGTCAACAATAATATAATATTCCTTATTATGACAATAATTTTGGTTAATAAATAGTTGTATAAATTCATTATATTATTTCCAATGAATTTTAAAAAATCTTATGATAATAAATTACCTTGAAAAATATTAAATTTTCATATTTGGATACTTAAAAGATAACAACATAATTTTATGAAGGATAATTTACATTAGCCAAAACATTATTCATGAAAATAATACTTATTATATATTACCTAAATAAAATATTTATCCATATCTTTGGGAAAGTGAAAAAAAATAATGTGTGATATTAGATGCCAATTAAGGGTAAAAATTAGAGAAACAAATCATTGACCACATGTTATCATAAAATAACAATATATGTTTGATATAATGATCACTAAATATTATTACCATAATAAATAATTAAATTATTATTACTCTGATGTCATATATATTTAAATATTCATATAATAATAGAAATAAGTCATAAATATTATAAATCATTAAAAATATACATTGATTCATCTAAACATATCAAAATAATTGGAAATAATCCATTTCACATACAAATAAGATTTAATAAACATTTCATTATTTAGGTTAGTTATTAATACTATCTTTTTTGATTTAATTCACTATATATTTTAGAATTTCTATAGTCAAGACTCACTCCCATGATTATCATATTAGAAAATTACTATTATGGAACTAGGTTGACACACTATTCTAAAATTCATTATCTCATATGATATAAATAATTACAAATTGCATTAGAGTGCTATGTAATTATTTCACCAATATTAACATAATTAACATCATAAATTTGTGTGTAAGAATATCATAAAATATTAATCATTTAATAATATTATAACATGTTGGAAGGAAATTACATTAAAAAAATTCCATCATTTCATTATAGCATAACCCATGGAAAGGAATCATGTATTGTAATATTTAATCATATAATAATTCTCCCATGGGAGAAAAAAGGGTTTCCTAGAATAACCCATATGTAATCGTCATCGTAAGCCTTCCAAATAATGAAACATGAGTGAATCATATAAAAATATTCCCAGTGAGGCATTGAAATCCTAGAACAATATGAACAAATTGAGAAAATACTTTAAAATAGTACATGAATCCTTGGTAACAAAATTTTGATAAAATATCATTTTTATTTGATAAAATATTTACATAAAATTACATAAATATTTAGAAATTGTTTCTAATAAAAAATCATAAATATTAATATTTTTTAGGATTCAATGAGAAATAGTAATTATGTTTTCGTGAAAATCATTTAACCCAATATATGTCAAAAGGTAATATTATTTTCATGGTTTATTGAATATAATAATGAATGGTTTGAAAAAAAAAATTCATTAAAAATTATCCTTTAAAAAATTTTATTTCATTTAATAGGTACCAAAAATTTTCATTCAAAACATTTTATGTACTTGTAAAAACATAATTGTATTTTAATTTCCAAGTTCATGGAATGGAAATTTCATTAACTAATGATGAAATATGTCCCATTTATCATTAATAATATTATAGTAGTCATTTTAAATACCAATAAGTAAAAAAGTTTCTATTATAAAATGAATAAGTGAATATTTTTAGGATATTTAAATATATTTCTGTTAAATTAACATAACAATATAATTTCTCTAAAATTTTTTACTATAAGTAATATAGAATAGAAATTATATTATAACATAAATACATACCTCATATTCTATCATTCATTCATCACACTCATTCATATAACATATATTATAAATATAAATTTATTATACATGTATTAAAAATAATTATTCATACAAAATATAAAGTATATCATTTCATTGTAATTTAATAGAGACTAGTTTTTACATTTTATTGTTTAAAATTGACATTCTGGTGATATGATCTGTATTTTCTATACAAGTTTATGTATGATATTTCTAAAAAATATATCATGTTCATGATTTAATCATACAAACTTGTTTATAAATGAAATATTAATTATATTTAATAAAAATAGTAACATTTATACCCATTCATATAAATTAGTGACAGACTATGAATTTATAACTTCATAGTGATAATGGTTATTACATTCACATGAGTAATGTTTCTGCATTTGGATGTTCAAAACTAAACAATTGTTAGTAATAAATTACATATACAAGATCATTATTTTGTCATATATATGATATATAGAAGTTAAATCAGTCATTAATACCAAAAAATGATAATATATATGGAGACTGAATCAAATCACTTTTTTAGATGTGGTATTACACAAATAATCATGTGCAACAATATTGTTTTCCATTTTTTGGGATGGGTAGATGGAATAATTTTTTATAATTATATATTAATAATTATGTCCTAAAATTAAAACATTAAAAAAAATCATAATATACAATAAATTATGATTCTAATGTAAAATGAATCATTTCACAACATGGTGGTAGTAATACAGACATATGGATGAGTGATACCTGTATTTTATTATGTGATGGAAATGAGGTTGAGAAATGTTGTTCCATCACAAAAAAGTCATCATAATATATTTATGATTCTTTATTATACATTTCATGATGGATTCTAATTCTTTTAAGATTTTATTTCAAGAAATAAAATTGTATCAACTCGATTAATATTTATAATACTTCACTGAGAAACCACTTTGGCCATGTATAGTATGCCATGAATGAATTATATGATTATAAAAAAGAAACTATGGGTTGTTGGGAGTGGTATTTGGAAAGTATATGTGTATGGAATTGTCATGACACATCCCTTGGGGCCCGCGCCGTGACTACCCTTTATTCACTTTCCATTGGCCATGGTCTGGAAACGTGAACCAGAATGACGTATCCCTAAAATGGGAAGGAATTTCATTTTTAACCTATATAGAAACACAATCTAAGAACACAATGTAAAGTAACCATGTGGTAAAATGCTGAAGTAAATGTGTGCTGAATGTAAATGGGTCTAGAATACAGACAAACTATAATGTACAATTACACCTGAAAGGAAAAAATATAACTAGAATGTACAAGACATCTCCGACATCATCCTCCGTGATGATACTTGAAGGGATGGAACAACTCTCGATCAGTAGTCCCTGCGTCACTTCATGACTAATATTTCACCTCCGAGAACTTTCATTTCTAGCCCCCTCAGCCTCAATCAATGTTGTACATCTTCTGCACTAGACACAACAAGGTGTGGGTGTATCCTGTGTAGGGGTGAGTATAACGATACTCAGTAGGGACCCCGAGACCCCCATAGGTCTCCTGGAGTTCCAAAAATGTAAATCCAAAAAGAAAGACCAAAAAATAAGAGCACTAACTGATAGACATCAACACTACTTAGGTAAATTCCCATACATATACCTAAGTTATAAATATATTCTCATCTCCAACATGAGGGAAGAATACTTCAATGGCAACACAATGAAGGTTGAAGTACCACAAAAGTAACACCATGAATTTCGAAGTACCACACAGGTAACACCAAGAATATAGATGTACCACACAGGAAACACCACGAAGATATAAGTTCCATGTAGTTAACACAATGAAAATAGAAATACCACATAGGTTACACCAAGAAGATATAAGTAAAACACACGTAGCATCACAGAGATAGATGTACCACAAAGTTAACACCACGAAGATCAAAGTACCACTAAGGTAAAACCACAATGATAGAAGTACCACTAAGGTAATACCGGGAATATAGAAGTTACACACATGTAACACAACAAAGATAGAAGTACCACATAGGTTACACCATGAATATAAAAGTACTGCACATGTAACACACTGAATATAGAAGTACCACACAATTAAAACCATGATAAATGAAGTACCACATAATTACCACCATGAAGATTGAAGTACCATACATGTAACACAACAAGGATAGATATATCACATAGGTAACACCACAGAGATAGATGTACCCCATACGTATCATCACGAAAATAAAAGTACCACGCTGGTAAGACAACACAGTTATTATCACGATGTTATAAGTACCACACATGTAACCCCAAGAATATAGAAGAGTCATCTCACACCATTTATAACATATGTACATAATTAAAAATCATTAGTAATAAGCTATATTTTATTATATAATTATGTAACACTGCTTCTGAAACACATAGGATCGATATTTAACTAATCCACGTGGACACACATATGATCAGTATGCACTGAACCACATAGGATCATTGAGCACTGAACCACACAAGATTAGTATGTGGTGACCCACATAGTATCACTGAGCGCTGACCCACATAGTATCTGATATATGTTTACCCACAAGGGATCGATGTTTTTTCATCATGTTACAACTATCCACAAGATTCCTCAAACTAGGGGCGCTCGAGTTTCATTGGATCTTCCCCTCAAAATATCCATCATAACTCATCCACTACTATGCTCCAAGAAATAGTATCCCAATGGTCTGACTTGTCGTAAGGGTTCTAACGTGATAGATGGTGCATCAGTCGGGCGCCCGATGTATGAGTTATATGCGTTTTATTTCTGGGGCCCCAGTTGGATTCAGGTTCTATCCAACCTGGCCATACTTCAACTATCTCCAAAATACAAATGGAGTATAAAAAAAAGTACCTTCTCACTCCCACTATCCCAGCACTATAGAAGGTTCATCAAATGGACACCCATACTTCATGTTATGGCCCTTTAAGTATTTTGGGATCTGGTTGGGCTCGGTTCCGGCCCGACCCCGTCAGACCGACTAAGGCCAACCTGGTTGGGGACAGCCTGACACAACTCAGGTTGACTCGACCACATTTGGGCTGGCTCGACTTGGATGAGGCTAACCCGACCCCGTTTGGACTGCCATGACCTAACTCGTGCTAACCTGCCAGGTTCTGGCCGACTAGGTCCATGCCCGACCTGGCTGGGAGGTGGCTTCTTGGTTTCGGCCCATATGTGGGCCAGCCAAGCCCCCAAGGGGGTGACCCCGAAAGGGTGGTGAACAATAGGACGCCTATCTCACAATGGGGTGTGGCCTGCTATGCATGCAACCCACTAGGTAGGCAGTTCGGTTGTGGTCTACCCGAGCCAGCATGGGGGGATGTTTCCCCGCATAATCCCAAATGGCCTCGAGGAAATTCAGTTTTGTGAAATGAAGGTGCCACTTAGGCACCACCTAATTGCCACAAAACATGATGGAGCCACGAGTTCTTCCTCTGCTGCAGCTTTTTTCGTGACCCTCTGCTCTCTAACAGCATGCTGGTTACCCCGCCTCCCCGATGGCTGATGGAGTGATGGTCACGCCGCCTCCCCTTCTCCGGCAAGCTAATGTGCCTACCGCCATGACTGATGAACTGTGGCCGCATGCTCACTGGCAGCGCGCGACTGCATATTGCACATCCTCCCTGGCTGGCTGGTGCTAACAGCTTTGATGACCATCACAAATTTGTTATGTGGCCTCCTCTTGTGGTCTGCGTCGAAGCTCCATCTCTTCCATAGCCGGTCAATGTCGTTGTGATGACAGTCTTACATGAAGGGCACAAGGGTAGAAAATTAGTGGAGGGTTTGGGCTGGTTTTCTTAGGCCCGCGCCCTCGACATTAGCTCATAATCAAGTGGGATGATTAAAGGGTTAAATAAATTCACTTAAATTCAAACAATAATGAAACACATACCTCAAGAATGATGGTGATTGTGTGTTTCTAGAAGCTGGATGTGGTTATCTATCCTCCGCATCTAGATTCCAACAATGATGATTGTACGTCGATCTTCTCTTTTTTGTTAGCTGTGGTTCATCACATCCCACCAGAACCGGATCTATCTTCATGGGATTACGTATCTCCACACATGGCCAACACATAATTTCTTAGCGAAGCAGTGTCGATACCCCTCCACAGACACCATATAAATAGGATAGGGGGAGGTTATGTAACAACATTGGAAATTAATGGTGGATCATTAATTAAGAAGCTTCATAATTACCGAACATTGTTGTTACTTAGATTGGTGGGTCACACCAATTAATGGCTTGAAATATCACTAGTCCAACAGTATACTTGTCTGTTGGTAGATAAGAATGAAAATAAAATAATAAAATTATTTTATTTTACATCTTTTAAAAAGTCACAAAAAAAATATTTTTCGTTAAGCCTTCTTCTCTAAAAGTAAATTATCCCTTAAGTGTATTCCAACACTGCAGATTCAAAGGTGCCCTCAGATTTTTAATCTGAGCACTGGTTCAAATGTTAGGAAATGTGACATGTGTGTTTACAGAATGTTCTGTAAAAAATATCAATAAATTATTAACATTCTCCACCAAATCGTGTTAGTTGAGTTTAGGATCTATATAAGGGAAACATGCACCAACTTACCCAATTATAATCTACGTTTTTTAATATGAGTTATTTTTTAGATATTATGGATTTTAAGAATAAAATAATTTTATAATTATTTTATTTATTGCTAAAAACTAACTTCGACAGTTGGCCCACATCATCCAATGTTAGTATCTTCATGAAGAATGACAACTCCTATGATCTTATTGGAGGTCTCAGATTTTTAATTTGAGTCACCATTTGTGAGTTATAAGTATTTGACAAATTAAATAACAAAATTTAATTATATTATTTATAGTTATTCCATTTTTTTGTTTTAACAGAGGAGGCATGTGTCGTCTAATCTTAAGTCACAAATATAGCCAAACCGCTTTCTTGAATTCAGTGTTTACCTCCGATTTCAGATCCGGGAAACTGTTTAAGAGTTATTCCAATTTTTCAGGAAATCTTCATATGCACGCTAATTAATGATTAACAAAACATTGATGGATCATTCTGGGCACTTTGGGCCTCAAAATCTCACACCGTTAGATTTTTTTGTCTCAAAATAATTCCATATAACTAAACAAAAAATTAAAATGATACTTTTTGTATTTACATTCTCCCCTCCATAGGAATTTTGGACTCCAAAATACACATCATAGACTATGAAATGAAATGGGGGATACTGAGCACGAATCTGAGCCTCCCACTCCCATGATCTCTACAAAATGATCTCGTTCTACCCGAGAACAAGCACTAGAGGCATCAACCACCCTCAAAGGACTTTCTCCCGTCGTTCCTCAATCTCTACTAGAACGTCTATAAAAATCTCCACATGGTCAATGTTTATCTCATTCTGGTCGATGAATTGTGATGGATCATCCATTAACCTCCTCAGCTATGACACATGCAAAACATTATGCACTTGGTACATTTGTAGGGAATGAGATAGATGGTATGCCACTACTCCCAATCTCCTGAAAATATATAATGGTCTAATGAACCACAGAGATAGCTTGATGCCCTGGCCAGACCTCTATAATCCTTGTCGAGGAACATACAATAGGATTACATGGTCTCCCTCTATGGACTCCAAAGATCTCCTTCAGTAGCTGTCATAAGACTTCTACATGCACTGTGTAGTCATCACTTGCTGATAAATTGTGCATCATGATACAAACTCTTCCTCTGTTTTTGGTAAGTGAAAACCCAAAACTCTTGCAACCATAAGGGTAAGGCATGCCAACTCAAGAGTGATAGGCTGCACACAGTTATGCATGATTTTATCTTGTACTGCCTGAGATTCCTTTTTTACCAACCATAGAAAATCCATTTCCAACATTGTAGATAATTCACAACCATTTTTCTAATACAGTCTATTTGGGTTTGAATTGTGGATGACTTGTCCATACCCAAACTAACATCGTAAGGCCTTGACGATTCCACAAAGAGGCTTAAACCAAAACTCACACCAAAAGGTTTAGTTCAAATCATCGACATAAGTGTGACTTTCGAGTCTCCTCTTATTGGTATATCCAGGAATAAGTGTCATGTCAATGGATTTACCTAAATCTCTAGGTCTTGACCAAGATTTGTGGACAAAATAAATGACAAGTTCCTATATCTATTAAAACTACAACTAGTATTATACATAGACCATACCTCTAATCATTCCTGGAGCCCTTGGGAAACACTCCTTGACCACATTCAGATACTCACGTCCACTGTCCTCCAGCTCCCTGAGCCTGGTGGGGACTACATTGGGGTGGTGGTTGTAACATATTGTAATGTATACAACCTCATGACGCTCTCCCGGCTTTACATCCACAACTTCTGCCCTGTAGATTCTTATATCCTTAAAACTTCCTCTTCCTCATACTTTTCACATGACTAAGCCTCTTTGACCTGCATCAGTTTATGGCCTCCCCACTACTATCATTCACTGGTTTTATCCCCTCATCTAGAAAACAATCTACCAAAAAGGTTCCCTCTAGAACCCTAACATAAGTATAAATGCATAGATGAATATTGTTTTCTTAGATATTCCTAAAAATACCTCACAAGGAGGTCCGAGCCTAGTAGCACTAACCATACTGCATTCATCGTGTACACAGGATGGTCGGTACACCTCAATGAATATGTTGCTACCGACATGTTTTACTGCCTAATTTGTATAAGCTCTTGGTAACACTCAACCCAATGTCTTTTTTTTCAAGAGACCCCATTCTTTGAGGAATGTACTGATGCTTGTCCATAGAAGAGTCACATATTTTCTAGATAAGGTAAATCTAATCCCTTTCATCACCTTGTTGAGCCATAAAAAAGGATATCTACTAGGACAGTAATCTGATCGAATTGCGCCCTGGCTAGATAGAAACATGGACACCTCTTCAAGACAGTCCTTATCCACATTTATGTTGGGATAACCTCAAAACCTATGGGGTATCTAATACTAAAACATGTGTAAGGTACTAATCCTACATGCGTCCTCTACCAATTCTACCGGTAGTAACTACAAACCAAGTAGTAGTGATATAGCTGGAACACTATCTAAAGGTATCATAACGGGAAAAAATCATCATACCGATGCCTCATCTCTATTCATACTATCCACATGGTCACTCAATAATAAAGAATTGTAGCTAGTATGAAAATATGACTAGTTGTTCTCCCAAAATGGTGGAAAACCCTAGCCACAACCTCCATCTTGTTCCTAGCAGCCTAGGGATACATCATATGCCGGAACCTCAGAGCTCACTACCAATGAAACATTTTCAACATGGTCTGTAACATCCCAATTAAGTAATGAATAATAAATATTTTTATCTATGTCTATTAATTAATTAGATAGTGTTTTAGGGGCTTAAAATGAAAATAAATCCAATCTTAACCATGGAATACACTAATATTCTTAAAAGATTGTTTTACAGCCTTTTTATGGAAAACCCTTTTTAAATCAATCTTTTGACAATTTTATAATATATATTTGTAAAAATAAAAATATTCATTATGATTGGGACATTGAAATTTACATTGGATACATTTTTGGTATTTTTCTGACAATGTTCATTTTTTAATGAATAGTGAAAAATACTGCATTTTACATCAAAAATGCTTTTTCATTTAATTTAATTATATGGATAGATTATATTTTTAATTGGTAATAAAGTTTACTATGAATATATTTTTACCATTTAATCCAATGGTGGTCATTAGGATTAATTTCACTTTGAAATTGGTCATAAACTAATGCCAAACTTTTCATAGATATTGTTTCAAAAAAACATGCTATTTGTTTTGACAACGGGATTTATTTTTAAATCAATTATTGCAATTTATGTGTTTGGAATTTGGTAAAATGGATTACATATTTGGAATCAGAAGGTCCAAATTATGTAATTAAGATTCTTTTGTTTTTGGATATTATGAATAGTAACAACGGTAATTATCTTTAATTATCTTGATTAATGAGTAATCGGGTAGTTAAGGGTAATAAAATAAAAACATAATAATCAAAAATGACACCAAAATGTGTCCTAAGGCTACTTGTTGTATCATGGCCGACAATGGGATGCCTTGTTCCAAACATGGGGGCCCCATGAAATAACTTTGAGGAGAAAGTGACTTTTTATCTTTTTATTTTTTAAATAATGTTAAATGTAACAAAGAATGTATCACCCAAGTAAAATATTTTTAATTTTTTATACATAAATTATCATTTGGACAATAAATATTAATTGGAAGGATAAAAATATTTCCGACATCATAGTACTTTTTTCATAATTTTTATATTTTAAATAAATTAAATTATTTATGACATCATGATGATGCATCGATTACCTCATTAATAAAGGATTTAAATAAAATGAAAAGATAATGTAACATCTATGACCTACACATGTAAAAAACATATTGTATGTGTGGATTTAGAACACTTATTACCTTACCCAAGAATTATATCAATGTGGGACCTTTTGAATCTGATATTCATTTTCAAATAATGTAACATTTCTTTACTTTCCAAGAGTGCCCCTCCTCTCCTCTTATAAAAGGCCCACACCTCTACCTCCTTACCCACACTCCCAAAGCCTTTGGATCGGCCAAACCCAGCCCATTTTGTCTCTCCACATCTCTCTCTACTCATTGAAGCCTCCCTTTGGGCAGAAGTCTTCCCAAGGAAGCCTTTGAGCTCAAACCAGAGGGAGTTACCCGATTTTAAGGTATTGTCTTCACATGAGTCCTTTTATTTTATTTTGCTTCTCCAACCCCCTAAACTATTTTTATGCATTTATTTTGTAATGGCTCTAGTATCTTAAATATACTAGGATGTTTTTATAAGAAGGATTCGAGCTACACTTACACACACCTACATCTAATGGTTAAAGGACATAGTGTTTCCGTGGATGGTGAATTTATGCCTCCCAAAACGATGATTGTTCAACATTCTTTTAACACCTTCAAAGGTGGCCATTAAGATGTCACTATATTTATATATGATATATAATATGTTTATGTTTTCCTTAAACTTCTGTATTTTTCATTTTGGGAATACCTTTATGGTTTCCATTATGGGTAAACGCGATGTCTTCATTTAAGGAAGTGAAGACTACCGCCCCCTGAAAGCGATTTTATTCATTAAATATCATATGTGGGATGTATAAAGGATGGATTTATGATATTATATATGATATTACACTGGAATTATAATATACCATTATATCATTATAATTCCATTCTAAAAAATACGAAATAGAAGTGAAAGTAGTGTTCATGCGTACGTATGGCTTACCGTCTCCATGAACGGTGCATTTCATTTCTTATCTCTAAATGATTGTGTAATATTATAAATGCATGCATTTAATGGATATATATGACATATATGATATCTACATCATGAATACCATTCTGGATATAATGGAAACATGAAAAACTTGTAATTATAAAGGGCTTATTTTTTACTCAAGTACCAATGATCGTTAAGACGACCGTTATTAACTTAAATATTTACATAGTGTTCATGACATGGCAATATGTGATATAAAAGGAATAATGAACTTGAAAAGGGTTCTTAAACAAGTAGAAATTAACTCAAGTTTATTATTCTGGAGATTAGAGAACGACCGAGTCAAGTCGGACCCGAGGTATGAGACTTCATCTTAATCTCCTTTCATTGAGGCATATTTTGTTTTATACAAAACCTTCTTTTATAAGGTGTATAAACCAATTTGAATTTTAAGTTTATTCAAAAGGGTTCTTTTTTATAAAAAGAATTTACTATAAGACAAGAGGGATTATTTTTGTCTTACGTATGAGGAGACAACTACTTCTCCGCCACCATGACCATTATTTGAGTTTTGACTTCCACTACAAGACATACCTTCTTTTTAAAAGAAAAATAAATACCATGTTATAATTTTATTTTATTCTGGTATTGAAAATGGTTTTCATAATCTTTTTATTATATCAATGTGTTGTATTGATATCTTGTGATTGAAATGTGGAAATGTTATGTTTCCTTTATACATGTTTTATGTGATACGATTATGTTGAGGTTCTTGGGAATTATTATAATGATGGGTGGTTCCGTGATAAACTAAGGGCGGGTGAGCCCGATATAGCTCTCCAATGCATTGGGTAATGGGAAGGAGTGAAACGTTAAGGTTTCTCTGATGAGATTTAGGGAATATATTGTGGTGGGTATTCCAAACTTAACCAAGAGGGTTACTCCCAACGTAAGAATGTTATGAATGCCTCAAGTTACCATTTATGTCTTCTGATTTCTATGATTTATTCATGATTTGACGAGGTATGTTTTATGGGTAAAGTATGATTTCATTCTTATGTATATATGTACCCATGTTTCCTTTCCATATTTTTATATCCCTTACTGAGCTTTTTATGCCTTTCCCATGTTTTTTGAAATGTTTTTCACAGGTCAAGGGTATGGTACATGATATGATGATAGTGTCAATGATGTATCAGGAAATAATCCATATTTTATTTTAAATATGTTTCTATTGATGGGAAAGAAGAATACTATCTTTATGAAACCACATTGTTTATATGTGGAATGTAATTCATGTTTTATTATCTAATTCCCTAAAACTCTAAACCCGAAAAGATCCTCAATGTGTAGTCTTATAATAACTCAAGATTAAGTAAGGTTTAAGGCTAGGGCCTTATAGTTGGTATTAGAGGATGGTTTAGATAACTTTAGGAGTGAAAATTCTATTAAATGATTATCCAAAAATATTTTTTTTGGTAAAATTGAAGTGATATAGTATTTGGAGATTTCCACGTTGCTTCATCTAAGACATGTTTGTTCAGAATGGTTTTCCGTAGAGGAAACAGGGAATCAGTGCTAGGAAGGTATGCAGAAGGAAATAACCTTCTGAATCAGCATCCTGAGATGGTCGGAATTGGAACTGAATAGTTTGTTACAGTAATGGCGTAGTTGACTCAAGCGATAAATGTCGGTGGTATCCATGCATGAGATCAGCCAGATCAACCGTAGAGGAACATGTTAGTGGTGGAACATTTCATGAGGCAACATCCCCCATCATTCAGAGGATCATCTGACCATGTGTTAGCTGAAGGGTGGATTAAAGCACTGGAGAATATTTTCAATGTCATGGGGTGTTCAGACAATCAAAAGGTTAGTCTTGCTATTTACTGTTTGGACGGTGAGGCAGATCAGTGGTGGTCTATGGTTAAAAATATCAGGGACACCGATGAGATTGATGCTCTTGACTGGGATGAATTTAGAGGTATGTTTCTTGAAAAGTATTTTCCTAAGGCTGTTCGAATTAGGATGGAAAAACAATTCTTGGAATTGAGGTAAGAGGAAGACTCAGTGGCTACCTATGAAGAAAGGTTCACTTGATTGGCAAGGTATGCACCAAATTTTATCCGAGACCTTGATAGTAAAATCAATCGTTTTTACTCAAGATTAAAGCCAAAATATCGAAGGTCATTAGATTCTCGTGAGTTTAAAAGTTATGAAAATCTTGTTCGGTGTGCGGAGAAGGTGGAAATGGAGTTTGCCGATGATCAAGTGTTCTATAACAACCAACAGAAGAAGAGACCGAGGTGGAAGGAGAAAGGTAAGAATTCTTCAAAAAAGTCTGACGGTAAGAAAACTAAGTTTCTAGTTTGTGATAAATTTGGAAAAAGGCATGCTGGGGATTGTCTTTTGAATTTTGGAAAGTGCTACCAATGTGGTAAGATGTGACTTAAGGCTCGTGATTGCATTGAAAAAGATCAGGGTGATGGTAAAACCAAATTTGATTTACAGTTAGTTAAATGTTATAAGTGCAATGAGATGGGTCACTATGCAAACGAGTATCCGAAAAAGATCTTGAGTGATGGGAAGCAGTTAGAATACAAGCAGAAAGGGGTGTCGAAAACCTTTGGAACTACTTCAGCAGATGTCAGGCCATCAAATGAAGTTGTATCAGGTACTTTGTTTGTTTTTTCAGATTATGCCAGTGTGTTGATTGATTCGGGGTCTACACATTCTTTCATCTCTAAAAACCTTTCTAGTAAAATGGGAATACCATCTCAAGAAATGACTCCTAAACATCTGGTAAAAACACCTGGGGGAAATGTTGAGGCAAAAAGAATTTATAATAATCTTCTTATCCTTATCTATGGAAAGAACCTACTTGAAAACCTTATTGTTCTACCTCTAGTAGAGTCTGATGTTATCCTGGGTATGGATTGGCTCTCTATTTACCATGCTATGATTGACTATAGAGCTAAAGAAGTTTCTTTTCAGAAAGTCTTTCAGTTTGTGTACAAGAATGAACCCTTAATGTTGATAACTTATCAAGAGGACAAGAAACATGTAAAATATGGAAATGAATGTTACCTTGAACACATCATTGAAAATAAAGGAACTGTTTATATTAATGATGTTCCAGTGGTAAATGAGTATCCTGATGTTTTTCCTGATGAATTGCCTGGAATAATACCAGATCGGGAAGATGAGTTTATTGTTGACTAAGTTCCTGATGCTAAGCCAATTTCAAAACCCCCTAATGGAATGGATCAAATTTAACTTTTAGAGTTGAAGGATAATTTCATGATTTATTATAGAATGGTTTCATTCGACCTAGCACATCACCATGGGGTGCTCTGTTTTATTTGTTAAAATGAAAGATGGCTCAATGAGACTTTTCCTTGATTATAGAGCCTTGAATAATATCAGTGTTAAGAACAAATATCCTTTTCCTCATATCGATGATTTGTTTGATCAGCTCCAGGGAGATCAGTATTTTTCAACGATTGACCTAAGATCTGGGTACCATCAGCTAAAGGTAAAGGAAGCAGATGTTCCGAAGACTGTGTTTCGTACAAGATATGGCCATTAAGAATTTGTAGTAATGCCTTTTGGGCTAACCAATGCACCTGTTGTATTCACGGACTTAATGAATAGAATTTTCCATGAGTTCTTGGATAAGTTTGTGGTGGTTTTCATTGATGATATTTTGGTGTTTTCTAAAAGTAAAGAGGAGCATAAAAGACATTTAAGGGTTATATTTCAAACCATAAAAGAAAATAAACTGTATGGAAAATTCAGAAAGTGTGAGTTTTGGTTGCAACAAATTTCTTTCCTTGGTCACATTGTTTCTAAAGATGGGATAACCATTATCCTACAAAAACAAAGGTTGTTGAAGAATGGACAAGACCCACAAATGTAACATAGATTCGTAGTTTCCATGTTTTGGCAGGCTATTACCGAAGGTTTGTTAGAAATTTTTCACGGTTATCTAGTCCAATGACTAAGCTATCTCGGAAGGGTGTTAATTTTATCTGGACAAAAGAATGTGATGATTGTTTTTAGGAATTGAAATGTCGATTGGTGAATGCTTCAGTTTTGGCACTACCTTCCAGGAATGGTGAGTTTGTTATATACAGTGATGCTTCATTGAAAGGACTTGGTTGTGTCCTAATGCAGAATGATCAGGTAATTTATTATGCTTCGCGTCATTTGAAAACTCATGAGGTAAATTACCGTACACATGATTTGGAATTAGCTGCAATTGTTTTCGCTTTAAAAATTCGGAGGCATCATTTGTATGGAGTAAAGTGTGAAATATATACTGATCACAAATGTTTAATGTATATATTCACTCAAAAAGAGTTAAACATGAGACAGAGGAGATGGATGGAATTAATCAAGGATTATGATTGTAAAATTCATTACCATTCGGGAAAAGAAAATAAAGTGGATAATGCTTTGAGTCGAAAAAGTAATGCTTCATTAGCAATGTGGCGTTTGGAACATGATCCTTTGTTTAAGGATTTGATGAACTTTGGCATAGAAGTTGTTGGTGCATGATGTTCTTTTGTTTTGTTTCAGGTATCAGTGAGATCATCTCTATCAGATAGAATCAAGCAAGCACAGAAGCAAGACAGTGAGTTGCAGAAAAAGGTAGATCTGGTTCAGAAAGGTATGTTGACTGAATTCAACATTGATAATGATTGTGTATTGAGATTTGGGAAGAGATTGGGTGTGCCTTGTGATTCACAGTTGAAGAGAGAGTTCTTATGTGAAGCTCATAGTTCTCTGTTTTTAGTTCATCCAGGCAGTACTAAGATGTATAGAGATCTTCAGGAGTATTTCTGGTGGGATGGAATGAAAAGAGATATTTCTGATTTTACTATGAAGTGTTTGACATTTAAACAGGTTAAAGTGGAGTGGAAGTTACCGAAAGGGATTCTTCATACATTACCAGTGCCAGAGTGAAAATCGGAGAATATATCCATGGAATTTGTTGTGGGATTACTGAATACATCTTGAGGTAATAATGCAATCTGGGTTATTGTTGATCACTTGACTAAATCTTCTCATTTCCTTGCTATACGAGTTACTTTTCCCCTAGATCAACTTTCTCGTTTGTATCATAAAGAGATAGTCAGGTTACATTGAGTTCCTCTCTCCATTGTATCTGACCGTGATCCCAGGTTCACTTCTAACATTAGTAAATGGCTTCAGAAGTCATTGGGTACTGAATTAAATTTTAGTACAACATTTCATCATCAATCAGATGGGCAGTCAGAACGAGCAGTTCAGACCTTGGAGGATATTCAACGAGATTTTTCGATGGATTATCAGGGAAGTTGGGACCAACATCTTTCTTTGTTTGAATTTATATATAATAACAGTTTTCATTCCAGTATATACATGGCACCATTTGAGGTGTTATATGGAAAGCAGTGTCAAACTCCAGCTTTCTGGGATGAAGTGGGTGAAAGGAAGTTGATTGGACCAGAATTGGTAGAAGAGATGGCAGAAAAAGTTCAGCTGATTCAAAAACACAAGAGAACAGCTTAGAGTAGGTAGAAGAGTTATGTAGACAATAGGATGAAGGATCTAACTTTTGAGTTAGGTGATCATGTTTTTCTCAATGTCTCACCATGGAAAAGTGTGATGCGAATTGGTAAGAAAGGAAAGCTGAGTCCAAGGTTCATTGGACCATATGAAATTCTGTAGAAAGTTGGATCAGTTTATTACCGAGGGGATTTACCTCCGAGTTTATCTCAGGTACACAATGTTTTTCATGTTTCGATGTTGAGAAAGTATATGCCAGATGCATCTCATGTTTTGAGTCCAGAGGTAGTTTAGTTGGAAGAGAACCTATCTTATGAGGAACAACCGATCCAGATTCTTGACCACAGGGAGAAAGTTTTATGGAATAAGGTGATTAATCAGGTAAAGGTTTTGTGGAAAAACTACATGATGGAAGAGGAAACATGGGAATATGAAAATGCAATGAGGGATAAGTACCAACATTTATTTGATAAGTAAATAAATTGTGGGGATGCAATTTTATAAAGGGGGGAAGGATGTAACATCCCATGTAAGTAATGAATAATATATATTTTTATCTATGTCTATTAATTAATAAGATAGTGTTTTAGAGGCTTAAAATGAAAATAAATCCAATCTTAGGCATGGAATACACTAATATTCTTAAAAGATTGTTTTAATGCCTTTTGATGGAAAACCCTTTTTAAATCAAAATTTTGAAAATTTTAGAATCTATATTTGTCAAAATAAACATATTAATTATGATTGGGACAGTTAAATTTACATTGGATAAATATTTGGTATTTTTCTGACAATGTTCATTTTTTAATGAATAGTGAAAAATACAGCATTTTACATCAGAAATGATTTTTCATTTAATTTAATTATATGGTTAGATTATATTTTTAATTGGTCTTAAAGGGTAATATGAATATATATTTACCATTTAATCAAATTATGGTAATTAGGATTAATTTCACTTTGAAATTGGTCATAAACTAATGCCAAACTTTTCATAGATATTGTTTCAAAAAATCGGCTATTTGTTTTGAGAACGTGATTTATTTTTAAATCAATTACTGCAATTTATGTTTTTGGAATTTGGTTATATGGATTATATATTTGGAATAAGAAGGTCCAAATTATGTAATTAAGACCCTTTTGTTTTAGGAAATTATGAATAGTAATGACGATAATTATCTTTAATTATCTTGATTAATGAGTAATCGTGTAGTTAAGGATAATAAAATAATATCATAATAAAAAAATGACACCAAAATGTGTTCTAAGGCTACTGGTTGTCTCATGGCCGACCACGGGATGCCTTGTGCCAAAATGGGGGCCCCATGAAATCACTTTTGTGATAAAGTGACTTTTTATCTTTTTAATTTTTAATGAATGTCACATGTAACAAAGAATGTATCACCTAAGTAAGATATTTTTAATTTTGACTACATAAATGATCTTTTGGACTATTAATAGTCATTGGAAATCTAAAAATATTTCATATATCATAGTATTTGTTTCATAATTTTTAGACTTTAAATAAATTAAATTATTTATGACATCATGATAAAGCAGAGATTACCTCATTAACAAAGGATTTAAATAAAATCAAATGATAATGTAAAATATATGACCTACACATATCCAAAACCTATTGAATGGGTGGATTTAGAACCCTTATCACCTTACCCTCGAATTATATCAATGTGGGACCTTTTGAATCCGAAAATCATTTTCAAATAAAGTAACATTTCATTACTTTCCAAGAGTGCCCCTCCTCTCCTCTTATAAAAGGCCCACACCTCTACCTCCTTACCCACACACCCAATGCCTTTGGCTCGGTCGAACCCTATCCATGTTGTCTCTACACATCCCTATATTACTCATTGAAGCCTCACTTTGGGAATAAGTCTTCCCAAGGAAGCCTTTGAGCTCAAACCAAAGGGAGTAACTCGATTTTAAGGTAATGTCTTCACTTGAGTCCTTCTGTTTTATATTGCTTCTCCCACCCCCTCAACTCTTTTTATTCATTTCTTTTGAAACAACTCCAGTATCTTCAATATACTAGGATGTTTTTATAAGAAGGATTCGAGCTACACATACACACACCTACATCTAATGGTTAAAGGACATACTGTTTCCGTGGATGGTGAATTTATGCCTCCCGAAACGATGATTGTTCAACATTATTTTAACACCTTCAATGGTGTCCATTAAGATGTCACTATATTTATATATGATATATAATATGTTTATGTTTTCCTTAAGCTTCTGTATTTTTCATTTTGGTCATACCTTGATGGTTTCCATTATGGTTAAACGCAATATCTTCATTTAAGGAATTGCGGACTACCACCCACTCAAAGTGATTTGATTCGTTAAATACCATATGTGGGACCTATAAAGGATGGTGTTATGATATTATATATGATATTACACTGTAATTATAATACAACTTTATATAATTATGATTCCATTCTATAAAATACGAAATATAAATGAATGTAGCGTTCATGCGTACGTACGGCTTACCGTCTCCATGAACGGTGCATTTCTTTTCATACCTCTAAATGATTATGTAATATTATAAATTCATGCATGTACTAGATATATATGACACATATGATATCTAAATCATGAATAAAATTCTGGATATATTGGATACAAGAACAAATTGTAATTATAAAGGGCTTATTTTCGACTCAAGTACCAATGATCGTTAAAATGACCGTTATTAACTTAAATAATTACATAGTGTTCATGACAAGGAAATAAGTGATATAAAAGGAATAATGAAATTGAAAAAGGTTCTTAAACAAGTAGAAATTAACTCAAGTTTATTATTCAGGAGATTAATGAACGACCAAGTCAAGTCGGACCCGAGGTATAGGACATCGTCTCAATCTCCTTTCATTGAGGCATATTTTGCTTTATAGAAAACCTTGTTTTATACGGTGTATAAACCCATTTGAGTTTTATGTTTATTCAAATGGGATCTTTTTTATACAAAGAGTTTACTAAAAGACAAGAGGGAATGTTTTTGTCGTACGTATGCGGCGACAATGACTTCTCCACCGCCGTGACCATTATTTGAGTTTCGGCTTCCTCTACAATCCATACCTTCTTTTTAAAAGAAAAATAAATACCATGTTATACTATTATTTTATTTTGGTATTGATAATGGTTTTCATAATGTTTTTATTATGTTAATGTGTTTTATTGATATCCTATGATTGAAATGTGGAAATGTTATGTTTCCTTTATGCATGTTTTTTGTGATACGATTATGTTGAGGTTCTTGGGAATTATTATGAAGACGGGTGGTTCTGTGATAAACTAAGGGCGGGTGAGCCCGATATAGCTCTCCAATGCATTGGGTAACGCAAAGGAGTGAAACGTTAAGGTTTATCCGAGGAAATTTAGGGAATATACTGTGTTGGGTATTCCAAATGTAACAAAGAGGGTTACTCCCTACGTAATAATGTTATGAATGCCTCAATTTACCTTTTATGTCATATGATTTCTATTATTTATTCATGATTTGATGAGGTATGTTTTATGGGTAAAGTATGATTTCATTCTTATGTATATATGTACCCATGTTTCCTTTACATATTTTTATATCACTTACTGATATTTTTATGCTCATCCCAAGTTTTTTGAAATGTTTTTCACAGGTCAAGGGAAAGGTACATGATATGATGATAGTGTCAAGGAAGTGTCAGGAAAGAATCCAGGTTTTATTTTAAATATGTTTCCATTGATGGGAAATAATAATACTATATTTATGTAACCACTTTGTTTATAGGTGGAATGTAATGCATGTTTTATGATCTAATTCTCCAAAAATCTAAACCCGAAAAGATCCTCAATGTGTAATCTTGTAATAACTCAAGATTAAGTAAGGTTTAAGGCTGGTGCCTTATACAGTCATTCTGCATCCACCCTCTGTTACTGGGGTTTGTGGAATTTTCTTCCCAACAGGTGGTCGCGCTACTGGTGTAGCACTCAAAGGAGCTAACACCATAAGAGCACCCAACACTGAAGCATCATCAATCAGTGGGCCGTCATCATATAATCTATCATGAATCCTAGATGTCTATATATGATGAAGAATCCTAATAAGGAACAGGTGTGCCACAGTCATTAAGTTATAACTAGGTTGCTGACTCTAAGGAATCCAAGGAAAAACATGTCCAAAACACACAAAATCAGTATTTTCATGCACCAAGTCCGAAATCAGAATTTAGGGTCCTGATGTATGGATACGTCGGCTACTGCACCAACTGTAGACTCCCAGAACTAAAAAACACACTCAATACACTTCAACCCTATTTCTCCAATATAAATATCTGAGTCCCAGTTCATTGGTATAACTGACTCCTTTGATAACACTTTGTTACGACCTGTCCCTTAGGGCCCGTGTTTTAACTACACCAATCCTGCCTTTAGTAGGCCTAGGGCTGAACACTAGCATCAGATAGGTGCATACCTAAAATTGGAAGATATTTAATTTTTAACATGTATAGACACACAATATATGAAAACAAAAATAAGAAACCAAGAGGTAAACTATTGTAGTAAATGTGTGTTGAATGTAAAAGGGGCCAGAATACACGCCAAACTATAAAATACATCTACAAATTAAAAGTAAAAATACTACTGAAAAGTAAATGAAATCTCTTAGATCATCCTATGAGGATCCTACCTAAAGGGTAGGTACAAATCACGATCAGTAGTCCCCATATCATGTCACACCAAATGGGCCAACTCCGCGCAAGCCTGGTCCTGGCTCGCTCATACTCAATCAATGATGTATGTCATCTGCACAAGACAGATTAGGGTTTGGGTATAGCCCATGCATGGGGGAGTATAAAGATACTCAGTAGGGACCTCAAGACCCCCGTCGGTCTCCTAGTGTTTCACAATGGAAAATCCAAAAAGTGAGACCTCAAAGTCAAAACACAAATCGATAGACAAAAACACTACTTAAGTGTATTCCAAACATATATTCATGTTATCAAGATGCAATCATCTCATACATGAGGGAAGAATAACACAATGGTAACACCATGAAGGTATATGTACAACATTGGTAACACCACGATGATAAAAGTAACACACAGGTAACACCGCGAAAGAAGAAGTACCACACATGTAAATCCATGAAGATAGAAGTACCACTCACGTAACACCATGAAGATAAAAGTACCACATAGGTTACATAAGGAAAATGGAAGTACCACAAAGGTAACACCACGATGATAGAATTACCACATAGGTAACACCATGAAGATAGAAGTACCACTCAGGTAACAACATGAAGATAGAAGGACCACACAGGTAACACCGTAAAGATAGAAGTACCAAATAGGTAACACCACAACATAGAAGTACCATACAAGCAACACCAAGAAGATAAAAGTACCAAAAAAAGAAAAACAACAAATATAGAAGTAACAAACAGGTAACACCAAATATATAGATGTTACAATAAGGTAACACCATGATGATAGACATACCACACAGGTGACAACACATTGATAGAATTAGTGCATATTTATCATCACGAAGAAAGAAGTACCGCACAGGTAACACCACGATGGTAGAAGTACCACACATATATCATCACGAATATAGAAGTACCATAGTGGTAACAACATGAAGGTAGAAGACTCAAATCACACCGGGTATAACTTAAGTACAAAAGCACAGATGATTAGTTGTATGCTAGATCATCATATATTGTTAAGTAACACTGCTTATGACCCAAACATGATTGATAGGTAACAAACCCATGTTTAACCACACATGATCTTATCCACACAGGATTGATAGGTAACTAACCCTAAATGGACCACACATGATATAACTCCCACATGATGAATTGGTAACTGACCCATGGAGACCAACACAAGATCTAAACGACACATGATCAGTATGCGATGACCCACACAAGATCGATGAGAGTTGACACACATAGGATCAGTCAAACAAAGGATCAGTATGCACTGACCCACATAAGATCACTGAGCACGGACCCACATAGGATATGATAGATTTTGACCCACACCGGATCAATGTTATTTCATCACGTTACATATAGCCCGAGGATTCCTCTCACTCAGTGTGCTCATGTTCCATAGAATCTTCACCTCGAGATATCAGTCGTACATCGTCTGCCACTAAGCACCAAAAAGGTGTATCCCAATGTTACTCGATGTGGTAAGGGTCCTATGCGATAGACTGTGCGTCAATCAGATGCACGTTCTATGTGTTTTAAGAATTTTAGTTTTGGGGGCCCAGTTGGATTCGGGTACGATCGAACTCGGCCATACTCTAACTATCTCCAAACACAAGTGGAGTGTACCAAAAGGACCGTCTCACTCCAAAGGTTCCAGGTCCATAGACAGTTCATCGAATAGATGCATATATTTCATGTTATAGCCTTTTATGTATTGCTGGGTCTAGTTGGGCCCGTGACCGTTTCTCCTGGTCGGACCGACTCGGCCTGACCTGCCCAATACGGCCTGGTTCCGGTTAACTCGACCCTGTCCGGGACTGATCTGGATCATCTGGGTCATAGTAGGCTAGGACCACTAGGTTGCGGATCGACTCGACCAACAAGTGGGGCGTCACAAACCACAAGGGGGTTGCATGCAATGGGTAGCCCAGCCCGAAAGGTGGCGCGACCCTCCATAGGCGAGGTCCACTAGGGAGAAGGCCCAATCTGCAGGGTAGGTGTCCAACTGGGAAGGCGGTCCAACCATGGTCCACTCTAGTGGGAAAGGGGGATGTTTCTTCCTAGAATCCTGATTGGCCTTGAGGACATTCGGTTTGGGGAAACGATGACACCACATAGGTTTTACTGGGTCACCATGGATCTTTCCAGAGGAAAAGGTTCGACAACTTCCATGTATTTGTCCACGACCCTCTGCTCAACAGTGGAACGCTAGTTTTTCCGCCATCCATCTTTTCGGCGGCGCTAGGGTCACGCCACCTCCCCTTCTTGAATTCATCTGATGTGATATCCGCCTACTCCAACCGCCGCAACTACCGAGTCATAGCCCCATGCTCACCGGATGCGTGCGACGGCATGTCGCACCTCCTCTGCAGTCAGCCGGTGTCAGTCACTCCGATGGCCATCATGATATTGTGTTGCAGCCTCCTCTTGTGGAGTAAGTCAGTACACTATCTCCTTCATAGTCAGTCGGTGCCTCTGCATTGGTTGCCTTTGATGGAGGGTGCAAGGGTAGAAATGTAGCATATGGTTCGAGCCATATTCATTTGACCCACTCCCGTCACATCATTACAAAATAAAGAGATATGATTAAAGGTTTCAAGAAATTCACATGAATTTAAACAATAATCGAACCCCTACATCAATAACTATGGTGGGAGTGTGTTTGGGAAAGCAGGTCAGTGTATTCCGTCCTCCACAACTAGAATCCAACGACGCTGCATGTACATCGAACTTCGGTTCATGGTTCAGTGTCGCTCGTCACCGCCCGCCAGAACATGCTCAATATTTTTAGGGTTTGGCATCATGGCACTATGTCATCACTTCATTTCTTAATGAAGAAGTGCTGATATGCCTACCCAGGCTGCATATAAATAAGAGGGGGGGGGGGGGTATGTAACAACGTCGAGAATTAATGGTTTCAAATTAATCAGGAAGCTTCTTAATTCACCAATATTTCTATCACATAGATTGATGGGTCGAGGCCCCACACCCCGCTTGTCCGTTGGAGGATAAGAATGAAAATAAAATAATTTTTTTTATATTATTTCATTTAACATGTGACAAAACACAAATTTTTATCTAGACCTTCTATGATCAATGTGAATCCTCCCTTAAGTGAATCCATGCGCCATAGATTCAATGGTGCCCAAATATTTTTTATCAGATCATCGGTTCAAAAGTTAGAAAACATCACTCGCACCTTTACTTAATGTACCCTAAAAAAGTTCAATAAATTATTAACATTCCACCCTCGACATGCTTTCGTTGAGGTTATGATATTTTTGAAGGAAAAAATCCACCAAATACCCAACGGTACTTTCAGTTTTTTAATCAGAGTTACTGTTTAGAAGTTATGTGTTTTAACAAAAAAAGAATAGTTATTTAAATTTTTTATTTCTGGTCAAAAACAAACTTCCACATTTGGCAAGTTCCAACCAATGTTTGTATCTGCCTAAAGAAATAATACCCCCACATGCTCAATGATAGTCTCATATTTTTATTTCGAGTCACCGTTCGTGATTTATAAGCATTTGAAAAATAAAATAACTTTATTTTATTATTTTATTTACAGTTATTCCATTTTGGGTTTTCCTAATGAAGGCCTACATAGGATAAACATATGTCGCAACTAAGCTAAAACTACCATCCTGAACACAACGGTGACCTCAGATTTCTAATCTGGGAAATTGTTTAGGACTTATTCCAATTTTTATAGAAAAATACTTACGCACACTAATTAAATATTAAAAAAAACTTCGATAGATCATTCTGGGAACTCGAGGCCTTAAAATCGCACACCTTGGATTTTTCAGTATAAAAATAATTCCATATAATAAAAAAATTACATGGAATATCCATTTCATTATAGTAATGGTCAATATAAGAGGGTATGGTTGTGTTATTAAGAAAAGTGGATGGTGTCCTTTTATAAGCGTTATAGTGGAAACACTATGAATTATTGAAAATATTAAAATATTTTTAATTTTATCATGGGAAAAGTATAAATATGACTAATATTGAAATCTAAGTTGATATAGGGTCAAAATATTACCGTAAATGTTTTTTAGGCAAATTTATGGACATTTTTTCTATTATGATTATAGTTTTTGGCCTTTTCAAATAACACCACTCTTATAGTGGAAAATAACTTTTTCATAACAACTATAACATTGTTTATTGAAAAAATAAATTGTTTCCTCCTGAGAAAATATTTAAATTTTTTCCATGTTATGATTTATTTTTTTAAAATTCACCTTCAAAAATTGGTTGATTTAAATTTTAAACAATCCCCAAATTAATAATTTTTTTATACATTTATGGTTTTTAATCTCTGAAATTTACATATAGAAAAGTAATGTATATTTATGATTCATATAAGTTAGAATACATCTATTTAATGTTGTGTTACCTTACATTATGATGAAATTAAAAAAATAATGATACTTATAAATTACAAGATTTAATAATAAAATTAACTTTCTATCAAATCATAATTTTTAACAATTCACTAAAAAATAAATCATTCATAGAAAATTAATAAAAATAACCGTTTTATTATTAAAATGTTCACAGAAATTTTTCTTTAATTCCAAAATTAAAATTTCTCTAAACTAGATAATATTAATTATATTATTGTATCACAAAATAACATAAATCCCAGTTCTGATGAAATCATATTTCTAATAAATAAGATTACATTAGTCAATATTGAGTTATTTTATATTAGTAATTATAATATATATTTACTTTTCCACATGTTATTAATCTTATACATAAATAAAATTTAAACTACTTGGTTATAATAGAATAATAAATTGAAATTTTTTAAACATCGGGTTTCCTATAGAAAATTACTTCAAATAAATCATTTCTATATAAATAATATTAAGAAATTTTATTTTTTTCTCTTAGGACAAATAATTCATGGGATTATTGTGTAATCCAATAGTGGCCTCTCAATGATGAGGTATAAATAACAAAAACATTCATTAGAAATATGTTTTTATTTAAACTAATCTAAACCAATTTCGTCCATCATAACATGATTTCTTTAGTTTCATTTATATTATAATATTTTACTATGATGTTTTAATGATCCTATTATACCACTTATTGAAAAAATAGAATGTAAAATTATCGCTCATTCATATGTGTGGAAAACCCCATCAACGAATCAATATGAATCATATTCCATCACCATCATTCGTGATTGGTTATTATGATGCAAATTAGGTTAATAAATTATATTTTGACATTATTATATTTCTGGAAAATAATGATAATACAACCTTCCTACAATCCCACACCTTAGAGAACAATAATATCAATAGATCATACATGTTGACTAACAATTCCACTAAGTGAAGTGATATTATATTTATTTACACATTACATATAATGTAATAAATATATGTCTAATTAATATATGTTCTATTTATGATATAAGATAAATCTATAGTGTGATTAATTATTTATCTAATATGCATTCCATCCAGTGAATTGTGGTATGATCATTAACTTGTATGTACAAAATTACCAATTTTCAAAGTGATGTTGTTCATTTTTCACCACCACATTATTTAAATTTCAATAAATGAATATATATTGGTTAAATATGATAAATATGAAATAATAAAAATTTTAAATATGAGGATCCATGATCAATTTTAATGGAATATAATGTCTATACAAAAACACACAAAAAACATGAGCTCTCAACCCCTATAAATAAGGATTTTATTAATAAATTATTAATAAATGAGTATTGAAATGTTATTTTTGGATCATATATGATATTAAATAATTATAAACGATTATATTAGAGAATTTTAAATAATATAAACTTATTTTTTATTATTTACAGCACATAAAAATTATTTTGGACTTTACATAAGGGTTTTTCATCTCAATATTGTTTCGTTAATATATATTGGATGTTATGGACATATTTATTTTTATGGGGTGTATCCACTACTCCATTGAGTTGATATATCATTAATATATTTAAATTAATATTATTTAATGTAACATTTAATATTATTTCACATATATGGTATGGATTTGATATATACCATTGTGGTAAGGGTTTAACATCTCAAATTGTATTTTTATGTAAATATGTAATGATATAAAAATTTCATCTAATATGGGAATAATGTAATTCATAATTTTTTTTGTCCAAAAATATATTTATTTTTACTGTCTTTATATTTTAATATAATTTTGTTTATTTAATTAGTATTACTATTTTGAATGTTCCAAGAAGGAAAAATTTTTATGTTGGAAATTTAATTTTGACAAATATTTATTACACATAAATTTATTTGGAAGAAATTTATTATCCATCCCACAAAAAAATTATTTATTTTTATTAGTATATTTATTTATATAATTTATATATTTTTTAATTTTAGTCACACTGTGTACTCACTATCTAAAATATGTGTTTATTTAAAATAAAAATTGGTTCTATATTCATTCAAGAATCCACTTCTTCAAGTCATTATTTTCTTTTAAATGGTATCAATAATTTATGTAAACTATTATTATTATTTGTTTAAATCATTTTTTCCATTTTTTCCTTCAATATAATGTATTAAATGTAATTTTATTTTTTCTTAAATAGGTACTAATTTATATTATTTTTAATAAAAAAATTATTTTGATCTATACCAAACAAATAAAATTCATTCCGTAGGGAATATTATTTTAATTGACATTCCAATTACAATATTACCTATTCAATTTTAATGTAATATTATTCCTTAATATTTTCAAAAAAAACTATATATGAAATAAATTATTTCAAAGTGAAAATGGTATATTCCTCATCAAGTATTCCATTGATATTTTAGTGTAACAGTAAAACTATGAGAATATAGTTTGGTGTTAGATTTAATTTATTGGGGGTTATATTAATTTATAACATCTTTATCATTTAATAGGTTAATTATTCAATACTGTGATGAAATATTGAAGAATCCTAAATATTTTCCATTAAAAAATTTATAATGAAATATTTTTATTTTTATGACCCAATCCATATATATATAATTGAATTATTATTCATTGATAGATGGGATCACTATATATACCCTCTTAATTTAGTACGTTTTCATATTCTACAAGCATGAATTTGCTATCCCATGTCCAAAATAGGCTATATAGGTGGTTATCCCAAAAAAATTATTTAGGCTATAGGTTATCCCAATCCCATTGAGTGTCTGCATGTGGTCAACTTAATACAAATATTAGTTGAATAAAACTAGTGGTTAAAATGGAATAATATTTATATGATTATGAATATGAATAAAAATTATTTCATAAATTTATGTAAATGCTCATATAATAATTTTTTGATGTCAGGGGTAATGTTCATTGAATACATTATAAATAATGATTTGTTGAATAACAAGAATTATTTCACAACTCATAATTATTAACATATAATTTTTTTATATAATTTCAAAATACTAAGATAATAGTAGAATATGAAAATTCCCATGTTATGTTTGAAAATGATCATTTTTCACTGTCTCCCTTATTTTTAAATACTATAAATTTGACCTGACTATATATTATGTATCTTATTCACCATGATATGAAAAATTATTTCAACTATAATATTTATAAGAAGAGTTCTAGTACTGATGATCATAATGGGATATTATATTGTTATATTATGTACCCATCCACTATGTATCCTAGTATCTAGATACATTAAATAATTATTAGCTTTTTATGAATCATAATGAAATGTAATCAATATTCATCTAATAATATTTTATAATTATATATATAATGTTATGTTTTCTTATGATGGTATCAATTAATTGTGTATTTATTTTTAGAATCAATAATAATGACTCAATATTGAGATAACTATGAATAATAATATATGTTGTAGAAATTTCAAAACTACTATTAGAAAATAAGTGTGCACTTCCTAGTATTTAAATCCTTCTATATATACAATATCAGGATATTGTTGTGGAATAGATATAAATAGGATAACATCTATAAATGTGGAATATTGGGTATTGGAATTATTTTAACATATGAATGATTAGTGGGATGAAGATTACACACATGGATTGACACTCTCATAGTATATCCATGGGGTAAATCCTATTTTATTTATGAAATATTATGATGGATATAAATATATGATATTTATTGATAACTATGATTGAACATAATGTGTTTATTGATTGAATAAGAAGTTCTATGATTTAGATAACTTGTGAAATATATTTCATAATTATATGATTACACACTATGATTATTATAACTCACATTATTATTTTATTTTTTCATTAATAGATACAACTAGGAGTATTTTAAAAAAATAGAATGATTCTAAAATAATTGAAATCCTTTGAAAATAATGTAATGGGGAATCTAATGTAAAATCTTATGATTTTTTATAACTGCATATCATTATATATCATTAACAACATGAACCTAAGGATATTTTTGAGTGTAAAAAATAATTTAAAAATGATTTTTAAGAATAGTATATAGGAAATAATATATATCTTATTACATGTTGATAATGCAGGACTAATAATAATGCAAACATACATATTAATGGATTGAGATTGTTCCTTTTTTATCGAAATAATTGAATAAGGAAACTAATTTTACAAAAAGTATAGAGATTATTGATAAGAAACAAATTATATTCGATAATATCGTTTGTAGATTTTTTGGTGAAAAAGGGAATTTTTATTTTCAACACCTAAATATTTGAGGTATATTTCAAACCATGGATGAAAATAATATTTTATAATAAATACTATAGAATGATTTATTTATTTTTTATTTTATGTATAGAATAACATTTTTATAGTGTTTTATCAATGACATTTTTTTGTAAAAATCCAAAAACATTATTTGACATTGGGAAATTTTTAAAAATATGGGTTAAAAAGAATATATAGAACTATTTGGATAAACAAATAATGTGATTTAGTTAAGGAATTATTCTTGAGAAAAATAACACTGAAAATAATTACCATTATAATGTGCATTGGTTTGAGATAATAATATTTTTTTGGATAAATGGATACTAATACTGATCAAGTGAATTATATTTTTATTGGTACACTAGAAATTGATTATTGATTTGATAAGAATTTTGATTTATGTTATCTATTCATATATCTATATCATATTTAAAATTATAGAATATTTTTGTTATATTATGATATTATTTTCTGATTAATGATAATGTTAATGGTAAGAAGATTTCTTATTAATGTATTTTTGTGATTTTGGATATTATAATTTTTTCTAATAATATATGACCAAAAAATTCAAATGTGTGTTATGTGAAAATGAGTACCAATTTATATCATTTATATAATATTGTTAGGTTTATTTTTGATGATTATGAACATGTAACAAAAAGTATTTCTATACTTGTTAAGAATGAATTCAGTAGTTTTGGAACATTATTATTTTTGGAAAGAGTAATATAGTCCATTGAGTATTATTATTAAATTTTTTTCGAATAATCATTCAAGTGATAGTATAAATCATATTATGTAACTTCTGATATAGTAACCAATACTATTATTTCAAATTGAATATAGTCATATAGAATAAACATTCATCCTTATATTTTTTTATGACCTATTAATTTTTTTTACTAGTTATATATATATATATGAATGTTTTATATTGTTTCTTTATCAATGGAATATTTGATTGAATGCAATGGAATAAAATTGAACCATTCCCCCAAATAATGAAATTATGTACATAGATTTTAATAATTAATGTATGTATAATTTTTTAATTCCATGATAAAATAATTTTATAAAAATAGGTAAAGGATACCAAAAATGAAAATATTTTCCATTTTTTAATTATTTTTAATGAATTGGTATTCATCATAATCCCTAATAGATTTGTTTTTGTGTGTCCAATATCATTATCAGGAAAACTTCACCTATTATTACGTATTGTTATTTGGATATTGTTTCACCTATATATCTATATTTTTATATTAGGATAGCATTCTATTTATTTAGGAAAATGATTACTTGTTATTTTAGATTAAAAATTTTCTCACATGCCCTTATCAATTAATTTTTAATTAAACCTCTATATAGTGGTATTTTAAAATTATTATTTTTTCAAATATGTAACCATTTATTAATGAATTAATTATTTGGATGATTAAATTTAATTAGAAGAAGAATGTTTCACGTTTATATTTTAGAATATAATTTTTGTTAAATAAATTAAATGTGTTAAATTGATTTCATAGTAGATAACACCAATCATAAAACAATTTAGGATTTATTATAACATAGTAGTTAAATAATTTTTAATTATTTGGTATAATAATGTTAAAAAATATTATGTTATAATATTTTATATAAATATTATAAATTTCTAAAATCATTATAAAACAATAATTATCATTAAAATTAATTTTCGTTTCTAACATATGTTTTCCACAGAAATAATTATTATATTATATTTTGTTTGAAAATTTAAAATAATATATAAAATTTTTATTATTTCATAGGAAATAAATCTAATATTTAAATAAATATGTTAATTTTTGATCAAGTTGAAATTTTTGTTATTTTTAAACAATTAATTTTTTTAATAAATAAATAATTCATAATTTCATAACACTGTAAATTATTTATATAAATAAATTAATTTAATTATGATGATATGTTTATAATTTATTAAAAAATTAATATTATTATAAATTAAATATTTTAATTTTAATAATTCTAACTAAATTAAAATTACATATTATTTGTGTAAATGTTCATTTCTTCGCATTAAACCCCATTTTTTAAAATTCTAAATTATGTTAAAATATTTATTGTAATAACATAATATATTAATAAAATTCACTAATAATTAAAAATTAATTTATATATGATATATTTTTAAATAAAGATTACTTTAATATAATATATATTTACAAGAATAGTGTGCGTGTAATGTGAGTTTTATGATTTAATGTTTTCTTCTCAAAAATAGTCTTTATTTTGATTTCAAGTTTAATTTAATGAAAAACTAATTATATTATAGAAGTTGAATGTGTTAATTTTTTTTTCATATTTCTAAAAATAATTTATATATTTTTTAATTATCTTATATTCATTTTAATCTTACTAAATATTAAAAATAATATAAATGTATTACAACAAATTTAGATAAAAGGGGCTGACTTTGGGTTTAACATAGAGAAAGTAATATTATTTCCAAATGAACATGTATAATTAGAATTGGTGGAATATATTTTTTACCAATAATATCATACATTAAAGTAAATATTAAATTGGATCCAATGTATATGAAATTGAAATTATAATATTAGTATATATTAGGTAATTCCATGTGTGTCTCGACCGTACATATAAATAAGAACATCCTCTATTCATTTATTCATACATTTTGATCCTTATATATAACTGAAGACCAAGCTGAGTTTCATCACTTATTACTTCCCATTATTATATATCCCCTAGTATTTTATTGAGAATTATATTTAATGGTTTAAGTTGTAATTCAAAGAGTAAATATCAAGGGAAATATTTTAATACTAACCAATACAATTCATCATTTTCATATTCAACATTATCTAATACTATTGTATCTATAAAAATGTGATTGATATATTATTATCAACATAGTAAGTTTTTATTATTTTGATGGAACAACCATTTTCCACATTCAATCAATCAAATCAAAAAAATAAAGTATTCTTCATGCATACATATGGACTAGCTCATCAACATAGTTAAATGAATAATTTTCCATAAACAAAATTATTTTACAGTAATTAAGACATGTTCAATTATAATAAATGTTATAATTGAAAAAATATTCTTATTGTATTATATTTTCATATATACAGTCATACCATCAAACAAATTGTAAAATTATAGTATCACTTCTGCATTCTATTTGACATGAACATCCATGAAATGATGCAATCTTGATTCAATTTAAAATTACATGGATGGTAAAGTTATTTTATTTAATTAAAATATTTGATATATATACCTGAAATAGTAATTATAATATAATATTGAATTATTATTTATATTCATTGTTTTTTATCGAAAGAATATCGGAAACATCATTCAGGTTTATGATTGGACCTCTATCTCCATGAATTGATTCCATTATTTTTTCTTCATATAATTATATTATTTATCATGAAAGTGTAAATAACAAAAAATGTTACATATAACATGATTGATGTTATAGAGATATCATATCCATAATAATTATTCAATGTCCATATCTATATAAGCAATACATATAATATAAATGAAATAGTTATCAACTAGAAAAAGGGATTTAAAAACCAAATTATTAAAAAAATTATTGATACATAATAAAAGGATGATATAAAATATTATATTTGTGGAATTGTGTGTTATTATAGTTATGAAATATATTGATTTTTTATATATTATGATGGAATTCTGAAAAAAATCAGGCATAAGGTAATGGTTCATTATCTAAATATTGTTTTTAAGACATGTTTGATGTTATTCAGCTATTTTTTATCATGTAAGAATATTTATTTATTGATATTTTATATCATTTTTACATCATAATGTCATGACACAAACAATTATCAATTTAATTTTTTCCCATATTATAAATATTTTATATTGTATAATCCTCATACATAGCATGGAGTGCCAAATTAAAACATCATTCTGGTAAATGAAGAATGAAATAAGAAATATTCATAGAAATTAAGGAAACTATACTGATGGAATAGTAATGTGAACATTGGAATTGTAACATAACCATTAGGAATAGTAATACAACCAGTAGAAAGGTAACATCAATTATAATACTATATATAAAATTTATTCATCTTATAAATAAAAATATGATATAATTATATCATTATATATGAAAATTATTATTTAAAAAAATATAAATGATGTGCTTGTATTGTTTTTAAATTGTAAATGTTTACTTACAAATTTATTATTAATATACTAATTTTTAAAAAATGAAAGTTTCATAAAATAGATTAAGAAATTTATATTTTATTATTTAGATTAAAAGATAATTTTATAAGACATTATTTAATATTCTAATGTGCCAAAAAATTAGTTATAATAAAAAAATCAGTATTCTTTCAAACTAATCATAATTTCAATTAAAAATTAATTTTCTCGTATTAAAAAAGAATATTCTCATAATAGAGAGTTAAATTTTTATATCAACAAGTCAAATAATGGTTAGGTTGTTTTTGGTATTTTTCTAAATTAGTCGAATTAGATGATTATTTGGGTCGTATATGATTTATGGATTATTTTATCCCATAATAAAAAACCATAATTAATTATTAAATATATTTGGTGAATGGTTCAAAATATTGATAGTCATTATCCCAAATAGTCAAATAATTAATATCATAATCAAGAAATACAACCTCCTCCCTTATAAATTCCCACATCACCACATATTTTTCTAACACATTTGGAGGATTTAATATTTTAAAAAAACTAAAAAAATCCTCTTACCATTACTACTATTGAGGTATAATATCCTTTGGTCTCAAAAAAAAACCAAATATAATTTCTATATTGAGGTTTTGATGTAGAATAATTTCAAGAGGTAAAATCCTCTTCTATTTTCATTAAATATATTTACAATTTGTGTTCATTTAATATTATCTCATAAACTACCCTTATTCGAGTGGCTTGATAAATCCACAATAATATATATAATTTAATTATATTATTATAGTGTAATAATTAATCATAAAACATCATCTCCTCTCAATTTTATTATTAAAATTAAAATATAATCTGTGATATGATGATTTATCAACATAGAGGACACCATGTTTTTATTTCCTATTACTTCCATCAAGGCTAGTCATAAAAACAATATAATGTCTGATAATATGTAAATTTTATTATATAAAAATTTATATGTTCAATAGCTAACATATATATTACAAAATAAAAAAAACAATACTCATTCATTTTGATAGAAAAAACTACCAAATTAATCTAACTGATTATCAATAACATTTTATCTAATGATTAATACTCATAAATTGAAATAAATAAGGCCAATTAAAATTATTTATGTTAATTAATAACATATAACCTGATGTTGGTGGATTATTCTCATCTTGCATGATCTTTTTTGTGTTTATACAAGCAAAGTGAATTTGAAAAACAAGAAATGAACATCATTGGAATGATATATGTAATGTATATATCACAAAACAATTTCCATAAATGAAAATAATAAAATTATTACAAATAAAATAAATTTATAAGAGGTTATGTATTTATTAATTATTTAACATAAGTTTATAATCAATTATATTAATGTGATATAAGACTTTAGAAATATGGGAGGGAATTCTCGAATAAAATAACTTAATTTAGGTTATTCTCCATTCCATGATATGAAAATTTATGTTATCTTCCTAAAATTTCACTTACCTATTTATTTTTTGAAATACACGTTTGTAACATGTGAAAATGCTTCTTATGAAAAACATTTTTTTCAATGTTATAGAAATTTTTAAGTCAACATTTTTTTTGTTTACTAGAAATACATTTTTTTCCCTCCTGGATTATGTTTTATTATGTCCATGTATGATTTAAAATATTAATTTAATATCCAAAAATATTATTCATGGATGTATTATTTTTGAAATCGTTATAAAACCCATTCCTTTCATTGTGCTTACTTTATGAAATTGATCGATATATGATATATGTGGCATTCCTGATTATGTAAATATTTTTATGTGTGGGGTTAGACCGAAATTATATGACACTCCAATGCATTGGGTAATATGATATATCTAATGAGTGAATTTGAGTATGTTAGAAAATGATTCTAAATTTATTCATAATTATAGTGTTATGATTATAAGCACATGTTATGAGTTAACATAACAATAGCCTTGTTAAAACTATGTGGGGTTATTTGACTACTTATGCCTGATGTTTCATTTTTATGAATTTCATTATTCCAGGAATTTATCTAATGAATCACATCATCATTGTGATGAATATCATATACTTATGTTATCCATATGATGTATATTCTCACCAATGTTAAAATGAATTTTTTTTTCTGATCTATAATTTTATTGGTGTACTAGATCTACAATTTCATTATTTTATATCCTCATGTTATTACATATACTAATGACTACATGACGGACATTGAGAAGTTAAAGGATAAGTAATTAAATAATGCATACTATTAATTATGTAAATTTCATCATTGCTCGAAATTTCCCAAAGACACTAACCCATTGAATCTTGAATTTTTAAAATTACTATATTTTTTATATCTAAAATTATTTTAATGTCATAAAAGAAAATTATGGACAATATATTTCTTTTTAGATAAATATGACAAATATAATCCATAGGAACTCTCACATGAGATCATTCAACAAATCATGTATTTATTCCTAAGGGATTAATAAGGAAATGGATTCCACTTTGAACTATGTTGTGTCTCACCCGAGAGGTGTAGCGACCCAAGGGGTTCATTGATATGATTCAATTATATTCCACTAAAAGTATTCTAGAACAATATAATATTAATTTGAACAGAGAATAGTAAAATTTTAAATTATGAAAATATAAAATTAATTAAAGCCCTTCATATAAGACTATGTTTTTGTAATCACCCAAGAATATTTATTTTATAAAAGTGATAAATATAATGATCCCATAAGATATTACTTTTGAATTAATTTCACAAATTATTAAATTATTTATTCATAATTTCTAGATTTATTTTTTGATCCAGAGTTTTATATTTTATAATATAGTGGTAATTAAGAGGAAATAGTCCCACAACCCATGTGAGGGAAAATACATCAATTTCCCAAATGGCACTCCTAATGCCTTGGGAGGTGGAGTTCAAATTTTCATGGCATTGCTTACCCAATGATATCCTATTATGGAAAATAACCAAAATAATATGTAACATCCTCATTCACATAAGAGGGTGTTACTATATATTGATACATTTATGTAGAAATGGCCACCGATGTTAGTATTTACTCCGATTCACTAGTCATGGAACAATGGGTCATCCTGATTAAGAATATCTTTTCTTTGATTCACTGTTTTGAGATGAGAACTATATATGTTTTATCATTTATACGTAGATTCCATTCAATATAGGGAGTTGATTGAGAATTCTAATCCAATTTATGAAATTTAAAATTTGTAGTTAGAAGAAATTATGAAAATATTTCTTAACAAGTATTTCCCTAAAAAAATCTTTTGCAGATAGAGGTAGAATTTATAATGTTCTTGAAAAGGGATAGTGAATTTATATTGTGTTATGAAGAAAATTTCACAAGGCATTCATGATATTCATTGAGTTTTCTTATTAGTAATGATATAAAATAAAATTATTCATATAGTTTTTTAAAACCACACTTTATAAAGGCCTTAGAAATTTGATACTTTGAGAGATATTAAAATTTTTATTAATCCTTTTTCAAAATGGATATAAATTTTGGAGAGTTGTTCAATTTATTTAGTGATAAGAAATTAATGATTTAATTTCAATATATAGGACATAAAGAAAAATGCGTAATGAAAACATAACCACTCCAATGTCAATAACATGGGATGTCGCAGTATTGGAATTTCCTCAATGTGGAAGGAAAATTATTCATGTGTGGGAGAGAAGGAAAACGAGTTCATAAATGATGGAGAGACTTAAAGAATCTATCCAATATGATGGAGGAATGAAGAGCACCACCCAAGGTTAAATGCTTCAACTATCATGAGAAAGGCCATTATTCATTCCAGTTCACTAAACCAAGACTCCTTGAGGGTAATAAATGTCATTATCAACCAAATCCAAAAGATAAAGGGGAATCTTATACTATCACTACTACTAAGGTGGATCCGAAATATTTTTTTGTAAAATTTATCCACTACATTTATTATCGAGTATTTAATATACTATTTGATTATATTTCTACGCATTCATTAATTTAATAAATTTTTTATATAACAATATAAAATAAACCTCAAATTATGGAGGATTTGTTTATATAATAATAGATAATGATGTAGTTATTGCATCTAAATTATACAACACTACCCCAGTTAATGTTTCTGAACTAAACCACATAAAAATATTCTCTAACACATTTTGTGGAGTTTAATGCTACATTTTTTATGGATGGGCTATCATTATTTGATTTCAGCATCAATTTGTTGCAAAGGGATATTTCACTTCCCATCCTGAGGAATCATCGATTTATTTATAAGTGTAAGGATGAGGACTATTCGCTATCAAAATAATTGTATCATGTGTGGATATTATTACCTTATTATAAATCATACATCTATTATGTGATTGAGAGAAAGGATATAATAATGCTCATAAACATTATCATTTTGGTGAACTGAACTGATGTTGTCCTCACATAATTTCATGGTCTTACTCTAATACTGAGAAGATGAGTTCCAATTGAACATTTTCATGGATAAATTCATATATCAGAGACTCCTCATTGAATGGAAATTATTGTTTTGGAATAACTGATGAACTGTAACAAGATAATTAGAACATGGGTTTTATAAACCAGAGTGCCTCACCATGGGGTGAAATTTTCCACTTAATCAAGAAGAAGTATGGTCAATGGTCATATGCATTGATTATCTTGAACTCAAAACAATAATGATAAAAACAAGTATCCTCTTCCACATATCAATTACTTGTTCGAACAACTAATTAGGGAAAACTATTTTTCTATGGTGGACCATTGGTCAGGATATAAAAAATTAATGGGGAGGAAGGAAGATATTACAATAAATATCAATCAAATGTGGTAGCAACCCTATGAGTTCCAAGTGATGAATTCGAATTAAATAATTATCCAGTAATAATATTGGACATAATGAATATGTAGTTATGATATATTCTTGACAAATATGTGGTACTATATATAGATAATAATTTAATACACTAAAAGAGAAATGGGGACATGAGGAAACTATAAAAATAATGATAATGTTTTTTTGGAATGGGGAAAATTTATTAATAGTATAGTAAATGTGGCTTCTGGATGGGGGGATGTATCATTAATAGGGAATCGTATTAGCATGATAGGTTTAAATGTGGACCCTTCTTAGAGTAACGAAATCAGAGAGTGTCCATAAAAAAAATATGTTATAGGAATCTATATAGTACATGGTTTTTAGAGGTATTATACGTTATTTTTGGAGAACATATCATGATTCTAAAACCCACTAACCTAGCTGAATAGAATGGGGTTATTTTTTTCTAGATTGGTGAATGTGAAGAATATATCAAGTAGATAAAATGGAATCATCTATCCATATAAATAGTCACACATCTAATACATGGGAGACCATTTGTTATAGAATGATTATTCAAATAATAGAATATGATGTTTCCATATACAAATTGACAATTTCCCATCATACTACTCAAGGAAGATTAAAATTCATTATAAAAATAATCCCTTGCATGATCCGGAGTTGGTACTTGTGATCTTCATGTAGAATACCAAGTTGCATTATCTGTATCAGGAGAAATATGAAATATATATCGATCATAAGATCATTTAATATATATTCTCACTAATTGATCACAATATTTCCAATGAAATACGGTTAGACACCATCAATGATTATGGTGTCTCAATCCACTATCGTCATAAAAAAGTGAATAATGTGGGATATTATCTAGGTATATATGATCCTACAACATTATCCCATGCATGATCTGAGTTGGGAGTTGTGATTTTCATGTAGAAAATGTTGTGTAATTATATATATAAGAAGATGTGTGGAATATATATTGATCATTATATCCCTTTGTTATCACTATTAAGGAATATTTGTTTTTATATGTATTTTTCCATAGAGTTTGTTAGTTTTATTAAATTACATGAATATATTTGGAATATTTCATTATTAATATCTTGATTCTAATAATTTTTTGTGCTCATGTCCTATTTTTTTCTCTTGTCATACCTGCAATTTGAATAAATGATACACCCTTGATTCTTATTTATACCATGTGCCCTTCTATAGGTACAATTTTAGTGTTATTATACCCCTTATCTAATTACTGGATTATGAGTGATATATTTTGGAGGAGGGGTTATGATGTAACACATTGAAAATACGTTGAATATAAAAAATATATTATAGAATTTTATATTTAATGGTAAATGATTAAGTAATTTGTAATTTTAATGAAACTGAATCTGAAAATTTGAAATACTATTAGTAGTAAATATTATACAGGGCTTTGATAAGAAACCATTAATATAACATATTTAAGGTTTTAAAATGAATATATAATTTCATTGATAATTTTTATTTAAAAATAAATGTACATATAAAAATATGAAAATAAAATTATTTGAAACACAGTGTAATATTTAATGGGATAATAATTTTATGTAAGGATCATGAAGTTTAAAAAACGTGTTCATAAGAAAATAAATAAAATCATTCTTTGAAACAATATAAATTAATGTAAAATTTTCCCAAAAAGATTACATAATAATTGATTTTTATAAATATTATAGTTTGAAATAAAAATATAATAGAAATAACTCAACTAATATGGTAAAATTTATTGTAAAATAATAATTAATATAAACATGCATTAAATATTTTTTGAAATTATTCAAAACAAATTAATTCAATGAAATTAAATAATTAAAATTATGGGTTTTTAAATAAAAATTTCATGAATTTTAAATGTGAATAATATTTTCCAATAAAAGTTTTAAATATGAAAAATAAACAAATATTCCAATGGTGATTTATATACAATATATAAATGAATATCTTAATATATTATTAAACCGGTCATATAGAATGAAGATTTAAGAAAAAAATAATTATTGATTAGGTTAAATTTGAGTAAAAATTAAATGGAGTATAGAAAATAATATAAACAATTTAATGTGATAAATAAATTGAAAATTATTCTATTATATTTCATATAAGAAGAAGACTCACCATATAAAATACATGATAAACCTTTTTTCAAATCATGTTTCCATGAATTGAATTTTTGGTGAGAAACCCTTAAAAAGTTCTTCAAGAGAAATCCACATAACTAGAGAATATGATTTAACTATTTATATTTCTTTAATTACATGATTTAATTTTATAATATATTCATGGTATTGCCAATAAAATTAAAACCTGATAAAAAATTCATCATCTATAATACGGTACATCCCTCAATGAATTTAAATCGAGACCAAGAAAACCTTCATCTTATTTCTACATTGTTTGGTGTGATGTAACATTAATTTAAGAAAAATTTATTTTTATTTTTATTATGAATAAAAAATAATCCATAGTTATAATATTTTGTAAAATATATTTAATATTAATTGTTAATAATATTTATTTTTTTTAATTTTTAATTGATATTTATGAACTATATAACTTTTACATGAATTTTTATAAAGAATTAGATCCTTGTGTGTTGAAAATCAATTATTATACTATATAATATTATATTTATTAGAGGGTAATGGAAATTGTTATTTTATAAATTCTAGGATCATTCTATTGTACTTTTGGGAATTTATATTATATAACAACCTAATAATGGTCTTTTTTATTGTAACATTTATTTAAATGAATGTTTTTTCATTATAATTGCTTACAAAATAATATTTAAATTCTATAAAGATGTCAAAAAAATATTTAAATATCAATATAATATCAATATATTAACAAAACAATTATATTATTCAATAGGTTCTTCAAAATGGAATAAAATAAAAATGATTCTTATTTTGGTTATTTTAGGTTAATATATTTTCAAAATAGATATTATTGGTAAAACTATTATTATAATAATTATATTTTATTATTTTATACATAATAATTATATAAATATAATTTTTATTCATAATATATATATTTTTTTGACAATCAATTTAAGGAGATGATAAAAAATAAATTTGTTATTAATTAAGGTAGTCGAATGCACTTGATAAGGGAGAAGTTATCATTTTCCAATGGTTGGGAGTATGGTTGATTATAGTTCATTAATACATATTTAAAAGATTAATTATATTAATTTTTCCAATTTAATTATGCTTTTAAAATTATTATAGATTTTAATGAGGTCCATTAAAAAAGTGACTTGAATGAACTTGGTTAAGACAATTACAATTCATTTGATATTGGACTTTAAATCAATCTATCAAATATCCAATATTTTTGTTTTTGTGATAAGTTTTCTAATAATTTGTGAAATTTTAGGATGGGTACATATTTTTTTGTTTGCTAGTTGAGCTATTGTTCCCTTAGAATGTAGTGAAATTGAACAGTGATGTGGTCTATTAATAAATGAGATAACTATAATTTTCTTATCATTTATTACTTTATATAGAAAGGGGGATCAATTCTAAATAAATGTCAATAAGATATAGATTATAGTAGACTATAGAAAATGGGGAGGTCTATTGAATCCATTTTCACTCATTTATGAATTGGTAATTTTTAAATATTTTGTGTGTTTAGCCATTAATTAGTCCATTTTACCACATGTATCACTTAAAGAGGATAGTAATTTTTTTATAATAAAATATTCATCTTACTAAAAAATAATTTTTCTAGGTCACCTAATTGAATCATGAATATTCCATAATAATAAAGAATTTTACTATAAATATTTTTTTGATAAAATAAATTTTATTAAAGTGCATTAACTGTAGTAAATGATATTTTTAGAAAAAACATTTTATACATAAAAATGAATTTTCACTAAAAGAATGTATTGTAATTAATAAATAATTAATTCATTGGTATATTTAAAAAAATATTGTTAGATTAATTTCAGTGAAATGGAAAGACTGAAACTATAGTTATGTATTGTTAATTAGAAGAAAATGAAAGAAAATATTATAATTAAATATTACACATGTTTTTGAAATTCACACATCTATTTGCAAATTTAAAATATTAAGTATATATGATTTATTTTCGTCCTAAAATCAATTTTTTTTTCAAATAGTTTTCCTATATTTTTATGTCATTCTCTAAGGAATATGATTTCAAAATATTTAAAATTAAAAAAAAACTAGATTTTTAAATATTGAATAAAAAATAATCCTTTATAGAAAAAATTAAAAAATTAATTTTATCGTAATTTTTTCATATTGATAAAATAACTCTATTTTATCCTGTAAAAATATTAAAAAATGTATTTAACATTTAATTAAACACATAATTTACAATGATAGAAAATATAATTTGAAAAAATAAAATTTATTATTCAAAAAAATTATATTTTTCTTCCATGCCTTTTGAAAAATATGTATATGATCAGAATTGAAATTATTAACATGAATACATTGAATTATCATAAAAATCATTTTATATCAGATATATATACTAGATAACAGTTTATGTAGACAATATTATTAATCTATTAGTTTGGAAATATAAAATTCCTTTTATGACAATGATGGAATTATATTTTTAAATATATTATTTATATCTATATGATAATATAATAATATTCAATACAAGATGTAATAATTTTTTTTAAAGAAAATATTAAAATTTAAATCATGAATATTTAGTAACAATAAAAATTATATTATAATAAAAAAACATGTGTTTTAATATGTGAAAATTACTCTCAAATATTTCTTTCAAGACTCACTAAATAGCTATTTTATTAAATTTACAAATATTATAGATTAAAAAATATATAACTGATGAAAAATTAATATTAATTTACATTTTTTGAGAATACATTTTAAATTCCAAAATGGTAACATTATTAACAATTTTCAAATAGTATAAAAAATACCAGTATCATATAAATAAAAATTAGTGTTCAATACAAATAAAAATTAATTTAAATTAATACAAATACAATTTTTTAATGAAATTATCATTGTTGATTCCATACATTTGTAACTAAATAATAAAAAATTCCCATATTTTCAATAAATACTATAATTAATTAATTACAAACTGAATACATTACCAATATTTGAACAATAAGTATAATATAAGATAAAATATTAATAAAGAATATGATTATTAAATTCATATATATATATATAAATATATATATATAATTATATGTGATTTTATGATATTTATTATATAACTGTTTTTAGTAAGTTAAATTAATATTAAAACAGAAATTTTTTTATTATTAATTTTATTATAAAACTATTAATCTAAAAAACTATAGAGTCGTATTTATGAAGAAACTATTCTAATAATGAAAAAAATAAACTATCATTATAAGATATTATTTTGAATTGAATGATTTAGGAAACCCAATACATTAATTAATTAAATAAAAATTATGAAAATTACTATGAGAACAAATTTAAAATATCAAATCATCTTGTAAAATAATAAATTTTTTAGGATCAATGTGAAAGTAAAAATATATCTCTATAAAGTGTACAAAAAATATTTTATGATACATATATTAATAATAATATATGTTTTTATAAAAAAATTTCATTTTTTTCAATTTATTAAAGGAATGGAAGATGAATTGGGAATGAAACTAAAAAAAAAGAATATATTTTTACTACATCATAATGAATTAATATTCTATATCTCATAGATAGGATGGATGAAAATTTTAAACATACAAAAAAATTGAATATTTAAAAATTAGATGACATATATATCTTTTAGAATTGAAAACTAGATTAGAGGCCACAATTATAGGGTCTTGGGTAATAGAAGTTGAATGTCGATTCATGTATTTTTTTACAGTATAAATTAATATATAATGAATGATATGTTATAGGGAAAACGAAAAAAGAGGTCCATGGTTTTTATTAGAAAATAATTTCATAAAAATTATATTATAAGAGAATATTTAGTATATTTAAATATACAAATTTGAGATCCAATGACAACCCAGTGATATACAAATAGATATTTTACCACGAATTTGTTATCTATGTACCAGATAATGGGTAATCAGGAACTTTGTGCCCACATGATTACACCCCCTATAAACTCTATCTACAAAAATAAAAATAAAAACCACTTCCATTCTCATTTACACACAAAACCCAAAATACATTTTTATACTAGCCTTCTAAAAATAGAATTTCATTGAAAAGAAATTATTATGGTCAATGTATGTAAGGTATATATTTTCCCAAATTAATTTTTTATAATCTAATAAAAACTATTTTTCATTACCTTATTTGATATAATATTGAGGGATTATAAAACAATTCATCCACATTTAATTAATACTATATTTTTAATATATATTTGTAAAAATAAAATTATAGATACAAAAATTAACACCCACATATTTTATATTTTCTTTTTTATATAATCAAATTAATTATTTTGGTAATTTAGATGAATTATTCATGTCATCAGTATTTTTGTGGGATCTAATGTTAATTTTATGAAAAAATACTACATTATGGAATTTTATCAAAGTGGTAGAAGTAATTTGGTACCCGGTTGCCTATGTTTGAACACCTAATGGAACCATGAATTGTGGGTGTAGTTTAATAAGTCTCAATGAGTGGCTAGTTACCTTTGAGTGAGTACAATATAGCTATTGGATACATTGTGTATTGGTGATTTGATTCATTTTTTTATATGCACAGTACATTTTAATAATTATTTAAATTAATTTTATAATTAGTTTATAATATTATTATATGTAAATAAATCACCTAAATTTATCATGTGAACTATGTGGACAAACCCATCATTCTTACTTGTGTTCTTGTATTGTTTTTTAGGGTCTCCGCCATTCATCATTGGATTTTAGTTTCATATAACATAAGGTATTTGTTTAGGTGAGTTTGTAACACAACTTTCTTAATATTTTAGGTAATTTTTTTTCCGTGTTATTCTATATATTCTGTATTTTCCGTTTTTACAAGGATATTGGGAAATCCCAATTGCATAAAATTATCCCAATGTTATATAATGAGTGATTTTCTATTTAATATAGGTATGTTGTATTTATTAATTCATGATTTATTATAATTCTTGCATTTAATGGGAATTACATGGTAACTCTAATTTTTTTGTACTGACTTAAATTGGAAATTAAATGATATCATTTAACTATATTTAATTTATCTGAGGACCTATAGGGATGCAATTTATACTTTTAATTGTATACATTTATTTTCTTTGCATTTATTTTCATTATAAATGAATAAAAGGGATTGTAAAATTTAAATTTCCCTGATATGAGAATCCATTTCCAAGGATATTTTTAGGCTAGAGGATCCCAATGGTTGTTCCAACATTATTATAGGGCATATAGTTCCTAGTAAAAGTTATAGAACTAAAAATAGAACACATTTCTCATATTGGTGGGGGGGTTCTTTACATAAGGGTGGTGGTAGCGTAATAAAATCCAAATGTGGTGTAGTGGGATCGATGTAGGATTCTGTGTCTACGAACATTTTTTAGAATAGAACTGTATGGAGGAATAATATGCTATTTGCCATTCACTTAATTTTGAGTTATGTAATGTTGAGAGAGTATGGTATGATGTATGGGTTTTTTTAGATCTTCCAATATATGCGAAGTTTCACCGCGGAGACATTGGTAATGTTTTATCCCCTGTTGTAGGGAAAGTGGTTCTATGACAAGGGGATTAGGATTGTGGGTTATCAATATATCTCGTTTTATTTGATATACCCATGGATATCGGATATAGAATTTTAACAAGGGGTTTCTGGAATGATCCCTCATGTTTCACCTCATTTTCCTCTTTTTAATAATTTCTATATCATATTTTTTAGTGTTATTCCATTGCAATTAATTTTCTATTTTTTATATAATTACTTGAACCCTAATTTTATCCCCACTATCATACATATACTTCTCTATAATCCTAGGAAACCTATATTTATTTTTTTGGATCTCAGTCATGCTCCTTTCAGTCATTATAATGATTTGGATTCAAGAGAATATAAAATTGTGTTCTTTTATATGTTTTTCTTCTTCTGGTAATAGTTTATTCTCAGTTTGATATCATTTTAATCACATTATTCTTTCCATGAATTTTTTGTCTCCGTAATTATAATAGAGTTTTTAATGTTTTATTTCATTGATTTTGTTAAATAATATCCTTGTAATAAAATAGATTTGTTGTGGGGGGAGATGAAGATAATTATTAGATTTTTTACTTCCTATTTCAAGAATTTAAAAAATGTGAGGTAATAGATTTATTTTTTATCAATTTTTTACCCGAATTCATAAATTTAATGTCGTTGGTCCCTTTTTATGGATTTTGAATTATCCTATTAATACATAAAATGTATTAAATAATGTGATTGTTTTATGGTTTTATATATCAAATATTCTTTCATAACACTATGATGAAGGTTTTATATTTGTTTGCAACATAGATTTCTATAAATAATTATTTCAAAGAATTTTGTTATTAATGGTTTATCATGACAAAATTGATGAAACGAGTAATGAATTTAATGTAGGAATTAATTTCATGGATAAATAATTGATGGTGAGGCATGTTTAAATTTTTTTAGGTTTTTTATAATTTAATGGTAATTAACCTCATTGAACAAGAATATTTAATTTAATTTCTTCTTTGAAGTGTTTGTAGAATTACATAATTAATCTGGATGATCAAAATATTTTTGATCATATTAATATATTATAAAATGATAATTATAATTCAACTTCTCATAGTATGTTGAAACAGATATATGTTCTTAAATATATTTTCAATAAATGATATTTTTATATAGGCTATTATTTCGTTTTCCCATAGTTGAAACTTGTTATAATGAATTATTTATTTCATGATGGATAAAACTATTTATTTGATAAATTAAAATGTTTTCGTATGGGAGAGATTGCATGACTACGATGGATAAAAGCCTCTGTATGGTGCATATTGAACCATTTTTCATGTGAAGGATGAATGACGTGTTATTATGATATAAATTGACTAATATAATTTGATTTTTCTTAACATCCCTCTTTGTCATATAAATATGCGGTTGTGATGTAATTTGAGATAGGGATAACTTGTGTGGTATAGGAAATGAGACCCAAAGTAATAGAATCATTTAATTATTGTGAGGGAGATATGAATTTGTACATACATGATTTTAGCGTGGAAGTATCCATTATTATGAAATAGTTTTATGTTTATTTTTAATTGATGTTGTGATTAAATATTTATATTTTTATAATATGAATATTTCTAAGGTCTAAACAACTAGTTTTTTGGTTTATTATCATTCCATACAACACTATCAGAAGAAATGAGATATTCACTATTATTCACCTCTTTTTATAGTTTTTAATATGATTACATAGAGTATATGAATTATTTTACGATAAGGATAATAATAACTTTTTCAAACCATTGGTTTAGTTTTCTGTGAAATGAAATTGTTAACATTAATATTCAGAAATGTAGAATGATATTGAGGATATATAGAATGATTTTAATTAATATTTTTGGTAAATTTAATGTGAAATTGATTAATTTAATTTGGAGTAACATTGTTGGTCAATGGATGGTCTCATCAATTTAATTTTTTAATTATTTTTTGGATAATGAATTAAATAAAAAACAATAAAAATTATTAACTGAAGATGTAATTATATATTATTATATTAAAGTTATGAGTGGTTGCATGAAATTTAGTCCTTATCATTGGTTTTTGGGTGTCAGAGTGATGATGGATACATATGATCCTTGGAGTAAATTATAACCATAGTGTTTTTGGGGGATATATTATATCAAGCATTTCTTGTTATTTAACATGAAATTCCACCCATTTCTATAAGGAGACAGATAGTTAATAGAATCGATGAGGAATACTTCTATAATATAACAGTTTTAAAGATGGTTGGATAACTAACCCACATTCTATTCTCTCTTTAATTGGTTGTATAATATAATTTTAGTCACGATCGATAGATTTCCCATATATGGTTGTACATGGTTGTAATGGTTTGGGGTTATTTTTGGTACTTTTATCTCAACATATCATATAAAAAGTATGTTTTTATTTATTAAAAGTATAGGATTTGATGTCTTGAAACACTACACTCGATATATGGTATTTGATAGCCTGTGGTATGTTACCTAATGTATGATACACATCATATAAGATCTTGTGTATCCTATGAACTACTATTATTATATATATGGATTTGATTTTTAATTATAATATTATTATATGGTTGAGAAGGATTTGTGAATATTTATCATACGTGGCTTCATGTTAGCTTCTTTTCAAAAATGATGGATCATGATATATGAAATTATTGTAGATCAGAAAAGTAGTTGTGAAATTGTAATGGAGTTTCCTTTTTTGATATTATTGTTTATGTCACATTTTATTCAGTACATGGTGATATATTATCAATTTACAATCCTTATACACATATTATTACATGATATTATGTATAGTTAGCCATTATATAAAAGCTATGGATCATAAAGACTAATGTAATGTGAATATTAGGTACATAAACATAAAAAAATAGAAACAAAATAATACATATTTTAATCATTCATTCAAAATGATATAATATATTTCATTTAGATCATTAATATTCATAGGATATCCAAGGGAATATATTTACAATATTGATGAGCTAAAAATTCAGTAAGGTAATAAACAGGGTAATAAATCATAGGACATGGGTTCGAAAAACTAAGATGATAAAATAAAATGGAACATAATATGATTAAAAATATGGAATCCTAACAACTAGATCATGGGATAATGTAATTTTGGTATCATATTCAATATAATACAACATATAACTTGGAAAAAAAATTCAATTCTTACTTCCAAGACTATATTACGATATAGACAATGTACCATAAAATAAATAGGTTTACTCCCTCTCCAAACATGGCATCTACTGAGACCACACATTACCCAATTCATTATAGCACAATATAGGAACTCTAACCATATCATGTTCGTGCATATTGGTTCCATATAAAAAATTAAGAATAAGGAATACATAAAAGGGTTACCCATGGAGTAGAATGGATATCATAATCTTGTCATATGGCATAAAAAAGGGGTGTTTCATAAAAATATCCATGAATGAATTGATCTAAAATAGAAATTAAAATTTATAACGGAATACCAAAATACATAATGGAAAATTATACAAAAATTAATTGTAAAAATGTAATAATAGTGTTCACAAATCATTACAAATGAGCCACATTAGTGTTGTATAAGAAAAAATATTGATGTGTCTTTAGAATAGGAACAGAAAATATTATTTTCATAAAATAAAAAATTATGATAGAATGATTTTCACGATAAAATTTTTATTTTTAGTAAATATTTTTGTATTAAAATATATCACGAAATGTACATTGAAATAGGTATGGAACTAATGTTTCCCTTTTGTCGTGATTCTATAATTTGAAAAATTAAAAATAAAATATTTTATAACATGTATTTACCCATAATAGAAAAGAATAATTTTCCATGTAAAATATATTTGGAACATAACCCTATAATTTTTTAGGGTTAAATAATAAAAATTTATTATTACATTAGTGTATGTAGAGAAAAATAATAAACTAGTGGAAAAAATTGAATTTTTGTAAAAATATATTACATTATGTGTGGGAGAGCTATATAAAAGTAATTTATATCCGTGATGAAACAAAAATTTCAATTAATTAAATAATTAAAAACCTATTATAAATTAATTTATTTTTTAAAATTTTATTATGTATATTTGTATCCATTTTTATGAGTTATAGAGTTTAATATTAGCATACCTAGGGAGTTCATTTTATTGGTTTTCATGATCGTTACACATATATACAAGTAATTATATCAATTTAATATGGGAATAATTCTATATAATTAATATTATATGTTTTTAATTGCAATATATATTATTAAATGGAAATTTATAACATTTTTTTATTAGGTATAAGGATTATTCATTAGAGAAAATGTTAATGAAATTAATTTTATTTAGTTTGGTTGTTTTTATGACCATCAAAAATGTATATAATTTTATTTAATATCATGTGAAAATATTTCTACTAGAATAATATATATTATAATATTTATCATAAAATCTGATTTGACCATAATATTGGATTGATGACAATCCTTTATGCTTTTAATAGAAAATGAAAAGGCACTGTCTGTGAAGGTGGTAAATTGAGAAATCACGGATCCTATTTTTATTTTATGAATAAATGGTATAGGAAAAGATTTTTCATGATGGATATACCATTAACTTGATAAAATTAAATTTAATATATGATACCATAGTTATGATGAATATTAGCGATAAATGAGGCAAAGAGGTGATAAGAATAAGAAATGAATTAAAAATAATTAATATAGAACAAAATATGATTTTAACACATTAATTTCAAATCAGAGAGAACCTCCCTCAAGAACATGGTTATGGAAAATTATTTAGAGAAAAGGCTTATGAACGTGGGTGGATATACATTAAAGTATTATTTGGAAGACTTTTTACAAGAATCATGTCTTTGGAGGTGTTATGTGACATCCGAAATAAATGAAGCATAATATATTTTCATACTTATTAATATTTTTGGAATAAATATTAATTTTACTTTAAAAGGGTTTCAATGTTCGATAGCGTACCTGATACACAACAACGGGATTCTTTGAAATCTTACATTGCACACTAATAATATAATATTACTATTTTAAATGGTATTTAACTCCAAGACGTTGTATTATCGGTAAGTAACGAAACTAACTACAATATGATTATACATGACTATTAAATGTATTTACATTATCCAAAATAATGTTATAGGCTTAAAATGTGAATGAATCAAATTTTAAGAATAATTTACATTAAAAGGCCGATTTATCACCTTTTAACAGAGAACCCTCTTTAAATATAGTTTTTTTCTCTTTAATATATTCTAATTGACCAAATAAAATCCTTTTTTAGAATGGGCACATCCAATTTTACTTTGGGTAATTTATTTGTATTTTTCTGATAAAGTTAATTTTTTTATTAATAGTGAAAAAAATTTTGCATTTTAATTCAAAAGTGCCTTTTAATATAATTTATTTATATTGTTAGATTATATTTTTAGTTCATTTTAAAGTGAAATAAAAATATAATTTTTCCATTTAACCCAATTTTGGTCATTGGAAGTAATTTCACATTGAAATTGGACATAAACAAGTATCAATCTTTTGATAGTTACTATTTCTTAAAAACGCACAAATTGTTTTAACAACAGGAATTAATTTTCAAATAAATTAATTCCACTTATATTTTTTGAATTTGGAAAAATTGACATCAATTTTGAATTTGGAATATAAAATAATGCTTAGGCTGAAGTTTTGATATTTTTCTGAAAAACATCAATTTTAGATGAATAATTAAACAATTTAGTAGTAGTTAAAAACTGACTTTTTCATTTTAATGAAATTTTACCACATCTATGAATTTAATTTCGAAAATCTGACATACATGGTTGTTATCAAGATGTAAAATGTGATTCAATAAGATAAAAATAATTTTTGGTGAATAGTAAATTTTGACTTTTATTTACCGCGGTTATAAGTAAATAAAGTAATTCAAGGTTAAATGAATAATACAATAATTCAAAATTACTATAACAGTTGTCCAAACCTTATTGATTGAGTCATTTACGACCATGGTAATCTTTGGGTCGATTATGGGACCCCATTGAGCCACTTGGGAGTGATAATGACAATTTAGATTAATTAATATAAAGTAAAGGAAAATATGTCAAAAGAAAATGTATTTTAGTAAATTAAATTTTAGGTGGGTTATATAAATTATCCTTTTGTCTATAAATATTCATTGGAAAGATAAAAAGATTTCCTACATGATAGTATTTTTTCATAATTTTTAGACATCGAATAAATTAAATTATTAATGACACTATAATGATACAATATTTACCTCATTAATAAATAATTTAAATAAATAAGATTATAAGGATAAAATATTATCAAAAACAAGTCCAATTAAGATTGGATGATTTTCTTTCGACCATGAGTCAATGTATCATTGACTATAATAATTTTTGGACCATTATAAACCGAATATAATTATATATTAAAATAATGGTTTCACACTTTCCTAAAGAGCCCTTCCTCTCCCTTATAAAAGGAGACAACTTCTATCCAATTCCACACACCTATCAAGCCATTTTTCTCATCCAAACACTACCCAATAAATCTCCCAACATCCCCCTACTCACCCTGGATGCCTTAACTTAGGAATTAGTCACTTCAAAAGTCTTTTTGGTTCAATTTAAAAGAAGTTACATAATAAAAGGTAACAATCTCTCTTAAATTATCTTCATTTTATTTTAATTATCCAACCCCTAAAATCTTTTTATTCTATTATTTTGTAACAACAAAAGTATCCTCAATATACTATTATATTTTTATTTGAATTATTCTAACTACACATTCACACACATCCATCTAATGGATGAATAACATTATGATTATGTGGATGACAAACTAAGGCCTCACGAAATTATGATTGTTCAATTACATCTTAACACCTCACATGGTGGCCATTATGATGGAACTATATTTATATATGATATATATTATGTTTTTTATTTACTTATACTTCAGTACTTCCCATTTATAGGAAGCCTTTATGGTTTCTATACTTGTTAAATACGATAAACTCATTTGAGGAAGTGCGGACTACCACCCCCTCAAAGTGATTTGAGTTGTTAATACCTTATGTGGGATGTATAAAGGATGGAGTTAACAATATAATATTTGATATTATACTGTAATTATAATATACCTTTGTATTATTATGTTTTATTTACATGAAAATAAGAAATCGAAATGAAAGTAGCGTTCATGCGTATGTATGGCTTACCGTCTCCATGAACAGTGCATATCTTTTCTTACCTATAAATGTTATGTACTATTGTAAAAACATGTATATACTGGTTATATATGATATATATGATATCCAAATCATTAATATCATTTTGGATATAGTGAACCTTTGACCTCATTGAGAACTAGTATATATAAGGTGTTAATTTTTTACTCAAGTACCAAATATCGACAAAATGAATGTTATTAACTTAAATGATTGCATAATGTTTATAACATGGTAATAAGTAATATAAAGGAATAATAAAATTGAAAAAGGTTTTTAAGTAAGTAGAAATTAACTTTACATTATTATTCATGATATTAAAGAACGATCGAGTCAAGTCGGACACGAGGTAAGGGACTTCGTCTCAATCTCCTTTCATTGAGGCATTTTCAGTTTTATACACGACTTTATTTTATATGGTGTATAAAACCCTATTAATTTTAATTTTATTCAAAGGGAATTTTTTTATATTAAGCATTTTAATAAATGACAAAAAGGAATGTTTTCTTACGGAAGCGGTGACAACGACCTTTCCGCTGCAGTGAGTATTATTTGATCTTTGGATTCCTTAACAAGCTGTAATGTTTGTAAATGGAAAAATAAATACCATATAATATTTTTACATATTTTGGTATGGAAACTGATTTTGAGAATGGATTTATTATTTCAATATCTTGAATTGATATTTTGTTATTTCAATGAGGAATTATTATATTTCCATTATGCTTATGTTATGTGTTATGATCATGTTATGGATCTTGGTCATTATTTATGTATAAGGGTGGTTCTATGATAAACCTATGGCAGGTGAGCCTGAGATGGATATCCAATGCATTGGGTAATGTGATGGAGGTAAATGTGAATATTTATCCTAAGAGATATAGGGAATATACTGTGATGGGTATTCCAAAGTAACTCCCTATGTAGCTGTGATAGCTACAATGTAAGTATGATATGGATGCCACAAGTTACCATTATGATTAATGATTTCTATGTGTCGTTCATAAATATTATGATTTCATGAGGTATGTATATGATTTCATGTTTTTTATGTATTTGTGAACAAATGTTTTCATTCATTGTCTTATAACCCTTACTAAGCTTTTTATGCTCATCCCAAGTTTTGAAATGTTTTTAAAGGACTTAAAGATGAATATGGTCAATGATGGGATCAAAGAAAAGTCATGCTGTCTAAAACATGGAACATGACATGACTATTTTTTGACAAGAGTTTTTATTTTATTAAAAAAATGGAAACTATGTAGGTATGTCTACCTTGTAATCTTTTGATATGTAATAGTTATTTCTTAATTCTCTAAAACTCTAATCCTGAAAAGATCCTCAATGTGAATTATTCATTAAATTAAATATTATGTAATGTTTAAGGCCGAGACCTTATAGTTGGTATCAAAGGGAGCTTTAGGTATCTTTTTGTGTTAGGGTTCTATTTATGTAATATCCATAAAGTAATTTATGTTAATATTAACATCCTATGGAATTCCTAGAACACCATGTTGCTTCGCCTAATATATTTTTCTGTTAAGAATGGTTTTCAATAGAGGAAACAGGAAAGCTGTGATGGGACGACATCAGGATGAAGAAAACCTTCCAAATCAGCTAGCTGAGATGGTCGGAATTGGAACTGAACAGTTTGTTGTAGTGATTGAACAGTTGACTCAGGCTATAAATGGTGGTAGTATCCTTGTACGAGATCAGCCAGACCAACCACAAAGGAACATGTCAGCAGTAGAGAATTTCATGAGGCAACATCCCCCATCATTAAGAGGATTATCTGATCTGGTGCTAGATTAAGGGTGGATTAAAGAACTGGAGAATATTTTTCATGTCATGGGTTTTTTAGAACATCAAAATATTAGTTTTGTTGATTACCGTTTTGAAGGTGAAGCTGATTAGTGTTGGTTGATGGTGAAAAATATCAGGGATAGTGAGGAGATTGATGCTCTCGATTGGGATGAATTCAAAGGTAAGTTTCTTGAGATATATTTTCCTAAGGTGGTTTGTCTTAAGATGGAAACGAATTCCTTTAATTGAGGTAGGAGGATGACTTAGTGGCTTATTATAAAGAAAAACCCACTCGACTACTAAGGTATTCTCCAAATTTCATATGAGATCTTGATAGTAAAATCATGAGTTTTTACTCATGATTAAAGCCAATGTATCAAAGGGATTTACTTTCTCGTAAGTTCAAAAGTTATGAAAAACATGTTCATTATGCGGAGAAGGTGGAAATGGACTTTTTTGATGATCATGTATTCTTTGGAAAACTACAGAATAAGAGATCGAGGTGGTAGGCAAAGGGAAGAAATATTTACAAAAGTCTGATGGTAAAAAACATATGTTTTTAGTTTGTGAAAATTGTGGTAAAAAGAATGATGGGGAATGACTTTTGAATTATGTTAAGTGATATAGATGTGGTAAAATGGGACAAAAGTCTTGTAATTGCACTGAAAAAGATCAGGGCAATGGAAAGGAAAAATCTTATTTATAATCAATAAATGTTTTAAGTGCAATGAAATTGGTCATTATGCAAATGAGTGTCCAACAAATAAATCAACTGAAGTAAATCTTCCAGAATACAAGAAGAAAAGGGGTTGTGAAATCCTTATCAACTGCTATAGTAGATGTTAGTCCATCAAATGAATTTGTGTCAGGTACACTGTTTGTTTGTTCAGATTATGCCAAAGCTTTGTTTGATTCATGTTCTACACAATTTCATTTATGAGATTTTTTCTAGTAAATTGGGAATTCTATATCATGATATGAATACTGAACTTATGGTAAACATAGCTGGAGGAAATGTAGAGACAAAAAAAACAGAAGAACATTCCTATCCTTGTGTGTGAAAAGAAACTACCTGAAAATCTTATTGTTTTTCCTCTAGTAGAGTTTGATGTTATATTGGGCATGGATTGGCTTTCTGTTTATCATTCTAAGAATGAATGCAGAGCTAAATAGGTTTCTTTTCAGAATGATTTTCTGTTTGTATACAAAAATTAATGTTTGCTGTTGATAACATATCAGGAAGCTGAGATACTAGTAAAATATGGAAATGAATGTTACCTTGCACATATTGTTTAAAATAAAGAAACTGTTTAGATTAATGATGACCCAGTTGTAAACGAGTACTTTTATGTTTTTCCTAATGAGTTTCCTGGTATTATACCTGATTAGGAAGGTGAATTTACTATTGACTTAGTTCTTGATTCTAATCCAATTTCAAAACCCCCTTATCGAATAGCTCAAATTGAACTTTTAGAGTTAAAGAAGCAATTGCAGGAGTTATTAGATAAAATAGTCATTCGACCTAGCACAACACCCTAGGGTTCTATTGTATTGTTTGTTAAAAAGAAATATGGTTCAGTGATACTTTTCATTGATTATAGACCATTGAATAACATTACTGTTAAGAATATGTATCCTTTTCCTCATATCGATGATTTGATTGATAAGCTCCATGGAGGTCAGTATTTTTCGAAGATTGACTTGAGGTCGGGGTACCATCAGGTGAATGTAATGGAAGCAGACATTCCAAAGACCGCATTTCGTACTAGATATGGCCATTATTAATTTGTAGTTATGCCTTTTGGGTAAACCAATTCACCTGCTATATTCATGGATCTTAAGGATAGAATTTTCCCTGAGTTCTTGGATAAGTTTGTGGTTTTGTTCAAAGATGATATTTTAATTTATTCCTAAAGTAATGAGGAACATTTATTTCATTTAATGGTTTTCTTGAAAACCTTAAAAGAAAATAAACTATTTGGTAAATTCAACAAGTTTGACTTTTGGTTACAAATTTTTTTTCCCATCGTCACATTGTTTCAAAAAATGGCATAACTACTGATCTTGCTAAAACGAAATTTGTTGAATAATGGCCAAGACCCACAAATATAACACAGATTCGTAGTTTTCTTGATTTGGAAGGTTATTACCGGAGGTTTGTTGAACATTTTTCATGGTTATCTAGTCCAATTATGAATTTAACTCGAAAAGGTGTTATGTTCATCTGGACAAAAGAATGTGAAGATTGTTCTCAGGAATTGAAAAGAAGATTGGTGAATTCTCTAGTTTTGGCACTACCGTCCAGAGATAGTGAGTTGGTTATCTACAGTGATGCTTCATTGAAAGGACATGGATGTGTACTTATTCAGAATGATCAGGTAATTGGTTATTCATTACATCAGTGGAAACCTCATGAGTTAAATTACCCTACACGTGATTTAGAATTAGTTTTTGTTGTTTTTTATTTAATAATTTAGAGGCATAATTTTTATGGAGTGAAGTGTGAAATATATATTGATCACAAAAGTTTGAAGTATATATTATCTTAGAAATAATTGAACATGAGATAGAGGAGATGGTTGGAATTAATCAAAGTTTATGATTGCACAATACTTTATTATCCGGGGAAAGAAAATAAAGTGGATGATGCTTTGAGTCAAAAAAGTAATACTTCATTAACCATGTTACGTTTGGAATGAGATACATTGCTTTTTGATTTGATAAACTTTGTCGTAGAATTTTTTTGCAGGAAATTATTCTGCTTTGTTTTAGGTGTCAGTGAAATCATCTCTACCAAATAGAATTAGGAAAGCGCAGAAGGAAGACCGAGAGTTACAGAAAAAGGTTCTGTTGGTTCAGATGGGTATGTTTCCGTATTTTAATGTTGATAATGATTTTTTTTGAGATTTGTAAAGAGGTTATGTGTGCCTTTTGATTAATAGTTGAAGAATGAGTAGTTATGTGAAGCTCATAGTTCTATGTTGTCCGTTCATCCTATAAGTAAGAAGATGTATAGAGATATTTGGGAGTATTGCTGTTGGGATGGAATGAAAGAAGATATTGCTGATTTTACTGTGAAGTGTTTGACTTATCAGCAGGTTAATGTAGAGAAACAGTTACTGAAAGTAATGCTTCAGACTTTACTGGTTCCAGAGTGGAAATGTGAAAATATATCCGTGTAATTTTTTTTGGGATTACCAAAGACATATCGAGGTAATAATACAATCTGGGTTATAGTTGACCGATTGAATAAATCATCTCCTTTCCTTCCAATTAGAGATACATTTTCTCTAGATCATATTGCTCAGTAGTATGTTAATGTGGTAGTCAGGTTTCATGGTGTTCCCCTCTCCATTTTGACTGATCGTGATCCTAGGTTCACTTCTATCTTTTGGAATATCCTTCAGAAGTCATTAGGTATTATATTAAATTTTGTTACAACTTTTCATCCTCAATCACATGGGAATTTAGAATGAAAAATATAGACCATGGAGGATATGTTACGTGCTTTCTCGATGGATTACTAGGTATGTTGGGACCAACATCTTTCTTTGGTTGAATTTTAATATAATAACATCTTTAATTCCAGTATACAGATGGCTCCATTTGAGGCATTATATGGAAAGCATTGTCGAACTCCAGCTTTCTGGGATGAAGTAGGTGAAAGAAAGATGATGGGAATAGAATTGTTAGAAGAGATGGCAGAGAATGTTCAGTTGATTCAGAAGCACATGAGAACCGCTGAGAGCAGATAGAAAATCTATGCAGTTAACCGGAGGAAGTATCTTTTCTTTAAGGTAGGTGATCATGCCTTTCTCAAAGTTTCTCCATGGAATAGTGTGATGTGTTTTGGTATGAAGGGAATGTTGAGTTAGAGGTTTATTGGACCTTATGATATTCTGGATAATGTTGGACGAGTTGTGTATAGAGTGGCGTTACCTCCATCTTTATCCCACGTACACAATGTTTTTCATGTTTAGATGTTGAGAAAGTATATGCCAGATCTATCTAATGTTTTGAGCCCAGAGGTAGTTCAGTTAGAAGAGAATGGATCTTATGAAGAAAACCAGTCCAGATTCTTGACCAAAGAGAGCAGGTGTTGCGGAATAAGGTCATTCACTAGGTAATGGTTTTGTGAAAAAACCACATCGTTAAAGAGGCAACGTGGGAATCAGAAAATGCTATGAGGGATAGATACCCCCACTTAATTTGATAATTGAATAAATATTGCGAGGACACAATTTTCAAAAGGGGGAAAGGATGTAACATCCCATGTAAATGAAGAATATGATATTTTAATACTTATTAATATTTTTTAATTAATTATTAATTTTACTTTAAATTGGTTTCAATGTTCGATAGTGTACCCGATATGCAACGGCGGGTTTCTTTGGAATCTTATGTTGCACACTAATAATATATTATTATTATTTTAAATGTTAGTTAACTCCTAGCTGTTGTACTGTCGAGAATGAACAGAAATCAACACAATATTATTATACATGATTGTTATATGTATTTACAATACCCAATATAATTTTAGAGGATTAAAATCTGAATGAATCTAATTTTAAGCATAATTTACATTTAAAGGACAATTCATCACCTTGTAATGGAGAACCCACCTTAAATAATGTTTTTGTCACTTTAATACATTATAATTGACCAAATAAAATCTTTTTTTAGAATGGGGACATCTAATTTTACTTTGTGTAATTTTTTGGTATTTTTCTGATAATGTTCATTTTTTAATGAATAATGAAAAATATTGAATTTTAATTCAAAAGTTCCTTTTAATGTAATCTATTTATATGGTTAGAGTATCTTTTTTGTTGGTTTTAATGTGAAATTAAAATATATTTTTAGAATTTAATCCATTTTTTGTCATTGGAATTAATTTCACTTTGAAATTACACATAAACAAGTATCAATCTTTTAATAGTTATTATTTCTTAAAAACATGCTATTTATTTTAACAACGAGAATTAATTTTTAAATTTATTAATTCCACTTTTATATTTTGAATTTGGAAAAATAGACATCAATTTTGAATTTGGAATATCAAATATTGATTGGGCGGAATTTTTGGTATTTTTCTGGAAAACATCAATTTTAGATGAATAGTGAAACCACTTAGTAGTTATTAAATAACCAACTTTTTCATTTAAATGAAATTTTACCACTTCATTGAATTGAATTTTGAAAATCTGACATACATTGTTGTTATCATGAAGTAAAATGTGGCTTAATATGATGAAAATAATTTTTGGTGTTCAGTAACTTTAAACTTTTATTTACTGCGGTTATAGGTAAATATGGAAATTCAAGTTTAAATGAATATCTTAATAATTAAAAATTACCTTTATACTATTAAAACCTTATTGTTTGAGTCATTTGTGACCATGGTCATCTTTGGGTCTATTTTGGGACCCCATTGAGCCACTTAGGTGTGATAAAGACAATTTATATTTATTAACTTAATGTAAAGGAAAATATGACAAAAGAAAATATCTTTTAGTAAATTAATTTTTATAAGGGGTTATATAAATTATCATTTTGCCTATAAATATTAATTGTAATTATAAAACAATTTCATACATTATAGTATTTTTTAATAATTTTTATTCATCGAATAAATTAAATTATTTGTGTCACAATAATGATGCAGTATTTACCTCCTTAATAAATAATTCAATTAAATAAGATTATAATGAATAAAATATCATCCAAAACATGTCAAATTCTGATTTGATGATTTTAATTCGACCTTGAGTCATCTTATCTTTGACTATAATGATTTTTGGTCCTTTAGAAACCGAATATAATAAAATAATAAAATAATATTTTCACACATTCCTAAAGTGTCGCTCCTCTACCTTATAAAAGGATACCACTTCTAACCAACTCCAAAAAACACTCAAGCCATTTGGCTCATAAAAACTCTATCAAATTAAGCTCCCAAAATCCCTCTCCTCACTTTAGAATCCATACTTTAGACATAAGGCACTTCAAAAGTCTATTTGGTTCAGACCAAAAGAATTTACCTAAATTAAATGTAACAATCTTTCTTAAATTGTTTTCATTTTATTTTACTTCTCCAACCCATAAATTATTTTTATTCCTTTATTTTGTTATAACGACATTATAAGCAATATAATTGGATGTTGTTATGAGAAAGATTTTAAATACACTTACACACACCTCCATCTAATGGATGAAGACCATAATGTTTCTATGAATGACAAAGTAAGGCCTCACGAAATGATGATTGTTCAATTACATCTTACCACCTATCATGGTGTCCATTATGATGGAAATGTATTTATATATGATATATATTATGTTTATTATTTCCTTATTGTTCTTTAATTTCCATTTATAGCACACCTTTATGGTTTCCATACTGGGTAAATACGATCATCTCATTTGAGGAAGTGCGAACTACCGCCCCCTCAAAGTGATTTGAGTCTTTAATGCCTTATGTGGGATTTATAAAGGATGGAGTTAACAATATTATATATTATGTGATATTTGAATTATATTATATCTATGTATCATTATGTTTTATTTCCATGAAAATAAGAAATAGAAATGAATGTAGCGTTCATGCGTACGTACGACTTACCGTTTCCATGAACGGTGTATTTCATTTCATACCTCTAAATGTTTTGTACTATTATAAAAACATGTATATACTGGATATATATGATATATATGATATCCAAATCATGAATATCATTCTAGATAAAATAAAACTTTTACCACATGGAAAACATGTAAATATAACGATTTCATTTTTTACTCAAGTACCAAATATCGACAAAATGAACGTTATTAACTTAAATGATTGAATAATGTTTATAACATGTTAATAAGTGATATAAAAGGTATAATAAAAATGAAAAAGGATCTTATGAAAGTATAAATTTTCTTTGGGTTATTATTCCAGAGACTAAACAATGATCGAGTCATGTCAGAAACGAGGTAAGGGACTTCGTCTCAATCTCCTTTAATTGAGGCATTTTTAGTTTTATACATGACTATATTTTATACGGTGTATAAACCCCTTTGACTTTTCATTTTATTCAAAGGGAATATTTTTATATGAAGCGTTTTACTAAACTAAAAAAGGAATGATTGTTTTACGTAAGGGGTGACAACGACCATTCTGCCTCCATGAGTATTATTTGATCTTTGGCTTCCATAACAAGCCATAATGTTTGTAAAAGGAAAAATAAATACCATATACTCTTTTTATGTATTTTTGTATGGAAAATAATTTTTAGAATGGATTTATTATTTCAATATCTTGAAATGATGTTTTTTTATTGCAAAGTGGAAATTTTATCTTTCCTTTATGGTTATGTTATTTTTAATGATCATGTTATGGATCCTGGACATTATTTATGTATACGGGTTGTTCTGTGATATACCTAGGGTGGGTGAGCCCGAGATAGCTCTCCAATGCATTGGGTAACGTGATGGAGGTAAACGTGAATGTTTCTCCTAAGAGATTTAGGTAATATACTGTGATGGGTATTCCAAAGTGACTCTCTATGTTGTTGTGAAAGCTACAATGTAAGTATGATATGAATTCCACAAGTTAACTTTATAATTAATGATTTCTATGTGTCTTTCATAAATCTTGTGATTTCATGAGGTAAGTAAATGATTTCATGTTTTGAATGTATTTATGAATAAATGTTTTCATTGTTTGTCTTATAACCCTTACTGAGATTTTTATGCTCATCCCATGTTTTTAAATGTTTTCAAAAGACATAAAGATGAATAGGGTCAAGGAAGGGATCAAGGAAAAGTCATACTGTATAAAACATGGAACTAGACATGACTGTTTTTTTCAAGTGTTTTTATTTTATTCAAAAAATAGAAACTGTGTAGATATTTCTACCTTATAATCATTTGAGATGTAATAGTTATGTCCTAATTCTCTAAAAATCTAAACCTGAAATGAACCTCAATATGAATTATTCATTTAATTCAATATTATGTAATGCTTAAGGTCGGGTCCTTTTATGTTCTAAGAAGAGGTGGTAAGGGTGGTATTTATAGTGGAGGTGAGGGGATTTATAATATTTATATTCATGATTTTAATATATTGTCTATGGACTACCAAACTATTGAAAATATCAATAAATACGTTAAATAATAAATTTGAGTTTTAGATTATTAGCGTAAATATTTTATAAATCGTCCATGACTAAAAAATCATCTAATTTTCTTAGGTTTTAAATTATCATATTTCATTAATCTACAAAAAATAAAATATTTTTTAAAAATAAAAAAATTTATCCCTAACCATTTTTTTCATTTATAATTAAATAATTTAATTCACATTTAGAAAAATTATTATATAAATATGTTAATTTTTTTTATTAAAATTCCTGACATAATCGTAAAAAGATAATTTTAATATTATATAAATTTATACACTTTTAGAAATTAAATAAGGTATTACACTGTAATATTATAATCATAAGAGAAACAATACTGATTTTTTCATCACTTTTATGAAAATATATTTTCTTAATCATAATATTAATTGTAAAATATAAAATAATCAGGATTGTTTTTCAAAATTCCATTACGTAATTTATCAATTTGGAAACATTTATTTATTTATTTGATGATATAAATATATTATATTTTCATATATAAATTTCATATATACCTTCATATGTGAGGTTACCATAATATTAGATGAATTTCTATTTCAAATGGTCATATTACTTTTCCAAATGTCATGTAATTGTTCAATTAGTAATGGTTATTTAATTTTTATAAATTCCTCTTTTTTCATTTATTCATCAATTATAATTTTTTTATTGTGTACTCAATGTGATTTAGAATATATTAATGACTTATAATAAGGGAATTTCCATTGAAAAAATTCATGTTCATTACATTCTACCCATCTTATGAAATTTCCCCTACATAATTTTGTTTTCCACACTAATGTGAAAATAAGTGATGGTAATTATCCCTTATTGCTTCCTCTAGTTACAATATTTCTTATTCATACTTATGGTTCCTCCATAGTATATTGAAAATTAAATTAGTAATATTGTGTGTATAATTATCTATACTATCTAAGATCTTCACCCACTACTCCCCATAACAGAGATCATTTTACAGTGGTACTACCACTGGATTCAGTACATGTGAGGGTTGTTGTTTATAAATCCTCAATATGAATACATGGAATGCATTTTTTACTTTATAAATGGCTGGTCTATGTTCTATTTAATAGTACACAACTACAGAATGATAAAAAATCTAGAAGGGGATGATGTACTGGGGATTCAACTTACCTTTCTTCCCCAATGTTATGATTATCTTCCAGGGGTATATGTGAAGAAATACCATGTATCAAATATTAAACAATAGGTCACATCAATTATTGTCCATATAGATCTTCTATTGACTTTGGGCAGCCCAAATATTTTGATTAATGGTTGACACCTTTTCTACCATTTTATTCAATATTTATAGTCCATGTATCTTAAATCCAATTACATCATCCTCACATGCTATTTTTCGGCATCTTTTACTATATATAGATTTTTATAGAGTCATTTGGATGCTTTATTGAAACAATTGTTGTAATTGTCCTCAAAAAACAGTATATGTTCACCAATTCCTCCCTTAAACTCCATATATAATTACCTCAAAATGAAATCTTGTGTTTAAATATTCCACTATTATTTGACATAATATTGAAGATGATAATGTGTACTAAATTTCATCTCAATTATTAGAACATGTTGGATAATTTTCCCAAACATGGATGTAATATTTGGATATCGATTGGATACAATTGATAATGGTACTCTATGTAGCATTACTATTTCATTGATGTTTTTAAGTACAATTCTATCAACTAACAGTTTCTCTCAAATTTCAATAATGTGAGATGTATTTATAAGATGATCAACAATTTACCATATAATATTATTTCTTCTCTGTGTATTTGAATGTCAAGTAAAAATTCCTATAATTTTGTTTTCATATTTCAATGTTGGTATGTCAAACAATATAGTCATCCCCATAGACCATCCCCATTCAACCTTCATATTGTGAAATTTTAGGAACATTTATGTATATTTAGCTATCTCCTTCTTCATATTTTCCCACAAATATGGTTATTGAAGAAATCGATACACCATTGTGATTCCTTAGTGAAAATGGAATGTTGATCTATGTCAACCAGTTAGAATATCATTCATTATATCTATATTTTATGGAACATATAGAAGTGGCCAAAATTTTATGAATCCTTCCTCATTAATTTTAAAATAAAGGATTTTTACTATTACTATAGATTCCATATTCTTATAAATATCCATGCCATTTATATGAGAACCCATTATTTACATTACAAAGGATAGTTGAGAAATATATTTTGTATTAATTAACGATGTTCCTTACTTATTTATTCCAAGGTCTATATATTGAGTGTGTTGGATGAATGGAACCATCTCATTTTTCATCATTGATAATGTTGTAGGATACTTTCTACATAGAGTATCGACCAATTTATTGTATTTACCAAAATGGTAGTGTATTGATATGTCATTACAATTAATGATCCATAACAATATTCATTGTCTCATATTATGATCCTTATATGGGAATTTATATTTTAGGCTCTAATAATCAGTATATATGTCACACTTCACCCCATATATGTAAATCCACAAGATTTTCAAAGTGATGATCATATTTACCAACACCATATCATTAGTGGGTTAATTTTTATATAGAATTTTCACCTTAAATATGGTTTATACTATCAATTTATAATTTTCTTTAATACACCAGTTAATACATTCATTGAATAATATTTGTATTTCGAAATGATTTACCCACATGTGGGTATTGATTGGTCAATTTTATTGGTCAACCGATTTTTGAAGTATTTCAAGAAGTATTCACAATCACCAGTCCATATAAACATTATTTAATTACATGATATAATGGCTTAATGTTTTTGAAATTGTCATATGTTCTTCAAAAATCATTAGTAATAACCAACCATACCAAAGAAAGCACGTTCCACTATTATAGATGTGGTCATGTACCACTATTTGATTTTATTTTTCTTGAAATGTTCTACATTTCATTATTTGTTGGTGATAAAATTCTCCAGGAATGACACTTCTTATGTCTAAAAGTTATATTTACATTATTTTCATAGTGTTTCTCCCAGCACAAGTTCATTAACGTCAAATAAAAATGCACTTCGTCGTCCTCTTTCCCCGTAGTGAAGATCAAAATATAATCAATTATTTTTAAAATAAATTCAATGTAATATCTAAATTCTTTATTCATTATGTCCATAAAAATTTATAGAAAATTACTGAGTTATAAGTTCATCACAATGAACAGATAGTGTCTATATATTGTACATAAGGTAGTAATGTGGATATATTTATTCATCGCTATAAATGGGTGATATCATGACCTAAGGTCTAACTAACTGCAATACATGGACCAATGAAGTAAATCTAAAAATTTCTCTATCTATTGAATGGAAATATTTTTATTTATCATGATTTTTTTAAGATCATGATATTTTATATAGAGGGTAATCTATTAATCTGTCATCTTGAAGAAGAGGACATGAAAACACTCTAGTGAAGAATTTGTGCTTATAAAATCCTTGTCTATATTCTCTGGAACCTGCATCATTAGTTAAAAAAACGTAATATTTTCCTTTAAATATGGTTTCATTGATATATGAAGATATCAAGTAATAATTTCAATTGATAACTCAATATCTTAGTTAGGAGGATAACCCGAAAATTATTTACGGAACACATCATTATTTTTTCTCATAATGGGATTGTCTTCGATCCTAATTATTGCCTTTTTCTAAATAATTTGTCTTAGATATTCTTCCACATATTGAAATAATATCCATATTTTAGATGATTATTCAGATAGAGATTCATTATCCTCCTTAAATTTTTCTATAATTGGAATATTCCTTAGGATGTGAAGAATGATATCCATATCATAAATGTTGATTATGGCATTGTGTACTGAAATCTAATCCATGCCCAATATAGCGTCAAACTCCACCCAAGTAAGTAAGAATTTTTTTGGGAGGTTATGTCATCAAATATTAATTGTGGGGGACTTATATTCATTGGATGAAATAATTTCCCTATTTTATGTTCTCATAGACAACATGACCTCCATATATTGAGTTGGTGTTTTACTAGTTCTATAAAACATAAATTGTATAAAAAATTTAATTGAACAAGAATCATAAAGTCAAAATTTTATTCATTCTTGAGTAACCTGTGTAAATGTCACCAAATCATTTTAGGGCTCTACTATAATAGTATTTATAGTATATGAAATTTTCTAATTCGTATGAGGTTTTTTTCTCTAACAATCCTTATCTTAGAGAATTGGATTGAATAATTCTCAGTTTCCGTACCAGTTAAAAACCACCCTATAGGTTGTTTGCTGATCTGAACCTTCAATCATTCTTCCTCATTAGTGGGATTATTCAAATCCATTTTGTATTTATTATACATATACCCCTCTCTACTATATATGAAACATCTCTTAGTTCCCATTTTAAAGTGTCCATGATGATTCTTCCCACACATTTGTCATATGGGATGTTGTGTTTTCCTTCCATCAAGAAATTAATCAATTGATCCTCCCATATTAAACTCCATTTTATTCTTTTTATCTATTGTCCCATGAGACCACTAAGAATCTTTGATACACATTTCAAACATGAGGAAACATCATAAAATATCCTCACAGCCTTCAATGTCTCAAGTCACATGTTATTTCCGTAGACTCATATGTAGTCCACTATTGTAGAAATCCACTTTCTGTTTAGTGTTTAGGAAAAATGTAGATGTTCATTTCACAATATTTATAAACTTTTCGGTATATGTTCGAATATTTTTGTGATTGTTTTAATTTAGTTATTGGAACTCCCATTCCAACATCTGTTATATAGTTAAGTAAAAAAATTTATGGAAATATGTTTTCATGAAATCTTTCCATTCCATGTAATCAATCTCCACCTTAGATATCATGATTTTTATTAATTTACACAACTAATGATCTTCCCCTTTAAAATGATTGAATGTCAAAATATTTGTTTTCTAATTCTTATCATTATATGAATGAGAATATCTTCTAAATACAATTATTACACATTATATAATGATGGGATTGGAAGATTTACTAAATAATCGAGGCATTTTCCCATGAAGTATTCAATTGCAACAAAATCATTCCTTGCAGAAGTCGGGAATTCCAAATAACTCATTATATTCTTCATAACTTCGTACTATTGAGAAATTACTATCAAAATGTTTTATTCTCCCATTCACATCATATTTGTAATTTAACTAAAAGATAACCACATTTTCTATCCCATAGTTTGTTCACATAAGTTCTATAAATTCCCTTTATTGTCTAAGTAATAGAAAGAAATATAATTCTGCGTGATTGAATATTTTGATAATAAGAATATAAAATTTGAATGATTAACTTATAATTTTAAACATGTAAATGAAATTTATATCATATCTTCTTATTTCATATGTTATAATCTATGTTATTCCATATGTTACAATATATGTTATCCTTGGTTATAGATTTATCCCTAAGGTACATACTAATTCTTTCTATATTTAATATATAAATATAACTAGACTATGATATGATAACAACCATAACATAACTATATATTCAAAAATATCATTACATGGTTTAAATTATTTTTAGTAATCAAATAGAATCCATGTATTGTAAAGTATAGTTTCTATGGATGATTTGGTACATACAACTAAAAACATGGAATGAAAATAAAACATATTTGTATTATTAGTCCATAATGAGATCATCACATTCTTTGACCTATTACATCTACATAGGATGAAATGGGTATACATAGACAAAATCAATTAACTAAAAAGCATAGTAAGTGAATAAACAATGGAATAAAGCATAACACAAGCGTTATAAGGCATAACATGATGACCAAAAAATGCATGAAACAAGAATAAACATATTGTATTATAACATGTAGAACCTGTGATCTTGTAATCATGGGTATATAATAATGTGGTTGTCATGAAATAACCCAAGATGGGCCTCAGGCTTGGTCTAACCCAATCATTCCTCCTTTTTTATGGGGTGGTGATAAGCACTAAGGTCAAAGTAAACATGGGTAGTCCATTTATTAAATACATTTAAACACACAAAATTTAATCAAAATGAAAAATTCTATAAGGAAAGAATAAAATATAGAGCACTATTATAAATATACCAAATAATCAAGGACAACTACGATGAATGAAGAACGATAGAGAGTACTATAATAAAAAATTAAAAAATACATTCCCAAACCATAAATGAATCCCTCCCTAAAAAAACAGGATAATAGTAAACTATTAAGAGGTCCAACCTCTTTTATCCCAAAAAAGGAACACCGTATGTGGTCCAATAACCCTGTATTAATGAATACCTATTAAGTCATGATTCAACTATCCTCCTTCTATCAAAGACACAATAAATGTTGCAAAAATATCATTCCGAAGAGAGTATATATATACCTAGTAGAACACCCTAAAAATTTGAGGTGGAAGAGTAAGGGATACAACAGAAGAGGGAATCATTAGATAGAGAATGATACAATAAAACAGAATTAATAAACCCAATATGATATTTGTAGTTAAGTTATTCAAATAGAATGATATCGACTTGGTGAGAAGATGAACGTCACGAAGTGAATTTTTACCTATTTTAGGAGAGTGGACTCATCCATCCATGATAATTAATACACTAATATAATGTTCCATACACCATATGTTTTATCATCTCATTAAAGTAGAGTAGATACACCAAAAAATTGGGTATTGAAATATATATTATATATATATTCATAATCAAATAAACACAAATGAGAGAGTAAGGGGATATCCATCTCGTAGATCATCCCAGAAGGATTAGTCACCAAAAATTCTATGGCAAAGCCACATATGATTCCTAGTATCTCATGCATCTACCCGGGGCACACATGTCAAAAGAACTCAATCCCGACACCTTGATACTATCCTCTCTCGATATATGTGACTCACCTGGAGAGTTTTAAGTCACTTCAAAAGAAATTATTTTTTGGGGAAAAGTGCCAGTTTCTTATAAGACCAATGTTATGTCAAACCACATAACATCACTATGCTGCACAATCAATGGGTAACCAGTTTTATGACAGAAACTCATTATTTATTATGCTAGGAGGGTCCTAATATGGTAGTCATCGAGGAATTACACTACCCATCCATACATTAGTGTACTACTCAAGAAGGTCACTGGTGAACACCAATTACAAATCCTACAGGAGATTAAGCCAAGTGAGTTTTTATAGACACACTGGTACCCAACCTGATAGGATGGTTATTCTAGGAATATATCATCCTGGAATTCCAATAGAAGGCCAACATTGGGGTAAGCCTATAATTACAGGGAACATCAATATACATTCATACGGGTCGGTAACTAGAAAATATAATTGGAGAACTCCACTACCCAACCTAGCTAGAAGGTATTCTTAGAATTTCCATCAGGGAATTCAATTATCTAGCTTAGTAGGAACATAATCCTTATAATTCCCTAGTGAATCTGTATGATCAATGTATTCTTCACGTGTTTCTTCATCCCTTTGCAAACAAGATAAAATTCATAGCATATCATAAAATCCAATTTTGAGGGAACCATCGCAATCAACATAGAAAACACTCTATATAAGAATCTCAATAGAAAAAATAATTGTTTAAACCAAGTATATTAGTCAATTTTAATATTTCATATATGCTATCAACTAGTACATGATGAGTGATAGGACACACATGTTTTGTGGGCCCTCTTTACTGTGTGGCCATGTATCAGGTCACAAAACAAGTCCCATTCATTTAGGGGGATATGTCGTGTAGGTGGAATACATGGTGTGTCCCATCAATTTAGAGATCAGGTCATGTTGGCTATCCAAAAATATTTAATCAGACCCTATATCTAGGTACACAGGTACACAACTTGTTGGCCCATATGGGATGCCACCCGTGAGGTCTAACTGTGTTTGTGTTCACTGACATGATGTCCCTGTCTGTCTGACCCAATCGATGAGATGTCCAACTTGGGATGGATACAAAAACATGTGATGTAGAAATTCAGGACTTTCTTTCCGTATAATCTTCTACAGACTAGTTCTATGGCTGGGGGGAGACACATTCCATGTATTATTCACTAAACATGGTGTGTATTTGGGATTTGTAAAGAAAAAAAAATGATTTTATGGAAATGTGTTTGTACTTTGAATCTGGTCTTATAATAATAGATCCTACCTCAATACCTACCGAATCACATAGTCATGGTTCAGATTCAATATAACTTTTTATTAAACCCTAATAATTGAATATTTATTCCTGGGGGTTTGGATTAATGTTCCACATGCCTTCATGCATCTGAGTCTCAATCATCTGATATAAATTGTTAGAATTCATCATCAAACAATCATGGTGATTCCAGATCTGTGATTTTATCGAATAACTATCATCGATTCATCAATATGCCTCTAATCATTTCACCAAATCGATCTCGGGTTACATGGTAACTATCGATCTGTGAACTGTGGGGTTCCAATAGTGCAGAATGCAATGAATGAGGGCAATAAATAGTAGAAAATAATGTTTTATGATCATTGGAATCGTTTTCGTGGACAACTGATAAAAAAATATATTTATATTTGAAAAATATTATAAAATATGGTGTTGTTAAACTTTATTATGAAAATTTTTGAGACACTAAATCATTGATCAAATAATGACATTCTATATTCTCATAATATTATTTAAAAGAGAATAAAAACCAATTAAAATGTCATAAAACTTGATTGGATAGGCCTTTGTAGAATAAAAACTTTTCTAATGAATGAGGGGGAAAAGATTCATTATATCCACCTTGAGTAAGTGTTTTTTCCTTCATTGAATGAATACTCCATAGGAAGGAGGTTCTCTCAGAAATAAATTTAGAAAATAATGAGTCTAAAGGTATCTATGATTGTTGGAAAATTAATTTATAGACATTTATAATATGATAAATTTGTTAAATTAATTATGTAAATTAATTATTTTATTCACTTAAATGCACTACCAGCATTTGAGTGGTCTGACATCCTACGCTGACAAATTGTATGTTTGCTCCTAGGTTAAGCACAACATTTCAGACCTAGTCATGATCCATGATTTAAAATATGATAAAATATTTAAGAGTTATTGAATATATTTTATTTTATCACGCATCAAATAAAAAACGTATAAAATATTTTATTATATTTAATTCTGGACACCTCGGTTCTCAGAATCGCACACTGTCTATGTTCCTAGTAATAGAAATATATTTAGAAATATTTCATAGTATTATAATGAAAAAAATGTGTCTCTGGATCATTCCATTATTCAATCTCTTCTTTCCCAGAAATAAAAATCAGTAAAAACTTCTCACGATACTAAGAATTTATCTTCCTCTATCGCTACCAAGTACTCTCATGCATGTTTCTGTGCTTCGACAACATGAGAACCAAAGGAATTTTCCATCTTAATATAGTTCTATTCTATTGGTCCTCGATGGTCACTGAGGGGTCTACAAAGGTGGATCCATCCTTTATGTTCATCATGCCCCAGTATGTGACTTGTGTAACAGAATTCATGTATCTCCTCAACTGTGACCCATGGAAGATGTCATGAAACCACTCCAATTGTGGTAGTTAGGAAAGGATGTAGGCAACCTCTCCAACACATTCCATGATCTAGAGTGGCCTGATGAACCTCAGTGACAACATGCCTCCCCATACGTCCCTTTGAGTTCCTCATTGTTGGGAGACTTTCAAAAAGGCAAAATATCTTTTCTCAATCACCAATGACATAAAATAACAATCTAAAACAAATTTTTGTCAGGTCGGGTTCATCTTCATCCATTCACGAATGACTTGCACTTTCTTTGTTGTCTCATGCACCAACGTTGTGCCCTTATGAGATGATTATACAATATCCATCCATTATATGGTTTGCCTTGATGGTCTCCCATAAAGATCGCAAAATTGATTCATTCCAATGTTATAGTTGTCGTTGTTGTTTTATGTAACTTTTACCATGGGCATGTTATCTTCCTAGATTAGGATGACATCGATCACACATGCCTTCATCATTTCCACTATCACATGGATTGTGCACTTGGTCTACCCATATGTATGGGGGTGAATGTTTTACTCATCCACAATTGGGTCCCATATTCCCCCGGTAGGACTATCCACATTCATGTAGTAAATTGAGAATCATAATCAGAGACAATCATTTTGGGTACTCTATGAAGGGGGATGATCTCTCGTAAGTACGACTTCCCTTAACTCTCAAAAGAACTTTATTTCCTGATAGAAAGGAAGTATGTTGACATTATGAGATGGTATACTATTACCTAGGTGGAATCATGGATATTCACTATACACGGACGAATTATGAATAATTCCATGGATATGTCTTCCCATTTCCACACCAGGATCTCATGAGGATCCAATAAACCTACAAGAACATGGAACTCAGCCTTCAACTGCTAATAGGTGGGCCCCATGAGATGAACTCAGCAGTACATCAACTAATTCCAGACCACCAACACTCCCTCTAATGGTTTATGTATATCTTTCCCACACTGGGATGTACAATAAAGGGATATGTGTAGAATTCATGCATCACTTCTTCTCACATAGTGATGAAAATAGTTGTTTTCCTCTAGAATAAGTTTTCATGATTCCGTCCTTCATAATATCCATTTGGTGTAATGGTTGTGGATGTATTATCATGTATAACCTTATAGTTTATGACACCCAACTGAGATTTTTTCAATTTCTTGAGGAGGGTAATAGTCAACACCATCACCTGATGAAAATTTGTACCGTCCTACTTCACTAGGGATAGCTACAAGGATAATAACTTCTCTGAATATTCCTCCACTAAAAGAGCATGATACTGCCTTCTATGGGAATTTGATACCATATATTTCATTCCTAGAGTATATACTATCTCTATATTATAGTTCTGTGATAATTAAAACCATCTTCATTGTCCTTGGTTCAAGTATTTGTAAGCGAATATGTGCCTAAGAATCTGGTGGAATGATTGTAACACAAAGAACCCTAAAGATGATAGTGTCTCCAAATCCGCATGTTGAAGACTACCAAAAAAATCTCTAGTTTGTGAGTAATATAATTATTCACAAGGGGTATCAACTGCCTCAACCCATATGTGTTGACTTCCTGTCACTGCAACAAAACACAATAGATATATTCTCTCAATGAATCAGAATACACTACAAAATCAGTGCAATTCATCTGGAATTGTCAACTCTAGAGATCTCATCAGCCTTTACCTCAAATCCTCAATGGACATCTAGTGTTACTCATTTTTGGTACACTAGTTCCCCTTCCTCTTCATGTTGGTCAATGGGGAAACTATTCATGGGAATTATACCATAAATATTCTGTAGCACCCTACCATTCCATAGAATCTCTATAGATATGAAACATTTTTTTGTGTCATCCATGAAATAAATACTTAAATATTTTTCAGATCCATGGATAATACTGGTTCATAAATAACTTTCCTTAGAAATGGAATCTATTATATACATAATTTACATTTTTGAGAGAATTCCATAAAGCTAACACTCTTGATTTAAAATAAGAACCATCTTGATGTGATTTTAATTCCCTTACTCTATTTGTGATATGATATGTATGTTGATGATGATGATAACAAAAATTTCTCCAATTGTGGATGACGATATGGTACATTATTGTCATAAAGGCAGAGGAGGATTTTTTTCACACCAAATGGAATCACTAGAAAATCATAGTTTCTCAAGAGACATCAGGATGAAAACATTGGAATATCAACCTAATGCGCACAATGAAATATGTAGTCAGAGTTGATATAATAAATTCCCAGACATGTAGTTGTATATTAACCTAGCCGCCAACTCCCTTATCCTGATGTGGGAATCTTAGTGTTCGCGGTGGGTGTTACTCCTAGTTTCATCCCCCACATGAAGCTCATCCAACTCCTCTACCAGCTCTACATCCCTAGGAACCACTCTTTTCTATGTTTAGATGATCCCTGATCACGGTAGTGTATCAGCTATGGATTTAGATTAGCAATATGCCTATGAAGATCAACACGCCTGGTAGGGAAGTATCATTCCATGTGTCCTCACCCGTTACAAGTAATGAATTATCCCTCCTTGGTCTTCCTTGGTGATATGTGTTACCCCTTAATTATACCACCACATCCCTGATCCTTCACATGAAATGGCCTCTTGTTATGAGATCATCAGCACTGACATGCCTCTAGAGATGACTCTTCCCTATCATGTCCATAACCATATCCAACAATCATGAATGCCACTAATAATATATCACAATCACTTGTGATTTCTCCAACACCCTGGAAAAGGTGGTGATGCACAAGGGAAATATGTTGGCTCAAATCTCTCTGTGAATCTCTTGCTCATGAATTAATTCTTAGAAGTGGCTATCTCTAATTAGGCCAAGAGAGTAGAGAGGACCGTCTTTCAACTAAGAAATATATTATAAAATTAACATACATCCCTAATTAATAATCATAATCTCTTAAATAAAAAGGTATTATAAGCATGTGGGGTAGTAATATTAAGGAAACTGCTGGTAGAAATTTTCCCATGAGAGTGTCAACTTATTCTGCATCTGGGTAACCTAGCTATAAAAACTAGGCTACTCCGTGGAAAAGACTGGCTACCAAATCCACCATATGATTTGTTAGTTGAAATGCCATCACTGGACTCCCTGGACCAAGATTAGTACTCAAGTAAAGATGACATTGTTTCCATAAAACAGACCAACTAACAACTTAAAGAAACATCCTAACAATTTCACAGGGTCCAAACCACCTTTGATACTAATCGATTATGACCCGACCCAATTCCTGGATATAGCTGCAACTACCCAATCCTGACCCCATATACTAGGGGGTGTATCAGTAACCAAAGGAACAATAAACATGAGGAGTCCTTTTCCAAAATAACTGTACACACACACACTAATCCAACTCATTGAAAAAGATTAAGGGGAATGAATTACTGATGAAACGATACTATAAATATGAAAAATATGCAGGTACCACTAATAATAAGGAACTACCGTAGTGTTTACTAAATATTAAAAAAGTAATAATACAGACCCAAACTAGAAATATGTCCCAACCTATAAAAAATGGATATTAGTAAATAAATTTGACATCCCAACCCCTTTATCCCATGATATAACCACCATATGTGGTGTAAGTACCCTGTATCCCTATGCTCCACTGATTTCATGATCATCCCTTCCACCATCTACAAAAGACACAGCACCTATTGTGAAAGTCCCATCTATAGGAAGGTATATACATACCCAGTAGAATTACCCAAATAGATTATGGGGAAGATAGAGATTTAAATTATGTGGGAAGAAATATATATAACGAGGTACACTAAAATTGTACCACTCAACCCCACCACAGTGTGTATGTGAAATCATCTAAACACAAGGATCTTGACATGGTGAAAAGATGAACATCTCATTGATTATTTAGAAACAATATCAGGATAGTGGAATCTTACAACCATTAGAATATATTATTGAAAAGTACAAGGTACACCCCAGTTGTATTTTCATCTCCTAGAAAGAGAGTAACTGTAACGAAGAAATGGGTACCAATATTGCGTGTGTGTGTGTGTACTCATTAAAATAATCCAAAATGAGATAGTAAAGCGGTATCCTTGTCATAGCTCATTATAATAGGAAGAGTCTCCAAAATTTCCAAGGTAAGGCCATCTATGATGCTGAACAAATCATGAATCTTCCTAAGGAACACAATCCAAAGGGGCTCAATCACCACATCATCAATCTATACATTTTTTGATTCACTAACTCACCAGTATGGTTTTATGTCATGTAACAAGGAAACATCTTCATGGGTAATGAATTCCAAATTCTCATGAATAAAAAGTTATGTAAAACCATATCTCATAACAAAACCACATAATCGAGGGGTGCCAGGTTTTTGGAAAGGTTTATGTACCCGAGTATGTTTTGGGAGGCTATATTTGGCAGACATTTTGTAAAATTACTGCATTTTCCTAAAAGAGCGTATCAATTAGGATGTTCAACAGGAACTCCACTACCGTGTCTTAGAGGAGGATAAGCCCAGTGAGTCCTTAGGGAAGCAGTACTTCAAAACCTGGCTGGGGGTTATGCATTTAATATTTTTTTAGGGAACACCACTACCATACCTAAATATATGGTAAGACCCTAATGTTGAGTAACTCAACATCCATTTCATAATATTGGGGAACATAGAATGATCATCAGTGAATGCCACTACCTATCCTAGTTGGAGGCTAGGCATGGAACTAGCATCATGGAACTCTATTTCCCATCCCTGCTAGAGGGTATGCCCGGTACTACTCTGGTTCAATTTTACGATCACTACCATTATTGAGTATCACCTCAACACATTTAAAACCTGTAACAATTCAAATGATATGAATAAAAATCCACTTTTGAAGTTACCATCATGTTCTTTATGAAAAAAAACACTTAGGATATGTATCTTGTGGGCCAAAATATGAGTTCAAATTAAAAAGATTCAGATGTTACCTGATCAATTTGAAGAGATCATGTAGACGGTGAAATTTGAGGGGACCCACATGATTTATGGTCCCACTTTTCTGTCTAGTTGTCCTTTTATTAGGTACATAGGACACATCCATGTATTGGTACACATTAAAAATGTGGACTACATGGTGTGTACCACCATTTTAGGGGATCATGCCATGTCTTCTAGTTGGGTTTAGGTACTTGGAACTCATGTCTAGATAATATGGTGCATGACATGGGGGTCCATATAGTATTTCATTAGTGTGGTCAACCCATATATGATATCTCTTACACAGAGTCACCACCCATGTGACCCATCACTTGGGTTTTCCATACAGGGAGGGATTCATGGTGTTTGATTGATAGTACAGATCATATACACCATATCTTCCCCCAAACCCTAGTTCTACTACTATGGAAGGATAGAAACCTTGTTTTATTCATTAAATATGACGTTAATTCTTTATTTCATCACAGAAACTCATATTTTTTATATTTGAGTCTATGCTTCGAATCTGGTCCCACTACTATATATCCCACCACTATTCAACCTGAATCATAGAAATATGACAATGAATCATTCTCTTCAAACATATATCTTGATTAATTGGTAATCATTAATCACGTGGATTTGTCCATATGTTCCACATGTATTCTCACATATGAATCTCAAATATCCGGCATAAAACCAAAGGACTCATCATCCATTCTTCTCAATGATCCAAGATCTATTATTTTCTCTAATAACCATCATTATATCATCAATACTTCTTGAATCTTGGTGCACAATAGAGCTCAAGTTTCCCACAACTATCGATCCAGGTAATGTATGGTTTAAATGGAGAAGAATGAAATGAATGAGGGAAGAAATCCCAAAAAAATGGTTTGATGGTCATATGACTTGAATTCTTGTTTAGAAGACTAAGAATCGACAATTCTTAATAGAAACAATAAATAAAATAAGGTTTCATTAATCAGTCTCATGAAATGTTTGAACAGAAAAAGTACTGATTGAAGATTGAAATTAGATTTAATTAATAAATTTATAAAAATGAAATTAAAACCAATAAATGAGTCATAACACTTTTCTAGATGGACCTATATTGAAGATAAACATTGCTAAATAGGGAGGATGATCTGTTGTATTCAATCCACCATGAATATACGATTTGTCATTATTCAATGGAAATCTCCAAATGAAGGATGTTCTCTAACAAGAGAAATCAAAAAATAATAAGGCTATTTCTATCAAATATGGCATACTAATGAATTTATATAAATCCTTCTTAAATTTATTTAATTAAATTAGTTAAATAATTTATTAATTAATTCTCTTAAATACAACTCTAATAAGAAATGGGTCTAAAATCCCTTATCGAACCATTTTATGCCACGCATAGGATAAAAACTGTGTTTCAAACGTGATGTTTGTCCCAAATTATCCATTTGATAAACCATCAAATATTTTTACTATTTTATTTGATAAATCATTCCCATAATATAAAATATATATAATATTTATATTCAATTCATTTCGGGAACTCATGGTCTCAGAATGTCATGTCGTATTAGAACCTATTTGTAAAAATAAATTTAGAAATATTTTAATTTATTATGATAAAAACTAGGTCTCTATAATGGAAAAGACATATAAACTGACAGAAACAAGAGTTATGTCTAATGTATAAGTCAATATCACATAGTGGACAATGCCTCATTAAGGATTCATGATTAATCTATGTCCCAACATGGCATATGATAAGTAAAAAAATTATCCAATGAATTGGATCACTATATGTGCACACCCATCATAAAATGATAATGCATATATGTTCCACATGAATAATAAATATTAACGAGTAAACATAAGGGATTACCATGGAAATAAAACCATATCATAATCATGGAATAAGGAATAAAATAATGGCCTATCATATAGATATCAATGAGCGATTTTATTTAAAACATGTGAGGACATTCATCAAGGAAAATAGGTATAGATCATATAAATTTATTCCCATTATAATTTAAAACCTATAGAAATAGTATAGAATAAACATTATAAATTAAACACATTATTGAGGTTATAAGGAAAATATTAAAGAGTGATTAAAATATTAAAGACACACCTTTTTGTATAAAAATATAAATGAACATAGATATATCTTCATGATAAAAAATAATACTTTATAAATATTTCAGTATTCAAACTAATTATATAATATACATGAAAATTTGTTAGAAAATAGAAATTTTCCTTAAACTGGGCTTGCTTGTCGGTAGGAATTGAAAAAGGAACCTTATAAAACATGTTTTCCATCCTTTAAGAATGATCAATTGAGCTTGGTACATATTATAAAAAAACAAAATTTTGGAGGGTTTTAAAAGAATAATTAATAATTACATCGGTTAATGAGATAGAATGTGTAACTTGATAGAAAAAATGGTTGTTTGTGGGAATTCGTTAACATATTCATGAATCTGAAATGAACATGTAAATGAGGTCACTGATAATAAAATAAAATCGAATAATTAATAAATTAATATCCTCTTATACATAAAATTAATTTATATTAGTTTTATTTACTTTATTTAGGGCCATTTTGACAAGTTATAGAGTATAATTTCATTCATCCATGAGTGTTAGATTTCTTTATTTTCATGATCAGTTCACTCATATATAATTATGGAAGTTTATGAAAAATTGGAATTATTATCAAGAATTGAAATTATTTGTTACTAATGAACATATAAAATATTATATTTTTTATATATCATTTTGTTATATGGTATGAGAATGATTTATTATATAATATACTAATTAAAATTATTTATTATATTTTTTTGATTTGAAGACCATCCTGAACTTTTATACTTTTATTTATTAAAATGTTTATATATTGGTTCCATAACATTATAAAATTTGAAATATGTACACTAAAATTTGATTCAACTAAAAATATGGTTTTATGACTAGACTTACAGGAAGTAATTGAAAATTAAAATTAATCATCAATTATTGTGGTAAATAAAAACATCCCGGGTGATGTTTAAATTTTTAGATTAAAAGGGAGAGGATAAGGAGCTTCAAGATGGATATTCCATTAACATAATAAAATTATAATATAAATTGTATAGAATATTTTCCATTAATTTTTTGATAGAGTATGTAAGGAGAGGAGAATAAATGAAAATGAATTAAATGTAATTAAAATAAAATGAATGAGGATTTTACCTCATTAATTTATTCTCCTTGAAAACCAGCATAAGGAACAAGGGTTTTGAATTTTTTTGATACTAGAAGATTCTATACGTGGATTCAGGGGATAGAAATGATTATTGTATAGAATTTGTAAAATCATGAAGTATTTGTTGGTGTGAGAAGAAGAGGTGGGGGCATGTGGTATTAATAAGAGAGAAGAACAGTGTATTTTATTAATATATTAATTGTTTTATCATTTGATCTCATAAAAATCAATAATATTTATTCTTATAACTAAATATATTAAATTTTTAAGGATATATCTATATTAAAATATTAAAATATCTATACATCATCCAAGACTCAAAGATTCGTGTATTTAGCTTATATTATAAATTAGTATATTTCAGTATTCATCATAAATTAAACTATTTTATAAAAGTCACAAAAAATTACCATAAGCATATTTTAAAAAATACTATTAAAAAATGGATTCTATTTTAAAAAAATAATTATATATATATATATATATATATATAATTTCATTTTTATTTAAAATAATCATTTTCCTAAAAACTACAGATTTTGATATTATAACTGATTTTATGACACTTATAAAAATTAATTGAGGTCTCCTAAAATTATCTTATAATCATAAAAAAATTTGGGAATATATTTTAGGAAAATAATTTATCACATAAATAAAATTATTCATTATAAAATATAAAATAAACATTTACCTTAAAAAATACCAATACTTTATCATTTAAACACTAATTTAATTTTTCCAAGATATTAATATATTTTATGTGGAAGCATATATTTTAGTTATAATTTCTTTGGGAGGATAAAAATCAAGTAGTCATATTACTATTAAAATGGTCATGTTAATATGCCATTGGAAATGGTACCATAATTTCTAGAAATAACAGTTATTTCATCCAATCTTCATTAATTATGTGTGTATATTGATCGCTATGTGATTTTATTTGATTTAAAGTAATGAATTAATTATAATAAGGAAATTTCTATTTTAATAGCTCTATTTCATTTCATATATGTACATTGTGATACTTGGAACTAACAATATGTTTTTAAGGGATGATTTAGTTTCAGTCTTTGTTCACTGGGATTTACAGATCATTCATTTTCTTTTACATTAGTGTCTTATGGGAGGATATTTTTGAGTATATATTTAATATCAAAAATATCTATATATAATTTTTCTTATTAGTTATATAAGGTTTTATGTTGAGAAGTATTATATTTTATTGTGTCCTTTTATGAGTTGTTTTGTCTTTTTGATCACTATCTATTTTAACATATGGGTACTTTTACATTTTGCATTAATTTATATCATTTATGTGTGACATTACAAGTATATACATGTGATTTTTATATATATTTATATAACAATGATTTTATTATATTATTTATGTTTTCTATCCCTTCATAGATTTTCTTAGAGGATAGTGCCACCCATTAATATTTATAATATACCCTCATTGATGTCGTCCAACATGGAGTTTACAAGAGGAAAGATTCATGCTGTCAAATTAAATAATCAATTATTTCTTCCCTAGGAGGGGTAACATTTGGTGGGAGGGGATCATAATATATTGGTACTAGAGTACTAGATTTTGGTGTACGATTTATTTTGGAGTCAGAAACAAGTTATATTTAACGGGTTATTAGGGAAATAGTGTAAGATATGTATTGTATGGGATATAAAAATTAGAGTCTAGATGAGAGACTCATATTTAGGGAAAATATTTTCTAATTCATGAAAAAAAAATTTTAATGAAAATTTTAATAGATGTGATTATTGTTTTTTACTAAATAAATATGAAAGGATCAGTAATCATTCATCTTTATAACTATGTTTGAATTCATAAAACCATTGGATTATTTAGTCCATAAAATAACAAAATTTAAATATAAACAAATGTATCTTATTTTATACATATTCTATGATTATGATTCACTAATTATTTTAATTATGAATGGAAAGGTTATAGGTTTACATCATTGATAGGAACACACATAATACATTTCATAAGACATTATTATATAATAGTACATAGTTGAGTATGATGATGATGACACCCAGAGAAGGATAAATAGAGAGTTGTATAACCACGGTCTATATATAAGCGGGGGAACGATTTTAGTTATAATGAAAAAGTCTTGTTAGATATGGCTATGATTAGATTTAGTTACATTTTTCCCTATAAGGATCACTGGGTAACATTTTCAATGAAGATGCTGCATAGAGTTGTTAGGTACATGTGGATCTTACTCATATGGTGTCTCAATGGGTGGGTGGTATCATATTAGATGTTAGTATAATAGTGCATATAAATGTTTATATCATCAAACACAAGCATGTCCAGTGTTCAAGACATATTAACCATTCTTCATGGTGTATTGAATGTGTATAAATATTAGATACTATTTTGGACCATTATTCTACATGATTTATACTAATTATTATATGAGGATTTTATTATGAGGATTTTAGGGGATATATTTAATATAAATATCAAGATCTAGTTAAACATAGTGATGATGTATCTTGAGGTTCTAATGAGATAATCAGTTGTTGATCATAATCTATCTAGGAAATGTGTATCCCTATAGGGGAGTGAATATGAGTCATAAAAAGGCCTATAAATAGTCCATGATTCCTAATATCCTAGAAAGAATATTCTTTTAGATTCATGATTGGTATGATCCACTCCCTTTAATATTGTTTAACAAGTGGTGGGTTCCCCAAAACCATTTCCATGTGATAAAATTAGTTTATATAATGAGAAGTATAAATTAATATATATTTATAGTACCTTAGCACTATAAAAAGTATCCATTTGATATGTGTATCGCTTTAGTGGCTTCTATTTAGGTTGTTTCAATTATAGTTCCAATAAAATGATATTGTATCTTATGATATGTATGTAAGTGATGGAGATGTAGAGGAATATACTTATGATTATCATTTTTTTATATATTATATCATAACCATAGTAGTAGTTATCATCAGGGCCAAAGAGGCCACGTAGTAGGATATGGCTAGCTTGTTCTTTTATCAATACCAGTTCTGGGTGTGCAAAATATAATATAAGGTATCATTTTCATGTTTCATGCATTGTTATTTTAAATGTCTAATTATTGATCCCTTCATTCCATCATATCACATTCTATAGTTAATGGATCATGACCTGATCTGGGCTGTTTCATAGTATACATGATGTAGAATACTCTAATTATAGTTTAGTATTATCTATGTAATGTTATTAGATATTTTAGGTAGTTTTGAGATAGAAATACATTATAAAACTTCATAAGTTTATAGATATAGTAACATGATATCATCCTTGTCATGTATTATCTATATTTCATGTAGACTAATATAGATTACAACATGAAACAATTTCCATTCTAGGATGTTGATGAAAATACACAAGTGTTCGTTGGTGAAAGAGACCCTCATATGGGTTAGTGGATTTTCCAATCCCATTATTACTCATTGGATGAGTTGATGGTAAGTTCATATGAGGTTAGGTTGAAAGTGTTTCTTGGGTTTTTATAAGAGTACACTATCAAATTTCAATTCGATGGTGCAACATTTTCACAACGATGATAGACCAAGTTTGGGATCAATCTACAGATGATTTTTTCTCCAATATTGATCTATCTATATATTATGGGACATTACTATGTGAGATAGATATTGGTAAATAACAACGATCAGTTCTAGTGTGGTTTTTTCGATTTAGTGTGTCACCATGGTGTGAACTAGTTTTGTTCACAAATATGGATTAAGAATTTTTCATCATTGTATGGATTATATTGTCTTGAAAAAAAATTTATTGAAGAACTAATATCCCCTTCCATTTATTAAATTTTTTTTTGATTCACTTTAAGGAGTAATAATGTTCTTGATGATATATCTACAATCATTATATATTCATATGGGAGAGAACGATGTAGATACTGTAGATATTTTTTATTATTATGGGAATTAAATTTTTTTTTGGTGATTACATTTAGTTAGCAGAATCTTCTAGTAGAGTTCATGTGTTTTATGAAAATATTTTTTAGAGAGATCATGGATTGTTTTAAGGTGGGTTTTACCAAAGAAACAATTTTTAACTTCACAGATGATGTGTCACATGTGAACATTGGTTTTTTGTGTTGGCAGATCTTCATAATTTAAATATATAACATATGATTTCATAGATTGAGTACCAGGATAGTCATGTTTTTTCCTGTAGAATGTCATGTCCTATCATGGAGTATCATTAAATCATTTAAAGATCAAGGTATTTGTTTCATGGTAGTCCCATAAGATTGTAGAAAATGTTAAATGTGTTTAGAGTGTTGTAATATATTTAAATATATTTACAGTTGATATTAAGAGTGTTGATTCCTCTTATCAACATGAATAGAATGCATTAGTTGTAATTTTTTACTAACTATTTTATGAGTATATTTATCACCTAGATTTATAATTAGACATTTGATTTAGATCTTCCTAATATAAAAGTGGGAGTATAGTTTCATGTTTTCTGTGATTCTTCAAATCATCAATAGTAATATTTCCTAAAAACAATAGAGGAAAAAACCATTAAATATAGTAATGGTAACCTTCCCAAGTGTAACTATTCCAACAATGATCCCATGTTGCCATCAGTCTTGTTTATTTGATGTTGTACAGACATGACCACATAAATAATTATTTTACAAAGTGATAAAAAAATTCAGGTATGTCTAATCAATGTGTGACATGAAATTTAGACGATTATGGTGGGTTGAATTCATGTTTGATTATTACATTGATATTATTTAAAAACTTTTTAAATGAAAAGTTGTATAATATTTTAATATTACAAAGTCACATAGTAATGTTGTGTGAGAATATAGTAATTCCAATAGAGTTTCAGATGAATTATTGGGGACACATTATGATATGTGAGAGGTTGAAGGTAGAAGATGCCCTTTTCAAATGAATGATGAATTTTCTATGGCATAACATGTAGAGGTGTCCTAGATGGTGGAGTCTAAATTGGATGTTTAGATAGATCTAGTTGTCTTTGGTTATGCCCATAATGGTTGGATAAGGGATGGACAATTACAAGTTTTGTTCTATTTGATGGTTTTTATCCCTTTGGTGATGTATGAGATTGTTATCTTTGACTAAACAAGATAACTTTTAGTAGTATATCTTGTGTAAAAAATGAACCGATCACTTGGAAAGTTATTTTAGAGTTCTAGATGAAATCATTATTTTGAAACATTGTGTCTTATGGATTGGTCATCAAGATGGTTAAGGCTAAAAAACTTGTTCTTAGAGGTTTTATCTATCCCTTAGATGTTACTCAGTAGAAATTAGGAGACCAGTTGCTAGAAATATTTATAATTTTACCCTAATATCACGAATTCTTGAACATTATATGGTTGTTATTGGGACATTTTATTGAATGAAACCACTTTATACTTATTATATAGTTGATTTTAGTTGAGAATTTTAACTGAGGTAGTACTAGGAGGTTATGGGGAGCCTAAATGATATCCTAAAAATGATCACCACTGATTGAGATCTGTGATTCAAATCTAACGTGGGAATAGGTATCCAATGTTATTTTTACTCTTATTTATGCAATAAAACTGTGTTTCATCTTACGATGAATGGTCAGAATGTGTGGACTACCCATAATATAGAGGACATTTTGCGTTATTTCATTAATGATTTTATATGATCGATGATGTGGCACCATCCTTTGGTTCAGTTTTATTACAAACATAGATTTCACTTCTCCATTTCATAGAACCGTATGAAACTTCGTATGTACAAGAATTCTGTTCAATATTGTGATGGATTGGGGTCTATGATTTAGATAATCTCATACAATTACTAATAATAAAAATACAAAATTGATGATATGAGGGATTCAAGATAGTATAGAGACACAATAAATTAGCATAATTCATATTCAATTAACCGGAATAGACCACTATAGATTGAAATTGGAGATCATGTGTTTTTAAGGTGACACATCATTAAGGGAAGGGGTGGTTTACACATGATATGAATCATTCACTGTATTATTTGTGGATTTTGAGAAGTTGGATCTTGTTAGAGTCATGTCATATTATTTCAAACATTCCTCATAGATGATATTTTTAACACCTTAGATATTTTTGAAATATATATATTTTATAGCATTTATTTCATAATACACCACGTAATACATTCATTATTTTCAATACTATCTTAGTTTGTGTTGAACACAACACTGAGTTTAAACAAAACATATTTTCATCATTGTAATTATTTAAACAAGATAGTTATATCCAAGTATATAAGAATTAGGGTATGAAAAATATTACTAAAATTTTGAAAAGATGATTTACCGATGTATATATAATTAATTTCTTCTTCAAAAATTGATTATAAATGAAAATTAAAACCATTTTGAATTAAAAAAATATTTTTTTCAGAATAATCTTATAATTATGCATGCATTTTTTTAAACCAATAAATAAAAAAGCATTATTTATGATTTATATTAATTAGATATATATATATATATACACCATATTACATATAATTTTTAACATTCATCCTATGTTTTTTGTTTGCATGATATAAAAATATATCATATTTTAAACATAAAAGATGTATTTTTCTAAAAAGACTATTTCTAAATGATTTAATAGTGCACTTATTTTAAATCTACCTATTAACACTTTAATAATTAATTTTTTAAAAAATATAATTATTCATTGAAATCTGTAAATCAAAATATCCTTTGGGAAAAAAGATGTTATTTTTATGAGATGTATCAAGTATTTATGAATAGTGAAAATATTAATTTTTCTAATGTATCTACAATGTAATATTATGTTTTTGATTAATCGAAGATTGTAATTATCTCATTATATTTTAAATTAATACAATAATTGATTTTTATGTGTATCGGTTTCCTCTATTTATTGTTATATCACTTTTAGTGTAATATTTCCGAAAAAAATATTTCATGGAGTTTTTTTAGTTTTATATTAAATTATATTGGAAAACATATGGGTTTTTAAATTTTAAAAATAGATGAGAAATTTTTATTTAGAATTCACAAATTTAATAAAAATTCCCCTATATTTTTTTAACAAAATGAATAGTAACCTAGGTAAAATTTGCTTCCATAATGATGTGTAAAATATGCATTTTATTTTAAAAGTAAAATGATAAAAACTATATAAATGACTCTAAAATATGACATAATATTATTTGGTTAATATATGAAAAACCTTAATACATGATGATCTAAATTATGTTTTTTAATCAAACCTTTTCCTTGAAAATTAATTATATAATATTCAATAAAATGGAAGACGTAAAATCTCAATTTCTTTATCTTAAATATCCCGTATATATCTGAAAAAGAAAAAAATTAGTATATGAATGAATATAAAATATTATATTGCGAATAATTTATTTATTTTTTATTATATAATAATTTATTTCAAATATTTATATGTTAAATAATTAACTATATTGAATATGTTTCTCTTATGGAGTCCTTGTGAAAGAGGATGAAAAATAAACAAAAATTGATATTAATTAAAATGACATGAACCATAAAATATACCAAAAAAATTTCATAAATTATATTTTCTGAGTATATTTTTACTATAATAATCCAATGGTATAATTAATTAACATATGAATCCAAATGAAAAATATTATGACAATTATATTATTTTTCATAGTAATGTCATAGTTGTCTAATTCAAATTTTTAATAAATCTAAAAATATTTATATAGTGTTTTAAAGGGTATGTATTTTATTATAAATATTATAGGGATATATAAATTATTTATATTGATCAATGATATTTATTTATAAATTTTATTGAATTAAAATACCCTCATATAATTAAAAAATTTAGATGCAATAATTATTCAACTATTGAAAAAATAAAGCTACTGTACCAAAAATATTAAAATAAAAATAATTTCAATTAATAATGGTTCTACATGAATTTTATAGGTTTATTTTTGATATTAAATGACTATTAATATATTTTTATCTATGTTTTAATACTTTATAGATTTCATTAATGTCAGTGTATTGAATAGTGTCAAAATATTCACTAATTTTATTTAATAAAATAATATTTTATAAAATTATTTAATAATAATAAGAATCATTAAATATATAAATTTATATTTATAAGATCAAAATTATATTTAATTGACTAATTATGTTCAATTTAAACAATATGAAAAATTATTACAATGTTTTAATAATAATGAATTAGTTACAACAATTAAATGTTAAATGGGCTTACAAAGGGATAATAAAAATATACATTTTATAATATTACTAATACTAGTATAAAATGTACAGTTTGATGAGATTAAATAATTATCAAATCATATATTGTAATCCATATCCATTTTGAGGTATTTGGATTGGTATTAAATTTATTATAAATTAATATTTTCAGAAATTTAAAAAGTTTTAATCAATACAATTATAAAAGGGAACCTCCTCCCTAAAATATTAATATCACATTGATACAGATCAACAAAACAATATTTGAAAAAAAATATTTTATACATCAATATAATCATTATAGAGATTATGATCTTCCCAAATGTTCAAGTATAATTTCTTTTAGAGTAGATCTAGGTGATCTGTTTGGAAGAAGACCTACTCGATATAACCAATCACTCTCTTTTTCAACATTTCAATACCTCATGTAAACATATTATATATATATATATAGTAATTTCATATTCCTAAATATATTTTATTTATATATTTATTATGAACACACCACTATACATCACTTTTAACATCAAATCATAAATGAATGTATCACCCGATCATACGTATGGATCACATTGTCCACAAAGCGATACAAGTCATTTTCCATTACCATATATTAGGAGTGGGAATTTGTATGTGTTTAATAATTATATATTATATTTATGCAATAATTATTCTTCTATAATTATAATATAAAATCTATATTTTAAAAACTGAAACCTTTTTTAAATGATAACATCGTTTGTGCATATGTATGTCTTACCATCATAATGATACAATGTGATTCGTTTTTCATCTATATTTTACATGGATGGTAATAATGATAAATTCTGTGAATATATATGATATATATAACATAATAATTATTATATAATGATAATATATCATTTAAATTTCTTTATTTTAATATCAAAAGAATATGAAAACAATATTTATGTGTACGTATGACCAATTGTATCCTTGAAAGCACTATTTTATTTTCTACCACTATCATTTATAAATCCCCCAGAAAAAATAAATAATTCATAAATATATGATATTTATATAATTTTAAACATACAATAGATGATGAAAACATGATATATGTTAGAGAACCATGGATAAAAATTCCAAACAATTATTAAAGCAAAGCAGTTATTACCAGAAACATCACATTAATGTGGAATTGTTAATAAAAGTGTAAAATAAAGAGAATATTAAATTTTATATAGTATTATATATAAATAAATATCTAGTTTATATTTATAATAAAAATATATTTATCATAGACAATGTTTGAATTTATACAAGGGAATCCAAGACTTACATTTATCCTTTTTGTCTCACTTTTATTTATGTGAGACACATGCCTTATAAAAAAATTATTTAATTTTTTACTATATATACACCAAATGAATTTATTTGATGAGTATTTCTATCAGTATTATTGTGTTTTGATATCCATATTATTTTCTTCCATTCATGGGGCATACAATTCTTTTGATGATAATGTGGTAAGGGTAAATTTTATTGTCTCATTGTAATTTAACATTGCTTATAGGTAAGTAGTTGGGGGGAAATATTTTTCTTCCACGTCCATGTTTCATAAAAAAGTCTCTCAAAATATTTTCACAATTCTTAAAAAATATATTAATATTTTTTTTCCATTTTTTAATTTTTGCTAATATTTTTTAATGGAATATTTTGACGTTTTCCTAAAGAGTTATGTTGAGACTATTCTGGAAAATGTAAAGGGAAATGTTTGTAAACCAATATAGAATGAACTTTTTTTCTTTCATGATTCCTAGATTCCATGAAGCATACATTTCAATAATAAATTGTTATTTTAAAATAAATTTTATTCTTTTAAAATTATGTTTCATTTTATGAAAATAAAACATTTTCAATTTAAGATGTAAATTTTACTCAAGTATTATTTTCACGTGATCTCTCAAAATTATTTTTCATATAAGAAAAAAAATTAGGATATTAATTTCCCCTTAATGGGGATTATTTTCAGGGATATTATCCCTATTATTCATATATTTGGTTTATATTATTTATGAAATGATATTTATTATACAAATTTCTTATACAAGGGTTATGTTACGATTGAATGATTTTTATTAAACCAATTTCATTACATGGGTTTTAATATGATTAATGATTTATATTATTGTGTCACACATATGTATAGTTGTTATTATTTAAATGTTGGGTCATATATCCCCTTCTAATTATTTTGGTAAATATTCGTATTTCATGAGATAGACATGAATGGAATGGGAAATGATCTCAATTTAATAAGAGGGTAAAAACGCGAATTTAAATCAGTTCAATAATATAAGTACAGAACAAGATGTAAACATTGTTTAGTAACACTTGTCTAGAATGGAAAGTGAACCCAATTCCTAAAATGAAAATTTTCCACATAAATAGTCTCTGTAATGAACCTTCACTAATACTTGAATCATTTTTTATGCTTCGTTGTATGCCACAATGTTAGGTCATATGTTATGATCTCTTAAAATATGTTTTTTATAATCATCTACGATTTATCCCATGGAATTATATCATCAACAATGTTATTCAGGATATAATATTAAATTTTTTTCTTATGTTATTAAATATTATGATTATGATATGATTGATATCTCCCTTGTTTACCCTTACAGATTATCTTATCTCACCCTTTTCATACATTTCATTTCACTAGTTTACAAAGAAACGTTTTAGGTATAAATACTGATGGGAATGGTCTTTGTGAGAAATAGAGAATATCATTCACAATATTAGAACTTTTCATTCCTAGATTCAAAAGTTTCTAATCTAATATTGTCATTGGAATGTGTATGAGTAATGTATGAAACATTGTGTAAAAATGATATAATGTCCATGTACATTATCATTGGTCGGTATACTTAGTTTTAGATTAATATTTTATCCTTCATTTGGAAGCTAGGATGATAAATATTTATTGATATCCCTAGATATATTTTTATGAATATTTTGAGGGTTTTCTCGAAAGTTAAACATACATATAGGATTCAATACTAGAGTATTCATAATAATAATGTATAAACAAGGATTAAACATATTGTTTAATTGATTATAATTTTATATCTAATTAACCTATAATATGTATTTTACCTCTACAATTAGTGTTTATAAATTTATTAAATTTATTTTAGTCGATGAATGAAACTAGAAAGAATCAATTTTACATTGAAAATGATGGATTGTTTGGTGACTATGAGAAACCAAAATTTATTATGACTAGATATAATGTTATTGTTATTATCCATAATCATATATCAAAATATATTTTTAACAATGTGAGACTCTATGAAATTTCAAATACATTGACTAAAATGGTGTCCATATTTTATGAAATTCTAAGGGAGTATGAACATAGAGGAAAAAATATTCAGCTTCCATCATGTCAAGATGGGGGGAAGAAGAAACAAAATGAACATATCAAATGGATGAAAGGGTTTTATCTATAAGGAAAATGTGTTATTAAAATGACATGTTATCAAGGGGTATAATTTCATAAGATGGGGTAAATGGGTATTATCCAACTCAATTACCTGACATAGGGATTATATTTTTGAAAAATATGGATCTATTTCATTCCAATAGTTAATGAGGAAGGATGAAGGTAATAATCTATTTGGATTGATGTATACTATTTTAGATGTTATTTTTTGGTAATATGTAATAAGGAATCATCAATATATCAGTTTAATGTAGTTTTGTCATAAAGATTTATGACCAATTGTTGTATGGTACTATTATCCATGAAAAGTGATTTACGTGGTATGGTTATATTTTTAATAAAGACATGATTAAGTCTATTAAATCCCTTAATATGTGGTTGATGTTGGGATACATTAATACAATGATGTTTTATTACGAAAAAATTGATGGATAACTATTTATGGACTTGGGACTAATATGATGAAAAATAGATTTATGATATCATGGATTGAGTTATAGATTATTTAGATTACTATGATGATGATTGAGTTAAAATTTTAAATATTTCATGTTTTTACTATGTTGTAATGATAATTTAAGTTATTAAATTATTTCTAAGGAATATATGATAATGGTATTCATATATTTTGGGTGTGGTTTTTAAGAGCTATGTAAAGGTTTTTGGAGGGTTAATGATAAATTTATTTTTGAAAATATGTTTCTTTATTTGTTATGTATCATATTTTAATCTATTGGATGAATTATCTTGGAAAATATTTATTATATTGTTTACATTGAAATTTGGATGAGGTATTAGAGATTATTGATGTATCCCTATATATTATTATTTATGAATATTTTATTACTTGAGTTAAACGTTTTTTTTATGTTAACTAAAGAACGATGCAATGAACTATCATTCTATTTATGGACATCATGATATTATATAACATTAGATGTGAAAAATCCGCCATAATTTTTTTGAATAAGAGAATAGGTAGAAATTGGTTCCGGGACAACAAAATGATTAGATTGGGCTTAGAAAATGTAATGAAAACATATAAGTATATCTTCTAATAAAAATTTGTCAGCATTAGGAAAAATGGTGTTCAAATATAATTTTATATAAGTATATTCTTCTAATTAAATCAATGTCCTTTTTGAGGCCTCTTGGGTCATGGATTGTTGATTGTTGACATTATCATAACCATGATATCAATTATTCAATATAAAAACATTATTTTTTGATTTCTCTTACATTTCCTTGGTTTCACATCCCATATTTTTTCTACTTTTTGCAAACCTAGTTATGTGTTTCTTTGGGAAATGATAATGTTCCCCACATGGTTTTTAAAATTATGTTTTTGTATTCATTTTTACTATGTTGGTTTATATGGAAGGAACGTTCACATATTAATCATTTGATAACACTGAGGACCTTCATGTACAGAAATAATCTTGGGGGGATAGAATGTTAAACCAAATATATTTATCAAATATATTTCTTTAATATATATGATTTATTTCTACATCATGTTAATATTGTATTACACACAACACCTACTTATCACATGTTTCACAAAACACTAGGTTTCAGTGAAACACATCTTTATTATTGTAATTATTTAAAAAAAATGTATATCCCAGCAGATGGAATGGTTGGTTTGAAAAATATTAAACTAATAAAAATACATGATTTACAATTCGATAAATAATTAATTATTTTATATCCAATTGATATTAAATGAAAATAAAAACCCTTTTGAATAATAAAATGAAATCATTTATTGATGAACTATCTAATTGTGAACAATTTTGATTCATACAAATAATGAAACAAATCTGAATGGTTACATTTTATTAATTATATATATATATATATATATGATTTTTTATTATAATAATTACATTTAGTTGATGTTGTTTTTAGACATTATATAAAAATGAATCGTATTTTAAACATTAAAGATTGTTTTTCCTAAAAAGATAGTTTTCAACCATTTGATGGATCACTTATTTAAAATATATATGTTGAAATTTTTATTTAATAAATATGAAAATTTATTAATATTAATTTAAACTACGGTATTAAAATTTAATTTGGATGAACATTTGGTTTTATCAGTAGGTGTTTTATGTTTTGATGAATACTGAAAATTCTGATTTTTATTAAAAATAGTATTATCATTTAAACACTTTACAAGGTGGAATTATTTTTTGGATTCAGTTTTAATTTTATTTAAAAAGTTTTAATTTAAAATAATCCAAAAATTATTGTTTTCAAAAATTTTATACATGATTTTATTAAAAAAATTTATATATTAAATGGAAATGTTTCGAGAAAAAATCTATTTTGATGGAATTTTAATAGTTTTATTATAATTTAAATTCAAAATATCCGGTGTTCTGAATTCTGAAAATGCATCCAAATATAGATTTGTATGGTCAAAATTATGTAAATATGACCCTTTTATTTTTTTTCCAATATGAGTAGTAACTTTAGTACATTATGTAACCACGATAAAGGATAAATTAAGTAATTTATGTTAAAAATAACATGATAAATACTATTTAATGAATATAATACAAAAAAAGTTATTTTGGATGAATAAAATTAAACCATTAACACTAAATTAAGTAAATAATGTTCTTTAATGATATCTTTTCCATGAAAATTTTAATTTTATATTTAAATCAAAGATGGACACAAAATAACACTTTCTCTGTCACAAATAACTATTATGCCTCCACATAGGAAGAAAATTAGCTTCTTAACGAATAGAATGTTTGATGTTAATATTAATATAATTTTTTTTGATAGAAATTACTTTTGGTTTTTTATTTTGAAATAATTACCTTTAAATATAATTCAACACTTAAGTGGTTCCTATGCATGCCGATGAAAAATAAATGATATGATTTTAATAAAAATTATAAAAACGCTAAAAGACCAATACTCATTAAAAATATTAATTTTTTAATTAAATTTCAACCACAATCAACTAATTATTAAAATAATGACCATTTGGATCACCATTGAAAATATTTTCACATTTCTTATATTCTATTTAATGTAATGTTAATGTTGTCCCATTCATGTTTTAATAACTATACATGATTTAATATAGATTTATCTACTATATACCATCTATAATAAATAATCATAATAAATATAATAATTTAATTTACTAACATTAAAATATTTTTAATTTTTAGTTAAGTCATTTTTTCCTAAAATAAGTTCATAATTGTGATATAGAAATTATTCTACTAATGAAAAAAATCAATAAATGATTTTATAAAAATTTAAATAATTTTATTTTAAATTAAATAAGGTGATCAAATAGTTTTATAGTCCTATATTTCATATTAATATATTATCAAATGATTAACTTTGAATTTACCTTACAATATATATTTTATTAAATTCAATGTAATGAATATTATCAAAATTACAGAAAAAGATATTTTAAGAAAATAATATTTTATTAAATTATTCAAAGAAAACAAAACCATTAAAAAATATAATGTTAGTATTTTATATTCAATAATTTCTTAAATATTATTATCTTGTAATATTGACACTATATAATTTAAAAGTCCAATATTTTAATTGTTAATATTTTGTTACCATATTTAAAAGCAAAATGGGTTAACTATGGGTTGATAAAAAAGGTAATGTTTACAATAAACCTAAAACATTTAAAAAAAATATTTCACGATGATATTTTAAAATAATATTGTATTATATTATAATATATAGCCTTATGATGGTATTTTTTATGACAACTTTTATAATATAAATTAATTGTTTTAGATATTCCAAAAGATCCTCTAATGTCAGTTATAAAAGGGGACCTCCACACTCACTTATTCATATCAAATTGTGACATATAATTCTATAAAAATATAAAAATTTAATTTTCTACTAAATTAGAAATTTTCTGTAGATTCTATTATTCTGAGAACACCAACTCTTGAATCCTCTAGAGGAGATATAAAGGTGTTGTTTCATTTTGGAGGAAATTTCCCTAACTAATCACTATTATATTCAAATCTTGTATACCACATATAAGTAAATAATATATATAATTGAATCCTACATTTTTGTTCACAGAAATTTATTTTTCTAATATTATTATCCACACATTATTATTAATCCCATTTCCCAATGAATTGAAATGAATGTATCACCTGTGCATATATACAATATACTGTCTCAACATAGTGATAATATTCAATATCCATCAACATTTATTATGAGTGGTAATTGTTATGGGTTTATTAATTATATATGATATTTAAGAAATATTTATTCATCTAAAATTATAATACCATTTCTACCTTTTTACATCTTCACCTATTGGGAAATGATAACACCGCTCTTGCATACATATGGATTACCATATCTACGATGCAATTTGATTCATTATTCATCTATATAACACATGTATGGTAATAATGGGATATTTAAAGAATATATATGATACATATAACATGAATATGATTCTTCTATTATATTTTAATATATACTTTTAATTATTTTTATATAGCAGGAAAATGAAAACTTCCTCAATGACTATGGACGACATGTCATCCCTATGAACGATTTGTTTTATTTTCCACATATAACATTTATGAATCAACATGAATAAATATACCAATATAAAAACTCAATATATGAAATTTTTAACATTTTTATAATTATTTATATTATTAAATCGTGATCTATGTAAGAGGGCAACAGATAATAAGTAAAAAAATTACAAAAAACAAAGCGTTTATTACCTAAAACCTATCATTAACATTGAATTTTTAATAATTGATTAATATAATGTCATAAGTAAATAAAATAAGGAAATATATGTCAACATTTTTTAGCGTTATATTTATATTAAATTCATATTTATTTTATATTAGGTTTTAATATAAATGAAAGAACTTAAGACATAAAGTAAGAGAGTTTTTTCTTACTATTATTTTTGACGGACACATGCCTTAAAAAATAACTTTTTCTCTTTATATTCGGTATATAAAACCCATGAAATTATTTTATGAGTATTATTTTAAATATTATGGTATTATTCTATACTTTTAATTTTTTTCTTTTATGGGGAATGTGATTCTATAGATTATAAAGTGGTAAGTGTTAATTTCTAATTCTCATTGTTATTCAGATTTGTTTATATCCTATTATATGCTAGAGAATATTTATATATGATGTTTAGGTATAACAAAACTATTTCCAAAAATATAATTACAATCCTATAATTGTTAAAGTAAATTTTACCCATGTAAATTTTTTTACTTTATAGTTTGAATTGAATATTTGTTTTTGTTTTCCTAACAATGTACATTGTGTATTTTTAGAAACAAATGCTCAATGATAATGTTTTTTAACGTATATAGAATGAACACATTATTTTTATATCCTGATTACAATTCCTTGATGAATTCTATAAATGAATAAATAGTAATATTCAATGAGATTTTGTCTTTTAAAATTTCACACCATTTTAAGAAAAGAAAATGTTTTTCAAGTGTAATGTATGTTTTCCTTAGGAATTATTTTCATGTGATCATTTAAAATTACTTTCGAAATATGATAATAATATTTTTTGTTTCTATAAATTAATGGGTGTATTTTTCATATATATTATCCATATTATTCCTTTGGTTGGTATATGTTAATGATGTAATTATATTTATGATTGTAATTTCTCTTCCCTGGGTAATGTTATCATTGAATAATATTTATGAAACACAATTCTTAAATGTGTATTGATGTGATGAATTATTTATGTTCTAATGGAAAAAATATGTTTGGTTTTCATTATGTGATTGGTAGGACCAATATCTCTATAATTTTTTGGGTAATGATTTATCCCTCATGATATAGATTGTATTGGAGTTGGAAATGACGTCAATTTAGTAATATAGGTATGAAATAAGAAGAAAAAGCTGTTCAATAAAACAAAGAGGGAATAAGAAGTGAGCCTAGATTATTAACACATGGATGAAATAGGGAGTGAACATATTTCAGTAAAGGAATTTATCTTCTATGATGGATTCTCTAGTTATTCTTATCTAACATGTGAATTATTTTATATTCTTATGTTTATTCAATAATTTCATATCTTATGTTATGAAATATTTTATTTATTTCTTCATGAAATTATATGTTTTTTCACATGACATTATATTAAGATATTTGTTATATAGGATATAATTATCAGTTTTTTTTCTTATATTTTTTTTGTTTTAGGATTACTATTTGTTTAAAATCTCAGTCGTTTACCTTCATTGAGAATCATTGATCACCCATTTCTTATGTTTGTTTTCCAATGTTTTTAAAATAAATTTTTTTGGTTTGAATAAAAAAGGGGAATAAATTTTTGCGAACATATAAGATATTTCACTACACTAAAATTTTTCCTTCCATGCCTCTAAAAGAACCATACTAATAAATTCATTAGGAATGTGTCTGTATAATGTTTTAAAAATTCCTCAAAAATGATTTCATGTCAATGTATGTTAAGATGGTTGATTATAATTTAGATTCATTATGTTTCTCATGATTCACATCTTCAACATTATCTTCATGAATATTCTCATGTCATTAAATAGGATGAGATTGATTTTTATCATGGTCCAATATTTGTTGAGTGAACCATGGATATCACGAACTACAAGTAGAACCTTATATATAGGTTTGTTATTCTCATTTTTTGACATTGGTAGATGTATAATGGTTTGGAGTTGATTTCATGGGAAAATGAGTCTTAGTTACATAATTATTTGAGTAGTTTACTATTTATATATTCTCATAAATTTTTTTTAAATTTTTATGTTGGATTATTCATATAAATAAGATGGATCTATCATGTATCTTATAGTTTAATTATTATAATTTTAAATTTATATCCCCCATGAGAGTGTCCATGAGTTATCTATTTCAATTATGTGATTTTGATCATGTTTGCAATGATTGAGGACATTATGATATTATGATGGTTAGAATATTGCGAGGCATCTCTCTAGGTGATTAGTCAAGAAACAACATTTCATCATTCTCATCAGTTTTGTTTTTAAATTTACAAAGATGGGAATTGTTTAAGATGAATTTATTTTTGATAATGTATCCTAAAAGCCTATTAATTTATAATATTTCAATTTTGGAGTTTCCTGAATGAGAAACAATTGTGTTCAAAGGTGTGATAGGGGCACTTAGGGGTGGAACTATCAAAACAAGAATGGATTATGAGTATAGGGGTTTGTTCCATTATAAACATAGTGGATTTGGTATAATGGATCTCTTTTGTTGTGTAGTGCATTTGAAATGAAATTCTGGGGCTATAAATTTTTTAGGAATAGATGTGGTGAGGAAAAATTATGTTTCATAGGACATCCTCAAACTATTGGTCACATTGGTATAGGGAATATAGTTTTAAAGAAATGGGATTTCAATAGTTATCTCAATATATTGGTATCTATAGAATATAAAATTAGGATATATCAAATCCACCATTTATTTTGATGGGGTTTATAATTATAGTGCTTATGACTTAATTATTGAACCACATTACATTTTTCTGTTCTTCACATGGATCTCAGAAACATATTATGAATAAGTGGGATATAATTTAGTCCCTCATGTTTGAACACAACTTCCCATGTTTTGGGGAATTTAGAGGCATGGTCCAAGTTGCATATTCATGGTCATCAATTTTGTAGTTTTACAATAAATATGTTGAGCCTTAATCAAATTCCGTATAATACCTAAAATTTATCTCAAAACCTTAGTAGTCTAGAGTTCATTTTTCGATGTCATTAAATTTCCACACAATCAGAATCATGAAAATTCATCATGATAAAAATATTTTATAATATAAAGTTATATATTAATTTTTTTACAATTTATTCGATCCTTGATCCCATTTACACCACATTATTCATTAAATTATATTTTTCTTATATTAAATATTCTAATAGAAAATGTTTTTTTCATATATTCATGTAATAATTTCTGTGAGTGATTATATTTTTATTGAGGGAGAGGTTTATAATGATCAATATTGTCATTCTGTTTCTATTCCATAAATGGGTAATTTTATATTTTTAGACTCATCACATGTATATTATCTATAAGAACTCAAAAATATCATGTGGTTTATAACATTATATGGTAATTTAATAATCCTAATGAATGATAAAATTGATTACTGAATGTAATTGTATTCTATTTATAGTGATCATATAATTTTCTTCTACCCATGACAATGGTTATTAACTTTTTTTCAATATAGGGTTCTATTTATTATTAATTGTGATAATTTTTTAATTTTTTAACACGTTGAAAATGATGTTACTGAAAATGAATGTAGACACACAATACATTAGATGTATATGAAATTAACACAAAGACATGTTTAATAAATATAGTGTTTCTTCTAATTTTATTGTAAATAAAATAATTGAAAATTCATGTTTAATTGAATATGTTATTCACTATTTTTATAGAAATGGATAAATAAGAGGAATGATAGAATTATCATTTATTTGATAATTAACTAATTGACTATTAATGATCTGTTTTCTTGTCAATTTTTCTTGAAATTAGAATTAATGATTTTAATAATGTTAAATAAATTGTAGCATGAGATTGAATATTCTAAAAGTTTTCCATTATTAGAAAAAGTGATAATGAATCAATACGTCAATATGGAGTAATAATTATTTGTTTTCATAAATATTATTATATGGTGTTTGAATTATCTAATTTTCTGACATGGATAAATTACTTGTGTTTAACAATGAATATTCCTATATTCATTTGAAGTATGAAGTACATTTTTTGGAATTATTTCCTTGTTGAATAATATTGGCTATATTTTTGCTTATTCATTATCTGGATATGTGCCTTGGGTTTTTATGTTTTCCACAGATGGGTGATTAATGTTTAGTAGGTAATATTGAGGTTGTTGTAGTATTGTACACCGCTAATGGTGAGATGTATAAGGATAATAATGATAGTGTTAGGAGTAGAAATACTATGATAGAATTGGATTTCGCTGGAATGTATTCTGAATAATATATTTTTTACATGGTATTAAACTTTATAGAAGTAAAATGGGAAGACTAATTTTTAAATTACATTACATTAACCACTACATAGGGTGTTGTTATGTTTCTTATATACATAAAATTTTTTCCCAGATAATATAGTATTATTTAATGGTATTATAATATTAAATTTTCTAATACATGGCCTTGGTTATTACATGACAAAAGATGTCAAAATTAATGTTGATAATCGTGGACTCTATTGGCTTATTCTAAGAGGGAATATAATATTATTTTAATGTAAATGTTATGTGAAAAGGAATAATATTAATTGGAATAAAAGTTTTTTATAATGAAAAGTGTTATGAAATATGGTATTTGGTTATAAAATTTATAATTAATTAATTAATAAAATAAAAATAGGTAATAAATGATTTTGTAATAAGTGTAGCTCATAAAAATGAATGTATGCATGTATTATATAAATCCCTTTGCATCATACAATAGTTGTTAGTGTGACAGTAACATCATATTGTCATATGACTTTTTGATGTTAATAGTGTGGTTGTTATATATACAATATATATATATGTTATGTGATATCATTATTTATCCCACCCATTTATGCTTGGATAACAAAAAACCAGTGGAATCATGGGGTGGGGGGTGGGGGTTCTTCACAAAATTTTAATAGTGAGGATCGATGATTGACTACCCATAATTTCCCCACTCATTCCCATAGTAGTATTATGTCCCAATTGGAATGGTTGTTATATTACTCATATATGTTAGTGAATATTTTGAATAGATTGAGGATATTTTTCACAAATTTATCTTCAAATATGTAATGAAAATTATTACTATCATCTTAGAATGCATAGGATGTGGTGTATTTATGTACATTATATAGGGTATGTGATTTTATAATTTGATGCCTAACACCAAATGTCTGATGCATATCATACTTGTTGTGGCAGATCATAGAAGCTACTCATTTACTATAAGAAAATTTCATATGTGATGATCAAAAGATGTGATTAATTATATGCATTTTTGGATACATTATCACATGTCACATTGTATTGGACTCTTTTGGAGGGAGATGGCTCAATACATACAATATTATGGAAGAGTGTAGAACTAGTGGGGATGTGGTTGTAGGGTACCATTTTTTGATATTATATTGTATACTCTCTACTATGAGATGTTTAGAGATAGAAAACCTTGATGAGGATTGTATAATAGAAAAACTATTTAGGCAACGAGTGAGTTTAACATTGTTTTTACATGGTTATCAAATTACATCTTGATCAGTTCCACAATACAATCTAGAGATGAACCGACTAAGAATATTGTTAAATTAAACCCATATATATATATATAATATTTTTTCATGATAGTAGTATGAGGTAGGGGATCAGGATAGATTTTTCTACATCATGGTTATTCATGATCAATTTGGTGTTTTTTGTCACTGGTATGTTCTCCATTTTAGTACATGATGTATTTATTTGATATTTTTGACTTCTATATGTAATTACAAATATTTACCTAGGTAATATATTTTTTATTTATCTGGGTATGAGTAGATAGGTATAAAATTATTACCTCTCTCATATAAATGTTCTCATAGTGGAAAATTAGTTCTATTTCTGGAATTGATATCTGATCAGTGGTTGTTTGAATCTTGGGGCCTTATAGTGGATAGAGACTGGTGGTTACTATCATCATTCACATATTATGGGATGTGGTGGGGTAAACATTAGGAGTGGGTTCATAAATTTATATACTCAGTATCCATTTGTTATTCATTATAATTAGGTTATAATTGATTGTTACTTAAAAATGTGTTTTTATCCTTCTTCGTTATAAGAGAGGTATTCGAGTTTGAGTGTTCGATATATGTCATAACTATTGATAGTATATGGAAAAAACTAATATAATTTAACTAAGATAATATGTATTTGTGGTGAGTGTTCCTCACAAATTATGCTAGTTTCCCCTTGGGGGATTATACCTTAGGTATAGACCAATCAATATGTTGGATTAGGGAGGAAGATCCTAGTGTAAAAAAATAATGGTCACTCGAAAACATTCAAACAATAATGTAATTAATTTTTATATAATTATATGAGATAATTATTAATTAATAATATGATTCTGATTTTATTTTTTTGGAAAAAATTGAATTCATTTTATCAATATATATTTTATGGTTAAAATAATTTAATATATATTGATTATGAAATTTTATGCAAAGAATATTATATCATATTCTAAGGTATTGGATGCTAGTACATGTACTATGATACAAAATTCCCCACAAGATGAGGTATGTAATAATGATTTTTCCTTGATAACGATGAAGATGGTAAGATATGGATATTTAGTCACTATTACTAAGGGAAGTGGGTTTCAAATATGTTGTAATGTTAATCCGATATAATGATATGTAATTCCCATATGATTATTATTTCTTAAGGTATACAATACAATTTTTTAATGTGTTTCTAGAGACTATGGATGATTTTATGTCCTTTATCAATGAATATGGTCATAGATTTTACTATATAATATTATGATATTGTTCAATCATCATTTCACTCATATAATATCTATATGGGATGTTATACTCTCATTGGATTTATTTGATGGGGGTTATTTTTCGTAGTGATAAGACATTTTAATCATGAAATAATATAAAATTATTGATTATAAGCGTATCAAGATATATAAAAATAATTATTGTGACTAAGGTATTTTAACATAATAAACATGTATTTTTTTGGTTATTTTGGGGTGCTACATCCACTAGATATGATATGAAATATGTTTTAAAAATTCACTATATTTTCAAATAAAGGAATGGAGTATACACAAGATTATGATTTATAATGTCGTATTCAAGGATTAATGTTGATGTTGGATGAGTATTTCGTTACTTGTTGATTTAATAATTAGATGCTATAATATAGGAATTATCATAAACAAAATCTGGTTAGGGTTTTATTGGTTCACATTGTAAATTTTTTATATCCCTATCTTCTAGGTGAGTGGTTATTAGTATTCAAAAATCATAAGAAGAGTAGATATAAATTTTATCAATTTTTATTAATAATTGGGTAGCATTTATTGTTTGAATAGCCTCAATATTTTTTAGTTTTGAAATATTTTAACCCAGAGAAGGGGAAGAACATGGATGATTCATTGAATATATAGACATATATTCATGTGAAGCATTCTTCTAATTGAGATTTGTAGTAGACTATCCTCCATACTAGGATTAATCATGATGTTTAGGTTTATATATTAGATAATCACTTGTGTAAGTGTCTATTAATTCATATCTATTTAAGATGGTTAATGGATGTAAAATGTTAGAATCATATTAAGTATTATTAAGTAGAAATTTATATTTTATGGAGGAATCACCATAATGATCATATGATGGGATAATTTGTGTGTGAGGAAATGTAGATGATACCTCAACCATTCTGATTTATTAGATACATTATAGGGACACTATGATGTTGGTAAATAACCTAGGGAATACAATGATATATCAGGATAAGAGAATGTAGTGTTGGTATATTTTTATTTTGAATGATGTAATTATGTTGTTAATTAGATATAATGTTTATTTTCAAGTATATGCTTTGAACAAGTGAACTAGAAATATTAATTAGTCATTAAGAATTTTTGATTGTAAATGGTATGATTTAAAAGTGGATTTTATGATCCCAATTTAATTTTCCCCACATTTATATTATTTAGAATGTGTACTTTTGGATGTGTTTAGAGGGGTTTCCCAATTCTTACTTAAAAAAAACTCTCTCTATTAACAGGTCTTCACCATTATCAATTTGAGAGAAAATATGGCTTCATAGAGTAATAATATATATCATTTCAGATTGGAACACGTGATTGATATCATACACCTCAATGTCTCTATATAACTTAATTAATAAATTGTTGAATTTTATAACATAATAAAATAATCATATCTGTACTATATTTTATTTCCATATTTCGTTTCTAGTCTACATATTGGGTAGTTTTCTAGATTTTCATTATTAATGAAAGTGTATTCATTATACATTCGAGTTTTCCAATAACATAATTAATCATTAATTAAATTAGATATAAAATATTGTTGAAATTCATGATATTTCATGTTGTTTTTTAATATTCCATTTTGAGGTACTTGTATGATCCACTTAACCTGACCTCTCAAATCCATATTTCATAAACAAGGACATTACATTATTTTTATGATAATAGATTTAATATCCTACAGAGAAAAACACCAATATAATACTAAAACTGATTATTTCACATATAAGATATGAAATATATTTTACTTCTATTTAATTATAGAATAAAGAAACATTATAAACTGATAAATACAATTCTCTTTGTTTCAAAGGGAAAACAAACAGATAATATATGAAAAAAAAATAATTCCGGAAAACTATTTATGATGTTCAATAATTTCATTCACATTGGATATCCAATACAACATGTATCATATAATAAATTTCTCTATGAAATGGGGAAATTGAAAATAATAGAATTGATGACATGAAACACTTACTAAATGATACACATATCTAAGGTAACCATGGAATAAACCTAGAATATGATTTTTTTAGAAAAAGATAATCAATTTAAATAAATAACAAATTTTAAAATTATAACTTTATATATAAATTATTATAAATGAAATTATATATTTTAATAATACCAATATAATTTTTATGTAATTCATACTATCATACAACAAAATTGTACTATCAATGAATTATTCCAAGAAACATTATCTATATTTGAAAGAAAAATCAAGTCAATATACTAACATGTATATGTTTGAAGATAGTGTATTCTTATGGTTAGAATCATGAAATATTCAATCATTGTTTTTCTTGTGTTATAAGACAATGAATCAATATAAAACATAATATCTCTCCCCACTCATCACTTAATTTAGAATAATGCATTAACAACAATAATAATTTGAAAATTATTATTCAATTCCATATGAAAAATTTAGATGACAAAAAATCATTGATATATATATCTATAATTAATAATATAGTATATCAACACATGATCATGAATTTTTATAATCCATTAATCATCAGTAATTTAAGAACATTCCAACATGTCAATAAAGTGTTCATAGGATCATAACCCAGCTTAAGAATAATTTTGGATGGTCAAACAATACATTATCAAACTTATAAAAATCATCTATATTTTGGATAAAAAAATTATATATTTCAATACTTTTAACCATGACAATAGAATATCAAGTCTTCATTGTTAACATAACTTAATTGCTTTAGTAAAATTATGATGTTCACAATGTGTAGATTTATGATTGTTAGATGGTGTCAATACATAAGAATCCAGGATCAAAATATATCCACATAAATTAGGAGGATACTTTTAAGATAACACATCCTTAAACTAATAAATGTCAACTAATATATATGTTTATAAAGATGAAAAAATATGGCATAAAATAATGGTCTAATGATAACTCCCATGAGGGGGTCATAATTTTTTTGCATTCTGATTTTATTTTCCTCAAATAATGTAATATATATATATATATTATAGGATAATTCAGAAATACCAAAACCTATATGGGATAATCAATTGAAAATGTGGAGGGAATTTTATGTGAAATAGTAAAATGAATTAAAAAACCAATTTACATTAATCTATATAAGGATGATACAGGTCACATGAAAATGTTTTTTTCAAAATATGATGTGAAAAATTATGGAAAATATGTTATTTCAAAGTATTGTCCAATAATTTATCATTAAAAATAAAATAATTTTTAATTACTAAATATGTATCACAAACATTTGATTAAGAAAGGGAAATTTTTAATACTTGAAACATAAATTATTGAAAATCCACAATATAAAAAGATACATTAACCAAAATTGAATTAGATAAACATTTTAAAAATATTATAATAAAATATCATATAACTTAAAATAAATCATGGGTGATGAATTCCATGGGAAAAAATGTTTTTAATAAAATAATATAAGTCACTGAATGTTATTTTATTTACTAAGAAATATTACTAATGGGGAAACAACTGAATTATTAGCCATATAAATATAGTATTTTAAAATTAAATACAATAAAACACATTAAATTTAAAATAGATATACTAATGGTCATTCAATACACAAATCAAATAAAACGTGGTGAAAAATTAATTATGTCACAAAGAATCTGAATTGTGACCAGGATACCCCTTATGAATTGTGTAACACATTAATCAAAATCCCTTGAAAGATATGGATTATAATTAAACATCATATAATAGTAATATATTTTAATTAAATACATATTATCTCAAATATTACATACTAACACCACATTGATGAACATGTTTTTTAAAATACAATTCTAATCTTAAAGAAGGGATAATTTTTATAAAACCATTACATCTTGTTCCTAACTTCCATGAACGTAATTTAAAATCTTGTATCAGAATGTAGGAATCATAATAACATAATTGGGCACCATAGTGATATAAAATTTCATTATATTCTTCAATAAAGGCTATTTTTGACATGAATAAAATCTATTTTCCTCATTAGGTACATATAAATTTTATTGTTAATAGCATTTTTACAGTAGTAATTTTATTATTTATTCTTATTTAATTTCAAAAAGTACATGATAATATAATCTTTTTTAAATATATTCCATTATATTTTATAATGTTAAATTTCCATTCAATGTAATTTTTTTATGAAGCACGATGATGAAATAGAAGATCGTCATGATTATGTGATTCTTAATGCAAGATAGATTTTTTTTATTTGATGAGATAAATTTTGACATAAAATTAACAAAATAAATATCTTTATTTTCATATTGGTAACATACTACATGAGTAAATATTTCATCATAGTCATAAATTACATAAATCAGTATTATTTTTCGATTATGTGGTTAAACATATACAATAAATAGCAAACCAGTATTTAATAAATGATTATATGATAGATTAGTTATAATATGAATTTTAAATAAAATAATGTTATTATATATTGTTACATAGTATCGTATAATAAATTTATAAAAAATTATAACGATATTTATATTTATATTATTTCATTATCTATAAAAAATTATCATTTTACTCTTAGTTATCATGTTTTAAATGATTAAGTTAATGACAAAAATTTATGGATCAAACCATCAATATTTTATAAAGTATATCACATTTGAATTATAAAAAAATAATTAAAATAATATTAATAATTTATTACAATCAATATATCTATAAATTTCAAGTGGTGATGTAAAATTACATTCATTACATGTATGAGGTAATAGTCTTCACAATGCACACGCAATGGTTTTTTATTATTAGATGATGTATTTGAGTAAATAAAAATAATACCCTATTAATAATAACAGAAATGAATATATATTATACTAATATATTATAAATTTGTTTTGAAATGAATTTTGTTGAATAATACTATAATAAAAAACTATGTTTTTGATAATATAGATGTGATGGACCTGAATTTTCCATTGATATAACCATAAATTTGATTATCTTATTCTAACTATTATTGAAAAGGGGAATATATATTTTTTGTTATTAATAGACTAAAATATCATATTTTTATTGATCAATTTTAAGGTAATGTATAGAGACCCATAACTTTCATTTGTAGATATTATATATAGATCAATGATTATTCTTTATATGTTATAATTTTCCATTCAAGAATGGTATATGTTATGTTTCATTGGATACAAGAAAAAATATAAACTAGGTTCATATTTATTCAATAATGTCAACCACCTATATATTTCTACCTATTGGGAATCTTAGAAATATATTCATAATTCATTTCTTCATAAAAATTGAAAAGAATTATAAAAAATATGAAAATTGATGTTTAGTATTTGTAAAAAAGAATCATAATTTATCATGAAATAAAATTATGAGAAAAAAGTTTATGGGAACATGATATTAAAATTTTAAAACCATACCATGCATATCATTGGTCACAATAATGAATCATGGACTAAATCATGGTAGTTTAAATGGCATTATTCTTAATTAAATCAATGAACATGTTCCATGATAACATAACATTTTAATAAGAGCAAGAACTTTGAAATAAATATAAGAATGGAAAATAATTTACGTTGATTTCATGGATCACTCAAAATACTGTCAAAGTGGAATGGTTTTATTCCCCCAAAAAATCATGGTTCTCTTGAGTTTGTTACAAGACTACCATAGTAGAATATGTCCCTTAATGAACAAGGCCCACTCTCCATTCCAATCCCATTTTTCTAATTAGATATCAATATTTACCCAATGCATTGAACATAGATATATTGTCAAACACACCTATAGAAAATAAATATCATACATATGTGTTCCCTAGTATCATAATCCCTTCATCATTTTTGTATCCATAAAAATAAATGGTTTTCATATACAATTCCTCATAATGATACCAATATAAAGGGAACATATCACATAAAAATCATGACATCATAAAAATAAACCAACCACATGGGGAATATAGGTGGTATAATTTTATTACAATCCATGAAAAGTATATGAAGTATTGATGTTCTTTATCTTTTATGAATTGATATAACACTAAACATTCATGACAACATTCTTGGGGAAAATAAACTTTTCATTTTGATATCAATTTTGAAAAAATATACAAAAATAAAAGAAAAATATTGTTTAAAAATAACTATATAAACTTTTAAATGGTCATTAAAATGATTAATTAATTATTATCGTTGGAAAATCCATTGATTTCATATAATTTAAAATTAAATTGTTTCAAAACTATTATTAGAAAATTAACAATGTACCTTATTTTTTAAGTGATAAAAATAAAGCATTAATAATTTTATATAAAATTTTAAACATTTGTAATTAAAATTAAAATAAACATAGTTAAATATGAAATATATTTTCAAAAATATTTTTAGAACATACGGATATGGGTGAAACATTTTTTTACTATATGTCACGACCCGTCCTCGGGGCCCGTGCCGTGACTACCCCAAGCCCGCCTTCCATAGGCTAGGGGCTGGAGACTAGCGCCAAGGCGTAAATCCCAGTAAAAAGGGAAGGCATTGCCTTTGTAAAGTAAAGAAACACCATAGAGTAAGAAAGTGGAAAAGTAAACACTTCGTAAAAACAGAGTACAGCTGAAAGTGCGGAAAAGTAAATGGGCCAGTATACAAACCCAAACTGAAAGTAAAGTATAAATCGAAAGGGAAAACAACAACTGTAAAGTTAAAGCCGCTACGCCGAGCTGTCCACTGGAAATCCCAGCAGAAGGGTGGGTACAGATAGCTCCACTGCTCCTTGGGTCCCACCGTCCGCTCCGAGCACGTCCTGCCCAGTGGTCCACCTCCAGGTACTGTCCTGCTCTGCGAGCCTCAACCACGATCACTGATGTCCGTCGTCTGCAACCAACACAATGTAGTGCGTGCATAGCCCGTGCAGGGGTTAGTATAAGCTACTCAGTAGGGACCCCGGGACCCCCGAAGGTCTCCCTAAATCCACAAAGGATAAACCACATAAGAATGATACAATCACGAAATAACAACCGAAATTGCATAGGTATATGCCCATACATATACCTAAGTCATCAATTCCAAAATGCTCCAACCTCCGAGCCCAAGTACAACTCATTCCACATAGGAAAGAAAAATGAAATCTACACAGGATAGCACAACACAATCCACACAGGAAAGCAACATGATTCAGCTCACACAAGTATACATCATCGAAAAGGTGAAAGAGATGATCTGACATAGATACTGAATCATCTAAGCTGGGACCCACATAAGATACAAGACCAGCCGTCTTCATTGTTTCATTAATGCTGGGAGCCACATAGGATACAAGACCAGCACTGAATCATCAAAGCTGGGACCCACATAGGATACAAGACCAACACAGCTAGGACCCACATAGTATACAAGACCAGTTATCTTCATTGATTCATCTATACTGGGACCCACATAGGATACAAGACCAGTATTGAATCATCTAAGCTGGGACCCACATAGGATACAAGACCAGCACAGCTAGGACCCACATAGGATACAAGACCAGCTGTCTTCATTGATTCATCTATACTAGGACACACATAGGATACATGACCAGTATTGAATCATCTAATCTGGGACCCACAAAGGATACAAGACCAGCATGGATGGGACCCACACAGGATACAAGACCAACACTCTTCATCGTCGCAGTCCACTAAGGATCTCTGCACAGTCGTCGTCACAGTCACAGAAGCAGTCGCAACCAGCTCTAGGTTTCCCACACACAGCAAGCTCGTTCGGGAGGGTCCGCTCCACGAGCCGAGAGACTGATACATCAACTGTCTCAAATTCCAGAGTTGATGTATCCAAAAGTTTTGTATCATCAACAGGAACTCAACGCAACAGACGGCGCGTCAATCGGACGCCCGGTTTGAGAGTTGTTGGATTTTCCGTTACAGGGGCCCGGTTGGTTTCTAAGGCAAAAACAACCCGACTGTACTCCACCTACATCCAAACCGCGAGCAGAGTATGCCAAAAAAATTGTCTCGGTAAGAGGAACACAACAAACCTGATGGCACGTCAATCAGACATCCGTAGCTCAAGATATGAGCGTTTCCACTCTGAGGGCCCGGTTGGTTTCGTGTACGAACCAACCCGGCCAAATCCAAAGTAATCCAAAACATTGAGTTCAATATACCGAAACGACATTCTCGATCCAAGGATCGCATCTCCACTGACGGCACATCGTTTGGTGGTCTGTAGCCCGAGTTATGGGCATTTGAATCCAAGCCGCTCGGAAACGGGGGTTTCGGGCCCGGGCCGTCCCGGCCCGAGACCCCCCCGGTTGGCCCGAACGGGGTCGACCCGCCCCGTACAGGGTCGACCCGGCCCGGCCTGGCCTAGCCCGGCCTGGCGGACCGGCCAGGCGCCGGTCCGACGCAAGGCAGCGCCCTGGGGCCGAGCTGATTTGAAAGGGGGGGGGGGGGGCGCCTACCCCCCTTTGTGAAACCCCCCCCCCCCCCCACCACCACCATTATGGGGGGCCATTTATGCTGCCCGGGGGAATTTAATTCCCCCTGTTTCCACCTTTCCGGCCGGCCCGACTTGGCCGGCTGACTTCTTCTCAACAGGACCGGCAAAGGCCGGTCCTCTTCTCTGGCTTCTGACACCGGTGGCCCGGCTGGCCGCCGGTCACCTTGTTCTGCCGCAGCTCGGAACCGGTCGCGTCCTTCGTCGTCCGGGGCGGTGCGACGACACCGCGCCCCTCCGCCGCGGCCCCACTCCATCTGCGGCGCCTTCAGTTTCCTTCGACGCGGTGCGACGGCGTCGCGTCCGTGAAATTCTTTCCACGGCGCGGCGCGACGGTGCCACGCAATAATTGTCGTGCGATTCCCGCGTGGTGTGACAACACCACGCCATCTCGTTCCATCTGCAAGAAACAATCAAGAACAAAGGAGGGGGTTCGGCCGTGTTTGTGCAGTCCGGACCCCCTCTTGTTAAACAATAACATTTATTCATTATCCTAGATGTTCGACATTCTAGAATCAATAATTGAAAAATTAAATAAAACAACAACAATCCCCTACCTCGGTTTCAAGAGCGGACCACGTCAACAAACCACGGAAGACAAGCGTCGCGGAGGCTAGGCCTCGTGGAAATCGGCGTCGTTCCGTCAACGTTGGTGGAAGAAGCGCTCGGTGAAGTTGAGTCGAGTCGAGTCGACACTCTCAGAATATTTTTTGGGCGACTGTGCTTCCCATCATTGCTCCGGTTGAAGAAGTTAGAAGGTGTTTCTTCACGTTCTTTGGAGACAGGGATCGTTCTTCTTCGAGAGGTTGAAGGTCTTCTAAAAGTTCTTCTCCTCTCTTTAGTTCTCCCCACAAAGTTTATTCCAACCCAAAGAGAAGAATAGAATCTCTCATTTTAATGTTGGCAACATGATTTCAAAAGAAATCAAACACTCAAAATAATTAATTAAGTTGATTCAATTAATTAAATGCAAAGTGTTGGCAAGAATTTAAAAAGATTGAAATTCAATTAAAACAACACTTAACTCACCTTATTAATTAAACAAGTTGTCAACATTAAAGTGGGTGTTGTGGGAGTTTTAAGGGGTGTTGAGGAGTTATGCTTCATGTGGGCCCCCCCACACTTAATCCTCTCAAGGGAGGTTAAGTGGATGTGGGTCCCACCTCTAACTTCCATTGGAAGGATATAACCAACATGGTTAAAAATATATATAAAATGTGTTTCCACATTTTATTTAACTTCTTTTTAATTCCCCCAAAACTAACTCTCAACCCGCAAAAAATGAAACCTCGGAAAAGGTCTCCTTAAGCGAAAATCGACGCTGCGAGTTCATCGGTGCCCTCGGAATTCGATTCTGGGTAATAGTTCAAAAGTTAGAAATTCCCGCTCGTTCGTTCACTGAACGTACCTAAGCCAAACTTCGGAAAATGATACCGGGCACACCGGACCTTGGAATCAGGTGCCGTTAGAAACTGCGTTCTTGTAAAATCCCAAAGAAAATTAATAAAAAAATTTCCTTTAATTTTACGGGTCTTTACATTACTCCCAGCACATGGCTTTACGTCCCCGTAACGCTTCAACACAAACTAGGGATACAATGGTGGTAGAGCTAGGCGGTAAGCCACCTCGCCAATTCTGCTGAGGACCTGGAAGGGTTCGATGAAGCATGGAGACAACTTGCCACCTTGGACAAACCTCCTTAATCCATGTCTTGGTGAGACCCGCATGAAGACGTGGTCACCATCCTCAAACTCTAGTGGCCTCCACCTCCTGCCAGCGAAAGACTTCTGTCAGCTCTGAGCTGTCTTCATCCTCCCCTGGATGACCTGGACCTTCTCTATCATGGCCTGGACAACCTCTGGTCCCAAAAAGAGCTACTATGATTTCTTCTTTTACGATTAAGAGAAATCTCGTCTCATCCCTTGGATGAACCATGTTCTTTTCCTAATACAGTCAATCCGATGTGGATGATATTAATCCATACCAAGGATGACGTTGTAAGGCCTCGACGCTACTACTAAGAGATCCAACCGTTACACTCGCCTCCAAGGGTTGAGTCACACTGTCGGCATCAGTGTGTGGTAACTGGGTCTCCTCCAGTAGATGTCTCACAAGTGAGGGTCAAGTCAACAGTCAAAACTGGAACCTCTTAGTAACAACAAAAAAGAGGACAGGAATGAAAACTCACAAGGTATGCATCTTTTATTATTGCAGCTCATAATACAAAGACACTACACAATAGCAACAAGGAACTAGATGTACAAAAGACGTATCCACTAGTCCCACTCCTGTCCATTTTCTCCCAGAGCTCCATGATCGAAGGCCTCATCTGCCTGATGCTGAGCTCTCGCATGTCCACCGACTCCCTGCGGTCGAGGCGGACCTCCTGGTGGTGGTGGTAGAAACACCTCGAAGTGTCTACCACCATCGGCTACTCAACCAGCTCATCTGCCTCATCCTCCTGCACCCTGCGGACCACCGTGGCCGAACCTCTGTCTGGGAGGTCCCTCTACCACCTGCTGGTCATCTGTTTGACGAGTCGGGCAGTCTCGAGCCATGTGTCCTTTCACGCCGCATGCGTATCAATGCCTACCCCTCGGGAAGCTGGCTCTCCTTCATGTGCCCCGCATAACTGAATCTTCATCCAGTGACTGCCCATCTGATGGTCTGGCCCGTTTGGACCTCTGCATCACTTGTCTACTTCCAATTGCAGAAGACGCTACTACGGGAAGTTCTGCGGAGGGCCCTGTCATTGGAGTCTTCTCGGCGAGAAAACTCTCCACTAGAAGGGCTCTCTCCAACACCTCAGCCTGTGTCAGAATGTTGAGGGAGATCATCGAAGCCCTGATCTTGTGCCTCAGTCCCTGCTCGAAGGTATGGGCCCGGAAGAACGGATCCTGTACCATATCTGTGGAGTAGCATGAGAGATCAGTAAACCTTGCCGCGTACTGGGCTACTGTCATGCTTCCCTGCCGCAGCTGTAGTAGCTCCTGGATGCGCACCGCTCGGAGGGTGGCTGGGATGAACTCGGAGCGGAAGATGCTCTCAAAGTCCATCCAGAGAAGAGATGTCTCGTCGTGCACCTGTAGCATCAAGCTCCACCATCGGCCCGCTGCTATGTGCAGTAGGCTCGCTGCGAGGATCACCATGAGGTATGCTGGTGTCCTCACTAGCCTGAAAACTCGTACGACTACCTCCAGCCAGTCCTCGGCTGCCTAGGGGTCCGTCTCCCCATGGAACCTGGGTGTTCACTGGCGCTGGAACTCGTGCATCCCGCTAAGGTGACGTGCATCGTCAGCGGATGGTGATGGATGTATCGGTGGTTCGGCGGGTAGAGCTACCGCCGATCCCACTGCTGACAAAAGGCAGTGCACCGCGGCCCCGTCGCTCGGTGGGCTGTCATCACGCTCGACTCTCGGAACCCTAGTTGGCTGCCATCGTGGGGCCATCCTGAAAAGGAAACAGGTGCGCCACGGTCAGAACAGTATACCTGGTGAGCTGATATAAAGTAATCACAAAGAAAATTTTGAAACACACACGCAATCAATGTTTTCGTACATTATGTTGGAAATCAGAAGTCAGGGTCCTGGTGTACGGATACGTCAGCCGCCGCACCAACACTGGACTCCCTGGACTGATAACCACACCCAATATGCTAAACACTATTTCTTCACATAGAAAAGATCGTAGTTCACGGTAGAACTGAACTCCTCTGATACCAATTTCTCACGACCCATCCTCGGGGCCCGTGCCGTGACTACCCCAAGCCCGCCTTCCATAGGCCCGGGGCTGGAGACTAGCGCCAAGGCGTATATCCCGGTAAAAAGGGAAGGCATTGCCTTTGTAAAGTAAACAAGCACCACAGAGTAAGCAAGCGGAAAAGTAAACACTAAGTAAAAACAGAGTACAGCTGAAAGTGCGGAAAAGTAAATGGGCCAGTATACAATCCCAAACTGAAAGTAAAGTACAACTCGAAAGGGAAAAGAGAAACTGCAAAGGAAAAGCCGCTACGCCGAGCTATCCACTGGAAATCCCACCTGAAGGGTGGGTACAGATAGCTCCACTGCTCCTCGGGTCCAGCCGTCTGCTCCGAGCACATCCCGCTCAATGGTCCACCTCCAAGTACCGTCCTGCTCTGCGAGCCTCAACCACGATCACCGCTTTCCATCGTCTACAACCAACACAACGTAGTGCGGGCATAGCCCTTGTAGGTGTGAGTATAAGCTACTCAGTAGGGACCCCGAGACCCCTGAAGGACTCCCTAAATCCACAAAGGATAAACCACAGAAGAAAGATACAATCACGAAGTAAGAACCGACACTGCTTATGTATATTCCAATACATATACCTAAGTCATCAATTCCAAAATGCTCCAACCTCCGAGCCCGTGTACAACTCAGTACACACAGGAATGTATACGTATTCCAAACAGGAAAGAAAAATGAAATCCTCACAGGATAGCACAACACAATCCACACAGGAAAGAAACATGATTCAGCTCACACAGGTATACATCATCGAAAAGGTGAAAGAGATGATCAGACATAGATACTAAATCAACTATATTGGGACCCACATAGGATACAAGACCGGTCGTCTTCATTGTTTCATTAATGCTGGGACCCACATAGGACACAAGACCAGCACTGAATCATAAAATCTGGGACCCACATAGGATACAAGACCAGCTGTCTTCATTGATTTATCTATACTGGGACCCACATAGGATACAAGACCAGTATTGAATCATCTAAGCTGGGACCCACATAGGATACAAGACCCGCACAGCTAGGACCCACAAAGGATACAAGACCAGTTGTCTTCATTGATTCATCTATACTGGGACACACATAGAATACAAGACCAGTATTGAATCATATAAGCTGGGACCCACAAAGGATACAAGAACAGCATGGCTGGGACGCACACCGGATACAAGACCAGCACTCTTCATAGTCGCAGTCCACTGAGGATCTCTGCACAGTCGTCGTCGCAGTCACAATAGCAGTCGCAGCCATCTCTAGGGTTCCCGCACACGGTAAGCTCATTCGGGAGGGTCCACTCCACGAGCCGAGAGGCTGATACATCAACTTTCACAAAGTCCAGAGATGATGTATCCAAAAGTTCTATATCGTCAACAGGAACTCAACGCAACAGACGGTGCGTCAATCAGATGCCCGGTCTGAGAGTTATTGGCTTTTCCGTTCCAGGGGCCCGGTTGATTTTTAAGGCAAAACCAACCCGAACGTACTCCACCTGCATCCAAACCTCGGGCGGAGTATGCCAAAAGATCTATCTCGCTAATAGGAACACAACAAAGCTGATGGCACGTCAATCGGACTTCTGTAGCTCAAGATATGAGCATTTCCGCTCCGAGGGCCCGGTTGGTTTCGTGTACGAACCAACCCGGCCGAACCAAAATTAATCTGAAACCTTGAGTGCGATATACCGGAACAACCGTCTCGATCCAAGGATCGCATTGCCGCTGACGGCGCGATGTTTGGAGGCCCGTAGCCCGAGTTATGGGCATTTGAATCCAAACCGCTCGGTAACGGGGGTTTCGGGCCCGGGCCATCCCGGCCCGAGACCCCCCGGTTGTCCCGAACCGTGTCGACCCGCCCCGGACAGGGTCGACCCGACATGGCCTGGCGGACCGGCCAGACGCCGGTCCTGCGCAAGGCAGTGCACTGGGCGCGCTGCCAGCTCGGCCGAAGGCCGAGTTGATTGGAAACGGGGGGCGCCTGCCCCCCTTTGTGAAACCCCCCCCCCCCATTATGGGGGGCCATTTATACTGCCCTGTGGAATTTAATTCCCCCGGTTTCCACCTTTCCGGTTGGACCGACTTGTCCGACTAGCTTCTTCTCAGCAGGACCGACAAAGTCCGGTCCTCTTCTCCGGCTTCCGACACCGGCGGCCCTGCTGGCCGCCGATCATCTTGTTCCGCCGCGGCCCAGAACCGACCGCGGCCTTCATCGTCCGGCACGGTGCGACGACACCGCGCCCCTCGGCTGCGACCCCGCTCTGGCCGCAGTGCCTTCGATTTCCTTCGACGCGGCGCGATGGCGTCGTGTCCATGAAATTCTTTCCACGGCGCGACACGACGGCGCCGCACAATAATTGTCGTGTGATTCCCGCGTGGTGCGATGGAACCACGCCATCTCGTTCCATCCGCAAGAAACAATCAAGAACAAAGGAGGGGGGTTCGGCCGTGTTTTTGCGGTCCGTCCCCCCTCTTGTTAAACGATAACATTTATTCGTTATCCTCGGAGTTCGACATTCTAGAATCAAGAATGGAAAAATTAAATAAAACAACAACAAACCCCTACCTTGGTTTCAAGAGAGGACCGCGTCAACAAACCATGGAAGACAAGCGTCGCGGAGGTCGGGCGTCGCGGAAATCGGCGTCGTTCCATCAGCGTTTGTGGAAGAAGCGCTCAGTGAAGTTGAGTCGAGTCGAGTCGACACTCTCAGAATACATTGTGGGCGGCGGTGCTTCCCTTCCTTTCTCCGGTTGAAGAAGGTAGAAGGTGTTGCTTCACGTTCTTTGGAGACGGGGATCGTTCTTCTTCAAGTGGTTGAAGGTCTTCTAAATGTTCTTCTCCTCTCCTTAGTTCTCCCCAAAAAGTTTATGCCAACCCAAAGATAAGAATAGAATCTCTCATTTTAATGTTGGAAAAATGATTTCAAAAGAAATCAAAAACTCAAAATAATTAATTAAGTTGGTTTAATTAATTAAATGAAAAGTGTTGGAAAGAATTTCAAAAGATTGAAATTCAATTAAAACAACACTTAACTCACCTTATTAATTAAACAAGTTGTCAACATTAAAGTGGGTGTTGTGGGAGTTTTAAGGGGTGTTGAGGAGTTAGGCTTCGTGTGGGCCCCACCACACTTAATCCACTCAAGGGAGGTTAAGTGGATGTGGGTCCCACCTCTAACTCCCTTTGGGAGGATATAACCAACATGGTTAAAAAATATATAAAATGTGTTTCCACATTTTATTTAACTTCGTTTTAATTCCCCTAAAACTAACTCTCAACCCGCATAAAACACAACCTCAGAAAAGGTCTCCATAAGCGATAATCGACGTTGTGAGTTCATCGGTGCCCTCGGAATTCGATTCCGGGCACCAGTTCAAAAGTTAGAAATTCCCCCTCGTTCGTTCACTGAACGTACCCGAGCCAAACATCGGAAAATGATTCCGGGCACACCGGACCCCAGAATTAGGTGCCGTCCGAAACTGCGTTCTTTTAAAATCCCAAAAAAAATTAAGAAAAATTTTCCTTGAATTTTACGGGTCTTTACACTATACAAGTATAAAATTTCTATTTTCTAAATAAATATATTTTTATACTCTTAATTACAGAATTGAGGAAAAATATTGTAAAATACATATTTCGAATAAATAAAATGAGGAAAATGAATTTTCATTTTTTTTATGAGTGGTATTCCTACATATTTTATCATTTGAGGAATATTCATAATTATTCTAAAACAAACAATGTGATTGTGATATAAATTTTTTAACATAAGTTCACCTAGACCCCAAAGCACTATAACGTATTATATAATAAATTAAAATTTATTATATGTCTATAAATGTATACTTTAAATAATTATTATATCATATTAGAGTCTTTTATAACATTTCAACAAAAAAAATATCATTAATTCCTTATTAAAATCGTCAATTTTAAGTGATAAATGATTTTTGTATCATGCATATTTTATTCCATTTGAAACAACAATTATATATTTTCATTATTATATCATATAAATAATATTAATAATGATATTAATGTTATATTTATTTGTTATATAATTCCTCAGTTTCCTTTATATTATGTATTTATAGAAAATAAAACTACACCATTCATGTAGACTGTATGCAACACGTGCGCATGAACATTATATTCATTTTCGATGAATATATTGAAAGAATTATAAATAAATATTGACCATTATTGAGTTACTATGTATTTATATATATATATATATCATATATGTTACTTAAATCTATCCTTGTATCCATCCAAGTAATATCGAAATGAAGATTGAATCACATCGTTTCATGTTGGTTGCAATTTATATAGACGCATGAGATGTGTTATCATTTTCTATTAGATTTGATGGTAAGTAAGTAGATGTTGAATTATAAGTAAATTCATTTTACTAATATCTAATATAATCATTAAATACATAATAATACCAATCTTGAAATGATTTTGGTCTCTATGTAGAGATGGTATGTCATGTATATTCATGAGGCATCCATTCAATTATCATTTGATGGGAAAGATGGTGAATATTTTTTTAATTACATAAATAAAATTTTAGAGTTATTACTATTATGATTTATTATTTATGATAATTTTTGTATGTTTATAAGTACAATTAAAGAGTATCAATGAAGCAGATTGAGTTGGGATATTACATCTTTATTCAAACAACACCTTCAAATCATATCTAAAGGGATATAGAGATATAAATTTGTGAAAAAATTCCAAAAAGTAATTGAATTGGCAAGTTAATAAGAGTATTTAGATGATATTGGATTACATGAAGGAACAATCTGTGGAAATGAAATTATGGATGATATTCCCTATTATAATTGAGGTTAGGGGAACTTTTGGAATTTCATGAAATATTAAATTATAAAAAATTCATTCTCAATAATAATTCCTATGAGTCATCATATATTAAATTATAATGTATTATAGGGTTGTGATCCTAACTACCAAAACAATTTAGAATTGATTTTATTCCATTTTAAACCTTATCATTTTGATTAATCCTTAGATAAATAACTCAATTTTAACAATGGTAAATCATTTATCAATATTAAAGGGTTCTACATATTTCATTTAAGATTAAAATTTTTTCATATATGTAAAATTTATCTAAAATGTGTAATTTTAATATTTTTTTGATATTTAAAGATTTATTAAATTATTATTTTGATAAAATATAATTTTTTTCAATTATGAAATTATTTATTTAATATTGATTAAAAGTAAAAAAGGTAATGTGGGAATTTTTTTATAATTTTTTACCATAATAGAAATATTCTACATTTACCTATAAAATACTTGGCTAACTATAAATCACTCAAATCGTATATCATGTAATATTTTAAAAATCATTTATTTTATTTTTCTAATTAGTGAGTAAATATTTTTTTCCATTGTGTATTTATTTTTGGTAATTGTATAATACTAAAAACTATAAATAAATTTTGATCACAAATATAATTTAAATAATCAAAATATGTTTATTAATTTTCATTCATAACATATTTTGACACTATGTGAACACATAATGAATATTTAAATCTACATGTGTAACATTTTGTAACATTATTTAAATTAATATATTAATATCATTTATTATAAAGTACCCTTTAAAAGATTAAATTTCTATAGTAATAATACAAGGGTTTTATTAGATTAATATAATAAAAATTATGTTGAAAACCTTTGGATTTAGTACATATTTTTAATCTATAACAACCTTATTTACCCTTTAATAAGGTTATAACTTCAAACAAGGTTAGAATTCATATTGACTAAAATGGGGGTTAATTAAAAAATATAATCCTCATAATTTAAAATATTTATTCCATTTTATGTATTTAAATATAATCAATTTCGTCAAATAATTTTTAATGTATGTTCACAAAATTCCAAAAATATATATTCATTACAAATAAATATTCAGATAATAAAAGTGGATTTATTATTATCATATGTCTGGATAAATATTTTTTTAATTTTATTAATCAATTAATGAAAAAAAATATATTAATTTAAATAAAAAATTTTACTTATATAGTTATATTTTATATTATGAAACAAATACACTGTTGACATAAAACCATATCCTAAAAAATTATTTCTTTTTCTTTTATGTTAAATTTTATTATAATTTACAATCAATTGATAACAAATGAATTTGTTTTATAAATATATAACATTATGTTATTTATAATTAATATGGCCTTAATATAACAACCAATCCAATGCCTATGGGATAACTATAATTTTATATAATAATATATCAATACTATATCATGGTTCACATTACTCAGTGTTTCATATAACACATGTTATTGAAGAGATTAATTTTTTCTGAAATAAAAATATTTCAAATTTTATTAGGGTGATATAATTTTTGCACCCATATAATAAATTACTCCCCAAATATATTAATGCCTACTATAAATAGATGATGAAATGTCTACCTCATCACATACCTAGGTTTCCTCTCCGCTTTCTTAAATTGGTGGCTTCACCAAAAAACATTGACTCGTGAGTGGTCCTATTTTTTTATTTATTTATCTATGGGATCAAGATTTATTATTAGATTCAGTTCAGAAGATATATAATTCCCATGTGGTAAAACCTCTTATTTTAGTACATGTTATGTATCATATTCATACATCCTGAGGAGAGATACATGGAAGAAATATTGAACATGAGACAAATTTGGTGGAAGCTAAATCGATATGAACCCATACATATATTATCATGTACATAAAAAATCAATATTCTTCAGTCATAGAATTATCTTTGTTTAAAATATATTCTACCTCTTCCAGTGAGATATTGAAATGAATATCATTCCACTATGTCAAGACTACAGATTTTTCCAATTAATATCAGTGTAATTTTTTATTGACTCTGAGCTTCATTTTTGTGAAGTTGAATGTTTATAATAATATCTTCCATTTTATAATCTATTTAAGGTCCCAAAATATTTTTTGATGATTATTGTATCATGTTGGTGTTCTACACATCCAAAAATTGAGGGATTAATTTTAATCTATATCAATATTTGGTTGAATGAAGTTATAATAAGAATATATCTCCAAAATAGTTGTTGATCCACACAACATTTTACATAAATATATTAATCTCAAAACCTTACTTCTAGTGTTTTAATGGTCCTCTATTAATTAAAATAAATATATGAATCGCAAGAAGTAATGATATTTACCTATGTATATAGATACTCTTAATGACTTATCCAATTCAGCGTGTTAAACCATGGATACTGATAAGATAATATAGATGGTGGTTAACTGTGAAATATTATTACATTCATAATCTATATAAGAGTATGTTGGTCATAATAGAAATATTCTCAAATGTAACTGATGTGGGTTGATATCTATTGGTGACTGACTACAACCCAAATAGAATTACTCACATTAATTTTTTTTGGATCATAATGAGAACGTCCATTATGATGTTTTCCAATTTTCATTCATGTAGGGGTAGTGGATTATACATCCCTTTATACACATGTCTCAAAAATTTATCATGATGATATACAATTCACTAGGAAACATACTTTTTAATATCTTTGTTTATTCCATCCAACCAAAAATACTCATTCAAATATGAATACATCTTGATATATCTAGGATGTGTAGATAAATATAAATTATGGGCACCATACATAAGCTCCATCATTAAATATTCTACCAAATAGACACATAAACAGTTAAAAATCCATGTTTTTCTTTTATAATCAATGTATAAATATAGAATATTTCTATCCATATTTTGTAATTAATAATATTCCGTTTGTGCCTCTTGAATATTCACATGGATTGATAGTTAAATACTCTTTTAATATTGATAATATTTTTTTCACTAATACAATGTTTTTATATCCACGAATTCAAACTATTATAATATTAAATCTTTACTTATCCTCTTCCTTGATATTATAGAAATTATTATCTAGACACAATGAATCAACCTTGTTTTCCTTCGTGAGGATGTAATGTATTGACTTGAAATAACCATTAATCAACTCAAAAAAACTAATGAAGAGCATTTTGAGATATTTTTTATTCAATATATTATTTAAAAAATTGTAATCAGTATATATGTGACACCATTCATCATAGACATAGTTCCTTAAAATATTTATTTAAAAAAATTCCACATCTAACTATTTATAATGAGTACGGTAATTATTGAAATGAAGCATAAACTATCATGAGCCAGAAGCTATATCCATATCAGTCTTCTTGAGTACACATCTTAATTGATTCATTTAATAATCAATATTGATTAAATCTCGTAATACATTATAGGTTAGTGTAATCACATGTATACGAACTAGAATTTTAATTTTTTCATTAAAAAATTAATAACATTCATTCATCCGAAGGATGATCAATCTGTTATTAATTAATTTGGTGAGTGGGTTTGATATCCTAGAAAAACTCTTTACAGGTCACCAATAATATCATGAAATTTATGGATCATAATCACAGTTATTGGTTTTGGCCAATGTTCAATAACAACTATCATTGAATGGTATAATGATATTCCTACACATAAGATTATGTGAAGCAAGAATGAGACATTTTGAAGACAAAACCCACACATGGTAAACCATATATAAACCACATCCTTCCATTGGGGTTTTATCACAATTATAAAATGATATTATATTTCTTCATTAAACATAGAATATATAATAATTTCATCAATAAAAAATAACACAATATAATTAGGTTAACATATAACGACTCTATTTATTAAATCCATTAATTTAATGTTGTAATTAGTAAGTACAAATAGAATTAAAATAATTACATAGTGTATATACATTGTATGAAATGTTTTCATAGATATATGATCCTAAATAACCATGAATTTATGATATCTAGATTCATGATCAGTATTGAAAATGTAATGAGCTTTATGAAATTGATCAAGAATCTCTTTGATATATGGTAAATGGTAATATTTCAGGATATCAGCTTTCGTATGATTGTTGATAATCAATTTAAACTATAAATTGTCAATATATTCTCATAAATAAAAGAATTTCTTCATCCCAAGGTGATGTAGATAGGAATATTATTCCCTTTAGTATGGTTCTCCTATTTCCAGTTCTTTAATTTCAATAACTCAATCAAGGAAATTTTATATGGGGCCATGAAAATAGGTATAGCCCCATGTATGTGTTATATTGAAAAATCAACATCATGATTTGATAGAAGACCATAAAAATTATCCAATAATAAATCAATACACTCTTGTACAATAGTTGTGTCTTTGACGTTGAGTTTCTCCCAAATCATTTATGATAGGTTCTACATTTTATTAGGGATAAAGACCCATATGATTGATGTAATTTCTATCAAAACATTATTTTTTTATCCCAATAATATGGTATATAAAATTATTTCATAAAATTAATTGTAAATATACATCATTAGAAAATTAGTTTGGATATATGTAATGAATTACATTCGATACACAAAATAATATCATATTTGACTTAATGTATGATAATAATATTTGTAGTAAACATATTCTTAAAAAAACTAGAGAAGTATCATAAAAATGGTAAGTGATAATTGTTCCATTATGGGTATCAAAATATAACACAATATCTAATATTTAATTTCTTATAGTGATAACCAACTAATTATCCATAGATTAAAAATAGTGTGAATATCCAAAATCAAATAAGAAAATATCAGTTTTAAAGAGGATTGGCATTGTACCTCTCAAAAACAATTTAATGTATCTATCATCATAAATTGTTAATGAATTAATTTTAAACTGACGACAATATTAAAGGGTTATTGAGGTCTATTATAATCATTAATTGATGTCTTGGAGAACAAGTTATAATACTACCCACATTCCATTAATTTAATATAGAGGATGTGGGTGGTGGGTTTTTTAATATTTAATTCTATATGAAACATGATATATTTTATTATTGTCACTTCAGTATTTTATTTCCTTACATCATTCCAGTCCACAATTATAGAATTTACTAGTTCCCTTAAGTAAATTTCAATCATGTATCATTCAAAAATTCATGCATAAATTTTGTATCAATAGACATCTATATGGTATTTATAATTTCTATTTACTTCCATTTTAGTTTCTTTCCTATGAGTGGGATTTATGGGAACCCTTAATCTCATTCTACACCTTCTGGTCACATCAAACATATTTCCTCCTAGACTCTTAAGACCATTTTTCATATCCATCATTAGATTCACTGTTTTATTCAATAGAGTTATCGAAAATCCTTTGTTTCTTGATGGATGTTAATAATAAAATTGAACCTCAAATTTCTTGTTAAATATTTTTCATAAGAGACAGTAAATTAATCATCCTACTATTTATCGTAAGAAATTATTTATCCATTTTCCATAATGAATATGATAGAAAGAATTTATTTTAAATTAATATGTTGAAAGTTAAAAATAACATATAATTTAATTCTACATGATCCCTCATGATTTTTAGAAGTTTCTACTATATATCGTCTTCACTTACTTATATGGAATATCAATAATAACATTCTATAGTTACAAATATTTATTAATTGAACCAATGGTAATAGTCCTTTGACCAATGAAAAGTAGATCATTGGTCCAACTTATAGAAGGTTGAAAAATACCACATGAAGGACTCAATACAATTTTATTCCATCTTATTATAGATTAGAATATCAACATTATCCATTTCATGAGAATACAATGTTAGTGTAGACAAAAAATATTCAAACTCTCACAACCATCAATATAACAAGAGTAAATTCATTACATCATCCATCATATTCAATTTTAATTCGATTATATTATGTTCCATCCTTCATCTAAAGCCAATATGCATAGTGTGAGAATAAATATTCATGGTTGTAAAATACATAATTAAGAAAAATTAGTTATAAGTTTTCTAAATTGGAACACATTGTTCTATGGAACCATTGTTTTTATCTATATCATTAATGATCTTTATGAAATCATTTTTATTTTATTGAAAAATAGAAATATCCTAAGTGATCATACTAATTTTTATCATCATAGTTTCTAATGGTTAACTTAGAGTATCCATGATACCAACTATAGAAACCCATACCACACATGGATAGATATTAAATCAAAAATGATGTATATTCATTAAATAAAATAATTATCAACACTAAAATGATATATTTATATTACTTGGGGAGTATAGATACATAAAATATAGGTTCACAATATCTCTACAACATATATAACATAAATATTTATATGTTTCTTCCTTATTGGACATATCATGCATGTAACCATTTCTCATAATCTAGGAATAGAAAAATAAGAAATTGTGCCATGTGATGCTCTATAAGGTTAAACATGGGAGATATCAATGATCATAAAAGATTAACATGAGGAAAATTTTATGATAACACGATCTAATCATTTTAGAACCATAATATACCAAAAATTATTTTTAATAATTAGTAATGAATTAAACAATATATTTTTGTATCAAAATTTTCATAAGGAATAAAATAGAATAATCATTGATAGCATAAATGTGATAAAATACATAAAATTATCGAATACACATAGAATAAAATAATAATTTCATTAGTATACATTTCTCAATTCCAATACTATCTTAGTTGTATGGTTTCACATCCAAAAGTATCATATCAGTTAAGGACCACTTTCTAAATTGCCATAATGGAAAATATGTGTTCCTGTAATAGGTTCACTGCCCATTCAAATACAATTTACGAAATAATTAATCAACAATTTTGATATATATTGGGGGATATAAATTTCCAACTCATATTATAATAATTATCATATATATTTTTTCTATAAGATTATAAACCATTCACAAAATTACTACCCATTAATCTTAATGGGTTTCACAAAACATTTATCAACGAGTAACCCATAATAATGAAAGAGTGTCACTAACATCTTGTAATTTAAATCATAAACCTACCAAATTCAACATTAGGGATCATATTTATGGATCATATATGAATCCAAATAAATATTGATGGTTTTAACCATTAATGAATATAAATACCATATAAAGATCTATAAAACTTTGTGTGGGAAATAACAAATGTATTTCGAAATAATAAATTATGAACTATCAAAATATAAATGAAATAATTTTAATTAAAAATAATTCATTAATTTAGAAAAGGAAAAATCAATGAAATAAATTATTCATTATAGATGGAAGTTTAATTCTTGTATTATATGTTAAAAATCACTCTTACAATACATTTTTAGGAAAATTTTGAAATTAACTCATACCAAAAATAACAAAAGATTCCACTGAAACAATTTTATATAATATAATAAATTTTATATTTATATTTAAATAAATCATTACATATTATTAAATACCATAATTAAAACATGTATTGATAATATTTATATGGATGAAAAGGGTATTTCTGCAAATTAATGAGATGGATTAACTTTTCTTTGAAAAAATATATTTGGTCAGATGAGTTTATATTTTGAGGATAATTAAATGGAATAATTTATATTTAAGATATTAATTGAGGAGAAAAAAATTCATATGTTTTCCTCAGTTTTGGAATATTGTTTTTCATCATGTGAGGACTTTTTATAATTAATCATAATAAAAAATATGATTATAATGTAAAACCATTTTCATTAGTTATTATTTCATCAAAATCATTCTATTAATATTTATAATAACAAAATAATTATATATATATATAATAGAAATATTCATACATATAGTTTTTTATTTTATCCCTTTATAACATATAAACACCCCCTTTTATCAATAATTATTTATTAACATCTTTATTTTTAGTTGTTAACTATTTTTTTAATATTCAGTATTTTGGCTTAGTAATTATGATTCATGTTTATCTTTTTTCCATTGTCTCCAATATATTAATTCAGATGTAAATATAATATATGTTAGTTTAATAGATATTTATATTTATTCAGTAAAATTTGAGTTAACGAAATGACTAACACAATTCACGGAGATAGTAGGACATATATACAGATGCGTGATGTATTCACATTTTTATAGATTGATTGAATTAATGGAAAATAATAATTAACCATTATGGAATCATTATATTTTTAATTTTATAATATGAATTCATTATATCTACCTTACTTATCATATAAGTATAATATTATTAAAAATGACTCACATCACTTTGTGAAGGTGGTAGTCCACACATAGTCATAAGCGATGTTATCATCATCTAATGGATTATAAAGAATGTAAGAAGATGTGAAATTAGATATAATGTTATATTAAAATTCATAAATACACATTAAAACCCATCATAATACCAATCATTGAAATAAGGAGATGAAATATTTGTTATATATCTATGTGGAGATGGTATGTTGTACGTACACACGAGTGATACATCCACGTCACATTTGAATGGAATGAGGGTGTTTAATAGTGTTTTAATAATAAGAATAAAATTTTAGAATACTAAATGTAGTGAATTTATTATTTTAGGATACATACCATAGATTTAGAGGATTTAAATAATATTAGAAATGATGTTGATCAGGTAAGGAGAGTAAATCTTATTTAAAAAGACTCATTTACATATACTCTAATGGGTCATAGGGTTGTTCTCTTAGGGTTAACATAACCACTATAATGTTGATAGGGAAGTTGAGAAGATTAATTTTTTTATTCTGTTTCATGTATAAGCATCAATGTGGAGCTACGATGTGTGCACATAGTATCCCATTTTTAATTTATGTGTGGAGAACATTCATAATTTTTCAAATAGATAAATTATAATAAATTTACTCCTAAGATAAATAAATCCAAATTTAATGGTATTCGAAGATAAGGTTTGGTATAGTTCAAATACCTTCATAAAAAAGATTATAGAAATGTTTTTATTTCCTTTTAATCATTATATTTTTTTATTAACCCATAGTTAACAAATTTTAATTTTAACTATGGTAATTAATTTTTCAATACTCCGAAGTTGTATTTTTTATATATAACAATAAAAGTAGACCATAAATGAAAATTTTATTAAATTTTAGATCATATCATATCCACATTATCTTATGTAATAATATATTTTTTGTTTTGAATAATATAGTTAAATATTTTGTTTCTAAAATTTCAATTTTATCAATTTTGAAACTATTCTTTAATATTAAAAAAGAAATAATTAAAAAAATTTAATTCTAATATAACATCATTAAAAAACACAAATATTTAATATTTAGCTAAAAAGTCATGGAATAGAATAACATACTCAAATAATGTCACTTTAATATTTATAAAATCATTTATTACACTTTTAGATTAATTTAACAAATATAGTATTTACAACAGATAAGCATTTTAGTTCATTATATAATACCTAATAGATAAAAATAATTTATTATCTAGAAAATAAATATATTATTAATAAAATTAAAATTAAAATTATTCTTATTTATAATTTTCTCCTATGATAATACATAATTTATTTTTAAAAATAAAATAGTGATATTTTGTAAATTTCATCAGATTAAAAAAACTATTAATAATTATTATCAGAAAACATGAATTAAGCTAATAAATATATATCATATGATTGTAAAGAAAAAATATAATGAATAAAATAATAAATAGAATGTAAAATTCTGTCTTTATCAATTATATTTACATAACATTAACCCAATTTAAACTTTACCATGGTGGTATATTTTACCATAATTACTATTCATATTTGTAAAAAAGAAAAGAGGACAATTAACAAAATTGAAACATACTAATTGTAAGTATGAAATTAAAATTAATTTAATCAATATATATATATTTCATTAATAAACTTAAATGAGTTTTTCAATATTCCATAAAAACAACTTTTTAGAAAAACAAATAATTTTATGTATAAATGAATATTTATTAAATTCATCTTCTAATAAAATTATATTTTAATGGTTAAATAATTTGATAATAATTATAATATATATTATTAAATTAATTCACCAATAGGTATTAATTATTTATATTGAGTAAAAATATATTGTGTGTGTATTGAATATTTTTTTCCAATTATATTTCATTTTCATTCAATTTATTTATTATATTATTCTAAAATAATGTTATAACCAATAAGATAGTTTAACATCCCAGGTAATAAAAGAATAATTACTTTTCATATTTATTAATATTTTTTAATTTAATATAAATTTTACTTTAATGGGGATGCTTTGACTGATATCATACTCAACACGTAACAACTGATTTCTCCAACATCTTACATTACACACAAATTTGAGTTACATCAAAAAATAATATAATATTATTATTATTTTAAATGGTAGTTAACACCAATAAATTTTATTGAATAGAATGAACAGAACTAGCTACAATATTATTATGTATGATTATAAATTTTTTTTACATTTATTCAATAAATTTTAGAGGCTTAAATTTTGAATGAATCCAATTTTAAGCATAAATACTCTAATATTCTTTAAAATTCCGATTTACGACCTTTTGATGGTGAACCATTTTCAATTCATGTATTCGACACTTTTATATGTTTTATTTGAAAAAATTATTTTTTTCAATATAATTGGGACAAAAAAATTTACATTGGTTAAAATTTTGGTATTTTTCTAATAATGTTCATTTTATATGAATAGATAAAATTACTGTATTATAATTCAAAACTGAATTTTAATCTAACTTATTTATGTGGATATATTATCTTTCAAAATGGCTTTAAATTTTAGTTAGATTATATTTATACCATTTAAATCATTTATTGTCATTTTAAGTTATTTCTATTTTAATTTGGACATAAAAAAGTGTTAATCTTTTTAAAGTTAGTATTTCTTAAAAAAGGATTTTTGTTTTGACAATAAGAATTAATTTTAAACTAATTTTTTCCATCTATGTGTTTTTGAATTTTTAAAATTGGATACTATATTGGGAATCAAGAGGTATAAATTATGTACATATGTATTTTTTATTTATATATATTTAGATTATTTACTTCATATAATATTTTATTTACTATGGTTAGAAGATAAATATAGTAAATAAGGTTAAAGAATAATATTACAATAATATTAAATAACCATAAAATGTATCCCAATCCTATTGGAAGAGACATGTCCATCCATGGGAATCCACTGGTCGCTTTTGGGACCCCATGGAGCCACATGGGAGGTATAATGACACTTTAAATAAATTAATATAAATTAATGAAAAAATGACATAAACATACATCCTTTAGTAAATAAATTTTTACACGGGGTTATATAAGATATCTATTCGACTAAAAATATTCATTTGAAGGATAAAAATGTTTCCTATATCAATGTAACATCCCATTTAAATAAAAAATATGAAGTTTCTATATTTATTAATATTTCTAAATTAATTAATAATTTTACTTTAAATGGGATACTATGTTCGATGGCGTACCCGATACGCAACAACAGGTTTCTTTTAAATCTTTTGTTGCACACTAAAAATATAACATTATTATTTTAAATGGTAGTTAATGCCTATCCATTTTATTATAGGGAATGAATAGATCTAACAAAAATATGATTATACAGGTTTGTTGAAAGTTTTTACTTTTATCCAATAAATTTTAGTGGCTTAAAATGTTAATGAATCTAAATGTAAGAATAATTTACATTAAAAGGATGATTTACAACCTTTTAATGAAAAACCCTCTATAAATCTAGTTTTTTCACTTTAATATATTCTATTTTACCAAATAAATCCTTCTTTATAATGGGGACATCAGAACATACTTTGTGTAAATTTTTGGAAATTTTCAGATAAAGTTCATTTTTTTAATGAATAGTGATAAATATTGTATTTCAATTCACAAGTGAGTTTTCATATAATTTGTTTATATGGTTATATTATCTTATTAACTTGTTTAACTGTGTAAATAGAATATATTTTTACCATTTAATCCAATTTTGGTCATTGGAATTAATTTCTCTTTGAATTTGGACATATACGAGTGTCAATCTTTTGATAGTAATTGTTTCATAAAAACATGCTATTTGTTTTAACAATGGGAATTGATCTTAATTCAATTAATGTAACTTTTAGGTTTAGAATTTGGTAAAATAAAAATCAATTGTGAATTTGGAATATCAAATATAGGATAGGCTGATTTTTTGGTATTTTTCTGAAAAACCTTAATTTTTGATGAATAGTGAAACAACTTAGTAGTAGTTAAAAAACTGAATTTTTCATTTAATGGAATTTTACCGCTTCTATGAGTTAAATTTAAAAATTACAAGGGACACAGTTATTTTATATAAGTAAAATGTGGTTCAATAAGTTGAAAATAATTTTTTGTCAATAGTAACTTTTGACTTTTATTTACTACGGTTAAAGTTTCATAAGGTAATTCAAGGTAAAAAAATATTATAATAATTAAAAATTACAATAACACTTTTCCTAACATTATATTATGAGTAATGTCTGACCATAGTCACCATTGGGTCGATTTTGGAACCCCATGGAGCCACATAAGAATGATAATGTCACATTGTATTAATTAATTTAAAGTAAAGAAAAAGATGACATAAAAAATATCTTTTAGTCAATCAATTTTTACAGAAGGTTATATAAGTCATATTTTAGACTATAAATATTCATTGTAAAGATAAAACTATTTCATACATCATGATTTTTTTATAATTTTTAGACATATAGTAAATTAAATTACTTATGACATAATAATGATGCAGTATTTACCTCATTAATAAAAGATTTAAATAAATAATATTTTAATGATTAAAATATTATCTATAACCTATCCAATTCTTATTTTATGATATTATTTCGACTATGAGTCATCATATATTCAACATTAATTATTTATGGAGATTTAGAAACCGAATATCATTATATAATAAAATAAACTTTTCACACATTTCGAAAGAGCCCCTCCTCCCCCTTACAAAAGAGTACCATTTATAACCAACTCCACACACCTCTAAAGCCTTTTTGGAACGTCCAATCTCTGAAAAAATAAAATCTCCATAAATCTCTCTACTATACCTAGAAGAATTACCTTAGGTATAAGGTACTTCCAGAAACCCTTTTGGTTCATACCAAATGGAGTTACCCAAATTAAATGTAACCATTTCTCCTAAATTCATTTCTTTTATTTTACTTCTCCAACCCACTAAATTATTTTTATTACTTTCTTATATAACATTAATATTGTCCTAAATATACTAGGTTGTTTTTATGAGATATATTTGAAGTAAACATACACACACCTCCATCTAATGGGGGAATAACATATTGTTTCTGTGGATGAGAAACTAACACCTAAAAATGATGATTTTTTGATTATCTCCTACCACCTCTCAGGGTGGCCATTAAGATGGAACTATAATTAAATATGATATATATTATTTTTATGTTCTCTTATTCCATTGTATGATTCTATTATAGCATACCTTTATGGTTTCCATTATGGGTAAACGTGATAAATTCATTTGAGGAAGTGCAGAGTACCACCCTCTAAAAGTGATATGACTCGTTAATGACTTATGTGGGATGTATAAAGGATAGAGTTAATAAATTATATGATATTATACTGTAATTATAATATAACTATGTATAATTATGTTTTTAATTATATTAAAATAATAAATAAAAAAGGAAGTAGTGCTCATGCGTACGTAAGGCTTACCGTCTACATGAACGGTGCATTTCATTTCTTACCTCTAAATGTTATATACTACTATAAATACAAGTATATAATGAATATATATTATATATATGATATATAAATCATTAATATCATTCTTAATATAATGTATATCTTACCGCATGAACAACTTGTAATTATAATGTGTTCATTTTTTAACTCAAGTACCAAATATCGACAAAACTACCTTTATTAACTTAAATGATTAAATAATGTTTATAACATGAGAATAAGTAATATAAATGGAATAATAAACTTTAAAAAGGTTCATAATCAATTATCAATAAAATTATGTTTATTATTCAGGAAGAATAAAGAACAAACATGTCAATTCAGACACGAGGTAAGAGGTTTTTTTATATGACTTTTAACTCTGTGAGATTTCCATTGTAAGCCACTTATTCATTCCATATGGTTTATTGTGTACTTACATTTGATATATATTGTCATGATTCTCATTATATTCCAGTATTCTATGATTCATTTGGTGGTTATTAACTTTTGGTCAAACGACTCAGTTTATTACAACGTGGTAAAGTGTTTCATCTCACTTTTTATTCTCGTGCGATTCATTCAATATTTGCCACTATTTCGTTTTTTGTGGTGTTTTTAATGACCAAGATTGTACTATTTATGTCATATAATTTCATTTAGGAGTATTTAAATCTTCATTTTATGATCTTTCTTTCATGTGACGTATGTTTTGTAAGTAACCAAATCAGTAAGGGAACCTTTCACCCTCCTCTTTTTAAAAAACATATTTTGGTTATGTCTTTTAATTTATATCTTATTATGTTGGGATGTGTTATTCTGTATTCTTATTGATGTAAATATTATGTCCAAGGGATGAGATACCCTTTTTATCTCATTAACTTATTTTCTGAATTCTAATGTGATGTCATTAGGCTTTCAAATTTTTGTAAGGGAACTTCTTAACCCAATTTCATTTATTTGGGATACACTTGTTTTTCTTGAATATGTCATCCTTGGAATAGTTGTGAATGAAATAAAATTGTTTTACACATATTATTCACTTATATTTGGTGTATTTATTTTTATCACACATAATTATGTGATTGATTTATCCTTAATTTAAGGATACCGTGTTTATAAATGATTTAATCTCAATGTACATTTCCATTGAGACTTCATTGTTATTATACCCCAACTCACTCTTATATGGTGTATATACTATCCTTTGTCATATAATATGAAGAATCCCTTTTTTCTCATGATATTTTAATGTTCTGATTAAATATTATTCCTCAATTATTTTTATTCAAGAGTCTCTTATTTTGTTTAAAAATCTATAACTAAAATATCAATTTAAAATTTTTAAAGATTTATTATTATAAAAATTTATCATTAATGTCCACGTATCAAAAATGGTTTTGAGTGATTATTTATAAGGATATTAATGTTTTAAAATTATAATTCCATTAAAAGCTTTAAATTGGTATGGGACACTATGATTCAAAAATATATTTTTAAATAGTTTATGAAAATGGATTGATTATTTCAATATCTTTAAATTACTTCTTGTGATTTAAAATGAAACATTATTAGTGAAATGTTTATATTTGCAACATTTTATGTGAAATTATGTTAATTGGACATCTTACGGGTGGTTAGGTGATAACCATGTGATGGGTGGTGCCGTGAAAACCAGCATGGGTGGTTACGTTATAACCTCCAATGCATTGGGTGTGTAATTCAAACATATGGCAATTCAATTTCGTGATATGTGTGGAATTAAGCGGTTTGGTCATTCCATTTAAGTATGTTTATTTTCCATGTTACCTTTATGTGTTATGTGTTATTTTTATGGGTTTTATGGTAATATTCTCATCATAAAAAGGGTAAGAAATAATATTTTATTCAATGAAGATTATTTACTACTACATGAAGTTGAAAAGTATTACATATGACAATGTATTAATGGTTTACATGTTTTTTTTATGAACTAACAGTTTTACATTTTTTTTGTATCCCTTACTGATCTTTTTATGCTTATCCCATGTTTTTGAAATGTTTTTCACAAGATATAAAGTGAAATAGGGTCATGGTTGGGATCATGGAAAAGTCATGATGTCTTCAACATAGAACTAGACATGAATCGTTTTTAAGATTTTTTGTTTTGTGAAAAAAATGGAAACTAAATAGAAGTGTCATCCTTGTATTTTTGAGATGTAATATAATAGTTATGGCATAATTCTCTAAAACTCTATACCTGAAAATATTCTCAATCTGAATTATTAATTTAATTCATGATTATGCAATGTTTTAATGTTTGGTCCTTATTCTTGGTATTAGAGGCCAGTTTAAAAAAAAGTTAGAGGTTAGTGTGTTTTTTAATCATAAGTGGCATTGCCCTAACAGATAGGATTTTAGAAAGAGTCATAGTTATTTTAGTTAATGTGAATGAGTTCAAGATAACATGTATAATTATATCATTTTATCTACCCTCCTCATAAAATATTATATGATGATTTGACTAATATACTCACACTGACCTTTTTGGTTTTAGTAAATGGATGGGTCTAGCAGGGACCAAAGTAACAGTGGATGTGATGAAAACTATGATGGTTTTCTAAATGAACAACTGAATGAAATGGGAGCTACAATGAGAACTCTTGTGGTTATTCTCAACCAACTATTGGGAGTCATGATTGACCACCTAAACATTAGTGATTTTTATAAGGCATCATATATGTGAGAAATAAATCCCAATGGATGTTCAGGTAATAATCATAATGTTATGAATATTCAAAAACTAATTTTTCATGAATTTGGAAATAAACACATAGGAAAATGTTTTAAAGGGATGGGAAGATTCTATAGATGTGGAAGTGAAGGTCATAAAGCAATAACCCTCCATGAAAAAATTAAGCATCCAATTGACTCTAAGAAATGGAATGATGTTCTTTATGAGAGGTAAATTTAAATTTTTAAATGTGGTGTTCATGGTCATTATAAAAATAGATGTCCAATGAAGATATTTCAGGAATGGGATCACCGGAATCGTACAAATACTTGTTTACCAATACCTAATGACACTCTGATTTAGTATGAGTAAACTGTCAATGACTAATGAATAGTATGGCTTATTTCTTAACATATGATTTTATATTATTAAATATTAAGATATGATTCATGATTTTTTTTGTAGGAATGAATTATTTCAGAATAAGTTGGAAAAAATTGTTAATGGATCATAAAAAACGTTAAATGAGTATGAGGTCAACATATAAGGAATTAAAGAGTTATGGTAGATTTTTGGATGGTGAAATGATTAAAAGTAATAAGGCGCTTTTGATAATGGGATTACATTAGAATAATTTTTCTACTGTGTATATCCCTGAATTTTAATATATGAAAATTTTATTTATGTAATAATTATCTTCTCTTTTGTGGATATAGTTACAAAGAATCATTTGGGTTCATATGATCCTTGAATTTTATGCAATTACAGGTTTATACATTTTGTGATGAAAAATGAATGTAATTTGATTAAAATTGTGGTTAAAATATGTTATAGTTATTTTTGATGAATTTATATCTATCTAGTAATATTATGAAATTATATAGTTTTTGAAAAAGGACAACAAACAGACCGCCTAACAACCTGTCGTGTTGGACAAAGCAACGGGAATCGAACCCACAACCAAAGTGCGATTGGGATTTATCACCTACCACAGGACTACGTAAAGTACCTGGTTATTATGACTAATTATTTTTAGTTAGATGATTTTATTAATAAATAATTTGTTTATTTTGTATTACCTTTTGAAATGATTATCTTATCATTGAGAATATGTGATTAGGTTAATTACTTTTCAGTATGAGACATTATGAGTAATTGATTTTATTTGGAGATAACTATTTAGATTTATATTGGATGACTATGTGGTTAAATCCTTATGATATTTGGGTTTCAACCTTAGTATGGATTACATTAAAAAAATTTATAAACATTTGTTTGTTGACTGGTCTTTGTGGAAAATATGGCATTGTTTGGAGAATTTTGGTGATTAAGAGTAGTTTTTCTTTTTGTAAAAGATTATACTTTTTGGGGATTTTCTTATGGTCTACTAACCAATTATAGTTTTGGGTGATGTATAATGATAGGGAAAATATATAGTTTATATTTTTTATATTATGTGATAATCTAGAAGTTTATTCTTACACTACAGGTGTGACCAAGTCATCTTTAATAATTACAGCTTTGAGGAAAGATGAGTTTGTGGTGGAATTTTTTTAGAGGATGACACTCTACACGAAAAGTAAGTATATTTCTTTATGATATAATTATAGTAATTAATAAAATTCATCATCTCTATGGAACGTATCTTGATGTAAAAATTATTATAAGATCTCTTTTATCATCAGACATTTACCCAACCACAAATTTATGGTATTTTTGGTTGTTAACTTTCTATGATCATGTTCTCTATCACTATCTATTAATCTATGAGAGTTAGTTTATCTTCCATATCCATGTTTTTAGGAAATACTAGTTTCTATTATCTTGTTGATAATTTATATATATCTTTATTTATTTTAAAGTGATAGTTTTATTTACACTTTTTCCGATGTGGGACTTTCAATGATATTTCTGATCCCAATTTAAAAATTTCGAGGACGCAATTCTGAAAAGAGGGAAGGATATAACATTATAAGTAAATAAAGAATATGAAATTTTCAAATGTATTAACTTTTGTAAATTAATTATTAATTTTACCTTAAAGGGGATGCTATGTTTGATGGCTTACCCAATACGCAACAACAGGTTTCCTTGAAATCTTATGTTCCACACTAATAATATAATATTTTTATTTTAAATGGTACTTCACGCATAGCCATTGTATTGACGATAATGAATAGAACTTACTAAATTATGATTATACATGTTTTTTAAATGTTTTTACTTTTATCCAATAAATTTTTGTGTCTTAAAATGTGAATGAATCTATATTTAAGCATAATTTATATTAAAAGGACCATTTACCACCTTTTAATGGAGAACCCTCTTTAAATATTGTTTTTCCCTTTTAATAAAATCGATCTGACCAAATAAAATCCTTCTTATGAATGGGTACATCAAAATTAAATTTGTGTAATTTTTTGGAATTTTTCTGATAAAGTTCATTTTTTAATGAATAGTGAAAAATATTGTATTTCAATTCAAAATTGTGTTTTAATCTAATTTATTTATAAAGTTATTTTATCTTCATAATTATTTTTAAATTGTAACTAGAATATATTTTTACAATTTATTCCAATTTCGATCATTGTAATTAATTTCTCTTTGAATTTGGACATAAACAACTGTCAATCTTTTGATAGTTATTGTTTCTTAAATAGACAATATTAGTTTTAACAATGGTAATTAATTTTAAATTAATTGATGAAACTTCTATGATTAGAATTTGGTATAATAGACATCTTTTTTTAATTCGTAATAACAAATATATCTTAGGATGGTTTTTTGGTATTTTTCTGAAAAACATAAATTTTTTATGAATAGCGAAACAACTTAGTAGTAGTTAGAAAACTGACTTTTTCATTTTAATGAAATTTAAATGTTTCTGTGAGTTGAATTTTAAAAATCTAAGAGACACGATTAATATCAAGATGTAAAATTTGATTCAACATGAAGAAAATAATTTATGGTGAATAGTAACTATTGACTTTTATTTACCACTGTTAAAGGTAAATAAGGTAACTCAAGGTAAAAAGAATTTTATAATAATTCAAAATTACCTTAACACTTATCCTAACCTTATTGGATGAGTAATGGACGACCATGTGCATATTTGTGTCTATTTTGGTAGCCTATGGATCCACTTATGAATGATAATGACACATTATATTAATTAATTTAAAGTAATGATAAAAATGACATAAACAAATATATTTTTAGTAAAACAATTTTTACACAATTTTATATAAGTCATAGTTTTGACTATTATTATTCACTGAAAATATAAATCATTTCCTACATAATAGTATTTGTTTTATTATTTTTAGACATAGAATAAAGTAAATTATTTATGACATAATAATGATGCAGTATTTACCTCATTAATAAATGATTTAAATAAATAAGATCTTAATGATTAAAATATTATCAAAAACCTATCCAATTTCTATTGGATGACATTATTTCAACTATGAGTCATTGTATCATTGACATTAATGATTTTTTGACCTTTATAAACCAAATATGAATATATAAAAATAATAAGATTTTCACACGTTCCTAAATAGACCATCCCCCCCTTGTTAAAGAAGTCAATTTCTAACCAATTTCACACACCTCTCAATCCTTTTGGCACGTCCAAACATTTCCCAATTAATCTCCCTACACCCCACTCCTCAACCTAAAAGCCTTACCTTAGGTAGAAGGCACTTCAAGAAACCATTTTTCTTAATAGCAAAGGGAGTTACCCAATTAAAGGTAATTTTTTTTCCTAAATTCATTTCTTTTATTTTACTTCTCCAACCCCCTAAATTCATTGTATTACATTATTTTATAACAAAAAATAGATACAAAATATACTTGGATTTAGTTATGATATGTATTAGAACTAAACATACACACACCTCCATCTAATGGGTGAAGAACATACTCTTTCTGTGGATGGAAAACTAACACCTCATGAAAGGATGATTTTTTCGATTATCTCCTTCCGCCTCTCATGGTGGACATTAAGATGAAACTATATTTAGATATTATATATATTATTTTTATGTTTATTAGTCTTATGTATTTTTCATTTATAGCATATCTTTATGGTTTCCATTATGGGTAAACACGATAATTTCATTTGAGGAAGTGTGGATTACCGCCCCCTTAATGTGATATGACTCGTTAATGTCTTATGTGGGATGTATAAAGGATTTAGTTAAGATATTATATGATATTATACTGTAAATATAATATAAATATTTATCATTATGTTTTTAATTCTATTAAAATGATAAATATAATTGGAAGTAGTGTTCATGCGTACGTACAACTTACAGTCTCCATGAACGGTGCATTTCATTTCTTACCTTGAAATATTATGTACTATTATAAATACATGTATATAATGGATATATATATTATATATATATGATATCATAATCATTATTATAATTCTAAATATAATTGATATATTACAACATGAACAACTTGTAATTATAAGGTGTTCATTTTTTAACTGAAGTAGAAAAATTGACAAAACAGCCATTATTATCATAAATGATTTCATAGTGTTTATAACAAAGTAATAAGTAATATAAAAGTAATACTAAACATAAAAAATGATATTAATCATTTATAAATTCTCTTATGTTTATTATTCAGTATTAACAATGAACAAACAAGTCAAGTCGGACACGATGTAAGGTATGTTTTTATCTCAATTTTAATTCTGTGAGATTTACATTGTAAGACATTTATTCATTACATATGGTGTATTATGTACTTAAATTTGATATATATTTTCATTATTATCATTATATTCATGGTGTTCTCTGATTAATTTGGTGGTTATTAGCTTTTCTCCAAATGACATCAGTTGATTACAACGTGGTAAAGGTTTTCATCTCAATTTTTATTCTCGTGAGATTGTTGCTATATTTTCAACTATTTCCTTTTGTGTGGTGTATGTACTTCCCATTATTGTACTATTTGTGTAATATACATTAATTTATGAGTCTTTAAATCTTCATTGTATGATTCTTCTTTCATGTGGTGTATGTTTTGTATGTTACCAAATTGGTAAGGGAACCTTTCACCCTCCTCTTTTTATAAGGCTTTTTTTGATATGTCATTTAATTTATATCTTATTATGTTGAGATATGTTATTATATATCCTTATTGATGTAACTATTATGTCCAAGTGATTAGATACCATTTTTATCTCATTAACACATTTTCTGAATTCAAATGTGATGCAATTATGCTTTTGAATTTTTGCAAGGGAACTTATTAACCCAATTTCAATTTGTTGGGATAAACATGTACTTCTTGAATATGTCATCCTATGAATATGTGTGAATGACCTATGACTGTTTTAAATTTAATATCCACATATATTTGGTGTATTTATTTTTATCACACATAATTATGTGATTGATTTATCCTTTATTTATGGATACCCATTTTATAAGGGATTTCATCTCAATCTACATTTCCATTGAGACTTCATTGTTGTTATACACCAATTCACTGTTATATAGTGTATATACTAAACTTTTTCATATTATATCATAAATCCATTTATTATCATGATATAATAAGGTTCTGATCAAATATGATTCCTCAATTACGTGTATTCATGAGTCTCTCATTTTGTTAAATATATCATTAACAAAAATATCATTTAAATTTTTTTAATGATTTATTATTATAAATCATTATCTTTAATGTCCATATTTTAAAAGTGGTTTTGAGTCTTTATTTATATAGATATTAATGTTTTAAAATATTAATTCCATTAAATTCTTCAAATTGGTATGGGACACTTTGATTCAATAATCTCTTTTTAAATGGTTTATTAAAATTTATTGATTATTTCAATATCTTGAAATTAAATCTTCTATTTAAAATGAAATGTTTTTAGTGAAATGTATATATTTTCAATATTTTATGTTCTATTATGGTACTTGGTCATTTGATGGGTGGTTATATGATAAACCATAAGATGGGTGGTGCAGTGAAAATCACGACGGGTGGTTACGTTATAACCTCCAATGCATTGGGTATAGAAGTCGACTGTATGGTTATTCCCTTTAATTATGTTTATGTACCATGTTACCTTCATATATTACGTGTTCTTTATATGGGTTTTATGGTAATATTTTGGTTACAATAAGGGTAAGCAATAATCTTTTATTCAGTGAAGAGTTTTTACTACTTGATGAAGGTGAAAAGTATTACTTATGATAATGTATTTATGGTTTACTTGTTGTATTGAAAAACTAACTGTTTAACTGTTATCTATATCCCTTACTGAGATTTTTAAGAACATTCCATGTTTTTGAAATGTTTTTTACAGGACATAATGTTGAATAGGTTCAATGATGGGATCATGGAAAAGTCAGGTTGTCTAAAACATAGTACTAGACATGAATCTTTTTTAAGAGTTTTTGTTTTGTGAAAAAATGGTAACTAAATAGAAGTGTCATCCTTGTATTTTTGAGATGTAATGTAATAGTTATGGTTTAATTATCTAAAACACTAAAACTAAAAAGATCCACAATGTGAATTATTCATTTAATTCAAGATTATGTAATGTTTTATGGTTGGGTCCTTATAATCATGGTTTTTTATAGTTTCTATAAATCATATAAATTAAATTATTTATGATACAATAATTATGTTGTGTTTACCTCATTAATGAATGATTGACATAAATATGATTATAAAAATTAAAAAAAATCCAAAACATGTCCAATTCTTTTTGGATTATATTATTTCAAATAAGAGTCATATTATCATATAATTTAATGAGTTTTGGGAATTTAGAAACCGAATATTATTATGAAATAAAATTATATTTTCAAACATTCCAAAATACCCCCTATAAAAGGTTGTCACCTCAAACCCATTACTCACACAACTAAATCTCCTTTTCTAATCCATAATATTATTAATTAAATTCCCTACATCCCCCTATTCATCCGAGAAGCCCTTCATTCAGAAGAAGCCACATCAAGAATGCTTTTTGGTTCAAACAAAAGAATGATATCTGATATAAAGTTAACGTCTTCTCATAAGTTCTTTTATTTTATTTTACCTCTCCATCCGCATAAAATATATTTATTCCATTATTTAATAAAAAAACCCCATATAATAAATATTATAGGTTGTTTTTATAATAATAATTTTATCTACACTTCCACACACCCCCATCTAATGGATATCATCATACGATTTTTGTGGACGGTGGCCTACTAGCTAACGATACAATGATTGTTCAAATATCTCCAACCACCACTCATGGTGGTAATTAAGATGGAACTGAATTTATTTATGATATATATTATTATTATGTATTCATTATGCATTTCTATTTCTCATTTATATAATAACATTATGGTTTTTATAATGGGTAAATATGATAATTTCATTTTTAGAAGTACGGACTAAAGCCCCCTCGAAGTTATCTAAATCAATTTTTTCCATATGTGGGACATATAATGGATGATGTTAATTAAATTATATATGAAATTATATTTGAATTATAATATACCTATTTATCATTATGTTTTCATTCCATTAAAATTCTAAATAGTAATGATAGTACTGTTCATGCGTACGCGCGACTTACTATCTCCAAAAACTGTGCATTTTTTTCTTTACTCCAAATGTTGTGTACTATTATAAATACATATATATATAGGATACATATGATATATATTATATCTATATCATTAATATAATTCTTTAGATAATTTAAGTACTACCACATGATAATTTTATAATTATAACAAGTTCATTTTTTACTCATGTTCTGAACGTCGTCAAAATGTCTTATATGAACTCAAATAATTAACTAATTGTTATAAAAATGTAATAAGTGATATAAAAAAGAAAAATATAATTTAAATGGTTATCAAGAAATTATATACTTACTTACACTTATTATTCATGAAATTAACGAATGAACGGGTCCAGTTGGACATGAGGTAATGGACTTCATCTCAATCTCCTTCATTAAGGAAATTTTTGATAAAATACACCATCTTCATTTATACACTATATAAAGAATATTTTGACATTTAATTTAATTAATATGTAATATTTTTTTATATGAATCATTTAACTAGGTGACAAAATGAATGTTTTTAATGTGTGTGGTGACAATGACCTCTCTGCTGCCGTAATCGTTATTTGTCTTCCTCTATAAGCATTAAAGTTTTTTTAAATTGAAAAATGAAACCCATTATTTTTTTTGGGTGTTTTGGTATTGAGAATGAATTTTTTTGAAATTTATTTATCATTTCAATATCATGAAATTATTAATTTTGATTTACAAAGAAATTTAATTATTGAAATGTTAATATTTACAAAATTTTAGGTGTTATGATTTTATAATGATAATTGGAAATTTGATTAGTGGTTATGTGATAAACCGAATTATGGGTTATACGATGAAAAACTAGGAAAAGTGTTAACATTATAAACACTAATTAACATGGTTTGGAAGTCAGTCATATAGTTTTTCCGTAATGGCCCGAACCTCTCCGGGCCATTTTCCTTTGTCAAAAAGAAGGCTACTAGTGTTCTGGAGGGTAAAATGGACTTTTCCCACACTTTAAAAATATTTGAAACTACACGCAGTGTATTTTGAGTACATTCTGTGTACCCTCTTGCCAGGTATACCCTGTGTGGATGGTCGTGTCTTTTCCGTGTGATGAAAATGGGTATACGCCATGTGTCCGGTACTACACGCCGAGTAATCCCTCCCCGCGTATGCTTTACCGTGTGTTGACCAGTCATTAGCTGTGTGCCCTGTGAAGGTCGTGTCCTTTCCGTGTGCAATAAATGAGTACACGCCGTGTGACCAATCTACACGCCATGTAGTCCCTCCCCGCGTATATGTTACCTTCAAACTGTGTGTTGACCAGTCAACGGTCGCGGAGCCACGTTGGAGGCTGCGTGGAGACCGTGTGAAAACGGCCGAGTACACGAAGTGTACCATAAGTACACTCCATGTACATTTTCTTTTCATGCCTATAAAAGGAGGTGTTCCCTCCTCCTTTCAACTCACCCCCTCCTCTCCTCTCCCCCGAGCATAGCTCTCCCAAGAGACTCGAAGGCTCTTTCTTCCATAACTTCTTTGTCCGAACTCCGATTTACGATCCGTCAGCGGCCACAAGATCGTAACGACGAGGCAGATCTTCCGAGCCTGGGTCCATTGTCTTTCCTTCGGCCCTTCCTTTACGACTTCCACCCGAGGAGGTTTTTCCGGGAGCTGACAGAAGTGACAAACGCTGATAGACGTCTTTTAAGATTGATCCATGGGAGCGTTGTAATCAAGAACCTGTTGAGGTAGGGATCTTACCTTTGTCTCTCTAATTTGTGCATCTTGCGGGGTGGGTATCCTCTTAATTTAATGAGAAAAATTTGAACAATTAAATTAAGATAATAATTGGTTAAAGAACGGGGATGGGATGTTTGTGAGTGTTGTTACTTTACATTCCATATCATGTGATTATGTTGTGAAATGAATAGGCTTATGCCTACTGAAAATAATGGTCGTCGGGGTCCTTTTCATGCACAATTAAATGTTTCCCTATCTTTCTAGACCGTTTATGTGAATGGAGCATTTTGGAATGTGGAATTTGGTTAATCACGTAATGTTGGTTGATTAAATGAAAATCTGGAACCCTTGTGTGATCACCCCAGTTAAACAAAATGGAATAATGAACATGTGGGTGTTGTCTTGGCTACGTGGCATGTGATGGTTGTGTTTTGTGGGTTTTTGTGGAATGGGTGAGCAGTAGGGCTGCTGTTGACTTGGTTGTGGGTTGGTGTGAATGTTGGTTTGGTAATGGACAGTGGGGCTGTAATAATTTGTATTAAAGTGATGATGTATAGTGTGGTTATAGTGGTTGGCAGCGAGGCTGCATTGATTAGTTTAAAAATGAACGGACTATGGGTTGTGTTTAAATAAAAAATGGAAGATTGAAAAAATGGTGGGGTGTGGTAATGAAACAAAATTAATAATCAATGGGGTTGGTTGGTTGATAGGATGGACTTGGTTGTGTTGCTTGTGTTTTCCTGACATGATTATTGGATGGCAGGGATATGTTTTACGAATGTTTGGTGTGGTTAGTTGTGGATAGCTTCCTAGTTGTTATGGACCTAAATAACTACTTCTATTGAAATGTGAAAACCTAAAAGGGGGTTGGGTTTGTTTGTTGTATGCAAGCTTCGTAGTAGCAGTGCCGAGGCACGTGCTCAGTTTCACTATTTAGAAGCCATATGTTGGTCTGTGTGGTTGGTAAATTTTTATATCTATATCTTTTGTGTTTTATCACACCACACCCATGTTGATCACTTAGTGTCGAACACACCAATTTCATGGGAGAGGGTGTTTTCGGATAGTTACTAGCTCATTCCTACTCTTTCTCCCCTAGGCTGTGATGGCTTGAGGCGACCTTACACCCAAGACTCTTCGGGTAGGTTTCGATTGGGGTGATTAGGCCCAAGACTCTTCGGGCATGATTATAGGATATAATGTCTAGAGGTGACCTTACACCTAAGACTCTTCAGGTAGGTTTCGATTTCAGGACCTGGTGCCTTAGGGCGAGAGTTCTGTTACTATTATTGTTCCCAAGAATCATTGAGATGAGGCCCAGGTGTCTTCGGGCAGGGATGTGGTTGTGGTTGTGAGGCCCAGGTGTGTGCGGGTGGGATGTGTGGTTGTGAGGCCCAGGTGTGTCCGAGCGGGATGTGTGGTTGTGAGGCCCAGGTGTGTGCGGGCGGGGAGAGTGTGACAACATCAGGACGTTTAGCTAACTTATGGGGATGGTGCAGGGTACCCAATACTCTTGTTCTTATACTACTACTACCTGTTGTGCTTGTGTTTTGGTGACTGTGGCTGGTGAGGTTGGGTGGATAGAATTCCTTTCTAGGCATCTTCTGTTGTTCTCACGGGACATTAGGATGTCTCCCCACTTGTGCATGAGAACTTTATGTTTCCCTACTGAGTATACTTGTATGCTCACCCTACATTTACTTTCAAGTTTCTAAGAGGACTACCAGGGCCGTGTGGGACCCTACTAGTCAGACAGTTGGAGATGTTGCAGTTGTTGTACCTTTGTTTTCTTTAGTATTGTACTTTGGGCTTTCTTGTTCTTGGACCTTGTTATAAATTGTTTAAACAAGCATGTGGGCTTGGTCTGGGTTTATTTCTATACACTTGTTGTTTTCTTTTTTTGATGGTTGACTTGTCCTATTTCCCGATCCTAAAAAATAAAAAGCATAATGTGTCCCATATTTGTAAAAAACTCATACCCTTGGTGCTATTCGCCACCCTGGGGCTTAAGGGAGGCGGGACTCTGGGGTCATTATCTCCCTTTTTCCATTTCCAACTCAGGAGGGGCATCCTTGGTGGGAGGGGGTCATGACAGAATGGTATCAGAGGTAATTGTTGATACATAGGATGGAGTCTGCAGTTAGGCACAATGAGGATTGCATGGGATGGTAGGGAAACAGTGTTAGTTAATCTTGGTGCGTGACATAGGCCAGGGAAGACCGGCTAGGACATGGGATTTTAGGGCCCCCCGTGATCCGATGCAAGGACTTTGAGCCTACCGAACGACCAAGTGAGACTACATTGATTGCAGGTTAGAGACCATAGGGAAGGTACATGCATCATCATGGTTGTGTTTTACATGATTTTGGTGTTCGAGGAAAGAAATTGAAATAAAATGACAAAATGAAACCTTGAGTTTTTCCTTACAACTTGGGCTTATGAAATCCTTGTTTACCGTACAGCTATGGTACCTGGACGTCACCCCCGGGAGGCTCAGACGGCCGAGGCCAAGCAGATTTGGGTGGTCGATCAGCTGAGGATTGACCGAGAGGAGGATGATAGCCAGTGGAAGAAGACTTTGTTCTTTCCAGCAGCAGACCCTCAAGAAGTACGAGTGTAGTACCTCAGATACGGAGATGGAGAGGTGGCTTGAAGATAGAGGGATCACTTTTACCTTTATCCGTGCTCCGAGGGAGTACTGGGTTCCCCTAGTAGTCAGTCAGCTGAGAGTTGCGGCACGTCAGGGGTGGACACTCTACATCGGAGAGAGGATAGAGGCAGAGGTTCCGTGGGATGACATTGAGAAGGAATTCCGGGAGGAATTCCATTCTTCCACGATCAAGGAAGAGAAGCGGCACCAGTTTATCTCCTTTCAACAGGGGAGTATGACGGTACGAGAGCTGGGGATCAAGTTCAAAGATCTTTTGTGCTTTGCTCCAGATATCTTTCCGGATGGGGAGTCTCGGGTGAGACGTTTGGAGGTGGCGATTCGTCCTTCGCTCCAGTATACTGTCACCCCCTTCACCCTTCTGACATACTCGGCAGTACAGAAGAAGGAATAAGTTGTAGAGAGGATTCACTCACTAGGAGGTTCACTTCAAGAGGGGATCTAGCGAGGTTCGTCGAAGGGGAAGGCAGTCAGCAGCAGGTCTCATGTGACGAGACCTTCCAGGTTTAGGCCAGTCGGGAGCAGGCCCCAACAGTTCCAGTATAGATCTTCAGGTCCTCGTCCCTTTTCCACGAGCCCAAGACCGAGGTGTTTTTCTTTTGGAGGATTTGGGAATGTTCAGATTCGGTGACTGACCCGAGCTCCGTACGGTGGAGGTGGGCAGGTTCAGCGCCCACCGCAGCAGCAGCAGTTGCCGGTGAGGCCCTTCCAGCAGCAGGAGGACCATGCTCCTCCGAGGGCAGACCTTGCGGGAGGAGGCCGACCACAGGGTGCTCCTCAGGGACCTCGACCAGGGCGTGGTCAGGGAAATGGACGACATCAGAGAGGCAGAGGAGCGGGGCGTGGATAGATACACGCAGCATATTTGGTAGCTCCAGCAGGACCAGAGGTGGTGCGAGGTACAATTTGTTTGTTCAAAACTCGTGTTTCTGCTTTATTTGATTCGGGAGCCTCGCACTCCTTTGTTACACATAGTCTATCCAACGATATGGGACTATAAGTAGAGATACATTTCGTACCACTGGTACTGAGTACACCAGTTAGGGGCTAGACCAGCGTATCTTGTGTTTGTCGGGGATGTGGGCTGACGTTGGGACCACATCGATCTAGTGGAGACCCTCTTCTATTACAGATGCATCCATACGATGTCATCCTAGGCATCGACTGGTTATTTTCTGTTAGTGCCGTTATCGACTGCTTCCGAAGACGAGTCGTGTTCTCCGACATGGATGGGCAACGCGTGTATTTTGTCGGTGAGAGGAGGTATCAGGCGGGAAGCCGACGTGTGGAGCCTCTCCTTTCCTTGTTAGGCGGGTTATCAGTGGTTCCAGCTGATACAGAGATGATGGATGTCCCGGATGTTGGTGGGGAGTTCCTCGATGTTTTTTCTTAGGAGGTTGTAACTCTACCCCCCTGACGAGACGTTGAGTTCGGGATAGACATATAGCCTAGTGCCCGTCCAATTTCAATGTCCCCTTATCGGATGGAACCTTCGGAGTTGTGGGATTTGCAGATTCAGATTGACGATCAGATTGAGAAGGGTTTTGTTCGACCTAGCATGTCTCCATGGGGTGCTCCAGTTTTGTTCTTGATGAAGGATGATGGTGGTCTCAGGCTATGAAAAGACTACCGAAGGTTGAACTAGGTAACAGTCAAGAACCGCTATCCCCTCTCGAGGATAGATGATCATTTCGACCAACTGAGGGGAGTAGGTTGGTTTTCCAAGATTGATCTACGATCTGGATATCATCAGCTGAGGGTAAAAGATAGTGACATCTCGAAGACGACTATCAGGTGCATGTATGGGCACTTCGAGTTTGTAGTGCTGCCGTTTGGAGTTACGAATGCACCAGTTATGTTCATGGTACTTATGAACTTTGTCTTCTGAGAGTTTCTGGACTAGTTTGTCGTTGTTTTTATCGATGACATCCTGATCTACTCAAGATCAGAGGAGAAGCACATTGAGCATCTCAGGGCTGTCATGGAGGTCCTTCGACACCACCATCATTATGGGAAATTGTCGAAGTGTAAGTTCCTGACACAAGAAGTACACTTCCTTGGGCACTTGGTGTCTCAGCATGGCGTATCAGTGGACCCGTCAATGGTGGAGGAAATTGTTTCTTGGGCAGCACCCAAGAGTGTGGTAGAAGTTCGTAGTTTCCTAGGGCTAGTAGGTTACTATCGGAGGTTCGTTTTAGACATCTCTTCAGTTGCTACTCCATTGGTAGCTTTGAATAGGAAGAATCAGGTCTTCCTATGGAGCGAGCTGTGCCAGAAATCTTTTGACTACCTAAAGGATAAGTTGGTTAGTGCTCCCGTGCTCAGGTTGCCAGAGGAAGGGTTGTTGTATGAAGTGTTTTGTGATTCTTCTAGCCTTGGACTAGGGTGCGTGCTGATGTAGAAGAGGGGCGTGATTTGTTATGGGTCTAGGAAGTTGCGCCCTAATGAGTATAACTATGCCACCCATGACCTGGAGCTTGCAGTAGTAGTGTTTTCATTGAAGTTGTGGCGACATTACATCTTTGGGGAGCGCTTTTTGGTCATCTCAGATCACAAGATCCTGTGTTATATCTACTCCCAGCGTGACCTGAAATTACGGCAGTGGAGATGGGTCGATTTTCTCCAAGTATATGACTTTGAGATCTCTTACACAGATGGTAAGGGAAACATTATGGCTGATGCCCTGAGTAGGAAGTCGCATCAGGAAGTGGTTCGGGAATCTACTGATGCTTGGAAGGCGATGGGAGAGTTGACAGCCTTGCACTTGGATACCAGGGTAGAAGGTGTTAGAGGCTGTTTGTTTCAGATGACAGTGCAGTCCTCTTTGTTGTTGCAGGTGGAAGAGTCTCAGTGGGGGGAATCCGAGGCGGAATTGATGCGGGATCGTGTCGATTAGGGGAACACTCCAAAAGGATGGTCAGAGGATAGCCGACATATGATGCTTTTCCACGGAAGGTTGTTTTTCCAGGATACAATGCATGTGGGAGTCCTCCGTGAGTTCCATAGCTCAGCCTTAGTGATACATCCTTGAGTTTCGAAAATATACCAAGGCCTGAGGGGACGGTTTTGCTGGCCCGGGGTGAAACGGGAAGTGGCGGAGATTGTGGCTAAATGCCTAGTGTGTCAGCATGTGAAGGCTGAACACCATGTTCCTAGTGGTTTGTTGCATCCTTTATATTTCCCCTAGTGTAAGTGGGATGAAATCTTGATGGAATTCGTCACAGGACTACCCAGAGCTCAGGGTGGTTATGATGCTATCTTGGTAGTGGTGGATCGTCTGACGAAATCAGCTCACTTCTTATCAATTAAGGTGTCATGCCCGGGGAGTACCTTACCACAGAGGTATGTAGGTGAGGTTGTGCATTTGCATGGAGTTCCTAGGACTGTCATCTCAGACTGGGATACTTGGTTTACCTCACGAGTCTGGAGGGGGTTACATCATACTTTTGGCACCCAGCTACACCTTAGAACTGCTTTCCACCCCCAGACCGATGGGCATACAGAAAGGACTATCCAGATAGAGGACATGTTGTGAGCATGTGTTCTGAATTTTGAAGGATCATGGGAACAAAACTTTCCTTTAGTAGAGTTTTCCTACAAAACAGCTTCCATTCTATATTATCATGGCCCCATTTGAGGCTTTGTATGGAAGGCCATGTCGTTCACCCATTTGCTGGGCAGAGGTTGGTGAGATAGGTGCCCTTGGGCTAGAGGTAGTGCAGAGAACCACGGAGAAAGTCCAGCTTGTACGTCAGAGGATGAAGGCGGCTCAAGACCGACAGAAGACTTATGATGATCGTCGAAGGAGGCCCTTGGAGTTCGAGGGGGAGACCATGTGTTCTTTAAGGTTTCCCCTCGACGGGGGCAGCGGAGGTTTGGGAAAGGGAGCATGCTCTCACCTAGGTTCATCAGACCTTTTGAGGTGCTGAGGCGAGTCAGCGAGGTGGCATATCAGCTGGCCCTACCACCTCAGTTGGAGAAGGTTCATGACATCTTCCACGTCTCCCAGCTTTGTCGGTATTAAAATGATGACTCTCAGGTTATCGACTGGGGAGAGTTGGATATGGGAGACTGCGCGACCTTTGAGGTACAACTAGTCAGAATCGAGGATCGTAAAGAGAAGGTGCTTCGTGGAAGAACCATTCCCTTGGTTCGTGTGTTGTGGAGGCATGTCGGCCTCGAGGAGAGCACTTGTGAGCGGGAGACCCAGATGCACGCTCAGTACCAGGAGTTGTTTTGAATTGGGTTTTTCCCTTGTTCTTCTAATCATTGTGTTGATGTTGTTTATTGTGACCCTGTTATATGGAATGCTTGTCTTTTCAGTTGTGAGACCTTTTGTTTTCTTGTTCCCTGGTAATGTGTAACATGTCCAGATGTGTGGGAAAGGGGAAACAACCTGACCCTTAATCGAGACGCATTAATGTGGATGCGATTGAACCCGTGCGGGAGACTCAGTGCCGCCTAAAGCGAATAATATCTCGACATAGGTGAAGGAATTTTCCAAACCCTTCTGTTCGGGAAGTGTGTTGGTTGTGTGGTGCTGGGTTAGTGCGAGATGAAAAATCCTAATGCATGAAAGTGGGAAGACCCAATTCATCATCGAGACGCATTAATGAGGATGTGATTAAACTCGTGCGGGCGAGTCAGTGCTGCCTAAAGCGGATAATATCTCGACATAAGAGATGGAATTCCTAACACATATGATTAGGGTTGTTGGTTGGGATCCTGTTATAATGAGAAACCTAAGAGGTATCTTGTTGGGTTCCTCTGGTTAGTTTTTGAATTCCCAGGGACGAGAATATTTTAATAGGTATCTGATGTAATGGACCAGACCTCTTCGGCCCATTTTCCATTGTCAAAAAGAAGGCCACAAGTGTTCTGGAGGGTAAAATAGACTTTTACCACACTTTCAAAAATTTTGAAACTACACGACGTATAGTTTGAGTACACACTATGTACCCTCTTACTAGGTAAACCCCGTGTGGATGACCATGTCTTTGCTGCATGAAGAAAATGGGTATAAGACATGTGTCTAGTACTACACGTCGTGTATTCCCTCCCCGCGTACATTTTACCGTGTGTTGACCAGTCGTCAGCCGTGTTCCATGTGAAGGCAGTGTCCTTGCCATGTGCAATAAATGAGTACATGTCATGTGTCCAATCTACACGCCGTGTAGTCCCTCCCTGCATATGTGTTACCTTCAAACCGTGTGTTGACCAGTCAACGGCCATGGAGCCGCGTTGGAGGCCGCATGGAGACCGTGTGAAAACGTTCGAGTACACGCCATGTACCATAAGTACACACCACATACTTTTGCTTTTCACACCTATAAAAGGAGGGGTCCCCTCCTCCTTTCAACTTACCCCTCTCCTTTCCTCTCCTCTGAGCGGAGCTCTCCCGAGAGACTCGAAGGATCTTTCTCCCATAACATCTTCGTCCGAGCTCCGATTTACGATCCATCCACGGCCACGTGATCGTAACGACGAGGTCGAGATTCCGAGACTGGGTCTGTTGTCTTTCCTTCGGCCCTTCCTTTCCGACTTCCACCCAAGGATGTTTTGTCGGGACCCGATAGAAGTGACGAACGCCGACGGATGTCTTCTAAGATTGATCTGGGGGAGCGTTGCAGTCATGAACATGTTGAGGTAGGGATCTTACCTTTGTCTCTCTAATTTGTGCATCTTGCGGAGTGGGTATCCTCTTGTTTTAAAGAGAAACAGTTGAACCATTAAAGAAAGATAATAATTGGTTAAAGAACGGGGTTGGGAAGTTTGTGATTGATGTTACATTACTTTCCATATCCTGTGATTATGTTGTGAAATGAATAGGATTATTCATACTGCAAATAACGGTCATTGGGGGCCTTTGCATGTGCAATTAAATATTGCCCTATCTTTCTAGACAATTTATGTGAATGGAACATTGTGGAATGTATAAGTTGGTAAATCACATAAAGTTGGCTGATTAAATGAAAATCTGGAACCCTTGTGTGATCACCACAGCTATACAAAATGGTATAATGAACATGTGGGTGTTGTCTTGGCTACGCGGCATATGATGTGGGTGTTTTGTGGGTTGTTTTGGAATGGGTGAGTAGCGGGGCTGCGGTTGACTTGGTTGTGGGTTGGTGTGAATGTTGTGTTGGTAACGGACAGTGGGGATGCAATAATTGGTATTAAAGGGATGATGTATGGTGTGGTTATGGTGGTTGGCAGTGGGGCTGCACGGATGGGATTAAAAATGAATGGACTATGGGTTGTGTTTAAATAATAAATGGAATAGTTAATAAATGGTGGGGCGTGGTAATGAAACATAAGTAATAATCAATAGGGTTGGTCGGTTGATATGATGGACTTGGTTGTGTTGCTTGTGTTTTCCTAACTTTATTTGTGGATGGCAGGGATATGTTTTACGAACGTTTGGTGTGGTTAGTTCTGGATAGCTTCCCAGTAGTTAAGGAACTAAATAACTACTTCTACTGAAATGTGAAAACCTAAAAGGGCGTTGGGTTTGTTTGTTGTATGCATGCTTCGTAGTAGCAGTGTCGAGGCACGTGCTATGTTTCTCTATTTAGAAGCCATAGGTTGGGGTGTGTGGTTGGTATATTTGTATATCTATATCTTTTTAGTTTTTTCACACCACACCCATGTTGAGCACTTAGTGTCGAACACTCTCATTTCATGGGATATGGTGTTTTCCCATAGTTACTAGCTCCTTCCTACTCCTTCTCTCCTAGGCTGTGATGGCTTTAGGAGACTTTACACCCAAGACTCTTCCGGTAGGATTCGATTGGGGTGATTAGGCCCAAGAATCTTCGGGTAGGCTTATAGGCTATAATGGGTTGAGGCGACCTTACACCTAAGACTCTTCAGGTAGGTTTCGATTTCAGGCCCAGGTGTCTTCGGGTTAGATTTCTATTACTATTATTGTTCCCAAGAATGTTCTAGATGAGGCCCATGTGACTTCGGGCGGGGATGTCGTTGTGGTTGTGAGGCCCAGGTGTGTGCGGGCGGGATGTGTGGTTGTGAGACCCAGGTGTGTGTGGGCGGGGAGAGTGTGACAGTGTCAGGACATTCAGCTAACTAATGGGAATGGTGCGGGGTACTCAATACTCTTGTTCTTATACTACTACTACCTATTGTGCTTGTGTTTTTTTGAGTGTGGCTGGTGAGGTTGGGTGGATAGAATTCCTTTCTAGGTTTCTTCTGTTGTTTTCACGGGACATTAGGACGTCTCCCCACTTCTTCAAAAGAGATTTAGGTTTTCGTACTGAGTATATGTGTATTCTCACCCTACGTTTACTTTCAGGTTTCCTGGAGGACTACCAGGGCCGTGTGGGACCCTACTAGTCGGACAGTTGGAGTTGTTGCTGTTTTTGTACCTTTGTTTTCTATGGTATTGTACTTTGAGCTTTCTTGTACTTGGACCTTGTTATAAATTGTTTAGACATGAATGTGGGCTTGGTTTGGGTTTATTTATATACACTTGTTCTTTTCCCTTTCTGGTGGTTGACTTGTTCTATTTCCCGATCCTAAATAATAAAAAGGGTAATGCCTCCAACACTTCTGAAAAAATCATACCCTTGGTGCTAGTCTCCCCCCACCCCCTCGGGGCCTACTAGAGGGGGGACTCGGGGGTCATTATCTCCCTTTCACCTTTTCCAGCTCAGGAGGGTCATCTTTGGTGGGAGGGGGTCGTGACATATTCCATTTAGTGAAATGTGTGGAAGTTGACTGCATCGTTATTCAATCTAAGTATATTTATCTCCCAAGTTACATTTATATTTTATTTGTACTTTCTATGCGATTTATAGTAATATTTTTGTTACAAAATGGTAAGAAATGATCTTTTATTCAAGAAGAGTACTTACTACTTCATCAAGATGAAATTTATTACTTATCATAATGTATTCAATATTTAATAGTTGTTTTGAAAAACTAATAATTTTCCTCCTTTGAGTATCCCTTACTAATATTTTTATGCTAATCTCTAGTTTTTATTGAAATTTTTTTCACAGGACTTAATGATGAATAGCATCAAGGATGGGATCAAGGAAAAGTCATGATGTCTAAAAAATGGAAATTGAGATCACTCTTTTTTTCAATAATTTTTATTTTATGAAAAATTTTATACTGAGTATAAGTGCCTATATGTAATATTCAAATTGTTTTGTATATTTTAAGGCTTAATTATCTAATGATATAAACCTGAAAATATCCTCGATGTGAATTATTCATTTAATGGTTTATTATGTATTGTTTTACGGTTGGGTCCTTATAGTTGGTATCTGACGTTGGTTTACACTAATTTAGGATTTATAATATCGTTAAAATTAATGTAAATAAATTAATTTTTGGAATTATTGAAATGATATTGTATTTAATGATTACAATTTCACTTCGCATAAGTTATTTATGTGTTCGTAATGGTTTTCCATAGAGGAAACTAGAATGCTATGTTGGGAAGGCATACAGAGGAGAAAAACCATCCAAATCATCAACCTATGATGGTCATAATCATAACTGAACAATTTCTTGTTGTGATGGAACAACTAACCCATGCTATAAATAGTGGTGGTATCCATACAAGAGATCATCTAGATCATTCATAGAGGATCGTGTCAGTAGTGGAGAATTTAAATGGGTAATGTCACTGATTATTCAAAGGATCATTCGACTATGTTCAAGCTTATGGGTGGATCAAGGCATTGAAGAATATTTTAAATGTCATGGGGTGTTTAGATCATCAAAAGGTTAGTCTCGCTATTTACTATTTTGAAGTTAAAGCGGATCAGGGGTGGTTGATGGTGAAAAATATTAGGGATAATGAAGTGATTGATGCTCTTAATTGGGATGAATTTAGAGAATGTTTCTTGAGAAAAATTTCTTGTGGTTGTCTGACTTAGGATGGAAATAGAATTAAATGAATTGAGTTAGAAGGATGACTCAGTGGCTAATTAGAAAGAAATTTTTACTCTACAGTAACAGTATGCTCCAAATTTCATCTGAGATATTTATATTAAGATAAATTGATATTACTCTGGACTAATGCTGCAATATCGAATAGAATTATCCTCTAGAGAATTCAAAAGCTAAAAGAGGCATGTTTTATGTGCTATGAAGGTAGAAGTTCAGTTTTTATTGATCAATTGTTCCAAGAGAGAAAAAAAAAGAAGTTGTCCAGTACATAGGCAATGGGAATTAATTCATCAAAGAAGCCTAGAGGTATGAAAATAAAATATCCCCGATGTGATAATTGTGGAAAAAGCATCCTGGAGAATTATTTTCAAGGTAAAATAAGTAATTCTTGTGTGGTAAGTCTGGCCAAATCACTCGTAAATGTTAGGATGATGATCAAGAAATAAATGAGAATATCATGGTAAGATATTTTATGTTCAATGAAATGGGTCATTATGAAAATGAGTGTATAACAAATAACTTAGCTAAGGGAAAGTAGCCTGAGTACATGTATAAAAGGAGTGATGATATTTTTTGCAACTACTTCAATATATGTTGGGCTATCCAGTGAAGTAGTATCAGGTACACTATTTTCTTTATTCATATTATTCCAATGTGATGTTTGATTTAGGTTTTACACATTATTTAATTTGTGGGACGTTTTCTATAAAATTGATAACTCCACCTCAGGATTTGAATCATTACATAAGGTAAAACCACATAGAGAAAATGTTGAGACAAAAATATATTATAAGAACCATCATATACATGTGTGAATAATGAAACTACCTGAAAACCTTATTGTTTTTCTTCTAGTAGAAATTGATTTTATTTTTGGTATGAATTGTCGTTCCATTAATCATTCTTTAATTGACAGAAGAGATAAATAGGTTTCTTTTCAGAAATATTTTCTATTTGTGTACAAGAATAAACTCCTTATTTTGATAAAATTCCATGCATCTGAGAAACTTGTATAATATGGGAATGAATTATTCCTTGTACATATTATTTAAATCAAAGGAATTGTTTAGATTAACGATGCTCTAGTATTAAATGATTACCTTGATGTTTTTCTTCATGAGTTTCTTGGTATAATACTTGATCGGGATATTCAATATGTTGTTTACATATTTAATGATAATAAGCCAATTTCAAAACCCCATTATCGAAAGGCTCAAATTTATCTTTTAGAGTTAAAGAATAATTTGCATGAGTTATTAGATAAAGGTTTCATTTTACCTAGCACATCATCATGGGGTTCCCCTGTCTATTTTTTTTTAAAAATAAATATGGTTCAATAAGATATTTCATAGATTATAGAGAATTGCCTAACATCCCTATTAAGAACAAGTATCGTTTTATTTCATATTAATGATTTGATTGATTAGCTCTAGGGAGATTATTATTTTTTGAAAATTGATATGAGGTTGGGGTACCATCAATTGAAAGTAAAGGAAGAATACATTCATAATACTATGTTTTTAAATATAAATGTCCTCTAGGAATTTGTAGTTACGCCTTTTGGGTTAACAAATTCACCTACTGTATACATTGATTTAATGAATAGTATTTTCTATGAGTTCATGGATATGTTATTTTGTTGTGTTCATTGATAATATTTAGAAAGTGTGAGTTCTAGTTACAACACTCTTCATTCCTTGGTCACATTATTTCACAAAATTTAATAACTATTGATCCCTCTAAATCAAAAGTTGTTGAAGAATGGCCATGAAACACAAATATAATCATGATCTATAGTTTTCTTGGATTGATAGGTTATTAATAGAGGTTTTTTGAAAAAAATTCATAGTAATCTAGCCCAATGACTATGTTAACTTGAATATATATTAAGAGAATTTGGAAAATATGTGACGATTATTTTCATGAATTGAAAAGAAGATTGGTGAATGCTCCAGTTTTGGTATTTCATCCTAGAGACGGTGAATTTGTAATCTATAGTGATGCATTATTAAATGGACTAGGTTGTGTCCTAATTACAAATAACCAGGTAATTTTATATGATTCACATTAGTTGAAACCCAATTAGTTAAATTAACCTCCACATGATTTGGAATTAGCTAATGTTGTTTTTTCTTCAAAAATTTGGAGGCATCATTTTAATGGAGTAAAATGTGAAATATATACTGACTAAAAAATATAAATTATATATTCACTCATTAATAATTTAACATCATATTAAGCGAATGGCTAGAATTAATCAAGATTATGATTGCACAATCCATTACCATCTACGAATCGAAAATAATGTGGGTAATGCCTTGAGTTAGAAAAGTAATGATACATTAAAGATGTTACATTTGGAATAATATCCATTAATTAATGATTTGATGAACATTGGAATAAATTTTTGTGGTGTAAGATATTTGTCCATTTGGTTTTAGGTGTCAAGGAAATCATCTCTAGCAGACAGAATTAATAAGTCACAAAAGGTGTATAATGATTTTTAGAAGAATGTAGAGTTGGCTCCGAAGGGTATGTTGCCTTATTTTAACATTGAGAATGATTTTATATTTTCAGTTAGAAAAATATTATGTGTTGCTCGTGATACACAATTAAAGAATGTGTTGTTATGTGAAGATCAAAGTTCTCATTTTTTAGTTCATCCTAGAAGTACTAAGATGTATATAGATCATTGATAGTATTACTGGTAGGATAGAATGAAAAGAGATTTTCATAGCATCACTGTGAATTTTTTGACTTGTCAATAAGTTCTCGAAGATTGGTATTTAAAGAAAGGGATGCATCAATCATTACCAGTGTCAGAGTGGAACGGGGAAAACGTGTCCATGGATTTCATTGTGGGATTACTGAATACTTCCCAAGGATGCATTGAAATCTTGGTTATTGTTTATTTATTTACTAAATATGATCATTTCATTCCTACTTGAGACTCTAGGTCTATAGATAAACTTTCTTAGTTAAATGTTATAGAGATAGTCAGGTTACACAGACTTCCCCTCTCTATTATATCAGATCGTGATCCCATGTTTACCTCTAAATTTTGACAAGTCCTTCTGAAGTTGTTGGGTACATAATTATATTTTAGAACATGTTTTCATATATAATTAGTTGGTTAGTTAGAACAAACTATTCATTCATTAGAAGTTATGTTATGTTCATTCTCAATGGATTACTAGGGAAGATAATACAATCATCTTTATTTGGTTGAATTTTCTTATAATAATAGTTTTCATTCCAGTAAACTGATGGCTCCATATATGGAATTATATGGAAAGTAGTGTCGAACTCTAGATTTTAAGGATGATTTAGGTGAACGGAAGCATATGGGACTATAATAGGTAGAACAGATGGAAGAAAATGTTCAATTGATTTAGAAGAACATGAGAAATACTCAGAGTAGGAAGAAACGTTATACAGATAACTGAAGGAAGGATATTTTTTTCGATGAAGGTGATCATGTGTTTCTCAATGTTTCCCCGTGAAAAAGTGTGATGTGTATTGGTATGAAGGGAAATCTGAGTCTGAGGTTCATTAGACACAACTAAATCCTAGAGAAACTTGGATCAGTTGCCTATATAGTGGATTTAACTCCATGTTTATCACAGGTACACCATGTTTTTCATGTTTCAATGTTGAGAAAGTATTGGCCAGATCCATATCATGATTGGAGCTCAGAGGCAATTTAGTTGGAAGAGAATCTCTCATATAATGAACAACAAGTCCAGATTCTAGATCAAAGAGAGAATGTGTTTCAGAAAAAGGTAATTCATCAGTTAAAGGTTTTGTAGAAAATTCATATGTTTGAAGTGGCAACATGGTAATATAATATTTTTTGAGGGATAAATACCCCAGATTATTTGATAAGGGAATAAAAATTGAGAGGATGCAATTTCCAAAATGGGGGAAGGGTGTAACATCCTTGGAATATAAAGAATAAGACATGTTCATATTTATTAATATTTTTGAAATAAATATAAATATAACATTAAAGGGGATGTTATGTCTCACAGTGTACTCAACATGAAACAACAGAGTTATCCAAAATCATATGCTACACAAAACGTTGAGATATAAAAAAAATATAATTATTATTTTAAATGTAAGTTAATGCCTAGACGTTGTATTAGTAGGAATGAAAAATAATAATTAAAATATGATTATATATGTTTTTTTAATTTTTATACATTTATCAAATAAGTGTGAGAGGCATAAAATGTGAATGAATCCAATTTTATTCTTATATACAGTAATATTCATTAAAAGGGTGATTTAACACTTTTTAATGGTGAAACCTTTATAAATATAGTTTTTGACACATTTATAAGTTCTATTTGACAAAATAAAATTTTAATTTAGAATTGGGACATTAATATTTACTTTCGATGGAACGTTGTATTTTTTTTCTAATGTTCATTTTTTAGGAATAATTACAAATACTGTTTTTTTATTCAAAATTTCCATTTAATCTAATTTATTTATATTGATACATTATAATTATAAATGTTTTTGATGTTTAATTAGATTATAAATTTACAATTTATTCCATGTTTGGTCATTGGATGTAATTTCATTTGAAATTTGACATAAACAAGTGTCAATATTTTTGAAGTTATTATTTCATAAAAACACGATTTTTGTTTTGACAATAGAAATTATTTTTAAATTAATATCATCCACTTATGTGATATGTATTTGGAAAAATGGATTCAAAATTTGGAATCAGGAGGTCAATATTTTTAAATAGGTAACTTATATTTTAACACAATATGAATATTAACATTAGTAAATGTTTTATTTACCAAGTTTAACGACTAAATATGGTAAATAAGGATAAAAAATAATATTATAATTATATTAAATTATCATAACATGTGTCCTAATAATATTCCATGATACATTTCCTACCATGTTCATAGTTGGGTTAATTTTCAGACACCGTGGATCCACATTCAAGTGATTATGACAATTTATATTAATTAATATGATGTAAAGGCAAAAGTGAAATAAACATATATCTTTTAGTAAATCAATTATTACCTGGGGTCATAAAAGTTATCCATTCAACTATAAATATTCATTTGAAATATAAAAATATTATCTACATTATCATATATTTATTTAATTTTGAGACATCAAATAAATAAAATTATTTATGACACAACAATGATGCAGTGTTTACCTCATTAATGAATGATTTACTTAAATAAGATTATAAAAAAAACTACATCCAAAACCTATCCAATAAATATTGGATGATTATATTTCTAATATAAGTCATCTTATTTTGGAATTTTTCAGGATTTGGACCTTTATAAATGAATAATCATTATATAATAAAATAATATTTTAATATTTCCTAAAGAGCCCCTCCCAAGTATAAAAATCTATCATCTATAACCCATTACTCACAACACTCAAGCCCCTTGGCTCATCCAAACTCTACATTATTATGCTCCCTAAATCCCCCAATTCCACATATAAGCCTTTCCTTAAGTATAATGCACTTCAAGAAAACATTTTGGTTTGAACTATTCAAAGATACCCGATAAAAGGTAACATCTTCTCTTATGTAATTTTTTTAATTTACTTCTCCAACCACAAAACACTATTTATTCATTTATTTTATAAAAACACAAGTATCCACAATAAACTAGATTGTTTATATGTGAATTATTCTATCGACTCTTCCACACACCTCCATCTAATGGATATTAACATACTGTTTCTATGGACGGTGAACTACTGCCTCACGAAACGATTATTGTTCAAATATATAAAATTAACTCTCATGATGTACATTATGATGGAACTATATTTATCTATGATATATATAATGTTTATTATTTATTTATTATTTTATATTTTTCAGTTATTTAAAACCATTACAGTTTCCAAAAAACGGTAAAAATGATAAATAAATTTAAGGATGTGCGGACTACCGCCCCTTCAAAGTTATATGACTCATTCATTCCATAAGTTGGTCATATAATGGATTGAATTAATAAAATTATATATTATATTATATGTAAATTATAATATACATATGTTTAATTATGTTTTTATTACATTTAAATATGAAATATAAATAAATGTAGCGTTTATGCGTACGTACGACTTACCGTCTCCATGAATGGTGCATTTCATTTCTTATCTCCAAATGTTATGTATTATTATAAATACATAAATATAATGGATATATATGATATATATTATTTATAAATCATGAATTTCATTCTAGATATAACATAATTTTGACCACATAGACAATTTATATTTATAACAAGTTCATTTCTTACTCTTGTTTCGAACATCGACAAAATGACCTATATAAACTCAAAGAAAATATTTTTTTCTATGAAGTGTTTTACTAAATGACAGAAGGAATTCTTTTAGCATTTATGGTGACAATTACTTCTCCATTTCCGTATTCGTTATTTGGAATCACTTATAAGACTTCCTATTTTTTTCAAAGGAAAAATTAAACCCCTTATTCTATTTTTGTCTGTTCTGGTATTGAAAAGTATTTTTTTAATTTTTTTTTATTTCAATACCTTTAAATGGTTTCTTGTGATTGAAAATGAAAGTTTATTAGTGAAATTTTTATATTATCAATATTTTTTTGGATATAATTTATAATGGTTCTTTGTCATTTGACTGGTTTTTACATGATAAAAAAATGATTGGTGGTGTCTTGATAAACCAAGAGGAGTGGATACATTATAGCTCTAATTCATTGGGTATGTATGCTAGCCTTATGACAATTACATTTAGTGATATGTGTGGAAGTTGAACATATGGTTATTCTATCTAATTATGTTTATATCCCATGATACCTTTATATGTTATGTCTAATTAATATGTGTTTTATGGTAATCTTTTGGATAAAAATGGGAATTAAATGATGTTTTATTCTATAAAGAGTGTTTACTAATTAATATAGATGAAAAGTATTAGATTTGATAAAGTATTCATGGTTTACTTGTTGTTTTGAAAAACTAACAGCATCCCTTCTTTGTATATCCCTTAATGGGTTTTTTATACGCATCCAATGTTTTTTTTGAAATGTTTTTATACATAACTTGATGATTAATGTAGTCAAGGATGGGATCAATGAAAATTAATGTTGTCTAAAATATGGAACTCGACCTGGCTCTTTTTTTCAAGAGTTTTTATTTTATGAAAAACTGGATATTGAGTACAAGTGTCTACCTGTAGTATTCAAATTATTATGTATATGTTATGACCTAATTCTCAAAAGTTGTAAACCTAAAAATACCCTTGATGTGAATTATTTATTTAATTCCATATTATGTAATATTTTATGTTTGGGAATATATAAATAGTTACATACATATATAAAAACAATTTTTCTAAAAAATACTCATTATTATTAATATGCTTCAATCGAATCGCTAAGAAATATCAATAATTTTCATTCAAATTATTTGAATATTATATTTTAGATTTTTTAATTTTGGTTTTGTTTGTAACTCTAGATTTTAATGATATTAAATATATTTAAAAAGGATTTTTCAAAAAATATCATGGTGTTATAGAATTCATTTCTTTATATGTTGTACATTTTAACCTATTGTAGGTGATGGAAAAGGTTATTATTGGATCTCCTTTATATTTTTTAATAATTTCATGGAATTATTAAAAAATTAATAAATCCATAGTGGAAAAAATTCATATGATACACATGTTTAGGATTATCCAATTATGAATCATTATTTTATTTCAATCCATGTTAAATTTTTTATATCAATGATAATAGTTTTACACAATTTACACCCATTAACTTTTTTCATGGTTTTTACTTTTTAACCTAATTAATTAGAATTAAAGAAAAATGTAAGAGTAAATATATATCTTCTATATATTATTTTGGATATAAATTGGAAAATAATTTATTCCAAATGGTATTTTCATAAGTGTGAATTTTTTTTCAATGAAACAGAATTTGTCAAAAAAATACATTATTCCAAAAGAATCCTTTATATTTTTTATGTTTATATAAAATATAATGTTAAAATGGTAATATATTTTAATGATATAAATTGTTTTTTATTTAATTGAATAATTATAAATAATTTTCCTATGAAATATAAAAATAAACTTCACTTGGAGAAACATTTATTTAAATACAAGAGGGAAATTGTTATATTATTAATATAACATTATAATTGTTCAAAAATATTTTTGCAGGTTTCTATAAGGTAAAATATAATTTTAAAAATAATATTCATATTCCTAAAGATTAATATTTGATTAAATTAATATATATATTGTATCTTCTATGTTGTGATTAAATAGGGAAAATCATTGAAATTATATTTTTTATTAATATATGGATTTTTAACATAAAGTCATACATTTTCTAAAAATATAAAAATTTTATGATACATATATTTTTATATATTTATTTCATAAGTAATGTTAAATTTTATTAGTTGGAATACAATGTAATTAAATTCTTTTTTTCAATGAATTGTGAAAATATATTAAAAACCAATTTAATATAGAAGATAATAATTTTAAACACTACTTTATTCTATTATTATTTCATATATTATGCAAATTAAATTGGAGTTATTTAATTATTAATATCAATTATATGTTTCATAAATAATATATTTCGATAAATAGATATACATATCACATAATTCAGAATTGTTTAGAAAAGTAAAATTTTCAACAGTAAATGATTATATTAGACATTTATGGTGAACTAAAAGAATTTCATTCACATTAAAATAATGAATAGTTTTGGACATACAAATAATTCATAATGTGGTTAAAACCATTCATTCATTATAATTAAATTTTGATGTTATAATGGTAATATAAAAATAGATATAATTTTTTTGAGTATATCCTGAATGTATTTATTTTTTGCATTTCATAAAGAGATATATTTGTAAAAATATATTATTTATAGGGTATTTATTTAGTATAATTTATTATTATGAAATTTACCATAAAAAATATCTTACTCAATTTGAATCATATTTGTATAGAAAATCTTACAAAACACATAATTTTATATATATAATAGATGATCATTAGTTTATTTATAGTTTGGAAAAATATTTATCTATATGAAAAAATAATAATTATATGTAATTTATAATATGATTTAACCCTTTAAAACCTTCACATATAATTATACTAATTGATTATAAATAAGGTTAAACTTACCATCATCCATGAATTTTATTTTCATAATAATAAAAACACTATAGATTAAACAATTCAACAACCATTATTTGGTGATAACAAACATGAAAAAATAATATAGAAAATGTTGAGTATAAACTCACTATCAAATTAATTTTTTGTAGTTACATTGGTTTTTTTAATATTTTAATTTATTTTGTTGACTACATCCCCAGTAGGTCGTTGTATTGGGACATTGAGTATTATAATTCCTTCATGTCATGAAAATGATGAAAAAAATATAACTTCTATAATTTAATTAAATGTGTTAGTTTGTTGAACTATATATCCAGACATACTATATTTAACCAACCAATTAATGGAATTAGCCACAGATTTCATCACACATCATTGAAAAATATTAAATTGAATATTTTTTCATTCTGTATATTCATCAATTTCTCATTCATAGAAAACATTATTCTTTTATGCTGAGGGTTTTCATATTTGAATATGATCACATTGGAAACAAAAATTTGTTATAGCTAGTTTAGCATCATCATTTGGGTTATCATTATAAATCCATTTTCAAATAGTTTTTCATTATGTAAATCCCCCCATACCCACTCATACTCATGGATCATCTAGTTCAACTCATTACTAAACCCAAAAAAAATATCATTATTAATGATCATTGTTGGTGAATTATCAAAATAAACTATATAAAACTTTAGCATCAAGATTTATCATATTATGATAGAATCATTTTAGCCAATATATATTATGAAATATATTGAATCATGCATGGTCAAACCTACACCACTCTCATATAGTATTATTGGTTCTACCATGGCTACTCAGATTTTGTTTCTCTATTACTTATTCTCCCAATTAATTCAATATAAATAAAATATTTCCAAATAAATTATTTAAAGTTAATAAGCCTTGCAATCTTAGAAATTTGTTTCATAAATATTTAATTTTTCCTTAATAATTTTAAATTAGTCATTCCATCAATAATATATCCAAGAATATGTATACTCTAGTCCTATATAGTCAATAAAATACCTTTCCCAACAACATTTCATACTCCAAAACACAAAAAAATGGTTTTCTGTATTTTTTAAAATATTAAAACTATATTTATCCATCATATTGTATAAACAACTTATTAATAGAGTAACACACTAGAAATAATAAATCATACCCCAAAAATGTAATGAACTTCACCAAAATTATAAATAATTATTTATAGATCCCATTGTTAACAATTAATCACATAGTTACTTCACCAATATAAAACAACCATATAATATATCAAAAACATATGATAATTAATCATATGAGTTGTACACACCACAATCAGGTGCTCTGTAATATGTATCGTAATATTTATAACCTTTTCATAAAATCACTTTCCATGGTTATTAAAACCATTTAATATATGTTATCATACCTTTTATTTATAAATATTTAAGATTAATAGTTTCATGTTTCTAACAATTCATAATTATACAATGAATATACAAAAATATTCATAAATAAATATATCATCAGTAAATTAAAATTCCAATTATATCAAGAATTAATTTCTATTATGATATCAATAACAATAATATAGGAAATACCTTTAAACTTCTATTGTCCATTATAATTAAAATATAATGATATTTTAATAAATTCAAGTATGCTTCCTCATTAAGTTATAATACATAGTTTTTCTTTGGTACATAACATTTTATGGGTTATATTAGTGATCTGGATTAAAATTAAAACTAATAGCACGATGGATATTATATTATTAATAATTTTAATATTAATACATCAATAAAAATAATGATTCTAATATAAAACCTTTTATATCATATGATATTTCTAGATAATATTAATACTCACCTTATTATGTACCTTTTCATCCATGGTAATTTCAGTATCTTCACTATTCAAATTATTTATCAACAATCATAAATTATTCATAATGGTGAATAAATTAATTGCAATTAACCAAATAATATCTCCCATAATTCTATATCTAGATGTGACATTTTAGACCGACTAATCCTCTACATGTGTGTTAATTGATTCAATTCACCACCATCATTTTTTCTGGTGACTACCCCATGGTGAATCAATGCAATAGGCGTGTCCACATACCAGTATAAAAACATGGATTTACTTCTACAAAAAATATATAAAATATCAATTTTACAAAAACATCATTATGTTCACCAATACATAGACTTATTACAAGGATTATCAATATGGTTCTCTAACCCCAATCCTAAAATTACTAGAGAACTATTAATTTAATATAAAATAAATAACTATTCCATGGGGTTATCTTTAACATTGAAATTTTGACCGCACAAAAATTATAAAACCTTATGTTTTACTACAAAAATAGTTGAATCTCCAAAGTTATCAACATCAATTTGTTGATGTTAGTGGTAGTGCTTTATACATTCCTAGATGGATCCATACAGAATAAAAATTAATTTCATTAATTTAATTGTACCTACATTAATATAAATGACAAAACCATCCAGAATTAAAAAATCACAATGATTATTGTATCTCGTACATTATAATTATATTTTCATGTTTGCAGATTTTATGAATTAAAAACAATACTAAACTAAAAATTTCAATGTTCATAATATCAAATTGATAAATTCCTCATAATATATGAAACTTATTAAATAATAAAATATTTTTACGTTATCCAAAAACTCATGCATTGAATTATATGCTTTGAAAATTTTATATTATAATACTTTTGTCAATAACTAGTTGAAATGGAAAATATAATAATGGTTCATATAAAATTCTGAGAATAGGAAATATATAACTAAATCCATGAGGGTAATAACATGAAATACACAAAATGAAATCAAATGGATAACAAAATAATCCATAATAAACACTAAAATTTGAGCATCTAATTCCAATAATAATAAATAAAAACATAAATATCAATCATACTTATCTTGTACTGATTGTAGTAATAATTATAGAAATATAAAACATACTATCAATGCATTTTAAATAGATACATCATATGTCATTGAGATTTTAGTCAATACATAGTATAATAATCGAATGGTTATAAGATAGTTCCTTATTTGAGTATTTGGAAAAGACCAAAATTCAAAAAATTATTTCACATGACTTTTAACAATGCGTTGAGAAATAATATACTTCTATCCCCAACAATAACTTTTTTACCAATGAATACACTTTTTGATCAAATAAAAAATAATATTTACTTTAATTATGATTCTTTTTTTTCTAAAAAAAATATGTCTATACATATAATGAATAATATTTAATATCAATCCATGATCAAACTATTTAATAAAAATTAATCACAATCATTGTAAATACATTCTCCAAGTCAATACATGGATTAAATAATATTTACTCATCAAGATAATGAAGTTATATTTCCAAAATAAACATTCATCATTATAATAATCAACAATATTAGTTAAAAAAAATATGTTATGTCAATCATTTTCACCATTTTACCTGAATTTCATAGATTATAGGTGATCATCATCAAATCCATGTTAGTATAATAGTGATGTTATCATAGTAGGCAATAATTTTTATATAACTACGTCTATTACTATATAAACATGGTTATAGTTTTCCATGTAAATGGTGTGGAGTGTTTCCATATAAAAGACCTTATACTTAATAATAAAAGCATATAATGATTTTCACAAAGATAAAAAATTTCCCCACTAATGAATAGTTTAGTGATATCTATAAATAAGGGTTCAAAATTTTGACTGATTATATCATAATATAATTTCAAATGAATTCTAAAATATATATTTGTGAGTATAAATTAACAATTAAAACCATATTTTTGTAAATACTTTTGAATATGGAAATTGAATTTGTTATAAAAAAATGGATTTAAAAAACATTACTAAAACTTATGTAAGAGGGGATATTTTGGGTTCCTTTAAAAAAATTGAAAATGTTTAATTATAATGTCAATAAATACCTTTTAAATAATTTTTTCTATTATAAATTGGCCCTGAAAATGATGTAACTATTTTTTCAGGAAATGTGGATACAAAAAATTTGATTAAGAAAGGAACACTTTTTATTAATATAAATTCCTACATTTGAAAACCATCCGTATCAAAAAAGAAAAAGAAAATTATTTTTATTAAAAAATAATTTTCATATAATTTATTTTAAAATATCACATGATAATATAATGAGTGGGGATAACCGAAAGGCATTTTAATAATTTCCATGAATGAACATTATTTTCTCTTGAATGGGATTTGAGTTACTAATCATCCTTTCTATTGGGGAAAAATCATCAGATATATAAATCCTTATAATAGATTCTAAATTCCATGAAATACAACAAGTATGATATTTATATATATATTTTGAATGATAATATACAATTAATATATAACATTGCTTTAAAAATGTGTATTTATCCATTAATCATTATCGAGACAAAGAAAACATATATTACAACAAAAAACCATTCAAAAACATTTATAATGGTTGTTTAGTCATTTATCATAATGTATCATGATTAAATTGTTATTATTTTTATTTTATCTCAAATATCCATTACACACACCACATAAGTGAAAATAGTTGTGTAAATTCAATACATGTCTCATTGAATGAAAAATTACACTAATACCCTTACCTTGTGTCCTAGAATCCAAGAATATAATAAAAAATCTTTCCTAAAATACATATGAATATGAATATAATAATTATTAAACATACCAAAATATATTTTCATTCACACGGTTCATAAATAATCACTCAACATATATATTCTTACAATTTATCACAAATTTTTTTTAGTTTTGATATACTGTGAATGTTTTATAATAGTGGTGTCCATATATATTATTCCCTCATATTCTATCATAATTTTTCCCTATATGATACTTTAATATAGTTTCAATGATATTTTATAAAGATATAATTTCCTTTCTTTTCATTTTTATTTACTACCCATGATGATGAAATCAATGATGATCATATTTTTTTAAATCTTAATTTATCAGAGGTATTTCCTCATTAATGAATATAAAGATGATATAAAATTAAATTATTTAAATTTAAAACATTATTTATTAATTTATAAAATTTAATAATATCATATGTGTTCTAATGTTAATCCATGAAACAAATCCTAAGTATTTTACAATTATGGAGTTTAAACACATGCATACATGAACATAACCTGATTTACTGATTGAATATGATACCATTTAGTAGAAAAATCACTATAAATGTGTAATAGTGACCATATTGACTTTTTTATTAGTGTCGTATAACCAATTTATAGATAATTAAATTTTAATTTAAATATAGTTAATACATATAAAATGGATCATTTTCCAATAAACTTTTATTTTATCTATGATTTAATTAATAGTTATTGTTTGATTGTCATATCAGTAATATGGTATGGAATTTATTACACCATAATGGTAATTATATTAAAAAATAATATTTATTGTCACGACACCCATCCGACAAGGTTTACCCCTTAGGGTCTAGAAATGTGAGAAGATAGATAATAACCCTCAAGTCCCGCCTCCAGTAGGCACTAGGTTGATGAATATCACCAACTGTATAATCAAAACACAAATGGGATGCATTACCCTTTATGAGAACAAATTTGAAAGAGAGAGATAAGGTAGACACCAACCAACACCAAATAAGTCTAAAATATAAATGAAATCCCATGTACATATATGTATTGTCATTAAAAACTACTACAACTGAATGGAAAAAATTGAAAATACCCAAAAGAATGTAAAAATTGCAGCAACGATGAAGCCCTAATAGCTTTTTCAACCCCAATCTATTATAAACCAACATTATCTTCAACCTTCTATATGTGACCTTAAAATAGTTTTTATAGTTATTGGGAGAGTGTAGTAGTACACTCAGTAGGATACCCCCTGGATCCTCATGTGCAATAGTAAATAATGCATGATAAAGCACATTGAAAAATAAGAGAAACTAAATCGTCAACTAAACAGGTATACTATGTTCCTAGCCTCACCATGGATACGCTCACAATTAATCACATACAAGATTATATAATATAAAAAATAATATCATGTTTACCTCGCTACTACATCCCCACTGGATTCCTACATTTCCCCAACGTCGCATATCCTAAGTCATCTCTCACTAAAAAATCGTACCCATATACATCTCGTAGAAGAACAACAACATGCACCTTGTGCTCGAAAACCACCACTTTCATGTATAAAATGTAACCGAGATGTTTTTGGGATCCACCAAAGAATGAATATTGTTTTTCATAAATCGAGCATTATAGACCAGGACATTACAGCCCACACACCAAGTAAGGATCCTCAAGACATCGCAACTTATATGTGTTACACCTATAGTAGTCCAACGGTAACTATATCTAGAATAAGTGTGTGTGACTAACCACAATACATCATATCCCTTTACACACATATATGGGTAAAAATAACCATTGGGCCTACTAGTACATGTTACTACCTGGATATATGAGCTTGGATAAGGGGGTTTTCAGCCATCCATCATCCCACCAGAATGCTGGAAAAAACCACCCCAAGGCTCAGAATCCTTGAGGTGTCAGTTTCCCTAATTTATGGGTTGGATTAGTGTATATACACACAAAAATTATAGAATATTCTATAGCTCACAATCACACTATAGGCATAACCTAGTCATAGACTCAATATTAGCTAACGTCTCTCTGAATCTCAACTTCCACTTCTAAGACAAGGTATCATATAAGGACAGAACCATTTAATGATCTTGAATAAATTCATTCATTCCATTTTTATTAGTTGCACTTTATGTTCATTAATTACATATTAATTAATTGACTATTAAAAAATTCCACATTATATTTTATTAGCATGAAACCCAATGTTTACTTATACTTTAAATTAGAACTTTGGTATTTCATTCGAACAAGTTTCAAACCCACTGGTTAACAACATTTATTTAAACATTTCCAATATTCCGAGGTATTCTTGAAAAAGATTCAATGCTACTAAACAGATATGGGATCAACACGATGTGTAGATAAACTAAACATCATTTCTTTTCCATTAATAGCAAGTGCGTAGAACCATCTAAGAAGAAATAGCAAAAATCCATATATTAACTTCAACCCATTCCATCATCTTAGGTGTCCTCCCCAACCCCCAAATGCATAAAATAATGCATCTCTCTACTCCAGGGATCAACTACTACAACAAAAAATATTCCTAAGAACCCCAACATATCACAACACAAGAAGCAGGAAAACATGCATCATATTATTTAGGATGTTGGCCCTTAAACAGGGCCTCCAACCTTCAAACACAATGATCTCTTATAGTTCCAATCATAAGGCACATGGCCTTTATAATCAAAAGGGTAACTCAAAACCCTAGGTGGAATTGGCTTTTACTAATACATAATGTTATTTAATACATCTATAATTAACTAATTTATTATATGTTGGTTACAATTATGGGTAACCTAAATAACAAGCTATCACAAATTCATTAAAGATTCTTTGTGCATCAATTTTATTAAAATAAAATTATAGGAAAAACAACAATAAACAAATTTATTTACATGCCTCTTTATCATTAACCAATCAATAATCAAATAATTTCATCTTTATTTTATTTAACAATTTCCATCATGAATGAAGTGATAAGCAAAGAAAATATTGATATCGCACTATCTAGAAAAACAAGAGGAAATAACATATGATTGATATCAATTTATTTATCCAGTTCAAATATTTATTATGCCAATTCCACTATAATCAAGTGGCATAAAACATTCTATCTATATAGATTCACGTAAATAAATGGAGAAGAAAGGGAACCTCTTCCTCAAACGGTTCTAGACTTTCATTATACATGAATGGGCCACACAATGGAATATGGTCTCCTCCCCCATGACAATTATAGCCACTCGAGGATGTAGATACATCCACACACCAGTCAACAATAAAGGAGGAATGTTTAATCACACAACTCCTATAGGAATTAAAGAAATGTTTGAGAATCTCACTCTCAAGAACAAGGATGAAGAAAAAAGGAGGAAGATATCTCATCCCTTTAGAATATTAACTGAGCATCAGTTTAAGATACTCTGTATTTTCCATAAAAAATGGATCGAATTAAACCATTTAGTTCGATGAAGTAAAATCATCCCATGACTTATGAAAATTAATATTGTAGTTATGAGATTTAATTCCACCTTAAATACCATAAAATAAGTCCTTAAATGCATTTAATGTCAAATGAAATGTCAAAGGGGAAAAACTATAGGATATTGGAAACAGTTTTCATGAACTAGAAATTTGGAAAAATGAGGTAGAGGCTGCTGTAGAAACCTCACCACTCTGGAAATTTTGTTCACATAAGGATACGATTGGAACAATTCACATAAGTATACTATTGGAACTATTCACATCGGTTTACTATTATAAATATTCACATTATTCTACCATTGGAACTTCTCACACCGATCTACCATTGGAATTGTTCGCATCGGTCTACCATTGGAACTGCTCACATCGGTCTACTATTGGAACGGTTCACATATGTCTACCGTTGGAATTGTTCATACATGGTTACCGTTGGAATTATTCACATAAGCCTACCATTTGAACTGTTCACATCAGTCTACAATCATAACTTTTCTCATAAGACTACCATTGTAATGGTTCGCATCGTACTACCATTAGAATTGTTCACATTGGTCTACCATTGGAATTGTTCACATAAATCTAATGTTGGTACTGTCAACATCAGTGTAATTTTGGATATAATAAAGTCAGTCTACTGTAGGAACTGTTCACATCAGTCTACCATTGGAACCGTTTACATCGGTCTACCGTTGGAACTATTCACATACATCTACCATTAGAACTTTTCACATAAGCCTACCATTGGAACTATTAACATCGGTCCATGATTGGAACTATTCAAATATGCCTGCCATTGGAACTGTTCACATCAGACTGACTTTGGAACTTCACACATCAGTATACCATTGGAACAGTTCAAATCAGTATACCATTTGATCTGTTCACATAAGTGTACCGTTGGATCTGTTCCCATTAGTATACCATTGGAACTGTTCACATCAGTCTACCAATGAATCCTCACTTGTCTGAAAGCCCCACCGGTCTCGAAACACTATTGAACTCGAAATTTTGAAAAGAAGATAGAGGCTGATGTTGGAACATCAGCATTATAGAAACAATGTACATGATTTTGAAATTTGGAAAAGGAAATAGAGGCCTAAGTTGGATCCACACCCTTTTGGAAACATAATTCAAAAACTATAAATTTGGAAAATTGTTTGGAATAATTCACTTAGGTCTCCCAGAACACCTCAAACACTAGATTTCATAAATGTAATGTACAAAAGAGGTCTAGTCCATTACATTAGATTCCTTCGAAAACATTCTCATCACTATGAATTCAAAACACACCTAATGGGAAATATAAATGGGGTCTGAACAACCACCAATAGAGATATCTATCAAAAGAGATCACGCTATAACAAGCACCCACTGAATGCCATATCATAAAGGTTGATGGTCTACAACCACATAAAGATAAATTTTTTACATTAGAATAGTTAGTCATCAAAAAACCCATGGTAATGGGAACATATCTATGACTCATGTTTTTAGGTACCCTAATCCAAACCACCATGTATCCACAAGACATGAACCAATGGGATATAATGCACGCACAACATCATCCCTTGTGGAATTTAATCTTTATTGGCTGCTCATTAAAGGCCACATCATCATCAACATTGATATTTTCCCTGTCGATGATGTGTGAGTCATCATAAAGAAAATGACTGGGATATGATATGTGGAAAACATCATGTATATGGCACATCTATGGGGGAATTTCTATCTGATACACCACTACTCCAACATGAGCCCAAACCTTGAATGGACTAACAATACTGGAAAAAATCGTACATCCATGATCGAACCTTTTTTTCCCTTGATAGGGAGTCGCGTTCATAAACACATGATCCCTGAAAAAAACTCTAATTCTATCCTCCTTTGATCAAAATATGATTTCTAATGATCCTACAATGTCTTCATCCTTGGATGAGTCACCTAAACCATCTCTATTATATTCTTCACTAGTTCCGGTTTGAGAATTGATAACTCTTTGACCCCAATCTAGAACAACAGAGAATGTAAAGGTCAAACATACAATTATTCGAATTGAACTATACCGATTGGGGAGTGAAAACTATTGTTGTAAGTGAAATCCACCAATAGTAAATGACTCAACCAAAAACATCCAAAATCAGCGACATAAGAGTGAAACATATCTGTAAGAGTCTAGGAATCCCGCTCTGTCTGACAGTCCATATGTGGATGAAGAGTAGTGCTAAGTAATAGATTAGAACTGGAAGCATGCAGTAGACGTCTCCATGCCCTTGAGGTAAAAAAAGTATCTTGATCAGGAATTATCATCCAAGGGACTCCATGAATTCTCACCACCTCTTCCAAATTCCACATCGACAAAACATCCACTACGATTGACTCATTGATCGCTATTATGTGGGATGATTCTCTTAAATGTCCCACTACCACACAAATAGATTCATCTCCTCCTTGATCTTATGGTAAACCAGTAACAAATTCCATTGTGATGTCCTCCCACTTTTACTATGGAGAATCTAATGGATAGAGAAGACCACTAGGAACACGGTGTTTGGCCTCCACCTTCTAGAAAACCAAACATAGAGACAAAATACGCAATAGTAGGATTCAATAAAGGAAACAAAAAATGACTCCTAAAGGCTCAGTACATCATTTTCATGCAAGGATGCAACACTAATGGAACACTAAGTAACTCTCTGAGAACCATCTCAAGCATCACCAAAGGATCACATATCCCTCTATGATACAACACTCGTTGTTTTTCATCCTCATACCATCCATTTGGTGCCTCACCACAAGAAACACTACCATTCCATACCTCATCCTCAAGATCCCCCAACTGGGACTCTTCCTCCATCTGCACCAAAGCTGACTACACCGTCATTGGTAAAAGAATTCCTTTTCCCCCAACATCTCCCATATTGAGATATAATGTCAAATGTTCATTAATAACAGTCCATGAATCACTAGATTGACACACAACATCATTACATGACTTAATTGTTATATAATCATCTACAATATTCTCCGTTTTTGGGGTATATTAAATTTTGAAGTCATATTCCTATAAGTACTCAATCCACCGACATTGTCGCAATATTAAGTCACACTGGGAGAAAACATAACTAAGGATCTTATGATCGGTGAAAACCAAAATACACTCACCAATGAGTTAATGTCTCCACAAAATTAATGAAAACACAATCACTGCCAACTCAACATCATGGATGGAATAGTTATGTTTGTGGGGATGAAACTACTGAGACCTATAAGAAACAACTAATCTATGCTGCATTTGGACACAACATAACCATAGATTTGATGCATCACAGAAAACATCAAACTAACTACCTCTATTGTTATAAAAAGAACTAGAGAACTTACTATCATTGATTTAAGATACTAGAAATCTTCTTGACAATGATCGGTCCACATGAAATCCTAATCATTCCTAATCAATGTTGTTAGAGGAGTTGCAACCTGAGATAAATTAGCTATGATCCTCATTTAGTAGAATGTAATACCAAAGAATCTTATACCCTTTTCCACTATGTTGGGGGCTTCCAAAAACAAAAATACTTCTATATTTGATGGATCATCAGCTAATCCATGCTGGAACACAACATGCCCCATGAAACAGAATTCTTAAGGAAAAAACTCACACTTCGACAACTTCCCAATTAGCTGATGTTATGAAGAAATCCCTAAATGGAATGCAGATTTCTGAATGATCCTCCTCAGACCTGGAGTACAAAAGGATTTCATCTATGAATACCACCATGAACATATCCAGGAACTCACAGAACACCGCATTCATCAATCCCAGCAATACAGCTGCAACATTTTTCACACCACATGACATTACAATGAACTCGTAATGCCCATGACGACAACCAGAAGTAGTTTTTGGGATATCCTCATCCTCCACACACATCTGATGATATCCTGAACACAAGTCGATGATTGAGATAAAAAATTAAACCTGTAATTGATCATATAAATCATAAATATGTGGAATATTATAGAAATTCGTTACTATCATTTTGTTTATGCGGCGATAATCGATACACAACTGCGAACTGCTGTCAGCCTATTTTATGAAAAAAACCTATCAAACCCATAATGACACACTAGGCTGAACAAAACTACAATGTAACAGAACATAATGATGTATACATAGCTATCTTAAATCATAAAGGTCTATCTTATATAGATACATATGTATAAGAGATGCTCCTTGTTGTAGTTCGATCTGAAACTCGATCATTCATAGAGGGGGTAATGTTACATCATCTTTTGGAACGACATCAAGGTACTCTTCTATGACCCTAGGAAACAAAATCTTCTAAACCTATGATTAATTCATCATTTTCTCAGCCATCAAAGATGATAAGGATGGAACATACCTCTGACCAATTCGAGGGTCTCACCTTCCCACAAAACACAATCGTCTCTCCATCCTCATCAATGAACAAAACATGTCTCATAATGTAATCATATATAGCCTACTCAGAATAAAAAAAATCCATGAATAGGATAACAAAACATGGTTGTATTTTTAAACATAGGAAATATCCCCAAGAGAGGTGATTCCACAACACTGGCTCACATTCTCTACATTCCATAAACAAGTCATCTCGACCTCCAACAAGTGTAGTCAATGCCATGTGCACTGAACGAATCTCTACATCAAGTCCCAATGCATGGGAAATTTTATATAGTATGAAGGATAATTTAACTCCTAAACCAAAAAAGGCATAATCCATTGTAGAAAGAAAGATAAGGGTACCTAGAATGATGTCTGGCCTGCCTTGTGCTGAAAATGCTAAATCATGAAGCATTCCATGACATCCTCCATGACCTTGATATCCTTGATGATGACCATCACCACAGCTCCACTCTGGTCTCTGAGGATGGAGAGAATCATGGGGATGTCCTCTGCCTACCCTATCTACAATCTACTAATCCACAGATAGTGCAACCTACAGTTGCTGCCTCGGCTCGAACTTTCTCGATGGAAGAACCTTGAGCAGAACCCCTATTACAAGATGACTTCTCTACAAGGTCAAGCACACTCCCTACTAAGGATATAAAAAAAGACAAGAAAAAATGATCCTAATCCATTGGAACATGCATGAGAGCAGACACCCCAAGATAAATGAGATGCTAAGTGATGGGACCTACACCCGGCTAAATAGAAACTCTTCCACCCTGAAAACCAGGAACCCTGAACTATAACTAATTTTTGTGAGAAATCAGTATTTGTACCATATCGTGATGATCTGGTTTAGTTCAATGACCTCTTGATGACCTCATCCCTAGCTAGCACCTTAATGTATGTCTTCAACACAAATGGGGTGACAAGGTGTTGGTACTGTAGACAAAAAGCCTCTTAGAAATGCCTCGCCCTGGCCTCCTCATCTAGAAATTGGTCCAAATCATATCATAAACATTTTATTACATGGATTCGAAACACACCCACACTGGACCTCCACTATCCATGGGTAAAAAGATCATGGTTATTGGACACCTTATAGGTAGAAGAAATAATCTCGACTCTAATCATGTATCAGAACACCTCTCATGAGATCGATGACTCCTCGCGATCCCCGAGGAACAAGAACCACGACTACCTCACTCCTCCACACAACATCATCATAACCAAAGACACATAGTATTCCTTATAAGCACAGATCAAACTGATTCCTATCTCGACCTACAAAAACCAGTCATCTGAGATTGTATCTTAAATGGAAACCTCATACATATGTAGACATTGACTCTGAAACTTGAAGAGTTTCCTCCTCTATGTGTCATTGTCATCAACCTATACCCTACGGCGTTCATTTGGAAAATCCTACTGGACATCTTCGTTGAAAACAAGAAGTGGACGTCGTCCTGGAGTGATACCTACAAACCAAAAAATAGTTAATGATCTTCAACCTGCAATATGGAAGAATCAACATTAATTAATTAATTTTTTTATTAATATTAGTTGATCCTATCCCAAGGTCTACCCATTCAAACATAGAAACAATTAAGAATGATGCATGGTACATTTCTAGGTCTCTACCCCACAACTAGTATCACCTCATTTAGTACACATTATAAACATAATGGTCTTTGAATCAGATCATAGGGGACCCTAAATACCATTGTCTTAGCAGGTCTCACTATTCAAATCTATTGCTAAACATGACTAGAATTTTTCCCTACGAACCCATGAAACCTCACCGATTTCGAATTCCAAACTCTATCCAATCCCTCAAACCGCCTCTAAACCCTCTATACCATGACCCCCTCCCCAAAAGGTGTATCCCAAGTGGGCCTAATCATTGAGAAGAGAGATAACGATCCTTGAGTCCCACCTCTAGTAGGCCCCAGGATGGCATCTTGCACTGATGGTATAGAAAACACAGAAATAAACGGAATTTCCCTTTAAGAGAACACACATGAAAGAGTGGAATAAGATAGAAACCAACCAACTCCAACTTAGAAAAAAATATAAAATAAATCACATGTACACATATTTAATGTCATGAAAAATTACTGCAACTGAAATGGGAAAAACATAAAATACCCAAAATAAAGTTCAAACTACAGCAACTACGAAGGCCAAACAGCTCCTGCAATCCTAACCTAGTATAAACCAAGGATAATCACCAACTTTCTCTATGTGAATAGAAAACATTTTATATAGGCATATAGTTAGTATAACTGTATAATCAATAAGATCCTCCTTGAAGTCTCTCCTGCAAGAGTAAAGAAAGCATGCTAAAGAACAGTGAAGAATAGGTGGAACTATTTCATCACCTAAACAAGCATACTATGTTCGCAGACTCACCATGGAGACTCTCACCAAGTATCACATACAAGAGTATATAATATAGCCAACAATATCATCGGTACACTACTTCTACTTCCCCACAGGTTTTCCGCTTTTCCACAATGTATCATGACTTAATCCATCCCTCATCAAAAAGGATTTCCCAAAGACACTAGGTAGAATCACCAAAACATGAACCTAATACATTAAAACCACCATGTCCACGTAAGAATATTAACCCGGTAGTTTCCAATATCCACCAAAACTCATATAAAGTGTATTATATGTTAAATATTATAACTCAAGCTATTACAACCCTCACACCGAGTAAGAATCTTTAATCCATCACAGTCTACACAAGTTACACCTATAGTAGCCCATATATAACTATATCTAGAATATATATGTGTGAATAACCAAAATCCATCACATCCCTCTACACACTTAAATAGGGAAAACTAACTGTTGTTCCTACTAGAACAAGTAACTACCAGGAGAAAAGAGCTGGGCCAAAGGGGGTAGTCAGCCATCCTTCCTCCCACCAAAATGATGGGGAAACACCCCTTACTAGTGCTCAGAATCCCCAATTTGTCAGTTTCTCTAACTAACAGGGTGGAGAAGCATATAGAAACAAAAACAATTATAGTATATAATATAGCTTACAACTATACTATGGTCATATCCTGGTATTCGACTCAACTACATCTAACGTCTCTCGGACTATCGACAACCACATCTAAGACTAGGTATCCAATATATACACAACTGATTAAATAGCTTGATTACATTACATCATTCCTTTATTATTCAACTTCAAATTATTTCATAAATTATTTAATAATTAATTAACTACAAAAAAATCCAAATTATATTTCATTAGCTGTCATGACCCCCTCGCCACAACGTGTACCCCTCTTGGGCCAACAATGTGAGAAGAGAGATAATGAACCCTGAGTCCCGCCTCTAGTTGGCCTGAGGTTGGCAACTAGAACTAGGATATAGTAAAACACAATTTCTAGGCATTATCTTCTAGGAGAGCACATTTGTAAGATAGAGATAAGATAGACACAAATCAACTCAAACATAGATTGAAATATTTATGAAATCCTATGTACACATATGTAATTTCATGGATACCTACTATAATAGAAAGGGGAAAATTTCAAATACCCAAAAGAAAGTAAAAGCAGTAGCAACCACGAAGCCAATGCAGCTCATGAAACCCAATACTAGTAGAAACCAACATGATCTCCATCTTGCACTATGTGACTGAAAACCCATTTATATTGACATAGTGTGAGTATAACAGTATACATTGTATGATCCTCCCCTAGATCCTCTCATGCACGAGTAATGAAATAATACGAAATCACAATGAATAATAAGTGAAACTAACTCGTCCCGTAAATAGGTATCATATGTTCCCAACCTTACCATGGATACTCTCACAACGTATCACATGAATGGGTATATAATATAATAAAGAATATAAAGGGTTCCCTGATACTACTTACCCACTGTTTTTCCACTTTACAACCCCATCACACATACTATGCCATCTCTCTATAAAAAGGATTTCCCAGTGACACCCAGACGACGTACCAAAAGATTCACCTTGAACTAGAAACCCACCATGTCCACATAAGCAATATAACTAGGTAATTTCTGGGAGCCACCACATCTTTCATAATCTGTATCATATGTAAGGAATTATACCTCAATCCATTACATACCACACATAGATTAAGTATCATCAATCCATCAAATCCTATACATGTTCATGTTACACCAATAATAGTTAATAGGAATCAATATACGGAATTTGGGTGTGCAAATAACCACAACCCATAACTACTATCTACACACATATATGGGAAAAAACAAATGTGACTACTAGAACAAGTAACTATCCAAATAATAGAGAGGGGCAAAAGGGGGAAGTCATCCATCCTTCCTCACACCATAATGATGGAGAAAAAATCCCTCAAGTCTTAGAATTCATGGTGTATCAGTTTCACTAACTGATGGGGTGGAGTATCCTATAAAAACAGAAGAGTAAAAAATATACTATATCTCACAACCACACTATGGGCATAACCGAACTATTGACTCAACTACATCTAACTTCTCTCAACATCCCAATGACAACATCTATGTCTTGGTATCCTATAAGCACATAACCATTTATAGATCTTGATTACATTCCTTCATTCTGTTTTTATCATTTGAACTTTATGTTCATTAATTCATTAAACATTAATTAATTATTAACATATTCCAAATTACTTTTAATTATTATCACACCCATAATACATAGTTCTTTTAAATATAAACCTCAAAATTGTGTCCCATCAACCTCCAATCACGTGGGTTGACGTCATTTATTGAATAATTTATTAACATCTTTATTTATTTACCATATTCCCAATCATTCTAGAGAAAAATAATAAGGTACTAAAAACAATCGTGGTCTAACACAGTGAGTAGATGAACAACCCATCGAGTATTCTCCACCTATAACAATAGTGTAGACTCATTCTCACTTAGGAAACTAATCGTGGAAAGAACGTGGCATATCTGACGTCTCTTTGCCCATTTTGGAAGTTGTGTTATCAAACTAGCTTCCATGATCTATGTGGAATTTATGGAATATAAACAACCATCATGAAACAGAAAGCATCCAAACATTCACATCCAACACTTTCCATCATCTCGGGTATCCTCCCTCACACCCACATGCATAAACTGATGCATCTCTCCATATTAGATGGCAATTGCTACAATAACCAATTGGCCTTCCAACCACCACATATCATAACACATGCATATAGAAAAACAACATCATATCAATTGGAATATTAGAACATAAATAATTCATACAACCTTCAAACACAATGACCTCTCATAGCTCTAAGCAAAAAAAATTTGGACTTTACAAGAAAGAGGGTAACTCAGAATCCTATGAGGCATTATCTTATTATAAAACATCAAGTTATTTAATTAAACTATAATTAACTGATTTTTTATCGGTAGGTTCATATTCTATGTAACCAAAATAGACAGCTATCAAATCTAATTAAAGATGCTTAATGAATCAATTATATTAACATAAAATTACAACACCAACAATAGTAACAATAAAAATGACCAGATTCATTAACATGCCTCTTTATCCATATCTAAACCATTATTAATTAATTCAATCTTTACATTCATTACTAATTTCTATAATTAATGTAAATCTAAACAAAGAAAACATAGTCATCACACGATCACGAAAAACAATATGCAATAACAAATGTTCGATATCAATTTATTTATCCACTAAAAATATTTATTATGTCATTTCGATTGTGATCCATTGGGATAAATCAAACTAACTATATAGTTTCACATAATAGAATTTAGAGGTAATGAATCCACCACCCCAAATGGTTCCTGATGTTCTTTATAAAAAATAAGCCAAACGATATATTATGATCTCCACCCCTGTGACAAATGAATAAACCTGAGGGTGTTGAGATCACCAACTAGTTAGCCCCAATTAAAAGACCATTAGAGTTATCGATATAGTATTCCATAAAATAGCTTGGATAAACATAAGGTGGTGAAACTAAAAAAATAATGATAGATCATACCTAATATCGAATATTGATCGATACTTCTTGGATGAATCAAAACAAGAGGGGAACCAATCCAATGTGGAATGTTAGATAGAACAAATCCTATAGGATGGAATGAATGGTTTTAGCATCTCCCACCTAAGAACAAGGAGGAAAAACAAGGGAGAAAGATATATCATCCCTTTAGCATACTTAATGGATTGGTGATTTAAGATACGCAGGATTATCAATTAGAAGCAGATCAAATTAAACAATGTGATTAGACCAAGTAAAATCATCACGATCCTTAGAAATGTTAATATAAGAGTTAATGGATTTTATTATACCTTAAATTCTATAAAAAAATTCTTTAAATGCATTTTACCATAATGGAAATGTCTATGGGGTGAAACTGTAGGAAGCTAAAACCATTGATTATGATCTCATACTTTGGAAAAGGAAATAGAGGTTATAGATTGAACCTCACCATTTTGGAAACACTTTTCACATAAGGCTACTATTGGAAATTTTCACATAAGAATATCATTGGAACTACTCAAATCAGTCTATTTTTGAAACTGTTCACATTAGTCAACTGTTGGAATTGTTCACCTCGGTCTATCGTTGGAACTGTTCACATCGGTCTACCGTCAGAACTATTCACATCAGTCTACCATTGGAACTATACAAATAAGTCTACCGTTGGAACTGTTCACATATGTCTACCATTGGAACTGTTCACATGGGTCTCCTGTTTGAGTTGTAAATATAGGCCAACCATTAGAACTGTTCACATCGGTCTACTATTTGAACTGTTCACAGAAGCCTACCGTTGTAATAGTTCCCATTGGTCTTATCATGGAACAGTTCACATAGGTCTACCATTGGAACTGTTCACATAAGTCAACCATTAGAACTATTCACATTTTTCTACCATTGGAACAGTTCACATAAAACAACTGTTTTAACTGTTCACATCTGTCTACCATTGGAACTTTTCACATCGGTCTACTAATGGAATAGTTCACATCTATCTACCATTAGAACTCTTCCCATCAATATACCTTTGGAACCGTTCACATAATTCTACCTTTGGAACTGTTCACATAAGTCCACCATTGGAATTGTTCACATAGAATACTATGGGAAATGTTTACATAATCCAGCTCTTGGAACTGTTCACATTGTGTTACCTTTCAAATTGTTCACATCAGACCACCATTGAAATTGTTTACATAATCCTACCAATGGAACATTTCACATCAGTCAATAATTGGAACTGTTCATATTAGTCTATCATTGGAACTGTTCACATATGTCTACCATTGGAATTGCGGACATAAGTCTACCATTGGAACTGTTCACATTGGTATACTGGTGGAACATCGGTGGTTTGGAAACCTCACCGTTCTAGAAACACTATAGAATATGAAATTTGGAAATGGACTTAGATTATGTTTTTGGAACCTCACTGTTTTGGAAACACAATTCAGGAACTTGAAATATGACAAAGGAAATAGAGGATGTAGTTGGAACATCATCATTTTGTATACACTGTTCGTGCACTATAAATTTCAAAAACTGATGGGAATAAGTCACCTTGACCCCCCAGAACACCTCAAACACCAGATTTTAGAAAATTAATAGACCAAAGTAGTTTGGGTCCATAAATTTATTCCTTAATAATATCCATATATTCAACCATATAGAGTTTTGAAGGAAATATAAACATGTTATGTCGTGGAGGTGGTAGTTCTCACAACACATGAGAAATAGATTTACCATTTATAATGGATTCCATAAGATAACAAGAAATGAAAATATACATAATATAAAAAAATTAAATTTTATTAATGATATTAATATTAATATATTATGTTTTATAATAATATTTAAACACGAAAATTAAAAATAAAAAGTTATTATTTTAAAATTCTCAAGACATGGAGCTGAATTTTCAATTGAGAACTCCGTGGACTGGACATTATTATGCTAATTATTAGTGAATAATGAATTATTATCAATTGAGAGAATTCTATAGAGAGTAAAATTTTATTTTTTATGAAATAATTTGATGGTACTTTCAGTTATGGATATTTTTCCTTCCTTTTCCCCATCTTATCTTTGTAATCTTGATTTTTCTCTCATGTTTCGGGTGTTTCATATTTAAATTTGTATTTTTGGGTGTTATTGAATTAAATTGTGGCTCCTAGAAGAATCATGTAGTATTTTTACATTTATATATATATTGGGTTTCTATGAGGAGGTGTGGGTTGCTAAATATATTTGGTAACACACATATTGACTCCTTTTATTGGGTATGTTCATTGGTTGGTTAATCCCCCTCAGTTAGATGAGTTTTTGAGTGAAACTTGTGAGTTTTTTGACAGATTCAAGGTTGTACGGTTAAGGAACATAGTTATATTATTCATGATGGAAAGTGTGTAGGGTTTGGTGTGGATCTTTCATGGTTTAACTCTCCATGAATCCTATGTATACATCTCATGAAACAGCAGACATTGTTTACTTGCATGATTTTCATGGGGATTGTTAATCGTGAAAGACAACTATAAACCCTATCTGGAAAGGGTATTTTGGGATGTTTCCTTCTTTTTAAATGGGGTTTCTTTCATTGGAAACCACATTCTGACTCACATGACCCTAGATGGCTGACGTGGGTGTCTTTATCACCTATAATCCACTCTATATGGGATTCATGTTGATTTCTTCGATAGTTTTTACAAGGATCAAAAGGTTTGGTATCCCCTCTAAAAATCCCTTTCTTTTCATATATTTTGTCATTCTCATATAACCCTATTTGACATCATTGTCCAATTTGAATACCTTATATGGTGTAAAATGAGGGGTTTTGTTCATTTTGGGTTCTAATTGATAGATATTGGCTCTTCAAACCCATGTGGTGAAATTTTTGGCTTTGTGTCCTTGATGCTCCATGGATTAGAGGATGGTTTACTGTGAAAATTCCAATATGAATTAATATTTTTCAAGTATTGGTCACTATAATTTATTATTATATAGTTATATTTGATCATTGAAATATTTATTTTCTATGAAAATTTGAAATTTATACGTTATATGATGTAAATAGGAAGTTTTTGTTAAAAGTAAAACACCAAGTGTTTGATTAAATTCACATTTGGTTTCTTCATGCATTCTATTACATAAAAATCATGGTTAGGTCTTCAGAATAGATATTTTATATTATAAAATATGATTTAGGTTCCTTTAAGTTAATTTTCATGTATTTTTGTATTCGAAAAATGTGTATTGGTTATAAAAGGTGGTTCAGAACGTGTTATCAAATAGTGACCCATTTTTAATGTCATTAAAATGTTTTTATTTTAAAAATTAAATGTGAGTACATTGAAGGGATGTTTTTCTAAATGTGTGTGAAATGGGACATGTTTTCCCTTTTTTAATTAATATACTTGGTTATTTTAAAGTTATGTTTTTTGTAGAGATTATTTGTAGTCACATTTGGAAATTTTGTGTAAATATTAAATATGTAAATTATGAAAAACTGTATTAGATGAATCTGATTCCATTTTTATGTTTAATATATTGGAATCCTCACTGTGGAATCATTTTGATCCAATAGGATATTTTTAGATCCTCAATTGAGATCTATTTTTTCCATGGAACGAGATCAATCATTGGGGTGGCTCGTGATGATGCCTAGTATTTAATTGTTAATATATATATGTTGATGCTCTGTTATAATCTATTACCTCTCCCCCTTTATATTTGAGACATGGGAACCTAGTATAGTGAGATAATTTTCGTAAAATTATTACTTCACTGACTGTGTTACGCACTTGAAAGTGTCCCATATCACATGGATATCTTGAGATTTATTTCTATGGTATTTTTTCCATTGTCATTCCTAATTTATTGTGGATATGATTATTTACAGTGCATTTATTTAATTATTAAAGGCATTCTTTAATGGATTGGTCTCATGTATTCGTATGCTCTTGAATGTTCACGATCTCATAGGATTACCCATGCCTATTGGCACATAGTTACTTACTGTGAAATATTATGGTACATTATTGAATTCTTATTCTTATATGGTTATTTCTATATCCATTGTCATATGATTGTTATTCATATTTGGTGAGCAGTGTGGAATTTTTCAAAATATGAAAAAAAATTCAAGTGTATATGAATAAGGTTTTGGAGGGTGTTTTTCATACTCTTGTCTCAATTATAAATGAAATGAATCATTCTTATTTTAGATACATATGGTTACTCTTTATAAATAAAGTGTGGATTTAAATGCTAAAAAAATGGACTATGATTTAATTGAAAATGTAAAATGAATAAAAAATGTTACAATATATATTATTTTCAACATGAGGTTGATTTTTCAATTATTTTAATGTAATTTCAGCTGGAATAGATTTTTTCGTTATTACCTAATGAGTTTTAATATTTAGACCTATAGTATCATCATGTTTCTATATTGTGGTGAAGGTTTAATCCAAGATAAGATTGTCATGAGAGATTTATGGTGTCGGTTCTATAGAGTGACCCTTAGGGTTATGTGTACGTGTTATGTTGTCATGTTTTAGTTTAGTTTTTATTGTATTTTTTTATTATACATCATTATGTAAAAGTTATTTAGTTGGATATTTTTAATTACATGTGAATGTTTCATTTATTATTCATTTATCTAGATTTATTATTTTAGTATTTAAATAAATCAACCCCTTTGCATACTCTATTGATTCTTGACACATGTTTCTATACCATTGGAATGAATAATTCTCTTAGAGCCTTGCAACATATCATCTTGTGTGACCGGTTCAGGGATGACCCAAGTTGGTTAGTGAAAAAATTGAATCATGGCGGGTCTCCTTTTAAAAGGACCTAGACTTTCTGAGAGTTTTTTATAACTTAGGGATATCAAGGTTGACAGAGTAGGACTCTCAGAAAATTATTGGTAGGAATGGTAAGGGCATCATGACACCTTTCTCATTATGATCACTGGGATTATAGGGGAAGCTCAGTTTTTTCAGATTCGTCAGTATATTGGGATTGATTATGGTTTGGGATATGAAAAGGGAGTTGGGTAGTGACATCTGTGAGGTCGTAGGGAAACTAAATTCATGTGGGTCTAGGGCATGGTCCTAAAAGTAACCCTAATAAAGTGTTGTGTTTTTCATGTGGCCTCTAGCCATATGTCCGAGTCACTGATAGACCCGAGTTCCTTCTTTTTATTTCCTTTGATTATTATTTAGCTCTAAAAATTGTTTTGAAAACCGTTGTATTGGAATAGTGAAAATGTGGTTCTATTGTAATTTTTTGTAATTTGGAATGTGGGAAAAACTATTTTCACCTTTAACCTTGTAGAAGACTTTATAAAAATTGAAATTTTATAGAATGAAATCTTGGGGGTAATTTGGAAAGGATCTAAAAAGATTCGGATTTTTTGATCAAAACATGGGGTTTGTGTAAAATGGTAGTTTAAATGTGGTTGTTTTTTAGAATTTGTTTTAAATTAAAATGATTGCATTGTTAAGAAATGTTTTTTGACATAATGAAAAATTTTGAGCTTTTTAAAAACGATTTTAATGAAAAGTGGTAAATTTATCGATGGAAATTCATCAAATTTTATTTCAGAACATAAGGAAATGGATTAAAACATTGAATCTAAAAATTGTTTTTTACATGGTGGATAGTGAACCATTGAATGGTTTCATGAATTTTTATATTGGTCTGAATGATTTTTTTGAAAAATGATATTAAATTTGAACTTTGGTTTAATCCATGAGTGCTCAGATGCACATATATAAGTGGAATGTGGTTGTAAAGTGACTATATTATCATGGGTTGGTAGATAACTAGGAATTCATGGAATGTGTATTTGTGTCTCCATCGAACACCCATTGTGACTATCAAAAATCCACAAGGATTTTTTATTTTACAAAATTGTTTTTAATATTCAAATTTTGGTGTTTTTGTAATCCAATGGTTTTGTGGATTTTATATATTTTGTATGTGTTTTTTGTTATATGCCTTTTCATGATATTGAATTTATGATCATGTCGTGTTCTGAGATGAATTAATTTCTTTGAGTTTGTTATAAAGTAGTGCTTCATGGATTTATAGAATGTATTTTGTAATGGTTGAGCTAGTTTACCTTTTTGTTAGTGTTTTCTCTATACATATATTGATTCCAGAGATATTTTTGAGAGAGTTATTTGTTTTTTTGTTACCCAATGTTTTCCCCCAATGTTATTAAATGAATGTTAGTGGTGTGGATATGAGTGGTTCCACATTACAAATCATTATAGTTGATCAAACCAATAATTTCATTCTCATTTTTCAAAAGTATAATCAATTTACAAGAAATATATCCCATCCTATTATATGATGTATAAAGATATTTGGGATCTCCACAAAGTGACTTCCTGTTGTAGTGTTTTTGAAGGTATGAAATTTGTTATTATTGGTGTTTTGTGTGTTTTTTCTGGGTATTTATATATTATGTTATATGTTTGGAGAGAGAAATAATGGTGTATGCATCTTCAAAGTCCTTGTATGTGTAAAGGTGTGTTGTTTGAGAATGTTTGTTTCTTTGTGTGTCTTGATCACCTTTTTTTTCATGGAGTTTCATGTGACCACTTGAGGAACCAAAAGAAAGAGATACGATTAAGTATTAGCATATCCTAACTACGAGGTATTGGATATTCAAGAATATTTCTCTCGCTGAATGCCTTAGTGTAATGCTGGAGCGTAGTCTGGAATCTCGGTGGTTTGAGATGTTTGGATAATCATATGCTTCCAACATTGTAGTGAGGAAATTCCTATATTTCCATAGAGGATTAATTTTCCCTAAAAATTTTATATTATTATAATTGGAATGGTAGACTTACCCTTCACATGGTTTCTATCATCGTTCCTTCTCAGATGCATGCTTCAGATTTTTTTTCTTAGCATGGAACACCCATATGAATTAGTTGTGGATTGTTTTTGTGCCCATCCAGGGGTTATTTTTATTGGTTTAGTTGTTAGTTATGGATTTGGTGTCCCAATAATTGGGACCCTTGCCTCACCTACCCTTTTTGTGGGGGGTTTTTTCAGTTTTGGTAAGCTTTAGAGTTTGTTTAATCTCATTAATTATTATTGGTGGGAAGAGCTACTACGGATATTATTGATACTTCCTCTTTGAGAAATCAGTACATAGTTTCTCCAAATGGTGGGGTTTCTATTTGGTCCTCCCTATTCTAGTTACCTATCATGATTTGGTTTCGGTGTCAGTCTATTTGAAATTTCATTCTTTTGATTTTGTTTGATTTTTTTGTAAATTTTGGGTTTGGGTAAACAATGTTCTTTTTGTAGTGCTCCCAATATTTCTGTTCAATGTTTTTTTTATAGGTGGTGGTTTTAATTTCACATTGATTCTTGAATAATTTTTCTAGTGGGATTGAATATTTCAGGAATGATTCAACAGTTATAATTGACTTTTTTTGGATGGTTTCATATTGAGGGGTTGGATATTGTGATTTTGATTATCCTTAGTCATTCATCAATCAACTGGAATATGTTGGGTATTTGAAGAGGAGGAAAATGTTATGGATGAGAGAGTTATCACACCCTGATTTGTTCATTCATCCTTTTCCCCATCATATATTATGTCTCATGACTTTTCTATCGACATCCATGAAATCTAGGTCTAAATTTTCTTCTTTGTGTGTTTGTGTTTTAAAATGGACATCATGTATGTTTGGGATGTTATTTGGCATAGTCCATTGATATTGGGAATGTGTGAGGATGTTTTGGGATGGAAATTAGTTTGTAACCCTCCTATTGACATGTTTTATGTATGATGTATATTTAATGTATTATCCCCGTCAAATAGATTAGTTTTGGAGTGAAAATGGTTGTTTTTGGGACATAATCTTGGTCGAATGGTTAAGGCAGACGATTAGTTTAGTCAAAAAGGTATGTGAAAAGGGGGTCCCATGGTTTTCTCATGGTTTATCTAACAATTAAGCCTAATTTTTAGAACATTTAACATTATATAATGGAATCATTCATGGATTGAACAAAATTTATCAAACCGTGAGATCTAACCGTACAACCCACACAATAAAGGGTATTTTGGAATCTTATATTTTTTTATTAGGGGTTTCTTACCTTCGAAACCCTATTCTAAATCCCCCAATATATATTTCTTCAATTTGGGTTTTCTACCATAATTCATCTCTAAGTGGGATTCATGGTTACTTCTAGGTGATTCTTCACTCTGATCAAAATTTTAGGCCTCCCTCTCCTTCTCAATTACATTTAATCCTTTTTCCCTTTATTATCTAACTGTAATTTCCATGTTTTCACAATTTTCATACCTAGAGTACTGAAAATTTTAGGTTTTGGTTATTTTAGGGTTCCAATTAATATATAATTGATCCTGGAACCCTAGTGGGGCATTTTTAGGTGTGCATCATTGATGCGCTTAGGATTTCAGGATTGTTTCTAATGGATTTTCCCATTTTAAATTTTTGATTCATTGATATCACATATTCACACCATTACTGATTATTAATTAGTTGTATGTGATCTCTTAAATATTTATATAGTGTGTAACATATATATTTATTCATTATGTAATGATAAATGGGATCATTTTGATATATGTTTGTCACCAAGTGTTCGATTTAATGCCCATTTGGATTATTCAGGTGTTTTGTGACATCTAAATCATGGTTAGGCCTTGAGAATATATTTGGGATATATAAAATGATTATTTTGGTTCCTTGAAATATATTAAAATGTATTTTGGTCTTTAAATGAAGAATAATTTGTTTTTAAATGTGTATTGTCATATAAATCAATTAGTATCCCAATTAGAATTTTGATTAAAATGGTTTTGGTGTAAAAAAGAAAATTGGGTAACATGAAGGGATTATTACCTAAATGGTTGTGATATATAAATTACGTATTTTCCCTTTTTATGAAATCTACTTGGTTTTTATAATGTGATTGTTTTGTAGAGACATTTTAAAGTCCTGTTTGGATTTTTTTTGAAAATAATGAATTTGTTCATTATAAACACATCCTTTGGATTATACTTATGACTTTATAATGTTTAGTGTATGGGATAAAATATATATGCAATCCTCATGATACATTATGATAATTTATGATCCTCGATACAGAATACTTTGAGATACATTTTCTCCATGGAATGAGATTGATCATTGGGGTGCCACGGGGTGATTCTAGTTGTTGATTATTTATTATTTATATAAATGTGATTGAATGCATGATTGGGATCAGTTTTATCACCCCCAATATATGGGATAAATGAGAACAAACTATAATAAGATAATTATCTTATAATGATTGGTTCACCAGTTTAGATACACAATATCTAGTTTTCCATACCATTGGGATATCATTATTTTTATTGCTATGCAATTTTTCCATCCGCCTATCCTAAGTTATAGTGGATATGATTATTTATGGAATGTTGATTTCATAGTTTGAGGCAAGATTCTGGGTATGGGTCATAAGTGTTATAATAATTAAAATTGTTCACGTTATCACGGTTTCACCCATGAAAATTTACAGTTGATATCTTTGAGTAAATGATTGTGATACATTGTTGATTAGTTACTCTGGTACGATTATTTCCCTTTTTATCCTCTTTTTTTATCTGTACATATATTTTAGTGCCAAATTATGAATAATATGATAAAAATGGTTTCATGTGTTTATGGAAAATTTCTTGGAATGTGGTTTTCCTACTCCTCACTCATTTATAAGTGAAATTTCACCTTCTAATTTTAGACGCATGTGGTTCCACATTGTATATAAAATTTTTTTAAATGAAAAAAATGAAACATTTACAATGATTTAGTTTAAGATGGAAAATTCATGAAAAATATTATATTTTATATTTTATTTAAAACATGATATTTAAATTTCTGTTATTTTAAATGATGCACAATCGGAATAGATTTGTTCGGGATTACCTACTAAGTTTTAATACTCACCCTTATTGTTTCATTTTGATTTTATCGTGTACAATAATTTCCATCTTATCATAAATTTTCATTTGGGATTTTTGGATTAGGTGACAGATAGTTACCCTCTAGGTCACATAAAGGATTTAATTTTAAATATTTATATTTGGGTTTTGTTTTATAGTTTTTTATTCTCTAGACTTGATTAAACTAGTTTTTTTTGAATATTTGTATATACACTAGGATATTTTATTTATCTTTATGGTTTCATGTTTTATTAATTTATTTATGGGAGATATAATATCCTTTGGGTAATATATTGATCCCAACACTAAATTTCAGCACATGTGGATTTATAATGTCATTCGGTCCATGCCACTAATTGGATCAGTTGATCGGTTAGGGGTCATCCTGGTTTAGTTCGTGGTTGGTACAATGTCTCTTGAATTGGTAAATCCAATTTTCCCTTAACAGAGAAAATTAATTTTATAATTTTTAACAATACATATATATAATTAATTTTTATTTATTAGATAATTTTAAATATGATGATTAAAAATATTTTATAAAATTTTTCATATATATTTTATAATCATAAAAAAAATTTAATTTAAAATTAATAATGATGTTATGACCAAAAAACTGAGTTTCTATATAGAAAACTTTTATACATTTATAATGTTTTTATATCCAATTATAATATAAAAAAGAAACATATTTCCTATATTAGATTAATAAATAAAGAAATGAACTAATTATAACAAAAATATTAAAATATAATTTTTATTGAGAAAAACATTAAATGGAAATGGGTTTTTAATGAATATTTTTTATTTTCACAATTAATTTAATTTTTTTTACAATAATCCAAAAAAATAACCCAAATATTACTTCACATTATGATTTAAAAAAATATTATTTTTTAAAATATTTTATGAATGTTTGGATAAAAATTAAAAGAATACATACAAAGACATTGAAAAGAAGGTTTCTAAGAAGGGTTTTTTTTCAAGAATAATACTATATTCTGAAAAATGTATTTATAATAATAATCACTAAATAAATCTCAATTAATATTTATTTGAAATTAATATATATTTTAAATTTAAATAATTCATCATTAGTTTTAAAATTATTAATTAAAATTGACAAATACTATCTATATTAAAATTATTATAGAAAAACCATGTTATCAACCAAAAAACTATTCTACAGAAATAGAATAATTATTTAAATTTTATTTATTGGGTTAAATACAGCTAATGATTAAATATGTTATTTTAAACCATATTCAATAAATAATATGACTCTTAAATATTAAGCGGAAAAAATATTATATGACGTGAAAAACAATTTTATTTCTAGTTAATACATAAATATTTACCTAATGAGACTCTCTAAAGGTGTAATGGAGAAAATAAGGCTGTATAAAGAATTTAAAAATCCATATTCCTGATATTTAGGATTAGGTATCTATGTCACATGTTTAGTACAAACATTGTCTCCATGTCTGCAAGGGCTGAGTAAATAGTCTAGGGTATTTTAGTGAAATATAGAAGGGACATGGTTTTCCTTAAGCATGTGACCCAATCTCCATTACCGTGTAATAATTTTGGAGTTTTTTATAGAGATTAAAAACATGTTTTGATAATTTGTTGTCAATCAATGATCTACGATGATGAAACAGGGGTACTAAGACTATAAGGGGATCAATGTTTGACACTTTTTGTGAAATGATATAACCTATCCATTAGAACTGGTTTTTAAATGAGACATGAACATTTATACTATATCCCCAATTACCTATTTTCTTTAATTTGATTATCATAAAGAAGATATATCCCTCTTATTTTATACAACATAAGATCAAATCTTATTTACTAGTGTTGATTCATCCCCAGACCTCAGATTTGACACATTTTTTCCATATTTGGTTCACATAAAATAGTTTTTTATTTATCTTATGCCTATCATCATTTATATTCCACGTGATTAGGTTATTTCGTCTTCATATATTAAACCCTATTTTTTTGTGTAATTACATTCATCATTTTTTTCTTATATTGATCGATTCATAAAATAGGATGAAATGATTTTCCTATACCAAGCTATGGTAGGTGGTCTCATTATTTTACAAAAATGATAGGCTGGTTATATATTATGTTGTTGTGTTGAACACCCTTTCTTCTAACACATTCATAGAAACTATCATTTTTAAATAAAGAATTTTGTTGATATAGATTATCAACAATTCCCATTTTGTGTTACTAATGGCCGAGGACATCAAATTTGAATAACCCCTTGGGTGCATCGTAAAATTAGATTAAACAATCATGGGCGTCCTTTATACCTAATTCACTTTTGAGTGGTGGAATTTGTAAAAAATTCTTAGGGATATAAAATAGAAATAATTTATTTTTAAATTAATCTAAAAAATGTAACGATTGATTGGATTTCTATGTCCTTAGGCCATCAACCAATATCCTTTTTCTTTTATTATATATATGCCTTTCAGAATATAAATGGATAATTAATAAAATGGATGTCTTTGGTATTTGTAGGTCTTTTGGGACTAGATTTTTATTTTAAAAAACATCCATTATTATCTTTTTAGTTAAAAAGTTCATGACCAATATAGTTACTACATGTTCTTACTTAGTATGGTCAGACTACAGGTCAATGAATTTTTTTTACATGGGGTGGATTCCAATTTAATATCACCATATACAGAATCATGTGGCCTATATAATTAAATTATTTTTACTGATTAAATATTTTTTTTCCTTGGGAAATATATTTGTTCTTTCTTTATCACCATGGATGGACTCATTTGATGATATATCTAACATGACTGAGTGATACATGGACTCAATAATATAATAACAGGGAATAACACAAGGAGTAAGACCTATATACTTGTTGAGTGATACATATACACTTTTATGGATTTCCTATGCTAAAAACATAATGAAGATTGTCATATTTTCCATGTGTGAATCGTGGAATCCACTAATGTACTCCAAAATAAGGACTGAGTGGAATGTGCCTTTATAAAAAACCTTTAGAGATACCAAAATCCCAACGAGGGATACCCAATAAGGTCGTGTAAGGTGGTTGGTTTATGATATTCTTAGGGAGATAGAAGGTTTCAAACATATAATTTCGAACGATGTGCTAAAAACAAATGAATTAAAAAATAATATTATTATTTAGGAACACATATTATCAACCAAATAAAAATTATGGATTTGTCCAAATCATTTTTTACAATGGATTTATTCATTATTTTTTCATATATGAGTTGTGGAGAATTCGTAGGATCTGAGGAAAGACTTGAAAAATATTTATAAAATAAATCATGTTTGATAATTTATCAGATGCTATCTATAGTATGATGAAATTGATATCATTGGATGAGTGTTACATGGGATCCCATACCTATAGTGGTTAATCATTAATAGGCTTTATTTACTGTTTTATTATTAGATGAACAATTACTATTATATATTCATCAACCAAATGTGATTATTACATATTTCTGGTGACCTTCTAAATTTATTTGACACCCTATTACGTTACCTTTATGGTTAACAGTAAAACAACATAGATATAGGTATGGATAGGGGGAGAAACCACATGTGGATTCTTGATTAATTATTTTATATTATATATAGAACATAAGATTGGGATATTGGTTATGATTATGTGTGTGGATTGTTTCTCTATTTCCCTTTTTACAGTAGATATAAGTATTGTACTGGATTTCCATTTCAATTTCTTACCCTTCATTTATAATCATTCAATGATGTTCATATATAAATGTCTATATTGGATGATATTTCAATGTTACTTATTTGATGGATGTTTATCATTTCACATTAATGTTATATTATAAGCTATAAAAAATAGGTATTGTTCATATCATGATTTTTTCACATTGATAATTAGAGAATATATTCAAAACTATTCGACCGTGGACCCTTGCAGCTAGTTGAAATCCTTTTTCAAATAAAGATCCATGAATTAGGATATTTTACTAACTGTTATCTTTTAATGTTGAGTAAACATTGTCTAGGACAACACAATGTGCTGCTATAATGATTTATTTTCAGTTGTATTATCATTAGGGAATATTAGTCATAGTATTAATAATTTGATTAAATTCAAAATTGAGATATTACATGTTATAACTATCCCACATATATGTACTTGCGAAATTAGTTAATTTGGGACATGTTGTTTTGAACTCTATTTATTATAGTTTCCTCCATTTAAGAATTGGGTGTTTCACATGTTGTTTGATGTTATTTATCACTATGAGTATTTAAAATTGGATGATAGGAAATTTAATTAGTGAATCATTAATAATTATAGGTATATAATTATTTTTATGTCATGAAGATTCCATTAAATGATTATATTACTATGCTCATCAGTTGAATCATGTTTTATTTCCCTTATTGTAATCTCCAAGAAATTGTTCTATGATCTTATATAGGTACTTGATAAATAACTACTTTTTATTAAATGGATTCCAAAAATCAATTTATACGGAGTACATGGGATTATTAATTGTAAATAATGATAAATAAAATTCAATAATTTGATAGGTTTTAAATATAAATCATAATGAAACTAAATGAAAATGATTTATAAAATGAAATGGACATTATTAGTTACATGTCTTGATTTTAATTTAGAGGGGTTTATCCTCTATAAATTTTTATTGCAAATATTTATACTCTGACAATTCAATTTTAAATAACATTACATTGACCAAACCTATGTTGTGTAATGTATGATAGGTATCTAACATATAATATAATATATGTGTTTCTTATTTCATTATTTTGGATAAGGAATATGGGTTTTACTTTTATATATGATGTCCTGTACATATCATAATTATATATATGCACTTTTAGATTTTGTTAAATCTATTAATGAAATGTTTTTGGGATTTTTGGGGGAACTCCACCATGAAGTCCTTGGCTCATTTCCAAGAGGGTGTTGATGATAATACATAAGAATTGGTGGGCCCTAGGTCACCAGTATAACCGCCAATAGTTTATATTGTTGTCCCACTAGGTATACCTGATATGGTAGTCGATGACATGTTTCAAAAAGAGTTATTATTCATTATAAATACTATTTAGATAAAATCATGACATGTGAAAACAATGTATGTCTCTGTTCCTACAGAAGCATCCACCCACATTTTATGGGGATGATAGACCAACGATAGTAATGTCATAGATATAGGAAATCTTATCTATTTTAGAGATCCTCGATACACCTTCTGAGAAGAGAGTGAATGCGAATACATATATTATTAATAATTAATTATATTTTAGAACATGATTTCATACATATATCATCATTGGAAAATTACATGTTGGAATTTCCATAAGACCTAATATGATTATTTCCATCCAAAATTTTTTTGGACATATAAAATCTTGGAGTTTATGAATTTCATATAGGGAAATCAGAATAGGTAAGGAATTTTCTCCTCATTTCACAGTGTAGAAAGACTTCACATATATTCTATTAGTTAACATGTTATCTGAATCATGGTTATTTGAGGATTCTATCTGGTACAAAATCCAATAAAAAGTTATTTTCATAAGGCATGTTACCATATCTCATAGAGTAAATTAATAACTTATCATGGAGCCTAGACTGAGAGCGGTTGAGGGTTTGAGATACTGTGTCTTAGCTCATTGTTGTAGAACCACAAAGAAAAATAGTAAGATGCATCAATTATGGAGTTTAATTTGTTGCATTCATAATTTGGGAATATACCTAGGTAGCTAGGAGAGAATCCATTAGAGTGGTAGAATGAGATATATGTGGACTTAGTATATTAGGGACATAGATGAATTTTGATCGTGCTATAAGATGGGATATATATATTTCTATTGTAGTGATTTTCCTTTAGTACATAGTGTTAGAGTGTATGCACCAACACCAAGATAAACATTAGGATAAGAATCTTCCCATTATATTCGGATCTGGAGCATGGTCTGCCTATCAAGCTTGGAGGTGGTAATGGTCGAGGTATCTTTACACTATATTTTTAGCGACACCAGAGAGGATCTACTCAAGGATGTCATAATTGATCTCAATACCATATATCTTGTAAGTAATATATAGTATATTCGATAATATAAGAGAATATTTACATAGAATCATCGGTTAGATGTAAAATTCATATAGACTCTTCATTATTATCTTATAATCTTTATACGTGGAAATCTAAGGGATTCATATATTTTCCAAATGTGGAGATATTTTGGATCAGTTTTCAGTACTCTTGTGGAATGATGACACATTAACTTCATTGGGGATGTGTTTGTTTTGTGTATCTCCATGAAAACTTTTACCTATTGATATTGAATGACATTTCATTGTATATGGACTTTATGTCATAATGATGTAAGAGTTTGAAATTATTTTCATGATGGACATTTTGTATCCATTTCTGTGTTATATTTTTTATTATCATTAAATACTTACCTCAAAATCATTATAGGGTGGCATTTTTATTCACATGGGAGAATGGGAAGTCAAGAACAGTTAAGATTTACTTGAGAAAAATTGGTTGGGTAGGATTATAATAGAAATTTATTGTTTATAATTGGATGATATGGTAATGTGTCCAGATTATTTTCATTTATTGGTTGATCATTTAAAGAACATTTTCCCAAGAAAATTTTTATGACTACATCTTGAGAAATACGTAGATATTTCCATTGAGGTATATAATGGATCTGAACTTCTATCCTTTTATTCATATTGGATATATACTAACATGTTTCATGGGATCAATAAGCTACTATATGACTTGGAATAAAAGGGTTTTATATGAACCATTACTTCTTCATGGGGTTCAACACTCCTTTTCAAAAAGATGGTGGATAAAACCCTTTGTTTATTAGATGATTATCAGAAAATGATCTATTTTGTAGTTATGAACTAGTATCCCTGACATATTATTGATTATATCATTGAATATTTCCAAGGATCTAGGTTGTTATTGATGATTTATCTATGATTGGGATGTCATCAAGTGTGTTCTAGATCATTAGGTCTACCCTGTACAACATTCTGTTGTATTTATTCCATGTATTATTCTTTCATCATGTCATTTATTCTCATGAATGTTCTAGTAGTTTTCATATAACTAATGAATTATTTTCCATCCTTACCTATAATCATTGGTGGTGTTATTTTTGGATGATATATTAGGTTATTATCACATTCAACATGACTATACCAAATATCTTAGGAACATAAAAGATTCAATGACAGAGAATCAATTTTATTCTAATAATATAATGGTCCACATTTTTACCGATGAAATTCACATAGTAGGTCATATTCTGTCAGTGATAAGTGTATCATAATAAAGATAAAGGGTGGCCATCGTATTTTCCAAGGAGCTACCTAAGAACGTATCAGAATTATGGAGTATTCTGGGATTGGTGTTTAATTAATTTCTTTAATTATGGGGTTTTTACTCTTAGGGTAAAATCTCCCATGAATGCATAAGAAATGGTGAAGTTTATATGGGAAAACACTAAAAAATCACATTTCGAAAGCTAAAAAGGAGGATGAAATCATCGATGATTCTAGTTCTTCTTTATCTATTAAGAAGTTATGAAGTCTACTATGGTTCACTAGGTTTTGGCCTAAGATAATTTATAATTTAGGAGGAAAAAGTCATGGTATATTTGTATTTTTAGTTGATTGAATAAAATAAGTACTACCAATCACAGCATCTTAATATTGGTTTTTTTATAGACCATGGGATGTTGGAGACATTATTTTATAGTTGGTAATTTTGTGTTTTCAAAGAAGAAAAAAATCCAAATTAATTTTTTTAATATTGTGCCATGAATCTAAGTCAATGATGGTGAATTAAATTCCTTCCATCCATATGAATTGAACATTGTTATATTGCAATAAAAGTTAATCCAGTTGCTAATTATCATATTATGAGGACTCAATCAAAGGTAGTTCATGAGGCCATTAGTGATTGCCAACTTATGGCCCTATTTTCTAAGAAGCATATATAGGTATAGAACCATCATGTATTGTATAAACAGGAATTTTAATTGGTGACCCATTCAATTCCAAAGAATATGAAGATGAGGTAGTTATTTGATTCTGAGTGCTTGTTTATATAGAAGACACTTGAAGGTGATGGACCTCCACCTCCATTGGACAATGATTAGGATGATATATATCACAATAACAAATGTTTCTTGGAACCTATATATGCACGGGTGGAGTTGATGTTAGAGTCTCATGCCTCGATATGATCAATGAATCTCGATATTTCCTTGTTTTATCATGACATTAATAGTCAATAATGGTTTCAATGGATGATGCAGGAGATATCTAAGTTTGTTATTATGTTTTACACCAATCAGAAATAGATAGTATATCACTGATGACTAGTATTGATTTTACAGCCATAAAAAATTCTTGAAATCAAATGGCAAGAGGTTACCATCAATATTTTGATATGATTTCGTCGGTCACCTTAATGAAACGAAATCATTTCATGCCATATTGGAATGTTTGAGAAAAATCATCTATTTATACCATATTCAAGAGACACATTTAGTGGATGTGATTAATAGGCTCTATATTCATGTGATCATACACCTCCATGGGGTTTCACCCTCATTAGTTTTAGATAGTGATGCTTGATTAATATTACGATTTAAGTACTTGACCTAAGGGGCACTGGGTCAACATGTACTACAGATTATTTCTAATCACCCATAAACTGATGCTTAGCCTAAGAATGCGATATCGATTTTGGAGGAAATTATATGAGCATGAATCCTTGATTTAGGAGGTTTTTAGGAGAAACAGATGTATATCACCATGTTTTCATATAATAATAGATTCCTAGATACCATATTGATGGGTCCTTATGAGTCCATAAAATGTAGGATATTCTGTTCACCCCTATGCTGGTTATAGGTAAGAAAGACGTAACTACTATGAAGTCATATTATTCCGGGGACATTACCGTAGGTTTATCTTATCAAGATGAAGATGTGTACATCTTAGTCATGACATAAATTATATGATGATCCTCGATGTTGAACATGATAATACCAGGTTAGTAGTTTTGTTCACAATTGAGTTTCATATATATTATGGAAGAGATGTATTAATAATCTTGTGAAGTGGTTGCCTCTATAAAGACTTGAATTTTTCCGTGTATATTTTTTAATTTTATTGAATTATTATGAGTTTGTGAGAATTTAGAATGTGTGATTCCGAGGCCCATTTTTTCCAGAATGAATTTATGTATTTTTTTTGGAAATGTTCAATAAATGTGTGAGTACCATAGTAGAACACGTTTTGGGGGGGGACAACTCTATCTGACACGAAAAACCCAAAGTACTCGACTGGGAGTAGTACATCAGTAGTTCAAGGTTACTGGGAACCACCTCTATGTGACGCGACATGCCTAATGTACTCGATATAGGAGGATCTTTCCAGTAGTCAATATGTTCGACATTGTGACTGGTTATGTTACTTGTTACTACCCCTATAATAAATCATGGTGTGAGCTGTTTTTACATTATGAATTTGATTAAGATTATGCTATGTGGTATTTTACATGTGTGGTACATTATCTTCGTGGGGTTACACTGTGGTTTTTCATTGTGAAATTATAGGATACCTATAGGGTCTCGGGGTCCTTACATAGTATCCTAATACTCAACCCTACACAAGATTTGACCTTACCGTGTTGTGTCCTGTGCAGACGACGTAGAACATTGATTGAGGCTGAGGGATCCAGCACTGGGTGGTTCTCAATGGTGTACATTAGACATGACATGACATAGTGGAGATTGGTAGACATGGAGTACTGTGGAGGTGATCCATACCTACCCGTTAGGTATGGTCTGCATTGGATGATTCCATGGCCACTTTTCACATTTCAGTTGTTTTGTAATTTTCATTAGTACATGTACATTTGCAGTTGGGCTTGTAATTCTGCCCAATTAATCATAGTACATTTTTACTACAGAATTTTACTTCATAGTTCCTTCTTGTTTTGTTGTCATACCTTGTGTTTATATAGGATTAAAGGAAAAACCTTTTTTTAGTAAATATTCCATTCGGTGCTAGTTTCCAACCTTGGGCCTATGGAAGGTAGGCTTGTGGTAATCCTGGCATAGGCCCCATGGGATCGGTTGTGACTAATTGGAATCAAAGTAGTTGGTTCTAAAAAAAGAACTAGGACTCTAATATATTCAATTTGGATATATTCATATGTGTTTTGAGAGTGGATTTCAGTTCGAGGAGTCCAGTGTTTATGTGGGGGCCGACATATCCATACCCCAGGACCCTGAATTCTGATTTCCGACTCTACGCATGAAAACACCGATTGCATGTGATTTGAAATGTATTTCATGTGTTTTCATGAGTAATCCCACCATGTTTTACACATAACTATTCCACACCAGTATCTTTTCAGTATTCCACCACGATGAAAAACACCCAGGTTCCGTGACAGAGTACGTGATGACGGCCCACTAAGGGATGAGTCCTCAGTGTAGGATCCCCTTCATTCTTTCACTGCATCAAGTGGTGTACCAGCAATACCACTATCCATTGAACTCATTTTACACTAGCCCCACCATCATAGGATGAAGGATGACTGAGTGCATTACATGACTTCCAATCGAAAATTACTATGAGGTTCATAGGCAAGATGGACCTTTAGGCGGCTGAGGACAGGTAGGAGGCTGTGGACAATGTTTTTTCTTAGTTGGGACACCAGTTAATTTTATAGTGTTCCTGGAAATATTGTTTTTCAGGTAGTAGTAGGGAGATGGGGGAGCCTGATTCTCTAGATACAAGATGAGCCAACCTTCATCACGGGAGAATTCAGTGGCCTTTTCGGGGTACAGTTCGTCCTATAAAACAAGAACTCATTGCGTATACAAGAGCAGTTGCACTAACATAAGGGCAACATGATAGTGGCCCAGTACTCAGTGAGGCTCACTGATCTCTCCCTATACTCCACCGATATGGTATGAGACCCTTTCTTCAGGGCACATGCAATTGATCATGGTCTCTGACGGGAGATTAGAGATTCAATTGTACTCCTCAGCATTCTGACGCATGCTAGGGTGATTGAGTGAGACATTTTGGTGGAGAGAATCCTAACTTATTAGGAACTGATAGAGCGAGCTAAAACCATATGACAGGTAGCGAAGTCCTCTGTAGGAGGCAGTATGTAGATTACACAGAGTTCCATTAAAACTAGACCTTCTGGTTGATGACCCAAGGACACAGGGTCATAGGTGTGAGGCTCAAAAGGTAGAGGGAGATAGGCAAGGGGCACACAATGTTACACGTGCGACAGGAAGGTTCATAAGGTTCCTGACAGCCTGACCTTCCATACTAACCACCATAGGATGGTTTAGGGATGACCATGGTAGAGGCAGAGGTTCGAGCGAGGGGGTTCGTAGGGTGACAAACGTGGAATAGGAGCTGGCCGTGCAACAGGCAGTGGGAAATGATTCAAGATTCTATTTCCACCACCACAAGGTGGTCCATCCTGACCACAGGGACTAAGAGGACATGGGCGAGATCAGCTCCAGGCAGCTGAGGCCTAAGACAACGGTGATCAAGTGACGATTAGAGGTACGATCTGTGTCTACTAAACCTTAGATGTAGTACATATAGACACAGGTTCTAGTCTCTCTTTTATTATCACAACCCTTATTTGGAGCTGAGAGATTATAGTGGAGCTATTGGATCCATCCATATGGCTTGATAACCCTACAGGACCAGATTTGATTATCACACAATGGTTCCCACAGTGTTATATTACTCTAGGAGGTGAGAGTGTTGGCTCAATCCATAGGGATATAATCTCCTACCAGAGTATATTCGATGATTACACACTAGTTCTGGCAGTTTGAGCTTACTCTATGAGGAGAGAAAATTGGCTGGGATCTCTTAGAAGCTGCATTTTTGCCTTACGACTTCATCTTTTGTTTGGAATGGTTTTCCATAATCCATGCTAATATTGACTATATTTGGAGGAATGTACAGTGCTTCCACATGGAAAAAATTATATTTTCCATCCCTGGTGAGAAAGGAACCATTGCAGCACTATATGAACATACCCAATGGTGGGTGCAGCTGATTACTCATCATTTGGCAAGCCATACCTCCAGATAGTTGATGTTGAGAGTCTAAGATATCCTGTAGTGGTGGACCAGTATGCCAATGTCTTTCCTGATGATGTTACAGGACTACATCCACCCAGAGAGGTAGTCTTTTACATCGAACTATACCCCATGATGACAACGATATCTATACCAACATATCGGATGGCTATTGTAGACCCTCATGAGTTATGCGTATAGTTAGGGGACTTTCAGGGAAAATGGGTTCATTAGAACCAGTGTTTCACCATGGGTAGCCCTGATTTTGTTCTCCAAGATGGAAGAAGGGGGTTTGAGACTCTATGTGGAATATTGGTGCATGAAAAAGGTGACCATTAAGAACAAGTATCCACTCCCTAGGATTGGTGATTTTTTCAATCATCTGATGGGATCTCAGAAGTTTTCGATGATATACCTTTGATCAGGATATCATAAGCTCAGGATATGAGATGGAGATGTGCAGAAGATGACCTTCAAATGTCATTATGTCCATTATGAGTTCTTGGTTATGCCTTTAGGCCTGACCACCTCCCCAAAAGTTTTCATGGGCTCATGAAAAAGATATTTGCAGCCATACCTCAATCAATTCATTGTGGTTTTCATCAATGAAATCTTGATTTACTCTGTAATAGAGGAGGAGCATGCCTATCATCTACAGATGGTTGAGGATACACTCTGAGAGATCTTGCTTTATAGTAAACTGTCAAAGTGGCAGTTCGAGATACAGGATATCCACTTTTGGGGACACATTTTCTCATAGGTGGGATTTTCTATGGATCTAGTGATGATGGAGGCTATTCTAGATTCGGATCCACTGAAGAGCATGAGAGAGGTGTGATGTTTCCTAGGGTTGGATGGATACTACTAGAGATTTGGGCCAAACATTTCCAAAGTTGCATCACCTTTTTCATCATTGACAAAGAATTGGATCCCTTTCCTATGGATGGAGAGATGCAAACATATTTTCTTAGAGCTGAGGCAGTGATTGATGAGTGCCCCCATCTTGAGGCTTCCATATGTGGGCGTTGGGTAGGTAGTCTACTACGACGCATTAGGGACTGGTCTTGGACGTGTCCTAATGTATGAACAAGTAGGGATCACTTATGGTTCACGACAGTTGAGGAATCATGAGAAAAACTATGCTACCAATGACTTGGAGTTAGAAACAGTGGCCTTTTCCATGAAGATGTGGCAGTATTAACTGATGGGAGAATGTTTTACTATATACTCTGATCACAAATGTATCAGGTATATCATCTCATAGAAGGGCCTAATCCCAAGACTATGGCGATGGCTAGAGTTCCTCAAAGAAAATGTCTTTGAGATAGTCTATACACCTGGGATGGGTAATGTTGTAGAAGATTCACATAGAATTAGATCGAGTGTGTCATTTCAATGTGAGGTGATAGAGAAGCTAGCTGTGATGCAGATATCCTTCATGGATAGAGATAGAGCATCATACCTCCAGTATATGACAGTCACACCACCACTCCATTGGTGTGTCTAGGAGGCAAAACATGGGAAAATTTACAATAAAGAACGATGTTCCCAGATATCCTTAGGGCAGGCACCTGATGGATTTTTTGAAGTTGTGTAGCATGTCATTCTCTTCAAAGGACAGACCATGGTACCAGTGGAGCTATAGGAGGAGTTGTTGTGGGAGTTCCATAAATTTTCAATGTTGTTACGTCTGTGTGTGGAGAATATGTACAAGGACCACTGGTGTCAGCACCGGTGGCCATGGATGAAGATAGAAGAGGAAGAGTTTTTTTCAAGATGCCTCACATGATAGCAATTGAAGGACGAGAACCAGGTTCTAGTAGGTTTAGCTCAGCCACTAGAGGTTCTAGAGTAGAAGTGGGATGCAATATCATGGAATTTTTGATAGGGCTCCCACGTATGTCCAAGTAATGTGATTCCATATGGGTGATTGTTGGCCGACTCACCATGTCGGCCCACTTCATACCTATCAGAGAGCAGGGATCAGTAGAGGGTTTGTGGCACCTCTACGTGTAGAGGATCATGAGAATTCATGGGGTTCTATAAAAAATCATCCATGACCATGAAACACATTTTACATACCATTTGTGTAAGAAATTGCAGGAGGCATTCGTGACTTAGATGCATTTGAGTGCTGCCTTTCATCCTCATACGGATAGTCAGACGGGGTAGACCATTCAGAATCTAGAGGACCTTCTTCGTTCATGCATCCTATAGTTTGGCCGTTGTAGGGGGGATAACATTACCTTGTTAGAGTTCACTTAAAACTACAGTTATCACTCCACAATCGGTATGGACCATTCAAGTCCCTTTACGGTCGACCCTGCAGATCACCTCTATGCTGGACAAACCTAGGGGACTCATCACTTATGGGTCCAAAGTTGGTATAGGCTACTATTGAGAAGGTTCATATCATCCAGGATCATATGAATACTCCACAAAGAAGACAGAAGTCATATGATGACAGAAGACAAAGACCATTTGTGTTCTATGAGGGGCAATATGTGTTCTTGCGAGTCACTCCTCGATGGGGAAAATAGAGATTTGAACGCGGTGACAAGTTATCATTGAGGTTTATAGGACCTTTTGCGATACATTGGAGGATAGGTGAGGTGGAATATTGCATGGAACTTCCACCATAGTAGGAGAAGGTGAACGTCGTCTTCCATTTTTCCCAACCGAGGAGATATATGAATGACCCATCTCATGACATTGACGATAGTAAGATGGACTTTGAGGATAAGGAGGCAGTTAACAAGGTTATAGTAGATATTGATGATCGACAAGAGCGAGTCCTTCTTGGATGGTCAATAACCGTGGTTCACATTTTCTGGTAATATGAGAACTTCCAAGAGAGCACATGGGGGAAGGAGGCTTAGATTAATCCTCAGAACTACAATTTGTTTCTATAGTCTATGTTGTAGCATTCGGGTAAATAAATACATATGGTGGCGAGAATGTAAACACAAGATTTTTCATGTAGTTTTTTTTTAATTAAATCAAATTATTAAGTGTATGTGAAAATTGGTGGCACATAATTCCAAATCCTGGTGTTACAGTAATAAATTTGTGAAATTTTTTCAGGTATATACAGTAAACGTGTGAGTGGAATTTTATAACTTTTGATATATTTCCCCGATTAAAAATTTGAGGTCACAGTTGAGCATACAGCTGTGAGATTTGATTAAGGGAGGCTTTACATTGGTTGTTGTAGGTTCGGAGAAAAATGTTATGCTTTGCGACATTTTTTAAATGAATTGATTTGATTTTTTTAATTTCATAAACCTCAAATGGACCAATTAATGGGTGGGGTCAGTGGTGTGTCGACCCATTAAATGGATTGACCTACAAACCTTAAGTAACAACGACATTGGTGAATTTAGGAAGCTTCCTATTTTTTGAGCCCCATTAACTCCCCATGATGATACATACTCTTCTCATGTACTATAAATATATTGCATGGGGGGAGGGGTATCAGGAAAGATTTTACAAGAAACAATGTTTTGTGGAAGTGACATAATGTCTATCCCATAGAGGATAGAGCCAAACCCAGCAGGAGTTGATGTGTGACACCGAAAACCCGAACATGAGTTTGATTTTCGAGCAGCGGGTGAGGAAAACTTGTTATAGGGATGGAAAAAAACAAGACTCCCTCATCCACGATCACTCTCGAACGTTTTGTGGTAGGGGGTTAATTTTGTGTGTGTGTGGGTTTGATTCCCTCTTCCCTGTTATTAAAATTATTCGAAGAATGCTTGTCAACCGACTAATGGTTTGACCCACGATTCATTTGTAATTCCGGTGGTTCCTGTGGGGATTCTTGTGGGGTTAATCATGTTGTTTAATTCAATTTAATTAATATATTAACCACCATAACGTTAACAAGCTAATGCCGAGGGAACAGGCCAAACATACCCAGCCAAAACCGTCACATATATTTATCCTTGCACCACCATGGAAGACCGCAACCACATCGATGCACGTTATAAGAGGAAGGCCACGACTCATCGGCAGTGGCTAACGGGGGAGGTCACTGACAAGATGGCCAGCAGCGAGAAGGAAGGTTGTGAAAATGCTGCACCACAAGCGATCGGATGCCGCAGCTGAAGCTACAGTGGAGGTTAAACCCACCTTCGGCAGGTTTCAAGGTGACCGAGGAGTTCTCATGCGGTACTGCCACCTCACCAACTGATAGGACATTGGTCCATTCAAGAGTTCGGGAGACCATAGCGTCACAACCCCCCCCCCCCCCAGGCCCCACGTTGGACCAAACCGGGAAACCACCCTCAAAGCAAGGCGCCACTATCAGAGTAGGTCTTGACCCTTGTAGTGGTCCTCTGACCTTGCACCGGGACACCTCCCTTGGAATTATGTCACTTCCATCTGAGTTTTCCGGTGCCCTCATCCTGGGACACCACCCATGAGTCGGGCCGGTGCCCTCGGATAGGGCTGCAGCCCTCGCACCGGGCAACCGTCCTCCGAGTCGTGCCACCTCCATCACAGTAGGCCACCACCCTCTGACCAACCCGCCACCCTTGATCTATGATATTTCCCTTAGAGTCAGGCTGTATCCCTTGATGTGGGCCGCAACCCTCGTACTGGGCCACCACTCTTAGACTGGCCAGCTGCCCTAAAGGTCGCTTCCCCACGCAGGCCGGGCCGCCCATTTTTTGGTCGCCCTATATGGGCTGGGCCTCCCTTGTGGGTCCCCAATATTATGGTCCAGACGGGAAATCGGCCAAGTGGTCAATGTGCACCTCTTCCCCGCCCAAACCGGGCAGGGCTGGGTCGGTCAGGACCCAGGCCCCACCGGGCCCTAAAACACTCCATGGGGCATATATTGAGAACCGAATGCTCATTTGACGACCTGTCTATGGAATTGGGACCCTTGGAGAAATATGTTCCTTTTTCCAAAATCCATTAGAGTTTTGGAGAATCATGTAGTTCGGCCGGGTTTGATCACACAAGAATCCAACAGGACCCAAGACACTGAAATGCCAATAACACATAGACCAAGTGCCCATCTAACAAGCTATCTGTTGCATTGGAACCCTTATGACATAGTGGATCATCAGGTAACTTATTTTAGAAACTTCATGTGGGTTGAGATATGACTACTTTCATGGGGAGAGTTTCTACCAAGAACACTACATACGAAACCCTCTAAATAGATGAGACCTAACGACTGCTAACATTTCGATTCGTAGTGACTCTACTACCACATTTTGCGATGGGGAGTAGTATTTTAGCATACCATGATTGGTGTGGGTGGTTCACATTGAATTGGTGGGCCATGGTGGGGAGCATCTACGGTACGCATTGGGGAGGAGTACATTAGAAGACTGTGTTGGGGGGGGGGGGCAGCTTGTTGTGACCAAGTAGACCCCCAATACGTGATCGATAGAAGTACTTCAATAGTTAAATGTTAGTGGGAAACACCTCTATGTGATGCAGCATTCCCACTATATGCGACGGAGAAGTATTTCTCTAACATCCAACAAATTAAATGTTGTGATTGGGGATGTTACAAGTTACTACCCCTATAATAAATCATGTTGTGAAATGTCTTTACATTGTTATTGTGATTTAGGTTATGTTATGTTGTAATTTTCATGTGTTTTACTTTAAATTCATGGTGTTACCCTATGGTTTTTCTTTGTAGAATTCATTCATATGTTTAGGGTCTCAGGGTCCCTATTGAGTATTGTTATACTCACCCCTACAAGGGATTCGCCAGTACGTTATTGTGTCTTTTGAAGTCGATCCACAAAATCGTTCGGGGCTGGGGGAGATAGGAATAGATGGTTCTCATTGGTGGATATTTGGAATGACATGATGTGTAGGAGATAGGTGGATGTGGATTACTATGGAGGGAATATGTACCTACCCTTCAGGTAGGATCCACAATGGGTGATCCAAGAGCTTCTTTTCACCATTCAGATTTTTAACTTTTCAGTTGTACTTGTACATTTCAATTTGGGCTTGTATTCTAGACCCTATACTTTTATTAAAAATTTACTATATTGTTTCATTCACAGTTTCTAGTTTTTGTGTTCTTAGACCATGTTTTTTACCAGGTTAAAAGGTAATTACTTCTCATTTTTGGGAATATACCTTTCTGTGCTACTCACTAGCCCCTGGAATATGGAAGGCGGGAATGGGGAAATCATAACACGGGCCCCGAGGGATGGTTCATGACATCATCATTGTGTAGGGTATTTTGAGAATATGAAGTAATTCTAGTAATATGACTTTTGGTTGGGTTTACATTAGAGGGATAGGTAAATGTACAACATTTTACATATATCGAAGCTTTACTGATATCTTTCAGATACATCACATTTTCATCATCCCAATGAGTTTTATTCATTATTAGATGATTTCATTAAGAATCATCCTAACTGAAATGCTGATCGAGAAATGAAGATTTTCTGATGATAGTTTGTGCCACTAGTATGGGTTTTATGACCACATGATAGTCTATAGGACTAGTCAATGGAGTATGAGATGTACTTACATTCCCAAGGCCTATTGTTATTCTCAGATGACATATTTAGGTACATGTATGGTAAATTTATGGACCTATATCATTATGAAGGGAATTTTGAAAGAAGAATTAAATTTATACAATATATAGAACTTTTAAATTTCAAATTCCTTAGTAAAAGATTTCCAAATATGAGTAAATATGGGATTATTGAGTAAAATAGTGTCCATAAGACATTTATAGAGCTCAAATCCAATTATTTTAGATTAGGTAGCTGAGGCACATCGTTGATATAAACCATGTTCATCCACATCATGGTTTTGGTTAATCATGTAGGGAGTTTCATTGTGTAACATAGGGTGAAATGTTTTTCCAAAACAATAAACCTATGATACATGATCTTCGGAAGAAGATAGAGTTTTTAGTTGAGGAAAATCAAATTTTTGTCACATATATTTCTTAATGTTGTACCATGACAATTATAAAATTGTGTTGTAGATCTTAGGGGCACACGGTTGACATGCAGTTTGGTCAAAAGTGCGGCCCAACCATGAGACCCCATTTTTAAAGGGTAAATGGACCTACTTCACCTCCACTCATTTAATTCATTTAATATTATATCTATAACTCTAGTTTATAGAACACTACTATTTTCTCTTGTTGAAGATACACTCCAAGGATTTGGTTATATTTCATCATATGACATAGGATATGAATACAATTTTTATAACATGATGTTCGTTAATGAGTTATATATAAATAATGACTCTTTAATGGGTTTTCTTCCTCTTGAATATTTTAATTTGTTGTGGGATATTACACCCTATATTCATAGAATTCAAAAATTATTCTATTTCTATCATATCGAGATCAAATCATTGGCTAGAATGTGACAAGTGTTCTTCTAGAATGATAAGGTAGTGGTATCATTATTTTTCATTATTGTGGGGGTGTTTATATATTATTATTTTTATTCCATTTATTCTAGATGAAACTTATATATTGAAATTCTAATTAAAAATTAAAATAATGGGCTTGATCTAGAAGTACCATGATACCTATTGTGGGGTAATAAAATAGTAAGAACCTAAAATTTAAACAATAAATTAGTGTATTGTTATATTAGAATAAACAAAAACTGTTGTCATTTGAACATGATTCACCTTTGAGGGGTGTCAATCTTCTCCTTTCCAAAGTATTGTAAAATTATTTTATTGATTTGTATGATTAATTGAATAAATGAAAGTGTGAATATAATTATTTGTCCCTTGGAATTTTGGAAAATTCATTTTCTATTATTCTTGAGATGTCTTTTGATATGTCGATAATGATTTTTGTGATCCATGTTAGGAGTGATGTAGATAGATTTGTCAGTATTTTTTTAATTAGATGATTTATAATGATTAATTTTACTCACCTTGGGTGATATTAGGGTTTCATTTTAAATTACATGGATGTGTTCAATTTGATGCTTGCTCAAACATTCATAAGGGATATTGGGAATACTTAATGGACTAAACATGATTAAATCATGGGAAAATACCATTATACATGTCATGTGACACATATAATCCTTGATGGTATTATATGGAAGGAAAATTTGGGATGATTACCATATAAACCATGAGGAACTCCTTTTCCCACTTTTGGGGATGCCCTGGATTGTTTTTGTGGGAGGTAGATTTATTCTACAACTAGTTTGTTAATATCATTCCAATGTGGGATCCATAGGATGGTACTGAAATATATTTGGTACATGATACACCTATAGAGATACTTGGTCTTCGAAATTGGAATGGAACATATGGGATCATGTCCTAAAAATGTAATAATATTTAAATGAATAAATGATTTTTCTCGAATGCTAAAGAACAAGATTGGATTCATGTGAAGCCTTGAATTATGATGTCCTGATTGATGAAATTATAAAATATTATATTTGGGTGATTATTTGGAAAATATCCAAATCCCAAAACAACTTTAAAAAAATTATTTTTGATTATTACATAGAGATATTCATCTTATGTCGAAGAATGTAGTAGATGATGGGTGTTACGTTGGACTCTTGACCTATGTGGGTTATTCATTACTGAAATTAGTTTCCTATATTTTTTTACATGAATACTATTTATAATATATTCAATAAATAGAATTAATAAAACACTATTGGGGGATACCAATAGATTTTTTAAAAAAACTAGTCATGCCACTATAATTATACCTAGACAAACTTCATGTATGCATATAGGGAAAAAGGAAAAATTTCCTCTTTATATATTCATGATTTGTTTTTATTATGACTAGTGGAGATTAAGATGGAGCTTTAGATCATGATTCAATTTTTGAATTTTTCTATTTTTTTTTTAAAGTTGATACATTAATTATAATGGATTACTAATTCCATATAAGACATGTTTTTTATATAGAATGTATTGGTACCCATCTATATATTTCCATATTGGATGATATTAATTTAATATTTATATGGTTTATTTCTATTTCCACAAATAGTTTTTTTATATTCTTTATCTACTTATTTTCATGATCATACTATCATTCTATACTCAAATAAATTGGGTATAGTTTCCCAAAATATCCACCACAGTCCTTTATTGGTATTTGGATGCCTCGATCATATAGGTTGGTGAACTAGAATAAATTTTTCCTACGGATTACAGTAAAAGTTTGGTAAACTAGGTCTAATAAGTCACATTATTTATATAACTTTTAGAAACAAATCACATTTTTACAAACAAATAGCTATTTTCAATATTTAAAAAAAATAAATATTTCTTTGGAAAATACCCAAATTTCATCCAATGAAAATTTTGATAATCCAATTTAAAAAATTACATCAATTTATCAAATATTTTTTATATATATTCCAGAAAACAGTTATTATAATATTTCATGAAATGATATGAAATTCAAGTTGGAAGAAATCATTTTTAATGAATTAAATTGCATTACTGAAATTTTGATTGATTATTTTGTTATCATTTATAAATAATTCTTGTCAAGTAGGATATATATATATTTCATTAATTATATAATACTATTGATATATTCTATTTTAATAACTATGTTATAAAAGATATATATATATATATATATCATGGTTTTATTAAGATGGGTTCTCCATTTTGAATAAGCTACCAAATATCAATATATAATGTTTTAGTGTTGAGAAATATATTTAATTAATGGATTTTTAAAAAAATATTTATATCATAATGTATTGTGGTGTTACATTCATCTCTAATTTCTTATTTTCATATAATTATTTATATCAAGCATATTTGTATTCTTTTTAAATATCATGTATTCGCATCTACCCTTCTGTAACAAAGTTTTTAATCACAATTTGACCATTATCTTGGAAATCAATGGATCGATATTTGACAATACTTATTTTATCCATGATCATAAAAGGGATTAATAAAACAAATTATTAGAAACATTTAACGGGATGTAGGAAGGTTATCTAGAAAAACTGATACTGGGTTTCCAAAGAGGATAACATACGTTAGATGAAAATATATTTTCAATCAATAAAGGGATAAATAAATGTAGATAGTGATTGAGGTCATCTTTCACAAACTAGTGAATGATTAGTGGAATTCAAATGGCCATATATAAAAAAATCTATGATTATTTAAAAGGCCATGTGATTCATGAAATTAGTTCGTATTAAGATATCATTTTTATTCAAGGACATTTTTATTAAAGTTTAAGAATTACATTTTCATCTGGACTTAGAAGATAAGGAAACATACATACATCATGAGTATCATTTCATCAGTTTTCAAATTTCCACTACAGTTTAATATTTTTCTACAAACCATGAGTATGAAGGATGAATTTTTCATATCTAATGCATTAAAATCAAAAAACAATTTAAAACTAACCATAAAACAGAGAAAATAAATACTTCACCGATCATAATCAATGAACCTAAACCAATATGGTTACCATATGGTAATAAAAATCCCAAAATGTATAAACATATATATGATAAATACATATAAAAATTTGAACATCAATAACAAATGTTCAGTCAAATTTACACCATCAATATATATCCCTATATCCCACATAAGCTCAGTAACATCATAATTAAACTATTTCATAACATCAATGACTTTTACATACCTTTTAGCATACAATAAAAATATAAATATTTTGGAATAATTAATAAATAACATTAATCATATAGACAATAAATAAATCTTCAATCCCATTTTTATCTATATGAGAAATCATATTGTAGATGCTCCTTTCCGTCATAAAGTCTAATGAATGAAAAAAGGGAAATACCTTAGTTTAAATTGATTCATCCTTTGAAGAAATATCAAAAATCGTCTAAGGCATCAAGAAGTATTTGTTCCTACTTGGGTTGCACAAGTTTCCTCATTGTCACGCAAGTATACTTGCGCGCCACATAGTGGTTGCGTAGGTGACTTGCACACCCAATCTGAATTTCACCTAGGGTCTTCATTAGCCTATAAATACCGCCTGTGGTCCCCCCCATTTCAGGATGGGAAAATTCCAAAACATGTGAATCTCAATACATTGAAGCAGAATTCGATCACATGAATGGTAAGGAGAAATCCATGGCAAGGGAGGTTAAAAAAGTTAATGTTCTCTTTTGTTTGGAAAAGATTATAGTAAATCAATTTACACATGTGAGTGCAGATTATGTGTTTCCTATCAGTCAAATTGACACGATAGTCCAAAATGAAAATAATCTTATGGAAACCTCCATAATGTCAATTACGATAATCAAGCCAGAAAACATGGATGAAATTGGTGATTCACCAAGAAATGATGAAAGCTCAAATGGAGATGTCTTCATTTCATCTACTAAAATCCAACAAATCTATACTTCACCAAACAGGGAAGAAGAAGTTATAGAAATGTCAGAGGTCAATGATGATGTCGATTCTCAATCCATCATCTCCAATTTATTACCCAAGGAAGACCCTTCATCATCAATCGGGTCTGAAATTGAAGCTTCATCTTCAGGATGATCAAATTTTAACAGCTCTTCTGATCATGGAAATTATACTTCACAATCTACTAAGAATGTAGAAATAGAAGAAAAAATAAATGTTGAAGATGAAGAAGAAGATCTCAGGTATTCTCCTCCAGCATTTGATGAGGGTATCTCTACCACTATGGATGAACTCAGAGAAGTGAATCTGGTTACAATAGAAGATACATGTCCCACATTAATTAGTGAGACCATGAATCTTGGAGTGCAAGAAATGTATATGTCATATTTATCGAAAAATTAAGATATATTTTCATATAACTATACAGAGATGCCAGGGTTTGATCATGATGTTGCTACTCATCATTTTGGTTTTCCAAAAGAACATCGAGTATTTAAGCAAGCCTGATGAAAAACATATCCAACTTATGATTCCAAAATTGAAGCTGAAGTGGATAAGCTTATCAATGATAACATCATAAGAGAAGATCAATATCTCATGTGGTTGGTAAATATTGTCCCTGTGAAAAATAAGAATGGAAAAATTAGAGTTTTCATTGATTTTAGATATCTTAATCAACATTGTCCTAAGGATGATTTTCCAATTCCAATTAATGAACTCTTGATTGACGCAACAGATTGCTATGAAGCACTTCCTTTCATGGATAGATGTTATGGATATAATAAAATATGAATATCTCCAGAATATGAAGAATAAATTGCTTTTAGATCCCCTCATGATGTGTTTTTCTATCAGGTAATACCCTTTATCCTGAAGAATGCATGCGCAACATATTTGCGTTCCATGCATCGTATCTTCAGACCCTTTTTAGGGAAATTTGTTGAATGTTATGTGGATGATTTGTTGGTTAAATCCAAGAAATGTTATAATTACTTGGCTGATTTGGAAGTAATATTCCACAAACTTCGACAACATAATTTGAAGATGAACCCATTAAAATGAGGTTTTGGGGTAACCTCTAGAATGTTTCTCATCATTGTTGTATGCCATCGTGGTATTGATGTCGATCTTGAAAAGAAAATGTCAATCCTTGGTATGTCACCTCCTTGTAATTTGAAAGAATTTAGATGACTTCAATAACACTTATCCTATATTCGTCTCTTCATCACCAATTTAGCAGGCAAAAGTTTACCCTTCACCAAATTGATGAAGAAGGGAGTCACATATCAGTGGATTGAAGAATGTCAAGAATCATTTGATATTCTCAAGATATATCTCTTGAGTCCACCGATATTAATGCCACCTGTTGAAGGAAGACCACTTATCCTCTATGTGATATCTTTAGAGCGATCATTGTGTGCCTTTCTTGCTCAGAATAATGATGTTGGGAATGAAAACAGCCTTTACTATCTCAGTCTGACTATGCTTGATGCAGAAACATGATATTCAAATATTAAAAGTGCTACCTAGCATTTATCTTTGTAGTTCAGATGTTGAGACACTATCTTTAACATCATGTGGTCCAATTGGCATCTCGCAATAACCCTCTAAAATTCATCCTTAGTCATTCAATTATTACAGGATGTCTAGCAATGTGGGAAGTTATTTTCCAACAATTTGATATCTAGTACGTGTCTCAAAAAGAAATAAAGGTCCAAGCTATGGCTGATTTCCTTGATAAACATCCTTATGTAGAAGATACATATTCAGATATTGATCTTCCTGATGGGGAAGTATTTTCTATTCAAGATAGTCTTCCAACATGGGAAATGTACATTGATGGTGCTTCCAGAAGTCCAACAGGGAGGAAAATAGATGATCCTAAATTAACAATGTTTGGTTAGTAATTGTACTCGTTTCCCTAGAAAAGTAAGTGGTACCTTATTACTTATCATTGTTGGGAGGTGGTACAAATAATAGAGCAAAATATCATGCTCTCATCATAGGATTAGAGTTGGCGCATCAATCATATGTGAATCAATTAAAGGTGAAATGTGATTCCAAACTGGTAATAAATCAAGTCAATGGGGATTATGAAATTAGAAAAGAAGAACTAATCCCTTTGTATGATTATGTCAGAGAGTTAACGGTGGAATTTCCGTCAGAATCGAAATTTTCTTATGTCCTTAGATCACAAAATTCTCAAGCTGATGCACTGGCTAATATAGCCACGACATTGGCAGATCCAAATCGGGACGGGACAATCATCCGTATTTCCCATTGTCATACAATTTCACCATAAGATAAAATCCAAAAAAATTAAATCAATGAAATTAGTCCCATTCATGAACCATATGGTCATACTACAGGATGGATGACACCTATCACCAAATACCTTAAAAATGGAACACATCCACCTGATAGAGCCAGGAAAGAAGAAATCTAGAAACATGTGGTCAATTTTACTCTTTATGATAGCAAAGATCACCTAGAGAAAATTCTCTACAAAAGGGGTTTTGATGATATTCCTATCAGATGCATTGACTGTGAAGAGACAATGGCTATCATGAAAGAACTGCATGTAGGAGTCTATGGTTCCAACCAGTATGTACATAGACCATCTGATCAAATTCGAAGGCTTGGATACTTATTTCCATCAATGAAACAAGATTGTTTTGATTTCACAAAGAAGATTCATTCTTGACAAATACTTTCCAACGTCATTCATCAACCCCCAGATATTCTTCAAACAGTTATATAATCGTGGCCATTTTCCACAAGGGGAATGGATGTATTGGGACCTTATCCATTAGCTACAACCAAGTAGTTCATGTATATTCATACTTCTACTGAATTATTTTCCAAATGGCCAGAGGAAATACCTCTCAATGAAGTCAGTTCTAAATGAATTATTTACTTCATCAAGTCTAACATCATTACCAGATTTGGTGTCCCATATACCATCTTAATGGAAAATGGCACCATCTTCCGTTCATCTCAGGTGAGGAAGTTGTATCATGAATACAACATTAACTCCAATCATTCATCTCTGTATCATGCAGTACCCAATTTCTAGATAAAAGAATTCAACAAGAATCATTCACAAATATGGAAAAATATGGTGGATAAAGATAATAAATCTCGGCTTGATAAAATCCTTCATGCTTCATGGGATTATCGGAAGACCAACCGCACAACAACGCGGTCAACTCCATATTCATTGGTATAAGGAACAGAAGCAGTCATGCACATTTAAGTTCAATTACCCATGCTTAGAGTAGCCATTTGTAACCAGTCATCTATAGATGAACAATCTAAAAAGTGATTGGATGAATTGTAACGATCATATGAGAAAATATTGTGCACCTTGCACCACTTCGAAGTCAATAAAAATCGAATAGCACGAGCATTCAACAAAAAGGTTCATCTTCCTTCATTCATTCAGGGTGAATTGGTATTGTTTCTCATAACTCCAAGGATACTAGGAAAGAAACCTCCCAAGCTGGAACCATAATGGGAAGGACCTTATTCAATACATAAGGTCTACTCCAATGGAGCTTATTCTTCAATATCAATGGATGGAGAACTCATCACTACTCCAACCAACGCTAGATTTCTGAAGAAATATTTTGTGTAACGCAAACACTATTGTCTAGAAAGATTTTAAACTGCATAATCCAGGGTCTATGCATATGAACATAAACTATATACATCCATATCATCTAGAAAGACATCAAACATCATCATTGGTGGTCCATCCTTATGTCTTTAAACTTTTTTCATTTACGTCCCAAACGAAATTAAATTGTGATGTCCTAGCTACATGATGCTAAACTGTACAGAAGTACCTTACGTCGAGAAAGATGTTAAACTCTATAATATCTTGTCCATGAATATGACCTTAAACTATTCTCACTATCATCCAACATGATGTTAAAACTGTGAAAAAGTCCCTAATACGTCCAACATGATGTAAAATTGTGTCCTCTTCTATCCTCACTGCATGACATTAAACAGCACAGTCCCCCTTTTTTCCAACATGACGTTAAACTGTATTTTCCCCATCGTCATAGTTACAGGACGCTAAACTGTACAACAAACTTATTTTCCAACATGACGTTAAACTATGTCCCTGTATTTTTCCTACATGATGTTAAACTATACTATCCATTCTTCCTACTTGACGTAAAACTGACAAAGTCCCTTAAATGCGTCCTACATAACGTTAAACTATATTTTGTCTCTGCTACATGATACTAAACTATGTAGCACAAATAGTCCTCACTGAAAGACTTTAAACTGCATAGTCCCTTCCTTCTTACTACATGACATTAAACTATGCATCTTTAAGGTTGTTGCTACCTCTTGATTCTCACAATGAGTATAAATCAAATGAGAATAGAGTCAACTTCAACCATAACACCGTCTCTGGGATGCTAACCATGTGTATGTTCCAACACCAATTTTAGGCAATTGTTCACAAAAACAACTTGATTACTAATTTATTCTTTAATTGAACTATGTATACATTGATCATTGCCTTATAGGTTGGATACATAGGGAAACTTCTATCGTTCAAGCCCAAAACCAATCTCTTCACATAGATTCACCTCCATCTCATACAATGTTCATTCGTGATGCCACCCCTAGAATCAATCTCTTCACATTGGTTCACCTTTGTCCATGCTACCTGATGTTAAAATGTGCTACACTTTTGTCATGTATGACAATAAACTACAACATTCATTGATACCCTCACCTGAGAGGGTATCGTTATTTACATTGATCTTTAATAATATTATATTCCAAAGACTACCTACAAACATGGCAACACCTAAACCTTTTATCTTGGTTCAAACCATCATTGCACTAACGTACCATTTTCCCCACTTATATGTACGAACCAAATCTGTACAGATGGTATTTCATGCAGTATGTGTGTCTTGATTCCCATCCTTATGGGATACGTATGAACATTCGAGTATCCCCCCAATCCATCCCCAAGTCATTGGGGAGAATTCCAAATTCTACATTAATTCCTCTGGCTGAAATGTCCCCATGAAAACACACACTGTGTATTTATTATAATGGTATGAGATCGATGACCCTAAACTAAGATTTCCTATAATCTCGTCCCACATGATGTTAAACTATATTTCATGAACTATGTACGACTTGATTCCCATACTTATAGGATATATAGGAACGTTCGATCCTCCATCGAATCCAGCCCCAAGTCTCTGGGCCTAACCCCAAATTCTACTTTCAGTCCTCTGGCTGAAAATACCCCATAAAAACACCCACTGTGTATTCATTATAATGGTCTGAGCTCTATGACCCTAAACTAATATTTCCAATACTCTCATCCCATATGACGTTAAACTATATTTCAATAAATATGTATGGCTTGATTCCCATCTTTATGAGAGACGTAGTGAAGTCCATCACCTCAATTCGGGACCCATCCATCACCTGATTATGGTAAGCATTGATCTATGAATCTCTTTCCTACAATGAAAAATACCCATTTTCATGTGTCCTACTCCCAAACTTAAACAATTATAGATATCCATAACACTTTTCTTGACTTCTGGAATCAAAATGTCAATTTTATGAGAGTTATTTTTCTGACCATGCAGCACATGCCCTTAAGCGGCCTCAGATAAGTAGTCTACATATCATACATGTCAGCTAAAAAATGCTCTTATTTTAATATGAATACAATGCCCTTAGGCAGCCCTGTATAATTCAACCCCGTACTGGGTTTTTCAAATAGTGGTAACTTCATTCATGGGAAGAAAATATCTTTCTTCCTTAGTTGTCTTAATGACAATATATAGGGATCCGTAAAAAATGGCCATCTTTAACATATATGTCCCATACTCTTTTTCATGATCTAAATGTATTCATGTAAACGGTTTATATTTTCCTTCCCTACATTTAGGTCAGACTTTCGTAGGGGTGACATTCATCCAGTTCTTAGACAATCATGTTTTGATATATCATTTCCATATTCAGGTACCTCTCTTCATACAGAAAACTCTATGCGTGGGAAAATTTGAATCTCCATAAACCTCCACTACATTTTTATAAGTAGAGAAGTAAATTTTTGAGAGTTCTTTTCCCTGACTATGCAGCATGTGCCCTTAGGCATCCTTGCATAAGTAGTCTACATAACATACCTGTCAGCCAAAAGATGATTTTGTTTGACAATGCAGCTAATTCCCTTAGGTGGCCCTACATAATTCAACCCCATAATGGGTTTGTTAAATAGTGGTAACTTAATTCTTGGGAACTACATCTTTTAATTCCTTTTATCCACTTTTCATATCATTCCTCAGAATCAAAATTTCATAAGTCATTATTTACATATTTTCCCACATACATGAACATGGTAATATGTTTTCAGATAAATTATAATGGAATTGAGTCAATGTTAATCACTTCGGTCAAAGATATTTTGACCTTAAATATTATCCTTTTTATGTCTGACGTGCATGACTTTAATCTACCCACAAAAGGCAAGGGATATCTGAATAAAAGTCAAGTTCCAGCTCACTAAACATACATTTTGTATAATTTTAGGTATTATGTGCACTTATAGGATTCAAAGTTTGTAGGGTTATTTTTATAATCCTAGTAAAAATCAAACTATGCTTACTAGGCCCATTGGCTTAAGTAAAATTTAAATAAGGTAGAAAAAGAAGGTATTAAAAATGATCTAGGATGAATTTGTTTTTTATTTGATGCACAAAAGATAGAAGGACATCCACATATTGGTGTCTCTTCCCTTTTTCAGGGATTACAAGAGGCTTTCAACATAACTCTTCATTTGATTTATGACATCCTGAGATTCATCAATAAACACATAGAATTCATTCTTTCAACTGGATAAAATAAGTGATGTAGTGATACTAGCTCTTCGTGGAACAATTGTAAAAGAATGTTCTTGACTATGGTTTGAGAAAATTTTATGTTGATCAAACAATGAGTCTGTTTCTGTCCAAGAAACATGGAAGATGGATACATGGATTTGAGAATGGAGAATTGAATGTAAAGAGCATTTGGAGAGAATACTCTTTTCAGATATTGATTCTAATGTCATGATTGTCTTCTCTCCATCAACCAGCAGCGGAAAACATATCATCACATTGTCTTCCATTTTCATATCTGCAAGGAAATTCCATGAAGGAAGAAATTTGAATGTTCACACCATTTTTGTTTCTCATAATGCACAACATAACCGGAATAGAGGAGTAGCAGTGTGGTTGCATCTTACACATATAGTTCATTGCATCTAGAATTATGACTCCTTGCAGATGACCATGGACATATAGAGGCAAGTATATGCTCTATGGAAAATTACGATGATAATTCATCAAGTACATTTCTAGATCTGGAAGAGTTATATCGCAGATAGTATAATAATCATGGACAATTATGTTCTTTATGCCATCAATTCGGTTTTTGGAAAGTTAATCAGCCATTACATTTCTCCTGGGAGCCATTTAATTAATATGAAAGTTGAATAATTAACTCTTATATAGGATGATTTTTCAAAAAAATTGTGAGGAAAAGTGAAAAAGTGGCTAAGGAATTAAGGCGTGCAGGCCACAAAGTTGATGCACAAGTACAAGTGTGTCGTTCATGTTCTGGCATGCATGTATCACCATGCAAGTACAAATACCTTTACAGCAGCACAAAACAAAGAAACTAGTAGAAACCAAAGAACATGTGCGACGCAGGAAACTGACACGGAGAGAGCCCGAAAATCTAAAATTCAGTGATTTGTGCGGGGAATGACCGCCTATATATAGGCCAGCATGCACCCCTGAATGATGATGCTTACACGACTTACCCATGCACGATGCTATTTGCGTGCTCAACACTTACGTGAAAAATGTTCCATGGTTCTCTTCTTTAGCTCAAAGTCACGTCCTCATTTCTTTCGGATCCAACTCTAAGGGGGGACTTTTGTAGATGCTCCTTTCCGTCACAAAGTATAACGACTGAAAAAAGAGAAATAACTAATTCTAAATTGATTCATCCTTTGAAGAAAAATCAAAAATCAACTAAGGCATGAAGAAGGATTTATTCCCACTTGGTTCGTGCAAGTTTCGTCATGGTCGTGCATGTATACTTTTGCGCTGCATAGTGGTCACACGAGTGACTTGCTCGCCCAATCTGAATTTCACCCAGGGTCTTCAATAGCTGAAAAAAACCCCATGTTGGCCCCCCCATTTCAAGATGGAAAAATTCCAAACATCTGATTCGAGCTCCCATTGCACTAGTCTCTTCTGGAAGTCTTACGAACACTTCTATGGAAACTTCTTACCTAGAATGGATGCTCTAAATAGGGGAAACAAGGACTAAGTGTTGAAACTCATCAACACTTGTGTGCCTAAGTGGCCAACCATTAAGTAATGGCCACACTTGCGTAACTCCTTATCCCGATAACAAAATTTTCATTACATTCTTTGGGATTCCTTTTTAGGTAATACTATGTTTTTTATCCATGTTTCGCGCAATTATTACCCTATGGGTTGACCGTCGCCCAATTACCCATGTGTCGCCGAAGTATACTTGCACGACCAGGAATTGTGCACCCACTTAGGACATGCAAGCCTCTTTCCTTTTGTGTGCCCCTCCTACCTATTCACCTCTCATATTAAAATCCACCTCTCCTCTTCAAGGTTAATCCTTCAGAACCCTCTTCAATTCCATTCATGTCATGATTTCTTGGTTGGCTTCCTTATATGAAATGAATTATGGGGAATATCTCTCAAAACATAGTGATTTACATATCTTCATGCCACTAAGGTGAGAAACATCATTCAATCAACCTCTTCCTTTAAATATGAGGGGTTCCCAAACCTGGGTCTCCTTTTCAGGTGTAAGCCCCAGTCATAATTTCTCTAAATCGAGCATCTTCCTTAGGATTAAGCCCCACTCATAAAATCCATTTACATGGGGCCTCCTTTTTAGAGTATGCCCTAGTAATAATTTCTCTAAATCGGGAATCTTTTTTAAGAGTAATCCCCACTCATAAATTTCATTAACTTGGGCCTCCTATTTAGGAGTTATCCCCAATCCAACTTCTCTTAATATGGCCCCCTTCTTTGGAGTAAGTCACAATCTCAAAAATCCCAAATTTGGGCGTCCTCTTTAGGAGTAAGCCCTAAGTCCCCTAACCTGGGACTCCTATTCAAAATAAATCCCCAATCATCACGTTCCCATAATTTTGGGCATCCTCCTTAGGACTAATCCCCATGTTCCCAAAAATACAAATTCCCTTAACCTGGGCATCCTTTTTAGGAGGAGGCCCAAGTCATAATTCCCATTAACCTGGGCCTCTTATTCAAGTGTATGCCCCAATCATTATTTCTCTTAACCAGCCTTAATTTACTTTTATATTTGTTCTTCCTTTCCAAGATTAAAACCCAATCATAAGTCCTCTCTAATTTGGGAATCCTTCTTAGGATTAAGTCCTAAATTAAGTATCCAAATCACCATAAAGCACATATACCTTTATGAACATTATTACCGGGTTTCTTCCCTAATGTAAATCCAAATATTCATATATCTAGGTAGTCATACATACATAAGCCCCATATCATTACTTATAATTGCATCATTCATGGCACAAATTGTATGGTTTTTCCAACACATCTTGTTTCTCACACGGAGCATGATCACATGAGCTTAGAGTGTAAAAGTATTTACGACATCTTTCATTGAGCCATCAATAATGCATAAACCTCATACATCATTACTCGTACTACGTGGGTTATGATTCCATTTCCAAAACAAAGGATACATAGGTATCCCATCTCTGGGTATGATTCAAACTATGAAATAATTCATGTCCTTCTAAATGGAAATAAACTTCATGTGCCCAGCAAAGTGGCTTTAAAACTAGTATGGTTTTCATAATAACTAAGATATTTCTATATAATGTGTCGAAGGATACCATTGACCAAGAATCTCTGACAAATACAGATGATTCTCTATCGATTAAGAACCTCGAATACATAAAAAATATTCTCTAAATATCATACATACTAATCATTGATTGTAAGATCTAATGGAAATCACATTTTCATACATGGTAATGTAATAAAGATTAAAGATCATAACGTAAATCTATAAAGAGAGTCTCGGAGTAGAAAATAATTCCCCTAAAAAGGTGTGATGAGTCCGCCTTCCCATCCTCTCGACCAATGAAAATTCTTATGTCACATTAGTTCACAACTAATGAGCACATACCTTTGGAAAGTAAGTCCAAATGGATATGGAATCAATGGACATTTTTGGTTCTATAAACAAACCCTTTAGAAACCACTTGGAATTTTTGAACCTTAAATCAACGTGGTCATCCCCATTCCCAGAGGAAACAAAAAATTGTGAACCTGACATGAATCATTAACCAAGAAAAAATGATGTTTTACTTATTTGTTGGGCTACTATTTAAACTCAATGAGAGGGACAACAGAACAATCAATAACAAATGTTCTTATCCAAAATATGTATTTGCTGAACATATATTGATTATGTATATTATATAAAATAGGCACTCTTTTCCAAGATCTTATGCATTACAAGAATGTCTTCTCTTATTTTCACTGCCATGAAAACCCCTATTGTGAATGCATCTACTGCTACTCTTCTTGGATCATAGTCCGCTCTGAGGATGACATCACCTACTCAGCATCTTCAATGCTAGGTATCAAATGCACTGGTTATGTAATACCATCAAAATGGTACTATTATGACTCTGGAGGCTGCTCGACAATCCCTCCATGTCAGTAATTCACCTTGGTCGTCCGGACAGTGACTACCAGCTATCAAGAAACTGGTGGTGCCAACCACAGTTTCCAACCATTTCGGGTTGTTATCCACGAAACGCAATTAGCAGTCCCTCCCATATTCTGTGGAGGTGAATGAGTAGGTCCTTCAGGGCCTTAATTTAAAGAGACTAGAGTCCTTCCTGAGGTCTCACATCAACAATCGCTGCCAGACTCGTGCGGCAGTGAACCCTCAACATGATGAGGGTGTCATCTTCAGGCATTCGACTCCAGATCCTTGAACCTGAGAGGGAAAGACGAACCACTAGAGGCGATAACCGGTTATTAGTGAGCAGTTTCTTATCTCTACCATTTTCTGGAAAAGTCCACCAACCTAACTTTGTGGAAATCAATGAGTGGGAACACACACCCATCCATTTTAATTCCACTATCTAGCAGACTCATCTAGTAGCAACACATCAATCCCACTAGGTAATTCCGGTGGAGTACTATAGAAAATATCATACACCTGTTCATAAGTCATCAGCTAGTCAACATGCACGTTTGGCTACATACGATGAAGCCCGCCAACCTAATGTGTTGAAAACTAGTAAACAAGCACATACACCTGCTAACAATCATCAATACAGCCAGAAGCCTTGTCTGTCAGTGTTGAAGCAAGATCATCATCCACGTTCGGCGGAGTGCAATCTGCATGCACATACACCTGCCAGTATTGATCAAGCCTACCAACAGCCTCGGTTGGTAGCATTCAGAGATGTCAGTCGGAATGCTCTGATGACAAACAGGAGGAAGACTCGACTCTCTTCCCCCACACATGAGTAATGTCAGAATTCACTAACAAGAAAAGGACTACATGAGCAGGAACACACACCTACTCCAAGAAAGGAATGGAAATATATTCCCATTCCTACAGCTGAAGTCACCATGCATATCCGTTCAATGGTGAAAGAGTAGAAGCAAATCCCTACTCATATTTTGGATGTCGTCCATGATATTATAACAGCTTCAACAACATCATAGGGGAAGAAATGAAAATCTATCCCTACTAGTTGATTGATGCATCAAAAATTCACTCTGTATTGGACACACACCTATGTTCTAGTCCAAGAGGGTTGTGGGCATACTCCCCCATATCATACAGACAACCATGTTAGGCACATACACCTGATTTGAGTGTTGATAAACATCCTAACCTGATCATTTCTTCTGTTCAGGCACATATACATGCCCATAATTACCACATTCATCAACAGGTGGTTCCCAGAGTGTGTAAGAAGGCTTCTAAAAAGAACACCCATCCAGCACAGTCTTGAAATCAAGTGCCAATATCTAACAAGGCTTTACTCAATGATGTAGTTCTTGATGCAATCAGTCAAATATCTATTGCAACTCAAGATTCTACTCTCTTAGTTCCCAATAGTTAAGACTTTAATTCTGATGGTCTGCATCTGATACTTTCTCATAATGTTTTTCTTCATGACATTTCGGTCAATCTCAAAGTTTCAATTTCAGATGAGAGCCACAAGATCCCTCTGTGTGTCCAGAAGACCATGGAGAAATTTTTTTCAACTTTTGTTGTAACCCACCATGGTGGTCCTCCCCATGATGATGTATTTACTTGTTAATGTACTCTCTATAGTTAAATTTCACATTTCCAAGAAAATGCTCCCATATACAATATAGTTACGAGAAATCCCTCTTATATTGATGCACTTGAAAATGTGATGCCAGTCGTGTTTGATGCTTTACCAATAGCAGGTGAAATACTTTCTCAATTAGATGATGGCCCGAGGTGTATGTCATTCTTGGAACCACGCCTGAGTCATGCTTATTCTAGTTTGAAAAATAAATTCTCTATCGATCTTGTTGAATCTGATAAGGCAACAAAGAAGCACCAGATCTTGTCTAAAAGGTAGATTAATCTTCATTGAATGATAAAGAAGAAGTGATAACTATGAGAAAAAAACTGGTGATAGTTGATGTGCTTGTTATGTTTTGGCCTTTGGCTAACTCTCAGAACGACATTCTAGAGAAGATGATGGAAGATTGTATTCATGATATTCATCTCAATGTGTGAAATACTATTTTTCAATTGAAAAAGAAAATATTATCTTATGATGAATATGGAAATCATGTTAACATAATAGAAAGGTTACAATGCCAAATTGACATGGCATCCCTCTTAGTTTCTCGATATCTGAAGTCTAAAAAGAAACAAAGAGCATTTCAGAATTCATGCCTTGGCACACTAAGAAGGTTGCACCAGTTAATTTCCAATGCCCCATCTGGTATTTATATCAGGGGATTGGGTGTCCACGAAGCACTACATTTCATTGTACTCTCCAATCACCAATGCCCACTGAAAGTGGTTTCATGGAATGTTATTTCCCATGTCCGACCACAGCCAATTGGCTTTGATTGTAATCAAAGACTTTCTCAAGAACATGCCTCAACTAGTTATTCTCAAAATCAGGAATACAAAGAAAAAGCTATTGAATTACTCATGCATCAAGAAAATGAGAATATTTAACATGCCTCTCGTTTGGATCAAGCACATCATCAAGTGACAGATGTGTCAGAAATCATCCAACAATCTTTTGATCCGGGTGATAAGAGTGGATGCAGGCTAATGCATCCAACCAATTTCCGGACTAAATTCCGTAAGATCAGGAAATATTTTAAGAAGGAATCATATATAGAAACTCATGAACCACACCAGTTTCCAGAATGGGGACTCATTTAACCCAACAATCGGAATCAACAAATAGGATTTGAGGAGCTGGGCAGGAACAATAGGAACAGCCCCAGTCCACAGGACAGCAGACCTTTTAAAATCCTCAATATCTTCCTCAGAGAAATTCAGTCTTCTCTTGATTAGGGAAGAATCCCCAAGAGGAATGTAGAGGCAAATTATTAGGAGATTCCATCCACATTATGGTTCGTCAGGAAGTTCATGAGGGATCAAATCATCAAAAAGAAATGTCTCATAAAGAACATGAAAGAAGGCAATATCACAGAAATGCCGATAAAATAGATGGCCTGAGTTTTGAATCAATCAATTTCATCAATTTCGTTTTTTATGATCCCCCAGATGAGGCACAAATAGTGGGATCAGATTTGGAAGCTCTTGCTCAAGAGGTTGTACGCACAGACAGAAATGAAGAAGGTGTGCATAAATGGAATCAACGGATTACGCAGAATCTTGGTAATCTTTCAAGTAACCCAATTCCCCCACTCTGAAACGTGTCCAATAAGGGTAAAGGAAAGAATAATAAAACATAACCATCTAATAGAGAAGTCCAATCACTCTCGCTAGAGAAAATATATACACAATAGGAGGAAGAGATGAATTAATTAAAGAGGCTGAATACAAAACTACTTCAAGGTAGTCTTCCACCTAAACATGACAGAGTCAGTCAGCCAGGGGAATTTGAGGAAGTTACTAAGATATACCAAGATTTTACTCCATTACAAGTACTCCCTCATAGGTCTCATCCTTTGGGTCATGTGCAACAACAACCGGTGTTGTTATCCTCAGTTATGGTACCAGTCACCACACCTATCCAACCTCCAGTTATTTCTCCTGCACAGGTCCAAGATCAACTGGATATTTCTCAAAAATTAATTACTACCTTTGAGTTAGTAACAACTAGGTTTTAAGCTATGGAAGGAAAGCGTGCATTAGTTCAACTGGAGAAGAGAGCTTACCCTAAATGCGTAGATGCAATTCCCCCCCCCCCCATCAAATTTTTCAAGTACCACATTCCGAATCATTAATGGATCGGGATACCCAGATCAAAACATAACACATTTTTTTCTTTTTACGATCTTATGATGGGAACCACTCAGCAGTAAGACGTAGTTATGCTCAGTTGTTTTGTACAGTCATTACAAGGGCCTGCTTTTTTCTGCTTTACAAGCTTGCAATCCCAGTCAATTACCAGGTGGGAGGATCATTATCAACAATTCATTCTTCAATTAAGCTCAAAATTTACAAAGACAATAGATTTTGATCTTAAAAATTGTAAGCAAAGGTTGAATGAAAGGGTTTATATTTCATTGATCACTGGATGGGATTAACATAATCCTTAAGCATAGAACTCCCGCAAGAAGAATTGTTTCCAATCTGTGTTGAAAATTTGCATGATGAGTTGCTCACACTGTTGATCCGTGTGAAATACACAGGAGGGTTTCGAGACATTACATCAATCACTCAATAGATTGAAGACTCTCTTATAAAGACTCTGTATAAATCTCATGTAATTCCACCATCTCCAAGAAGGAGAATGGGTAAAGCATAAACTATTGTAGTTATGCTTTAACTAGCACCTGTACCTGCTTCTACTTCATGGCCTTCACCTTCTCGAAGGGATCCACTTCCTCAGCGTCAATAATAGAGGCCATTTCTTCAAGATGATCAATGAGGAAAAATACGAAAATAATTTTAGGATTTATTGAGTAAAATACACTCTTTCCCAAATGAACAAGTTCCAGGTTACTTCATTTCGGCTCTGGAAAATAATTTGGTTCAATTACCAGGACCAGGAGGCAGAACAAGGAAGGAGATGAAGACTGTCCCAGCTATTTCCCATTTCATCAGATGTTGGGGAATCCCATTCAATAGTGTTTTGTCATTAAAGGCCTCCTGCCAAAAATGGTGGACTCGGGACAAGTTAATTTGAATGTTTCTTCAACTCAGGTTGCATGTGTAACTGCTACAAATCATGAGGAATAAATCAAGTGGCAAGAAGTCAAGAACAAAAATGCAAAAAAATATGATGATTCGATGGTCTGAGAAACAATTATCCGAACTCATTCCATTTTATGAATGCAATTTAAGAAACTAATTGTGTATTCTGCTATGAATGCCACAGCAAAACCCTATTCCTTAGAGGGAAAATCCTAAATGAAACGACTTAATTCAAAGAAAAAGGAACAATTAAGAGAAGATGAGATAGTGTCGAAGCACAAATTATCTTTGATTCTGGCATAATTTATGCCATCTACTTCGATACAATGGGCACAACCCCACCAAAAACACATCCTAAATTCGCTAATCAGGCAGAGACTTCATCGGATGAAGATTTGATCATTGGTTCTGTTAATATGACTCATTTAACAGATCCTTATGCTAGTCATAGTTTTGATTTTGATGACCCTGAATTCCCTATGACTAATCGAGTAATTAGAGGGAGTTCCAGATATCTGGGATATATAGGATGACAGGGATATCCCAGAAGCCACAATTCCAATTCTACCCCTGCTAGAATTGTCTATGTAGTAGAAGCTTGTGGTGGAGCCCTTCAACTGGCTCAATAAGAAGAAGAAAATTCATCCACCAACAGTAGACTGAGTCCTGGCACAGTTATTCTGGAGGATCGGTTAGTGGTTACATATTCTTCCTCTTAGCATGTAAATAGACCTATTCGATCTAATCTTCCAAATCTAGGAGTATGAAAAACTCCTTCACCAATACAAGATGTATCTACTTACAAAGCATCAACTTCTAAGGTACCTGCAAAAAAACATGTTCATGTTGGGAAACGCAGACCTTTGGATCAGAAGTATGATGTATTGATGCACTGGGACCATGTTCTAGCCAAGTTATCAATTTTGGATTCTTTAAATCTATCCAAGGATCTTATGGAGGCACTCATTGAGGCTTCGTCAAGTCCTCTGGAGTTCGAAACTGAAATTGTTGTGGCTGACGTCTATTATGTAGAGAATAATCCTGCAAAATGTCATGCACTAATATCATTCACAGATAAAGATGAAGATGATGTCGTGCATGGACATATAAGTCTATAATACTTATCTAGAAAGGTAAATGGTGTAGACGGCCAAAGAGATTTCATTGATAATGGTTTAGGAGTAATCCTCATCCACATTCATACACTTCATCGATTGAGCTTCATGGAATCTGATTTATATCCTTCTACAATGATGTTGCAAAGATATGATAAAAATGAACAAGAACCACTGGAAAAAATTACACTCAGAACTCTGTTTGGAGACCTTGTTTCCAATTCTGATTTCATGGTTGATGATCATGACACAACTGTCAATATTTTTCTTGGAAGACCATGGATACATCAACATGTGGCTATCCCTTCATCATAACATCGATGTCTCAAATATATTTTTGATGGTCAAATTGGGACATTTTATGGTGATAAATCCCCCTAAAAACATATGAATCTCAATACACTGAGGCCGAATTCTATCACAATAAGGGTAAAGGGAAATCCACAGCAAGGGAAGTTACCAAGGATAATGCACTATTTGGTTTGGAAAGGATTCCAATTAATCCATTTACACATGTGACTGTAGATTATGTGTTGCCTATCAGAAAAATTTACAGAATAGACCCAAATCAAAATACTTTTATTGAAACCTCCATAATGTCAATTACGACAATCAAGCCAGATATCATGGGAGAAATTGGTGATTCACTAAGCAATGATGAAAGATCAAATAAAGATGGCTTCATTTCATCTACCGAAATCCAGACAAGTCTATACTTCGCCAACCGGGCCAGATGAAGTTATAGTAATGTTAGAGGTGAACGATGATGTCGATTCTCAATCCATCATCTCCTGTTTATTACCCAAGGAAGACCCTTCATCATCAATCGGGTTGGAAATGGAAGCTTCTTCTTCAAGTTGTTAAAATTTTAACATCTCTTCTAATCATGGAAATTCTATTTCACCATCTACTATGCATGTAGAAATTGAAGAAAAACACATGTTGAAGAAGAAGAGTAAGATCTGAGGGATGATCCTACAACATTTGAAGAGGGTATCTCTGCCACAATGGATGAACTCAGAGAAATAAATCTCTGTACAAATGAAGATCCACACCGCACATTAAATAGTACGGCCATGAAACATGAAGAGAAAGAGATGTATATTTCATTTTTAAAGAAAAATCATGATATATTTTCTTGGAACTATACCGAGATGCCAGGGCTTGATCCTGATGTTGCTGGTCATCATTTGGGTTTTCCAGAAGAACAACAAGGATTTAAGCAAGCTGTAAGAAGAACACACCCAACTTATGATTCCAAAATTGAAGATAAAGTGAAAAAGCTTATCAGATCTAACATCATCAGAGAGGTTCAATATACCAAGTGGTTGGCTAATATTGTCCCTGTGAAAAAGAATAATGAACAAATTAGAGTTTTCATTGATTTCAAAGATCTTAATCGGCATTGTCCTAAGGATGATTTTCCAGTTTCAATTACAGAACTCATGATTGATGCAATAGCTAGCTATAAAGAACTTCACTTCATGTACGGATATTCTGGATATAATCAAATCTGAATGGCTCCAGAAGATGAAGAATATATAGATTTCCGATCCCCTCAGGGTGTGTTTTGCTATTGAGCAATGCCCTTTGGCCTGTGGAATGCAGGCGCAACATGTCAGTATTCCATGCATCGTATCTTCAAACCCTTTTAGGGAATTTTTTTGAATGTTATTTGGACGATTTGGTTGTTAAAATCCAGGTAAATTTATAATAACTTGGATGATTTGGATTTCATATTACACAAACTTCGTCAACATAATTTGAAGATGAACCCCTTTGAATGTGTTTTTGGGGTAACCTAAGGAAAATTTCTCTACTTTGTTGTACACCATCATGGTATTGAAGTTGATCCTGAGAAGAAAAATTCAATACTTGATATGTCACCTCCTTGGAATTTGACAGAATTGAGAGGACTTCAAAGACACTTAGCCTATATTCAGCGCTTCATAGCCAATTTAGCTAGAATCATTTTACCCTTCACCAAATTGATGAATAAGGGAGTCACATACTAGTAGACTGAAGAATATCCAGAAGCTTTCGATATTCTCAAGAAATATATCATGAGTCCACCAGTATAAATGCCACCTATATAAGGACAACCACTTATCCTATATGTTACAGCTTTAAGGTGATAATTGGGTGCCTTTCTTGCTCAGAAGAATGATTCTAGAAATGAAAATAGCCTTTACTTTCTTAGTCGGACTATGCATGAAGTAGAAACCCAATATTCAAATATTGAGAAGTGCTGCCTTGCGTTAATCTTTTCAGTTCAGAATTTGAGACACTATCTTCTACATCATGCGTTCCAATTGGTATCTCACAATAACCCACTCAAATTCATCCTTAGTCATCCAATGATTACAGGACTTCTAGCAAGGTGGGCAGTTATTTTGCAGCAATTTTATATCCAGTACATGTCTCAAAAAGAAATAAAGGGCCAAGCTCTGGCTGATTTCTTTGCTGAACATCCTTCAAAATAAGATACATCTTTAGATATTGAACATCCTGATGAGGAAGCCTTTTCTATTCAAGATAGTCTTCAAAATGGAAAATTTACATTGATGGTGCTTCCAGGAGTCCAACAGGGAGGGAAATGGATGATCCTAAATTCAACAATGTTGGGTTAGGAATTGTACTCATTTCCCGGGAAAAGGAAGTGATACATTATTCCTTCTCATTATTGGGAGGTGGTAAAAATAATGAAGTATAATATCAAACTCTCATTGTAGGATTAGAGTTGTCACTTCCATCACAAGTGAATCACTTAAAGGTGAAAGGTGATTCAAACCAGGTAATAATACAAGTTAATGGGGATTATGCAATAGGAAAAGAAGAACTATTCCCTTTGTATGATTATATTAGAGAGTTAATGGTGGAATTTCTTTCAGAACCGACATTTTCTTATGTTCCATGATCAAAAAATGCTCAAGATGGTGCACTGGCTAATATAGCCTCGACTCTAGAAGATCCAAACCAGGATGGGACAATAATCATTATTGCCCGTCGTCGAACAATTTCACCTTATGTTCAAATCAGAACCGAGTAAATCAATAAAATTATTCCCATTCTGGAACCGTATTGTCATACTATAGGATGGATGACACCTATTAGGGAATAACTTCAAAATGGAACAATTCCCCATGATAGATCCTGGAATGAACAAATACAGTGAAGTGTGGTCAATTTTACTCTTTATGATAGCCCAGATCAACTAGAGAAAATTCTCTACAAAAGAGGTTTTGATGAAATTCTCTTCAGATGCATTGACGATGAAGTGGCAATTGCTGTCATGAAAGAAGTTCATGCAAAAGTTTGTGGTTCCCACCAGTTTGGGCATAGAGTATCTAATCAAATTCGAAGGCTTGGATACTTTTGGCCTTCAATGATACAAGATTATGTTTATTTCACAATGAAGTGTAATTCATTCCAAATACATTCCAACATTATTCATCAACCCCCGGAGTAGCTTCATACAACTAAATACTAGTGGCCATTTTCCACATGGGGAATGGATGTAGTGCGACCTTATCCTTCAGCTAAAACTAAGCAGTTTATGTATATTCTTACTGATACATACTTCTTTTCAAAATGGGAAGACGAAATACCTCTAAATGAAATCAAATATAAATGAATTGTTAGCTTCATCAAGTCTAACATATTTACTAGATTTGGTGTCCCTCATACCATATTTATAGACAATGGAACCAAATTCTATTCATATGAAGTGAGGAAGTTGTATCAATAATACAACATTAAATCCAATCATTCATCTCAATATCATGCAACAGCCAATGCCCAGATAGAATCTTTCAGCAAGACTCTTTCAAAAATTCTGCAAGAGATGGTGGATAATGATATGAAATTATGGCTTGGTAAATTCTTTCATTTTTTATGGGCTTATCAGACCACCAACTGCAATTCAAAGCGGTCAACTCAATATTCATTAGTATATGGAATAGAAGCAGTCTTTCCCACTGAATTTCAATTACCCTCACTCAGAGTAGCGATTTGTGATCAGGAAACAATAGATGAACAATCTCAAAAGCGATTGGATAAATTGCAATGGTTATATGAGAAAAGATTGTGCACCTTGAACCACTTGGAAGTCTATCAAAATCAAATAACACGTGCATTGAAAAAAAGGTTCGTATTTTTTTAGTCATTCAAGAGGAATTGGTATTGGTTCTCAAAACTATAATGATACAAAGAAAGAAACATCCCATTCTGGAACCAAATGGGAAGGAACTTATTCAATACATAAGGTTTACTCCAATGGAGCTTATTCTTTAATCTATATGGATGGAGAAATCATCACTACTCCAACCAATGCTAGATTTTTTATGAAGTATTTTGTGTAACGCAAACACCATCTTCTAGGAAGACATTAAACTACATAATCCACGATCCATGCATATGACCTTAAACTATTTTCATCCATATTGTCAGGAAAGACATTAAACTGCCTTATTGATGGTCCATGAAAATGTCTTTAAACTATTTGAACTTATGTCCAACATGGCGTTAAATTTTGACGTCCTTGCTACATGATTCTAAACTATACAGAAGTCCCTTACGTCCAGCAAGAAGTTAAATTGTATAATCTCTGGTCTAGGCATATGACCTTAAAATGTTCGCACCATCATCCAACATGACATTAAGACTATGAAAAGGTCCCCAATCCATCCAACATAACGTTAAACCATGTCCTATTCTGTCCTCACTACATGAAATTAAACTACACAGTGACCCTTTCGTCCAACTTGATGTTAAACTATATTGTCCCCATCATCTTAGCTATAGGACGGTAAACTATACATCACCCTTATTTTCCAACATGACGTTAAAATGTGTCCCTATATTTTTCCCACATGATGTAAAACTGCACTGCTCATTCTTCCTACATGATGTAAAACTGAAAAAGTCCCTTAAATACGTCCTACATTACCTAAAACTATATTTTGACTCTGCTACGTGACACTAAACTGTGCATCACAAATAGTCCTCACTGCAAGACTTTAATCTGCATAATCCCTTCATATATCCTACATGACATTAAATTGTGCATCATTAAGGTTGTTTCTACCTCTTATTTCTCACACCGAGTATGACTCACAAGATCTTAATGTAAACACCAAAAATAACACCCTCTCTGGGCCTCTTACCATGTGTAAGTCCCAAAACAATTTTTAGGTCATTGTTCCCCAAAACAATGTGATTACTAATTTAATCATTAATTGAACTACGTAGAATTTAATCATTTCCTTATAGGCTGGGTACGTAGACAACCGTTTGAGGTTCAAGCCCAAAACCAATCTCTTCAAATCGGTTCACCACCATCTTATACAATGTTTATTCATGAAGCCACCCCCAGAATCAATCTATTCACATTGGTTCACCTTTTTCCTTGATACATGACATTAAACTGTACACAACTTATGTCTTTTACGACAATAAAATACAACATTCTTGGTTACCCTCACCTGAGAGAGTATCACTATTTACATTTATCTTTAATCATGATATATTCCAAGGACTACGTTTCTACATTGAAATTCCCAAACCTTTTATCTTGGGTCAAACCATCATTGCACTAAAGTCCCCTCTTAACCCTCCATATGTACGAACCAAATCTGTACAGAGGATATTTCAAGAACTCTGTACGTCTTTATTCTGAACCATAGGGGATATGTAGAAATGTTCAAGCATCCCTCGAATCCTGCCCCAAGTGTTTGGGCCTAACCCCAAATTATACTTTCAGTCCTCTGGCTGAAAGGTCCCCATGAAAACACAAACTGTGTATTCATTATAATGGTCCGAGCTCTATGACCCTGAACTATGATTTCCTATACTCTCATACCACATGAAATTAAAATATATTTTAAGAACTACATATGGATTGATTTCCATCCTTATGGGAAATTTAGGAATGTTCGAGTATCCCTCGAATCTAGCCCCATGTCTGTGGGCCTAACCACAAATTCTACTTTCAGTCCTCTGGATGAAAAGTCCCCATGAAAACACACACTATGTATTCATTATAATGGTTCGAGATCTATGACCCTAAACTAATATTTTCTGTACTCTAGTCCCACATGTCATTAAAATATATTTCACGAACTACGTATGGCTTGATTCCAATCCTTATGAGATACGTAGTGAAGTCCAGCACCTCAATTCAGGACCCGACCACCACATGATTATGGTTAGCATTGATACATCTATCTCTTTCATGCATTGAAAAATACCCATTTTCATGTGTCATACTCCTATCCTTAAATGCTTCTAGATCTCCATTACACTTTTCTTGACTTTAGGTCCCAAAATGTCCAATTTCTAAGAGTTATTTTTCCTGACCATGCTACATGTGCCCTTAGGCAGCCTTGAATAAGTAGTCTACATAACAGACATGTCAGCCAAAAAATGCTATTATTTGACTATACAGCCAATGCCCTTATGTGGCCATGCATAATTCAACCACATAATGGGTTTGTCAAATAGTGGTAACTTCATTCTTTGTAAGAAGATCTTTATTGTCCTTATTTGTCTTAATGAAAATATGTAGGGATCCGCAAAAAATGTCCATCCTTAACATATCTGTCCCATAATCTTTTTCATGATCTGAAACTATTCAAGTCTATGGTTTATATTTTCTTTCCCTACATTTTGGTCAGACCTTTATAGGAGTGACATTCATCCAGTTCTTAGACAATCCTATTTTGAAATATCTTTTCCATAATCATGTACATCTCTTCACACAACAAACTCTATGATTTGGAATATTTTAATCCCCATAATCATCCACTAGCTTTTTTTGCAGTAGAAAAGAAAATTTTTGAGAGTTCTTTTTCCATACTATATAGAACGTTCCCTTAGGAAACCTTTCATAAGTAGTCTATATAATGGACCTGTTAGCCAAAAGATTCTATTATTTGACTATTCAGCCAACGCCTTTAGGTGGACCTACATTATTGAACTCCCTAACGATTTAGTTAAAAAGTGGTAACTTCATTCCTGGGAACTACTTCTTTTAATGCCTTTTATCCATTTTTCATATCATTCCTCAGATTCAAAATTTCTTAAGTCGTCATTTACATATTATCCCACATACTTGAACATGGTAATATGTTTTCAGATAAATTATCAAGGAATTGAGTAAATGTTAATCCATTCGGTCAAATCTATTTCCACCTTAAACGTTATCATTTTTTGTCCGACGTGAATCAAATTAAACTCCCACAAAAGACAAGAGAAATCTGAATTAAAGTCAACTTACATCTCACTAAACATATATTTTGTATGATTTTAGGTAATATTGAGCAATTAAAACATTAAAAGTTTGTAAAATTATTTTTGTAATCGATGTAAAAAAATCAAACTATGCTTACTAGGCCCATTGGATTATGTAAAATTTAAATGAGGTAGCAAAAGAATGTATGAAAAATTGATTGAGGATGAATGTGTTTTTTATTTGATGCACGAAAATTAGAAGGACATCAACAGACTGGAGTCTCATATCTTTTCCATGAATTACAATAGGCATTAAACATAACTCTTCATTTTATTTATGTTATCCTGAGCTTCATCAACAACCACTTGGAAATAATTCATTAAACTGGATACAATAAGAGATGCATTGATACCCACTCTTCATGGATCAATTGAAAAATAATGTTCTTCAGTGCGGTTTGAGAAAATTTTCTACTAATCAAATAGTGTCTCTGTTTATGCCCAAGAGACTTGGAATATGGATACATGGATTTGAGAATGGAGCATTGATTGTAAATACCATTTGGATAGAATACAGTTTTCATATATTGTTTCTAAATTTATGATTGTCTTCACTCCATCAATCTGTAGTGGAAAACATATCAGCCCATGGTTTTCCATTTTCATATCTACAAGGAAATGGCATGAAGGAAAAATATGAAAGTTCACACCATTTGCGATGCTCTTAATGCACAAAATAACCAAAACAGTGGAGTAGCATTTTGGATTCATCTCAGACATATAGTTCTTTTAATTTGTATTGTTGACTCCATGCAGATGACTATAGCCATACATACGCAAGTAGATGCTCTGTGGAAAATTATGATGATACTTCTTCAAGTACCTTTCCCGATCTAGAAGAGTGTTGTTGCAGATAGTATAATAATCATGACCAATGATGTTCATCATGCCATCAATTTGTTTACTGTCTAGTTCATCAGCTGTTCAGATTCTCCTAGGATCCATTTAATCTGCACAAAAGTTGAATAATTATCTTTTATGTAGGTTGATTTTTCAAAAAATTTGTGAATAAAAGTGAAATGGTGGATAAGGTATTTAGTCACACAATCCAAAAAGTTGATGTGCAATTATAAGTGTGTCACGCAAGTTCTGTCACGAATGTATCACCGCGCAAGTCGAAATACCTTTGCAGCAGCACGACACAACGAAACCAGTGGAAATTAGAGAACATGTTCGACGCCAGAAGCTTGCACGAAGAGAGCACAAAAATATAAAACTCAGTGCTTTGCACGAGGAATGACCACCTATATATATACCAAGACACACCCCTACACACAGAAGATTGCACGGCTTACCCTTGCCCCATGCCATTTGACTGCTCAACACTTGCGCGCCGAATTTTCATTGGTTCTCTTATTTACCTCAAAGTCACATCCTCATTTATTTCGGATCCAACTCTAAGGGGGGACTTTTGGAGATGTTCCATTCCGTCACAAAGTTTAACGATTGAAAAAAAGGAAATATCTTAGTCTAAATTGATTAATCCTTTGAAGAAACATAAAAAATTGACTAAGGAATGAAGAAGGATTTCATCCCACTTATGTCACATAAGTTTCATCATTATCGGGCAAGTATACTTGCGTGCCACATAGTGGTCATGCTGTTGACTTGAACACCCAATATGAATTTCACACAGGGTCTTCACTAGATTATAAATACCACCTGTGGGCCCCCCATTTCACGATTTTTTTTAAACTCAGATTCGAGCTCCCGACACCCTAGTCTCTTTTGGAAGTGTTCTGAACACTTCTAATGTAATTTCATACCTAGAATGGAAGCTCTGAACAGGGGAAACAAGGCCTAATTGTTGAACCTCATCAACACTTGCCCGCCTAATTGGCAAGCCCTTAAGGGAAATGGCCCAACCTGCATGCCGCCTTATCCCTTCAACAGAACCTGCATACCATTTTTTTGGAAGCCTATTTTGGTAATACTAAGGGCTTGAGCCAAGTCTCACTGAATTATTACCCTAAGGGTTGACCATCGCACAAGTAACCATGTGTCGTGAAAGTATACTTGCACGACCAGGACTTGCGTGCCAACTTAGGACTTGTGCGCCTCTATCTTTTTGGGTGCCCCTGCTGCCTATTCACCACTCCTATTCAAATCCACCTCTCCTCTTCAAGGTTAATCCTTCAAAACCCTTTTTAAAGACATTTATGCCATGATTTCATGATTGGCTTATTTATCTAAAAGGAATTATAGAGAATATCTCACAAAACATAGTGATTTATATATCTTCATGTGACTAAAGTGAGAAACATCATTTATTCAACCTCATCATTTAAAGATGAGAGGTTCCCTAACCTGGGCCTCCTTTTCAGAAGTAATCCCTAGTCATAATTATCTAAATCGGGCATCTTCCTTAGAAGTAATCCCCACTCATAAATTCCATTAACTTGGGCCTCCATTTCATGAGTATGCCCCAGTCATAATTTCACTATACCCCGCATCTTCATTAATAGTAATCCCCACTCATTTATTATATTAAATTGGGCCTTATGTTCATGAGTATGCCTTAATCCATGTTCACTTAATATGGGCCTCCTTCTCAAGAGTAAGTCCCAATCTCAAAAATCCTAAATTTGGGAATCCTTTTTAGGATTATGCCCCAAGTCCCCTAACTAGGGCCTCCTTTTAAAGAGTAAGCCCCAGTCTTCATGATCCCATAATTTTGGGAATCCTCCTTAGGAGTAAGATCCATGTTCCTAAAAATAAAAATTCCCTTAACCTCGGCTTCCATTTTAGGAGTAGGCCCCATTAATAATTCCATTTAACATGGGCCTTTTCTTCAAGAGTAACCCCAATCATAATTTCTCTTAACCATTCTTAATTTACTTTTTTATTTGGGTTTCCTTCTCAGGAGTAAAACCCAATCATATGTCCTCTCTAATTTGGACATCCTTCTCTGGATTAAGTCGTAAATTATGTTTCTGAATCTCCATAAGGCACATATACCTTTATGGACATTATTCCCGGGTTTCATCCCTGTATTAATTCATAATCGTCATCTATTTGGGATGTCATACATACATAATCCGTATATCATTTCTTAAAATTGCATATTTCATGGCACAAATTGTTTGGTTTTCCCAATAACTCTAGTTTCTCATTCCGAGCACGACTCACGTGATCTTAGAGTGTAAAGTAAATACGAAATCCTTCTTGGAGCCATAAATCATGCGTAAACATCATACTTCTTTAATCGAACTATGTGGGTTCTGATTTCTTTTCAAAAAAAAAAGGATATGTATGTAGCGCATCTTCGGGTCCGATCCCAAGTATTAAATAATTCATGTCCTTATAAATGACTATAAACTTCAAGTGCCCCGTTGAGTGGCTTTAAAACAAGTATGGTTATCATAATAATCAAGAGATTTCTATATAATGTTTCGAAGGATACCATTGACCATGAATCTATAAGAAATATAGATGATTCCCTATCGATGAAAAACGTTGAATACATATAAAAGATTCTCAAAATATCATACATACTAATCATTAATTGTCTGATCTAAAGGAAAGCTCATTTTCATACTTGGTAATGTATTAAGGATTCACGAACATAACAAAATCTATAAAGAGAGTCCCGGAGTAGACAATAATTCCCCTCAAAATGTTGTTATGAGTCCGACCTCTCATCCTATCGACCAATGAAAATTCTTAATTCCCATCACTTCACAACTAATTATCACCTACCTTTGGAATGTAGGACCAAATAGATGTCGAATCATTGAATGTTTTCGGTTCTACGAACATACCCTTTAGAAACATCTTGGAATGTTCGAACATTAAATCAATGAGGTTATCCCCATTTCTAGAGGAAACACATATGTTACCACAACTAACCCAATATATGATATCCTCTAAACCCTAATTTTTATGAAAACATTAAAATATTTTTTCAAAAAAATTATAAATTCATAATTCATGTAAAAAAATTACATTAACATTAACCTACTAAAACATATCCTAAAATTGTATTAAGTATTTAGGAACTCATCTCTTAAAATCTCAAAGGGGTGTCTATTATGTTGAACTTATGATCATCCCTATTAATATAAAATAATAATGGTATCAATAACTCATAATATAACGTCACATTAAAACATATTATTCTAATAAGCTATCTAAACTAAGATATGATACCAAATATAATTTCCCAGAACCTACACTCTCGGTTCTGGTGCTAAAAACTAATACATTATATTACCATCACTGATTTGGATTGATGTAAAAAATATTTCACCATAAAAAACTAAAAATATAAAAATGAAAAATTTGATCACTTAAATTATAATGGACCTTTTAGGAATATTTTTTTATAGAATTAAAATAGAATTTTAAATATACAATACCCATGAATTCAAGATACCATTTTCCTCACTAAACATATATTTCCATATTACCTATTGGGTCATCAATATCAACCATATAAAACCATTATAGAAGCAATTATTTAATAATCATACTAGAGAAGAATGGAAAATGAGACATAAGATGATCGATCTAAAATTCCCAATAATGTTAAATTGAATAATTACCAATTTAATGTCATTTATAAGTATAATAAGTGAATATGAGTATTAAGAGTTAATTAGAGTGCATGATAAAAACCTAAAAGGACTCATACCCAATAATTAATGAATAAAAAATCATAATATATATTATAAGGAGTTATAAATTAAATGTTTCATAAGAAACAATAATTATTGTACATGTGATAATAATAATGGTCAAATGAATCACTATAAACCCATATAAATGAATAAAAAAATGGTGTTGGTGTCTTGGAACATCAACATCCAAAACACTTACAGAACCCTTAGAGATCACATAAAAATGAAATAAGTATATATTGGACTTACTATTAATTTACCTAGAGAACATAATTATAAACTTATAAGTAGGTGCTCTATATGGGAATATCCCACATTCATGATTTTTAGGGATCATTTGATTATATTTGTTTTCATCCATCATATAAGAACCCTATAATGATGAAAACATGAATATGGTAAATAGGGAATTTATTTCATATTCAAACTCTTAAAAACAAATGTCTCAATTATAAAATGATTAAACCATTAAAAAAACAAGTTCCACAAAAATTTATTTGGAACATTTCATACCCATAGAAATTAAATGGATTTCATAAAAAATATCATTGAAATATTAATAATACATCTAGGGAATGAATATGGATGTTATAATTACAAAATATCCATATTAGATACTAGGTAACAAATTTTTTTGTATATATTGATTAATGAGAATACCAAAAGGACTCAATGAAAATGATTTTGAGGAAAATAAACTTCTTTTTTAAAATATTATAATGATAAATTTATTTCCAAACAACCTTGGAATCATATTAACGAATTATTAAAATAATTTAAAACGTTTCCGGAGGAAAATAACCATTCAATATTGAACACCACATAATAAAAAAATAGTTTTGAAATTTATTTTCCTTGAAATAACCAAGAAATTATTATTTTTGATATTTAATGAAAATTATGGTGCATAATTCTATTCATGTTATAAATGTTACAAAAACATTATTTCACATTATTTTAAATTAATAATGGAAATTATTATAAGAATCCATGAAAATTTATTTCAAAAATTAGTTACAATTTCAATGATGCTAAAAATTATTTTAATAAACTATTTGTAGAAATCTATAAAAAGTAAAAAAATGTTTTTTTTGAAGAGAAAATTTAATTTTACAAAATATATAAAGAAATATTATTTTTTATGAGAGGTTTTATAAATTATTTTATGTACTACTGTGTGGATAAATCATAATATTATTTCAAAAATTATTAATAAAAATAAGAGAATAAATTTCATGGGAATCCTTGAGAGGTATATCATAATATAATTGCATTGGAGAAATAATCATAATAATACTAATAAACAATTACATTGTAACATAAAACCATTACTGTTTTTGAATCTCTCTATTATAATCCCAATGAGAGAATAAAATTTATTAAACCAAATTTTTTATGAGAATAAATAAATAAATTATATTATATTCAAAATGGGTTATATATACACAACATTAAATAATATATGTTCATAATATGACATAATTCTCAATGATGGAAAATTTAGACTGAAATCTCTTACAACTATCCAATCATTGAATTGGGGATTAATAAAATAAATTATTATTTTTATAAAATTAAAATCCCAATAAAATTATATAGTAGATTTTGAACAAAATGAATGTAAATTGATTAATAAAATCTCATACCTCACACTTCCTTTTGTTTTATCATGATTTATCCAAATTTTTTAAGGTTATAAAACATTGATTATCATCTTTGAAAAATATATTTATATTTTTAATATCATATATTATTCTTTTATAATATCTTATGACACATTTGTAAAAAACTATTCATTGTTTTCATTGTTTTGAGTATTATTTTCCATGTTTTCTCATTAGTGCTCTGTTATGAATGATCTGGTTGTTGATCATATAATTCTATAATATCCAAATAAAATAAAGGAATGTTAATCATATTTTTAAATTTTTTTACATTTCACACCAGTTATAAATTATGTCGTTGAATAATAAAATATATTTAATGATTAGAAGGAGGGTAGGTCGTACATATTCTCTAGTAATTTTCCCATTTTTATATAAACATGGTGAAAAGTATTTTTCTAATATTTAATATTCGAATAATGATCACAATAACATAAATAAAAAATTATATCATTAAATATATGAATATATGAAATCTTTTTTTGTGGTGATCAATAGAGATAGTCGCATCGCTTCATGGTTGTGGTAGCTGACACGTACATCAATGATGATATTATCATTTAATGAGATAAAATTAATGAAAAAAATTGAAATATAATATTTACAAATTAAAAATATGAAAATAGTAACACAATAATATCATTTTATTATTTATATTGTTTATCATTTATATAATTATTTTCTATGTACAACGTCTGTCAAAATGGATCACATTACATGAAGAGATGGTAGCTGATTACACACATGAATGACATTATCATCTACCCAATGGATTGCACTATAAATGTTATAAGTTTAATAATGACTCTGGAGGTATAAAAATATTATAAATATCATATATATATTTAAATATATATATATATATAATTATAACCATCATGATACCCAAATGAGTGTGGTGTTGTTGAAAAAATGAATTTCATATGTTCGAGATGCGGTAGTCTTGCATACACTTTAATTAATATTTCATAAATGTTATTAAGGATTAGTATAAGTATATAGAATATTCAATTAACAAAATAATAAATAAGTATATTTATGAAAATAAATTTATTATGTATGTGTGGATTATGAAATTTGAAGGAGGTTGATGAATAAATAAATTTAAAATGTTTTTTGAAAATGATATCTCCTCTTCTGGTTACTTCTTTTGGATTTCACCAAATCCCTTACATTGTAGTATTTCGACACAATATAAGTATCCATGGATTATTTTAGTGGGGTATATATGTTAATTTGTTATGATATTTCAGAAAAAATGGGTTTCATTATATTAAGAGATGAGATTATTGGGTGTCCTTTAATAAGTGATGTGAGTGGCACATTCGTAATTTTTTTAAACAAACGAATTGCACCCATATTTTCATGAAAAAATGTGCCAATAATAAAAAATATAGTATTGAAGTTATATGGTTTAAATATGTATATAAAATATAATTTATACATATTTTTATTTCATATTAACCCTTTTTTTATTATCAATCAAAAAATATAATTTCACATTAACATGAGAATTGATTTTTATTATATTAACTATTTATATTGATAAAAATATAAATTTTACGTTAATATTTTATATAAATTTTTCTGATTCCAAATATAGAATGAATTTTTTCATATTCATTTTTCAGATGATGTATCATTTAATTAATAATTAATCACCCCTACATGATGAGAAATCATGTTATTAAAGACTATACGATCCAATATTTACAATCTTTTTATCCAATATCAATATATATGTGATTAAAATTTACTTATTTGGATTAATAGATATTTAATTTTATTAATTTTACTTAAAAAAAATTAAATACAAATACATTTATTTACAATTTTAAATGAAAATGACATTTCAATTAAAATATTGAATTTTTCATCAAACATAAAAAATATTAATTTCTAAAATTTTATAAATATTATTCATAAAATATATTTTAAATTATGATTTCACGAACGGTTATCATTTTATCATTAAAATCTTTAAATGTTGAAAATTTTTAATATAAACAAAAAACAAAATCTATGATGAAAAAGATGGTTTTTGAGAATTGTAAATTAGTCAAGAAATATGTGATTTTATATTAAATTAATGAATGATAATAATAATTATATTTATAGAATTTAATTTTATTAACATATTATAAATATATTTAAATAAAATAATAAAACATTATGGGGTATTTTAATTAATAAAAAATATAGAATCATTTTAAAAATTAAAACCATTCAAAAAAATCAAATTTATGTATAGAAAAACTAACTTATAATAAAATAAAATATAATGTTGATTAAAATGTAATTATGATTGTTAAATATAACTTAATAATACTTTATATTCATTAAATCATAGTTAAAACCTAAAATGACATATGAATTAAATAATATATTTAAAATATATCACATTTTTCATTGAATCATTACATATCTCCTTTCACAAAAAAATAAATGTTTTATATAAAATACAAAAATTTCAATAAAATTAAATATTAAGATGATGATTTAAAAAATTATTCCATTTTATAAAATTATTATTCTAAAAACTCAAAAAATTAATTATAATATTTTTCATTAAAATGACTGAATTCATTTTTCAAAAAAATATATTTTTAATTAAAAAATTACATTTAAAAAATTGAATGATTAGTTAATATAAATTAATCCATAATTTATATTGACTATGAAACTTATACGTATATATATATATATTAATTTATTTAAGGCTATTTATAACAACAAATTTAATTGATATGTTATAATAGTTGTATATATATATATCAATGGTCATTTATGCATGGTGGTGCATGTTGAATATGATATCCATAATATAAATATTGTGGTTGCGTATACCAAAATGTATTGATGAAATTAAATTTATTTAAAAACAACAATACTGTAAATTATTAGGGACATTCAATATAATATTTGTTTATTTTTTTATTTTTCTTTTATGCTATTGAACATAATAATATTCATTCAGATTATTAGGGTTTTACAACATTAATTGGGTCACTATATTAATTTGTGGAATCAGATGTTCATACATAAAAATATTGTGCCATATAATCATTTCAAGAGTATAAATAATGTTTAATTCTGAACCTATCTTCATTGGAGTGATCATTTTGTGAATAATTTATTTCATTTATCAAATACAAGTAGTAACAACATTTATATATATGATATGATCATATTACTAATTTAAAACATTTTTGTGTTAAGAATATGGAGGAGTTACCAATATATATAATAAATTAGACATAGAGGATCCTTCAAGGGAAGAATGTCCCAATAGAACCAATGTGAAGAAATCATGTGATTATTTGGGAGGTACCTTTTAATCCTATAGATAATATGTAGGGTTACTATAAAGTGTTAATATTTAGGATGGATCAATGACATAGATCATAGATGAGCTACCCTATGGATATGAATTTTGTTTTTTATATTTTATTCATTAAATGGGTATTTGGGTAAATTTTTTTGAGAATAAACCCAGTTTCCTAAATTCTATTATTGTGACATAATACATTGATTAATTGGAGGTTTCGAAAAAGGAAATTTGTGTTACATATATATTGGGTGGATTTACTAGGTCCACTAGGTGGATGATGAAATAGAAGTATATACCTCATTGATAAAATATACCCAATTTTTTTAATGAAGTTTACACTATTGATATCTCAGATGGTATTGATATAAAAATATAAATTATATATAATTTTATTTTTTTTATTAAAATAATTACTTCTCCTATGTTTTCATATAAATATTTTCCTCTGTGGAATTCAGCATTTGATTATCCTATTAAAATCCTTCTATATCATCTTTTTAAATGGATTATATTTATATCCTTACCACATTAAAAATTGAATATAAATTATGAATCATCATCCCATTAATCATTGTTTCTTCTTCCATCAATATATATGAAACCATTTTATCCACAGATTATGGATTTTATTTGATATATGTTTATCCACCATTTATACGGAATTATTTCAATGACATTCAGTGATTGGATTTTTATTGGGTAGTGGTTAGATATTTATAGTAATTACTGATTGATAAGGATTATTTCAGGTGCCTTATGATATATAAATTGTCGAAAACTATACGATTGACTAAATATGAAACTCAATTACATTCACTAGACCATGTATATGATAGTTATGGTTATATTCAGTTATGTTAGAGATCATTGTACTCATCAATAATGAATTGACCAGTGATGGTCATTGGCTTAAATCAAATAGTGTGTAACATAAGGTCATGATTCAGTTTAGATTCCATTTTTGTTATGTTATATTGCGTAGGACCACAATTTGGTGAATATAGACTCCTTAGTAATATGATTTTAAGAAATATGAGAATTATAAGATTAATTATAGACCCTTTTGTTCATTATGTTTTCCAATTAAATTTTAACTACAATAATTTTTCTTTAGGGTGAGTGGCCATCCCCCTATATTTATTAGTCCACAAGAGGGTAATATATGTTGTTAAGGCTTGTAAACATGTATGTTTTAGTAAGAAAACCTGAATTTATACATTAATTCTAGTTATTATACTTCTCATAAAAAGTTAAAAATACATATATATTATCAAAGAACAATTCGTTATACAATAATGTTGGTTTTTTTTTTCTATTGACATATTGTTTCTAGTATAGATGGATATGGTTTATATGAAATGTACACATACCTTGGCTGGATTATAATGAGTTATGAAACATGTATTATATTTTATTTTAATGAATGGAATGTTGATATCATTATTTTTGGAATTAATTACCACTAATCTATAGAAATAACTCCAACAGTTCCTTGGAATTGATCGAGATGTGAAACTATTCGTAGTCAATCACTATTAATCATGGATGTTGTATACATTGTCTATGGTGTGGTACACCAAATAAAGGGGATGAAATAATTATATTATTATAGATGATAATGGGAATAATTTCATTACATTTTTAGTTTCCATAAAATGGGATTATATTACCCAATGTTATTATTCCCCCTGTCCAAGGTAACAATGTTATTATTTCATTTTTTTGAGAAGGTTTTTTCTCACGTTTTTATAATTTATCAATGATTTCATTCCCAATATGAATTGATATCTTAGGGTCCAATATCTCAATAATATATATTTTATCACTTTATAATTTAATTTTATTGTTTAATATAATATTATTGGATTCAATTCCCATTATTGTGACTTTTTATGTAATATACTACCCATGTTCTGACTTTTATGATATTTAATGATGTTATAACCCATTAATATAACATAGCCTATAATTTCAACTCTATGTAGTGAGATATACCAGATGGCACAATATAATTTTGTAATAAAACTATTTCACTCAATAGTTGTTTTGTAGTAGATGTGGTGGTGGAATATTTATTTTTGTTTCCATGTTTATTATTTAACAATGATTATAACATAATTTAAATGAAATTTTATTATGGTTTAATGTTTAGTGGAAACATTAGTAAAATCATTATCTATTTTTTTTAACATTATTGTGTTGATTATTTCAGGAAAAAATGTTATGGTTCATTCCCCATATAAAAGATTGGGCCCAACTATTGATAAGGGACCTATTGGGTATGAATTGAGTTAGTTGATGGGATCAAGAATGGACTTGGGAACTATGTTTTTTATATAATTATTTTTATAAATTTTTCTGTCCTATATATGGTAATAACATCCATGATGATAAAAATTTTTTACTTTATATAACTTCATATAAATATATTTTTATAATGAATAACAAGTTTTTATTATATATTAAACGGTATGATTCTATAATATTCACATTTATCATCCTTTATATAAGGATGATTATTGATTATTATTGGATTGGTTATGGTTTGTGGTTTTCAATAAAAAATACTATCTTTTATCAAAATATTATATGTATACCTTCATCATTATTTATTATAATTTGGGGTATATGGTGGTTTGGTTGAGTTATATGGAACCCGATTTAGTCGTAAGGTTAGTGAACTAGATTTTGGATAATATTTGAATCCACATAAATAATAAGATATCATAATTTCCAAAACATTTTTTATTATGGAATTCAGTATTCTTCATGATTTAATATTTTTAACAATAAATATCCACAAAAAATGAATTTTTGGACATTAGTTTTACAATAAATCATTAACATTATTTTTATTATAATATTTAATATCAATAATCTTCCCTTAAAATAAAAAATAATAATATTAATTCCTTAAAATATATTTTATATATTCATACATACAGTAAAAGGTATCCCATTACTTAAAATATAGACTATAAATATATTTATTTGACAAACAAACAATCATTGAATTCCTAATGTAATTTGTTATCTTGGATAACACTTGATGAATATTTAATTATACTATATCATAATGTTAATTTATAATTAACTATATATTAATGAACTTAATGACCACCTTATAGTTTTATATTCAATACATAACCTAGAATTAATAGAGAATATCTATAAATATAACCCATAAGGTGCATTTTCCAAATAAAAATTACAAAAAAAATTATAATATTACATTTGTTACTTTAAAACATAATACTCTCTATTCCATATATTGAGTTATCAAATTTTAGTTATATTTAAAATAAAATATCATTGAATTTATGATAACCTAAAATATAATCATGAATATTCTAGATATTTATAATCATGAAAAACTTTAAAATAAATAAATAATTAAAAAAATATAAAAAAAAAGTAATGTACCAAATTATATATAGTAATAACATGATTTGGTATCAAGGGTGGTGATGAAGTTTTCTTCAATAAATTTATTAACCAAAATTCATTTTCTATCCAAAAAATTATTTTTATCCATTTAAATTAATTTCACAAACTCAATCAAACATTTAAAATAATGTAATGGTATTATTCTAAAATAAAATGAATGAATATAGAAATCATTAACATGAAGATCATAATCTACTATTGAATTAGTTATAGTTCCAAATTAAATTTTTTCCATTAAAAAATTTATAAAAAAACCTACAATTTATTTTTTATATTTCATCTAATATAAAAATTAATCTATATTTTAAAATATAATATGTCATCAACAATGATAGGGAATGAACAATATCATGAAAAAAATTTTATGGATACATAATAATTCCTAATATGATCCATTGGAATACATTATTTTATATTATCTCAATAATGTAATGAAAAAAAATCATAGGCTACCTTTGGTTAACAAAGATTTCAAAATAGTTATGTTATCTACCCATATTTTTGGGTTATATTTTATTTCACTATAGTTGAAACTTCTTAACACACTAATGTATCATTTATTAATGACTCTGGTTCTTCTATAAATTACATAAGAATTTTATCTGGAATATTTTAAAAGCCATGATCTAAGATGAAATGTGAAATAGAGGTTTGGTGAGCCCAAAATTTATATTTGGAAAATATAAAATATCAATTTCATAAACAAGCATATTTTCCTTAAAAAGTTTAATAACACCCAAATTAAGGACCATATTTTAAATTTGAGGTCACTATTGAGATAAAATAGGGCTTTCCAACTAGTCATGACTTAACCCATGTTTGCATCAGGAATTGGGCTTGAGTTCTATCAAGGATGAATAATTAAATAAATTTAATTATACAAGTGTATTTTTTTTTAAAATAATCAACATAATAATCTAGTGTATATATGCATCTATGGATAATTTTAAATGTTATACACATAACCCTTCAATCTAACATTGTGCATTGTGGGGGATATTTGGGGTTGATAACAGATTGGATCAACATCGAAGATAATTGTACCATCATTGCTTTAGGAAACTAAAAATGGTAAAAACACATGATCATTCCTAATTAGAAATCAATCCAAAATCTAGGTATGATTTTTGATTAATTTGGTTACAACATGTTCCACTATCTTTGTTGAACACAGATCAATTATAAGAACATGAATTGATTGTGGAATATATGATATATATATATATATATATTACATCTCATTTTATTAGATTTATTATGTTTATTCATATTTCTTAAACTATTTTATGATAATTGATAATGGATGAAAATGAACAATGCTTTTGGATCATTCATCAAATTCTTATGTTATGGTTTTCTCAGACATTTCATTTCATTATCATTAGTGGTATATAATTTGTCCTATGGTTAAACTAATACATGTACAGAAATGTTTATCATATGATCATTATCATAACATATCAATATAATTTGTGTGGTTCTCTATTAAGGTATAAATCATTCAGTGGTGATGGTGGATGAATTTAGGCCGACCAGATCAAGAAAAAAAACATTTTTCTTACAAGTTGAGGTGTGGTGGTGGCATGGTGTTTCTAATGGTGACTCAATGTGGAGTTTTTAGTGTGGATTCTAATTTATTATTTAGAAATATAGTAATTGGAATGATTTATTACTCATGATTTATGATTCCTAGTAGGTAATGAAATTATAGAGGAATGGTTGGATGTTATAGTGTTGAACTGCTAAATTCTAGGAAATCATGTGTTGCATCTATTATACCAAAAACAACATGTTTTGTTTATTCATGTCTACGAATATTTGAGTTTTTAGGTGAATATAAGGTTCAATCACTAGGTGGTCCCCATCACATACCTTATGACCCTCCAAAAATATCTCCCCTTGTACCCCTAGTGTTCATGAGAAGCTTCGGGTAATTGAATACTGGAAGGTACATTTTATGTCTAGGGATATTAGGCAATAGATTTAAAGAATGGGAAGTGTTTTGGATGGAATATAAAATCCATGTATCCCTTAATAAATTCTAGGAATATTGGTATCTACATTCCATGTGAGATAGAAGCACATGGAATAATCATGGTTTGGATGGACATGTCGTGTTACCTCTTGTAAATTAAATGTACATCCATTGAGGTAAATTGGAGACCTTTTTTTCCTTATTAATGAATATTATTATTTTATTTACTTACATTATTTCATCAAATTTTGGTTACATTGATAAAATATATTTATTTCTCTATGTTATGGTCCCCAGATGAATACGAGTACTGAATAGAGTTTGTGGTGTCCCTATATGAGATATGAATGAAATAGTATATTACTACATAATATATTCTAGGAAGGGTTCATGGAATAGATATGAACTTATTGGTCTTAGTGTGGAAACCCCATGTTTTTTTGTTTTAGTATGGTTTCAGGTATTTTTTTCATTTATTTTATTTTATACAGGGTTCATCCAGATTGGGCATGAGGTGTCCTTAATGAATACTTGGTGTGATATATTATATGTGTAATGAGATCTCCTATTACTATCCATTTTTATTAGTAGGTGCCCTATTATCCTAGCCACATGGATTAGTGTCACTTGTGATAGCAAGGCTAGTATATTGATATACTAGTAAATGAAAAGTTCAAGTAATATTTAAATAGAATCATGTGTCTAGTAGTGTAGTTGTGACCAACTAGAAGCATTGTAACCGTGATTAAATTTATGACTTTTGACCTTAATTTATATTAAATTAGATGAGTACTTTTAATTATATAAATTTATGGATTTTAGGGTTTCGTACTAATTATTATTATACTCACACCAATAATGGATCATCATGAATGTGACATGTCTTATATAAAACACAAACCATTTGATAGAGATTATGCAGGACATAAACTATAAAGATAACATTGAGATGGACAATCTGATTTGTTTACTAGTGGTTTCATTTTAATTTAACTATCTCATTCTTTGATGGTTGGATATTCTTTTAGATTGATTTTTGCGGGGTTCACCATTGAATTCATGTACCACTTTACCTCACTCTAATTGCGGAATTATATAATTATGCATGAATTTTTAGAAGTTCTTTTACATTTCAGCATTGTATGTGCTTGGAGATGTGTATGTTTTTGTGTAGTTACAATATATTAATTCCCCACATGTGTGTGGTATTCTCACTTGACCCTAGTTGTCAACCCATGGACTATTTTTAGTGGGAATGGTTTTGTCAAAGATTAGGACCCAATAGGATAGCTCATTACAATGTGTTAATAATGAAGTCAGTTAAATCATAACAACATTCATATGATATTGGTTTTGGATTTAGGGAAATAGTGTAAATGTGTATTGAGATCATCTTTCAATCTACAAATACCATTATTGTTGTGGAATTCATCTTATCCATTCACCATGATTCTATAATATATCTTGTGACTCAGTACTTATAGAAATATGTAGAGGGTAAAAACATTGTTACATGCATCATATATGACTGGGTAATGATTTCTATGATGTTATTAAGTAATCTATCTAGATATATTCATTGATCATGGTATAAAATATTTTATTCTTGGTTCCTGAACAATGATATCCTGCTAGGATTTTAATTTCTGATCACGAGGTATCCTTTTCTATAGACGAGGCTTTAATACCTGTATTTTATAGAAGATAGTACCGCAATGTTTTTTCCCATCTATATCCAAACCCATTGGAAACAATATAGATTTGGTAGTATCTAATGAGGATACACTCAATCTGAGTGTGATGCATGATTTATAGTTGATGAAAACTATCATGATTATAAGTGACACATACATGAAGGTGGCTTAGTACTAGCTATCAATAGGTTGTTGAGTATATTTTATTTTGAGGGGGCCTATAGAAAAGTTGGTTTTCCATAGAATGAGTAATATTTAGTTATCTCCTAGGGGATGGCGTAATCTGGTGACACAGTCAAACAATGATACATATCTCTCCTGGTCATACTTGTTGTGTCTCTTACAAAGTATTTTTATCTTTCCACATTAGAATCAGTGTGTATCATATAGCATGTAAATTTATAATAGATCAATATAAACATGGAATTCAATACAATAAGATTATTATTCTCCCGTTTTATAGAATATATATGATTAATGACATGTTATTTACGGAATATACTGCTGATAATGGCTTTTTCTAGGATATTTATTATTTAGTGATATCTTTTTTCATTTCAATATATGATGGAATGATTGAGTTGACAATAGTGGGGAGAGCTTTATTGAATTTAATATGCCATCATTGGGTGATGGTCTTGGTAGATCCTATCATATGACTGGGTAGCTAGTTTCTTAAAGTGGTTACAATGATTCCATTGTGTTGTATGATTCATGATATGATCATGAGATCGAGGATCAATGTTGAAGTCAACTTAGGATGGTTCAAGCCCACTTAGGGATAAGCAGTTATTATCCTATGATGGTTGGGGAAATCAAACACATGATTTTATGGACTATCATACTATTGACAAAGAAATGTTTGATGGAATTAATATTCATAGACAAATGTAGAATAATTGAGGATTGCAGTGAGAAGTATGTGGAAGAGGGGAAGGGATAGTAGCATGATGTGTCATGATATTTTAACTATTATTACCACCACCCCAAGGAGGTCCACTATAGTCTCGAGGATATAGTGGTTAGGGATGAGGAAAATATCATTCAATGGAGACCAACAACCCTGATTCTCTAAAAATTATTCAAGATACAATTTTTTCTTATTATCGCTAGTTTTAATACTAATACACATATATGTGAGTCATTACTTTATTTCCACCTCTTTGGTTTGAGTCTTATCGATTCATCTTCAATGTTTTTCCTGACCCCAGCTCTTGGATACACCAAAGTAGGTTATTCAACAATTACATAGTAATACCAAAATTTAAATTATATTATTATTGGCAATATATTCATATATGATCTCTTTATATAAGATAATATACAATATTAAATCATCTTATTTATAGGCTTGCTATCCTATGTTAATTCCCATATGATACAATGTGTCCAAGATATTGGGAAGTGATTTTTTATTTTGGATTAAATATAAATATTGTAAGAGTATTATGGACATAGAAATAAGAGGGTGTTTTAGATCACTCATGTATTTGCTAGAATAACTGTTGGATATGTTGATGAAATGGGCATCCAGTTTTCAATGGTAGTATATGAGTATGATGATTCTTTTCCTTAGGATGTTACAAGCATACATGCCCACCAAAATATATAATTCTGAATAGAATTACAACATGAGATGATCTCAATAAATATTTCGGCTTATTATATGTGTCACATAACACATTTCAAGATTAGGGTGATGTTGGAGGACAGGTAGAATATGGGATTTGTGAGACATAGTGTTCCCCTGAGAGAATCCACATTATTTTTCAATAATAATATGGATGGGAGATTAGGGTTATGTGTGAATTATAAGTGCATAAACTAGGTGATCATGAATAATTTTTTTCCATATCCTAAGAATAATGACCTCTTTTATCTGTTAAGAGGGGAGTGATGGTTCTCAATGATTGACCTCAGATCATACTATCACTATGTTGATGTCGAAGATGTGGATATATTGAATATAGAATTACAATATATCGGTGCACACTATTGGTAATTGGTAATCACCTTCAGTGTGACAAAAACCACAGTAGTATTTATGGGTCATATGAATTAGATATTTCCTCAATAGTTTGATTTGTTTATAGGGGTCATCATCTATGATACGTTCTTGTACATAGAATTCAAGGAAGTACACAAGATACATAATGCTGGACCTAGAAACACTCTAAGAGAATTTATATTGTAGGAATCTATAAAAGTGTCAATAATATATTTGAGACATCGACATTCTTGGAATCATTATTTCATAGGAAGATTGGAAGTGTATCTAGTGTATTTTAAGATGATCCAACTTAGGATCCATACAAGGAGTGTTTCTAAGGTGTTTTGAATCCTCAAATTTTTAGGGTATTATAAGAGGTTTATAAATTATTTATATAGAGTTACAACACCTTTTTTTAGATTTGATATTAACTTTAAACCATTATTATGGTAAGAAATATGAAAGATTTGTTTTATATAGTGGTCATATAGGTGTATAACCAACATCATCATGGGATGATTGTAGTAGGGTGTCATGTACATAGTGTTATGTTATTACTCAAGAATCTAACCTTGATTATTCAGATGTATATGTAAAAAGGGATTTTCTATTATTATATATCGGTGAAAGCTCTTGATTAAAATAATTTAACCCAATATTATGAGTAATAACTAGTCATGTTCACCCTTATGATGTAGTGTAACTTCGTTATAGGCATTTCCTCTAACATATTACTTGACCACAAGAGTCCTATGTATAAATTATCTTAGAAGAGCTTTATCTAATGATATAGGTAATGGCTGGTGATATTATATGTCTATAAACTCTAGGTAGTCTATACACATAGGAATGGGAATTTGGATGAATATTTTATTAGTTGGAGACATTTTTTTCAGTCGTTGGCTATGGAATTAAATCATTTAGCATTATTTGTGTGTTTCATATTAGACATGAATTTTTCACCGTATCTTCTATTGATGGTTGTTACCCAAAAAATATAAGATAATTTTAGGTAATATAATCATGGCGTTATATATTATGATACCTTGAATACTCATCTATCCATTAAATATTTTATGGATGGATTTTCTTCTCATGTGGACCATATTATTCTCTTTAGAGGATGTAGTGTTGGGCTAGTGATGTTTTGGGAGGTGGTTATGAAGGAACATCATTAATACCATTTGGGAATTATATATTTATATGTAAATTATGTACCTTGTACTCAGACCTCAATTTTCATGTCTCCATGTGATGTGATGTTTTTCGGAGTTTGTGTCTTGATTCTTCACTTGTCAGAATGTGAATGCTAAGCAACAGGCCCCTATGGGTTTGTCTCAACCCCTTCTGGTGCCATAGTGGAAGTGGGGTGAGATATTTGTGAACATAGTGACTCGGTTAACAAATATATCTAGATTAAATGATTAAATATAAGATATTGTTTTCCAACTCATCATGTTACCCCACTTCATATCTATTATTGATTAGTGTTTGGAATATATCTTGGGATTCTTGTATGTACAAGTGATATTCCATCACCAGAGAGATTTTTCAACAATAGGTGTAGTCCTTCCTGATAGCATCACATAATGATTATGAAGATAATTATTAAAGGAATTTGTCCCAAATATTGGTTTGAGAATAATGCCTCGCCCTCATTCTAATGGTCAGATGGAGTGGAACATTCTTTTCATGGGGTAATTTTGTGGTCCTTTATGTTGTATTTTACAATTGTTTGGATGATCACCTAATATTGTTGGATTCTATATGAAATAATATATACCACGTCACAATTTTTATGGATTTATTTATGGCCTTATATTTGAGAAAATGATGTTCAATTATATTTGGTACATATATATGTGAGTCAATAGTCATGTCCTCAGAGTTAGTTTGAGCTACCGTAAGGAAGGTCAAAATCATCACTGGGAGAATAGGGACTGCACATAAGATTAAGAAGTCTTGTGAGGAATGAACATGGAGTATATTGGTGTTCTAATAGGGATATCATGTGTCCCCCGAGGTCTCACATTAATTTTTATTTATATACATCTTTATAACTACGTACAGTCTCTGACATTCATTGGCCCTCTCCAAATACTACACAGAGTTAGTTTCATGGGGAACCAGTTAGATCTAATTTTTATGATAAACTGGGAACAAGAAATCATTCTTGTTTCAATGATTATGATGTATGTGGTTCAATAATTTTTTGTTATATATCATGGAAATATTGACATCTAGGAAGGTGATTTTATAGTTTATTAAATAGTACAGATCAAGGATCGGCGGTTTAGGATCCCAAAATTTTGTAAAGGTGATTCTTTTTTTAAAAAAAGTTTAAAACTCCAATTTTTGTTAATATGTGTTTCTTTTTTGTATTGGGAGATTAAGGGGTGTACAAGGGGTTTGCGACCTGAACTAAGAAGTAATGATGTCAAACTATGTGTAGTGTATGATTGGCACACAATTAAAACTAACCACGAACCTAGCCAAGGAAACTATGATACAAGACCTCCTATCAGACAGAGGTTGGATGGCCATCGTCAAATAGTTAAACATACATTTTTGTTCCTCCTATGAGACCATGTCTATGAGACCCTCTTAAATAAACAGAGCTTTAGGGTTCGAATATGGTATGGCGAACTCTAGGGCCAAACAATGAAACACTAAAAATATAGGAATTTCCAATTCATTTAATGTTGATATAAATGTGTAATCAGGGAATGTCCCTCCAATTCAACCCCATATAGTTAGTATGATCAACCAATAAACTCATCCTCATCCATAGGTGATGATTAATTTATTTCACAACATTTAGAGTGTCATTATGTTTGAATCAATGTTCAAAGTTTGTATTAGACTCCAATTCATGAAATGATCTAGAAGAGGAATTTTGTACGAATTCTATTCCATAAAAACCCATAAAACTATAGTTTTCAAGTATAATAATTTATGGGGCTTTGACAAATGATTGAGTTATTATTTTGATCTATTATTAAGAGAGTGGTTGTATATGAGAACGTGGTAAGTGGTCTTTCAAATTTATCTTAGAGTCTTGATGTTTTGAAAGTTTTTATGGTTTTTCCTATTTACTACCTTTCTCTATTATGTTTTTTTACTAACAAAATTGATATTTGGCCTCATATTAATGTTTGAAACACTCTTTAGAGACCATTGGGTCCATTGGTGTTTGTTATTTGACATAGGTCCACCCTTGGGGTGTTCCAGACCAATAATGACGGTGACATAATTGTTTTTTTAATTTTATAATAGTATAATTGTTAAATTGAATGGGCTTTAATTTGTGAGTGGATGTGGGTGAGATATTATAGAAAAAATAAAATTTGAAAATGGTATCATTAGTGAAATCCCTTGAAGACATTTGAAATTGTTCAAATGGAGTGTTTTGAATTCTGATCATGTAATGTTTTATATTGATGGAAAATAATAATTTTCATGTGGGTAATGATATTAATGATTATTTTGACCACATGGAATTTTTGAATAGTTATTTTCTAAATAGATTTATAATAATGATTTTAAATAAGGGAATGGTTCCCCTTTTATGAATATAATTTATTGATCCTTTTGTGGTGTAAAATTGAATGAATATATCATGTAATGTTATTTTATAAAAGTGGAAGATTGTTACTGTAAAAGGGGATTTCTGGATTATTTTATTTTATTATTCCATTATTGGTTTTTAAATGTTTATTGGGACCATCGTAATTGAACTAATATATGGTTGATTGAGTCAAAACCCATGGAAAGTATGTTAGAATGTTATTTTTGAGTCTAAAATTTATATGATGTATGATTTTCTGTAATTATTAAAATGGAATTAGGGTTTGTTTTGTATAATGGTATATTGTGTCTAATGGGTTGTGGTTTATAAATGCAATATGGGTTGAAATGTACTATGACATAAAAATGATAAAAATGAGGAATGGTTACAGAATCATGTGGACATTTCTTGATGGAATATTGGGTACTAGAAATGGGGTTCTATGCCCTAATGTCAGGTCAAATTAAGGGTCCAAAACTAACCACTACAATTCATTTGATAATGAGTATGATTGAGGAACTATGATCTTTACTAATTCATGGGATATTAATGTCCAAATGGAGTCTCCAAGATATTTTAACTATATTAATTGTGTTATGATGTCGCACTAAGGCTCTAGGATTCAAACTCATGGTCATAGGCTCCTGTTTGGGTATAGTTGTACTAATTCTCTTAGCATATGAATATATTGTTTGGATTGGGATGTTGGGTTGAGGCTATTTTCATCCCAAAAGAATGGAAAAAGTTTTTTTATCAGAATGTGGTTTTGGAGTATGTTATGGTTTTTTATTTGATTAGTGAGTTCCAATTGTGATTAATGTTATGTAACCCCTGTGATATGGCTTTGGCTCCTGGTTTGGCATGTTCATGTCCAGTTGATAGGTTGAACCTAGTGAACATAAATGAAAACATGGTTTTTTAGTAATTTCTAAAATATGAAACATATTTCTATTTTTGAAATTTTTATTTACTTTATAGTCATTATCATTATACAATATTCTAAAAATTAATATTTATTTACACACTATTAGTGGTATCATTCTGAGGTTTACTCACACCCTGCTCCGGCCATCCTTGACATTGAGTACCAAAAAAGATAGTACAAGTTTTTCGCTAAAGGTTCATGACCAGGACGCAGTGTTTGGTTTGGGTATTGGATGATGAGTTGGATCATGGTATTTTAGGATTGGGATTGCACTCAATTTTTTGAATGTGATATCTTCATATTTTTTGTTTGGGTTTTTATTTATATAAATGCCAAACATTAAGTGTATCCATCATAACATTATAGAATATTCTATTTGTTTATGTTTTTTTTGTTTTTTATATTATCCATTTTATTCTCCAAATGGGTTATTTTTTCTATTTATATTATTTTAGATAATGTATTACTCTTATAATTTGGTATAGTCTCCCAAACATATCTTCAAAGACACATGAAATTTGTCATTAGCCTCTATCATATGAGGAAGCATGAAAGAGTTTATATCAGGACCTGGATTTGGGAACTACATTAGATTCAAAAAAGCCTTGGAAATTACAATGTGGTATCATAGGGTTTTATTTTTTCATTCTATTGGTTCTATTATACATAGGAGACTACAATATTTTCAAGAGTTGGTAAAAAGTTTGAGCCTAGTTTCTTGAAGCACCACATACCAGGGAAAACCAATGTTTCCATGGGTAGGAATTGTGCTTTTTTAAGGCTGGTTGATATGTAAACCTTTATTGATTATATTGTATGTGATTTTATTTATTTATGTAGTTTTATCACTAGTCTATATATGTAAGGAGAGTTTGTATGAGATCATTCATCATGTTAGGAACATATGAGTGATAGTTATTTTGTATGTTGAAAATTATGATAGATCATTATGTCTCACATTCTAGTTGTGTGATTTATTCATATTGTTTAATAATTTTTATATCTCCTTGAAATTATAATTAATTAAATTTTTTCCAAAATTTTTTTTAATGAATCATTAATTTTTTATATGATGTGTTCATAAAATTTTTCTTGAAAGTTAAAAATATTGTATTTTTAAGTGGACTTTTATAAATGTGACAGAATTTTTTTAAATGTAAATGTTTAATTAAAAAACGAATATAATGTAAATTTTAGTTACACTTGTGGCTGGTATTCTATGAATTGGGTTTTTACCGCGTATATAGGTGGTTTGGTCAGTGGGAGTGCCTTAGATTTGAGATGATGGGTTATAGGATATGAGACCCTAATGGGTTTGGATTTTCTAGAAAAAGGATTGTTTCTTGTTTCCTATTTTTATTTTCTGTGACCATGAAATTATGAAATGGTTTAAATTAATGTGCATGTGCATACTCAAATTTGTTCAGACTGTGCAAGATGTGTTTGGTTTCCTATAGTTTGTGTTTATCTCGTCGTGCAGATGTAAATCTACATGTTGCATTAGTATGAGTACTCGAGTAAATGGTTTCATAAAGACTTATACTATGTTTTTTTTGGAATGGGGGTAGGGTTTCATCTATTGATAAGTGTTTTCATTAAGGATTTATGTATATGATTTAGAGGGAGACCCAATGGCCTTTTTTAGTCATGAATCCATTTTAGGGAGTAAGTGTCGTTTAACCTTCAAGGTTGACCATTGAGAGGGGTCAAATATGTTGTGAGGGTATTTAGATGTGTGACAAACATGTGCATGATATGATTTATAATACGAAACACATAGAGTTATTTCCAATGTGTGTTTTTCTATGTTGGTACTTGGATATTCCATTTCTTGATGATACGAGTCGAGTTGTGGTTATGAGTTGAATAGTAGAATGTCAATGTTTATAGGGTGATTCCGTGGATCAAATTCTTGAATTGTCTCTTTATCTATAAATGATGAAGGAGGAGGAGACATTAGATTTCAATTTCTGGTAAAAATGGATTCCCTTACACATTAGGAATGATCACTTTATGTACATATATAGTTCATGTGGAAAATACCAATTTAGGTGTCATGTCCCACATATATTTATCATTCACTAAATAATAAATAAATAAATAATCCTTACAAAAATGATACATCATTTACATTATTTATATTTTATCACATACATATAATATATATTTAATATATATAGGATAAACTAGACTCGATAACTGGACTTGTAATTCCTTTAAATAACCAATGAACCATGAATATTTAATATAAACATCAATCATATAATATTATACCTTAAATTTCCATAATCACTTGTAAATAATTCTAATAAATATATTCTACTCAATTATGTTATATATGAATAATAATGAATTTATTTATTTATCATTGATCAATAAATAATGGACAACTCTCAAACCTTGTGGTGGGTCCCACCCTATCAAAAATATTGAACACTCATGAATGAAATATAGATTTTCACCCTTTAAGACCTTATCTAAATAGTAACGAATAACATTTATAGTCAAATGGTGGAATATTGCATCCCCTTGTGGATCGTAAAGGGACAAGGTGTAGTGACTGAAATGATAACCCACTTATTTACAATAATAATGTAATATATTATCTTTATCATTAAATTTCTCAAAAATTATGATGCACAAAAGTCTCATCATCCTTATACTTATTTATTATTTTTATCTAACTAATTAGACATACCTTTGACCACTATGGCCTTATATTTATCAAAGGTACTACCATCCTAATCAACCACACTAGAGATATTACTTCCTCATCATAGAAGTGATAATTTTTATCATGGTCATTCATTCATTTCCATGAAATCAATGATGAACCCAACACAAACATCCTCAAAATGACATAATTTTTCATGGTTTTTACCTTACTTTAAATATTGTGGTCAAATGGATCCCATTGAAAATGATCTCATGTCGAAAGACCAATACAAATGCTTGTGTATATGAACAAAAAATTACAACCAAAATAGGTGGTGTTATTATTTAGTAGTTCTATAACCATGATCTCACCTACCAGAGATCACCAAGTACGTACTTCATGAGAAGAAGTCTCAATACTTATGAATCCCCAAAACAAGATAGTCTAAAATCAGCAATTTTTTTCTTTATGATGTATTTGGATCATATTACATACATTTATGTTTAATGTCATAGTATCGAATAGTTTTCAATATAGACTAGGAATATACTATAACCATTGGACAAGATACATAATATAATTAAATTAAGAAAAATATAATGGAATCAAAAATATCAACCATATTATTGAATATTAAAACATGTATATCAAACTATATTCTTGTAGTGGTAATCAATTTACATCTCAAGATGGTTTTCAGAACCCACATTCAAGAGTAGTTTCATATGTGGAATTTAAGCATGGTTGGTACCATCAAGTGTGGAAAAAGTGAATGTTTGTGTCTTGGTTTTATCCTCCAAAATATATATATGTTCTCATGGTTTTTTAAGGTTGGTTTACCATGAAGCAAGGTCATTGGGACTCTTTTCCTATGTCGTTTATTTTGATTTATTTGGGGATGGATGTTGATTATGGTAGAAAAGGACAAGGGTTACCAAAGTGTGGATGTGCGCTTTTGGTATATAATGGACACCTAGGGTAGTGGTGGACATTTGGTTGGTATTTTATGTTCCATTATATTTTTTTTGGAAAGACATTGACAATGCATCATATCAAACGAGTATGATGGACTCAAGGGAATTTTTCATGGAGTTAGTTAATCATGGGCCTAGCCTTGATGATGTATGAATCAGATGAACATGATTAAATATTGGTAGAATTTTATATGAATTTGTGAGACCTTTAGTTATCTGATTTGGTACATTTGCAGCACATCCTTAGAATGAATGAGGTTTTTTTTCGGTTGGGTGAACATGTAGATCATAATAAGTGCTTGTCAGTTTTTGTGAACCAATAGGAACAATGTATGGTTTACCGATAGACAATATGTTTTTTGATGTAGTATGTCATTTTGTATCTATTTTGAATCACCAGTTTAATGCTAGAATAACTCAATTTGATTTATGGTAATTATTCCACATTGATTGTTGGTTCATGACTAATTGGCCGAGTCCTTTGAGGGGTCCTGTGTTTTGGTTGGAAATTAAATTTGATTTGTAGTGAATGAGTGTTGATGAGGTATTTGGGGGTCGGAAAGACAATGAAATTCGACATTTCATGGTTTCCTCATAATGGGAGGTTATATGGTTATGGATAAATTTTATCCATGTTCGTTAACACCATAGTAGAAGACTCTCACATAATGACATTCATTACAAAGATAATGATAGGATCATGGGCTTGTTATTAGAGATATGGATTCATGAATAGAAACCAAAATCTCTTTTGGATGGGAATAAAATCTCTTGGAGGATACACTTGTGTATTGGTTTGTGTGTGGGAGTAATGTGGTGGGGAGTTACACCATCGACTGGTTATGGTATAGTTTTTCGAGATGGAATAGATGTCAACGAAAGCCATATGTTCTTTTCTCTGAGGCCCGAAATGAGTAGTGCATGTTGTTTGTCTTTTTCTTCCCATGGAAGTTACAACACAACATCCATGTCTTGGGATTCAATAATTGAATGAAGCATGAGACACATTTGTAAAAATTTCATAATGAAATTGGTGAAATTGACACTCCTATTGTGGGGAGTAATGTGATAGTCATTGATGTCTAGAGACAACTATTGAGTAGATGTGGTTGATCCAAGGTGAAAAATAGAAACTTATTGGGGAAAGAATTGGGATCCTCTATGAAGGACATGTGAACCTTGGTTGTGGTGACTGATTGTGGAAAATTTTGGCATCAGGATTAGGATGGTTCTAAGAGAAATCTGAGATACATGATTTAGTGTCATTGATGGGAGAAATATGCCAAGGAAAAAGTTTGTGGAAATGGATTTTGGGTATCATAACTTCCTTGGTTGTTTGTAAGGACTTTAGATACATGTTTTTTGGTGACCTAAATATGAATTTATGTGTGATGAAATTTATTGTCGTTTGAAGTAGTTGAATTCCAACAGTAATGTTATGTGTGTTTTGATAACGGATGTTGGTTTTGAGAAAAGACAATGTTTTATTTATTTTATGTATGGACATCATAGGTGTTTAACATAGTAATTTTCATGTATTTAACTGAAAATTATGATTTCATGGATATTATTGGATACCCAAATTGTAATGTTTATCTAGATGTCGGTAGTGACTCTTTTTGGTCAGTCAGAGGATGGTATTGTTTTATATGTTATATTTTTTTTGAATGTATTAGTCAATAAACATTAAAGTTTTATTGTAATTATTAACATGTAAATTAATACAAACATGAGAATGTTCATGTTGTTCATAGTCTATGAATTGGAGTGTGCATGCCTGTTCTAGATAATTTCTATGGAAAGGAAAAAACTTATTGGTGGGAGGAGTTCCATTAGACGTGTAGGCAGGTTGTGTTGGAAACACATGAGTTTTCTTTTGATGGTTGGGTTGAGGATTTTGGTAGTATTTTTTTAAATATTTCTAGAGGCCAAATGAGGAAGCTGGTGAGCTAAATCATATGTTGGGGAGTACCGTTATGGGAAAATGGTAGGATAATAGTGTGATTATTATTTTATATTGGGTGGGATTGGGTAATACCCTAATAAGTATATCATTTTCGTTAAAAGGAATTTGGTCAGTTTTTGACTCATTGATCACACAAACATAATGGTTATTCTTTGGATGTGTTTTGAATGCTTGGATTTGAAACAAGGCTACAGGATATGAGTTTTGGGCTGATGTTGTTTATGGGATGATGGATATGAAAATTTATGTTCCTTTATATTATGTCAGGAAATGGTAGACACTACAAACATGAATTTAGTTGGTATGATGGTTCCACATGATTTTGTCCCTGATTTACTAAGAGGATCTAACTAAAGTTTCATCTTTTAGCTCATTGTAGGTATTGTGGTAACATTTAGGGAATCTTTTTTCTATTCTAATTTATTAATTTAACCTAGACAAATCTATTGAATTTTGGGCTAGAAATAATGAGATGAGATTGATGCATCCCATTAGGAGCACCAGTTTCATTATTATGGACCATGAAGTAATATTATAGTGTATGAATATTTCTCTTATCTGATTGTGGTGACTATATGGATTTTATAATGAGAAATCACGTGAGGTGATGTTCAATGTTGGGTCTTGGTGTGAAATTTTTTCCATGAAGGATCAGTAATTTGTTGAGGTATTGATTAAAGATTATATATTATAAGGATGGAAGGAAGTATTATCCCGATGCTTTTTAATGTTAATTAAATGTTTAAATATTATTTTAACACATTTGTTTCAGGAAAACCATGTGGTTCTTGGGTTTATGAGTTATTTAAATAGTGTCCTTAAAGATCGAGCCATGAATAAATAAGGAATGAGGCTAAAATGTGTATAGCACCTGGATGCTACATGGTTAGAACAAAATATGCCCCTAGATATGTAAATAATATATACAAACATAATCTTAGGTAATTTCTAGTGTGCGATCACTGAATGGTTTTGAAAACATTGTGTGTGCTCCCTAGAGACTATTCAGTTGGCCCCTCTTATATAGTGGGATTCATTCAGTGGGTGCATAGTTTTCCTAACAGTGAGGAAAAAACTTGTAGAAAGTAAAAGGTTAGAATATCCCATTTCACCCTAAATAAAAATGGTTTATTCTATTAATTATCCTCCCATTCATACCCTCAAACTAGGGTAATGAAACTGTATCCCCCTCCTCCTCCACGGGTGATTACACTCTAATTCATTGGAATTTGAAGTGCTGTTAAATGGTAGTCAATGATCAAAGTAATTCATCAACTCTATAGCATTCAATTTTCTATAAGATTCGTTGTGTTTCATTTCTATTCATTCCCAATCCCAAAAAATCACTTTTTATATTAGATTATTGTATGTGTATTTTATGATTTTTGGATTTCAAATCATGGTCTATATTTATGATAGTGGTTCTCTATGGGCACAAGGTAGATGGTATTTATTCTTCTACACATAGTCTGTATTTTTTTAAGGGAATTAAATTTTAATAATTGACATGTTTTATTTTTTATCAGTTATTAATGTTATATTTCACCATTGATTGAACTTTGAAATAGTCGAATGACCCATTTGGATCCATTAATTTTTGATAATGGAATATGGTATACAAATAAAGAATTAAAACCCTTAAAGATGGTAAAATAATTTTGTATAATATTATAATAGGATAAATTTTTATGTGAATGGGTTGTGAATTGTAAGAGTTTATAAGGGAAATATTATTAAAAGAAATTTATAATCTGAAAATGGAATCTTTTGTGTAATTACTGTAAGGATTATGAATGGATTTAATTTTTTTATCATGTTTTGGGTATAGTTTCTAATTATGGTGAATGAATTTTGGATATTGGGTAATTATTTAAATGAAATATTTGACAAGAGGGAATTTGGATGACTTGGTATTCTAAATAGAGTACATTGGATGTTTTGAAATTATTAAATGATTCCCCATTTTGTAAAAAATAATTTCAAGGCATGTATTTGATGTTAAAAGTGGATGGAATGTCTTAGGGAATGACTGTGTTAATAAATAATATGAACCATGATTTAAAAGGTGTTTTACAGATGATTTTAAATGTTTCTCTTAATTCAGGGTTAGTCTATGATATGGATTTAATTATAGATTTCAAGAATAGTAATTCAAATAATATACGAGTAAGTGAGATAGAAACAATGACCACTATGTTGGTATGTTAATGTGGTCTATGAAATCTAATTGGTAATAATTGTGGTATAATTTTTAATATGGAATATGGGGGAGTATGTTTTAATATTATATTGTCTCTAATTAGTTATGGTTTTTAATTGTAATATGTTTTTAAATGAGATTTTTCATGTAAATGTAAAATAATATGATTGGTTAAAGAATCATGTGCTCATGGCCTGGTGGTATGGGGGGTGTGGGGCTCGAGGATCTACTACCTTGAAGAGAGTTAGAATATGTCCCTAAACTAAACCTCTCTAATGAATGGGTTAGGGAGTCAGACGCAGGCTCTACACCCATAACAAATGAATGGGATTTAAATGACTCGACATAGGGTCCATGGTAATTTTTTGTATTGCTTGATCAGGGATGACATAATGAGGATCTATGATATTAAATTATTATCTATAGTTATTTATATTCACTAGGATATATTGATTCTCTAGGACCATTAGGGTGTATTTTGGTTTGGGATATCAGAATAGAGATATGTGCTTTCCAAATACAAGGATGTGGTTTAATTAATGGACCAAGGCTCTAGATTATGTCAATATATAGGGTTTTATTTGAAAGTGACCCTTTTGAATAATGGTATGTAAACCCTAGGTCGTGGCTTTGGATCCCGGTTATTAGGATCTATTCTAGTTTTTTTCATAACCCCATATAGCTTAAAAGATATATTGAATGTTTAATAACATCAAATATATGAATCATAATTCATTTGAATATTTATTTATTTATTTAACAATGATTATATAAATAAAATTTATTAAGATATTTTATTTCATTTCACTCCATTAGTAGTGGCTTACTGAGTTTCACACACACCATTCTCAGAACGCCAAGGAACTTGGTTACCAAAGAAGATGATGCATGTTTTATGGTATTTGTTTAGGATATATACTTGGAGTTTTTTTTGTGCATGGACTTATGTGATGGAGAATGGAATGTATTGACCAAGACTTGTCTCATGTCCATGTATGGGATATTTTTTTGTTTTATAATTCGTTTATATTACTTCCTGACATGTAGTGCATCAATCATCTTGTTATAGCTTGTTTTAAATGGTTACATTTTGGATTTTTCTCTATGGTTTACATATGTTGTTCAGATTGTTTTTTTAATCATATCACTTTATTTCAGATGTGTTATTTCACTGATAATTATGTATTCTTTCCCAAATGTTTTTCCAATGAATCATCCTTCTAGTTGGAGTCCTCTGGTAAATGGGGAGGTGTTATTGAGGCTATCTAATGACCTGTCAAGGGGAACTAGTTTAGTTGATACCAAGAAGAGGGTGTTATACCCGGTGGATGATCATTCAGGAGAGATTTATTCCCCAATTTCATTTCTAGTGGAATCATGAGATTCCTCAAGAGATAATTAGGTCGAGGGAGTCTAAAATGAGAGCATACTGCACCAAATTTTTTTCATAGGTTTTACACATTTGAGGATGAAAAGTCCATTGTTTTTTCGAATTTAGTTACACATATTTCATGTTTTATTACTTCAAAAAAATATATGGATTATTTAAGATTCCAACTATTATAAAGGAATATGATTCCATCGCCCGGTGAGCATGAAATTGGTTTTGGAAAAATATTAAATATATTAAAAGAATTTTTGAGCACATTTCCTGAAAAAGATGAGTATCTCCTTAATGTAGGCCTACATTAAAAATATAAAGATACCATTGACATTTGAATTCCATAATTTACATATTCATGACTTATCAATTATTGTAATAATTTGTTGGGATTATGCACAATCACGGATGAATAATCAGATAGTGTTGATAATATTTATCTAATTAATTAATTAAAATCCTAAACAAAATAATCTCTTATAATTACCACACAATTCACAATTTTATGGTTTAGAGACATAACACGGGAAATTTGGAGTAGTTTTTTAGGAGATCATGAAATACGACATTGAATTTGATCAAGAATAAGGATCCTTGTTCCTTTGGAGTTTTAGGATCTCACTAATGATGACAAAACCATGACATTCTTCATCATAGATATTTCCTAACTCCATTTAAGATATTTGAATTGTTAGACATTATCAGGACCCATTATCCAAATTGAAAATGGATAAAATCCATTAATAAGTATTTATTAACAAATCAATGGTTGATTTATTTTATGGTTATAAAATTTTAATCATTGATTTCTATAACTCTTTGTTCGACTTTTTCTATGAAAACATATCATGGATGAAACATAACAAAGACTCAGGTCTGTTCCCAACATTCGTAATTTATGGGTTTCTTGACTATTTCAACAAACATTCAACATTATTATTTTCTCTCTCGGATGGTTTAACAAATACTCAATATTTTATCATAGAGAGACAATTAATCATTATAACCAATAGGCACCATTGGTGAGGTTATTGATCATGGGTGTTATTGAAATCCAGTGATGTCATATGATCATGGGTGGACGAGATCAGTCCAAGGAACACTATTCATCTTTATTGACACATGGTCGAGGAATGATACAGATACATATGTATTGATGTGGAATTTTTCAAGTAGATTCTCTGATTTGAATCAAATATATATTCATGAGAACGTTCCCTGATTGTAGATGTAATATTCCAATCATGTTTTGAGGTAATGGAAGCATAGACGGATAGTACTGATGAATAACTATATTCTATGAAATTCTGCATTACAATAAGTGAAACCTAGTACTACATGATTTATATGTCCTTGAATAAATCACTATGGTTTCAAACGTGAAGATAAGGAGTACATGTCATGTGGTCCCTACCACATACCATGTGACTTTCCACTCTCAACTTGGCATGTATCCTATCACATCAATGCCCTCCTTTGTAGTTAATTTTCCTCATCTTCCTTGCTTATCTTCCACCTAGGATTCTTTTAGGTCCCCCTTAAATCAAGAAGAAAATGGAATAGTTTTTGTTGTCCATAACAACCCACACTGTTAGGTCATATGGTTTACTAAACTGTTCCCATGTGTCCAATTCATAAAAATGGTTTTTTATTCCATGTTTTCCCTTCTTATGATTAAACCAAACTCCCTCATTTCTTCCCCCATTCAAAACTATCATCCATTTAATCCTTCCACGCTCCCTAACAATCCATTAGAACCCAATTTTGAAGGGTTTTTTTAGGAACATCAATATTCTTTAATTTAAGTGCATCTCTCTTTTATTTCATCCTCCACAATAGGGAATCATCCATCATTCATGATGTTTCAAATTTATAGAAATTATTATTTTATACATGTATATAATTTTATGTTTCTTGGGTTTATCTTGTGCATTAGGTTTGGTTTTCAACCCATGTGGTGTAATGGTGGTGCAGTCATATTTTTGCACATGGAATTGTGGATTTTGAATTCTATGTTAGGTGATTCCTTGTGTAGAAATTATTAGACAATTTATATTATAGGATTAACCTATCATTCATGTTCCACTTCTATTGTGATTGGTGAAAAACCCATTTTTAGTATCATTTATTATGTGGTTGATTTTAAAGATTAATTTATTTAAAAAAATTAGTTTTTTTCATGGGAATTCTATTTTACATTTTTTGGTTGTTTTATGACTCAATGAATTGGATTATTTCATGTTTTTGTGCTTTTAAATATAGTTGGGTGTGATATTATTGAATTTTTGGACTTATTAATTGAATTTGGAAGTGATTTTGTTTTCAAAACATCTTCTCACCTCTTGAAACTGAATTCTCAAATCTTCAAAGCATTTACAGAATTACATTGGGGTGAAAAACATATTTGTGAGCTGTTTTGGATATGTCTGATTTGGAACTGGGATTTTTATGTGAATATAGTTCTTTTATGTGCAATTGGTTGTTTATAACATTTTGAAATTGTTTGGGAACAAATAGGGAAACTCAGGTATCTAAGAGGGTGGTCTAGGACTAGTATACTAGTGATCCAATAGTGGAATTGTCCCTGTTTCTCTTATCATGTTGGATGATGAAAACACTAACTAAACATTGATGATGTTAGGGACCCATGGTATATTGGAGTTTCCCCTCTTAATATCTTTTTCAAGATGAGGATATTTGAAATGGTTATTTATACCCCATGATCTAATGTACATAGGTCCCCACAAATTTCTAGTGCCTAGTGGTGTTCCCATGACTTGTGCTCATTAGCTATATCACATTTAATATCAGCATAAGTCGTATTTTTATGGGAAATTCAGTATCATTTGAGTTTTATTTAAAAGTGTACATTCTTCCATGTTTCCATCTTGAATGCTATTTTTAGTTTAAGATTCACTTTTACAAATCGTTACTAGCATTTCTTGTTTATAAAAACATGAAATATTTTTTTTTTCGTAAAATGTTTATCAAATGGAATTATTTAGGGTGGAATCCAATTGGTCTTACTATCACACACTGCATTCACCATTGAATTTATGTATATATGATAATATTTGACATAGGCATGGGAAAATACTTTGGAGATGACAGTTTAGGTTGTTTTCTTCTTTTATGTGTGTGATGTTGTGGAGATTGATTGGTGTTGATGCACCCTTCTATTGTGGTGATTTTTATGTTAGACATGCTTCTAGTTTTGAATTTTTTCCCTATTCATTTTTTAATCATGTAATTCAGTTCTGAATTTTTGTTAAGACTTTTTTCGTTAAATTTTCAGATTTAATTTATTTATTGATGTTGGCTATGTAATGTTTCCATGATACGGTAAATCAATCTTAGACAACAAATTATGATAAATCGGAACATATTCCATACTGTGGGGTTGGTAACTCTCTTAGTGTTATTCCACACATTGGTTCGTCAACTAATTTGGATGAAATCCATATGTAGTTCATGAAAAAATTATATAAGATCATTATTATGCTGTCTGAGTCATAATACTTGGCATGGGTCATGTTTGATAGGATCTACAACTATAAGGACTCAGATTTCTAGTTTTGAGTAGGGTTCGAGACACGTACCTCACATGATAGACCATGAGTATCCCTTGGATGTTGTTGTGTTTTTATTATTCACATCCACGTGAGACATAACAGAAATAGACTTCACATAGACATTGGTTTGGGTGATATAGTTTTCATTTCATTGTTGACAAGAGATTAATTTTTTTACATTTGACGTTTTTGCTTGGATTTTTCAGAATTGTGGTACTAATTTTTAATCTAGTGACTATTTCCTTTTTTTAGAAAAATGCCTCCCAGGAAAGCAGACATTCACCCACAAGAGGAAGCCATATAGAGTTCTCCCTCACCACTTTATTACTGACTGGTTGATGTAGTGGTTCAGGATGTCCATGATCTACGACAGGGGGCAACTCCAGCTACTACTTCATCTAGGAAATATGATTCTCATCAATTTAAGGACAAATCCCAGGAGTTTCTGAAGAATAATCATCCTACCATATGATGATGCAAAAAACACCAGGAATTAGAGGAGTGTCTTGTGAATATCGAGCAGATATTTGAGTACCTTGAAATACTTGGGGAGGTTAGGGTGAAATGATAATAATTTATATTAGAGGGTCCCAACAACTATGGTTGGGAATTAGTGCATCATATTGGGAATCATGAGTAGTTCAGGTGGAAGGAATTCAATGTTACCATCAATGACCAGTACTGTCCGGATGTCCTGGATTATGCTAGATCTTGGGAGTTTATAGAACTCATCTAGGGGGTCATTTAGTGATGATTTATGATAACCTCCTTTCTGATCTAGTCTATTATTCAATATAAATTTTCTATAATGTGAAGATAAAGAACAAAAAGTTCATGACTGGTATGCGACCAGATATCTATTATGAGGTATTCACGTTCCAGATAAAGTCTTATACAGATATGGTTGATCTCGCTTGTAGAATATATATTAATTGAAAGGGAGGTTCTATTTTTTGGGGGGAAATATCAGTTATGGTATGTAGTAGTTTATTTGAGAAGCTAATAAACTCATTGGTATAGGTGATGAATAGAGGTGGTAGTTTAAGACATCTCCAAGGAAGTTATCATCAAAGGCTTCGGATGCGAGGTCTATTGTGTGCCACTAATGCGAGAGGACACAGTACACATGACCTTCATGTACATTTCCTCCAAGACCATGTTATTTTTGTGGATCATTTGGGAACCTACAATGATTTTTCAAGGCGACATTTCCACTATAGAGTGTATTAGGATCAATGGGTTCTAGGGGAGTTTTATTTCATCAAGAGCCATCTATAATAGTGGGATATTAGTTTTTTGAACATTTCATCATAGTTATATAATCATCTTGGAAAAGAAAATTCATGGAAGTGACACAAGGAAGCATCCATTATTAGGAAGAGATTATGAATCTCTATTATGTGGATTAGTCACCAGGGAGTTTGGATATATGGCCTTCATCAATTAGAGGTACAGTTTTGATTGAATAGTCATTAAAATATGTCCTCTATTACAGAAATGTTACTATTTATTTTATATTTTCCCTTACTTTTATCCTCATGTATTTTCCAACTACGTAGGTTTCCTTTCTGATAGAGATGGGATTCCATTTGGTATGAAGAAGGAGCATGGTCTTAGGTTCCCATCCTTTTTGATTTCAATGTGAGGGGTTAAGATAGATCAGGACCTTCTATTCATGGATATAGAACTTTTCTATGTAATCCTAATCATATATTGGTTAATTTTCTTTCAAGAATATATCAGTTTTTATGGGAAGCAGGTGAATTTTATGACACCTTGTAGGGGTCATCAAATATTTATTGGGGAAAGGGATCCTTAGGTGGGTCATGATGGACCTCCACTTAGGAGTTGGGGAATCATTTCATCTCATTATCATCACTCACGCTAGAGTATGATGGTTGTGCTACTATGTGTGGATTAACACATTTAGTGGATGAGTTTAAAAAGGTATTACTAGATGATTTTTATGGTTTCCATTTGAGATGGGAATAATGTTTTAAATTGAATTGGAATGAGTGTCATAGAAGATATCTCTTCCCACATATCATATGACCACCATAGAGTTGAGGCAATTAATGATATATCTAGACGATTTTATATCCAATGGATTCATTCACTCGAGCATCTCACTTTTGGTACTCGTGTTTTTTTTTGAAAAAGGATGATGGATCCCTATGGTTGTGAATTTAATACACGATGCTGAATAAAATAACCATAAAAAAATTCTTTGGCCCTAATAGATGATATTTTAGATATTATGTAGGGGGAAAAGTGATTTTCCTATATAGTAATTTTTTAGTATTTGACCATGTTAACATGAGATTGAAATATTTCATGATGGCTAATTTTTGATGAAGGTATGGACACTTTGTGTACATAGACATGCCCTACGGTTGTTCCAATGTCGGAGGATTATTTGTGAAACTCTTGAATATTGTGTTCCACCAGTATCATAAAAATTAATTGAGATATGCATGGATGAAATCCTTGTTTACACTAGATCTGAGTAAAATTATAAGCATTATTTTCGAATCAAGTTGCGAACTCTACTGGATCATCACCATTATACAAAGTTTTCCTAGAACTCGCTTAGTATCATGGAAGTGAGGTTTCTAATTCTTGTCATCTCAGAACTTTGGGTTATTTAGACCTTAAGCAGATCAATGGAATTATTTAAATGAGAAATCAAAAAAATGTGTTTGAGATCAATAGTTTCCTCATCCTAGTATGTTATTAAAGTCGTGTTGTTTTGAATTTCTCTCGGCATTCATCAACCGTGACAGTGTTCCCCTGGAAAAGGGTGATGTTTTAATGGGGCCCAAAATTACAAGAATCTTTCATGGAGTTTATGTGGAGGTTGAATACAACCCCCATGTAGATATTTCAAAAATCTTGAATGGGCTATGTCATGTATTGAGAAGCCTTAGGTAAGGGTATCAAGTGTGTGATTATACAGGGTGATATCATTGGTGTGTATAGACCATCCTATCTTTGACCACATGAAAATAATTTTCCAACCCGTGACATTGAGTTTGAAATAGAGATTCATGATTTTTATAATTGATATCAGAATCTATTTGGGGAGATTTTTTTTGGTGTACTCAGATCATAAAAACATAAAAAATATCATGTCATCGAAGGATCTTAATTTGAGACCACACTAATAGATTGAGTATTTCTATTGTACGGAATTTATATCATCGATACCCAGGGAAAAGGTAATGTGGTGGATACCACCTTGATCAAAAATGTACTAGTACATGAATTGGGGATGTCCAGTGATGAGTGGAAACTTATGGGTGTTTTTTTCCAGTTTCATGTGAAGACTAAGGAGCATATAAGTGGTGTGTTCGTGGAAACCATTTAGTTGACTCCCCTATTGGAGTTAATTCGGTGGGAGAATCCCAATTATGAGTTATGTCTGTGGTAAATGTAGTCTCTTCATGGTATGTAGATTTCTTTTGATTGGTCTTCATATCTTGATGGTGTCTTGTGCTTTATGGGACATTTAGTGGCGTCGTTATCTATAAGGAAGGTAGTGATGTTGAATAGGCCCCAATATATGTGGGTCATTCGTCATGGTGCAAGAAAAATGTATTATGATGTTTCTTGGTTGTTTTGGTGGCCATTTATAAGGTGGGATATATCTTATTTTGTAGTGAGGTTTTATACATGTCCGCTAGTGAAAGAAGAACATTAAGGAAACACTTGTTTTCTTTAACTGTTACGCATTCATACCTAGATATGGGACATGGTCTCTATGGATTTAATTTTTGGCCTACCTTGTACACCAATGGGTAATAATTCTATTTATTTAGTGATTTATTGTTTGAAAGAATCACCCCACATCATTATGGTCAGAGATACCACCATTGATGATGATTATGACATATTTCTTATTAAAGAGGTGGTATGAATTCACTGTGTTTCATTATCCATTGTCTTATACAGATACCACCTTTTTACCTCTTAGTTTTGGGAAGGCCTTCATAAGGCCATGGGGTCACATATTATGATTATAATGACATTCCATCCTCAAATGGATAGCTGGATGGAGCAGGTAAACCAGATTCTCAGAACAAAAGCATTATGCAAGTTTCTTGGAATTCAGAGGACCGTGGTGTAGTCATTTGGTATTGGTCATGTTTTCATAAAATAATAGTTACCTATCTTATATTCTAATTGATCCTTTGGAGGCTCTCTATAGTCAGCCTTGTTGGTCCCCCATATGTCGGGCTGAGGTAGGTGATATGTCAATGTTGTGGCCGAGCATACTAAAGGAGACATCTATGGATATCAAGTTGACCATGGAGTGGTTATTAACATCTTAGAGTCACCCTGAATCTTATTCTAACAAGAGACATCGATATCATGAGTTATATATTGGTGATTGGGTATTCTTGAAGGTGGATCCTCGTTTGGACCATCGTTGTATGGGAATGTTAGAAAAGCTAATGCCAAAGTATGTCATACCTTTTGATAGCACCAAGCACATTATAATGGTAGCATACAAGTAAAAGTTTCTCTATCAGTTTACATCTATTCATGACATATTCCGTGACTACCAATTTAATAACTACAATCATGATTCATCCCCCAAGATTAATTCAGATGAGTTTGAGATAGAGCACGACTTATCAATGTTTATGCAACCAATGCGAATAGTTGATTCCAAAGTAAAGGTTCTTCAATGTAATTATATTACAGTAGTCCAAGTACACTAGATGATTGGGAATTATCTACATGAGACATATGAGAGGATTTCCGTGGATGGACAAGATTACCCATTCTTGTTTTCTATTGATTCTTCGAGATGACATTCCAAAGATGAAATTTTTTCATGGAGGGGAGAATTGTCAGATCCATGTCCATATTTTCAGGTATTTTTATATTATATTCCTAGTATATTATTCCCCCAATCTTCCCTCTTACTCCCCCTTGAATTTGGAAAAAATGGACATGTTTTGGCTATCTAGAATGAGGCTCAAGGATTTACTACATAGTTTACTAAACTGTGCAGCCAAACCATCTATAGGTGTCTACGCCATGAAAATGTTATTGTATTTCAATGTTTAACCTTCTAAGATTAAATAAAAATCACTTGTTTCTTCCCCCATTCAACCCTTGTATTCATATAAGTATCAAGTGTTAATTAAAACTCCTTTGGAACCTAGTGTTGAAGGGGTTGTTATGGAAGTAATATCAACATTCTTTCAAGTAAGTTAGTCTCTCATTGATGTTTTCCTTCTTCTTACGGTTTCACCACACTTTCATGAAGTTTAAAATTTCTAGAAACTATTTTCTAGCTTCTAGGGTATGAGGTTTTGTTTCAAGGATTAATATTGTGGATTAAGATTTGTTTTCACCCCATGGGGTGTCGTGGTGTCACGTTTTATTTTTTACACAAAGATTTTGGTTTTTGACAACTATGGTAGGTGATTCCATGTGTAGATATTCATTGATGAAAAGTTTTGATTGAAATAGTTTTCATGACCCTCTTCTATATATTATTTCTAAGTCCATTTCTTGCAACATTGATTATGTTGTTGATTTTAATGATGCATTTTTTTTAGAATGAGTCTTTTTTCATGTGCATTCCTTGTTGTATCTTTTGGGGTATTTTTATAAATCATGGATTTGGATTATTAAATGTTTTTGGGCTTCCCAATAATTTTTTCTATGATATTATTAGGAGTTTGGCCTTATCAAAGTATTATTTAATTTATTAAGTGTGAAAACCATTGTCTTACCTCATGAAATTATTTTATAAAATCATTAAATAGTTTAGTAAAGTACATTAATGTGTGGAACATGTTTTTGTACTGTTTTGGATGTTTATGTGTCATAAATGGATTTTGTCAAATGATAATTTTATGTGAAATTTATATTTTATAACATGTGGGTGTTATTTGATAACAAAATAGGAATCCCATGTGTCTAGGTAGAGGACATTAACTAGTTTGCAAGTGATCCGGTAGAGGTATCACCCCTATTTCACTTTGCATGATTGAAACTGACAACACTAACTAAGGATGGATGATGTTGGGGACCACTAGTCCGTCAGATTTCCCACTAGTAGTGTCTTGTTCATGAGAATAAAATTGGATACAGTTACTTATACATAGAGATATTATGTACATAGGGACCCACAACTATCTAGTGTCTATGTGTGTTCTTGTGACTAGTGTACGTTGGTTATATCATATTTATAATCAGCCTATAGTGTTTTCTTATGTAAAATTTAGTAATATGATCATGATATTAATAATTGTACATTCGTAAATTTTGTCTTCTTGAAAACTATTTTCATTTAATGTTCCACCTTTATAAATTGTTACTACATTTATTCTTTATAGAAACATATAATATTTTTTTCCCTAAAATTATTTTCACATGGAATCTTTTTGGTTGGAATCCTATTGGGTATAGGATAACACCATACTTACCCTATTATGTGTATATATACTTGATAATGATTGACACATATATGGGATAGATCCTTGGAAATTGTGGTTTGGGTTTTTGATTTCTTTTTTGGAAGCAGTGATGTGGAGATGTTTATGGGTGGATTTCCCCAATCATTGTGGTGGTTCTTAGGTTATACATTATTTTACCTTTGAATCGTATCCCTCTAAGGTGTTTCTTACAACTATGCAATTCAGTTATATATTTTTGTAAAACTTGTTTTCTACAGTTTTTTTTATTTTCATATTATTTATTGTGAATGTTTTTTATGGTTTCAAATGTATGGTAAATTTTCCCAAATACTTAATTATGATACCCGGGAACAAGTTCTAGTTTGTGGGGATAAGGAATGCCCTTCAGGTTATGCCAAAGACCTGTTCAGTTGCTGGTTTGGATGGAGACCAGATCTGGTTCATGACATATTCCCATGGTGGATTGGTATGAACATATATTGGCACATGGGATAGTATTCATATAGGATATGTGTACACAAACAGGGACAAACAAAATAGGTAGGGGCTGGAAATCCTGTACATGATGTGTTCACATTATTATATGTTATATACATAGGGATCTATATTTGTTGTGAGAAGGAAGAACATGAGAAGACTATACACTGGTTAGATATGGGATGTAATCTCTACTAAATTCAATGTACACCTATTGATTATATATATATAAATTTGATTATTTTGATTTTAATAGTATCAATTTAGTGAAATAAATTGTTTTGACCTCTCGATGATATATATTTTTACAATGCATGATGCTTTGGTCAGTGATCCCTACCTTATGAAGAATCTCAAATAGATTTTGTGGTTTCCTTATCTGTGATGGAAGTGTGATCCCAAATCATTAATTATTATAAAAAAATATGGTGTTCATTGATCAAAATGACTTAATTAAAATATGTGTTGATTTACAGTCATGAAAGACATTTTAGATGAGTTCCCTATATCAGTGGCATATGATCCCCTATAAGGTAAATTACTCTTAATTGTGTTTATAGTTTCCCACAATAGTCTTCGATGTGATCCCTTATCAATGTATAGATATCCTCAAAGAGTGTTGAGTTTTCATGGGTGGGGAATAATGAACATGGCCTCTTTAATGAGTGACACCATTGATAGAATGAATCATTGAGTGGGTTATTGAAGAACAATCATTTCTTATAAGTTTCATAAAAAATCCAATGGATGGTAGTTTGGTTGAAACTATAAAGAGGTGATGTTCCCATATAAAGTATAACTATATATTATTTTTTACTCATGTCGTAATATTAATAGGAAACTACACTATCTACATTATTTTTAGTGTATTTGGTGTCTTAATATGTATTTAAACATTCTCCACTTCTTGTAAATCTCTTAATAATGTATTAATTTATAAATAGATCATACCTATAAAAAATATTTACATATCTAGGATCATATAGGGATTTTTGATGAAGACATTCCACGATATGTATTGATGTTTAAATTTAAAAGTAGTATCCTCTGTCATTGTAGGTTGGACTTGGATTCAGATTCAATTTGTGGGATTTCATTTTTACTTTAATTGTATTTACCATGATTTCACACTCTAATTGTTGGATTATTGATATATGCAGTGATTTATATCATATTTATATTTTGTCCTTGTATGGGAATGAATATGTGTATGATGGTGTGTATTTAGGTACATTATTATAATTCCTTCCATCAATGTGATATGCCGACTAAGTGATCATTACTAGTTTAAACCCATTGGAGGTAGAATGGGTTTATTCATGGATTAGGACCTATCATATCGTGTTGTGACACATAACATAAAATTAATATGTGCGATATGACAACATTGTTAAATGATTTTTACCCAAATACATGAATAATCAAGAGATCACATTATCATTACACCATTGTCTCACCTCTCAGTCATTAGATGAAAATGTAATCATCATAGATCAAATTAAATACAGTTGGAAAATGGTTTCTACCTATGATATTTTATATTACAAATAGACCACACAATGTATAATTTTGAAATAATCTATAAAAACATTGATTCCACTATCGTATATCAACTTAACGAATTTATGCATGTGAATAATCACATTAGTAATAATTAATTAACATATAACATAAATATAATATCATAAAACCTTATTTTAATCAACCATATAGTCTACATGATTATTAAGGATATACATTTTAACAAGATAAACATAATTACAATAAAAGAATCCTTATGGAAAAAAACTATTTCCAAGGGTAAGATCCCCCTTATAGACTCCTTTATAAATAATGAATGTCCTTAAAATCATTTTCCATCCAATCGTTACTCACAAATCAATTTAAATACTTAATTTACCTAGATGAAACACCCCTGCACAAATTCTCAACAATAAATAATTAAAAATATAAGAATCTAAACACATCCCAAATGGGCCATGTGAATATTATGTGCATAACATATTTGGTTTGGGATATCCACCAAGCCAAAAGTACATTTCATAATCCAATATGTATAGAAGAAAAATACATAGGATATTGAATAGTATATATAAAATGAAATATAATTAATAACCATAATTAAATTTTTTTAATATTCATAATAAAAAAAACTTACACCAAGTGTGATTATAACTAACCTACATACTTTGATCATATCATTGATAATTTGAGTTGACATGGGTAGGGATATCATAATTCCAATCACAGTGAGCATATTTCTATGTAGTTAGTGTATAATACAAGTCTTAAGATAATGTTTATGGTTTAATATAGTTTCGATATATACCTGAATCATATAAAATGGAATTGTGGTAGGGATAAGGTTAAGGGAAAAAATTGGTATCACATCCCAACCATTAAGAATGTTGCTTAGAATGGGTGTCCCTATGAACAAAATCATATAAATATGAAACCCATATTTTGGAAACAACGTACATTAAATCTATTATTAATGTTACATAAATATCTAAATAAGTTATCATTAAATAACTATATAAATAATAAGTATAAAATTTATATTTCAAATCATTTGGAAATTAATTTATAAATTATCGTAGAAATGTAACTATCACATTATAAACAGTAGTAACATAGAACATCATATTCAATAAATGAGAATCGTCGTAAGACATATTACAGTAAAAAATAAAATTTAAATTATTGAGGTTAGAGACATTTTATTTTATGATACCTCAACATTATATGAACTATAACCAGAGTTTTATATTTGGAATACAGATTAATTTAAAAAACATGAAATTTAAATAATTTTCAGATGATTCTAAATAATATATATAGGCTTATTAATTAAAAATATACATATATTTCATAAACTATCATTTTAATAGTTTTATTATTAAAAAATAAACATTTAAACTTAATTAATATACTGTTAATAAATTTTTTCCATTAATTAATGATTATGATATTATGAAGGGATTAAATACCTATAACAATATACAACAATCATTAAAATAAGAAATTATAAAGATAACATTGTATATGAAATCATTATTTCCATGATATAATAAATATTTATTTACATAACCATTTCCAATTTTGGAATATGTATCTTGAAAGTGAAACATGAAATATTAATTTACATTAAATTTTATAAAAATAAATAAATTATGAATGAATGTGTATCTTTAAGAATTACATGTATTTTAGAAAACCGAAAATATGAAAAGGACCTCAGTCTGCATCCTTACAGATAAAATGAGATGTGTATTATTAGATGAATCAAATATATGCCTCTTATCCAAATTGATCAAATTTTACACTTAAAAACATTTCTTGGACATGGTTAATGTCATGATTAGTAGAGCGTAATGATTATTTTTAAATAGTAAATGATATTTATAATGGTATAAAAGAAATAATATTAGGGTATATGAAGTTTTAATTGTAAATAATGTAGTGTATAGGTAAAATTTCTATCATTTTAGAAATTATTTGCAACATAAGTCATAATTTTACATGGTATATGTCCACCATATTCCCATAAGACTATATAAAACCACCTTTATCCACATGAACCATTTATTTTACATATTACAAGATCACTGCATCACCAGTTTATTGCAACCATCTCTCACTTTTCCTTCTTTTTAAAAATCCCATATTATTATATTTAAAATCCCATAATTCTGATGTCACTAAAAAATACATACATATGACAAAATAGTAAGTGAACCTAGATAAAAAATGTGACTTTCTTTAAAAACACTAAATTACCATCACTTCAAAACATTATAATATAAAAATCCTTCACCTAAATAATTGTAAATAATGTTAAATTAATGACATAGAAATAATGATCATTACAGATAAGTAAAAGATCCATATTCATCATTTTATTTATATATAAAGAAGAATTCACAATTTTCTAATTACTTGTGACACACATTATATGTTTTTGAAATGATGAGACATAGTTTTAGTAATCATTACAAGATAAATATCACATCCCCTTTCATTAAATTAACAAAGATATGTATGGAATTTCATATTATAAATATTAGTGGATAAACTATAAAAAAGTTTCAGATATAACATCCCTATTAAATAAATTTTATATAACTAAAATGATTTCGACAATTTCATGGAACCAGTTGTGATTTTCCACACACCAACTGCAAATGTTCAACAGAAGTAATATTTATCTATATAACATCTCAATGTATAATTTATCCCCAATAATATTATTTAACAAACCATCTATGAATTTAAAATTTATTCATTTTGTATTCAATCATCATAATAATTTTTTTAGTCATGTGAGTTTGCATCATCAATAATACTAGATATTACAAAACATACATACACACATTATTCAACAAATCATCCATAAAATATATATTTTATTGATACATTAAATTTAGTGTTACATATTTGTGATTAATTTCTCAATATTAAAAAAATTACAATTATATAATAAAATATTTATTGAATAAATTTTATGTTTCATATTATATCCCCTTCAATCATTAACTAATCGTCCTTGATTCCCATATTATCAAAAAACCGTATATGATCAATCCCAACGTTCAGGGATCTTATCTCATAATACAATAATAATTTATTAAATTATCTTTAAGATAGTCATCCTCTATCATCAAACTACAAATTTTTCTTAAAAAATTTAAATATAAAAATAAATATGATATATTTATCCATATTTATATATTCAAATCCACGTGTATTAATTAATTTTTATTATATAATTTACTCAGGTATGTAAACATAAAATTTTATTAAATTATAAATAATGATTACAAAATCATTTCATGTACTAAACTCTATAAATAAATTTCCACCAAATCTAAATCGCTTGTATTCATATTGTTTTTAATTTATTCATCCCATGTTGAGATGAAACAACTTTAACATACATACATGTTATAACATTATAAATCAATATTTATTATATCTCATAATGAATCTCATAAAATAACCATATGTTTTAGGTTAACTGAAGAGTGTATACATAAAAACATATTTGACAAAGATTAATCAATATATCTAATATATATTAATAAATAATTATTCCCCATCACAAAAATAATACTGAATATTCAAATTCTGTAATAAGGGAATATAATGATAATATAGGTTAAACTGAGATTACCATTATGGGGTGAACCTATGTGATGTAAAAAGTGATAATAATTTGAACATTTTTGTTTGAGGTTAAAATGTTACATGAATATGAAAATATGGGATAATATATACTAAATCATGGGTTATAAAATCTAAATCATAAAAAAGGCATTTGAAATAAAATATACAATGGTGGATGGAAATGTGAAACAATAATAAAATTATTATACATCATGGAAAAATTACATTGGAATTTGAAATATCATATATAAGTAACAAAATGTAATTTAAATAATGGTTTTATATATAGGATCACTACTGAGACCCCTATCACATAGTAGAATTTGGACCCTAATTAAATTGGTTAACAAAGCATTCATAGAAACTTATATTATTTTATTTACATACTATTCCCATATTAAGTGAATAATATTATAGAAAGAACCACCCAATACATTATAGGGAAATATTATCATGGATTATCTGTCACATTAAAAATACCGCATGTCTGTGAAATAATAAAATGGTCCAAATTCCACCGAGGATTATGTATACTGGGGGGGTGAATCATTTCACCTAAACATTTCTAAAACATAGCATCATAAAACATATTATGTTTAATGGAAGAAGTTATCATTCAGAATATACATAGTGAATTATAAGAGTCATTGAAAAGAATTTACATAGATGAAAAAGATAGTAGATGATCATTAGAATACTTTTTAGAAAATAAAATTTGATGATTTTATTGTTTTTAGTAATATTATATTATTTTAAAATACACTAAAAATAATATTTATGGAGGATTCTTTATGACCCAAAAAATATGTAAACTAATTATGAAAGAATTAATAGTAGGAGTCCATAATAAAACAATATAAAAGTATGGTGTAAAGTGATCATGATGAAAAATATAAAAAACATTACATTTACATTTTAATTAAAGGATTTCAATTTTAATATCAACTGTAAATAATCATTCATTTTTTGGTAAGTAAATCTAAAAAAATAATATGAAAAAAAATTAACATTGAAGGAAAATATTCCCAATATCAAATTAGAGATAAGTTCACTTCAACATACACAAAATAATTTAGTTTTATCATGATCTATATGGATAAAAAAACATTAGAATAATTGATTAAATATATAACTAGAGGAGACTAAAAATGATTAATTATTTGAAATGTATGAAAATTTCTCACCAAAAAAGAACTTTAGTGATATTAATTATCATTATCAAAAAATTATTGGAAGTTAATACCCTACTTATACACCTTACATACCAAATGGATTATTACCCACCATTGTATTATATATAACAAACCCATTCAATTATTTGTAAAAAATTATAAATTTCATGTTATTATTATTATTTACAAACATTTATTAAACATATATTATTAAGTTTTTTTATATTCATCCTATAATGTTAATAATTTTATTGTTTCATAAAATAATTCAGATGTTGTTTTGAATAATAATTGAAGTATAATGATTTCATCATCCTCATATTATAGAATATATTTTATTTATTATATTTAAATTATTGATGTAGATTCAGGGTTTCATGATTAATGGTATTGGTAAGGATCGTGATAATAAAATCATTGATGATCAATTTTCGGTTAATATATCGATATATCAAGTTACATAATAATTAGTATTCATTTATGTATAACTCTTATAAAACAATATTCAAATAATTATGTAATATTTAGTAAAATATAATTCTATAGATGACTTCTTTACACATAGTAATTATTCAACAGGAGATTTCAATAAAGAATCATTCATGCATGTGGTTGAACAGATCAAAAAAACATGTTATATTAATGATCAGGTTGTAGGATAGAGATATATAATACACATATAATTTTTATTGGAAAATATTGATTGTAATATAAAATAATTATAATATATATTTATAAATTAAATAATTTATATTGGAATGTAATTAATAATCTTTATGAAGAAGTATATACATATAGTGATTTGTTAAAAACATCATAAAATTGGATAATTGTGAATAAATTTAATATTAATACATTATAGAACCATAATTCCAAAAACATTTAATTACTATTTAATATATGCAATTTATGTTTATTTTTAAATTCAAATTGAAGAATATAGTATTTTGTAATGGGTAAATAATGGATCCTTCTATAGGATATTTTTGAGTTATATTTCATGAAATAGAAATTTCCGAAAATGGTGGTTTCCATTTACATGGAAATACAACCCAAAGTAGAAACATAATTATTATGTTTCTATAATAATAACCTCTATAAAAATTATTAACAATTTAATCCATTCAAATATAATAAAAACCCTTAATATCATTTAACATTTATAGTGTATCAAAATTTTAAGTACATTTTAATCCACTTTCTACATAGTAGGACACAGATGGGCATCCTACAATCATGACATTGGTTGAGGGTTGGAAAATTTACCTAGAGTATGTAAAAACATGATGAACACTAATCAATCAAAACATTGTAATCAGATAATCTTCTTATTTTAAAATATGAATATATAATTGTTCCCATATTAGAGACCACACTCTATTTTAAATATATATATCACTGTCCCTAAATATATTCACACAAGTAGAAAATTAATTGCATGTAAAATTGATCAAAATCAACCCTCTAAACAATGTGTATACATATATATTATTTTCCCTTCCATTTTTAACCATCATCATCACCCAATATCATTTATCTATAGATGATAAATAAAAATATATTATTTATATGAAAACCACTAGGGGACCTCTTAGTGTATACAACACATAAGGGCCTCATTCCCAATACATACAAGCATAAATAACAACCTTCCTCCATATACTCGTAGAAAATACCATTCGCCGCCGTCTGAAATGATTTGCTCCAATAGATTTCAAATTGGACAACTACACTACCCTATAAACAAAAATGTTATGTTTTCCCTATGGGATTAGGTAATAAATAAAGAGGGTTATCAATTTAGTCCCATTTAAAATAATTTCTAATTCAAAATTCATTTTTTAATCAATATCGATTATGTTCTCTTATATTTAATGAGTAATGCAGAAGATATATATTTATAGAAATAGATGAGAACATATAAATATATAGTTTATTGGTGGAAAATAATATAGATTACTCCTCAAAAGCTCAAAAACAATGAGCTTTGTGATTTTAATAGATCTATCCATTTCATGGGGGATTACCCGAATTTATTGAAATTTGTGGTCACTTATTACAAGTATTATACTAGGTATTTCTGTTACTAAACAAAACACCTGAACATATCAGTACAACAGGATTAATCATCACCGTGGTAGTGTAAAATCAATTCACACATAGATAATGTAGATGAGGGTCATAAGGTCAACATAGATTCAGCACATAGTGTCCTCCACAAGAAATAGATGATAAAGAACAAAATTAATGAACAACATCATCCAATATATCATTAAGAATAACACAATATTCCATCCCCTTAATATAATAGTAGTATATACAGTTTTCTAGAAAAAAATATTCTATCTAAAAAGAAAAAAATATAGAATAAAATTTTTCTTCTTTATTGTCATCATTATTCTTCTTTTTTCTCAATATTGTGAATGAACAATTGATAAAATAATAATATTTATTTTCTCTTCAAATCTATTCAGAATAAGAGGTATAGGTCAATATGATTTAATTTTTTTATTCTCCTATTAATATTATATATTACTCATTAGATTAAACAATAAATTATATTGAAATATATTTTATATCATTTAATGAATTTTCCCTAATTACATATTTTTTTAATTTATTCTATCTGATTGGAAATACTAAAAAATATTTTATATATTTAAGATATGTCAGACCAAATCCATCATTAATTATCTCCTCTTGAGTATTTATATCATATTTCATTAACAAGTTTCAGTTATTATTAATTCAATTTCATAATTAATAAATTTGAAAATAACATTATATTGAATGATAACAATACATTTATGCATTTTTTAAAATGTTGCACTAATAAAAATCTTCTTCCTAAAAAATCATATATTGAAATATATCAAAAATACATGAATTATATGTTCAAATATGATTCTTATATATTCTTATTAATTAAAAAATGGAAACTAAATTATAAAACTTATGTAATCAACCATGATTTATTAATAAAATAAAAATATAAAAACTATAAGGAAATTAATTACAATTAATTCTAATATTCATAAGAAATATTCATTATCATTTCTAATATCTATTATTTATGGTTTTATTCATGTATAAAATATTCATTTATCACAATATAGTAGACTAAAACCTTATTTATATACTCAAAAATGAGTCGGTATTATTCTTTTCAGTGAATCCACTGGATTCCCATTAATCTAATATTCATATGATTTTAATGTTTTCATTTTATCAAGTCCAATAGTAAATTATTTTAATCAGAAAAAAAACATGTTTCAGTATTACTATTAAATATATGATAGATAAAATGATTTTAATTGTTGTAGTGGTGATTTTGTATAAATAATTTCACTAGGAGTAGAGATATATGAATGGAATGTACCATTTTTTCATGGTTATGTTTTCCTTTCTAATCTTGTAATATTTTAACCTGTAATAATTTCTCAGATAAACTAAAATACAATCCCATTCTATATTCTCCTATTTGACTAATCCTTATATACATTCTATTGTATGTAGGTGATGTACTTCCACGTAAAATTATATTTTTTCAATTTATATAGTTGTGTAATTGTAACATGATATATGGCCATGATATATGAAATTTTAATGTAATATATTTATCATCATATGATATTATGATAATTTGGAATTCCAATATAGAATATTTCCATTTGGGTTTGACATTTTTATTCCACTTGTATCATACTCCTCAAAACATCATATTATTTTTTTTGGATTTAGTTATAGTGGAATGTCTATATTACATGGACATAAGAAACATTCCCTTGATGACAATGGAAGGAATTAAATTCCAAGGGATTCGGTATAGTTATGGAATGATTTTCCTTTTCATAAATAAAACATCCCAACAAAATATTCCATAAAAACGACTATAAAATGGTAAATGATAAAAATATAAAACAACTAATAGTAAAATTATTGATATAGAAACAAAATTTAAGGGAGTACCACAGTGGTAGACAACTATCATGAAACTAAACAGTTGAAGAAAAATACAACAAAACACAACAAGAAAACTCATAAAACTAATGATTCAACATTTTACATGATCTAAATCCCAAAACATCCCATGTATCATAATTCAGCACAAAATAATTATGATATTTTTTCATTTCCACTTTCCTAATAAACGATATTTGAAAAATAAACAATGTTCCAAGTATTGGTTGAGTAATGAATCTATGTTGTCTTTTCCACAAATGAATCCCCAACTCACTCCACTAGAATAGATAAATTTAATTCATTTATATAAAAAACTTATAAAACAATATTAAATTAATTTTAACAAAACAATAACTATTTCTATGAAAAATATTATGCCAATTGAAAACAATTTTCTATGATAAAATCCAATCATGTTTTCAAAACCACTTTACATTCCATTTAGAATTACCAATTCCAATCCACACATACACACATTAATTCCCTAATGAATGTTACAAAATAATTATTTTTCTCTCATCTCTTTACCAATTCATCACATGATTATAAAATACCATATTCCATTAAAACTATGGGACTGACCACAAAGTCATACTGAAACTGGGGCCCATAAAATGCAATTTGAACACCACCAACCCATTGTGAAATAATATTCCAAAACCATTATAAAAAATATAAAAAACAATTTTTTTTAGATAACATCTCTAATGGAATTATTATTCATGAAACAAACAAAAACATATTTGGAAATCTACATTTTATCATCATTTATCAATTCACATTGCACTATAATTCCACAATTTCACCAAAATCCATGAATAACTCTAACCATCACTAAAGAGGGTTTCAATGATTAGTTCTTAACAGATTTCCCAATCAATTTCAATAAATCTAATCATTTTGAAAATAATTGATCGTGTTCTAAAAATAGGTGTAGAGAGTGAATCCACTTACCACAGAAATTATGTTGAAATTGAAGAATAGATTGAAAACACCTACAAAACTGTGTTGAGTCTCTAAAAACCAACCATAGATCACTTCCTCATTCCTTAAAAGTACTTATGTAATCATTATCAACAACAAAATTATTATATATATCAATATAAAACTAGATATAATAATCTATGAGAGGGAATAATTTATATAACAGAAAAGATATTAAAAACCACAACAAACTAAGACTTTACAATTGATGTGGTCCTCAACGCACCATCTAATGTCTCTAGATCAGATTTCTTTCAATGGGAGAATAATTTACCACCGTTTGGAGGAAGAAATATCTAGTTATGGTCGATATGGATTAAAAATATGTGTTTAATTTTAATCCATATCATGATTGACTTTTTTAGGATCTTGTTTTCAAAAAGTGCATGGTAAGTCGCATGGTTAAGAAAACATGTCTTCTAGTCATGCACTAACCACTAACTTATCCAGAACATCGCATGGTTGGATAATATGATTATAAAAACAATGCACAAACTGTGAAAAATCACACTCTCCCACATTTCATGGTTTTTTCATGGGTGGCTACACTTTTGGGAAAAAATATTTTCCTAACTCTGTGTGTTCTTATAAGCCCGTGTATCCCTATGCATGATTTCATATATGAGTTACACAGATTCCACAAACCATGAAAAAACATTGAAACATTATAAAAGAGCAAAAAATAATATGAATATCTTCTAAATCATCATAAATTCAGTCAGACAATATACATACATAAGAATCATACATAAGCATTATCATAATTGAAACTAGGGGAGCTGTATTCTACCATCCATTACACTTTCAATCCCTAGAATGTATAAAATAATTATTATCATAAAGTTTTTTAGGCCATTTCGTGACCATCTCCTTTTCCCATTCCATTTTTTCTTCCTAAATCTGACAATGTTGGGAAAAAACCCGCAATTGACAGATGCTTTTTCCATGCATGAAATTCTCTTTTTATACATAATATGAATGGGTACATTAACCAATGAAGGATTCGGGTCTAGAAAAATGTGATCCCATTAAATTACATTGACAGGATATGGATTATACTTTTTCAGCATATATTAAAGAAAATAAATTATCCACTATATTGAACCATTGTTGAATATCAAACTGATATTCCCCCTAAAAAACCTATTAATGTTTCCCAAAAGAGAATATTCATCTAAAAGATAACATTCCATGTGATCCATAATGTTGATTTTCAACCCTTGAATATATATCCAGAAACTCCTAATATCTCACATCAAATAAACATTAACATCGACGATGATAAAAATATTATTTCAGAATACACTATGACGTCTCCATATATATCCTTATCAACATAATATTCTCTATTGTTTCTTGGACAAGTGTCATCCCACCAGTGAAGTCTCTCATGTTTCCACCGTATAATGTGAAGAAAAATAAGGATGAAAATGAAATTATTTAAATTAAGAAATATGTATTGAGTCTTGAAATCTTTTGTTATATGGTATCTCCACTTTTATATATGATATTATGATGAGCCACCACTACTAGGAAATAAGTCTATAAAAGTAGTTTGAATACTTTTCTATATACCCCAAAATTTTGGCTATAGGAAATAGCTATGGTTTAAAAACCATGTATTTTAGTGGTGTGGATGTAGTCTTATTTTTACTATTGAAATCATGGATACATGGTTATTCCACAATTACATACTATGAAAATAGCTTGAGAGACACATGTCCTTAAGACATGGTATTAAAATATAGAAACAGTTCTCTATCCATGGTTTAAAACCTTGGAAATGAAGTCTGGATTACATAAAAAAACACCTTATGTCCATATAACTAGGTGGTGGATGCAGCCTGCACTAAAGGATCATACCAAATATCTTTCTGAAAAAAGTTCCTTGGTCTATGCTATACCACCCTAAATTCTAGCACCCGTATATAGAAAAGGAATTGTGACCCTAAACTGAAACACCCCAATACGGACCATGATTCAGAATCATTATATATTCTAGATACTTTTTCAATCTAATCCTCTACATTAGGATGAACATCAATCACCAATAAATGGATTATGTATTTCTATGCCCTTAACTATTACACTCGATGATTCTATTAGGTCAACCAATCTTCTGTTATTTATATTTTATCCCATAGGTTGTTGAATTCTTCCACCCTCACCAAATTTAGGGCCTTCAAATAGAACCCTACCTACATCATTTGGATGGTCTCCTATTTAAACTATCTAAAAGAATCTATAATATTAGCCATAGAAATAACCCTATATGAGTGAAAATCCATTTACTCTTGTTGGTATTACTTGTCTTGGATGTCGTGGCACATTGAGTGGTGGAAATTATAGTGAACCCCACCAGATCCCAGGATCACTAGAAAATAGGGGAGGGTTCCCATCGAATGTCCCAAATAACCTAAAAGTGTGTATGTCATGATTCATTAGATGTTCTTCTATTCCATTTACTAGATCTCCCAGTTTTATTTCACTGCATCTGAACATAAGCCTTTTTTATAGTAGAATCATCATTTGGGAACATATAGAGAAATTAAATATATTTTTGACATATGTTTCTACTAATATGAGGTCAAATTTTTAATGTGGGATTAAATATCCATATTCCAGCTTCATGGGTGATGGATTAGCCTCAAGGATCATGATAATTTATTCATGAATTTTTGGTTTTATTTGGTCCTTCCACATCAATGATGCATATGCGGTTTTATTATCATGTTCATTGTCACCCAAGGAGCCTAATATTCCATAGTATTCATTGGGTCATTGATTAGTTCTCATAAATAATTAGTGCACGTCATTTATACTCCCCCATTGGAATGAAAACTGCCACAAAAATTCAGATATTAGATTAGCATATGATAGAAACAACAAGTTGGAGTTATTGAAGGATGGAATACCTACCTTGAAAATGGTGAAAAAATTTCATCTTCCCTCTCTATTAGAATGACGGGATCCCCATATCCCTATTTGTGTAAAACTAATATTCTGTCTAAATGCTTGAATCCTAGGAAACAAGTATAAACTATACTACTAAGGATCTCTCAGCATTAATGGGAAACTCAATAACCACTATTGGAAACTTCTCGACATGAAGTGGATACACTATATGGAAAAAAACATTATAATCTAGTGAATATTTCTTAAAAATATTTAAAATAATAAATGTTCAATGATTACCTTCTAAGTCATCCAATGGGAATATCAACAGTTCCCCTAAGCTCTACACCTCATTACTAAATGTGAATGCCCCAAATTGTTGAGAGGCTATTGTCCATGAAACATTGGTAAGTATATGGAATTAAGAGATAAAACTATCACTTCATGTCCACATGGGAGATGCACACTACCACTCTTATATACATGATCTAGAAGAACTTATACAGTCTCATCAATCACTAAACCATATTTTTGATTTAATAATTTTTAGTATGACTTGAGGTGTGAAAATAACCCCTGGTAGATACAAGCTTCAACATGTCACTATGTCATACAAGATCCCTTTCAACTAATTGATGGATGAAATATCCTCAACCTCTTCTAATATCTTATCCTAATCTATACTACTTCACTACAATGCATAATCATACCAAGAATCTACCTAAAACTTCATACACGTGTTGTATACTTTTATTAATACCCTTCATGTAACACCCCAAACTTCCATGGTATGATTCTCTTTGAATAATACAGCAGTGTGTGTTGTACGCAACTTCAAGATCTAACACACGACAACCAATAAAACTAGTAGTTAGGAAAAGTAATACCCACTTTTTGAAATTTTAAAAATTTTATCATTCAATATGGACTTCATTTTTGTATTCATAATATTGAAATTAGCTTAAGGTGAAATTTTGGTATTTTTCTGAAAACATTCAATTTTGAATGAATAGTGAAACCCACTTTATCATTATTTAAAACTGACATTTGATTTAAATAATTATTTATTTTATTTAAATTTATTTTCAGTCAAAATAGATAAATAATACCTATATATGTTCAATTTAATTCATTGGAGTCGATTTATAATAATTGTAGATATAAAAAAAATTATTGAACTTTTTACCATCTTTTACCTACATCCAAGGAGTATTTTCAAATTTACATAAAACATAATTTTACCACATTTGTGAGTTGAATTTCGAAAATATAAGAGACACAGTTAATATGAATGTGTAAAATGTAGTTGAATAAGAATTTTTTTTTTGAATAGTAACTTTTTACTTTTATTTACAGTGGTAAAAAGTAAATAGGGTAATTAAGAGTAAAAATGATATTTTTATTACCCTAACACATGTACTAAATCTATTTGATAAGTATAATTTGACCAAAAGTAACCTTATGAATTAAATATTAACATATTAGGTCCACTTGTATTAGAATAAGACATTTATTGTTATTTAATTTATAGAAGAGTTAAAATTGTTAAATTCAATGTTTAATAACTAAACCATTTTAAATATAGGGTTTTGAATAAGATTAATTGGACTATAAATATAAATTATAAATATTAAAAGATTACCTATATAATGGTAGTTTTTTTATATTTTCTAGACATTAATTACTTAATTTATTTATGACACAGTGATGATGCAGTAATAACCTAATTAATGAAATATTAAAATAATTTAGATTATAAATATCCGAATAAATGTAATTTCATAATTTTTATGAATTACACTAATTATATAGGTTAATATGACTTATTAGGGTTGTTTTGATGATTTTATTTGAAGTAATAATGTTTTTTAGAATTTAGAAAAAACAAAATACCAAATAGTGTTAAAATTGACATATAAGAGTTTTTAAAACAAATATAATATTATAAATTGATATTATATTCCTAAAAATATAATTTCGTCTAAAATACATAAAGAATTATAGTTGTATCATTAATTATCCACTTGGGGTTCTCTTGGAGGTATATAGTATGTTTATTAACAATATAATATAAAAATACCAAGAATCATTGTAAATGTCAAACTATTTAACTATGGGTTATATCTAAATGATATGGTTAATATAGTGACCCAAAACTATATAAAACCTATTGGTTGAGTTTTTTTAGACCCATAACCACCTTATCCTTTAAATAATATACTTTGGAGCCATTAAAAACCAAATATTATTTTATAATAAAATAATATTTCTAGCTTTTCCTAAGGTGCCCCTCACTCCTCTTATAAAAGGGAACTCTTCCTTCTCTCTAATTCACACCTTCAAAGCTATTTGGATCAGACAAACCTAGAATAAATTCCCTATCAACTGTCCTCCAATCATCCTAGAGGACTTTATTTAGTCATAAATCCAACCTATGTATCCCTTTTGATCAAATAAAAAGGATGAAACTGAAGAAGAGATAAATATTTCATCACCTCTTTCAAGTTCCTTTCTTCATCCACATCATATATTTTTGTTGTTTCCATTTTAAAATAATATATACAGAATCATTTATATAATGTGATTTTATTATAAATATTTTACAACTATATTCAATATTATATCCATCCTTTGAATGAATTGTCACCATATGTGCGTACGTGCTTCTTACCGTCTCCACATCATGGTGTAATTGTTATTCAGTAAATTATTATTTGTATGGATATAATAATGATGTTTAGTTGATCTAAATAATAAATATATCATGATAATTATTCTGTATATATGATATATCATCCAATTAAATATTATTTTAATATCAAAATAATTATATTGTTTCTCGTGCGTACGTACGGATTACCATCTCCACGAACGCGATGAGATTCATTCCCCATAATATCTATTAAAGGACAATATTTATTTGATGATTAAAAATAATGTTTAAAGACTTAATTTCATTCTAAATAGGAATAAGATACATCCTATCTATAACAATCATTACCTATGTAACAATGCATAAAAAGGAAAACGAATAAGTTAACACCAAAAATAATGATAAATTTTTAAATATTATTAACAAATCAATGTTAAAAGATCATAACTGATATCATATTAATGTATATGATACATGTATAATTTACTAACAATTATTTAAACATTATATATGTGTTTAACTTATCCTCGACCAAGGAAAAGTACAAGGTAAGGCTAAATTTCACTATCTCTTTTTTATCCAAGGTTGTTTTAACGTAAGTATCTAATGGGACCTCTTTATCATCCACACCCATGATTCATAAAAATGTATTCCAAAATATTTTAAATATTTACATGAAAATGGTTTAAAGTCATTTTTACTGTTATTTAACATTATAGGTTTTTAGAGGAATCTTTCCATCATTTTCCAAACATGGTACATTATAACCTTTTAAAAAAAGTTAAGGTAAGAATGTTTTTTATCATATATAGTGGGTGCAGAATTTTTCCACCGCTATAACATCGTCAAAGCTTCCCTTACAAGCTTATAAGAATATTTTCAAAAATAAATGTTTTCTATTATAATAACTTGACCATAAAATGATTTCAAAAAATAAAAATATATTTCTCTAAAAAGTTTTTGATTTCATATATGTCAACATCCTTTGATAGATTTTAAGTTTGTTTGAAGTTGATTTATTTTAAAAAAATACCATATTGTATTGATGGTTTTGTGATGTGTTTGACTATGGATGTGTTATTTCAGACCATTTATGGTTTATGAATAGATTATTGAAATTTATTATTCTGGTTTTAATATGAATGTTTATGCTATGTTTAAACCTTTTCATATGGGGAATGCATTGGACTTAGTAAGTGACGGGTGGAGACTTCTGTAGCTCCTAGAATCATTGGAAGGTCTCATGAGAAAAAAATGTGTCTTTGCAGAAGGCCTTGACAATATCTTATTTTTAGACTTGGCATAGGGCCTTGACTATGTGATTATGAATGCATGGCATTATGGATTCCATCATTATGAAAGTGGATATTGATATTGCATGGGATTATTCTACTAGTAGAATATCCATGTGAGCAAGTAAATGGAATTATTTTGATTTTGATATTCCATTTTATGATGATGTTTATGTTGAATAGGATTTCATAGTTCTATACATTGCCCTAAATATTTGTGCTCATTTATGAAATTATCCGCTATATTGTTATCCTTTATGAGCATCTGAGCTCACCCATTTCTATGTTTTATTTTTCCTAGCATTCGAAATATAATATTATGACTGACCTATAAGGATTGTGTATGACATCTTACTATTGTCTATGGAAATAATGTTTTTTTGTTTTCCATTTTTTGATGTAATGTAAACATTAAAAATGTATCTAGTAATTCCAACACTACTAGACTAGTCGGTAATTCGAAACACGATCTTTTGTGATCATGCCAATGTTATGAAATAATGCACTGACTTTGGGTAAACAGGTTCGGGTCATTATAGTTGGTATTAGAGGAAGATTAGTAAAACCCATGGAAACATGATATAAATACTCTTTGATTAGAGAACATAGCCCTAAAAAGACTTTGAGGATTAGTATAGAAGAACTTCCAAAAAAATTTGTCTTGTAGAGATTATGAAGGTTTCCCAAAAAATAAATCACTGCCTAGATATGAGCAAGTAGAGTCAGCTCTTGTACAGATGTAACTAGGGGTAAAACCCAAAAACACCACTTTGAGCAACACACAAAGGAGAACTGGTGCATGACAAAGGGAATTGCTGAACTCTTAGTTACATCACTCACGTTGTATATGCTTAGTATAATTCTGGTTTTCTTTACAAAACTTTATCGATGGTTTATGATTATATATATCCTCAAAGAAAACATTTTTTATGATTATGGCTTATACCCATAAAATTTTCAATTAATGCTATGTGTTTTACATGTTTGGAAATATGTATTTCGATTCATAAACTAATCTAGATTATTCCATTTTTTAGAAATGATTCCTATTAGATGGAATGGAAATTATATCAATACACATGCTCCATGTAAGGATTTCCCTCCTACTAATGATAATTATAGTGTAGTCGGTGATTCAACTAGTGCTGATTAGCTAATTACCATACTGGGACAACTCACTCTGCTTATGAATAATATCCATATCTGTACGGAGCACCCTGATCCGCCGTATGGAGGATCAATGTTAGATCACATCACAAGGAAACAACCACCAACAATAAATGGGGTAAAAATACACTAGTAACTGAGAAATGGATAAATTCCTTAGAGAAAATATTCCACTCCTTGGGGAGTAGAAAATGGGAAAAAGTTATCATGATAGTTTACTGCCACAATAGAGATGCTAATCATTGGTGGTCATTAATTTAAAACACAATGTAAGATGATGAAGTATCAAATATTGAATGGAGGGAGTTTAGTGAGATTTTCATATAAAAATAATTTTCTCATGACCATCGAGCAGATATGGAAGGACAATTTCAATGTCTAAGGAAAAAGGAGGATGAAAATATCGCAAAATATAAAGCTAACATTACAAGGTTAGTGATGAATGCTGGAGATTATATACGTATCCCAAGAAGTGAGATTGATTATTTATTTGATGGGATATTACCATTTCTCAAATGAGAATTAGTCTTATATTCCTTCTCATCATACGAAGATATTGTATCATGTGCTATTATGATAGAAAAAAGTCTCTAAGTCATACAACATTAAAGAAAAATTATAGTAGAAGAGATCTGTTGAACACACTTGAAATTAAAATAATGGAAAGAAGGGAAAAGTTGAATATCCATCTTGCCGTAAATGTCGGAAGAATCGCCTTGGTACTTTCCTGAAAGGAATGACAGTCTGTTACAAGAGTGGTGAAAAATTCCACCAAGCTCATGATTTCAATGGGAATAAAGAGCCTGTCGACGTTGAATGCTAAAATTTTTGGGAAAGGGGGCATTATGAAAATGAATTTACTATGCATCAGGGGAACATACCTCAGAAGAGGCCATGGGATGAAGGCCAAACATATTCTATCACTACTACTGAGGTAGATGCTCTAAAAGACGTAGTGGAAGGTAATTTAATGGTTTCATCACGTTTAAAAAATGATTTTTTTGATTCTGGATCTTCAAATTGATTCATATCATTCCAGATTTCAATTAAAATTAACTATTTCCAATTTTATTTAACAAGGTATTTTTCAGTCAAAACTCCTAAGGGAAGTATCATTACAACAATGTTTTGCGAATAAGTCCCCATTAGGGTATATAAATGTTCTTTATCAGCTGATCTCATCATCATACCAATGATTGAATTTGATATAATCCTCAGTATGGATTGGATTTCCGACCATGATGTAAATATTTATTTCAAGTAGAAGGAGGTTACTATTTTTGATGATGATGATAAAGAAAACCTTATCTTTAGAGTAAAATCATCACCACCAAATTATTATATAGATCCACCCCCTATAAATCAACAAAAATAAATTATTTTGGAGGATGAGAATGAAATAATAGTGGGTGAGGAAAAGTATTTTCAAATAGAGGAGGTACCTGTTGTAAAATAATATATTGATTTTCTTCCAAAATATTTACCTAGACATCCTCCAGAACAAAAAATTGCGTTTTCCTTTTATTTAATTCCTAGATCAAGGTCCATTTCGAATAACCCTTATAGAATGTCCACTATGGTATTATTGGAACTAAAGAAACAACTAGTGGAATTGAGTAATAAAGAATTTATTTTCTCCAGTGTTTCTCAATTGGGATCCCCTGTCATTTTTTATGAAGAATGATGGATCTATGTGGTTGATCATTGACTAAAGGTAGTTCTATGATATGAAAATAAAGATCTAATATCACTTACTTAGAGTGATGAAATATTTGACCATCTTCATAGAGCTCAATACTTTTCAAAGATTAACCTTTGATCTGGATATCTTCAATTGTGTGTGAAGAAGGAAGACATTATGAAAGCTGTATTTCGAACTAGGTATGTGCATTATGAGTTTACAATAATGACTTTTTGATTAGCTAATAGACCATCTGTCTTTATGGATCTAATGAATAGAGATTTCATGTAATATCGTGATGAATTTTTAGTGGTATTTATTGATGATATCTTGTAATAATCCAAAATATAAAAAGATCATGAAAATAATTTGCGAATTATTTTAAAGACACATAGAAGACATGAGTTATATGGGAATTTGGGCAAGTGTGAATTATGAATTCAGGATATTTCATTTCATGGCCATATTTTATCTAAGGTTGGAATCTCCATTGATACTTCTAAGACCATGGAAATCAATGAATGGCCATCACTGATGATTATAACTAAGATACATAGTTTTATTGGTTTTTCAGGTTATTATCACTATTTCGTCTATAATTTTTCCATGTTGGATAACCCATTAACAAAGAAAACACAAAAAGGGGTTAAATTTTTTTGGACAAAATAGTTTGAATTATATTTTGATGAACTTAAGAGAAGATAAGTCAATGATCCAATCTTGACTCTACCATTGGGGAATGATGGGTTTGTTATTTATAGTGATGCATTGAAGAAAAGTGTTAGTTGTGTCCTTATGTAGAATGATAGAGTTATTGCCTATGAATAACAAAATCTGAAAATTAATGTGCAAACCTATCCTAATCTTGACATTGAGTTAGCAGCTGTGATATTTTCTTTGAATATTTGGAGACACTATATCAATGGTGAAAAATGTGAGATTTATACTAATCATAATATTTTTCTGAATATTTTCTCACAAAAGGAACTCAACATGAGGAAAAGGATATTGCTTGAACAACTCAAGGATTATGATTGCATTATAAACAACCACCTTGGGAAGGAAAATATTGTTGCAGATGATTTGAGTAGAAAAGATTATGGAGTTTTGAACAATATGAGAATTGAAAGTGATCATATTCTAATGGATCTAGTAGAGATGGATATGGGAATTAACATGGACGGTGGATCATCAATGCATTGTCAAAATGTTTCCAAACCTTCTTTATTAGAAAGGATTAAAAGTTCTCAAGCTGATGATGAGGAGTTTCGGAAGAAAATTAATGCTTTGAATGATTGGATATTGAGTAACATTGTCTATGAAGATGGAATTTCGAATTTTGGGAAGAGACTTTGTGTTCCGGATATACCTGATCTAAAAAGGGAATTGTTGGATGATGCTCATAGTTTTAATTTCTCTATACACCCTGGTAGCACCAAGATGTATAGAGATTTGAAGGAACATTTTTGTTGGGACAACATGAAGAGGGAGATTGATGATTTTGTGTCAAGATGTATGGCTTTTTCAAAAGTGAAAGCTGGAAGGCAACAAACTAGAGGAGTGAGGAAACTTCTTTCCATACCTGAGAGGAACTAGGATAAAATTATGATGGGCATTTTCATGGGACTATAAAATACTCTTAAAAGAAATGATGAAATATGTGTCATTGTTGATCATCTAAACAATTCAACACATTTTATTACTCTAAGGGAAGATTTAACACTAGATCTCTTAGAAAGAATATATAGTAATGACTTTTTAAGACTTTATGGAGTACCACTATCTATTTGTTTGATCATGATCCCCATTTTAGATCAATATTATGGAAAATTATTCAGAAATACCTGGATAATGAACTTCATTTGAGAACTGCCTACCACCCCCGAACTAAGGGACAATCAGAACGGACTATTAAAACATTATAATACATGTTGAGATCATCCTCACATGACATTCAAGGTATGTGGGATCAATATTTATCTCGGGTATAATTTTCCTATAACAATAGATTCCATTCGAGTATTCAGATGGAACCATATGAAGAGTTATAAGGAAAGAGATGTCGCACACCAACCTGTTGGGATGATTTTGGCGAAAGAAAACTCATAGGACCAGAACATGTGGAGGAAATGATGGAAAAGGTGAGTGTAATAAAAAATCACATAAAATCATCTCAAAGTAGAGAGAAGATCTATGCCGATTTCCGATGGAACGATTTGTAATATCTAGTTGGAGATCATGTTTTCTTGAGGTTATCTCCATGGAAGGATGTTATACATTTCTCTAAGAAAAGAAATGTTTTGTCCCAGGTACATAAGACCTTTCAAAATTCTAGAATGAATTGGGGATATAGTTTACCATTTGGAAATACCGTCAGGTCTTTCCAAACATCACAATGTATTCCACATATCACTGTTGAGGATATACAGGCATGACCCAACACATGTACTCACCTATGGGGAATTATAACTGGAACCTGATCTCTCTTACTGCGAAGAGCCTGTCACGGTTCTTGAAACAAGAAAACAAGTGTTGGGAAACCAGACGACTCATTTGGTAAAGGTTCTATGGAGAAACCATAAGATGGAAGAGGTAATGTTGGAACCTGAGGAAATTATGATGAAGAATCACCTGTGTCTTTTTACATATTAATACTATAGAAATTTCTAGGACAAATTTATTTTAAGGAGGGGAGAATGTAACACCCCAAGCTTCCATGATACGCTTCACTTTGAATAATATATTAGCGTCTGTTGTACGCAACATTGAGTTCTAACACACCAGAACCAATCAATCTAGCTGTTATGAATAGTAATACACACTTTTTGAAATTTTATAAATTTTATCATTCAAAATGGACTTCATTTTTGGATTCAGAATATTTAAATTTTCTTAGGGTTAATGTTTGGTATTTTTATGAAAAAATTCAATTTTTTATGAAAAATTAAAAAACAATGAGTAATTGTTTAAAACCGAATTTTTATTTAAATAATTGAATATTTAATTTAAATTTATTTTTGGTCAAAATAGATACATAATAAATATATATTTCTAATGTAATTCATTGGATTTAGTTTATAATAATTTTAAATATATATATATTTTATTGAACTTGTTACCGTCTTTTACCTACCTCCTAGGAGTTTTTGAAAATTCAAATAAAAAATAATTTTACAGCTTTTGTGAGTTTAATTTTGAAAATACAAGAGACATGGTTAATATCAATAAGTGAAATGTTGATTAATAAAATATTAATATTTCTTGGTGAATAGTATCTTTTTGCTATTACTTACCACAGTTAAAAGTAAATAGGGTAATTAAGGATAAAAATGATTTTTTATTACTTTAACACATGACATAAATATATTAGATAAGTATAATTCGTCCAAAAAAACCATAATAATAAAATATGAACCGCTTTGGTCATGTTGTATTAGAATAGGACATTTATTTTTATTTAATTTAAATAAGAGATAAAAGTGTTAAATTCAATGTTTAATAACTAAACCACATTTAATCTAGGGCTACACAGAAGATAAATTAGACTATAAATTTTCATTAAAAAGATAAAAATATTTCCTACATAATGGTAGTTTATTTATATTTTTTTTACATTATATAATTTATTTTATTTATGACATAATGAAGAGGCAGTAATTACTTAATAAATGAAATCTTAAAATAATTGATATTATAAATATCCAAATAATTGCAATTTGAAAATTTTTATGAATTCACCTAATTTTATATGTTTTCATGACATATTATGGTTGTTTATATGAATTTATTTTGATGTAATGATTTTGTTATGAATTTATTAAAAACAAACTAACAAAATAGTGTCAAAATTTACATAAAAGATTTTTCAAAACAAGTATTATATTATTAATTGATATTATTTTCCTAAAAATATAAGGATTGGTAAATGAATTTATATAATTATTGTTTTATCATTTATTAACCAATTTGGGTTTTTTGGACGTATATTGTATTTTTATTAACCATATAATATAAAAACACAGAGACAAATGGTAAATGTCAAACTATTTAACTAAGAGTTAAATCTATAAGATAAGGTTAATATAGGGACTCAAACCAGTCTAAAACCTATTGGATGAGTGTTTTTATACCCATCCCCAACTTATCCATTAAATAATCCACATTGAAGACATTATAAATCGAAAATCATTTTATTATAAAATAATAAGTATAGCTTTTCTTATGGTGCCTCTCACTCCCCATATAAAAGGGAACTCCACCTTCTCGCTAATTCAAACCGTCAAAGCAATTTGGCTCGGCCAAACCCTGCCCAAATACCCTCTAATATATTTACTATTAATTATATAGGACTTATTTTTTTCATAAATACATCATACAGTTCCCTTTTAATCCAATAAAATGCAAGAACCCGAAGAAGATGTAGATTATTTAATCACCTCATTCAGGATCCTTTCATCTTCCATTTCCTATTTCTTTGTTGTTTCCATTATAAAATAATAAATACAGTATATTTTATCTAATGTGATTTTATTACAGATATGTTACAGCTGTATTCATTATTCTATTCATCCTTTAAAATACTTGTCACCATAGGTGCGTACGTACAACTTACCGTCTCCACATCGTGGTGTAATTGTTATTAAATACATTATTAATTGTATGGTTATAATAATGTTTTTTGATTGATGTAAATAATAAATATAACATGATAATTATTCTTTATATAGGATATACCATCCAATTATATGTTATTTAATTATCAAAATAATGATATTGTCGCTCGTGCGTACGAACGTATTACCGTCTCCACGAAAGCGATGAGATTAATTCCACATCATATCAATTCAAGAATAATTTTCATTAGATGAATAAAAATAATGTTTAAACTCTTAATATCATTATGAATATGAATAAGATGGATCATATCCATAAAAACACAAATTACATAACAAATCATATAAAGGAAAATGAATCAGTTAACACCAGAAACGACGATAAATACATAGATATTATTAAAAAATCCATTTTAAAAGATTATATTTGATATAGTATTAATGTATATTATTCATTAATAATTTAATAAAAACTATTTCACCACTATAGATGAGGTTATCCAACCCTTTTCCATGGAATAGTACAAGGTAATGGTTAATTTCACAATCTCTTTATTATCCGAGGTTGTTTTTACATAAGTATCTAATGGGACCTCTTTATAGTCGACATCCATGTTTCCTAAAAATTTATTCCAAACCATTTTTATTATTTACTAGACTATGTGTTAATGTAATTTTTAACCTTCTTAAACCTTATATGTTTTGAAAGAAATCATTCCGTCGTTTTCCAAACAAGGTACTTTATGACCGTTTAGACAAAATTAAGATAAAATATTTTTTTATCTTATATGGCGGGTGCAGCTATTTTCCACAATTATAACATCATCGAAGATTCCCATACAATCTTATAAGAATGTTTTAAAATATAAATTTTTTCTTTTATAATTATGTGGCCTTTAAATGATTTCCAAATAGAAAGAGACATTTCTCTAAAAAGGCTTTTATTTCATCTATGTTTACATCCTTTAATAAATTTCACGTTTGTTTGAATATGATTTAATATACAAAACTTCCATATGGTATTGAAGGTTTTGTGATACGATTGAATGTGGATGTGTTATTTCATACCATTCAAGGTTTATGGATAAAGTATTGACATTTCATATTCCAGTTTTAATATGAATTTTTATGTTAAGATTAAACCATTTCATATGGGGAATGCATTGGACATAGTAGGTTATAGGTGGAGCCTGCTATACCTCCTCGATGCATCGGTAGGTCTAATGAGACAAACTAGTGTCTTGGATAAAGTCCATAACAAAATCATATTTGTATTCTTTGCGCAAGGCATTGACTATGTGGTTATGAAAATCTGGATTTATGCATTCCATCATTATGAAAGTGGCTATTGATATTCCATGTTATTATTCAACTAGTAGAACATCATTGTGAGTAGTTAGATGGAATTATTTTGAATTATATTTCCCATATTATGATGATTTTTATGTTGAAAAGGGTTATAATTTAGTTCTATACATTTCCATAAATGTTTGTGCTTATTTATGGATGTTTTCGCTATATTGTTATCCTTACTGATCATATGTGCTGACCCCTTTCTATGTTTTATCTTTCCTAGGATGAAATTTTTTTATTATGAATAACATGCAGGGGTAGTGTATAGGATCTCAGTGTTCTCTATTGATGTAATGTGTTTGTAGTTTTCCATTTTATGATGTAATGTAAACATTACGAATGTATGTTGTACTTCCAATGCTACTAAACTAATCGGCCATTCTAGACATGATCTTTTGTGATCATGCCAATGTTATGTAATAATGCACCAACTCTGGGTAACTATATTCAAGTAGTTACACTGCAGCATCAAAGTTGTATTGTAAACAATATCCTAATATAATTTTATTTATTGAATCTACAAAAAAATTTACAAAATAACTCCATCGTCATGGAATTATCCTCCTGTTTAATTTTTATCTACTAAAATGTCATGAAATTAATTTCATCCATATTTCACAAACCTCAATAATTATCCTAAACAAATACCTTTTATGAGTTCTCATTTCTAGTGTGATCTACTCATTTTCCCACCCAATTACCCAACACCCCCCTACATCCTATACCCACACCCCCTTCCCCCTACACCCCACCCTTCACCACTATTATGCCCCACCCTTCACCCCACATCCCATGCACCCCCCATCTTCAACCACAACCCCCCTACATGCACCCCAATACCCGTGACCCCCCCCCCCCCCCCCCGCACACCTTCCCCCACCTACACCACACTCCCCCAACCATTCACCCTTACTACACCCACCACCACCACCCGCCAAACTTCACACCAACTAATCCCACCCATCACCCCAATTCTCCCAACTACCCCCAACACCCCCTTGACCCCCACTACCCCCCTTTTCTCCCATAACCCCAACCATCACCCCACTGCCCCAACTCCCCCACCCTTCACACCATCTTCCCCCACTCCATAGCCCTACACCCCCACCCTTCACCCCCACCAACATATCCATTACCCACATATATGTTACCACAACCACCCCTATAACACCAACCCCCACCCCTACCCCCCCCATTTCCCCATACACCAACTTCAAATAAATTATGTACAAGAATCACTTATATTGTGAAATGTTTGAATGATGTGGATATGAAATAAGGATTCTTCCACATATTTCATGGGTATAAGAGAGATTAAGAAATAATCTAAAGGAATCCCCTCATCGATTATTGATCCCTTTAATAATCAAACCCCCTATCCCACCCTTTGGATAGTCACTAACCCATTCATACTATGAATATAAAGGACTCCCCTAACTATTCAATAATTAACAACAATTGTATTTTTCATAATTGGTATCTCATATATTAGGAATATCCTTACATCATGATGATATTACTTATTCTATAAGGCGATTTAGTTTCAGTAAAAATAAGGATATACTATGAAGAAAAAAAATTGTTCATTTTATTTCCCACTAACTCCTAAACCCATTAAACCTTATTAATCGATCACTTTAACATTGTACTTTCTATCGGGTATCTGGATTTCAAAGAGAAAAAATGAAGATGCTCCAAATATTTCAAATAAATATATTTACATAGGTATTAAGTAGTGAATTATTTCTGGTATGATAGTCAATTTTATGATTATCAATTTCATAGTGTTGTTACTAATGAAAATGTAAATATTTCAAAATTATTTTTTTCTGTTTTGAGAAATGTAAACAATGATACTCTTTATGATTAAGATTTTTATTAGAATTCTCAGTTCAATTTTTCTTAAAATATTGATACATTCATCACTAATGGTAGGGAATTAAATTTTATACTATTGAGTTTGCAAAAATTTCCTACTACACAAAGTTGAAGGATTCGGGAAATCATATATAATAGGAGAAAATATCAATTAAAAGAGACACATCCAAATATCACACCATATACCAATAAAATAATATTGAAAAAATGTTTTTCTATTACTCATGAAATTATGTAATTCACGTTAAATGATTAAGAATAGGGTACCTACCTCAACCTCGAATAGCATAAATTTTATGATGGAAACTTGAATATTCCTTTTTTTTTTCTTGTTGAAATTAGTAACATCATGAATATATAGGTAATCTTATCCCATATATAAACATTCTCATGTCTAAATATGTAAAAGGAGTTCCATAAATATATGTTGATACTTTCTTATACCTTTTTACACTTACACAAGTATTCAAATATCATATCTATATATATTCACACCTATCCCCAATTAATATATTTATACTTCCTTGAGTGAATATATATAAAGGGGGAACTTATATATATATATTTATATATATACCTAAAGATGCAAGTCTCCTTTGATAAGAGGCACAAATCCACCTCAATGAGATCCAAAACACAATACAATGATATAGGAGCGCCAAAATTTAAAATAAACAAACCCTAATTATAATATCTTCAAATAATAATAACCGAAGAAACCATAACTAAATCTATTTTCTAACTCACTGCCTTTGATGGTAGTGGATAGAACTATCCACATCATAAGAATCCACCTGTAAAAAAATAATTGGAAAATAACTAAGATATAATTACGTCTAACATATATGTTGTTGGTGTGTCATTTTTACAAGATAAATGATACATGACTACAATACCAACAAAGAAAAAAATAGTATTTCGATTAAAATGTACATCCCAATACTAAATAACATGATCAATAATTACAACTTTTTGTTCAAATGATATCTAATGTCATCCAATACATACACTATGGAGTGATTCCATGAATCACAAGATAACACAAACCATGACATGATGGATTTTACTACATAATTCCATTTACATTGGTGAATATTTTCAATAATATACCATTTTCATTAATGGATCATAGGTTTAATTAAAATCGTTGAAATTCATTGTGAAATGGTACCCAATCTTTTGGATACGATTTTCATATAAGCACCCTCAAACATTTTTTGAAAACATTGTAATAAAATTTATTTCAATTATATTTCCACTATGTAGTGTAGGTTAAATTTTTTTAAAATCCCAAAAAGTAATATTGTTCAACCGTTAAATGTTAAATCAATTAAATATAAAATATTAGGATCCATAATATCTCTCATTTTTGAACCATGTGTATCAAATAAATTATTATGAATCACCAAATTTGCATCCCATATAATAATTTGGAATCCTTGTTAGATTTATTATATATCACTTCCTTGTTTAATATTAAAAGATGAATTGTCATAAACATTATAAAGATGGAAATAAATATTGTGGTGTTCTACCTTCAATAAAACATTCATAAAAGTATTAAAATTTCTAAAATATTCCTTTGTTTGACTATGTGATCAACTTATTTATAAAAATATAGTCCCATATTTGTGATTAACACAACACCCACACAAACACAACAAGAATAGAATAAATGTGATTATTTTAAAATTAAAATATAGTTTGAATCCCTAATTAAAAATATAGGATCCCTCTAACATAATAAGTATTGTGATACTCTATTATGGGGGAATTCTGAATGCTACTAGGATGTGGTCATAAGATGTCCATGGGTGTCCATGTCACCAACATTGAAACACCCTTGAACAGACTATACATAGGTAGGAAACACACACTAAATCCACTAGATAATACCTGAATACAGTTCCAATATAGAATAAAAATTTCAAATCAATTTTCTCACATGATGTTTCTGTAAGATTAATACTATGTCTATTACCCCCACTAAAGATTATGTGTTCCAACCTATGTAATTGATCAAAAAGTATTATATGAGTGTAATATATTCTATATTTATTTATATAATTTTACATTATTCTACATTTATTCAATACATAATCTCATGGAGGGATGACAACATATGGTTAGTATGAGGGAGATTGATAATGTGTTTTCAGAATGAATATATATTTAAATTCCTTTATCATTTATTTTCATAATCTGATATTTCATAGTGATGTGTGGTGGGGGTTGGTGACAGTTTCCCACTATTTCATTCAATGAAAATTTATTTTCTACAATATACACAATCAAAATATGCATCACTAACTTTTCTAATATATAATTCGGGATCCAGGTGATTATTTACAATTTTGTCCCTGAATGTGTCCATTTGTTCTAGTGTATACTACATGAGATTTATTTCATGGGATATCATACCAAGGGAAAGGATATTTAGTAAAACATAGGGTTTGACTAGTTACCTTTTAGGTGTACGGACTAGTCCACACAATATTGTGGGATCAATTTACTAGAGAAATAAATGTGTACATAATAATCCTATAGTACTATATATAGTAATATTAACAGACTATTATTATATTGAAATAAATTAATAGAAAAAAAATAAATAAATTGTATATGAATGGTTGAATCATGAAGACTAGGCATAATCTATATATAACTTCATCCATTTTTTATTTTAATTTTTTTCAATTATCCTTATTTTATAAAGTTCAAACACCGTGTTTTCATTCAATGAATATAATAAAAACACTACAAACAGAATAAGTGATAGTTGAGGAAAATAGTTTGATTTTTAGCCTCCTTGAGGAATAAACATTAATTTATCCTCTATGATTTATTTTAAATAATTATAATTATTAAGGTATTCATAGAATATGCACAATAAGATTCCACTATGAAATTTCCTTAAATATACCATATTAATATACTTTATCAATTTTATAGACAACTAAAAATGTTATTTTTTTCACTCAATTAAAACCAATATCCATCATAAAAAATAAAAAACCATTATCAAACAGAGACATGCAACAAGGATTTATAATAAATATCTCATAAAATAGTTGATTAAATTAATCATTAAATGTATGTGTACCTGATACACAAATTTTTTATACCAATAAAAATCATATAAAAAAATAGAAAATATAGTGTTTAAATGAACCAATGACATATTTTAATGAATAACTATGTAATTTTATATTCATAAAAAATTATGGACTACTCATGTGATGAGTTGAAATATAATAGTAACTCAATGTCAACAAAATGTTACATAAAATTATTTAAAATTCCACACAATAGTATTCTGAAATTAAATAAGGCATGCATTTGTATATGATATCAAATGTATAAATAAAATGTAATATATAAGATTATCTATAATGATTCACAATTTTAATAGTACAGAATTTATTTATTCATAAAATTAACCAATGGGTTTTACTGGGAATAATACATCCTTCAAGTGGTCATGTAATATTTAAATATGATTTCCTATGTGAAGAAAAAGATTAAATTTATTTTCATCCTGAGATGGTTGTTTACACCAAAATTGTTCTTTGTATGAGAATATTACATCGTGGAAAATTAAACTATTTGAATGATCATTCATGATTGAAGGTCACATTGTTTATTGATGATCATTGCATGATAATTATAAAGTCAAAAATATTGATGATGAGACAAATATTTTAATATAATTTCTATTTTATATTTTGTAAATGTTATTACACATGATCTATTTTAGTTTATAAATATAATTCAAGGTATACAGAGTGACAATGAGAGAATAAATTTAATGATTCCAACCTACTATTTTTGAATCTATAATTTTTCAGAGGAAAATTATAATAATGAAGTGACTGATGTTACAACTATTTAATTTCTCGAGTTTGGATGTCCTTGAAAATGAATAAGTGAGGTATCCGTGAGATTTTTTTTCAAATTAAGATAATTTCCAGATCAATTTTGTCTACTATAGAATAGTTTCGATCCTTATTGTGTGTTATTAAAGATGTAAATGTGATATTATAGAACAACAAAACCCTAAACAAGAAAATTCTAAGAACTAAAAAGACTAGAAATCTAAAAAAATAAATAATTCCCAGTGCAATGATCTAAAATCAGAGAAAATGTTCTCAATGGGAGAAGTAATAGGGAATGAGAGAAAATAGATCCGTCCAGTTTCATATTTTTGATGCTTCAACATGATTATTACAGCTTATAATGGATAAAATCATAGTAAATTGAAACCATATATAAAAAATAAAACAATTATTTGAAGAAAAAAAATATTTTCCACTCATGAAATCCCTAAGGATGAACCAGTGTTATATGGATGAAAAAATAAAATATGGTTTTGATACTTAGAAATTAAACTATGATTCAAGGAGGAGGCTAGCCCAATGGTGGTGGTGGAGAAGATATGGGATCAGGGACATGTCGGAGCTAGTTCAGGGGAGGAGGAACACATGGATATAGGGTGGATGCATTGGAGGTGAACCAGAGGATGAAGTGGCAGGCCACCTCGATGTAGAGTAGTTGGGGATATGGAGGACTTCATCATTAGAGGAGGATAATCCCATTTTTGGTAGCTATTTCAGAATAGTATAATAGTGGGATTTTGTGTGGTATCATAGGGAGAGGAACGTCATGGAAAATAGGGAAGAAAATGATGGAGGGAATCATGAGTGAGTATGGCGAAGGGGGGGGGGAGATCATGAGTGAATTGGGAGAAAGGAAGTAGTTACAAGGGTATTTTTTTACCCATGTTCATATCATACCATATAGAAACAATTTTTTTAAATTGTGCATATATAAGTGTGGCTATATCCTTGATCACTAATAATGTCCCAAATCCTTTACACAAGCCTGAAACATGTCTTCAAATGTTTATATTGTTCTTCTGAATTGCCCAGGAATTTATGGATGATACGACAAACTCATAGTAAAATGATTCTAAGTGGATATTTATGGGATCTAAAAAAAGTATATGTAAACCTGAAATCTCTTTCTGAAACTATCCTAACCTTTACCCCATGCCTCTTCACAACTTCTCAGATATAGATTTTTGAAAATCTCTCTGATGCATATGATTTATGAATTGTTATGAAATGGGATAATATTTTGATCCAATACACTATAAAATATATGGAATCATGTTCCTAAACAGTTCTAGGCATACCTATTATAATACTCATAGTTATTATCTCCCACGTAAATATAAGAATTAATAAGGATTGAAGCATTGATTTTGGTAGTTGATGATCTACATTAACATAATAACAACTTATGAATCTTGAATCAAAATCAGACACATTCAATTTCATACCCACCCACCAAAACTATGCTTTCAAATCCATATACATCATTTTTATACTATGATGAATATTAAAAATATAATGATGGTAAAAATTAATAACTTTTTTCCTAAGAATCCATAGGTATACACATATAATTTTTAAAACACAATACTAAAAACTCATATGTCTTCCATCCCTCAATTATCATCCCACCATTGAGTTTTTTCCACATATAAACACATTCGACATTTTATATATGTATCTCATTAACCATCTCCATGAATTCTGAAAAAAATGAAACATGAATGAAGACTATAACACCTACCAGTTCATCAAATTTCAATGTTATTTCTATTGTCACTCGCATCAACAGGTACTGATCAGATGATTAATTTTCCATCTATTTATACAATAGTATATATAATACATCATAAATAGTATTTCCATTACCTGTTGTATAGATGAAGAAAAAATTGAGCATTTATTGATAAATCAACAAAATTAATTTGGTCATGTTCAAATCCCATTATGAGAAAATTTGTTTCAATATCATCTCATACATAAAAATGTTAATTTACACTAAATTGGTAATGATTCCATGTCTCCAAGTCATGCACTATAGTACCTACCTCCAAATATTGTCTTAGGTAGTTCATCATATACATAAATAACTACAAATATCCGTATGAAAAAATGATCCCCAATATGAGAACACATCCCAACCCATATCCAAAACAATTGCAATACATCACGTAATATTGTATGAATTCTGGAAAGATCCTGATTGGTGTTAATGTATCGTGAATATTCAGCTCAAGGAAGGACTTCTGGAATTAATGGTGCCAATGGAATGGATCATTCTTCCTTGCCATTTTTTTTAATTTGTGAGGCCAGTCATGATAAATATTGATCAAATTGTAATTAATAAACAGTTATACTAAGGAATATGCATATCTCATATACAATAATTGGTGGCTTCCAAGAGACAATAGCTTTCATATTTTAATTATCCACAAATTTTTTTTTCATATATTAGATGCCCATGGAGATGTACCTGTTGTATCCAAAAATAAAGCATTATTAATTTGGCATTGTAATGATGATCCCTCAAGATTCCTAACCCAATCTCCATGGGTTTCTCATACCCAACACCTATCCTTGAATAAAAAAATATTTCATCCCCCAAAACGAAAAAACCATATATCTTTGAAATACTCTATTCATCAATTCTATAAAGACTTTTGGTTAATTAAAAAGACCAAAATTCATTACCACATATTTATAATGTCCATATCTGTTTTTAAAATCTTACATTTTAATATCCTATTTCAGAAACAACAATTATTGATATCTGGATCACAAGTAAATCATAGAGAACCACTGATCTGCACTGTATTCATTTTTTAGATCAACAATGTGTTGAAGTTGATACTAATTCATTTAAATAACATTGTGATGATAATGTAAATACACACATAATTAAAGAGTCACATCATCCTTTTAGGCAAGGAAGACTGGTGCTACCCAAAGATATATTATTATAATAATGAACCCTTTTAGACCTATCTCTTTAAACATAACTTTTAAAAAAATTAATGATATTGGAACTATCTGGTAAGACATATGGGGAATAAAACTTTTCCTTTTATAGTGATCATTTGTAAACTCAACTTCACTTATGTGTGGGAACCCTAATAAATTTTCAGGAACGAAAGAATAAAATCTAGAAAGAAATGATAGAATGATTAAATGATAAATATCATTCCTAGATTCAATATTCAATGAAACCAACTATTATGTGATCATTCCTCATTATGGTGACAACAAGACCATATCAAATTCCACTACATTCTGATCTCCAATAAATATGTTCGTCATAACAACGTCAGCTGCGAAACTAACCCTTCTGGTATAATAGTCAATGTGAGCCTTGATTATCATGAACCAATCCAAACCTATGATTATGTCTTGGGAATCCCTATTTATATCCAATAAATCCCATATCAACTCCTCTCGATCAAGAGTTATAGAACATTATCTACAAATAAATTCTCAACATTCTCTTTGGCCTAAAAGAGTTTGAAGTACTAACAGTGAAGGAATCATTTCTACATTTAATCCTATATAACCAGTATCATGAGAAGTAATAAATTACTTGGACTAAAACTTATAAAGTTAATATTTAATGAGTGTATAATATATAAAAATTGTACCTTATACCATCAATGGTCCATAACGATCACCCACCCTGACATTTTCAGCTCCATATAATTACTATTCTTATTGGAATTGTTCTTTTCTGCTCAATTTAGATTACAAATATCAAGGACTCATGGTATTAATATAATCATCATAGATAGCTACATATTTTATGATGAATATTTTTATTCTTACTTCATACAATCTTGAATTCCTAATTATTCATTTTCATATTTTGTTTTAGTACATTTGGGGATATCCATTTTTTTCTAGAGTTCCAGGTGAGATGGGGCTTCAATTTTGAATTCTTTATTTTTTTATATTTATTCCCTTAGTTTTTTATCATATATTTTGGGATTTCTTGGGTAATAGTTTTTTTTATTCTTGGAAACATTTTATGGAAATTGGCACTTTATTTGGTAAGTCAATCATCCGAATCTAGGTAAATGTGTAGTAGTAGTTGGTTTCAGATAGAAGCTACTGCACTATTTGCACATATTAATTCAAACTGTGTGATAGGGTCATGAGGCTGACTGCCAACATGGTAACAACTACCGAATGTTTGGTGGATAATATAGTAAAAATTATGTCAGAGTTGTGGTAGTTTCCGAAAATTTAATTTTTTTAAAATTCCTAAACAACACCCCTTGTTATTTGTAACTACAATCAACCAAAAAATCATCCCTATAGTTTTTTAGACTCTATGAGACCTATACCATTGTTCTTATGGACTCCAACCTCATCCTTTGATATATATATATATGGTTTATTGAATATTACATGCTAGATATTTAGGGAATTTTACATCATATCCTCTACAACTTCCTATTTCTTTCATTTTCTCTTGATGTTTTCATCTCTGATTGGCATCTCAAACAAGGGTTTGTGATTAAATTCTATTTATGTTGGTTATTTCCATTTTTTTATTATTATATTTGATATTATTTCTTTATCTAACTGTTATAGTGTGGTCTCATTTTGGTGTTGATGAAGCACCAAGGGATTGATATTGGTTTCATTTTCACATGAATTATTAATTTAATTACAATTGATTTCATGATTTTCAGACAATAATTGATGATTAAATAATTATGTTTAGTCATTGTAATAATTTTCAGCTATAAAAAATGGTCATTTATTCAATGTGATGTGTTAAATAGTGTTACTCTAGTTTTATTGTGCACCCAAAGTGTTTGATAAAATGACTGATTGTATTTTAAAAGTTATATAAAAAGCACGGGTATTCATTGTAAATGAATTTATGTTATTTGAAATGAAGATTTAGCTTCCATGAATTTTTTATCAATGGGTTTTTGATATAAATGAAATGTGTATTTGGATTTTAAATGTGATATGTTAGGTGTTGATGGTTATTTTTCTATTTAGAATTATGGTATTGATGGTTTTGGTTTAAAATTAAAAGTATATTACAATGATATAATTATTTTAAAAAAGGATTTGAAATAAAAAAGTGTGTTTTTACTCATTTAAGAAACATATTTTATTTTGTAATTAATTCTGGTTATGTGCATTTTTTTGAGGCATGTTTGAAAATTTTGTGAAAATGGTGAAAATATATCTTATGAGAACTCTCCTTGGATGAATCTCATAACTCATTTTTATTAATGGGTGAGATATCCTTATTGGGGAATCCTCATTCCCCATTGCTTATATGGAATGGGAAATCTGAGATATGGAATCATTTGTGATATATGATTTTTAAGGCAACTGATGGATCCATGGGGTGGATCAGTCTATCCGATGTTATGTTAATTGGGACTATTTACGTAAAATTTTATTTCTTCATGTGGGGTACATTTGAAGTGATGGGTATCATCTATAATAATTTTTTGGATTATTGATGATCTCATAGGTTATTCTATGTATATTAGAACTTAGTTTCATTCAATGGATGATTGAGATACTTGGTAACTCTTTTTTATTTATTTATATTTCCATTAATATGTGATTGATGTAGTGTTTCCACATATAGAGCATTTATTGGAATGTGATGAGTTATCTATAAAATTATTAGGTAAATATGTTCTAATGAAAAGTTATTTTATACCCCCTTATATATTTTTTTAAATGAATGTGTCACTTTCCCCGTGAAAATGGAAATGTCTCTTTAATAGAAATGAATAATGTTTTTTGGAATAGAAAAGGGAAATGGATAATAATTTATTTTAAAATTGATTTTTTTTAAAATTGATCCCTTTTTATATTTTATTCCATATATGAGGTTGATTTTTCATTAATTTTTATGTATTTCCAATGGGAATACATTTTTTTGGTCATGCCAACTGAGTTTTAATAATAACACGTTTAGATTACTCAGGTATTTAGATTGTTTATAGGTATAAGAATAGTCTTAATCAATATAGTAAATACCTATTCTTGGTATTTTGGTGTGACCCTTGAGGACACATGGAGATATTGTGTTGTCAATTTTCAATTTGGTTTGTTAATTTTTTTGTTTTCAATCCTATTAAAATATGATTATTTATATGTGTGTTATTCTATATTTATCCCTCCATTTTTTGGGTATTTATTTATATTGGGTGAAATAATTTCCTTGTATATCTATTGATTCCTAGCACTAGTTCCTAGCCAAAGGGGAATCAATAACTCCATTCCTTCCTTGTGGAAGATCGGGTCAGTTAAAAGGCTCGAGGTCGACTTGTGTTTTTTTGTGACACTATTAAAGAATATGAAGCCTGTGACACCTATGAAGTGTCTGGAATACCTGACAATAGTTAAATAAATTAAAATCACTCAACATACCATATTTTTTATATTTTTTGATGATATTAGTTTTTTCAAAGACTCTCATTTATTGTGGTTGAAGGAACCTCATTGTAAACATCCATGTTTAGTTGTGAGTCTTGGGGGAATATTATCTGATCTCATTATTTGATTCTAAACCATTCCAGTACCTTGGAAATAAGTATTATGCCCCTATTGATCACCAACATTAGAGTTTTCTTTTTTTTTCGCATAGGTATAATCATGCTCCCTCCAACAATAGATCTTGGTATTTCATTTTTGGACACATTCCCTTTATTATCGATCTCAGTATAATCTATAATATAGAGAACAATATTTGTCGGGTTAATCTACTACCTCAATAAAAATTCAATTATTCTAGCCTTCGCAGATTCACTAGAAGCATCTTTGGGTTAAATTCAGATTAAATTCATAAATTTAGCCATATAATCTATCACTGTGTAGATCTCCAACACCAAGATACAGAAGTACATTGTTCTTGTGATACAAAAAAGAGTAGAATATAATTTTTTTAGGGAAATTATAGAAAATTATCCCACTCTCAACTTTTGTCTAATTTATCATGAACCTCTAAATACCACTATTTGAATTCATTATCATCCATGATATATGTCCCCATCACGAATTTTAACTCTACTAGTGTGATGAGGGAATCGAAGATTCAATAATTATTGTTTAGAAACTCTTATAACTTTTAATGTTATGAATAACCCTTTATGATTGGAGGATTAACCATATAGAACTAGAAAACATGTTCAGTATTCCTTTGTTCATCCCTCATGTCATCTCTATCCATAGCCTAAATTTATTGAGACTATACTCTGGACTATCTATTGGTTCACCTATGACAAAGGTGTGACCACATTCACAACATCATCCTCTAGATGGTTTCTACGATCCATACTGAGTTCCATTTTAAATAATCAGAAAAAATCCCATATATATCACTCTCTATAAAACATAGTGATTAAAATTAACAAAATCATTTATATGAAACATATAAATAACAAAATATCAAATAATTTTCATTTTACACATTCAATTTTTTTCTAAATTTTCACTATTCTTTTGAAAATCCAATAATTTATAAAATAACTATTTAATTCTTTTTAATAATATCATATATGAAACAATCCTGATCAATTTTCAAATATAAACACTTTTTAACCAAATCATAAGTCATTACTCAAAATTAAAAATATACTCTTAGTGGGAAGTAATTTTAATTATTCATTTCATTCTTCTCTCAATATGTAATCCATGACAATGATATAACACCCCTATATGTGACTACAATAAACATATGCACCCAAATCCATAGTAACTTTTTGTTCAAATCAATGGTTATGTAATTCCTTTTTATCATCTACATTTCATGTCATAAAATTCTACTCCTTTCTACCAAACCAACATGAGGAATAAATACGAATGAATTTAAACTCCAACACCAATAGAACTAGTGACCACATATTAGTTAAGTACCAAGTTTCAACATTACAAGTCCTTATAAAATATCTAACATATCATGAAGGATGAAAATAAAAAATACATGATTCAATATAATTGGGGAACCATTTTCTTATTACTAAATTTAACAACCCAACTAAATTTAACAACCCAACCAAATATGACATAAATAAAATTTATTACATGATGCATTATAATAATGTCCAAAACCCAAAGTAATACCATTGATTTTAAAACAAACTATAAAAGAGTACCCTAGTAGAATGTAACTAATATTAATCTTCAATGTGGATGAAGCAACCAATAGAACAAAATAAAATGCCACATAAATTCAAATCATTAACATGCTCTATGCTCCAACTTCATGGAACATAACATGTATCATGACAAATTACTAAAGAATAGTGATACTCTAATTATTCATGTGTCCTGATAAATGATATCAACAAAGTAACCAAAGAGAAAAAGAAGGGGTTTATAGTGAAAATCAGAAGGATTTCCACAATGGACATCCCAACACAGGCCAAAATCATAGAAAAACTAATCACAATTATAAAAACCAATTAAAAAAATAATATTCCAAAACCAAATATATTTCTATGAAATGTATATCTAAATGATAAAATCTTTATTCTATGAAGAGAAACCAAGAATTTCATACAAGTCAATTCACAATACATTTGGCATAACCCATTGCAATAGATGCATCCACACATTCATGCCCAAATAACATTTCTATATCGATGATAAGTATCTCATAATCTACCATGTTGTTAAGAAGGTAACTTAAATTAAACATTTCATTAATAATTTGGAACAATGATCAATGTCTAATTTCAAATAGGCCTCCTAAAATGAAATATGAACACACACCAACACATTATGGAAATCCCTAAACCGATTTAAATAAACAATATTGTTGATTTTTCTAACAACTCCTTTTTTCAATGAATCCATCCAAATAACTATTTTAAAATCAAAATTTTAAAATAAATTATCAATTATCCTTGAAGAAAAATTAAGAAATTTAACAAAAAACATCAAAATAGTCTATCCACCACAATAAAGGATTTCTACATTTCTTTAACACCAATTTGAAAATAAATGTAAACATTTTAAAATAACTGGAAATATGAATTTGTGTTCTAATTATTATAGTCATGAGTAAGGCCACCTACATAAAAAATAATGAATAAAATGATGAATCACATGAGGACACACAGAAAGCATGTTTTAATATCTCAAATCCAGCAGTAGATCTATTAAAATATAATCAAAAAGGCCAAATTTAACTCTAATTGGCTTCAAAATCCTTAGATATATCCCAGATGACTAGATCTAAGAAACAGAGAGAGGGATGAATGTATATCTATGAATAATAATGAAAAAAATAAAACAAACGAAGAATTACTAAGGTAATTAGGCTTTAATGCACCACAAAACGCTTCTGGATCACCTATGATATGATGGGGGAAACCTATTCCTCCATTCGGTGGATCTAATATTGTGTTCGTGTTTATGTGGAGAAATGATAATTGTTTTAATGTTAATCCTACTGTAGATCTACTTTTTTAATATCTAGTTATTAAACTATGGTTTGTTAATCATAGTGTTAGGGGAATCTTTGTTGTAGCCATGTTGTAACTCCCCGACCCGAATCACCACTAAACCGGTGGTCGAACAGGTCGCCACATGACCTCAAGCATGTCTCCCCATACGCTTGAGGCTACCGACTAGCATTGATGGTCTAAGTATATTAAGTGGGAAAACTATAACCTCTTATCAAAGTTTCACATCATTATATCAGTTTAGATAACAAAACAATAGCAGAAGCAGTAACACATAAATGTCAAATAGTGGAAGACAAATAATACACATTATATAAATGTGGCCAACACCAAATTACAAAGAATATGCATGCTTGACATGTTTATGATACAAAAGTAGAAAAAAATAAACAATACAACATGCTTCACATTTTAATACAAAAGTAAATAAATAATGACTCAATGCCCCAAGGGCGATCTCCTTGTGAATCTAGAGCATCCGCTCGATCCTCTACTACTATCTCACAATTAAATGCAAACAACATATTACTCCAACCAAATAGAATATACTCAGGTACCCAGTGCAATGGCGGCCCGAGTAGTGTTTGGGACATAAATCTCAGTATGCTAGGACCAACAGTGTCTACCACAAATCCAAACATTTAATAAATAATTAAAAACTTGTGAAGGAATGCATAAAATAAAGTATGTAGTATGAAGTAACTATATACTAAATTACCTGCTTCATCCCTCAGATGGTGTCTGAACCTGTACTATCCATTTTTCATGCATACTCAACAATCATTACATAATAATTTTTTATTTATCAATTACTCATATATTATTATAAATTTCTTGGGATATAGACTACGCATAACATCCCCTGTATATGTCACTCACCACAGATGTCTCTAAAGAAAATCTAAGTAATCATTGTAAATATTGAATCCAAGATTGTGATTTATCTTAGATAACATGTCATAAGTTGTTCAATTTAATCATTCATATACTATATCTAAGCTCGTCCACTAAAATAGTGATTCGCTCCTTGGTCCTTCCAGTAACAGTGGTTCACCCATTTCAATTATAAGCCTATACACTGTCTCATAATCAAATCACAAATCATCATGTCATAATAGCCTTCATTAAGCATTAACTCAATTCACACATGAACAATTGGATCCATAGTAAAATGTTAATTAATGGGTGTAAAATTCCATGTCTAGCACCCTCGTTAGTATTCAAAGCATCAGTCCATGTCTCACAACCCATGGGTATTTAGAGCATCATTCCATGTCCCATAAAAGAATATTTTCATGAAAGATAGGTATAGAATGCAATTTCTAGCACCCCGTTAGTATTTGCAGCATCATTCCATGTCTCACAAACCATTTATCAATATTACATATACCACTATCATTGGTGTAGAACATCATCAATCACACTGTGAGAATTAGGATCATCGGTCCCTATATCACAACCCATTCATCAATCAAACATATACATTTATCATTGGTGTAGAATACCATGTCTAACACCACAAAAAAAGACCGTTTAATAATTCAACAAATAATTTACAACAAAAATCACTATTCATATAAGTAAATAAATAATTAACCATTCAACATCATATTAATTAATAATTAATTAACAATTAATTATTCATAGTAAGCCAACTGAAAAAATAACTAGGCACTAAATTATCCAAATTATTAATCAAGTCTAGACCCATCCATTCAAACAATGGTTCATCCATGTATTTAACAATCTAAAAGCACACCATAATCATAACAAAACATGATTAACATGCCAAGTTATTTAGTGACCATCTCACACAACATATCTTATCTCTAAAAAACTCCACCCAAGACAACTTTAGGCATGTGAAACTAATACGCATCAAAAGTACTCTCGGCGAACAATCGTAACAAACAATCAATTCACAATAATTATTTAATGATTGAAAATTAATTAATTTAGAAATTAATTAATTAATTAATATCTCTTTAACCAATCATCAATTTGTTAACCATTTACCATTTAACATGTAAAAATTAATCCATCCATTTCTTATTACCAATTTCGAAATTATCTCATGAACATGTCAAATATTCAATATTCCCAACATTCAGTAAAGGCCACAAACTCATTTCAACTCATTACATGATAATTTATTCAACAATTAATTATCCTTATACCCAATATCCCCATTATAATAATTAAATTGTTTAATCATATCACTTTAACTAAAATAGAAACCCATTCTTGAAATGAACACATGTTCAAGTCCTCATTTATCTCATGTGGGTTGCATTATTTAATATCATCAAAAGTGTCATTCATCGACATGTCAATATCATGGAAATTCACATTCCAAACTTATTTAATGAATCTATAATTCATAAATAAAGTGTTAATGATTTGGGACCCTACCTCGGTTTTGACGAAAACCACAATGAACAAATAACCCTCAAGGGAAACTGGTTGACTATTCAAGAACCTCCCTTAGATAACTTCTCACAGCCAGACCAAGACCGAAACTCATAAAACTTGGCATCCACACACTTAGATCTACCAATAATAGGCTTATATATAAGAAACTGTGAGAAGAGGAGATATAGATCTAATTGGATCTAAGAAACAGAACAAGAATGACAAAGAACATCTACCTACCTCAAGAAATCAGCTTCGATTCTCCAAGAGAAGCATTCATATTGCCTCCAAAATGCTTTGGAGAGGGTTTCCAACATTCAAGGGAGAGTAATCAAGAGTTATGGCATCATAGAAGGAAAAACGATCCATCTAAAATAAAAAATCAGCGAGACCCACAATTTAAGGATCTCGCATAGGTGCATGAACAGTTAGTTTGCATAGTTTGATACATCGTGCACTAACTGTGCATTAGCTACTTCCATGTCCACCCTTCTCACATTGTTTGGCCACACGGTTAGACAATCTATGGGCTTCCCGTTCAGAATATATTGTCCCCAAGGCGAAAAGATTCATCTCAACTCCAATGCAAGAAGTGTGGCCACGTCCATTAGCTCCTATGTGTTCATTACCAGCTCTGTGTTCAAATACGAGGATTAGCCACTTCCATTCATCTCAACACAAATGTGAGGATTAGCCGCGTCCATTAGCACCTCTATTTTCAAATCAGAACAAATAAATCTCCCCAAAAATGCACCCACTGCTACCGAAATTGAAGGGATATGGAAGGGAAGAGGTATCCCTTGAAGCTTGATCTAAACCGCAACCATAGGGGATTATCTTCCATAATGAAATTTCCAAGACCATCGTGAAATAGTAAACCAAGAGCCACCACAACACCTATAATCCCATGCCCACGCCCACACAAAATCCTCTTTTCTGATGATTTTAATGCACAACCCAAACCAGGAGAGTTCTGAATCCGCCACTGAAAGAAGCAAACCCTAAGAATCCACAATGGATCTGAACACCTCCAGTGAGGGTTTCACCGGACCAAAATGGGATACCAGGGTATGCTTATAAAACTCTACAGCCTCCTAAATCTCATTTTCTGAATTTTCAATGACAGAAACTGCATCCAAACACCCCACACTTCAGCGTTCCAACTGAATCTGTGGAATACTTCACAACCTCGATGCCCCTGATGTGGAACCCCACACCTATTCCTTTGTATCTCAAATGTTTATTCATTTATGCCGTATGTTCCCTATGTTTATTAGTTCACTCTATGATGTATAATTCTTGAACCAACCTACATTACCATCTATTGAAGAAAATTACATTCATATCCAGGATTGAATATAATTCACAAGCCCCCAGTACAATGACCAAAACCATTTATATATATAAATTGAATATATAATTATAAATACATATTAATATATAATAAGGATCTAAAATTATTATTTTCATTTAATGTAATGGGTTAAAATGAATATAAAAGAAACTAAAAATCGATGTCCGTATTTTATTCAACATATGGATATCCTCAATCCATTTGATACCCAAATACTATATAGGTTATCATACAGAATACATAAATTATAGGGGTAAGAATAAAATCCATGAAAGGGAGTAATCATGATAATGGAACATAACATGTGAGTAAAATGTATGTCATGATATCTTATAATAGGAGGCCCATGAGTAATAACATATAATTGTAACATACATATCATAGTATCATAATATCATAGAAACATAATATATATTGAAGGAATATATAACATGAAAAAATATATGATTCAAATCTATCTACCTTGATAATATCACATAGTGGTTAAGGTAAATAATATAATAGGGTTATCCTCAAATCCCATTTATAAAATATCAAGAGACAAAAATCTTTACCCAGTCGATTAGAGTGATATCAAAGTGAGAAAAATTTGAAACAGTTTTTTATTAATGTGACCATTAAAAGGGTATACTCTTAATTAATAAACATAAAATATCCCCTTTGAAATAAAAGGGTCTCATAATCATGACTCATGTCATAATCAATGGATATATTAAATTATTTTAATTTTATAAATAAAACTATTTTATATGTTACCTAATCAATAGAAGATATAACGAAATAGGTATATATGTTAGAGCCAAATTTTACATTTTTTTGGATATATGTTTCTTCCATGGGTTCCTTCATTTTTATATTAACATCCTAAAAAGAACATGTCAAATATTTATTAGGAAAATATGCTTTTCATTTTGAAATCAATTTTTTTAAAAAAAAAATTATAAATTACTACAAAAAAATTAATTCAAACAATTCAGGGATATAAGTGATGGACTTTTTAATTCTCTAACATACATTAATTTGGGAAATTAAATTAAAATCATATAAAATAAATTAATACTTTACATTCCCACTTTTGAACAAAAGGAAAAATTGGCCTTCTGACAAAATCAAATAGAATATTCAATTTAATTTTTTTATAAAATTCAATCTATAGTAAATTTATATTCATTAAATCAATGGTGATCATAAAAAATAATTTTATTGAATATTATATACAATATATAGACATGGATGATATAATTTCCAGGCATGAATGAATATACTAGATCTATGTTACATAAAAAAATTGTCATTATGGTTCATTGTACAATATAGGTGGAAATGGAATCCAATAATGTTAAAAACATTCATTTACAATGGAAAATATTGTTTATATAGTTAAAAAATTTAATTATATATTATTTCACTAAAGTATCTTCGAACATAAATAATAAAAAAATGAGATTGTAATATAAATCCTCTACCATTTTGGTATATTTCATATCAAATACCTTTAATAATATAAAATTATTTCTAACATAAAATAAAATTATGTATGATGAATTCATGATATAAAATGAAAAAGTTTGATTATATAATTCATAAAATCAATATAAGCACATAACATATAAATTTTTTCCTTTAAGGGAAATTGAGTTGAAATTACCTAAAATGTTCGTTTATTTGAAGAGAAAAAAAAATAAATGATGTTATTTTTTGTTTGAAATGTAAAAACATATAAAAATAGGTGAAATATGTCATAAAATAAATAAATTTTACTTATATATATAATGTCATCATATAAAATACAATTAATATATAATTTAACCCAAAAAAAAATAAATTGAGTTATATAGTCTATTACATCATGTTCGACTCATGTCATACATAAATAATCTTCTTTAATAATAAACATATATTAATTATTTTATATATTTTTGAACATTTTTTAATTTAATTGTTCCATAAAAATAGTTATTTTCATTTTATATTAAATTGGATAAAAAATTATGTTCATGTTGGATGTTTTGACAATATTAAATTCATTTGTTCAAAATGAATTTGGTAATATGAATATGATAAAATATGTCATTGTTCCATCATGTCCAGAATAATAATCATGTAATATATATAATTTCTATACATCAGTTGCATTTTTAAAACAAACCATATCATGTAGATAGTAAAAATTAATAATGTTATAGTCATGAAGATAATATGTCATAAAAACACACGAGTAATGTGTATAGTGTTCAATGATAATAATGAAAAGAATGTAAGTATTGTTATGTTGTTATTAATTATCATAACACTGTTACTAATATATTTTTCATTAAATTCAACTATAAAAATACAATACATATAATGTGGAAATGATAATGAAATCACATTAATTCTTTATCGTGATAATTCATAAAAAATCTGTAATGAAACAAATTTCCTCAATCCATTATGTTGTTAAATTCTAGTGTTTTAGGTGTTTTGGAAGATAATGGTGGCTTGTTTCATTTGTTTTCTTATTTTACAGTTTTCTAATTTTTACATCGACGACTCAGAGAATCAATATCATACTTTTAATGAATCATTTACCCAAGGGTGTCAGCAACACTGAGTCGAGATTCATTGTGTTGATGAGTTGAGGTCATTGGTGTCAACGAGTCATGGTGTGGGTAGGTTAGGATGTCAGTTGGTGTGGGAATCAGTAGGTCAGTGTGTAGACCAGGAGAGGCATCAGTAGGTCATTGAATCATTAGAATAACATTAGTCGCTCACCATCGGTAGGATACTTTGGTAGCATACTAGTCAATGGCTCAGCATTGGTGACTCACCCATCAGGGACTCAGTAATCGGTGAATCATTCGATGTTTTCCCATTTTTTACTCATTTCTAGTTTTCCCCACTCATATCTTATTTGATGTAAACTGTGTTTAAAGCAATTTTTGGGTGTTTTAAAGATCCTTTTGATGGATATTAATTATATCATTAATATCCTTACACTCTGGGGTATTGAGATTCCCAAACTGCATGATCTTGACCAAGATCACATGATTATTGTATTTTGAAACCATTCTTCCTTTAATATGGGATCTGTCTCTTCAAATTCAGGATCATTCATTCCAAATATGTTTTCCATTCCCTATTGGTGCGCCAAAAGTGTTACTATATATATGAGTCATGAACCTGAGCTAGTGCCAATCCTGCTATTTTTTCTCAGGGTTTCTAGCTCCTCACGTGATCCCCTTTTCCTCGAACAATGAGGATATTTGGTCGTAGGTTATTCTGAGTAGGCATTTCTCCACCTCTCTTCTATTTGTGTATCATGCATGGTGAGTGTACTAAAAATTACATATGAACAAAATATCATCCATTTCAATTAATAAGTAATAAACTAATGAAAGGGGTACGATTAAAAGATCACAATGTCAATGAAATAATGGTCTGAGAGTGGTATGATGTTGATTTCCTATTTAATTTTTTATTCTTGTCGATGGTGTGATCGGTTCTGGTTTTAAATCCGTCTGAAAATCATGTTTGTTGGGTGACTTTGACTTCGTATGAGTGACACAATATAACTGTTTTTGTTTCCTCAATAATATTGGTGTGAATACTAATATAACTAATCATGTATATCCAATTAAATAAAATGGATAGCCCATGATTAAAACCCTTGTTTGACCACCGCTATTTATCATGTTGATTAATGATCATTGTTTATTAAAACTGAATATATACGATGTTGATAGGTGTGGATAATTGTTGTATTATTTTGGTTTTTGTGTTTATTAACACTTATTGTAATGGGATTTTTTTTTCTTTGGGAGATATATGTGGTGTGTGGGTATCCCGGTTTGAGAGACAGATTGATTGCAGAATGAATGGACGTGTAGGTAGTGTGACTGCATTTGTTGGTGTTTTATCCAACGTGTAATGTTTTTTAGTGGGACTACAGTGCAGTTATGAACTTTTTATATAGTGGGACTGCATCAGGGAATTGATTGGGTAGAAGGGCTGTAAGGCTGGTTTTTGGTAGGAGTCTTGTTAATTAAAACATTAAAGTATGATAGTAGGTAGTGGTTGAGTTGATTTCTAGGAAAAACGGCAGTGTGCAGTGATAGTGATGGTTGGTTTTCTCCTTTTTTATGGATATGTGTTAAAATGTATATGGTTTAAATTATTCCCTATTCCATTGTTCAAAGAATTACCTTGGTAGTATCCCGAGGTAGTGCTAGAATAAACTAATGTGAACCCCTTAATAAATAAATGTAAAATGGTTGAATGAATGTGTGGGTTGGGGATATGCTTTGAATGGGGTTATTTGTGTAGTTTAACATAGGTGGTTACATCAAGAGTGTCAATGGTGGGATCATTTTTCATTCTGGGACCCATAGGTTGGGATGAGTGTTTTCAAACCTATATATATATATATATATTTTACATTGTTATTTCAATATGATCCCCACCCAAGATGATAACTATTTTCCAAACAACAACCATTTCATGGGGAGGGTGACATTCCCAACATCTCGTTTGGAGGATGGATAGCTAGTTACATATTTTTTTCCTTACACCCTCTTGTAGGTTCATACTGCTCTAGCATATCTAGTAAAGAAGTAATGTCTTGTGGTTTACCATAGTCCCAAATTCATTTGGTAGGTTTTTTGTTGATGAGAGGCATATGTGTTTGCAGGCCCAGATCATTTTCTCAATAATCTATGGGATGATTCTTAGCTGTATTCGGACGAGAGGTGTTGTTATTTTGGCCCTGGTGACTATGTACGTGATGTCTGTTATAGATGTGGCATATGTTTTTTAGGATGGTTTTAGGCATTGAGACAACATTTTGGAAGAGATGAAACTTCAAGACACATTCCATTTGGAATAGCAGTTAACCAGTGGAAGAGTGGTATGGGGTACCCAAATGTTGAGGAGCTTATAATACTACCTTACTTGAATTGAGTTATTCAATGATTTTTCCATGGTGCGGATGAGATGGTTAGTACTCCTTGGTATGTGAATTGAGGTTCTACAGGTTTCCCACTAGGGCATTAGAATGTTCCCCCACCTGTGCATGGGTGGATTTAGTTTTCCTATTGGGTATACTTGTATACTAAGTATATATCTGTATAATAGTTTTTAGTGTTCCATGAATACATTGTATACTATTATGGATTACAAGATCAAGTGTCCGGATAGTTGTATTGTTTATTCATAGCCACTTTTCTTTCGATACATTCTTTTGGAGTTTTGTTGTACTTTGTATCATCATTCCTTTTAGACATGAATGTGGGAATGGATTTTGGGGTTACATTTACATATAGTTTTTAGATTTTATTGGAATTTACCATCTTATCACCAATATTATTTCCTTAAAAAGGTAACACCTTCAATTTTGTGGAAGATTATATACCCTTTCTTACATTCACCACTCTAGGGCCTATTGATGGCCGAACTTCGAGGTCATTATCCATCCACCATGAAGATGGAAGGGTGTGGAATCCTATTGTCCCTTCCCTCATCATGAGGATGGTGGGTCATGACAATGTTGTATCAATGGTCGGTTGAGAGATAGGATGGGGATTAGAGTTAGGAATAGTAGGGATTGCATGAGATGATATGGAAACAATTATAGTAAATCCTATTTCATGAAATAGGTCAGGTAAGACTAGCTTGTACATAATATTATTAAGCCCCCCATGATTCGATGCAAGGACTTTGGCCTATTATATGACCATGTGAGGCTACCCCGATTATAGGGAAAGGAACCTAGGATAGGTACATTGATCATAATGACTTATGTTTTTGTGTTACAAGGGAATTTATTGAATTTAAATTTATATAAAGAAGTTAAAATAAATCATAAAGAAAAAGGAATTTATATACTACCCAATATTAAGAGTTCCTTGTTTACCTTTTTTCAGTTATAGAACCCATATGTTATCCACGTGTGGTATGAATTGTTGAGGCCTATATGGTTAGCTGAGATAATCAGTGGAGGGATGATCGAGAAGATTAAGATTACTTGTGAAATAAGATTATTTGTCCCTTCCAGCAGAAGACTCTAAAAAAGTGTGAGGGAAGTGTCCCAAACATGGAGATGGAGGATATGATCAAGGGTTTGGTGATCTATTTTATCTTGGTTTGGTAACCGATAGTGTACTGGGTTTCTATTGAAGAATGTCACCTAAGGGGAGGAGCGCAGTTGTGGTGGATACTTTACGTTAGGGAGAAGAATGAGATTGATAGTACATGGGATGACTTTGGGAAAGTGTTCAATGCAGAATTCATTTCTTCAATGATAATGGATGAGAAGGGGTAGGAGCTACTCTCACTATAGTAGGAGAGTTTGTTAGTAAGGGAACTGGGTATCATGTTCAATGTCCTATTATACACCATACATGATATCATTCCAGATGACTCGTCTAGGGCACAATGTTTAAAGGCGGCACTCTGACCTTCTAATCTGTATGTCATCACTCCCTTTACAATGCTAACGTACACAGGATTTCATAAGAAGTAAGAATTAGTGGAGAGGAGGCACATTGATCGAGGTGTACCCTGATAGGGGATCCATCCATGTTCATTTATTGGGAATGCATTCATAATTTGTTCTCATACAGCAGGGCCTTTTAGGTTTTTTCCAATGGGTAGTAGGCCACAACAATTCTAGTTCTGATCTCCTAGTCTATACCCTTTCCCCATTGGCCTAAGACTGTGGTTAATTTTATGTCTAAGCGTTTTAAATTTTCCAAAAAGATTCCTGTTTGAACAAAATATATTATGGGTGGGCATGATCAGTACCCACCTGAGAAGAAGCGGTTTCTGGTCAGTCCTTTTCAGTAGTATTGGTAGCATGCTCGTGCTCTACTGGGGGCAGAAAGTGCTTGGGGAGACCAGCCATAGTGTGTTACTTATGGAATTAGACCAGGGTGAGATCAAGGATGTGGTATAAATTATAGGGGTAGAGGGTATGGTCATGGATAGTCACACACTTCCGAGGCAGTAGTTCCAGTGGGTCTAGAGTTTGATCGTCATATGATTATTCTTTTTAGCACTCATTCATGCTATTTTTTTTGTATTTAGGATCATCACACTCTTGTGTTTCACCCATTATATCCCATGTTCTAGGACATGATGTTTAAAGTCTTCCTATTCCTATGATGTTTAGTACATTAGTTGAAGGATAGACTAGTTAGTTTGATGTTTCCCAAGTAGGTATACTGATGTAGTGACCGCATTATTCCAAAGGAGATCTTATTCTTCTACAGATGCAGCCATAAGATGTCATCTTATGCATCAAATTGTTTTTCTATTTATATGTTGTTATCATCAGAATATAGAGAAGATTCTTGTTACAGGTTTGGATGACCTTTGGGTAGTTTTTGATGGTTTGTGGGGTTGTCAGGTGGGAAGTCGGTCTGTAGAGCCTTGTCTCTCTTTAATTATTGATTTGTTATTGGGATCATCAAACACAGAGATGGTGGAGGATCTGGGGTTTGATAGAGATTTCTTGTATTTCTTACAAGAAAAGGTTGTGACTCTAATCCCTCTACCTGATGTTTTGTTTGGAATAGAATTGGAACCTAGCACCCGTCTGATATCGATGGATCCCTATCAAATGGCATCGTTTCAGTTGAGAGAATTGAGAATTCAGGTTGACGACCTATTTAAGAAGGGTTTTATCCAGTTGAGTGTGTCATTATGGGGCACTTCAATCTTGTGTGAAAAATATAGATGGGTGTCTAAGACTTTGCATATATTACAGATGACTGAGTAAGATGAAAATAAAAAACTATTACCCCTTCCTGAGGATTTTCAATCTTTTAGACTAGTTAAAGGGTGAAATTTTTATATCTATTATCGATATCTGATATAGATATAACTTGTTGAGGGTGAATGAAGGTTTCATTGTGAAGACTGCTAGTATGTGCACGTATGGACACTTTGAGTTTGTAGGTATGCACTTTGATTTTATGAATTCAAGAGCTATGTTCATGGGGGTCATGATCATTGATTTATGTGAGTTACTGAACAACTTTTTCATTGTGTCCAACAACGAAAACCAAATCTACTCAATGATAGAGGAGGATAATTCCAAGAATCTATGTACTATCTTAGTGGTCCCCAAGCACCACGAGCTCAATTGGATGTTTTCCCAGGGAATGTTATGGATGTGAGATATGCAACTCCATGGACATATGGTGTATTAGTGATGGATTACAGTGGACCGATTAAGGGTTAAGGTAGTTTTTTCAGGTGAAGCACAAAATAACAAGGTAGATTTTCACAGATTCTTACGTCTATTAGGCCATTACTGGAGGTTCATACCCAATTTATCTTGAGTTCTGGATCCATTGACGGCTTTGACTAGAAAAGACATAGAAATCATGTTGAGTGAGCAGTGTTTGGAAGCCTACAGACACCTAAAGGGGATTCTGCTAAGTTCACCAGTGTTGTGGTACCTATATAAGGGTTAATGTTCATAGTGTTCTGTGACACCTCGGGTCTCGGATTGGGATGTGTGCTGATGTAACATTTTCGATTGATATCATATGGTTCATGGCAGTAATTTCATCACGATCATAACTATTCCACCAATGATATACATCTTGTAGACGTCGTGTTCGTTCAAATGTTTTGCATGAATTACCACATTAGAGATCTCTTTTTGGTCTTCATGGATCATAAGATCTTGAGTTTTATCTTCTCTTAGTGAGTCATGAACATGATATAGGGATGGCATATATAGTTTCTCTTAGAATATGACATGTAAATCACATACAACCTAAGAAAGGGAAATATGGTGTTTAATAACTTATGTAGAAAGTCAAAAATTGATGTTGTTTCTGAATCCATGAATTCATGGAAAACGATGGAGGATTTTTCCACTATACATCTACATGTGAGAGGGAATGGTGGTAGAGGATGTTTTTTAGATGAAATTCAAGTCTTCCTAGATGCAGAAAGTTGTGGATATTCAGTGCTGAAACTCAAATAATGATGTGATGTTTGATCACACTCTCCTGGGATATGCTCTTGAGGGATGGTAAGAGGATAGTCAAAATTAGATGTTGTTACATGGGAAGATATTTTTTCTAGTGGCAATTCAAAAGAGAGTTATCCATAGGTTCCATAGCTCCCCCCCCGACGGTGTATCAAAGAGTCACTAAAATGTACAGAGGATTGAAGGAGAATTTTTGGTGGCCTAGGGTGAAGTATATTGTATAAGAGTTTGTGGAAATGTCCATAGAATGATAGTAGGTGAATGCTGAGAATCGTGTTCTTGATGGTTTTTTTCATCCCATAGTAATTACCATGTGAAATCTTGATGGATTTCTTCACAGGAGAACCCAAGAATTAAGGTGGATGTGTTTCTATTTGGGAATTATTTGACATATTGATGAAGTGAGCTCACTTCTTGTTGATTTGTGAGTCTTGCGCAGTGTATACCTTATCAGAGTGGTTTGTTGATGAGGTTTTGTGACAACATGGAATTCCAAGATCCATTTTCTCATATTGTGATACAAATCTTATGTCACGAGTATGTAATAAATTGAAAAATGCCTTTGGAAGCCAGTTACACCTCAGTACTACATTCCATCCTCAGACAGATGGAAAAACCGAGGGCACCATCAAAGGATTGGGGTACAAGTTATACGCATGTGTTCTAAACATCAGTGTATGTTGGGTGTGACATTTTCGCATGGTATTTATTTCATTCAAAAACAGATATCACCCTTTCATTGGAATGGCCCTATTCAACGCATTATATGGGAGGACATGTTGTTCAAACTTTTTCACGATTGATGTCGGGGAGGTAGTCATTCTTTGTCCGAACGTGTTGCAGAGTATGAAAGGGAATGTGCTTCATTTCCATGAGAGGATAAAGGAAGAACATGACCGATATACGTCTTATGATGATTAATAGGGGATGCCTTTGGAAATCATGGTTTGGGACTATTTCATCTTGATGGTTTCTACATGATGTGTGTAGTGGAGGATTAGATGAGGTTGCGTTCTTTCTCCTAGGATTATCAAACCATTTTTGGTGTTTGGATGAGTTGGAAAGGTCGTGTATCAGTTGTTTTTTCGACTGGGATTGGATATGACCCATGATGTCTTCCATGACCTTCAACACTGTCAGAACCTACATTATGACTATCACATCATAGATTGGGGATAGTTGGATATTGGGGATGATGTGATGTTCATGGAGCGACCATTAATAATCGAGGATCGTGAGGACAAGTTTCATCATGGATAGGCTATTCCTTTGGACCATGTGTTAAGGAGGCACATTGGCATCGAGGATAGTTTGTTAGAGTTTGAGGCACAATTCTGTGCAAAGTTCCTAGAGCTGTTCTGAGGATTTCCTATTGAGTTTTTCTTTGTTTCGTGTGTAAGATGTAATAATTGGCCTAATTTGATGTAAGATAAGTGCTTACCATGTTCATTAAATATGGGTAAATGTTTGGAATATGGGGAGTGGAGAACCTGATCCCTAATCTATATGAATTAATGAGGATGTGATTGAAATTTTTTTGGCATGTTAGTGCCAATCAAAAAGGATAATATCTTCATAATGTGGAAGGATCTATCACATTCACGTTTCATTACAGTGTGACCCTAGGGTTTGTAAGGTTTTTTGAGAGAGTAGGTCCTTACTATTTTCATAGATCTTAAATAGATATATTTCAGTGAGTTATCCTTGGTTGTAGAGGATATCAATCCATTTATCAAAAATCAAAATTTGGTTTTCTCGAGAGAGGTATCATAGGGGTGGTTGTTCGAACCTACTTTCTTATAGGTTAGTTTGAATTCATGTGGACACGAATATTTTGATACGTATATGATGTAATCACCAATATTTCCTCAATCAATTACTTTTTGTTAATCTAGTGTTTTAGGTGTTTTGGGGGAGGACTATGGCATGTTTCCTGAGTTTTCAAAATTTCTTTTTCATCAAATTTTTTCATTAGTGACTTAGGAAGTCGATGTCAGCATCTCAATAAATTGAAAATTCATGGTCATTAGCATTAGTGAAATATGAAAATTGGTGTTGGTGAGTTGAGGAAATCAGTGTCAGCGAGTCAGAGCGTAGGTAGGTCAAGGTGTCAGTGGGTTAATGTTTGTGTAGGTTAGGGATTTTGTAGCATATGTCATCGGAATATCATTTCATTGGTAGCTTAACAACGGTGGTTCAGTGTTGGTTTGTCACCTTATTAGCTCACCCATCAGTGGCTCTATGTCGGTGTCTCAGCCATGAGTGACTCATTTTGTGTTTTCCTAGTTTTTCCAAATTTTTTATTTTCTACCAAATCATGTGTTATTTGACATAAACTGATTTTAAAGCATTATATGAGAGTTTATGGTGTTTTTTTGTGGGATTTTAGGTATATATTTAATACCCTAATCTTCATGGGGATTTAAAATACTCAAGCTGTATGATCCTGACCATGAACCCACAATAAATTTCTTTTGAATCAATTCTTCCATTAATATATGATATGGGTCCTCAATGTTGGGATATTCCCTTCCAAATATGTTTCTTCATTCCCTCTTGATTCACATAATCTGTTCCAAACTATATGTGTTGTACACTGGTTCTAGAGCCCATTCTTCAAATTTTTCTCGTTGTTTCCTACTTCTCATGTGATCTCATGTTCTTGGCTCAAAGAGGTTCTTTGGTCACATGTTCTCCCATGTAGGGATACATATACCACTTATATATTTTTATATCATCAGGGGTGGGTGTATTAACAATTCTATATAAAGAATGACTGAACCTTTTCTCATAACACTAATAAATAAATTAAATGGGGTACGATCAAATGATATCGAGGTCAATTAAATAAAAGGATGAGAGTGGATTGATGTCAATTTGTTATTTTAGTTTTTTATCGTTATTGATGGTTGAACTATTGTGGCGATATTTCCTTATGAAATACATGGATGATGGTGGTTATTATCTTGTCATAGGTGACACTTTATATGTTTTGTTGTTTCCTCATAAAAAATTTGATTGATTACTAATCTAATTAATAATTTATACCAAATTAAATAAATGGGACTCCCTAGGATGAAAAACCTGGTATGATCACCCTAGGTTATCGAGTGTTGTGTTGGTACACCAGTTTGAGAGATAGTCTGATTGAATAATGGATAGATTTATAGGTAGTGGGACTCCCTTTTTTGTATTGTGATTTTTGGAAATGTTGTGTATTAGGGCTACAATGTGGATAAAAACATGTTTTACAGTGGGAATGCATCTCAGATTTGATTGGACAGCGGTGCTACATGGCTGTGTTTTGAGATGAGGATTATGAGGTATAATATTGAATGATGACAGCTGGAGGTGGTTGAGTGGATTTCTAGTGAATACTGGGAGTTATTAGTGGGACATCAGGTTGGTTGTTCTCTGTTTTCATTATGAATGGGTGTTAAAATGGGAATGCCTTACCTCAGTCCCTCGCCCACTACTGGAAATTGGACCTATCCCCACGATTTTCCCCAAAACTGTGGGGATAGGTAACCCTATACCCACGGTTTTGGACAACCATGGGTATAGGTAAATTTTCAAGACCTATACCCATGGTTTTGAAAAACTATGGTTATAGGGGGGTTTATCCCCACGGTTTTCCAAAACCGTGGGGATAAGTATTGAAAATTTACCTATACCCACGGTTGTCCAAACCCGTGGGTATAGGGGTAACTATCCCCACGGTTTTTGGGAAAACCGTGGGGATAAGTCCAATTTAAAATACCTATACCCACGGTTATAAAAAACCATGGGTATACGGTTCCCGTGTGTGCACGGGAATTTTTTTTTCCGCGAGAAGGAATTTTGTTTTGGCGGGAGTCTTATAACCACAGTTCTTCCCTCTATACCCACGGTTTATATAACTATATTTAACTAAATATAAATATATATACATAAAAGAGGTTTTGGGGTAGTGGTTAGGTGCTTCCTCTGCAGCGGAGAGGTTGCAGTTCAAAACCTACCAGCCGCATTATTTTACGACCAATACCCACGATTTTGAAACCGTGGGGAAAAGCCTTTGACAACGTGGAAAATGGGCATGTTTCGTTGACACAGTGGCAGAACACCTATACCCACGGTTTTGGAAAACCGTGGCTATAGGTTGGGGACCTCTACCGACATCGTTCCAGCCCAAGGTTCCCAAAACCGTGGGTATAGCCTATACCCACGGTTTTGGGGGCTATACCCACGGTTTTGAACCGTGGGTATAGGCTGATTTTCCAGTAGTGGCCCCTTGTTCAATCATTTACCTTGGTTGTTTCCATGAGTATTGATGGAATAAATTTAAGTGAACCCCTTATTAGATAAATAGATAATGGTTGAATGAAAATGGTGTTGGTGTTATTATTTGGATGTGGCTATTTTTGTGGTTTTCTATGTAGGGGTAGGGGTAATAGTTGTCCTAGTGAGATGGTTGTTTGTTTTGGGACCCTTAGGATTATCTTATATTTTTCTTACATATATTTATATATATTCTAGTTCATTGTAATTTCTATAGAAACCCCACCTATTTATGAAATATGTAATGAAAACCTTTAATTCATGGGGGTGGGTGTCTGTCCCAACATCCCAGTGGGAGGATGGATGGCTAGTTACCGACATTCTTCATCACACCCATCTCTGAGTTCTTACTTCTCGAGTATATCCAGGCATGTAGTATGAGCTAGAGTCTTATCACGGTGCCATATCCATTGGGAAGGTTCACTATTGATGAGATTCCTAGGTGTTTGTGGGTCTGGTTTCATTTCCCATGTGCATTTGGGAGGAGGCCCGTGTGTCTCCATTCGAGATGTGTGGTTGTTGTTGACTAGGTGTTTGCGGGAAAGTTGTGTTGTGTGGTTCAGGTCCTGGTGTCTACAGGTGGGTTTTGGTAGTGGGAACATTTTTTGGAAAAGTGGTAGTATTGAGACATTATCCATTACAATTAGTCTTTAACCAGTGGGAATGTGTCGCGGGGTACCCAAATATAATGTGCATATACTACTACATTACCCAACTTGTGTTATTGGGTGAGTACACCTAGGTGAAGATGGGATGGTAAGTACTCATTGGTACCTGCTATCAGGATCTATTGTTTTTTCAATGTCTAATTAGATTGTCCCCCCACATTTTCATGGTTGATATAGTTTTCCAATTGTGTATTATTTTATACTTACCCAACAACTATAAAAATATTTTTAGGTTTCAAGGAAGACTTTGAGTAACATGTTGAACATTACATGCTTGAGCATTAGGATAGTTTCTATGTTTCTGCTCAGCCACTTATCATTTATTACTTTATTTTGGAGTTTTTATGATCTTTGTACAAAATTAATCTTTTGAGATGCATGTTGGAATAGATTTTGTCCTTACATTCATCTTTAGTATTTTATTTTTTTCTAGATTAACCATATTATCTCATGGTATTTTTATCATTAAAATGGATAATGCCTTCTATTCACAATGAAATATTATACCATTGGTGATAGTCACTAATCTAGGGCCTATTGAAAGAAGGATTCAAGGGGACATTATCCATACTTCATCATGAAGAAGGATTTTTGTAGCATCTTTTTGTCCCTTCCCTCATCTTGTGGTTAGAATGTCGTGATACCATCAAGAATGCAGTTATCATTTTATATGAATTAAATGTTATGAAACATAAATTACATATTAATTTTTCCGAATGGTAAATATTTCAGTATTTTTATATAACTATATATTAATTCTATTTTCCTAAATTTATGTTAGGGGTATTGATGGAAGGTTATTTACATCTGTTCTGAAGGAGCTAATCTTCTGTACACAAAATCCATGGTTTAATATCACATTTTATAGAAGGGGATATTGATGTAAGTTATTCCATTAACACAATAGAATAATTATATCTACAAGATAATTTAATTATTATATCATTGTAGTATGATGAATAATTATTGTGGGGGAAGATGAATGAAAATGTACCCCTGATGAATAATTATACAACTTCATAAAAAAATCATACAATTTACAAAAAAATCCTAACATGGTTGTTATTTTATTAAACTAGGTTCTATTGGAAATGCATAGGTATTTAAGGTAATTATTCATTAACAAATTGGCTTTTATAAATGGATCATCATGTGAATAGTGTAATGTATTTCATGAGTCCAATAAAAGTTGGCGAGGGAACACATTTGTGAAATTTAAAATAAATAAATTATAATGGAATTAAAAATATAAATGTTTCCAAATGTTTATATAATATATTTTGCGACATAGTTATTTTATATAATGACATTAAAATAAGATTTATATATGTATAATTCATAATAATAAACATATCAATTAGTTTAACCCCTGTGTAATCTAGTTTTAACCTTTAACAATGTAATAAAATGTTATTATTTTTGAAATTTATTTGGAAGAAAATTTTAACTAAACATATTAAATATTGTTGAATGATATGATCTTAATTATATAATATATTTTATTAAATTATTATTATATATGTGGAAGGATTAAATTTAAAATTTTACCTACAAACATAATGAAATAGTGGGATTCCAAAAAATGGTTTTAATAAGCTCAATATTTTGTTATATATAAAATAATAAATTGAATCTAATTAAAATTATTCGATAAAAAATAATATATTTTAATCGATTTTTATTTTTATTTAATTAAAAAATTATTTTGGTTAATTTTTTTAAAAATTGACATTTCAATCAAATTTTTACATTTCATTATTCTTTGAAGAAATAAATTTCATGAAATTCTATAATTTTAAACCTAATGAAATTTTAAAACATTCATTGAGATTTTTAATTAATTTTTTTCAATTATAATTTCTAAATTTTTTTATATTTATTTATAATATTTTTGTAAAAAAGCCGATGAAAAATGGTTTCTAAAAAAATTAATTTCTTCAAGGAAAATTGTTGTTATATTAACACCATGATTATAGATTATAATTGTATGAAATTAAATTAATATATACAGATATATGAACCATCTATTTATTTTACTATATTTATCATTAGGGTTATTTTGATATAATAAATTGGAGAAAAATTATGAAAATTTAAACATTATTATGTTAAATGAGTTTTTTATGCCATAAAATAATCAGATTCTAAAATCCTTTATATACATGATTAAAAATAAATCATTTTATTATGTAAAACTAAATAAAACATATCTTAATTTGAATTAATGTTTAACAAATAATGGTACTTTTAAATACCTTTCGTTATTTCATTGATAAGACATATTATTGCGAAATCAATATTTTTGTTATTAAAAAATTAAATATTATTTGAAAAGTCCAAAAATTTCCTGATATTTTATTTTATATATATATATTTATGAATACATATCAAAATATTAACATAACATGAGAAAATTAATGTTTAAATTATTTACACAAAATAATAAAAAAATTAAATGAAAACATTTTTGAATTATACATGTTTATGAGGAATAATTTATGTTCATTAAAAATGGTCTACATATTTATTATGAATTGAATAGTAAATTTATCTTATATAGGGTATTTATAAATTTTTATTAAATTAATTAATATTATTCATTAATGAAAATTAAATGTTTATGGAATAATGGTAATATACAGATAATTATATTTCATGGATTGATTATTATTAGTATGTTTTTCTTGTATATGCTATTGAATAGTATTTTAATATTAAAATTTCAATGTGTTATATTCTCATCTCATCACTAAAATTCTTCATCTTAATAATAATTTAAAAATATTAATCAAGTTATTCCAAATAGACAATTTATTTTTTTAGATTCTATATCATACAAAGGTTTACATAAACATCATTTCGAAACGATGGAAACATTAGTATGAAGGTCATATAGTATAACACACTATTATATTCCCCATAGTAATAATTTATAATAAGTGATAATATATACATGGAATAAAATATTAATTCCCATATAAAGATGGATAATTATAGTGATCATTGATCATAATAAATTCCATGTACGTAAGAAAGTTAACAACTATAGAACCATAATTCTTTCATTTGGGAAATAAAATCAAATGATCGTAAATTATTATTATATGGAATCATTTTTTTAAGACCTTTTTCCTAGGTTAAATAATTTAATTATCAACTTGAATATGAAAATAATTAAATATAAATACATTGTTTCATTCTATTTTGTAAGAACAATTTAATGCATGTTTTATGATTTGAGAAATTATTTATTTATCTCATTCTATACGGATTTAATAATCTAGATACATAATTTTTTCCTCATGCATGTGATTAATTTTATAATTACTCAAATAATTACACAAAATTTTCAAATTATATTTATACTATCATTAAATAAAAACCAAAAATGGATTTATTAGTATTTATTAAGGCAATTCAAAAATTAATAAATCTTGATATGATGAAATAACACGTTAATCTACAATACAAAACACCAATACCCACTGATGAAAATAGATCATTTCATAAATAATTAATATTATATTTATTCAAATTAATCCTAATTAATGACGAATCCAAATGATTTAAAATATTTTATCATATATTAATCCTAGATAAATTTAATATTTATCTCTAAATAAAACCAATAAATAATAAGGTGTCCTAATAAAATGTCTCTACCCTAATAACATATGACAATAATGTATAAAAATAACATCAATAACTATTAATCCTTATTAAAATTATATATGATTCAAAATGGTAACAGAACTATTTTATTTTTCTCGAAAGTTATTTAAATAAAACAATTGATAAAAATACAACTAGAAAATAAATATTCAATCTAAATATGTATATAAACTAACATCAATTATTGGTAACAATTATTTCCAACCATGAAAAATTTCATAACCTTTATTGGAATTCATTTACATGTATAATTATAAAGAACACAACATTAGAGACAAAATAATTATATATAACTCAATTATGAAATTAATTGTACTTTAAGAATCAAATAATTTTTCACTAGTAATTTATTTCTCTATTCCACTTTTATATAAAAAAATTTCAATTCCATTTAGAAATTCTCTCTAGTGTTTCTTAAATATTTATAACATGAAGGCAATGAATCCATCACTTAATCATGATATTATCCACCTAGGCTCATAGGAAAATCAATCCATATTTTATTTTCTAAGACTAAGTGTTGGTTACCACAGAATTGTTTAATCATATATTGTGGAAATTGATAAGTCATAATTATAAAATATTTTACATATATAATTATTTTATTTGGTTTTTAACAATATCAATTTGTTCATCACATATATCAGTAGCATAATTATTTTAGGTTATAATAATTAAAATAGAAAATAAAGTATTATGTGGGAATAAATATTTTAGTTTTTAAAGATGATTTTTATGATTTTTAAATAACAACACCATATTTCCAATCAATGAAATATTTTTATAAACAAAGCTAATATATTACTATCAGCTATTTAAATCATTCAATATGTTCATTAATGATTTTTTGGAAAATACACAGGATACCTATCAAGTGTTTCATGTTATGGGTGAAGAGGGTTATTTTCATACATTTGGAGACTCCCTATTTGATGCACAATGTGGTGTATTTAATGTTATTATACATAGGTATAATAGTTCCATAGCCACATCAACAATTAGTATCTATGTAGTCATTTTATTTCTTATAAATCACTCTCTATATCATTGACAATAGTTAAATGATATTATTATATATCTAAAATTATCCCTAGGGTTCTAACTATATTCATTTAGTCCTAATCACCAAAAATAAATGAACGATCATCTGATATGAACTATTGTGTACCAATAATTTTACCCATACTATTTCATGATTAAGAAATTAAATATACCTAAATTGAAAACAATGATTGGGATGGCCTAGTTTATCAGAAAGATTCAATTCATAATAAAATAATCAAAAACATAATAAGTAAAAACAAAATAAATTCTCCAAAATGATATATTTAATTCATTTTAGCTCATAAATTTCCAAGTATATCCATGGGAATACATAAATTAATTATGTGTTCTAAAAATCCAAGGGAATAAAATGATAAAAAAAAGTAACATCTTAATCAGTGTTATAATAGGATATCTTAAAAGAGAAGCTGTGTAAGTCATCACATGGATAATAACATAATTGAAATTCTATCATGAGATCATAAAGACCTAGGAAATGTGGTATAAGAATATAACATGAAATAAACATGAGTTAAATCTAAATCCCAATACTATATCACATGGTGAAAAAACTACCAAAAATGATTTTGATTAATCAATAATCCTATACCTAGCATCTCATCTAACAAACAAAATTATCTTATGAATTATAGTAAAATTTATAAAGACCCAATTTATAATGTTCATGAATTATGTTTTCCACAAATGATAATTAATAATTTGAAAATAAAATACAAAATAAAAATTGATGGATATGTGTTAAAAAATATTTTCTAATATCATAATTAATGTATGTAACTCCCCGACCCTATTTTCCCAGAGTTGGTGCATTATTACATAACATTGGCATGATCACAAAAGTTATTATCTCAAAGGACCGATTAGTTTTGTAGCCATGAAACACTAGATACATTCATATTTTTTACAATACATAATGAAATAAAAACAACAACAACAACTTGTCACCATTGAACACACATATCCCATACATTATCCTTATAGGTCATTCGTAATACAATTCTTCACATCCTGGGAACAATAAAACATAGAAAGGGGTGAGCTCAGATGATCGGTAAGGATAACAATATTGTGGAAACATTCATAAACAAGTATAAATATTTAAGGTAATTGATTAACTAAAACAAAATACTTTTAAACATGAACATCCTAATAACATTGAAAAAATAAAATGAAATAATTCCATTTACATATTAATATGGATATTCTACTAGTCAAATATCCACATTAAATATCAATAACCACTTTCATAATGATAGAATTCATAATGCCAGACTATCATAACCACATAGTCAAGGCCATCTGCCAAGACTACAAATATGATTTTGACAAGGCCTTGTACGAAGACACTAGTATTTCTAATGGGACATACCGATGCATCAAAGAGCTATATCGGGCTCCACCCATCACTTACTAAGTCCAATTCATTCCTTATATGAAAAGGACTAAACATAACATAAACAATTCCCATGAACCATAAAATAATTGTATCACATAAAACATGCATAATAGAAACATAATATTTCCCCATTTCAATCACAAGATATAAATACAAGACATTGACATAATAAAAACATTATCAAAACCATTTTCAATACAAAAATAATTTAAATGTTAAAAATGGTATTTATTTTTCATTTTAAAAAATTTATTGCTTGTAGAGGAAGATGAAACTCAAATAATGGTCACAGTGGTGGAGAAGTCGTTCCCGCCGAATACGTAAGACAAAACATTCATTTTTTCATTTAGTAAAAACACTTCTCATAAAAATTTTAATTTTTAATACAAGTAAAATTAAAAGGGGTTTATAGACCGTATATAAGAAAGTTGTCTGTAAAAGAAAATATGCCTCAATGAAAGGAGATTGAGACGAAGTCCCATACCTTATGACTGACATGACTCGATCGTTCTTTAATATACTGAGTAATAAACTATAGTTAATTTCTATTTTCATAGGAACGTTTTTCATTTTGATTATTCCTTTTTCAACACTTATTAACATGTTATGAACATTATCTAATCATTTAATTTAATAACAGTCATTTTATCGATCCTTGGTAATTGAGTCACAAATATAATTCTTATAATTACAAGTTATTTATGTGGTAAAATATCCATTATATATAGAATTATATTCATGATTTAGATATCATATATATCAGATATATCCAGTATATATATGAATTTATAATATTACAGAAGATTTAGAGGTAAGAAATGAAATGCATCATTCTTTGAGATGGTAAGCCGCACGTACGCATAAACACTACTTTCATTACTATTTCTTATTTAATTGAATTAAATCACAATGATATAAAGGTATATTATAAATCTAGTATAATATCATATAAAATATCATTAACTCCATCCTTTATATGTACCACAAATTCCATTTACGATTCAAATCACTTTGAGGGGGCGGTAGTCCACACTTCCTAAAATGAAATTATCACATTTACCCATAATGGAAATCATAATGGTTTTCCATAAATGAAAAATAGAGAAGAATAATGAAAACATAAACATAAAATATATCAAATATAAATATAGTGACATTTTAATGGACACCATTAAAGGTGTTAAAAAAATATTGAATAATCATCATTTCATGAGGCAGTAATTCTCCACCCATAGAAACAGTATGATTATTAACCATTAGATGGAGGTTTTTTTAAGTGTAATAAGAATCCTTCTCATAAAAAAATCCATGTATATTGAGGATACTGGTGTTTCTACAAAAGAAAAGAATAAAAAAGTTTTTATGGGTTGTAGAAGTAAAATAAAATAAATTAAGTTAAGATAAATCGTTAACATTAGTTTGGGTAACTCCATTTGGATTGAACCAAAAGGACTATTTAAGTTCCATATTCCTAAGGTAAGGCTTTTAAGATGAAGCTGGGAAAGTTGAGAGGGTATTTGGGAAGAGTATGGCTGATCCAAATGGCTTTGAGGGTGTGAATAATGTGGTAGAGGTGGGGGCCTTTTATAAGAGGAGAGGAGGGCCTTTTTTGGAATGATTGAAAATATAATTTTATTATAAAATGTTTTTCGGATTATAAAGGACCTAAAATTATATATTTCTAAGATAAGGTGATAAGGGTTCGAAATCCACCCATACAATAGGTTTTTTACATGTTTTAGTCATAGATTTTACCTTATCTTTCATTACATTTAAATCGTTCATTAATCGTGTAATCGCTGCATCATCATGTTGTCATAAATAAATAAATTTATTTAATGTATAAAAATTAAAAAAAAATATTAACATGTTGTAGGAAATATTTTTAGCTTTCCACTGAATATTTATAGTAAAAAATATGACTTGTATAACCACTTGTAAAAATTATTTCAGTAAAATAATACATGTTTGTGACGTTTTTATTTTTACTTTAAATAAAAGGTATTAATGTTATAATCTTACCCAAGTGGCTCCATGGGGTCCCAAAAATTGTCCCATGGTTTTTCTTTGTCGACCATGACTCATCCAATAATATTAGTACATGTCTTATGATATTTTTATATTCTTATAATATCATTTGTACCTTAAATTACCCTAATTACCTCTAATCACAGTTAATAAAACTCAAAAGTTACTATTCACAAAAAAAAATTCATCCCATTAAACCAAGTTTTACATACTAATGAAAACCATGTATGTAGGATTTTTGAAATTTAATTCATATATGTGATAAAGTTTCATTAAAACGAAAAATATGTTTTCTTAACTACCACTTAGTGGTTTCAGTATTCATCAAAAATTGATGTTTTCCAGAACAATACCAAAAATTCTCCCTAAGCTATAATTATATCCCTAATTCAAAAATGATTCCTATTTTAAAAAAATTGAATTCTATAAGTTTAATTAATTAATTTTATAATTAATTCCCATTGATAAAACATATATCATGTTTTTCTGAAACGATATCAATCAAAAGATTGACAATTGTTTATGTCCAACTTCAATGTGAAATTAATTATAATGACCACCATTGGATAAAATGGTAAAATTTTATTGTAAATATACTTTAAAACCACTCAATAGTATAATTTATCACTATAAAATATTCTTATTAAAAATTTTGTTTTTAAGTAATTTTCACTATTCATTGAAAATTGGATGTTCTCATAAAAATAACAAAAATTCAACTTAGGTTAATTTCTAAATTCTAAATCGAAAATTGAAGTCAATTTTAATTTATAAAATTTATATAAATCAGAAAGTGGCTATTACTATTTATAAAATCTTATTTGATTAGTCGCAGTGTGTTAGAACTTGAGGTTGCGTACGAAACACGCTACTGTATTATTCAATGAGAAGCATACCATGGAAGCTTGGGGTGTTACTTTCTCCCCTCATTTAATAAATTATTTCCTTGAAATTTTAATTTGTTCTTTGATAATAAAATGTGGAAAATAGAAAATACCTTTGTGGAAAACCCATATCAAAAATAGGGTTAATAAAATTTAGTCTTAATAAGAGGGGAAGGGAAATGAGAAAGTCACCAACAAAATAGTGTTTCGAATAGGAGAACATTGGTGTAAATTATAGACACATAATTAGAGGAAAAACGTAAATATTTATAGGGATCGATTGAGGTCATCAATCTCAAACATGTGGAAAATTGAGGGCCTCAAATCCATCAATCTATGATGAAAATACCATCAGTTCAACAAAACATAATGTATTAAGATAACACATTTTTTTTAATATCCCTTCCCTAAATTTTAATAATTAATTTCTTTATAGAATAAGATATATATATATATATATATATATATATATATATATATATACGTGACAAGTAGAATTTAATCCTTCAACTAATTTATACCACAAACTCATCTTTCACTAAAATATACATTAGAACTCAAAAATATTATATTTTTCCTAATCATATAAGGTTCAAATATTATCACATACCATGGAAAAAAATATTTTGTAATAACCAGGGACATCCTGTAGGATAGTTGTAGATAATAAAGGCTTGTTGCACTATGATTGTGGGTTCAATTCGTCCAGCTTTTTCCGATGCGACAGGTTATCCCTCAAACTGCAGGTAGTACTTTTCCTAAAACAATAGTATTATAATATTCCGAAAATAATCTTCAGAAATGTTTTAACCATAAAAAATACTATACAATTTTCACCTTAATCCATTTCAACCGTTACAGTTATCCAAAATACCTCTGTCCAGACTCTCTCTAAAAGGACTATAAATTCCAAAATTTATTGTAACATCAGATTCCCAAAACAAAGTATTGTTTCTCTTGTTGTGACATAATAAAAACATGATTACCTTCATCATATTAAGACCATAATGAAAATAAAAAGTACTGAAATAAAATCCTTATATATATCACATTATTTTAATAACCATAATTTAGTTCTTGAGTCCAAATACACAAATACAACTATTATTCAGCTTCTTCTGTAGTAAGAGCATAAACTTGGCATTTCTCCCTTGTCCTTTTCTGAGGTAAGTTTCCTTGGCTCTTAAGGAATTCATTTTCATGATGCCCCATTTCATTAAAAAAATTTGAATTCAATAGTGTCATATACTTTCTTTCCCTTGAAATCACGAGTCTGGTGACATTTTTCACCACATTTTTAACAAACTCCCATTCCTTTTAGGAATGTACTGGGGTGTTTCATACCACAATTATCACATACTGGAAAATACTTCTTTCCCTTTTTATTTTTATCTGTCTCTTGCTCCACCGTTATCTTCTTCTCTTACATTACTTTGTTGTCATAAGACATAGATAATTCATTTTCTATCTTGATAGCACACAAGACAATATCTTCATATGATGATATGGTTTGTGATACTAATGCTCGATGGACAATTGGTTTTAACCCATAAAAGAAACAAACAATCTTACTTATTGGGTTACGTATATAATCTATAGCATACCTCACTAACCTTGTAATGTTAGACTCATACATTGTAACATTCTCATCCTCCTTTTGCCTCAGACTCAAAAATTTTCTTTCCATATCCACTCGATGGTCATGAAGAAAGTATTTTTCTACCAAAATCTCTTTAAACTCTGTCCATTCAATACATGAAACTTATTGATCTTCATTTTTATTTTGAATCAATTACCACCATTGATCTGCATCTCCAGTGAGTCGGTAAACTGCCACGACAACTTTCTTCCTTTCATAACTCCCTAAAGCCTATAATATTTTCTCTATGGAATTTATCAATTTCTTATATACTAATGGGTTTATACACCCATTAAATGTTTGTGTTTGTTTCCTAATGAAGTGGTCTACCATTGATCCTCCACATTGCGGATCAGGGTGCTCTATATGAGTAAGGTTATTATTCCTAGCCTGAGTGAGTTGTCCCAGTATGGTGATAAGATGATCAACACCAGTTTTATCACCAGCTCGAGTATAATTATCTTGAGCCAGAGGGAAATCCACAAATGGAATGTGTGAATTGATACGGTTTCTATTCCTTTCACTAGGATCAATTTCAAAAAAATATCATAAACTAGATTAGTTTATGAATCGAAATACATAATAACAAACCTGGAAAACACTTAACATAAATTGAATAGTTTATGGATATAATCCATAATCATAAAAATGTTTTCTTTGAGGAATTATATACTCATAAACCTTTCATAATGTTTTGTAAACAAATCGTGAATTATCTTATGCATATCCCATGTAACTGTCGTAATAAAGAGTGTAGAAAGGCCCATTGTCGTGTACTGGGATACCCCGGGTCAAGCCCCAAACTCCTTGAAAATGTTTTCACTGTTAGGTACAACTATGCCAGAGACGCCTCTACCTGCTCATATCTATACATAGATTTATTTCTCAGATAATACACAAAATTTCAATTGTACCCAAATTCTAGGATATTCTTATATACTAATCCTCGAAGACAATCTTAGGGCTATATGCTCTAATCAGTGTTTACCTAAATATAGTTTCCAATGTTAGTACTAACCTCCCTATGATACCAACTATAACTCCCCGACCCTAGTAACCCAGAGTCGGTGCATTATTAAATAACATTGGCATGGTTACAAAAGATTGTTTCCCGATTGACTGAATAGTTTAGTATCCTTGAAACACTATATGCAATCCTAAGTTTTACATTACATCATGAAATAAAAACAACAAGAAAATCTTGTCCCCTTTGAACACACATATCCCTCAGACTATCCCTACAAGTCATTCATAATACACTTCTTCACATCCTGGGAAAAATAAAAAATAGAAAGGGGTGTGATCAGATTCTCATTAAGGATAACAATATAGCGAAAAATTTCATAAACAAGCATAAACATGTAAGGAAATTGTATAACTAAAAGAAAATCTATTTATTCTTGAACATTAGAATAACATGGAAAAAATAAAATGAAATAATTCCATTTAATTATTCACATGTATATTCTACTATTCAAATATTCACATGCAATATCAATAACCACTTTTATAATGATGGAATGCATAATGCCAGACTATCATAACCACATATTCAAGGTCTTGTGTGAAGACTACAATTATGATTTTGTCAAGGCCTTGTTCCAAGACACTATTTTGTCTCATAAGACCTATCGATGCATCGAGGAGCTATTGCAGGCTCCACCCGTCACTTACTATGTCCAATTCATTCCTTATATGAAAAGGTTTAAACATATAATAAACAATTCATAGGAACCATAACATAATCGTATCACATAAAACATACATGAAGGAAACATAACATTTCCAGATTTCAATCACACGATATCATTACAACACATTAATATAATCAGAACATTATCAAAAAAATTTCAATACCAAATTAAATGAAAATTAAAACATGGTTTTTATTTTTCATTTTAAAAAATATATGGCTTGTAGAAGAAGCCAAAACTCAAATAATGGTCACGGTGGCAGAGAAGCTGTTGCCGCCGCGTAGGTAAGACAAAATATTCCTTTTGTAGTTTAGTAAAAACGCATCATATTAAAATATTTATTTTGAATAAAATTAAAATTAAAAGGTGTTTATACATCATATAAAACCATGTTGTGTCTAAAACATAATATTCCTCAATGAAAGGAGATTAAGATGAAGCCGCCTACCTCTTGTCCGACTTGACTCGATTGTTTTTTAATCTCCCTAATAATAAAATATAGTTAATTTATATTTGCTTAAGAATCTTTTTCATGTTAATTATTCATTATACATCACTTATAACCATGTTATGGACATTAAGTAATCATTTAATTTAATAAAGGTCGTTTTTTCCATCCTTGGTACTTGAGTAAAATATAAACTTCTTATAATTACATGTTGTTTATGTGGTAAAATATCCATTATCTCCAAAATTATATTCATTATGTAAGAATCATAGATATCATATATATCCAATATATACATGCATTTATAATATTACATAACATTTAGAAGTAAGAAATGAAATGCACTGTTCCTCGAGACGGTAAGCCGTACATACACATGAACATTACTTTCATTTCTATTTTGTATTTAATGGAATGAAATAAAAATGATATATTAGTATATTATAATTTCAGTATAATATCATATATAATATCATTAAATCCTTCTTTTATTCCTCCCATATATGGCATTAAAGATTCAAATCACTTTGAGGGGGTGGTAGTCGGCACTTCCAAAAATGAAATTATCGCGTTTACCCATAATATAAGTCATAAAGGTATTTCATAAATGTAAAATATAGAAGAATAAAGAAAAAATTTACATAAAATATATCATATATAAAGATAGTGAAATATTAATGGCCACCTTGAGAGGTGTTAAAAGAATATTGAAATATCATCATTTCATGAGACAGTAATTCGCCACACACAAAAAAAATATGTTCATTAACCATTAGATGGAAGTGTGTGTAAGTGTAGTTGGAATCCTTCTCATAAAAAAATCCATGTATATTTAGTATAATATTTTTGTTATAAAAGAAAATAACAAAAAGAGTCTAGGGGTTGTAGATGTAATATAAAAGAAAAGAAGTTCAGAGAAATCGTTACCTTTAGTTTTGGTAACTCCCTTTGGTTTGAACCAAAAGGACACTTGAATTTCCTTATGCCTAAGGTAAGGCTTCTATGATGAATGGAGGGATATTTAAAGGGTATTTGGGTAGAGTTTGTCTGAGCCTAGTGGAATTGATAGTGTGAATAAGGTGGTAGAGGTGGAGGGCTTTTATAAGAGTAGAAGATGGGCTCTTTTGGAAAGATTGAAAATATTATATTATTATAAAGTGTTTTCGGATTATAAAGGTCCCACTGTTATATATTTCGAAGATAAGGTCATTAGGGTTCTAAATCCACCCATTCAATAGGTTTTTGACAAGTGTATGTCTTAGATTTTACCTTATCTTTTCATTTTATTTAAATCGTTCATTAATGAGGTAATCGCTGCATCATCATGGTGTCAGAAATAAATTTTTTTATTTAATGTCTAAAAAATTATAAAAAAATGAACATGATATATTAAATCATTTTATATTTCCAATTAATATTTTTAGTCGAAAATATGACTTGTATAACCTCTTGTAAAAACTGTTTTAGTAAAACCATACATGTTTGTGACATTTTAATTTTTACACAAAATAAATGTTATTAATGTTATTATCTTACCCAAGTGGCTCCATGATGTCCTAAAAATCATCCCATTGTTTTTATTGGTCGTCCATGACTCATCCAATAAAAGTAGGAGATGTGTCAAGATATTTTTATATTCTTATAATATCATTTTTGCATTAAATTGCCCTAATTACCTCTAATTGCGGTTAATAAAACTCAAAAGTTACTATTCACCAAAAATTATTTTCATCCCATTGAACCAAATTTTACATAATAATGACAACAATGTATGTAATAATTTTGAAATTCAATTCATAGAAGTGGTAATGTTTCATTTTAATGAAAAATCAGTATTTTTTAACTACCACTTAGTTGCTTCACTATTCATCAAAAATTGTGGTTTTTCAGAACTATATCGAAAATTCACCCTAATATTTAATTGATATCCTGAATTAAAAAAAATATTTTTAAAAAAAAAATTCAAAAAATATAAGTTGCATTAATTAATTTTAAAATTAATTCCCGTTGACAAAATAAATAACGTGTTTTTATAAAACAATATCAATCAAAAGATTGACAATTGTTTCTGACCAATTTCAAAGTGAAATTATTTCTAATGACCACTATTGGATAATGCAGTGAAATTATATTATAATAATAGTTTAAAACCACTAAATAATATAATTTATCACTATAAATTATTTAGATTAATATTGTTGTTTTTAAGTATTTTTCACTTTTCATTGAAAATTAAATGTTTTTATAAAAATACCAAAAATTCAACATAGGATAATTACAATATTCCAAATCCAAATATGAAGTCCATATTGAAATATAAAATTTATAAAATTCCAAAAGTGGGAATTACTATTAATAATGGCTACATTGATTGGTCGCGGTGTGTTAGAACTCGAGGTTGCATACAATACACGCTACTGTATTATTCAAGGAGAAGCGTACCATGGACACTTGGGGTGTTACAATGTAATTTTAAATTAGAAGGAATTTGAAAAACTATCCTCATTAATTTAATTAACTATCCACAACAAGTTAAAATGACGATGAGTTATATTTAAGATAAATATATACATAATTTAGAAGTAATCACTAAAATAAGTTGTTCTGTTGATTAATAAAAACATAATTAAAGTATTACATGGAATATTTTTTAAATAAATTACACATTTTACATGGGAATTTAATTTACCAAAATTTACATTTTAATAATGTTTCAGAATTTATTTTATTTTAAAATAACCAAAGAATATTTTAAATGATGTCTCAATTAATGGACTATTCCTGATAGTGAAAATTTTCTTTTATTCCATATTAGTTAAAACAAAACATTCCATAGAATATTTAGAAAAAAAGTCAAAAAGTTTCATATTTATGGAGAGAAAGAATGATTTATTTAAAAAAAATCAAAAAATATCATATCCCAGATAAAAATTTCTTTAATAAATAATTATCTAATTATAAAAAATTTCTATTAAATAATTTATAGAAAATAATGATAAGAAACAGATAGAGTATTGATTTAAAATAATTTATAAAAACTGTATATATTATAAAAAAGATAATTTATTTTTCCCTATTCAATAAGGGATAAAATAAGAACCCAAAATGCCAAACACAGTCAAGATCAAATGATAATGAAATATATATTTTTCAACAAAATAATTTTATATGATTTCATGATAAGAATTCATAAATAAAATAATCAAAAATCAAAGGAGACTGTAACATAAAAACATTTCCACATTGGAATCATTCAAATAAGATTACCTTGGATAACATAAAATAATGTAAAACAAAAAATATAATAATGTATGTAGGGGTCATTATATAATATTTAAAAGGAGAATAATATATACAACAAAAATTAAATTATAATTATAAAATTTAAATATTTTTTATTGATGAGAAATTGAGATGAATAACATTTTGAATATAGTACCCTTGAAGAAGAAATAAATAAATCATATTTTTATTTGTGTCAAATGTAAAAAATAGAAATAATACATTAAATCCAAAATGTTAATTAATTAAATAATCTTATCATATCGAAAATATTGAATATGTATTTTGACACAATTTAACGAAATTTGATTATAAAATTCCGTACCACGAGTTCATCTCATCACAAATGAACATTATCATCCTAAATATTATAGTATTTTTAATTATTTAATTTATCAGAAAATTTTTTAATTTTTCAATTCCCTTTTATTTTATTTACTATCTATTTTTGTTTAATTTCATAATTAATTAATATTATTTTATTTATTTTGATTATATTCAATTTATATGTCCTAAAAGACTCTAGTAATTTGTAAATAGTAAAAGATGACATTATACAATCATCTTAAGAATAATAATCATTACACATTTATAAATTTTATTCATAAATAATATATTTAAACCAAAAACTAATGATGATTACAAAAAATATTCTACATTATAATAATAGATATGGCAGGTCACACATATTAAGGAGTAAATTTTTTTATTATTGAATTATCATATTGGAAATAGGATTAGTATTATTTTATCATTAAATATGATAATTATATCATATGGGAAATATAAATTCACTAAATAAACTAAAATATGCCATTAATATAAGGTGTTAATGAAAAATTAATCACAACACTTCATCGAGGTGGTAATCCATGTTAATGAATGAATGAAGTTATCAATTTTCAAGGAATTGAACGATATGATTTTTTTATAAATATAATTATTCACTATGTAAAATATTTCATTACAATAATATCTATAAATTATATAAATTATCTTAAATAGATTTCATTGGTGATGATGGTAAATGAATTACATCTGTTTGTTAGTCGGTAGACCTCTGTATACAAATAAAATTGGTTTGTATACACTCTTTTGGAAGAAGATATGGATTTAGGTTAATACACATACATAATATCATCATGGTTTATGGGAATTTTTTATTGATATTATACCTAATGGTTTTAATAAAACACTAATGTGTTGGATTTTCCTGTCTCATCCCCTAGGGCTCATTCCATGACTACCCCAAGACCACATTCCATTGTCCTGGGTTTGTTGACTATCACCTGAAAGGAATTTCCTGAAAATGGGAATGAATTTCCTCAAATACTGTACCCAAAAAATCATGGTACACTACATAAAAGTAAAACAAAAAGGATGTGTAAGGTGCAACCACAACTAGTAACCACAAATAAGTGTAACACTAAGTACATAATGTAAAGGGGGATGTAATACATGCCCTTCTGAAAAGATACAAAAAAATAGAAAAAAGAAAACAACTCCCAAGAACGTTTTCCAAGGATCCTACCTGAAGGGTAATTACATATCATCTAAACAACTCTCCACATTAACCAGTCACCTCCATGTACCACCTGGTCCCAAATACTATTATCTTAACCGAGATACTCGTCATTTCTACAAGACAATCCATGGTTCAGGAAAAACTTGTACATGGTTGATTATAACAATACCGAGTTCGGACCACGATACCTCTAATGGTCTCATAGAAATTCACAAAATAATAAACAAAAATCATGATTTCAATAAAAAATCACAATGAAAAATAATCATCTTAAAACCAAAAAATATGTTAAGAAGAGTAGTATAGATGATTAGTCGAGAAGCTAGATCATCTGATTCCTTTAAGAGGCACTTCTGATGACCATATGGAGTATGGACCACACAAGATCAATTGGTACTAACCTCGGCTAACCCACACAGGATCTAACCCTCTCATGATTGATAGGTAATAACCCCCACTGACCCACACATGATCTGACCCACATAGAATGGGTATGCGCTGACCCACATTGGATCATTGAGTACTGACCGACACAAGATCTTACCCACACAGTACTGGTATGGGTATAACCACATTGGATTGGTGAGTGATGTCCCCCATAGGATATGACCCACACAAGAATGATAGGTGCTGACCCACACATGATCGCATGGTACTATCCTCCGTATGATCTGTCTTCAACCTTTTCCTCACTACCATCCACTGGATTCCAGCTCATATGTTTCTTGATTATGGTAGAACCAATACTCGAGCCATAGGTCCTATTTTAAACTTCCCGAAGTCCCACAAATAAGAAACTCAATAATATTTCAGGTCTTAAGGGTTCCAACACAATAGGAGATGCGTCAATCGGATGCCCGATCTGTATGTTATTGGCATTTTAGTACAAGTGGACGAGTTGGATTCAGAGTTCATCCCACCATTCCATACTCCAATATTCTCTAAAACTATTACGTAGTAACTCAAAATACACTCTCACTCCCTCGATCCTATTGTCATATATGGTTTATGATATGAACTTCCAATTCACAGGTTACAGTCCCTTAAGCGTATCTGGGCCCGAGAGGGGTCCGGGATAGGTTCGACCTAGTCGAACTAACCTAGCAAGACCCCATCCTATATGGATCTGACCTGACCCATCTTAAACTAACATGGGCTGGCCCGTATGGGCTATTCCATGATAGTCAGTCAACTAGGTTGTGGCCGGCCCGTCCTGTCGGCTAGGTGCATCCCGCTGGGCAACACAGCCCGCTGCGCTGGCACTGCTCTCCAACAGGGTACCTTCTAGTTCTTGAATGCCTCAAGATGAGTTTTTCATCTCTTCAATTAGTAGAGCGATGTGGCACCACCCCATGTTCTCCGGGACCAATGAGGTGTGGGTCCTCCTCCAGTGGTGGCTTCGATTCCACAGGTCCTTCACCGCGGTGCGCGACGACAGGTCGTCTCATCAATGTGACCAGTCGGTTAACGGTCGCCCCTTCGGGTTCGTCGCCGCGCCAACTGGGGATGACCACTTCCACATCCGAGGAATGAAGACAACCACCCTCTTCTCTTGAAAAGATAGCTGGTTATGCCGTGCAAGTGAATCTTCTGCAGACGATCCAGTGAGCACAATTGTTCTGTTCTTCCTTCTTAACACGCCTACTGTCCTCCCAAGATTCCATTGTTGTTGTGTGCCTCTCAGTTTCAAGGATTCGTCAAGGTAGAACAACATGAATTCGAAAAATGCAATGATAATCACAAGTCAGAGTTTCTAGTCCTTTTTCATTTTGCCCTTTCCCTCCACATTAGTTTTATAACATGTTGGGTAATGTTATATATCATATTCAAATAATGATGAACCCCATTTAAATCCCTCACTTCAACCAGCTACAAAATCAAGAATGAGGAATAGAATCTAGGGAATTATTTGAAATAAAAGACAACCCCTACCTTAAAAATTGTTCGATTCATCATGGGGGTGGATGGATAATCTATAATTTTATGAAACCACTAACATTCTTTTATCCTGGTTTGATGCCACCCCAGATTCTGTATTCATCGGTGGAAGGTGTTGCGTCACTTCACCAGAGGATTCGTGCTTGGTGATTTCATGTTAATACTCCACCCCAAGACTCACATAAATAGATGGGGGAAGAATTGTAATGCCCTGAGAAATTAGTGAGGTTCATTTAATTATTAAAACTCATCATTCCCTAGTGGTGTAGTTACAAATAAAGTATATTGAATCCATAAATTGGTTTGACAAGTCATATATCCCCACCACCGCTACTCATATGCTGGGGAAAAAGAAATAAAATAATGTGTATTGTTATTTTATTATTTTTCTATAATCTCAAAATTTTAACGTTTTCTCCCGACCTACATCAGTATAAAAAATTATTCCCTTAAGTTAATCCTAGTTCTACGGATTCAACAGTTCCCTTAGATTTTTAATCTGAGAACATGTTCATATAATCGAAAATGCTTCCCACATGTTCCCTAAATGTACCTTAAAATAGTAAAAAAAAATTAATAGTCACCCTCGACCCGTGTTGGTCCAAGCTAGGCTTAACCTATGGGAAAAATGTCCTCACGATTTGAACTGTACTCTAATATTTTCAATACAAGTTATCATTAGATGTTGAATATTTTACAATAAATTAATTTTCACTTTATTATCTTATATACAGACAAAAAATAATATTCACTGGTGGTATATGCATGCCAATGTTAGGGTCTATCTAAGGAAATAATTCCCTCATGAGCATAGTGGTGGTATCATATTTTTAATTCGAATCATCTTTTATGAGCTATAGGAATTAGAAAAATAAAATAGTTTCATTTAATTATATAATATACAGTTATGCTATTTTTGCGTTTTCTCACTGGAGGCCAAAAACGACTAAAATTAAGTCACGCATAGGGTAAACCTGCCATCCTAAATTCAATGGTGACCTTAGTTTTCTGATCCGTCACCCATTTAATAGTTATTAATCATTCTCAAGAAAATCACCCACACATGCTATTTAAAGCGTAAAAACATTTCAACATATCATTATGGGCACTCCCAACCTCAGAATCACATGCCAGCAAATTTTGCAGTCTTGAAATATTTCCATACAATTAAAAAAAGTATACCAAAATTTCAAGGCATTACGTGGAAGAATAATGAAAACATATACACATGGTTACAAAATATACTTCTTCATGTGTAACATAGTTAAATATTTCACCAAAACAATCCCTATGCTCTATATTTGATAAAAATGTACTCTATGAAATTTTTTGGGAAGCATTAATGGATTTTAAAAGGTAACATTTTATCAAGAGGTATATTTATGTGTGTTTTGGAAGGAAGATTTTGTTTTCCTAATTAAGCGGTCTTTTGTAACCCAGATGGAAATTTACTAGAAGAAAAAAATTATAATTTCATTACAAACTAAAATGATTCCGAATATAAATATATTTTGAGGAGGTATTGGATGATGTATAAATATTTTTATAAAATTGGATTTGCATATGTAAAAATATAAAACATTCCATTATCATTAAATTTATCAACCGGTTACCCATATTTTCTATAACCGCTATCATTAATTTTTTCTATTTGTATATTACATTTTGAAAAATATTATGTTAAATATTTAGGATAATATTAATTATTATGAATCCAAATAAGAAATAAATTAGAAAAAATTTCAATTCTTAGAAGTTGGATAATTTAATTTAAAATTAAACTCTCAAAAGAAACAAAATATATCTTTTCTAAAGAAATCATTTTCATAATTATAAAATGTATTTATATAAAAAATAAAAATAAAAATAAATTTTTTTAACTAAATAGGATTTATAATAATAATATTTAACCATTTTTACTTTAAATTAATTATTGAGTGAAATTTATCCTTTTAATTTTATTAAATGGAAATCATGTTTTTATAAAAAAACTATATTTTCACTATTAATGGAAAATTTAATATTTTCATAAAATTATAAATTAATCACCATAAATTAGTTTTTTTATTATTAATATAAATATCTAATTTTCATTTTTAAAATTTATTTTAAAAAATTAGAAATATTTTATTTTAATTTTTTCATAAAATTCAATGAAAATTGTTTTTGAATAAAATATATTTTTTCCCAAAGAAATAATTTTTTATTATATCAATTACAAGTAAAATTAATTATTTTAAATTCCATTAATATATATTAACTATCAATATTATTTAAATAAATCATTATTTGGGATTATTTTAATTTATTTTTATGATGAAGCATTATAATCATTAAAATAGTGATTTTTTGACAAGAAATGAACAAATATTAAAATCGTATATTAGCATGACTTATAAGTAAATGATTTTATTTTTATAAAACATATTAATATTGAATAAAATTTTTAATTTAGTAAAAATAATTATTTTAAATTAAGTCAACATATTCTTTTAAATGAAATTATAGTTTTAAAATAATCTCTATCATATACTATTTAGTGAAAATATTAACATTCCAATAAATTCCCAATATTTCACCATAATGTAATTTATATAGGATTAATTTGAAAATGATTTCATTTTTATTAAATAATATTAAAAATAATATAATAAAAAATATTTTCAATATCTAAAAAAATATTATAAATAATTATTGAATTAAATATATTTTTATGATTAATAATTTTTTTTCAAGAAAATTTGAGTTCATATTTCCTATGAAATTATAACGATGTTTTTATTATGTATTCACATTAAAAAAATTTATAAACAATAACATCATATTCATATATGTCAATTCAACTCCAAGGGTATAATAGTAAAATTTATATAATAATATTTGATAGTTTTATTAGGCTTAGTGTTACATTTCTTATACATTTTCAACCATTTATTTTTTTAAATTTTGGAGGATTAACAAATATTCCGTCAAAGAGTTATACTAAATATAGAACATCCAATGGGGTCTATTTTTCCCATAAATAACTCCAAATATATTAAAATTAGTAAATAGATTATTTTTATTCCAGTACTACCCAAAAATGGGAAAGAACCAAAAGAATGGAATTTTAAGATCAAAAACATTAAACCAAAACAATGTACACCTGAATGGAAACACCCATATACATGTGAAATATTTTATCCACAATAATTTCACACATTTATAATGATTAAACATGTTTCCTCATTACATAATTATTCTTTTATTATCATTGGAAAAAAATTATATGCATACAACCAATGGTTCATGACTGATAATATTTAAAAATACAATGAGGATATCAAAACGTTTTTCTTGTCTATAATTTAAAAAGTAAATTTTTCTTACTCTCTTATATAGACAAGGAATATGATAATATTTTACAATGTTTTTCATATAACATGGAAAATAAATATCTTCTTAAATTATATAAAAGTACAAATAATATATATATTTAAATCAATTCAATAATATTTCAAATACCCTTATATAAGTTATGCTGCTAGGAAATATTTCATTTTGGGTATCAAGTGGTCTAGGTTAGTGAGGATTCTAAAAAAAAATTCTATTATCACTAAGACAACTAGTGCAAAAAAACATAGATTAGAAAGAGTAGGGTGTAAGAGTTTACTCATTATAATGGATCCCTACCACATGATTTGGCCATTTAATGCCCAGATTACCATATAAAAACATTCCTCTAGGGTAATATTTCATCCACATGGATGGGTGTCTACATCATCAATGGTCAACATTTGTATTACAAAACTAAAATCAATCTAATGGAATTTCATATGTTAGAAATAATAAAATAAATTTGACAATATAAAACATAATTTAAAACAATGTTCATAAGGAATTATTTTTTGTAATATATTATTAGAATCATAACAAAACTACTGTAGTTTACAAAATCATTGAAAATAATGTTTCATGAAAAATCCATAACCCATGTTTACAAACAATTATAGACCACAATTTCAAGGAAAAATTCTTTATTTTTTTCAGTTTAAGTGAAATTTAAGAAATCACACACCATAAAATGGAATTCATCCGTTGTAAAGAATTCAAAATATAGAGAGGTGAAATGTTTATATATGTAATAGGATGATCCATAAATAAAAAACTAACAATTTAAAGGGAATGTTTTATAAATTAACTTTTCATCAAAGGAAATCTAAGGAATGAAATAAGTGGAATATGATAAATAATAATATTCAAGAAAATGATAATGAAATACAAGTATAATTAGGGTAATTTATTATATCAAAACCTCAAACCACCATGAATTCATGTTGGCAGAGTTAGAATCATCCTAGATGATCATATGGGTTTAAATATGGATAATTTTTTTATGGAGAAGGATTACAAAATTTAACTGGTGTTATAGATGAAAATATTCTTATACCATTATTTTCCATAACCTTTCTAGATTCACTAGTGAGCCAGCATACCCTCACATATAGGAGTGTAGACTGCTGTCCTAGGGTGGAGACCCATCAGCTCACTGATGGATTCAAATTAATACTCTAGTAACATCCAATCCCACTATTTGGATGATAATCATTATACATAAAATTGAGGTCCACAATCTATAAACAATTCAAAAAACCCATCCAACTATATTTAAAAAATAAATTATACCATAACCATACTCGGTTAAATAATTACAAAATCATGAAATAAAGTTATGGTAGTGAAAAAATTGATTAATGATATGTGATAATTCTCCACACTTTATTACATTTTCACACATTAAATGTATGAAGAATAATGATGATCAATAATGATTTTAGGTTATTTACCCCATAATTAACATCTTATAACATGTCACATGATTTTATAAACTGTGATTCCAATAGAATCATACCAATGGCATAATAATCCAATATAGCAACAACTCACAAGATTCTATTATTTGAAATGTTTCATTATTTATAGCAATATTTGTTTCTATATTTGAGGTTTTCTTAACAAAAAAAACATATTAAAATTTATGATGATACTATTAACATTGAGTGTTTGTGAAATATTCTTCTACTAAGAATATATTAGGTAGTAAATCCAACATATATACAACCATTATATGATTTTCAATGATCTAAAATCATCCCACAATTCTATTAACTATATTTTCATAATTTTTGAGTATATTTTGACTTAACCAATGTGAGACTATTAATAACATATTTTCTCCAACTGAAAATTACAATGTCTTATAGAAAACATCCATAGAAAATGTCTACGTGAATTTATCCACCCCCAATCACATAAGAATCAATTAAATATTATTAATTGTTTCCTATAACTATGCTAGGTCCATTTAGTGAATCATCACTAATATCACAACAATATATAGGTGAGTTACATGATTACATATATAATTCTTCAAGTGGTTCTATATTAATGGGTTATTGTAAAATATTGTAATAATAAAAATCGACAAACCCCAAAATTATCTCCATATAACTAATCAAATCCAATGAATATACATGAAGTTTATCATATTGAATTTTAATAGGCCTTTATTGACACCCATTCATATAAGGATGATATGTTATTCTCAACATGACAGGAGTTCCCAATACCTTATTTACTCCCCTACAAAAATGATATGTACAACTATGGTAATTTTTAAAGATAATGACCACTGGACAGCCATGAAACATTATGATATATTATTAAAACATAATCTTTATTTATGTTACATTAGTGTTGTCACAGAGAAATATAAAATGAGCTAACTGGGTTAAAAGGTAAATCACCAACCAATTTCCCCTCTTTCCTCATAGAGTATAAGGTATGAAAAAAATACATTACTATATCATTCCATTTCCATGTTATCATACGGAGAAAACATGCCCACATAGATAGATTTTTTTTCTCATTTGTGATATTATGAATAGTGTTTCATCAGATACAAATTTGGTCACATATTTTTTCATACCAATAAACTAGAACATATAACTCATATAATAATACATCATCATTGTCAAAGGGTGAAAATCCCACAAATAATTATAAAAATAATACAACACGACCATTCTCATACATAATGGGGAAATATAATAATTCCTGAAGAAAATAATACCTTCTAGGGAGAGAGGGAATTCACTAATGATATACTTACAATTTAAATAATCTCTAATATTGTTAAATAGGTTATATTTTAGATACTATAATATAATAATCATAAAGAAAAAAATGTGATTAATGGACACATTCTTTAGTACCATAATAGGACTTTCCTCCTTAATTACCTAGTGGATAAATGAAAATATTCAAATTATGTTTTATTCAACCATTACATCCTTCATATCTATGATAAAAATTTCTAGTGAATACTACCAAAAAGCACAATATCCATCATTGTGGTGTATAGATTTTATATGTTTATCATATATAGGTTTTCCACTAATCACCATATACGGAGATTCAAATCATTTAAAAAATATATATACCCCCAAACAATTTTGTAGACTATGAATGATAATATTCTCCATGAAATGATAATTTCACCATATCATAAAGGAGTTCACCATAGTATTTAGTTCCAAATCATGATTTTGATAATTTAACTCATGAGATAAAATATAATATGATCCACAGTATACCAAAATATCTCCCTACATAAGGATATAATCCAAAACAATAATTGAATCCTCCAAAAAATCAACATAGTTATTTCGAGGATATGGTTTATTGTGAATTAATTGTTTGTTCAAATGTCGCTTCACTTCATCAAATTATGGTTCACATATAGAATACAAAATGAAAACACCCCCTTAATAGTAATTTTAGAAAAAGTTAATGAATGTTAGGATAAATACTACACAATGTGAAGATAATATTCTTCCAAACCAAAGAATCGTCAAATCATAAAGACATTAAATGGTTCATACCATGACATGGAAATATTTAAATTCACAGAGAGAACTATGATACCATGATTTGTGATAATTCTTTCTATTTAATTATATTCTAAAACCTAAAATTTGTAATTTTATAATCATTAATATATACAGTGACCCCATGGGATTCATAAAATTGGTCTCAAACGATAAACATGATATCTTTGTTCATTGAGTGAAACATAAAGGAATACATAAACACTATGAGAAAATATTCAATACATTGTTGATAAATTTGGTACAATATATATATGAAAACATTGTGATAGTTATTTGGGTTAAAAAGTAACTTTGTGCACTCAATATGTATATAAATACTCTTGATGGTGGTCTTTATAATATTTACGTCATTAATCTGTATATATTCATAACTAAACTAAAGGTCAACCTTTTTAAACCACATAACCCCATTAAACTAATCAAATAAATATTAAATAAATAGTATCTGATATTTATTCTTGATCCATAATCAAATGGGAATCTACTAAAAACACATTGATTTAGATTTATATTATCCTGGTTGGAAAAGAGAAGATGCGATTCCTAGGGTAACACACATGGTTGTATAAAGACCCTGGCTTTATGATTAAATAATTTATTTTATGCCTCTTTCAACTCAAATAGAACAATATTTTAATTCATTATATATATGTGTTTTCTTATAAAATCTATGTTTATTGAGAACTAAAATTAAATTCATAGAGGAAAACTAGTATTGTTAAATAAAAATACTTCACAAATTTATAGAGAGGTAGATTATGATCACAAAAAAAAATATTTTTATCAACTTTTTATTGTAGATATGAATAAAATCACACTAAACTGTAAAAATTGGGTCCCAACATACTATAAATCGTATCCCATTATCATTGAAACACTTTGGTATTTTTAGGGGATGTAACGTTCACTTGCTATTGATAATAATCAATCTAATTCATGTTTGAAATCAGAATTCTATACCTTATAAAACATAAAAGGCTCCCAAATCATGGAGAAAAAAAATTACCAAACTAGAAAAGAATCACCCAAATATAAAGAGGATGTTGGGAATCATAAAATCGTAAATCATTATCATTTCAATATGAATGAAAAATTCCATGATGAAAGGAAAGAATAACATTTAATGTTTCAAAATGTATAAAATATTTTTTGATAACAATTTTGTAGTGGAATCGTATTAAAAATAGAAGATGATATCGAAGAAATAAAAACATATCATTTCACAATCACATGAATCAAATAATCATGCATTTAAGACTCGTTCACTAAATGTATCTAAATCATTCTATAGGACTTTGGATGGGACCCCCATGTCAATAATGTTATCCACTTCATCAAAAATCCTCTTGGTAATAATAATAATATAATATAGTGAGAAGATGGAAAATCCTAATATATCATTTACAAAAGAAAATGAAATAAAAATAAACTCTATATCATTATAAGGTAGGGTAAAAAGTTATTTTCTTTCCAAATATTGTCATTGTGTTAATAATCCATTTCACTAATCATGATGATTGTCTATAAAAAGGACATTGTAAAGAAACAGTACTATTGACACATTAGAACATACATCAATTTTTTATCCCCATTTAAGAATAACTAAACATACTAAAAATGATAAGAGGAATACAAATATTTTTTGAATTTTTACCTTTGAAAATACCCACAAAAACAACATTATCCAGTACTTTTATATAGGAAGAAAGTTTTACCTAAAGTAAATGTATCTTCATATCGTTCGAAGACACATTTGAAACCTATGAGGCTTCACAATAAAATTTAACAGAACCTCAACTGAGGACAAATAAACCTCATTAATGTTATTTCTATATTATATCATTGTTTATCAATTATCTATATGTTAGGTACTCAATTTTGTTCTCTATTTTAATAGGATCCATGTAGAATGTCATGGTGAATATGGACTTAATTTCATTACACTATAAGATCTTATACATCTTCGTAAATACAAGTATTTCATTCCACATTTTAGTCATTATAACATTTATATTAATAGGATACTAAAACTTGACAGAAATCATGGGTTCCCACTAAATAATAGAGCCTATAATTTTCTCTCATCAAATCTTAATCTTCTGAAGGAATGTTCTTTATATAAACAATACTAGTTTCTATTTAAGATTTATTTAGGGTAGTTTATAATCCTTGTCCCAATTAATATTTTTCTCAATTGAATGATAAGTGATGGGTTGCACACAATGGTCTGTATCTCAGGATGTGTGCACATCTAATTCGATGCTATTAATATAAATTCTCGGTATTCACTGATAATTAATAATGGTGTTACCCTTATTTGGATTCTATATGTGTACTCGAGTTTTCATTATAATACCCATCATTATACAAAGGGAGACAATAAATGTTTTTCTCATGAATCTATTTACGTTTGAAATAAAATGACACAACTATGATTATTAATAGTATCAAACAAATATATTGATATTATTAAAAAAAAATTTAAAACCAATTGATAAAATTTTCTGATAAAAAATGGTATCTTAAGACTCATAATAATGTTAACAACCATGGACCACTTTCACAATAAACCCATGATCATTAAACATTTCAATATATTATCTACCAAGACATCCCAAGACTCACACTAAAAATGATGAATGAATAAAATCACATTAATAGTTATTTTTCAGGAACTATCTTTATTTAAAAATCAATATAAAACATGATATAGTTCTGATACATCCCAAAGGGTGTTCCTAATGGACATGGTTTTTTGAAAATCACTTGGATATCTAAAACAAGTTTTGGGAGTGATTTTTCTACAAAATGTAAGAAACTATTCATACATGAATACAAATTATGTGGGTATAAAAATACATTTAAATATAAGAAATTTAAAACATGTATTTAAATAATGTTTCTAAAACATCAACAAAATTAAAAAAAAACAAAAAAAACAAATCCCTATATGACTTGTAGTCACTATCGCACTCCCAAAACCTACGAATAAATGTAATCAGCACCACGATGAAGGTTATTACTTGTAAATATATCTAAAAAACATGACCTATATATAATATATAATAACATAACATTAATCATTCCATAATCCTGAATTATCGCTGGAATTAAAATTGAGAATCTTTTTATGTTCTGAGTTTTATTGAATTAGGCCATAACTATTACATTACTTCACAAAAAATATAATGCAGACACATCTACTCTATCCATTTTATTCACAATAATAAAACACCTTATATAAAAAAGAAATATTTTCATGATATAAATATTATTTAATAATTAATTTCTCTTACCTTTCCTTATACCATGTGAGAAATATTTCAAAAACATGGGATACACATAAAATGCGCAGTAAGGGTTATAAAATAATTAAAGAAACCATTAGTACATAAATACATATAAATCAATGAAACCATATATTAAATTCCTAAAACATAAGCTCTTTATCATACCTCCTGAAATAAGAAGATTTATGAGTATCACACAAAAATCATAAATCATTATCATAACATGTGGAATCCATGACATACTTTTATTGTATCTTTCAAAGCTGCATAGGGAGTTATATTTTGAATACCCACCACATTATATTTTCTACGTCTCATAAGAGAAAAACTAAATTTCACCTCTTTCACATTACCCATTGCATTGGTGATCTATCTGGAGCTCACCTTCCCTTGGTGTTTTATTGAACAATCCATATTCAAAAAAATTTCCAATAACCATAATGTGATCATAACACATATATAATAAAAAATGAATGAAAACATTTATCATTGGAAATAAAAATATATCATTTAAAGAAACCAACATAATCAATGATTTATAAAAACCCATTTTAGAAGAAAAAATATATAAAAATATTATTGGTATTTATTTCCCTTTTAAAAAATTAAAACTTTTTATGGAAGCCAAATTCCTAATAATACTCGTGGCAGTTGAAAGGTCATAGTCATCGCGTAAGTTGAAATGAAAAATTATTTTTTTGTTTCTTAAAACCATTCATAGTAAAAATGATTCCCTTTGAATGAAATTAAATCTCAAAATTGTATATACACTATATATAATAATGTCATGTATAAATAAGAATATATCTCAATTAAATGAGATTGAGTCAAATTCTTGTGTGTTGAGTCTGGCTCATCATGGATGATCCTTTTTCTTCTTGATTTATAAATATAAGATAATTTATACATGATTATTAAACTTTTCCATGTTTATTATTCTATTCACTTAAATTACTTCCGTGTTATAAAATTACATACTTATTTAAGTTCATATTGGTCGTTCTGTTGATATTCAGTACTTGGGTAAAAAATGAACTTGTTATAATTACAAATTGTCCATGTGGTTAAAATTACATTATCCATAGAATGATATTCATTATTTAAATATCATATATATACATTATATATATGTATTTTTAATTTTACATAGCCATTGGAGATATGAAATGATATGCATCGTTCATGGATACGATAAGCTGTACGTATGAATGAATGCTACTTTAATTTATTTTTCATATTTATTGGAGTGAAAAAAATGATAAATTAATATTTTATAATTATAGTTTAATATAATATTTTATATATGTTACATAATTTAATTAATTCCATTTATTATATGTTCCATGTAACGATTGAACAAGTCATATCACGTTGAGCAGGTGATAGTCTGCACTTCCCCAAATAAAATTATTATATTTTATACATTATGGAAGGAATACATGTTTGATTTAAATAAATAACACTATAATAGAGAAAATATGAATATAATATATGTCATACAGAATTATAGAGTCATCATAATGGCTTATATGAGTAGTGTTTGGGGGAAATTGAAAAATAATCGTTTCGTGAGGAAGTAGTTCGTCGTACTAAGAAATATTTTGTTCATAAACATTAGATAGAGGTGGGTGTATGTTTAGTTTGAAAAATTATCATAAAAATATATTAGTATGTTTAAGATAATTTTTTTTAATAAATGAATTATAATATAATAGGTAGTGAATAATTTAAATAATAGAATGGAACTTTAGAGAAGACACTACCTCTTTATACATGTAACTCCCTTTGATATGAGCCAAAAGGAAATATCAAATTTCCTTCTACATATGGTAAGTAATTTAAGAGTAATTGTGTGATGATGGGAGCTTATTTTGGTATATTATGGATTATTCATGGTTCTTAAGAGGTTTGCTGGAATGGGTAGGATTTTTTTACATTTTAAGAGGGAGGAGGGGAAGTTTAGGACAATTTGAAATTAATATTTTATTATAAAATTATTTTCAGTTTAATAAGGTACCAACATCATTTATTTCAAATATAAGATTCATTGAGTTCTAAAAACACTCATAAAATAGGTTTAAGACGAGTATGGGTCACAAATTTAATCTAATCATTTAGCTTTAATCCTTACAGAACTAATTAATATCTTACAATGTCTTCTTGTATATTAATACTATATGGTTAATATAGTCACCATAAAATTCTATTCCAACATCATGTGGTTCATTAATTACATTTGAAACATTATCTATGAAATTTTTTCCTAATTGGATATTCTTATGACTATTATATCATTTAATAAAAATTTAATTGTTTTAAAAACTCATTAATGTCAAGTTTTATACTATTAATATCATGGCTTTTAAAAAAACCAAAAAAATATGATTCATTCAAAAAAACTTCATTAATTCAAATATAACAAGCCACACTCATTCATAAAATTTAGTTTATGGATTAAAAATGAATAATGTAAATTTATTTTAATATTTATAATCTCATTTATTTAAATCATTCATTAATAATGTAATCCATACATCATGATCGTGTCATAAATATATTTATTTATTTTAATTCTAAAAATTATAAATAATATAATATAATATATGAAATATTATTATATTTCTAATTAATATATATGGTCAAAAATATTACTCCTAAAATCTCATATAAATTTTATTTTCATTAAAAATTCATGATTATGTTTTATTTTTATTCATTTTAAATTAATTCTTATAAAATGACATTTTCTCATCAATGGGGCTCTATGGGGTCCCAAAATTGACCCTTGGATTACCATTCTCCGAAATATATAATCCAGTAGGATTATGACACATTTTAGGATAGTTTAATATTATTATAATATATTTATTTTATTTTATTTACCCATATTTACCAGTTTTAACCTTTAACCATTGCAAATAAATTAATTTCGGATGTTACAATTCACAATGTCTAAAAATAAAAGATACCTACTTAAAAAATTTGGACATCATAATTCCAAATATATAATCCATTTTTCTAAATTCAAAACACAGAAGACGTAGAAATTTATTTGAAATTATTTACCATTGTCAAAACAAAAAAACTATGTTTTTACGAAGTAAAAACAACCGAAAGACTTACATGTGTTTATGTCCATCATCAATGTGAAATTCAATCTAATGAAAACAAATTGGATTAAATAAAATAATATAATCCTATTATACATTAAATGAAATTAATATAGCATATACCTATATATATAAATTATAATAAAAGTCAGTTTTAAATAAAAATGTTGTATTCTAACCTATTCATTAATAATTGAACATTACAATAAAATTACCAAAAAATTATACAAATTAAATTTTGATGTCATGAATCTATATAAGAAAATTATTTACTCATATAAAACATATAAAAGTGAAAAAATAGAGTTAAATATTGTTCTCCATCAAAAAGAGGTAAAAAATCCTTTAAAAATATTATAGTATTCCATTTTTAAAATTTGATAAATTATTCTTTAAAGCATAAAATATTTATCAGATAAAAGTATATATATTTAAAAAACATGTATAATCATATTTTAGTTTGTTATATTCATTCCCAGAAATACAATGACTAAGAACTAATAACCATTCAAAATAATAATATTATTAAATTATTTTTTGATATAACTCAATATTGTGAGCATTATAAGATTTAGAAGAAACCTGCTCATGTGTGTCGAGTACGATATTTTACAATAAATACCCATTAATGTAAATTTAATATCATATTAAAAAATATTAATAAAAATGAAATATTAATATTCTATAAATACATGGGTTGTTACATCCTTTACCCCTTTGGGAAATTGCGTCCCTGAAGTTATATTCACTTAAATAAGTGGGGGTATTTAAACCTCAGGGAATTTTTAGATTCCCAAGTTTCCTTTTCAACAATATTGTTTTTTCACAATATCGTTGCATTATTAATTACATTATTATAAAAAAATTTCTATCTTCGGTAAAAAATTTGGACTGGTTGTTCCTCAATAGAAATTTTCGCTTCTAACTAATCAACATCTAGACTCAAAACATGAGATGGATCCAGATTGTTATTTCTCAACGTTAAAACATTAAAAAAAATTTGTAACTAAGAAAAACATGGTGGTAAAGCCACACAGTAGGAAACAAATCCATCTTTCTCTAGGATTTCATAGGGTTCAATGAACCCCGGACTCAGTATTCCCATTGTACCAAAACACAACATACTTTTCAATGGAGAATCATTGAGAAAGACATGATCACCTATATAAAAAGAAATATGTATCCTCTAGTTATCTAGATAATTTTTTTTCTTTTTTGAGATATTCCCTTGTGCTTCTGAATTAACTGAACTTTTTCTACCATCCCTTCTACCAATTATGCTCCAATCAATATCCATTCACCTGCTTCGTCCCAAAAAACACGAGTTTGAGACAGCTTTCCATATAATGCCTCAAATTATTCCATCTATATACTAGAATGAAAATAAAATTATAAGAATACATAACCAATGAAATATGTTGGTCCCAAATTCCCTGGTAATCCATTAATTAATCACAAAGTAATGTTATAAAACTTATAAATTGATTGTTCTAACATTCCATATGATTGAAGAAAAAATTTGTACTGAAATTTAATTCATTTTCAAATTACTTTTAAAGGGGTTTCAAATTTTTAGAAGTTATCCTAGAATCTCGATCAAATATAGTGGAGAGAGGAATTACATGTAAGCTGACTACCATATTAATATATAATAAAGAAAGTAGATCTAGATACAAAGTTTCTCAACTCATAAAAAAATGATTAGATTTAGTCAATCTATCCATAAAAACCCAAAATTAATTGTAACCTCGGGAAGACATTGGTAATCCCACTAGGAAATCCATGGTAACATTTTCCTATTTCCACTATTTAATTGGATAGGGATGACGAATCACTTTTGGAAACTGTTGTTCTGCTTTAACTATATGACATGTTAAACACATCATAATAAATTCTGTAATATCTCTTTGCATTCCATCCCACCAGTAATACTCTCGATGATGTATGTACATTTTAGTATTGCAAGGATGAATAGAAAACAGATAAATATGAGCTTCACATGACAAATAATTCTTCAAATATGAATCACAAGGAACTCATAACCTCTTTTGAACCTCAAAACATAATATTTACAAATGTTAAATTCAGTTAATATTACTTTTCAAAACAACTATACATTTTTCTACAACTCACTATCTTCTTTGGATTATTTTTTAATTATATATGAGAGAGATGATTTCACTGCCACATTAAACAAAAAAGTGGAATTCCTTACACGAATAACTTTCAATCCAAAATTCATCACATAAAAAACCCAAGGATCTCATTCAAAATGTAGAATTGTTAATGTAGAATTTCACATTCTACTCAAATAATCGTCTGCTTTTTTTTTCATTTTCCAATTTGTAATAGATCGTGAAATCATATTCCATGATTAATTATAGCCATCCCCGATATCTCATGTTTAATTATTTCTGAGTGAATTAATACTTCAATCATTTGTGAATAGTATATATTTGACACATTATGCCATACAAATGATGCCCTTAAATTTTTATTGCATATAAAACAGCAGCTAATTTCAAATATTGTTTAGGGTAATTTAACTCATGATTTTTAAACTAAAGTGAAGCATATGAAATTACCTGACCATTATACATAAGGACACAACCATGTACTTTTAATGAAGAATCACTATTTATAACAAATTCACCATTTCTGGATGGCGTTTTGAAATACGTAGAATTCCCAAGTCTTCTTTTAAAATCCTGAAATTATTTATTACATTCTTTTTTCTAGATGAACATAAAACATTTTAGAGTTAACATAGTAAGTGGTCTAGGTCACCTTGAAAAATTATCAACCAAAATCCTATAATAAACTACTAATCAATTAAAACTATGAATGTCAATTATATTTTCATGTATTTTCAATTTGTAACAACATTTTTTTTGAATGATCAACTGTTACTCCATATTTAGAAACAATGAGACCATGTAATGAAAATTTTTATAACCAAAACACACTCTAGATGAATTTCCCATACTGTTTCCTTTCATTTTTGGTTTGGAAGAAAACACTTAAATTACATTCTTGCTCTTCTTTAATTTTTGAATATACAAAAATATCATTAATAAGAAGAACAATAATCTTATCCAAGAACTCAATGAAAATTATATTCATAGGATTCATGAATAAATTAGGTCAATTGGTTAACCAAAAAGGCATAACTATAAATTCATAATGGACGAATATAGTATTCAATGTGGTCTTTGAAATTCCTTCTTCTTTTAATATCAACTGAGTGTATTAGGAGAAAACGTCAATCTTCGAAAAATACCGGACACCCTAGAGAAGATCAACATAATCATTGATAAGTCGAAAATGATACTTCTTCTTACCAGTTATAATATTCAAAGCTCAATAATCAGATCAATGTCTCATTAAACCATATAACATTTTAACTTACACGATAGGAGCACCCAATGGTGATGTTCTGGGTTAAATGAATCCTTTATCAAATAAATCCTACAAATGATTATTTAACTATAAAATTTCAATTTTATACATTCAATAAGGGGGTTTTGAAATTGATTATCATCAAGAAATTAGTCAGCAGTAAATTCAAACTCCTGATCTGGTATTATACTAGGAAATTAATTAGGAAAAACTTTATTATACTCATTAACCCTTAGCACATCATTAATAAGAACAGTTCTTCTGTTTGAAACAATATGTGCAAGGTTAGATTAATTTATATCTATTAATAGTTTATTATCTTCTTGATATGTTATCAAATGTAATGGATCACTCTTATAGACAAACTAAAATTCGTTGTGAAAGGATACCTCTATAGATTTGCAGTCTATCATAGCATGATAAACAAAACCCAATACACACCGAAAAAACATCAAATAGTAATAGGGGAAAAATATTGTTTCAACGTATATTATTTTTGTAATCAATTACACAATGGTCTTATAATATCTTCTTTAATCAACATTTCCTCTAGGTGTTTTTACCAAATGTTAACGATTTGTATCTAGAGATTGAATTCATAAATTACTAAAAAAATTCATAGAAATGGATGAATGTGTAGACCCTGATCAAACAATAGATTAGCATAATATTAATGATAAAAAAATGTATCTTTTAATAAATCATTTGAGGGCCCATCATCTAATAAAGTTGTTGCAATAGACTTCAAAAACACAATTTATATGTAGTCTAACTGATTTCCTTCATTTGAGTTTTTAATTGGACAATCATTTTCATAATTTCTCATTTCATTGCACTAAAAAGATTTTATTGTTTGTAAATCAAATTCAGACATTCCATTTCACTATTGTTTTTCAATGAAATTATGAACCTTATGTCCAATTTAAATACATCTAAAGAACTTACCAGAATTCAAAACGCATTCCCCATTTTATTTTTTACCACAATTTTCACAAATTATAAACTTATGTTTCATATTATCATACTTTTTTGTCGAGTTCTTCCCTTTCATTTATCACTGTGAGCTCTTATTCAGTTGTTTATCAAAGGACACCTGATCATCAACAATCTACATTTCCACCTTCTCTGCTCATCGAACTAGTTTTTCATAACATTTGAAGTCATGATAATCAAATTCTATTTGATTATATGGATTAAATATTTAGTTAAAATAAATGATTTTTATATTAGAATGTGTTTTGATATTTGGAGCATAGTAATCTGGTCGAGTAAATATTTCATCATAAGTAGCCAATGAGTCAACCTACCGCCTCAATTCATTGAATTTTTTTCTATCCTTGGTCAAATCGCCTTATGAAAATATTTCTCTAGAAACATACCATTAAATTCATAATAATCAAGAGAATCAATCTTCCCACTAAACATACTATTTTTATTAATCGACCACCACTAACCGACTTCACCTTTAAAAAGATAAAAAAACTAAACTTTTGATGTTTTGAACACCGCATGACATTGAAAATATTTTATAGTGCTTTATCCACCCTTTAGCTATCACACGGTCATATGATCTTCAGAATGGTGGGGGATGTTTCCACATAAAATTTTCCACTATAGACATTTTTCATTTATGGATAATTTGGTTGATCTCTTTCATGGATAAAACCACCATTTATATCCTGAGACAACCATTCCATCACTGCTACAAACTATTAAATTCTGATTTCGAGCATCTTAGGTTGATGATTTAGAAGGTTGTTTTCCATTGGATTTTGTTCCATGAAAGCTTCCATGTTTCCTCTATGTAAAACAAATATAAACTTAGAAATATATTTGGAAAAGAAAAACATGTTAATCTTAACATGATTTATCATTTCAATCAGACGAATAATTAATATATGCACATTAATTTAACAATATCTTAAATCATAATGGGGTCTAAATAGACCCCTAATAAAAACAATAAGACCCCAGCCTTAAACATTAGATAATCTGGAGTTTTGTCATGAATTAACATTGAGGATTTCTTCCGAATTATATTTTTATTCAATTAGTCAAAAAAATATTACATTAAATCTCAATAATTACAAATAAGACTCTTTTAATCTATCCAATTTTTTCAGAAGAATAAATATCCATAAATAATATAAGAATTATTTTCATTATATAAATCTTCAAAAGTTATTAATTTCTATAACTCTTTTTTATACCATGTGAAAAGAATTTCATAAACATTGGATGAGCATAAAAATATCAATAAAGGTTATAAAATAATGAATGAAAACCTTAGTCCATCAGTAAATATAATTAAATGGAACCATAATTCTCACTCATAAAATATAATCTCTTTAACATACCTCATGAAATTATATGACTTATGAATAACATAGAGTAATCATAAATCATTACGGTATCTTGTGGAATACATAACATACTTAAATTCTATCGTTCAAAACTACATAGGGAGTTACATTTGGAATACCCATTATAGTATATTTATTTAACCTCTAAGTAGAATCATTAACATTTACCTCTTTTACATTACCTAATAAATTAAGTAGATATCTCCATCTCACTAGCCCTCAGTTTGACATGGAACCACCTATATTTGTTAACAATTCCAAATAACTATTACATAATCATTACACATAAAATAAGCATAAAAAATATAACATTTACACATCACAGTCACAATATATAATTTCATGATATTGATATAGTCAATGAATTCTCAAAACCATTTTCATTACCAAAATATGTAAGAAAGGTATATGGTATTTACTTTCCTTTTCAAAACATTATATCTTGTTAAGGATGCCAAATACCATAAAATACTTGTAGGAGTGGAATGTTCATTGTCATCACTTACGTTAAAAAGAAACCTTATTTTTGTTGTTATGATAAAAACATTGTATAAAATTAGAATATTCTATTTCAATGAAGATAAAATTAAAATGGGTTTATATACCTTATAAATTAAATTCATATATAAATAACAATATTCCACAATGAACAGAGATTAAGACGATTTCCTTAACCTTCACTATGACTAGTCACATTTGTTCCTTCTTCTTATTGAATAATAAACATAAGTTAATTTCCACTTACTACAAACCATTTTTCAAGTTTTGTATTCCCTTTGTATATCTTATTACCACATTATACGAAATAAATAATTATTTAATTTAATATAAGTTGTTTTGTTGATATTCTCTTTTTTAGTCAAAAATAAACATGTTATAATTAAAAATTGTCCCTATTGTCAAAATTAAATTTTCTCCAGAAAGATATTATTTATTTAAATATGATATATATCCAGTATATATATATATATATTTATAATAGTACATAAAACTTAGAGAAAGGATATAAAATGAACCATTCATGGAGAAGGTAAGCCCTACGTATGAAAGAAGTCTACTTTCATTGCATTTTCATATTTAATGGAATAAAAACTAAATGATATATAATTGTACTATAATTTCAGTATCATATCATATATTATATATGATACATATGTTTATTAGTTCCATCCTCTATATGTTCCATGTATGTAATAAATGAGTCATATCAATTTTACGTGGAGGTAGTCTGCACTTCGTCGTATGAAATTATCATATTTACACATTATAGAAAGAAGAAAGGTTTGATTTCAATAAAAAATTATAAGCAAATAGACAATATAAATATTATATATGTCATATATAAATATATTCAAATCATATTGGCCACCATGAGAGGATGTAGGGGATAATTATATAGTCATCGTTTCGTGAGGAAGTTGTTCTTCGTCCATAAAAACAGTATATTCATATCCATTAAATGGAGGTGTGTGTAAGGGTAGTTAGAATCCTTCTCATAAAAACATACTAGTATATTAAGGATATTTTTTTCATTTTGTATTCAAAGAATAATAATATTATAGGTAGTGAATATGTAAATTAATTGAAATGATCTTTACAGATGATGCTACCTCTTAAAACATGTAACTCCCACTGATTTGTGCCAAAATGATTTCTTGAATTCCCTTCAATGTAAAATAAGGCATCTTGGAAGAAGATAGAGATGTTGGGAGATTTTTTGGGCAGATTTGGATGATCCAAGGGACTTGAGAGTTGTGATGAAAAGGTAAGGGGTGATGCCCATTTGATAAGAGGGGGGATGGGAACTTCAGTAATGTTTGAAAGAAATATTTTATAAAAATTTATTTTTGGTTTAATGTTGAACAAAATTCATTTTTTAATTAAATTAAGATTCTTTTGGGTTTTAAATTTCACATCCAATAGGTGTTAGAAAATTCTAATTAACAAATATAATATTTTCTTCTATCTTTAAACCTTAGTTAACTAATTTAAATTTTACCATGTCTTCTTGTATATTCACAATATATGGTTAATATAGTTATTATAAAATTCTAGTAGAATCAAAAGTGGTTCATTAAAATAATTCTTAACATTATATAAGTATTTTGGGTAAATTAAATATTTTTATGTCTATTATATCATTTAATAAAATTATTTTGTTTTAAATACTCATTTTTTTCAATTTTTATACATTTTATATATTGACATTTTAAAGATCCATAAAAACATTATTCATTCAAAAAAACATAATTAATTCAAATATAAAAAGTCATAATCATACATAAAATTACATTATAGAATAAAAATATTTAAAATAAATTTATTTTAATATCTATAATCTCATTTATATATGTTGTTCAATAATAATGTAATCCCTAAATCATTTTTGTGTCATTAATATATTTATTTATTTGATGTCTACAAATAATATATATAATACCATAATTTAAAAAATAAATATATATTTTTAAAAAATATTAATAGTATAATATTTCACTAATATAACCCAATATAAATATTGTGTTAGTAAAGAAAACATGATTATGATACATTTTTTTACATTAAATTATTTTTTTATAAAATGTCATTTTCACATAAAATTTACTCTCTGGGGTCCAAATATCAGCCCAAAGATGCACATGGCTGGAAATATCTCATAAAATAGGATTAGTACATATTATAAGGTAGTTTATTATTAACATTTTGTAATTAGATTATTTTTGTACCCCTATTTTATCATATTTTCCCTTTAATCATGTTAAATAAAATAATTACTGAATACAGTATTCATAATCTATAAAAATATAAATTACCTATTTAAACAAATTGGACCTATTGATTCAAAATATTGAATCCATTTTTCCAAATTCAAAACACAGAATATGTATAAATTAATTTAAAATCGATTCTCATTGTCAAAATAGAAAACATGTTTTTAAGAAGTAAAAACCAACAAAATGTTGACATGTTTTTATGTCCAATTTCAAAGATAAATTAATTAAAAAGAAAAATATTGTATTAAAAATAAAAATGTTATCAAATGGAACTTTAAAACCAATTAAAAGTAAAATCTAAATTAATTAATTAATTATATTAAAATGAATTTTTGACATAAAATACTGTATTTTTTACGATTCATTAAAAAAATTAACTTCTCAAAAAATTACCAGAAATTTATCCAAAGTAAATTTTTATTTCCTAATTATATATAAGATGTTTATTTTTTAAAATATACCTTGAAAAAAAGATAAATACTAGATTTACAAATGGTTCCTCATCAAATGGTTGTAAAACGACCTTTTAAAATATTAGAGTATTTCATGTTTAAAATCAGATTCATTCATATTTTAATCCACTAAAATTTATCAAATCAATGTGAAATAATTTAAAAAATGATTATAATCATATTGTAGTTAGTTATTTTCATTCCTTCCAATACAATGGATTGGTGGTAACTACCATTTAAAACAATAATATTATTATAGTATTCTTCAGTATAACACAATGTTGTGTGAATCATTTGATTTCAATGAAACCCTTTGTTTTGTGTGGAGTATGCTATAAAAAGTCATCCCCTTTAACATGAAACTAATTTAATAGTTGTAAGTATTTATAGAAATTATGAATTACTATTCTATAATTACATTGGTTGTTACCCAATATATAGTGTACTTGTGGTGTTAGAAAACTCACTTATTAGGACTCCACCAAGTGTTACATAGTCTTACTATATAATGTAAACTAATTTTTTTCAATTAAATAAATACACATCTTGTGAAATTATTTTACATATTTTTTTAGAATACTTTAAAAACATTCCTTTTTATCAACTTTTAATGAATTATAAATAATCATATATTTAAAATAATTACCATAACATTACAAATATACCACTAGAAGAAAATTAACATTGAAACAAATCCGTTGGATTAAAATGTAGTCCATGTATATATGTCTAGGAGAATAATAACCATGATCAATATACTACCCGATGCACAGATTTCACTAGACAAATAGGAACATGGACTAAGTGTTCATTCCCTGTACTAGATCCCTATGAAAATAGGATCCCACCTAGTATACACAATCCCCCATAATAATTGATGTATGGGTAACATTTCCTCCCTGAGACTGATTTCCATATTCATAAATGTTCACTATTTGGATTTACAAATGAAATTACATCAATTAAAATTTCATATATAAGGTATAAAAATTATTTTATGAGATGTGAAATATGATTCAAACCATTTTTTTTATAAATTAAAAAGAGATATATGAAATTTAGTAAATTTAATTAAGACCACCATATTAGAAAAATCATCCCATGCTGTTTATTTGAAATAAATTTTCTCTATGAATTAAAAAAATGATTACTAAAATTTATGAATTAAATTTCACTAATAATAATTTGTTTTTTCTAGAATAGTGATAATTCTTGAAACCACTATACTCAAAACTGTTTTAATTGAACAACTAGAATGAATATTGCATCCCAAGAAAGGTAAGTCACATAGAAGCAGGATGAGGAGCCCTAGATTAGTGAGTCCAAATTGGAATGAATTGTTTAATTTTTTTCACCATGTTTGTCAAGGGTCAATTAAGTCATGAATCTTATAGAAAACAAAAATGAACAATGTATGTGATAAAATTATATTGTGACATACCAAAAAAAGTGTTAGATCAAGAATCATAGCATTTAATATAATTTTATTAATGTTTGATGTATCGAAAAGCATCCATGGAGATCCTCGATGTTTGAATTAGCTGAGTATAGTTCAAGGGAGATAGATTATGACATAATATGTAGGGTTCTTTGGAATAAATATAATAATTAAATTAATTTTCCAACCCCATTGCTATCATTGGCCGACCAATGGTCATTGAATGGTTGGTTAGTTTCCACATGGAAGTGTGTCATCCCTATCTAAGGCCAATGAAAATAATTTAGGGGTAACCAGATAACATTATGTCTATAGCATAATTTTCTTTTCAACGTTCAAGACCACTAGTTAGCATATACATGTCAATGGTAATTGAGAATACCACATGGACCTTCATCAGCCCACACATCAAGTACAAACACATAAAAATCCACAAGAAAAACCAATGATCACTATAAATAACTAAAATAATCATGATAAATATGATATCTATTAAATTATAATGAAATTAAAATAAGTGGATAATATAACCTAAAAATAATATTTTGTAGTGGTATTTGGCTTTGACTATAAATGTGTAACCGTTTATATTATTTTCTCTCTTGTTCAAGTATTTTATGATGTTTATCATAAAATAATAAATGTTAGAATATAAAATAATGTAATCATACAAATCATTAGGATTGATATGTAATATAAATGTTGTGGAAAATAATTTTTATTATATATTAGCGACATTGATTAAAACACTGTCTACATTGGGACACACCTAATCTTTCCCCTCAGAAATATAAAAATGAATGACCAAAAAAAGGACATAACATGAGAGGATATGAAAATGAGAGAGATGAAGAGAGAGATAGATAAATGGGTCAAACAATATTCTTGGATGATAAATGATGATTACCCATATAATTTTTTAAAATAATGATTATAAAATTTAAAAATGTTATAATTTAAATAAGGATATAAAATACCTTCTAACCATCACCCAGGTACCCTATTTTAGATGGTATGCATTTTAGGTGCACTAGGTGGCTGATGGACTTCACAGAGACACCCCCTCCCCCACACTAATAGGAAAATTATGTTGTACGTAAAGTCACCCTGAGTACATGGTGTCATATATCAAAGAAGTCACATGTTTTACTCCAATATAAAATTCCTTTAAAACCCATGGTTATTTAATGACTGATATAGCATTAATGAAATAAAATATTTGATATGATCAGGTTTAATATGATCTCTAAATTAATCACCAATGCTCCTAATCATAAAAAACGTTAATGACCTTAATATTTATCACTAAAATTAATTTTTTATAGACCTTTTCATGTATTATAGTTGATGAAACCACATGAAATAATTTTTCTATTTTGGAACATTATATGATATTTCTTTTTTGGATTTAAAATACCATTATTCATAAGAAATAATGACAAATATTCAATTTTATTTTAACAATAATTATTAATATTTTAATTATTATTATAATGATTAATTAATTAAGATAGAATAGGCAATGACCTCAACCTATATGATGAAACCATATGAAGAATATTTTTAGATAATTTTTTATAGATGAAATAACTAGGATTTTCACTTTTGATTTTCCAATATTAGATGTAACATATGACGAAAAATTGAATCCAATTATAAGATACATTCAGTATTACATAGATCAAGACCCAAGCCATACTCACTGAACCACATCAAGAATATCACCTCATCACACACCATAACCTTATAAATAAATTAGTGTAATATGAGTTATGTGTCTATACCTTAATATTATGAATTTTAATTTTAAATATGCTTTGTTTAATAAAATTATAATTTTATGTCACATTATTAAATCATTATAATGAATAAATTAATGGCTTGATATTATATTTATTTTCACATGTTGAAACTGAAATTGTAATTTTGGAAAAAATATCGTTTTATCAAGGACACACATCATATGACACGATAAATTCTTGAAATAAAATTTATCTTATTGAAATTTTTTTATAAAATATTTATTAAATATAAATGCTTTTAAATTTTTTCAAAGTTAAATAAACCGTTTAATGATCTAAATCTATTGTCATCGAAAAATTGTATTTTCCCAAAAAAATCGTTTTAAAAAAAAAAATATATTTTATGGTTTTTATATAATAAATATTTTTCAAAAGTTAGAACAATTAAATTTTCTAGTGGTTATTGTTTCATTATTTTCAATGAAATATTAATTTTTTGGAAAAATTTAAATATGGTATAATTATAAAAGTACATATTCTGAAATCAAATAATACAAATTGTGATGTAATAAATGAAATAATGTTCACACACAACTATTATTGGGTTTTACCTTTAAAATAAATATTTCTATGTTATTTGAATTATATTCCAAACAATTAATGAATCCTACAAAATTTATATTATATAATAAAAAATAAAAACATTAAAAACATGAATCATATCTACATATCCATTATTGTAATTTTATTGAGTTTTTTTATTCATCATATTATACAATAAAACCCACACTAATATAGATAAAACCATGGGCTAGTACCATGAATTTTTTTTGGATTGGATTAATTTGACATGTAGTGTAAAGAAACTATATTTATAAATTATTAATGATTTCTTATCCCTTTGGGAATAAAAAAACCATTTATATTTACTCAAAAACCATTTTATCATGAAGATAATGTAATAGTAATTCTATAGATACTGGACTCGTTTCTCTCATTCTCTTAATATCCCGCTCTAATGATTTTATATGAACACACTCAAGGTAATGAATACTCTCCTCCCCAAATTTATTCAAGAACCTTAAATATATTATATCTTTTTTATTTCAAATTTTTCTTATAATAATGTTCAATTACAATCCTTTATGCTTTATTATTTTCAAGTGATGAGAGAAAAATGTATCTCTAATTAATACCTATTGTGAATTTTTATATACCAATATTATTCTACTGAAATCGCCAATAAAATTTTCCACACCAAACTTTAATATTGTGAATACCCATACACATTACATCCAAATGGATTTCACCAAGATATTTTTACCCTTTTTTGATTTGGGACATCCATGTATGTAACTAAAAAAATAAAATAGTTCTATTAAAATATATGAAATATATCCTTATGTTGTGTGATCTATGTGTCATAATTATTCATGTAAATTATATAAAACTGATAGGTGGATATACATTTTTATAGCCCAAAAGTGCACTAGGCAATGTCATTATATTATTGTTTTCCCTGAATGAGGCATTGTAGATTATCCTAAGAACACTATATGTTGATGTCATAGTAGATTACATTAACCTATGAAAATTATTTCCTATTTTATGTTGTATCCACAATCCCATGATTCCATTATTTTATAATTTTGTTTATTCTATGATGTTAATACATACGATTCTCACCCATATAAGTTCCCTTTATATTAAAATTTACTCATATGTATTACACTTATCATCTAGTTATTTGATTACTATATCATAGGGATTTATAGATCACACTTTTCTTATGTGTTTCCTGATATTATATCATAAAGTTTTATAAAATTCATTTAATTTAAAGTCATGTTTTTCCTATTTAGTTTATTATTTTTAATTTTTATCAATATTTGTTATTTTATAAACCTAAAAACCCAAAGATAAAATTTTCCTTTATATTGATCTATTTTATTAAGTGTATCTTTTTAAATATATATATATATAAGTATTTAATTATTGAAATGTGATTTCATCGTGACTATTATTGGTAATTATAGTTATTTTTTGTGGATTAGGATTATAAAATCACAATGAATGCCTTAGGGATATAAAAACATGTAGACAAAAATCCCTCTTTGTATTTCAATTATAGAATAAATGGTTTCCAACAAAATACGTTTGTATCTTGTTATTAAGAGTAGATGGAGATCTATAATAGTTTTACATTGTGGTAATAAAAAAAGGGGATAATGGGATTTGATTCAATTTCCACTACTACACAACAAATAATCCATCACGGACATTAGGTTTTATACTATAATGTGATATTTTTTGGTAAATTGACATTCAATATACAATATATTATGATGGAAATGAAAAATACACATAACATATTATATTAAAAATTAATTTATTAATAAAATATATTGAAACATATAAATTGAAAATATAATGAATTTGTATAATTCATGATTTATCCCTTCAATATTCAAAGTTATTATTTTATATTATATATAGTAATAAAACTATCCAACATAAATTTTCCTCTATTTTTATTAAATTATTAGATATTGGAGAATGTGATTAAACATCCATTATGATGGGAAATGTGATGATATAACAAATGAGACAAATAACCATTTAAAATATCAAATCCATAAATTCATGAAAATACATTATATGATTATAATTATTTGAAATAAACACAATAATCAGGGGGAAATCCCACACCACCCTATGAAAAAGAATGTTTCTATTAATAAAATTATCTAGGAAAGGGATATGATGTTCATTTGATCTTTTTATCACTTCATCACAAAAAATGTGTCGACAATATTGAAATGATCTTATACACAATCCAATACACAATGTAACAAATGTTCCTGATAAATATTTATTGTGTTGAATTACAGGAGAATCAATTGTGGAAATTGATGAAAAATATAAAGAATTATTGATAGATTTAAGTTATTGATTTGAAATAATTTGGTATTATTTTGAGTATATATTTTCAAACCACTACTGAGATAAAAATATTATGTCTATCATGGCATACAATTATAATTTCATATGACTGGCTTGAAATTCCTTCAACTTTTTCAATAATCATTAATGTATTGATTACATCATTTTTTTGGATAAATTTGATTCAATAAAATTAATTATAGAGTAGATACATTGATATCTATGAGGAAATTATAACATGTTCCTTCAATGTAGGAATAGTTTTTATTGAATATCATGGATTTCCTGGATCTCGATGTATGAATTGGAGAATGGATTTTAGTCTAGAAGGTATGATGGTTAAACCACAATATGGAATGAATGTTCTACATCCCACTTATCAAATGTATTGGATATAGAATAAAATTAATTTAGTAATGTGGATAGGGAAATGAAATATGAGAATGAAGGGAAACTATATAAGGAATGTAAATGGGGTAAACCGAAAAATTCATAATAAGAATTTATTGATCTTGTCACCGCTCACCATACATTTCCATTTTTCTATAATAAGGTGTGATGGTAATTGTTGAACCACTATATTAATACAATTATTTTTGATAATAACTTATGTGAACCACAACCATGGACTAGAAATTTATTTTGGGATTATGAAATGATATTTAGATATGGGGATGTTAAAAATTCCATGGTGATGTGTATGGATGTTATTAATTAAATGATAAGGAAAATAAAATTTAATTATGGTTCAATTAATTGTTTCCAACCACCCATGTTTAGAAGATCTATTAATGGACCAGTATTATCCAAGAAGTAGAGATTTCATTGATAATTAAAAAATTTAAATTATTACATCCCAAGTGATTAACTCATCCCCGATCACTATTCTTAGTATTAAAATCCTCATGAAACATTTTACAAAACTTTTAGATTAATAATATTCAATTGTTGGTAAGAATTTAATTTTATGTATAATGAAGTAATAAATTATTTAGAGTGGGAAATCACCCTCATATCATATATCGATATCTAATTCTATAAAATTTTATGGAAGAGGTTAATCTCTATTTGAATCATATTCTCAAGAATCTATATTATTGCCTTATGAGAAGGCCTATAGGAAATAAATTCAAGACTCTAGGGAAGATCATACAAATAGTAAAACCCACTATAAGGGATTATAATGATTAGTTTCTCGGATAATATAATGGCCCTCTACCAGGTCCTTAAGTTCAGTTCTCAATTTATATTTACATAGTTCTTTTAATATATTTAATACACCTTATATAATTTATTTTTTTATATGATGATATAATTAATAATCTCTCTGTGAATCTAGATAATGTGTTTAAATTCACATGTACTTCACCTTTTGGTGAAAAATACTTCTTTATCATGATGGTGGATGGGTCAATACTCAGGTGTTTTTATGAATAAGATCTGAAAAATATAAAATTAAATGGAAATTTTTCCAATACATAGATTTATGTATTGTTTAATTATATATATGGATCATAATATATAACTATAATATATCATCAATTTCATTATTATCAAATAATGCGGAACAAGAGGGTATCTCAAAGAAAGCTTCTACAGTAATTAGGGGTACAATGAATTCATTGTGGTTATACATTGGATCATAAAATATAAAAAAATTCTCATGGAGATAATCAATAGAGTTTTCGGGATACTCATGACATTATTCGGATTTATTTGTTGATTGAAAAATTACATGTCCCATAAACAAAAATCTAGTGCTGAAATCCTGGACATTACATTTCCAAAATTGATTTTGATAATTGTGAAATAATTTTTTACGATAAAAATATTCAAAATAAAAAAAACATAGATAAATTATATTATTGAGTATAATTTATAAATATATATTTAAACGATTAATAAAAACTAATACATAAAAAATTCCATTGTCATCATCTACAAATTTATCCATGTTGACACTTGTTTTATTCATTCACAAAAGGTCATCAACATCATCCATCTATAATCCTTTAAAAACATAATCTATTCAAACTCATTTTTTATATCCTATTAAATAACAAACATTAGAAGTGTGATATCAAATGATCACTAACGGTAATCCTAATAACTAATAGTTAAATGTAATTAATTATCACATTAGAGAATAATGGTATGATGGAATAATAGATGTACCTTAGTTAATCACAAAATAAACCATACTTATCAATTACAGGATTATAAAATACTGAAAAATGAAAAAAGAAAGAGTTATTAAAACTAATAATCATTATTCTTGTGATATAAATCTGGATCAAGATAGGCATAATAAGTATGTATCAATCATAAAGAGAAACATGACTGTATGTTGTGACATTAATTTCACATAGCTATTTCAGTCACTCTAGTAAATTGAATAAACATGTGATAAACTTCTATACTCAATTCATTGGAGGGATATCATGGACCCACACATCTTTTTGTAGTCATGGAACTAGCCATTGTTAGTTTATAACTGAACCAACTGTAATTTTTTTATAACATAACCACCCTTAAAATTTCTATGTACCACTACATAATCATAATACATTACATCATTCATTTCCTAAAAATCTCATATAGGAAACCATTATTACTTTTATAACATCAATAACATGTGGAAAAAAATTATTTAATAATATTATTTCATCCACATTAACTCATGGTACATAAATGGGTTCAATAACAATATCATTATATCATGATTAACTTATGGAAATGAAATAGGTTCCATAAAAATATCATTTAATAAGCCGTAATCCATTAAAAAATAAATGAGGATGGTAAAAAATATACCAATTGGATGATATGTAAAAAATGTGTATTTTTTATGTTTTTGTGTAGAAATAAAATTACAATAACCTTAAACATTCATGATGAAATTATACTTTCTATTCAAAAATACACATCTCAATATATAAATCATTTCGAAAAAGTTTTTCATTGAAAATAACCTTTCAAAATTATAATTGATGAATATGAAAAAAAATAAAAAAAATTAATATAGAAAACATTTTAAAATTCCCTTACATTTAAAATTATCTTCAAATATCATTTAATTACAATTTAATGAGATTTATATAAAACATTTTTTTGAAAGAATAGAAATTTACAACCGAAGAGAGAAATGATGGGGTGTTTTCCAAGGAAACAAATTCTATTAAATTTAACTACCAAAGAGAATAAAATGGAAAAATTAAATTGAATTATCATCAATAAATACATGATATTTTAATTCATAATAATTTTATGATTTCAACATCATATACTTTATAATATACAACCCTCATAAAAAATGGGATTGTAACAAAAGACTTAGAAATTTTGAAACATTAAACCTTAAACCCCATGAAAGATTAACATAAACTATTACAAAAAATCTAATGAAAATAAGTATATTCATCATATTACATGTAATAGTGGATTTATATACACATTATAAAATAAAATAGGTTTATGACATGACATAAGTATCAAAGAAGGAATACTTTGAGAAAATTTAATTTTTTATTTTGTAACATTGAAACCATAATCGACATGAATGATAGATCCAAAAACAATTATTTATAACACAATAAATTTATGTATAATAAATTGAAAATAGATTCAATGTTTTATATACACTATAGAACAAAAATAAGTGGTGGAAATCACTTTTATCTCATAGAAAAAACGTGAGACAAGAAAAAACAATTCAATTTCAATATCTTCTGAATCTTGCGATCCATGAAATATATAATATAATTAAAACATATAATATCATCAAATAAATTAATTTCATGATATAACTTTCATATCAAAATATATAATCCATACACAATAAATGAGTAGTTAACATGACACAAGAATTTTAGAAATAAAAGTGACACCTGAAATCAATATACCTTGTGATGGATTTGTAATGAATTTCTTTTATCATCATAAATAATAAGTATATGTTAAATAATTAATTTCAGGTGAAAATCTTCCAATTTTATTAATAAATTAAATTTCTATTAAAATTACCTACATAAAAGTTATTAATAAAATATTTTTTACATCAAATGTTTTGATTATATTTTTTTAGGTGTCAAAAATAATTTTGTTAATTATTTATTGTCATAAAAGTTATTATTCAAAAATATAATGAACATTAATAATTATATATTTATACTAAATATACATTTCTTATAATTATAAATATAATTTTAGTTTATTTGGTGATGAAAAAAAGATTAATAATCATATCACATTTTGGAGGCGTTAGTCCTCACATCAATAAACAATTTTATTACTTTTACAATGTGTGAAATGGTAAGAATGAAAAAGATATAATTTATTTAAAGAAATATAATAATATAATTAAAATAATATATATTTCATTTTTATATAATATTTTTATTACTGTTATCGTTAGTATATTCTATGTAAATAAGGAACAAATGACCTCACATTGAGGATGTCGTAGTCATCAATTCCACAAACGATATAATCGTATACCCAAATAATGGAAGGAAAGAAGGTATGTGTTACATAAATATTATATGATCCTAAATACATCATAAGTACCATAAATATAGTATGAAAATATTATTTATATAATTATTTCCAAAATTTATAGGTGGAAATGATAAACTGAATGACATTTGTTCATGATGATGTAGTTCAACCTATACATGAATGATAGTTTTATATCACATTTGATGGAAATTTGTGAATTTTAAGGTCATACAGTTTTCAAAAAAAAATAAATATATTTTTGATACCAAGGTTATACAATAATTATATGAAAATAATTTATTCTGTATGGTAATTATAGAATACAAAAGTTCCCCTAGATAAACGTTACCTCCACTTTAGGTAACCCCTTTAGGTTTGCACCGAAGGACATCAATGGATATATTTATACCCATTTTAGGATTATAGGGAAAGATTATGGGGCTTGGTTTTTTGGTAGATGATTTCATAGTTATTGTTTTAGACAAAGTGATTCAATGGGTTGAATAGAGGATGAGAGTTGGTGGCCTTTTATAAGTGTGAGAGTGGACAATGATTGAATTTTTAAAAAATGCTTTTTTGATACAACCTTTTACCTAAAAAGATTCTTCTATAATACAATATATTTTATAATAGATTATTAATTGTCATAATATTTCAACCATATGGGTTTTGAACATGTTTCAATTTGATTTGGCCTTATAGGATTGAAGTTTCACAACAATGTGAACATCTTTTTTCCCATAATTATTATGATTACTTTTAATTATTTTCACTAGTAATTTGGTCAATTTTTTATTCCATATAGAAATTATAAATTATTCTAATTAAATAAAATGAATCCATTTTTAGAAATTCCTTTAATATATTTGGTATAAATTAAATTTAAAAAAACCAGCAGATGTGATGAAACAACAAGTTTGTATTGTAAAAATAGATCAAAAGTGTCAATTATTTTTTATTTTGAATTTAAAAATGTAATTTATTAGAATGAAATAAATAGGAATTATTTATTTATATCTGAACTAATTATTCTATAATTAAAATAAAATATGTATTATATTTTTTAAAATAAATTCGTCAAAAATGTTATTTTAGTTAAAATTTATTATTTTTCATTATTTATCAAAAAATGAAACATATTTTATAAATTGATAAAAAATTATTTTAAGTTAATTTTAAAAATCCTATATCAAAAATAAGTTTTATTTTATTAGATGAAATTTACAAAACTATAAAAATTTGGAATTAAAATAAGCCATCTAATTTAATGTGACATAACTTTCTTCTAATAAATTACAAATTATTATCCATAAAAAATGACTTCTTCCAATTGTAAGACTATAAAATTCATTTTATTATATTTAAAAAATTATTGAATTTATAATTAATAAATATATTCCAATGGTAACATTTCATAATAATAATAAATTTATTTTATTCATAAAATATGATGTTTCCGCATAATACTAGTTTTGTTATAAAAACAATTCTTTTATATTCTATTGGTTTATATTCATTTTTATTTAATTTGTAACAAATGAAATCATTTGATAAAGATGTGTACACCATATTTTAATAATTTGGTTAATCTTATTTATTCTTTTCATTACAAAAATGGTGATAACTATCATGTAAAATAATAAAAATAATTGTATTTTTTTCTAGTAAGTGTTATCCTTTTGGGTAATATAAGTTACCAATGAAATTCCATGTTATGTGAAACAAAACATAAACACTGTGGTTTTTATAAGTTAATATAATCAACTAAATTTTTGTAAATCAACCAATAAAGGAATTTAAATTTAATTTAATGAGTAATTTTTATAAAATCCTTGGTGTTTCAACTTACCCAACATAGAATTAATTTCACCCTCAAAATGTTTCTTTATTTTTCAATGGATTAAAATTTTACTCAAATTAATTAATTTAAATAAGCCTCATAAAAAAATTAAACAAAACATATATCAAAAGATAAATTTGGAGACATAAACATCACTCAAGGTTATGAAAAACATTGATTTAATGTAGGGAGAACATTAGAATTTTGATATAGAAATGAAAACTAAATCATATGGACAAATGTGGAGTTATATTAAATTTGATATAGATGATGTAAATGAAAAAACAACAACTATAAAAATTGTATTAAAAATTGTCATTGATATCATCATAAAATATGGTAATATGATAAATTTGTATTTATAGATCCTTTAACTAATTTTAAATGATTAATCCATTATAAATAAATAAGGTATTGTAAAATATAAAAAATGAAAATAAAAACATAATCCTTTCACATATTTACACCATAATGGAATATTTTTATCAATATAATAGTATTTAAGAATAAGTTTCCTACTATTGAGGCACTAGAATAATATTTTATACACCACATAACCACAATTGTGATAACATAATATTCCTATTATTATTTGACCATAAAAAAATAATTTTTTTTGAACATGGTAAGGTAATTTATAGAATTAATAAAACATGATATGATAAAATGAAACTATAATCTAAATAGTAATAACCCTATTTCAATATAATTTTTTCCCATAAATAATTAAACCTAATATTCATTAAATATTTGCTGATAGTGTTTGAAAACCAATGAATAGAAGGATTTGATCGTATATTATTCAAAAAAATTAAATCATTATTCTTCAAATTAAATATCTTATGTTTCATAAATAAACATAACAATTACCTTTAATTTATGTCCCCATACTATGAAAAATTATAGTGTGGTGGTAGAATTAAAATTATTATCATCTATTATTCGCGGTTTCAATCCCCATTGATCTAAAAATTGTAACAGGTTACCACCTAGCATATGGGCTGTCCTTTTTTAATTTTAAAAACAATTTATCCTTAAAAAAATATATTTATCATAGGGAAAAATACCACTTCTCAATATAACATTTCATAATTTGAAATTTATAACTCTGAAATATTCATTAATTAAAAGCCACGAATGACGTATATAGGACATTGAACTGATTGTAAATTATGATCTTATATTCTTTTGGCGGTGTCTATTACACATAAGATAACCTCATAGAAAAACTTTTTAGTCCACAATTTTATCTAAAAAAACATTCGATATCAAATAATGTGTCCCAAAGACTAAAAACCTGGATCTATTTCTGAAATCATGAACATTAAATTTTCATCATTGATTCTGATAAATGTGACCAAATTCTTTCTATAAAACCATTCTACATAAAAAGGATTAGTTTGATCCCATAACATCTAAAATAACTTTTAGGTTCATAATTTTACATAATTTTATAAAAGACTTACATAAAAATTTCCCAAGTCATCAAATGAATGTTTCCCTCATTTAACATGTATTGATTTATTTCACAATAGGAAATCAATATCATCCATGTGAAATCCATTATAGTAATTAATAATTCCTCCTCATTATCTATAACTTTGGTAAAAGTGAAACATCAAAATGGTGATCTAAAATTTCCATTAGTAAATATCTTAGGCATTAATGATTGAATTTATTTAATTAGAAAAATATAGAATAAGGGTATGATGACATAATCTAAGTGCATGACAAAATCAAAAATTAACTCAAAGCCAAATGTACATGGATCCTAAAATATACATACATAGAAAAAGAACGAGTCATAAAAGAAATAAATCAATATCCCTATGATATCAAACTCTATAATTAGAATCCTTATAAACCCATGTAAACAATAAATGAAACATGTAAGTAACCTGGGACTTCATATTCATATCGCTCTTACAATTACCATTTCAAATGGAAAAACCATAAGGTCAATATCTATGCCCAATCCATTAAAGGGATTTTATGGACCCATAAATCCATGGTTTATCATAGAAGAACCCATTAAATTTTTTATCAAGGAACCACCACTAATTGGTTAATAATGTAATCACCCATAATATAAAAAACAACCATTACATAATCATAACACACAAAAGATTTTGTTCTCATCATAAACTCATAGGAATAGTCATCATACATTTTATAACCTTATATTCCAATGGAAACTAAATGGGTTCTATAACAATCCCCTTGAAATGATATTATCCAACAGAAATGAACTGGGTTCCATAAAAATCCCTTTGAAACATTCTTAATCCATCAAATAAATAATGAGAATTATAAAAAATTACTCTTTTAGAGGATAAGTATCGAAATTTTTGTTGAATTTGATTAATATAAAAACTATTATAATATCATAAAAACATATTAGTGTAAAAAACTCTTTTCATTTATAGAAATATATTTTAAAACATTAAAAAATTGAACATATTTTTATTAAATAATAACAATGAAAATTTATAAATTATTTTTTTTAAATTAGTTAAAAATAATTTTTAAAACATACAATTTTTTCAAAATCATTTCCCTTTAAAATTATCTTTAATAATTAATGATAATTATGTTGATTTTATTTTTTGAAAAAAATTGTTTCAAAAGGACACAAATTTATGATCAAATAGAGAAATAAAGTCATGTTTTCATAAAAAAAACTCTCTATAATTTTAGGTACAAAAGAATGAAAAAATTTTAGTATAAATTGATATTAAAATTACTATATTTAGTGAAATTGAAATATTAATTATTCTATGATTTAAAAATTAGAAACCTACTCATAAAGAATCTAGATAAATTATAGAATTGTAACAAAAGACTCTTACAAAATTTCTAATATTTATTCCAAATCCCCATTAAGGAATATTGATTATAGAATATTTGAATATGAAGAATAATATAATATTAATTACATAAAACATAAATTGTGGGGTACATACACCTCATAAAAGGAAATAGGAGTGTTTCATGGCATAAGTCTCAAAGAATGAAATTTGTTGCAGAAACATATTACAACATTTACATATTTGAATTCGTCATACCCATGAAAGTTAGATTCCATAATTGATATTTAAATATCCATATTTTTTTATAATAAATATTAAATGAATTTCAGGTCATTATATACACCAAATTTTTTTTTTTAAAATGTTATGTATCTCAAAGAAATAGAATTTATATTATAAAAAAACCATAACAATTCAGTAACTTTGAAATCATGAGGTTAGTGAAATAAAAAAATCTATTTAATCTTTTAATATTATATAGTAAATTAAAATAAATATATACATTTTTTTAAATGTAAATACATCACACAAAATAAATTATTTTTTAATATGATATAATCCTAACAAACATAAATGTGAGAATAAAAATCCATTATATTCAGTCTGGTTTCTCGTGATTTCAGTTTATCTTTATGAATAATTGACATTTGATAATTATATACTTTCATGGGAACTATTCACATGTTTGTTATTACATTTATTTTACTTACAAATATATCCTATATAATTATTCAATCAATTAAATTTTCATCATATGTTTTGACCTAATTTGGAATATGTGTAAAAAAGGAATTAGTTAGTAAAGTATTATTGTATATGTCATTATTTAAAAATATTCTGCATAAAAATCATGAAATTATTATAATATTACATAATTATATATATATATATCTCTCTCTTATTCATGTTGATTTGGTGATGAAAACTAATAATCATTGTGTATCGCGGAGGCGTCAATCAACACATCATCAAACTACATTATAAATTGTTTGATATGGGAAAAGGTAAGAAAGTGATTTATATATTATATTTTAAAAATGTAAATAAAATTATTAATATAATATTTATGTCACGTATTTCACATATTTATTATTAAAACCATCCTTAATACATTTCACGTGAACCATGAAAAAAGTGTGTCTATCATTATTGAAATCATGATGGTATTTTTTATATAATAATTTTACAAGAATTAATAAATTTTAAATATTATACATATCATATAAAAAATTTGTGTCCATCATTATTAACAATAATTAGATTTGACAATAGATGAACTCATGACATCTGTTCGCAAGGTTATAGTTCACTAGAAAAGTTAACAATGATTACGTATCCATTTTGTGGTATTTGTGTGATGTTTTACTGATTAAAATTTACATATATATATAATAATATTTATTATACTGTATATTTTCATGATAGAAAATAAAATCAATGGGTTTGAGAAATAAATGAAGCAAACGTGCTTGTTGATGGAAGTTATTTCTTTTTGGGGGTAAATCTTTTTAGAATCCATGAAAATATTTTCATGGATTTATTTTTGTACAATACACAGTTTATAAGATGATTATAGATATTTATTGAAGATATATTTAATTTTATTTTAGGATAAAATGTTATTTGTGGGTTTAAATATAAGTGGATAGGTGGTGACATTTTATAAGTGGGGAAAATGAGACACAATTATTGTTTTAAAATAAGGTAGGTGAACCCATGTATTTAATAAATCATAAGATTAAAAAACCAAAACCATTGAATAAAATTGTATTAATTATTTCACCATTTAAATAATTTTTTTATTGATATGTTTCTCTGTCATTTGTCCCCTTATAATTAATTATTAGCAACAAAAAAACTCATCATTACTTTAATCTCTCTATTAAATTTTATTTTCCATTAAGAAAATATTACAAAAAATGTTATTTATAATTTTCTATACATTATAAAAAAATTTAATTCCAAATATGGAATACATTTAAAAAATATAAATTCACAAAATTGGTAGAAATTAATTTAAATTTTATCATGTCCATGGGACAAAACAATTGGTTTTGAATGTAAAAAAATAAAATTTATGAAAATTGTTTATATAAAATATCAATGTTAATTGATTAAAATAAATTTAATTTAATTTAATTAGGTATTATAGGAAAAATTATACTTTTATCCAATTTCATATATAATAAATATGTATAAATTAATTATACCGAAATGTAGAATAAAACAACTAAGGGAAAATATGATCTAGAAATGGAATAGTAATATTGAAAATGATGATTTGGAACATTACCTCTATATGGAATGTTGATATATATATGATGATCATGAAAATCCAAATTATATTTTATCATAAATTGATTTAAATGTGTTCCATAAAGGTTTTAGATATAGTAAATGATTGTGAATTGTTTTCTTTTTCCAATTTAGGATGGTGAATAATATAGATGATGTTTTTCATGGAACATATTTTTCAACATTATAATTTATGAGGTTTTAAAATATTCTAATCATTCCTCAAATGAAATTGATATTAATTTGAATAATAAAATGAACATTCTATTACCATAATTTTAAAAAATATCAAATAACTATTATCTATAGATCATATATTCCAATATGGAATATTTTGTGCTACAAAAAATTATACTAGATATTCGAGAGTTCAATTTTTCTAAAGATAGAGTATTATAGTATGGACCCCTAGTATATGTCCAGTAATAACTATAACTGAATGGAGAGCATATTTATGATCTAAATACCTTATCATTATCTATTCATCAATTTATCACTCAGATGTATAATGATCTAATGAAATAATTTTTGTGGTATAATATGAAATGGTAGATTGAATAATTGGTATCTTGATGGTACATATGACAAAAAGACATGTCTAAATGGTATAAATATAAATAATTTATGCAAAAATTTCTCATGTTAGTAAGGCAATGAGAAAAAATAATCATAAATATAATCATATGTCTCACAATGAAAGAAGAAGGAAATAATACCATTTGGATGGTAGTTGATAGCCCTAAAAAGATAGAATATTTAACTGAAATCATGGAAGACCACCCAATTGAATTAATCAGTATGTTATATATATGAGATGTTATAAAACTTAATTTAGTGCCACACTAAATTTTATTATATAATTTTTTGATTTTTATCTCATGGTTCTGGATAATCAATAAATAAGCATTGTATATAAATCTATGTTTATGTACAGTCTTTTACACTATGATGGATGTCAAATCAAAACAAACCATTAAAACTCTAGGAGATATATGTTGATATTATCCAATGGATTTTAAGGTTATTGTGATAAACTCCTTCCCCTTGTGTGTATATATAAAAAATATTTTTCATCCATGCATTTAAATAAAAACATATGTGCCACCGTATGTGAAGTGGTGTAGATATATAACAAGAAAAAATGATATCAAAGTGTAGAATATTGGGGGATTGATCTTTTCCAAGAGATGATATATAATGTTAAATTTATTCAATGTCATATTAGTTCCCAAAAATATTGATAGAGTATATGTTAAAAAACATATATAGTATCAATGGTATGAGGTTTGTGATAATGTGTCCCCTCATTTAAAACCATGGGAGTTTGAGATGAGTTTTTTGAAGAAGTAAAATATTATTCCAAGATATATCATCCCCATTATGATGCACGATATCATAAACTTATTAGAATATAAATATGAAATCATAGCATTGACACCTCCTGTGAATGATTTCATTAATTTATCCCTGTTAAGGAAGTACACGAATGACCTATTAGGTTTACTGAATCTAGTGGTAGTACCATTTGTGAATGATCATTAATTTGAGGATCAACTAATGAAGATATTAAATCAAATAAAATAATTATATGAAATAATAAAACTCACTTGTACATTTTCCAATAGAAGAACGATAAGTCTGCTGACGTGACATAGGAATCATAAGAGGTGATTAACTTTAAGAACCCTAATTTGTTTCAATTTATGAAATAAATTTTTTTTTGTGAATTTTCTTAATGGGGGAAGAATGTAACGAATCAATCATTTATAAAATAAATTAATATTTTTGTTATCTTATCATGTAATGTAGTTTTAATAACCATGGACACTACCTTCATTATTTTTTAACATTATAAATATTATCTTATAAGATTAAAATGAATTTTATGTATCATAAATTTTAATTTCATATCAATATTATAGTGTCCATTAGACTTGGTATATTAAATGATGTCAAACAATCTATCTCTAGTTAGAAATTGAAAAAGAGGTGATGGAATTGAAATGTAGGTTCTCATCATCTGAATCCCACTAATCTGATCTTTGTAGGGAGTTGAAATCAATTGTATAATCCCTTGACCAAGACTAAATCACTATTCAAAAAATAAATCAATAGGGAAAACATTTATTGGTCAGATTTTGGCATATCAGAATAATAGTCAAATCCATTATAGATGAAGCACCAAAAATATTGTGTCACCATCGCACATCATAACCTTCATGAATATTCAATTTCAATAAGGTTTTAAGTATCTAGTCCCATATAATATAATGTTTTATATAATTAATTTTAAATAAAACATTTAAAACAATTTTCATTTTATATTATTTTATAATAAATAAATGAAATGTTTAATAAAATTATATTTTGACATAATAAAACAAAAAAATTACTTTGGGAAATATATAGTTTTAATCAAGGGACACTTTTTGATGAATTTGTAATTTTTTAGATAATGTATTGTTTTAATAAATATTCTTAAATAATAATTATTTAAATACCAATAATTATATAATTTTATGATGATAAATGTAATATTTATAAGAATTATAAATTTTAATTTTTATAATAATAAATAATTTTCTATGTGTTGTTATTTTTTTCAAATATAAATTGTTTATACATAAATAATTACGCTAAGAAATAATATTTTTATTAATTAAATCATAGAAATTATCCAATAGTGAATTTTCCATTATTTTTTAGCAGAGCTAAATGTTTTATGAAAAATTAAATACTATATATATATAAGTTATTTTTTATTAAATAATAAAATATGAAAAGGGATGTAATAAAACTATATAGAGTATATATGAAAAAAAAATTATGTTTCCCATTTAAAATAATTTGTTTTTTAATTTTCATGATTACTTATTTATACCAATAATGAATCAACAAAATCCTATATTTTATTTTATTGTTTTATGTTCAATTCTATATAAACATGACACACTTCAATTTCACCAAGTGTGTTATTCTAAAATTGTATGTTCTTATCATCATAATGTAATGAATCCCATTCTTATTTATAATAAATCATGAGAAGAAAACATATATTTCATGTGGTTTGGATAAATTTATCATATACTGTATGAAAACTATGAATTAATACAGAATTATCCTCTATATTAAAATGAAAACATATCCAACAACCCACTCCACATCACTCAAATCCTATTATCATGATGTAACTACTCCATTTCTATTATATAGTTATCCAATATAGTGTATGAAAACTCTATTGTGTACAATATTTCAATGTTATAGGTAGTGTTATAAATATATAACCCTATAATTCATTTGGGATATTATTATAATATGAGATTCCATATATAGTCTATTTGAGGTTATCATTGGAACACTATGATATTATTTCTCAATTTTTAGAGAGAATTATATTTCCGATTTTTTTACATTCTCTTGTTTCATTTCATTTATTATCTTCTAATATGATAAAATGTTCAATTTTATTATTCTTACACCACTTATGTTAGCTTCATATTAGTATTGAATCACATAAATTTCTCTAATTATGAAATTCCATGATTATTTAATTAAAAGTCTATATAGTTAACCCCTTTCTTCTACAAATCCCTCTGTCATCCCCCATAATTTGAGATGAGAAATGGAATTTAAAAACAATGTTATTGAGTTTTAGAACAAGACATTATATTAATATTTAAACATGTGATTATATCTACATAATTACCCCATGATAATATGGCTCACAATATTATTGGATAGTTTTATGTTCTTTTTTATGTTATAATTAATTATTGAAATTGTATTAATGATTTTTTTTTTCATATAACATCCCCTGTAAATAATTGATTATCCTAGGGATGTAACTAATATTGAAATATATAAAACTAGTTAAAAAATCGAGTACTCTACTCAACACTTGTATCGAAAACTGAGTTAATTCAAATTGAAACCCTCTATTCATTATCAATGTAACTAATAGATATAAGGAATATGACTAATAATATTGGTACTATAATACATATGAGTCAAAAATGCAACACTATCCCGGTAATGATACCTATTAAAAGTATTGGATAATAACAATCAATCATCAAAAAACCACTACTTTAAGTAATCAACCAAACTATCACAACACAAAATACAAAAAATATATCAATAAATCATCACATGGTAATTACATTATTTTCTATGTCACTAATTACACTGTTACATGTAATGAAACCAAAATTAAAGAATATCATGATATAAAAAAACCAATAATAGATCTCTAAGTAAATCAAAAATATATATATTCTTTAATATAGAAAAAATAATAGGACACATAACTCTCTATATTTATCCTCTTGATATAGCATCAACTATATTTTTCTACTGAACCCACTATTGATCAACATATGAACCTCTATTAGATGAAAACAAAGATGGAATCCATATTTTTCATCCTATAACAACTCCGGTTATATCCTTAGAATCCCAGTTTTAAACATATTTCAATCCTTTGTAAAACCATTAGATAATGTTGAATAACCTCCTAATATATAATATATTCCATAAATACCAAAAATACATAGGTTTTCGTGTTCGTATAGTCTGTATATTCTATAACTACCCAATAATATTACCTTTCAATGATAACACCCTCATAGGTGGAAATAATGATCACATTCTTTGACTATCAATTCCATTACCCTAATAAGTTTCATTGTTATTCGTTAATTATACACTTATAACCACCAAAGAAACCATATACTATGTATTTATAATTTAATAATTCATGATCTTTTAATAATCAATGTTTTAATCACTTCCTCAGATAACAAGGCCAACCGAAAATTAATCCCATGTACCATGGTCTCATGTTGTTGAAGATCTCCAAATAAATAACCCTTGTGATCACATAAACCCCTATTTATATTGAAACTCAGTGAATATCTATGTAAATATACCAAATATTAATAACTTTTATATTCCTAAATAATATATTTATGAACTCACATGCCAAATGTTAGTTTAAGGTATAAATAGAAAAAGGATAAAATATCCATTATATAATTATATATTTTTGATATTTCATAACCTTAAACAACCATACCATATATTTTTCATGGATGAATAAATTTCTTTATTATCATGTATATTTTAAGAATTTGACTTTGTCCTAGGGGTTCCTCAATATGATAAAAAATCCAGCGTAACACAATGTAGAATTCATTTGTATAGGGTTAAACCTCCCACATGAACTGTATAGAATATTTTTGATAAAATATACATATTTATATATTCCATAGATAAATCCTCTCTTTGAATATTTTTTTAATACTATAGATTACCAATTCCATTATCACACATGTCTAATCAAAATATTGTCTCCCTGACTCAAGTGGTTGTTTTGGATAAACTAACCCTACTTCCTAAAGATAACACCTATCACAACCCTAAGGGGATAAAAATTTATCATTCCAAACCAGAATCAAATGTCTATAATTAGAAAGACCATTATATAATATCCTATATTCATTTCATTATAAATCATCATTTGTTCCACAAAAAGATCACCATGGGAACATATGACTTAATAACAAAACACCATAATTAATATATATAATATATATGATAACATAAATAATAATATAAGAAATAGAAGACCCATTTCACTAACACATATAAATATTTATCTGCATATTGAGATTATTTCAATTTGCCTTATGGTATATTAACCTATTTAGGGTTTGGATCCACACAAATAGAAACACCTATTATCCACATAACCATAATCACATAATGTCAAGAACACTATTTTGTATAATATAATTCCACCCAAAAGCTATTTTAGAAAACATTATATATATTTATGTGAATGTTTAAATTAGTAAAACATGTTTCTATATTTAATGAAATAAATAAAATTATATTTTATTTCGTATATTCATTAAATGACTAAAAATGATTAAATTTCATAGATGAACCATCACGGGGAAGAGTAAAAAAATGAATATCATCTACTTCCATTGATATCTTTATCATGTAGATTAATTATAATCTTATATCCAAATATAATAATGAAAATTCAATTAAATCATTTTTATATTCCCATAAATAAATTTTTTAGGATAATAAAATAATATTTAAAATCATAACACATTGCATTATATCTATATACCATACCCCAAATAAACAAAAAAAATTATCTATGATACCATTTTATAGAATCCAATTTTTAGATCACCTACATTGTGTGTAAATAAAAGTACAATAGAAATATTCTATACCAATTCATATTCTAATGCATTCTATCATGATGCTTGGGAATAGAAAAAATCAATCATTGACTCTATCATTTATATATAAATCCATTTTATCTATAGAAGAAACATATAAAAAATCTTATTCTATAGAAATACTAACATGAATATAATTTTTAGGAGATAAAATATACTAATATTTATCATGTTCCTATAATATTAGAATCTATAATGTGATAATATTTTTTACAAATGTAAACTGAACCCTTTTGAATGAAATTATGAAAATGTCTGAAATATAAGAATTACCAATACCATCACAAATTTGAATATTGAACTAATATCACCCAAATATTTATTGATAAAAAAATTATAAATCATGTGATCCTTCATACAATGATTCATTACCCATAATTCCTATTTCCTTCGATGCCTCATAATATGTATAGTCTACATTTCCCAGTGGTTCAATGAATGGTTTGAATATGAAATCGATAAGATACTAAAAATAGTCAAAATGGATAATATTTACTTTTATAGATGTGTTCACAATGTAAAATATAATTTAATAATAAAAAACATTAGAAAATAAAAATATTTTAATATTTAATATGTTATCAATTCTATTGAAATAGAGTGAAATGGAATGATCAATGGAATTGGATAAACCCATCTTAGTATAGTGAGAAAAATTATGTTATTGTGGATTTGGAAATCAGTAGTAGAGAGGGAAAATTGGAAATTTAGAATATATTTTAATTTAGGGTAATTAGAGTTATAAATGTTATGTATTCCAATGGGTTACTCAAAGTCATTTCCTGTGAGTTAAATGGTGAGTTTGAAGGCCATATGGGTTATTTTTTAGTTACTGAGAAATTCGAAAAAGGAATAATGTTGAAAAAAATGATATCGAAGTTCATTTAGTATACCATTTACTGATCACGGTGGTCTATGAATTATCCATATTTTGGATATGATTTATTACCTCTTGTGGTGCATGTTTTTTTTTTGTAATTGAAAAATCCTTAATTATAATAAGTTAATAAAATTAGCATTAGGGAAGTAATTTTGAACATCATTTAATATTAAATTGTATTTATATATGAAGAAACCACATCATATGTATGAATAATCATACTATGAAGTTTTATTACAACATTGATATAGTGGATGCTTTTAGAATATAATAATTTCTACGGATGAAGCAGAATTATGAAAGAAGTTTTTGTGAAACAAATTTTGATTGGTGTTTTTTATAGATAAGATCTATAACATTGAAATTATATTACCCTTATTTTTTATTTCTAATGAGTATCTAGGAAAGATAATTTTTAGTATATAACATGTAGAAAAGTTTCAAAAATATGTCGATAAATTAATTTATTTTTTAATGTTTTAAATATTTCATGTGTATAGTGTTACATTAAATATGTTGTGTGTATTTAATTGGATTATAAAAAGTAAATGGTTAAATATTATGAAATAGAAAATTATGAATACGATGGAAGTTAATTTAATAAATATTAAATTTAAATTAAATATCATACTTAAAAATAGTACCTGGTGGATGAACCATAATTGGATAAATATTATTTCTAGAAGTGAATTAAATATCATTGAAAAATTGTGAAGTAGAATAGAAAAGAATGTATGTTGTTGATACGATTGAATGTCAGGGACTGATGATTTACATTTGTCTCAATTGAGTTTTATTGGTTGTCTGGGGTAAAAAAAATAATTGTTAAGAGAACATATAGAGACTAAATATTTATGGTTATAATATCACAGAGAATGTCATATTTTATATAGTGTTATTTTATGTATCATTTTTCATAAAATATTGACTCCTGTTTCTGGACTCTTACTTTTTGTAACCCACATATTGGAAGTGAGTGGAAAAGTTGAATTTTTAATATATCTATGATGGGACATTTTATTTTATTAAACAATTAAATGACCCACTACTTATGTAGTTATTTTAATAATATCAATACATAATTGATATACCCACATTGGATATATCTGAGTGATAGGGAAGAAATTACATTCTCAGTACTATTTATATTTTTTCATTAGATTGTGCAATTATCTGGTCACTATAAGAGAATAAAATTTTTAGTTCATATTATTCAGTAATAATTTTTCAATTAAACATAATAATAATACATATAAGACAATAATTAAGTATCGCCCTTCCATCGGTTCGATTTTGGGACCTTAGTCTACAAGGACATGAATTATAGAAACATAACTCGACATCTTCTCTGGGTAATTCTTATAATAATGATTTTAGAGTTGTTTAATGGAATACATTAAATTTATGTTAAAAGGGATAATGAGGAATATCTATATAAAATTCATTTCTTGGTTTGTTTTCAAGTATTAGAAAAAAACATTATTTTGTTGTTTATTATGATAATGACGAATGATAGAGATGTTTCGGATCATAAATATACACGAATATGGATGTTATTATTATGTTAAATACTTTTGAATGGATAAATAAAATTAATGAAATTATATCATTGAGAATAATAAATGAAAATTAAATGTCACCAACTGTGGATTATATATAGTTGAGGTTCATTATACACCAATTTTACGATAATTTAGTTCTACTTCTATTAATATTGATGATTCAATGTTAAAAATGATTTAAATTTAATTAATAAAGAACTTGTTTTGACATATATTTGAAATATATAAATATAGATAAATCCACAACCAAATTACAAATGGTATGAGGGAAAAAGATATTCTAAAATTGAATTTTTTGGAAATTAATATATTGTTATTGATATGTTAATGGAACCACTAGATATAATTGTTTTTCTGAACATGTTTTTATCATATAAGTTCATAAAAATTGAGAAAATAAATTATGAATTGGACGAATAGATTATGAAATAAATTTTACATAATAATATAACAACATTCAATACATATTAAAATAAATATCCCCCCATCACAAAAAAAGTTTAGTGTCATTAGATACTAGATATATATTTATCCCATTAATAAATGATCTTTAATAACTACAACATTAATATTCTCATATAGTATAAATATGATATCTTTCATAATAAAAGATCATTGTATCCAATGGTATAAAAGAATAAGAATTTGTGATCTTGAACTATGATCTAGGGTAAGCAATAATGACATCAATCAACTATCATAAGTTATCATATGATTTGAACATTGTTATAATAACTTGATAATATCCTACAATAGGAAAAAATAATTAATAAAAGACAATATTACATGAATCATAGAATAAGGATATTTCACATTAAAATACATAACTAATAAGTGTTTTAAATCATCAGAAATAAATTATGAACTATAAGAACATATAAAAATCTTACGATATATTTTTTCATCATATTAATAAAATATTAAACTATTTTTTTCATTATTGATCACATCCATGTCTATCATAGATGAATTAGTTCCCACCACATTCAATATTTTCCTTAGAGATGGTAAAATTTCACGGCATTAACATATAGAAGATCCGGTTATCGAAACTCCAATTCTATTCATTTTTATATAAAGAGATAAACATCTTTACTAGATGTATTAGAGGGTTATACATCTATGGTACCACTAAAAAGATAATTAAAATAATAGATATTTATTCTAAAATATCCTAAGTAACTCATTATGTAAACATATCATCACATCGTAAACTTGAAAAATAAAAAATGATTAACAAAAACATCATCATATTAGGAAATTATAACCTATTTAAACAAAATGTATTTAATAATGTTTTTATTATAAAATAGATAACCTATGGGAAGGAAATGGGTTTAATAGAATAATCCTTAAATCAATACCATCATAAGGCCTTAATATTATTAAATTGAATGATTTGATAAGATGATATCCTTAATGAATCAAAACAATCCTTAATGGAGCCTATTGTGGATGAAATATTTATATAAATTATAAATATAAAATTTATTTTAAAAAAGTAAAAAAATTATAATAAAAGCTTTCCAAAAATATTGAAAAGAATGTTTATATTAATATATCAAATGAATATAGTATTTAATAATCAATAAAAAATGGTTATCATAATGGGAAAAATAAATTAATATATTGTATGTAAAATATGTTACATAATTTTTTTTTAAATGTCAATAAATTATACTTTTGGAAATATTTTAATAAAATCCAATTATATAATTTTGAAATAAATGTATAGGTAGTGGAATTTATCTCTCAAAAAATCATATATGTGTATGAAAATTACTAAATTTTATTGATGATTATGGACATATAATGAAATTTTCACTTACCAATGAGGAAGTAAGGATGCATTTTCATGAAAAATAGTTTCATGGTTAAAGTTTATAAATATAAAATTTTATATTATATACGAAAATAATAAATAAATATAGAATAATAAAATAGTTTAGGATAAATGGTTTAGATCCATATTATTTCCATAGTGGGATATTTATCATAAATAACACCCAAATGAAATTAAAGTATCACCTAAACCCTTTCCTAATATTTTGTATTACATCATGTGAGTTGAAATATAAAATATATCAGATATAATTTTATTATACACATATTTTTAAAAAATAATATTATATAAAATAAAATATATTATACCATTATAATTTTCAATGATTTTTTTATACATATTTTGTACATTAAAATGATCAATCTGGTGATTACGTTGTTTTTTCTTAACATTTTTTGGTTTGATGGTTGTAATAAACTAATAAAGGACATGGTTTTATCATACATATTATTTTTTAATTAAATATGTATAATATTTATACATTATATACACTTTTCATATTATATATATAATCTAGTGATTAAAAATGAGTTATATTTTTCATAGAAATGGTTTTTAATATGTATAGACCATAGGTGTTTCTACATCTTGATTCTTGGATTGAATGAACTTAAAATAACAATTCAACATAATAATTTCAATATCAAAATATAAAAAAAAATTAATTACATATTTCCATATGAATATACTTGAAAATATAAATAAAAAATGGACACATCAGTTCCAGGATGTAGTTGTTCACATTTATGCACTAGTGATGTTATAAATTTTTTAATTATGGATATTTAAGAAGGCTGATAAAATATTATCATTAAATAATAATTAATATTTAATATTTAATATATATGTAAATTATATTTATCATAATATAAAACCATGAATTAATGTAATGGAAAATGAATCTTATCATTACATATAGGTGGTATTTCAGACGTTTGATGGAGAAAAAATTTCATTTCAATTTAAATGGAAATGTGGAGAAAATAGTTTATATGTTATTAAAATTAAACATAAATATCATGGATATAATTTAGTTTTTATTTTGAAATTTATATCAAATACATAGAGAATGTAGAACAAGAAATAAATGTAAACTGTAATATGAAGAGTTATTTTCCATCATTGATAAAACTCCTTAAAATTAAGAATTAATTCATGAATGGATGCAGATATGTAAAAAATAAATATTATATAATGAGTGGAGGGATTTCAAGAAGTTATTATCATATTTATAATTCATTATTGAAGGATTGGTATTCTTATGGATGAGTGGTGAATTGGATCCAATTTTATGGGTGGAATATTCAACATTTGGAAATTTGGAAATGATTAAATTATATTAATTTTTTACTTAACTCACATGTATGAAAAATTATATTTGTTAAAATATTTTTAATAACAAGTCAAAATATAAGTGGATAAAACACTATAGAATATCATTATGGGTATTTTATGCATGATATCATAAAATAACACTACCAATAAACATGTTTTAACATTATCTATTATAAAAAAAATTATTACAATTTTGTAGAAAAAATAATATATCCACTATATTAAATAATATAATTATTTTTAAAATAAATATTTATTCAATTTTAAATAATTCATTATCTACATGTGGTAAAAATTCTTTTTAACGGAAATGTCAGAAAAACCATCCAATCATTAAAAAAGATTTTTCATAAAAAAAGATGTTCAATATTTATCATCATATAGAAACTCAAAAAGTAATTTTAATATATTATATTTCACATAGTATACAAATAATTTATTAAAATATATTTTTAATACACCCAAAATTAATTTATTAATATAAATAAAATTTTCTAATAGACATGTTTAAAAAAACATCTAATTCTACCTTAAAATAATTTTATTTATTATTATATACACTAAAATGATAATGAAATAATTTTATAATTTAGATCAAATGAATAAAAATTTTAGTGAGACCTATTCATACCCACCAATCTAATGGATATGTGAAAACTATCATATGAATCTGTAATATTTATTTAATGGTTTGTTTAAACATAGTGTTTCACTAAATTTAACCTTCCATAACAATATATTATATTTAATGAGAAATATATAATATAATTTTTTGGTGTAATACTATACCTCTTTATAAAAATTTCAAAAATGAAATTTAATAACAATGATGAAAAAAATAGGATCCTTCTACCTCATAAATTATTCTAGTTCCAATTTATCTAAAAATATGTTTTTGTTTTTACCAAAGTTATTGATCATCTTTAGAGAACCTATTTCACAGTAAAATCTAAATTATATATTTAATATCCATAAATTTAACTCAATAGTCAAATCACAATACATTTTAAGGGCATCAATTTTTCATAAATAGGAATGGTTGAGTTTTTACTTCCTTAATAGACTTACATAACACATTGTCGACCGATGAGTGATTTCATTAATGAAAAAGTAACAAATAAATTATTTATATACAATCTATGTTTCTTATGGGTCCAATAAGACAATTTAACTATTTTACATTCATTACAGATATCCTAAACTTTTTCCATTGGTAAAATCCTATAAAAAACATTCCCAAAACATAGAACATCATTTCAATATGATAAATCATAACCTAAATTTTCCAGAGATTTAGAGTTGCCTTAATGTGAAACTAAATAACTATTTAATTTTCTACCATTTCATTAATATTATAATTTCTCAATATAATTTATTCAATATCTTCTCCAAAACACATTTGAATTATGAAATTCCATGGCTATAATGGTTTACAAAGAGATATGTAAATACATGATGGAAATCTATTAGTATAAGAATATCCCCTAATAAAAGGGTATTGTTTTTAAACCCATTTTAAATTAATAGAACATGATATTAAACAATATTCTATGTATTGAATAAATATGTATCGTGATCTTTCGAAAATGATGTCCCAAGAATCATAGAAAACCATGGATCCCAATCATATACAATAGAAATTGATAATCTATGAAATATCACCACATATATAATATTTATCATTAAAGGTGAAATGGGTGAAATATTCTATTTTTGGGAATTTTCTCTCTTTAGTTTTAAAATATCACTACACATAATACAACACTATGCCATTATGTATGCGGAGGTATCATGTTTCTTAATTTAATAGATCACTATATATAACAAAAATCTCTCTACTACAGTATAGTATATTTCTAGGTGTGTTGACAGACATTCAATTCTATTCCATTACAATTTTCACACATTCATCTATTTAATTTAATATTGGTCCCATACAAGTGAACATGGTTATATGTTTTCTCATATTATATAAATATATAAAAAATAGATAGAATAAACCTATAGTCACATGAAAACCATATATTTCATTTATCATGTTATGTCTATTACAATGTTCGAGAAAAACAATCTTTGAAGGATCCACTACGATAAAATGGTGGATATTACATGATCCATGAATGAGACAATAAATACCCATCATTAACACTTAAATAATTTCACATGAGACATATATTTGCTTGGTTCCTTCAAAAAATCATCAATTTATTTTCATTTATGATCTTTCCATTGTAATATTAAATATTATCATCAACAATGACAACTAAAAACATATATGTGATATCTATAAAAACACTATTCATATTATCTATGATCATTGTGAGGGAATTTTTTTATCCAAATAGAATCAAAATAAATATATAATGATTATACCATATAAGGAAAGTAGTCATTTGTATAACCCTTATCATGTCCCTTAATTAATGATATCTAGAACAATGATTAGTCAGTGAAATTTGATATTCACATTATATTCAATCAAACAAGTAATAATTATTAGTTATAGGATATCTGTACATTAATATTATATTGGGATTTTCATTATAATCAACTCCCATGAAAAATAAAATTGTTATATGTCATTATTTTCAATGATTCTCCACATCAATTCTTGCAACTCAATTGTTGTGACATTCATTTGATGTTTTTATTCACCATCACTCTAAATAACCTTAATTAGTTGATTTGAAATATGATACATGAAATCCATTCCTTGGTAATTGATATTAAAATCTATATGAAGATAAATTTATTCCAAAAATTCATGTCATATTAGAATCCCAATTATGTTTTTCCTATAAAAATTTCACTAAACAATGTTAGGAAAAACTATGAAAACCAATTTATTTCTTACATATATATTACATCATTTTAGATGAATATTAAATATACATTATAACACAACAATACCTAGATTGTAATGTATTATTTTAATTGGATACAAGAGATATAATTATTATATTTCATACATATCTTCAATTTCCCTCAAAAAACATCTAACATATACTACTTTTCAGTCATACCCAACTTATAAGCATTCCTCAGATCCTAGGGAATTAAATTCTACTAAAGTTAAAGCTCAGAATCTTAGTCAGTGTCAACCTCAGAGATATCAATCAATGATCATAAATATCCATAAGATAATCATAATTATATGATAACGTGATATCAAAATGAAAATTATAATATAATTAATAATAATATAAAATAATTTTATAGATCCTTATTTCCATCTCTGGAAAATGGAGTTTTAAATGAATCACATCACAACAAGGTTGTTCTAGACTTGATGTACACCTCAGTGACGTACTCATTTTCAAATGATAAAAATTAATAATGTTAATAATGTATTATAATTATATAAGATTAATTATTTTATAAATATAATAAAAGTCCATTTAATCTATAATAATATCAAAACATTAATTATGGTGATGTAAATTGAATTATATTTTAATATTTAGGTAGTGGAGCACACGTACAGGTAATAAATATTTACATTTACCATTTGATGGAAATGACATTGAAAATGGTTAATATGTCATCATAATTAAAACAATGTTTCTTAGTAAAAATTGAATTCAATATTTTTTAATGGAAACCCATGATTATGATGTGGTATAAGATGAAAATAAACAGAAATTATTAATTTAAGATTTATAAATCATTGTGGAGAAACCAGATTTTATTTACGCATTAATACATAAAACAAAGATATTATGATTAATCTAGGACCTCTTGGAATTAAAGAAAAATTTTAGGAAGGATATAAGGAACGTATTGGAAAATAAAGAGTTCTCATGATGTGTGAGGTGTTTAAGATAATTAGTGCCTTTTATAATAGAATTAGAAAAAAATTAAAATAATAGTAAAATATAAAATATGTTAAATCAATACTCAAGGAATATTATCTACAAATACATTTATTTTAGTACAATAAAGATAATGTCAAAATAAATTCATATAATGATATTAAATTTATATTTATTTTAATTTTAATCCATATCTCTTAAGATAACGCCTATAATAAAATGTTTTTAAACCAAATTGGTGTAATAAAATTTATAGATTATAAAAATAAATATTAATAAATATTTTATATTTCATTATAAATTTTATACTGATTATAAGTTTTTATATAAGTTAAAATACTAAATTACTATTAGTGGTGTACTTTTTTAAAAATTTGATCACAAAATAAAACCAGATCTGTATCTATAAATGTATATTTGTTTGAATGATATTGAAAATACATTCTTTATACATAATAAACACATTATTAGATGAATGTTAAAATGATATATATAAAATACTATTTTTATATTTCATTAAATTATTTCACCAATAGTAATTAATTTAATTTATGAATTTGAAAATGAATGTTGTTTTAAACTTTTATCCCAAAAAATGTTTTTACCTTAAATTAAATTATTTATTATTTTCTTAAAAAAATTATGAATTCGTTTTTAATGAATTTAAAAAACAAGTTTTTATTTTATTTATTAATATTCATCCCCTATATTCAAATATTCGTGACATAACTACCACATTAAAGAATAATATGTATATCACAGATTATTTAAACTCATTGTTCCATATAAAGAAAGAGATCTATGATATAAAATTGTTTCAAATAGGAATATATCATACAATATCATGTTGTTTAAAAGGTGGGTTGGGAACATGTATCCTCAATTTACATTATGATTTACATCGATATTGTTCTTTTTTTGGGATGGTCACCATTAACTAATTTTTAGATTAATTGGAAATAGAGTATCTATGGAAAATCAGATAAACAATATCTATTCCATATGAACATTTTGGATTCCAATATATAATTAAACATATTCTATTATTTCATAAAATAATATTTAAATAAAAAATGGCCATAGTAATTTTTTATTTTATCATTTCATAGATATATATAAAATGAAATTATTTCATAAAGGTTTAGATATTATAAAATCTATAAGAAAAACCATTGAATTGTATTTCCAAATATGTATAGTGATAATAAGTTTAGATCCAAACTATTTGGGGATTACAAATGGATATAAATTATTGGTGTAAAAATTAATAAACTAGGATGAATAAATTAATAAAATGGTGAATAATGTTTCAATAAATTTTTGTAATGATTTATTTATTTTAAATTATTGTTTGGTGTTTATTGATATTTTATTTGATGGATATTTTCATTGGGATGAACACCATATTCATTGGATATACTATCAACACTTTTATTGATAATAAAATTAACTGTTTAGAGAAGAAATTGTAATTTTAAAATCTATTTTAATATTATATACTTTTTGTTAGAGATATTTAAAAAATCACATGTTACGGTCATTTGAATATTAGTATAGTGAAATTGTGATAATGAAGTTGTTTCTATGAATTTTATATTTTTTTTGAAAACATAATTTTCCTAATGTGGTATAAATTCAATTAATTCCATTTATTGTGTTATTTTAGTGAATATAATAGTCAATTCCATAACTAAAAAAGGATCTAATTCGATCAACAACCGAGAACGAGGATTTTTACATAAAAAGAAATTCCATTATTAAATAGGATTAAATAATAATATAACATATAATATGTTATATTACTAATGTAATATTAACTATTTAATAAGGATTACGAACCCAATTGTGTTTTTAATAAATATAAATATAATACTAGAGAAGAATAATTACATGGTTGTAGACTTTTATATATTCATGATTTTTAGAGATGAAAAGAGAATATTCCATGATGTATTTAGAAATTTATTTTTTAAGATATATTCATTGAAAATTGTTATGTTTTTTTAGTATGAATATAACCCAATTTTTGGTTAAATTTGGAACCTAAAATGGGCGCTTTAAGTAGAGTATATTTTTTAATGATTGAAATACTTATCTCTTCCAACATAATCAATTATTAATCATTGTTAAATATATGGATTTTATGGAAATCCCTTAATAGCCTAAAATCGCATCAATTGTAGAGATCTATATAAAGACGATGCAATGTATAAATTTTTAGGGAATGATGTTAATGATGGATAAATTCATAAAATTGATTCTAAATTTCAATAATATCGAATAGAAATAGATACATATGGATGAAAAAAGGCTAAAAATATTCGTTATTAATGATTGGGTAATAAATTTAAAATATTAAGAAGAAAAATGTAATGGATAAATGATTTATTTATTATTTAACTTTTAAAAATTACAATCGATATTAGTATCAAATGAATTCAATTAATGATTGGATTATACGGTTAATTGTTTCTGAACATTCCTAAGGAGACTATGAAGTGATTATAATAAACTCTTGATAAAAAATATTTTTTTTACTTCTATATTTATTCATGTATTACTGATTTTTTTAAAAACTATCTATTTTTCAAAACCCATAGAATATGGTGTATTCAAATGTAGAATATCACATTAACTAGAATAATAATTAATTTTTTCATAAAGATATTAGTTACTATCTAGTTATTTAATAATTATGATTCATTAAAACACAATTTTTACATGTTCTTCTTGGATGTTACCCAATACTATTAAACCTTATACAATTGAAGGGTTATTATGTTTATAAATCTATTTTACATTACAATGTCTGATGATCACTATAAAAAAATAGGTTTCGTTGAAATTGTTATGATAATATCTATTTAATTTTGTGAAAACAAATTACAGACACCATAATTCACCCTATAACACCCCTTGTTTTTGTGAAATATGCTTTTCAATTTTGATTTATAATTTTTAATATATTTCATTTCTTGCAATACTGAATTTTCTGGAGATTTCTGAATGCACAACGTTATTATTAGTTTATAAATAAACTCAATTCATTATTTTTTCTTGAAACATGTAGATTAACTTGTTGTACAATCCACAATTTTAAGGGTATGTCTTACATATTGTACCAAATCCCTTCGATAGCTTACGTTACACAAATGATAAAGTTTTACTAACCAAATATATAATATTAATATAGTTAATAAAATATATTTATAATTATCATTTATCCCCTAGAGTGGAAGATATTATAATTATTGTATACATTTGGAAACAATGGTATGAAATTTTATATAAAATAACTCCTTCGATTATCACATTGTTATAAAATAATTTATGAACAATTTGAGAATAATATAATTATTTTTCTAAGAAATCTATTTTTTTCATTCAAAAACAATTTTATCACAATAAATTAACCAACAAACATTCAATGAATTTTTTTAATAAAATTTATATATTGGATAGTAAATAATTTTTTTTCTGACAATTTATAACATATTCTATTGGTATTAAATTTTAATGAATCAAATTTTATGAATAAATCGATGTATATTTTTCAAAATGGGGCATTTAGTGCCTTTATTGGGGAACCCATATGAAATATATTTCTGAAATTTTTATAATTTTTATATGAAAAACTAAAACATCATTATTGAAATTATAATATAATACTTTCATTTTCATAGATTTTTTGAATTTTTCTACGTTGATTCATTTTTAGATTTATAGTGAATAATAATGAATTTTAATTCCAAACTACTTGTAGTCTAATTTATTTATATTATTATATTACTGTTTAATATTTTTATTTATTAAACCAAACAATTATAAATCAAATAATCTAATTGGTACAATAGAAAAAATTAATATGATATTATATATGAAAATTTTTCAAACATCTAGGATTTTTTACATTAAAACATTGTTGTTTCAACACAAATGTGGTATTATTTTGTTATTTATTTGTTCAACTATTGTGATTAGAATTATGAAAAATGTTTTCAATATTTGGAATCATTATAATTTAAAATTTTAAAAAAACTCATCATAGTATTTGAATAAATATTATTTAAAATAATATAAAAACATTACAGTGATCAATGTAAAAATGTTCTTAATTAATGATTAAACAAAGAAAAAAAGTTGTAAAAATGAAATTACAGTTGTCAATAAAAACTATTGGATGAAATTATTTTGACCACACCACCTAATATGATAAAAAATTGTTTATTTGGAATCCTTTGGGGAAAATATAAATGTGTAGAGGACTCAAATATTTTCAAGAATACCCTATGTGTTCTTTACCCCACTTATACAAGGCCTATGCTCCCCCTTCATTACAACTCTCATGAAATTTTGGATATTTGATCCCTACAAACATTTCCCCCCAAATACCATCCATTTATATTATAACCCCCCTATGTGTATAGTGCCTACCAATTAATCCATTTATTGTAAAAATACGAGTTTCCTCGAGAATTGGTGACACACTTCTAAAAGAACTTAATTTTATTTTTTTCCCTCAAATAAAATATTCTTATTTAATTCTTATATAGTAACCTTAATATCCTCAATATAATGAGATGGTGTTATGATATTGTTTATACCTATACTTAAAGACACATAAATCAAATGGATGATGAACATATTACTCGTCTGTAAGGTGGACTACTCCCTACCAAAATGGTGTTCTTAGTTTTTTATTTTCCACAACTCAGGGATTGTTTTTTTTGGATATACTATTTTTTATGATATATATGATATATTTATAATTCCTTAATTATTAATCAATTCAAACCTTATTGTTTTCCATTTCATGATAATATGATAACATCATTTTTGGGCATGTGGACTAGAATGTCCTCAACCAAATGAGATTCATTAATATTTTACAAGGAATGTATCAAATCGTAGTATTTCATTATTTTATTCTCTCTATATAAAAACAAAAACAAATAGTGTTCATGATTAAGTATGCCTTATCGTCTCCATGAACGGTGTATTCATTTTCCTATTTAAATATTTTATATATTATTATAAATATTCATTTTCAAAATATATATTATATTTATATAAATTTTTAGATTATGTAAATAATAAAATCATGATCCAGGTAATATGATCTAGAATTACAAGTCAAAACATATTATAAAAACAAAACATATATTTACAAAAATTCACCATTTAAATGGAATTGTTAATAAATGTGTAATATGAAATTATAATCAAATAATATATGATATGATATATATAATAATATGTTTATATTGTGGATTTATAATTAACATATACTTATTATTATTTATTTTTGTATTTTTATGAATAATTCCAACACATAATGTAATGGTTTTCTTAGATCACCATTATTTCATTGATACTTATGTAGTTTTCATCCCATTTTTTATATGGTGTATATACATACCATGTTTGTATTTTATAATTTATATACTAAAAATTATTAGTATATGTATATCCTTTTTATTAGTTATTTTTCTTTGGGGTTTTGGTTTAAAAATTACAAAACCAATAATGTAATTTGGTCTCAAAATTCCGTTTTTGGATACAAGAATTATTTTGAACCTATATTTTCTCTGTGATATGTATATAATACACATTGATATATTATATAATTAATATACTTATATTTATATTATTATTTCATTATGTAATGTTATTATCTCAATATTGTTATGTTTTAAGGGCACCAATGTGTCGGTGGTTTGTTTCTACAATTTCAATTTTTTATCGAGATTTCTAAAACTTATTCTTACTGTGATGAAATATATTGTTCCATATCTCAACATATCTCATGTTTTTTTTATCCTTAGGTTATACATGATATATCAATGTATTGTATCCTTTTTCACACTCTGTTTAACTTTCATTAATTAAGAAATCATTTTATATAAAATCTTATTAATTTTATCTCCTCAGTCAAAGATTTGTTTAATTCAAAAACCCATGTTTTCTAAATGATTTTTTTAAATAAAATATATGTTTAAATTTAATTTAAAATGTTATTAGCATATAAATTATAGTTTATAAATTCATTTTTAGAGGAAAATTGTTTACCAAATTATCTTCATCTTTGTTTATATGTTTTAACAGAAAAATATTTTTCATTTATTGTAACACCCCAGTTAAATAAAGAATATGACATCTTTATATTTATCCATATTTGTGAATAAAATATTAATATTACTTTAAAGGGGATTCTATGCTCTATGGCGTACCCAATATGCAACAACGAGTTTCTTGGGAATCTTACGTTGCACTCTAATAATAAAATAATATTATTTTAAATGGTAGTTAACATTTAGCCGTTGTATTGGCGGGAATGGATATAAATAACTAAAATATGATTATATATGTTTTTAAATGTTTTTAAATTTATCCTATAAAAGATAAAGGCCTAAAATACGGAAAGAATTCAATTTTAGGCGTATATGCCCTAGTTTTCACTAAAGGTTCACTTATCGCGTTTTGATGGAGAACTATCATTAAATATAGTTTTGATCAATCTTATACATTCCTTTGGACCAAATAAAACTCTTCTTTAAAATCGGGACATTAAATTTTACTTTGTGTAAATTTTTTGTATTTTTCTGATAAAGTTTATTTTTTAATGAATAGTGTAGAATGTTGTATTTTAATTCAAAACCTCTTTTTAATCTAATTTATTTATATGATTAGATTATCTTTTGAATTGGTTTTAAATTGAAATTAGAAAATATTTTTACCATTAAATCCAATAGTGGTCGTTGGAATTAATTTCACTTTGAAATCGGACTTAAACTAGTGTCAATCTTTTGATACTTATTGTTCCATAAAAACACGCTATTTGCTCTGACAGCGGGAATTAATTATTAAATTAATTAATGTGACTTATTTGTTTTCAATTTTATAAAATAGACTTCATTTTTGAATTCGGAATATCAAATATAGCTTAGGGTGAATTTTTGGGATTTTTCTGAAAAACATCAATTTTTGATGAATAGTGAAACCACTAAGTGGTACTTATAAAAACTGATTTTTCGTTTAAATGAAATTTTACCACATCTATGTTTTTAATTTCAAAAATCCGACATAAATGGTTGTCATTAAGAAGAAAAATGTGGTTCAATGGGATAAAAATAATTTTTTGGTGAATAGTAACTTATTATGTTTTTAATCGCGATTAGAGGTAATTAGTGCAATTTAAGGCAAAAATGATATGATAATAAAATGAAAATACCTTGACACATGTCCTACCCTCATTGGTTGTGTCATGGACGACCAAGACAAGCCATGGGTCAACTTGGGGACCCCATGGAGCCACTTTGGTTGGGAAATGACATAAATAACTTTTTATTTAATGTAAAAGTAAAAATGACTCAAACATGATATGTTTTACTAAAAAAAATTAAGTGGGGTTATTAAAGTCAGGTTTTTTATTATAAATAGTCCATGGAAAGCTAATAAGATTTCCTACATAATAGTAATTTTTTATAATTTTTAGAAATTAAATAAATTCAATTATTTATGACATCATAATGATGCAGCGATGACATCATTATCTGTTGATTTAAATAAAATGATAAGATAATGTAAACTCGATGACCTACACATGTCCAAAAACTTATTGTATGGGTGTATTTAGAACCCTTATCACCTTATCCACGAATTATTTCAATGTGGTACCTTTTAAAACCGAAACACATTTTCAAATAATGTAATATTTCTTACTTTCCAAAAGTGCCCCTCCTCTACTCTTATAAAAGGCCTCCACCTCTAACTCATTTCACACACTGCTCAAGCCTTTTGCTCAGCCAAACCCTACCCATTTACTCTCTAAATATCCCTCTCCTTATCCTAGAGGATCACCTTTGGGCAGAATCCTTTCAGAGGAAGCCTTTAGGCTCAAATCAAAAGGAGTTACACTTTTAAAGGTAATTCATTCTCTCATGTTCATTTGTTTTATTTTGCTTCTCCAACCCCCTAAACTCTTTTTATTTACTTCTTTTGTAACAAAACCAGTATATTAAATATACTAGGATTTTGTTATAATATTTATTCTAGCTACACTCTCACTCAAATACATCAAATGGTTAAAGAACATATGGTTTCCTTGGATGACAAAATTCAGCCTCCCGAAACGATGATTGTTCAATACTCATTTAACATCTTCAAAGGTGGAAATTATGATGTCACTATTTTTATATATGATATATAATATGTTTATGTTTTACTTATGCTTATGTATTTCTCATTTGTGTCTTACCATTATGGCTTACATTATGGGTATATGCGATATCTTCATTTTAGGAAGTGCGGAATACCACCCCCTCAAAGTGATGTGATTTGTTAATGCCATACGTGGGATGTATAAAGGATGGATTTAATGTTAATATATATGATTTTATAGTGGAATTATTATATACCTCTATATAATTATTATTTCATTCCATTAAAGTATGATATAGAAATGAAAGTAGCGTTCATGCGTACGTACGACTTACCGTCTCCAAGAACGGTGCATTTCATTTCTTATCCCCAAATATAATGTACTATAATAAGTACATGTATATAATGGATATATATGATGAATGATACATATAAATTATGAATATAATTCTGTAATTAGTATATACAAACCTCTCATTTAGTTTTAATTCCATTAATATGACAAAGAAATTAAAGTAGCGTTCAAGCGTACGTACGGCTTGCCATCGCCATGAACGGTGCATTTCATTTCTTACCTCTAAATTATTATGTAATATTATAAATACATTTATATTATGGATATATATGATATATATGATATCCAAATCAGGAATTTCATTTTGGATATAAAGAACCTTTGACCACACGAACAACATGTAATTGTAAGAAGTCCACTTTCGACATAAGAACCAAATACCGACAAAATGAACATTATTAACTTAAATGATTACATGATGTTTATAACATGGTGTAAAAGGAATAATGAACTTGAAAAAGGTTTTTAATCAAGTAGAGATTAAATCAAGTTTATTATTCAGGACGTTAAAGAACGATCGAGTCATGTCGGACCCGAGGTAAGGGATCTTACTCCTCTCTTTCTTTTTAAGTTCACTCTTTTATGTCATTCCTTTTAAAGCTCATCTTTATTGTTATTGGGGTGTTATTTTATATTAATCTTACTGTAATTTTTATGTTCATGTGATGAGAGACCGTATTCTCTCTCATCAATCCATTTTGGATGTTTTGAGTGGCGCCGATAGGCTGCCGAATTTTCGTAAGAGATCTAACCTCTCTCTTTCTTTTAAAGTACTCTCCTTTATGTCACTTCATTTAAGATCCTTTTTGTTATGTGGGGGGATGTTATTTTATATTCCTGTTTCTGTAAAAATTATGTTGATGTGATGAGAGACCCTATTTCCTCCCATCAATCCATTTTGGAAGTTTTAAGTGGCGCTGTTAGGCTGCCGAGTTTTCGTAAGAGATTTTTCATCTCACTTTTATTCCCATGAGATTTATGCTACATTTGCCATAATTTCCATTGAGTGGTTTATGTACTACCCACTATTACACTCCTTTTTTAATATAATTCCATTTATGGGTATTTACATATTCATTGTATGACACTTCTTCAATGGGTTGTACTTTTCAAAAGCTACCCAAGTCGGTAAGGGAACCTTTCACCCTCCTCTTTTTAAAAGACTTCTTTTGTTGGGTATTTTAATTTACATATTTTTATTCATGGATATGTTCTCATATATCTTTATTGATGTAAATTTTGTGTCCAAATGATGAGATACCCTTTTTTTATCTCTCATTAACTCATTTTGATGTGACGTCGTTAGGCTGTCAAGGGAACTTCTTAACCCAATTTCGATTTCTTTGGGTTCAACATGTTGTTATTGAATATGTCATCCTTTGAATATGTGTGAATGACCTTTGATTATTTTACACTTAATATACACTTATATTTGGTGTATTCGTTTGTCACACATAATTATGTAATTGATTTATCCTTAAACCAAGGATACCGTCTTTGTAAGGGACTTCGTCTCAATCTCCTTTCATTGAGGCATATTTCATTTTATACACTACTTTTTTTATACGGTGTATAAACCCGATTGACTTTTATATTCATACGAAAGGAATCTTTTTCTATGAAGCGTTTTACTAAATGATAAAAAGGAATGTTTTTTTAAACGTACGCGGTGACAACAACCTTTTCCGCCGCCGCGAGTATTATTTGGTCTTTGGCTTCCTCAACAAGCCGTAATGTTTTTAAAATAAAATAAATACCATATACTCTTTTATGTATTTTGGTATTGAAAATGGTTTTGATAAAGGATTCTATTATGTCAATATATTTATGATATATTGTGATTGAAATTTGGAAATGTTATCATTCATTTATATTGGTTTTATGTTTTATGATTTTATATTGGTACTTGGACATTTTAATGAGTGGTTACGTTATGAACCATATGACGGGTGGTGCCGTGAATACCAGGACTGGTGGTTACGTTATAACTTCCAATGCATTGGGTGTGGAAGTTGGCAGTATGGCTATTCCATTAAGTATGTATGGAAATTGGACGTATGGCTATTCCATTAAGTGATATGTGTCGAAGTCGACCGTATGGTTATTCCACTTAAGTATGTTTATTTCCCAAGTTACCTTTTTATATGTTATGTGTTCTTTATATGGGTTTTATGGTAATCCTTTGTTTACAAAAAGGTAAGTAATGATACTTTTTTTCAATGAAGAGTTTTTACTACTTCATGAAGGTGAAAAGTATTAAATTGATAAAGTATCCATGGTTTACTTGTTGTTTTGAAAAACTAACAGTTTTCATTCTTTGTGTATCCCTTAATGAGCTTCTTATGCTCATCCCAAGTTTTTGAAATGTTTTTCACAGGACTTAGTGTGGAAAAGGGTCAAGGATGGGATCAAGGGAAAGTCATGCTACCTAAAACATGAAACTAGACATGTTTCTTTTTGAGAGTTTTTATTTTATGGATATTTTGTAGAAGAGACTACTTTGTAATCTTTCGAGATGTAATTGTTATGTCCTAATTCTCTAAAACTCTAAACCTAAAACGATCCTCAATGTGAATTATTCATTTAATTCAATTTTAAGTAAGGTTTATGGTTGGGGCCTTATAGTTGGTATCAAAGGTCGGTTTAGATTACTTTAGAGGTTAGGGTATTCTCTAAGTATATGTGACATTACCATAATGGTTAGGATTTCAGAAAGAGTCCTAGTTTTAGATAAAGTGAATGAGTAAGTATATCTTAGTGTTTACCTTCCTCATTAGTACATGATGGTTTTGTTGATATACTCACACTGACATTTCTGTTTTTAGTGAATGGCTGGATCTCATAGGCACCAAAGTGACAATAGGTTTGAAGGAAACTGTGGTGGTTCTCTGATTAAGAGACTCGATGAAATGGGGTACTCAATGAGGAAACTCATGGTTGTTCTAAACCAACTATCAAGGAGTCATGATCAACCATGTGAACCTTGGTATGTTCTATAATGAATCATGTACGAGATGACCAATCAATTTGGAAGTTCAGGTAATAATTAAAAAGGTAACCATTAGGTTTTATATAATCCTTACTTTTTAGGTTATTATGGGTTACTCTATGATATGATGGAAAATGAAAGGAATGAGATTAAATTGAGGATAAAATATGTTATGATTATTTTTGAAGATTTTATCTCATTTTGGTGAATGTTTTAAGAATTATATAGTTTTGGAAAAAGGACAACACGCAGACCGTGTGACAACCCGTCGCGTCGGACAAAGCTGCGGGAATCGAACCCACAACCAAAGTGCGACTGGTATTTATCGTCTACCACTAGACTACGTGAAGTCCCTGGTTAGTTTGATGGATTCTTTTTAGTTATATGATTTTATGAATTAAGAGTTTGTTGATTTTGGGTTATTTATGAAAATGATTAACCTATCATGGAGGATATGTGATTAGGATAATTACTTTTCAATGTGAGACTTTAGGAGCAACTGATGTTGTTTGGAGATAAATGTTACGATTTAACGTGGAAGAATATGTGACTAAATCCTTCAAATATTTTGGTTTCAATTTTAGATTGGATTACTTTGAAGAATTTTATGGACAAATTTATTATAGAATGGTTCTCATTGATCTTTGGGTTTTGTTGGACAAATTTTGGAGGTTAAGAATAGATTTTCTTTTTATAAAGGGTTATCCTTTTCTGGATTATCTGACCTTGTACTAACCATTTTGGTTTGGGTTTTGGTTAAATCCTAAAGACATGGGATGTATATAGTTCTCTTTGGTGGATTAGGTGATTCTCTAGAAGTTGATTATAGTACTCTTAATGTGAACAACTCTCCCTAAATACTCGTCTTTTGAAAAAAAATATGAGTTTGATTAAGGAATCTAGTAAAAGTTAAAAGTCAACATGACAAGTGATTATGTTTCCTTATGAATAAATTCCACAATAAAAAGTAGTTTAAAACAAAAACGTTGTCTATTAACTTTTCCTACTGGGGAATCGAATACCGTTTAACCCATCACAAGTTTGTGATTCTCTAATGGTTAACTTTCTCCTAAATATGTTTTCTATCACTCTCCATCAGAACATGACCCTATGTTTTCTCCTCCATGTCCATGTTTTCATACTTGGAATCCTAGTATGGGTTAACTCGGGTGACCTTTGTACTTATCTTTCTTTATTTTAAAGTGATTGTTTTACTGACTCTTCTTCCGATGTGGGACTTTTAAAGATGTTTCCAAGCCCAATTTTTAAATTGCGAGGACGCAATTCCCAAAAGGGGGGAAGGATGTAACACCCCAGGTAAATAAAGAATATGACATCTTTATATTTATCCATATTTTTGAATCAGATATTAATATTACATTAAAGGGGATTCTATGCTCGATGGCGTACCCAATACGCAACAACGAGTTTCTTGGGAATCTTACGTTGCACTCTAATAATAAAATAATATTATTTTAAATGGTAGTTAACATGTAGTCGTTGTATTGGAGGGAATGGATATAAATAACTAAAATATGATTATATATGTTTTTAAATGTTTTTACATTTCTCCAATAAATGATAAAGGCTTAAAATACGGAAAGAATTCAATTTTAGGCATATATGCCCTAGTTTTCACTAAAGGTTCACTTATCGCCTTTTGATGGCGAACTGTCATTAAATATAGTTTTGATCACTCCTATACATTATTTTGGACCATATAAAACTCTTATTTAGAATCGGGACATTAAATTTTACTTTGAGTAAATTTTTGGTATTTTTCTGAAAAATTTCATTTTTAAATGAATAGTGTAAAATGTTGTATTTTAATTCAAAACCTCTTTTTAATCTAATTTATTTATATGATTAGATTAACTTTTTAATTTGTATTAAAGTGAAATTAGAAAATATTTTTACAATTAAATCCAATAGTGGTCGTTGAAATTAATTTCACTTTGATATCGGACTTAAACTAGTGTCAATCTTTTGATACTTATTGTTCCATAAAAACACGCTATTTGCTCTGACAGTGGGAATTAATTATTAAATTAATTAATGTGACTTATATGTTTTTAATTTTGTAAAATAGAATTCATTTTTGAATTCGGAATATCAAACATAGCTTAGGGTGAATTTTTGGGATTTTTCTGAAAAACTTCAATTTTTGATTAATAGTGAAACCACTAAGTGGTACTTATAAAAACCGATTATTCGTTAAAATGAAATTTTACCACTTCTGTGTTTTCAATTTCAAAAATTTGACATACATGGTTGTCATTAAGAAGTAAAATGTGGTTCAATGGGATAAAAATAATTTTTTGGTGAATAGTAACTTATTAAGTTTTTAATCGCGATTAGAGGTAATTAGTGCAATTTAAGGCAAAAATGATATTATAATAAAATGAAAATACCTTGACACATGTCCTACCCTCATTGTTCGTGTCATTTCCGACCAAGAAAAGCCATGGGTCAACATGGGGACCCCATGGAGCCACTTTGGTTGGGAAATGACATAAATAACTTTTTATTTAATGTAAAAGTAAAAATGACACAAACATGATATGTTTTACTAAAACAATTTTTAAGAGGGGTTATACAAGTCAGATGTTTTATTATAAATAGTCATTGGAAACCTAAAAAGATTTCTGACATCATAGTAATTTTTTTAGAATTTTTATACATTAAATAAATTAAATTATTTATGACATCATAATGATGAAGCGATGACATTATTATCTGACGATTTAAATAAAATGAGAAGATAATGTAAGCTCGATGGTCTACACATGTCCAAAACTTATTTTATGGGTGGATTTCAAACCATTATCACCATATACACTAATTATATCAATTTGGGACCTTTTAAAACCGAAACACATTTTCAAATAAAGTAATATTTCTTACTTTCCAAAAGTGCCCCTCCTCTCCTCTTATAAAAGGCCCCCCAACTCTACCTCATTTCACACACTCCTCAAGCCTTTGGCTCGGCCAACCCCTGCCCATTTAATCTCTACAAATCCCTATCCTCATCCTAGAGGATTCCCTTTGGGCATAATCCTTTCAAAGGAAGCCTTTAGGCTCAAATCAAAAGGAGGTACACTTTTAATGGTAATTCATTTTCTCATGTTCATTTGTTTTATTTTGCTTCTCCAACCCCCTAAACTCTTTTTGTTTACTTATTTTGTAACAAAAACAGTATCTTAAATATACTAGGATGTTTTTATAATATTTATTCAAGCTACACTCTCATACAACTACATCAAATGGTTAAAGAACATACGGTTTCCGTGGATGAAGAAATGCTGCCTCCCGAAACGGTGATTGTTCAATACTCATTTAACACCTTCAAAGGTGGCCATTATGATGTCACTATATTTATATATGATATATAATATGTTTATGTTTTACTTATTCTTCTGTATTTTTTATTTGTGTCTTACCTTTATGGGTTCCATTATGGGTATACGCGATATCTTAATTTTAGGAAGTGCGGAATACCACCCCCTCAAAGTGATGTGATTTGTTAATGCCATACATGGGACGTATAAAGGATGGATTTAATGTTATTATATATGATTTTATACTGGAATTATTATATACCTCTATATCATTATTATTTCTTTCCATTAAAGTATGAGATAGAAATGAAAGTAGCGTTCATGCGTACGTACAACTTACTGTCTCCATGAACGGTGCATTTCATTTCTTATCCCCAAATGTAATGTACTATTATAATTACATGTATATAATGGATATATATGATGAATGATACATCTAAATGATTAATATAATTCTGTAATTAAAATATACATACCTCTCATTTAGTTTTAATTCCATTAATATGACAATGAAATGAAAGTAGTGTTCATGCGTACGTACGGCTTACCGTCTCCATGAACGGTGCATTTCATTTCTTACCTCTAAATGATTATGTAATATTATAAATACATGTATATTCTGGATATATATGATATATATGATATCCAAATCAGGAATGTCATTCTGGATATAGATAACCTTTGACCACACGAACAGCATGTAATTGTAAGAAGTCCACTTTCGACTTAAGAACCAAATACCGACAAAATGAACATTATTAACTTAAATGATTACAAGATGTTTATAACATGGTGTAAAAGGAATAATTAACTTGAAAAAGGTTCTTAAGCAAGTATATATTAACTCAAGTTTATTATTCAGGACGTTAAAGAACGATCGATTCAAGTCGGACCAGAGGTAAGAGATCCTACTCCTCTCTTTCTTTTTAAGTACACTCTTTTATGTCATTCCTTTTAAAGCTCATCTTTATTGTTATTGGGATTTTCTTTTATATTAATCTTACTGTAATTTTTATGTTCATGTGATGAGATACCCTATTCTCTCTCATCAATCCATTTTGGAAGTTTTGAGTGGCGCCGATAGGCTGCCAAATTTTCGTAAGAGATCTAACCTCTCTCTTTCTTTTAAAGTACTATCCTTTATGTCACTTCTTTTAAGCATCTATTTGTTATGTTGGGGGATGTTATTTTATATTCCTCTTTCTGTAAACATTATGTTGATGTTATGAGAGACCCTATTTCCTCTCATCAATCCATTTTAGATGTTTTAAGTGGCACTGTTAGGCTGCCGAGTTTTCTTAAGAGATTTTTCATCTCCCTTTTATTCCCGTGAGATTTGTGCTACATTTTCCACAATTTCCATTGAGTGGTTTATGTACTTTCCACTATTACACTAATTTTGTAATATAATTCCATTTATGTGTATTTAGATATTCATTGTATGACACTTCTTCAATGGGGTGTACTTTTCGAAAGTTACCCAAGTAGGTAAGGGAACCTTTCACCCTCCTCTTTTTAGATGACTTCTTTTGTTGGGTCTTTTAATTTACACATTGTTATTTTGGGATATGTTCTCATATATCCTTATTGATGTAAATTTTATGTCCAAGTGATGAGATACCCTTTTTTTATCTCTCATCAACTCATTTTGATGTGACGCTGTTAGGCTGTCAAGGGAACTTCTTAACCCAATTTCGATTTCTTTGGGTTCAACATGTTGTTATTGAATATGTCATCCTTTGAATATGTGTGAATGACCTTTGATTATTTTGAACTTAATATCCACTTATATTTGGTCTATTATTTTTTCACACATAATTATGTAATTGATTTATCCTTAAACTAAGGATATCGTCTTTGTAAGGGACTTCGTCTCAATCTCCTTTCATTGAGGCGTATTTCATTTTATACACAACTTTCTTTTATACGGTGTATAAGCCCCTTTGACATTTACATTTATACTAAAGGAATCTTTTTCTACGAAGCATTTTACTAAATGACAAAAAGGAATGTTTTTTTAAACGTACGCGGTGACAACGACCTTTTCCACAGCCATGAGTATTATTTGGTCTTTGGCTTCCTCAACAAGCTGTAATGTTTTTAAAATAAAATAAATAACATATACTATTTTATGTATTTTGGTATTGAAAATGGTTTTGGTAAAGGATTCTATTATGTCAATATATTTATGATATATTGTGATTGAAATGTGGAAATGTTATCATTCAATTATATTGGTTTTATGTTTTATGATTTTATATTGGTACATGGACATTTTAAAGGGTGGTTACATTATAAACCATATGACGGGTGGTGCCGTGAATACCAGGACAGGTGGTTACGTTATAACCTCCAATGCATTGGGTATGGAAGTCGGTCGTATGGAAATTCCATTAAGTCTGTATGGAAATTGGCCGCATGGCTATTCCATTAAGTGATATGTGTGGAAGTCAAACGTATGGTTATTCCACTTAAGTATGTTTATGTCCCAAGTTACCTTTATATATGTTATGTGTTATTTATATGGGTTTTATGGTAATCCTTTGGTTACAAAAAGGTAAGTAATGATACTTTTTTTCAATGAAGAGTTTTTACTACTTCATGAAGGTGAAAAGTATTACATTGATAAAGTATTCATGGTTTACATGTTGTTTTGAAAAACTAACAGTTTTCATTCTTTGTGTATCCCTTACTGAGCTTCTTATGCTCATCCCATGTTTTTGAAATGTTTTTCACAGGACTTAGCATGGAATAGGGTCAAGGATGGGATCAAGGGAAAGTCATGCTACCTAAAACATGATACTAGACATGTTTCTTTTTAAGAGTTTTTATTTTATGGAAATTTAGTAGAAGAGACTACTTTGTAATCTTTTGAGATGTAATAGTTATGTCCTAATTCTCTGAAAATCTAAACCTAAAAAGATACTCAATGTGAATTATTCATTTAATTCAATTTTAAGTAAGGTTTAAGGCTGGGGCCTTATATTTATTTTTTAAACTTTCTGTATATGTTTTACTGGTAAAGGGTTCTCAATATTTTTCAATAATTTATTAATAATTTTTAACATAACATGTTATTGAAAATGATTTAAATATTGATTTATAAGTTATAAAAAAAATATTTCAATATGTGTCCAAGATTGAAATAATTGTTTCCAAGGAAAATGGTTTCCAAAATGTTTTTGAAATTCTATCAAACAATTTTATGGAGAACGATTTTCAAAAAACAATTTTTCATCCATTATATGTTTTCAATAAAATATGACTTAAAAGAATTCTTATTTTATCCTTTATAAGTTTTCTGGGTTTTTTCAAATCAATATTTTCCAAAATGATTTATGTTTTATAAATAATTGTTCAGTGATAAAATGATATTTTTATTAAGAAATGTTTTATTTTTTTTATGTTTTATTATATAAGATTTAAATATTTTTTTCCAATAAAATAATTTTGATCCATTTTATTCCTTGATTGTTTTTTCAATGAATAGTTATTTTCCATATGAAATCTATAGTGTTATCTTTCAAAATCCTTCTCCAGCTAAGATGCAAAGGCTTGATATAGTTTATTATTTATCAAGTATATGATCTAAGGAAACTAATCTAATTATTTCAATAAAAATTTTGTTTTTTATATGAAATTTTCTTTATTAACCATGTTTAACTTCCAAGGTATATACTACGATACAACTCTTACAAAACCCATTTTTTATGGGCTAGTCACTGATGAAATGATTATGAAATCTATATATCTTCCAAATGATGTGATAGAATAAAATTATTATGATTCAAAATTTATTTCATGGTTTATGATATGATGATTATGAAACTAAATTTTTTTTAGGTTCATGATATGATTGATATTTTATTTTCTTTAGGAATAATTATGTGTGAATATATTATATAGTGGGTCGAACATATCCCCATCAAATGAATTGGGTAATGGTTTATATCATGTGTTATAATGATGGTAATATTGTTAATGGTAATGATAAAATATGGGAAACATGTTTTTACTAATCAAAATATAGAATAAATGTGTGTCTAAATGCACTATAGGGATTTGGGGAAACCTAGTCCATAATGCAAAAATAGGGAAACCCAATCCAATATGGGAATATAGGGAAACCATATCCCATGTAGAATGATGTAGAAACCATATATAGTATGAGAATAATGGTTAACCTAATCACTCATAACGAAAATAAATGAAAATGAGAATTGGACTACGTCTGTTGCAGCATGTGTCATCCCCATGCAGTTCCAAATAATTTTGTTCAATGATCCATAAATTATACTGAAATAATTTAATGTGTAAACATTTATACATGTTCCTAACGCTCTGTGAGGACTCAAATTTATGTCTATAGGATTATTCTAGGGAAAAATCACAATCCTTTAACTTAATGAGGGAACATTTTTAATTTTACCATGTACACAATTATATTAGATAATTCACATTTCAATTTTTTTTGTTTTATTCCAATTCTATTCTCTCATAGATTATGATCTTGATTAACATGTGATTCACTTCCATATTAATTAAAAATATTTATGATATTTTTTTCTTGTTATCTTTCATATGCTTGGTATGATAATGAGAGGTTAAGATTATGTTATAACACAATAATACTCCTATTCTGCTAACATATCCCCCATGATTACCCTTACTGTACATCTTATCTCATTGAAGTCATATGATTACTTTTCCCCATGTTAAAAAAAGTATTTAAGTAGCAGTGCCAAAATGTGGTATAGTTATTAGGGAGGGGTTCCAAATCATTAAAAAATATAGAATAATTTCTAGTTTCCAAATACGCGAAACTATTTGGGTCCATATGCATGTACTTTTTTTAATGTGTTAAATATTTATAAAATGATGTAATATTCTTATACGTAATAATTGGGGCACTATTATTGGATCCAAATGAATGGTTTAGTAAAAGATTTGAATCAAATTTGAGAAAAAATTATTGAGATTCCTTTGGATATTTATATAGATATGTCTAGGTTTTTCTCTAATGATATGCCTATGATATGATAGAATAAATACTAAATCTTAAGATTATGCATCCATAGGTACATTTTCATTATTTTTTTTAATCTAATATGATAATTGTTTCTCAAACAAGGACTTCTTGTTTTATTCAGTGGTGGAAATTATAAAGAACATGGTTAAAATTAAATTTTTCATATATAGAAATTTTATGAGTAATGAAAATAAATTTCTATATTTGAAATTGTGAATAGTTTTGAGAAGATGGTATAAATATTGGTTATATTTCTAATGATTTAGATGATTCAATTAACATTTGAATATAATGGGATGTTAAGATAGTATTAATTACAATAAAAATTCTAATCACGATTATAATGTTTTTAAGGATCCTTATATAAAATTCATATTTCATATTAAAAAAATGGGTATTATGTAATTATATACAAGAGTTTAATTAATGGTTTGAAAAGTAATTAGGTAGAAAGAATTATTAATTTTTTGGAATTGAATGAATATGTGATATGAATCATGATATATATTTTTATCTTCGGTATATATTTTCCATTATGGATTGAAAATGATATATTTAATAAAAATCATTATTTTGAAAAGTGATTTGATTGAAATGTAAATTTTTGTATAAAGGGATGGTAACCTTAATGTTTTCAAGATGTTGAGATAATTGTGTCTACCAAAACAAAGATTTGTTGGATTTGAATAACATAAATGGGAATGTATATATTACATCAGAACTCATAAAATATTTGATGTAAATGTGGTTTTCCCTATAATGGATGGATATTAATGAAATTAAGGAATATATCCAATCATCATTGGAATAATAATTAATTAAATTTTTCAATGATGAAGATTGGTAATTAATGTTATTTGCATATTTCAAGAGAATTCATGATAATGGTAATGATGTTTTTGGAATGTGACATACAATGATTACATTATGATATCCGGGGGATTATTTTTATGCTAACTTTGATAAATGTAGTGTCCCTATATATAATTTTTTGTATTTCATCTTTTAGAAGGGTTACAATGTTAACCATTTTTGAAATTCTTTATGTTAATCATGATATATTTATATATATATATAACGGTATCATCTTGACATAGGAGGATTTCGTCATATTGGATGACATTTTCTAACCATTTTTCTATGATGATATCTATTGATATATAGAATGACATATTAATATGCATTTGGATCTTATGTTTTATTATTTATTTTGGAATGTGAAATTCACCATTATTTCAAGGAGTATGATATGAAGTTTAAATCAAACAAAAAAATACAAATGGTTGATATTAGAAAAATTTAACGCAATGAAATAAAGTATATCTATTAATGTTAATAAATAGGAAATGTATTACTTAATTCTATATAAGGATTATAGAAATATATTTAACTTATCACCTTCATTTCTGTTGAACTGAAGGTCATATAAATATTTATATATTTTCATTTTTTTAATCCCATATCATTCCCTTTGTCATTAATTTGATGGTGTTAAATGAACTATAATATTATCTATAATTATTTAAACTTTCCTTATCTTACTAATATTCACACAAAAGTTGAAAACCAACAAAATTTTGTGAAATATTTTTTAAAATAAATTTATTCTCTTTAATATTTTAGGTTTCACACCAAAATGAAAATAGATTGTTTTAAATTAAAAAACTATTTAAAAAAAGAATGATATGAAACCGAAATATTATTGTGCACTACACACAACATAAATTTTATATTTTTGTATATATAATACCATGAATAGATTATGTTACAAACAGGACTGGATTTTGTTGATGGCTTAGCAAAATAGGCAATACCAAGTGTTACAAAACAATAATTAATTTTTAAAATATTATTATTTAATATGATATAACATTGAAATTAAATTTAAAAATATATAATTAACTGAATTATGAATATATATATTTTAATTTATTAGATACCTAATAATGAGAATATAATATACAATCGAAATTAATATAAAGTGACTGATTATATAAATGACTATTTTTATGTGATAAAGAAAATTATTATCAATAAGTAAAATTAACTAATAATAGTGAATTTTGTGAAATTAATTTATATTATATGTAATCAAATAAATATACTAGATATTCATCAAATATATTTGATGTATTAACGACATGAACAATCACAATTTTATACATCAAACCCAATATTTTAATAAAGGTAATTTTACAACCATTTAATGGAGAACATATTTTAAATCAAATATTTAGATCATTAATAATTTATATATGTTAAAATAAATTTCTAGTTTTATATAGAAACATAATCATTATCTCTGGATAATTTGTTTCTTTTTTTATAATTTTTCATTTTTTAAATGAAAATTTAAAAAACTGAATTTTAATTCAAAAATTAATATAATAAAATTATAAGGATAATATACGTTTAAAATTACATAATTAGATAATATTTTTAGATTAAAAAGTTTTTTAAATGTAATCAATTTCAATTTGAAATTAGGTATAAAAATACAGCAATCGTTTAGACATTTTTACTTTAAAAACTCACAGAGTTGTCCTATCGATGAGATTATTTTTAAATTAATTACTACTACTTCGAGGATTAAAATTTATTAAAATGGATTATATATTTTGAATCAAAATAATTAATAATTTCTAAATGGTTAATATTTGTTTTCTTTGAAAAAAATATTTGTGAAGGTGATAAAATAAATTACAACAATTAAGAGATTAATTATGTCACGATTATTGTATATAATAATATTAAAACCCAAAAAACCAAAACATGTATCTAGAATACATTGGATAATAATTAATAATCTATTTACTATAAATTATTGTGTTTTCTTTTGGTTTTTAGGATTTTTTTACGTAAAAATGTAAGAACACCTATCATTATTTCAAAAATTCAAAGAGTTTTGTTTCCCTTCCCGATAAAAGGTCACCACCTCTCCCTCTTCATTCCACCTCTAAACCCATATAGGATTGGTAAATATCTAACTAATAAACATCCCTATGTACCTATATTCCTCATATAAGAATCAACATGTAAATAATGTAATTCAATGAATCCTTTTGGCCGGATCCAAAATGAATTTTTCAATTAAGTGGAAACATCTTCTCTCAAACTCGTATCTTTTATTTTCATTTTCCACCCACTCCATTCACTTTATTGTGTGATTGTATAAAAAACACTATAATAAATATACTAAGTTGATTTTATTCAATGGTATAAATGTAAGCATACATACAAATCCTTCTAATTGGTAACTAACCTATTCATTATGTGTACGGTGCACTTCCACCTTACAAAATGAAAATGGTTCATTTTTTCCATTACTGCCTCTCATGGAGGAAATAAGGATGAACATACTATTAATATATGATATATATGTTATTTATTATTTATTTAATATTATTTGATACTTTTTAAAAAACATATCATTATATTTTATATTTGGTTTGAATAACATAATTTCATTTTAGGAAGTGTGGACTATTGATACCTCGAAGTGATGTGATTCGTTTACATAATAAATTAATTGTATGATGGATGGTATTAGTGAAATAAAATGATAAAATTATATAATAAGAAAATATAAATATAATATTATCATATATACATATATTTCTATTTATTTATTTCTTATAATATGTCAAAAAATGGATGCAGCGTTCACAAAGATGTTGTACCAAAAATCTCCAGGAATGGTGTATTCCATTTCATACACCTATATTATATATATTATTATAATATACATATAATTAATATAAATGATATTTATATCAATTTTCATATTCATTAAATAATTAGACAACAATAATGTCCAGGGATATAACAAATTAATACCGTTGGAAAAAAAAATATAACGCAAAGTGAAACCTTATAATTTAAATGTTTATAAAAATCTAATATAAATTCACAATAAAAAAATATATGATACTTGATATAATTATTTGTTTTAATTGTAAATTTATAATGAATTTATTAATCATACATGTAGTTTGTAGGAGTTATATTCTTGTCAAGACACAATGTAAGAGGATTTCAACTCACTTTTTGTTTTTCATGAGATACATGCCTTAATTATCACACATTTAGTATGGGTGGTGTATATAATGAACATAGATATATTATATTATTACTATACATACATTTATTTTTATTTAAAATCTATATTTAGGCATTTCATTCATGGGTTTTATGTTCAAAAAGATACCAAATCTATGAAGGTGTTTTGCATCAATTTCCCATCATTGAGACACATGAGATGTCATGTACCTATATTTTTTCATGAGGAGTACATACTGAAATTGATAAATTATATCTTGAATAAAATTATATTCATGAAATTTTGAGCTTCATTTAACTTTATCATTTCCATGGTATTATAATCCCATGTTACTAAATTGTTAAAGCTTTAGAGCTATAACCTCAACCATTAGCGAATATTATTTTTATTATGAACCCTTTGCTAAAATATTACAGTCAATATCTAAATAACACTTATTGTTTTTCATACCGAGTGCATATTCATTTTATAAACATTTAATGGTAAACATTATCCAAAATTTGCTACATAATACATTAAAGAAAGTGTTTTAATAAAAGTATGAGTATACCAAACCATTGGGTCAGTAATATAGATTTATTTTAAACCCATGTTTTGAAAAAATGTTTTCAAGAACATTCTAGAGTTATATAATCATTAATGGAATTTTTTACCATCCTTTATATTTAAATTGTTTTCAATATAATCTTATTGTAACATTCCAATATTTGTTTTTTATATCCTATTTAACATGAAAAAATAAATATTTTTTTAACCTCATGTGACATGTTAGGATTCTCCCAAAAAACATTTCTAAAAATCATCATTTTCTTCATGAAATAACTTTTTTTTTAAAAAAATTTTTTTTAAATTAATTTTAATAAAAAATATTTTAAATATGAATATTATTATAAATGTTTTCAAGGAAAATATTTCTCAACAAATGATTATGAATTCTTTATATGTTTTTAATGTATTATAAAATAAATGAGTTTCAAATCATTTTCATGATTATTAAATAAGTTATCATGGAATGTTTTTTTTTTCAAAATGTTTTCGTGATTATTTTATAAAATTTTTAGATAATTAATTTTCTTAATAATTTAACATATTCATTAAAATTTATCATTTCATTTTATAAGAAAATGTTTTTCATATAATTTTATGTATTAAAGTAATTCAATGAAGAAAAGAAATTTTTGTCATGAAATTTTTTTAAACTACATTTTCAATATATTTTCTATCTAATTTAACATCTATTTACATTACTTGTTAAATTGTAAGAAGTTATCTAAATGTTTCATTCATATTATTACTCTAAATAATGTATTCTTTAATGTCATGATGTTGATGAAACCCATTTCTCTTCCACGATGTTCATTCTTTTCCAAACCTCTTGTTTTCATAAGAAATGATTTCATGAATTGATTAATAAATCAATATCATTTCACGGATTATGATGTGATGAAATGTAATGAAACCCATTTCATTTCATGGTATTGAAATTTATGTTTATAAAACATATGTATTTTTACGGGTCATGAAATTATCATTGTTTTATTTTGAGGAATTTTTACGATTGTGGTTATCATGAGAATGGTGGGACATATATCTCCCTCTAATTAAATTGGTAATTATGGATGAATATTGGTTATAAATGTTATTTTTGAAACAAATTATGTGATCATAATGTTATTCAAGGACCTAGTTTCTTTTCTTTATGTTTATGTGTGAATATGATTACATGTTCTTAATGTCATGAGTTGACCTTATTCCGGGTTCAAAGTTTTATGTGTGAACTTGATTACACGTTAACATTGTTATGCATTGATGTAGTTTCATTTCCAAAAGTGTATAGGTGAACCTAATTAAATGTTAATGGTGTTATTTGTCATCCTAATATCATTTTCAAGAAATTATGGTTAGACCGAATTAAATTTTTATAAATATATGAGAGGTCCTGATTTCATGACCTTATCATAATGTGTGAATGTGTTTCTACTTATATATGTAAATGATATTATATGTTTATGTGTGATCCAAAATTCTATTTCATAATCCTTTTTATGCATTAATGTATTATGATCTTGATTTCATTATGATTCATGCCTTATGAACTACCAATAATTATGCAATGTCTCATGATTAGGATCTTCTATATGCATGGAGTTATCTGAAAATAATATGCTCACATCCATATACTCTTATGTAATTCTTATGATTAATAATTTATCCTATTTAACCATAAAATATATTGCATCTCCTCAATTTCTTATTATTTAGTTTTCTATGTTGTTAAAGAATATTTAATGTCATATTTATTGAGGGAATGATATTTATTGGATACATTCGATGATAATTCATTAATATAGTAGATTTTGTTCCCAGTTTATGAAGATGATAAACTGTTACAGTACTCAAGCATGTACAGTTTTAATATATATAATATTCATTAATAATGATATAATATTCATGTATTGAAATTATTGGGTAACTATAGTTAATATCAAATAAATTTTTTATTCGACCATTACATTCTAGAATTAGAAAACAATATAAATAATAAAAATATAATTTTTTAGATAAGTATAAGGATAATTAAAATTATTAAAAAATGTCTAGGAATTTTAGTAAAATATGTAGTAACTAGTTTCCATGAAGTACATACATTTTCTTATACAAATAGTTGATACAAATATGTAATATATTAATATGGGTGTAACAACTCTGAATTTTTTTGGCCCCGACTCAGGCTAATATTGAACATGAAAATTGTTCTTACATTACACATAGCTTGACACGCATGGGGTATATGCATTTGGAAATCAGGAACTATTCTTAAACCATCATGAATAATTTAAATTGATGTTGGCGATGAATAATCTAAGATAATAATAGAATGTAAATACTATGAAAGGTTTGTGGATTTAGTCATTCCATAATTAATATTTCATGATTTTTCTTTTCGTTTCTATGATTTGTTTTTCTCATCTAGTGCTTTATAGTATTAGTAAATATAGTGAACTAGTAAAAACAAGGTTATTATTGAATTTATTTGATATGGAAAGTATGATCATAAATAAAACCTCTTTTAAATGTTGTAATCTAGTAAATCTATTCCCTATTTTGGTATGCATAGTGGTCGTACTTCTAAAGATAAAGAGACTGAAAATAACATGTGAAATGTATGTTACATTCTAGAAAAAAAATTTACATTAAACCAATGAAACAAGATTAGATTGGGGTTAAGGAAAAATAAAAAATATTGATATCTCATATTCTAGGAAAGATTCATTATGGTATAAGTGGATAAAGCCTGGGAAATGGTTTATGAATAAAATTGAATTAATGAATTTTCAATTTTTTTGAATTCAAATATTATGTAAAATTAATCATGAAACATATTATTATTTCTAGTATAATTAGTCATTAAGTAATGAAAACTACATCTCAGATATATATGAATAATGAAAAATTTTATTTCTTAGAAGGGTTGTATTTTTATTTGGGGAATGAAACCATTAATCATTTCTTTTCATTATGATAATGATGTTGGGATAATTATACGATGCATATGGATAAGTAAATTGGATGGTACATATTACTCGGTAACTGATTATTCAAAAAGTGTTATATGTCTTCAAGGATGATGTTAACAACCACTTTTATTTATTGAATATATCTATTGATAATTAGAATACTTAATTGGGATGTTATAAAAAAGGATTTAATGTAGTTAAGGTTGTCACCCTGCTTCAAAGGAATATACGAGGAGTATATTCACATGGTTCAAATTTGAAAACCACGTGGTACTTTTTTATATGTTTTTGATCAACGTAAAGCTTATTTCATGATGTTATTTTAGAATCATTCAATTCACATCTTTAGAAAGGGTTGTAACATGAACCATATGTGGAATGTTTATGTTAGGATTCAAATAATGATAGTAATATAAAAGTGTTTTCTCTCCATATGCAAAGGTATGCATATTTTATATCCTATATATACTAGATTTCGATGACTATAACTAATGAAATATGGTATCAAATTTCCTCGGACTCATGATCTGTTATTATATCAAGAATGAAAAATTATACTTCCATTTTTAGAGAATGAGTTGAAGTGGATCAATAGAAAAACTTTGATGTCATCTTAATATCATGTAGGTATATATTTTCATGAAAATTCATCATCTTTAGGAATAATTATATTCATACCAAAAACATATTTGTAGTACCTTCATTTCTGATGAATCATGGGGTCCCATGGGTGATTGAAGACTTATGGTGTTGTGATTGTTATCTTTCTCATGAATTATATCTCTATCTCTATACATTAGAACATAATGATTTATTTTTATTACATCTTTATATTTTCAACTAATGTTATTTTCTCATATGTGGGAATCTCATTATGAGTTACTTTGGGTTATCTTTATGGTTTTAATTTTCCCTTTTATACGATGTTTTAGTATCATTTTTTTGATGTGGGTTTCTTTTAATGAAACAATCAAGTATTAATACATTGATTATAACACCCCAAGGTTTTAAAAAATAAATTTAAATACATGAAACATTATCTTATGTTTATATTAATAAATATCCTTCAAACATAATTTTGTATCTTCTATTTTTGAATTTCAGAAAACTGTCTTTTTCTATTGTGATCGGTAAGTTATTTAAATTCAAATGGAAAAAAATTGAATTTTTGGTTAATATTATCCAAGATTTATGAACAGTAATTTAAATAGTAATATAAACCTAATGAATAGTAAATTTTATTATTATATTATATTATTAAAGTTATAAGATAACGAGATGTTTATTAATTTTTCACGGTGTTAAAAAATGAATTATAAATTTGAAATAGTTTTTTTTGAATAAAATATTATTTTATATAAAAATTAAATTAATAAAAACAAATAATTATTTCAAAAAAATGGAGTTCATTTTTTAATTATGCACATCAGAAAAAGGATAGTTTGATGTTTTGGGTTTTTTCTTAATTAGTTAAATTTTTAATAAATAGTAAAAATACACTATTTAGTTTTTGGTATGTTTAATGATATCATTAATGATATAATAATGATTTAATTTTTCTTGTAGACATTTTTGTTGTAAAAAAGATATGGGGTGTCATATTTGGGAAATACCATGGGAAAATACAATGGTAAAAACCATGGCCTTGCAAAAACCACTAATGAGGTGTCCCTTGGAAACTAATAAAATACTATATTTGATTTCCTATAAATTCCAACCCATTTTGTCATTAGAATTTTTTAAAATTATGCTTCAATGAATCTCTAATATTCGTACCTCCATACTATTGCTACTATGTTTTCCTCGATTCCCCATCGTTCTAACTATCATGTCATATGGGTTACACTAAAAGGTTAGAGAATTCCCAATTTCATTCTTTTATCATTCATGTTCAATTTTATGTGTTATAACATTAATGTATCCAATCTATGTTCTTATTTATATTTTTTTCAATACCTATAATTTATTATGATTCATTTATGGATGGGTGACAAATGTCCCCACACTTTTTAATGTTTTCTAAAACAAATTTTCATAGTCATTTGGTTGCAAAATTTTCATAAAGAATTTCTAAACTATTATTTTATTTTGAGTTCTATTATTTTGTTATTATTTCCTCATACCCCCTTATAAATGAGTAATAAATGATCCAATATCATATATATACTGTATCTCATATTTATAATATATTATTTACCATTATAGTTCTTCTCCCCTACCACTTATTCACAAAATTAAAACACCGTCCGTGATTTGTCGATTCACCGACATCAGGGATGATGTGATTTAAATTACTTTAAAACCCATAATGACTTGTCATGAAACCATATATATTGTTGAAACAGATTATAATTATTTATTATATATTATACAAGATTTTGGAATCATTTTTTACACATGTTAATAATTTATAACACGAAATAAATTAATTATGACTGAAAAATCGCCAAAATGGCCTAAACAAATTTCAATAGTTTTTTAACATATGAATCATCCTAATGATAGAACTAAAAATGTTAAATAGTATAATTTATTATTAATGAAATATTTAAATTCCATTTCATACCAATTCTATATTTTCACTTCCAATCAATAAGAATATGCATCATGAACCGATCCTGGAAACCATGAAAACAACACAAACAAAACAATGTAAATAACAAAATATTACAAATAAATTTGTTGAATGATGTTATAATATTATCATATAAGGTGTCATTAAAATTAATATTTTTTAATGATATTAATAAAACTATTTTAACCCTTATAAATTTTTTTAAATAAATTTTATGAATATGAACCTGAGGTAAGAGAACTATAAACTAAATTTCCATTCAATATATTAACCTTCTTCATTATTCATTATCTAGTATTATGATTATTGGTGTGATGAATAGTTTTTTATATTACGTTTCCCTTTTTCACATACTTTTTATAAACTTATCCATTCTATTATTTTAATTCTCACTCCACATATATTTTATGGGACATTCCATTTAAAAACCTTTTCAAACAGGCTTTAAGATTTTTCAAAAGGAATGTTTTTTAATATGTATGTGGAATGAGTGGTTTCTATGAATATGAATATCCTTTATTACCTCCATATGTTCCTTGGATATTATTTATTTTTGTTTGAGAACATTATAGCTCAATATATTTTGAGTTGAGTCCATTACAGCTCAAGCTACGACAGGTGAACCCCATTATATCTCTCCAATGCATTGGGTACTCGATAGTTGAACTTTGAACAAATGGTTATTCTATGTGTAAGGGTGAATGTAAGAGTGATATGGTAAATACATCCCAAGGAAACTAAATGTTGTTTATATGCATATGGGTTTTTTTATTATGGTTTTTATTTGTTTTTATTTTATCACTTGACTAACAAGTTCTTTCGTTACCTCTCTTACTGAGATTCATACTCATCTCAAGTTCATAAAATGAATTTCATAGTATATAAGGATGACTAAGAGAAAGAAGTGAGTAATGATGTTTTATATGATGTTTTGTCAATGAAATCATGTTTTATGGATTAATGATTTACATTTTGAAAAAAATGGACACTGTTTTTAGAAGTATCCGCTTTGTCAGAATGTGAAATGTTATGTATGTAAGATATCCTTATTCTTTAAAACTATAGTACCAAAAATAAAATCATTGATTAATAATGTTTTTTCTTATCTAAAATTTTCGATTAAGTATCATTTTATGGAATAGTCCTTATAATTGGTATCAAAGGATGGTTTAGATAAAATTAGGGGTTAAGATGATATTAAATTAATAATATAAAGGATTTGTACTCTATGGTAATTTAAAATGTTATATAATTTAAGGAATTCCATGTTTCATCATCTACGTTATATCTATTCAGAATGGGTTTTGCATAAAAAATAGTAATGCTAAAGTAGTAAGGAACCAAGAGGCTGATATTTGTTTGAATCTGTAGCCCAGAATGGTGGAAGTATGAACCGAGCTGTTTGGGATAGAAATAGCCTAGTTGATTCGAAAACTAATTAGGGGTGTTAACCTTTCAACATAGGAAAATGATCTAACACTAAGAAATAATAATTTTGAGGATAATTTTATTATGAAATTTCCTCCACCATTTTGTGGAACCTTAGATCTAGTGATTGAAATATGATTAGTCAATGCTCTAGAAAATATATTTGATGTAATGGTATGTTAAAAACATCAAAAGGCAATATTATGCATTTATCATTTTAAAGGTGAAGAAGATCTATGGTGGTATATGGTTAATAATACTAGAGAATTATATGATCATGATAGTCTGGAATGGGATTATTTTAGGATTCTTTTTTAGGAAAAATATTTTTCCAAAACTATTCTACTGAAAATAGTGAAAAAATTCTTTCAACTGAAGTAGAAAGATGATGATTTGGAGGTAGAATATAAATCTAATTTTACAATTTAGGATAAGTATTTCTAGGATTTTACTCGAGATTTTCATTGTAAAAAGTAGATATTTTTCTTTGTATTTGAAACCATTTATGCGAAGATCATTGTATTCGAATGAGTTTAAATGATATTACAAACACCTTCACTGTGATGAAAAAGTGGAGAAGTTGTTTGCTGACACAAATATGCCTCGTGATGATAAGAATAAGAAGAGGTAATGTTTGAAGGGTTTGGGTAGGAATTCATCAATGAAATCTGGACGTAAAAAATTCAATTTTCCTTCTTGTGAAAAATTTGGTAAAATCCATCCTCTTGAATGTCTTCTAAATTCCAAGAAATGATACCTAGGTGAATTGTTTGGATAAATTTCTAATTAGTTTACAGAAATTGATCTGAAAATTAATGAGAAGCCAATGGTGAGATTCATTAACTATAATGAATTGGGTATTTTTTTTAATGTTTGTCAAAGCTAGTCACTCAAGCAGGGAATCAGTAATATCAGAAGCAGAAGGGATTGTTATAATCATTTTCAACAACTTTAGAAACGTTTGGGCCATCAAATGTGGTGGTATCGGGTACATTGATTATTTTGACAAATTTTACAATAGTATTGTTTGATTTAGGGTCAATGAATTCCTGTATTACTAATATTTTTTAAGAAACTTTATGAATTCAACCTTATAAAATAATACTAGATCTCATGGTAAAAACACCTAGAGTAAATATTGTGGATAATGACATTATAATAATCTACCTATCCTTATCAGTAGAAAAGGTGTACCTAAAAACATCCGTGTATTTCCTCTAGTAGAGTTTGAAGTTATCCTTGTTATGGGATTGATTTATTTTTATCGTGCAATGATATATTGTAGAGAAAAATGAGTTTTTCACCAGAATAATTTATATTTGTGTAAATGAATGAACCCATAATATTGATACCTTATTAGGAATATAAAAAACTAATAAAGATATAAATGAATGTTATTTTGCTCATATTTTTTAAGATAAGATAACTATCCCGATTCATGATGTAACAATGGTAAATGAATACCTGCATGTTTTTTAGATTATTTTCCTATTATTATTAAAAATTTAGTGGTTGAGTTTTACAATTGACTTAGTTTATAATTCAAAACCAATTTCTAAACCCTCTTATCTAATATACCAAATAGAACTTATAGAATTAAAAAAGTAGTTGCTAGAATGATTAGAAAAAGGATTCATCCAACCTTGCAGTTCACCATGGTGAGCTCTAGTGTTGTTTTTTTAAGACTAATGAAGTTTCAAATTGTCTTTTCATTTGTTATAGATCTATCAATAACATTACTATTTAAAACAAATATCCTTTTCCTCATAAAAAATATTTTTTCGATCTTCTCCAGGGAGCTCGATATTTTTCAATGGTTGACCTGAGGTCGGGGTACCATAATTTGAAAGGAAAGGATGAAGACATTTGTAAGTCTACATTCCATACTATATATGGAAAATATGAACTTTTAGTTACATCTTTTTGGTTAAAAATGCACATGTTTTATTCATGTATCTTATGAATATAATATTTCGTGATTTCGTGTATATGTTTGTTGTTGTGTTTATTTATGATATTATAGTATATTATAGAAAAAAAGAGGAGCATGAAAAACATATAAGGTTTGTTTTTAAAACTATAAAAGAAAGGAAACTATATAGAAAATTCAGAAAGTGTGATTTTTATTTGCAATAGATTTTTTTAACTGGAACATTGTAAATAAGGATGGAATAATAAGAGATTCATACAAAAAAAATGTTTTTTATGAATGGAAAATATCCACAAATGAAAAATATATTCGTAGTTTTGTTAGATTAGTTGTTTATTACTACCAGTTTTTATAAAATTGCTTGATTAACTATCCTGATAACTATATTTACATTAAAATGGGTTAATTTATTTGGATAGAAGAATGTGATGTATGTTTTCTGGAACTGATGAAGAGAATTGAGAATGCTCTAGTTTTGGTATTGCCTTCCTATAATGGTGATTTTTTCTTATACAATGATGTCTCGTTTAATGGAATTGGTTGTGTTCTCATGGAGAATGATCTTGTAATTACTTATTCATCAGTAAAACTGAAACCACATTTGATAAATTATCCCACACATTATTTGGAACAATTAGATATGAGTTTTCTTTGAATATATTGAGGCATCATTTATTGGGTTCCAATTAAAAAATATATATTTAGCATAAAAATATGAATTTTATATTCACTCAGAAGGAATTAAACATGAGGCGTCAAATATGGGTTTAATTGATAAATGATTATGATTGCATGATCAATTATCATCGATGAAAAGAAAACACTGTGGTGGATGCCTTGAGTTGAAAACATCCAGGAATCATTAACCATGATCCATTTAGAACATGATCCCTTGATTAATTATTTGATGAATATTGTATTGTAAGTATATGGTGTATGAAATTCATTTTTTCTGGTTTCTTTGCATTCATCATTTTCAGTTATAATTATTCAAGTGTATTAGGATGACTACAAGCTACAAAAAAGGTATAATTGGTTAAAATGGGTAATTTACCATAATTTAACCTCGATAAAGATTCTATTGTATGATTTTGTAAAAAGTTCTGTATTCCTTGTGATTAAAATTTGAAGAATGATTTACATTGTGAAGCTCATAGTAATCTATTTTATTTTCATCATGGAAGTACTAAAATTTACAGAGTCCATATGGACTATTATTGTATGAATTGAATTAAAAGAGATATTTCTAATTTTACCATAAAAGCTTTAATGTATCAATAAGTTAAATAAGAGGGGTAGTTACCGAAGCGGATGGTTCGGCAATTTCCAATTTTAGAGTGTAAATTTGAGAATGTGTCTATGGAATTTATGGCGGGACTACCTAAGACATCTCAAGTTAATAATGTGATTTTTGTTATTATTGATCGACTGACAAAATCTGAAAATTTTCTTATTATTGAAGATACAATGTTATTGGATCTGATTTCTCAATTTTACCTAAAATATATTTTCATGTTACATGGAGATCCTCTTTCCATTATATCTAATTGGGATCTGGGGATTACTGATATCTTTTGTAAGGGCCTAAAGAAGTCGTTAGTCGTAAAATTAAATTTTAGTACAGCTTTTCAAGCATAATCAAATGGGCAGTCAAAACGAATGATTCTAACATTCGAGGAAATGCTTAGAGCTTGTTAAATAGAATACCAGGGATATTGGTATAAGTATCTTTCTTGATTTGATTTATCTTTAATAACAGTTCTCACTCAAGAATACTTATGGAACATTATTAGGCATTATATGGGATATGGTGTAGAACTCTAGATATTTGGCTTAACGTCTGGGAAAGGAAGATGATGTGACAATAGTTAATATCAGAAGTGTCAGTGAAATTTAATATGTTCTAATAACACAAGAGGATATCTCAGTGTAGGCAAAAAATATAGGTGAACATAAGAGGAAAGAATTTCTTTTGAGGTAGGAGATTTTGTTTTTCATTGAATATAAACATGGAAAAGTGTTATGCATTTTGTAAAAAATGAGATCTAAGTCCACTGTTCATTAGAAATTATGAAATCCTATATAATGTTTGACAAGTCCCCTATTGAGTAACTTTACCTACGAGTTCATCTTCGGTTTATAATGTATTCATGTCTTGATGTTGAAAATTTATCAGCCAGATTCATCTCATATCTTGATCCAAGAAGCGGTTTAGATGGAAGAGATCGTTTATAATGAATAGAAACTTGTTTATATTCTTGAATGAAGTGAAAAAGTATTATGGAATAAGGTATTCCATCATTTAATGGTTTTATAGAGAAACCACATGTTGGAATAATCAACATGGGAATCTGAAAATTCACTGAGAGAATGGTACCCTCACATGTTTAATATGTAGATAAAAATTATGAGGACACAATTTATAGAAGGAAGGGTTAATGTAACACCCCATGGTTTCAAAAAATCAATTAAAATACGTGGAACTTTGTTTTAATAATATATTTACAACCATCCTGTAAACATAATTTTTCTGCCTATATGTTTTGAATTTCAAAAAATAGTCATCTACAATTGTTATCGATAATTTATTTAAATTATAATAGAGCCAACATGATTTTTTGGTAAATAGTAGCATGCCTTATGAAATGTAATATGACACTAATGAAAATTAAATTTTATTATTTTTTTATTTTCTTATGGATCTTGCATAATTATATGATTATTACATTTTGATGGTGATTAAAATGAGTAATAGATTTAAAATTTTTATTTTTCAATAAATTATGATTTTATTTATAAATTAAATTAATAGAATATGGAATATTATTTAACAAAAGGGAGTTAATTTTGATAATTATACTCATTGAAAAATGTTTATGGTAATCTTTTTGGATTTTTTTGAATCAATTGAATTTTCGATTAATTTTAAAAATATAGTTTTGAGTTATCAGTATGTTTAATGACATCGTTAACGATATAATAATGATATATTAATTCTTGTAGACTTTGGTACAGTAAAATTAAATATGGGGATTCCCAAGTGGCTAATATATTTTTAATATAACATTGGGCATGCCCTTCATTTTGGAAATACAACTGAAGATGTGTCATGTAGAAATTAAAAATATATTCCCTCACTTTTCCAAATAATACCAACCCATTACATCATTCCATTCATTATAAATATTTCATAAAAAATGATCTGGTCTTGTTACCTTTCCAGTTGTCCTCCCAAAACATCCACAAGCCAGCAAGGTCCCAAACATCATGTTTTAGGAGTTACTCAACAAGGTAAAATAATTCTCAACTTCATTCTTTTTTTTATTTCATGTTTCATTTAGGTGGTATAAAATTCATGTTTCTAAATCATGTTATTGATTCATATTATTCTATATCTATACAATATTATGATTCGTTTATATATGGGTGAATCATATACCTATCTTTATAATGTTTTTTAAATCCATGTTGCATAACTGTTAGGCTGCGGAATTTTCATAAGGAGTTTCTGAACAATTCTTTTATTTTTATTTCCTTTATTTTCTTATTATTTATTTATATCACAAAATTCAAGAGGAATGAATGATCCTATATATATAATATTTTTAATTTCAACATTTTTATTTATGATTCACAATTACACTTATTCTACTCTCTCTGTTAATCAAGAAATTAATACATCGTTTATGATGTGTCGATTTACCAACATTATGGAAAATGCGATTTCAATTTCATTTACATCGTTATATATTGGACATGAAACAATATTAAGGGTTTTAGTAGACTATAATTTATTTATTATATATTATATACAATTATATAATCATTTTGTACACATGTGATTAATTTATATAACAAAATGTGTTCATTATGATCAAAGAATCGCCACAATGAGCTAATCTAATATCAATAATGTTGGAACTTATGAATCATCTTCATGTCATAACTCAAAAAGATAAATTTTATGATTTATGATTCTAGAAATATTTATATACTATTCCATTCCAATTCTATATTTTCATTTCCAATCAACACTAATATCCATCGTTAACCAATCATGGAAAGCATTTAAATAACACACCCGAAACAATTTAAATAACATAAAATTACTAATAAATATGTCAAATAATGATGTAAACTTATCATATAAGGTGTTATAAAAATTAATAAGTTTCATTAAGATATTAATAACACTATTTTAATCATTATACAAGATGTTTAAACATATTTGATGTATATAAAACCAAAGATAAGAGAATTGATAACCGAATTTCAATTCTTTGGGATAACATTATTCTTTTTTCATAATGTTCTGTTAAGATTGTTGGTTTGATAAATTTTTGTTTATATTATGGTTCACTATGTGTATTTATAGTGTATACAAATATACATTCCATAGTATTAATTCTTACTCCAATTATAATTTAATGAACATTCATTTTTAAATTCATTAAAAACTATCTTTAACAAATTTACAAAGGATTTTAATTTAATATGTGAATGGAATATGTGGTTTCGCGTGTTTAAAGTATATATTTTTTATCATGATACGTTCCTTTTATATTTTCTACGATGGTTTCTGACCATTATATCTCATTATATGTTGGTTTGATACAATTATAGCTCCAGATATGATGTGTAATCCCCACTCTATCTCTCCAATGCATTATGTACTCCATTGGTGGAATTTGTCCAAATGGTTACTCCATGTATAAGGGTAAATTTAATATTTATTTGTTAAATATATATCTTGGAAAATATATTATGTTTCTATGGATAATATATCTTAGGATTATGGGTTTTATTGTTTTTTATGTTATAACTTAACTAATGATTTCATTCATTATATCCCATATTTTGTTTTATACACATCGTAATTTTAATAAAAGATCAGTAGGATATAAGGATTGCTAAGAGAAAAAAGGGGTCCGTGATTTTTAATATGGACTGTTGTCCAAGAAATATGTTTTTATGTTTTCATATTTGTATTTTGAAAAAATTTGATATTTTTTTAGAAGTGCCATCTTTGTTAGAATATGGTGTGTTATATATATAATATATACTAACTACTTAACACTATAACCCAAAAAAGTACACATTGTGTAAGAAATTATATTCAGGTATAAAATTCAATATTTACTATCATTTTAATCCTAGGTCATTAATGATTGAATCAGATGATGGTTTATATAACATTTGGGATTTGGATGATGTTTATAGAATAACATAATTTTTTTACTCTACGGTAATTTGAAATGTTATTGAATTTAAGGATTTTTTTTGTTTTATCATCTATGTTATGTCTATTTATAATGATTTTTATTCAAATAAATAGGGGTGTTAATATAGGAAGGCACCAATAGGTTGATGACTGTTTGAATCTTCCGCACGGAATGGTGGAAATTAGAATCAAGCAGTTTGTGATAGCCATGGATCAGTTGACAAAAAAATAAATCAGGGTGGTATCCAAGCTAGATATGAACATGATATGGAACGATGAAAAATTTATTTTTTAGAGAAATTTATGAGGCAACATCCTCCATCATTTAGTAGAACCACATATCCAATTATAGTTGGAGGACATATCAGTTCTATAGAAAAGATTTTTGATGTAATAGAATGTTTAGAACATCAAAAGGTAATACTAGCCATTTATCATTTAGAAGGTGAAGATGATCACTGATGGTCTCTGGTTAATAATACCAGGGAAAACGATGTTCTTGAATGTCTGGAATGGGATTATTTTATGAGTCTTTTTCAAGAATAATATTTTCCCAAAACTGATCGACTTAGAACGGAGAAACAATTCATGGAACTGAAGTAGAATGACAATTTTTTTGAAGCATATGAAGCCAATTATACAAGACTGTCCAGTTTTGTAATGGATTTTACTTGGGAATATGGTAGTAAAATTATTATATTTTCATCTTGTTTGAAACCATTTTTTCAAAGAGGATTGACTTAACAAGATCTTAATAGCAATTAGAAACCTTTTCATTATGCTGAAAATATGGAGATAATTTTTTCTATCTTATATGTGCCTCGTGATGATAAAAATAAGAAGTAGTCCGGTCAGTAGGATCTATGTAATAATTCATCAATGAAATATGGTTGGAGGAAAAAAAATTCAATTCGTGTGAAAAGTACGGTAAAATCAATCGTGGAGAATTCCTTGTAAATTCTTGGAAATGCTACTGATGTGGGATTTTTTTACACATGTCCCATGAGTGCATCAAAAATTATTCAAAAATTAATGAGAAGATAATGTGGATGTAACGTGCCAACCATAGTTACCTAGAGTCAGTGAATTATTACATAACATTATCATGATCACAAAAGATCAAGTCTTGATCGACCAATTAGTTTAGTAGCCTTGGAAATACTAGATTCATTTATAAGTTCTACATTACATTTTAAAATGAAAAACTACAACAACATAGTCTTTATAGGACACACCCAATACCCATTGACTATCCTAGCTGTTCAGTCATAATATACTTCTTCACATCTTGGGAAAAATAAAACATTGAAAGGGGTGAGGTCAGCTGCTCATAAAGGATAACAATATAACCAAAAAATTTCATAAATAAGAATTAACATTTAAGGAAATGTTTAAGGCTAAAACAAAATCCTTTTAAACAAGAAATTCAGAATAATATGCAAAATATAAAATAAAAAAATTCCATTTACATATTCACGTGTATATTCTACTAGTTGAATAATTAGTGCAATATCAATAGCCACATTCATAATGATGTAATTAATAATGCTAGACTTCATAAAAACATAGTCAAGGACTTGTTCCAATACTACAAATAAGATTTTTTCTAGGACCGGTTCCATGACACTAGTTTGTCTCATGATACCTACCAATGCATCAATGAGTTATAACGGGATCCACCTGTCACTTACTAAGTCCAATGCATTCATCATATGAAAAGGTATAAAAAGAACATAAACATTCGTATTAAAAATAGCATATGAAATTTCAATACTTTATCCACAAACCATGAATGGTGAAAAAATAACACATCCATAATAAATATTTTCACAATACCTTAAATAAAATATGTAACATTGGTATCATAATAATTCAACATCAAATATGCATAAAATCCATCAAAGGATGTTAACATAGATGAAATAAAAAGTTTTATTTATAGAAATATCTCTCTCTATTTTGAAACAATTTTAAGTCATATAATCGTAAAAGAATACATTTATTTTCAAAATATTCTAATAAGCTTGTACGGGAAGCATCAATGATGTTTTAAGGGTGGAAAATAGCTGCACCATCCATATAAGTTAAAAACATTCTAACCTTAATTTTGTCAAATTGGTCATAAAGTACATTGTTTAGAAAATGATGGAAATATTTAATTAAAAAATATATAAGGTCATATAAGGGTATAAATAAAATTAAAACATTTTCTATTAAATTTGAAATGTTTCTAGAATTAAAATTTAATGAAACACGGATGTTTGTGATAAAGAGGCTCCAATATATACTTACGTTTAAACAATCTCAAATATTAAAGAGATTGTGAAATTAATTCATAACATGTATGTTTCATTGGTAGAGGGTAGGTTAATAACATGTATAATGGTGAAATAATTGTAATTAAATTTTACAAGAACCATATACATTAATATTATATCATATATGATCTTTAAATTTTTTTTTGTTAATGATATTTTAGTATTATCATCATTCTAAATGATAACTGATATGTTTTCCTTTATATGATTGGACAAGTAAGCCATGTTTGATTGGATATGAATTATTTTATTCATATTAAAAATTATATTATGTTCATAAACATTATTTTTAATTGTAAAATTAAAATTATTCTTGAATGATTACTATGGGGTATGAATCACATCGCATTCATGGAAACGGTAATCTGTACGTATGCACGAGCAACAATATACTTCTATTGATATTAAAATAGTATATAATTGGATGTTATATCATATATAAAGAGACATTATCAAGTTATATTTATTATTTACATCATTTATACTGATTATTATACCCATCAAAATGATGAGGTGTTTGAATAACAAACTACAACACCATGTCGAGATGGTAATCTGTACGTACACACATATGGTGACTTTTTTATTTATAGGATGGATTGAATAATGAATACAAATGTAACATATTTATCATAACATAACATTAAATTGAAGATACTATAGTAATTATTTTATAACAGAAACAACAAAGAAATAAGATGTTGATGAAGAAATTAACTTGAAAGAGGTGATGAAATATTTACCCCTTCTTTGGGTTCATCCATTTTATTTGTTCAAAAGGGCTTCATAGGATAGATTTATGACTAATTTATGTCATATTGGATTAATGGAAGAATTTTGGTAGGGTATTTGGGTAGGTTTTGGCCGATCCAAAAAGCTTTGGAGGTGTGAAATTAAGAGAATGGGAATTTCCCTTTTATAATTTTGGTGAGGGGCACCTTAGCAGAAGATTGAGTTATTATTTTATTATAAAATCGTTATTGGTTTCTAATAGCTCCAAAATTATTAATTACGTACCTAAGGTGGGGATAGGTATAAAATCACTCATCTAATAGATTTCATATAGGTTTGGTTCACCATATTAACCTTATCATTTATATTTCACTCTTAGTTAAATAGTTTGACATTTACCATGTCTCTTTGTATTTTTATATTATTTAGTTAATAAACATACTATAAACTCCCAAGAGAACCCCAATAGGATAATTAATTACATATATAATATTATTATGTTCCCTTGGCCAAACCATAGACTTTAATAATGTTATATCAACTAATAATATAGTTTTTATTTTAAAAACTCAATTATGTCGATTTTGACATTATTTAATAAATTATTTTTTAAAAGTCCTAAAAACATTATTACTTTGAAATAAATTGATATTTTCCATAATAACATGTCATATTAACATATATAATTACTGTAATTCATCAAAAGTCTTAAATTACATTAACAAGGATATTTATAATAAAATTATTTTAATATTTCATTATTAAGGTAATTACTACATCATCATTGTGTCATAATCAGATAAAATTATTTAATGTATAAAAATTATAAATAAAATATCATTAATTATGAAATCATTTTATATTATTATGGAATATTTATAGTCTAATTTATATTATATGTAACCCTATATTAGAAATGGTTTAGTTATTAAACATTGAATTAACTCTTTTAACTCTTATATAAATAAAATAATAATAATTTTCCTAATCTAATCCAAGTAGAAAAAAGGGAGTCAAGTTTTATTCCCTAGGTTTTTTGTTCAAATTACAATTATCATATATATTTAGTTCTTGCATTAGGGTGATTATGATATCATTTTTACCTTTAATTACACTATTTACTTTTAATCGTGTCTAATAAAAGTAAACACTTACTATTCACCATAAATTATTTTCATCTTATTGATCCACATTTTACAGACTAATATTAATCCCGTCTCTTAGATTTTAGAAATTCATCTCATAGAAGTAGTAAAATTATGTTTTATACAAATTTTCAAATGTTGTTAGGAGAGGGTAAAAGACGGTGAAAACTTCCATAAAATTTTACATATATAATATTATTAAAAATTGACTCCAATGAATTACAATGAATGTATATAGGTATTCTTTGTCTATTTTGATGTGAAATAAATTTATATAAAAAATTAATTATTTGAATAAAAATTCAGTTTTAAATAATAATGTTCTAATTTCACTATTCATCAAAAATTTAATGTTTTCAGAAAAATACCAAATATTCACCCTAACCAAATTTTGATATTCCGAATCAAAATATGATGTCTATTTTAAATGATAAAATTTAAAAAAAATTCAAAAAGTGTTTATTAAAATTCATAACAGCTAGTTTGATTGGTCACGTTGTGATTGAATCTCGAAGTTGCATCAATGCATGTTATTTAATTATTCAAAGGGAAACCTAGCTTGAAAGCTTGGGATGTTACTTTATTACCTCCTTTAAATAATTACATCCTCAAAATTTCTATAATACTAACACATAAAATGATTTATGTGTTTCTTTATTATAAGTTCCTCTAGTTCTAACATTGCCTCTTCCATCTTATTGTTTCTCCATAGTACTTTTACAAGACGAGTCATCCTGTTATTCAGCACTTGTTAACATGTATCAAGTATTTTGACATAAGGCGGGAATTTTTTCAACAGTGATACATGGAACACATCATGAACTTTGAAGAGACTAGGAAGCATTGCCAAATGATAAGCTATAACTCCAATTCTCTTTAGAATTTTGAAAGGTCCGATGATCCTGGGACTCAATTTACCCTTATTACCGAAACGTATAAAACCCTTCCATCGACATACCATCAAGAAAAAAAGGTCTCCTACTATAAATTCAATATCTTTCCTTCAGTTATCGGCATATCTCTTATTCCAACTTTGGGCCGCTTGGATGTGGGTTTGGATAAACATCACATTTTTCAATGTTTCCTCAACAAGTTGTTGTCCTACAAGATTTCTTTCACCAAAATAATCCCAACATGTTGGTGTGTGATATCTATTTCCATATAATGATTCATATGATTCCATCTGAATAAATAAATGAAAGATATTGTTATAGGAAATTCTTCCAGAGGAAAATATTGATCCCACATACCTTGAAAGTCATGTGTTCAAAATCTGAACATGTCTTCTAAGGGTTGAATAGTCTATTCTAATTGTTCATCAGTTTGACAGTGGTAGGAAGTGCTCAAACGTTGTTTTGTATCTTGGGATTTCTAAATAATTTTGTAGAATCTTGATGTAAAACCTCTATCACAATCTGAAACAATCAATAGTGGTACTCCAAAAAATCTTAAAACTTTCTTAATCTACAATATTACTAAATGTTCACATGTTAAATCTTCTCTTATATAATGAAAATGTGTTTACATAGTAAGACGATCAACAATGACCCATATTACATCATTCCTTCTAAGAGTCTTTGGTAGCCCATGACAATGCCCATCGTAATATTATCCCATTTCCACTCATTTATGGGAAGAGGTTACATGACTCTTCCAGGTTGTTTCCTTCTAGTATACACTTATTAAAAAACCCCAAATATTGACACAAAATCAGTAATATAACAATTAATGATGTCCCACCAAAAATGTTCCTTATAATATCTTTACATTTTAGTGCTAATATGTACTATAGAGAAATTGGATCTCTGAGCATCATCCAACAATTCCCTTTTTAGATCTGGTATATTATGAACACAATGTCTCTTCCAGGATTTCAAAATTCCATCTTCATATATGAATTCACTCAATCTCCAATCATTCATAGATTTAATCTTCTTTTGAAACTCCTCATCACCATCCTGATATCTTCTTATCATTTCTTGAAAAAGTTTGTTTGGCAACCATTTGAAAAATTATTGATGTTTCAACTTCCAAGATTATTCCCATATCCATTTTCAATAGATCCATGAAAATATGATCCCTTCCATAGAATGTTCCCCCTTATATTCCCTCCCTGGGTGGTAGTGTATTGTGAAGTCATAATTGTTGAGTAGTTCAATCCGTCACATTTGACTCATGTTTAGTTCTTTTGGTGAGAAAAAAAATACTTAAAACTCTTGTGATCAGTATAAATCTCACATTTTTCACTATAGAGATAGTGACTCAATTTTTTAAAAGAAAATATTATAGCTGCTAACTCAAGATCATGAGTAGGATTGTTTTTCTCATGAATTTTAAGTTGGCGTTATGCATAGGAAATAATCATTCGGCATAAGGACACAACCAAGACCTTTATTTGAAGCATCACCCTAAATAACAATCCCTTCATTCCTTGATTGTAGATCCATTATAGGATCATTGAATAAACTTCTCTTCAGTTCTTCAAAACATTTTTCACACTCTCCTATCCAAAAAAAATTAACTACATTACGCATGAGCTTGGTTAATGGGTTATCCAATCAGGCACAATTTGGGACAAAACGCCTATAATAACTAATTTAAATATTTCCATGTCTTCTTGTATATTCATTATATATTGTTAATATAGTTATTATAAAATTCTAGTAGAATCAAAAGTGGTTCATTAAAATCATTCTTAACATTATATAAGTATTTTGGGTAAATTAAATATTTTTATGTCTATTATATCATTTAATAAAATTATTTTGTTTTAAATACTAATTTTTGTCAATTATTATACATTTTATATCTTGACATTTTAAAGATCCATAAAAATATTATTAATTCAAAAAAAAACATAATTAATTCAAATATAAAAATTCATAATCATCCAAAAATTACATTATAGTAAAAAAATATTTAATGTAAATTTATTTTATTATCTATAATATCATTTATATAATTCATTCAATAATAACGTAATCCCTAAATCATTTTTGTGTCATTAATATCTTTATTTATTTGATGTCTAAAAATAATAAATATAATACCATAGTTTATAAAATAATTTTATATTTTTAATGAATATTAATACTATAATATTTCACTCATATAACCCAATATAAATATTGTGTTAGTAATGAAAACATGATTATGATACATTTTTTTACATTAAATTATTTTTTATAAAATGTCATTTTCACATAAAAGTTACTCTATGGGGTCCAAAAATCCGCCCAAGGATGCACATAGCTGGAAATATCTCATAAAATAGGATTAGTACATATTATAAGGCATTTTATTTTTATTATTTTGTTATTAGTTTATTTTTGTACCCCTATTTTACCATATTTTCCCTTTAATCATGTTAAATAATATAATTACTAATACAGTATTCATAATCAATAAAAATATAAATTACCTATTTAAACACGTTGGACCTATTGATTCCAAATATTGAATCAATTTTTCCAAATTCAAAAAACATAAGATTTATAAATTAATTTAAAATCAATTCTCATTGTCAAAATAGAAAACTTGTTTTTAAGAGGTAAAAACCAAAAAAAGGTTGACATGTTTTTATGTCCAATTTCAAAGTTAAATTAATTAAAAATAAAAATATTGTATTAAGAATAAAAATTTTATAAAATTACACTTTAAAAACAATTAAAAGTACAATGTAACTTAATTAATTAATTATATTAAATGTAATTTTTGACTTAAACTTCTATATTTTTGACTACTCATTAAAAAAATGAACTTCTCATAAAATTACCATAAATTTATCCAAAGTAAATTTTTATTTCCTAATTCTATATAAGATGTTTATTTTTTAAAATATAACTTGTAATGAAGATAAAAACTAGATATATAAATGTTTCCCCATCAAATGGTTGTAAAACGACCTTTTAAAATTTTAGCCTATTTAATGTTTAAAATCAAATTCATTCATATTTTAATCCACTAAAATTTATCAAATCAATGTGAAATAATTTAAAAAATAATTATAATCCTACTATAGTTAGTTATTTTTATTCCGTCCAATACAATGGATTGGTGCGAACTACCATTTAAAATAATAATGTTATTATATTATTCTTAAGTATAACACAATGTTGTGTGCAATGCACGATTTCAATGAATCCCTTTGTTTTGTATGGAGTATTCTAAAAAAAATTATCCCCTTTAACATAAAACTAATTTAATAGTCGTAAATATTAATAGAAATTATGAATTACTATTCTATAAATACATTGGTTGTTACCCAATCTATAGTTTATTTGTGGTGTTAGAAAACTCACTTATTAGGACCCCACCAAGTGTTACATAGTCTTACTATATAATGTAAACTAATTATTTTCAATTAAATAAATACACATCTTGTGAAATAATTTTACATATTTTTACAGAATACTTTAAAAACATTCCTTTTTCTCATCTTTTAATGCATTATAAATAATCATATATTTAAAATAATTACCATAACCTTACAAATAAACCACTGGAAGACAATTAACATTGAATCAAATCCGATGGATTAAAATTTAGTCCATGTATATATGGATGGGTGAATAATAACCATGATCAATATTCTACCCGATGCACAGATTTCAATAGACAAATAAGCACATGGACTAAGTGTTCATTCCCCGTACTAGATCTCTATGAAAATAGGATCCCACCTAGTATAAACAATACCACTTAATAATTGATGTAGGGGTATCATTTACTCCATTATATTGATTTCCATATTCATAAATGTTTACTATTTCGATTTACAAATGAAATTACATCCATTAAAATTTCATATATAACGTATAAAAAATATTTTATTAGATATGAAATATGATTCAAATAATTTTCGTTATAAATTAAAAAGAGATATATGAGATTTAGTAAATTTAATTAAATCCACCATATTAGAAAAATCATCCCATATAGTTCATTTGAAATAAATTTTCTCTATGAATTAAAAAAATGATTACTAAAATTTATGAAATAAATTTCACTAATAATGATTTCATTTTTCTAGAATAGTGATAATTCTTGAAACCACCATCCTCAAAACTGTTGGAATTGAACAACTAGAATGAATATTGCATCCCAAGAATGGGAAGTCACATAGAAGCAGGATGAGGAGCCCTAGATTAGTGAGTCTAAATTGGAATGCATTATTTATTTTTTTTCACCATGGTTGTCAAAGGTCAATTAAATCATGAATCTTGTAGAAAAAAAAATGAACAGTGTATGTGAAAAAATTATATTCTGACATACCAAAAAAAAAGCATTAGATCAGGAATCATAACATTTAATATAGTTTTATTCAAGTTTGATGTATCGAAAACCATCCATTGAGATCCTCGATGTTTGAATTAGTTGAGTATAGTTCAAGGGAGATGGATTATGACATAATATGTGGGGTTATTTGGAATAAATATAATAATTAAATTAATATTCCAACCCCATTTCTATAATTGGCCGACCTATGGTCACTGAAGGGTTGGCTAGTTTCAACATAAAAGTGTTTCATCCCTATCTAAGGCCAATGAAAATAATTTAAGGGTAACCAGATAACATTATGTCTATAGAATAATTTTCGTTTCCATGTTCAAGACCACTAGTTAGCCTATACATGTCAATGGTAATTGAGAATATGACATGAACCTTCATCAGCTCACACATCAAGTACAAACAGATATAAATTCGCAAGAAAAACCAATGATCACAATAAATAACTAAAATAATCATGAAAAATATGATATCTATTAAATGATAATGAATTTAAAATAAGTTGATAATATAACCTAAAAATAATATTTTGTACTGGTATTTGGCTTTGACTATAAATGTGTAACAATTTATATTATTTTCTACCTTATTCAAGTATTTTATGATGTTTATCATAAAATAATAAATGGTAGAATATAAAATAAAGGAATCGTACACATTATTAGGATTCATATGTAATATAAATATTGTGGACAATAATTTTTTTTATATTTTAGCCACATTGATTAAAACACTATCTACATTGGGAAACACCTAATCTTTCCCCTCATAAATTTCAAAACGAATGACCAACAAAAAATAAGACATAACATGAGAGGATATGAGAATGAGAGAGACGAAGAGAGAGATAGATAAAGTGGTAACACTATCTTCTTGGAGGATAAATTATGATTCCCCATATAAATTATTAAAATAATGATTATACAATTTAAAAATGTTATAATATAAATAAAGATATAAAATACCTTATAACCATCACCCAGGTACCCTATTTTAGATGGTATGCATTTTAGGTGCACTAGGTGGATGATGGACTTCACAGAGACACCCCCACCACTAATAGGAAAAGTAGGTTGTACGTAAAGTCACCCTGAGTACATGGTGTCATATATCAAAGAAGTCTCGTGTTTTACTCCAATATAAAATTCCCGTAAAACCCAAGGTTATTTAATGACTGATATAGCATTAAAAAAATAAAATATTTGATATGATCTCTAAATTAATCACCAATGCACCTAACCGTAACAAACATTAATGACCTTAATACTTATCACTAAAATTAATTTTTTATAGACCTTTTCATGTATTATAGTTAATGAAAGCACATGAAATAAATTTTCTATGTTGGAACATTATATGATATTTCTTTTTGGATTTAATATACGATTATTAATAAGAAATTATGACAAATATTCAATTTTATTATAACCATAATTATTAATATTTTAATTATTATTATAATGATTAATTAATTGAGATAGAATAGGCAATGAGCCAAACTTTTAGGATGAATCCATATGAAGACTATTTTTAGATCATTTTCTGTAGATGAAATTACTAGGATTTTCACTTTAGAATGTCCAATATTAGATGTAACATATGAAGAAAAATTTAATCCATTTATAGGAGACATTCAATATTACAAAGGTCAAGACCCAAGCCATACTCACTGAACCACATCAAGAATCTAGCTTCATCAGAGACCATACCCTTATGAATACATTAGTGTAATATGAGTTATGTGTATATACCTAAATATTATGAATTTTAATTTTAAATATTCTTTTTATAATAAAATTATAATTTTACATTATTTTATTAATTCATTATAATGAATAAATTAATGGGTTGATATAATATTTATTTTCACATGTTGAAACTGAAATTGTAATTTTGGAAAAAATATTATTTTATCAAGGACACAAATCATATGAAATGATTAATTCTTGAAATAAAATTTATCTTATTGAAATTTTTTTTTATTTTAAAGTATTTAGTAAATATAAATGCTTTTAAAATATTACAAAGTAAAATATATAGTTTAATGCTCTAAATCTATTTTCATCGAAAAAATTGTATTTTCCCAAAAAATGGGGGTTTTTAATGAAAAAAAAAATCTTGTTTTATTGTTTTTAGATAATAAATATTTTTCAAAAATTAGAACAATTAAATTTTCTAGGGGTTATTTTTTCATTATTTTCAATGAAATATTAATTTTTTGGAAATATTTAAATATGGTATAATTATAAAAGTACATATTCTGAAATCATATAACACAAATTATGATGTAATAAATGAAATAATATTCACACACAACTATTATTGTGTTTACCTTTAAAATAAATATTTCTATGTTATTTGAATTATTTTCTAAACAATTAACGAATCCTACAAAATTTATATTATATAATAAAAAATAAAAACATTAAAAACATGGATCATATCCACATATCCATTATTGTAATTGTATTGAGTATTTTTATTCATCATATTATACAATATAACCCACAATAATATAGATAAAACCATGGCCTAGTACTATGAATTTTTTTTTGGATTCGATTAATTTAACATGTAGTGTAAATAAACTATATTTATAAATTATTAATGATTTCTTATCCCATTGAGAATAAAAACAAAAAAACCATTTATATTTACTCAAAACCATTTTATCATGAATATAATGTAATAGTAATTCTATAGATACTTGAATCGTTTCTCTCATTCTCTTAATAACCCGCTCTAATGATTTTATAAGAACCCACTCATGGTAATGAATCCTCTCCTCCACAAATTTATTCAAGATCCTAAAATATATTATATCTTTTTTATTTCAATTTTTTTATTATAATGATCTATTACCATCCTTTATGCATTATTATTTTCAAGTGATGAGAGAAAAATGTAACTCTAATTAAACCCTATTGGGAATTTTTATATACCAATATTTTTATACCAAAATCGTCAATAAAATTTTCCACACCAAACTTTTATATTGTGAATACCCTTACACATTTCATCCAAATGGAATTACCCAAGATATTTTTATCCTTTATTGATATGGGACATCCTTTAATGTAACTAACATAATAAAATATTGCTATTAAAATATATGAAATATATCCTTATGTTGTGTGATCTATGTGTCATAATTATTCATGTACATTATATAAAAGTGATAGGTGGATATACATTTTTATAGCCCAAAAGTGCACTAGGTAATGTCATTATGTTATTATTTTCCCTGAATGAGGCATTTTAGATTATCCTAAGAACACTATATGTTGATGTCATAGTGGATTACATTAACCTATGAAAATTATTTCCAATTTTTTGTTGTATCCACAATCCCATGATTCCATAATTTTATAATATTTTTTATGCTATGATGTTAATACTTTTTATTCTCACCCATATAAGTTCCCTTTATATTAAAATTTACTCATATGTATTACACTTATCATCTAGTTGTTTGATTATTATATCACAACTATTTATAGATCACACTTTTCTTATGTGTGTCCCGATATTGTATCATCATGTTTTATAAAATTCATTTAATTTAATGTAATGTTTTCGATATTTAGTTTATTATATTTAATTTTTATGTATATTTGTTATTATATAAACCTAAAAACCCAAAGATACAATTTTCCTTTATATTTAGCTATTTTATTAAGTGTAACTTTTTAAAAAATATATATAAAAATATTTAATTATTGAAATGTGTTTTCATAGTTACTATTATTGGTAGTTAGAGTTATTTTTTGTGGATTAGGATTATAAAAGCAAAATGAATGCCTTAGGGATATAAAAACATGTATAAATAATCCCTCATTGAATTTCAATTATAGAATAAATGGTTTCCAACAAAATACATATGTATATTGTCATTAAGTGTAGGTGGAGATCTATAATAGTTTTACTTTGTGGTAAAAACAAAAAAGGTCATAATGGGATTTGATTCGATTTCTACTACTACACAACAAATAATACATCATGGACATTAGGTTTTATACTATAATGTGATATTTTTTGGTAAATTGACATTCAATATACAATATATTATGATGGAAACGAAAAATACACATAACATATTATATAAAAAAAATAATTGATTAATAACATAGATTGAAACAAATAAATTGAAAATATAATGAATTTTTATAATTCATGATTTATCCCTTCAATATTCAATGTTATTATTTTATATTCTATATTGTAATTGAACTATCAAACATAAGTTTTCCTCTATTTTTATAAAATTTTAAGATATTGGAGAATGTCAGTAAAAATCCATTATGAGGAGAAATGTGATGACATACCAAATGAGACAAATAACCATTTAAAATATCAAATCCATAAATTCATGAAAATAAATTATATGATTATAATTATTTGAAATGGACACAACAATCTGGGAGAAATCCTACACCACCCTAAAAAATATAATGTTTCTATTAATAAAATTATCTTGGAAAGGGATATGATGTTCATTTGATCTTTTTATCACTTCATCACAAAAAATGTGTCAACAATATTGAAATGATCTTATACATAATCCAATTCACAATGTTCAAAATGTTCCTGATAAATATTTATTGTGTTGAATTACAGGAGAATCAATGGTGGAAATTGGCCAAAAATATACAGAATTATTGATAGATTTATGTTATTGATTTGAAATAATTTGGTAATATTTTGTGTAGATATTTTCAAACCACTATTGAGATGAAAATATTATGTCTATCATGGCATATAATTTTAATTTCATATGACTGGCTTGAAATTCTTTCAACATTTTCATTGATCATGAAAGTATTGATTACTTCATTTTTTTGGATAAAAATGATTCAATAAAATTAATTATAGAGTAGAAACATTGATATCTATGTGGAAATTATAACATGTTCGCTCAATGTAGGAATTTTTTTTATTGAATATCACAGATTTCATGGATCTCGAAGTATGAATCGGAGAATAGATTTTAATCTAGTAGGTATGATGGTGAAATCACAATAAGGAATGAATGTTCAACATCCCACTTATCAAATGTAGCGGATATAAAATAAAATTAATTTACTAATGTGGATAAGGAAATGAAATATGAGAATTAAGGGAACCTAGATAAGGAATGTAAATGGGGAAACCCATAAATTCATTAGAGGAATTTATTAATCATGTCACCGCTCACCATACATTTCCATTTTTCTATTATAATGTGTGATGATAATTGGTGAACCACTATATTAATCCAATGATTTTCGATAAAAACTTATGTTAACCACAACCATTGAATAGAAAACTTTTTTGGGATTATGAAATGAAATTTAGATATGTGGATGTTGAAAATTCTATGGTGATGTGTATGGATGTTATTAATTAAATGATAAAGAAAATAAAATTTAATTACGGTTCAATTCATTCATTCCCACCACCAATGTTTAGAAGATCTATTCATGGACCACTATAATCCATGAACTAGAGATTTCATTGATAATTAAAAATTTTAAATTATTATATCCCAAGTTATTAACTCATCCCCAATCACTATTTTTAGTATTAAAATCCTCGTGAAACATTTTACACAACTTTTAGTGTAATTTTATTCTATTCTAGGTATGGAATTTAATTGTATTTATAATGAAATAATAAATTATTTAGAGTGGGAAATCACCCTCATATCATATATCAATATCTAATTCTATAAAATTTTATGGAAGAGGTTAATCTCTATTGGAATCATAATCTCAAGAATCTATATTATTACCTTATGAGAAGGCCTATAGGAAATAAATTCGAGACTCTATGGAAGATCATACAAACAGTAAAACCCACTATAAGGTATTATAATGATTAGTTTCTCGGATAATATAATGGCCCTCTACTAGGTCCTTAAGTTCAGTTCTCAATTTATATTTACATAGATCTTTTAATATATTTAATACACCTTCTAGAATTTCTATTTTTATATGATGATATAATTACTAATCTCTCTGTGAATCTAGATAATGTGTTTAAATTCACATGTACATCACCTTTGGGTGAAAAATACGTCATTATCATGAAGGTGGATGGGTCAATACTCCGGTGTTTTGATGAATAAGATCTGAAAAATATAAAATTAAATGGCAAGTTTTCCCGTACATAGATTTATGTATTGTTTAATTATATATATGGATCATAATATATAACTATAATATATCGTCGATTTCATTGTTATCAAATATTGGGGAACAAGAGGGTATCTCAAAGAAAGCTTCTACAGTAATTATGGGTACAATGAATTCATTGTGGTTCTACTTGGATTCATGAAATATAAAAAAATTGTCATGGAGATAATGAATAGAGTTTTAGGGATACTCATGAAATTATTCTGATTTATTTGTTGATTGAGAAATTACATGACCCATAAACAAAAATCTATTGCCGAAATCCTGGACATTACATTTCCAAAATTTATTTTGATAATTGTGAAATAATTTTCTAATATAAAAATATTCAAAATAAAAAAGAAAAGATAGATTAATTATATTATTGAGTATATTTTATGAATATATATTTAAATAATTAATAAAAACTCATAGATAAAAAATTCCTTTGTCACCATCTACAAATTTATCCATTTTGACACTTATTTTATTCATTCACAAAAGGTCATCAACATCATCCATCTATAATCCTTTAAAAAAATAATCTATTCCAACTCATTTTTTATAACCTATTGTGAGCTCAAAAGATAAATAAGGGTAATCCTAATAATTAATAGTTGAATGTAAATAATTATCAAATTAGGGAATAATGGTATGGTGGAATAATAGATGTTTCTTAGTTAATCACAAAAAAAAACCATACCTCTCAATAACAGGATTATAAAATACTGAAAAATGAAAAAATAAAGAGTTATAACAATTAATAATCATGATTGTTGTGATATAAATCTTGATCATGATAGGCATAAAAATTATGTATCAAACATAAAGAGAAACATGACGGTATATTGTGACATTACATTCACATAACTATTTCAATCACTAAAGTAAATCAAATAACCATGTGATCAACTTCTTTACTCAATTCATTGGAGGGATATCATGGACCCACACATCTTTTGGTAGTCAGGTAACTATCCATTTTTAGTTTATAATTGAACTAACTCTCATTGTCTTATAATATAACAACCCTTCAAATTTCTATGTACCACTACATAATCATAATACATTACATCATTCATTTCTTAAAAATCTCATATGGTAAACCATTATTACTTTTATAACATCAATAACATGTGGGAAAAAATTATTTAATAATATCATTTCATCCACATTTACTCATGTTATAAAAATGGGTTCAATAAAAATATCATTATATCATGATTAACTCATGGAAATGAAATAGGTTCCATAAAAAAATCATTTAATAAGCTGTAATCCATTAAAAAATAATTTAGGACGGTAAAAAATATACCAATTGGATGATATGTAAAAAATGTGTATTTTTTATGTTTTTGAGTAGAAATAAAATTAAAATTTCCTTAAAAATTCTTGATGAAATTATACTTTCCATTCAAAAATACACATCTCAATATATAAATCATTTCGAAAAAGTTTTTCTTTGAAAATAACCGTTAAAAAATATAACTAATGAATATTAAGAAAATTAAAAAAATTAATATAGAAAACATTTTAAAATTCCATTACATTTAAAATTAGCTTTAAATATCATTTAAAAACAATTTAAAGTGATTTTTATAAAACATGTTTTCTAAACAATAGAAATTTACAACCGAAGAGAGAAATGATGGCGTGTTTTCCAAGGAAACAAATTCTATTAAATTTAACTACCAAAGAGAATAAAATGGAAAAATAAAATAAAATTATCATCAATAAGTATATGATATTTTAATTCATAATAATTGTATGATTTCAATATCATCTACTTTATAATATACAACCCTAAAAAATGGGATTATAACAAAAGACTTACAAATTTTGAATCATTAAATCTTAATCCCCATGAAAGATTGACATAAATTATTACATAAAATCTCATGAAAATAAGTATATTCATCATATTACATGTAATAGTGGATTTTTATACACATCATAAAATAAAATAGTTTTATGACACCACATAGGTATATAAGAAGGAATATTGTGAGAACATTTAATTTTTTATTTTGTAACATTGAAACCATAATCCACGTGAATGATAGATCCTAAAACAATTATTTATAACATAATAAATTTATTTATAATAAATTGAAAAAAGATTCAATGTTTTATATACACTATATAACAAAAATAAGTAGTGGAAATCACATTTATCTCATAGAAGAAAGGCGAGACAAGAAAAACAGTACAATTTCAGAAGCCTCTGAATCATGAGATCCATGAAATATATAATATAACTAAAACAAATAATATCATCAAATAAATTAATTTCATGATATATCTTTCATATCAAAATATATAATCCACACACAATAAATGAGTAGATAACATGAAACAAGAATTGCAGAAATTAAAGTGACACTATAAATCAATATACCTTCTGATGGATTCGTAATGCATTTATTTTAACATCCTAAATAATAAGTATATGTTAAATAATTAATTTCAGGTGAAAATCTTCCAATTTTATTAAAAAAATTACTTTAAATTAAAATTAACTACATAAAATTTATTAATAAAATATTTTTTTACATCAAATGTTTTGATTATATTTTTTTAGGTGTAAAAAATAATTTTGTAAATTATTTTTTGTCATAAAAGTTATTATTTAAAAATATCATAAATATTAATAATTATATATTTATACTATATATTCATTTCTTATAATTATACATATAATTTTATTTTATTTGGTGATGAATAAAAGAAGAATAATCACATCACATTTAGGAGGCGTTAGTCCACACATCCATAAACAATGTTATTACTTTTACAATGTTTGAAATGGTAAGAATGAAAATGATATAATTTATTTAATGAAATATAATAATATAATTAAAATAATATATATTTCATTATTATATAATATTTTTATTACTGCTATCTTTAGTATATTCCATGTAAATGAGGAACAAATGATCTCACATTGAGGAGGTTGTAGTCATCACATCCACAAACGATATAATCGTATACCCAAATAATTGAAAGAAAGAAGGTATGTGTTACATAAATATTATATGATCCTATATAAATCATAAATACAATAATTATAGTATGAAAATATTATATATATAATTATTTCCAATATTTATATGTGGAAATTTTAAAATGAATGACATTTGTTCATGATGAGGTAGTTCAACCTATACATGAATGATGGTTGTATATCACATTTCGTGGAAATTTGTGAATTTTAAGGTCATAGAGTTTTCAAAAAAATAATTACATTTTTAATACCAAGGTTATACAATAATTATATGAAAATAATTTATTCTGTATGGTAATTATTGAATACAAAAGTTCTCCTAGATAAACGTTACCTCTACTTTAGGTAAACCCTTTTGGTTTGCACCGAAGGACATCAATGGATATATTTATACCCATTTTAGGATTATGGGATATGATTATGGGGCTTGGTTTTTTGGAAGATAATTTTATAGTTATTGTTTCTGAAAAAGTGATTCAATGGGTTGAATAGAGGATGAGAGTTGGTGGCCTTTTATAAGTGGGAGAGTGGACAATGATTGACTTTTTTAAAAAATGTTTTTTTGATACACCATTTTACCTAAAATGTTTCTACTATAACATAATATATTTTATAATAGATTATTAATTGTCATAATATTTCAATCATGTGGGTTTTGGACATGTTTCTATCTGATTTGGCCTTATAGGATTAATGTTTCACAACAATGTGAACTTCTTTTTTACCATAATTCTTATGATTACTTTTAATTAATTTCACTAGTAATTTGGTAAATTTTTTATTATTAATAAGAATTAAAAATTATTCTAATTAAATTAAATGACTCCACTTTTAGAAATTCCATTAATATATTTGGAATAAATTAAATTTAAAAAAACCAGCAGATTAGATGAAACAACAAGTTTGTATTGTAAAAATAAGTCAAAAGTGTCTGTTGTTTTTTATTTTGAATTTAAACATGAAATTTATTAGAATTAAATAAATAGGAATAATTTATTTATATTTTAACTAATTATTCTATGATTAAAATAAAATATATAATAATTTTTTTTAAATAAATTTGTCAAAAATGCTATTTCAGTTAAAATTTATTATTTTTCATTATTTATTAAAAAATGAATCATCTTTGATAAATAGATAAAAAATTATCTTAAGTTAATTTTAAAAATCCTATATCAAAAATATGTTTTATTTTATTAGATAAAATTTATAAAAGTGTAAAAATTTGGAATTAAAACAAGTCATCTAATTTAATGTGACATAACTTTCTTATAATAAATTACAGATTTTTATCCATAAAAATTGACATCTTCCAATTGTAAGACTGTAAAATTCATTTGATTATATTTAAAAAATTATTGAATTTATAATTAATATATATATTCCAATAATAACATTTCATAATAATAATAAATTTATTTTATTCATAAAATATGATGTTTCTGTATACTAATAGTTTTCTTATAAAAACATTTCTTCTATATTCAATTGGTTTTATATTCATTTCTATTAAATTTGTAACAAATGAAATCATTTGATAAAGACGTGTACACCATATTTTAATAAATTTGTTAATCTTATTTATTCTTTTCATTGCAAAAATGATGATAACTATCATCTAAAATAATAAAATTAATTTTATTTTGTTTTTTAGTAAGTGTTAACCTTTTGGGTAATATAAGTTACCAATGAAATTCCATGTTATGTGCAAAAAAAACATAAACACTGTGGTTTTTATAAGTTAATATAATCAACAAATCTTTTTTTAAATAAACCAATCAAGGAATTTAAATTATTTTTTATGAATAATTTGAAGAAAATCCTAGGTGTTTCAACTTACCCAACATAGAATTAATTTCACCCTCAAAATGTTTCGTTATTTTTCAATGGATTAAAATTTTACTCGAATTAATTAATTTAAATAAGCCTCATTAACAAAAATTAATCAAAACATATCTCAAAAGTTAAATTTGGAGACATAAATATCACTCAAGGTTAGGAAAAACATGTACTTAACATAGGGAGAACATTAAAATTTTGATATAGAAAGGATAACTAAATCTTATGGACAAATGTGGAGTTATATTAAATTTGATATAGATGATGTAAATGAAAAAACAACAATTATCAAAATTGTTTTAAAAATTATCATTGATATCGACATAAAATATGGTAATATGATTTATTTTAATTTGGTGATCTTTTAACTAATTTTTAATGAGTAATCCATTATATAGAATTAAGGCGTTTTAAAATACAAAAAATTGAAAATAAAAAAATAATCCTTTCACATATTTACACCCTAATGGAATATTTTTATAAATATAATGAGTATTTAAGAATAATATTCTTAGTATTGAGGCACTAGGATAAAATGTTATACACCAGATAACCATAATTGTGATAACATAATATTCCTAATATTATTATACCATAACAAAATAAAAAATTGTTTAAACATGGTAAGATAATTTATAAAATTAATAAAAAATGATATGATAAAATGAAACTATAATCAAAATAGTAATAACCCTATTTCAATATAAATTTTTTCAATAAATAATTTAACCTAATATTCATTAAATATTTCCTAATAGTGTTTGAAAACCGAGGAGTAGAAGGATTTGAACATATATTATTCAACAAAATTTAAAACATTATTCTTCAAATAAAATTTCGTATGTTTCTAAAATAAACATAACAATTACCTATAATTTATTCCCCCATACTATGAAAAATTATAGTGTGGTGGTAGAATTAAAATTATTATCATCTATTATTCGTGGTTTCAATACCCATCTATCTAAAAAATATAACAGGTTACCACCTAGCATATGGGCTGTCCTTTTTTAATTGTAAAAATAATTTATCCTTAAAGAATTATATTTATCATAGGGAAAAATACATCTTCTCAATATAAGATTTCATAATTTTACATTTATAACTACACAATATTCATTAATTAAAAGCCACAAATGAGGTATATAGGACTTTGAACTGATTGTAAATTATGATATTAATTTCTTATGGTGGTGTCTATTACACATAACATAACCTCAAAGAAAAACTTTTTAGACAACAATTTTATCTAAACAAACACTCGATATCAAATAATATGTCCCAAAGACTAAAAAGCTGGATCTATTGCAGAAATCATGAACATTATATTTTCATCATTGAATCGGATAAATGTGTCCCAATTAATTCTATAAAACCATTCAACATAAAAAGGGTTAGTTCGATCCCATAACATCTAATAGACCTTTTAGGTTTATAGTTTTACAGAATTTTAGAAAACACTTACATAAAAATTTCCCATGTCATCAAATGAATGTTTCCCTCATTTAACATGTATTTTAGTATTTCACAATAGGTAATCAATATCATCCATGTGAAATCCATTAGAGTAATTAATAATTCCACCTCTTTATGTATAACATGGGTAAAAGTGAAAAATCAAAATGGTGATCTAAAATTTCCATTAGTAATAATCTTAGGCATTAATGATTGAATTTATTCAATTAGAAAAATATGGAATAAGGGTATGATAAAATAATCAAAGTGCATGACATAATCAAAAATTAACTCATAGAAAAATGTACATGGATCCTAAAATATATGTACATAGAAAAATAATGAGTCATAAAATAAATAAATCAATATCCCTATGATATCAAACACTATAATGAGAAGCCTTATAAACCCATGTAATCAATAAATGAAACATGTAAGTAACTTGGGACTTTATATTCACATCGCCCTTACAATTACCATTTCAAATGGAACAACCATAAGGTCAATATCCATTCCCAATCCATTAATGGGATTTTATAGACCCATAAATCCATGTTTTATAATAGAAGAACCCATTAATGTTTTATCAAGGAACCACAACTTATTTCTTAATAATGTAATCACCCATAAAATCTAAAACAACCATTACATAATCATAACACATAAAATATTTATTCTCATCATAAACACATAGGAATAGTCATCATACATTTTATAACATTATTATCCAATGGAAACTAAATGGGTTCTATAACATTCCCATTGAAACGATACTATCCAACAAAAATGAACTGGGTTCCATAAAAATCCCTTTGAAACAATCTTAATCCATCAAATAATTAATGAGAATTGTAGAAAATTACTCTTTTAGAGGATAAGTATCTAAATATTTGTTGAATTTGATTAATGTAAATACTATTATAATATCATAAAAACATATTTGTGGCAAACAAATCATTTCATTTGGAGAAATATATTTTAAAACATTAAAAAATTGAAAACATTTTTATTAGATAATAAAAATGAAAAATTATAAAATATTATTTTTAAATAAGTTAAAACTAAATTTTAAAACATAAAACATTTTCAAAATCACTTCCCTTGAAAATTATCTTTAATAAATGATGAAAATTATTTTGATTTTATTTTCTGAAAAAAGTGATTCAAAAGGACACAAATTTATGATCAAATAGAGAAATAAAGTCATATTTTCATAAAAAAAATCCCACTATAATTATAGGTACAAAAGAATGAAAAAATTGTATTATAAATTGATATTAAAATTAATATATTTAGTGAAATTGAAAAATAAATAATTGTATGATTTAAAAATTAGAAACCTAATCATAAAAAATCAAGATAAATGATACAATTGTAACAAAAGACTCTTACAAAATTTCTAATATTTATTCAAAATCCCCATTAAGTAATATTGATTATAAAATATTTGAATATGAAGAATATTACAATATTAATTACATAAAACATAAATTGTGGTGTACATACACCTCATAAAAGAAAATATGAGTGTTTCATGACATAAGTATCAAAAACGAAATTTGTTGCAGAAATGTATTACATCATTTATGTATTTGAATTCATCATACCCATGAAAGTTAGATTCCATAATTGATATTTAAATACATATAATTTTTTATAAGAAATATTAAATGAATTTCAGGTCAGTATAGAAACCAAAAAAATTATTTAAAATGTTATGTATCTCAAAGAAATAGAAGTTATATTATAAAAAACCATAACACTTCAGTAACATTGAAATCATGAGGTTAGTGAAATAAAAAAACTATTTAATCTTTTAATATTATATATTAAATGAAAATAAATATATAAATTTTTTTAATGTAAATACATCACACAAAATAAATTACTGGTTATTATGGTATAAGCCTAACAAACATAAACGTGAGAATAAAAATCCATTACATTCAGTCTGGTTTCTCATGATTTCACTTTATCTTTATGAATAATAGACATTTGATAATTATATACTATCATGGGAACTATTTACATGTTTTTTATTACATTTATTTTACTTATAAATATATCCTATATAATTATTCAATCAATTAAATTTTCATCATATGTTTTGACCTAATTTGGAATATGTGTAAAAAATGAATTAGTTAGTAAAGTATTATTGAATGAGACATTATTTAAAAATATTCTGAATAAAAATCATGAAATTATTATAATATTACATAATTATATATATATATATATATCTTATTCAGGTTGATTTGGGGATGAAAACTAATAATCATTGTGTATCGAGGAGGTGTCAATCCACACATCATCAAACGACATTATAACTTTTTCATTATGGGAAAAGGTAAGAAAGTGATTGATATATTATATTTTAAAATTGTAAATTAAATTATTAATATAATATCTATGTCATGTATATCACATATTTATTATTAAAACCATCCTTAATACATTTCACGTGAACCATAAAACAAGTTTGTCTATCATTATAGAAATCATGAAGGCATTTTTTATATAATAATTATACGAGAATTAATAAATTTGAAATATTATACATATCATATAAACAATTTATGCCCATAATTATTCACAATAATTAGATTTGACCATAGAGGAACTGATGACATCTATTCGGGAGGTTATAGTCCACTAGAAAAATTAACATTGATTACATATCCATTTTGAGGTATTTGTGTGATGTTTTATGGATTAAAATTTTCATATATATATATATATATATTATACTATATATTTTCATTATATAAAATAAAATCAATGGGTTTGAGAAATAAATGAATCAAACATGCTTGTTTATGGAAGTTACTTCTTTTTTGGGTAAATCCTTTTCAAATCCATGAAATTTTTTTAATGGATTGATTTTTGTATAATACACGGTTTATAAGATGATTATAGATATTTATTTAAGATATATTTAATTTTATTTTGGGATAAATTGTTATTTGTGGGTTTAAATATAAGAGGATATGTGGTGACATTTTAAAAGTGAGGAAAATGAGACACAATGATTGTTTTAAAAAAAGGTAGGTGAACCCATGTTTTTAATAAATCAAAATATTAAAAAACCAAAACAATTAAATAAAATTGTATTAATGTTTTAACCATTTAAATAATATTTTTTATTCATAGGTTTCTCTGTAATTTGGCCCATTATAATTAATTATTAGTAACTAAAAAACTCATCATTACTTTAATATCTCTATTAAATTTTATTTTCCATTAATAAAATATTACAAAAAATGTTATTTATAATTTTCTATACATTATAAAAAAAATTAATTCCAAATATGGAATACATTAAATAAATTTAAATTCACATAATTGGTAGAAATTAATTTAAATTTTACCCTGTACATGGGACAAAACAATGGGTTTCAAATGTAAAAAAACAAATGTATGAAAAAACTTTATATAAAATATCAATGTTAATTGATTAAAATGAATTTAATTTAATTCAATTAGGTATTATAGGACAAATTATACTTTTATCCAATTTCATATATAATAAATATGTATAAATAAATTATACAAAAATGTAGAATAAAACAACTAAGGGAAAATATGATCTATAAATGGAATATTAATATTGAAATGGATGATTTGGAACATTACCTCTGTATGGAATGTTGATATATATATAATGATCATGAAAATCCAAATTATATTTTATCATAAATTTATTTAAATGTGTTCCATAAAGGTTATTTATATAGTAAAGGATTGTGCATTGTTATCTTTTTCCAATTTAGGATGGAAAACAATATAGATGATGTTTTTCATGTAAAGTAATTTTCAACATTAAAAGTGATGAGGTTTTCAAATATTCTAATCATCCTTAAAATGAAATTGATATTAATTTGAATAATAAAACGAACATTATATTACCATAAATTTAAAAAATATCAAATAACTATTATCTATAGATCATATATTCCAATATGGAATATGATGAGCTACAAAAATGATACTAGATATTCTAGAGTTCAATTTATCTAAAGATAGAGTATTATAGTATGGACCCCTAGTATGTGTCCAGTAAAAACTATAACTGAATGGGGAGCATATTTATGATCCGAATACCTTATCATTATCTATTCATCAATTTAACACTCAGATGTATAATGATCTAATGAAATAGTTTTTGTCGTATAATATGTAATGGTAGATTGAATATTTAGTATCTTGATGGTATGTATGAAAAAAGACATGTCTAAATGGTATAAATATAAATAATTTATGCGAAAATTTCGCATGTTAGTAAGGAAATGAGAACATATAATCATAAATATCATCATATGTCTCACAATGAAAGCAGAAGGAAATAATACCATTTGGATGGTAGTTGATAGCCCTAAAAAGCTAGAATATTTAACTAAAATCATGGAAGCCCTTCCAATTGAATTAATCAGTATTCTATATATATAAGATGTTATAAAACATAATTTAGTGCCACACTAAATTTTATTATATAATTTTTTGATTTTTATCTCATGGTTCTGGATAATCAATATGTCACGACCCGTCCTCGAGGCCCGTGTCGTGACTACCCCAAGCCCGCCATCCATAGGCCAGGGGCTGGCGACTAGCACCAAAGGGGTAATTTCCGATAACTGGGAAGGCATTGCCTTTATAAAAGTAAAAAAACACTACAGAGTACAAGCAGAAGTAAAAACTAAGTACAAAGAGAAGTGATGAAAGGAAAAAGGGCCAGAATACAAACCTAAAAAAATTACATCTACAACTGAACAAAGTACAACAGAAAAAGACAACATCTGGAGGGACGGAAGAGGCTCTTGGTTCGTCCTCGGATCCTACCTGAAGGGTAGGTATAGATGGCGCAGCTCCTGGATCGTCAACCACGGATCCTACCTGATGGGTAGGTACAGATAGCGCAGCTCCTGGATCGACCGCCACGGATCCTACCTGAAGGGTAGGTATAGATAGCCTCCTCAACGCTCTCGCCCGTCAAAAACCTCCGTGTGTTGTCTCGCCGTGAAGTCCTCCTCCAGATACTGACTCGTCGTGTGGTCCACCTCCAAGTACTGTCCAGTCCTCGAACACTCAGCCTCTGTCAGCACTGCCCGTCGTCTGCAACCAACACAACGAGGTGCGGGCATAGCCCGTGCAGGGGTGAGTATAATGACACTCATTAGAGACCTCGAGACCCTCAAGGTCTCTCTAAAAACAACAAGGATAACCACAAGGAAGATCTCAACAGATAACCTCTACTTAGGTATATGTCCATACATATATCTAAGTTATCAAGTAACCCATCTCAATCATGAGGAAACACAAGGATCATGAAATCAACAGATAACCACTACCCAGGTATATGCCCATGCATATACCTAAGTTATCAAGTGACCCATATCAATCATGAGGTAAACACAATGGTCAAAGGTCTCAAGTTAAACCAGGATTTTCATTATTGAAACCGTAACTGCTGAAGAGCTGCATCTCTGGAATGTACAGTGGTCCTGACACAACTCTGAGGTACTGCTCACTAACCTAAGAATGCTGAAGTACTCTTCCTGTCGAGTACCGCGGGTCAGCCACCCAGACACAGTAGTGCTTCCTGCCGAGGTATGTCACCCAAACATAGTTGTACACACCCCCTAGTAGCCTGCTGAGGTACTCTCCGAACGAGTACCGCGGGTCTACACTGTCACACTGGTAGTGCTCCATCCACCATGGGTCTGCACCTCAGAAAGTAGTGCTCCGTCCACTAGGCTAGTCAACTCACTCCAAGTCGAGTCGGTCAAGCAGTTTTCAGGTCTCAGCCAGCTACACGGTCTCCGTACTCCGCACGCTCGTCTCTGTGAGGGTCTTCTCCATGAGCTACAGGTCGATACTCCAAGTACCTAAATGTACCACGAAAAAGTATCTCAATGGACCGCCTCGTCATCGGGGTCTCAACGCAACAGACAACGTGTCAATCGGGCGCCCGGTCTATGAGTTACTAGCCTTTTCGTCCCAGGGGCCAGGTAGGTTTCGTGAGCGAAACAAATCTGGTTGTATCTCATCTGTACCTAGAACTCTCATAGGGTATTCTCATTTGGACCGTTTCTCAACGTGATCACCAACGCCGCTGACGGTTCGTCATACAGACGTCCAGTCTGAAAGATATCAGCTTTTCCGTTCCAGGGGCCCGGTTGGATTTCGGGTACGATCCAACCCGGCCATTACCAACTGTGTCCAAAACTCGGGCGAAATATGCCAAAAGATCCGTCTCATCAAGAGGAAATCAACGAGACAGACGGTGTGTCAATCGGACGCCCGGTCTATGAGTTATTGGATTTTCCGTCTCACACCCACCCTGGGAAACTTCCCAGGAGGTCACCCATCCTGGGAAACTTCCCAGAAGGTCACCCATCCTGATCACTACTCTAGGCCAAACACGCTTAACTATGGAGTTTTAACCATGTAGGCTCCCGAAAAGGAAGGTGCACCTTGAGTATAGTATACCGAAACGACCGTCTCGATCAAAGGATCGCTACGCAATTGACGGTTTGTCAATTGGATGTATGCAGCCCAGGTTATAGGCATTTGAACCAATCCTGTCTGAGGTCGGGGAGGGTCTGGGCCCGGTCCGACCCGGCCCAGTACCCCCTGGGCGTGCCCGAACCGGGTCGACCTGGCCCGAGTGGCGGCCCAACCAGGGGGCTCGGCCCGGCCAGCGGCTCGTCCCGCCCAGCGGCGCGGCGGCGCGGTGGCGCGGTGGCTCGGCGGCTCGGCGGCGTGGCGGCTTGACGGCACGGCGGCTCGGCCAGCGCGATGCGCTAAATGGTGGGGGCATTTCCCCCCTTTAATTTTTAAAACGGTGGCCCCTTTAAGGGGCCGCGCCATGTGTATTTCCAGGGGGGTTACACCCCCGGGCTCCCCCCCCCCGGTAACGGCCGACCAGTGCGGGGCCGGCCGGGTTCTCGCCGCGGGACCCCGCGGTCCCGCTCCTTCCGACGCCGGCGACCGGATTTCCAGCCGCCTCCTTCGAGTTCTCCAGCGGACGGTTTTTCCAGCCGCCACTTCCATGATGAACGAGAATCCATTCGATGTCGCGTGACGACGCTGCGTCCTTCCGCCGCGGTCCGACTCCGGCCGCGGCCTCGTTTGAAACCTACGGCGCGACATGATGGAGTCGCGTTCCTTCGTCGCAGCCCACTCCAGCCGTGTTTTCTTTTTTTCCTGCGTGGTGCGACGACACCACGCTGTCTTCGCTAAATCAACACCAAAGATTAGAAGGGGGAGGAGAATCGGCCGTGTTCGTGCGGTCTGGTCTCCTCCCGTTATAACGATAACAGTCGGCCAATCGTAAAAACACAACGATGAACTTTTCACAAATTTTAATAAAATTTGGAACAACGTCCAATAGATTATTCATTCATGTTCGAGGGAAAGAAACATGTAATTTGAAAAAAAGACAAAACCCCTACCTCGGATTCGAATTTCATTCGTCGCCGATGCGGAAATCGGTGTCGTAGAAGTCATCCTCACGGAACGTGCCTCCGTAATCGTCATTGATGAAGTCATGGATCTAAACGGTGTCGGTTCATTGACGTCGGGAAATGTTCGAAGAAGAAGAGTCATCGATGTTCCTTGTAGACGACGCACATTCATTCAACATGGAAGGAGGTCGTGGAAAGGAAGAAGAAGTGTCTTCTTTCTGCTTTGGAAAAAGGCGTTCTTCATTGGAGAACTCTAATTCTCCCTAGTGTTGGGCTTCGTGGTACTTTACCAGCGTTCCGTCGCTTGGTGAAGCCGTCCCCCAAACCCTCTCCCAATATCCCTATATATAGGTGAGGGGGAGAGGTATGTAACCATCGTGGTTATATAATTTTAAAAAAAGGGGGTGGGTGAAATAAATTGTGTTGACGTAATTAAAGAGGTCTGTTGCCACCACTTAAGAGGGGAGAGAGCCAAGGAGTTTCTCCCCATTTAATGGGGAGTTGAGGAATTAAGAGGCTCTCCCTCATTAATGAGGGAGAGTTGGGTGGTTTCCTCTCCACCCATTAATTGGGGGGTTAAGCCCCGTGTGGTCCCCACCACAATAAACCACCCATGGGAGGATTAGTTTAGGTGGGCCCCACCACCATAACCTCTCAAGGGGGGTTAAGGTGTGGTGGCCCCACCTCCAACCTCCATGAGGAGGTTTCAACCACCTCACTCCCAATGGAGGCTGAAATAAAATAAAGTGCAACATGGCACGTTATTTTATTATTACTCTTTTAAAGAAAACCAAAAAAAAAACAAACCACCGCTCTCGATAAAATGCAACTACGGAAAAAGTCTCCTTAAGCAAATACCGACGTTGTGAGTTCATCGGTGCCCTCAGATTTCAATTTGGAGCACCGGTTCAAAAGATAGAAAATCCCGCTCATCTGTTCACTGAACGTACACGAGCTAAACTTCTTAAATTGATCTTGGGCACACCGGGCCTCGGAATCAGGCGCCGTCAAGATATTGCGTTCTTGTAAAATTCCAAAGAAAATTTAGGAAAAATATTTCCCTTGAAATTTCTGGGTCTTTACATTACTCCCACCTCAGGGCTTTACATCCTCATAAAGCTTTATCACAACTAATGTCACTAAAGCGGTAGAAAGCACGCCTCTGAGCCTTTCTCTCCCATGTGCACACCTGGAGGTTCTCATACTGTCAAAGAAAGTGCACCCAAGGAATCAATCATCCCCGTAGGACCACCCCTGTCGATCCTCGATCCCCACTGGAACCTCTGTGCTTGTCGCCCTATCACCATCATCCAGCTCCTCATGGTCGATGATATGCGAAGGGTCGAGCACGTATCTCCTCAGTTGAGATACGAGGAAGTCGTCGTGCACCAGGTGCAACTGAGGTGGATGGGTCAAGCGGTAACCAACCACACCTACCCTGCTGAGGACCTAAGAAGGTCCACTGAACCTTGGAGATAACTTGCTGCTTCGGCCACATCTCTGTAAACCTCGTCGAGGTGAGGCCCGTATAAGGACGTGAATGTCAACCTCGAACTCCAGGAGTCTCCAATTCTTGCTAGAATTGAAACTCAAAACAACTGCTGCCACGAGGTTGACCGAATCAAGAGTGATCGGTCGCACCCTACTATGCATGAGTTTATCCTATGCTGCCTGGGGTTTCCTTTCCACCGACCAAGGAAAACCCATCCAGGCATCGTGGTTAAACCACAACCTTTTTGCCTAATACCGTCAATTTGTGTATGAACTGTGATTGCCCAGTCCATACTCAAACCAACGTCGTAAGGCCTCGGCGCTACCACTAAGAGATTCCAACCGAAACTCTCGCCTCGAGGGTCTGACCACACCGTCGGCGTATGTGTGATTATCGAGTCTCCTCCCAAGGTATCTCCAGACGTGAGGGTCAAGTCCACGGCTTACCGGAAACTCTAGGTCTGGGACAAGATTTGTGAAAGCGAGGAATGATTCATATCGACGTCTGTTACTACAATAGCTAGTAGTGGACACAGACGTCCCTTGAATGATTTTTTAGAGCAATTAGGTCACACTCCTTGACCGCATGCAGCAGCACTCTTCCTCCGCCCTCTAGCTCCCTGAGCCTGGCGGGGATAAATAAGGCGGGTGGTTGTAGCATGTTATGATGTACACCACATCATGCTGCTCTCCTAGCTCTACGTCTGCCACTTCGCAGACTCAACTCTATTTAATGCTTCCTCTTCTTGAAACATTTAACATGCCCGAGTCTCTAAGACTGGCACCGGTTTCCTGTTTCTTACTGAACTGTGCAGTCTTCATCTGCTCTTGGATGACCTGGACCTCCATTAGTCCCACAAAAGCTGCTAAAATTTCTACTTTGCCGATAAGAGAAATCTAGTCTCATCCCCTGGATGAACCACACCCATTGCCTAATACAGTCAATCCTGACATGAAGGATGCATTCATGCCATGGATGACGTCGTAAGGCCTCGACGTAACTACTAAGAGATCCAACTGTCACTATCGACTCTAATGGCCGAGTCACACTGTCGGCATCAGTGTGAGGTCACTGGGTCTCCTCCAGTAGGAATCTCGAAAGTGAGGGTCATGTCAACAGTCTTAACGAGGACCACTTAGTATCAACCAAACAAAAAGGAAAGGAAAGCAAACATCACAAAGATAAGTGTCTTTTTATTATTGCAACTCATAATACAAAGACACGAATACAAAAGAAACATGGAAGTAGTAGTACAAAGGACGTATCCACTAGTTCCTCTCATGCCCACCTGCTCTCGGAGCTCTACTACCTTTTCCACTGCTCGGCTGTTTCTCAAACACTCGCCGCTGCTTCTTCCTCGGTGGCTCCTCCAAAGCCTGCAGATCAACTGTAAGAGGAGTCGGACAGTCACGTGCCAGGTGACCCTTCCCGCCACAGGAGTAGCACAGTCTGCTTCTGGCACGCCTGGCTCTGACCCCACCTCGGGTGCCCCGCACCACCGGTCCTAAAACCTGATATCGTCTAACTGCTGGTCTGGTCCTCCTGGACCTATGCGTCATCTGTCTACTTCCCAAAGATGACTTGGCTACTGATCAAAAAACACACAGCAAAGGTAGCAGCTCTTGGATCGTCCACCACGGATCCTACCTGAAGGGTAGGTACAGATAACCTCCTTAACACTCTCGCCCGTCAACCACCTCCATGTGTCATCTCTCCGTGAAGTCCTCCTCTAATACCAATTTTTCATGACCCGCCTCCTGGGCCATGAACCTTATCATCTGACCCCATGGGTCTCTTGTAATACATTGGTTGCCTTCTTAGCACACCATAGGCTATTACTCACTAGGGTCTCTTATCGTACTAATGACTGTCCCCACAAGCCAACACATATTCTTTCCAGTGTGTTTTGTCCTCACTCACTCACATCTTGAAAACATCCCAGAAGGTCACCCATCCTGATCACTACACCAGGCCAAGCACGAATAACTGTCGAGTTTAATCAGACAGGCTCCTGAAAAGGAAGGTGCACCTTGTTGACATGAGTCATATCATTTATTCATTTAACCCTTTATCATTTGGGGATGTTACAATAACGCCCCCTTTAGAGCACAACACACTCATTGTGGGCCCTACATATCAACCCAGGTAGTGCACCGCACTTAAGGCTGGGTTCCTGCTCTGATACCATTTTCCATGACCCGTCTCCTGGGCCATGAACCTTATCATCTGACCCCGTGGGTCTCTTTTAATACCTTGGTTGCCTTCTTAGCACACCATAGTCTATTAATCACTAGGGACGCTTATTAGACTAATGGATGTCCCCACAGGCGAACACATGTCCTTTCCAGTGTGTTTTGTCCTGTGGGGACAGTCATTAGTCTGATATGCGACCCTAGTGAGTAATAGCATATGGTGTGCTAAGAAGGAAACAAAGGTATTACAAGAGACCCATGGGGTCAGATGATAAGGTTCATGGCCCAGGAGGCGGGTCATGAAAAATGGTATCAGAGCAGGAACCCGGCCTTAAGTGCGGTGCACTGCCTGTGTTGATATGTAGGGCCCACAACGAGGGTGTTGTGCTCTAAAGGGGGGGCGGGGTGATTGTAACATCCCCAAATAATAAAGGGTTAAATGACTAAATGATATGACTCATGTAAATAAGGTTCACCTTCCTTTTCAGGAGCCTGTCTGATTATAACTCCACAGTTAAGCGTGCTTGTGCTGGAGTAGTGATTAGGATGGGTGACCTTCTGGGAAGTTTCCAGGATGTGTGTGAGTGCGGAAAAAACACACTAGAAAGGACATGTGTTGTCCTGTGGGGACAGTCATTAGTCTGATAAGCGACCCTAGTGAGTAATATCCTATGGTGTGCTAAGAAGGCAACCGAGGTATTACAAGAGACCCATGGGGTCAGATGATAAGGTTCATGGCCCAGGAGGCGGTTCATGACAAATTGGTATCAGAGGAGTCGGTTCTACCGCAGAACTTATAACACTAATATTTTCTTTCTCTGAAGCAATAAGGTTAAGGGTACTGAGTGTGGTCTTCAGTTCAGGGAGTCCAGTGTTGGTGCGGGCGGCCGACGTATCCATACACCAGGACCCTGACAACTGATTTCCGACTTTGTTCACGAAAACACTGATTGCGTGTGTGTTTTCAAATGTTTTCCCTTGAAACAGCTCGAACCAGGTCACCTCACCAGGTATAATCGTTTGACTATGTCACGTTGTTTCTTTTAGGATGCCTTTTCTCAGACGACTAGTTAGAGCCCAGAGGGACGTGCGTACTGAGAGCTTGCCGAGCGATGAGGCTTCGGTACATGGCCCTCTTGCAGTTGAGGCACCAGCGGAGGCACCAGCGGTACTACCATACGTTGGGCCACCGATGCCACCAGCCCTAGCAGTAGGTGATGCACGGTACTTGAGTGCGCTGCACGAGTTCCAGCGCCAGAGGCCACCCATGTTCTGGGGAGAGACGGACCCGCTAGCGGCTGAGGGTTGGCTGGAGGCTGTGGTGAGAGTCTTCAGGCTAGTGGGGACGCCGACAGACTTCATGGTGATCTTTGTTACCAGCCTTCTTCAGGCAGCAACATGCTGGTGGTGGAGCTGCTTGTTCCAGTTTTGCGATTGGATGACCTTCACATGGGAAGACTTCGAGACCTTCTTCAAGGTGGAGTTTGTGCCAATAACTCTATACCCCGAGCATCTTCAAGAGCTGCACCATCTGTACATTGTAACATCCCCAAATGATAAAGGGTTAAATGACTAAATGATATGACTCATGTCATCAAGGTTCACCTTCCTTTTCAAGAGCCTGTATGATTAGAAATCCACAGTTAAGTGTGCTTGGCCTGGAGTAGTGATCATGATGGGTGACTTTCTGGGAAGTTTCCTGGATGTGTGTGAGTGAGGACAAAACACACTGGAAAGGACATGTGTTGGCCTGTGGGGATAGTCATTAGTCTGATAAGCGACCATAGTGAGTAATAGCCTATGGTGTGCTAAGAAGGGAACCAAGGTATTATAAGAGACCAATGGGGTCAGATGATAAGGTTCATGGCCCAGGAGGCGGGTCATGATAAATGGTATCAGAGCCAATACCCAGCCGGATGTGCTTATGCACTGCCTGTGTTGGTGCGGGCGGCCGACGTATCCATACACCAGGACCCTGACAACTGATTTCCGACTTTGTTCACGAAAACACTGATTGTGTGTGTGTTTTCAATGGTTTTCCCTTGAAACAGCTCGAACCAGGTCACCTCACCAGGTATAATCGATTGATTGTGTCACGTTGTTTCTTTCAGGATGCCTTTTCTCAAACGACCAGTTAGAGCCCAGAGGGACGTGCGTACTGACAGCTTGCCGAGCGATGAGGCTTCGGTACAGGGCCCTATTGCAGTTGAGGCACCGGCGGAGGCACCAGCGTTACTACCATACATTGGGCCACCGATGCCACCAGCCCTAGCAGTAGGTGATGCACGCTACTTGATTGCGTTGCACGAGTTCCAGCGCCAAAGGCCACCCATGTTCTGGGGAGAGACGGACCCGCTGGCGGCTGAGGGTTGGCTGGAGGCTGTGGTGAGAGTCTTCAGGCTAGTGGGGACGCCAACAGACTTCATGGTGATCTTTGTTACCAGCCTTCTTCAGGCAGCAACAGGCAGGTGGTGGAGCTGCTTGTTCCAGTTTTGCGATTGGATGACCTTCACATGGGAAGACTTCGAGACCTTCTTCAGGGTGGAGTTTGTGCCAATAACTCTATACCCCGAGCGTGTTCAGGAGCTGCACCATATGTACATTGTAACATCCCCAAATGATAAAGGGTTAAATGACTAAATGATACGACTCATGTCAACAAGGTGCACCTTCCTTTTCAAGAGCCTGTACGATTAGAACTCCACAGTTAAGCGTGCTTGGCCTGGAGTGGTGATCAGGATGGGTGACTTTCTGGGAAGTTTCCTGGATGTGTGTGAGTGAGGACAAAATACACTAGAAAGGACATGTGTTGGCCTGTGGGGATAGTCATTAGTCTGATAAGCGACCATAGTGAGTAATAGACTATGGTGTGCTAAGAAGGGAACCAAGGTATTATAAGAGACCCATGGGGTCAGATGATAAGGTTCATGGCCCAGGAGGCGGGTCATGACAAATGGTATCAGAGCCAATACCCAGCCGGAAGTGCTTAGGCACTGCCTGTGTTTGAGGCTTGGGGTCCACAACGAGGGTGTTGTGCTTTAAAGGGGTGGATATTATAACACCCCTAAAAAGTGAGACTTAAAAGGCTAAATGTTACTACCCATGTCAACAAGGTGCACCTTCCTTTTTGGGAGCCTGTATGATTAGAACTCCACAGTTAAGTGTGCTTGGCTTGGAGTAGTGATCAAGATGGGTGACCCTCTGGGAAGTTACCCAGGGTGTGTGTGAGTGAGGACAAAGCACACTTGAAAGGACATTTGTTGGCTTGTGGGGATAGTCATTAAGTCAGATAACCCGTTAAGGCATGTGGGTGGACCCTGGGGTGGTCCCCACATGTCTGTGGGGGCAACTGGGGGTACATGGTGGCGAGAACCCGATGGCCATGTTATGGCGGGGTGTCTGTGCTGTAACCGGGACCCGGTTGTCACATTTGGTATCAGAGGAGGAACCCAGCCTTAAGTGCGGTGCACTGCCTGGGTTGATATGTAGGGCCCACAACGAGGGCGTTGTGCTCTAAGGGGGGGGGGTGATTGTAACATCCCCAAATGATAAAGGGTTAAATGACTAAATGATATGACTCCTGTCAACAAGGTGCACCTTCCTTTTCAGGAGCCTCTCTGATTAGAACTCCACAGTTAAGCGTGCTTGGCCTGGATTAGTGATCAGGATGGGTGACCTTCTGGGATGTTTCTAGGATGTGTGTGAGTGAGGACAAAACACACTGGAAAGGACATGTGTTGGCCTGTGGGGACAATAATTAGTCTGATAAGCGACCCTAGTGAGTAATATCTTATGGTGTGCTATGTAGATAACCATGTGTTGGCCTGTGGGGACAATAATTAGTCTGATAAGCGACCATAGTGAGTAATATCCTATGGTGTGCTATGAAGATAACCATGTGTTGGCCTGTGGGGACAATAATTAGTCTGATAAGCGACCCTAGTGAGTAATATCCTATGGTGTGCTATGATGATAACCAAGGTATTACAAGAGACCCATGGGGTAAGATGATAAGGTTCATGGCCCAGGAGGTGGTTCATGACATAATAAATAAGAATTGTATATAAATCTATGTTTATGTATATTCTTTTACACTTTGATGGATTTCCAATCCACATAAACCATTAAAACTCTAGGGGATATGTTTTGATATTATCCAATGGATTTGAAGGTCATTGTGATAAACTTATTCCCCTTGTGTATATATATAAAAATATTTTTCATTCAAGCATTTAAATAAAAACATATGTGCCACCGTATCTGAAGTGGTGTAGATATATAACATGCTAAAATGATATTAGAGTGTGGAATATGGGGGGATTGATCTTTTCCAAGAGATGATATATATGGTTAAATTTATTCAATGTCATATTAATTCCCAAAAATATTCAAAGACTATATGATAATAAAAACATATACAGTATCAATAGTTTGAGGTTTTAAATAATGTGTCCCCTCATTTAAAACCATGGTAGTTTATGATGAGTTTTCTGAAGAAGTAAAATATTTTTCCAATATATATCATTCCCATTATGATCTACATCACATAAACTTATTAAAATATAAATATGAAATCATAGCTTAGACACCTCCTGTTAATGATTTCATTAATTTATCCCTATTGATGAAGTACCCAAATGACCCATTAGTTTTACTGAATCTAGTAGTAGTACCATTTGTGAATGATAATTCATTTTAGGATCAACTAATAAAGATAATAAATCAAATAAAATAATTATATGAAATAATAAAACTCACGTGTACATTTTCCAATAGAAGAATGATAAGTTTGATGAAGTGACATAGGAATCATAAGAGGTGATTACCATTAAGAACCATAATATGATTCAATTTATGAAATAAAATATTTTTTGTGAATTTTATGAAAGAATGTAACAGATCAATAATTTATAAAATAAATTCATTTTTTTGTTGTCTTATCATGTAATATAGTTTTACTAACCATGGAAACAACCTTCACTATTTTTTAACATTATAAATTATATCTTATAAGAATAAAATGAATTTTCTGTATCATAAATTTTAATTTCATATCAATATTATAGTGTCCATTATACATCATATATTAAATGATGTGAAACAATCTATCTCTAGTTGGAAATTGAAAAAGAGGTGATGGAATTGAAATGTAGGTTCTCACCATCTAAATCCCACTGATCTGATATTTGTAGGGAGTGGAAATCAATTTTATAATCCCTTGACCAAGACTAAATCATTATTCAAAAACTAAATCAATAGGGAAAACATTTATTGGACAGATTTTGGCATATCATAATAATAGTCAAATACATTATAGATGAAGCACCAAAAATATTGTGTCACCATCGCACATCATAACCTTTAATAATATTCAGTTTCAATAAGGTTTTAAGTATCTAGTCCCAAATAATATAATTTTTTATTTAATTAATTTTAAATAAAATATTTAAAACAATTTTCATTTTATAATATTTTATAATAAATAAATTAAATGTTTAATAAAATTATATTTTGACATAATAAAAAAAATTACTCTGTGAAATATATAGTTTTAATCAAGGGACACTTTTTGATGAATTTGTAATTTTTTAGATAATGTTTTGTTTTAAAAAAATCTTTTTAAATAAAAAATATTTAAATAAAAATAATTATATAATTTTATGATGATAAATGTAATATTTATAAGAATTATAAATTTTTATTTTTATAATAATATGTATGTTTCTATGTGTTGTTATTTTTTTCAAAGATAAATTGTTTATACTTAAATAATTGTTCTGAGAAATAATAATTTTATTAATTAAATCATCGAAATTATCGAATAATGAATTTTTCATAATTTTTAAATAGAGTTAAATGTTTTATGAAAAATTAAATACTATATTTATATACGTTATTTTTTATTAAATAATAAAATATTAAAAGGGATGTAATAAAACTATATAAAGTATATATGAAAAAAATTATGTTTCCCCTTTAAAATAATTTGCTTTTTAATTTAAATGATTATCTATTTACACCAATAATTAATCAAAAAAATCCTATATTTGATTTTATTGTTTTAAGTTCAATTATATATAATCATGACTCACTTTAATTTCACCAAGTGTGTTATTCTAAAATTGTATGTTCTTATCATCATAATGTAATGAATTCCATTATTATTTAGAATAAATCATGAGAAGAAAACATATATTTCATGTGTTTTGGATAAATTTATCATATAGTGTATGAAAACTATGAATTAATAAAGAATTACCCTCTATATTAAAATGAAAATACATCAAACCACCCATTCCACATCACACAAATCCTATTATCATGATGTAACTACTCCATTTCTATTATATAGTTATCCAATATAGTTTATAATTTCTGAAGAAGTTATTCAAAATATATTAGAAGAACAAACTGAAGGTATTTGATCCTCTCAGTCACGCCATTATTAAATAACCTTCTTTAATATATTGATATATTATTCAAATTCCCAATGTTATAATGTGTTGTTAAAAATACATTATATTGTCTTTAGGTTTTCAATGTGATGATATATACTTTTTACACTCATTAAACACTACAATTAATCTTCATGTACCCTCGTTACGCTACCAAAATTAACATATGATTTTTCATGCCATATATTTGTTTAAATAGTACCCATCACCATTTCAACTCAATTTTCTTCATGAATATGTAAATATATATCATTTATTTGAGAAATATGTCTATAAAAACACCATTCCATATTTTTATGATTAAAATTGATGAAATAAATACTTCCACTACCTCAGCCCCATAATCCTAGAGCTGGTGCTTTATTTTATTACAATAACAAGAATACAAAGTGTCAAATCTCAATGGACTGGAAAATATAGCAGTTTTTGAAATCTATATATCATACAAGATTACAATGATAAATTGGTAAATTTAAAATGAACCATCATACATAATAAAAATAATTAGATTGCATCATGGAAAGCTTCTTTAATGTTTTCTTGTTTATAACCGTGGGAAAGGATACATAATAAGGCTTAGCTAAAATTATCATTAAGGGTATGTAATGTGGATTCAATAAAAAATCTATATATATTAACAAAAAATTCTCGTTAAATAACAGATAAAAAGTTATATTCAAATAACTACATAAGGGAATATCAATATAGAAAGGTAAACAAATTATACACATATCACTTAAATAATAAAAAATAATATAATATATTCATAGATGTGTTAATGAAAAATATCATGGATAATAATAATAATTGGTTTATAAATAATGGAATGTTTTATTTATTGTACATCATGTTTCCCTTGTACAAGGAATCCTTTTCATCAAGACCATTCACAATATGATATAAAAAATCTCTGTTACAAACCAATTTGGGTTTTCCAGTAATATCACTACAATCAAGACTATTCAAAATATTTTTTATTTCATAAAGGATACAAACATGAATGGTTTATTCAAAAAAAGTTTCTCATATGAGACTATAGATGCATTTTGGGTCTTATATTTATCAGTCACCAACCTATAGGTAAATCCTCAAATGGTCCCCAACCCATGTCTTTCATGTCCTATTAATTACACATATCGAATATATAATATGCCTTATCAAATGAATATATTAAATAATGTATTCATATTTATCAATATTTCTCCAAAAAAAGGATTTTTTTTAATATTGATGCCATTAAAAGACTATTAAAACATTCTTGATGAAAATAATTTGTAAACATCCCAATGTGTCCCATGACACATTAAAACATTTAAATCCATTATAAAATTGAACAAATATCATCAAATAAAACATTTAATATCATTATAATATTTGTTTTTGGGATATAACATATCAAATTTATTATATACACCATAAAATATAATCAATGGTCATAATAAGAATTAATTCTCAGTTGAATGTAAATATAGATGAAAATCATGTACCTTAACATTAATTTTTATTGTGTGGTAATTTTAATCATATATAGTAGTTTATATTTTTTTACCAACTTATTACATAACCATAATAATATACATAATATCATATATCATATTATTATTATTTTATTTATCCAATTTTTAAAAATACATTCATTATTTTCACTTTTTTCAAGTGTAATTTACTAGTTTTGTCAATCTTGTTTTGAATTATAATTTTTTGTTCCCACTAAATAAATCAAGATTTCATCCACTAAAAAAATTGATCAAGGTTTAATTGTTACAAATATTCCATATAAATTTATATATAATAATCCATATAATATTTATATAATAAATTTCATGCATCGTTCAGGGAGACGGTAGGTTGTACATACACAATAAAATTGTATCTATTTATTAGTTGTATTAAAATATAGAATACATATTGATTCATTTTTATATTATGATTCTAGTATCATATATATTTAATATATTTTACATGTCATTATTGAAACAATAATTTATATGTTTCATGTATACTGTGAATGTGTCAAATCACTTCAGGGGAGGGGGTAGTCAACATTTCCACAAACAATGAAATAACAATGAAACAAAATGGAAAGTAGTAGGATATGTTTTATAAAAAAGTAAATAATAATATATACATAATAAATATCATATATATATATATATTAAATATATATTTTCCATATTAATTTTTTCCATGACAGGTGGTATAAGAAAAAAATTAACAATCATCATTTCGTGATGTGGTAGTTTTCCATACACATAAGAAATATGTTCATTACACATTATATGAATGTCTGGGTCAATTAATTTAAAAACCATTAAAAAAATATCATATTGTATTTATTATACAGATTTTTTATATAATACTTGAATAAGATGATTTTAGGGACTGATGAATCAAAATAATACTACAGAGTTTGAGGAAAGATGTTACCTCATGATCTGGTAACTTATTTTGGTTGATACAAAAAGGATTAATATAGAATCTAATATCCCAATTAGACGATTAAAGGAGTTATTGATAGATTTTTGGAATTTTATTGAGTAGATACTGGAAAAAAAAATACGTGGTTTGATATGGTTCACTATATGGAAGGGGTAGTGTCCTTTTATAAGGAATGGGGAGAGGTAGTCTTGTAACTACCAAAAGATATTCAATAATAATAGGCCTACCATAACTAATGTGTCCCATAATGAGAAAATAACATTTCAAAGTTGAAAAATGGTTCATAAAAAATCCACCAAACAAAAATATGGTCATTTTAATAAATTTTTTTATTAAGTTATATTATTCCACAATTTTATAACTTTCCCCTTTTTAAAGAATTTTTTCTAATGATAGGTAATTTGACAATTAATAATTTAATAAACATATATTTATAATAAAATATATATAAACATAATTATTATGTATAATTAACATTTATAAAATATAAATACCATGTTTTTTGTAAATTAAGTTAAATATGACCATATGTGATGCACTAAATAACTACTTAAACTTGGACCATGTTAATAATGTTTTTTGAGAATATTCGTCTCTATGATAATTATAAAAGATAAATTGGTCCATCAATTTACTATATTTAATGTTTATTAAAACCTAAAAACCACATGGAATAATATTTAATTTTTTTTACTTATTTATAATTTAATAAAATATCATTTATTATAAAATAACAATAATGCTAATTTTGACACTAATTTTAAATTTTAATTTTAAAACATAAAAAAATTATTTAAAATAATATTTATTAATTTTACAAATGTGTGACAATATATATATTCATTTAATAAGACTAAATATAATGTTTCAATAAATCTACTTCTCTTTTAATAATTATCTTATCATTTATTTTAGAAAATTATTATCAAAATAATAACTAAGTTGTTGTTTTATAACAATTTTCGGTAACTAAATCATCTTTAAAAATTAATGACAACATTTAATGAAAATGCCAGCTCATTTATAATCCTAAAGGATATATGATAACTAAAATATGATGTTTTTTTACATATATTAATTTTATATAAATTTTAGGGTTATGAAATGTTACCTTTTTATTTCATGCATTAAACTATAATATAGGGAACTTCCTTTTAACAATATCCCAATATCCAAAAAAATTATTACCAATAGAGGATGTTGCAGAACTACTGGTATCCAATGGATTTTGAAAATTTTGTTAGATAATTTTTTCTGTTAATAATATTGATACGTCCCTTTTTGAACTTCATTTTACCTTATCCACCATAATTAATTATATTGACTTTCAATAATATTTTTGGTCAACCATTAAGGGGATCACATTAGAAAAAAATATAGCAAGTATTATAATAATGTATTTAATTTTTTTAATAAATTAATAAAATAATAATATCAACATATAAGTTTAATGAAAAACTCGTAGATTTGGTTAAAAAGTGGGGTTTTAATGTAAAAACATTCAATAGATAAATATGTTTTTATATCCAAATATAATGGACACTTCGATGATAGTACGATGGTGAAGGATAGTGGCACATCCATGTTGTTATTTGGGAGGTTCGGGGTTTGAATCTTGGGAGTATGAATATAGGGTGAGGCTCTCCTCAGAATCCACCCACCTTTCTGGGTCACTTGGTCTCATTTGGGCGAGAAAAATGTGGTGTGACCCAATCGCTGACGGATGGATTGACGGACCATCACTACCAGGCTATCACCCTTCACGACACTCTCTATCTCAGATAGAAATTTCACCTTACACAGTTGGGGCCCTACCTTACCGGATAGACTTCTTCATGGTGGAGGGGGGTTTCCAAGTGTGGAGGGTTCTAAAAGGCCACACATGGAAATTCCCTTTGAAAGAGTATATAATATCCAATTTTAATATAAAATGTATTCCAATTAGCTATATTGGGTTACTATATTTATAGTTGATCTATGTTGACATAAAAAAAATATAAAATGTAATTAAACATTAATAATTTTTAAAAAACCGTTTATAACTAAAATGCAATATTCCATTATTCATAAAAAAAATCTTCTAAAAAATATATAAAAAATTATCCTTAATGTAATTTTATCATTATGAATTCAAAAATGATGATTATTTTTAAAATTAAAATTTATAAAATTTAGAAAATTTAAATTTAAAATAAGTCCACCATTAATAGGTGGTAAAACATGATCATGTGTGTAATGAATGATAAATCAGTATTGTGTGTAGCATATGAATAAAAATTTGTTGAATATAAATTACATTTTCAAAAAAATAATTTTTATTGAAATAAGAATATATTTTATATTTTTGTGGTGTTACAATACATATATAGTATAGTTAATGTGGAAAACTCTAGTGTGTACAATATTTCAATGTTATAGGCAGTGTTAGAATTATATAACCTTCTAATTCATTCGGGATATTATTATAATATGAGATTCCATTTATAGTCTGTTTGAGGTTATCCTTGGAACACTATATTATTATTTCTCAATTTTTAAAGAGAATTATATTTCTGATTTTTTTACGTTATCTTGTTTCATTTCATTTATTATATTCTAATGTGATAAAATGTTCAATTTTATTATTCTTCCCCACTTATGTTAGCTTTATATTAGTATTGAATCACATAAATTGCTCTAATTATGGAATTCCTTGATTATTTAATTAATAGTCTATATAGTTCACCCCTTTCATCTGCAAATCAATATGTCATCCCCCATAATTTGAAAAGAGAAAGGGAATTTAAAATAATGTTATTGAGTTTTAGAATAGGACATTATATTAATATTTAAACATGTGATTTTATCTACATAATTAACCCATGATAGTATGGCTCACAATATTATTGGATACTTTTATGTTCTATTTTATGTTATAATTAATGATTTAAATTGTATTAATGATTTTTGTTTTCATATAACATCCCCTCTAAATAATTGATTATCATAGGGATGTAACTAATATTGAAATATATAAAACCAGATAAAAAATTGAGTACTCTACTCATCACTTATATCGAAAACTGAGTTAATTCAAATTGAAACCCTCTATTGATTATCAATATAACTAATAGATATAAGGAATATGACTAATATTATTGGTACTATAATACATATGAGTCACAAATGCAACACTATCCCGGTAATGATACCTATTAAAAGTATTGGATAACAACCATCAATCATCCAAAAACCACTTTTTCCAGTAATTAACCAAACAATCACAACACAAAATACAAAAAATCCATCAATAAATCATCACATGGTAATACCATTATCCTATATGTCACTAATTACACTATTACATGTAATGAATCCGAAAATAATGAAAATCATGATATAAAAAAACCAATAATTGATCTATAAGTAAATCAAAAATATATATATTCTTTAATATAGAAAAAATAATTGGACCCATAAATCCCTATATTTATCCTCTTGATATAGTGGTAGCTATATTTTATTACTGAACCCACTATTGATCAACATATGAACCTCTATTGGATGAAAAAAAAGATGGAATCCATCTTTTTCATCCTAGAACAACTCCAGTTGTATCCTTAAAATCCAAATTTTGAACATATTTCAATCCTTTGTAAAACCATTAGATAATGTTGAATAACCTCCTAATATATAATATATTCCATGAATCCCAAAAATACATAGGTTTTCATGTTCTTATAGTCTAGATATTCTATAAATACCCAATAATATTACCTTTCAATGATAACACCTTCATAGGTAGAAAGAATGATCACATGATTTGACTATCAATTCCATTCCCATAATATTTTTAATTGTTATTCATTAATTATACACTAATAACCACAGTAGAAACCATATACTATGTATTTCTAATTTAATCATTCGTGATCTTCCAATAATCAATTTTTTAATCATTTCCCCAAATAACAAGGCCGACCGAAAATTAATCCAATGTACCATGGTATCATGTTGTTGGAGATCTCCAAATAAATAACCCTTGTGATCACATAAACCCCTATTTATATAGAAACATAGTGAATATCAATGTAAATATACCAAATATAAATAACTTTTACATTCCTCAATAATATATTTATGAACTCACATGCCAAATTTTCATTTAAGGTATAAATAGAAAAGGGTTAAAATATCCATTATTTAATATATATTTTTGACATTTCATAACCTTAAACAAACATATCATATATTTTTCTTTGATGAATAAATATTGTTTTTATCATGTATATTTGAAGAATTTCCCTTTGTCCTAGGGGTTCCTCAATATGATAAAAAAATCCAGAGTAACTCAATGAAGAATTCGTTTGTATAGGGTTAAACCTCCCACATGAACTGTATAGAATATTTTTGATAAAAAAATATTTATATATTCCATAGATATATCCTCTCTTTGAATATTTTGTTTAATACTATAGATTACCAATTCCATTTTCAAACATGTTTAATCAAAATATTTTTTCCCTTACTCAACTGGTTGTTTTGGATACACTAACCCTACTTCCTAAAGATAACACCTATCACAACCCTAAGGGGATAAAAATTTATAATTCCTAACCAAAATCAAATGTCTAGAATTAGAAAGACCACTATATAATATCCTATATTAATTTCATTATAAATCATCCTTTTTTCCAAAAAAATATCACCATGGAAACATATGACTTAACAACAAAACACCATAATTAATATATATAATATATATGAAAATATAAATAATAATATATGAAATAGAAAACCCATTTCACTAATGCATACAAATTTTTATCTTCATGTTGAGATTATTTCAATTTTCCTTATGGTATATTAAACTATTTAGTGTTTGGATCCACACAAATAGAAAAACCTATTCTCCACATAACCATCTTCACATGATGTCAAGAACTCTATTTTTTATAATATAATTCCACCCAAAAGCTATTTTAGAAAACATAATATATATTTGTGTGAATGTTTAAATTAGTAATCCATGTTTCTATATTTAATGAAATAAATAAAATTATATTTTATTTCATATATTAATTAAATTACTAAAAATGATTAAATTTCTTAGTTGAACCATCATGGGGAGGTGTAAACAAATCAATATCATCTAGTTCCATTGATATATTTATCAAGTAGATTAATTATAGTCCTATAACCTTGTATAATAATTACAATTCAATTAAATCATTTTCATATTCCCATAACTAAATATGTTAGGATAATAAAATAATATTTAAAATCACAAACCATTGCATTATATCTATATACCATACCCCAAATAACAAAAAAAATTATCTATGATACCATTTTATAGAATCCGATTTTTAGATCACCTACATTGTGTTTAAATAAAAGTAAAATAGAAATATTCTACTCTAATTCAGATTCTAATGCATTCTATCAGGAAGCTTGGGAATAAAAAAAGAAATCAATGACTCTGTCATTTATATATAAATCCATTTCATCTATAGAAGAAAAATATAAAAAATCTTATTCTACAAAAATAATAACATGAATATAATTTTTAGGAGATAGAATAAACTAATATTTATCATGTTCCTATAATATTAGAATCTATAATGTAATAATATTTTTTACAAATGTAAACTGAAACCTTTTGAATGATATTATGAAAATGTATGAAAGAAAAGAATTACCAATACCATCAAAAATTTGATCATTGAACTAATATCACCAAACTATTTATTGATAATAAAATTATAAATCCATTGATCCTACATACAAAGATTCATTATCCATAATTCTTATTTACTTCGATGCCTCATAATATGTATATTCTACACATTTCCCAGTGGTTCAATGAATGGTTTGAAAATGAATTCCATAAGATACTAAAAATAGTCAAAATGGATAATATTTACTTGTATAGATGTGTTTACAATGTAAAATATAAAATAATAATAAAAAAAATTAGAAGATAAAAATATTTTAATATTTAATATGTTATCAATTCTATTGAAATATAGTGAAATGGAATGATCAATGTAATTGGATAAACTCATCTTAGCATAGAGAGAAAAATTATGTTATAGTGGATTTGGAAATCAGTAGTAGAGAGAGAAAATTTGAAATTTAGAATATATTTTAATTTATGGGAATTAGAGTTATAAATGTTATGTATTCCAATGGGTTACTCAAAGTCATTTCTTGTGAGTTAAATGGTGAGTTTGAAGGCCATATGGGTTATTTTTTAGTTACTGAGAAATTCGAAAAAGGAATAGAGTTGAAAAAAAATGATATTGAAGTTACTTTAGTATACCATTTACTGATTGTGGTGGTCTATGAATTATCCATATTTTGGATATGATTTATTACCTCCCGAGGTACATGTTTTTTTTGTAATTCAAACATCCTTAATTATAATTGGTTAATTAAATAAGCATTAGGGAAGTAATTTTGAACATCATTTAATATTAAATTGTATTTATGTATGACGAAACCACATGATTTTTATGAATAATCATACTATGATGTTTTATTACAACATTGATATAGTGGAATATTTTAGAATATAATAATTTCTATGGATGAAGCAGAAATATGAATGAAGTTTTTGTGAAACAAATTTTGATTGGAGTTTTTTATAGATAAGATCTATAACATGGAAATTATAGTACCCTTATTTTTTATTTATAATGAGTATCTAGGAAAGTTAATTTTTAGTATATAACATGTAGAAAAGTTTCAAATATGTGTCCATAAATTCATTTATTTTTTAATGTTTAAAATATTTCATGTGTATAATGTTACATTCAATATTTTATGTTTATTTAATTGGATTATATAAAATTAATGGTAAAATATTTTGAAATAGAAAATTATGAATACGATGGAAGATAATTTCATAAATATTAAATTTCAATTAAATAACATAATTAAAAATAGTTTCTGGTGGATGAACAATAATTGGATAAATATTATTTCTAGAAGTGAATTAAATATCATTGAAAAAATTGGAAGTAGGATGGAAAAGAATGTATGTTGTCGATACGACTGAATGTCGGGGACTGATGATTTACTTTTATCTCAATTGAGTTCCATTGGTTTTATGGGGTAAAATAAAATAATTGGTAAGAGTAAATATAAAGAATAAATATTTCTGGTCATAATATCACAGAGAACACCATATTTTATATAGTGTTATTTTATGTATCATTTTTCATAAAATTTTGACTATTGTTTCTGGACTCTTACATTTTGTAACCCATATATTAGAAGTGAGTGGAAAAGATGAATTTTTAATATATCTATGACGGTACGTTTTATTTTATTAAACAATTAAATGACCCACTACTTATGTAGTAATTTTTTTAATATCAATACATAATTGATATACCCACATTAGAAATATCTGAGTGATGGGGAAGAAATTACATTCTCAGTACTATTTATATTTATTCATTAGATTTTGAAATTATTTGGTCACTATAAAAGAATAAATCTTGTAGTTCATATTATTCAGTAATAATTTTTCAATTACACATAATAATAATACATAAAAGACAATAATTAAGTATCGCCCTTCCATCGGTTTTATTTTGGGACCTTAGTCTACAAGGACATGAATTATATAATCATAACTTGATAACTTCTCTAGGGCATTCTTATAATAAAGATTTTAGAGTTGTTTAATGGAATACATTAAATTTATGTTAAAAGGGCTAATGAGGAATATCTATATAAAAGTTATTTATTGGTTTTTTTTCAAGTATTAGAAAAAATCAATATTTTGTTGTTTATTATGATAATGACGAATGATGGAGATGTTTTGGATCATAAATCTACAAGAATATGGATGTTATTAGTATGTTAAATACTTTTGAATGGGTAAATAAAATTTATTAAATTATATCATTGAGAATAATAAATGAAAATTAAATTTCACCAACTGTGGATTATATATAGTTGATGTTCATTATACACCAATTTGATGATAATTTAGTCCTACTGCTATTAATATTGTTGATTCAATGTTAAAAATGATTTCAATTTAATTAATAAAGAACTTGTTTTGACATATATTTGAAATATATAAATATAGATAAATCCACAACAAAAATACAAATGGAATGATGGAAAAAGAGATTCTAAAATTGAATTTTGTGGAAATAAATATAATTTTATTGATATGTTAATGGAACCTCTAGATATAATTGTTTTTCTGAACATGTTTTTATCATATAATTTCATAAAAATTGATAAAATTAATTATGAATTGGACGAATATATTATGAAATAAATTTTACATAATAATATAACAACATTGAAAACATATAAAAATAAATATCACCTCACCACAAAAAATGTAAAGTGTTATTAGATACTAGATATATATTTATCCCATTTAGAAAATGATATTTAATAACTACAACCTTAATATTCTCATATTATATAAATATGTTATATTTCATACTAAAATATTATTGTATCCAATGGTATAAAAGAATAAGAATGTGTGATCATGAACTATGATCTAGGGTAAGCAATAATGACATCAATCAACAATCATAAGTTACCATATGATTTGAACATGGTTATAATAACTTGATAATATCCTACAATAGGCTAAAATAACTAATAAAATACAATATTACATGAATCATGGAAAAAAGATATTTCACATTAAAATAAATAACTAATAAGTGTTTTAAATCATCAAAAATAAATTATGAACTATATGAATATATCAAAATCTTAAGATATACTTTTTTCATTATATTAATAAAATATAAAATTTATTTTTTTCATTAATGATCACATCCATGTCTATCATAGAAGAATTAGTTCCCATCACATTCCATATTTTCCTTAGAGATGGTTAAATTTCACGACATTAACATATAGAAGAGCCGGTTATCAAAACTCCAATTCCATTCATTTTTATATAAAGAGATACCCATTTTTATTAGATGTATTAGAGGGTTATACATCTATGGTACCACAAATAAGATAATTAAAATAATAGATATTTATTCTAAAATATCCTAAGCAACTCATTATGTAAACATATCATCACATCATAACCTTGAAAAATGAAAAATGATTAACAAAAACATCATCATATTAGGAAATTATAACCTATTAAAATGAAATTTATTTAATAATGTTTTTAGAATATAATAGATAACCTATGGGAAGGAAATGGGTTTCATAGAATAATCCTTTAATCAATACCATCATAAGGCCTTAATATTATTAAATTGGATGATTTGATAAGATGATATCCTTAATGAATCATAACAATCCTTAATGGAGCCTATCTTGGATGAAATATTTATATAAATTATAAATAAAAGATATATGTTAAAACAAGTAAAAATATATATTAATTATAATAAATTCTTCCAACAAATATTGAAAATAATATTTATATTAATATATCAAATGAATATAGTATTTAATAATCTATAAAAAATGGTTATTATACTAGGAAAAATAAATAAATATATTTTGTATAAAATAAGTTACATAAATTTTTTTTTAAAATTTCAATAAATTACACTTTTGGAAATAATTTTAAAAAATCCAACTATATAATTTTGAAATAAATTCAGAGGTAGTGGAATTTATCTCTCTAAAAATCATATATGTGTATGAAAATTACTAAATTTTATTGATGATTATGGACATATAATGAAATTTTCACTTACCAATGAGGAAGTAAGGATGCAATTTCATGAAAAATAGTTTCTTGGTTAAATTTTTTAAATGTAAAATGTTATATTATATAAAAAAAAAATAACTATAGAATAATAAAATAGTTGAGGATAAATGGTTTAGACCCATATTATTTCCATAGTGGGATATTTATCAAAAATAGAACTGAAATGAAATTAAATTATAACCAAAACCCTATCCTAATATTTTGTATTGCATTATGTGAGATGAAATATCACATATATCAGATATAATTTTATTATACACATATATAAAAAACATAATATTATAAAAAATAAAATGTATTATTCCAATATAATTTTCAATGAATTTTTTATATATATTTTGTACATTAAAATGATCAATCTGGTGAATACGTTGTTTTTTCTTAACATTTTTTGGTTTGATGGTTGTAATAAACTAATAAGGGAAATGTTTTTACCATAAATATTAATTTTTAATTATGTATGTATAATATTTATACATTATATACACTTTTCATATTATTTATATAATCTAGTGATGAAAAATGAGTTATATTTTTCATATAAATGGTTTTTAATATGTATAGACCATTGGTTTTTCTACGTCTTGATTGTTGGATTTAAAGAAATTAAAATAACAATTCAACATAATAATTTCAATATCAAAATAGCAAAAAAAATATTAATTACATATTTCCATATGAATATACTTGAAAATAGATATGAAAAATGGACACATCAGTTCTAGGATGTAGTTGTTCACATATATGCACTAGTGATGTTATACATTTTTTAATTATGGGAATTTAATAAGGAAGATAAAATATTATCATTAAATAATAATTAATATTTTATATGTAATATGTATAAAAACTATATTTATCATAATATAAAACCATGAATTAATGTAATGGAAAATGAATCTTATCATTACATATAGGTGGTAGTTCACACGTTTGAAAGCGAAAAAATTTCATTTCAAATTAAATCGAAATGTGGAGAAAAATTGTTTATTAGTTTTTAAAATTAAACACAAATATCATGGATATAATTTAGTTTTAATTTTGAAATTTATATCAATGACATAAAGAATGTAGAACATGAAATAAATGTAAACTACAATACGAAGAGTTATTTTCCATCAATGATAAAACTCCTTAAAATTAAGAATTAATCCATGAATGGATGAAGATATGTAAAAAATAAATCTAATATAATGAGTGGAGAGATTTCAAGAAGATATTATCATATTTATAATTCATTATTGATGGATCAGGATGCTTATGGATGAGTAGTGAATTGGATCCAATTTTAAGGGGGGGATATTACAAATATGGATATTTGGAAATGATTAAATTATATTAATTTTTTACTTAAGTCACATGTATGAAAAATTATATTTGTTAAAATATTTTTAATACAAGGTCAAAATATATGTGAAAAAAATATTATAGAATATCATTATGGGTATTTTAAGCATGATATCATAAAATAAAACTACCAATAAACATGTTTTAACATTATCTATTATAACATAAAAAATTATTACAATTATGTAGGAAAAAATAATATATCCACTATATTAAATAATATATTTATTTTTAAAATAAATATTTATTCAGTTTTAAATAATTCATTTTATACATGTGGTAAAAATTCATTTTAACCAAAATGTCGAAAACCCATCAAAACATTAAAAAATATTTTTCTTTAAAAAAAGTTATACAATATTTATCAACATATAGAAACTCAAAAATTATTTTTACTATATTATATTTCAAATAGTATACAAATAATTCATTAAAATATATTTTTAATATACCCAAAATTAATTTATTAATATAAATGAAATTTTCTAATAGACATTTTTAAAAAAACAACTCATTCTACCTTAAAATAATTTTATTTATGATTATATACACTAAAATGATAATGAAATAATTTTATAATTTAGATCAAATGAATAAAAATTTTAGTGAGACCTATTCATACCCACCAATCCAATGGATATGTGAACACTATCATATTAATCTGTAATATTTATTTAATGGTTTGTTTAAACATCGTGTTTCACAAAATTTAACATTCCATAACAATATATTATATTTAATGAGAAATACAGAATATAATTTTTTAGTGTAATACTATACCTCTTTATAAAAATTTCAAAAATGAAATTTAATAAAAATGATGCAAAAAATAGGATCATTCTACCTCATAAATTCATCTGGTTCCAATTTATCTAAATATATGATTTTGTTTTTACCAAAATTATTGATCATATTGAGAGAACCTATTTCACAGTCATATCTAAATTATATTTTGAATATCCATAAATTTAACTCAATAGTCAAATCACGATATATTTTAAGGGCAACAATTTTTCATAAATATTAATGATTGAGTTTTTACTTCCTCAATAGACTTATATAACACATTGTCGACCTATGGGATATTATTTAAATGAAAAAATAACAAATAAATTATTTATATACAATCTAATTTTCTTATGGGTCCAATAAGACAATTTATTTTTTTTACATTCATTACAGATATCCTAACATTTTTCCATTGGTAAAATCCTTACAAAATAATTCCAAAAACATATAACTTCATATCAATATGATAAATCTTAACCTAAATTTTCCAGCGATTTAGAGTAGAATTTATGTGAGACTAAATAACTATTTAATTTTCTACCATTTCATTAATATTATAATATCTCAATATAATTTATTCATTATATTATCCACAACACATTTGAATTATGAAATTCCATCGATATAGTGGTTTACCAAGAGATATGTAAATACTTGATGGAAATCTATTAGTATAAGAATATCCACTCATAAAAGGGTGTTGGTGTTAGACCCATTTAAAATTAATAGAATATGATATTAAAAAATATTCTATGTATTGAATAAATATGTATCTTGATATATCGGAAATGTTGTCCAACTCATCATAGAAAACCATGGATCCCATTCAGATACAATAGAAATTGGTACTCTATGAAACATCACCACATATATAATGTTTATCATTAAAGGTGAAATGAGTGAAATATTGTATTTTTTTGAATTTTCTCTCTTAAATTTTAAAATATCACTACACATAATACAACACTATGCCATTATGTATGACGAGGTATCATGTTTCTTAATTTTATAGATCACTATATATAACAAACATCTCTCTACAACAGTATAGTGTCTTTCTAGGTGTGTTGACAGACATTCAATTCTATTCCTTTACATTTTTCACAAATTCATCTATTTAATTTAATATTGATCCCATACAAGTGAACATGGTTATATGTTTTGACATATGTAGGAAATATATCAAAAATTGTTATTATAAACCTATAGTCACATTAAAACCATAGATTTCATTTATCATGTTATGTCTAATACAATTTTCAAGAACAACAATCTTTGAAGGATCCACTATGATAAAATGGTAGATATTACATGATCCATGAATAAGAAAATAAATAACCATAATTAACACTTCCATAATTTCACATGAGACATATATTTCCTTGGTTACTTCAACAAATCATCAAATTATTTTCATTTATGATCTTTCCTTTATAATATTAAATAGTATCATCAACACTGACAACTAAAAACATATATATGATATCTATAAAAATACTATTCATATTATCTATGATCATTGTGAGGGAATTTTTTATCCAAATAGAATCAAAATAAATACATAATGATTATACCATATAAGGAAAGTAGTCATTTGTATAACCCTTATCATGTCCCTTAATTAATGATATCTAGAACAAAGGTTAGTCAGAGAAATTTGATATTCACATTATATTCAATGAAACAAGTAATAATTTTTTGTTATAGGATATCTGTACATGAATTTTATATTGGGATTTTCATTATAATCAACTCCCATGAAAAATAAATTTGTTATATGTCATTATTTTCAATGATTTTCCACATCAATTCTTACAACTCAATTGTTGTAACATCCTTTTGATTTTTTTTATTCACCATTACTCTAAATATCCTTAATTAGATGATTTGAAATATGATACATGAAATCCATTCCTTGGTAATTGATATTAAACTCTATATAATGATAAATTTCATCCAAAAATTCACATAAAATTGGAATCCCAATTATGTGTTTCATATAAAAATATCAGTAAACAATTTTAGGAAAAAACTACGGAAACTAAATTATTTCTTACATATATATTAAACCATTTTATATGAATATTAAATATACCTCATAACATAACAATACATAGATTTTAATGTAATTTTTTAATTGGATACGAGAGATATAATTATTATATTTCATACATATCATCAATTTCCCTCAAAAAACATCTATCATATATTACTTTTTAGTCATACCCAACATATTACCATTCCTAAGATCCTAGGGAATTAAATTCTACTAAAGTTCAAGATAAGAATATTAGTTAGTGTAAACCTGAGAGATATCAATCAATGATCATAAATATCCATAAGATAATCATAATTATTATATAACTTGATAAAAAAATGAAAATTATAATATAATTAATTCTAATATAAACTAATTTTATCAATCCTTATTTCCATCTCTGGAAAATGGAGTTTTAAATGAATCACATCACATCAAGGTGGTGATAGTCTTGATGTACTCCATAGTGACATAATCATTTTCAAATGAAAAAAAATTATATTGTTAATAATGTATTATAATTATATAAGTTTTATTATTTTATAAATATAATATAAATGCATTTAAACTAAAATAATATCAAAACATTAATTATGGTGATGTAAATTGAATTATATTTTAACATTTAGGTGGTGGAGGACACGTACGAATAAGAAATATTTACAATTATCATTTGATGGAAATGACATTGAAAATGGTTAATACGTCATCATAATAAAAATTATGTTTCTAGTAAAAATATAATTCAATATTTTTTAATGGATACCCATGATTATGATGTGGTATAAGATTAAAATAAACCGAAATTATTAATTTAAGAGTTATAAATGACTGTGGAGAAACCATATTTCATTTACTCATTAATACATGAAACAAAGATTTTATGATTAATCCAGGACCTCTTGGAATTAAAGAAAAATTTTAGGAAGGATATAAGAAATGTATTGGATAATAAAGAGTTCTCCTAATGTGTGAGGTGTTTATGATAATTAGTTCCTTTTAAAATGTAATTATCAAAAACATTTAAAATAATAGTAAAATATAAAATATGTTAAATTAATACTCAAGGAATATTATCTACAAATACATTTATTTTAGTACAATAATGATAATGTCAAAATACAGTCAAATAATGATATTAAATTTATATTTTTTTAAATCCATATCTCTTAAGATAACACCTCTAATCAAAAGTTTTTAAACCAAATCGGTGTAATAATATTTATAAATTTTAAAAATAAATATGAATAAAATTTTTATATTTAATTATAAATATTATACTAATTATATTTTTTAATATAAGTTAAATACTAAATTACTATAAGTGGTGTAATTTTTTTAAAATTTGATCACAAAAGAAAACCAAATCTATATCTAGAAATGTATATTTGTTTGAATGATATTGAAAATACATTATTTATACATAATAAATACATTATTAGATGAATGTTAAAATGTTATATATAAAATATTATTTTTATATTTCATTAAATTTTTTCACCAATAGTAATTAATTTAATTTATGAATTTGAATATGAATGATGTTTTAAAATATTATCCCAAAAAATATTTTTACCTTAAATTAAATTATTTATTATTTTCTTCAAAAAATTATCAATTCGTTTTTAATGATATTAAAAAATAATTTTTTTCTTTTATTTATTAATATTTATACCCTATATTCAAATATTTGTGACATAACTACCACATTAAAGAATAATATGTATATCACAGATTATTTAAACTCCGTGTTGCATATAAAGAAAGAGATCTATGATATAAAATTGCTTCACATAGGTATATATCATAAAATATCATGTTGTATAAATGGTGGGTTTGGAACGTGTATCCTCAATTTACATTATGATTTACATCAATATTGTTCTGTTTTTGGGATGGTCATCATTAACTAATTTTTAGATTAATTAGAAATAGAGTATCTACTGAAAATCAGATAAACAATATCTGCTCCATATGAACATTTTGGATTCTAGTATATAATTGAACATATTCTATTATTTCATAAAATAATATTTAAATAAAAAAATGGACATAGTATTTTTTTATTTTATCATTTCATAGTTATATATAAAATGAAATGACATCATAATGGTTTAGATATTATAAAATCTATTAGAAAAACCATTGAATTGTATTTCCAAATATGTATACTGATAATAAGTTGAGAGCCATACTATATGGGGATTACAAATGGATATAAATGATTGTTGTAAGAATGATTAAACTAGGATGAATAAATTAAAAAAATGGTGAATAATGTTTTAATATATTTTTTTAATGATTTATTTATTTTAAATTAGTGTTTGGTGTTTATTGATATTTTATTTGATGGATATTTTTATTAGGATGAACACCATATTCATTGGATATACTATCAACACTTTTATTGATAATAAAATTAACTATTTAGAGAAGAAATTGTAATTTTAAAATCTATTTTAATATTATATACTTTTTGTTAGACATATTCAAAAAATCACATAATATGATCATTTGAATATTAGTATACTGAAATTGTGATAATGAATTTGTTTCTATGCATTTTTTATTTTTTTTGAAAACATATTTTTCCTAATGTGGTATAAATTCAATTAATTCCATTTTTTGTGTTATTTTAGTGAAAAAAATAGTCAATTCCATAACTAAAAAAGGATGTAATTCGATCAACAACTGAGAATGAGGATTTTTACATAAAAATAAATTCCAATATTAAATAGGATTAAATAATAATATAACATATAATACATTATATAACTAATATAAGATTAACTATTTAATATGGATAAGGAACCCAATTGTGTTTTTAATAAATATAAATATAATACTAGGGAAGAATAATTCCATGGTTGTAGACATTTATATATTCATGTTTTTAGAGTTGAAAAGGGAATATTCCATGATGTATTTAGAAATTTATTTTTTAAGATATATTCATTGAGAATTATTATGTTTTATTTGTATGAATATAACCCAATTTTTTGTTAAATTTGGAACCTAAAATGGGTGCTTTAAGTAGAGTATATTTTTCAAAGATTTAAATACTTATCTTTTCCAACATAATTATTCATTAATCATTGTTAAACATATGGTTTTTATGGAAATCCCTCAATAGCCTAAAAGTGGATCAATTGTGGCGATCTATTTAAAGACGATGGAATTGATAAATTTTTAAGAAATTATTGTAATGGTAAATAAATTCATAAAATTGATTCTAAATTTCAATACTATCGAATAGGAATAGATACATATGGATGAAAAAAGGAAGAAAATATTTTTTATTAAAGATTGGGTAATAAATTTATAATATTAAGAAGAATAATGTAATGGATAAATGTTTTAGTTATTATTTAATGTATAATAATGATGGTCGATATTAGTATCAAATGAATTCAATTAATGATTGAATTATCCGGTGAATTGTTTCTGAACATTCCAAAGGAGACTATGAAGTAATTATAATAGACTCTTGATAAAAAAAATATATTTTTACTTCTATATTTATTCATGTTTTGCTGAATTTTTTTTAAAACTATATCTTTTTCAAAACCCATAGAATATGGTGGATTCAAAAGTAGAATATCACATTAACTAGAATAATAATTTATTTTTTCTTAATGATATTAGTTACTCTCTAGTTATTTAAAAATTATGTTTCATTAAAACACAATGTTGGCATTTTCTCCTTGGATGTGACCCAATACTATTAAACCTTATACAATTTAAGGGTTATTATGTTTATAATTATATTTTATATTTCAATGTTTGATGATCACTATAAAAACATAGGTTTAATTGAAATTATTATGATAATATGTATTTGATTTTGTGAAAAAAAATTACGGACACCATAATTCACCCAATAAAACCCCTTGTTTTTGTGAAATATCTTTTTTCAAATTTGATTTATAATTTTTAATATATTTTATTTCTTGCAACACTAAATTTTTCTAGATATTTTTGAATGCACAACGTTATTATTACATTATAAATAAACTCAATTCATGATTTTTTTTCCTGAAACATGTAAATTACCTTGTATTACACTCCACAATTTTCAGGGTATGTCTTACATATTGTACCAAATCCCTTCGATAGCTTACATTGCACAATAGCTGGAGTTTTACTAAACAAATATATAATATTAATATAGTTAATAAAATGTATTTGTAATTATCACTTAGCCCCTAGAGTGGAATATATGATAATTAATGTATAAATTTGGAATCAATTGTATGAAAATTTATATAAAATGACTCTTTAGGTTATCAATTTGTTATAAATGAATTTATGAACAATTTGACAATAATGAAATTATTTTTCTAAGAAAGCAATGTTTTTACATTCAAAAACAATTTTATCATAATAAATTAACTAACTAACATTCAATGAATTTTTTTAATAAGATTTATATATTGGATAGTCAATAATGTTTTTTCTGAAAATTTATAACATATTCTATTGGTATAAAATTTTTATGAATCCAATTTTATGAATAAAATAATGTATATTTTTCAAGATGGTGCATTTAGTGCCTTTATTGGGGAACCCATATGAAATATATTTCTAAAATTATTATTATTTTTATATGAAAAACTAAACATCATTATTGAAATTATAATACAATATTTTCATTTTCATAGATTTTTTAATTTTTCTGCGTTGTTTCATGTTTAGATTTATAGTGAATAATAATGGATTTTAATTCCAAACTAATTATAGCCTAATTTTTTATATTATAATATTAATGTTTAATATTTTTATATATTAAACCGAACAATTTAAAATCAAATAATCTCATTGGTACAATAGAAAAAAATTAATATGATATTATATATGAAATTTTTTTAAACATTTGGGATTTTTTATATTAAAACGTTGTTGTGTCAACACTAAAGTGGTATTATTTTGTTATTTATTTGTTCAACTAATGTGATTAGAATTTGGAAAAATGTTTTCAATATTTGGAATCATTATAATTTAAAATTTAAAATAATATCAACATAGTTTTTGAATAAATATTATTTAAAATAATATAAAAACATTACAGTGATCAATGTAAAAATGTTCATAATTAATGACTAAACAAAGAAAACAAGCTGTAAAAATGAAATTACAGTTGTCAATAAAAACTATTGGATGAAAATATTTTGACCACACCACCTAATATGATAAAAATTTGTTTATTTGGAATCCTTTGTGGAAAATATAAATGTGTGGAGGACTCAAATATTTTCAAGAATACCCAATGTGTCCTTTACCCCACTTATACAAGGCCTATGCTCCCCCTTCATTACAACTCTAGTGAAATTTTGGATATTTGTTCCCTACAAACATTTCCCCCCAAATACCATCCATTTATATTATAACCCCCCTATGTGTATAATGCCTACCAATTAATCCATTTATTAAAAAAACGAGTTTCCCCAAGAATTGGTGACACACTTCTAAAAGAACATAATTTTATTTATTTTCCCTAAAATAAAATATTCTTATTGAATTCTTATATATAAACCATAATATCCTCGATATAATGAGATGGTGTTATGATATTGTTTATTCCTATACTTACAGACACAGAAATCAAATGGATAATGAACTTATCACTCCTCTTTATGGTGGAATACTCCCTACCAAAATGGTGTTCTTAATTTTTTCTTTTCCATAACTCATGGTTGGTTTTTATTTTGGATATACTATTTTTTATGATATATATGATATATTTATCATTCTTTAATTATTATTCAATTCAAACCTTATTGTTTTTCATTTTATGAAAATATGATAACATCATTTTTGGGCATGTGGACTAGAATGTCCTCAACAAAATGAGATTAATTAATATTTTAAAAGGAATGTATAAAATCGTCGTATTTCATTATTTTATTCTCTCAATATAAAAACTAAAAAAATAGTTTTCATGATTAAGTATGCCTTATCGTCTCCATGAACGGTGTATTCATTTTCCTATTTATATATTTTATATATTATTATAAATATTTGTATTGAAAATATATATTATATTTATATAAATTTTTTGATTATGTAAATAATAAAATCATTATCCTGGTAATATGATCAAGAATTACAAGTCAAAACATATTTGAAAAACAAAACATATATTTACAAAAATTCAACATTTAAATGGAATTGTTAATAAATGTGTAATATGAAATTATAATCAAATAATATATGATATGGTATATATAATAATATGTTTCTATTGTGGATTTATAATTAACATATACTTATTATTATTTATTTATGAATTTGTATGAATAATTCCAACACATAATGTATTGGTTTTCTTGGATCACCATTATTTCATTAATACTTATGTAGTTTTCATCCCATTTTTTATATGGTGTATATACATCCCATGTTTGAATTTTATAATTTATATAGTAAAAATTATAAGTTTATTTATATCCTTTTTATTATTTGTCTTTCTTTGGGTTTTTGGTTTAATAATTACTAACCCAATAATGTAATTTGGTCTCAAAATTCCATTTTTGGATACAAGCTTTATTTTGAACCTATATTTTCTCTATGATGTGTATATAATACCCATTGATATATTATATAATTAATATAATTGTATTTATATTATTATTTCATTATGTAATGTTATTATCTCAATATTGTCATGATTTAAGGGCACCAATGTGTCGGTGGATTGTTTCTACAATTTCATTTTTTTATCGAGATTGTGTATGTTTATTCTTACTGTGATGAAATATAGTGTTCCATAACACAAAATATCTCATGATGTTTCTTATCCTCAGGTTATACCTGATATATCAATGTATTGTTTCCTTTTTCACACTCTGTTTTACTTATATTATTTATGAAATCATTTTATATAAAATCTTATTAATTTTATCTCCTTAGTCAAAGATTTGTTTAATTCAGAAAACCATGTTTTCTAAATGATTTTTTACAATAAAAGATATGTTTAAATTTAATTTAAAATGTTATTAATGAATACATTATAGTTTATAAATTCAAATTTAAATGAAAATTGTTTTCCAAATTATCTTCATCTTTGTTTATATGTTTTAGTAGAAAAATATTTTCATTTATTATTTAAGATTTCTGTATATGTTTTACTGGTAAATAGTTCTCAATATTTTTTCATAATTCATTAAATTTTTTTAACATAACAAGTTATTGACAATGTTTTAAATATTTCTTTATAAGTTATAAAAAAAAGGGATTTCAAAATGTGTTCAATATTGAAATAATTTTTTCCAAGGAAAATGGTTTCCAATTTTTTTTGAGATTATATCAAAAAAATTTAAGGAGAACGATTTTCAAAAAACAATTTTCATCCATTATATGTTTTCAATAAAAAATGAATTAAAATTATTCTTATTTTCTCCTTTATTTGTTTTCTGGGATTTTTTCAAATCAATATTTTCCAAAATGATTTATGTTTTAAAAATAATTGTTGAGTGATTAAAGGATATTTTTTAAGAAATTTTTTATTTTTTTATGTTTTATTATATAACATTCAAATCTTTTATTCCAATAAAATAATTTTGAACCATTTTATTCCTTGATTGTTTTTTCAATGAATGGTTATTTACCATATGAAATCTATAGTGTTATATTTCAAAATCCTTCTCTAGTTAAGATGAGATGGCTTGATATAGTTTATTATTTATCAAGGATACGATCTAAGGAAAATATTCTAATTATTTCAATCAAAATTTTGTGATTAATATGAATTATTTTTATTAACCATGTTTCTCTTCCATGGGATATACTATGATACAACTCTTATAAAACCCATTTTTTCTAGGGTAGACACTAATGAAATGATTATGAAACTTATATATTTTCCAAAGGATGTTATATAATAAAATTATTGTGATTCAAAATTTATTTCATGGTTTATGATATGACGATTATGAAACTAAATTTTTTTTAGGTTCATGATATGATTGATATTTTATTTTCTTTAGGAACAATTATGTTTGAATATATTATATAATGGGTGGAACATATCCTCGTCAAATGCATTGGGTAATGATTTATATCATGTGTTATAATTATGGGAATATTGTTAATAGTCATTATAAAATATGGGAAACATGTTTTTACTAAGAAAAATATAGAATAAATGTGTGTCTAAATGCACTATAGTGATTTGGGGAAACCTAGTCCACAATGGGAAAATAGGGAAACCCAATCCAATATGGGAATATAGGGAAACCCTATCACTTGTAGAATGATGTAGAAACCATATATAGTATGAGAATAATGTGTAACCTAATCACTTATAATGAAAATAAATGAAAATGAGAATTGGACTATATCTTTTCCTGCATTTGTTATCCCCATGCAGTTCCAAATAAGTTTTTTCAATGATCCATAACTTCTAATGAAATAATTTAATGTGTAAACATTTATACATGTTCCTAACGCTCTGTGGGGACTCAAATTTATGTCTATAATATTATGCGATGGAAAAATCACAATCCTTTAAATTAATGAGGGAACCTTTTTAATTTAACCATGTACACAATTATATAAGATAATTCACATTGCAAAAATTTATGTTTTATTCAAATTCTATTCTATCATGTATTATGCTCTTGATTAACATGTGATTAATGCCATATGAATTACAAATATTTATGACATTATTTTTTCTTGTTATCTTTAATATGCTTGGTATGATCATGAGAGGTTAAGATTATGTTATAAAACAGTAATACTACTGTTCTGCTAATATATCCCCATGATTACCCATACTGAACATCATATATCATTGACGTTATATGATTACATTTCCCCATGTAAAAAAGGATTTAAGTAGCAGTACCAAAATGTGGTATAGTTATTAGGGAGGTGTTCCAGATCATTCAATAATATAGAATAATTTCTAATTTCCAAATACACTAAACTATTTGGGTCCATAGCCATGTACTTTATTAAATGAGTTAAATATTCATGAAATGATGTAATATTCTTGTACGTAAAAATTGGATCACTATTGTTGGATCCAAATGAATGGTTTAGTAAAATATTTGAAACAAATTTGAGAAAAAATTATTGAGATTCCTTTGGATATTTATATAGATATGTATAGGTTTTTCTCTAATGGTATGCCTATGATATGACAGAATAAATACTACATCTCATGATTATGCATCCATATGTACATTTTCATTATTTTTTTGTAATCTAATATGATAATTGTTTCTCAAACAAGGATTTCTTATTTTAGTCAGTGGTGGAAATTATATATAACATGGTTAAAATTAAATTTTCTATATATAAAATTTTTTGGATTAATGAAAATAAGTTTCTTTATTTGAAATTGTGAATAGTTTTGATAAGATGGTATGAATATTGGTTATATTTCTAATGATAGAGAGGTTTCAAATAAAATTTGAATATAATGGGATGTTAAGATGGTATTAATTAAAATAATGATTGTAATCACGATTATAATGTTATTGAGGATCCTTATACAAGATTCATATTTCATATTATAAAAATGGGTTTTATGTAATTATATAATGAAGTTTAATTAATGGATTAAAAAGGAATTAGGAAGAATGAATTATTCATTTTTTGGAATTGAATTATTATGTGATATGAATCATGATATATATTTGTATCTTCAGTATATATATTCCATTTTGGATTGAAAATGATATATTTAATGAAAATGATGATTTTGAAAAGTGATTTTATTGAAATGTAAATTTTTGTATAAAGGGAAGGTAACCCTTAATGTTTTCAATATGTTGAGATTATTGTGTCTACCAAAAGAATGATTTTATGGATTTGAATAACAAAAATGGGAATGTATATATTACCTCAGAACTGATAAAATATTTGATGTAAATGTGGTTTTACCTATAATGGATGGATATTAATGAAATTAAGGAATATATCCAATCATAATTGGAATAATAATTAATTAATTTTTTCAATGATGAAGAGTGGTAATTCATGTTATTTGCATATTTCAAGAGAATTCATGATAATGGAATTGGTGTTTTTGGAATGTGACATACAAAGATTACATTATGATATCTGGGGGATCATTTTTATGCTATCATTGATAAATGTAGTGTCCTTATTTATAATTTTTTGTATTTGATCTTTTAGAAGTGTTACAAGGTTAACAATTTTTGAAATTATTTAAGTTAAACATGATATATTTATATATATATAATGGTATCATCTTAAAGTAGGAGGATTTCATCATATTGGATGAAATTTTCTAACCATTTTTCTATGATGATATCTATTGATATATAGAATGACATATTAATCTACATTTGGATATTATGTTCTATTATTTCTTTTAGAATCTGAAATTCACCATTATTTCAAGGAGTATGATATTAAGTGTAAATCAAACACAAAAATAAAAAAGGTTGATATTAAAAAAAAAATTACGCAATGAAATAAATTTTATATCTTAATGATAATAAATACTAAATGTATTCATTAATTCTAGATAAGGATTATAGAAATATATTTATCTTATCACCTTTATTCTTGTTGAACTGAAGGTCATATAAATCTTTATATATATCGTATTTTAATCCCATATCATTACCTTGGTAATTAATTAGATGGTGATAAATGATCTTTAATAATATCTTTAATTATTTAAACTATCCTTATCTGAATAATATCCACACAAAAGTTGTAAACAAACAACATTTTGTGAAATATTTTTTAAAATAAATTTAATCTCTTTGATATATTAGGTTTCCCACCGAAATGAAAATAGTTTATTTTAAAATAAAAAATTATTTAAATCAAGTATGATATGAAAATGAAATATTATTATGCACTACACACAACATAAATTTTATATTTTTGTATAGAGAATACCAATAATAGATTATATTACACACAAGACTGGATTTCTTTGATGGCTTAGCAAAATAGGTAATACCAAGTGTTACAAAACAATAATTAATTATTAAAATTTAATTATTAAATATGATATAACATTGAAATTAAATTTAAAATTATATAATTAACTGAATTATGAATATATATATATTTTAATTTATTAGTTACCTAAAAATGAGAATATAATATAGAATCAAAATTAATATAAAGTGACTGATTATATAAATGGTTATTTTTATGTGATAAAGAAAATTAATATCAATAAGTAAAATTAACTAAAAATAGTGAATGTTTTTAAATTAATTTATATTTTATGTAATCAAATAAATATTCTAGATATTCATCAAATATATTTGATATATTAACGACATGAAAAATCACAATTTTATACATCAAACACAATATTTTAATAATGGTAATTTTACCACCATTTAATGGAGAACCTATTTTAAATAAAATTATTAGACCATTATTAATTTATATATGTTAAAATAAATTTCATGTTTTTTATGGAAACATAAAGATTATGTCTGGATAATTTTTTTTTAAATTTTCATTTTTTAAATGAAAAGTTAAAAATTGAATTTTAATTCAAAACTTATTTTTCATATAATAAAATCATAAGGATAAAATAAGTTTTAATTTACATAATTAGATAATATTTTTAAATTAAATAGTTTTTTCAATGTAATCAATTTCAATTTGAAATTAGGCATAAAAATAGAGCAATCGTTTAGACGTTTGTACTTTAAAAACTCACAGAGTTGTCCTATTAGTGAGATTATTTTTAAATTAATTACTACTACATAGAGGTTTAGAATTTATTAAAATGGATTATATATTTTGAATCAGAATAATTAATAATTTTTAAATGGTTAAAATTTGTTTTCTAGGAAAAAAATATTTGTGAAGGTGATTAAAATAAATTACAATAATTAAGAGATTAATTATGTCACGATTGTTGTATATAATAAATTTAAGACCCAAAAAACGTAAACATGTCTCTAGAATACATTGGATTATAATTAATAGTCTATTTAACATAAATTATTGTGTTTTATTGGGGGTTTTATGATTTTATTAAGTAAAAATGTGGGAACACCTATCATTATTTCAAAAATTCAAAGATTTTTGTTTCCCATCCCGATAAAAGGTCACCACTGCTCCCTCTTCAACCCACCTCTAAACCCAAATAGGTTTGGTAAATATCTAACTAATAAACTTCCCTATGTCCCTATATTACTCATAGAATAATCAACATGTAAATAATGTAATCCAATGAATCCTTTTGGCCTGATCCAAAATGATTTTCACGATTAAGTGGTAACATCTTCTCTCAAACTCGTATATTTTATATTCTTTTTCTACCCACTCCATGACCATTATTGTGCGATTGTATAAATAACCACTATAATAAATATACTAAGATGATTTTATTCAATGGAATAAATGTAATCATACATACACATCCATCTAATTGGTTACTAACCTATTTATTATGTGTCTGATGCACCTCCACCGAGCAAAATGAAAATGGTCCATTTTTTCCATTACCCCATCTCATGGAGGAAATTAGGATGAACATAATTTTAATATATGATATATATGTTATTTATTATTTATTTAATATTATTTGATACTTTTTAAAAAACATATCATTATATTTTATATTTGGTTTGAATAACATAATTTCAATTTCAGGAAGTGTGGACTACTGATACCTCAAAGTGATGTGATTCGTTCACATAATAAATTAATTCTATGATTGATGGTATTAGTGAAATAAAATTATATAATTATATAATAAGAAAATACAAATATAATATTATCATATATACATATATTTCTATTTATTTATTTCTTATAATATGTCAAAATACGGATGCAGCGTTTATACAGACGTTGTACCAAACATCTCTATGAATGGTGTATTCCAATTCATACACCTATATTATATATATTATTATAATATACATATAATAAATATAAATGATATTTATATCAATTTTCATATTCATCATATAATTAGACAACAATAATGTCCAAGGATATAACAAATTTATACCGTTGTAAAAAACAACGAAAATATAACGCAATGTGAAACCTTAAAATTGAAATGTTTATAAACATCTAATATAAATTCACAATAAAACCATATATGATACTTAATATAATTATATGGTTTAATTGAAAATTTATAATGAATTTATTAATCCTACATGTAGTTTGTAGGAGTTATATTCTGGTCAAGACACAATGTAAGAGGATTTCATCTCACTTTTTGTTTTTCATGAGATACATGCCTTAATTATCACAAATTTAGTATGGGTGGTTTATATAATGAACATACATATATTATATTATTACTATACATACATTTATTTTTATTTTAAATCTATATTTAGGAATTTCTTTCATGGATTTTATGTTAAAAAAGATACCAAATATACGAAGCAGTTTTGCATCAATTTCCCATCATTGAGACACATGAGATGTCATGCACCTATATTTTTTTCATGAGGAGTACATACTGAAATTGATAAATTATATCTTGAATAACATTATTTTAATTAAATTTTGAGCTTCACCTAACTTTATCATTTCCATGTTATTATATTCCCAAGTTACTGAATTGGTAAAGAATTATAGCTATAATCTCAACCATTAGAGAAGATTATTTTGATAATGAACCCATTGCGAAAATATTACAATCATTATCTAAATAACACATATGGTTTTTCTTACCCACTATATATTCATTTTATAAACATTTAATGATAAAATTTATCCACAATTTGGTACATAATACGGTTAAGAAAGTGTTTTTATAAAAGTATGAGTATACCACACCATTGGGTCAGTAATCTAGATTTCTTTTAAACCCATGTTTTGAAAAACGTTTTCAAGAACATTCTATATTTATATAATCATTAATGGAATTTTTAACTATCATTTATTTTAAAAAAAATTTCAATATAATCTTATTGTCACATACCAATATTTGTTTTTTATATAATATTTAACATGAAAAATGAAATATTTTTTTAACCTCATGCGTCATGTTAGGATTCTCCAAAAAACATTTTTGAAAATCAGCCTTTTCATCATTAAATATCTTTTTAAAAAAAATATATTTTTTAAAAGTAATTTTAAAAGAAAATATTTTAGAAATGAATATTATTATACATGTTTTCAAGGAAAATATTTCTCAACAAATTATTACGAATTCTTTATATGTTTTTAATGTATTATAAAATAAATGGGTTTCAAATCATATTCATGATTATTAAATAAGTTATCATGGAATGTTTTTCTTCAAAATGTTTTCGTCATTATTTTATAAATTTTTTAGATAATTAGTGTTCATCATAATTTAACCTATTCATTAAAATTTATCATTTCATTTTATAAGAAAATGGTTTTCATATAATTTTATGTATTAAAGTAATTTAGTGAAGAAAGGAAATTTTTGTCATGAACATTTTTAAACTACATTTTCAATTTATTTTCCATCTAAATTATCATCTATTTCTTAACTTGTTAAATTATAAGAAATTATATAAATTTTCATTCACATTATAACTCTAAATAATGTATTCTTTAATGTCATGATGGTGATGAAACCCAATTATCATCCACGATGTTCATGCTTTTCCGACCCTCTTGTATTCATAGGAAATTCTTTAATGAATTGATTAATAAATCAATATAATTTCATGGATAATGATGTGATGAAATGTTAATTATACCCATTTCATTTCATGGTATTAACATTTATGTTTATAAAACTTATTTATTTTTACAGGTCATGATATTATCATTGTTTTATTCTACAACATTTGTATGATTGTGGTTATCATGAGATTGGTGGGACATATATCTTCCTCTAATTAAATGGGTAATTACGGATGAATATTGAGTATAAATGTTATTTTTGAAACAAATTATGTGATCATAATGTTATGAAAGGACCTAGATTCTTGCTTGTATGTTTATGTGTGAATATAATTACATGTTCATAATGTCCTAATTTGAACATATTATATGTTCAAAATTTTATGTGTGAACCTGATTACACATTAACAATGTTATGAATTGACATAGTTTCATTTCCATAAGTTTTTAGGTGAACCTAATTACATGTTCACGTTGTTATTTTTCATCCTAATTTCATGTTCAAAACATTATGGTTAGACCGAATTAAATGTTTAAAAATATATGAGAGGTCCTGATTTCATGACCTTATCATAATGTGTGAATGTGTTTCTACATATATATGTAAATGATATTATATGTGTATGTGTGTTCTAGAATTCCATTTCATAATCCCTTTTATGCATTAATATATAATGATCATGATTTAATTATGATTAATGCCTTATGAACTACCAATAATTATGAAATGTCTCATGATTATGATCTTCTATATGTATAGAGTTATCTTAAAATCATATGCTCACATCCATATACTCTTATGTAATTCTTATAATTATTAATTTATCTTCTTTAACCATATAATTTATTTGATCTCATCAATTTCTTATTATTTAGTTCTCTATGTTGTTAATGAATATTTAATGTCAAATTACTAGAGGGAATGATATTTATTGGATACATTCGATGATAATTCACTATTATAGTAGATTTTGTTCCCAGTTTCTGAAGATGCTAAACTGTTACAGTCCTCATGCATGTACTATTTTAATATATATAATATTCATTAATGATGATATAATATTCATGTATTGATATTCTTGAGTCACAATATTTAATATCAAATAATGTTTTTATTCGACCATTACATTCTAGTATTAGAAAACCTTATAAATTATAAAAATAAAAATTTTTAGATAAGTATAAGGATAATGAATATGATTAAAAATTGACTATGTATTTTAGTAAAAGATGAAGTAACTAGTTTCCATGAAATACATACATTTTTTGATACAAAAAGTTGATACAAATCTGTAATAGATTAATATGGGTGTAATAGCTCTGAATTTTTTTTAGGCCCCGACTCGGGCTAATGTTGATCATGAAAATTATTCTTACATTACACATAGCTTGACACTCATAGGGTATATGCATTGAGAAATCAGGAGCTATTATTAAACAATCATTAATAATTTAAATTGATGTTGACTATGAATAATCTAGGATAATAATAGCATGTCAATACAAAGGATGGTTTAAGGATTTAGACATTCCATAATTAATATTTCATGATTATTATTATCTCTTCTATGATTTCTTTTTCTAATCTAGTGCTTTATAGTATTAGTAAATTTAGTGAACTAGTAAAAACAAGGTTAATATTGAATTTATTTGATAGGGAAAGTATGGGAATAAATAAAATATATTTCAAATGTGGTAATCTAATAAATCTATTCACTATTATGGTATGAATAGTGGTCATACATCTAAAGATACAGAGACTGAAAATAACATGTGAAATGTATGTTACATTCTGGAATAAATTTTTACATTAAACCAATGAAAGAAGATAAGATTGGGGTTGAGGAAAAATAAAAAATATTGATATATCATATTCTAGGAAATATTCATTATTGTATAAGTTGATAAAGCCTGAGAAATGGTTAATGAATAAATTTGAATTAATGAATTATGAATTTTTTTGAATTCAAAAATTATGCAAAGTGAATCCTGAAACATATTATTATTTCTAGTATAATCATTCATTATGGAATGAAAACTACATCTTAGATAGATATGAATAATGAAGAATTTTATTTATTGGAATGGTTGTATTTTTATTTGGGGAATGGAACACTTAATCATTTCTTTTCATTATGATAATGATGATGGGATAACGATACGATGCATATGGACAAGTATATTGGATGGTATAAATTACTCGGTAACTGATTATTAAATAAATGTTATATGTCGTCAAGAATGATGTTAACAACCACTTTGATTTAATGAATATATCTACTGATAATTAGAATAATTAATTGGGCATTTTATCAAAAAGGATTTAAGGTAGTTAAGGTTGTCACCCTGCTTCAAGGGAATATACGCGGAGTATATTCACATGATTCAAATGTGAAAACCATGTGGAACTTTTTATATGTTTTTGATCAACATAAATCTTATTTCATGATGTTATTTCAGAATCATTTAATTCACATCTTTATAATGGGTTGTAACATGAACCATATGTGGAATTTTTATGTTAGGATTCAAATAACGATAGTAATATAAAAGTGTTTTCCCTCCATATGCCAAAGTATGAATATTGTACATGCTATATATAGTACATATCAAGGACTATAACGAATGAAAAATGTTATCGAATTTCCTCAGACTCATGATATGTTAGTACATCAAGAATGAAAAATTATCCTTCCTTTTTTAGAGAATGAGTTAAAGAGGATGAGTAGAAAAAATTTTATGTCATCTTAATATCATGTATGTATATATTTTCATGAAAATTCATCATATTTAGGAATAATTATATTCAAAACAAAAAAATATTTGTAGTACCTTCATTTCTGATTAATCATGGGGTCCCATGGGTCATCGAAGACTTATGGTTTTGTGATTGTTATCTTTCTCATGAATTTTATCTCTATGGCAATACATTAGAACATAATCATTTTATTTTTCTTCCATGTTTATATTTTCTACTAATGTTATATTCTCCTATGTGGGAATCTCATTATGAGTTACTTTTGGTAATATTTATGGTTTCAATTTTCCCTTTTATAGGATGTTTTAGTTTCACTTTTTTGATGTGGGTTTCTTTGAATGAAACAATAAAGTATTAATACTGTGATTTTAACACCCCATGGTTTTAAAAAATAAATTGAAATGCATGAATCATTATCTTATTTTTATATTAATAAATATCCTTTAAACATAATTTTGTATCTTCTATGATTGAATTTCAGAAATTGGTTATCTACTATTGTGATCGGTAAGTTATATGAAGTCAAATGGAAACATATTTATTTTTTGGTTAATATTAACCAAGATTTATGAACAGTAATTTGAATAGTAATATAAACCTAATGAATAGTAAATTTTATTATTATATTATATTATTAAAGTTATAAGATAACGAGATGTTGATTAATTTTTCATGTTGTTAAAAAATGAATTATATATTTGAAATAGTTTTTTTGAATAAAATATGATTTTATATAAAAATTAAATTTATAAAAATAAAAAATTAGTTCAAAAAAATGGAGTTCATTTTTGAATTATTCTCATCGATAAAACGATAGTTTGATGTTTTGGGTTTTTTTCTAAATTAGATAAATTTTTAATGAATAGTAAAAATACACTATTAGGTTTTTGGTATGTTTAATGACATCATTAATGATATAATAATGATTTAATTTTTCTTGTAGACATTTGTGCTATAGAAAAATATATGGGGTGTCCTATTTGGGAAATACCATGGGAAAATACAATGGAAAAAACCATGGCCTTGCAAAAACTACTAATGAGGTGTCCCTTGGAAACTAATAAAATATTCTATTAGTTTTCCTATAAATTCCAACACATTCTGCCATTACAATTATTAAAAATTAATCTTCAAGGAATCTGTAGTCTTCATACCTTCATACTATTGCTACCATATTTTCCTTGATTCCACATCGTTCTAACTATCATGTCATAGGGGTTACACTAATAGGTCAGAGTATTCCCTATTTCATTCTTTTATCTTTCATGTTCTATTTTATGAAGTGTAACATTAATGTATCCAATCCATGTTCTTATTTACATTTTATTAAATACCTATAATTTATTATGATTCATTTATGGATGGGTGAAAAATGTTCCCATACTTTTTAATGTTTTCTAAAACAATTTTTTATAGTCGTTCGGTTGGAAAATCTTCCTAAATAATTTCTCAGCTATTATTTTATTTGGAGTTCTATTATTTTATTATTATTTCCTCATAACCCCTTATCAATGAGTCATAAATGATCCGCTATAATATATATTCTTTATTTCAAAAGGATAATTTAATATTTACCATTATACTTCTTCTCCCCTCTCACTTATTCACAAAAATAAAACATCGTCCGTGATGTGTCGATTCACCAACATCATGGATGATGTGATTTAAATTTCATTTAAATCCATAAAGACATGTCATGAAACAATATTTATGGTTTAAACATATTATAATTTATTTATTATATATTATATAAGTTTTGGAATAATTTTTTACACATGTTAATAATTTATAATACAAAATAAATTCATTATGATCGAAAAATCGCCAAAATGACCTAAACAAATTTCAATAGTTTTTTAACATATGAATCATCCTAATTTTAGAACTAAAAATTTTAAATGGTATAATTTATTATTAAAGAAATATTTAAATTCCATTTCATACCAATTCTATAGTTTCACTTACGATCTACAAGAATATGCATCATGAACCGATCATGGAAACCATGAAAAGAACACAAACAAAACTATGTAAATAACAAAATATTACAAATAAATGTGTTGAATGATATTATAATATTAACATATAAGGTGTCATTAAAATTAATATGTTTTTAATGATATTAATAACACTATTTTAACCATTATAGATGTTTTTTAAATAAATTTTATGTAATAAGAACCCGAGGTAAGAGAATTATAAACTAAATTTCCATCCATTATGTTAACCTTCTTCATTATTCATTATCTGGTATTATGATTATTGGTGTAATGAATAATTGTTTATATTATGTTTCCCATTTTTACTTACTTTTTATACACTTATCCATTCTATTCTATTAATTCTCACTCCACATATATTTTATGGGACATTCCATTTAAAAACCATTTCAAACAGGGTTTAAAATTTTTCAAAAGGAATGTTTTTTAATATACATGTGGAATGAGTGGTTTCTCCGAATAAGAATATAAATTATTACCTCCATACATTTCTTGGACATTATTTATTTTTGTTTGAGCACATTATTGCTCAATATATTTTGGGTTGAGTCCATTATAGCTCAAGCTATGATAAGTGAACCCCATTATAGCTCTCCAATGCATTGGGTACTCCAAAGATAAACTTTGACTAAATGGTTATTCTATGTGTAAGGGTGAATGTAAGAGTGATATGGTAAATAAATCCCAAAGAAATTAAATGTTGTTTATATACATATGAGTTTCTATGATTATGGGTTTTATTAGTTTTTATTTTATCACTTGACTAACATGTTATTTCTTTATCTCTCTTACTGAGATTCATACTCATCTCAAGTTCATAACATGAATTTCATAGTATATAAGGATTACTAAGAGAAAGAAGTGAGAAATTATGTCTTATATATTATTATGTCAATGAAATCATGTTTTATGGATTAATGATTTACATTTTGAAAAAAATGGATACTGTTTTTAGTTTTATCCTCTTTGTCAGAATGTGAAATATTATGTATTTATGATATCCTTATTCTTTAAAACTATAATACCAAAAATATCATCGTTGCTTAATAATGTTTGTTCTTATCGATAATTCCCAATTAAGTATAATTTTATGGATGGGTCCTTATAATTGGAATCAAAGGATGGTTTATATAACATTAGGGGTTAAGAAGATATTAAGTTAATAATATAAAGGATTTGTACTCTATTGTAATTTGAAATGTTATAGCATTTAAGGAATTTCATGTTTCAACATATATGTTATATCTATTCATAATGGGTATTCGCATAAAAAATAGGAATATTGAAGTAATAATGAACCAAGAGGCTGATATTTGTATGAATCTGTAGCCCAGAATGGTGGAAGTCAGAACAGAGCTGTTTGGGATAGAAATGGCATATTAGATTCGAGAAATAATTAGGGTTGTTATCCTTGCTATATATGAAAATGATCTAACACTAAGAAATATGTATTTTGTGGGGAATTTTATTAGGAAATATCTTCCAGCATTCTGTGGAACCTTAGATCTAGTGATAGAAATATGATTAGTCAAAGCTCTAGAAAATATATTTGATGTAATGGGATGTTCAAAACATCAAAAGGTAATAGTATCCATTTATCACTTGAAAGGTGAAGCAGATCAATTGTGTTCTCTGGTTAATAATACTAGAGAAATAGATTATCATGATAGTCTGTAGTGGGATGATTTTAGGAGTATTTTTCAGGAAAAATATTTTTCCAAAACTATTCGACTGAAAATTGTGAAAAAATTCTTTCAACTTAAGTAGAAAGATGATGATTTGGTGGTAGCATATAAATCCATTTTAAAAATATAGGATAGGTACTTCTAGGATTTTACTCGAGATTTTTATTGTAAAAATAAGAGATTTTACTCTGTATTTGAAACCATTTTTGCGATGATCATTGAATTCACAAGAGTTTAAATGATATTACAAACTTCTTCACTGTGCTGAAAAAGTGGAGAAAGAGTTTGCTGAATCAAATATGCCCCCTGATGATAAGAATAATAGGATGCAATTTTTGAAGGGTTTGGGTAGGAATTCAAAAATGAAATCTGGAGGTAAAAAATTCAATTTCCATTCTTGTGAAACATTTGGTAAAATGCATCCTCGTGAATGTCTTGTAAATTCCAAGAAATGATACCTATGCAGATTTTTTGGACACATTTCTAATTATTTTATGGAAATTGATCTAAAAATTAATGAGAAGCAAATGGTGAGATTCATTAACTATAGTGAATTGGGTAATTTTTTTAATGTTTTTCAAAGCTAGTCACTCAAGCAGGGAATCAGTAAGATCGGAAGAAGAATGGATTAGTATAATCATTTTCAACCAATTTAGAATGTTTTGAGCCATCAAATGTGGTGGTATTGGGTACATTGATTATTTTTACAAATTTTACAATTGTATTGTTTGATTTAGGGTCGATGAATTCATGTATTACCGATATTTTTTAGGAAAATTTATGAATTCAAACTTATAAAATAATAATAGATCTCATGGTAAAAACACCTAGAGTAAATATTGTGGATAATGAAATTATAATAATCTACCTATCCTTATCAGTATAAAAGGTGTATATAATAACTTTCTTGTATTTACTCTAGTAGATTTTGAAGTTATCCTTGTTATGGGCTAGATTTATTTTTATCATGCAATGATATATTGTAGAGAAAATTAGTTTTTCACCAGAATAATTTATATTTGTGTAAATGAATGAACCCATAATATTGATAACTTATTAGGAATATAAAAAACTAATAAAGATATAAATTAAAGTTGTTTTGGTCATATTTTTTAACATAAGATAACTATCCATATTCATGATGTATCAATGGTAAACGAATACCTGCATGTTTTTTAGATTATTTTCCTGTTGTTATTGAAAATTTAGTGGTTGAGTTTTACAATTGACTTAGTTCATAATTCAAAACCAATTTCTAAACCATCTTATCTAATATACCAAATAGAACTTATAAAATTAAAAAATTAGTTTCTAGAATGATTAGAAAAAGGATTCATCCAACCTAGCACTTCACCATGGGGTGCTCCAGTGTTGTTTTTTAAGAATAATGATGTTTCAAATGGTCTTTTAATTTTTTATAGATCTATCAATAACATTACTATTTAAAAAATATCATTTTACCCATAAAAAATATTTTTTTGATCTTCTCTAGGGAGCTCGATATTTTTCAATGGTTGACCTGAGGTCGGGGCACCATCAGTTGAAGGAAAGGATGAAGACATTTGTAAGACTGCATTCCATACTATGTATGGAAAATATGAATTTTTAGTTACATCTTTTTGGTTAAAAAATGCACATGTTTTATTCATGTATCTTATGAATATAATATTTCATGATTTATTTTATATGTTTATGGTTGTGTTTATTGATGATATTATAGTATATTCTATAAGCAAAGAGTAGCATGAAAAATATATAAGGTTTGTTTTAAAAACGATAAAATAAAGGAAAGTATATAGAAAATTCCGAAAGTGTGAATTCTATTTGCAATAGTTTTTTTAATTGGAACATTGTAAATAAAGATGGAATAATAATAGATTATTACAAAACAAATGTTGTTGATGAATGGAAAATATCTACAAATGAAAAATATATTTGTAGTTTTGTTAGATTAACTATTTATTACTATTAGTTTTTATATGCATTGCTCGATTAACTATCCTGATAACTATATTTACAGTAAAATGGGTTATTTTATTTGGATAGAAGAATGTGATGTATGTTTTCTGGAACTGATGATGAGAATTGAGAATTCTCTAGTTTTTGTATTTCCTTCCTGTAATGGTGATTTTTTCATATACAATGATGCCACGTTAAATTGAATTGGTTCTGTTATCATGGAGAATGGTCAGGTAATTACTTAATCTTTAGTAAAACTGAAACCACATTTGATAAATTATCCCACATATTATTTGGAACGATTAGATTGGAGTTTTTCTTTTAAAATATTGAGCCATCATTTATAAAGTTACAAATGAAAAATATATATTTATCAGAAAAGTATGAATTTTATATTTACTCAGAAGGAATTAGACATGAGGCGAAAAACATGGGTTTAATTGATAAAGGATTATGATTGCGTGATCAATTATTATTAGTGAAAAGAAAACACTATGGTGGATGCCTTGAGTTGAAAAGATCAGGCATCATTAACCATGATACATTTGGAACATGATCCCTTGATTAATTATTTGATGAATATTGGATTAGAATTTGATGGTGTATGAAATTCATTTTTTCTGGTTTCATTACATTAATCATTTTCAGTTATAATTATTCAAGTTTATTAGGATGACTACGAGCTACAAAAAATGGTATAATTGGTTAAAATGTGTAAGGTACCATAATTTAACCGCAGTAAAGATTGTGTTTTATGATTTTGTAAAACGTTCTGTGTGCCCTGTGATTAAAAATTTAAGAATGATTTACATTGTGAAGCTCATAGTAATCTATTTTATGTTTATCATGGAAGTAATAAAATATACAGAGTCCATCTGGAGTATTATTGTTGGGATGGAATTAAAAGGGATATTTCTAATTTTACAATAAAATCATTAATGTGTCAATAAGTTAAAAATAGGTGTAGTTACCGAAGGGGATGGTTCTTCCATTTCTAATTCCAGAGTGTAAATTTGAGAATGTGTCTATGAAATTTGTGGTGGGACTACCTAAGACTTCTTAAGTTAATAATGTGATTTTTGTTATTATTGACCGACAAACAAAATCTGCACATTTTCTTATTATTGATGATACAATGTAATTGGATCTGATTTCTCAATTTTACGTAAAATATAGTCTTCATGTTACATAGATATCCACTTTCCATTATATCTTATTAGGATCTGGGGATTACTTATATCTTTTGTAAGGGCCTAAAAATGACGTTAGTCCCAAAATTAAATTTCAGTACAACTTTTCATCCACAATCAGATGGGAAGTCCATTTAACAAGCTCAATGAATATAGGTGAACATAAGTGTAATGAATTTTCTTTTGAGGTAGGCGATTTTGTTTTTCAAAGAATATCAACATTGAAAAGTCTTATGCATTTTTGTAAAAAATGAGAGCTATTTCCAATGTTCATTGGACATTATGAAATCCTATATGATGTTTGACCAGTCCCCTATTGAGTAACATTACCTACGAGTTTATCTTAGGTTTATAATGTATTCATGTCTTGATGTTGAAAATTAATCAGCCAGATTCATCTCATATCTTGATCCAAGAAGTGGTTTTGATGGATGAGATACTTTATAATGAAGAGAAACTTGTTTATATTCTTGAATGAAGTGAAAAATATTATGGAATAAGTTAGTCTGTCATGTAATGGTTTTATGGAGAAACCACATGTTGGAATAATCAACATGGGAACTTGAAAATTCACTGAGAGAATTGTACCCTCACATGTTTAATATGTATAGAAAAATTTTGAGGACACAATTTCTAGATGTAAGGGTTAATTTAAAACCTCATGGTTTCAAAAAATCAATTAAAATACGTGGAACTTTGTTTTAAGAATATATTTACAACCATCTTTTAAAAATATTTTTTCTATATATATGTTTTGAATTTAAAAAAATAGTCATCTACAATTGTTATCGATAATTTATTGTGATTCTAATAGAGCCAACTTGATTTTTTGGTAAATAGTAGCATGCCTTATGAAATGTAATTTGACACTAATGAAAATTAAATTGTATTATTATTTTATTTTCTTATGGTTCTTTGCATAATTATATGATGATTACATTTTGAAGGTGATTAAAATGGGTAATAGATTTAAAATTATTATTTTTGAATAAATAATTATTTTATTTATAAATTAAATTAATATAATATGGAAAATTATTTAACCAAAGGGAGTTAATTTTGATAATTCTACTCATTTAAAAATGGTTATGGTAAATTTTTGGGATTTTTTTGAAACAATTGAATTTTCGATTAATTGTAAAAATATAGTTTTGAGTTTTCACTATGTTTAATGACATCATTAATGATATAATAATGATATAATAATTCTGGTAGACTTTGGTACTGCAAAATAATATATGAGGTTTCCCAAGGGGCAAATAGATTTGTAATATAACATTGGGCATGCCCTTGGTTTTGGAAATACAAATGAAGAGGTGTCACTTAGAAATTAAAAATATATTCCCTCAATTTTCCGAATAATACCAACCCATTACGTCATTCCATTCATTCTGAATTTTTCATAAAAAATTATCTGGTCTTATTACCTCTCCAGTTGACCTCCCAAAACATCCACAAGCCACCAAGGTCCCAAACAGCATGTCTTAGGAGTTACGCAACATGGTAAAATAATTCTCAACTTCATTCTTTTTTTATATCATGTTTCATTTAGGTGGTGTAACATTCATGTTTCCAAATAATGTTATTAATTCCATATTATTATATATCGATAAAATATTGTGATTCATTTATATATGGGTGAGTCATATACCCTCTCTATATAATGTTTTTTAAATCCATGTTGCATAGCCATTAGGCTGCGGAATTTTCATAAGTACTTTCTCAACCATTATTTTATTTTTATTTCCTTTATTTTCTTATTATTTCTTGATATCACAAATTCCAAGAGGAATGAATGATCTCGTATCTTTGATATTTTTTATTTCATATTTTTTATTTATGATTCACAATTACACTTATTCTACACTCTCCCTTAATCTAGAAATTAATACACCATCCATGATGTGTCGATTTACCGACATTATGGAAAATGTGATTTCAATTTCATTTAAATCATTAAATATTGGTCATGAAACAATATTAATGGTCTAATTAGACTATAATTTATTTATTATATCTTATATACAATTATATAATCATTTTGTACACATGTTATTATTTTATATAACAAAATGAGTTCATTATGATCAAAGAATCGCCACAATGAGCTAACCTAATATTAATAATGTTGGAACATATGAATCATCTTCATGTCATAACTCAAAAAGATAAACATTATAATTTCTGATTCTAGAAAAATTTATATACCATTCAATTTGAATTCTTTATTTTCATATCCTATCGACACTAATATCCATCATGAACCAATCATGGAAAGCATTTAAATAACACACCCGAAACAATGTAAATAACATAAAATTACTAATAAATATGTCGAATAATTTATTAAACTTATCATATAAGGTGTTATAAAAATTAATATGATTAATTAAGATATTCATAACACTATTTTAAACAATATACAGGATGTTTAAAAATATTTGATGTCTGAAAAACCAAAGGTAAGAGAATTGAAACCCAATTTCAATTCTTTGAGATAAAATAATTCTTTTTTCATAATGTTCTATTAAGATTATTGGTTTGATAAATGTTGGTTTATATTATGGTTCACTATGTGAATTTATAGTGTATACACATATCCATTCCATAGTATTAATTCTTACTCCAATTATATTTTAATGAACATTCATTTTTAAATCCTTTAAAACTCTCTTTAATAAATTTACAAAGGATTTTCATTTAATATGTATATGGAATGAGTGGTTTCTCCTATTTAAAATATATTTTATTATCATGATACGTTACTTTTATATTTTCTATGAAGGTTTCGGACCATTATAGCTCATGATATGTTTGTTTGATACAATTATAGCTCAAGATATGATGTGTAATCCCCACTCTAGCTCTCCAATGCATTATGTACTCCAGTGGTGGAATTTGGCCAAATGGTTACTCCATGTATAAGGGTCAATTTAATATTTATTTCTTAAATATATATCATGGAAAATATAAAATGTTTCTTTGGATATTATCTCTTAGGATTATGGGTATTATTGTTTTTTATGTTATAACTTAACGAATGATTTCTTTCATTATATCCCATATTGTGCTTTATACACATCGTAATTTAAAAAAAAACATCGGCAGGATATAAGGATGGGTAAGAGAAAAAAGGGGGTCGTGATTTTTAATATAGAGTGTTATCCAAGAAATATTTTTTTATGTTTTTATATTTATATTTTGAAAAAATTGGATATTTTTTTGGAAGTATCATCTTTGTTAGAATATGGTGTGTTATATATATAAGATATACTAATTCCTTAACACTCTAAACCCAAAAAGTACAAATTTTGTAAGAAAGTATATTCAGGCCTAAAATTCCATATTGAATATCATTTTAATCCTGGGTCATTTTTGATTGAATCAGATGATGGTTTATATAACATTTGGGATTAGGATGATGTATATAGAATAACATAATTTTTTTACTATATGGTAATTTGAAATGTTATTGAATTTAAGGAGTTTTATGTTTTATCATCTATGTTATGTCTATTTATAATGGTTTTTATCCAAATGAATATGGGTGTTAATGTAGGATAGCACCAATAGGGTGATGACTGTTCGAATCTTCTGCGTGGAATGGTGGAAATTAGAATCACGAAGTTTGTGATAGCCATGGATCAGTTGACAAAAAAATAAATTGGGGTGGTATCCACGCTAGATAATAACATGATATGGCATGATGATAAATTTATTTTTAGAGAAATTTATGAGGCAACATCCTCCGACATTTAGTAGAACCACATATCCAATAATAGTCGAAGGACAAATCATTTCTTTAGAAAAGATATTTGATGTAATATAATGTTTAGAACATCAAAAGGTAATACATTCCATTTATCATTTAGAAGGTGAAGATGATCACTGATGGTCTCTGGTTAATAGTACCATGGAAAAAGATGTTCTTGACAGTCTGGAATGGAATTATTTTATGAGTCTTTTTCAAGAATAATATTTGCCCAAAAATGATCGACTCAAAATGGAGAAGAAATTCATGGAATTGATGTAGAATGATGATTTTTTGAAGCATATGAAGCCAATTATACAAGACTGTCCAGTATCGTAATAGATTTTACTTGGGATTATGGCATTAAAATTATTATATTTTACTCTGGTTTGAAAACAATTTTTCAAAGATCATTGACTTAGCAATATCTTAAAATCAATTAGAAACCTTTTCATTATGATAAAAATATGGAGATAATTTTTTCTATCATATATGTGCCTCGTGATGAATAAAATAAGTAGTCAGGTCAGTAGGATCTAGGTAATAATAAATCAATGAAATATGGATGTAAGAAAACAAATTTCAATTCCTGTGAAAATTGCGGTAAAAATAATCGTGGAGAATTCCTTGTAAATTATAGGAAATTTTACTGATGTGGAATTTTTTCACAAATGTCACATGAGTGCATCTGAAATTATTCAAAAATGAATGAAAAGATAATGTGGATGCAACGTGCCAACCATAGTTACCTAGAGTCAGTGCATTATTACATAACATTAGCATGATCACAAAAGATCAAGTCTTGATCAACCAATTAGTTTAGTATCCTTGGAAATACTAGATTCATTTATAAGTTCTACATTACATTTTAAAATGTAAAATTACAACAACATAGTCTTCATAGGCCAAAATCAAAACCCATTGACTATCCCTGCTATTTAGTCATAATATACTTCTTCGCATCCTGGGAAAAATAAAACATTGAAAGGGGTGAGGTCAGCTGCTCAATAAGGATATCAATATAACAGAAAATTTTATAAATAAGAATTAACATTTAAGGAAATGTATAAGACTAAAAAAACCTTTTAAACATGAAATTCAGAAAAATATGAAAAATATAAAATAAAATATTTCCATTTACATATTCACGTGTATATTCTACTAGTTGAATAATCAGTGCAATATCAATAGCCACATTCATAATGATGCAATTCATAATGCTAGCCTTTATAAACACATAGTCAAGGCCTTCTTCCAATACTAAAAATAAGATTTTTTCAAGGCCCCATTCCATGACACTAGTTTGTATCATGAGACCTACCAATGCATCAATGAGCTATAACGGGCTCCACCTGTCACTTACTAAGTCCAATGCATTCATCATATGAAAATGTATAAAAAGAAAATAAACATTCGAATTAAAAATAGCATATGAAATTTATATAATTTATCCATAAACTGTGAATGGTGTAAAAATAACACATCCATTTTCAATCTTTTCACAATACCTTAAATAAAATATGGAACATTGGTATCATAATAAATCAACTTCAAATAAGTATAAAATCCATCAAAGGATGATGACATAGATGAAATCAAAACTTTTTTTAGAGAAATATCACTCTCTATTTTTAAATAATTATAAAGTCATATAATTTAAAAATAATACATTTATTTTCAAAATATTCTTATAATCTTGTATGGGAAGCATCAATGATGTTATAGGGGTGGAAAATAGCTGCACCTTCCATATAAGTTAAAAACATTATAACCTTAATTTTGTCAAATTCGTCATAAAGTACATTCTTTAGAAAATGATGGAAATATTTAATTAAGAAATATATAAGGTCATATAAGGGTATAAATAAAATTAACCCATTTTTATTAAATTTGAAATGTTTCTAGAATTACATTTTAAAGAAACATTGATTTGTGTGATAAAGAGGCTCCAGTAGATACTTACGTTAATACAATCTCAGATATTAAGGAGATTGTGAAATTAATTCTTAAAATGTATGTTTCCTTGGTAGAGGGTAGTTTAAGAACATGTATAATGGTGAAATAATTGTTATTAAATTATACAATAACTATATACATTAATATGATATCATATATGATCTTAAAATATTTCTTTGTTAATGATATTTTAGTACTATCATCATTCCAAATGATAACTGATCTGTTTTCCTTTATATGTTTGGATATGTAAGACATGTTTGATTGGATATGAATTATTTTATTTATATTAAATATTATATTAAGTTCATAAACATTAATTTTAATCTTAAAATTAAAATTATTCTTGAATGATTACCATGGGGAATGAATCTCATCGCATTCGTGGAGATGGTAATCCGTACTTACGCACGAGAAACAATATCCTTCTATTGATATTAAAATAGTATATAATTGGATGTTATATCATATATAAGGAGTCATTATCAAGTTATATTTATTATTTACATCATTTATATTGATTATTATACCCATCAAAATGATGAGGTGTTTGAATAACAAACTACAACACCATGTCGAGATGGTAATCAGTATGTACACACGTATGGTGACTTTTTCATTTATAGGATGGATTGAATAATGAATATTGATGTACCATTTTTATAAAAACATAACATTAAATATAAGATACTAGATTAATTATTTTAGAACAGAAGAAAAAAAGAAATAAGATGTTGATGAAGAAATTAACTTGAAAGTGGTGATGAAATATTTACCACTTCTTTGGGTTCATCCATTTGATTTGTTCAAAATGGCTCCATTGGTTGGATTTATGACCAGTGGAAGGCATATTGGATTAATGGAAGAATTTTGGTAGGTTATATGGGTAGGTTTTGGCCGATCCAAAAGTCTTAGGAGGTGTGAAATTAAGAGAATGGAATTGCCCTTTTATAATTTTGGTGAGGGGCACCTTAGAAGATGATTGAGTTATTATTTTATTATAAAATAGTTTTTGGTTTCTAATAGATCCAAAATGATTAATTACGTGCCTAAGGTGGGGATAGGTCTAAAATCACTCATCCAATATATTTCATATAGGATTGGTTCACCATATTAACCTTTTCATTTAGATTTCACTCTTAGTTAAATAGTTTGACATTTACCATGTCTATTTGTATTTTTATATTATATAGTCAATAAACATACTATAAACTCCCATGAGAACCCCAATAGGCTCATTAATTACATATATAATATTATTATGTTCCCTTGGACAAACCATAGATTTTAATAATGTTATATCAACTAATAATATAGTATTTGTTTTAAAAACTCAATTATGTCGATTTTGACATTATTTAATAAATGATTTTTTAAAAGTCCTAAAAATATTATTACATTGAAATAAATTTATATTTTCAATAATAACATGTCATATTAACATATATAATTTTTGTAATTAATCAAAAGTCTTAAATTAAATTTACATGGATATTTATAATATAAATTATTTTAATATTTCATTATAAAGGTAATTAATGCATAATCATTGTGTCATAATCAGATAAAATTATTTAATGTCTAAAAATTGTTAATAAAATATCATTATTTATGAAATAATTTTATATTCTTAAGGAATATTTATAGTCTAATTTATATTATATGTAACACTATATTAAAAATGGTTTAGTTATTAAACATTGAATTAACTCTTTTAACTCTTCTATAAATAAAATAATAATAAATATCTTAATCTAATTCATATATACCAAAGGGGGTCAAGATTTATTCCTAAGGTTTTTTTGGTCAAATTAAAATTATCCAATATATTTAGTTCTTGCGTTAGGGTGATTGTGATATCATTTTTAACTTTAATTACCCTATTACTTTTAATCGTGGCTAATAAAAGTAAAAACATATTATTCAACAGAAATTATTTTCATCTTATTGATCCACATTTTCCATACTAATATTAATCATGTCTCTTAGATTTTCTAAATTCAAGTCAAAGAAGTAGTAAAATTATGTTTTATACAAATTTTCAAATATTGTTACGAGGGGGTAAAAGACGGTGAAAATTTCAATAATATTTTATATATATAATATTATTAAAAAATGACTCCAATGAATTACAATGGATTTATATAGGTATTATTTATCTATTTTGACGTAAAATAAATTTATATAAAATAATTAATTATTTGAATAAAAATTCGGTTTTAAATAATAATGTTCTGATTTCACTATTCATCAAAAATTGAATGTTTTCAGAAAAATACAAAATATTCACCCTAAACTAATTTCGATATTCTGAATGAAAATATGATTTCCATTTTAAATGATAAAATTTAAACAAATTCAATTTTTTTTTATTAAAATTCATAACATCTAGTTTGATTGGTCGCGTTGTGATTGAATCTCAAAGTTTCGTACAATGAATGTTTTTTCATTATTCAAAGGGAAACCTAGCTTGGAAGCTTAGTATGTTACATTATTCCCTCCGTTAAATAATTACATCCTCAAAATTTCTATAATACTATCACATAAAATGATTTAGGTGTTTCTTCATTATAATTTCCTCTAGTTCCAACATTGCCTCTTCCATCTTATGGTTTCTCCATAGAACTTTTACAAGACGAGTCATCCTATTTTTCAGCACTTCTTATCTTGTATCAAGTATTTTGACATGATCTTCACAATAATAAATATTATGTTTTAGTTCAATTTACTCATAGGTGAGTACATGCATTGGGTAAGGCAGGAATGTTTTCAACAGTGATACGTGGAACACGTCATGAACTTTGAAGAGACTAGGAAGGATTGCCAAATGATATGCTACAACTCCAATTCGCTCAAGAATTTCAAAAGGTCTGATGAACCTAGAACTCAATTTACCCTTCTTACTGAAACATAGAACACCCTTCCATAGAGATACCTTCAAGAAAACAAGGTCTCTTACAATAAATTCAATATATTTCCTTCAGTTATCGTCATATCTCTTTTTCCAACATTGGGCCGCATGGATGTGGGTTTGGATAAACATCACATTTTTTCATTGTTTCTTCAACAAGTTGTATCCCTACAAGCTTTCTTTAACCAACATCATCCCAACATGTTGGTGTGTGATATCTATTTCCATATAATGCTTCATATGTTTCCTTCTGAATACTTAAATGAAAGCTATTGTTATAGGAAAATTCTTCCAGAGGAAAATATTGATCCCACATACCTTGAAAGTCAAGTGGTCATGATATCAACATGTATTCTAAGGTTTGAATAGTCTATTCTAATTGTTCATCAGTTTGACGGTGGTAGTCAGTGCTCAAACGAAGTTTAGTATCGTGGGATTTCTATAGAATTTTTCAGAATCTTGATATAAAACCTATATCATATTCAGAAACAATAAATAGTGGTACTCCATAAAATATTAAAACTTTCTTAATATACAATATTACTAAATGTTCACATGGTAAATATTCTCTTATAGAATGAAAATGTGTTGACTTAGTAAGATGATCAACAATGACCCATATTGCATCATTACTTCTAGGAGTCTTCTGTAGCCCATGACAAATCCCATCGTAATATTATCCCATTTCCACTCATTTATGGGAAGAGGTTGCATGACTCTTCCAGGCTGTTGCCTTCTAGTATTCACTTATTAAAAATCAATACATATTGACACAAAATTAGTAATCTAACTATTAATGATGTCCCACCAAAAATGTTCCTAAAAATATCTTTAAATTTTAGTGCTAATATGAGGTATAGAGAAATTGGATCTATGAGAATCATCCAACAATTCCCTTTTTAGATCAGGTATATTAAGAACACAAAGTCTCTTCCAGTATTTCAAAATTCCATCTTCATATGGGAATTCACTCAATCTCCAATCATTCATATCATTAATCTTCTTTTTAAACTCCTCATCATCATCATGATAACTTCTTATCATTTCTTGAAATGATTTTTTGGAAACCATTTGAAAAATTATTGATGTTTCACCTTCCATGATTATTCCCATATCCATTTTCAATAGATCAAGAAAATTTGATCCCTTTCAACTCACATCTATTTAAAAACTCCTTGATCCTTTCTACTGAAAGAATGTTCCTCCTTATATTCCTTCCCTGGGTGGTAGTGTATTGTGATGTCATAATTGTTGAGTAGTTCAATCCATAACATTTGACTCATGTTTAGTTCTTTTGGTGAGAAAAAAATACTTAAAACACTTGTGATCAGAATAAATCTCACATTTTTCGCCATAGAGACTGTGTCTCAATATTTTCAAAGAAAATATTACAGCTGCTAACTCAAGATCGTGAGTAGGATAGTTTTTCTCATGAATTTTTAGCTGGTGTTATGCATAGGCAATAACTATATGATTCTGCATAAGGACACACCCAAGACCATTCTTTGAAGCATGACCATAAATAAAAAACCCATCATTAATTGATTGTAGACCCACTATATGAGCATTTAATAACCTCCTCTTCAGTTCTTCAAAACATTTTTCACACTCTCCTGTCAAAAAAATTAACTACTTTACCCATGAGCTTGGTTAATGGGTTATCCAATCAGGCACAATTCGGGAAAAAACACCTATAATAACTCCCTTGACCAATAAAATAGCACACCTCAGTTATACTTTTCATTACTGGCCAATCATGGAAGGAATTGGTATTTGAAGGATCAAATTATATTCCATCATTAAAGACAACATGACCAATAATGAAAATCCATTGATGCCAGAATTCACACTTGCTATAGTTCATATATAATTTATTTTGTCTAAGGGGTTTTAGAAATGTGCACTAATTATTTTCATGGTCCTCATAGATTTTGGAGTATACCAGGATATCATATATAAATACCACAACAAAGTCATCATGATATTCCTTGAGAACTCTCTTCATTAGATCCATGAATGCAGAGGGTGCATTAGTCAATCCATAATGCATTACTGCAAACTCGTACTGCCTGTACGATGTTTGAACTGCTATTTTCAGGATGCCTTCCTACTTCACAAACAACAGATGATATCCAGATAGAGGGTCAATCTTTTAAAAATATTGAGCACCGTGAAGTTGGTCGAATAAATCATCAATGCGTGGTAGGGGATACTTGTTCATTATTATTATATAATTGATCTCCCTATAGTCAATGCACAACCTCCTATATCTATCTTTCTTCTTAACAAAAAGGACAAGGGCTCCTCATGGAGAAACACTAGGGTGAATAAATCCCTTATTTCTCAATTCCTCTAGTTTTTTATTTTGTTCCAATAATTCCAAAGTGGTTATTTTATTAGGGCTCTTCTATATGGTCTTTGATCTAGGAATTAAATCAAGGGAAATTTTAATTTATTGTTCTAGAGGATGTCCATGTAAATCCTCTAGAAACAAATCAACATATTCTTGAACAATAGCTACATCCTATATTCAAAAATTATTTTCCTCAACCATATTTATTTTATTATATTCTTCCCCAATAATTGAATTTAGTAGAGCTACTGGGGGTAGATCTATATAAGAATCAGATGGTGATGTTTCTGCTATAATGATAAGGTACTCCTTATCATCATCGAGAATTCTAACCTCATTATTCTTACAATATATTTTTTCATCATGGTCCAAATGATAAACCATTAGGAGGATTATATCAAATTCAATAACTGGTATGACGATGAGATCAGCCAATAATGTACATTTATATGCCCTAATGGGAAATAATTAACAAAACTTTGTTGCAATGATAATACATTAAGAGTTTTTAATGACAACTCCCTTGTTACGTCAAATTTAAAATATCTAATTTTCTTAGCAAACTAGGATGATATGAAATGACGCGTTGATCCAGAATAAAATAAATCATTGGATAAACTTGAGGAAACCATTAAATTACCTACCACCACATCTTTTGGAGCTTCAACCTCATCAGTAGTGATCACATAATATTGGCATTGCTCCATTGGCCATTTCTGATCTAATTTACCTTTGTGTTTTAGACATTAATTTGTGTAATGTCTCTTTTCTCTTCAATTGTATCATTCAGTATTGACAGTGTCTTTCTTCCACATGCAATCACGATCTTGGTGGCCTTTTCCACCACACTTGTAACAAAATCCCAATACCTTTAGGCAAGTACCAGGGTGATTCATCCAACATTTACAGCAAGATGGATATTGTACTTTTCCATTATTCCCCTTATTTTCATTTCCAAAGTGTTCAACCGATCTCATCTTCCCTTTAATTTCATTAAAGTTGTAAGACATAGAGAATTCATTTTCTGTCCTGATAGCACATGAGACAATATCTTCATTTGATGAAAAGGATTATGAGAGTAATTCTAGATGAACAAATGGTTTTAACCAACATAATAATTGATCAATATTACTCTTTGGGTTATTTATATAATCATCTTCATTCTTTTATATTCTTGTAATGTTAGCCTTATATTTTAGGACATTATCATACTCTTTTTCCTTCAGACTCAGTAATTGTCTTTCCATATCTGCTCAATGGTCACAAGGAATGTATTTTTCTATGAAAATAACATTAAACTACCTCCATTCCATAATTGATACATCGTCATCTTCCTTTGTTTTTTGAATCAATGACAACCATTGATCTGTATCTCCCGTGAGGTGATAAAATGCCATGACAAATTTTTTTCCTTTCGCTACACTGCAAAGCATGAAATATTTTCTCTATATAATTTATCCATTGTTCATCTACTAATTGATTTTTACTGCAATTGAATGTTTGTGGTTTTATCCTCATGAAGTGGTATAACATTGATCCTCCACAGTGTGGATCATGGTGCTCCATACGGGTAATGTTATTATTCAAAACCTGAGTGAGTTTTCCCAGTTCGGTGATAAGAAGATCAGCATGAGTTGCTTCACCATCTCCAATATAATTATCATGAGTAGGATGGAAATATTTACTTGGATTACATGCATTGATATTTTTTCCATTCCTTCTACTAGGCTCCATTTCTAAAAAAGGCATACACTAGATTAGTTTATGAATCCCAATACATAATTCCAAACTTGTAAAACACTTAAACTAAATTGAACAGTTTATGGATATAATCAACAATAATAAAAATGATTACTTTGAGTAAGTATTACCTAATAAAATCTTCATAATGGTTTTTAAAGAATATGGGAATTGATTATGCATATCCCCTGGGAGTGTTGTAACCAACAGTGCATCAACGCCTATTATTGTGCACCAGTTCCCGTTTGAGTCTAGCTTAATGAGGTGTTTTTGGGTTTTACCTCATGGTACATATGTTTCAAATATGCCGCTAACTTTTCATATCCAAATAGGGATGCATTTCTTGGAATAATCACAAAATCTCTACAGTACCAAAATTCTAGGATGTTCTTCAATACTAATCCTCAAAGCATATCATAGAGTAATGTTCTATAATAAGTGTTTTTATAAATATAGTTTCCAAGGTTGGTACTAAACTTCCTCTAATACCAAGTGTGACACCCTAACTCTAGATACCCAGAGTTGATGCATTATTACATAACATTGGCGTGATAACAAAATATCATGTCTCCGAAGACTTATTAGTTTAATAGGCTTGGAATAATTGATACATTAGTAATTTTTAAATTTCATTATAAAAAGAAATACTAAAACAAAGTAGTCTCTATAGGACACACTCGTATCCCTTATACTATCCCTACAGGCTAGTCATAATATATTTCTTTACATCCTAGAAAAAATAAAACATAGAATGGGGTGAGATTAGATGCTGAGTAAGGATAACAGAATAGCAGAAACATTCATAAATAACATACAAATTTAATGCAATGTATAAGATTGAAACAAAATTCAATTATACTTGAATTTCATCATAATATTGAAAAGATAATGTAAAATAATTCCAAATACTTATTAACTTGGATATTATATGAGTCGAATAATCACATGTAATATCAATACCCACTTTCATAAGGATGCAATGCATAATGGTTGACGTCATAACAACATAGTCAAGGTCTTGTGCCAAGAATACAAATAAGATATTGTGAAGGCTCAAAGATAAGACACTTGTATGTATCATGAGACCTAATGATACATAGAGGAGCTAATGCGGGATACTCCCATCACATACTACGTCCAATGCATTCCTCATGTGACATGGTTTAATCATAACAAAAACATTAATTTTAAAACTAGCATACGAAATGTCAATACATTATCCATAAACCATGAATGGTGAAAAAATAACAAATCCAGAGTAAAACATATCACAATACCTTAAATAAAATATGTATTTTTTGATTCGTAATAAATCAACTTCAAATAAACATAAAATCCATCAACGAATGTTGACATAGATGAAATCAAAATTTATTTAGACAAATATCATTCTCTATTATAAAGTCATTTAAATGTCATATATTTATAAAATAAAAAATTTATTTTGAAAATATTTTTATAAGATTGCATGGGAAGCTTAGAAAATTTTATAATGTCAGAAAATATCCACACCCACCGTATAAGTTAAAAAACATTCTTACTTAATTTTGTCAAAATGGTCATAATGTACCTTATTTGGAAAACGACAGAATGATTTCTTTAAAAAAAATAAGGTAGAATACTGATACTAATGAATTTAACATATTTTATATTAAATAGTAAAATACTTTGAAATACATTTTAAGAAACACGGATGTGGATGATAATGAGGTCCTTATAGTTACTTACCTAAAAACTACCACAGATAATAAATAGATTTTGAAATTAACCATTACATTGTACTTTTCCTTGGTAAAGGGTAGGTTAAAGTCCAATATTATGTTGAAATAATTGTTAATAAATTATAAAAGAACTATATACATTAATTTGATATCATATATGATCTTCTAATATTTCATTGTTAATGATATTTTTGTAGTATCATAATTCTAGGTGTTAACTAATTAGTTTTCCTTTTTATGCATTGTTAAGTAAGAAATGTTTTTTCTTGATAGGATGTATTTGATTCATAGAAATAATGATATTATGTTCATAAAAATTATTTTTAATTATAATATGAAAACTATTCTTTAATGATTACGATGGGTAATTAATCTCATCGTGTTCATGGATACGGTAATCCGTACGTGCGCACGAGCGAAAATATCATTATTTTGATATTAAAATAATATATAATTGTATGGTATATCATATATAAATATTAATTATAATGTTATATTTATTATTAAATTCATTTATACTCATTTTTATACCCATCCAAATGATAGAGTCTTTGAATAACAAACTACACCACGACGTGGAGATGGTAATCTGTACGTACGCACATATGGTGAATTTGTCATTTATAAGAAAAATAGAATAATGAATATGGTTGTACAATTTTTATAATAACATTATAGTATGTAGAAGATATTGGATTTATTTTTTTATAAAGGAAGCAACAAATAAATAGGAAGTGGAAGAACAAAAGAACTTGAAATATGTGATGAAATATTTACCTCTTCTTCAGGTTCTTCGTTTTGATTTGATCAAAAGGGATCCTTAAGTTGTCTTTATCAATAAATAAAGGATAGTAGGTTGAATGGAGAAAATTTTTTAGGGTATTTGGGTAATTTATGTCTAAACAAAAATGATTTTGAGTTGTGAAATTAACAAAAGGGGATGTGCCATTTTATAATTTGGGTGAGGGGCAACTTAAGAAAATACTGAGATATTATTTTATAATAAAATTATTTCCAGTTTCTAATATCTAACAAATTATTTATTATGAGACTAATGTGGGGATAGGTTGAAAAAAACTCATCCAATTGATTTTTTATAGGTTTGGCTCACCATATTATCCTCTTATTTTATATTGAACTCTTAGTTAAATAGTTTGGCATTTACCATGTCTCTTTGTATTTTTATATTATAACATTAATATACTTATTATAAACTAAAAAAGAGAACCCCAATAGGTTTATTAATGCCATATATAACATCATTAAGGCCATTTGGCCGAATCCTAGATTTTTAGGAAAATTATATCAACCAATAATATAGATTTTTTTTAAAACTAAATTATGTAAATCTTGACATTTTTTAATAAATTGTGTTTATGAAAGTCCTAGAAACATTATTACTTATAAATAAACTCATATGATTAAACCTAACATGTCATATTAACCTATATTTTTTTTGTAAATAAACAAAAGTCTCAAATTACATTTATTAGGATATTTAAAATATCAATTATTTTAATATTACATTATTAAGGTAATTACTACATCATTGTTGTGTCCAAAATAAATTAAATTATTTAATGAATAAAAAATATTAATAAAATATATTTATGTAGCCAATATTTTTTGTTTTCTAATTAATATTTATAGTCTAATTTAAATCATGTGTTACCCTATATTATAAATGGTTTAGTTATTAAACATTTAATTTTTCTCGTTTAACTCTTCTTTAAATAAATAATAATAAATATACGAATCTAATCCAAGTGGACCAAATGGGATCATATTTTATTAATAATGTTATTTCTAGTCGAATTGAACTTATCCAATAGAATTAGAACATTTTTAGGGTAATTATGTTATCATTTTTACACTTAATTACACTATTTATTTTTATTCATGGGAAAAAATGAAAAAGTTACGATTCACTAAAAATTATTTCCGTCTTATTGATCCATATTTTAATTACATATTTTAACTGTGTCTCATTGATTTTTGAAATTCATCTCAAAGAAGAGGTAAAATTATGTTTTATAAAAAATATCGAATGCTCCTAGGAGTTGGGTAAAAGACGGTGAAAAGTACAATAAAATTTTATAAATATAATATTATTACAAAATGACTCTAATGAATTGAATTGAACATATATAGGTATTATGTATCAGTTTTGACCAATAATAAATTTTAACAAAATAAATAATTATATTAGTAATTAGTTTGTTTTAAATAATAATGTAGTGTTTTTCACTATTCATCAAAAATTGAATGTTTTCAAAAAAAATACAAAACCATCACCATAACAGAGTTTTGATTTTCCAGAAAGTTGTGTATTAATATTCATAACGGCTATTTTGATTGGTCAGGGTTTGTTATAATCATTAAGTTTCCTACAATATAATTTATTTAATTATTTAAAGGGAAACATATCATTTAATCTTCTGGTGGTAGAGTTGAGATACAATTATTATTACGTATTGGAGAATTTTTCCAATTTTTGTATGAAGCTAGTCACATAATATGGGGATCATCAAGATTAGAAGTTGATGGGTATGGTAAAATCATTTTAAACCACTTCAGCCGATGATGACCCATAAAACAAGCTTGTATTATGTAGATGTAATGTTTTTACAGATTTATTAAATCAGTTGTTTCATTCATGGACTACACATTCCTTTATTTCTGATAATTTTTCAATCAAATTAGAAATTCATCCTCAAGAAATGAATCTTGATCTCATGGTAAAAACACATGGGGGAAATATTTTTTTAAAAAAAATTATATGAATCTATATATCCTTTTCTGGGGAATTATTTTAGTTGCAATCCTTGTTGTTACTCCATTTTTTGAGTTTGATGTTATCCTGGGTATATTCTGGCTTTCTTTTTTTCATTCTAAATATATTATAGACCAAAAGAAGTCATTGTTCTGTAATAAATATTGTTTGTTTACATCAATTAACCCATACCATTGATAACATATCAGGGAGCTAAGATATTGAGAAATTATTGAAATGAAATTTATCTTTCTCGTATTTTTAATGATAAGGGAAATACCCATATTAATTATGTACTAGTGATAAATGAATACCTGGAAGTTTTTCCTGATGATTTTTATTATTTTATTCCTAATTGAAAGGTTGGGTTTACTATTGACTTAGTTCATAATTCGATGCCAATTTCTAAACCCCCATATCAAATTAACCATATTTATATTTTGTAAAAAAAAAATTGTTGCAGTAACGATTAGATAAACACTTTAACTGAGTTATCACATCACCATGGGGTGCTACATTCGTGACTGTTAAGAAGAAATATGGTTAATAAAACATTGCAATGATTTTCGAGCCTTGAATATCAAAACTATTAAATGAATACCTTTTCCACATATATATTATTGGTTTGATCATCTCTATAGAGAATAATATTTTTCAATGGTTGACATGACATCGAGTTACTATCATTTTTATGTAATGGATGAAGACATCATGAATAATATGTTATGTACTATATATAGTCTTTATGAATTTGATGTTATTCCTTTTTGGGTAACTAATGAACCCATTGTATTCATAGATATTATGAATATAATATTTCAATTATTTTTAGAAATGATTGTTTTTGTGATTATTAATAACATTATGTTATATTCTAGATGTAAGGAGGAGCATGAAAAACGTCATATGGTTGTTTTCAAAAACATAATAGAAAAGAAAATGTATGGAAGATTTTTAATGTATGATTTATGGTTGCAACAAACTTCATTTATTGGGAATAATGAAAATAATGATTGATACAGATTATCATTCCATAAAAAAAGTTGTTGATGAATAGACAATACATAAACAATGATACATAGATTCATTGTTTTCTTGTATTAGTATGTTATTATCGATGATTTGTCGAAAATATATCACTATTATCTTGCCTACTAACTAAGTTAACACAAAAAGGGGTTAATTTCATTTGGATGAAAGAATATGATCTATGTTTTCTATAAAACAAGAAGAGACAGGTGAATTCTTGAGATTTGTCCATACTTACCCCAAACGATGAATTTTTCATCCACAATGTTGCTTTATTAATGGGACATAGATGTGTTCTGATATAGAGTAATCATTTAATTTTTTGGCTTTATGACAACTAATACCACGGGAGTTAAATTATCCCACACATGATTTGGAAAAGGCAGTGGTGGTATTTTATTTAAAAACATTCATAAATTATTTATAAAAGATAAATGTCAAATATAAACAGATGATAAATGTATGAAATATATATTCAATCAATAGGAATTAAACATGAGAAAAAAAATATGTCATGAATTGATAAAGAATTATGATATCATGATAAATTACTATCCAGTAAAAGCAAACAAAATGGCACAAGACATGAGTAGAAAACATCATGCATCATTAACCATGTTATATTTGGAATATGATCCCTTGATTAATGATTTAATGAATTTTTGATTGGATGTTTTGGGTGTATGAAATACCTCTAGTTTGTTTCAGGTTTCAATCCATTCTTCATTATCAGATAGAATTAAGAAAGCGCAAAAGGATGATCATGGGATATAGAAAAATGTAGGATTACATAAAATGAATAATTTTATAGAAGTTAACATAGATAAAGATTGTGTTTTATAATTTGGTAAAATGTTTTGTGTGCCTTATGATTCCATGTTGAAGATAGTCTTGTTGTTTAATCCTTATAATTCTCTATTTTAAATTCATCCTAGATGTACTATGATGTACAAAGACCGTTAAGAGAATTAGCGGTGAGATGGAATGAAAAGTGTTATTATTGATTAAACCATGAAATAATTGACATGTCTATAGATTAAAGAAGATTAATTGGAACTAAATGTGATGCATCAGCCATTTCTAGTGCTAGACTTTAAATTTGATAATGTGTCCCTAGAATTTGTTGTAGGAATACCTATGTCTTCTTGAAGTAACAATGTGATTTTGGTTATTATTGAATGACTAGAAATATTTGAAAATTTTCATTCTATTCAATATTAAATGTTGTCTGATCATATTTCTTGATTATAACACAAATATACTGTCATGTTACAAAGAGTTCAACTTTCCATTGTATCTAATCAAGATAATATGGTCGCATCTAACTTTTGGAAGGGCCTTTAGAAGTCGTTGGGCACAAAATTAAATATTAGTACATCATATCATCCTCAGTCATATGTGATGTCATAAGAAATGATTCAGACATTATAGGATATTATTCGATCTTGTTCAATGGACTACTAGGGACTTTTGGATTAACAACATCCCTTATTTGAGTTTTCTTATAATAATAGTTTTCAATCAAGTATATAGATGTAATCTTTTGATTCATTATATGGGAAGCAGTGTCGAACTACATATTTTTGGGATGAACTAAGGGAATGATTTTTAATGGGACTATAGTTAGTAGAGGGAGTGGATAAGAATGTCAATATGTTCCAACAACATATGGGGATAGCTTATACGAGGTAGAAACGTTTTGCAGACCATAAGATTAAAGACTTTTTTTGTGGTAGGGGATAATGTTTTTCTTAGAATCTCACTAGGGGAATGTGTTATGTGTGTTGGTAAGAATGGAATGAGAAGTCCATGGTTTATTAGACTTTATAAAATCTTGGTGATAGTTTAACTAGTCACCTACAGTGTAGAATTAGCTCCGATTTTATCTTAGGTACATAATTTTTCTCAAGACTCGATGTTGAGAAAGTATGTGCCAGATTCATTCTCATGTCTTGAGACCAGAAGCAGTTCAGATAGAAGATATCCTTTCCTATGAGGAGAATCTAGTTTAAATTATTGATATAAGGGAACATGTGTTACAAAATATGGGAATTCACCTGGTAATGGTTTGTGGAGAAAAACATGGTTGAGGAAGAAACATGGGAATTTGAAAATGCTTTGTGGGAAAGGCACTCTCACTAGTTTAACAAGTAAATGAATATTGTGAGGGTGAAATTTCCAGAAGGTGGTGATAATGTAACACCCAATGGTTTTAAAAAATAAAATTAATTATATGAATCTTTTTTTTAATTATATATTTATCACTATCTATTAATCATATTTTTTCATCTTTTCTGCTTTGAATTTCAAAAAACTATCATCTACAATAGTGATTGATATGTTATTTGGGGTTAAATGGATCCAACATTATTTTATGGAGAGTAGTATCCTAACATTATTATTAGAAAAAGAAAATTTACTATGAAGATATGAATTGTAAACTGCATTATTATTTTATATTATTTCAGTGATAAGATAATGTGATGTTATTTATATTCTGCAGATGTTAAAAATGAGTTATAGATATAAAATGTTTATTTTCTATTGTTTATTTGAATATCAATTTAATAACATTTAGAAAATTATTTTCCAAAAATAGTGTTAATTTTTTTATTATATAGACTGAAAAATTGTTTGGGTAAATTTTTCGGGTTTTTATGGAACAATTGAATTTCTATTAATAGTACAATTATAGTTCTGTTTTTTTTTATATGTTTAATGACATCATTGATGATGTAATACTGATTTACTAGTTTGGGTAGACTATTTTATGGTAAAATAATATATTAGGTGTCCCATGTGGCTAATACCAATGGAATATACTATGGTAAGCCCACAGTTTTTCAAATACCACTAATGTGGTGTCCCATGGAAATTAATAAAATAATCCATCACATTGGCTATAAATACCAACCCATTACGTCATTCCATTAAATCCAAATTCCTATTCAACTAATATATGGTCTTCTAACATCACTTTTATTCCTCCCAATGTGTTATCAGTCACCAAAATACCCAACCATCATGTCTTAAGAGTTATTCTAAAAGGATAGGGATTTCTTGACTTCTTTCTTTTTTCCTTTCATGTTCTATTTTACATGGTTTGACTTTATTGTTTCCTCAACATGTTTCTATTTACATTATATTATTTCTCTACAATGTAAAATGATTCACTTATGGATGGGTGACCCCTTTCCCCTATATTTTTACTTTTTTCTAAAACTATGTTTCATAGTCGTTAGTCATCCGATGTTTTAAAAGGGTTTTCTCAACTGTTATTTTATTTTTAGTTCCTTTATTTTTTATTATATCCACATATCCCATTATACAAGAGAAATTAATGATGTAGTATCTTACATAATCTTTATTCTATCATGTTAATTTAATATTCACCATTCTTCTCATTCTCTTCTCCCACTTGTTTATGAAATTAAAACACCATCTATGATGTGTCACATTTCTGACTTTGTGGACGATGTTATTTTAATTAATTTTACTTCCTTGTTAATAGTTCATGAAGTAATTTTTATGTTTGAACTATATTATAATTAATTTATTATATCTTATTTAAGGTTAATGAATGATTTTTTACACTTGTCATGAATTTATATAACAAAATGAGTTCATTATGATCAAATAATCGCAAAAATGACTTTAACAAATATGAATAATGTTTTAACTTATGTATCATTCTGATGTTATAATTAAAAATGTTAAACTATATAATTTATTATTCTAGAAGTATTTAAATACCATTCTATTACAATTCTAGAGTTTTACTTCCAATCGATAATAATATCTATCATGAACCAATCATGGAAACCGTGTAATGAACACACCGAAAACATTATAAATGAAAACATATTACTAATAGATGTTTTGAATAGTGATATAAAATGATCATTTAAGGTGTTATAAACATTAATTTGTTTCATTAATATATTTATAACACTATTTTATCAATTATTCTGGTATTTTAAACACATTTGAAGTAAGAAGAACCTGAGGTAAGGGAATTATTAACCCAATTTCCATTCATTGGGTTAACCTTCTTCTTCATTCATTATGTTCTATCAATATTATTTGTGTGATTAATTTTTTGTTAATATTATGTTGAAATTTTTTTATTGAATTTTTGTATGAAATCCAATTAAATATATTAATTCTCACTCCAATTATATTTTAAGGGACATTACATTTAAATCCTTTTAAAACACTCTTCAATAAATTGAAAAATGATTGTTTTTTATCTGTATATGGATTTAGTGGTTCCTAATAATTAAAATACAATTTATTAAAATGATATGTTTGTTGAAAATTATTTTTTTGAGATGATTTTAGCTCATGGTTTTTTGGATTAACCAATTATAGCTCAAGATATGATGGGTGAGCCCTATTATATCTCTCCAATGATTTGAGTACTCCTTAGGTGGAAATTGACCAAATGGTTTTCTATGTGTAAGGATGAATTTAATATTTATATGTTAAATATGTCCCAAGGAAACTAAATAATGTTTCTATGCATATGAGTTTGTATAATTATGTGTTTTAATGGTTTTTAAGTTATCACTTTACTAACGATTTCTTTCTTTGTATCCCTTATTGAGTTTTATACACATCCCTTGTTTTTAAAAATATTCATTGGATATAATGATGGATACGAGAATGTAGGTATTCATGATTTTTTATATGTATTAATATCATATAAAACATCTTTTATTGTTTTATTGATTAATATTTTTTTAAAAATGGATACTGTTTTTAGTAGTATCATGTTTTTTAGAATGTTGTATGTTTTGTATGTTTGATATCCTATTTCATTAAAACTCTAAACCCAAAATGATCCTCATTATTTAAGAATTTATGTTCATGTATAATACTTATGATTCAGTAACATTATATGGATGGTTTATTATACTGGTGAACTATATTAATTTTTAACAAAAAAAATCATTCTTGGTGAGGTAGAATATAATACCCCTAGAATGTGTGAAATATGTTTTTTAAATTAATTTATCTTAGGTATATTTAACATTTCATGCCACACTTAATATAGATTATATTTTATTAATGAACAATATATGGTTTTTTTATAGGCCACATCAGGTTAATCATGTTCTACATGAATCTAAACATTTTAGATTTCTCTATAACGAAAAATGAGGATAAATTATGTTATATACAAAACTGACATTTTTCAATTTCTTAAGTATCTTTCATGAATTAGTGTTAGCAAACAATAATTCTTTATTAAAATATTACTATTTAAATTTTTTTATAATTGAATTTTTTTTAATATTTTATTAATAAATATCTTATGAATGTATATATATTAATTCATTAGATTCCAAATAATGTGACAAGAATATAGAAACCCAATGAATATAATAGAAATAATTTTATAAGATTTTATTTTTATAAAATAAAATTTTATTTATAATAATTAGTTAAATTAATTAAAAATAGTGATTGATATTCCAAAAACCATAAGTTACATTTTCAAAAAATATATTTGATTATCATCCAATATATTTAACATATATAAGTTAATATTAAAGAGAATGTTACGATTAAAATCTGTATTTTCATAAAGGTAGTTTTACGGCCCTTTGAAGGATATGTAATATTTAATACAATATTTGAATATTTTATAGATTTAATATGTCAAAATAAACATAATAATTAAAATAGAAACATATAAATTATGTTATGAAAAATTTATGTTCCTTTTATATAAGGTTTCAATTTTTAATTAATAGTTAAAAGAATGGTATTTTAATTCTACCCATATTTTTCATTGTATTCTTCAATATGGTTAAACTATATTTTTAATCATATAATTAGATTGTGATTTTATAAATTATTCTTATTTACATAATTATAATCAATATTAATTGAAATTAGTTATAAAAACATGATATACATTTAGACATTTTTACATTAAAGATCCATAGTGTTGTCCTCACAGTCGGAATTTTTATTCAAATTTTTGCTAATTATGTGTTTATAATTTTAAAATTTGGTTTCCATATTACTAATTATCATAATTTATAATGTCTAATAAGGTCAATTGTTTAACCAGAAATATTAAAAAAAATCTTATAAAATTACTAACAATGATTAAGAGAAAACTTATGTTCACAATGTACTAACCCATAAATATAAGATTGAGAACAACCAATAAAAGGTTATAAAACTCATGTTATTGACATAATTATTCCATTAACCTTCCATTATTTATTTTTATTTTTCTATATTTACTTTTTTGATGTCCAAACATGAAACCTAACATGATTTTAAATATTCAATGTGTGACCTTTCCCATCCCAATAAAAGCCTAGCACCACCCCATCTTCTTCAATGCTCTAAAACAAAATTTTTTAGGAAATGATCTTCAATATACTCTTCCAAAAATCCATACCATTCTAATATAGTCCCTCCATTTTTCAAAATAATATCCAATGGAGGCTTTTGTCACACTAAAAATGAGTTATCATACTAGGAGCTAACATTTTCTCTCAAACCAACTTAATTTATTTTCATTATCCACCCATCAAATATATTCATTAAATTATATATTTTAAAAAAAATTATATCAAACATACTAGGATGGTTTTATTCCAGGAATTTTAAATACCCATACTCACATATACATTTAATGGGTTATGAATAAACTCTTTATGTTTATGGTGAAATATCGTCTCATTAGACAATGATTGTTTATTATTCCATTACCACCTCTCATGGTGGAAATTATGATGAAATCTATTTTTATATATGTTATATATTATACTTATTATTTATTCAGGGTTATATATTCCTTTTTCAACATTTATATATATACTTTCTATGTTTTCTAAATACATTAATTTCATTTAAGGAGGTATTGAACATGGACCCCTCAAAGCAATGTGATTTGTTCACACACTATATGGAATGTGTAGTACCCCCGGTTTTAGGTATCTGTCACTTGTTTCGGTTCATTTGTGCTTTTTGATGTGGTTGGTTGATATTTGGAAAATTTGGGGAAAAAAATTTAATGTTGTGGAGGTTATGTAGGGGCGCACGGTAGGTGCACGGTCTGAACAAATTGTGCGGCCAACCTAGGAAATCGTGAATCCATTACAGTGGGCTCTGCACGGGCGGTGCATGGTTTTTCAATCCTTGCAGGCATTCCATATGATGTCCCTAGGCTACTGCATTGTTGGAACACGATTTTCCAAACCGTGCGACCACTTAATGATTGGGCTTTTATGTCCCAAGCCACTCAGGATTACATTTTCCTCTCTCATTCTTCCACCCACTCATGGATCATGTGGCAGTTCCATTTTTCAGAGGTTAGGGGAGATCCATAGCTCGTTTTGGAGGATAATCAAAGGGATATATTGATGGATAGAAGGCGGTTGTCCTCAGGTAATTCCCTCTTTAGGTTATTTGAGGTTTTGGGTACCTTCATCCCTCTCCCTCCCTTAGATTCCTAGATTTACCATGTTTGCATTTAGATCTATAATTGTGTTGCCTTTGGGTGTAAATATAGATCTTTATGATGTTAGGGAAGGGGTTTTCAGGAGGTTTTCAGGAGGGGTTCACCCAGTTTGGAGTGCATTTGGGGGAAGGCTTGATTTCTCCAAACCCTAATAGTAAGGTGGATTATCTCTATACTCCACTTTTCTATAACATGATGCATGGTTACAATTAATTTGTGTTGCATAAAATTAATTGTGGTTTTGATGTGAGAAATTAATTGGAATTCCATTTAGAGGTGTTTTGGGGGTTGTTTAGAAGAAAGTGGATTTTTGGTTAAAATGTCATTACTGTGATTTTAAAAAGGAGATTTTAAAATGGGTTTTTTTGTAGAATGAATTTATATTTCATGTGAAATAGTTTATCAATAAATGGGTTGTTTTAATGAATTGGGAACTGGCCAGTAAAAAGGCTGGAAGGGTGTTTTTAATAAATGTTTGATTTACTGATGTGGTTCGGGATGAAATTGAAATGGTTAATTGAAAATTTCAGTGACAATGGTGGGTTATATGGTTGTTTATGTATTGTTTGAATGTTTTGTGGAAGTGGGTGGGTTGTACCACTATAAAAAACAGGATGGATCGTGGACAGAAGGGACACTATCAATAGGAAGTGGGTGGGATGTACCCCAATAAAAAAGGGGATGGATAGTGGATTAAAGGGTCATCATCAATATCATGTGGGAGGGATGTACTACTTGAGTGGATTGGTAACGAATGGGTTGGATGGGAAGTGCCACCATGGATTCTTTTTTTCTTTGATGCTGATGTTTGTAGATGGTTATTGTGAGTTAAATAATAAAATGATATTAAACTTGTGGCTAGGTTAAATTGGATTCCTTGTGTGGTATGGTTGATTTGACTTCCTTGTGTGGCATGTTTGGCTTATGGAATCTTTGGATAGTAACCAATTGGAAGTTTTGTTTTTATTTATATTAAATGTTTTATATAAATGTGCTAATTGTTTTATCCGATTGACAGGTGTAGAGATGTCATTTGGGGAAAACCTACTGAGTATTAGAACTCACCCCCTTCTTTGGCACTTTGGTGCTTTTAGAGATGTCCTATTCTAGGATACAGGTAATGGTAAAGCATCTCATTGTTTGCGGTTCATGGTGATGATTGGGATATGTGGTGGTGCTTGGAAAAAGGATCCTGGTGTGGAGCTGAGGAGAGTGTCTTGGATTTTTCAGTCTCCTTTTAGACTTCTGCATAGTACACTGATATTATGTAGGCTGTTTTGATTGTGGGTTGTATTATGGAATAGTGTATTTTCTTTTTGGTATTGTATGTGTTGGTTGTTTTGTTTACATGCATCATGTAGTTTTTTGATAGTGTATATTTTTGGTTGTTTGGTTTTTTCATAAGGGAAAATCATTCCCTATTCATTTCTCGAATCCCTTCACATTTATTTCTAGCCTAGGCACCATGGTAACGTCACTTAAGGACAATTAACAGTCACCACCTCCTCAAGCCAATGAGGCAGGGGCGGGTTGTTACTGGTTTAATCAACTTGTTCGGTCATTTTTAGTTGATTCTCAAATTTTGAGTTAACATTTGTTGTTGTATATTCCTTATGTCAGGATGGTAGAAAGGTGTAGTAATTTCAGAACATGGAATGTATAGCATTAAAGGACTTATCTAACCCTTTTATGTTGAACATCATGTTTTTAGGGAGTTTGGTATATAAGTGTTTTGGAGACACTTATAGGCATTGGAAATCTCATTGTCAAGGGTGTAGCCCATGAGATGTGCATGGCATATATAATAGAAATAACTTCCATCTAGGTTGCATGTTTAATTGGGAATAATGATTTATGGGATTAATTGAGAAACAGTTTTTCAAATGTGTAAAATTGTAATGTGAATAAATTTTGTATTTTGTAAATGGTTTGGTTTTCAAAAAATGGTGAAACATGGAAAATGTGGATATGTGGAAAGCCTTGTTGTGATAGTGTTGTGGATTCTGATTTGAAATGGAAACTCTTGAATTCTACAGAAGTGAGACTCAGAGTTGTTTATTTTTTGTTTATAGAAATGGAATAGGGTAGGTGTCGTAGAGACCAACCAGAAGTGGCCAATGATAACGTGGTTCCACCTGAGCCCCATGTGAACCAGGAGTCAGTCCAGATCATAGTTAAACCTTCTCAAGCTGTGGGAAGTGTTAATAGAGAGGATGTTCCAATGAAAGTCGATTATGCGGCTCACATTCAAAAGCTAGATCAACCCATCATTAGGGGTGATTTAGACCGATAAATGGAAGAGGCTCTGCTGTCCAGAATGAACAGAATTTATGTATTCATAGGGACACCGATGGAGATAAAAGTAAATATAGGAACGTATAAGCTAGAGGACATTTCTCTTAAGTGGTGGAAGTTGGTATTCAAAGAGGGAATGTAATAGGGTATGATAGGGAAATTATTTGAGGAATTATTTAATAAAAAATTCTACCGACATACATTCAGAATTTAGTGCACAACTGATTTCTTCAGAATGATGAAAGGTCATATGTTTGTGATGGAGTATGCAGCTATGTTTATGAGTTTAGTGGGGTTTACACCGGAGGTGGAAGGTAGCACGTCGTTGAAGGCAATGATCTTCGAAGGAAAGTTATGGAAATAGAACTGTTCGAAAATAGCAGTGATGTGTATCATTGATTTCATAGAGATGGTGAATCAAGAATCGGTGGTTGAATGGGATCTTTTGGGATCTCTAGGTGGAGGAAGCATGACGGAACCCGTGGGTAATAGTGGGAACTCTAACACTGGGTTAAAGTAGGAGAGGGAAAAATATTCGTAAGGAGGGATTATGGAACATAATCCGATGGTAGGATCAATAAATCTTCTTCGGATTCTCCAGAGCAAACTAGGATGTTTTCAGTGAGGCTCTAGGGAACACATCAAGAAGGACTATACGAAACAACATCGATCATGTCATAATTTTGAGTAGATGATGCATATTCAGTGCTATTGGAGGTAGGCTCTGAGGTTGGGTGTGGGTGACACTCCTTAGAGATCACAGATGTTGTATGCTTCGATAGGACGGGAAATGTAGCATACCCCAAATCAACAGAGCAATGACATTCTTGGTGATTCATGGAACCCCAAAACTCCTCAGCAGGGTAATAAAGAGCATAGTGTGGAAACCAAGGCATTGTTCGCAGGTGATATGATTGTAGTGGATGATCATTCGGGACTATCCACGGTGTGAGGTAAAATTCTTTTAAATTCTACCTTGATGCAAGTGTTGTTTGATATGGGTTATTCACACTCATTTATTGCAGCACATGTGTTTTATTTTCTTTGTTTAAGGGTAGAAATGATGCCTTCTATTTTGAAATAGAAAACTCCTCTGGGTCTAAGAGAGTGTCGAGCCTTCTTTTGTAGTGCATGTTGAATCATTGTGGGTGAGGATGAGTTAATGTGATATTTCTCAGTGCTTGATATGGGTGGGTACGATGTAATCCTGTGAATAGATTGAATGGTGGCGTTTAAGGACCACATCAACTATATTGCATGAACAGTGGATTTTACAACACATGGTAGCGTTAGGAATCTATTTTGAAAAGAGAGACATGCAAGGCAGCATGCAACGGGTTTTTTTAGCACCAACTATGGGAAAATTATCATATCAGTTGGCGATATAGTCGTTGTAATCAGTAGAGGGTGTTGAGTAGAGTGTTATTCATGTCATAGAGGATCGATTCATGGACGTTTTTCCCAAATAATTATCTAGATTACTTCATTTTAGATAAGTAGAGTTTACGATTGATCTCTTTATGGGGACTAGTCCTATCTAACATCCAACTTACAGAATGACACCTACTGAATTTTGGGAATATAAATTCTAGTTAGAATATTTATAAAACAAAGTGTTTATCTATCATAGCATGTCTTTCTTTGCAGCACCAATGATGTTTGTGAAAAAGTTTGATGGAACATTGAGGCTATGTGTTGATTATCGTAGACATAACCATGTTACAATAAATAAAAAATATCCACTTCCATAAATTGATTATTTGTTCGACCATTTGAGGGGAGACTAGTGGTTCTCCAAGATCAATATTAGGATGGGATATCATCAATTACGATTGAGGAATAAAAGTATTCCTAAAACAAATTTCATAAGTATATATGGCCATTATAAATATGTGGTTATGCCCTATGGTCTAATGAATGTGCCAGCGGTGTTCATGGCATTCACGAATATTATATTTCAGAGATATCTAGATTCATTTGTGGTAGTGTTTGTAGATGATATTCAAGTGTATTAAATGACATGGGTGTAGTATGAGGACCACTTGGCGATAGTGATAGGGATCTTGAGGGATCATCGGTTGTATGACAAATTATCAGAGTTTGACTTTTGGATACCAGAAGACCATTTTCATGGCCATGTGATTTCTGAAAATGATGTTTTAGTGGATTTGGAAAAGATAGAAAATGTTATATAGTGGAAACCGATAAAGTATGTGTTTGAGGTATGGAGTTACCTCAGTCTAGCTGGGTATTATCGGCGTTTTGATTGTGATTTATCACATTTGGCATCACCGATGATAGATTTGACAAGAAAAAATGTTCCATTCCAATGGGATGAAAAGCGTAAGTAGTGTTTCTATGTGCTAAAAGGTCGCCTAACATCCGCACCAATATTGGTTTTTCCAAAACCAAGAAAAGGGTATGTGGTGCATTGTGATGCATCATGATCATGGTTAGGGTGTGTTCTCATGCAAGGGAATCAAGTGGTTACTTATGAATCACGATAGTTGAGGGTGGATGAGAAGAACTACCCAAATCATGACTTGGAATTGGTAGCAGTGGTCCATGCGTTGAAAGTGTGGAGTCATTATTTATTCGGTGAGAAATTCATGGTATATATAAATCATAAGTTATTAAACCACATTTTCTCAGAAAGGGATTTGAACAGGAGGCTAAGGAGATGGATGGAATATCTCTAGATTTCTGATTTTGACATTATGTACACATCGAGTAAGGGAAATTCAGTGGCAAATGAATTAAGTAGAATATCATATGCTCAGGTGGTGAAACAGGCATCAGACCAATGGCAGTTGATGTCGGTTTTAGCTGACTTGTGGTTGGAATGTCAGGACCAGGGAAATAGAGTGGTCATCATTCATATATTTTTGATTACTAAATTAGATATCCTGGTTAAAGATGCATAAATATCTGATTATTATTGTGTGAGCATGAGGTGGAATCTCAATGTTGGGGAGACCATTGACAGTTTGCAACTGAATGAATATTCAGTTTTGTGTTTTCATAATCAGATAGTTGTACCAGTTTCTTTTTAGGGGGATCTTCTTATGGCGTATCATCATTACATGTGTTTTGTTCATCCTAGAACTCTGAAAATGTATAAATCATTAAAAGTGCATTTCTAATGGTCTGGTATTAAAAGAAGAGTGGATGATTTTGTTTTGAGAACTTGAATTTCCAACTGGTCAAGGTAGAGCATCAGAGGCCAGTGGGAATGTTGAAGACTTGACCAATCACTATATAGAAGTGGGAGAAAATAGTGATGGATTTTTTCACAGGTCTAACCAGAACGCTCATAAAACACAATGCTTTTTGGGTGATAGTGTATGTACTAATGATGTTGGCCAATTTCTTTCCAATTTTTGAATCTCGAACGGTGGATTATATGTCCAAAATCTATATCCGGGAGGTGGTAAAGAGGCATGATGTTCTAGTTTAGATCGTATCATATAGATATTGGAGGTTTAAATCTCATTTCATGAAATCCTTATAGTAAAACCTTGGAACTAATTTGACCATGAGTGTGGAGTAACAGCCTCAGAAAGAAGGTCAAACTGAGAGGATGATACAAACATTGGAGGATATGTTTTAGGCTTGTGTCATGGATTTCTGTGGCTTGTGGAAGGAGCACATGTATTGGGTTGAGTTCTCGTACAATTACAGTTATCAGGAATCCATACATTCATCTCTGTTTTAAGCATTGTATAGGCAGTTTTGTCATTCTCCATTATTTTGGGGGTAACAGGTGAGTCCTCGAGGGTTGTAATGAACCATCTCCCGGAGATTATGGGGAAAATAAAGTTAATCAAAAAGATAATGGAGATGGCTCAGAGACATCAGAAATCATATGTGGATCATCATTGACGACACTTGTAATTCGAGGTGAGTGGTCTTGTTTTCATAAGGATCTCTCCTAGGTTGGGACATCGTTGGTTCAGGAAGTAGGGAAAGTTATCACTAAGGTATATTAGATCATTTGAGAATCCTGAGTAGGTTGGTGAGGTGGGTTATCATTTGGATTTTCCAACTTGGTTCAGTGAGGCTCACAATGTGTTTCATGTGTCGTAGTTGAAAAAGTATCAGCTGGGTCTTGTCCATGTTATTCGATGGGATGATGTTGAGATAGAGCTAGGTTCTTCATTGGTGCACTTTCTAGTGTTGGTTGTGGATAGGTAAGAGAATATCATATGGGGTAAAATCAACTGTCTGTTTTGGGTTTTGTGGTATCATTTCTAGATCCAAGAGGAGACTTTGGAGCCGGAGATAGAGATGGTCGAGCAATGACCTCTACTCTTTTAGCAATGGATGGGTTCATTACATTCCGAGGACACAATGTCCAATGTTGTGGAGAATTTATTTCCCACGGTTAGAGTAATGTGACCCTTGTTTTGGTATGTTTGTACTTTTTGAAGTGGTTGGTTGAAGTTTGTACAATTTGGGGAAAAACATTTAAATTTGTGGAGGTTGTGCAGTGGTGCATCGTTGGCGCACAGTCTGAACAAACTGTGTCACCATCCTAGGAATATGTGAACCATTGACAGTGGGCTCTCCACGGTCGGTGCATGATTTTTCATTCTTTTTTGGAAAGTTGTGCGAAGTCCCTGGGTTACACAGTGGAAACTGCACGGTTGGCGCACGTTTTTCCAAACTGTGCAGGGTAACAGTTCAACCACTTAATGTTTGGGTTTCTAAGTCTAGGGCCAATCAGGATTTCCCATTCTTCCCTCATTCTTCCTCCCACTCATGGATCACACGGGGGTTCCGATTTTCAAAGGTAGGGGAGATCCTTAATTAGTTTTAGAAGAAAATTGAAGGGATTTCTTGGTGGATCGAAGACGGTTCTCCTCAGGTATGTCCCTCTTTTGGTTCTTTGAGGTTTTTGTTTGGGATATCCATATCCCTTTATTAGTTTCAATATCTTCATTGGTTCCATGTATATCATGGGTTTTGATTCCATTGTGTGTTAATGGTTGATCATGTTAATTTTAGGGAAGGGGGTTTGAGGTGGTTTCGAGGAGGAGTTCACCTTGTTTGGAGTACATTTGGGTGAAGGGTCGATTTCACCAAACCCTAAGATGTAGGTGGATTCTCTCTCAACTCCACTTATCTAGAACATGATTCTTGGTTAAAATTTTTTGTGTTGATTAAAATTAATTGTGGTGTTGATGTGAAAAAAATGATTGTAAATACCTTTGGTGGTGGTTTGGGGTTTTTAGGGATGAAAGGTGGATTTTTGTCAAATTCTCTTGTTGTGATTTTAAAATGGAGATTTTAAAATCATTTTTTGTTGTGAATGAATTAAGATAGATTGTTAAATAGTTTTTCAATAAAGTGGTTTTTTTTTGAAATGCGAATTGGTGAGTAAAAAGGGTGGACTATTTTTTCAATAAATATTTGATTTATTAATGTGGTTTGGCATGCAAGTGAAATTGTTAGTTTCATATTTCTATGACCTAGGTGGGTTATATGATAGGTTATGCCATGTTTGAAAGTTGTGTGGAAGTGGTTGGGAAGTACCCCTATTAAAAATAGGATGGATAGTGGATGGAAGGGAAACCATCAATAGGAAGTGGGTGGGAAGTACCACTATATAAAGGGGATGGATAGTGGATGGAAGGTCCACCATCAACAGGAAGTGGGCTGCATGTACTACTTGAGTGGTTTGGTAATGAATGAGTTGGATGGAAAGTTCCACCATGGTTTCTTTTGTTCATTGTTTGTGATGTTTGTAGATGGGTCTTGTGAGTGAAATATGAAAATGGTAATCAGCTTGTGTCTAGGTTGAATTGGCTTCCTTGTGTGGCATGGTTGATTTGGCTTCCTTGTGTGGCATGTCTGGCTTATGGAATGTTTTGCTAATAATCAATTAGTACCTTGGTTTTCCCTTATAAAAAATCATTTATATATATGTGTTAATGGTTTTACCCTTGTTACATTTTTATGGATGTCATTTGGGGAAAACCTAATAAGTATTAGAACACACCCCCTGATTTGGTACTTTGGTGATTTTGCAGACGTTGTATTACGAGATAAAGGTAATGGTAAAACATCTCATTTCTAGAATTTCATGGTGATGATTGGGATATGTGGCGGTGCATGGAGCATTGAGCTTGTTGTGGAGATGTGGAGTGTGTCTTGGAATATTTTGGGTCCTTTGTTAAGTATTTCGCATAGTACTCTGATATTGTGTTGCTTGTATTGGTTTGTGTGTTGTATTGTTGAATAATGTACTTCCCTTTTGTAAATGTATGAGTTTATTGTTTTGTTGACATACATCATGTAGTTTTTTATAGTGTATTATTTGGTTGGTTGGTTCTTTCTCATGTAAAAATCATTCCCCATTTGTTTCTCAAATCCCTTGACATTTATTTCTAGCCTTTGGCACCTCGGTAACGTCACTTAAGACCATGCAACTCTCACAACCTCCTTAAGCCAATGAGGTAGGGGTGGGGTGCTACAGAATTTATTAAGAATGGATTTAGCTAATTTATATGCTATATGTTTTATATTAATAATAATTAATTAAAAAATATATATTTTATTTTTAATATTTCATTCAATACATCAATAAAATAGAAATAGTGTTCATGTGTATGTACGGACTACTGTCACCATGAATTATGTATTCTATTTCAAACATATATAGTCTATAGAATATAATAATATAATTATAATGAATATAGATGATATATATATATATATATATATATATCATTTTTACACTCTAAAAATTGTGATATTTTCATTAGGACAAAATATACCAAAAATTTGGACACATTAGAAAAACAAATGGAATATTACACGAAAAGATACCTTAACGTAGAAATGTTAATAATAAGGTAATACAAAGTATTAATAAAAACATATATGGTATTATATATATGAATATAGTTTTTTGTATATTTATAATAATAATATATCTATTATATAGAAGGATTGAAGGAGTATGGTGATAGTCAATGTACAAGGTAAGGGGATTTATTCATACTTTTTATATTCAAGAGGTAAAAGGCTTGATCACCACTCATTTTTCATGGGTGTTATGTATATTTCACAAGGATGTATTTTATAAATATTATAATTAAATTTATTTGTATTTAAATATTATTTTTATGATATTTATTTCATGGGGTTTATGTTTCAAAAGATAGAAAATTGGTAAGGTAATTTTGTCTAAATTTTCCATCATTGAGACACAAGGCTTTTCATGCACCTATCTTTTCCCATGATGTGTATATAATTCTATTGAAGTGTTATATTAGGAGTATAATTATTTTCATGATATCATTTTCTTCATTTAACATTAATATTATAATTTTTTATGGATTGAAATTATCAAATTGGTACCCGTTTATGGCCACAATCTCACAATTTATGAAAGATTTTTTATGATTATGCTCCCATTGATGAATTATATGATATAAATATCGAAAAATATTTTAATATTTGTTGACATAATGTTATTAATTTTTTATCCTAGTAATGGTACAATTTTTTCCTCTCTTTTTTACATAATATTGTCAATAATTTGTTTTTAAGAGAGCCAGTCTTTGCCTCTCTATTCGGTTGGAAATATGTGTTCCTTAAAATAAATGATTTCAAATATGGTCTACAATGATATTATAAAATTATATAATAATGTAAATAATTTTTTTACATTTTTTACATTTCTTATTATACCAATGTCTGGAAAATATTATTATTGTCTATTTCTAATCAAGGCATTTCTATGACCTTTTAACCTTGTTAAATGAATGTTCTTTTTACCTCTTTTGGCATGTACAGATTTACCTTCTGTATTATCTCAAAAGAATTATTTGAATGATGAAAAAGTTAATTTATATTAATTATTTTTAATGTAATTTTTATTTAATTTAATTAAAACTTTTTCAATCAACATTTACAAATTTTCAAGGAAAATAGTTATCAAAGATAAAGGTTTTGAAAATGCTTTCAAGGATTTTTTATAAATTTTTCAGTGTATTTTCAATGAAATTGTTCGCAAATTTATTTATAGATTATATAATATGTTATCAAGGAAAACTTTTCTATAACAATTTCGATGATTATTTTATTAGTTTTCAAGTGAAAATATTTTGAAAATTATTTAGGTTCTTCATTATATGTTATCAATGAATTTTATATGAAAATATTTTTCCAAAGGATTTGTGTTTTAAATATTCATTCCAATGAAAAAAGGAAATTTCAATCATGAAATGTTTTCAAAATATCATTTCATTTTTTTTACATCCAAGATGAAATCTTTTTATTTTACTAATTTCTTTCTACAAAATTATATAATGGTTTCATTCATATTTTTCAATAAATTTTTTATGTTTTAATGTCATGATTTTTTTGAAACACCTTTCACTTGTATGAGTCATAGGATTTTGAAACCTAATTATTTTTATGGGTAATGATTTCTTGGAGCCATTAAAAAACCTATCTCTTTTCATTGGTTTTTATTTGATTAAATTTTAATTACACCAATTTCATTTCAAGGATTTAATTTATAATTTATAAAAAATTACTCCATTTATAGGTCATGATATGATGAGTGATGTATTTTTTGGAATTTGTATTATTGATGTTATAATGAGATGGGTTGGAACTATATCTCCCTACAATGACTACTATAATGATAGATTACTCATTAGTTTAAATGTTATGTGTGTACCTGATTACATGTTAATAATGTTATGAATGGACCTAGTTTCATTTCAATATGTTTATTCACTAACATGATTACATGTTAATAATTTTATCAGAGAACCTTATTGTCTGTTCATAATGTTATCTGTAAACCTATTTACATGATCATAATGTTATGTGTGGACCTGTTTTAATGTCCATAATTTTATGTGTGATCCATATTACTAGTTCACAATGTTATGTGTGTACCAGATTTCATGTTCACTACATTATGCATTTATCTTCTTGAAAGTCAATAAGTCTATGAGAGGGATTCATTTCATGTCCTAAACATTATGTTTAAACATTTTTATGCATATATATGTTTATGATGCTATATATTGATGTTTATTATGTTATTAATATCATATTCCATTGTTAGGATAACATAGATTATTCTCTTGATTTCCCTTAGATTAATTCCTTATGAACATCCAATATTTATGAAATATCAGAGAATATGATCTTTGATATAATGGGTAGAATCATGAAATTTTATATTCATATTCTCATACCTTTATATTCTTGTTATTTTTTTTTCATTTCCATTAGATTCCATTTTTATGTATTAGAGATCAACCATTTCTTATGACTCCTTTTCCCATGTCATAAATGAATGATTTAGGTAGACGTACTAGAGGGGAAGATCATCACTAAAGACATTAAATATTATCCACAATGTTGGAATATTTTTTACCATGGTCCAAAAGACATGATACAATTATCGTCCTTAGGAACATAATTTTTTAATTTGATAATTTTTCAAAAAAAATGATATAATATCCATGTTTTTTAATCAAGAGTTGCTATAAAATCTATGTTCCCCAACATGGAATCGTATTTATTATTAATTTTCGGTAGCAACTATGATTCCATCATTCACATTTTATATCATGTTTAAATATTCATTTTTACAATGTGGAATTATAAGAAAGAAACATTCATTTATTAAACCATTGAATACCCATATGCATTTTTAGTGTAAAATTAATTTAATGGGTGAAGAATTTAACACCCATATTTTTAATGAAATATTTTTTCAAAATAGATTAATCTTGTGGTTTTTTATTTCACGCAACATTGAATATATCTTCATTTATACAAAAGAAAGAAATTATTCATGATTTGTAATAAAAACAAAGTAGACCCTACATTAAAATCAACACATTGAGTATCTCATGGTACATGAAACAATATGAATGCCTTTTCATACACAAATATTGATTCCTTTTGATAGACGATGTTTCTCACATTGCCAAATTTTACCGAACTACAATTTACTATTAATTTTATTATCAAAATATTATTATATATATCAGATGGAAATTGGAATGGATTATATGAATGAGAATATCTAAATAAAAAAATATTGTTTATAAATGTATATAAAATTATTATTTTTGTGTTCAATTTGGAAGAAATGAATGTAATAACTCTTTGATAAAAAAATACCTCTTTGTAATAAAACTATCTTTCTACATAAAAACACCATTTTATCTTAATAAATTAAACTAAAAACTTTTGATGAGTTTTTTTAATAACATATATATATTAAATTTTAAATTAAAATATTACACTCATACATGATATTTTTTACGAATAAGATATGAATAAATACACATTCATTAAAAAAATATGCATTTTTTAAAATGGTAAATTTTCCCAGTTTTAAATTGGAAAAGATATTTAAATATAAATTTATAATCATTAATAATTTTTATTATATAAAATAAAAGTAATTTTTTAAATCACATTATAAAATTTAATCTGGGAAATTTTGTGGTTTTTTTCTGAGAATTTTCATGATTTGGTGAATAATGAAACATATTGAATTTTAATTCCAAACTTAATTTTTGTCTAATTTATATATATAGTTTAATTATATTTTAAATATTTTTTGACATTAATTTATATAATTTATAAATATATTCATGAAATCTATTTCATTATAACTAATTTTCAAATGATATTGGATATAAACAAATTTCTATTATTTTGACATTTTTCACATTAAAACCCTTATATTTCATCCTATCAGATGGATAATTTTTAAATGAATTTCATACTATTATGTGATTATAATTTAGAAAAACTTAATTACCTATTTTGAATGTGATTAATTAATAATTTATATTATGTTCAAAATAATTTTTGAAAAAATATATTTGGTAATGTAATTGAAATTAATTACTATGATTAAAGTAAAAAAACAAGATTAATTTGGTTAATAAATAGGTAATATAATGATCTATATGATAGGATCATGAATAAAATTTCAAAACATATATGAAATAGAAAAACAATATAACCTATATCATTACCTAAACATGAAATTGTTAATAAATATGTAATATAAAGGAAATATATATATATATATATATACATTAATTTGGTTATTTGGTGGATTTATAATAAAATTATACTAATTATATGGGATATTTGAATGTTTATGAAGAAATTGAGGATTTAAGTAAGGATTTTTTATCCAACTTTTATTTATTAGAGACTTAAGCCATATTGACCACTCATATAATTTTATGGTTTATAACATCACATGAATATGTTAAATTATATTTATACATAAATATATAGGTATTTACATATAAATTTTATTATATTTAATTCATGGGTTTTATGGTTGAAAAGATACTAAATGGGTAGAGTAATTTGGTCTACTTTTCAATCATTGAGATACAAGCCATATTATGAACCTATATATTTCTATGTGGTGAATGTAAATCCCTTTTATATTATGTATGATTAATATAATTAATTTAATTATATTTTAGGCTTCATTTATTTTATTATTACCATTTTATGATGATTTAATGTTACCAAATTGGTGACAATTTATTTGTTCAATCTCACCCTTTATCGAGATTGTTTATGATTATACAGAAATTGACTAAATATTATATATATATATATATATCAAGAATGATGATTAATTTTATTATCTTATGATTTTACATGATATATACATGTATTAGTACCATTTTCCACTATTTTTAAATTACGTCAATTAAGAAAATATTTTTTTTTGAAAAATCTAATTTAAGATCACACTTCAGTAGGAGAATTATTTTTTTCTCCAAAACCATGTTTTCTAAAAAAAATTAAATGTTTTATTGTTAAAAGTGTTTTAAAAATGTTTTCAAATATTCTTTAACATTATTTTGTTGTTATTTTTGTGTTAAAATGATATAAAATGTTTTAGTCATCCTTTATATGTTTTCAAAGAGAATAGTCTTCAATAGGTTTTTATGATTATATTATGATTTTTCAAGGAATATGGTGGTAAAAATGATTTTATAATTCCATTTTATGATTTAATAGAGATATCTTTTATTAATTAAATAATAATTTTTAGAATTTAATATAATTTTTATAATTTAATATAATTTTATTTACTTTTATCCTATGTTTCTTTAATATGATTTTATGGAAAAAGATTCCAAATTTTTTAATCTTCCTTTATATTTTTTCATGAAAAATGTTTCTGAAAATGATTTCCAACATCAATTATATGTTTTCAATGAAATTTATTTCTAATGTGATTTCATGTTTCCTTCATCTGTTTTCAAGGTTATCTTCCACGATACTAGTTTTCGTACATTTTTTGTATTCCCAAAACAATTATCAAATATGAAAGAATGATTTAATCAAGAAATATTTTTAACTTATTATTAGGGTTATTTTAATGATTTTCGAGATGTGGTTTTGAAGTAAAAAGATATTGATGATTTTTTACGACCTAATAATTTAATTTCAAAGAATTATTATTATCTTTATGAAATTATCTTTGTAATATTTCAAAATCCTTCTCCTTCTAATAAAAACTCCTCTAATATTTTTTATTATTTACAGTGGGTATGATCTAATGACACCGTTATGATTATTAATCTGAATGGTTTTATTTCTAAATTGTCATGTAGTTCATGAAACCAATTTCACCTCAACATTTTATACCATTTCAAAACACTTATGAAACATAATTATTTTTAAAGGCTCATATTTCAAGAAATTATTATGAAACCAATATATTTTCTATAGTTTATGATGTGATGTCACAATTATGATAACCATTTCATTTCAGGGAAGTGATATGTTGTTTATGAAACCCATATATTTTTATAGATCCGGATAAGCTGAATTTTTTATTTTATTCTGAAACATATATATATTATTTTATTATGCGATGTTTGGTAACTATATCTATCTTTATGTAATTGGGTAAATATTTATATATCATGTGATAAATATGGGAAAAAAGTTTAAGGGCACGAACCAAAATTTAAAATAGGTGTTCCCTAATCCAAAAAGGGAAACAAGTGTGTTATGATCCATAATGGGAGGATTGGTACAACTAATCAAATATGTTATGACGGGGAAAACCAATCAACTATTGGATGATGGGTAATCATATTCCACTATGGGAATATATGGAACCTGGTCCATTTTGTGATGAAGGGGAATCATGATCCCGTATAAATAAAGGATTATGATTTTGGATTGTGTGGTGTCCTAAAAAATATGATTAGTCCCCCTCAAGTTCCATACCATGTTTTATAAATGAGAGATTTCTTCTAGACAATTGTTTTTTTGTTTGAACCTTATTATATGTATTCAGTGTTATTCATGTGTGAGATTTCATGTCTATAAGTTTATTCGAGGATATGATATTGTTTCGATAACATAATGAGTGAACCATTTTTATATTTACACAAGTTCACAATGATATAATCTGATGTGTATGGAATAATTATTTGTTTTATTCTTATATTATAGTCTCATATTTTATGATATTGATTCTATTATGATTAATTTCTTATGAGATTCAAATTTTTAGTCCATTATTCTTTATTATAAATTATTATATGAAAGTTATGATTTTATAATGTTATGATCATGTTCTCATACAATTATTTTCTTGTTATTCATACGTGTATCCCAAGATTAAGCTTACATATCATTTGATATTACCCCAATCATATTGTTATGTTCCCTAGTTTATGAATAACATTTTATATGGGATTAAAAAAAGTAGAACATTATTATGAGATATTTTGAAGAACATTCACCAAATTAGAAGAATATGTTACTAATTTACATGGAAAATAATATATTACATTACTTAGTCATGTAATTTTGTAATATGATTAATATTCTTATAAAAATGAATTAATATACATTTATGTTAAGCCTAGGTTACTCTACACCACCAATCATTGTATTTATTATTGGATATCATGGTTTTATACACATCATGTTCCACTCCATCCATATAAATCTAATGGTTATAGTTAAACATTCATCGGCTTGTTTGATTGATGTATTTCAAAAAAATATTTCAATCGAAATAAAGACACTACTAAAACCAAATAATTATATTAATCATGAAAAATCTTATTTAGATTTCAATAATTCGCAAACCCCCACTTGTATAAGACTCTCCAAATCTCATATCTAGGTAATTAGTAGCAATATAATCCATAGTGATGGATTTTGTACCAACCAAATGAACCAAATACCCCAAAATTCCCATAGAAACTTATATAAATTGTTTGTCCTTTTATATGATGGAAAATATCATTAATTTAGACATGAAATATATAAAATATTCAACCAAATATCTTCTGGTTAATAATAATAAATTTTCCCCTTTATTTTTATATGAAACTAATGTTTCTATCCCCAATAATTAGTGGAATCAACACTATTATATGTCTGAATGTTTTAAATGCTTATCAATATCAACTTTTTCATTTTTTTTAAAAACCATTAATTATAAAAGTATACTATATATTCTCAATGTTACACCATTCATGCCAATATCATTCTGAAGGAACATCATCTCAAAACATGTCTGATGAACTATTACTCAGTAACACATTGATACATTCCCAATAATCCCTATAATATACTAAATGAATGATTCAAACCAATATGTTTCATAGCCACTAACCAAATTGTATTATCCCTAGTTACTGCCACCTCAGACCAGGTTACAATAAGTCCTTCTATCCTTTGTCAAACACCGCAACTCACTCAAAAAAAATTATTACCTGTAATTGTCATATAAAAGATGTATAAGAACCTCTTACCATGAATATGTGTGAGAAGGATAATATAAATATATTTTATAATTCTATATTAATATGATTAATTATGAAATTTATAGATAAAACCTATAAAATATTACATTTAGTGGTAATTTTTGGCATCAACCTCAAAACATGAGGTTGGAAAAAATTGTATAATGATATTTACGACGAAGAATTATCTATGGAATAAGGATTTATGAGAAACACACAAGTATTCAAGATATTATAAAATTTGAGAGAATTATGAGAGGAAGAAAGGGGGTTTAAATCACTAATTAGCTATAAAATATTCATTCCATTCATTTTAAAAATGTCTATGAAATTAATGTATTTGTTTAATAATTAAGAAAAAAAATACATAGAGGGAATCATTTTAATATTTATGTCTCTAAAAATAACAAACTAACAAATCGTGTCTCCAAATTAGGTATCCAATATAACTTATAGACCTCACATAGCACTCATAACTCTATTGGTCTCATTTATTAATATTTCATATCCCAATGAGTACATAGTGGATTACGTGTTCTATTATAGGTTTCTATCATTATGATAATCTTTATGAACAAAACACTGGGAATTCATTATCCATTATTTAAAATCAAACACATTCAATTTAACATGATTAGGCTGAATTTTGACCCCAAATCAATACTAAAAATAGTCAGGTCTCCATAACCCACTACAAAACAATTATATAATCATGATTACAGAAAAAATATTATTAAATTACAATGAATATTAAAATTTAATCTAGCACAAATTATTATATTCCTTCCTAACATCACATTCATGATAAATAGTAATTTTCAGTTTATTGTTTTAGACATTAATCAAATTTTCATACAATTTTCATCTTTATATAGAATTCATAATAAATATCATATCTATAAAAAATAATAAATTACTGAATATACTATATAGTATTATTCTTCTTATCATTAATGATAATTTATAACTATTATATTTCTTTTTCAATGTCAATAAATTTGTTAATTTACTCATGTTCTCCTTAATACATTTTCCAAAATATTTATTATAAATTTAACATCTAATTTAATCATAAAAATGTTACATCACAGATAATTTATATGAAATGAAAAAATTTACCATTCTCTCAAATATAAACATTTAAATTCATATTATATAGGACCTTCTTCAATTTAAATATAACATAATATTTACCATTTTTCACTATTTGAAAAAACATTATATGAAAACACATCTGCGTAATATAGAACTTTTTATAAAATATTTTTCATGAATTATCCCCTACTTAATTTATTGAGTTATTAATGTATTAAATCCCTTATAACTTATTATTTAATTCAATTCATTTCAATATATTCCATTAAAATATTATTTTATTTACATGAAAATAAAAATCATTAAAAAACATAAAATTAATCCACATGAAAATACAAAATATAGTTACTCTATTTCATTAAACATTTATCCAACTTTAACACAACATACCATAAATATAATAAAAAATCATTATCAATATGAAAATAGGAAACCAATTAAAAAACAAATCACATGTCATTATCATACAATTCAGTTTTTTATATGTTAAAGAATTTATTATTAATATTCTATTACTGTTTTAAAATGATGATTTCATCAATAAATAAATCATTTAACCAAAACAAGTACTCAGTCAATTAAAATTTCCTATATAATTACAGACAAACAGACATGCATTTCAAATCTCAAATTATACGGATAATACATGTAATCCCTGTTGCACACACTAATGAATGGGATCATCAAACCCAAAAATATATATTTTTAATCCTAACCAAATTCATTTCCCTAATTTTATATCAACTAAGACTACTAAAATAGATATAGTATCTAGACATCCATGATCACCATACATAATAAATCATTTTAAATAATAATAATCATTCCATATTACTAAATATCAATACTCATAAAAGAAATGGATCTGAAAAAAATGGATATCATTATGCCAAGAAAAATATTTATTCATTTATAAACAATATATATCCATACGTGCACTCGACAATTAGAATAATTTGAAATGAAATGTTGATATTTTATCGAACCAACTTGTATTGATTGGTTACATCACCCAAGATAACCAATATTTAGTTACAGATCAATGAATCACAAAAAACAAGTCCCATGAGTAATAAAAGATAAATATATAGATTATAATTTATATGAATAGTTAGACTGAAAGAGAAAATAAACATTTAAAAAGATATTATAAAACATAAAAATAAATAAATATAATAAAAAATATCAACCTTTTTTTACCATCTATCACCACCATCACTACCAACTGTATGTATCATAATTAAAAATAGAAGATATATAAATATAGATATCAATTTTCTTTAATTCATTTTTTAATAATGAGTTCTGCAAATGATAAAACAAAAAAAATTGTTGTGAGCCCAAAATCCTCATAGGACACCATTAAAAATCCCTAAAAAGATAAACACCATGGAAACATTATGTATATCAATAAAATTCTAGTTTATAACGAAATTAAAAAATTAAACCAATATATTAAACATATGTTAGTTCCCATAAATGAATTATAAATTCAATTAAAATATTATCATCATATGTACATAATAGATATAAAAATTGAATTAACTGACTTGAATATGGAAATACTATATGATACACAATTATGAAATCTAACATATAAAATTTCCAACATGTATAAAAACTAGGAAAACTGTGATCTAGCCTATGGAAATTCATACTCAAACCCATAAAGGATACTAATCTAGGTATTCCAAAAAACCTATCGATATGATCTCCTTACATAGTCCACTGATATCATATGAGTTACCCCTTGTGGTACCACACATACTAAGGTTTCATATATCAAAAAATCATTGCACCAAAAGATCCCAATGTTCAATGTCTTCTGAAAAAACTAAATAAACCAGGCTCAAAATTTAGAACAAATTATAACAACAAATCATCACTAAAATTATTATTGAAAATCTATGTTATGTATAAAATCATCATTTAGGAATTTCATCAAAAAATAATGTATTTAAATAATTTTATTTATAAATCTCTTTTAAAATATAAATCTCATAAAAAACCAGACTATGAAATCATATAATTAAAATTCAAAGACAAAAAAAAGGAATTTACATGAACAAAAATTAATTGGGTGTTAATAACATAATATAGAAATGTACCTCTCAAATAGAGGAAGACTAGTCACCTTAGAGAATGATGATTGGAAAAAAAGGAGGTCATGTCCACACAAGATATATTCTATAATATTCATCTTCTGTAAGTCATAATAAACTATATTCAGAAATCATACCATGTATGGCTCTAATGTTACAAGGGAAAGATAGATCAAGTGGAAATCGATAAATATGAGATTAAATCAAATAAAATATGTATCATACCATAACTATATCGACTAAAAATTATGTTAATTATCTAAATATCCATAGAAAATAAGCTCTATGAAAATAGAGAGAGGTTTATTTGAGCCCTGGATAGTTTATGGTGTGATTATATATTTGGATAACACAGTTAATCAAGATAAATTATTTCATTTAAGTGATTTTTATTTGGGGAAATTGTTAGAATGAAACAATTATGATTACATTCACCAAATATCCCTATACTATATTATATAAAATACATTACATTCATAAAACTAGGTAAGATAATCAATGGAAGAAAATCATGATCAAGCTATGAAACCACTCCATTGAAACATGAGAGTGCCAACATATTTTCTCGTGAGTCCCAAATTTTTCAAAACCATTGAAAAACTATAAAAAAACAAGATTCAATAATCCAATCCCTCATATTAAATACTATTTCCATTCCTAAATCATAAACCTATCATATTTTCTCAATGTCTCAAAATATTCAGTCTTTTTTCTCATAAGACTTCAAAAAAAGTAATTATATAAAATATTCCCAAAATAGGAAATTCATGTAACATAGAGTTCACGAAAAATCTCCACACCATTATAGATTTCATTTACAAAAAAATATCAATATTTAGGAATCATAAGAAGAGAAATCCATTTATCCTTGTTGACGATTCTACTGCCAAATATCAAATATATCCCATCAACATTACCAAATTATATGGGTGAATGGAATATTTTTAATGTATATTATTGTATCATGGGGATAAAAAAATCTATATCAATTATAGAACCACAGATTTTTTCGAATCACATTAATATCATCCAATTAAATCATAATGGAATGATATTGTTTGTTACTCCACAATTTGGAAACATGTAACATTTATTGTTTCGATGAACAATAATAGAACAACCCTAACTAAAATGAAAACACTCATTGATGGTTAATAATTTTAATAGGGCCCCAAAACATCACTACCATCATCCTCTTCATACCTAATTGGAAATATTTCAAATGAGGTGATACTCATAGAAAAACATAATCACCAACATCGAACTCCAATGGGTGTAGATGGTAGACCACATAATATTTATGATGACATTAACATATCACTATGAACTTTAGGATCAACATTACCATTCTGGTTATCTCATGAACAATAAATGCCGGAACTAAAGACAGTTCTATGAAATCATCAAAACAAAAATGAGATAGAAAGGGAAAAATGAAATTCTATGAATGGATATATTTTATGAAAATCAACATAACAATAGTTGTAGGAGAAATAAATTATGATATATTACATTCCCATGATCCACAAAAAATAATTCAATATAAATGCTTATAAGGAAGAATCATCATGTCTCATATTATATTCCCATATGTCTGAGAGTGGTATGTTTTTCTCCACATGAATTGGCTACACCTCACTTAGAGAAATCCATTCCAAAACCAAAGTATAAACCACTTTTTCCAATCATAAAAAATTAAATAATTATATACATGAATATTATTGTTATTTTATATTTACATTTTCCCTAGACCTTATACAATCATCCTAATCTTAATGTGGAGAAAATGATAAAATTAGGTAATTTGATAGACGATCAACCAAATTTTATCCCACCCACTACTAGTCTATGGTAAACTAATACTAATATTCTTGAATATATCATCCCACATTAAAACTATGTGGAGTAAAATTTAAATATATCTAGTAGTACTTTGGTGATCCTCCTTATTCCAATTTAATGTGTGTCAAAATCAAGAAAAATATTCAATAAAATAATATATCTATGACTACTAATAATGACAGTTAATATTAACGAAATCATAGAATTTATGGGGTTTATAGCCTAACAAAAATAGTGTATGTTATATATAAAATCATCCATCATAGATTTAAGAATGGCCAACTCCATCATAAGAACAAACAACCTAATGATGAAAAAGAACAACCAACTGAGGTCTCCCAATAATTTTGGATTTCACTAAAATCCATGTAATTTTTTTGGGTACATGTACAATCGAAATTGGATATTAAATTGATGATTTACCATAATTAAAGGTCTAAACATCAATCCACCAATCTCGCCCAATACCAAGTTCATTTCGAAAAACATACTCATTAGATACAACACCTCCGATTATTATTTCATGTATTTTATCTTTAACATCATGCTCAATTTCTTGGTGAAAAAAGTTTCATTTTCAAATAGTTTAAAAGATATGAATATTATACTTCTAAAGATATTCAACCATGTATCTCTCTTGTAGTCCATATTCATCTGAGTAAAAATACACTTCATTATCAAATGAAACTAAAATATTATACTTAATCCCCCAAATATATAGTTGCCACATTTTTTTTTTCAGAATTCATCCTTAATTATATCTTAATTCCTTTTATATGATAGTTTTTATTGAGAGGGGATAATTAGATAGAGTTATATGCATCCACTGTATTATGATACATGTTAACAAAACATAATCCCATAACTAATGTATAATAAATAATTTCATCTTCCAATCATAGATCTATTATGAAAATAATGGTATTTAGGGTCAAACGTAATTTCATTTCATGAATATATCTATAAAATAATTCTTTCTACTTCGAATTACACACATAATGGTCAACATTATCATACAATTTCAATTATTGTTTAATTCATAATCCAATATACTGGGATAACTACCTATGAATAGTATGATCTAAATCTCAATCAGTTTTCTATGTTTCTCCTTTGACATCAAATCTTAATTCAGGTTTAAATATACTATGATACATAACATTGATATAATATTTCCAAAAACTACACTTATTGAATCCAAAAATCACATTTTTAATTCTCACACAACAAGTAATGTTCATTCAATATTCTAGGGAAAATATGATAATAATATATGGTTATACCACAATATTGTAGTACAATAAAGATTCATACAAAAAAATTGTATGGAATGAGTCCCTAAAATGATGGGTGATATGGATCATCAATGTCCTCAATACCCATGTATCATTAGTAAGAATAGATGAAATTACTAAGAAAAAAATTACAAACCTAATTATAAGTATTTTCTTAATTATATCATATTTTTGAAATATCCACTAATGGTACTATAATCATATGTCTATCATAAGAATAAATTATGCCTTAATGAGGTGTTCAGAGATTTCAAAAATAATTAGAAATGATTTCTTCCACACAAAAATCATCATTATTTTTATAATCATCAAATTTTCCAAGGATTCTAAATTATTTAATTAACTTGATAACTATTGATTCCCATGTTTTCACACTAATAATAATATATCATCTGGGATAATGTCCCACAACAACATATTTTCTCTATATGAAATCATTATGTTCCAAAAATAATAATTTCAATGAAATATGAATCATTCCAAAGAGAATGTAATTAGTGAGATCAAACATTATCTGAGGTGGTAACAGAAAGAAATATTCTTGGAAGCCATTGGGTACACATATAAACCTATTACAGGAGGACATCTAAAACCTTAAACAATATTTTCATTAAACATAATTGAAATCCATCATGATATTATTCCATTATAATGAAAAACATGCCCCATTCTCCCTGATTCATAATCCATCTCACCTAAAAAGATACAAAAGGATATATTGGGAGATAGAAACTAAACTAGATGATAATAATAGTTTTTATGGAGTATAACATGGATTTTATAACTTTTGGATATAATATAATAAATAATATCATGATTGGGAACAATTAATTCCCACCAAACATTGAATTTGAAAATCATCACCTAACACTCATGAAATTAAAACCCATGTATAGAACTCTTTCCCAAATGCATGGAAAGATTTAACATGAATATATTATGATCAATTCATAAGCCCAAAACATCATTCAAGATTGTCTAAAATAAGGTTATTAGTTTCAGTTATATCATAAAAATCAAGAACCATGTGGGGATAAATGAACATTGTTCAAATTATAGTGGTAAACCTACATCACATTCTTCTAATGCATATAATATTTTTTAATGATACACATCTACGGATCCTCCTAGAAATTTAGTTTTTGCATAATTAACCCCCGTAGATGTGGAATGAGAACCATAATTGTTTTTCATTCCATGATTATAATGAGATCCAAAAGTGATATTTTTTTAGAAATGTTCCCTTGTGAATTTGATCTGTAATAATAAATAATATGAAGTTATTCTTAATAAATATGGTAGGTCCATGGTACTTCTATTCAATTAAACATGGTTTGAAAAGGACTCATAAAATGATAATTTAATAGCTCAAAACCAAAACTCCTGAATCTTAATCTAATAAAACATTACATTTCCATATTTTAATCTAATGTAGGTGGCACAATATTTTCCATCATAAAAATTAAATGTCAAAAAGGAAATATTGGATGACATAAATACACATGGAACTATTATGGTTTTAGTTTTAGGGAATTCTGTTAAACAATTACATACATAATACTCAATATTTCAATGGATTATTTCCCCAATATATCCATATTTTCATATTCTATATTATACCTTCAACATCCATCTCACACATTATCACATAAGAAACCTTGTAGATAAAAAATATTTAATCAATATTCTTCTTAAAATTGTTAATATGAATAACATGAAGTCAAAGATCAAATTCTCCATAAGGGTATAAGTAATCCTAAACAATTGAATTTAATCAACGATAATAAGAATAGATCATGCTTATAATGACATAATCAAGGTGTATGAGCATTAAATACATATATTCAAACATCTAAATACCTAGATTAACAAACATGAAGACATGGAAGAAGGAGTTAAAAAATGAAATTAGAATTAGAATCATAAATCATGGTACATGTTAAATAAATAATGATCAAATAAAACATTAATATCCCACAAAAAGGATAACAATAATGTGTTGGTATCTTAGAACATTTCAATCAGAACCCATTTTAATCCCATTTTATAATCAATAAGAGCATAATTATATCCATTGGAGAAACCCCCCTATTTCTTCCACATTCTAATGTATTAAGAAAAGGAATTTTAAATAAATAATTCAATCATTTTATGGTCAACCCAATCTTATAAGATTTATCAAGATCATCAAGCACAATATGGTTGAACTAAATGTATAATCTATATTGTCCTTAATTATCACTATCTCAGAAGACACATTAAAAAATAAATAATAGTGTATTTTTAAGATAAAATGGTGATCGTTCATTATTATTAAAAGTAACTTGCTCGTAATCTATTAATAATTAACTTCTATGCATTGATATTGATTATAAAATATAGAATACATAACTTTTAAATCACAATAATAATCCATGTTAATCTTTTTCTTGATTAACGCGTGGAAAAGAATAAATTTCCCTGAAAATTACTTCAAAACCAACAAAATAATGTTATAAAATTAATGATTATGTTATCAATACAAAATATCCCAAATAAAACAAAATTAATATTAATATATTTTTTCATTTGTAAATTGAATCCCGATTAAATAACGAATAAAATAATTCATGAGGAAAATAACATTCTTATTTTGAAATATTAATTAAAAAATTTATAATATATTTTATAAATACATTTAATTGAAAATTTCATTGCAATAATATTATGAAATATTCCGTGATTATAATTATTCTGAGGGTGGGAAAATGTTTTGATGTTGTAAACATTGAAATAAACATTATTTTCAAAAAACATTGGAGGGAGTGAAAAGTGCCACATTTGCACAATGTTAGTTTCATTAATTTTTTTAAAAACCTATTATAAAAATGTTTAAGTATACTATAAAATTATATTAGTAAATATTTTATGATGGTCAAATAATATTTTAATATTTTCATTAAAAAATTAGTATTGAAGAATAATATCCATGATCGAAAAATGGTATAAGATCAGTTTCACATTCAAGAAACCATCACAATATTTCTTCAAACTATAATGGTGAAATGGAAATTTTAAAGGTTAAGCACATTCATTAAAAAAATATAAAACAGAGAGATTTTCATTATCAAAATATAAGCATAATCTTTCATCTAATTGAATTTTTATAACAAAGAATCCCAAAATAATGGGTACTATAAAATAAATTCTTTACTACATTGGTAAAACTACATAAATAATCCCTAATAAAGAATTATATCAATAAATGCATTAAATTAAATAAAAAGAAAAATCATCCTCAAATAAAATATAAAATTGGATACAGATACTCCTATAAAAAAATAGATGTTTATAATATATAATATGTTATAAATAGGACAATTTGAGATGAGAAAGTCTTAAAATGATCAAAATAATGAAGTGGTAATTTATCAATGAATACATTATGAATATCAAATTTAAATCCACATAATAAATATTAAATGGTAATAAAATAATCAAAATCAATTACACAAGTAATTTTATAATGTCAATGACATTGAAAATGTTATATAAAAATGAATAAAATTGAGATACAGTATTCAATAATTCTTGGTAAAGATCAACTCAAATCCTGTAGAATAAATTATTTTTAATTGAAATATTAAATACTGTGATATTTGAATTTTTATTATATTACATGTAAATCTAGAAGTATATTTTTTCACTAATTGTCTCACTAGGGCTATAGCAAAAACTCCATAGTCTCACCTTCGTTAGGCCAAGGGCTAGTGATATGCACCGTGTAGGCATATCACATTAATGAGAGGTATTGGCCTAAAATATATATACTCATGTACCAATAACAATATCCATTCAAAATTTTAGAAATATATAAATACACAAACTAAAATTTTTATGAATGCATCTATATCCCACAAAACAATTATTACTGTATTGAGAATAAATAAAAATTTCTTTATAAAAGGCCACAAATGGTAAACTTTAAAAGAATCCAACTTTCTAAATGGAGAGGATATCTATCAAATTACGAATCAAAACCCACCTCAGATTCCCTATTATAAAAATATTCTCTATTAGCTCCACTTCAACTTGGTACATTACTAGAATACTAGTGTGTGGAACAAGACACAACATATTTGGTAGAAGTGCATGTATGTTTGAGATTTTAAACATTATTTCAATAGACCCAATCTACATGAAACCCCATTTAGAGAGAAAATTCATCTCATCCAATCCTTGGATATGAATATCTAGTCATCCCAAAAACCCTTCGTATATCAACCAATATGACACATACTCAATTTTTCACATAACATACAATATATAATCATTATATAATACAAGTCTCTTGGTTGAAAAATATAAATCTAACCAAATACACCAACTTGAGGTTACAAAATAACACTCATCTAGAAGTAATCACCCCATGAGAATTACTAATTTAGATTTTGTGGATCCAAAATATGTCACACATAGAAAATCTAGATGCATGTATAAAATCATCCACATCTCATAGAATACTAAACTATGAGATTTCACTTAATCAGTTATACCCCAGTCATCTTTGATGGAACATGTCCAATCTCCCATCAGGAATACTAAACTGATAGAACATCTCTACCATGACTAGTGGTACATATCTATGTTGGTACTCTCTTCAGATATTAGCATATAGAATGTCACCCAATGACCCAAAATACCCCTAAAATATGATAGGGGATAACTCCTTTTACCACAAGTTTACCCAACAAAACCTAACTATGACGCAAAAATTTGATGAGGATATAACACAACAACATTATTATATAAAAACAAAATGATAAAAGTATAATCTAACATTTATATTTTGTAACATCAATTAAACTAACTCCGCCTATGACAACATAACTATGGGTATCAAAAAGAAACTGAGGGTATTCATCTAAGATACAAACTTGATCGAATTAAAACCCCATAAAAAATATCAAATCTTGATAAACAGATTCATGATCATCAACCAAGGATAATTTGGTCTCTACGTAGAACTAAAAACATCCACTAGTATAGAGTATTTATATCATTGTATAGTTATGAATCTTGATTCCACAACCCTAACGTGGGAAACATGAAGGGATGTGATGAACTCTTAAACTCTCAGAGTGATACATATTCTCTTCATTGAGTCTATCAATGAAGAATTCAATAAAAACTTGCACAAAAATATGGGAACAAAAACATGATGCCATAGATCTTGGAATCCAAATAATATTCACAATTTTGTAGTGTTAATTTGATTCTATATCCCTCATATAAAAAAAGACAATGGGAACAAACTCAAAAATTAGTGACCTTTATGTCACTAACAGATGTGACCAACTATGTTACATCACCCCACATCTCAAATGAATAATATATGGGCACCATCATGTTATATGTTGAAATATATTCAGGATTGTTTTCTAAGGGTAATCCATATAAAACCATTATAATGTGATATGTTAGGGTGACAAGTCACTAAAATAGGTACACAACGTATACTGATCATACATGGTGTGTCTCTCAACATCGAACACTATTCATGTTCTATTATGGTACTTGACATTTATTGATGGGAATAATTTTCATTTACACCATGTCATATGGAAATTGACCTCATATGTAATCCTAGGTGTGTCCCCTCCCTTACAAGACCTTTTTGGCCCTATAACAACCCACTACAACTAGACCTTCTACACGATGTGTTTACCCTCACCCGGTCACCAGTCTACATCCTACCATACATGGCTCTAACAATTGTGTCATCCTCATGTTGTGTACCATTGGTAAATTAAATTTCATGTCTATAATTCTTCTAGGGTTATGACCATAGGGAATTCATGTCTAGCGCCACTCATTTATGTGTCTCCTGTTCTCATACACTTGCATTACCATATCCTTGTTTATGGAATTTTTGTAAATTTCCACCTAGATAAATGAAAAATAACACTTCATTGTGTTTAATTCACATCCATGTCATGTAATCCTAATATATCTTCTTCCTCGAATGAGATAAAGACATGTTGTGTTTCATTCAATGTCATGACTAGTCCTCGGGGCCTGTGCCGTGACTACCCCAAGCCCACCTTCTATAGTCCAGGGATAGAGACTAGCACCAGAGGTGTAAATCCCTAAAGAAAGGGAAGGAATTGCCTTTATAATGTAAACAAACACAATAGAGTACGCAAGAGAAGTAAGCACTATGTAAAACTGAGTACAAAAGTAAGTGTTGAAATGTAAATGGGACATTATACAACCCCAACTGAAAGTACAGTACAAATGAAAGGAATGTAAAACTGCAGTAAGTAAAATAGGAACACCGAGTCGTCCTCCAAAAATCACACCTAAAGGGTGGGTACAGATAACCTCCTCAGCTCCTCAGGTCTATCCGTTCGCTCTGTGTACATCCCACCAAGTGGTCCACCTCCGAGTACCATACAGCTCCACAAGCCTCTACCTCGATCAGTGATGTATATCGTCTGCATCCGACACAACGTAGTGTGGGTGTAGCCCGTGTGTGGGTGAGTATACGATACTCAGTAGGGACCCCGAGACCCCCGAAGGGGTTCTAGAATCCACAAAGGATAAACCACAAAGTAAAGATACAAACACAATGTATTAACCAAATCTACCTAGATATATGCCCATACATATACCTAAGTCATAAATTACAACGACCCCAAATCTCTAGCCCAAGTACAACCTAGTCCACATAGGAAAACACAACCCCGTCCACATAGGAATGCTCAACCCAATCCTCACAGGAAAGAAAGTCAATCACATCGATGATAATGATTGAATTCAAGACTCAACCCACATATGTATAAACTTCATAGAGTGGGGGAGATGATTAGATGTAGCCACTGATTCATCTAAGATATTGGTCACACATAGGATACAAGAAAAGATGCTCTACCAAACCCACTCCAGATACATGTACAGAGGTCAAATACTGCTAGACCCATATTGGATACAAGAACAGTATTCATCGTTTTCAGACCCACAGATAATCCCATAACAGTATTCCTCACTGGCGAACCCACGGAGGATCCAAGTACAGTCGTCCTTGTTGCCGAAACCATGGAGTATCCATGTAACATTGTCATCAATGCAGAACCCACGGAGGATCCATGTACAGTTATCCTCACTGCCGATCCCATGGAGGATCCCAGTACAATTGTATTTTCTGCCGAACCTAGGGAGGATCCAAGTACAGTCGTCCTCAATGCCGAACCCATGGAGGATCCATGTACAATTGTCTTCACCTCCGAACCCATGAAGGATCCAATTATATTCTTCTTCGATACCAACCCCATATAGGAACCATGTACATTCGTCTTCGCTGTCGAACCCACAAAGTATCCATGTACAGTTGTCTTTGCTGCCGTCACAGCCAGCTCTAGGGTTTCCGCACACAACACGCTCAATTCCGGGAGGGTCCGCTCCTCAAGCAAGAGAGTCGATAAATCAACAGTCACTATGTCTAGTGTTGATTTATACCAATGTTCTTTCTCGTCAAAGAAACCCAAAGTGACTGATGGTGCGTCAATCGGACGCCCGATCTGAGAGTTATTGGCTTTTCTATTCCAGGAGGCCGGTTGGTTTTTAAGCTAAAACCAAACTGAATGAATTCAAACATCGTCCAATCCTCAAGTATAGAAATCCAAAAGAACCGTCTCAATAAATGTATTTAAAAGAAATTGATGGTGAATCAAACATACGTCAGGTCCTTAAGATATAAGCATTTCCACCCCAAGGTTACGATTGTTTTCAGGTTTTTACCAACCAAGACATACCAAATATTTTATGAAACCTTGAGTGTAATTTAGAAAAACTACTGCCTTGATCAAAGGATTCCTACTCAACTGACGGTGCGTCGATCGGAGGTTCGTAGATCATGTTATGGGTGATTGACCGAAAACGGTCCGATGTGGGGGGTATGGGCCCGGCCCGACCCAGCCCAACAACCCTATGTCGGCCCGACCCAGGTCCGGGTTCGGCACGGCCCAGCCAGTGTGGCCTAGTCCACGTGACCCACCCGTCCTATTCGGGGGGCATGCTGGCTCAGCCAGCGAGCAGAGCGGGGGGCACCACCCCAGCTTTCCACAAACACAATGCCAGGCTGGTGCCGCGGTATCCCTGGATCCCTCACGGCCACAGGTTTCTCCCTCACCATCATGGATTCTGCCACGGCGGGATTCTTCCGTCGGCATCCGCTGAGGCTGTCTTCTTTCAGCGGTGCTCCGGGGTTCCACCGCGGCGGCGAGGCTTGCCGGCAGTGTCTTCCTCTGACCACCAAACACACTCCTATGGTCCGATTTACCCACCGTCTACACCTATGGCTCTCCCAAGACCTTCTCTTCACTACGACGGCTTCTAAATTGTGTTATGGTCACATTTCCTCATCGTCCATCCATACGCACACAAACAAACAATCTGCAGAGGGTTGTCGGGCTATGTTTGTTTGGCATGTGCCCTCCGTGTTAACCAATAATAATTTTCCAATGGTAAACAATGTTTCATGATGTACGAAAAACAAATTAACCCTAATAACAATGAAATAATCCATCCGAAATTTTTCCCGCAAACAACTATTCCAAACCCATAAAAGAATTCATTTGCGGATCAACGTGATAATGATTTTACCCACGTTCTTTGATTTAGAAGGTATGAATTCTGGGTAAATAACATACTCAAAGGAAATAAACCCCTACCTGGATTCATTGGAATCAAAAGTAGATGAAAGATGGAATTCCTCATTCAATTTCTTTCAACATTTGTCGCTGCTCGTCAACCTCCAGATTGTTTCCCCCAACGGTTTTCATGTTCCCCATTCCTCGTTGAAGGATGATTTTGTCAGCACTTTAACAGTGATTTCCCCACGTTCGCCAAATCATTCACAAGCGGATTGATTAAATAAAAATGGAAACAAACTCCACATTTATCTCATTAATATGTCTTATTAGTGAACCAAAATTAAAGCACCATTAATTAGGCGAGTATTATGGTTTCACAACAAATGAAAAAATAATTTAAATGCATTATTTAATATCCATCGTTACAGCGCAGATCAGCCAACTGTCGCTCAATGGTCGAAGGAAGAATAAAATAACTCATTTAGTTATATTTTAATTTTTCTGAAAACTCCATGATTTAACTTTTTTGTCCGACTACTGCCAACTGAAGTTAAGATTCTCCTAAGCTAATCTCAGCAGTACAAGCTCATCGGTGTCCTCATATTTCTATTCCAAGCATCGTTTCAAGATATAGAAAAACATACTCATTCGTTCACAGAACATACCCAAGCTAAATATCATAAATTGATTCTGGGCACACCGGGCCTCAGAATCAGGTGCCGTCAGAAACTGCGCACTCATAAAATTTCAATGAAATTATAAAAAATTCCATGTAATTTCTGGGACTTTACATTACTCCCACCTTTGGGATTTATGTCCCCATAAAGCTACAACACAAAATAGGGAATCTAAAGGATGTTCTGAGCACCCATCAGAGCCTGCCGCTACCATGTGCTCTCCTAGAGGTTCCTGTGCTGCCAAAGAAAGCACCCAAGCGGAATCGACCGTCCTCATAGGACCCACTACTATCGACCATTAAACTCTACTAGAACACTTTGAAGGTCTCCCTGTCATCGATTTCCATCTCCCCATGGTCCATGATGACGTATAGGTCATGCACACATCTCCTCGACTGAGATATGTGGATAACGTCATGCACCTAGTGCATCTAAGGTGGAAAGGCGAGGCAGTAAGCCACCTCACCCACTGTGCTGAGGACCTGGAAAGGCCCGATGAAACGTGGAGATATCCTACCACCCCGTCAAAATCTCCATTGACCTAGTCAATGTGAGACCCGTATGAAGACGTTGTCCTCACCCTCGAACTCCAATGGTCTCCACCTCTTATCAGCATATGACTTTTGTCTTCTCTATGCAGTCCTGGATGATCTACACCATCTCCATCGTAGCCTGAACCATCTCTGGTCCTACGAGTGATGACACTCTATGGTCAGTCCAGCATAGAGTTTATCTGCAAGGTCGGTCATACTGTGCCACTTATGGTGCCATCCTGATGGTGTAGTGGTATCTATTTTTGTACACAAACTCCATCAAGGGTAGGTGATCCTCCAAGCTACGACCAAGGACAAGGACACATTCACGGAGCTTGTCCTCATGTGTCTGAATGGTCCTCTCCGTCTGACCATCCGTCTGAGGGTGAAAGGTAGTGCTTAGGCATAGCTGCATCCGAAAATCCTCCTGTAACCCCTTCAAAATCCATGATGTAAATATAGTGTCTCGATCGGAGATGAAAGACAATGGAACACCATGAAGCCATACGATCCCTTGAATGTAGAGGCATCCCAAGATCTCTACTGAGCCCTACTCTCTGATCGATAGGAAGTGGGAAGACTTGTTGATTCGGTCTACGATCACCCAGACAGAGTCGTGTCCTCTAGATAAAATGGAATCCCATCAGGAAATCCTTATATATATTATCCCACTTCCATTCTGGGACCTCTCTGTACCAGTTCTACGGGTACCTGGTGCTCCACCTTCACTTGTAACATGTGGGGATCGTGAAATGAACTATGCTATAGAGTTCCCCTTCTCAGGAGTATAGACTATCTCAATGTCATAGTCTCGGTGGATCTTAATTCAATAACATCATCTCAGTTCATGGTACTTCTATGAGAAGACACACCTGAGACTTTTGAGATTATAGTAGACTGTAAACCATTCACTCAACAAACCATTGGTGTGACTGGCCATTGAAAAGAACTCGAATACAACCCTGTTTGCTTACGTCCCTTAGGAGCTACTAGGACTTATCCTTTGACTAAAAAAGAAAATTTATCTCATCCCCTGGATGAAACACATTCTTTTCCTAATATAGTCAATCCTGACATGAACGATACTATTTCATGCAATAGACGGCGTCATAAGGCCTCGATGCATCTACTAAGAGATCCAACCGTTACTCTCACCTCCAAGGGCCGAGTCACATTGTCAGCAGTAGTGTGTGGTCACTAGGTCTCCTCCAGTTGGAATCTCGGAAGTGGGGGTCAATTCAATGGTTTTAACAAGAACCTCTCAGTATCAACCACATAAAAAGGACAAGGAAGCAAACTTCACAAGAAAAAGTACCTTTTATTACTGTAACTCAAAGTACAAAGACAAAACGCATCCATAAACAACGATATTAACAAGATATAAGCAACATGAAAAAAAGAATACATGCCTGGAACAAGCCCTGCTTCTACCTGTCTACTCCTAGAGCTCTATAGCCATAGCCCTTAGATTCCTGAAGATGAGCTCTACACTTTCTGGCCATTCCGTGTGGTTGCGCTGGTCTTCTTGGTGGTGGTGGTGGTAGGGCCTCGAAATGTCTCCCACCACCTACTGCTTGGATATCCCCTCTGCCACGTCTGCCTGCTCCCAGTGGCCCACCATGGTCGAACCTCTGCCTTGGAGGTCCCTCTACCGCCTGCTTCTCATATGGATGTCTCTGTGTTGTGTGCCCCTCACATCCAAACCTATATCTTGAGGTCACCTACCTGACAACCTAGTCCTCTTGGAACCCTGCGTATACTGTCTACTACAGGCTACAGAAGACTTCGCTATGTGTCGTCCTGCGAAGGGTCTTGCCGCTAGTGACTGCTCAGCGAGGAAACCCTTCACTAAGATGGATCTCTCCAGCACCACTTCTTCCATCGGGTTGTATAGGGAGATCATCAAAGTCGTGATCTCATGTCTGATTCCATTCTCAAAGGTCCAGGCCTGGAATAATGAGTCATGTACCATGTTCGTTGAGTAGCATGAGAGGTCGGTAAATCTCGCCGAGTACTGGGCTACTGACATGATGCCCTACCACAACTGTAGTAACTCTTGGATGCACACCACTCGAGGGGTGGCTGGAAATAACTCCAAGATAAAGAGACTCTAGAAGTCTATCCAAATAAGAGATGCCTCATTGTTCACCTGGAGCATCAAGCTCCACCATCTTCCTACTGCTGCTTGTAGTAGACTCGCGACAAGGATCACCAGAAGGGAATCTGGTGTCCCTACCAATCAGAAGACTATAATGATAGCCTCTAGCCAATCCTCAGCTACTTGAGGATCCATCTCTCTGCAGAACCTGGGCATCCTCTGCTTCTGAAAATTGTGCTATGTGCTCAGCTGTCGTGCACTCTCCGCTGCTAGGGTTGGTAGTATCGGTGGCTCAGCATGTAGTGGTACCGTTGGTGCCTCTGCTGTAACTGGGGCCTTCACCAAGACCTCATCGCTCGGTGGGCTACCATCTCGCATGTATCTAGGAACCCTCGCTCGCTAACTTAATGGGATCATCCTGAAAAAAAATAGGTGTGCCACAGTCAAACAGTATAACTGGTGATCTAATTCAATGTAATCAAAAAGAAAACTATTGAGACACACACACAATCATTGTCTTCATGTACTGAGTCCAAAATCAGAGGGAAAGGACCTGGTGTATGGATACGTCGGCTGTCGCACCAACATTGGACTCCCTGGACTGAAAACAACACTCAATACTCTTAACACTATTGCTTCAAATAAAGGAAGGATCACGGTCCTGAGTTTTGTGGTAGAACAGACTCCTCTGATATCAATTTGTCATGACTCGTCCTCGGAGCCCGTACCGTGACTACCCCAAGCCCGCCTTCCATAGGCGAGGGCCTAGCGACTAGCACCAAATGCATAAATCTCAAATGAAAGGGAAGGAATTGCCTTTATAATGTAAACAAACATAATAGAGTACGCAAGTGAAGTAAGCACTATGTAAAACTGAGTACAAAAGTAAGTGCTAAAATGTAAATTGGCCAGTATGAAAACCCAACTGAAAGTACAGTTCAATTGAAAGGAATGTACAAATGAAGCAAGTAAAACAGGAACACCGAGTCATCCTCCGGACATCCCACTTGATGGGTGGGTACAGATAGACTCCTCGGCTCCTCAAGTCCGGGTGTCCACTCTATGTACGTCCCACCAAGTGGTCCACCTCTGGGTACCGTCTAGATCCACAGTCCTCCACCTAAATTAGTGTTGTCCATCTTCTACATCAAACGAAACGTAGTGCGGGCATAGCCCGTGCATGGATGAGTATACGATACCCAGTAGGGACCCCGAGACCCCTAAAGATCTCCCAAATTCCACAAAGTATAAACCACAAAGAAAAGATACAAACAAAAAGTATCAACCAACTCTAACTAGGTATATGATCATACATATACCTTAGTCAACAATTGCAATGACTACAATTCTCAAGCCAAAGTACAACCTAGTTCACACAAGAAAAACACAACCTCGTCCACAATGGAAAACACAACCCAATCCACACTAGAAAGCAAGTCAATCACATTGATGATAATGATTGAATTTAAGGCTCATCTCACATAGGTATACTCTTCGTATAACTTTAGAGAGGATCAGATGAAGCCACTGATTCATCTAAGCTATTGGACCCACATAGGGTACAAGACCATATACTCTTCCAGACCCACTCATGATACCAGTACAGAGGTCAAATATTTCCGGACTCACGTAGGATACCAGAATAGTAGTCATCGATGTCGAACCCATATAGGATCCCAGTATAGTCGTCCTCGCTGTCGAACCCACAGATGATCCAAGAACAATAATCCCCGCTGCTGAACCCACGAAGGATCCAAGTACAGTCTTCCTCGCTGTCGAACCCACGGAGGATCCAAGTACAGTCGTCCGTGCTTCTGAACCCATAGAGGGTCCAAGTACTGTCTTCTTTACTACCGAACCCACAGAGGATCCAAGTACAGTCCTCATCGCTGCCGAACTTACAGAGGATCCATCTACAGTCTTCTTCACTACCGAACCCACAAAGGTTCCATGTACAGTCGTCTTCCCTATCGAACCCACGAAGGATCCATGTACAGTCATCGTCGCTGCCAAACCCCCGTAGGATCCAAGTACAATCGTCTTTGCTACCGTCGCAGCCACCTCTAGGGTTCCCACACACATCACACTCTATTACATGAGGTTCCACTCCTCAAGCAAGAGATTCTATACTTCAACAGTCACAAAGTCCAGAGTTGATGTATTCCAAAGTTCTGTCTCGTCAAAAGAAACCCAACGTGATTGATGGTGCGTCAATCAGACGCCTAGTATGAGAGTTATTGGCTTTTCCGTTCCAGGGGCCCAGTTGGTTTTTAAGTTTAAACCAAACTGATCGTACTCCAACTACATCTGAACGTCAAGTGGAGTAAGCCAAAAGAACCGTCTCACCAATATTCTTTAAATGCAGTTGACAACACGTCAAACGGACATCTGGTCCTAAATATATAAGTGTTACCGCTCCAAGGGCCCGGTTGGTTTCAGTTTTGAACCAACCTGGCCAAACTCAAACTTTTTGGAAACATTGATTGTAATATAATGAAACAACTGCTTTGATCCAAAGATTCCTACACAACTAAAAGTGTGTCAATCAGAGGTCCTTATCTCATGTTATGGGAAAATGACTGAAACGGTCTGATTTGGGGGGTCTAGGCCTGGCCCAACCCCTCCTCGTTCGGCCCAAATCAGTTCGACGTGACTCGGGACCTGGTTTGGCCTGGCGGGATGTGGTTCGGCCCGGATGGGCAAGGCCCGGCTGTGCCGGCACAACACGATCCGCGTGACCCACGTCGGCCCAGCAGAGGGGCCACGCTGACTCGGCCAGCGAGCCGAACGGGGGTGCGGCCCCCGCATTCTGCGGACATGGTGCCAGGTTGGCGCCACGGTTCACCATGATCACGTGTAGCCGGGAGAACTGCCCTCTCCATCATCGTTTCATCCGCTGTGGGTTTCTGCCGCCCGTACGCTGGGGCGCCGCCGCTGCGCTGGCATGGTGCGCCGGCAGTGTCTTCCACGGAGCACCAGACATGCTCCGATGGTCCATGTTTCCCAATGTATGCGCCTATATCCCACTCGAGACCCACTCTTCAATGAGACAGCTTCTACACACTATTTCGGTCCCATTTCATCATCACCAATCTGTACGCGCACAAACAAATAATCTGCGGAGGGTCGTCAGGCCGTGTTTTTTTGGCCCGCTCCCTCTACATTTGCCAATAACAATTTTCCAAGGATAAACAAGGTTTCACATTGTACTAAAAACAAATTAACCCGAATTACAATAAAACAATCCATTCAACATTTTTCCCGCAAAGAGCTATTCCCAACCCGCAAAAGAATTCATTTTCGGATCAACTTGATAATGAGTTGACCCGTATTATTTATTTTAGAAGGGATGAATCATGGGAAAATAGCATACTCAAAGTAAATAAACCCCTACCTGAATTCAGTGGAATCCATAGCAGACAAAGGAAGGAATTCTGCGTTTGATTTCATTCAACGTTTTTCACCGCTCCTCGTCCTCCGGATCATTTCCCCAAACAGTTGTCGCATTGTCTGTTCTTCATTGAAGGATGACGTTGTCGGCACATTGCCTAAGATTTCCCCATGTTCGACAAATCATTCGCTAACTGATTGATTAAATCAAAAGGGAAACAGACTCCACATTTAGCTTATTAATATGGATTATTAATGAACCAATATTAAAGCACCGTTAATTATGCGAGCATTTTAGTTTCACAACAAAATAAACATATCATTTAAATGCATTATCTAATGACCACCGTTACACTGTTGTTACGGAAACTATCTCTCAACGGTCGAAGGAAGAATAAAATAACTCATTTCGTTATTTCATTATTTTTTCAAAATGTCCATGATTTAACTTTATCTTCTGACTCCTGCCAACTAATATTATGTTTCACCTATCCGAATCATAGTGCAATGGGCTCATCGGTGCCCCCAGATTTCAATTCTGAGCACTGGTTCAGAAGATAGATAAACCCCCTCATTAGTTCATTGAACGTACATGAGATAAACTTTTGAAATTCATTCCAGGCACATCAGGCCTCGGAATCAGGTTCCATTAGAAACTACACACTCGTAAAATTCAAATGAAATTAAAAAAACAATTTCCCCGTAATTTCCGAGTATTTACATTGAAATTTATGACACGTTATCTGAAATTCCATATAAGAATTTATATCAAGCTAACAAAAACCCATAATTGAAATATAAAATCCCAAGAACATCCACCATAAAGAAATAATAAATATTATTAGCGATTAAAAACATTAATATAATCATAAAATTAGTTTTTTGAGGAAATAATTCTTAAACTACTAGCTTTGTTAAAAAACGATTAATCCTTGTGTCCAAAACAATGCCCGTAATGGTGTAATCATAGATCTAGTGAAGTATTGTTTCAAGAACAAGGATTAAAAACACCTATAATACTTTTTTGGACTCATTAATCTATCTTCATTAGAGAAACCATCATATAATATCTCTCATGCCTAGAAGAACAATATTATTGAGGGAGGGGAGTTATTCATTTTAAATTTATTAAATGAATTAACCCTATGCAGTACACCCTACCAATGATTACCCCTCACCAATCACCAATAATTGGAAATAATTTTGTCATTAAAAGTGTAACAGCCTCATCCATAACTCAACCATGTAAATATATTTTTTATCTTAGGTTTCTCAATGGTGTTATTTATTTTTTCAAAATAAATATTATTCATGGTTCCAATAAAAACTTATTCATTTGATAATTTTTTTAATATTTTTAGTATCACCCCACTCAAGTTCCCTAGGTCATGGAATCCCAAAACAAATCAGTTCTTGGATTCAGAAGTATTCTATGAAATATTACAAAGTATTACATAGAAAACCCAATTCATTACATTATTTTTAACAAAAATATTTTCTTCCTTAAAAAGGGAATTCCAAAGAACAAAGAAGAATAATGACCTCTTAACTAGGTGTCCCACACTAGCATTAACTTTCAAAAGCTTCATGTATAGTCAACATACATGAACATAGGGAAACTATAAGCCCATTAAGGTTTTTCTCATAGATAATAACTCTACACTAAATTCACAATTTATTCAGGATGTCATTGTGAAAATTATAATTTATATTTCACCTCAAGTGTGTCAAGTGGAAAAAACACATCACCACCTAATAGGTCGCCTATGGGTTCAAAGGCATGACACCTATCTAACGGAAAAAATAATAGAGGGAAGGGTATATAATCCTTAGGGATAGATTACAGCTCTAACCAACACATCTTAACCACAATGAGAAGGAGTCTCACTAAACATGAGATCACATCATTAAAATATAAGGGATTCTATTGTTAGTCATTAATGACCCCAAATAAAATATATCATACCTCAACCACTTATAAAGAACAGGCACATAACATGACCAACGTCGTGCCAACATGTGAAAATTGAATCATGTCTTCTAGCTCTCGAATGGTCTACTTGCATAGTCTATCCACCGCACTCATGGGTGAACCACTGAGGGAGGGAAACCACTCAGTTCTTCATCTCACTAAAAAATGGTTTAATTTTCCATCCTCAAAATAATGACGTACCCCAATTTTTTTTAATTTTTTAATTTTTTAATGAACATGTATAGTAAATATATAGTAACACAATACATTGAAAACAAAAACTCCATGTAATTCATCTCTGTCCCCCATAAAAATTTAGCGATAACCACCTTCAATATGAGAAACTCCACTCAATACCCAACCATAAGGTATTAATGAAATAATTCAACCACTCTATCACCATCCTTTATAATATTGGACAAAGTGAATTATATAATGTATCTTCTACAACCCTTCCAATGGTCTACCAACACTCTTAATATTGAGAGAATAGGTATCAGGGAGTGGATATTCTATGTATTGATTCAATAATCATGTGATTTCCATAAATCATAAATTATCGAAGAATTTTTACAAATATACCCCACTGTCTCATATACAAAACCATTCATGCTAATAATAGTTGGATACTACCCTGACTGAATCCATTTAAAAATTCTAAGAATGTTAATGATACTATTCTACCAGTATCTCAACACCATAAGGGAATCCAATTACCTAATGAAGTCACCTTAAATCCCATCAAAAACAAAACCAACATTGAGTTGTTTATATCAAATCATTAAGTCAAAATTTGATTAAAATCATGACCTAATCCTCTGGGTAAAAAATTATTCTACAGTTAGGTGTGTGTACTACCCTATGATACTCACCAAAATTATGCAATAACAACCACTCCAAACCTTCTATATTATCTCATTAATGTATTATAATGTATGGTTTCCCAAAAAAACAATGGGGTTTGTGAAGACCATTTTTTTAATATCTTCTAACCATACCATTATATCTACAACTAATTAGGTTCATCTGATATTCTTTCAAAGATATTGGGTCACCCCTCATTCAAGCCCACATTAATAATCATTCTCTATAGCAAGGTAATCCCATTTCATTTTCAATAAGGACACCTACACACTTATCTGCCATTTTAGGTACTATAATCTCATTGAATCTACTACCCCATGGGTAATACTAGCCAACTAAAAATTAAATTGATATACCCTCCAATGAATGAGATCATCCTTCCCAAACTAGGATCACTTCATATCCAACAAAAAAAACTCCATCTCATTAATCTAGAAGTACTTCTACCCCAATCGATAACAATCATATTAGCATGGATTGTGGGAAACCAATCCACAGTAAAGGGAACATTATCGTGTCCCTCAGCCCCTATAGAAGAAGATTACAATGTGTGGCCCTATTTCACATCATAGAGTCGGGTTTTACCATTGATAGAAAAATATAATCACTAATACAATTTGTAGTTGAATCCAAAATGGGGTCACGAAAAATGGATTCAACTGGTATGACATGGTCATGAAAAGGGGACACAATATTAGAAATTTTTATATCAGGACTAGTTTAATATACAACCGAGGAAAGGATGTTATCATCTATACCATGAGACACACATGAATCCTCTATGAGATCCTATATCATAGGACTCATCCCTTCCATTCCCACCATATTTCCCAATATAGTCCCAACTCTAAAACATTATCACACAAAACACCTGAAACAATCGTGTTGTAGAAACTCATCATCAACACCTCGTTACAATCCAAATTGGGAAACTGTAAATCTCTTTCATGGATTGGGATCAAATTAGAAAACACATCCGGATGGAGGAATTGTACATCTTCCTTGTACCTCTAAATTCAAATCAAATAGAAACACATAGGGAAACACCATTTCCAAATTTCACCCTAAAAATCCTATACAACGAAATGGTATGTCTAATGTACCCCAATCCCAAATCACTTGTAAAAAAGATGAACATATTTTGGGCATACCACTAACCCTTCGTTGATCCTCATGGTCAAAACCACCCACTACATGAGTTGAGACCCAAAGCTTGACGTACATGGACATTACATTACTTTTTCAGAATACTTAATACATAAAAAAATAGACACACAAGGACTATAATAGTTTTGTGACTTTTGGAAACATGGAACATAATCTTCTAATCTTGGTCAAAGATCCTCAACATCTCCAATAAAGATATTCCCTTTTTTTCTTACCTTAAACCTTTCCTTATATCCTGGTGAAAAGAAAATATAAAAATGGTGAGCTCATATTCTCAGTAAGGGAAAACATAGTGAACACAAAACAATCCATAAACATTTGAAAGAAAAAACATGAACATGAAATTTAAACATTAAAATCATGAGAAAAGACATAAATCGTGGAAGTAGGGAAGGAATATATCATAATCGAAGATCAATCATGATAAAATATAATGGGAATAAAACATGTAATTGTGGAAACCATTCATCAAATGTTATTATTTCTATAGTAGCCAAGACATTGCTACCAATACTATCTTAGTGGACAAAGTCCCTTTTTGAATTGAGTTCACTCCTCGTTTCAGTCCTGTAACACTGAACCAGATTAACTTACAGTTCCAGACATGTCTATCTCATGAGATAAAAATCATTACCCAATGTATTGGAGGGATATATAGGTCCCACCCATCTCATAATGATATCATTCTTACTTGTGCCACAAAATAAACATACATCATTCATAATAACCCAATGAATAAAATGGGTTTTATAAACATCATCCCATTATCACATAATCCATATAAAAGAAATGGATATCATTTCATAATAAAATGTGAAACCATGTAAATAATAGAGGCATTATACATGAAATATACACTTATGAAATAATGTCATCTTAGATGGAAAAATGGTTTTGATAAAACACTTGAAATGAATTCTTGAGGGAAATATCCATTCTTCTTCAAAATCATTTTCATTTCAAAAAATGCCATGTAATTTTGAACGAAAGGGGTTTTGTTGAAAATAATCATGAAATATGGTTGAGTAAGATTTATAAAAATAATGAGTTATGAAACCGTAAAAATCCGTTCATGCCATATAAGTTAAAAAAACATTCTTCTCGTACTTTTGACGGAGAAGTCAAAAAAGTACCTCATAACTTAAATAAAAGATTGATTCCTTACATACCATGTAGTAAAAATAAAAAATGGGTAAAATTTACTTTAAACATACATGAAAAAACTTTTATGAAACATGGACATGTATGATAGAAATAACCCTAGTAAATACTCACGGATAAGCAATCTCGGATAAAAATGAGATTTGCAAAATTATCCCTAACCTTAGGTCAGATATTCTTCGTATGGATCCGAACCTCCTGTATAATGATTTAAATAAGGTCATTTAATTATTACATAATCATATTCATTGTTATGTTATCATATATGTTTCACTTATCACTTTATATTACCTGTTCTTTTGTAAATTGCATGTTAAAGCAGCGTTTTAGGTAAAATCATTTCATTTATCGTATGTGTATCAACTTGTCATTCTTGATATTATTACTTATATCCAGATTTACATAATTCCAGAATGTAAAACATTATTTATATATACATATATATTATAGATCTATAAAAGGAATGAAATACAACGTTCATGGAGACGGTAGACTGTACGTACGCATGAACGTTGTTTTCGTTTCCTTACTGAATTGAATGGAATTAAGTAGATGACATACATGTATATTTATAAATAAATCTAGTATCATTATTATGTAAATATATTTCATGATTACTTATTATATATAAATTATAATAATTCACGAATGGTTAACATTGAGAATGAATCCCATCGCATCGTGGAGACGGTAGTTCGTACGTACGCACGAGCGATGATATCAATCCCATGATCGTGGAATTCTATTGAAGTGTAAGTATAATATTTCAGAATCAAAATCAAATTACAATAATCATATATAGTTATTTATTTACACCATTATACCAATCCAAGTAAGGGGGTGGTCGAAAACAGATTACACCACGGCGTGGAGTCGTTATTTCATATGTATGCACGCACAATGATTTCTTTTTCTATAGGATGGATAGAAGGTGAAATAGGGTTGTTTCATATTTATAATAACATATCAGTATATGGGTGATACTTATGTTATTACTTTAAAATGAAACAACTAATGAAGAATAGGTATAAGAAGAAATAAAGATGAAATAATCTGTAACGGACATTACCTCTCCTCTGAAGCACCTTTTTGAAACCTCCTCTTAGGGTACTAAAATTGGTATTTCAAGAAGTCTAGGACCTCCAGAATGTTTCCTGGGATGTTTATAAGGGAAATGGGCAGGGTTTGGATGTAACGCCCTGACCCCATCTACCCAGAGTCGGTGCATTACTTCGTAACATTGGCATGATCACAAAAGATCAAGTCTCGAAAGACCGATTAGTTTAGTAGCCTTGGAAACACTAGATACGTTCATAAATGTTACATTACATCATAAAGTGAAAAACAACAATAACAAAGTCTCCATATTCCACACTCATATCTTCTTATGACTATCCCTGTAGGTCATTCATAAAATACTTCTTCACATCCTGGAAAATATTAAAACATTGAAAGGGGTGAGCTCCGATGCTCAGTAAGGATAACATTATTGCGGAAGCGTTCATAAATAAAAATTAACATTTAAGGAAATGTATAACTAAAAAAAGCCTTTTTAAACTTGAACTTCAGCATAATATGGCAATAATAAAATTAAATAATGCCATTTACTTACTCACATGGATATTCTACTAGTCGAATAATCACATGCAATATCAATAACCACATTCATAATGATTGAATGTATAATGCCAGACTATCATAACCACGTAGCCAAGGCCTCGTGCCATGACCACAAATAAGATTTTGTCAAGGACTCGTGCCAGGACACTAGTTTGTCTCATGAGACCTACCGATGCATCGAGGAGCTATAGCGGGCTCCACCCATTAATTATTAAGTCCAATGCATTCCTCATATGAACATGTTTAAACATATCATAAACCATAACATAATCGTATCACATAAAACTTCCATAAAGTAAACATAAAATGTCCACATTTTAATAAGATATCAATACAACAAATTTATATAATAAAAACACTTTCAAAACCATTTTCAATTCCAAAATAAAAGAAAATTAAAACTTGGTATTTATTTTTCCTTTAAAAAAAGTTGTGGCTTGTAGAGGAAGCCGAAACTCAAATAATGGTTATGGTGGCGGAGAAGTCGTTGTCGCCGCATACGTAAGAAAAAACATTCCTTTTGTCATTTAGTAAAAGTGCTTCGTATAAAAAGATTCCTTTTGAATAAAAGTCAAATTCAAAGGGGTATATACACCGTATAAATGAATGGTGTGTATAAAACCAAATATGCCTCAATGAAAGGAGATTGAGACGAAGTCCTTATAAAGATCATTTTTAAAATTAAATAGATCTATTATGTGTATTCACTATAAGTACACATAAATAAAGTAAAAATACAAGATAGTACATAATAATATCATGACATAATTTAAAAGTAGGAGATTAAACCAAAGAATGGAAATTGGGTTAAGAAATTCCCTTACCTTGCGTCCTGTCTTGACTCGACCGTTCTTTAACCTCCTGAATAAAAAACTAGAGTTAATTTATAATTTCATAAGAACATTTTTCAAGTTTATTATCCCTTTTATATCACTTATTACCATGTTATGAACATTATGTAATTATTTAAGTTAATAACGGTCATTTTGTCGATCTTAGGTACTTGAGTCAAAAATAAGATTCTTATAATTACAAGTTGTTCATGTGGTGATATATCCATTCTATCCAGAATTATATTCAAGATATAGATATCATATATCTCATATATATCCAGTATATAAATGAATTTTTAATATTCCATAACGATTAGAGGTAATAAATGAAATGCACCGTTCATGTAGACGGTAAGCCGTACGTACGCATGAACGCTACTTTCATTTCAATTTCATATTTAAAGGAATTAAGTTATAATTATATAAATATATATTATAATTCCAGTATAATATAATGTATAATACCATTTACACTATCCTTTATACATCCCACATATGGCATTAATGATTCAAATCACTTTGAGGGGGCGGTGGTCCGCACTTCCTAAAATGAAAATATCGCTTTACCCATAATGGAAATCATAAAGGTATTACATAAATAAGAAATACATTATCATAAGAAAAACATAAACATAATATATATCATATATAAATATAGTGACACATAAATGGCCTCCTTCGAAGGTGTTATATGAGTGTTGAACATTCATCGTTTCGTGAGGTAGAAATTCACCATCCACAGAAACAATATGTTCTTTAACCATTAGATGTAGGTGTGTGTAGGTGTAACTCGAATAATTCTCATAAAAACATCCTAGTATATTGAGGATACTGGTGTTGTTACAAAAGAAATTAATAAAAAGATTTTAAGGTGTTGGAGAAGCAAAATAAAACAAAACAACATTAGAGAAGACATTACCTTAAAATCGGGTAACTCTTTTTGATTTGAGCCAAAGGCTTTCTTGGGAAGAGTTATGCCCAAAGTGAGGCTTCTATGAGTAATATAGGGAAGTTGGGAGAGTATTTGGGCAGATTTTTACCGATCCAAAAGTCTTTGATAGTGTGAGTAAGGTGGTAGTGGTGGGGGCCTTTTATAAGTGGAGAGGAGGGGCACTCTTGGAATGTAATGAAATGTTACTTTATTATACAATGATTTTAGGATTATAAAGGTCCCACACTTATATAATTAGAGGATAAGGTGATAAGGGTTCTAAATATTCTCATAAAATAGGCTTTTGACAAGTGTAATGCTTAGATTTTACATTATCCTTCCATTTTATTAAAATCGTTTATTAATGTGGTAATCGTTGCATCATCATGGTGTCATAATTAATTTAATTAATTTAATTTCTAAAAATTATAAAAACAATATAATTATTTAGGAAATCGTTTTATCTTTCTAATGAATATTTATAGTCAAAATTATGACTTGTATAACCCCATTTTAAAATTGTTTTAGTAATACGACTCATGTTTGTGACATTTTTATTTTAACATTAAATAAAAAGTTTTTAATGTCATTTTCCTACCAAAGTGGCTCCATCGGGTCACCAAGTTGACCCATGGATTTTTATGGTCGGCCATGACTCATCAAATAGGGGTAGGACAAGTGTAATGGTATTTTAAAATTTTTATAATATCATTTTTACCTTAAATTTCACTAATTACCTTTAATCGCGATTAATTAAACATAAAAGTTACTATTCACCAAAAAATTATTTTTCTCCCATTGAACCACATTTTACTTCTTAATGACAACCATGTATGTAGGATTTTTGAAAATCAAATCACAGAAGTGGTAATATTTAATTTAAATGAAAAATCAGTTATTTAACTACCACTTAGGAGTTTGACTATTCATCAAAAATTGATGTTTTTCAGAACAATGCCAACATTTCACCCTAAGCTATAATTGATATTACGAATTCAAAAATGATTTCTATTTTACAAAATTCCAATCATATAAGTTGCATTAATTAATTTTATAATTAATTCCCGCTGTCACAACAAATAGCGTGTTTTTAAGAAACAATATATATCAAAATATTGACAATTGTTTTTGTCTAATTTCAAAGTGAAATTAATTATAATTAACACCATTGGATAAAATGGTAAAAATATATTCTAATTATACATTAAAACCGCTCAATAGTATAATTTATCATGATAAATTATTTTGATTAAAAAAGTTGTTTTTATGTACTTTTCACTATTCATAAAAATTGGAAGTTCTCAGAAAATTACAAAAAATTCATCTTTGGATAATTTCGATTTTATGAATACAAAAATGAAGTCCATTTTGAAATATAAAATTTCTATAATTTTAAAAAGTGGGTATTACTATTCATAACAGCTACTTTGATTAGTCGCGGTGTGTTAGAACTCGAACTTGCGTACAATGCAAGCTATTACATTATTGAAAGAGAAGTGTATCGTGAAAGATTGGGGTGTTACATTCTCCCCTCCATCAATAAATTGCGTCCTCACAATTTGAAATTTTTCTTTGAAAATAAAAGGATGAAAATAGAAAATACCTTTGTGGAAAACCCACATCGGAAATAAGGTTAATAAAAATATAACTTTAAAAGATAGAAATAGAAGTACAAAGGTCACCCAAGATAGCCCATACTAGGATTATATGAAAACAAGGATATGGAAGAAAAACAAACCATCAAGGTTTGATGGAGTGTAGTATAAAACAGGATTAGGAGAATGTTAACCATAAGAAAATCAAAAACTTGTGATTGGTTAAATGGTCATTGAATCCCCAGTTGGAAAAGTTAACCGGCAACGTTTTTTTTAAGTTACCTTTTATAAAGTTGAGGAATTTATTTAGGAGATTTACTAAGTACGTAAGGGAATATACATACTTGTTATGTATACTTTCATTATTTTATAAATTTTTACCACAAACCCATCTTTTACTCCAAATGGTAACAGAACTCAAAAATATTATATTTATCCTAATTGTATAAGGTTGTAAATATTAAGACATACTATTTAGATTAGGAAAAATATTTTGTAATAACCAAGGAATTCCTGTAGGCTAGAGGTAGGTAATAAAGGCATGTCGTACTATGGTTGTGGGATCGATTCCTGCAGCTTTGTCCAATGCGACGGGTTATGCCCCACCCTGCAGGTTGTCCTTTTCCTAAAACTATAATATTATAATATTCCAAAAATAATCTTCAGAAATGTTCTATCCTTAAACAATACTATCCAAAGATCAAATTAATCCATTCCAACCTTTATAGTTATCCAAAATACCTCCGTACAGACGTTCTCTAAAGGGTCCTTAAATTCCAAAATCAATTATAACATTAGATTCCCTAAACAAAGTAATGTTTCTATTATTGTCACATAAAAAAACATGATTACCTTTGTCATATTAAAACATTAATGAAATTAACATGTAATGCAGTATAATCCTTATATATATATCACATTATTCTAATAACAATAATATAATCCATGAGTCCAAAAGCACCAATACCTTAATTATTCCGCTTCAACTGTAGTCACAACATAAGATTGGCCTTGATCCCTTGGCCTTTTTTAGGTATGTTTCCCTGACTCTTAGGACATTCATTTGCATAATGCCCCATTTCCCTTTAATTGTAGCATTCAACATTGATAGCCTTTTTCTTTCCCTTGCAATCACGCGCTTGGTGACCTTTTTCTCCACATTTATAACAAACTCCCATTCCTTTTAGGCAAGTACCAGGGTGATTCTTCCCACAATTATCACATAATGTGTAAAGACCCGTAAATTTCAAGGAAAGTTTTTTCTTAATTTTATTTGGAATCTTACAAGAACGCAGTTTCTGACGGCGCCTGATTCTGAGGCCCGGTGTGCCCGAAATCATTTTCCGAAGTTTGGCTCGGGTACGTTCAGTGAACGGACGAGCGGGTTTTTCTAACTTTTGAACCGGTGCCCAGAATCGAATTCTGAGGGCACCGATGAAATCGAAGCGCCAGTATTCCCTTAGAAACGCCTCTTCTGGAGTTGCGTTTGCTCGGGTGTGGTTTTTAATTTTCGGGCATAAAGTTAAGAAATAAAATAATTTTGCGACAACTTTATTTTATTTTACTTAAGCCGCTTGGAAGCCACTTGAAGCCACATAAAGGCGGCTTGAACTGAGTTGAACCGGATAGGATGCTATCCAAAAATATCCTACCCCCTTGGTAGGATATTTGCGAGGTGGGGCCCGCACGAGCCCCGCCGTTTCTTTTCGCTAGGAAACGCACCCGCGAAAACCCGTCTTAATGAAAGTCAACTGACGCGTTTCTTAAAATCTTAACAGACCATTTAATTGGGCGGTTTATTTCATGAATTAAATGGGCTGTTTCTTTCGTTGAATTAATTAAATGAATTGATGGATCGTTTCTTAACCAGTATTCAAATTCGTTGGCGTAATAATAAAATAAGGCCAACGCTCGACCTCTGGTTACTTGTGCATTGAGAAGATTTGAGAGGACCCTTGTATCTTCTTCTCCCTTGCGATGAACGCGAAGAACGCGAAGAACGCCGAACCCGGAAATCGACGACGCTTCCGTCCAAGATGTTCTTCCCCGCTCCGATCTCCGATCACCGACCGTTGAGGTGAGTGATTTCGGATTTCCTCGCAAGGTTCTTTTCTTTTGGATTTAATCACAGATTTAATTATTTATAATTTAAATCTGTTGTTCTTGGTCCGTTGAGCTCACCGACTCAACGCCGGATTCCGCGACGACGCGACGCCTTCCCGCGACGACGCGACGATCCCCCTCTTCCGCGACGAGCTTTTCCGCGAAGAACGCCCGCGCACGACGATCAACGAGGTAGGGATTTATTTTGGGATTTACCCCCCCTTTTTTATTTATTTCCGTGAACGTTCTTTAAAAATTAAAGAACTGGAATCAAAGAAACAATTTTATTTTATTAAAATTGTTGGTTCATGTGTTGAACATTTTATTTTCTCCCGTTGATTATCTCTAACGTGGAGGGTGCGGGCCAAACGAACAGGGCCCGACGACCCTCCGTCGTTCTTCGTTTTGTGCGGATTTGGCGGGCGACGACGGAACATGCCGCAACGGATGTTTGATGATCCCGCAGTAAAGAACGGAACCCGGGAGGAACAACGGCGCAGGCGGGAAGGAAAACGGGCCACCGGAGCGACTCCGGCGGCCCGCAGAAGCCGGTGGCGGCGCGGGTCGCCGGCGCGGCAGCGCCGGCGGCCGGAGGCGGCGGCACCCCGCGGGCGTCCAGCGCGACACCCCGCGGGTGCCGCGGGGTTGTCGCGCGGCACCCCACGGGTGTACATCTCGGCACCCCGCGGGTTCCGCGGGTGTCTAGCGCGACACCCCACGGGTGCCGCAGGGTTGTCCAGCGCGACACCCCGCGGGTGCAGCGGGGTTGTCACGCGGCACCCCGCGGGTGCTGAGGGGTTGTCACGCGGCACCCCGCGGGTGCGGCGGGTGCCGCGGGGTTGGCACGCGGCACCCTGCGGGTGTCCAGGGCGGCACCCCGCGGGTGTCGCAGGGTTGTCACGCGGCGCGTCCGGCTGTCTGGCCGACACCCCGCGGGTGCCGCGGGGGTGTCACGCGTGGCGGCGTCTTTCCCCCTCGTCGGCCGCTCGGCCGAGCCGAGCCGGACCGGCCCTGGCAGGGCCTACCGGCTCGGAGCCGACCCGGTTCGAGCCAACCAGGGTGGGTCGGGCCGGGTGGCACGGGCCCGGACCCCCCGTCTTCGGACGACATTCGTTCAAACGCCCGTAACCTGAGCTACGGGCCTCCAAACGACTCGCCGTCAGCGGCAACGCAATACTTGGAGCGAGTCGGTCGTTTCGGTTTATCGCACTCAAAGTTTCGGAATACTTTGTGTTCGGCCGGATTGGTTCGTACATGAAACCAACCGGGCCCTCGGTGCGGAAACACTCATATCTTGAGCTACGGACGTCTGATTGACGTACCGTTAGCTTTGTTAGTTTCCTCTTAGTGAGACGGATCTTTTGGCTCACTCCACCCGAGGTTTGGATGCAAGTGGAGTACGGTCGGGTTGGTTTTGCCTTAAAAACCAATCGGGCCCCTGGGACGAAAAATCCAATAACTCTCAGACCGGGCATCCGATTGACGCGCCGTCTATTGCGTTGAGTTCCTCTTGATGAGACGGAACTTTTGGCATCCTCCGCCCGAGTTTTGGATGCCGATGGATAGTGGCCGAGTTGGATCGCACTGAAATCCAACCGGGCCCCTGGAACAGAAAAGCAGATATCTTTCAGACCAGACGTCCGTTTGACGAACCGTCAGAGGCATTGGTGATCACGTTGAAAAATGGTCCCTATGAGTATACCCTGTGAGTGTTCTGGGTATAGTTGAGTTACGGCCGGATTGGTTCGCTCACGAAACCAACCGGGCCCCTAGGACGAAAAGGCTAATAACTCACAGACCGGGCGTCCGATTGACGCGTCGTCTGTTGCGTTGAGACCCCTATGATGAGGTGGTCCTTATAGATACTTCCTTGCGGGACTTTGTGATACTTGGAGTATCGACCAGTAGCTCGTGGAGAGGACCCTCCCGGAGACGAGCGGGCGGAGCACGGAGACCGTGTAGCTGACTGAGACCCGACGACTGCTGATCGAACGACTCGGTGTGTGACAGAGGTGCGCTTGGTTGTAGCGGCACATGGGAGCGCTTGGTTGTAGCGGCAGACCCATGAAAGAGGTGCGCTTGGTTGTAGCGGCACATGGGAGCGCTTGGTTGTAGCGGCAGACCCACAACAGAGGTGCGCTTTGTTGTAGCGGCACATGGGAGCACTTGGTTGTAGCGGCAGACCCACGACAGAGGTGCGCTTGATTGTAGCGGCACATGGGAGTGCTTGGTTGTAGCGGCAGACCCACGACAGTGGTGCGCTTGGTTGTAGCGGCACATGGGAGCACTTGGTTGTAGCGGCAGACCCACGACAGAGGTGCACTTGGTTGTAGCGACACATGGGAGCGCTTGGTTGTAGCGGCAGACCCACGACAGAGGTGCGCTTGGTTGTAGCGACACATGGGAGCGCTTGGTTGTAGCGGCTGGCCCACATTACTCGATAGGTGGAGTAATACAGCAGTCTTAAGTTAGTGGGCAGTACCTCGGAGTTGTGACAGGACCACTGTACACTCCAGAGATGGAGCTCTTCAGTAGTTACGGTTTCGATGATGAAAATCCTGGTTTGAGCTGAGACTTTTGACCTTGTGTTTTCCTCATGATTGAGATGGGTTACTTGATAACTTAGGTATATGTATGGGAATATATCTAAGTATAGGCTATCTGTTGAGATCTTCTTGTGGGTATCTTTGTTGGTTTTAGTGAGACCTTGAGGGTCTCGGGGTCCCTACTGAGTATCGTTATACTCACCCCTGCACGGGCTATGCCCGCACTACTTTGTGTTGGTTTCAGACGACGGACAGCGTGGATCGTGGCTGAGGCTTGTAGAGCAGGATGGTACCTGGAGGTGGACCACTGGGCGGGACGTGCTCGGAGCGGACGGTGGGACCCGAGGAGCATTGGAGCTATCTGTACCCACCCTTCAGGTGGGATTTCTAGTGGACAGCTCGGTGTAGCGGCTTTTACTTTACAGTTGTTGTTTTCCCTTTCGAGTTGTACTTTACTTTCAGTTGGGTTTGTATACTGGCCCATTACATTTCCGCACTTCATTTGTTCTCTGTTTTTACTTAGTGTTTACTTTTCCGCTTGCTTAATCTGTGGAGCTTGTTTACATTACAAAGGCAATGCCTTCCCTTTTTACCGGGATTTTCGCCTTGGTGCTAGTCGCCAGCCCCAGGCCTATGGAAGGAGGGCTTGGGGTAGTCACGGCACGGGCCCCGTGGACGGGTCGTGACATAATGGAAAATCCTTCTTTCCATTTTTCCCTTTATCCATCTCGTGGTCCACCGTTCTCTTCTTCTCTTGCTTTACTTTGTTGTCATAAGACTTAGAGAATTCATTTTCTGTCTTGATAGCACACGAGACTATATCTTTGTATGTTGAGAATGATTGTGATACTAATGCTCGACGGAGAAATGGTTTTAACCCATCAATGAAACGATCAATCTTACTTCTTGGGTTACGTATATAATCTGCAGCATGCCTCGCCAACCTTGTAAAGTCATCCTCATACTTTGCGACATTCTCATCCTCCTTCTGCCTCAGACTCAGAAATTGCCTTTCCATATATGCTCGATGGTCATGTGGAAATTTGTTTTCTAAGAAAATTTCCTTAAACTCCCTCAATTCCATACTTGATACTTCTTCATCTTCCTTTGTGTTTTGAATTAGCGACCACCATTGATCGGCATCTCCAGTGAGGCGGTAAACTACCATGATAACCTTTTCCCTTTCACTACTCCCCAAGGCGCGGAATATTTTCTCTAACGAGTTTATCCATTGCTTAGCTACTAATGGATTTGTACCCCCATTAAATGTTGGTGGTTGTTTTCCTCATGAAGCGGTCTAACATTGATCATCCACGTTGCAGATCAGGGTGCTCCATACGAGTAAGGTTATTATTCATAACCTGAGTGAGTTGTCCCAGTATGGTAATAAGTTGATCAGCACCAGTTGTATCTCCAGCTCCACAATAATTATATTGAGCAGGAGGGCAATCCCTACACGAAGTGCGTGCATTGATACAGTTTCGATTCCTTCCACTAGGCGCCATTTCTAAACAATGACATAAACTAGAATATTTTATGATTCAAAATACATAATTCCATACTTATAAAATAAGTAACATAAATTGAACTATTTATGGATATAATCCATTATCATAAAAATGTTTTCTCTGAGGAAGTATATACTCATTACCCTTCATAGTGGTTTGTAAAGAAAGCGAGAATTATCCTAAGCATATCATCCGGGAGTGTCATAACCAAGAGTGCAACAAGGCCCATTGTCGTGCACCAGTTCCTATTCAAGTCTAGCTCAAAGTGGTGTTTTCGGGTTTTAACACTATTTACATCTATGCCAGAGCCACCTCTACCTGCTCGTATCCAGACAGGGATGTATTGCTCAGAAAACTCACAAAATCTCTATAATACCAAAATTCTAGGAAGCACTCCTATACTTATCCTCAAAGTCTATCTTCGGGCTGTGTGCTCTAATCAGAGTTTAACTAAATCTAGCTTCCATGGTTAGTACTAAACTGCCTCTGATACCAACTGTAACGCCCCGACCCTAGCAGCCCAGAGTCGGTGCATTACTTCGTAACATTGGCATGATCACAAAAGATGAAGTCTCGAAAGATCGATTAGTTTAATAGCCTTGGAAACACTAGATACGTTCATAAATTTTACATTACATCATAAAGTGAAAAAGAAAAATAACAAAGTCTCCATAGTCCACAATCATATCCTCTTCTGACTATCCCTACAGGTCATTCATAAAATACTTCTTCACATCTTGGAAAATATTAAAACATTGAAAGGGGTGATCTCTGATGCTCAGTAAGGATAACAATACTGCGGAAACTTTCATAAATAAAAATTAACATTTAAGGAAATGTACACTAACACAAAATCCTTTTTAATCTTGAACTTCATCATAATATGGAAATAATAAAATTAAATAATGCCATTTACTTACTCAAATGGATATTCTACTAGTCGAATAATTACATGCAATATCAATAACCACTTTCATAATGATGGAATGCATAATTCCAGACTATCATAACCACGTAGCCAAGGCCTCGTGCCAAGACCACAAATAATATTTTGTCAAGGCCTCATGCCAAGACACTAGTTTGTCTCATGAGACCAACCGATGCATCGAGGAGCTATAGCGGGCTCCACCCGTCACTTATTATGTCCAATGCATTCCTCATATGAACATATTTAAACATATCCTAAACCATAACATAATAGTATCACATAAAACATCCATAAAGGAAAAATAAAATGTCCACATTTCAATAAGATATCAATACAACAAATTGATATAATAAAAACACTTTCAAACACATTTTAAATACAAAAACAAAATAAAATTAAAACGTGGTATTTATTGTTCATTTAAAAAAAATTTATGGCTTCTAGAGGAAGCTGAAACTCAAATAATGGTTACGGCGGCGGAGAAGTCATTGTCACCGCATACGTAAGAAAAAACATTCCTTTTGTCATTTAGTAAAAGCACTTCATATAAAAAGATTCATTTTGAATAAAAGTAAAAGTCAAAGGGGTTTATACACCGTATAAATGAATGGTGTGTATAAAACCAAATATGCCTCAATGAAAGGAGATTGAGACGAAGTCCTTACAAAGATAATTTTTAAACTGAAATAGATCTATTATGTGTATTCACTATAAGTACACATAAAGAAATTACAAATACAAGATAGTACATAATAATATCATGACATAATTTAAAATTAGGAGATTAACCCAAAGAATGGAAATTGGGTTAAGAAATTCCCTTACCTTGCATCCTCTCTTGACCCGACCGTTCTTTAACCTCCTGAATAATAAACTAGAGTCAATTTATAATTTCATAAGAACATTTTTCAAGTTCATTATCCCTTTAATATCACTTATTACCATGTTATGAACATTATGTAATTATTTATGTTAATAACAGTCATTTTGTCGATCTTAGGTACTTGAGTCAAAAATAAGATTCTTATAATTACAAGTTGTTCATGTGGTGATATATCCATTATATCCATAATTATATACATGATATGGATATCATATATCTCATATATATCCAGTATATACATGAATTTATTATATTCCATAACATTTAGAGGTAAGAAATGAAATGCACCATTCATTGAGACGGTAAGCTGTACGTACGCATGAACGCTACCTTCATTTCCATTTCATATTTAAAGGAATGAAGTTATAATTATATAAAGGTATATTATAATTCCAGTATAATATAATGTATAATACCATTTACTCCATACTTTATACATCCCACATATGGAATTAACTATTCAAATCACTTTGAGGGGGCGGTAGTCCGCACTTTCTAAAATGAAAATATCGTGTTTACCCATAATGGAAATCATAATGGTATGACATAAATGAGAAATACAGAAGAATAATAAAGAAATAAACATAATATATATCATATATAAATATAGTGACATCTAAATGGCCACCTTTGAAGGTGTTATATGAGTGTTGAACAATCATTGTTTCGTGAGGCAGAAATTCGCCATCCACAGAAACAGTATGTTCTTTAACCATTAGATGTAGGTGTGTGTAAGTGTAGCTCGAATACTTCTTATAAAAACATCCTAGTATATTTAGGATACTAGTTTTGTTACAAAATAATTGAATAAAAAGAGTTTATGGGGTTGGAGAAGCAAAATAAAATAAAACAACATTAGAGAAGACATTGCCTTAAAATAGGGTAACTCTTTTTGATTTGAGCCAAAGGCTTTCTTGGGAAGAGTTCTGCGCAAAGTGAGGCTTCTAGGAGTAAGAGAAGGAATTTTGGGAGATTATTTGGGAAGAGGTTGGCCGATCCAAAAGGATTTGATTGTGTGAGTAAGGTGGTAGTGGTGGGGGCCTTTTATAAGTTGAGAGGAGGGGCACTCTTGGAAAGTAATGAAATGTTACTTTATTATACAATGCTTTTCGGATTATAAAGGTCCCAAACATATATAATTCTAGGATAAGGTGATAAGGGCTCGAAATAACCTCATAAAATAGGCTTTGGACAAGTGTAATGCTTAGATTTTACATTATCCTTCCATTTTATTAAAATTGTTAATTAATGATGTAATTGATGCATCATCATGGGGTCATAATTAATTTAATTTATTTAATGACTAAAAATTAAAAAAAGTATCATGATGTAGGAAATCCATTTAGCTTTCTGATTAATATTTATAGTCAAAAATATGACTTGTATAACCCCATTTGAAAATTTTTTTAGGACAACGACTCATGTTTGTGATATTTTTATTTTAACATTAAATAAAAAGTTTTTAATGTCATTTTCCTACCAAAGTGGCTCCAGGGGGTCCCCATATTGACCCATGGATTGTCTTGGTCGGACATGACTCATCCAATAGGGTTATTACAAGTGTAAAGGTATTTTCATATTTTTATAATATCATTTTTATATTAAATTTCACTAATTACCTTTAATCGAGATTAATTAAACTTAAAAGTTACTATTCACCAAAAAAATTATTTTAATCCCATTGAACCACATTTTACTTCCTAATGACAACCATGTATGTCGGATTTTTGAAAATCAAATCACAGAAGTGTTAATATTTCATTTAAATGAAAAATCAGTTATTTAACTACCAATTAGTGGTTTCACTATTCATCAAAAATAGAAGTTTTTCAGAACAATGCCAAAATTTCACCATGAGCTATAATTGATATTCTGAATTCAAAAATGATGGCTATTATAAAAAATTCCAAACATATAAGTTTCATTCATTAATTTTATAATTAATTCCCACTGTCACAACAAATAGCATGTTTTTAAGAAACAATATATATCAAAAGATTGACAATTGTATAGGTCTACTTTCAAAGTGAAATTAATTATAATTAACACCATTGGATAAAATTGTAAAAATATATTCTAATTATACTTTAAAACAACTCAATATTATAATTTATCACTATAAATTATTTTGATTAAAAAAGTTGTTTTTAAGAATTTTTCACTATTCATAAAAATTGGAAGTTCTCAGAAAATTACAAAAAATTCAACATTGGATAATTTCGATATTAAGAATACAAAAATGAAGTCCATTTTGAAATATAAAATTTCTATAATTTTAAAAAGTGGGTATTACTATTAATAATGGCTACTTTGATTAGTATCGGTGTGTTAGAACTCGAACTTGTGTACAATGAAAGCTATTGCATTATTAAAAGAGAAGTGTATAGTGAAAGCTTGGGGTGTTACATTGGACAATATTCAAGGCTCAAAATTGTGTGAGGATGAGAGGGAGGAGGTTCCCTTTTATAAGGGAGGAGAGGGGCACCTTTGGAATTCTCAAAAATATTAGTTTAATAAAAATTTAAACCCCACATAAAAACCTCCAAAAATGACTCAATTCGAATATTAGATGTGATAGTGTTGTATTCTCATCATCCAATAAAATTTATACTTGAAGGGAATTTATTTTAAACATTATCAACTTGATTTATCCTTATTTAATATATTAAATATTATTTGTGGTAACAAGATTCTAAATTTTAAATTGTTATAAATAATTACTTATTTGAGGTTAATTATCCACAATTAGATAATTTATGACATTATATACAATATAAATTTCAATTTATAATTTTTAAATATTTTTGTTATTTTTAAACAATTTAATAATATGTTATTTTTATAAAATAACAATAGAGTCAATTTTGACACTATTCATTTATTTGAGATTAAATTAAATCCACACAAAAGATATATTCAAAATTAAATATTTAACAGGACCCTATAATCACATAGTACTATAGAAAATTAGTGTAGTCTATTAAATAGTTCATATAATATTTATTTGCATATTTTAAAACCATTAATTTGGTATATCTCTTAATAAAATAATTAGTACAACATTTTTTTATAATTATTTAATATACTTATTTTTGCATAAAAATTAAAAATAAAATCTTTTAAAGAATATAATTATCATATATTTTATAATAATAATTTTACATGAATTTATCATCTTAAAATATCAACATGTAAATTTTTATCTATATTATATTATGAAGGTGTCAACATTGGGATCATTTAAAATAAAACATTATAAGTTTCATAATCACTTTTATAAGGCTCCAAATGGTCAAATATTCGACCATTAGACTATTATGGTTTATATTTACATTACCAATAAGTTTTGTTCTGGGTTTTGGTGCCTTTTATGGTCACTGTTAGTTTAATAAAAACTATATTCATGATTTTTCACTAGATGAACAATTTCTGTAGCACTATTGTGTCAAAATTAATGATAATTTTATTAACCCTAAAAATTATAAATAAATTCATATGATGTAGATAATTTTATTATATTTCATGAGACAATTCATGTTCAAAGTTTCATGAATTTTATCACTAAATTAAAATTAATATACTTATAAGTTTTAAGAGTGTGACATGTTGTCACATTCTTTGGTTTTAATAATAATTAAATTATTTTCAAGGAAAAAAGTCCATAAAATGAATATATTCCAATATTTAAGTTATATGGGTCGACTTTTAGTCATCCAATAAAATTTTGGCAGGTGTTAGGGTAATTTTTTAATCTTATATTTACCCTTAATTACACGATTTGCCTTTAACTATGGTAAATAAAATTTACCGTAGTTACTATTCATAATGCCCAAAAATAAAAGGTAGCTTATTAAAATAATTTGGACCCACTGATTCCAAATATGTAATCCATTTTTAAAAATTCAACAAACAAGATTTTATGAAATTAAATTGAAATTATTCTTGTTGTTGAAAGAAAACAGGTTTTTTGGTTAAAACATTGCAAAAGATTGGAATGATTTAACCTACGAATTCAATGTAAAATCATAGCTAATGACATACATTATATTAAATGGTAAAAATATATTATATTTGAACTTTAAAAAAATTCTATATAATAATTTAAACATATAAATTTTCTCAATGAAAAAAGTTGTTTTTAATTGAAAATTAGCTTATTTTTACTATTCATCAAAACATGAAATTTATCAAAAAAGTATCAAAAAATTATCCAAAGTAAATTTTTTTAACCTGATTCCATAGATGAATTTGATTTTGTCAAATTGAACTTTTAAACATGTCAATAACTAGATTTAATGTGGGTGCGCCATCAAAAGGCGGCAAAACTGCATTTTTTTAAAAATACTTATTTTACCTGAAAATTTTATTTTGTTCTCATAAAATGTTCTAGAAAATGTGTAAGATGAATAATAATGTTATAAAATTCAAAATTTAGTTAATACCATTAATAACGTCTAGCCAATAATAATATAATAACAATATATCACTGTTTAGTGATACCCGGTATTGCGTACAACACACGCTATCGAGGAAGGTCGTGATTGAGTATAATGCACGCCAAGTCAGGTTTGTGTGTAGTGCAAGACTCCTTTTTTGTTTTGTATAAAATAATTCAACCATATTTCATTTATACATTGAATATATATATATATATATATATACATATATATATGTACACTCAATGTTGCGAACATGAAATTGGGTGTAACAAGATCCAAGAATAGTGTTACGTATACTACAAGCTAATAAGGTGTTCCATATAGTACAAGATAATCTTGGTGTAGCATAAAACAAATGATATGATAGAAAATAAAAAGAATATATCTTATATAATCTCGGGTTGTTACATTCTACCCCCCTTAAAATGAATTTCGACCTCGAAATTCTTCGGGGTTATAAATAATTTACTATTCATAGAAACCCACATCGTAAAAAGGAATACAAAAACATAATTTTAAAAATAATGTATGAAACGTAATGATTACCCAAAATTAACTATTCATTGGGTTTCCACATAGGATAACATAGGTGAAAATATGTATATGGATGAGAAATCTAACCATTATGATCGGATGGAGAGTGGTAGAGAACATGGCTATGAAAAATCCAAAAATCAAAAAGCCATAGATTTGTGATGATTTAAGGTACAATGTTATTCATCAGATTAAAGGGCACTATGACAATATTTTTGGTTTTCAAAATCATTTCTCTAAAGTTGAAGAAATTGGAAATAGATGAAATACTTTTGTGATTTTGGACAGCCTCACCGTTGGTCAATCCTTGGACAATTTCCACTTCATAATGAAGTTGAATTTGTCATTCGTGAAGTGTTAGCAGATCATGTGATAGAATTATGGGTCATTCCATCTATCTCAATAAAAGGTTAGAAAAAGAAATCTAAAATACAAAATTCCATCTATAGTGAGATTAATCATATATGGTTCCTAAAATGGACTTATAATTCATATATCATACTGCATAATATAATAAAACTAGTTTCTACTAAACCGGGACTTCCTGTAGGCCAGTGGTAGGTGATAAAGGCCTGTCGGACTTCGGTGGTGGGTTTGATTCCCACATCCTCGTCCGACGCGATGGGTTGTCGCACGTCCTGCAGGTTGTCCTTTTTCTAAAACTACATCATTATAACATTCATTCAATAATATTGAAAAAAAATTGTAGCCTTAAAAAATAATATCTCACGTCCATCATAAACCATTCCAATCATTAGGCTTATCCAAAATACTTCTTTCCATGCTCATATTATAAGTAATACAATTACTAGAAAGGTTATCTACCAAGAATGTGAATAAAATCATTTATCCCACATATATCATAAGATATAACCTGTTGGTTACATTCCAAACACATGATTACCTATGTCATGTATTCTCTTGAAAAATAAATTACCATAGTACCTTAGTGAAAACATGAATGCTGTAAAAAGGTAACTCTTTCCACATACCAAAGTCCCAAAAATTCAATATACTCAAACCATGATATCACTTTGTTTTTATATCATTCATGAGCTCATGAATACAATCAAACATCTCATTATCTTCTTATCCCTCCATTATGCACATATCATCTACATTTCAAAAATATCTGAATAACCTTCCATGGTTACAAGTACCATTCAACATATACTTTCAAATACATTAAGAAATACAGTAGTGTAACAATCCTTATATGACTCTTTATTCCATAGTACCATACATTATTCTTTATAAACATACAATCATTCCAATAACTTCTTAAACCACTAGCTAAGCTTCATCATTTATTTCATCTCATATCTCATTTGTAGTCTCTTCATCATCACACACATAAATACTACTCATGTGACCATGATGATTCTCTTCATGAGATTTTCCCTTAGGGAATTGGTTTGAATAATGACTATACATTCCACATTTAAAACATCTTATCATTGTTGATGTCGTAGGAATACCATTATCCTTGTCCATGGTGTTAACTGAACCTTTTCCGTTTCACTTACTGGCTTTGTGTCATTCTTTTCTACACCCAAAGCCTCTTCCAGTTCCTTTGAAACAATATCCCCGATGCCTCTTCCCACATGATTTACATGACGGAAATTGAACTTTCTTTCTTATATGATCATCATGAAACTCCATCTTTCTCTTATTATCTGAGTATGGAAACTTACCAAAGTTGAGATTATTGATCATATTATAAGATTGTTGATTAGGCATAATAACGATGTTGGGACATCCAAATCACGTTTCATTTGGTTTCTCATGAAGAATATCATTCCATTGTCCGTCACATCCTCCATTATCATAAATCTTCCTCTTTCCAGCCATTTTCTAAAACCCAAAAAGAATAGTGTAAGAGGAAAAAATCATGCTAGGGAAAACAACATAGTAAAGTGGGAGTACTCTCAATATCTAACATCTTACGTAAAATTCTATAATCATTACCGTAGTTCTAGGACTATATCCTATATGTATACTTATCCTTAGGACACCCCCTAGACATACCTTAGAAATATCACTAGGGATCTCACTAATGTTTTAGCATCCTAGATTCCAAAGGTTGACTAATCCTTTCCTTTGATACCAATAGTAGTGACCCAAAGCTTGGCATACAAGGAAATTACATTAATTTTGAGGAAAAATTAATACATAAAAAAATAGTCACACAAGGGCGGTAAATTTTTAGTGCCTTTGGATACATGGAACATAATATTCTAATCTTGGTGAAATATCCTCATCATCTCCCACAGAGATATTCCCTTTTTTCCTTACCTAAAACATTTCCTTATATACTGGGGAAAATAACACGTAAAAAGGGTGAGCTCATATGCTCATTAAGGGCAAACATAGTGAACATAAAACAATCCATAAACTTTTGAAAGCAAAAACATGAACATGAAATTTAAAAATCAAAATCTTGAGCCAAGACAAAAATCTTGGAAGTACGTAAGGCATATATCATAATGTAAAATCAATCATGATAAAATATAATGGTAATAAGACTTGTAATTTTTGTAACCATTCATCACATGTTATGATTTCCATAGTAGCCAAGACATTGCTACCAAGACCATCTTAGTGGACAAAGTCCCTTTCTGAATTGAGTTCACTCCTCATTTCAGTCCTATAACACTGAACTGGATTAACTTACTATTCCATCCATGTCTATCTCATGAGATATAAATCATTACCCAATGCATTGGAGGGAGATATCGGTCTCACCCATCTCATAATGAAATCATTCTTACTTGTGACACAAAATAAACATACATCATTCATAATAACCCAACAAATAAAATGGGTTTCATAAACATCATCCCATCATCACATAATCCATATAAAAGAAATGAATATAATTTCATAATAAAATGTGAATCCATGTAAATCATTTAGGAATTATACTTGAAACATACACTTATGAAATAATGTCATCTTAGATGGAAAATTGGTTTTGATAAAACACTTGAAATGAATTCTTGAGGAGAATATCCTTTCTTCTCCAAAATCATATTTTATTCATAAAAATCTATGAATTTTTGAATGAAAAGGGTTTTGATGAAAATAATTATGCAATCTTTTGGAGTGAGATTTATTAAAATAATGAGTTATAAAACCGTAAAAATCCATCCATGCCGTATAAGTTAAAAAAACATTGTTCTCGAACTTTTACCAGAAAAGTTAAAAAAGTACCTCGTAACATAAACAAATGAAGTATTCCTTACATACCATGTAGTAAAAGTAAAAAATGGGTAAAAAGGACTTTAAAAACACATAAAAACACTTTTATAAAACATGGACATGGATGATAGAAATAACCCCAGTAAATACTTATGAATAACCAATCTCGGATAAAAATGAGATTTGCAAAATTATCCATTACCTTAGGTCCGATATGTTTAGTATGGATCTGAACTTCCTGTATAATGATTTAAATAATTTCATCTACTTATTATATAATAATATTCATTGTTATGATATCATATATTTTTCACTTATGACTTTATATTACCCGTTATTTTGTAAATTCCATGTTAAAGAAGCATTTTGGGTAAAATCATTAAATTTATCATATGTGTTTCGACTTGTCGTTCTTGATATTATTAATTATATCTGTATTTACATAATTCCAGAATGTAAAACATGATTTATATATACATATATATTATATATAGATAAAACAAATGAAATACAACATTCATGGAGACGGTAGACCGTACGTACGCAGGAACGCTGTTTTTGTTTCGTTATTTAATTGAATAGAATTAAGTACATGACATACATATATAAATATACATAAATACAGTATCATTATTATTTTATATATTTCATTATTACTTATTATATATACTTTATAATCATTCATGAATGGTTAATATGTAGAATGAATCTCATCACGTCATGGAGACGGTAGTCCGTGCGTACGCACAAGCGATGATATCATTCCCATGATCGTGGAATTGTATTGAAGTGTGTTTATAATAATTCAGAATAAATATAACATTAAAATAATAATATATAGTTTTTTATTTACACCATTATACCCATCCATGTGTGTTGGTGGTCGAAAACATTTTTCACTACGACGTGGAGACGGTATTCCGTACGTACGAACGCGCGGTGATTTCATTTTCCATAGGATGGATAGAAGGTGAAATAGGGTTGTTTAATATTTATAATAACATATCATAATATTAGTGATACTGATGTTATTACTTCATAATGATACAACTAATGAAGAATAAGTAGTAGAAGAAATAAAGTTGAATGAATCGGTAACAGACATTACCTCTTCTTTGAAGCGCCTCTTTGAAACCTCCTCTTAGGGTACTAAAATTGGACTTTAAAGAAGAACATGACCTCTTTAATGTTTCTAGAGAATTTTATAAGGGAAATGGTCAGGGGTTGTCCAAGTTTCAATAATCCAAATTGTGTGAGGATGAGAGGGAGGAGGTTCACTTTTATAAGGGAGGAGAAGGGCACCTTTGGAATCCTAAAACATATTAGTTTAATATAAATTTAAACCCCAAATAAGACCCTCAAAAAATGTCTCAATTAGATTCTTAGATGATATAGGGTTATAACCTCATCAATATATGAAATTTATACATTTAGGGAATTTATTTTAAACATTATCAACTTGATTTATCCTTATTTAATCTATTAAATTTTATTTGTTGTAATAAGATTCTAAATTTTAAATTGTTATAAATAATTACGTATGTGCTATGAATTATCCACAATTAGATAATTTATGGAATTATAGTATATATATATATATATATCAATTTTTAATTTTTAAATATTTTTGTGATTTTTAAACAATTTAATAATATGTTATTTTTATAAAATAACAATAGTATCAATTTTGACACTATTCATTTATTTGAATTTAAATTAAATCCACACAAAGGATATATTAAAAATAAAATATTTAATAGGTTCATAACATGTCATAGTAATTTAGAAATTTATTGTAGTACATTAAATAGTTCATATAATATTTATTTTAATATTTTTAAAACCATTTCTTTGATATATATCTTAATAAAATAATTATTACTACATTTATGTATAATTATTTAATATAAATATTTGTTGCATAAATATTAAAAATAAAATTCTTTAATGAAGTTAAATATCATAGATTTTATAATAATTAAATTAATCGAGTTTATGATCTTAAAATAACAACATGTAAATTGTTATATTTATTAAATTATGATGGTGACAACTTAGGAATCATTTAAAATAAAATATTATAAGTGTCATAATCGCTTTTATAAGGGTCCAAATGGTCGAATATTTTACCATTGGGCGACTATGGTTTTAATTTACATGACCAATAAGTTTTTTTCAGGGATTTGGTGCTTTGTATGGTCACTATTAGTTTAATAAAAACTATATTCTTGATTTTTCACTATATAAACAATTTCTACATCACTATTGTGTCACAATTAATGAAAATTATATAATCCCTAAAAATTATAAATAAATTCATATGATTTATATAATTTTATTATATTTCTGGATACTATTCATGTTTGAATTTTCATGAAGTTTATAACTAAATTAAAATTAATATACTAATAAGATTTAACAGTGTGACCTGTTGTCACTTTCTTTGGTTTTAATAATAATTAAATTATTTTCAAGGACACAAGTCAATAAAATGAATATATTCCAACCCTTAAGTGATATGGGTAGACTTTTAGTCATCCAATAGAATTTTGGTAGGTGTTAGGGTAATTTTAAAATCTTGTATTTACCCTTAATTACCTGATTTACCATTAACTATAGTAAATAAAATTTACCGTAGTTACTATTCATAATGAACAAAAATAAAAAGTATCTTATTAACATAATTTGGACTTAATTTTTACAAATATGGAATCCATTTTTCAAAATTCAACACAAAAAAGTTGCAGAAATTAAATTAAAATTAATCTCTTTGTTGAAAGAAAACGGGTTTTTTGTTTAAAACATTGAAATGATTGAATTGATTTAGCCTACGAATTCAATGTAAAATTAATGCTAATGACATAAATTATATTAAATGGTAATAATATATTCTTTTTATACTTTAAAACCATTCAATATTATAATTTAACCATATAAATTATCTCAATGAAAATAGTTGTTTTTAATTAAAAATTAGCGTATTTTTACTATTCATCAAAACTTGAAAGTTATCAGAAAATTATCAAAAATTTATCCAAAGTAAATTTATATATCTTGATTCCAAAGAAGAATTTTATTTTATCAAATTGAACTTATAAATGTATCAAAAACTAGATTTAATGTGGGTGCGCCATCAAAAGGTGGCGAAACTGCATTTTTTTAAAAATACTATTTTTACCCGAAAAATTTATTTTTTCTCTTAACATGTTCTAGAAAATGTGTATGATGAATAATAATGCTATAAAATTCAACATGTAGTTAATAATATTCATAAAGGCTAATCCATTATAATATAATAACAATATATCATTGTTTAGTGAAACCCGGTATTGCATACAACACACGCTATCGAGGAAGGTCGTGGTTGTGTGTAATGCAAGCCAAGTCAGGGTTGCGTGTAGCGTAAGACTCATTTATTGTTTATTATAACATAATCCAACCATATTTCATTTATACATTGAATATATATATACACATATATATACAGTCAATGTTGCGATCTTTAAATTGTGTGTAACAAGATCCATGATTATTGTTGCATATACTGCATGCTAATACGGTTTTGTGTATAGTACAAGATAATATTTGTGTAGCGTAAAACAAATGATATGAATGAAATTAAAAAGAATATATCTTATAAAATATAGGTTTTTACAATATTTAATGTACCTTAACCCTAACATCCACTACCTAATGCAATTCTAGAACACATGGGGTTTCTTGTGATGGCTACAAACAATAGATCCGACCCCCACCTACAACTCTACCTCCTAAGAAATGACTTCTAACCTATAATCCTCATTAAAACTATTAATTATACCTCAAAAATAGATTTATCTTATCTTTACAGCCATCTTACTGAGTATACCACCACAACATTATATGTTATTAACCCACATAAGAATATTAGAACATCATACTCAGGGGAATGTGATGTATTCAAGGTGTATGTAAATTATGGTTCAACCTACATCACAGTCCAATTGTTTGTGTGTCCAAACCAACCTGGACTTTAGGGAAATATTTCCCTGGAATATCATGACATATGATCAAACCCATTATATCATCATCCTACACTAGTACGTATATCTAAGGTTTATTCCAACATGTAGAATTCACCTAAACTCTTAATGGTGGTTCCCCATACTGCATAATGGGTTGAATCTCTAAAAATTTTCCACTAGGATGAAAACATGACTCAAGACCCAGACCCTACAAAAAAACCACATCACACATTGGTTTATACCCTTGAACTAGATGTGAAATTCTTGATGGTTTTTATTATGGAAACATCCATGATGCTGGAAAACGCTTCCACTCTCAAAGATTATATTTGGCGGGAAAACACAAGATTGATATAGAAACCAAAACCTAGTCCGATATGATCCATGTAGGAAAATTTTTCCATTCAACCATTTTCTAACATTTGAATATCGATATGATGGTTTTCAAGGTATAAATGAATGGATATGTCAGTTGGAACACAAATAGTATACACTATAACCTGAATGTAGAACCCAAAAAACTAATAATTATTTCCTAAAACCACATCCACATCTCTCTAGCACTAAAATTTTGGACCGACACTAATACCACTATATCATGGCTCATTAAATAATGTCCTAATACGGGAACCCAAATCCTTCCTCTAATGGGCTAGGAGATATAGATGAGTACCAAGTTGGAACCTCACATATATGTGTGGCATTACACTGAATTACCTGTTTACACTCACCAAAAACTATATCAATGGAACAATGTAGATATATAAAATAAAAACTAATAAAATATACATGTATATATCGATATCCCACAAACATAGTATTATAGTAAATAAGCATAATAAAACGTGAAAAAAACAATTCACTAAAAAAATACTGTAAAAGAATTCAACATTCTTAATTGGATATGGCCACTATTAAATGACTGTTGAAAAGCTCCTAGGTCTTAACTATGCATAAAAATGCTCCCCCATCCCAATGTCCCCATAGAATAGAACTAGCAAACATATTGCAATAAAATGAAAAAAAACATGTTTGGGTGATGCCCATGCTGGAGTGAGTATTAAAATACTCAGTATGTTCCCCCAAAACCCAAATTAAATTAAAGGAATATATATGAATTAGTCTTCTTGATCTAATGCAGACGAAACACCAACGAGAATGAAATGATATCATGACCACTTTTTATCTATAAAAAACCTAAAACTTCAACACCCCTTGGTATTTCAATAATGACGAAGCATCAATAAATGCCTCCCATAACATACTATATATAGATACAATAGACCCCAAGTCTCATCGTCCACATCCATAAATATTACCATAGCAACCAACACGAGGTTCCAATATTTTTCATACATAAGAGTACCCAATTAAAAATCCTCTCCATCTATAATGGAATGAAACAAAGAGATTCAACTCATTGGGATTCCATAATCCGATGTCACATTATAACCATCCCATAATGTATTAAACCGAGAGATGCCACACTATCTTATATACCTCATCCATCCTGATGCCACCCATCCAATCAATCTTCTTGAATGGTAAACTGATGGAATGACTAACCAATCCCTAGTGGTAACGAATTGAGAGTGTACACTCATTGGACATATCCATTGATATTATCACTCAATAACCCAGATGATCTCTAAAATCGTATAGTTTTCACTCTCAGGATATTATGTGTAAAATATTAACACTAACTCGAACAATTCACTAAGAAGAGGATATATCATAACTACCCCATCCTAGAACAACATGATATGAATATGATCGACTCCCACATATCATTGGGAACTCCAAATCCACATACACTATATTGGAAATCATCACAATCAAACTCCAAAATTAACTCATGGATTCTTCCTACATACTCACTCGATTAGACTACAACACCATAGATTAAATCATATTTCAATACAGAGATAGAGAGTTATATCCTAGGGATCGCTAGGTCTCCTTACCCTTCTATAACCATCATTTGGGGTAATGGATCTATGTTAATGCATTGTTGGTCGCACTAATTGCACAACCCAACAAATGGAAACATCATTGGAATTGAGGATCCCAATTGGTCACATGGAGGGATACGTTCACTAATACAATATGTCCTTCGTCATAATGGACAGAGAATACTCACTATAGGATATGGGTTCATACTCATGATATACAATCATGGGGCATAAATATAGGTGCTAGAATCCTATAACATTGATGTGGTTCCAATACCATCATAATAAAAATGCAATGGGTAGTCACTCAACCACCACTAGTATAATGGTTGTTAATCAATATGACCCAAAACATCACCTAACATCATATCTCAAACACCAAAATAGAGAGAACCAAATCCTTATAAATTTTGTTTTCAAGGATAGATTAATAGAGGTCCACCATATAAGTCTAGAATAAGGATATGTGTTATGGAGAAAGGAATCCAAAATAAGAACATGATGTGTACCTACCATTCACGACATGTATCTCAACATTATCTCAGGGATTTGTTCCCTGATATTAATTTTCATTTATAAAAAATGTGGTGCGACCCATTTTACATTGTGTGTTACCTTTTCCAAACAAATGGACATATCATCTCCCTTACATGACCTAGCTTCCCACGTAACACCACTTAGAGTTTACACCTCAAACACGGTGTTTTTTCTCCTCACATGTGCCACTTATTATGTCCTACATTTCATGAATATACCATCCATGTTTTTGGAATGGTGTGTAGCCAAGGTATACATCATGACCATTTTATTCATAACTTTGTTCCATGACATCAGGTCATGCCCATATAACTCAACATGTTCTTAGGTCTCTTAGTCAAGTACCCTTACACATCCATGTCCTTTCCAATGAAAAGACTGACCATGTCCATTTAGCCTCATGACCAAGCCCACAAGAGGGTCTATAAACCCTATACATGGTGTGTTTCCAAAAAAACACTATCTTTTAAAACAATGAATAACACACTATGTGCCCCACTGATCATAATGTCATGTGATCAAGAATTTGAGATTATAATTTCCATTGAGCTTTTTGTGTTCCACTATTTGTACCTAAAATCAAAATATTGACACCCATAGTGCCCCTAGATATCATAAAATGGTTATAAAACCTTATAAAATAATAATAAAATAGGTTTTTTGATATAAATATCATATATATTATAACCTATTAGTGAAACACTGAAGCTTCAAATCAAAAATATTTCTGGAACCTGTGAATCCTCATAATGGTGATGGTCTATGTTAAGAGTGGGAATAAATGGTACCTCATCATTTTGGTTCAGCCTTAGACATCCATATTTATGTCAGGAGATACTCCTCTCTCTTATCTAAATAGTGTATTGAGAAAATAATGGGGTTCTTCCTTTAATATTTATTAAATGAATTTACCCTCCACATAACGCCCCACCAACAATAGGCCCCGACAGGGCACCCAATGTAGACAAACATTATATCACCGCTAGGGTAATCACAAAGTTCTAAAGTACTCCTAGGCATACTATTTCCAATTTGAAAAACCTTTTATGATTAATATCATGTTTACAGTGAAATTGGAATCATGTCATAAAAATTATTTAATAATTTTACTATCACTGAACTGAAACTCCTTTGGCCCAGAAATGCTATGTCGACTCAGTTCCTTGTTTCAGAAATATTCATAGAAATATAAATATTATTAAATAAGAAAATAAGATTTATTAAAATATACACATTATAAAAAAAATTATTTTTATAATAATAAAATATTCCTCAACGAAGGAAAATTGAGAGGAATTCCGTTACACGAAGTCCAATATTTTCTAGTATGAACATTAACTCCAAAATATACTATTATATCAATTATTTTATTATATAATAATAATTATGATGATTAATAAAGTATTACATAATCATTAATAAAATTTATTTATAATATACTATTGATATTATTAATATTTATGACTACATCATCTGTTTTAAGTGCATTCGATTAAATAATTCAAAATGGATTTGTTATGTGAATTGTGGTCAATGATGTAATTTTTCCAAACTAAGAAAAATAATAAAAAAATTATAATATTTATCATATTTATTCATTATTTATTATTTGAAAATATATCATCAAATAAGGGTATTAATAATTAACAATGATACAATAATTGAGATGGTAGGTTGTATGTACGCATGAGTAAAATTTCAAATTTTAAACAATCATTATTGAAAAAAGGAATGAATAATTTAAAAATTATAGAAAGATTTTATTATTATCAACAAAATATTATTTCATTAATTATACATATATAACTCATTCATTTTATTTGGAAATTAAAAAAGAATCTAATTGCTTTGTTGATGAACATGTCCACACATTCCAATGAATGATGTTATCAATTTTGAGTGACATGATAGGTTGAAAATAAAATAAAATATTATATTTTTATAGTAACAAATATGTATTAAATAGAATATTTATATCATATATATCATATATATTCATTTACATTATTCCTTGTACCTTCCATGAAAGTGTTATTTAAAAACGAATCATGTTTCTTCGCGAGGTGGTAGTCTACCAGAAACATGGGAAAATCTATCATATCTCCTATGGAATGGAATATAAGAAGGTATATGTGGTATAATAATTACATGAGTATAATTTTGTTTAAAATATCATATATATATATATATACATTAATTTGATCTTTATAACAATTCATGAGTGATAAAACTGAGAAAAAATTACATTTTATTAATGCGGTGATCATTTTCATTAAGAATGAATGATATTATTATTTATGACTTCATGGAAGATGAGATGGATTTATTTTATTAAATTTAAATAACAAATTATCATTCTATAAGATATATATTTTTAATTATGTCAACATAAAATTATATTTTTTTATGAACATGAAAACAGTTAATAAAATTAAAATGCTAAGTTAAGTGTGATACATCTTTGATAGAAATCATTTATAGGCTATAACCAATTCCCTTAATTGGATGAAATTTTTCTAAAATGGATAATATGATTTTTGTAGGTAATTGAGGATGGTATTTTAGTATGTATTTTCTAATCAAAAAGGGGTTGATTTTTTGAATAATCGATGTGAAGGGGGTGACATTTTATATATGGGGTGAGTTTAATAGTTGTAAAATTTGTAAAAAATCATCTAAAATATACTTTATCACATGAAAATCGACAAAAAATACCATTTAGAGAATCATATATAATAATGTTAGAATATTTAAATATATTATTTTCTAGATATATTTTAGGTAATTTCAAACAAAATATTATTACTTTAACCTGCCGATAAATCTGTTTTCATATTAAATGCGATAAAATATTTTAATTGTTTTTATGAAAATTATGAATAAAATAACTTTACCTTATCAAAAAAATATAAGTTATATATATTATTAATATGGAATATATATAAATACATTAAATTAAATAAATATAATTTAATTTAAAATTAATTGATTAGATAAGTTGAATAATCATTGTTTCTGGAAGTGTATTGTTCATGAATAAAGGGATTTATATTTACTCTATGAATACTAAAATATATTATATGAATTAAAATTAAAATTAATAGAAATGTGAAAAATAAAATTCATAAAATTCATTAATTAATTTTGGTAGCTTTAGTTAATTTAAATGGAAAAACATTATGCAATTTAGAATATTTTAAAAATGTCAATTTTTAACCAGAAAACAAATATACACTAAAATAAAATATAAACATTATTAAAACGTAATTAAGATGTTTATATATTACTAAAAAATATATATTATTCATTAATTAATTTTAAAAACATAAATAATATTTAAACATAAATAATATATAGAAAACAAACTAAATTTTAACAGTATATAGAATACTCAAAATCCTTTAAAAATTCATTATTTTCAAAAAAATCAATAATTTCTCTATAACATAATTTTGATATTAGTAATTAAAAATTTATTAAATATTAAAAAATAAATTAAATAAAATTGATAATTATATATTTAATTAATATTCTCAATGCATGACGAAATCACCTTTTAAATGAAAACATGATTTTTCAAAAAAAAAAATTCTTTTCATCAATATGGTTATTATGTAACTTTACAATCAAAAGATATTCATTGAATTTATTTTATTCATTTCAAATTTCATTAACCATATCAAATACCCTAATAAAAAAATACTATGCAGACTCTGACATATCATGGATGGTGCTTCTGATCTACATGGGTTGTTATGTTGTAGTTGGCATCATACATGGTCAAATAGATAAGGATTTTTACAAAACAATTCAAAAATAAATGCTTAATAGAACATATTTTCAACACTCAAAGGGGATAATTTTCTATATTATGAAACATGTATAAAAAACCAATGTAGTAAATAATCTATATAATTTATAACTTCCAAGATAAAACCCACACATCGCTATCAACATGTGTGTAACATCTCCATAAGTCACATCCATCAGTGAAAGCCCCAAGGATGAAGAATTTTCACTTCCTCTAAGAGGTTATTTCCCTTATCTTGATCATGAAATATAAAATATACAATAACCTATAGGAAATTGATGGTTTTAAGATATAATTCATGGAATGGTCTCAACATGTGTTCCATAATATATTTAAAAACAAAAATCAATTAATGATGTGGATTTATCTTATAATAGTAATGGATTTATATTTTCATATATTAATAAATAATTCACATAAATAGATATCATGTATTTCAAAAACCATACAAATAGTCATAAATGAAAATATTATATACATAAGTTCTTATAAATTTTCTCACACTAATAAAACATTTCTGTAATGCAATGAAACAGATATCAAATACAATAATCCCCCCACACATTTAAAGGATAATTACCTCCATCGACACCCACATACTTACAACGTATATAAAAAAGATAAAAATAAATCATTTTATATGTTTTAAAAATATAATTTTCCAATTTCCCAAAACAACAAGCCTTCTCATTTCAAAACAATCATGTACTTATTCATCATTAATTACATTCAAAAGTATCATTGAATTTAAATTTTTTTCCTTAATATCAAAATCAATCCATTTTCGTCAAAAAATAAAACAAAAATAATGTTATCTTTAAAAATCCATACCAAAATTTATATATTATAGATATTGTGGTTTTCTCACTTTTAATATCAATTTTAAATCAAGGTCAAACTAATATAAATTTCTATATTTTAATATTAATTATAAATCTATTTGAAATTGAATCATTAAAATCACAGATTCAATAATTGGGTGAATAATTATGGTAACACCTATCATTAGTCAATGATCTATAATAGAGTACCATACTAGTTTTACCAATAGATATTGAAAGTGACAGATATTAAGAAATCAAACCAAAAATTATTATACAATTGAAAATTGAATAGATCTTTCAATTACATGAGGATATATAAATTAAAATTATGAAAGAAATATGGATCAAATGAACCAATGTGAGATAATATCCACATTCCCTTTGGGGATTATAAGAGATCAACCGAGCATAAATTCACTATGAAAAAGGGATTGAGGAACCAAAAGTGCCACTTCCATGCCACTAAATCGAATAAAATCATGTGTAATGGGGATTAGATAGTTATGAAATAAAAAATTGTGGAGAAATAATTTAATATAAAAATTTATAATAACAAAAATCATTATGGATTATTTCCTATGAAGGGTCTCATGGTTGGACATACAATGTTCCCTAAACGTCAGTCCCTATTGTCTAGAGTGAAAGTTTATTTGTGCCATTTAAAAACCATGAAAATTACCACTATCATATTTTCATGGATATTATTATTTTGAGCATATATTATACAAACCGAGAACCCCCTTTATGTTCCCATAATGGATGAACATTTTTGGGGCCAAAGCCCATAGTTTTCCCAAACCATGATCTAACATCCCATAGCATAGTGGGCTTCTAAAATGATTCCAATTTAACCAAAAATGACATGTGGTAACCCATAACTAATAAATGATTAAAATAATGCTTGATGAGTACCAGAATAGAAGTAATAGGGCATTTAAACCACCCGGCTATAACAACTATTTTTCCCCAAAATGTTTGTCATGAGGATTCCATGCCAAATAGATTAGGACACTTCTATCTCATACATGTATCATATACCCAACACTCAGGGGAATTAAAATCATTCTACTATAATACATGGACCAAATGTATTATATATCCACATTATAAATTTTTCTCAAAACAAACAATACATACTAGATTCTTAATTAGAGATATAATAGTCCCAACATCAAGATCCTCACAAATCAGTATATGTGATGGGTCATTAAGATATATCTAAATAATGATACATGGATAACATCATGTATCGACATCATATTTGATGATGATCGTGATGGGAGACACTTTCCCTATCTTAGAAACAACAACAAAAGGTCAAAAAAATGCATTGGAATATTTCCTTTCCACCTAAGGTGTTGGTGAACCAATGAAGGTGACACTATCAATAGCACCCAGACAATAAAACTGAACTCCAATGGTTAACTATGGTTATCATCATCAGATTTATACCAGATCTATTTCATCATCATTCTCAAAATTTTTAATAAAAACGTTATCACCTTCTCAAGGAAATAATATTTTTCTCCAATTTCATACCTACACAAATAGAAAATACAAGGATGGTACACCATTCCTCAAATGGAGACATTCTAACTGTGAACTAAGAACTATTTTTATATGAAAAATAAATGAGTCCCAAAGGTTCATCCCATGTTCTAATAGAATCAAAGTTGTAGGCACAAAAACATTGTGTATGAATATATATATATATATATATGTATATATATATATATAAATCTCTATCTAGACATCTGTTTATTGATGGTATTCCATACACAATGGAACATGAAACCCTATCACCTCCTAAAGGATTCATAAAAAATGATAGGTAAAACAATGATCATCAGTGTAGACTATAGTAGATATTACTCTTTGAAAATGGAAAATCATTTCCAAATAGATATTTACCAACCCCACAATTTTGGTTGAATGAAGAACTGATATATTTTGATAAAATATGGTTAGTCAATCAATTGAATCCTATACTAAATTTTTTATTCTATGGGTATTTGGTGTTCTAATAAAAAGGTACATATAAACATCATCCCACTTATATGTCAACACATGAAGAGGATGAATGAATCCCAATATTTTCTTGTGACCATTAATGACCGGTCCAATAGTATAAATATGCGATACAACATAATCAATGTATCATACCATACATGGTATAAAAAATCATTATAGCATGTAATAGAACATATGTTTGGTTCTTCAGTTAACTCTCTACTAGGAGTAACATAAATCCAACATCAAAACATTTCTCACTTGAAGAGGAGAAACATACTAGTTAACGAAACATAAGATATCATCCATAGATAATCAGTGTTTAGTAATGGTATCCCTACCATTAAAATTGTACATAATAATGAGTAATTAATCCTTATGATTATACTCTAAAAGAATCATCTAATGAAAATAAAATCCCATTTGAACTCTAGCCATGGTAACATAGCCATTTTCTTCATAGACCTCTATATGAAACGATGAAAAAGTGAAATCAAATTCCACTCTTCTGATGATTCATTCATAGCTGGGATTGAATTCATGCTCAACACATTAGCATTGAAATTCCAATTCCATGGGGTATAATAAATATTCAAATAAAAATAGTTTCGGTACTCCACCTAACAACATTGATAGAGATTCAAATGTTTTTCAAAGAAAATATAGGTCATTATTTTCTTATTATAATACATGGTTAAAAAATTGTCAAAAAATAATGTTTCATACACTTAAGAGAATACATCATTGATGAATGATAAATATCATGGTTTGTATATGTTTTATAATGTGACCTAAGCTATCATGATACATATGGAACTTTGTGATCAACCTATAAATGAAAATGTCTACAACTCGAACTTGACGCATCACCGAAGACCCCATATCCTTTCTCTCCATAATGATGTGTCAAAAATGGATTTTATTTGAAAATAAATTTATTCTCAATAATAGTACTCTGACATCTACATTCCAAGAAAACATCAATATTTTCCGAGTGAGGGTGGTCATCCGGGGGTCATCAGTGATAAATTATTAACAATCAGGCAATAAGACCCTGGTAAACCCTTGAATCTCAAAATATCGAAACCATTGTGGGGTTGATACCGTGCCATATCATCTTTCACCTTCTAAGGATACAAATATATACCATTTCATGATACCATTTTTCCTAATAACTTCACTCCATGAATCCAAAATATAACTTTAAGAAAGTTTGGAATTGATTCGGCACTTAACATTTCAAACACTACTCTCCGAAGACGCACATGATCATCTTTGTACTAAGAGAAATACATGATGTCATCTAAAATACTACATTTAAGGTATAGATATACTTATACAGTATAATGATCATCAAGGAATTAAAAACTAGAGGATCATGGGATACAATTAATATTTTAACAAGATACTCATAATTATTGAACCTTCTCCATTTTTTAACTTCATATTAATTAATTTAAAAAATTAATAATCATATTGATGTTAAATAATTGAATATAATTTTTAATCGTTTAATTGTAAAAATTGATCATCAATTAATGGAGGTATATACTTTTTATTTTCTATTATTGGTTTTAGTTTATAGTAATAAATAGTTAGGTGAATTGATTCATCCGTTTTCAATGAAAAATGAAAAGGAACCGACAATAGTGACACACATAGGTGTATAAATCCTTTCTCTAAGATATCTTCCAATAATATAACAGTCATAATAAACATGGATATTTCCATGGAGTAACATGGAATAGATAATTATTTTTTACCAAACAATAAATTAATAGAAAACATTAACTCTCTTACTGATTTGAAACCATAGAAATCAGTTCCAAACACATCAGGGAACTCAACGATAGGTTGATAGAGGTTATACCTCATGATTCTAAATATAGATAAAAATAAAAACACTAATATTATGTTCCACAAATATAGATATCAAGGACCATTTATATAAGACCATTTGTGTCACTTTCATGGAATGATATGAAACACCGCATTAAGTGGGGTAAAGAAGACACGTTGAAGAAATATGATAATTCAGGCCGTATCAGAAATGAGAAAATACATTAAAAAATGAAATCATTTCATTTCATTTTATAATCAGAAATTTAAATGTTTTACCCATATATAATAAATATAATATACATATAATAGAATATAGACCTTTTTCACTCATAATTTTGTAGGGCATAGTGATATCCTTCACTCAGCAGAAAACCATAGTAAGAATATTAAAAATGTCCAAAATTAATGATGATTTAAATGACATATATTCAACAATATCAAATAAATTAGTTAATAAATATTGAACTTTATTGATGGTTCATATCACAATAACCTAAACTGCATCAACTTCTCTGAAGAAACTTCTACTTTGTGACTAAACATCATTCAGGATTTTAATGGTTGAAAACCTTTCATCGTGTTGTATCTAACTACTCCATAGTTGTCTAATTAATCTATGAACATGTGAAACTACATTGAGTCTAAATAAAATTTAATAATTTATATAGCTGTCCTGATCAACCATAGAAACAATATATCAGGGGTGCCTCAATACAAGAACGCCTTGAATAACCAACCTTTATATACATGAAGCATGTTAAAGGGCCTCTTCCAAGAACTTTAAGAGGAGTATAGGACCACAAATATTTTGAACCACCACTATACTCATCTAATTCCCTCATTAAAAAATTGAAATTACCATACTACAACTATAAGAAAAATATTCTTTTGAAAACACTAACATACCCACCATGTCATGTGCAGCCATCAAATATATATCTATAACATCAAAAAATTAAGTGAGATCATTATAAAATCCTTTTATTGGATATATGATAAAATAAATACTTCAATCTATTGAATCATAATCTTGTAATTATAGAAAATCTATAGTGAATATGTCACTTTCTTGACAATGTGGTTTGAATAAACCATCATAGTCATATCAGTATCTTGGTGGCGGAAAAACACCACATACTTAGACCATACCGTAGATTATATATATTAATAATTAGTAAAAATTACTATTTTATCTTTATAATAGAAACCCTAATTTTTATTTTACATATCCATCGAATCACTCCATGACCTACTTGGACATTTTAGCATGATGGTGGCACATTTCACCTTAATTTAATATAGTATTTTTGGGAAATCCAATAGAACCACTGTCTTTCTTATCCAATACTATATTGCTTGATAAAATTAGATCCTTGTAATGCAGTTGTATTATGGTGGTGAAATTCTTAAAATTGATTTTTAGATTCATCCCGATGAGGTTCCACAAATGGAACCTTAATTGGAATCAATGCAGTTTCATGTCCCAGGGCTTCGATAGAAAACACAATAACATCAACATCACTTTTATCCATGTGATGATCTTCTTAATTGGGTTCAATTAAATATTCCTCATATATCATATTCAAAATTATTCATAGAGGAAGTATTCATAACAACAATAACAAAAAAACTCTAAATTCACCAAATATTTTTCAGGTCATCAAATCATACAAGAGAAACATGAAAAAAAATTTGTCAGACGTGTTATCATACTTGGGAGTTCAGAATAACCAAAGCACAATAAGGTAAAGGACTATAATAAAATCATATTATTTCTCATGACTCCTTTCCCCAAACACACATGGTAACATAAGTCTCATTACAATGAGGGATAGCTGGATTCTAGATCATAAATACCTTTTAATTCCTATAATACTGACCTCATATATATTAAAAATATGCAAACTAGACACTAACATCAAGGAACAATTATTAACATAATAATTTGATACAACCTTGTATCTAAACATCCCATATACATTGGTGCACTAATACCAATGAAGGATGAATCATATACCAAAGTGTGTCCCCTATCCCTATGGTTTTGAAACTAAATAATCTCATCATACATGATCAACGAGAGAACAAATTTTCAACAATGAGCATAAGATAAAGGTTTACATGTTAGTATATTCAATACACTAAAGAGAGAAAATATGATGAAAAAAATATAATAAAATCCATATAATTACATCATCAATCTATTCATAATATATCACAATACGACTAAAACCCCCCTTAAAAATTTGATAATATGCCTACATATCACCACCATCAGTCTAATCCAAAATGATCTAGATCATCCACCTACTCTAATATGAACCTCCTTATAATGAACTGAGATTATTGTACATTGATATTATGTATTTTTACATGAATATTACATTAATTTCTCAAAAACATGTATAAAAACCATAACTATTTAGTTTATTGCATTTCATGGAACACATTATTTTAATTTCATTAAATATCATCAATATCTCCTATAATGATATCCTACATTAATCATCCTAAAAAACCATCATTTATGACTTCGGGAAAGGAAACTCGATAAAGGATGATTTTAGTTGCTTAGTAATGGTATCATGGAAGATTCAAAATCATAACAAGAAAAAATGGGTATTAAAACATGAGCATAATATTTGACCATCATACCCAGCATATCAAAAGTCAGTAAAATGAGTCATGGAATAAAAATTGTATGTTCATAAGATATTAGTCATTTGATAATCAAATTACATGGTCTATGAGAGTATAACAATGTCACAATACCTATAAATTATTTGATGCATATAAACATAGAATCACATAGGTTATCATTTATAACAAATGCATGCATTTAATACTAGGATTGGGTTAATAACCCATGAAGATATATTGGGCTTTGGATGGAATTATGTGTAGCTTCTAGTTTTAGGATTATGATGACCTCACATGCACCATCTAGTTTGATTATTAGGATATCCTCCTGTGTATCATCTTATTGTTCGGTTTGGATGACAACAAATGTACCCTAATGGTAGTGTGATTTGGATGTCCCTTTATGTACCATATTTTTTTTGCTTTGGATCACCTCCCACCTACCTTATTATCTCATATAACATTTATCATTAACCATTTAATTGACGGGATATATTGGTAAAATTCTTAACATAATGATATCTATATATATGTGTTCCATAATAACATAAATACTTCATCATATCATAACCCATGCAATGAAATGAGTTTCATAATCATTATTTACTTGTACCATAACCCATATAAAAGAAATATGTATCATAAATTTTATTCCTTCTCAAACATAAACCATTCATATAATAAATACGAATTGTATCATTGAATCACATCCCAGTAATAAAATATGTATCATAAGATAATAAAATCATAAATGGAAAATAATGTGTTGATAACACTTGAGAACAATTATTGATGAAAATATCCTTTATTCATTGAAATTTTTTTCTTTTCATAAAATATCACGAACATTTAAAAGAAAAAAATTTCAATGAAAACACAATTGTATGCTTGTAAATAAACATTCATTAAAGTAAGGATTCATTATAGTGTAAAATTATATTCATTTCATATATTTTAACAAAAAAAATTACATTAATACTTTTTATAGAAAATTAAAAAAGTACCATATATGGAAAAAGACAAAAACATGATTTTCAAACCATGTAGTAAAATGTCAAAAATGTGTAAAATGACCTTAAATTTGAATATTAGAATAATAAGAATATGAATACACTGTATAAAACATGATCATAGAAGATAAATACATTCTAATTTATAATTAAAACAAACCTGATAAAAGAATTGATGAGATTTTGAAATAAATACTCAACATTTTATAATCTATAGATTCATATTATTGATGAAATAATCAAAATTGTATAAAAATAAAATTACCATAATTCTATGGATGTGAATCATAAAATGAATTTGTTTGTAGTTTATAAATGACATAGATGAAATTAATAGTGTATAAGGAATTTGTCCCATAAAAATTACAATGAGACAAAAATATTACCATATGTCTAGACATCCATCATATACATTCAATAATACTATCATATAAATTTTATATTATTATAAATATACCATATTAATAAATTAATATATTAATATATGTCATATATAATTTATTTATAATTTTATATTACTCTCTTATTAACAATTACATGTTAATGTTATGTTACATGTAATAAATTCTTTATTTTTTCATTCTTTTTTTTTACTTGTTATCTTTATCCTCTTACATAGAGTCTAATATCATAATATAAATATTTATAAATACGATATAAATAATATATATATATATATATATTCATTTAATATTTATTCATGGTGATTCATAAATGTTTGATATAATAAATAAAATGCAATATTCTTGGAGATGCTAGGCTGTAAGTATGCTTGAACGACATTTTCTTTATCATTTCGTATTAAAAGAAAGGAATATAAATAAAATATTATTATTAAAGATCCCTTTTAATGTTACATATATAACATTTATTTATAAAATATATCTTTATTACCTCTCATTGGATTTATATATGAAAAATGAATCAAATCGAATCGTGGAGATGATAAGCCATACATACAATGAGAAACATTATTATTTGCCGAATGATTTGGTGGTAAAATGGTAGATATGAAATTATCATTAAATGATTATAATAATTTCAAAAATATCATATATAAATATTTAACCCATAATAATTTTCACCCATAAAATTTTCTTGGGTAAAATGAATTTTAACGCTATGTGGAGACGGTATGCCATATGTACGCACGGGCGATACATTAACTTTTAGTTTGATTGGAAAGGGGTTGTACAATTCGGTTTCCAACATAATAATAACATTTAATGATATTTATTATTATTATGTAATTATTTTAGGATATATATAATATATTAATAGTATGTATAGTAGAGTGTAAATATTGAGTGATCAGTTAGAGAGAATTCCTCTTCAATGAAACGACTCCATTAGATATTTTATAATGGATTATAGAGATAGTCTTTTGGGAAGACCATAATCACTATATATTTACAAGAAAACTTATAGGATAATTTTTTATAATGTTTTTTTATAGAAGGATAAAATTTGTGAAATGGGATGAGGGAGATGGTTTCCATTTATAATGAATGTTAGGGGCACTTTAAGAGTATTTGAAAATATTATATTATAATCAATTAAATATCAATCAAATTAAAACCAAATGAAATTGAGTTATAGATAATATGTGGATGTGAGTAATAATATCGATAAAAATATTTTAGGACGGTTTTAAAACAAATAATCATTATCTTTTTATTATATTTTTTATTTACTGATTTTAATTATAACTTCTACAACAAAAATTTCAATATTAAAATATTTATATTTTTAGATATATGGTTTATATTAAACCATAAATTTTCCATTGATGATATTTTATACCATAATTAATCATATCCAATTTTATTTAATATTTTTGTTATTCTTTAATTATTTTTACAACATATTATTTACATAAAATATCATTAATGTCACTTTTGACCATATCCTTTACAATGACATTAAAAATAATTTCAATATGATAAATTCAATATTATTTATATAATACACCATTAATTTAACATATTAACCAATTAATTTTTTAGATAACCATAATAAAATTTAATTTTATTTATTTTAATACATTTAATACCACTTAATTGGGCTTTTTATTAATTGAATAATTACCACATAATCTTTGTGTAATTGTTTATGATAACTATTCTATTACTAAAATAATTTCCATTATATAGATAAAAAATTTTATGTTCCATAATAATAAATATAATCCAAAATATCTTCTATTTAACCCCATATTAAAAATATTATAATTATTGAAATAAATATTTTGATATTTTTCACTCTCGTAGATTTTAATATATTCTAAGACTTTTTATTGGACGTTATTTCACTAAATTAATAAATATATATCCTTATGTGTTAAGGTTTGAACTAAAATCATAAAAGTGAATTTAGACATGTATTAGTGTAGTTTTCTAATATTAATAATACTATTTTTACAATCAATCACCTGATTTACCTTAACTACGGTGATAAATATTTACTAAAGCTATTACACATATTGTAAAAAATAAAAGGGATCTCACCAATAAATTTGGACCTTATTATTCTTAACTTGGAATCCATTTTCCCAAATAATATTTACATGATTTTTAGAAGCTAATTTAAAATAAATTCTATAGACAGAATTAAACAACTAGTTTTTATTGTGAATATGTTCAAAAGATGGAGAAGTATTTATATTCAAATTAAATGGGGAATTTATTTCGATGACCTGAATTGGATTAAATAATAACAATTTATATAATTATACTTTAAAAAATTAAATTTTAAATTAAAAATATCAATTATTTATATGAAAAAGATATATTTAATTAAAATGCAATATTTTACACTATTCATGAAAACATGAATCATAAGAGAATAATATCATAAATTCAACAAAAGTTAATTTTTAAATCCATAATGGAAATAATTATTTTTTTATTAAATATAATTTATATCTATATTTAAAAAAAGTAATCCTTCAAATTGAAATAAAATCGCCTTCCTATAAAAATATATCATTTAAGCATTAAATTAGATTCTTTCTTATATCCTAACTAGAAAACACATAGGATAAATATTAAAAATTATATTTAATTTATAATATATATATTTTATTGATATAATAACACAATGGAATTTTTTACTAATTTTGTGAGACAAACATGTGAACATATAAATAGTTTATTTATTAAAACATTTTCATTTATTATAAAATTGGTTTTACAAAAATTTATAATTTACTGGTCAAACATTTATATTTAAATTTGTGAAAATTAATTTCATAATTCAGTTCATCTTATTAAAATTTTCAATTATAATAAAAATGTTATAATGTTCATATTTCATTAATAAATATATTAAAATCATTTTTCAAAATAATATTACTGTCACTTGTTACTCAAGATAAGCCATTATTTCGTATAATGTAGGCTTAAACATGTGTAGTGTATAATGAATGATATCATCAAAATCTATTATTTAAAAATTTATTTCCTCTAATGATTAAATGTGTTACATTCATCAACCATTAAAATTAAATTTTCCAGTAAAACTATATTGGGTTTCAATATATTTAATACTTTAATATTTCATTTTTAGAATCCCCCATCATAATAATGAATAGATAAAATCCCAATAATAAGGGAATGTTGGAAGCATAAAATTACATAGTGCAATTCATAACTAGTTTTAAAAATTCTATAACATAAGTGGAAAGTGAAAACATTAATATGGAAGTGAAATCAAATTAACAAGTTCTAATGGGGAGTGATAAAGAACTTGTTCGGGTGAATGTTAACATTCAAAAGGTCATAAATCCATGATTATATAAGGGACTACATTATTCATCTAAAATGATGGTACTAGGGTAAAATTATTTTTTGAAGATCATTTCCCTAGTATTGAATTATTTTCATGAGAATAAATACATACATGATTTCATTACATGTCATAAAAATATCTCATCCTTTCGTCTTTCCTTGGTCAAATTTACACATAATCAATTATTCAAAGAAGTGAAGGTGAATGTTTCATTCATATATCATTTTCAAATCATGATATCCACATAATTATAGGTTATTCCATCAATCAAAATAACAGAAAAAAAATTTTCACATAGGTCATCCAATATGCCTAAGTCCACATATGGCGAGAAAATAATTTAACCACTATAATATAATCTGAAGGTTATCATATACCAATCCATAAATTTTCAACATTATAATAGTTCAAAAATCTTAAACTTCCAAACCATTAGAAATATGGTCAATAAATTTCTCAGAAATATATTATCAATACTCCTGGAAATGTCATAATGTATATATTTTTTCTCACATACATGACATGTGGATATCTTCTTCATTTATTTTTGTAAAACTGTATTGATTACATAAATGAATTTTCATTCCTTATAAATGTAAATTTCTAATATCATTTATAAGGGATGATTAAGTTCATCATTTTATCGATGTATTATGTGATTCTTTTATTCCAGAACACAATAAGATATTCATAAGAAATATCATTAATAGGTTATCAATATGGTTTTTGTAGTGTTCATTTATACAATGACATACATAAAATTACCTACTAAGGAGAGAATTTTTAGTATTAAATTAATTTCATGGTTCTAATCATCCATTATAGAATAATAATATTTTCCTCTCTCAATATTTATCATAGTTTTTTTGGATTATAAGCCACATTAGTCATAGGATTATGGAACTTGTTATCACAATGCTCAATCTCCTTCCAATTGAATAACTGAATTGTGGGATGTGTATTTTTTTTATATTCCTCATTATTAATATAATTATATACCTTTTCTATGTCAATTATTTATACAAACTCTCAATTATAATCCTTACCAAACATTTAATACTCTCATTTCCCTTTTCATCATTAACATGAGTTCTTTGTCCAACATTTCTAGCTTACGGATACCGGATATATCATTTAACCATTTTTGTTTTCATGATACATGAATATCAGATTCTTATAAAACCATAGGAATTCCGAGAATATCCAATTTACACTTCTACCATTAGTGCATATCAAATGACTTCTTGAAATCTAATAATTTACCCGACATCTATTTCCATTAGGAGACATGGTTTTATGTCACTAATAAATGGATCAATTTTTTTTAGGCCTGATCAAAAACTCTAAAGTTTACCTTGTAAGTATTTTAAAATTTGTCTTATAGGTACCAATTGATTAATATTCATTTTTTCATAATCTCAAGGAATTAATTCTATTTTTTTATTATAATACAAGGGATGTGACTACAAATAAATATAACCATAAACACTTCTCATTTTATATGTTCAATTTCATTTTTTCCATCATGTTCTTCAAAAGAGTCCAACATGTACTAGCTTCACCTTTCAAATGAAAAATGCCCAAACTGTATTTTCATGTTTTGAACACTGAAGGGTGAACATATCTTCTCAGTGGTAATAAAACATAGTTCAATAATTTGTGGATCATGAGACCCACTACAATAAATTGTGTTTCTCCTCATGGAGGATTCAACAAAAAGTGGTTCCCTCTTTTCTTGTTTGTATGTTCATGTTAATTCATAGCTTTTAGGAGTATTGTGATTAGATTATTCATTAAAAATCCTATATCATTTTCTTTCTCACAAGTAAAATTGATTCATTTCCCAACTTATTTTGCATTAATGCGGTTCTATTATGTTCTAGTTATTGACTAAAATAAAAAATTATTAGCGTGAGAAACAATAATCCTATTAGAGACACCTCATATTCAGTGTAAATTACCATCAATGTATGACATATTATGTTAAATACCAGGCTATTCATGATAATTATGAAAACAGTAGGATTATATGAAATAATATTTTTTATCCTTATAGATCATATTATGATTTATCATTCTTGTTTCCAAAGGATTACTAAAAAATATCTGATACAATATATTACAACCCGTGATATTTGTACATAGATATTATGTCTTTTTAGTTGAATATTTAGTACTCTTTAGGAACACATTAGCAAGGACAATAGTATTTTCATAGTTTGGAAACATTGATAACATTAAATTAATTTGTAGAAGGATCCTCAAACATATCACATAACAATCATACCCTTTAATACTATTATTAACAACAAATCTTTATAACAAGAAGAAATGAATTATATGAAAGGGTGATATCAGATTATTAGTATGGTTAAATATGGAATATATATAATAATGACATGAATGTAAGGATATGAAACATGAGCATAAAACATAAAGATCATAAACTACATATCAATAGTCATATACATGAGTCCTATAAAAAAGAAATGTTAGTTAAAAGTACATCAATCATAATATAATAAAAGAACAATAACCATGAGTGTAATAAAATAGAATAAGACATGGAAATTGTGGGATGCATATAAGCATAAAATATTTCATTTAAATCATTACTACTAAGATATTAATAATATATTAGTCTTGGTTTTTAACTCATGTAGCTTCTCTAGAAATGGAATAGACTCCCTTGTACCTTCTTGGTTCAAGATTTATATGACAACCTATGTTCCCTCGTGTTATTGGATTACGACTTCCTCCCATGATCCCACTTATTTTGGACATTGTGTGACCACCTGTGTAACCTTTTTTTGGGTTTAATATTTCTTCATGTGTAACCTCTTGTTATTATGCTTAGGACGACCTATCATGTAACATTTTATGTAATAGAACATCTATCATTACGATTTCAATAGAAGGGAGATATATATCCCGCACATTAAATAAGTAAAACCATACATAAGTGTTCTATACGAACATAAATAAATCAATATATAATAACCCATTGAATGAAATGGGTTTTATAAACATCATTTCATCACAACATAACTCATGGAAAAGAAATGAGATTCATAAATATCATTCAATGATAAACATAAACCATTATTAAAATGTAAGACAATGGTATCATTAAATAATATCCTTAGGAAAATTTAAGTTATATAAAATAATTTTATTATATATGGAAATAATTTTGAGAGATCACTTGAAATTATTTTTGAGGGAAATATCTTTTTTTAAACGTTTCCTTTTTATAAAATGTAATGAAATTTCAAAGAAACACACATTCTATGAAAATAAATATGTATTATTTTAGACGAATAATCAAATTATTAAGGCATCATGACATTGGAAAATTCCATTAATTTTTTATGAGTTGAAAAATTACCAGTGTATATTTTCAGGAAAATATTTCTCATAAGTATATCATTTGGAAGTCGAAATAAATTATTCCATTCAAACTATGTTTTAAATAGTAAGAAATTGTTAAAAATGAATCAAAAAAATACATAAATGAATATTAAAATCCTTTTTGAAAAAATTTATATAAAACAATTAATTTCATTTGAAAAATTTCCCAATTAAGATTTAAAATAAACCAGTCTCAAATATTGATGAGAATGTGAAATATATGTTCACCACATCACAATTTGAAGAATCATTTTCACTATAAAATAAAAAAAATATGGATATGAAGTTACCATAATATTTTGAATGGGAATGATAAAATAAATTCACTGGAAATATATATAATACATAGAAGAAACTAGTGGTGTAAAAGGAATGGTTCTCATGGAAATTATAACGACCCAAAAACCCCTTAACATTAGTCATGACTTTCTTCATATACATTACAACCTCCTATATTCTAAATATAATTTTTCTAAAAATCTACAATATTACCAAATACATATATATATAATACCATGTATGATTTAGCTACTAATTTATATTACTCAATTATTAAAAATTCTATTTTAATGTTATGTTTTAGGTATTATGTGGTTTATTTTTAGTTCTGGATTTTAATTATTATCTATGGACTTCTTATATAAATCATGATATCGTCTTATCCTGAATAATAAACAGTATCAAAATATCATATATATATATATATATTCAATATATATTTATTCCTATTTATTCATAAATGTTATAAATAAAAAATAAAATACACTGTTCCGGGAGACGGTAGGTCGTACATATGCATTAACACTATTTTAATTATCTTGTCATATTAAATGAAAACAAATTATACAATATAATATAATTGCAGAATAATTTTTATGTTATATATATATATATATATCATATATATATATATATATTCATCCTTATTACCTCCAATTTGAAATATATATGAAAAACGAATCACATCGCATTTTGGAGAAGCTAAACCTTACGTACAAAGGAGCGACACTGTCAATTTTTTAAAAATAAGAGGTAAAATTGTAGATAGGAAATTATAATTAAATATGTATAACCATTCCATAAATATAATATATAGTCACTAATCGAATAACACATATAACTTATAAAATTTGTTGATTGACAATGAATTGTATCTTTATATGGTGATGGTAAGCGGTACAAACGAATGAGTAATACATTCACTTATTTTTCGAAGGGAAAGTGGTTATATAATGGTTTATTCATAATAATAATTACTTTTGAGAATATTAATTAAGATGAATATACTATTTTTTATTATATATATCAAAGATTTTTATGTTGTATATGAGAATATAAAAAGAGTGTGATAGGTTAGAGAGATTACATCTTCTTTAAAACAACTCCTTTTGATCTCCAGTAAAGGGCTCTAGAGTTGGTCTTATATGAATACCAATAACTATATATAATGTGGCTAGGGATTTATAGAAAATAATTTTAAATAAATATACCGAGATCAAATGAATAATTTGTTCAAATGGGTTAAGGGGGGATGTATCCTTATATAATTATGGTGGGGAGAACCATGTGAACTTGTCAAACTATTAAATTATAATAAATTATATATCAATTCAATTTCTCAAAATATAAATTAATTATAAGATAATGTGTAGTATGGTTTAATCCCATAAACTAATAATTTTTAAATGTTTTCTATAATATGAAGCATATTATTTATAACTATTTGTTATAATATTTTAATTATAACAACAATAACACTATTTATAATATTAACTTCTAGAAATTTTTAAATATAATGTTTCAAATAAAAATTAAATGGTAATTTTATTATATTTTATACCATTCATTATTCCCTTTTTCCTTATTTAAATATTATTTATTTTTACATAATTTAATAAAATATTGTTTTAATATAATATCATTACCGTCATTTTTTCAATATTCATTAAATTTTCTTTAATAATATCTTTAAAAAAATACAACACCAATAAATTCAATGTAATACACTCCGAATATATCCTATTACAGTAATAAATTCTTGTATAACATTAATTAATATAAATTATTTTAATTTTAATATTTCAAATACCACTTAATTGGGATTTCTATTAATTAAATAATTACTACATAATTATTGCATAATTAGTTATGATAATTATTTTATCATGAAATTTTAAAAAAAATGATATAAATATGAAATAATTTTTTCAGTGGAATATATATACTATAAAATATCTTATATTTAACCAAATATTAAAAAAATTATTATTAAATCTATGTCCTTTACATTTTTCACTATCATTGATTTTAATAATACCAAGTTCTCTTTCCTGGAATGTATAACGTACCATACTTTACATACATTTTTAATACTTCAAAAATTGAAGAACACTTTTTACAACATATGATAAAACCACAAAGGACCGTATAGGTATAGTGTCTTTAGAAACTGGGAAACATAAACAAGTGGTTCATAAATCTTCTACAGTGTCTCCCATTTATTTCATCATATCTAGGGTCCCTTTTAGCATATTCTACTTAATATCCATCTTCCTGACCTGGGGAAAAGAAAACATAAAAGGGTGAGCTCAAATGCTCAGCAAGGGAAAATAAAGGAAATAGAAATCATATCATATCTTTATGAAAATCAAAACCTGCAAAAGAGATCATAATATCTTAACATGGAATAAATCATAGAAGTGAAAATGAGATCCCCATAATCATAACATAAAACTTGAAACTTTGTGGCATGCACACATAATCCTGGAAAATCATTTCTTGTTAGTCATGACTCATTGCCAAGACTATCTTAGTGGACAAAGTCCCTTTCTGAACCGAGTTCACTCCTCGTTTCAGTCCTGTATCACTGAACCGAAATAACCTTCCGTTCCTGCCATGTCTATCTCATGAGATATAAAATCTTTACCCAATGCATTGGAGGGAGATATAGGTCCCACCCATCTTATAATGAATCCTTTCTTATGTGTGCCACATAATCATAAAACATACAGCATCGCATAACACATGTAACAAAAATGGGATTCTTGAAACATCATGACATCATAAATCAATTTATATAAGATAAAGGAATTCATAAAAATAATTCCATCACAACATGATCAAATCAATTTAATAATAGGGATAAAAATAGAACCCTTTATTATCTTAGATGGAAAATAATTTTGATAAAACACTTGAACTCCATTCTTGAGGAAAATATCATTTCTTCTTCAAAATTTTTTTTCCTTTCATAACATGTCATACAACTTTAAAATAAAAGAAGTTGATTAAAAATAAACTTGAAAACTTTTAAAGGAAGCTTCTTCGAAATAATGTTTTAAAAATCCATTCAAGCCGTATAAGTTAAAAAAAACATTCTTCGTACTTTTGTCGGAAAAGTCAAACAGTACCTCGTATGAAAAACAACAAAAGATTCCTTTCATATATTTTACAAAAAAACTTACCGAAGGGTAAAATTGGATATAAACTATTGTAGAAGGATGGAAATAATATTACATGTTGAGGGAACATGGATGTGGATGATAAAATACACCCCAGTAATTACCAAAGTAAATACAATCTCGGATAAAAGTGAGATAGTGATATTTCCCTTACCTTAGGTCCGATTTGCTTTGTTCGTGTCCGAAGCTCCTGTATAATGGTTTAAATAATGTTATTGACTTATTCCAGAATCATACATATTGATATGATATCATATATGGTCATATTATTAGCTTCTTGTTAGTAATATTTCATTGTTACTTGTTACTCGGGTCTTTATAACTTTTTGTTCTTATGCATGTTTTGTCGAATAAATTCTTATTCTTATCTTTAGGTTATAGATAACTCATTTCCAGAATGGTATTAGTGTAGTATATACCATATTCATTCATTCAATTCATTTATATAATCATTATGAAATGAAGATCATGTAGAACGAGTCGCATCACATCGTGGAGACGGTATTCCGTACGTACGCACGAGTGATGATATCGTTCCTATGATCGTGGAATTGTCTTGAAGTATATATATATATTATTTCAGTATCAATATTACTTCATAATAATCATATATAGTTACTCATTACTCCATTATACCCATCCTTTTAAGGTGATGGTGGAAAATAGATTACACCACGGCGTGGAGACGGTATTCCGTACGTACGCACGCGCGGTGATTTCATTTTTCCGTAGGATGGATAGAAGGTGAATTAGGGTTGTTTCATATTTATAATAACATATCAGTATGTAAGTAATACTGATGTTATTACTTTATCATGAAACAACTAAAGAAGAATAAGTTGAAGAAGAAAGAAATTGAAAAGATCGGTAATGGATATTACCTCTTCTTTGGAACGCCTCTTTGAATCCTTCACTTAAGGAACTAAGATTGGTCTTTGGAGAATACCAGGACCACTAGGATTATTCTAGGGAAGTGGAGAGGAGAAAATGGCAGGGGTTTTCCGAGCTTGAGTGCTCAATTTGGTGTGAGGAGGAGGGGGAAGAGGTTCCCTTTTATAAGGGAGGAGAGGGGCACCTTAGGAAAATCTCAAAATATTATTTTATATTAAAGTCAAAATCGGATTATAATGGCTCCAAAGGGTCTTATTTCGAAGATAAGGTGGGGATGGGCCTAAATCCTATCAACCAATAGGATTTAGACAAGTTTAGGGTATTATTTTAACCTTATCAATTAGATTTAACTCTAAGTTAAATAATTTAACTTTTACCATGTCTTTTTGTTTTCTTTCACTATATGGTTAATACACTTACTATAACATGCCAAACGAACCCCAAATTGTTTATTATTAATATATATATATCCTTATCTAAGTCATTTGGCCGAACCGTAGATTTCTAGGAATAAAATAACAATTAATAGTATAATATTTGATTTAAAAACTATTTTGTGTCAATTTTGACACTATTTGATATATGATTTTTGTGAAAGTCATAACAGAATTATATGTTCGAACCAAGTTGATTAAATCAACATTAATATATCATAGTAACCAATAAAATTAGTGGAATTCATAAAAAGTCTTAAATTACATTTATTTTGGTATTTATATTATCAATTGTGTCAATATTTCATTAATAAGATAATTACTGCATCATCTTTGTGTCATAAATAAATTAAATTATTTGATGTCTAAAAATTAAAAATAAAATATAATCATGTAGGAAATCTTTTTATCTTTCTAATGAATATTTACAATTGAATTTATCTTATGTATAACCCCATATTAAAAATGATTTACTTATTAAACATTGATTTTAACTATTTTAACCCTTCTTTAAATAAATTAATAATAAATGTCCTAATCTAATCCAAGTGGGCCTAAATGGTCATATTTTATTCCTAAGTTTGTTTTTGGTCGAATTATACTTGTCCAATAGAATTAGGACATGTGTTAGGGTTATAGTAATATCATATTTACCCTTAGTTACCCTATTTACTATTAACCGCGGTAAAAAAAAGTAAAAAGTTACTATTCACCAAAAAATTATTTTCATCTCATTGAACCACATTTTAGTCCTTGATATTAACCGTGTCTGTCGGATTTTTGAAATTCCATTCACAGAAGCGGTAAAATTAAGTTTTATGCAAAATTCAGTTTTTAACCTACCACTTAGTGGTTTCACTATTCATCAAAAATTGAAAGTTTTCAGAAAAATACCAAAATTTCACCCTAGGCTAATTTCGATATTCTGAGTCCAAAAATGAAGTCCATTTTGAAAAATAAAATTTATAAAATTTCAAAAAGTGGTTATTACTATTCATAACGGCTAGTTTTAATAGCATATTGTTGTTTAGTGAAACTCGGTATTGCGTACGACGCAAGCTATCGAGGAAGGTCACGATTGCGTGTAAAGAAAGCCAAGCAAGTGTTGTGTAGAAAAAGATTCCATTGATGATTTATATAACATAAAAGTCTCGGGTGTTACATTCTACCCCCCTTAAAAAGAATTTCTCCCTCGAAATTCATCACTTTGTAACAAACCGATGAGGATAATTCTCCCTCATCATATCCTCAAGCTCCCATGTAGATTCTTCAAGTTGGTGGTTCCTCCATAAAACATTCACCAAGCGAGTGGTCTTGTTTCGTAGGACTTTTTCGCTACGATCCAGAATCTCTATCGGCTGTTCTTCATAAGAAAGATCTTGCTCCAGCGGTACAACTTCTGAGCTGAGTACATGTGAAGGATCTGGTATGTACTTTCTCAGGAGAGATACATGGAACACATCGTGAACTTGAGAGAGATTCGGTGGAAGTGCCAATCGGTAAGCTACCTTCCCAACACGATCCAGTATTTCGAAAGGACCGATATATCTAGGGCTCAACTTCCCCTTCTTTCCAAATCTCATAACCCTCTTCCAGGGAGATATTCGTAAGAACACTTTATCACCCACTTCAAACTCTAGGTCTTTTCTTCGGTTGTCGGCATAACTTTTCTGTCGACTCTGAGCTGCTCTTATGTGTTGTTGAATAGATCTGACCTTTTCTGCCATTTCATCAACGAGATCAGGTCCTAATAGCTTTCTATCCCCAACTTCATCCCAGCAAGTTGGAGTCCTGCATTTCTTTCCATAGAGAGCTTCATAAGGATCCATCTGAATACTGGAGTGAAAGCTATTATTATAAGAAAATTCCACCAAAGGTAGGTGTTGATCCCAACCTCCTTTGAAATCCATAGAGCAAGCTCTCATCATATCTTCTAGGGTTTGAATTTTTCTCTCAGACTGACCGTCTGTCTGGGGATGATAAGCAGTGCTGAAACTCAACTCTGTATCCAGAGTATGCTGAAGACTTCGCCAGAACTTCGAGGTAAATCTCGGATCCCGATCAGATATAATAGAAAGTGGTACTCCATGCAATCTTACCACTTCCTTTACATATATCCTGGCAAGCTGATCTAGAGAGAAATCCTCTCTAATAGGAATGAAGTGTGCAGACTTTGTAAGACGATCAACTATGACCCAGATAGCATTATTGCTTTTGGATGTTTTAGGAAGTCCTGTGACAAAGTCCATAGTGATGTTTTCCCATTTCCATTCGGGTATGGGTAATGGTTGTAACATCCCCTTAGACTTCTGTCTCTCAGCTTTAACTTGTTGACAAACCAAGCATCGAGAGACATATTCAGCAACATCTCTTTTCATGCCATCCCACCAGAAGTACTCTTTCAGGTCCCTATACATCTTCGTGCTTCCAGGATGAATAGAGAATGAAGAACTATGAGCCTCATCCAGCAGATCCTTCTTTAATTCGGGGATGGGAGGAACACAAACCCGATTCCTGAACTTTATTATCCCATCACAATCAAGGTTGAATTCAGGAACATTTCTCACCTTCTTTTGTAACTCGACATCTTCTTTCTGTGCCTCTTTAATCTTCACATGTATAGATGGTTGAACATTCATTTGAGAAAGATAAGATTTTTCCCCTTCCATTATAATTCCAAGATCCATCCTTTGTAAATCCATAAATATTGGATCTTTTGTGATCCTCATCATAGATAAACTAGCATGGTCTTGTCGACTTAATGCATCTGCCACCTTGTTTGCCTTCCCAGGGTGGTAATGGATTGAGCAGTCATAATCCTTAATCAGCTCCAACCATCTTCTTTGGCGCATATTCAGCTCCTTTTGTGTGAAAATATACTTTAGACTTTTATGATCAGTATAAATATCACACCTTTCACCATAAAGGTAATGCCTCCAAATCTTTAATGCAAAGATTACCGCAGCCAACTCCAAATCATGTGTTGGGTAATTTTGCTCATGTATTTTCAACTGTCGTGAGGCATAAGATATCACCATATCATTTTGCATAAGAACACACCCCAATCCCTTCTTGGATGCATCACTGTAGATCACAAACCTTTCTCCACTACAAGGCAGTGTGAGCACAGGTGCACTGGATAACCTTATTTTCAACTCCTTGAAATTCTCTTCACATTCCTTTGTCCAGACAAACTTAACTCCTTTCCGAGTCAACTTGGTGAGTGGATTAGATAATCGTGAAAAATCTTTTACAAAACGTCGATAATATCCATCCAAACCAAGAAAACTTCGGATCTCAGTTACTGTTGTTGGTCTTGACCATCTTTCGATAACCTCTGTTTTTGCTGGATCCACAGATATCCCCTCTTTTGAGATTATATGACCCAAAAATGCAACTTTTTGAAGCCAAAATTCACACTTGGTAAATTTGGCATAAAGCTTCTCCTTTCTCAGGGTCTTCAATATAATTCTCAAGTGATCTTCATGCTCTTCCTTGCTCTTTGAATAGACAAGAATATCGTCTATAAAGACTACCACAAATTGATCAAGATAGTCTCTAAAGACTCTATTCATTAGATCCATGAAGATAGCAGGGGCATTAGTAAGACCAAATGGCATCACTATAAATTCATAGTGTCCATACCATGTACGGAAAGCCGTCTTTGGTATATCCTCCGTTTTGACCCTTAATTGATGATACCCTGAACGAAGGTCAATCTTGGAAAAGTATTGATCTCCGCGTAGTTGGTCAAATAAGTCATCAATGCATGGGAGAGGATATTTGTTCTTGATAGTGATCTTGTTAAGTTCTCGATAATCAATGCAGAGTCTCATTGATCCATCTTTCTTCTTAACAAATAGAACAGGTGCTCCCCAAGGTGACGCACTAGGGCGTATGAATCCCTTATCAAGATTCTCTTGGAGTTTCTTCTTCAATTCCTGCAACTCAATTGGGGCCATTCTATAAGGTGTCTTTGAAATAGGAAAAGCACCCGGTACGAGTTCTATTGAAAACTCAACTTCACGATTTGGTGGAAGACCCGACAATTCCTCCAGAAAGACATCATCAAACTCCCGTACAATGGGCATATTCTTAATCGTGAGTTTCTCACCAACCATTTGAAATAAATAACCTTCATTTAGTGGAATCAATACCCATAAGATGGATGAAATTTCCACTGGAAGGTTATGTTCATCCTTGCATTGGTATACGATCGTAGATTGATCTGGAATATGAAATGTGACTTCCCTTCTTTGGCAATTGATATGAGCTCCATGTAGAGAAAGCCAATCCATGCCAAGATTCACATCAAATTCCACTAAAGGAAGGATCACAAGATTTGCAGGAAGCACTTTCCCACAAACTTCGATCGGAGAAGAATTATAAACTTTTGATGCGATTGATGTCCCATTAGGTGTTGTCACAGCTAACTCAACATCTAATTGTTGAGGTAATACGGTGATACCCTTAGAAAATTTTTCAGAAATAAAAGAGTGGGTGGATCCAGAATGAAATAAAACATTTGCTACTTTAGAGTGGATGGTAAGTGTACCTTTCACCACATCGTTATCGTACTCCACATCGCTGATAGAAATTGCATGTGAATTTCCTTTGTCTTTAGCCTTAAGAGTTTGTTGACGTCGACCATCATCATCAACCCTTGGATTTGGGCATTGATTGGCATAATGCCCCATCTCCTTGCACTTGAAACATTGAAGTGTAGTAGGTTCATTCTGTGTATCCCTTCCTTTGTTTGCGTCATTAGACATCTTCTTCCCATTATTACGGCATTCAAATGCCCGATGACCTTCTTTTCCACATTTAAAACATTTACTTGTCCCTTTAAGACAACTCCCTCCATGTTTCTTTCCACACTTTGAGCATAAGGAAAAGCTCATCTTCTTTTCCGTGTGCTCTTTAGATTTTTCTTTGAATTCCATCTTCCTCTTCTTATCAAACTCATGTGACTGATGGGTTACTCCAATCACCATCTTGACTTTGAGAGCACATCAAACGATTTCCTCGTAGCTATTGAAGTCCCTTATGGCTAACGCCCTTCGAAGACTTGGTTTTAAGCCGCTAAAGAATCGATCGATCTTACTCTCGGGTTGGATAATAATACCAGAAGCGTACCTTGCAAGTCTTGTAAAATTTGCTTCATAGGTACCAACAGATTCATCATCCCTTTGCTTCAGTTCAAGAAACTCTTTCTCCATCTTTGTTCGGAGAATACGAGGGAAGTACTTATTGAAAAATAAGTTCTTGAACTCGTCCCATTCCATAGACTCAATTTCATCCCTTTGCCTCGTATTCTTAACAAGATTCCACCATTGATCAGCATCTCCTTCCAAACGATACACTGCTAGGATGACTTTATCATGCTCAGAACATTGATGAACTGAATATATCTTTTCAGTAGTACTAATCCATTGTTCAGCAACTAATGGATCAGTAGACCCGCTGAAAGAAGGTGGACGCTGCCTCATGAAGGATTCAACACAATGTTGCTCCCTCCTTTGCTCGTTTGGAAATCATGCATGATTCATAGCTTGAGAAAGTTGTGTGAGCATGGCTACAAGATTTTGCATTCCAACTCCCATATTGTTTGTTTTCTCAGGGGGACAATCATTGCATTGCCCATCGCATTCCGCATTAACACGGTTCCTTCGGGTTCCAGCCATTGACTAAAACCAAGAAAAATAGTGTGAGCAACACTAATTATAATAGGAAACCACATAATTCAAGAATAAAATTTTCATTCTTAAGGTCTTATCCTAGGTTATTCAAGGCCATTTCTAAAACACTAAGATTGTGTTCTATGCTTAGACTTATCCTTAGGGTTCTTACTAAGGCTTTCACATCCTAGTTTCCAAAGGTTGACTATACCTTTCCTCTGATACCAACTATAAGGACCCATACTTTACATACATTTTTAATACTTCAAAAATCGAAGCACACTTTTTACAACATATGATAAAACCACAAAGGACCGTATAGGTATAGTGTCTTTAGAAACTGGGAAACATAAACAACTGGTTCATAAATCTTCTACAGTGTCTCCCATTTATTTCATCATATCTAGGGTCCCTTTTAGCATATTCTACTTAATATCCATCTTCCTGACCTGGGGAAAAGAAAACATAAAAGGGTGAGCTCAAATGCTCAGCAAGGGAAAATAAAGGAAATAGAAATCATATCATATCTTTATGAAAATCAAAACCTGCAAAAGAGATCATAATATCTTAACATGGAATAAATCATAGAAGTGAAAATGAGATCCCCATAATCATAACATAAAACTTGAAACTTTGTGGCATGCACACATAATCATGGAAAATCATTTCTTGTTAGTCATGACTCATTGCCAAGACTATCTTAGTGGACAAAGTCCCTTTCTGAACCGAGTTCACTCCTCGTTTCAGTCCTGTATCACTGAACCGAAATAACCTTCCGTTCCAGCCATGTCTATCTCATGAGATATAAAATCTTTACCCAATGCATTGGAGGGAGATATAGGTCCCACCCATCTTATAATGAATCCTTTCTTATGTGTGCCACATAATCATAAAACATACATCATCGCATAACACATGTAACAAAAATGGGATTCTTGAAACATCATGACATCATAAATCAATTCATATAAGATAAAGGAATTCATAAAAATAATTCCATCACAACATGATCAAATCAATTTAATAATACGGATAAAAAATAGAACCCTTTATTATCTTAGATGGAAAATAATTTTGATAAAACACTTGAACTCCATTCTTGAGGAAAATATCCTTTCTTCTTCAAAAACATTTTTCCTTTCATAACATGTCATACAACTTTAAAATAAAAGAAGTTGATTAAAAATAAACTTGAAAACTTGTAAAGGAAGCTTCTTGGAAATAATGTTTTAAAAATCCATTCAAGCCGTATAAGTTAAAAAAAACATTCTCCGTACTTTTGTCGGAAAAGTCAAAAAGTACCTCGTATGAAAAACGAAAAAAGATTCCTTTCATATATTTTACAAAAAAAACATACCGAAGGGTAAAATTGGATATAAACTATTGTAGAAGGATGGAAATAATATTACATGTTGAGGGAACATGGATGTGGATGATAAAATACACCCCAGTAATTACCAAAGTAAATACAATCTCGGATAAAAGTGAGATTGTGATATTTCCCTTACCTTAGGTCTGATTTGCTTTGTTCGTGTCCGAAGCTCCTGTATAATGGTTTAAATAATGTTATTGACTTATTCCAGAATCATACATATTGATATGATATCATATATGGTCATATTATTAGCTTCTTGTTAGTAATATTTCATTGTTACTTGTTACTCGGGTCTTTATAACTTTTTGTTCTTATGCGTGTTTTGTCGAATAAATTCTTATTCTTATCTTTAGGTTATAGATAATTCATTTCCAGAATGGTATTAGTGTAGTATATACCATATTCATTCATTCAATTCATTTATATAATCATTGTGAAATGAAGATCATGTAGAACGAGTCGCATCACATCGTGGAGACGGTATTCCGTACGTACGCACGGGTGATGATATCGTTCCTATGATCGTGGAATTGTATTGAAGTATATATATATATTATTTCAGTATAAATATTAATTCATAATAATCATATATAGTTACTCATTACACCATTATACCCATCCTTTTAAGGTGATGGTGGAAAATAGATTACACCACGGCGTGGAGACGGTATTCCGTACGTACGCACACGCGGTGATTTCATTTTTCCGTAGGATGGATAGAAGGTGAATTAGGGTTGTTTCATATTTTTAATAACATATCAGTATGTAAGTAATACTGATGTTATTACTTTACAATGAAACAACTAAAGAAGAAGAAGTTGAAGAAGAAAGAAATTGAAAAGATCGGTAATGGATATTACCTCTTCTTTGGAACGCCTCTTTGAATCCTTCACTTAAGGAACTAAGATTGGTCTTTGGAGAAGACCAGGACCTCTAGGATTATTCTAGGGAAGTGGAGAGGAGAAAATGTCAGGGGTTGGCCGAGCTTGAGTGCTCAAAATGGTGTGAGGAGGAGGGGGAGGAGGTGCCCTTTTATATGGGAGGAGAGGGGCACCTTAGGAAAATCTCAAAATATTATTTTATATTAAAGTCAAAATCGGATTATAATGGCTCCAAAGGGTCTTATTTCGAAGATAAGGTGGGGATGGGCCGAAATCCTATCAACCAATAGGATTTAGACAAGTTTAGGGTATTATTTTAACCTTATGAATTAGATTTAACTCTATGTTAAATAATTTAACTTTTACCATGTCTTTTTGTTTACTTTCACTATATGGTTAATACACTTAGTATAACATGCCAAACGAACCCCAAATTGTTTATTATTAATATATATATCCTTATCTAAGTCATTTGGCCGAACCTTAGATTTTTAGGAATAAAATAACAATTAATAGTATAATATTTGATTTAAAAACTATTTTGTGTCAATTTTGACACTATTTGATATATGATTTTTGTGAAAGTAATAACAGAATTATATGTTCGAACCAAGTTGAATAAATCAACATTAATATATCATAGTAACCTATAAAATTAGTGGAATTCATAAAAAGTCTTAAACTACATTTATTTTGGTATTTATATTATCAATTTTGTCAATATTTCATTAATAAGATAATTACTGCATCATCTTTGTGTCATAAATAAATTAAATTATTTGATGTCTAAAAATTACAAATAAAATATCATCATGTAGGAAATCTTTATATACTTCTAATGAATATTTACAATTGAATTTATCTTATGTATAACCCCATATTAAAAATGATTTACTTTTTAAACATTGATTTTAACTATTTTAACCCTTCTTTAAATAAATTAATAATAAATGTCCTAATCTAATCCAAGTGGGCCTAAATGGTCATATTTTATTCCTAAGTTTGTTTTTGGTCGAATTATACTTGTCCAATAGAATTAGGACATGTGTTAGGGTAATAGTAATATCATATTTACCCTTAGTTACCCTATTTACTATTAACCGCGGTAAAAAAAAAAGTAAAAAGTTTACTATTCACCAAAAAATTATTTTCATCTCATTAAACCACATTTTAGTCCTTGATATTAACCGTGTCTATCGGATTTTTGAAATTCCATTCACAGAAGCGGTAAAATTAAGTTTTATGCAAAATTCAGTTTTTAACCTACCACTTAGTGGTTTCACTATTCATCAAAAATTGAAAGTTTTCAGAAAAATACCAAAATTTCACCCTAGGCTAATTTCGATATTCTGAGTCCAAAAATGAAGTCCATTTTGAAAAATAAAATTTATAAAATTTCAAAAAGTGGTTATTACTATTCATAACGGCTAGTTTTAATAGCATATTGTTGTTTAGTGAAACTCGGTATTGCGTACGACGCAAGCTATCGAGGAAGGTCGCGATTGCGTGTAAAGAAAGCCAAGCAAGTGTTGTGTAGAAAAAGATTCCTTTGATGATTTATATAACATAAAAGTCTCGGGTGTTACAGAATGGGTTCTATTAAATTGTTTAGGGCTGATCCTTATGAGTTAAAATTTTAATTAAATTCGTACACTAACATTTTGGGAGGTTTTATAATATTTAAAATATTATTTTTACCCTCAATTATAAAACATACACATAAGCATGGTAAAAATTGAAAAAGATACAATTCATAATGAACAAAAATAAAAGGGACTTGATTAATAAATTTGGAACTTATAATTCCTAATTTTGAACCATTTATTAAATATTCAATTAACACATTTTCTAGAAATTAGTTAAACATTAATCTTGTAGATAGGATGAAACTAAAGTGTATATAAAGTGAAAAAATTCAAAAGATTGAAATTTGTTAGTATCAAAATTCATTATGAAATTGATTCTAATAACATTAATTAGATAAAAAGACAATTTCATATTTTTATTATACATTAAAACAAATTTAAAATATAATTTCACTCTATCAATTATATAATTGAAATAGATATTTTCAATTAAAATGCAATATTTTCCCCTATACATCCAAAATGAATCATTAAATAAAATTACCAATAATTCATCCAAAGATAAATATGATATCTAAATATTACAAAACAATTTTCTCGAATCAATTAGAATTTACAAATATTCTTATACAATATATCAAACATGTATGATGTAAAAAAAGTGAAATTATTATTTTATAGAAATATGTATTTTGTATGTGAAATTGGAATTATTCATGTATAATTTTTAGAAATGAAATTTTATTAATGTTATAAATTATGTTTTATATATTATAAATATTTCATTAATATAAAAAAAAGTATGTGATTTTTTTACAAAACACACTAGTTAATATTAAAATAGTTTTCAAAAACTATTTCCTTTTAATTAAAATTAGATTTTCAATTAATTTTTATTTAATTATTAAACTGATTATATATACATGTGTAAACCATAATTTTATAATTCAGCTTCTACTTTTCATATTCTCAATTTTACGAAAATTTTATATTTATCTTGTTTAAATAATTACAATAACAAAAAGATGATTCATAGAAAATTTGTGTTTCTTGTAACGAAATCAATGTCGGTGTTACGTGTATAGAATAATTAATATTGTATTGTGTGTAATGAAATATATCAAATAAATCAATTATTTATAGATCTATTTCAAAACCATCTTATGGTGTTACACTCCCATTTTGTCACAACCCATCACCTAGGGCCTGTGTTGTGACTATCCCAATCTCACCTTCCATAGGCTAGGGAAAATTGTAAGAACCCAGACCATCATATCAGGAATGTTTTTATTTTTCTGGAGTTTTTTAGAAAAAGAGTAGAATATGGAAATTTTCAAAATACTTGTCCTGTACATTATAAGTACATGTCGTGAACATCGATGTCGTGCAAGGTCGTGTGTTGATCGTGTACTTTCCACAGACACGGTGTGTAGGGGCGATGTGAAGGCTGCATAAAACGGAGTATGGAATATCCAAATACATGCCATGTACATCAAATGTACACGCTATGTTTTTTTATTAAACGGGATGGGTTCGCGTCTAATTGACAGAACTCTCTTCTTCTCCAGCTTTTTTGACCGAGAGTGTCCCGTATGACCGCGAACATCCTTCGAGCCCTAGATCCCTCGAACATTCTCTGAATCGACCGCCATCGATTGCGTTGGAACCATATCAATAATCTCTTACTTCTTCTTGAGATTCATTCCATGATTTCCCTCTTTCTCAAGATAACATGGTTTGAGAGTTTTGGACATTTTCTCAGATCTTCGGCATTCTAAGGAGAATCAATCATCATGGTTCAAGTATATCAATCTCCTAGCATACAAGTAGATGTTTTGTTCCATTCCATTCGATGTATTTGAGTTTATGTTCAATTTTACACCAATACCCTTGAATGGGGTATTGTGTGATTACTGTCTTACCCCTGCTGTGTTCCTTGCTTGCTTTTATGCTTTTTTAGAGGTAAAATTTCGTTATATATGAGGATAATTGAAATTCTTTGATGTTTTCCCATCCTTTGTTCGGTTTACGACCTTTGGTCTTGTTTTTCTTTGGTTGTTGTACCTACATTCCATGCCTAGTGACTGTAGGATAAAGCCTTGTTTCCTGACATGCTTGTTATGTTGTAGACTGGTTATCCAAGTGGCTCTGTAGGTTTTCATTGGACATATATCATTATTATGCACTGATTGGCACGAGGCTGTGAGAACCAAGTGTTGTAGAATATAAGGGATAGACTGAGTGAGCTTACTAGAGAGTCTTAGATGTTACATACAATAATGGAGAGACCCAGTGTGTTTCCCAGAGAGTATTGGATATAATAGACTACAAGAGGATAGACCAAGTGAGAAACCTCAGAGAGTCATGGATATTATAGGTTATAGGGGATAGACTGAGTGAAATTCCCAGAGAGTCTTGGATTTATAAACCACAATAGGATTGACCAAGTGATCTTCCTCGGAGGGTCTTTTCTTTGTTTGATTTTCCTTAAACTATTCTAGGATATGGAATTAATTGACCGAGTGAGCTTCCTTAGAGAGTCTTTCATCAACCTAAGGCTATAGGAGGAATTGACCGAGTGAGCTTCCTTAGTGAGTCTCTAGACCTTAGGGATTTAAGAGTAATTGACCACGTGATCACCCCCAGAGAGTCCCTGACTACCTTATACTATAAGAGGAATTCACTAAGCGTGCTTCCTCATAGGGTCTTATAATTTGTATGACCGAACCAGAGGGGTTAGGCTGAGTGTACTGCCTAGAGGGTTTTTGGTACTTCTTGGACAGGACTAGAGGGGAAGTCTGTGGGGACTTCCAAGAGGGATTACTGTTTGTGGGTAGATATTTTCTTCACTACTTCTTGTTGATCTATGGATTGTTTACTGTTGTGTATCTTCCTGTTTCCTGGTCATTTCTTACTGTTTTATACTTTCTATACTTTTATATACATATTCTCACTGGCTGTTAGGCACATATATTCATGTGGTTACCTACTGGGATTTAGTCTCACACCTTGTTTGGGTCATGATTTTGGGCCCAAAAATAGTATGTTCTTGCAGTTACAGATAAGTGCAGACACCCATCTACTTTAGGTACTCTACTTGCATTGGATCATGAGATCACGGGACCAAGCTATGGCTTGCGATGCTGAGGAGTTTATCTGTTTTCAGTTGTACTTGGTTTAGTATTGAATTCAGCATTATGACTTGTTTGGTTGCTTTATGAGACATATGTATCATCCATCATATATATATGTGCTCCTGCTGCTTATCACATTCAGTCATCCGATGTTCATTTGTGTATGGATTATTTACTGATTCCGCTATTTCTTTTCTTTATTTTTCTGATGTGTACATTATCAATGAGGGAATAGTTTCCCCGCCATCACACCCAAGGCCGTCGCTACTCGTTGTCAGCCTCTACCATTTTGGGAATTGCGCTTGAGGCCAGGTGTCCAACCTGGTACGGGGCACCACTGGGTGGCTTCCGAAACCGGGATGTTACAAAGTTGTATTAGAGGATATTATTTTCTCATGAATTACTGTTTGGAGCCTTTATCTACAGATAGGATGGAAGAGGTACGTGGTAATAAACTATGATCGGGAGTAGCTAAACCGTGTACAGGGAAAACCAATCTACCTCGCTTATTCCAGTTTATAATTTTTCTATGTTACTGTTTTTTTGATTTCACCTATAGTGATTCAAATGATTTGTTCTATTTCTGTTGTTGTTATTGCGGTTCTATTTCTATCAAAACCCGATTAGATGAGGGTTTGCCATCTCATACATCATATAGGAACATTTTAGAAATCAAATGTCATGCATTCTTACCAGGTCATCTAGGATTCATTAGAGGTTGCATGTTGTTGTGATAGATGTTGTATAGATTATGCATACTATTGTGATGGATTCGTTGATAGAATATCTTCAGTCTGATATAGAATTTGGTTGTATAGTAATCTGCTTAAATGGACACCAAATTTTGGATCTTGGAATGTTATGGGCCTTCAGGAACCATAATTTGGTGGATCAATGCATGACTTCCTTGTTATAACTTTTATGAGATGAAATCTTTTATTTTCGAGGAGTATGGGCCCTCAAGGATTGGAATTTGGCACCTTAACTCTTGTTTTCTTTGTTTTCTGGGCTCTGGAGTAGTTGCTAAGATACTGGCTAGAAAAACCCAAAATAAACCGCATATGCTTTATCAATGCACACTGTGTAGTTTTTCAACCGTGTCACTGACTCTGTGGGAAGAAAGACATGGCTGTGAAAAATCTTCAGGAATATGTCTTATGCGTTCAGTACACACCATGTAGTAGTGAGCTGTATACCTGGCTATGTCACTAATAACTCAGGTTGGGGAAGCTCATGTAGTACATGCCATGATTTTTACGAACACACCATGTAGTATTGTTATAGGCACTCATCCATTTCACAAACAACTTGGGCCATTGTTGTCTTCTCCTATACACAACGTGTTTGTTCGGAATAGGCTTTGTAGAGACAGTCATGAATCTGGCGATGTAACAAAAAACCCTGGACGTTGAAAACACATCTAGTACAGGTTGTGTACTTAGGGAACATGCCATGTAGTATTATTTTAAGAGGATCGTGTGGGTTATCCATGTAAAGAGACTCATACAATGGAATAGAGTTTACATACACTCCGTGTGGGGGGATTATAGGCCGTTTAGTTGGGGCGTTACATGAATAGTTGTAGAAGAAGTACAAGCCCAAGTAAATGTCTTAGGGAAACACACCATGTAGTTTTTATACACGCCGTGTAGTCATTTTTTGTAAAACATGAGTTTTTCCCCTTCTTTACTCTTGTGTTTTCAATCATTGATATTGCTAATCTAAGGCATGCTTTTGACCTTTTAGAGTTATGCCACCGAGACATCCTCTAGTTGTATGTCGGCTGCATGATGGTGATAAAACACCAGATATGGCCGATCAGGGACCTCTTGTTGATCCTTCTATAGTTCCAGCCTTGGCACCGGCAGTTATTCATGTTACGGGAGCCGATGCGTAGTTCATGGAGTGTTTCCTTAGGTTGATGCAGACCTTCCATGGAGCGCCGTCTCCTGCCCCGTTGATGACAGATTTGACACGAGTTTTCCTCTAGCAACGTCTACTTAATTTCTCAGGGGATGGAGGACCTCAGGCTATAGAGTCGTGGCTTGAAGCCATACTGACGATCTTCAAGCATCTCGAGGTACCTCCAGATAAGACGGTGAATATTATAAACTATATTCTTTGAGACTCCTCCAAGAGGTGGTGGGATATGATCACACAGTCAGGACACCATTAGAGTATGACTTGGGAGGAGTTCCACCACATATTCTACGTTTAATTCTACTAGGAGACCTTGAGGTCCGATCGATCCTGGGAGTTTGTATGTCTAGAGCAGGGTACTCTTTCGGTTATGGAGTACTCATCTCACTTTATTGAGCTGCATCGATTCACGCCTATTCGAAGAGGCAATGAGTTTTTCCTTGTGCAGAAGTTCGAGGATGGTATGAGGCATGACATCCGCTTGCAGGTGACCATATTTAGGTTGACATCAATATCATCTATCGTCAAATAGGTGCTGATCAAAGAGAACAATCTAAGGTATTCTGGGGATGTAAACGAGGGTGGTTCGACCTCAAGAGCTAGTGTTCCTCCTTCTAATAGCAGGAAGCGTCACAACGAGCTGTCTTGAGGAGATCAGAGTTGGTGGAGTGTATCTTCTAGTAAAAAGGTAGTATGCTACCAGTGCGGGAGGTATGGTAATACTATGACTCGGTGCCAAAGATACCCAATTGAGTTCCAATATTGTGGTAAGATTGGCCATCTACATCGTTTTTGACAGACCATCACACCTACATCTGGTGGTAGGGGCACTTCTATGACCCATTGTTCAGGAGATGCATTGCCAGTTTCTCAATATTCTAGGAACTAGAGTTCTTCCGGTCCTTCGGGTCAAGGTGGAGGTCGCGGTCATGGTTGTAAGTCACCATGTTACCAGGGACAGTGGAGTGGATCAGCTTTGGGTAGTCATCCAGGGTCGTAGGGCCGCGGTATAGGGAAGACTTTCACTGAGGATCAGACCCATCAGGAGCAGGATCCCATACCATCTACAGTTTGAGGTACGATCTTAGTAGCCTATGTTTTATCTTTATCTCTTTTAGATACTGGTGCTACGCATAACATTATATCTGTTGTAGTTGTCGAGAGCCTTGGGCTCTATATCTTTTCCTCTGCCGGTACATTGACTGTAGACACACCATTGGGGACCAGAGTGGTTGGCGTACAATAATGTAGAGAGTGTCCTCTTGAGGTTTAATGGTGTCACTTCTTATGGGACCTCTATGTCCTAGAGATGACAAGTTATGATGTCATCATGGGATAGACTGGTTAGTTCCCCTTGAGGCACTCCTCGAATTCTATCTTCGTAGAGTGAGTTTTGTATCACTAGAGGGTGATTATTTTCTTTATATTGGTGAGTGGGATGTCCATGAGAGTTGAGCCGGACCCGAGCATCATGGGATAAGAGGAGTCATAGCCCATATTGTTAGTCTTTATCTGGATGACTGGGATACTTCACTGTTAGAATTTTCCCCAGTGGTGGACGATTTCAGAGACGTATTTCTAGAGGACATTTCATGTTTGCTTCTAGAGAGTGAGGTAGACTTCTCTATTTAGCTCATGCATGGAGTGGAACCTATGTCCATTCCTCCAATAGGATGGCTTCACCTAAGTTACAGGATCACAAGAAGAATTTGGCAGAGTTACAGGAAATGGGTTTTATCAATCCTAGTACTTCTCCTTGGGGTTCCCCTATCCTTTTTGTGAAGAATGCAGAAGGTAACCTCAGGCTTTCTGTGGAATATTGAATGTTGAACCAGTTGACGGTCAACAACCGATATCCCTTGTCTAGAATTGATGAATTCTTTATCAGCTTCATGGAGCCCAGGTGTTCTTGAAGATTGATTTGAGGTCCGGATATCATCAGTTTCATGATATCCCATCAGATATAACACATAAATCCTTCAAGAGTAGGTTTGATCTATACGAGTATATGATTATGACGTTCAGTCAAATGAATGAGCCAGTAGTTTTCACAGCGCTAATGAACTGATCTTTCCATCAATACATGGAGCCTTTCATGGTTGTTTTTTTGGATGATATCTTGGTGTACTCTCAATCTCGACACAACCATGATACCCATATAGAGATCGTTTCGATTACCCTAAGAGAGCATCAACTTTATGATAAAATCTCAAAATGCCACTTTTGGTTGCACCAGATTCTCTTCATGCATCACGTCATCTCGGATGTAGGAGCATCAGTGGACCCAGAGAATGTGAGAGCTACAGTTTCCTAGGATAAACCAAAGAACATCTTTGAGGTGTAGTGTTTTCTAAGGATGGCTAAATAATACAGGCACTTTATTCAGGACATTTCACACCTAGAATCACCTTTAACAGGTCTCACCAAGAATGGGGCGAAGTTCTTATGGTCATATTCTTGTGATTCATACTTCATGACATGAAAGGGAGTTTCACATCAGCACCTATATTAGTCATGCCAATGCTAGGCAATAGTTATACAGTTTACTAAGATATTTCGGGAATTGGGATAGGAGTTTCCCTTATGATGGGAGATAGAGTCATTTCATATGGGTCTCATTTGTTGAGGCCACATGAGAGGAACATCTCAATGCACAATCTCGAGTTAGCAGCTGTTGTTCATGACTTATGATGTTGGAGACATTATCTTCTGGGAGAGCACATTGTGGTTTAAACCGACCACAAAAGTCTCAATTACATATTCAATCAGCGGGAACTGAATCGGAGATAGATAATTTAGGTCGAGTATCTTCAGTCCATCGACATTGAGCTTTCTAATACGTCTAGGAAGGGAAACACAGTTGTTGATGCACTGAGTAGGAGAACTCAGATACATGCAGTTTAGGAGGCCAGCAATGAGTGGAAGCTTATGGATCTGTTCTCTGATATGCATTTGAATGTGCCTGACAGACATAGACAAAATTTTCTATCTTTTGTAGCTATTACCTCTACACTTCTTGATCAGGTACGAATGAGGCATCTATCAGACTCAGAAGGCCTAGTCTTGCGAGAGAGTTTGTCAGGAGAGGACCCTCCTCCTGGATAGATAGTGGGAGAGGATGAGATCATGCCAATATAGGGACATGTATGGGTGCCAGTTGATATACGTGAGTAGTTAATGCGTTATTTTCATTCCTGTATTTGGATGTTCATCCTGGTGTCACCACGATGTATCAGGATCTTCATCACCAATATTGGTGGCCAGGTATAAAGAGAGATATTGTAGGTATCGTTATGAGATGTTCTACATGTCAGTAGGTGAAAGCAGAGCATCAGCAATCGAAAGGTATTTTACAACAGTTACCCATTCTTGAGTTAGAATGGAACGATTTCGCGATGGACTTCGTGACCAGATTGCCGAGGTAACATCGAGGAAATGATTTTTTGGGTAGTCATCGACAGACATACGAAGGTTGCTCAATTTTTTCCGATCAAGGAGACTTTTAGTGTTGATGATCTGGGACAGTTGTACATCTGTGAGATTGTAAATCTTCATGGACTTCCATACTCCATTGTGTTAGATAGGGAGGCACGTTTTAATTCCCGGTTCTAGAAGGGGATTTAGAAGGCTTTGGGTACACAGGTACTTTTATATACAACATACCATCCCCAGATAGATGGAAAGTCCGAGCACATGATTCATGTTCATGAAGATTTGATCAGAGATTGTATTCTAAAAATTGGAGGTTCTTGGGAGAAGCTTATAAATCTTGGAGAGTTCTCCTTCAACAATAGTTTTTAGGTGACAATTCAAATGGCACCTTATGATGCCTTGTACGGTAGGCCATTCTGATAACCCTTATGCTGGATGTAGGCATGATAGGCAGCTTTGTTGGGACCTTGTATTGTTTAGGAGACCTAAGAGCCGATTTATTTGATTCAGATGAGGATGGATAGAGAATAGTCTTGAAATAAGTCTTATGCTGTTTAGCAGAGAAGACCTATGGAGTTTGAGGTTGGGGGTCAGGTTTTCTTGTGTGTCGCACCGAGGTTAGGACACAATAGGATTCGATGATTGGGTAATCTTTCACTACGGTACGTCGGACCGTTTGAGGTGTTGGATAGAGTTGGACTGGTTGACTATTGGTTGCAGTTACCTCAGAGGTACCGATCTATGCATGAAGTTTTCCAAGTTTCTCAGCTCCGATGTTACTTTTCAGACCTATCTCATGTCTTTCAAACTGAGGAGGTTGAGCTCGAGGCAGATGCATCGTTTTAGGAGGATCCTATTTGGATATCCAATTGTAGTACAAAAGGCACTCTGTGGCCTATTTGTTCCTCTGTTACGGGTGCTATGGCAGTACGGGTGATTACAAGATGAGAATTGGGAGAGGAAGGCTCATGTACAATCACAGTGGCTAGAGCTATTCGGGGTTTCTTCATCCACGCTGTAGTAGATAAATTTAGGGATAATTTTCATTAAGGGTGGAATTTTGTAAGAACCCTAACCTTCTTATCAGGTATGTTTTTCTTTTTCTGGTGTTTCTGAGAAAAATAGAAGAATCTGGAATGTTTCAAAATACACATCGTGTACTTTATAAGTACAGGCCATGTATTTCGATGCCGCTTAAGGATGTGTGCTGGCCGTGTCCGAGCCAGACACATTGTGTGTAAGGGAAATGTGGAGGAAACTTATAGCAGAGTACGTAAAAGAAAAGTACACATCGTGGACTTCAAAATTACATGCCATGTTTTTTTCATTAAACAGTCCGGGGTCATGTCTAATAGATAGAACTGTCTTCTTCTCCAGCTTCATCAACCGAGAGCATCCCGTATGACCACGAACATCCTCCGAGCCCTAGAGCGTCCGTTCATTCTCTGAATTTACCACCATTGATTGTGTTGGACCCCAAATGGTAACTCTTCATCCTTCTTGAGTTTCATTCCATGATTTTCCCTCTTTCTCAAGATATCCTGGGATGAGAATTTTGGATGTTTTCTTATAACATCAATGTTCAAAGGAGAATAAATCACTATGGTTCAAGTATATCAATCTCCTAGTATCCAGGTATGTGGTTTGTGCCTTTCTGTTTGATTTCTTTGAGTATATGTTCAATTTTCCACCAATCCCCTTGAACGGGGTATTGTGTGATTATTGTTTTACCCCTTTTGTGTTTCTTCCTTGCTTGAATGCTTGTGTAGAGGTAAATTTTGGCTATATATGAGGATAATTGATATGCTTGGATGTTTTTACCATTCTTTGTTCAGATTATGACATTTGGTCACGTTCTGCCTTTAGCTGTTGTACCTACATTCCAAGACTTTTGACCATAGGATGGAGCCCTATTTCCTGACATGATTATTATGCTATAGACTGGTTAGCCAAGTGGCTCTATATGTTTACATTGGCCATATAGCATTATTATGCACTGATTGGCAGGGAGTCCTAAGAACCTTGTTCTACAGACTACAAGGGATAGACTGAGTGAGCATCCTAGAGAGTCATAGATGTTATAGACTATAAGGTAGAGACTGAGTGAGATTCCCAGAGAGTCATGGAAATTATATACTAAAAGTGGATAGACTGAGTGAGCTACCATAGAGAGTCTTTGACATTTTAGGCTATAGGGTATAAACTGAGTGAGCTTCTAAGAGAGTCTTGGATATTATAGACCACGGGAGCATAGACATCATGAGCATTCTCAGAGGGTCTTTGCTTTGGTTTATTTTCCTTAAACCATTCTAGGATATGGAAGGAATTGACTGAGGGAGCTTCCTTATAGGGTCTATGATCGACCAAAGGATATTAGAGGAATTGACCGAGTGAGCTTCCTCAGAGTGTCTCTATAACGTTTTTCTATAAGAGGAATTTACTGTGTGATCACCCTCAAATAGTTCCTGACTACCTTAGACTATAAGAGGAATTGACTGAGCGTGCTTCCTCAGAGAGTCTTATAATTCATATGATTGAACCATAGGGATTAAGCTGAGTGTTCTACCCAAAGGGTTGTTGGTACTTGTTGGATAGGACCAGAGTGGATGGTTGTGTGGAATTCCTAGAGGGATTCTGATTTGTGGATAGTTCATTCCACCACTAATACTTGTTGATCCATGGATTTTTTACTATTTTGTATCTTTTTTTTGTTGTTCATTTCTTACTGTTTACTGATTACTGTAATTTTACCTATCATATTCTCACTAACAATTAGGCACAGATCTTCGAGTGGTTTCCTATTTAGATTTAGTCTCAAACATAGTTTGGGTCATGATTTTGGGCCCAAACAGACTATATTGTTGTAGGTATAGATAATTTTAAGCACCATTCTACTTCAGGTTCATGACTTGCATTAGTGAAGGAGAGCATGGAACCAAGCTATGGCTTGTGATGCAGTGGAGTTTATCTATTTTCATTTGTACTTGGTATTGTATTGTATTTTGCATTGTGACTTGTTTGGCTGCATTATTTGACATATGTATCATGCATCATATATATATGTTCTCCTGATGCTTATCATATTCAGTATTCTGTTGTTCATTTGTGTATGGATTATTTACTAAATTTTCTATTTCTTTTGATTATTTTCCCACTGTGTACTCTGCAATGAGGTCATAGTTTTCCCACCATCACACCCAAGGCCCTCGCTTCTAGTCGGCAGCCTCTAGCATTTGGTGAAATGCGCTTGAGTCCAGGTGACCAACCGGGTATGGGACACCTCTGGGTGGCTTCTGGAACCGGGACGTTACAACTGTCGACTAGCACCAAAGGCATATTACCTAACACTGGGAATACTTTTCCTTTATAGCCTATAATCACATGCAACCAAGAACAAAGCAAGATATGAACTCAAGTAAACTGAATAGTAAAAAAGAGTGACTATAGTATGTAAAAGGGGCCAAAATACAATCTCATTAGGAATGTACAAGAAACTGAAAGCACAAGTAAACTGGAATAACCCATGTGATCACACGCCAAGGATCCTACCTGAAGGGTAGGTAAAAATCTCAAATGGTGGTCTCTGTGGTACGCCTCATCTATGTCGACCACTAAGCTACCCCCAGTCCTGGTACTCTAGTCCTTAGTTAGTGATGTTCCACATCTGCACCAAAAACAACAGGGTGGAGGCACAACCCGTGCAAGGGTGAGTATATCAATACTCAGTGGGGACCCCATGACCCTCAGGGTCTCACAATATCCAAAAAGGACAAACAAAAAAGCATGAAATCAACTGACAACCCAACATAGGTATATGACCATACATATAACTATGCCATCAAGTTTACCCATCTCAATCATGGGGAAACATAGGTTCTAACTCAAAATCCCCAAGCTCAAATGCTCCACAAAGGAAGAATTACCATGAAGGTATGTACCACAAGGTACATTCTTAGATCACAGCTGTATTTATTCTAGGGGTAGTAATAGGTAACTTCTCTAGTCACGTCGTTGAACACCTCGGCTACTGGGGAACCCCTCTATCAATTATTGTGGGCTTGCCGCGTTACACAAAGGTGCTTCCAACTAACCTTGGACTGCTGAATTACTCCTCCTATCGAGCACCATGTGTCAGCAGCATCACACAGAGGCACTCCCCCTCGTGGCCTACTGAGGTACTCCTCCATTCATGTACCATGGATCTGCTGTGTCACACAAAGTCACTCCCCCTTATGGCCTGTTGAGGTACTCCTCATGTCGTGTACCATGGGTCTGCTGTGTCACACAGAGGAGATCCCCATCTTGGGTATTTTATTTCACCAAGAGTAGCCACCCCTCGTGGCTAGCTAAGGAACTCCTCCTTTCGAGTTCTATGAGTCTTCCATGTCACATAAAGGCACTACCCACCATTGGTCTGCCGCATCACATAGAGGTGCTCCCCACTGGTCCTGTCGAGTCACTCTAAGTTGAAATGTTCAGTAGTCGTCAAGTCTCAGCCAGTCGTAGGGTTCCATACATATCGTTCCTTGATGAACCGCTCCAAATTCCATATTTCAGTATTACAACTTCCATTTAACCCTAAAAATAAGTATCCAAAGGTCAGCCACGTCATAGGGGTTTCAATGAAACATACAGTGCGTCAATCAGACTATCGTTTTGTATGTTATTATCTTTTTAATCATGAGGGCCTTGTTGGATTCGTTCTCAATCAAACCCGACTATTCCCCAGCATTATTCAAAACATGAGTGGGGTATACCAAAGGGACCGTTTCTCAGCAGGGCCTCTGGCACTACAGACGGGTCGTTAAATAGACGCTTGGTGACAATGTTATAGCCAAAGGATCGTATAGGGTTGAGACTGGTTCGGGTCCGATCTGACCCAGTCACACCGACCCAGCCCACCCATCCAAGGTCATCCTAGTTCGGTTTGACCTAGCATGACCGGCTGGGTCTGGCCCGGCCTGGCCAGGCGGCCCGACCACGGGTAGAGCCGGAGGCCACGGGCGGTTCGGGGCCGTGGAGGCCACGGGGTGGCGGAGGGAATGAGGGTCATGGAGGCTGCAGGAGGAAACGATCCATAGATGCTATTGGGTAAACGAAGCCCTGGGGTCCGCTGAGCGGCGAAGGCTGTGGGGGCTGTGGAGGCCGGTGACTTCGCGGGGCCACGGATCGGCGGAGGCCGTGTGGCCGCAAAGACCGCGAGGGTCACTGAGAGGCAAAGTCTATGTGGGCTACGGAGGCCACAAGAGGCGTGTGTCCATGGAGTGGTGGGGCATCCACGATGAGGTAGTCCACCACGGCTGGTCAGATGGAATGCCATCCTCTCCGCGCGGAGCGGTCATGCGCCGCACCTTTGCCAGCGGTCCGTTCGTACGACCGCTCTTCGTTGGTCGTTATGGCATAAAGTATAATAATTACATTGAAGAAGAAGACACCATTTATGAAGAACAATTTATGGGTCAGGCCATGACTATTTGGCCATCACCCTTCCTGTTAGAGCAGTAGCATGTGGATCAACAAAAACATGAATCCTGATGAATATCAAGATCGGGTAATTGAAAAATTCAAACATCTACCCTAGATCGACGGTTCATTTGAATCCACAGTCGAAACAGTTTGGAATTTTTCATTCCCACAACAAGTCTCCTCCAACAACATTGGTTAGGATAGGAAAATGATTATGTTGGTTACAGTGGAATTTCCTCGATCATCGGTCTGTTCATCGTTGGAGATCCTTCGATGGAGATTAGAGAAGTATTCATCAATGGAAAATAGTTCTTCGTTGGTGTTATCCGTTGGAGAATGTGTTCTTCCAAGTTCTCCAAAGCTCCCCCCTTTTCAGGTGATTAATTTCACCAACAATAAAATGAGGATCCAAACTAAATTAAAGTTGGTTTAACAATTTAATTTACTTTGGCACAATTAATTGTTGACACAATTAATTGTATCACATTGGCATACATAATTGTATCAAGAGGGAAATTAATTTAGGGGACATGAGAGGTTTTCTCCCATTAAATGGGTTTCGGGTGATCCCCACCAATAGAATTCAAAATTGGGAGGTTTTGAGGGCTCGGGTGGTCCCCACCACTATAAACCATGTTGAGGAGTTTCAAAAAAATGTTAGAAATTATAATTTTTTTTAATTCTACCAGAAAAAGAAAAAAATTTATCTTTCACTCTCATCCCACTACGGTAGAGGTGGAGGTCTCCATAAGCAAATATCGGCATTGTGAGTTCAACAGTGCCCTCAAATATCGATTTTGAGCCCTATTTCGAAAGGTACAAAAACCAGGTCCTACGTTTACTGAACGTAACCAAATAAAGTTCAGAAATTTATTCTGGGCACACCGGTCCTCGGAATCATGCACCGTTAATTTTTATTGACTCTTAAAATTACCATATATTTAAAAAAAATTACATTGAAATTCTGGGCCATTACATTATCCCCACCTTAGGGATTTGCATCCCCATAAGCCATAACTCAAACTAAGGGATCAAGTCTTGGTACTGAGCACGCATCTGAGCCTCCGGTTACTATGTCCTCTCATGGATGTTCTGGTGATTCCAGTGAAGATGCACTAGAGGTATTTACCGCCCACGATGGACCCACTCTCATCGACCCTCTATCACCACTAGAACCTCCGAAAATGTTTCCCCATTGTCGATGTCCAACTCACCATGGTCAATGATGTGAGAAGTTTTAAAATGTAACACCTCGGCTAGGATATGTGGAAGACATCGTTCACCTGGTGCAATTAGGGTGGATGTGCTATGTGATAAACCAACTCACCCGCTTTATCGATGACGTGAAAGGGTCCAGTGAACCTCAGTGATAACTTTTTTTCGTAGCCAAATCTCTGCAAGCCTCATCGTGGTGAGACCCATAGAAAGTCATGGTCACTGCCTTCGAAATCTAGAGGTCTCCGTCTCCTGTCGGTATAAGACTTATTCTTACTATGTGCAGTCTTTATCCACCCCTGGATGATATGCAACTTCTCTATGGTAAACCATACCATCTCTAGTCCCACTAGTGCTGACTCCCCTAGGTTAGTCCAGCACTATGGTGATCTGCAAGGTCACCCGTAAAAAACCTCAAAAGGTTCTATCCCAATGTTTGAGTGATATCTATTGTCTTATGAAAGCTCCACCAAAGGAAAGTAATCCTCCCAACTGTGACCTAAGTCGAGGACGCAAGAATGTAGCATATCCTCAAGGGTCTGAATAGTCCAATTAGTATGGACATCCGTCTATCGATGGAAGGCAGTGCTCAAATGATGATGCATCCCGAAAGCCCCTGGCAACCCCTTTCATAGCCAGGAAGTAAAATTTGTATGAAGATAAGAGAAAATCATCAAGGGTACTCCATGTTAGCACAAAATCTCATGTCCATAGAGGTATCCCATGTTCTCTACTGAACCCTACTCTCTAATCGGTAGGAAGTGGGTCATCTTGGTGATTCAGTAGACAATCACCCAAATTGAATCATGAATTATGGATGTACAAAGAAGTCATGTCACGAATACCATTTATATCCCATCCCCCTTCCACTCTGGCACCTCTAAAGGATGAACCAATCCTACTGGTACCTAATGTGATTCCCTCTCTTGCTAACAAGTGAGGCACCGAGAGTCAAACTCTATGACTGAATTATTCATTCCCGGCCACCAGTGTGGTCATCGGAGCTCCTGGTACTTCTTCACCACTTCTTGATATACCACTAGAGGGGATGTATGGAACTCCGTCATCACATCTTCTCAAAGTGACACGTGTACCTTTGTACATCCTCTGAAATGGATGATGTGATCCCTACCTTCAGAAAATCTATCAGGTGCCTGTCCTAAGGATATCTGATAATGTCGAGACTTGCAGTCAGTGTTCCCACACTGTTCCTCCCTAACTCATTGATGAAGTGGTGTATTGACTATAATAGAATGAAGAAAAGATGCTCTATCTTGATCAACAAAGGATAACTGCAAAGTGGACAGATGCTTTGTCACCTCTCCTAGTAGTTGTATACTAGATCTCTTGCTGAGTGATTCTCCTACAACATTCACCTTCCAAAGAGTATAGACTATCTCTAAGTCATAGTCCTGGAGGAACTCAAGTTACAGTCGTGGTCTCAGGTTCAGGTCCTTCTGAGAGAATATATACCTAAGAATCATATGACCAGAGTATGTTGTAAAACATTTTCCCATTAAGTAATGTCACCTCATATTCAAGGCGAAGAACACTACTACTAACTCCAGGTCATGGGGGGCATAGTTCTTCTCATGTTGTATCAGATGCTGAGAACCATAAGTGATCAATTCATGATCCTAGATTAGGAAAAATCTGAGCTAGGTTCCTGATGCGTCATAGTAGACTACATAGCATACTCCCTCCTCTTGTATCCTCAAGTTGGGCTCCTTAGTCAGCCTCTTCCGCATCTCTGGAAAACCCCACTTTCATTTCTCGGATTACACAAAGGGTTTCCCCTTCTCCGTCAATGTTGATAAAGGTAATGAAACTCTAGATAAATCTTGAACAATCCTCCTATAGTATCCATCCAAACCCAGAAAACCACATACCTTTGTCACACTCCTTCATGGTTCCCATGAATGTACCACCTCAACCTTTGCTAGATCCACCACAATTCTAACCTCGGAGATGATGTGTCCCAGAATGTGAACATCTCAGATCCAAAAATGACACTTTGAGAGCATACCATAAAGCTAGTCCTCTCAGAGTGTGTCCAATACTACCGGAAAATGATATGTATGTTCCTCCTCAGTAGTTGAGTATATCATAATGTCATCGATGAAGACTACTACAATGTGATCATTGTATGGCTGAAAGATCATGTTCATGAGTCCCATGAACATTTATGGAGTATTGGTCACACCAAATATCCAATCTATGAACTCATAATAGCCATACCGACATTTGAAAGTTGTCATCTTCACATCATTGTCTCGTACTCTGAGCTGGTGGTAGCCTGATCTGAGGACTATCTTCGTGAACCACCATTCTCCCTTCAGCTGATCAAAGAGGTATTCAATCCTTGGGAGTGGGAACATGTTCATCATGGTCACCTGATTCAGGCTCCAATTGTTGACACTATGTTTCAAGATCCCATACATCTTCTTGGAGAACAAAATCAGGGCATTCCAAGGGGAAATACTGGGATAAATTAACCCTTTCCCATTTAAGTCCTCCAGCTGCACCTGCAACTCACGAAGCTCTACGGGAGTCGTCTGATACCATGGTGTAGATATCCGTGCCATAAAGGGGTACAAGTCAATGTTAAATTCCATCTCTTTTCAAGGAGGTAGACCCATGACATCATATGGGAAGACATCTATATACTGCTCCACCACTACAGGATAACTCGAACTCTTCACATCAACCGCTCTGAGGGAAAGGCTAGCCAAATGATGAGTGATCAGCTGCATCCTCCTTTGAGTAAGTCCATCCTACACTACAAAGGATACCTTCTAATAAGTGAAGGTAAACCTGGTCTCATCTGTGCGAACACACCACACATTGGTCCTAATATAGTCAATCTGAGCATGGACTATAAATAACTAGTCCATACCCAAGATGACTTCTTATGACCTCAACACCACTACTAGGTGATCCCATTCAATGTTCTCACCTCCTAGAGTATTCTCACACTATCGGCACCTATGCGTAATCATCAAATCTTCTCTCTTATGAGTCTCTAGCTATAAGGATCGAGCCAATGACTCAGTCAGAATCTTCGAGTTTTGAACTAGGGAAGTGGCAACAAAATAATGACTAGAACCTGTGACTATAAGTACTAAAACTAAGGTGAATTAGAAAAATATCTTACCTCATATTATCTCCATAGCATTGTGATTGTAGGCCTCAACTTCCTAGAGCAGAGCTCGCAGCTATCTGTAATGCCCCGACCCTAGTTACACATAGTCTGTGCATTATTACATAACATTGGAATAATCACAAAAGATCATTTCATGAAAGACCGATTAGTTTAGTATCCTTGGAAGTACTAGATACATTCACATGGTTTACAATACATCATAAAATTGAAAACTACACCAACATTGTTTCCATGGACAACACTGAGATCCCATAGACTATACCTGCAGGTTATTCATAATATACTTCTTCGCATACTGGGAAAAATAAATCATAGAAAGGGGTGAGCTAAAATTCTCAGTAAGGTTAACAATATAGAGGAATCTTTCATAAAAAATCATAAACATTTAAGGAAATGCATAAAACTAAAAGAAAATGATTTTTCTCAAAAACTCCATCATAATATGGAAAATATAAATCTAAATAATTCCATTTACTAGCTCACATGGATATTCTAATAGTCTAATAATCACATGCTATATCAATAGCCACTATCATAATGATGGAATGCATAATGCCATACATTCATAACCACATAGTAAAGGGATTATTCCAAGACTACAAAAAAGATTTTGTCACAGCCTTGTGCCAAGACACAATTTTTTCTCATGAGACATACTGATGCATTAAGGAGTTATAGTGGGATCCCCCTTTCACTTACTATGTCAAATGCATTCCTCATATGAAAAGGTTTAAACATAACATAAAATTAGTACTAAAACTGGCATACGAAATGTGAATACTTTATCCATAAATAATTAATGGTATGAAATAACATATCCATTATCAAACATATATCAAAAAATTTAATTGAATATGTATGTTTTGTATCATAATAAATAAACTTCAAACAAACTTCAAATAAACCATAGGATGTTGAAATAGATGAAATCAAAAACTTTTTAGAGAAATATATCATTCTATTTTGAAATCATTTAAAAGTAACATAATTATAAAATAAAAAGTTTATATTTTAAAATATTATTATAAGATTGTAAGGGAAGCTTAGACAGTGTTATAATGGAGGAAAATAGCTGCACCCACCATATAAGTTAAAAAAATTTCTTATCTTAATTTTTTTAGAAAAGGTAAAAAAGAACCTTGTTTGGAAAACGATAGAAAGATTCCTTTATGAATATTTTATAAAAGCCAAACATGGGTATAAATGGCTTTAAATCATAGTCTATAAAATAGTAAGAGTGTTTTGAAATACATTTTTTATAAACATATATGTGGATGATAAAGAGATCATAGTAGATAATTACATATAAACAAACTCGGATAATAAAGAGATTGTGAAATTAACCCTTACCTTGTAATTTTCCTTGGTCGAGGGTAGGTTAACCTCTGGTATAATGGTGAAATAATTGTTATTAAATTATAAAATAATCATACACATTAATATGATATCATATATTACCTTTTAACATTTATTTGTTAATAATATCATTGAATTATCATCGTTTCAGGTGTTAACTGATTCGTTTTCTGTTATATTCTTTGATATGTAAGAAATGTTTTTTATAAGTAGGATTAATCTTATTAATATTAAGAATAATATTAATATCTTTAATTATTTAATGAAAATTAGTCTTGAATGGATACAATGGGGAATGAATCTCATCCTGTTCATGGAGACGGTAATCCGTATGTACGCAGGAGCGACAATAACATTCTTTTAATATTAAAATAATTTATAATAGGCCATTATATCATATATAAAGAATAATTATCATGTTATATTTATTATTAACATCAATTACACATCATTATTATAACCATCCAAATAATAATGTATTGAATAACATTTACACTATGACGTGGAGACGGTAAGGCATGTGTACGCATGTATGGTGACATTTCATTCAAAGGATGGATAGAATAATTAATATTGTTGTACCATATTTATAATAAAATCACATTATATATATGATAATGGAGTTATTATTTTAAAATGGAAAAAAATGAAATAGGACGTGGATGAAGAAAGGAACTTGAAAGGGGTGATGCAATATTTACCTCTTCTTCAGCTTCTTACATTTTATTTGATCAAAAGGGATAAATAGGATGCATTTATGAATAAATGAATGATTATAGGATTAAGGGAGTACATTATAGAGGGAATTTGGGTAGGTTTTGGCTATGACAAATGGAATTGATGGTGTGAATTAGAGACAAGGGGAGTACCCTTTTATAAGAGTGGTGAGGGGCACCTTAGGAAAAAATAGAAATATTATTTTATAATAAAAAACATTTTGATTTATAATGGATCCAAAAGGAATTATTTAATGGATATGGTGGGTATGGGTCTTTAACCAATAAAACATTATGTTTTATCTAGGTTTGGGTCACTATATTAACATTATCTTTTACATTTAACTATTAGTTAAATAGTTTGACATTTACCATGTCTCTTTGTATTTTTATATTATATGATTAATAAACATACAGTAAACTTCCAAGTGAACCCCAAATGGTTCATTAATGAAAAAAATATCATTATATAAGTAATTTTTCCAATTCTTAAATTCTTTTAATATAATATCAGTTAATAAAATAATATTTGTTTTAAAAACTCTTTTATGTCAATTTTGACACTATTTGTTATTTTGTTTTTTCTATATTCATAACAGCATTATTACTACGAAAATAATTCATATAACCAACCATAAGATGTTATATTAACCTAGAAAATTTGAGTAATTCATTAAAAGTCTCAAAGTACATTTATTAGGATAATTATAATATCAATTATTTTAATATTTTATTAATTAGGTAATTATGGAAACATCAATGTGTCATAAATAATTTTAATTATTTAATGTATAAATATTATAAATAAAATACCATTATGTTGAAAATATTTTTATCTTTATAATGAATATTTATAGTCGAACTTATGTTATGTGAAACCCTATATTAATTTTTTTTTAATAATTAAACATTGAATTTAACACTTTTAACTCTTCATTGAATTAAATAATAATAAATATCATAATAAAATCTATGTGGACATAAGGAATCACATTTTTTTCCAAGGTCGTTTTTAGTCTAATTAAATTTATCAAATACAAATAGAACATGTGTTAGGGTAATAATAATATAATTTTTACCATTAATTACACTATTTACATTTAATCGTGGCAAATAAAAGTAAAACATTAGTATTCACCAAAAATTATCTTCATCTTATTGAAAAAAATTTTACATAGTGATATAAACTATGTCTCTTATATTTTTGAATATCAACTCAGAGAAGAGGTAAAATTATGTTTATTGTAAGCTTTCAAATGCTCATAAGAGTTAGGTAAAAGACGGTAAAAAGGTTAATAATGTTTTTATATATCTAAAATTATTATAAACTGACTCCAATGAATTAAATTGAATTTATATAGGTATTATGTATCTATATTGACCTAAATAAAATTTAAATAAAATAAATAATTATTTTAATAAAAAATCAATTTTAAACTATAACTTAGTGTTTTTCACTATTTATCAAAAAGTTAGTGTTTTGAGGGAAATAACAAAAATTTATTCAAAGATAATTTTGATATTCCTAATCCAAAAATGAACTCTACTTTTAAAGATAAAATTTATAAAATTTCAATAAGTTGGTATTAATATTCATAACGACTAGTTTTGTAAAGATATGGAAATTCCATGGTTAATTTTTTCTTAAATAAATTGGATTTTTACGAGACCACGAAAATTTATGGCGCTTGATTCCAAGGGCATGGTGTTCCCAGAAGAAATTTCTAATGTTTTGTTAGGGTATGTTAAGTAAAAGTACGATCTGGATTTTATAACATTTGATCCGGTGCTCAGAACTGAAATCTGAGGGCATTGTTGAACTCACAGCGCCGCTATTCACCTAAGAAGACTTTCACCTCGACGACAGATGGCCAGTGATAAATGTTAGTTTTGAGATTTTTATGATTTAAATTAAATAAAAATAGACTAGATACATTTTTTTTATTCTTGGTGGTTAAAACCTCGAAGTGTAGGTTGGAGGTGGGGGCCACCACACCATATCCTTTCATGGGATGTTATGGTGGTGGGGCCCATCCAAACATAACCTCCCTTGGGAGGATATAAATTTGGTGGGGAACACCTGGGCTTGTAACCCCTTGCAACCCCCATTTAAGGTGGAGGAACTCTTCAACTCATCTTTATTTAATTTATGCCAACCCTCATCACTTAATTGAGCCAACTTCACTCCATTAATTAAATGAGTTGTCTCATTTAGTTAAACACCACAATTTAAATTAGTGTGCCAAAAAATAATAGACAATTCTTTCTTCTATTATTATTACCTTGGAATTTTGGTGGTGCATGGGGATGAGAAGAACTCTCCAAGGAAGAATGTCCGCTGATGAATAAAGAAGGATCTCCTAAAGAAGAATACCGACAGGGGACACCTTAGACTATGATGAACGACCCACTCCGACCTTCTTCCTTAGACTCCTTTGATGTGGGATGTGTTCGTCTAACATGGATCTACGACCGTCTTTCTACAACGTCAAGAACAAAGTCCAGAGAATCAAAAGTAATGGGGAATATTACTTGTTGATGTTGTAACCTTTTTCTTACCTTTTTCAGAGGATAAAATGGGATAGTTCCGGACGTAATAATGATCATATTCTTCTCAGGATGGGCCAAATGATACCTCCCTAAACATGGAGGGTGCAGGCCAACCTAAAATGGCCCGACATCCTCCGTCGATTTTCTCTCTTCTTCTGGCATACTACGGCATGGCGATGAGGGGACGACACCGAAGGCGGTAGCGACGAAGGTCGCGCTACCCACGACCTCTGCGAATCGCGCCACCCCTGCGGTGCACCGATGTTTCCAGCCGAACACCGCCACACCAGGGACTCCAAACGCCCTGCCGCAACCTTCTCGACACCCCTGCGGCATGCCCAGCGCCATGTCGGTGCCCTTGCTGCCTGCTCGACCCCTTTCATGCCTTACCGGGTGCACCCGTGTCGTGCCCGGCATCCATCCGGCCTACCCATGCCCTGCGCGCTCTGCCCGCGGCCATCCCGTGCGCCCGCGGGCTACCCACTAGACTCCCATGATGAGTTTCCCAAGATGTTCCCCTTGTGACGCTAGCCGAACCGGCGGCGACCTTCAGGCTGAACCGCCTACGTGGCGACATCCGGGCTGAATCGCCCTCACATTCCTCTGGTCTGGGCCTAGCGGACCGGGTAAAACATAACGGGTTGCCCCACCCAACGAGCCAAGATAGACCCAGTGAGTTTGACCGGGTCGACCCAAACCGGGTCATCCTAGACTGGGTTGGGTGGAGCCAGTCCTACCTGGTCGGACAACACCCAAGCCCTCTACTGACCCATTACTTTCTTGGGCCATATCTTTGGCATCAGACATCTGTTTGACGAACCATCAGTGGTACTGGTATTCTTGGAACACCACAGTCCCTTTGAGAATACACGACTAGAGTTCAGGGTACATTTCAGGTATGGTTAGGTTGGATCATACACAAATCCAACCGGGCCCCCGAAACCAAAAGGCTAATACCAAACAGATCGGGCATCTGATCAATGCGTTTTCTTTTGAGTTGAGATCCCTATGACGTGGAAGACCTTTTAGATATTTCTTCATGGAACTTTGTGATAGTTGGAGTATAGACCAGTAGCTCGTGGAGCGGATCTTTCCAGAGACGAGAAGACAAAGTACAGTGACCTAGTAGCTACCTGAGACCTGATGAATGATTGACTGATTCAACTCATAATGACTTGAATAGCCCAGTGGGGAACACCTATGTGTAACGCAGTAGGCCCACATGGGGAGCACCTCTGTGTGAGTGTGGCAGACCCATGGTACTCGATAAGAAAAGTAACACAGCAGGCAATGAGGGGGAGTGCCTCTGTGTGAGCACGACCGACCTTTAGTGGGGAGCACCTCTATTTGACATAGCAGACCTATGGATCATGAAAAGAGTAGCACATCAGTAGTCTAAATATAGTGGGAAGTGCCTATGTGTTACACGGAAGGCCCTCTGTACTCGATAGAGGAGGAGTACGCCACCAGTCGTGGTTTTGATAATAAAAATCCTGGTTTGAGCTGATTCATTGACTTTTGTTTTTTCCTCATTATTGATATGGGTAATTATATAACTTAGGTATATCTATGGGCATATACATAAGTAATGGTTATCCGTTGATTTCATACTTTGTGGTTTATCCTTGTTGGATTTTGTGAGACCATGAGGTTCTAGAGGTCCCTACTGAGTATCATTATACTCACCCATGCATAGGCTATACCTGCACCACGTTGTTTTGGTTACAGAAAACGGACATCGCTGACTGAGGTAGAGAGTAGCAGGACTGGATGGTACCCGGAGGTGGACCACTCGGTGTGACAGTACACAAAGGAGATGGATAGACATGGAGTGTTGTGGATGCCATCTTTACCTACCCTTCAGGATGAAACCCTAGAGTATGGCCCAGTAGCTGCTTTAATTTCGTTAAGTTGTACTTGATTTTATGATGTACTTGTACTTTCTTGTTAGGATTGTCTTTCTGACCACTTCAACATTCCACCACTTCTTTGGTATATTGTTTTAAATAGTGTTTTTCTCCCAGTTGTGTAGTATGATGTGTTTGTTTACAGTTATAAAGGCAATAACTTCCCAGTTTAAGTATTTATTCCTCTGGTAATAGCTTCCAGACATTGGCCTATGGATGGTGGGATTGGTGTAGTCACGATACGGGACACAGGGGACGAGTCGTGAAAAATTGGTATCAAAGGAGTCAGTTCTATGGCAGAACATAGAGCTTTGATCTATGTTTTTTGTGAAGAAATAGTGTTAAGGGTACTATGTTTGGTTTTCAGTTCAGGGTGTCCGGTGTTGGTTCGGGAAACCGACGTATCCATACACCAGGACCCTGAATCCTAATTTCTGACTCAGTGCATGAAAACACTAATTGCGTGCATGTTTCCAAAAGATTAATTTAAGTCTTCTCAACCAGGTCAGCTCTTCATGTATAATCTTTTTACCATGTCGCATCTGTTTCTTTCTAGATGCCTCCTTGTGGAAAATCAGTTAGATCCTCAATAGTCATACATTCTGAAATCCCACTGAGTGATGATGTCTCAATGCAGGGCCCTTTAGCAGAAGAGGCACCTGTGGTACTACTTCCCATTAGGCCATCGATGCGACCAGCACCATCAGCATATGACACACACCGCTTGAATACATTTCACGAGTTCCAACACTAGAGGCCACCCATGATCAGGGGAGAGACAGACCCATAGTTGGGTTAGGATTTCCTTGAGGCTATAGTGAGAGTCTTTAGGCTAGTAGGGACACCACCAGTCATCATTGTGATCATTTCCCCGATTCTTCTTCAGGAAGTAGTAGGAAGATATTGGAACCTAATACTCCAGGTGCATGATGGGGTGACTCTACTCTGGGTAGACTGTGAGGGCCTGCTTGGGGTAGATTTTGTCCTAGCCACTCTCCGCGCAGTGCAGATACAAGAGATACTACATCTACATCCAGGAAACATGATGGTGGTGCAGTACTTATTGAGGTTCACTGACCTGTTGTGCTACTCCACATATAAGGTGAGGGACCAAATCTTGAGGGCCTAGACCATTGATCAGGGGCTCATGAGAGATATCAGGGCTTTGATGATCTCCCTCAGCATCCCAACAAGGTACGGGGTGTTGGTGTGAGCCCTATTAGTGGAGGGATTCCTTGATGAGTAGTCACCAGTAGTGAGACCCACCACTAGTCAAGATGCAGCATAGTCTTTTGAAGATGTCAATAGATAGATGTCGCATAGGTCAAAGAGGAGAAATCCTCTAGGTGAATGACCGCACCACTCAGAATTGGTTGTGCGGGGCGCCCAGAGTGGGCAGAAAAAAGGACATGTCAGGACCAGATAGTGTTACTCATGTAGCAGGAATTGTCACATGGCTCGTGACTGTCTGACCCACCATTCGGATGATCACAAAACAGTTGAGGGAACTCCCAGCCAAAGGCAGAGTCCTAAACGAGGCGGTCCATAGGGATAATGCATACGTGGAAGATTAGCTAGAGGTTCATCTGGTGGTGGATGATGATACAAGGTGTTACCACCACCACCACTAAGAGGCCCACCCTGACCACGAGGAGTAGGTGGATAGGGGAGAGCTCAGCTCTAAGTAGTTGAGGCATACAATCACAGAGCTCCGGAGATGATTCGATGTACGATCTATGTCTATTCCACCTTAGCTGAAGTTTTCATTGAAAAATGTGTCAATAATTATTTCATTGCCACATCATTGTTCAGAGTTCATATATTCCAAAGGAGCTGTTGGCTCGATCCTTATGGCTAGAGACTCTTACTAAAGAATACTCGAAGATTACGCATTATTGCCGACAGTTTTATATTACTCTCCGAGGCGAGAGCTTTGGGTGGGATCTCCTCACAGCGGCATCGAGGCCTTACTATGCCATCTTGGGTATGGACTGATTATCTATTGTCCATGCTTATATTGACTGTATTAGGTGAAAATTGATGTGTGTTCACACGGATGGGACTAGTTTTACCTTCACTGGTGAGAAGGGAACCCTTGCAGCACTGGAAGGACTTACTCAGAGGAGGGTGTAGCCGATCACTCTCCAAATGGATTGCCTTACCCTCAGAGCAGTTGATGTTGTGAGTTCGACTATTTCGGTAGTGGTGGACTAGTACGTGGATGATTTCCCTAACGATTTTCACGGACTACCTCCTCATAGCGAGGTGCACTTCTAAATTGACCTAAAGCCCATGACAACACTGATATCTACTCCAGCATATTGTATGGATCTCACTGATCTTTGTCAGCTATCGGTATATATGGAGGACTTATAGTCGAAGGGATTCATCCGGCATAGTGTTTTCCCATGGGCAACCCTAATTCTGTTCACCAAGAAGGAAGATGGGAGTTTGAGGCTTTGTTTTGACTACTGTCACCTGAACTAGGTGACCATGAAGAACAAGTACCCACTCTTGAGGATTGATGAACAACTCTTTGATCAGCTGAAGGGAGCACGGTGGTTCTTGAAGATAGACTTCAGATCAGTCTATAACCAGCTCATATTTCGAGATGAGGATGTGTAGAAGACGACCTACAGGTGTCGTTACAGCCAGTAAGAGTTCATGGTTACGCCTTTTGGCATAACCAACACTCCAGCAGGGTTCATTATACTCATGAACATGATCATCCAGCCATACCTTGATCGGTTTGTCATAGTCTTCATTCACGGTATTCTCATCTACTCAATTACTGAGGAGAAACACACCTACCATTTGTGGGTAATACTGAACACACTATGAGAGAACCAGCTTTATGGTAATCTCTTGAAGTGATAGTTTTAGATTCAATAGGTTCAATTCATGTGACATGTCATCTCGGAGGATTGATTTTTAGTGGATCTAGTGATGATTGAGGTGGTACTTTCTTGGGATCCACCCAAGAGTGTGACAGAAGTACGAAGTTTTCTTGGTTTGGATGGATATTACTGGAGGTTCATTCTAGACTTCTCCAGATTTGAAGCACAACGATAATCCTTGAATAAGAATGGGAACCCCATTGTGTGGTCGAAGAGATGAAAAAAGATCATTCAAAAGCTACGACAGAGGCTCACTAGTGCCCCCATCTAGAGGCTTCCAAAGGAGGGCATAGGGTACATAGTTTAATGGGACGTGATAGGGACTAGACTCGGGTGTGTCCTGATGCAGGAGTGAGTAGTGATTTCTTATGGTTCTCAGCAGCTTAGAAAACATGAGCAGAACTATGCTACCCATGTCCTGGATTTAGAAGTAGTGGTCTTCGCTATGAAGATGTGGCGGCACTATCTGATGGGAGAATGTTTTACCGTATACTCTGATCACAAGATTCTCAGGTATACATTCTCCAAGAAGGACCTGATCCTGATACATCGGCGATGGTTTGAGTTCCACCAGGACTATGAAAATGAGATATTCTATAATCCTGGGAAGGGGAACATTGTTACAGATGCACTCAGCAGGAGGACTCGTATACAGCTACTTGAAGAGGCGGCAGAGCAGCTGGCTACTTTATAGTTATCATTTATGGATAGAGATGGAGTAGCATTCCTGTAGTCTCTTACTGTCACTCGCCCAATCCTTCAGTGAGTCACGGAAGCACAGTAATGGGGAAGCTGACTGTGATACACGACTTGCTCAGATATCCATAGGGTCGACACCTGATGGATTTTCTGAAGGTGGGGAGAACGTCATCATTTTCAGAGGATGTACCATGGTACCATTGGCATCTTAGGAGGAACTATTGAGGGAGTTCCACACATCCCCTCTATTAGTACATCCATGAGTGGATAAGATTTACCATGACTTTCATCGACAACACTGGTGTCTAGGTATGAAGAAGGCAATAGCGAAGTTTTTCTCATAGTGCCTCACTTTTCAGAAAGTGAAGGAAGTGAACCAGGTACCAACCCGAGCGGTTAATCCTTTATAGGTCCCAGAGTGTATGTGGGATAGGATATCCATGGATATCATGATGGATCTTCCACATACATTCAGGGGTCACGACTCAATTTGGGTGATCATTGACCAACTCACAAAGTCATCCCACTTTCTTCCGATCAGAGAGCAGGGTTCAATTGAGTGCTTGGGACACCTATATGTGCAACAGATTGTCGACTACATGGAGTAACATCCTCTATTGTCTTGGATCATAACACAAGGTTTACTTCCCAACTATGGAATGGGTAGTAGGAGGTATTTTGGACACAACGTCACTCGAGCACCACCTCCTATCCTCAGACAGATGGTCAGACTAAGCATACCATTCAGACCCTCGAGGACATGCTACGTGCATGTGTCTTTGACTTTGGTCATAGTTAGGAGGATCACTTGACTTTGGTGTAGTTTTCATATAACAATATCTATCACTCAACCATCTGTATGGTACTATTAGAGGCATTTTACGGGTGACCTTGAAGATCAACTTTGTGTAGGACTGACCCAGGGGAGTCAACACTAATGGGACCAGAGATGGTACGAGCTACTACGAAGAAGGTGCATATCATCCAAGAGTGGATGAAGACTACACCGAGTAGGCAGAAGTCATATGCTGAATGAAGACGGAGACCTCTGGAGTTCTAGGATGGAGACCACTTATTTTTATGGGTCTCACCACGATGATGTCTACTGATATTTGGCCGAGGCGGCAAGTTATCTCCAAGATTCATCGGACCCATCCAAGTTCTCAGAATAGTAGATGAGGTGGATTACTGCTTATCCCTTCCACCTCAGTTGCACTGAGTGCATGATGCCTTCAACATATCTCTGCTGAGGAGATACGTACATGACCCTTCCTACATCATCGACCATGGATAAATAGACGTGGACAATGGGGTGTCTTTTACAGAGGTTCCTGTAGAGATTGAGGATCGACAAGAGTGGGTACTACATGGATGATTGATACCTCTAGTACATGTACATTGGCAGCACAGGATACTCCATGAGATAATATGGGATTAGGAGGCTCATATTCCTTCTTAGAACCCCCATTTGTTCCCATAGTTCGATTTTTAGCTGATGGAGATATAAATCCCTTAGGTGGGGAGAATTCAAAGACCAGAAAATTCTGGGGAATTTTTTTTCATAAATACATGGGATTTGTAGGAGTCCTCAAAAATTTACGGCACTTGATTTCGAGGCCCGGTGTGCCTAGAATAAATTTCTAATGTTTTTTTATTGTACATTCAATAAATGTACAAGATATATTTTATAACATTTGAACCGGTACTCGGAACAGAAATCAGAGGGCACCGTTGAGCTCATTGTTCTAATATTCGCCTAAGAAGTGTTTCACCTAGATGGAATATGGTTGGGAATGAACGATATTTTTGGGGTTTTTATTAGTTAAATTAAATAAAATTAAAGTAGTGAATTTATTTTTATTCTTGGTTGTTAAAACCTCCAAGTGGAGGTTGGAGGTGTGGGCCCCCACACCTTAACCTCCCATGAGAGGTTTTGGTGGTGGGGCCCACCGAAACATAACCTCCCATGGGTGGATATAATTTTGGTGGGGACCACCTAGGATTGTAACACCTTTGAACCCCCATTTAAGGTGGAGAAAACCTTCAACTCCCCTTTGTTTAATTTTTTCCAAACCTCTTCACTTAATTGAGCCAAATCCACTCTATTAATTAAATTTGTTGTCTCATTTAATTAAACACCACAATTTTAATTGTTTTTCCATCAAATAATAAACAAAGATTTCTGCTATTATTTTTTAGTTGGAATTTTGGTGGAACTTGGGGAGGAGAAGAACTCTCCAACGATGAACGACCACCGTAGAATGATGAAAGCTCTCCTGATGAAGAACACTAATGAGGGATGCCTACTACTATGAAGAATGACCCCCTCCGACCTTATTTTTTAGACTCCATAGACATGGGACATGTTTTTATACCAAGTATTGACAACCATCTTTATGTGACTTCAATGAATGATGACCGATGAATCAAAAGATAGGGGGATTATTACTTGTGGATGTTGTACCATTTTTCTTACCTTCTTAGAAGGACAAAATGGGATTTTTTATGATGTATTAATGATCATCTTACTCTCATTATGGGACAAATGTTACCTCCCAAAACATGGAGGGTGCGGGACAACCTAACATGTCCCAACATCCTCCGTCAATTTTTTCTCTTCTTGTGTCATTCTACAGCATTTCGATGAGGCAATTACGCTGAAGGGGGAAGCGATGAAGGTCATGCTACCCGCACCCTCCATGAATCGCACCACCCACACTATGCACCAATGCTTCCAGTCAAACACTATTTACCATAGGCCTTCCAACACCCTTTACAGCTTGTGGCCCGCCTACACACAGCCTCCCGGCACCCTACCCGGTGCCCCAACGGTCCTGCCCGGAAACCTACCGTCACCCCCACGACCTACCCGGTGTCCAGCAGGCCTACCCATGCCTTGTGTGCTCTACCTAAAGTAATACCATGCCTCAAACAGCCTCCCTGCAATCCTCCCTGTCCGATTCTCCTGAGCTGCATCCCTCACAACACGGGCTGAACCATCCCTGACCATCAGGCCGAGCCGCCTTCGTGGCGACATCCAGGTGAAATCGCCCTCACAGTCTGCTGGGACTGGCCCAATGGACTGGGATGAACATAACGGGCTGACCCACCCAATGGGCCGGGTCATACCCAGTGAGTTTGACTGGGTTGGCCCAGACAGGGTTGGGCAGAGTCGGTCCGAACCGGTCGGACTGCACCCGAGCCCTCTACTTACCCATTACCTTCTTGGGCCATATCTTCGGCACCAGACATCCATTTGACGAACCTTCAGTGGCATTGGTATTCATAGAACACAATGGTCCCTTTGAGAATACCCCACCGGAGTTTGAAGTACATTTGATATATGGTCAGGTTGGATTATACACGAATCCAACCGGGCGCCCATGACTAAAAGGCTAATAACAAATTGACTGGGCGTCTGATTGGCACACCGTGTGTTGCGTTGAGACCCCTATGATCTTCCAGACCATTGAGATACTTCATTGTGGAACTTCGTGATAGTTGGAATATCGAGAAGTAGCCTGTGGAGAAGATCCTTCTAGATTCGAGCAGACAGAGTACAGAGACCTAGTCGCTGGCTGAGTCCTGACGACTGCTTGACTGATTCGACTCGGAGTGACTCTACTAGACCAGTGGAGATTTCCTATGTGTGATTCGGTAGTCCCAAGGTCTGGAGAGCCTCTTTGTGTGTTTCGAAGACCCACGGTACTCAAAAGGAGGAGAATCTCAGTAGGATACAAGGGGGAGTGCCTATGTGTGAGCACGGCAGACCCATGGTGGGGAGAGCCTATGTTTGATGCAGTAGACCCATGGTACTCGATATGAGGAGCACCTCAGCAGCCCAAGGAGAGTGGGAAGTGCCTCTATGTTACACGGTAGGCCCACTGTACATGATAGAGGAGGAGTACGCCAGCAGCCATGGTTTCGATAATAGAAAACCTGGTCCAAGATGAGTCATTGACTTTTGTGTTTTTTGATTCTTGAGATGGGTTACTAGCTAAATTTGGTATATGTATGGGCATATACCTAAGTAATTAATATATATTTATTTCATACTTTGTAGTTTATCCTTGTTGGATATTGTGGGTCCTTGAGGGTATCAGGATCCCTATTGAGTATCGTTATACTCAACCATGCACGGGCTATACCCGCACCACGTTGTGTTGGTTGCAGATGATGGATAACGCTTACTGAGTTATAGAGTTGTAGTACTGGATGGTACCCGGAGGTGGACCACTTGGTGTGATGGTACATGGAGGAGACAAATGGACATGGAGTACTGAGGATGCCAACTGTACCTACCCTTCACGTAGGAACCACATAGGATGACCCGGTAGCTTCTTTATATTCCCTTAGTTGTACTTGATTTTCAGTTGTACATGTACTTTCCTATTGTGCTTGTATTTCCGACCAATTTCAATTTCGAGCACTTCTTTTGTATACAGTTTTACATAGTTGTTTTCTTCCATTTCTATACTCTGATGTGTTTGTTAATATTTATAAAGCGAATTCTTTCCATGTTTAGGGATTTGCGCCTTTGGTTCTAGTCGCTAGCCCCTAGTCTATGAAAGGTGGGCTTGGGGTAGTCATTATATGGTCCCTGGGGGATAGTTCATGACATGTTTGATTGGTTTTGGTGTGTTAGAACTTGATGATTCATTCAACACACGCTACAATATTATTCAATGAGAAACAAACCGTGGAAACATGGGGTGTTACATTCTACCCTCCTTGGGTTCCCACATTGCCTCTTCCATCTTATGCATTCTCCATAGATATTTTTCCAGAAAAGTAGTCTGCATTCTCAAAACATGTTCTCTTGTATCAAAAATCTTTACAGGCTCTTCACAATAAGACCGATCTTTTTCCAGTTCTAATTCCTTATAGGTGAGTACATGTGTTGGGTTAGGCATGTGTTTTCTCAACATTGATAAGTGGAGTACATCTTGAACTTTGGAAAGACTTCGCGGAATTTCCAAATGGTAAGGTACAACCCCAATTTGTACTAGAATTTAAAAAGGTTTGATGTACCTAGGACTGAATTTTTTATTCTTACCCAAATGTATAACACCCTTCCATCGAGATACCTTCATGTAAACATGATCTCCTACCTAAAATTCCAAATACTTTGTTTAGTAATAAACATAGCTCTTCTGCCTACTTTGAGGTGCTTTGATGTGGTTTTGGATTACCTTCACCTTTTCCATTGTTTCCTCCACATGTTCTGGGCATACAATTTTTCTTTCACCAACATCATCCCAACAGGTTGGTGTACAACATCTCTTTACATATAACACTTAATATGGTGCCATCTGAATACTTGAATGGATGCTATTGTTATATAAATGTTCTACCATATGTATTATGGATCCCTCATTCCTAGAAAGTCAAGTGGTCATGATCTAAACATGTATTCTAAGGTTTGAAATGTCCATTCTTATTTTCCATCAGTTTGGTGGTAGTACGTAGTGCTCAACTAAAGTACAGTATCAAGGTAATCCTGATGACTATGCCAGAATCATGATGTAAAATGGGGATCACGATCACTTTCAATGGATAGTGGTACTCCACGAAGACTTAAAATATCATTTATATATATTCTTTTTAAACGTCCAAGTTGTAAATTTTCCCTCATATAATGAAAATGTGCTGACTTGGTAAGAAGATCAGTAATGAACCATATTTCATCATTCCTTGTAGGAGTATTTGGTATCCCTATTACAAATTCCATAATGATATCATCCCATTTACATTCAGGAATGGGAAGAGAATGAATGACTCCTCCAGGATGTTGCATTCCAGGTTTCACTTGGGGACAAACCATAGATCTTGACACAATATCAAAAATATACCTCTTCATGTTTTCCCACCAAAAATGTTCCTTCAAATCTCTATAAATTATGGTGCTCCTAGGGTGTAAAGTGAAAATAAAACTATGAGCATCGTCCAACAATTTCCTTTTTAGATCAGGTATATTGGGAACCCAATGTCTCTTCCCAAATTTCAAAACTCCATCTTCATACACCATGTCACTCAATCTCCCATCATTCATAGCATTAATCATCTTTTTAAACTCTACATCACTAGTCTGAGAACTCTTTATCCATTCTAGTAAATAAGGTTTGGAAACCATTTGGAAATGTATTGATGTTTCACCTTCCATGGTGATTTCCATATCCATATTTACTAGATCCATGTATATGTGATACTTTTCAACTCTCATCTTGTTCAATACTCTATGATCATTTCTACTAAAAGTATCTGCCACCTTATTTTCCTTCCCCGAGTTGTAGTGTATACTACAATCATAATCCTCGAGTAGTTCAATCCATCTGATTTGCCTCATGTTGAGTTCTTCCTATGAGAAAATACATTTCAAACTCATGTGATTGATATATATATCACATTTTTTACCATAGAGATTGTGTGTCCAAATATTCAAAGAAAATATTATATCTGTTAACTAAAGATCTTGAGTAAAATAGTTTTTCTCATTAATTTTTATCTACTGTGTTGCTTATGAAATAACCCTCTCATTCTTTATAGCGACACAACCATGTCATTTCTTTGAAGCATCAATACAAATAACAAACCCATCATTACCCGATGGTAGAGTCACGATATGAGGATTGACTAATATTCTATTCAATTATTCAAAACATTCTTCACACTCATTTTTCCAAACAAATTTAACCCATTTTCATGTGAGCTTTGTTATTGGGTTAGCCAACTAGGAAAAATTATGGATGAAACGTCGATAATAACCTGTTAAACCAATAAAACTACATACCTCAATTATACTCATCGGTGCTGGGAATTCATGTATTGCGATGGAAATTAGAAAAATCAACATAGATTCCATCATTAAAGACAATATGGAAAAGAAAATAAATCTTTTTAAGCGATAAGTCACACTTGTTAAACATCCCATATAATTTGTATCATCTAAGAGTCTTTAGGATAAGGCGAAAGTGATTTTCATCATCTTCATAGCTTTTGGAGAATTCCATGGTATCATTAATAAATACCACTAAAATTTCATAAATATATTAAATGAAAAATATATTCATTAGATCCATAAAGACATAGGGTTCATTAGTCAATCCAAAAGGCATTATTGTAAACTCGAAAAGTTGTACCTGGTTCGAAATGTTGTTTTTTGAATGTGTTCCTTCTTCACACACAACTGTTGTTATCAAGATATAATGTCAATCATTGAAAATTATTGAGCCCGATTAAGTTGGTCAAACAAATCATCAATGACAGGTATGGGATAAATGTTATTTATAGTTATAGCATTGATCTACCTATAGTCAATGAACAACCTCTTAGATCCATATTTCTTTATTAAAAAAAAGACAATGTCTCCCCATTGAGATGCACTTTGGTGAATAAATACCTTATTACTAAATTCCTATAGTTGTTTCTTTAGTTCCACTAATTCCAAAGTGTCCATTCTATAAGTGTTCTTTGATATGGGCCTTGACCCATGATTTATATCAATGAAAAAACCAATTTCTCATTCTAGAAGATGTCTAGGTAAATCTTCTACAAACATATAAATATATTCATTCACAATAGGTACATCCTCTATTTGAGCATTCTTTTACCTATGAAATGTTATTTAATTCTCCTCCCCCGTAATAATTGAATTTAGTTGAGCTACTGGGGTTGGATATATATAAGAATTAATTTGTGAAGATTATACTATAAAGATAAGTTGTTCTTTATCATCGTTATAAAAAATAGCAACCTCCTTCTTGTTACAATGAATTTTCGCATCATGGTCCAAAATCTAATCGATACCGAGTATTATATTAAATTAAATCATGTTTATTACGATGAGATTTGTAGATAAAGAACAATTATACGCCCTAATGGGGATTGATTCACAAAACATTGTTACAATGATACTTCCATTTGGAGATTTGACTGACATCTCCCTTGTTAAAACAAATTGAAAATATCTCATTTTTATAGAAAATGAGAAGAAATAAAACAACGGGATGATCTAGAATCAAATAAAGCATTGTCTAAACATGAGGAAACCAGTAAATTACATGCCACTACGTATTTCGGAGATTCAGCCTTAGGAGTTGTGATAGCATAAGCTTGGACGTGATCCCTTGGATTTTTCTGAGGTAAGTTCCACTAACGCTTATGAAAATCATTTGCATAATGTCCCCTTTCTCAAAAATTGTATCAGTCAACATCGATATCCTCTTTCTTCCCCTTGAAATCACTAGCATGGTGGCCTTTTCCACCACACATGTAATAGACTCCCATTCCCTTCAGGAATGTACAAGGGTGTTTCTTCCCACATTTACTATAATATGGATATTCAACATTTCCTTTCTTTACCTTATTTCCATTTCCTGAATTTTCAGACGATTTATTTTTCAATTGCTTTTCTTTAAAGTCATAAGACTAAGAGAATTCTTTCTCTGTCATGATATGACATTAGACAATTTCATTGTAAGAAGAAATGGATTGTGAGACTAGTTCTCAATAGATAAATTTTTTTTACCCACAAAATAAACAATCAATCTTACTTCATGGGTTATGTATGTAATCTAAAAAATTTCTCACTATCCTTTCAAATTAGCTTCATACATTGGAAAATTATCATCCTCCTTTTTCCTCAGACTCAGAAATTGTCTTTCCAAATCAGCTCGATGGTCATGACGAAAGTATTTTTCTAAAAATAATTCTTGAAACTCAATCCATTAAATATTTTTTACTTCATCATCTTCCTTTCTATTTTCAATCAATGACCACAATTGATTAAAATATCTAGTGAGGCGGTAAACTACCATGACATCTTTTTCTTTTTCGCTACTCCCCATGGCATGGAATATTTTTTCTAAGGAATATATCAATTTCATAGCTACTAGTGGATTTTTAACCCCATTGATTCTGGTCTTGTTTCCTCATTCAGAGATCTAACATTGATCTTCCATGCTGTAGATTAGGGTGCTCTATAAGGGTAAGGTTATTATTCATAACCTGAGTGAGTTATCCCAGTATGGTGATTAGTCGATCTGCACCTGTTGCATCACCATCTCCACTATAATTATCTTGAGTAGTAGGGAAATCCTTAAATAGAGTGTGTGCATTAATCAGTTTCCATTCTATCCCCTAGGTGCCATTTCTAATCAATAACATAAACTAGATTTGATTATAAATTGAAATACATAATTCCAAACTAGTAAAACACTTATCATAAATTGAACAGTTTATGGATATAATCCATAATCATAAAAAATGTTTTCTTGGTGGAAGTATATACTCATAAACCCCTCATAATGGTTTGTAAAGAAAATGATAATTATCCTATGTATATCCATTGAGAGTTTCATGACCAAGAGTGCAGCAAGACCCATTGTCGTGCACCAGTTCCGGATTGAGTCTAGCTCAAAGTGGTGTTTTTGGGTTTTACCCCTTGATACATCTGTGCCAGAGCTGCCTCTACCTGCTTCTATCTAAATATGGATTTATTTCGTGTAAAACTCACAAAATATCTACAATACCAAAATTCTAGGATGTTCTTCTATACTAATCATAAAATCTATCTTAGGGTTATGTGCTCTAATCAGATTTTATCTGAATCTAGTTTCCAAGGATTGTACTAAACTTTTTATGATACCAACTGTAACACCCCAAACGGAGTTACACATAGTTGGTACAATGTTACATAACATCAGCATGATCACAAAAGATTGTTACTCAATAGACCGATTAGATTAGTAGTATTGGAAGTACTAGATACATTCCTAAGGATTACATTACATCAAAAATAGAAAACTACAATAACATTGTTTCCATGAAAAAAAAATGAGATCCCATAGACTATCCCTGTAGGTCAGTCATAATATACTTCTTCGCATCCTGGGAAAAATAAAACATATAAATGGGTGAGATCAATTGCTCAGTAAGAATAACAATATAGTAGAATCATTCATAAAAAAATAATAAACATTTAAGGCAATGTATAAAACTATAAAAAAGGCCTTTTCAATATAAACTTCATCATAAAATGGAAAATTTAAATTTAAATAATGACATTTACTTACTCACATGAATATTATACTAGTATAATAATAACATGCAATATCAAAAGCCACTTTCATAATAGTGGAATTAATAATGCTAGATATTCATAACCACATTGTCAAAGCCTTGTTCCAAGACAACAAATAATATTTTGTCAAATCTTTATCCCAAGACACTACATTGTCTCATGAGACCTACTGATTCATCGGGGAGCTATAGCGGGCTCCACACCTTACTAAGTCCAATTCATTCCTCATATGAAAAGGATTAAACATAACATAAACATTCCTATTAAAAATGGCATACAAAATGTAAAAACTTTATCCATAAACAATGAATGGTATGAAATAACACATCAATAGTCAAATATATAAAAAACAATTCAATACAATATGGACGTTTTGTATCATAATAAATCAACATCAAACAAACATAGAATCCATCAAAGGATGTTGACATAGATGAAATCAAACACATTTTTTTGAGAAATATCTCTTTTATTTTGAAATCTTTTAAATGTCACGTATTTATAAAAGAAAACATTTATATCTGAAAATATTTCTACAGGATTTTAAGGGAATCTTAAACGATATTATAATGGTGGAAAATATCTGCACCCACCATATAAGTTAAAAATCATTCTTACATTTATTATTTAGAAAAGGTCATAGAGTACCTTATTTGGAAAACGATGGAATGATTCCTTTATAAACATCTTATAAAAGTCAAAAAAGAGAATAAATGACATTAACCCATAGTCTATAAAATAGTAATAATGTTTTGAAATACATTTTTATGAAACATGGATGTGGATTATGAAGATGTCCTAGTAGATAATTACATATAAACAACCTTGGAAAATGAAGAGATTGTGAAATATACCCTTACCTTGTACTTTTCCTACGTCGAGGGTAGGTTAACCTCATGTATAATGGTGAAATAATTTTTATTATATTATAAAAGAATCATATACATTAAAATGATATCATATATGATCTTTTAAAATTTATTTGTTAATAATATCATAGTATTATCGTCATTTTGGGTGTTAATTGATTCATTTCCCTTTATATGATTTTTTATGTAAGTAATGTTTGTCATGGATAGGAAGTATCTTATTCATATTCAGAATTATGTTAAGACTTTAAAAAAAATTAATAATATAATTAAAATTTGTCATGAATGGATACGATGGGGAATGAATCACAATGCGTTCGTGGAGATGATAATCCATACGTATGCACAAGTTCCAATATCATTTTTTGATAATAAAATATTTTATAATTTTATGTTATATATTATATAAAAAAATCATTATTGTGTTATATTTATTATTTACAACAATTACACATCATCATTATACCCATCCAATTAATAATGTTTTGAATAACAATTACACCACGATGTGGAGAAGGTAAGCTGTACGTACGCACGTTTGGTGACATGTCATTCAACGGATGGATAGAATAATGAATATGGGGTGTCTTATTTATAAAAAATTTATAGTTTATTGAATATACTGGAGTTATTATTTTATAATGGAATCATCAATGAATTTGGAAGTGGATTATGAAAGGAATTTGAAAGAGGTGATGAAATGTTTACCACTTTTTTAGGTTCTTCCTTTTGATTTCATCAAAACGACTCATTAGGATTGATTTCTGACTAAACGAATGCCTCTTGGATTAAAGGAGGATATTTGAGAGGATATTTGGGCTGGGTTTGGTAGAGAAAAATGTCCTTGAAGGTGTGAATTAGAGAGAAGGGGGAGTTCCCTTCTATAAGAGGGGTGAGGGGCACCTTAGGAAAAGCTAGATATATTATTTTATAATAAAATAATTTTCTGATTATAATGGCTCCAAAATGAATTATATAAAGTAGAAGGTGGGGGATGGGTCCCAAAACTACTCAACTAATTGGTTTTAGATAGGTTTGGGTCACTATATTAAATTTATTGTTTAGATTTAACTATTAGTAAAATAGTTTGACATTTACCATGTCTCTTTGTATTTTTACATTATATGGTTAATAAAAATACTATAAACATTCAAGAGAAACCAAAGTGGTTCATTAATGATACAAATATCTTTATATGAATCTTTTGGCAGAACATTAGTTCTTTAGGATTGGAATATAAATTAATAATATAATATTTAAAAAAAACTCTTTTAAGTCATTTTTGATACTATTTGGTATTTTGTTTTTGATAATTTCATAAGAGAATTATTATTTCGAAAAAAATTATTATAACCAACACTAACATGTCATATTAAACTAGTAAAATAGTGTAATTCACAAAAAGTGTCAAATTAAATTTATTTTGATATTTATAATAACAATTAATTTAATATTTCATTAATTAGGTAATTTTTTCATCATCATCATGTCATAAAAAAATTATTTATATAATATCTAAAAATTATAAATAAAAATAAATTTTGTAGGAAATATTTTTAGCTTTCTAATTAATATTTATAGTCAAAAATATCTTATTTTTATCCCTATAATAATAATGTTTTTGATATTAAACATTGAATATAAAACTTTTAACACTTCTTTGAATTATATAATAATAAATTTCATAATATAATCCAATTGGATCTAAAGGATCATATTTTATTCTTAAGGTTTTTTTGGTTGAATTACACATATCCAATAGAATTAGGACATGAGTTTGGTTAATAATAATATCATGTTTACCCTTAATTACCCTATTTAATTTTAACCGTGGTAAATAAATGTAGAATGTTACTATTCAACAAAAATTATTTTCATCTTATTGAACCACATTTTACATTCTGATATCAACCATTTCTTTGGCATTTTTTAAAATCAAGTCACAAAAGCAGTAAAATTATGTTTTATTTAAATTTGAAAATGTTTCTAGAAGGTGGGTAAAAGACGGTAAAATGTTCAATAAAATTTTTATATATCTAAAATTATTATAATCTAACTACAATAAATTACATTGAACTTTTATAGTTATTATGTATCTATTTTTACCTAAATTAAATTTAAATAATATAAATAATTATTTAAATAAAAATTTGTTTTTAAACTATAACTCAGTGTTTTTCACTATTCAACAAAAATTGAAGGTTTTCAAAAAAATACAAAAAATTCACCCTACGAAAATTTCGATATTCCTAATTCAAAAATGAAGTCCATTTTGGATAAAAAAATTTATAAAATTTCCAAAATTCGATATTACTATTTATAACAACTAGTTTCACTGTTTGTGGTGTGTTCGAACTCGATGTTGCGTAAAACACACAATAATATTTTATTCAAAAAGAAGTGTACCATGGAAGCTTGGTGTGTTACACTGTCCTCTTTCTCCCTATCGTCGGGGTAGAAAACCTGGTTGTGGTGGATGTAACATCTCTAATCATCACCCACCACAAGCTATAAGGCCAACCTCTCTGCCATGTCTGCCTGCTCCCATCCGGACTTCCTCGTTCAAACCTCTATCTCTACATGGGCGGTCCCTTGACAATCTGCTGATCATCAGTACGACGGGTCTGATAGTAACTATCTATATGAACATGACCTCCTCATGAGTAACACATCATGATCCATGCCTTTCCTACATTTCCTCGAGAGCCTCGTACCACCGACCCTGAGTTATGTGGTTTTCCACATGTAAGTCAGGTCCTCATGGACCTCTTTGACCTCTATCCACTGTCAACTGTAGAAGATTCCACTATGTAATTTCTGGTGGTGGGTCTTTCTATTAGTGACTGCTCAGCAAGAAAACAATCCAATAAGAGGGCTCACTCTAACACCCCCACTTGCGTCAGGATGTTGAGTTATATCATTGATGCCCTAATCTCCCACTTGAGTCCCCGCTCAATGGTCCAAGACCTGAATATTGGGTCTCACACCATATTAGGGGAGTATCAAGAGTGGTCAATGAACCTCTCTGAGTACCGATCCATAGTCTAAAAGTTATACCTGGTGAGATGACTCAAATAGGTCACAATTAAAACTCTTGAAAACCCACACACAATCAGTGTTTTCCTGCACTGAGCTGAAAATCAGAAGTCTCGGTCCTAGTTTATGGATACGTCGACCATCGTACTAATACTTGGTTTCCTAAACTGATAAACACTCTCACTAAACATAACAGTATTACTGTTACAAGATGAATCAATGTCTTGTGTTCTATGGAATAACCGACTCCTCTGATACTAATTTGTCACAACCCGTCCCCCAGGGCCCGTACCGTGACTACCCCAATCCCACCTTCCATAGTCTAGGGGCTGGAGACTAGTACCGGAGACGTATTTCCTAAAACGAGGAATGAATTGCCTTTATAACCTATAATCACAGGCAAACAAGCACACAACAAGATATAAACTCAAGTAAACTAAATAGTAAACAGAGTGAGTACAGTTTTTAAAAGGGGCCAGAATACTATCCCATCAGGAAAGTATAAGAAATTGAAAGTACAAGTAAACATGAATAGTTCATGTGGTCACCCACCATGGATCTTACATGAAGGGAAGGTACAACTCTCGAATGGCCAACTTTATGGTACACCTCATCTAAGTGCACCTCCGAGCGAGCTCTAGTCCTGGTACTCTCATCCCCAGTTTGTGATGTCCGTTATATGCACCGAACTCAATAGGGTGTGGGCATAACCCGTGCATGGGTGAGTATAATGATACGTTGTAGGGACCCAAAGACCCTCAAGCTCTCACAAAATCCACAAAGTATAAACCAAAAATTATGAAATCAACTGACAACGCAACATATGTATATTTCCATACATATAACTACTTTATAAAGTATAACAATCTCAATCCTGAGGAAACAAATGTTCTCACTCAAAAGATCCACGATCATCTGTTCCAGAAAGGAAGAATTATCACAAAGGTACGTACCATAAGGTACAGACTCAGCTCACAGCAAGATTTACTCTTGGGGTAGTAACAAGTAACATCATTAGTAACATCTACGAACACGTTGGCTGCTAGATAACCCCTCCATTATCTATTATAGTGGGACTTCCGCGTCACACAGTGGCACTTCCCACTAACCATCAACCGCTGTTGTACTCCTCCAGTCGAGTAACATGGGTCTTCTGCCTCACACAAGGGTTCTCCCACTCATGGACTACTATGGTACTTCTATTGTTGAGTACCATGGGTCTGTTGTGTCACACATAGGTGCTCCCCCAAACGGCCGGTTGAGGTACTCCTCATTTCGAGTATTGTGGGTCTGTTGTATCACATAGAGGTGCTCCCCACCGTGGGTCTACACATCACAAAGAGGTGCCCCCCTCATGGCCTGATGAGGTATTTATCCTACTGAGTACCGTGGGACTTCTGCATAACATAGAGGCACTCCACAATGTAGGTCTTCTGTGTCACATAGAGGTTCTCCCCACTAGGCCTTTAGAGTGACTTTGAGTCGAAACGGTCAGCAGTCTTCAAGTCTCTACAAGTCGTAGTGTTCCGTACTTATCACATTTGGGAGAACCGCTCCCCAAGCCATAGGTCAATACACCAACTACCACATAGTCCCACTAAAATGTATCCCCAATTTTTGCCACGTCATAGGGGTCTCAATGTAACAGACGGTGCATCGATCAGACGTCTGGTCCATAAGTTATTAGCCTTTTAGTCCCGAGGGCTCGGTTGGATTCATGCCCGATCCATCCTAATTGTATCCCCACATTATCCAAAACCTGAGTGGGGTATACCAAAGGGATTGTCTCACTCCAAGGCTTCCAGAACCATAGACGGTTCATCAAAATTATTCTTGGTTCCAATGTTATGGCCAAAGGAGTGTATAGGTTCGATAGTGGTTTAGGTCTGGTCGGACCCGAACGAGGTCGACCCGGTTGGGGTCGATCCAGCCCGACCCACATGGTCTGGCCTGGACTAGGAATTAGCGGAGGCCATGGGTGATACGGGCAGTGTGGGGATGTGGTGCGGTGAAGCAGGTGCAGGGCGGCAGTCATCCATGGGTGGCCGGATGGCCACTTGTCCTCTCCGCATTCCGCGGTTGTGCACCGTGCCTTTCCCAGTGGCCGGTATGGCCGACTGCTCTTCATTCGTCATCATGGCACAAATTTTCCTTCATCAATCATGAAGAACAAATCATTTACTAAGAACACCAGAGGAGTCAGGTCATGTTTGTTTAGCCCGCACCCTCTGCATTAGATCGGTAGCAAGTGGATAAGCAAAAACATGAATCAAAAATAATATCATGATTGAGTAAGGGGAAAATTTTAAACAGCCACCATACCGTGATGATTCGAATGAATATTGTCCACGTTCCAGACGATTTGGCACTTTTCAATCCTGCAACTAGTCTCCTCCAATGGAATTGGTGAGGATAGGAAAAATATGAAGTTGGTGATGACGGTGTTTCCTCAATCGACAGTCCATTAGTCATTGGAGATCCTTCGACGGAGTTTGGGGAAATATTTGTCGATGGAGAAGAGTTCTTCATTTGCGTTTTTTGTTGGACAATGTGTTCTTCCAAGTTCAACCAAGCTCCCACCATTTCCAACTATTTATTTCCCCAATAATCAAATGAGGATCCAAAATTAAATAAAATTGGTCCGTCCATTTAATTCATGTTGGCACAATTAATTGTTGACAAAATTAATTGTATCACATTGGCATATATAATTTTATAAATTTGGTAATTAAAGTAGGTAATTTGGGAAGTTTTCTCCCATTAAAGGGGGCTTGGGTGGTCCCTTCCACTATAATTTAAAATTGGAAGGTTTTGAGGGATCGGGTGATCCCCACCACCATAACCAATGTTGAGGAGTTTAAAAAATAACATTATTTGAAATTTTTATTTTATTATATTCTATCATGAAAAGCAAAAAATTTTATCTTCCACTCTCGACCCACTGTTATCAAGGTGACAGACTCTTTAAGAGAATACTGGCTCTACGAGTTCAACGGTGCCCTCCGATTTCAATTCCGACCACCGGTTCAAAAGTTACAAAAACTCACTTTTACCTTTACTAAACGTAACCAAAAAAAGTTTATAAATTCATTCTGGTCAAACTGGGACTTAGAATCACGAACCGTCAATTTTCTCAGATTCGTAAAATTCACATATATTAAAAACAATTAATTGTAAATTTCGGGACTATACAAATTTTCTCAAAACTTGTATAATAGAATCAAAAAAATATAGATGGATAATGTATGGTGTAAGATATAATGCATATTATGGTATCACAATGTTTTCCATAATAGATTCGAATATAATAAACCAATAATTAAATAAAATTAAATTAAAATAGGAATTGAATTTGACATTCATATTTAATAAAAACATTAATTAATTCAAATATAATGAATTTATATCACAAAAACAAACAAAGTATAATAAATAGAAATTTTATATTAAAATTTTTATGTAAATTAGATTCCATGAGTAAAATATATACATAAATCAAAGGTAGGGTCACCAAATCATATAAATTCACCCACCAATTTTTGTAAAATTACCATCCTCTACTCACAATTATTAGAAAATTAAATCCACTACAAATAAATTGAAAATTGTATCAACTCCATCTCAATGAAAATTTAAATCCACTCGATATTAATGGAAAATTATGTTAACGAAATTATAAATAAATCATTTTTAATCATTTCACAGTGAATTTTCCCAATATACAGCTTCAATATGGTATCTCATTTCAAAATAAACTAATAGGTTTTCATAATTTCATGCCATTTGAAAAATTTATTTCAATTTTATACATTAAATTATTTTCAAAATAAAATCATTTTCACTAAATATATTTCTATAATCAATATTACATATTCCAAAAATCCATCCCATAATTTCAATTCCAATTAATTTTGTATTTTTATAAATTTCATTACCCATTTCATAAAAAAGATCAAATAATCACTATTCCATGCTACTAAGAAAATTAATCTCTACTCAATTTAATTATGTAATTCATGGATTCAATCTTGTTTAATATAACTATTCTCCCACATAAATATAGTGAAGGATAAATAAAAGACCACTGATGTGGGAACAATAACTTAGATCAATTGAAAATGAGTTTTAAAAATCAAGCATGGAATCACAATTTAATTAATTGGAGTTTAAAATCATAAATTATATGATGATATATTTAATAATATGGATGAGGGAAATGTGGAACAAAATAAACCAAAAGATAGATGAATCCATTTCCATATGGAGTTTGAATATGACCAAAAAATCATTGATACAGAGGGTAATGTGTTTTGAGGATCTGAAACTACCTCTTTCGTGCCTCTAAATTCAAGGAAATAATTTTAGGGGTGAATGGGTATGCTATTAATCTTAAATAGGGAGTTGTAAAATTTAATATAAAATTTCATTATAATAACTCTTTATGAATTGTTTGTAGGGTAGCGCCACATGGTTAGAGAAATAGTGCACCCAAACTGTGTGCCCATAATGTTTAGATTTAATGGTTAAACCTTTTTTGTGTATAATTTTTATAATAATACCCAAACCATGAAAACCGTTATTGTATAAAATTTAACAGTATTTTTCATGGGATGCATGATTTTAATAAACAATGAATCTCATCCAGAGCACCATCAAAGGGAACAAATTTTTTTGGTTAAAATGAATGGTTTTCCCTAACTATGTGCCAAATATTCACAACATCATTAGCTTCCAAAATTCTCCAAATTCCTCCTGAAACATCATATAACAAGACCAAACAAAAGCATTATTATAAAATTGGTTGATGAGTACCAGAATACATGTAATGGAATGTTACAGGTAAATTGTATATTTTCGATAATATTGTTATCCCAATCAAAACCCATAAAATTTGACATCCATTTTATAACAATATAATATATTATGATAAATTTATAATTATTGATACGTGTATCTAAATATATATAATGAAACATATTTCATGGGCTACTTATGTTCGATGTTTCATGCGGAATACAATGTCAAACATATATTATTTTTGTTAAATATTAGGGTGTTACATTCACACAATTAATTAATTGTTTCTTCAAAATAATAACATGATAATGATAATTTGGGTCTAAATTTTGATGTTAATTTGGTTTTAAACCCAAATCCTAAAAATTATTTTCAAAAAATCCTCTCAATAGGAGGTAATGATAATCACGTTTCCCATTTAGTATATTGCATAACTATTTAACAATGTAGGAAAAAATGGTTAGATGTGGAAAAATGAAAGAAGATGAAAAGAATAATGCCCAAATAATTATAATGGGTGAAAGAGACACATGATAATATGAAATTGAATGTTCATGAGAATTTCAACTACCAAGGAAACCTAAAAAATACATGTAGAAAAATTCATATATATAATAAAAATTATGTTAATTGGAATAAATTTTTTTTCATGATCCTTTATGAGAATTGCATATTTACATGGCCCTCTAGACTAAGATAATATGGAAATGCACTTACATAAAGGTTATACTTTCACCATTACTTTATCTTATATGAAAATATCATATTTTCCCCATATTATTACTATTCAAGAAGAATTTGATTTCATACATGATGAATTAAAACATGATTTTATAGGAAAATATGACCTTAAAATGAATAATAGAGATATTAACCAGTCATTTGATATTATCATAAAAAAATAATTTGATAATATGTTTCCCAAAATGATTAAAAATAATATAATGAAATAATGATTTAATATCCAAAATTCAAAAGCAGAACCATTTTATTAATTAATTATTCTATAAATAAGTAGCCCTATATACAAAATCACCAAAATAACCTCATTATTAAACAATCCTTTAAAATTAATTATTATCTAATTAATTTTAGGTTATTTTTTGAAAAATAATTACTTCATAAAAAATAAAATTATTCATATAGTCGCCAAATATATTTTCAATAAATTATTTAATTATATGATAAATCTTTTGTCTATGTAGTTACTTCAATATCCATGATTATATAAACCCCAAGTTTTATGAATATCATAAAACCGTTTCTAAATAAATGTAAATTAAAAAATCAAATTAAATCAATGGTGTATACATACGTGGAAACTAATTTTTTCATAAAATATGATTAATATATTTATTATATCGTCACTAATAACATCAAAATGGGTGTCTATGATTTTTCTAATTATTATAAAACATAATATTATAAACGTTGGAGGTTACCCATGATTTTAAAGAAAAAATATAATGAAAACAATAAAAACTCCAAATATATCTATAATCATCATTTTAACTTAAAATAATATCATCAAACCATCAATCCAATATCTATTGCTAAAAATATGAACATTCAATTTATGGATTTGATACTATTGATGCTAATACAATGTTTTCCATATAAAATATAATTTATAAAAACCAAAAATTAGATCACATAAATACCCATGTACCATTTCGATTTACAATTTTAATGAATTAGGGTGAACTCTTACCTAATAAATAAAAAAGAATTAAATAATGAATTATTCCCACTACACCGATTGTATTATATTCTATATTATGTAATAAACATATCCCATGAAATTAATAATTGTATATACCCTTTAGGAAACAAATAATTTCATAATAATTATTCAAATGAACAAGAATACGGAACATAAGATGGGTGCTATCAAATGCATAATAAGGGTAAACAGAAGAATTATCATTTGAATGAAATCTTTAACACCCCGATCTTCCAGGATACGCTACTCATTCAATAATGCAAAAGGTTGCATTGTACGCAACATCGAGTTCTAACACACCGCAACTAATCAAAGTAGCCGTTATGAATAGTAATAACCACTTTTTAAATTTATAGAAATTTTATATTTCAAAATGGACTTCATTTTTGTATTTTTAATATCGAAATTATCCTAAGTTGAATTTTTTGTAACTTTCTGAGAACTTCCAATTTTTTATGAATAGTGAAAAATACTTAAAACAACTTTTTTAATCAAAATAATTTATTGTGATAAATTATACTATATATTGGTTTTAAAGTATAATTAGAATATATTTTTACCATTTTATCCAATGGTGGTCATTAGAATTAATTTAACATTGAAATTGGGCATGAAAAATTGTCAATCTTTTGATATAAATTGTTTCTTAAAAACACGCTATTTGTTGTGACAGTGGGAATTAATTATAAAATTAATTAATGCAACTTATATTTTTGGAATTTTGTCTAATAGACATCATTTTTGAAATCGGAATATCAAATATTTCTTAGGGTGAAATTTTGGCATTATTCTGAAAAACTTCAATTTTTTATGAATAGTGAAACCACTAAGTGGTTGTTAAAAAAATTAATTTTCATTAAAATGAAACCTTACCACTTCTGTGTTTTGAATTTCAAAAATCCAACATACAAGGTTGAAATTAAGAAGTAAAATGTGGTTCAATGAGATTAATATAATTTTTTGATGAATAGTATCTTTTAAGTTCTTAATCACGATTAGAGGTAATTAGTGCAGTTTAAGGTAAAAATAATGTTTTAATAATATGAGATGAGATTGATACATGTCCTACCCTCATTGGATGTGCCATGGGAGACCAAGACAATCCATGGGTCAACTTGGGGGCCCCATGGAACCACTTTAGTTGAAAAATGACATAAATTCCTTTTATTTAATGTTAAAGTAAAAAATGACACAAACATGAAATTTTTTACTAAAAGAATTTTTACACGGGTTTATACAAGTTATATTTTTGAATATAAATAATAATTGGAAATCTAAAAAGATTTCCTACATCATAGTATTTTTTTTATAATTTTTATACATTAAATAAATTAAATTATTTATGACATCATGATGATGCAGCGATGACCTCATTATTTAACGATTTAAATAAAATAAAAAGATAATGTAAAATACAAGGCTTAAGCTTGTCAAAAACCTACTGGATGAGTTGATTTAGAACCCTTATCGCCTTAGACTTTAATTATATAAGTTTGGGACCTCTAAAATCCGAAACTCATTTTATAATAAAGTGACTTTTCTTTACTTTCCAAGAGTGCCCCTCCTCTCCACTTATAAAATTCCCCCACCTCTACCACCTCATTCACACTTTCAAGCCATTTGGCTCGGCCAACCTCTGCCCAAATAATCTCCCAACATCCCCCTCTTACTCCTAGAAGCCTCACTTTGGTCAGAACTCTTCCCAAGGAAGCCTTTGTCTCAAATCAAAAAGAGTTACCCGATTTTAAGTTAATGTCTTCTCTAATGTTGTTTTGTTTTATTTTTCTTCTCCAACCCCCTAAACACTTTTTATTCATTTCTTCTGTAACAACACCAGTATCATCAATATACTAGGATGTTTTTATAAGAAGTATTCGAGCTACACTTACACACACCAATATCTAATGGTTAAAGAACATACTGTTTCTGTGGATGGCGAATTTCTGTCTCACGAAACGATGATTGTTCAACACTAATATAACACCTTCAAAGGTGGCCATTAAGATGTCACTATATTTATATATGATATATAATATGTTTATGTTTTACTTATGCTTCTGTATATCTCATTTATGGTATACTTTATGATTTCCATTATGGGTAAACGTGATAATTTCATTTTAGGATGTGCGGACTACCGCCCCCTCAAAGTGATTTGAATCGTTAATGCCATATGTGGGATGTATAAAGGATAGAGTAGATGGTATTATACACTATATTATACTGTAATTATATTATACATTTATATCATTATTATTTCATTCCATTAAATACGAAATATAAATGAAAGTAGTGTTCATGCGTACGTACGGCTTACCGTCTCCATGAACGATGCATTTCATTTCTTACCTCTAAATGTTACGTAATATTATAAATGAATTTATATACTGTATATATATGATATATATGATATCTACATCATGAATATAAATCTGTATATAATGGATATTTCACCACATGAACAACTTGTAATTATAAGAAGTTTATTTTTGACTCAAGTACCAAAGATCGACAAAACGACCGTTATTAACTTAAATAATTACATAATGTTCATAACATGGTAATAAGTGATATAAAAGGAATAATGAACATGAAAAATGTTCTTAAGTAAATAGAAATTAAATCTAGTTTATTATTCAGGTGTTTAATGAACGGTCGAGTCAGGACAAGACGCAAGGTAAGGGAAATTCTTAACCCAACTTCCATTCATTGGGTTAATCTCCTATTTTCAAATTATGTCATGATATTATTATGTATTATTTTGTATTTTTACTTTCTTTATGTGTACCTATAGTGAGTACACATAATAGATCTATTTTATTTTAAAAATGATCTTTTTATGGACTTCGTCTCAATCTCCTTTCATTGAGGCATATTTGGTTTTATACACAACTTTCTTTTATACGGTGTATAAACCCCTTTGACTTTTACGTTTATTCAAAAGGAATCTTTTTTATACGAAGCACTTTACTAAATGACAAAAAGGGAATGTTTTTCTTTCCGTACATATGTGGCGACAATGAATTCTCTGCCGCCGTGACCATTATTTGAGTTTCGGCTTCCTCTACAAGCCATCACTTTTTTTAAAAGGAAAATAAATACAATGTTTTAACATTCTTTTATTTTGGTATTGAAAATTGTTTTGAAAGCCTTTTTATTATATCAATGTGTTGTATTGAAATCTTGTTATTGAAATGTGGAAATTTTATGTTTCCTTTATGCATGTTTTATGTGATACGATTATGTTAGGGTTTAGGATATGTTTAAACCCATTCATATGATGAATTAATTGGACTTAATAAGTGATGGGTGGAGCCCGCTATAGCTTCTCGATGCATCAGTAGGTCTTATGAGACAAACTAGTGTCCTGGCACGAGGCCTTGAAAAAATCTTATTTGTGGTCTTGGCACGAGGCCTTGGCTACGTGCTTATGATAGTCTGGCATTATGCATTCCATCATTATGAAAGTGGTTATTGATATTGCATGTGATTATTCGACCTGTATAATATACATGTGAAGAAGTGAATGGCATTATCTCATTGTACTTTTTCCATATTATGTTGAAGTTCAAGTTTAAAAGGCTTTTGTTTTAGTTATACATTGCCTTAAATGTTTATGTTTATTGATGAAAGCTTCGGCTATATTGTTATCCTTACTGAGCATCTGAGCTCACCCCTTTCAATGTTTTAATATTTTCTAGGATGTGAAGAATTATTTTATGAATGACCTGCAGGGATAGTCAGAAGAGGATATGAGTGTGGACTATGAAGACTCTGTTATTAGTTTTTCACTTTATGATGTAATGTAAGACTTATGAATGTATCTAGTGTTTCCAAGTCCACTAAACTAATCGGTCTTTCGAGACTTGATCTTTTGTGATCATGACAATGTTATGTAATAATGCACTGACTCTAGGTAACTGGGGTCAGGGCGTTACATTTGGTATCAGAGGCAGTTTAGTACTAACCTTGGAAGCTAGATTTAGATAAACTCTGATTAGAGCACATAGCCCGAAGATAGACATTAAGGATTAGTATAGAAGAGCTTCCTAGAATTTTGGTATTATAGAGATGTTGTGAGTTTTCCGAGCAATACATCCCTGTCTGGATACGAGAATGTAGAGGCGGATCTGGCACAGATGTACCTAGGGGTAAAACCCGAAAACACTGCTTTGATCTAGACTCGAACGGGAACTGGTGCATGACAACGGGCCTTGGTGCACTCTTGGTTACGACACTCCCGGGGGATATGCTTAGGATAATTCTCGTTTTCTTTACAAACCACTATGAACGGTTATGAGTATATACTTCCTCAAAGAAAACCTTTTTATGATTATAGATTATATCCATAAATAGTTCAATTTATGTTAAGTACTTTATAAGTATGGAATTATGTATTTTGATTCATAAACTAATCTATTTTATGGCATTGTATAGAAATGGAGCCCAGTAGAAGGAATGTGAACTCCATCAATACGTATGATCCAAAGAGTAAGAAGGATCATATCTTTCATGGTATTAAGCCCAAATTTATAATGGAAATATTTTCCCATGTGTTATCAACATATGAAGAAATAGTATCATGTGTTAATAAGATAAGTAGATAATTCTCTGAGTCTTATGGATTTGAAGGGATGAAAGGGAATAAAAGGATGGAAGAGAGAATGATGGATAAAGGGACGAGGGAAAATAAGAGTTTTCCAATATGTGATAATTGTGGGAAGAAACACCTTGGAATTTGCCTGAAAGGAATGGGAGTTTGTTATAAGTGTGGAGAAAAAGGACACCATGTGCGTGACTGCAAGGGTAAGAAAAAGGTTTCAAATGTACAATGCTTCATCTGCAAGGAGTGGGGACACTATGCAAACCAATGTTCAAATCATCAGAGTATGCCCCAAATGATGTTATTGGATAATAATCAAGTTATGATACTACCAAATATGAGGAGGAATGATTAGATTTCTTATGTTGTTATTAATGAATTTTGTAATTTGAGTGTTTCATCAATGATGTACTGGTTATAATAATTATGGACTATATAAGGATTGTACTGCAGTACTATTTCATCCAGGACTTGAGATTGTGTGGAACCAAGAAAAGTGACTCCAAAGTAGGTTAAGTTTTTGGAAAATATATGGTTGAGAGAAATATAAACCATAATATGGTTCTGATACCGAGATAGTGATTTTGGAATAAGACATGATTGATTCGAATAAATTATGTTGGATATTTTTAACATCCTTGAAACTTATTAATGATTTGTATACATTTTTTGATAGAGGGAGTATATCTAGTTTTCTATAAGGAATAAGGGATCATTAATGTAATAAATAAGGAGTTATGGTAATACAGTATGTTGCAGTGTTTTAAAAGAATACATGATGAAGGTGTTCACATGTTGTTACGCAGAAAAAAAGGAGCTTCATTATGTTTACCTTCCTCATAAAATCTGGACTGTGAGTTGGACAAAAGTATTTTGGATAACTATAAAGGTTGGAATGGATTATATTTTACATTGGATACGATTGTTAAGGTTATTTTTGGATATTTATAAAATGGACAACACGCAGACCGAGTGACAACCCATCGCATCGGACAAAGCTGTGGGAATCGAACCCACTACCATAGTGCGATTGGGATTAATCGTCTACCACTGGACTACGTGCAGTCCCTGGTTTTTAAAAAATAGTTTTTCTAATCTAAATGGTATGTGTTAAAATTTGGAACCTTATACAATTAGGATAAGTATAATATTTTTGAGTTCTATTATCTTTTTGATTGAAAGATGAGTTGAAGGTTGAAACTGTAATTGTCATGCATAAATATATATATACCTATCTCTTATTCAACGAATAAATTAATTCTTAAACTTTAGTAAAGGGATATTAAATCAAAAAAAATGTGTTATCCTAATACCTTATGTCTTGTTGAACTGATGATATTTTAAATAAACATAGTTTGAAGGCTTTGAGGCCCTCAATTTGACAGTTGATTGTGATTGATGACCTCAATCACTCCCTACAAATATTTACGTTTTTCCTCCAATTATATGTCTCTAATTGATACCAATGTTCTACTTATCGATATCATAATTTGGTGGTGACTTTCTTATTTCCATTTCCCTCTTATTAAGACTAAATTTTATTAACCTTATTTCCGATGTGGGTTTTCCACAAAGGTATTTTCTATTTTCAACCAATTATTTTCCAAGAAAAATTTCAAATTGCGAGGACGAAATTTATTGAAGGAGGGGAGAATGTATCACCCTGAGCATCCATGATACACTTCTCATTCAATAATGAAATAGCTTGCATTGTACTAAACTTCGAGTTCTAACACACCGCAACTAATCATAGTAGCCGTTATGAAGAGTAATAACCACTTTTTAAATTTATAGAAATTTTATATTTCAAAATGGACTTCATTTTTGTATTCGTAATATCGAAATTATCCTAAGTGGAATTTTTTTTAACTTTCTGAGAACTTCCAATTTTTTATGAATAGTGAAAAATACTTAAAACAACTTTTTTAATAAAAATAATTTATTGTGATAAATTATACTATTTAGTGGTTTTAAAGTATAATTAGAATAAATTTTTACCATTTTATCCAATGGTGGTCATTAGAATTAATTTAACATTGAAATTGGGCATGAACAATTGTCAATCTTTTGATATAAATTGTTTCTTAAAAACACTCTATTTGTTGTGACAACGGGAATTAATTATGAAATTAATTAATGCAACTTATATGTTCATAATTTTGTATAATAGCCATAATTTTTGAAATAGGAATATCAAATATAGCTTAGGGTGAAATTTTGGCATTATTCTGAAAAACTTCAATTTTTGATGAATAGTGAAACCACTAAGTGGTTGTTAAAAACTGATTTTTCGTTAAAATGAAACCTTACCACTTATGTGTTTTGAATTTCAAAAATCCGACATACATTGATGTCATTAAGAAGTAAAATTTGGTTCAATAAGATTAAAATAATTTTTTGGTGAATAGTAACTTTTAAGTTCTTAATCGCGATTAGAGGTAATTAGTGTAGTTTAAGGTAAAAATAATGTTTTAATAATATGAGATGAGATTGACACATGTCCTACCCTCATTGGATGTTCCATGGCCGACCATGACAATCCATGGGTCAACTTGGGGACCCCATGGAGCCACTTTAGTTGAAAAATGACATAAATACCTTTTATTTAATGTTAAAGTAAAAAATGACACAAACATGAAATGTTTTACTAAATCAATTTTTACATGGAGTTATACAAGTTATATTTTTGACTATAAATAATAATTGGAAATCTAAAAATATTTCCTACATCATAGTATTTTTTTTATAATTATTAGACATTAAATAAATTAAATTATTTATGACATCATGATGATGCAGCGATGAACTCATTATTTAACGATTTAAATAAATTTAACAAATAATGTAAAATCCAAGGCTTACACTTGTCAAAAACCTTTTGGATGATTATATTTCGAACCCTTATCACCTTATCCTCGAATTATATAAGTGTGGGACCTCTAAAATCCGAAACTCATTTTATAATAAAGTGACTTTTCTTTACTTTCCAAGAGTGCCCCTCCTCTCCACTTATAAAAGGCCCCCACCTCTACCACCTCATTAACACTTTCAAGCCATTTGTCTCGGCCAACCTCTGCCCAAATACTCTCCCAACTTCCCCCTATTACTCCTAGAAGCATCAATTTGGGCAGAACTCTTCCCAAGGAAGCCTTTGGATCAAATCAAAAAGAGTTACCCGATTTTAATGTAATGTCTTCTCTAATGTTGTTTTGTTTTATTTTTCTTCTTCAACCCCCTAAACAATTTTTATTGATTCCTTTTGTAACAACACCGGTATCATAAATATACTAGGATGTTGTTATAAGAAGTATTCGTGCTACAATTACACACACCTACATCTAATGGTTAAAGAACATATTGTTTCTGTGGATGGAGAATTTCTGCCTCACGAAATGATGATTGTTCAACACTCATATAACACCTTCAAAGGTGGCCATTAAGATGTCACTATATTTATATATGATATATAATATGTTTATGTTTTACTTATGCTTCTGTATTTCTCATTTATGGCATACTTTATGATTTCCATTATGGGTAAACGTGATAATTTCATTTTATGAAGTGCGGACTACTGCCCCCTCAAAGTGATTTGAATCGTTAATGCCATATGTGGGATGCATAAAGGATGGAGTAGATGGTATTATACACTATATTATACTGGAATTATATTATACATTTATATCATTATTATTTCATTCCATTAAATATGAAATAGAAATGAAAGTAGCGTTTATGCGTACGTACGGCTTACCGTCTCCATGAACGGTGCAGTTCATTTCTTACCTCTAAATGTTACGTAATATTATAAATGAATGTATATACTGTATGTATATTATATATATGATATCTAAGTCATGAATATAATTCTGGATATAATGGATATTTCACCACATGAACTACTTGTAATTATAAGATGTTTATTTTTGACTCAAGTACCAAAGATCGACAAAACGACCGTTATTAACTTAAATAATTATATAATGTTCATAACATGGTAATAAGTGATATAAAAGGAATAATGAACATTAAAAAGATTCTTAAGTAAATATAAATTAACTCTAGTTTATTATTTAGGAGGTTAAAGAACGGTCGAGTGAGGACAAGACGCAAAGTAAGGGAACTTCTTAACCCAACATCAATTCTTTGGGTGAATCTCCTATTTTCAAACTATGTCATGATATTATTATGTATTATTTTGTATTTTTACTTTCTTTATGTGTACCTATAGTGAGTACACATAATAGATCTATTTTATTTTAAAAATGATCTTTTTAAGGACTTCGTCTCAATCTCCTTTCATTGAGGCATATTTGGTTTTATACACAACTTTCTTTTATACGGTGTATAAACCCCTTTTACTTTTACATTTATTCAAAAGGAATCCTTTTTATACGAACAGCTTTACTAAAAGACAAAAAGGGAATGTTTTTCTTTCCGTACATATGTGGCGACAATGAATTCTCCGCTGCCGTGACCATTATTTGAGTTTCGGATTCCTCTACAAGACATCACTTTTTTTTAATGAAAAATAAATACAATGTTTTAACTTTATTTTATTTTGGTATTGAAAATGGGTTTGAAAGTGTTTTTATTATATCAATGTGTTGTATTGAAATCTTGTGATTGAAATGTGGAAATTTTATGTTTCCTTTATGCATGTTTTATGTGATACGATTATGTTATGGTTTATGATATGTTTAAACCCATTCATATGAGGAATGCATTGGACTTAATAAGTGACGGGTGTAGCCCGCTATAGCTCCTCGATGCATCAGTAGGTCTCATGAGACAAACTAGTGTCTTGGTACGAGGCCTTGACAAAATCATATTTGTGGTCTTGGCACGAGGCCTTGGCTACGTGGTTATGATAGTATGGCATTATGCATTCCATCATTATGAAAGTGGTTATTGATATTTCATGTGATTATTCGACCAGTATAATATCCATTTGAAGAAGTGAATGTCATTATCTCATTTTACTTTTGCCATATTATGTTGAAGTTCATGTTTAAAAGGCTTTTGTTTTAGTTATACATTGCCTTAAATTTTTATGTTTATTGATGAAAGCTTCTGCTATATTGTTATCCTTACTGAGCATCTAAGCTCACCCATTTGAATGTTTAAATATTTTCCAGGATGTGAAGAAGTATTTTATGAATGACCTGCAGGGATAGTCAGAAGAGGATATGAGTGTGGACTATGAAGACTTTGTTATTAGTTTTTCACTTTATGATGTAATGTAAGACTTATGAATGTATCTAGTGTTTCCAAGGCTACTAAACTAATCGGTCTTTCGAGACTTGGTCTTTTGTGATCATGCCAATGTAATGTAATAATGCACCGACTCTAGGTAACTGGGGTCAGGGCGTTACAAAATCAGTGTACATATGATGTTTATTAGGGTATCATTACAAAATCAAACTACAGAACCATAGAATAAGAATATACATATACATCAATACTGTTATAATTATACATAAATACATTGAATAATGCATTAACAAAGGAAATATTCTTCAAAATAATCAATAATTTTCCACATGTTATAAATCTTTTTCAAAGAAATATTTATAACAGATTTCAATAATGATAAAAACTTATTTTTATCTTGGAAAGTTTCTTTATTTACACATGTTAATCCCATGCCAAAAATAAATGTATCCATGTTAAATACATTGGATTAACCCATTGGTAACTCCCTCATTCATTTTAGTTAAAAAAAGGAATTTCATGTGATGTACTAGGGTGCAATCTAGGAACACATAAATTAAAATATATATCAGGATATCCCAGTGATATCTCGATTCACCCATTTTATATTTTATATCATGATCGACCATGAGATGTAATGAGAATCGATAATAAATATAAGTTATATTGGGCTCAACTATTCAGCATTATCAATTTCCATATATTATTCCGAAATAAAAAATTTATACAATTTCATATTTCAATCAAAAAAATAATCAATATTGATTCATAAGTTGATTAACTTGTGAAAAAATCTGTTTTATCATAATCTATTTTAAATAAATCATAATACATATAGATAAATAATGACCATGGAATTAATAAAAAATATCCCCAATGTAAAATAACTAATATCAAGGGTTGTGGGAATTGATTAATTGAAATACCATGATATGACCATTGAAACCATACATGATGAAAACAACCATTTCATTTTGAAATTAAAACATAAAAAATTTTGAATTTTTTAAAACTATTTTATTTTTATAATAAACTTATAAAAATATTATATATGTTTTCATGAAAATAATTTTCATAATGGTGGTAATCCCAATTCATGATTTAAATATAAAAATAAAAATACATTTATTCATTTTTTAAATGGATACAAAAGAGACCCAGTTAGAAAACAATATTAAATTTCATTTTTTAACCATTACAATGTATGTTAGAGATCATGTGAAATATCATGACAAAATTATTATCATTATTAAAGACCATTTTTATAACATAATTACTAGAATAATGATATGGAAGTAAAAATTCAATGACATTGAGAACGTACATGATCTGTGTTACATAAAAACATTATTGATATAAATTGTATCAATATGATAAGATATGTAAACAAAATATAACATCCACATTCATAAACAATGAATAATATAGGTATTTTGTTCAAAAAAATAATCCCCTATGATTTACAAGAATCTATTTTTTAGTATAATTGTGTTTCAAATATCATATTCATTGTCTTGTTTTAGAAATATTAAATTTCATTTTTATTGTCATAATAATCAGATGATGTTAATTTACATCATAATATTTTTCTATTGTTTTACATTTTCATCATATGATGTTTTTTTAATTGCAATCATAAGATTTTGTTTTAACTCACAATAATATGCAATTGTTTTACATCATAGTCATATTCTATAGTTTCCCATCCTAACCACATATTTTGTTTCTTAGTGTAATCACATATATTGTTTTATTCACATAAATTTTTTTATAATCGTAACCTCATATGATGTTTTCGTAACAACCTATATCGTAATCACGATATTCATCATAATCATGATATTCATCATAATATTTATAACCATTATATTCATGTTTTGTATTATAATCGTGTATTATATCAATTTTATACATCATAATTACATTACACAATCATAATCACATTATTCATCACAACAATGATATGCTTCGTAATCATAATATGCATCATCTTCATGTTATGAATCTTAACAGTGTATTGTTTCCAGGATATAAATTGTAACAGTGCATTGTTTCAAAATTATGATATACATCGTAACCATGTTATGTGTTGAACTCATGTTTTACTCTAATAAATCATACTTGTTTCTCATTTTAATTTATCAAACTATGTATTTCATACTTTTATAATTACTATATTCTTACCAAAATGATTTTATGATGTTTTTTATATACCAATAAAAAAGATATTGTGTATTTTTTTTACAACTATAATTCCAGGATTCAATGTACCTCCAAATTTACGAGAGAAATATGACCATTGGATGAAATGTGACTGTTGGATCCTAAGGCTTATAAATAAAAGGTTATTCGAACCAGAAAAACTAATTTTAGTATAATCCTAGTTCTAGAGACAGACTGTGTGACATGTCCTTGCAACGTATGAGATGCCTTGATGATAAAATATGTGAATGGATTTTTCATTGTTCTTGGATTTCAATAGGTTTTTTATTGCTTTATTCAATCAATAATTGTGATAACGATCGAGGGATTCTAGGGATAGGAAAACAATGATGTTGATCACTGAAAAGGGGATTTAAAGTATTTGATAGATAGAGGTTATGATTACCTTCTTAATCGAGGGATTCCATGTATTGGAAGATAGATGTTTTGATCATTGTATTGATGGCTCACCAAGGTGGTGGTATGTAAAACCTTTTATCCTAGTTGAATCGATAACCTAATCATTGGGATAAAATAATTGTAATACATATTATTTTTCTGCCAACTATTGTAATAGAAAGGGAATCATTTAGTTTCCTATTTTAACCAATATTCTTTTATATTGTATTTGTTTTAATTATTGTACAAAAATTACATATTATATTAATATATTATAACATTGTATAGTAGAATAATTTTATATTTCTATACTCTAATCATTTTATTAATTTCAAATACATTTGGTTCTGATTTCTTGTGGTATCATGTCATATAATATCTAACAGATCTAGGTTCAGTTAGATCATTTGTATGTTTTTTCAATTGTATTAGATTAAGATCTCTTGAACTAATATTTCTTTTAAGAGTTTAAATTTAATTTTTTTAAATGTATATTTCACCACACCCCACCCCCTATTGTTTTTGGCATCTCGTATACATTAAAATTTACATTATTATCCATCAATTGTTATCTAAGAAAAGTATCCAATAATTTTTTACATCTTTATTTCTTTCCCTAAGACATATATATTTTTGATAGAAACACATTTTTAATATTTACTTAACACACTAATGTGTGGAGTGTAAAAGTGTTGTTTTATGATATAGAAGGAATGAATATTGGATCAATTTAAAATATAAACCCAACATGACCACCTATTTTTTATGTGAATGATTACGAGTAATAGATAGATTGAATGAAGACATTTGGTCTTAATAATGCACTTGAATATATAGTTATTCTCACCAATGATTACAACATTCCATTCATAGAATTCAAAACCATCACTAACCAAGTGAAACTATAATATCAACTAATGTATAATGTACTCAATACTATATTTTGATATATGAACATGCACAAATATAATTATATATATTCATGAGAAGAAACCAAATATAAATAGAAGAAATTTAAAGTCACATATTATGATACATTTATAGATACAGAAACAAGAAGAGCTATACTCCAAGCGGAATATCATAGTTTTGTTTTTCACTATGGTTAACAGATATGTAAAATTCAAAAAAAAAATTAGAAATTGTCAACATACTTAATTATATAGTATAAAAATGTCTTGATGATGAAGTTCTTGTGGAACAGATAATTTATATAATACCTAATGAATGGGAGTCAAAAATGAATGTTATTGATGAGAACAAGAATATCCGTCAAATTACTATTGATAAATTATTTTGGTACCCTCTTACAAAAAGATACACGAATGAAAATTGATACAAATAATAAAAAAGATGAATGGTAATGGAAGTGTATATTTTAATACTATATCTAAATGCAAGACAAAAAAAGGGTAACAATATACAAATCTATTAATATGTTCTTATATCAGAGTCCATTGATTGTTATCATTAATATATTGAACTAGATAATCATTTTATAAGAATTAAAAAATTGTGGAAAATTATTTTTTTAGGAAATATTCAAGATAAATGATAGAAAGTTCAATAAAACTCATAGGTAACTTGATTTTAATGTAAAATAGGGGTCACATAATATTTCCATCTATTAGAGGATGTAATGGAAAAAACCATCATCACCCATCCGTTAGGTGTATGTTCATCATAAAAAAAACTGATAAGTATCATACTCATTAGATGGATGTTTGAATGTATATATATAACTATTAGAATAAAAAATTATCATTATATTTAAGATGTTTATTTCATTGTTTTTAGATAGAGTATTAATATTTTATGAGCTGGAGAATAATCAAAATAAAATACCTTCTATAAAGGTGTTACATATACTCTGAATGGCCCAAAAGACATATTATTTATTTATTTATTGGATAATCCCCATTTAATGGGTTCATAGGGAACCCATACATTACCCATAGTCCCAAGGCACAAGGCCCATAATGACCAAATAAATGAACCATAATGGCCCAAGGCCCGAAACACATGAGGTAGCTTCCCCCATAATCTACATCTTGTAGGTTCTATGATCTCTACCACACTCTATGGATTGTCTATAATTTCCACATGTAGATTACCATGGTGCCTAGTCCCAATGGATGTTTCCGTACAATCACATTCATCCAATCCAGAATGCTCTACTTATGGTGGATGATATTTTTCTCTAAATCGTCATTTGGTTCTACAACTGTATGGTCTGACCAGTGCTTTTTGGTCTTTTTTGTGCTCCAAAGTCCATTGGTTGCGTGAATTACCATACCATCCAAAGTAATTGTGACATGATAGACTTTGGTTACATGAATTCTCTGAGATCTGTATGCCCAAACCAGTGGCTTGAAGCCCAAATTGGATAAATATTATTGACTACTGCAGTTCCAGACAATACCATATATAGTACTACTGTAGAAACCCATGAATTAACCCCCACCTAGATTTCATCCTCGGTCACATGGATTCCATGAAATAGCCTCTACAACTTAGGTGTAAGCTCATCAGTAGGAAGGGTGTCATATCTTGTTTGGGTAACTCCTTTTGGTTTGCACTATAGGTCTTCCTTGAATGGATTTTTCAATAAGGTTATGCTTCTAGGATTATGTTAGCTATTATTAGGAGTTATATTTTCATGTATTTTCCGATCCATTGTTTCTTGAGTTGTGTGAATATGTGGAAGGGGTGATTCCCTTTTAATAGTAGAGGGGGAGCGACGTTATTGTAAATTTATGGAAATTGAATTCCACCGATATTTTTTCAATGACATGTTGCTCTAAAAATGATAATAATTAAATATATGATAAAATAAGGTTGAAATATATTTATATAATTAATTCTTGATATGTTTCTAAGTCATTTTATCTCTTAATTTTAGGGTTTACTCGCTTGTTAAGCTAATTTTACTTTTAATTATTGTAATTAATTTTAACTTCATTCACAAATATTACGGATAAAAAAATTTAGCCTATTTTGAAATTATATATTTTTATGATTAAAAAAATGGAGTCATATTCTTTGAAAATTATTATCACATAATTGGTGGAATTTAATTTAGAATTAATCTTGTAGATGGTATAAAATTGTAGGGTTATCATGTAAACAATTCAATTGTTAACTATGTTTTTATATCTAATTGTATTGTGAAATTGATCCCAATGACCTAAATTGTTTTAATTGGTTTATAATTCAAATAATAGTACTTTAAAACTAATTATAATTATAATTTATTATTATATATTCGATGAAAACGCAATTTTGAATTGAAATTTAGTATTTCTTCACTATTCATTGAAAAAAGAACCCTCAGAGACAAAATACATGAAATTCACCCTAAAATAATTATAATATTTCTCCATAAAATGATATTTATTTTTATATATAAATTTTTTAAATTTCTATTAATTAGATATGATATAATTTCTCTATAAAAGGGTAGTAAATGTGATTTTATAAAATATAATTGTTTATGGGTAATATTGGGTTTAATCCAATATTATGCCTACTAAATTAATTTTCTCAGTGAGTATAATATTCGATTTAAAATTTAAAATATATATTTTATTAATATCATTCATTGATAAAAGTTAATTTAATTATTACAATAAAATACATTTGTGATGTTAAAACAGTTTATTAAAAAAACAATCACTTTATATTTAATTAGTTCTTATATTTATTTCTGATTTATTTTTATACAATTAATTCAACTATGTATATTCATATGTTATTTAATCATATTCATAACTAAAAACTATACATCTAGTATATATCTTATTATATTAAATAATTATATTTTTAATAATATAATATTATTATAATTATTAATTTTTTTTGTTATGAATGCCATCGAGGAAACTCAATCTTGTGTGTATCATAAGATAATCTAGTGTTCCATGTAGAGGAATCTCAGAAAATTTCTCCATGTAGTGTTTAATTAAATACAAATTTCAAATATTTATATAAAAACCTTTTTATTTAAGAAGAAATTTTCGATATTTCTTAAAATGAATTATATAAAAAATATTAAATAAATTTGAGAAAAATTCACAAAATCTCATTGTTTTACATTCTACTAACTTAAAATTAATTTAGTCCCATAAATTTTTCTATGTTATAAACAGTTCAATAAATCAATGTTCTTTTATTATAAACACACATAATGATAATTAATATTAAACTATTTTTTAAAATTTGAACAATGGAAACATAATAGTTACCTAAAGTAACACATAACTAGGTTTCCATATAAGAGAACATATATGGGATGTGAAAATATGGATATAAAAGAAGATCATAAATAATCATAGAGAATAATAATGATTACATGTCATAATAATGTTGGTGATCATGAGAATGTTAGCAGTTATATAACCATAACATAAAAAATCATGATATTGGTCATTGATATCATTAAAAAGATGATAATAGGAAAATATTTTATTTTGTGACCAATTTTAAAGAGATAAATAATTTTTATCGAGAATATATATAAAAATAATTCATTACAATCTCATCTATGTTTGTTTCTTGATCAATTTACACCACACATAATTCTACATTATAGAAGGTGAATTATTCATTCCAATAGCACAAAAAATCACGTGATCCATGATAATCTATCCCATTTGTAATCAATTATTATAAACACAAATAGATTATAATAGGTTTACCAATATGAATAAATAATCATGTGGCGTTATAATACATAAATCTTACGAAAATATTCTATTGGATAACATAAACATTAGATGAATTCATAACCATATAACCCTTCTAAATTATGAAAATAAAAAACTGTAGAAATATGTTAATAAAACCATATTGACTTTGATCACGTATATATCATAACAGAGAACATATTTTTAATACACCAGACATGTGAATATCATCATCTGTTATTCTTTTAAAACATGATAATATCCAAAATTACCAGAAATAATTTTGGAAAACATGAATTATTCCTTACTCCAATGTTTATGGGATATATTTCTTAAATAAATTTTTTTAAACAACATACATTTTACCTCAGCTACTATATAAATAAATTCATTTTAAATTTTATTGTAAAAAGTACCATCCAATTTACATATTCATATAAAACATATCTTTTTCCAAACTACATTATCTTAACATAAGGAACACATTAAGGGTTATCTTTAACTTAATAAATGTTTTCCATTGACATAAAATTTCCATTAAATCACATTTCTAGTCCATAAATTCATTAATCATATTCATGAATTTCATTAGCATTAAACTATATATTCCTTATATATTATCCATTCATATAACATAAATATTGAATCCAAATAATTATAAAACACATATAATTCCACATCATCATTTTTCTATAAAATTCTATTCCATTAATTTACATAATATCCATTTCCATTCACATTTCATCTGTAGTCTCATCATCACCAACAACATAACCATTACCCATACCACTATTCAGATTCTATTTGGAATATTTCCACATAATACAACAATTTTTATAATAACCAATTATTCTATATATAAATAATTTAACATTTTATTATGTTTTAGTGAATCCAAATTTCACATCCATTTTGATAACTAAAACATTCATTTTTTGTTTATAGTTACCTTCTTTCTGACATTCTTTTCCATAGACAAAAAATATTTTTATTCCTCTAAGACATTCACATAGGTGATTCTTTCAATATTATTGACACAAAATAAACAGAATATTTTTCCTTGATGGTCACCATTACTAAAATTATCATATAAATACATCCTTATATTATTTAGGGTGTATAAGGGTTGTTTAAGTTACCTATTTTTATTCACGTTCATTAAAAAATGAAAAGGTATGATCATAATTTTCTTCAATACAATGATCATTCCACTTGATTTCTCATCAACAAATATCTCATTTCATTCAACTTTAACCCATTTCCTTTTGGTCTCTTCCATTGACTAAATCCATAAATAATAGTTTGAGAAACATTTATCATATTATAAGACCTCACAATCAGAAAAAAATCACTTATAGGATGTATAAATTGTGAAAAACACACCTTCAATATATGTCCCTATTTGATTATCCTATGTTATTAAAAGGAATATTTTATCTAAATCCTAAATCATGATTTGTAATGATTTTGTTAATTTCCAAATCATATCCCTTAGGTGTGTCAAACCAAATTTACATTATTACCCGTTATTATGTACCAACATCCAGTAGATTCAATCATGATGCACATTATCAAAGATATTAATCATAGGTATATCAAGTCCAAAACCATGTCCTCTTATAGTATCCCAATAGCGGTATATTTCAGGGAAACCATTGAGGCTACCCTTTACATAAATTAGAAGACATTTTCTTAATCATTAAGTCGTCATTATACATATGCATAAATACCCATTGTGACATAACTTTATAAATATACTTAGTGATCTCAATAATCATTTATAATCCTAGTTTCCAGTGGTTTATTAAACCATATCTATGATACCCAATATTATAACCACCAATTAATATACATATACATTACTTCATTTTTAATCCATAATATATTGCAAAAATAGTTGTCTGAATCCCATATTAGTTTTGTGCCTTTGGAAACAAGGAATCATAATCACCAATACATGATTGAGCTAGATTATCAATAAATATGGTCACGAATATTTTTACCATTATTATAAAAATCATACACAAACGATGTAATCATATCATGGGGAATGAAACATAAAAATGTGGTTATGTTTGTTGTTCAATAATGGTAATAAAGGGAGTTATATTATCATAAACACGAGAATATGGGTAAATAACATGATCATATCATTAAAATATCATACCCAACAAATCAATTATTATAAACATAAATCATCTCATAAATATTATCAATTCACAATCATGAATAATAATGTAATAAAGTGAATAATCTATGAAAAAATAACATAGGATTATGACATGGAATTTTGGAATACGTATAAACATGTCTAATCATTCCCAATAAATCATGATGAATTTCTTGAACTTATAAGGTCAATTGAAATGGACTACACCCACTGGGTGGAACACACCACCATCCCCAGTCAATGTCCTTTCTTTGTAAGGGTCATGTTTTCCCCATATTCCCATTTTGCATAGTGTTTCCCTATCTTCCTATAGTAGATTAGGTTTCCCCATATTATTATAGTGGATCTGGTTTCCCCATATTCTAATAGTGGATTGTGTTTCCCTATATTCCTATGGTGGATTAATCCCATTAAAAACAGTCCCACTATTATCTAATGAGATACCATTATTAACCTAAAGCATTGGAGTGTGATATAGGTCCAAACCATAACAAAATAAAATTATACAAACATGTGCCACAAAAAAATTTAATGTGAATCATATCATGTCCCATAAAAAATAATGGATTCATTATAATTATATCATAACACATGTAATGAAATGGGTAACATAATCATTTCATCATATCATTTCAAATGGAATAATGATATGTCCCGGAATAATTTCATCAAACCATAACCCATAGAAGGAATTATGATTTAAGATAATATATCATATTTAAGAGAAAGAGGTCTCATGAAAATAATTCCATCAAAACATAGACAATTAAAGAAAGAATATAAATTTCAATCGTGGATAATTTGACCAGTAAAGAGTATAATATGACAAATAATTTCATCATAGATGGAAAGGGATTTCAAAAAAACCACTTATTAATTTATTAGGGAAGAAATCCAATATTTTAAAAATCATTTTAATGAAACCATTTTAAACTCATATTATAATAAAATAATATTTCAAGTTTTAGTGAAAACATTAATTGAGGAAAAAAATAAATTTTCAGCAATGAAAAATTATTTCAAGAACATAAATTATTTGAGGAACATCTTTATTTTGAAACAAATTTTGTAAATTATAATGGGATCTTGAAAATATTTTAAATACATTTTTTACTAAAAAAACTCTAAAACCAATAATGAAATATTGAGAAAAAATTAGAAACATTTTTGTTTGAAATAAAATATCCTCAAAATTAGGTGTAAAATAATAATGAAAACAATTTTCATTGAAAATAGTTATTAAGAATAAAAAAGAATGCTTCAAATGATTTAAAAATCTTTTTATTTAAAATGGATTTGAAAGCATATAAAAAATTTGATAACATTTAAGTACATTTAATTGAAAATAAAAAATTTAAAATATACAGTGAAAACATATATAATCATTTGAAACATTTTTTAAAACTAATTTATATTTGAATTATTTTTTAGAATACAGTGCATTGAAAGAATAAATATTTATAACCCAAAGGAAAATAAAGTCAGATTTTCATAAAACACCATTCCTAATTATCATAATATCCAAATAGTGTAAAATTGTACCAGAAAAGGATATAAAATTAATAAAAATATGTTAAAAAGATTCATGAGATATATTAAGAGAATAATCATAATATTTCATTAATATAATAAAATTCATAAACAATCTCTATAAACAATGAGATTATAATAATAATCTATTTCTACATTGGTAAAATTGAATCAAAATAAAATAGAATAAATAAAATTATATGTAGATTAAAATAACTTGTGAAGATTTATATTCATGTAATAAAATTATAAATTATCTATACAAACCTCATACCAAAATATATGTGTATAACAAGGTATATGTCTCAAATAAGGAAATTTTTTAAAAAAAAATAACAATACCAATTTTGTATCATTTGAAACATAAACACCAAGAAATAATTATAAAAATATGGATATGTAAATATTCATAAATTTAATTATATGAATCATATTATAATCCCATTATCAGTATACACACCACGAAAAATAAATGATGTTTATATAAGGCATGTATCTTACGTAAATGAAAACAGAGATAAAATTCCAGTACCTTGAGTTCAACATCTCTTGTGCGTCTTTATCATCTGGAATAAAAAAACATTTTTTTATTTACAATCATAAAAAACATTTTAAACATTATTATTAAATTCTATTAACATGTTAAATTTTTTTACACAACTATTTAAATAGATATGTTTACATAGAGTGGTATGACCAAAATTAGGTCATATGTTAAAACAAATTTTGGAAGGTTGACAATGGTCAAATGATTCATTATGTAAATAGAATAAGAATAATAATAGTGACATATTTATAATATTGAGAAATATATTATACTTTTAAATCAAATAATTGATATTGGTTATGGAAAATTAGCCAATGTTACAAGTATGGAGATGATATGACATACATACGCATGAATAACATTCCAATTTGCCAATGATCATTATGGAAAAATGGCAGGAAAAATTACATAATTACAAAATTATAATTATATCATAAATAAAATCATATTTATTGATATATACTTATATATTTAATTCTGGTGATTCAAAATGTATCATGTCACTTTGAGTAGGCAGTAGTCCATAAGTCCAAGAAGGATGTTATCACCTTTTTTGTGCATGAAATGAAAAATATTGAAAAATATATATAATATATCCATATATGGAATAATGTCATGATCATAATATATATTTTATTTATGACACTTATTTTTAATAAACCTCTACTTTATATGATCCATGTATAATGTAATGGAATGACATCACTCTAAGGAGGTTTTAGTCCACACTTCCATAAACATGGTTATCTAATTTAAATAAAATGGAATGTGTGATGAAATGATAATATAAAATAAATATCTCTTATATAACATCAAATTAGTGATTATATTATAATTCCAATCCATGGTGGGTGGTAAATGAAAAAATAACAACATTATTTCGATTTGTGGTTCTCCATTATACACAAAAACAGTACTTTTGTTACCCAATAGATAGAAGTGTATATAAATGATTGTGAAACCCTTATAATAATAGTATATCTATATTTTGAGGGATAGTATTTTATTTTTATTTAATTTAGTTTTTAATATTTAATAGGGTGTAGAATTAAAAAAAATATTAATGATCTTGAGGAAGGGTATTACATCCTCTTTGGGAATCACTTTTTTGTTTTCACTAAAGGGGTTACTTGGATGGATTTATGCCCATGGATAGGATTATAGGATATAGGGATGTATTTATGGAATCTTTGTGGAACAATATTGGTCTATAAAAACTATATTCAGTGGATTGAGGAAGTAGGTGGTGTGAGTACAATTTTATAGTGGAGGAAGAGTGGTATTTATATAAATTTTTGGAATGTGAATTTCACCCATGCCATTTCAAAAAATAATTTATAAAATAATTACCCAAATTCGAATCAATATATTATTTGGTCTAAATATATCTATATAATTTCCTATGAACTAGTTAATAGGACATTGTTTATTCTCATGACTATGGATTAGTCTTGTATTAATCTAATTTTCTGCTTAATATTGGTAATTAATTATAATTAAATTCACTAATATTTTTTGGTTAATTTTTGTAACATATTATACATTATATGATATGATGATAAAAAAATAGAAACCATTTTAAAAAATTCCAATAAAAAATGGGAATAAACTAATTTAAAATTAATCTCGCATATGGGATGATAATGTGGGTTTTTAATATAAAAATGATTAATAATCTAATTTATTTTTATATTTAATTTCAATGTGAAATATATAATAATGAACAAAATTATATTTAATTAAATATATTTATAATATTAATAAAAAAATTAATATTGTTTATTTCAACTTATAAATAAATTAGATGAAAAAATATATTCTAAAATACATTTCTGTATTATTTATCCATTCTTCAAAAAAATTAACATTTCTGAAAAATAACAAAAATTCACCTTAACATAACTTTTTGGTTCTCATTTTAAAAAAGAAGATTATTTATACATCTAAAATAAATTCAATTTTCAATATTTATTTATAAAATTTGTTCACTATTAAAATATGGTAATAATCATTTTATAAAATATTGGTTTTTATGTGTAATATTTGGCTTCTTCATGTCCTTTGCATTAAAACAAATTCACCAAAGTAAAAAATATTTGATTAAAATAATAAAAAATATATCTAATTAATATCATTCACCAATAGAAATAAATTTAATTTATTATGATAACCTTCCTTTGTGTTCATAAATTTATTTCTAATAAAAACATTCCATTAATTTTTAATTGGTTCTTATTTTCATTTCTAAATAACTTGTCACCAATTAATTAAACCATATATTTTTTTATTTAATGATATTCATAACCTCATACTTGATGGTTGGGTTATGTCTAATTATCATATATATTATTATTTTTAATAACATGTTATTTTTTGTTAATACATGGCCTTTCATGTTACACAAGCCATCATGGAAAGTCAGATTTTCATGTAACGTAAGCTAACATCAGTGTTTTGTGTAGTGTAAGATAATAATTATGTTGCATGTAGTGTGTGATTAATATGGTTTTTTCTTATAACGCAAGCCATATTTAGTGCTTTAAACAACAAATTTTTAGTATTGGGTGATATGAAAAATATGAAAAATATTAAATTCATCGAAAAAATTATTATTTCAAAAAATATAAAAGTGTGTCATAGGTAAAATTAGTTATTTTTAAATTAATATTGATAATTAATTAAATAATTTTAAAATAATAATAAATTATTTACATTTTGATTATAACAATAATAAAATAATGTTTAAATTAAACTAATGAGATTAATTTAAATTATAAAAACAAAATATACTAAATAAATTACACAATTAGTGAAAATAAATAATAGTATTTGAAAATGATTTATTAAACAAATAACAATTTATCAATATTTTTAAAAATAAATATTAAAATTCGAATATATTGTAATATTGAAATCATTATTTTAGAAAAAAATGAAGTAATGAAAGTAGTAAAATAATGAAAATAAATATATATAATAACAAATGAATAAAAAGTAACAGTTTTAAAAAATTAATTATATAATTTAATTACGTTCAAAACGATTAAACATCCAATTAAAATATATATTTATACAAATAGTGATAGTTTAATAATTTATTAATTAATGACTATAATTGAAATTTATTAAAAAGAATTTAAATAAAAAATGACAATTAGTTAAAAAACATATGAGAAACTTTTATAAATATAAAAGGAATCATGAAACATTAGCACACATAGTCAATTGAACTGTTGGGAAATTCTATGAATTTTATTTATTTATAATGGATAAAAAAGAAATACCATCCAGCCTATGTTCTTAAACAACCCAGAACCAATAGAGATCAAAAATCATTATAGTGCATGAAATATGTTACCTCCCATGTAAATGTTACCAACTAAAATATTTCATTTAAAATTGTGTTTTACATCTTTGAGGGAAATGTTTTAGATAATATTGGAACTCGACTATTTACAACAGGCATAGAAAAATTACTCCCCTGTGTTGCAACAAAAATAAGGTACATTTTTTCATCACATCATTATTCAACTAAAATAATATATATATATATATATATATATATCAATTTTCAAATCTTATTTTGGGTTCAACATTCAACTCACATAAAGGAGATTAGTTTTGACATGTCAAATTATTGAATATTTTTCCCAATAATATTTCGTATTCATATAACTTGTGAGAAGTAATTACAGAATTTAAAAAATGGCTTTTATTTATACATAGAAATGAACCCAGTATCCTTTTATTGGATATTCATAGTGGGATATCATTTTCCCATTTTAACCTAGATTCAAATAATATAATTGATTATCAATTGATTTATCCTCAAAATGTGTTAGTTTAAAAATTTATTTCTTAGTTTCATGTATAAAAATATACTTTTCAAAAATATAGATAAAATTTACACTATAGAAACTCCCAGCAAACTCAATTTCCTATTTATAATTTTAAAAATCCAGGAAAGTTGTAAAAACACTCAGTAATCATGTAATTCTATAAATATCATAATCATTAATGTTCCTGATCCTAGTATGAAATTATTTTCTTAGTATGATTTTTTAAATTTTTAGGTAGTTTTTTATTTAAAATCATTTTAAAAAACATAATTTATTTAAATTATTTAATTTAGTAAAATTCAAAATAATTAGTGATTTAAGATGTGTTCAAATTGAAATGTATTTTATCATTTCATAGACATATCTCCCATACAAAAATATAAAAAATGTACTCATAGTTAATGGTTAAGGATGGTTAAATAGATAAAACGATTTAATTAATAAATATTAAAAAATATATCATTGATAAGATTATATTTTTTGGATTGACAGTTGAGTTCGAACTAATTTTCTTAGAATATACACAATAAAAACACATTGTAAAAAATTTACATCCTTCTAGCCACTACCATATAGTTATGTATATAAAATTATTTTTCAAAAGATTGAATACAAGAGATGATTTCAGGAATGATTTTCAAAGGGGAGACAATGTTTATCATGAAATTACACAATGACTAATAGAAATTAAATAATTTATAAAAGATGTTAAATTATCAGTAATTATATTATGATAATGAATTAAATGAAACCATATGTAGTAATAAAAATTAACAAATGATGTGAAATAGTTTCTCTGGCATATTTAGAAGCACTATTCAATGATGTATTGAAAAGTGTGTAACATCCATCACATCAATTTAATATTTTCCTCTAGGTAAAAATTTAATGCTATTATAATTGTAACCAAATGAAATGAGTATTTATTAATTCAAATAAAATTTAAAAATAAATAGAGTTTCAGTTGTCAGATGTTTTATACATTATTTCACCACATCAATCTCCTTTGGGAATTTATTTTCAAATGAACTATAATGGTTTTATGAAAATGTTAGAAGAAATTTTTCCCTTTTTATATGGTAATATGAACAGTCACACAACATCTTCCTATAATAGTATCTCAACCAGGAAACATTCTAATAAAATTAACACATATAATATAAAAAATATTTCAATGAAAATTTCAATAAAAATTGTTCGCCAGTCCATAAAGACAATAATGGAAAGAAATATGAATTTATTGAGAAATAAATTTCTATCAAAATGAATGGAATAAAAAAATGGATTCTTCCCATGATGTGTTATTTTTATAGTCCCTATATAGAATTGATCCCCTAAAAAATTACCCATGGCCATTTAATGAGTAATATTAGTGATTACTTGGTCCCTGAAAAATTTCTTTTTGAAATATTATAAATGTTATACGAACCCTCATCTTACATAACATCTTGATGAAGTTATGTAATAAATGTGATCACTGAAGGACTAATCCACATTACATTAATTCATTAAATATCTTGAAAATTACTCAATATAATTGTTGTAGAAGAAAACTGATAAGTTGGATATCAAGGATGACCTAAATTATTCCAAAATGACTCCCTAACATTACCCCCCACACATGAAGGTTTACCACATTATTAAAAATAAATAGATGTTTATGTATGATGATCAAAATTAACTACATGATGGATTTCATAGGTAACTTATTCATGGAGGATTTGGGGGAATCATTAAGTACATATAAAAATATTTCAAACTTCAGGAAAAATTTTTCCCTTATAATTAATGTTGTAAATTATGTATAAGGAGGTGGTCGACATTATTAAACATCCTTAGAAACTCCTATAAATAAAATTTAATATATCTTGCTAATTCAAAAATGATGTAAATAGGAATAGAATCTGGTGAAAACATATAATCGTCAACAATAACGTTGAATACCATAAAACGCAACACCCTATCCAAAATTAAACCATTTGAGATTTACAGGATAAGATGTAGACGTTGGTTTGGTAACGTGGGAGGGTTCAATAATCCTGATATATTAATAACACATATCAGTAATAATATATGTTTAAGGATTTACTACAACATGATTATAGGAAATGTATTTTATAAATTTTTCTAAATATTACACCTCTAATATAAATCATGTTTAGAATAAATTTAAAAACATTCTTCAAAATGTTCATTGATATACAGTATGATAAAATCTACACAGGGATAATTATTTTCCTTTTTATTAATAGCTCAAAACAACATAAACATAATCTAAATCAACTTTTATCTCACCTCAAGTGTAGACTCATTGTAAAAATGGAATTACTCTTAGTCCTCACCAGTTTGTAGGGTAATATTATGCTTTGATTCGTCAATGACATCCCTAAAATGATCTATAATTCATCATCCATAAAATATTTTAATAGTGTTAAAACACGCTATGTGTATAATGATGATATATGTGGTACAATATAGATTCTCTATATCAACTAATAAATCATCCACTAACCCATATTGGTAGAAAACTGGCCTATTAACTAGATGTAGTGTCACTAATATTGGTTTCAAATTCCTAAGGCATAAATATTTTAATATATTATAGAAAATAAGGTTGATTTATTATCTTAGATTACATAATCACCATATTTCAAATCTAAGAACTATTTTAATATATATGTAAATTCTTACATGGTTATTGGGTTTGGGGGGAATATTATTTTAGACATGGAACAACACTCCCCATTCAAATTCATAATTGATCTATCACCCTAATACCTCTTGTTAGCTACAAACCGCATTAGTAATTTCTTTTATGAAGGTATTTTTTTCAACTAATATACAAATGGCATGTTTACACTAAATCTCCAAAATTTTTGAAGATATAAGAAGTAATCATGTTCATTGGGGTTTTTTTGAATTTTTAGAAGATGTATGTCAGTGTTATAATTCTTCAAAACATGTGGGATATTCTACTCATCCTCAAACCACATTGGATATTAACCTATTTTATCAATAAAAATTTCATTATCCTTTTTCATTGTATTTTTCAAATCAATTTCAATAAATTATTTCATATTATTCAATCCCTTTTAGATTTCTAATTTTTTGATTTTCTATATTTTTAGTTCCAGTTTCATGTTGAAAATAAATTTATACTCTCGTAGGTGTTCTTCTAACTAGTTATTGAATTTTTAGTTTGGACCTCTTTACAACTTCTATAAAATTGTATGTTGGGTTTTACTCAGTTTTACTAAATAGTTTTCTGTTATCTATTACTCTGAAGTCTCTATGCATTTAGACCATTTGAATTTCTCGTACTATGAATTATAGAATCTATATCCTTTTATAACGAAAAACTTTCACCAAATACCTACAAAAAAATTAATTTGGGTTCCCCATGATAATTTTTAGATTCATCCCCACATTAAATTGACTAATTATTCATGGGATGAATTTTGGATTTTTTTTGTGGTTATTTTTATTATACCATATTCCATAAATGAATGACTAGAGTGTATTTTTTAAATTATTTATAATGATTTGGGTTTGTATCATGGGAACCCGGATTCCTAGAACTATTATTAAAAAATATATTCATATTATTTATATTGGATATGGTTGTAATAATTTGGACAATATATTTTTTATGAAAAAACACCCTATAGTTTCAACACTACTCAAAAGGAATATGTTCAATAATAATAGCAACATGGATATTAGATTCATCAATCTGAATCTCTAATTTTCTAGGGCACTTATGTTGGTAATTTTGGAATAGTTTTTCAATGAAATGTATAATATCATTAGTAGGGGAATCTGATAAGTCAACCCCATTAATATTGGTCAGTTATTCTATTCATATTCTATGATTACTTTTTAAATGGTGTTTATGAGAAAATGGGGAGCTAATCGATGGTTTAGATATTTCTTAATAATACTTATAAACATATCACATGATTTTGGAAATAACCCTACATGAACATAGAAAACCTCAGTGATCTTATGTCTAACATCAATAGTTGTGTTTCTTGGGTATAATTTGTTGAAAAAATCATTAAATACCTCAAAGACCCTTACAATTTTCTTCATATGTAATGGTTTAATTTTAATATTATAAATTATTACAAAAGTATAATGTATATTGTAATATATTTGATAACTTATGATAAATGTCTTTATTCAGTAAATATTTATGTGTTCACTAAATAACCTATGGATATATGATTTTTTAATAATTCTTCTGGAATGAAATAATCTTCTTGAATATGAATTTCCTTGAACAAGAGATGGTGTTAATATAGATCATATAAAATTCAAAGGATGAGTGTATGTTTATGAAATTGAAATAATTCATTTCTATTTATTTTATATAGAACATTATTTGTTTTGTAAAAAATCAATTTACATTTCAAAAAGGGCCTTGAAATAAATTGTTTTTCCATTATCATCATTTTTTGATGAATTAATGGTGTTTGAACACATCTCTATTTTTTTGCGGTAAACTTTTTCAGGAAAATGATTACTCTCACCCTCAATTAATTATTGGGTGTTATTTTACTCTACAACGTCAATATTTTTACAAACCATTAATGTTACCCTATATATAAACCACGTTTTTTTCACGTCATACATCCCATTTAATCTTTTGAACATGAAAATTTATTAAATCCTTTAATTATGTTTGTTTTAAAAAAAATTCAAATGAAAAACCCCAAAATGTCTAGAACATGTTGAAATTGCATGGAAGGAAATTATTTATAGGGGATAATGTTACACCCCTAAAATTTAGATGAACACGGTGGTTTATAGAATATTCAACCCACAAAATTGAGTTCAAAAACACCCAAAATATACTCTTTAAAATTTTATTATTTAATATTACAAATATCACATAATTGTTCTATTATAGGGTATGAATATTATTAAAAAACTAATTAAAAATATTAAATAAAAATGCATTGATTAATACATAAAAAATGCACTTAGTTTCATAAAGTCCATTTAATGCTTCAGAGATACAATATATTAAAAAAAAATATTATTTTTGATTCGTAGAAGAAAATAATATAATAAATTCCTAGAGGTTGTAAAAATTTTATAACATAAAAATAATATCATTTTTTAAATCAGAATATGAAAAATATATTAGGCTGAAATTTTAGTGGTTTCTAAAAATATTAATCACTTATTGAGTTGTGAAAATAGATATTTATTTATAAAAATTATATTTTTAACAACAATTTAAATTTTTTATTTTTAAAAAAAAAATAAAAATTATATCCTTAATTATATTAATAATTAAATTTTAATATTTAAATGAGTTTTAATTTTTAATAATGTATGAAATCATTTTTATAAATGAAATGGAAATTTTTTAAAAACAAGATTAACATTGAAAAAATATTTATTTTTTAATATCAATAAATTTCAAACACATATAGAACATGAATCTTTGAACCACGATTACATATTTAGAATTAAGAGGATCAATTTTTTTTAACATGGACCTTTTATATTTGGTCAATAAGAGTAATAGGATATGAAAAAATTATAACCTTAGTAAAAGAGAATCACATTAATCGATGTAAAAAATATTTGTTAATGCCATTATTTTATTATCTAATTTCTTACAGAATAATTTAAATTTGACTTGTATGACATTATTCAAGAAAATTAATTTTTTAAATATAATATCTTCCATAAAAAATCCCAATATTTTAAAAAAATCATAGAATGTATAAAAATTTCAAACTCTTACATTTTAATATAACATACTTGTTATCAGAGAGAAAAAATTATGTAGTGAATAATTATTAATTTTAATTCTCTATATATTGAAATTATATTCTTGAGAGTAATTTATTTTAATTTTTAGTGATTTATTTATTTATTTTTTTGTTTTTTCAAATATAATTTATTATTAAATCAAATAAAAGATGAATGCAATAATTGAATTTAAAAATATTAATAGTGACATGTTTTAAAATTTTTGATGTCTTTTCAAAAATTTTATTACATATTAAATATGTTTTGAATGTTTAGATTCATATTTTTCGGTTTTCATTCAGATATTTAATTGAAAATGAAATGATTAGTGACTAAAATTGTAATAATAATATTTTATAATAAATAATATAGCTTTAAATTATTTGAAATTCCTAAATTTATAATATTTTTATTAAATGAATGATATATTTTTTTAAATACCATCCATGGATTGTTTTTCAGTATATATAATCATTGTTACTCCTTTGAGAGTAGATAATATAAAGACTATCATAATTTTCAATATAAAAAATTTGGGGTTAAACCTAAAAGGTAAGGATGAAATTTAAAAAACATTACAAAAAAATATTTAGTGATATGTGTTCAACTAATCATGTTCTCATATTCCAATTATGTTAATATAGATACATTTATAGATGGAAAACATATTTATATCACTCCAATATTAGAAAAATCCACAATTTTCCCTCCCCTCTATTATAAAATTACACTCATTATTTAAATTCATAAGACCAAAATGATAAAAATACCTCAAAACCCTATATTTTATTATTACAAACACTACTATGCAGGTTGTTAATGTTTTTGTATCCATAAAATTTCTACCCAAGTCCCCTTAAGATGAGACCTAAAATACTTCTACCAAAGTAGACTTAATCATCTTTAAGGATCCCATCAAGTTTATTTATTCATTTAATCCCTCATAAATTGTTTTGACAAACCTATGATAAAAAATATATATCATTGATATATTGAAATTGATATATTATTATTAGATTACTAAATTCATTCACTTTCCTTGCTATCAAAAGAGAAAATATTTCTTGTGCATACATATGACTTACCATCTCCATGTAATGGTAAAATTAATTTTTCTTTACATTTAAAATGAATGGATATCATTATGGAAATAATGTTTATATATGATATTTATGACATATTTATTATTTTGAGATGATAATTTATTATTTTCAATAATAACATCCAAACAGCTGGGAAACAATAATATCATTGATTCATATAATTGAATTACTACCTCCATGAAATGTTTTGACTCATTTTTACATTGAATTTAATTTTATGTTAATTAGAATTGATTGTAATAGTTTTTATTATTTATAAGATATAATAATTATTCCTTAATGGGAAATAATTATCTAACTCTCTTTTTTTCTATCATTTTAAAAGTGATATTGACATTCATGTGTATGTGTATCCTACCATCACCATGAACGATATTGTAAATTTAATATCACTACCATTAATTGATTAATGTTAATAAATAAATAATGAAACAATATTCTATATTTTTCATATTTAACATTATTCATATCATGGAATCATGATAAATTAAAAATTACTAAAAATAAAAATAAAAAATAATATTAAACATTGAAGAAATTATTACCCTTAAGAGTGATTTTAAAAAATAATAGACAATAAATTATTGGTGAATACTCATAAGTAAATAATAAATGTAACTATATATTATATTATAGTTTTGTAATAGATGTATAATAATCATATTTGTATTATACAAGAGGATCACAGACTTATAAATCAAGTCAAACCTGAGGTAAAGTTTTCTTGTCTAACAATTAAATACATGTAAAAAATTCCATATTCACCACATGTTTGATATTTGTGAAGTTTATAGAATATACCATTTATATATTATTCTACTAATACATTCATATTCATGTAATTTTATGTTATATATTTCATGGGCATTATGATTAAAAAATTTCGATAATGGTAATATATTATTTCATAATATTATCATTATTTGGTATTATTTTTTAGTATTGTATAGGCGTATTCTTTGATATTTCACAGATAAAGACAATATATTATATTTCCTTTTTATAATTCATGTTTTTTGTGAAATATCACTATTTCCCACCCATTAGTGTAAAACTCGACCCCAATTGCAAGGAGATGGTGCCAAATTTTATTTCGTTAGCATAAAAATAAAGAATATGTTTTGGGAAGGACCATGTAGATTAATATATCTGAAAAAAAGATATATAACTATAATTAACATTACAAAATGACATGATAAAAACATATATGTTCTATTGGGACAATCCATCACTCTCAAATTATCCCTCCAAGACAATCATAATATACAACTTCATGTCCTATAAAAAATAGAAAATAAAAAGAGGTGATCTCATATGCTCAGTAACAGTAAACATTAGGGTTGAAGATAACATTATCATTAGGCAAGGTGAATAATTAAAAACACAAGAATTTATAAATAAAAATTAATAAAAGATATTGGTGGAAGATGAGATGATTAAATATTCCCATAATAAAACAAAATCATTGGTTTATACTAGTTGAATAAACACAAGATCCTTGAATTTATAGCTTCATAATGAGAGAAATATATATCCTTGTCATTCTGAAACATACCATCAAGGCCTCAGCTAAGACATTTAAAAATGATTAAGGTCTCAGCCAAAACCATGTCTAAAAATTGGAAAGGCCTCATCCAAGTCCACATTTATTTGCCTCATGATAACTAAAAATGAATCGAGGGGATATATTGGGCCCCAAAATACACTTAAGACTTACAATTCATTCCTCATATGAATGGGGATAACTATAAAAAACATATACATAGGATATGTAAATAAATTTCCCTATTCTATAACATAATCACTAACCATTCTATGTAATAAGACGAATGGTATCAAAATATCACATCCACATTAATATTTATCAAAAAGAATTAAATATAATATGTAATATGATATGATAAAATATGGGACCCAATAATACATAATAATCAACATGATTTTTGAATTACATAAAATTGTTTTATAAAATAATATCATATTTATAGACATAATTTCTTATTACATTGAAAATAAGAGTTCTTCTAGAATTTTTTTAATATAATTATAAGTTACATAAGGTAATTTTTTTATAATAAAATTAATTATTTTATAATAGTAATGGATTCTAAAAAATATTTTAGATTTCAATTCGAAAAAAATATGAATTTGATAATTTGTCATGAATAAAACATGATTTTTGAAAAGAATTTTTAATGGTCATTTTAAAAAATATAACACCCATGAATGAAAGATGTTTTCAAATTATTACACACACACCGAAACATATATATATATATATATATATCAATAACACCTAATTTATGAGTAGTACATAACAATTTTTGTGAAATTAGATGGGATAAATATATAAGAATAGTATCCTGAAAGAAAATGGTAGTTCGGTTATGAAACCCTTACATTATCTTTGAATCTATTAATTGTATGATCAAAATAACCAGAATAATAATATTTAGGTTAATAAATTTGTTATTATAGAACCACCTATACAATTAAATTATTTATTATAAACTTTTTATGTTTATTCAGGGCCTTTATATTTGTTAAGGGATTCCATTTCATTTTTTCAGAGAGTTTTCTTCCATGGTTTTCCTGATTAGTTAACTTATATTCACATACGAATAAACATTTAGATTGAAAATGATTGTATAGAAAATAATTTATATTTTATTAGTGAAAAATAATAATATTACATTGTTATAAAATTAATTTTTTTATTAAGAGTGAAAATGAATCAGTATAAAAAACATTTATGACAACTGTTTTGGATAATTGGCGGTTTTTATCCCAACAAACTCAATATCATTTATAAAATAATATTATGTATAAAATTTATTACAAAACTGTAAATAATTTATAATACATATATTATAGTATTTTATATCCATAAAAATGGTTTCATTTCTAGAATTAGAGACGATTAGAGATATTGAAAACATGTCGTCCTTGAATGTGATAAATTTACACTTCTAGGATAGAGTGTTAATTTCTAGTATAAAACAAAATGATTTTATAGTTGATTAAGAATTCATAATTTATCATTAAAAATTACAGTACATATTAGGTTTGTCATTCCTCACAAAATTTGGATTAATGGAGGTGATAAATGAAAATAAAATGAATGTAACATGAAATAAAAGAAATGAAAAGAGGAATTTACCTCTTGAAGTAATCTTACATGAGAGCCTCTTTACGGGAGAGGTTTTGGTATGATTAAAAGACCAAGGGATCATGGACGTGGTGGAGGATATTGGGATGTTTTTTGGATTAATTTGATAAGGAACATGTCTTGAGAAAATTTAAGAGAAGATGGAGTGACAATGTTTTTCTAGTGGATGAGAAGAGTTGTTTTTTATTTTAATATTTATTATATTATTATTTTTTCTATGAAAAGAAATATTATTGATTATTGTGAACAATAATTGTTTTATGTGCATTTGAGTTCGAACAAATGGCCATTTACATTAGCCATCACCCAAAAATGATGTATAAATTCACTTAATTATAATTTTTCATAAATTATAAAACTCCACTATTCACTAAAAATCATTACTTTAGAAAAATCCCAAAAATTTACCTGCTCCGTTAATCAATATGTATAATTCAAATACATGAACAAATTTTATCAAAATAATTTTTTAAATAAGTGAAATTTAATTTTTTAATAAAATCATTATTTACTTGAAAAATATAGATCTATAATTAAAACTGATTTTATAATACATTAAAAAAATAAACTAAGGACTTATTAAATTATTGTAAAATTATTGAAAATTAATATTTATTTACGAATAAAATTTATGAAATTTATTTTTTTAAATTAATTTGTTATTTTAAACAAGAAATTAAATATTTATTATTCATAAATAACTATTAATTATTAACATCTAAAATTATATATTTCATTTATATGGTTACTAAATTTCGTATATACTATAATGGGTGTGGTTACTATTCTTATTGGTCATATTACTATTGATAAGGGTACATTACTATTTATAAGGGTGAAGTTACTATTCAACAAAATTGTTATTTGATATTATTAGACTCTAAAAATCATAATTAATGTAGTTGTTTATGTCAGTTTTTAAAAATTAAAATCCCAGAGGTGGTAAAATTATTGTTACTAGCTTTGTTATAACAAATTGGTGTTTTGTAGTGACTCATTTTTTCAGCCATTCAATAAAAAATTTATTTGAAAAATCATGGGGGGTTACATTCTACACTACTTATAAAAATTTCATCCTTAAAATTCACATAATATTACATCATAAAAAACATCATGGTATGTCTTAATTATAACCTCCATATACTCCCTTGTTGCTTATTTGATTTTATGATTTTTCCCAAGTATCTTTACCAGTTGAGTTGTCTGATTCATCAACCCATGTTATTTAGTATCCAGAATCTGGATATGCTCTTTAGAGTATAATAGTCCATGTTCTAATTCTATTCCTTCAGAATTGAGGACATCTGTGGGGTCTGGCATGTACATACTCAACTACGAGACATGGATTAATATTGTGCTCTTTATAAACTCTATGAAACATATCCAATCAATATTCAACAGCTCCAATTCACTCTTGTATTCCAAAAGGTCTAATGTATCTAGGGCTCAATTTCCATTTATTTGAAAATCTTATACCACCCTCCCATGGAGATACGTTCAAGAAAACGTGATCTCCAACTTGAAATTCTTAACCATTCCTTCAATTAATAGCACAGATATATTTCCTACATTGAGATTCTTGGATATGTGTTTAATTAGTCCTCCACTAGATGAGGGTCCACAAACATCGTTTCACAAACTTCATCCCAATAAGTTGGTGTACGAATTATCTTTCGGTACAATTCTTGAAATGGTTCAATTTTTTTACAATAATAGAAATTATAATTGTTGGAAAACTCCAATAAAGTTAAATATTTATCACACTAACATTGAAATTAAATTTAACAATATATCAACATGTCCTCAAAGGATTGGATCATCCTTAATGATTTTCGGTCAGTTATTTGAAGGTAAAAAAAACTCAAAAGATCCTCAGTATACAAATTTTCTGAATACTATTCAAGAATTTCAATGTAAATTTTGCATCATGATCAGACTAAATTTAGAAATGTGCTTCCATCAAGCTTCAAAACATAATTGATGTAGATTTTTACTAGACACTCCTATGTAAAATACTCCCTTATAGATAGGAAATGAGTATATTTTGTAATTCAGTAATACATTACCCATATTAAATAATTATTCTTTTGATTTTTGGGTAATCCAGTGATAGAAACAATGGAGATGGCATCCCAATTCCATGTAAGAATAAGTATTAGTTTCATGAATCCTATTGGATTTTTTATTTTAGCCTTTAGATGTGAACAAACTAGAAATCTTGATATGTAATGAACAATTTCCTTCTTCATGTTGACCCACCTGAAATGTTCCATTAAATCCTTATACATCTTTGGTCTATATGGATGTATAGATAAATTCAAAATACGTGAATCATAAAATAACTCAATTTTTAGATATAGTATTGTTGGATCAAAATTCTATTTCACAAATTTTTTAATTATATATTCACACACAATGTTATCCAACATCACATTCTTCACACCCTTAGTTTTTTTAGATTCTCATCATCAGACAAACCAGTTCTAATCTATTCCAACAGAGATAGTTGTGAAACCAAATGATAATGTAGTGAAATTTCCCATTTTTTTAAGTCAAATATCAATCTTTATTAGATCAATAAACACAGGATCCCATTCAATAAATGATTTTTTAGAACTCAATGATCCTTCCTACTCAACACATCAGCTAGACTATATTTCATTCCTTGTTTTTAGTGTATGTAACAATCATAATACTTCATTATTTCAAGACATTTTCTTTTGCTTCTTGTTTAGTTATTTATTTGTGAAGATATATTTCCAGAACTTATTATCCCTATATATCTAACCACTTTCACTATATAGATATCATCTCCATATGTTCAGAGCAATGATTATGGCTGATAACATAAGATCCTGAGTAGTATAGTCCTATTTATGAGTTTTAACTACTTAGATGTTTAGTAAATAACTATATAATTTTGCATAAGGACACAACTAAGTACTTTCTATAATTCATCACCATAGATCACAAATCCACCATTCCTCTATGGTAGATTCATGATTAATGAATTAACTAATCTCCTCTTCAATACCTCAAAACATCCCTCACATTCTATTGTCTATATGAACATAACCTCTTTATGTGTAATCTTGGCCATTTGGATGGATAAATAGGCAATATTCTGAACAAAACCCCCAAAAACCTGGTAAACAAATAAAACTATGTATATATGTTGTGTTCATTGGAGTTTTCCATTATTTCACATCATTTTCCATTGTAGGGTCAATAGATATTCCTTCCACAGAGACAATGTTTCCCAGAGAAGAAACCGAATGAAGAAAAAATTCACACATTCTAAAAATTCCATAGGATTCATTTCTTATAAGAGTCTTCAGAATATTGTGCATGTAATTTTCATGATATTAATAGCATTAGGTGAATACCAAGATATCATCAATAAATACCACCAAAATTACACGATGATATTCCTTAAAAATTATATTCATTAGATCCTTGAAAATAGGGGTTGCGTTAGTCATTCCAAAAGGCATTAATGTGAACTCCTAATGCCCATACATGGGATGAAATGATATCTATATATTTTCTTCCTTCCTTAAATGAAACTGATGATATCCAAATCAATGGAAAATCATTGATATATATTGGGCAACGTGAAGTTGATCAAATAAATCATTAATGGGTGTAAGGGTATACTTTTTCTTTATTGTCACTGCATTGACCTCACTATAATCAAGAAGCAACCTCAAAAATCCATCATTCTTCTCAACGATATGGATCGGGTAACCCCATGGAGATACATTGTAGAGAATATTTACTTTATCACTCAATTACTATTTTAGTTTCTTTAATTATACTAATTCCACATCAGCCATTCTATAAGGGGTCCTTGATGTGGGCCTAGAACAAGGAATTAATTAAATTGAAAATATAATTTCCCTCTCTCAGTAATGTCCATGTAAATCCTCTAGAAAGAAATCAACATATTATTTCCCAATAGGTACATCCTCTATTGGAACATTACTTTCACCACCAAAAGTTATTTCATTCCCTTCCTTCCCAATAATTTATTTTAGTGGAGCTATTTTTGGTGGGTCAAGATAAGAATCAACTAGGAATATTTATTCTTTAATGCTATGTGATTCAACACTATTCTCAAAAATCAAAACAACCCCCTTCTTAAAATATATCTTCGCACCATAACATGAAATCCAACTTATACCAAATATTATATCAAATGAAATCAGGGGTATGGTGATAATTTTTGAAACCAAAGAACATTTATGTTTCATTTGGGGTACCGATCAACACATCTTTATTACAATGATACATCTACAAGGAGTATTGACTATCAAATAAATTATTAAATAGAATTGGACATATCTATTTTTTTTGGAAAACGAGGAATATATTAAAGAATGTAATGGTCCAGAATAAAATAAATTATTGATAAGTAAAAGTAATTATTAATGTGCATACCACAATGTCATTGATAATATCAATATCACCATTTGGGATCACATAATCTTGTCCCTACCCCCAATGGTCTTTTATAATGAACATTTCCTTGACACATTAGAAAATAATTTGTATGGTGCCCCATTTAAGTAATAATATAGCATTGACCATTAATAACATCTTTCTTTACCATAAAATTCCTAGCATTATGGCCTTTCTGTGAACACTTTTACAACACACCTTTTCTTTTATACAGGCTCAGGGTGTTTTCTTCCAAAATAATTGTAGGGTGAAAACTCAACTCTTCCCTTATTCATCATTTACTTATTTCTATTTGCGTAGTTTTATGTGTCCCTCTTATTCTATTTCATTCATTTAAATTTATAATACTTAGAGAACATATTTTCTCTCTTAATATCAAATAATACTATGTTTTTATATGGTGAGAATGTTTAAAAGACCAGTTCCCATTGGTGGAATGAATATAATCCACCAAATAATCGATCAATATTTGTCATTGGATTATGTATATTTTCCACATCATGCCTTTCTAACATTGTGATGTTAGCTTTATACTTTGAAAATTTTTTACTGTCCTTAACCTCAAATTTTGTAATAATCTTTTCTATATCTGCCCTTAGTTGTTGTGGAGAGAATTTATCTAATTAATGTTCTATAAATTAACTCCATTCAATATTTTCAATTTCTTCTACTTCCTTTGGGTTCTGAATTAGTGACCAACATTGATCATCATCTCTCGATAGATGATAATATACTATTTCATCCTTCTCCATTTCAGTACTTCCTAAAGATGGATATATCTTTTATTTGGATCATATCCAATGATTTTCTATGAATGGGTTTGTAGTCCGATTAAATGATAAAGGATGTTTTCATATAATGTGATATGACATAGATCTTCCACATTGTGGATCCGGATGCTCTATTTTGGTAAGGTTATTATTCATAACCTTAGTAATTTTTCCTAGTATAGTTATATGTTGTTGTGCACCAGTTGCAACTCTAGATCCAATATCATTTTCTTCAATATGAGGGAAATCCCAACATGGGATACGCGTATTCCTGAAGTTTCGAATCCTTCCACTAGGAACTATTTCTAAATAAAGGAATACACTATATTAGTTTATAAATTATAATGTATACTCTCGACATAAAAAAATACATAGATTAAATTGAAATCATATGCATGGATAATACCAAATTCATAAACATGGATTCTTTGAGGAAATATTTACCTTTAAATCCTTCATAATTGATTGAAATGAAAATGTCAATTATATAATGTATTTCCCTTGGTGTGAAGTAAGTCACATTGTTGTGTACCTAGATATAATGTGGCAATCCAAAAACTCCTTGTTGGAGTTTTCACTCCTAGGTGCATCTATGCCAAAACCGTGTCCACTTGTAGTATACACACATTGATGTGTTTTCCTGAAAGAGACACATAATATGTACCTTACCAAAATTCTAGGATGTTATTAAAAGTTTATTCTAAATGATTATATTAGGGGTTTGTTCCTTAATCTACATTTTCTAAATCCAATTTCCACATTTTCTATTAAACATCCTATGGAACGAACTATAATGACCCGACCTAAGTTTCCCAGAGCTAGTGCGTTATATTATTACATGGGAATATAAATAAGGAATATGAATCCTCATGGTCTGAGTAGTTTAGTAGATATAGAAATAATATACATAAATAATATCATCATTACAACTTATAATGAAAATATATATATATGTCCAATTGGGAACATCCACCACTCAAAGATTATCCATGAAAGTTAGTCATAATATACCACTTCATATCTAGGGAAAAAAATGAAACATCAGAATAGGTGATATCAGATGATTTGTAATTCATAATATTATAATGGAAGATAACATAAACACTAGGAATTATGAATAATTGCAAACACATACCTTTAAAAATAAATTTTAACAAAATATCGAATGAATATATGAGGAGTAAATATATAAATAAAATAACATAATCATAGGTATTATGCTAGTAGAATAACCACAAGAAATATGAACATAAATCTATATAAATATGGAATTATATATGTCAAACATTCAAAAATATACTGTCAAGTCCAAATTCATGACATCAAAAAATGATTTAACCCTCGACAAAAAACATATCTCAAAATAGGAATAGCCTCATCCAAATCCAATTATCTTTGTCTTATGAGACATAGCGATGCATATAGGAGATATATTGAGACCCAAACATCACATACTATGTCCAATAAATTCCTCATATGAAATGGGATAAACAAAAATAGTATATACAAATGATATGTAAAAACCATTTCCCAATTTGTTTTATAATCACTATCTATTCAAAGTATTAAGATAAAAGGTATTAAATTATAACATCCATATTAAAATTGATCATAACCCATATATAATATGAAATATTATATCCTAATATAATACAACCAATAATTCATAATAATCAATAATAGTGTTGAAATAAATGGAAATTCATATATAAAACCATCGAATAATTCTCCAGATAAAAACATGTTTACTTTGAAAAGAATATTTCCTTTGTAAAATTATTTGAATAAAAATATAGGTTATGCAAGATAGTATTTTCATAATAAAATGGATGATATTAGAAAATAATTTTTTTCTAAATATAAAATATAGACTGCCTTTGAAAATATGTTAGGATTTGGGAAATTCCCTTGAATCGAGTTTATATTTTTGGATGAATTTCGAATGTTCCTTTTAAAAAATGATTCTCCCATGAATAGAAGAAGGATTATTGTTTGTAAACATACATGTAACATGATAATATAATTTATGAGTACTACATCAAAATAATTAATATATTAATTAGGAGAATGAAATACAAAGACTAACATAATATAAAATGGAGGATCTGGTTGGAAACCATTACCTAAAGTCTGAAGGTGTTCCTCACTTGATCATAATAACCTGAATAATAAAAATTTCATTAATTAATTAATTATTATATTCCCTACACTACTTTTAATTTATTTATTATAACTTTATCTGGTTCATTCAGGGAAATTTTGTGGTTTATTAAATTCAATTTCATTGTTTGGGAGCATTTACTTCCTTTGTTTTCATGACCGGTTTACTTATTTTCTTGTATGGATAAACATGTAGAGAAGGAGTGGATGTCCAGAATATAAATTTTATTTTAATATATAACAATAATATGACTACATGGTTTAATTTTTTTGCGTAATTGGGTGTGCATAAGAATATTATGTAATACATTAATGATAAAGTTTTGGGTTAATTAGCGATTTTTGAACATACCAGACTCATTTTGATTTATAAATTAATAAAATGTGTATAAAAGGATTCATGAACAATAATTAAGTTATAATACACAGTTTAACATATATTTCTAGACTAAAAATTTTATTATGAACTAAATTAATGATGATAATAGAACATTAAAACTCATCATCCTTGATTGTAACAAATTAACACATCTCCAATGGTGTTTTCAATATTAGTATATAACAAGGGGAATTGTTAGATGATGAATAATTGATCATTTATCATAAAAACAATAAATTATATTTAAGGTATTGGAATCAGCTAACACATTTGGATGAATGGAATTGAGGACAGAAAAAGGAAAGAAAATAAGATAAAAATAAACGAAATGAAATGTGGAATTAACCACTTGAAGTTATCTTCCATGAGGGCCACTTTAGGGGAGTGTTTTTGGTATATTTATGAGACCAATGGCATGTTAGAATTATGGGGGATCCATGGAGGAGATTTTGGAAGAATTTAGACAAGTAACATGTCTTGGGAGGAGTTATTATTAGGGAGAGTGAGGGTGTTTTTATAGTGGAGGAGGGGATTGATTTTATATTATATTTTTTTTTCAAGAAAATCAATAGTTTTGTCTATATTTACCAATAATATTAATATTTCCATGTTATTTTGAAACAATTTCAATTTAAATCATTCATGTCTCATGTATAATGAAGAAATTGTCTTAATTAGCATTTTTTAAATTATCAAATTTCACTATTCACTAAAAATTCATGTAATTTAGAAAAATAATAAAAATTGACCCTAAAAATTTTTCAACCTGTAGAATAAGAAAATTAATTCTGTTTTATAAAATAATATATCTATATTAGAGTGATTTAATTTTAAAATAAAATCATTATTTACATGAATATTACTTAATTTAATTTAAAACTCATTTTATAATACTTTCAAAAATTATCTGAGATCTTAAAAAATTATCTAAAAATTATAGGAAAAAATAAATATTTTGAAATATATTTTATGAAAATTATTTATCTTTTAAATTAATTTATTAAATTTTAAATTTAAATAATTATTTTTTAATCACAAAAAATCAGTACTTAATTAATAATTTTTAAAATACATGATTTCATTTATATGGTGTCTAAATATTATTTTTAACAATATGGGTGTTGTTACTATTTAAAAGGGTCCTATTAATACTTATAATGGTGTGTTACTATTCATAAGGTTCGGGATAATATTCACTAAAAGTGTAATATTACAATATCAAACTGAAAATATCATACTAAATGCCACTATGTATGTCATTTTTTCAAAACTCAAATCACTAGTGTTGGAAAATTATTATTATTGGATAGGTTATAAAAAAAATTTTGTAGAGACTTAGTTTTTATTAAATTCAATATTAAATTTATTTTACAAATCATGGGTTGTTATAATTCGTAAAAAAATGATCAATATATGTTTTTAATAAATGATGACCTTATTTCTCTATTCGATTAAAAATATATCTTTTATATATATTCAATTTTTTTAAAATTAAATTCATGATATTTTTAAAAAAAACATAGTATATATTAATTTACTTTGGAAAAATTAATTACTTCCAATAAAATGGATTGATAGGAATCTTCTTTTTTTTTCGGAACATGTTACTTTTTGAAAAATTTATAGAAGTTTGGCTGGAATTTTTTACCAACTTATACAGCATGTACAGTATTTTTAGATACCATGATAACTATCATTATTAAATATTAAATTATGTGTCTGTGTTTTTGTAATGAAATATTTTTTCTTAATGGACTATAAATATTTAGTTTGAAAATATTATTTTCAAAATAAAAATAATATTTTCCAATAGAATGTTTTTAATGTAATTTTAATTATATTTATATTAATAAATGATAATAAAACATATATTACATATTCTATAATATGGATATGTTTAAATGATAGCATAGTTTTTATTTCACACTATTCTTACGATCATTATATTAGGATGTAATGTTTTAATATCATTTTCTATATTACTCTGGATGGTTTATGATTATGTTTATTCCTGAAAGCATAACATTTTCATTGTATTCATTTAATTATAATTCTTATGTTTATTATGTTTCACCCAATTCATATGAAGAATGAATTATAAATAGAATATTGTTTTTGGTGGCCACTTCATCCCATGGATTCATCGATATGTCTCACGAGAAAAACTACATTAGGTTTAGGCTATGGGCTTACACATTTGTATATTTATCATGGAATAATTCGTTAATGATATTTTGATATGAATGGGAACAATTCAATGACAGTACATTTAACATGTCCATAAGTATGAATACTATAATTATGAAATTAGTTATTGATTTACGAGAGATAATTTTATTTGTTATGATATCCATGTATAAGTTTTTATCTTTTGAGATTATTTATATGAAATAATTTGATCTCCATTTTTCTTTTCCAAGTCCATCATGTGCTATTTGACTTATAATATATGCATAACCATGCCTACCATCTGTGTTCTCCAAATTATTATGTTTTTTCCCATGGGAACCAGGTTGTTTATAATTATTAACTGTATGTCTATGATAAATAGATATATGACGTACATAAATAAAATACTATGTTTTATATTAATTTTTTCAAATGATATATGAAATTAAATTATGTATCTAGTTTTCTAATGTTGTTTAAATATTTAGTCCTTTAGATTGTCATTCCTTTTATCAAGTGACATTGTAATAAATAAACCACTGACTCTTGGCTTGTAGGGTTACGGTATTTATAGTGTGTCCACCACACATGATGGTATCTTTTATCATAAACCACCATGATAAATTATTTGTATCATGTTAAAAAAACACAATCAAATGTAGAACCACTACCATACCACCCAGGATGTACCTTGGTCTTTATTCCCCATTTATATTTCCAAACCCCCAAATTTATCACACTCAATGCCACAAGTTTCCATACCCGAACATGGTCCTTTTTACATACCTGTTTTTCACATGTCAACTTCTAGTTCACGACAAATTCCATCATGGTGTGTTTCTTCTCATGGAATAATAGAAAAACTCCTGCACTCCAACTCTCTCATTTAAACCTACCAAATATCCAAAAAACAAAAAATAAAATAAAAATAATAATAAAATAGTGAAATTTCTTTCCAAAAGGGGAGTTACATTTCCCCCACCATTGGGAATTTCATCCCTGTGAACATCTAGGGTAGAATTTGCATTGAAAATTTCAATCAAATTATTCAAGATTGGTGGATATCTCTCCCTAGTATCTTAATGAATCAAAAAATGATTTTGTAACACTAGGAATATGAACTTAGATCTCTACCACCATAATTTTTCATATATATCCATTATATTAATTGGTTCATGGATAAACATAGCATTAGGTACAAGATTTTCATGATCCCATATAACCACAAAAAATTATAAAAATTGTACATATTCAATTTATAGATTTTTAAAACATAATTGGTAGAACTAAATCTTTGGTTCAATGATAATAGATATGTAATGTTTTCGTTATGTTAAAAATATTCAAATTGTCTCACATATTAAGGATCATTTTTCCTTTATTTCATAAAGGACAATTTTCAAATAATAGTCAGAAATTCATTAATATATCCTCTCCAAAATCAAATTATAATGGTTCATGATAATGATTTTATATATTTGTTTTCCTTCGGGTTATATTTATCCACTTCTAGATCATACTTATAATTTTTATAGGATCAAACACATGTATTTATCCAATTAATAATCTTTATCCAACATCCACCGAAAAACTATATAGTGAATATGAAGGCCATTGAATATCTTGGTTGGATAAATATATTTTATAATATAATAATTATTATTATATGAAAACTCTATAACTGATAATAAATCATACATTAAGAATTTAACTTCTATAAAACAAGATCTGATCATATCTTCAAAAATATAAATGATATGCTTTTATTAGCCATCCATTTATTAATGATATATAATTCTCATGTTCATTTGGGTTCCTAGAGATTATGGTAATGAATGTCAAAAATGAGATGTATATTTGGGATAACTTTTAGAGACAACATATGACAGTAATCCATGAAAATAAACCACAACCAAAAAATGTATCTTAAATATATACACTACAATGTTAGTTAGTAATATTTGTATAAATTGGGAAGAAAATGTGACTTAATCTATATCTATTATGATTTCATAATCCATTCTATGTATCTATGATATTTTTATGAAAATGGATATAGAAATTCACTACAATTTCCTAACAAGTATAAGAATTTTTTTATTATATTACTTCGATGTTGATTCAAAATATTTACTTGTTGAATATTGAGTCATCCCATAACATATTCCATGATCATTATTTCGATTTTAATACACTATAAATAATATTTCAATTCCTTGTACATTTTATGAGTGTTGAGTTGAATACATTTTATAAACTGGTTGATTTCAAAATGAATCAATTGTTGGAATTAATCAGTTTACAAAATATGTTTAGGAAATTGAAACACCTATCTCTCATTCTATATAAAACTATAAATGGTCTCCAAATTATGCAGGTTTCACATTATTATAATGAAATCAATAAGTGATCATTGGTATTATTAGAAAAAACAATAATTTCATGAATAATATTCTATAGAATGAAAAATATATTTTAATTATATTAGAAATAATCCATATGCATCCCTATAATATTTATCATCAACTATAATTAGTCATGAGCATATTTGATGGTGTTATTAAATGATTTATTACTGAAGGAATTTCCATCATTTTTAAATTTCATGGGTATATACCCTAGGCCCATGTAAAACATTTTGAGAAACTCTATTTAATGTCATAAAATCCTGATTTTGTTACTTTTAGATAAGATATATATTATTTTATAATCATGGAAGATAGTGAACTTATCACTAATGAGAAAATGTCTTCTTGTTTTCAATGCATAAACCACTACAAAAAAAGTCATTATCACGGTTCAGATGAATTTATTAATTAATTTGCATCATCCTTGATCAATAATATTAAACATTTTCTTTATTCCAGAGAATACTGCCATTTATAAGACCATAGAAGCTCTAATAGAAAGAATGACCACCTATTAGTGTCTTAATGAGTCAAATTGGTTCCCATTTTAAAATGACCTTATGTTCCAACTAATATTTCTGTCAATCATAACTCTACTATATTAGAGTTCCCTTTATCATTGAATTTACCATATGATATGTGATATATGAGAAGACATAAATAAAGTAATAATAGTAACATAATATTTAAAAATATATAAATAAAAAAAATTTCTTCAATGATTACCATGATATGAAATTTTCTATCTTTATAAGGTATACTTAAATAACATTTTCAAAAAATCTATGCTCATGGATGATAATTTTATGAAATCAAAAATAACATTCAGAAATTTTTTCATAATATATGTTCTTTCCTAGGGTTCTAAACAAAATTTAGAGATGGTTTTATGGACTTTCAATGAGAAAGAAAAGATGATCAATTCAACATAAAATAGTGGTTCTTATCGACTCATTTTGTTGATACCATCCATAAATTCCATGAATAATATTATCGCATTCATCTAACTAAATTTCATGAAATAATATTCATAATTGATGAATTTACATGACAATATTTTCATATGAATATCAGTTTTCTTGTCACTGTGTTGCTGAAATATTTATCATTGAGAAATTATATAGAACCACTTGGATCCCTTTATTTTACTGATCAAATTATTGATTCAATGATGATGATATCTATTATATTTCAGTACCTAATAAAGTATATGATAATCTATATTTATATATAATGAACTATAATCCATCATTAAAAAGATTACTATAGTATCCAGAGGAAATGTAATTGTCTCATGAATCCTTTACTTTCCAATTCCATCAATATTACTTTTAATTCTAGAAATTCTATGTGTTCCATTATAGATGATGGAATTTAATTCATATTTTCATTATGAAGTAGATCTAAAAAAATATAACTTCAATTTTTGGTATAAAAAATAATATTTTTTAGAAATACATTAGGATACTAGTCTACAATGGTAATAATTTTCCTTGTCTGAATTTTGACTATAGCCTCCAATGCGACTAACGAAATGGATACCAATTGGTTATAACCATCGGTACTAAAGGTCCCTTGATTACATTATTAAAATATCAATACCATAAGAATAAATATGTTATGCCATTATGATATATATAATTTACATTCCATGAATAAAAATTGATATGATTGTTGAATGAAACACACTAATACATTACCTAGACTTAATCATTGATATGCATTTATATAGTATAAAATTCAAAAAGTAAATGAACTCCATTAATTTATTTTATAAATGATACACACATAAATACTATGTAATATTATTTCCTAATAGGTGAATGGATAATTATCCAATGTTTAATCATCTTTCCATTAACACCTATTTCATTCAAAAATATGAAGTAATAAAAGTGTTTTTTTGAAAAAATTTAAACTAAAACATGAAAAAATGTAGTTATGATTAGTGGTGTCATATATAGGTAAAGTTATAGATTTATAATAAGAGATCATCTTCTCAATACCATATATATGAAAACTAAAAATTAACCATATTATAACATCATTACATAAACCAAATATTTACTTATAACACATTCACATTATGTAACTTATAATAGTCTATAAATGATATTTCTATATTGAAATAAATGTTCTTAATAATATATGCATATGATGAAATCCAACACAATTTATTTTATTATTAAATACAATTAAATAAATATTAAATGTAAAGAATTAAATTTATAAACATTTAAATGGGAAAATATATATAAAATATAAATGAAAAATGGTAATCAAAAGATCTCCCATTATACTAGGACCATTTCCCCCATGACCCACATAACAAAAAAACCAAAAATTATTAATTAGGTCAATATTTAAAAAAAATTAAATATGGAACATTGATAAGAGTGGATATTAAAACTCAGTTAATTAATGATTTTAGATTTATTTGAGGTATAGTGACCATTGGAATAGTAATTTTATTGATTCAATAGTAATGAACCATTTAAAATAGTAATTTGACCATTTAGAAGAGTAACATGGTTGTTTGAAAATTAATTTCATCTCAAAATTAGAAAATATTATTTAAATAATATTTATAATTAATAAAATATTTAAATATATAAATCATATTTATAGATAATAAATATAATTTTTATAAAACTCAAAGAAAATATATTCAAATTTTTTATAATCAGTATTTAAATGTATTTTGTAAAATTTATAATTTTTATGTCAAAAATTAATATTTCATATAATAGAAATATATTTTTATAAAATAATTATCTCTATATAAATCATCACTTATCTATTTTACATGTGTAATTTTTTTGGTAATTTTCTACGATGTCTCAATTTTTAGGTGAATAGTAAAAAAACATCTTTTAACATAATTAGTGAATCATAAATTAAATAGTCTATGATGTAGTAAGTACCTGAAAAATTCATATAAAAGGGGTTATGACATACTATATTATTATCATAAATGATTCAGAAAAACAAATTAAACATCTTTTGAACTTCAAAAATTATCTTTCTAAAACCTAAATTCATGTGTGGTTCCTTAAAATAAATTCTCTTTTTTTTCACATTATATATCAAAAAACTATTGAATTACAAATATAATGGGTATTTAAAATTATTAAACTTGTTTTATTATATTTATATATGATTTATAATTTCCAAAATTATCAATTACATGCTTTATATTTGATATAATATTTTATTCTATGTTTTATTCAAAAACCCTCCTTTCATCCTGTATAAATTATCAATACCCCTCTCCAGGGAAAACCACTCATCCGATCCTAATAAAGCCAAAAATATACCAAAATAATTCCTCTCATTCCTCTTATAATCCTTATTATTGTTCTAGAGTTATCCAACTCCATGCATCATGTGAATTTAATTATTGTATTGGAGAAACTACACCAAGGATTAAGTATGTTTCAATTAACTATTCTATTTGTTTATTTCTCATTTTTTAAGACCACATTCAAAAAAATATATAAGATTAATTAGGTAGTAATTAAAAGTTATATTAATTTTTTAAAAAAATTTATATATTATACATATGTTATATTGAAATGTAAAACATCCATTTCCTGCTCTCCTAATAATGTCCCGTTAATTGTTGGTTAACCACCAACAGAAAAATTTCCCTATCAAAAAATGTACCCATAATATTGGATGGATATTATAAATTTTATATGATATATAAAAATGAAATTATATTTCTTATAAAACTATATAATTAAGTATACTAATGTATAAATTACATTAAAAAAATATTAAAATTGAAGAAAAATAAGATTTTTTTGAAAATCATGATATCCAAATGACTACCCAATAACCATGGAAATTTTAAAATATAATATATTGTATATAATTGAAAAATAGTTGTTATAATAAAAAAAATTTACTTCTAGAAGAATATTATAATAAATCTATATTTACTATTTAGGAGGTCAAAAAGTTACGAAATAATATGGTAATAAGGGTTAAGGGATTATCAAATCCCACTCCCATTCATTTGGCCTTTTTTATTTCACATAGCTATTAGTATGGCTGTTATTTTAATGTTCCTTAAATATTAATTCATTAATCATAATTTTTATTTCATGTATGTACGTCATTCAAAATTTATTTTTATTCAAAAGTCATTGAATTTTCAAAATTATATTTCAGTCAAGAAAAAATATTAGACTCCCAATGTATTGTTTCATACCCAAAAAATTAAACACTTATTCAAATTTAAGATATCAATTTTTTTGGGAACCAAAATTTTTATCCATGAACATATTCATTATGAAAAACTAATGAAAATCATTCCCTTCACTATGTTATTATGTGTCTACGATTTATATAATTTCTATGTGGTATGAATGATTATGTTAATTTTTGGATGTGATTGGTGGGTCAATAATTACATATCAATCCTATATGATGGGAAACCCGGTCTATCTCATGATATATTTTTTAATATAAATGAAAAATATTCTTTATCTATTCATAATGACAAGGATATGATTAAGAACAAATGTTATGTGTGAACATGATACATTCAATTTTCACAACTATGTGTGGTATTTTACCACTATGAGATGATTTATGATGTTTAATATGTGAAATATGAGTAGTTAGAAATGAATTAGTGATATTATCATAAAATGAAAAAAAAATGCATTTCAAAAATATGTTCATTAGTTATTACCAAGATAGTGAGAATTCAGTCATTATAGGGTATACTGATATGAAATTCTTAAAGACTCATATGTACACAGTAGTTAATTTCATGAAACCGTAAATCACATTTAGATAATTTTTATAAAATTATTGATATCCAATATGTATAAAAACAATTTAAAACTGATTTTATGGACATTTCATGATGAAGAATAAACTATAAATTCAACAATAAAAAACCAAGTGAATTTTTTTGATACAATTAGATGATTCCATTCATCAACCCCATGAATAATATGAGTGCATTCATTCGACCAAATTTCGTGAAATAATATATTTAATGGATGAATGTCAATCAAATTATTTCGATTAGAATACCAGTTTTCTTGACTTCTTGTAGATGATATCATGGTCATAGATCAATTATATTGATCTACAGGGTTCCCATCAGTTTACTGATCAGATTCTTGATTCATAGATGATGATGTCTATTATTTATTTGATTCTAATCTATTTTTTCATAATCAATATATAGTTTTAATTATCCATAATTACAAATAAGTGTATAGTATCTAGATGAAATTTAATTGGTCTAATGAAAGATTTATATTATAATTCGATATATATGACATTTAATTCATGAAATTATATGTGTTCCATTCAATATGATGGAAGTGTAATAATATTTTCCCTAGGAATTATATATATATAAAATAGAAAAAATTTTGTATGTAAAAAATATAGATTTATTTTATAAATACATTAGGATACAAGTCTATAATGGTAATAATGTTCAATGCATGATTTTTGACTATATCCTCAAATGTTAGTAGGTAAAGTGATTACAATTAGTCCTAACCATAAGTACTAAAGTTCCATCACTTCCATTATTCAAATACATATATAATTAAAATAGATATACCAATCCCTCATGAGATTTATAATTAAAATTCCCTGAATAAAAATTCATTTGATATTGGACGGAAACAAAATAATCCATTACCATGAATTAATAAACGGTATACATTTTTATAGTATAAATTTATTAGACAAAATGGACACCATAAATGGATATTAGATAAGATAGACACGTAAATCCATCAAACTTTCATTTCCCATGAGGTGAACTAATACTCCTAAAATGAGGAATTATAATTTTAATAAAACTGATTAGGTTAAAAACATAAACTAATAAAAGTGTTTATTGAAAGAACATCAAACAAAACATGTATAAAATATCTGTTATGAAGAATGTTTTCGTATATAGATGAAGTTCAAGATTGATCATTTGATAAAATTTTCAAATTAGCATATATATGAATACTCAAAAATAACCACCAAATACCAACAGAATATAAAACAAATCGTTGATTATAAAACATTTACATGATGTAACAACCAATAGTTTATAAATGATAATTATATCTTGAAATAAATATGTGTTATATTATATACATAATGAAAAATAAAAAATAATATATTTAATTAATAAAAAAATTTACCTTAATGATTAATATATACAATTAAACTAATAAATATTTTAATTATATATATATAATAGAAAATAAATATTGGGATTGAATAGATCACACCAACATTCTAGGATCATCTCCCCCATGTTCCACATAAAAAAACAAGTAATATTAAAGAGATCAACAATATTCATAATTGAAACAAAGAACCGTGATTAGAGTTGAGTTTAATATGGATAGAATTAATGAATTTATATTTATTTTGGGTATGGAAACCATTTAAATAGTAATTTTATTGATAGATTTGTGACATAAACATTGGAAATAGTAACATAAAAATTGGTAACAGTAACCTAGCCATTGGAATAGTAAATTGATCTAAGAATAATAAAATTTCATATAAATTTTTTTATCATTATTATAATATTTATATATAAATATATCAAATCATGACAATAAATACCATTATTATAAAACATGAAGAAAATATATGAACATTTTGATAATTTTTATTTTAAATGATTATGTAAAAATAATAGTTTTTTTAAAGTAAAATATCTTATTTTAGTAATTTATTTTCAAAAAAATTAATATAGTTATATGAATCATCCCATATATATTTTACATGGGTAAATTTTTTGTATGTCTTGGACATGTCTCAATTTTCAAGTGAATAGTAAAAATAATGTTTTTCACAAAATAGGTGTATCATATATTACATAATCCTTGTTGTTGTAATTACATAATATTTTCATAAACATAAGAATCATCCATGAAATATTTTTTCATAAAGGTGTTGATAAAATATAATAAACATCATTAACATTCAAAAAAATATCTTCCAAAAACCAAATGTCAAATTTGATTCCTAAAAATTTGAATTTCAATATTTTATCACATTCTATTTCTATAAACTATTGAAATAAAAATATAATGGGTATTTAAAATTATTAAACTGAGTATATTATAAGTATATAAGATTTATACTATCAAAAATTAATTGTAACTTAGTTTATCTTTTGTATAATATTTTAATCAAGGTTTTATTCTAAAAACCCATCTCCTCTAGTACAAATAACCAATCTTCCTCCCCCTTGAAATCTACTCATCCCCACCAAAAAAATAAAAAACTATACTATAATCCATTCTCTCATTACCCTTATAATCATTATGATTGTTTTCAGTATAACAACTCCAGGAATGAGGGGAAAATTATTGTTATACATGAGAAGCTACAATGAGGGTAATGTATGTATCAATTAGATCTCCACTTTTTTTTATTATCATTTGTATTTTTGGAAGAAAATAAAAGATGACATAATGTAATGATTAGATATTATGTTAACATTATATTAAATATTTTCAAAAAATTCTATATTATACAAATTTTATATAAAATATTTAGACATTTATTTCCCACTATTCTAGGAATGTACCATCAATGGTTTCTTTACCACCAATAGAAAAATATCCATGTCATCACATAGATATTTTGAAATAAAAAAAAATATATCATTGATAAGAAGTGGTTGAAATTAAATAAATATTATTACTAAATCAGACTTTTATTAAATAAATATTTATTTTTTTGGAGGTTAAAAATATTCAAAATAATGTATGAATAATGGTATGGGGATTCATGAACCTCGCTCCCATTATTTGGGTCATCTATATTTCCCATTGATTTTAGAATTACTTTTATTTTAATGATATTTAAATATTAATTCATTAATCAAAAGTTTTAATTTGGGGATATACATGTTTCCTTTTTAATTTTTATGAAAAATACAATGATTTTCCAAAAATATGTTTCTTTCAAAAACAAATATATGAATCCCCATGTCATGTTTCTTATCTAAAGAAATGTGATCCCGTATTCCAATTTTAGATATAAATTTTTATTTTTGAGATCCAAAGGTTTTATCCTTGAACATATTCATTATAAAATCCTCATGAAAATCTATCTTTTCAATGTGTTATTGTGTTACTTTGAATTTTTCACTTTCTATGAAGCATGTATGATTATGTAATTATTTTGATGTGACTTGTGTGACCAGAATTATATATCACTCAAATATGTTAATTAATGTAGTGTGTCTGATGATATAATTTTTAATATTCATGAAAAATATTTTATGTATATTCATAATTATGATTTTATTAGTATAAACCAATGTTATGTGTGAGCATGATACAATATTTGTTCACAAAAATTTGTTGTATTTTACCAATATAACATGATTTTTTATTTTAAATCATTGCAACATTCCTTGATTTTATCAATTTTTTCCCTCATGATATTTATAATCATTCTATTAATAATATATGATGATCATTTAATATATATTATAATAACTTATTCATCATCTTACTCAGATTTGTTCTCAACAATTTCGTCGATTTATATACCTAGGTGATAACCTGTACTAAGTAGAACGTGAGATTTTAAGTATATAGATTATGGCTTTAAATTATTTGTTATTCATTATTATGTAAAATGATGGTTTGATCCGAATTTTACAAATACAATGAACCTCCTGATCCTAGATATGTATGTTTTCATGTATTTATCATAAATATGATGTAACAGTTCTGTAACAAAAAGGTTTGTCACTATTGTGGGTATTAGAGCATGATTTAGTTAATTTATGAATTTTTAATAACAAAGTAGTGCTAAAAACATATTTATAATCTTATTTTTATGAAAAATACTATAAGAATCATTTTATAAATGCATAATCACAATTATTTTATAAGAAATGCCTTAATTTTTAATTATTTAAATTAATAAATCAGTTATTAAATTTTTACTTATATTTTTTCCATTGCATTTATATTCAAAAAAAGTTGGAAGGAGAGAATATAGTCTAAAAACCGATGTGTTTGACAAAGAAATGACGTTTCGAATGACATCTCAAATGCCCTAGCATGTGGAGTTTAAATAAGTATATTAATTTTTTTCATAGCTGATGCAAGATATGAAAAATAACCTTAACTACATGGGAAATAAAACCTCACCATAGAATAAGAAACTATTCACTGAGTACATTATGATGAAATAACAGCAAACATTTATAAAAACTTATAAACCACTTACACTGAACAACAAGTTAAATCAATGTATAAGATGGTTTTTGGGATATACTTTTATGATACAAAGTATGTGACTCTTACTGTTTATCATTTATAAAGAGATTGTAATAAATGTTGTTCATTGATTAATTAAACCTAGTTGAAGTATTAAATTGATGATATGGAGTGGGAAGATACTAATAAAATATTTCATAACAATAATTTTCGGTGAAATCCTTGAACAATGTCGGAGAGAGAATTTATAATGAATAATAAAAGGGAAGATGAATCTATCATTGAGAATGAGGAAAACTCTATATGGAATACTATATATTCCTTATTTTTTTAATGAACAATGGTAGAAAAATAGAATGTTCTATAGTGGATTAAAATAACACATTTGAAAGTCTCACTTTATCCAAGACATCAGGATATATAAAGGAGTGATTTGATATTATCCCAAAGATGTGATTGAGTTTAGAGACAGAAACCATGATTATGGATTTAAGAAAATAAGAATGGATTTTTTGGTGGTCAGTCATTTCACAAATGAGAAAAGTGTATCCAACTAACTAAATGTAATAAATGATGGATGAAACACCATGTTAGTTGTCTCAAAATGAAGCTAAAATGTCTTGAGTGTGGGATATAAGGCCACCAATATCAATAATATTTTAGACAACATGAAATAACTAGTCAACATGTTGGTGGAAGGGACAGAATATATTAGTTCACCACCCACGTATTAATGACTTATTTTGTAGTGATAAAGGGTGTTAAGATAAATATTGCACTACAAAATGTTCCATGAGTTTAATCAGCATTATCATCCACCAAATTCATTGGATTAAGGGAAACCATATTCTATAACAACTACTAATGTGGAGTGTGAAAATGAAGAATTATAAGGTACAAAAACTACTCATTAAAGAATAAAAAATTATTTATTTGATTTTGGTTATACTAATTCTTTTATATCCTAAATTTTTTTGGGAACTTTTAAAACAATTCACTCATATGTTGGTGTTGAGATATCTATATAAAATCTAATGATTAAGTCATTTATTCCAAGTTTATTAAATCATTTCTTGTATTATTCCATGGAAATATTCATCTAGGGAATATCATAATTCATTATTTCATGGAAATTTATTCTATAATAGGCATGGAAGGGATCTCATTATATAGATAAGACATCATCCTTTGGGAAATGTAAATCATCTTTAAAATCATGAAATATCTAATGATCCTCCACAAATGAATATCATATCCTGAATCATCTTTTGAAAATACATCAATAGTGTGGGTGTGGGTGCACTGTGAAGTATCATTACCTTCCGAAACTATTGTGTCAAATAAAGGTATCAACTAAGATGAAATTCCTATTGTAATGGAATACAATTATTTATTTCTTGATGATTTATGTAACCATATTTCATATAATGATTCTAAGTTCTAAATAATGCTCTTAAATGGACCCAAGGATATCACAAAATTCCCAAACTTGATTTCTACGATCGAACTGGAAGAGTTAAAGACGAAACTCTAAGTGTATATCAAAAAATTATTAATATACCCAAATTCATAAGTTTGGGGTGGGAAAGATTACTTTGTAACTATATGGTATGGACCAATGTGCATATATCAATTACTAGGATCTCATCAAGATCACCATTAAAAACAAATATCCTCTCCAAGGATTGGTGATTTTTTTCTATCAAATATGAGGAGCTCAGTAATGTTCAATGGTTGATATTTATCATGTATATTATCACCTTATGGTGACAAAAGAGGATATTCATAAGCCTACATTTCTACATGGTATTGGCACTATGAGTTCACATAAATACCATTAGTACTTACTAATGACAATACAAAATTCAAAGATTTGATGAATATGGTCTTTAGAGACTACATAAAGAAATTTTCTGTTTTTTTCTCAAAAATACTCTCATTTACAAAATGAAAATGGTTGAATATGAAGAGAATATAAAAATTGTTCCTAAAACATTATGGAATTATAAAATAGAAAATATTCTCCACTTAGAAGAATTTTGGATGAAAAATGTCATATTATTTCAGCATTTCATCACTAGTGATGGAATATGTGTGGAACATATAATGACAAAAGCAATTTTTATATGGCCTCGACTAAATAGTGTAAAAAAATCTATAGTTTTCTTATTTAGATAATTTTTTCTAACATTATTTGTAAAATTTTACAAGATTTTCTCACCTAATAACAATGTTATCATGGAAAGTGGTATTGTATATCACTAATGATAAATTTGAGGAAATCATTAAGGAGAGTAATAAAAAGATAATGACTATTCCTATAATCACAGTACCAAAAAATATAGATGTTATCTTATATAAAAATAAATTTCAATGAAAGTCTTGAGATTTATACTCATTCAAAATGTTAATGTGATATCCTATTCCTTATGAGATTTATAGATCCATGATCATAATTACCTAACAAATAATTTATTTTTAGAAGCTATGATGACTTATTATATGATTCTGTGGAACTACTTATATCATAATAGTATGATACATAAACTATTCATTAGATATAGAATTATATACTGATTCATAAGTATTCCAACAAATATCAATGAAGATTGGTAGATTTAATCATGTACTTTGATTTATTTATTCATTACTATCTAAAAAAGGCATTCAATGTTTTTGATTTTATTAGTAGAAAATTACTTGAAACTCTATCCATGAAAAATATTATGAGAGATACTATCAACATTCATATTAAATGATTGGATCATAAAATCATAATGATATGGAATAAATCATGTTGGTATGAGTAGATTGCACATGAGGGGGTGAATTTATTATCTATAAAAAAATTTGTTACAGTTTCACATAAAAATATTCCACAATAAAAATTAATACAAGCCAGTTAATCAAGGAAATAAGGTTGTAATCATTTCACTGTTCAAATAACTTCTCAAAATATTGATAAAATAATAGTAATATCCATTTTTGTAATTGATACAACTTTTTATGATATTATAATGTTTAAAAATAGTTATAACTTTTATCCATAACTAAATATCAAAGTAAAATTTAGTATTCTGAAATATAAACTAAAGTATATAAGAAAATTCAAAATACACAGTAGATAGATAATGTGGTTTAGTCCCAAGCCGAGACTTAATCTACTCCACTTGGTGATCACCTACATCCGTGTAGTCAATGTATATAAGAGATTGATCCAAACCCTATATCGTGTTAATCAATAGTACATAAGACTATCCTGGTCACATTACATCATCCATTGTTCTTTTTTATTATAATCGACCAGGTCATATAAGGACCTATTCCACACTTATTCAGGGGAGTAAATAGGTATACAATGTTTTTATAGGAAGGATATCTAGTATCTGACAGTTTAACACATGAGACAGTGTATGATTTCATACCGACACACACATTGATTTAACGATAAAAATATTACACAATAGAGAAATGATAGTGAGGAATTATTATAAGTGCTCTGGGTGTTTTCCTATGTAGCTCTTGACACCTAGGATGAAGCTGATGCAAGTATCGAGTGCTATTGTGATAAACTGATTATCTCAAGTCAGATGCTTTGTTTTTTTGTTTGATGAGATGAGGTATGTATCTCATGTTATTCTTTGAGTTGGTACTACGAATAGGTTTTACACTCTGATTTATGGTGGTTAAGCCTTCATGGGTCAAGAGTGCTTCATGTGTTCTTCAATTGTATCATTTTTAATGCATAATTTTGATTTTTCAAATGATCATTCCTTGGCATGTTGTTCCAGTTCCTTGCTTTTAAATTGTTTATGTGGGGTATGTGTTGTAACAGACATGATGCATGTATTCTATACCTCACACCTCGTACTGTAAGGAGACATGTCTAGAAAGAAACATTAATTATGACAACTCCATTAAATGACTCAAATATGACTATTATAAATTAAATTAAAAACAAAAAATATATTAAATAATGGTGTAAATGTTTTTCTTGAAACTATATCACTTGGAAATGGTGTCACCAAGAAATGGTGTTTCTACTTTTCATTTTTGTACTAAGACATCCACGAGGCCATAGTTTCATTGATATCATAAACCGGTAGCACAGATGCGTTGTCAGGATCTCAGTGTCTTTGGATTGTTTTCTTGTCCATTTTCAAAATATTGAATGGTGTCTGGGTCACGGTGTCTGGGTCACGGGGTTTGGGTCATGATGTCTCATGATTAAGGTTTATGTCTTATAGTGTCAAGGATTACAGTGTATATGTTACATAGTTTGGGATTATAGTTTTTTGGTTATGGTGTCAGTCTTACAGTTTCATGGACATTACCAAAATCCAGAATCCGAGACTAACATACTATTTCTCATATTTAGCCAAATATATGTAATCACTATTAAGTAGTAATATTCATATAATAAATTAGACACAAGCCTTCATATAAGAAAAACATTATAGAAGATAATTAAATATAGTTTACAATAATCAAACCAGATTTATAGAAATAAGAATCTTCTGAAATTCAATTTAAATTATAAGGAAACCAAAAATATTTACACATGATTTGATATATATTAAATAATATAAACATGATTTCTGAACAAAAAAACATGAATACAACAGGAATAGTCCAAAAATATCCCCCTTTTTGATGGTCAGAAATCATAGGAGTTAGGTTCCTATTCATAGTATTCATTAACCCTATTTTGGTATTATCAAATATATATATGATAAAATAAAATACACACATAATAAAAGCATGTAAGAGAATATAAAAGAATATTTCACACTGTACTAGATGAAAAGATATTAATCACTACAAGTATATGGAAAAACTACACAACAACCCAATCAAGAAGACATTTTTCATATATCCTCAACACTAGTAGCCTTCAAATTTACCATAGAAGTAGAATCATAAGGATCCATTGGAGTCGAATTAAAGGTTGATGATGGGATTGAGCCAAATGTTAGAGAATGATGTTGGATCATTTCAAAAATATAAGGTGTCATAGTGGGTTTGGGTGGGAATTGAGGATTGTTTTGGTTAAGGATAACAGGTGTGATCTTGATCAGATCCTGAGATACATACATTGAGGTAGAAGAAAAATCAGTAGATGAAGAAGGAGTTTAACCAGGATGCAAATGTTCATCTACAGGATCCATAATGGTTTTTCTTTTCACATGAATATAGATCTTTAATAATTTAATGAAATCAATAATGATTTCACCACTATAATACATATCCTTTTCGAAATCATATTTTTTCTCCATGAAATTATCCTAAGGAGAAGTGAAATCATTCAATTATTGGGATTCTGTCTTGATGTCTTGGGTGACAGGAGGAATATTCAAACTCTCAATAAGATATTACAAATTATTGATCATATCATTCTTAATGATTATACTATTAAAGTAATAATACACTTTCATAGTAATTTTAATCTTGTCATCATTGGAAATATTTTAATGAATCCACACTCTATCAAGTAAACTATTAATATTCATGAAAAATATAGATATTATTTTTGTCTTAAGACCACTTAACATAGATTAAAGAGATTAAATAACAACAGTTCTAAGCAGATCATTTTCTATAGGTTGGGATGACTGTCTAGAGGCATTGGATGTTGTAAATGCTGAAGTGGGAGACTTTAGCTAATTTATAAATTTCTATAGACATCCCTTTTACCCATTAGTCATATTGTTAAGAAAAACAAAAAGACCATGTGTCTCATTTATTATAATGATGTATATCCCATCCACTCTCATAAATTGAGATCATGTTAGGTTGAATAAAAAATGAGTCTTTCTGTTGAATCTGACCACTATCATCTTCAACAAGATTAGAAAAAGGATCTTTTCCTTGTTTCAATACATTTTTCATATCTTTAACCATATATCTGAGAGAATTCACCTACACACTCATATTCTAGTTCTCAATTATATTTTTTTTTTGTATTTAATGAATAATTTTTTGTTGAATTTTACATTTGATATTATCTAACAGCAGGGAATAGTCTCTTTCTCTAGAATTTTTCACAGAAGTAGACTGTGTGTTCATGCTAATTTCAATGCCCGATAATACAGTATCTAAAAAAGTATTCATATCATTATATCACAAAAAACAAGAATGTTCTTTTGAAGGATCGGGAATAGGATCTAAAAGTGGTTTAGGATTCTTAGTATAGATTATATAAAGGGTAGAAACTGGTTTCAACTTGAACAATGTCTAAATAAATAGACAATTAACTAAGGACTATTTTTTATTATCCACATCATATTTTCTAGGAAAATTATACCTAGAATCCATGGTTCATTGATAAACATGATTGGGAACATCCACAATTTCAAAACTGGGGTGATTCTCCCCCTTGATAGGTGCCTCTCTTATAGGACTAAGAGATTCATTCCCTTGATGAGTTTAAAAATCCTTACCTCTAATAGCCTCACACATTTCATTTCTAAAGAGATAAAAGGATTATTATATTCAATCCTTAGAATATGGAAAAAATACAAGATCGGTTTGTAGATGTTCCCCAAAAATATCCTCTTCCTAAATAGCATGTTCTTATTCTATTTTCTCTTTAAGAACAAATTTTTCTTTTACACTAGCTGCATATTGTTTTCCATATGAGTGTTTATCTTATAAATCGACACATATTTAAGTAACATGTACATACTTCTCGACTACATTTTGTGGAACAGGTAGACCACTATATTATTTTTCAATGATAGTTCATTCCATAGATGTAATAATTTCCTCTTCTTCTTCATCAGAATAATCAACAACTTCATCTGGTTCCAAACCATGATCAGATATGTTCTTATGTCTATGGATTCTCAAACAAATTAATCTTATCATACATCATTTCATTTCCACGATCCAAGACTTTTTTCAAGGATTAGAGCTTATTTTCTTCCTTCTAACTATATCCTTTGAGATAAAGTAGTCGTAATCTTTGATGACATCTTTATTTGGATCAAACACTCTTTTAGCAGATAACATTTTAGATATTAACCCTAAATATAATAAATTGGTTTACAATGAGTTTTTCATAATAAATTAACACATATATTGTTAAAAATATTTAAACAGATAAATCTTGTGCCCATTTTTAATAATATGTATCATGAAAACATCTTGATGAATAAGAGAAGAGAAATCTCATTTCTATGGACTAATTAGATTCTAGATAAACATAAAAAATAACATTGTTTCACTTTAAAACTGAAAGAAATTTCCCTTCTTTTCTACTTATAGACAGTGAATCATTATATGAACTCTTCTATGAAAATACATCACTAGGGGAATGTGGGCCTCTCTGGTCGTACTCAAATATTCATTCATGAGTTATCTATAGGCATCCATCCCATATTCTTAACGAAAATATACACATTTGACCATTAATCCGTCTTCTTACCAAAAAAATTTTTCTTCACTATCGAATGAAAAATGGACATACTGATAAAAATAAGAAATGAGATTTTTCTTAATCATCTAATTCTCTTTTGTAAACTAGCTCATCCATCCCTTCTCTCCCAGTACATTCCAAAATAATGAATTACTTTTCAGTATACACTAATGATTGATTTCCTTTTCTGGCAATATTATTCTCTCTGCAAGATTTTGGTTTAATAGTCATTCGGGAACTACATTTGGTGCCCTTTTCCCTTTCATCTATGATCTGCGCTTCTTTGAAGATGATGAAGATTGGCACTAAATTCTGGGCATTCAAAATGGGTTCGAGAGAGATAAAGGGATGAAATAGGACTTATGGTTTGAAATATAGGGGATTATTTTTTTGAGAGAAGATAACTCAAGTGATTAAAAGGGTGATAGATATTGGGTTTTTATAATTTTGGGAATTCAAGAATTCAAATTTCAAAATCACATGATAAAAACTATAAATAATCCACATACTAATACAGGTAATAAAATAAAAATAAAACTAAATCTGAATCGTTATAGTTAAACTAGAATTGATTCTCACGGTGTAATCCTTACAGTGTGACTCCAAATGGTGCGACCATACCATTTGAGAGAGTAAGTGCATGTTTGAAACCAAGATATTGTAATTATGAGACCGTAAACATGAGACAAAAAATTGTTAAACAATAAGTTGTGAAAGAGTATTTTATGAAACTGTAAACTTTTTATTTGATAGTTATTATTCCTAAATCATGTACGATTTAGTTTAAAACTTCTTAATTTAATGTTTTTGTGAATATATTAACAAATTGATATTTAGTTCTAATGAATTCCAAAGTGATATCAGATTTTTCATAATGGTCTCTCAAAATGTGATATATTACATCAACATGTTATTTCCTAGATTGTGAAACAGGATTCATTGAAATTAAAATAGAGCATGTATTTTCACAATTTATAGGTACATGTCTAAATTTATATCTATAGTTTAGTAATGTGTGGTTCATCCAAAAAATTTGTGCACAGGTACTACTAGTAGCGATGTATTTATATTCGATAGAAGATAATGTAATAGAATTTTTTTTATTACTACACCATGAAACTAGATACATTCTTAAAAATTGACATGTTCTACAGTGGATTTCACTATCTAACAAACAACCACCAAAATCTGCATTAGAATAGCTAACTTAGTCAAATGACTGTCCAATATGATAGAACAATTCTAGTGTGGGTTTAAGTTTGAGGTATTTGAAAATTATTTTAATAGAATTTAAATGAGACTCCATAGGGTTTTCATGAAAATAGGCACACATACATAAAATAAACATAATATCTGGCCAGATAGAAGTTAAGTAGAGTATGATTTTATCATTCCATTGTAGGTGGTTTGATCCATTGATTTTCCATCTTAATCAATATTGATTTTACAAGTAGTACTCATTGAAGTATCACAACTTTTAGTTCTATCCAGGACAAAATGTTTTAGGTGAACATTATTATATTTTAATTTATTTAAAATAATACCATATTTATTTTGAAGGATTTGAAATCCATGGTAGATTTTTAGTTCACTCATTAATTCCAATTCATATTCATTTTGAATTATTTTAGAAAACACAATAGAAAAATAAATTTTTGAATATCTAAAAATAATATGTTCTACATAGATATAAACTACTAAAAATCATTGTAAATTCGTTTTATACAGAGTTTAAGATCATCTATACCTTTTATGAATCATTTGGAAATAAGACAAGTACCTAATCTGTCATATCAATCTCTTGGATCCTGTTTTAAACCATACAAAGCTTCTGATAATATAAAAACAAGATTTGGAAATTAAGGATTTGTTAAATTACAGGGTTGTTCAACAAAATCATCATCACCTATATACCTATTTTGGAATGCACTAATGTAATTCATTAAAAATAGTCTAAAATTCATATCTTCATCATATTCATGCAAGAATCTATTGTCATCATGTCTAGAAATTGGTTCAAAAGTCACCGAATCTCCTATTAATTATTCCTAACTACTACCTTGTGCCAAAAATCATTCATTATTTCTATATATGTTACCAACATTGTCTACCTTATTTCTAATCACCATTTTTTTTATTATGTAAAAAGTGTCTTTAGGTCTGTCAACAAGATTTCATAAATTTTTTCTTTAAGACTGATTAAGTTTATCTTTCATAGCCATCACCCAATATTCAGTATTTATAGAATCATTGATGTTATTAGGTTCAGGTTGTGATAAGAAAACATGATCTTCAAACTAATATCTATAAGAATATCTAGTTTGTGTTTCTTTATCTAAATATCCTACAAACAACATCTAAAGGATGGTTTATAAGGGTTCAAACAACTTTAGAAACAGAGGGGCTAGGGATTTCAGGTTCTTTTATTGGTACAGGTTCATTATTGAATATATCAATAGATTTTACAAAACTGGATTTTTTTAAAGATCCCATTACCGGAAAGTTAGAGGATTTATCATTGATGTATAGATTTGGCATATAATCTTTATGTTTCTCTAGACAGGTCATTGACTCATGTGGATCTATCTCATAAAACATTACATGGATAGATTTCTCTACACATTTAGTTCTTTTGTTAAAAACTCTATAGGATGTAATAGATATTTAGGATCTTTGAATGATTCCATCATCACTATTGGGTGAAAATTTGTCAAGATTGTCCTTGGTATTATGGATATAGACATTGAAACAAAAGTATTTGAAGTAGTTAACATTGGGATTTCTATTTTTCCACTACTCATATTGAGTTATTTTAAGAATATGTATAATATACACTCTATTAATAATATAGTATGTTGGATTTACATCTTCAGAACAAAAACTAATAGTTAAGTCATATTCACTATGCATACTTCTTGAAATTTCATGCAAGATCCAATTTATTCATTCTACAACTCCATTTTGTTAAGGTGTTCGAGTTGTAGAGAAATTATAACAATATCCATTTTATATGAAAAATGATTCAAACTTGTCATTTTCAAACTGCCAACAATGATCAATTCTTATAGATTTGATTGTAAGACCATTATATTTTTCTACAGTTTTAGTATATTTGCTGAAATAAGAGCAGGGATCACTTTTGGGAGATAAGAAGAATGACCATGTATACCTAGAAAAGTCATCTACAAGACCAATAACGTTTTGAATCCCATTTTAACATGAAACATTTGATGGAAAAAAAAATTACATGTGAACCAACTAAATAGAATGATAAGTTGAATCTTTTTTATTTGGTTAGAAGGAAATTTTTTGTTTATTTTCTTTTTTGACCAAGATTACACAATTTATTATTTGGAAACACTAGTTTGGGTGGATCTTTAACTAAAATTTTTGTTGTTATCATTTTAGTGGAGGGAATATCGTGATGTCCTACTCTTCTATGTGAAGGCCAATACTCATTCGGAAATACAATTAATCATGAAGCCTTTTTAGAAACAAAAGACTCTATTTTAATGGAATATATATTTCCATTTCTTAATGAAAGACAATACTAATTTATTTTTAGAAATAATAAAATTCCAGGCATCATTTATAAATTTAACATGAAACATATCATCAAATGTGTATGAAATAATAAGAAGGTTATATTCTTATCCATCAAGAAAAAGTACATTGCAGATTAAAACTGAGTATGATTTACCTCTTTTGACAAGGACAATGATTTTTCCTTTGTAATTGTCACCAAAAGTGATATTTCCACCATCAATATTTATTAGGATCCTGAAATAGGAATAGTCTTATATCATGTGTCTTGAAAATGACTTCCCATGTACCATAAGCTTCTGCAGGAGCTCTCCAAACAATTTTTTATCAAAATAGTCAAATGAAAATAGACTTTGGGGATCATATGGTTTTGGGTCTAGTAAAATTAGTAACTACTACTTTAGGAACCCACATCTTCCACCTAGGATTTGTATAAAAATTATGTAAAGTATTTGATAAATATACATTATTTGGTCTAGAAAAACACAAAATAGTAGAAGATGAATCATAGTTCGAAATAGAATATTGTTTTACTAAACTAAGAGTAATGTTGTATGCTCTAGATTTAGAAACTAAATTGGATTTTACAAAATTTCTTTTACCCGCTTGATAACGAATTCCAGTAGTGTATATTGGGGTAAACTATTTACCTTGAATTGTTTCCAATATATTTTTACCATTAGAAAATATTTCAAGGACCTTTTCTAATTTATCATTTGGTATCATTAAATCATTATTTTCATTGAGTAATTGATTATTTTTCTCCCTCTCTACAGAAATATTAGATATAACAGTTGAGGTAATATTATATTGTTTCTTTAAAGACATGTATTTATGTTTTAGTTCATTAAATGTCTTTTTAAGCATATAGAAATACTCAATCATTTCTTCTGTAGACATAATTTCAGAGTCACTTTAATCTTCAGAATAATAAAAATTTTGTATAGGAGAATCTATGGTTACCTCAGATGCTTTTTTCATGAAACATATATTTTCATAATTAGCCTATTGTTAATTTCAAGACTATGAGCCACTTGAAAATTCCCCAGAATCACTCCATGTTGCTTTAATTTCTTATTTATACTTTCTATATTTGTAATTGTATTACTTGTTTTACTAGATCTTGGGACATTCAATCTTTACATGTAACTTTATATTACATTCATAACATACTATCTCATATGACTTATCATCCCATTTCTAATATTTCTTCTAATTTCCCTTTTGATCATATCTTCTTTTGAAGTTAGGATTCTAAAAAAATTTATTCCTTTTGTAAAATTTCTTAAATCTTATAGATAATTGAGACATCTACCCATCAATGTTGGGGAAAGATAGTTCAATTCTGGAATATTCTGCAGAGACTTCCAGTTTCTCATTTTCATTGTGTTTAGTGGTAGTAGTCACATATGCCACAAATTTTCTTTTGGGTTCATCCTCCTATTTCCCTTTTACTTTCAACTATTCTTCGTACATCATTAGTTTCCAAATAATTTCTTTGACATCTAATTTTAGGATGTCACATGACTCTCTAATCGAGACAGTGGTTCCTCTCCATCTATTAGATATGCAACTTAGAATACTCATAAATTGTTTTTTGGCAGTAACATCTCTTTCGAGAGAGAACTTTATGTTAACAAATTCATTGATCCTGAGATACATGTTAGAAATAGGCTCATAAGGCTTAATTTTAATGTTATTGTATTTAATGATGTAATTATGAAGTCTCTTTTCTTAGAAGTTCTTTCTTGTGAAATAGACAGAGTATCTGAAATTTCATGGGTCGTTTTACATACAGAAATTCTGTTAAATTCCTCAACTCCTAATGAGTTGTATAAGGCATTAATGGATTTACAAATATCATTATAAGCAATATAATTTGGATTATCTCATGTAGTTCTATCAGTAGTAAGAATCATATAATAATTTAATATTGATGACAAAATTTCAAAACCAATACTTTTTAAAATAATTATCATTTTAATTTTCTGTTGGGAATACTTAGTTAAAATAAAAAATGGATGTATTTTTGTTGCAGTACAATTGAGTCTACTGTCCATAATATTGAAATAATTTTAATGATGTGAAATTTATAACTAATATAAATTTAACGATCTTTAATGTAAAACTAAAATCAAAGTTGAAAATATTTTAAAAATTCAACCTTAACAAGAATAAACTCATCTAATACCAACTGTTCGTCAGATTAGATTACTCAAGAGGGGGGGGGGGGTGAATTGTGTATCTAAAAAAATTTCTATTACAAATTCACATAACAATATTCCCCAATAAAAATGGATACATGAATGTTATACAAGGTAATAATTTTGTATTAGTTTGACTGTTTAAATAAATTGTCAATAGATTGATTAATTCCCAGTAACATCAATTTGAGTGATCTATACAACTTTTGAGGATATTATAATAAGGAAAAATTGTTATAACTTCTTTCCAAGACTAATATAAATATAAAATTTAGTTTTCTAAAATATAAAATAATGTATAGAAAAGCTAAATCAAAATACATAACGGATAAAGAATGTTGTTCGGTCTAAATTTAAGATGTAATCCACTACACATAGTGATCACCTTCCCCCAATTAGCCTATATAGATAAGAGATTGAGCCACACCATGGATAAGGGTAAACAATAGTACACAGGACTGTCTAGGTAACACGACCACCTCCATTGTTCTTCATCGTAATAATATACTAGGTCAAACAAGGACCACTTCCACACATATTCATGGGAGTAAACAGATGTAAGAATATATAAGGGGAATGAAATATTTTATACATCGATTTAATATAAGAGACAATGTCTGTTTTAATTTCGACACACACACACTACATGAAATCAAAAAATAGAATGCAATTGAAAAAATATTATGAGAAAGGATTAAATGTTATTTTGGTATTATTCTATGTATCTATTGACTTGTAGGATGAGCCAGATTCTAGTATAGAGTCCTCTTGTGAAAAATTGAGTATTGCAAGCATAGTGCTCTGGTTTCCAGTAGGATGATATGAGTTATATAGAAAATGTTATTCTTTGAGTAGTTACTATGAAGATGATTTACAATCTGATCTATTGTGTTTCATCCTTCTGGTGTTGAGAGTGCTCTATGTGGTCATCAGTTGTATCATGTTTCATGTATCAATTAGCGTTTTCAAATGCTCATTCAACCACCCATTATTCTAGTGTCGTGCATTCCATTTTGTTACAGGGTTCATGTGTAGGAGTCAAAAATATGCATCTATTCTGAACCTCGTACCTCGTATTGTCAAGTGACATTTTAAAAAAAACATTAATAATGTCAGTTCCATTAAATGAATCAAATATGACTATTAGAAATTAAAATTAAAAAAAAATATAGATTAATGAACATTGTCAGATTTTTTCTTGAAACTATATCGCTTGAAAATGGTGTCCCCAAGAAATTATGTCTTCTTCATTGAATTTTTGCGATGAGGCACTCATAATGCCATAGTTTGATTGAGATTTGGAATTGGTAGCATATATTCAAAGTAAGGATAATGGTGTCTCAGGGCTAGTGTCAAGTCCTTTTTCAAAACATTGAACATTGTCTGGTTCATAGTGTCTCAGGATTACAGTGTCTAGATTACGGTGTAAGGGATTACATTGTATGGGTTACTGTGTATGGAGATATGGTGTCTAGGTTTTAGTGTCTAGATTATGATGTCATGGGTTTTACCAGAATCTAGAACTAGTTGAAGACATACGATTTCTTAGACTTATCAAAATATATATAATCATTCCTATGTATTAATGTTCACAAAATGAGTTATACTTATGAATTCATATAAGAAAAACATTATAGAGCTGAATTAAATATATTTTATAATAAGAAATCATGATTTATAGGAATCAAAAACAACTTAATGACTATTTAAATCATAGGGTAACCATCCATCTCTACATATGATTTTATAATGATTGAACAAGGTGAATATGATTTTATACCATTAAAAATTGATTAAACAATGAGGAGTCAAACACATCTTACCTTGGAAAAATGATCGATTATCTATCAATGAATGAAAAAGATGGAGGAGTAAAAAAAAGATGATCTACAGATAAAATAGATGGAGAAACAATTAATGGATGGGAACCTAAATTAGTTCTACATTGATGATGATGGTGTGGCTCACTTTGGAATGTTGATTTCTATGCCTTCATCAACTGAGATAAAAAAAATACCCATTATATAGTACACATAGACTGTCATTCTCTATCTGTTATAGAGGTACAAAGATATACTGAGATCATTGAGGGAACTTTTGGTAGGATAACATGTTGAAAGAGATTATAGAATATATAACACCATGTTTGGTACATCATCATACATGGAGGAGATATATAATTCCAATTTTATCATGCAACGATTTAATATACACTTGTGGTAATGGAATAATTTCATCATATACATTGTCTCTAGTCTCCTGATGACATGAAAAGGAAATAATTAAATATGGGTTGTAGTAGATCAACTCACCTAGAATTACTAATTTATCACTTTTAATGTATATATATTTCTTGAATTACATTACCTTAAATATGTGAATGATGTTGTAAGGCATTATGATATTCCCCATTTGATCTTATCATGTCATGATTCAATGATCACATTTAATATATAGAGAAGGCTTCAAAAATATTTTTTAATGAATTGAATTTCATCATGTTTTATCATCCCCAAACTAATGGACAGTCTGAAATGACTATTCATACTCTCAAGAAATGTCTAATATCCTACTCAATGTAATTTAATGGATTCAAGGATGATAATCTCTTATTGGATAGTATTTCATATAATAATATCTTCCACATCAAATTGGTATATATGAAGCTCTAAATTGTATGTTATGCATAAATCCAACTTATTGCAATGGAGTTATAAAACTAAATATACATATATTTGACATTGTGAATGATTGAAAGAATTGTTTAATACCATTCAAAAACTAATAAATGATTCTCATATTCATAATAATTGTTATGCTATCAACCATTAATATTTATGGAGTTGGATGTTTGTTGTAATTTTTACTTCTAAATATCACCATGGAAAATAGTAATGTAGATTTGAGTGAAACAGAAGCTTATCCCATTGTAGATTGGACACATTGAGATCCCTAATAACATAAGAGGATTGGCATATCATCTTTATGTTCCACTATGTATGAATGATGTTCACGACATGATACATGTATCACTCCTATGAATGTAACTACTTCATCCCTCACATGTAAATAATATAGTGTTGGTATAACTAGATAATGACCTACCATACGATGATAATACAATAAAGATCATAGAATTTATAAAAATGATGAAAAAAATAAGTTAAATTACCATGTCAAATTGTTATAGAGGAAACATAACAGTAAAGAGGTGACATGGTGACCAAAGAAAATAATGAAAAAGAGCTAACATCTACTATTCTCACAAGATAATATGAGTGGAAATTTTTTGGATGAAATTTCATATGTATTGAAGAATTTGACAACAATAAGATTATATATTATAATGTTCTATTAAAATAATTTTGTATTAATATATATATATAATGAAACCAAAAATAATTTATTTCAATGATAAATAGAATTATATTAATCAATATTGAAACCAAATAAATTTCCAAATATTATAATTGAATAAAAATATATAAAATATAGTAAATCATCATGAAATTTATGGTTCTCCCCAATCCGCATGGATCATCATCCCTCTGGCCAACACTATAAAAAAAATATCAGTAAACCAATGAAAATTTTAGAAATTTGAAATATTGATCCTTGGCTAGAATTGATTTTAATATTTAGTGAAAGAAAAAAATTATATTCATAGTAGGTGAGGTGATCATAGGAATAATTATGTTATTGTTTGAATAATAGCATGACTATTGAAATACTCAACTAAATATTGGTAACATTACTATTGGAAAATACATTTTTCCTGAATATAATAAAATACATTATAAAAAATATAAATAATAACTAATATAAGAAAATAAAAAATGTGTAATTCCAAATAACAAATTCTATTACTAAACAACTAAAATAAAATATACACACAATTTTAATTAACTAAATTTTATTGTATTTTGTAAAAAAAAATTATTTATATTTTAATTTAAAAATTGATGAAATATAATATGATAAAATGAATATAATTTTCGAAATAAGAATATAGAAATTTTCAAAATGTTATTTTTTGATCATTTTTTAAAATACTACAATTTTCTTTTGAATAGAAAAAAATATTGTTTTCACATATTGGTTTTACATTAAAAAATATCACAAAATATATATAAATAAATTAATCTTTTTTAAAATATGTTGCTTTAATATTATATAAATTATTTCATTAATGACTAATTATAATATAGTAAATATAATTTTTTATCCAATAAAATCATTACAAAACCTAACGTAAAATAGTGTTTCCTTAAAATAGCAATGACTCTTCTTAACATTATTTTAATAATCTAATAAATTTTAAATATAAAATTGATTTAATATTTTAACCACATTATAATAATTTTATATTTTATTTTATTTTCGTTAATATAACTATTACACATTTTACATTTGATATAATATTTTATTCGAAAAATTCCCCCTAATCAAGTATAAATAACCCTTATCACACCACTGGGAAATCCACTCACTCCCCCCAACTAATGTCTAACCATTGAAAAACAATTCCTCTCAATCTCTATATATTTCCAATGGATGTTCTAGAGTAATCTAATCCAAAACATAATGGGAATGTTAATGTCCAACTAGAGAAGCTATATTTAGGATTAAGCATGTTTCAATGAACACTTCTTTTTTTTCATTATCTATTTATATTCACCGCCACATGAATAGAAAAACCTTATAAGATTAATTATGATGTATTTAAAACTATATTAATTATTTTTACCCCTATTATGTATCATATATATCATATATAAAAATTCCAAAAATCTATTTCCCTCTCTCCTGATAATCTCACTTCAAAGGTCTGCTAACCACCAACAGAGACATTTCTAACTAATCACATACTGCCATGATCATGGATTAATATTAAGAATTTTGTATAATATATAAACATGTAATTTTGTTTATATGTTTCAATAATTATTTAAGCTAATACTTAAATTATATTTTACAAAATAGTAAAATCAACAAAGAATTGGATTTTTTTAGTAAAAAATTATATCAAAATTACCACCCAATAACAAAAGATTTAAAAAATAATATTATATTACTATATTTTATTAATTGTGGTAAAATTTAAAAAATCACTTCTGGATCAATGTTTTAATAAATATATTATTTATGAGGTGAAAATTTGAAAAAATAAAGTGAAAATAATGTAAAGGGGATTCTAGAAGAGTAGTCACATTCTATTAGACTTCCCACATTCGAATAAATTCCATTATGGATCTTGAATTAAGGTTCCATAAATTTTATTTCTATAATAAACCATTTTTTCGGTGATATAATGTTTTCCACATTTATTTTGAATCCATATAAAATGATATCCCTAAAAAAATTCATTCAAAAATAAAGCATCGAGTACACGTGTTTTATTTCTTATCCAAATAATAATCAAATATTATTCAAATTTATTGTCCCTCTTTTTCATTTGAGAAAACCAATTTTTATTCATTAATATAATCTTTATGATATTCATAATAAATAAATTCCTCTCTATGGGATATTTCATCAAAATGATTAATATTTGTTCTTCTTGACATGGATGATTATGTAAATATTATAATTTGATTGGTGGTTTTGGAATTATATAACCCCATAATGAATTTTTTAATGTGTTGTATCACTAAATTTAATTTGCATTATATTTTTACATGATGCTATTTTTTCCACTATGATTATTTTTTTTAGGGACATAACTAATGTGTAAACCTGATTCCAGCTTTGTTCACAACCATGTGGGTTATTTGACTAATATGGAATAATGATTCAATTTTATTCATTTCCTAATTCAATGTCTATATCACATGTTTACATCATGATATTTGATGATGATCCTATTCCTATTATATATTGATCATTGTTAGTCTCACCCATTTTATATTAATTTATGTCCCTTATCCAACCTCTTACAGGGATCTTAGCTCACCCAATTCTTTGATTTATTTCCTTTATTGATTACATGTAATAAGGATAATGTCATTTATTAATGATTAAGATGATGTATTTAAATAAATGTTTATTTTATGTTATGTTCATGTTATTTATTGTAAAAATTATTCAAACACACCAAAACTTTTTTCCTTAGATCTATTTCTGTATTTTGATTTTATCTAAAAAATTATGTAATAATCATGTGTGAAATATTTCGGTCACTATATAATACCTTTTATGAGTAAATTTATTATAATTAAAAACATAATTTAACAAAATTCATTTACTTGTAAACTATTAATAACATTGTTAAAAATAAAATAAGAATAATTAAAACTATATGAACACTTTTCAATCTCATAAAAAATAATCTCAGAAGATACCCTTCTATTCAACCATTACATATTATGTTTTATTACATGCCTATAAAAATGGAAATATTTGAAATGTTTCAGCTCATAATCTTCAAAACTGTAAAAATATTAGATAAAATCAATGATCATAATTCAACATAATCTAATCATTATGAGTAATAACAATATGTATAATAAAATCATACACAAAAATCATAGTTTATAAAAAATGATGTTATCATAAAATAAATTAAGACATGAATAAAAATAGTTAGTTAATAATTATATGTCATAATATTAGACCATATTCATTGGAACAATTATAAAACTATAAAACAACTTTCTTATATGTTACATACATTAGTATATTGAATATAATTGTCTAGAGTAATACAATAATAGACCATGATAATGGGAATAAAAAATTTTCCCAAGAATATCAGTCTATTGTGTTATAAACTCTAAAAAATATAGTGACACATCATATAAAACCCCATAGTCATCATCTATACATTTTTGTGCCATATATAATCGATCATATCATAATGAAACCACATAAATAAAACACGTTTCTTGTTTTTTTCAAATGGAATCACATTAAGAGAGTCATTATAATTCAATAGATTATCTTATTATATTATAATTGAGGAAAAATGGTTATCCAATAATATTCCTTAAAATTATAGGTAAATATCATATTATCAATATATTATAGCATATGGAATTTACAAAAAAGTTTTATATGGGTATATAATTAAGAAAATAATTTTTAAAATTAATCGATATATAGGATCTAGGTAAATTAACCAAAATAGATAAAATAAGAAAAACGATATTCGCATTGGAAGTGCACTAGATGTTATTTTATTCCTATTCATATGAGATTGATCTTAAAGGGGAATCCATAGATGAAACATATCATTGGTGTTATAGATAATTAAATAAACCATATAGAGAAAGAAGGTTGATGGGAATATTTGAATCATATACTCGAATCAATCATAAGATGTATCAATATAAAATTACATATATAAAACCCTTTCGTAGTTTTATAACTACCATTTCAGACATATGAAATTTCCTTGATTTTTTATTTTAGCCTTAAAATAATTATTTCATATAACTGTGTGAAAAATAATTATTTTTAGTAGTAATGAGATCCTAGAGGGAAATAATAATATAAAATGTCATAGCTAGTGAAAATATGTGTTTATACAATTGAAAATATAATAAGTTTCACTATATATAATTTTTCATATTAATGTTAAAAATAAAGAAGTTATTGGTCCAATTTAAATGCAATTTTCATAAATGGATGACATTAAAACATTAAATAGAAACACATTCAAAATAAGCATCAATAATTAATACATGGAAATGAATAATTTAAATAAAAATATTAATGTAGTTTATTTTAATTATTTTTTACGAATGTGTTAAAATACATTTTTTGAGTACTTTGAATAACCTTTATTTGAAATCCTGATTCACAAAAATAGTATCAAACCTTTCATTTGTAATGGGGTATTGAAAAATTATGGAAATGATATATAATAACGAATGTATTAATTATTAATAAGTTGGTATTACATTGTTTGGATGGTAAACATTGACATATAATATAATATTGAATAGAATTTATAGTAGTTATTTTACAAACATTACAATTTTATTTCAGAATTGTTTTTATAAAAACTATTTATATATGATCAGAATTATTTTTTTTATGTTAATAAAATGAATTAAAATATAAAATAAAGATATTAATGGATCAATTATTACTAAAATTTATATTAACTTAAGAAAGATGATATACTAATGGATTTGAAATTGAGTTGATGACAATAAGATTAATTTGATAACATAAATGTCAAAATATCATGAGAGAAAAATCAGGAAATGGGAATTAAAATATCATGAAATAGATTAATTTTAGTTATTTTGAATTTATTACAAATAAACATACCATATAATTTAAATTAAACATATAAATATCAAACATGTATAATGAAGATCAAAATGAGAAAAATATTCCATTAATATGCGGGTAACATTTTGAGCAAAACCATATTTAATTTAGGTATATATTATATCAATGGCCATTGTAACACCTCCAAAATTCTAAAGGAATGTCATTTTATTCAATATCATTTATGAAACGAAATAGAAATAATGGAAACGATTATAACCAATAATGAATTTTTGATATATTAAATAATATAAATAAATTCAATATATTTTTTTTCTTTCAAAGCATGAAATTCATAGTTACATTATGTCGCACACAACAATGTGTTTCTTTGACATCATATGATACAAGGATGACCGAGTACTTCCAAATACAATTAATATTATTTTTTAAAATTTAAATATTCACATCGATGTTAAATTTGTGCTTGTAAATTTGATTAACAATGTAATGGAAATATATTCCATAATTTTTTGGATACCAATTAATTATAAATTAATATAAAAAATTTAATATATTGGAAATTTTATGATAAGAAACTATTTTATAGGAATAAAAGTGTTTTATATTTAGAAATTAAATTAATAAAATATATTAAATAATATAAAAGTAATATATATATATATATTAAAATTTCAATAATTTTTTTACATTCATCCAATATATTTAATAATCATATGAAAAGAACAAATCTATTTCACCCATAAAAAAATTTCCCTAAAGTTTGTTTTTTCTCCTTTTAATGGTGCATATGTTTTTGAAAAAATACACACTATTATAAATGTGATTTAAAAATATTGATTTTCTAATTTAATTATGAGTTTCTAAATTAACTTAAGGTGAATTATATTTTATATTTTGATGAAGTTTTATTTTTTGATGAATATTGAAAAATGATGAATTATAATTTAAAAAAATCATTTCATCAAAATAATAAATATTGTTTAATTATATTTTAATTTTTTTTAAATTAAATAAATTAAATTATAAAACTAATAATCTGATATCTTTTATTTTAATTAATTTCATATTTAAATTGGGTGAAAGTACGTTGTAATATATATAACAAATAATCTTTAAAAAATATCTTTCTTATTTGGTCTGTGGGAATAATTTTTATTTAATATTTATAAGTTTTATAAAAAAATATTATGAAAAATGGATTAAATGTTTCTATTAATGATAATTTATTATCCATAAAATGTTAAATGTAATTAATTTTTTAAAATTATACATTAAATATAGTTAAAATTAATTATATCGTTTAAAAGAAAAACTAGTATATGAAGGGACAAAACATTAATCATAATTAGCAGCATTGTTAATAAAAATTTCCATCAACCATATGATGGAAATATTTCAATGATGTGACTTATATAATATAGTTTCTTTCATTATTGGAGAAAATTTATATGTAAATATTATGGGTTGAATTCCCTCTTTTAAAAATTAACATGTTTGTCACACACCCTATTTGTAAAAGATACCCTCATTTCCCCCTTTTCACACCTCTTAGACTAAATGGGTTTGGAAAATCCATGACTGTATAACTCCCAAAATTTCCCACCCTGATCCAAAAATCCATATCTTATTATTTAATCCATTATTTGATATCATTAATGAAAAACAAAACTGAATACATGGAGAAGAGGGAATGATCTTCTAAAACCCTAGATATTACATTACATTTTCTATAATCATAAACTATTTATATATAATCATTATAAAATAACCTAGGTATTTTAAATATAATTATATTTATTTATATTAAGGTTATTACTCTCAAGTACACATACTTGAATCAAAGTGGTTATAAAATATGTATTCTTATGTACAGTGGACTATTGCCTCATGAAATGACATTGTTTGTTCCTCCATTACCACCACTAATCGTTTGTAATTACTATATATTTATATTTTATATGTCATATTTATGATATTTATAATATTATATTCTTAAATAATTAATATATAACAAAAAAAATCATGTTATCTATTTTGTGGGAATATGATAATGTCGTTCATGTGTACGGAGGACTACGGTCCCATGTAGTGATGTGATGCATTCACACATTACATGGAATATATTATGTATGTTTTTAACAAAAATACATGATATATTTAACATAATAATGATACGGTAATGATAATATATATATTTATATATATAATTATATTTTCTTTTTATTAATATGATAATACAATAGAAACATCCTTCATATGTTTGTACGTCCTACAGTCTCCCGGATGAATGTATAAACTTTCCTATCAAATTTATTTTATCGATATCTATAAATAAATATATAATAAATTAATAAGATATTTAAATCATGGTTCACTTTCTGGAAATGACTAAATCATGATCTATGTAGAAGGGATATAAAATAATATGACAAGCATAAATGAAAAATCATGCAATTTGCACTGAAACATTGAACATAATAAAATATAATTATCAACCGGATGGGAATATATTATAAATTATTCTTATATGATATTATAATTATATATATGGATCATTAAAATGTTAATATTATTCAAAAATACATTTTAATTTAGTTTAACGGTCGTTCATCCAAAAAGAATCATGAAAAAAATGATATCATCTCAATATTATTTCATTAAGGCATACATTTATGTTATGCTACTTGATTATTTTATATGGTGTATATACTACACCTATAATATTATATATCATTAATAAATCATTCCTCATGGTATTTTGATTTTCAATTTTAATTAGATCATCTATTGATACATTTACATTATGTTACCAAGTGGTAAATAGATTTCATAACCTAATTAATTTTCATTGGGTTATATTAGTTCCTCATTATTGTAAATATTTTATAATTTTGTGTTTAATTTATTATTAAAATATATTTATGTATTTCAAATTATTTTATGTGGAAATACATTATTTAAACATAATCGAATAGTTTTTTAATGTTTTAGTTCACAATTTCATTATTATAAATATTTTTTTAAAATTCCATTAAATAAAATTTTATGATAATTTTTTAATAATTTTTTTTCTTCAAATATATTTATTCATTATATTATTCACTGGTAGTACCATTTTTTACACATGTTGTAAATAAATATTATTGAGATCAAATTTTTATAAAAGTCAACTCCACTTCACTCTTTAGTTGGATATCAATTTTCATATAATACAATGTTTTTAAAAAATTTTAAAATGTATTCCCTTTATCCAAATTTTTTTTTTATTAAAATATTTTATTTCTAATTTCAAATTTTTACAAAATTTTATCAACATAGAATTCATTTAACATTCCCAAAAAGGATCATTTATATCTATTTTCCCATGAAAAATTAATATTCTTTATAGCATGTAAAAAAACATCTTACCAAAAAGATTTAAATTTATAATAATTTCCATGGAAATATTAGAGATTATTTTAAAAAAATTAAAAAAATTATTTATAAAAATATAAATATTAAATGGAAATTTTCTCTAAAATATTTGTAAAGTATTTTTTCTTTTAAATCAATGGAAATCTCTATTATTCTTAATCCAATGCGTATCTATGAAATTTATACCATCCTTATTCATCCACTTGATATATTGTGATTATTTTTGGAAAATATAGTATTGACAGTCCCTTAATTGATTCATTTTTTTCATTAACTTCCCTAAGAGTTATTCACCTTCTTGGGATCATTGAAAATTAAATTTCTCCTAATTATCCATATCATTTTTTATATATATGATTATTTACTAAACTATATTAAATTTTTACATACAATATTTTTATTTAATGATAATTGATTAACTAGTAAAATATTTTTAAATATCCATATTTATCCCAAATAATATATTAGATAAGGAACATTTTTCCTAAATTAAATCTATTATTTGATATATCTGGAATTCATTGGTCATGAAAGATATGGTTTGGGGACCAATAAATGCAATCTATTAAATTTATAAGTAGAATCATGGGATTAATCAACTAGATTGCATTAGGTAATGTGTTTTCACTAAGTATGTTTTATATCATATAGTGGGATGATATTGATGATAAAGATATCATGTTCTTCAGAAACATAATTTCTAATAAGTAGTAATTACCTTAATTTAGTATTATGTTATTAATATCTAGGATATTTTCAATATGTAAAAATATTTCAATTCATATAATTATCATTTTATTAATTAAATCGCATGAGTTTTCATTTATATTATTTACCATATTTATTAAGACATATCTAGTTATTTAATTTGAATGTTGGTTTTGTTATTTACCATTCTATATTGATTATCCCATTTCAGTTATTTAACTAGAATGTGTGTTCAATTAGTTACCTTTCAAGGTTGTCAATTTTCATTAATTCATTGCTACTTACATTATGTTTAACCCATACTATGAATTTTATCACACAATCTTAATTTTCCTTTTCCTAGTAATTCCATGTAGTTTACTATGACTGATATATTGGGATATTTATATTGAATAACATTATTCATGAATGAAAAGAACTATTTTAATTTATTAATTCTAAATTTTATGTAAGACACATATATGTATCAAGTTTACCAATACTACTAAACTATTCAATAAATCAGATGTGATTCTATTTATATTATTCCAATGAAATGGTAGTTGGAACCAACATTGGGCATTTGGTATCTGGGTCACTACAATTTGTATCAGAGTATGTTTAATAAAAATATTGGGAATGACATTTCATAAAATTTAAATTAGGGAACACAACCCTATTATTTACTTTCATGATAAGTATAGAATAATATCATAAATTTTTTTATAGTTGATATAATGTGGGTTTTCATTGGAATATACCACTATATAGATACTATATTTGGATGTGGTTGTGGAATAGATTTACCATGGTGTAAAAAATCCAATATGGGAATATTTGGATTGAATTAAGCATATATTGGTTCATTAATAATCTCTTTATTGCACACATGGTTTCAAACTATTAGGTTATCTTCGTTGGATTTTTTACATATTCATTGAAACAATTATGATGTAATTCAATATATGGTGAAAATAAATATCCAATATCAATTATTAGGTTTTTTAGATTGAAAAAAATGTATCGTGAATTATATTTACTATAAATGATTGTATGGTTTTCCAACTCTGATTATTATTAATCAAATTATTCATTCTTGTTTTATAGAAAGTATGGAACCCAAAAGAATAACATTAAATTATAATATATAGGAGAAAATGTGAAAATGAGAAACCAATTAATGTTTTGATAGGATTAAAAGATATAAAGTTTATTCGTAATTTTTTTTAATGAACATTAATTAGCGAAAGATATCATAATCACCACCCTAACCCAAAAAAGGAAAAAATTGAATTTGGTAAGAGGTTGAGTGGTTGATAAAATGGATCATAGAAGGATTGATTTCCATAATTCAAGAAATATAGAAGGGGAAACCCTGTATGGTATTTTAGTGGATCATGGATATGATTTCTCGTGGAATTGAAGGAAATAAAGTATTGAAATTCCAAGAAAAAAACTGAATGATGAAAGGAAAAAAATCCTCATTCTATGTATTGATTTAAACTTTTTTACTTGATTATGGGAAACATGTGCATTTGATAATTAAATTACCACTTCTAAAAGGTAATACCAATACCATTAAAGGACCTATGATAAACTAAAATGACCAATGTTTTATTTATTGTGATTTAAAAAATAAATATTGATGTGTTTTACTAATATTATATTGGTTACAAGAATAATGAAACATCAATAGATTCTGATAAATTTTCAAATGGAATGATAATTAATTAAAATAAGATTTATGAAGACTGTAATAAAGATTATAATATTTAAAAGAAGATAAAATTATTAAACACCTCTTTTTAGGTTTTATGTAATGAGATTCTACTATGTTAAGGACATTTGGGAGAAATTTAGTGCATATATATATATATATGAATATTTTTTGAGAAATAATAAATTTACATATTACAGTCATATTTTTAATGGTATTGAAATACATTAATGATAATATGATCAATAATAACATTTTTTCAATAGTCAAATAATATTATAAGACTTTTTCAATAAATTTTCTTGTGTTGAAATCATTCATAAAAATTCATCTTAATGATTACATTTATTTTAATGATTTCAATCATATTTTTGGTAATATTATAAGGATAAATATTAACAAATTATAAATCCTATATATTGGGATACAACACATCACATACAGATTAGTCTTAGGATTTGAACCCACAACCAAACGACGATGATTCTTTAATGAAAAGCACAAAATTATGGACTGTTGTGGTTAATATGTAATTGTTTTTTGAAAATAAATTGAATAATAAATATTAATGTGGAAAAGGTAGTTTTACATTTGAGGTCATTGATTTAGTTATCGATAATAATATTTATCAAAAATAGCTATAGTAATATAGAAATACCTTTCACTATTTTATGAAACATATGATCTTTTAAAGTTAATTTTAGTTCTTTAGGAATAACAAAATAAATTTTTTATATTAATTTTATAGATTAAAAAATATAATCAAATGAAATGTATGAACTGGTTAGTATTAAATAAATATATATCATGTATGTAAATTTCATTATATACATGTGCATTGATAGAATTCATCCCTATTAGAATGATGGACATCAAATAAAATGATGTCTTATTACTACCATTTAGGAAGACATAAAAGACTTTTTCATTCTTATTTTATTTACTGATTTCTATCCCCCAACATTACATTGGTAATTCTCATTATTCAGTTCAATGACCTCATTCACTCCCTATATTCATTTATTCTTCCATCCAAATCTATATCACCACTTTCCATTAATTATCTCATATGTAGAACCTGGTTTCATGATATTCTATGTGACCATTCTACATAACATTCACTCTTTTTAAGAGAATATTTTTATTAAAAATTTTAGGTTGCGTGTTTTACAAAAAAATCTAATCTCAATACCCTATTATCAAGATATAGTTTAATTGTTCAGGGGTCAATTTATTTATGATGGGTAGAGTGTAACACGCCAAAAATTCTCAAAGAAAAAAAATTTATTTAGTAGTGTATGGAACGAAAAACAAAAATAGAATTGAATATAACCCATAAAAAAGATATGATATTTTATTTTTTTGAGATAAATTCAATATATTCTCTTTCTTTCAATTCATGAAATATCATGTTATCATTCGCTTCACGTAATAATGAGTTTCTTCGAACGCTTTCATTATATAGAAGAATGATTTCTTATGAATAATATTAATAAGGTAATTTAAAATGAGAATAATCTTATAGATGTTAAATGGGATGGTATAAATTGGATAAAATAAATTATTAAAATTTAAGGTTGAATTCATTGCAAATCAATTAATTATAAATTAAATTTGAAACCAATTAAATATAAAGGAATTGTATTCATAAACTATTTTTATGTGCACAAAGGAATATTACACTAATAAATTAAATTAATAGTATTAATGTAATATATATATTATATATTCAATAATTAATTTTTAAATTACTTGAATATATTTTCTGTCTATAAGATGGTATCAAATTCAATTTTACTTATAAAAGGTGAATTTTTCTTAAGACAGATTTTCCATCATTGAATGGAGAAATTGTTTTAGATTCAAATACTTAATAAATTATGAACATTATGAGAAAAAAAATTGATTTTAAAATATTATTGTACAAATTATTTTATGTAGTATTTTTGGAATATTTATGTGTTGTTTCATTTTTTGATAAATATTAAAAAATAACGAATTTTAATAGAAAAATGGTTATTTATCTAAATAATTTATAATATTACCTTATATATTGAATTGGGTTTAATGTTTAAATAGTAAATAAATAAAAATATTAATATAAATTATGATATATTAATTTATTTAATATTTAAATTTGATATGAAAATAGTGTGATCTTTTCAAAATTTTCACGTTAAAACATTATTCTCATCGTGTATGTGGGATTAAATTTTATTTAATGCTTTTCATTATTTTGGATTGAATTTGGGAAATTTTAATTCATATTGGGAATATTAATAATATGTAATTAAAAATAATTTAATCTTAAATTTCTACAAAAATAATTACTCAAAGAAACTTAAATTATTTATTTTGTGTATGAGAAAAATGATTTTTCCAATGGACTAATATTTTGACGAAATTGGAAATTGATCTTGAAACATTTCCAAAACACATTTTATTTATTTATATATATATATATTAGATATATTATTTTATATGGTTGTTTTCATTATTGGATATACATATATTTTAAAAATGATGGCTAAATTAAGTCTTTCTGAAATTTAGAATCGTGTCACTCACCGAACTTATAAAAGGCCTCACCCTCTCCCCCTTCAAATCACCTCTCAATCCACTTTATATCATACAAGGCCTTCCCAAATAACATTCAAATGTACCTACCCCAATCCTAGATTTTAAATATTGGTATGAATGAAAACATGATATGGAATTAGTGAAAACCTATATAGTATACCAAAGAAAGTGGTAATGATCTTCTAAAAGTTTTTTTATTTTATTTCATTATCGACCACCATCAATTAATTTTATATCATTATTTTACAATAAACAATGTATCATCATTATGATGAGATATTTTTGTTAATTATATGACCAACAAAACCACAAAATTCAATAAAAATATATATGAAATCATTATTCTTTTATATAGTGGATTACTACCTCCCAAACTGATATCATTCGTTATTCCATTACAACCATTCATGGTTTTATATTATGAATTAATTTTAGTATATATATCATAAATATTATATTTAAATTTTAACTAATATTATTTAATTTTTATATAATAAATACCTTCACTCTTCAAAGTTTGTAGAGGTATGACAACGTTGTCCATGTGTATGATGGACTATCACCTCATGAAGCAATGTGATGTGTACCAACATTACATGGAATGTATTAAGGGTAGTTTTAATGAATATATAACATATTTTTAACATAATAGATATTATTTGATGATAATATATATATATAATTTAATTTCCTTTTCTACAACAGGATTAGACAATGGAAACAGGGTTCATGCGAACGTATAGCCTACCGTCTCAATTAACGATGTATTTCATTTCATATCACCATATTTTATGGATTGAAACATTAGAAGGAAAAAGTTATATATTGATTAAAAAAATCATTATGATATAAAAAATATCATATTAAAACATATAATACAAAATCATATAATCTTGTGGTTGTTTATAATTGAAAAGGAAATGACGTTAATTTGTGAGGAGGTAGTTTGTACCACACATGAATAATGATTTTGTAACCAATCATATGACCGAAAAAACTTATTTAGGTTATTACATTAAAATAAAATAATTTAATAATATTTTAGATACTTTGTTTATAATATATTATTTTTTTAATAATAATTTAATGAGGGGGATGTTGAAATAAAAAAACTCTTTATTAGGGGTGTTAATTATTTTCAGAAAGCTTCTCTAGGTTTTCAAAAAAAATGCATCATAGGACTTCTTTATTAAAAAGTTATCAATTATCGGATCATATTAAGAATATAATTATGTGATTTGGGATGTTATTGGGATAAATAAATTTTTTCATATTTGTGACAATGAGAATATATTGGGTCGCATATTATAAGTGAGGTGAGTGGAACACATATAATTTTTGACTAAGAAAAAAATTACCAACATTCTTCACACACCATCGGGACCAAAAATGTACCATTAGAGACTCTAAATGATATAAATTCTATATATGGAATTAAAATTTGTTTTTTATAAGATTTTTTTAAATTTTAACTCCTTTTAATTTAGTTTAACCCCTAGTAATCCCATTTTTATGGTAATCATAACAAATATTTTTTAATATTTTTATAATTTCTCATAAATAATATTAATTTAAACATCATGTTAATATAAATTTTTATTTTACTAAACATGGAATAAATTTTTCAAAATTTTATTATGATCTGATTGAAATTTAAATATTTTATTATTCTAATATATGTGATGAGAAAGGATGTTTTCAAAGAGAAATTTTTTTCAAATATTTAAAAGGTTTGTCATTCAAAATTTAAATTTAAATCATTTCAAATTAACTGAAATATATAGTGTGATATATCATTTTGGGAAATTTTCTTTTGGAAATATTTAAATAATATATATATCATATACATTTTTTGAACAAAATTTTAGTTTTAAAAAACTTGTAATTTTTACTATTCATTGAAAATTTAGTAATTTATGAAATATACCATAAATTAAAAACTTATAATTTTTATATTTTGAATCCAAGAATTATTTTTATTTTGAGAAATAATTTTTCCAAAAGTGGAGGAATTATTTTTTTAAATATCTATCAAAAAATAAAAGAAAACTACTTTTTTGAGTAATATATCACCCCATAATAAAAATTAATTTATTCTTATATATAGACTTAAAACACATAACATTTATTATAGAAATGTTTTTTATTATATTTAAAATTAATTAAATTAAAATAATTCACAATTTTTTATATTTTATTTTTTTGAAAAAACATTTTTTTCATAATAATTGTTTTCTAAAAATTTTATGTAACGTTCCGACCCCAGTTATCCAGAGTCGGTACATTATTACATAACATTGGCATGATCGCAAGAAAGATCAAATCTGGAAAGACTGATTAGTTTAGTAGCTTTGCAATAACTAGATACATTAATAAATCATACATTACATTATAAAATGAAAACTACAACAACATAGTCTCCCTGGTCCACACTCATATCCCCACATACTATCCCAGTAAGTCATTCATATATTACTTTTTCACATTCTTGGAAAAATAAAACATTGGTAGGGGTGAGCTCAAATTCCCAGTAAGGATAACAATATAGGAGAAACTTTCATAAATAAGAATAATCATTTATGGAAATATATTACTAAAAAAAATCCTTTTAAACTTGAACTTCAACATAATATGGCAGAAACAAAATGAAATAATTCCATTAAATTATTCACATGGATATTCTACTAATCGAATAATCACATGCAATATCAATAACCACTTTCACAATGATTGAATGCATAATGTTAGACTATCATAACAACATATCCAAGGCCTTGTGCCAAGACTACAAATAAGATTTTGTCAAGACCTTGTGCCAAGAAACTAGTTTGTCTCATTAGACCTACCGATGCATCTATGAGCTATAGCGGGCTCCACCCATCACTTATTAAGTCCAATTCATTCTTCATATGAACAGTTTTAAACATAACATAAACATTCGTATTAAAACTAGCATATGAAATGTCAATACTTTCTTCATAAACCATGAATGGGATAAAAATAACACATCCACAGTCAATCATATCACAAAACCATCAATAAAATATGGATGTTTTGTATCATAATAAATCAACTCCAAATAAACATAAAATCTATCAAAGGGTGTTGACATAGATGAAATTAAAAATCTTTTTGGAGAAATATCTCATTCTATTATGAAATAATTTAAGAGTCATATATTTATAAAATAAAAAATTTTCTTTGAAAATAATCTTATAATCTTTTAAGGTAATCTTCAAAGATTTTTTAACAATGGAAAATAGCTGCACCCACCATTTCAGTTAAAAAAACAATCTTACCTTAATTCTGTCGAAAAGATTAAAAAAGACCTTGTTTTGAAAACGATAGAAACATTCCTTAATAAAATTTTTATAAAAAGTCAACAAGGGTATAAATGACTTTATCCAATAGTCATTATAATTGTATAGATTATTTTTAATACATTTTTAAGAAACATGGATGTGGATTATAAAGAGGTCCCAGTAGATAATTATATATAAACAACCTCAGATAATGAAGAGATTATGAAATAAATCCTTACCTTGTACTTTTCCATGGATGAGGGTAGGTTAACCTCCTGTATAATGGTGAAATAATTGTTATTAAATTATACAAGAGTCATATACATTAATGTTATATTATATATGAGCTTTTAATATTGCTTTGTTAATAATATCATAGTACTATCGTCGTTTCGGGTGTTAACTTACTCATTTTATTTTATATGTTTTGTTACATAAGCCGTGTTTTTCATGGATAGGTTGTATCTTATTAATATCCAGAATGATATTAAGTCATTAAAAATTATTATTATTAATCAAATTAGAAATAGACTTGAATGGATACGATGGTGAATAAATCTCATCGCGTTCGTGGAGACGGTATTCCGTACGTAAGCACAAGTGACAATATCATCCTTTTGATATTAAAATAATATATAATTGGATAGTATATCACATATACATAATCATTATCATGTTATATTTATTATTTACATGATTGAAACATAATTACAATACCAATCCAAATAATAATATGTTGAATAACAATTACACCACGACGTGGAGACCATAAGTCGTACGTATGCACGTATGGTGACATGTCATTAAAAGGATGGATAGAATACAGAATATGTTAGTACCATATTTATAATAACATAAAAGTTTATATAAGATATTGGAGTTATTATTTTATAATGGAAATAATAATTAATGAAGAAGTTGAAGAAGAAAGGAACTTGAAAGAGGGTGGTGAAAACATTACCTCTTCTTTGGGTTATTCCTTTTGATTTGATCAAAATGGATCCATAGGATGGATTTCGTATCAAACTAAGGCCTCTAGTTTCATGTTAGGGATGTTGAGAGAGTATTTGAATAGAGTTTTTATGAGCCAAAAGGCTTTTAATGTGTGAATTAGTTAAAAAGGAATGTGCCCATTTATAAGAAGGGTGAGGGGAACCTTTGGAAAAGCTAGAAATATTATTTTATAATAAATTCATATTCGGTTTATAGTGGCTCAAAAGTGGATTATTTATAGGTTAAGGTGGTGATGTGTTGAAAAACACTCAACCAATAGGTTTTATACTTGTTTGGGTGACTATATTAACCTTATATTTTAGTTTTTAACACTTAGTTAATTAGTTTATCAATTACCATGTCACTTTGTATTTATACATTATATAGTTAATAAAAACACTATATACATCCAAGAGACCCCCAAGTGGTCCATAAATGATACACCTATCATTATATAAGTCTTTTGGCTGAACCTTAGATTTTTAGGAATTTAATATTAATTAATAATATAATATTTGTTTTAAAAACTCTTTTATGTCAATTTTGACACTATTTGGTATTTTGTTTTTGATAAATTCATAACAGCATTATTATTTCGAAAACAATTCCTATAAACAATAATAATATGTCATAGTAAACCAAAGTATTATTTTAATTTATAAAATGTTTCAAATTACATTTATTTTTTTATTTATAATATTAATTATGCTAATTTTTCATTAATTTGGTAATTACAGCATCACCATTCTGTCATAAATAAATTAAATTATATAATGTCTAAAAATTAAAAATAAAATACTGTTCTACAGGAAATCGTTTTAGCTTTCTAATTAATATTTATTTCCGAAATTCCAACATATATAACTTTATGTAAAAATTGTTTTTCTAAAAGATATATGTTTATGTAATGTTTCTATTTATTTTAACTTAATTAAAATAAAGTGTCCCTATCACCTAAAAGTGGCTCCATGGGGTCCAAAAATCGACCCAAAGATGCCCATGGTTGGAAATGTATACACCAATATGGTTAGGACATGTTTTAGAGTAATTTATTATTATTAGAATATTATTTCTTAACCCTTATTTACTGGATTTACCCTTTAACCATGGTAAATAAAATATTTACCGAGGTAATTATTCAAAATGTATAAAAATAAAAGATACCTATTTTCACAATTTTTAAATCCTGATTCAAAATATTAAATCCATTTTTCCAATGTCATTATATATAAGTGGCAGAAATCAATTTAAAATTAATTCCCATTTTTAAAACAAAATTCGTGTTTTTAAGAGACAATAACTATCAAAAGATTGACACTTGTTCATTTCCGGTTTAATTGTGAAATTATGTATAATGACTAACATTGTATCAAATAGTGAAGATATATTCTAAATGTACTTTGAAACAATCAAATTCATAATTTATCACTATTAATTATTTTGATAAAAAAAGTTGTTTTTTATTAATATTTAGTAATATTCACTATTTATCAAAATATAAATGTTATCCGAAAAGTTCCAAAATTTTACCCTTGGCTAATTTTGATATTCTGAATCCAAAAATGAAGTCCATTTTGAGAGATAAAATTTATAAAATTTCAAAAAGTGGGTATTAATATTCATAACAGGTAGTTTTATTGGTTGTGGTGTGTGTTAGAACACGATGTTGCGTAAAACACACACGATTGTATTATTCAAAGAGAAACGTACCATGGAAGCATGGGGTGTTATATTCTACCCTCCATAAAATAATTTCATCTTCAAAATTTCAAGAATATTATAGCATAAAAAGACTCGGGTGTTTCTTCATCATAAGTTTTTCGGGTTCCCACATTACCTCTTCCATCTTATGGTTTCTCAATAGAACTATTACCAGATGAGTCGTCCGGTTTCTCAACACTTGTTCCCTGGTATCAAGAATCCTGATGGGCTCTTCAAAATAAGAAAGATCGAGTTCCAGTTCTAATTCCTCGTAAGTGAGTACATGCGTTGGGTCAGGCATGCTTTTCCTCAATAGTGATATGTGGAATACATCGTGAACTTTGGAGAGATTTGGCAGCATTGCCAAACGGTAAGCTACAATACCAATTTGATTTAGAATTTTGAAAGGTCCGTTGTACCTGTGACTCAATATACCCTTCTTACCGAAACGTATAACTCCCTTCCATGGAGATACCTTCAAGAAATCATGTTCTCCTACCAGAAATTCCAAATCCTTCCTTCGGTTATCGACATTGCTCTTCTGACTACTTTGAGCTACTATGATGTGGTTTTGGATTACCTTCACCATTTCCATCATTTCCTCCACAAGTTCTGGGCCTACAAGTTTTCCTTCACCAACTTCATCCCAACATGTTGGTATGCGACATCTCTTTCTATACAACGCTTCATATGGTTCTGTCCAAATACTTGAATGGAAGCTATTATTATCGGAAAATTCTACCAGAGGTAAATATTGATCCCACATACCCTAAAAGTCAAGTGAGAAAGATCTCAACATTTCTTCAAAGTTTTGAATAGTCTGTTCTACTAGTCCATCTGTTTGACGGTCGTAAGCAGTGCTCAAACAAAGTTCAGTATCCTAGGCCTTCTGAAGACTCTTCCAGAATCATGAATTAAAACGGGGATCACGATTCGAAACAATTGATAGGGGTACTCCATGAATTCTCATAACATCATTAATATATAGTCTTTCTAGCCGTTATAGTTGTAGATCATCTCTTATGTCAAGAAAATGTGCTGAATTGGTAAAATGATCAACAATAACCCAAATTTCATCGTTCATTCTAGGATTATTTGGTAGTCCCATGACAAAGTCCATCGTGATATTATCCCATTTCCACTCAGGTATGGGAAGAGGTTTCCATACTCCACCAGGCTATTTCCTTCCAACTTTTACTTGTTGACAAACTATACATCTTATCACAAAATTAGAAATCTCCCTCTTCATGTTGTCCCACCAAAAATGTTCCTTCATATCTCTATACATTTTGGTACTCCCTGGGTGTATATGGAAATTGGAACTATGAGAATCGTCCAGTAAATCTCTTTTTAAATCAGGTATATTGGGAACACAAAGTCTCTTCCCAATCATCAAAATTCCATCTTCATGCACAAAGTCATTCAATCTCCCAACATTCATAGCTTTAATCATCTTTTGAAATTCTTCATCACCTCTCTAAGAACGCTTTATCCTTTCTAGTAAAGATGGTTTGGCAACCATTTGAAAAAGAATTGATGTTTCACCTTTCATGGTGATTCCCATATCCATCTTCAATAGATCTATGTATATAGGATCCTTTTTTACTCTCATCTTGTTCAAAATTCCATGATCTTTTCTACTCAAAGCATCTTCCACCTTATCGGCTTTCCTCGATTGTTAGTGTATCGTGTAATCATAATCCATGAGTAGTTCAAGCCATCACATTTGGCTCATGTTGAGTTCTTTTCGTGAGATAAAATACTTCAAACTTTTGTGATCAGTATAAATTTCACATTTTTCACTATAGACGTAGTGTCTCCATATCATCAAATCAATGATCACAAATGCTAACTTGAGATCATGAGTAGGATAGTTTTGTTCTTGAATTTTCAACTGTCGTGATGCATAGGCAATAACCCTATCATTCTGCATAAGGACACAACCAATTACTTTATTCGTTGTATCACTACAAATAACGAACCCATCATTCCCCGATGGTAGAGTCAATATAGGATAAATGACTAATATTCACATCAGTTCTTCAAAACACTCTTCACACTCTTTTTTCCAGACAAATTTAACACCTTTACATGTGAGCATTGTTAATGGGTTAGCCAAATGGGAAAAATTATAGATGAAACATCGATAATAACCTGCTAAACCAATAAAACTGCAAACCTCAGTTATACTTGTAGGCGCTTTCCATGAAAGGATTGCATTGGTCTTAGAAGGATCAACATAGATTCCATATTTAGGGAAAATATGACCAAGAAAAGAAATCTCCTAAATCCAAAATTCACACTTGCTAAACTTCTCGTATAATTCATGTCTTCTCAGAGTCTTCAGGATAATTCGCAAGTGATTTTCATGATCTTCATAGATTTGAGAGTATACCAAGATATCATCAATAAATACACCAAAAAATCATCGATATATTCCTTGAAAAATTTATTCATTAGATCCATTAATACAGAGGGTGCATTATTCAATCCAAAAGGCATAAGTATAAACTCGTAATGCTCGTACCTGGTTCGAAATGTTGTCTTCAGAATGTCTTCCCTCTTCACACACAAATGATGGAATCCAAATTGAAGGTTAATCTTTGAAAAGTATTGATCTCCATGCAGTTGGTCAATTAAATCTTCAATGCGAGGTAGGGGATACTTTTTCTTTATTGTTATGGCATTGATTTCCCTATAGTCAATATATAACCCCATATATCCATATTTCTTTTTATCAAAAAGAACAGGGGCTCCCCATGGAGAAACACTAGGGAGAATAAATATGTTATTACTCAATTCCTCTAGTTTTTTCTTTAGTTCAAATAATTCTACAGTGGCCATTCTATAAGGGGTCTTCGATATAGGCCTTGATCTAGGAATTAAATCAATAGAAAAACTAAACTTCTCTACTGAGATCCATAATTAAGGAATAATTACAGAATACCTTCAGTGGCTTGGATCTATCTTCTTTTTCAGAATTTATTTAGAACAGTGATAGAGCATTAGACTTGGTTAGGGTTCATTCAAAGATAACCAATGATGCTCAACAAGAGATCTCTAAGAAAATAGATTTGTATCTTTCCCGGATTTTCTCTAAAAGTGACATGACAGAACACTTTAGATATCTTGTGGAAAATCTGAGAATCCATCTGGTGACTCAAGATTTTAAAGCTCATGTTCAGAAACTTTCAATGTTCACCAGATTGTTGGAATGATTTCTGGAGAATAATGATGATTTTGAAAAGGATATGCAGTATGGTGGTGAAATCATTACCGATTTCATCTATCTTTTAAAGTCATATCTTCATGTGCAGAGTACTGCTATAGTTTCTCCAGCAACTACACCCCTTAGTCCTGGACTACCTTACATTGCATCAACTACAATGACAGTTAGCCAAGCCCTTTCACAGATCCAGCCAGTCATTCTTGACCAACCTAAGCATAGATCTTCTACTGATCCTACATTGGCTCCTTATGTTTTTGAAGGTCTACCCTTATCCTCATTGTCCACCACTTCTATGCCTTATTCTACTTCAGCATCAGCTCCTGCTGCTGATAAAGGAAAGGAAACAATGGATTCCTAGAGAGTTTACCAACTGTTTTTCTTTTTGATGGGATTTCATTTCTTGTTTACAATTTGTACTTCTCATATACTTTGTATTATAAATCATTTTCTTAATGACAACTGCCGAGTTTCATTTATTTTTCTCTACTTTTTGATAATCTCAAAAGGGGGAGAAAAACCTACAGGTATCAGTTCTATAATAGTATAAATGGGGGAGAAAAACTGCAAGTCTATGTTCTATAATGTTTTTTATATGCTGGTATCTATAATATTACATGTCTTTTATATTCTGCCTATTTATAATTTGTGATCATCAAAAAGGGGGAGATTTTTGGACTCCTCATGTGTTAATCATGTTTTAGTAATCACAAATATCATTACTATTAATTAATCTTGTTCTTCAGTGCACATCTTACTAATGATCTTCAAACTCAACAATAGGTGCATATCATGTTTTTATAATAACAAATCTTATGGATGTTAATTACTCTTTACATGTTTTATGCATAATCACAATTATCTCATATATTATCTATAATGATTAACCTTAACCCATATTCTGCATATCACTGTCTTAGTCCCAAAACAGATTTTTTGTCTAAGTATGGAGACAGTGTGAAGGACTCACCGTGACCAGACACCATGATCAGACACCATATCCCAGACACCATGAAGGAATCACCGTGACCAGACACCGTGACCAGACACTGTGACCAGACACCTTAACCCAGACACCGTGAAGGACTCACCGTGAACAGACACTGTGACCAGACACCGTGAAGGACTCACCGTGACCAGACACCGTGACCACTCACCGTAACCCAGACACCATGAAGGACTCACCGTGACCAGACACCGTGACCAGACACCGTGAAGAAGTCACCATTTCCATGATCACTGTGACACTGTTTCTTAAGCTTTTTTCAATATTATTTTAAATAATGCTAACGGCCATATTTGTTGTTTTTAATGAAATTAATTTTATTTAATGTTAGTTGTTGGCCTGACAGGAAACCGTATCTCGTACCTATGAAAATAGAATCATTCCTACTGCCAGAGCTTGTTGAATATAAAGAAGATTGAGCTGCATTATAGAATATACACACGCGCTTGACACGTCTCGACACGTATACTACAATACATACGAGATTTGTACTGAACTGAAGAATAATTCGGAGCACAACTGTGAAGAACATAATGCACGATCCTGAAAGAAGTCCCATACATGAAATCCTACATTTACGAAGAACACACGATGAATCAAGATACTATAGAACATAAAATGAACTAAGACACACTGTTTTTCAACAGGAAAACTAGAGAAGGACTCTGAATCATTCATGCTCAATCCAACGAGTCCAGAGAAAAATTGACAATCACTAGAGCCATTTCTAAACTCTAAAACTCTGCTCTTTGATTCATTATTTACTTTTCGAGCAGTGTGTGTCATCTTCTGTATTTTTACACACACACTGTCTCCTGAACGTTAACTGGAAGATATGCAAATCCTCACTCAAACTATTATATCGTTTATTTCCCACTGGGATAGTTGTAGAGGTCGTGTGTGACCTGAACAGCTGGTTTTTTGTTGTTTTGTTTCCCACAAATAATAGTGGTAGAGGTCTTGGACCTGGAAAGTTTTTGTAAAACTGTTGTTAACCCCGATCCAGGGTGTGGATCAAATTCTTATATATATTTGATAGGACTAAGTCTTGGCTTGAGACTGAACCTCTTGTTATATCTGTTGTGCATCTTTTATTTAAGTTTAATGTATACGACCTATATTATATTTATTCCGCTGCTATTACTTTAAAATACACAATTATTTTGAAGCTACTTTTATAGTTATATTAGCAAGTGTTTACACTTATTGTAAATCAATAGATTAGTTTCAAAAGTTAGTTTGATCTTGTGATTAAACTAACTGAGACCTAATCAATATTTGAGAAGCTAAGTGAACATTTACAATCTATATAAATTCACTACAGTTTATCATATTTTATAAATTGAGGGATTTTAACTGGACAATATTTTAACAGAAATTTTAATTGGAACTCAATTCACACCCCCTCTTGAGTGTCCACTCCGACCAAAAATATCCACATAACAATGTAGCTATATTAGGCCTCTTCATGTTCTGGAAACCTTTATCATATAAAAATATAGTAAATCTGTTTTGGTGGAGAAATGGATATTTTTCTTTGGAAATTATTTATGTGTTTGGGAAGTAATAAAACATAGAAAGTTTGGGGGTTTATTTTATCATATGGTATACTCGTCAATAGTTTTTATTAAATAAAAACCCTATGTATGAGGTGGAAATGTAGATTATGTCATGGAATTATATTAGCAACCTTTTAATTTAAAATTTTATCCCTTTTAATTAAATAGAGAATATAAAGATAATATTATTGAGTGTTAGAAAGAAGGAAGAGGGAAATATATCAGTATATGAATACAATATTGTAAGGATAAGAACATATGATATGGAAAATGCATATAATTAATGAGACTGATCTAATATTAATTTATAGATTAATACAAAAGAATCAAATGAAACTATTCTACCTAACATTCTCTTCAAATGAGGATATATTGTCATCATCTCTCAAGAATGAGAAACAATTATCCAAAATCTAATATCTTGTTGAAAAAAGGGAAAAGGGATTATAGTGAAGAAAATGGATATAATGAAGGATAGTAAGATGTATTTCCATAGATTTTACAATTGGTGAATGATACACAGTATTAATTTCCTGAAGGTAATGTGATTTTCTTTCATGTGTGGAGAAAAATTCAATTAGATTCATGATTTCATGTGTAAAAATGTATCTCCCAGTGTGAAATTTTTCTGGTGTAAAAAGAAGAGTTACTATAAAAACTATTTTCCCATGATTAAAATGAATATTCCTTAGATGAAACAAATAGATCATGTTCTACTATATTCTTTTACTGTAATATAAGTGGAATGATGAATGTGATTTTGTATTTAGATTAAAAAATATGATTGATAAGTATTTTTTCAATATATATTCATGTTATAAGTGTCCTGAAACATATGAATATTCTACTATATTATTTTTTATACGGGGATCTGAGTGAAACTATTGATTTGTACCATGAACCAAGAAAACTGTTTAGTTGTACAATATTATTTTTAAAAAATATACCAATAAGGGAATAATAACCCTTAATATATTTCTAATGATTAGTGGAAAATGATTATCTATGATAAATAGAAAACTGGAAATAAATAATTAAATGGGATTGTGTCACTGATATTAAAAATGATTAGTGTCTTTATGAAAATGTAAATCATGAATGATTTTACAAAATTTTATGAATGATGAAATATATTTAATATTTAATTATTTTTTTAATAAGGAAATAGTTAAAACATAGAAGCATACATGTTTTAATGTTGGTTTTAAGGTAATCCATGTTATAACAATGTTTTAGAATAATATGTGATCTTGGAATTTTCATGTGGATTGAAAACATACATTATGGTTTCATTAGGATAGCTTTGTTTTGGAAATTTATTCACCATATTCCAAAAATATATATATTTTTTAATTTGGTCTCACAGATTTTGGTGGAGACTTATGGTTAAATTTATATTGAATAGTTGAAGATGAAACATAGATATTATGACATAAAGATAAAGTATGATCTATAAAATTTGAATATTTCGTATAAAACATTTTGATTTGTAAATAATTATGGGTTTTAGGAATGAATTTTGGAAATTATGATTTGTTAAAACTACATTAGGAATGGTATTTTTTCTCAAATATCAATTTCCATGAACAAGAAATGATGTTAATATAGATAAATCAAAACCAAAGGAATATTTTATGATTATTAAATGAATATAAATTATTACAGTTTATTTTATTTTTAAATTTATATGTATAATAAAAGAATCAATTCACTTTAATACAATGTACTTTGAATATAAATGTAATAAATTAACTTATTTATTACATAAATCGATGGTGTTTGCACTCTTTAATGATTTATGTTAATTTTTGTTTAAATAATTAAATTAAAATTATCTCCTTCATATTTTATTAATACATGTATGTTATTTGTCTCTTCCATGTCAATGTTTTTACAACCAACTGGTGTTCTCCAAATTTGAAACCTTGTTTTTTGTTAGCATAATAATTTCCTTTTATTATTTTTAAGAATAATACTTCTCAATACATTTTATGATATAGTTTTTAAAAAAATTAAAATGAAAAACCACGGACTGACTAGAACACGTATAAATTATGAGGAAGAAATTTTCTGAAAGTGGATAATGTTACTCACCTGGATTTTAAAATATCATAATGTTTTATAACATAAAAAACACACAACATTGAGTATAAACAAACCACAATATATTATTAAAATATTATTATTTAATGGGACGATTTTAACATGTATTTTTAAATAGAGGGAATGAGTATTATTCAAAAAACTATGAAATTTATATTCAATACACTTGAATTGATTAATACCTAAGAAATAGGTACATATATTGTAGAATTGTTATTATATGCTTCATAGAGTCATTATATTTGAAAAAACGATGTATTTATTTATGATTGATAATGTTAAAATATATTTAAAGAGCATGTATAAATTGTATAAAATAAAAATAATATAACTTTTTTATCATAATATCAAAATTATATTTCGAGGAATTTCATTGTATTTTTCTAAAAATATTGATCAGTTATTATGTTGTAGAAATAGGGATTTCTGTTTTAATATATATATATGTTACAAATATTGAAAAAGTTAAATTTTTTAAAATAATTTCAAATTATAATTTGATCCCTAATAATATTATTAATTCATTTATTTATTTGAATGAATATTATTTTGGAATAAACTATATAGAAATTATACAAGAAATGGAAGTTTTATAAAAAACTAATTTTCATTGAGATAATAATTATTTTTTATATTCAATAAATTTCTTCCACTGATAAAAATTGAATATTTGACACTAGATTCAATATTCAGAATTAGAATGTTCATATTTTCTAAACATGGCCCTATTATCATTGCCCAATATCAGTAGTAGGATTGGTAGAAATTACGACCATAGTAAAGTGTAATTCCTATTAATCATGGAAAAAACTAATTGTTAATGTAATAATTATTTAATCTAATATTTTTACATAATTATAATTTGACCATTATGAAATTATTCAGGAAATTTATTTTTTAAATAGAATCATTTCAATGAATATTCCCTATATAACATTAAAATCATATAACCTAACAAATTTTCAATATCATACTTTTTAATATGACATATAATGTTCTCATAGATACAGAATTATGTGGTAAAAAAATTAGAATTAATTATTTTTACAATGGTATTATATTAATAATAGTAGTTTATTTTTATTTTTTTGTGTTTAAAAAATTAACATAGACGTTTCTAAAATGATAATATATTATTTATTTTGATATGAGATTTAAGAAATAAAAGAATTTAAAAATATTAAGAGTGAAATGTTTTTATTTCTTTTTTATATCTCCTATGTATTTACATTACAGTTTATGGAGGTTTTGAATGATTAGTTTCAATCTTTCCTTTTTACATGATGTATTTAAATAAAAATGAATTAATTAGTGTCAGAAATTTTAATAATAATTTTTTATTATAAATAAAATATTTTATGTGATTTGAATTTTATAAGTGTCTAATATTGGGAAACATTGAATAATATATGGTATTAAACATCAACCATGGGGTGTTATTCAATTTATAAAGAAATGTAATCCCTTAAATGGTATAGAACATTAGTACAATCGTAACATTAAAAATGTTTAATGTGGGGGTTATAACTAAAAGATAAGGATGAAAATACAGAAATTGGAAATAATAAATTTTCAGAGATGTGTAGAACTAATTCTCTACCTATAATAAAATTATTTGAATTTGAATCCATTAATGCATGAAAAAAATTATTTATATTCATCTAGTATATTATCATTCCAGGATTCCCCCCTGCCCTCTCTTCTAAAAAGTCACCCATTATACGAATTAATCACACCAGAATGAGAGATATAGCTCAAAAACACTATCTACTCTTATTATAATAATCAGTACACATGCTTTCTAGGATTTATTATCCCAATGGACCAACCCTATACACCTTAAGAATAGGTCTAAATGACTTCCACAAAACAAGACACAATCATCTTTAACGATTCCATCAAGTTTATTAATTCATCTACACAGTCCTAAAATGTTGCAATAGCCCTACTATAGTCAACAATGTACCATTTATATACTATGATATTTATATTATTATTGAATAACCATTTTCCATAAAGTTCCATAATATGAAAAGGGAAAATATTTTTAGTGTACACATATGACTTACCATATCCATGTAGCCGTAAAATTCAGTTTTCATCCTTTTTAAATTGGATAGTTATAATGATGGAACTAAACATTATATATGATATTTATGACATTATTTTTCATCTATGATTATAATTTAATATTTTCATTATTAACTTCCAAATAGTTTGGGAATCAATAATTTCCATATTTTTCATCTGTTAACTACTACCTCCCTCAAAAGATGTCATTAATTTTTCTATTAAATTTTAATTTACGGTAACAATAATCGATTGGAATAATATATATTTATTATATGATATAATAATAAATCTTTAATTGTGAATAATTAAATTAATTTATTTTTTTATCATTTTAAATGTTATAATGACTTTCATGCGTATGAATGACCTATTATCCAATAGAATAGTGTTATTAACTTCTCTCTCAATGAAATTAAATTAATAGAATTAATAAATATATTATTAATAAATATAGTATTAATATACTATTTAAAATTCTTTAGATCATGGAGCTAAGAAAATTTTAAATTGATTGAAACATACAATTAATTATTATCATGAAAAAAGATGTTGTTATTACCAAGTATAATTATTGTAAAATATAATTGAAAATAAATTGTTGGTAAACTCATATAAGTGAGTAATAAATGGAATTATAAATCTTATTACTGTTCTATAATAGATGTATAATAAACATATATTTATTATAAAATGGGATCATAATATTATAAATGATGTCAAGCCTAAGGATAGGGTTTCTCCTATCACATTTACATATACGAGGCATGTTTCAGATTCACCACATATTTCATTTTTTTTGTTTCTTATATTGTATCCCACTTATATATTATTCAATGAATATATTTATATACAACAATTTTTTTATATTTAATGGGTCTCATGATTAAAATTTTACCAAAATGGTAATGGATTATTTCATAATCGAATTATTATATAGTATTGTTTTTGTTTTAGTCTTTCATGGGTGAATTATTTTATATTTCTCTCATAAATACAATTTATTTTATTCCCCTGTCATAATTCATGAATTTTTCAATTAATAGTACTATTTCCCTCTCATTTGTAATTAAAAAAGGATGATAAAATGTTTTTGATAAAAGATGACATTATTTCTTTCGTCGGTCAAAAATATTTTTTTCATCCATTTTAAAATTTTCTAAAATAATTTTTTTTACAGTTTTAAAAATTCTAAATCTGATTTATTAAATTAATTTATACACTTTATTTACTTCTAATAAAATTGTTTGATATGATTCCCATTTTTATTTTATAATGGAAATACCTTTTTAATATTTTATAGTATTGTGGATAGAAGTTTTTACTAATTTATACTATTATGATATAATTTCCTGATATCATGACAACTATTTTTATTATTGATTCCATTATATGTCTCTATGTTTATTTTTATAAAAATTATTCTTCCTAATATTCTATAAATATTTATTTTTTAAATATTATTTTCAAAATAAAAATATTAATTTTCACTAGAATATTTTTAATGACATCTTATTATATTTATATTTTTCAATGATAATAATAATATTATTACATGTTCTATAATGAGGTTATGTTTAAATGACACTATATTTATTATTTCACCCTATTTTTCGGTTCTATTTTTATAAGGATGTACTTTTTTAATACAATTATCTATATTACTCTGCATGGTTTATAACTATGTTGATTCAGGAATGTTATAACATTTTATATGAATGAATCAAATTGGAATGATTATGTTTATTTTTATTCACCCAATTCTTATGAGGAATGAATTATACATACACTATTTTTTGTGCGGACCACATTAGCTCATGCATGCCACATTATATCTCATGAGAAAAACTAAATTCAGTTTTGGTCATGGTCTTACAAATGTGTACAGATGTCATGGAATGAATAATTAATTGTATTGATTGATGTTAGGGAACAAGGTATTTACAGTATGATTCCAATTTCCATAAGTATGAATATCTTAATTATGAAATTAGTTATTGATTTATGTGTGGTGATTTTTTTGTTATGATATCGATTTATAGGTTTATAGCATATGTGATTATTTATATAGAATTATTTAATCTCCAATTTTACGTTTCGTGTTATTGATGTCTTAATTTCACTTATGAAATATGAATAAGCATATCAGGCACCTAAATTCAACCCATTATTATGTTTCCTTTCACTATAGAACTATAATGTGTATTATTAGATATGTTACGGTTATAATAAAGGGAGATATGATTTACTTAAATAAAATACTATGTTGTTTTTATTGATTTAAAATGTTATTTTAAATTCATTGATTTATATAGTTTTCTAAGACTACTAACATATTTGGTCTTTGGAAATAAATTTTTTTATATCATGTAATGATCTAATAAAATTTCCACTGACTCCTGGATGGTATGGTAGGGTCTTTATTTTGTTTCAACCACATCTCTTGTTCTCATTGAACCAAACCCACCCAGATAACATCATTATTGTATGTTAGAAAACCCTAGTCCATTGTAGAACAACTAATCAACTTACAATGAGGTGACTTCATCTCTATTCCCAATTTCCATTTCCAAACCCTCAGTGCACCACACTCAAGGGAATAAGTGTCCAAAACAACACTTGTTCATTTTGGCCTACCTATTTTTCACAAGAGCACTTCCAAATAATGATGACCTCTATCATGGTGTATTTTATACCTTTGTATAATATAAAAAAACCTACACGCCCACTATCTCATATTAATATACCAAATAAACCAAAAAAATAACAAAATAACAAAACATATAATGTAACTTAAAACCCGGGAGTTATATTACCCCATCCTTTGGAAATTCAATTCTTGATAACATCTAAGATTGAAGTGAAATTAAATATTTCATACATTTTATTAATAATGAATTGATATAATTCCCTATTATCTTACTTTATCATATAATGTTTTTATAACACTCGCACAATAAAAATATATATCTCCCACCATGACCATTCCTATATATCTCATATCTGAATTTCATCATGGATAATCATAGGATTCTGATCATTAGTATTATGATATCATATAGCCACATATATAAAATATGGATACTACTTATTCAATTGATAGATATGGAAAACATAATCAACATATCTAAATCTCAGTGGTAATGAAAATTGATTTGTAATGTTGTTGTTGTCTTCCAAACACTCAATTGGTCTCTCTTATTGAGGATTGTTCTTTTGTTAATTTATTAAATGATAATGTATGAAACATAATCACAAATTTAGAAATATATGGTCACCTAAATGAAATTATAATGGGTGATGATAATGATATTTATATGTATTTTAGATTTGGGTTATATTAATCCACTTCTAGATCATTTGAATCATTTTTATAGTCTCATGCACATTCATTTATCCAAATATTTATTTTTCTCCAATTTCCACAAAAAACTAAAGAATGAAAATTAAGTCCCTATAATTACATGGTAGAATAAATATAAATTATTTACTAATAACTATTATTATATGAGACCTCCATAATTTAAATTTTATATTTCATTGAGAATATAATGTCAACAAAAAAAACTCTGAGAATATCTTCAAACATCTATATCATAAGTTTTGATTATCTTTACATTTTACTGATGATATATAATTCTCATGTTCAATTTGGTTCTTAGATATTGTGATAAAGAATGACACGACAAAGATGTATAATTGGGATCTCCTTCAGAGACAACAGATTATGGTAATCCTGGATACTAAACCAAAACCAAAATATGTATCTTGAATATATATAGTACCATGTTAGTCACACATATTGATAATTTTTTTGATAATATTATGATTTGATATATTTCTAATATGATTTCATAATTCATTCAAATCATCTATTATAGATTTATTGAAATTCCATTAATAATTCACTCCCACTTCCAAACAGTTATATGAAATTTTGGAATATACTATTTGGATGTTTATTCCAAATATTTACTTGTTCAATACATATTCCAAAATCTTGATTACTATTCTAATACAGTAGAAATATGATTTCATTTCCTTTTACATTTTATTTGTGTTGATGTGAATTGAATATTTTAACTAGTTGAATTCAAATGGAATCAATTATTGGAATGGCTAGGTAAATAAAATAGGTTTAGAAAAATTTAGAAAATATTTCTCATCCTCTACAAATCAATAAATGTTCTACCTATCATGTATCATTAACTAAAATATGATACAATAATGAGATTATCATTAGGATTATTAGAATAATCCAAAACATCAAGAACATGAGGGGATAGAATGATAACTATTTTTTTATTCTATAGGAATAGTCAATATGCATCCCTATAATAATTCTCAACAACTATAATTCATCATGATAATATTTTCTGTATTTATTATTTAATTTTTAACACAAGTAATTTCCTGCATTATTTTATTTCATGGGTGTATACCCTAGATCCATGTTAGACATATGGATATACTATAATGGATGTTATTGTATCATGTGTATTTCTTTTTAGAGAAGAAATATGTAATGGTATTACGATCATGTTAGATAGTGAACTTATCACCAATGAGAAAAATATATGTGTTATCAAATGATGAAACACTACAACAAAATCGTCATTATGGGTCAGATCACTCAATTAATTGATTTTCATCATCGGTGATCAATAATATAAAAAATATCTATATGCATGAAAAAAATCTATTTCTAGAAAAAAAAATGTCACAATATATTGAATTGTCATTTCATAGTCTTTTTAAAGAATCAGATTTAGTCCCATTTGAAATTGACGTTATGTTCCATCAAGTATTTTTGACAATCATCACTCTATTAGAATGTAGTTCCACTTATCATTGATTTTATTATATGATATGTGTTATAAGACAAGTCATAAATGATCTAATGATTGTCTCATAATAAGACCAAAAATATGAATATCATAAATATGATCTTGAGTGAGTATTAGGATAAGAAAATTTCTATCACTATACGGTATATTGATATGAAATTATCATAAACTAATATGGACATTGAATATAATTACATGAAAAAAAATCATGTTTAGATATTTTTACCTATAATTAGTGTTGTAGAAGGGTTATAAACACAATTTAAAAATGAATATATGTACTTTTTAGAAGATAGAATAAACTATAAATTCATGCTCATAAAACAAAGTGGTGGTTTTGGATTCAATATGATGATTCCACTCATTAATTAAATAAATAATATAGAATAATTCCTTAGACTGAATTTCATGAAATAATATATATATATATTATATATTTACATCAAAATATTTTGATTAGAATATAGGTTACCTTTACATTATGATTATTAAATATTTATCATTGATTAATTATGTAGAAACACTTTTATCCCATTAATTTACCAATTAGATTATTGATTCATATAAGAGGATATAAAATATTTATCAATTCCAAATCAATTTTATGATAACAAATTATAGATTTATAACTAAACATAATCCATCATTTCAATGAGATCTATAGTTTTCTAAGGAAATGTAATTGGTCTAATACATGTTTTACATTCCAATTCCACAAATAGGACCTTCAATTCCAAGAAGTCTATGTGTTCTATTTTATATATTTTAAGTGAAATAATATTTTCCTATGGAAGTACATCTATAAAAAATACAATTTCAATTTTTTTTATAAAAAATTATTTTTTTTAAAACTAAATTAGGAAACTAATCTAAAATGGTATTAAGGTTCTGTGTCTGAATTATGACTACAACCTCCAAAGTAAATGTGGAAATTTATAAAAATTTATCCTAAGCATATGTATTAATGGACCATATATTCAAATATTAAAATACAAATATAATTTAAAAAGTCATTCTATTTTATAATGATATATATAATTTACATTCCATGAATATAAATTGATATGATTTTTGAAGGAAACATACTAATCTATTACCATGAATTAATCAATGATATGTGTTTCTATATAAAATAATTTCTAAACAAAATGGACTCCATAAATGAATATTGGAAAAGATACACGCGTAAATCCTATGTAAACTGAGTTACCAATAGGTGAATGGATACTCCTAAAATGTGGAATCATATTTATATTATATCATATTTTCTTTTAAAAACATGATATAATAAAAGTGTTTTTTCTAAAATAATTTCAAAGAAAACATGGAAAACATTTAGTTACAATAAATGGTATTGTATATAGTTAAAGGCCCAAATTGATTATCCAAGATCATTTTCTCAGGGTCTTATATATGAAAAATTAAAATCAACCATCCAATTATTACACGACATAAAAAATATTTAATTATGACACAATCACTTCATGTAAAAACAAATAGTTTATAAATTATATTTCTATATTGAAATAAATGTGTTTTATAATATATGCATATGATGAAATCAAAATTATTTTATATCATTAATAAATATAATTAAAATAATCAAAAATTGAACTAATTAAATTTATAAACATTTCAATTTGAATATATATATATATATTAGAAATTAAAAAATTGGAATAAGTATATCACCCAAATCTGCCTATATCATTTCCCCACTGATCAACATAATAAAAAACAAATATTATTAAACATATCAACATTTCAAAATATTGAAATATAGAACCTTTAGAGTGTTTTATTTTAATATTGAGTGATTTAATGTTGTAATATTCGTTTTATCATAAGTGCCCATTGGAATACTGATGTTATTAATTGAATAGTGAGATATCAATTGGAAATAGGATCTCGACCATTAGTAAGAGTAATCTGCACATTAGAATATAAATTTATCTCATAATAAAAATATATTTTATAAATAATATATATCAATATTAATATATGTCAATAGAAAAAATCATTCCAGAAAATAAATACAATTCTTATAAAACTAAAAGGAAATAAATTTATATTTCCAATAATTTGTTGTATAAAGTATATTGTACAAAGAATAATATTTATTTCAAAAAAAAATTTCATATGATAAAAATTTATTTTGATAAAATATATATAATTATAGAAATGATCACATATATATTTTACATGGGTTATTTTTTGGTAGTTTTATGAAATGTCTTAATTTTCAGGTGCATAGTAAAAATTCATTTTTTTAAAAACCGTTGAATCTTAAATTTAATCATCCATGATATAGTAATTAAAAATATTTTATAATACATTATTTTATTTAAAAATAAATTAATTTCATAAATTAATCATTATTATACAACAAACATAATTTACCCTCATAAAAAACATTTTTAAAGAAAACGCCAAATGTTTTTACTCAAAATAACATTTTTTTCACATTCTATTTTAATAAAATATTGATTTATAAATATAATTGCTATTTAAAAATATTAAAACAATTATATTATACTGATATATGATTTAAACACTCAAAAATTAATAATTACATGTTTTTTCATTGATATAATATTTTATTCAATGATTTTATTAAACCCCCCCCCCCCTCCAATATAAATAACCCCTCTCCCTCCACATGGAAAACCACTCTTACCAACATAAATAATACAAAAATGTAACAACATAATTCCACTCAGGCTTTTTTTAATCCATATGAATTTTCTAGTTTAATCCAACTCCAAGCATCATGGGACTTTTGTTATCACAGAAGAGAAACTACCCCGAGGGTTAAGGATGTTCCAATTAACTATTTACATTTTTTAATATTGTCATTAGTTTTATTGACACCACTTTAAAGAAACATATATTATTTATTTTTAAATAATTTAAAATTATACTTATTATATTAACCAAATGTATGTATTATACATTTGTTATAAAAAACATCCAAACATCAATTTTCGGATCTCCCGACAACGTCTCATCAATGGTTGGTTAACCACAAATAGTTAAATTTCCATTTCAATGACTACAAAAATAATATTTTAAGGATATTATATATTTCATATAATATATAATCATGTTATTATGTGTCTTATTAGAATTTTGAACTAACTATATTAATTTATAAATTACATTGGACAAAATAAAAAAAATTGAGGTGAAAAGTAAATTTTTATGTAAATCATGATATCAAAATGACTACCCCATAACCATGGAAATTTTAAAATATATTAAAAAGTATATAATTGTAAAATAAGGGATTAAATTAAAAATATTTACTTATATAACATTATTTTAAAAAATATATTTTTATTATTCAGTAAGTGAAAAAGTTACGAAATAAATAGGTACTACAAATTAGGGGATTCTCGAACCCCACTCCCATTCATTGGGTATTATATATTTAACATGAATTTTAGTATGAATGTTAATTTAATTTTTCTTAAATATTAATTCATTAATCATACAATCTTATTGATGTATGTACATGTTTCTACCTTAATATCCATTAAAAATTCATTGATTTTCCAAAAAATACATTTCATTCAAAAAATAAAATTCAACACCCCATGTGTTGTTTCATAGCCATAGAAAAATAAACACTTATTCAAAATTAAGATATTATTTTTTCTTAACCAAAATTTTTATCCATGCACATATTTTTCTATGAAATATTTTTAATACTCATTATCTTCCATGTGTTATTTTGTTACTACGATTTTTTTACATTTGATATGGCATGTATGATTATGTTATAATTTTTGATGTGACTGGTGGGACCATAATTTTATATTAATAAAATATGTGGGGAAATGTGGAATATATCATGACATAATTTTTAATATTCATGAAAAATATTATATATATATTCACAATGATGATGTTTTGAGTATAAACATATGTTATGTACGAACATGATACAATATTTTTTCACAACTATTTGTTGTAATTGACCACTATAACGTGATTTTAAATTTTTAATCGTTTCCATATTTAGTGCCTTCATTTTATGTTTGACTCATGATATTTATGATTATCATATTCAAATAAAATGATGATAATGTTATATTGATTCATATCCCTTATTCATCATCCTTCTACACTATTTTCTAACCACTTCTTAGATGTATATCCTCAGGAGAATACATGTACTAAATGGAATGTGAGATCATAAGGATAATGACGAAGGCTTAAAATAATTTCATAATAATAATTTTTAAAACGTATGTATGAACCTACTTTTATAAAGGCACTGGTTCTTTTGATCAAGGACTTTTATTAAACAATTTTTTTTCTTAAAAATGATGTATGAGTTCTATATGAAAATGGTGGGTGTCTATTGTTGGTATCCAAGCATGGTTTAGTTAATTTGAAAAAAATTATTAGAATTGTATATTGAATCCCATATGTATAATCTTATCTATATTTAAAACAATGAAGGAGAAAAATTTTAAAATTAGATAACCACATATATCACATAAGATATTTCATTATTGTAATTTATTTATATGAATTTGTTATTCATTATTTTTTAGTATATTTTTTTCATACGATTCCTAATTTAGAAAATGGTGGGAACCGTAAGAATCCATGACACAATACCATGTGTTTGACGATGCAGTGATGGTCTGAATGACATCTCTAGTTCCATGGGATGTGGAGTTGATAACATTATGTTGGTTCATTCATAGATTTCACAGGACATGAAAAAAACTAAAACCACATGGAACACGCAACCTTAACTAAGACTTAGAAACTATCCTTAGAGTATATTATCAAGTAATAACCCCAACCCTTAGTTTAACTTATGATCGATTTATTATGGAAAAGTTTGTTAATGTAATATATATGACATTTTTTGTGAACTACTTTTATTTTAATTAGTAAGTTACATAGATTGTCTATCATTTAGATATAAATTCAAATAAATTGTTATCACTAATTAATAACACCAAGTTGAATGATGAAATGGAAGATATGGTATGGGATGACATTAATAGAATATTTCAATACAATTATTTCCATTTATGGCTCAGATCAAAGTTGGGGAGACAATTCATAATTCTTAATAAAATGTATGTTGAATCTATCATTTATAATCATGGAAAACCCATAAAGAATTCTATATATTCCATGGGTTTTTTATCAATAATGACAACAAAATTTACAGTTCGTATAGTTTTATAAAACCAATCATTTGATTTTATTTTTCTATCCAAAACATTAAGAGTTACAAAGGACTGATTTGATGTAATCTCAAATATGTGATTGTGTTTCATGAAATAACCCGTGATTAATAATATAAATAAATAAGAATTTATTTTCAAGATGTTGGATGAAATGAAATAATAGTAAAGAGTATTCAACTAACAACATGTCAAACTTTTTCGAAGAAACAACATTGGAGTTGTTTCATATGGAGGGGTAAATGATTCAAGTTCGGTAGATAAGACCAAAAACATATTAATATTATAGAGACATGGAGAAGCTATCCAACATGATCGTGTAAGGGAAGGCAACTCCTAAATCACCACAGATGGATTATTGGTTTCATCTATAGTGAGAAAGGGTTTTATTCCAACCAATGAACTATGAAAAGGGTCTATGAGGTTAATTAGCATTAGCAACTGACAAATTCAGTTAAGTAAGGAAAAACATATTCCTTCACTACTGGTGAAGTGGAGGTCAACAATTAAGTCCTACAAAGTACACATCCTATTCAGTAATGAATGGAAATATTTTTTTAATTTCTAGTCATTCCATAATATCATAAAAATTTTCTAGAACTCGTCAATCGATTCCCAAATACCTTGTTGTTTTTGTATCTATAAAAAAACTACTATTGAAATCACTACATCCCATGTGATGGATCATTGTCCTATAATAATATGTGTTAATATTCATCCAGTGAATATTGTAATTATTTCCTTCATGGAATTTTATGTTATACTATGCATGGATTGGATCTCATTATATAGAGAAAAAATCATTCATTGGGAAAATGAAATATTTTTTTCATTTTTTGAAGCATCCAATGATCCTATAAAAATTCTTGGAATATCATGATTCTCCTTTGGAAAATACATCAATGGATTGGGTTTTGTTATACTTTGATGAATCATACATTTTCAAAATGGTTGAGATAAAGGAAGATATCATCCTAGTAGAAATTCCAATTTTTAGTGAATATAAATATTTATTTCCAGAGGAGATACATACAAATACTCTATATCATGAGGTTATGAAATAAATATAGCTCATTAATAGACCCAATAATATCAAAAAAATTCTCCAACATGATTACCTTAATTAAACTAGAAGAGTTGAATAAAATCAATGTGCATTTTGGAAAATGGTTAATAAACCCTATTTCATTAGTTAGGGTGCGAATGTTATCTTTGTAAATAAAATGGATGAAAAAATGTGTCTATGTATACATTACTAGGATATCAACAAGATCACAAAAATGAAAAATTATCATCTCCCATGAATTATGACTACTTCAATCAAATATGAGGATCTCACTACATATCAAAGGTTGATATTCCACCTAGAAATCATCTTTTCATAGTAAAGAAATAGTATATTCATTAGAATAACTATTTACATGGTATTTGTACAATGAGGTTATAGTGATACCATTTGGGCTTTCTAATTCCCCAAATATATCATGAGTTTTGATTAATAGAGTCTTTAGAGACCACTTATTTTTTTTAGTTTTTATCAATAATATTCACATATAAATTAAGATAAAGTTGTAACATGAAGGGATTATATGAACTGTTATGGATACCTTACTGATGTAGAAAATAAAAACTATGTTCCTCCTATAGGAATTTTGGATGGAAAATATCATATTCTTCAGGAATGAGATTAGAAGTGATGGAATTTATTTGGACCCTTCATGGATAAAAACAAATTTGGAATTCAAAGACTTACTACTGTCAGAAAAATCCATAGTTTTCTTTGTTTAGGTGGTTGCTATAAACATTTTTTGAGAATTTTTTCAATATTTTATTGACTTATAACTATGTTATCATGGAATAGGGTAATGTATGTCTATGTGGAAGAATGTGTGGAAATCATTAAGGAGCATAATAATATGATAATCACAATTCCTATAATAACTATACCTGAAATTGGAGATGTTTATTATATACAAATATAATGAATACAGACATCAGTTTCATACTCATGAATAATGTTAAAGTGATAGCCTAGCTCGCATGATATATTACGATCCATGATCAGAACTACCTAACTCATGATCAAGTGTACGAAACTATGATATTTTATCAAATGATATGGCAGAACACCTATATGGTGGAATGTGTGATATGAATTCTAATAATAGAATTATTAATTATATATTCACACATAAGGATCTAAAAACACATCAATGAAGATGGTTTTTGATAATAGGGGGCTACAATTGCTTTATTCACTATTATCTGAGAGTGTCATACAAGGTAGTGGATTCACATAGTAGAAAATTGCATTCTATAAAATCAATGATGATGATTAAGAGAGATATTATCATTATAGGAATGAAATGTTTGGATCATGAAATCATAATGGTAGGGAATACATTCCATCATGGAAAAAATGATTGAACAACCATCATACCATGAATAGATGAAGGAGTCAAACCTGTATGATATAAATATTTTAAAATTTGGCCAAAGTACTAATAGATTAGAGGATAAATTAGTTCCACGATGATGATGATGGTGTTACTGGGTTTGGAATGTGGATTTGTGTTCCTCAATCACTAGATATAATTTATGACCTATTATATAATACACATAGATCACCATTTTCGATGTATCGTTGATGTACCAATACGCACCATCATCTATTAGAGAAATTATTTTGTGAAAAGTTTATGAATGATATTGTGGAATATATACCATGGTGTTTGGTAAACATCAATATAATGTGGAGAAACAGAAGCTCAAAGAGATTATGAAAACATTTAATATAACCTTGTGGAAATTGAAGAATTTCATCCTGGACTTTGTCACTATTATCCTAAATTCAACCAATGGAAACAATGAAATATGGTTAGTTGTGGATCAACACACCAAGAATTTCTGATTAATCACATTTATTTTTTATTTATAACTTGAATAGAATTCCATGAAATATATGAATGGTTCTATAAATCTTCATGGGGTTCAACTTTTTACCTTCTCTGATAATCATACAAGGATCCAAAATAAATTTTGGAGAAGGCATCAAAAATAAATTTTAAATGAATTGAATTTCATTGATTCCATTCATCCTCCAACTCATGGTAAATCCAAATTGACTATCCATAATCTCTCTGAAATTCTAATATCATACTCAATGGAATTAAATGGTTTCTAGGATCAGTATCTCTAATTGGATAATAATTCATATAAAAATATCCTCCACCCAATATGAAAATGGATCCATATGGAGCTCTATGTGGGACATTATGTAAAACCGTAACTAGCTGGGATGATGTGGGAATATATAGGCTACATGGAGTTTACCTTTTGAAATATATGAAAGATTAGGTTCAAACATATAGAGGCAAGGAAAGCTCACATGTGACTGTTTGGATCTATGTCTAATGTTTTTCATTGTTATTCCAAAATGAGGTCTTTCTGAAAATGATGGGAGACTCCATTTGGATATTTTTTTGCTCCCATGAAGGCACACATAGGGGTCTATCAGCCTCAACGGCACACATTTGTTTTGAACTTGAAATTTTGTGCCCCCTTACAGAGAATCAATTCCTTTAGGTGGAGTATTCTTTCGACAGGCTTTAGGATCATCTATTCCTGATGTCCCCCAGGTTTTTCCCACCCTGCCTTTTTCAGGGTCACTCTCTCAGGGTATGTCATTATCATGTTTTTAATGGATATAGTAGGGATCCCTGTGTGGTGGTAGGAGGAGGTCGTACTGGGTTTCCCTCTACATCTATACAGTATGTCCTAGTAGAACCCCCTTATCTCTTAGTATCCCCCCTACCCTTTCCCTCCAAGGGTTTTCAAGTTCCATCTCTGCTTCATGAGGTATTGGATAGCTCAATGGGTGACAATGTAAGACCCCAAACTTCCATGATACGCTTCTCATTCAATAATGCAATAGCTTGCACTGTACGCAAATTCGAGTTCTAACACACCGAAACTAATCAAAGTAATAGTTATGAATAGTAATAACCACTTTTTAAATTTATAGAAATTTTATATTTCAAAATGGACTTCATCTTTGTATTCATAATATCGAAATTATCCTATGTTGAATTTTTTGTAACTTTCTGAGAACTTCAAATTTTTTATGAATAGTGAAAAATACATAAAACAACTTTTTTATTCAAAATAATTTATTGTGAAAAATTATACTATTTAGTGGTTTAAAGTATAATTATAATATATTTTAACCTTTTTATCCAATGGTGGTCATTATAATTAATTTAACATTGAAATTGGGCATGAACAATTGTCAATCTTTTGATATAAATTGTTTCTTAAAAACACGGTATTTGTTGTGACAACGAGAATTAATTATAAAATTAATTAATGCAACTTATATGTTTGGAATTTTTTATAATAGACATCATTTTTGAAATCGGAATATCAAATATAGCTTAGGGTGAAATTTTGGCATTATTCTGAAAAATATCAATTTTTGATGAATAGTCAAACCACTAAGTGGTTGTTAAAAAACTGATTTTTTGTTAAAATGAAACCTTACCACTTATGGGTTTTGAATTTCAAAAATCCGACATACATGGTTTTCATGAAGTAGTAAAATGTGGTTCAATGAGATTAAAATAATTTTTTGGTGTATAGTAACTTTTAAGTTCTTAATCGCGATTAGAGGTAATTAGTGTAGTTTTAGGTAAAAATAATGTTTTAATAATATGATATGAGATTGAAACATGTTCTACCCTAATTTTATGTGCCATGGCCGACCATTACAATCCATGGGTAAACTTGGGGACCCCATGGAGCCACTTTAGTTGAAAAATGACATAAATACCTTTTATTTAATGTTAAAGTAAAAAATGACACAAACCTGAAAGTTTTTACTAAAACAATTTTTACATGGGTTTATAAAAGTTATATTTTTGACTATAAATAATAATTGGAAATATAAAAAGAGTTCCTACATCATAGTATTTTTTTTATAATTTTTAGACATTAAATAAATTAAATTATTTATGACATCATGATGATGCAGCGATGACCTCATTATTTAATGATTTAAATAAAATAAATAGATAATGTAAAATCCAAGCCTTAAACTTTTAAAAAACCTATTGGATGAGTATATTTCGAACCCTTATCACCTTAGACCCGAATTATATAAGTTTGGGAACTCTCAAATCTGAAACTCATTTTATAATAAAGTGACTTTTCTTTGCTTTCCAAGAGTGCCCCTCCTCTCCACTTATAAAAGGCCCCCACCTCTACCACCTCATTCACATTTTCAAGCCATTTGGCTCGGCCAACATCTTCCCAAATACTCTCCCAACTTCCCCCTATTACTCCTAGAAGCCTCACTTTGGGAAGAACACTTCCCAAGGAAGCCTTTGGCTCAAATCAAAAACAGTTACCCGATTTTAAGGTAATGTCTTCTCTAATGTTGTTTTGTTTTATTTTTATTCTCCAACCCCTAAACACTTTTTATTCATTTATTTTGTAACAACACCAGTATACTAAATATACTAGGATGTTTTTATAATAAGGATTCGAGCTACACTTACACACACCCACATCTAATGGTTAAAGAGTATACTGTTTCTGTGGATGGCGAATTTCTGCCTCACGAAACGATGATTGTTCAACATTCATATAACACCTTCAAAGGTGGACATTAAGATGTCACTATATTTATATATGATATATAATATTTTTATGTTTTACTTATGCTTCTTTATTTCTCATTTATGGCATACTTTATGATTTCCATTATCGGTAAACGTGATAATTTCATTTTAGGAAGTGCGGACTACCGCCCCCTCAAAGTGATTTGAATCGTTAATGCCATATGTGGGATGTATAAAGGATGGAGTAGATGGAATTATACACTATATTATACTGAAATTATATTATACATTTATATAATTATTATTTCATTCCATTAAATACGAAATAGAAATGAAAGTAGCGTTCATGCGTACGTATGGCTTACCGTCTCCATGAACGGTGCATTTCATTTCTTACCTCTAAATGTTACGTAATATTATAAATGAATGTATATACTATATATATATGATATATATGATATCTACATCATGAATATAATTCTGAATATAATGGATATTTCACCACATGAACAACTTGTAATTATAGGATGTTTATTTTTGACTCAAGTACCAAAGATCGACAAAACGACCGTTATTAACTTAAATAATTACAAAATGTTCATGACATGGTAATAAGTGATATAAAAGGAATAATGAACATGAAAAATGTTCTTATGTAAATAGAAATTAACTCTAGTTTATCATTCAGGAGGTTAAAGAACGGTCGAGTCAGGACAAGACGCAAGGTAAGGGAACTTCTTATCCCAACTTCCATTCTTTGGGTTAATCTCCTATTTTCAAATTATGTCATGATATTATTATGAATTATTTTTTATTTTTACTTTCTTTATGTGTACCTATAGTGAGTACACATAATAAATCTATTTTTTTTAATTGATCTTTTTAAGGACTTCGTCTCAATCTCCTTTCATTGAGGCATATTTGGTTTTATACACAACTTTCTTTTATACGGTGTATAAACCCCTTTGTCATTTACGTTTATTCAAAAGGATTCTTTTTTATACGAAGCACTTTAGTAAACGACAAAAGGGACTGTTTTTCTTTCCGTACATATGTGGCGACAATGAATTCTCCACCGCCGTGACCATTATTTGAGTTTCAGCTTCCTTTACAGGCCATCACTTTTTTTTAATGAAAAATAAATACAATGTTTTAACTTTCTTTTATTTTGGAATTGAAAATGGTTTTGAAAGCGTTTTTATTATATCAATGTGTTGTATTGAAATCTTGTGATTTAAATGTGGAAATTTTATGTTTCCTTTATGCATGTTTTATGTGATACGATTATGTTATGGTTTATGATATGTTTAAACCCATTCATATGAGGAATGCATTGGACTTAATATGTGACTGGTGGAGCCCGCAATAGCTCCTTGATGCATCGGTAGGTATCATGGGACAAACTAGTGTCTTGGCACGAGGCCTTGACAAAATATTATTTGTGGTCTTGGCACGAGGCCTTGTCTACGTGGTTATGATAGTCTGTCATTATGCATTCCATCATTATGAAAGTGGTTATTGATATTGCATGTCATTATTCGACCAGTATAATATCCATGTGAAGAAGTGAATGGCATTATCTCATTTTACTTTTTCCATATTATGTTGAAGTTCAAGTTTAAAAGGATTTTTTTTAGTTATACATTGACTTAAATGTTTACGTTTATTGATGAAAGCTTCTGCTATATTGTTATCCTTACTGAGAATCTGAGCTCACCCCTTTCAATGTTTTAATATTTTCCAGGATGTGAAGAAGTACTTTATGAATGACCTGCAGGGATAGTCAGAATAGGATATGAGTGTGGACTATGAAGACTTTGTTATTAGTTTTTCACTTTATGATGTAATGTATGAATTATGAATGTATCTAGTGTTTCCAAGGCTACAAAGATATTCGGTCTTTCGAGACGTGATCTTTTGTGATCATGCCAATGTTATGTAATAATGCACTGACTCTAGGTAACTGGGGTCAGGGCGTTACAGTTGGTATCAGAGGTAGTTTAGTAATATCCTTGGAAGCTAGATTTAGATAAACTCTGATTAGAGCACATAGCCCGAAGATAGATTTTAAGGATTAGTATAGAAGAGCTTCCTAGAATTTTTGTATTATAGAGATGTTGTGAGTTTTCCGAGCAATACAGCCCTGTCTGGATACGATCAGGTAGAGGCAGCTCTGGCACAGATGTACCTAGGGGTAAAACCCGAAAAAATCTCTTTGAGCTAGACTCGAACGGGAACTGGTGCACGACAATGGGCCTTGCTGCACTCTTGTTTACGACTCTCCCGGGGGATATGCTTAGGATAATTCTCGTTTTCTTTACAAACCACTATGAACGGTTATGAGTATATACTTCCTCAAGGAAAACCTTTTTATGATTATGGAATATATCCATAAATAGTTCAATTTATGTTAAGTATTTTATAAGTATGGAATTATGTATTTTGATTCATAAACTAATCTAGTTTATGGAATTGTATAGAAATGGAGCCCAATAGAAGGAATGTGAACTCCATCAATACGTATGATCCAAAGAGTAAGAAGGATCATATCTTTCATGGTATTAATCCATCATTTATAAGGGAAATATTCTCCCATGTGTTATCAAAATATGATGAAATAGTATCATGTGTTAATAAGATAAGTAGATAATTCTCTGAGTCTTATGGATTTGAAGGGATGAAAGATAAGAAAATGATGGAAGAGAGAATGATGAATAAAGGGACGAGGGAAAAGAAGAATTTTCTAATATGTGATAACTGTGGGAAGAAACACCTTGGATTTTGCCTGAAGGGAATGGAAGTTTTTTTTAAGTGTGGGGGAAAAGGACACCAAGTGCGTGACTGCAAGGGTAAGAAAAAGGTTTCAAATGTACAATGCTTCATCTGCAAGGAGTGGGGATACTACGCAAACCAATGTTCAAATCATCAGAGTATGCCCCAAATGATGTTATTGGATAATAATCAAGTTATGATACTACCACAGATGAGGAGGAATGATTAGATTTCTTATGTTGTTATTAAAGAATTTTGTAATTTGAGTGTTGCACCAATGATGTACTGGTTATAATAATTATGGACTATATAAGGATTGTGCTGCAGTATTATTTCATCTAGGACTTGAGATTGTGTGGAACCATGAAAAGTGACTCCACAGTAGGTTAAATTTTTGGAAAATATATGGTTGAGAGAAAGATAAACCATAATATGGTTCTGATACCGAGATAGTGATTTTGGAATAAGACATGATTGATTCGAATAAATTATGTTGGATATTCTTAACATCCTTGAAACTGATTAATGATTTGTATACATCTTTGGATAGAAGGAGTATATCTAGTTTTCTATAAGGAATAAGGGATCATGAATGCAATCAATAAAGAGTTATGGTAATATAGTATGTTGCAGTGTTTTAAAAGAATAAATGATGAAGGTGTTCACATGTTGTTACGCAGAAAAAAAGGTGCTTCATTATGTTTACCTGCCTCATAAAATCTGGACTGTGAGTTGGACAGAAGTATTTTGGATAACTATAAAGGTTGGAATGGATTATATTTTACATTGGATAATATTGTTAAGGTTATTTTTGGATATTTATAAAAAAGGACAAGACGCAGACCGAGTGACAACCCATCGCGTCGGACAAAGTTGTGGGAATCGAACCCACAACCATAGTGCGATTGGGATTAATCACCTACCACTGGACTACGTGCAGTCCCTGGTTTTTACAAAATAGTTTTTCTAATCTAAATGGTATGTGTTAAAATTTGGAACCATATACAATTAGGATAACTATAATTTTTTTGAGTTCTATCATCTTTTTGAGTGAAAGATGAGTTGAAGGTTGAAACTCAAATTGTCAAGCATAAATATATATATACCTATCTCTTATTCAATGAATAAATTAATTCTTATACATTAGTAAAGGGATATTAAAACAAAAAAAATGTGTTATCCTAATAGCTTATGTCTTGTTGAACTGATGATATTTTAAATCAACATAGATTGAAGGCTTTGAGGCCCTCAATTTGATAGTTGATTGTGATTGATGACCTCAATCACTCCCTACAAATATTTACGTTTTTCCTCCAATTATATGTCTCTAATTGCCACCAATGTTCTCCTTATCGAGATCATAATTTGGTGGTGACTTTCTTATTTCCATTTCCCTCTTATTAAGACTAAATTTTATTAACCTTATTTCCGATGTGGGTGTTCCACAAAGGTATTTTCTATTTTCAACCTTTTATTTTCCAAGAAAAATTTCAAATTGCGAGGACGCAATTTATTGAAGGAGGGGAGAATGTAAAACCCCTAGCTTCCATGATACGCTTCTCATTCAATAATGCAATAGCTTGCATTGTACGCAACTTCGAGTTCTAACACACCGCAACTAATCAAAGTATCTGTTATAAATAGTAATAACCACTTTTTAAATTTATAGAAATTTTATATTTCAAAATGGACTTCATTTTTGTATTCGTAATATTGAAATTATCCTAAGTTGAATTTTTTGTAACTTTCTGAGAACTTCCAATTATTTATGAATAGTGAAAAATACTTAAAAAAACTTTTTTAATCAAAATAATTTATAGTGATAAATTATACTATTTAGTGGATTTAAAGTATAATTAGAATATATTTTTACCATTTTATCCAATGTTGGAGATTAGAATTAATTTAACATTGAAATTGGGCATGACCAATTGTCAATCTTTTGATATAAATTGTTTCTTAAAAACACGCTATTTGTTGTGACAACGGGAATTAATTATAAAATTAATTATTGAAACTTATATGTTTTGGAATTTTGTATAATAGACATCATTTTTGAAATCAGAATATCAAATATAGCTTAGGGTGAAATTTTGGCATTATTCTGAAAAACTTCAATTTTTTATGAATAGTGAAACCACTATGTAGTTGTTAAAAAACTGATTTTTCGTTAAAATGAAATCTTACCACTTCTGTGATTTTAATTTCAAAAATCCGACATACATGGTTTTCTTTAAGATGTAAAATGTGGTTCAATGAGATTAAAATAATTTTTTGGTGAATAGTAACTTTAAAGTTCTTAATCGCGATTAGAGGTAATTAGTGTAGTTTAAGGTAAAAATAATGTTTTAATAATATGAGATGATATTGACACATGTCCTACCCTAATTGGATAAGCCATGGCCGACCATGACAATCCATGGGACAACTTGGGGACCCCATGCAGCCACTTTAATTGAAAAATGACATAAATACCTTTTATTTAATGTTAAAGTAAAAAATGACACAAACATGAAATGTTTTACTAAAACAATTTTTACATGGGGTTATACAAGTTATATATTTGACTATAAATAATCATTGGAAAGATAAAAAGATTTCCTAAATCATAGTATTTCTTTATAATTTTTAAACATTAAATAAATTAAATTATTCATGACATCATGATGATGTAGCGATGACCTCATTATTTAACGATTTAAATAAAATAAAAAGATAATGTAAAATCCAAGGATTACACTTGTCAAAAACCTATTGGATTAGTATATTTAAAACCCTTATCACCTTAACCTAGAATTATATAAGTGTGGGACCTCTAGAATCCGAAACTCATTTTATAATAAAGTGACTTTTCTTTACTTTCCAATAGTGCCCCTCGTCTCCACTTATAAAAGGCCCCCACCTCTACCACCTCATTCACACTATCAAGACATTTGGCTCGGCCAAACTCTGCCCAAATACTCTCCAAACTTTCCCCTCTTACTCCTAGAAGCCTCACATTGGGAATAACTCTTCCCAAGGAAGCCTTTGGCTCAAATCAAAAAGAGTTACCCGATTTTAATGTAATGTCTTCTCTAATGTTGTTTTGTTTTATTTTTCATCTCCAACCCCCTAAACACTTTTTATTCATTTCTTTTGTAAAAACACCAGTATCCTAAATATACTAGGATTTTGTTATAAGAAGTATTCTAGCTACACTTACACACACCTACATCTAATGGTTAAAGAACATACTATTTCTGTGGATGGAAAATTTCTGCCTCACGAAACGATGATTGTTCAACACTCATATAACACCTTCAAAGGTGGCCATTAAGATGTAACTATATTTATATATGATATATAATATGTTTATATTTTACTTATGCTTCTTTATTTCTCATTTATGGCATACTTTATGATTTCCATTATGGGTAAACGTGATAATTTCATTTTAGGAAGTGCGGACTACCTCCCCCTCAAAGTGATTTGAATCGTTAATGCCATATGTGGGATGTATAAAGGATGGAGTAGATGGTATTATACTCTATATTATACTGGAATTATATTATACATTTATATCTTTATTATTTCATTCCATTAAATACGAAATAGAAATTAAAGTAGCGTTCATGCGTACGTACGGCTTACTGTCTCCATGAACGGTGCATTTCATTTCTTACCTCTAATTGATACGTAATATTATAAATGAATGTATATACTGTATATATATGATATATATGATATATAAATCATGAATATAATTCTGGATATAATGTATATTTCACCACATGAACAACTTGTAATTATAAGATGTTTATTTTTGACTCAAGTACCGAAGATCGACAAAACGACCGTTATAAACTTAAATAATTACATAATGTTATTAACATGGGAATAAGTGATATAAAAGTTATAATGAACATGAAAAAGGTTCTTAAGTAAATAGAAATTAACTCTAGTTTATTATTCAGGAGGTTAAAGAACGGTCGAGTCAGGAAAAGACGCAAGGTAAGGGAACTTCTTAACCCAACTTCCATTCTTTGGGTTAATCTTCTATTTTCAAATTATGTCATGATATTATTATGTATTATATTGTATTTTTACTTTCTTTATGTGTACCTATAGTGAGTGCACATAGTAGATCTATTTTATTTTAAAAATGATCTTTTTAAGGACTTCGTCTAAATCTCCTTTCATTGAGGCATATTTGGTTTTATACACAACATTCTTTTATACAGTGTATAAACCCCTTTGACTTTTACGTTTATTCAAAAGGAATCTTTTTTATATGAAGGGCTTTTCTAAATGACAAAAAGGGAATGTTTTTCTTCCCATACATATGTGGCAATAATGAATTCTCCGCCGCCGTGATCATTATTTGAGTTTCGGCTTCCTCTACAAGCCATAACTTTTTTTTAATGAAAAATAAATAAAAAGTTTTAACTTTCTTTTATTTTGGTATTGAAAATGGTTTTGAAAGAGTTTTTATTATATCAATGTTTTGTATTGAAATCTTGTGATTGAAATGTGGAAATTTTATGTTTCCATTATGCATGTTTTATGTGATACGATTATGTTATGGTTTATGATATGTTTAGACCCATTCATTTGAGGAATGCGTTGGACTTAATAAGTGACGGGTGGAGCCCGCTATTGCTCCTCGATGCATCGGTAGGTCTCATGAGACAAACTAGTGTCTTGGCACGAGGCCTTGGCAAAATCTTATTTGTGGTCTTGGCACGAGGCCTTGGCTACGTGGTTATGATAGCCTGGCATTATGCATTCCATCATTATGAAAGTGGTTATTGATATTGCATGTGATTATTCGACCAGTATAATATCCATGTGAAGAAGTGAATGACATTATCTCATTTTACTTTTTCCATATTATGTTGAAGTTCAAGTTTAAAAGGATTTTGTTTTAATTATACATTGCCTTAAATGTTTATGTTTATTGATGAAAGCTTCCGCTATATTGTTTTCCTTACTGAGCATCTGAGCTCACCCCTTTCAATGTTTTAATATTTTTCAGTATTTGAAGAAGTATTTTATGAATGACCTGTAGGGATAGTCATAAGAGGATATGAGTGTGGACTATGAAGACCTTGTTATTAGTTTTTCACATTATGATGTAATGTAAGACTTATTAATGTATCTAGTGTTTCCAAGGCTACTAAAGTCATCGGTCATTCGAGACTTGATCTTTTGTGATCATGCCAATGTTATGTAATAATGCACCGACTCTATGTAACTGGGGTCAGGGGGTTACAAACAAGCCTCTCATTCCATGTATCCCAAAGAGTGTCCCTTAATTTCAGGCCATAGATTTTATTTTAACTCCAATAAATCTATTGGAACATCATCTAAAACATTTTCTTCCCAAGTAACGGGTCCCCCATCCTCCGTTTGTGCCTTCCAAAATCGCGGATAACTCTAAGGGAGGATCAATACGTAACCAGTGGACCATGGTGGTGACCACTCATGACTCAAGAGGATCCACTGGGGGATCTTGTCCTCCTTTGGTGATCTTCCATCTGCAACCCCTAGTATGATCTTCCCCTTTCAAAGAAGGATGAAGGGATGATAGAACTACCTCCATGGCTTATAGTTAGAGATAACACAACATCTGCATGTCAGACTATCTTGATTCTCCTACTATGGTGGTGGCCAATGAGATTGGGATGTTTACTAGTTAAAAATTCAAGTTTCTTCACAATAATTATTCATCCCACATGGAGAAGGCTATTAGATCTGGAGCCATTCCTAGGGATCTCCTTTTTAAATGATTCCCTTAATAATTTGGAACGCTTGGGGGATAGGAGCCCGGGTAAAATAATATTTTTTACCCTCTAAATGTTCTAGTTACAATGTGGTTGTGGTGGCCATCCTTGAAGATAAATAACAACCCACCACGATTGGGTAGTTCTCTAGGAAGCTACTTATGCATGGAAGCTCAAAGGCCGAATAAATTAATAGACATATTTGGATCTTCTTTGCAGAGGAGGTGCACAGTGGACATGTTCCAAGAAGGGGATAAATTAAGAATTATTAAGTTATCCCTATGACTTGTTTCTTTTTATGATCCCTTTGTGTATTTGTGATGTAACATGCACACTCAAGAATAATTATGGGAGGAGATAACCATTTTTGAACCTGGACCTGATCTGTGTTTTGTGAGGGGGATTTAATTTTGTAACGGATCCAGACGAAAGTAAGGGTAGAGGAAAATTTTCCAAGAAATTAATAATTTCATTTGACTATTTCATGGTAAAAAATAGTCTCATAGATCTAGGATTTAGGGGAGAAAAATTACAATGGTGAAAAAACCAGTAGTTGCCTTGCCGTCCGCGGGGCTATTTGGACTGGTTCTTGGCTAACATTCACGTAATCTATCTCTTCTCAAGCACTAAATTGACCCATATAGTGTAGTGAATTTCGGGTCCCTACCCTAATCTTTTATCCTCGGATTCCTCACACAGGGCTCATCAACTATTAAGGTATTGCATGTTATGGGTGTACACACAGGTATATCATGAAATGGTCAGCGCGGTTTGGTTCATCCCTCCACAGGGCAACAAGTGGATCACCCATCAATGTAAATTATTTAGGATGAGCAATAAGCCTCATTCAAGGGCTGGTGATCTTGCCTCCCCAAAAGATGATTTAAAAGTTGTTTTTAAGGAGGTTTATATCCTATAGAGTATCTTAGAAGTGTATTTGGATGACCAGGTCTATGAGGAGAAATTGGGGAAGAAGGGTATAGTGTTTGATTTATATATAAACTAGGAGATTCTGCCCATGGAGAGAGTTCATGTCAAGTGGCTTAAGGAGAGAGATAGGATCATGACATTCATTCCTACATGAATTAAGGAGATGGAAAATATCATCAATCTAAACATCTTATTAAGGGATGGTTCCTTCACGGATGACAGACACATGGTTGGGGGGAATGGCTCACTCCTTCTTCAAAGATCTTCTGGTTGGCCCTTATGTGTGCATTCCTAATAGTTATCCCTAGGAGCACTCAACCTTCTTGGATGTGATTCCTATTCTTGATTTGGACTATATCAACGAAACCCTAGGATGTATGCCTCGAGAGCTTGAGATCATGGATATGTTCATGAACTCGAACCTAGATAATGCAACAAGGTCTGATGGGTTCACTGCTACCTTCTATAGGTCCTCCTGGGATACCATTAAGGATTATATGATTAATTAAATACATGATTTCTTTCTATGGGGGACCTTACCTATAGTGGTCTATGCCACCACCCTCATTCATCTTCATAATTTCAAGAGCCCTAACTATATCTCACACTACCACCTAGTTTTTATGTGTAATATACCATAAAAGATTTTGGATAGTATCATTAACTCTCGTCTATATGTGTATATTCCCTGATGGATATCCATGGATCAACAAAAACTAATAAAGGGCCCCTCGATCTAAGAATCCATCTCTCTATCTCAAGAGATGATCAACGACATCATCTTCAAAAAATGGGGGTTTAACATAGTTATTATATAAGATATGAGAAAGGCATATGATCGACTGGAATAGAGATTCATTAACATAACATTGTCAGGTATGGGACACAATTCTTGGAACATATATATTATCATTCGTTACATTAGTTCATCATGGAACTCTGTGAACATCATGGGTAAGTCTTAAGATTTCTCAATGTCTACTCAAGGCATTAGTCCAGGGGGCCTCATCTCTACATCTATATTCATCATCATTCAGGATGTCCTATGCCGCCACATACAGAGAAGTATCAACAATGTTGGCATACATCCTTATCATCGTCGTTTAAAGGCCACGATGATATCCCTTGTTTATTTTGGTAGATGATTTCATCTTATTCCTAAACACTAAGAGCATATCAATATAATTTTTAAGATGAGTTATAGAGGATTATTATTGATGGATTGGCAATATCATTAACAAGGATATGATTTATTTCATTATGTCTAACCAATTATCCCTGGAGAATGTTCATGCTATTAGCAGGTTACTAAGCATATTGATGGGTGATTTATCAATGGTCTATCTAGGTGTGCCCGTCTCGGCTGGAAGGCTATAGATTCGTGATTTTGACACTCTCTAAATCAGAGTTTTTGATATAGTATTGAACTAGAAGAATAAAGTCTTGTCCTTTAGTAGATGAATTTTCCTAGTGAACAGTGTACTAATAACTTCTTCAATCAATGGAATGACCTCCATTAAGGTCTCTAAGGGGTTTATAAAAAAAATCAGCAAGATTCATTCCCATTTTATTTGTGACCTATTATCGGAGGGGAAGAAAAGTTTGGTAGGTTGAAAAAAATGGCACAACCAGTGGGTGAAGGAGGAATTAATGTCCACAAATTATAGGATAACCTCTACTAAATCCATTTAGGGTATGCATGGAGCATCCAGGAACAAAGTAATATATAGGGAATTACCATGCATGTGTACACAACATAGTTGTGGGTGTTGGGAGAGGGGGATTATTCTTCCACTGTGTCTATGATTGCTCTCATTGTGGTGATTCTTCGACAAATCACTCAATGGGGGTTGGGTAATGTTGGGTTATTTTTTTGAAATCAGGTTTGGTGTGGTACAGTGTTGGGGTTCCCTGGATTCCCGGAAAATAGATATATCGTTATGGGAGGATAGTCTCTTCAATGGTTTCATGAATACAGTTTTGGATAACGATCAGCTTAAATATTTTAAACTCATTGAGCTGAATTAATAGGGGTAAATGTGTTTTCACCACCTCCTCCCCGTGATGTCTTTCCTTGAAGTATTTTTTCTACATAATTAATGAACCTGTCTAATCTGGGTGTTGGGATAAAATTGTTTGGGTGAGAAACATACCCACCATGATCAATTTTTGTACTTGGAGGGTTCAAAAAATTTATCTGTTGACCGATGAAAATAATATAGGTGTTGTATCCAACTACCATCTAGGTGCATTTTCTGCAGTGATCATAGATAGGAGGGCACAACTCATCTGTTCATTGGTATTGACTATGCATGTGATGTGTGATGAGTTCTTGGGGAATTCTCTAAGACCCTCTCCTCAATTGATTCTACCCTATCCATTATTATTATGTGGTTTCATGGATCTATAGGAGGAGGCTCAGATAGGATGTCCATCTTGGTGGTGCTACATGCGGTGTGATGGACTATTTTGTAGGTGCGTAAAAAATCAGAGCTCAAGGGTTTGTGGGTGATGGCTCATGTTATTATCATATAGGAAAAAAATATAGTACTCATCTTGAACATGTCAGTGAGAATATGGAAGGTGGCCCCATCAGTTTTTCATTTTTAGGTAGTACCCAATGTGGCCTTTCAATCTAGTTGTAGGGTGGGTAACTGGTTATGCTGGTGACCTCCCATGGTTGGATGATAACTCAATACGGACAACTCTTGTGTCCATGTGAACATGCCAAGAGTAGGAGTAGAATGTGATTATAATATATTGGTTTACAAAGAATTTTTTTTCTATACCGGGCTAGTTGTCTTACCTTAAAGTGGAGGTGATGAAAATGCACACCAGGCTAACAATATGCATGAAAAAGGGTCTAGTAATCTTCAAAATTGAATCAGACTCCTTAATTGTCCACAATGCCATGAAAGGGTATAGTGAGTCTCCTTGGTCGATCAACTATATGTTTAAAAATGTTGATGTATGATCAATATCAATGATTGTGTTCTTCATATCTAGAGAGAGTGGAATATGATCATTTACCACTTGGCCTAGGAGGACTTCACTTGAAAGGAAGAGTTGTTTCTTCACAATACGAGGAGTATATATCCCAATGGGATTCACCTCAATCGACATCCTTTTAGGCACCCTTAGGTTCTTTCTCGGTAGGGTGTGGGGGATTCCCTCATGTCTTTATTTTTTACATTGTACATCATTTAATAAAAAATTACATGATGATGATGACAGACACTGTAACAGATCAAAAATTATGAAAAAATGTCATTTTATTCAATAGAATGCATGACATGAAACACTAAGAATGGAAACAAATATAACCTCTCAACAATTTATGATATATTAAATATTTTAAATAAATACATTATATTATATATCTTAAAATTTATGTAATTCTATGTTACCTTGTGTCGCGCACAACAACGGCTTTCTTTCATAGATTGTGATACATAGAAGATCGAGTTCTACAAAATGCAATTATTATTATGAATTAAAATAAATATTATCTCATATATGTTAAATTAGTGGTTATAAATATGATTTAATAACTTATGGAAATATATTTCTGAATTTATTTGGTTACCAATAAATTATAAATTAATATAAAAACCTACTTAATATGAAATAATTTATTATAAAAAAACTATTTTTATGAGCACAAATGTTTTTTATCATTATAAATTAAATTGATAAATAAAAATGAATTATATAAATTTAATTTATATATTATATATTCGATACAATATTTTCACATTCATCCAACCTATTTGATACTCATAAGATAAGAAAACAATCACTTTTACATATAAAAACAACTTTTTCTGAATGCATATTTTCCTCCTTTAAATGGTGCACTTGTTTTAAAAGTAAATTTTATAAATTTTATAGACTATATTTTAAAAGATAATTTTTTTATTTAGAGTTTGAAAATTAACATAGGGTGAATTTTTGGTGTTTTTCTATGCAGTTCGTTTTTAATGACTATTGAAAAATTCCATTTTTTAATTTAAAAAAGACTTTTCATCTAAATAATTTATAATGTTAAATTATATACTTATTTATTTTAAATTTATAAATAATTAAATATTACATATATTAATACAATTTATGTCATTTTAATAAATTTTATATTTAAATTTGGTAAAATTACATTTTAAATTTTTTAACATTTTTATTTTAAAAACACACTTTCTTCTCCCGTCAAAGGGATTAATTTTAAATTAATTTTAATATATTCTATCAATTAAATTACGAAAAATAGATTTAATATTTTTAATCATGATCATTTATTATTTATAATATTTTAAACATATTTTTTACAAAAATATTCATATAATGTAGTTAAAATTAATTATAGCACATTAGAGAAAACTTATTATACCAAAAGACAAGACATTAATCACTATTGTCCAAATTATCAATAAAATTTCCCATCATCAACTATATGGAAATATTTAAACCATATCCTTTAGATTATATATGTTTTCACAATATTGGATACAATTTACAGGTAAATGTTATTGGTGGAATTCCCTCTCTAAAAAATGAACAAGTTTGTCACTCACCCTACATGTAAAAGGTATCCCCATTTCGCCCTTCATCACACATCTCAAACCACATTGGATTGGATAATCCCCTAAAATGTCACTACCAATATTCTATAACCTCATCCTATGAGCCTTATCATTGTGTTGAATCCAACATAAGAAATTATTATTGAAAATCTAATGATGATACTACAAAAAGATGTAATGATCTTCCAGAACCATTTTTATTGTATTCCCTTCTCCATATCCATCAATTAATTTTATATATTTATTAAAAATTAACCTATTTCTATAAAATATAATTATATTTTTTTTCATATTGTTATAAAACTAAACTCCACCTAATTGTATCAAAGGGGTTATGAAATTACCATTAATCTGTACGGTGCACTTCCACGTCACGAAATGATGTTTTCTATTCTTCTATTACCACCATTCCTGGTTGTTGATAATTATGTATTTTATATTTTATATAATATATATATATTATATTTATAATTTTTATATTTTTATATAATTATAATTTAAAAACTATCCTGACATCCATTTTTTGGGAATACAATAATGTCATTCTATTGTACAGAGGACTATAAACTCATGATGCAATGTGATGTGATCACTCTATGAATGGAATGTATTAAGGATGTAATTAAATAATTTACATGATAAATATCACATAATTATGATATAGTAATGATAATGAATATATATATAAAGAATTCACTTTTCTTTTTATCAATATGATAATGAAATTGTAATAGATCTCATGTGTATGTACAACAGACTGTCTCAATAAACAATGTATAAAATTTCCTATCAAATTTCTTTTATGGAAAATATAAATAAATATATAATTGATAAATAAGATACTCAAATCAATTTTTAAATTTTTTATATGAATAAATCGTTATATATGTTAGATTAATAGAATATAATATGTCAAAACATACTTGAAAAATTAATCAATTAGAAACTAAAACAATGAAAATAACAAAATGTTATTAACCAAAGTGTTCGTGGATGTTATAAATGTAATATATATATATAATATTATTAACATTATTTTGGATAATTTAAAAGATAATAATCATCATAAAAACATTACAATTTTGGTTAAATTGTTTTCAATTAAAAAGAAGAGTAAGGTTATTAATTCTATCTTAATTTCCTTTCATTAGAAAATATTATAATTTTATGCAACTAATTTATTTTATATTGTATATATACTACCCCTATAGAATTTAATATTATAAATACATCATTACTCATTTTATTATGAGTTACAATTTTCATTATTTCATTTATTGGGATTTTAACATAAAGACCTAATGCTTTAAATAGATTTTGTAACTCAATTCAATTTCATTGGGTTATATTACTTACTCATTATTTTTAATATTAAATTATTATATATATAATGAAATTTCAATTTATATTGATTTAATTAAAATTATTTTATGTTTATTTACATTATAAACACTTATTAATTTCATTTATTAATTATCACATCATCATTATGATAATTTTAATGTATTATTTCATAATTTAAATCTAATAAATATTGTCTTTTTAATTAAAATAAAAAAATTTAAGATATTTTTTTGATAAATCATTTTATTTTATTCTACTATATTGATTCGTGGTCATAATTAATTGGTAGTAAAATTTTATTACTCTCTCAGAAACTTAACAATATTGAGAAATATATTTAAAAAAATATGACATCATTTCACTCTTTGTTCGGATATCAATTTTCGTACCAAACCATATTTTTCAAATGTTCTCAAAAAATTACTTTTAAACATATAAATGTTTTTATTAAAATATAATTTTACTCATTCATCTTTATATATAATGTTATCAAGGTAATATTCATTTCACTTTCCAAACAAGGCACATTTATAAACTTGTTACCATGAAAAGGAAATGTTCTTTAAAACATGTATGAAATTTTCAATAAAAATGACTTTCAATTCATCAATGATTTCATTTAAATATAAGATTTTATTTTAAAAAATTAAAAATAATATTTAAAAAACAATATTAAGTGAATATTTTTTTCCTAGAATGTTTTCAAAGTTTTTTTTTTCTATTTCATAAATTAAAAAAATCATTGTACTTACATTAATGTGTAACTATTGAATTGATATCATCCTAATTCTTTTTCAAAATGTATTGGGATTATTTTTACAAAGGGTACTGTTGAATATCACTTCATTGAATCTTTTTTAGTCATTAACTTTGCCAAGAGTTATTCCCATTCAAATAATAGTTGAACACAAAATACATCCTATCATTACTTATCATTTCTCTTAGACATGATTATTTACAAAACTATATAAATGTTTTACATAAAACGACTACTATGAAATATATTTTTTCAACATGGAAAATATTAATAAATTTGTATCCAATACTCAAAGAATATATTTGAAAGGGGACATTTCTTCTGAATTAAATCAATTATTTGATATATTTGTAATTATTTGGACATGAAAGAAATGATTCGTGGACTAGTTAATTCAATCCAAAAAATGAATTGGTAGAATTAAGATAATAAGCATTTGTATTTCCATAGAAAGTGGGGATTATCCTAGTATGTTTTAAATTTTCTAGAGGATATATCTTTATCTTAATGTAATCATGTTCTTAGAAAACATGATGCCAAATAAATATGATTTACCTCCATTTAGGATTTAGTTATTAAAATCCCAGAGATTTTAACTATGTAAAAATATTTTTATGCATATAATTCTCAGTTTATTGATTAAATGGCCTGATGTCTTAGTATTATACATTACTATATTGATTATAACATATATATTTATTTAAATTGATTTGTTTGTTGTTATTTACCTTTTCATGTGAATTTTTTATTAGTTACATATATGGAATGTGTATTCTGATATTTACATTTAATGATTTAACATTCACATTTATTCATTGTTACTTCCATTTATTTTACCTTTAATGATAATATAAGCTCACAGTTATTTTTTTTTCCTTTCACAAGAACTTACATCATGATTACACTTACATATATTTCATGATTTGGTATATGGAATAATTTTATTATGGAATGTATTTTTTTCCATGTTTATGTATCCTAAATTTAATTTATGACTCATTTATGTATCTATTTTACCCAGAATACTAAAATTATCAATCAAATGGGATGTGATTCCATTTATCCTCTTCTAATATAATGGTAGTAGACACTGACTTTGGGATTGTAAGGTTGAGGTCATTGTAGTTGGTATCAGACTATGTTTATAAGAATCCATGGGAGCTAAATTTAAGAAAATATAGATTAGGGAATATAACATTGTGATTAAAATTTATGATAAGCATAGACTAACATCATAAATTTTTTTAAGGTAGATATTATAGAAATCTTCCTTAAAATACATCATTGTCTAGATAACACAAGTGGATGTGGATTTGGAATAGATTTACCATAGTGTACTAACCCCAAAAAGACCGTGTATGGGTTTAATCAATCATAATCTGGTATATGAAAATGAGGCTATTAGACACCTGGTATGAAACTCTGAGGCTATATGCTTTGGATTATTTAAATTTTTGATTAAAAAAATTTATTATTTATTTCATTGGATGATGATAATTAATATCCTTGATTATTCTTAATGTGTTTTAGATTGAAAATAATGTTTCATGGATTAGATATCTGATAAATTATTTTATTGTTTTTTCACTATGATTATTGTTAAAAAATATATACATTATAGTTTTCTTCAATGGATAGATCCTGGAAGCATAATTTTAACTTTGAACATATAGGTGATGGTAGTGACAATTAGAAACCAAATGTGATTTTAATAGGATTGAAGTATTTCATGTTGATTCCTAATATATTTTACTACAATATGTTTCAGAAAATATATCATAACCAACTCCCACAAACCCCAAATAAGGGAACTATGGAAATTGGTAAGAGCTTGAGTTATGGAGACTATACAGGATGGTTGGATTTATTTACATCATCCAGGAAATATAGAAGTGGTCAACAATGAATGATTCCTAGTTGAATGTAGAAATGATTATGTGTGGAATATAATGACATAAAGAAATAAATTTCTAAGAAAGACGAAGAGTATGATGAAATGTGATAAACCTCATCCTCAGGATACATTTATATTTTTTCTTAAAATGTGGGAAATATGGGCATTACCTATGTAAATTTCTTATTCTATAATATATTCATACTACCACAGAAGCACAAAAGATAAAATAGAAGGTAATTTGTTTTTATTTATTTTGATTCAAGAAATAAATTTGTTAATTATTTTATCAATAGTATATCGGTTTCAATAATCGTGAAACATCAATAGATTTTATAAAAATTTATAAGTGAAGGATTATTCATTAACATAAGTGTTATGAAGACCATCATGTGTTACATAATATTGATAATGAGTTCAAGGACATAGACACCACTTTTTATGTTTTATATAACGAGATTCTCTCAGGATTAAGGACATATGGGATAGATTTAGAAAAATATATTATTTTGGAAAAAATAAATTCAATTAATAATACATTTACATATTATATACATATGATTTTTGGTATTAACATACTTTAGTGTCTATATGATAAATAATAAAATATTAATAATATTAATACTATATTATTAAACATTATCAATAGATAAATTTTTTTGAATACTTTAGTAAAAAGTTTACTCAATGATTAATTTTATTTTACAGATTTATATTATATTTTTGGGAACATTATTGGAATATTGTTTAGAAATCAGAAAAAATGAATATAGTGTAACAACACATCATATTTGGGATGAATGTAGGTGTAAAGACCCAGAAATTTCAAGGAAAAAATTTCGTAAATAATTTGGAATTTTACGAGTATGCGTTTTCTGCGGTGCCTGATTCCGAGGCTCGGTGTGCCTAGAATCAACTTCTGAAGTTTTGTTCGGGTACGTTGAGTAAACATACGTGCAGATTTTTCTATCTTTTGATACATTGCTCGGAATTGAAGTCTGAGGAAACCGATGAACTCGCAACACTGGTATTATCTTAAGTGGACCTTTACAGCCGGTGTGTTTTCTAGTGAGGAGAAGTTAATTTTTGGGGAATTATAATAACATAAATAAAATCATTGTACAAAATTTTAATTTTTTAAATTTTGTTAATTCCTACAATGGGGAGATAGAGGTGGGACCCACACCCACATAACCTCCCATGAGAGGAGTTATTTTGGTTGGACCCACAAGAGCCCTAACCATTCAACTCCTTCATTAACTCCCTTAAACCCTCCTTTAACCTATGTAATTCCCCATAAATGAGGAACCTATCCATCTCCCCCCCATTAATCTTGACAACTCAAATGCCATAATTAATTCAATTGTCATTCCGAATTAATTTGAAATACATGGGAACGTTATATTATGGGAGGGCCTTTTTTTATTATTTTTGGTTGGTAAAAATTTGTGGGAGAGTTTTGGGAGAACTAAAGTGAGGAGGTGGTTTGTTCATTTGGCGAGGGACATGAAGAAGATGAATAATGAAGTTCTCTCCATGAAGAACATCATCCTTTATTCTTCTTCCGCGTCAAGGGATATGAAATCCCCATGTGGAATGTTGGCTACAATTCCTCCTCGGATGCACCCTGACGTCGTCTTCGAATCTTTTTTGGAGGCTCAATGAAGTGAAACGTCATATTTGAGGTTGGGGTGTGTTTTGTTTGGAACAACATTGAATCTACTTTCCTTCTTGTTTTTTTCTCCTTAACTGCCTGCTACCAAACTAATGCAGATAGATCGGGACAAACTAACATGGTCCAAATCCTCTTCCATTGTTTTGATTGTTATTGGTTCATCGTGTTCATCATGGGTGATGGAAAAAAAATCATTACGAGTTTGTTATACGACGAAAAGAACCCAAAATTAAGGAATCAACATCATGGTGACCTAGCGGAGGTGCAATGACGATAGAGGGTGATGGTTCGAACCAGAATGGGATTGGCCATTCCTTGACTGTTCTTCAAGAGGGAATTCAAAACCTGTTTTCGAAGCCGATCGGAAGCCCGGAAACACCGAAATCGATATCGAGAAATCGGGACGACCTAGAGTCTGATGTTTCATGACAAACGAACCATCGGAATGAAGAATGGGCATCAAGGGAGGTGTTATGGCTAGAGGCATCATTTCTGGAAAATTACAGGCTACATGGTGTGTACTCCTGGAGAACATGCCATGTAGATTGGGAATTCTACAGCTAGAGTTTCGGACATTAGACGGCTAACACACAGAGTGTGACCTCTATCACATGATGTGTACTCGCCACATATCAAGTACGTGGAAGCTACATGAGACTCGGTGTGTATTATGGGAAATACGTGGACAATGACAAAAATACACGGCCATGAGGCAAGACGTGTACTCTCTACACACAATGGATGAAGTGGATAAGGGAGACTCAGTGTGTATTTTGAGAAATACATAGACACAGACAGAGATACATGGCCATGAGGCACGATGTGTACACTCAACGCAGAATAGTAGGAACAACTTCCTGAGACTCGACGTGTATCCCAAGTATTCATAGACATGGTGTGGAGTACACGGGCATGTACTCTACAACAAGGCTAGACATGGCTAGTGGTATAGACGAACCATTTTACCAAATACACAGGTTGGAGAACACGGTTTGAGGCCATGTACGGGCACATAGCCAGTGTACATGGAGCCGACCCCAGATTTTTGGATACGTCATGTAACCATACCACACGCTGTGTACTTAATTTTTTACACGACCAGCCCTTCGACACGGGCCGTTGCACACGGGAAGTACCTGAGGTCAGACTACACGACATCTACCATATACTAACATGTCTTGTACATTTTGGTAAAATTCTTGTTCATCTTGTACATAGTATCATCGACACATTTTGTTTGGATGATCCACTTATGACGTGGCAGTGCTTTGAGATACTTTTTTGTGGGACTTCGTGACACGTAGAGTATCGACCAGTAGCTCACTGAGCAGAACCTCTCAGAGATGAGAATACTAAGTACGGAGACCTAGTAGTTTGCTGAGACCTAATGACTGCTTGTCTGATCGTTTTGGAGTGACTTGACAAGCCCAGTGGATAGCACTACTATGTGAGGGGGCAGACCCATGGTGGAGGAGTGCTACTATGTGAGGTGACAGACCCACAGTACTCGACAGGAGGAGTTCCTATGTAGGATATCAGGGGGTGTTCTACTTTGTGAGGAGGTAAACCCAAGTATTAGAGCACTACTATGTGAGGCAGAACACCCACAGTACTCGATAGGAGATGTACCTCAGCAGTCTAAGGATAGTGAGTAGCACCTCAGAGTCACGACACGACTAATGTGCTCGACAGAGGAGGAGTTATCCAACAGCTGTGGTTTCAACATCATGAATAAAATCCCTGTTTGAGCTAATTCATTGTCCTAGGTGTATTCCTCATGATTGGGATGGGTTACATGATAACTTTGGTGTATGTATGGGAATATACCTATGTAATGGTTATCCATTGATTTTATACTTTGTGGTTATCCTTGTTCGATTTTGTGAGACGTTGAGGGTCGCGGGTTCCCTACTAAGTATCATTATACTCACACCTACATGGGCTATGCCCGCAACTCATTGTGTTGGATGCAGAAGACAGACATCGTTGACTGAGGCTGAGTGTACGAGGACTGGACGATACACAGAGGTGGAGATCAAGACAAGATAGTACTCAGAGGAGACGAATATATGTGGACCACTGAGGGGTCTATCTGTACCTACCATTCAGGTATTAACCCCAGAGGACGATCTAGGATTTTCTTCCACCTTTTATCTATTTTTACCTTTTTAGATGTAATTGTTTTCAGTTGTATTTGTACTTTATAGTTGGGCTTGTATTCTGGCCCCTTTACTTTCAGTACTCTTATTATAAATATTTCACTTAGTGTTTTCTTCTTCTTGTACTATGGTTGTGTTTGGTTTCAGTTATAAAGTAAATTCCTTCCCAGTACTAGGGATTTACACCTTTGGTGCTAGTCACCAACCACTGGCTTATGGAAGGCTGGCATGGGGTAGTCACAATACGGCCCCTAGGGAACTGGTAGTGAAAAATCGGTATCGGAGGACATCGGTTCTACAGCAGGACTAGGACTCTGATATTTTCATTTCGTGAATAAATTGTGTTAAGGGTACTAAGTGTGGTTTTTAATTAAGGGAGTCCTGTGTTGGTGCTGACGGCCGATGTATCCATACACCAGGACCCTGACTTCTAACACCTGAATTAGTACACAAAAACACTGATTGCATGTTTTTTTTCAAAAAGTTTTTCTTTTAGTCAGCTCAAACCAGGTATAGTGTTCTGAATGTATCACATATATTCTTTCAGGATCCCTCCCCGCAGACGACCGTCTAGAGCCCCGAGAGTTGTACGTACTGACATCCCACCGAGCGACGAGGCCTCTATACAGGGCCCTCATCTAGTTGAGGCACTAGCGGAGGCACTGGTCGTACTGACACCCATTAGGCCACTAATGACATCATCCCCAGCTGCAGGCGATGCACACCACCTGAGCACACTGCTCGAGTTCCATCGATAGAGGCCACCCTGGTTCCGGAGAGATATGGACACACAGGCAGCTGAGGATTGGCTGGAGGCTGTGGTGAGAGTCTACAGACTTGTAGGGAGACCAGAAGACTTTATGGTGATCCTTACTACCAGCCTCCTTCAGGCAGCAGTAGGTAGATGGTGGAGCCTGATGCTCCAGATGCATGAAGAGGTGACACTCCTTTGGGTAGACTTCGAGAGCCTATTCTGGGTGATGTTTGTTCGAGCTACCCTTCGAGTGGTGTAAATACATGATCTACTTCATCTGCAGCAAGGTAGAATGAGTGTAGCTTAGTACTAAGCGAGGTTCACCAACCTCTCGCGCTACTCCACTGATATGGTATGAGACCCATTCTTTAGGGCCCGAACCTTTGAGCAAGGACTCAGGCGTGAGATTAGATCATATTTTGTCTCCCACAACATCCCGACGCAGATGGGGGTGTTGGAGTGAGCCCTCCTAGTAGAGAGTTTTCTTGATGAGCAATCTCAAGCAATCAGACCCACTAGTAGTTTACATGCAACACAGTCTTCTTCATCTGGCATTAGACAGATGACACAAGGGTCCAAGGGGACCAAACCAATTGGTGGTCGACCACACGACTCAGGGTCGGTGGTGCGGGGCACCCAGGGTTGAGATAGAGACAGACATGATAGGCAGTGCTACTCATACAGCAGACATGGTCACATGGACCATGACTATTCAACTCGCCTCTCAAACGATCAGTAGATACATGAAGGACCACCCAGGTAGAGGCAGAGGATCGATCAAGGATGACCACAAGGAGTATGCGATCGTGGAAAAAGGTGTTGGTCATGCAGATGGTGTTGGAAGATGCTTCGAGGTGTTTCCACCACCACCACCAGGAGGTCTACCCCAAACACATGGAACTTGTGGATAGGGGAGAGCACAACCTTAGGTAGCTGAAGCATACGACTATGGAGCTCCAGGAGTAGGTGGACAGGAGCGGGACTAGTTCCAGGCATAAAGGCCTTTGTTCTTGATGCTTCTAGCTTTTGTTAATGTCATTGTTTATGGTTTATTTGTTTCAGTGTACATTAAGCATCGGTAATAAAAGTCACGTTTCCTTGTGATATATTCTTTCCTTACATTTTGTGTGGTTAACAATAATAGGTTCTGGTTTAAACTATTTACCTGACCCCCACCTTTGATATTTCAACTAGAGGAGACCCAATAACCACACACTGATGCCAACAGTGTGACTCAACCCTTGGAGGCGAGAGTAATAGATGGATCTCTTGGTAGTAGCGTTGAGGCCTTACGATGTCATATATGGCATGAATTAGTATCATTCTTGTCAGGATTGACTGTATTAGGAAAAGGATGTGGTTCATCTAGAAGGTGAGACTGATTTATCTTTTTGTAAAAGGAGAAATATTAGCAGCTCTTGTAGGACATATGTAACGCCCCAAACCCAGTTACCCAGAGTCGTTTCATTATTTTAATACATTGGCATGATTATAAAGAATCACGTCCCGAATGAAAAATCAGTTTAGCAGTCTTGGAAAATAAATTAAATACATGAATGTTACATTACACTTCATAACATACAAAACAACATAAATAGTCCTTTATGAATGTAATTATTCCCTTATCTTAACCCTAAATATCAATCACAATACATTTCATCGAATCCTGGGAAAAATAAAAACATAGAAAGGGGTGAGCTCAGATACTCAGTAAGGACAACAATACAACAAAAACTTTCAAAAATAAGCATAAACATTTAAGGAAATGTATAACTAAAACAAAAGCTTTTTAAACATGATCTTTAGTATGATATTGCAAAAATGAAATGAAATAATGCCATTTTCTTATTCACATGGACATTATACTAGTGGAATAATCACAAGAAATATCACTAACCACTTTCATAATGATGGAATTCATAATTCCAGACTATCATAACCATGTAGCCAAGGCCTCATGCCAAGACTACAAATAAGATTTTGTCAAGGCCTCATGCCAAGACACTAGTTTGTCTCATGAGACCTACAGATCCATCGATGAGCCATAGAGGGCTCCACCTATCACTTACTATGTCCAATTCATTCATCATATGAAAAGGTATAAGCATAACATAAACATTCATATTAAAATTAGCATATGAAATGTAAATAACTTATCCACAAATCATGAATGGTATAAAAAACACATACACAGTCAAACATATCATAACTCATTCAATAAAATAAGGAATATTGAATTATAATAAATCAAACTCAAACCAAAATAATATACAGTAGGATGCTGACACAATTGAAAATGATGAGTAAAACTTTTTTAGAGAAATATCCTTTTTGTAAAATAATTTAAAAGTAACACATTTATAAAGGAAGTAATTTAAAAGAGTTTTTTGATTAAAAATTTCCCATACCACTTTGAATCTTTTGAAAAGAATTATCATTTAAAAACATTGATTTCCAAATAAATAAATCCTTAAAATAATTTTGAAAACATGGACATTAATTAAAAATATTTAGAAAGATAAATCTTTAAAACATTTGAAATTATGATCTTGATAAATATTACCATTCAATATTCTTAAAATCTTCATTTTGAAATCATTTTTATAAAAAATGGGTATGGATGATAAAAATGTCCCAGTAAATATGTACACATAATGAATCTTGGATAATAATGAGATTGAGGAATTAACCATTACCTTGCACTTTCCTTTAGTCGAGGGTACGTTTAACCTCTTGTACGAAGATCGTAGTATGTTATTAAATTATACCAGAACCATATTAATATTTATGATATCAGACATGATTCAATTATATCTTTATACTACCAATTTAATAATAATTTCCATGTTAAATTAACATTTTGGGTAATAATCGCTTTCTTTATCGTACGTGTTCTAACTTGTTCCTCTTGATTGTATCACACAGATCATGATTTAAATACTCCCAGAATATAAAACATGAAAATATATAATATATATTTAGAATAAAAATGTTTATAATAGAAATATATATGAAATGTAAAACACCATTTATGGAGACGGTAGTCCGTACGTACACATAAATGTTGTTTCTGTTTTCATATTGTATTGCACGGAAGTAATAGAATATGATATATGTAAGTACATAAATACTTATATATATATATATATATATACCTCCAGCAACATTACTATTTCATATATTACATACTTATAAGTTATATATATTTTTATAATCGTCTATGAATGGTGAACACAGAAATGAATCTCATCGCGTCGTGGAGACGGTAATCCGTACGTATGCACAAGTGAAAATATCATTATTTTGATATTAAAATAATGTATAATTGGATGTTATATCATATATAAAGAATCCTTATAATGTTATATTTATTATTTACATCAAATACACATCATTACTATACCCATACAAATAATAATGTATTTAATTACAATTACACCACGATGTGGAGACGGTAAGCCGTACGTACGCTTGTATGGTGACATGTCATTCAAAGGGTGGATAGAATAATGAATATGGATGTTCCATATTTATAATAACATCAAAGTATATAGTAGATACAGGATTTATTATTTTAGAATAGAAACAAAAAAGATAAAAAATGTTGAATAAGAATGGAACTAGAAAGAGGGTGGTGAAAACATTACCTCTTCTTCAGGTTCTTCCTTTTGATTTGATAAAAATGGATCAATAGGACGAATTTATGATCAAACTAAGGCATCTATATTGAATAGAGGTATGTTTAGAGAGTATTTGTACCGGGTCTAGCTGAACCAAAAGGCTTTTAAGATGTGAATAATTGGTTAGATGAGGGGTCCTTTTATAAGAGGGATGTGGGGCTCTTTAGGAAAAACTTCATGTATTAATTTATAATAAATTAATATTCATTTTATAATGGAACCAAAGTTTATTATTAAAATTATAAGGTGGGTATGGGTTGAAATAATTTCCACCAATAGATTTTAGACATGTTTGAGTCATTATTTTAACCTTATCTTTTAGTTTTAACTCATGGTTAATTAGTTTAACACTTACCATGTCACTTTGTATTTTTATAATATACAGTTATTAAACATACTATATACATCCAAGAGACCCCCAAGTGGTCCATTAATGATACGCAAATAATGAAATATGTTCATTTTGCCGAACCGTAGGTTTTTATTAATTTAATATACATTAATAATATAATATTTGTTTTAAAAACTCAATTATGTCAATTTTGACACTACTCAATAATTGATTTTTTTAAAGTCACAACAACATTATTAATTCAAAAAAATTACATTTAATAAATCCTAACATTTAATATTAACTCATAAAATTCGTTTATGTCATAAAAAATTTCAATTTTATTTATTTTTACATTTATAATACCAATTATTTGATACTTTCATAAATAAGGAAAATAATACATCATTATTGTGTCATATATATTTTTACATTTTCAATGATTAAAAATTATAAATAAAATATCATTATGTAGGAAATATTTTTATCTTTTTGATGAATATTTATAATAGATAATATAAAACATATAACCATTTATAAAAATTGTTTTTATAAAAGATATAAGCTTATGTCATTTTTGTATTTACTTTATCTTATTTGAAATAAAGTGTCCCTATCACCTAAAAGTTGTTGCATGGGGTCCCAAAAATCAACCCAAATATTACCATGGTCGGACATGTATCCACAGATAAGATAAGGACATGTTTTTGGGTAATTTATTTTTATTATAATATAATTTTTTAACCATTATTTACCGGATTTACCCTTTAACAATGGTAAATAAAATATTTACCAAAGTAATTATTAAAAATATCTAAAAATAGATGTTACCTATTTAAAAAATTTGGACATCCTGATTCCAAATAAGGAATCCATTTTTCCAAATTCAAAACACATTAGTGGCAGAAATTAATTTAAAATTAATTCCCACTGTCAGGATAAATTAGATATTCCGAATCCAAAAATGAAGTCCATTTTGATAGATAAAATTTATTAAATTTCAAAAAGTGTGTATTACTATTCATAATGGATACTTTTATTGGTTGTGGTGTGTGTTAGAACTCGATGTTGCATACAACACACGCTACTGTATTTTTCAATGGTAAGCGTACCAAGGAAGCCTGGGGTGTTACATTGTAAATTTTTTTGATGTACCCATTCTATAGAATAAATTTATTTAGTAAAATTGATTATATAAAAGTTTAAAATATTGGATCTAAAAAGGGTTCACTATTAAAAGTTTGTAAAAGTTCATTTTTGAAAATACTTCTTTTGTCTGAACAAAAAAAATGAATTGGTTATTACATTATGTCTAAGAAACTCATAATATGGATTATAAAATTATAAGGATTTATAATGTTCAAAATTTAGTTAATAATATTCATAACCTCTTTTGAACGGCTTGTTGGTAAGTCATGGTGCGCTTGAACTTTGTTTTCCATTTAGTGTAAGTTATTGTATTGTTTTGAGGAAGTACATACTATGAAATCATGGGTTGTAACATTCTTCCCTCCTTTAATAAACTGGGTCCTTGCTTTTTGATATTGTTCTTCAAAAATAAAAGTTGAAAATAGAAAATATCTTTATAGGAAAACCCACATTGAAAATTTGGTTAATAACATTTAGTCTTAATAAGAGGAAAAGATAAATTGAAATGTCACCACCAAATTATGATCTAGATTAGGAGAACATTGGTGGAAATTATCAACATAAAATTGGAGGAAAAACGTAAATATTTAGAGGTAGTGATTGAGGTCATCAATCATAAAACAAGGTTAAAATTTATGTCCTTAAATTCATCAATCTATGATTATTTAAAATTCCAGTGGTTCAACAAAACCTAAGTTATTAGGATAACACATTTTTTGTTTTAAGATCCATTCAATAAATTATAAAAATTAATTTCTTCATAGAAATAGATGATAAGAAAAATATATACTTGAAAAGTATAGTTCCATCAGTTACATAATTTCTACCACAAACTCATCTTTCACACTAAATGATAATAGATCTTAAAAAAAATTCTATTAATCCTATTTGTTTGGGGTAAAATAATGAATTTATAATTAATCTATTAGAAATTCTTAAAATAAACAACATTATTTAATCCTAGAAATCTCATGGGCTAGTGGTAGGTGATACACCCTTATCGCCCTTCAGTTGTGTGTTCAAGTCTCACCGCCTTGCCGGACGAGACGGGTTGTCGCCCGACCTCCAGGTTTTCCTTTTTATAATAAATCAAAAATAATATTCAGAAATGATTTAACATTAAAAATTGAATAAAATGGCAAATATAATCCATTCTTACCTTTAGACTTATCCAAATTACCTCTTTACAAACTCAATGTCCAAACTTTATAAGGAAGGTAAATATAATGATTGACTTTTTTTCCATGTAATAACATGTGAATACCTTCATCATGCATTCTTTGAAAATATGGTAACACCCTTAATTACCATAAAACCTTATGGATTACATTCATGCTCCCTTATTCCTTATAGATTACTAGATATATTCCTTATATCCAAAAATTCTTAATATTCCAACAATGATGAAATAAAAAAACCATCATTCAGTTTCAAGGTATTCAAGAATATCCAATATAATTTATTCAAATGAACCATCTCTTATTCCAAAATTACTACCTCAATATCAACACCATATTAAGTATTACCTTTCCATCACTCATTTATTTTCAAAAAAATATTTACTTGTTGTTGAGTCACTTTTCATAGTACCATATAATCTCAATTCCTCAATGAAATAGAACTACAGTACAATGCTTATTTATCTCCTTAATTCATATAACCAGTGCATCACTGATACAACACTCAAATGAAATAATTCTTTAATAATAGCATATGAACACTAGTCAATACTCTTCATATGTTGTAGTATCATAACTATATTATTATCCAATATCATCATTTGTGGCATACTCTGATGATTTCATCATTGATTCGTGTAGTGTCCCAACTCCTTGCAAATAAATCATTGTACATTTGAAACATTTTTCTTACCCTCGAAATCACGAAGGTGGTGTCCTTTTTCTCTACACTTATAACAAACACCCATTCCTTTCAGGCAAGTTCCAAGGTGTTTCGACCCACAGTTATCACATATGGAAAAATTCTACTTTTCCCTCTTCCCTTTATCCCTCTTTGTCTCTTCCATCATTTTCTTCTTTTTCTTCCCTTCAAAGACATAGGACTCAGAGAACTCTTTACTTTTCTTATAAACACATGAAACTATTTCTTCATATGATGATAATACGTGGGAGACTATTTTCCTTCTAAATGATGGATTAATACCACTAAAGATAGGATCATTCTTAATCTTTGGATCATATGTATTGTTGGAGTTCACATTCCTTCGATTAGCTCCATTTCTATACTACAACATACACTATGTTAGTTTATGAATTGAAATAAATCATTACAAACATGTAAAATACCTATTATAAATTGAATTATTTATGTATATAATCCATAATCACAAAAATGTTTTCTTTGAGAAGGTATATACTCATAAACCCTTCATAGCGGTTTGTAATGAAAATGAGAATTATCCTAAGCATATTTCCCAGAAGTGTCGTATCCAAGAGTGCCGCAAGGCCCACTGTCATGCACTAGTTCCCGTTCGAGTCTAGCTCAAAGCGGTGTTTTCGGGTTTTACCCATTGGTAAATCTATACCCGAGCCGCCTCTACCATCTCATATCTATATAGGGATGTATTACTCAGAAAACTCACAAAATCTCTACAATACCAAAATTCTAGGATGTTCATATATTATAATCCTCAATTTCTATCTTAGGATAATGTGCTCCAATCAAAGTTTATCTAAATCTAGTTTCCAAGGTTATTGCTAAACTTCCTCTAATACCAACTTTAACACCCTGATTGTAGTTACCCAGAGTTGGTCCATTATTTTAATACATTGTCATGATTATAAGGAATCATGTCCCGAAGGACCGATACGTTTAGTAGTCTTAGAAAATAGATTACATACATGAATGTTACATTACACTTCATAACATGAAAAAAAACATAAATAATCCTTTATAAATGCCATTATTCCCTTTTCTTAACCCTGCATATCAATCACAAAACACATTGGGAATCCTGAGAAAAATAAAAACATAGAAAGCGGTGAGCTCAGATGCTCATTAAAGATAACAATACAGCAGAAGCTTTCATAAATAAGCATAAACAGTTAAAACAATGTATAACTAAAACAAAAGCCTTTTAAACTTGAACTTCAGCATGATATGGAAAAAATGAAATTAAATAATTCTATTTACTTATTCACATGGACATTCTACAAGTCGAATAATCACATGAAAATTCACTAACCACTTTCAAAATGATGTAATTTATAATGCCAGAACATCATAACAAAGTATCCAAGGCCTTGTGCCAAGACTACAAGTACGATTTTGTCAAGGCCTCATGCCAAGCCACTAGTTTGTCTCATGAGACCTACCGATGCTTTGAATAGATATAGAGGGCTCCACCCTTCACTTACTAAGTCCAATTCATTCCACATATGAAAATGTCTAAACATAACATAAACATTCGTATAAAAACTAGCATATGAAATGTCAATAATTTATCCAAAAATCATGAATGGTAAAAAAAATAACACATACACATTAAAACAAATCATAACTCATTCAATACAATAAGGAATATTGTATTATAATAAATAAACCTCGAAACAAAATAATATCCAGTAGAGGATGCTGCCACAGTTGAAAATGATGAGGAAAACTTTTTGAGAGAAATATTCTTTTTGTAAAATCTTTTAAAAGTCACACATTTATAAATGAAGTAATTTAAAAGATAATTTTGAATCAGAATGTCCCATACCACTTTGAAACTTTTGAAAATAATTATCATTTCAAAACATTCATGTCCATATAAATAAATCCTTAAAATAATTTTGAAGACATGGACATTAATTAAAAAGATTCTGAAAGATAAATATTTAAAACATTTGAAGTTCTGATCTTGATAAAGAGTACCTTTAAAATCCTTAAAATATTCATTTTTAAATAATTTGTATGAAAAATTGACATGGATGATAAAAATTTCCCAGTAAATACATACACATAAACAATCTCGGAGAATAATGAGAATGAGTAATTATCTGTTACCTTGCACTTTCCTTTAGTCGAGGGTATATTTAAGATCTTGTACGAAGATCATAGTATGTTATTAAATTATAACAAAACCATATTACTATTTATGATATCATACATGATTCATTTATGACTTTATACACCCATTTAATAATAATTTCCATGTTAAGTTAACATTTCTGGTAATAATCGCTTTCTTTATCGTATGTGTTCTAACATGTTACTCTTGATTGTATCACTCATATCATGATTTAAATACATCCAAAATATAAAACATGATAAATATATCATATATATTTAGAATATAAATATGTATAATAGAAATATATATGAAATGGAAAACACCGTTTATGGGGACGGTAGTCTGTACGTATGCATAAACGATGTTTCTGTTTTCCTATTGTATTGAACAGAAGTAAGTGAATAAGATATATGTAAGTACATAAATACTTATATATATATATATATATATATATATCCATTCGAATTATTATTTCATATATTACATACTTATTAGTAATATTTATTTTTATAATCGTCGATGAATTGTGAACTCGGAAATGAATCTCATCGGGTCGTGGAGACGGTAAACAGTACGTATGCTCGAGCGAAAGAATCATTCTTTTGATATTAAAATAATATATACATGGATTTTATATCATATATACAGAATCATTATAATTTTATATTTATTATTTACATCAAATACACATCATTATTATACCCATCCAAATAATAATGCATTGAATAACAATTACACCATGACGTGGAGACGTTAGGTCGTACGTACGCACGTATGGCGACATGTCATTCAGAGGATGGATAGAATAATGAATATGGATGTACCATATTTATAATAACATCAACGTATATTGTAGATACTGGATTTATTATTTTATAATAGAAATAACAAAGAAAGAAGAAGTTGAAGAAAAAAGGAAATTGAAACATGGTGGTGAAAACATTACATCTTTTTCAGGATCTTCCTTTTTATATGATCAAAAGGTTTCCATAGGTTGTCTTTCTGATCAAACTATGGCCTCTATGTTGAATTGAAGGATGCTTAGAGAGTATTTGGGTTGGGTCTGGCCAAACCAAAAGGCTTTGAAGGTGTGAATAATTTGATAGAAGTTGGGTCCCTTTATAAGGGGGAGGAGGGGCTCTATAGAAAAAACATAAAGTATTAATTAATAATAAATTCATATTCGGTTTATATTGGCACAAAAGATGATTATTCAAATTATAAGGTTGGTATGGGTTGAAATAATTTCAATCAATTGGTTTTAGATAGGTTTGATTCTTATATTAACCATATCTTTTATTTTTAACTCTTGGTTAATTAGTTTAACACATACCATGTCACTTTGTATTTTTATAATATATAGTTAATAAACATACTATATAAATCCAAAAGACCCCCAAGTGGTCCATTAATGATACAAAAATATTTATCTAATTTCTTTGTCTGAACCTTAGGTTTTTATTTATAGAATATAAATTAATATTATAATATTTGTTTTAAAAACTCATTTATGTCAATTTTGACACTACTCAATAATTTATTTTTGTTAAAGTCTTAACAACATTATTAATTCAGAAAAAATCCATTTAAGAAATAATAACATGTAATATTAACTAATAAAATTATTTTATTTCATCAAAACTTTAAAATTATATTTATTTTTACATTTATAATACCAATTATTTTATTCTTTCATTAATAACGAAAATATTGCATCAATATTGTGTCATATATATTTTTTCTTCATCAATGTCTAAAAATTATAAATAAAATATCATTATGTAGGAAATAGTTTTTTATTTCTAATGAATATTTATAATCGAAAATATAACATATATAACTCAATGTAAATTATTTTTTGATAAATGATATAAGCTTATGTCATTTTTGTTTCACATTATCATAATTAAAAGAATGTGTCCCTATCACCTAAAAGTGGATTCGTAGGGTCCCAAAAATCGACCCAAGGATTCCCATGGTCGGAAATGTATTCACAAATAAGTTTAGGACACGTTTTAGGGTAATTTATTATTATTATAATATTATTTTTTAACCCTTATTTACCGGATTTACCCTTTAACCATGATAAATAAAATATTTACCGAAATAATTATACAAAAAGTCTAAAAATAAAAATTACCTATTTAAAAAATTTGGACATCCTTATTCCAAATATGGAATCCATTTTTCCAAATTCAAAACACATGATGTGGAAGAAATTAATTTAAAATTAATTACCAATGTCAAAACAAAAAGTGTTTTTTAATATATAATAACTATCAAAAGATTGACACTTGTTTATGTCTGGTTTGATTTTGAAATTATGTCCAATGACCAACATTGTATTAAATGGTAATAATGTATTTTATATATTCTTTAAAACCACTCAAATTCATAATTTATCACAATTAATTATTTTGATTTAAAAACTTGTTTTTAATTAAACATTTGTAATTTTCACTATTCATCAAAATATAAAAGTTTTCTGAAAAGTACCAAAATGTCACCCTAGGATATATTAGATATTCCGAATCAAAATATGAAGTCCATTTTGGGAGATAAAATTTATAAAATTTCAAAAAGTGTGTATTACTATTCATAATGGCTACTTTGATTGGTTGTGGTGTGTGTAAGAACTCAAAAGTTGCGTACAACACACACTACTATATTATTAAAAGAGAAGCATATCATGGAAGCTTGGTGCGTTATATTGTAAATTTTTTTATGTCCCCATTCTAATGAGTAAATTTATTTAGTCAAATGGAATATATAAAAGTTTAAAATATTTGATCTAAAAAGGGTTCACTATAAAAAGTTGATAAAAGTGCAATTTTGAAAAATACTACTTTTATCTTAACAAAAAAATGAATTTGTTATTAAATTAGCTCTAAGAAACTCATAATATGGATTCTAAAGTTATAAGGATTATATAATGTTCAAAATTTAGTGAAAACTATTCATAACCTCTTTTGAACAGCTTGTTTGGTAAATCATGGTGCGCTTGAACTCGATGTTCCATGTAGTGCATTTTATTGAATGGTTTTGAAGAATTAAATACTATGAAATCTTGGGGTGTTACAACATAAGAGAATGAGGTTGTAGTCTAATTCTTTACAGATGGCTAGTCACACCCATATTTCGTTTAGTGAACGGTGTACGGTTTACACTAATCTCAATAGTTTTAGGTATCTCTTCTTTCAAAAGGACCTGAACATGAGATAGTGGTGATGGATTGTGTTCCTTTAGGAATATGAATTCGAGATATTTTATACTCCTGGTAAGGGGAACGTGGTAGTGGATGCTCTCAGTAGGAGTGCAGACATTCATCTGTTAGGAGAGGAGACAGAGCAGCTGGCTGCCTTACATATATCCTTTATGGATAGAGATGGTGCAACCTATCTACAGTCTCTTATAGTCAGTCCTCTACTTCTTCTGCAGAGTAGGCGAGGTGTCTTACCACCAGGACCTTCCACCTCATTTGCACTGGGTTCACAACGTCTTCCACATATCCCAACTGAGGAGATGCGTGCATGATCCATCCCACAACATCGACCATGGGGAGCTGGATATCGATGACAGGGCAACATTCATGGAGGATCCAGTGGAGATTGAGTATCGAAAGTAGTGGGTCCTGCGTGTATAGTTTATTTCTCTACGGTGCAGTCGTTGGCAGCACGAGAACGTCCAAAAGAGCTCATTCTAGCAGGAGACTCAAATGCGTGCTTTGTACCTTATTTTGTTTCCCCAGTGTGTGTTGTAGGATTACGGGGATGTAAATCCCTTACATGGGGGTAATTTAAGGACCTGGAAATTTCAAGGAAATTTTTTCTTAAATACTATAGAATTTTACAAGTATGTGGTTTCTGGCTGTGCTTGATTCTGAGGCTTGGTGTGACCGAAATCAATTTCTGAAGTTATGATTAGGCTCATTTTGTAAACGTACTTGCGGATTTTTCTATCTTTTGAACCGGTGCATAGAAATGAAATATGGGGGAACCGATGAACTATTATGACTGGTATTCATTTAAGGGGACCTTTAATGTAGTTGCGTTTTCTCGTGAGGAGAAGTTAATTTTTGGGGATTTAAAATAAAATAAATAAAATTGTTGTACACAATTTTATTTTTTTAAATTTGGTTAATTCCAATAATGGGGTGTTAGAGGTGGGACCCAGACCCACATAACCTCCAATTAGAGGATTTAGTGTGGTGGTACCCACAGGATCTCTATCCTTTCAACTCCTTCATTAAATCCCTTAAACCCTCTGTTCACTTATAGACATCCACTTAAATGTGGAGCCTCTCCATCTCCCTCCAATTAATGTAGCCATCTCAAATGCCATAATTAATTAAATTGTTATTATGAATTAAATTTAAATACATGGAAATGTTATATTATAGGAGGGCCTTTTTTATTATTTTTTGTTGTAAAGTATTTTTGGGGGAATTTTGGGAGAATAGGAGTGCAGGGGGTTTGTTCATTCGGTACGGAACGTGAAGAAGACGAAGAACGAAATTCTATCCATGAAGAAAATCATCCATTCTTCTTCCAATGCATCAAGGGTGAAGACATCTCCATGAGGAACGTTGGCTATGCTTCCTCCTCAGAGGCACCCTGAAATCATCTTCAAATCCTCTTTCCATTGCTCGACGACGTGAAATGTCATATTCAAGGTAGGGTTGTGTTTTTTTGGAACAACATCGAATCTACATTCCTTCTTATTTTGTTTCTCTTTAACCGCCTACTATCGAACTAATGCGAAAAGACCGGGTCAAACAATCATTGTATGAATCCTCCACCATTATTGTGATTGTTGGTGGTTCTTTGTGTTCTTCATGGTTGATGAACAACAGATCATTGTGGGTTCGTTATGGGACGCAACGAACCCAAAATTGAGAACTCAACATCAGCGCGACCTAGCGGAGGTGTGACGACGATAGCGGGTGACGGTTCAGACTGGAATGGGATTGACCGTTCCTCGATCATTATTCGAGTTGGAATTCAAAACATGTTTTCGGAGATGATCGGAAGCCCGAAAACAATGAAATCCACTTCGGGAAATCGTGGAAACCTATAGTCTGATGTTTCGTGATGAACAAACCGTCAGAACGAAGAACGACCATCAATGGAGGCACGCTGGCCAGAGGCGTCTTTTCTAGAAAATTCTAGACTACACGGCGAGTACTCCTGGAGAACATGCCGTCTAGTTCGAGAATTCTATGGCTAGGGTTTCAGACATCAGATGGCTAACACACAGCGTGTGACATCTTTTACACGACGTGTACTCGCCAAACAACAAGGAGGTGGCAGATACACGAGACTGTGCGTGTATTTTGGGAAATACACATACACATACAGAAATACACGGCCAAGAGGCATGATGTGTACTCTCAATACAGAATGGTATAAGTGGCTACGCGAGACTCGGAGTATATTTTTGGAAATACATGGACACAGACAGAAATACACGGCCATGAGGCACTACATGTACTCTATACACAGAATTATAGAAATAGCTTCGTGAGACTCGACATGTATCTTGGGGATACACAGACACAATGTGGAGTACACGGGCATGTACTCTACCACATGGCCTGACATGGCCACTGGTACGGGCTAACCCGTGTACCAATTACACGGGTTGGAGAACACGGATGGAGGCCATGTACGGGCACATGGCCAGCATACACAGAGCCAACCCCAAATGATTGGACATGGAATATGACCATACCACACGCCGTGTACATACATTTTTACATGACCATCCAATAGACATGGGTCCTTGCACACAGGCAGTACCCGAGGTCTGACTATATGGCATGTACCGTATACTAACACATTGTGTACTTTTTGGTAAAATGATTCTTCATACTGTACACAATATATTGGATACGTTTGGTTTGGATGAGCCCCTATGATGTGGAAGACCTTTGAGATAGTTCTTCATGGGACTTTTTGACACCTACAGTATAGACTAGTAGCTCGTGGAGCGGAACCTCCCGGAGACCATCATATGGAGTACGAATACCTAGTAGCTGGATGAGACCTGATGAATGCTTGTCTGATTCATTTCTGAGTGACTTGACTAGCCCAATGGGGAGCACTACTGTGTGAGGTTCTAGACCCATGGTGGAGGAGCGCTACTATTTTAGGCGGAAGACCCACGGTACACGACAGGAGGAGTACCTCTATAGGGTATCAGGGGGAGCGTTACTATGTGAGGTGGTAGACCCATGGTGGGGAGTGCTACTGTGTGAGGAGGTAGACTCGTGGTACTCTATAGGAGTTTTACCTCAATAGTCTAAAGTTAGTGAGTAACACCTCGGAGTCGCGACAAGACTACTGTTGTCGAAAGAGGAGGAGATCTCCAACAGTCGTGGTTTCGACATCATGAATAAAATCCTGGTTTGAGCTGAGTCATTGACCTTTGTGTTTTCCTCATGATTGAGATGGGTTACTTGATAACTTTTGTATATGTATGGGCATATACCTATGTAATGGTTATCTATTTTTTTCATTCTTTGTGGTTATCCTTGTTAGATTTTGTGAGACCATGAGGGTCTCGGGGTCCCTACTGAGTATCATTATACTCACCCCTACATGGGCTATGCCGGCATCTCGTTGTGTTAGATGCAGATGATGGACAACACAGACCGATGAGGAGTATATGAGGACTGAACGGTGCCCAGATGTGTACCTCACGACGAGACATTACTTGGAGGAGATGGATATACATTGGGTACTGAGGGGGATATCTGTACCTACTCTTCAGTTAAGAACCCTGGAGGATGATGCATGAGATGCTTCCACCTTTCAAATGTTTGTCCCTTTTTATTTTTACTTGTTTTCAGTGGTATTTTTACTTTACAGTTGGGCTTGTATTCTGTTCCCTTTACATTTGGTACTCTTTTTATATAGTTTTCACATAGTGTTTTCTTCTTCTTGTACTCTGGTTGTGCTTTTTTCAGTTATAAAGGCAATGCCTTCCCAGTACTAGGTATTTACGCCTTTGGTGATAGTCGCTAGCCCGTGGCCTATGGAAGGTGGGCATGGGGTAGTCATGATACGAGCCTCGGGGGATGGGTCATGACAGTAGAGTTTGAACCCAAAACCAAAGGATAATATGTTTTTAACTAAAAGAAATAATGTATGACATGTTCTTTTTTTAATTTAATAGTATAGCTAAGAAATCTAAAGAATAAATATTAATGTAGAACTTGTAGTTTTAATTTTTATCTCAGTAATAAATTTATTAACCATATTGATTTTGAAAAAAATCTACAAGAATATGGAATGAACTTTCACTCTATTATGGATTTAATGATACTCTAGAAGTGAATTTTAGTTCCTTAATCGTATATTAATCTTTTTATATATTTATTTCCTAGAGTAATAAATCTAAGAAAAACCCATTTATGAAATTATTTTTACAAAATAAAAATATAACATTTTAGTGTATATCAACATATTCATAGACATTAAAATAGTTCCACATCTTTCCAAAGATGGTCTTCAAATAAAATTATATCTTATAAACGTAATTTATGATGACATAAAATACATTTTTTCACCAATTTTATTTCTTTATTTGGGTCCCTAAAATATATATTGATCATTAATATTCTTTGGATCAATGACCTCACTCCCTCCCAATAATCATTTATGCTTTTCCTCTAAGTCCAAATGTAAAATTGCAACTAATTTTCCCCTATGTATAAACCTAGTTACTTGTCATTCAATAGGGCTATTCTTTTTCCCTTTAAGAATTATTTAGAGGATATTTATATTTACACTTTTATATTTTTTGTTTTTTTTTAAAAATTTCTAATATCGAACCCATATTATTTTGTTAGTCTTTAAAGGGCCATTAAAATAATTATAATCGGAAGAACATAACAAAACAATAATTCTAAAAGAATAACATTGTATTTAGTAGTATTTATGACACTCAATACCATAAATAGAATGGAATATAACCTCTAAAAATATTATGATATTCTCATAATATTAAATAAATCATTATATTATATACCTTTAATTCACTCAATATTGAAATATCTTGAATTTTACTTAATAATGAGTTTATTCTAAAGCTTTCTCTCTACACAAGACAATGTTTTTCAAAATAATATAAATATTATTATTCAAAATAAAAATCAACTTATAGAATTTAAATTAGATGTCATAAATTGGATAAAATAAATTAATAAAATATATGTTTCAATTCAATGGTTATTTGTAAATTTTAAATTAATTTTAAAATAAAATTAATATGAAGGAAATGATTTTATAAAAAAAATATTTTTATGTGCCCATAGGAATTTCATTCTAATAATTTACATTAATTAATAATATTTAATTATATTAATGAAATATATATTTTAAATATATTCAAAAAATAATACTTCTTTTAATTGATTATATTCTATAACAATAATACTTGAAAAAAATCAATTTTACTTATAAACGGTGTATTTTTCTAAAGAAAATGTTCTTTCCTTTTAATGGTTTACAAGTTTTAATTTCAAAAAATGACACATTTATAAACATTATCATAAAATTAAAATAAATTTAGGAAAAAATATTTTCTAAATATATTAGGGATAATATTTGGAATTTTTTGTACAGTTTCTTTTTTTTATAAATACTGAAAAATAATGACTTTTAATTTAACAATGGGTTTCATCTAAATAAATTATACTATAAAATTATATTTTTAAGTGGATTTGAAGTTTAAATATTTGAATAATTAATATATTAATCCAATATAGGTTATATTAATATATTGAATATTTAAATTGGATATATACATAGTATAATCTTTTAATCATTTTCAATTAAAAAATACTCATCCTATTTGTGGGATTACTTTCCAATTATTATTTTTTCACTACTGTTTATTGAATTTGGATCAATTGATTCTATAGTGTGAATTTCAATAATTTATAATTACTAATATGGTAAACATAAATTTTGACTGAAGCTATTACTCGAAGCGGTTTAAATTTTTTATAGTGATTGAGAGAAAACGGATTTTTCCTATGGACAAATAATTTATCAAAACATGAAAATGGCCATAAAAATTTTACAAAACACAATTTTTTAATATATTTTGACCTTATCTATTATTTTATATTTTTTTATTCATTATTGGAAATATATTTCCTGAAAAACAATGGTGAAATTCTTTCTCTCATAATTTTATAAGATTGTTACTCAACCCACCTATAAAAATCCTCCACTTCTTCTCCTTCATCAATCCTCTTACCCCATATAATATCAGAGGAGAACATCCAAAATTATAACAAAAAATACCTCCCCAAAATCAAAATTTTATATATTTTGATGAAATAAAATATGGGATATAATTAGAGAAAAAAAATATAGGGTACCCATAGAAGAAGTAATGATATTGTAAAAGTGTTTTCTTTCCATCCATATTAACCAAGTTAAATTCATTTAATATTAATATCATATTATAAAATATGTATTTGAAATATATTGAGGTGTTCTTGGTTTTTTTGGCCTAAAACAGCACACACTTTAATAAAATGGGACATGAAATCATTATTTTTGTATACAACTAACTACAAAATCCCGAACTAATATCGTTATTTCTTCCATTACAACCATTCATGGTTCTAAATAATGATGGAATTATAGTGTACATATTATATATATTATATTTACGAATTATTTATACTTAACTAATTATTATATAACACATACCTTTTCATATTCAATTTTGTGGAGATATGACAATCTCATTCATGTGTACGGCGGACTACTGCCTCATTGAGAAATGTGATGAATACACACATTACATAAAATATATTATGTGTGATTTAATGAAAATATTATATATATTTATATATATAACATAATAATTATTCTATTATATATACATACATATATATATGTTTATTTTATTTCCTTCAATACAATTTGAAAATGGAAATAATGTTCATGTGTATGTATAGTCTACTATCTCCATTAACAATGTATTTCATTTCCTATCACCAAATATTATGAATTACTCTAAATAAATATATACTAAATATATATGATATATAATTAAAGGTTTAAATTATATATATGATTACATCTTGATCAATGTAATTAGAACTAAAAATAATAAGTCAAAACATTATCGAAAACAAATCAATTAACATGGAAAATAATTAAGACAATTAAATTTTATTAATGAATGGGAGAAAAGATGTAATAATAGGGTTGTATATGATATTAAAAATTTTAACTTGGTTCCAAAATAATGTAATATAATTCTTAAAACATTATATTGGAGTCTAAATGTATTTCAATAGAATAAAAGTTTATGGTAATGGATTTTGTCTCAATTTATTTTCATTGAGAAGTATTTTTATATTATAAACACTGTTTCTAGGATACATTGTATATAATTCCCCGATGACATTTAATATTTATAATACATAATTATTTATTTTATTTTTATTTTCAATTTAAATTATTTCATCTTTTCGGATTTGAATGTAATGCTTCCACGTTGTATGGAAATTTCATTACTTAATTATTTTTTATTGGGTCATATGAACCCATAATTGTTGATAATATTATATTGTTATTTGTATATATTAATTTTGACTATATATTTTTGTATGTACAATTTTTTTATGTGGATTTATAGTTGATACACCAAATGAATTCATTGATTAATTCTCACTTCAATGTTATAATATTGTTAAGTATTTATTTAGCTATATCATTGTAATCATGATTTTTTATTCATAAAATTTTATTTAATGTTATAATATGATAATTATTTGATAAACCAATTAATTTTTTCTCTTCTTGGTATTAATTATCTTTTTCAAGTCATGGTACCAATTTTCAACACTTTTCTCTTTAATATCTTTTAGAAAAATTTTAAATAAATTCCATGTTCATTTTTGTCTACAGTCAAAAATCTAATTTCATACAAAAACATGATTTATAAAAATATTAAATAAATATATTTAACAATATAATAATAATTTATTAATGTAATTTTTCCATTTATAAAAAAAATACTCAAATGAATCATTATGACACCTTTCAAACAAGATACTTTTCTGAACTTTTTTCCATGAAAAAGTAATGTTCTTGTAACATCCAACCCATCCATATTGGCATTTTTCATAGATGATTTTATAATTTGATATAGGAATAATCAACAAGATTCTAAAGGATAGAAAAAATTATAATGGATTCCATACAATTGGGGGATGTTTTTCCCTTTGAAAATAAAACAACCACTATATAATGAATTAGAACAACTTATACTAATCAAATGTATCAAATATGATAATAGAACATAATCAAGTAAAAGGAGGAATCCAAAACCAATATTAGAGTATAATTTTGAAGATGAAACCACCAAATATCAAAGGAACCAATACACTGACTCCATAGATCCCAATATGTTCCATGCTTAAACTCAACAATATAGCCCAATGTAATAAGATGAATCACTAATGAAATGAGATATTTTTATTTTACCCATTTCATGAAAAGAAATTTATAAAAATTTGACAATGTTATAATGCATGGGTTGACAAATGAATATCATTAGGATTTATCAAATTTATTCACACCCATGCCACTTGGATCGAACATGGTATCACATTTAAATTAAAAAATTTATACAAAACACATTAAAATAGTTCCTATCAATATATAATGATGATTCCATATCGGAACATTTTCTATTTAATTAAACCATATATCTCTTTAATACAATTTCTCAAATACAATTTTTGTACAAACCATTAGATTCCACATATCCACTCCTCCATCCATGAATGAAACTATGGAAGTCCATATATTAACCTGTGAAAATCCATCCTTTCAAAAAACTATCACTTGTTGAACTATTTTCAAAGGGGAATTTTCACACACTTATTCATCCCATTTTTAATGAGTGATACTGAATAACCTTATGTACCCCATTTTTTATCGGGGAAATTCCATTACCTTATCCATCTAACTTTTTATGGGGGGAATAGTATTCCCTTATCATTCCCATATTCACATGAACAAACGCCAACCATTAATGTGAAAACCCCAAAATACCTATCATTTAGATCAATTTCAATAAATCAATGCCTTTATTGACATCATTTCTATAAACCCATTTCCATGAACTATAACCAAGAAATATTTTAAAATTTCATTTTAAAATCACAAAACAAATCACATTTCACAATTTAAAATTTTTACAATTTTCCAAACCAACACTAAAGAGGTTTTCTACCATTATTTTCACAATAATTCACATTAAATTTCAATAAATTCAAAAAAATTTAAAATATTCCTTTATGTTATAATTAGATTAGTTGATATGGATAAACCATAACTTGAAAATAAGGGGTAATTCATGAATGACACAAATTATATAAAAAAACAGGGTTTAATCTTAAAAAATCACATAATATATCCTCACATATCATCAATACAACAAAATATCATTATGATTTGACTGAACATTCATAAATATATCACCCAAGGACAACATCTTGAACCCAAGAGAGGGATGAAGAGTATATCAATGTAAATTAAAGATAAACAGATACATTATAAGAAATACATCCCTTGACATACCAATATTTGACAATAGGTCACTCTTAGAAAGAAGGAAATCTTCCCAATAGATTTTGGATGAAGGGTAAAATGTGGTAGGGTCAACCTCTGAGAAATCATTTTTTAGGGTTAATTCTGATTGATATCCAAATTTTTTTGATATCATATTTTTTCCTTCAGGTTTAGATTGTATGTTTATGAAAACCATGTGTGGACCATGAATAGGCCTCTGCTTCAAGAAGCGCCACACATGGTTTTCACATAAGGTTAAACAAATTGTGAACCAACCATACCAAATTTCTTTATCACAATTCACATGGTAACACATAGCTACACACACTATATTCCCAAATTTTTTTCCTAATCCAGTGCATATTAGTGATCAGGGACTCATTTTTTACATTTATCTATAAGAGATTCATTGTTTTTAATAAACATGATAAAACTATGTAACTCTAGAAAAATCCTTAAAAACATTTCAAAATTCTACCAGACACTCCCAATATTCCACCAAACAATTTACATAATTTAAATAAATAATTGATAGTTTACCAACTTTATACTACTGGTGCTACATTCTCCCCCACCCCCATATTTTTTACTGTTTGCCTCAGTGCAGTGGAGAACCCCCACTATTTTTAATGTGTTCTTGAAATTGCTCAACCAATTCATTCTCCCATTCCGATGTTTCTTCAAATATCATATATTTTGGTCAAAAAAACATCAATAGAGAGATTATTTTCCCGTACATGACATTATATCAACTATCCACAATTCCTAAATGACCATACACCAATAAAGCTTACATATCATGTTCAATGTGATAACATCGAAACACATAGTCACTATCATGCTGATACGTATTTAAGTAAGATATATAAAACACATTGTGCACTAAAATGAACTGTGGATGAAATTTAAACTGATAATCTACCTCACTAACACATTTATGTATCTCTAAAGGGACTATGTAGTGAGGAAATAACATCCCCAACATTCCACAATGATGATGTACAAGACTTGGAGAGATTATCAAGAAAACAAGATCACTCACATAGAATGAAAATGTTCATTGATGATGATTTTCATATGATTATTTATGACTCTGATGTAACTATATTCACTTACTGATCAAAAAAATCTTCTTCATTGTCTCTTGGAAATGTAATGGCCTATCCAGGGAAGTCTCACTTATTTCCACCCATCAAAGTGGAGAACGAAAAAGATTCCCATCCTTCAAAAAGATTCAAATGAATCGACGCATACTGTGTTTTTAATATGGGGAATCTATTTATGGTACATAATCTTTCCATGATCCCCCAAAATCTATTACATAAGCTAAAATAATATCTTATAATGTTTTAATTTTCCATTCAGAATTTTGATCTGAATGAGCATGGTAATCTATACTCTGGGAAAACTGATCCCTAGTGTCTTAGTATATGTATTTCATGATATAAGATGTAATCAAAGGATATATATATGATACTATAGAAACTGGGATGCCAGTCCTCATTTCCACTTCTTGAATATAGATTTTAGAGAAGTCCTCTACCATATGGGATTCTTGAATCGAGACTACATGGGTTGATTTTGTGTGCTAATCCAGTATCTTTTGATGACATCATGATTCTGATCCATCATTAGGGGACCTACCACAAAATCAATGGTTATGTACTCATATTTACAAACATGAATTGGTAAATACTACAATATACCATTGAGCCTTTAGTGCAATACCTTAAAGTGCCGATAAGAAAGGTATCTAGAAAAAAACTTAGACACATATCATATCTTATTAACAAACCAAAACTATGATTTTAGTGCCATATAAATTTTCATTATTCTTAAATGAATAATAGATCATGAATGGTTGCATGCATGAACAAGTTGTCTCTGAACATTAATATTTATGACAATCGGAACTTTGAACAACAATATGGAACTCCAATCTCGATTCCATAATTTAATGGTCTCCCTACTATTCAGTTTTGATTACATTGACATAAATTCTGAATCACACTTTTTTCCACTTTAACCATCTCCACCAAATTGTTAATGTAAAAAACTAAAAAAAATATGAATGCACTACCTTGGACTTCAAAATCCAAGTGAATATCAGTTATTACTGACATCAATTTCCACTTATCTAAAACATGTTTCTCCAAATAAAAATATGACATTATACTTAATGTATCTACCACTAAAATTCATTTTCCTAGTGTATACCTCATATCATATTGAATCATTTTGATGTACTCCATCTATCTTTTTTATCTCATATTCAAATCCCTTTGTGATAAAATATGTTTCATGATCTTTTGATCCTTAAACAGCATGAATTTCTCACCAATGGGGTAATCACCCCAAGTCTTATTATCATGGAATACGTTATCTACCATCAAATCATGTTTTGGGTAGTTCTTATCTACAATTTTGGCTATCAAAAGGCACAATATACAACATTATCTCCCTATATAGGAACACATTCCTACCCATACCATATAGAATCACAATAAACCATATACCCTTGACCTTATTCTGGTGAGATCAATATTGGTGATGATGTAATGGGATCTTAATGATATTGAAAGGATATTTGAAATTCCTCTGTCCATTTAAATGGTAAATTCCTCCTTGTCAAATAATTAATTGGTTAGGATTGTCGTGAAAATTACCAAAAATTTTCAATAATAACTAGTTAGACCAAGGAAACTATGTATCTATAATACATTTTTCAGTGTTCCCAAATATATAAAAACATCTATCTTTTATAGATTCATAGAAACAACATTTTTCTATATTATATGTCCATGGAATGGTACCCCTTTTATCCAGAAAGCACACATTGATAATTTTCCACGAAGAAGATGATCCCACAAGATATCCAACACTATGACAATGTGAATCTCATGCTCAGACCTTCTCCTTGAATACACCAAAATTTCATACACATAATATACCACAAAATAATAAGGATATATTTGAAATATCTCTTTCATAAATGAAATAAATAATCATGGATCTTTCAAAAGGCATAAATTCATAACCATAAACTCACTATGGCCATATCTACTATGAAATATATCTTTAGTATATCCTCTTTATGAACTTGAAATCATTTTTATCATGACAACATGTCAAATTCAGTTAACCACTGGGATCCCCTCCATTGATCAAATAGTTCATCAATGCATTAATGTGGATACATTATCTTTATCAAAATTTATTTGGTCTTACAATAATCCCCATTCAACATAATAGTTCCATATGTCTTTTTGAAAAAAAAGACTACTGCTTAATATAAATATGTGCAAGGACGAATAAATCCATTACCTTCAACTCTTTAAACTAGACATTGAATTACTGTAACTCTATTGGAACGATCTGATTTGTCCAGAGTGAGATAGGATGGTTTCATGGGATGAGTTTAACCATAAACAATACTTCTCTTATGGGTGTAAATCCATATAATTTTTTCTGAGAATATCCAGAAATTTATAAAAAAAATGCTAGACAACCCCAATGTATTATCTCATCCACTGATAAAATATTATACACTTCCAAATAATATGAGATTGTTCTAACCACTATTTTCTACAGGACTATATGAATTTAATTTTATATTATTTTCTCCCCTAATGAGTTGCTCGATGAAATCCTCTAATATATAACATACCCTTTTGGCTATAACAATCAATTTTATATTGATGATTATAACATAATCTATAGAAAACATAATGTCACATACACCTATTTCATGAACATAGAAGTCCTATATCAACTCAACATCATAAAAAATATATAGAACAGTTTTACACATAAAGGCATGAAATACTGCCTTGAACAAGCAGGATTTGATGTTTCAAAATAGAATGCACCATCTCAACTTTTAAACCAATAATATTGAAAATCAGAAATGAAATAAATGAATGTGATACATCTAGATCAAACAAATCTTGCATAAGGGTGGAATTTAATAGAATCTTTCCTTTCACCATTGACAGTTCATATTGATCATCCACAATCACATTCTCAACTCCATATTATTTCTTATGGGATGAACATTTTTTTTATTTTACTGTTCAGATTTCACAATCAAAGAAGTAATGGTATTTTTATAATTAGTATGGATAGCTCTTTTATGATAAATATAGATATTATATTTCCAACATCCCATTGAGGAATATGACTTCTATGAAACATGAGTAGTGTCTCGAACAAACGACCATAGAGAACTATGACAATAAAGCAGAATATTCTTAATATGACTGAAATTGTTTCATGTTCTCTATGGTTTTGTTCAATCTCATATCATGTTACTAAATATCCAAAATTAAAACATAAATTTGATTTTTGGGTATTTAAATGAATATTAACCAATACGTCCATTTGATTTTGAATCATACCATTGCTTTGAAAATTTTATTAACTCTTCCACTTATTCCCAAAATTACAGTTCCCACAGTTTCCCAATGGTATCAAAATTCTCCATCCACCATTAGTTTCTAGTATGACATTTCATCTAGTGTCTCTCTATTGACAATATTTGTATAATCTGTTATTCATAGATATTTAATCATTGATTTAATCTCCTTCCTCATCCTCAATTAAAAAATGTGTGCCTTCAAGGATGCACTAGAAGAAACATTAGGTGTGAATGTGAATAAATTTACGAATTTATACCCATATTCTATCAATGATATATTTTCCATCTTCGCAATAAAAAATTATATAGTTTTTTCAATCTTGAACAAATGAGGATAGAATTATTTGATGAAAAAATCATCAAATTCCTCCCATGAAAGGCATCAGTCCAATATATCCAAAACTACTAAATCCCACAACATTCATGCAATATGTTGTATTATATATGATTCCATAATGATTTTCATCACTACTGTTGTGCCTTGGAAATTGAATATTTCAATCAACATATGAGGCCCAAAATCTAAATTCGCTCATTCTAAATCACCATGAATGATTGGTGGATTCTTCTCATAGAACTAAACAAAATGAATCAATTTCCTTTGTTCATCCCTTTGGTTCACTCTACCAAGGCCCTAAAAATCATATACAATGATTCAAAATACTTTTTGGTTAACATTTGGCCAATGTGCAACGCCATTCTGAAATTCCCCTTCTTGTTCTTTTCTACGAAACATGGTTCCATTTTCTATATCGATAACATAATTCTAGATGTTTCAGTCAATAGAAATTGAAATCCAAGAAATATCATGTTTTACACATCACAACTGTCACAAAAATGATTCTAAAAATTTCCACACATCCCATTCTCAATACAATTTTTAAAATTCCATCACCTTTTTTTTAAATAAATGAATTCTTAAAATACTAAAACCATACATTTTTTAAAATATAAAAATGGAAAATAGATTTATCAATTTAAAAAAAATAAAAATAATCACCAAATTATAAATCATTACTCAAAATTATATTTGAACTCCTAGTGGAAATTTATTTATTATAATACATGTCATGCACTGCCCATTAGCTAAACCGATGACCATGAGATTAAAAATACTATAACTCTGTCAAAAAATCATGTTACCGACTCCATAGCAATATGAGGATAAACAGAAATAGGTTATTTACACTTGTTAATGATTATAATTTCAATTTATAATAATCATACACATTACTACCATCCAATCATCAGGACTTCAAAAGAATAGTTTTCAACTCCAAGACCAACAAAAATGGTACCTAAGGAAAATTGGTACCATGTTTCAAAAAAATTGACAGACCCAGACTCATACAACATGTAACATCTCCCCCCTCTTCTTTGTCTATGGTTGAGGAAGAATTGTTACTTTTCCTTAGGTGACATCCCAAATATGGAAAAGGATAGATATAAATTCCAAGGGATTCAATAAAATTTTGTGATAATTTTCCCTTAAAAATAAAACAACCACTCCCAAGAATAGAATAATAAAATACTACTAAATTATGGATGAGAATGATATATAATAGTCAAAAATAACCAAACATTCAATAGAAAAAACAATAGTACAATACAGATACCAAAACAATTATCAAAGTAAAATGGGGAAGATAAAAACCATAATGATCAAAGATATAAAGAAAAAAACTCCATATATCTCAAAATGCTCCAAAATGCAATTCCACAATAAATCCCAATGTATCATGAATTATCACTAAACAAATCAGATACTTCAAAATTACTTATATCATGATAATAAAAATCTCTAAACACAGCAAAGATCCCAAGTAGTTAGTGAGTACTGAAACTCAATAAGTTTTCCAAAAATTACAATCCTACTCATGCCACTACTATAGAACTTGTTATCACATTTATATAATTTAATTTATAAATATCACGATAAAATACTTCATATTAGAATATAAGTAAATTTCTATACCAAATCATGTTTCAGGTAAATAAACAGTGATTCCCTTTAAAAAACTTCTCAAATACCATTTTTGCATAACATGTTCTATTCACCATATCCACACCTCCAACCCACCCTAAAACCATGGACCACCCTATACTTAGGATTTGTGATTAATATTTTTTCCATTCCATAAATTAGTGAATAATTTTCATGTTGGGAATCCTCATACCCTTATCCTTCTAAATTTGGATTGGAGACACTCATAACCTTATCCATCCAATTTTTTACGGTGTAACTTTCACAAGCTTATTCACCCCACTTCTGATGGGGGAATCATTTTACCATTACCTATCACATGTGAATAAGATCACATGTCGAACATTGAATTAAACACCAATCATTACAGTCAATTTAAAAAAAATGACTTTATTGAAAACCCTTCCATCAAACAATATCCATGAATCAATACCAAGCCATGTTTTAAAAAAAATCATGAAACAATGCACTTTTCACAATAACCAATTTCCACAATATTCCAAACCACAATTTGAGAGGGATTCTACCAAGACATGCAAAAATATTTCAAAAAAATATCGATAAATTAATACCATTTGAAACTATGACTTCATGTTCAAATAAGACTTCATGAGAGTGAAGCCTCCTACCTTGTAATATATGGATTAATTGACGAACAACATGTATTATTTAAGAAAAATGGGTTCAATCTGAAATATCCAACTTTAGGTAACATTTTTTACCATATAAACTACTAAATATCATCATTATTATCATTAATTATCATAGATCTATCCACAAGAGAATAAATATATGAATCCAAGAGATGGAAGAAGAGTATATAAACCAAAAACCACTACAAATAGAGACTTACCAATAAAATATTACTTCGACACATAGAAATTTTCAAACTGAACACTCTCAGGTCTAAGTGAATTGTCTTCATGGCCTTTGGGAGGATAGAAAACTGAGTTAGGGTTGAACTAGGATAAAAAAGGAGTGGTAAAAGAGTAATTTTGAGTGACAATCTCAATTTTTGGATCTGCTTATTTGTCATGCCTAATTCTATTAATAAACTTGGAAAATAATGTTCTAACCATTCATAGTAATCTGCCTCAAGAAGCACCTCACAATGGTAGGACAACAAGGTTAAACAATCCATGCACTGACCATGTAGAATTTTAACGTCCCACTTTACATGGTTACTCTTTGGTGGATGCCATGTTTGGCCAATCTTTAAGCCTAACAGTGTACCTACCAAGTGACCATTACATCACATTTCATGGTTCTATGTTTGCATTACATGGCATGTATTAACTATGATGAAACATTAAGCATCTATAAAAGCCCAACAATAATTCAAAAATTCATCTAAACACTCAGAAACATCACCCAATAAATTTGAATACATAAAATAGATATGTAAATCATTACATAGATGAAATTGGGGGTGAAACAGTTCTTAACGGTATGTATCGATATACCTGCTGACATGATCTTCCTTTCTTTAATTATTCCACTAAAATTTTATGACGATATTTTTAAAGTAAATTATTTTATTTTTTATATTCATAATGAAAAGTATATTATCCTCAATAAAGTTTCTAATGAAATTTTTTATTTCATTAATGACTAGATCCCTTATTATTACTCCAATAAAAATATATTGTATTAATACCATCCATATTTACACTATGGATGGTTTATGTTTATTTTTACCATTGTTATTATTGAAATTTACATCCTTGAATCACTTCCATAGTCATTAACATCGCCTATAATTATTCACTTTTATCTAAACATTGATCTTTAAATTTTAACTAAATATCCATATCATCTTTCCTCAAATGATTATTTTGTAAATGATATTCCATATTTACATTTAGATTTAAAACCAAATAACAAACACAAAATGGCATTCACCCACACTCAATCTAGAAATATGAAAGCTATAATATTAAGGGTTGAGTTAGAAGTTAAAAATTGTCATTTATTGATTAATAAATAAGTAATGAATTTCATTTATTCTAAAAGATAATAACGATTGAAAAAAGTGAGGTATCATAATAAAAATGTGTATTTCCGATGAAATTACTCAATCATATAAAAAATATTTCAGGAACTCCAATTTCAAGAATGATATTAATAAAATGTTCTGTATTGAAAAAAATTCTATGATTAAATCATGCATTCATGGGAATAAGGATAAATTGATCAAATGTTTTAGAATGCTTCAACGGATTGGGAAAAAATGAGTTATTCTTCCATGGATTATGACTTAAAATTTTTTAATAATACATAAAAATTCATGAAAAGAAAAATGCAAGAAACATATTCACATCAACAATGATTTTAAATTAATTTGATATAGAATTAATAAAACTCGAAAAAATATTCAATTGGATCAAATAAAAAATTATTATTCCTTGAATCTCAAAGATCCTAAAAAAATTTAAATTTTAGAGATACCCATTAAATGTTGAAACCCCACACACATATAAATATTAATGCTATCAATTTATCCTAAACAAAATATTCTGGTAAATAAAGGGAAACCAATGAGAATTAAAGAAACCACCTAAAATAATATTTCATTAGAAACCATGATTTAATATCCTATCTTCTAAAAAATTAAAACTATAAGTATAAAATGATCATGATATATTTATTAAATTTATATTAAATATAAAAAGTTTAAAGTGGAAATAATAAGGAAGATAACATTGTATAAACTCCAATAATGTTACTATTTTTTGGATACCTTTAATTGGTAGTTCTATTAGTCTCCCAAAATCAATAGGAGGGTGAAATTTTAGTGATATTAACTAAAATATCATATTCCTTCTAAAAAATAATCATCTTGGTTATAGAAGAATCCATAAATAAATTACCATTGTTGAATCCCAAAATTATTTCTTATAGCCTTCAAGGTGGGGTATGAGAATTAATGGTTCCTCCACATTCATGTCAGAAATTTAAATTATCCATATCATTAAAATCATCATAGGATTGTATCAAACTATCGAGTCATCAAGAAGGAAATTTTTTAATTAATTTTATGAATGAGTTTTATAAACATTACAATAGGATTAATTGATATCATCATGATCCTACTAAGTATAATAATATTCCATGTTATAATTGATAGACCAGTAACTTCTTCATTTTTGAGATAAAATAATATTTTATACTAAATGGTGCATAATTCATCCCTACCATCATCAAACCACAAGGAATGAATAGGTTTTTTATTTTAAAAAGAAAATTATTTTTAGTTGATTGGATTTTATGTCAATGTAAAATATATAATAAGATAATATAATGTCAAAACCACTCCATTTAATGGGTTAGCTCAATAGGTTTGTTATTATTTTAAGGAATTTTATAAGATTTTAAAATTATGTTCGAGGGAAGGGTTATGTTGTTTAGATTTCAAATATGTGGTTTTATATTCATATATTATAGGGTTTAAATATCTTTATTAATCAATCACCACTTGATGGTACACTATAAAATAGTTTTTGAATTCTTTGATCTTATTCGAAAGGGCTTGTAAAATTTATTCCTTAAGGTACACTTTCTGGTCACAAACATGCTCATTAAGAACATCATCCCAACCAATGATATTTTAAAACCCTGTTATTTTTTAAAATAATATAAATATTTTAACCTAATAATATATATTGATCATCATCAAAGAATATTATTTTCTATTATTTTCATTTCTATATAATACTTTATATTTTTTTGAAAAATGGTTTTTGAAACTAATTTAATTCCCTAGAAATGGGGAAAAATTATTCAATATGAATCATCATGAAACTCACATTAATAATATTTATTTCTATGATGAATTAAATATAATTAAACAAAATGGATGATCTCTCAAAGAGACCACTGACACAGACAACTTTTACATGGTTATAAATATATTTAAATATTAAATATTAATGAATTAGAAATTTCAGAATTCATGTGACACAAATATATAAACATAAGAATAAAAAATATAAGGACTAAAAATATAGAATATAACAGATATTATTTAAAACAATTTAACATTCATTGTTGTTCACAGAGATACAAATTATTGTTATATTATTTATTAATTATTAATATTTTATGCAATTATTAAATAAATCCTATAAATTATCACCCTTCTGTTTGAATTATAATTATCCCACATTGAACCTAGGAATGAGAAGTAATCTATTTAAAATCATCAACATAATGACACCCTAAACCTCAACATGAAAAATTATAATAATGAATAAGATAAATATATGCGTATTAGAATTAGAATAAAATAGTATTAAAAATTGTGGAACCCCACACTATTAGTGGTTTGACCACAAAATAATAATATGTATATGAAAAAATAAATCATGGAACGTCAATGAACAGAAATCATCTTTTCTAAATCCTATGAATAAGAGATGTTATTAGTCATCCATTCTCATCGAATTAAGATGGGCATAGTGCAAGAACAAAAAAGTGAAAATAAAGAAATTATAAATGAAAGAGAAAGATTGAAACATAAATATAAATATATAATACTAAGAAATATTACATCCAAAAAACAATATAAAAATTATAAGTAATTAATTGCTATAATCTTTTACCGATTATAGGGGAGGGGAAGAAAATATTTAGTGTCATGGGAGGTAAAAAATATTTCAACTAATTCTATAATAAAATAATTTATGCCGAGTAGAACAAAATATATATATAATCTTGAACATGGACTTCTTGATTTCTATTCTACAAATTCCATGATATTTTATATAAATATCTTAACATTATTTAAAACATAATGATTATTTAATAGAAAAAATTAAATAAAAATATATTTATCCCAATATAAGGATGAGATTCAATTTACCAAATATCTATGGATTATTTGATGCATCCGTAGTATAATATTTGATAATTTTTGTAATAGCCAAGACCTATCTAGAACATTAAATTGTTGGAATCCAGTGTTTGAGGTGCTGAAGTGGTCAACGTGACTTATCCCCAACACTTTTCATAATTTCCAATTCTGAGAACAGTTCCAATGGTAGGCAGCATTGAATAGTTCCAATGGTTAACCGCTGTGAAAAGTACAATTGTAGCCTTATGTGAATAGTTCCATTGGTGTCCTCTTTTCTTTTCCAATTTTGTGTTAATGGATCGTGTTTCCATAATGGTGAGTTTCCAATGGTAGCCTCTTTCCTTTGACAAATTTTGAGTTCATGAACAATGTTTCTAGAACGGTGAGGTTCCAACTATAGCCTCACTCCTTTGCCAAATTTCTGGTTCATGAACAATGTTTCTAGAATGGTGAAGTTCCACTGATAGCCTATTTCTTTTTCCAAATTTTTAGTTCATGAAATGTGTTTCCTTAATGGTGAGGTTCCAATGGTATCCTCGTTCTTTTCCCAAATTTTAGGTTCATGAACAATGCCTCTAGAATGGTGAGGTTCCAATAGTATCATCTTTCATTTTCCTAATTTTGAGTTAATAAACTATTTTTAAAGAATGGTGAAGTCTATTCGTAGCCTCTTTTTTTCCATATTTTGAGTTCATGAATTGTGTTTCCAGAACGGTGAGGTCTAACAGTAGTCTCTATTTCCTTTTCCAAATTTCATGTTCATGAATAGTGTTTCCACCTTCCTACAATTTCACCTCTATGTCGTTTACTTGGACATAAAATGCATTTAAAGCCTCTTTTTAAGGAATCAAATGCTGAAGAAAAGGCCATAACTCATCTATAGAATTTTCTTAAGGCTCGGGATTCTTTTACATGGTCAAACCATTTGGTTTAATGTGATCCTTCTATAATGGAAAATCTAGTGTATCATAAACAATTTCTCCCTCAAATATTCTAAATGTATGAGATATCATCCTCCCTAGTTATTCCTCCTAGTTACCTGGTGTGAGATGCTCGAACCTTCCATTCCACCTCGTAGGAGTTGCGTGATAAAACATTCCACCTTAGATTGGTTCCCCTCAGTTTTTTATACAGCCATGAAGTATCGATCAGTCATCGATATATGGTATAAACTATCGTCATTATTTTGGGATCATCTCCTTCTATTTCTCCATTCCCTTTATGGAATTCCATCTCCATGTTCCATATAGACTTTTCATGGGTGTTTGATTGGTGTGTTGGGGTCTCTGCATCCACGGGTGGACACATTTGTCACGGGGGAGGACGTTATTACTCGGTGTGTGGATTGTTCTTGTATAAAGAATGTCCAAAACTATTTGAGGATGGGAAATCATTTCTTCTCTTTTCATTTACGTTCAATTGTATAGTAGTAATGTTTTATCATACTGGATCACAATGGAATTAACATAAGAAATATTTGAACCAGAAAAATAAATTTATATCGTTCATATGTTATTGCCTCTAGTTTTTCTAGATAGTGTGATAACCATTCGTTTTTTATTTAGCATTTCATTCATGATGGATATAGGTAAGTAACATAAATCAACAATTAATTGATAATTGTTCTTCTAAAGATAAAGAGGCATGTGAATGAATCTGGTTATTGTTGTTGTTGTAATTTAATGTTAATCAAATTGATGTAGTAATTATGATTAACCAGATTTTGATAGATTAATGTTTAGATTTCTTGTAGTTGGAACCTATGAAAAATAAATTGGATAATTCAAGATGGATTAAACAGCCAGGGGTTTAATAAATGATTATTACATGTAGGGTTCTTAGTTACCCTTTTTATTATTAATGGGCGAAGAGACCAATTGATATGATGTTTGTTTTCCTGCTGCTCATGTTGTGATTTGAGCCTGGATGGTTGTTGTGATATATGGGGGCATGGAGGCCAATTTGTTGTGGTAGAAGTTGATTCCTACAGTGGTGAAATGCATTGATGTATGCATGTGGGTGTCGGGGAGGACAGTGGGGATGTTCAAATGGGTTGGATGTGAATGGTTGGATGCTTGTTGATTCTTGTTGGTTGTTTGTCTACATTAAATATCCTCACATCTCAAGGTATCCTGTCTTGCTTACCCTTCTTCCAAAAGGGGTGAAGACCCCCGAGGTATGACTACTGCTTTCTGTTTTTAGATTCTAAAGGGAGGATGGGTCTACTCCCTTATTATAGGCGGTAATAACTAGACTGGTAGATCATCTACTGACTGTGATTGAGCCCCATTGAGTTTATGAGCTTAGAATATTATTCTAGATTGTCAGAGAATATGGGAATGTAATAATGTAAATAAATAATTTAATAAAGGATGCTAAAAAATGTGGTTGGAGGCCGTTGGAATGCAATACTGGGGTAACAATTTAAAGGGAAAGTGGACATTATATGTGATGCTAATAAAATATAATGTGGAAATTTTCAATAGTTAATTAGTGTTTAATGAATTATTTATCGTAAACTGAAATTGATAAAATAAGAAATAATTAATGTAATAAAGCTCTATAAATGGTACTGTGATTATAGGATTCCTATTCTTATAAGTATAATCCTGGAGTCCGAGAGACGCTAGATGTCGTTGAGTCTAATACTAGGTTATGCCCATAGTGTGGTTGTGATCTATAGTATATTATGTACTTTTTGTGTTTCTATATGATACTCCACCCTATTAGCTAGGGAAACTAACACCCCAGGGATTCTGAACCCTAGGGGTGTTTTCCCCAACCTTACATTGGGAGGATAGATGGATGAATACACCCGTTGGCCATGCTCTCTTCTCTTGGTAGTTACTTGTGATGGTAAGAATAGCGGTTAGTTTCCCTATACGTTTCTGTAGAGGGATGTAATGGCTTGTGGTTATTCATACACATATATTTTGGATATAGTTTCCTATGTACTATTATAGATGTATCATGTATAGGATACGATGGCATGAGGATCCTTACTCAATGAATGGGCTATAATGGATTGAGGTTTAATATCAGACATATGATGCACATAATACGAGATGTGGTGGCTCCCAGTACTACTGGGTTACTTTTATTACGTGGTTGTGGTGGTTTTGTTGCATGGGGTGCATGTTGTTTGGGGTCACCAATGAGTCTGTGGGATATCATTTTTGTAGTGAGATTCTTAGGACGTGTGATGTTGGTAAAAATTTGCAAACCAGTGGGGAAGTAGTAGCAGGGTACCCTCGATATTCTATATTATATTATATATTATTTCATGCGATATATGGTAGGAGTAGACCAGATGAGGCAGGGAATTTAGTGTAACTGTTTTGATGATTAGCTAGTTTCTCATGTTGTTCATTATGCTTTAGCATGATTTATTTACTTGTTCAAAAGAGGCTGTGGGGAGGATATTTCGGAGTATACTATTATACTCACCCTATGTATATATAAATTGTTTTTCACGTCACTTTGAGTAGGATGGAGATCAGACTGGTTTCTACTAGCTTGGGGTTGCAGGAGTTGTTTCGGCATTGGGGTTCCTATTCTTATTTACTTTCATATAGGTACTTGTATTTTACGCGTTTCAGTTTTAGTAGTTTTGATTGACATTAAAAATGTATACATGGGATATCATTTATATTGTTGTATGTGTTGGAGTTGGTTTGTGTATGTCATATCTCTCTCTTTCACATGTGTTCTCTTTGAGGGTAATGCCTCCCGTATGGGGTTTTACTATACACTCTGTGCTAGTTGCCACCCCAGGGCCTACAGGAGGCGTGACTCTAGGGTCATTATCTCCCTTCTCACATTACCATCCCATGAGGGGTAGACTTTGTGGGGAGGTGGTCATTACATAGTGGTGTTAGAGGTTAGGCTGAGAGATAAGATGGTGTTTGGTGTTAGGAACATGTGTGATTCCATGGGTCGGTAGGGAAACAGTGTCAGTCATATTTAGAAATTGATGTAAACACATGAGACTGGCTGAGACATAGGTGTTTAGGCCCCCTATGATATGATGCATAGACCTTTAAGTTCACAATGGCTACTAATCAATGTGATACTAGTTGCAGGGTAATGTCCTAGGAAAGGATCATTCTTCATTCTTCATTATGAAAATGTTTGAATGGGTATACCTTGGGATAGGATAACCTAAAATTAATTAAAGAAAATAATTAATAAATTAATGTTTAGTCATTCATATTCTAGGTTTTTGGTTTCTAACAATTGTATATTTTACAAGTATGGCTCTAGGTCGACGTCCTCATCGGGATCACATCGAAGATGTCTAGCAGGTAGTTCCAGTAGATCGCCACTAGGTAGAGGTTGATGACAATGAAACTTGAAGGGGGACATTTAGAGAGTTTTCTCAATAGAGTATATAGATATACAAAGGTTCCATTTCATATGTATTCAAAGAATAATGGTTAGAGGATGCCATGATAAGCTTCAGTTCGATCCATGCTCAGAAGGAGAACTGGGTGTCCTTGGTTGTGACAATGCTGCGTAGAGCAGTGAGGAATTAGTGTTTATTATTCCTTAGGGATCGTGAGGGGTCAGTGATCTCTGGGGAGGAGTTCTGAGACATGTTTAGAGTCTAGTTTTTTTCTTTGACCGCAAAGGCATCCAGTCTCTATATACTTCTTACCGTTCAACAGGGGATCTCTAGTGTCTAAGAGTTTGGAATCCATTTTAGAATCGTTTGATGATATGATATGGACCAGTTTCTATATGGACAGTCTAGGGTGAGGCATTTTGAAGAGGATTTGCATCCAGAGATACAGCGCCAGGTTACCCCATTTATACTGAAGAAATATCTTGAGGAGTTGGAAATGGAAGAGGTCATCATGAGGACATTGTCTAGAACTGGATCGTTATGAAAAGGGAGTCATCATAACTCGTAAAAAAGTAGAGTTGTGGTCTAGGGTTCCTAGTTTTCATGTCAGAAGAGTTTTTGTTCAGTTGTGGATTGGTTCCATCCCTCAGCATCTCTATTCTCTGGGGGATGTAGATCTCAAGTCTATGCCAAGGGATCAAGTTCTTTTATTCATATGGTGGTCGAGGATATCAGTAGAGAGAGTGTTCGGCCTTTTAGATATGTCATAGAGCACACAGTGTTATGCTCCGGGTTCCTCTATTGTGTAAATTCTAGTTGAGGCAGCAACAGTATGTTGCACTGACTTTGGATCAGCAGATAGTAGAAAGGGCAGGAAGAGGACAACCATGTGATTCTACTCATCCATTGAGTGCAGATCATGGATGTTGTGTTGGTCATCATCAGGGTTAGAGATTCCTTGGAGGAGCATAGGTTCAGCTTCATGCTTTAGCATTTCCAGCACTATGCGATGTAGATGGCGTTCTAGGTACCCTTTTATTGTTTTCTACCTTGGTGTATTCCTTGTTTGATTTAGGATAGACACACTCCATCATGTCGCCAATCCATTTCCAAGCATTAGTACATGAGGTAGAGATACATCTAGTTCCCTCGACATTCACTACACCATTTGGAGGTCGACCTGGCTTGTTTGATGTATGTTGAGATATTGACCTAGTGTTGGGGTAACACCGCTCTTGAGGAGACATCAAATTTTTATGAATATAGCCATATTATATAATCATCAACATGGATTGGATGTATTTGGTGTTGGAAATCATAGATTTCTTAAGGAGGAAGGTTGGGTACTTCGTTTTGGATGGAAAGACAGTGGTGTTTGTTGGTGAGCGAGACCCTCAGATGGGTCATAGGTGTGTTCCGTCATTATCATCCATGATGGTCATGTTTATGCCCTGAATCAGTTGACACATAGTGATGTAGTGCATGAATATGGTAACTCATGGATAGTAATGTAGGAACTATCATCATTACATATTAATATTGGAGAAGTTAGGGGCATAGGTTGTCTTTTTCAGATGACAGTGCAGTCATCTCTCGTCTAGCTGGTGGAAGAGTCCCAGTTGGGGGATCTAGTGGTGGTGGTCTGGCGAGACCAAGTTTTTTGTGGTGAGGCCACTGATGGGTGGTCTAAGTATGAAAAACACCTAGTGTTGTATCATGGAAGGATATTTGTTCCTTTGATGATGCACTATATGATTCTCATAGAGTTCCACAGTTCTCCATTAGCTGTGCATCTTGGCATGAAAAAGATTTACCTATCCCTGAGGAGAAAATTTTGGTGGTCTGGGATGGAGCATGTATTTTTTGGGTCTTTGTCTCAATTTATGGTCTACCATAAGGTGAAGTCTAAACATCATGTTCCTAGTGGTCTGCTCGAGAAGTTAGATGTTCCTTAGTGGATGTGTGAGGACATCTCAATTTACTTCATTACTGGTTTACCTTGTGCTCAATGAGGTCTAAACTCTATTTTGGTGGTAGTTAATCGTTTAGAAATTTTTTTCACTTCATAGAAATCAATGAGTCATGCGTAGTGGATGTTTCTTTAACGAAGTATCAGGAGGTGGTGGTGAGACTTCAGGGAGTCCCCAGGACAATCATTTCAAATTGATATCCTTTTTATTACTTCTATGTTGTGAAGAGGTATCCGACAAGTTTTTAGTTTTCAGCTATGCCTTAGCACAACTTTTCATCCTCAGAAATATGGCCTGACAGAGTTGACCATCCAGACTCGTAAACACATGTTATTAAAGACGTGAATTTTCTATGTAATTTTTTTAATTATATTGAATTATTACGAGTCTACAAAAATTAAAGTCATGTGATTTCAAGGCGTGTTGTACTCAGAATAAATTCCTGAAGTTTTTTTACAGTTCGTTCACTAACCACGTGAGTGGCATTTTCTCTCTTTTGAACCAGTTCTTGGATTAAAAATCTTAGGGAACCGTTGAATCTACAGTTCCATGATTTTCTTAAGGGAGTGTTCCTTTCAATCGATGATGGTGTTGGGAAAATCTAGATTTTGGTACTTTTTAGAAGAATAAATAAAACAAATTTGTTATTTTATTTCATTTCTTATTTTCCTCCAATAGAAAAGTGTCAATGTGGAACCAGTGACGCGTCGATCTGTTAAAAGGATTGACCCTTCAAATCCAAAGTAACCTACACTTTGGGAATTAGGAAGGTTCCTATTAAATGAACCCTCATAAATCCCATGAGCATTAGTAACCCCTCTGTTATTTATATGGAGTTTATGGAGAGGTATTGGCATGGCTTCACCATACTATGAATTGATGATATGGTGTCACGATGCCAACCTTGGAGGACGGAGCTAGTTCTAGTGGGCGGTGGTGGGTGATGCTGAATCGCGAACCGAAGGACGACGCTTGAGTGGAAACGTTGGTCGCATCTTGTGTAGACAATAAAAACTATCATGGTTCCTCCATCATGGGTGTCGTCCATCGTTCTTGAGGTTGGGAATTATTTTTTTATAATTCCATCTGATTATTGAATCCAACCATTATTTCTCTCAAGATAATGAGGAGGGAGAAGAACAAATAAACCGTGCTCAGATCCATCGCCCCTGTTGGAATATTGGTGCATTCATCAAAACCTCTATCTTCAGGTTGGGAGACATCCCATATAGTAGATGATAACGGAGGCCAGAACCAACCGTCCGCGATGTAAGTGGCATGTTGATGTACATCGTCGGATGAGGCTATGAAACTATACTACAACGGTCAATGGAGCGGCTGACACCATCCCATCATGTTGGAGATGTTGTGTGCAGTTGTGCAATGCTGTAAAAAAAGGACCACAACATTCCATCCACGGAAGGGCCAAAGAGGGCGGCCAGTAACAGTTGGCCATAGGTGGAGGAAGTGGTTCGGACACCATGGTGACAGGACCTGTAACAGGTCCTGTTGGTGACCTGGGAGAACCCCTTTGGCATTGACGCTTAACCTTCTATATGGGGAGGGGCCTGCTCCACTTCTGTGTCAGCTTGGGTGGACAACACGAGCCTACATGCCATTCCCCATCGCTAGTTGGACTGCTCCTCCACTGCCAGGTTGCACGTACCCATTGACTGAGGTCTTGCCTCTGCGGGCGGTGCCACACGAGCCCAGCGGGATAGGCTGTGTGAGCCCAGTGGACCACCCCCTTGCGGGTCAGGATTCAACTCAATTTGGGATGGGACGGACCTCAACCCAGTGGTCCAATACTACAGCGGCCCATCCGAGACGGGTTGGACCCTCACCGGGTCGGTCCAGACCTAGACCGAACCAGGCCAAGTATCACATAAAGAGTCATAACTGGAAATCTGTGCATCTGTTATACAAACCATCTGCGGATCTGGGACTCTTGTATTGATATGGTCATTTTTTAATACTCCACTTGGGTTTTAGTGATAGTTGGAGTATGTACGGGTTGGATTGAACATGAATCGAATCAGGCCCTCAGAACTAAAATGCTTATAACTCACATATTGGGTTTTTGATTTACCCACCGTCTATCACATTGGAACCCTTATGAGATGGAAATAATTAGGGTAACTATTTGTGGTTCTTAGGGGAGGTTTAAGTACAACCATTATCTTGAGGGGATGATTCAACGGAACTCAATTGTACCCAGTGCGAGTAAGCCTCTAGTTAGTTTTAATGCGAAGAAATAACATGATACTATGTGGGTTATAATCTATCTATATGGTGTGGGTTAGCATCAATAGGATCATGTGTGGATCAACACTCAACGATCATATGTGTGTCACTGCATGATGATCTTTTGTGGGTCAGTGTGGGTTATTACCAATCGATCCTGTGTGGGTCAGCTACGGTGCTTCTTAAAAAAATAAGATGATATAGCATTGTGAAAAATCATCTTTATATCTATAATTATGTTATACCAAGTTTGAGATGAGTCTTTTATCTTTATGGTGTTATATGTGTGGTACTTCTATCATCGTGGTGTTACCTGTGTGGTAGTTCAATCTTCGTGGTGTGACCTGTGTGGTACTTCTATCTTCGTTGTGTTACCTATGAGTTACTTCTACCTTTGTGGGGTTCTCTTCAAGGTGTTACATGTGTGGTACTTCTACCTTTGTGGTTTTGTCTTCATGGGGTTACTTGTGTGGTTCTTCTACCTTCGGGGTATTATATTCATGATGTTACCTATGTGACACTTCTATCATAGTTGTGTTACTTGTGTGGTACTTATACCTTAATGGTGTTACCATTTTTTTATTCTTCCCTCATGATTTATATTAGTACATCTTGATAACATAGTTATATGTATGGGAATATACCTAATTAGAGTTTAGGTCTATCACTTCATGCATTGAGTTGAGTCCATATTTGTGATTTTTCCTTTATGGAACTGTGGGAGACCGACAATTGTCTCGTGGTCCATACAATATAACTTTATACTCACCCAAGCATGAGATATGCCCACACCTTGTTGTGCTTTGTGCAGACGATGTACTATGTTGATTGAGGCTGATGAAGCCAGGATGGATGGTGCCTGATGGGTGACCATTTTGCATGACGTGAAAGAGGGACTACTTATCGTGAGTTGTACCTACCATTTATGTAGGATCCTTGGTGGATGATCCAGGTTATTTTTTCAATTTTTTTGTTATATTTTTACTTTCCAATTTTACTTGTACATTTCAGTTGAGCTTAAATTTCAGCCCATTTATATTCAGCACAGTTTTTACTAAAACATTTGACTTTGTGGTTTCTTTTTGTTGTGTTCATCTATAGTGTGTTTGTAACGGTTAAAAAGGAAATTTGTTTCCATTTTAGGGATATTCCTTCCCAGTGTATTTTTCATCCCATGGCCGATAAAAGTAGGGCTTCAGGTAGTCTTGACACATGCCCTATGGGACGGGCATGATAAAGTAGTCTCAGAGGAGTCAGTTCTAATGAAGAACTAGGACTCTTGCCTTTTCTATGTATAAATAGGTTAATGTGTTATGATGGTGGTTTTTATATTGGGGAATCAAGTGTTGGTGCGGTAGCTGACATATCCATACACCAGTACCATGAATTCTGATTTCCGACTAACTACACCGAAATAAAGATTGCTTCTGTTATTGAAATGTTTTTCTGTTGATCACATTATGTCATCTCACTAAGTATAACTTATTCACCATGGAACACCTATTTTATTTTAGGATTCTTCCTTGTAGATAGCCAATCGGGATTCTAGAGAGACTACGCTATGATATCCCACCGTACGATGTGGCTCGGTTCATGACCCTCTTACAATGTTAGGACATTAGAGTGGTGTACCATCATCACCACTACCCATTGGATAGCCATTACCATTATCCCCCATAGCAGAAGGTGCATGAATACTGAGCGCATTTCCTGAGTTCCAGTGGCATAGGCCACCTAGCTTCTGAGGTGAGACGGATCTGCAGGTGGCTGAGGACTGGAAGGAGGAAGTGGTTGGAGTTTTTTTATTAGATTGGACACCATCGAATATGATTGTGATCCAAGATTCTTGTCTCTTACAGCGAGAATCTGAGAGATGGTGGACTCTGACACTCTAGATACACTATGAGGGGACCCTAATCTATGTGGACATTTAGGGCCTTTTCAGTGTAGATATTATCCCATCGGCTTTATGCTCAGTGCATATACTAGAACAGTTGCGCTTACAACTGGGCAGGATGACTATGGCCCAGTACTTGGCGAGGTTCACGGATCTTTCCCAATACTCCACCAACATGGTACGATACCGTTTATTCATGAGATGGAACTTTGAGCAGGGTCTCCAATGAAAGATCACATCATCGATGATATCGCACAACATTCTGATGTTGGTTGGCGTGCTAGAGAGAGTGCTTTTGGTGGAGAGCTTCCTAGTAGAACATGCACTGACATCGAGAGACAACACCTGACATCAAGTAGTAGATTCATCTGAAGAAAGATGTAGATGGATGATGCAGGGGAACAAGTGGGATAGACCTTCGGGTAAGAAACCAAAATATACAGGGTCCTTGGTGTAGGGATCACAGTACATAGGAGTACATCATAGGAGAAGGTAGTGTTATTCGTGTGGTGGGTAGGGCCACAAGGCTCGAGAGTGCCCGAACATCCATACGGATGAACAATAGACAGTCGAGGGACCGTCGAGATAGAGGAATTGATTTGTTCAGGGAGGTCCACAGGTAGCTGGCAGACATGGCAGTGTAACTGTACATGCACCAGGATGTGGGTGGTGATTCGAGGTTCTACATCCAACACCATTTGGTGGTCCACACTGACCATAGATACTGGGTTGACAGGGACGAGCTCAGCTCTAGGATGTTGAGGCATAAAACCACAGAGCACCAGATATGATTAGAGGTACGATTTTTTTTCTAATTCACCTTAGATACAGTACATATAGACACATGTGTATGTCACTCTATTATTTCCACGACCCTCATTCAGATCTTCGAGATTCCGATGGAGTCATTGGATCGATCCTTATGGTTAGAGACTACTATGAAAGGTGTTTCGACCATTACAAATTAGTGTCAGCGGTATGAGATTACTTTAGAAGTGTGATCTTCGGTAGGGATCTTCTAGTAGTGGAATCAAGGCCTTACAACGTCATCTTGGTTATGGACTATTTATCCACACTCCATTGCCATATTAAATGTATTATATGCAATGTGTGAGGTGTTCATGAGGATGGGACATGGTTTTCCTTCACTGATTTGATGGGATCATTTGCAGCACAAGATGGACTTAACCAGAGGAGGGTGTAGTTGATCACACATTAGTTGGCTAGACATACCCGAAGAGCAGTTGATGTTGAGAGTCTCAAATATCCTATAGTGGTGGAACAATATGTTGATGTCTTTCTTGGCGATATTTCAAGACTCAAACCTTACATAGAGGTGGACTTTAACAACCACTTGTACCTAGATTGGGAACCGGTATCTACACCATCATATCATATGGATCTCATGGAGGATTGTGAGATACATGTACCGTTGGAGGACTTTCCGAGTAAGGGGTTCATATGGCCATGTGTTTCTCCATGGGGATCCCCAATGTTTTGCATCAAGAAGGAAGATGGGATTTTGAGACTCTGTGAGGAGTATCAGCGTCTTAACCAAGTCATTGTAAAGAAAATGTATCCAATTCCGAGTATTGATGATCTTTTCGATCATCTGAAGGGATATCATCTATTTTCGAAGATAGTACTCAGATCAGGCTATCATCATCTCAGGGTACGAGATCACGATGTGCAGAAGATGGCCTTCAGATGTCGGTATGACCATTATGAGTTTGTGGTTATTCCATTCGGTGTGACCAACGCCGCTATAGAGTTAATGGGACACATGAACATGATCTTCCAACCATACCTTGATAAATTTATTTTGGTCTTTATCGATGACATCTTGATATACTTTGTGTCAGAGTAAGAGAATATCTATCATCTTCAGATAGTACTGGATACACATTGAGAGCATAATATTTATGGTAAACTCATGATGTTCCAGTTATAGATACATGATGTCCACATTTTGGGACATGTTATCTAAGAGTCTGGAGTTGTAGTAGATCCAACGACGACAGGGTATCTGATTTAATGGGAGCCACCAAAGACTATAACCATGGTGAGGAGTTTTCTGCGGTTTCCTAGATACTACCGGAGACTAGTGCATGACATTTATAGAGTTACGACACCCTTTTCAGCTTTCACAAAGAAGGGACAACCCTTCGTATTGATATAGATATGCCCGGAGAGTTTTCATGAGCTGAGGTAGATACTGACGAGTGCCCCCATAATGAGGCTACAAGAAGAGGGAATTGGGTATGTAGTCTACTACGATGCATCAGTGACCGGACAAGGGTGTGTCCTGATGCATGAGTGAGCAGTGGTCACTTATAGTTCACGACAACAAAGACAACAAGAGAAAAACAATGCTACACCCGACATAGTGTTAGCAGTAGCGGTCCTCTCCCTGAAGACGTGGTGAGATTACCTGATGGGAAAACATTTTACAATCAACTCTGATAAAAAAAGAATCAGGTGTATCTTCTCCAAAATTTACCAGATCCTTAGACCTCTGTGATGTATAGAATTATCTAGAACAATGACATTGAGATTGTATATACTCATGGGAAGGGAAATGTGGTTGTAGATACATTTAGTATGATTTCTGGTCTACAATTACTAAGTGAGGATACAGAGCAGCTAGCTGCATTGCAGATATCCTTTGTGGATAGTGATAGAGTCGCTTACCTCCAGTCCAAGATTGTCACCCCCCACTTTATCAGCAAGTGTGGGAGGCACAACTTGAGAACATTAACAATGAGGCTCGATGTGTTTAGATATCCTCAAGACAGGCACCTGAAATATTTTCTGATGATGGGTAGCACGTCATCCTCTTCAGAGGATGTACCATGGTACCGATTGTCTTATAGGTGTAGGTGTTTAGTGAGTTACATACATCCAAACTCGTGGTATATCCATGTATGGCGAAGATGTACCATGACCTCCGACGTCATCATTGGTGTCCAGGGATGAAGAATGAAGTGGTGGGGTTTTTTTTTCACAATTCTTCACTTTTCAGCAAGTGAAGGATGAGCATCAGGTTCCAACAGGCTTAGTGCAACCACAAGACGTGCTGGAGTGGATGTGGTAAAGAATCAACATGGATTTTTTTATAGGGATTCCACGTATTTCTAGGGGACACGATTCCATTTGGGTGATCTTTGACCTAATCACAATTTCGGGCCCCTTCCTACCCATTTGAGAGTAGGTATCGGTTGAGGGCATGAGATGCCTAAACTTACATGAGATTGTGGGACATTATGTGGTTACATCGACGATCGTCTCTGACTATGATGCATGTTTTAGATCCTGATTGTGTAAGGTATTACAGGAGGAGTTCAGAACTCAGCTGCGTTTGAGCACCGGCTTTCATCCGAAGATGGAAAGTAAGACGACGTGGACCATTTAGATTATGGAGGACATGCTACGTGCTTGTGACCTATATTTTTGTCATTGTTGTGTGGATCACTTTCCCATGGTGGATTTCACATACAATAATAGTTACCACTACAAAATTGTTAGGCCACCATTCAAGACCCTATACGGCTAACCCTGTATATCCCCTCTATGCTGGATAGACCCAAGGGAGTCAGCACTTATGGGCGTTGAGTTGGTATGAGATACCACAGAGAAGGTGCAGATAATCTAGAAGTGGATGAAAATGGCACAGAGAATATAGAAGAATTATGTTGACATGAGGAAAATACCATTGGTGATCGATGAGGGAGACCTTGTTTTCCTTCGTGTCTCGCCTTGATGAGGTTTATAGAGCTTTTACAGAGGAGGAAAGTTACCAATGAGGGTTTTAAGACCATTTCTGATACGTTTGAGGATAGGTGAGGCGGCATACTGCTTAGAACTTCCACTGCAGTTAGAGAGGGTGAACAACATCTTACATGTATCCCAATTGAGGAGATACGTTCATGACCCATCTCACATCATCGACCACGATGAGCTGGACTTTGATGATGAGGCGACTTTAACAGATGATCCAGTAGAGATTGAGGATCGATGGGAGAAAGTCCATAATGGGTGGTCAATACCTATCATTTGTGTTCACTGTTAGCACGAGAACCTCTAATGGAGGAGATGGGAGTGGGAGGATCAAATTATTGCACAATACCCTCATTTGTATCCTTAGTCTATGTTGTGGATTTCATGGTCGAAAATCCCTAATGCGGGCAGAATGTAAAGACGTACATTTTTTATATATATTTTTAAATTATATGGAATTAATAAGAGTCTACAAATATTTATTATGCATGATTTCGAGGCCCAGTTTACCCAGAAGGAATTTTTGAACATTTATTAAGGTACGTTCTGTAAATGTGCGAGTGACGTTTTCTAACATTTGAATTGGTTCTTGGAATAAATTTTTCAGGGAATCATTGAATATGTAGAACTGATATTTTCATAGGGGATACCTCATGTAGACCCTATTTGGTCTAAAGAAAAAGATATATTTTGGTACTTTTTAAATTAATAAATAAAAAAACTTTGTTATTTTATATCTTTCATTCTATTCCTCCAATGTACAAGAGACAAAATGGGACCAATGACATGTCAAGCCATTAAATGGCATGACTCTTAAAATTTGAAGTAACAACAACATTGAGAATTAGGAAGGTTCTTATAAAATGAACCCTCATAAATCCCATGACCATTAGTCACCCTCCCCCTCTCTTATTTATATATAGCTTGGGTATAAGTATTGGAACGATGTCACCAAGAAATTAAGTGATGATAAAGTTCAGAAACACAAACCTTTGAAGATAGAGCTAGTTCATGTGGGGTAGTGATGGGGGACACTGAATAGGGAATCGAATGATGAATCTTGAGAGGAAACTTTGGCGGCTTGTTGTAGGGACAATGATCACTGACCCGCGTCCTTAATAGTGGGTTCTCTCCATCATTCATGAGGCGTGGATTTATTTTTTTCTAATTCCATTTGATTTTTGAATCCAATATTCATCCTATAACGCTATCACAGATGGCACGATCCAATCAAACAAGGCCTAGACACTCCAACCATGTTATAATTTTGGGGCATTCATAACAATCCTTATCTTCGAGTTGGGAGAGATCCCTGACGGAAGACTATGGTGGTTGCTGGAACCGTCTCGACATTATGGAGGGGGCATGTCAATGAGAACCATAGGAGGAGGCCACAACACTATCTCACAGTGGTCAACAGAGTGGCTAGCACCATCCAGTCGCAATGGAGATGTGGTGCGATGTCACATGCTACCAGCTGAAATGGGTTGCATCTTTCTAGCAGCGGTGTGGTCGAGCAGGGTGGTCAACAATGGTCGGCCATTGGTGTAGGTAGCAGTGCGCAAAAACACGCTTCCAAAAGAGCCGCAATGGAGGGATCCACAGAGGGTCGTGCAGGTGACCTAGAAGCGCCCCTTAGGCACTGCCGCTACACCATACAAATGGGGAGGGGGATTCTCTCCTTTTGTACCAGCTCAGATGGCAGTGGGAGCTAGCGGGCCATGCCCCATCGTGTGTCAGAACGCATGAGCCCAATGGGATTCGCCTACATGGGCCATGTTTTGCTATCCCATCGGGCCACTCCCTATCATTTCTAGGTTGCGTGATCCTAGTGGGCCAGGTCACATGAACCCAGCAGACATCACCTCCACGGGTCGGGCCCCACGAGCCTAGCGGGATGCACCTCTGTGGCCCAGGACGCATGATCCCAGCAGGCCACCCCTGCCGTGGCCTATCCCAACTTGGTCGAACCCATTCCTGGTCAGGTTGGACCCGACTATGTCAGGATGGTGCGGTCCTGTTGGGCCAGACCGGACCCAAACCACACCAGGACCAATTTCACTAAAATGGTCATAACATGAAATTCGAACATCCGTTTGAGGAATAGTCTAGGAAGTGATACCCTTGGAGAGAGGATACCCTTTTGGTATACTTCACATGGTTTTTAGTGACTGTTAGAGTATGGTCGAGTTGGATCAAACTTGAATCCAACCAGGCCATCAAAACTAAAATGATAATAACTCACAGAATGGGTGTTCGATTCACACACTGTATGACATGTTGGAAAATTTAAAACATGGAGGTCCTTTGTTTTACAGAATTTTTGGATCTTAGTGGTGGTCGAGTTACGACTAATATCTCATGGGGCATATTCTACAGAACTCGAGCACACCGAGAGTGAAAAAACATGTGGCTGACTATAACGTGATGAAATAGAACTGATCCTAATTCAGTCAACATCTATCAATCATGTGTTGGAAAAAATATATTAGATTCTTTGTGGGTAAGTGCACTAAAATCCTGTGTGGGTCAGTGCATACCGATCTAGTGTGGGTCAAATCTTATGTGGGTCATTGTGGGTTATTACCTATCAATCCAGCCTGGGTCAGCAACAACACTTCTTAATAGAGTATGATGATATATAATTATGACTAATCATATGTACTTATTTAATTAAGTAATATGTATTGTGAGTTTTGTCTCTTATCTTTGTGGTGTTACACATGTGGTAATTCAATAATCATGGTTTTACCTATGTGGTACTACTATCTTCGTGGTGTTACCAGTGTGGAACTTCTATCTTCACGGTGATATCTTGGAGGTACTTCTACCTTAATGGTTTTTCCATTGTGGTGTTAAATGAGTGGTACATCAACCGTCGTTGTGTTTTCTTCGTGGTATTACCTGTTTGGTACTTCTACCTTTCTGGTGTTCTCTTCGTGGTGTAACCTGTGTGGTACTTCTATCATCATGGTGTTACTTTTGTGTTACATAATATTTCATTGTTTTACCTTGGTTGTATTCTTCCATCAAGTATGTTATGAGTATATCTTGATAACATAGGTATATTTATGGGAATATACCTATGTATGGTTGATGTCTATCACTTCAGGCACGGAGTTGAGGTATTGCGTTGTTGTTTTTTCATTGTGGAACTATGGGAGACCTACGGGAGTCTCGGGGTCCCTACTTAGTATCGTTATACTCAACCCTACACAGGATACACTCACACCTTCTCGTGTTCTGTGAAGACAACATATATTTTTTATCGAGGCTGAGGGAGATAGGACTGTATGGTTCCTAGAGGTATACCATTTGGCATGACACGACACAGGTTCTACTAACAGTGTGTTGTACCTACCCTTCCATTTGGATCCTCGTTGGACAATCCAAGAGATGTTTTTTCAATTTTTCATTTGTATTTTGACTTTGTAGTTGTACTTTTACTTTTCAGTTGGGCATGTATTCCGACCCCTTTTCTTTCAGCACACTTTTTACTATAGCAGTTTACTTTATGGTTTCTTCTTGTTGTGTTCCTGGACTGTGTGTTTATAGAGGTTAAAAATGCAATGCCTTCCCATTTTAGAGATATGCCTTTCTGGTGCTAGTTGCCAACCCATATCCTATAGAAGTCATCCTTTGCTTGTAATAGTGTGGGCACCAAGGGATGGGTCATGATAATGTAGTGATCTGTTGTCTTGTATTTTGGATATTCATGGATGGGGTACATACCCTTGGTGTAATTCACTTACAATAATATTTTTCACTCCACCATCTATATGGAACCGTTTATATCCTCGTGTGGATAGACCTTCCATTCACAATTATGTTTGAATTGGTTTGGAGAGTCAGCAATTCTAGACCAAAACTAGTTCATTATACAATAGAGATGGTTAAGGTGATTTGTGAGAGGATGTAGACAGTGCAGGATCGTCAGAAATCATATGTCGATCAAAGGAGGAGACCCATAGAGATTGATTTTGGGGATCACATGTTTATAAAGGTGACTCCCCATCATGGGTAGTGATGGTTTGGTCTTGAGAGTATTCTTTATCCTTAGTTTTTAGGCCTTTCGAGTTCTTATCTCGTATTTCAGTGGTGGCCTATCGAGTAGAACGTCACCCACATATGAGCCAGATACATGGTGCTTTTCATTTGTCACAGCTCTGTTGTTATCTTCATGATGACTCTCTCATGATCGATTGGGTATAGATTGATGTAGATGATGATAAAACCATTGATAAGCGTCCTGTATAGATCCAAGACTGCAAAAAGAAGGTCTTGTGTGGGAATTCTATCCCTTGGTTCATGTCTTGTCGCGACACGGTGGCATGGGGGAGAGTACATAATAACGTGAGTCATAGATACATTCTAAGTAGAAAGAGTTGTTTGATGTTTGACACATTTCATGAAATGATGTCCCATTTGTTTTTAGATACCTTTCATGTTTATAAGACGTATGAATTTTGGTTACTTCATATGGCTTTCTCTCTTTTGAGAGGTATCTCTATGGGTGTTTTTTCGGACCCCATTTTTATTTCTTTTTTAGTGGGTTGTAAATTCCTGAGAATAGAATGTTTAGATAGGTATATAATGTAATGGCCTAGACCTCTCTAGTCCATTACATTGCTCGAATATAGTGTTTGACATGTTATGGTGGTAAAGGTGACAAATCACCAACACTTTTAAAAATTTCTAATTTGGTGACCAGTTCCAACAATAGAAAATTGTGAAATGTTCCAATGGTAGACCTCTATGAATAGTGAAATGGAAGCCTTATGTGAATAGTGTAAATGGTAGCCTCTTTCCTTTACCAATTTTTAGTTCATGATCTTTGTTTCCTGAATGGTGAGGTTCCCCAATAGTCTCTTTCCATTTCCAAATATTAGGATCAGGAACAGTGTTTTCAGAATGGTGAGGTTCCAATTGTAGCCTCTTTCCATTTCCAAGTTTTGAGTTCATGAATAGTTTTTCTATAGTGGTGAGGACCAGTGTTAGTAACATGCCTTTTCCGAATTTTGAGTTCATGAATAGTGTTTCTAGAATGGTGTGGTCCAACGATAGCCTTTATTTCCTTTTCCAAAAATAAGGTTCAAGAAGAGTTTTTCTAGTATCCTACAGTTCTCCCCTTAGACGTTTCCTTTGACATAAAATACAATTGAATCCTTTTTTAAGGTCTCTAAACATTATTTTAAGTCCATATCTTCTATATTACATTCTCCTAAGTCTCAGGAGTCTTTTACTTGGTTAAACCGCATGGTTTAATGTGATCATATTTTAATGGAAAATCTAGTGCATCTTAAACCACTACTTCATTAAATATTCTAATGTGACTAGATATCTTCCTCCTTAGTTCTTCATCAATATTCTTGGGTGTGAGACACTTGATCCTTCCATTCATTCTCATAGGAGTGGTCGATAAAATTTTCCGCCTTGGATTGGTTCCACTATTTTTTTTATACAACCAAGTAGTATCCATCAATCATTGATATAAGGTGTGATCTATTTTCATTATTTTGATTTCATCTCTTTCTTATTATCCTTATCCTTTTATGGAATTTTATATCCATTTTTCTAATGGACATTTCTTGGGTGTTGACCAATGTGGGGGTGTCTCTACATCCATGGGTGGATATAGTTGTCACAGAGGGAGGAGATTGTAACCTGTTGCGTGGGTCATTCTCATATAAAGAATGTCAAGATCCCTTTGAGGTATTGGATTTATTTATTCTTTTTTCTTTTATGTGCAATTATATAACATGCTTACTTTATCCTACTAGATCATAATTTAATTGACATAATAAATATTTAAACTCAAAAAAATTGATATGAATCATTTTTATTGACTCTTGTTTTCCTCGATAGTTTTATAACTAGGATTTCATTGTTTAGCTTTTCGTTCTTGGTGGAAATTGGTAAAGAACATAAAGTCTGAATTAATTGATAATTATTTGGATAAAGTTAATGTGGCATGTGAATGAATCCTATTTTTTTTGTTGTAATTTGACACTAATATAATTAATGTAGTAAGAATCTTTAACAAACTTGGGATATCTTACTGTTTAGGTTTCCTAGTGTGGGAACCTGTAAATAATAAATCGGTCAATTCAAGATTGTTTAATGAACTGGTTTTTTGATAAAAGATAATTCCTGGTAGGGTTCTAAGTTACCCTCTTTCTTATTTAAGTACAAATAGCCCAATTGATAGGATGTTTTTTTCCTTATAATCATGTTGGTATTTGATCATGGATGGGTGTTGTGATATGTTGGGGAATGGGGGTCTATTTGTTATGGCAGCTGTTCATTCCTAGTGTGGCAAGATGAATTTTTTATTCATGTGGGTGTCGGGGAGGAGACTAGGGATGATGAATTGGGTTAGATGTGACTATTTGGATGCTTATTGATACTTTTTGGTTGTTTATATTCTTTACATTTACCCACAACTCAAGAAAGCGGGTCTTTCTTACCCTTCTTCTGAAATGGGTGAAGACACATTGGATATGCCATGTGCTTTATGTGATTAGATTCTCAAGGGAGGATGGGTCTATGCTCTTGCTATAGGAGGGATAGAATTGATGGGTAGTTTATTTACACATCGTGCTCCATCCCCCTTGTGTTTAGTAGATTAGAATATATTTCTAGAATGCCTGGGATTATGGGAATGTAATTTTATAAATAAATAATTATATAAATGATGATAACCCATGGGGTTGTAGCTTGCTGGGGTACAATGATAAAGTTACAATTTAAAGGGAAATTGGACATTGGGTGTGAAGCTAGAATGATATAATGTGGAAATTGTTAATAGTTAATTCAGGTTTATGGAATTCATTAATGTAATGTGAAAAAGATAAAATGGGAAATAAGTAATGAAATAAATCTCTTTTAATGGTTGTGTGCAAATAGGATTCTTAGTCTTAGAAGTGGTAACCAGGAGTCCGAGAGAAATTATCTATAGTAGATTCAGTGACTAGGTTATGCCCATAGTGTGGTTGTGAGCTATAGTATATTGTGTACATTTTGTGTTTATATATGCTACTCTCCCCCCATAAGTTAGGGAAACTAACACCCCATGGATTCTGAACCCCATGGTGTGCATTCCCAAACATTCCTGTGGGATGTTGTATGGCTGACTCACCCCATTGGCCCCACTCTCTTCACATGGAAGTTAATTGTGCTAGTAGTAATGATGAATAGTCTTCCACATATATGTCTTTATATGGCTATAATGGTTGGTGTTTATTCAGACACATATATTATCTATATAGTTTCTAATGGATTACTGAAGGTTTAACGTGTATAGACTATGATGGATTGGGGATCCTTACTCGAGGTATGGGCTATAACGGCTTGCGGTTTAATACCCGATGTTTGATACACGTTATGTGAGCTATGGTGGCTCTCAATACAACTGATTTAATTTTCATACTTGTATGAGGTGTTTGTATTGCATGGGGTGCATGTTGTGGTGCTTCGCCTAGTTGTCTATGTTCAAGCATTTTTGGAGAGAGATTCATAGATAGTGCGATGTTTGGGAAAAACATCCAAACAATGGGAATGTAGTAGCTGGGTACCCTTGATATTATTTATTATATTATATAATGTTGCATGTGATACTTGGTGAGAGTATCCATGGTGAGGATAGGAACTTTGTATACCTTTTTTGTTGATGAGTTAGTTTCACTTGTTGTTCACTATACATTATTAATATTTCTTTATTTTATCACAATAGAATGTAGGAAAAATCATTCAGAATATGTTGTTATAATAACCCTATGTATATATAAACTATTTTCAGGTTACATGGAGTAGGTTGGAGATCAGGCTGGTTTCTACATGCATGATATTGTATGAGTTGTTTGGGCTTCGTGGCTGCTGTTGTTTTTAATTTATTTTGGGTACTTTAATTCTTCCCCTTTCAGTTGTAGTAGTTTTTCAAGAAATTACATATGTGTACTGGGGATTTAATTTATATTGTTTTCTGAGTTATATTTGGATGGTGTCTATCTTATCTCTCTCTTTCGCATGAGTTCTCTTAGAGTGAAATGCCTCTGTTATATGTGTTAACTATACCCTCAGTGCTAGTCACCAACCCAAGGCCTTCTAGGGGCATGACTCATGGGTCAATACCTCCCTTATCACATTTCCGGCCCAGGAGGGGTACAATTTATGGTGAGGGGGTCGTGAAAATTTAGTTCTAGGAACATGTTAACTAATATTATGTGTGTTCACTATAAATATTTTATAAATAATAACTTTTTATAGATTGATTTATTTCTGATTCAATGATGATAATATTTCTATCATGATAGATCCACTGAATATAGAGCATCAAATTCACACGTGTTTTTGACCATCGAAACATTCAAACTAGATGGCCCACCCGATGGATGAAATGATAATGATAATTTAATATATCATGTATTAATATTTCAGGATCATCCAAACATGGGTAAAAAATGAATGGAGGATTTAATATGTTGAGACCCATCCAACTGTATCAACATTAGGGTTGAAATAAATGGTATATCTCCTCTAAAATGATTGTTATGGATTTTATTACCTCAAATAAACATTTATTTAAATTAGTTGATAAATGACCCATAGAATTTGAAAAAAAATAAAAATGGATACTATTTTATGATAAAAATACTTGACTTCCATTAAATGGTTAAAAACATAACATCCATGAAAATTTAAATTACTTTTTAAAAATATAGAAGTTTATTAGATTTTAATATATAGAAAATTATGGTATATTTTATTACATTATTATAAATATAATAATAAACAATAAATTATATTATTTTTATTACATAAAATTTACTATTTCACATTTGAAAAAATGTACAATTATAATGAGATACTTATGGACCAACAAATGTAGAGGTAGATATAGTTTTTTTTTTAAATGTTAGTTTTAATGCATTATATTCCAGAATATATGATCTACATATACCCTGTGTCTTTCTATTTCTTTATAAAACTATTATTTATATCATTCTATAAATTGAATATTTTTTTCTATATTTTTTTATAAATAAATGATATTATTTCATGATTGTGTGGAAAATTATTCATTTTATATTAATAAAAAGTTTCATGTAATTTTATATATGATTAATGGATAACACATTCCAGAAATCGATAATTAAATCAATAAAATATACACATATAGGGACATGGTTAAGGATTCATGAATAATTTATATTTTATTTAATCCCAATGTATTATAAAAGAAGGATACATTAAACCCTTTTGTTGATATATTATGTGAATAGTTTAATTATGTTTGATTTTCTTCATGTGATTCTTGGTTATTGTATGTATATCATTTTATTTAAATATTAAATAGAGATAACAAGGCTTTTTTCAGAATAAAAAATGATTTATATAAAAAATGATTTATATAAAAAATGAGAAAATTAAACAGTGTTTTTATATTAGTAACCTATAACTAATTTAAAATATTTATTGTAAAAATAAATATTATTTTTTAAAATTAAAAAATTAAAAAATTTAAGATTCATGTTTTATTTATAAATTGAAAACACATATTTTATTTTTTTTCAAAAAACTAAAATTTTACTAAATTATGAAATAACTACATCTAATGTTTGTTTATTATATAATTATTAAATAATTATTTCACAAATGACAACTCCAGGTAAAAAAATTGAATTTATTTGTAAAAGATGAACAAATTCATTGGTAGGAATGAATATATACGTGAATGATTCATGTAAATAATGAGTGATATAGATCTAGAAACAACCCAATTTATTTTGATAATTTATTATTTTCATTAATTTTTCATTTATAATAATTAATATAATTTGTTTCATAAATGTCTCACAAAAATAATTTGATTTTACATCTATAATACAATATGTGATAACTTTTTTGATGATAATTAATAACCTTATATTGAGAGGTAATATTTCATATTGTTTAATATATAATAATATTGTTATATGTGTGTTTCAATAACAATGAAAATAAATTTTCATAGAGATGAAACAATTTGGTATTAAAAATTTGTCTAGATTAAAAAAATAGGCAATACGAGAAACACAGTCTTCTATTTAGAATTGTAAAACCCATATTTAATTTCTTTTTAGGAATAATTATTGCCAAATATATACCATATTTATTTATAAAAATCATTAAAAAAATATTAATATATCTATTTAAAATTATTTTTATGAATATCAATTTGATATTATATCTGTATTTTTTGAAATATATTTTATTTATTCAGTGTCTTATTTTGTGGATTCATTTAATATTTTTATTAATGTATTAGTGAATAGTGAACTAAATAAAATATCCTTATATATATAGAGATCGAGGGTAAAGATTATATTATATAACATAATATAGAGTTTTCTACTTAATGAGAATTTAGATTAAAATTATTTTCAATTAGAATATAGTTTTTATCCCATTCTAGTTGATTTAGTGGAAATATCATTCATAATAAAAAGAGTAAAACTTAGTTATTTTACAAATTGGTTGTTAAATTATACCTAATATAATTAATAGAATAATATTTATTAATATTTATTTACTAATTTAATATATTTTAATTATATAGAAAACTTAATTATGATGGAAAATGTATATATCATTAATATATTATGTATTATATTTGGCAGATTTCATGGATGTTCAAATATGGATTACATATATTATTTTTGTTATCCATTTACATATTAACCAAAGATTACATGTCCATTATATATAAGAGGTATGTGAATGGGAAATTAATGCTCATTAGGGAGTTAAAACCTTTCATAATGAAATTTTGATATTGTTCTATAATTGTGGAATAGTATTCCGAATTTTCAGTATAAAAATAACGAATAATGATATCAATTAATGATTGAAAAACAGGAATAATGAGTTTTTCATTATTATCAATAGAGCATGTCTTTACTTTTTCATAGATAAATACATTAAAATTGTAATTATTAGGGAGAGGAATGATTTATTATATGTCGATTCTTAAATTTTTTTAAATTAGAAGTCATTAAATTCATTTATAAAATAAGGGATTGAATGAAAAATAGTTATTCAATTCTCTTATATCAAGAATACATCACTTTTTATTTTAGTGTTGCTGGTCATTGAATTATTTACCATATCTAGTAATGTATGGATATAATTATAAATATATATTTATATTTTCCAATTATGATGTCCTCAAAATATAAATTTACTATATTTTTCACAGGAGCATAAGAACTTGTACATTGGTTGTTTCAAATTATTTAAATTCATAAACATAACCTTTTCTCCTTATATACCTAGAAACCATAGGTTAACATGGGGACCATTATAGATTAATAGGTAGGCATACCATTCAATGAAGGATATATACTATTATATATAATGTTACACAAGATTATACTGAAATTGAATAAACCATTCAATATATTTATTTCCAGAAAAATATATCACTAAATTGATGATTTAGTTCATTTAATAATGACATTATATTTATCAGAGACAATTAATATATAAATTACTGTTTCACTATGAATTAATCGTTAATTTTATATCCTCCATAAATTTTTCTATTAGATCAATTGAGTAAATTTCATTAACATAAATATTTTAAAATATTTATGTATCATTTTTGGTAATGTATAGAAAAAGAGAGTCTGTGTCAATCAAGAATTAATTCGGTTGAGTAGTTCTAAAATATGTCACATCAGCACTATTTTGGTTCAGATGTGTAGTAGAATTATGACATTATTTTGACATGGTAATAAATATTTCATTAGATATTTTTATTTGGATAAATATATTAATTTTTAACAAATTGAGTGTAATGTTAAGGAAACATTGATTTATTTATATATAATGAGGGTAGAATGATATATTATTATTTTATAAAAACATCATACCTTTACATTTGATTTTATAAATACACAGAGTTCATAAAAAGTATAATTTCATCAATAAATACAGGGTTTATAATTCATTTCAATAGAATTTAAAATTAAATTATTTTTTTGAGTGTAAAATAAGGTATTATATATAAATACATTATAATGTAATTTTTCCATGTAATTAATTTGGAAGATAAATTATATTGAGTGAATATTTATTTTTATATTAATTTGAGTATGAAATTAAATTTTTTTGTGATAAAAAATATTTATTTATTGAAATATTTTTAATATAAAGCTAATTTAATATTCACATACTATGTGTACACCACAAAAGAAATTAAAAAAGTATTTTTAAGGATATTGGAATTGGAAGGTTTCAAATATTTTTAGTAGAGAGTTGTATATCTCTGTTTAAATTAAATCTAGATTTATTTCCTTTTAATAAAGAAATATTTATTAAAATAAAATGTAACTGATAATTGTATTTACACATGCATTTATTTTTATGAAAAATATTTTTTTCTATTATGAATTTAAGTTAATAATAAATAAATTCTATATGGATATGATTTCTTATCCTATTTTGTTTTTTCTACTTGATTTAATACCATTCACCAATAAATTTCTTTATCCAACTACACTTGCTTATATAATCATTAAATTATTACATTTTTTTTTGATGCATCAAGACACACAAAGTATGAACTTGATAGTTATGTTCCTTTGTTATGGGGGATACAATAAGAATCATGAACATGAGATATATAGATTAATAATTTATTATGGTATTTAATATTGATTAATAAAAATTACATCAATTTTATTTCATTATTAAATTGAATTTTATAATTCTAGATTGAATTTAATAATTATTTATTTTAATATGTATTCTATTTACAAATAATAAATTTCTAAAAAAATTTGATCCACTAAAAGGGTTATGTTATACTAGGTTTATTAATTTTTTTCCTGAAAAAAAAAATCAACAAAGATAGTATAGGGTCAATGTATAATATTAGAAATATGTATATATACCTATTGATAAACCTAACCATTAACATAAAAAACCTAATAATAATTGTTAGATATCGTTGCATCAAATAAATTTCATTTTTTAAAATCAGTTAGCAAAATAAAAGTATGTGAACTCAACAATACCACCACACATGGTCGTGAGGTTGGATACCAATGATGGGTTATCATATTAAATAAATTGAGGCATTAACATTATATAAATCTCATCACATTACATTATGAATCATCCTCATGAAATTAAATCATACAAAATTATACAACTATCTTGTAATAGTATTCGATTTAATATAAATGAAGCATCAAACATTTAATATAAAAAAATTGTACATAATAGGAAATACATAACACAATATAAGTTAAATATATTTCACTAAATTTACAAGTATAAAAAATTGATAAACCTTATTCCTGAGTTTGAATGACATGATTGTGTCCATATGTATTTTTCAGACTCATGGAAAAATAAGAAATAAATCAATGGTTTTATATAAATGTGTTATTAATAATAAAAATTGTTATTGGCCCTTGTGTGGATACTGCCCAATAAAGAACAAGTGCCAATGTGAATCATCAATTTAAAAAATTAAATAAAACCAATGACTCGTCATATTATCATTAATCAAAATGATGTTCACGATCAGAATATATCATAAAAATAATAAAATTATTTAATCCCACTAACCATGTTATAATATTTATGTATATATAATTTATACAAGTTTCTATACATTTATGAATCAAAAAAGGCCCCCTCAAATGGTTCATATTAAATAAAAAATGGAAACATATAATTCAAACTAATGATTCAATAATTTAGAATATTGGATATTGAAAGAAGAAAAAATACTACAAATCTATAATGCTATATTATTTTATCTAAACATTTTTCTATATGGGGATGATTAGTAGTCACATAATATAGAGATCCAAGGATATTATAACACATCATCCACACATGTGGGTAATATTTGAGAAAAATAAATAATTTCTCAAAATTTTTATCATCAAGCATCCCATTATAAAATTTATTACCCAATATTTCTATTTATTTTGATAATTGTTAGATTTTATAGGGATAAACCTATATTAATATCTTTTTTATCTATAGAAATTTACCTGATATATATTAACTAATAGTTTTTTTTTGTGAGAAACTAATGTTTAAGATCTAATAAACCTTAATGAAAATATATTAGTTATAAATCAAAATAATATTTTGTATCATCATCCAGAATAAATGAATATTTGTTATAGATAAAGAGTGTATACAGTAATATTAATCATCATATACCATAATACAATGTTGATTACATGAGTAATCATGTTATTAAATATTCTCAATCAGTATTCAATAGTCACGTATGTAAATACCATGTTGAATTAAGATAAATATCAAACAATGCTATATATAAATAAGTAATATGCCTCATTTGATGAAAATAAATTAAATAATAAACCATTTATCATTTAATATAAAATAATGATTAATGTATTTTTTTAATTTCATATAGACCTTAAATTATATAATTAAAATAAATATCTACGTCATATTTCAATTCACCATTATTAATGTAACTCAATACTAAATATATATATCTTGATATTGAAAAATATTATCTAGATTTTTTCCAAATATTTAATAACAATAGATTATTTTTTTCATGTAATTATTCCTAAATTCTTTTTATAACAATACCTAATTAAATTATTTTATTTTTATAACATTATCCTAGAAATATTCTATTATTTCCATGAAATTTTTTATTTAATATTAATCTATAATTCCCTGACTATATAAATCAATTTTTTGTTTTACATTATTACATTTGTTTAATATAAAAGGGTTATAATCAAATAAGATCATTAAGCATAATAGTCCTGACTAACTAGATACATATATGATTCACATATAACCATTAAAATATAAAAATATAGAAAAACAATCAGTATCCAGTGCATAAAATAATTAAAAATATAATTCATTCTAAGATGGGGAATGTGTAACAAACTAAGGAAGACCTTAAGTTTTCAGTAAGTATAATATTCCATAAAATATATCCTGAGTAAATAATGAATAATAAACAATATTTTATGATAATAAAACCACATTACATTCTATAAATAACTTTATTTCAACAAACACCAATTTCCAATATCAACATAACAATATCATGGATTGTTTGATGTGAATAATTATTATATGAAATTCAAAAATTCTGATATTAATGAGCATTTGGTAATGGTCTAATTGTTGTAATCATGAAATGTACCATCAATGACTATCATCATAGAAAAAACACGTAACAATTATCCCGCTATTAACCAAATAACATTCTAATATATAATGTCTATGGTTTTGTCTCATGAATCCTAGAAATTCATTATGGGACAATCTATAACTTTTTCACACACATCACATTCACATCTTGTTCATTCCTCACATGTTTTTTGATCAATGAAATTAATTTTAAAAATTCCTTATAAGTAGATAATTATACACATTTAATAAATAATACAGTACATCAATATTTCCCCAGTTAATGATATAACATATATAATATTCTTCCTTAAATTAATATCATATATTGGATTATATATGGTTAAAAAACAATATAAATTTTATAAATTATTATAAATTCGACCATTATAATAAAAAAAACATTAAAAGGAATATTAATGTTTATTTAAAAATAGATAGTGATTTAGAACATGATAATAAGAAATTTAATGATCATAAAGTATTGTATAATCCATTTTATGTGAAAGATGATATATATATATATATAACGGTTCATAAATAATTGAGTCTCAGTAGTAAAAAAATCGATTATAAATGAAAATAGATGTTATGTATTTAAATAAATTCCTTTAACTTCATGTAATATGAGAGTTATAAAAAACAATCAAAATTTATTATATTTCTACAATGTTATGAAAATATATTAATTTTGATATAAATTCTTAAATCATAAAAATTAATTAAAAATTCATTTGAAATTAAAATTATTTTTGAAAATATTATTTATATATCATAATTTTATATTTTCATTGATTGATGGAATTGATGGTCAAATTGTATAAATTAAAAAAATTAATTTTTTTAAAAAAATATAAAATAACCCATACATGTAAGATACTTATTGATTGTTGATCATAAAAAGAAAATTAATTGAATATAAACATGACAATAAAAATTATAAATAGTTGATAAAAAATAATTTTTTTTATGATAAAAATAACATGTTATTCTTCCAATGGAATATATAATATATATAATCATGAGTAATGATGATATTGTGGAATAGAACATTTCCTTTGGTGTGAGAATAATGATTCATGTTTAATTCTCATGTATAAGGAATCAAAAAATATTAAATAATATTCTAATAACCTTATTGGTATATATTTAAAATTTTATGGAACTTTTATATTCAATTTAAATATATTCATTGAATAATTATTTCTTATACCTACCACATTAATTTTTTTTGCCAATTTCTGATAAATAAAATCATTATATTATACCTATTTTATGGATTCATGAAATGGTTCCATTATATTAAATATTTTAACAATATTCTAAATTTAATTTCTATTTCATTATATATAAATTTTAATGTTCTATGACTTTTTGTAATACAAGAGAGAATCACATCTCTTTATTGAGGCTCTAGTTTAAACATATAAATAGATAGTGATGACATATTCCAAAAGACAGAAGTGTAAGAAGCGAGATGATATATTATATTTAAAAAATTACTATTATGATATAAAAATTATATATAATCAATTGAATCCATATTTATAAAAATTAATATAAAATAGTGATGAAAAATGAATTTACCCATTATATAAAGATAGTTGGATTTATATTCTTATTAGCAATATCTTCAATTTCCATAATATATAAAGAAGAATGAAAATGGGATCACCATAATTTTACTAACATCATATTGTATTTTTGATACATCATTTATCATTTTATTATGCATAAAAATTATTTATATGATGTCAAATAATAATAAAAATTATTGAATGATCCGAGTAAGAGTATTACCTTTTCATTGAAAGACATCAATTGGAACAAACCATAAGACTATATAGAATTTTACTATGGAAAGGCCATGATATCATAAATAAATTAAATAAATCAGTGAGGGTTTTATGGATATAGATTGGTTGATCTATAAAAATCAATTTTTGTAAAAAATAATGGAGTGGGACCCTTTTATAATTGTGGTGTGGGATACACATGTATTTACATAGAATATTTTAAAAAAATAATGTCATTTACAGTCAAAATTAGAAAATATTGTCTTATAAATTAATATCACAAGGGGAACACATAGGTGAAATAATATATTTAGTTTAATTAAATTTCTTGGTTATCATTATGCCTAATCATTTTATTATTAACCCTTTTATACCATATTAACCATAATATTGATGATAAATAATTAACATGGTTAATATTAATTAATAAAAAAAATATGATCATATTTTTAAATAATTTTTAATATGATAATTAAATCTATGAAATTAATATGACATTATTCCTCCACTATATATGGTAGAAATTACATTTTATATAAGTTCACAATATGCAAACAAACAATTTTTATAAAAATTATTATTTATAACATAATAATGATTTTACAAAAAATATGGCATACATTTGATTATAATGGAAGTAATTGGATTATAATATGTAATAGAATAATTATTTTCATTAATAATAATATAAATACTAAATTGACCCTATACATAAATCATTAAAAATGAACCAAGGAAATTTTTTATTTGAACAAAAAATATTAATTTGATTTCTGTATTGATAATTGGCCTCGCCCAAATTTACCCATGCTTTTAGAGTAAAGCAGTCATATATAGACTAGCTTGGGATGTCGATTCATCATAGACCTAAGAAGAAACCTATAGACACACACATTATATGGAATGTATTTGGCTATTAATTGGCCAAAATTGGGTTGATTTTAAATAGTTTTAAGAAAATAGTATGTGACATAGGTTAAATAAAAATATGAGAAGGCTTGATCCAGTGTTTTTATATGGGGTGGATTGGATGAAATTCCCTTTTTTCAATTTTCAATTTGTTATATTTGAGATGAGTAAATTTAAGGAGATCAAATAGCTTCATCAGTTGTTAGTTCACACCAACACACTCTAATACTAATCACCTGTACACCTAGAGGATCAAGTTTAAGAGAACTCTAAGGTAATGCTTCACATTATATCTTGAATTGTGTGGCCTTAAATTTCAATAAGGATGAAGAATTTTTAAAATCATAAAATAAAAATATCATTTAAAAGAAGTTATTAGAGATTAATGGTGTGATAAATAACAACCAATATATCCCCATGATACTCCATTGGTTAAATCCATATGTTTTTTAGCCCTCCATAAATCCTATGATCTTAATGGAAGCAGGATTTAGACTCATTTGGGAGGAATTGGAGAGATAAAAAACACAATTAATTCATGATCACTACACCATTCTGTGATAATTTCACAAGGGTTGGTGTGAATAAATTCCCAACATGAACTAATGGTATCAACATGATATCAAGAAGAACATAATAAGAGTATAAGAAGAAATTTTATTAAGAAACTATGTTGAAATGAACAACTTACATAATAAAATGCAACTCAATCACAACATAACATCACAATTAAAAAATGTATCCAATATGAAAATCCCATCCACCACCACTACCATAAATTGTAATTTAAAGAGTCTTTGGTTGAGTTCCCAATTGTATAAAGGATCCACATTAATTATGGTAGGCCTTGGTTGGTGGAATGTTATAAAGAGGAGACTTTTTCACCCTTGACCCGAAGTTGCAACTAGCTTGCATCCACCAAACAGAGGTGCCTAGTTGTCCTTCTAGATTTCTGAAATGGTGTGGGCCTTAGGAATAAAACAATGCAGCTATGCAAGTCTCCGAGATTTCTAAAAAAATTCAGCCCAATTTAATTTGTGATTATCGGGAGAATATTAAATGGGTGGGTTATTGTTCTGGGCCGCCGAATCTAGCCCATAATTTTATCTCCAACATGGGCCTCATGTATCTCCCTTTAACACTAATAATTATCTCTTTTAACTATGATAATAAATTTTCTCCATAACTTCCTCTATATTAAATTCATTTTTATCAATTATTTGGATTTGATATTCTCCACTACAGTAGTTTTATATGGCTACGGTCATGTTCACTTCACCTAGAATGTTGTTTGTTTAGGTCCAACATTCGTGGTATCCAGATATGGATCTTCATATAATCAAGATGTTTTAATTGATACCAATGAGATGAAAAACCTTCTAACTAAATTTGAAAATAAAATCAAGATCATTGTTTACTTTAAATGATGTTAAAAATGTACCATGTAATAGTTCATTTTATGAATGAATTACAATGATAATTTGAAATGAAGTTCAAGGTGTAAAATGTGATAAAATGGGGTTTATGAATAATGAAGCACATGAATATTTTATATATTAGAAATTAATATTATCCTCATTTAGTGTATAATCACACCCCTAACACGATTTTTACTAGTCTGAAGAAAAATTTATCTAAAAAATATGAAATTCGAATTCAATTTTCCAAAATATTTTAATACACAATGATCACAAAGAACCCTTGTACAATAAAATCATCTCACCCATCAAAATAATATAATACAAGATATTTTCATAAGAACAACTCATTCCCAATCCAATTCTGTTGTTCAAATTCATTGTCATATTTCATCCAATATCAATTAATCATGATGATCTGCTGTGTATCACAATAAAAATGGGGGTTCATTTTTATTCAAGGAGAAATTGAATGATGAGCTAGGTTGAATCAAATTTCAATATTAAGATGAGTATTAATTTTATTATATATATATAAATATATATTTGTTTTGTTTTTCAATTTTTTCCATTGTAATTGAAATTGAACTAACTCGAGTCAACCCTTGTAGTAATACATTACTGATGACTCCCAGGATTGAAGACCATAAAGCACCAAGTGAATCCCTTATACTCAGGCATCACCTCGAGTTAACATAGTCAAATAAAAAGTCAAATTACCAAAATAGGGGCAAAATTAAGAACTATGGGCCGAAAAACTATGGAGTCATGATCTCCAAGTGTCATAATCCATGAATTAGGTCACTTCACTGCTCTACGCTCACATTTAGGTTTTTTAATACTCATATTTAAACTAAAATGGTCAAAAAAACAGTGCTACTTATTTTGGGGACCACACGAACTCAAACTAATACCCCAATATCCAAAGGACATCAATTGTGATTCTTTTTTTTTGATGAAAATATAAAAAATAAAATATCATAGTATACAACCACACTTTCCAAAATCATTGCTCATGAAATATACATGGATTAAAAGCAGAATCTGGGAGTGCTAAATTAATTAATATTCAATTTCAATGTTTTAAATATTTATTATCACGTTGAAGGTTAGAGGGACTTTTCATTCCATTAAGGCACACTTTTTAAAAATTATTTTATTTTCAAAGAAAATAAATTTGTTTTTATATCATCACCCTCCAACTAAAAAAATATTATCCTCGGTGTTTTAGGAAATGAAAATTTAGAAGGGGTTAGAGGTAGAAGAGAGGATTTCTGAAAAGAATTTTAATAAATAAACATCGAACAATGTCCCCTATTGTTTATGTTGATGATTATGATGCTCTTAATGATTTATTTGATCTAAATGATACTCGTGGAATCCTAGTGGATGATGTTAGAATATTTTTTATGTTCTAGATATACATTATTTAACTAAAAAAATCATTGACCTCCATAGCCTCTGATTAGGACTCACCAACTAAATTAGAAAACATGGAAACCCTGAGAGGATCCCTTAATTAAAAACAGACATATAAAAAATAAAATACCTACTTATATTTTCATACGAAGGACTGATACATGTATCAAATAGAAAAAGAAGAAAATAATATAATATATATATAAGTCAAATATAAGTATATTTAAAAGGATTATATAAAATGGGGGCACTATAAGGTTTAGGTCAGTGGAATGTGTGAACCCTTGTCCCCCTTTAGTCTCAGGTTCATGTCACTACGGATTTGCCGGTTGTGACGTGGTTTCCCCACAACCGACAACTAGCCAATTTTTTAAATTATTATTTTTCTAGTAGTTTTATTTTTACCTACAATCCCATAAAAATAATTTGATTATACATTGTATTATTTTAAAATTTATGGTCAAGGTATTACTCAAAGATTACTCCATGTGACTTAGATGAATATGGTGCTCCCCTTTCATACCCATCCATACTCATAATAGAAGAACATGTCAATAGTGTATGGTGATATCAAATTTAGATATAGATATTTTTTATTAATATAAAATTGTTTTATTAATCCTATATGAAAAATAATGATGATTCCAAATGATTTGAACCATGAAAACCCTGGGTTTCCTTTCATGAAGCACTTTTGATTAACGTCGCTAACCCAACATGAATCATAAATCTATCAATTTTTTCTTGGTTCATAGGATGGATCAGTTAACTAACCCTCTGTTTTCTTTTCATTGAATAATTCTATGAACTTTTTAACCTATGCCCATTGACATTGAAAATGTGACCACTTGTGGGATCCTGATTCTTTACTAACCCATGGGGGTACACATGATGCACTATTAATAGACCTGACCTTCTAGACAATAACATTTCCAGGTGTAAATGATGTTTTAAACTATATAAGAGCAAGAATTATATTGGATCAAAGTGTTTAACTTTGAGGTTCAAAGAATAGTAGGCTCAAACTGTAGCATTATTTATCCTTGAATTTTTATAATCCTCCATCACATATTCCTCTTGTTCATTATGATCTAATTTCCTCTTTTCCTCAAGAAATGAAATGTCAAAATACATTTTTTGATTTCACAAAATTCCTTATTCTAAATTTCAATAGGTATATTTCTTGATTTTGAATAAATCAACCAATATTGTGTCATTCCTAGGATGGTTTTGAATATTCTACGATATTCTCAAAGACCATCCATGAGTTTCTCAGACCAAACATTCCTAGAGGGATTGAATGTTTTTTCATGAATTTTCATAATCTCCCAATTCACTAACTCAGCTTAACCATTGGTTTAAGTATGGTACACAGTGGAAACAATATGATAAATCCCATACATAGAAATGATTTTATAGAATGGGTTGTTATAGAAATGAGATCCTTGATCACTAATTACAGCCCCAGGAATTCTAAATTGAGAAAATATGTGCTCTTTTAGAAATAAGATAACAACATAATTGTCCTTGGACTTTGTTGGAATGGACTCCACCCATTTAGAGAAATAATCAATTCATAATAGGATGCACACATTTTTCCTCGAGTATTGGAAGGGTCCCATGGAATGAATTTTCCAACAATCATTGATTTCATCAACAAGAATGGGAGTGAGGAGAATTTGATTTATTTTGGTGATGGATCCAAATTGTTGACATTGAGGAAAACATTTTCAGAATTTGAAGGAATATTGTGTGAGGTTTTGAAAGTAGAAACCTATTTGGAGGAACATTTAAGTAGTTTTATTTGTGGAAAAGTGGCCTCCATATGCCTCTCCATGACATAATTTTATAATGGACTCTCATTTAGACTTAGGAACATATCTCGGAAGGATTTGATCAGTAAAAATCTAGAAAATGTAATGATCTTTAAAAACATAGTGTTTGACATCAAAAATAAATTTACTCATAACCTGGGTCCCGATGATTTTTTGAATGTCACCCAAAAAAATGGTTTACTATGTTAGTATACCATGGGAAATCACTCACAAAATAGAGGTCCTCGTTGGGAAATGAATCAGACAAAAAAGGTGATGTGAGATGTCTTTGAAATCCATCCTAGATGGGTGATCAGAAACAAAATTTTCAATAACTTTTTTATACATAATGGTTAAATCGAACTCTTGAAGAATAAGGACCCACCTATTCAATCTAGCCTAGGAATCTTGTTTTTGGAAATTTTATTTTAGGGTTGAATGGTTGTTGAACACAATAACGGGTGATCCTAATAGATAAGAGATAAACATATATGTGGAAAATATAACATCATGAAACTCTTTATTAGTGGTGGTGTAGTTGATTTGTTCATTATTTATATATTTTCATTCATATGCAAGGACACATGGTGTTTTCTCACACTTATTTTCTAAGACATCTCATTCATAAAAGTCAATCGCATCACACATGAGATCAAAAGGAATTTTCCAATTTGGATGTCTTAGGATAGGTAGAGAGATAAGAGGTAAGTTAAGCTCATAAAATAATACCTGAAAACATTCTGTCTATAAAAATTGAGCATCTTTCTCCAATAGTGCACAAACTGTTCAGGAAATAGAGATGAAATTCCTAATGAACAATATATAGAAACCAACACGTCCTAGGATGGATGTCACTTCCTTGACATTTTTTGGGTGATGTAAGGTGAAGAATGATTTCAACCATGGATTTATCAACAGCAATCCCCTTACCAGAGACAAGATGGACTAAAACTAGTCCTTCAATTACCATGAAATGGAATTTTTTTCAATTTAGGATGAGATTATTATCCTCACATTTTGAAAAACCTCTTTCATCATCCATACGACATCCCTCAAAAATATCCTCAATGATGGACAAGTCATCCAGTGAGACCGTTAGAAAATCTCCCACCTTGTCTATGAAGATTACCTTAATTAACCACTGGATGGTACCAGGGGAATTAAATAACCCAAAGGGCATGTACTTGAAGAGAAAATTATTGAATGGACAAGGGAAGGTTTTTTCCCATAATCCTTTATGTAGACCTCTATTTGATTACACCCTGTGAAACCATCTTGGAAGAAATAGAATTGATGACTTGCCACTCGCTTGAGGACTTAGTCAATAATGGGAATGGGGAAATGGTCTTTCTGGGAAAATGTGTTGAGCTTCCTACAGTCAATATAGACTCTCCAACCACTAATTACCCTTGTGGGGAGAAGGTAACCATCATCATTGGTTATCAATGTGATTCTATACGTTTATGGGACATCATGAATTGGTCTTGTCCACTCACTCTCAACAATGTCGTAAATAATACCCTCATTAAACAACATAATAATTTCATTCAATAACATGACCATATGATTTAGATTGAGTCTCTTCTAAGGTTGATGACATGTTTTGGATTCATATTCATGAATAATCCTATGAGTTATTTTGATTTCTCCAATCCGAAGAATATTTGAAAGGGTTCATCCAATTAGTTTTTATGCTTTAGAAGGTCTTCCAGAAGCATCATCTCTTGATTGTATTCAACAGAGGAATAAATGATAACAATAAAGGATTGATTGTCCCTTAAGAACTCTTAAATTAATGATAAAGGTAGGACCTTAAATTCAAGACTAGATGGGTTATCACTTTCTATGAATGGATGATACATTTTATTGAACTCTGTTTTCTTGTCAATATTTCTTCACAAAATTAGTTCCTTTTGAATAGAATTTCCATCCAAAAAATTTTCCAGAACAGTGTCAAAAATGGGTATGGACTTAATTTTATTGATTTCACTAATGGTATCATTCATTGATAATTCAATAAAATCATCCATACATCTATCTAAAATAGATTCAAGCCAAGGAGAAAATTTTCAAAGATGTAAACAGAGAAAATCAATCTCTTCTTTACATAAACATCCTTTAGTAATCCCTTCATGTTCCTCGAGTTCAATATCAACAATGAAAATTAAACAAACCACATGGATCTTTTCATCACCCCCAATTTGAGAGTTTTTCATTGTAGATGATCAAGTCTAGACTCATGTTTCCAATGTTGATGGTCATATTTCCATTTAAGACTCAGATAAAAGAGTTGATTGTTGCAAGGAAGGGATAACCAAGGATGATTGGGGTTTTCTCCATTAGACCTAAGCATGTGTTATTGTCGAGGACAATGATGTTAGCTGGGTAAATAAAATTTTCAACATGCAACAAAACATCCTTTTGGAACCCCTTTGGATTTCAAACTCTATGATCAGAAAGTTAAAGAGTAAAAGATATGGGTTGGATTTATTCGATCCCTAATTGAAAATACATGGCATAAAGAATTTGGTTCACACTAGCTTCTATATCACAATGGTTTTTGACAAAATTATTCTCTCCTAACTCAACACTGATGTATGATCATATTGGTTCTTTGAGCTTTGTAGGAATGGATCCTTGAATCGTGGTACTCACATTAGCTACCAAAAGGATTAGTTTTTATGTGAAAATCTCCTTCTAAAAGTGAACAATCCCATATTGTACGTTTGGTAGGCCATAATGTCTTGGATTTCATCAACAAGGGTAATGTTCAACATAACGTGAGAGAGAATTTCCCTCATTGTTTCATTCAGTTGAGTTTTCTTTTTTCATCTCGTGTGTTTAGGGAAAAGAGAAGGTACATTGATTGTTTACTGTGGTTATTGTTACTTCACATTGTCATTTGATTTTTTAGAATCTATTGGTGGTTCTTCATCATTTTGATGAGTTTATGAAGCATTAAATGGTTCTAGAATATCTTGTTTATGTTTTTAAATGGATTTATAACTCTTTAAAACAATTACTACTTTGTGTTTTTCATGAGAGGTTTTTGTGTAATAGGATTCTCCCCATAATGTTGATAATTGTACCTCTTGTGTAGGAATGGGTGCATTCTTGGTTTTAATGATTTTTATTTCATGTGGAAGGGATGATACTTATGAGTTCATTTTTTCTATTTTTTAACACAACTGCTCATAGATTGGAAGAGGGAAAGATTTTGTATGGGCTTGTGCTGGTTGGTTTATCCTAGGAGGATACATTGGTTGTTGGATTGTCTGTTGAATGGATTTTTTGTACTATATAGGATGGTAATGGTATTGTTTATGGTTCTATTAATATTTTGGAGTGTAGGGGTTTTGTCCTTTTTTCACACTAGGATGTTGGTCATCTTTCCAAAAAAATCGGGTATGGTCATTATACCTTAGATTGAGAGTGTTATGGTACTATTGATTCGTAATGATTAGAGAATAGACCTCCACCGGTGGTCCTCCTAAAAGAAAATTATTAATGGGAGTAATTTTTAGGTAGTTTTAGGCCTTGTGGTAATTTTTTTACAAATGTTGCAGACATGGTCAATAGTTTGAATTTCAAAGACATTCCTAAGATTGATCTCCTCACCTTTCCTAGTGAGTGCATCATGTTTTTACATAAGTCTTTCCATCTTCTTATGTGCTTCAATTAAATCCAATTTTGGTGGATTCTCATATTATGGTGATCTTCCCCATGTTTTATTTTTTTCAGCAAGGCTTTCTAGATAATCATAAGCATCATTTGATGTGTTGTTTCTAAAGGCCATTGTGCACATCATGTCAATTGAAGTGTTTGTTCCACAGGCCCTACAATTCATAGAATATTCATACTTTTTCAAGAATTGAAAAACCATGGGGTGTAACCATGTTATGGTTTTCTTTAAACCACTCCCATGGTTTGCATAATGATTGTCCCTCTTTTTCAAAAATGTTCTGAATGCTCTTTTTATGTGTTATTGTTTTGTGGTGGGGAAAGTATTTTTTTTTTGAATTATCTTTGTAATTAGTCACAATAGATCATGTATGATGGTCTCAAAGGTTTTATCCAATTTTTAGATTGATAATTTAATGAAAAAAATAATAGACCTATTTTAGTAGATTCAAGTTGGTGTGGGGGACACATGGATTCTACATTGTTATTTAACACCATAATGTGAAGGTATGGAATCATGGATTCCATTCAATAGAATGTGGGAAGGTGGTTTAGGATATGGGGTTTCAATAAGTTTTTTTGAATATATAATTGAATTGTTCCTAATTCATTAGGGTACATTGGTCTAGGTAGGTGTGAGGTTGTCATTTATGATTTGATCAACTATATTCCCCATGTTTGGGGTGGCATCATTTGGATTTCCATTTTTGTTGCCACCCGGGTTCATGAGTTGGTTTCATGGATGTACATCCATTTAAATGGGATCACTTTTTTACTCTAGAGTCTTAGTAATATTAGTATCTAATGGAATGACTTCCCTTGATGTTCATGACTCCACAACACTAATATTATCTACAATAACCAGATAGTTTCATTGGTCATGGGTGTGGGTGGAAACATGCCAAAATAACAGAAAACTGTGAAAAGGAAATGATAAAATAATTTGGGTGATAATAGATGAAATGGGGTAGAATAGAATGGGTGTTGAGATTACTTTCTTGATTCCCCATAAACAGTGCCATGATTTGGTCTTGCCCAAATTTTACAATGTTTTTAGGGTTATGTGGTCAAATGTAGAGTCTCTTTGGTTGTTGATTATTGTGAGTCCTAACTAGAAACCTAAATAAATGCACATTATATGGACAGATTTTGGATATTAATTGGAAAACATTGGGTTGATTTTATATATTTTTAATCAAACACAACGTGACTTAAGTTAATTCAAATTGTGAGAATGGTTGATCCCAGTTTATTATAAGGGGTGGGTTGGATGAAATTACACTTTAGTTATTTTAATTTCCTATATTTTAGATGAGTTCATTCAATGAGATCAAACATCTTTATCACGTACTGGTTCACACCAATACATTCTAATTATAATCACCTATACACTTGTAGGGTCATGTTTATGAGCACTCCAAGGCAAATATTTTTATTATCACTTGAAGTGTGTGGTGTTAAAATTCAATAAGGATAAAGAAGTTTTAAAATCATTAAATATAAATCTCATTTAAAAGAAGTGATTACTGATTAATGGAATGATAAATAACATCGAATACAACCCCTTTACAGTCCCTTGGATAAAATCATAAGTGGGTTTTCCCTTTATTGATCCTATGATCATAATATAAGAGATAAGTAGACACATGAGGGAGGAATTGGAGAAGTAAAAAAGACAATGAAAAAGTGATCACTCCACTTTTGTGTGATAAATTTACAATTCTTGCTGTAAATAAATTCACACCTTGACCAATGGTATCAACATCATATTAATAAAAAATAAATAAGAGGAGAAGACGAAATTTTATTAAGAAACTAAGTTGAATTTAACAATATAGATTAGAAAGAAAAACTCAAGGAATCAAAATTGCAATATAACATTCCAATTTAACAAAGCACCCAAGATGAAAAACTCCTACACCATTAATTCCATAAATAGGAATTTGAAGATATTTCGGTCGAGTTCCTAATTGTATAAAGGATCCCACTTGAGTATAGTAAGCCTAGGGAAGATGAAGTTTTGGGAAATGTGATTTTTCACCCCTAACCTGAAGTTGCAACCTACTTTCATGCAACGAATAGAGGTGCATAGATGAACTTCTAGATGGCCGAATTAGAGAGCACCATAACAGAAAAAAAAATATTGATGTCTCCTATATCTCTATAAAATATCTCCCCAAATGAAATTGTAGATATCTAGATATGATTAAATTGTTGGGATGTTTTTATGGGCCATATAATCTAGCCCAAACTATTGTCTCCATCTTTGGCCATTGGGAACTACATTTATTCTTCTTAATTAGCTCCTGTCATTATTAGAAGAAATGTTCCCCATGAGGTCCGCTCTATTCATATATTGTTTTAGAATTTATGGGTTTGGATATTGGCCGCTATCGTTGTTTTATTAGGTTTTTATCCATTTCACTTCACCCAAAATGTTGTTTGTTCGAGGATAACTTTGGTGGTCATTCAATCTGGATCATCAAGTCCTTCAATGGAAATAATTTTTACCAATGTGATGAGAAACATGAAATTTAATGTGATAATAAAATCACATTCAATGGGTACTTTAAATTATGTTAAAAAATAAACTATGTAATAGTGTATATTTAGAAATAATTATGATCCTAATGTGAAATGAAGATCAAAGTGTAAAATGACCTAAAATGGTGTTTATGAATAATGTAGCACCTGAATATTATATATATTATAAATGAAAATTAGACTAATTATGTGGATGATCAATAATCATAGAAATCTCAGAAAGATAGTATATTTTATTATTAATTATATTAAATTTTTTTTATGTATTTACACAACAAAAATGTTTCCACAAAAATTTATATCATTATTACTACATTATAATAATTGAAAATTGAAATTTTTTTAAAATTTTTATATTTCATAAATCAATATGTATTTTATTATTTTTTGGAAGTATAATGAGTCATCCAAGTATAATTTTTAGATGATAAATTCAATAATGGATTTTACTTCTAATAAAATTCACATTTTTTATTTATTTATTAATGAAAGTTTTGAGTAATTTTATAGACACTATGTTACTATTTATTAGAAATAAAAGTATAAAATTATAATATAATCATAATAATTTTTTTCTTCCATCAATCAAAAATTGTGTCTTCACTATATCTAGAATATATCCTCATGAATTAAATGTTTTTTTATTCAACATAATTTATTCATATTTACATGATTCCCCATCTATTTTAGGCCCTCTATAATGTGAATTCACCCATCAATTCTTAGATTTGTCACAACATTTACCATAGTGTCCAGAATCTTGATATTTACTTCCTAGAATGATAAATCATGTTTCATTTATATTTAATTAGATGTTACAACATGTTTTGGTTCTACAATTCACTTTATGAATAATGTGACATATAACATATCATAATATTTAGAGATGTTTTTGGAGAATTACCAAACTATATTCCATCACTGTAATTATATCACGAATTCCAAATTGACTAATATTCATAATAATTATAATATAAATTTATTTGGAACCATATAACACACTTCCTCAAAGATACATTCATGAAATCATAATTTCTGGCAATAAATAATAAATATATTCTTCTAGAATCATGATATCTCTATTTCATTCTAGGTTCTAACGTGACATTGCCCAGAATAGTAATTGCATTCATTATTGTCTCAACAATATGTTCTGAAAAAAAACCATATATTCATAATATTAATCACAAAAATTGGTTTCATAAAATTTCATACCGTAAAATTATTTATAATATTCCATTTATAAACTGTAATGGAATCTATTATAATAATAATATACCACAGAAATAAAAAATATACTATTCATGTCATTAAATAAAAATGAATATAAACTGATCAAGTATTCTAATGTTTGTATATTCCATTCTTAATTTTCAACTGTCTGAGGATGATAAGTATTTATCCAATATAAATCATCATTAAGAGTCTTACAAATTCATTTAATGAATTTTTATTTAAATCATAGGTCATAATCAGAAATAATTGAAATAGGCCCACCATAAAATTTCAAAATTTTCATTAAAATAGATCTGAAAGGGGAAATAAATAGGAAATTCATCTCATAAGGTAATTTTATTACTGTAATTTGTATGTTTTTCCACATTAAACGATATGGAATTATTCTTTGATTAAGTTTATGTAAATCCAGTTATAGACCCCACATTCATATCATCCCAGTTTAACAAACAATCATGTATAGGTTTCATGAATAATTTATGATTATGTATCTAAGTCATCTTATATTGATAAATCCTAAATAATCCAACAATGTTTTCTATTTTTTATTACTTATTATCATAAAAAACATTCAAATCTATATTGAATGTTTTCTGGCATTGTGTTTTGGGTTGTTTTACCACTGATTTCAATACAAAAAATTAAATTATATCTTAGTGAAAGAGTAAATTCATAGATAATTTTAAAATATTACTATACCATCCTTTGAGATGATTACCACCAATTACCCATCATTTAGAAAATCTAATTTATTATTTAAATTATTACCATAAATCTTGTAATAGTATGTTTTCAATAGTGTGAATGGTTCGGTAATCATTTTGAATAGAAGTGTTATTTTCCATTATTTATTGATATATCAATTATTTTATAATCCATTTATATAAGTTATTTATCAATAATCTTTTATTCAGAAAGTCATTGTATTTCCTACTAAATGTGTAATGAAATGTATTCCCCTTATTTGGATGGTAGTTTATGGACTATTCCTAATCCTTGAGTTATTCTAGACTTCACCTTCCTCTCATGTAGAGATATTTCGGTGAGAACATATATTTCACTATTTTTTTATGCATATATGTGTCACATATTTAACCATAATGTTAATGAATCAATATAATAATTGAAATGATTATGACTACATATAGAAGATCATGGGTTAGATTATTATGTTCGTGAATCATATACTCCATTGAGTCATGGAAATAATTAAATTAAAATATATAAGGTACCATCCAATACCATTCATTGATGCATCACTATATATTTAAAATATATCCCTCCATATTAGTGATCTCAATATAAGTTTATTAAATATCCTCCTCTTTAATTCATTAAAAATTATTTATATTCTTATGCCCATATTTTTTATCAATTTTTTATTTAAAATTTCTTAACGGGATATCTATCAATAAATTTTACTATCACATCATAAATAGTTTACTTCTATTCTATGAAAAATATTAACCTTATTTGTATTTTTTGGAATTAGAAATTCCATCAATAATTTTTTCATTCAATCATTAACAAATATTCATTAAATAGAGATAATATTGTCAATAAAAAATACCTATAATAATGAATTCACATTTTATAAATTTTCTATATAACTCCTTTTTTCAATGTCTCTTAAAATTTAGTCCCACATGACTCTTCTTATTTTTAACACTATTAGAGTATGTAATGATATCATAAACTACTACTGAAAAAAATATTGGGATAATAATTATATTTTCTATTGATCATATCCACAATTATATAGGGTGAATTATTCAACTGAAGGATCAATAACATAAAATAATAATGTCAATATATTTTTAAAAAATTTTATTTGTAATATCTGATTTATACATTCACATTTTCTGAAATAATGATCAAATATCCAAAATTGAAAAATATTATACTTTTTCATAGTTGATAAAATAATTCCATAAAATATCATAAAGGATACTAATTATTTTTGTTGACGTAAATTATTTACCTATAATCAATACATAAAAACATAGAGATGTATTTATTTGTAACAAAATATAATATGGATCCCCATTGGGAAACATTACTGAATATGAATCCCTAATAAAACCCACTCATGTAGTTGTTCCTTTAACTCATCCAATTCCACAATCTATATCCAATTGGGAGTCTTAGAACTCGGTTTTTAATTTTTCATGTGAACAATATGAAACCTGTCATTGTGATTAGGTGGAAGCATAGTTAATTTGTTTGAAAACACATAAATTAATTCCTTTACAATATATAGATTCTATTACAAATATAACATTAAAATTAATAGATCTTTTTACTCTATTCATCTCAAATAAATTCATTAACAATTTCAACTAGGGGTTGATCTAGATATTATTCATTTTATGTTGTGTCATTTTTTAAGATAAGGTATTCTATATCTACATCAAAAATTGTAAACTATTTATTCGTGGAAATAAATTTTTGCATTATAAATTTAATGATAATCTATAAAAATTACTAACTAAAATTATACAATATATATAATTATAATTTTTACAAATCGGGTATGTCAATATATCATTATATCACATTACTGATACATCATTATTGTAATGAAATTTCTACTAGGTGTCTTCACAGAGTTCGTTTTTCATAGGGTTCAAGGGAACATTATAATTTAAATATAAATAAGGAATATATAAAGGTTCATGATAATTGGGAATAAAATAAATCAGTACCTAAATTTGAATATATGATTATAGAACTTGACATCAAATATTTATGAACATCACACTTTCCCCAAATTATCAAATATGATAGCCCTTCTAACCTTGGACTCTTTTATATGAGGTTTTCATGATGCTTCAAATATTTGATTGAAGAATATCCTACATCATTATAGAGAAAGTATTGTATTACATTTGCCTCATTACATACCTTGGATTCACTGTCCTTATTACCCTTTCCCCAAATTTGAAAAAAAATCATGTATTCGGATTAGGCATGTACCAGAGTGTTTCGTTCCATAAGAGTCCCATGTATGAAATATGATAATCCATTTCTATAAAATGACACATTTCATTTATAATAAGTATTATAAAACCTTTTATTTCCATTTATTGTTGTGGGTATAAATGTATTATAATATTATTTATTTTTCATGATGGTACATGACATTATATTATCATAAGATGAATATTTTCAATTAAAATAAATTCAATAATGTGACTGAGATTAAACAAATTAAAGAAATAGTTAATTTCTCACTATAGATTACATATATTGGTACAAAATTCCTAGATAATACTTCATAGTTATCCATATAATCTATAATAAATAATTATTCGTAGAACATTAAATTGAATAACATTATAAGCATTTATTCTTGTTGTTCTTGATGAACTTTCTCTCAAAAATATCCCAATTAAATATCCATATTCTATGTTTTCATGTTTATCATCATGTATATTGTTTGGATAAAGGAATACCATTGATGAAAATTATAATTTAGATAATACAGTAATATAATAACATTTTTACTTTCACTACATCCTTTGGTATAATTATATTATCAAGTGACACAATACATTGATCGACTACTAAGAGATCAGTAGTTCATTTAATTGATTGATGATTCTATCTCATAATGTTATACAACATAGGTGGATGGAACTATTTTAAAATAGGAATCTCTAAATTATAATGGTTATTCATTTGAATATAAAGCCCTAATATTTCCATGATCTACACGAATATGACACCCCTTATATTATATTGATTGGCAGGGAAATAATTATATTGAATATTATTGTTTATTATGAATCTTCTAATAAGTTATAAAATAGAAAATTGGCACTATCTAAGTATTTACTGAATCATCATGAATATTCCACCTGAAAATAAAATTTCTTATAATGGTAGAAGTTCTCAAATAGCATATTTAATTTACAAAATTCATATGTTTTTTGTTAATTTAAAATCATTTTATGTGTTTCTTATGAAAATTTATCTTATACTGACTATAAAAGCCTGAATTCTGAAACCTAGAGCCCATGTTTACATTGTTAAAAAGGATCACGATAAACGGTTTCCCACCACTCATGATTGTTTTATATATAAATCATAGAAAAATTGATACCTTTAACTTTGGATATATAAAAACATTACGTAATATACATTATATTATATATAAAATCATTCAAAATATTATTATTCATATCTAAGGGAATATAAAAAATTAATGATGGCCTCATATTCTATATACTAATTATATATAAAAGGTGATATCATGATTAAATTAGTATTAATCGTTATTAATGTGTGGATAATCAAAAAAAAAATCTATTCATTCAATAACATGTGTTTAGTTAATATCCATGTATAATGTAAACATACAAATCCTAAGGAAAATGGAATCTATGTTATTAGTAAATTAAATTCATAAATCATTAAAATTATCAACATTCTAATAAGGTCTCATTCATGTAATACGGATTCTTTCACTAAGGCCTCTCAACCAATACATCATTCTTAAAAAATGGGTATGTGTAAATCAAATACTCATCAATTACGGAATGGTTGTCATTTTTTCTCATGAGTCATTTAAATTCCTCTATGGTATAAATATATTTAATCTCAAACCATTACATGAACATATAATTAAATAAATATTTTTTCCATGATCATTCAATTAATTATAAAAATTTCTTATAACTGAAAAATAATGTATAATCAATCATGAATAAAAAACATCAACATTTTATTATTAAATGACATATATTATATAAAAAAATTCATTCAGATGATATCATATATTGATATGTTATTTTGTAGAAACTAGGAAAATATAATAGAAATGATTCTAAATTCATCCATGATTTTCATAATATTTAATTGATTGATAAAAATAATTTCAAATAAATTGTGGAGGGAGATAATGAACTTCATCACAATAATGTTAACGATCTCAATTTATGGTATAATAAACTATCAATTATGGATGAAAGAGTAGAATGAACTAATCCAAACTGAATTGTTTTTTAGAAAAACATGTTATTTATAATAGAAAATATATGAAATAAATTATAAAATGAAATTAACGTGTAACATAAATTTTTTTTTTCTAATATATAAAATAGAAAAAAAATATAAAGTGTTACATAAATATTATATCTCATATATAAAATTGAAAAAAGAACATGTAAACACCAAAAAATAAATTATTACAAAATAAATTGTTTTTGTGTAAAAAATTTATATAATTCCCCAATTGTAATAATAAACATAAATAAATCATAATAAGGATTGGTAATGAAACAAACACTTACCATAGGTCTCAATATAGTTTAAATAATTAATCCACCTCGATAATGAATTTAAATTTTCTATAAAATTAATAATAATAATTTTTATCTATTTTCTATTTTGTATGTTTGTGTTATACTTTTTTAAAATAAATTTATATAATATTTATTTCTTATGTAAATATTTTCAAGGCTATTTAATTAATTTTTAAAAAATTTCTCTTGTATATTATTCACAGTTAAAAGTTTTAAAAAATTGTATAATCATCTCAAATTCATAAATAATTTCATTATTATTATTTTTACTTATCATATAATAATATTATCTGCTAGTAATGGTTATATTAGAAGAGTGAATCAATTCCATCTGTTTATTGGTATTCCACAAGTATGAACACAAGATGATTTTATTTTCCATCAGATAGATGGTTATGAATGTGGATGGTATTTTATATTAAAATAGTAGTAATTATTACCTTTATATCATATTTATTTCATTAATTTATCCTTTATAACCATACATGTATAATTTTGACGAAATAAATTATACCATTACATAGAGAAGGTAGTTTTTGCTAATGCAAGAGTAATATTTTTGTTTCAAGTAAAATGAATTGAATGTTGATGATTCTTTTCCATAAAATCATATAAATATATTTCAATATTTATAATACATTTTTTATTGTGTTACAATTAATATATAAGCATTATATAAACTATAAGAATAAATATACATTTAACGATTTGTGGAAGATGATTACCTTTTCATTGAGATACCACATTGTGAATACACCTTAATTCATATTACAAAAATGCTAGTGTAAGGGAAGGGGATTTAATGTTAATAGAGTCAAGTTAGATTTCATTTTGGGAATGTAATTATAGATATTGAGGGATTAATTTTTTTGAATAATGGGGGAAAATATTTGCAATTATTTGAGTGAAGAAAAGGACACATATGAGACGATAAATAATATTTAAAAAATGTAAATTTATTTTCCTATGAATGATGAACCAATTTGGGACATCATTAAATATGTTGAGATTAATATCAAAATCCATTAAACCAATGATGTTTACATGATGGTTTATTTTCAATCTTAAATTAAAATCACTTTATTCTGAACAATTTTAACCCCTTTTACCTGTAAGTGACGTGATAAATATTTATTGAGGTTTTAATTCGTTATTAACAAAAATTAATTCAATATTATTGGATATTATTAGTTATTAATATTCCAAATCATGAATACATTTTAAATGATTAAAAACTATAACGCCTCGGACCGGGGTACCTCTCCATGGGTTCCCCGAACCTGGTTCGCCACATGACCTCAAGCGCATTTCCCCAAACACCAGAAGCTGCTGAATAGCAGTGAGGGCCCATGTTTTGTAAAGACCCGTAAATTTCAAGGAAATTATTTTCTTAATTTTCTATGGAATATTACAAGAGCGAAGATTCTGATGGCACCTGATTCCGAGACCCGGTGTGCCCGGAATCATTTTCCGAAGTTTGGCTCGGGTACGTTCAGTGAACGGACGAGAAGGTTTTTCTAACTTTTGAACTGGTGCCCGGAATCGAATTCTAAGGGCACCGATGAAATCGCAGTGCCGGTATTTTCTTAGAAACGCCTCTTCTAGAGTTGTGTTTTCTGGGGTGTGGTTTTTAATTTCCGGGCTTAATGTTAAGAAATAAAATAATTGTACGACAAACTTTATTATATTTCACTTAAGACACTTGGAAGCCACTTTAAGCCACTTTAAGCGGCTTAAGATGAGTTGATGTGGATAGGGTGCTATCCAAAAATATCCTACCCTCTTGGTAGAATATTTGTGAGGTGGGGCCCGCACGAGCCCCACAGTTTCTTTTTCGCTAAGTAACGCACCCAAAAAAACCCGTCTTTATGAAAGTCAACTGAGGCCTTTTCATACTTTCTAAAGGCACCAATTAATTAGGCTGTTTTCTTCGTGAATTAAATGGGCAGTTTCGTTCATTTAATTAATTCTACGAATTAATGGGTTGTTACTTACCTATTTTTTGTTTGTTGGCGTAATAATAAAATAAGACCAACACGACTTTTGGAGGATTACAATTGAGAGGATTTGACAGAATTCTTGTGCATTCAGCCTTCTTCGCGAAGAACACAAAGAATGCGAAGAACGCCGGCCTCTGACGAAGAACGCCAAACCCATTGAAATCGACGACGTGACGTCGTGTGTCGCGACGCCGACGTTTCCTCTCCCGCAACGTTCTTCTGCGACGTTCCTTCCTCTGCGACAAAAACCTTCGATCGTCCGTTGAGGTGAGTGTTTGCAATTATTTAAATTCCTCTGTGGTTTTTATCAATGAACGAATTTAATTTTTATTAATTAAATCTTTTGTTCTTGAACCACAGAGTTCTTCGACACGACACCCTTTCACGACGACGCAACGCCGGATACCGCGATGATGCGGCGATACCCTCTTTCCGTGAAGAACGTGCATGCGACGACTTGACGAGGTAGGGTTTGTTGTGAATATTTTATATTCCCATGAAGGTTCCATTAAAATTAAAAAACTAGATTCATATGAACAATTTTATTTTAGTAAAATTGTTGGTTCATGTGTTGAATAATTTCTCCCGTTGTTTTTATCTAACGTGGAGGGTGCGTACCAAACAAACACGGCCCGACAACCCTCTGCCGTTCTTCGTGGTTGTCAGGATTTGGCGGGCGATGGAAAAACGTGACGCAAGGGCGTTTTGATGATCCCGTAGTGAAGAACTGATCCCGGGAGGAACAACGGCGTAGACGGGAAGGAAAATGGACCACCGGAGCAACTTCGGTTGCCCGTGGAAGCGGCCGGTGGCGCGGGTCGCCGGCGTGGCGGCGCCGGCAGCCGGAGGGAGCGGCGCCCCGGCGCGCCGCCGAATAGAGCCGCCACGGCTTCAGCCCTGCGGGTCCAGCTCGCCGCACGGGATGCGGCGACATGCCGCGTCCGATCGATCCAGAGCGGCCCCACGTGGGGCAGCGACAACTCAAATCAGTGGGGGCAGCGCCCCGCGGCGTCCAGCTGCTCGGTTGCTCGGCCGAGCCGAGCCTGGCCGGTCCAACCGGCCGGGCTGGGTTGGACCGGGTAGGGTCGACCCAGTTCGGGTTGAACCGGTTCGGCCGACCCAGGGGGGGTCGGGCCGGGTCGGCCCGGGCCCGTACCCCCAGTCTTCGGACCATTTTCAGTCTTTTGCCAGTAACATGAGCTACGGGCCTCCGAACGACGTGCCTTCAGCGGCAAAGTGATACTTGGATCGAGACAGTCATTTCGATATATCACACTTATGGTTTCAGATTACTTTGGGTTTGGCCGGGTTGGTTCTTACACGAAACCAACCGGGCCCTCGGAGCGGAAACACTCATATCCTGAGCTTCAGACGTCCAATTGACGTGCCGTCAGCTTTGGTGGATTCCTCTAAGTGAGACAGATCTTTTGGCTCACTCCTCCTGAGGTTTGGACGTAGGTGGAGTATGGTCGGGTTGGTTTTTCCTTAAAAACCAACCGGGACCCTAGGACAAAAAAGCCAATAACTCTCAGACCGGGTGTCCGATTGACGCGCCGACTGTGACGTTGAGTTCCTGTTGATGATACGGAACATTTGGATACGTCAACTTTAGACATTGTGTCAGTTGATGTATCAGCCACTCGGCTCGTGGAGCGGACCCTCCCGAACGAGCTTGCTGTGTGCGGGAACCTTAGAGTTGGCTACTACTGCTTCTGTGACGACGATGCCTATACAGAGATCCTCAGTGGATTCGACAGCGACGATGATGAAAACCGTACTGGAATCCTCCGTGTTTTCGACAGTAACTACTACGGTACATCTTGGGATACGTCAACTCCAAACTACATGTCAATTGACGCATCGACCTCTTAGCTCGTGGAGTGGACCCTCCCGGAACGAGCATTCCATGGGTGGAAACCCTAGAGATGGTTGAGACTTGACGACTGCTGATTGAACGACTCGGTGTGTTATAGATAACACGACAGAGGTGCACTTGGTTGTAGCGGCACAGGGGAGCGCTTGGTTATAGCGGAAGACCCACGACAGAGGTGCGCTTGGTTTTAGCGTCACAGGGGAGCGCTTGGTTGTAGCGGCGGACCCACGACAGAGGTTCGCTTGGTTGTAGCGGCACAGGGGATCGCTTGGTTGTAGCGGCAGACCCACAACAGAGGTGCGCATGGTTGTAGCGGCAGAGGGGAGCACATGGTTGTAGCGGCAGAGGGGAGCACATGGTTGTAGCGGCAGACCCACGATAGAGGAGCGCTTGGTTGTAGCGGCACAAGGGAGCGCTTGGTTGTATCAGAAGGCCCGCAGTACCCGATAGGTGGAGAACTACAGCAGTCCAAGGTAAGAGGGAAGCGCTTGGTTGTAGCGGCATAACCACTGTATTTGAAAAAGAAGGAGTTACCCAATAGCTTTGGGTTCAACTTCACGATCGATCCTATGTGGGTCATCGCGAGGGTTAGTACCTATAGATCCTTTGTGGGTCCGACATCTTAGATGAATCAGTGGTTACATCTGATCATCTCTAACGTCATACGAAGAAGTATCATGCGTGAGTTGAATCTTGTGTTACTCTCCTTTGTGGATTGTGTTGAACTATCCTGTGTGGATTTATTGTTTACTCTCCTTTGTGGATTGTGTTGAACTATCCTGTGTGGATTTATGGTTTAATCTCCTTTATGGATTGTGTTGAGCTTTTCTATGTGGGTATACGTTTGCATTCCTGTGTGGACTGGGTTGTTCTTGGGCTCGGATGTTGGAGCCGATCGGAAATTGATGACTTAGGTATATGTATGGGCATATACCTAAGCAGTGTCGGTTGTTACTTTGTGATTGTATCTTCCCGTTGTGTATTATCCTTTGTGGATTTCGGGAGACCTTTGGGGGTCTCGGGGTCCCTACAGAGTAGCTTATACTCACCCCTGCACGGGCTTTGCCCATACTACGTTGTGTTGGTTGCAGACGATGGACATCACTGATCATGGTGGAGGCTTGTGAAGCATGACAGTACCTGGAGGTGGACCACTGGGCGGGACATACACGGAGCAGTCAGGTGGACCCGAGGAGTAGTGGAGGCTATCTGTACCCACCCTTCAGGTGGGACTTCCAGAGGATGGCTTGGCGCTGCGGCTTTTCTTTTCATTTGATGTTTTTCCCTTTTCAGTTTTACTTTACAGTTGGGCTTGTATTTCCGGACCCTTTACTTTCAGCACAGCTTGATACAGTTTTTAATTAGTGTTTACTTTTCCGCTTTCTTACTCTGTGGTGCTTGTTTAATTTTCAAAGGTAATGCCTTTCCTTTATTCGGGATTTACACCTTGGTGCTAGTCGCCAGCCCCTGGCCTATGGAAGGAGGGCTTGGGGTAATCACGGCACGGGCCCCGAGGATGGGTCGTGAAAAATTGGTATCAAAGGTGGTCAGTTCTACCGCGGACTCTGATCTTTCTTCTATGAGATGCAATAGTGTGTAGCATATTTAGTGTGGTTATCAGTCCAAGGAGTTCAGTGTTGGTGCGGTGTTCGACATATCCGTACACCAGGACCCTGACTTCTGATTTCCGACTTAATGCATGAAAACATTGATTGCATGTGTGTTTCATGTTTTCTTTGTGATTACTTGTTTCAACTCACCAGGTATACTGTTCTGACCGTGTCGCACCTGTTTCTTTTCAGGATGGACCCACGACGGTAGCCATCTAGGGTTCCGAGAGTGAAGCGTGATGACAGCCCACCGAGCGACGGGGCCTCGGTGCGGGGCTACTTGTCAGCAGAGGCACTAGCGTTACCTTTACCCGCCGAGCCACTGATGCTTCCCACCACGACCGCTGACGATGCACGTCACCTTGGAGCTCTGCATGAGTTCCAGCACCAGTGACCACCCAGGTTTCGTGAGGAGAAGGACCCCCAGGCAGTCAAGGACTGGATGGAGGCAGTCGTACATGTTTTCAGATTATTGAGGACACCAGCAGACCTCATGGTGATCCTCGCTGCGAGCCTCCTGCATGCAGAAGCAGGCAGATGGTGGAGCTTAATGCTCCAGGTGCACGACGAGACATCTCTACTTTGGACGGACTATGAGAGCCTCATCCACTCAGAGATCGTCCCGGCCACCCTCTGTGCGGTGCGCATTCAGAAGTTACTACAGCTATGGCAGGGCAGTATGACAGTGGCCCAGTACTCAGCGAGATTTACTGATCTCTCACGCTACTCCATAGATATGGTACGAGACCCGTTCTTCCGGTCCTGGACTGTCGAGTAGGGACTGATGCACGAGATTAGGGCTTCGATGATCTCCCTCAACATTCCAACACAGGCGGAGGTGTTGGAGAGAGCCCTCTTATTGGAGAGTTTCCATGCTGAGCAGTCTCTAGCAGCAGGACCCAACACTTGCCGGCATGCGGTAGAGTCTTCTACAGTGGGCAGTAGATAGATGACGCAGGGGTCCAAGAGGACTAGACCTGCAGGTGGTCGACAACATGACTCTGGATCATTTGTGCGAGGAACACGGGGTGGACAACGACTTGCCATGAGAGGGTAGTGTTACTCATGCGGCAGGATTGGTCACATGGCTCGTGACTGTCCGACCCGCCATACGGATGACCAACAAATGAAAGGAGAACCCCCAGGCAGAGGTAGAGGTTCGATCAGGGTGGGCCGCAAGGAGCAGGCAGCCATGGCAGGGGAGCTGGTCGTGCAGGAGGAGGTGGACGACGCATCGGGGTGTTGCCACCACCACCACCAGGAGGTCCACCCCGACCGCAGGGGACACGAGGACATGGGAGAGCTCAACATCAGGCAGCTGAGGCCTACAACCATGGAGCTCCAGGAGCAGAGGGACAGGAGCATGACTAGCTCCAGACCTAGAGACTTTTGTTCATGTTTCTTCTTGGTTTGATGATGAATGTTTTTATATGCTTTGTGTCTTTGTACTTGAGTTGCAGTAATAAAAGACACCTTTTCTTGTGGCATTTAATTTATTGTCCTATTTTGTGTTTTTACTAAGAGGTTCCAGTTTAGACTGTTGACTTGACCCTCACTAGTGAGACATATACTGGAGGAGACCCAGTTACCACACACTGATGCTGACAGTGTGACTCAACCCTTGGAGGCGAGAGTAACGGTTGGATCTCTTGGTAGTAGCGTCGAGGCCATACGACGTCATCCATGGTATGAATTAGTAACATTCATGTCATAATTGACTGTATTAGGAAAAGGAAGTGGTTCATCCAGGGGATGAAACCAGATTTCTCTTATCAGCAAAAAAGAAATCTTAGCAGCTCTTGTGGGACCGAAGATGGTCCAGACCACGACAGAGAAGTTCCAGGTCATCCCGGAGCGGATGAGGACAGCTCAGAGCCTGCAAAAGTCTTTTGCTGACAGGAGGCAGAGGCCGCTAGAGTTTGAGGATGGAGACCACATATTCTTGTGTGTCTCACCTCTACGTGGTTTGCAGAGTTTTGGACGAGGTGGAAAATTTTCTCCACGCTTCATTGGACTATTCCAGGTCCTCAACAGGATTGGCGAGGTGGCTTATCACCTGGCTCTACCACCTCAGTTGCATCGGGTGCACGACTTCTTCCACGTATCTCAGATGAGGAGATACGTGCATGACCCGACACAGATCTTTGACCATTGAGAGCTGGTCTTTGTGATATGATGACTTTTGTGGAGGTCCCAGTGGAGATCGAGGATCGACAGGAGCGGGTCCTACGTGGATGATTGATTCCTCTAGTGCGCTTCAGATGGCAGATCAAGAACCTCCAAGAGAGCACTTGGGGGAGGGAGGCTCCGATGCGTGCTCAGTACCGCCTTTGTATCCCTAAGTTTGTAGTGAAGCTTTATGGGGACGTAAAGCCCTGTCGTGGGAGTAATTTAAAGACCCGTAAATTTCAAGGAAATTTTTTTCTTAATTTTCTTTGGAATTTTACAAGAGCGCAGTTTCTGACGGCACCTGATTCCGAGGCCCGGTGTGCCCGGAATCATTTTCCGATGTTTGGCACGGGTACGTTCAGTGAATGGACGAGCAGGTTTTTCTAACTTTTGAACCGGTTCCCGGAATCGAATTCCGAGGGCACCGATGAAATCGCAGCACCAGTATTTTCTTATAAACACCTCTTCCGGAGTTGCATTTTCTCAGGGGTGGTTTTTCATTTTCAGGCTTAAAGTTAAGAAATAAAATAATTGTACGACAAACTTCATTTTATTTCAATTAATCCACTTGGAAGCCACTTGAAGCCGCTTAAAGCGGCTTAATCTGAGTTGATTCGGATAGGGTGCTATCCAAAAATATCCAACCCTCTTAGTAGGATATTTGTGAGGTGGGGCCCGCACGAGCCCCACCGTTTATTTTCCGCTAAGTAAAGAACCCGCGAAAACTCGTCTTTATGAAAGTCAACCGACACATTTTCTTAATTTCTTAATGCACCAATTAATTGGGAGGTTTTTTTCATGAATTAAATGGTCAGTTTCTTTCGTTGAATTAATTCTACGAATTAATGGGTTGTTACTTACCACTTTTTCGTTTGTTGGCGTAATAATAAAATAAGACCAACACGACTTTTGGAGGATTACACATTGAGAGGCTTTGACAGACTTCTTGTGCCTTCACCCTTCTTCGCGAAGAACGCGAAGAACGTGAAGAACACCGGCCTCCGACGAAGAATGCCAAACCTGTAGAAATCGACGACGGGACACCGTGTGCCGCGACGCCAACGTTTCCTCTCCCACAACGTTCTTCTGCGATGTTCCTTATTCCGCGACAAAAACCTTCGATCGTCCATTGAGGTGAGTGTTTGCGATTCATTAAATTACTTTGTGGTTATTATCAACACACAGATTTAATTATTATTAATTAAATCTTTTGTTCTTGAACCTCTGAGTTCGTCGACACGACACCCTTCCGCGACGACGCGACGCCGGATACCGCGACGACGCGACAATCCCCTCTTTCTGCGGAGAACGCGCGTGCGATGACTTGAGGAGGTAGGGGTTGTTGTGAATATTTTATATTCCTGTGAAGGTTCCTTTAAAATTAAAGAATTGGATTCATATGAACAATTATATTTTATTAAAATTGTTGGTTAATGTGTTGAATAATTTCCCCCGTTGTTTTTATCTAACGCGGATGGTGCAGGGCAAACGAACACGGCCCGACAACCCTCCGTCGTTCTTCGTGGTTGTGCGGATTTGGCGGGCGATGAAAAAACGTGACGCAAGGGCATTTATATGATCCCGCAGTGAATAACGGAACACGTGAGGAACAACGGCGCAGACAGGAAGAAAAATGGACCACCGGAGCAACTCCGGTGGCCCGCGGAAGCGCCGGCGGCGTGGGTCACCGGCACAGCGGCGCCGGCAGCCGGAGGCGGCGGCGCCCCAGCGCGCTGCCGAACAGAGCCGTCGCGGCTTCAGTCGTGGCCGCGCAAGTCTAGCTCGCCGCACGGGACGCGGCGACATGCCGCGTCCGATCGATCCAGCGCGGCCCCACGCGGGGCCGCGGCACCTCAAATCCGAGGGGGCAGAGCCCCGCGGCGTCCAGCTGCTCGGCCGCTCGGCCTGGCCGCGCCTAGGCCGGACCGGACCGGGTCCGGCATGGTTGGACCGGGTCGGTTCAACCCGGTTCGGGTTGACCCAGTTCGGCGGACCTAGGGGGGTCGGGCCGGGTCGGACCGGGCCCAGACCCCCCGTCTTCAGACCATTTTCGATCTTTTTCCAGTAACATGAGCTACGGGCCTCCGAACGACGCGCCTCTAGCAGAAACACGATCCTTGGATCAAGACGGTCATTTTGGTATATCGCACTCAAGGTTTCGGATTACATTTGGTTCGGCGGGGTTGGTTCGTACACGAAATCAACCGGGCCCTCGGAGCGGAAACACTCATATCTTGAGCTACGGAAGTCCGATTGACGTGCCGTCAACTTTGGTGGATTCCTCTAAGTGAGACGAATCTTTTGGATAACTCCGCTCAAGGGTTGGATGTTGGTGGAGTACGGTCGGGTTGTTTTTGCCTTAAAAACCAACCGGGACCCTGGGACGAAAAAGCCAATAACTCTCAGACCGGGCGTCCGATTGATGCGCCGACTGCGACGTTGAGTTCCTATTGACAATACGGAACTTTTGGATACATCAACTTCAGACTTTGTTTTAGTTGATGTATCAGGCACTCGGCTCGTGGAGCGGACCCTCCCTAATGAGCTTGTTGTGTGCGGGAACCCTAGAGCTGGCTGCTACTACTGTTGTGACGACGATGACTTTACAGAGATCCTCAGTGGATTCGACTACGACGATGATGAAAATCGTATGGGAATCCTCCGTGTTTTCGGTAGTGACTACTACGGTACATCATGGGATACGTTAACTACAGACTACATGTCAGTTAATGCATCAACCTCTTAGCTCGTGGAGTAGACCCTCCCGGAACGAGCATGCCATGGGCCGAAACCGTAGAGACAGTTGAGACTTGATGACTTCTGATCGAACGACTCGGTGTGTTACGGATAACACAACAGAGGTGCTCTTGGTTGTAGCGGCATAGGGGAGCGCTTGGTTGTAGAGGCAGACCCACGACAGAGATGCGATTGGTTGTAGTGGCATAGGGGAGTGCTTGGTTGTAGCGGCATACCCATGACAGAGGTGTGCTTGGTTGTAGCGGCACAAGGGAGCGCTTGGTTGTAGCGGTATACCCACGAAAGAGGTGCACATGGTTGTAGCGGAACAGGGGAGCACTTGGTTATAGCAGCAGACCCACAACGGATGAGCGCTTGGTTGTAGCGGTACAAGGGAGCGCTTGGTTGTAGCAGCAGACCCACAGTACCCGATAGGTGGAGAACTACAACAGTCCAAGGTAAGAGGGAAGCGTTTGGTTGAAGCGGAATAACCATTGTACTTGATGAAGAAGGAGTTTCCCAATAGCTTTGGGTTCAACTTCATGATCGATCCTTTGTGGGTCATCACGAGGGTTAGTACCTACAGATCCTTTGTGGGTCCGATGGCTTAGATGAATCAGTGGTTACATCTGATCATCTCTAACGTCATACGAAGAAGTATCATGTTTGAGCTTAATCTTGTGTTACTATCCTTTGTGAATTGTGTTGAACTATCCTGTTTGGATTTACTGTTTACTCTCCTTTATGGATTGTGTTGAACAATCCTGTGTGGATTTACGGTTTACTCTCATTTGTGGATTGTGTTGAGCTATCCTGTGTGGGTATACGTTTGCTTTCCAGTGTGGACTATGTTGTGCTTGGGATCGGATGTTGGAGCCGATCGGAAATTGATGACTTAGGTCTATGTATGGGAATATAACTAAGTAGTGTTGGTTGTTACTTCGTGATTGTATCTTCCCGTTGTGGATTATACTTTGTGGATTTCGGGAGACCTTTGGGGGTCTCGGGGTCCCTACTGAGTAGCTTATACTCACCCCTGCACGGGATTTTCCCGCACTACGTTGTGTTGGTTGTAGATGATGGACAACGCTGATCGTGGTGGAGACTTGTGGAGCAGGATGGTACCTGGAGGTGAACCACTGGGAGGGACGTACACGGAGCAGTCAGGTGGACCCAAGGAGCAGTGGAGGCTATCTGTACCCACCCTTCCGGTGGGACTTCCAGAAGACTTCTCGGTGCTGCGGCTTTTCTTTTCAGTTGCTGTTTTTCCATTTTCAATTGTACTTTACAGTTGGTCTTGTATTTCCGGCCCCTTTACTTTCAGTACATCTTGTTACAGTTTTTACTTAGTGTTTACTTTTCCGCTTCTTACTCTGTGGTGCTTGTTTACTTTTCAAAGGCAAAGCCTTCCCTATATTCGGGATTTACGCCTTGGTGCTAGTCGCCAGCCCCTGGCCTATGGAAGGCGGGCTTGGGGTAGTCACGGCACGGGCCCCGAGGATGGGTCGTGACATGTCTGATATTGAAGAAACTATGCCCTCATATGTCAAAGAATGCGCAGCGAAATATAAATAAACATACATCAATAGAGGAAGCAGAAACAGTACATATAACTAAAATAGAAAACTGATAACAGAAATGGAACCAATAGGAATATATATATAATGATGTAGCATGTCACTATTCTTAGAAAACATCTAGTACATGTTACATATCAGTACAATACAACTAAAATACAAGTACAAAAAAGAAAAATAGAACAGCTCGCGGCATCGCGAGCCAATGCTCGGTCCCATTCTCTCCTACATCCCAACAGCAATAAAGTACCTGTATAAAGACCCTTTTCCTTATCTATACCTATAGAAACGTAATATTTTTGGGCCAAAAAGAGTGACCCAAACAGGGTGTGAGAAATAAACTCCCAATAGACATCCACCAAAGGCCCGTGCTCAACTGTGTGTAAGGCAGGCAACAATAGAGTGCAGTATTAAAATTCAATAAAGTAAGCAGTACCAAAAAGTAACTAACTTAACCAATTATATTTCCATTTAAATATCCATTTAAACATTTAATTTAAAATATCACCACAGTGGATATTCTATGAAAACAACCAATGTCCTCAGACACGTAAATCCCAACTGTCAGGTAAAGAGTATCTGAAACATGAATCATTCCACAGGCACACAGATATTTCCCTCAGGCATACTAAGTGTTTCCCACAAGCACATAATCAGTATCCCACAGCCACGATAGATGTTGTCCCCAGGCAAGGATAATAACTGCCCTCAGGCTAAGCAAAACAATGGCCACGGGATAAGTAAACACTGCCCTCAGGCGCAAGTAACCTGGCCATGCCCATCATGTAAATAAACATTCACAAGAAATTTCTCTCAAGGAAATTATATAAGCATTTATTATCAAGGAATACCCTCGGGTATCCTAGCCAAATGGCTAAATAGAGGAACGCACCCCGGGGGTGGTCCCATATCCAAGCACTGATCACAAACAACATTTTTCAACTTTAATTAATCACCTATACAATTCTAGGTATTAAAAGAAGCCACGAAATCAGCCTCACGACAGCCCAATCATTGTTTTGTGGCACAAAAATGCACAAAATGCACAAAAGTGGGAAAATAAACACCAAGGAACCTACCATTAACACCCACGAATGTTATACTTGAACATCTCTTCCAGAAACACCCAAGAACGATATAGATCTAACAAATAAGAAACACTGCTTAAGCACAAATAACATATATTAGGGGAAGAATTGGAAAGAGACACTTTAGGAGATGAGAGGGTTTACCCACGCGGTTCCAACGAGATCTTCAGGGGCGGAAACAGATTCCTAACGAACGCTCGGAAGATCTCCGAAGATTTGGTAGTCCTCTACTGAGCTCACGTTCGGTTCTAAGCCTTCCTAGTGAACAGGGGAGGCTACTTCCCATTTTAACCGAAAAAACAAAGTACACGTTGTGTACTTTCAAGTACACTGCGTGTACTCCCTATTTTTTAACTATTCCTCTGGCGGCTTCCTGCCCGCGTGGCATTGTTCACCTGCCGACGTGACTACACGTTGTGTCTCGTTGAGAACATGGCATGTTCTATCACCCAGTTGGCCACCATCTTACTATTCGCCTGCCGACTAACTACACGGCGTGTAAGGGCCCACTACATGGTGTGTAGTCATTTCGTACACCCTTCATCGATGACACGACCACACACCCTGTGTACTCATTCCACACGGCCTAAAGTACATGATGTGTGGAAAATGTACACGGCGTGTACTTTCCAAAAATTGGAATTTTCCCCATTTTCCATATTTTCTCAAAAACACATAAGGAAAATAGAAAAAAACTTGTACCTCAGATATAAGAATCGGGATCTTAAAAACATCCCACCTTAATGCAATTCGTCCCTGAATTGCCCTTCCAATGGTGGCGAAGATATAGCCATGAAAAACTCTGTCCACTGAGCATGTACATCGATTTCCCGCTCCCATGTTTCTTCCTGCACTCAACCATGCTTCCATAGCACCCGTACGAGAGGAACTGACTGGCGTCGGAGAAACTTGGTGCTCCTGTAAATGATACGAATCAGATGCTCCTTAAATAACGCATCTCACTCATGCTCAACCACTTCAGGCTGAAAAACGTTAGATGGTTCTGAATGACAACGACACAATTGATATACAGGGAAGATGTGATACATGGCTCGATACCTCTACAGTAACTGCAACCGATAGTCAACCAGCCCGACTCTCTCTATAATCTCAAATGGCCCGACATTCCTCAGTGAAAGTATACCCTTTCTTCTGATCCTCTTGTGTCCCAGCCTTGGTGAAACATGCTAGAAAACCTAATCCCCAACCATGACCTCTAAAGGTCATCTACAATGATCAGCATAAGATTTCTGATGAGACTGCGTGGTACCCATCCGCTTCTCGATCAACTGGACCTGCTCAGAAGTCTCCTATACGAGACATGGTCCCAGTAAAGCTGTCTCACCTGCCTCTTACCAGCACAAAGGTGATCATCACGACCTACTATATAAATTATAATATGGTTCCATCTCAATAGTCTCCTAAAAACTATTATTATAGGAAAACTCATCTAGGGGTATGTTCTTTTCCCAAGAGCCCCCAATGTCTAGCACACATGCTCGCAACATGTCCTCCAGTACCTGTATCGTACACTCTGACAGGCCATCAGTCTAAGGGTGGTAAGATGTGCTCAGAATCACCTATGTACCCAGTTCCCTCTGAAAAACCCTACTAGAAACGAGACGTAAAATGGGCATCCCTATCTGAAACGATAGAAAGAGGAACCCCATGAAGATGTACGATATCTCAGATATACAACTTCTCGAGCTCATCAACTCCGAAAGTCTCCTTGGTCGGCATGAAGTGAGCTACCTTCATGAGTCTGTCCACAACAACACGCACTACATCATTTCCTCTAGGTTACATCTGCATCCCAGTTCGAAAATCCATCACAACATCATCCCATTTCCACTCCGGGATGGGTAATTGTTGTAACAGTCCATTTGGTCTCTCATGCTCCACCTTCAATTGCTGACAGGTGGAACATCTCGTAATAAAATAAACTTCATCTCTCTTCATACCCGGCCACCAGTACTGACATCTCAAATCATGGTACATCTTGGTAACCCCAGGATGAACTGTCCAAGACAAATCATGAAACTCCTGCATCAGCTCCACGCGTATATCCCCTGGAACCCACACTCATCCATGGAAACATAGAACCTCATCATCGCCAATCGTCCAACTAGGAGGAGGGTACTCACTTGCCACCGACTCCAGTATAACTAGGCCTTATGAATCAAATAGTTGTCTTATCCTCACTCTGTCCATGAGGGTAGAAGTCACAACTAATGAAGAAAGATAAGTCTGCCCCTACCTGTCGTGCACCTCCAAATGCATCTCAGAGAACAAAGCCATAAGCTACCACTCATCACTGGCCTCCTTCACAGCCTGTATCTGAGTCTTCCTACTCAGTGCATTAGCTACTTCATTACCCTTACTAGGGGTATATGCAAGCTCAAAATCACAGGATTGAAGGTATTCGACCCACCTTCACTTCCTCTGATTCAAGTCACGCTGAGTAAAAATATACTTGAGGCTTTTGTGGTCGGTGAAAAACACTAAATTTTCTCCTAGTAGATAATTTATCCAAAATCAAAATGCATGAACAACTGCAGAAAAATCGAGATCATGCGTCAGGTAATTCCTCTCATGTGGAGTCAACTACCGAGACACGTACACAACAACTCGATCACCCTGCATCAACACAGCTCCTAGCCCAATACCTGATACATCACAGTAAACTGTATAGATCTTCCCCTGCATTGGGAGTATCAGGATCGGTGCTGATGTCCACTTTCCTTTTAGGACCTGAAAGGACGTCTCGCAAGCTTCCAACCAAATGATCATCACACCCATCTTAGTCAAGCCCATAAATGGCGCTTCTAAGTAGGAGAAGTCTTGTATGAAGCATCTGTAGAAACCATCCAGACGTAATAAACTCCATTTCTCAAACACGTTCTTAGGATCCTCCCAGGAAACTACTGCTCTCACCATCTCTGGGTCTACTGCAACTCATGCTTCAGAGATGATATGACCAAAGAAGTGTATATGGTCTATCCAAAAGTGGCACTTTGAGAGCATAACATATATCTGATGTTCTCTCAGTGTACTCAATACGATCTCAAGATGGGTGGAATGGTCGTGTAGAGTGTGAGAGTAAACCAAGATATCATCCATGAATACTACCACAATAGAGTCCAGATAAGGATCTAACACAAGCTTCATTAGAGCCATGAAAACTGCTGGCGCATTCGTGAGTCTGAACGGCATAACCGTAAACTCAAATAGACCATACCTACTCCAAAAAGCTGTGAGAGGTATATCATATGGCCTAACGTGCAGCTGATGATATCCAGACATCAAGTCAATCTTCGAGAACCCTTTTTCTCCACGAAGTTGATCAAAAATATCATCAAACCTTGGTAAGGGATATAGGTTCTTAACTGTCAACTAGTTCAGCTTATGATAATGCACACAATGTATGAAGGTACTGTCTGCCTTCTTCGCAAATAGGACCGAAGAACCCTATAGATAAGTACTAGGTCAGATGAAACCCATTGCCTGTAACACCTATAACTATCTCTTGAGCTCCTGTAACTCTGGTTTAGCCATCCTATAAGGAGGAATGGACATTGGTGCTGCTATGGGCACAAGATCAATAGGGAAATCCACCTCACACTTCGAAGGAAGACCGAAAAATTTTCCAGCAATACATCCCTGAAACAATCAACCACTTGAGGTAAATCCGTCTGAGATGTCCCCTGATCATCCAGATATAATCTCACAATCGGTGTTGTGACTCCACCTCACCCATGATTCTCTGGTCCATCTTGACTCTCCTGAACATCCCATTATCCCTTGTATAGAAACTCTCTACCCTCTGGAGAAGTGAATCTCACCCTACGAAGATAGAAGTCTATAAAGTCTCAAAAGGGAACCAACCAGTCCATATCGAGAACAAAATCATAAGCTATCATCTCTAAGACATAGAGGTCCCAATGAAAGTGACACCCACCAACCTCAAGGGGGACTCCTTGAAGTTTTGCACACCAGCTGTTCTAGTCCCCAACGGTGTGTCTAGAGTCATTATATCAGAAGAAGTAGAAACACAGAGCCCATGGATCACCACTACGAGTACAGATATGAAAATATGTGTAGCACCTATATCAATAAGTTTTGATGATAGAATAGAAGCTACTAGAATAGTACCTCTGACTGTAGATGGTACGGGATCCTTCTCCTGCTGGGTCTGTTGCACTGCATATGTCTGCCCAGTGTCGTGGCCCTACGACACTGCGTGGCTACCCTGATTTGTCCCGCCCTGCTACCTATAAGATCCTTGTGTTTGGCTACAACGGCCATGACCACCATCTCTTCCTGCACGCACTGACATATTCCATTTCATTGATTTGTAAAAAGCCAATGGTCCTGCTCCCGCTCGTGGAGTCTGCACAAAACCCCTCTCACTAGACATCGGTGGAAACGCCCTGAAAAAGCACTGTAGGTGACCCATATTGTGGAAGGTTCTACACTCCACTAGGTATCATGGACACTAAGGTCTCATGTGCCCCTCTCTAATACACTGGTAGCACATGAACTGGCCACCAGAAGCAATCTTCTAACTGGTACTTCCACCCTAAGAGAAGTTCATCTGTCTCTTCATTTTTCCAGATGAAATTTTACCAGTAACTGTTGTTGAAACGCCCTAGGACACACCACTAGATTCCCACAGGTTCCTCTCTATAATCAGTGGATGATTCACAAAAGAATGTATAGTAGGTAACCTAAAAACATTGACCAGTTCTCGGATGTCATACTGAAGACCATCCTCGAAACATATGGCTCTCAACGTCTCATCACCCACCAGCACGAGTGCAAAACGTTGAAGCTCATTAATGTGAGCAGAATAGTCCATCACTGACATAGTTCCCTACTAAATATTCATGAACAATCGAGCTCTATCTGCCCTCAGTGTCTCTGGGAAGAAGACGTCATAGAAGACTGCATGAAATTCTTTCTATTCCATGTCTCTGTGATGCTCTGAATGGGTGGTAACATCCCACCACCACTTGTCCGAATCACGTAGCATGTATGTCCTGAGCTTCACGCCATTCCCTAGAGGCATCTAAAGATGCTCTAAACTAGTCTTCATCAATCCAAGAAAAGAATCTGAAGATTGTGGTCCACGATCCATTGAAAACGTAGTCGGATGCTGCTGCTGAAAGATACAAGTCAAATTGGACAGAGATGTGGCAGCCTGCAGTGCTCCCTGAATGGTCTGCATGAACTGCATAAAGCCTTCACGAAACTATGGCTCCGTGCTTGTGTCCAGTATATCCGCGGGAGCCGCGTCTTGCTCTGCTGGAGGATCAACTAGTAGCCCATGGCCCACCATCTTTGGGGTATCGTCGTCATCGCTCTCTTGTCGAACAACGTGTCATCGTCTCGGCTGCATGACACTACAAGGTAAAAAATACACCTTATATCATGGTTAACAATGACCGAAAATGAAGAATCCCAAAAGGAAACACGAGGAAGAAGGCTTTAAAAATTTTCAAAAGAAGACTACATGAAGTTTATACTGACTACACGGCATATACTTGACTCCTCTTCTTCTTCCCAGGTCCTTCTACACATCAATGTTACACGGCTCCCATGGTACAAAACTACACGACGTGTATAAAATCTACACGGCGTGTATGGTGATATTTCCCAAATGGCCGTGTCATTTGTAACACGGCCGACTACTCGGATTGACACTACACAGCGTGTTACACCTGCACACAGCATGCACACTACCCCATTTCCCATCCTACATCGCTTACTCCACACAGTCTATCCTCGGATCAGACTACACGGCGTGTCCCAGAGGTACACGATGTGTTCTAGACTGCTCCGCTGACCCGTGATGTTAGATACATGGCCAGTTTACACGGCTCACACAACATGGCGTGTTCATCATTGACACGGCGTGTACTCGAATGGATTACCCCGACATGTGTTGTTAGTTACACGACTGGGTTCCTAGTTCACACTACACGGCGTGTTCTACAGTGGACAAGGCTTGTATGTTGTAAAGTTTCCTCCGCCTGTGTTGTAGTTACACGGAGGGCACTGGGTCAACACTTCCCGGCATGTATAGAAACTACATATTGTGTTTACCCCAAGCTCATCCCTTCCCCATGTCACCACCCACACGGTTTGTGACACGGGAAGAGACTATAGAGCGTGTACTCTGGGTACACAGTGTGTACTCAATTTCCTAAACAGATGAACATACACGTAGTGTCTACAGTACTACATGGCGTGTATACTGGGATTCTAGATAGTATGCCTCAGAAACTTCCCTGGAACCCAGAAAACACTAGAAAAAACACATAAGTGTCAAATTCCGACCTGTGAGGGCCCATACTCCCCAAGAGTCAATGTTAGACATCTTATCTATGTTATAATAAAATAAACTGTCAATGATCCACCAAATTCAGGTAAATGGGGACCCATACTCCCCAAAAACCAAAGTTTTCCATCCATTCTATAAACATGCTCACATAATAATACCCAATCTTATAGCAGGTAGTTATCAAGAAGTTATCACAACACACGATTTTCTAGCACAACTACTATCACATCAACATGCAATTGCTAATGCACCTACATGGCATGGAAACTATGCATGGAATGTGATATCTAGAATGTTCCTAAATGATTCATGAGATGGCATACCGTAATCTCATTGGGATGCAACTAAATAGAAACCACAGATAAAATATAAATAGAACAATCTCAAGGGCATCACCCAATGTTGAAAACAATCAACAGTAAAATATCAAAATCAATAAAAGTTCAATACGAGGTAAATTGGCTTTTCCTTGTACATGGGTTAGCTACACCCGGACACAACACATTACCAACTATCATTCTCATCCTATCCCTGACTAAGGCTTTGAATAGTTTGTCAAAGAATATAACTCCTTTAAGACCACTTTGTAATGCCCCGGACCCGGGTACCACACCACAGGAGCCCCAAACCCGGTTCACCACATGACCTCAAGCACATTTCCCCAAATTCCAGAGGCTGCCGACTAGCAACGAGTGCCCACGTCTGATAGTGGGGAAACAGTGCCCTCATTTGTCAATGTGTAGTGCAGTGGAATATAAATAAATATACATCAACAACGGAAGCAGAAATAATATATATAACTGAAATGGATAAGTGATAAAAGAAAGGGAACTGGTAGGCATATAAATATGATGATGTATCATGTCACTATTCAATGAGAATAGACAGAACATGTTGCATAGTAGTACAATACAACTGAAATACATGTACAGAAAAGAAAAATAGAACAGGATGCAGCATCACAAGACAATTCTCAGTCACATGCTCTCCTAAATCCCAACAACAATCAAGTACCTGTATAAGGACCCTTTCTCTTATATACATCTGCAGAAAGGTAATCTGTTAGGGTTGAAAAGTGTTACCCAAACAGGGTTTGAGAAATAAATTCCCAGTAGGCATCCACTAAAATCCCATGCTCAACTGTGTGTAAGACATGAAGCAATAGTGTGAAGAAGTAAAATGCAATAAAGTAAGCAGTACTAAAATGTAACTAACTTAACAAATTATATTTCCATTTTAATATCCATTTAAACATTTAATTTGAAATATCACCAAAGTGGATATTCTATGTATAAAAGCTAATCTCCTCAAACACATAAACCCCTACCCTCATGTAAAGAGTATCCAACAAAAGAATCTTCCCACAGGAACACAAATATTGCCCTCGGGCGTAGTAAGTGTCACTCACAGGCATAGAATCAACTGATCACAGGCACGGAAGAAGTTTCCCTCAGGCTAGGATAACAACATCCCTCGAGATATGCAAAATAACACCCACGGGCTAAGTAAGCACTACCCTCAAGTGCATGTAACCAGACAATGCCCAACATGTAAATAAACATTCAAAAGTAATTTCTCTCAAGGAAATTCAATAAGCCTTTATTATAAAGGCATACCCTCGGGTATCCTGGCCAAATCTCTAAACATAGGAACTCACCCCGGGGGTGGTCCCCGATCCAAGAACTGACCCCACATAGCATTTTACAACATTAATTAATCATCTATACAATTATAGATATTAAAAGTAGCCACGACCTTACCCTCACGAAACCCTAATCTTGGGTTCATGGCACAAAAACGCACAAAACACACAATAGTTGGAAAATAAAAACCAAGGCACCTACCATTAACACCCACGAACGTTATACGTGAAATCCAATTCTAGAAACTCCCAAGAATGACATAGATATGACAAAGAAGAAACATCACGTAAATGCAAATAACTTATATTAGGGGAAGAATTGGGAAGAGACACTTCAGAAGATGAGAGGGATTACCCACGCGGTTCCAACAAGATCATTCGGGATAGAAACAGATTCCGGACGAACGGTTGGCAGATCTCCGAAGATTCAGTCATCCTCTCCTATGCTCCCATCCGGTTCTAAGCCTTCCCTGTGAACAGGAGAGGATACTTCCCATTTTAAGCGAAAAAACAAAGTACACAATGTGTGCTCCCCATTTTTTAATTGTTCCTCTGGCGGCTTCCCGCCATCGTGGCACTGTTCACCTACCGATGTGACTACACGACGTGCCTCCTTGAGCACATGATGTGTTATGTTGCCCAGCTGGCCACCAACTTACTATTCGCCTGTCGACTGACTACATGGCGTGTAAGGGACCACTACACGGCGTGTCGTCAGTTCATACACCCTTCATCTCCGACACGACCACACACCCTATGTACTCATTCCACATGGCCAAAAGTACACAGCGTGTGGAAAATGTACACGGCGGGTACTTTCCAATAATTGTAATTTTCCCCATTTTCCATATTTTCTCAAATACAATTAAGGAATAGAGGAAAAAGAAACTTGTACCTTAGAAATAAGAACCGGGTTTTTACAAACACCTATATGATTCATGAATTAAAAAACACACTGAATGAAACTAAAAATATTTATAGAAAAATGTTTTCTGTTTTTAATAGAGAATTTAAAGAAAAATAAATAATAATTTTCGATCAAACAAAATTAATTTTCTTATATTAAAATCAAAATATAGATATTTTTCTTTTACACCGAACTGAAATTTTATTGTTACTTGTAAATACATAATTAAAATAACATTACAAGAAATGATCAGTATTTGTACCAGAACGATACATATATTTCAAAAATATTATCCATCAATTTATAATTTAATTGTTATATTTTTATAAGAATTATATTAATTTTATAATGTATACTTTTTTCTTGAAATGGTTTTATAATATTTCATGATATATATATAACATTAATATTCCTAGAAAAATACAACATTGGTAAAAATGTTATTTTCCACTATTCTCCCAAATATCATTTATTTCAGAAAAATGTGAAAAATATTCATTAGATTATATTTTATTTTACAATTCAAAAATAAAATTTATTTTACAAAAATAATTTTATGTAATTTTATAATTTAGGTTTTATTCATTTTCTGCAATAAGGATGTGTTCCTTATATGACTATTTATTTAAATTAAAAGATTTCATAATATAATTAAATATTAGTATTAAAGAAACTCTCTATCCATTAAATTCATGTTGAAACCCCCTAATAATACCACTAATATTTTTATTTAAAAAAAATTGAATATGTTAGGTTGTTTTCATAGTAAAAAATACTCAATTATCTTTTTTAAAATTTCATCCTTTGGAGATTCAATTTTTTATGTGAATACCAACTAATTGAATTCATAGCATCTCAATGATATATTGATTAATTGATAAATTCCATTTCATGTATATTATCATTCTTAAATATTATAGAATAATTCAATAAAGACCATAGAATTAGTTATAAAGAAGTAGAGTAGGCTGCTCCTAATGATAGTGGGAAATATATATCACTCAATACCCAATGATGGGAATCAACTATCTTCATAAATTTGTAGACAAATACTATACACCACAAAAATCCTAGTTTCCATCGAATGGTGAACATTGAACCATGTGCATCATGATAAATCGCACCTGCTTCAGAGCAGAGGTATACTAGCTATCCTGTCGATGTTTAGTAATCGAAGAAGCATTCAGGTAGTTCATCGACTATCTGATGGTGTCTACTTAGTATCTGATTTCATCATAACAACCAATATTATAACACACAAATATTTTATGGTATTTATATTATTAATTATATCATATTTATTTGGTAACTTACTTTGTACAAAACATCGAGCTTCAATGAATAGTGATATATACTATTAAATATTGATATAACCATGGGAATTGTATTTTGTCCCTTTGAAATATTAATTTGGGTATTTCAATAATGAACTAACCTATTAAAGTATGAATAAATTTTAGGAATCCCATAAATGAAAATAATATATTTTAATATTGTGGAAGAAGTAAATAACTTTTTAAAAAATTTATAAATTACATGTTGGTATTTTTGTGAAACATAATTGTTTATTTAAAATTTTAAAATTAAGTTAATGATTTAAAAGAAATTTTGTTATCATAAAATAGATTCACGAATAAATATTAATTTTTATTATATTCATAACATACTTTTATGATACCCTGATTATTTTTCCAACGTGTTGTAAAATCAATTACGATATAAAAATAATAAATTTTTTAATAAATATTAAATTTGATTAGAAATATATTTTATAAAATATAGAGAAATATTTTTATCAAATGGAGAAAATTATTTAAATATAAATGACAAAAATTGGTTAGGATTATTTTTTTCATTTTTTCTAAATTAGTTTACTTTCCGTGAATAGTGAAATACAGTAATTTATGGTAATTAACATCATAAGTGAATAAAGGATTTTTTGAGTCATGAATAATTTATATATGGGTTAAAAACAAATTTTTTTCAAACTCATATGATCAATTTATTTTATTTATTTTGGACAATCAATGCTATAGAGAGTCTTGAGCCATTATAATAAACAAATAGAATAAATAATGAAAAACACTCATCTAATCCCCTATAAATACCACCCCTTATCCTCACACCTTATAAGACATGATGTTTATCTAAATTTTTTACAATTATCTTATAAAAAATCTTCACCAAATCCAAAAAGTTCCATTCTTACCAAAATACCAAATCTAATTGTCTATAGAAGGTTCACAAGGAGCTGATATTCAAGATATAAAATCCTCATTCTTTCTCTTTTATTTTCATTTATTTTATTATTATCTTAAAACCTCTCTCATGAGAAGATATATGATAAATTTTGTATCATAAATATAATGAAATTTTATTTTATTTATTTAATTTCCATTATCTTATTTTTTTTATTATTATTCTAAAAATGAAAACATCATATGTGATGTATCGATTCAATGCCATCATTGATGATGAGTCTCCATTTTCCATTACAACCTTCAATGCCAGTCATAATATAATTATGATGTATATAATATAATAATATACATATAATAGTTTATATCATGTTATTAAACCAGTATATGAACATATTATTAAATAAAATAATATATCTTCTTGATGGTTGTAAAACCTACTAAAATAAATTAAAACATTTTCAACAATTTTATTATCTAAGTAGTAATCCTCATAAAATATGATAATGATAAATGTGAAAATTTATAATTATTTATTTTTATTAATACCAAATTATTTAGCTTCTTTAGTTTTTCATTCTTTTTAATTAACTCCTATAATTATACACATTTGAGCCGACCATAAATAAATGAAATGAATAATCCTAGAAAAATGCAATTAAACATTATATCTCATCATTATTTCCATAAATGAAATTTAAAAATATATAAAAATAATATAAATGTATAATAGGTTCTAAAATTTGTAAATAATGAATATAACTTTATTATTTATCCAATTATATACAAATACATAATTCCTTTTGACAAAAGGTAACGGTTTTCTCGTCTAATATTTACTTCTATATGATATATTCATTATTCAACCCATATTTTTTTATACATACATTCCATTAATATATAATAACATTGATATATTTATATCCATTTTAATCAATGTTTCATTTTACGATCATTAATTTTATGGGGCATAATTTTTGACTGATGACAACATGATATGGGATTTTAGAACCCATTTTTCTTTTATAGGGCTAAAAATCGTATTTTATTGATTATGTCATGCTATTTTTATATTTAAAATTTAATTTTATTATATTATGTTTTATTTACAATTTTTTTATGTGGATTAATTTTTAATGCACATAATCTCTTCATTTTATTTCTATTATAATCCTTGTATAAGACTTTGTCTCAATTTTAATTCATTGAAGCATATTTTTTATGTTACACACCTATTTTATATTCAATGGAGTTTATACTGGGCTTTTAATTTATGTTATTCAATCATGAAATATTTGATTAAAAATAGATATTTCCTGTATTAGGGATATGATTGTGGTCTAATTTGAATACCATTTTTAAAAATGATGTTTACATCATATGTTCTTTTAATTGGTGATTTATAGATAAATTTGTATGCTCTAATCAATATGTATAAGACATGTTAATAGTGAATTTGATAGCTTTATGTATAAATATTCATACCTAGAGTGATTTTTCAGTTCCAAAATTATATATCCATTTGATTCATTGAATGGTCATATGGGATAAAATACATACTAAATCCCCTCATTTATTTTTTTTTCAAGTAGAATAATTTGGGTTTCTACTCATAGAAATAAAGTATCTAGTATAATCTCTTGACAGTAGCAGTTGATATTCCTAATAAGTGTTGTACAATAATTAAACATTTCCTTAATTTGATATTTATTTATTCTAATCCTTTATATATTCACTATGAAAAAAAATATATGGATGTATTTTCATTCTAAGTTTATTGATTAAATATATTTTGTTCTTTAGTTATTTAACATTCCATATTTATTATTCATTTTTTATTAGGATTCACTTTTTATTGATTTATATTTCTGGTGTTTCTAACCCTTACTGGTCATTTTAGATCTCCATTTTATTTGTTTTCATACCCATGGTTATGAAGAAGAAATAATTGAATAAATTTTATGGAAGCCATTTATTTTTGATTTTTATGAATTATTTTTTATTATCAATATAATAAGTGAACCATTTATTTATATAATAATTCTGGAATACAAAACTGATAGATATTTTGTGAAGTTATCGGATATATTTATTATATTGTAATAATAAAAATACTTTCTCTAGTCTACTAGTTTTAAAGTTATTATACTTTTTATTACAAGAATATTTGTTGACACCTCGGTAACTGGATATTAAAAAAAATATGAGAATTATAATAATTCGTTTTAGTGAAATATAGGGTAAATACACATGATGATTATGTGGTAACTTATTCTATGCTAATATTTAGAGATTCCACCTAACTGACTAAGGGTAATCAATACCTGTGGAAAATGTATGGTTTCCCCATTAATAATGACCCCACAGTTGGAGTTGTAGCTGAGTAAATCTTGACCATATTAGGACATCTAACTCAGTTTATATTGAATAACATTGCTAAAAGTATGTTGGATCATTTCATGTGGTATGATCTCCAATTTTTTAGTGGGACTGCTAATCTAGTGGTAGTGGATTAATGGATCATGTCCCTTGGAAATATATTTCAAGCATAAGGTGGGGATGAATGGGAAAAGGTATTACTATTGGTATATTTCTTCATGGGTGATGCTGTTCAATTTTGTTTATTGATTTAAAGTTCTATTCTAGACGATCAAATAGAATAAATGGAATAGATAAATTTTATGTAATCATTCATTGAAAAATATTTCCCTCATGCGAAATGAACTGATGAGAAGAGTAAACTCTTACCATAGGTTAAAGAAAAAAATAAGATGTTAGTGTTGAAGTGTATGAGGTTCAATTCACTATACTATGTTGGTATGATATAGATTAAATACATGATTCATCAAACTATAATGATCATTTATTATTTGGTCTTAAGACACATCTTCAAATGTCACATGCTTTTTAATGTTTTCATCATTTTATGAAATTGTATTATATGCAATCAAAACAGAGCAAGATTTTATAGATCATTTTTTATCTCAAGGAATCAATAAAATAATATTCCTTCTGATAACATTGATAATGGAATGTCATCATAGAAGAATATGTGTATGAATAAATTCATATTATGATAAATTTTTTTAGAGAAATATCCCGGTAAATTCTTCAAAGTGAAGAAAGTTTGATATAAGTATAGAGAAAAGGGTACCCAATATAATATATTATAGGGGAAGAAACACATAAATAATGTTTAATTCGTCAAATATAATTAAATGGGGAATTATTCCAATAAATTTGACATGATTTATGGGAATCTATCTCAGAAGATGCCAAGAGGAGATTTCCCCACTTATGTGATCACCACATCAGAAGATGAAGTACACAATTATGTGTTAGTACGTAAAATAATCTTATCCTTAAATTTATAAAATTAATTATTTTATTTTAAATCATATCACTCTTTTATTTCAATCAAATTAACTAATAATATAATATATTTATCTTTTGATTTAATAAGTTATTTTTCAGTTAAACCACCAAAGGGAAGTCCCAATGCTGTTTTTTTTCATGAAGTCCTTCTTATAACTCATATACATGATTTATTTTTTTAACATATCATTATACCTATGGATGAATGAAATAAATTCCTCATTATGGACTAAGATTCAAAATATAATTTATAATTTATTACAAGAAGAATAATATTTTTCTTTAGGTGGAAGATGTAGAATTATATATCTTTATTGTAGAGACTTCATCATATGATTCATATTTAGATCCCCTGAATAGTTCTTCTGAATGAAATTCATGGGGATGAAGATAAAAAACTTGTAGTTATAAGGAAAGTAATCATCAAATTGAGGATGTACCAATTATATAGGAATATATTTAAGTATTTCTAGAATAATTTTCTGGACACCCCCAAGATTGTATAGATGAGTTTAACATTGATTTAATCACTGATTCAACACAAATATTGACGACTCCCTATAGAATGACCACTATGAAATAGTTTATTTGATGAAAAAACTTAAGGATTTGAGTAATAATGGATTTTTTGAACCCATTGTTTCTATATGGGGATCCAATATTCTCAATGATAAGAAGAAATATGGTTCGGATAGTCTATGAATTGACAATAGAGATGTCGATTCTCTTATAATAATAAGAAAGTATCTTCTTCATCATATTGATGATATATATAATAAAATTCACATAAATCAATATTTTATGAATATTAACCTTCATTAAGGTAATCATCAATTGTGAGTAAAGAATGAAGATATTATGAGGACATATATTATTGTCATGTATAGATATTATAATTTTATAGTAATTCCATTAGTATTAACTAATTAATACTTGTTCATTATTAATCTAATTAGTGTTGTATTCATGGAATATCTTGATTGTTTTTTAGTATTAATCAATGTAATTTTGGTTTAATATAAAAGCTATAAATACCCTATGAATAACTTGTAGAACATTCTTTAGACTCTCAAAATTAATGAGTTATATGGAATATCTATATTATGTGATTTTTGGATTCATAATATTTCATTTATATTCCATATTTCCTCTAAGGATGGTATCTCAGTTGATTATGTGAATAAAAATAAAATCCAAGAATGGCCAATTCAAAAAAAAATAACTAATGTATATATTTTCATTATTTTGACATAATACTATTAGAATCTTGTTATGTATTTTACCATACTGGATAACCCATATACCAATATCACATGTAAAGGTGTCAATTTTGTGTGGACATAAGAATGTGTATAATAATTTTAATGATTGAAGATCAGATTTTTCAATGCACCAATTTTTTTATACCAATAAGAAATTTTGTGTTTATTATATATAGTGATGAATTAAATAATGAATTGGGGTTTTTGAATATAAAAATGATAATGTAAATGCATATACATCAATTCATTTGATGAATACTTAACAAAATTATCTATCCCATGATCTTGAGTTAGAAATCTCAATCCTTCCTCTGATGATTTGGAGTCATTATCTCTACAAAGAATGATGTGTGTTATATATAGATAACTATAGATTGAAATAAATCAATAAACAGAAAAAAAGCCACATGATGAAATTATCATGGCACTTTTTAATCAATGATTAATAATTCACAATACACTATCATTGAAGAAAATCAAAAAAAAGCATATAAATTAAGTAGGGATGATCATGGAAATCTTACACAAATGAGAATAGATAAAATCTTATGTTTATTGATCTATTAATGATTGATATGGGAATTATTATGGATGTGGAAAAAACACTCATTTTTTAAATTATTTTGAATACATACTTATAAGAATGTATAAAATTCTCTCAATATTTTGATGATAATTTTAGAAAGAAAATTAATTTCATTAGTGATGGAATTTTTTATGACATTATATATGAGGATGGAATTATGAATTTTGGAAATAAGTTGTGGTTTTTATTAATAACTAATCCAAAAAAACTATTATATTATTCTCATTGCCCAAATTTAAAAATAAAACATTATTATACCTAGATGTATTGAGATATGAAGGAAATTTTTTGGAGGGATAACATGAGTATGGAAATTGCTCACTTTGTTTCAAGATGTTCAATGCCTCCAAAATTAAAGAAAGCGAGACAAAATCATAGATGATTTATAGAACCTCTACCCATTACTATATGGGAGTGGGATTACATTACTATGTACTTCATCAATGGATTTCCAAAGACACCCAGAAATAAGGATTTGATATTGGTTATTTTGTTTCACGTAAAAATATTATAACATTTTTCATACTATAAGAGAGTATTTTCCTCCTAGTAACCTAGATAAAAACTTTATAAATAGATTTTTAAGACATTATGATGAACCTCTATTGATTTTTTCTCATCATGATCCTTATTTTTCGTCAACATTCTAGACGAGCCTTCAAAAGGCTTCAGACACTGAGCTTCAATTGAGTACTCTTTATCACCCTCAAATCACCAGAAAGAATGAATGGATTATTCAAACCTAGAATAAAATGTCAAGATCATGCTCACATGAATATGAAGGTATGAGGGATTATTATTTACCTTTTTCATAGTTTTCCTACAATAATAGTTTCCATTCTAGTACCTAAAATGATCCATACCAAGAATTATATTACAAGAGATTTCGTACTCCAACACATTGTGATGAAGTTCATGAGGGGAAGTATATAGTCCCAGAACATGTTAAAGATAATTTTAAAAAGGTTAAAACAACTCATAATCATATTAATTCATCTCAAAATTTAAAAAATGTAATTCATACATCCAATGAAAGGATTTCATATAAGTAGTCGGGGGTTATTTATTTATAAAAGTATCTCCTTGGAGGGGTTTTAAAAGAATTTGTAGGAAAGGGAAACTAGCCCACAGATACATCGGAATACTAGAAATTCAGGAAATAATTAGAGTTATAGCATACTAATTAACATTTCTTCCATGTATCTCCAAATATCATGTTGTGTTCTATATATCACTGTTTAAAAAATACAGTCCACAACCGATGAATGTACACACCTATGAATAAGTACAATTCGAACATGATTTTTTTATGAAGAGCCTGTAGATATTAATGACACATGTTAGAAAGTATATAATATTCAAACTAATCAACTAGTAAATCTCATTTAGAGAAAACATAAAATGGATGAGGTAATGTGGGAACCATAGGATGTTATAATGAATAACAACACTCATCTTTTTAGAAGGAAATTTTCATAAAAAATCAATGTAACATAATACAAAAAAGGTAAAATCATAAGACCTCTTGATTATATGGTATGTATCTTTTAAAATTAATTTCAATTTTTTGATAGCTTACATTACATGAACCACTAATCTTATAAGAACTTTGATATACTATTAACTTCATTCATGGATGTTGGAATAGTAATGTGACCATTTGAAATAGTAATTCATCCATTCAAAAAATAACCCCAAATATAAATATTTTAATAAATTTTAGGTAGCTAATAAATAAAAATATGATATATTGATATAATAGAGTAAGTAAATAAATGTTATAAAAATGATAAATTATGTGTTGTTATTTTTCTAGAACATAATTTTTTATTTATAATTTTATAATTAACTGAATGATTTACAATAAATTATATTTTCTTAATAATGATTCACAAATTAATATATTGTTTTATTAAATTATAAGATATCGTAATGAGCCCATAATTATTTTTTCAAAGTGTCATAAAATAACTACTAATATTAAAATCATAATTTTTAAATAAATGATTATGTTAATTAGAAATTACATTTATTAGAATTAATAAATTTATTATCATAAAAGTTAGTCAATTTTTTAAATAAACCAGCCAAAAAATGGTTATGGTGAATTTTTTGTATTTTCCCCAAATAATTGAATTTTTGGTGAATATTGCAATATAAAAATTTTCAGTATTTAACATTATATGTAAATATAAGAATTCATCAGTCATGAATGATCTATAGATGACGAAATAACTAAAAATTTAAAAATAAATTTATTTATTTACTATATTTAGTCTTGGGAATCATCATTATTGATAGTCTCGATCAAAAATTATGGGAATATGAATAAAGTAATCAAAAACCCCCTTTCAACCCTCTATAAATACCCCCACCCCTTCTCACTACAACCTATATACCGTGAATCTTATAAAAAAATTCAATTTCCCAAAAAAATCCTATTCCCTATATCAAATACCTTCTGGCCTTACAAAAATACCAAATCTATGTGTCCTATAAAGGTTCCTAAGGAGATGATATTCAAGAGATGAAATCCTCCATCTTTCTCTTTTATTTTCTTTTCTTCCTGTATTACCTCCTAACCTTCCTTATATCATGAGACAGGATAACTCCAGTATCATATATATATATATATACACACACACACACATTAATATTATTTTTTTGAGATATCCATCATCAAATAACTTATCTCCTCTTTTTATTATAAAAATTAAAACATTATCCATGACATGATGATCCACCACATTCATGGATGATGAGTTTTAATTTTTCCTAAATGCCTTTATTGATGGCCATAAAACCATTATCATGGAAAATAAAATTTTAATATACATATTATATGTTATATCATGTTTTGGAACCTCTATATAAACAAAAAATAAAATAAAATTATTCATGATTTTGATGGTCATAATAATTCACAAAAAAATGTATACATTTTCATCAATGATTTCTATAATGAGTCATCCTTATACCATATAAAAAAGGATATATAATCAAATATTAAAATCAATAAGTTCATTAATAATAAATAATTTATCTTATTTATTTTTTCATTTATTTTAAAATAACTCCAATAATTTTTAACAAGATAAAATACCATGAAACCATGAAACAGATGCACCTAGAATAATGAATTTAAACACTATAACTCAAAGGAATGTCCAAAAATGAACTTAATTTTATTATAATAAATAATTTAAATTTTAATAGGGTATTGATTAAATAATCTAATGATTATTGTTCATTAATTATATCTTTTAATGAATAAGTGATTTTTAAACACATTGATTGTTGATGTATGACATTATATATCCATATTATGAATCAACAGTGTCATGACCCGTCCTCGGGGCCCATGCCGTGACTACCCCAAACTCGCCTTACATAGGCCAGGGGCTGGCGACTAGCACCAAAGGCGTAAATCTCGATAACTAGGAAGGCATTGCCTTTATAAAAGTAAACAAAACACCACAGAGTACAAGCGGAAGTAAAACACTATGTACAAAAGAATGTGCTGAAATTTAAATGGGCCACAATACAAACCCAACTAAAAGTACAGCTACAACTGAACGAAAGTACAACAGAAAAAGACAAACAGCTGGAAGAAAGGAAGCAGCTCCTAAGTCGTCCTCCTCGGATCCTACCTGAAGGGTAGGTACAGATGGTGCAGCTCCTAGATCATCCACCACAAATCCTACCTCATGGGTAGGTACAGATAGCTTCCACAATCTCTCGCCCATCATCCTCCTCCGAGTGTCGTCTCACCGTGAAGTCCACCTCCGGGTACAGACTCGTCATGTAGTCCACCTCCGGGTACCGTCCAGTCCTCGAACACTTGGCCTCCGCCAGCACTGCCCCTCATCTGCAACCAACACAACGAGGTACGAGCATAGCCCGTGTAGGGGTGAGTATAACGATACTCAGTAGGGACCCCGAGACCCTCAAGGTCTCACTAAAACCAACAAGTTTAACCAAAAAGAAGACCTCAACAGATAACATCTACTTAGGTATATGCTCATGCATATACCTAGGTTATCATGTAACCCATCTCAATCATGAGGAAAACACCAAGATCATGAAATCAACGGATAACCACTACCCATGTATATGCACATACATATACCTAAGTTATCAAGTGACCCATCTCAATCATGAGGTAAACACAAAGGTCAAAAGTCTCAACTAAAACTAGGATTTTTATTATCGAAACCATAACTGCTGAAGAGCCCCGTCTCTGCAGTGTACAGTGGTCATGTCATGACTCCGAGGTACTGCTCATTAACCTAATACTGCTGAGGTACTCCTCATGTCGAGTACCGCAGGTCAGCCACCCAAACACAGTAGTGCTTCCCGCAGGGGTTTTCCACCCAAACACAGTAGTGCACTCCCACTAGTAGCCTGCTGAGGTACTCTGCGGGCAAGTACCATGGGACTGCACTTTCACACAGGTAGTGCTCTGTCCTCCATGGGTCTGCACCTCACAATGTAGTGCTTTGTCCACTGGGCTAGTCAACTCACTCCAAGTCAAGTCGGTCAAGCAGTCGTCAGGTCTCAGTCGGCTACATGGTCTCCGTACTCCGAACGCTCGTCTCTGGGAGGGTCCGCTCCACGAGCTACAGGTCGATACTCCAAGTATCTAAAAGTCCCACGAAAATGTATCTCAAAGGACCGCCTCATCATAGGGGTCTCAATGCAAAAGACGACTCGTCAATCGGACGTCCGGTTTTTGAGTTATCAGCTTTTTCGTTCCAGGGGCCCGGTTGGATTTTGTGTACAATACATCCCGGCCACTATCCAAATGCATCCAAAACTCAGAAGAAGTATGCCAAAAGTTTCTTCTAATCAATAGGAATTCTACGAGACAGACGGTGCGTCAATCGGACGCCCGGACTGTGAGTAATTGGCTTTTTCGTTCTAGGGGCCTAGTTGGTTTCTTGAGCGAACCAACCCGACCGCACTCCAATGGCATCCAAACCTCGAGCGGAGTAATCCAAAAGATCCTTCTCTCCTAGAGAAATCCATCAAAGTCGACATCACATCAATCAGACGTCCGGAGCTCAAGATATGAGTGTTTCCGCTCCGAGGGCCCGGTTGGTTTCGTGTGCGAACCAACCCAGCCGAACCCAAAGTATTCCAAAACCTTGAGTGCGATATACTGAAATGACCGCCTCAATCCAAGGATCACATCTAAACTGACAGTGCATCGATCGGAGGTCCGTAGCCCAAGATAAGGGAATTTGACCGAATGTGATCCGAAAACGGGGGTTTCGGGCCTTGACCGCCCCGGCCCGAGGCCCCATGGGTCGGCCCGAACCGGGTCGACCCGACCTGGGTCCGACCTGGCTGGGCCCGGCCTGACCTGCCGGAAGCGGATCGGCCAGCGTGGCCGAGCCGAAGTCGCGGAGCGGGGGGGGGGGGGGCTGTGTGGGGCCCGCCCTCGCCGTTGATTGAGGCCAGCGGCGGATCCGTCATTGCCAATCTTCCGGCGGCGCGCTCGGGCGCCGCCGCCTCCTGGCAGCCGGACATTTCCGGCCGCTACCCCCGGTTGCCGGCGGTGCCGCTCCGGCGACCCGTGCCTCCGGGTGTTTCTGTGGGGCACCGGAGTTGCTCCGGTGGTCCGTTTTCAAAACCGTCTAAGCCGGTCTTCATCTTGGGTCTCGAACATTACTGCGCAAGCTTCAAAAATACATTTCGGCCCCATTTGTCATCGCCCATCAATATGCATGTCAATTAACAAAACGTACCGTCTTTGTGGTTTTCCGGCACGATGCGATGGCGCCGCGCCCCTTCTCTGCGGCCCGACTCCGTCCGCGGTTCTTTTGCGGTTCTTCGGCACGGTGCGACGGTGCCGCAGAATTGGTTCAAAAATTTGAATGTGTGGCGTGACGATGACGTGCATTCTTGCCGCTCAATCCCACATGGTGCGATGGCACCGCGTCACTTTCATTCGATCCGCAATAACAAGAAAAACAATAGGGAGGTGGCGGCTATGTTTGTGCGGTCCGGCCTCCTTCCGTTAACTGATATCATGCGGTCCAATTAAATGCGGATAAAAGACGGAAGAGAATCACGTAAGGAAAAATCACGTAAACCCCCTACCTCGTGCGAGCATGAACAGAGGTTCGTCGAACGAGGATTCGTCGCGGAAATAGATGTCGCGGTAGGAGACGTCGCGGAAGAAGACTTCGTGGAAGAACCATCGCGGTAAAAGGAGTTTCATAGTCGGTCTCTGAGGACATGACGTTCTTCGACGGAGTTCGATGCGTTCTTCGCGTTCATCCTGTTCTTCGATGAAGAAGATGAATAACTCTATCATTCCTTAGCTTTTCTACCCAAACCATTCAAGCAACAAAGGTTCCAACCCCAAAATAAAATAAGCTTACCTCTAATTTTATTAACATAACAAATATTTGAATTTCAAGAGTTTAAAATTCAAATAACCTCACTTAAGTCACTTAATTAATAACATAAGTTATTAAACATAAGTTGTCAAATATTAAATGTGAGTTGAGGGGGGTAAAATAATGTGAAGAGTTATGGAAGGATAGGGAAGGTGAAGGAGTAGGGTTAGTGTGGGACCCATCACCTTCATAACCTCCCTTGGGAAGTTGGGTAGTAACCCAACTTCCACCCAAATCCTAATCCACTTAGATAAAAAAAAAATTTAGTTTAATTTTTATTTAAACTTCCAAAAATTCTAACAACTTACCATGTGTAAACGCAACTTTGGAAATGGGGTTCCAAAGCAATTATCAGCGCTACGGTTCCATCGGTGCCCACGGAATTCGATTCCGAGCACCGGTTCAAAATATAGGAATTCCCGCTCGTTCGTTCACTGAACGTTCCCGAGCCAAACTTCGGAAAATGATTTCGGGCACACCGGGCCTCAAAATCAGGTGCCGTTAGAAACTGTGTTCATGTAAAATTCCATAGAAAATTATGAAAAAATTTTCCTTGAAATTTCCGGGTCTTTACATTACTCCCACATCAGGGATTTACGTCCCCGTAAAGCTTTAACACAAACTGGGGTCACAAAAGCGATATTGAGCACGCACTTGAGCCTTCCGCTCCCTTGTGCTTACCTGAAGATTCCATACTGCCAAAGAATGTGCACCTGCGGAATCGACCGTCCTCATAGGATCTACTCCTGTCGATTCTCGATCCCTATTGGAACCTATGTGGAAGTAACCCCATCGCCATCTTCCTGCTCATCATGGTCGATGATATGCGATGGGCCGAGCACGTATCTCCTCAGTTGAGATACCTAGAAGTCGTCGTGCACCTGGTGCAACTAAGGTGGATGAGTCAAGCGGTAAACCACTACGCCTACCCAGCTGAGGACCTAAGAAGGATCGCTGAACCTCAGAGATAACTTGCCGCCTTGGCCACATCTCCATAAACCTTGTTGAGGTGAGACCCGTATAAGGACATGATCTTCATCCTCGAACTCTAGAGGTCTCTAATTCCTGTTAGAACTGAAGTAAAACGACTGCTGCCATGAGGGAATAGTTGACCGAATCAAGAGTGATCGGTCGCACCCTCCTGTGCATGAGTTATCCTGTGCTGCTTGGGGTTCCCTTTTCACCGACCATGGAAAACCCAACCTGGCTTCATAGTTCAACCACAACATTTTTTCCTAATACCATGAATTTGGGTATGAACTGTGATTGCCCAGTCCATACTCAAACCAACGTTGTAAGGCCTCGACGCTACCACCAAGAGATTCCAACCGAAATTCTTCCCTCGAGGGTCTGACCACACAGTCGACATAAGTGTGATTATTGATTCTCCTCCCAAGGTATCTCCAGACGTGAGGGTCACGTCCATGGCTTACCAAAAACTCTAGGTCGGGAAAAGATTTGTGAAGCAAGGAATGATTCATAAAGACATCCGTTACTACAACATCTAGTAGTGGACACAGACTATCCCTTGAATCATTCTTAGAGCCATCGGGTCACTCTCCTTGACCGCATGCACCCGCACTCTTCCACCGCCCTCCAGCTCCCTGAGCCTGGCGGGGATAACTAAGGCGGGTGGTTATAGAATATTAAGATGTACATCACCTCATGCTGCTCTCCTAGATCTTCCTCCACGTCTACTGCTCCACAGACTCATCTCTCCATAAAGTTTCCTCTTCTTTAAACATTTAACACGCTCGAGTCTCTATGATTGGAGCTGGTTTCCAGTTTCATACTGCACTGTGCAGTCTTCATCCACTCCTGGAGGATCTTCACCTTCCTTTTCTACGATCTGAAAGAGCTGCTAAAATTTCTCCTTTTCCGAAAAGAGAAACTCGGTCTCATCCCCTAGATGAACCATGCCCATTGCCTAATACAGTCAATCCTGACATGAATGACGCATTCACGCGATGGATGACGTCGTAAGGCCTCGACATAACTACTAAGAGATCCAACTGTCAATCTCGCCTCTAAGGGTCGAGTCAAACTGTCATCATCAGTGTGAGGTCACTGGGTCTCCTCTAGTAGAAATCTAGAAAGAGAGGGTCAAGTCAATAGTTTTAACCGGGACCACTCAGTATCAACCAAACAAAAAGGACAGGAAAGAAAACATCACAAAGATAAGTGTCTTTTTATTATTGCAGCTAATAGTACAAAGACATGAATACAACAACAACATGGATCTAGAAGTACAAGGGACATATCCACTAGTTCCTCTCCTATCCACCTGCTCTCGGAGCTCTACTGCCTTGTCCACTACTCGGCTGTTGCTCAAGCACCAGCTGCTGCTTCTGTCTCGGTGGCTCCTCCAATACCCACTGATCAACTGTGCGGGGGGTCGGACAGTCACGTGCCAGGTGACCCTTCCTGCCATAGGAGAAACACTATCCATTTCTGGCATGCCTGTCTCTGACCCCACCCCGGGTGCCCTGCACCACCGATCCTAAAACCCGAGTTCGCCCAAATACTGGTCTGGTCCTCCTGGACCTCTGCATCATCTGTCTACTGCCCACCGATGACTCGGTTACTGATCGAAAAACACGCGGCAAAGGCAGCAGCTCCTGAACACGCTTGGGGTATAGAGCTATTGGCACAAACTCCACCCTGAACAAGGTCTCGAAGTCTTCTCTTGCAAAGGTCATCCTGTCACAAAACTAGAACAAGTGGCTCCACCACCTGCCTACTGCTGCCTGAAGAAGGCTGACAGCAAAGATCACCATGACGTCTACAGGCGTCCCCACTAGCCGGAACACTCTCACCACATCCTCCAGCCAACCCTCAGCTGCCTCCGGGTCCATCTCTCCCCGGAACCTGGGTGGCCTCTAGCGCTGGAACTCGTGCAGTGCACTCAAGTGGCGTGCATTGCCTACTGCTGGGGCTGGTGGAATCGGTGGCCCAATGAATGGTAGTACCGCTGGTGCCTCCGCTGGTGCCTCCGCTGGTTCCTCAACTGCAAGAGGGCCCTATACCGAAGCCCCGTCGCTCGACATGCTGTCAGTACGCACATCCCTCTGGGCTCTAGCTGGTCATCCGAGAAAAGGCATCCTAAAAGAAACAACGTGACATGGTCAAACGATTATACCTGGTGAGATGACCTGGTTTGAGCTGATATTTAAATAAAACTTCTGGAGACACACATGCTATCAGTGTTTTCATGCACAAACTCAGAATTCAGTTGTCAGGGTCCTGGTGTATGGATATGTCGGCCGCCCGCACCAACACTGGACTCCCTGAACTGAAGACGACACTCGGTACCCTTAACTCTATTGCTTCACAGAATGAAAATATCAGAGTTATAAGTTCTGTGGTAGAACCGACTCCTCTGATACAAATTTTCACGACCCGTCCTCGGGGCCTGTGTCGTGACTACCCTGATCCCTCCTTCCATAGGCCCGGGGATGGCGACTAGCACCAAAGGTGTAAATACCGATAACTGGGAAGGAATTTCCTTTATAAAAGTAAACAAAACACCACATAGTACAATCGGAAGTAAAACACTAAGTACAAAAGAATGTGCTGAAAAGTAAATGGGCCAGAATACAAACCCAACTGAATGTACAGCTACAACTGAACGAAAGTATGATAGAAAAAGACAAACAACTGGAAGAAAGGAAGCAGCTCTTGGGTCGTCCCCCTCAGATCCTACCTAAAGGGTAGGTATAGATGGCGCAGCTCCTAGATCGTCCACCAAAGATCCTACCTGAAGGGTAGGTACAGATTGCTTCCTCAACGCTCTCGCCCGTCAACCTCCTCCAAGGGTCGTCTCGCCGTGATGTCCACCTCCGGGTACTGAATCATCATGTATTCCACCTCTGGGTACCGTCCGGTCCTCGAACACTCGGCCACCGTCAGCACTGCCCGTCGTCTGCAACCAGCACAATGAGGATGCAGGTATATCCCGTGCAGGGGTGAGTATAACGATACTCAATAGGGACCCTGAGACCCTCAAGGTCTCACTAAAACCAACAAGGCTTACCAAAAAGATGATCTCAACAGATAACCTCTACTTAGGTATATGCTCATACATATACCTAATTTATCAAGTAACCCATCTCAATCATGAGGAAAACACCAAGATCACGAAATCAACAGATAACCACTACCCAGGTATATGACCATACATATACGTATGTTATCAAGTGACCCATCTCAATCATGTGGTAAACACAAAGGTCAAAAGTCTCAGCTCAAACCAGGATTTTCATTATCGAAACTATGATTGCTGAAGAGCCCCGTCTCTGGAGTGTACAGTGGTCCTGTCACGACTCCGAGGTACTTCTCACTAACCTAAGACTACTGAGGTACTCCTCTTGTCCAGTACCACGGGTCAGCCACCCAAACACATTAGTGCTTCCTGCCGGGGTATGCCGCCCAAACACTGTAGTGCACACCCCCTAGTAGCCTGTTGAGGTACTCTCCAGAAGAGTACCGCGGGTATGCACTATCACACAGGTTGTTCTCCATCCACCATGGGTCTGCACCTCACAAAGTAGTGCTCTGTCCACTGGGCTAGTCGACTCACTCCAAGTCGAGTCGGTCAAGAAGTCGTCAGGTCTCAGTCGGCTGCACGGTCTCCGTACTCCGCACGCTCATCTCTCGGAGGGTCCGCTCCAAGAGCTACAGGTCGATACTCCAAATATCTCAAAGTCCCATGAAGAAGTATCTCAATGGACCGCCTCATCATAGGGTTCTAAACTCAACAAACGTCCTGTCAATCGAACGTGCGGTCTGTGAGTTATCATCTTTTCTGTTCCAGGGGCCCGGATGGATTTCGGGTACAATCCAACCCGGCCACTATCCAACTACATCCAAAACTCGGGCGAAGTATGCCAAAAGTTCTGTATCATCATCAGGAATTGAATGAGATAGACGACGCGTCAATCAAACACCTTGTCTATGAGTTATTGGCTTTTTTCGTTCTAGGGGCCCGATTGGTTTCGTGAGCGAACCAACCCGACCGCACTCCTACGACATCCAAACCTCGAGCGGAGTAAGACAAAATATCCGTCTCACATAAAGGAATCTATCAAAGTCGACGACACTTCAATCGGACGTTCAGAGATCAAGATATGAGAATTTTCGCTCCGAGGGCCCAGTTGGTTTCGTGTGCGAACCAACCCGGCCGAACAGAAAGTATTCCGAAACCTTCATTGCGATATACCGAAACGACTATCTCGATCCAAAGATCGCATCGCAACTAACGGTATGTTGATCAGAGGTCCTTAGCCCAACATATGGGCATTTTACAGAAAGTGATCCGAAAACGGGGGTTTTTGGCCCGCACCGCCCCGGCCCGAGGCCCCCTGTGTCAGCCCGAACCGGGTCGGACCCAGCTGGGCCCGGTCCGGCCCGACCGCGCCGAAGTCACCGAGTGGGGGGGGGGGGTGCACAGACCACCCTCACCATTGATTGAGGTCGGCGGTGGATCTGCCGTCACCAATATTCCGACGGCGCGCTCAGGCGCCGCCGCCTCCTAACGGCCGGATGGCTGCAGCCGCCGCCCCGGTCGCCGGCAGCGCCGCGCCGGCGACCCGCGCCTCCGGGTGTTTTCGCAGGCCACTGGAGTTTCTCCGGTGGTCCGTTTTAAAAACCATCTTAGCCGGTGTTCATCTCGGGTCTCGAACTTTACTGTGCAAGCCTCAAAAATACTTTGCGGCCCCGTTTGTCGTCTCCCATCAATCCACATGTCAATTACCAAAACGTACCGTCCTTGTGGTTTTCCGGCGCGACGCGATGGTGCCATGCCCCTTCACCGTGACCCGACTCCGGCCGCGGTTCTTTTTCAGATCTTTGACATGGCACGACGGCGCTGCAGAATTGGTTCAAAAATTTGAATGCGCCGCGTGACGACGTCGCACATTCTTGCCGCTCAATCCCACGCGGTTCGATGGCACCGCGTCACTTTCATTTGATCCTCAATAACAAGAAAAACAATAGGGAGGGGGCGATCGTCTTTATGCGGTCTGGCCTCCTCCCGTTAACTGATATCATGCGGTCCAAATAAACGCGGATAAAAGACGGAAGAGAATAGCGTAAGGAAAAATCATGTAAAACCCCTACCACGAGCGAGCTTGAATAGAGGTTTGTTGAACGAGGATTCATCGCGGAAAGAGACGTCGCGGAAGGAGACATCGTGGAAGAAGACGTCGCGGAAGAAGACGTCGCGGAAGAACCGTCGCGGTAAAAGGTGTTGTGTAGTCGGTCACCGAGGACTCGGTGTTCTTCGACGAAGTTCGATGCGTTCTTCACGTTCTTCGTGTTCTTTGATGAAGAAGATGAAGAACTCTAGGTTTCCTTAGCTTTTCTCCCCAAACCTTTCAAGCAACAAAGGTTCCAACCCCAGAATAAAATAATGTTGCCTCTTATTTTATTAACATAACAAATATTTCAATTTAGAGAGTTTAAAATTCAAATAACCACACTTAACTCACTTAATTAATAACATAAGTTATTAAAATGAAGTTGTCAAATATTAAACGTGAGTTGAGGGGGGTTAAAGAATGTGAAGAGTTATGGAAGTTTAGGGAAGGTGAAGGGGTAGGGTTCGTGTGGGCCCCACCACCTTCATAACCTCCCTTGGGAAGTTGGGTAGTTACCCAACATCCAACCAAATCCTAATCCACTTAGTTAAAATAAAAATTGTAGTTTAATTTTTATTTCAACTTCCAAAAATTCTAACAACTTACCACGTGTAAATGCAACTTCGGAAGTGGAATTCCTAAGCAATTATCGGCACTACGGTTCCATCAGTGCCCTTAGAATTCAATTCCAAGCACTGGTTCAAAAGATAAGAATTCTCACTCGTTCGTTCACTGAACGTACCCGAGCCAAATTTCAGAAAATGATTACGGGCACACTGGGCCTCGGAATCAGGCGCCATCAAAAACTGCGTTCTTGTAAAATTCCAAAGAAAATGAAGACAAAAATTTCCTTGAAATTTCCGGGTCTTTACAAACAGGTCTCATGAGACAAAAATGTTAGATATAATACTTTCATGTATGTTTCTAAGAAGAATTAGATGGGATTCTACCCACAGACATGAACCGTCTTGTGAATGTTCTTTATGGTAGTGCATTGTGTGATAGAAACAATAAATCCAATTAATAATAATTTTCATTCATTGAGTACTCAATAAATCTACGACTATATATTTTAAATATGATAAAATCATTGAATATGAATCTATATCAGTGTATTAATTAATAGGAATGGGATTTTCAGTTATTTACCTTGTCATATTGATTATTCCATATGGATTATAAATACACTTATTATCGATTAATTTTTTTAATTGTATGCAACCCTTATTGATCATTTTGTCTCACCATTTTATTTATTTTCCTTCCCAAGTTATGAAGATGAATTCATTGAATATGTGCTAAGGAGGAATTTTATTTTCTATCTGTATGTTCTATGATTACTTATAAATGAAACAAGGAATACATGTTGGGATTTTATTCTTAAATACCACTAAACTGATTTATCCTTTGGGTTGTAATATGTTATATCCATTCTATTTTAATAAAATAATCACTAACTCTGGGATACTAGGGTTCGGGGTTATACAAATATTAGATGGATATTTAATAAAAAAATTAATATAGTGATCAATGGATTCATGAAAAAATATGATTTATGTAGGGTTTGGGATCCTCTTGGAGCTTATAATATGATTTCCTTTCCATCTTAGAACAATATATTGACATGAATTATCTCATTAAGTATCTCAGTACTACTTAAATATAAAATTCATATAATTATCAACTCCATAAAAAAAATAAATCTAATTATATAAATATCTCAATGATATCATAATATATCAAATACCTAATTCACATTTTTATCATATTTCAATGAGAATTGTGAGCTATCATGTAATAGGATTTCTTAGAAAATTATCTATATTCATGGACACTATTCTCTATTGGGTACCATGATAATTTGTGGAACACAATTCCATGCTCTAAAACCAAAATTATGATGAATGGGATTTATATAACCTCCAAGTAAAGGTGAATAATAATATTTAAATTCCATGTAGATTGGTAGAGATATAGGGGATCCCATAGATCATTAACTAAAATCATTTTTAGTTGTGTTTTGTCTCAATTTTTTTGTGCATCACATCATTTACCATAAATTTGCATACTCCAAAGAAATTCGGTTTAATATTTTCAATAATAACCCTACATTGATATTATCATTATATAATGAATAAAATTCATAAATTTTTTTTTAATTTTGAAATCTCATTATTCATTATTAATAGTTTTGAATTTAAAATTAATTTTATTGTTCTCATTAATTTTTAGAAAACTAAATTAACCACCCCCCATACATTTATCTATGATAAAAAATTGTAATGAAAGGGATTAATTTGGAAAAAATATCAATTGATTTTATAATAAAATATTCAAATTTATATATTTAAAATATTAATCAGTTTCAAATATTGATTTACATTTTATAGAACCTGATTGACAATTGCATGCTTGAATATTTTATGTCAATAATTATTCCAATTGGATGAATAGATTTTATCATTTCTGTATATAAATATTTACCCATTTTTTAAAATGAAAAATCATTAGTACATTTTAAATAATGAAGCATATGAAAATTGGATTTCTATTGATGTTGTAAATTTTACCCATAATATTAATAATATGAATTTATGAAATTTTGGTTTTGATATAAATGATTTTGATCATGTTTCCAGTAGAAAATATTGTTATGATATTTTGAAGTTGTTATTAGTCAATCATAAAATCATGAATAATGTAAAAGATTCTACATTGGATATGTATCATCATTATTTTTAATGATTTAATAAACATTTTAATAAATATATTACCATTATTATTATAGTGTTTAGTAGCATTTGATAAAATATAATGTCCCTCAATAATGATTTGTTGAGAAAAACACTCAAAAATAAAATCATATATATGTTACCTACCATTTGGGATACCAAATTCACAACCATTCCTGAAACCAATGATATAAAGAAGATAGAGGTTGATGAACCCACTAAAGCCATAATTAAATCAAAAAATAAATATTATGTGAAAAGAATTAATTTTGTTGAAAGATATAGATAAAGTCCAAAAAAATCCACAACCATTAAAACTGTAATTGAAAAATCATTCAAATGTCTGGTTTTAAATTTTTATCAAATATCCACTAAAATGAATAATTTCATCAAAAAGAAGAAATTATATAAATGATACGAAATTATAATTCGAATTATTGACTCAGAGGTGACATGATTGAAAAAGAAAAAAATGTAAAATCAAGGTAATGGTCCTTTTCTAGAAGAAGAAAATAAAGGTAAAGAAACAAGGGAAAAAGATATTCACTTTTTTAACAGAGAGTGAATGTGACGGGTCCATGGAATCAATTTACTCATCTACCTCATGTAACTAATTGGACATGTGGCTTGTGGAAAATTTATTGTGGATATGAGTATAATACCCATATTCTATTCTATTCCTCTTCCACTTCATCAACCAATTAACCTCCATTATATTTTTCTTCATGATCCTCCATTAAATATAACTATAAAGAACTAAAATATACTTTAGATTAGATTCAAAATTGTTTTCATTGAAATAATTCTTATATAAAAATATAGAAAATAAAAACTAAGGATATTATTCATGAAAAACATCAAGTAGATGAATATAATGATCTTCTTGTGAATGGAAAATAATTAGTATCCCCTAATGTAAAAATATCAATAAGATATTAATAAACACATATCGATCATCAATGATCTCAAATAATCTCTTTCCAAATTATGAAAAAGTGTAAAAATTTGAATAAATTTATTGATTCCTAATGATTTTGAAAATAAATATCTCTCCTTGGATTATCTAATCATGAAAAAACCTCAAAAATACATTCTATAAATACATTTGTGTATAGTTTCTTACAATAATATTTTTCCAATTAATGTAAAATGATGGGATATAAAATTATTAATCTCTGTAAAAAATTTATGTCATGGGAGACAATAAAAAATAAATTATTCATATAATTTTTATAAAATAAAACCTCATTCATTGTAAATATATAATCATAAATCATTGATGTGTAAAATAAAAAAAAATACCATTTTAATTTCCGTATAAAAACCTAATGTTTTTTAATATTTTAGAAAAATGGTCCTAAAAAAACTTATGATGAAATATAGTATATCTATATTGGTTTCCCAAGACACATGTGTGAAGACCTATCTGGATTTAATAAAATATATAAACTAGAAGAGTAACATCCCCCCCTCTTTTTTGTCTTGATAAGGAGGTGATGTGTTACTAGGACATAAGAGACATCACCAAAATGAAAAAGGCTACTAAAAATATCAAAATCATTTCAATACATATGGGGGATGATTTAAAAATTAAGAATAAAACTACTATTCCAACATAACTAAACCAAACAAACAACTCTATGATGCATGATAAAAAATAACAACCCCTCAACCAATTATTTTATTTCAAAACCCACCAAATTTTACTCCAATGTATGGAAATATAACATTATATTAAATAGAAGAAGATGAATAATGAATCCCCAAAATGACCATGAGACTTATTTCTCTACAACATCCATGATACAACATCTCCAAACAACCCAAGTATCACAATGTATTGATATATATGGGTGATACATAACCTTCCCGTGTTTCATTAGTTAACATCTTAAAAAGCACCAAAGTTCCAAAGTAGGTGTCAGTACTAAAATTAAATAGGTTTTACCCAATGGATGTGATACTCACTCCTCTATAATATAATGGCTATAAAAATTAATAAAAAATTATATGAAATTATTCACAAAACTATTTATAAAAAAATATAAGCAACTCCAAAATGTTGTTTATAGGCAAATATAAATAAGTTCCATGACACCCAATTTTTCATCCAAAAATATATTTTTAATGAAAAAAACCATCCAATGCTTGGAATTCATTTCTCTATCTCCATTTTTTTATAACCATTCCATTCATTTTATCCACACAACCAACCAATATTGTAACCTATTCCTCCATATAATAACGAGTGGTATGCCAGCTTTTCAAAAATTCGTCACCTATTGAACCATTTAGAAAGGAGAGATCCATAATCCTTATATATCCTAGTAATGATGGGGGATAACCCTTGCCTTTATTCCTCCTAAATTCACATGAACATACGCATATCCATTATTCCAAAAACTTATGCCCAAAACAACCATTTCATCATTTTCCCAATAAAACCATTCTTTTCATGATAAAAATTAAACAAACCAATTAAAATAAACCATACAAAATTCATTTCAATGAAAACATATTTTTATTGAATATACTTTAATTATTCACTTTACACAATTCTATAAAAAATGTTTATTTAAAATTAACATTTTAAAACCAACCAATGCGCTTTTGTAACAACACCCAATTCCAATGTTTCCTAAAAAAATCAATGAAGATGGTTTTAGAAAATAATTATATAGCCAATTCATAAAACATTTCAGCCAAATTAATCAATTTTAAATCCATCAAACTAGTTCTTTAAATAATAGTAGAGAGTGAATACAAATATGCGATGCGCTTTTGAAAAACAATATACAACATGAAAAACTTCAAGAAAACATGTTCAATATCCATGAAACTATCTAATATATCATCTTCTATTTTCATCAATACCAAAAAAAATTATTAAATGGAATCTATAACCTAATATCTAACCACATCAAGAATATATCAATGTAAATGAGAATAGGGTTGAAGTAGATCTAATAAAAATGCCGAGAATGATGAAGAGAGAACACTTAACATCAGGAATCATCTTCTAATCACCATGTGAGTCCTTCAAAACACCACCAGATTTATTGGGAACACTCCTTCAACATTGTGGAAGAAATAAATCATGTTACGTCATTATAAGAGGGAAAACAATATACTTATGGGGAAAAATATTTTAGATCCACATTTTTATGATATATCTTGGATCCCACGAATGGTTTAGTTACTCGATTACGAAAAACATGTGAAAACCATGATTTAGACACTTCTATAATGATTATCATCAAATAATTACCTCACAAAATCTCTATAAATGTGTTCCAACTATGTTAAACCCCATTATTTTAAATGTCTATCTCCATTTTTCAAAGAGCATAGTTTCTCCTAGGGTGTCCCTTAGTTTGTACAAACCATGAACGCCATGTGTTCCTTCCAATTATCCCAGAAACATATTTAATAGTCTCCAAAAATTTAAAAAATTCTCACATATTCTTTATATACATAAAGTCCTAAAGAAAGGGTATCTTTACAAAAACCAAGGTGTGCTAGATTCTTCCCACAATTAGTATATCCATCCAAAAAAGTATAAAATACATTATTTCCCTAAATTTGTTCCAAGAATTTCTATTTCATTTCCTTATCATGTTACCTTGTCTCTTCCTTTAGTTGACTATGTTTCTTAAAAATCCATACCTAATGATTCATTTTCTAACCAAGTCATGCACTTGTCTATCCAAAATCGGCACCGCGATATGACCAAATGACACATCCACCTCTTTGTCTATGTGGTCACATCTGATCACATGGATAGGATTAGGTTGATACTCTTTCAAGTGCCATACATCGAAAAACTTATGCACTGTACTGAACCATGGGGGCAATGCCAATAGATGTTCCATCAATCAAACTAGTTTTAGTATCTCCAAGGGAATATGTATCGAGTAGATCACTTTCCATGATTCCAAAATCATTGATGACCAGGCCTCAGATAAATATTTAAGAACACATTAGCACTCACCATGAACAAAAACATAAAACTATGATGATCCACATATGATTTCTAATGACTTCGAGTCATATCCATTCATTTCCAAATCAACTAAATCTTCTCCATTGTTATTTAGACATGGATTATCCCAATTAGTGAAGTCTGACCTGCTTCAATCCAACACAGATGAGGATGACAAGGATTCCTATAAAATGCCTCAAATTGATCCATATATATCAATTTTAGATAGCCTTTTTTAAATGATAACATCCCTGAGTGTATTATCTCTTCCCACGATAAACCAAAATCCATTACACAAGCCCATAGAATGTCTTCCAACATTTGTATCGTCATTTCAGATGGCTAATATGAATGGGGACGATACGTCAAACTCATTGTCAACTAATTCCCATGATCTTTCTATATGGATTCTCCAAAAAAAGGGATGGGATCCATAGATCTCAATCTAAGACTAGTGAAATATGAATGTCATTTCTCCTTACCTCTTCACATATATAGATTTTTGATAGATATTCCAATGTATTAGATTCACCAATATGGATGAAATGAGAACATTTAGTAAGATGATCCATAATCACCCGTATAGAATCGTGTTTCCCAATCTTTCATTAATGGCATATAACAAAATTCATGTCTAGTTGTTCCCATTTCCAAATTGGGATGGGTAAGGACTTCATCATAACTTCTAGTCACTTATTATCTAACGTAAATTTCTGACAAGATGAGAACTTTGAATCCAACTCAGCCACCTTCTACATTAATACCAATCCAACAAAATTGTGATTTCAACAACTTATACGTTTTCTGTATTCTAAGATTAAGAAACCATCGGAAATGGTGTAAACCAAAATGACATTTTTCTAGAAAAAGAATAAGTACAACAATCCAATTTTTATGCCAAAACAGGGAACACCCATCTAGTTTCCATCCCTCATTGGTCTTCCTACCATTGAGTATTGAACACATACATATGCATTTGGAAATAGATTTTTTTTCCTCTTGTACCATCTTTAACAAATGAGGAACTACATAAACTGAGAAGAAATCAACAACTTTGACTTTTTCATCACATTCCAAGTGAATTTTGACTTATACTGACATCAACTGCAACTCAAATAGGTCTTAATTTTCTTACTGTGCATATGAATTTATTCTTAGCTCATTGGTCAGTGAATTTATTTTACATGGTGTATACATCAAGTCAATGTCGAACATCTATAGATACTCTATCCATATTATTTACCTCAGATTCAAGTGTTGTTATGAGAAAATATAGTTCATGATCTTTTAATATATGAGCAAAATAAATTTATCACTAAAGTTGTAATGACACCTAGTATATAAGGCATCATGAACTGATCCTAAATCCAAATTTTGTGGTAGGTAATTCTTTTCTTGCACCCTTAACTACCTTAAGTCATAAGCCACAATAGATCCCCCTTTCTTGAGAATGCATCCCACTCAAGATCCCAAATCATCACAATAAAACCCATACACTAATCTTGATTCTAGAAAAGTCAAGATATGTGCTGATCTAAGATGTAAATTCAGATCTTGGAATGATTTATGTCATTCATCAATCAATTAAAATGGAACGTGTGTCTTTTTCAAATCTATTATAGGTGATTTTAATCGTGATTTGTCATGAACAAAGTGTTGATAATAAATAGAGATACCAAGAAATCATTGTATCTCAATGATGTTATTTTGAAATGCTCTAGAGATAAAAGCATTTCTATTCTACTGGTCATTAAAGAAAACTTTTTTAGAAAATACATGTCCCTAAAAGTGTAATTATTATATTCAAAAAATCAGCTTACGATAATTTTGATTACAAATGAAGGTCTCCCAATATTTCCAACAATGTTTCCAGTTGTTGCTTAGGCTCAACCATTTTCCATGAATACACTAGTATTTCATCCTCAAACACCACAATAAAAGAAGACAAATATCTATGAAATATTTGATTTAACAATTCCATAAATACTACTAATGAATTTTTAATACTAAAAGGTATTACCCAAAATTAGTAATTTCCATATCTGCTTCTGAATATTATTTTCAGAAAATCTGCCTTCTGAACATGAAAATGGTGATATCCTAATCACAACTAAATATTATAGAATAACTGACCTCGCCTCACAAAATATAAATAAACCATTAATGTGTGGAAGTGGATATTTTTCCTTTCTCGTAACATGGTTAATATAATAATAATCGATACAAATACTTATATTTAAATCTTCTTTGATCATGAAAAAGACTGCTGCTTCCCATAGAGATGTGCTTGCTCAAATGAAACCCATTCTTACATGTGCTTCAAAATTAAATTTTAACTCCATATATTCTATTGGTTCCATACAATAATTAGAAAGTGTGATTGTTCAAGTCCATGGGAGAATATCAATCATAAACACCACTTCACTTACCAGTAGAAACCCCAAGACGGTTCGGGGAAACACATCAGAAAACTGATCAACAACTTCTAGGAAACTACTATTCTTTATCTCTTCTATTTATTCAAATAAAAACTCCACCAACTGGTAAAATATTTTTCCCACTATTCATTTCAACAAACATGTTACATGTATCATTATAACCCTTTCTCATCTGATGATATCTCTAACACTATCTTCATTTATGAAACTAAGTGATCTTAAATAATACTCAAGGTGTTCCTTTCACATTTTCATAAAATCTATACCTAGTATTACATCATATATATCCATATCAAACACTTATATGTCAAGATTTAGTTCATCTCCATTAATAGGTATAGAAAATTCTCAACATAAAAAGGCTCTACATTTTATTTTTACAAGTGGAGTCTGAGGTATTATCCTATAATTCATCATCCCATGTTTCAAACATATAAAATCAACATCATGACAATAAATGAATGAATGTGATGCACCATTATCGCACAATACTTTCTTAAGGAGAGAATTCAAAATAATTACACCTCTCACCATAGATGGTCCCACTTGATCACCAACAATCACCTATTTAAATCCATATAATTGTTTCTTCATTTTACTTTTTTCTTTGGGTAACTTCTGATATTTCCCTTATTGATGGGTAATTGTAATCTAAGAACCACCATGGATTGCTCGGATCTACTAATTATATTGATTCTAATATCCTCTCCACATCTATCCATATGAGGCTTGTGACAACTGAGAAGTGTCTCTAGCACCTAAGCTCAGAGAATTGTAACAATAACACTAATGATTCCCCAAATAGTGGAATTTATGGAATTATCTAGGTGGTTTTTGAAATTGTTGCATCATGTGGTTGAAAAAAACCACAATAAAAACATCAAGGCTTTCTCATTCGATTTTTATAATGATTCGCTAATTTAGATTTTGGAATTTAATTTCCACTCCCATCCTAGATGTAGGTATCATGCTTCTGATTCTCCCAATATTATACTTCACATCATTTCCCATAGGTATCATTGTACTTCCTCCTCCCATAAGTCATAAGATTTCTCATTCATCCATGGTCTCTCTATTCACAATCTAAGTATAGTACGTGATAAAGAGAAAAAATATTTCCAAGTGAATCTGTTGTATTATCCCTTATTAAATGATGTGTTCCTTAACGTAAACATTAGCATCAACCACCTGTGAAAAGGGAACTAAATTCATGAATTTATATATATACTCAGTTATATAGGTACTTTCCTACTCCAGGCTAAATAATTTTGGTCTTTGTTGATTCTTGGACATGTGATGTTAGAATATTTTGTTAAACATATCCACAAAATCATCCCAACTAAGTCCTAGATCCACATTAACATCTATTTATAGACCACTACTGATCTGAAATATCCTATAACATATACATGTCTAGATTGAATTTCATATTTTTAAGGATTTGATGAAATTTATGTTAAGATTCATCTTGATAAGCCACACATCTAACTTTTTGGGTTTAGAATCACCAAAGATGATGGGTGGATTCTATTTCAGGAATGGGATAGAATGACCCAATATTCTTGGATCATCCCTCTCGCTCACTATTTCCATAGCCTGAAACGTTTGAAATATACTATGGACTAGTTATTGGTTCACCTGTTTCCTAGGTGAAACCATATTTTCCATGGCTTCTTGTTGGTTTCTATGACAGTTACCATGTTCCATTTTCTAAACAAACAAAGACACCATAAGTTTCACTCATTATCAATTGAGGGATTATCATTTCATGTTATATCACATAAACTATCACAACATGGTTTTCCAAAATCAACCTTTTCTAGGTTTGACTATCTTCGATAGATTTTCTACTAGCTTTTGAAATCTAAACCATTTTCAATGTAGACTATGTATTCTTTTCCTGAAGTCATTCATTTGAAAATAATGATACATTTTTCAAAATTTAATATTTGATCACCAAATCATATATCATTACTCCAAATGAAATATCAAATCCCAGTGGGAATTTATTCTTATAATGAATGTCATGATTATATCATTGGATAATCCAATGAAAATGGGAATCAAATATACTATATGTATTTATAAATAACATATATACACAAATCCCTTGTATCTTGATTTTTTGCATAATAACGATAACTATGTATTTTATTTTCAATATTTCATGTCCCAAAAAACCTATTCATTTCAATGTTCCCAACATAAGGAATATAAAAGAATGAATTCAATGGTAAAACCAAGAAAATCAATCACCTCTTATTCCAAAAGTATGGGGTAAATAGATAACACGTATCTTCTACTCACATTCAACAAAAAAAACTAATATCAATTATAACATCCCACCACTTATCATTGACATTATAAGGTTATGAGGAATTACTATTCATTATGTGACATCACCAAGATGCCAGTGTCCATGTATAAATGCTGAAGGGTTTCATTACATTTGAGGTACGATTTAACCTTTATAAATATAAGAACTAATCTGATAAAACTAAACCAAACAAACCTTTATTTGATACATGATAAAAATAATAACAACTTAAACAATTCTTGTATATCAAAACCCACCAATGTTTAATAAAACTGATCCAAACTAAATCTCAATGAAAAAAATGATTAATAAATCTCCACAATGAATATAATTTTTCATGTTCCAAAAGCTCTATCCTCCAATATCATCAAATATCTAAAGCGTCACAAACTAGTGTCAAAGATGTGTGATACATTACCTTTTCCCATGTCCTGATTGATGATATCAACAAAAGCACCAAATTTACAAAGTAGCAGTGACTGCTAAAACATAGTATGTTTTATCCAATGACTTCCCTAATCACACCACTTGAATAGAAATATTAGTAACATTTATATAATACATTTTATATGACACAATCCCAAAATTACATTATAACAAAATATAAAAAAACTTCTTAATACTGTTAATAACGAAATATAGACAAGTTCCACGTCACCCATCTCTCCAGGAAAATCTATTTTCATGGAAACAACCAACCAATTATTTTAATTCATTTACAAATATCCATTTTTTCATAACCATTACATTTAACCCTTCCCAACAACTAACCAAGCATGTTAGATGGACCTGTCTATACTCGTGAGCAGTGATTCATCCTTTCACTAAGCTTTTACTTAGTAAATCATTTTGGTGGGGGATATCCTTAACCAATATACATTCGACTAACAATGGGGGATAATACATACCCATATCCATCTAGAATACACATGAACATGAAAAATCCTTTTTTCTAAAAACCATTTCCAAAAATAGCCATTTTAACATTTTCAACATAACCATTATTTTAATAAAAACATGTAAAAAACTAATTAAAATCAACCATCCATAAATAATGTCAATAACATAATACCTTTTGTAAGAAATATTTTTTAATCCCTTACCCAAATCAAGATATGTTTTCTATTTAATATCATCGTATTAAAATATCCCAAAACACTTTTATAAGTATATACAATTCCCATGTTTCCACAAAGCCTCACTCAAAAGGGTTTATAAAAAAGAAGACATGTCATAATTAAAATAAATATCACAAAAAATAATCATTTTGAAATAAATTCATTCAGTTAATGAAAAAGGAGTCGAGAGTGAATCAATCTACATTGAGAGTTTTGAATAAAATGATAAACGACAAAAAAAGTCACAAAAATTGATTAATCACCACGAACCCACAATTGATATCTTCCCCTATCATCATCAGGACCAAAAAAAATCATATTTTTCATATATAAAATCATATCTACCCATTATTGCTTGTATTGCGGAGAAAAATAGAAGAAGTTGAAGTATATCTAAGATAATCATCATGAACGATGAAGAACAAACACTTACTATGAGGAATTGGCTTCTACTCACCCTCTAAAGCCTTCAGATCACCTCTAGATAAATGGGAGAACCTTTATTAAAATTTGGGTTAGAAAATTTTTTATTTAGTCTTCTATATGAGTTAAAACTCTACACATAAAGAAAAAAACTCATTGGACGATCCTTTTAGGATCTATCTTTGAACCTACACAGGGTTTAGTCGCACGGTTAGGCTAATTGTGTGATAACCATGCATTAACCACTTCTGTAATTATTAACCTCGCATGGTCATCTCACATAGTGTTTATAACCATGCTCCAACTGTCCCAAATACATTTTTTCAAAAATTACGTATCCATTTTTCAAATAAGATGATTTCTCCTTGGTTATCACATAGTTTGGGCAAACCATGCTCCACCCATGTGCCTTCCCTTTATCTAAAAAAATTAATGTTCTCCAAAATCAAAAAACGAATCAACCATATACATTATATACATGAAGTAATATGGAAGGTGCTACTTACCAATGTCTAGGGGTCCTACAAGGAGTTTTTTTCACAATAAATGATAATTCTAAGGGTATGGTAATCGTTGAATGTACAATCCATTTTTATAGATCAACTCTCATCAAACATTTTATTAACAAATAGATAGAATCAAAAATTATTATGAATTTGTTATCAACATAATATTATTTTTATAATATCTACTAATAGTAATTTTTTTAAATCATTTATGTTTGATTAGGAAAATTTTATTTAGCTAATATCATTTCCAAATTGTTTATACAATCTATTTGAAGGTTTTTCTAGATCAAATTTCAATTGTTTAGGTGAGGATGTTAGTGACTCATTCCTTATGCATAGAAGCATTATTAATTATTGTAAATAATCTATAGTGATTAAAATATATTATCAACTAGTAAAATATTTTCCGAAATTTCATTTCAATAATAACACAGTTTGGGAATAATGCCAATATGGTAAGAAAAAATCAACTTTTAAATATGAAAAATGAATTTCATATTAAAAATATCTTGATTTAATTAATCATGATCATCATGGTATTTCTAAAATTTAATTTCCCAGTGGATAATCATAAAATATTTAAATTATTAGTGACATTAAAAAATTCACATGGGAATTCTTATTATATCATAAAAGTTAAACATGAAAATCCTTCATCTTGTTTTATTAAATGGTTAGAAATAAAGAAATAAAAATATTATTTCATTTCCTAGTGATCATGGAAGAAACTTTTACATATTCAAATTTAATTAATTTTTTATGAGTCATCTTATAATTATTCTTTTTCTTCTCCTTGAACCACTAATCAAAATAGTCTGTTATAGAGGTGAAATAAAACTATCATATAAATTAGTAAAACTTTATTAAAAAAACTTTATTTTTCAAAAAAATTTATAGGATATTAATTTAATGTTATATATCATTAATCATATTCATAGAAATCTGTTTCACTGAAGAAACCCTCTGTTCATTATAATAATGAAAATACAGAAATAAATTTTTTGTTGAAATTTGATTTATTTTATACACAAAAAAATCATGTAATTATTGATTCTAAATATGAAGACTGTGTCATTATTGTTGAAGAAAACATATAAAATGAATAACATCTATTTAAAATATAACTATAATGATGGAAGAATCATTCCATGATATTTTTGGAAAATGTTATGCCAACTGTTTTTTTTAAATTTTAAATTAATTGAAACTATTAAATAAATTAAATTTTAGATGAACATAAATATCATTGAAATTAATCATCTAATGCTATAATGAAAATATAAATACCATCATTTTAAATTTAATTTGGTTGTGGGTATGAGGAAACTCAAACTACGTGATTTGTCTATGCAATGGTCGACCACCCTACCATTGTATCTGATAAAGAAACACAAAACCATAAAAATGAATTTTTTGTTCTATTCAAGAAATTATAACTATATAAATTAAATATAAATGATGTATCTAACCTATTTGAAATAATTATTGATAATACTATCAAGGGATCTTAAATGTATTTTGCAAATTGTTTCGCATCCTTGCTAATATCACTAGAAACAATTTTCATTTAGTTTCTAAAGGATATGTCAAATAAGAAGGAATATACTATTCTAAAAACATTTCACTTATCAATAAGAAATAATCTAATAGATTTTTTTTAGTATGAACGTATCTTCTAAATATCAAAATCCTTCAAATTGATTTAAAATTCACAATTTTAAAGGGTTTCATTAACAAAATATTTTATAGAAAAACAACATTGTTTTGAAAATACCTGTTTTCATTTTAAATATTAAATTTGTCTTAATATAATTATTGTTTAAAACATATACCTTAGGCTTGTTATTAAGGTATTTACTGTTATATTTTATTAAATTGTTTTAAATTATGAAATTCAGATTAGCCTCTTTTTCTAAAACACAACATAAATGATTTGTAAATAACTCAAATATACATGGATAATATATTTTAAAGCTCCACAAATGATTTTATTATTTTAACATTTTTTTATTTTAAAAAGGAATATGAAATTTCCTAAATTGGTTAACAAAATTTCATTCATAGATTTCTAATTTCTCAAATAAATGATCAAATCATTTTAAACCAAAAAAACATACTTATGAAAAATTAATTCTATTCAAAGGGGATAATGGAAAAGAAATTTTCATTACTATATGTAAAATGTATAATTCCATTAGAATGAAAAAAAATTGTAGGAAAAAATGTATAGTATTATGGTTGGTGTCTAACATTACCTTATTATGAATCATCATGATATCTTATTTATTCTTTTTCTTTCTGATCTTTTTTAAATCTTATATAAAATAATATTATATTAAATTTATACAATGGAATTATCATAATATTAAATTATAAAAAATCTATTACTATTTTATTTTAAATGATCCTCTTTTGAATTACCATATTTTAACCATTCATATTTTTATGGTTTCTAACTTGCATTGAAAAATACATGTGGGACAGGACACCTAATTTGAAAATAACACATCTCAATGAGTATAAAGAAGTTTAAATCAGTTTCACTACCTACATATGTGGATAATATATATAGGTAATGAATGTTATTATATAGTAATTCTATGAATAGAAAACACACTCTTATATTTTGGGTATATATATGACCATATCCCTATCAAGGTCACAATAATAGTGCCATAAATATCACTAATATAGTTATACAACACACATTCATTGACACATTTACAATATATTTAATTTTTAAGAGATTACATATAATGTGGTGATATATTATTATCTTTTATCAAACTCAATATAAATATGCTGATATTTTTTTCTTAACAATATCCCTTAAAATTTAAAATTAATTAATGTAAAATTAGTAATTTCATTTTTGTGAAATTATTAATTTTATATATGGATACCTATGTAATAATGTTTTTCTTTTTTAATTTTTTAATTTTTTTAATTTCTCATTTTATAATTTTTCTCTTATTATATATAATCCATTTATATCAATTAATCTATCAATTTAAAAGGATGTTTTTATCTTTTCTAAATTTTTAATTTTCTTTAATAGATAACATAATTTTTAGATTAAGTTTTTAATAAAAAAATTAATATTATTATTATATTAAAAGTTATAATTTATAATTTTAGAACATTCCAGAAGTACTAAATTCTATATTTTGAAAAAATATTTTATAAAACAACTTTTAAGTATAAAGTATTTTTAAAAGAAAAATACATTTATATGTCATAATTAAATTAAATATTTGGTAAATATTTGTTGTATATACATGTATATCTATCTTAATTCTTGATATACCATTTATGAAATAGTAACCACAATGGAATTAATGTAATTAATTCACATTCAATGTACATTGATATTTGAAGAATATTCAAGAACTCCTTATATTTTTCCCTTGTTTTCTTTATGAATTGTTTTAGAATTTGGATATAAATAATTTTTTCAAAATAAATTTATTTTGGGTTTAAAAAATATATTTTCTGATTTCTCTATTTTATCAAATATTTTCATATATTTTGGAATATTCATACAATCCTTATTTTCCCCTTTTTTATTATCAATATTTGGATTATAATTTTTTTAAAAAAAATAATGGGTGAAATTTTTTTATTGTCTTATTTGATATAAAATGGGGAGAAATAATATAAAAGTGTATTCACAATAGAATATTTGTTTTCTTATTTTGGATGTTTTTAAATTTGTAAATGTTTTTTAAAATTATAGTAAATAATTTTTTATAGAAGTTGATTTAATGAAATTTTTATCAATTTGATATTGATGGATAGTTCATAGTATGTTTATTTATTTTTCTTCTTCAGAATACTGGTTATATTTTAACAATAATTGATATCAATATTATATTTCCTTCTCTAAAAATATTCACGTAATTATCATTTATATATTTTTTTGTGTGATAATCACAGTGGGTGTGTTTATCTATCTCTCCCGTGAAAATTTTATGATCAAATTAAATCAACTCAATTTTTATTTATTTCATTTAAGTTACTTTTAGTCTCTTTCATTCAATAAAATGTGATTGAATTCCGATAATCTAAAATATTTCACTCTATATTAATATTAGACTGGAAATATAAACATGATTCAAGATCATGTAAAAGTTTTTAGAACCATATAATTTTTTAGAAGTTAGAGGATTATGTCACTCATGAAGATGATAGTGTGTAAACAATACTGACTACTCAGTGAAGGGATCTAGATACCTGGTGGAATATATCTAGAAGAACCATGTACCAATAAGTCCCAATGACCAAAAAATATTTAAGAGTGATCTAAATGAATCCTAATATAGCCATATATTATGCAGTTAAATTATACAATATTTCCTATAGATATTCCAGAATTCATAAGTATATTAGTATTACACCATTAAGCTAGTTTTGGGTAACTCATATCTGGTGGCGCCATACCTAAAAATCTGATGGCAACAATTTTTTAGAAAAAATTCATCAAACCTTCTATTCAATGACCTCATGAAAAAATATTCTAGAATACATCTGCACTCGTTTGATCCTAGGAATGGACTCCCTTTTAATAATAGAACTTGACCATGAAATAATTTCTCCAAATGATGATCCCTGGATTTCCTCAACAAAAACATGATAGAATTATCAAATCTCTTCAATGTTCCATTGAATTTTATAAATAATTCAATTTTCCAAATTTTCCATAAAAATTTTCATCCCCTTTATTAATAATTTTCAAAGGTTATTTTTTAGCTTGGTAACATGCTTTCTAAATAAATACTCTCTTATCTCAACCATCGTTATCCAATGGGATCTTAGGGATTGGTGAATATCATGTGGGTGATCAAAAATAAAAATATTGATTGATGTGTTTCTTAATCACCAAAATTACCTAGGGATTACTAATATAGAACTCTAAAGATGAGGTGTATAAATATTTTGGATAACAGTTAGATTTAACCAAACATGATATAAATTGTGTTTTCTCTCTATATATGTTTATACAGATCAATAATTAACAAATATTTTATTACATTTACATATTATATTTTATTTGTTTTTGTATTTCTTGAAATTTTTTTCCCCAACTAGCTCTTAAAAAAATTATCAATGTAATCATACATCATCATTTTAGTTTTGAATTATCATTTTACATTCACTTAAATTTGTAGAGAGTCTATTCACCCTCCCACTAATTCCATATGGTTTCTATCCAATAGATAAATCATCATTTTAAAAAAATCATAAAAAATAAAAATTATAGATATAAATTGAAGGAAGTTAACTAGCATAATTTTTATCATATCGTTAAATTCATCATCCTTGCGGTTTTCCAAAAAAGGTATTTTCCATTTAAGTAATTTAACTCGTATCATTCATTCAAAATTATATTTATTATAATTAATAATGTAATATATATTCATATACATATATAGTAAAATTTAAAATCTTAAAATTTCAATTAATTTTTCATATTGATTCCTTTTTTTCTTAAATTTTGACATAATATTCATTTAATCATAATGAATCTTATTTGATTCTCAATGTTTTTCAATATAACACAATGAAAATTAACTGATAAATAAAATAGTGTTTCTTCATTATGATCAATAATATATATTGATATAGTCACTATATTTAAATCATCTATACATTAATATACATTTTATTCCATGAATTATAATTAATTGTTCTAATTACCCCAAGAACCTCATTTAATTTGGAAAATATCTTCTTAAATTAATAATTTTTAAAATTAAATGTTATACCATTAATAAATTTAGTTGAAAATAATATTAATATGTAAATAAATCAACAAAAAATAAATTGAAAAAAATTATTAATATTTATTTTATCATATTTGTACTATTAATTTAAAATATAAGTACAAAATTATTTTATCCAATAATTTATTTATACAATACTTTTTTTAATATGAAAGTTATATTTTTTAAATAATTTTTTATAAATTATATAATTTAATTTATAAATTACTCTTTGATGACCCAAAAAATTGTCCAATTATGTATGAGGTGTAGATACAAGTCCAGAAATATCACTTCTCAAATCTATAGTCTCACACACACCATCATGACTTTAGTATATTAGATTAAGAAGAGGGCTCCTCATGGCACACCTATGTGTTTCTTTGCACGACCATGTTGTCTCTTCACCTGAAATCTACTCATCCATTTGATTAATTAATTTTAATTATAAGATCACATCACACTATTAATTTTTTAATATTAGACTCAAAAATATCATTTGTTATAAACTATTATTAGGATAACCTTATATGAATGGTTCACATCAATTCATTTCATGTTTCCCTACAATGCGTGGCAATGTTGAAAACTTCTATGGTATACAAATTACTTTTTCAAATCTATTTTATAAAACTAAACTACTAAAAATATTGATGTTATATTTAATAATAAAATTATTCCTTCATTTCCATTCATTATTTTTTATTTATTTTATTCATATTATTGATTAAAAATGATTTTCAAAGAATAATTTTCCTAAAATAATGAAAAATAGTTATTATGGAAGAACATTGCATGATTGTGAGTTTTTTTGAATATTTTTGGGTTATTTAAGTGACATTTGATGTTATAAAGTTGTTTTTTATTGTTTTTAATTATATTTTCACATTATTAAAAATTTATATATTTAATGTTTTGGAGGAGATTTCTCAAAAATTTTATGTTTTTAATTTTTATCACGAAGAATTTGTAATGGTATGTTGAATGTAAAGAATTATATAACATTGAATATATCTGATAATGTAAATGATATTCAATTTTACAATTGATGTTAGTTATGATTAATTTTTTTGTTGTAGGATAAGTAAGTGTTCGTCTAGGTATTTTCAAGGTCTTATGTAAGAGTGGTCAGATATATAATAGTTAATGCAAATCATGAATGAGTATCATGTGTGTTTAAGAAATTAAATAAAAATTGATTGATAAATCAAATGGGTTTTATAAATTATTCTATATATGATTAAATATCATTAAGGATCACATATTTTTAAGAATAGAACAACATTAAATTAAATAGATTACTACATAGGTGACATTAAAATTTTACAGCATCCCCTTAACATATAGTTGAAAAGTGTCTTCACAGATGAGAATAAAACATATTGACTCATATAAGATTCATTTTTGTGAAATATTTGACATATTATATCATATTTAAATGTTTAATGATTTATTTCACAAGTGACCAAGTTAGATTAATCTATCAATTGAATATAAAATATTTTAAAATTATAATGCTCTCATGGGATATGTAAACTAATAACTACAAAATTTCTAGATAAACCTCATTATATATATGGTTTAATGTAGTTTTTTCAAATTTATTGATGATTGTTTTATTTACAATATATTTTCCGAAAATAATTAAAATATAAATAATGATATAATAAATTATTCCTGTTGGATTAAATATTGAGAAAATGTACACTAAAAACACTATTTTTAAAATAAAATTAAATCTAATAACTATGAGTATAATTTATGAATACGAGTATGGTATGATTAAGATTATTTTTATTTGAAATGTGAGAGATTTAAGTAAGATATGATTATGTCCTGAAACATCAAATATGTTATAACATGGAATTTTGTAGAGGATTAATATCCTTTATGAGGGTTTCCTGGATTCATATTGATGAAGTTATAGAATAATGAAGTATTATATGTTGTTATTTAATTTTTTAGATGATCAATCAGTGGTAGTAAGAAAATGAATTGTGGTATTATTTATAATAAGGGAGTCATATAATGGGGGGCATTAATTATTGTAATGGATGATTCCGAATAATGATAAATGGGTGAGTCGAGTATTCAATTAAATTATACTAGGTTAATAATTGATATGAATTTTTTAGATTACTATTAACATTATCTAGACCAATACTTGGATTCATTTATATTCATTTCTCATAAAATTTTAATTTTGTGAAAATTGTATAAAAGTTATGTGTGTCTGATTTCATTTACTGGAATTATGGATAAATTTTTTGTACTTTTTATATCAATTTTACTTCTTTGTGTTTAATTATTTAATAATTGTATCTAGCATTAAAATTCGTAACATTTTTCATGAACATGGGTGTATATAAATTTTCTTTTCTATTTTTTATGATTCTCATTGGATAAAAGCATCATTTTTCACTAGTGACTAGAGTTATCAATTTCATCATCCATTTCATATTAATTTTTAACTATTATTTACTATTTAGTTGATTATTTACATGGATGCACTACCAAAAAACAATAAAAACAAATGAAAAAATAATACTTTAATATAATTAGAACATCTACCTTTTATCTATATAATGGTCTATATCATTATTTTTATTTCAATAATATAATATGATACATTTTTAGTGAATTAATATACATTCTTATATGATAGTGTGACATATTATGTTCTTTATTAATTTGTAGTCATTAATAAATATATACAGATTAAATGTATGAAAAAATATAATTTCAATGTTGGTCAGTTATCATTTACCCTTTCTCAAACATAAAAACACTACATTTTAATATAAATCATTAATAAATATCATAATCCAACCTTAGATTAGCTACATATTTAACTAGTATACTGATTTTTTAAAAACTAAAAACTCCATTCAACTCAATCATTTCATAGTAAAAAAGTATTTTCACAACTTTTATAGTATTATCTATAATTGATAACATAAAACATATAGTTTTCAACACATTATAACTGATATTGACCTAATATTTCACTAGATATGGTAAATATAGGATAAATAAAATTTAACATCCTAACATTAATGTTAATATCACATCATTACTGGGGAAGTCATGAAGACATAAGGAATGTAAAAATAATTCTGAAATATCTGGAATGTACTATATGAAATTGGGAATAATAATAAATTTATTTTTTTGAATATTAAAATATATTCACTTTTATTGTCAAGAAGTTGAATACCATTGGTTTAATTTTAGTATTTATTGAAAAATAAAATCTCATTAGAGGAACTGAATGTTGTTTTTCTCTAATATAATGATACTTTTAAAAACTAGAAAATATATTAATTTATCATGTTTTTTTAATGAAGATCCATTGGATTTGGATGGGTGGACACTTGGAAATTAATTTATTTGTATTTTGATACTATTTTGGTTCTTCAATTACTATTTTGTAATACTAGTTTTGTTTCACTTATTTAATACATTATTATTATTATTTTGAACCTAAACATTATTCAATGATATATCATGGAAAGAGTATAAACACAAACTACTAATTCAAAACCATTATTGGTAGGGATTAAATAATTATATTGTTCCCCTTGGAATAAAATGTTCGGAGACATTAATGAATTTGTGAGAAAGAGTATTTTTAAGCAAATTAAAATCATGGTTCCACCACGTATAACTAATGATGTTCTTTAGAGATATATACATATCAGCTTGAAATACTCATTATTTTAATGAATACATATTTCATATGGTTTACTTCAAGTCATATAACATATGAAATAAATATTTATTATCACTTAATGTTTTAGGAATATAATAATATACATAACACATAGTATTTAGGATTCATTACAGACTTTTATAATGTTGATGAGGTATCTATAATTGAATAGAATGATTGAGAAAGAGATTGAATATAGTGGTTTTACATTTTTTCTTAAATAAAATTGTTTAAATGATTTTACGATGAATTTTCCTATATATTTTATACATCAAGTCGAATTTTTAATGATATTATTTCTAAATTATACCCTAGAATGATAACCATTGAAATGACACCTAAAATCAAAAAAATCATAATGAGGGTTTAATTTGTAACGAATATTTGTATATAATGAGGTAATTTTTTAAAAAGTTTATCAAAAATAATTGTTAGCCATTTTGGGATAGAAAAAATGTTTGATTTTCTTACTCTATATCAACAAACATTTGATGATCAATTGTCCATTTTTCCACTGAAAATTTGAGTTTCTGAATAAATATTCATAAAAATTATCAAATATATAAATATATAAGTTCATTGGGAAGTAAAAAGTAAATTAATCGACCCATAATTCATATTAATACTCACACCCAACCCGATCTTCACATACCGAAAGGGTGTTCCCATTCACTACAATTTGGCATCTAGTCATCAAAATATCAAGGGAAAAATTTCTCCTAACATGAATCATAAATCAAGACTTATATACACATGTAAATAAATAAACATTATAATAATACATAACTACATATATAGTGAAATAGAAGTAAGACAAAAGATGTGATATATCTAAAAAGGTAGAAATAATAAACACCATGATATAAGTTCAATAGAAAAGGATGATAACACATTGCAACACCAACCGTGTCAATGGGATAGAATGGAAAAAGCTACACCATCTCACCCAAAAACTATTTAATCCTAGCCGGTAGAAAATAAACATCATTGCCTGATTATGTCACATTTCATTTCCATTCATGAGAAGGCATAAAAAAGCCTACTACCATCCTAAGGGGTATATAGGGTTTGATATAATTGGATATGTAGTGTCTCACACATGGGTGTCATACCATGTCTATAAATAATAATCCTTGAATTATCAATGATAAAAAAAATGGTATGATACATATCAAAAAATTCTTCATCCAAATCATGGAAAAACAATATAATTTTCTCTTTTTCTGTATTTTCATATAAATAAAGAAAAATAGTTTCCAATACTTTTGATCTCCGAATATCATATATCATTATATATATATATGAAATAAAACAAAAGAATTCCTCACATACCATTTGAAATCCATGGGTATTCAATATAAATGTACACATAAAAAATACCCAAGTCGTTAAGGAGTAGCCTAGGTAACATCATTGTTGGGATCAAACTAGCTCAGGATAACAATTGAACTCATACCTGACATAGAAAATTTCATACACAACAATCCACTCAATATATTCATTGAGTTAAGAGATTAGAAGAAAACCCGAACAAGTGAAGACGCCAAAAGGTCTAATAAGTCCCTAGAACAAAAATCCATGGATCAGTGGAAATCCCCATTCAAAAACATCCCGAATGAAGAAAAGACATACTAATATACAATCCACCTTAAGTAACCAAGGATTCTTATGTACTCTATTTTCAAAATAATTTAATTATTTTATGATTTGAATAACATTTTGTCAAACTATTTCATGAAACCACTTCACAAATCATTCAAAACCCTTTTTTATATACCAGAAATTGGAATAATATTTGTGAAAAACCAAATTCTACATACACAAACCAAATTAGTTATATCATGTTATTTCATTTAATCTGAAAATATATCAAAATAGAAGAAATGTGGTTCACTAATATATTCTATAAATATAACCTCCTACCTTAGTTATTTGTTCAAAAAAAATCCATAAACGAATAAGTAAACTGAGATAACTATATAAAAACAACAATAAAAACCAAGGCCTAAAATCAATAAAAAACCATGGAATATATTTAATTTAATAATAGTGTTGGTGGAGAATATGAAACAACACATAACTCAAGAATTCAAAAACATATCACTACAACTAATATGAAAACCAAACACAAAAAATGATGACATTTGTGATCTGGAAATAATTAAGAGGAATCACCACCATCGGTCCAAATATTTAATAACCCAACAAAATTGTGCTACTATTCTAAAAGTTGATAAATAGAAATATAGGATTACTCACACAATGATATATAACACAACCACAATAATTTTAAAATTCAAAATGATTCATTCTAGAATGAATGGAGGCTGCCAATATCACTGGAAAAAATATCTAGGTCATGATGGGAGGGAGTTGTGGAGGAATTAGTAAATATATCTACGGAGTAGCCCTCTAAAAGTTATGTCCTAAAATTTATAGGGTGAAAATTCCCTTTACATTTGTTGTATATCATGGGACTTATATAGGTATGAAAAATCAAAATATTTTTTATTCAAAACCAATATATTAGCATTACATGGGTTTAAACCATAAAATAAACGTATTTCTTCATGTTGTCTTCCCATATCATTACATTAGTCTAGAAACCATGACATGTCGTGTACTCCAATTAAAAATGTTTAAATTTATTACAAACAACCAATACATCAATATATTATACAAAAAGACAATCCAACAAGGGAATTTTCTAGAAATATGTATAACCCTTCCAATCCATTAACACATTTACAGTTAGAATCCACTAATTCAGACCAACCTGTATCACCAAAAATTAGTTCATTTTTCATATAAAATGTTAACTACACTAGGGAGTCATAGGATGAACTAAATCAAATCTCAAAATGTGAAAATTAAATGGAAATAACTTAATTTGTGTAACAATATTTTACAAAATCCACCCATAAGACATTCTGTCCATTGTAATTCATGTGGAAGAATGATTTTCGATAAAGAGGTGAGTCCATTTCTCCCTAATCAATGACTCATGCTCTAATGTATCATTAAAATATGATTTTTTTTTTCATTAATCTATTAAAAACCCAATCAACATCCAATACAAAAAAATTAACTTCAGAGTCAACAATCTCAAATGAAAGCTCCACAAAGAAACCTAAAGTACTAACTCAATCTCTTCCAAACTCGTAACTTGAGATGGATCAAGATGATATTTCCTAAGCTTCCATCTGTTGAAAATATATTGAAATAACCTCAACTGAGTTAAAAATTCAAACTGATATGTATCCTATCCAAGCATCTTAGTGATGAAAAATATTCAAACATACCTCAAATCCATCATTCTCTATTCTCAATGATAACAGTGACAGAATCGAGTAGAAAAATTGTGTAAAAACTGATCACCCATGGAAAAATCTAATGTATAATTCCATTAATCCATATTAGATTATTATTGAATCTATATTGTATCCTAATGGTGATTTATATTCAGAATCCTCAAAGATATATAATTAACAAAACTTGGTCCTCGCAAATAAGATATTACCACCTCTCCCCAACAAGGAGGAAATCTGCACCGTGGACCGTATAAAGCCACAAAAGATCCATTCTGGTCGATAACTAATGAAAGATATTATAGTAACACTCAGCTATCCTCATATTTTTATCTCATTATAACCAAAATCTAGGACACCAGAACATATCATAGTCTCCATAATCTAGATAGCATCCTCAATTTGACTATCATTATACAGATTATAAGTTATGCTAAACTTGAACAAAGACCCTGTCACCTCATAGGGATTCCATCATAACATCAATGTAATCCATGGATCCCTATAAAAAATAATGGTATAAGGATCCTCATATAACTTCATAAATTTCTACACATGTATCTTAAAACATATATACATGTTTATTAGTATTCCTAATCAATATAAAATGAGATTACTTTTTAAAATTATCAATCACCACCCTTATATAATTACTCTTTTATGAAGTCCATTAAAATTAAAAAATTCCAATAATACCATATACCACATCCAACCTTGAATTTGAAGTTGATTGAGAAATATAAAAGGCTTTAGATGCGCATAAATTATCATTTGTCTACTTCATTAGTAGGACACATAATCAACAATATCATGCTCCAAACCCATCCACTGAAATCATCATCTCCTAAAATAATACAATTTTTTAACATGATGAAAAAAAGATGTAAAACTATGAAAATAATTGAAAATCAATATCAATACTGATATTGGGATGAAAAAACAATCCTCCATACTGATAATACCATTGTAAGAGAGAGGCAAACCTCAAACGGACTTCCCAACATATAAGGATTATTTAATTCATGTTTACTCATCATTATACTATTGACACTACCGAACAAACTCAATTATATTTAATGATATATAAACATAGTCATAACCATTCCTGAGACATCCTATTGAGAATCTAGATTCATCATCACAAAAATCCCTAGAAAGTTCAACACTTTTGTTGATTCTAAAATAGCCAATGATGGAACATTCCTGCTAAGATCATCAATGAAGGAATTTCACATACTTGCGGTGTATGTGTGGTTATGGTAAAACATTTGATGGAATTCCACCCACCACCTCTATCTTTGAATATGTTATATCAATGAAATTTATATCTCAATAACTTTTGGTGATAAATTACTATGAATATTTTAAAAAAAATGTATTTTCACAAACACATAAGCTCAATGAAAACAATGTAAATATATTAATCAAGAGTGGGTAATTTTTCTCATGTGGTAGAAGTAGATGATGACTGTAATCTCCCACATGATCATCCCTCTTGGAACACCAACAAAAATAGTGTAATAATTATCACCAAAAACCACATACATTTTTGGGGCATTGGTTATATCAAATAGGACATTATGATAGATTTTTTAACTCATATAAATAACACTAAAACTTATAATCTCAAATGGATTTCACCCCTTTCCAAGTATGATAAATCAATGACTATCCAAACATTGATAAATCCTTGAATAAAAATCAATAATACCCATAATGACCATTGATTCTCTAAATTTCAATGACCTTTTGTGGTTATCCCCATTAAATAACATTCTTCACCTTCTTAGGTTCAATTGATAATCCTTGCTTAGGAATATCATTCAGTAAGAACATCACATATTGGATAAAAAAAATTCATTTTTTGATGCTTTCCAAAACAATAATTTCACCTCAAGAAATCAAAAACCAAATCCAAATGGTTCTCGTGGCCATGATTTGATATTGAATAAACAAAAATATCATCTAGAAAAACAACCGAAAATGTTTCTAAAAACTATTAGAATTTCTGGTACATAAAATCCAAAAAAAATAATGATATGGGAGTTAGTCAGATTAAATGGAATCAAAATTTATTATAATGACAATACCAACTCAAAAAATATACCCTTAGTATATCACACTACAGAAATCTGAGGTGATGATATGTTAATAAAAGATCAATCTTATAAAACAAACTATACCCCTTTAAATTATCAAAAAAACATTTAGACATGGAAACTAATAATGGTTATTTACAACTACATAACTTAAATTCTCATAATCCATGCACAGTCGGAGTGAACTCTCTTCCTAAATGGAAAATAGTACCAGTTCTTCCAATGTAAAAACAATTTGTAAAACTGAACTATTCACAATTAGACCTTCCAATTCATTCATGGACTCTTTAAGATATAATGGTTCCCGACAATAAGAAAGTATTGAGATCAGTTGTGTTCTTGGAATAAGATCATTCCTAAACTCCACCTCTATCTCTAGAAGAATCCTAGTGATTTTTCTGGGAAAAAGATAATAAAATCGAAAAAAATACTAAAAAGATAAAAAAACATAACAAAAGTCATTAGAAATAATTTTAATAGTGGAAATAAAATCTCCTGACCTCAAAGCAAGAGGGTCCAACCCAAATATACCTCAAATCACACTCTTCCGAAAACACATGTGAGCTCCCATCATTCGCATGAAATGATATTTTTTGAACATAATTAACAAAATTAGTGTGATGATAAATAATAAAACTTATCCTAATGATGACATCAGTCATATACTAATCAAAAAATAGAAAATATCCTAAACTAACTCTATATATGTTATCAAAAGTGAACAAGAAGGACACTGAATCCCCTACTCCTTCCCCTTAAAAATGGTTTTATTAATTACATTACAAATATACTGATATCTTTTGGGAGTTCAATCGTATCAATAAATGTAATTATATATATTACTAGGAATAACCAGTGTGAAATATTAAATCTACCACTAAAGATGCAATAAATATGGTACTTCTCACTATTGTTGGACCTATATCTACAACCACTGGAATCTCATCTACAATCTGATAGGGATTTACTCCTAAGACCTATGGAAAGAGCTTTATAGTATTTTATTCATCTTACTTTCCACATAATATTATTTTGAAAAAATAATCCCATACCATATCGAGTTGTATGGATAGTGAGAGAAAGATTAAACATATGACCATAACATACAAAAATTTTACACATTTTTGTATTTTCTAGGAAATAATACCATATGTGCTTGAAATTTCATAAATGGTATCAAGTGAGAGGTAAATGAAAAATAAAAAAATATAGTTGGAGAAAAGTCATGATAATGATATCTATATCTATAACTCATTTGGTGATCTTACCACATCCTATACTTCCCCAACTTGCCACTGATGCTTCCACTGGGTACAAAAGAAGTGGAATAATATACAAACATTCCTTCCATACTCATATATATCATCATATCCATGTGAAATATATCTAAAAAAATTACATCCTTCTAATAAATACCAAGAAACTAATATACGATCACAACCCATGAAGGCACTTTTGAGCTTTTAGCTGGTCAATCTTTACAACATCTAGTGAAAATTGAACCAGGTCAAAAAATTATTGGTGTAAACAAAAATTGAACACACCCCCTTATAAAATAGATGAAATCCATGTAATTCTCCATAATAATCTACTCTAGACAAATATTATAAAATAATTGATTCTTAAAACCCTTTAAATCCAATCCAAAATGTCAATAAGCATTTACCAGGGAATCCATTTAACAGTGACTATGACCCACAAGTCTAAACAATACGAACTTAAGCATGATACTCTCAGGTGTATCTTTGAACATGAAAATATGATTGATTCATTCAATCCATTCCTCCTCCAATTTATATTTATTCATTACAATAAAGGATAGTGTCTTATCATGTAGTAAATCATTTGATTGATCCATTATTTAAGAAACACATGGATGTACCTCCACAACTATGTCCTAAAACCGTGATACATTATATTAAACATCAAGAACTATATGTGTGACATATATGATAAAATTATAATCAAGGGGTGGAAAACATTGAGGACCATCCACTTTAACATCATGTGGAGCTTGTGTTATATGTCCTAGGGCCATACTAATATGGACGAAAGTATAATAAATGATTAAAAAGAAAATAATCTCAACTCAAAAAAGAAAAACCATAATAAAAATTAATATTAAGACAAAAACATAAAACATAAGACACAAATCCCACTATCCCATGATAACTTTTTTCTCATTGTTGAAGGATATGGAAAGATACTCACCAAAACCTATCTCTTAAGACCTGATAGTTTTTTCTCCATTCCATAAAACATGTAATGAAAAAAAATAATAAGGATAAAACCATTAACCTAGGTATCTAAAAACACTATAAAAACTAACCTAACTACCATCTCAACAATAAAACCCAACCCAATCCACCACATACATGAATGGAATTCAAAATCCCATGGGTTTGTTTTTAGAACCCAAGAAGCCAAATAGATAAGGGGAAACATTTCAACCGACCTAAAGGAGAATGAATTAAATACATAGAATTGTATTGAAGGGAACAAAAAAAGAATACATGAATATATTTATTTCATAATAGATAGAAAAAAATAAATTATAAAAACATAAATGGTAGAAAATACAATATCTATGACTCAATTCCATATGGAAAGGATGAAAAAAACTAAAATATCTCTTACCACATTCAAAATTGATATCATTGGAAAACACATAGTATATAACCCTCAAGATAACTATACCCTATCGGAAAAACCTCACCACCTCAAAGTAGTACCTTTCAAATCCATACATTGAAACATATAACAATTAAATACAGTGAAGAATGGGTACATAGGGTGTGAGCTAGTAGGCTCAGTAGGGTCTCACCCAAGTTTTATGTACCACGTCTATAAAAAATATTCCATGAATTCTAAAATATAACGAAAACTTTTTATAATAAATTTTAATATTTTTATATCAAAATAAAATTATAAAAAATTATGTTCACATTTTTTCACATTTAAAATTAATGTAGGAATTTCATTTTAAAATCATTCCATAACAATATATCATAAAACTGTATTAAGAAAACAATGGAAGGTATCAAATATCATGTCAAAAATTATCATATAATCAAAAGAATTCACAAAAAAAACTCAAATAGGACAACAAGATGGACATGTAACATCACATAAGGGATCATACTATTTGATGATTTCAAGTAAAATAATAAATAATATAAATAATCACAAATTCACAAATACACATGATATATGAATTGAAATTAGTGTGCATATTAACACCATCTAATGTAACCCCTAATAATTAGAAAAAATTCATGAGCAATGGGACTACGTAGTCGAGGAAATCCCTATGAGAAAACCCAATTACAGTGGATGAGACCAGTTTTTATAATTTACTGATTGGTACCAAAGGATTTATATGTGATTTATTTTCAAAACCATTTCTTTTTTTTCCTTCTTTAAAACTCATTTCATAAAACCATATAACAATTCCAAGTAAATTTCTTTGAAAACATTTATCTGTTAACCAAAAATATTATAAAACCATTATTTATAAAAACCTAATTCAACATAATCATAAAAAATCTATCATATCATTCCATTTCATTAAATAATTAAATTAATAATAATAAAAAGAAATGAATTTAACCAACATAAGATACAGAATGAATCATGTACATCAAAACACGGGTCGCACATGCACAAAATAGAATCCACTAGAAAGGATAACTACACAATTATAATAGAGGTACCAAAATAAATCTACAAATATTCAAATTTATTAAATATAACAATATTTTTTAGATAATAGGAAACAACTAATTTCTTAATAATTCACACCCACTACACCACAACGAATATGGAAATAACTCTTGGATTTAGATCACACATCATATATTGAAATAATCAAAAAAATTACCACCATGTGTCATAAGACCTGATAACGCGACTCAAAAAATATACAAATATCAATTAAAATGAAACATAAGAGATGATTAATCACCCAAAGATATGTAAGACACCCAAAATGGTTATAAAACTACAAAAATAATCATTTAAAAAGGAAAAATCCTCCCAAAATCACTAGAGAATAGGTCTAGGATGAGAGGGAGAGAGATATAGAAGAATTAATAAACATATCAGTAGAGAAACACTCTAAAATACTTTTTCACAAAATTTAGACACCCAGTAATCCCATTACACATCATATAATACTTAAGATTTAGATACAATACAAATCCATCTCAATTTTATTAGGAGATAATATTTTATAATTACACGGTGTTCAATCAATAATTGTATTATATTTCTTGAAAATATATTCCATGCTCATTACATGTGTCTCGAAACCATTACCCATCATGTATTCTCATTACATGGTGTGTAAATTTATGTATGACAAAAAAACTACATATTAATTACAAAAATACCAAAACACACTCATACGTTCAATGAACTAAATGTGGACACCTCCAATCTATTTACACATTTATACACAATCATGATTAATTCCGAAATACAAACATCCATGAAAATTATTTAATTTTTCTAAAGAAACATCAACCATCCTCGGGAGTCCCATGACTCTCCCAATTAAAGTGAAAAACAATAATGGTGGAGGAAAATAATTATAATACGTTAACAATATGTCAAAAAAATATCTATATTAATTAACTTAATTGAAATTCTAAGAAAATTCATGCTCACACTTATATCATTCATAATAATAAACAAGAAAGGCCACATTATTTGTATCATATGCATTTTTTTATGTAACGATGTATACTAGAACATGTCTAAATATTATTTAATGTGATACTTTTATATCATCAGTTTAGGATAATGGATGTTAGAAAATCATCTTAGTATATTTTTATTATTGGTAATGGAATAAATAATGTAGAATGTATAATTTCTACTTCAATTACATGTTAAAAATAGTAAACCATAATGATAAATTAAAAATTATTTCTAAAATCCATTTTTTATGTCACGAGGATGATTTATCACTAAGAGAACCCAAATCCAATTCGTCATAAAAACCTAAATTTTATCTCACTTACCCTTCTTGATTGTGTCCATTTTCAGTGATTCCCTCATTCATCAATGTCACATCATCATAACATTACATTGTTATCTCCATTGACATTGCCAACATCCTTCTCATCTACCATCATCATCTCCTGTTTTATATTTCCATGTATTTTATCCTATTTTTTATCTTTATATTATTTATTGTATGTTTTTATTAATTTTTAGATGAATATTATTCTATATGGATTATAGAAATCTTAATATAACATGTTGAATCTCATAAAATGATTATTTTAAAATGGGGTGTCTAGATTAACTTTCTTTATTTCAATATAATGTAATTTTTCACCCATTAACTATCATATAAGATTTAATGTTTGATATATACTTGATTTTTTACAACATAAATATAAATGGTTAATATATAATTCTAGAGTATTTTAAATTTTTTATATTCCCCAATAATATTTTATCATTATTGAAGCATGAATTCCTCTATGACACACAAGATAATGACATATTAATATGATCAAACATGTTGAAAAATAAATAATTCATATTATTAATAAATATGAATATTCTGCATATGAAGGGAATGAAAATTAGTATATATTAAATGAATAAAAAAATACATTTTCTCTAAATTAATAAATATTTCTTACATATAATTATTATGTAACCGATCATCTAATGATTTGACTATTTTGTTACTCAATCCCTTGTAATGATAATATAGTAACTTGTTTATTGTTTTTATTTTTGACTAACAATCTCATATAAGGTCAAAATATACAGCATATTTTTCTCACATTTTCCTTCATTGAACAAATTAAATTAACACTACATCACATTTCATTGTTAAAATATTTTGAATCAAATAATCACATAGTTTTACCCTATAAATCATTCCTTCATCTGTGCTTTCATAAAAATGTGACACCTTTTTTAACAACTAATAATAAAATATGGGGAATCCCTTGGAAAAAATGAATACTCTATTATCATAATTATTAATCATTGGTATGTTATCATCCATCAGAAATTTTGTAATCATGTTTATATTACTCACCTATATTAGATGTCGTTTTCATAATATAAAGCTTACTATATTTCGTTTCATAATAATATGGGACATTTTTAAAAAATTTCATATAGTGCATGGAACCATATATATATTACTATTATTTTCTAGTATTTTCTATTATATATATAAAAAATTAATCCTTTATTATGTATTATAAGTAAAATAATTATATTCAATTTTGATGTGTTTAAATTATTATTAATTCATGGAATTAAAATGTATTTTTTCCATTCATATTATGATATTATAATCTATGTATGTTCATTTAGAAAAGTTAATTAGATATTTTAGATTAATATATAGTAATATATTGAAATGAAATTTTTAGTAGTTGATAATTAATAATTTTTATATTAATTATGAATATATAGGGATGAATAAATGCATGAAGTAATATCATTTTTAAAATTTTAAAACAAATCATTCAGATAACTAATTTTTATAAAATTTTGGAATGTGCAAATATTTCAATATTTTGGAAAATAATTAATCAAAAATCACTTAATTTGTCAATATTTAAATATGAGTTTTAATAATTTAAAGTGTGATGATAAAATTTGATATAAATAGAAATCTATTGATAATAATGATATTCAAGATGATATATCTACATTAATTTAATGAAATTATTAATGATAAATAAGTATATGCAATTGAGAATGTTCACATATTCAGGTGATTATATAGTGATGTGAAAAAACCGTTATATCTAGGTTGATATAAATTCAAGATTGAATCAATGATGTTGTTAATATTTATCCTTTTTATGTACCTGAAAGAAATACTTACAAAAGACAATGATCTTCCATTTTCAAATTAAATTGTAAAAAATTATTCTGACTGATAGGATTGGTTTTTAATTATATACATGCCTAATTGAATGATTATGTACTATATTTTAATGACTATGAATGTAAACCATAGTGTCTCAACTAAGGAACATTACAATATATGTATAATTAACAATCAGAGGTTGATTCAAAAATTTAATAGTCATATGATAATGTAACTGTGTATATTCAAAAATATCATCATTAATATTTTATTTTTAATATTAAAATGATGAAAACATTGTTATATGGAATGTAGATAATTGTATATAAGATGGAAAATTACCACTCTCATCGATTTTCTAGAATTGATGAAATTAGAAAAGTGGATACGTACCTATGGAAATGAATTTAAAAATAAAAAATATGGACTGTGTTTTCATTCAATGAATCCATATTAATGATTTAGTATCTAACATAGTTAATTCCATATTTCAACTATAATTTAAAAATGTCACCTGATTTTTCTACGAAGAAATATATGTGGGGTGCTTTAATTTTTTTTAGTAAAAATTGCTTATATTTGATATTGATGTTTTCTTATCACATGTAATTGATGATATTAAAATTTTATGGGGGGAAGAACTAGTGTGTATGATAATTCAATGATGAAATAATTTCAACTTCATTCAATGATTATTTTCACTACAAATAGATTCTCATAATATGGTAATATTCCTTAATATAAAATTAAAGTGGAAAATATTTTTAAAATCATTGAATAAGGGACTTCATATTATCATTTAAAACAAGGAATAAAATTTTATACATTGGGGTTATATAGTATTTATCTCTGAATAAATATTATCAATTAATATAAAATGAGTTCTATGGCCGAAAATAAATTTATATATCCCTAAATCCATTTTAATGAGATGAATTGTTTTAGATGTTGAAATATAATTACTAAAAATTCAAAAAAAAATTAAAAATATGTGTATGAAACAATCAATAGTTTTTGAACATCAATATTAGAGATATCCTGAGGTCATAAACAACATTAACTGAATGAATGTAGAGATAAATCTCTATGGATTTCTGTTAGAATCATTTTTATATATTAAAGGAAATACAACTGATGTCCTGAATAGAGTATAGGACTTACTAATATGTATAAAACTCTTTTAGTTAAAACAAACATCATAATTTTAAAATTATGATGAAATGCCTCCAACCTGTTATATTATGCATAATAATACATATCCTTAAAAGATTCAATTCCACAATTGTGTTTTATTTTTTTAATTACATTTATATCAATATGAAGGATATGAATTCCTAACATAATTTCATGAATTATGTTTTTAATATACTATATAATTTCAAAATACAATTACCAATATTTTTTATATCATGGATTATAAAATGGGAAAAAAATTAGAAATAAATACTTCGGTTACAATATAACTATAATGGATGTACCCATTGAAATTATGTATAAATATATTTGTTGTGTATGTTAGGTATGGATATTGACTAGAATTCACTATTTTGGATAAATTAATTACTAAATATGTCGACGTGTTTTTTATAGAATAAATTTTATCTTCCTGTGGGTCATGTTTCCTTTAATTCATGTGGAATGATTTGGTTGTTGGAAAATGAAAATCTTTGTGTTTAAACATTTTTCATTGATAGGTCAAAAAATATAGCATGAACCATTATACATCTTGAAAAGTATAGATGACTCTTAACCATATATTTCATCAAATATTAAGTAGTTAATAAAATTGTAAGTGAAAATATAGATAGATGGATCTTGAATAAAAATAAGGAATACATTTTATTATGTTTAATGAAGACTGAATATGATTAATTTCATTCATCTGATAAAATAAAATGTTTATTGGGAGACCCATGGTTAAATATAATAACATTTTCTATGTATGAAATAAAAAGATATACCTTTAATACAAGTGATTGGGAAAAAATATTACTTTAGAATAGAATTGTACTGGGTTTTGATTAATCTATTTTTTTCCAGAGAATATGAAAAATACCAAATCTCAATATCATGTTAATATTAATTAATTATTGAAGAATTATTAGTTAATGATTACAATTAATTCCTCATTATTATATTAAACTATATATTGTTATGATTAAAAATATTTTTGTACATGTTGAATTATGTTTAACATTAGTAATCTAAAATTTATTGGAATATATATATGACCCATTTAACATGGAATATCTTCTTTGAAAAATAGAAATTATATATTCTTCCTTCATTATATTTTTTTATTAGTAATTTTAATAAGAAAAAATTATTTTTTGATGAGGAATTTGATGATAATTTTATTCCAATCTATATAGAAAGGTTGGATAATGATAATTATAACTAGTTCAGGGTTGGTCCATACAAAATGATAATGATGATGGAATATGTGTAAAAAATCCTTCAAAAATATCCTAATATTACTTCAAAACATATTTATTCTCTATTTTACATTTTCAATTTTATAAACTATATGATGATTTATTTATAAAAAATTTATTTATAATTTATAATCAAATTATTCATGTTAATATTTTTAGTGTTTTTGAAAAAAAAAATTATTAAATATATATAATATTAAATATAATATTTTTAATTTTATAATGACTATTACTATATTTTTCATTTCATTTTTTCATTTTAAAAATTTTATTCAACAATTTATGTATGTTATGGATTATTATATTACATTAGTAATGTTTTGTTTTTTTCAACATATTTTCATATGTGATAAATACCATCAAAATTTAATTTCTGTTATAGTTTACAAAATTTACTAAAATGAATAAAAATGTGTTTCACTCAATTATTGTTGACTTTATATAACTTTATTAAATTTTTATTATATATTCTATGTATCTAAAATATTTTATAATATTTTAGTTATTTTTATAATTTCCATTAAAATATAATAATATACCTAATATATAATTCAAATATAACTACTTAAGAGGATCTTACATGTTATTCTACCGAATATCCTAACATTATTCATTAGAGGTATCTTTTAGTTCAAAATGAAAAAGTTAGATTCCAAGTTCATGGGTCATTTTTAAACAATGTACCTAAATTGGAAATTACAATTATCATTTAAAAGATGATAGTTATTGAGTTGAAAGATAATTGTAATTGTATGGAATAAAAATAAAATCATACATATATATATATATATATATTTATATGTTTTATTTAAAGTCAACAATTGGATTTCTTATTAGTTATTTATTGACTAAAAGAATCTATCTAATCCTTGGGAGAAAATTTTGTTTTTCTCATTATTTAATAGTATATTTATCATTACATTTTGTCACTAATATTAGTTATTTTAAATTCCTTTCATATAAATTCTAATATACATTATAGGACTGATGTTTGGAGTAAATTATTATAATTTTGTTCTCAGAGGTAGAGATAATTTAAAAAATTATAAATTTATTTATCATTTTTTACTAAAGAAATAAATATCCATTAAATATATGTATTTTATACCTAAATTTTGACTGAAAATGTATATTGATGGTACAATGTATGGATAATTTTTCTTAAGTAAAATGACAAACATTTAATGTTTTCCTTATATAATCATTAGAATTATTTTAATCCTTATATTACTAGAATAGAAGAGATCTCATTAGAACATCTAATAAAAAATGTATACCTTCATAAATTGTGTCATAGATGTTAAACATATTTAGAATATTATGTAGTACTAGAAAAATAGTAAATATTTAGAGAAGAGTCATTAGGATCTATAGTGACTAGCTCACCTTCCCCAAGTCTAGAGATGAAAAATATACGATGAATTATTTTTTTAAAAGTACATATATCATACATATGATGTTAATTTTATTGATAATATTAGCATATGAAATTATTTATATTATTTATAAAAATTTATATTTTGAAATTCGTGAGTTGATTCTCAAAATATTTAATCCATGAACCTTTTGAGAATTAGATCTAAAATTTTATCTTTAAATATGATATAATAACTGAAGTTTCTACTATTTCATTTGGTATTCCTAAACACCTGGGTCATCTAAAAAGATATGTGGAAGGTGAATTAATTAACAAAGTGGTTGGTCATTATTTATCTTCATTGAGAGACAATATTTATGTTGGAAAAATAAAATGTCTTAGAAGTAGGGTTATGTATATGTGAGATAATATAGGAGAGAAAATTATATCATCAATACAATAGATGTTTTCTAAAATTTAATAAAAATTTAATGATATAGATCCATCTTAAACTCTAAATTCTTACCCCACTCCTCCAATACCACTGAAATATGATACACTTTAACATCATCTTACACAACATCTAATTTACTATGGGTCATATTTCAGGATTATTAGTTTCATATTCTGTAATACGATATAAAGTATTATATTGGGGATATCATATTTCATCCCCAATTAAGGGTGGATCATCATAAGGTAATGGTAAAATATATTATAAAATCATTATCCCAAGTATAATTTTTTTACTAATAGTTATTATATATTTTCAAAAAGTGTTACAAATTTGTTAAATTTTCCACCTTGGATTATCTAAAAACATTCCAAAATTTTTTGCATAGATAATATACAAAATTTTATAATTTTTAAAAAACCCAATATTTTATTCCATATATTACTAAATAAGTTATGGTAATGATATTTTAATTTAAAAAAAGTAGACTAAAACTCCATTAACTTAACTTTTTATTTAAATAGAGCTTTCCAGATAATCATCATATACATTTATCTTGATGAATATTTATGCAGATATAATGATTGAATAAATTGGTGGGATGCATTATATGGTGATAACTTATAATATTGTTATCATGGATCACCAAACTAGAAATGTTTTTGGCCTCACAATGATTAAAGCTATTATATTGTTGAATGATTTTCAAATTCATTTCAACTATATCAATAGGATATAACTTAATATGTAATTTTTAAATTATATATCATTAAACAAATTATATTTAATACGAAACAAAAGTTGTTTTTATATTCATAGACGTACAATTTATTCTACCTATATCTCAGACAATGCATGATGGTAAAATAATAAGTTATATATCTATAATATTTTATATTGATGGAATTATGTTGTAGATCCTTTCATATAATGATTGGTATGAAGAAAATATTTCTAAAAATATTCTTTTTCATTGTTAAATATTAATTAATATTATGTATTCATATATAAATAATCGTGGTTATTTGATTCATTTTGTATACATGAATGTATAGTTTAATGGTTATTCTCTATACATGGGGAATTTGGAGAAAACCACAAATAACTATTACATTCGCATGTTTGAATATTTTAATACATAGATGTTATAATAACATTGTATTTTATTTGATACATATAATTATTAACCTTGTCATGGTATTGATAAAACTAGACAAGAAACAATATTAAAACATTGTTCCAATTTTTGTCTTTTTAATATATTTAATTTCTTAAGTATTATAATTTATAAAATTCTCCAAATGGAATATTAAAAATATTATAAATTTTAAAAATGAATTTCATAAAATGTGGTGTTTTCTTTAAAACTTATGATTGAAAAAATAATCAATAGAAACAAATTGTTTCATATCATTTGATTTTATTATTTTATTTCCATTTATTTATATTAGCATTTATTGAAAATAAATATTTAATAACATTTTTATCATTTTTAACCTTTTGATTATCGTATCCCTTATAATAAAAATTAGTTGAATCAAGTATTGGGTTAATTGAAAAGTTATTTTTCATATTTAATTTCTTATTAATTATTATTTATTTTGAATTTAATAATCAGTTATATTGTAGTCATAATTTAAATAATATTATCATTTAAATATGATTTTTATAAAATTATATATAGGATTTATATTATGAAATAATTTTTCCAATATTTAGTTAATAGTTTTTTTTGGAAATGAAATTTTGGTTTCAGTATGTATATAAGAAAATATTTTACAAAATTTATTTATCACTTCAATTCATTAATATCCAACATAATTTTGAGCATTTCATGCCAGTTATTTCATAATATATATGAAAATTTTATTATTTTATCTACTTTGGGTATTTTATACTAGAGTTATAATATAAATATTATGATATATTTATTTTGACATTAGTTTATATAAGTAATTTTAAAACAATTGTTTTTTACACCACAAACAATGGAATTTCTCAATAAACAAATATTATAAACAAATATCAAAAATAATTTTTTGAACTACTCTATATTGATATTCCAACATTAATATGGTTTTATAACATATATAATGTGGTTAGTTTTTAGATTACAAGGATAAATTATTTTCTAATAAGGATGTTTTTCCAAATACATAAAACTCGTTGTATAAACAATTGTAATATGTCATGTACAGAAAAATATTTTATCAAACAAATTGTCTACTATAGGTTATTATAGTAATCAGAAATACGTATTTCATAATATTGATGATTCATTAAATTATCAATGTAATGTATAGGATTGATGCACTAAATTCCTAATAAAATGGAATCTCAAGGTTCTATATAGTAGGATGAAATTAAATTTTAATAATAGTAATTTTAATCTAATTTTAACAATATATAAATTTATTTCTATGAAAGAAAAATAAATATAGGTTGGATAGAAATGAGTAACTACATAGTAAAACAGTAATGAATCCAAGGGTAAATTTGATTAATATAAATAAAAGAATTGGTTTCATGAATGAACAAAATGGTAATAAGAAAATATTAATGATAAACAGTATGATCTAAATGAATGAAAATATAAATATATAAAAAATCATCAAAATTGAATAAATATGTCTTAATAGATCTAGAATATGTTATTCTATTGTGAAAATCATGATGAAAAAAAATAATAAATTTGAATCAATCAAATAAGGAAAAAAGGACGAGGATAATGAGTTAAAGAAGAAAACTAATATTGATAATGAATTACATTAAAATATTTTACAACATTTACTAGAAATGTTTATTGAAACTAAAATAAATCCCAACAAAGATTATAATTTTCTTAGACTTGGATATTTGATATAAAGAAAAAAATTCTGATAAATTCTTCACTAACATTCACAAATAATCTTCTCTAATGATATCATTCTAGTAATACAATATGCACTACACCTGTTCATTACCAATTGAATTGATACATAAAACATGACTATCTTACTATTTTGTATGAGGTTAATATAATAGATATCAATAGAAGATCGTTACATGGTATACGAATAAATTTTGGTCAAGAAAATCAATTAATGTTCAATAAACATGACATATAAATATCATAGATGACATAATATAAATAAAAAATAATGAGTCTTGAAATTATGATGTTTTTCATAATATAATCCAAGAGTAATAACAGTTTAGAACTATGTATCAATATTATTCAGTCAAGGGTAATTAAATATAAATGTATAACAAAACAATTCACATTTAAATAATAAATTTGGGAACATATATTACTATAATCATTTAAAAATCTATATTTTTAAATATATTTACCAACAATCACTTCCATATATAGTGTTGTGATGGTTTCTAATAGAAATCATTTGCATAAAAACTTTTGTGAACATATTATACAATAATCATGTCTATATATAAATATTAATTTATGACCATAAAATACTAAAATAATGTCAACATAATGTTTCGTTAATAAAGTTAACAATATTCTTGTCCAAACAAAATCCCATTATCATATGAGATATAATGCCATACCTTATTAAAAAGAGATTAATATATGATGAAATCATCATTAAGGATAAACTATATATATGTTCATCACAAGAGAATATTATTATTCATACATTAATTTTCCTTTGAGGGAAAAACAATTTTCACATGTTTTCCGAAATGAGTGATAATAATCCATCATGAGAGGGAATGCTGGTGGATTAACTAGGTAATATCCCAAGTGAAGCATAATAACTATTATATGATTATAAAAAATATGAACAAAACATTATAAAAGATACATAATTTTATTATTTATAAATGAATTATAATTTATATCTTGATGTGTTTCTTTTAAGATAAAACAATTCTTAAAAGATTTATTTTAGATGAATTGTTATAAAATAAATAAAATTTCATTTATAACAAAATGAAAACATCGATAAAAATAAGATAAATAAAATATATGAATATAGTGGGGGTAATGTAATCATATAAGAAACAATAATGAAATAATCCAATCATATTATACTAAAGAGAGTACAAAAAAATATAAAAATGATCAAACACTTTCATAGAATAACATAATCATATTTAAATATTCATAGGAAATATATGGACATGAATTAGAAATAATTTAAAAAAATAGTGATAAGGTGATATACATATGAAACCATACTATTAATGAAATTACTATACAATGGGAAATAAGCTTGTGAAATGAAATGTATTTCATTATATAAATAGAGGAGTAAAAAAATGATACATTATTTTTGTGAATTCATATAAAATTTCATGAAATAAATATTTAGTCACATATAATATCAATGTCATGGGGGTTATAAAGAAACTATTACTTATATGGTACATTCTAAATCAAAATACTATGAATTTATAATTGATGATAGATTTATAAATCCATTTAATTTCATTAAAGGTAAATAACAGGCATTCATGGGGACTATATGAAATTAAAAAATTAAAAAATTTGTTTAATATAGAACTTATTATATTGAATTAAAAGTGATATAAGAACACACATAACTAGGAATCCTACTCAATCGGATGACCACTAACCATATTGATGGAATCACTGGATATTAAGATGTATTCATTCATAATGTTAGACATATTCCCCCTTTAAATAGTCAATTCTAATCAAATATTGTAAAAATATATTGGGTAAGGAATCTGGGTAGGTATTTTATCGAAATATAAAAGGTAGAAGAGGTTTAGAGATGGTATAGGAGAGTTAAATTTATATATTTAATTGGGGGATATTTCTATTGAAACATGAGTTTTTTGAATAGTAGTGTCTGTTTCAAACGAATGCTAGGTTTTCACTTGTAAAGAAATAATTTTAAGAATCATTGGATTAAATCTAATATAAATTAATTGTATTTTAAAATTATTTTAGATTATTTAATATAACAAAAAATTAAGTCGTTCTATTTTTAAAATCATTATACTATATTTATAATTAATTAATTATATAACATTATAATTATTATATTAGTAATATATATAATAAAAATTGTGGTACCAAATTTAAATGTCCATTTTCAACAACATAACTCTATTTAACCTAGTTAAAATTTGAATACATAAATGATAATATATATTATATCATCAAAACTATTTGTGTAGAAAACCATGATATTGAAAACATTAAGTGTGCTTATTCATATATCATATCAAATAAAATATTTCATGATTAATAGAGTATTGTTTAATAAATATTATAATTGTATTAAATAATGTTATTATATTCTTAGTGTGGAAAAAAATTCTTAATAAAAGAAATAATTTGGTTATAATATTTACTTTTAAGCACAAAATGAATTTTTCTAAATTCATGACACATAAATAATAGTTACAAAATTATTTTATTGTTTATATATAAATATACAATTAAATTCAATAAAATTATTCTTTAATATAGATTAGTTTAATTTATTAAAATTATAAAACATAATATTCATAAAATCAAATTCATTAAAAAATATTCCTGAGTTATAAATAATAATTTAATATTTAACAAAAATAAATAAAAGAATGAATACATGATTGTCAATTAATTTATATAAATAAATATAATATTTTCCTATTTTTCAAATTCAAAATATCATATATAAAAAAATATAATTTATATGAAAAATATCTATAAAAATGAAACAATTTGGCAGTATATAGTTGAAATATTATTCATTCTAGATACTTATTTATATATTGTATGTTTTTAATTTATAGTACTAATAATTAAATATAAAATATTTTATTTATAATATTTATTAAATGTAATAAATATAATAGAAATACATAATTAATGAAAACATATTCTTTAGAAGAAAGGGTATTCTCTCAAGTAAATTATAGACATAAACTTTTATAACAAATTTATTTATCTAATTTAAAATAAAATATTTATAACAAAAATTAATATTATTCAACATGTAAATAAAAAATATCCCTTTTACCTATGTAATTACTATCTAAAAATGACTATCGTGTTTATTAGTGTTATACCCAATTAATACACACTCTATTATAGTGATATAATAAAGAAATTGTTATCATTTTTAATTACCATAAATTCATTCCATTAGTAATTCAAAAAATTACTCTTCTCAATAAGATAGATTTTATTTTAAATTCTATTACATTACAACTATTGTATTGACGTTTTTTATCCTTTTATTGTCTAATAACATTAACTAAGAAAAATAGTGGTTGTCCATTAGATATATTATTTTTAAACATAATATATTTTCTTTTAATTTGGAATTTAAATTTAGATGATTTATTGTTATGTAATCATTCGTTGTATGTGGAATCCATAGTATTCAATTTCATGTTTCATGTAATTATTTATGTACTCTTCAACAATTAATAAAAAACATTTTTATTAGTTTTATTTATTGATTATGTATTTTATTTACTATATAGTTTTTAATTTATAATAATTAGTAAAACATGTAACATATGGAAATAAAATTCATATAGAATCCTAGGATGTCACATTCTCCACCCTTACACAAATTGTGTGACAATAATTTTAATTTACCTAACATTTAAAAATAGGTGATTGTATTCATAACATAGTAATGATATGAGATATACATTATAATAAGACATAGATTATATTATCTTGGTCATGAGAAAAAAACTAAGAATTCCCACTATAATCGGTATATGATTTTACTTTTTATTATCACATCCATTTATACAACATATAACAAGACATGTTTAATAAAAATATTACCACTATATGATCAGGATAAAATATCATATAATTATTCTCATATAGAATTACATACCATCCCAATCCATTATATGATGTATCATTTTATGTATTAAATCCCTATAAATTATATGGTAGTGATTGGAGGGTTAATGGTCAACCTCTTCATTAAATTAATTCAATTTAAAATAAATTATTTTAACTTATATAATTTTATTATTTTTTAGGTTAACTCGGACAACATACATAAATATTTAATGTATTATATCACTAATGTTTCATGTTATTTGACTAACCTTTTATGGTTATAATATTCTAGATGGTTTTATTGAGTGACTTCCGGCGTCACCGGTGTAGGAGGAGCTTCATGGAGGATCTAAGGGACATGAAGCTAATATTTTTTAGCTTTCTAGATACTAAGGCATAAATTATTAGGATAAAATGTTTTTCTATTACTTCTTCATTTTACATTCTATATAGAGATAAATCATGAGGGTTTGGGATTCCATTTTCTTCTAATTCTATGTGGTGGCTCAAGAACAAAGGTGAACTATAATGTGGAGCACCAGAGGGGATGGTTTTGATACTCTGTCACATTTTGGTTGGATTGAGTATGAAGAATTTATTATTACAAATAATTTCAAATGTAATATATTATAATGTCATTTATTTCTATATAAATATTTTTTATACTAAAATATTACATTTTATTAGTTGAATATTACTTAAAAAACAAAAAAAATCACACTAAAAACAAAATGTATTATTGTCTATAGAAATATGGAAACATAAAAATAAATTAAATAACAAATATTTATATATATATATATAATTTCTCACTTTTTACACAAAAACCATCAAATTTTTTTTTATATAATACTAAAAACATTTCATCATATTGAGGGGAAAAGAAAACATTATTAATGGTTCACCCATATTCCTAGTAGGGTTAAACAAGGTAGTTATCAATTATCATATAAAAATTACATTACAATATGATTATGAGGACAAGATATTTACCATCTAAAAAAATAAATAGAAATTCATAGGTCATAAACATGAATCAACCATAATACATGGTAGTTCATATGACCTGAGCAATAAAGGTATCAAAGAAAATATTCCATGAGAACATAAGATTGGCATATTATTATGTCATATAATAGTTGACTAAGGTGTACCATAATCATAATAATAGAAATAAAATTTCATTTATTCCCACCAAGATATTTATAATATGTTAGGTTAGGGATGTCCTTTTAGGTACCTACTTCGGTCTTCAAATAACCATCCATGTACTGACATTTGGTTTTGGGATACCCACATGTGTAACCAATTTTAGGCTTTTATTACCCTCCCGTGAAACAAATAATCTCACAAATCATTAATATTTTCCAAATATAATTCATAATATATAATTTTATAATCACCCATTGAATAATCATAATGAATTCATATGAATTCTACAAGATCATAAAACAGTCATCATATCATTATAGCAAAACCTTTTCAAGATAAGTTGGTTTTGTAATAATCTCATCATCATAATCATCAACTGTTCAAAGAATAAATATTTAATCTACCAATAGATAATATCCCCAGTAAATCATAAGTAATATGAAATGATTTTATCATAAATAAAAATGACATTAAAATATCACTAAATAGATTATTGATGAATACATCATTGTCACTAAGAAGTCACAAATTATAATTTAAATATGTTAAAAATATTTATGTAAAAATATTGTTTTACAAAATACTTTTTAAAATGTTAAAAAACAATTCCAATATTTTTTCAATCCATAAAGTGGTAAATTTCATTCATGTCTTGTATATTAAAACATAGATTCTTTTCACATATTTGGTAAGTAGTCAAAAGGTCCTCATTTGCAAGGTGATGAGAATATTCAATTAAAATGATTTTAATTGAAGTTAAATGTTGGTAAAAACAACTTTTCAACTAGTATGAGAATTTAAAAACCATTTTTAATAAAACATGGACATCAATGTGAACGATCTACATCAAAATAATAAATAATGAATATTTTTCATAAAAATATATTACAAATCATTTTATATACCAAAGGTAAAAAATGAGACTATTACATGAATATTATATAGATAACTACATTTGAATAAAACTAAAAGGTATTATCTTAAAAGGAATTTATAATTCCCATCAATATATATTTCAGCATTAAATTCATAGTTATAATGATATTGAAACAAAAACCATTTACCTCTAGTTCGACACACATCAATGTATATCTCTCCAATTGTATAATAAATTAAATAAAATATATTTCTATTATATAAAAATTTAAATATTTATAATCTCATATATGAAAAACTTATACAATTTCAACACCCAATTTTTTAATATTTCATTATTAAAGTTTCTATTTCCAGTAATTTATTTAGTTTTGCATGGAAATTTCAATTCTATAGATCTAGTTCATATACATTTATCATGGTTATGTAAACCCACAAATTTTATTAACTACATTTGTGATATTTATATTCTATATATAATTATTTTTAAAAATCATTAAATGGTGATAGTGAAAAATGAATTATAAATTTTTTGGAGATAGTATGTTGTCTGTGCACATGAATAATATTTTCAAATTTTAATGAAAAGATGAAAAGAAATATAAGTATTATTTTAACATTCCAAAAATATAATTATAAAATATAAATTATATATATATATTAAATATGTAAATATTACCTTCTATGTAAATAATAAATGAATAGAAACCCATATCTCAGGATGGGGTCGGTAGTCCACATGTACATGCGACCATCCTTATTTTCTTCTAAAAGATGATAACATAAAAAAGGTAGATATGATATAATAGTTTCAAAAGAATAATAATTTTTTAATATAATATACTGATATTAGTCATACCACACTACCCATCCATGAAAAATGGTGATGGTAAATGAATATTATCACAACGTGGAGTTAGTAACCCCCACTTATACATGAACGGTGCTTTGACACCCAATTTTATGAAAATTTGTGTGAATAATTAATATTCCAAAATAATAATATAATTTTAAAGATATTGAGAACATTCAATTTTTAATTTTATTATCACTAAAATTGATTTTGGGGAGGAATATTATGATATAATTTCAAATATGTTATGTTGTTTTGTTACCTATCATTTAGATGACATCGTATACATTGATTCCAATAGAAAAATAGAATTAGTTGTTATCAATAGAAAAAACTATAAATCCTTTATAGAGATTTTTTTGAAGATAATTTAGTAGTCTAAGTCATTATTAAAGGATATAGGTTATTTAAATAACAGAAAGGTGTGGTTCCCAGTTATAATTGGGGGATAGGACATACTGTGTGTTTTATAAATGATTACAATATAATAATGTCATACTAAATCCAAATTCTTCCAAATTGATAGATATTAAATTATGGATTATTATTAGTTTTAAATATTTCGTGTAAATATCATTTATTGATGTTTAACTGGAAAACACAACCTTATCACTAGGTTTAACCCCTATGATTTCTCATTTTATCCTTAACAATAATGAATTTTTTTTGACATTAAATTCATTTATGAAAAAAATAAATTGGACACATTATTAATATATAAATTATTATTAAATTTATTGATTCCATTATATCAAATTTAATTCAAATATGTGGTGTATTATAATTTAACATTAAACCTACAAAATATTATGAAATGTAGTTTTCAGGACAAAATGTTCTTTAATATTTGAAATGCATTTATAAAAAAAGAAAATGAAAACATTAATAAAATATCTATAATTAGATTACTAATGATATTATAGAATGTATTTTAAAACAAAATTCATCTTTTAAATTTATTTAAATGAAATAATAATTTTCAAAAAAGTCATTATTTTTCAATATTCAGGTTGAAATCAATTATATGACAAAATAGTAAAAAATTACTTTAAGATAATGAACATATACATATTGAAAAATAGAATTTCATCTTTAGAAAAAACATATTTTAAATTACCTGGAATTATTTATTTCCTTTTTTCAAAATAATAAATAAAAATCATTTTGGTGGGAAAATATATTTTTGAATCTTATAATGACTTTACTAGTAGTTGTGTACTCATGGATATCTAAGATCCATTTCTTTTTAATAACACCATTTAAAATGTAAAAATACTATAATTGAGTTAATTGTGGTTTCTATTTGAATAATACCTAGAATGATTTAATGAAAAAAAAATTTGTTCTTGTTCAAAAATCCTTTGACACAATATATGATAAAATAAAAAATTTATTTTTAAATTTTTACATAAACAGCAAAAATTATATAAAAAATTAATTTTAAAAAAATTGAAAATTAAAATTTTACATTATATTTTATTAATATACATATAAATCCTTCATATAATTCTATTAATTTGGAAAAAGGAGGAAATATTTATTTAAATTAAATCATTATCTTAATTAAAAAATGTTTTTATGTAACGTGTCCCTTACCCAATGACATAGTAGTCATGTATGTTGATTATCATTATTAATAATAAACATATGATAAATTTTTAATTTCAAAGGAATAATTTTCATGATTATTATTATTTTGATTTATTAATTAACATGTCAAGTTTATTTACATATCCAATTATGTTCAGGTCAGACATTTTGATGATATTCAGAACCTATATAAAAATGACTTCTATAGGTTGATTATGGTAAAAATGTTCATTATTGAATAATATAATGAATAATAGTCATGAAATAATTATAATTTTAATAAAAAAAGTACTTTTAAAATCGATAATTAATCAAATTTATGACGAATAAACCATGTTATAATCAGGGAGACAGTCAGTCAAGCGAACACATCAATAACTTATCCATTTTCCAATAACATGATTGAAATAAGGTACGTCTTATTTTATCCTTATATAATGATTAATATATCAAAAGTATATTATTTATTCTATAAATACTCGTATATTTAGTATCTATGTGTTGTGGTTATGATAAAAAGAATCACTATATTTCATGAAGGTGGTCGTTAACATGTTTTCATAATATAAGTTATCATTTTTTAATGGATGGAAAGGTAATGAAATATATTATATCCTATCATTTAGCAGTTATATATGTATATTTATTGAATATATATATATATAATATCATCATAACCATATATTATATTTGGTGATATAAAAATAATTTTATCAGTTTGGGAGGTGGTAGTCTTTAGTATACAAGAATTGCAGTTTTGTTTCCCATTTTATAGAATAATGAGAAGGATATATTTTATACCATTACTAAAATTACATCATAATATGTGGGAGTAATTATGTTTACAATCATTTCATTGATTAATAAAATTTTAATGAGGGGTATGATGAAATAAAAAAATCATTCACTTAAAATTATATATCTTCAGAAAACCTCTTTCATATTAAATATTTATCCAACTGAGGTTAGTTTTATGTAAAAAACAAGACCTCTATGATATAGAAAGTTATATTATACATTTATATTTTAGGTAGTTATTGATCTACTGTGGTCAAATTTTTTGATAAACAGAGGATATGGGGTTACTTTTTTTTATATAACGTTTTACAAAAATAAATAAATGTTTTAAATAGATATTCTTTAGGGATAACATGATCACATATATTCAAAGAAATGTATTTCCTTTTTTATAAACAAAACTTTTATAATTTCTCTTTTATTTTGTTATATTTTTCTGAATAATAGTTACCTTTTAAACCATTTCACTAACCAATTTTGGTCCCACAAATTTAATTTCACAAAATTTATTGCAACAAATTTTAGTTCCACAAATAATTCCATATAATTCCTCAAAATGTTTCATTTTTTTATTAGAATGTGATATGTAATTATATAAATGGTATACTACTGAAATATATTGTTCCTAAAATTAATGGTATTATACTAAACAATATTGAATCATGTCTTCAAATTTAGGAATAATTCTATGTGATTTTCCAATATATTAATGATGAAAATATGTAATGATATTTAATTTAGTACCGAATAAATTATGAATACATTTCCTAAAATTATATGACATCATTGGATCACTTTCATATAAAATAGGGATACAAGCTACATATAACATAATTATTTTTTAATGATATGGTAAAAAAATTTGATCTAAAGACACAACATCATAAATAAGAAGATAATTTTATGATTTAGTTATCGATCAAAAATACACCAAAACAAAAAATTATCTTGATATGTATTTGGTTTTACAATAATTAAATTCATGGTTATTGTCAACCATTTCTATTCTAGAACTGGTGAATTCATAACATCCCTTTTGATAATTGATTTTCTATATTAAAATATTGAAATGTAAAAAACATCATCAAAATGTCAACAATATATGTTTTCATTCCATCTTATTACAAATACTTCTTAAGGTCACTTCACATCATAGAACATCTATTGTGAAAGGAAAAAATGATAAATTTGAGTTCTACCCATTAAATATTCATTTAATTATGAGTCAAAAGGCACATGTAATATCATTCAAATTCTGAATATACATTATTCATTAATATTAAACTCTATAAACATAACATTTTTTAAAGATTGTATGTTTTCCTAGAAATCCTAATCTATATTATGATTTGGATAAATTCTTTTTGAAATAGGTGATTGTATAATCAACTAAATCATAATAGAGATAGTTCTTACATACTCAATATCTATTCCAAAATTCATTAAATAATTAAACAAAGGACATGTTTCAAATGAAATATGGTCATTTTTTAGATATAATTATGAATAATCACCACCACCATTAGTTTAGTATCAAGGGTAGAAGTGAATTTTTCAATCATAAACCATTTTTATTTCTACATATATTCTTTTCCTATTTTATCATTTTTTATTTAATACAGGTATCCAACTTTAATGATCAATTAATATTTCACACATTACTCCATATAATTAATTACACAAAATTTTTAACGAAAACCCAACATAATATTATTCTAAATATTTTTTAGGATAATTTTATTAGTGAGGTTTCAGTTGACATTTTTCATAATTGGATACTTTATAATTATACATTAAAATCAAACCTTTCCACTTCTATAATACAATTTTTTAGATTAATAATTCACCATTTCTATAAGGAATGTCCAAAACCAGAGAATTTGGAAATATTATTTTTAGTTATAGAATCAATCATAACCTTCATTCATTGATAACTATTTATATAATTTTTCACATTACCTAGTTCTTTGGATCTTTAACCATGTAAATTTTTCAATAAAAAATTTGTAGTAACAAACTAATATACGTATACAATTAATCTCTATGACATTTTAATATCATAAATTTTCGTCAATAACATTATTTATAAGGGTAAAATGTTATTTCATATTTAGAAAAAATATTTCCGAAGATATAAATCGATTTTTAAAAAAATTAAATGTTATTAAAATTTTTATACTTTTTACTCACCGTTAATATTTAAAAAATACTTTGTTTTTATGTAGATTTTTAATTTTAGAATATTACAATATATAATCCTTAAAAACCCATATATTATTCTAAATAGTCATATAATCACAATGTATAATATCCATGAACAAAATTGGTTAATTATATATCAAAAATGTCAAAATTTCAAATTTAGAATGTTAATATCTAGTCAAAAATGCTATATTTGGAATATTATACTCATTCACTTTCAGCTAATGGTACCCTGAATTGAGATCATGATTTGAAAAATATATTACACCATGGAGCTTATAAAACAAATTATGAATATGATAACAATGATAAATGATCATAATAGTGATGTTAATCATGGATATATATTTAATTAAATATTTCAATAATCCCAAATTCATTTTACCAAATAAAATTGTAAAACCCTATTTTAATGTTCTATGACATATGAATTGTTTATAATGAAACTATTGAAAATAATTATTCAATTCAAAATGTTAAACATGATCCATTTTATAATGGGATTAAAAATTGTATTAGTTTCAGTAATTAAGTCACTAGTAAATGAAACCTTTGGGTATAGAATAACTCTAGGTAAACAACTAAGACATAAATCTACATATTCCTGCACTAATATAACATCACAAATTTGAATTTTTTGTTTAATTCATACAATATAAGGTTTGTATCATTCAAATCCATCTATAATAAATTTCACATCTTCATGATAAGATTGAAAAAAATTTAAATCATTAAATTTAAAATTCATAGATCTATAATATATCTTCTAGTGATAAAATGAATGCCTTCCAACCACAAAAAATATCAAACTCTATTATGGGTTGGTCATCATGGTTTACAGAAATATCCATCCCACTAATAGAAATATGATTGTTCTTTTTTATATTGGTCTGTTTAATATCTTCACCTATATCATTCATCAAAATTTGGATCTTCATTTCATGAGGTATCATTAAAAAATTACATAACCATTTCTTAGAAATGAAGGAATAAGAAGATCCATAGTCAAATAGGGTATCGTAATTATTCAAATAATCATGTAACATATTATCCATACTTTATTATATGGCCCAACATCCACCATAATTATAGATAATTATTTTTCCAAAACATGTTTCTTTTAAAATTTTGGATTTACTTACGTAATTCATATCTGATGATAATTACTCACATAATGGCCAATATCATTACAATTAATGAATTATATAATTATTTATTCATTATTTTATTGATTATTTAAATTGTATTAATGAAACAATGTAGAAAAATACTACATTAGAAAGACATCCACGATTTTATAAATCATTCACTAATGTGATTTTTTAAAAACCATCTAAAAAATTAAAAAAAATATTGTATTACATTAAGATTTAATTGAAGGATTATTATAACATCCCTGGTAAATAAAGAATATGACATTTTTATAGATATTAATATTTTTTAATTAAATATTTATTTAACTTTAAATGGGATTCTATGTTTGATGATATACATGACACACAACAAAAGGTTCTTTGAAATCTTATATAGCATAAAACGTAGAGTTATAACAAAAAATAATATAATAAAATTATTATTTTAAATGACTATTAACTCGTATCCATATAATTGGCAAGAATGAATAGAAAAAACTACAAAAATGATTATGCATGTTTTACTGAAATGTTTTTACATTTATCCAATATAATATAGAAACTAAAAATCTCAATGAATCAAATTTTAAGCATAAACACTCTAATATTCATTAATATGTTTATATAATGAATTTTGGTAGAGAACCCTTTTTAAATCTAGTTTTTTTCACTTTTATATGTTCTATTTGAAAAAATAATATTCTTCTTTATAATCAGGACATCATAGTTTGCATTGAATGAAATTTTGGTATTTTTATGATAATGTTCATTTTTTAATTAATAGTGAAAAATACTACATTTTAATTAAAAAATTTCCCTTTAATATAATTTATATATATATATATACATTATTCTTTTAATTTTATTTAATATGAAATTGTATTATATTGTTACCATTTAATCCTTGTCTTGTTATTGGATGTAATTTCATTCTTAATTTGGACATAAAAATGTAAATCATTTGACAACTATTATTTCATCAAAATATCTGTTTTTTTTTCAAAATGGGAATTAATTTTAAATTATTTTTTTTTCTAATTTTGTGTTTTGAATTTATAAAAATTAATTCCATATTTAGAAATAGGGTGTCTAATTGGTATAAATATGTTACTTTTATTTTTATAAATTATGAATATTTACTTTAGTAAATGTTTTATTTACCATGGTTAAAGTATAATCTTGAAAATAAGCTTGAAAAATAAAATTATAATAATATTAAATTACTCTAACATGTTCCATAATCATATTGGATGATAACTATCCTACTTTTTCCTTCATTGGTTCAATTTTTGGACCCCAGTGATCCACAAGGGAGTGATAATGACACTTTATATTAATTAATTTAATGTAAGTAAAAAATAACATAAACATATATCTTTTTAGTAAAAAAATTTTATATGGTGTTAGAGAAGTTATCTCTTCGAAATTAAATATTTTTTGGAAAGATAAAAATTATTTCCTACATAATTTTATTTTATTTATAATTTTTTGTACATCAAATAAACAAAATTTAATTATGGCCCCATGGTGATGTGGTAATTGATTCATTAACAATGGATTCAAATAAATGATATAACAAATATTAAAATTTTATTCTGTATATTTTTATTCCAAAAAATAATTTTATAGAGTAGGATTACTTTTTATCTTTTATTTAATGATGTATTTCTGAAATAATCATGTTTGATTGGTTTTATTAAAATGTCCGGATATGAATAGTATTAAAATTGACATAAAAGAGTTTTTAAATTAATCAATATTTTATTCAATGATATAAAATTCTTTATAATCTAAGATTCAAAAAAATGAAAAATATGATATTTAAAATATCATTAATGATCCATTTTGGGTGTCTTGGAATTTTATATTATATGTATTAACCATATAGTTTGAATATATTAGATGACAAGGTAAATGTTAAATAAGTTAACAAAGGGTTAAATAAACAATATAATATTAATAAATATCCAAAACCTATAAAATTATTATTGGATGATTTTATTTTGACTTATATACACCTTATCTTGGTATTAAATATGTTTTGGACATTTTTGAAACCGAAAATAATTATATAATAAAATAATATTTTCAAACATCCCTAAAGAGCCCATCTCCCCATTTATAAAAATCCATCACCTTTAACCCTTAATAAAACATCTCAAGATCCCTTGGATCATAAAAAATATACCAAAATATTCTCCCAATATCTCTCTCTTCCTCTTAGATTCCTTACTATATTCATAAGGTACATGAAGGAAGCATTCTGGATCAAACCAAAGGGTGTTACCTAATGTAAAGTTAACTTCTTCCCTCATGTTCTCTTATTATATTTTTCTTCTTCTCTCTATATGATGTTATTATTATTTGTTTACATAAAAACACAAGTATCCTGAATATACTAATATGTTTTTATCAGAAGGATTTTAACATCACTTAAACACACCTCCAACTAATTGGTATAAAACAAAATGTTTCTGTGGATGGTGAACTATTGCCTCATGACACGATGATTGTTCAATCTTCACCTACCACCTATTATTGTAGAAATTATGATGAAACTATAATTATATATGAGATATATTATATTTATTTTATCTCTATGCTTCTATAATTCTCTTTTATTACATACCATTATTATTATCATGAGGTATAAATATTTATGATAATTTCATTTGAGGATGTGTGGACAACCTCCCCCTCAAAGTGATATGACTCATTCATATCATACATGGAACGTATAAAGTATGGTGTTAATGTAATTTTGTAATGTATAAAAAATGTTATTTTATACTTGAAAAAAAATATACCTATGTATGTTTTGGTTTTCATTCCTTTTAAAATGAAAAAAATGAAATGGAAGTAGCGTTCATGCGTACGTATGACTTACCATCTCCATGAATAGTGTATTTCATTTTCATATATACAAAATATATGGACTATTATAAATATATATATAATCTATATATATGATATATATGATATATACATCATGAATATTATTCTGGAGATAATGGAATTTCAACCACATGGACAATTTATAATTATAACAAGTTCATTTTTAACTCATGTTCTGAACAATGAAAAAATATCCGATTTGAACACAAATATTATCTAGTTTTTATATAAAGGTAATAAGTCATATAAAAGGAATAATAAACATGAAAAAGTTTCATTTTGATGTTTAAATTAACTTATGTTTATTATTCATGAAATTAAAGAAAAAAAGGCTAAAACCAGATATGAGGTAAAGGAACATCTTAACCAAATTTCCATTCTTTGGGACTAACTTCTACTTCTTGATTATGTCATTCTATGAATATGTCTGCATGACCTATGATTTTTTTAAACTTATTATCCACTTATATTGGGTGTATTTATATTTTCCACACATAATTATGTCATTGATTTATCCTTAACCTAATAGTACAATATTTGTAATGAACTTCATCTAAATATCTCTTCATTGAGGAATATTTTGATAATATAGAACTCGTTAGTTTTTAAGGTGTACAATAAAACACATTAAAATTTATTTTAATTTAATGATAATATTTATTCTATGAAGTGCTTTATTAACTGACAAAAGGACTTATTTTTTACGTATGCGGTGACAATGACCTCTCTGCCATCGTAATTGTTATTTATCCTCTATAAGAATTACTATTTTTTAAACAAAAAGGAAACCCCTTACACGGTTTTTGAGTGTTACCGTATGATTTGTTTTTGAAATATATTGAATATTTCAATATCCTAAAATTATTTCTTGTGATTGAAATTGAAATGTTATTAGTGAAATGTTTATATTTTCAATATTTTATGTGTTTTGATTTTGTAATGGTACATGGATATTTGACGGGTGGTTACAAGATAAACCTAATGAGAGGTATTCCATGATAATCTAAGATGGGTGGTTATGTTATAACCACAAATGCATTGGGTATGCAAGTTGGTTGTATGGCTATCCCATTTAGGGAAATGTGTGGATGTGGACTGTATGGTTATTCCATTTAATTATGTTCATGTCCCAAGTTACCTGTATATGTTAGGAGTGCTTTCTATTGGATTTATGGTAATATTTTGGTCAGAAATGGGTACGAAATGATATTTTATTAAGTGAAGTGTATTTAGTATTTCATAAAGCTGAAAGTATTTCAAATGATAAAGTATTTTAGTTTTAATTGTTGTTTTGAAAAACAATTAGTTTTCTTTCTTTTTGTATCCATTAATCGGCTTTTTTATTATCATCCAATGTTTTGGAAATGTTTTTTACAGGACATAAATATGTATAACGTCAGGGATGGGATCGTGGACATGTCATTCTATATACAAACATAGATCTGGATATGAATCTTTTTTCCAGACTTTTTATTTTATGAAAAAATGGACACTGAGTAGATGTATCAACTTTGTAATATTTTAGATGTAATGTAATTTTTATGTCCTATTTCTCAAAAACACTAAGCATGAAAAGATCCAATATATTAATTATTTACATAATTAAAGATTAATTAATATTTAATTCTAAGTCATTATAGTTGGTATCAAAGGTTGGTTTAGAAAACATAAAGAGTTAGGGTGTTGTTAAATTAATATCCAAAAATTACATTATGATAGCATCGAAATGATATAGAATTTACAGATTACCATGTTTCTTGGCCTATGATATGTTTTTTAGAATGTACTTTCATAGAGTAAATAGAGTAGTTCTGCTGGGAAGGCATACTAGGGGAAATAACCATCCAAATCCACATCCTATGATGGTCAGAAATAAGAATTGAATAGTTTGTTTCACTTATGTCACAATTTAATCAGGTAAAACATGTTGATTGTTATTATAAATGATATTTTGGTATATCCCAAAAGTATATATGAACATGAAATTCATTTAAGGGTTGAATTTCATACCTTAAAGAAATTTTATGTGAAATTCAGAAAGTGTGAGTTTTTGTTGCAACAAATTCATTTATTAGTCACATTCTTCAAAAAATGGTGTAATGGCCTAGACCCTCCTAGTCCATCACTTTTCCAAAACATAGCTCCACCGAAATGGTGGAACCGGTCTTGGTGGCACTGGTTATGATGGCACCATGACTTTCACACACCAGTCATGGTGGACCCGTGACAGTGGCACCGTGAGGGTGGCACCGTGATAATGGAATCATGTTCTCACCAAACGGTGTCCCACCCTTCATTGTTTTTCCAGTTTTTCCCTGCGGTGTGATTTTATTTAATTAAAGGAAACAATTTAACGCACAATCGTTATGGGCACCTCTCTGATGGGAATTATTAAATGATAATTAATTCCATCATGTGTAACCGCCCAACCGTGTGTGAAACCACGATCCGACTTTTAATCCATTCGAAATTTTCAAATCCCGTAACTCTAGGATCTGACCCTTTTAATCGAACGAAGCTATTTCCTTCATTCTTGACTGCTCTCTTTTCCATTACTTGGAGCATTGAAGTTCCCACTTCCTGACACGAGTGTTGCGCATGTGCTAGATTCGCTACTACCCTTTCATGGAGTGCTTGGATATCTTCCCATGCAAATTGCGCATCCCCATTTCTTGGAACAAGGAAGAGAAACATCGATTATTGATCATCCAGGTAGGGTTTTCCATCGTCTCTATTTACTTTATATCATACGGGGCGGGTATGCTATTGTTTCTGCGGTGATGGAGGACACCAAACTTTAAAAAAGTCAATAAATAGACTATTAAAGAATGAAGGGGGTGTGAATGATTTTCTAATGTACTTTTTATCCTTAATTTTGTGTTGTGAATTGTATGGGCTTATGCCAACTAAAAATCCTGATCGTTGGTGGTCTTTCCTTGTACACTGATGAACCCCTGGCATCTGTGATGATTGGATGGATCTAACATGGGAATTTGGTTAATCACATAAACTCGGCTGATTAAATGGATGTCATGTAAACAACAACCCATATGTGATCACCTTGGTTAACCAAACAGAAAGGGGGAACATAATGAATGATGTGCATGAATCTAGAAACTCTCTTCCTCTATCATGGCCTATGTGTGGTTGTTCTTCTTGATGCTTATGAGGTCATATTGATGGGAATGTGATCCTCCGTTGTTGCATTTTTTGGTGGACCTGAGGCCATATGGAAAATTATAGTGAGGCTTGGTAAGGTTCTAGTACATTGAGGGATCACACAGATCCATCTATATTTGTGACATTACAAGAGAACATGGTGTAGGTGCTTGAAATTTTTGTTTCGCTGTTTTCCTTTCCTTAGATTGTGGTTATGCCTGATAGTATCCCAATATTGTAGAATTTTTTAAATGTATTCACTTGAACATGAAAATAATATTGGGTTCAATGGGGAATTTGTTTCCGGGAATGTGTGGTGACATGGTTGTGGGTTCAGTGCTTCTGGTGAATGAATAATTATGAGGGTGTTTTTGTTAGGCTAGTTTGTACCCCCTATGTTTGGATGAGTGCTTGTTAGATATATATATATAATTGTAGTTATTATGTTTTGTATTTTCACCCCACACATGTTGATCACTTTGTGTTGAACATCCCCATTTCATGGGGGAGGGTGTTTTCCCAACACTTATACAAGGGACTGGTTATTAGCTCTATTTCCGCTCCCTTTCTCTAGTGGCCCAAGAACCATTGTGCAGGCTGTGATGGACTGAGTTCCATTATAGCCCAAGATTATCTGGGAATGGTAGTTGTGGTGGTTGTCCTAGGTTTGTGTGAGCGAGTTGTTTCGCAAGTACCTTCATGATGAGGACCAGGTGTCTTCGGCTGTGGCAGTAGGTGTTCTGGACCAGGTGTTTTTGGGTGTGGTTACGCGTGGTTTTTGTGGCCCAGGTGATTGCGGGCGGGATGCGTGGTTATATCATGGGTGTGTGTGGGCAGGGGAGGATGGTAGTGGAACTGCAGTAAGAATGTTTAGAGTGGTCTGATGCATAGGATGTCTTCAATAACTAGTGGGGATGTAGATCGGGGTACCTAATCATCATTGTGTTGTTACTATTACATTACTTGACTCGATTTATTTGGGGGTGTTCCTTAGTGAGGTTTTTGTGGATAGTTTTCCTTGATGGTTGTTTGGTTAACTATTTTCTCACAGGGCACTAGTGTGACTCCCCACTTTTTCATGAGATTCGTGGGTTTTCCCTACTGAGTATACATGTATGCTCACCCTACGTATATAAAACTTCTTTCCGGTTTCCAGGAGGACTTCAGGAATCGTGCAGGATCATTCTAGTTCGGACGTTGTGATTGTTATTTTTTCTATTATTTTCTTTTTTCCCCTTTTTATCTTTTGTACTTTCTTTTGGGGTTTTCTCATACTTTTTTTTGCATTTACATTTGGAACATGTATATGGGGATGGTTTTTTTGGATTTACATGTGCTTCCACTTTCTCTATTGTTGGTAATAATTATCTTATATCTAGATCCTATTAAATAAAAATGTGTAATTTCTTCTATCTTGTGTGTGATTCTATACCCTTGGTGCTAGTCTCCACTACGAGACCTATTGAAGGCGTGTCTCGAATGTTATTATCTATCCTTCAACTTGAAGAAGGGATGGTCTGGAAACCTGTTGTCCCTTCTCTCATATGGGTGAAGTCGGGTTGTGATAGAATCGTATCAGAGGTGAGGTTGGGGGACATGATGGATTCTGCGGTTAGGAACAGGGAGGATTGCATGGGATGGTGGGGAAACAGTGTTGGAAATTCATGGTGCATGAAATAGGCCAGGGAACAGTAGTTAGGACATGAGATATCAGGGCCCCCTGGGATCCGATGTATGGACTCTGGGCCTACAAAATGACCATGTTAGGCTACACTGATTGCAGGGTAGAGACCCTAGGAAAGGTGAATGCATCATCATGACTTATGTTCTTGGGTTTCATGGGCATTATGGGGATTTAAAATGAATTATAAGTCTATGAAAATTTAAAAGAAATCTTCTACACTACTTTGTCTTATGCATTAGTTGTTTACCTTTCAGTTATGGAACTCAGATGGTGACCAAGGGTAGTGCGGGCGATCGAGGCCCCGGAGGTTGATTTGGATGATTGACATAGGGATGACCGAGAGGAGGACCATCCATGGCAGAGTACGCTTCGTGCCTTTCAGCAGCAGACCCTAGAGAAGTACGAGGGTAGCATCTCAGATGAGGAGACAAAGAGCTGGCTAGAGGAGCTGGTGATAACTTTCAGCTTGATCTGGGATCCAATAGAGTAATGGGTTCCTCTAGTTTTAATCCTAATTTTGGGAGTAGCGCTTCAATGGTGGACGCATTATCATGGAGAGAAGAGGGAGCGTGAGGTAACGTGGACTGACATCGATAGGGAGTTCCAGGAGGAATTCCTCTCTTCCATGATAAAGGCTGAGAAGAGGCAGGAGCTGCTCTCCCTCTAATAGGGGAGCATGCCAATGAGATAGTTGGGAAACAAGTTCATAAATCGACTTCACATTGCTCCTGACCTCTTTCCAGATGAGGAGTCTCGGGAGAGACATTTAGAGGAGGCACTCAAACCTTCTGTTCAGTATGCGGTTACCCCCTTCACCCTACTGACATACATGGAGGTCCTGAAGAAGGCTGAAGTGGTGTATAGGATTCACAAGTTGAGATGTGTATCGTGAGAAGTAATCCAGTTTGGATTTTCAAAGGGGAAGGCCATCAGTAGAATGCCTCTAGCAGCGGGGCCCTCTAGGTTTTGACCAGTAGGGAGAATGCCGCAGTAGTTCCAGTTCCGATCTTCATGTCCTCACCCTTTTCTTTTAGGCCCAAGACCGATGTGATTCATCAATGGTAGTCATGGCCACCTTCGAAATCAGTGCTCAGACCGAGTATAGTACAGTGGGGTTGGGACGGTGCAGCATCCGCCTCAGTTGCAATAGTTTCCAGCCATGCCCTTTCAGTAGCAACATCAGGTACAGTAAGATTCTGCTCCATCAAGGGTAGATGTTGCAGGAGGAGGCCGACCTTAGGGTACTCCTCAGGGACCTCGACCAGGGCGCAGTCTGGGAGGTGACCGACAACCAAGGGGTAGAAAAGCTGGGCGTGGGTAGTTACACACTGCAGATGCAGCAGTTCTGGAAGGGCTGAAAGTCGTTCGAGGTACAATTATCTTGTTTAGCACTCATTCCTATGCCTTTTTCGATACATGATCTTTTCACTCGTTTTTTAACCCATTATAGCTTGTGCTCTGGGTCTGGATTCTATGAGACTTCTAGTTTCCCTAGTGTGGAGTACACCAGTCAGAGGTTAGACCGACTAGTCTTATGTTTGCTGAGGGTGTAGACTGATGATAGGGCCACACCAATCTAGCAGGGAACTTCTACTGTTGCAGATACAGCCATACGATATCATCCTTGGCATCGAATAGATTTTCTATGTATGTGTCTTTATTGTTTTCATATGAAGAAAGATCGTGTTTTTGGATTTGGGTGGCCGACGTGTAACTTTCATCGGCAAACGGGGTTTCTAGGAAGGCAGCTAGAGATTGGAGCCCCTCCATTTCATATTAGCTGATTGTCAGTGGAGTTGATGGATATAGATATGGAGGAAGTCTTAGGGATCATCAGTGAGTTCATGGATGTATTCCTCAAAGACGTGGTGACTCTATCCCCTCGACGCGATGTTGAGTTTGGAATGGACTTTCAACCTAGTGCTCATCTGATTTCAATGGCTCCCTTCCGGATGGCACCTTTTGAGTTTTGGGAGTTGAGGATTAATACTGACGACAAGATGAAGAAGGGATTTGTTTGACCAAGTGTATCACCATGGGGTGCTCTAGTATTATTCGTAAAGAAGGAAGATGGTGGTCTCAGGATATGCATAGACTATTGTAGACTGAACCAGGTAACGTCCAATAACCATTACTATAACACCCCAAGCTTCTACAATACGCTTCTCTTTGAATAATGTAATAGCGTGTGTTGTATGCAACATCGAGTTCTAACACACACCACAACCGATCAAACTAGCCATTATGAATATTAATACCTACATTTTGAAATTTTATCTCTCAAAATGGACTTCATTTTTGGATTCGTTGTATCAAATTTATCCTAAGGGGAAATTTTGGTATTTTTCGGATAACTTTAATATTTTGATAAATAGTGAAAATTACTAAATTTTAATTAAAATTTTTTTTTAATAAAAATAATTAATAGTGATAAATTATAAATTTCAGTGGGTTTAAATTATATTTATAATATAATTTTACCATTTAATACAGTGTTGGACATTGATCATAATTTCACAATTAAACTGAACATAAACAACTATCAATCATTTGATAGTAATTATATCTTAAAAACACGCTTTTTGTTTTGGCAGGGGGAATTAATTTTAAATTAATATCTTCCACTTCTATGTTTTGAATTTTGAAAAATTGATTCAATATTTTGAATCAGGATGTTCAAATTTTGTAAATATGTAACTTTTTTTTAGACATTTTGAATAATTACTTCGATAAATATTTTATTTACCATGGTTAAAGGGTAAATCCGGTAAATGATGGTTAAAAATAATATTATAATAATAACAAATTACCATAAAATGTGTCCTAAATTTATTGGTTGATACATGTCCGACCATGGGAATCTTTGGGTGGATTTTGGGACCCCATGGTGCCACTTTTAAGTGATAGGGACATTTTATTTTAATTATGTTAAAATGAATACAAACATGACAAAAGCATATATATTTTAGAACAAAAAATTTACATAGGGTTATATATGTTTTAATTTAGACAATAAATATTCATTATAAATCTAAAAAGATTTACTACATAATCATATTTTATTTATAATTTCTAGACATTACATAATTTAATTTGTTTACGACACAATGAAGATGCAGTAATTACCATAATAGTGAAAAATTAAAATAATTGATATTATAAATACCCAAATAAAAATAATTTGAGACTTTTTATGAATTACACTAATTTTCTAGGTTAATATGACATGTTAGTAATGATTTAATTTACTTTTTTCAAAGTAATAATTCTATTATGATTTTTACAAAAATCAATTATTGAATATTGTCAAAATTGACAATAAAGAGTTTTTAAAACAAATAGTATATTATTAATTGATATTAATTTCTTAAAAATCTAATGTTTTGCCAAGATACTTATATCATGATAGGTGTATCATTAATGGACCACTTGGTAGGTCTCTGGGATGTATATAGTATGTTTATTAACCATATAATATAAAAATACAAAGAGACATTGTAAAAGTGAAACTAATTAACTAAGAGTTAACACTTAAAGATAAGGTTAGTATAATGACCCAAACCTATCTAAATTCTACTGGTTGAGTGGTTTTCGACCTATCCCACCTTATGATTCAAATAATCCATTATGGATCCATTAGAAACAGAATATGAATTTATTATAAAATAATATTTCTAGCTTTTCCGAAGGTGCCCCTCACCCCTCTTATAAAAGTGAACTCTCCCATCTCATTAACTCACACCCTCAAAGCCTTTTGGTTCGGCAAACCTCTTCCCAAATACTATCTCAACTTCCCTCACTTAATCCTAGATGCCTTTATTTAGTCAGAAAGCCAATCTAAGATCAATTTTGATCAAATCAAAAGTAAGAACCCGAAGAAGATGTAATGATTTCACCACCCTTTTTCAATTTCCTTTCTTCTTCCACTTCTTCTTTCTTTGTTATTACCATTATAAAATAATAACTCCAGTATCTTATATATATTGTGATGTTATTATAAATATTTTACAATCATATTCATTATTCTATCCATCATTTGAATAACATGTCACCATACATGTGTACGTATGGCGTACCGTCTCCACATCGTGGTGTAATTGTTATTCAATAAATTATTATTTGGATGGGTATAATAATGATGTGTAATTATTGTAAATAATAAATGTAACATGATAATCATTTTTTATATATGATATACCATCCAATTATATATTATTTTAATATCAAATGAATGATATTGTCACTCATGCGTACGTACGGACTACCATCTCCATGAACGTGATGAGATTCATTCTCCATCGTATCCATTCAATTATAATTCTGATTTGATGATTAATAATAGTATATAAGGACTTGATATAATTCTGGATATGATTAAGATACAATCTATCCATGAAAAAATAGCTTATGTAACAAAACATATTAAAAAAAATGAGTAAGTTAACACCCGAAACAACAATAATACTATGATATTATTAACAAATCAATGTTAAAGGATCACATATGATATAATATTAATGTATATGATTCTTGTATAATTTAATAATAATTATTTCACCAATATATAGGAGGTTAACATACCCCAGCAAAGGAAAAGTACAAGGTAAGGGTTTATTTCACAATCTCTTCATTATCCGAGGTTGTTTATAAGTAATAATCTACTTGTATTTCTTTATCATCCACATCCATGTTTCTTAAAAATTTATTTCAAAACATTTTTTACTATTTACTAGAATATGTGTTAAAGCCATTTATACCCTTGTTTGACTTTTTATAAGTGCGTTTTAAAGAAATATTTCCGTTTTTTTCCAAACAGGGTACTTTTTAACCTTTTCGATAAAATTAATGTAAGAATATTTTTTTTAACATATACGGTCGGTGTGGCTATTTTATGCAATTATAAAATAGTCAAAGCTTCCATTAAAAGCATATAAAAATATTTTCAAAGAAAATGTTTTATTTTATAAATATATGACTCTTAAATGATTTTAAAATAGAAAGTGATATTTCTCTAAAAAGAGTTTTGATTTCATCTATGTCAACATCCTTTGATGGATTTTACGCTTATTTGAAGATGATTTATTATGATACAAAAATTCTATATTGTATTGAAGGTTTTGTGATATGTTTGACTATGGATGTGTTATTTTTATACCATTCATGGTTTATGGATGAAGTATTTACATTTCATATCCTAGTTTTAATACAAATGTTTATGTTATGTTTAAACATTTTCATATGGGAATGCATTGGACTTAATATGTGATGGGTGGATCCCGCTACTGCTCCTTGATGCATCGGTAGGTCTCATGATACAAACTAGTGTCTTGGAACAAGGCCTTGGAAAAATATTATTTGTAGTCTTGGCACGAGGCCTTGGCTATGTGGTTATGATAGTCTGCCATTATGCATTCCATCATTATGAAATTGGTTATTGATATTGCATTTGATTATTCGATTAGTATAATATCCATGTGAATAAGTAAATGGAATTATTTCATTTTATTTTTGACATACTATGTTGAAGTTCATGTTTAAAAGGATTTTTTTAGTTATACATTGCCTTAAATATTTTTTCTTATTTATGAAATTTTTCGCTATATTGTTATCCTTCCTGGGCATTTGAGCTCACCCCTTTTCTATGTTTTATTTTTTCCAGGATGTGAAGAAGTAAATTATGAATGACCTTTAGGGATATTATGAGGGGATAATAGTGTGGACTATGGAGACAATATGTTGTTGTAGTAGTTTTTCACATTATGATGTAATGTAAAACATTATGAATATATCTAGTGTTTCCAAGGCTGTTAAACCAATCTGTCTTTCGAGATTTGAACATTTGTGTGATCATGCCAATGTTATGTAATAATGCACCAACTCTGGGTAACTGGGGTCGGTCTGTTACAGTTGGTATTAGAGGATATTTAGTACAAACCTTGGAAGGTATATTTAGATAAAGTCTGATTAGAGCACGTAGACCTAAGAAGAATTTTTAGGATTAGTATAAAAGAATTTCCTAGAATATTGGAATTTTAGAGATTTTGGAGTTTTCCGACTATCTGGATACGAGCAGGTAGAGGCGGCTCTGGCACAGATGTACCTAAAGGTAAAATACGAAAACACCACCTTAAGCTAGACTCGAACGGGAACTGGTGCACGACAACGGGCCTTGCTGCACTCTTGGTTACGACACTCCTAGGGGATAGGCTTAGGATAACTCTCATTTTCTTTAAAAATAATTATGACGGGTTTATGAGAACATACTTCCTCAAAAAAACATATTTTTATGATTATGGATTATATCCATAAATAGTTCAATTTATGTTAAGTGTTTCATAAGTATGTAATTATGTATTTTGATTCATAAACTGATCTAGTTTATGCCATTGTTTAGAAATGGCCCCTAATGGAAGAAATGGAAACCATATCAATGCACGCACTCTATGTAGGGAATTCCCTCCAGCTCAAGATAATTATAGTGCAGCTGGTGATGCAACTGGTGCCGATCAGCTAATCACCATACTGGGATAACTCACTCTGGTTCTGAATAATAACCTTACCCGTATAAAGCACCCTGATCCGTAGTGTGAAGGATCAATGTTAGATATATTCACAAGGAAACAACCACAAACGTTCAATGGGAGTACAAATCCTTTAGTAGCTGAGCAGTGGAAAAATTCCCTATAAAAATATTTCAGGCTTTTGGGAGTAGTGAAAGGGAAAAAGTTATCATGGAAATTTACCGGCTCACTGTAGATGCTGATCAGTGGTGGTCATTGATTCAAAACTTGACGGAAGATGATGAAGTATCAAATATGGAATGGAGGTAGTTCAAAGATATGTTTTTAGAAAAATACTTTCCTCGTGACCATTGAGCAGATATGGAAAGGAAATTTCTGAGTCTGAGACAAAAGGAGGATGAGAATGTCGCAAAGTATAAGGCTAACATTACATGGTTAGCAAGGTATGCTGGAGATTATATACGTAACCCAAGAAGTAAGATTGATCGTTTCTTTGATGGGTTAAAACCATTTCTCCGTCGATCATTAGTCTCACAATCCCTCTTGTCGTACGAAGACGTTGTCTCGTGTGGTATCAAGACAGAGAAAGAATTCTCAAATTCTTATGACTTTAAATCAATGAAAGAGAAGAAGAGATATGCTGATCAATATGGGAATGGAAATAAGGGGATTAAGGGAAAGGTTGAATATACATCCTGTGGTAAATGTGGGAAAAAACACCCTGGTACTTGCTTGAAGGGAATGGGTGTCTGTTACAAGTGTTGTGAAAAAGGCCACCAAGCTCGTGATTTCAGACGGAAGAAGGAAGCTACCAATGTTCAATGCTACAATTTCAGGGAGATGGGACATTATTAAAATTAATTTCATAATCGTTAGGGGAACTTAACTCAGAAAAGTCCACGGGATCAAGGCCAAGCTTTTTCTATCACTACTGCTGAGGTAGAAGCTCTGAAAGACGTGGCGGCAGGTAATTTAATGAATTCCTCAAGTTTAGAAAATGCATTATTTGATTCTGGATCATCGCATTGTTTCATATCATCCCAATTTTCTAAGAAAATTAGATATTTCCAATTTGATTTAACAAGGGTGTTGTCAGTAAAAACTCATTAGGGAAGTATCATTGCAACAACGTTTTGTGAATCAGTTCCCATTAGAGCACATAAATGATCTTTATCTGCTGATCTCATTGTCATACCTATGATTGAGTTTGATATAATCATCGGTATGGATTGGATTTCATACTATGATGCTAAGATTTATTGTAAGAAGCAGTAGGTTACGATTTTTGATGATGATGATAAGGAAAACCTTATCTTTAGAGTAGAATCTTCACCACCTAATTCTTATCTAGATCCACCCCCAGTAGATCAACTAAATTTAATTATTGGGAAGGAAGAGAATGAAATGAGTGTGGGTGAGGAAAGGAATTTTCAAATAGAGGATGTACCTGTTGTGAATGAATATGTAGATATATTTCCAAAAGATTTACATAGACATCCTCCAGAATGAGAAGTTGAGTTTTCCATTGATTTAATTCCTGGATCAAGGCCTATATCGAAGACCCCTTATAGAATGGCCACTTTAGAATTAGTTGAACTAATGAAACAACTAGAGGAATTGAGTGATAAGGGATTTATTCTCCCTAGTGTTTCTCTCTGGGGATCCCCTGTTCTTTTTGTTAAAAATAAAGATGGATCTATGAGGTTATGTATCGACTATAGGGAGACCAATTCTATAAAAATAAAGAACAAGTATCCCCTACCTCACATTGATGATTTATATGACCAACTACATGGAGCTTAATACTTTTCAAAGATTGAACTTTGATCTGGATACCATCTGTTATGTGTAAAGAAGGAATAAATTATGAAGAAATCATTTCAAACTAGGAACTGGCATTACGAGTTTACTGTAATGCCTTTTGGATTAACTAATGCACCCTCTGTATTCATGGATATGATGAATAGAGTTTTCAAGGAGTATCTCGATGAATTTGTGGTCGTATTTATTAATGATATCTTGGTATACTCCAAAAGCTATTAAGATCATGTTAATAACTTGCGCATTATCCTGAAGACTCTGATAAGACATGAATTATATGGGAATTTTAGCAAGTTTGAATTTTGGCTTCATGAGATTTCTTTTCTTGGGCATATTGCCTCTAATGATGGAATCTCTGTCGATCCTTCTAAGACCAAGGCAATCCAAGAATGGCCAGAACCTACGAGTATAACTGAGGTACGCAGTTTTATTGGTTCGGCAGGTTATTATCGACGTTTCGTCCAGAATTTCGTCTGATTGGCTAACCCATTAACGAAGCTCACACGTAAAGGGGTTAAATTAGTTTGGACAAAAGAGTGTGAATAATGATTCGAAGAACTGAAGAGAATATTAGTCAATGTTCCTATATTGACTCTACCATCAGGGAATGATGGTTTCATTATTTATAGTGATGCATCGAAGAAAGGACATGGTTGTGTCATTATATAGAATGATAGGGTTATTTCCTATGCATCATGACAGTTGAAAAATCATGAGCAAAACAATCCTACTCATGATCTTGAGTTATCAGCAATGATCTTTGCTTTGAAGATATGGAGACACTACCTCTATGGTGAAAAATGTGGGATTTATACAGATCGTAAGAGTTTGAAATATATTTTCTCACAAATATTACTCAACATGAGGAAAAGGAGATGGCTTGAATTACTCAAGGATTTTGATTTCACGATACACTACCACCCTGGGAAGGAAAACAAGGAGGCAGATGCTTTGAGCAAAAAAGACCATGGAGTTTTGAACAATATGAGAATTGAAAGGGATCCAATTATCATAGATCTATTGAAGATGGACATGGGAATAACCTAGGATGGTGAAACATCAATTCTTTTTCAAATGGTTTCCAAACCATATTTAATAGAAAGGATTAAGAGTTCTAAGACCAATGATGAAGAATTTCAAAAGAATATTAAAGCTGTGAATGATGGGAGATTGAGAGACTTTGTGTATGAAGATGGAATTTTGAAATTCGGGAAGAGACTTTGTGTTCCCGATAAACCTGATCTAAAAAGGGAATTGTTGGATGATTATCATAGTTACAATTTTTCTAAACACACTGGGAGCACCAAAATTTATAGAGATTTGAAGGAACATTTTTGGTGGGACAACATGAATATGGAGATTGCTGATTTTGTGTCAAGATGTATGGTTTGTCAAAAAGTGAAAGCTGGAATGCAATAGCCTAGATGAGTCATGCAACCTATTCCCATACCGGAGTGGAAATGGGACAATATTACGATGGACTTTTTAATGGGGATACCAAATAATCCTAGAAGGAATGATGAAATATGGGTCATTGTTGATCGTCTTACCAAGTCATCACATTATCTTACTATAAGAGAAGATCTACCACTGGAACGTCTAGCAAGAATATATATTGATGATGTTGTGAGACGTCATGGAGTACCCCTATCGATTGTTTCTGATGGTGATCCCCGTTTTACTTCAAGATTTTGGAAATGTCTTCAGAAAGACATGGATACTGAACTTCATTTGAGTACATCCTACCACCCTCAAATAGATGGACAATCAGAACGAACAATTAAAACCTTAGAAGTCATGTTGAGATCCTCCTCACTTGAATTTCATGGTATTTGGGATAAATATTTACCTTTGGTAGAATTTTCCTATAACAATAGCTTCCATTCGAGTATTCAGATGGCACCATAGGAAGTGTTATATGGAAAGAGATGTCGCACACCAACCTATTGGGATGACGTTGGTGAAAGAAAACTTGTAGGCCCAGAATTGCTAGAGGAAACAATGTAAAAGGTGATGGTAATCCAAAATCACATCAATGCAGCTCAAAGTAGACAGAAGAGCTATGTCGATAATCGAAGGAAGGATTTGGTAATTCAAGTCGGTGATCATATTTTCCTGAAGGTTTCTCCATTGAAGGGAGTTATACGTTTTGGTACGAAAGGTAAATTGAGTCCCAGGTACGTCAGACCTTTCGAAATTCTAGAACGAATTGGGGCTGTAGCTTACCGATTGGAAATACCGCCAAGTCTCTCCAATGTTCACGATGTGTTCCACGTATCTCTATTGAGGGAATACATGCCGGACCCAACACATGTACTCACCTATGAGGAATTGGAACTGGAACCCAATCTATCTTATTGCGAAGAGCCCGTCAAGATTCTTGATACAAGAGAACAAGTACTGAGAAACCGGACGACGCATCTGGTAAATGTTTTGTGGAGAAACCATACGATGGAAGAGGCAACGTGGAAAACTGAGGAACTTATGATGAAGAACCACCCACGTATTGTCATGAGGAAGTATTCTAGAAATTTATAGGATGAAATTATTTGATGGAGGGGAGATTGTAACACCCCATGCTTCTACGGTACGCTTCTCTTTGAATAATGAAATAGCATGTATTGTACGCAACATCGGGTTCTAACACACACCACAACCGATCAAACTAGCCATTATGAATAGTAATAACTACATTTTAAAATTTTATCTCTCAAAATGGACTTCATTTTTGGATTCGGAGTATCGAATTTAGCCTATGGTGAGATTTTGGTACTTTTCAGATAACTTTAATATTTTGATGAATAGTGAAAATTACTAAATTTTAATTAAAAACAACTTTTTTAATCAAAATAATTAATATTGATAAATTATGAATTTGAGTGGTTTTAAAGTATATTTATAGTATATTTTTACCATTTAATACAATGTTGGTCATTGGACATAATTTCACAATTAAACCAGACATTAACTAGTATCAATCTTTTGATAGTTATTATCTCTTAAAAACACGTTTTTTGTTTTAACAACGGGAATTAATTTTAAATTAATTTATGCCACTTCTGTGTTTTGCATTTGAAAAAATGGAATCCATATTTGGAATTAGGATATTCAAATTGTGTAAATAGGTAACTTTTATTTTTAGGCATTTTGAATAATTATTTCGGTAAATATTTTATTAACCATGGTTAAAGGGTAAATCCAGTAAATGAGGGATAAAAATAATATTATAATAATAAAAAATTACACTAAAATGCGTCCTAACCTTATTGTTTGATACATGTCCGACTGTAGGCATATTTGGGTTTATTTTGGGACCCCATGGCGCCACTATTAAGTGATAGGGACACTTTATTTTAATTAAGTTAAAATGATTACAAAAATGACACAAGCATATATCTTTCAGAAAAAAAACATTTACATAGGGTTTTATATGTTGGAATTTAGACTATAAGTATTCATTAGAAAGATAAAACGATTTCCTACATAATGATATTTTATTTATAATTTTTAGACATTATATAATTTAATTTATTTATGACACAATGATGATGCAGTAATTACCATAATAGTAATAAATTAAAATAATTGATATTATAAATACCCAAATAAATATAATTTGAGGCTTTTTATGTATTAAACTAATTTTATAGTTTAATATGACATGTTAGGAATGATTTAATTAACTTTTTTCGGAGTAATTATTCTTTTATGATTTTTAAAAGAATCAATTATTTAATAGTATCAAAATTGACATAAAAGAGTTTTTAAAACAAATATTATATTATTAATTGATATTAAATTCCTAAAAATCTAAGGTTAGGCCAAGAGACTTATATCATGATATTTGTAGCATTAATGGACCACCTGTGGGTCTCTTGGATGTATATAGTAATTTTACTAACCATATAATATAAAAATACAAAGAGACATTGTAAAAGTGAAACTAATTAACTAAGAGTTAATACTTAATGATAAGGTTATTATAATGACCCAAACCTGTCTAAATTATATTGTCTGAGTGTTTTTAGACCTATCCCCACCTTAACATTTAAATAATCCACTTTTTATCCATTAAAACTGAATATTAATTTATTATAAAATAATATTTCTAGCTTTTCCAAAGGTGCCACTCACCCAACTTATAAAAGGGCACTCTCCCTTATCATTAACTCACACCATCAAAGCCTTTTGGTTCGGCAAAACTCTACCCAAATTCTCTCTCAACTTCCCTAAATTCATCTTACAGGCATTCCTTTAGTCATAAATCCAACCTAAGATCCCTTTTGATCAAATCAAATGGAAGAACCCGAATAAGAGGTAATGATTTCACCACCCTTTTTCAAGTTCCTTTCTACTTCCACTTCTTCTTTCTTTGTTATTACCATTATAAAATAATAAATCCAGTATATTATATATACTTTGATGTTTTTATAAATATGTTACAATCATATTCAGTATTATATCCATCATTTGAATAGAATGTCACCATACGTGCGTACGTACGGTTTACCGTCTCCACGTCGTGATTTAATTGTTATTCAATAAATTATTATTTGGATGGTTATAATAATGACGTGTAATTAATGTAAATAATAAATGTAACATGATAATGATTCTGTATATATGATATACCATATAGTTTTATATTATTTTAATATCAAAAGAATGATATTGTCGCTCGTGCATACGTACGGACTACCGTCTCCACGTACGCGATGAGATTCATTCTACATCGTATCAATTCAACTATAATTCTAATTTTATGATTAATAATAGTATATAAAGACTTTATATCATTCTGGATATGATTAAGATACAACCTATCCATGACAATCATATCTTACGTAACAAAACATATAAAAGAAAACGAGTAAGTTAACACCCGATACATGGATTATACTAAGATATTATTATCAAATCAATGTTAAAAGGTAATATATGATATCATATTAATGTATATGATTCATGTATAATTTAATAACAATTATTTCGCCATTATATAGTAGTTTAACCAACCCCAACCAAGGAAAAGTACAAGTTAAGGGTTTATTTCGCAATCTCTTCATTATTTCAGGTTGTTTATATGTAATAATCTACTGGGATTTATTTATCATCAACATACATGTTTCTTAAAAATGTATTTCAAAACATTTTTTGCTGTTTACTAGAATATGAGTTAAAGCCATTTATACCTTTGTTTGACTTTTTATAAGTTTTTTTAAAGGAATATTTCCGTCGTTTTCCAAACAAGGTACTTTTTAACCTTTTCGTCAAAATCAAGGTAAGAATGTTTTTTTAACTTATAAGGCGGGTGCGGCTATTTTCCACCGTTATAAAATCGTTGAAGCTTCCTTTACAAGCATATAAGAATATTTTGAAGGAAAATGTTTTATTTTATAAATATATGACTCTTAAATGATTTCAAAATAGAAAGAGATATTTCTCTAAAAAGAGTTTTGATTTCATATATGTCAACATCCTTTGATGGATTTTACGCTTATTTGAAGTTGATTTATTATGATACAAAACATCTATATTTTATTGAAGGTTTTGTGATATTTTTGACTATGGGTGTGTTATTTTTATACCATTCATGGTTTTTGGATGAAGTATTTACATTTCGTATGCTAGTTTTAATACGAAATTTTATGTTCTGTTTAATCCTTTTCATATGGGAATGCATTGGACTTAATATGTGATGGGTGGAGCCCGATATAGCTCCTTGATGCATCGGTAGGTCTCATGAGACAAACTAGTGTCTTGGCACAAGGCCTTGGAAGAATCTTATTTTTAGTCATGGCATGAGGCCTTGGCTATGTGGTTATGATAGTCTGGCATTATGCATTCCATCATTATGAAAGTGGTTATTGATATTGCATGTGATTATTCGATTAATAGAATATCCATGTGAATAAGTAAATGGAATTATTTCATTTTATTTTTTCCACACTATGTTGAAGATCAAGTTTAAAAGGCTTTTGATTTAGTTATACATTGCCTTAAATGTTTATTCTTATTTATGAAAGTTTCCGCTATATTGTTATCCTTACTGGTCATTTGAGCTCACCCCTTTTCTATGTTTTATTTTTCCCAGGATGTGAAGAAGTAAATTATGAATGACCTGTAGTGATATTATGAGGGGATAATAGTGTGGACTATGGAGAAAATATGTTGTTGTAGTAGTTTTTCACTTTATGATGTAATGTAAAATTTTATGAATATATGTTTTGTTTCCAAGGGTACTAAACCAATCGGTCTTTCGAGATTTGGTCTTTCTTGTGATCATGCCAATGTTATGTAATAATGCAGCGACTCTAGGTAACCCGGGTTGGGGGGTTACAATTACCCTCTCCCGAGGATAGAAGACCTTTTTGACCAGTTAAAAGAGGCAGGATGGTTCTCCAATATCGACCAGTGATTAGGAAATCACTAATTGAGGGTAAAAGATGGTGGCATCATTAAGACTTCCTTCAGGTGCAGCTATAGGTACTTCAAGTTATTAGTCATTCCCATCGGTGTCACAAACGCACCAACTGTGTTCATGGGGCTCATGGACTCTATCTTTCAGGAGTATCTGGATTAGTTCATAGTCATGATTATTGAAGACATACTGATCTACTAAACGTCATAGGAGGATTATGATGAGCATCTGATAATGGCCTTAGTGGTCCTTTGATGACACCATCTCTAAGGGAAATTGTGCAAGTATATGTTTGGGATACAAGAAGTGCACTTCCTTGGACATGTGGTGTTCGAACGGGGAATAGAAGTGGACCCATCAATGGTCGAGGTGGTTGTTTCTTTGGAAACTCCCAATAACCTGTTAGAGGACTGTAGTTTTCTAGGTCCAACAGGTTACTACTAGAGGTTCATTCCCAATTTCTCTGGTGTTGCAATACCTTTGACATCCATGACCAAGAAGGACCTGGATTTCATGTGGAATGAGCAGTATGAGGCAGACTTCAATTATCTGAAGGGGAAGTTGGTTACTGCCCCAATGCTGAGGTTTTCAGAAGAAGGGGTGGCATATGAGGTTTCATGTGATGCTTCATGACAAGTCTTGGGGTGTGTGCTGATGAAACAACAAGGTATGATCTCTTATGGATCTAGGATGATACGTCCCTATGAGTATACCTATTCCACCAATGATCTAAATCTTGTTGTGGTTAACTTTGCACTAAAGGTGTGGCAACATTACCTTGTCGGCGAACACTTTGTAGTCTTCACAGATCACAAGAGCATGTAGTATATCATCTCCCAGTGAGACATGAACTTGCTGTAGTGAAGGTGGATGGATTTCCTTTAGGACTACATCTTTGAAATCTTCTACACCTCAAGAAAGGGGAATGTGGTGGCTGATTCCCAAAGTAGAATGTCGTATAAGGACATGGTTCGAGAATCATCAGATACATGGATGGCGATGGAAGAGTTGGCTTCCCTACACCAAGATGCAAGGATGGATTGTGGTAGAGGTTTCATGTTTTAGATTTCAGTGTGGTCTTCTCTATTACGGCTGGTAGAGGAGTCTCAGTGGGGAGACTCAGAGAATAAATTAATGTGCAATCGCATTAGCCAGGTCAATGCTCCAGAAAGATGGTCGGAGGATAGTCAGAATCAGAATCTTTTCCAAGGGAGGATGTTTTTCCCAGAGACTATGAATGAGAGGGATATTAGTGGGTTCAAAAACACACCCCTAGAGGTCACCCAAGAGTTTCGAAGAAGTTCTAGGGTTCGATGAGTTAGTTTTTCTGGCACGGGGAGAAGGGGGCGGTGGAAAATTTTGTAGAAAAGTGCCTCATGTGTCAGCAGGTGATGGTTGAACACCGTGTCCCCGGAGTAATGTTACAACCTTTAGATGTCCCTGAGTGGAAGTGGGATGACATCTCGATGGATTTCTCCAGGGACTACACAAGGTTCTAGGGGGTTGCGATGATATTTGGGTAGTGGTGGACCGACTAATGTAATCAGATCACTTCCTGGCGATCAAGGAGTCGGGTGTGGTGGGTTCCCTTGAACAGAGGTACGTAGATGAGGTGGTGTGGTTTCATGGAGTTCCGAGGTCTATAGTCTCCGATCGGGATACCCAGTTTACCTCACGGGTTTGGAAAGGATTGAAATGTGCATTGGGCTGCCAGCTATGCCTCAGTACTGCTTTCACCCCTAGACAGATGGGCAGACAGAGCGCACCATCCAGATGATGGAGGATGTGTTACGAGCATTTGATTTGGACTTTGGGGGATCATGGGTATGACAAATTACTCTGGTAGAGTTTTCTTACAACAATAGCTATCACTCTACCATTGGCATGGATCCATTCAAATCTTTGTATTGGAGGCTGTGTCACTCACCTGTATGTTAGACAGAGGTTGTAGAAGCAGGTGTTCTTCGCCCGGAGGTGGTGTAGAGCATGACAGAGATGGTTCAGCTTATACGGGTGAGGATGAAGGTAGATCAGGACTGGTAGAAGTCATATGTCAATAATAGAATGATACCCATGGAGTTCATGGTTGGAGACCACGTATTCTTGAAGGTCTCCATCGACGAGGGCAACAGAGGATCGGCAGGGGAATAAGCCTTCTCCTGGGTTTGTCAGACCATTTGAAGTGCTGTTGTGAGACGTTGAAGTGGATTATCAGCTATCACTACCACTGACACTACTGAGAATACACGACGTCTTCCATGTGTCTCAGCTCTGACGGTATCTGCAAGACTATTCACACATCCATGACTGAGGAATGCTGGATATCGAGGGCGACATGACGTTTGTAGAATGACCGGTGAGGATCGAGGATCACGAGAAGTAGGTGCTCTGTGGAAGAACCATGCCTTTGGTTCGTTTAGTATGGAGTCATGGTGGGCTTAATGATAGTACCTGGGAACTAGAGGCACATATGTGCCCCCAGTACCCAGAGCTTTTTTGAGTTTTTTTCTTTTTGATTGTACTTGTAGTGATGAATAATTTTACCTTATAACTATGGAATGGAATGTATCCCTTGTTCTCTTTATGTCTGTGTGAAGATTCCTGACTATGGTGAGGGGAGGACCTAATCCCTAATCAAGAGGCATTATGGTGGATGCGATTAAACCCATGGAGGCAAGTCGGTTCCACCCAAAGTGGATAGAATCTTAACATGGAGGAATGAACTTCATAATCCATATTTCTGGATGGTATGGACCTTGAATGTTGCATGGATACTTGAGGGAGAGGTTTTCCTAGATGTCGATGAGGTTCACTTCGGAGAGGTATATTTTGAGGTAGTTGTTTGGACCCCCTCCTTTCATCAGGTCTAGTTTTAATTCTCATGGTTGAGAATAGTTTGAGAGGGATCTGATGTAATGTCTCAAACCCTCCTGGTCTAGTACATTGCCAAAACACGGCACCACTAAAATGGTGGAACCAGTCACTGTGGCACCAGTTATGGTGGGACTGGGATAGTCGCACACCAGTCACAGTGGCAGTGTGACGGTGGAACCATGATAGTGGCACCGTGAGGGTTCCACCGTGTTCCCACGGGATGGTGTCCCACCCTTCGTTCATTTTCCAGTTTAACCATGTTTCTCGTTTTTCTCTGATTAAAGGAAATATTTTAAAGCACAACCATTATGGCCACCTCACCAATGGGAATTATTAAATTACAATTAATTCAATCGTGTGTAACCACCCAACCGCGTGGGAAACCATGATCTGACTTTTAAGCCATAAAAAATTATCAAATCCCATAACTCTAGGATCTGAAAATTTTAAATGAACGATGTTATTTCCTTCCTTCATGAGTGCTATATTTTACTTTCCCTAGAGTGTTACAGTTCCTCCTTATCAAGAAAAGTGGTACACGCATGCTAGAGTCCCTCTTACACATTCTTTGAGTCCTTGGATATCTTCCCCTAAAAATCTCACATCCCCTGCTCTTGGCGCAGGGAGGAGAAACATTGATCATTGATCATCCAGGTAGTTTTTTCCTTCAACTCTTTTTACAATGTATCATGCGGAGTGGTTATGCTATTGTTTTAGTTGGGATAGATGAAAACAAAATATAACAAAGATAATAGAAAAACATTTAAAGAAGGAAGTGGGTGTGATCAATGTTTCTGATGTACTTTTTATCCTTGATATTATGTTGTGAATTTCATGAGATTATGCCCACTAAAAAACATGACTGTTGGTGGTATTTTCTTTTGCACTAATGAACCCCTATCTTCTATGATTATTGGATGGCTCTAACATGGGAATTTGGATAATCATGTAAACTCGGCTGATTAAATGGATGTCTAGTAAACAACAACCCCTCTGTGATCACCCTGATTAACCAAACAGAAAGGGGGAACATAATGAATGATATGCTTGAATCTGGAAACTCCCTTGATCTATAATGGCATATGTGAGATTATTTTTCTTGATGCTTTTGGGGTTATATAGATGGTAAAGGTATCCTCTGTTGTTGCGATTGTTGGTGGACCTGAGGCCGTGTGCGGAAGTATCTTGAGGCTTGTTTTGGTTCCAGTACTTTGAGATATCTCACATATCACTTTATTGTTGTGACATTACAAAAGAACTGAGTGTGAAGGATTTAAAGTCCTATTTGGTTGTTTTTCATTCCTTAGCTTGTGGTTATTCCTGATCATTGCCCAGTAGTACAGAATTTAATTAAATGGAATCACGTGAACATCAAAACAAGAAAGTGTTCAATAGAGAAATGTTTTCTGGGAATGAGTGGTGACATGGTTTTTGGTTCAGTTCTTCTTGAAAAATAATAGTAATTAGGGTGTTTTTTTTTGGTTGGTTTTTAACCCCTAAGTTGGGATGAGTGCTTGTTACCTATATATATAATTATAGTTCTTATGTTTCATATTTTCTCCACACCCACATTGAGCACTTTGTGCCGAACACCCCTATTTCACGGGGAGGGTGTTTTCCCAAAACTTTTACATGTGTCTTGTTATTAGCTCCTTTTCTAATCCTTTTCTCAAGTGTCCCAAGACCCTTTAGACATGTTGGGATGGCTTGAGGTCCATCATAGCCCAGTATTATTTGGGAAGGGTAGTTATGGTGGTTGGTCTAGCTGTGTGCGGACATGTTGTTTTTCAAGTTCCTTCGGGATGAAGCCCAGGTGTCTTTGGGCATGATAGTAGTTGTTCTGGCCCAAGTGTTTGTGGGTGTTGTTATTCATGGTTGTTGTGGACCAGGGGTTTGTTGGTGGGATGCATGGTTATATAACAGGTGTTTGCGAGCAGGGGAGGATGGCGGTGGGACTGTGGTTAGAATGCTGGGAGAGGTCTGATGTGTAGTATGTCCTCAATAACTAGTGCGGAAGTGGCACGAGGTACCCAAACATCATTGTGTTGTTACTATTACATTACATGACTCGTGTTATTTAGGGAGTGTGCCTTGGTGTGGTTTGGGTGGATAGTTTTCCTTACTGGGTGTTTGGTTATCTCTTTTCTCATGGGGTATTAGTATGCCTCCCCACTTCTGCACTAGAGTCTTGGGTTTTCCCTACTGAGTATAATTGTATGCTCACCCTACGTATATAAAACTTCTTTCAAGATTCTAGGAGGACTTCAGTGATCATGTAGGATCGTACTAGTCGGACATTGGGAAAGTTGTTGTTGGTGTTTTTTTCTTGTTTTTCACATTTTCTTTTTAGTGCTTTATTTTGGGGTTTTCTCATACTTTTGTTGCATTTACTTTTTGAACATGCATATGGGAATGGTTTGTTTTGGCTTTACTTGTGCTTCCACATTTGGAATTGTTGGGAATTAATATCTTATATCTTGATCCTATTAAATAAAAGGGTTAATGCCTTCCATCTTGTGTGTGATTCTATACCCTTGGTGCTAGTCGCCACTCAGTGACCTATTGAAGGCGGGTCTCTATGGTCATTATCTCTCCTTCAACATGATGAAGGAAGGGTTTCCAACATGTTGTCCCTTCTCATAACTTGGTGAAGGTGGGTACTGCTAAATGGCATAACTGTTGATCCTGCTAAAACAATGGTTGTTGAATAATGGGAAAGACATAAAAATATAATTGTGATTTGTATAATTATTTGTTTACCAGGTTATTACTAGAGGTTTGTTGAAACATTTTCAAGGTTATCTAGACCAATGACTATGTTAACTCAAAACGATGTTAAGATCATTTTCACAAAATAATGTGATGATTGTTTTTAGGAATTTAAAATAAGATTGTCGAATGCTCTAGATTTGGCACTGCCTTCCAGAAATGGTGAATTTTTTATCTATGGTAATTCATCGATGAAAGGACTGGGTTATGTCATAATGATGAATTATCCGGTAATTTCTTATGCTTCATGTTAGTTGAAACCTCTTGAGTTAAATTACCCTACACATGATTTGGAATTTGATAATTTGTTTTCTTTAAATGTTATGAGGTATCATCTATTTTTTGGTAAAATTTGAAATATATACTAACCACAAAAGATTGAAATAAATATTTAATCATAAGGAATTAATAATGAGACATAGGATATGGATATGATTAATCATGGATTATTATTGCATGATTCATTACAATCCAGGAAAGGGAAATACTGTTTTTAATTCTTTGATTCAAAAGAGTAATTCTCCCTTAACCAAGTTATGTTTAGAACATGATGCATTGGCTTTTGATTTGATGAATATTCGATTGGGATTTTTTGGCCCACAAAATTCCTCTATTTTGGTTTAGGATTCATTACAATCCTCCCTAGTAGACAGAATTTCAAAATAGTAGGAAGATGAGAGAGAGTTGCAAAAAAAGTGAGAATTGGTTCAATAGGGTATGTTACCTAATTTTAATGTTGATAGTGATTTTTTATGTTCGGAAAGTCATTATGTGTGAATTTTGATTCACAATTAATGAAAGATTTGTTATGTTAATCTTTTAGTTCACTATTTTGAGTTCATCATTGCAGTACTAAGATGTACAGAGACCATTGCGATTACTACTGGTGGGATGGAATAAAATGAGATATTGTTGTCATTATTTTGATGTTTTTGACATGTCAACGGGTTAAATCAGAGTAGTAGTTACCGAAAAGGATACTTCAGTCATTACTAGTGCCAGATTGTAAATGGGAAATTATATCCATGGACTTCGTTGTGGGATTACCAAAAACATCTTGAGGTAACAATTCAATCTAGGTTATTTTTGATCAACTAACTGTATATGGTAATTTACATCCTATTCGAGAAACTATGACTATTGATTAAAATTATCGGTTGTATGTTAAAGAGATAGTCATGTTGCATTGAGGTATCTTCTCCATTGTTTCTGATCATGACCAAAAGTTTACTTCTATCTTTTAGACTGGCCTTCAGATATCATTTGGTACGGAATTAAATTTTTGTACATCTTTTCATCCCCAATCAAATGGGCAGTTAGAATGAAAAAATTCATACATTGGAAGACATGCTATGTAATTTTTCAATGGATTAAAATGGAAGTTGGGACAAACATCATTTTTCGGATGAATTTTATTATAATAACAGTTTTTATTCTGGTATATAGAGGGCTCCGTTTAAGTAATTATTTAGAGAGCATTGTCAAACTCCATCTTTTTGGGATATAGTTGGTGAAAGGAAGTTGATGGGACCCGAATTATTAGAAGAGATTTCAGAAAAATTTAAATTGATTCAGAAGCACATGAGAAATTCCCATAGTAGGCAAAAAAGTTATGTGGACAAATGGTGGAAGGATTTTTCTTTGGAGGTATTTGATCATGTATTTCTCAATGATTCACCATGGAAAAGTGTGATGTTGTCTTCCAAGAAGGGAAAGTTAATTCAAAGGTTCATCAGACCTTTTTAAATCCCAGTGAATGATGGATCAGTGGCTTATAGAGTGGTTTTATCCCCATGAATATCTGAGGTACACAATGTTTTTCAGGTTTCAATATTGAGAAATTATATGTTGGATGCATCTCATGTTTTAAGTCTAGAGGTACATCAGTTGGAAGATAATGATTTTTATAAGGAACGACTAGTTTCAATTCATGAATTAAGAGATAAAGTGTTACAAAATTAGGTAATTCAGTAGTTAAAGATTTTGTGAAAAACCCATATGGTTGAAGAGACATCATGGTAATCTGAGAATTCTATGAGGGATAAATACCCCCCATTTTTTTATGAGTGAATAAAATTGGGAGGACGTAATTTCCAAAAGGGTATAAGGATGTAACATCCAAGGTAAATTATTAATGTGGAATTTTCATATTTATTAATATTTTTGAATTAAATATTAAATTTGCTTTATATGGGGTGCTATGATCGATGAAGTACCCGACACAAAATAACGAGTTCCTTGAAATCTTATGTTGCACGCAACGTTGAATTATAATGAAAAATAATATAATATTTTTATTATTTTAAATGGTAGTTAACTCATAGTCATTGTATTTATGGGAATGAACAAAACTATCTAAAATATTATTATACATGTTTTTAATGGTTTTTACATTTATCTAATAAAATTTATAAGCACTAAATGTGAATGAATCCTATTTTAAGAAAAAACACTCTAATATTTTTAAAAATGTCAATTTACTGTATTTTGATGGAGAACCCTTATTAAATTTAGTTTTGGTCACCTTTATATGTTTTATTTGAAAAAATAATATTATTATTTAGAATCAGGATGGAAAATTTTGTTTGGATGATTTTTTTGTATTTTTTATTGATAATATTCATTTTTATGGAATAGTGAAAAACACTGCAATTTAATTCAAATATTCCTTTTAATCTAATATATTTATATAGATAGATTATTATTTTAATTTGTTTTCAAGTTTAATTAGTTTAAATCTTTACAAATTAACTCAGTGTTGATCATTGGATGTAATTTCACTCCTAAATTGGAAATAAATAAAGTCATATCTTATAATGGTTTTAATTTCTTAAAAACACGATTTTTTCACAACAGAAATAATTTTTAAATTAATTTATTCCACTTCCGTGTTTTCAATTGGGAAAAATGGATTCAATATTTGTAATTAATAGGTTCAAATTATGTAAATAGGTAACAGTTATTTTTATAAATTATGAATTTTTACTTGACTAAATATTTTATTTTCCATTGTTAAAGGGTAGATCTGGTAAATAAAAGTTTAAAATAATATTATAAAAATGTTAAATTTCCTTAAAATCATCCTAATACTATTTTTTGATACATGCCTGACCATTTCCAAACTTGGGTTGATTTTGGTACCCCATGGATCCACATGGGAGTGATAATAACACTTTATATTAATTAATATAATGTAAGGACAAAAATAACATAAACAGATATCTTTTTGTAAAACAAATTTATATGGGGTTATTTATGTTATCACTTATACTATAAATATTACAAGAAAAGATTATACGATTTCCAAAATAATGATATTTTATTTATAATTTTTAATCATTAAATAAACAAATTTAATTATGACACAATGGTGATGTAGTAATATCTTAATTAATAATTGATTCAAATAAATGATATTATAAAAAATAAAATAACATTATCTTAGACCTTTTCCTTCCATAAACTAATTTAAAAGATTAGTATGAATGGTAATATTATAATTATTGAATGTTTTTATAAAAAATCAAGTTGGATTGGAATATTTATAAAGTCATTATAAAAATATTATTAAAATTGACATAAAAGAATTTTTAAATAAATACATATTTTATAAAATGATAAAATAGTCATATAAAATTATAATTCAGTAAAATGACATTTATGATGTTAAAATTTCATTAATTATCCATTTTTGGTGTCTAGGAATTTTATTTTAAATATATTAACCATATAGAATGAATTAATAAGAGGACATGGTAAAAGATAAATAAGATAAAAAAGGTTTAAAAAAATATAACGATTAAAAAATATCCAAAACATGTCCAATTATTAATCGATGATTTTTTTTCGACTTATATAAAACATATCTTTGAGTTACAAAAGTTTTGGACCATTATAATCCAAAAATCATTAAATATTTAAATAAAATTTTCACAAATTCATAAAAATCCTCTCCACCACTAATATAAATACATCACCTCTAACCCTTACTAACACCGCTCAAAATTCCTTTTCTCATCCAACCTTTTCCCAAATAAGCTCCCAAGATCTCTCTTTTCCTCAAATAATTCATTCCTTAGGCAAAATGAACTTAAAGAATTCTTTTTGGTTTAAAATGAAGGGAGTTTTCAAATATAAAGGTAATGTCTTCCCCCAAGTTTTCTTGTTTTATTTTACTTCATCACTCCCTATGCTATTTTTATTATTTGTTTACATAAAAACCCTAGTATACTCAATATAATAGGATATTCTTATGAGAATTATTATAACTACACTTTCACACTCCTCTATCTAATGGGTATAGAACATAATGTATCTGTGCACGTTGAAGTACGACCCACGAAATAATGATTGTTCAATCTTCTCCAACCACCTCTTATGGTGGCCATTATGATGGAACTATAATTATATATAATATTTATGAAATTTATTTAATATATATTATTCTGTAATTCTCTTTTATATTATTCTTTTATTCTTTTCCTATTTAATATATAAGATAATTTCATTTGAGTTTGTGTGGACTAACACCCCCTCAAAGTGATATGACTAGTTCATACCATACATGGAACGTATAAATGATAGTATTAATGAATATACATAATTTATATAATATATGATATTATACTAGAATATTAATATACCTTGGTATCATTTGTTATTTATTCCTTTTAAAATTTAAAAATGAAATGGAAGTAGCGTTCATGCGTATTAACGACTTACCATTTCCCTGAATGGTGCATTTCATTTTTATTCATCCAAAAGATATGGACTACTCTAAATTCATATATACAACAAATTTATGATATATATGATATATAAATCATCTATATCATTCAAGATATATTGTATTTTTGACAACATGGACAATTTATAATTATAACATGTTCATTTTTCACTCAAGTTCTGAACATTGAAAATATTTCTAATATGAACTCTAATAATTTCCTATTTGTTATAGTAAGGTAATAAGTGATATAATGGGAATAAAATACATGAAAAATGTTACTATGTATGTATAAATTAGTCTGTGATTATTATTCAGGAAATTAATGAATTAATGGGTTAATTCAGACATGAGGTATGGGAATTTCTTAACCCAATTTTCATTCATTGGGTTAAACTTCTACTTCTTGATTATGTCGTTCTATAAATATGTTTGAATGTCCACAAATTAGCTAAAAAGTCCGAGAGACAGGAAAATCCTACTCCCACCAAAATATTAATAAAAAAGGGTAAACAACAGAGTATAGCTCAAAGAAGTGGAGCCTTACAAATCCTCGTATAAACAACACCATCACTATCATCATGCACTAGGCCATTGCGATAACTGGGTAACACAAAAGACCAGCTACAACAGACCTCCATAATCTCACTTTTAGAAAGGGCATCAGCAACCTGATTTTCCTCTCTGTATACATGTGAGGCATCAAGACAAATCCTTTCAGCAAGATTGAGACACTTTATCCAAGAAGGTAGCATTTTCCATGGTACATTCCTGGACCGTTCCTTCAGGATCTGCACAGAAATAGAGGAATCCAACTCGAGCCATAACTTTCGCCAACCATATCAAACTGCATACCTGATTTCTTTTATAATCGCACAACGTTCTGCTTCAATAGCATGCCCAACCCAAATGTAATGAAAGTAGCAACCTTTCACAAAGCCCTGAGAAGTCCAAAAAACTACACCACAGCCAGCCAGGCCTGGTGCACCATGGGCTGCTCCATCCACATTGACCTTCATCTAATCATGGATTGGTTGGATACATATAATGTACTTCATCACACATGGTCGCCTCCCCCTTCCACTTACAACAAGAGTATTCAACAGTGTAAAGTCTGAAATATCATTGTTCATTCTTCTATATTGATGTATCGATGCAATTTGAATTCTTTGGTGAATAAACAATGCACCTTCCTTAAACATGGTCTTGCCATTATTAAAGGCCACACTATTGTGAGCTCTCCAGATGTATGAAAAAACTGAAACAGTAGTAGCAGGGAGCAGGTTTTTCACTTTCTCACTTACTTCTATTTGAAGCATCGAGTTGAAAAATGAATCAACCGAACAGAATGTGAAACTACAGTTAAAAATGGACTGTATGTACAGCCATAATTGAGAAGCAAAAGGATATTCAAGGAACAAATGGCGGGCAGATTATTCATTACTCAAGTAGATAGGACACACCGAGGGATGGTCTACACCAGTGAGTTGAAGGGAAGACTTAATCAATAACCTTTTATTCCAGATTCTCCAAATCAGCAAAATGTAATTTGGAAAAATAAAAGTCATGCGAATTCCATTGAACCATGAAGGTATAGTAGTTACAGTACCACATTCCAGCTTATAAAAATCAAAACTCAAGAAAAGTCCATTTAATGCAGGTTTCCAAACAAGAATTCCATGATCAGTATAGTCATAATTTGTCACTTACGAACGAAAATTACTAGGTATAATAGCCATAACATCAGCATTCCTCTGCATGTCACATATAGACATTTGCCTCCAAGATAATGGAATATCAATGGATTCCATAAGGGGAGAGGAAATCCATGATGTATTCCAGTATCTCGAAGAAGAATTGATATGTACCAGCCATTTGGATTGTGCCATGAGTTGAGAATAGGTACTCCGGATAGAGGTCCACACAGAGGACTGCAAGTATGCATTACTATGATTATGCAGCCTATGAGTAAACATGTTGGTCAGGAATTCCAAGGATTCATCTCTATTCATAAATCTCCATGTAATGTTCATAAGCATAGCATCATTAAAGCTTCTAATATCTTTCAACCCTTCCCACCAATGTCCATCGTGTTGATACATTATTTCCATGCCACCATGAAAAGTTTCCTCTGATTAATAGAGCCAGTCTGTATAAAGATGTTTATCATCCCACATAACTCATTTAATAATTTTCTAGGCCCCTTATATAACGATAAAGAATAAAAAAACATTTAGGTGATGACATAGTTGACCAAACATACTCTCCTAGCTTGGGACATGGTCTTCCCCTTCCAGCTAGCTATCTGATTAGTGATTTTTATAGATATCTCCTCTAGAAATACCCTTTTTACCCTCTCCCAAAACAAAGGTAGTCCAAGATAAGTAAATGGAAATCTACCTCTCTTCACACCAAGCCTGCTAGAAACTCTTATCTGCTACTGTGTTCGAATCCCTTCCCCAAAGACAACAAAAGACTTCCCCCAGCTAATGTCCTGACCTGCCACTTCCTCATAATGTGCAAAGATATTCTTGATGAAACAAATAGTTTTCCAATCAGCCTTGGAGAATAATATGATATCATCATCATATAACAAGTGAGAGGGTGCATGCTAATTCTTACAAGCTCTCGTCCTTTGATATAACTAACGATTGACATGATCATTCAAAAAGACACTCAAGTAATCCTCAGCAATGGAAAATAGTAGCCCAGAAAGAGTCTCACCCTGCCTAGCCCCTCTAGAACATCGAAAGAATCCCCTAGAGGATCCATTGATCAGAATCGATAGCCTAGCAATTTTAAAAATTGGAAATATCAACCCAATGGACTTCCCTGAAAAGAGATTCATTTTAAGAACATTGAAAATAAAGTCCCACCTTATTGTGCCAAAGGCCTTCGAAATGTCAATCATCAATGCCATATTACCATCATTTACTTTCCTTCTCATGATATTAACACACTCTGAAGCACTGAAGATGCAATTTAGTATATTCCTACTGGGAACAAAACCAAACTGATTTGAAGAAATAAGATGATTAGCAATATCACCTAGCCGTACTGCAATGACTTTACTGATAACTTTATGAATCGAGTTTCCAATGGAAATAGGCCTGATGTCCTAGATATCCAAAGAACTATCGTTCTTTGGAATAACCGAAATAAAATTAGAGTTCATCCAAAAAGGCATGTAGGAATGATAGAAAAATTCTTTCACAGCAACAATCACCTCTTTTTGGATGATATCCCAATAAAACATAAAGAATTTTTTGAGGAAGCCATCAGGACCAGATAAACTATCCATATTTAAAGAAAATATAGTAGAATGGATCTACTTGAATTTCGTAAAGTTAGTGAGTATTTTATTTTTGATGTCATCAATACTTATATCTATGCATTGAGTGATCTTGTTGGAATTATCATCCCCAGATTCAGAGTAGAGATTCTCAAAGAAACAAGTCATAGCATTGAATATCTCATTCTCAGCAGTAAAAATGTTGTCATCAATTAACAGAGACTTAATAGATTACTTTACCTTTTATTCTTTGTGAATACAATGAAAAAATCTTGAGTTTCTATCCCTATCCTTTAACCATTTAACATTGGACTGATATTGAGTAATATTATCCTTGAGATCCAATAATGAATCATGTTTTGCAGCCGCCTGTATCTCCTCTTGGTTTGGTATGTCATGATGCATATTATCTTGCTGACAGTTTTCTAGGTGAAATTCATCCTCATTAATGCCATTTTCCAAATTGGAGAAAGACTATTTTCTCCACTCTTTTATTCTGATCTTCACATTTTTCAATTTGGTAGAAAAAATGTGCATAGCACTACCCTATACAGCAATCTTCCAGGCCTCTTCTACAACTTACCTGCATCCTGGTACAACTAACCAGGCATTGTTAAATTTAAATGGAAAAGGAGCAGATCTGATGTTGCTGAAACAAAGATCGAGCAGTAAGGGATGATGTTCAGAATTGAATCTGGATAATGTCATGCCCGAGATTTCCATAAAATCACTCCCTTCAGACATTTTCCAAGGCACCTATCTAGCCTACTCGCTTTCCTTCCATTAATATTGTATCTTCTACATGTGAAATCATCCTCTGAGACTGGTATTTCAGCCAACCTACACTTATCAATACAAGAGGAGAAGTCTTTAGATGATGCTCTGCAGAAATTGCTTTCTGTTTTTTCAACAGGCCTCAAGACTGTGTTGAAGTCACCCACTAGGATCGAACACATATCCATGATTTCAGACATTTCATATAGGTTCCTCCATAAATCTCTTATCCTGATATAATTGTTGAGTGCATACACAAAGGTAACATAGAAGTAATTTGACTGAAAGAAGCATGTTATTGATACCGACTGCAGATTAGTTTGATAGGAGTCAACAGTCACACTATTGAGATGTAGCACCCATAAGGACTCTACATAAAACATTGAATGATTGGTAGATATAAATTAATACCCAAGAGCATGCCAATCAAAATCCATCCAACTTGCAAACTTTAATCTAGGTTCAACAATCCCAAGGAGCATGGGTTTATTGGTCATAATTATATTTCTCAGGGCTCTGACTGTGGGTGTGTTCCCAAGGCCCTGATAGTTCCAAAAGAGATTTTTCATTGATTTGAAGACATTTTCCTTGTGTAGGGTCCAGAAAAACCAATTGCTATGCATTCTTCAAGTGTAGTGAGGTCTTCCTCTATACTGGCTCCTTCTCCCTGGCCAAATTCAGGTTCATCCTCAGGAAGAGGTGTGAACCGGTTACACGAAATTACCAGTGCTGTCAATGTTGCTGGTAGAATCCTCTTTGCAGCCTTAGAGAGGGAAACATGAGAAAAAGCTCCATCCAAATCACCACTTTCCATCCTAGTAGTTCACACTTCAAGGGGTAACTCATCCCCTGTAGGGGTGTCATGTCTTGCAGGGGCAGTGACCCCTACAGATGTATCTTGTGACTCATGAAGGATGACATGTGTAATTTGGCTAGGAGTGATCACCGCATATACGATATCAGTAACCTATCCTTGAAAAGGATTACCATCAGCATGAGCAATAGCATTGTTAGGGTGTGTGAGTGAGGAAAATGTACACTAGAAAGGACAAGTGTTGGCCTGTGGGGACTGTCATTAGTCAGATGAAATATTCTGACAAGTGGGTGGGCCCCAGGATGGGGACCACGTGTTTGTGGGGCAACTGGTTGTACCTAGCAGGCCAGGACCTGGTGACGATGTTATGGAGGGGTGTATGTGCTATCACTGGGACATTGTTATAACATTTAATATTAGACCTTAAGTGTGGTGCACTGTCTGGGTTGAGATGTAGGTCCCACAACGAGGGTGTTGTGCTCTAAAGGGGGGGTGATTGTAACATCCCCAAACGATACAGGGTTAAATGACTAAATGATATGACACATGTCAACAGGGTGCACCTTTTTTTTTTGGATCCTACCTGATTACAAATCCACAGTTAACTGTCCTTGGCTGGGAGTAGTGATCATAATGGGTGACCATTAGGGATGTTTCCAAGGATGTGTGTGTGTGAGGACAAATTACACTAGAAAGGTCATGTGATGGCATGTGATGAATGTCATTAGTCAGATGACCCGTTCAGGCATGTGGTTGGACCCTTGGGTGGGGACCACGTGTTTGCAAGAAACTGGTGGTACCTAGCGGGCCATGACCCAACAACCATGTTAAAGAGGGGTGTCTGTATTGTCACTAGGATCTAGTTGTCACATTGGGCCACTAAATTATCCTAATTAATTCACAATTCTAATATTTATTTTTTCATCCTATTTTGAATAGTGATATGAAAATATTTCCAAAAAAAATTATTCCAAAAATAACACCAATCAATGGTATAAATATCATACCATTATCTAATATTCTTAAACATTAATTAATGTTGGTTGACCTCAACTGTAAAACATATATAAAAATAGGTAAATTTTTTTTCAAGCCTGGCCGGCTCCCCGGAGCTATTTCCTCCACTCCGACGGTTTCTTCCTCTCGCAATGTAGCACTACCTCACAACCCCTACTTTCTCCTTCCATTCCCATGATTTTGTCTCATTTCCGTCATCGGTTCCTTCTCAGACTCATTCTCAAGGGAGGATCTATCTCATCCGGGAGTCATAGCTTTAGGTGTGCTTCGACGGTGAGTGGTTGATGTTGCATTGGCTCTTCCCCAGCTACCTCTTCTATGCTCTGAACTCGCAGTCATCTATTCCCTTCCAGGTCGGAATGGGAGCGTCTGATTTAAGGATTTTTTGGGCTTCGTAGTCCGGCGGCAGTGGATCTCCAAGCACCCCCCCTATTATTTTTGGGTTTTGATCCCCTTTCTTCTTTAATCTCTGTTTTTTTCGTTTTTCCTAGGGTTTTAATCCCAGGTTCTATTCCATATTTGGTTCCATGCTTCAATGTGAAATTCATTCTTTTCATATGTTTTTGAGTATTTGTGTTTTATCGATGGGTATGATCCAATTTTCTACTGGTTGATCACTACGGGTGTGGGTCATCAGCATGAAGGCTTCAGTGTGAGTTTCTAGATCAGCATGATAGTTATGGATCTTTTTCATAGGTGGGGTGGGTTCCAATGGTGTCTTAGATGGAATCGGAGTATTGTGGTTTGGGCTGATGTGAGTGGTGCATCTGGGTGTTCTGGTGAAGCGGCTCATGTCCGAAGTCTGATCTTCGTCAACAATGGTGGTGCGACATCCCAATCAATGCATTTTTTGTTTTGAGATTTACTATTATGGAGGTGAAGGTGTTGGATTTATTATAGGTCCAGAGTTATAGGGTTTCATGATGTTGTTTCCACCAGGAATCACCTGTTTCATTCTCTGCAGTAGATCTAGAAATCCCCTACTATATCTGAGGTGGAGCTACACATAGGAGTTCAAGGGTCTTTGGGATGTGAGTTTCAGGGGGTGGCATCGGGATGATGTCAGTGGAGGCGACACATTTCTTGGCGGTGTGGATGTGTTCGGCTCCAGCGTTGATGATGATGGTTATTGTTAGTGTGTGATCGACAGTGATAGCAGGACGTGGCCTAGTTCATGGTCTGTACATGGTGGTGTTAGATTGGTATTAATTTTGAGGTTTGGTAATTTTCTTGTGGTTCTTTAAAATTTTAATTTTCAATGGGTGGATTTTGTAGTGGTTGAATTTGTAACCTTTGGGTTTGTTTTGATAAACACTAACCCTTAAATATTGTCTTTTAAAATTAAAAATATAGATTGTGGATGAACAACATATGAAAGTGAATAACTTTTCCACATCATAAAATCATCCATCGCCTTCAATAAGATATAATGATATGCTAAATATGGGAATGTTATATTTCATGATATTTTATATTATCGGAAACATTCATTATGGACAACAAAAATTCTATATTTCATGCATACCACCACCATTTAGAACTAATATCAAATGATCCATCAATATATGATACTTCTTAATTTAATTTCCAATCATTCATGGTTTTTTAGTCATATGGATTTTGTCTTCTTGGTTCCTTCCTACATCGAATTCCCATTTTCCACTATGGAAAACTCTTCCTAAAAAATATACCATAGGTGAAGAAACATTGTAAAGTTTAATTAAAATATCATGAATACCAAAAATTAGGGTACACTAATTTTATATACATATATTATCATAACTTATAAAATTATCTATAACATTTCACTAATAACTAATATAAGGTTATAATCAATATTAAATTGATAATTTCATTTTTTTAATAGTAGTTCATTATCTTAAATCCATAATAATATTTTTAGGCCTATATATTTATTGAACTATTTATTAACTAACACATAAGAAATATATAAATTAAAATTTGGAATAATCTTCTTAGTATATAAATATCCATAAATTTATATCTTTTAAAATAAGAATTATTTATTTTTTTGAAAATTACTTATGAATTTCGACATGAATTATATATTTTTCTATCTCAAACATAAAAACTATGAATTTTTTTAAAATTTGGTATAAGAAAAAAATATCAGTAAGGGAAAAAATGAAACTTGTTAGTGCAGTTTAGAACCATATGATCATAATTGAGTTTTCTAATTTATATTGGTTAACAGTGATCACAAATAATCATTTCCTACCCATAAAATCATTATTAATGCCCAGATTATTACATAAAAAATCATATGAAAACATATATACATGATGATAATAATGAGGGTTTCATATGGAACATGAGAACCCATTATAAAATCAACTAAACAATCATTTTTACTATGAAATTAAATAATCATTACTTTATAAGAATAAATTTGCATTAGAAATCTAGAAGTAAAAATATTTCCATGAAATATCCTTAGAATGCATAGAAAAATCATGTTGGATCATTAGGATCAACTCTTCCTACAACCCTCTAAAACCAATACATATTAAATAAAAAAAATTTACCAACATCAAACATAATTATTTAGATAAAAATACTCATTATCCAATGATTTGGAGAGTTATATCGAGCTCACCATTCATTATGAGCAATATTTGACTCTTCTATCATAATGAGGCATATTGGGATAACCCTTCATCAGGAGAAATATCATGCTCAAATTGCATCATTAACAATTTTCATGGACTGTATCATGAATTAGTCATTTAAAAATTATATTATTCTGTGATAACGTCCATGAAAAACATTTTACAAATCATATGTTAAACACATAAAAATATTAAAAATAAATTTCATTTTAAATACCCAATTTGAAATAAAAAATAATGAAAAAATATAAAAAATGTATTCCATTAAGGAAATGTATATTTTTTAATGTATGAAAATATTTAAATAATGGTTCTGGTGAAGGGAAAATATATTGTTGTCGATTATGATAAAATTTAACATTCTGTACATATTTTGTATAGAAAGTTAAAATATTCCAAAAATAGATTCACTTTGAGAGAAAAATACCAATGTAACTATTTTTTGTTTGAATTAATTTTAGTACCTATAAATACATAATAAAAATATTTTTAATATCTTCCCCACTGATGTAAAACATTTTTGAAACAAACAATTATAGTAATTAAAAATGTTGATTTATGGTAATGTGTCCCTTAACAAGAGTATGAATAGTCATGTACATCTGTTATCACCGTAGATAATAAAAATATGTTAAATATTTATCATCATAAGAAAAAATTTCATGTACAAATTTCCCTTTATTTTATTTATTACTATTTTTATTTATTTAGTTAATTGTTTAAATTCAGGTTTCATGGTATTTTTTATATTTTTCTCATATGAAACAATGAAATTGATGGGATCACTATAGAGCATGATTTCATTTATACATAATAACAAAAAATCAAATGGTTACATAATTATAGATTTTATAGATCAAATATTAAATTAATATAAATTGAGATTTATTATTAATAAAAGTGATCAATTTGACTATCATAAAACTAAAAGGCTATATTTTTGATTGGGTAATGTTTCCATTTCTCGATGAAAAATATGGAATATAGGTAGGTGTTTATATATCCATCCATAGTCATTGTTATATCATAAATATGATTTTATTTATTTAAATACACTTATATATACTATTCATGTCATTCGATTATGAAAAAAAATCATGCAATTTTATGGAGGTAGTAATCCACACATATACAGGAATGACATTGTTATTTTCCAATGGATGTAATGGTAAGAAAATATATTATATTATATACTTAAAATTTATATTTATATTATAAATATAATTTGTATAGAATAAATCATTAATTATAACTATCCATAACTAGTTTTGATGAAACTTAATTCAATCATTTTGTGAGGAGATGGTCCCTTTTATATTGGAATAATGGTTTCATTTCCCAATCAATGGATGAATTACATGGATATAGGTTATTTCCAAAACATAATAACATATTAGTTTATTTTGTATAATATTTTAAATATACTATCATGGATTAATAAAATTTTAAGGTTGTATAAGATGAAATAAAATGAAAACACTCGGTTAAAATATATACTTCTTTGTTGGAAACCATCATTTAATTACACCCTAAGACATATAATGATGGTATTTTGTCCAAAAATAAGATATCTAGGATGTGTTCAAAACTATTTTTAGACAATTTTTCTATGTATTGTAAAAAATAGAGTTATCAAAGTGTGTGAGGAAGAGAGGATTGTTGGTTCCCTTTTATATGTGAGTGGATGGGTATTCCTGAAATTTCATTAAGTATTAAATTAATAAAAATTAATTTTCATGTTAATTTGGATAAAAATTCATATAATTTTTATATTTTATGGTGCTGTTTTGATATAGTCTCATAAAAAATTACTTCATTGGATTTTGTTTTTACATTTATCTATTTGTTTACACCTTGTTATCATATTTGATAACATCTGTGATATAAATTTTTTTAATCATTTGGGATCATGAAAGTTACTATAAAGGTATTAGTGAAAAATAAATGTAATATGGATTATATATTAGGCCATAAAATTTTCAATTAGCATAATATATTATTTTAATCATATATATATTCTATAGAAAAATACAATATATTATAAAATGTCATTATTTTCGTTTTTGGAATAATTTATTTAATTTCGCATTCTAAAAAACATGAAAAAAGTAAATAGATATTAATAAAATGAAACCCCCATAAAATTATATATTTATCTTTGCAATTCATGAGTCATTATTACTGACCCGAAAAATATTAATTTTCATTTTTTAAGATAATTTACTTGATTTAACTACTGCATGTGTAAGCATTGTGTCGACATTGTGTTAGAATTTGAGGCTATTTTATAATCACAAAAATGTAAAAATATATTACTATGTTAAAAAATATAATCATATTTCAACTTACCATTTTGAATATATATTTTTTTCTTATTCCTCACCCGGATTATTATAAATATTAAAAAAAATAAGGTGAAAATTTTCACATTATCATTTTTTAAATATTATTATGTTTCAAATTAAATTTTAAATTGGAAAAAGTTATATTTTGGAATTATGGATTATTATGGTAAAAATATACTAATCCATTTTTATAAAAAATTTTTTAATCAATTATATGTCTTATCAGACCAATATTAACAGCAGTTTACTCATCTTACCGATATTGTGGTAGTGAATGTTCGTTATGATTTCCATCTTTAATGGACATAAATGAAAGGGTTATATTTACCAAATATGTACATTTTCACACAATTTATGGAAATAGGTTTTATGATTTAACACCTTGATATTTTATAATTTCAATAAAAAACTATACTTTTTAAACATGATGAAAAAATATTTTCCAAGAAACAAATTTTTATATATTAAAATTTATTTTATAAAAAATTTATGTATAAATTTCATTCCACGAACAGTCATTTTATTTCTTAAATACAATATTTCTTATTAATAGTTGAATAAATATTCAATATAAAAAATAATATTTTTAAATAACATAAACGAAAATCTAGTTTCAAATAAAAATCAACATTTTTCATTACTAATTAAAAAATATAAATTTCAGAATATAAAAAAATGAGTCCTAAGTAAGATTATATATAATGAATTAAAAAATGAATTTTATTTTTTGAAATTAATATCATATAATTTGGAAATAGATCATTTAAATGAAACTGTATAATGCATGGAACCCAAATTTGATGGAAATAAGGGTTTTCTATTTCACTAAAAAAATAACTAATATTATTATAATGAATTTGATTATAAAAAAATATAACAAGTGATGATTAATAATACATGATTTTTTTAAAAACTACCCAAGTTTTTATAAAACCAATATACATAGGGATCCACATTCTCATCTTTCAAAATCTCGTAGTATTGTTTAGTTGAGAAATTCCCATTAATAATTTCTCACCAATATAAAAATCAATAATTCAATGATGATTTTAAGCATACCATTTCTACATACTCTAATATGAATTTATGTGATGTTTAATGGTCATAACGTTTTTTATTGAAACCTTATTTATATCATTTCCCAACAAATTTCATTCTCAAACATCAACCCATCATGTTGGACTTCTGTTAATCACTATATACATAGCTTCATAAAGAGTAGTATAAATGTTGATGTAAAATATTTTGACATATGAAAACTCAAATATTGGGGGATTTTATCCCAAACACTATTTAAATACATATATCATGAAATCATTATAAATTATATGATTTGAATGGTTATTTTAGGATTATTGTCTATATTATGATGATAGAGAATACTGAAACACAACTCTAATTTAAATGTTTCATGAATAATTCTCTAGAACATCAAGATAAACATTGAATCGTAATCTAATACGAAAAAATAAGGTACTACAAGAAATAATACCACTTCCTTAAATTGTATTCTAGTTTTTTTATAAAGATATAAATCTTCACTGATATCAGTAATGTGTGTTGACCTTGAAATCGGATCAACTATTCCCCAAATATCATTATGGCATTTAGAATTTTTGGTGAGTGGGATGTAAAAATCCATTATGATGTTTTCCCACTTCCATTATTCTATGGGTTATGGTTGAAATATCCCATTTTATTCATATATCTATAACATAACTTATTGACCTACTAAGCATCTATTTACCAAATTTTCAATATCTCTTTTAATGTTGTTTTACTATATATATATTTTTTATGATTATATATTTTCATAAATCCAGGTTAAAAATATAGTGATGGACTATGAGTTTTGTCTTATAATTCATTCTTCAAGTATTGTTTTATTAGGACACATAATCATATCATAGACATTATCTATCCATAAAAATGATTTTTGTACTCAATAATATTTCACACATTTATTTGAGCTCGACTTCTGTCAAATGAACCTTTTTATTATTCATATAGATATATGATTTAACAACCAGTTGAGAAAGATGATTTTTCTACCATTCCATCAAATTTTTTACATCCAAATATTTAAAATAATGAAATTCTAAAACTGTTTTAATCCTTGTCATAGATAAACATCAATGACCCTTTCAACTCAAATCATTTGATGCCTAATTTAGCTTCCATGGGGGGAAATATATTGAACATTAATTGTCTTTAATCCACTCCAAAAATTTCATTAATTCATATTAAACCATTTAGGGGTAATATAAAAATTAATCATTTATAATCATGATATATGTGTCTCCATTAATCAAAATGATAGTTATTTAATATCATAAATTAAAAAAATTCAATAACAAACTCAAAATAATGAGTTAGATAATATTTATAATGAAACATCAATATTTATTTTTATTATATTTTTACCATGTCATTATAAATTATTTTTCATTATATTCCTTTCATTGATGTAACAACATAGATCAATACCCCTCTCTATTATAGGGTTATGTTATCACAAGTGTGCAGACTATTATTCTCTTCTATTCTACCAAATTTTCCTCATATTAATATGTCCAAAAGAACATGGATCCCTTATGAGTTAACATTGTAATTGTATTATATTTCTATAATAACTGTTTAAAATAACATTGATAATGTTAATATAGATAAAAAACTATGGATTTTAGAAACAATGGTTGGTATTAAGCACTTTTAATTAACCTTTTTTATAGATTCACTAATACTCTATCACTTTAGATTATATAATAAAGAGTGAATATTTTGTATCCAAAAATTATTCTAAGTAAATATTTTGTAAAAAATATCCTTTCATTATATCTTCACTAAAATTATCATGTAATATTATAGATATAGGCCTTTATTAGGTCCATTATTTACCCATTAAAAGAAGTGGTTGACTGTGATACTTCCTATGTTACCCAAACTATGTAAATGAAGTATAAATGGCTTCTGATGAAATAATTTATTTCCTTAAATAATAAACATTATTTATTTAGAAATTTAAATATCTATTCCCTATTCTCAACACGTAATACTTTTTCGTATTAATTTTAGATATTCTCTTATGTATCTGTTTCCACATTTGAGACATGAATGTAATAGATTCTTCATTCTTAAATGGTATTTCCCACATGAGCACTCCAAATATATTTTATTCTCTTCATGGATGAGTTTGAATATTTTTTAAGGATAAAACATCTAATAATTAATCCTAGAAATTTATTAAGAATAATCATAATATCATTCAATCTAATCATCGTCCCATTTAGATGATAGTAATAAAATAATTTTTAATAATATTTGACATTAACATGATTCCTATAAATTATAAAAATTAAATAAAATTTCATAATATTGTATGAAATAATTATCCTGGTGAGAAACCATATAATAATGAAAAATAATTCATTGTAAGTCTAAATAATGACTGTAACATCGTAGCTTGTGATAGAATTAGTCTCTTTCATTTAATTTTAATATTTACTAATTAGATAATAATTTTAACATAATATATATTCTTTTTCTGATAATATAACTAATATTTAAAAAATTTGTTTTTTATAAATATTGTGTTGCACACAAGGCTGAGTTATACCAAACTATAATATGTTGTTAATATTAATATTTAAAACGGTCATTTTCCTCTCTTTAATGGAAAACATAATTCAAAAATAAATTTTTAAAGATTAATAATTCTTTTATGACAAAAAATTCTAAATTCTGTTATAAAAATCTATCGTTGGTGAATTTTTTTCTCAGAACTGAAATATTTTTATGAATAATGAATAATACACAAATTTTATTCAGAAAAACATTTTTTAATAATTTATTTCTCAATATAAATAATTTTTAATTGGTTTAAAATTATAATTATTTCAATTTTAAATCATTTAAACCAATTTTGTCAATTGGAATCATTTTTACATTCAATTTATATATATACACATCACAAATGTATGGATAGTTTACATAAGAACCACTAATTATTATCACATATGTTGGATTAATTTTAAATTAATTTATTCTATTAATGTGATTATAATATTGAAAATTTTATTCTATATTTGGAATCATAATAATTTCTAATTTCATATATATTTCAAAAAAATTACCCAAAATAGTAGTGAATGTTATTTAAATTAATTACAATGATTATGAAAAAAGGTGGTTACTTAGTGGTTAAACTATAATCATAAAAGTATAAATAACCTATAAACTTGTACAAAACCTATTTTATGGACAAGAACCAGCTACATGACCTATTTAATAAAATATTGATCATTATGGTAGGAACATGATGTAAGGGAGACCTCTCAATGGTGTTTACTATTTTTATATTAACAATAATTCCACTCCCCCTACACTATAAAAAGGCATTCATGCTCACATTTTCATCACACCACTGAAGACCATTTGGATTTTCAAAACCATTTAAAAGTATGCTCCCCAAATCCCTCCCATCACTATTTATTCCTCAGTTTTGGCATAAAAACATCCAAGGAAACCCTTGGAAAAAACTAAAAGGAGTTATAGGGGAAAGAGGTATCATTATACAATATAAATTTATGTTTTATTTATTTATCCATCCTACAATTTCATATTATTACATTACTATATAATAATCTCATTATAATAAATATACTATATTTTATTATGTTAAGGTTTAAACCTATACCTATATACACATCAATCAAATGGGTAACAAAGTTATCGTCTGTTTGTACGGTGAACAACAACCTCAAAAAATGATGTCATTAATTTATCTATTACTAGCTATCATGGTTGTGAATTAGGATGAAAATATATTTTTATATGATATTTATGATATTTATTTTCCCTTTATACTTATTTTAGTTCAATATTAAACATACCATCATGCTTTAACTTTTGGTAAATAGAATAACATCATTTATGAACATACTGACTACCTCCAATTCAATGTGATGTGATACATTCACACATTAAATTGAATATATTAAGGATGGGTTTATGAAACAATATGTGGAATATATAATATATATATTATATTCCTAAAATATTACCTTTTTAAATATAATATATCCTTTTGTTTATTATAATTTCACGTGATGAAAAAGTGATAATGTCATTCATGGATGTGTGGACTACTACTGCCTTGACACAATGTGATTAATTTTACATAACAATAAATCTATATATATGTATTTATGATTAAATAAAATTTTAAATATTATATAATTATAATTCTTTAAAAATAAATGATAGGTATCATCTTTCCATAATGATCATTGAAAAATGAGAACTGTACTCATGCATTTAAATATTCTACTCCCTACATGGTTGTAACATTGGATCATTCTCCAAAACCATATTTCATGAATGTTTTTAAAAGTATAATTTATTTATAAATATGAAAATTATTTCATGGATTTCAGTATTTAAATTTTTATATAATAACCCCTTCTACCATATTTTACATACCAATGTTTATTTGACACACAAATTGAATATGTTAAAAACACATGATGTAAGATTTATTATTTAAGTTGTTTTTTAAAAAAAATTATAAATAAATTAATGTTATTTATAAACATTAAAAATATTTAATAAAATAAATAATTATAATATTTTAATCATTTAGGAAGAAAAGACACATGGGAAAAGTCGTATATTAGGTATGGGATTTCATCTCAATCACCTTTCATTGATGTGTTTCTTAATAGTAGTCACCTGTATTCATTTATAAGGTGTATATATATAATATTTATCATTCTATATAAATATTTTTTTATAGTCATGTTATTTAATTTCTATTAATATTTTATTATTTCTTGGGTTTCTAATTTTAATGTTCAAATTGTTATGGGTCTTTTTGAATGTTTAAATATTTAATCTTTCCTCTATTTAAATATTCTTGATGTTTTATAAACACTTATTAATATATATGTAAATGATTATAAATTTAATTTTATGTCCATTTTAGTATTTGGATTCCACTACATGACTTAAGGTTTTGAAAATAAATGTAAACCCATATTTTCATGTTTTTTCAAGGTATATATTAATTAAAAATGGGTTCGAAAATGGATTTATTATTTCCATATATTGAAATGTTTTCTTGGGATTGAAAATGATATTTTATAGTTGAAACATTAAGAATTGGAATCTTTTATGTGATATTTTTATGTAATGGATCTTGGACATTTGATTGGTTGTTCTGTGATAAACCAATGAATGGAGGTTCTATGATAAACCAACGATCGGTGGGTCTGTGATTGCCCTGTAGTGCATTCTGTATGGAAGTAATTCATATAGATATACCATTTTTAAGAGTGAAATATATGTAAATCAACTGTGTGATCATTCTATTTATAATAGGGACATGTATAATGATACCATAATATATGTGTATGTATTTTCTAGGATTTATATAGTTATTATAGAAATCATTTGACTGAAAAAAAGGAATGGAATGATCTTATTTTTAAAACAAAGTATTTAAGAATTATTAATGGTAAAAATTATTACTTTATGGTAAAATTTCAATTAGTTTTAATATTTATTATTGGACTAATGATTTCTTTATTTTTATATCCACTAATTTTCTTTTTATGCTCATCCATTATTTTTTAATGTTTTTCAATTGAGTGAATGATGAGTAACGGATTGAATGATTACATATTTAATTTTGTTAAATGTTTTTATAAAAGATACCATTCATTATTTTTAAAATTTTGATTAGTGGATAAATAGATATTGATTAATGGTATCAACCTTATATTCTATGGGTATTTTAAGTATGAGTTATGGAATCCTTGTATAAATCTCTAAATCTTAAAAGAAAGTCATTTTGAATTAAAGTAATTTCATGACTAAAAATCAATATTATGTAATTTTTAAGGCTAGGGCATTATAGTAGGTATTAAGGGAGAGGATTAAATAAATTTAGAGGTTACTTCATTGTTAATTGAATTCCAATAGAATAATTTTCTTTATGAATATTTTAGAATTATATATCATTTAAATATTACCATGTTTCTTCATCTATTGTATGTTTTTTCGAAAAGGATTTCTACAGAGGAAAAAATGAAGTACTAGTGATAAGGATCCAAATGAATTTATCCTTCTAAATCAGTGTCCAGAGATTTTTAGAAAAGAAACCGAGTAGTGTATTCCACTAATAGCTCAATTAAAATGGGATATAAATAGTGGTGTGTCAATGAAATAAAAAAATAGATCTACCATATAGGATCACAATGATAGTGAAATATTTTATTCTAAAACATCTTCTATCATTATGATGATCACCTGCCTCATGATAGGTGAAGGATGGATTAAATACCTTGAAATGATATTATAGTTTCAGGGTTTTTTAGAAAAAATGGTAACTCTTATAGTTTATTATTTTTAAGTTGATGACAACCAATGGTGGTTAATGGAAAATTATATCAACGAACATGAATATAATGATGCATTTGAATTGTATAAACTTATGAAAATGTTCCTTAAGAAATATTCTCTTATTAATGTTGGAATTATGATGGAAATAAAGTTCATAGAATCAAAACAAAAGGAAGATGAATTGGTTCTTGTATATAAAGAAAACATCACCTGACAAGTGAGGTATGACAGAAATTTTATCCAAGATATTGATAGTATGATAAATTTATTTTACACAGAATTAAACCCAAGATATTGAAGGTAATTGGATTTTTGTGACTACAATATCTTTGAGAAAACATTTAGATATGCTGAGGAGGTAGAAATGAAGATTTTTAATGTTCGCTTGTCCTAGGAAAATAATAAAAAAATAGTTCTTTTGGCAGAAAATTTTAATACAATCATAGCCTAATTTTTTAGGTAGGAAAACCAATATTCAATATTTAGATAGGTGTAATGAATATAATCCTGTATAATTCATTTCAAACTTTAGGAAGTTATTTCTATGTGTTATGTATGGAATTATGGCTCATGATTACAACTAAGATGATCAGGAAGTCAATGAAAATCCAATGGTAAAATGATTTTGTTGCAATGAGTTTGGTTATTATTCTAATGTGTGTACTAAGTAGATTATCTTGGTTTTAACTAATCTTGATTGAATTTAATGTGGTGTGGATAAGTATTTTTATTCTTTTGTGGTTGATGTAGGTATATAAATGAGGCATGATAGTTATGTTACAGGTTTATTTCAGTAATTCCAATACTCTATCTGACTCTAGATCTTAATGTTCTTTCATTACAACGAATGTTTTTTTGTAAAATGGGGATATGATACCATGATTGTAAGATAAATATTTGGGAAAAAACATTTTTTGGGAGATTTATTGGAATAAATATTTACAAGAATATTTCTATTAGTAATATTAGTACATTATTAACTTTAAATATTATTGATCTTCCACTAGTTTGGTTTGATATCATTTTGGGTATACATCAGATTTTAGTTTTTGATTCTAAAATATATTTCAAATACAATAATTCTATATTACATGATTTAAAACCTTCAATAACAAACGAAGAAGATCATGAATTTATGAAATATGTAAGTAAATTTTATATAGATCATGTTTTTAAAAAAATTTATGGTTATTTCCATCCTAATAGTGAATGAAACTATGGATCTTTTTCCTAATTATTTTCCAAGGGTTAATCGATATTGGGAAGTTGATATTACTATTGATTTAGTGCCTGATGATAAGAATAATTAAAACCCCCCTTATGTAATGTCTCATTTAGAACTCGTGGAATTGAAAAACTAGTTTCAATAATTTCTTGATTATGGTTTTATTCGACCTAGAATGTTACAATGTGGTTTTCATTTTTATTTGTAAAAAGTATGATGATTTCATGAGACTTTTCACTGATTATAGAGCATTTAATAAAATCATTGTAATGAAAAGCTATTATTTTCTTCATATTGATGATGTCTTTCATCAAATATGGGGAGATTAGTGTATCTTGAAGATTGATCCATGTTTATGGTACCATCATCTAAAGATTAAAGAAAATGAAATTTTAAAGACAACATTTTGGGATAATATATGGGAATTTTGAGTTTTAGTTATTCCCTATGGGTAATGTACTGAACCCGGTGTATTTATGAATCTTATTAATATATTGCCCCATCATATTTTAGAATAGTATTTGTTTGTGTTTATAGATGATATTTTGGTATATTATATAAGCCATGAGGAACATGAATTGAACTTATTTATTGTTTTTCAACCCATAAAATAAAATAACCTATAGAAAATGTGTGCTGTGTCTGAATTTTTTTTGAAGAAAAATCCATTCCATTGGAATATTACTTCTAAATATTTCATAACAATTTACCCTAGAAATTTTTTTTTTGAACTGTGTACAAGTCATACTAATTTTCTAAAGATTTATTTTATTATATATTAGTAGGTTATTACCAATGTTTTTTAAAACATTCCTTTTTTACATATCCCACTTACTATGTTAAGATGAAAGGGTGTTAATATTATATGGAAAAATAATGTGATTTTTATATTAAACAACTGATAAAAAGACTTTAGAGTGCTCCTATTTTAATTGTGCCTTCTAGAAATAGTGAATTCATCATCTACAAGTAAGATTATTTGAAATGAAATGGTTGTGTTTGTAAGTATAGTGGAATCATTTTTGTATGATTTAAATTAATTGAAATATCATGAGTAAAATTACCCTAAAAATTATATATAATTTTTTTCCAATTTCATTCCATTAAAAAAATAGATGTATCGGTATTATGGAGTGATGTGTGAACTATATACTGATCAAAAAAACATATTTATAAAATCAGTCAGAATTAATTTATCACAAAATATAGATAATTAATGAAACTGATAATGGGTTATGAGTGCATGATTATTTATTATCTAGGAAATAAAAAAAGGTGGATGATGATTTGATTTGAATAAGTAATGATATATTAATTATGTTATGTTGGGAATATTAACATTTAGTTAATTATATGATGAATTTTTTCCAATAATTTATCAATGCACGGACAACCACTGTCTTATATTATGTTTCATTATAATTGACTTTGTCAAAAATTATTAATAGTGCTTAGAATGTGGATCATTCATTGCTAGAAAAGGTATAATCCTCTGTGAATTTTATGTTGAATATTTCTTAATATTTTTTAAGACGATTTTTTATGATTTTGGAAAATATTATGTGTGCCTTATGATCTATAGTTGATGAATTTTTTGGAATAAATATTATATTTCATTGTTGTTTTTCACCCTGGAGAAACTAAGATGTATTAAGATCATCTAGAGTGTTACTGGTTTGATGGAATAAAAATAGATATTTATTACTTTAATATGATGTTCTTAGCTTTTAAGTAGGATAATGTAGAATGATAGTTACTAAAGAGGATGTATCAATCATTTCTATTTCTGGATTGGAAGTGGTAAAATATATAAATGTATTTCATTGTAGGATAGTCAGTGAATCCTCACATTAAAAATTATATTTAGGTTTTTTTGATCAATTAACTAAATCAACACATTTATCCCATTAGAGTTACAATTTCAATGAAGAATAATAATATATGTATCCAAAAGAGTTTGTAAGGTTACATGGAGTTCCTATCGCTATTTTTTAGACATTGATCCCATGTTCAAATAAAATGTTTTAGAAAGGACTTCACAAGTCATTTAGTATTGAATTAAATTTTAGTAAATCTTTTCTTACTCAATCAGATGGATAGTTTGTACCGATGATTCAGTCTTTAGAATCTATTCTTCATTCATGCTCAATGTATTAAAAGGGAGGATTGGATTGACAACATACATGGGATAAGTTTTGTTATAAAAATAGTACTCATTCTAGTATATAGATAGATCCTTTAGAGGAATTATATAGAAAATAGTGTTGGACACTAGCTTTTGGGTACAATGTGAAATAATAGATGTTTTGGGACCAGATTTGGTATATGAAAGTCTATATAAATTTCAGTTAATTAAAAAACTCATGATGGTAGTTTGGAGCAGGAGGAAATGTTATGAAGAAAACCAGATAAGAATGTATCAATCCAGGAAGGTTGTCATGTATTTCTGAATATTTTTTCATTCAAAACTGTGATGTGTTTTAGTTAGAAGGGGGAGTTATTTCCACAGTTCATTACACTATATAAATTCCTAAAGAAATTTGGATTAGTTTCCTACCAAGTTGATTAACCTCTGAGTTTAGCCTAGGAACATAGCATATTTCATGTTTTAATTTCAATGATGTATGTAAAATATACATCTCATGTTTTGAGCCTAGGAGTAGTTTAGTTGGAATTTAATCATTCTTATGAGGAACAACTAGTTCATGATCATCATTGTAGTTAGAAATAATTTTGGAAAAGGTTATTCATCCTAAAAAAAATTTCTTGGAAAAACAATATAATTGAAAAGAAAAAAAGAAAATATGAAAATTAAATGGTGTAAAAATATCCTGGCTTATTTGATTTGTGAATTAAATTTTAAGGATGAAATTTCCTAAAGGGGGAAGGATATAACATCCCCGCTTGTGATAGAATATGTCTATTTCATATTTTTTTATTTTTAATGAAATATATAGTAATATTACACTTAATGGGATTGTACATAAAATAGCATATCATATAGACAGAAAATATTTTCTCCAAAATCTTTTGTTGCAAGCATTGTTGAGTAATATCGAATAATAATATACTGTTAATATTATTATTTAATATGGCGTTTAATCCCTTTTTAATGAAACAAGTACATTGAAAATAAATTTTAACACTTTTTAAATTTTTATATTTCCAAATAAACATCATTTTTTAATGATAAATATCATAATTTACATAGGGTGATTTTTTTGAGAACTTTCATATTTTATGAATAGAAAATAATTCTAATTTTTTGTTCTAATCTAAATTTTCATAATATTTGTTAATATAGTCAAATAATGTTTTTAATTTTTTTATGTATAATTTGATCAATTTTTTATCATTTAATCCAAAGAAGGTCACTGAAAAAAATCACATTGAATTTAGATATAAAAACGTATTAATAATTTTTAACATTTTACATGAAAACCCATCATTGTCTTCCTGTTAGTGGGATTATTTTTAAATTAATTTCATCAACATGTTTGAAGTCAATTATTAAAAATGCATCCAATATTTGGTGTCATTATATTTTATAATATCTAATGATATCAACTTATTTTTTGACCAAAATTATTAGCAAAGTATTTATAGTTAATTATTTTGATTATGGTAAACATTTTGTTAGTTAGTGCTAAGACTTTAATATTACGAGTCTATATGACATTAATATTTGTCCAAAAATCATTGGATGTAAATTTTTCATCCATACAACCATATAGATCTCAATGGTATCATTATTTTAGGAAAATGGGGTAATGGAGACCGCTCCATGGTGTTTTTATTTTATATTAACAAGAATGTCACTTCCCCTCTATTATAAAAAAGAATCCAACCACACCATTTATTCAAACCTCTCAATATCATTTGTATTATGAAACCATTAAAAAAATATTTCAATTCCCCTAAACATATAGTTCTAAATTTTATCATAATTCAATCTAATGATCCCATTAGTCAAAACCAAAAGTATTAACTCAAAAAAAATGATAAAATTATTTTATTTTCATTTGGGTTTTTTTTTATTTCTCTACCGCATCATTTATTATTAGTTAATGATTAAATAATAAATTAATTATCATAAATATATATAATTTTTTTAATGTTATGGTTTTGATCTACACATATACACACTTCCATCAAATGGGTAACCAAATCTCTATTCATGTGTATAGCGAACTACGACCTCCTGAAATAATGTCATTCATTTTTCTTTTACCACATCACATTATAGGGAATTATGTTGGAACACAATTTTTATTATATATATATATATTATAATTTTGTTTAATTTATAATTATATAATATTTATATAAAACATTCCTTCAATACTTCTATTTTTTCTAAATATGATAACGTCACATCTGGATATGTGGAGTACAACCTCCTCAAAGCAATGTGATAAGTTCATAATTTACATGAAATGTATGAAGGATGTGTTTAAATAAAAATATATGGAATAAATAAAATTTAAATGATATACATGAAATAATTACCTTTATTTAAAAAGAATATATCATTTTCTTTATTTACATTTCAAAAACTAAAAAAGTGATAACATCGTTTCTGGATGTGTGGACTGCCACCTCGTCAATATGATGTGATTCATTTTACATCATGAGAGAGATATATATATATATATTGGTATAAATTTTATTAAATTACATGGTATATTTTATATAATTATCATTCTAAAAATTTATTCGTTACATCTAATATTTCGATAATGATCATTCAAAACTGGTAACATTACTCATGCATATGAGCGACTTGTCATCTCCAGGATTGTAACGTTAGTTGATTTTTTAAAAAAATATTTCAAGATTGGTTTTTAAATAATAATTAATCCATAAATATGATAACAATGTCATTATTCTTTTTTTCATATGTTTATATAATGACTCCTTCCACCATTTTTGACCTACCAATGTTGTGCTGGAATATAAATCGAATTTGGCCAAAACACCCAAAGTAATATTAAATAGTTAAATATTTGTTACAAACATTTTGATAATTGAAATAAAAGTAATTATAAAAAATAAAATGGTCTTAAAGAATGAAAATAATTAACATAAATTTAATTTTCATTGAGATAAAGAGACATGTGATATGTCGGACTCACGTAAAGGGATTTTGGATCAAAATCCATTCATCGGGCTTTTCCTGATGAGATGATCATTTATCCTTTAATAATGTGTATATACAAAATCGTTGAAATTTTATACACATATTTTTTATATTCATAGGTTTTTTATTTCCTTTTTATTTTTATTCTTTCTTGGGATTTTGAATTTAAATGTGTAGGTGGTATTGGATGATTTAAATGATTAATGAATTAATCCCTTCCTCTATTTCAACATTCATTATATTTTTTTTACATATTTATTTATATGTATATAAAAAGGATTATAAAATAACTTTTATATCTATTTGGGTATTTGGATTCACAATAAATAATTTAGGTTTTTCAAAGAAAAATAACATATTTTTCACTTTTTATGGGTATTTTTTATTTAAAATGTGATAGAAAATGGATTGATTATTTCAATATCATGAAATGTTTTTTCATTATTCAAAATAACAATATATGGATAACATTTTTTGAATTGAAATTTTTTTGTGTTATGTTTACTTTATGGTACTTATACATTTTATTGGTGGTTCTATAATAAACCAATTATGAGTTGTTATGTGATAAACCAATGATTGTGGGGCCCTTGTAGCACTAAAATCACTTGGATAAGGATGGTGGATGTATTTCTATTCAATTTTAATACCATATTTATATAATTCTACAACATGGTTATTAAATTTTTAATAGTGAAAAGTATAATGATATTCAAATATATATTTATGTATTTTATATTATTTAAATGGGTTATATAGTAATCATGTGATTAAAAAATATTTATTGAATGTTTATATTTTCAAAAGAGTTCATTTAATAATTATTAATGTTGAAAAGTATTACATTTGGTTAAAATTTTAATAGTTTTAATCTTTTTTAAAGGACTAATTATTTCCCTCTTTTTATATCACTTGATGATATTTTTATGCTTATCCCTTGATTTTTAATGTTTTCACATGACTATTGGATGAGTAATTGATTTTACGATGTCATGTTTAATGTTCTGAAGAGTTTTCATGAAAGAGATCATGATTTATTTTATGATATTGTTATTATGGGATAAATGTAAACTCATTGTATGTGTCCAACATGTAATTTATGGTTTTTTTATTTATAAGTAATAGCCAAATTATATAAATCTATAAACCTAAAAAGAAAAAAAATGTTTATAAAATTATTATTTGAATAAAACTCACAATTATGTAATGTTTATGGTCAAGAAATTATAGTGGAACATATTGTTAGTCAATTGAACTGTAGGTTTGACCTTGGTTATTCATTTTCATAATAATTTCAAATCCATCATAATGATTCATTAATAAAATGTGAAATAATCAGAGTATACAAACCATGGGTATCAAGAATGGTCTGAGGTAATATGCCCACTCAATCATGAAACATTAATGGCCTAGTTAATACTCAATCTAACATATTCAATATTTTCACCCCAAGGTGAATCTGATCCAAACCTACATTCACATTCTAATATCCTTCCTTGTGTGTATTATATAGAAATACCACACTTCATTATTTACCATCACATTTTATGTTCTGTTATATATAATATTATCCCACTACAAGTCACTAAAATTTTATCATTATATTTTTTTTAAAAAATTTTCTATGATACCAACAATACATATATGTTCTTTTCATACATAAAAATGATATTTTATTAGATGAATTCTCAATGTATAACTTTATATTCAATAACCAAAACAAAATAGATTATTTTATAGAGAATTATAGTTATAAATATAACTATTCCATAATTTATTACAATAATCTCTCACATATTATATCACAATTAGAACCCATCATTGGCACAACAGACTCAAAACTGTTTTTCAAATCAAGGGGAAATGAAATGTTAATAAATAGAGATCTAATATTCTCATTAAGGGAAAATAAGGTAGTTATCTCTAATAATTTAACCATACAATGACTATAAGAGTATGAAAACGGGATTTTATAAATTTAAAATTCCACCCATTAACACATATATCAAAAATATGGGTTATGTAAAAAAATTTGGCAGTATATAAGACAATAATCATAAAGGAATCATCAAAATGATTCATGAAAACACAAATTTTCCCAAATATCCTATCTTAAAGAGTTCTGTATTTTATTTAATAATCATAATCAATGAAATTTTATTTCATGGATACCCAAAAATACATTCAAAACATGTTAGGATTGGTATAACCACTTTTATACTTATATTTAACTTCAGATAAAAACTATTGTACCATCTTTCATGATTATAATAGACTCTCATATACCCTCAATTAGGATTTGGATTACATATTGTGATCTATTTATTCCCATAAAAAATATTATATTAAAATAATAATTAGAAGGATAAATAATATATCTCTCACCTATCACATAATCATTATCCATTCAATTTTATTTAAAAAAATCATAAAACAGTCATGATATCTCTATAACATAAGCCATGTAAACAACTGTATTTCATAAAAAAACTCATCATCATAATCATAAAAAATACAGAGAGTGAATAAGGATGTTATCATTTGATAAAAAACTCAGTAAATAAAAATTATTATTAATGTATGTTATAATATATGAAAAATTAATTCAAAAGTTTAATATAGAATTAACTAATGAAATATAATATTCATATTGAAATAAATTATTTGTTTTCTCTAAAATTTAGTAAAATTTATAAAAAAATATTAATTGAACAGAAATTTTTAAACATGTAATGAATGATTCAAATACTTTTATGTCCCTCATATTTGGAAATTCCATTTATGTAATATAGGTTAAAACAAAGTCTTCTTTAAAAATATTAATAATAATTAAAGTAACACATTAAAATAAAAATAATATTCATTTTGAGAAATATTTTATAATTTAAATAATGGGAAAAAATATGATTGAATATATATATGAGAATATTAGAAAAACCATTTAATATAATATAAAAAACATAACATTGAATAAAATGGTTACTGACCAATGATTAAACAAGTATTTTTTCTAAAAATACCATTTCGATCATTTTATATTACATGTAGATAAAATTGTAATATAAAATAAAAAATTATTAGAATATAAGATTAAATTATAATAAAATGGGGTTTAAAAGTAAATTATCATATATTGTTTTCTTTCATTGGAAATTCATTTATAAACAATTTTAGTTGACATGACATGGAAACATAGATCACATACATCACTTTATAATTATTGAAAAGCTATTTATCATTATTTAATAAATTTAATGTAATTATTTTTCTATTAAATAATATATTAAATATGAATAAAATCTTAAATGATCAACTTATAATATTTAAACATGCATTTATTTAAAATTGACTACAAAAATTGACATTTAGTTGTTAACTCATTTGTTTGTTATGGTTGTTTCGATTCATCTATTTTGAAACATGTATTGATATCATGCTTCAATCATATACATAATTTTATTTTAAATGTAAATATAATATATACTCATTATATATATACATATAGTCTTCCATAGTATGTAGATACATGAAAATGATTGACTCGAATCTTGGAGATTGAATGTCATACATAAAACTGAACACTATTTTTATTCTATAAGTAAAATAAAAAAGGAAGAGTCATATTAATTTTCATTATACAAAAAATTAAACTATTAATAACATAAATTTACATTAAATTTAACCTTATTACAACTATTTTAAATATTAAAAAAAAAATCCCATTGGTTCATGGGGATGGTATTGCACATGTAAACATGAGTTACGTTATCCACTTCCAATGGTAGATATGGTATGAAGGTAGATATGAGATTATATTTTAAATAAATAAATTAATTATGAAATGAAATATAGAAAAATTAAGTTCTATAATAATTTCCACCCATTAATGATTGTAAAGTGAAATGAATTGTATAACTATGTGGAGGTAGTCATCTACATGTACACAAGAGTGAGACATTCACGTTTTAATTTATAGATAAGAGATTGAATAATGGTGGTTCAAAAATAATAATAAAATTTAATTATAATTAGGATAAATAATCTATTATTATATGATGGAGGAAAAACTTTTTTATTATTATAAAAATATATAATTTGAATCTGGAACAATAGAATAATTACTTTTCCTTCAGTTGGGCTCCTTCAAATCCATTTGTAAGGACCCTTTGAATGTTTTTCAACGAATACCAAGACCTATACATCATTTAAATGGAACTATATAAGGTAACATGTTTATAGATATAAAATATTTACTTTAGGAATTTTTTAATGTATAGAATATAACGATATCCTTTTTTGAGGTTTTGATGGCACACATATAATGTTTTTTAAGATGAAAATATAATAATGTCGAACTCAAAAAACATTTCCTCTAAATTTTAATATACTCTATGTTTAGATAATATGAGGGTGAAAATTTGAAATAATATATTATTTAAACATGTATAGTTGTAAATTGTATCAAAATATATTTCTTAACCACCCATGTAAGCATGTTTTATCAATAATCATGTTCATAGGTTTTTACTATTTTTACTAATCATTTTTTTGAATCATTATTTTAGACACATTAAATAAATAATAAATTATTATTCGAATTATAACATAAAATTTATCAAAATACATTATGTTGTTGAAATTAATTTCAAATTTTTCACACAAAAAAAGCTCAAATGTATTTTTTTCAAACCAAATAGTTTCTTATGTTTAAAAATTTTATACACAAAAATACAGCAAAAATTAATTTTAATGAACTAAATTCTATTATTCATTATATAAATTAAGTAATATTACATTGAAAACAATTATAAAAATTTTAGCCTTCTAAACTCGCTAGAGAAAAATATAGTTTACAATTAAAATCTAAATTTTAAACTATTTATTGGAAAATCAATCTACATTGAAAATTTTAAAAAATTCACACTAAGAAAATATTGAAAAGTTATTAAAAATTTGATTTCATTTTTTCATATCTATTTTATAATAGATTAAAAAAATAAATATAGTATTTTATGATGAAAATAAATAATAACCATATATGAGGAATTTTTTCCAAAGTATATAATGAATTTAAATAAAATAGAGTACTTATATATTAATATATTACAATTTTATAAAACATTATACATATTTTTTTCTCAAAATGTAGTAATTTTTATTAAATCTCCCAAATTATTCACTAAATTATAATAGTCTAATATATTATAGTTCATTTAGAATTGGGGATTTGTGTATCAAAACCCATCAATTAAATTTCATTTATTTCTAGATAAATATTTTATAAAATCATGATGTGTTACAAGGGAACCGTGGAATCTTGAAGTGATTGGAAATGGGGTAAACTGTAGTGTAAACGATGGTGTTATGCCATAGTTTTAGTTAATAATTTATTTAATATTTTGTTGCCAGTTTCATTTTCCAATTGTCCATTAGAAAACTACTAGTAAATCTTATCGAATCCAATCAGAACTCATATCTTAAAAACATATATTATATCATTTCAGTGAACAACATACATCTTTCAGAGATCATTCAGAACCATTATTGTATCATTGAACCAAAACAAAAAAGGAATTTTCTCTGGAATTTTTTTGTGAGTATCACTTCATTACATGCATTTTTCTCTAATATATTAATCTATAAATGTATTTAGCTATTGTAATTGATGGTTCAGATGGTTTTAGGGATAGATAATGACAAGGTAATGTTGTTCATCTGGTTATTGATAATTATTTATCATTACTCTGGTAATGTGTGAATTTATTCTTCACATTGACATTTTAAATATATTTTTGATTCCTTTTTTTGTTTGAGATCCTTGATTACTCTATTTTTTTCATATGTGAAATTTAATTTTTTTTCATTCCATTTTCATTGATTTTATGTATTATTTAAACTGTAAAATTTATGATAATGAATTAAATCAATGGTTAAGTGATGTTTTTAAAGTGTTTATTAGGTAATTATTATTTATATCAATGTTCGTTTACTAGAACATAAATTATGTTATAATGAGATTTTTGTGGAAGCTCTCAATTAAAAATTCAAATTATAATAAAAATTTTGAACTATCTTTTCCTAAAAGTAAATGATATAATATATAGATATTGTACATCTTTTGAGTGAATCTCGAAATTCAATTAAAATACCCAAGTGAGAGATAATTAATGACATTTCTGTTTTCAAAAGGTGGGGTTCTTATGATATGACATGTGTTGTAGATTATTTTTATCTATTGTATTTAGATAATAACATGAAAACTATAATGGTATGGGATATAGTTAAATTGGTGGGGTAAAAAAGTTAAAATGTGGTAGTTGGTTAATTAAAAAATGTTATTATATGGGTTGGAATACAAATTTTATTGGATAATATTATACACATGTGTTTTTTGAAAACTATTTCCCTTAAATATGGGTCTAAGAGGTTTAATAAGTTCAATGTGTCTATTAATGAATAATTTTTTTTCAAATATATGGATAATGATGTGAATTATAGGATGTGTTACAATTATCATTCATGGTGGGTGTTATTTAGTGGCATAAGTAATTAATGGGAGATGTCATGGGGTGATGTTGGAATGTTGTGGGTAGTGATAGTGATATTGATATATAAAATTTTATGGGGAATGGTTTGATACTATCTATAAAAAATATATTCATATGATTTCTAATGTATCCAACTATAGTCTATATTAAATACTCATGCCTAATACGGGTTTATAGAATACATTTTTTTTCCTCTCCATGTATTTGTTGTTAGAGATAATGACTCAATTATATGTGATTCCTATATATGTTTTTCCCAATAGGGGGAGTTTTAGAGATGATTGCTATGTTGGTGGAAATTTATATACATAATGGAATAATTTTTTGCAATACCTAGTGAATATGGAATAGATTTTGGTGATTCCTAGGGATATTAGCACAGTTGGTCATGATTCCTAATGATTATGGATTATGCTTTCATAGTAGTATATGATATGATTTTTTTATATTTCCTACTTCATAAAAGGGAATGAGGTAGATGTCTATCATCTCTATGACATCCAACATCCTAGGATATGATATGTTTCATCGATAACGATTCATGGGTATGTAGGTTCAGTGGGAAAATAGTTGTGGGGTTCCATATTTATAGTCTCATGATATTAAATCACTACCCTATATATGTTATTTTTTAGAGAACCTTGGTGTGGTTTGGAATGGTGTTTTTTAACCTATTGAATTGAATATTTTTTATATTATTTGTCCACTATGGAGTTGGTATGTTCTTATCACAATTCCATTATATTCCATGGGTATGATATTATTGATTATTATTGTTTTACTCACTCAACATATATATTAATATATAATCTACTCTCACTATTTAAAGGTGATATCTATAGACCATATTATACATTAAATATGTAGAGGCTATAGTATATTGGGAGTTCCATCAATTGAAATTCCCTTGGAACTATTTCTATTATAGTGTTATTACTTGTATCACTGGATATAAAATATCTGATGATTGTTATTTTACATTTATATTACTTGGTTTTTATTAGTGGTTGTAATTTTATTTATAGTTCTTAATTATTTTTTATGGTAAATATTCTATTGTATTTTTTATGCTTATGTCTCGTAACCAACCAGGAACCAATTTTGAGGTGGTCATTGGGGGTCACACATTCTCATCCATGTCGACCGATGAGGGATACCATTGGATGATGGTTTTTATATAACCCATTAGAATCAATGAAATCCATTAATATAGAATTTATAGACCATTCCCCAAAAACCTATATCATTGATGTATCCTCAAATATACACTAACATGATATCAAATGACTAATGAATAATATGTTTTATAGACATAATCAGACTGACTATACTTTTCATAGAATTTATCCTTTCTCATGTTATTTTAAAAATTCCTCAAATTATCTTCATTGGATAAATTATTCTTGGATTATATGATCAATCAGTACACACTTCACTATCCATCCCAGTAGGTCATGTTCTGTGACTCACCATGCCTGCCTCCAATATTCCAGGAGCTGGTGATTAGAATCTAGTAGGCATATCTATAACATGGGTTGCATTTCCTATGTAATTGTGCACACAAACATATATTGAATCCCAAAATATGCAGAAATTTATAAAATACTATTTAAATAATGCATCCATACCACTCTATCCCATAATTGGAGTATGAGAGATAGTAAAGTAATGTAAATAGTGTTAGAATATAGGCCCACCACAAGAGTCTATATCAACAAGAGTAAAACCTACAAGTGAAGGTAATGGGAATTATATTTATAGGTGTAGGAACACACATCTGTATGTCTAGTATCATAAATAATTTTATGGTCAAAGTAATCATATGACTCCTTCAAAAGGTCACTCATTTGCATAGGATGTGACATGTGCTGGAAAAGTCCATGCAAGGTTGAGTATAACAACACTCTATTGGAAACCCTAAAACCAAAATGACAATAAAACAAGATAAAAATATAGTAATATATAAACAAGTAAATATATGTAGAATATATATCAAGAATATCCATATATACTCAACCATAACAAATATTCTAGATGTATTCCACTACCACTGCATACAAACACTAGGAATTCAGGTTGATGATTCAATGAAGAACTCATCCAGGAGAATGCACTACAAATTCTGATATCATGAATGATGTTTTTATAATAGGTAATGCGTGTCAATTCTATCCATGCTATAGATACACTGAGAGATAGGAATAGTGAAATACTATATAAAAATGCAGATTATAGTTGAGGCCATGGAGTGATACTAATAAATCATTCTAGATTAACATACTATGTATAGGATAGGTACCCTATAATTTTTTTCTTGTAAATACCAAAGACGTTATATAGGGCATGATGAATAAATAGAGGATCCCACTCCATGCCTCTCAAGGGATTATATAACTCTATTAAGGATGTCTTATATAAGGGATCATAGTCTTATGATTAGGAAATAATTCATAGATACCATTTTGGAAATGATAAAGGACATGAAACCTAAGGAAATGTTTTCAAGATACTAATTTCAATAGAATAATTCCATGTAGAAAGGGGTACATGGTGTGTAGTAAGATCATACATCATATCCTTTGACCCTGGTTACATCTAGTGTACAATGTTCCAGGTCTTTAGAAAATGTTGTGTATAAGATGGGTACATAGTGCGAAGGAGTCAAACACAATGTCCTTAAATATGGGGTCTTCCTATGTTCTCTAATCATGTCACAGTGCATTGTTTTAAACCATCTAAATAATCTCTTTTATCGGTACATGATGTATCCTTTTTATCTAGTCAAGGACAAGACATGTGGTGGAGTACATGTCGTGTAGGCAACCTGTTTACTCCACCTTATGCATGTATACTTCCCATAGTACATGTTGAGTGGTCCGGTGATGAACACACATCCTGTAGCCTATAATACACTTTGTGTGTTCCGGAATTTTCATAAATTCATCTTCTTCCTCCCTCTCAAGTTGGATGATTGTTGGGTTCCTCTCTGGTTCTCAGTTCTTTTCAAAACTCTTGATTGAGTTTCATCTCACCACCCTACCACAGAAATGAGTGGTTTGAAGCCATTAATCGGCATGGAAAACTGATTAAATCAAATCACTATCATTTCTCCCAAATAATTATTTCTCCCAAATCACTTTGATTCATCTATCTATGTCTTCTTCACACCTATTTTTTTGTCCCTATGTTTTATATTCAATTTTAGATTATTAGACCATGAAATTAATTCTCAATGAATATTCATTAAAAAAATATTGATCACCGAAGAGCATGTAGAAAAATTTGGGGACATAAAATTCCCAAGGAACAAATCTTAAGAACAAACCATGGATGTTTTCCATTTCATCCAAGATATAATCCCATAATAGTGACCAAAAATCAAAAAATATTCTCTATAATCAAACATTATAAATCTGACAAACTATAACCCATACCATAAAGAACGATCAAACCGTGGATGAACCTATTGGTTGGTAGGACTGTTTTCATTGTTGAATTCATTAACATGGAGGGAAATTATAAATAATTCATCATACCAAATAATTGGATTACTCATTGTTGAATATCGATTGTCACAGGAGAGATCTTCCAAGAATAACATTCATCGATCATTGATCCATAGTTATATCGTCGCTTGTCAAGATAAATCATAAGTGTTTTATATTGAGGAAGTCTAGTGAATTCCAGGTTTTTGAGCCTACCCTATGGTCTATACCAAATGTATTATTTAAAATAAATTGTGTCACTGGATCATTGTGTTGATGAAATGGAAAAAATTCAATAAATTCTCAATTTATTTTATTCATTAAAACGCATGTGACTACATTTCATTATTGACCAACACCGGCCAATTTTAGGGTTCTCCTATGGTAAATTCAATGTTTTGAATGAAATGGTGCCCTTGGAATTCTGATACAAGAACTTATTTATATGTTGTACCAATTTTCTTGTAAAACTATGCATGTATACTATTTAATATTTTAATATATTTCCAAAAATTGTTCCTAGAACACCTTGCCTCGGAATCGCACACCATCTCATAAAATGGTCTCAAAAAATATCCATTAATATTTAATAAAGTACATGTGAAATTTTGTACCTTGATTTTTCCCATCCTTGGGGATTTATGTAATTTAAAAAAAGGCTACATAAAAAAGATGTGGATGTTGAGCAAGAATTTGTGCCTCCAGCACTCGTTTTACCTCTTAAAGATTTCTATTCTAGCACCAAACATACACTAAAGGGTTCTCTCACCCATGAATGATCATATCCTTCTGGTCCTCAACATCCACTGGGCACTCAACAAAAGTCGCTACATCCACGGTTTTCATCTTCCCCCAGCCAATGACACGTGATAGGTCATGCATGTACCTCCTCATCTGTGTCTTGTGTAATTATTCATGTTCCTAGTCCAACTATGGTGGTAGAGCTCACCATAATGTCACCTCTCCATCTCTATATTGTATATTAAATGGTTTGATAAACCATATATATAACATGAAACCCAATCTAAATAATTGTAATCCCCATTGAGTTGAAATAGGAATAATCACATAGAATCTTTTCTCAAAATCCATAGACCTATATCCCTAGTCGGCATATGACTTATGATGGCTTTGTAATGTCTTCATACACTCCTAGATGATACCCACCTTCTCTATAGTATCTTGCACCAACTCTTGGCCCAAGATTGCTTACTATCCCAATTCGATCAAGCAAAATGATAACCTATATGGTTGCCTGTACAAATACTTAAAAGGTCCCATACCAATTATAGTATAGAATATTTTTTTTGAATGAATACTCATCCACTAGTAGGTGATCCTCCCAAAAAAGGATTAAGTCTAACGTGAAATCTTACGTCATGTCCTCTAAAACCTGAATGTTTCACTCTGTCTGGTCGTTCTTCAGTGGTTGAAATGCATTGATAAAATGTAAATGGGTCCTAAATGCCCAATTAGTTCCTTATAAAACAAAGATGCGAAACGATCATCACAGTATGAAACTATCATCGATGGTAATCCCTTGAGTTGAACAATCTCATTCACATAGAGTTTTCCCAAGATCTATATTAAACTCTGCTCTCGGATATCTAGGATCTGTGCCAACATGGTCAGTCAATCAATGATCACCTAGATGGAATGATATACCCTATAATTACATGTTAAACCCCTCACCGAGTCTATTAATATGCCTTAACACTTCCATTCTGAATCCTCATGGGGATGAGATAAACCGATTTGAACCTGGTGCTCGTCCTTCACTTGTTGATAAGTAAGGCATCAAGAATAAAACTCTGCAACTCCTTACTTAATCACTAGACACCAAAACTTATGTCAGATATCCTTTTATATCTTCTCCACAACTAGATCTTCCACTGGGGGGTACGTATGAACCTTTCTCAAAATTTCCTCCTTCAATGTCACTGGTATTAATGTGAAGCCTCTAAAAATAACAATTCTCTCACCGAAAATTTAATATTCATAAGTAGAATTCCCTATGGATATTTCTGAAAGTAGTTCCTTATAGTTGGTATCCTCATGTTGTGCCTCACTGACTCTTTATATGAGTGTAGGGGAAGCAACCATATAATAGAGGTAAGATTTTCTATCTCCATCTACAATGAATAACTGTAGTGAGGTCAACTTCTATGGTACCTCATTTCATAACTACAAACTAGATCATCTTCTAAAGGAATATTCCACCACATTCCCCTTCCCTAGTGTAAATAAAATTTCAATGTCGTAGTCCTATGGGAACTATAACAATCACCTCTATCTCAAGTATAGATACTTCTTAGAGAATATATACTTGAGACTATTGTGATAGGAGTAGATGATAAATTGATCACCAATCATGTAGTGTCTCTACACATTCAATTCAATGACTACCACTAATAACTGAAGATCATGGGTTACATATTTATACTCATGTGGTCTCAACTGGAGTGAACAAGAGGAAATAACTTCTTTACTCTATATAAAGACACAACCAAACATGATTCTTGATACATCATAGAACACTACATAATCATCAACCTCCTCTAGAAATCTCGTTATCAGAGCGCTCATCAAACTTTACCTCAACAATTGAAAATTATACGGGAACATCTTTGTCCACATGAAAGGTGTCAGAATTTGAGAAAAAGCTATCATATGTGCTAATATCATAGTGAAATAAGGTATGAATCTATGATCATATCTTACTAGTTAGTGTAAGCTCAACACCTCTATAATATTTTTAGGAGGATCCCAGGCTAACACTGCCTCAACCTTCTCCTGGTCTACTTCCACTCTATCTACTGAGATAACATCTCCCAAAAGGTGGATGACATTAATCCTAAACTATAACATTGAGAGATAACCATTGTTATAGTTCTCTCAATGTACTTCCAAACCCATCATTATGTGTCTCATATTATACTCATTATATGACGTGAATAGAAGGATATTTTCAATGAAGACTACCATGAATTGGTCTATGTGAGGATGAATGATCTGATCAATGAGTCCCATGATCACTTCTAGGGAATTATTCACACCAAAGTATATCACATTGTAGTTATAGTGGCCGTAATTAAATTTTAAATCCATATTCAATATATCCTCACCTTAGTATTAGAAACTGCTGATAATATGATCTGAGGTCCACCTTAGTGGACCATAATCCCCCAACTAATCATAGTGGTCATAAATACAATATAGTGGATATATGTTCTAAATGTTCACTTGGTTCACTAACTAATAGTCCACACACATCCTCAAGATGTCACATTCCGTTTTGGAAAACAAAATTGTGGCCACCCATGGTGAAACATTAGGACTCACGATGCCATTCCTCTATAAGTCCTCAAATTTCTACATTATCTAACGAAGATCTAAAGGAGACATCTGATATGATAGGGAAGATATTGATTCCATCCGATTGTATAAATAAATGCCTAATTCTATCTCCTAGAAGGCTGGTAATCCGAGATCATCTTCGGATGAGACGTCCCCATTCTTTTCCACCCCCACTAGAAATTGGAAGCTCAAAACATCTACAACACCAATTACCGGGCTAGACAAATTCTGAGTAATAGGTTTCAGCCTCTCATGCTGGATTATGTCATGTACTTCATGGGTTTAAAATTCAAAAATAAATGAAACATGGATTCCATTGTTGCAGACACACTGCACCCATCCCCTAATGAAATCAATTTGTGCATAGAATGTGGATAAACTATCCATACCAAGAATTATGTCATAAGTATATGACGCTGCTACACAGTGGTTCTAACCAAAACTCTCACCTATAAGAGTCATGTCACAATATCAACATCGATGTGTAATTGTTGAGTCTTCTTATGTAGGTGTCTCCATGTGTAAGGGTAAATTCAATGGTTTAAAAATCATTATGTATAGAACAAGACATGTGGTGGTAAAGGAATGATCAGACCCTATGTTTATCAATACTAATTATTAGGTATAAATAATATAGATCATAACTAGAGTGATTGTTGGACCCCATGGGTCATATACCTCAACCGTATGCAGTTATCACATCCCTTATACTCTAGCTCTGTGGGCATGGTGTGGAACTCCTAGGTTGGTTGTGGTAATAAGTCTAAATGTCTACCACCTAAGGTTTCCCTCCCAGCTCCACTATAAAATCTTCAACCCTGAGGATCTACACGCTCTTATCGTTGTCACTAAATCAGTTTTCCATCCATAATTTCTCTATTAGTTTCATGGTGGGTTGAACAATATTGAGTGAGGTGTTCCATTGTCACATGAATAGCACTGAATACCCCTAGGTTGACTGGACCCACCCTGTGATCCCTGAACTAAATATCCTATTTTCTAGGAACTCGTATGGAGAAGTCTTCCATACCCTTGTCCATAAGATTTGTGTTGGTTCTTTGATGCTGAGGTCTCTAATCATTCTCATCCACTACTGACTATCATAAGTGGTATCTACTAGGACAAGAAAAATTAATCCACCAATTCTCACTCAAGAACCCAAACATAAGTTGTATGGCATAAATAAATAATTCTACCTTGGATTTCACTAACCAGACCTCTTAAAAAGTTATGGCCTCTAAAGCAATGATCTTTAACCATATCCATCAATGACCTAGAAAGGATCTTGAACCTCGATGAATAATCATCCACTTTAATGCAACACTACTAAATCTAGAGAGGCTCTTATATATGCATGTATCTGAGAATCATTAGTGAGAAATCCCCTCTATATAGACTCTCAAACTATGTCCATGACAGGGTCCCCTCGTCATGGGTTTGGGTGGCCAAAATCTACCATCTATATAATGTTATTTATTTAAGTCTCAAACCAGACCACAATCTAATCTACTAGTGTCCGAACTAGGTACAAAACTCATTTAACCACATCAATTCATTACTAATCCTCTTGAGGGTCGGGCACATCTCAAAACCTGATTGTTCTCTATCTCTAAAACTTTTGAAGGGCACTCATCCTACTCACCTAATCTACTGATAGTATGGGTACCAAATTATTCTCCATTGGTGGTGGTATAGCTGATGAACCACCTAGAGGGCACATTTGGGAATTCGTCTTTTTATCAAAGCTTCATGAGGGGTCATCCTCATGGCCAAGATAATAATTCCAATCTGGTTTGTGTCATGAGGATTCTAGTAATAAAAAAATGTACCATAGTTAATGAGTCTATTTGGATAGACGGCTCAGTAATGGTATGGAAACCCAAAACCTTTACAATATAATGCATGTACCATTATTTTCCCCCAAAATCACTGGTCTTGTTTACTGAGTTAAAATTGAGATTATTAGAACCCCAATGTATGGATATGTCCACCACCTGCATCAACAGTAGTGTCCTTGTCCTGAAAGATGAACTCTAAACACTTTACATTTTTTCCCAAAACCCATTTCATAGACCCTGGGTTTTAATGTATAACCTACCATCTCTAGTACCACTCTGTCATGACCTTTCCAAGTGAGTCTACGGCATGACCCACCGTGTTCACCTCAAATAGGCTAGGTGATGGTGACTATAACTGAGTAGGAATATCCCTATGATGGGATGCATTGCCTATGTAATTCTACGCACACACACATCTCTTAGACAACAATATGAAAAAAGTAAAAAACTACAAAGTAATAAATTCATAAATACCACAATATCCCACAACAATAGTACAAAGTAAAATAAAGTAAATTAAATATCTCTAGAATACAATCCCAAAAAAGAGTCTATAACCAAAGAGTCAAACCAATAAAAAATGTACTATGACTAATATTAATAGCCACTAGAACACACCCAACACTATCTTGTCTCACAAAGAATTGTATGGTCATGGTCCTCTAAGGACTCTGTCAAAACGATGATCGTTTGTATAATATACAACACATGCTTGGGAATCCCATGAAAGGCTGAGTAAAATAATACTATGTAAGAAACCCTGAAACAATAGTGAAAGTACAACAGTGGAAATATACAACTAGCTCAACAAAAGTATATGTCTTCAACACAAATATTAAGAATATCTAGATATACTCAACCAAGACATATATTATAGAGGTAATTCACAAACACTACAACACAATATTATAAATTCAGTATTAAGATTCCATGAAGCATTAATCGAGGAGAATGAATTTTTGATTCTGATAGCACTGAGGATTTCCATCAAATAGGTACGGATCCTCATGTCTCTACGAGTGAGAGATACACAAATAGATATGAAAAGATATATATTATACAATATATAGGGATCAAATCAATTTCCATGAGTTTATAACTACAACTCAATTTAGATTAAAGCTCTAATTAGAGGATCAACACTGGGTAATGTTGGTCACATCAATACAAAAGACTCAACCTAGGGAAAGAATTTGAATAGAGGATCCCACTCTGGGCCTCTCAGTGGATTCAACAATTCTATCTTGGAATCCCTATATATGTGATCATATTTATATGAGTTATAAATGATTCATACCTACCTTTAGTTGAAATGATAAAGTTAATGACCTCTAATGAAACTAATCCAAGCCACAGAGGATAAGAGAATCAATCCATGTATAAAGGGTTACATGACATGTAGTAGTGTCACATATTGTGTCCTTTGACCCTAGGTACTGCCGGTGTACAACACTGTGTGTCTTTAAAACATGTTGTGTATAATATGATTAAACAGTGTGTAGAATGAGTCACATTCCATGTGCTTCCATCATGTCCCCGCCTATTTACTCTAGTCGTTTTCTAGTACACGGTATCAACCTGTGAAAACTTGACTATATACCTGTACAGTAGGTATCCCTTATATCTGGTCTAGTCTATGATGTGTGGTTGAGTACAAGCATTATAGGAAACCTGTGTACTCCACCCTGTTCCCATGTACATCCCAGAATACATTCTATGTAGGCTAATGATAAACAGACACCATGTAGACTAGACTACATGCCGTGTTATTTGGAATTTCTATTAAGTCATAATCTTCCTCCCTCTCACCTCATATGATAATTGGGTTCTTCTTCAGTGTTCGGTTTGCCTGAAAAATAACTATTGAGGTTCATCTCACCACCCTAACATCCAAATTAGGGGTTTCATGCCTTCAATATGCACATAAAACCGATTAAATTAAATTTTAACATTTCACCTGAAGAACAATTTCTACCAAATCACTTAAATTCAACAATCTTCATCTCCATCACACTCCATTGAGTTTTCCTAATGTTTTACCATCAATTATCGATCTTTGTAACAAAAAAACAAAGCGCGACAATCATTCATGAAATAACCAATGAAGAATGAAGAAAATGTAGAAAGATCGAAGGGGAGAATATGTATAAGGAAATAATTTGAAGAATAAACATCATCTGTTTTTCATTCCAACCTCGACTGGTTCCCATAAGATTGATCGAAAATAAAATAAATAATCTCTAGAATATAACCACCAAAATATAGAAAATAATATCCCATCCTGAAGGAACGATTGACCCAGGGATCAATATGTTCAATGGTTGGTCTGCATTCACAATTGAATTCATGAATGGGGAAGGAAACATGAAATAATGCATCCTTTCTATGAATTGGATAGCTTGTTGTTGAAGATCGATTACCACTGCCGAGATTTATCAAGAGTGAAATTAAATGATCTCCAATCCATAGCTCTCCCATCACCCATGGAGAGAAATATTTAGGTATTCCTCTACAAATCCACTAAGATTTAAAATGTTATGGGCCTAACCATGGGTCCCTGCCTGACAGTTTATTTAAAAAAATCATCTTTTAATTGTTGTATCATCAAAATTGAAAGAAATATCAATTTATTTTATTCCTTAAAATTGTGTGTGACTGCCTTTAATAGTTGACCCATATCAGCTAATGTTATGTTGCACCTAGGGTAGTGTCGCTGCTCAAAAGGAAGGATGACTTCACATTTATGATCCAAGCATCTATTTAGATGTTATTCCTAATTTTCTGGGAAACTACAAGTGCGTGATGTTTAATATTTTAATATATTTCAATCAAATGTTTTAGGAGCACCGGGCCTCAAAACTACATGCCATCTCAATGAATGGTGTCAAAAATAATCCATATAATATTTATAAATAATAAACAAAATATATAAGACATTACAATACATTTATTTGGAAATTTTTAATCAGTTTGCCTAAAAAAGAAGTATTAATATGATCAACGAAAGATAATGAGGACTTTTATGGGTCTAAATGGAACCACAATGAATTCAAAGGGTCTATTTCTTATAAAAATTTATTATACATATACACTATTTTCAACCTCTATTTATGACCTAAAAATTGAATATTCACATTGAATAGGTATTTTTCACCAATATTTTGATAAAAATCAATATTTGGGGTTAGATGATTATAGTTATTAGTTATGATATTATTATGTTCATAAAAATCAATACTAGGAGGAAACATATAGCCACTCATATTTTAATACACTATATTTAATGATTGATTACATAGTGGTGCACATAAAAAATACCAAATGATAATGAATCCTTATTTAATTCGGTGATTAGGTGCACAGAATGTCAACAAGAAACAACGATACAACAACATTATTGAAAACTTCATTAACATACTCTTGAATCTTGTTACTCATTTAAAACTACCTGAGATAACCTAGGGTCATACATAAGACTGCGGTGAGATATAAATCCAAAATATTGAATAAAATAAATAGAATTAGATTTATTTATTACATGTTTGTCAATAAAAATTTCAATGGGACATAAAATTCATGAAAATTGAACATCGAATTATGATATAAAATGATAAAACAAGGACAATATATAAATGTGGAAAAAAAATAAAACATGGCATTATAAACATATGTCAAGGATATCAAATAAAAAAACATTGTGTTATTAGGATAACCTCCCAATCACTATATAAGGAATCTCATGACATTAAATGATTATCTAATTCATTGGAGGGATATATAATTCCTTCTGAACCGTTCACATTCCAATCATTTTTATGCTTTAGTATGCAACATATATATTTCAAATTAGGATGATATTTTATCATTATTAATCATATGATTATGGAGTATGGGGTAAAAAATTGAAGTCTATATGATATTAAATACTGGAACGTCATAGTGGATAACCTCGAGATGATATGGGGATGGATATACACCAATCCAATGGTTTACATGAAAATTTCTTAATAACTTTGACAGAATAATGTGGGTACTCAAAGAATAATAAAATTGAATAAATAGATTGAAAGGGGATTCTCATAACCAAGAAATAGTATAGAAAAGTCTACCTATATGTAGGTACATAATTTGACATGAGAAATTGAGAATTACAAGGAATTAGATAAATAAGGCTCTTGAATTAATATTATGAGAGGATCCATATCTATGAGTGGGTTTTTACCAAATATTGGGTAGATTTCCATGATAGCATAGGCGAACCTAGTTATGTATCTAGAGAGTAAATGGATTATTTTATTCATTATAAATGTGTTTTATTGAATGGGAATGGTATCATTGATGGGATTTTATATGTAAATGGATGTTAGTTCTTTATTATTTAATAAACACTGGTTTTGGAATGACAATGATAATGTTTTGAAAACCATAATTATTTCTTTATATTTTACTAATGTATCATTCAATGTGAATTGGATTTAATTATTTTAAATGTTTAAGATATTTATATTGTTAATATATTACCCTTATTGATGTTTATATGAGTCATGTTCATAAATAATTTATTTCAAAAGAGACATATCATAAAGGTTTTCATGAATTCATAAAGGTTATAAAATATTAATCAAATAAAATTAGAAAAAAATTATGAGTAGAATATATATTTGTTTACGGATAACCCTCATGGAACATATTACAAAACTTTCGGGCCATTATAATTACATAATAAAAACTGTATATTCATACAATTTTTAATTTTGACCCAAAAATTTCACTCCCGTTGAAAATTATGAATATACAACCAATGGATAATTTAATAGTCATTATTTTAAAAGTAATATTTATTTTATATAAAAAATATCTATGTATTATAATTTATACATTTAAATAATCATCATTATTGAAATATACAAGTTTTTTTTAACATAATTGGTTTTTGACATTTATGACAATTACTTTGGACTTCATAAAATAATATTTTCATATATTTTATAATAATATTTTAAAAATATAACATATTTCATAAATACTTTAATTCAATAAAATAGATGGTTCTATACATTTCTAAAAGAATTATAATATATGTTTCACCCAATTGTTCTCATAACATTGTATAATAATCAAAATACTAAACATAAGAATAACAGATAAAGATAATATTTGTATTGTAAAAATATATAAAAGAAAATTCTACACGGGTCTTGATATATAGACTAATATTACACAATAAAACACCCTAGTTTTATGGTTTATGATATTGGTATTTCCATGGGGTGGTTCAGTGAGCATAGTTTTGGTTGTGGTCTTGAGGAGCTTGAACTTATATAATTAATAGCCCAATTAATTCTTTTGTTATTTAATTACTTATTAGTCCTGATCATGTGAAACATTTAGTGATGAAATCTCCCCTGGAGGCTCAGTTAAATGGGATTCATATGGTATAATCCTATTGGTTGAGGTCATCACCTATTTCATATGTATCACTTTTTACTTTATCAAAATCATTTATATTTACTAATCATATGAACATTGTTCAATGGAAATACTATCAATAATTACGATGTTTATCAGTCTCATAAATATGATAATATATAAATTATAATGGTCCAATATAACTAAAATTTTTATGTTATTTATTTTACCACATAACATAATAGCGAATATAATTTTATCATAAGATTAATTTTATTTATAAATGTTTTTGTCATTACATTATTCCCCCGTTCATAAATTTTTCCTTTATAATTTTGATTTAATACTCTAAAACATATAAGAGTAACTTTGTTTTGTTATCTCTTCTAGATCTCATTTCTCTACCTAAAACATTTGGTTTTTCCATTAAACATTTACTAGGTGAGTTTCCTTATGTTTTAAAACATTGTATCTACGATCTAATATCTCTATAGGATGATCTTACTATAAAATATCATTCTATAATTGTACCTTCTATAGATTCAGAACATTTGAGGGTTTTGGTATGTGCTTCATCAATAGGGATACATGGAACACATCATGTTTTTGAGATAGGTCAGGTACAGGTGCTAGTATATTGGCCTCCACTATGATTTGATAAAGTATATAAAAGATATTGATGTAACTATGTCTAATAATTCCATTAATCCCAATCCTCTTGAATTTATTCCATGGTGATATATGAAAGAATTATTTATCACCAACCTCAAACTCTAGGTCTCATTGATTTTTTCCTCTATACGTTTTCTTTCAATAATGTGAAGATTTATTATTATGGTAAATTCATTTAACCAACCCTTTAATATCATTGAAAATATATGGTCCCATAAAATTTATCTCCCCAAATTCAATATATAATGATGTATTCGGGAACCAATTTTCATAAAGAGGTTCATAATGTGCCATTTTAATTATAAAATAGAGAATGATGTAATTTTATAACTCCATGTGGGGAAGGATATTGTACCAACAACCATTTAAATCCACTAGAAATTATATAAACATATACTCTAATGTTTCAATGGTACATTCTGATTGACTGTTCGTCTGAGAGTGATATATGATGATAAAGATAATGTATGTAACCAATGCTTGCTGATGTCTTTTTTAAAACCTTAAAGTAAACCTCAGATCTCAATTAGACATAATGGGGAGTGTCACTCCATAATTTCTATCAACATACCTTATGTTTATCTTAGTTAGTAGTTCGCGTGGGAAATGTTCCATGATATTTATGAAAAGGACTATCATTAGTAGGTTATAGACTACCACATAGATGGAATTATTTCCTTTCAATTTCATGGGGTTTCCTATGATGAAATCTTTGTTTATGTCTCACTAATTTAATACTATTATACATAATGGTGTAATCATAACCTTAAACTTCTATCAATCCCCATTCACTTTTTCTCATACCATGAATCAAGATTTAAATACATTAATGTCTCTTTTCATGTCATCCCACTAGAAATGTGTCTTCACATCTCTGTACATATTTGTGATTTATAGATGAATAGAGATGTTTGATATATGTGAATTATCTATAAGTTCCTTCATTAATTATTGTTTTTATTAGAAACATAAGCAATTTCCATGTTTTATAAATCCATAATCATAAGTTTTTAACACTGTAATATTTTTTAAATACTTCCATAACACCATATCATTTTCTCAGCCTCATTAATCATCAAAATATTGTATGGTTAAGAATTTATTAGTTCCATGTATCATAAGGATGATTTTATTATTTCTATATCCATCATTTACATGTCCATGAATATTCGATCCCTTAAAATCCCCATCATAGATAGTGTTCTAAGATACTTTCTACTAATTTAATTACCCTTATTGTTTTCCTTCCAAAGAAGGTAATGGATTGATAAATTGTAATACTTGATCATAAATAACTACCTTTATAAGATCATTTTAAGCTATATTTATGGATATATATATATATATATGAGTCTTTTATAATCCATATATATGTCACCCTTCAAACCTTAGAGAAAATGCCTATGAATCAATAATGTGAAGATCACTACATCCATTTCTATATAATGATTTGGAAGATATATTCATTGATATTAATATTTTGAGAGACATCAGCTATAAATTTATCATCTTTCATGATTACACTACACATTCACTATTTGGATGCATCATTATTAATCCTAAATCTATCCCCATTGAGGTATAAAATGAGAAAATTTTATTATTAATAACCTCTTCATAAGATCTACAAACCAATCCTGAAATTCATCATTCTAGATAAACATGACTCTTTTATGGTATATCATGGTTAGCCGGCATGATAATCATTACATATTCTCAATAAATGATGTTAATACCCTAGATATCATGGTAAAATATATATATCTATCATAAAGGATAGTCATGAAAATCCTTCAATAGAATATATTTAAAAAGGGTTTCAATACTTCCATATCATAGTGATATAATTCCATAGGAGTGACACATGTTCTTAGTGTATGACTTTTTTATAAAATGACCTCACTTCTATGATGAATACAATGGATGTCTAGAAGATATAAATAAACAAATTCCATTCCAATGGGAATGTCAAAAAGGGTAATCGTCTCTTTAGTCTCAATAATTTTATCTATATATACTTACTCAGAATTAATTAATATCATTTCGTGAGATGATGATATGAAATGAAATTCATCATACAAATTGAAAATTTATAGAATCAAAGGATAATTTTATTTATGGATGTGGAATTCCCTCTCCCTGGAATTTATGTTATCTTTATCCATGTAAAACCCTTACATAACAATCAATTTTCACTAAGGGTATAATGGTAATATTTTCAATAAAAACATTCTAAAAAACATCAACACGATATACAATAATCATAGATTTTTTAGAAGATATAAAATCATTTGCGGTGGTGAATCGATGTTCTTTGAAATCATACAGGATATTGTTATGTGGCATGAATAAACATTTAAAATTTCATAAACATGTCTGGTGTAGATTGTTTTATACATAATTCATCATGATCTATCTTTTCATATGATTTCCCACAATCCCTTGATCTTAGTGATTGTTTGTTCTCATCGTGGATATTATCCCTGGTAAAAAAACATTTTATTGGATAAACCTTAACTTCACAACATTTACGACATATAACTGTTAAAGGTACCATAGATTGAAATTTATTTCCTACCATCTTGTTATTTATTTTTCTATATAAATTTGGATACATTATTCTCTATAATTTTATACATAAAAAATCTCTTAATAACTTTTTGAGATTTTAGTAGCTGTCTTTTTCCAGAGTTTTTTCATAAAATAAATAGGGTCTTCTTTTCTTCATCTCCATTATTAGATGAACATAATTATCACCCTATCCTCCTCTTATTTTATATGTTTTAATATTCAACTATTTTGTAGTTTTTAATAATAATTTTTGAATTTGTTTTAAATAATCATAGGATTTATTAATTGAGCTCCTATTATTTTAGGCATTTCATTAGGATATTCACAACATTTATAACACATTTGTTGTTGAAACATTTTCTCCTATTTCTATCCATTGACTAAAAATAAATTATAATTACGGATGAGTAATTATAATATAATAAATATCTAAATGGTAAATTGTTTTCATTAAACTGTTTTCACCTAAATGAAATATATTCCATACCCGATGAATATTTAGGATTAAATATATTTTACCAATGACAAATTTAAAAAAATAAAAATATTATTCTCATTTTATTATTTAATAAATGTACATAATGATTTTTTTAATATTCCAAAGTATATCACATAGGTGTTTCAAACCATGTGTGTAGATGGGGAAATTATTATACAATAGTTTTGGATTGATTCCCTCTAAATATTCTATTTTTCAGGTTAACACTATGTATATCTATTCTAGAGCCAGATACACTTGTATTATATTGACGGATATATATTTTCATGGAATACACATACTCTATACATTTCCAAAATTTATTGATGTTATATTATGTTTATAATTTTCTATATGTCGTTCTATAATATTTTATAATCATAATCCAAAAAATGATGAATTGAACTAATAAAAATGGATACAATAAGTATTTTACTGTGGTTTATTTTATTATTAATTAGATAAAGGAAAAAATAATATTATACCAAAATATCATTAATAATAGTTTCTTTAAGATATTACATACCAAGAAAATAAATATAACACATGGATCCTATAATGTCCCATAAATTCCAGGTAATTTTATTAATAATATGGGATTATTTTCAGACAAGATGATCATACGACACTATATTCCAAGGCCCAGTGATCCTAAATTAATTTTATAATCTTTTTTAGTTTTTAAAATTAGGGTGGGTTTGTGGTTTTAGATACTCCCAAATGGGTGCCTGAATTTAAAATCAATTGGAACCATTGCGTCGCGAATGATGACTTTACCTATGGAATGAGATAACCTCGACTGGCATGGGATAGGAGTAAATGTTATTTTTAATGAATTTCAATGAAAATAAACTGAACATAATAATTTTTATTTATTCAAATGGTCTCACTGTAATGCAATGTCTAGCCCTTTCATTAAATTTCATAAATGAAATAGCGTAACGAAACTAAATCTGAAGCATAATAGAAACGATGTTTCATTTCATAAATGAAACACCATAATGGAGATTGATTTAGTGTAACTAAAATGATGAAACAAGTATTGTCAATTAATAGGATAATAGAAATTTGAGATCATTTCCATGATCTTGGTGCTTTTCTTAAAGGATCTTGAGAATTATTGTGTTCGAATGAAAAAAAAAACATCTTCCTTTCTTGTCAAAGTAACTTTCCATTTGAAAATGATTGTGGAATAAGGTTCAATGAATGATGGTGTGCGAATCCATTTTTCATTAATGAAGAATCCAATCCCATGTATGGGGTTTTGTTTTCTGTGTGTTTACCCTTCCCCTATACATCATTCCTAAATGAAAAACATGGATCAACTCACTAACAAGTTGCTCGATGATAGTTCATTCATGTGGGAAGGGAATGTTTTCATGCTGGGATTTGAGATAGGGGATTATATGTTTGGTCAAACATCTCCCCTTTTTTCTAACATGATGAATAAAGAATAAATAAAAAAGGATGACATTAGTTATTTGGGTGTTCATTTTGATCTCTCTCTCCCCCCTTGTGTTCGTTGCCAACATACCCTTGTGGTTGTGTCATATTATTTCCAGAAGGTTCCCAGTGTGACTGAACACCCAGATTGAAAGTTTGATATCTTGGAGTACATGGTTGTGGATTTAACGATCCAAGGATACTGACCATTCTCTCAGATCAGAAAACAGGCCATAAGAGCGAGTACGGAGGCCAATGGAAGAAACTGTTAGAGCTGGTATGTGGCAGTGGCCATGTGTTAATGGAGGCTCGTGCTGTATGTTTGTCACTACAGCCAAGGATGCATGTGTCAGTGTATTGGTTGGCGATCAGGGGATATCGGTAGGCTTTGGAAGACACGACAATGAACCGTGGTCTTGATGGACTAAAACTCCTCTTGTATCCGGAGTTGAAAAAACATGACCGAATTAGTGAGTCGGTCATTGGAAACATGTCGAGCAGAACCCAGGTAGTTCAGGCCTAGCTAGCATAATAGGAAAGGTAGGGCCTAGGTGGATTATTCTAGGAATTGTGGGTCAGGATAGTCTGATCAAGTTAACCTAGACATGAACCCAACCGACCTATTTTCTCTAAAATGTCATTATCTTCTAAAATGGATGTCAAATACATGAGTCATTTGTGGGGTTATGACTCTTGTGATTAGGTCTTCCTTTTGATATACTATATGTGGGTTTTTTGGAAGTTGAGATCTTACTGCTGTCTTGAGGAGTTGATTCTCCTAGAATCAAGCATGCAACAAGTGGGAATCCTATGGATGGTTGGGACAAAAAGACTATGACGAGCGGGTCTAAGTGAAACATGAAGCCTAAGTAATGATAAGTTCTAGGTGACCCAGCATACCTAAGTGAGCATCGGTTTTAGGATACCGACTAGGACTATGTGATTAGTTGGTCCAGGTGACCCAACAGACATAAGTGACTCATTGGTGATGAGTGCATCAGCAGTAAGAGTTGTTCAATTTTTATGACTGATATTCATTATTTTCAGTCATTAGATTATACCTTTCTAAGATAACAACACATTGTGAATACATTAATTTGTTGTATTACCTTTTTGTTATGGGGAACATATTGATTATTGAGTTACTCATCCTTGCACAGGCTACGCCCGCACATGTCGTTTCTTGTACAGATGAAAGATATTTTGGAAAATCCATTGGTGGTCTGAGACCAATTGGTTCCAGTGATATCTAACTGACCGGGTGTCCTTCTACGGCTTCAGGAGGAAGCCCCCTTCACATAACCTTTAGGTAGGGTTTACCACAGATAGACATCGGGAGCTTCTAAATTTATATTGTTGGGCTTGTATTCTTGCCACTTTTATTTTATTTTTTATTGTTACTCTCACTGGTTATCTTAGTCACATGATAGTTTACATTTCATCATTGCGGGCTAGGGGCATGTGTGTATGTGTAAAAAGGTAATTGTGAAAATGAATCCCACTTGTTGGATAATTTCATTGGCACTAGTCTACATTCCCTATGCTTTGGGAGGTGCACTTGTGATAGTCATGGAATGGTCCCTAAGTGATGCGACGAGATTGAGCGGTATCAGAGGAGGTATGTTCTACCTTATGGACCTAGAGTCTATGGATTTGTTTTAGGGAAAAAATGGTTAATATTTCGAATTAAAAATTTATTCTTAGGGAGACCTGTGTTGGTGGGGAGGCTAACGTATCGATACCCAAGGATCCAAAATTATGCTTTTTGACTCAGCACATGAAAGCACAAGATCCATGCATAATATTAGAATTGAGAGTGTTCTCATGCCCTTCATGATTTTGAGTCATATCATGAGGTATAAACAATTAACTATGGTTCACCTTTACATATTACGAGATTCCACCATGATGATAGCCAGCTAGGATTCTAATTCATGACTCTGTGTATTGTACACATAGTTAGGAGGAATGGGATCATGGTTTGTTTATAGAGATACCACCTCTAAATGGTGTAGTAGTGATACATCCTTCCAGAGAGCAGTAGTTCCTATCATTATTACTAGTATAGGATGCACGTAGGTATAGTTCATTACAAAAGGTAAATTGGAAAAGATCCCCCAGGTTCAGGGGTGAGACTGACCCCCATTTGACTGAGGATTAACTCACAGTGGTTACGTGAGTCATATGTGTAGTGAGGATGCCTCTCAACCAAATGACAGTCTTAGAATTGATCCTTCTTTAGGTAATAGTAGGGAGGTGGTGGATCTTGACAATCCATAAACATTATGAGTTTACCCTCACTTAGTCAAACATTGAGCACCTCATCAGGGACTATTTATTTCTAGAAACCTTACACACTGTGTGTATATAATATATATTGTGCCTACAACAGGGTAACATGATGATAGAAGAGTACTTGGCTAGGGTTACTGATCTTTCATGTTAACCCACCGTCATGGTGTGAGACTCATTCTTCATGGAATGAGAATTTAATGGGGGACTATGATGGGAGATCAGGGTGTCTAAGAAATATCTTATCATCCTTACTCGTGATGGGGTTCTAGAGCAAGCTCTGTTCATGGAGAGCTTCATGGCATAGAGAGTGCTAGTAGTAGGAGCTACCAGCTGACACCAGGGGGGAGAGCCATTATTAGTGGGTATCAAACAGTAGACATAGGGACCCATGTAGGTCAATCCCTAAAATGGATGAACCCATGACATAGGGTTGGTATTACAAGGATCCCAAAGTAGAGGGAGTTAGTAGTGGAACATGGTGTTCTACTCTTGCGGCAGTCGAGGACACATGGATTATGATTTCATATCCTGTCGTGCAGATAACAAGAATATGGTCGAGGGACCACTGAGAAAAATGGTCAAGCAGGGTGGTCCATAGGGTGGAGAACATGGTAGGGGAGCAGGTAGAGAGACAGGCATTGGGTGGTGGATTGAGGTACTTCACCAACCAGCCCTAGGTGGTCCACCAAGGGCTCTAGTAGACTATGGAATATGGTAGGCCCCACTTCTAGAAAAAAATAATTTATGATCTTGAAACATTAGAGATGATTAGAGGTATCATATGTGTCTTATCCACCCTAGATGCAGTTCTTATAGGCTTATTTCCAAAAAAACATTCATGACAAGAGACCTTGTTCGGATCGTGATGATTCTGGTGGATTCATTGGCATGATCCTTACATTTAAAGACTTCTATGGGAGGGGATTCGATGATCACACACTGTTTATGGAAGTGTTAGATTACTCTTGGAGGTGAGAGATTCATCTGGGATCTCTAGTAGTGTTGTCTTGGCTTTACGATGTCATTCATAGTATGGAGTGGTTATCCACAGTCCATGCTCAGATTGACTATTTTAGGCGCATAGTGTAGTGTGTCCATGAATATGGGACTAGGTTTTCCTTTAATGTGAAAATGGAATTATTGTAGAATAGGATAAACATTCTTACTGGAGGGTGCATCCAATCACTCACCAGTTGGATAGGCTTACCCTTGGTGTGGTGCACAAGAAGAGACCACAGTTTATTTTAGTTTTGGATGAATATGAGGAGATCTTCCCAAAAATATTTCTAGGAGAACCTCCTTATAGAGAAGTTTACATCTGCATTTCACTGTATACCAAGATGGAACAAATAACCACTATAAAATATCATTTTTCTCCTGTGGAGCTTTAGGAGATGAGGGTATAGCTCGAGGACCTATATATGAAAGGCATTGTAAGGCCTAGTGTTTCAACATGGGAAGCCCTAATATTATTTTTCAAGAAGGAAGATAGAGTTTTTCGGCTGTCTGTGGATTATTGGTGCTTAAATTAGTTGACCACGATGAAGAAATATCCCCTACCAATAATTGATAACCTCTTAGACTAGGTATATGGATCATGGTTTTTCTCAAAGATAGACCACAGGTCTGGCTATCATAGGATTTGTGTACAAGATAATGATGTTCTGATGATATCCTATGGATATCGGTATGACCACTAAAAGATCTTGGTAATTCCATTCTTCAAGACCAATTCCCTAGCAGTGTTCATGGGACTCTTGAACATGATATTCGTACATTACCATGACCTATTTTTCATGGTCATCATTGATGTCAACCTGTTGTATTCAGTGCCCGAGGAGGAGTACATGAGAATCCTATGGATGGTCCAAAATACACTCAAAGAAAACCATATTTATGGGAAACATTCTATGTGTCACTTCATGATTTAGGATGTCCACATTCTATGACATTTTATTTATGAGAGTGTAGTTGATGTGGATTCGATTAAGGCGTGTGTGGTTCTCGATTTGGAGTCACCTAGGAGAGTGTCATAGGTGTGGAGTTTCTTGATGTTGGTTGGATACTAAAGGAGGTTCATTCCCTACTATTACATATAGAAGGACCCTTATCATCTTTCTCATATAATTTACATCCCTTCATGTGGATGGAGAAGTTCCCCGGGAGATTCTAGGAGTTGAGGCAGAGACTGACTGGTGACCCCATATTTAGACATCTAGAGGTGGGCGTTGGATATGTAGTGTTCTGAGGTTCAAAAGTGAAGGGAATGGGTTGTTTTCAAATGTGGGGTAATGCATTTATTGGCTACGGTATGTGACATTTGAGGCAGCATGATCAGAACTATGTGACCCATTTTCTTATGCTAGTAGGAGTGGTCATCTCTTTTAATATGTGGAGTCACTACGTGATGGGTGAGTGGTTTACCACCTACTCCAAATAAAAAAGTCTCATATATATCATCTCCTATTAAGAAATTAACTTGATGTATTGGTGGTGTATGGATTTCATCTAGGAATATGAATTATAAATATTCTATATTCTTAGGAAGGGGAACGTGGTGGTGCATGTGCTCAGTAGGAGAACCGGGTTGCAGTTGTTGAGTGAGGCTTTATAGCAGATAGCTGCAATGAAGATATCCTTCCTGGATGGTGATGGAGCATGTTATCTTCATTAGATGGTTTTCACTTCCCCATTCACAAAGCATTCTTGGGAAAAAATAAATAGGGAATTCAACTATAAGACCCAATGTTCTCAGTTATCTAAAAGGTATGCCTTTTTTGGATATTTGATTTGTGGGGATCACATCATCTTTTGCAAAGGGTGAACCATTGTACCTATGGAGTTGTGGGAGGAGGTTTTGAGTGAGATCTACACCCCCCTGGTAGTTTATACAAGAGTAGAAAAGATATATTAGGATCTAAGATGTTGGTATTGGTGTCCATGAATGGAGAAGGTAGTAGTATAGTTCATTTATCGGTTCCTTAATTATAATCAAGTCAAGGAATGACATTATGTTCTATAAAACTTCAGTTAGCTACTCAAGGTATTGGGGTTGATGTGGGATGGTATATCGATGGGAACTGTGATAGGTTTTCTAGGAATGTCTTGGGGACAAGATACTATTTAGGTGATTGTTGACCGACTGACCAAGTCAGCCAGCTGCCTACCAATTTAAGTGGAGGGTTCGGTAGAGATCATGGGGTGACTCTACATCCAGGAAATAGTTCAGCATCATAGGGTTCCTTTGATGATTGTTTTAGAATGTTATGCTGCCTAACATCACAGTTGTGGAAGGGATTTATGGGGGCATCTCGAACCATGTTTCACAAGATCACAGAATTTCATCCCTATATGAATGTCTATATGGAGAGGCCAATCTAGGTTTTATAGTACATTCTTATATATTAAATCCTAGACATTGGTCATAGTTGGTAGGAAAACTTACCACAAGTGGAGTTTGCATAAAACAATATATAATTGTCCACCATTGGTATTTAACCATTATAGGAAATTTATGGGAGATTATAAAGGTCACTACTATACAGGCCAGATGCCAAAGAGTCAGTACTCATGGGTACATGGATGGTACGGGCTACCTTGGAGAGGGTTCATATCATCTAGGAGTCGATGGGGACTACACATAGAAAGAAGAAAGCTTATGCTAACATGAAACTTAGTCCCTTGGTGTTTTAAGAAGGATACCATGTGTTCCTTCATGTCTCACCTCGATAGGGATTGTATATATTTTTCCTCGGTAGTAATTTTTCTCTTAGATTAATGAGGCCATTATAGATTCTATGAAACGATGGAAAGGTGGTGGAACCCATAGCTCTTCCCCCACAGATACATCGAGTTTATAATTTCATTCATATGTTGTAGCATAGAAGGAACATGCATGACCCATTGCATATCATCGACAAGGGAGAGATGGACATTAACAATGGGGTTTGATTTGTGGAGTTCAAAGTGGATATATAGGATTGAAAGGAGAGGGTCCCTCGTGGGTGGTCAACTCCTCTAGTGCACATTTAGTGGCATCCGAAGAATCTTAAAGATATCACATTGGAGTGGGATGATTATATTTATCTTTTCTACCCGCATTTGATTATTTTTCTCTTGTTTTGAATTTCGAGGATGTAATTCCCAAATGTGGGGGAGAATGTAATGTCTCATAAATTCCATATTATTTTTTTAAAAAAATTATCTGGGAGTATCTAAAGACTAGACACTCACAAGGCACATTATTCTATGGCTCGGTGAGCCTGGAATAAATTTTTGATATTTTTTAATAGTTTAAATTAGAGTGCATGCATGGTTTTGGAAACTCCCAAACAGGTTAATGAAATATATGAGGGAATCATTTCATCCAATGTAATGACTTTACCTAAGTAATGATGAATCCTCAACAGGTGTGGGTCGAGGGTAAATGTAATTTTTTTATAATTTTATTGAAAAATTAAACAAACATAAGAATGTTTATATTATTTAAATTGTTTAATTTTAGCTATTTAATTTTATAAATAAAACTACCTAAGAATAATTAAACTAAAGAGTAACATAAAAAATATTTTATTTCATGAATGAAATAGTCAAATGATATGGTGACTCGGTGGGATAGAAATGGTGAAACATGTTTCTTCAAATAATATCCAAATAATAAATAGGGATCATTTCCACAATGTTATATTTTTTCTTGCAATATTTGGTGAATTACCATTACTAAATGAAAATAACATCCTCCTTCCTTTCATTGTCATCATATGATCTCACCGTCAACAATGGATTGTTGATCATAGATCAATGTACAATGGTGGGTGACTCTATTCTTCACTGATGAACAATGATGTGCAAATACATTATTCATCAATGAATGATTCTATCCTAGGGAAGTGTTTTTATTTCTATTTGGTTACCCTTCCACTGTTATTATTTTCTAAATGGAAAATGTGGATCAACTCAATAACAAGTTGACCAGTTTATTAGTCATTCATGCGGGGTGGGACGGTTTTCATGTGATGATTTCAGAAAGGGGATTATATCATTGTCTTTTTCAAATTTTTCCACTTTTTCTAACTTGAATAATGAAGGACTATAAAACAGGACTGATGTTTGTTTTTTGGGAGTTTATTTTGATCCATCTCCCTCTCCTTACGTTCTTCACTGAAAGACCATCATGGTGGCATCAGATTATTTCTAGTAGGTTCCAAACATGTCTAAACTTCTTGATTGATGGTTAGATGGATTGGAGTACATGATAACGTAGGAAATGATCCATAAATCATGAATGTTCCCCTAGATCAGTAATCTAACCACCAGAGAAATTCTAGTGGCCTGCAAAAGAAATCATCGGCACACCGATGTCGGTTGGAGAAGAAGATAATGGTCGTGTTGTAGGAAAATAGTAGGGCCCACCGACAAGCGTTTATTGTAAGGATTTGGCGGATGTCATAGTGAACCTCTTCATGCTTCTGGAGAGTGGCGGTCTGGCTGGAACACAGTGGAAGGACCTCGTGGTAACCTCTGGGGTGGTTCGGAGATGCAGTGCCTGCCAAGTCTCAGGCAGAAATAACTGGCCCACTTCAGCGGTCCTTGATTGGAAGGTTGGATGTGTGGGCCTAACCAGTCCCGGTAGGGCCTGGTTGTACAGTTTGACTAGATGAGTATGGTCGGCAGACCCCCAGGTCAGGTCGGGTCAGAACGGACCCTAACCCTATTTTCCCCTTTTCACTAAAATCCCAATTTCTTTTAAACCATATGATAGATTGACAATCCATTTATGGAGTGGCATCCCTCTCCACAAGGCTATCATTTTGATATAATCTATGTGGGTTTTAGTGGATGCTGAGATATAACCTATGGATTAAGGATTAGATTCTCGCAAAATCAAGCGTGCTATTGGCAGGAATCCAATGGTTGGCTGTGACGAGCTGTCTATGACGAGTGGGTCCAGGTGACCATGTAGTCCTAAGTGATGAGTGGGTCTAGGTGACCTAGTAAGCCTATGTGATGAGTGGGTCTAAATGACCTAGTAGGCCTATGTGATGAGAAAGACTATGTGACCCAGCGGACCTATGTGACTCATCAGAGATGAGTACCTCAGAAATAAGTGGTGTTGAATATATACAAATGATAGTCCTTATTTTTATATATTAGATTATATTTTCATGAGCTAACAACACATTTTTCATAATATTGTTTTTGCTATCACATTTGTGTTTTGGGTTCATTATTTAGTATTGTGTTACTCTCCCATCCACAGGCTCCACATGCATGTGTCATGTCTTGTGCAAACAATAGATGTTTTGATAGATCCCTTGGTTGTCCCGGACCAAGTGGTTCCTAGTAATATCTGATAGAAAATGTGTACTTCAACAGATTCTTGTGGTATCTCTCTTCACCTACCCTTCACATAGGGTTTAACATAGAGGGAATTCAAGAGCATGTACTTATCTTTTGTTGGGCATGTATTTTTTCCCTTTTATTTTAGTTTTTTATAGTTACAATTAGTGGTTGTCTTAGTGTCATGCATATCTATATTTCATCATTGTGGGTTTTGGACGTGTGTTTCAATTTGTATAGGTACTTAGTAAAATTCCATCCTCTTGTGGGGAAATACATTTGGCACTAGTATCCAGCCCGTGGACTTTGGGATGTGGGTTTGGGGTTTTCATGAAATAGGCCTATGATGAATGGTCTTTCCAAAATTGAAACATTATTCAATACTTCTTTAGCATGATATAAAATTCAATTTCTCATATAAATCTCCATGGGAAATATATAGTACAAACATAAGAATTGGCTTCACTATAAATCAAAGTAATAGAACAAAAAATCATTACATGATGATATTATTACATGTTATCCAATATGAACTTCAATGGAACATAACATGGTTGAAAATTAAATTCATGATTATTGTAAAGATAAAGGGAACACATAAATGTGGAAAAACATAAAACATGGATTCCTTAATATATATATATATATATATATGTATATATATATTAGGTGATTGGGGTAAAATTACATTAAACACACACAAACCACACACAATATATGGAATGGAAGGCCCTAGCCTCCCACCCCCCTCTAAGGTGATATCTCTCCCATGAAGACTTATATATTAAGTACATGGATCATAGGCCTAATGGGAATGAAAATCATTAACTAGATCATCAGCCCAGTTGACATGAAAGCCCATCGCATGTCCCTAAATGCCCAATTTGTTTCAAAAGGCCCTTTAGTGAATAGAGTTATCATATAACTCGACTTCTACCATACTTTCTATAGTTTTTCTAATCTACAGTACCTGCTAGAGTGCCCACTATAGATACAGTGCCACCGGATCTACAGTTTCACCACTACTATAGTACTACTATAGTGATGAAACTGTATCCTACACTCAATGGGGTTTGAACCCTCAACCAAAATTTAGTATTAAGGATTTATTACCCAAACGCCAACTACAAATTCATAAATATAATTCAATGATAAACTCTGAGAAAAAAAAAATTATGGCCAAAATATAAAATTTTATTCCCCATACAAGTAATATCACGAGATATAAATATTACCTAATTCATCTGAGGGATATTCAATTATTGTTTAACTAATCACTTCATATCATGATCTTACATAAGAGTGCCACACAAATCATTCAACATCGGATCAAGTTTCATCACATTTAATCCCATGATTAAGTCATTTTGGGTTCTTAAATTGAATTCCAAATTCAATTATGCATAGTTAATTCTTCTCTAATTACCTTGAATTGAAATGGGGATGAGTACTCACAAAATAATAATTTTGCATGGAAAAAAACAAGATAATTATGGCATCAAAAAAAGTGTAGTCAAGGGTTAAAATAATGGTTTAATGAGATTTAAAGGGGGATCTCATCACCTGGATATCATAAATATATTATTTAAGATCTATAAGGACAAAATGTAACATGTAAAATTTGGAATTAAAACTCATTAGAGAATGAAGCTACCTAAATTAATACGATAAAGGGAGGATCCATTACAATTGGAGGGTGATTGAAAAAGATTGTGAGGAGTTTATTGGGATCTTTTGGGAACATGGTATGGTCTCTAAAGATTAAATGGTAAATTATAGTTATATTATAAGGATTTTTAGTGAAGTGGAATTAGATATTTGGTGTATTTATATACAAAAAAATATGATAGTCTTTTATTATTTCCCAAACATAGGTTTGGGACTCTGTACAATAATCTATTCAAAACCAAAACCATCACATCATTTTCTGATGGATTCTTCAAATGTGAAGTGGTATTAATTATTTTAAAATATTCATTACTGATCTCATAAAAATATATTCTATTGTTCTATTGATGTGAGTCATGGTCATAATGAATTTATTTTAAACCCTTAATATAAATATGTGTTTTGGAGGTTTTATAATGAAATTAAAAAATTAATCAAAAAACAATAAAACACATTATTTTATAGTGTAAATGAATATTTTTTCATGGATAGACATTATAAAATATATTATATCACTTTTTTGTCATTTTAGTTTAATAATACACATTATATATTTATATCATATTTAATTTTGATCCAAAAATGCCAGTGACTATGATTTTATTTAAAACTCAATGTTATATAATTTAGACATCGTGGTTTCTTAAATAAAATTTATAGTATCAAAATAATAGCCATGTATTATAATTTTAACTTTTAAATATAAAAACACATTTTATGGTAAAAAAATGTTTTTTAAAATAAAATATTTCTAACATTTTTAAAAAAATATTTTGGAATTCAAAATATTATTTTAACATTTATATTAAATAAATAATATTTGATAACAAAAATATTATTTAAATAAAATTTATTTAAAAAATATTAATGAATTCATTAATATAGATCCTCTTGAGTGAAACTATACAATTCCCAATAAAATAAGATTTATTTTTCATCAAATTGTTTTCAACATGTTATCTATTCAATGAAAATTAATAATAATCATAAAAGATATATATAGTAGAGATTTTATAAATAATATATACAAATTTTTAATATTATTAAATGATACATTTCACTCTATTACATGAGAATATTACCTACTTTAATGGTGGACAATTAGTAGATTTTTATATGGTGGTTTGGTGAATATTGTTTGATCATTATATCGAAGATCATTAAACCCATGAATAAAATGTATAAATCATGATATAGTTTTTGAATCATGGAATATGATTGATCAAGGGAAATGTTTGGTGATTTTATCTCCCATGGAATTTCTGATCAATGGCCTTCATTGGTTATGATCCAACTGGTTGTGAACATCATTTCATTCATTTGTATAATTCACTATTATAATAACCCAGCATCTATACTAATCATATGATCACTATAAAATGGACATATTATACACAATTATAATGTTAAATGGTATTTTTAATTTATCTAGATATGACTTATAATGGTCCATAATGTCCAAAATAGTTCATCTTATTTCAATAACCACATTACATAATTGGTCATATATTTTAATCATAATTGAATTTTATTTATAAAAGTTTTCATCGCAACTCAATGATACATCGTTTAGAATAAAAATCAAAATTATTATTCTCTATATTTATGAACATTATACTATGAATTCTATATCAATAATTCATTTTATTTTCTTTACAAATTCATTTATTTTTGTTAATATCATTATATAAGGATTCATAAGGATTAGCAAAACACTGTATACAAGCTCTTTAAAAAGTTAAAAATTATTTTTCATAATATTAAAATGAATCTATTTAAGATAAACATAATTTCATTAATTCAAATATATAATTTCCACAATAAAGAATTTTTTATTTATCTTTTCAGAAAAATCCCCACATTATAGGTTATTAAAACCTATTAAAGAGATGTAATTATTATAAGGATATCATAGCCATCATTTAAATAATAGATAGTCATATTCATATCTTTGAAATGACATGTTATCACATTATAATATAAATTTTTTTTCTAAATATTTTAAAAGGTAAAATAAAAACTGAAAATAACATCAAATTTAACTAAAGGGGGAATAATAAGACTTGTATGAATGATATTACCATAAACATCTATCAAATATGAGTTATAGACATTTGATATAATACTCGGACTTATATATGTTTTAATTTGGAATCAAATATAAAATAATTGGGTATGTGATTACATCATATTATAATTTATTGTAGATTAAATTGAATGGATATTCTGAGAATAAAATAGGTAATTTTATGTTACTTAATGGAATATGAGTATAATTGTCCCCACATTTTTCATTACTAAAATAGTAAATTATTATATAATAGTTCTTCTATATATACATTGGAATATTATATTTCTCAAATACATTTTTACTCTTTAACCATCTAATCGGGGAATTTATTTTGGGAGTAAAATATTCCACATAGTAAAAAATTTTAATTTTTATTGGCGTATTAGGAAGAACATGGTTTTTCCCCCTTGGGATTATGAAAGAATCAGTTTTTATTCCCCAAATCATGTTTTATTCTATCCATTTCCATAGTGAAAATGTCTTCTTGTTCCTCTATGAAATTCCATTAGTTCTTATTATAATATTTTCCACGTGTTAAAAGTTAATATTCTTTCATATAGTGTATATATCAGAAGAACATCCATGAATCCGCATTTCCATCATGATTTATTATTTTGGTAGTTTGATATGGTTCTTCCAATCAATCAAACAAAATATTGTTATGTTAGAATTACCATGATATTTATAGCACATTCTAACATCAACAATATCATCTCATTATGATATAAAATATATTATATGTATAAATCATTTATTACTCGATTCCTCCAAAATATTATTATTGAATAAAAGTAGAAAGGCTACTATGTGTGTAAAAAAATAATAACAACGAGGATAAATTCTTTATTTATGATCAATAAACTTACTTATCATATCAAATTTCCCCAAAAAATATAACCCTTATCTAAAACAAATTATGATTACCCAATAAAAACATAATTTTTTTGATGCATTTCAATTGAATATTAATTATACCTCAAAATTAATAAAATCTTAAAGACAATAAGTTAGTGTTTTTTAGATGAGTAACACAACTAAGATATCTTAAAAACATTATAAAAATTATCCAATAAATAACATTCACACATAAAATCATCCTATGATCTTCAAAACTTGTAATATTCCTCACTACATTTATAATAGAAAAATACATACCAGTGATCTGATATGATCAATAATGGGTAAAAATAAGACATTTCAAAAAAATATCATAAGTAAGGGTATGATAAAAATTTGGTTATGATAACATTATCATGGTTCATGAATATAACATGGGAAACTCAAACCTAATTAAACATATATTATATATCATGATTCTTTAAATACGGATATTGGAATTATATTTTATATGCCTCATAATTTTTTGGAATCGTGTATTTATAATCATGAAGCATGGAGCATAAATTTTGGATATACCATAAAAACATTTTCTTATAAAATAAAATTTTAAAAATATATGACCACAATCATGTCTATATATCGTGATTTGAAAATATATAAATATAATCTTGTCCATTAGTTTAATATTTGACATATCATATCATTTCCTATTTTATGCATACATTTGGAAATATTTAAACCAATATTATATATACACATATAGTGTAGAACCAAGATTACCAAAATATTTTACCCACATTGATTAGTGAACATAGCAGACCAAAATCATTTACATAAAAAATTCTCTATATCATAACAGATAAAACACATTCCAATGAGTTTCAGGGTTATGTAAGACATAACAATGACATAAAGACAAAATATGTATATATATTAATCACAACAAATTTTTCACAATCATATTTCCATCATTAAAAAATTTATCTCTCAGAATAAAATGAGTTCAACATCCATTTACAAAAGATATGATCTTGTTCCTTCTTGATGATGAAGGTTGATAGTATTTTCAGTACAGAGATGTAGTGAAGAATAAAAAATTTATCAATAATGAAAAATTTGATAAACAAAATTTATTTTTATTAGTGGAATAAATTAGATAATGAGAATAAATATCATTAAATTTTTATTTATTTATTTTAGATGAAATATTTTTTAAAACAATTGTTCATTGAATGAATTATGGAAGTGAAAAAATCGATTTTTGGGAAACCATGAAAATATGTAATTGAATGTTTTTAAAAATAAATGACGAATATAGATATTTAAATTAACCAAGAATTTTTTTAATAAAATATTTTATTAGTAAATTTCTAACGAGATTAAATATAAATAGAAAATTCTATGAGGAAATATTAATACTATGGATGAAGATGTTCTTAAAAACTTTTTAGAATCAAGGATAGTGTAAAAATTATTCTTGACCCAAATGTAAAGAAAATGTTATTATCACACACAAGAGTCCTTTAAATTAAAAAATAACATAGGGAATTGGAATTTGTAAGAAGATATGTAAAATTTGGAAATGCAAAATGTGTAGTAAATATTTTTTTAAACACTAAATTTTCAATAATATAAATTTATTCATTGATAATAATGATTTTAATAATAGTTTGGAATAAAATATCCTTGAGTTTGATATCCTATAAATCATTTTCCCTTGAAGGAGGGATGATTTGATGAAATTATAAATCAATTAAATTTCATTTAAACCATTATAAAGTACTTCAAAATGAAGTATCTACACTAAAAATAACAAAACATGTCACAATTATAGAAAATATCACAATGAATAGAAATTGGGATTTTATTACCCTTAACTTGTATATCCACTTGATTGGAAATTATCAAACCACTTTGATAATCCACTTGTATATCCACTTGTATATCCACTTGTATATCCACTTTGATGGAATCTCCCTTTATCAAAACCACTTACATTTTTATGAAGGACATGGACATATTACTCATGAAAAAATAGATACCAAAAAATAATTAATTGGACATTTATGTTATATGAAGGATAAACATGGATTGATATGGGAGATCAGTGATTTGGGTTATGAAATATCAATTAAAAATATAGTGTTCACCCCACAACTAACAAATGCCTTATATAATGAGTTCATATCATCCATGTTATAAAAATTTTGGGCAATTATATTTTTAACTCACTTTACCATCATTAAATTCATACCAATGTAAAAAAAATTCATAAATATTTATCATAAACCACATAACTAATTTCAATGTTTGGATTTTAAAAATAGGATCCATTTATTATTATTGAATTTACAAAGATGAAAAATTATTCAATATAATTTAAATATAATTGTTTTCATTGGAAATTTGAATTTTGTTCAATATAAAAGATTATTCCACGTGAAAATCAGTGTAAAACTGCTACATAATGAAAATGTCACACAGGTTTCAGAAATATTATGGTTTAGATTAAGTATTTGTAATTTGGATGGGTGGTTAGGGTAATCTCACTATTAAGGGAAGAATTACTTCATACCCTAAAAGCATGTTATATATTTATGGTATGTACCAAAATTATTCAAAATTACTAGCACAAGATGAGTCACCACTATTAAAATAACATGATCATAAAAATTTATTGACGCGAAATTCTACTTGTATTAATGATTTTCCATATTTTTATTATTAATTTACGATGCTTTAGTTTTTATCCTAATATACAGGTACACGAAATTTAATTTACATCTTGGTAGGTGATAGATATTATTGATTTATTATTTTTTCAAGGAATATATTCCTAAAAATATTTGTTAGTTGAATCTGAAATAATGCGGTTCGGTATCTAATAATGGAACATTCATACATTAACATTCATGTGATTAAGACCAGATATAAAAATTTATACCATATTATGTAAATTCATCTAGATAAATGTTTCATATTTTTTTTATAATGTATATATAACACCCTTATAAATAATTTTAAATGAATTCTATGCTCGATAGCATTATAAACAAGAAAATTTGTTGTTTATGATAATATTAATAAAAAATAAATTTAAAAAAATTAAATGTGAACATCAAAAAGTAATATTATAATAGATTAGAATAAATAAGAGTAACCACATTATGTAATATTTTTATAATAGTCCTACTCAGAAAAAATTTATTACATACTTCCAAGGAAATAAGGACACTATTTATGGGGAATATTTTTAAAGCTCAAAAAATAATTTTTCTTCAAAAATCATTTCACATATATATATTGGTTTAATTTAATGATATTTCTATAAGATGGATAATTTAGTCAATAGTGAAAATATCATTATTTTTAAACTTTTCTTTATTTTCATTAAATCTGGTAAATAATTAGTAAATCAATATTTTTAAAATTTATATTAGAAAAAAATAACACACCATTATTCATAAATAATCTAATTAATTAAATATAAATAAACATTATACATGAATTTTATATAAGTTATTTCATGGGACTAAAAAAATTTCTTTCAAAACACTATTTTTATGTGAATAGTAAGATTTTATCCTTACAAACTATATTAATATATATTGTTTAATTTTAATAATTATATTTATATATTATATATTTTTTAAAATATATTAACATTTATTTTATGGTATTACTATAGAATGGCTGAAATTAATGTTTGTTTTGTGTATAAAAATACAATTTTATCAAAATGGGTTTTCCCTAAATACTAGACCATTATTTAAAATTAATTAATACCACATCATCAAATTTATTTTGAAAAAATGTATTCAAAAAAATTATATTTTTTAAAATTTTCAAATGAATAAAAATACATTTTTCATAATTACAAATAGTATCATTAGTTAAAAAATTGTGTCACAAGATTAAACGGGTAGCTTGTGTATTTGAGGATAAAAAAGTGATGATGAATCGAAATATCATCATGATTTTTCATATATAAATGTATTTAGAACATTATCTCCTTTTTATTGATATTTTTTTTATTAGTGACACATCCAATAAAATGACATGATAATATAGTTTTTTTTTCAAATTTCCAAGTGTCATCTGCCTCAATTATAAAAGGAATCCCCCACTCTTCACATATCAATACATAATACAGTAAATGAGTCTTAAAATAAATTTTTATTAAATAATTTTATGTGAATATTCTGCACATTAAACAATTACATTCCAAAGGAAAGTAATAGTTTAGTATCATCAGAAACTCTAAACACATTCTTATAATTTGTTGAATGATCTTCAACATCTCCCATAATGATATCCCCATTTAGTACTCTTACCAAAAACCATTATTTATAACTTGGGGAAAGGAAAAATAATAAAGGGGTATCTCAAATTCTTATCAAGGGTAAAAATACAGGTGATAAGTAATCAGAGTATGTATATAAGGGTATGAGAAACTGAGAATAGCATTTTATGATCATAACATACATATAAAAGATTAAAATAATGATTCATGGAATAAAAATTTGTATTTAATAAGACATGAATCATATTAAAATAAATATAATAATCAATTAAATAATAACATAAGAGTAAAACAAGAAATTCTAGGTAAACACCCATGTATATAAAATCATTTTGTATGAGTAAATGAATATTTTTAAAACCTATCAGGGGACTCCATGGGGACTACACATACTAGGTGTAAAAAACAACCATCCCTGATCATATTTCATTCCATATATGGGATCATGTCTCAATTGCATCCCATTGAGGTTAGAATTTCTCCTTTTTCCTATAGTGGACCGGTTTCCCCTTCTTCCCATTGTGTATAGGGTATCCACTTCTTCTTATAGAAGATAAAACTGCCAACCTATTCCCCATTGTTATATCATGAGATATAAATAATTACCTAATGAGTTTTAGGGAGATATAGGTCCCAAAAATGAAATATAATAATTTTATGTATATGTGCCACCAGATAATAAAAAATTCATCATATCATGACCCATAAAAAGAGCTGGATTTCATAAACAACATATCATAAACCATAAAATGATATGGGTATCATAAAAATATCCTCATATCATAAAATTTTGAAAAGTGATAGGTTTCATAATAGTTCCATTAATTAATAACCCATTAAAAGTATCAGGTTTCAAATACATATAGCTACTATAAAATAAATAGGTTTCATAAAGATATAAACAGTGAAAGAGAAACGGGTTTCATAACCATCATTCCATCATAACATAAATTGTTCATATAAATAATATTAATGGATCCATTAGATAATATCCCTAGTATATTATAAAATATATCAAATGATTATTCCTTATATTGAAAATGATTTAAAAATATCACTTTGAACATTTATAAATGAAAGTAGTATTTGATTGAAAAACAATTTTTAAAAATTGATACATTTTAAAAATCCATATCATTTTAAACCACTTTTTTAAGCATTTAATGGATGTATATAAAACCTCTAAAACAGTTCATGATAAAAATATCCTTTATTATTTGACGAAATATTTTTTAACCTAAAAATTATAAAACCATTTTGTTTTAAAATAACCCTGAAAATATATAAAAAATTCATGAAAACATTTTAAGAACGAATTAATTGTGAATAACATTTAAAACATATGATGGAAGATTTAAAAACATTTTTACATTAAAATAACACAAAAAACATATTGATTAATCTTTGAAATAAATTTAAAATCCATTTTCCTTGAAAATAACATTGCAATAGTATAAAATAATATTTCAAAATCATTTAATGAATATTTTAAACACATAACATCTTTCAAAACCATTTTCATTGAAAACAACCTTAAAATTTTAATGTAAAGAATATTAGGAAAAATCATTTTCATAGAAATAAATATTAAAAACATACCAAGGATTCTTTAACAAATTTATTTCTATGGTGGTGGGTGTAAATTTGTACTTGTTAAACATTCCTTGTGCATTGTAAAACATTTAGAAAATGTCTTTGAATATAATATGAAAAATTTATTCCATTTAAATAAATTTTTTATTAAAAAGGTAAAACACTAGTAAATATTTTATTTTTAATGAACAAAAGAGAATATTAGAGAAGTTTTGAAAACATTTTCCGAAAAAATGATTTTGGGAGAACACAAATTTTTTTCTCAAAAGAGAAATACATACATATTTTAATAAAATGTTTTCTTAATTATCTTAAGTACCAATGACTGATAAAAGTTTTCCATTACATGAATATATACTGAATAACTCAATCATAAGAAAATTTATGTGAGTTATTGTAATAACCATGGCCCAACTAACCAATATTGGGTGGTATTTTATTATAACGACATCTATTAAAGATATCACATTCCTAAGGATTAGTCGGTTTAGTTGTCCTAATAAACTATACACAAACATGGTTCCCTTATTACAATATTAAATAATCATTGAAGTTGAAAAAATAAAATTAATATAATTTTTGAACATATTCAATGATAATATATTCCAAACTTGGGGAAGGAAAAAATATTATATTGTGAGATCAAATTCTCAATAAGGGTTATATGAAATAATAATAAGTGAATAAAGGTCAATATGGAATAAAAATTATGGTATGGAAAATAATATGAAAAACACATTCCATCAATAAACTAATAATGAAAAAAAACCATATATTTTTTCATAGTTAAAACCTCATAAAATGTAATAACTGAATACTTATGAAAATAATTATTTAATTGATGTCAAGTATCTAGAACATGTACCATTGTAGATTCAAGTTTGTCTATGTTTGGTAGTAAAAAAATCAACTAATTATTCTTATAAAAAAATGATGGGTTTGTCACCAACTATTTTATCTCATGAAACTTATTGATTCATCGAGGGGATATGTATAACCAGGCATCACATATAACTAGATGTCCATATCATTCATCATACATAACATTAATTTATGAATAATATGTCTTATTAAAAAATCTATATTGAGAATAATAAATGAATTCATCAATATTTTCCTAATCAAAACAATATTCAAAGAAAACATCATGTGTAAAAAGTATAAACAACTAAGATAATAATAATATCCATCATACAATAAATATTTACAGTTAATTAAATATTAAATTAATAAAGATCAAAATTGAAATCGAATTATACATACCCCATAAAAAATGAATAAGTCGAAAAAAGGAATAATAAAAATGAATATCTGAATGTATTATATTGAAGAAAGGATTTACATTATACATTGAAATTAATAATAGAAAATAGGCATTGATCATGAATAATAAATTTTATTTTATGTTAAAACATGTAAATGTATTTTTTAAGGGACATAAGAAATGAGACTCTATAGTGTGCTTTGAGAAACATCTTAATAAGAATTTAAGGAAAAAATGAGTAATCATTTATATAAAACAAGAAATGAACATAGATATGTTTTCTCATTAAAATGATTAATTTTAGAATAATAATGTGATACTAGAACATATTATTTACTGTACTTAAAATTGGTATGATAGTGGGAAGAACCCTTTTATTGGACTTACTTATCGAAAGGATTTGAGAATGGGACCTTCTAAAAACATGAATTTCCCCACCCAAAAAATTATAAACTAATATAGATAAATTATTTTGGAACATATAAATATAATTTACATTAATTATATAAACATAATGAATAATTAAATTAGGGTATATATATATATAAATCCTTAACCAAAAAATGGGAGTTCATAAAGAATCACTTATCTTATGTGTGAATGTGTTCCGCACATGGAATTAACGCCCTGCATAATGTAATTTGATTCATTAATAACATCATTCATAACATCATAAAATTTTATTTTACTTATTTCAATTTTATAATGTTAATTTTTGTCCTTTTGGATGAGTTATAAGATTCAATTTTGTCATTCGGTAGTTTTGTTTCCTTGGTTTTTAGGATTAGTACAATTGTGTAGATATGTGATGATCATTTAAAATTGGAAAATTATCTAAAATTGAAATTATTTTTTATTAATGAAATTTTAGATTATTAAATGGTCTAATATATAATTTTTTCGTATATGAGGATGATTTATTAGAGAAAATGTCCACGATGAGCATTAGTTTGTTTTGGTAAATTTTTAATTATCGCAAACGAATTTTGTTTTATTACTTATTATTATGTATATATCCAGGTTCCATCACACTAAATAAGTTGTAATATACATTATAAATTATGTTTTAATCATTATAATGGTTTTATTTTTTCATCCTTCATGGTGGTATTAGAAAATGAGATCAAATCGTGCACGATGGTGATAAATCGACACATCACATAAAATTTTTCATTAATAGACTAAAATAGAGAGGAGAAGAGGTTTGATAATGGATTTTACATTAAAATAACTAAATTAAATTATATATAAGGTAGAATAGTTTTACTTTTTTTATCTATGAGGTGAATGAGGGATAAGAAAAAAATGAAATTGAAGGAGAATGATTAAGAGGTTTACCTATTGAATTCTTCACATTGAGAACCACCTTAAGGCGCCTGGGTTTGGTGTTTTATTGTTACCATATGATCTTGTGTGTGGATGATATACATTGGAATATTATTGGGTAGAAAATGGGCAAGATTAAAGGAATAAAAGGATTGAGGATAAGGGTTGGTGAGAGGTGGTATTTATAGTGTAGGATAGAGGTGTTTCTTGACTATTTTATTCACTTGTTTATTATTTGTGCCTAAGACTGACAATAGTGATGCTTCTTATGTCTATATATTATAACTATTGCCTTTTATTTCATACTAATCTTTTATATCAATATTCATATATAAATTATTACTCAATAATTAATGTATTATCCTAAAATGAGAAAAACAAAAAATTATTGTAATTCACTATTATCTAAAAAATCAACTAATTTAGATAAATCCAAAAAAATCACAGAACCATTTTTTTAAAATATTACATTTATAAAAATAAAAACTATTTTTTGAGAATAATAAACCTGAGAAATTTAATTTATTATTTAAAATCATCATTTATTTAAAAAAATATAGATTTTTTAATTTTAATAGATTTTGTGACACTTTGAAAAACTAATTAATGTATCATAATATAATCATAAATTAATAAGATAAAAACTAATTAATTACAATATTTTTTGGAAATAAAATTTCTTTTAAATAATTGTTTTAATTTTACAATTACAAATAAACATTTATGTTTTAAAAAATAAAAACAGTTAATTTATTATTTTTTAAAAATTTATTTAGATAAAATATTTTATAATTATTTCATAATATAATTTATAAGATACATAAATTTTATTTATAATTTCATAGGTGAGATTATTATTCTATTGGTCAAATTACTATTACTAATGGTAAAATTTCCATAAATAGTAATTTATTTTTCACTTATGCTTGTTGTGTACAACATAAGATATCGAATGAATTGAATTTATTTTAGAATATATATACCATTAAATCATTGGATGTTTTATTCTTAGCACCTTAGGAAAATTTCATCCTCAAAATTTTCATGAATATTTCCTCCTCAATAAATATGTATATTTCTTATTTATAACATGCTTATGTTCCCATGTTGGTTATTCCATTTTTTCGTTTCTCTAAAGAAAATTTGCCTATAAATTCATATAATTTCTCTGTACATTCACTCTGGTGTATGGAATCTCGATATACAATTCAAATTAATACAGCTCTGGTTCTAGTTCTATTTCTTAATGAGTGATTAAATGTGTTGGGTCGTTCATTTAATTCTCTTACAATGATATATGGAACACATCATGAAAATTGGGGAGGCTTGGATCATTGCTAATCTGTAATATATAGATTTAATTATTTCCATAATTTCATGTGAGACAATGTACCTAAGGATAAGTTTCCCTTTGATACTAAATCTTATGAAAACCTTTCATGGAGGTACTTTCATAAATACATGGTCTACCACATGAAATTACAAATCATTTCACTGGTTTTCTCCACAACTATTTTTCCTACATTGATCCTCATTCATATGAAACTGAATAGTCTTTCCCTTTTTCCTTTTTCACATAATTAACTTTTGGGACTATAATTTTTTTCTCCCCAACTGCATCCAAACAAGTCGATGATTGTCATCTCTTGTCATATAATTCTTCACACGTCCCCATTTGAATACGAGAATGAAACTATTATGGTAGGAAAATTCTACAGACTGTATGTACTGAACTCACATACCATAAATGTTGAGTGAGCATTATCTCAACACATCTTCTAATTAATTAATAGCTATTTTAAATGATCTTTCCATTTTTTGTTGATAATAAGTACTCGAGTGAATCTTAGTATCCAAACCCTTCTAATGAATCTTCCAGAATTTTCATGTGAAATAGGGATCTCAATCAGACACAATCGATAGAAGTGCACCATGAAGTCTTACAAATTCGTTATTATAGATTCATTCTCGACACTCAAGAGGTAAATATTTTCTTATATTACAAAATGTTTTCTATAATTTTAGAACATCAATAATAAACAATATTCATCATTCTTTCTAGGTTTCCATCACAGTATTATGAAATATTCCCTAGTAATGTCATCAAACATACACATAGGAATAGGTATAGGTTTCATGACTCCACTAGGATGTTGTATTTCAGCCTTCTTTATTAACAAACTAGACACCTTAAAAAATAGTCATCAATTTACCTCTTCATATAATCCACCAAAAATAATCCATCAGATATATACACATTGTGGAACTACCATGGAGTATAGAGATATTTGTCTTATTCTCATCGTATAATAGTTCCCTTTATATCACAAATATTTATGGAACACATAACCTTGTTCCAAATTTCAGAATGGTATACTCATACATGAATTCTACCAATCATTCATCATTAATGGATTTAATTTTCGTTTGAAAATTCTCAACATCATATTGATAGTAATTTATTTTATACAGTAAAGATTATTAAGAAGTCATTTTGAATATGAGTTATTAATCCCCTTCCCCAAAAATTACATTATCTGAATTTACTAAATCAAGGAATCTAGTATCATTGTTGTAATTTATCTGAATTTCTATGTATATTTTTTATATGGATTAATTTAAGACCTCCAAATTTGATGAAAATTGATTCCAAGGTCTGAAGAGTCTGGAAACAAATATTGAACATTTTTTAAAGTACATATAGTAAATGTGCGAGTGAGATTTTAGATCTTATGAACCATTGCTTGGATTGAAATTTGAGGGAACTATTGAATCCTAACGTAAGGATTCGTATATAAATAACATAAATTTTCCCGGAAATGGCCGAGTAGAAAAATATTCTTCATAATTTTTTAGTAAAATAATAAAATAATATAAAATATTATAATATTTTCTTACTCACATTTGAGTGGAAAACAGTAACGTTGTGGGGCAACGACAGGTAGATGAAAATTTTCATAAATGAGTCTCATTAATGGATCATTAATCGTGCAACAAAACATCACTTTAATGACGTGTAATAGTGACGTTGTTTCTTAAATTAAACAGTGTAAAAAATGCAACACCATGTCATAATGGGAGTGTTGAGATGTTCATTTATTTATAGATAGTTGTGTTGGGGAAATATATATTAAAATTTTGGAGGGTTATTGGGAGAAACATTGATGGAATTCCACCCTAACAAAGAGCGATTAATTCTGGAAGAACATCATCATCTTCAATGCCTTTTGAATATCAGAGTTGGAATGTGGCTTCAATGTCATAAATCCCTTAAGGAAGAACATTGGTGCATTGGAGGTCATAATAGGTAGGAGTTATTTGATTTTAATTTTTCCCCCATCATTATTTCAAAACGACAAATGCAGATTAACCCATAAATAAGTTAATATGTAGACAGTGCATTCTCCTTTGAGGGTGACTTCTTTGGGGTTTCATTATCTAGGAATTAATTATCATTTTTGTTTGAATTAAAATCCCTGGACCTCCATTCTTTTTTAAACTTATAATGTGGAAGGCGCAGGATGACACGAAAAAGGCCTGAGACCCTCCATTGTGGGTGTTAATCATGGGAAAACACATTAATCAATGACAAGAATGATTTGAAACCTTTTCAGTGGAGAATAAATTCCCCTAAAAACGCAGGCATGCAACTATAGCCATGGGTGGGAGGTGGTGCGTCGGAAGACATTTCGTGGCTCACTGGTCCACATCCTCCCCCTCTAGCCACCGACGATGTTCCCTAGATAACATAGGTACAAGCATCCCAAAGAACAAACCACTGGTGAGAACTTGTTGGACTACGAAAGAATCTGTGGGAGAATCGTTGTCGGTGGTGGTTCCGGCGACTGCCAGTGGTGGCCCGCAGTGGCCGCCTCAGGTCGGAAGAAGTGAACCATGATGGCATACCAGAGGAAGGGCCACGTGCATCGAAAAATCCACCCACTATGCCAGTGGTTGGAGTCGGTGGACAAGGTCACTCGAACACATCATAGAGTTTCATATATGGAACTGACCTCTATCCCATATGATGGGTTTTAGTCATTCATCGACATTTGTGGAGGAACCCCACAGTGACCCCCTAGGTGATGGTGGCGGACAGATTTTGTATCTGGTCATGTCCTGGGAGGCGAAATGGTCTACCACATGCAGATCGGGTGGGGTGTGAACCACCCAGTGGGCTAGACCCATGACTCACCAGGCTAGACCCATGCTAGTGGGCCACACCTAAACCAATCAGGATAGAACCGCACTTGCAGGCTGGATCAGCACCAACTTCGGGTCGGGCTAGACTAGACCAGGTTGTCAGCAACTTGGTGAGCTGGACCCTCGGCCAACCGGTTCAGGTCCAGCGATGCCTCTTGGGCCTGGACTATCGACCAATTTAGACTAGACTGACACTGACCTGTGCCTGGTCTATTCGAGTCCATCTAAATGAACTGGGGTGTGTGGGAGCCCCTGTCCAGGATGGTCTTGTCGGTCTGACGGAGTCAGATAGGGACCCGTTGCAACCGGCCCCCTAGTTACTAAAATGTTTGTATCATGCAGACCGCGCATCATATTGTTAGGTTTTTTGAAGAGTTGGGACCAACATGAGGAGGAAAATCTTTTGGAATCCTCTATAGATTCTTTCATGGATTTTCATATGCTACAAAAGGCTTGGGGAGTAGTTCTCCCTTGCACATTATGTACAGAACCATGCGACTGGCTGAGACCTGAAGACTGTTGACTTTTAGCCCAATGGGAAGTGCCTCTTTGTGACATTGTAGGCCCACACTACATGATTAAATTGAGAAACATTGTTTTCCTTACCTAGTGGTAATCTCCTCTTTGTGACTTTTCATGCCAATGGTACATGACGTGGGAGGAGTAATTAAGCAGTCCAACATTAATGGGAAGAACCTCTTTGTGACGTGGCTGGCCCATTGTACTACATAGAAGAGGATTTCTCTAGAAAATATTTTGTTCAATTATTTGACTAATGATTCTACTATTACTACCCTAGAATATACATGTTATGAGATTTCTTCTGTTTTGTACATTACTTTGAGGAATTACTTTTTGATTTTTCCTTTTTTTTTGGGGGACCCTAATGAGTTTTGTGTTACTCACCCCTGCATGAGCTTCGCCCCCAGGTGTTGTGTCTGGTGCAGATGACTATCGTGTCAATAGGGGTGCTGAGTGATGTGGGACTAAAATATTCTTTAGTGGTGGACTTGGTGGCCTAGGACTGGGCGGGGCCCTAGTAGGACTGGGCAGACATGACATACTTCTTCAGCTTCCAGAAGCTTCACTACTTTCATGATCAGGTGGGGGTTTCTACTGATTGTCGTCATTTTTTGTACTATATATTTTCAATTCATTGATGGGTTTTTAATTTGGATCACATTCATTATGTTGTAATTGCAATCATCTTTGTTTTAGTGGTACTTGTTTCCCCTTTTTAGTGTGACAGGATATGGTTTGTTGTGTGTGTGTGCGTACATGTACTCAAGAAAATGCCACCCACTTGCAGGTTGATGCCTCCAGTGCTAGATGCCAGCCCTTGTCCTTTGAGAGGTGGTGTAACATCCCCAAATGATAAAGGGATAAATGAATAAATGATATGACTCATGTCAATAAGGTGCACCTTTCTTTTCGGGGGCCTGTGTGATTAGAATTCTATAGTTAAGCATGCTTGGCCTGGAGTAGTGATCAGGATGGGTGACCTCCTGGAAAGTCTCTCAGGGTGTGTGTGAGTGAGGACAAGGCACACTGAAAAGAAAATGTGTTGTCTTGTGGGGACAGTCATTAGTCAGATGACCCTTTCAGGCATTTGGGGGGACCCTGGGGTGGGCCCCACGTGTCTGCGGGGGCAACTGGTGGTACCTGGTGGGCCAGGACTCGACGACCATGTTAAGGAAGGGTGGCTGTGATGTCACCGGGACCCGGTTGTGACATATGGTATCACAGTCAAAGGAGGAACCCAACCTTAAGTGCGTGGTGCACTGCCTGGGTTGAGATGTAGGGCCCACAACGAGGGCGTTGTGCTCTAAAGGGGGTTGATTGTAATGTCCCCAGTGATAAAGGGTTAAATGACTAAATGATATGACTAATGTCAACAAGGTGCACCTTCCTTTTAGGGAGTCTGTCTAATTAGAATTCCATAGTTATGTGTGGTTGGCTTGGAGCAGTGATCAGGATGGGTGACCTCCTGGGAAGTCTCCCAGGGTGTGTGTGAGTGAGGAAAAAGAAAACTGAAAAGGACATGTGTTGCCCTGTGGGGATAGTCATTAGACAGATGACCCATTCAGACATGTTGGTGGACCCTGAGGTGGTCCCCATGTGTCTGTGGGGGAAACTGGTGGTACCTGGTGGGCCAGGACCCGACGTCCATGTTAAGTCGGGGTGGCTATGATGTCACCAGGACCCGGTTGTCACATTCATACATATACCTAAGTCATCAATTCTCATATGTTACTTCATGATAGTATCTTTCATTTTTGGATTATCCTTTGTGGATTCTGGGAGACCTTCGGGGGTCTCGGGGTCCCTACTGAGTAGCTTATACTCACCACTGCACGGGCTATGCCCGCACTACATTGTGTTGGTTGCAGACGACGGACAGCGTTGATCGTGGTTGAGGCTTCCAGAGCAGGACAGTACCTAGAGGTGGACCACTGGGCGGGAGATACTCGGAGCGGACGGCGGGACACGAGGAGCAGTGGAGCTATCCGTACCCACACTTCAGGTGGGATTTCTAGTGGACGACTCGGCGTTGCGGCTTTACATTTCAGTTGTTGTTTTCCCTTTCGGGTTGTACTTTACTTTCAGCTTGGGTTTGTATTCTGGCCCACTTACTCTCCGCACGTACTTTTGTACCAGCATTTATTTAGTTTTTACTTATACTACTTGTTTACTCTATGATGTTTGTTTAATTTACGAAGGCAATGCCTTCCCTTTTTACTGGGATTTACGCCTTGGTGCTAGTCACCAGCCCCTGGCCTATGGAAGGCGGGCTTGGGGTAGTCACATCAAGGGCCCCGAGGACGGGTCATGACAGTTGGCCATAGAGTAGTCATGACACAAGACCCATGGGAAAAGTCATGAAAAAAATGTATCAAAGGTAGGTCAATTCCCCCTAAAAGACATGTAGTCTAATGCATTGTTTTATTAAAATAGTGTTAGGTATTGCAAATTGGACATTTAGATTTTTGTAGTCTAGTGTTTGTGGGGCGGCTAATGTATCCATACACTCGGACCACAAATTCTATTTTCATCTCAATAGATGAAAAACACTAGTTTCATCAGTGTCTCCCTAATTTTAATAAGAGTCAGTTCACTAGGTATAATCTTCTAACCATGGTACATCTTGATCTATCATAGAATTCCTCCCACAAATAGGTTGATGGCTCCGATTCATGTTGCTATCCCCTGGCCTTCGGGAGGTGGTCTTGGGGTACTCACAGCACGAGCCTCGGGGGACGAGTCGTGACAATGTGGTATTAGTGATAGGATCTTTGTCATCTTCACCTTAGATGTAGTACTTATAAACATAGGTTTAAGTCACTCCTTTTTCATTTCAATATTTTGGATCTTGGGAATTCCGATGGAGTCGTTGGCTTTATCCATATGGCTATAGACTCTTACGGGAAGGGATTTGACAATTACACACTTGTTTCAGTAGTGTGATCTTTCTCTAGTAGTCAAGATCATTAGTAGTGATTTCCTAGTAGCAGTTTCGAGGACTTACAATGACATCATGGGTATGGAATGGTTATACATAGTCCATGCATAGACCCACTATTTTAGGAATACAGTGTGGTGTGTCCATGGTGATTTAACCACGTTATCCTTCAATGGAAACATGGAAACCTCTAAATCACAATATGGACTATCTAAAAGGAGGGTACAACCGATTACTCACTAGTTGGATAACCTAAACCTTGGTTCAGTGGAGGATTGGTATCCAAGATTCCTTTTAGTTGTGGATGTGTACAAGGATGTTTTTACTGATGAGGTTTCAGGTGTCAATCCTCATAGAGAGGTAGACTTCTGTATGAACCTATACATCGGGTTGACACCGATATCCATATTGACAAATCAAATAGCACCTGAATAGCTTCGCGAACTGAGGGTATAGATGGCGAACATGGATGGGAAGGGGCTTTTATGGCCTGGTGATTCACCGTTGGAATCCCCAATGATTATTTTGAGGAAGGTTGATTGGAGTTTGAGGTTGTCTGTGGACTTATGGTACCAGAACAAGGTGACACTAAAGGAAAAGAACCCACAATCGATATTTTATGACCAGTTCGACTAGCTGAAGGGAGGGAAGTGTTTCTCAAAGATAGACATCAAATTGGGCCATCACCAGCTCTGGGTACTTGAAGAGCATGTACCGAAGACATCCTTTAGGTGTCGGTATGTCCACTATTAGATATGAGTGATTCCTTTCATCATGACCACCACCCCAGTAGGGTTTATAGGCCTCAGGAATAGGATCTTTTAGCCCTACCTCAACCAGTTCGTTGTGTTCTTCATCAATGAGATCTTATTGTACTCAGTATAGGAGGAGGATCATGTTGTACACCTGGGAATAGTCCTAGATTCACTCCGAGAGAACCAACATTATTGTAATCTCTCAAAGTGTCCGTTTTGGATTCAAGAGGTCCATTTCCAAGGACATCCCATCTTATAGAATGAAGTTGCAGTCGATCTAGCAATGATAGATTCAGTGCCTTCATGGGAGCCACCTAAGAGTGTGACTATGGTGCGAAGCTTCATAGTGATGGATGGTTACTATTAGAGGGTTGTGCCTAACAATTACAGGGTAGAATCACCCTTATCAGAATTGACATAGAAGGGACAACCCTTCATGTGGATAGAGAAATTCCAGTAGAGATTCCTTGATATGAGGTTGAGACTGAATAGTTCTCCATTTTGATACTACCATATGAGGGAGTTTGGTATGAAGATTATTGCGATGGATCAGGGACTAGGCTTGGTTTTTTCCTGATGTAGGAGAATGTGAAGATCACCTACGAATCATGGTAGTTGAGGTAGCAAGAGTAGAACTACAAAACCCATGATCTAGAGTTAGCAGTGGTTGTCTTTGACATGAAGATATGGAGGCACTACTTAATAGGGGATTTTTGTATAGTTTAATCTGACCACAAGAGTCTCAAGTATAACTTCTCCAATAAGGATCAGAACATGAGATAGATTCAATGGCTAGAGTTCCTCCAAAACAATGATATTGAAATAGTATATACTCTTGTAAAGGGGAACATGGTGGTATAAATGCTTAGTAGGAGGACCTGGTTGCATCAACTAAGTGATATGATAGAGTAGTTAGCTGCAATATCGATATCCTTCATGGATGATGTTGAGGCAACTTACCTTTAGTAGATGGTTGTTTCTCCAACACTCATATATAAATTCAAGGAGGCACACCTAGGGGATTTTGATTATGAGTCTTGACATGATATTATATCATTAGGATAGGTTCCTGATGGATTTATAAAAGGTGGAGAGCATGTCGTCATTTTCATTGGGAGAACCATAGTACCAGCAGCGTTGTGAGAGGAGGTGTTGAGTGAGTTTCAAAGATCTCCATTAGTATTACATCCTAAAGTGGAGAAGATGTACCAGGACATTCAACGTTAGTATTCATGGCTGGGGATAATGAAATCAGTGGCCAAGTTCATTTCACGATGACTCACATGTCCACAAAATAAGGATGAGCACTAGGTTCTATCAAGCTTGACTCATCCATTTGAGGTACCAGATTGAAAATTGGATGGTATCTCAATGGACTTCATGATAAGGTTAGCAAATATGTTTTGAGGTCAAGACTCAATTTGGGTGATCATTGACAGACTTACCAAGTCAGCTCACTTCCTACCCATCATGGAGCAGGGACCATTAGAGGGTTTGGGACACCTCTACACCCAAGATATAGTGTGGATTCATGGGGTGCCTTCGACGATCATCTCAAATCACAACCCCAACATTACATCCAAATTCTGTAAGGGATTACAGGAGAAATTTGGGATGTAGCTGCATTTGAGCGCCACTTTTCATTCCTAGATGAATGGTCATATAGATTGGGCCACAAATAAATTGGAGGACATACATCATTCTTCCATCATAGATATTGGTCGTAATTGGGATTACCACCTTCCACAGGTTGTGTTTTCCTACAACAAAATCTATCACTCCACCATTGGCATGGAACTGTTTGAGGACCCTTATGTACAGCCTTTCAAATCATTCATATGCTGTATAGACCCTAGGGAGTCAGCACACATGTGACTAAAGTTGTTATGGGCTACCACTGAGAAGGTTCAGATCATCCAGGATCAGAATAGGACTACATAGAGAAGGTAGAATTATTATGTCGAAATGAGACAAAGACCCTTGGTGTTCAAGGAGGGAGATCATAAGTTCCTTATAGTCCACCCTAATTAGGATTGTAGAGATATTTTCATGGCAGTAGGATATCATTGAGGTTCATCAACCTTTTCAGATCCTGAACAGAGTTAGCAAGGTGGGGTATCACCTTGAACATCCCCACAATTGCATCGATTGCATGATTTTTTCCATGTGTTATAGTTGAGTAGGAACATGAATGATCTATCACATATCATCAACTAAGGGGAGTTGGACATTGATGATGGGGTGACGTGTAACACCCCAAACATAATTTCTGTAGTAATAAACATAAAATGGTTTATTCATTCGAACACTGGGAATGGATACAAGGTCTAAGGACCATAATAAACCAAAAATACCCCCCATTAGGCCAATAAAGATCACCGATAGACCCCACATCACCACAAACATGCCAAGGAACAAGTGTATTTCCTTTGGATTTTCCACGACCAAGAACATTATAACCTGAACCGCATAAATCGTACTAAGAATTTGGGGGATGAAGAGAACCATCTTCTGTGTCTTGGTGTTTGATGTTGGAATACCCTAATATCGTATTTATAAGACCTAAAATTTGACTGTTCACATTTATGTAACTGTTGAATTTACAAAGGCTGTAATTACAGCCACAGTGTACTGTGTTTTAATTGACTATGGAAATTGATATTTTGATGTATTTCAAAAATAATTCCTTAACTATTATTTATATTTTATGATTTCAAAACATAATGTTTTCAAATATATAGACATTCTGGTTTTTGTAAACTGATCACCTTTATGACAATTATAAATATTTCTTTAATATGTAATAATTTTATCTATGTGTAAGAACACCTTGAAACATTTTAAGTGATGGGATGCTTTCAAATCTTATCGTAGAACATATTTAATTGAACATATCTTTCGGAAACATTACTTTTTATAATCATAATGTTTTGGTGTATTTTCCATCTTCAATTCAAATAAAATTATGTATAATGTTTTTGAATTTGAAAACATTTTTACTTGTATAAATTAAAAGTTATATACATTGGCTTGTGTAAATATATAAATAAATAAAGTTTTATGGAAGTAAAGATAATATATTTTTTTAGATTATCATTTTTAATATTTGGGTTAATAAATATATTTACCTATTTGGCCATCCCTTTACAGCTGGGCTAATAGAGGCAACTCACATACGGTGGCTGAGCCTAGCCCTCAGCCCAAGCCAAGGCCGACCGAGCATGGGTACCCCGAAGGGCACATAGGAGAGATAGATCCCTTGGGCGCGCCACCACGGGAATGAGGCCACCACAGAGCAGGGTAGGTCGAGGCCTATAAGGGAGAGGGATTCCATGTTTAAGGCCCCCATTCCAAGAGTGCTGTTATTTCTAAAGAGTATAGTAGAGCCTTGGGATTATAAGGAGGCCCCACGGTTCTCCCCGTTTCGATGTGAGAAGTGAATTTTTGGGAGAAATGAAAATTGGGCTGTTGGATCGCATCACGTGTGATCCATGCCATTGATCTCGATCTCCCTTATAATACATCGCAACCCTGGAGCCTTATAGTACTTCTTATCGACCGTCCAATCTACATGAAGCCTAATCAAAGCCGTCCACTCGATTTTTAAATCCCAGGACTTGCCTTATCCACCTGATCTGATTCAAGATCCAATCTTGGTAGTTCTTCTTTTTTTAAACCCACGAGATCCTCACAGATTTCCGATCAAGACCCAAGTGATCTAAACCCTCCATTTCCCCCTATTTTTCTCTTCTGTGTTGTCTTCCCCGTCGCGCTCAAACCAATGGACACCCACTGGTATTTTATCCTTCATCTTTTTATCTTCTCCTCCATCTTGTGATCTCTGCTATTTTAAGGCCTCGCGACCTTGACTTATACCTGAAAGATCTCCCTGATCCCATTTATTTTCCTATATTTTATATCTGAGTTTACAATCTTTTATTTCGGTATAGTTCTTCCCAAGCTTTATACATGTATGTAATATAATCCCTCTTTGTGTTTTTAGCTCTCTCTTTAAGAAACATGTTGGATTGTTTTATTTCGGTTAAGATTGAAGTCTCTGTTTATATATTATATTTATGATATGTTATATAAATAAAATATATGAAATACCTCCTATATAAATCCTATTTTCTTGCACCCGAAAACAATGGTTTCTTCCCCTTGGCATGAAAATAGTTCCCACCCATCATTCTTGAACACCCGAAGTCAGGTAAGGGATCCACATATTATGTTTTAAATTTTGTTAAACTCTTTTATCCTTAGGTATATACGGGTTTATATGTACATATATATATACCGTTTCAAATTTTTTGTTCTAAATCTTAACTCATGATTAATTTTTTATTATTTATTTTATAAAGTGTTTATAGAACACAACACTTGCAAGAGGATTCACGATTCAATTTTTATATGTAAACCCTTCTGATATAATTTTTTTACCCCATGGATATTTGTATATGTGTATGGTTCCATATCAACCCATTTTATAATTTCAAAAAAAAAGTCTGTATATTCATATAAATTTTTATACAACAATCCATTTCAGGATATGAACTTTAAAGGGTAATCCTTCATTTTTATGTTATGTTTTCAAAACATAAAACACATGCAAGGGGTCTAGTTCCTCATGTTTTTATTCTTTAACTATACCCTTATTTTTAATTCATGTATGTATTGTTATATAAATATATTACAATTGTGATTTCACAAAACCTATCCTTATTGAAATTAATCCATGGCTATAAAGATAGAAACTGTTGAAAATCTTGTTTTGGGTTGTCCAGGTCCCCAAACACACAATTTATATATATATATATATATATAAACATTTTTTTACATGAATACATATACATTTAGAATTCAGTTTTTCAAGTAATTGGTATGATGGTTTTCCATGTTCAAGTATTAATGTATTTTCTTGCCTGGGTGCACGTGTTTTAATATTTCTTTTATGGATAAACACATTATAGGAAACATTCCATGTTTTAATTGTTTCACTAGAAAATACCCTTTGTTTTTCTGTTCATGTTTTAATCTTATATAAAAATTAACATTTCATGGATCTAATGAGTGTTTCAATGCCAAATCATATCAACATGGTTTAGGAAAGGCCACATTCATAAGAGTTTAAATTCAATAGTTGATATTTCATGGGACAACTAATTATTTTATGTGTAATAGTTCTTATTACATGTGCATGAGTATGTTATTGTAGTTCATACACATCACTGTTAAATATGTAGCCAACAAGTACAGTTCTTTTTGGCATGAACCAATTATATTATGAACATGTATGTAAAAACGATTATGGAATAAGAATGTAAGTATAAGACCCTATGAAGGTGAGACCATGATAAGACATATGAGGAATGTATTGAACATAAAATGTTTTGATGGGTACGCCCAGAATTATACAGCGCTCCAATGCATTGTATAAGGCCCTGACCTTAAACATCTCTTAATATTGAATTAAATGAATAATTCACATTGAGGATCTTTTCAGGTTTATAGTTTTAGATAATTAGAACATAACTACTACACTACATCTCAAAATATTACAAAGTAGACACTTCTAATAAGTTTCCATAGAATAAAAAAACTCTTAAAAAGAAACATCTCTAGTTCCAAGTTTTATATAGCATGACTTTCCCTTTATCCCATCATTGACCCTATTCAACATTAGGTCCTGTGAAAAAATATTCAAAAAACTTGGGGTGAGCATAAAGAGCTCAGTAAGGGATACACAATGAATGAAAACTGTTAGTTTATCAAAACAACAAGTAAACCATGTATACATTATCAAAGTAATACTTTTCACCTTTATGAAGTAGTAAAAACTCTTCACTGAATAAAAGATCATTAATTACCCTTTTGTAACAAAAAGAATACCATAAAACCCATAAAAAGATCACATAACATATAAAGGTAACTTGGTACATAAACATACTTAAGTGGAATAACCATACGGCCAACTTCCACACATATCACTTAATGTAATAGCCATATGGCCAACTTCCATACATACTTAATGGAATAGCCATACAGCCGACATCCTTACCCAATGCATTGGAGGTTATAACTTAACCACCCGTCCTGGTATTCACAGCACCACCCGTCATATGGATTATCATGTAACCACCCGTCAAATGTCCAAGTACCATTATAAAAGTCATAAGACATAAAACAAATATAATGGGAAGAAACAATTTCCACACATTGATCACAATATATCACTTAAATATATTGAAATAACAAATCCATTATAAAAAACCATTTTCAATACAAAAATACATGAAGGAGTATATGTTATTTATTTCATTTTAAAGAAAACATTACGGCTTGTTCAGGAAGCCAAAGACCAAATAATACTTGCGGTGGCGGAAAAGGTCGTTGTCACCACGTACGTTAAAAGAAACATTCCTTTTTGTCGTTTAATAAAATCCTTCGTAGAAAAAGATTACTTTTGTATAAAAGTAAAATTCAAAGGGTTTTATACACTGTATAAAATATAGTTGTGTATAAAACTAAATATGCCTCAATGAAAGGAGATTGAGATGAAGTCCCATACCTCGGGTCCGACTTCACTCGATCGTTCTTTCATGTCCTGAATAATAAAATTGAGTTAATTTATATTTTCTTAAGAACCATTTTCAAGTTAATTATTCCTTATATATCACTTATTGCCATGTTATAAACATTATGTAACCATTTAAGTTAATAATGTTTGTTTTGTTGATATTTGGTTCTTAAGTCGAAAGTGGACATCTTACAATTACATGTTGTTGTTGTGGTTAAAGGTTCTTTATATCCAGAATGACATTCCTGATTTGGATATCATATATATCATATATATATAGAATATACATGTATTTATAAGATGACATAATCATTTAGAGGTAAGAAATGAAATGCACCGTTCATGGATAAGGTAAGCCGTACGTACACATGAACGCTACTTTCATTTCTATGTCAAATTAATGGAATTAAAGCTAAATTAGAGGTATATATATTTTAATTCCAGAATTATATTAATCATTTAGATGTAACATACATCATATATATCCATTATATATATGTACTTATAATAATACATTACATTTGGGGATAAGAAAGGAAATGCACCGTTCATGGAGACGATAACCCGTAGGTACGCATGAACGCTACTTTCATTTATATCTCATAATTTAATGGGAAAAATAATAATGATATATAGGTATATTATAATTCCAGTATAACATCATATATAATTGTAAATACCCGCAAATTTCAAGGAAAGATTTTTCTTAATTTTCTTTGGAATTTTACAAGAGCGCAGCTTCAGACGGCACCTGATTCCGAGGCCCGGTGTGCCCAGAATCAATTTCCGAAGTTTGGCTCGGGTACGTTCAGTGAACGGACGAGCGGGTTTTTCTATATTTTGAACCGGTGCCCGGAATCGAATTCTGAGGGCACCGATGAAATCACAGCGCCGGTATTTGCTTATAAACGCCTCTTCCGGAGTTGCGTTTGCTCAGACGTGGTTTTTAAATTTTGGGGCTTTAAGACAGAAATAAAATAAAATTTGTGTGACAACTTTATTTTATTTCACTTAAGCTGCTTGGAAGTCACTTGAAGGCCACTTGAACTGAGTTAAAGCGGATAGGGTGCTATCCGGAAATATCCTACCCTCTTGGTAGGATATTTGTGAGGCAGGGCCCGCACGAGCCCCGCCGTTTCTTTCGCTAAGTAACGCACCCGCGAAAACCCGTCAAAGTAACTGAAAAGTCAACCGACGCGTTTTCTTTAATTTCTTAACAGACCATTTAATTGGGCAGTTTATTTCGTGAATTAAATGGGCTGTTTCATTCGTTGAATTAATTCAACGAATTTAATGGGTCGTTACTTACGCGTTTTGCGTTTGTTGGCAAAATAATTAAATAGACAAACTTGTCTATATTGGAGGATCCTCCTGTTGTGCGAGATCCTCTAAACCTCCACTCTCCCCGCGAAAAACGCAAAGAACGCGAAGAACGCGAAGAACGCGAAGAACGCCGGAACCGTAATTCGACGACGCACGATCCGCGACGTCAACAAACTTTTCCGCGACCTTCTCCTTCTTCATCTACGGCGCCTCTTCTTCCGCGGCGGACCTACGATCAGCGGTTAAAGGTGAGAATCGAATCTTCTAATTATCCCCATTTTATAATTCGATATCAACGGATTTATATTAATTAAATCCGTTTGATCTTGATCCGGAGATCGTCGGCGCGACGTTTTTCCCACGGTGCGACGAACGTCTCCTCCGCAACGACGCGACGATCCCCTCCTTCCGCGACGAGCGATTCCGAGACGACCTCACGTCCGACGACGACAAGGTAAGGGATGTTGGAATATTTTATTCCCCGTGTTTATTCTTTTAAAATAAAGAACCTGATCTCCGAACAATTGTAATTTAATTAAAATTGTTGTTGATTATTTTCTTTTCCTCCCGTTGTTTATGACTAACGCGGAGGGTGCGGATCTAACGAACAAGACCCGACAACCCTCTGCCGATCTTTTGTTGTGCGGATTTGGCGGACGACGACGAACCGTGCGGCAAGGGCGATCCGTTGATCCCGCAGTGATGATCGGCCCCCGGGAGGAGCAATGGCGCAGACGGGTGGCAAAACGGTCCACCGGAGCAACTCGGGCGGCCCGCGGAAGGCGGCGGCGGCGCCGGCGGCGCCCGGCGTGCCGCCGTGGAGGAGATCCGCCGCGGCTGAAGCCGCGGCGGCGGCCCGGCCATGTCCGCGTGACAGGCGGCCCCCCGCGGGGCCGCGTTCCACCTAAGCCGCGGGTCAAACCCGCGGCGCCCCTTCGGCCGCTCGGCCGAAGCCGAGCCGGTCGGTCCGGTCGGCCGGGCCGGGTCGAACCGGTTCGGCCGACCCAGGGGTGGTTCGGGCCGGGTCGCCCCGGGCCCAGAACCCCCGTTTTCGGGCCTTCTTCGGTCTATTGCCCATATCTTCGGCCTGAGACCTCTGATTGACGAACCGTCAGCGGCTACGCGATCCTTGGATCGATACGGTCGTTTCGGTATATTATACTCAAGGTTTCGGAAGACTTTGTGTTCGGCCGGGTTGGTTCGTACACGAAACCAACCGGGCCCTCGGAGCGGAAACACTCATAACTTGAGCTACGGACGTCCGATCGACGTACCGTCAGCTGTGGTAGTTTCCTCTAAGTGAGACGGAACTTTTGGCTTACTCCGCCCGAGGATCGGATACAGGCGGAGTACGGTCGGGTTGGTTTTTCCCTAAAAACCAACCGGGCCCCTGGGACGAAAATGCCAATAACTCTCAGACCGGGCGTCCGATTGACGCGTCATCTGTTGCGTTGAGATCCTGTTGTCGATACGGAACTTTTGGATACATCAACTTCGGACTACGTGTCAGTTGATGTATCAGCCTCTCGGCTCGTGGAGCGGACCCTCCTAAACGAGCTCGCTGTGTGCGGGAACCCTAGCGCTGGCTGTGACTTCGACGACAGAGCAGAGATCCTCCGTGGACTGCGACGACGGTAGAGTAGAGATCCTCAGTGGACTGCGACGACGGCAGAGCAGAGATCCTTCGTGGACTGCAACGACGACTCTGCAGAGATCCTCAGTGGACTGCGTCGACTACTGCACTCAGCTATCCTACGTGGATCAGTGCTACAGGTTCTGTGTGAGCCCGATCCTATGTGGGTCCTTACTACCGGTTCTGTGTGAGCCACTGCCTACAGGTTCTGTGTGAGCCCGATCCTGTGTGGGTCTTTTGCGGGGGTTAGTACCTATCGATCCTTCGTGGGTCCGACGACTTAGATGGATCAGTGATCATCTTTGACGTCATCTGAAAAAGTATACCTGGTTGAGCTGAATCTTATGTTACTCTCCTTTGTAGTTTGTGTTGAACTATCCTTTGTGGATTTACTTTTTACTCTCCTTGTGGATTTGAGTCTTGCTTTCCTGCGTGGATTGAGTCGTTCTTCAGCTCGTGAGCAGAGCTAGAATTGGGGACTTAGGTATATGTATGGGCATATACCTAAGTCGAGTCAGATGTTACTTCGTGATTGCATCTTTCTTTTGTGCTATATCCTTTGTGGATTTCGGGAGACCTTCGGGGGTCTCGGGGTCCTTACTGAGTAGCTTATACTCACCCCTGCACGGGCTATGCCCGCACCTTGTTGTGTTGGATGCAGACGACGGACAACGCTGATCTCGGTTGGGGCGTGGAGCAGGACGGTACCTGGAGGTGGACCACTGGGCGGGACGTGCTCGGAGCGGACGTGGGACCCGAGGAGCCTGGAGGCTATCTGTACCCACCCTTCAGGTGGGATTGCCAGTGGACGACGCGAGGCCGCCGTCTTCTCTTCAGTTGCTGTTCTTTACTTTTTCAGTTGTACTTTCAGTTGGTCTTGTATTCCGCCCCCCTTTACTTTTATGCACTTGTAGTTACTTTCCGCTTGCTGACTCTGTGGTGGTTGTTACTTATAAAGGCAATGCCTTCCCTGTTTACCGGGATTTTACACCTTGGTGCTAGTCGCCAGCCCCTGGCCTATGGAAGGCGGGCTTGGGGTAGTCATGGCACGGGCCCCGAGGTCGGGTCGTGACAAATTGGTATCAGAGGAGTTCGGTTCTACCGCGAACTCTGATCTTTTCTATGTGAAGAAATAATGTTTAGCGTATTAAGTGTGGTTATCAATCCAGGGAGTCCAGTGTTGGTGCGGCGGCCGACGTATCCATACACCAGGACCCTGACTTCTGATTTCCGACTTAATGCACGAAAACATTGTTTGCGTGTGTGTTTCAAGGTTTTCTTTTGGATTACTTGTGTCAGCTCACCGGGTATACTGATCTGCTTCATGAAAGTCTCAAGTTTTCCTTGTGATTACTTGTTCCAGCTCACCAGGTATACTGTTCTGACTGTGGTGCTCTTGTTCAGGATGGCCCCGCTACGACAGCCAGCTAGGGTTTCGAGTGTAGGGCGCGACGGCAGCCCACCGAGCGACGAGGCCTCGGTGCAGGGCCCTTTGCCAGCAGTGGCACCGGTGGTAGCTTTACCCGCCGAGCCACCGATGCTACCAGTACCAAACGCTGACGATGCACGTCGCCTCAGGGCACTGAATGAGTTTCAGAGCCAGCGACCACCCAGGTTTCGCGGTGAGGAGGACCCCCAGGCCGCTGAGGACTGGCTAGATGCGGTGGTACGGATCTTTAGGCTAGTGAGGACACCAGCGGATCTCATGGTGATTCTCGCGGCGAGCCTCCTGCAGGCGGCGACAGGACGATGGTGGAGCTTGATGCTCCAGGTTCACGATGAGGCATCCTTTCTCTGGACGGACTTCGAGAGCCTCTTCCGCTCTGAGTTCGTCCCGGCCACCCTCCGAGCGGTGCGCATCCAGGAGCTTCTCCAGCTGTGCCAGGGCAGCATGACGGTCGCTCAGTACGCGGCGAGGTTCACCGACCTATCTCGCTACTCGACCGACATGGTACGAGACCCCTTTTTCCGGGCCCATACCTTCGAGCAGGGCTTGCAACAGGAGATTCGGGCGTCGCTGATCTCCCTTAGCATTCCGACCCAGGCGGGAGTGCTGGAGCGAGCCCTCCTGATCGAGAGCTTCCTGGCAGAGCCTTCTTCAGCGGCGAGACCTAGCGCAGGGCGGCAGGTAGCTGAGTCTTCGGCAGCAGGTAGCCGACGGATGACTCTCGGGTCCAAGCAGACCAGACCCCCACGCAGACGGCCTCAGGACACCGGCTCAACAGTGCGGGGCACACAGCGGAGTGCCAGCCTTCCGAGAGGCAGGCTGTGCTACTCCTGCGGCGGGTAGGGTCACATGGCTTGTGACTGCCCGACTCGCCGATCAGAGGAGCAGCAGACGGTGGAGGGGCCACCCAGGCAGAGGCAGAGGGTCGACCGTGGCGGTCCGCAGGGAGGAGGCGGATGAGGCAGAGGAGCTGGCCGAGCAGCGGGTGGTGGGCGACGCTTCCAGGCTCTACCCCCACCACCACCAGGAGGGCCACCTCGACCACAGGGAGCTGGCGGGCAGGGACAGGCCCAGCTCCAGGCAGTGGAGGCCTACGATCCCGTCATGCCAGAGAAGATTCGAGGTACGATCTGTGTCTATTACACCCTTGCTGCAGTACTTATAGACACATGAGCGAGTCACTCTTTCATAGCCTCTACCCTTGTTCGGAGCTCGGAGATTCCGACTGAGCTGTTGGCTCGATCCTTACGGCTAGAGACTCCTACGGAAGTAGACTCGACGATTACGCACTGGTGCCGGCAGTGTGAGCTTACTCTAGGAGGCGAGAGCTTTGGCTGGGATCTCCTTGTAGCGGCGTCGAGGCCTTACGACGTCATCTTGGGCATGGATTGGCTATCCACGGTTCATGCCCAGATCGACTGTTTTAGGTGCAAGGTGCGATGTGTTCGTACCGACGGGAGCAGGTTTACCTTCACCGGCGAGAAGGGAACCTTTGCAGCACAGGATGGACTTCTGCGGAGGAGAGTGCAGCCCATCTCTCATCAGTTGGCTAGCCTCATCCTAGGAGCAGTGGACGTGCGGAGTCCAGCTTTTCCTGCAGTGGTGGACCAGTACGTGGACGTCTTTCCCGACGACGTTCCAGGGCTACCTCCTCGTAGAGAGGTAGACTTTTACATCGACTTGTACACCGGGACAGCCCCGATATCTACTCCAGCATATCGGATGGCCCCCTCCGAGCTTCGGGAGCTGCGGGTACAGTTGGAGGACTTGCAGAGCAAGGGGTTTATCCGACCCAGTGTTTCACCCTGGGCTTCCCCGATTTTGTTCGCCAAGAAGGCGGACGGGAGCTTGCGACTGTGTGTCGACTATCGTCGCCTGAACCAGGTGACAGTGAGGAACAAGTATCCGCTGCCACGGATTGATGACCTCTTCGATCAGCTCAAGGGAGCGCGGTGGTTCTCGAAGATAGAACTCCGGTCAGGCTATCATCAGCTCAGAGTTCGAGACGAGGACGTGTAGAAGACGGCCTTCAGGTGTCGGTATGGCCATTATGAGTTCTTGGTTATTCCGTTCGGCGTAACCAATGCTCCAGTAGTGTTCATGAGCCTCATGAACAGGATCTTCCAGCCATACCTCGACCGATTTGTCGTGGTCTTCATTGACGACATTTTGGTATACTCGACGACTGAGGAGGAGCATGCCTACCACCTGAGAGTTGTGCTAGACATGCTCCGAGAGCACCAGATTTATGGCAAGCTCTCAAAGTTCTAGTTCTGGTTACATGAGGTCCACTTCTTGGGGCACGTCATCTCTGAGGCGGGAGTTGCAGTGGATCCCGCGAAGATCGAGGCAGTGCTAGCTTGGGAGCCACCCAGGAGCGTGACGGAGGTGCGGAGCTTCTTGGGCCTAGCCGGATACTATCGGAGATTCGTGCCAGACTTCTCCAGAGTTGCGGCACCACTCTCAGCGTTGACGAAGAAGGGGAAACCCTTCATGTGGTCAGACAGATGTTAGCAGAGCTTCCAGGAGCTGAGGCAGAGATTGACCAGCGCACCTATCTTGAGGTTGCCTGAGGAGGGAGTTGGATACGTAGTTTACTGCGACGCATCAGGGACTGGACTCGGGTGCGTCCTGATGTAGGAGCGGGCCGTGATCGCCTACGGATCACGTCAGATGAGGCCGTATGAGCAGAACTACGCCACTCATGACCTGGAGTTAGCAGTAGTGGTCTTCACTCTGAAGACTTGGCGGCACTATCTGATGGGCGAGCGCTTCACAGTCTTTTCTGACCACCAGAGTCTCAGGTATATCTTCTCTCAGAAGGACCTGAACCTGATACAGCGGAGATGGCTTGAGTTCCTCCAGGACTATGACTTTGAGATAGTCTATACTCCTGGGAAGGGGAACGTGGTAGCCGATGCCCTCAGCAGGAGGACGGGCATTCAGCTACTTGAGGAGGCGACAGAGCAGCTAGCCTCCTTACAGATATCCTTCGTGGATAGAGACGGAGCAGCCTTTCTTCAGTCTCTCACAGTCTCTCCTCCACTTCTACAGCGGGTCAGAGAGGCTCAGCGTGGGGACGCTGACTGTGAGACCCGGCGTGCACTGATATCCTCAGGTCAGGCGCCTGATGGCTTCTCCCTTGGAGCAGAGCACGACATCCTTCTCAGAGGACGTACCTTCGTACTAGTCGCTTTACGAGAGGAGGTGATAAGAGAGTTTCACACTTCTCCCTTGGCGGTGCATCCCGGAGTGGCGAAGATGTACCAGGATCTCAGACGACAGCACTGGTGGCCGGGCATGAAGAAAGCTGTGGCAGAGTTCGTTTCACGATGCCTCACCTGCCAGCAGGTGAAGGCAGAGCATCAGGTACCAGCAGGCTTGGTACAGCTCTTGGAGGTCCCGGAGTGGAAGTGGGGTGGCATATCTATGGACTTCGTGACTGGACTTCCACGCACTTCCATAGGTCACGACTCCATTTGGGTGATTGTCAACCGACTCACCAAGTCGGCACACTTCTTACCCATCAGATAGCAGGGCTCAGTGGAGAGCTTGTGACGTCTTTACGTCCAGGAGATCGTACGGCTTCACGGTGTGCCATCGTCTATCGTCTCCGATCGAGATGCTCGTTTCACTTCCCGGCTTTGGAAGGGGTTGCAGGATGCGTTCGGGACGCAGCTCCATCTGAGCACAGCCTTCCACCCTCAGACGGATGGTCAGACAGAGAGGACCATACAGACACTCGAGGACATGCTCCGTGCATGTGTTCTCGACTTTGGTCGCAGCTGGGAGGACCACCTACCCTTGGTGGAGTTCGCGTACAACAACAGCTACCACTCCACCATCGGGATGGCACCATACGAGGCGTTGTACGGCAGACCCTGCAGATCACCGTTGTGCTGGACAGACCCTGGGGAGTCAGCACTCGTGGGACCAGAGATGGTCCGAGCCACAACAGAGAAGGTCCAGATCATCCAGGAGAGGATGAGGACAGCTCAGAGCCGGCAGAAGTCTTATGCCGACAGGAGGCGGAGGCCACTAGAGTTCGAGGATGGCGACCACGTCTTTTTGCGTGTCTCACCTCGACGTGGTTTACGGAGATTTGGCCGAGGCGGAAAGTTGTCTCCACGCTTCATCGGGCCTTTCCAGGTCCTCAGCAGGATAGGAGAGGTGGATTATCGCCTGGCTCTACCACCTCAGTTGCACCGGGTGCACGACGTCTTCCACGCGTCTTAGCTGAGGAGATACGTGCACGACCCGACGCACATCATCGACTTTGGGGAGCTGGACGTGGACGATGTGGCGACTTTTGCAGAGGTCCCAGTGGAGATCGAGGATCGACAGGAGCGGGTCCTACGTGGGTGGTCGATTCCTCTTGTGCGCGTCAGATGGCAGCACGGGAACCTCCAGGAGAGCACTTGGGAGCGGGAGGCTCAGATGCGTGCTCAGTACCCCCATTTGTTCCCCTAGTTTTTGATGTATCTTTACGGGGACGTAAAGCCCTGAGGTGGGAGTAATGTAAAGACCCGCAAATTTCAAGGAAATTTTTTTCTTAATTTTCTTTGGAATTTTACAAGAGCGCAGCTTCAGACGGCACCTGATTCCGAGGCCCGGTGTGCCCGAAATCAATTTCCGAAGTTTGGCTCGGGTACGTTCAGTGAACGGACAAGCGGGTTTTTCTATCTTTTGAACCGGTGCCCGGAATCGAATTCTGAGGGCACCGATGAAATCGCAGCGCCGGTATTTGCTTAGAAACGCCTCTTCCGGAGTTGTGTTTGCTCAGACGTGGTTTTTAAATTTTGGGGCTTTAAGACAGAAATAAAATAAAATTTGTGCGACAACTTTATTTTATTTCACTTAAGCTGCTTGGAAGTCACTTGGAAGCCACTTGAACTGAGTTAAAGAGGATAGGGTGCTATCCGGAAATATCCTACCCTCTTGGTAGGATATTTGTGAGGCAGGGCCCGCACGAGCCCCACCGTTTCTTTCGCTAAGTAACGCACCCGCGAAAACCCGTCAAAGTAACTGAAAAGTCAACCGACACGTTTTCTTTAATTTCTTAACAGACCATTTAATTGGGCTGTTTATTTCATTAATTAAATGGGTTGTTTCATTCGTTGAATTAATTCAACGAATTTAATGGGTCGTTACTTACGCGTTTTGCGTTTGTTGGCAAAATAATAAAATAGACAAACTTGTCTATTTTGGAGGATCCTCCTGTTGTGCGAGATCCTCTAAACCTCCACTCTCCCCGCGAAGAACGCGAAGAACGCGAAGAACGCGAAGAACGCGAAGAACGCGAAGAATGCCGGAACCGGAATTCGACGACGCACGATCCGCGACGTCAACAAACTTTTCCGCGACCTTCTCCTTCTTCTTCTACGGCGCCTCTTCTTCCGTGGCGGACCTACGATCAGCGGTTAAAGGTGAGAATCGAATCTTCTAATTCTCCCCTTTTTATAATTCGATATCAACGGATTTAAATTAATTAAATCCGTTTGATCTTGATCCGGAGATCGTCGGCGCGACGTTTTTCCCGCGGTGCGACGAACGTCTCCTCTGCAACGACGCGATGATCCCCTCCTTCCGCGACGAGCGATTCCGCGACGACCTCACGTCCGACGACGACAAGGTAAGGGATGTTGGAATATTTTATTCCCTGTGTTTATTCTTTTAAAATAAAGAACCTGATCTCCGAACAATTTTAATTTAATTATAATTGTTGTTGATTATTTTCTTTTCATCCCTTTGTTTATGACTAACGCGGAGGGTGCGGATCTAACGAACAAGATCCGGCAACCCTCCGCCGATCTTTTGTTGTGCGGATTTGGCGGACGACAAAGAACCGTGCGGCAAGGGCGATCCGTTGATCCCGCAGTGAAGATCGGCCCCCGGGAGGAGCAACGGCGCAGACGGGAGGCAAAACGGGCCACCGGAGCAACTCCGGCGGCCGGAAGCGGCGGCGCCCGACGCGCCGCCGTGGAGGAGATCCACCGCGGCTGAAGCCGCGGCGGCGGCGGCTAGTTCCGCGGCCGCGCGAAACCGGGGAGGGACGCGGCGGCCCGGCCGCGTCCGCGTGACAGGTGGCCCCCCGCGGGGCCGCGTTCCACCTAAGCCGCGGGTCAAACCCGCGGCGGCCGGTTCCGCGGCCGCGCGGAACCAGGGAGGGACGCGGCGGCCTGGCCGCGTCCGCGTGACAGGCGGCCCCCCGCGGGGCCGCGTTCCACCTAAGCCGCGGGTCAAACCCGCGGCGCCCCTTCGGCCGCTCGGCCGAAGCCGAGCCGGTCGGTCCGGTCGGCCGGGCCGCGCCCAGGCCGGACCGGACCCGGCCTAGCCGGGTCGGGCCGGGTCGGGGCGACCCGGTTCGGCCGACCCAGGGGTGGTTCGGGCCGGGTCGCCCCGGGCCCAGAACCCCCGTTTTCGGTCCTTCTTCGGTCTTTTGCCCATATCTTGGGCCTGAGACCTCTGATTGACGAACCGTCAGCGGCTACGCGATACTTGGATCGATACGGTCGTTTCGTTATATTATACTCAAGGTTTCGGAAGACTTTGGGTTCGGCCGGGTTGGTTCGTACACGAAACCAACCGGGCCCTCGGAGCGGAAACGCTCATAACTTGAGCTACGGACGTCCGATCAACGTACCGTCAGCTGTGGTAGTTTCCTCTAAGTGAGACAGAACTTTTGGAATACACCGCCCGAGGATCGGATACAGGCGGAGTACGGTCGGGTTGGTTTTTCCCTAAAAACCAACCGGGCCCCTGGGACGAAAATGCCAATAACTCTCAGACCGGGCGTCCGATTGACGCGCCGTCTGTTGCGTTGAGATCCTGTTGTCGATACGGAACTTTTGGATACATCAACTTCGGACTACGTGTCAGTTGATGTATCAGCCTCTCGTCTCGTGGAGCGGACCCTCCTAAACGAGCTCGCTGTGTGCGGGAACCCTAGCGCTGGATGTGACTTCGACGACAGAGCAGAGATACTCCGTGGACTGCGACGACGGCAGAGCAGAGATCCTCAGTGGACTGCGATGACGGCAGAGCAGAGATCCTTCATGGACTGTGGCGACGACTGTTCAGAGATCCTCAGTGGACTGCGTCGACTACTTCACTCAGTGATCCTACGTGGATCAGTGCTACAGGTTCTGTGTGAGCCCGATCCTAGGTGGGTCCTTACTACCGGTTCTGTGTGAGCCACTGCCTACAGGTTCTGTGTGAGCCGGATCCTGTGTGGGTCTTTTGTGGGGGTTAGTACCTATCGATCCTTCGTGGGTCCGACGACTTAGATGGATCAGTGATCATCTTTGACGTCATCTGAAAAAGTATACCTGGTTGAGCTGAATCTTATGTTACTCTCCTTTGTGGTTTGTGTTGAACTATCCTTTGTGGATTTACTGTTTACTCTCCTTGTGGATTTGAGTCTTGCTTTCCTGCGTGGATTGAGTTGTTCTTGAGCTCGTGAGCAGAGCTAGAATTGGGGACTTAGGTATATGTATGGGCATATACCTAAGTCGAGTTAGATGTTACTTCGTGATTGCATCTTTCTTTTGTGCTATATCCTTTGTGGATTTCAGGAGACCTTCGGGGGTCTCGGGGTCCTTACTGAGTAGCTTATACTCACCCCTGCACGGGCTATGCCCGCACCTTGTTGTGTTGGATGCAGACGACGGACAACGCTGATCTCGGTTGGGGCGTGGAGCAGGACGGTACCTGGAGGTGGACCACTGGGCGGGACGTGCTCGGAGCGGACGTGGGACCCGAGGAGCCTAGAGGCTATCTGTACCCACCCTTCAGGTGGGATTGCCAGTGGACGACGCCAGGCTGCCGTCTTCTCTTCAGTTGCTGTTCTTTACTTTTTCAGTTGTACTTTCAGTTGGGCTTGTATTCTGGCCCCCTTTACTTTTCTGCACTTGTAGTTACTTTCCGCTTGCTGACTCTGTGGTGGTTGTTACTTATAAAGGCAATGCCTTCCCTGTTTACCGGGATTTTATGCCTTGGTGCTAGTCGCCAGCCCCTGGCCTATGGAAGGTGGGCTGGGGGTAGTCACGGCACGGGCCCCGAGGTCGGGTCGTGATAATAATAACTTTAAATCCATCCTTTATACGTGCCACATATGGCTTTAACGAATCAAATCACTTTGAGGTGCGGTAGTCCGCACTTCCTTAAATGAAGATATCGTGTTTACCCATAATGGAAACCATAAAGTTTTGCCCAAAATGAAAAATAAAGTAGAATAAAGGAAAAATGAACATAATATATATCTTATATAAATAGAGTGACATCTTAATGGCCACCATTAAAGGTGTTTAAAAGAATGTTGAACAATCATCGTTTCAGGGGGCAGAAATTCGCCATCCACAGAAACAGTATGTTCTTTAACCATTAGATGTATGTGTGTGTAAGTGTAGCTCGAATCCTTCTTATAACAACATCCTAGTATATGTAAGATACTGTTTTTGATAAAAAATAAATAAATAAAAATAGTTTAGGGGGTTGGAGAAGCAAAATAAATCAAAAGAACACAAGTGAAGACATCACCTTAAAATTGGGTAACTCTCTTAGATTTGAGCTCAAAGGATTCCTTGGGAAGAATTCTGCCCAACGTGAGGCTTCAAGGAGTAAGAGAGGGATGTGGAGAGACAAACTAGGTAGGGGTTGTCTGAGCCAATGTCTTTGGATGTGTGGGTAAAGAGGTTGAGGTGGGGACCATTTATAAGAGGAGAGGAGGGGCACTGTTGGAAAGTAAAGAAAAGTTACTTTATTTTAAAATGAGATTCAGATTTAAGAGGTCCCACATTGATATAATTCGAGGATATGGTGACATGGGTTCAAAAAATAACCATCCAATAGGTTTTGGAAATGTGTAGGTCATAGAATTTACATTATATTTTCATTTTATTTAAATCCTTTATTAATGAGGTAATCGCTGCATCATCATGATGACATAAATAATTTAATATATTTAATTTCTAAAAATTATAAAAAAATACAATGATATATTACATGTTTTTATCTTTCTAACTAATATTTATAGTCAAAACTCTAACTTTTATAAGCCCATGTAAAAATTGTTTTAGTAAATCATTTCATGTTTGTGTTATTTTTAATTTAACATTAAATAAAAAGTTATTTATGTCATTTCAAACCAAAGTGGCTCCATGGGGTCCCCAAGTTGACCCATGGGTTTTCATGGTCGGCCATGACACATACCATGAGGGTAGGACATGTGTCAAGCTCATCTCATATTATTAAAACATTATTTTTACCTTAAACTACACTAATTACCTCTAATCACATTATGAACTTAAAGGTTACTATTCACCAAAAAATTATTTTAATCTCATTGAACCACATATTACATCTTAATGACAACCATGTATTTCGGATTTTTGAAAATCAAATCACCGATGTGACAAAGATTCATTTAAACAAAAAATCAGTTTCTTTAACTACAACTTAGTGGTTCTACTATTCATAAAAAATTGACGATTTTCAGAAAAATACCAAAACATCACCCTAAGATATATTTGATATTCTGAATTCAAAAATGATGTCTATTTTAAAAAATTCAAATAATATAAGTTACATTAATTAATTTAATAATTAATTCCCGTTTTCATGAAAATAGCGTGTTTTTATGAAACAATAAGTATCAAAAAATTGACACTAGTTTAAGTCTAATTTCAAAGTAATATTGATTCCAATGAACACAATTGGATTAAATGGTAAAAATATATTCTAATTTCACTTTAAAACCAATTCAAAAGATAATGAAATCATATAAATAAATTAGATTAAAAAGTGGTTTTGAATTAAAATACAACATTTTTTCACTATTCATTAAAAAATGAACTTTATTGGAAAAATACCAAAAATTCACACAATGTAAATTTTTATGTCCCAATCATAAAGAATATGTTTATTTTGACAAAAAATGCTTTTAAAATTGTCAAAAGATAGATTTAGAAATGGTTCTCCATAAAAAGGCAGTAAAATAATCTTTTAAAAATATTAGTGTATTTCATGCTTAAGATTGGATTTATTTTCATTTTAAGCATCTAAAACACTATCTAATTTATTAATAGGAATAGGTAAAAGTATCTATTATTAATTACTTACATGGGATGTTACAACCTTCCCCCCTTTAGAAAATTGTGTCCTCGCAATTTATTTACTTATCAAATAAGTGGGGGTATTTATCCCTCATTGCATTTTCAGATTCCCATGTTGCCTCTTCAATCATATGGTTTTACCACAAAACCATTACCTGATGAATCACCTTATTCCGTAACACCTGCCCTATGGTCAAGAATCTGGACCGGTTGTTCCTCATAAGATATGTTCTCTTCCAGCTGAACTACCTCTTGACTCAAAACATGAGATGGATCTGGCATATACTTTCTCAGCATCGAAACATGAAAAACATTGTGTACCTAAGACAAACTCGGAGGTAATGCCACTCAGTATGCAACTGATCCAACTCTCTCCAAAATTTCATATGGTCCAATGAACCTTGGACTCAGCTTTCCTTTCTTACCAAATCTCATCACACTTTTCCATGGAAAAAAACCTTGAGAAAAACATGATCACCTACCTCGAAAGATAGATCCTTCCTCCGGTTATCCGCATAACTCTTCTGCCTGCTCTGATCTTTTCTCAAGTGTTTCTGAATCAACTGAACTTTTTCTACCATCTCATATACCAATTTTGGTCCCATCAGCTTCCATTCACCCACTACATCCCAAAATTCTAGAGTTCAACACCGCTTCCCATATAATTCCTTAAATGGTGCCATATGTATACTGGAATTAAAACTTTTATTATTAGAAAACTCAACCAAGGAAAGATGTTGGTCCCAACTTCCCTGATAATCCATCGAACAAGCTTGTAGCATATCCTCCAAGGTATGAATTGTTCGTTCTGACTGCCCATCTGATTGTGGATGAAAAGCTATACTAAAATTTAATTCAGTACCCAACGACTTTTGAAGGCCTTTCCAAAATTTAGAAGTAAACCTGGGATCACGATGAGACACAATGGAGAGAGGAAATCCATGTAACCTGACTATCTCATTAAGATACAAAGGGGAATGTTGATCTAGTGAAAAAGTATCTCGTATAGAAAGGAAATGAGCAGATTTAGTCAAGCGATCAACAATAACCCAGATTTCATTATTACCTCAAGATGTCCTCGGTAATCCCACAACAAAGTCCATGGATATGTTTTCCCATTTCCACTCTGGCCCTGGTAAAGGCTGAAGCATCCCTTTCGGTAATTGCCGCTCTGCTTTAACCTACTGACAAGTAAACACTTCACAGTAAAATCAGCAATATCTCTTTTCATTCCATCCCACCAGTAATGCTCCCGCAGATCCCTGTACATCTTAGTACTTCCAGGATAAACTGAAAATGGGGAACTATGAGCCTCACATAACAACTCATTCTTCAACTGTGAATCACTAGGGACACATAATGTCTTCCCAAACCTCAAAACACAGTCATTATCAATGTTGAATTCAGACAACTTACCCTTCTGAACTAGCTCTGCCTTTTTCTACAACTCATTGTCTTCCCTTTGTGCTTGCTTAATTCTGTCTGATAGGGATGATCTCATTGATACCTGAAACAAAACAGAAGAAATTCTTGCACCAAAAACTTCTATGCCAAAGTTCATCAAATCAAAAACCAAAGGATCTTGTTCCAAACGTAGCATGGTTAATGAAGCATTACTTTTTCGACACAAATAATCGACAACTTTATTTTCTTTTCCCGGATGGTAGTGAATTGTAAAATCATAATCCTTGATTAATTCCAGCCATCTCCTCTGTCCCATGTTCAATTATTTCTGAGTGAATATATACTTTAAACTTTTTTGATCAATATATATTTCACACTTTACTCCATTCAAATGATGCCTCCAAATTTTTAATGAAAAAAACAATAGCAGCTAGTTACAAATCATGTGTAGGGTAATTTACCTCAGGCGTTTTCAACTGACGTGAAGAATAAGCAATTACCTGATCATTCTGCATAAGGACACAACCAAGTACCTTCAACAAAGCATCACTGTATATAACAAACTCACCATTCCTGGAAGGAAGTGCCAAAACTGGAGCATTCACCAATCTTCTTTTCAACTCCTAAAAACAATAATCACATTCATTTTTCCAGATGAACTTAACACCCTTACGAGTTAGCTTAGTCATTGTACTAGATAACTGTGAAAACTTTTCAACAAACCATCGATAGTAACCTGCCAAACCAAGAAAACTATGGATCTCAGTTATATTTGTGGGTCATGTCCATTCTTCAACAACTTTTTTTAGAAGGATCAACAGTTATTCCATCTTTTGAAACAATGTGACCCAGGAGAGAAATTTTTTGTAACCAAAACTCACACTTGCTGAATTTTCCATATAGTTTATTTTCTTTTAAGGTTTGCAAGATAACCCATAAATGAATTTCATGCTCCTCTTTACTTTTAGAAAACACCAAAATATCATCAATGAAAACAACCACAAACTTATCCAAGAACTCATGGAAAATTCTATTCATAAGGTCCATGAATACAGCAGGTTCATTGGTTAACCCAAAATACATAACTACAAATTCATAATGGCCATATCTAGTACGGAACACAGTATTCAGAACGTCTGCTTATTTTACTTTCAACTGATGGTACCCCGACCTCAAGTCAATCTTTGAAAAATATTGATCTCCCTGGAGCTAATCAAACAAATCATCAATATGAGGAAAATGATATTTTATCGTAACAGTAATATTATTCAAGGCTCTATAATCAATCCAAAGTCTCATTGATCCATCTTTCTTTTTAACAAACAAGACATGAGAACCCCATGGTGATGTACTAGGTCGAATGAAACCTTTATCTAATAAATCCTGCAATTGCTTCTTTAACTCTAAAATTTCAACTTCAGCCATTTGATAAAGGGGTTTTGAAATTGGCTTAGAATCAGGAACTAAGTCAATAGTAAATTCAACTTCCCGATCATGAATAATACCAGGCAACTCATCATGAAAAACATCAAGATACTCATTTACCAATGGCACATCATTATTCTAAACAATTCCTTTATTTTCAACAATATGTGCAAGGTAACATTCATTTCCATGTTTTACTAGTTTCTCAACTTCCTGATATGTTATCAAAATCAAGGGTTCATTCTTGTACACAAACTAAAAATCTTTCTGAAAAGAAACCATTTTAGCTCTGCAGTCAATCATAGCATGATAAATAGAAAGGCAATCCATGCCCAAAATAACATCAAACTCTACTAGAGGAAAACAATAAGGTTTGCTGGTAGATTCTTTCCACACACAAAGATAGGAAGGTTATTATAATTCATTTTTGTCTCATCGTTCCCTCCTGGTGTTTTTACCATAAGTTCAGGATTCATATCTTGAGATGGAATTTCCAATTTAATAGAAAGCTTCTCATAAATGAAAGAGTGTGTAGAACCTGAATCAAACAACACATTGGCATAATCTGAACAAACAAACAGTGTACCTGATACCACTTCATTTGATGGCCCAACATCTGCTGAAGTTGTTGAAAAGGATTTCACCACCCCTTTCTGCTTGTAGTCTAGCTACTTGCCCCCAGTCGAGTTCTATGTTAGACACTCATTTGCACAATGACCCATGTCATTACACTTAAAACATCTTACCGTTGGCTTTTCATTGCTTCCTTGATCATCTTCCTTATAGTTACGAGCAATATGACCAGACTTACCACACCGAAAGCACTTACCAGACTTGGATAAACATTCTCCAGGATGCATTTTACCACACTTCTCACAGGATGGATATTTGGTTTTCTTACCTCCTTACTTCTTTGATGAATTCTTCCCCTTTTCCTGCCAACTGGACCTCTTATTCTGTTGTTTGTTATAGAACACCTGATCCTTAGTAAACTCCATTTCCACCTTCTCCGCACATCGAACAAGTTTTTCATAACTTTTTAACTCACGAGAAGCTAAAGCCCTTCGATACTTTGGCTTTAACTCTGAGTAAAAACGTATATTTTACAATCAAGATCTCGTATGAAGTTTGGAGCACACCTTGCCAATCTAGTGAACTTTGCTTCATAAGAAGCCACTGAATCATCCTCATGCCTCAATTCTAGGAACTGTTTTTCCATCCTAAGACGAACCACCTTAGGAAAATATTTCTCAAGAAACATACCTTTGAATTCGTCCCAGTAAAGATCCTCAATCTCATCCCTATCCCTGATATTTTTCACCCTCGACCACCACTGATCAGCTTCACCTTCAAAATGGTAAACAACAAGACTAACCTTTTGATGTTCTGAACATCCCATGACATCAAAAATCTTCTCCAGTGCTTTAATCCACCCTTCAGCTTGCACGAGGTCAGATGATCCTTTGAATGATGGGGTATGTTGCCTCATGAAATGTTCCACCACTGACATGTTCCTCTGCGGTTGATCTGGATGATCTCGTGCATGGATAACAACACCATTTATAGCCTGAGTCAACTGTGTCATCACTGCAACAAACTGTTCAGTTCCGATTCTGACCATCTCAAGTTTCTGATTTGGAAGGTGGTCTTCCCCCTGATGTCGTCCCAACATAGCTTCTTTGTTTCCTCTGCGGAAAACCATTCTGGACATAGAAATATCTTAGGCGAAGCAACATGGTAATCTTTAAATGCTATATCATTTCAGTCATACCATAAATTAACTTATAATTTATCAATTTTCTAACTCCTAAAGATGTCTAAACCGACCTTTGATACCAACTATAATGCCCCGAACTTAAACATCTCTTAATATTGAATTAAATTAATAATTTACATTGATGATCCTTTTAGGATTAGAGTTTTAGATAATTAGAACATAACTACTACATCTCAAAAGATTACAAAGTAGACACTTCTACTAAGTTTCCATAGAATAAAAAAAAACTCTTAAAAAGAAACATGTCTAGTTCCAAGTTTTATATAGCATGACTTTCCCTTGATCCCATCCTTGACCCTATTCCACATTAGGTCCGGTGAAAAACATTTTAAAAAAACTTGGGTTGATCATAAAGTGCTCAGTATAGGATACACAAAGAATGAAAACTGTTAGTTTATCAAAATAACAAGTAAAACATGTATACTTTATCAATGTAATACTTATCACCTTTATGAAGTAGTAAAAACTCTTCAACGAATAAAAGATCATTACATACCCGTTTGTAACCAAATGATTACCATAAAACCCATAAAAAGATCACATAACATATAAAGGTAACTTGGGTCATAAACATACTTAAGTGGAATATCCATATGGTCGACTTCCACACATATCACTTAATGGAATATCCATACGGACAACTTCCATACATACTTAATGGAATAGCCATACGACCAACTTCCATACCCAATGCATTTGAGGTTATAACATTACCACCCGTCCTGGTATTCACGGCACCACCCGTCTTATGGTTTATCACGTAACCACCCATCAAATGACCAAGTACCATTATAAAAATTATAAGACATAAAACAAATATAATGGAAATAAAACATTTCCACACTTTGATCACAATATATCACTTAAATATATTGAAATAACAAATACATTATAAAAAACCATTTTCAATACCAAAATACATGAAGGAGTATATGTTATTTTTTTCATTTTAAAAAAAACATTACGGCTTGTTCAGGAAGCCAAAGACCAAATAATACTCGCGGCGGCGGAAAAGGTCAATGTCATCGCGTATGTTAAAAGAAACATTCCTTTTATTCGTTTAGTAAATCTCTTCGTAGAAAAATATTCCTTTTGTATAAAAGTAAAAGTAAAAGGGTTTTATACACCGTATAAAATATAGTTGTGTATAAAACGAAATATGCCTCAATGAAATGAGATTGAGACGAAGTCCCTTACCTCGGGTCCGACTTGACTCTATCATTCTTTAACATCCTGAATAACAAAATTGAGTTAATTTCTATTTGTTTAAGAACCTTTTTCAAGTTCATTATTCCTTTTATATAACTTATTTCCATGTTATAATCATTATGTAACCATTTAAGTTAACAATGGTTGTTTTGTCGATATTTGGTTCTTAAGTCGAAAGTCGACTTCATACAATTACATGTTGTTCGTGTGGTAAAAGGTTCTTTATATCCAGAATGACATTACTGATTTGGATATCATATATATCATATATATCTAGCATATAAATTTATTTATAATATCACATAATCATTTATAGGTATGAAATGAAATTCACCGTTCATGGAGACGGTAAGCCGTACGTATGCATGAACGCTACTTTCATTTCTATGTCATATTAATGGAATTAAAACTAAATGAGAGGTATGTATATTTAAATTAAAGAGTTATATTAATCATTTATATGTAACATAAATCATATATATCCATTATATATATGTATTTTTAATAGTACATTACATTTGGGGAAACGAAATGAAATGCACCCTTCATGGAGACGGTAAGTCGTGGGTACGCATGAACGGTACTTTCATTTCTATCTCAAAATTTAATGGGAAGAAATAATAATGATATAGAGGTATATTATTATTCCAGTATAACATCATATATAATAACTTTAAATCCATCCTTTATACGTCCCACAAATGGCATTAACGAATCAAATCACTTTGAGGGGGCGGTAGTCCGCACTTCCTTAAATGAAGATATCGCATTTACCCATAATGGAAACCATAATGGTATTCCCAAAATGAAAAATACAGAAGCATATGGTATACATAAACATAATATATATCATATATAAATAGAGTGACATCTTAATGGCAACCATTAAAGGTGTTTAAAAGAATGTTGAACAATAATCGTTTCGGGAGGCAGAAATTCGCCATCCACGGAAACAGTATGTTATTTAACCATTAGATGTAGGTGTGCGTAATTTTAGCTCGAATAATTATTATAAAGACATCCTAGTATATGTAAGATACTGGTGTTGTTACAAAATAAATGAATAAAAATAGTTTAGGGGGTTGGAGAAGGAAAATAAAACAAAAGAACACAAGTGAAGACATCACCTTAAAATCGGGTAACTCTCTTAGATTTGAGATCAAAGGCTTCCTTGGGAAGCCTTCTTCCCAAAGTGAGGCTTCAAGGAGTAAGAGAGGGATGTGGAGAGACAATATGGGCAGGTTTTGATAGAGGCAAAGGCTTTTGAAGTGTGGTTAAAGAGGTAGAGGTGGGGGCCTTTTATAAGAGGATAGGAGGGGCACTCATGGAAAGTAAAGAAAAGTTACTTTATTTTAAAATGAGATTCGGAATTAAGAGGTCACAAATTGATATAATTCGAGTATAAGGTGATAATAGTTCTAAATATATCCATAAAATAGGTTTTGGACATGTGTAGGTCATAGATTTTACATTATCTTTTCATTTTATTTAAATCCTTTATTAATGAGGTAAATGATGCATCATCATGATGTCATAAATAATTTAATATATTTAATGTATAAAAATTATAAAACAAATATAATGATGTAGGAAATCTTTTTAGCTTTCTAATTAATATTTATAGTCAAAAATATGACTTGTATAACCCCATATAAAAATTGTTTTAGTAAAACATCTCAGGTTTGTGTCATTTTTACTTTAACATTAAATAAAAAGTTATTTATGTCATTTCCCAACCAAAGTGGCTCCATGGGTTCCCCAAGTTGACCCATGGATTATCTTGGTCGGCCATTACACATCCAATGAGGGTAGAACATGTGTCAAGCTCATCTCATATTATTAAAACATTATTTACCTTAAACTACACTAATTACCTCTAATCGCGATTAAGAACTTAAAAGTTACTATTCACCAAAAAATTATTTTAATCTCATTGAACCACATTTTACATCTTAATGAAAACCATGTATGTCAGATTTTTGAAAATAAAATCACAGAAGTGACAATGTTTCATTTAAATGAAAAATCTGTTTCTTTAACTACCAAATAGTGGTTTCACTATTCATCAAAAATTGATGTTTTCCAAAAAAATACCAAAACATCACCCTAAGCTATATTTGATATTCTGAATTCAAAAATGATGTATATTTCACAAAATTCAAATCATATAATTCACATTAATTAATTTAATAATTAATTCCCGATGTCATGACAAATAGCGTGTTTTTATGAAACAATAAGTATCAAAAGATTGACACTAGTTTAAGTCCAATTTCAAAGTGAAATTGATTCCAATGACCACCATTGGATTAAATGGTAAATATATATTCTAATTTCACTTTAAAACCAATTCAAAATATAATCTAATCATATATATAAATTAGATTAAAAAGATGTTTTGATTTAAAATACAACATTTTTCACTATTCATTAAAAAATGAACTTTATCGGAAAAATACCAAAAATTCACACAAAGTTAATTTTGATATCCCAGTCATAAATAATAAGTTTATTTTGACAAAAATATCTTATAAAATTGTAAAATGATTGATATAAAAAAAATTTTCCATAAAAAGGAAGTAAAACAATCTTTTAAAAATATTAGTGTATTTCATTCTTAAGATTGGATTTATTTTCATTTTAAGCCTCTAAAACACTATCTAATTCATTAATAGGAATAGATAAAAATATCTATTATTAATTACTTACTTGGGATGTTACACATTTGGTAAATTAGTGAACCCTCATGAGTTAAATGAAATGATTCGTGAACATGATGTAGGCTTTGTTCACAATTATTTGTGGTAGTTAACCACAATGATGATGGGTTTTTACCAGAATGGTCTTGGAAAAAGACCTTAAAAATGTCCCACATTATACATTTCCTCACTATGGAATAGTAAATGGTAATACAAGGGATCGTGGATCCTTAATTAAGAATATTTTATTATTATAAGGCATAATCAAGTGTGAAAATGGCATGTTATACAAGGGAAGAGTATCTAATTTTTAAGTCATATGAATCTATTTTTATGCTTTAATGAATCATGATATGAATTCTTATACTCTTAATAAAGATTTAAGAGTTTAATTGACTATGTTTCCAATTATGAACAGCTCATCTCTTATATACACATGCGCACTATGTTTCACATTTTGTAGAAAGCACAGTTATCTTTTAGTAAAATGTTGTTTTGAAAAAATGTATGCAAGTAAACGCAGAAAATAATAACAGTGTGCCTCAAGATGTTAAGTATCACTCTTTAGAATGGTTTTATGTTTGTTTTTTTGGTAGTTTTTTTAATGTTTAATTTTCTCCAAATGTTTTAAAACCCCTTACTGTGAATTTTAATGCTCACCCTAAGTTTAAATTTATGTTTCATAGGTTTGTATTAGTTGTGCTCAATCCTCAAGTACTCTTTGTGTTGAAACCTTGTTGACGCATAACCCTACCATGTTTTATGAAGATTTACTTCAATAGCATTTGATTTTCCAAGAACGCAAACTGAGACGATCCTCTATATTTAGAAAAGATGTCAAATTTCCTTTTTTTTGTAAGCCTATTTTTATAAAACAAATAGCACACCATGTTTTAGGAACCGATTTCAGTCTTCTGGGGTCGGGGTCATGACAGTTGGTTTCAGAAGATCGGTTTAGGGAAAGCCTAGAAAATTAGAGAAACCGTAAATTACTTTCATCATATTATGAAAAATCATTCCCAATATTTCAAATAGTTGACGAATCATGCCCTCTGTCTCTTCTAACAGATGTATTAGTGACAATAGTGGGAAAGTCATGTGTAGAAATTGATGATATGTTTTATAATAATATTTCTATCATGCATAACCCTTTAACGTGTATCTAATTATCCTTGTGTACTTCAACATCAACGAGGAGAAGAACTCGACTATATTTTTATGATACATTCCCAATTTCAATGTTTAATTTTTTTACTCTATCTAATAATGCTTCCTATCGAGAGAACATCGAATAGGCTGCACAAGGGAGTGACTTCCGAGCATCATACCTTTGTCAAATTTTGACCTACGGTCTCTGTTGTCATGTTATGGACTATGAAGCTCTCAGGGACAAGCCTACTCATTTACACTATCAATATGTAGTTCATGCTGATGTTTCCCAACATCATACACGTCATTCCTTCCTGACCCTGAACTATAGATGTCTATAACAATTTTTCCATAGTTTTCCGTGTTGCATCCGGACCCAAGAGACAGAAATTTTTGGAACCGCCTTAGGGATTCATTTAATTGAGAACCCAAGAAATCACTAACACTGGTAGTACCCGTGAATAGACATCACGATGACTATTTAATACCTCAGGTTTACGAACATTGCTAAATGAATCATGTTATGTTTTATGTGTTAGTGTCTTATTATGATTCTAAAAAAGTAATGTATCTATTGTAATCTATTTATAATTTACATGTCCCTTGTTATTTCAGATGGAAAATGTGAGTTCATTGATCAAACTTTTATCACTTCCTAATGAATTTATAGAATCCATAATCACCAAGACTTGTTAAGAATAATACTAACCCTTTTCCAACCTATTATTCTCTTGAAAACGTCTTTATAAATTATCCCTTTGTCCGAACATCCTTCAGACCTACCAGGGAAGTGGTCATGATTATCACTGCATAGTGACTGAACAACTAGAAGAGTATAGTTGGAGAGGAGAGTACAATGAAGGTCTCCTCTTTTACTTCACCTTGTCTGAGAACCACCTAGCTCTGGCGATGTTTCATGATGCTGCCTTGGAGGGTGACACCCGAGAACTTATCTGCTCCAGGTCATATGTTTCAGTATGTATGGAATGGTTTATGAATTCTAAGTGTTAAAAAGATAGGTGGATTGGGAGATTTATAGAGAGGTAGCTCACTCCCAAAACTCTCATCTCCACATCTCACAGGAAATTCATTAGAAGACTGAATACTTTATGAATAGGATTGACCCGAGCTGCTCATGGTGTATATGGGCCAAGGAGATCGAGGAACTGGGAAATATCCTAGGGATCCACCTAGAAACATCATCAAATTATCTACAGTGGTGGACCTTGAAGAGGGGTCCTCTAGCATAACGTCTCTCTAGTTTTTTCATGTAGTTTCTTATGGGTGTAATAGAATTATTAGGGCGCAATTCATTGAAGGAGGGGATAATGTAAAACCCAGAACATAATTTCTATAGTAATAATGATTTTAATTATTACATTTTCCATAATTTCGTTTTAATATAAGCAATTCCCTCAAAATAAACAAAAAAATTATTTATTCAAACACTGGGAATGGATACAAGGTCCAACGACCATAACTAACAAAAAATTCTCACTATTAGGCCAATCATGATCACCGGTAGACCCCACATCACCACAAACATGCCAAGTAAGATGTGTATTTCCTTCGGATCTTCCACATCCAGGATCATTATAACCAAAACTGGAGAAATCGTAATAAGCGTCAGGGGATGAAGAGCATCATCTTTCGTGTCTCGGTGTTTGAAGTTCGAATACCCTAATAGCATATCTATAAGACCTTAAATTTTACCATATCCATTTAAGTTTCCTTTTTGTTTACAACAGCTATAATTACAGCCATCGGGTATTATGTTTTAATTGACTATGAAAATTTAAATTTTGAAGTATTTCAAAAATAAGTCATTAACTCTTCTTTATATTTTATGATTTCAAAAAATAATGTTTTCATATATTTAGACATTTTGGTTTTGGTAAACTGATCACCTATATGAAAATTATAAATATTTATTTAATATTTAATGATTTTCTTTATGTGTAAAAATACCTTGAAACATTTTAAGTGATGGGATGATTTAAAATCCTAGAGCTGAACATATTTAAATGAACTTATCTTTTGGAAACATGAAATTTTAAAATCGTAATGTTTTGGTGTATTTTTCCAATTTAATTAATATAGAATTATGTATAATGTTTTTTAATTTGAATTTTTTTTTTCTTTTATTAATTAAAAGTTATATAGTTTGGTTTGTGTAAATATATAAATAAATCAAATTTTATGGAAGTGAGGATATTCTGTTTTTTAGATGATCATTTTGGAAATTTGTGTTAATAAAAATATTAACCCATTTGGTCAGCACCTTACAACTAGGCCGAGGGAGGTGGCACACACATGATGGATGAGCCTATCCCTCATCCCATTCCAAGACTGGCTGAGCATGGTTACCCTAAAGGTCGCATAGGAGAGATGGAAGACTTGAACGTGCCACCGCGGGCGTGAGGTCGTGCCAGAGTTGGGTAGGCAGAGGCCTACAGGGGAATATGATCCTGTGTGTAAGGACCTCTTTCATTATGTGCTGTGATTTCTAAAGAGTGTAGAGGAGCCTCGGGCTTACAATGAGGCACCACACGTCTCCCTGTTTCGATGTGGGAAGTGAATTTTTGGGCAAAACGTGATCTGGACCATTGGATCGCGTTGCGCGTGATCTAGGCCATTGATCCCGATCACCCTTCTAATCCTCCATGACCTCAGGCTACTATAGTACTTCTTATCAACCATCTGATCTACATGAATTCTAATAACAGCCGTCGACTCGGTTTTTAAATCACATGCCTTGCCTCTTCTGTCTGATCTGATTCAAGATCCAATCTCGACCGTTGATCTTTTTGTAAACCCACAGGATCCACCCAGCCGTTTGATCAAGACCCAAGCGATCTGAACCCTCCATTTTTCCCCAATTATATATCTTCCATGTTGTCTTCCCCGTCGTGCTCAAACCAATGGCAACCCACTGGTATTTTCAACTTCTTTTTTTATCTTATCCTTCGTCTTGTGTTCCCTCATATTTTAAGGCCTCGCGTCCTTGACTTCTACCCTAAAGATCTCCCTGATCCCTTTTATTTTACTCTTTTTTATTTCTGATTTAACTTTCTTTTATTTCAGTATAATTTTTTCATAAGATTTATATATATGTATGTATTATAATCATTGTTTTTTAGATCCCTTTCAGAAGCTTGTTGGATTGTTTTATTTCGGTTATGTTTAAAGACTTTGTTTATATATTATATTTATGATATGTTATATATATGAAATATATGAAATACCTACAATATAAAAGCTATTTCCTGGCACCCAAAATCACTAGTTTCTTCCTCTTAACATGAAATTAGTTCATTCCCATCCTTCATGAACACCCGATGTCAGGAAAGGGATCTACATGTTATGATTTCACTTTTGTAGAACTATTTTATCATTATGTTTATACAGGTTTATATGTATATATATATACCGTTTCATATTTTTCCTTCTATATCTTAACTCATGATGAATTTTTTATTTTTATTTTTTAAATGTGTTTTGAGTACTCAATGCTTGCAAGATGTTTCAAGATTAAATTTATATATATAAACCCTTATTATCTAATTTATTTACCTCACAAATATATGTATATGTGTATGGTTTCACCTAATCCCATTTTAGAATTTCAAAACAAAATTGTGCATATAAATATAAATATGTATACCACAAGAAATTACGGCATATGAACATTGATGTGTGATCCTTCGTTTTTACGTGATGTTTTCAAAAAATAAAACACATGCAAGGGGTCTAGTTCCTTATGTTTTTTTCTTTAACTATAACGTTATTTACAATTCATGTATGTATAGTAATATAAATATATTACAATTGATATTTCACAAAACCGATCCTTAATGAATTTAAACCATGGTTATGAAGAGAGAAATAGTAGAAATTCTTGTTTTGGGATGTGAAGATCCCCAAATACAAACTTTATTTATACATAAGCATTTTCATACATGAATATATATGCATTTAGAATTCGGTTTCTCAAGTAATTGGTATATTGGTTTTTCATGTTCATGTATAAATGTACATTCATGCCTGATCTCACGTGTTTAAATATTTTGTTTATGCATAAACACTTTATAGGTAATAGTCCATGTTTTAATAGATTCACAAGAAAATGCCTTTGGTTTTTAGGTTTATGTTTTAATCTTGTATAACAATTAACATTTCATGGATCTAATGAGTATTTCAGTCCCAAAACATATCAACATGGTTTTAAAAAGGAAACATTTGTTAGAGTTTAAATGAAAGTGTAGTTATTTCATGGGAAAACCCATTATTTTATGTGTGCTAGTTCTTATTAAATTTGCATGAGTATGTTATTTTAGTTCATACATGTCACCGTTTAATATGAATCCAACATGTCTAGTTCGTTTTGGCGTGAACCAATTTTTTTATGAACATGTATGTAAAATGGAATGTGGAATAAGAATGTAAGTATAAGAACCTATGTTGGTGAGAACATGCTAAGACATATGAGGAATGTATTGGACATAAAATTTTGTGATGGGTGCACTCAAAATTATATAGCCCTCCAATGCATTGAGTAAAGTGATGAGGTCTCATGAGTTAAGTGAAATGATGCGTGAACATCTTGTTGGTATTGTTCAAAACTATGTGTGGTAGTTAACCATAATTATGTTGGGTTTTTACTTGTACGATCTTGGCGTAAGGACAAGACAATGTCCAAAAAGATACATTTCCTCGCTATGGAATAGTAAATGATCATCCAAGGGATCATGGATCCTTAGTTAAGAATATTTTATGATTATAAGGCATAATGTTGTGTGCAAATGGAATGTTACACAAGGGAAGAGTATCTAATGTTAAAGTCATATGAATCACTTTTTATGCTTTAATGAATCATGATATGAATGCTTATGCTCTTAACAAAGCTTTCATGGTTGGCTTGACTAAGTTATGAATAATGCACATATCATCTCTTACAAACACATGTGCACTCTAATTCATGTTTTATAGAAAGCACAAAAATCTTTTATGAAAATGGTCTTTAGGAAAAATGTCTGGAATAACCTCAGAAAATACTGACGGTGTGCCTAAAAATGTTAAATATCTCTCTTAAGAATGGTTTAATGTTTGTTTTTTAGGTGGTTGTTTTATAGTGGAATTTTATCCAAATGTTCTAAACCCCATTATTGGGTATTTTTAAGATCACCCTACATTTAAATTTTGGTTTTACAAGTTTATAGTTGTTGTGCTCAATCCTTAAGTACTCTTTGTTATGAAACCAAGTTGATGCATAACCCTTCCATGTTTTCAGAAGATGTACTTCAACAACATCTAATTTTCCAAGAACATAAACCGAGACAATCCTCTGTATTGGGACATGATGTGCAATTTCCTTTTTTCGTAAGCCTATTTTTATAAAAAAAATCACACCAAGTTTGAGGCACCAGTTTTAGTAATCTGTGGTTGGGGACATGATATGATGTTTGCAGAGATCCTAATAGAGATATAGGATCAATAGGAGTGGGTTCTATGTGGGTGGTCTCTTCCTCTATTACACGTCTAATTGCAACAAGAGAATCTCTAGGATAGATCATGGGAGCATGAGGGTAAAAATCGTGCTCAGTACCCCCATCTTATTATTTAGTTTCTGTTTTACATTTCAGGGTTGTAAAACCCTATGGTGGGAAGAATGTAAACTCTCATAATTTTCATGTAATTTTTATATGTGTTATTATTTCTAGACTGTGAAATTTAACGGCCATGATTCTGAGTTTCCGAGAGGCTGGAACAAGATTTTGACCATTTTTTAATGTTTTTTCACTAAACGTGTCAGCAAGATTTTATATCTTTTTAACCATTTCCTAGATCGAAAATATATGGGCACTGTAGAATTCAAAACGCCGGGATACACATAGAAATGAATTTACTATGGCCAGAAAGGGATGATCCAAAATGTTATTTTTGTTCTATTAAAAAAGAAAAATAACTTTATTTTAAAAATAAATTTATTTTCCTTCTAACTTTTGAGTGGCGGATGACAATGGTGTGGTGTAGTGACATGTAAAAAATGTTATGGATAAATGAAACTTATTAATTTCTCTATAAACTAACAATTTAATAATGCTTTAATGATGTAAAACAATTATGATGTTTCTGAAATAAAATAGTCTAACGACGCGACATCACATCATAATGGGAGCGTTGTGATGTGTCCCTATTGATAGTTCGATGTGAAGGGGAAATAAGGATTAAATATTTGGAAGCCTTCTTGATGATCCTCTTACATACTTCCATCCTAGTGAAGAAAGACAAACGTTAGTAGAGCTTCTTCATCTTCGAATCCTTTGGATGACCAGAGCTGAGAAGCGATGTTGATGTCTTAAATTCATCAATGATGAATGTTGCTACATCAGTCATCAATAGATGTAGGGGTTATTTTTACATTAATGTTTTTACTATAATTATTTAAAAATAATGAATGCAGATTAACCCCTGAATAGGTTAATTTGTGGACCGTGTATTCTTGTGTGAGGGTGAATTCTATGGGGATTCTGTATCTGAGATTGTATTATCATTCTTGTTCAAATTAAAATTCCCAGACCTCCCTTGTTTTATAAACTTCTAAAATTGATTGTGTCAGCTGACATGAACAATTTCCAAGCCCCTATACTATGGATATTTATAATTTCCAAACTCTTGAATTGATTTCAATACATATTTGAGACTTTTCGATGCAGAGGACGTTCCTTGGATGACATAGGCACAATCGGCACAAAGCCGGGGCACCGGTGCGGACTCGATGGTCCATGGAATAATCCGTCGGTGCACCTACATAGACGGTGGAACCGATGACTCCTAGCGGTCGCCCAGAATGGCGTAACCAAGTGGGATGAGGAATTCCACAACAGTACGCATGAGGAAGGGTCGTGGCCCACCGGGCCACAGCGTAGCAAAGAAGCCGATGGCTGGAGGCAGCGGACGCTGTCATCACACCGAGGCGTGTCTCGCACGACGAGTCATGGTCACATAGTCATGGAATAGGAAGCATCCTATGACAACCCACAAGGTGATGGAGGTGGTTGGATTTGTCATTCGACCGCATCTTGTGAGGTGAACTTGGAAGAGTTTGAACCACCCAGGGGGCCGGACTCGCGTCTCACCAGGCTAGACCCACGCTAACGGGCTTGACTCACACTAGTGGGCCAAACGACCACCCAACAGGCTGGTCCTGCACCTTTAGGCCAGACCTATTCCTTCTTCAGGCTAGGCCAGTCTAGACTGTGTTTTCGGGCGACTAAGAAGGCTAGACCCTTGGTCAACCAGGTCGGGTCCAGTGAGGCCCATTGTGCCTAGTCCATAGTCTAGGTCAGAACAGACCTTCCCTGACCCTAACATGATTGGGTTGAGTCCATCTAACTGAACTGGGTTATGTGGGACCCCAAGTTGGGTTGGTCGGGTCGGTCTGACCGAGTGAGACCGAGCCCCTTCACAACTAGTCCCCTTGTTATTAAAACACATGTATCTTGCACACCAAAAATACAATTTATGAGCCGTTTGTGAAGTTGGGACCCTCTAAATGAGGAGGACTTTTTGAAAAATCTACGGCTAAATTCGTGGATATTGAGATTTGACAAATGGATTAAGGAGCAGTTCCCCCAAGCACACTATGTAGAGAACCCTACGACTGACTAAGACTTGAAGATTGCTAATTTTTGGCCCAGTGGGAAGCACCTCTCTATGACCTGGCATTCCCATGGTGGGAAACACCACTTGGTGACTTTGCATGCCCACGATATGCGACTATGATGAGTACCGTTGTTTTCTATGACTAATGGGAAGTACCTCTCTATGAAATTGCAGGCCCATGGTACGTAATGGGGAAGGAGTAACCAAGCAGCCCATGGTTAGTGGGAAGCACCTCTTTGTGACTTGGAAGGCCCACTATACTCCCTAGAAGAGGAGTTCCCCGTAATCCAATGTGTGTGATGATGTGACTGATGATGCTTCTCTTAAAACCCTAAAATATACATGATGTGAGATATCATGTATTTATTGATTTACATTGAGGAATTGATATGTGGTTTTTTCATTTTTGGTTTAGGATCCCTATTGTGTACTGTGTTACTCACCCCTGTACAGGCTTTGCCTGCACGTGTTGTCAATTGTGTATATGACCGATGTTTTGACAGGGGTGCTCTGGGAGATGGGACTGATGAGCGCTTCAGCGATGGACTTGGTGGCCTAGGACTAGGAGAGGCCATGTAGGACTCGGTGGATATGACATATTACTTTAGATTCTAGTAGCTTCACTACACTCATGATTAATCACGGTTTTCTGCAGATGGCCATCAGGGATTCTTTAATTTTTGTACTTTTTGTTTTTAGTTCTTTGTTAGGTTTCTATTCCAACCCACTTTCATTCAGTTGTACTTGCACAGAGCTTATTTTAGTGGTACATGTTTCCCCTTTTCAGTCTACCAGGATGTGGTTATGTGTGTGAGAGAGTATAGGTACTTAGGAAAATGCCTCCAACTTGTAGGTTAACACCTCCATCGCTAGTTGCCAGCCCCATTCCTTCAGAAGGCGGGCTAAGGGTAGTAATGGTATAGGCCCCAGGGAATGGGTAATGACATTTCTCAATCCACATTTTGGTCATATTTCCATAATCTTTCCTTCACAATGTATTTTATAACTAATTTTGTTTTCCATGATGGTTGAGTATTGATAAATAATAATCATTGATTAACTCAAGACATCACATTTTCCTAATATTGAGTGATATATATAAATATGTATTTAAAACTCTTTTGATTCATATATATCTCACATCATTCACTGCAGTGATAGTGAATCAATATTTTCATATTAAGAATTCTTACTCAAGATCATGAGTTGCGTAATTTTGTTCATATGTCTTCAACTACGTTTTTTAATATGTAATAACATTATTGTTTTTCATATGGACACAACCCACTGCACTATTGGATGAATCATTGTATATCACAGACCAATCATTTCCTAATTGATGCGTCATAATTAGAGCATTGACCAATGTTCACATCTATTATTCAAAAAATTGTGTATTTTTCTTTGTCTATACAATCTTAACAAATTTAATTATGACATTGGTTAAATGTTTATCCTATCAGGATAAATTATAGATAAAATTTATATAAGAACATTCTAAATAAATGAAACTACCTACCTCATCTATGTTCATTAGAATAAGAAATTCATGGATTACATTTTTATTTTTATAACCAATTGAGATTCCATATTTATAGATAATATGTCTATGAAAATAAATTTTTTGAACCATGATGTCACACTTGCTAAACTTCTTATATAACTCTTTTCTTTTAAAATTCTTCATAATAATCTAAAATTGTTTCTCATGGTCGTCATAACATTTAGTGTACACTAAGATATCATTAATAAATACAACCAAAAATTATGAATATATTCTATGAATACACAATTAATGAGATCCATAAATACTGAGTGTTCATTTTTCATTCTATGTGGAATTACAATGAACTCATAATGTATATACCTGGTCTGAAACGTTGTGTTTGGAATATCTCCCACCATTACATTCAAGTGATGATATCCATAATGAAGGTAAATCTTTGGAATATATTGATCTCTTAGAATTTGACCAATTAGATCATCAATGAGATGCATATGGTACTTTCTATTTACTGTAATAAAATTCATTTATCTATAGTTAATGTATAACTTCATAGATCCATATTTCATCATAACATAGATAACATGTCCTCCCCAAGGGGAAACACGAAGGAACAAATATCTTACTACAAGAATCCTGTATATGTTTTTTATATACAATAATTCTAAAGTGTTAAATATATAAATACCCTTTGATATTGGTCTTTCATCAGGGAATATATCAATGGATAATTTCTCATCTCTCTCATGTGGGTGTGTAGGTAATTCCTTGGGAAATACACTATTGTATTCTTGCACTATTTGTATATCCTCAATATCAAGATTGCATTCATTATCCCAAGATTAATTCCTCAATAATAATTCCATTCTGTAGAGCTACTGGGGGTGGTTATAGATAATAATAAAATGATAAAAAATCAATATAGATTAGAGATTATGTATCGTCCCCACAGATCGTAATTTCCTTCTTCTTGAAATAAATATTAACATCATATTTGGAATCTGAGTCCATAATTCAGATTTTATCAAAATAAACCATACGTATGATGATAAAGTCAGAAACTAAATATTTTTTATAAGCTATAAAGGGGACTGGGATATATATTATTGTTGTAATGACCATTTGATTAGTAGTTTTGACAAAAAAAATCATTTCTAAAATAAAAATGGAAATATATTAGTTTCATGTAAAATTTATTATAAATAAAAGAGTGTGATGATCAAAAATAAAATGAATAATTAGATAAATTTGAATATATAGTTAATTTACCTACCACCACATCCTTGGGTACTTCTACATCAGATGTGGTGAACACATAAGCTTGTCCATCATCCATTAATCACTTTTTTGGTAGAGTCCCATAACACTTGGTGAATTGATTTGAATAATGACCAATTGAATTCTAGTTTTTACATTGAACATCATGGATTTTTCTCTTCTCCATGATTTCATTATCATAAAGACCATTTTCTCCACACTTATAAAATAAATCCCATTTCTTTTAGGAATTTTCGAGGATGGTTCTTTCCAAAATATTCTCATAATTGAAATTTCTTCATTCCCTTATTCTTCATTGACACTAAACCATTTCAATGGTTATCAGAAAACCACTTATTATCTTGATTTCCATTTAAAATATAGGATTGGATAAATTTATTTTATATTTTGATGGAACATAATACTATTTCATAATATGATGAAAATGTTTGAGAATCCAGTTCCCTTCAGACACTTGGCTTAATACCATAAAATAAATGGTAAATATTGTCTTCGAAATAATTTAAATAATATATATTATACATGGATAATATTGTGAAGGTATATTCATACTATTTAATAGTCTCTTCTTCTCTTTTCTTTAAGATAGGTAATTTTGTCTATATTGCATTTTCACTCAAGAGGGAAATATTTATCAAAGAATGTTTCAAAAAAGTTCCATATTCAATGAACTCTATTTCTTTTACACCTTAGTATTCTTTATCAAAGAACACCATTATTCAGCATCACCCTGGAGGAAATATACTACCAATGCTAGATTTTCATTTTCATTTAACCAATTTCTATAAATATATTTTCAAAGGACATGATCCACTGCTCATCTACCATGGGATTAGTAGTCCCACAAAAAATTAGCGACTTATACAAAATGAAATGAACTAATATAGGTGTAGTTTAGTTATTCTAAATAGAATGAGTTAGATATCCTGGAATTTATATGATCTTCTCATCTCCAAAACTATCTTGGTTGTCTTTATCAATAGCTTAATCCCTACATTGTTTGTAGGTATTTATTCACTTACTTATATTATGTTCAATCAAAATATAATAGAACAAAATATATTAGCTATTAAATATCATGTTTATTAATAAAATAAAATTAATATATGGATTTATTATAATTCTTGTATTTAATTAATATCTAGTTGCCAATGTATCTTCAATACTTTCTCTAATACCAACTAAAAAAACCCTAGCCCTAGAATCCTATTTTTTGTGATCATTTTATTAAAATTTCATAGATATATGTGATCACATCACCGAGGATTGATTAGTTTTTTTGTCTTGAAAAACTATATATATACCTTGTTCCTTGATTATATCGATAAATAATCGTAGAGAATGATAAACGAAAATAAGAAACTTCTATTAAAATTTTCAAATATTTCATCTTTAAAACCTGATGATGGGAAAAAATTGTGTGAGCCTAAACTATCATATAGGGTTATATGAGAAAATAATAAGTGAATCAATGTAAATAAGGCATAAAAATTTTGTCTTGGTAAATAATCTAGAAAACACATTACACAAATAGATAGACAATGAAAAAGATTTCATATATTTGATCTTAGTGAAAACCTCATGGAATGTAATAACTAAATATTGAATGATAAAATGAATATTTATTAGACGTCATGTATCTTGAACATGAACCATGATACTATCAATAGGATTTAGGATTGAGGGTAAAAAACATTCAATTTTTTTTTGGAAACAAATATGAAGGATTTTTCACCAAATATTTTTCTCATCATACCTATCGATTTATATATTTCCTATATATAAACAAGACACACCTGTCACTATAATTCCAAAGGATTCGTCATTTAGAGATTCAATTTATGAACAATATGACTTATCAAAATATCTATATTGAGAATAGTATACATATTCATAAATATATTCCACAAGTAAAACAACATTAAAATAGAGTAACATAAGTAAAAATGGTACAAAAATAATGAAATAATAATATCCATGATACCAGACATATATATATTAAATTAAGTATTCAATAAATTATGATAAAAAATTAAATGGATGTATACATTAACCACACACCAGTAATAAGTGGAGAATAAGGGGATAACCTAAGGGAATATCATAATGGAGTCTGTGAAAGAATTGATTTAAATAATACATGGAAATTCATAATGGAAAATAGGAAAATATCATGATAAATAAAGTTCAAATTAAGTGAAATCATTTAAAGGTAGAGTTTAAAAACCATTAGAAATGGGTCACTATGGGGATGTTTAAGGAACAAACTAAATAGAATTTAAATTTGAAAAGGAATTATATTTTATATAAAACTAGAAATGAACCAATATTTTTTTTTGATGAAATGATTTATTTTATAAGAATAATGTGGGATGAAAACATATAATGGATGGTACATGATTATGGGAAGAAATTGGAATGTTCACTTTTATCATGATTTCTTACCAGGATGAATTGAGAATGGAATAATGTAAAACCATATATTTCCCCATAAAGTAAGGTTAAAAAGATCGGAATACCTAATTTAGAAAAATATACATTTAATGTGAAATATTTACATAAAATTAAATAATAATTACATTGGTTTAAAGAGAGAGAAATCAGTACATGAAGGGAAAATGGGGTTTTAGAGAGCATCCATTACATTATGTATGAATGTGTTCTGAAAATTCGCTTAATGTTATAGATAATGAAATTATATTCATTGATAATTCTAATCATAAAATGTTAATTTTTCGGATTTATATTATTTTTATAAAGATTATTTATGAACATTTGTATGAGTTATATGTTTTAATTTTATTTCTAGAGTTTTCATTTCCATGGCTTTCATGTTTAGTTCACTTATATACATGTGTGAAAGATCATGTAAATTTTGAATAATTCTCCAGAATTTTTTTATATGATATTAATAAACTAATACAATATTAAATGGTCTTATATATCATATTTTTGACATAATGACGATTCATAAAAAAAATTATGATGAACAATTATTTAATTTGGTGAAATTTTTATAATCCAAAAACGTTCTATTTTACTATTTAATATTATTTATATGTTCTAGTTACATAACACACTATTTATTATAATATAAATTTTAAAAAATATTTTAATATTCATAATGGATTAATGACCAATATTTAAGGCAGTATTAGAAATGAAAATGCATCTTCCACGATGGTGGTAAGTCGACCCCTCAAGGATGATATTTTCATTATTAGAATAAAAGGGAAATAAGAAGGGGTTTGATGATGGATTTTCCATTAACACATAAAATTCTAGTATATATAATATAATTGAGTTATATTTCAGGTTTGGATATATGGGATAGTAAAGGATAATAAAAAAATATATTTCATGGCATTAAAAGAGATGGATTAAGGGTTTTACCTCTTGTGTTCTTCTCCTTGAGAACCATCTTAATGAACATGGTTTTGGAATTTTTTTGGAAATAAAGGATCATAGATGTATGGGATGGACTTGTGAATAATATTGGGAATAAAAATGAAAATATTCAAGGATTAGAATTTTTGAGGAGAAGGGGTGGTGATGGTGGTATTTATAATGGAGAAGTGGGTTGATTTTTTATTATTTTATTCATTTCATTATTATTTTTTCTGAAGACTATCATTTGTGATGATTCAAATTAGTAAATATAGTCACTAATTAAAATTATATATAACAAATGGCTGTATAAAAAGTCCATATATCATCCATGACATAATTTTGTAGTCTAAAATGCTAAAAACAAAAATAAGAGAATTTCAATATTCATCAAATATTCAATTATTATTGAAAAATACCCAAATATTCACCCTATCCATTTTTGTACATGTAGATTTCAAAAATGGGATATATTTTATAAAAATCATTTTCAATATATGAAAATATTAATTTATAAATGAAATTATCATTTATTCAAAATATATAGATTATAAAATTATGCATGATTTTTTGAAACATTTTCAAATTAATTAAGTCTCATAAAATTATATTATAATAATTTTCTGTTAAATTAATATATTAATTGTATAAATTTTAATATATATTTATTTTTACAAAAAATACTGACACTAAATTTATCATTTTTAAAACATTTATTTACATATAATATGATATACTTATATCTTAATAGTATTTCTAATATTTATAAATTTTATTGATACTTTTATAGGAGATTTTACTATTCTATTAATTCTAATACTATTCCTAATGGTCACATTACCCTAAATTACATATCACTATCCATTTAAGCTTGAGGTTTTGTGCAGCGTAAGTTATGGAATGAATTGAATTTATCTAAGAAGATAAATAAAATTTAATCATTGTGATATATATTTCTTGAGATATTGTTAAAAATATTTCATTAATGGAATAATAATCATAATCATTTTTGAAAAAATGATGGTATTATGACAATAAATTGTTACAACTTTGATAACATTAAATCATAATACCTGTAAAATAATAACATTACATTAAGAATAAAATATCCTTAAATTAATTATATTAATTATATAAAATGATAATAATTATTCTATACACCACATAGAAGTATATAGGTGCACAAAATGGCATGCGTGTCAAAGAAGGAAAATTGAGAAAAAATAACATAACCGATTTAGAAAATCATGGACCATAATTCTTATGAAAGAGATATCATCAAATGGATTTTAAAATATACATAAATTTAAGGTTTAAAATTATATAATGTAGCCATAATCATTATATGAACCAAAAAAATAAATTAGTTTTGAATAAGTCATAAATCTCAGAGAAATAGAAATGGGGCAAGAAAATAGTTAACTTATGTGTTGTCATTATTCATATACGTTAAATCCTCCTATATAATAAATATAAGTTTCCTATAAATATAAAACAAGAAAAAATTATAATATATAATTTCATATATTATTTTAATATGGGATTATATTACCATTTTATTTATATTTACGTGTTTAGGTTACATTTCAGGTAATAACCACATTATTTTTCATAAATGATTTGAGTTTATATTCATGGTATTTTTACATAGATCATTATTTCCATATTTTATGAATAAGAAACACAGAATAAATATCATATATAGTCAGTTTATATGTATGTTAGAACCCGGTTCTTATTTATGAGGTACATGTTTCTTCTTTTCTCTTCTCCTTAATTCTTTTTGAGGAAATATGGAAAACGAGGATAATCCAAAATTTTGGAAGTACATTCCATGAACTTTTCCACAAGTTGTGTACTTTTGGCTGTGTGGCATGAGTACACGAGGCGTGTGACCAGGTCAGTGACGAAGGGTGTAGGAACCGACTACACGCCGTATAATAGTACTTTTCCTGCCGTGTAGTATGTCAGCAGGTGAATAGTATGGTGGTGGCCATCTATGTGATAGAACACGCTGTGTACTCTTGAAGGCATGACGTGTAGTCATTTCGGCAGGTGAACAGTTCCACACTGGCATTATGCCGCTAGTGGAACCATTAAAAAAATGGGGAGTACACATCGTGTGCTTGGAAATACATGTCGTGTACTTTGTTTTTTTCTCGCGTAAAAGGGGAAGTAGCCTCCCCTATTCACAGGGAAGGCATAAAACCAGATGGGTGCATGGGATAAGGAGGGTGGAGCTTTGGTGATCCATCGAGCGCTCGTCGGGAATCCGTTTTCAGCACCATTGATCTCGTTGGAACTGTAGAGGTATTCTCTCCCCTCTCCTGGAGTGGTTCTTACCAATTCTTCTTTAAAGGGATGTTATTTTCATTTAAGCAAGTTTTATTCTTCGTCAGATCTACGTTGTTCTTAGCCATTTCTGGAATCGACATTCACGTATAACGTTCATTGGTGTTTAAGGTAAATGGCATGGTGTTTATTTTCTAATTGTTGTGCGTTTTGTGTGTTTTTGTGCCACAACCCCATGTTGGGGTGTTGTATGGCTGAGGCTGTAGCTGTTTAAATACATAGAATTGTATAGGTAATTAAATTTTATATTAAAATGTTGTTTGGGATCACTGCTTGGATCAAAGTCCACCCTAGGGATGTGTTCCTCTGTTTTTCCATCTGGACAGGATACCCGAGGGTATGCCTTATTTATTTTTTGCATTACTTTTTACTTGAGAGGAATTGTATGTGAACTTTTTATTTACATGTTGGGCATGTCCCGGTTACTTGTGCCGGAGGTTGATGTTTTACTATATCCCGAGGTCATGACTGTATTATCCTAAGGGCAATCTTCTCTTAGCCGGAGGGAAGCTTCTTCCGTGCCTATGGTCAATAGACTCTGTTCTTGAGGGAGACACATTCATACTCCTGAGGGAAATATCTGTATGCCTGTGGGTAGATTATTGAGTTTGGATTCTCTTTACCAGAGGGTAAAAGTTTACATGTTTGAGTATGTTAGCTGTTTACTTCGAATATTCACTGTGGGGATATTTTAAATTAACCGATTAAATTGATATTAAAATGGCAATATAACTGGTATGTTAGTTAATTTTGAGTACTGCTTCATTTATTGAATTTACTTTTTCACATTGTTGTTTCAAGTTTACACACAGTTGAGCACGGGCCTTTGGTGGGTGCCTATTGGGATTCATTTCTCTCACCCTATTTGGGCCATTATTTTCGGCCAAAAAAGATTATGTTTCTACTGGTGTATTTAAGGTATAGGGTCCTTATACAGGTACTTGATTGCTACTGAGGAGTAATGGAGCATGGGACCAGGATGGGGCTCGCGATGCAACCAGATTTTTGTTCTATTTTTCTTTTGTATACCTGTATTGCATTTTATTTTTGTGTATCATGTTCTAGCTATTTTCCTAGAATTTGAGGCATGTTTCACCATTTTAAAACTGGTTGGTTATGTCTACTGCAGTTGTTTATTTTAGTTGTGTCTGGTTTACTGCTTTCGTTGTTGCTGTATGTTTTATTTCATTCCACTGCGCTACACATTGAAAAATGAGGGCATAGTTTCCCCACTATCAGGCATGGGCCCTTGCTGCAAGTCCGCAGCCTCTGGCCTTTGGATAAATGCGCTTGGGTTATGTGGTGAACCGGGTTCGGGGCACCCATCGAGTGACACCTGGATCCGGGACGTTACAAAGTGGTATCAGAGGCAGCTTTTTTCTTTGACTTACTATTTGGAGCCTTAGTCAGGGATAAGATGAGAATGGTAGTTAGTAATATGTTCTACTCAGGCGTAGCTAACCCGTGTACAGGGAAAAGACAATTTTCCTCGTATTGAAATTTTACTGATTTTTCAATTTTATAGTTGATTTGTTTTGACCGAAGGGTGACACACTTGTGTTGTTCAGTTTATATTTTACTCATGGGTTCTAACTAGTTGCAACCCGATGAGATGAGGGTATTCCTTCTCATTCATCACTTCATAACATGATTGAAATCAAATGCCAGACATTTTTTCCATTCCATTTGGTGCATTAGAAATTACATGTTGTTGTGATAGTTGTTGTGCTAGAAGAGCATGCTGTTGTGATAGCTTCATGACAAATACATGTTATGTGATAGGTTATTTTATATGAGTCGGTTTATAGAATGGAAGCCAAACATTGGTTCTTGGGGAGTATGGGCCCCCATCGCCCAGAAATTGGTGGACCATTGACTGTTTATTATGTTATAACAAAGATAAGATGTAAAACGTTGATCCGTGGGGAGTATAAGCCCTCACGGATTGGAATTTGACACTTAGGTGTTGTTTTCCAGTGTTTTCTAGGTTCCAGGGAAGTTTCTGAGGCATACATTCTGGAATTCCCATTATACACACCGTGAAGTACCTTCAACACTCCGGGTATGGTCTTCTATTCGGGAAGTAAAATAAACTTTTTGAGTATGCGATGTGTACACAGAGTACACGCCATGTAGTCCCTTCCTGTGTCACAAACCGTGTGGGCGGTGACACGGGGAAGGGGAGAGCTTGGGGAAAACACGCCATGTAGTTTCTATACACACCTTGTAGTGTAGAACCGGTGTCCGCACTGTTGTTGGAGAAAACCTTAAGACATACACGCCATGTCCACTGTGGAACACGCCATGTAGTGTGACCTGGTAACACGGCTGGGTAACTAACAACACGGGTCGGGGTAATCTTTATGAGTACACACAGTGTGTATATAGAAAATTCCATGTAGGTTGAACCATGTATCCGACCGTGTAACTATCAACATGGGTTCGCAGAGCTCATCTAGTACACAATGTCTACCTGTGGGACACGTCGTGTTGTCTTGCCCGAGGATAAACCTTGTGGAGTAAGTCTTGTGGATGGGAAACTAGGTGGTGTACACGACGTGTGTGGCTATAACACACCATGTAGTGTTAAGCCGAGTAGTCGGCCGTTTCACAAACGACACGGTGAGTTGGAAAATTTCACCATACACACTGTGTAGAGTTTATACATGCTGTAATGTTTTGTACCATGGGAGACATGGTTCTTAGCCGTGTAGATGGACCTAAGTAGGGGAAGAGAAGTCAAGTAAACGCCGTGTAGTCAATATACATACCATGTAGTCTTGTTTTTCAATTTTTGAATGCCTTATTCCTCCTGTTTGCTTTTGTTTTTTTTGTTTTTGGTCATTGGTACCCTTGTTCTAAGTCATGTTTTTGACCTTGTAGTGTCATGCTGCCGAGACGACCACACATTGTTCACCAGGAGAGCGACGACCACTATACTCTATATGGCGGTCCATGGGCTACTAGTTGATCCTCTAGAAGATCCAGATACGGCGCCATCCTTTATACCGAACATAGGCAGAGAGGTGCAGTTCTGTGAAGTCTATATGCAGTTCATGCAGTCCTTTCAGTGAGTACCGTCGACCGCCACATCTATGGATGAGATGACTCGTATCTTTTAGCAGCAGGATCCACCTACGTTTTCAGGGGATGGCAGACCACAGGCTACAGAGACTTTTCTTGGATCTATGCAAACTAATTATGATCATCTTGAGATGCCTCCAGGGAGGAGGGTCAAGATCGTGACTTACATGCTGCGTGATTCCTCCAAGAGTTGGTGAGATGTTACCACCCAGTCAGAGCATCATAGAGACATGGAGTGGGAGGATTTCTAGGAAGTCTTTCACGAATTCTTCTTCCCAGAGATGCTGAGGGCTGATAGAGCTTGAGAGTTAATCAATTTGCAGTAGGGCGCTATGTCGGTGATGGACTATTCTGCTCGTTTCACTGAGTTTCTGTGTTTTTCACCCGGTATTGTGGGTGATGAGATGTTCAGAGCCTGGCGTTTTGAGGATGGTCTTCGTTATGACATACGAGCGCTGGTGAATGTTTTCAGGTTGCCTTCAGTACATGCTATTGTGAACCAGGCACTGATTACAGAGAGGAACCTATGGGAATCTAGTGGTGTGGGCTAGGGTGGTCCAACACCAGTTACTGGTATTTTTTTTATTGGTAAGAGGAAGAGATAGATGGACTTCTCTCAGGGTGGTAGTACCAGCCAGATGAATGTTTCAGGTGTCCAGGTCACGTGCTACCAGTGTGGTATAGAGGGGCATAAGAGACCTCAGTGTCCACGAGACCCAGTGGAATGCTGAGCTTGCGGCAAGATGGGTCATCTACAGTGATTTTACTGGGTGTTTCTACCAGTGGCTAGTGAGAGAGGTTCTGAACAGACTCTGTGAGAGGGATTAGGACCAATGTATTCTTACGAGTCAGGGAACTGGAATACATCAGTGCATGTAAGAAGAGATGGTGGTCATGAACGTGTTAGCCAGACACTAGGATCTCAGAGGCAGCAGGGTGGGACATCTTAGGGTAACTAGGTTGTGTCGCAGGGCCGCAACACTGGGCAGGTATATGTAGTACAACAGACCTAGTAGGAGCAGGATATCAAACCTTCTATTGTCAGAGGTACAATTCTAGTAGCGTTTGTTCTATCTTCAGTACTTTTCGATATGGGTGCTACACATTGTTTCACATTTATACCCTTAGTGGGGAGCCTTGGGCTCTCTATTTCTACTTATTCTGATATCATGACGCTAGAAACATTATTGGGGACAAGAATAGTTGTTGTGCATCCGTTCAAGGAGTGCCCCATTGAGGTCGGTGGGTGTCACTTCCTTTGGGACCTATATTTTCTAGAGATGACAAGCTATGATGTCATTCTCAGAATGGATTGGTTGGTTCCATTTTAATCCTTTATGAACTGCTATCATCGCGGGGTAAGTTTCAAGTCACCAGAGGGCGGAGTGTTTCTATACAAGGGAGAGTGGGATGTTCAGGAGAGTCAATATGGACCAGACCATCAGGGGGGAGTTGGAGTCACAGCCCAGATGGCGTCTTTATATCTTGATGATCTAGGGACTTGTCAGAAGGATTTCCCTCTAGTGGTTGATCGTTTCAGTGATGTCTTCCCAGACGACTTTTCAGGTCTTCCTCTAGAGCAGGAGGTGGATTTATCTATTGAGCTTATGCCAAGAGCAGCACTGTTGTCCATTCCTCCTTATAGGACGTCCACACCAGAGTTGCAGGAGCTCAAGAGGTAGTTATAGGAGTTAAAAGAAAAGGGTTTTATCCAACCCAGTACAACTCCTTGGGGTTCTTCGGTCATTTTTGCAAAGAATGAGGTGGTACCCTTAGACTTTGTGTGGATTATCAGAATCTGAACCAGTTGAAGGTAATGAACCGATATCGCTTGCCAAGGATTTATGATATTTTTGATCAACTTCATGGAGCACGAGTGTTCTTAAAGATTGACTTCAGATCAGGATATCATCAGCTGCATGTTAGACCATCTGATATACCTCTTGCAGCTTTCAGGAGTAGGTATGGTCTATATAAGTATACTGTTATGCTGTTCGGACTCATGAATGTGCTAGTAGTTTACATGGATCTGATGAATCGTGTGTTCCATCCTTATCTGGATTCTTTTGTGGTAGTATTTTTGGAAGATATCTTGGTGTACTCTCACACTCGAAATGACCATGCCACCCATCTTGTTATCGTATTGAGTACACTGAGAGAGCATCATCTATTTCTTAAACTCACAACATGCCACTTTTGGAAGGACCAGATACACTTCCTGGGTTATATCATCTCAGAGGAAGGAGTTGCAGTAGACCTAGAGAAGGTGAGAGTACTAGTTTCTTAGGAGCAGCCTAAAAACGTGTTTGAGATACAGAGTTTCTTAGGGATAGATGGTTAATACAAGCGCTCTATATAGGACTTCTCCCACTTATCAACGCCATTGACGGGATTGACTAAGAAGTGTGTAAAGTTCGTTTGATGAGAAGCATGTCAGACAACCTTCTAGTAGTTGAATGAAAGGTTAACATCAACACCAATCCTAATACTCCCAATGCAGGGGAAGAGCTATACAGTTTGCTGTGATGCATTAGGGATTCGACTGGGAGCTCTGTTGATAGAGGGTTATCGATTTGTTCCATATGGGTCTTAGCAGTAGAGGCATATGAAAGGAATTACTCAATGCATGACCTCATGTTGGCTGCAGTTGTTCTAGAATTGTGATGTTGGAGACATTATCTATTGGGAGAATGTTTTGTGGTTTTCACCAACCACAAAATTCCCATGTATATATTTACTCTATGTGACATGAATCTGATATAGTGAAGGTGGTTCAAATACCATTAGTCATTTGATTTTAATCTTTCCTATACACCTGTTAAAAGTAATGCAGTAGCTAATGCACTGAGCTGGAAGACTCAGATATAGGTAGTGTAGGAGGCCAGTGGTTAATGGATGCTTATGGATTTGTTCTCTGAGATGAATTTTGAGGTTCACTATAGTCTGGGGTTGACTTATCTTTCATCTTTATCTTTGACCTCTACCCTCTTGGATAGAGTGAGAGTGAGAAGCTATCAAATTCAGAAGTCCTATTACTACAAGAATTGGTGTCATGCAAGGACCCTCCTCCTGGTTGGACGATAGGAGATGATGAGGTCCAACATTTCCATGAAAGTGTATGGGTTCCAGGGGATATACGTGTTGACATGATGCGGGAGTTTCATGCTTCATCTTGGGCAGTTTGTCCCAGAGTGACCAAGATGTACCGAGACTTGAGACGTTAGTACTGGTGGCCGGGTATGAAGAGAGATGTAGCTGGTTTTGTGACGAGGTGCTCCACCTGTTAGCAGGTGAATGCGAAGCATCAGAGGCCAACCGTACTATTACAGTAGTTACCTATTCCAGAGTGAAAATGGGATGATGATGCGATGGATTTCGTAACCGGTTTACTGAGGTCACCTCAAGGCAATGATGCAGTGTGGGTTGTTGTGGAAAGACTCACGAAGGTAGATCACTTATTTCTGATCAAGGATACCATCATATTTGATGAGCTCAAGAAGGTGTATATCCGAGAGATCGCACATCATCATGGTGTCCCTTGTTCTATCGTTTCAGATAGGGACACTCATTTTACGTCTCGTTTCTGGCAGGGTTTTCAGTGGAAACTGGGTACACAGGTGCTTCTGAGCACATCTTAATACCCTCAGACTGATGTCCAGTCAGAGCATATGATACAGGTCCTTGAGGACATGCTATGAGCATGTGTCCTAGACTTTGGTGGCTCTTGGGAGGAACACATACCCCTAGTCGAGTTTTCCTATAATAACAGTTTTCAGGAAACTATTTAGATGGCACCACACGAGGCTTTATATGTTAGGCCATGTCGATCACCATTGTGCTGGTTAGTGGCAGGTGAGGTAGCTTTACTGGGACCATGTCTCATACAGGAGACTTCTGTTCAGGTCTAGTTGATTTAGAAGAGGATTGCTACTGCGCACTCTTGTCAGAAGTCTTATACTGATCCCCGCAGGTGACCCTTGGAGTCCGTGGTCGGTGACCAGGTTTTCTTTCATTTTTCACCGAGTCCTGGACACAGGTGGATCAGGAGATAGGGTAATCTTTCACTGAGGTATGTGCGGCCATTTGAGATTCTGGAGAGAGATGGGCCGGTTGCTTATCTTTTGCAGTTACCTTAGAGGTACAGGGCCATGCATGACGACTTCCATGTATCTCAGTTGCACCGATATCATTCAGACATGTCTCATATCGTTCATCCCGAGGATGTTGAGCTTGTAATAGATGCGTCCTTTGAGAAGAATCAGATTTATATCGTTGATAGGAGCACGATAGCTCTCCAAGGTCGGCCAGTTCCTCTCAAACAGGTGTTATGGCAGCATGGCCGAGTGCAAGATGAAACTTGTGTTGGAACCACTTTGTGTATAGGTTTGTATTTGTTGTCAATAGTTGTCAATGGAATATCAAAATGAAAGAGATCAGGAAGTACTCTAATAAAATGGAGGAATTGAAGCTCACAATGAAGGAGATCATGAAGTACTGCGATGAAGTAGAGGAGTAGTGATTCAGTCGATTGTTGTGCTGATCGTAAGTTCAAAGAACATGTGTCAAAGGTGATACATTATTTACAACAATGAAGAATGTGAGGAGTAATCCATCCAAGGATGATTAAAGCAGGATGGTGTTTTTGGATGAAGACCATGCAATTACTTATGATTGCATGAGAACCATGCTAGAGACTTCTTGACGGATTGAATCACATGGTTTTCATGAAGTTGATCATGATGGTTGATGAAGGAGGCAATGTGCCAATGAGTTGACTTATGAAATGGCCATGCACATCACACTGTCATAGAAGATGATGGTACTAAAGTTGTATCCTTCAAAGAATACATATCACATTAGTGGAGTTTGTGATAAAAGCAAAAGTGTTGCTGAAGGATACTGATCACTAAGAAGAAGTGTCATCGAGGTGATCGTTCTTGTTGACAAAGCAAACAAATGACATAAAAATTTGTTGACAAAAGAGAATCCATGGTGACATGTCGAGTTCAAGAGGTGTGGTCAATGATCTGTGTTTGATTCGAGAACATCGACAGCGGAATGGATGATCTAGAGGCGGTACAAAAAGAGCAGATACAAGGTGGCACCGTTCTCCAGTGTTTGCCAAGTTTCAGGGCCTCAAAATCAACAAATTAAGAAGGGTGATTTTGGAAAAGGGACTTGCGCGCCATACTCTTGGAGGATAGGAAACTTGCGCGCCATATGTTTTTGAAGATCAGAGAATCAAAATATGGCAAAGGGATAAGGGTCGCGCAAGTTTTTGGTGACGTCGCGCAGGTGAATAATGTGTCGGGAAGAGACTTGTGCGCGGACGCCTTGAATGCATTATAACTTGCTCGCCTATGGTTTTTCCAGATCAGAAGATCCAAATTTGGCAAAGCCAAGATGTTCGCGCAAGTTTGGTTGTTGATCTCGCAAGTGCCTAGCAGGGGCCGAGACTTGCACGCCGATGGATGACTTGCGCGCCGCCATGCATGGGGTCCAGTTTGCCTATAAATACTGGACCACCCCTCCTCATTTCTCACGGAGCTCAAGACTTTGAGATTGTTCAAGCTCTCGTCATGCAGGTGGTTAAACTGCACAAGAGGAAGTTGGGTCGCGCAAGTAGAGGTTGCGCGCCGACTGATGGTTGAGCGCCCCAAGTGATTTGGTCAAGGAAGGAAGTGAGTCGCGCAGGTTTGAAGTTCAAGAAGGCAGTGTCGCACAGGTAATATAGAGACACTTGCGCACCAGTTTATACTTGCGCGCCTAAGAATTGTGCGCCGGGGGAGACTTGCGCGCCGGGCTTGAAAAGAAGAGCCAGATATTGTGGAAGCACATCCGCCTTTCTGGAGCTGTACAAGAGCTGAAATATTGCCTAATACTTCTGGTGAAATGTGAGATTGAAGACGAAATCTAAATGATACATGCATGATCTCATGCATACATGGAGAACTGATTCTGACAACGCCGAGTAAGCTGAGCTTCATTAAGTAAGCAATCACATCAGTGATTGTGATACATGCAAACGAAGACAAGGGGATCTAGTGCATTCATTCATTACACTAAAGAATAAGGATTGAACTAAAAGGAGCATCAAATCTGAACCCTGATGCAAGAAATGTCTCATGCTGAATAGGAGACGAAGAACTTCAATGCACACCTATTGATTATACCTTCACGTCTATAAACTGAGTGAGACTTCGCCAACGGCAGTGAGCCAGGGGGAGTCAACGGGAGTGACCGGAGGGACGCAGTGAGATATCCCTGAAAAATTGTAAAGGCAGTGACCCTGGGACAAAGTGACTGTACCCGAACCATTTTAATCTACAGCTAGTGACGCATAGTGGATTTAGGTACGACCGACAACCTGTCGGCGTATGCTCCTTGGACGTAGCCCTTAGTGGTGAACCAAGTAAAAATAGTTGTGTCATCTCTCTGCATATGAATGTTTAATTGTTGATCATATACATCATACAGGTTTATGTAGTTCCTACCAACGTGGGAAAAAGATCCACAACTTTAAGAAGAAAAAGTTTCCACCCTGATTCACCCCTCCCCTCTAAGGGTGTCCCGGGGTCCTACAAGTGGTATCAGAGGGAGGTTAACGTATGGTGGATATTCTCCAGTAACTCTATTGAGAAGAGGAATTGAGTTTCTTTCCTAATGTCAACAATGAAGAGAAGTCTTGATGAAGTTTCTGAGCAGCCATCTACATCTAGCAAGACCATGACAAACTAGAAAAAGAAAGAGAAAAATTAGCTAATGAATTCCCTCATATCCAAAGATGATGCAATGTCTTGTTCTCCATGCCATTACAAAAATGAAGAAACATCAGGCATGGAATGTATCGAGTAGGTGACTCATAATTCTTCCAAAGGAAAGGATGATCCCCCTAATTCAAGCTTTCAGGAAAGACTCAGAACATATTTGCATGATATTCCAGAATAAAGGGTTGCTATTATTTGTAGCCTATTCCAATCTATGCAGGTTGAGATCAATCGACATGAAAGGGAAGCGGAAAATATGGAAAAGGGGCTGGAAGGAAAAATTATGGAAAGTATGAAGCTCATCAAACAGGTGAAATCCCTTGAAGAAAAAGGTGAAGTCAGCAATACTCTGGAAGAACGGATCCATGCACTTGAAGCTGAGCTGAAGAAGAACAATGAAGTCATGAATTTTTGTTTCGAAGAAACTTCCATTAAATTTAGGGAACTTGTCTCTTTGTTACAAAACAAAGTTAAGATTCATGAAGATGAGATTGAATGGTTGAAGAAGACTTGTGAAGAGAAGATGATCACGATTGAATATTAGAAGATCATCCTCAATATTGTGGGTCAAAAATTGGAAGCTCAGTTGACCATGATTTATAACACACATATTGAGACATCAAAAAAGAATTAAATGAGTGATGCATGCACTCAATGTTCGTTGGAGGAGTCTAAAGCTGAAATTCCTCCAACATGTGATAAGAAGATTATGAAAACTCTTGATTATCCACATCAAGAATCAGTTGCTGTTGGTACTCAATGCTCACTGGAGGATTCAATTGTCAAAAGACCTCCAACATGTGATAAGAAGATCATGAATTCACTCTTTGATCTATCACAAGCAACTGAGAAAGTGAAGGTACCATACAAACCATCTTGTACTCATATTTCTAAATACACTCCTACAATCAGTGCAGGTGGGAAGAAAAGTTCTAAACAAGTATGGATGATGAAAGGTGAGAAGAAGAAACCTACCACCATGGCTAGGGCGGATGGGAAGAAAAAGGAGGAAGTGGGTTCCTCAAATAGAGCACAAAAGATTAAGCAGATGGCCCAACAACTTAATACAGAAGACACAAAGAAGAAATGATTTGTGGGTCAATGTTGGTGCTGCAACAGATTTGGGCACTGTGCACTGGATTGTCCTTATAATCCCTTACATGGAAAAGCACAGAAAATGCCTATATCAAAGAGAAGGAAGCCAGAGAAAAAGAAGAAACATCAGCAGGTCCAGAAGCATCTGTTTACTGCAAACAGATTTGGAAATCTTGATAACATCTGTGATGTATGCAACGACAGTGGTCACAATGTAGTCACATGTCCATATCAACATGCTTTCACTGTTGAACAGAAAAGAAGACCTCTGATGCCATCAATGAATGAAGCCGCTACCTTGGGGAGAAATCAGAAGAATTTTGTGAACACACATTGCCCCAAGAAGATCTCATGTAGGGAAGCTAAGAAGACCCATGATTTTAGATCCATGAAATTGAAGTGTCATTCATCCAAAAGAACCACTAAGTGGGATGAATCTCGGATGAACCAATGTGGAAGACCTAAACCAGCTGCAAAATTTCGAAATGACATATTGGTCATCTGGCCAGATGATTTGAAAAGAATAAGGAAACTTGAAGATGAGAAGGCCAAGGCTGGTGATAAAGGAAAAGGAAAACTTTCACATGATGAAGACACAGTGCAGGAGTGATTGAAAACATAGAGAAACACAAGTGTCAAAGAAGTTCTGTGTGAGAGATGCAAGAAGTCTGGTCACATTTCAAAAGGTTTCCTAACCATAATACCAGAGCAAGAAGCAGTCCATAAGAGGAGTAAGAATGTATCATTAATGATGGCTGCTAAGAAAAACAATTCTCCACACAAAGTATAAGAGAATGTGAACAGATCCATGCCACACCAACAGATGCCAGAACATATGTTCAAATGTGCAGGCATGAAGACTGGAGTGAACAGAGGAACTTGTTGAGAAAAGGACCTCAACCAAGCAAGTCTTATTGATGAAGCAAGAATGATCCACCTTATTCCCGTAATCATTTTTTTATTGTATTTTTGCTAACAATGCAGGGAATTGAAGGTGAAGCATACTCTCAGGGGGAGAACCTGAGAAGTAGTGAATGCTGTCAACTCTTGATAGCGAAGCTGAAGAAGTTTCCATCCTTAGTAGATTCTTCAATTGATATTCAAAGATTATGATGGTGAATGATCACTCTTGATGAAGATAATGAGGAGTGTTTCCCTTGAGGGGGAGAAGAATGAATAAGCTTCCGTAATCACTGTTTCAATCAATATCAACTCCAACTGGACTCAAAAGCAGTAACTCTGTGAATTTCTTGATGAACACGCCAATGGAGAAGGTATGTCATTTTTCAATCTCTATCCCTTGGTTACTCAGATCAAATATTATTCTACAAAGGGGGAGTAACTGAATTGATCAGTGACATAAAGAGAATGGAAGTGCCCCAAGGTCACTTATCCTGCCGATTTCACTTGAATGTTTTTGATCTATTTGATGATGTGAGTGCAGGAGTTTCATGTTGATTATTCTCTATCATATTTGATCTTCTTCTACCTAGAATTAAAGTGGTAAACCCTTGAAGACAAGATACATGAGTTATCATCTCATGTTGGTATCATGATCTGTGGATAATGGACAGCCTTATTGACTTAATCAAATCCTCTTGTTTTCTACATCGAGCATTGCTCAAGTAGACATAGAGTGAAATGATTAATGAAACATTGCTTATGTGTGGATTGATACCCTCCCTACCATGTGCTTTGTATTTCTTGTCAATAAGGGGGAGAGAAAGTGAGATGAACATTTGGAAAGAAAAGTTAATTGAATAGAAGATTCTCATTTTGACATTGACAAATTCATTTCAGAAGATGTATAAGGTATTGACAACAAAATATAAAGGGGGATATTGTTGGAACCACTTTGTGTATAGGTTTGTATTTGTTGTCAATAGTTGTCAATGGAATATCAAAATGAATGAGATCAAGAAGTACTCCAATAAAATGGAGGAATGGAAGCTCACAATGAATGAGATCATGAAGTACTCCGATGATGTAGAGGAGTAGTGATTCAGACGATTGTTGTGTTGATCGTATGTTCGAAGAACATGTGTCAAAGGAGATACATTGTTTACAACAATGAAGAATGTGAGGAGTAATCCATCCAAGGTTGATTAAAGAAGGATGGTGTTTTTGGATGAAGACCATGCAATTACTCATGATTGCATGAGAACCATGCTAGAGACTTCTTGACGGATTGAATCACATGGTTTTCATGAAGTTGATCATGACGGTTGATGAAGGAGGAAATGTGCCAATGATTTGACTTATGAAATGGCCATGCACATCACACTGTCATAGAAGATTATGGTACTAAAGTTGTATCCTTCAAAGAATACATATCACATTAGTGGAGTTTGTGATAAAAGCAAAAGAGTTGCTGAAGGATACAGATCACCAAGAAGAAGTGTCGTCGAGGTGATCGTGCTTGTTGACAAAGTAAAAAAACGACATACAAATTTGTTGACAAAAGAGAATCCATGGTTACATGTCGAGTTCAAGAGTTGTGGTCAACGATCTATGTTCGATTCAAGAACATCGACAGAGGAATGGATGATCTGGAGGCGGTAGAAAAAGAGCAGATACAATGTGGCACCGTTTTCCAGTGTTTGCCAAATTTCAGGGCCTCAAAATCAACAAATGAAGAAGAGTGATTTTGGAAAATGAAGGGATAAGGGTCGCACAAGTTTTTGGTGAGGTCGCGCAGGTGAATAATGTGACAGGAAGAGACTTGAGCGCGGGCTCCTTTAATGCATTATAACACGCGCCCCTATGGTTTTTCATGATCATAAGATCCAAATTTGGGAAAGGCTTGATATTCGCGCAAGTTTGGTTGTTGATCGCGCAAGTGCCTAGCAGGGGCCGAGACTTGCATGCCGATGGATGACTTGTGTGCCGCCGCGCAGCGGGTCCAGTTTGCCTATAAATACTGGACCACCCATCCTCATTTCTCAAGGAGCTCAAGACTTTGAGATTGTTCAAGCTCTCGTCACGCAGGTGGTTAAACCGCGCAAGTGGAAGTTGGGTCGCACAAGTAGAGGTTGCGCGCCGACTGATGGTTGAGCACCCCAGGTGATTTGGGCAAGGAAGGAAGTGAGTCGCGCAGGTTTGAAGTTCAAGAAGGCAGTGTCGCGCAGGTACATTGGAGACACTTGCGCACCAGTTTATACTTGTGCGCCTAAGAATTGCGCGCCGGGGGAGACTTGCGCGCCGGGCTTGAAAAGAAGAGCCAGATATTGTTGAAGAACGTCCGCCTTTCTGGAGCTGTACAAGAGCTGAAATATTGCCTAATACTTCTGGTGAAAAGAGAGATTGAAGAAGAAATCAATATGATACATGCATGATCTCATGAATACATGGAGAACTGATTCTGACAACTCCGAGTAAGCTGAGCTTCATTAAGTAAGCAATCACATCAGTGATTGTGATACATGCAAACGAAGACAAGGGGATCTAGTGCATTCATTCATTACACTAAAGAAGAAGGATTGAACTAAAAGGAGCATCAAATATGAACCCTGATGCAAGTAATGTCTCATGCTGAATAGGAGACGAAGAACTTCAATGCACACCTATTGATGATACCTTCATGTCTATAAACTGAGTGAGACATCGCCAACGGCCTTTAGCCAGGGGGAGTCAACATGAGTGACCTGAGGGACGCAGTGAGATATCCCTGAACAATTGTAAAGGCAGTGACCCTGGGATAGAGTGACTGTACGTGAACATTGTAATCTACAGCTAGTGACACATAGTGGATTTAGGTACGACCGACAACCTGTCAGTGTATGCTCCTTGGACGTAGACCTTAGTGGTTAACCAAGTAAAAATAGTTGTGTCATCTCTCTGCATGTGAATTTTTAATTGCTGATCATATCCATTATACAGGTTTATGTAGTTCCTACCAACGTGGGAACAAGATCCACAACTTTAAGAAGAAAAAGTTGCCACCCTGATTCACCCGTCCCCTCTCATGGTGTCCCGGGGTCCTACAACTTGGGAGTGGGAGACCGATGTACGTGGTTAGTGGCTAGAGTTTTTCATGGCTATATCTTCTCCACCCATGGAAGGGAAATTTGGGGACCAATTGCTTTAAGTGGAGAAATTTGTAAGAACCCAGTTCTTATTTCTGAGGTACGAGTTTCTTCATTTCTCATTTCCTTAATTGTTTTTGATGAAATATGGAAAATGGAGAAAAATACCATATTTTGGAAGTACACGCCATGTACTATTCCACAGGTCGTGTACTTTTGTCTATGTGGGATGAGTACACAGGGCGTGTGACCAGGTCGACGACGAAGGTTGTAGGAACCAACTACATGTCGTGTAGTGCTCCTTTAAACGCCGTGTAGTCAGTCGGCAGGTGAATAGTAAGACAGTTGCCTAATGTTTGAAAGAAAACACCATGTACTTAAGGAGACATGCTGTGTATTCAATTGGGTAGGTGAACAGTGCCACGCTGGCGGGAAGACGCCAGAGGAATAGTTAAAAAATGGGAATTACACGCCATGTTCTTTGAAATACATGTTGTTTACATTGTTTTTTTCACTTAAAATGTGCAGTAGCCTCCCCTGTTCACAGGGAAGGCGTAGAACCAGACGGGAGCTCAGGATAAGGAGGTTGGAGCATTGTAGATCTGCCGAGCGCTGGTTGGGAATTCGTTTTCTGCACCTTTGATCTCGTTGGAACCGCACGGGTAAGCTCTCCCCTCTCATGGAGTAGTTCTTACCAATTATTCCTCTAGGGGAAGATATTTTCATTTAAGAAAGTTTTATTCTTCGTCAGATCTACGACATTCTTGGCCGTTTCTAGAATTGACGTTCGCGTATAACGTTATATGCCGTTTAATGTTGGTGGCTTGGTGTTTATTTTCCAACTATTGTGCGTTTTGTGCATTTTTGTGCCACAAACCAATGTTGGGGTATCGTGTGGCTGAGGAAGTAGCAGTTCAAATACCTAGAATTTTATAGGTAATTAAATGTGATATTAAAATGTTGTTTGGGATCGCTGCTTGGATCCAGGACCACCCTAGGGGTGCGTTCCACTGTTTAGTTGTTTGGCCAGGATACCCGAGGGTATGCCTTATTTATATTTTTCATTACTTTTCCCTTGAGAGGAATTGTATGTGAACTGCTTATTTACATGTTGGGAATTGCTTGGTTACTTGTGCCTGATGGCAGTGTTTTACTATAGCCTGAGGGCATGACTGTGTTAGCCTGAGGGGAATCTTCGCTTAGCCTGAGTGAAACGTCTTTCATTCCTGTGGACAATATACTCTCTGACTGAGGGTGACACCTTAATATGCCCGATGGCAATATCTATATTCCTATGGGCAGATTATTGAGTTTGGATTCTCTTTACCTGAGGTTAGGAGTTTACATGTCTGTGGACGTTATCTGTTTACATAGAAAATTCACTATGGTGATATTTTAAATTAACTAATTAAATTTATATTAAAATGGAAATATAATGGGTAAGTTAGTTACTTTTTAGTACGTCTTAGTTTTTTGCATTTACTTTTGCACACTTTTGTTGCATGTTTACACACAGTTGAGCACATGCCTTTGGTGGGTGGCTACTGGGATTTATTTCTCACACCCTCTTTGGGTCATGCTTTTCATCCCAAAAAGATTGCATTTATGCCAGTGTAGATAAGTGAAAGGGTCCTTATATAGGTACTTGATTGCTATTGAGGAGTAAGGGAGCACCGGACTGCACTGGGGCTCGTGATGCTACCGATTTTTTGGTTCTATTTTGCTTTTCTATACTTGTACTGCACTGTATTGTTGTGTAACATGTTCTGTCTGTTTTTTTAGAATTTGAGGCATGCTAGGCCATTTTAAATACTGGTTGGTTATGTCTACTGCAGTTGTTTATTTTAGCTGTATATGTTTTACTTCTTTCGATGTTTCTGTATGTTTTATTTCATTCCGCTGCACAACACTTTGACAAATGAGGGCATAGTTTCCTCACTATCAGACCTGTGCCCTCGCTCTTAGTCGGCAGCCTCTGGAATTTGTGGAAATGTGCTTGATGTGATGTGGTGAACCGGGTTCGGGGCACCCATCGAGTGTCACCCATATCTGGGACGTTACAATGTATTTAATATAATAAATAGAAATAGAAATAATAAATGTAATACACCATTCAAGGATATTGTTGGTAGTACAAATGCATGATGGTTATTTGAATTTTATTATCATGTTGAATTAATTAATGTAAATTTAATATATATATATATATATATATATTATAATTACTTTATAATTATAATTGCATATATGTCATATATATTTACTGATCACATCACTAATAAATTCAATATAATGTTTAAATGAATCACATTATCTTCAGGAGGTGGTAGTTCACGTGTCTACAAACGAAGATTCCCTATTCCTACAAAATGGGAAGTACGAATAAATGTTTAATATAATAATTACATAAGAAAAAATGGTTTCATAAATATCATATATAACATGTATAAGTATTATTTCCATAATAATTTCCAACCATGAGAGGTGGTAATGGAAAAATTTACAACATCTATCGTGAGGTGGTAGTACACCGTAAACATGAATGGAAAGTCAGTTACCCATTATATGGAAGTGTCTATAGGTTTTGTTTTAAAATTAAGAATAAAAAATATCACTAAATTTATGATATGTAGGTTGTTATTTATTAATATAATATTAATAAGTGAGGTGTGGGATAATGAAAATAAAACAAGAGTTTGGAGATGGATGTTACCTCTTTAGTGAGTAACTTTTTTTGGTTTGCATCGAAAGGAATCCATGGTGGAATTTATACAAAAATGGAGGCTACTATGTTGCAATGAAATTTTTTGGGAGCTAACGTTGGCATGTTTTGGATAAGACAAAGTGTCTTGAGAGGTGTAAGTATGGGGATGATTGAATTCCTTTTGTAGATATATAAGAGTGGTATTCTTGTAAATAGAAAAAGTTAAACAATATTGAGAGGTCTCTCTTACCTAATGTGTTCCCAAAAATGTTAAATAATTTATTAAAAAGGATTTCAGGTCTATAAGACCCACCAAAACTCAAAAATAATTTTATTTCAATTATTGTTTCCTTAAAACTCATGTTTCCCCACTTTTATCATTTTGGTATTTTTTAAGGAAACTAGTTTTCTAACTAAATTAATTTAACCATTAAGACTAAATTTGTATTAAATTTATTGAAAAATATAAACCAACTTATTTCTAAATATTATACTTACTATAAAACATAACATCCCATATGTTTTGGAAATCAATTTTAAAACAGGGTCATGTAATACGGAAAAATACTAATTTAACCTAAACCGGGATAACATTGATTTTTCTATTTAAAAGTCATTATGTTCGTTATAGAAGATAGATTGGAAGATTAATAGGACATTGTTTTTATTTATTGACATTTATAAGTAAATATTTAGAATATAATACTTTTATTAAATTACATAACTTTTTAAAAAATATCACTTATTATAAATTTATATTAAAAAAATTTTTGAAAATTTTTATCAAATTTAAATTTAAAAAATATCAAAAAATAGATAGAATTTTCATATATTATTTCCACACCTATGTAACATGATATATTCATTTCAAAACTAAAATAAAATAATTCATCAATTTAATTAAATTTTAATATTTTTAGTATCATTATTTTACTTAATTATGAACTAAATAATTGTTGTATTTGGCATTCCATAGCCAGTTAATCTAAATGATTAATCTCTAAAAATTAAATTTAAATTAATTTTTTGACAATAATGTTTTTAAATTTCAATATAATGTGTACAATCATAGTAATGATGTTTTTCAAATATATTAAGGCTTTTTAAATGTTAAAGTCAAGGATCTATCCTTTTCTGTCTTTTTCCTTACAGAACTAATTATATGGGTCTCTTTTTTGAAATAGTGTCCCACTAATACATAAAAATTAATCCAAGAGGGGATATAGTCAAATTATGGGAATCTAAAGGATTTTGGAAATTTATTTATGTCATTTTTCTAATAAATATTAAATATTAACCACTAAGTAATCTAATTTTTACATTTTTTACTGTAATCAATTCTTATTCACATCAATTAATTTTTTGGTCAAAAACAATTTAAACCATACTAAAAATTATAATTTTTTATAATTATAAATATTTAATCCATTTTTACAAATTATAAAATCATTTGTGGCATAAATTAATTTAAAATTAATCACCCCAACATGTCATGAAAGATAGATTTTTAAGAGAAAACTTTTAAAATACAGAAATGGCATCAGATCCAAACTAAATGTGAAATCGATTAAAATGACCTAAATTGGATTAATTTATGTAAAATATTTCTAATTACACTTTATAATATAATTAAATTTCATTTTAAAAATAGAAATAAATTATATGGAAAAGTCGCATTGAATTAACGTTTAGTGTTATTATTTATTCATAAAATTGATTTTTCCAAGAAAAAACCCCTTAAAATTCACCCTAAGATAATTTCGACATTTTTAATTAAAAAATGGAGTATATTTAATAAAATTAAATTTCATATATTTTCAAAAATTAAATTTATTATTGTTCACAGAATGATGGAAAAATAAGCTCATTTGAAAAAAATAGTATTTTCGAACCTATTTAGATATTTCCAAAAATTATATGTTTCATTATGAATTTTTTTACTTATATAAAAAGTTATAAATTATATTGAAAATTTAGTCATTTATATTTATATCTCTATGTTTAATAGTAAATTTATAACTATCTCATTTAATTAATTAATCTTATAAAAAAATTTCAATGAAACACAATGTTCCATGTAACGCAAGCCCGGTCAGTGATGTGTGTAGTGCTGTAATATCTTGGTGTATCATATAACATAAGATTAACTTGGTGTAAGATGAAATGAATGAAATATGTGAAAATTAATTTATTCAATAGACAAAAACCAGGTTTATATAATCTATGGGTAATATTCTACCACCATTAAAAGGAATATTGATCTAAAAATTCTTCTAGATTATCAAAGGTCTAATACTTGAATGTTACTTTCATATAATCCCACATCGTAAAAATAAATACTATTACTTCCTTTAAAATGGTAATTTTAGAAACATAACTGTTACCAATATTAACAAATAACTAGGTTCCACATAGGATAACATTGGAGGCAATTAAAAAAAGGCATGGAAGAGAAATATAATGATGATGTTTTAATGGAGGGTGATAGATAATATGCTTAGTAGATTGTTATTGAAAAAAATAAATAACGATATATACATGGAAAGGTAATTTATGTCATAAAAAATGATGATAAGAGGACAAAATATTATTTGAAGACCTTTTTTATAATGATGAATTATTTTCATGAGTGTATATAATTTCTTGATTTGAGAACAATATCACCCTTTGTTATTCATTTATCAATTACCTATTCATCAATTATTCCACAAAATTAAGGTGGTGATTTCATTCCTAAAGCATTATCAGATCATTTCATTAGTAAATATAATGGTAATTATTTCCATATGTCTTTAGTTGATGTCACAAATAAATGTTTATCACATGATATCCAATATTCATAAACCCTTATACGATGAGATAATATTTTAATATCTCAAAATTTATCTATATATTAAATTAAACATTCCACAAATGGTTAAACATGTAACACTTTGGAAATATGATAATAAAAAATAATATAAATACGGTCACTAGATCATCATAACATTGATCCCACAAAAACCACAATGTAGCTCTTGGTTTTCACATTCCAATCCCATGAATACCCTCATCATATAATTTATCAAAACATGGAGGTAACCTGAATGACCAAAAATAAATTTAGAAAACATGAATTAATATTAATTCCAATGATTATTGGGAGTGTTTCTTAAATAAAAGCAGTTTTAAATATCATCCATGATAACATAGACCAATTTTTCAACAAATAAATAATCATTTATGTTGTAATCAATACTATCTGACATTCTTTATCAATATCAAACATATTATTATCCAAGCTAAAAATAATTCTCCTAATATTGAGGAAATACTATGTGTTACCTTCCCTTAATCAAAATATCAAATTTACATTAAAACACATTTCAAGGTCTTCAGCATCATTCCACATATCATTTTCAACCCTTAGTGAAAATATTCAACTAAAATGATTATATATTTCATGAGAAATATAACATAATATTTGAATTCCAAAACCTACATACATTATTAATAAAACCTTATTCATATCCAATTTATTAGATATAATCATCTCATACCTTAATTCACCTTTTCTAGAATATGAAATAGGAATCATGTCTTATGGTTCCTCAAACTCAATATAATCATGCTTCTTACATTTAATGTCAGCAATAATATTAAAGAATCCCACACCATCCACATTTCATTTTTGGCCCCTTTATAATCATTATTATATCCTATACACATACAATATTTTATATTATCTTCATGATATTTATATTTAGGAAATCTATTTTCAAAATTTTCATATATTACACATCTAAAAAATTCTATTTTAACCTTGTTCTTTCTAATTTATTCCTTTAACTAAATCAAGAAATTAAAATTGGAGTAATAGATATCAACGAATAAAATCCTAAAATCATGAAATATTACATATATGATAACTATATCATCACACTTTCTTTATAATATAAGAAAAAATAGGCTTATCCATAGAGGCATCCCTAGACATGTCTTTAGAAATATCACTATGGATATCACTACAATATTCTCATCCTAGTATCTAAATGTTGAATAAACCATTACCTTGATACTAAATATGAAAACCCAAGAATAAAAAACATGCATATTACATAATTTTGGATGAGTATTCATCACATTACAAAAGTACATGCCTGAGGACAATAATAGTATAGTGACTATTGAAACTGGGAACTCATTTTTCTAATTTGGTGAAATATCTTCAACCTCTCCTATAAATATCATCCACAATATTTCAACTACTATAATACATTATTTATTGTCTTTTAAATGTAAACATTAGAATGTGTGTTCTCATTTTCTATAAAACGGTAATAATATAAATGATATGTAAGAATAATATTGATATAACGGTTTGATAAAATGAGCATAACATTTGATGATGATATCTTCCATATAAAATATCATAATAATGAATCCTGGTGTGGATAATGGAATTCCATAAGACATGAATCATAAGGTAATCAATATCCTAATCAATAAAATATTAACATAGGAGTAAAATCTGGAATTTTTGGCATAAACATAACCATATAACTTTTGATCCAATATATCAAGTCGTACTTCCAAAACCTATTAGGTAACATTATGGGGGATACACCTACTTGGTGGGACACACCACCATCCCATGTAATAGTCCATTCCTAATAATGGATCAGGGTTCCCCTTATTCCCATAGTGGATTGTATTTCCCCTTCATCCTAATGTGGATCAGGTTTACAATTTTTTCCATACTTAATTGGGTGTCTCCTTCATCTTATAGTGTATCAATCTCATTGACATGTTTCCCATAATAATTTAATGAGATATAAATCTATACCAAATTAATTATAAGTAGATATACATACCTCCCATCACATAATAAAATCATACATACATGTTCCATTAGATAATAAAACATTCATCATATCATGATGAATGACACTAGGTCAACCTGGTATGAGGGGGTGAATAAAGGTGTCTACTTTTTCACCTATTTATTTGATCATGTTCCCACCTTTGTAGGAAAATAATTAAACTAGTACGATGGATATTTGTAGTAATTAAAAAATTCACATACAGAAGTACAACACAGCTCTTTTAATTGGTTCACCATTAACAGCTACGTCCAAGGAGCCCATGCCAAAAAATATCAAATTAAACATAATTCCAGTATTCTTCAATAGATATGGATTACAAGTTTTGGGTACAGTAAATCTGTACTGCTAACAATATCTAAAAAATGTTCAGGGATACCTCAATACTTCCCTCAGATCACTCTCATTCTCCCCTGGCTCACTACCCTGGGTGAAATCACACTCATTTTATAGATGTAAAGCTCTCATTAATGGATAGGAATGAAAATCATTATCTCATATTCATAATGAGGTATTTCATTCCATGAGGTATCGAGTTGATGCTATTTAATGTTTAATATATTTTATATTTCAAAAACAAGATTGGCTAAGTCTTCTCGTTTTTTGTGGCCAAAATCACAAATTCTTTTGTGATTATTCAATTAATGAAAAGCATCTCACTAGTACTCAAAATATTATACCCTTATTCTTACATGTGTTTATGTGATCATGAATGTGACAATTTAGATATTCTCTTCATCATTACATCATTACACACATGCACCCTCGGTTTGGGATGTTTCTCTTCAAAGTATTCACGTATGTATGTAGATGTATGAATGCATGTACATACTATTCTACTTTTTTGTGCGAAGACCCAAATTGATATGGTTACTTTAAGCATGCACATGGCCAATTTTATCTTTTTTTTAGAACTTTATTAGGTTATTCATGGGATTTAATTGTGTTCTTCTTCAAATCATGCATATGAATGCCCGAACTCACTTCCCCTCACCAAGCACAATCTTTCTTCTCACATCCCCAACAAGCAGTGTCCACATTGATTTGTTTATATTTATATGTATGTTATTTTATTCAAACCTCAACGTGTGAATTTCCGTATGTCATGATGTTCTTTTTCACCTCTTACACACAAATGGGATATCTCTCTCTTATGCACAAGTGTGCTTTTCTCCTCTGTGAACCAGGATGTTTTGTTGCCTCTCCTTGCACAAGGGATGCACATGATTCTTTCATACAGGATGTGTGGAACACCTTCACATACCAAGTTGTTTGTGTTTCATCACTTCATCAAAAAAAGAGTTGTTCTGTGGGACCTCCTATTTGCAGAACGATAATGGTATGTGGTACTGTTTCTTCATGAACCTATAATGGTACGCGGGAACTCTATTCATGAACCAAGAAGGGTTCATTGTTCTCCTACCTGACATACAAAAGTCATACACAGTTCCTTGATTTTCAAACCCAAAAGGTATGCATATCACCTTATCTTCATATAACCATATTTTTTTTGTGGTTTACTCTTCATGAATATAGAACAGTTCACAATTCATGCATGTCCCTTAAGAACTGGAATATCAGAGGGACTCTTTTTCTCAAAAACAAGATCCCTCAAAACCTTGGGAGTATAAACCACTTCTTGAATTGGTGGTTATTATTTTATTAGTAGGGATTATATTTTTATGCATCCATAATCATCATGCTATTATATTCAATATTCAGACCTGAATAACTATGATCAGCGGTTCTTAAATATATATAAACCCACATGGAGATATTCTACAAATCTTGGATGTTTTCTTTTTCAAACTCACGGCCTTCTCACTGATATTTCATGTATTAAAGATGGGATGAATATCTTTTTAAATCCTTTCTCAAATCCACATGGACTTGGGAACATTGTTTTCCTCATCCAATCACACGTTCTTCGTTTCATTCATATGCATGAAAATTTAATTGCATGCATGTGTTCCTAACGTCCAAACGATCATTGTGCGCTTGAACTAATCTCAATTGATTCCCAGAGTGATGAGATCGTCGTTCAACTCGAGCACCGGTTTAAGGGTGCATTCGTGTGTCCATAGGTTGAATACAACTTCAATGGAAGATAATGGACGACACTAGATGAATCATACATGGTGCAGGGAAAATGAATGGCATGGATTATATCACAGGACCTAGGACGCGATGTGAGTTTGAGATCCCGATTGGGATCATATGGATGGCTTAGATTAATTTTTTAAATAAATCATCATCCCACATCAAAATGGAGATAGGGATGACCCATAGTTTATCATTCGATCCATGCGACCTAACCGCCAGATTACTTATCCCCCCCCCCCACCTCGGATGCCGCCTCGCATCGGTTCTCCTCATGCATGCTCCTAGTGCCCACTCTGCCTCCTCGAACATGCTCCTAGATCCCACAATGCATCCTCTAGGGCTTATACATAACCACAATACACCTCTTACAGGCTAGAAGAGATGAATTCCTCATGGTTGATGTGGACCCTTGTGGTCCTGTATGAGCCTCGTGTTAAGGCTGACTGGTTAGCTAGTGCATTGGTCCTATTTTGTAGGAATGGCTTATAAGAATAAATAGTATAAAACTAAATATTCCTTGAAATTCATGGCCAATTTCTATCTGAAAACACATGCATGTCCACCATGAAATTCCAACCCTCCTCAAACCCTATACTTCTCCTATTCTTTTACTTCATCCAATGAACAATTAGGATCAGTGCATCAACTATATGAATTCCATTCTCTATTTCACTTAAGATATTTCATTTCTTCATGTAGATCATTATTGACATCCATTTATACCCATTTATAATAATAAAACCATAATACAAAATGTTTTCCCAAAAATCACTCCCTTTGTGTTTGTTTTCAATACTTCAATGTTCTCTAAAATTAGCATGTCAAGGTCTAAATTATCTTCTCTCTCCTATTAATTATTCAACATTAATTTCACATTCTATTCCACTTATTGAAAAGAAATAACAAATTAATGGTAGAGAGGGTATTAGTATGTACATAAGAAATTGTGCCTTTAATAATTTCACTCTATGTCTACATCAATAATGCTAATTGTAGAAAACTATAGGATTTGATCTAGATCACAAAGACATCCATTATCTTATGATCATGATACCTAATTATGGTGGGTAATGATATACTTTTCATAATGGGCCATTACAATTTTATTAAGTCATTTATTGATTTAGTAACTCCCCCTTTGTAAAAAAATTTTAATTTCAGTAATCGTGGATGAGAGATTGAGAAATGACATATCCTTTATAATGACCTGATCTTCAGATAGTATTTATAGTAATTTAATTTGATACCAACTGGTAGTTAAATAATAATGCAGGTAACTTCTTTATGTGTCTTATCCTCAAGGGAACACTTATCTGGTTCTCCCCCTGAGTTCTCACTTCATCTTCAATTCCCTATAAAATTTTTATAATAAAAAATTGTTATGGGAATGAGGTGGATCCTCTTAACTTCTTCAATATGATCTGGATGGATGTGATGATTTTCTCAAATATGATGCTCTATTTAATCCACTCCTCACGCTTTGAAATTTGATTATCAATTCTGACTTTGGTTTTGTGGATCTCAATATTTCAACCTTCTCTTCATTAAGGAGTCTTCTTTCTTCAAGATCATTCAACGCTCTAGAATTTCCTAGTTAAACTTTCATATTCTTGAGAAATTATTCTAGGGATTTTATTAATACGATACATTCTTAACAGTGTTACCAGCCTTGTTTCATCTCAAACACATGACTTATTTATCTTTATGTGGAATATTATCATTTCCCATTGCACTATCCTTAGCCTATGCGTCACATTCCATTTGTATTCTTTCAAAATATTCATTCCAGATGACCAGTATGTCTTTGGTAACAATAACAATATGTTTGGTTTTTCAACCTAGACTCTTTAGAGTGTCATGTTTTTTAAGAATTACTTTGGATGTATTACTCTTCAACTTATTATATTTTGAATCCAAGGACTTCTCACCTTTCTTTATTAGAGTCCTCTTTGGAGATTTTCATTTTGAAATAATCTTCTAATTTCATCCTAAGGAATTTTCTTCATTATTAGTTGTATTTTTTGATCTTTTATTCTTATCAGCTCCAGATATATATTGAGATAATCATGCTCTATTCTTGTCACCACTCCCATTGAATACATCACAGATGTTGTCTAGCATTCCAAACCTGTTTGAGGTTTATAGATGCTTCTCGATCTGTTGATGTTTCTTTTTTCTTCTATGGGTTTCTCTCATTTGACATAGGATTTCTCTGTGATTTTAAATTTAAAGTATTGTACCATAAATCAAGTGCACATTACCCAAATCTATTGCAGCACCAACATTGTCCCACAAATCATGTCTTCTTGATATCTTCTGTATGAGGTTGTTGGGACATTTTCTTAATAGGATGTGCTCTATCTGGGCAACCACCATCATTATTCTTCTTCTTATCATCCTACCAACAGTGGTTGGTTTATACCCCTCACCATTTCTTATCCATAATTTTTTATATATTTTTTTCTAACCTTCAATTTTAGTATAAACATATTTTGAAACTATAAAACAAGTTTGTATGGATGGTGCCTTCACTTTATTGTCTTCTTCTGATAGATAAATTACTGAAGTCATGATCTTCTTCTCCCATGATGGTGGTATTTTAGCTTTTGAATCCTCTAGTGAGCATTTAGTACCAGTAACAACTATTTCATTATTTTGTGAAGTTCAAATATGTGTCTTATCAATATTGGTTAACTGGGATTACAATTTTAGTCATTCCTTTTTTATTATGGTCTTTTTGATATTCAATCATGATCATATTTTCATCATAATCCTTATTCAATATTTTCTTCCCATCTTCATGATTCATAATTTTTATTTGTAACAGTGAGTCATGCTCTTTGTTCATTTTCGAATTTTCTTCCGAATTTCGATCCTTGATATTAGTTCCATTTTTTAGATCATCTTTAAATGTGTGGATCATTTCTTCTTGAGTCTTATTGACACCCAAATCTTCGTTAATGGCTTGAATCCATCTAGAGAGCATTAAAAATTCAATAATTATTTCATCCAATCCCTTTTCCCCATTTTCAGTTTCTCTTTCCAGTTGGGTGATCTCTATCGGCATGCATTGAAATATTCTACAAACAAGAGCAATTCCTTATTCAAGAATATCATGTAGATTGGCTCTTAATTATGGAATTAGGAAATAGAACTCAAATATTTTTATAAATACAATTCCTAAGGTGAATCTAAAATATGTAATCTTTTATGCTCAGATACAATTTAAAGGACGCTAGGTCACAATGAGGGGGTGAATCATGGTGTCATCTTTTTTCCCATTTATTAGATATTGTTTCCATGTTGGTATGAAATTAATTAAAAATGTATGATAGATATGTGAAGTAATTAAAACATTCTCATACAGAAGGAAAACAAGGAACTATTATTTTGGCCACCACTGAGGCCTACATACAAGGAGCATACGCTGAAAAATTTCAAGTCAAACCTAATTACACTATTCTCCAATAGCCGTGGATTACAAGGATTGGGTAAAATCACTCTATTCACAACACACTGCCTTAAAAAATGTTTAGGGATAACTCAGTGCTTCCCTCATATCACTCTCATTGACTCCCCTTGGTTCACAGCCCTGGGTGAAGTCACACTCAGTTTACGGACGTCAAGGTCCCTTGAATAGAATGTAATTAAATTCATTGTCTTTTATTCAGTGTGGGAATTTGCATGCATCGATGTCCAGAGTTGATGCTCTTTAATGATCAATCTCTTCTCCAATTCAACAACCATGTGTAATATGAATTCTAATTCATCTGGGCTAGAATCCCTAATTCTTTTGTGATTATTAGAACACTAAAAACAAATCACTATGCATCATCAGAATCAACCCCTCTTCTTCCATGTGTGCTTGAGTCTACGCATGTCACAATTTAGATATTCTATTCATCTTTACATCATTACACACGTGCACCCTTGGTTCAGGATGCTTCTCTTAACAGTATGGATGTATGAAAGTGTATGCCTAAATGCATGCACTTCTTCTTCTACTTTCTTCTATGAAGGCCCAAATGGATATTCTTCCTCTAAGAACATAGACAACCTCTTTTCACTTTTTCTTATCACATCATTCAGATATTCTTGTGCTTTAATTGGGTTCTTCTTCAATTGATGCATATGAATGAATGCACTATCTTCCCATTACCATGCACAATCTACATTCTCCATTCCCCAACAGGCACTGTCCACTTTGATTTTTTATAATTATAAGTATGTGATTTTATTCAAACATAAATGTGTGTATTTTAGTATGGAATTTTCTTCTTGTTCTCATATTACATACCAAGGGTATAGATATCTCTTTTTCACAAGTGTGTTTGTCTCCTCTTCGAACCAGGATGATTTGCGGCCACTCCTTATGCAAGGGATGTGTGGGATTCCTTTTCATTGGATGTGCATACCTCCTATGCATATTATGTGGAATTCAGTTATCCACTTCATCAAAATAGAGTTCGCTCACGGGACCTCCACTTCACAGAACCAGAGTGGTATGTGGTACTATTTCCTCATGAACCTAGAATCATTCGCAGGAACTCTCTTCATGAACCAATAATGGGTTGAGGCTCTCCTTCCTCATATGTTGAAGTGGTACGAGGTATCTTTCATCCCAAAACTGAGTGTTACATGATACTCATTCTCTTCACATAACCAAAGTGTTTCATGGTTTACTCTTCGTGAACCCAGAATGTTTTGCAACTCATGTATGACCCTTGTGAACAGGATGATCAGAGAGACTCTGTTTCTCAAAAAAAGAGCCCAAAAAACCTTGGGATCAGAAACCCCTTCTCGAATTTGTGGTTCTCTTTTTATGAGTAGATATCAGATCTTTTATGCAACCAAAATCTACGAGATACGCTCTACAAGATTCTTCCATGAAAAACTAAGATCTTAGATTCTTTAATATCTTCAATCTCGTATGGAGATATGCCACATATCATGGATGATTCATTTATCAAACTCACAGCCTTCTCATTGATCGTTCATGTATTCAAGATGGAATGTATCAATTTTTGAATACCTACTCAAATCCATGTGGCCTTGGAAACATTGTTTTCCTCGGCCAATCACTTGGTCTCTGTTCCATTTGCATGCATACAAATGTAATTTCATGCATGTGTTAGTAGCATCCAGATGATCGTTGGGGGATTTAACAGAGCTCAATCAATGCCTAGAGGGGTGAGATCCTCATTTTTCTAGAGAACTGGTTCACATGTGCATGTAGTAGTCTGGAAGATGAATATAACCTCAGTGGAGGAGATCAGATTGTGTTGTTTGAATTATACATTGCGTGAGGAAAATGAATAGCTCGGATTATATCCCACAACCCAGGATTCGATGTGTAGCTGAGATAATGCATGAGATCAAATAGACAGAATATATTTGATTGTTCACTAAAATTTTCATCCCACATAGAAATAAAGACATGTAAAAGTCATTGTTTACCAATAAATTTGTACAGCCTTAGCGCCAGATTACTCATCTCCCCTCTTAGATATCATACCACATCATTTCTTATCAGGAATTCTCCTAGGACCCTCTCACCTACTTGAGTGATCACCTAGTACCCACTATGCATACCCTAGGGCTTATACATAGCCCCCATGTGCCTCATGCGGGCTGGTCGGGCGGGCTTCCCCATGGGAAGTGTCGACCCATGTTGGTGAGCCTCGGGTTGAGGCTTGATAGGTGGCAAGTGGGCTGGCCCTATTTTTTGTAAAGGAATATAAGAATACGTTGTAGAAAACAAACTATGAATTGAAATTCATGGTTAATTTCTATCTCAAAACTCTCGCATAGCCACCTTGTAATTCCAAGCCTCATCACAAACTCTTCTTCTCCTTTTCTAATACTTCTTCCAAAGAACACATAGGATCAGTTCTTCAATAATCAGAATTATATTCTCTATTTCTAAAAGGAGAGTTTATTTCTTCATGTTAATCATTATTTACATCCATTGACACCCATTGAAAAAAAATCATACATAATGTTGCCAAAAACATGACACATTATAATAGTTTTGTTTAGTAAACATCTTACCATAACCCATGAAATGAAATGAGTATCATAATATCATAATCACATAATAACCTATAGAAAATATATTGTTTTTATATTCATTACATCAATTCATAACCCATGAAAAGAAGCATGTATCAATAAAATGTAACCAATATAATGTACACTGGTATAATAAACATATAACTCATGAAAGATAAATGAGTTTCCTACCCATCATTCGATAAAACCATAAACCATTAATAGAAATAATATGAATGGAACCCTTGGATAAAATATCCGGTATATAATAAAATATATAATAAGAAAACACATTAAAATTAGATGGATTTTGAAATCACTTGGAAGATTTCTAATGGAAAATAATGTTTTTTGAAATCATTTTTTAATACATAATACATTTTTAAAATCTAATTCAATGAAACCCACGTTGAAAACATATAATCTAAGAGTTTAAAAACAAATAAATCATTTCTTGAGGAAAATACCTTTTATCATTTTAATGATTATTTCAAAACATAAAACCTTTTTAAAACCATTTTCTTTGAAAATAAACTTGATAACTATTAAAGGAAGGTTTAAAACATTACGAAACCCATTTATTTGAAAGTAACATTAAAAATATATAATGGAGTATATGAAACCATTATGGAAAAAATTTCCTTTAAGATAACTATGAAAACACATAAGAGAATAATTTAAAAAAATTAATACATTTTTCTTTGAAAATTAATATGAAAACATATAAAGACTGTCTTGAAAATCATTTAAAAATGTTTTTTACATAAATGTTTTGGAAAAATATAATTTAAAATCAATAATAAAAAAATAAATGTAAAAAATAATAAGAATTTTTTTAAATAAAAATTATTAACATTATTTATTATATTCAATGAAATTATGGTCATGATAGAGGGTAAATGGGTGCATGTCGAATATTGATTTTTCACTGTAAAAATTTTGTAAACGTTCCCTGAATAAAAAATGAAAGGATATTCCTTTTAAAATAAATATTTATTTAAAATATAATACAAGGGTAGAAAATAAATTTTTGAAAAACATAGGATAATAGTATATAATGTTTAAAAACATTTTTAGAAAATGTGGTTTTGGAATAAAGTAGATTTCCAACCAAAAATAGAAATAATGAAGGGTTATATTTAAAACATATTATAAATTATTATAAGTACCAAAGAGTGGAAAATGGACCCATTAATTGAATATATCTTGAATAACCATATTATAATAAAATTAATTAGAGTTATTGAGATATGGTTTATAATAATTCATCAACAGAATCAAAATCAAAATCAATCTTTATATATGATGAGATTGTAGCAATAAACTGTTACCACTTTGGTAACATTGAATCATAATCCCCATAAATAAATAAACTGAAATTAAGCATATATTATTATTAAATGATGGATATTCATGATATAAAATTTTAATGTTCATTTTATACACCTCTTATAAGAATATATGGGCACAAAATTTCATGTGTGACAAGGAAGGAAAATTAAGATAAAATTTATTCACAAAGTTTGTAAATTTTGAACCATAAACATCATGAACTAAATATCCTTAAATTGATATGTATATAACCTTTAATATAAGGATAATAATCATTGAAAATATTCATGGTCAGTATATACACCATACAAATTAAAAAAGTGGTGAATAAGCCATAAATACCATATACATAAAAGTGATATGAGAAAACCCTTACCTTAAGTGTTGTCCATCTTCATAAAATTTCAAACCTATTATATAATAAAAATTCGTTTATTAACCATATAACAATAGAAAAAAATTTATATATATTACCATATCTGATTTGAAAATAAATTTATATTACCTGTTTATTAATAATTCTATGTTTAGGTTTTGTTTTGAGTAATACCCGCTTTATTTTTCATACATTATTTGACTTTGTATTAATGGAACTTTTTCATAGATCCTGATTACACGATATAAATAATTTAATTTTTTTAATAATATATATATATAGTACAAATTTATTTATTATAATATTTAAAATTCATAAATAAGAAATGGAATACTGTTTTCATGGATACAGTTGGTCGTACCTATACAAGGACATTGTTTCTGTTTAATTTTTGTATTTAAAGAAAGAAAGTTGATGAACTAATTATATATATAATAATTAAATTATAATTATTATTACATTTATATTTTATAATTTTACTAATCTCATCCTTAATACGTTCCATGTAACGTGTGAACATATCACATCTCTTAGAGGAGGAGGTATTCTATATTTCCACAAATAATGTTATTGTATTTCTGAAAAATGAGAAGTATGATGGAATATTTTATATAATAATTATAGAATAATAAATAAAACATAAAATATTTATAAAAAAATATAAACAAAATTATTTACATAATATTTCCCAACCATGAGAATTTGTAGAGGAAACACGAACAACGTCGCTTCGTGAGGCGGTAGTACATCATAAAAACATACTATAATTTAATTTACCATATGATGGAAGGGTGAGTAGGTATATCTACAACCCATATAATACTATAATATTAATATATTTAGGATACTTATGTTTTTATTTATTAATAGATTAATAATAATTGAGGTGGTGGACAATGAAAATAAAACAAAAGGGCTTGTTGAAGGATATCACCTCTTCTTCGAGTAACTCCTATTGGTTCGAAACAATGTGATTCCATTGAGATATTTAATCCCAAATTGGGAATTATTGGTTGACATGATGGTCTTTTGAGCTTATTTTTTCAGTTTATAGACAATTCAATGTGTCATGAGAGCTGTAAGGAAGGGGTGATTTAATTCTTTTTTATAGAGGAGGATGAGTGCAATTCTTGTAAAAACCAAAAGGTCAACACTATTCAGAGGTCTTATATACCTTATCTTATTAAAAAGTGGATAAATAATAAACTAAAGGGGATTAATTTTTTATAAAATCCACCAATAAAAAAATTTGATTTTTTTCCAAAGCCTTCATGTTTCCACACTTTTATCATTATACATTCTATTATAGAAACTTGTTTTCAATAAAATATAATTTTTCTGTTAAAACTAAATTAAATTGATATTTATTACAAAATATATACAAAAATAATTTTAAATATTTTAAATAATTTATAAAAAAATTCCATGTTGTTACTTCAATTAATTTTAAAAGAATTTCATGTAACAGACAAAAAAACTACATTAATATTAACTGTGCTAAAAGTGTTTTTTCAATTTAAAGGTCAATATGTTCATTAAAAAAGTTAAATTGGCCTATTAATATACTATATTTTATATTTAATAAAATCAAAAAAATTATTTTTATGAATATTGTATTTTTATTTTATTTTAAATCTTTTAATAAAATTACATTAATTATAAAATTACATTAATGCCATTTTTTTCAATATTTACATAATTTAAATTTAATTTTTTTTTACAAATTTAAATTTTAAATCAATTATTTTCATGAATTTGAAACAAGATATATCCATCTAAAAAATAAAGGAAAATAATTAAAATAATCTAATTTACATTAATATTTTTAGTATCCCTTAGTTTAGATAATTATTAAATATATAATTATAACATTTGGAATTCATTAGGAATTTTATCTAAATAATTCATCAATAAAAATTTAATATAAATAAATTTTTTGATAGAAACTTATTTGAATTTCAATATAAATTTTTCAACTGAACTAATGTAGTTTTTTTACATCTCTCAAGGGTTTATAAATGTTAACAGTAATGGAGGTTCAATTACTGTCTTTTTCCATATGTAAATTATGATATAGGTCACATTCATTATAGTGCCCCAATAACTCATAAACTGTTTACCAAGTGGGAATATGGTATAAAAATGCGCATTGAATGGACTTTTCATAATTTTCATGGCCATTTTCGCATATTGATTAATGTATAAACATTAATTATACTAATTTTTTCCTTAATCACTCTATCAAATTTTATTAATTTCAATAATATTTTTGTTGAAATACTAATTTGAGCATAATATAAATTATATATTATGTATATTATAAACATTTAATACATTATTTCAAATTCAAAATACATAAGTGGTTGGAATTAATTTAAAATTAATCATGGGGATGTGTCGCGAATGATGGTTTTTAAGAGGAAATGTTAAAAAGTTTGAAATGTTTTTATTTTCAATGAACAATTTGTTAAAATGTCCAAAATTAGTTTTTTTTGTAAATGTTATCCAATAAGAATTTAACACCAAAATAAAATATAATTCATCAAAATAAATAAATTTAAAAAAACAAAATTTTGAATTAAATTTTAATAATTTTCCCAATTAATCGAGAAATGATGTTTTATAAAATGTCATTAAAAATAAAACGATGTTATTTTTGACATAATGAATTAAAAATTAACTTTATTTTCCAAAATTAATTTTCTAAAATTAATTAAAATAAATTTTATAATTTTTCAAAAAAGGAAAAAATTATAATTCATTTGAGAATATATTATTTTCAAACATATAAAGTCCTTACTAAGTATCATATTTTTTATTATAAATATAATTAATTTATATTTAAAATTATAAATTATACCTAAAACGTAGTTATTACTATTTATATCACCTTGTTTATTGGATATAATTTAATTATCTCAATACAATAATTATAATAATAAAATGATGTTTCGTAGAAACTCGGTGTTTTTTGTAATGCAATCTAAGTTGATGTTGTGCATAGAGTAATATTATCATGGTGTATCATCAAAATAAAGATAAAATTGGTGTATGATGATATACAATACATTAATGAAAATTAATTAATTTTAATGAAAAAAGGTTCAAAAAAACACAGGGTTTTACAGATAATGAGAATCTTCAATAGGCCATTAAAATATAAAACGAATTTATAAAATCCCTCCCAACATCTAAGAGGACCTGGTTGGGTAAGAATAATAAACATATATGTGAAAAAAATGTAATATTTAGGTGGTTGTTTCAGTAATAGGTAAAGTATTTAGACAAGTATTTTTAATTTATTTACACATCATATCATTAAATAAATCTGTTAAACATTCTAATATATTAAAATTATAATTTCTCATAAATTAAAATTTTATTATATTTTTGGAAGAAATAATATCCATATTCTCTTCTATCATGTGGTCAATTGATCCATCATTCCTGTGTATAATGTTCAACCACGACGCTGACTATTGTAATTTATTTTCTAACACCACCTATAAAGGTTAGTTATAATTCAAGATTTAATTTCTACATGTGATATTAATTTCATAATTTTAGTACTATAATTATTTAATATCATCTATTTTATTTTCGTTCCATTTATTTATAATTAATAATGTTGTTCCTGTGTGTATATGGATAACCACATCCACGAAGCGACACGATTATTATTTCACTACCGCATCTTATGTATGGACTATATAAGAGTATTAAAAGAGTGAATTTTATATTTATGATAAAATAATAATTTCATTAAGACAAAATTATACATACCTTCTTTATCTAGTGTTTTGTTTTTTGAAAAATTGAAACGTTACTCATTATTATGTACGAACTACCATCTCCATGTTGTAACATAATTCATTTTTCATAACCATCATGCCGAGTGGGTTCTAAAAGTATATTTATTATAGAAAAATTGATAATTATTTCATGATAATTATTTTTTTGATCGTGGAATAATGACTACCTTGATAGTGTAAAATTTACCTATATTATTTTTCATTTATCGATCGAACATCCTCACCCACCCACCCCCCCCCCCCCCCCCCGCCCAAACTGACATAACCGAGTATATAATGAAATATGTAATTTAAATTAATGAAATAAATTATTTAACTATATTATCATAATACTATAAATAGATATTATAAAATTAAACATTTAATATATATTTATTAGAATTTATTTAAAATAAATAAATTGTAAAATGAGACATGATGAAATGGATTTCTTTATTCAATTTCCAGTCATTTTGTTATACTTATACATAATTGAATATATATTTTCAAGATTGTGTTACAATAGAACTATTATTTTATTATGTTCTATTTCCAAATTAATTTGTAGTATAAAAATTGTTTCACATAATCATATCATTGATTAATGAAAACGTTGATGATATATATCATGTAAGGATTTTTCATCTATATATTATTTCTTTGAGACATGTCTTGTAGTATGAACATATTTTCTTTATTAATGAATATATAGTTTTTATTGAGATATTATTAAGTTATATAATATTTTATTTGGATGTGCATATTTCCTTTAAAGTTATATATTTCATGAGATACTGATTAAATTGTTTTAAAAAGATTAAATGGTTATATAGTTTCAATTTGAATTCCTTGAGACATGATACATTATATGTCATCGATTTATTTTAAATGGTTTACATAATTCCCTATGAATTTATTTTAGCTTGTTATTTCATGGAAATTATGGGTTTTATTGAATAATGTTATGTTGATTCATTTAATGAAATTTTCATTCAAGCATTACAAATATTGTAAGGTTTTCTTGTCTAAAACTTCTTCTTTTGAGACATATTTTTTTTAAAGAAGCGCTATTCATTCATATGGTTTATAAAATGACTATTGAAATATAATATCATGAATTTTATTATAAAATTTCTATTTTATGTTCCATTTTTTGTTCCTTACCCCAAATTCTTGGTTATAAACCCGCAAAAATGGTGTATCATTATAAATGATATTTAAAAAATAATAATGAATTTTATAAAAAAACTATTCTTCAAAGTTATTAATATTATTTCAAAAATATTATTTTATATACAGAAATGATTTCTTAATTTAATTTTACATGATATTTAATCTAAAAAACATTATATTTCACACATTTATGGTAAATATTAATATAATAATATCCAAAACTTTCACAAATACATTCTTGATGTCTATAAAGGGGTACTATCTTTAAAGACTATATACACAATCTTTAAATTGTGTAAATAATTTTCTAAAAAATTAATTAACATTTTCCAAATAAATATTATTATTATAAAAATACTAATTAAAACATTATTCATAATATATTGAGTGGAACATAAGAAATAGTGTGCTCGGATGCTCAGTAAGGGTGATATTAATGATCCCTTGGGAATAACATGAGTATAATATTATGAGAACATGACATTAAAATTTGGAAACCATACGATAAAGAATATAAGTCATAATATTGGGTCACAATATAATGAATTATATATCATAATACCTGAATCATAGTGTAAATCGATGAACATGATCCATTAGATCATAATATAGACATAATAATGTTGTGAAGAATTATATAATAATATTTTGAACTTTTATAAATTGAAATAGGTTTACTTATTATCTTAAGGACATTAAATAAATCATATAAATAATATTATAGACATGAAAACTAGTTATAATCATAAAATTATAGTCATGAAAAATTGTCTCGTACATAATATAGTTAACATGGAACATTGGTCCATTAATGGTCTTATGAAGATGTAATTTGGTTCACACATAAAATATTCATATCCTATGTTATCCATAATTAACCAATGAAATATAGGGATATATAATTAGTGTACCACATGGGAAAAAGTAAATTTCCAATGTATATGGCCCATAAGATCATTAAATGTTCATCATATCATCATATAGTACCCCTTGAACAGAAATTGTTTTGAAAAATTTTTCATCAAAACATCATTGAATAACCAATGTAAAATATATGGGTTTCCTAACCATATCACTATCAATAATAAGAAACTATAAAATAAAATAATACTTATATTTATATTGGATCATAAACCTAGTGAAACATGAGAAACACAAAAGGTTATCTAAGATGATTAAAAAAATTCCATAAAAAGATAATTACAACTTTATTAACAAAAATAACATGTCCACTATAAAAATATAACATTTTAAAAAATATTAATATGATCTATATTATTTAATAAAGAAGTATACTTATAATGGAGTATTCAATTTATTTAGATATCATGATTCGTGGAAATTCTATTCATATCGTATACATTAAAACAATGGCTTCTATTATATTTTCTACTAAAAACACAAAAGTGACTCCTTTGGAAAACAACTATAAAATTTAAATTAAGACATTATGTAAAATAATAAAATTGGAGAAAAATTAATTCAAAAAAATAGATTCAAAAATTAAAACATTCATGATAATAATTTTTAGAAAACATGTATATGGAATAAAAATACTTTTTAATCGAAGAATGAAATAAATTTGGTTTTCCTTAAAATTATTATTTTGATATATTGAGTAAATGAAGAGAGGAAAAAGGTTATAAAATATGAAACCTCAAGATATAGAAATATTATAATTATATTCATGATATTCTTGATAGGTAGATCAAGAAATTTCATAATTGAAATAATAATTAAATTTAATTTATATAAATAATGAGAATGCACGGTCATACTTATACCACATTGGTAAATGTTTAGTTTAAAGATAAATGAATAAATAATAATGAATAAAACATTAAATATAAATAAAATAATGATAATATAGATATGATATTTGAAAATTAAATTATATACAGTATAAAAAATAAATGAGTTTTGAATACGGAATTTGTCTCTCAGAAGTAATGGTGAAACGAAAATACCATATGTCCAGTATTGACATAATTTGAACACATGAAATTATCTTTTATAATAAATATAGGATTATAATACATATATTATAGAACCAAACCCTTATATATGCAACCTGATATGATTTTTTTGTATCTATATATCTCCCATTTATTAATAATTATTTATTAAAATATTTCCTTCTTGCTAATAGTGGCATTATTTTTCATTTAGTTATTGGATTAGTAGTTTTGATAATTTGTTAATTATTTTGCATAAATTATTAATATAATTTTTAGCATGATATAAATATCATATATATTCATTATAAACATATTTAGAGTCATCCATAAATATTGTTGAAAGAAAAATAAATTACACTTTACAAGAAGACAGCTGGTTGTATATAGGAATGAACGATGTTGGAATATTCATAAAGTTTAAAATGAAAGAAATATAAATTATATTACCCTTAAAATATAAATTTATACATAATTTATTACTTATAAATTAATTAAATATATCATTATTACCAACCATTTTAAAATAAAAAATAAAATTGATTCAAATTTAGTTTTGGAGTCATTAGTCCAAACAAATAAGTAAGAGGAATTATAATTTCCTAATGGATTGAAAGTAAAAAAGGTGTATGAGTTATTAAAAAAATAGAAGTATAATTTTTAAATAAATATCATAATTGATCTATTAAACCATCAATAATATACTTTATAAGAGGAGGTGACTGAAAATATATTACATCTATTCATGATGAGGTTGTCTGTTGTACAAAATATGGAGGATTTTTTTCCCCATTAATGGAAGAGGATATGAATTTATATTTTTATATTTAGAGAATATAATATTATTATATGATATATAATTTTTTTTAATATCATGATGTTCAAATTATATTTTTAGGATATAGAAGAAGAATTAAAATAAAAATCCTCGATAAATAATGATCGCTATTTTTCATACAACCTCATTAGGTATCTCCAAAAAATCATTTAGATGTGGGTTTTATAATCATAAAAGTCCATCTAGGACATAGGATAATATGCATGGAAGGTATTTAGGTATAGAAAAATATTTTTATTTGTGAATAGAAGAGGAGTAACGGTGAGATTTTTTAAAAGAGATAAAGTGGATTTTTTTAAATTCAAAAATATAATCAATAATGTGATGAAAATAAGAATAAACGAGTCGTTTTAAGTAAAAATTAATTTATTGTAGGGAATATAATTTCTAGGGACACCTTTTTAACAATTTATTCCTTCATCCCCAACATTTGTGTAATTTTTCCATTTTAGTTTCCTCCATAGATTCTTGATTTTTAAATAGGTAACTTATCAACTAAACCAAAAAGTATAATATCCATTATTAAATAATTTTTTAACACTTACACTAAATATTAAATCAAAATATTTATATAAATAAATTAGGCTTTTATAAAATGAACATTAACACAATCACAAGTAACACAAAAAACAACATTATAATGTTAACTCCAATTATAAAATTTTACTATCTCAACTATTAATTATGACCATAAAAATAAGTTGTCATTCTTAAATAATATTATTGATTATTATTTAAATTCTTTAATTTGTATAATAAAATTAAATTCATTTAATTTTTTAAAAATTATTTAATATTTAACCCATGAACGTGATGAAAATATTCGAAAAAAAATGTTGTTATATGTGTACTGTGTTGTTAAATTTACATTTAACATAAAATAGAATAAAATAAACTATCTCAAACTAAAACATAACTAATTTTACTTTTCAAAAAAATCATAATAAATTATTTTTGTAATTTTCTTAATGAAAAAGTATTTTTATAATCAAAATTAATATTTTTCATTTTTCATCTAAACATTAATATTTTCAAAAATAATATCTCAAAGTAAATCATATAAAACATTGGAAATTTTTATTAATATTTTTATTTTCATTTAACCAAATAAATTTCCTATAAGCAGAAAATAATAATTTTTCAAAAAGTGCATAAAATGGGATGCAAATGTTTTTAAAATAATATAGTTTTTAAAAATAAAATTGTATTTATATTTACAAATTTGTTTTGAAGAAATATTAGATGAATGATATAAAAGTTTACTAAATATATATTACATAAATTTAAATAAAATAATCTAATAATTAGTATTAATTTAATTTATTAACATAAAAACACATTACATGTAGAAAACCAATTTTTTAAAAAACTATTCTTTTAATTTCAAAAAATTAATTTCATATCAACTTATAACTAATTAATCTACTTAAATCAGAAGACATATTTTTTTATAATTTATTTATTCATATTAAAAAAGAAAACACTAATATCAAGGTGAATAATATTATAGCAAATTAAAATATTTAAGTAGTATACCATATTTTCATTAAAATTTATATTGCGTCTAAAGGATTATTTTAATGAAATTAAATTTATTTGAAAAAATATATATAATAAAATATCATATTGTTACATTTTCCCCCCATATAAATAATTAAATAGTCTAAATATGAAATTCTTCCCAGTAATTATGTGTTTGACATTTGAAATTCCCATTATGTAAAACCCACATCCTAATAATGGTTAATAAAATATCCTCTGGAAAATTGGGAAATGAAAATATAAAGTCTATCTATAAAAATACATAAAATTGTTTTTAAATAGGATTAAATTATTCATGCATGAAAATATGGATGTTGAATAAATTGAATGATCTAGAGAATGTTAAAAACCACAAAATCATTAATCAAAAATGTGAGAAATAAAAAAATCATTATAAATGAAATTAATAAGAAATTATTTTGTTCTCTACATCATTTAAAAAAATAGGTAATTTAAGTATCATGTTATAGGACATGGAAAAAATAGTTATTCATTCATTAAATAATAATAATATCATCATTTGGTTATGCTTCAGTCAATTTTCACATCATCACTTACTCCAATAAATTAATATTACCTATAAATTTTTAACTATGAAAGAACATAAATTATCATCTAATGGATCATAAATACAGTGAAAGGATGGAATTCTATTCCTTCAATCTCTATATATTTACCAAAACAACAATAGATAACCAAATTTATAAAATTCATTAACTTATAAGCCTTATACATTATCACAAAAAATTTAACATAACCCATTCCATAAAGAGTTAAACTTAAGGATCCTCCATATACTTTTGTCCAAAATTTAGTCTCGTTGAATATAATGATTTTATCTCAAATCCTCCATGATCAACATATAAATTATATTAAAATAATGTTAATCACTTTTAAATTCTCATTTTAATTTTTTCCCAAATCATTTTGAAAAATAATGTCACTATAAAATCTTATATGCTTCCAAAAGATAATAAACCCATTATTGATAAAATAAGATCATGTAATATATAAAAAACCATTAGAATATAAGGTTAATTTGGGCATCGATAATCGATAATATATTGATATAGGATATCAAATGTTATATCATTATTCAATAGTTTATGTAGAGTTAGATAATTAAATCTAAGAATCACATCAAATTTCACTAAAAGAGAAATATAATTGTTTTATATGGATTAATTATAAAAACACTGAAATAACATTTATAACTATATAGTGAAGGATATGTGTGATCTAAATATCATGATTCTCTTTAGATGTTGTGATTTCATAATAATTCCAATTATTCTTTTACCTTCATACTTTTTTTGGATTCTTATTATCATTATCCCTTTCAATAAGTCATTGTTTTGGAAAATTCCTAAATACCATACATCTAATATACTTAAGTGATGGTAGAGTATCCTTATGGAGCTTATATTTATTATATGTATTGATTAGATTCATCTGATTATTTTATATTAATAATAATGATGAGCATCCTGAATATACTAATAAAATATTCATGTAAATTTAGAGTCTTCACCAGAGTGCTCCATCCCATATTTTTGGTATGTGGTATGTTGAAATTTTTTCTTCCCTCAATGTGATATTCCATGGGTTATTCAATGAAAATAAATCTTCATTTTTTTATGACAAAAACCATGAGTGTTTCCTGTATCCATTTCCACTTTGACTACTCATCATAAAATTTTTCAATAGATTCATAATTCACCTATATATATTGCCTTTTGATAAAATTGTTTCAAACAAAAAAATAATTGACTTATTTTTATTTTTGTAATTATTATTAAAATATAATCATATAATGAAATCCTTGTAAAATTTTCCAAATAGGTTGAAATGGATTCATCGTCTCTCTTATTATGTTCACATAATTCCGTTTTCATATTTTATGTAAAATACATGGTAATTACTTACTGATTATATTTATATTAAAATGATATCATTCAATGTACGCAATTTCATCCTACTACATTGTATAATTAATAATATTACACCATTGATATAATTATCATTAGAAAAGGTAAATGTGTACAAATACATTATCATTTTCTATGAACAAATAAATTGAAAAAATATTTTCCATCACATATCCATTTATTAAAAACTGATGTCTCAAAACTCCAACAGAATAAATGAGGTTTTCTCACACAAAATATTAAACAACATGTCACTCCAAACATTGTAAATTATTATGTCCAAAATGAACCATTTTTTGTATTATAGATTGGGAGAGTTGAGTTTCCATTGTTAGAAACATATTTCATCCAAGAATATAATCTATTTGGATTCTATTTAGAATGGTTGTTTAATTAGATATCACATTTTTTATCACAAAATTACTTTCATTTCAATACAATTAATATAAAAATATCATTTATGCTCCAATAATAGAAATATATAAAAAAATTTATATGATTTCCTAATAATGACACCTTCAATTCAGACTATGACACATTAGATTTTACTAGGTTCATTCACATTCATCACATATTAAAATCATTCATAACTGATCATAATGATAATCTGATTTATCAAGGAATATACCATAGGAATATCAAACTATCTATGTCATATGGGAATAGTCATAATTCACTATAATGATAGATAATGTAAACTCAAACAACTATTTACAGGATAATTACCCCTAAATTAATCTATTCCAAAACAATGTCCACTTCTAATATTCTAATAAGAATGTTTTTTTTACAAAACCCCAAATATATTATTTACTAATCCATAAGGAATTTTACTTTTCATTTTATTAAAATAGGGGTTCTTAATAAAGTGTTCTAATAACAACTTCAAAATATTGTCTATACTTGTGTTATGATTCCAATTATGGAACCACATAAATTTCATACATTGATATTATATATTAATATATGCATATCCTGCTAATTTCACAAAAAACTTCATTGATTACTATAATAGTTAGTTAAATTGTTGAATAAAGACAGAATGTTTTTTTATTAAATGATAATTTTTATATCTTATAATTATATTCAAACATAATATTCTTTATATAAATACCCTAATTAAAACCTTCTTTATAACATGAAGAATGAGAACATAAGAAATTTTTAGCATAGATACTTTATAAGGATAAAAAAGATAAATAGAAATGATCACATAGGAATAACCTTACCATTAGTGTATGAGAAAATGAATATAAAATTTGAAAACCATAACCAACATAAAATATATCACAATAATAAGTCATGTAATAATGTTTGGAAATTCATAATACCTGAAGAATAGATGAAATAAATGATCATTATCCATGATAACATAATGTGGAAATTGGAATGTGAAAAAACATATTAATATAACATTTTCAACTGGTATAAATAGAAACATGTTCACTCATTATGTTATTTACAAAAAATCATGCCCTGGCCTGAATTTATGGACATAGAAACTAGTTCCATTCATAATCTTTTAAACATGAAAACCATAACCACACAGAATCAATGGTATATGAAAACCATGCCCACGTATGAAATTGTGAACATTAAATTTGGTTCACATATAACATATTCATCTAATTATTAATCCTTCTTTGAATAATTAATTATATGAATACATAATTATATACCCTCAATTAAGAAAAATAAATACAATAATATGTGTTCCATTAAATCATAACCCATGATAAGAAAATGTGTTTCAAAAAAATTCATTAATCCATTATATCATAAACAGATAAAAATATGTTGGATTATTAATCATATCATCACTAAAAAATTTTATATTTATATAGAAATAAGGATGTTTTAATTTTACCATTTTGAAATCAAAACATACGTATAAAAAATGGTATTTTTCATTAATAAAAAATCACATTAAAATACCATTGAAACATTCATAAGGAAAATGACAATTCCACTTTGAAAATAACCATTTAAAAAAAATAATATAAAATAAATTTCAAAAAACATCATCGAATATAATCATGTAAAATAATAAACTATAATTAAATTCATTGGGTGGTCATGATGATTGTAATTTCCAGTGATGTCATCTACATCTAGACAATTTATCCTTTAACATGTTAATTAAAAAATTCAAAATTACATCCATTTTAAAATATCAAGAAGATTAACAATAGACCATTTTGTATAAATTAAAACATATTAAATATTTATTTTAAACAATGATATTAAAATATTTAAATTTACCTAACATCATTTTATATAAATCACTGATATGGAAGAAAATTTATTTTCGACCAAATTGATAAATAATGTCAATTTTCTATTAACACGTTATTTTAGGATCATGAGTACATAATAATATGAAAATTATTGGAACATTGGTAGTTTCCTGAAAGAAATTAATTATAATATACTTCATGATATTCATGGGAGGTAGATCTTGAATTTTGATTATCAGAATCCTAATAAAAAGTATTATGATAGACAGTGAGATTGTAAATCAAACCCTTACCACTTTGAAAACATTTCAATATTAATTCCCATGATGGAATAAAATCAATGTAAAAATTAAATATCATTAAATGATTTATGTTCATGATATAACATGTTAAAATTTAATAGCATTAATCACACATATAAATGAGTAGAAAATATTGCATATGTATCCCAGAAGTAAAATTTGGACCAAAATCGTGTACCTCAAGTATGGACATTCTTTTTCCATGTTAATAAAATATATATAATAAATATAGGTTTATTGTTTATCTATTTCCAAAATAAATCACACATATAATACCTCATATGATTTTCTTATAATCTTTTACTACCCATTTATTATAAAATATTTCTTAATTTCACCATTCCGTGTGATAAAATCTCTTGTTTTCCAGTGTTTTTATTTTCTGTAGTTTTCATATATATAGATTGATTAATGTAAAATAATATCTCTAATTATGATCATTATACAAATTTCATTTATATTAATTAAAATAATATCTCTATTTATAATCACTGTACTAATTTTTATATCATATATATCATTTACATTCAATAAATATATCCTTATTACTATATTTTATATAATAAAATAAAAAATGAAACACATCTCTTAATCAAGGTTGTAGTCTAAATATTTAGACTAATGATATTTAAATATTCTAAAGTATATAATGATAATATTGAAGGTGTGATATTATAATTTTAGAATTGTAATTATATAAAAATTATAATATATAAACATAAAATCCATCATTGTATCTAGTCAGGAGAGGTGATGGTGGAAGATAAATTATATGGGTTAATGAGGGGAAGTTTATCGTACACAAGATCAATGGATTCATTTCCCATTTTACTGAAGAAGAAATAGATATTGTTTTTTCCATTAAAAAAATATTTTTATACAGTATATACCAATGTTATTATATTATCATGGAGTAATAATAATTTTTATAATGGTGTAGAATAAGTAAAACATAAGATCCTAGTTATGAATGATACCTCTTCATCCAAAAAACTCTTTAGGATTTCACTAAAATCATCCATAGGAGATCATTATAATAAAAATATTATGTAGGATGTTTTAATAGATAAATTTAATGTATTTATTATTGACTTTTCAAACCTAAAATATTTTTAAATTTTTGGAAAATAAGTCATGAGGTGCCCATTTATAAGTGAGAAGGAGTGGAATTTTTGTAAACGACGTAAACTATTCAATAATGGGAATTCACTCAGAATCTGTTTGACCCCATAATTAAAAAAAATAGTATATTGAATATTTTTTTGATTCTAACCATCCCAAAAAATTCATTTTTTATACAGTTATTACTTTTATCACTACGTTTACATACATTTAAAATTTTATTTTATTTACAACAAATGGTATCTTTAACTATGTAATTTATCCATTATGCCTAAAAATAAAATGAGCATAATTATATAATTTTTAAAAAATTATTCTAAATAAGAAATAAAATTAATCAAATAAAAAATATTTGTATTTTAGTAATTAGTTTTAATATAAACTAACATAACACGTAAAATTGTGTTTTAACCTTAACTAGGGTAATTATATTTTACATATTTTTATATACATTATGAGATATGAAATTAATTTAACTTATTAACTAAAATTAGTAATTATTATTAAAAATATGTAATATATATTATCAAATTGAACGTTCATATATGAAATAATTTAATTTAAATAAATCCCATAGACAAAACGAAAAGCTATTTTCCAAAAAAAATTGTATTCCTAAGTATTTAAAATTTTTCCCATAAAATAAAATAGTATATAAATATTTTATATCATAGATTAACATAAAATTAGTTCCAATTTAATTAATCAAATAATAAAAACAATAATATTACTTTTGATCCATCTTTGAAAAAATCACTTTCTCAATGCATTAAATGAGATATCCATTTTCAAATAAAAAAAATTATTTTTTACTTTTAATTAATAAATTAATCCTTCAAAACATTATATAAAATTCATTAAAATATAATTTTGACACATTTATTTTAAAAATTTTGATCATATTGTATAAAAAGTTACTAAAATTACAAAAAAACACAAAATAAGAGCACAAAATAAGGAAAACAACTTTTTAGAAAATATATTGTTTTTAAACGTGAAACAATATTTATTATTATCCCATGCATATAGAAAATATAAAATATTTGATAACACATTGTATTAAATATATTATATATATATTTTCTTATAATTAACCACCAATGGTGATTAATATAATTTTTTTAAGATAAAAGCATATTACACATGAAAATTCTATGAATAATATTTCATTTACTTTTTATTGTTTTTTGTTATCATTTCTAATAAATTGATAACCAATGCATTTTTTCTATATAAAATATGATTTTCATTATTTAGTTACCCTGATTCATAATCTAAAATCAAATTAATAGGTGATAATTGTCATAATAAATATTAATATTTTAATTATAAATCGTAGATATTTTTAAATCAGTGTTTCATGTAACCCATGTTATCAAAGAAATAAAAATTAATTCAAAAATATAATTTAAAATATCATGTTGATTCACATTAACTTCCATTAAATTATTTTGAAAACAAATTTCTTAATGTTACTTGTATGGGAGGCATTTGAATCTGTTTACAAAATTCGAAGAATAATGTTTTTACATATTTATCACATGAAATGGTTTTACCACCATCACAAAATTTATAGGATTTGATTGTTCCTTCATAAATATATATATGTTTTCAAAAAAAATCTCAATATTATTAATTTTTTTTTAAGATTTTACTTTAGGAAAGGGTTGTTTTCACTTGTTTTTCAATAACAATTTTATTTTTTCTTAAAAATATATTTTCATCTAAATAAATATTTTTTAATTATTCCACATTTTCACTGTGCATATGATCTTATGATATCATCCATATTCTATCCCTCACGGGATTATTATTGTTTTGATAATTAGATTATATTTAAAACCAATTATTCCTTTTTTAATTAATGTTATAATGTAATGTAATAAAATTGTAACGTTTTGGTGTTGACTATGAAACCTCCAAAGGGTTATATAAATGTATAAAATATTAAAATTATTGACTAATAAGGGTTATATAATTTATAATTTACATCGTTTGATCCTAATATAAATATATAAATAATTGGGTAATATTATTTTTCATTAAATTAAATAATTATGGATTGTGGTATCACAATAGGGTTACTAGTGATGTTTTGGAGGTCTTTTTGGTGGGATTAGACATTCTAGACATGATGAATGTTTGTTATTTGTCTTATTGTTTGGAAATGGGGGGTTTGATGATTATGGTTTGGATGTTGTCCATGGTCTTTGCCTCTCCTACCCTATGGACAAGATAAATTTTATATTCTAATTATGGTTTCTCTTTTTTTATTTGGTCTTTGAAGATGTAATCCATTTCTCTTTGTGCTGGTTTTGATTTTAATAAATTTTATTTGGATCATGGATTTGGTTCATCTAATTCCATGGTTTACATATTCCTATTATATGTTAAAATGAACAAAAACCCTTTTTTAGGATTTAATTGAATATATTATACGTTTCCTAGTGATATTTTGGGGGACAATTAATTGAGTTGAGATATATATAACCCTTAAGTTTGACATTAATGTTTTTTTGTGATGACTTTTATTACATTTTTTATTTTAAGCTAAAGGGTAAAACATATCCTTCTAGGAAAAAATAAATTTTGATTTTGATTTTATTAGGGTAATTTATCCATAAAATAATAATATTTTATCATTTATTTTTATTGTGTATATTTTGGATATAAAATTATTATATATTCATATTAATTATTATACATTTTGTAAAATATAATTCTTATTTCTAACCATTTTAGTTGTTGGTAATATCATATGATGGGAGGAATGGTTTGTTATTCATTTATAGATTATCTGATCATTTATAAGTTTATTCTTTTACAATATACAAGTAAAAATCAACGTAACTATTTGGGTCATATAATAAGAAATGAAATTGAATGAGGGAATTTATAGAACAATAGTCATAGAAATAAAATATTCTTTTTAAATAGAAAGAAATCATGTATGTATATTTGTGTGTTCTCTATCATGATAGTAAAAGAATCTATAATATTTAGGAAAGATGATCCTAAATTAAAAAAATTTATCATATTACCATAATTTTTTAGGACGTTACTGTATTTAATACCTCCTATAAATTTATGGTTTGGGTATATTAATATTATCATGAACATTTTCTCTGATATGGTGTATTATTCCTTGGGAATTATTTTTTACCTCCATTTAATATTTTAACACGTACATATGTTATCCTTATCAAGATACCCGATTATTTATTATTATAATTTAAAATCTTGTTTTATCATCTTCTTTACCACTTGATTTTTTATTATCACTTTTCAAAATTATAGTTCTCAAAAAAAAATTAATTTTTCAAAAGTGTTTTACATTCATGATCATATATTTATTCTTTAACTCCCATAAATTATTTTCAAATTTTTTCAAAACCCTTTTATAAATAATGATATTAATTTATGATGAATTAATTTAATAAATATGGTATTGTCATGACCCATCCACTATGGCATGTGTCGTGCCTACCCCAACCCCACCTTCCATATGCCAGGGGCTGGCGATTAGCACCGAAACTTATTTTCCCTAAAACTGGGAAGGCATTGCCATTATAACATGCAAACATACATAACCGAGAACACATCAAGATACGAACACAAGAAAACTGAACTGTAAAGAGAGTGAGTGTAGTAAATAAAATGGGCTAGAATACAAGCTCAACTTTAAAGTACAAGTACAAATGTGATAGAATACAACTAATGAAAAAGAAAGGATAGTTTTCGAGTTATCCTCTGAGGTTCCTACCTGAAAGGTAGGTACAAATCGCCTTCTCAGCAATCCACGTCCACCTATCTCAACTACATACCGACACACTGTATGGTACACCTCTAGGTACTATCCAGTACTGGTACTTTCAGCCTCAGTCGGTGTTGTCTGTCACCTGCATCCCACACAACAAGGTGCGGGCATGTCCTGTGCAGGGGTTATTATAACGATACTTAGTAGGGACCCCAAGACCCTTTAGGTCTGAAAAAATCCATCAAGGATAAATCACAAATTATGAAATCAGTTGATAACTTTACATAGGTATATTAACATTCATAAAACTAAGTAATCAAGTAATCGATCTCAATCATGAGAAAAACACAGTGGTACTGACTCACCTCACAGCAAGATTTATTCTAGGGGAAGTATCAATTAACACCATAAGTCATATCGTTGAACACCTCAACTACTGGAGAACTCCTCCTCTATCGAGTACAGTGGGCCTACCTCATCACACATAGACACTTCCCACTAACCTTGTACTGCTGAGTTACTCTTTTTGTCGAGTACTATTGGTCGGCCTTGTCACATAGAGGTGCTACCCACCTTGGGTCAGCCCTGTCACATAGAGGCGCTCCCCCTCATGGCCTGATGAGGTCATCCACCTGTCGATTAGCATGGGTCTACCATGTAACTAATGTGCTCCCACCGTTGGTTTGTTGTGACATCAAGGCACTCCCCACTAGACCTATCAGGACACCCCAATTCGAAACAGTCAGCAGTCTTCAAGTCTCAACCCGCCATACGGTTCCTGCACTATGTTCACACATCTCCAGGAGGATCCACTCCACAACTTACTGTTCGATACTCCAACTTCCACGAATTCCCATGAATAATTCTCTCAAAGTTATGACACATCTTATGTCTCTCAACGTAACTGACGGTGGTCAATCGGACACACATTCTGTGAGTTGTTATCCTTTTAATCCTAGGGGCCTAGTTAGATTCATGCACGATCCAACCTGATTGTTCCCTATATTAATCCAAAACATGACAGGGTATCACTCAAAGGGACCGACTCACTCCATGGTTCCCAATGCCGTTGAATATTCATCTAACAGATGTCTGATGCCAAATTTATGGCCAAAAGAATGTAATTGGGTCATAGAGGGCCCGAGTCCGGTCCGACCTAGTCGGACCGACTCGGCCCGACCTAGCCTAGGCCAACCCAGTTCTAGTTTCCCCACCATAATCGTTGGGTCTGGCCCAACCCATTGGATTAGCTCGTACCCTCCATGTTAGGGTTGTAGCATATGGATCATCAAGAATGTGAACATGAACGTCAAATCCTATCCTCTCGCAAAGACTGTTCCCAACCCACCATATAAATAGAAGGGGTGTACATGGGATGTGATCAAAAAATTAAAATAAACCCCTACCTCGTGTTGTGTGTTGATATCGACAAGGAGGGATGAAGGTGAAGCTGTCGACATTCATCTCGTCCACCACACACCTCCAATCCTTGGCTCGTGCGTCAGTTCATCGTAGTCGAAGACTTTCCTCCTTGGAAGGTGTCCCGAGGAAGTAGTCTAAGTCAGTTTTCTTCATTAGTGGATTGTTATTAATTGGATAGAATAATACTCCAAAGTTCATTCTCTCCCAATACCACCAAAAAGATTAGGTATCCTCAAAATAATAGATTATAGTATCTATTATTTAGTTTGTTGGATTAAAATATAAATTGGACAAATTAATATGGTGTGTTGGCATAATTAATGTGGAGGAAGCTCAAGAGGCTCCTCTACAGTAATGATGGAGTTGAGATGTTTCTCCCTCATTAAGATGATAGTTGCCGAGGTATTGGCCTTGGGTGGTCCCCACCACCATAACCTCTCATTTGAGGTTAGGCTTGAGTGGTCCCCATAACAATAACCTCTCATGGGAGGTTATGGTTTTGTGGTCCCAACTTCTCAAATTCTTCATGGAGGTTATAACAATTAAAATAAAATATTTCATAATTTATTTTATTTGATTCATTTCACGAACATCTAAAACACTATATTCCATCCTTGACAAATTATTGTCGAGGTTAATGTCTCTTGAAGTGAATAATGACACTGAGAGTTCAACGGTTCCCTCTGATTTCAATTCCGAGCACCGGTTCAAAAGTTAGTAAAATTCGCTCGAACGTATACTAAACATACCTGAACAAATGTTCAGAAACTCATTTGGGAAAATCTATGCCTTATAATTATGTGCCTTCACTTTTCATTAACTCATAAAATTTCCATTTATTTAAAAAAAATTACATGGATCTTCCGGGTTTTTACATTTTCCCCACCATAAGGCTCTACGTCCTCGTAATCCACAACTCAGACTAGGTAAACTAGTGGTGGTACTGAGCACGCATCTGAGTCTCCCACTCCCATGATCTCTCCTAGAGGTTCATGTGTTTCCAGTTAACACACACTAGATGTATCGACCATCCATGAAGGACCTACTTTTTTCGATCTTCAATCTCTACTGGAACCTTTGTAAAAGTCACCACATCGTCAACATCCATCTCACCATGGTCGATGATGTGAGAAGTATAGTTCACGTATCTCCTCAGCTGGGACACGTGGAAGACATCATGAACCTAGTGAAACTGAGTTGGAAGAGCTAAGCATTATTCCACCTCACCAACTCTACTTAGGACCTGAAAATATTTAATGAATCTCGGAGTTAACTTCCCGCCTCAGCCAAATCTCCGCAAACATTGTCGAGGTGAGACCCGTAGAAAGACGCAGTCGCCATCCTCAAACTCCAGAGGTCTCCATATCCTGTTGGCATACGAATTCTGCCTGCTCTATGCATTTTTCATCCACTTTTGGATGATATTCACCTTCAATGTGGTAGCTTGTACCATCTCTCGTCCAACAAGGGCTGACTCCCATAGGTCCGTCCAGTACAATGGTGCTCTGCAAGGTCGCTCGTACAACACCTCAAAAGGTGTCATCCCAATGGTGTAGTGATATCTGTTGTTCTATGAAAAATTCACCAAAGGTATGTGATCCTCCCAACTATGTCCGAAGATAAGGACACAAGCATGCTACATGTCCTCGAGGGTCTGAATGGTCCGCTCAGTCTTACCATCCGTCTGAGGATGGAAGGCGGTGCTCAAACGAAGCTGTATCCTGGAAGCCTCCTACAACCATTTCCATTGCCGGGAAGTAAAATTTTCATCATGATCAGAGACAATCGTCGAGGTAACTCCATGTAACCACACAATCTCATGCACATATAGGAATCCCAAGCTCTCTACTAAACCATGCTCTCTTATCAGAAGGAATTATGCTGACTTGGTGAGTCAGTCCACAATCATCCAAATCGTCTCATGTACCCTAGATGTACATGGAAGTCCTATCAAGATCCATGGATATCCCATCCCACTTCTACTCTGGGACCTCTAAAGGCTGAACCAAGCCGGCTGGCACCTGATGCTCTGCCTTCACTTGTTGACAAGTGAGGCACCAAGAAACAAACTCTACTACTAATTTCTTAATTCCCAGCCACTAGTGTTGTCGTTATAGATCATGGTACATATTTTACACTACTAGATTTACCACTAGAGGGGATGTGTGGAACTCCCTCAGAACTTCCTCATGAAGTTACACTGGTACCACGATACGTCCTCTGAAGAGGATGACGTGCTCTTCCCCTTCAGAAAAGCCATCACGTGCCTATCTTGTGGATATCTAAGCACGTTTCTCCCCGCATTCAGCATCCCCACATTGTACCTCCCTGAATCTCTGATGTATTGGGGAAATGACTCTATAAAAGCGGCTCTGTCTCTATCCACAGTTGATATCAGTAAAGCGGCCAACTACTCCATCGCCTCACCAAGATGCTATATACCAGACCTCATACTGAGTGAATCTTCTACAATGATCATTTTACTAAGAGTATAGACAATATCTAAGTCATAGTACTGGAGGAACTCAAGCCAACATCACTATCTCATGTTTATTTCCTTCTGAGAGAAGATATACCTGAGAATCTTGTGATCAGAGTACACTGTAAAATGCTCACCCATCATATAGTGTCACCATATATTCATGCTGAAGACAATTGATGTTAACTCTAGATCATGGGTAGCGTAGTTCTACTCATGATATCTTAGCTGTCGAGAACCATATGTGATCACTTCTTGACCCTACATTAGAACACATCCATGTCTTGTCCCAGATGTATCGCAATAGACTATGTACCCTACTCCCACATCTAGTAGTGTCAAAATAGGGCCACTAGTCTTCCTATGGCTCTTCTCCTGAATACTCTGATGGAATCTCTCCGACTAAAAGTAGGGTTTCCCCTTCTTCATAAAGGCTGATTGTGGTGATGCAATTCTAGAGAAATCTGGTACGAACCTACTATAATATACAGCCAAACCTAGGAAACATTGTACATCTGTGACACTCCTAGGTGGATCCCAAGAATGTACCACCTCAATCATTTCTGGATCCACTAAAACTCCATCCTCTAATATGACATGTCCCAGAAAGTAAACCTCTCTGATCTAGAACTGGAACTTCGAGAGCTTACCATAAATCTGGTGCTCTTGGAGTGTGTCCACTACTACCTTCAAATGATAGGCATGCTCCTCCTCATTAGTCGAGTAGATTACAATGTCATCGATGATGACCACAATGAATCGATCGAGTTATGGCTGAAAGATCATGTTCATGAGTCCCATGAACACTACTGTAGTGTTGGTCTTTACTAATGGCAACACAGAGAACTCTTAATGGCCATACTGACCACTAAATGATGTTTTCTACACATCCTCATCCCAAACTCTGAGCTTTTGATAGCCTGATTGGAGGTCTGTCTTCAGGAACCATCATACACCCTTCATCTGATCACATAGGTCATCAATCTTAGAGAGTGTGTACTTGTTCTTCATGGTCACCTAGTCCAGGAACTAATAGTTGACACAAAGTCTCAAGCTCCCATCTTCCTTCCTGGCGAACAAAAATCCATGCTTCCCATGGAGAAACACTAGTCAGAATGAATCTCTTCACCTGCAAGTCATCTAGTTGTACATGAAGCTCATGAAGCTCCGCGAGAGCCATCCAATATGTTGGGTTAGATACCGGTGTCATCTAGGGGTACATGTGAATGTAAAATTATAGATCTCTGTGGGGAGGTAGACCGAGAACATCATCTGAGAAAAAATCTTTATATTGGTCCAACACTACAGGATAGCTCAGACTCTCCACATCAACAAATATGAGGGTATGGCTAGCCAACTGATTAGTTATCGACTTCACTCTCCACTAGCTAAGTCCATCCTGCGCTACATAGGATCCCCTCTCATCAGTGAAGGTAAACCAAGTCATATCCATGCAGGCACACCGCACATTGTGCCTAATTCCGTCAACATGAGCATGGACTGTAGATGACCAGTCCATACCCATGATGACGTCGTAAGGCCTTAACGCCGCTACAAGGATATCCCAGCCGAATCTCTCACATCCTAGAGTAAGATCACACTACCAGAACTAGTGTGTAATCATCTAATATTCTGCCTTAGGAGTTTATAGCTATAAGGATCAAGCCTAATAGTTTTTCGGCATCTCCGAGCTCTGAACAAGGGAAGTGGAAAAAAAAGAATGATTGGAACCTATGTCTATAAGAACTACAACTAAGGTGGAGTAGACATAGATCGTACCTTGTATCATCTCTAGAGATACATGATTAAATGCCTCAGCAACCTGAAGCTGAGATCTCCCCTATCCACCTACTCCAAGTAATCCGGATGGACCTCCAGTTGGTGGTGGCAGTTACATCTCAAATTGTCTCCCACCGCCAGCTGCATGGACAAACCCTCTGCCACGTCTTCCTTCTCCCTTATTACCTCCTTGTCCGAATATATGTCTCTTCATGGGTGGTCCATTGGACGTCTTATGATCATCCATACGAAGGGTTGAACAGTCACGAGCCGTGTGACCCTACCCACCGCACGCGTAACATTGCTTGCTCCTTGAATGACTGGATCTGTCTCAGGTGCCCAGCACAACTAATCCTGAGTCATGAAGTCGTCCACCTATAGGTCTGGTCCTCTTGGACCTCGGTGACGTATGTCTGCTTCCATTTATAGAAGACTTTGCTACATGATGACTAATAGTGTGTCTCACTGCTGGTTACTAGTCAGCAAGGAAACACTCCACAAGAGCGATCTCTATAATACCCTCACCTGCATCATGATACTGAGTGAGATCATTAAAGCCTTGATATCTTTCCTAATCCCCTGATCGAAGGTCCGATCCCTGAATAAAGGGCCATGCACCATATCTGTTGAGTAGCGTGAGAGGTCATTGAACCTAGCTGAATACTGAGCCACAGTCATGCTGCTCTACTTTAGATGAAGAATATCCTATATGTGCACGTCGCAAAGAGTCACATAAACAAAAAACTGCCCAAAACAGGCTCAAGAAAGTCTTCCCAGAGAAGTGTCACATTGTCGTGAACCTGAAGTATCAAGCTCCATCATCTCCCTACTACTACCTATAGAAGGCTAATGGTAAGGATCACCATGAGATCGGTCGGTGTCCCTACGAGTTGTAAGACTATCACCATAGCCTCCATCCAATCCTTGTCTTCCTATGGGTCTATCTCTCCACTAAACCAGGTTGGCCTCTGGCACTGGAACTTCTGAAATTCCCTCAAGCGGCATGCATTGTCTTCTGCTGGGGCTGGTGGAATCGGTGGCCCAATGGGGAGTGGTACTGTCGGTGCCTCCACTGGTGTCTCTACTGGAAAAGGGCCTTGCAACGAGGCCTTGTTGCTCATTGGGATATAAGTGTGTACAACTATCTGAACCCTAACTGGTTGTCTGTGTGGGGTCATCCTAGAAGGAAATTGGTGTTCCATGATCAATAAGTTATACCTGGTGATATTAAAGTTATACTTTGTGAGCTGACTCAAAAGATCACAAATTAATCTTTTGAAAACACACATGCAATTAGTGTTTTTGTGCACTGAGTCGGGAATCAGATGTCTGCGTCCTGGTGTATGGATACGTCAGCCGCCACACCAACAATGGTTTCCCTAAACTGATAACCACACTCACTAAAATTAGCAATACTTCCTTTAAAAAGATAGATCAGATTCCAACATTCTGCAGTAGTACCAACTCCTCTGATTCCAATTTGTCATGACCCCTCCCCCGGGGCCTGTGTCGTGACTACCCGAAGCCTGCCTTCCATAATCCAGGGGTCGGAGACTAGTACTAAAAGGAATTTTTCCTAAAACTAGTAAGGCATTGCCTTTATAACCTATAATCTAATGTAACTAAGTACACAGTAAGATACGAACACAAGAGAACTGAACTCTAAACAGAGTGACTGCAGTTAGTAAAATGGGCCAGAATACAAGCCCAACGGGAATGTACATGTACAACTGTGATAAAATAAAACTAAAGAAATGGAAAAGTCATATACTGGGTCATCCTTTGAGGTTCCTACCTGAAGGGTAGGTATATATCACCTCCTCAACAATCCACATCCACTTGTCTCCTCAGTGTACTAACAAATCGTATGGTACACCTCCAGGTACCATCCAGTCATGGTACTCTCATCCCCAATCTGTACTGTCCATCGTCTGCATCTAACACATCAATGTGTGGGCATAGGCCATACATGGGTGAGTATAACGATACACGATAGGGACCTCGGGACCCACTATGTCTCAAAAAATTCATCAAATATAAATCACAAAGTATGAAATCAACAGATAACCTTACTTAGATATATTACCATACATATACCTAAGTTATCAAGTAATCCATTTCAATCATGAGGAAAACACATAGGTACTAACTCATCTCACAACAGGATTTATTTGAGGGGTAGTATCAAGTCATATCCCCAGTCACATCATTAAACACCACTTCTACTATAGAACCCTTCCTCTATAGATTACAATGGTACTGTTGTGTCACATATAAGTGCCTCCCACTATCCTTGGAATGATGATGTACTCCTCCTTTTTTGTATTGTGGGTCTACCGCATCACACAGAGGTGCTCCCCACCGTGGGTCTTCTACGTCACACAGAGGCACTCCCCCTCATGTCTTGCTTGGGTACTCCTCATTTCGAGTATCGTGGGTCTTCCGAGCCACAAAGTTGCTCCCCAATGCGCCTCTCAAGTCTCTCCGAGTCGAAACGGTCAGCAGTCGTCCAGTCTTAGCCATCCACTGGGTTCCCGCACTATGATCGCTCATCTCCGGGGGGATCTGCTCCACAAGCCACTGGTCAATTATCCAAATACCACAATGTCCCATGAATATGTATCTCAACGTTCCACCATGTCATTGGTGTCTCAATGTAATAGACGACACACCAATCAAACGCATGATCTGTGTGTTGATAGAATTTTTGTCTCAGGGGACGAGTTGGATTAATGCTCGATCCAACCTGATCATTCCCCATCATAATGAAAAACACAGTGGGGTATCACTCAATGGGATTGACTCACTCCATAGTTCCAAACATCGTTGACAGTTCATCTAATGGATGTCTGGTGACAATTTTATTTCCAAAAAATGCAATTGGGTCGTAGCAGGCATGGGTCCAGTCTGACCCGGTCAGACCTACTCGGCTCGGCCCGTCGGGTTCAGCCCGTCCTAACATGCCACGAGGGACCTTAATGGGTGGCAGGTGTCCATGAGGCCGTAGAGGGTTCCAAGAGTGCGTGAGGCCGTGGGTCGGCTCGGCCGGGGATGGCGGTTCGTCCGTGGGGCTATATGGAGCTACGAACGGTGGCTGTGGTTGTGGTCCGAGTAGAGGCCGCAAGGCGGTTCCATTGCGCCATCGCCTTCGTCACAGCCGGTGGTGGTACTGTCCACCGTTCTCGGGCCCAAATCATGGATTGTTGTAATCCTCCTTCATCGCGAAGAACACCACAAGATTTGTGAAAGGGTCAGGCCATGTTGATTTATCCCAGGCCCTCAGTGTTAGGGTGGTATCATATGGCAGATCAAGAACATTAAAATGAACATCAAATCCAATCCTCCCTCAATGATTGTTCCCAACCTGCAAAAGAAATAGAAGGGGTGTACATAGGAAGTGATCAACAAATAGAAGTAAAACCCTACCTCGGGTTGTTCATTATTGTCGACGAGGAGGGAAGAAGTTGAAGTTGTCTACATTCTTCTCATCTTCCACACACCTCCGATCCCATGATAATGTGTCAGTTCGTCAAAGTCGAAGATGTTCTTCTTTAGAAGGAGTCCCGAGGAAGTAGTCGAAGCTGGTGTTCTTCTTTGGTGGAGCATTCTTCGTTTGATATAATAATCTTCCAAAGTACCTCCTATCCCAATTCCAACAAAAATAATAGGGATCCCTAAAATAATATATTATGATATCTATTATTTAGATTGTTGGATTAAAATTGAGATTGGCCAAATTTATGTTGTGAATTGGAATAATTAAAGTAGAAGAAGCTCAAGAGGCTCCCCCACATTAATGAGGGAGTTGAGAGGTTTCTCCCTCATTAATAATAGAGTTCATGTGGTTTAGGCCTCTGGTGGTGTCCAACACCATATCCACTCATTGGATGTTAGGATTGTTTGGTCCTCAACACCATAACCTCTCATTGGAGGTTAAGGTTTGGTGGTCCCCACTTTCCAACTTCCACATGGTGGTTTTAACAAATAAAATAAAATATTTCATACTTTATTTTATGTTATTATTTTCCTGAAGAACCCAAAAACTATCTTCTATCCTTGACCAACATCCATCGAGGTGATTGTCTCTATAAGGGAAAACTGGTGTTGTATGTTCAATGGTGCTCTCATATTTCAATTCTGAACACCTGTTCAAAAGATAGAAAAACTCAATCGTACGTTTACTGATCGTACGCAAACAAAAGTTCAAAAATTAATTCTGGGCACTCTAGGACTCAGGATTACGGGCCGTCAATTTTCACAGACTCGTAAGATTCCCATTTATTTAAAAAAATTACATGGGAATTTGAGTATTTACTGGTATAATATGAAAAAAATACAATTTATTATAAAATAATTCTATGCTTGATAGCATTCTTAACAAACATCATTGAGCATTAACTGAATTGTTCTATACTATAAAAATATAATAATTTATCATCGATGGTTATAAAATATTTTTTGAATTATATATTATTATTAGGAGTGATTAATTATGAAATATATTTATAATATTCCTAATGAATGAAAATTAATTGATTAATTATGAGAAAAAAGTAATAAATTGTTTGAGAATAAATTTTATGCATAAAAAAGATTATCTTAAACAAAGGATATTATTTTATTTATCTTTTCAAAATAATAATTATTTTCTACCATATTTAAATTTTTTTCAAAAATTAATATCTTTTTATAAATAATATTGTTTATATTTTGTTACAGTAATTTTTATGATTTTTATCAAAAAGATAGATTTTTCAATGAATACTGAAATCCGTGATTTTTCTAAAAAATAAAATATATTTTTAATAAATGATGTAATTAAAAATCCATATTATATATTTAGTTTTTTATTAACGTAATATAATCCTCATTAAATTAAAAATAATTTAATTAATTACATTATAATTATCTTTTTTCATGATTTTTAAGTTCAAATATTAGATTAAAAAATATATTTTCAAAAATATTCCTTTATATGATCTATGTATTTTTACATTAGTAAATAATATTATAAAATATATTTTAATTATATTAATTAAATGTTTATATTATGTATTAAAAAAATATTTTATGATTTATTTGATGGGTTTTTACTTTGGATGGAATGAAATTAAATTCATTTTTAGGCTTAAAAATACATTATTCTACTTATAGGTATTCAATTCATTTTGTGATCTTATATAAATTTAGTTAATTAAATTTTTATAATATTTATTTATTAAATTGGTTTCAATATTTTTAATCATCATGTATAAATTTATTCATGAGTAAATATTCATTTTTGTTAATTTTAAAGGGTATCTTCTGTAAAATAGTGTGACCCCATAGTAAAAGGGTATATCAGGTTAACCCTAGAAAAAATAATTAATAAGTCCAGAAAACATCATCTTAACTATTTTTTGTGAATTTAGTTTTATCCTTATCATCTTAGATTCAAAATAGATTAAATTTCCATGTGTTTCCTCTCCCACACATATAAAATCATACCCTCTATCGAATTATTCCCCAATTTAAAGAGCCTCTATGTTCATTAATTACATACCTAAATCCCTTACTATAATTCATATACACATACTACTATCATTTTTTATAATAACACAATACTTAATTTTAAAATTGGGTAAACCATATGATTTTTTCCAAATAAGAGACAAAACACATTACTGTGTATTAACATTTTATTCCTTCTTTTAACTCTTTTTAACATATATCAACCATATAATACAATGAGTTTATACAATATGTTGAGATTTTATTATAGTTTTTTATAACCATTAACCATACTACATTCTATAAAATTTGAAATGAAACTATCATTTGGGTGAGTGGATGACTTCCACCAGAAGAGCAGATGTATTTTATTTTCCTGCACTAAATCACATGGATGATTATACTATTATATTAAATATATATATATATATGTGACATTAGAAAATGATAATGTTGTTCTTTCATAACATGTTTCTTTCTAAAATATGTTTCCTACACTAAATCACATGGATGACTATACAAATATAATTTTTCCTCTATTAAAAATTGATAATGTAGTTCTTTCATACTTGGGGATTACCCCATCATCAATGTGTTGTGATTTTTAATCAGCCATACCTTACAATCCATGTATTTATATGAGTATACAAAGAGTTAACATGATATTTATGACATAATATTAATTATTTATAGAGAAAATGATACGTACCATAATTTCCTCATGCCCATTCAATAATAAAGACGTTACTCAAATGTATATATGGAGTATATTCTCAATATTGTAATACCATTCAATTTTCAAAATAATCATACATAGTTGGTCATTATATTAAAAATAGTGTATAAAAATTATAATTATTTCTCAATTAATATTCTATAGATTATATAATAATGAAATCATTGACCTTGCTAAACATACTGATGTCATTTTTCACAATTTAATTGAACAACATTAAAACACATCATGAGGAATTAACATATTTCATAATTAAATTAAAATAAAATAAATGTTATATAATTTTCAATGATAATTTTAAAAAATAATTGGTTCTTAAATAATTAGATAATTAATATATGTTTATTATAGATGATATAGTGGAAAAATATAGAATGTTTGAACTCAAGTAAAGGGGCTTGTTTACTCAATTTCTAATCATTAGGTTATAATTATACTTCATTTACATTGTAATGATAAAATTAAATTTAAAATGGAGAATGATTTTTTTATTATATTTTACACGTATTTCATTGGTTTATCAATCATTACACATAGTCACTTGATTACATAAATATATGTATAATTATATAATCCTTGTTGGGATTATTATTCTTAAAAAACATTCTTTCATACATGTGTTTTATTATGAACCAACAAGAAGGTTTATATGATTTTTATTGATACATAATATCATGAATGAATTATTATCATGATTTTTAATGTTACTTGGATTTTTTTTCCATTAAGATGACATTGAGTCAAATGTTATAAAAACATGAAAGTGTTTTCATGGGGTCAAATGCATTTCATTTAGACATAATTCGTGTTGTTATCAATGAATTATTTAATATAGTGTAATTTTTCCAATTGAATTTCATTAGAATATAACTTCATAAAACTTATTGACTTTATATAACATTGTTTTCATTTTAAATTCACGGATTTTTCTTATTAAAAATTTTACCTTTTTCTTGGTTTTCTCATCTCAATCATCCATTATTGAGTAATTTTTTGATTTATGTATCTATTTAAATTTAAATAGTTTTCCCACTAACTCATAAAATAAACTATCACATATCATTTTATAATAATCTTATTTCACTCTTATTTTTATAATATTTTTTTCGTATAGGTTTTTTTTGTAAAAGGGATAATCATTTTTTCATTAAAAATTGTTTAACAGTTTTCTCTACTTTTAACCAATCTATTCCTACATGTTAATTATGGTATATCCTTAATTTTAAATTCTAAACATAACATATTTTATTTTATTATTTTACATGATATATGAGATTATTTTAAAAGTATTTATATTTAAATTTCATAAAAAGAATTTATAGATCAATTTTAACTCTATTTATAAAATAATGAAAAAATGATGAATTTTAATATTTATGAAAGAATAGATTTTCCGTCAATCATATCCATTATTTTACTTAACACATCCATTTTTATTTTTAATGGAAATATTTTACCTAATATTATATAAATTGTTATTAATAATTACTAAAAGAAAAGTGATTTTTTCATTTTTTTTAAGTATTCTTTTAATTGTATATTCATCAATATCTACATAAATTAATATTTCCAATGCATAATTTAGAATAAAATCATATTATACAATTTCTATTATTTTGTTTGCTGTCTTAGAATGATATATTATGTATATTATTAGTAAATCCAATTAATTTACACTATTATATCATGTAGTGAATGAATTGAACTAGTTCTGAAATTCTCAGTGATGAAAATTAATGAAACAATTTTTTTTATTAAAGTAACATTATTGGTCATTATTTAGGATTATGGGTGAGCCTGATACATCTTATTCTTATATATATTTTTATATAGGTCTATAAGTCCATCAATATCTTTCAATATCATTCATTATATTGTAGAGGGAGTAAACCAATTATTTTTCTCTTATGGATTTATTTGGGATCTAGTTATTCCTAACAAGTGTGAAAATTATTGATGGGGGTAATATTCCATGTTTCCAAAAAATTTACCTATTCTTGATATTTGTTATTAATGGTATATTTTATCGATATTCACATTACATGGATCTTTATTATTGATTCTCACATATAATGATTTTTTTAATAATTTATTTCGTGTCTCATGTATAATGATCCATTTTTTATGGTAATGAAATATCCGATATAAAACTCTATAACCTTTATTATATAATAATATCATTACTCTTGTAATATTCCCGTTTATATAATTCAATTGGTAATGCTTATTTTTACCCTTATAGGGTGTTTGAGGAAACCATTATTCTATTTTTTATTTCCATAGGTTATGAATAATGATATTAAATGAATTATGTTTTTAAATGTTTCGTGTGTGAATATTTTTATTGGAGATGTTTGTAACCTAATTTGGAATAAGAAAATATGGTTATATTAAAAAAAAAATCATATAAGACATATGCGATGTAATGTATTATTTTTTTCCTAATTTACTAAACCTATAACCAAAAAATATCATTAGAATATAAGTTATCCAATATGTCACTTTTGGATTTTTATTTTTTTGGATTAAATTGGGACATGTTTATAAGTTTCAATTATGAAAATGTAATGAATATTTTTTAGCACTGAGTCTCATAGTTTGGGTTAAAGGATATCACATTATCATTGATAATCCCTTTTTGGCTCAACAGTTCTGTTGGTATCTATACTACAGAGGTAATTTTTCAGTCATTCTTCTTATAAGAGTACTATGTTTTCTTCATTATATCAGGAATTTATTGAATCCCATTCTCATTATATTATATATAATTGATCAATTCATTCTCATCATGTGATGAATCTCTAGGATATCTCCAGATAAGAAGATTATCATTATTCATTGAAGAATTACAAAGACATCTACTAGAAAAAGTTACTGTCTTGGAAATGTTAGTAAGGGGAAGTTAGTATCAATTCAAATAGGATTTTCACATGATGAATTGTTGGGTAATTTTATTCATGTCACATGGATTTATTTTCTTTATTACATAAAATTTCTCTTTCTTTGGTTTGGGATAACAACTAGTAAGATCCCCATGATAGATGCATGTGTCATTAAAGAAGAAATCTTATGAGTTTATTAAGGGTTAATACCTAATCTTCTAACTAATATAAAAATAGGATCAAATATAAAAAATTTCCCTTATATATATAATCTAATAGGACTATGTTAATGTATTTTATAATGGTTATTATTATTTATATCCCATAATAGAAAAGGATTGATTGAGGATTCCAGTTTTGAACCTCCAAGAGAAGTTCTAAATATCTTATTGTTAAAGGAATCAATTCCCAAGGTATACATCTTATGTTCATTTGAATGGGAAAAAACCCAAGTATTTTAAAATCATTTTTAAATGACTTATGTTATATATTTTCATTCCTTGACACATGTACTAGAAGTTCATTCTATGGATACATCTCAGTTTTACGGTAATTATGAAAAATAGACCTCTTAGTTGACACAATCCATAATCAACATGAGAAGAAAGAGAAAGAAGATCGGTTGTGTTACATTAGAGTGCGCAACAATGTGATTTTGTGGAGATTACAGAAATATATCCACCTTTTTATCTAACTTTTATATTGATAATAATATATGAGATGATATTTTTGGGGAATATAAAATTTTTAGGCCCACGAAATATAAACGGTCTTTAAAAGGGGGAAAACATGTGTCTAAATAGAGGATACATATTTCTATTACCCTAAGTTATTATCCCTTGTATGTGAGTCATGTGATGGTGTTCATTGGTGAGTACACCACTGATAATTCTTATGTATGATAATCATGAGGATTTTATTGGACCATTCGATTATCAGAATCCATGAAAATTATCTTGACTCATTTGTTTTAGATGTGAAGAGGGGTATCTCAACTAGTGATATTATGTACGATCAAGGTTGGGGACATAGTTTTTTAAGAAGAAAAATTATTGAAATATATCAAAAACTTTATGGTGTGTATATATATTGTTAGTGGTGGATAGTGAATGAAGTTAATAGACTAATCTAAAGTCCTACAATCATAGCTCAGTAAGGATATTGACCAGGGGTGTGGGGGTAATGATGAAATGTTTTCATCCAGTGGGCCCACAATTCATGTCGAGTGATTTCCTAGAATATGAATTTGATTTCAAATGAGTGGTCACCTAGTAGTAAATTACGTAAATGTTTGATTTATTAAATCATTATATTGAAAATCTATAGGTGGAGTGTGTATACTATAGGAGACCAAATGAAATTTTTAGTGGTAGTGTGGTAGATGGTGGTGTGGTGAGAAATGTGAACATATGGTAGATGAATACGTAATAGGATAAGTGATTATAATGTAGATGAACATATTTCATTAGGTTTCAACACAAGGGGAAAACCACACTACACATTCACACACTGATATTATAGTGTTTATGATATTGTTTGGTGGATGAGTTTTATCTAAAGATTTTCCTCCTGCAGAGGAAATTCCTACTGACTGTTATATATAATGGAACCCTTGTATCAGAGTCTATAGATGTTTCAATGAATGGGAGTCCATTAAACATGGTTTATTCCATCTATTATACTTCTTGATCAGGATCATATTAATTGGACATCATCATATTTACCTCACATTATGTTTATGGGTAGGAACCCGATGAAATAGACTTTATGATGTTTCCTTTCCAAAGTGACATCACTGGCTTGGGTTTACAAGATAACCACTCAAAGGGGATTTGTGGGAACCACATTAATTAGTGTCAAAGATGAGGTGGTTTTTATATTTCTCTATGGGTTTCCTATCCTTTTTAAATGTGGGTTTCTCTAGGAAATATGTGGATAATGGTGTCTTCTTCTATATAACCATTCATCTGTTCATTTCTTGATAGTTATAGTGTTTATAGACATCCCCATCTTTTTGTTTTCATATATTAGTAAATCACAAGAGAAGACATGTGGATAGTATAGAAAGATTCAGGGAAGGACCGTATATATCATTAATAAATTATTCCCCGATGTTGTTAGGTTGGACCTTGTAGTTTGGTGATTAGACTACATGGAGTTCCCCAACATGGTTATCTAACTCCTAGTTTTCTAACAAAATTGTGTGCCACGTAAGGATATCATAAATAGGGTTCGATGAAGTTATTTTAGTAAAAAAAATTCTTGACGGTGGGTTATTAGATAATGAAAGAGACTTCACAGTCTACGATGTGAGCCCTAAAATTTCATTCATCATATTTTCTTCAAATTATTCTAAATATTCAAATTAACATAACATTTTAATGATAATGTTGTTTGGAAAATATGAAAATAAGAATCAAAAAATGAAGAAATATTCAATTCCCCAAATATATTTTATATTCCATACAAATAAATATTTATATACCAAAAACCATCTAGGGGACCCAAAAAATAATTCAAGTACTCAATATCCTATCCATTCACAATGTGCGAAATTCATTGACATATTCCTAATAGAGGTTATCACCACCGTGTCTCAAAAATGAGAAATTATATTGTGTAATCTCCATCCAATAATTTGTAATTAAACATGTGGAATACCTTAGTATGAATCACATTTTATTACTCTAGAATATATATATGTTTTATCTCAAACTTGACTTGTTTTTTTCTAATGAGGATCACTTAATGAGATCTATAGATAAGTATGTGGCATGATTTTTCTCATTCTACAACCCTCCCCCCCATATAATTTTTTTCATTATAAATGAAAAAAATTTAAAAATATAAGGTAAATATCAGAATCATTTCTAAAATTATTATAGTATATTATTATTTGGTATCTTACTCTAAAGTTATATGATGTATGTCAAAATAAGGATTTTATTACATTGATTATCAGTTCCGTGAAAAAAATACAGTCACGGTTTTTGGGATTCAAATATAAATAATTCACTCAAATAAATTTGATTTCCATATGTAAAATCAGAATATGTGTATTTTAAAATTCTCCAAGAGAGGTATTTCAATAAATGATTTATTATTTTTAGAATAATTTTCTCAACTCAAGGAATTGGTATATTATATTGGTAAAAATAAAAATTAAAAAATTAAATAGGGATTGGAATGGTTATCAGTTTTTGATTAGATTGATCAAGATATCACTATATAACCTATGATAGTTAGAATTAAGTGGTGCATTTTGATAGAATTATCCAAACTAATATCAACATCATATTTATGGAAAATGATATAGTCATGACATGGTATGTGACCATTGGATAAAAATTGGGGAGATAATGATCTTACACAAGAAAGACAGAAATATTTTATACTGTTATTGGATTTTGGATTTGAAAGAGAATAACTTTGAACTTGTTCATGGATCCGAATCATATATTGGTATATTATGAATTATAACATAAAATTTTATAAGATGATAAAAGTTTGTGAATGATGGAACATACACATCATTGTTTTATATCATGTAAAAAATACAATATATTCTTATATGGGTTAATTGTTCCCCAATATAAGTGGAAAGGATTGTTTATCTCACTTCTACCAAGATCAGTAGACATTGTGAGCAATGATCAATTATTTATAGTATATAATGGTAGTACCAATGATATTTATATCTATATATTTTCTACATTTCATTACATAATAATTTATAGGAGAGTCCTGGTGGGAATGAACATGGATATGTCTCATATATCTGTTTCAGGGTTTTTATCCTAGCATGTTTTCATTATTAATAATTTTTTGAATTCCAATAAATTATCATATATGATGAAACATGATTTTCTAGAGATGGAAGACTCATCTTATTCCCTAGAAACAACTTCATTTTTTTCAACATGGAGTGTGTCATATCTCAATACTTTTGTATTTTAATGTCATAAAATTAATTTTATTTGGAGTTGTCATTTATTGTTTGATAATATAAACATAATTAGACTATACATTAGGGTTATAAAACATTTACAAAAATTGAAAAATATGTATTCTCATGGGAATTGGAAATATATAATCTCACGATAGTTCACTCCATTTAATATGCAGACATCTTTGAGGGATGGTGCACATAATTTGTTGAAATTTTTGCAAAACAAATGAGAGATGATGTTTCTGGTCAAATTGTAACACCCCAAAATTAAAAATAGTAAAATAACTAATGATATGAATCATGTCAAAAAGGTGAACTTCCGTTTTGGGAGCCTACCTGATTAGAACTCCCTAGTTAAATGTGCTTCTCTTGAAGTAGTGATCAGGAGGTTTTACCTTATGAGATGTTTTCTAGGGTGTGTGTGAGGGATTAAAAAAGCACACTTGAAAGGAAATTTGTTGTACAGTGGGGACTATCGTTAGTCAGATGACCCATTTGGGAATGAGGGTGGGCCATAAGGTTGGGACCAAGTGTATGTGGGGAAACTGGTGGTACATGGCGGTCCATGACTCAACGACCATGATAAGTCCGGTTGTTTGTGCTGTCACTGGGACCTAGTTGTCACATTTGGTATCATAGGATGTAACCAACAGTATGTGTGGTTCATTGCCTGGGTTGAGATGTAAGACCCACAATAGGGACATTGTTCTCTAGTGGGGGTGAATATAATATCCCATAATGATAATGGGGTAAATGAATAAATGATGTGACTCATGTCCACAAGGTTCTACTTCATTTTGGGGAGCCTACCTAATTAGAACTCCATAGTTTAGTGTGGTTTGCATAGAGTAATGTCCAGAATGAGTTACCTTCTGGGAATTTTCCCAGGTATAGTGCACATGAAAGGACACTGAAAAGGACATGTGATGTCTTATGGGTACTATCATTAGTCAGATGACCTAATGAACTTTATAATGTGGTGTGTTTCTGCTTTCATCAGGGCCCAGTTTTCACATTTGGTATCAGAGGATGTACCCAGCCTTAAGTTTGGTGCACTACCTAGGTTGAGAAATAGGGCCCACAACAGGGACATTGTTCTCTAGGGGGGGTTAATGTAACCACCAAGAATGATAAAAGGGTAAACAACTAAAAGATATGATTTATGTCAATAAGGTGGTCCTTCCTTTTTGGAAGCCTACATGATTAGAACTCTATAGTTACTTGTGTCTGGCTTGATGTAGTGACCAGGATGAGTGACCTTCTAGTATGTTTCCCATGTGTCGTTCACTGTGTGGGTTGAGATGTTGGGTCCACAAAGGGGGAGTTTTTCTCTAAAGGGGGAGTAAATGTAGAAGCCCAGTATAATAAAAGGTTTAATGAAAATAAATGATATGACTCATTTCAATAAGGTAATAATTTTTTTAGATTCTACATGATTACAACTCCATAGTTAAGCATTCTTGGCTCTGAGTAGTGATTGGGATAGGTGGCCTTTTGGAAATTTTCTCAGGTTGCATGTGAGTGAGGAAAAATCACACTGTAGGAGACATGTGTTGTCTTGTTGGGACCATCAATAGACATATCAAATGTATGGGCATGTCGGTGGTCCATAAGTTGGGGACCACATATCTGTGGGAAAACTAGTGGTATCGAGTGGGCCAAGACCCAACAACCATGTCAATGAGTGGTGTCTATGCTTTGACAATGACCCAGTTGATACACAAATAACATGGGACCAACACTACTCAATATTAATGATATTTAACATAGATTAATTATATGGTTCAATACCTAGATTAAATTGGGGAAAATATAACTTGAATGGTTTTATATTTATGATATTAAAAAATACCAAAAAGGGTGTTATTGAGTTTAGGTTAATTATTCTCATACCATTATTTCATGTAATTAATGTACATATAGTGATGACCACATAAGAATTTGGCATGTACCATGAGGGGTCTCTCAAATAAACTTGAGGGTATTATATTTCATTTAGGTTTGTCTAAAATAGAATAATATAGATCTTCATAGGTGAAGTAGACAGAGATTTGAATGATAAAATGAATAAGATGTAATAATCATTATTTGAATGTGGGAAAGATGTATGAATGTGAAAAATTGAGGATATTAGAATCACCTAGAAAGGTTCAGTTAAAAAAAATTTAATTGATAAAATAATAATTTTCACTTCAATTTCAAATAGAGACTGGTGTTACTATGTTTACCATTGTAAATGGGGGAAACCATTAATGAACCATACAAATATAGATATTGACTTTATCTAAGATTTTAATATAGGACCAAATAATATATTTTGGGTTACCTAGTTTTTTAGATGAAACATTTTTTACCACAACGTTTTAGTGGATTCATTTGAAAAAAATCCATAAATATTACAAATAATTTGATGAAATAAAGATCTAAGAAGAATTGGTCAAGGGTGTGGGATTCTGAAAGGTGTATAACTTCTCAAGTAATTAGGTTGGTGATGACTCATGTATCAAATTAATGAGTTATGTTCATTGAAAAAAATATTAAATACCGGTTCAATAACCTTGAAGGATATAGAACTCATTATGTAAAACATTCTATCAGTGATAAGATTTGATGAAAAGTTAATAAAATATGTTTTTAGATTAAGGGTTCAAATGAAAATAAAATGAAATTGTTTTGGGAAATATTACAAACCTCGTGTGAATTGATCCTTCATCAGTTTACATTCTAGTTTATTCCTCAACCATGATAGGGAATGAGTAATAGTGTGAAGGCATCCATTTATCTCCAGCTATGCTATGCATGTTTTCATCATAATAAAAAAATTTATACATTTTTATTTATTTATTTTTTGTTACTTAATTTTGATAAATGGTGTATGAAGTTTAAGGACAAACTACACTTAACAAATAAACTATAGTTTTTTTCAAAAATCATAGACTAATATGAACTATGATTAAGTTCATGATTCGTGGACAATAGTGAAATAATTTTACGGTCATGATACATTGATCAAGTTGAACATAGATTACGTTCAGGATAATTAGAACATTAAATAGGTAGGCCTATTATAAGATATCCTAAAATCACAATATCTACTAAAAACGCGAATTAATCCACAAAGTTTTCTTATAAAAAGTTTTCCCAATAAAGCCTACATATATATAGAATAGGTGCACTTTTCTATGTCAGATGGGAATCCAAATCATTTGGGGCCTCAAGGATGCTCCTAGGATATTGTTTTGGTATAAAAATTTTCCATGTTAATTGAGGAAATTTTTATTAAACTCCAAACTATACGATTTATTTTCATGAGTGAGTTAATTTTATCCTAGTGTTTGATTACACATAAGTCCTATGTATGAAAACCTCGTAGGGATCTGGATATCTTGCCTCTAAATGTTATCATATAGGTTATAAACTCTTAAAATTTATTTTTATATAGTTTAATTTATATTATTTTAATTTTAACATAATTTTACATGGACATAGTGGTTATGTGGTTCCGAGTGATGTGACAATTTAGAATAGATATGAGATTTTACAAGATCTGAATCATCTAAAAAATGATGTTGTATCCTTTCGATGATGATCCTCTGAAGGGAAACCGAAAATTAATAAAGGGTAGAAGCACTATCATAATTTGGGGGTTCATTGAAATTTAATACTCAGTCCAAGATAAATTATTCGGTGTCACAACATATCCCATTGTATAAGAATCAAGCAACACATAGTTCATTGATAATTGGGGAATTGTTTGACATAAGTTAGGTGATCTATGGCATGAGAGTTTTATATTATACACACAACCACTAAATCCTTTAAGGAAGAAAATAAAAACCCATAAATATTGAAATCTTACAAAGGAGGAGAACTTTCATATTCAGTTGGTTCAAATGGAATCGACCCTTCTGTAATGTTCAAGTCCATGTGAAATGGGGAACTCTAAATAGTTTTATGTAATGTTGCATGGAATATATGTCATGTAGTTTAAGGAATTACTACTAAAAATATTAAGGTCAAATTTATAAGTTCATACAACATTAAATGGTATTTTAATATATTTATGATCAAACATCAATATCTACAATGTTTGGTGATATCTATTACAACCATAGTGATTGGAAAAAAATTGTATTAAAATCTAACTCTAATAAATTGGAATTACAACAAGGGATAATGAGAATATAATAAATTATAATTTATTGTACTAATGATAAATTTTTATTGGTGTCACATGAAAATGACCTTCTGGGAAGTAGGAACAATTCTGTTGGTTTATCATATCTCGGGGATTCAGTATTTCCAAGAGGAGTATAATAACAAGATGGATGTTTTTCTTTATAGTAGATGATTCCCATGATATAAATGTCCGCATGGATGTGATTTCGTAATCAATATTAAAATACAGAATTATTAATGAGTTTTGAACATTGAGTTAATATCAATGCACTTAATTATTGTGGTAACGAAATGTTTAAGTAATAACCTATGAATGATTGATTCAATTGTACATGGAAATTGGTGGGATTAGTTAAACCACTAGTAATGATATAATTTACAATCCCATCCAAGGAAAGTATCATATTATTTTATTGGGAACCAATTTTATTGTTCCAAAAACACTTATGGGTTCTGATATAGTCTTATAAGAAACTATGTAATCCACCTTCAATTTGTACTAGGACACTATAAAATCAATCGATCCATGTTTCCAAGATTTCATTCAATATGGAAATTTAGAGGATTGAATAAATTTTTTGCGATATAGTTGGTTTATTATGAATAAGTGTGTCCGGGATTATGTTAAATATGACATAAATTATATATTGATGGATTATGGGGAATAAATATATTCATGATGGGATCGATCACCCTAAAGGATATAAAATAATTTATTGAAAAAATTCTTAGGGTGATAAAATCAAAAATGAAATGCTAGAGAAAAAAAATTTCTAAAAGGGATTATGTACTAAATATGTTTACCTTATTTTTTATATATTATCATATTGTGACACATAATTATATGTTACTTTGTTTATGGACTTATGATGAGGACATAATCTCATTCATTTTTACATCATTTGATAAGTAATCAAAAAACTATGGCTTGGCCTTTGATATGAGATATGGGAATCCCTGTGTATTCTAAAATGATAGGATTCAATCCATGCGATGTTTATAAATTCATATACCTAAAAAAATTAAACACTATTATCGAGAAAAAGGGTATACATTTTTCATATATTAGTATAGGAGGAATGTTTAAAATGATCATGCATTGAGATTTGTCAAATTCGTTTAAACCATATGTATGATGATTAATATTCTAAAAAATAGTCAATGAATGTAGTATTATTGTTCTATAAGGTTGATCACGACATCATATAGTTTATGGTAATAAAACGAGGATATGTTTCAAATAGATAAATGAAATGCAGTGATGATGTCTTCCACATAGATAAATTTTATGCAGTAAGGACTTCCCTATTTTATTTTAATATTGTCTATTAAGGTTGAGAATTATATTTAGTAAAATTTTATATTATACATCAACATATGAAGGGATTTATGAAAAAAATTATCGAGAATTTGAGATCTTTTTTTCCATTTCTTCATTCATGAAATTAATCGGCTCATTATTGATATTGAAAATACCAAACATTTCAATAGAATATTGATCAATATAGAATTTTCATATATAGTATGTCAAGATAATGTTTTTTGTGCAAGTCACATATTTATTTGGAAATAATTTTTTTTGGAATTAATCCCTAAAATTGGGGCATCATTATAGTGAATGGTTATATTAGATACAATGCAATGTGGGTAAATAGAAAAATAGATATGAAATATATATATAATGATCAATTTTTAATGGAATGAGATCAATCCCAATGGGGATATGTCATTTATAATTGGTTCACAATCAATGATCGTTATTACACAATATTCTATCATAGATCAATATCATACTAGGGATTGATGAAATAGTTATATCATAGCATTGATCCATGAATAGAGGACCTGAAAATAATTTCAGAAGTTGAATAAGAAGAAAATTTTCACATTCTTCCATGTGATTACATGTATGAATAATCAATTTTTACTGATCTTATGAAAATAAGAATCTCATGTAAGGAAACTAGTGCATTTCATGCAATCCACTCTACATGTTGGACAGTTTTTTATATAAAATCTCATGTAAGATATAACATGTGAGAATTTATAGATTAGTGTTGTATAAAATAAATAAAATATTTCACATTTAATATTCATATCTAAATAATTTCATTCGATAAAATTTAATTTTATCTAACAAATAATTATATATGTTTATTTAATTTTCATGTACTAAAGAATTAGATCTCTATAATTTTAGAACGATTCATCCTGAGTAGGAGAGTAAAAGTTGAATTGAAAAATCTAAGAGATCACATGATATGTGATTTGTGTCAAAACGAGGTGTTATTGGAAAACTATTCAAACGATATTCGAGTCATAAATAGGGTTTGATTTCAACCAAGTATTTTATCATCAAATGGTATGGAATCACAAGTTGTGACTGTTATAGTAATGCACCAAGAATTTACAATTAGTTTTTGTGGATCTTATTCAAGAATGATGTAAAGAATCTCAGTATTGGAATCCAAGCACATGTAGTTCATATAAAAGTAAAAAATATAATATTTTTGTAGTGTATGGAATGGAGAGGGAATCCAACCTTAATATTATGGGTGTTTCGTCAACATGATAAAGGGGTTTAATATTTGATATTGAGCTTATGGATGGTTTTATGTATACATAAATAATAATATATACTGTAATAATATGAATCAAGCCAATTATTTTTTATATAATGGTATGTATATTAATTTTAATTTTATAATAGTATGGATTTTTTTGTTTTAAAAATAGATATGGATATTGTGTAATTAATTACTAATGATATAGAAATGTTTTTAATCTTGATCTAAAAGGAAACCCAAGGTGTATTAAGTCATAGTGGTACAATGTAGTGAGATAATTGTATCTAGGTGAAAGTATTTTAAATAAAAATCAACACGAACTTGTAAAATTATAAATTACAAACCACATGTCTAGATATGTATCAAATATAAAATAGAAGGTTGGTAATATATAATTTCTATATGTCATATAGTTTAATAGTATTTTAAAAATACACAAATATGGGATGTTTAAAATTTTATAGGATAGACTTTGGTTATGATGTTTAATGATAAGAATCATTGATGGTTTATTAAGAATTTTAGAGTCATGTAACATAGATGATAGTATCATACAATTTACTTTATTTTGAAAATTAAAATTTGAACTAATATGAAATTATTGAATGTATTTTTGGTGGAAATATTATAAGTAGTTTAGACTTATGTGATCAAAGGCATGCATATATAGTTTAATAAAAAATTCTGAGAACATATTACGATAAATTTTTAGTAATTTAGAATTGAATTTTTTGATTCCCACATTAATTTATTAAGAGAATATCTAAAATGAATAAAATCATAAATATGATATGTAATAATTAAACAAACATTAATATTTATTCATATAAATTAATGATAAAAATAATTACATCACTTTTCGGATATGGTAATCTGTATGTACACATTAGTAATGTTTCCACTTTTTAATAGAAAAAAAGAATAGTAAAATTTTATTAAACATTAACGAAACCAATAATATCATATATAATCAGTATATTAATGTCACAACCCATCATAGTGGGGGTCATACCGTGACTCCCGAAGTCCACCTCAAATAGGCCAGGGGCTTGTGACTAGCACTGAGTAGGTATATTACAAACATGGGAGGCATTGCCTATGAACCTGTACACACGCACACATCTCCAAGACCACAAATGCTGAAATGTAAAAAAACACTGAGGGATAGAATGCATGCATACAACTAAACCCAACCACCAGAGTACAACAAAAGGTACAAATCTTAATGTAAATTGGACCAAAAAACAATCCCACCAAAACAAGAGTCTGAAAAGTGAAAAGACCATCATGTGAAGACAAAGATGTACTGGGACTGCTACTCATAGCCGTAGGAACACCCCAACCGGTGAGGAAATCTGAATGCTGGATCCTATCCTAGTATTCCTGGGAATCTGTCAAAATTATTCTCGTCTGCACAAAACATGACAAGTGCAGGGAAATCCCATGTAGGGGTGAGTATAACAATACTCAGTAGAGGACCCCGAGAACAACAAAGAAATACACAAAGTAAAAGTACAATCATCTTTACACAGTATATATCTACATAACATATATCTGGTGAAACACAATCCAGATATACTTGAAAATTTGACTGGTGGTCAAGAGGCATGTCACACAACAGCATACCCCACTAGGGATTTAATTCACAGATTTCACGAAGCACTCATTCAGAGAGAACACAATCCACGAGCCTGGTTGCTCTAATGACTTCCATCTGAGAAGTACTGTTCATCATGAAACGCCATGAGAGGTAGTTACACTCATTAAGGGGGACACACTTCTGAGTGGGTAGATCATAATAGATGGATACACTCATTACGGGAGACACGCTATTGAGTGATGGATAGATACACTCATTATGGGAGACACAATCCTGAGTGGAAAAGATCATGATACAGAGAAGAGTATCACTGTCAGGGCCATGGAGGATACCATGACTCATCCGGATTCACCATCTAGGTGATTCTCTAGCTAGGTAGAAGATCAATTATCGATAGATTTGGTCACGTCGATGCATCAATCTACCTAGGGTCAGTAATGGATAGAGGATCTCGCTCCGGGCCTCTTGGAGGGATGCTGACTATATCATACAAAGTCCTATTGAAGGGATCCTACTCATGTAGAAGGAAATGATGCCTAGCCATCAGGGGAATGAAAGGAAGGGGTACTAACCCAAACTAAAGATGTCCAATATACTGTTAACAGGAGGACCATGCCATTTTCCACAAGGTACACGGCGTGTAAAAAAGTTACACCATGTGTTGTCTAACCCTGGGTACTACCCTTGTACAATGGCATGTGTCGTAAGGCTGGTCATGTAGAAAAGTGAGTACATTCCATATAGTACAGTGTACACACCTTGTCTGAGTGTCTGTGGTTATCTCCATGTATGCTATTCATGTGGCAGTACATGGTCCTTAACACATGTACTCCAACCCGTGTAATCGGTACATGGGGTGACCTGCATTACTGGCAACTTCTGTCCATGTGATGGAGTACACGTTGTGTACTTCATCACTTTTCCATGTATCCCCTGGATACACACTGAGATTCGGAAAAATTATAACACTCCATGTCACCTAGGTCACACTCCATGTGATTCCTCTCTGACTCCTAAAACCCTAGGCATCGCCGTCTGTACTACACATCATGTTCATGGGAAGTACATGCCCTGTATCCCGAAATTTTCCAGAAACGATGCTCCTAGCTGATGCGCCTCCCATGTTGTGCCAATCTTCAATCTCACCATCTGATTTCCATGAAAATCTAAAGTATTGGTCCCCTTTACCCCATGATTTTGATTCCGTTGTTTTCCGACCTCCTATCGGCTCCGAAAATGTGCAACGATCTACCCGCATGAAGGATGCCCGAAGAACGGCCCTTCCCGATACGATCTGATTCATCATCTTCTATCTTCGTCGAAACTCCGCAAGGTCGTTGTGGTATCAAATATTTAGTTTCAGATCGTTGTGTTGGAAGATGGGTGTGGAACGATCTGTTTTTGACACCTTGTGAAGAACTCGAGGAATGCAAAGAATGAGAAGAACACAAAGAACGCACGAGAAGGAAAGGGGGAAAGAAAATCCAATAAAAAAAATTTAAGGAGCGAACCTCCGCCATCATTCTTTACGACATTGACCTTCTCATGTTAGTAGTCTTAAATAGATTAGAAATCAACAACAATAATAAACATGTATTAATTCCCCATAATCATCTCAATAAAAACCTTCTCGCAGGAACGTACGAATCCACCGATCAACTTGTTTGTGGTTAATCCACATTCATCATTTATATTCTAAAACAGAGAAAAAGGTAAGAAATAACAACCCCTACCATTAATAATGGATCAATCATTGATGATTTGTGTCACACTGCTGTCGTCGTCGAGATCCTTCAACTTCATTGGCACAACGATCAAAGCTTCAATTCGTCATCGTTCGTTGCTGAGAGTCTTCTCTGAAGCGCCACAGATTCTCCAGAGATTCCTCTCAATCCTTTCCAATGAGTGACATCCCAATAAAAAGGGAAACATGTTTTTCATTCCATTACTATGTGGTAATAATGAGTCAACGTTGCTGTTTTGGAGTCATTATGACATGACATTAATTACTGAAATAGTTTCCCTGTCTCTGTTCTACATCGGATGTTTCCGAAAGAAAAATAAAATAAACATGGAAATTTAATTTATTTTATATTACTAAAAACATCCGAAAATTAACTTTTTTCCTTGACCCACACCGGTCAAGGTTAGACATGTTCTTAAGTAAATTCATCATTCCGAACGCAATGGTGCCCTCAGATTTTTTATATGGACTCCATTCAGAAACTGCCACAACCGCGCACATGTGTCGGCTCACTTATCATAAAAAGTTTCAAACCACTATTACGAGATCACTAGGCCTCGGAATTATGTTTCATCTCCAAGCCTGGTCTCATAATAATTCTATATAATATCTAAAAATAATACACAGAAAAATCTGAGACATTTTATTATTCCCACCTTGGGGCTTTAAATCCTCGAAAATCTGAAACAATACTACTCCAAAGAATAGGGGTATTGGGCACAGATCTGAGCCTCCTACTCCAACATGCTCTCCTGAAGATTCTCATGCTACCACCGGACATGTACCATGGGAATCGATCGCCCAAGAAGGATCCCCTCCTGCTGATCCTCGATCTCCACTGGGTACTCAACAAATGTCACTCCATTCCTCGATGTCCAGCTCACCCCAGTCAATGATGTGTGTTCGGTCAGGCACATACCTCTTTAGCTAGGACACATGGAAGACATCAGGTACCCGATGCGACTGTGACAGTAGAGCTAGGTAGTACGCCACCTCGGAAACTCTACAGAGTATCTGGAAAGGTCCGATGAACATCAGAGATAGCTTGACATGCCAACCAAATCTCGGTAACCCTCGTCAAGGTGAGACCCAAAGAAAGATGGGGTCTCCCTCCTAGAACTCCAGAGGTCTTAGTCTTTTGTCAATATAAGACATCTTCCAGCTCTGTGCAGTCTTCATCCACTCCCAGATGATCTAGAAATTCTCGGTGGTGGCTTGCACCAGTTCTGGACCCATGAGTGATGACTCTCCGGGGTCAGTCAAGCAAAGTGGTGACTAGAAGGGTCTTCCATACAAAGCCTCCAATGGTGTCATACCGATGGTGGAGTGGTAGCTGTTATTGAATGAAAACTCCACAAGTGGTAGGTGGTCCTACCAACTGTGACCAAAGTACAAGATACTGGATCGTAGCATATCCTCCAGAACCTGAATAGTCCTCTCTGACTGACCATTGGTCTATGGATGGAACACCATGGTCAAGAGTAGCTATGTCCCAATGGCCTCCTTCAATCCCTTCCACAACCGAGATGTAATGTCAGTGTCTTCATCTAAAATTATCATCAAAGGGACACCATTAATCTAAACTATATACAACACATATTGGCATCCCAATCACTCTACGAAACTCTGATCCTTGATGTCTATAAATTGGGCCGACATGGTGAGTCGGTTGACGATCACCCAGATGAAATCATGCCCCTTGGAGGTCCAGGGTAATCCTATCACGAATTCCATCAATATTCCATCCATCATCAACTTTGGAACCTCCATGGGGTGAGATAATCCCGCATGAACTCAGTGCTCATACTTCACATGCTGGCAAATAAGGCATTGAGAAACGAACTCTGCTACTACCTTCTTTATGCCTGACCCCTTGAACTGCTGTTGGAGATCCTGGTACATCTTTTTCGCTCCCAGATTTACCTTCAAGAGGGAGGTATGAAATTCCTTCAGAACTTATTCATTCAATTCCACATGTATGATAGTGCATCCTTTAAAAAGAAGTATGTTCTCCCCACCTTGCGAATATCCATCACGAGCATGTTCTGTGGATAACATAGCATGTAAATCCATACAGTCATCATCCCCAAGTTATACCTCCCTAACTCAATGTAAGAGTGGAGGGGAAACAACAATCTACTATAGGTAAGGTGCATCCTCTGTGTCCAAAAAGGGAAATTGCAACATGGCCAACTGCTCTGTCACCACACTCAATAGCTGCGTGCTCGACCTCCTACAAAGACCATCTTCCACCATGATTCCCTTCCCAAGAGTATAGATGATCTCGAAATCACAATCCCGGAGGAACTATAGATAATTCCTTTGCCTTAGATTCAGATCCTTCTATGAGAATATATACTTGTGTCTCTTGTGGCCAGAGTAGATGATGAACCACTCTCCCATAAGGTAGTGCCATCAAATCTTCAATTTGAAGACTACCACCGACAACTCAAGATAATGGGTTGCATAGTTATTCTCATGTGGCCTAGGATGGTACGAACTGTAAGAAATCACTACTTGTCTCTGCATTAGGACACAACCATGCCTGGTCCCTGATGCATCGCAGAACACTACGTACTCAACATCCTCCTCTACTTATCCCAAGATTGGTGTGCTCGTCATACTCTGTCTCAGCTTCTCAAAATCCTGTTGAAATTTCTCCCTCTACATGAAGGGTTTCCCCTTTCGGGTTAAGGATTTCATCAGTGGTGATATTAGGTAAAAATCATGAATGAATCTTTGGTAATATCCTGCCAACTCAAAGATGCTTCGCACCTTGATCATGCTATGAGGTTGCTCCCACACTAACACTTACTCCACCTTGGTTGGGTCCACATCTACACCATCCTCTGAGATGACTTGTCCCAGAAAGTGGACCTTATGAATCCAGAACTGGCACTACAAGAGCATCCCATAAAGCTGGTTCTCATGGAGTATTTCTAGAACCACCCTCTTGTGTCGCGTGTGCTCCTCCTCTGACGCCGAGTACACAAGGATGTTGTCAATGAAGACAACTACAAACCGGTCCAGATACGGCTGGACGATCTAGTTAATCAGTCCCATGAACATAGCCGGGGCGTTTTTCACGCCGAAATCCATCACAAAGTACACATTGTGACCATTACAGCATCTAAATGTTGTCTTCAGTATATCCCCATCCGGTACCTATAATTATTGATAACCTGATTGAAGGTCAACCTTCGAGAACCACTATGCCCCTCATGGATGATCAAAGAGGTCAACGATTCTTGGATGTGGATACTGTCACTTCACCATCACCTGGTTCAGGCGTCTATAATCCACACAAACCTAAAAATACTGTATTCCTTCTTGGAAAACAATACTGGGGTCCCCCCCGGGTGAAACGTTGGGTCTTAAGAAACCCTTGCTCTGCATATCCTCCAACTGCACCCTTAGTTCATGAAGCTCTGGGAGAGCAATATGATATGTTGGTGGAGAAATCAGTGCCGTCCTTGGGTGTATGCCGATGTAGAAGTAGATTTCTCGGTGGGGATGTGGTCCTGGGACATCTTCGGAAGAGACATTCTCGTACTCCTCCAATACTGCTGGGAACTGGGAACTCATCACATCTACTCCTCCGAGGGCTAGGCTAGACAACTCATGAGTGACTGGATACACCCTACTATGCTTGAGATCATTCTGTGCTACCATGGTCTCCTTTACTTTGATGAAGGAAAACACCATCCCATCACTGCGGACACACCACACTCTTCGCCTAAAACAGTCAATTTGGGCATGGACCAAAAATAACCAATCTATACTGAGAATGACATCATAAGTCCTCGATGCTACCACCAAGAGGTTCCAACTGAAAATCTCACCTCTAATTGTATGATCACACTGTCTGCAAATGTGTTTGATCATCGACTCTCCTCCCGTAGGAGTTTCAAAGAATAAGGATAGATTCAACGGTTATATGAGAATCTCAATCTTTAGCACAAGATATGTGGCTATCAAAGAATGACTGGAACCTATTTCTATAAGTATGACAGCTAAGGTAGATAAGACACAGATCATACCTCAAATCATCCCTCGATCCCCCAGGTCGTATGCCTCGACCGCATAAAGTTGTCATCACCCCTGTCCCCCAGCCATCGTAGCCTGGTGCGGATATCCTATGGGTGGTGGTGGAAGTAAGTCGAAACGTATGCCACCACCAGCAGCTCTCCCTGCTCTTCTGCTACATCTGCTTCCTGGAGGGTCCTTCTATACCACTCTCTGCCTCGGTGGTCCATCCACCGCTTCCTTTTCAACACCTCATCAGGTTGGACAATCTCTAGTGAGATGTCCCCTACCGTCGCACGTGTAGCACCGCTTCACCCTCGGATGAATGGATCCATCATGAGTGACCTGGAATGTCGATCCCCTATCCTGGGTCCTCTTCTGACATCTCTCACATCCTGATCCCAGTGTCCAATGTCGGCTCCCTACTTCTGAGGTCTCCGGTTCTATCTTCCTACTGCTGACTGCCATCGACTGTCTCTACTCCACCAAGAAGCTCTTGATCACCAAGGCACTCTCGAGCACTCCATCATAAGTCAAAATTCCTAGATGCATGACACTAGGTCAGATGTCACATCCCAGACCTCACTCTAAGGTATGATCTCTGAATTACTGATCCATTACCATATCCATCGAGTACCGGGTGAGGTTGGTGAACCTCAATTAATAGTCAGCTACCGTCAAACTACCCTGATGGAGCTGAATAAACTTCTGGATGCATACTGCTCTCAGAGTATCCAGATAGAAATCCTCCCTAAGGAGTCGTTCAATCTCCATCCTCAAAAGATTTTCCTCATCATGAGTCTTTGTGGTCAGACTCCACCATCCTCATGTGGATCCCTGAAGAAGGCCCAATCCTAGGATCACCATCTCGTATGTTGGTGTCCTCACTAGAAGAAAAACTCTAGTCACCACCTGAGGGTTGGGATCACCTCAGAATCTGAGGGGTCTATGTCTATGGAACTCATGGAGAATGTTTATCTTGCACTCCATGTTGGTTGGTACTGCAGGTACCACTGGCTGCTCCACTGGTGGTGGAATAGCTGGTGCACTACCTGGTGGAAATTCTAGGAGAATTGGTCCCCGTATTAAAGCCTCTTCACTAAGGGAGGAATCCTAGTGATCACATTGCTAAATCCTAGTGGGTATTCATTGTGGAGAATCCTTTAAGGAAATAAGATTTACCATGGTCAATTAGTATATCAGGATAGCTGACACGACGGACATTGAAAACACAACCCATTCCTATATAATTCATCTACCTTTCTTTTATTTACCCACAACTAATGTTTTCGTGTACCGAGATGAAAAGCAGGTTATCAAGAGTCATGGTGTATGTACACATCAGCCGTGCGCACCAACATTGGAATCCTGGGCCCGAAAGATGAACTCGAAACACTCATCACTATTACCCCAAACCAATATCACAAACTCTTGTTCCTATGGTAGAAACAACCACCTCTTATACCACTCTGTCATGACCCGCCCATGTGGGGCCCATGCCGTGACTCCATAAACCCACCTCTAATTGGCCACGGTCTAGTGACTATCACTGAGTATGCATATTACTATTATGGGAGGCATTGCCTAAGAACCTGTACACATGAACTCATATCCAAGATATCAAATTATTGAATCTAAAAAACACCAAGGGAAATTATGCATCCATACAACTATTCCCAACCACCAGAGTACAATGAAAGGTAAAGTGTAGAAAATAAACTGGTCCAAAATACAATCCTAGCAAAACAACAGTATAAAAAGTGAAAATTCCAACATGTGAATAGAAAGAGGTACTGTGACTGATGCTCATAGTCGTAGGAACACCCCGGCCAGTGAGGAACTCAAAAAGTTCAATCTTATCCAGGTCTGCCATGGACTCTTTCTAAAGGCTACTCATCTGCACAAGACACGACACATCCTGGAAATGCATGTGCAGGGGTGAGTATAATAATTCTTAGTATAGGACCCCGAAAACCACAATGAAATACACAAAGTAAAAGTATAGTCATCTATACAAAATATATGTCTACATAACATATAGCAAGTGAAACACAATTCAAATGTACTCGAAAACCAGACCTGCGGTCTAAAGGCACGTCACACAACTGTATACCCCGCTAGGGAGTCAGTTCAAAAATTCCATGAAACACTCATTCTGGGAGAACACACTCCACGAGTCTGGTAGCTCTGATGACATCCGTCCGAGAAGTGTGGTTCGTCGGAAAAAGCGATGAGAGGTAGATACAATCATTATGTGAGACACAATCATTAGTGGTAGATCATGAAATATAGATACACTAATTATGGGAGACACACTCTTGAATGATGGATAGATACACTCATTACAGGAGACACACTCTTGAGTGGGAAAGATCACGATACACAGATATGTACCACTGCTAGGGATATGGTGGATAATTCCACTCATCTAGATTCACCAGCTAGGTAGAGGATCAATTCCTGGTAGAGTTAGTCATGTCCATTCCTGACCCTACCAAGGGTCAGGAATGGATAGAGGATCTCGCTCTGGGCCTCTCGGAGGGATGCCAACTCTATCATAGAAACTACTGCTGAAGGGGTTATCCTCATGTAGAAGGAAATTGTGTATGACCTTTAGGGGAAGAAACAAAGGGGCACTAAAAAATGAATGATCTCCATGATATGGTGAACAAGAGTACCATGACATTTTCTACAAGGTACACGGCGTGTAGAAAAGTTATACGATGTGTTGTCGGACCCCGGGTAATGCGCGTGTGCAATGGCTTGTGTCGAAAGGCTAGTCATGTAGAAAAGCGAGTACACTGTGTGTAGTACGGTGTACACACTATGTCCTAGTGTCTGGGGTAGGCTCCCTGTATGCTAGTCATGTGCCCATACACGGTCCTCAACCCATGTACTCCAAACCGTGTAATCGGTACATGGGGTGACCCACGTTACTGCCCTCTCCTGGCCATGTGATGGAGTACATATTGTGTACCTCATCACATGTTAGTGTATCCCTTGGATACATGCCAAGATTTGGGGAAAGTCCAACATGTCATGTGACTAGGGTCACACGTCATGTGATTCCTCTCTGACTTCCAAAACCCTAGCCGCTGCCGCCAGTACTACACAGTGTGTTCTTCAGAAGTACATGTCGTGTATCCCTGAATTTTCAAGAAACGACGCTCCTCACTGGCACGCCACCCGTGCTGCCCCAATCATCAATCTGGTCATTCAGTCTCCCTGAAACTCCTAGGTTTTGGTCACCCTAACACCATGAAGCCGATTCTATTGTCTTTGGACCTCTGGTCGGCTCCAAAAATGTGAAATGATCCACCCCCGTAAAGAACGCTTGAAGAACGTCCCTTCCGGATCCGGTCCGATCCGTCATCCGCTATCGTCGTTGCACCTCCATATGGTCGTTTTGTTGTTGAATCTCCAGTTAGGAATCGTTGAATTGCAAGATGGGTGCGCAATTATCCGTTGTTGTCACCCTGTGAAGAACTCGAGGAATGAGAAGAATGCGAAGAACGCGTGATAAGGAAAGCAGGAACGAAAATCCAATAAAACAAATTTGAGGAGGGAACCTCTGCCGTTCTTCATCATGGTGTTGATCTTCTCCCTTTAGTAGTCTTGAACAGAGCAGAAATCAACAACAATAATTAACATGGATTAAATCCCAATAATCATCCCAATAAAAACCCTCCCGCTAGAATGTATGAATACACAGATCAACATATTTGTGGTTGATCTGCATTCATCATTTAAATTCAAAAATGGGGAAACATGAATGAAATAACAACCCCTACCATTAAGGAAGGATAGATCATTAATGAAAGGGGTCACAATTCCATCGTCATCAAGATCCTTCAACTTTGTTGTCACAAGGATCACAGCTTTGATTCGTCATCGTTCGTTACTGAGAGCCTTCTCCAAAGCACCACAGATTCTCTAGAGTTTCCACTCAATCCTTTCCAATAAGAAACATTCCAATAAAAAGGGAAAAATGTTTGGAATTCCACTACACTATGTAAATAATGAGTCATCATTTTTGTTTCTGAGTCATTATGATAAGACATTAATTACTAATATAGTTTCCTCGTCGATGCACTGCAGTGGATGTTTAAATATAAAAGTGAAATAAACGTCGTAATTTTTTTACTTTATCTTACTAAAAACGTCCAAAAATTAACTTTATTTACTTGACCCACGTTGGACAATGTTAGACCCGTTCATAGGTAAAGTCACCATTCCAGATGCAACGGTGCCCTCAGATTTTTAATCTGGGCATCCATTTAGAAACTGCCACAACCGTGCACATGTGTCGTGTCACTTATCTTAAAAAAGTTTGAACCAGCATTCCGGGCTCACTGGGCCTCAGAATTATGTGTTGTCTCCATGCCTGGTCTCGGAATAATTCCATATAATATTTGGAAATAATACATGGAAAAATTTGAGACATTAAAATGAATCATTATATCCATTAATGCGAAGCGGTGATGATAAAGATAATGCATCGCCTCATGGAGTTGGTAGTCTATGTATACAGATGAGTGATGATTTATTTTCCAATAGGATGGAATGGAGGTGGATAATTTTTTTTAACATCACAATAAAAAATAAGTATATCGAATAAAATGGATTCATTATTTTATAATGGATTCAACTGATTTAAATGTGGTATAATTAGAAATAAAATTAAATATTGTATGTTAATAGATAAAGTCATCATTGAAAACCCACTATTGGGATACAAATTTTTCATTGAAAGGAAGGTATTATAGAAAGAACAAAAAATCTACGAGATTGTAATATAATCATGGGTGGAATTAGGTTTTGTATTTTCTATTCTATAAGGATCTGTATTTGTGAATATGGGAGTAGAGGAGGCTCCCTTTTATATCTAATGGAAGTTGTACTGTAACATCCCAAGTAAATAAAGAATATGACTTTTTCATATTTATTAATTTTTGAATTAAATTTTAATTTTACGTTAAAAGGGTTTATATGTTCGATAGCGTACACGATACGCAACAATAGGTTTCTTTAAAATCATACATTGCACACTAATAATATATTATTATTATTTTAAATGGTCGTTAACTCCTAGACATTGTATTGGTTGGAATGAAAAAAACTAAATAAAATATAATTATACATTATTTTTAAATTTATTTACATTTATCCAATAAAATGTTAGAGGCATAAAATACGAATGAATCTAATTTTAAGCATAATTTACCTTAAAAGGCATATTTATAGCCTTTTAATGGAGAATCGACATTAAATATAGTTTTTGTCACTTTAATACATCCTCATTGACCAAATATAATCCTTATTTAGAATTGGGACATCAAATTTTACTTTGGGAAAATTTTTGGTATTTTCTGATAAAGTTCATTTTTAATGAATAGTGAAAAATACTTTATTTTAATTCAAAAGTGCCTTTAAATCTAATTTATTTATATTGTTAGATTAAATTTTTAGTTGGTTTTAAAGTGAAATTAAAATATATTTTTACCATTTAATCCAATGTTGGTCATTGGAATTAATTTCACTTTGAAATTGGATATAATCAAGTATCAATCTTTTGATAGTTATTGTTTCTTAAAAACACACTATTTGTTTTGATAATGGGAATTAATTTTAAAATTAACTAATTCCACTGCTATGTTTTGAATTTGTAATAGTAGACATCATTTTTGAATTCGGAATATCAAATATATCTTAGGCTGAAATTTTGGTATTTTTCTGAAAAACTTCAATTTTTGATGAATAGTGACACCACTTAGTGGTAGTTAAAAGAACTGACTTTTTCATTTAAATGTAATTTTACCACTTCTGTGAATTGAATTCCAAAAATCTAACATACAAGGTTGTTATAAAGAAGTAAAATGTGGTTCATTATGTTAAAAATAATTTTTTGTTAAAAGTATCTTTTGATTTTTATTTACCACGGTTAAAGGTAAATAGGGTAATTCAAGGTTAAAAGAATATTATAATAATTCCAAATTACTTTAACACTTGTCCTAACCTTATTGGTTGAGTAGTGGACGACCATGGTCATCCTTGGAACGAATTTGGTACCCCATGGAGCCACTTATGAATGATAATGACACTTTAGATTAATTAATATAATGTACAGACAAAATTGACAATAACAAAAATCATTTAGTACATTAATTTTTATATGGTGCTATATAAGTCATATTTTCGACAATAAATATTCATTGGAAATATAAAAATATTTCATACTAGATATTATTTATTTATAATTTTTACAAATCAAAAAAATTAAATTTTTTATGACAAAATAATGATGCAGTATTTACCTCATTAATAAATGATTGAAATAAACAAGATCATAAGGATTAAAATATTATCCAAAACATGTCCAATTATGATTGGGTGATTTTATTTCGACAATGAGTCATCTTATATTCATCTTTAATTATTTTTGGTCGTTTTGAAACAGAATATCAATATATAATAAAATAATATTTTCACACTTTCCTAAAGAGCCCCTCTTCTCCCTTATAAAAGGATATCATTTCTATCCAATTCATCACACCTCTCATGCCCTTTTTCACGTCCAAAATCTGCCCAATTAAGCTCCCTATATCCCTCTCCTCCGCTTATAAGCCTTAACTTAGGTAGAAGGCCCTTCAAGAAGTCCTTTGGTTCAAACCAAAGAAAGTTACACAAATTAAAGGTAACAATTTCTCTTAAATTGTTTTCATTGATTTTACTTCTCCAACCCATAAACTTTTTTATTACTTTCTATTGTAACAACACCAGTATCCTAAATATACTATGAATTTGTTATGATATGGATTATAAGTACACTTACACACACCTCCATCTAATGGATGAAGAACATAATTTTTCTATGGATGGAAAACTAAGGCCTCATGAAACGATGATTGTTCAATTACATCTTACAGCCTCTCATGGTGGCCATTATTATGGAAATATATTTATATATGATATATAATATGTTTATGTTTTTTTAGGCTTCCATATTTTCCATTTATAGCAAGCCTTTATGGTTTCCATAGTGGGTAAATACGATAATCTCATTTGAGGAAACACGGACTACCGCCCCCTCAAAGTGATGTGACTCGTTAATGCCTTATGTGGAATGTATATAGGATTGAGTTAATAATATTATATATGAGATTATACTGGAATTTTAATATACCTATTTATAATTATGTTTTTATTCCACTAAAATATGTAATAGAAATGAAAGTAGAATTCATGCGTACGTACGGCTTATCGTCTCCATGAACGGTGAATTTCATTTCTTACCTCTAAATGTTATGTACTATTATAAATACATCTATATAAAGGATATATATGATATATATGATATCTAAATCATGATTATCATCCTGGTTATAATGAACCTTTGACCACATGAACAACATGTAATTATAAGAAGTCCATTTTTGACTCAAGTACCAAATATCAACAAAACAAACATTATTAACTTAAATGATTACATAATGTTTATAACATAGTAATAAGTGATATAAAAGGAATAATAAAATTGAAAAAGGTTCTTGAGAAAGGATAAATTACCTCTATTTTATTATTCGAGTGATTAAAAAACAATCGAGTCAAGTCGGACACAAGGTAAGGGATCTGACCTCTCTGTTTTCTCAAGTACTCTCTTTTATGTCATTTCTATTATGATCCATGCTATTATGTTGGTGGATGTTCTATTATATTCTCCATACTGTTATATGTATTTTTCTACAATCAGAGACCCCCTCTTACTCTCATCAATTCATTTTAATAATTTTTATGTGGCGTCATTAGGCTGCTGAATTTTTGTAAGTGATTTTCTTATCTCACTTTCAATTCACTGAGATTTCCATTGTTCGCCACTAGTTTAATGAATGTGGTGTATTTTGTACTAACATTTGATATATATTATCATGATTCTATTTATATTTATTTCATTCTGTGAATTATTAGGTGGTTATTAGCTTTTGGTCATACGACTTAGTTGATTACAACGTGGTAATGGTTTTCATCTCACTTTTTATTCCCGTGAGATTCATTCTATATTTCCCACTATTTCCTTTTTTGTGTGGTGTATGTACTTCACATGATTGTACTATTTATTTAAAATAATTTCATTTATGTGTATATAAATCTTAATTTTATGATCCTTCTTTCAGGTGGTGTATGTTTTGTAAGTTACCTAATCGGTAAAAGAACCATTCACCCTCCTCTTTTTAAAAGACTTCTTTTTGTTATGTATTTTAATTTAAATCATATTATGTTAGGATATGTTCTTATATATAATCATTGATGAAAAAAATTATGTCCGAGTGATGAGATACCCCTTTTTTACCTCATCAACTAATTTTCTGAATTTTAAAGTTATGTCGTTAAGTTGTCGAATTTGTACAAGGGAACCTCTTAATCCAATTTCAATTCTTCAGGTTCAACATGTAATTATTGAATATGTAATCTTATGAATATGTTTCAGTGAAATATTATTGTATGACACTTAATATGCACTTATATTTGTTGTATTTATATTTTTCACAAATAATTAAGTGTTTGATTTATCCATAATTTAATGATACCATCTTTATAAGGGATTTTATTTCAATTTACATTTCCATTAAGACTTCATTGTTGTTATGCACCAATTCCCTATTATATGGTGTATATACTATCCTTTGAAATATTATATCATGAGTCCATTTATTCTCATGATATTATAAAGTTCTGATTAAAAAATATTCTTCAATTATTTGTATTCAAGCATATCTCTTTTTTTACAAAACTCTTTAACTAAAATATCATTTTAAATGTTTTAAAGATTTATTATTCTAAATACTTCTAATTAATGTCCATGTTTTTACAATGGTTTTTAGGATTTATTTATATGGAGATTACTGTTTTAAAATGATAATTCTTTTAAATATCGTCAAAGTGGTATGGGACTCTTTGATTCAAAAATCTCTTTTTAACTGGTTTTGAAAATGATTTGATAAGACATTGTTTATTTCAATATCTTGATTTGATATATTAGAATGTGGAAATGTAATATTTCCTTTATACATGTGTTATATGTTATGATAATGTTATGGTTATTGGGCATTGTTTTCATATACGGGTGGTTCTGTGATACACCTAGGGTGGGTAATCCCGAGATAGATCTCCAATGCATTGGGTAATGTGACAGAGTTAAAAGTGATGTTTCTCCTATGAGATTTAGGGAATATATTATGATGGGTATTCCAAGTGTAACTCCATATGTAGCTGTGATAGCTATAATGTATGTTTTATATGGATGTCAAAAGTAAACTTTATGATTTATGATTTGTGTCTGTTATTCATAAATCTTATGATTTCATAAGGTATGTAATGATTGAAAAGTATGGTTTCATTGATTTGTATTTATTGGTGGGATAATGTTTTACTTCCTTCTTTTATAACCCATACTGATATTTTTATGCTCATCCCAAGTTTTGGAAATGTTTTCCATGGGACTTAAAGAAGAATAGGTTCATGGATGTGATCAAGGAAAAGTCATGTTGTCTATATCATCGAACTAGACATGTGTATTTTTAAGAGTTTTAATTTTATTAAAAAAATTGATACAGAGTAGTAGTGTCTACTTGTAATATTCATGTTGTTATGTAAGTCTTATGACCTAATTCAATAAAACACTAAACCTGAAAATGTCCCCAATGTGAATTATCCATTTAATTCAATATTATGTAATGTTTATGGTCGGGCCCTTGTAGTTGGTATCATAGGTCCGTTTAGATAACTTTAGAGGGTAGGGTACAATTTAAGCATAAGTGAAATTACCATAATGGTTAGGATTTTAGAAGGAGTCATAGTTTTTTTATATATTTAATGAGTATAGATAAGATGAATAAGTATATCTTAGTGTTTACCCTCCACAAAAGATTTTATATGATGATTTTACTGATATACTCACACTGACATTTTTTGTTATAGTAAATGGTTGGATGTAGAAAGCACCAAAGTAATAGTTGATGTGAAGAAAACTCTAACAGTTTTCTGAACGAGCAGCTGAATGGTATGGGAGTTGTAATGAGTACTCTAGTGGTTTTTCTCAACCAACTATCTGGAGTCATGATTGACCACCTGAACCTTTGTGATTTTTATAAGACATCATATATGAGAGAAACAAATCCCTATGGATCTTCATCTAATAATGATAAAGTTATGTATGTTCAAAAACATATGTCTCAATGATGTGGAAGGAAACACATAGGAAAATGTTTCAAATGGACAGAAAGATGCTATAGATGTGGAAATGAAGGATATAAAGCAAGAACCTGGCATGGAAAAAGGAAGCATCTATTTTACTCTAGGAAAGTGAATGAAGTTCTTTCTGTAGGATAAATTGAATGTTTTAAATGCCTTTATCATGGTCATTATCCATAGACATGTCCTATGAAGATGTTTCAGGAATGGGTTTACCAGGATCGTACAAATATTCGTTTACCAATTACTAATGCCATTCCGATTAAGGATGAAGAAACTGACAATTACCAATGAAAGGTATTGATTATTTCATAACATATGTCTTCTTATTTTTGAAATCATAGGATATGATTCATGATTTTGTGTGTAGGAAAGAAGTATTTCAGAATAAGTTGGGAAAGAATGGTTAATGGATCCCGAAGAACGTTGAATAAGTAAGAGGTCAACATATAAGGGATTTAAATGTTATGGTTGATTTCAGGATGGTGAAATGCTTAAAAGTATTAAGGCTCTATTGATGATGAGATTAAATTAGAATACTCATTATAGTATGTGTAACCCTAAAGTTTGATATATGAAAATTTTATTCAAGGAATAATTATCTTTTTATTTGTGTTTATAGTCATAAAGATCCATTTGGGTTTATGTGATCCTTAAAATTGAGGAAATTACAGGTTAATATGCTTTGGTATGAAAAATGAATGTTATTAGATATCCTTTGTGGTTGAAATATGTTATGGTTATTTTTGATGAATTTATCACTTTTGGGAATGTCATAAAATTATGAAGTTTTTGAAATGGGATAACACACAAACCGTGTGACAACCTGTCACATCTGATATGTCCCCATGAATAGAACCCTCAACCGAATGGCAACAAGGGCGCATCGCCTACCACTAGCCTACTTGAAGTCCCTAGTTAGTATGAATTAGTATTTTAGTAAAATGTTTCTATGGAATAAGAATAAGTTGATTTTTGGAACTTATTTTTTATCAAATGGATATACATTGTATAGAAAAATGATTTAGTGATTAAGGAAACACTATATGCCTATGTAAGATAGAATACTAGGGGATTTCAGTTGTGGAATACTGGTTGAAATTTTAGTTTGGATGAATATATGTTTTTATTATAGACACATGATGATTTTATTTATTTATGAAAAGGATTAACCTATCATGGAGAATATGTGATTAGTTTAATTTTTTTTCAATATGAGAATTTATGAGTAACTAGTGTTACATAGAGAAAAATGTTAAGATGTATATTGGAAGTCTATGTAATTAAATCCTCATGAGATTTGGGTTATAATCACAGCTTGGATTACTATTGAATAATTTTAGGGACAATTGTTTATTGAATGGTCTTTGTTGATCTTTTGGGTTTGTTAGACAAATTATGGAGATTAAGATTAGTTTCTCTTTATGTAAAATTTTATCCTTTTGGGCATTATCTAATCTTTTATTAAACGTTTTGGTTTTTGTTAATATCTAAATACATGGGAAATATATAGTTCATCTTTTTTGGATTATGTGATTCTCTCGAAGACGATTATAGTTCCCTTATTGTGAAAAAAATCATCCAGAATACTCATCGTTTGGAGAAAATATGAGTTTGTGTTAGAAATCTAGTAAAAGATGAATGTCTTCATGACAAGTAAGTATATTTCCTTATGTTTTTTGTCAAGCTCGTAAATAAATTCCACAACGAAAATTCACTTTAAACAAAAAACGTGTCCATTAATTTTTCATTCTGGGGAATCAAATACTGTTTAACCCATCATATGTTTGTGATTTTCTGGTGGTTAACTTTCTCCTAATCATGTTTACTAGCACTATCCATCAGAACATGACTGTTTGTTCTCTCTTTCATATACATGTTTTCCTACATGGAATCGTAGTATGGGTTATCTCAGGTGACCGTTTCACTTCTCTTTATTTCCTTTAAAGTGATAGTTTTACTGACACTTTTTTTCCAATATGGGACTTTCAATAATGTTTCTGAGCCCAAATTTTAAAATTGCAAGGATGCAATTCGCAAAAGGGGGAAGGATGTAACATCCCAGGTAAATAAAGTATATTACCTTTTCATATTTAATAATTTTTGAATTAAATATTAATTTCACGTTCAAATGGTTTCAATGTTCGATAGCGTACCTGATACACAACAACAGGTTTCTTTGAAATATTACGTTACACAATAATAATATAATATGATAATTTTAAATTGTCGTTAACTCATAGCCTTTGTATTGGAGGGATTGAAAAAAACTAAATACAATATGATTATACATTATTGTTAAATGTATTTACATTTATCCAAAAAAATTAGATTCTTAAAATATGAATGAATCTAATTTTAAGCATAATTTACATTAAAAGGCCGATTTACAGCCTTTTAATGGAGAAACCTCTTTAAATATAGTTTTTGCCACATTAATACATTATAATTGAACAAATATAATCCTTATTTATAATGGAGACATAAAATTTTACTTTGGATAATTTTTTTGGTATTTTTCTAATAAAGTTCATTTTTTAATGAATAGTGAAAAATACTTTATTTAAATTCAAAAGTGACTTTTAATATAATATATTTATATGGATAGATTACCTTTTTATTTTGTTTTAAAGAGAAATTGAAATATATTTTTACAATTTAATCCAATGTGGGTCATTGGAATTAATTTCACTTTTAAATTTGACATAAACAAGTATCAATCTTTTGATAGTTATTGTTTCTAAAAAACACGCTCTTTGTATTGAAAATAGTAATTAATTTTAAAAATAATTAATTACACATCTACTTTTTTAATTTTTCAAACTATACATCATTTTTTAATTTGAAATATCAAATATACCTTTTTCTGATTTTTTGATTTTTTCTGAAAGACATAAATTTTTGATGAATAGTGACACCACTTAGTGGTAGTTTAAAAACCGAATTTTTCATTTAAATTATATTTTACTACTTCTATGAATTGAATTTCAAAAATCCGACATAAATGGTTGTTATAAAGAAGTAAAATTTTGTTCATTAGGATGAAAATAATATTTTGTGAATAGTATCTTTTGGCATTTATTTACAGCGGTTAAAGGTAAATAGTGTAATTTAAGGTTAAAAGAATATTACAATAATTCAGAATTACCTTAACACCTGTCCTAACCTTATTTTTTTAGTATTATCCGACCATGGGCATCTTTGGGTTGATTTTGGGACCCCATTGTGACACTTATGAAAGATAATGACTCTTTAGATTAATTAAATTAATGTAAACACAAAATTGACAATAACGAAAATATTTTAGTAAAATAATTTTATATGGTGTTATATAAGTCATATTTTCGACTATAAATATTCATTGGAAATCTAAAAATATTTCCTACGTGGTGGTATTTGTTTCATAATTTTTAGACATTGAAAAAAATTTAATTATTTATGACACAATAATGATGCTGTATTTACCTCATTAATAAATGATTTAAATAAACAGGATCATAATGATTATAAAATTATCCAAAACTTGTCCAATTCTGATTGTATGATTTTATTTCTACCATGAGTAATATTATATTCATCTTTAATGATTTTTGGTCCTTTTGAAACCGAATATCATTATATAATAAAATAATATTTTCACACTTTCCTAAAGAGCCCCTCTTCTCCCTTATAAAAGGATACCATTTCTATCGAATTCCTCACACCTCTAAAGCCACATGGCTTGTCCAAAATCTTCCCAATTTAGCTCTATAAAATTCTCTCCTCCTCTTATAATCCTTACCTTAGGAAGAAGGCAGTTCAAGAAGTCATTTGGTTCAAAACAATGAAAGTTACCCAAATTAAAGGTCACGATTTCTCTTAAATTGTTTTCTTTTATTTTAATTCTCTAACCCATAAAATCATTTAATTACTTACTTTTGTAACAACACCAGTGTCCTCAATATACTATGATGTTGTTTTGAGAAGTATTCTAAGTAAAATTACACACACCTCCATCTAATGGATGAAGAACATAATGTTTCTGTCGATGGAAAACTAATGACTCACGAAACGATGATTGTTCAATTACATCTTACCACCTCTAATGGTGGCTATTATGATGGAACTGTATTTATATATGATATATAATATGTATATGGTTTCTTTAGGAATCTTTATTTTCCATTTATAGCAGTCCTTTAAGGTTTCCATAGTGGGTAAATACAATAATCTCATTTGAGGAAGCGTGGATTACTACCCCCTCAAAGTGATGTGAATCGTTAATGTATTATGTGGAATGTATAAAGGATAGAGTTAATGATATTATATATGATATTATATTATAATTATAATATACCTATGTATAATTATGTTTTAATTACATTAAAATAATTAATAGAAATGAAAGTAGTGTTCATGCGTACGTACGGCTTACCGTCTCCAGGAACGGTGCATTTCATTTCTTACCTCTAAATGTTATGTACTATTATAAATACACGTATATACTGGATATATATGATATATATGATATCTAAATCATTAATATCCTCCTGTATATAGTGAACCTTTGACCAAATGAAAAACATGTAATTATAAGATGTCTATTTTTGACTTAAGTACCAAATATCGACAAAACAAAAATTATTAACATAAATGATTAAATAATGTTTATAACATGGTAATAATTGATATAAAAGTAATAATAAACTTGAAAATGGTTCTTAAGCAAGTAGAAATTAAATCCAATTCTGACCTCTCTATTTCTTTTCAAGTACTCTCTTTTATGTCTTTTCTTTTATGCTCCATGATCTTATGTTGGAGGATGTTCTATTATATTCACCATACTGTAATTTGTATTTTCATATGATGAGAGACCCCATATTACTCTCATAAATTCATTTTAATAATTTTTATGTGGCGTCATTAGGCTGGTGAATTTTTGTAAGGGATTTTCTAATCTCACTTTCAATTCCTTGATATTTCCATTGTTCACCACTAATTTATTGAAAGTGGTGAATTATGTATTGAAATATTATATATATTATAATGATTCCCTTTATATTCATTTAATTCTGTTAATCATTAGGTGGTTATTAAATTTTGGTCATACAACTCAGTTGATTACAAAGTGTTAAAGGGTTTCATCTCACTTTTTATTGTCGTGAGATTAATGCTATATTTGCCACTATTTTCTATTGTGTGGTGTATGTGATACCCATGATTGTACTAATTATGTAATATAAATTCATTTATGAGTATTTACATCTTCATTTTATGATCCTTATTTCATGTGGCATATGTTTTGTATGTTACCAAATTGGTAAAGTAACCTTTGACCCTCCTCTTTTTAAAAGGCTTCATTTTTATGTCTTTTAATATACATAATATTATGATGGAATATGTTATTATATATCCTATTTGATGAAAACTTTATTTCCCAGTGATGAGATACCCCATCTTTACCTCATCAACTCATTTTCTTAATTTTAAAGTGATGTCGTTGGGCTGTCGAATTTTTACGAGGGAGCCTCATAACCCAATTTCAATTCTTTAGGTTCAACTTGTAATTATTGAATATGCCATCCTATGAATATGTTTGAATGAACTATGGTTGGTTTACACTTAATATCCACTTATATTGTGTGTATTTATATTTGTCACAAATAATTATGTGATTGATTTATCCTTAATTTAAAGATAACATCTTTATACTGGATTTTATCTCAATTTACATTTCCATTGAGACTTCATTGTTGTTATGCACCAATTACCTCGTATATGGTGTATATACTATCCTTTGAAATATTATATCATGAATCCCTTTATTCTCATGATAATATAAATATCTTATTAATATATATTCTTCAATTATTTGTATTCAATAATCTATCTTTTTGGTAAAAACTCTTTAACTAAATGATTGTTTTAAATGTTTTAAAGATTTATTCTTCCAAATATTTATCATTAATGTCCATTTTTAAAAAATGGGTTTTAGGATTTATTTATATGGACATTAATTTTTTCAAATGATAATTCTTTTAAAATTCTTCAAAGTGGTATGGGACACTTTGATTACAAAATAAATCTTTAAATGTTTTTGAAAATGATTTGATAAAACATTTGTAATTTCAATATATTGATTTGATATATTGGAATGTGGAAATTTTATCTTTACATTATACATGTGTTATATGTTATGATTATGTTAGGGTTATTGGGCATTATGTTTGTATATGGGTGGTTCTATGATAAACCTAGGGAGGGTGATCCCGATATAGCTCTCCAATGCATTAGGTAACATGACGGATGTAAATGCGATGTTTCTCCTAAGAGATTTAGGGAATATACTATGATGGGTATTTCAAGTGTAACTCCCTATGTAGCTATGATATCAACAATGTATGTTTGTTATGGATTCCATACATATCCTCTATGATTTATGATTTGTTTGTGTTATTCATAAATCTTATGATTTTATAATGAATTTTATGATTGAAAAGTATGGTTTCATTGATTTGTATTTATTGATGGGATAATGTTTTACTTCCTTATTTTATAACCCTTAATGTGCATTTTATTCTCATCCCATGTTTTTGAAATGTTTTCCAGAGGACATAAAAATGAATAGGTTCAATGATGGATCAAGGAAAAGTCTAGATGTCTAATACATGGAACTAGACATGTGTCTTTTTAAGAGTTTTTATTTTATGAAAAAAATGGATACTGAGTAGAAGTGTCTACTTGTAATATTCAAGTTGTTATGTATGTGTTATGGTCTATTTCTCTAAAACTCTAAACCTGAATATATCCTCAATTTGAATTATCCATTTAATTCAATATTATGTAATGTTTATCATTGGGTCCTTATATGTACCCTCTGTTTTATATAACATATGAAATTAATATAAATTTATTTTCTTGTTCGTGAGCCCAAAAATTGATATATTTTTCGACTAGGACGATGATGAGCCTAAATAATATCATCAAATAATATTTAGACATGTTTAGGTGTTTTTCTACATTTATCTATTAGTTTTAATACTACATTAACCCTTCTGATGATATCCTTGATGAAAATATTTTTTACACCTTATTGGTTGCTAAATTTTCTATAAAGGATAATATAATCCATAAGTGTAAAATTGTAAATATTTTACAACATATACTATACACAAAGTGATGTATATTTTTTTATGAATCATAAATTATTCTAAATAATATTTTTAATATAAGTTATCATTAAATTATGTTTCAATACTATTCACAAAATTTGACATTAAATAAAATAACATAGAAATATAATTCAAATAAATCCTTATAAAACATCAAAAATACAATAAATTTTATAAAAATAATTAATAAAAATAATTCATCAATATTATACTAGTTTTATTTTTCTCTTTTACATGAACATGTACTGTGTCAAAATTTCATAAATTTTGATGTTAATTATTCTATAAATATTTATTAAAAAATTATATATGATAAAAACATTATTAATACTTAAAAATAAAATTTATAACTGGGCATAAACACATTTTATCTGATTTAAAAAATAGTAGGATCATTATAAAAAGGATGGACATTATGATTTATTCTTTAACTAAAATAATACTCTGGTAACAAGAAAAGGAACGGGGAACCATGTTTTCATTTATTAGAATATAGGATGATTTTTTTAAAAAAAACTCATCCCATATAATGAAAGGTAGGATATATATATATTTCTAATTCCTTATCACATTATTTTTACTAAAAATTTCCCAATTTACCCATAATATTTGTATAAATAATTACAAAGGTTACTATAAAAAAAACTAAGATGTGTTTACCGACATCATAAATCATGATTTAAAATGTGGAATAAATTTTTCATTATAATATTTATATAATTTTCACAATTCTATTTTAAAATATGTGCTCAAGACACACTCAAAACCATTTTAAAAAAAATTCAATTATATGAAAACAAATTATTTATATTTTTTTCACATGAATATTAAAAACAATTATTTAGATATGGACTAACAATCCCATGGTATTTAAGCTTTGGGTGAATCGCCATCGACATTTTTGATTTTCATATCCCTCTTAATGGCTTCATGGAGTATTATTCATTCATGTATTTGTTATCCACCATTATGATTCCTAGTATGTAGTGATCGTTATTCTGCACTTTCTTACATAGTTTCATGGAGCCTCATATTTCATTGGCACATCTCAACTTATAATCTAATAGCTATCCCAGATCTGTGATTCATTGTCCTCTAGTCAGCCTCTCTTGTGATATTGGTCTACATAGAAGGCATCATTGTTGTGGAGTTGGAGCTGAAGCCGGGTGACGACATACGAATATTCAAAGTCCACATTGACTTGAATCTTTTAGGATATAAGGAAAGAATATATGTTTTCTTCCTATGTTAATGAAAATGAATATTCATTTTTTTATTATGAATTTCACATAATGGGAGGTATTCGTCTTGATCGACGATAACTTCTGTGGCTTCTAAAGGTTTGTGTGTTGACTGAAATCATCTACTTGTGTCAGTCGATTTTTATCAAGAGGTGATGGTAAGAAATAATTTTTAAAGGAGGCAATTATGATTCTTTAAAATTGGGGGATGGTAGGGGAGATCTGGTATGGGGGTTTTCCCTAGAAATAGTAATAGATAATAATTGGAAAACTATGTTTGTTTATTTTTAGGATAGGTTTATGTGATTGGAAAAAAGAAATTATATTTGGCATTATTTGTTTGATTGGAGACTATATATTTAATAGTGTCCCAGATTTCTTTGTGGAAATTGGTTTTTTTGTTTTATTTTTATTTTAGTGCATCTAATTGTAGGAATTATTGGGTGGGCTTCCTTGAAATAGGGATGGTTGTGTTCACACCCATCATTCATCCATATTTCCTCATCTTATTAGATGGGTGGTAACCCAAATATTATCTTATATAGTGTTTTCTACGTGAATTGTGTTTAATTAGGTTGAAATTGTTGTGATATTATTATATATATTATAAGGTGGGTATCTAGAATGACAGATAAGTGTGATGTAACCTATCATCCATCCCTCTCATCACATGTATGTTTTAATGGGATTTTTTTCATCCAAATTGTGTTGGACCAACATTATACAACCTCTAGGTAGGGTGGTCGGCACATCCATTTTTACTGATATCACTACTTCATTGTATTTTTGGATTTAGGGGGTGATGAGACATTTCATTTGATTTTATTGGTATCATATTCCCATAAAAATCTCAGTACCATCTTAAAACCTTCATTTCGTTGATCTTTGAGGAGTTTTTTTCTCCGTGATTTTAATGGGTTTCCTCTTTCAAAATATTCAAAACAGGTTCTCTTGATTTTTTATTTAATAATGATGCATTGATTCTAAACCTATTTGAAAATCTTTGAACACAATAGATGGATGTAAAAACATTTAATTTAATATTTATTCTATAAATATCAATAAAATCATTAATTATTATTTATTAATTTTGTTTAAGAATATATAAAATAATTTTTTGAATAAAATTATTTTTTATAACTAAGAAAACTCATTTACTTTTAGACACATTTATATTATTTTATAAAAACATAATAAAAAATGAATATTTATTATATGTGTTAAAAATATAATTTCATAATTTTTTTAGTCTGATTCCTATTCACCAATCCAGTGGTTATGTAATAAATACCACATCAGATCACAATATTTCAACAGTATATCATGGTTCATATAAAATTGGTTTTGTTTATAAAAAATTCTATAAAAAATATATTTCATTTAAATATAAATAAATAATTAAATATATTGGTGTTGTATTCTTACACCATTATATTATTTTCCCTAGGAAATTATATCAATCCATTATAATTAAGTGATGATTATTTTTCCATATCAAACTTTTAGGCTCCCACCCAGCTTGACCTAATTTATTCTTCCTACACAATATTTTAAATAGTTTATAAGTATTATTTTGTTGAACCAAGACTCTATGATCAAAAATATTAATTGTCTTTTCCTCATAGTAGATAACTCTAACATTTGGTATAACTTATGATTTTACTACATATAAAAGACCAGGTTTGTATTTACTCAAGATAAATACATGGAACTCATATTGATCGTTAAAGAGATTCAGTGGGCACACCAAGAGATACGATATTATCCTAAAAAAATCAATAAATTAAAATATACTGATATATCTAGAGATCAAATTTTTATTATTTCAAAATATTATAACCTTCTATAAAGGTTATATTCATAGGAATACCTTGTGGCCAATTTGAACAACATATTTTAGAAAATATTTCCAATATAACTTTCTTATCTGCTTTGTTAAATGGATAAGACCATATAATTAATTTATAGATCTATATTAGGCCATAAAATATTTATTTCTCATCATTATACATATTACATTGGATTTCTTCAATTATTTTGACATAAGGCTTCAAGACGATCCATTGGAATAATCAAGTGAAAGTTAGTATTATAATAAAATTTCACCAAATAGATGTTTTTGTCCCAAAAACCATAAAATACATTGAAAATTATCTCAACATATATTCTAGTATTTTAATAATCCATTATCACTAACTCCATATCTTGGAAGGATATATAGTTCTAAAACTCCTCATAATATCTAAATTCTGCTGAAGTCTTCTCTATAACATGGAGTTCGACCACGAATCCCAATGAGTGAAAATAGTGTATATTAAACCACACAAAATTACCTCTTAATTAACATAAATCATATAAAAAATATAGAATAGAATATTATCTAATGTAAATTTAATACACTAGATTCTTAAGGCCATTAACTATAACAAAAATATAATTTATCCCAATAGATGATTTATGGGGCCTGATGATGAAATACATAGGTTTCTTTATCATATAATTTATATAATATTTAATTGTTGTAACATCCACAAGTAATTATATATATTTTCCATAACTTAAATAAAAACCATGAATTGAGATAAATATTCTAAAATTTTATTTTTCAAATTATCCTTGCAGAAAATAACTTCTATATCTATGTCCATGTTTTTACTTATCGATTCTATTGAGAATGATAAGTTGTGGTATTTATAAAAAAAATATTTCATTAAATATTATATATTGAGAAACAAAATAAACACATGAACCTTATAATTACATCACAATCATGATTTAACTCAGGATCATTTTAAACCATCTTTTATTATTCAACATCTCCCTTATACACCCTATTAAACCTCAGATTTATCGATTTTTGATGATTCTTATAAGAATTATATAATTTGTATTATTTAAATGGGATTTCAAGATATATATTCTAAAATTTTATAAATATTAGATCACATCCAATTCTTTTAAAAACCAAACTAGTTATATCTTTTTGACTCATAGTATCATCCATCTTATTTTACACCCTAGGGTGGTGGTATATTGATATGATATATTATTTATTCAATTATAACAATCCCCTTTAAAATATATTCAACTAGTTCCACATGAATATATACATAATGATTTTATGATCACTATATAAATATATGTCATAAAATTTATTATAATGATAATTCCACCTTATTTTTTGTTATGAAATTACATCATTCAACTCCAATTTATTAGTAATATAATTTTTCTCATGTAATTTCTATTTTAAATGTAATATACTATAGACATATCATTATCAAAAAGGAAACATCCTAATACCTTCATAATTAATCCTTATTAATCTCCAACAATTCTCCATTATAGGGTTGTGTGAGAAAATTTTCACTAATCAACATTCTCTTAAGCTCCATGAAAATATCTCTAGATTCATATATCCACATGAACATAACACCCTTCTTAACCGACATAGAGACTTCATAAATTTTCATGATAAATTTATAACAAATCACCGGAAGTATCCTGATATTCTATGAATACTAAGGATCTTTAATTCTATGTTTTTCCAATTAAAATTATCAATTACATCTTTATTTGAAGGATTCATCGATAAAAATTAACATAATGTGACATAACTATATAATGAAACATTATAATGAAAAACTTATTAAATTTATAATAAAACATATCCATTCATTGGCTCTTTAGTATAATTGTCAAATTATATTCATTATATTCATTAAACATGAAATATATAAAAATATAATAAAAACTGTTACAAATAACAGAAATAGGTAATCATAAAATACACTATAAATTAAATTTATGATGATTATGGAGGAATTAGTAAGTTCAAATAGTGTCACTATAAATTCATAATGATCATGTCATGTATGAGAGGATTTAATTGGTATATACCCTTCCATAAACATCACATAATGATATAGGTAACAAATGTAAATCTTGTAAAATAACTAATCAACTCATAATTTATCATTCAAAAAATTGATACATGGTAGATGATAATTTTTATTGACGTTGATCTTTATATGTTACATATAATCAAAGAAAAGACACATTGACACATATTTCATCATAAAATAATAAGAATATGTTATCCCTATAGTGACATATAGGGGTTTGTGAATCCCTTCTAAATATTCTCCATGGGGTTCAACATTAATTTCAACTTTTTAGTTTGTCTCATTCTATATGGATAGATTAAAATTGTTGGAGAACTAGGAATGAGTTCTTTGGAAAACTCAACTTTTTTATTTAAATAAAGACATGGAAACACTTCTTGAAATACATAAATGAGCACCATTAAATTATTAATATCAGAAATGTTGAGTTTCTCTCAATCCATATAATGTTGATACAATTCATTGATAGGAAATAAAAACAAATAGATATAATTAATTTTTATTAGAATTTTGTATTAATCATCACACCAAAAAATTATCATATGTTCTTTCTGAATATTAAATGTCAAATCCCTTACTCCAAAATAAATATGGGATATACATAAATAAATTAAAATACATTATTAGAGTCACATTTGATTTAAATAGAGGGTGAATCGCAATATTTATAGTAATAAATTTTACCAAACCATCAATTTAACTAGCTCTATATACTTGAGATATGATCATTATACCATTAAGAGGTTTCACCACAAACTCAATATCACATAATAACGGTGCTAATGTGATTCCCAAAAAAAATTACATAAATAATAAATTATTTGTAGATCCATAATAAAATAAGACATTATTTGATCTACATTAGATGATAAGTGTACATTTCATCATGCCATTCTTATAACTCACACCGGCATCCATTATGACATGATATTTACCATTATATTTGAGATTAATAGGCTATTATTTTCGATCATCTTCATAAACATGTGGATTCATTCATTGGTTGGTATAGTTCCAATACTCTTTTCTTTGGAATGATTAGATTATGGGTGGTGAATTAGCTGGAATCTTACTTTCTAAAATTCTACCAACCATCATCTTTACAATATTTTGAGAATTATGGGATTCATGACAATCCTTTCCACATCTAAATCGCCACCTAATTCCATTAAATAATTTCACTTGATGTTTCATACTGCATTTCTTTCTTTTAGGTGACAATTATTTCATTACCCTAGTATATTTATTCATATGTTCATGAGTCTTCATAATTATTTTCTTTTAAAAACCATTTTAATGATGGAAATATACAATTTCAATTTCTACCTAGGGAACATATAACTATTCCATCATAGATACTATATTCTCTTATAGATATTTATTTTACAGGCATGGTAATATTCCTCCAAATAATTGATCAATTTTACATTTAGCTGTGATGATTAAACTAGATGGATAAAATGGAAGAATAATTAATTTTTTCTCATAGGTACCAATGAATTTACCAGTACATTGTTAATGATATTTTAATTCTTTCTCAATTATCATTCCTAGAATATGATTAATTTATTTACTAACAATTATCATCTTAAATTCATCTCATTCCATGGATTCTATTTCTTCCTCTTGTATTGTATTCTAAATAAGATTCCTTCATTTATCATCATCTCATTCTGAATGATAAACAACTCTTAACAACATTTTCATATTTCTAGTACTATAGAATAGAAATTTTTTTCCCAATAGTATGGATTCATCAATCATTCACTAGTGGATATGAAGACCTAGTTTTAGAATTTATATGTTTCATCATAAAATAAAAAATAGTATGTTGTTCCCTACATTGATCATTTTGGATCTCATTATGATTCATATCTGGAGAATGTTATTTGATCATAGCAACACAATTTTACATTCATCTTCGAAGAAAATTTTTTCTCATATGAGAAAATAATTTCGTTATATATAAAATGCATTACTATTTTAATTCTATGTCATTTGAAATATTTAAAAATCCATAAATCATATTCTAATAATCAAAAAACAATTAAAGGGTCAAGGAATAATATAATCATGATAAAACATTAATATTATATATAAATAATGGAACCATCGGTTCCGTAGGGCTATTGGGCCACATTTATGTCTGTTGGGCCATATCAAGGCCTTCTAGTAACATGTAGTTTCCCTAGACAAACTCTACAAATAAAGAGCAACCCCAAAGGAGGATTCATAGTTGTCACATTCACCATAGAAGAACCAATGGATTTGGAATAATGAGAGTGTATGGATATGCCATCGATTCCAGCATCTTCTTGAACAGGAAGCTTAGCCAGACGGCCATGAAACGGTGGAGAGATACCATTAAGATATAGATGCTAGGGAGGGAATATCCCTTGTAGTTATAGTCTTGTTTAATTCCCTAAGACCATCGGGTAATTTAATCTCTTAGGCTTATGGTCCATGTAATATCTAAGACTGCGGGCCTTGTATGGCTTCTCTGACATCCCATGAAAGTGGGTTTATCAAAAAATCAATAAAAACGAAGACCTTCGGGCCATTAGAAATGTTAATCCTTGATCATTATCAATTAATGTACTTTATAATGATTTAAAAATTAATTGTGAATTTAACCATGAAAACTACCCAGGTGTGTCAAAACAGGTGAAGTGTAAAAGCCCATTCATGGTTCATCAGAATGATGGATGAGATATAATTGAACAAAAAAATTTAGGATTGTTATACCTTGATACATATATGCCAAACCAATATTCACATGTTTTATTAGAGAAGGTATTTATTTAAAAAAAACTACTGATTTTTACCGTATAAAATGAATTTGGAATTATCTTATACATTTGATTATCCCCATGGTTTTAATCCAAGTTATATAATCCTTATTTCTAAAAATAACTACCCATACTCTAATTCCAATAGACTTTACTAAATAATAACATACATAAATATTACATAATTTTATATTAATATATAACACATAGTACAATGTTTCACACCCCAAAACTGTAATAGTTTTGTGTTCTTAAAGACTAGATTTTTCTGGATTTGACACATCGAGTCCCTACTGGTCAACGGAATGCCTAATGTGAAAACCCCAAGACTACCTCCAATAGCTAGGTGTTGTAGAATAATTATGAGTTGAATTAAACTGAAGTTGGTGGCCTTAGCCAAAGTACCTATTGGCACAAACACAAAGACATCCTTATCAATGAAACAAAATAATGTAATAAGCATATTAACTGTGTCATTTAGAGTGAATCCATGAAGGAAATAAACTATTTAGAGTACATTAGAATAAAAATGTACGATCCAATGTGTAAAGGGTAAAACATTATCCCTTCTCCAAATAAATACCCAAACTAAAAAATCTAGAATAACCAAATGAAATAGATCTATACCCTATTCTCCATGTCTGGACACTAAATTTGGTCAATACACCCATGTATCACTATACTACTCTAAAGACACCATCGATCTACCCATTTTCTTCATCAGTCATGACATGTGTGGTAAATTCTAATTCTACAGTGAGTATATACATACATAGATAAAGTCCCCAAAAACATAGGGATGGAAATAGAGAGATAAAATAGAAGTAGGATGACATCATAATAATAGTTAAATGAAACCTCATTACATTTATATACTCACATAAAGAAACATAGAAATAGGGACATTTGATATTTGTCTCCATAGTTATGCCTAGGAATATGAGTCTACAAATAGATACAAAGGTCCATATCAGATTCCCATCATCTCTCTTGTTCATACAACAATGTCAAGTGGAGGACCATCACCTAGAATCTGTACACCACAGTTAAGGGGGAACAATATATAATAGATTCCTCAATACCTAGTGTTATAGGAGGTTTCTCTCAGTAGATAGAAGATCTTCACCCTAGTGCGATAAGGGGGTGACATAGATGATATAGAAACCATACATTTGTACATAGTGAGGCTTCAATTTGTAGATGGAGGACTTACTCCTTATATTCTGATGGGGTTACCACTAAGTAGATAGAGTACTCGCATTATAGTGAATCATGGGGGTACTACTCAATTGATGTAATTATAGAGGACCTAAATCCTAGTTCATTAGAGGGGTACTAATAAACCAACATAAGTGTTTGGGTGACCAAGGTCCTGGTTTTTTGGGGAAGTTTCCTACCCTAGATTCTCTCTGATGAAATAACCTAGTCACTATAATTAACCATGAATCACTGAAATATGAATAATGTTTATAAAACCAAATGGCATACCCCAAAATTTAATATAATGATTTTTATCGTGTACTATGTGGAAAATGTCTCAGGAAAGGATACTTTAAAGATAATATCATAGTTTAATATAAGGAGATCTCATGGTGGATATTCTAAAGAAAGGTATATATTGAGAACGTAAGGTCCCATGGTGTGTGACCTCTCCTAGAAACCTGCTCTTCTCCCTACTAAACATAAAATGACTATCCATATTGTACTATAGTTCATGTACAAATACAATACTATTTGTATTGTCCACCCGAGGCCTTCTCGTTTTCTCCTTGTCATTCTCATATAGATCTTGTCCACCCCATGTACACATGGTAATTCATATGTACATTGAGTAACTCCCATATACATGTATTTTTCTATGTATTGGGTTAGGCCCATTTACTCCTATTTGTGCCCCATTGCCTGGTAGTGCCTATACTTGTGTACTCCCAGAGAAAACATTGATATTATATCATTGGGTTGCACTTTTTTTCCTATGGTCATACACATCATGTGATATTTATATTCATTAAAATAGTAGGTATATAATCTAGGGGACTACACAATTTATTTTCATACACTACACTATATATAGTCTTCAATTTCATATAATCTCATAATTACTTTAAAAATTCTATCTATGCCACAACTTCCACCATTTATATATTGAATCATGTAGGGAAGTGTGGATATAGGGTTGTATATGACCAATCTACCACTAATGTCTAGATCCCTGCAACCTAAAGCCATGTTCTTCATCTTGTCACACCACAAATATCATATTTATACTTTGGATACCAAAATCCCTTATTTAATCCCACAAAACCCCACATTGAAAATATATCCATCCAAAAAATTCATTTTATATGTCTTTCATGCAATATCCACGAATATAGGGGTTCCATCATGCTTCAAACATCCCGTGAAAATATCAAAATGTTAACCCTAGGGACAAATGTGAAGAATATGTTGAATTGTTGGGGAGAGGTATAGGGAAAATTTGAATCCATATTTGGATGATGAGATAATGTCCAATGACAATATTATTGGGAAATTATGGATGAAACTTTGCATTATGAATTTTGATTCAATGTCTGGGATCCTAAGAATAAATAAAATCATCATAAAAATAATGATGATATGAATTCATCCTCAATATTAATAAAAAACATTAATCTACCTGTAAATTTTCATATCATAATTGAGGATCAATTACTGGTGAAGGGTGTGTTCATCAATGATAGAGAAGTTTTTCTATGTTCACTTCCATCCTCTCGATTCATCGTGATAAGATAAATGATCCATGTCCTCATGTTATCAAAAACTAATGAAAAATAGAATCCTCTAATCCCCATATGTTTAAGTGTATAAAAATATAAAAATATCATAATAATGTATTTATTGAGTATTATACTAATTCATTTCATCTAATTAAAATAAATAAATAAATTAATTATTTTATTAAATTCAGTGACCAATGGTCCCCACCCCATGTAATTTATGAAGAAGAATAACCATCGATCATGTGTAGGGTTATCTCCATGTTCTGAAATACATTGAGATCTCAAATTTACCCACAGATGTCCCACAAATGGGGAAAAAATTAAATTGAAATGATTCATGTGTGTTAATTAAAACATATTAATATTTTTCATATATTAATTTTGATATCTCGAGACAAACAAACATCAGACCAACTCTGAGGATAAAAAATGGTATATTAATAAATATAATCAAATGACTAAATCCACAAAATCAAATTCATTAAATTATTCCCTCCATCTAGTATTTTCACAAAACAAATTATATGAACTAAACAAATATGTGGAGGTACTGAGTCCACGTCTAACTGTCTGACTTCTTAGAGCTCCCTTGTATGCATCCATACTACCATTGTAGTCTAAATAAGTGAATAGTCCACGAACACATTATCCACCCCTATTGATCCACAATTTCCAATATATAATTCATGATGATGGCTCAATCCTTGATGTATAAATTTTTCTAGTAAAAAACATTTGTATGTTCTTTCAAATATCACCCGTGATATGATACATGGAATGCATTATAGAATTGATCCAACTGTGGGTGATAGAATTGGTGGTAAGAATCCATACCAACCCTATTTAGGATATCAATTGTCCCAATGAACCATAGGGATGACATTTTCACCCCATAAAATCTATGCAATCATCATCATGGGTAACCATTAAAGAAAACATGGTATCATTTCTTTAACTCTAAAGGTCTATAAGGTCAGTATGTGTAAGATATCTATTTTTATTGGGTGTTCCTCATATGATTTTGGATCATATGAATGTTTCCAATAATCACATTTAATATCTCTATCCCAACTAGGTATTTATCAAAGACCACATTCCAGCACATGGGTGACTAACAAGGTATCACATACATGGCCTAGAAAGGGATCATACTAATAGTAGAGTGATAGTTGTTGTTATAATATGAATCTACCAATAGAATGTGATCCTACCAGCTCCATATAAATTCTATAGCATGTGATATCATTATAGACTCCAACAACTTGACTGTATTCATGGTATATCCATCCTTCTATGGGTAAAATGTTTTACTCATCCTCAAATGTGTCCCAAAATCCCCCTATAACCCTGTCCACATCTGTGTTGTAAAAAAAGTATCACATTTGTAGAAAATCATAAATGGGTCCCAATGAGTCCATATTATCACCCACATGTAAAAATTCCTTTTAATCTCTTCCAATATTTTCCCCATGACTATAAGGATGAGCACTAACTTAAATAGTTGGTCAATAATGAACTAGACTGCATTGTGGCCTCTCATTGTCTATGGAATCCCTATCACAAAGTTCCTAGATATGTCATATTTTTCCCCATAGTATCTCAAGAGGTTTATTGAATACTATAGGGACTTAGTTCTCAACCATAACATCCTAAATTATGAGAAACCATGAAACAAAAATCAACAACACTCTGTCTCATGTCATCCCACAAAAAAACAGGTGAATATCCATGTACTTCTTTTCTACACTATGATGTATAACCTATTGGGGAGTGTGAAACTCCACCATATCCTCCTCATGAAACACAAATAGAACCACTACGAATAACTATAAATGGTTTATGTTATTCCCTCCATAAAAATATCCATATGGGGAATCTCTTGTGGATATTTTTTCATGTAGAATATCACAGTTGATGTCTCCCTTTAGAGTATCTCTAACATGTTGAAGAAAAATTGATGTAACCACTATTAATTGATGAAAAAATGCCTCCCAAATTTATTAAGATTGTCTATAATAAAAAATCAAAAATTCATCCTCCCCTACTAGTTAAAATGTCATTTGGCTAAATAAATTTTCATCCACATTGCCCATAATAGGAGTGTGGATTATCCCAAAGTCAGTATCCTATAGGAACACTAGAAAACACATATATATCAAGTTAATCAATCTATATGTGATTATATTTCTAGGACTATGGTGGTTTGAGTGAAAACAAATTGATAAATATGAAGGTAGTTCCTCCACAAAATCAGAGCGAATATTAAAATTTCCAACAATAATTCACAAGTCACATTGTTCTAAGGATGCAGTCTCAACTTCCAAGACCCACATGTGACTACTACCTACCTCTACATCAACATGGTACCTAGATGAGTTCCTGGTTTATTATATGTCATTAAATACTCAAAAAAATCTCAAATAGTCTCAATATAGAATTAATTTTCTTCTAGATCCCCAGATCCATAAATGATCCCAGATACTACATAGAGTGGTAAAATGGTTTCCCTTTCCCCATAAAGTTAGTCAAAGGGTGTTCAATCTTGTATAATTATTACACCAAATTCCATTAGAACCCCAAAAGGCTAAGACAAATATGCACCACCATAATTATCTTTAGTGGACCCCAAGCATGAACCATATTAATCATTCTTTGTTCCATGGTTGACCATGCTAGTAGATGGCATGTCATAGAATGTGACCCTTACTAATCTAAAACATGATCTTTGAGATAATTCCTCAAATATAGTTCTCAAGGAGTAAGTCCATGAAATTATTCAAATTTTTTTCATGTTATCAAATTACATAAATTAAATGGGTATATAATCATTAATGAAAACAACAAAACATTCCTTGTATCTCTAAATTAACTAGTTTATATCATACATAAACACTGTGAGGGAATTTTTCACAAAGAAAGGAATCTCCAAGATCTCCTAGTGTTCTGAGAAATGTATGCATTTCATATTTAGAATACCATCCTCATTAACCCTCATTTAGTGGTTTCCAAAACTGATTTTGATTTTAATGAACAATCACGCACATCTCATCTACTCAATGGTGTTGTAAACCCTTAAAATGTTTACATATTCATTGTCATTAAATATTTTAGGCAATGATATTCATAAATATTCATCATTATCCTGTACACCATTTCCATAAACAAAGAACATGCTCCCCATGGGGACACACTAAGTTATATAAAAACCTTCTCTTGAAGGACCATTAACTATACCCCCATCATCCAAATATTATTAATGTCCATCTGATATGTTGTAGACGATATCAGTGGAAGCTCTAGGTGAATGTCAGTGAATAATTCAATATCCCACCTCAGAGGTAGTCCTATAACAACATTACGGAAGGCACTCATGTATTCCTCTACTACTGAAGAAACACATAATCATTAAGTGACTAGTAAACCAATGGATAATATTGGAATCTTATGGGTTATGTGATATAGTTTCTATCTTTCAAGACCCACTCGTTCATTCATGATTTATATAGCACCTGAAAAAGAGTATCTCATCCCATATGTCTGATAGAATCATACTCAACTATGATGAAATTAAATCCGGACAAAATAAAAGGGCAGAAAGTACATATCATAGATGAAATCATAAGGTTTCACCATTAATACCAAGGGTAATATTGTTAAAATCACTCTACTGAGTAGTAACACACACTATTGGAATATATAAAATATTGTTGAATTGAAAGTAGTCAATACCAATAGAAAAGTATTTGAGGCCACATTCCCAAAGAGGATATCTATCTTTATAACTATAAATAATAATAATAATGAATTAATCACTACAATATCTACATGTATTGTTGAATGAAAATAAAATACATAGGTCATACCTAAGATCATCTTCTCAACTAGGGGACATAACCCTCTATAGTATGTAGTAGCTCATGCCCTCATCCAAAATGTATCTGAGCCTATAATAGGACACATGTTGGTGGTGGTGGAGGAATTATCTCAACCAATATTCCCTACTAGTAGATACTACATTAAGAGCATCACCTACTCTTATTCCATGACTGCTTCCCTTCGGCCCTCCTAATCCCCGATTGGGAGATACTGGATCATGGAACCACCTCAATTGTAGATATCCTTATACTACATGCCTACCCTCCTCTAAACAATGATTAGTTAATCAAATTACATATATCCTCACCCATCATTAGAATAGAACTACCCATCTCATGGTTTTCTAGATCCTCTTCATGAACCCTAAACTATAGAACAAAATTCTTGAGTCCTTCCATCTGATGGTGTCATATTCCAATACCCTCATGAATAATGTATGTTAGTATCTATAGATGAATTATCCCCATTATGTACACCCCCATATCTATAATCATGGAATCCCACTAATAAGAAGATCTCTCTTAACTAGATATTTCTCCATCACTCTTGAATATTTTGGGATGCACCGGGAGGCCACACTAGCATGATTGTCCATTCAAGAAACTACTTGAACTTATCCACTAAGAATAATGCTTCACATACAATAACAAAGGAGTGACCCGTGTGTTTAGTGGAGATTGAAGAATTATATGAATCTGATATATCACCATGACAATATATAAAGATTCCTATAATACTTATAGATCTAATGAATATAGGGTAAAACTCATCATGAAATAGTTTCTTAAAGTCTGATCATGAGATCAATATCTAATCATGGGTTTATGTCATCAGACACCACCAGCTCCCTACTACTGCATGGAAATTATATGATGTTAGTGAAACCATATAATCGGTTGGGGTCTGAAGAAGATAAACACAATGTTCATTGACCCCAAACAAACCACCATTTACTAGGGACCTAGATCCTCATGGATCCTTAAATGTCTCTAATTCTATAACTTAAGTAACATTCAACTCATCAATATTCTATCATTATGAAATACTGTTATTATATATGGATCAACAGATGGAGGTGATTATCCCTACCATCCTTAAGGAAAGTGTACTTGAAATGTCCCACAAACTGAGGCATCGTCACTCAATAGATTATCATCTTGATCATGTATTGTTATCCTAGAAATCTTTCTATGAGGTGGAATATTAAAATTGATCAAAAAATTCCACAGTTAGATGAGATTATATATGTTGGCAGATGACTCTGGAAGGATTGTAAAAGGAAAAAATCCTATATAATTCAGGTACCAGTGGATCCCTATAATCGATGACATGATTTGTCGAGTCAACAAGAAATTAGATATATTTATAGGGAATGAATATAACAGTATTCACAAAAAACTCTAGGCTCCCTAGACTGAAATCCACACTTGAAAAATTTTTACAATGTTTTTTTGGTTACCAAACAATCTTTGTCATGGGTTTATATATACATTGAATTAAGTATAAACCACCTCTACTTCCACATAATCATGACCTGGCCAACTGGGTACCACCTAGATGGAACAAAAAAAGTCTGAAAACCCCAAGCATATCTATAATATTTTAGGTAAATGTAATAAGCATGGATAAAACATAAAAAAATTGGAGTCCCTATATTATGTACTTATACACAAACACCCACACAAACAAATCTACCTCCATGAAAAAATGTAAACAAATATAAAAACACTGAAACATCTACGTACAACCATGAAAGTAATAAAAATTGGGGAATAAATCATAGAACAATAGTATAACCCAATTGTAAATTGTCAAAGTTGATTCAAAAATATAAATGATGTCCCAAAATCACAATCACTAGAATTAATAGAAAAAAAAGAGATCACATCTCGAGATGTCTATGTATGACCACCCAATATCGTCAATGAACCCCTCTATCACTATTCTCCACTGATGTCATCGCAGATCTACCCATTCATTACATAAGACATCAAATTTTATGGAAATTTTTATATAGGTTGGACAATGTATATAACCAATAGGATTCCCAAAAAACCATAAAAAGAGAAATATGAAAAAAAAATACAAGTTTTTTTAGCTTAGTTAGAGGGAAATGAAAACCCATCACACAAACACACACACACATATAGAGATATATATATATTTATAGCCTTAATGGATACCAGAATTTAGAAAAAAAGGGGTCGACATCTTAACAACCCATAAAAGGATGATGATTTATCTAGCTACTTAAAAGTCCCATCTATGATTCCCAAAATCTCATATGTATAAATAGGTAATTCATGTGGAGGATGCACAACTGTCCCTTATTCTGCATAGTTGATGTTGGAAAATATCCAACAGAGGACCTATTTCCTAGTATGCTAGGGGGTTCCACATAATAGATAAAGGACTTTCACCCAAGTGTGATGGGATGGTACAGTTATGTAGATAGAGGCCCCAACCCTAATGAAATTTTGGGTCCCACACAATTGATATTTCACCTATGATCTAGTTCATTAGTGGGACATTAAAACCCTAAGATTTTGTGATTGTTTTTTGAAAAATTTTAATCTATTTGATATTTTTCATTTCACACCAAATTGAGAATATTTTATTTTAAAGGAAATGATTGGTAAGCATTACATGCAACAACATGTTAATTATGCACCACAAAAAAATATTTTAGCTTTCTCTAAATGAAACACTGATTATATATTACATTATATGCAAGACTAACATTCCTCAATGGCTTGTGTAACAAGAATGGATGAGTTCTATCAAACAATAATTCATTATTAAAATTTTATTTTTTATGAGTATATGACCTGACCATTAAATTAATTATTATAGGATTAAATTTCCCATGAATATATATAGTTAAATTCATTGTTCTCCTATTAGTTAAAAAAGAATATATTATCCAAATGAATAAAAAGATGATGATTTTATAAAATTTTAATTTAATGTGAAAAAAATATTTATATTAATAAGATAATTAAATTATTAATAGTGATTGAAATTAGTTAAATTTTTATGTTATATATAAACAATATAATTTTTGATACTCATCCAAAATAATTTTTAGATATTAGGGAAGAACAATACCAATTTTATACATAATAAAATATTTTTATAAAAGTATATTTAACACCTTTTAATGGATGGCACAATTTAAATTATGGATGTAGCTATTTTTTATTTAATATGTCAAAATAATATTCATACTTAAAATAAATGCTTAAAATTAGGTTTTGAGAATTTTTTGTATTTTTCTATATGGTTTCATCTTTTAATAAACAGTAATAAAATAAATAATTTTAATTCAACAATTATATTCATCTATTTCCTTTATAAGTATATATTATATATTAAATTTTTTGTAATGTTTAATTATATAATAATTTTATAAATAAATCCATTTTAGTAAAATGGAATCAATTTCACTTTGAAATTTGGTATAAAAACATAGTAAACTTAGGGATGTTTATACATAAATTACACATAGTGTTTTCCTGTCAGAGGGATTATTATTAAATAAAATTCTACCACTTATGATATTAGAATTTTAAAAAATTTAATAAATATTTATAATTATCATAATATATAATTTATAAAAAGGTAAAAAAATAGAAATTTTTTTTCTGAAATTGATTACAATTAATTGTAATTATTAAGATAAAAATTGTGTTAATATAGTATTAAAATATAAATTTAACACCAAAAATGACTTATAAACTTATACAAAATCCCTTTTTTGGACATACATAGTCATTGTCTTCCCTTGTACCGACATTGGACCATTATTTATTCACTTTGAATAAAAAATCATTCTTGCGGATTTGGTAGTCGTTTCTAGGGAAGTGTTCTTTTTAGCTATCCAAATTATATTACCCTAACGTGTACAGTACTAGTAAATGGTCAATCCACTAGGAAATGGAGTTATATTTTCTTGATCATCTAGTTTGTACTTGATTTAGTGATGTTTACTGAATTTAAAGTCAATTATTTTTATGTTTTGATGAAAATTTGATTGGATTTTAATTTCATAGCCAATTACATATAGGATAAAGAAAAACACTGGATGTTGGTTTTGATGCAAATTTGGAGGGAAATGTGTCAGGGCTATGTATTTTAAAAAGTTTTTATTAAATAAATTTTCATTTGAGGTTGTTTTTTTCATAATAATTCAAATATATGGGATTTCTTATATAAAGGAACCCCCTTGGTCTGGTAAATTTATTTTAAATTAGTGGAAGTCAATTTCGTGGTCTAGAAGTTGATTTCTCTTAATTATTATTAATTGTAGACCTTTTTATGATTAAAAGACCCAATGGTCATGGATTTTTTAATATTAGTTCTTTAAACGATCTCTACAAGTATTGTTATTGGCCTGATATGATATTTCCATTGATATATGAGAAAGGATTAATTAGTAATTATGAGAATGAAAATATTTACAATACGACTACAACATCACAATTGATAAATTACAACATTCATTTTTCCACATTCCCAACTCACATGGAATTTAGCTACTCGTGAAGTAGCTATTAATTAAAGAACATGTAGTACCTGGACACATACTTTTGAAATCATTGGAGAAAAGTTCTTTCGGAGTGGTGCATGAATGCACATTCCTTTCTCTCTTCTCTCATCTTCTTTCTCTATCTTCTTCTCTCCTAGGATGTACCTGAAGAGATCTACCTTCGAATTGAATAAAATCTCGATGAATGAATGACTCCAAAACTTGAAGGTCCTACCAACTACTTATAGGTTTTACGAGTATACAACATGTACCAGAAAGTACACAGCGTGTAATCTTGTCTATGCACTTTTCCATATTTTTCTCCACTAGTAAGTGACCTAACACGCCATCATTGACTTGTAACATGGCGCCTCCTGGTATTTGGAGGTACACATCATGTAGTGCTACCATACACTACATGTACTCTCATTCATTAGCCACAAACAACTTCTAGAATATCCACACGACGTGTAGAATGGTGTACATGGTGTATAAAGGCCAGGTGACAACATGGGCGTGTTTAAATCCTCTTAGCCACCAACCTCTTCTATAAGAGTATACATGGAATTTATATGACATATATGAAATTTATGGGATTCTGGTAACTTGGGCATATACTTGGCCCGGCTAATTACTGTCGGGGTTCTAGTACAGGGCGTGTAACTTCGGTACATGCCGCGTAGTTTGGATGTTTTTGTAATCATTTCGCTGATTTGTGCCTTTGACATAAAAATACTTGAAAAGAATTTTGATCACTTAATTACACAATTTTATCTCCAAAAGAACTTGTATATGGTGAATACATGTTTTAAAAACTCGATAAAATGTACAAAATGTTTAAAAATTTCAGGCACATCAAACTCCCCCACACTTAGTCATTTTCTAGTCCTCATGCAATATCACAACATTTAATAAATTGTATCCCTATTCCAAAAAGGTAATCATTCAGCATTAATTATTATTATAAAAACTATCATCCTAGAAAAGGATTTTTTTAAAGGCACAAAAACATAAAACAATTTTAATGATATTCTAATCATGCCACATTTATAGTTTAATTTATGAAACGTCTATTCTCTTTTATGAACATCATTCAACATTTCACAATTACACATTCCAATTGATGATTTACCTCTCCATAAAATAATACTCTCATCACTCAAGATCATTTTATCAGAGTTGTGCTCAATTATAAATATATGCACTCTCTCCATAGGCATGCAAGTGTTCTCATTATCTACTTTATAAATTTAAGTCACAAAAATCTTGAGGTCCTTCATCAAGGTTAAAATGTTTCAATGAATAATTGTTGGTAGGTAATGATGTGAAAAATAATCTCAGAGGCTTGGTAAAGAATGATTAATTATTAAACAACAATACTTGATATTCAAAAATTAGAGCTCGAGGAAAATCCATCCACATTCAAGATCTCATAAAAATTATATCATCTCGATGACAGTATCTTGAAAAAATGGGTCCATAAACCATCATTAATGTTTAATAAATGAACATGGTGGAGTGGCAGAAAATGGTCTAGGAGCCGAAGGAGGAGCAGGAGCTAGGGGTAGTGAAATATCATGATGTTGAAGAAGAATCCCTGACATCTGCTCCAGCCTATCCAGATGACAATCCAGATGAACCTGGTTCTACTCCACTATAGATATGTGGAAGGTAAATGAGATATTTACCTAGGGTGTAAAGGGAGATGGGGAAATATAATTAACTGAAGAAGAAGGAATTGTTGAAGAAGAAGGAAGGAAAGAAATGGTGGTGGGGTGGCAAGGTTACATCCATAGGAGGATGGGGTGGATGCTGATCAGAAACACCAATGGTAGCAGGTGTGTCATCTCTCTCCCCTATAGAATCAGGGGAATCTTTCATGAGCACAAATCTCTCTCCTCAACACTCGTAAAACCTCATACGGATAATAATAAGGAAGTACAATCAATGAAGAGAACACAGGTGATCGTGAGAGAGAGGTAACTCAAAAACACCTAGATGGTGTTCCAGAAGGGTGGCATAGGAACCACCTTTCATGTTTCCCTAATGGCCATGTATCATGTTGTGTAAATAGGAGGTGGATATATAAGGTAGGTCAGGGAAGTCATGCCAGATGACAATGGTCAGGAGCACCATGTCTCGTCTGGACATGACACCCATATCCTCATGGAGTGGGAAGAGAATGGTGATGAAAAAACTGTGAAGAAAGCGAGGTGAAGGGTTAAGGATAAGCATTCTTTTCTACGTTGTATGGTTATACATATGTTCAGGCCCAAAAAGTTCCCTCAAAATCATGATAATAATTGAGATATCAGGGCGGTTCAAGGTAGAGACTGGGGGTGGGGTAGCCAGACGGGGGTAGAAATCACACCCTCGGCCAAACTGATCCATAGTAAGTGAAAAGGTCAGTTTCCTAGCTGAAATCAAATTGGAAAAGTTATATCTATGGTTTTCTTCCGGTATGTGTGATCTTTGAACTCAAACTTATACATGTACTCTAAAAATAAGTCATAATGTGTAGGAATACTGAAGTGGACAGTATCGAGCATCTGAGTATGGCCTAGATGCTCCTATAACTCCACCCAGATTCCATGGTGATGCAGGATGGTGATGGTGATGCTTTCAATGCTCAGCAAGATAGTGTAGCGAGAAAAACACTGCAAGTGATCTGACGCATGATAATAATCTCAAAAAACTAGACAGGGATGTGGCGATGGGTAGGCATCAGCTGGAGCAAGCGGTGGTGGAACGGTTGGGTACGGATATGATGGTCATACTTCTGTGGTAGGAAGTGGATTATAGGATACCAGAGTGGGGCCTAATGTATGACCAGTAGAGAATTTGATGGTTGGATCGGTCAGGTCCACAACGGGTGTGGATGGTAGCACCGAGGGAAGGGAGATAGAAGATAGACCAGTGGAAGTGGAGCTCACGGCCTCAGTGGATGGGGCCGAGACAACTGTTAGAGGATCAATAGTAGAAGATTCCCCCTAAACTATCGAACTTGTAAATGTAATAGAGGGAGGGGGCATTAGTAGAAGGGGTAAAGCATCCAATGTTGGGGGATAGAAAAATAGAAAATCAAAAGCAGGATGCTCGGCCTATCAAAGATGAATCTGATGATGAAGAGGTTACTCACCCTCAGTAGTGGATGTAGGAACCATCCCACCTATAGATTCTCTATCATCTATTCCAGGACCATGTATCACAATGAAGTAGAAATCATAAGCTAGAACATAATAAATCCAGGTATTTAAAAGTGTGGATACCGAACGACCTGTAAGAGAAGAAACATGGAGATGGGGGGTCGTGCAACATAGGCTCAATCCATGTGGGGTGCGGCCTTTATTGCCCTGGTACATGGCATGTATCAGTGGCCTACACGCCATGTATCACCTGTTTATTTGCATTATATATAATCTCATTATTATAGTAAACTATATAATAATTAATATAAATATTTAATAATAGAAAGAAATATTTATTTATTTATTTAATTAAAAAAAATAAAGTTATAGAAGTAATGTATCATGATAATCACGTCGTGAGTTTTAAAATGAGAAAATGAGAAGTTCAACCTATGGGTCAGTGCTTGGGGTGAGGATTGAACCAGTGATCTACCATTCCAAATGGAATTCCTCAACCACTAGATCAATGGTTTTACTACATATCATGTTTATAAGTTACATATATCTAATTTACAAGGCCTATACTATATGTGATAAAGAAAATGCATGGCATGGGGTTTTAATTAGAATAAAAGGAATAATGTATGGAGATTAGCCGACTTCGAACCCGAGTCTTTTGGATCCAGGGTCAAACCTCTACCAATCTGCCAATATCACCCACATGAATCCCATCATTGTAAAAATCATTTTTCTTATTTAATGAAAACATGACCCACACAGTGTATATCGAAATACCGGTCATGTGGTTTTATTAAAAGGACAATTGATAAAAATGGGACGATTTTCATGATTCGAACCAGTGTCTTTTGGAATAGGGTTATGACCCTAGCCCACCAGCCCACACCCATCATGGGTTTTTATAAAATTAAACAAACTGATATATATTATGAAATATACCACAAACTCCGTGTAAGAAAATAAGATTATAAAAATGACGAACTACATGCCGAAGGTAGGTAGGGAGAGATTCAAACCTGTTATGGATCGGATAAACTCAAGGGACATTACCCTTAGCAGTGACATCATCCTTGTATATTACTTAATTAATATATATATATATAATAATAACAAAATTAAAAATTAAAACGAATCAGTACACAGCATGTGTATTGGGGGTACAAGGCGTGTAACCTCTGAGTTTCCTCCTAGGAAGTTCCCTTGTTTTAGGTCATTGGATTAACTGACTTGCCTCTCCTTAACTGAGTTGCATGGTAGAGAGTGTTCCCACCATGTCTTCCATGTGATAGTATTTCTTTGTCCACTAATATTTTTCCTTCCTCCCAAGCAATTTCTACAACTCCATGGTTGAATACTCATATGACTCAGAAGGGTCCTGACCATCTAGACATTAGTTTTCCTTGAAATAATGAATAATGGGAGTTAAAAAGGGGTACATGATCACAAGTTTAGAAGTTTTTTCATGAAATTATCTGTTCATGGATTTCTATTGTCTTATCCTTGTACAACCTGGTATTCTCATACCACTCCTATCAAGTTTCTTCAAGTACTGATAGTTGGATCTCACGATTATCTTTATCTACCTTCAGATAAAAATTCAGGGCCTTGAAGGACTAGTAATATTTTTTCTCTAACTCTACATGGTGATCGAATGTCTATCTATAGATGAGGTGGAATGGGTACATCCATAAGGAAATCTTGAAACTAGTTTGATATGCCCACGAAGCATCTTCTTGCTTCTTGGAGCAGTTGTTCCATGAAGTGTTAACCATTCTCTCTAGAATCTTCTTGAGATCACTTTTGTAGAGATCCTCTTTTACACTGGACTGGTGATGATATAGCATCCCCATATGATTCTTCACTCCATATATCGGCAGTACTCCATTCATCAATGTGTTTTAAAAGTGGGTCCCCCTTTCATTGATTAGTACATGGGTAACACTGTAGCTGCTAAAAATGTGTTTCTTTAAAAATTCCATGACCACTTTGGTCATGTCATGTGGTGTAGAAGCAACTTCCACCCACATAGAGACATAGTCGATGCAGAATATGATATAAGTTTTCAAAAAAGATGGGAGAAATGGCCCCCTTAAGTCGATTCCCCAAACGTTGATGATCATGACCTCCATGATGGGATGATGGGGAATCTCAACTCTACGCCCCACATTACCTTATATTTTTCATTAGTCAGAATGGGAAACAAAATCTCAAGAATCTTTAGGGATAGAGGGCCATAAAATCTTAGACTACAGGATCTTTTCTATAGTACGGTCTTGCCCATGATGTCCCCCAACTAGCAAGGAATGACAAAATTCTCAGACTCCATGAATTTCAGTTTTTGGGATACAACGTCGGATCACCTCATCTCTACAGGAATGTAATAGTAGAGCATCTTCCTAGAATTACCTCTTGACATCAGATAGAAACCTCTTCCTCTATTGGAAAAATCTGTTGGGGTGGATGGCACTTGTATATGAAAAAAAGTAACAATAATATCATACCACGGCCTCAATGATTAATTGATTGAATAGAGGTGCCCATTAGGGAAGTGCTCCTTAATCTCTTGTTCTTCCTTCTCCACTAAATGTATCAGCTCTAGGCGAGAGGGATGATCAAAAATAATTTTCTCACTCTCATTCTTGTCTTGGATCTCAAGATCAAATTATTGTAAGAGGTGTACCCATCATATCAGTCGTGGCTTCACATCATTCTTGTTCAACAGGTACTTGAGTGCTACATGGTTAGTATAAACAAGAAAATTATATCACAATGTATGAATAGAACCTTCCAAAATCAAACCCCACTACCAGCATATCCTTATTTGGGGTAGTTTTTTTCATCTGTTCCTCATTGAGCATCCTTCTGGCATAATAGATGGGTCAAAAAATTGTCAAGTCGTTGGCCCAAGACTTCTCCCACTACGTAGTCTCTAGTATCACACATCACTTGAAATTACTCCTCCCAATTGTGAGAAATCATTATTTTATATTCAACCAGTCGTTTCTTCAGGTGTGAAAAAGATGTGGCGCAAACCTTGTCAAACTCAATAATGGAATCCTTGGTCAAAAGTTTGGTTAAGGGTAGAGCTATCTTTGAGAATTCGCGATCAAACTGCCAATATAACTTGCATGTCCCCAGAAGCTGTGGATGGATCTGACTAATGTCAGAAAAGGAAGTCGTGAAATTAATTCTGTCTTTTCTAGGTCCACCTCTATTACTATCACCATTATTTTATGGCCAAGGAAAAATCCACTATGCACCATAAAATGACTCATTTATCATTTCAAAACTAGATTAGTGTTCTCACATTTTTTTCATAACCAGCTTCAGGTGCCGCAAGACTTTGTTGAATGATTTTCTATAAATGGTAAAATCATTTATAATAACCTCCAATATCTATTCTTCCATGTCATGTAAGATATCCAGCATGCATCGCAGGAAGGTGGCCGGAGAATTGCAAATTCCAAAATTCATCATTAGGTAATAAAACGTAACATAAGGGAATATAAATGTGCTCTTATCTTGATCCTCTAGGGAAATGAAAAATTGATTGTAGCCAGAATAGTCGTCGAGGAAGTAGTAAAAATCATGCCTTGGTAGTCTTCTAGCATCTGATACATGAACGGTAGGGGGATATGATCCTTCCTTGAGGCGTCATTCCTCTTTCTATGGACCAGAGAGAATCTCCAACCCATGACAGTGCGTGTTGGGATGAGCTTTTTTATGTCATTGGAAATCACAGTCAAACCCCCCTTTTCGGTACCACATACAGGGGACTCACCCACATACTATTTAATATGGGGTATATGATTCATGTATCCAGAAACATGATTACCTATTTTTCACAACATTCTTTCATGGGGGTGGAGGCATCGTTGTGGTTCCCGGGATGTCTTGACTCCTTCATCTTGTAGACCTTGTGGGTGAAGATGGTATGTTTGATGCCCTTCAAGTCTGCAATTGTACATTTAATAGCCTACTTCCACTGGTTCAAAACATACAAAAGTGCATCCTCCTACTCCTAGGATAGTGTTGTACTATGTATGACGAGAAATGTATGACAGTCTCATAAGTACCCATACATTATAGAAGACGAGAGAGGCTTCAGTTCTAGTGTATGCACCTTTAGAGTCGAACGTAAAAGTTGTTGTACCTAGGACCACAATATAATGTCTGGAATAAAATTATTCTACCAGTAGTGGTCACCCTAGATTTCATGTAATGTAGGTCTTCTAGTGCTTCATCAACTGGAATGTCTGTAAAAAAAGTCATTTGATGGTAAAGAGAATACTAGATCATCTCTTTTTTTTGTTTAAGTGATCTACCACACTGGTCACTATGTATCATCCCTCATTCTCTAATAGTGATTCTTGTTTGACGGATTTGAGGACATTTTAGGAGACTCGTTCATCTCCAACTCTGAATATCTGGTCTTCCTAGTGTACGGAAGTAAATAACTCCCCAGTGTCTAAGAATTCCCTTCCCAAAATGAGAGAGGCCACTTTATCTTCCTCGTTGTTGAGGATGATGAAATCTACGAGGAGGATCAGTCTTCCCACCTTTACTCTCATATCCTCCAGTAGCCCCTTTGGATATTTTATGGATCATTCGGCAAGCTGAATGGCTATTCGGGTATGCATCAGGTCATTGAGCCCTTGATTCTTAAAAATTCAGAGGGTATTGAGGTTGAAAATGTCCACTAGGATATATTGGGACTTCCCAAACTCACATTGTCCAATAATGCATGGGATAGTGAAGCTACCTAGATATTAGAGCTTGGGAGGAATTGAATGTTGTATGACCACTGCTCACTCATATGTCAGTGAAACGGTCCTTAGATCCTGCATCATTATTTTGTTGGATATGATCTCCCTTATGAATATCACATATGTTGGAATCTATGTCAGTGCCTCTATATATGGAATATTTATGTGCATAATCCCGAATAGTTCCATAAATTTTCTGATCTGGCAGTCTAACCTTCTCTACTTCATCCTCTCTGGGAAGCGTCTGGCAGGATTGAAGGGTTTTACAAACACCTTTCATTTTCCCTATGGGGCCTCTTTTGGTGATCAATTAGATGAAAAGGGGACTATAAATGTACTTTCATTGTTATCATAGGGTGTAGGTGCACCTGGATAGGTTGGTTCCTTCAATTGTAACTCTATTCAACTCCATAATGTGATGGAATAGGCCTCCTCCCTTGGGTTATTCTCATAATTTCCTGATAGGGTATTGGGTTGCATCATTAAGAGATGGTTTTCTAGCTGGCCTATTTGGTTCTCTTGGAATCTAATAGAAGCTTCATGATCTGGAATATGGTCTCAGTAATAGATATAAACATGTTCATGAGATCCTTGAACCTTGAGGTGCTCTCCTGTTGAGGTGGTTGTGAAACTGGTGGAGGTGGTGGATGCCTCGAATGCTACGGGCGAAGATTTTGATACCATTAATGCTGGTAAGAGCCCCGATTATGCTAATGTTGTCTTGAGTACTGGATCTAATACTAGGGTAGGCAATATCTAGGTAGTCACTGGGGGGAAGATTATACTCCTATTGGCCTTATCCTAGAATCTGGTGATCATGCCATGCTAGGTTCTGGTATATCTAGTATTGGTTCGGCCCCTGGTTTTGAGCAACATAGCTTACCACACTCGTCGAAGGGCCAGCTGTAGGTCCCGGGAATTCTCACATGATGTGGTTATCACAACATTTTCTGCACAGTAGATGGGTTTTCATATGTACATGAGATGTTCCCTTTAGATTCCACACATCAATATTTTTTGGACACAATGTCCAACTAGGAAGCAAGGATTGTAGTGGAATCGATATTGTGCATTACTCAACTTTTTGTGCCCCACTAGGAATTCCACTGAAAGCTATTGTTAGACACATCTACCAGTAGTTTTAAAAGATCCTTGAGGGACATCCTCATAACCATTCCTCCAGTATAAGCATCCACTATGGACTATGAGTAAGTCATCAATAATCTATAGAAGGTCTAGACCTACATTAATATAGGGATTCAGTGTTGTGGGAATTTTCATAGTATCTCTTTGAAATGCTCCCATGACTCATACAACGACTCTGAGTCATGCTGTTAGAAGTTGTGAATTTATTTATACAAGGTCATTTTCATCAAGGGTGGAAAATATTTTTAGAGGAACACCTAAGAATGAAATTCCCAGATGTTGATATATCATTACGTAAAACCTTTCATCCAACTGTTTCTTTTATCCCTAAGATAGAATGGGAAGAGACGAAGAAAAATGGAATTTGTGGACACTATTTGGATGTGGAATGTGTCGCAGACCTCTAGAAAATTGGCCATATGGGCATTGGTGTCATTGCTGGGTAGTCTGCCAAACTAAACTATGATTTAGATCATCTGCATGATATCATGATTGATCTTGATGTGTTGGGCCTACACCATTGGACATACGATGATAGTGTCATCTCAATGAATAGATGACAACTTGTACTCCATGAGATTATTGTGTGGAGGTGGCTACTGAGGGAGTGGAGGTGGCATTTATTACTACTTCTGGGGGCGATGTACGACCCCTGAACTCACTGTTAGTATGGAATCCGCTCCAGTTGGAACTGTTCGAGCTATTATGGGCCATATACTAGAGATAGTGGAGCTTCCTGGTTCTGGTTTTCATCTTGGAGAAATATTTTTATTTCTCCTTGGACATCATCTAGATCACCTTCTTTGTTGTTCGCATTGGGATTTTTTTGTTTGTCCCATCCATGAATGAAAAATGCCTCCTTAAAAGCATTTATTCGATCCCTGGGTCAATTTGTAGAAACTCCAATGACTTAACAATTTTTTAACGATTAAGGTATCCTCTCATATATATATATGAACCTACATAACACTAAACACACCAAGTGTAAATTAGGAAGAATAAAGATAAGAAATGGGTTTAGAAAATAGGTTTTTGGGAATTTTTAAGTATTATTTTTACTAAATTTGATAAAAACTTGTTTTAAACAAAAAAAATTAACTTTTGACTCCCCAGCAATGACACCAAAATTTGGTAGTCATTTCTGCTGAAGGGTAATTTCCAGCTATCCAAATTGAATTACCCTAAGGAGTATAGTTCCAGTCAGGGGTAGATCCACAGGGAAAGGGGGTTATTATTTTATTTCATATCAAGATTTTACTTGATTACGTGAAGTGTGATAAATTTAAAGACATTTTTTTATGTTTAGATGAAAATGAGATTGAATTTTAATTTATTATAAAATTACATAAAGGATAACGAAAAACATGGGATGTTGGTTTTGATTAAAATTTGGAGGAAAGTGCATCGGGGATATAGATTTTAAGAGGTTATTATAAAATCAATTTGATTATGAGGTTGTGTTGTTAATAATAATTCACATCTCTGGAATTACTTGTTTTACATAACCCCCTGGGTCCGGTATATTTTGTTTAAATCAATGGAAGTCAATTTTGTTGGTCCAGAAATTGATTTCTGTTAATTTTTATTAATTTCAGCCCTTTTGAGAATATTAAAAGACCCAATGTTCTTTGAGGTTTTTAATAGTAATTCCTTAAAGAAACACTAGAAATCTCATTCTTCTTATGATATGAGATTCCCAATGATATTTGAGAAAGGGTTAATGAGGAATTATGAAAAAGAAAAGATGAACAATATGATTGCAACATCATAGTTGATAAATTACAACAATCATTTTTCCACAACCCCAACACGTAGGGAATTTAGCTAATCATGGAGTAGATATTAATTAATGAACATGTTGTACTTGTACACGTCCTTTTGAAATATTTGGAGAAATGTCATTGGAAAGGTAACATGGAAGAACCTTCCTCCTATCTTATATCCTCTTCTTTCTCTCTATTCTTCTCTCTTAGGTGGTACTCAATGTACTCTCTCATAGAATGAAATGAAATATAAACGAATGAATGAATTCTAAACTTGGAGGTCTGGCCACCTATTTATAGGTTTTAGGAGTACACAAACATGTACTAGAATGTACATGTTGTTTACTCTTTTCAACATACTTGGCCATCATTTTCTCTGCTGATAGATGACCTAACACATCTTCTTTGACTTAAACACAGTTCCACCTGGTAGGTGGAGGTACACGGAATGTATTGAATCCATATATGGGATGTAATCTCGTTAATTTTCTACCAACTGCTTCTAGATGGTCCACACGATGTGTAGACTTCTGTAAAGAACATGTAAAGTTTAGTAGGAAACATGGGAATTTATACTTCCTCTCAGCCACCAACTACTTCTATAAGTTCATAAAAGACATGTATGTGATGTACAAGGAATGTATGGGCTTCTGTTAACTAGTAATGTACATGTCCTAGACAATATATGTTGAGGTTATGGTACAAAGCGTGTACCAAATGTACACGCTGTGTAGTTTGGAAATTTTGATCAACGTTCCCCCAATTTGTGTCTCTGTCTTCGAATACCAGAAAAGAATTATGATCACCGAATTACAGCATTTTATCTCAAAAATTACTCTTATCCAGTGAAATTTTGTTTTAAAAACTCAATAAAATGTACGAAAATATATACACAAATTAGGAACATTAGGCTTCCTTTTTTCTAAAAATTACAAGAATGCCCTTAATCTTCTACTATAAAAGTCCTCCTCTCTTACCACTTCTTCAAACCTATAAACCCATTTAGGATAGTCCATGATCTATCCAATAATATTCCTATCATCTCTATATTCATCCTAGATTCCTCCCACTAGGATGAAAGGAATACAAGGACTATTTTTGGGACAAACCAAAATAAGTTACCCATTTAAGAGGTAACTACTTATCTCAAGCTCCTTTCTATTATTTTTTTATCTACATCCTCCACTATATTTATTAAATTATTACCTAAAAACCAGTATCATAAATATACAATAATTTTTTAGGCATATGGTCAGACTTACACTTACCCACACCTCAATCTAATGGATAACAAATATATTGTTTATGTGTATAGAGAAATACCACCTCACAAAAAAATGATTGTTCATTTTTCCTTACCACCTCTTATGGTGAAAATTATGATGGATAATATATTTATATTTTATATATATTATATTTATTATTTCATTAATATTATTTTATCATTTTATAACATATATATTTATTCATTCCCTTTTGTTTAAATATGATAATTTAATTTGAGGAACTGTGGACTACCACCCCCTCAGAGAGATGTGATTTCGTCACAGACTACATGAAATGTATTAATGGTGGATTTAGTGAAATTATGTGATACATATAATATAATAATTATACTAATTTAATTATATATATATACACACATATTTTATTTACATTCTTTCTTTCAATATAATTATTAAACAGAAACAACATTCTTACTTATGTACAACCTATCGTCTCCATGAATAATGTATTCCATTTCATAATTATATATAATATAAATTATTATAAAACATATATACTGAATATAAATGATATTTATATCATTTTTTACATTATTCAAATCATGATATAAGTATAATAACCAATGATATAAAAAAATAAAAAACATGAAAAGAACAAAGCTAATATTAACTGAAGTGAAACCTTAACATATAATTGATAACAATATGGTAATATAAAGTAATAATAAACCCATATATGGTATTTGATATAATAATATGTTTCACTTATATATTATTAATAAACTCATAATTATTATACAATATATTTTTATCAGTACAACGAGAGATATGACTCAATGTAAGGGGGATTTCATCTCACTTTTTATTTCCATGAGATATGTGATTTCTTCACAACCCATTACTTTTGTGTTTTTTATGCTTTACATGGATGTATTATATGATTCCAATAAATATATTAATTGGTATTTAGATATCCATTTGATTATATTTCTTTCATGTGGTTTAGGTTTCAAAAGTGTTCAAATCGATAAAGTGATTTAATCTCAATTTACCTTCTTTGGGACCCATTCCATGTTATGAAACTATATTTTTCCATGTGTATATACTGCTTTTGAAATTTTATATCTTTAATATAATTTTTATTATTATATTTTAAGCATCATGTAATTTCATTTTCTTACATGGGGAGTGTGGTTCAAATTTACCAAGTTTTAAGATATTATTTAATCAATCTCATCACTTTTTGAGATTATTTATGTTTATTCATACATTGATGAAATATAATGATCCATATCTTAATTACATTACTGAATATTCTTCTCATTTTTTTTCATGATATATTCATATATTGGTTCCATTTTTCTACTATTTGGTAAATTATATATTTATGAATGTTTTTTTAAGAAATCAAGACAATGCCATCTCTATTTTCAAAAATCTATGTTCATTCAAATACATGTTTTATAAAAAGGGTTTCCAAGATTAATATACTAATATCCAATGAAAAATAAAGTAAATTTCACCCTCTTTTCTATCAAAAGTTTTTCCTAATGAATATACATGTCACATTCATAATGAGGCATTTTTGTAACCTTTTATAGTGAAAAAGGAGTGTTCTTTTAACCTAGTACGACATGTATGGATTTACCCATTGAAAATGTTTTTAAGCATTATTTTTGGGTTTAAAAGGATAATTTTTATGGTAATTTTTAAAAACTGTATTTTTAGAGTCGAAATATAGATTTAGATTTCTCAATTATAAGAGGTGGTTAATTTTAGGACTACAAACATGTTTTTTATCCTTAAAAAATATATGTTTTACAATGTTAAACAAGATGGATTTACATACCCTCATTAGTTCTTAAAAAGAAACAAACCTGATTAGGATCAAATAATATGTATATGATAAGGAAACTGAAAACATGTTTTCTTATGGTAATATTCTACCTTAAAGAGTATATAATAATGTCTTTATTAGAGAATATGAGAATAAGAATGTGAAATAATGTTACACTTCCTAACAGTAGAAAACTGCTGTAGAAATAAACCATGTAATAATAATAAGAACAAAGTACAGGAAATATTTTATCCAAAAGAGAAGGGTATCCAACAAAATTGGATAATGGTAACTTAATTTATACTTTAAGGAAATTATGTCTTACCTACTCTTGGGTAATCCCTTTATATGAAGATCGACATATGTCTTTCTATCTCTACAAGCCCTCGATTATGCAGGTAATAAGAACCTTTGTCTTTTAATCCCTATAATCCCTTGATTGATAATATTAATAATCATATTCTCACTAATTATGTTGAACAATATTTTATTATCTTGAACAAGTTGTTCACTACATTCGCACAAGGAAGATCAAAAAGAAGTATCATAGAGTATCAGCATGTCAAGGAGTTCTATAGCTCAAAAGTAGTAACATTGTAACATGATCATTGAAATGGATAGGTATTTATAGGCATAGATTCCAACAGTCAACTTCCTACTCCAATAGTTATATTTTATCATAAATTTTGGAGGGACCTATACATGTGGCTCTAAGGCAATGGTTATGTTAAAATATATCTGATGAAATTGTTCTATATAACTACATTTAAGAAACCTTAAAAACCTTAACAAAAATTACTACATTTAAGATCCAATAAAATAGAATGTACATTAAGTAAATTCAGTAACTGTAAGTAAAAAAATGTAATATTATTATTAAGCTAATGAAAATCAGAGTTTGAATTATAAAGAATTATATATTTTATTTTATATGAAATCAGAGTCAGATTTTAGAAGAAATCAGAGTCTATTTTTAAGAGAAATTGGATACTGATTTTTAGATATATCAGAATTTAATCTTTGGAGAAATAAGATTCTAATTTTAGGAGAAATCATAGAATTATTTCAAGAGAAATTGGATTCTTATTTCATGAGAAATTGAAGCCATAATGCCAGGTAAATCTTATTATATGGAAGTGAAATGTTCTATGTTAGATAAGAATATAAATTTTCTTACATAAAAAAATATATATAGACTTGGTTTGAGAAAACATTAGATAAGGTGTTAAAGATCATAGGTAAATTTAAAAAATATTCTTAGAGAGAGAAAAAAATCATCAAGAAAATTTATCATAGAAAAAGAGAATTTTTCATAATAAAATGGGTTTTGGATTTAAAAAAATAATGTAATGGAAAATTTAAAAGGAAACTTATTAACTCAAAAATCTCCCCATTTTGGATAGAACAAACATATTTTCATAAATTAATATAAAGGATTAAGGTTTTTATTTTTGAGCACAACGGAAATTCATATCTCCCATTTTATTTATGGATTATGATTAATACAACTCACTCCCCCTTAGTTTATGAAATATCTAAGAATCGTATTCTTGTTATTCATAGAGAAATAATTCTTCCCTAATTAATAATTTCTTTTTTATGTAATCTCCCACTTACATAGGCGTTGTCATCATTTAATTCAATATTATTTTTTATTATTCTTTTCCCCACCATTGTTATTTTCATAAAGGAATGAATGGAATGAATAAAAAACTATACCTCAAAGGTTAGGAAACATAAAAGATGAAACAATTATAATGGAAAAAATTTCATTTGGATAATATTATTTTCAAAAAGAAAATTTCAAAAAAAGATTAGATTTGAAAAAAATTATCTATCCTTCTTTTTATCCTTTGGAATTAACTTCTTGAAGCATTCCTTCAAGTTCATCAATTATTTATGATATAATTGATACGTTTTGATAAACTACTCCTAATTTTAATTTTTTCCTTTCATGATATTTTATTATTTCGTCTTGAAACATAACTATTTCACCTTGAAATTTGATCAAATATTAGTGTATTTTTATTTTTTCATCTGCCTATTCTCGGATTTCACTATGTCTTTTTAGATTAATAGAAATAGAATTTAGTTTCCCATTTATATATTTATCTTCTAGTTGGTGGCTATCCTTCCCTATATTCAGTTTCTCTAAAAAAAACATGTGGGAAATTCTTGATCCTATCATCAGAATTAACAAAAGATTACTTTACTGAGTTAGTTAAATCATCAAAAAAATTAGGATCATCAATGACTTACTTCGGCCACATTGTGATTTATTTGCAAGAACTTTTGTGATAATCATATATGATATGAAAATTCTTGAACTTGGCTTCAAGTTTGATAAACGTTTCCATAATAATTATTATTGAATATAACCTCATAATGACTAATTTTGGAATCAGTTCACAAAAATAATCAATGGTGGGAATGAAAGGGATAGAGTTAACAATCTACTACAAGGACTAAAGAAAAAAGTCATGACCTAAATAAGATTAATACTCCGAAGCAGATTCTTTTTTTGAGGTTTGACCTTCTTCTTTACTCTTACATATACCAACAACATCCTTATTCACTTTTTAAACAACATATTTCTTATGTGTATCTTAAAAAACATCCTTTAACATATCATTCATAGATATTTTCTTCTAAAAAATATGAGTTTCATTATCTCCATCAGAAACTTGGGTTATCCTATAATAATTATCATCATCTTCAAAAACTTCTTTTTCAGCATTTCCTTCAACATGTTGAAAAAATATTAATTACTACTTTCATCAACTAATGGACATTTATTGACCACATCCTTAACAACATCATCTTTCTAAGAAATTGTCCTTATAAAATTATCTTGGTAGGGCCATCTTGAGAAGTTCTTATTGACAACTTTTCAGAAGGGATTTCTTTATCATCATATTGTTCTACCATGCTTATCACATAATCTCTTTATTTCTATTCTTTTTATTATTCTTGTTGAATTTAATCTTCTTCAACTATTGTTTTCTAAATAGAAATAACCTTATTTCCCTTAACTAGTATCTCTGTATGAATTTCCATTCTTTCCTGATGAATAACTTGTTCGTGAATGAAATATTCTTGTAGAAGAACTTGTTTAGAAGCATTATTAGAATATCTTAGTATGTCTTGGACAATTTTATCTTCTGAAATTTTATTCTTCATATTCTTTTATTTTGATTTCCTCACAAGATCTTTTTCTACTTGGATTTTTAATGCCTTGGCCTTAGTAGGATGTACCCTAAAATATACATCACATAAATTTTATTATTTTTCAATTCAATCCATTTTACATCAACCTTATCAGAAAATCTTTTTGGTTTCATGGGATTTGGTGGATCAAATACTTGTTTAGGTGATCGAACATTATCTTGTGGTTCATGATCATTTTATTTTCTCTGCGTAGGAGTTGGCTTTGAGCTTTCTCTAACATCTCCTTTCTTATTAGAAGCTTAACCATCCTAATCAAGAAGATCAAATAATTATCCTCACATGTTACTGAAACTAATTTTTATCCTTCTCATGGTATCATCACTTAACAACATGATTTTTGAACGTTTTTTCCTTCAAGATTCACAAGATTTTGAAGGATTTTAAGCACATGTTATTGATATTAGACATGATCACATGGTGCATACTGATTTTATATTTTATAGTTCCATTATTAATGTTGTTGATGGTAATGTGAATATAATTTGACAAGGTATATCTTTATTACATTCAATAATAAATCTTTCATAAGTATATCGTATATCATAAAAGGATCCTTTTTTCCCTTCTATGGAATCAAAGAACCTTACATACAAAAGGATACAAGTCTACAGTTGGTTCAAATATGTGTTATCTTTTTCATCATCACTCCCATAAGCCAAAAGAATTCAATAACCATAACATTCTCAAAATAACCTTTCTTTTGAAGAAATATGTGTGAGAAAAAATTTTCATCTCCCCTATAGTGTATATCAAAAATAATTACAGCCTTCTTGTATGATAGAGAGTATATCCTTCCATAAATCTTAATGAAGAATATATCCTTTAAACCTCGTTTATAAAACTAAATGGTATCATAAAATTATATTACAAAATAATATTACAATGTATCCTAATTCACTCCTTCTTATACATAGATGATTTCCCATCTATTGAGCTTGATATTCATGGAAATCAATGAGTTATATTTATTAAAGAAATTTGGGTCCACCAATTGCTCCCTCAACATTATCCGATCATTGAGTTCTTTTTTGGTTTCTATCTGAGTCTGCAAGGAGACAATAAGATACATTAAGAGTTAAAGATATCGATAAAAATAATCGGCACACTTGAATGGTGGTAGATCTTCATCACAAAAACCCTTATAAAATCGATGTGGGACGCAAAGAGGTGGTCCCATTATATAGGATTAACAGTGACAATTCATATTCTTGGGTTATTCAAATGTTTTATATTTGCATGATCTGATGTAATAGTTTATATAAATTCCATAGAATGATGTTTATATTCTAATATTTTGAGGTTTTAAGGAAAAATCAAATTTACGGATATTGAATCAGATAAGGTTTTTCGTAAAGAAATATTTACTTACCAATAAACAGAAAAAATAAAAATTATATAACTAATAGATGTACCTTAAGGATTCCTCAGAATGATTTTCTAGTAGAGATAAGTATCCTCTTTGGTTCTGAAAAGTGTTATATGGGAATGAAAACATTTTAAAACATGAAAATTAAAGGTTCTATAAAAAAATTGGAATGAAATATTAAAGAATAAACATATTTACTGTCCTATGAAAATGAGTTTCTTAATATTAGGAAATGGGTTTCTAGAAAATGAAAATATGGATGATTACCTTATGTTTATCATTCCTAACATTTTTTAATCTATTTAAATCTATCAGATGGTAAAGGCTTTTTAAATATTTTATCATGTTGATCTTACATTCCAATAAATTGTATTATGATATCAACATTAAGTTTTCAATCCCTAAGAAAGAGATTCCTTATGTCTATGTTCTATTCACGAGTGTTATGTGGAGGGTTTGTTTCTTAGGGAAATGGTAGTATTATTATCACACATTATATATGTTTCGGTAAAATTATTTCTATAGTCTATGAGTGTGTTTTGATTCAACAACACTTGATCACAACAAATTCCGACTGCCAAATATTCAAATTTAGCATTAGAAAGTGATACTAAGTGTTTTTTCATGCATGAAAAAGAATCTATTGAATATTTTAAAAAATAAAAAGTTCTGGATGTTGTTTTTCTATCCATTCTACATCCACCAAAGTCAGTATCCAACAATCATTTAAAAAAATTATTTCCAAAAGAATAGAAAAGTACTAAATCCGTGTTTCCCCTTAAATATATAAAAGTTATTTTCACTTCTTTTAAAAATGGATTATTTTGGATTATATTGATATCATGAACATAAAAACACTGAAGACATAAATTCTAGATGTCTAGATATTAAGTATAAAAGATTTTTTATCATACTTCTAAAAGATATTTGGTTTACTGGTTTCCTATGTTCATTAAGATCAAGAGTATTTAAGGAACTCATTAGAGTACATATACATTTATTGTTTCCATATACATACATCATAATATGTTCATTAATAAACTTATGTTGAGACATGAACATTCCTTCTAGTTTTTATGAAATTTGAAAACCCTAAAAATTGTTAACTGGCCCATAATGCTCATTTCAAACTCAGAGTTCATAAGAATCACAAATGAATCATTTATGATTTTTGAGTTGATCTGAATATAATTTCATCAACATAAATTTTAACATTAAAAATATTTCTATTTTATTTTTTTGCTGAAAGAGTTGGATCAGTAGTTCCCTTGACATAATTTTTTAGTGAACCAAACATGTTTGATTATCATACTAGTCCATAGGGGTGTCTATAAGTCCATATAAATCTTTGGTATGTTTTTAAACATGTTCAGGATGTTATTTGTCTTCAAAACATGACGTTTGTTCAACATAAACTTCCACTTGAACATATCCATTATTTAAAGAACACTTCATGTGCATTTGAAAAAGTTTGAAAATCAAATATGCATCAAAGGTTAGTAGAATACGAATAGATTCATCTTATGCTACTGGAGAAAATTTTTCATCGTAGTCTATTCATTATTGATGATTATCACCTTTATAAACTAATTTGACTTATTCCATACATTTGTTACATTTTCAAAACATTTATTTCTGAATAACCACTTTACCGTAATTAAAGAAGTTTACTTAGGTCTTTCAACCAAGGTCCAGAGTTTGTTCTTTTTTAATTCATTTAGTTCATCTTTCATATCTGTAATCCAATCATCATCACCTAAAGATTCATCACTACTTGAATATTCTAATTAGGAATGAAATTTTATATGCTCTACATCATTACCTAATGATCCTCTAGTCCTTACAAATACAATAACATCACCAATGATACTATAAATGGGATCATTCTTAAGAAAAACTTACATGGGTTTTGTAAAACCTATTCCTCGACATAAATTAAAAAAATCTATGGTAAATACATTAGGAACATTTCCATGGGTATTTTTTGGATTATAAGAATCTTCCATCAAAGGTTGATAATCAGTTTTTGAAAACAAATCTTGAGATGTAGCTTGGGGTTTTTTTAAAACAAAAGGATTAGTTTCATCAAATATAACATGTATAGTTTCTTCCACAGTACAAGAAATTGTTTTAAAAACATTATAAACCATAGAAGTAGTGAAATAGCCTAAGAAAATTCTTTCATCAGATTTGGGTTTGAATTTATTTAAGTTATCATTAGTATTTTCGATGAATACATTGCATCCAAATACATTGAAGTAAGAAACATTAGGTTTTCAACCAGACAATAACTCATAAGGTGTTTAATTAATAAAAGGCAAGATCAAAACCTGATTTATAGTATAGTACGCAGTACTAACTACTTCAGCCCAAAAGTGTTTTTAAATACAAGATTCAATCAAAATGGATATTATTATATCTTTAATAATATAGTTTCTTATTTCAGAAACACCATTCTCATGAGGAGTTATTATATCTGAGAAGTTATGATTTATTCCTATAAAACTAAAAAAAATATTCAAAATCTGAAATTTTAAATTCTCCCCCATGATCACTAAGAATAGTTATCAATGGAACATTTTTTTTCTTTGGATGAAAAACATTTAAAAAAGAAAAGGATTCAGATTTCATTATTTGAAATTACAATCATGTAAATCTATTATAATCATCAACTAAAAAATACCTAGAATTTACTTCCAATACATCCAGTTTATATTGGACCGAAAAGATCAAAATGAAATAGATGTAATGCATCAGAATTTGAAACATTACTAATTAATTTAAATATTGAATTATATTACATTACACAATGAAAATGATCACATAATATTTAATAATCAAATCTATGCTCTGGTAGATCCATAACAAGTCTTCTCTTTGAGGTTTTTCATAATATTCTATGGTTATAGTGTTTTAATCATCAATTCCATAACCAATATTGATTTTCCATTTCACTAGGGCAAGGTAATTCTTGGTTTCTAAGGTATTATATGTTAAATTTCTAAACATGTCCATGCCTATGGGCAGAGAGGAAAAATTATTCTTTAGAATCATGTACTAGGAATTTACCATTCCTAAAATTTACATTGTAAACATAATCACTTATTTGTCTTATGCATATAAGTTTTTTCATAATACCATTAACAAATAAAAAATTTGAAGTTATAGATTTTCCAAGAAGAACAATATTAATTGTACCAAAACAATATCCTTGAGCATTGTCTCTGAAAGTTACTTTTTCACCTTTTAACTAAATAGTATTTTCAATGATTTTTTTTATTACTAGCCATGTGGAGAGAACATCCAATATACATGTACCATATATTGTGGTTGTCACTTTATTTTTTTCATAAAAATAAAACAATTAAATATTCAAAATCAAAAAAAATCCGGGATTCGAAAATATTATAAAATAAAATATTAGGTATCCTTATTTTCATAGAAAAAATGTATTTACGAAAACATAAGGATTTTATTTTATTCAAAGAATAAATTTTCTCCTAATTTCCACCACATTTAGATTTAGAAAAAAAATGAGTACTTTGGGGTACAAAATCATTGAGACTAAAACCTTGTTTTGAATGAGAATAACCCAATCCAGAACTGTTCTTTAGAGGACAAAGTTATATATACATGTTATCAAAGACTTCTTTTCAATGAGTAAAGTTTGATAAGTGTTTATTTAAGGGAAATATTTAATATTTATGTCTGATGACTAAATTATTATTTTCATAGTTATTAGTATTAGAATTTTAGTTTTTCTCAAAAAATAATTTTTATATAAATAACATTTTCATGGTCCTTAGAAATTTTATCCTCTTCAGAATTTACATACGTAAGGTTTTTGGAAACATTATAAAAATTAATGTTTTTTTATCAAGATATTTTGAAAGATGTAATACTTATTTTGGTAAAATAGAGATTCTAGAATCTTCATTATCATGTTTTTTATTGATCTTAATATTTTCATTCTCATGTAACATGGAAAACATAGAAATTTCATCAAAATAAAGTCAAGTATTATCTTCTATGGAAAAATATTCTTCATATAAATATTCATAATATTCATCATTAGGATAATTATCAATTAAATAAATGTGGGTTAATGATTATATAGTATTTACCATATCCATGAGACATTGATTTTCAGTATGAATTCTCTCTGTAAGACCAATATTCTTCTATCCAAAAGATTCAGTATTTGAAGATTCATCAAATGAATCAACACCACTAGCACTCCAGGTGTTATTATCTTTAAGTACATTTATAAACATAGACTTTATGTAATTGTTTTTGTTTCATTCTGGATTCATATCCTTTCGATATTTCCTTTTGATCGTAGGACGGTCTTATCTGATATGACCTTCAATCTGGAATTTAAAACAATTTACTTCTAAATTATTTTTGTCGTTTTTTTCTTTCTTCTTGTATCATTATTGTAAATCTTTCTTTCCCATAATATTTTTCATTCATTGAGAAGAATTGGAATTTTCATTCTTAGAATGATCACTATCACTTGATTATGATATTAGAGTACATTTCTTGGTTTTTGATCTAGAAACTCTATTATGAGTCTTGGATTTTATATGATTTGATTTAATAGTGAATGAAATATTGCCATTACAATTCTTTATCATATTGTTAACTTAATATATCTTTATTCAATTTTAATACAGTATAATATTCCATAATAACTCATCAAGAGTAATGTTAGAAACATTCATATTCTTATTAATAACTCTTATTTTGGATTCCCATTCATTTGGCATAATATATATTTTCTTATCCCCAATAATCTCATCATCCAGTCTTTTCTAACCCATACAATAAAGAATGTTGATAATATTCATATCTTTTTATGAGCATTCCATACAGGTTATCCATATGGAAATATAAAACCATGGTATTAAGCTCTACGTACAACTCTTATTGTTTCAAAAACCATAGATGTTCAAAAATGTGTAACTTTTGTTTTCTTCTAGATACTACTACTATCTTAACATGATGTAATATAGATATATATTTTATTGGTAATAGAACATAATAATGTATTCCATACCTCAATGTTAAGCTAATATGTTGGATTTTATTGATTATTGAATTGTATAATTTCCTTTTCTGGAATCTTGTAGTCTCCAATTAACATAACAATGTTATCCACACTAGTATTGATAATAAAAGTATCTATCTTATCTATCTATTACTCATAGAAATTTCTATTAAAAATAGTGGGTTTGAAGGATTTAAATTGTACATTCATCCAATCTTCATTCATACTATTTTATATTAAAATAAAAAATATATTTTCCAAAAACAGGTTTATGGTAAATGTTTATAAATTAAAATATAATAAGAATTTTTTTAAGGAAAATCTGAACAAATTAGGATAAATAAGAAATTTTGAACTAGAAATATTATATGAATGTGTTAGTATTTCAATGACATCCTCTGATAATAATTATTGTATACCAATGTTGATATAGTTTTCTAAATTACAAGAGTTGGGTGAACTGTAGGTTTAAAAATTTTCATTTTTATCTTCATGAAAATATATGTTTAACAATGTTAAACAATATGTATTCACAAACACTATTTGGTTCTTAACAAAGAATCTACCTTTCTTATAATCCAATAATATGGATCTGGTAAGGAAGTATAAGAAATGTTTTCCCTGGAAAATATTCAACCTTATAGATTATAGAATAATATCATTACCAGAGTATAAAAGAATAAGAAACTGTAAGAATGTTGCACATCCAAACATTAACAAAAAGCACTAGAAACAAAACCTGTAAAAATAACATGTAAACAAGTATAAGAAATCATTTAACCAAATTTTAAAGGTATCCAACAACCTTGGATAAGGGTTCCATAATTTATACTTTTATGAATGTTTGTCTTACCCACACAAAGGTATGCCCTTGGTATAAAGATCGGTATCAGTCTTGCTATAACTAAATGCCCCTGATTAAGTAGGTAATCAAAACCTCTATCTTCCTATCACCAAAATCCATCAATTTTTAATAGAAACAAATAGATTCACACTATGAAGTTTGAAAAATATCTACTGAAATGGAACAATTTTTTCATATCATTCCCACAAGGATGATCGAGCAGAGCTCTCACAGAGTATCTTCACATCTAAGAGTTCTACATCTTGAACATTGTTTCATTTTAACATGAAATTTAAAATGATTGGGTATTTATATCCAAAGATTCTAATGATCGACTTAAACCTCCGATGGTGATATTTTTTCATAAATTTCAGAGGGACATTTACAGGTGGCACTAAAGAAGTGGTTAGGTTAAAATAGATTGGATGACAATGTTGTATATAACTAAATACGACAAACATTACAAAGATTAAAAAAAATTATCACATTTAGGATATGATAAAATTGAAAATTACATTAAGGAAATTTAGTAACTATAATAAAAACCATTATTTTTATTATTATGTTAATGAAAATTGGAGTCTGAATTTTGAATAAACCAGAGTTTGATTTCAATAGAAATTAGAGTCGGATTTCAAGAAAAATTAGAGTCTAATATCTCGATATATCAGAGTTCAATTTCAACAAAATTCGAATTATAATTTCACGAGAAAACTAATTTTGATTTTAGGAGAAATTAGAGTACCATTTCTGATGAAATTAGAGATGGATTTCATGATAAATCAGAGTTACAATTCTATTGAAATAAAATTATATGGAACATAAATGTTCTAAGTCTGATAAGGATCTGATTTTATTAGCTAAGAAAATTTTTGTTATACATTGTTTGAGAAAACATTATAAATGGAGTTCAATATCATAAGAATAATATAAAACTATTCTTAGGGGTAGATAAAGCTCTTTAAGAAATTTTTTCTTAAAGAAAGATATTTTTACAAGAAAATGTGTTTGTGATTTCCAAAACATAAAGAAATAGAAATTTCTTATGGAATATTATTCACTCTAATGTATATTCAATGAATATTTTTTCAAATGGTTTTCCATATTCATTTATATTTTTTATATGGAAAATATATTTGAAAAGATTATCAAACTCCGCTATATATTTTCCATGGAAAATTATATTCAAAAAGTTTTCAGTGTTTCCTTTATAAGATTTCATGTTTATATTCTTGAAAATGTTTTTAAAAATTTTTATATATTTTATGAACCATTTTTTTAATGAAGAAAGTATATTTTCCTCATAATGTGTTTTTAATTATCTTTAAAAATTATTTCCTATATATGATAACTTCTTTAGTTATTAGTCATGTATTTTTGTACAAATGATTCAATGTTTCCATTCATCTTATTTTTCGAAATCATTTATGTTTTATTGCATTATTTTTATGAAATTTGTTTCTCCTTCGTGGGTTATATATATATGTAAAAACCAACTTCTTTTCAAGGATTTTTCATTGATGAAGTTATTATGAAACCTATTTCCTATTAAATTGTTTATGTTATGATTTTATATTTTTGTAACTATTTCCTGTTGAGGAAAATCATGTTTCAACATTCCAAATGATATTTCTATTTTTGTAAATTGCCAATTACCTATTATTTATCATGTCTGTTGTTAAACAACATTACCAGATATGTTGGTTTGAAATTTTAATCACCTGAACTGTAATCATAAATGATATTTATATCAAAATATTATATATTGATTTCTTATCATATACTGTTGTTTTACAATCAGAGTCACATGTATCATAATCACATATATTGTTTTAGAATCGTAACAACGTTCATCGTAACCAGGTTAAGTATTTCATTGTAACCATGTGTATCATAACCAGGTTAATTATTGCATCATAACCATGTGCATCAAAACCATGATTTGATTCTTATACATGTAATGCATTGTAACCATATGCAATGTAACTAAGTAATGTATCGTAATCATGTTGTACATTGTAACCACATGTATCATAACCAATGCATGTCTCGTATTCATGTTAAGCATTATAACTATATGCATCATAACCATATGCATAGTTACCATGCATCATAACTAGTTTATGAATTTTATTCATATTATGAATCATAACTAAGTTATACATCATAATCACATTATTAATTTTAACTATGTTACATATCATAACCACGATATGCATCATAATCATGATATTCATCATAACCAAGTTATGTATCATACTCATGTAATGCGTTTTACTCATAGATTAGTTCAATATCATATACGTGTATCTCATACTCACTATTTCATACTTTTTCACGTACTATTTTACAACTAAAATGATGCTGTTGAGTTGGTTATATGCTAATCAAAATGAAGTCATGTATTCTATTTGATTTGAACATTGTAATTCCATGTATCCAAATCCCTATGAATGGTTCATAGAAACATGACCTTTGGGTGAAAATTTACCTTTGGAACCACATGCCTACAAATAAGAGGTCATTCATACCATAATAAAAAAATTGCTTCTATGAAGTTTTAGAGAGAGATAATGTGACCACTCTCTTACTTCGTGTGAAATCCATGAAGATACAAGAAGTGAACTGATTGTTCCAAGTTCTTGTATTTATATATGTTCTTTGTCTTTCATTGTGTGACCAATCATTGGGATAATGATGGAGGGAATATAGGGATATGAAGACGTGTTTCGGATCATTGTATCAAGGGAATTAAATTGTTTCAAAAATAGTGATTCTGATTACCTTCTTAATCGAGGGATTCTGAGGATAGGTAGATAGTCATGTAGATCATCATATCAAGGGCTTACTAAGGTGGTGGTAAGAATGTCCTTTTATCCTAAGTGAAAGAATACACAAATATTTTGGATAAAATAATTCTAATACCATTAAATTGTTGTTTCTATTTGAAATAGAATGAGAATCATTTTGTTTCCTCTTTATATTCACATTCTTTTCCATTTTAATTGTATCAATTAAGACTCATTTATTACATATTTTATTTAGAGAATTTATATTCTATATAGTATAATAATTTAATTTTTTTTACTATGATCATTTTATTGGTTGTGAATTGCATTATTTTATGACTTTTTAAACTAATTTTATTCATTAGAATTTAGATACAATGTTTTTTAAACCTACATTTCACCCTCTCTTGTATAGTTAAATATCTTATACATTTATATCTATATTATGATAAAAAATTTGATATCATAGGAGGTTTCCACTAATTTTTACCACTTATATTATTTATTTCTATAAGAAAAGTTTATGTCTTTTACAAATATTTTCTTTATAAATACTAACCACGTTAACGTGTGGAGTAGAGAAGTAATTTTTTATAAGATGGAAGGAATGAATATTGGATAAAATAACATCCTAAACCAAAAAAGACCACCTATTTTTAATGGGAATCATTATGAGTACTATAGAGTTTCAATGAATAATTTTTTTCACTAAAACTGTAGTGGACAACTTTATCTTGCTTACTGGAGACTACAAAATTCTAGAAAAGAAAGTATGAACCTTCACCAACCAAAAGATATTATAAAATCAAATAAATTACAAGGTAGCCAATATTTTGTTATGTTATACGAACAAGAATATATATTGTCAGATATAATCATATGATATAGCCAATTGTATGTAGAAGAAATTAGAAGTTATGCATTTTGGTACATCTAAAGATATTGATACAAGAAGAGCAATTCTTCGAACTGAATATCATGGGATTATTTTTCATTATGGAGAACTGGTTTGCAAGGTGAAAAAATGATTTCTGAAAATCATCAGCATTCTACAATCCATGGCTGAAAACAGTCTTCATGATGATGTGATTGTGGATAATATAATTGATATAATGCCAAATGAGTGGGAATAAAAAGGATATCTATTGATGACAATAGGAAAGTTACTCAAATCAAACTTTATGAATTATATGGTACTTTGTTACAGTATAAGTCAAGAATGAAAAAAGATGATGAATTTATTAATAATAAGAATGGTAAAGGATATGTATCCTTTTCTACTACATCTAAATCAAAGACACCTAAAAGAGTAACAATATACAAAGTTAAGAAAGTTTTTTTATAACATAATCTAGATAAAGTGGTCATTTGGATAATTAATTGGCTAATATTTCTCAAAGAATTTATAAGATTTATGGAAAGGATGATTTTTAGTATTGATTCAAAAAGATAGATAGGAATGACAAGAAGACCTTAGAAGTAACTTGTTATGAATTTAAAATAGTAGCTCATATAAGATCATATTGTCATTTTATTAAAAGAAAATACATGAAAATGAAAGATTCTAAAAGAAACAAGAAAAAGTATTAGTTTTAAAATAGAATGAATGTATGGATAGAAAATGATACTTATAGATCAAGTGGTGTGATTAAACAAATGAATAATCAGAATATGAATCTTCTAGGCATAAATATATACTACTCATAGCCAGAATAACTATTTAAAATCATTATCTCAAGGATATAGTACACAATATAAAATCTATTAGAAAGCATATTTATATTCCAATTACCCTAATGAGAATTATTATTTTTATTTTTATGAAGAAATATCCACAACAGAAGACAATTTTCCTTCTTTTGAATAAGTATCTAGATTTTTCAAATTAAGTGATAATGATAATTCCAAAATCAAGAAAAATCTTAATAAAGAAAACTATAGAATAAATATTCATAGAAATAATGTATCAGATCATTAAAAAGATCCTGGTCATAAAACACTTTATGTTATAAATACTTCAAAAAATACCTTAAGGAAATAAATTCTGATAATGATAAACATTCTAAGGACATTGAACAATTTGTTTTAAACAAGAAAAAGTTTCAAAAAAAATTCCAAAAAAAATTCTTGTGAGAATGAGAATTTACATAATAGTCTAAAATATGAAATCTTTTCTCTTAAAAAATCTTATAAAACCTTACCTATTGTAATTAAAACATTGTTAAAATGTATTCACTATTCTATCCCATTACAAATAGTTCTAGTTTTTGTTATACTAATTTAAAACTGATTTTTAGTAATAGATATTTTTTCCTCAAAGGGCCCCTTCTTCCCCAAAGGTCAATGTGGTAGACATTGGGAATGAAACTAGTCTCCTAAAAAAACTCAATCTTTTGGATTTCATAGGGCTCACTTTTCAAAACAAATATGGATTAATGATATTCTTTTAACTAATAGTTATAGATCCACAAAAGTTTTCATTATGAAAAAATAATTGTTTCTTATTTAGGAAAACAAAAAATATACCAAAAAATCATTTAGTACATGGATAACGGTTGTTCTCTAAATATTACAAAAAATAAATATTTATTTCAAAAAATCATTGACATGAATGGTGGATGAGTGACCTTAAGAGATAATACATGGGGAAATATCAATGGTATAGGTAATATTGTTATTTTTGGAAAAGTTTTAATTTCAAATGTTTTGTTTCTTAAAGGTCTTAAGAACATATTTATAAGCATAATTAAATTATGTGATGAAGGATACATTGTGAATTTTAGGAATGATAAATGTATAGTTCCCAATTCTAACTATGAATTCATTCTTTCTTCCCATAGGCATGAGAATCTTTACAAAATCAACTTATATGACCTTAATATCCAAGTCTTACCTTGTATAAGTGAAATGGAATACCAATATTGGTTATTTTATAGATGGTTAGGACACTCTAACCGTAGAAAACATTGTAAACTACCATTTAAAAAACTTGTTATGTATCTAACAGATCATAGGTATGATTCTATAAAATTTTTCAAACCTTGTCAATATGGAAAGAAACATAATACTATTTTTATGTCAAGTAATAAAGTATCTAATTCTAATTCATTACAGTTAGTACACATTGATATTTTCATTCCTAAACAAACTGGAAGCATTAGAGGCATTTACTATGTGTTTGTTTTATTTTATGACTACACTAGATTCACATGGGTCTATTTTCTAGAAAATAAATCTAAATTGTTTTTCTATTTAAAAAAATTTAGAGCCCAAGATAAAAATTTATAAAAAACAACCACTGATAACTATTTTTAGTGATCATGGTGGAGAGTTTCAAAATTCAAATATTAAATCTTCATGTAGTATAAAAAAATTTACTCGCAAATTTTTAGCTATAATAACCCCTCAAAAAATGCTATTTTTGAAAGAAGAAATCTCATTCTTTAGGAAATGGCAAGAATCTTGTTGAGTGAATACTCAATTGTGAAGAATATCGAGGGCGAAGCTGTTAGTACTGTATGTTATACTATAAATCAAGTTTTAACTAGCATTTTCTAAATAAAACACGTTTTGAAATGTAGACCATCCAAAAATCTATTGTTTCGTAATATACTATATTTTGATTCAATGTATTCACATTGAATACTAACGATAATCTACATAAATAATCACCCAACTCCGATGAAGGAATCTTTCTAGTTTATTCCACTAATTCTAACGATTATAGAATTTTTAATAAAAACTCTAGTACTCTTTTTGAAAAAGTGCATGTTAAATTTAATGAAACAGATCCCTTTGTATTTAAGAAATCCTTCCTACATTAACATAAGTGTATTGACAAACTGATTATCAACCCTTGATTTAAAACTCTTCTAAAAAAGTAAATACTCAAGAAAATGATTCAGAAATATTTACACTAAAATATTTTCTATTCTATATTGATGAACAGGTTTTACAAAACCCAAATCAATTGCTTCTTAGGAATTGTCACAGTGATAATATCCTTGGTGATGTAAATCAATATGAAAAGACAAAAAATACCTTGGGAAATGAAATATAACATCATGATTTTCTATCTCAATTAGAACGCATAACTTCAAATGACGCCTTAGGTGATAAATATTTAATTAAAGAAATACAAGATGAAATAAATTAATTTGAAAGGAAAAACATCTAGACCTCAGTTGAATGACCTACAGAAAAAAATTTAATTGGGGTAAAATGGTTATTTAGAATAAAATGTGATGAAAATATAGTCCTTATAAGAAATAATCAAGACTTGTTGCTAAAGTCTATAAACAAAAGGAGAGAATAGACAATAAATAAACCTATGCTCTGATAGATACACATGAATATTTCTATATTCTATTAGCCTTTGTATAATTCATTAAATTATATCTTTTTCAAATATATGTAAAATGTGTTTTCCTTAAAGGATACATACAAGAAGAAATTTTTGTATAAAAAACACCTGTTTTTTTATTCAAAACATCATGATCATGTTTTCAAACATAGAAATGGTTTATATGGCCATAAACATGCACCTAGAGCATGGTATGACAGAATTTTAATATTGTTTTTAGAAAGTAATTATGAAAAAGTTACTGAAGATCCAACACTTTTTATAAAAATGAAAAATAAAAACATTTTCATTGTTCAAATCAATGTTAATGAGATTATGTTTGGATCAACTTAGCAGTATGTGAAAAATTATTTTGAAAATATAATGAAATCTTATTTTGAAATGAGTATATGAGGGATGTAACATTATTTTTAGTTTTTCAAATTTATCAAAAACTAGATAGAACCTATATATTCCAACATAATTATATCAAATATTTATTTAAAATGTATGGATACGACACCACAAATGGTATATACACACTACGTGGTACCTGAAATACAATTGATCTTGATGAAGCTGGAAAACTAGTTGATCAAACATCTTTTGGACTTATGATATATTTTTTTTATACATAAATTCAATTTTTCAAGACTTAATGTTTTTAGTTTTCTTATGTGGAAGATAATAATCTTATTCAAAGGAATATCATTTAAAATCAATGAAATTTTCTTTTACTACATAAAGGAAACTATGGATTTATGACTATTCTATTATTTTGGAAATGATTTTGTTTTGAAAATTATTTCATCTGCTAACTTTGGAGGTTGTAGAATGGACAGAAAAAGTATACATGAAACATGTCATTTCATAGGGAATTCATTATTTTCATGGTCATGAATAAAACATTGAATAACACTTTCCTATACTCATGGCGAATATTTAGAATATAGAAGTTGTTTTGTTCAGGTTTTGTGGATGAAATACACACTCACAGACTATGGCATGAGTTTTTTCAAAACTCTAATACTATGTGATAATAATAGTGAAATTTCTCTAAGTAAAAACAATGCACATCACTCATATGAAAAACACATAGATGTTATAAATCACTTTCTTATAGATATCACAAGAAAATGATATATTATTTTACAATTCATCGAATTGTAAGAACAACTCACTGATATTTTCACAAAACCATTATATTATTATAGATATGAATACATCAAACAAAAATTATAAATGATCACTCTAATATAATTATTCACATATATTTCTTATTTAAACCATATCCTTACATTGAGTAAATCCTTTTCAAAGGGGGAGTATAAATTTCACTCTTTATGTTTACATTTTATAGTTTTCACATTTATCTGTTTCACATTAATCAGTTTCAATTTTTATTGGATTTTCATGTTTACTAGTTTCACTTTAATCGCTTTCACTTTTATCAGTTTTTCATGTTTATCGATTTCACATTAATCAGTTTCACATTTATCGATTTTATATGTTTATTAGTTTCACTTTAATCATTTTAAATTATATTAGTTTTACATGTTTATCAATTTCATATTTTCAGTATTTCATTATTTTAATATTACTCTATTAATAGTATTACATTATTTTATTAGTACTAGATTATGCGTTCCATATTGATTTTATTCTATCGATTTTAGATTTCTAATCGGTCGCATATAATTTTTAGTGTTTTTTGTATTATTATCTTAAGAAAAATATACTCAAACCAATACATTTTTCCTATTACTCCGAAAGGTACAATTTATAAACCCTTATATTCTTTAGTCAAATAGTTGGTTTTTATTTGTCTATTTTTCCTTCTAATCAGTTTCAATCTGAATAAAATTTTATTCTATAGAATACCTCAATAGTTTGAAATCATTATCTGTCGTTGGATATTGTGGATCTAATAATGGTCGTAAGTTTATTTTTTAAAAGAACATTTCCCACATCAAATCCTCTTATTTTCTCTTAAGTATTGATTATCTATAAATAAATAATGATTTTTATTCAGTTTTTACCTCTTTTTTTGGAATTACAGATCTATAGAGATTTTATAACCATGAGTATCATCAGAGGATGAGATTGACTATCATGTCCGAGTCAACTCCTTCATCTCTAAAGGAAATGACTCCAAAAGAATTATATTCCATAACCTATTGAAGTTAAAGCCTAGTCTCTTAATAATTTTTGGAGACTTTTGACTCATCATTGAAAGTGATAATAATTTTCTATGGATTGGAATCCATTTTTGTATAATGATCGCATTCAGACCACGATTTTGTTTAACATGATGAGGTGTTACAATTTTATAAATCAATCGTGATAATAAAGGGTCTTAAGATTTCTTTTATGATGTGTTATAATAATTATACGACCACTATAAAACAAGAAGATATGTTTTTGGGTGTTATATATGAGGGTGATGCCCTATGTCCTTCTCATAAACGATGGAAATCTGATGGGACTTTTGATAAGAGAATGGTTGAAGAATCACTTTTTGAGATTCATATGAACTATAGAATACCCAATCATTCATCATAAGATAATTGATTTATATCCCTTTGATTAAAGGATCTTTAGTGTTGAGAATGTGTGAAAAAGAAACTTTAAATGTTAGAAATGTGTATGAGCTTCATTATTTGGTTAATATAAGGAAGTTCAATCTTATGTGATTCATTTTATGAGTGATTAAGAAGCTCAAATTTTGGGAAATAAAATCATAGTTGATCATGTTTCCCACCATTATCAGTACGTTTATGAAATAATTATTATGTTTATGTAGTGTATCAATCATTTCAGAACTGACTTCATTTAAATAACCCTTAATTAGTAAGGATACAATAAAGAAACTCATGTTATGATTCAATCCTGAATCAAAATAGATTGAGAAATATCTAGAAACTAAAAAATAAAAGAAAGTAGTCTAAGGCAGAGATATACCTTATATGTCATCCTAGACAACATCAAGTAAATGAAAGGTAGTTAAGACTAAAACTCCTAAGGCATCAATGAAACGAAGGTTGTATCTGATGAGGTTGTTGATAAGTGTAGAAAGAAGAAGGAATAAAGGAAAGAAGGGGATCCTCAATTTGGTTTTGATTCAGCTAAAGTAGTAGCTCTGAAAATAAGATATTGAGAGACTCTAAAAGATAAAAAAATGAATTAGATAAATAATTAGAGAAATTACTAGGTTATTTACATTGATATCCTTCTCAAAATATTTGATCAAGCCAAAATCAGTGTTATAATAAGGGATCTACTAGTTCAGACTCAATTGGATCCAGTAGAGAAAGGAAAAGAAAAATAGGGATCTGAAAAATTGGCTACACAATGTCTTTCTCACGAATATGATGAAGATGATGATGGAAAATAAGTATAAGGATAAGAAGAACAAGCACAATAAGAAATAGAAGTTCAAGAGAAATAAGATAAAAATAAGATAAGTCATACCTTAGAATCCTTAGAAGTTCCATTGTTTAATTTTCCATCTCATTATCCTCAACCATCCAAGAATGTTTCTCAAAGGGTTACTTCAAAGAAAGTCATATATATTTGAGATAAGTAATAATAATAATAATATTCTGATAGGAGCCAGAATTATGTAGTTCAACATATTGGTATTGAATATTATTTTAGATATCTCCTAGAATACATTAAAGATATGAATTCTGAAAAGACAATAACATTAAAGGTAATTATGTACATCGAACAAGATTTGAATAGATTAGATAAGATGATATGATTCATTAAAATGATTGATTCTAGATTATGAATCCTTTCAAATGCTCATAATGATAAATAAACTCTGTGAAAACATTAAGGAATGGTTTATGAATCTTGAAGCTGATTTAAAGATATTCAAGGAATGTGATATTATGTAGAGTAAGGCTTGTAATAAGGTTTTGAAGTGGTCATAAAATGTTTATGATAGTCTCAAGAATCATTTATACAAGAAGGATGAATTGATGGACTAGGTAAATGATCTCAATTATCTCTATCAAAATATGATTGCTGATTTGAATGAAAAAATGTGATGTCATTCAAATACCTTGTACTAGAAAAGGAATAGCCTCTGAAGATCATGATGGTTTAATTGAAAAATTGGAGAATTAATATAATGAGGTTTTTTTATCCTCAAATAGAGTTGTAATTTTTTAGAAGGCCTATAGAATCAGATTGGATGATATCAATTATCAGGAATCAAGTCATAAAGCTTAGTAAGTAAAGCTTATAACTCATAAAATAATCAATTGGGTTCTAGAACAAAGGATCTAGAAAAAAGAAATGATTATTTCCAAAGAAGATGTAAAGGTGAAGGCTTAGTAAAAATCCCTTGACAAACTACAGGAAGATATAAAGTAGTTCATGAATATGAATATTTCAATGATCAATATTTTTGGAAAACAAAAGATGTAATAATGAATTTTAAATTCTTATTGTAATATTTTTTGTTTCATTCCAAGTAAGAACTATAGTTTCATACTCAATTTCTATAACCTTTATTGGAAATTAATATTTCCCTTATAGTTTTCAAAATAAGAAGGGGGAGAATTTTTTTAGAAAATAATAAATGGTTTAATACCTTATTAAGAGGGTGAACTCATAATTAAAAGTAAATATATTATGACCCCTAGTTATTTGTTTGATCCTAGGGTGAAATTAGTCATATTCACTTTTACTTTTCGAAAACTTACTAAACTCAGGGGGAGAAAATTATTAATTGTTTATTTTGTTTTGTTCCTTCCAAAATGGGGGATGTTGTTGACTCAAAAAGATTTTTGACTTTCCTATTGACATTTTTTGGAAGTCACAAATTATTTCTTGTTTATCATGTATATTGTTTTACAACGTAACTAAATATTTTGTCTGAACATCTTAATCACATATATCTTAATCATGAATTATGTTTGTATCAAAATCTTATATATTGATTTCTTATCATATACTATTGTTTTACAGTCAGAATAAAATATATTAAAATAAAATATATTATATTACAATCGTAAACACATTGATCATAACTAGGTTAAGAATTGTATTGTAACCATGTGTATGCTAAACAGGTTAAGTATTGTATCATAAACATGTGCATAAAAATCATGGTAAGAATCGTAACCATGAAATAAATTGTAAACATTATATGTTTCTTATCTATGTTATGCATTGTAACCACATGCATCGTAAAAAGGATATCTATCATAATCATGTTACACATCATAACCACATGTATCATAACCTGGACATGTCTCGTATTAATTTTATGCATCGTAACTGTACGCATCGTAACTATATGCATGGTAACCAAGCATCATAACCAGGTTATGTATTGTATTTATATAATGAATCGTAACCATGTTATACATTATAATCACATTGTGAATTGTAATAATGTTAAGTATCATAACCATGATATGCATCATAATCATGATATTCATCGTAACCATGTTATGTATCAAACTCATATAATTCATTATAATTATGTATTACATCAATCCTATATACATGTTTCTCATACTCATTGTTTCATACCACTGCACGTACTATTTTATAACTAAAATGTTGTCATTGTGTTGGTTATATACCAATCAAAATGATATCATGTATTATTTTTCATTTGACCATTGTAATGCCATGTGTTCAAACCTCTCAGAATTTTTCATAGAAATATGACCATTGGATAATATATGACCTCTAGAACTTGAGGCCTATAAATAGAAGGTCATTCGAAACAGAATAAAAAAACTTTTTCTTCTATTAATTTCAAGATAGTGATATTTTTACTTCTCTCTTGATTCATGTGAAACCCTTTGTCGATAAAATATTGGAACATATTGTTCCAAGTTATTGTATTTCTATATGTTATTTGTTTTTATTTGTGAAACTAATCATTATGATAATGATCAAGGGCTTATGGGGATAGTATGTCATGCATTTGATCATTATATATAGGTCTTTAAAAAATTTTAATGATAGAGGTGATGATTACCTTCATAATAGAGGGCTTACTGGGATAGAAAGACAGTCATGTCGATCATCATATCAAGGTATTACTAAGGTGATGTTAAGACATCCTTTTTATCCTAGGTGAATGGATACCCTACACTAGGATAAAATAATTGTAAAATACATAACATTTCTTCTAATTTTTTTAATAGAAATGGAATAATTTTGTTTCTTCTTTATATTCAAATTCTTTTCCATTGTAATTTATTCAATTACAATTCATTAATTACATATTATATTAAGAGACACTATATGATAAATGGTATAATAATTTACTTTTTAAATACTCTGATCATTATATTGGTTATGAATTGTATTAATTTAAGACTTCTTAAACAAAGTTCATACTATATAATTAAAATATAATGTTTTTTAAATCTAAAAATCACCCCCCACACACAAACACTTCTTGTAGTTTTCCTTCTCATATATATATACATCTTTATTATGATCCAAAAATTCCATGTCATGGTTTATGTTGTGATTGTTTATGATTTTGTTGTACATATTTGTATGGTTTCTTAATGAGATGGGTGGGAGCATTATGTCCCTAAAATTTATTGGGTAATAATAAATGTTTTATGATATCAAAGGATACACAGGACGGAATACCAATCCTGAAACAAGAGGGTACACAAGAGGAAATCCCATGCCGAAAACAAGAGGGTAAAAAAGAGGAAATCCCAATTCTGAAACAAGAGGGTACATGTGAGGGCATATCAATCATTAACTAAGTACACTAACAAGAGGATACACTAGTGACTAACCCAAGCCTAACAAGTTACAAAGGCATTCATAGTCTTCCGTAACATCGGGGTTTTATATTCTTATTTTGTATTCCAAAATTCCAAGTCTAATCCTTATATTATTCTTTCATGGCTCATGATATTTATTTCCTTATGATTAATGCCTTATTATCTTCAAATATTTATTCTATGATTCATTTTTATGATTTATGATAGTCATGGTATGATCTTATAATGATCATGATCATGTTATAATAGCTTTATGTTCATTTTATTCTTACGCATTTACTTTATTTACCCTTAGTGAGCATTTGATCTCACCCCTTTCATGTTTTCCCATCACAAGGTTATGAAAAAGTTCCTTTAAGAATAAATAATATTTGGGGAGATCTATGATGGAAAAAATGATAATATTTCGCTGATTTAGAATATTTTCTGTCCTTGTTCCCAAGGGTAATAAAATAATATTGTCTTTGGACGTTTATTTTTGAAATTTACTATGTATTCTGAAATAGTGATGTAATGACTATGTATTTTAAGACGTGGTCATTATAATTGGTATTAGAGTGAAGCTTTAGATAAAAATTGGTAAATATAATGATAAATGTGTAGTAATATTCCTAGTAATATTGTTAAGGATAAGTCTATGGATGTATCTAAGGATAAGTATAGGGATGAGTTAATGTTTAGTAAAATGTTATGGAATTTTGGATAAGGATAGAGAATCTATTTTCCAAGAAATAAATCATTGTCTATATATTACATGTGGATGTGGATCTAGTACATATGTACCTTGGGGTAAAAACACCAATTTTATTTCATGGGCCTAAGAAAAGGTAATTTTGTACATGAAAACTATCCATGATACACACCTATTTTGACACTCCTGGGGATATGAATTTGTAATTCACAAACTCTTCATGAAAAATCACGAAGGATTTAAATACATGTTTTCTATGAATAAGTTAGGCTTAACCTAAGCTATCATAGTTTAACAAGGGTGACCAAATTTAAACATCATATATATGGTTTTCAAGATTATGTGTATCCTCACTCTAATAACTATTCCATACTCTATAATTTTGGTTTTAGTCAATGGTTGGAACCAAAAAAAATTGTGTTAATGGGTATTGTAAAAAACCTTGCATTGATTTTTTTTCTATGCAACCAAATGCTATTTCAGTTGGAATGTAAAGTCTTGGTCATATACTCACCCAAATTTCTTAGGCAATTAACTATGATGGAATCCCATATTAGAAAATGAGGGAACAAAATTATATTGAGTCTTTCATGAGGCAATGTCCTCCTACTTTCAGCGGGTCTTATGATTCACTTGTTTCTAAAAAATAGATCAGTATCATTAAATTAAATTTTCGATACAATAATATATGGAAAATGATAAATTATTTCTTCATATTTATTAGTTGGAAGGTGAAGAAAATTATTGGTGTAAACTAATCAATAATAAATGTAAGTAAGAATAAATTGACTTAATGGATAGGGGAGAGTTTGAGAACATATTTTTTAATAAGTAATTTCTTCAAATTATTAATACGAAGATGGAAAAGGAATTCCTAGAGCTTAATTAGAAGAATTAGGAATCTGATCATTCTTATGTAAAAACATTACAAGGATTTTAATTTACTCATTCAATATTATCATTCTATCCAAAATAAAAATTGATCGATTATTTAGTGGTCTAAAACCTAGTATTTTAAATTCCGTGTCTATAAAAGACATCAGAAGATATCATGAAGTGGTTATATATACTATATATGTGTAAATGGATGTTGGAGTTGTGTACCAATATCATGGTTTTGGTAAGAAAAGTATGATTGAGTTCAATGTAAAATCATACTACCATATATAAAACTAAATCAGCCTTCTGTTATCAAACAATTTTCGGAAGAAACATGAAGGGAATTTTCTTAAGGTGACTACAAAATTTTTAAGTGTGTAATGGAAGGTCATCAAGCTAATTAATTTCTAAATGATGACTAAAATAATAAGAAGTACCCACTCATTGAACTTCCCACACATAAATGATTTGATTTCATAGAGTTTGGACATAATGCTAATTGGTTCCCTAATCCAAGGACAAATGTGAATGATAAGCCACAAAAACCCTTAAAGAAAACTAAAAATGGGAAATTATATGTGATCATGGTGAATTAAGTGAACCAAGATCATTAATAAATTCATATAATTCCCTTATCATATGGGAATTTTATGTTTTATTTTTAATGAATAATACTTATTATAGTCTTAGTGTACATCGTTGAGTGATATTTCATGTGTTTATTTATCATACATTGATTATGAAATAATAAAATCACATTTTATTTTCATTACATATATGGATAGAACCATGTTTCTTTGGAAAAAAAATTTGTTTTATGATAAGATCTTATTTATGGAATAAATTCATAATTAAAATTTTAAGGGTCACAAAGCTGACCATTTATGAAAACAATTAGTTAAACATATGAGGAAATATTTATATACTAAGTTTGTATAGAAAACCATGGTTAAAATTCAATTTAGTGAGTGAAATTATTATAAGGATTTTGATATTATTTCTTTTTAAAACTATATTAGTGTGGTTTTAGAAAAGGATACCATGTATTGCATGGACTTGGGTATTAAACTCATGATCGAAGGATGATAAAGGATTCACATCTACCATTGGCCTACGCGATGTCTAAGTCAATGTGTAATTATTTCGATTGACTAATTATTAATGATGAACTAGTAGAGTTGATTTTTATGTTTACAAATTAATGTATTAACCATATTTATGAATTGTTAGAGACAAATGGCTATACTTTTCTTTCCTTTGTGGGCCTTAAGATCTTCAAAAACTGTATTTTAGCACATCAGGCATCCATGTGAATTTCTTGACATCTCTTTGATGAATTAATGGTTTAAATAGAAATAGATAAAATCACAACTAAATGATGAAATTTGGTTCATATAAATATCTTGAGTAAGTATATTTCCTTATATTCTTGGGCAATAAAATATTAAATCAACACTACAATATTGATCAAAAAAGGGAATGTCCTAATACCTTAATTATTTATTGAACCAATGGGCTTTTAAATCCTTACATATTTATGATTTTGAGGCCCTTAAATATTTTTTATCATTCAAGTGTTTTTGATATATGACCTCAATCACTCCCTATAAATATTTATGTTTTCCTCCATGTCAAATATTCACTCTAAAACTTTGGTATATTTTGTGGATACTCTATTATATGTTACATTGGGTAATCATTATGGTTCAAACCTTACCTTTTTAAGAGAAGTTTTAGTATTCCTTTTTACGAGGATAGTTTCTATGAATGAAACATTCATGTATTAATCCTTTGATTCCCCAAATTAATTTTGCGGGAGAAACTCATATTATTGTGGTAGAATGTAACACCTTGATATTTTTAAAAATATATTTTTTGATTTAATTTAATCTCTTTGATGTCTTTCATTTCACACCACAATAAAAATAGTTTATTTCATAGCACTATGTATAATTTTCATTACATGTTATTTAAATATAATCATGCACTAGACAAAACTTATGTTTTATCTTTCTCTACACAAACTATTGAGGTTAGATTACATTACACACATTACTAACTTTTCTCAATGGCTTGTGTAACACACAAGATCGAGTGATACAAAAAAATAATGCATTATTAAAATATTATTATTTTATAGGATATGAAATGACCATTAAATTGAAGATTTGAGGATTAAAAAAATATGAATATATATAGTTGAATTTATTAGTTACCGTTTAATTAGAAAATAATATAGCAACCAAATGATTATAAATGGACTGATTTTATAGGAGTCTATTTTTATGTTAAAAAAGGCGATTTATACTCATAAGTTAAATTAAATAAAAATAGTTATAAATTTTTAACAAATTTATTTTTTATTTATTTAAAAATATATATTTTTGATAATCACCCAAAATATTTGATAGATATAAGATAATAACAAACCCTATTTTATGTTTAAAACCTATATTTTATAATGGTACTTTTATATCCTTTTAATGGTAAAGCCTTTTTTAATCTAATTTTTGAATCATTTATAGATTTAATATGTCAATATAAACTTCTTAATTTAAATAGAAACAAAAAAATTAGTTTAAGATAAATTTTTGGTAAATTTCCGTAGGGATTCATGTTTTAATGAATTGTAAAAATAATAAATACATTTAATACATGACATCTTTCTAATATAATTAATTTTTACAGTTAAATTATATATTTAATTGTTTTTATATTTTCATTAAATAATATTTTTATATTTTAATCTAATTTAGGTCATTGAAATCAATTTTAGTTTTAAATTGGCTATAAAAACTTATCTAACATTTGGATGTTTATACTTTAAAAACATGTTGTGTCGTCCCATTAGCGAGATTAATTTTATTAATTTTTGCAAATTATTTAATTTCAATTTGCAAAAATTGATTTCATATTTGGAATAAGAATAATTTATAATTTATATTAATTCCAATTTATTTATTTAAAAAAAATATTAGTAAATGTTCTTAAAATTAATTACAACTCTTAAGAGAAAAAATTGGTTGACAAAGTAAAAAAAACCTTCAATTTAAGAAAAAATGGATCTATAAACATGTAAAAAAGACATTGGATATCTTTATTTAAACCCTATTTTCTATTTTCTCGTTTTTGACCACTATTTATCCACTTCAAATAATGAAATGTGGGTGCGGTTTCCCTTTTCAAAAATTTTAAACACTACAGATCCTCCTCTAAAATAAAAGGCATGCCCTCGTCCCACATCCTCACACCTCTCATAAAACATACTTTTGAAATATCTATGCCCTATCCACTTCCAAAAATCCCTAAATCCCTTTATGAATCCCCCCTTGGTAATAATAAAATTCAATTATGCCTTTTGGCACAAACTAAAAAGAGGTACCTTACTAAAATGTAATGACTTCTCTCAAACTCCATTATTTTATTTTCTTTCTTTATCCCAAACACTCTCTTTGTTAAATGCTTCTAGGAAAACAAAATTATCTTAAAAATAATATGATTTTTTTGTGAAAAGGGTTATACCTACACATAAACACGCCTCCTATAAGGGCCCAACTCATGTTACCCTAAGACGGTGCCTTATTTTATTACATTAGCATATAAACAATGAGTATTCATCCCAAAGGACTGAGTAGTTTAGTAGATTTGGAAACAATATATATAAATATCTTCAACATTACAATATGAAATGAAAAATAAAAATATATGTTTCGTTCGAAACATCCACTACTCTAAGATTATCCCTGCAAGTCAATCATAATATAACTTTTCATGTCCTTAGAAAAATGATACATAAGAAGGGATGAGATAATAAAATCATTAAGGGTAAAAATTATATCATAAGACAACATAAACATTAGTAATGGTGAATAATTTAAAACACATGCATTTAAAATTAAACATTATCATAATATGCTAGGAGTATTAGCTGAGTAAATATTTCCATAATAAAACAGAATCATGGTTGTTCTACTAGTATAATAAACTCATATAATATGAAATTATAGATTCATAATGGGGGAAATTTCAATTCTAGACATTCTTAAACATACATTCATGCCTCATCTAAGACATCTAAAAATGATTAAGGCCTCGGCCTAAACCATATTTAAAAATTGGAAAGTCCTAATCAAAGTCTATATCTATTTGTCTCATGATACTTACCAATTCATAGTAGGGATATAGAATCCCCCAAACATCACTTATTAAGTACAATTAATTTTTTTTATGAACAGGGATAAACATAAACAATATATACACATGAGATGTAAATAATCTTCCCTAATATGTGAAATAATCACTAATCATTCTGAGTAGTATGATAAATAGAATCAAAATAGCTCATCCATAATAAAATTTACCATTAACCATTCATTATTATATGTAATAGGATATCATAATATATTATACCCAATAATACCTATGAATCAACAATAGTGTTGAAATAGAAGAAAATAATCTTATAAAATCATCAAGTAATTATTAAGATAAAAACTCTTTTACATTGAAAAGAATAGTTCTTTTGGATTTTTTTTTTATAAAACCAGAAGTTAAATATGATAGTATTTTCATAATATAAGTATTGATTTTATAAAAATAATTGTTTCTAAAAATATATTGTAGAGTGCCATTACAAATAGGTAAGAATTTGTGAAATTCCCTTGAATCGGACTCGAATTTCAGAATGAATTTTCAATATTTGTTTTCAAACATGTAACTCCCATGAAATAAAGAATGATTATGGTTTTCACACACTAATAAAACATTGAAACATAATTTTTTAGTAATACATATGAATAGATATGAAATTATTTTTGATAAAGAAATATAAATAGTAACCTTAAATTAAATGGATGTTTGGTTAAGAAACCATTACATTATGTATGAAGGTGTTCTCACCTGATAATAATTACCTAAATAGTCTAATTTAGTTTTAAACAATAATGAATAATGAAAATAATATACATTTATTTTATTTATTATAACTATATTAGGTTCATTCATTGCGTTTTTAAGGGTTAACATATTAAATTTCAATGTTTGGGACCATTTTTTCCTTGGTTTTCATGATCGGTTTACTTATATTCACTACCGATAAACTTTCAGTATGAGAATCATTGTACAGAATATAATTTTTATGTTATTAGTGATCAAACAGAATATTATAGTTTAATAAAATTTATTTGGTTATTAGGAGTGAATATGAAACATTATATAAAACCTTAATGAAAATTGTTTTGGTTAATTGGCATTTTTTTATCACAACAAACTCATTTTGATTTATAAATTAATATCATGTGTGAAAAAGGATTACAAAACCTTAATTAATTTATAATACATTTATTATAGTCCTTTTTAACCATAAAAATGTTATCATGGCCAGAATTCAATATGGTAGTCGAAATTGAAAACCTATTGTCCTTGAATTTGATAAATTAACTACTATCGGATAGTGTTTTCATTTCAAGTATAAAAGATGGGAATGGGGGGATGATGAATAATTATTTCATTATTATAATAAAATTCGAGTACATTCAAGGTAATTGATTCATCACAACATTTGGATGAATGGAGATGAGGAATGAAAAAGAAAAGGAATTAACTTGAAATAAAAGAAATGAAAAAAAGAAATTTACCTTATGAAGTAATATTCCGTGAGAGCCTCTTTAGGGTAGATGATTATTTTGTTTTATCAAAAAAGGTTGATGGATATGGGAAAGGATCACCGGAGGATATTTGGGAACAATGTAGACATGGTTTAAGTCTTGAGAGGAGTGAATATAAGAGGGAGTGAGGGGGGATTACAGTGGAGGAGAGTAGTGATTTTTTATTGTCTTATTCATTATTTTATTATTTTTATCCAGAAAAGAAATATTATTGATTCTTGTGACCAATAATAGTAATATTTTCATTTGTGTTCAAAAAAATGGCCATTTATATCATCCATGTCTCAAGAAAGATGTTGAAATTAACTTAATTAGTATTTTTCGTAAATTATCAAATTTCACTATTCACCAAAACAATCGAGTATTCTATAAAAATAAAAAACATTCACCCCAACCATTTTTCAAAATTTAGAAATAAAAATTGGACCTTATTTAATAAAAATAATTTTCTAAATACGAGAAATTTAATTTATAAATAAAATCATTATTTTCATGAAAATTACAGATTGAAATTTAAAACTGATTTTATAATACTTTCAAAAATTAAATAAGTTATACTACTTTGTAGTTGGGGTTTGGCTTAGTGGTAAGCACCCCGTAATACTACATGAAAAATGGGGGTTCAAAACCCATTGGGCGCAGGGTATTGTAGCAGCACTGCAGTGGGTACTGTAGCGGCGACGGTACTGTTGATCGGTGGGTACTGTAGCGGCGGCATGGCATTGTAGCGGCGGAGGTACTGTGCGGGTACTGTAGCAGCTGGGTTACTATTCACAGAATTGGAATTTGGCCAAAAATTTGGGCCTACGGGCTATGTAATGGGCTACAAGCCCACTGGGCCTTCGAGCTATGTAATGGGTCTCCCTCTACCCAGTTAAAAGAGGTCTTTGCTTTGGTTTATTATTAAAAATGAGGTTTCGGCCCCAACCTTTAAAAAAAAATAAGTTATACTTAAATAACCTGCAAATTATAAGACAAAAAATATTTATTTACGAATAAATTTTATAAAAAGTTAATTTTTTTATAAATAATTTTATTAATTTTAAATTGGAATTTTTTTTAAAAAGTTTTAGTTCGAAACCTCTTTTATTATTTAAGAAAAGTCCTCTTCCAAACTGGGTAGAGGGTGACACATAACATAGCCCAAAATCCTGTGACCAAGTCATTTGAATACATGTCCTAAAATCCCATTTTATAGCCCAAAGGGCCCTTCTGTGAATATTACTGATACAGTACTCGGGTTGCCACAGTTCCTGTTATAGTGTCGCCTCCAATACTGTTCCTCCTATAGTGTATCCACTACTACAGTGCTTCTGCTACTATAGTTCCGCCACTGCTACAGTACCCCATAAATTCTTCTCTCCCCAGATTCGATCCTGGCTCTTTTTCATGACAATTAGGAGCCTTTTCCACTTGGGTATAGGCTTTTTGGCAATTTGAAATTATAATTAAAAATTTACTACTCAAAATATACCAATACTAAATTAGTAATTTCTAAAATAATATATTTCATTTATATGGTGTATATATTTTATTTTTCCATTTATGGATGTGTTTACTATTCATAGGGTCATAATATTATTCATAAGGGTAAATTACTATTCATAAGGGTAACGGTACTATTCACCAAAATTGTAAATTCATCATATAAGACTTTAAATATCTTACAAAATGCAACCATGTATGTTAGTTATTCAAAATTCAAATCATAGATGAGGTAAAATTAGGTTTACTGACAAGGTTCTAACAATGTGGGGTTCTATAGAGACTTAGTATTTCAGGTATTCAATATTAAATTGATTTTCAAAATCTTCGGGTGTTAAATTCTCCCCTCCTTAAAAAAAATTAGCTCTCAAAATTCATAGAATGACTCCTCATAAAAATATTTGGGTAGGTCTTCATCATAAACTCCTCAGGATCCCATATTGCCTCTTCCATTTTATTATTTTTCCAAAGTATCGTTACTCTTCTAGTTTTCTGATTCCTTAACAACTTTTCTTTAGGGTCAAGAATCTAGATAGGGACTCTACAGTATGATAGGTTAGGTTCCAATTCTATTCCTTCAGACGTGAGGACATGAATTGGGTCCGGCACGTGCTTCCTCAATAATGAGACATGGAATACATTGTGTACTATATATACGATAGGTGGCATATCCAATTGATATGAAATAGCACTAATTCTCTCTAGGATTTCAAAAGTTCCATTGTCTATAGGGCTTTGTTTCTCTTTCTTCCCAAATATTATAATGACCCTATAGGGATATACTTTAAATAAAATGTGATCTCCCACTTGAAATTTTAAACACTTCAGTTGATTATCGGAAAATATCTATTCCTACATTGAGCTTATTTGAAATGGGTTTGAATAGATATTACCTTTGTAGTTGTTTCCTCCACAAGATCTTTCCCTAAAAGAATCCTTTCTCAAATTTCATAGCAACAAGGTGGTGTATAACATCACTTTCAATATGATACTTCATATGGTGTTATTTGAATAATTTAATGGAAACTATTGTTTTTGGAAATCTAGAAAAAAGGTACATATTAATCCCACATACCTTTGAAGTCAATTGAACATGATCTCAAAATTTCCTCTAAGGATTGGATTAAATTTTTTGATTTCCTATCAGTTTATGGGTGGAATGTAGTACTCAAATGAAGGTTAGTATACAATGCTTTTTAATGACTTTTCTATAATTTTGATGTAAATAGTGGATCACGATCAGACATAATTGAGATAGTTTCTCTATTCTGTCTCAAAATTTCCTTGTTATAAATTCATGTAAGTCAATCCAATTGAAACTCCTCCCTTAATGCAAGTAAATGAGTATATTTCATAAGTAAATTAACAATTAACCATATTTTATCATTCATCCATTTAGTTTTGGGTAATCTATTGACAAAATCCATTGTAATGTCATCCCATTTCTTGGTATTAATAATTATATAATGCATAAATCCTCTTGGATGTAATTTTTTTCCTTTTATTTCTGACATACTTGACATCTTGACACATAATCAGTATTTTCCCACTTTATGATGTCCCAACAGAAATGTTCTATCATATTTCAATACATCTTAGTGATACCAGGTTGTATAAAAAAATTCAAACTATAGGAATCGTCCAATAACTCCCTTTTTATCTTCGGTATAACTAGAACACAAATCCACTTCCAATATTTTAGAATTCTATCTTCAAACATGATGTCAGCAAACATCCCATCATTCACAACATTAATTAACTTTTTAATGATATCATCATCAGACTGATAAGTTTTAATCCTTTCTGAAAAAGATGTTTAGGCAACCAAAAAAACAGTGAAGTTTCACCTTCTTTGAATATTCCCATATTCATATTTACTATATCCATAAACATAGGATCCCTTTCATTCCACATTTTTTACAACTCCATTATCCTTCTTGGATAATGATTCATCTCCCTTATTTTCTTTTCATGGGTGGTAGGGTTTGGAAAAATAATAATCCTTGAGTAGTTCAAGAAATTTCCATTTTCACATGTCGAGTTCTCTCTGTGAAAATATGTATTTCAATTCCTTATAATCCATATATATCTCACATCTTTCACCGTAGAGATAATTTCTCTATATCTATAGAGTAAATATTATGGATGTTAACTCAAAATCATGAGTAGGATAGTTTGTTTTATGAATTTTTCACTCGCTAGATGAATAGGTGATAAATCTATCATTCCACATAAATACACAACCAATTATTTCATTTATTCATCAACATAGATTAAAAATCCACCATTCCCCAATGGTACAGTTAGGATTTGAGAACATGCTAATATCCGCTTAAATTACTCATAATATTCCTCACATTATTTTTTATATAGAATCTTAACTGCTTTACATGTATGTTTGGTCATTGGGTGGGATAAATAGGTCGTGTTCTGAATGAAATGATGATAATAACCATATAATCCAAAAAAACTACACACCTCAGTTATGCTAGTCGGAGTATGACATTTTTTCATAGCCATTTTATTTGCAAGATCAATATATATTCCATCCTTAAAGAATATGTGGCCAAAAAGGAAACTAATTGAAACCAAAATTCCATCTTTCTAAACATCCCATATAATTCATTGCATCTAAGATTCTTCTGAATAATGTGCCAGTGATTTTTATGATATTCAATGAATTTTTAGTATACCAATATATCATCTATAAATACCACCACAAAGTCATTAGGATATTTCTTGATAATTCTATTGTTTAGATTCATGAAAATAGAGGGTGCATTAGTCAATCCAAAATGCACTTCATTATACTCGTAATGCACATTCTTGGTTTGAAATATTGTATTTGGAATGCCTTCTTTCTTTATTATCAACTGATGATATCAATATCGAAAGTCAATTTTCAAAAAATATTGGGCTCCATGAATTTGATCAGATAAATCAACAATGTGAGGTACAAGATACTTTTTATTTATTGTTATATCATTGATATCTCTGTAGTCAATGCACAACCTCATAGATTTATCTTTCTTCTTAAAAAATGATAGGGGCTACCCATTGATAAACACTAGGGAGAATAAATCCTTTATCACTTATTTACATTAGATGTTTCTTCAATACTAATAATTCCACATTGATAATTCTATAAGGGAACATTCATATGGTCTATGGACCCGGAATTGAGTCAATTGAAAAGTCAATTTCCCACTCTAGAGGATATCAATGTAAATACTCTGGAAAAACATCATCATATTTATGAACAATTGGTACGTCCTCTATTTGATTAATCCTTTCCTAACCCATATTTATTTCAATTCCTTTATCCAAAATAATTTAATTCAATATTTCTATTGGGGGTGCATCTAGATATGAATTAGATGGCGATATTGCTTCTCTAAAGATATGGCATTCAATACCATTCTCAAAAAATCCATCTTCCATCTTCTTATAATATATATTTACCTCATAATGTGAAAGCCAACTCATACCAAGGATTATATAAAAGTCAATCATGGGTATTGTGATAAGTATAGAAACTAAAGAACTCTTTTTCCATGAGGGGGCTGGATGACACATCTGTGTTGCAATGCTACAACCCTAGGAGTTTTGACTGAAAACTCCTTATTTAAATCAAATTGGAAATTTCTAATTTTCTTGGAAATTGGGAAAACATAAAATAATGTGATGATCCAAAAATCAAATAAATCCCTAGCTAATTTATAGGAAACAATTAATGTACCATCCACTACATCAATAGGAACATAAATATTTACAGTTGTGATAACATAATATTTTCACTACTCCCTTGTCCTTTTCGAAGGAATATTTCCTTGATGATTTTTACAATTAATAGCAGACTGCTGCATTTCCCTACAATTATAGAATTGTGAATTAATAGATTCTTTCTTTCCCTTAAAATCAACATCATGATAGCCTTTCTATCCACACTTGTAGCGCACTCCTTTTCCTTTTAATTAGACATCAAGGTGTTTCCGTCCATAATTATCATAGGGGGGAAAGTAAACTCTTCCTTTATTCCCAATTTCCTTCTTTCATTTTCCATAGTTTTCAACAATCCCCTTCATGTCTTTCATTCCATTAATTTCATAAGACTTAGAGAACTCATTTTCTATATAGATAGCATGTCAGACTTTGTCATCGAATAATGAGAATGTTTGGCAGTCCAGTGCCCATCAGAGTAATGGATTTAGGCCATCAAAGAATTGAACAATCTTGATCCTTGGATTAAATATATACTCCATGTCATGCCTTGATAACCTTATGATGTTTGATTCATACTTTACAAATTGTCTCAAATAATTTTTTCCTTAAATTTAGAATCTCACATTCCATATCCACTCGTTGTTCTTGCGGGAAGTATTTCAACATGAAAAATGATTTAAATATAGTCCATTCCATGTTTTCTATTTTTCTTCTTCATTTGTGTATTGAATTATTGACCACCATTAATCAATATCTCTCTACAGACAAAACACTTCCATGAAAACGTTCCCCTATTTTATACTTCCCAATAAGAGAAATACATTCTTTAAAGAACTTATCCACTGCTTTACTACAAATGGGTTTGTAGTCCCATTAAATGATTCAGGTTGATTTAACATAAAGTGATCAAACATAGATCCTCCACATTTTGGATCCGGATGCTACACTCGAGTAAGGTTATTGTTCATAAACAGAGTAATTTGTACCAATATAGTTATATGTTATATTGCACCTGTTGATTCTTCTGATCCAGCATCATTATCATGCATAGGAGGGAAATCACTACTTGTAATACTTGCGTTCATGCTGTCTCCATTCCATCCAATAGGAGCCATTTCTAAATAATAGAAAATACAATATTAGTATATGAATCATAATGTATAATCTCAACTTAGAAAAATAAATAACATAAATTTAAATCTTATGCATGGTTAATCCATTAATCATAAACATGGTTTCTTTTAAGAAAAAATAACATATAAAACCATCATAATGGAATGTAAAAAAATATGAATTATTTTTAGAATATCCCATGAGAGTGTCAAACCAAGTGCAGAGTAAGGCTCGTTGTTGTGTAACTGGATAACCCGAGTCAAGCCTAAAACTCTTTGTTAGAGTTTTCACTCCTAGGTACATATGTGCCAGATCTAATTTCACTTGTAGTATCCAGATTTCTATGTATTTTCTAAAAATATTCACATAATCTAATCTTTACCAAAATTTCAAAATGATCATGAATTTTTATCCTCAAAGACTATCTTAGGAGTTTGTACTCTAATTTGTATTTTCTAAATTTAGTTTCTATGTTTTTTACTAAACATCCACTAATAGAAACTATAAGGACCTGACCCCAGTATCCCAAAATCGATTCTTTTTTATAAATTAGAATAAAAACAAGGAATATTCATCCTAAATGACCAAGTAGTTTACTATATTTGGAAACAAGATACATACCTGAGTTCAACATTAAAACATGAAAAGGAAAACAACCTATATGTTACATTGGGAACATCCACCTCTCTATGATTATCCCGGTAAGTCATCCTTAATATACCTCTTCATGTACTGTGAAAAAATGGAACATAAGAGGGGGTGATCTCAAATTATTAGTAAGGTTAAAAATTACATTGGAATTTAACATAAACATTAGGAATTATCAAAAATTGATAACAACTGTCTTCAAAAATATATATGAACATAATATGGAAGGAATGTGTGTTCAGTAAGTATTAACAAATTAAAAATATTCATCGGTATTATAAAAGTGGAATAACCTCATTAAATATGAATTTATAACATCATACTAAGGGAAATTACTATACTGGACATTTTTGAATCACACCTTCATGTCCTGGTCCAAAACATCTAAAAATTATTAAGTCCTCAGCCAAAACCATATCCAAAAATGGGCACGGCCTCAGCCAAGTCAAAATATATTTTTCTCATGGGACCTACTAATGCATCATGGGGATATATATGTCCCCATAAATCACATATTTTTTCCAATTCATTCCTCATAAAAATTAGGATAAACACAAACAACATATACACATGAGATGTAAATATCTTTCCCCAATCTATAACATAATCACTAACCATTTTGAGTAGTAAGTTGAGTGGTATCAAAATTGCACATCCGTATTTAAATTGGTCAAAAACCATTCAAAAAAAATATGGAATAGAATATTATAAAATATTATACATAATTTTATATAAGAATCAACAACATTTTAGAAGTAGATTAAAATACACTTATAGAATAGTGAACTAATTACCTGAGATAATACTCTTTAACTTTGAAAAGAATAGATTTTTTTGGAAATATAATTTTATAAAACCATATACGAATTAATTTATTATATTAATAATAAATGTAGTGATTTTTTAAAAAATAATTCTATGTAAAATAGATTATAGTGTCCCCTGGAAAATAGGTAAGAATTTGTGAAATTCCCTTGAATCGAGCTCTTATTTGAGAATAAATTTTGAATGTCCATTTTAAAACATGGAACTGCCATGAATGAAATAGGGAGTATGGTTTTTACAAATACATATAACATTCACACAGAAATCATGAGAAGTAAATAATAATATTTTAGAAATTACATATTGTCTTGGAACCTAGTCTCAAAATAATCCCATTTAATTTATAAAAACATGGAATTTTGATGTATTACATAGCCTACGAAAATAAGGATTATATTTTCACATGAATGACTCAATAGTATATTTTTCCCTCCTTTTACCATGAAAATCGCATCTTGTTTCATAGAAAAATAATATTATGTGAGCATAGCAATAGGAGTCTACATTCTAGTTCACATAGCATTATGATGCTCAGTTGGAAAAGAATGGAATTGTATATCACATATTTTAAAGATAGATTCCTTTTTCTTATAGCCATTTACATAAAACAAAAATAGTATTTTATAATCCATTCTATAAAATTCATTGTGTGAAATTATATAATTATGAAATATCATTCAGAATATTTCTAAATCATGAAATATTTTTTCAATATATAAAACCTAAAGATTATTCTATGTCATCTATTAATGTTATTTATTCAAATAAATCATAATTTTTCATAAATAAAAAAGTTAACAAACCAAAAAATATTCATTGTGAGTGAAAAACTAGGTACATACTAAAGGATCATTCACCCTGTGTATAAATGATTGAAAATATAAACACGAACAACACTTTTTTGAGTTATTATTCTTAGATATATCTATTAAACAACCATATCCACATATAGTATATATATGGGGATATATTTAATGGAAATCCTCACAATCAATACCATACCAAAGTGCTAGGATGTGACCCTATGAATAAGATTGTCTGTAGGGAATTCAAAAATGATATTAAGTATTTGTCTCTTAAAATATATAAACCCTACTATAATACCATTTGAGGGGACCCAAACATAACATAAACAGATGTTGAAACATTTTAGATTAACACAGGATATATAAAAAATAAATAATTCCCCATTAAACCTAATTGTTAAATTTATAATGACAGTAGATACATAAATATCATATTTCATAAATTATCTTCAGTATCTCCCTCAATCTTTTTCAAATTTATACAATTATTAAAATAGTATACACAGTTCCTTCCATCAATATCGGGTGAAGAAAAATATAAGAAAGGGTGAGCTATGATACACGATAAGGATGAACATATTAGATATGAATCAACGGTGATACCTGAGATTACATGTATAAAAATATAGTCATAAAACAATATTGTCATTCGAACATAATTAATCATCATTAATAATGGGTTATGGAACAAGCCTTTTTCATTAAAAAAAATAGTATAAACAGTTCATAATAATCATAAATCAATTAGAATACATAAGAGAATATGGTAAATATTAGAATCTGGAATAAAAATATGTTTGTAACATTCTGAATATTTATAACAACTAACAGGTTAACTCATTATATTAATATTATAAAATCATGTCCTCATATGAAATTATAAATATAATACCAGGTCAACAGCTTACCTTATTGACATGAATAAAGGTCTAAAAATTATCTTTTGAACATGAAACCAAGTGTATATATAAAATTATAAACCTGAAATTTAGTTGATGCATTATATTTTTATGTCATGATTCAGAAATATTTACATAATTCATTAGAGGGATATATAATTCCAAGAACAACCATGACGTAATGGTAATAATACATATGATTGAAACATGATCATAAAACATTCATCATATTGTGAAATCATTACCCCTATAAGGGATATGGGTTTATAATATCCCAAGACCCACACTCTATGATCCTATGGTGAAATCATGAAAATAACATTTCCAGCTATGGTGCAGAAAATTATGATGCAATTTTTTCCATTAAAACCATTCAACATCAAAAGTAAAACCTGTATCACATACATTATCGAAGACCATTTTGTTTTAAAGTTTTATACAATTAAGAAAAACTCATACATAAATAATTCATATGAAAGTAAATAATCATTTCAACCAATTAAACAATCTTTTCTTATTTTACATCAATTCATCAACATCATCCTTTTGAACTCGTTTGTATTCACTAAATTAACATCCTTATATATTATAACCTATTGAAAATAAAACATATGAAGGGTGATCTCAAATGCTCAATAATGTTAAACACAAGAATTAAAAATTAAATTTCATCATTGAATATAATAGTGGTAAAGGGTATGATGAATTAATCAAAGTGCATGAGAAAATAATAAATGAATTAATACCCATCAATATCTAGATCATTAAATATGAAAACTTATAAAATGAAAGAGTCGTCAGAATCAATAATCATGAGCCATATAATATCAATCTCAATCATGAGAATAATTATAAACCCATAAAAACAATAAATAAAATAGGTATTCAAAATTTTACATCACATTCCATTCACACTTAATATCTCTCTTAGAAATATAAAAACAATTTTTTATACTTCCACACACAATGCATTAGATAGATATCATGTACCAAATCATTTTTGGTTTATCACATAACCACCCATAATTTTTTAAGGTAACCAACCATCAAATTTCAAAGTACCATGTCAAAATAATTACACATAAATTATTGTATTTCATAACAACTAATAGTAACAAAAATTATCACATTCATCACATGATTAACCCATGGAAAATAAATGTGTTCTATAACAATATCTCTGAAACATGGTTAACCCATGGAAATGAAATAGGATCCATATCAGTCTCTATGAAAATATATTAATCCATCCAAAAAATAAATATGATGGTGTCAAAAAAATACATAGTGGATGAAATTTAAAAACATGGGATGTTTGAAACACCGCAAGCTTCCATGGTACGCTTCTCTTTCAATAATGCAATAGCTTGCATTATACCCAAATTCGTGATTCTAACACACCGCGACCAATAAAAGTAGACATTATGAATAGTAATACCCACTTTTTGAAATTATATAAATTTTTTAATTCAAAATGGACTTCATTTTTGTATTCGTAATATCGAAATTATCCTATGTTTAATTTTTTGTAATTTTCTGAGAACTTCCAATTTTTTATGAATAGTAAAAATACTTAAAAACAACTTTTTTAATAAAAAAAATTTATTGTGATAAGTTATACTATTTAGTGGTTTTAGAGTATGATTATAATATATTTTTACAATTTTATCCAGTGGTGGTCATTATATTTAATTTCACTTTTAAATTGGACATAAACAATTGTCAATCATTTGATTGATATTGTTTCTTAAAGACATGCTATTTTTTTGACAAGAGGAATTAATTATAAAATTAATTAATGAAACATATATGTTTGAAATTTTGTAAAATAAAGATCATTTTTGAAATCAGAATATCAATTATAGCATAGGGTGAATTTTTGGTATTATTTTGAAAAACATCGATTTTTCATGAATAGTGAAACTACTAAGTGGTAGTTAAAAAACTGATTTTTTGTTTAAATGAAATTTTACCACCTCTGTGATTTGAATTTCCAAAATCTGACATACATCATTTTCATTAGGAAGTATGATGTTGTTTAACGGGATTAAAATAATTTTTGGTGAGTAGAAACTTCTATGTTTTATTAATCGTGATTAATGGTAATTAGTGAGATTTAAGGTAAATATAATGTTTTAATAATATGAAATTACCTTTACACTTGACCTAACCTTATTGTATGAGTCATGGCCAACAAAAAAACTCTATGGGTCAACTTGGGGACCCCATGGATCCTCTTTTGTATGAAAATGACATAAATAACTTTTTATTTAAAGTAAAAATAAAATTGTCACAAACATGTGTTGTTTTACTAAATCAATTATTACATGGGGTTATATAAGGTAACATTTAGACTACCAATATTAATTTTAATTATATAAATATTTCCTACATCATGTTTTTTTATATAATTTTTAGACATTAAATAAATTAAATTTTTATTTACACCACGAGGATGCAGCGATTACCTCATTAATTAACGATTTAAATAAAATGAAAAGATAATGTATAATCTAAGACGTAAACTTTTAAAAACCCTATTGAATGAGTAGATTTAGAACTCTTGTAACCTTATCCTCGAAATATATAATTATAGGACCTTTAAAATCCGAAAATAATTATATAATAAGGTAAACATTCATGACTTTCGAAGAGTGCCCCTCCTCTCCTCTTATAAAAGACCCCACCTCTACCACCTGAATCACACCATCAAGCCATTTGGCTCGGCCTACCTCTGAACAAATACTGTCTATAAATCCCTCTATTACTCCTAGAAGCATCAAATTGAGCAGAAGTCTACCCAAGGAAGCCTTTGTCTCAAATCTAAAAGAGTTACCCGATTTAAAGGTAATGTCTTCACTTATTCGCTTTTGTTTTATATTGCTTCTCCAAACCCATAAACTATTTTTATTCCATTATTTTGTAACAACACCAGTATATTCAATATAGTAGGATGTTTTTATGATAATTATTTGAGCTAAAATTACACAGAACTCCGTCTAATGGTTAATGAACATACCGTTTTCGTGGATGGTGAATTACTGCCTCATGAAAAGATGATTGTCCTATCTTCTCCTACCACCTCTCATGGTGGCCATTATGATGGAACTATATCTATTTATGATATATATTATATTTATTTCCTCTATACGCTTCTGTATTTTACATTTAAAACATACCTTTATGCTTTGTATGTTCTGACAATGCAATAATTTCATTTGAGGAAGTGTGGACTACCGTCCCCTCAAGTGATGTGACTCGTTCATGCAATACATAAAATGTACAAAGAATGAAATTAATGAACTTATGTGACCTATATAACATATATATTATAATTTAATTATAATATATATATCTCTCTCATTTAGTTTTAATTCCATTAAATACGAAATAGAAATGAATGTAGCGTTCATGCGTACGTACGGCTTACCGTCTCCATGAACGGTGCATTTCATTTCTTATCTCTGAATATTATGTAATATTATAAATTCCTGTATATACTGGATATATATGATATATATGATGTCTATATCATGAATATAATTCTGGATATAATGTATATTTTACAACATGAACAACATGTAATTATAAGAAGTTATTTTTGACTCAAGTACCAAAGATCGACAAAACGACCATTATTAACATAAATAATTACATAATGTTTATAACATGGTAATAAGTGATATAAAAGGAATAATGTACATGAAAAAGGTTTTTAATGATGTAGACATTAACTCTAGTTTATTATTCAAGAGATTAAAGGATGACCGAGTCAAGTCAGACACGAGGTAAGGGAACTTCTTAACCCAATTTCCGTTCTTTGGGTTAATCTCTTACTTTCAAATTATGTCATAATATTATTATGTCCTATCTTGTATTTTTACATTATTTATGTGTACTTATAGTTAATACCCATAATAGATCTATTTTATTTAAAAAATTGATCTTTGTAAGGGACTTTGTCTCAATATCCATTCATTGCGACATATTTTGTTTTATACACAACTTTCTTTTATATGGTGTATAAACCCCTTTGACTTATACTTTTATTCAAAAAATAAAATATTTTTATACGAAGATTTTTATTAAATGAAAAAAGGTAATGATTTTTGGTTGTACGTATGCGGTGACAATGACATCTTCGTTTCCATGACCATTCTTTGAGAATCGGTTTCCTCTACAAGCCATAAATTTTTTTAAATGAAAAATAAATACAAAGTTTAAATTTTATTTTATTTTGGTATTTAAAATGGTTTTGAAATTGTTTTTATTATATCAATGTGTTTTATTGATATATTGTGATTGAAATGTGGAAATGTTGTGTTTCCTTTATGCATGTTTTATGTGAAACGATTATGTTATGCTTTATGATATGTTTAAACCTGTTCATATGAGGAATGCGATGAAATTAATAAGTGATGGGTGGATCCCGCTATAGCTCCTCGATGCATAGGTAGGTTTCATGAGACATCCTAGTGTATTGCCATGGGGACATGAAAAAAATCTTATTTTTAGTCTTCGCACGAGGCCTTGGCTACGTGGTTATGATAGTCTAGAATTATGCATTCCGTCATTATGAAAGTGGTTATTGATGTTGCATGTGATTATTAGACTAGAAGAATATCCATTTGAATAAGTAAATGGAATTATTTCATTTTATTTTTTCCATATTATGTTGAAAGTTCAATTTTAAAAGGCTTTTATTTTTTTTATACATTTCCTTAAATGTTAATGTTTATTTATAAAAGTTTTCTGCTGTATTGTTATCCTTACAGAGCATCTGAGCTCACCCCTTTCTATGTTTGAGTTTTTTCAAGGATGTGAATAAATATTTTATGAATGAACTATAGGGATAGTATGAAGGGGATATGAGTGTGGACTATGGAGACCATGTTATTGTAGTTTTTCACTTTATGATGTAATGTAACATTTATGAATGTATCTAGTGTTTCCAATGATACTAAACTAATCGGTCATCGAGACTAGATATTTTTTGACCATGAAAATATTATGCAATAATGCACTGACTCTGGGTAATTGGGGTTGGGGAATTATAATTGGTATCAGAGGCAGTTTAGTACTAACCTTGAAAGCTAGATTTAGATAAACTCTAATTAGAGAATATAACCCTAAGATAGACTTTGAGGATTAGTATAGATGAACTTCATAGAATTTTGGTATTATATAGATTTTGTGAGTTTTCTGAGCAATACATCCCTATCTGGATATGAGCAGGTAGAGGAAAAACTAACATAGATGTACCTAGGGGTAAAAGCGGAAAACACCGCTTTGAGCTAGCCTCGAATGGGAACTAGTGCATGACAACGGGCATTACTACACTCTTGGTTACGACACTCCCGGGGGATATGTTTAGGATAATTCACGATTTCCATAAAAACTATTATGAAGGGTTTATGAGTATGTAATTCCTCAAATAAAACATTTTTATGATTATAGTTCAATTTATGTTATGTGTTTTACAAGTATAGAATTATGTATTTTGATTCATAAACTAATATCGTTTATGCCCTTGATTAGAAATGGAACCTAGTGGGAGGAATGGAAAATTGTATCAATGCACGTACTCCATGTAGGGATTTCCCTCCTTCTCAAGATAATTATAGTGGAGCTGGTGATACTACTGGTGCTGATCAACTTATCACCATACTGGGACAACTCACTCAGGTTATGAAAAATAACCATACTCGTATGGATCACCCTGATCCTCAACGTGGAGGATCAATGTTAGACCGCTTCATGAGGCAACAACCACCGACATTTAATGGGGGTACAAATCCATTAGTAGCTGAGGAATGGATAAACTCTTTAGAGAAACTATTTCATGCCTTGGGGAGTAGTGAAAGGGAGAAGGTTGTCATGGCAGTTTACCGCCTCACTGGAGATTCCGATCAATGGTGGTCGCTGATTCAAAACAAAAAGGAAGATAAAGACATATCATGTATGGAATGGAGGGAGTTTAAGGAAATTTTCTTAGAAAAATACCTTCCACATGACCATCACGTAGATATGGAAAGGCAATTTCTGAGCCTGAGGTAGAAGGAGGATGAGGATGTCGCAAAGTATGAGGCTGACTTTACAAGGTTATCGAGGTATGCTCCAGATTATATACGTAACCCAGGAAGTAATATTTATCATTTCTTTGATGGGTTAAAATCATTTCTCCATCTATCATTAGTATCAAAATCTTTCTCAACATACGAAGATATAGTATCGTGTGCTACCAAGACAAAAAAGGAATTCTCTAAATCTTATGTCAACAAAGAAAAGAAAGAGAAGAATTGAATGGTGGAAGAAGAGACAGATAAAGGGTAAAATGGAAAGAATTATTTTCCATTATGTGATAATTGTGGGAAGAATCACCCTGATACATGCCTAAAATTAATGGGAGTTTGTTTTAAATGTGGAGAAAAATGTCACCAGGCTCGTGATTACAAGGGAATGAAAGAGGCTATCAATGTTGAATGCTACAATTTTAGGGAAATGGGGCATTATGCAAATGAATTTCCTATGTGTCAGGGAAACGTACCTCAGAAAAGGCCAAGGGATCAAGTCCAATCTTATGCTGTTACTACATTTGAAGTGGAATAATTAATGTATTGGAGATTTTGGACTCGAGGGTTATATTCTGTTTATAAGAATAATGTGATATATATAAGGATTCTACTAAAGTACTTTTTGTTTTCATTAAGGTTTAAATACGATGAAGGTGATCATATTTTTAGTATGGGACATTAAGAGAAACTTTACATTGTTTGGGGAATCTGATGAATTGATTTTGGAATTTAGAGTCCTTTTAGAGAAAGTCTGGACAGAGGTATTTTGGATAACTATAAAGATTGGAATGGATTAGTTTGAACTTTGGAGAGTATTTTTTAAGGTTAAAACAATTCTGAAGATTATTTTTGGAATATTATAATACTATAGTTTTAGGAAAAGGACAACCTGTAGGATGGGGGATAACCCGTCGCGTCAGACAATGCTACAGGAATTAAACCCAAACCCATAGTGTGACAGGCCTTTATTACCTACCTCTAGCCTACAAGTGTTCCCTGGTTATTAAAAAATATTTTTTCTAATCTAAATGGTATCTGTTAATATTTGGAACCTTATACAATTAGGATAAATAGAATATTTTTGAGTTCTGTTACCATTTGGAGTGAAAGATGGGTTTTTGGTAAAAATTTATTAATGAATGAAAGTCTACATGAAATGTAAGTATATTTCCTTACGTTCTTAGTAAATCTCTTAAATAAATTCTTCATCATTATGAAAGGTAACATAAAACAAAAATGTTGTCGGTTAACTTTTCCAACTGGGGATTCAATGTCCATTTAACCAATCACATGTTTGTGATTTTATTGGGGTTAACTTTCTCCTAATCCTATTTTCTATAACTCTCCATTAGACCTTGATGGTTTTTTTTCCTCCATATCCATATTTTCATTGAATCTTAGTATGGTCTATGTCGGGTGACCATTGTACTTCTGTTTCTTTCTTTTAAAGTTAAATTTTTATTAACCCTATTTCCGATGTGGGTTTTCCACAAAGGTATTTTATATTTTTATCCTTTTATTTTCAAACAAAAATTTCAAATTTTAAGGAAAAAATTTATTGAAGGAGGGGAGAATGTAACACCCCGAGCTTCCATGGTACGCTTCTCTTTCAATAATGCAATAGCTTGCATTATACACAAGTTTGTGATTCTAACAAAATAAGACCAATCAAAGTAGCCATTATGAATAGTAATACCCACTTTTTGAAATTATATAAATTTTATATTTCAAAATGGACATAATTTTTGTATTCGGAATATCAAAATTATCGTAAGTTTAATTTTTTGTAATTTTCTGAGAACTTCCAATTTTCTATTAATAGTAAAAATACTTAAAAACAAAATTTTTAATAAAAATAATATATATTGATAAGTTATACTATTTATTGGTTTTAAAGTATAATTAGAATCTATTTTTACAATTTTATCCAATTTTGGTCATTATAATTAATTTCACATTGAAATTGGACATAAACAATTGTCAATCTTTTGATTGATAATGTTTCTTAAAAACACGGTATTTGTTTTGACAGTGGGAATTAATTATCAAAATAATTAATTCAACTTATATTTTTGGAATTTTTTAAAATAGATATCATTTTTGAATTTAGAATAACAATTATATCTTAGGGTGAATATTTGGTATTGTTTTGAAAATTTTTGATTTTTAATGAATAGTGAAACCACTAAGTGGTAGTTAAAAAACTGATTTTTATTTTAAATGAAATTTTAACACCTCTGTGATTTTAATTTCCAAAATCAGACATAAATCATTGTCATTAGGATTTAAAATTTGGTTCAATGGGATTATAATAAATTTTGGTGAATAGTAAATTTTAAGTTTTATTAATCGCGATTAAAGGTAATTAGTGTAATTTATGGTAAATATAATGTTTTAATAATATGAAATTACCTTTACACTTGTGCTACCCTTATTATATGAGTCATGGACGACCAGGAAAATCCATGGGTCAACTTTGGGACCCCTTGGATCCACTTTTGTAAGAAAATGATAGTAATAACTTTTTATTTAAAGTAAAAATAAAATTGTCACAAACATGTGTTGTTTTACTAAAACAATTATTACATGGTGTTATATAAGATAACTTTTCAACTTTAAATATTAATTGGAAATATTAAAAGATTTCTTATATCATGATATTTTTTTTATAATTTTTAGACATTAAATAAATTAAATTTTTTAGACACCATGATGATGCAGCGAATACCTCATTAATTAACAATTTAAATAAAATGAAAAGATAATGTAAAATCTAAGACATACACTTGAAAAAAATCTATTGTATGAGTATATTTCGAACCATTATCACCTTATCCTCGAAATAGATAATTGTGGGACCATTAAAATCTGAAACTCATTATATAATAAAGTATCATTTCATGAGTTTCAAAGAGTGCCCCTCCTCTCCTCTTATATGAGGCCCCCACCTCTACCACCTTATTCACACCATCAAGACATTTGGATCGTCCAGCCTATTCCAAAATACTCTCTTAACATCCCTCTCTTACTCCTAGAAACCTCACTTTGAGCAGAAGGCATCCCAAGGATGCCTTTGGATCAAATAAAAAAGAGTTACCGGATTTAAAGTTAATGTCTTCACTTATTCTCTTTTGTTTTATTTTGCCTCTCCAATCCCATTAACTCTTTTTATTCCTTTTTTGTGTAACAACACTAGTATCTTAAATATACTAGGATTTTTTATGATATGTATTTGAGCTACACTTACACACACCTCCGTCTAATTGTTATAGAACATACTATTTTCTTGGATGGCGAATTATTGCCTTACGAAACGATGAATGTTCTATATTATCCTACCACCTCTCATGGTGGCCATTATGATGGAACTGTACTTATTTATGATATATATTATATTTATTTCCTCTCTAAGCTTGTGTATTTTTCATTTAAAACATACCTTTATGCTCTTCATGTTGTGAAAATGTGATAATTTCATTTGATGAAGTGTGTAGTACCGCCCCCTCATGTTATGTCACTCATTCATGCAATACATGGAATGTATAAAGAATGAAATTAATGAACTTATTTAACATATATAACATATATATTATACTGTAATTATAATATATATATATCATTTTGTTTTAATTCCATTAAATAAAAAATAGAAATGAAAGTAGTGTTCATGCGTACGTACGACTTACCGTCTCCATGAACGGTGCATTTCATTTCTTATCTCTATATATTATGTAATATTATAAATGCATGTATATACTGGATATATATGATATATATTATTTCAAAATCATGATTATAATTCTGGATATAATGGATATTTTACCACATGAACAACTTGTAATTATAAGAAGTGATTTTTGACTCAAGTACCAAAGATCGAAAAAACGACCGTTATTATAATAAATAATTACATAATGTTTATAACTTGGTAATAACTGATATAAAAGGAATAATTAACTTGAAAAAGGGTCTTAAACAAGTATAAATTAACTCTACTTTATTATTCATGAGATTAAAGAACGATCGAGTCATGTCGGACATGAGGTAAGGGAACTTCTTAACCCAATTTTGGTTCTTTGGGTTAATCTCCGAAATTCAAATTATGTCATGATATTATAATGTCCTATCTTGTATTTTTAAATTATTTATGGATAATTATAGTGAATATACATAATAGATCTATTTTTAAAAAAAAATTCTTTGTAAGGGACTTCGCCTCAATCTCCTTTCATTGAGGCATATTTTGTTTTATACACAACTTTATTTTATATGGTGTATAAACCCTTTGACTTTTACTTTTATTCAAAAGGAATATTTTTATAAGAATTATTTTACTAAAAGAAGAAAGTGAATGTTTGTTTTGTCGTACGTATGCGGTGACAATGACCTCTCCACCGCCGTGACCATTCTTTGAGAATCGTCATCCTCTACAAGCCATAACTTTTTCAAATGAAAAATAAATACAATGTTTTAATTTTATTTTATTTTTCAATTGAAAATGGTTTTAAAATTGATTTTATTATATCAATGTGTTGTATTGATATCTTGTGATTTAATTGTGTAAATGTTATGTTTCTTTTATGCATGTTTTATGTGATGCAATTCTGTTATGGTTTATGATATGTTTAAACCTGTTCATATGAGTAATTCATTGTACTTAATAAGTGACAGGTGGATCCCACTATAGTTACTCGATGCATCGGCAGGTATCATGAGGAAAACTAGTGTCTTGGCATGATTCCATGACAAAATCTTATTTGTAGTCTGGGCATGAGGCCTTGGCTACGTGGTTATGATAGTCTGGAATTATGCATTCCATCATTATGAAACTGGTTATTGATATTGCATGTGATTATTTGACTAGTAGAATATCTATGTGAATATGTAAATGGAATTATTTCATTTTTTTTTCCATATTATGTTGAATGTTAATGTTTTAATGGCTTTTGTTTTAGTTATACATTTCCTTAAATGTTTATGTTTATGTATGAACGTTTCCACTGTATTGTTATCCTTACTGAGCATCTAAGCTCACCCCTTTATATGTTTTAATTTTTCCAAGATGTGAAGAAATATTTTATGACTGACCTGTAGGGATAGTATGAAGGGGCTATAGTTTGGACTATGGAGACCATGTTATTTTAGTTTTTCACTTTATGATGTAATGTAACATTTATGAATGCAACTAGTGTTTCCAAGGCTACTAAACTAATCAGTCTTTCGAGACATGATCTTTTGTGATCTTGCCAATGTTACGTAATAATGCACCGACATTGGGTAACTGGGTCTGGGTATTACAATGTTAACATGGGTTAATGTTAATACCATTAAAATATCATTAAATACATTCTTGATGAAAATATCCATTTCATTTTTAAAAACACTTTTTAAAACATAAAACATTTTGAAATTCATTTTATTTGAAAAAAACCCTTGAAAAAAATATAGGGTGTTGTAAAATATATTCATATAATTTCTTGAGTAAAATATCATTTTTCCATTAAAAAACGTTTTAATAACAATGTGGAAAATATTTTTAAAAAACATTGTTTTGGAAGAAATTTTTTTTGATAGAAAAGATGATTTTTAATAAAAAACTATGCTAAACTATTGACTATAAAAATAGAGAAAAATTAAATGTAAAAATTTATTCTCAAGAAAAAATGAGAGAATAATATAATTCAGAAAAATAATTTAGATTTGTATCATAATATTTCATCTTTGGGTACTTAATCATGAATAATCGTAATAAATGATTATATTGTAACAAATGACTCTTACCACCTTTCTAACACAGAATAATAATCCATATAAAGGAATATAATTAAATAAACTTATAATATGATAATAAATAATTAGTTTCATTATAAAAAATATCATAGGATTAGTATATATAGATCATAAATTAAGATAGGCATATTACATACCAAATTCCTCAATGAAGGAAAATTTTGAAAAAAATCTATTACCACATTGGAAAAATTGAAACATTAAACCACTTGAAAGAGAGATCATAAAATAGATATTTTAATCCCAATATATTTAAGTAAAAAATATTTTTATACCTTCATAGGAATTATATACACACAAAAAAATAAGTGGTGAATATGGAAGGTATCTCACAAAAATAAATATGAGACAATAAAAACCATTACAACATGATTATAGTTTAAATCATGAGATCTATGAAGGAATAAAATCATATGAAAAAAAATTATATAAAAAAATTAATGAAATTTATAAAATAATATTTTATAGGGGTGTATATACATCAAACAAATGAAACATGTGGTGAGTATGGTATGAGTCTCACATAAATAAAAGTGAGACTAAAAATCCCTTTACCATAAGTCTTGACGCTCTACATTCTTGTTAAAACATATTGTATAATACATAAATGTTTATTATGAATATATCATAGTACCATAATTATTTATATCCTACCAGATATGACTATATTATGACAATATATTACCCATTGGTTAACAATTTCATGTTAATTTTATGTTTTGGGTAATGTCCCCTTTGTTTTTTGTATATGTTTTGACTAGTTATTTTTTGTGCTCATAAATTGATAATTGTTCTATAATATACTGAAACTAAACCATGATATTAATATCATATATATTCAGGGTATATGAATTTATAATAATCTATAAATAATATAAAAATGAAACGAAATACATCATTTATTGAGATTGTGGGAAGAATGTACACATGAAGGAAATTTCCATTTTCATGTCATATTAAAAGAACATAAATTAAAATATATTTATATTTATATATTCCATTAGTTTTATTATTTATTATACATTAAATATATCTATTATAACCATTTTTATTACATTCTATGTAAATCATGAACAAATAATATCACATCATGAGGCGGTAGTCCATCGTACACCCGAACGACATTATCATTTTCTCACAAAATAGAAATAATGAAGGTTTATTTCATATAAAAAATAAATAAGAATATAAATAATACACATAAGATATATACTATATAAAATCATTTCAAAAATTATTCCCAACCTGGTAAGGTAGTAATGGAAGAACGAAGGACACCGATTTGTGAGTCGGTATTCCACCATACACATTAATGATGATTGTGTGTCACATTTGATAGATATGTGTAAAGTTTTAGGTCATACCATTAACATGAAATAATATAAATATAATAAATATAAAAAATTTATTATATATTCTCGATATAAATAAAATTTAATAGGTTTAATGAAGATATAAATCCAAAACATTTGTGGATGAATGTTACGTCTTTTTCATGTAATTCCATTTGATTGGAACAAAAGGCCTTCCTAGGTTTTCTTTATTCCTAATTATAGTCTATTTTAATGATATTATTAGAGTTAGGGAGTCATTTTGGTAGTTTGTTTTATCATCTACAAGACTTGAGAGTTGTGAAGAAGTGGGGAGAGTGAGTTCCTTTTATATTGGAGGAGGAGTGAAATTATTGTAAAATATGGAAGGTAAAACCTTTTTGCATGTTCCACCATCCTTATTTTTTCCAATAATGAAAACTTTTATATAAGATAGTTTATATGACTTTAATATTTCCAAAAATATGTTTTTTACTATTATGTCGGTCTTTTTTCAAGCATAATATTAATGTTTAGCCACTAAGTAAACTTGTTTTTACCTTAATCATTTTAATTAATTATAATTTCATTCATTGATATTTTTTTTATTAATTTTACATTAATAGAGACAAAAAATATTTTATTAAAAAATATTGTATCATTTTTTTCCAAATTTCTACCAAATTGGTGTCAAAGATTAATTTAAAACTAATAATGTGTATGGAACAAGAAAGTGGGTTATTGAAGTGAAAATATCCAAATGTTTACTATGTTTTTATCACAATTAAATAATACAATTATACCAATGACCTAAATTGGATTAATAGGTGTATTATTGAACTCTTTTTACTTTAAAAATTACCTAATGTATTATTTAACATTATAAATTATTTAGATTATATGTCAATTTTCTATTAAAATTTAGTATTTTTCACTAATAATTAAAAAATCACACTTCCTAGAAAAATCCTAAAATTACCCTTAATAAATTTTTAAATTTTACATTAAAAAAATAAATTTTATATTTTTTTAAAATAATTAAATTTACTTTTAAAACAATTGTTTTTTTTCAGAGGTAGAAAAACCGCCTTTTAGAAAAGAAAAATATAATTTTTTCTTCTTAAAATTAAATTGGAGCTTATTTTATGCATGTAAAACGTATTCATGGAATTAAAAAATATTTTATAAAATAGTAAACATATATATATATTATTGATTTATATCACTAATATTGATTAATATAATTTATTAAGATAAAACACCTTTTTTGGAATCAAATAATTTTTCCATAAAACACATCATTTCTATTTAATTGGTTTATATTTTCACATCTAATTAATTCGTTACCAAATAATTTATCTTATAAACATTTTTAAATCTTTTTATGAGACTGTTTTTAATTTTATTCATTCATTCCATTCTAACATCTAGGTTATAACTATCTTGTTAATAAATAATATTAATAGTATGTTGTTGTTCAGCAAAACTCGGTATTTCATGTAACACAACCCAACAAAGAAAATTTATTTTTTAGGAAATGTAATATAAGAGTTTTTTTCTTTTTTATACATGATAAATGATTTTTTCCATGTAACTCGATATAATAATGAATTTAAATTAATTTGAAAAATACATTCTTTAACACAAATTTTTTCCTCAATATTCATCTTGGTCACACAATGAATACATCCCAAACAAATGGATATCAGAAAAATAATGGTCACATGAAGATATTCATAACATGGATTTCACATAGGGAATACATTAGGGTAAATGGTAGAAAATAATAATATTTTATAAGGAGTGGTAGAAGCCATGGATCACAGGAACCAAAAGATCCAAGAAAATTTAAGGGCCTCAAAACCATAAATTTGTGATAATCAAAAAATACCATTAGTCCATTACAAATGAAGGTACTAGGTTTACATTTTTTTTCATGATCAGTTTTCTAATGTTAAGGAATTATCTTACAATCTAGACCAATATAATATAGAAATATACTTACATGATGAGTATAATTTCATCCAGTAACAAATTTCCACCATAATAACATCTTTTTCCTTATACATTGAGTGTTTAAGATGAATTTTTCATTACTTAACTGCTAAAATAAACCATTAAAGACAACATATCAATAAAATGAATAGTAAATCTATTCCACAATTTTATAGGCAATAACCAAAAATTTATTACTTGTTGATATAATTCAAAAAACTAATAAACATTAATTTGATGCATTGTTCATAATAAATACATAGTATTAAAAAATTTAAAACTATATTTTGACATAAATAACTACCCTTAAAGATGTTCAAATGTTTCATGAATATTTCTGAATTTTAAATATTATAAATAATTGATCATATATTCTTCTAAGACAAATAAACCATTATTAATAAAAAAACCATATATTTCTGTAATAAAAATAGTCATGACCCAAAAAATTCCATGTTAAATAGGACATTGTGCATGCCAGTAGTAGGGGTAGAACCCTTTTGTCCCATTAGTCATGGGTTCTAGCCCCACCAACATACCAGAGGCCACATTATCTCACATGGCATATGGGTTGTCCTTTATAAAAAAAAGGAAAAATAATTCCTCCCAAAATAACACTTCAGGTTGATCATATGGATTACAAATCCCTAAACCCAATAAAAAAATTTGCAAATTTTTATTTATAACATCCAAAATTTTAATACTTAAAACATCAAATGGGGTTTCTATGACATTGAGATTATTATCTATGTCAATCTAATCATTCTATTAATGTATTCATATATTTTAATATAACCTCAAATTAAAAATTCCAAACTAAAAAAAATATTTAATCATTCCATTGATTCCAACTATAAAATCATAGGACATGCACTCTCAGATCCTGTGCTGAAATCATCAACATTAAAATTTATTTTATAATTTTGATAATTATAACCATATTTAGTACAAAAAAATCATTTCAAAATAAAGATGAAAACTTTTATCACATAAATTATGGTTGACCTTATTTGTATAGAGTTATAGATAATTATGGAAAACAATTACATAAGTAATTAAAAGGGCATTAAATTATCATTTCACACATATAATCCTCAACCTCGGCCCGATGAAATCCTTTATAGACATAATTTGGGATTCTTAATTATTTAAGACCAATGGAAAAAAAAAACATAAAAATGGAGATATCAAATTCACAGTAAGAGTTAACATAATCATTGATTATTACATTTCATCAATGGACATAAGAGTGCATAATGATATGATGACACGATCATATTTCCTGAAAAATTCATAAAATAATTCCTACCCATCAAAACATGTAACATTTAATTTTAAATCATATAAAAGGAATGATTTATAAGAGTCAATAAGAATCAGAAATGTGATATCAATATCAATCATGAGAAGTAGAATAAATCCATAACAAGAAGAAAGAAAACATGTTCATAACTTGGTATATAATTTTTAATTAATTATTATAATAAATTTTAAAAATGGAATAATTATATGGTCAACATCTATAACCAATTCATTTCAGGTCTATCATGGACCCACTAGTCCTAATTTTATCATGGAACCACCAATTGTTGGTTTATAACATAACCAGAAATAAAATTTCCAAGTTATAAAGACCATTATCTTTTCATATACTATTTATTTAAATTATTTGGGATTATTGGGAGTCTATAAAAATTGGCAGCATATGATCTTGAGGACCAGTGAGAGCAAAATTGAATTTTGAACTTTTTTAAGGTACATTCAGTAAACATGCGAGCGGTGATTTCTGTCTTTTAAGCTGGTTAATAGATTAAAAATATAAAGGCACCGTTGAATTCTTAGTGTCGAGATTAGCTTAAGTGAAGCATAACTTTTTTTGTAAAAAGTTGATCGAAAAGGTTAATTTTTGGACTTTATAAAAAATTAATCAATTAAATAATGGTTATTTTATTTTATTTTTGCAACCATTAAACAATGGTGGTGGGACCACAATGCAACTTAATACATTAAAAATGAATTTTAAATCTCTTAAACTTCATGTTACTTTGGTTTTGTAATGAAAAAAATTATATGATTAATTGATTCATTAATTATAGTTAATTAATAATCCATAATATTAAACACAACATGGGGGATTATTCTACTATTTAATAAATGATTTGGCATGGGTTTTGGGAGATCTACAAGAAGAAGATCTGACGAAATGCTGGTGACTTTACGCTCAAATTAAAATCGGTTATTGAGTGACGGTCGTTGGAGGAAACGATGGGCGATAGCAAATGTCAATGAACACCTTTGTACATAAACCCCTCTTCCTCATCTACAGTGACTTCCAACAAACTCAAGGTAGGGGAATTTGGTTACGATTTGTTATCATTGTTTTACATTGATGATGTTGAAAAACCATCACATGTCGTCAAGCTAACGCGTAGGGCGTAGGTCGAACTGAACAAGGCTCAGAACCTCCACCGATCATAGTTCAATGTGTTCTTCATGGGAGACTGTGAGATACAGTGGATAGAAAAAACCAGGAGCCACACAGAGATGGTAGTGTCCTCGGTGGCTCGTAGGTGTAGTTGAAAGATAAAATGGACATGTATAGTTTCATAGATGGCCAGCGGAAGCACCACAAGCGCGGCGTTGCCCGCAACTATAAGAGGTGGTGGCCGACTCTCACTAGCTGTTAAGAGGAGGTGGCACTAGAAGGTCACGTGGATGACAGTGGTGTATGGATGATTTCGGTGATGTTGATAGTGGCGGCCTTCCGCGGAGGAGCGTCATGGCTCCGAGCAACGGTAGAGGAAAACCCGGGCCTCGTGGGTCCCGTTGAAGACTAGTCCAAATGGACTAGATAGGTGGAGTAACCCCAACTAGCTCTGCTGATGGTGGAAACCCAAGGGACTACGGTCTATTCAGGAGGGGAGTTAACCCCCACACCCAGACAGCTGGCTGGGTTCGTCCAGTGGCCCGGTGGGCTGCACCTAGCTGGGTGGGCCGGGCCAAGCCCATGGCCTTTCCCCTTTAGGCCAGGCCCAAACCAACTAGGCCAATATCCACACCATCAGGCTGGGCTTAGCGGGTTGGGCGAGGTCGGTCCAACCGGGTTTGACTGGACCCCGACCCACTTATGGCCTAGATTCTCTTAAAGGGTTCAATCTCCTATATCGGACGTCTGTTTGAAGTACCGTCTATGGTGATGGAACCCTTAGGACAAGGTTGTCCTTTTGCGATACTCCATATGAGTTTTGGAAAAAGTAGTATTATGTATAGGTTGAAGATAACATGAATCCAACCAGGTCCCTAGCACTAAAAAACCTATATTTTATAGACCGGTCGTCCGATTGACATGCCGCCTATTTCATTGAAACCCCTATGACATGGCGGTTCATCAGGTAACTTATTCGCAGTACATTATGGTGGTTTAGGTATGACCAATGTCTTGAGAAGATGATCCTTCTAGAAACAATCATTCTTTGTGCATGAATCCATTGGTTGGTTGTGACATGAAGAATGAATAGTGATCCTGGGTGGGACAGTATCTATCAATCTTGTGTGGGTCTCTGCTCAGCGATCCTATGTGGATCAGTGATCAATGATTATGTGTGGGTCAACGCCTATCGACCCTAAGTGGGTCATGAAATATAGATCCTCTGTGTTTTATTTCCTAGCGATCCATTGTGGGTCAGCATCTATTGATTTTATGTGGAGCAGCATATATCGGCCCTTTGTGGGTTATTAGTAGAGCTTCTTGACAGAATAAGATGATATAGCTTATGCCTAATCTTCTATACTTCTGTAATATTTTTATACCAGGTTTGAGGTGAGCCTTTCCTTATTCTTTGAGATTGAAATCATGCTTTGTGGTTTTTCCTTTAGTTAATTCTGATGGACCTTAGGAGATATTGGGGACCCTACTAGATGTTGTTCAGACGGTGGATAGCTTTGACCGAGTTTTGGGAGCTAGGACTAGATGGTTCACCGAGGTGACCGGTTGACGTAGATATTTTTAGTGATGAACATTACCTACCCCTTAGGTAGGATCCTTAAAAGAAAATCTCATGAGTTTTTTTTCATTATTTTGTATTATCTCTTTTAGTTGGGAATGTATACTATCCCCACTTACTTTTGGATCTCACTTTTACTTCAGCGGTTTTACTACAAGGTTTACTTTTATTGTGTATCTTGTCTGTGTGTGTACTTGTTTTAAAGAAATGTTTTCCCTTTTCTAGGATGTGCATTTTTGGTCCTAATATCTAACCCCTGGCCTATGGAAGGTTGGATTGGGGAAGTTATAGCACGAGCCCGAGGTACGGGTCATGACAATGTGGTATCAATGGGAAGTCGGTTCTACCAGAATAACTAAGAGTCTGTGTTACAATGGGTAAATAGTGTTAAGTGTCTTGAGATTGGGTTTCAGTTTGGGGAGTCCAGTGTCGATGTAGTGGTTGACATATCCATACACCATGACCCTGAATTATGATTTCTGACTTGATTCATGAAACCATTGTTCACGTGTGTTTTGAAAATGTTATTTTTCTTTTGAACTCTTTGAGTCAGCTCACCAAGTATAACATATTTATTGTGGAACAACTATTTCTTTTCTGGATGCCGCTATGTAGACAACCATCAAGGATTCTAGTGAGATGTAAATATAACGGCCCACTGAGCGATTAGGCGTCAGTGCGGGGCCCTCTTATGGTGATAGTACCTTCGGGTGGTGTACCAATAGCACCACTACCCATAGGGTAGCAGATGCCACCAGCCCCACCAGCAGACTGTGCATGCTGAATGAGTGCATTGCTTGATTTCCAGTGATAGATGCCTTTGAGGTTTCGAGGAGAGATAGAACTGAAAGTAGCTAAGGACTATCTAGTGGTTTTGGCATGTTTTTTTCGTATATGCAAGACACCAGCATACCATATAGTGATTCTAGATACTATCCTATTTTTGGGCATAATAGGGAGATGGTGGAGCCTGACGCTCCAGAAACATGAGGAGGTTGCACTCTCCTTGTTGGACTTCGAGGGCCTCTTAAGGGCTGAGTTTGTACAAGAAAAACTACATTTTGAGAATATTCTGGAGCTACTGCACTTATAGTAGGGATGCCTTCCAGTAGCCCAGTACCCGATGAGATTCACTAACCTCTCTCGCTTCTCCACCGATATGGTACGAGACCCTTTCATTAGGGATCAGACATTTGAGTAGGGTCTCCGATGGGATATCCGAGTATCGACTATATCGCTCAATATCTCAATGTAGGCTAGAGTGCTTGAGAGAGTTCAATTGGTGGAGAGATTTCTAACTAACGAGGCACCATTGGGGAAAACCACCACCAGACGACAGGTAGTCGAGTCATCAGCTGTATGTAGTAGGTAGATGACGTAGAGGTCCAAGAGGACCAGACCTTCTAGAGGGAAACCCAAGGATGAAGGATAAAAAAGTGAGGAGCTTATGGGATATAGGAGGTTAGTAGAAGATAATTCTATGTTACATGTGTCGCGGGCAGGGTCATATTGCTTGTGACTTCCTGACCCATTGTACTGATGATCAGCAGATGGTCAAGGGACTACCATGGTAGATTATGAGATTCAAGCGGGGAGGTCTGTAGGGTGGTGGATGTAAGGCCCCCACCCCAAAATCCTTGAGTCAGTGCATTATTTTAATACATTAAAATTATTACAAGGAATCAAGTCCTGAAGGACCTAATAGTTTAGCAGTCTTGGAAAATAGATTACATAAATGAACTTTACATTACAATTTTTTACATAAAACAAAACATAGATAATACTCTAATAATTCCATTATTCTTCTATCCTAAAACTGAATATAAATCATAATTCACTTCTTGGAATACTAGGAAAAAAAATAAGAAAGTGGTGATCTCAAATTCTCAGTAATAGTAATAAATACAGTAGAAGATAAAATAAACATTAGGCATGGTGTATAATTGAAAACACAAGCCTTTACAAATAATAATCATTTACACATTATGGTAGGAATATGAGTTGAGTAAATAATTCCATAATAAAATAGTCTTGGGTATTCTACTAGTTGAATAACCATATGAACCATCAATATTATATTCATAATGAGGGAATGTATAATGTGGGAAATTCTGAAATATTTTTTCAAGGCCTTAGACAAGGAGTCTAAAAATGATAAATGACTCATCCAAAACCATATATCAAATTTTTAAAGGCCTCTGCTAATTCCACATTTAATTGTCTCCTAATACCTAATTATTCATTGAGGAGCTATAGCGGGTCCACCCATCAAGTACTAAGTCCAAAACATTCCTCATATGAAAAGGTTGGAACATTACATAAACTTTCATATTAAAAATAGCATAAGAAATGTCTATACATTAACTATAAAACATGACTGGTATAAAAATAAGACATCCACATTCAAACATATCAAAAAACCATAAATACAATATGGAAGATTTTTATCTTTTTAAATCAACATTAAAAAGTGTAAAATTTATTAAAGGATGTTAACATAAATGAAATCAAAACTATTTGAGAGAAATATATCTTTATATTTTTAAATACTTTAAGAGTCACCTAATTATAAAAGAAAACATTTATTTTGAAAATAATCTTATAATATTGTAAGGGATGCTTCCATGATGTTATAACAGTGGAAAATAGATTCACTCACTGTATAAGTTAAAAACATTCTTACCATAATTTTGTCGAAAAAGTTATAAAGTAACCTTATTTGAAAATGATGGAATGATTAATTTAGAAACATATAAGGTCAAATAAGGGTATAAATGACTTTAACCCATAGTCTAGTAAATAGTAAAAAAAATTAAATACTTTTTTAAGAAAACACGAATATGGATGATAAAGAGGTCTCAATAGATACTTACGTATTAACAACCTTTGATAGGTAAAGAGATTGTAAAATTAACCCTTACCTTGTACTTCTCTTGAGTGGATAGTATTCTAACCTCATGTATAATAGTTAAAACATTGTTATTAAATTATACATGAACTATATACATAAATATGATATCATATATGATCCTCTAATATTATTATGTTAATAATATTTCAGTAGTATCGACGTTTCCAATGTTAAATAATTTGTTTTCCTTTATATTCTTGGTTACCAAAGAAATTATTGTTATGTATTGGTTGTATATGATTGTAACACCCCAAGCTTCTACGGTACACTTCTCTTTGAATAATGCAATAGCGTGTGTTGTACGCAACGTAGAGTTCTAACACACACCACAACCGATCAAACTAGCCGTTATGAATAAAAATACCTACATTTTGAAATTTTATCTCTCAAATTGGACTTCATTTTTAGATTTGGAGTATTGAATTTATCCTAAGGTGGAATTTTGGTACTTTTCGGATAACTTTAAAATTTTGATGAATAGTGAAAATTACTAAATTTTAATTAAAAACAACTTTTTTAATCAATATAATTAATAGTGATAAATTATGAATTTGAGTGGTTTTAAAGTATATTTATAATATATTTTTACCATTTAATACAATGATTTTAATTGTACATAATTTCACAGTGAAACCGAACATAAACAAGTATCAATCTTTTGATAGTTATTATATCTTAAAAAACGCGGTTTTTGTTTTGACAGCGGGAATTAATTTTAAATTAATTTCTGCCACTTATGTGTTTTGAATATGGAAAAATGGATTACATATTTTGAATCAGGATGTTCAAATTGTAAAAATGGGTAACCTTTATTTTTAGACATTTTGAATAATTACTTCGGTAAATATTTTATTTACCATGGTTAAAGGGTAAATCTGGTAAATAAGGGTTAAACAAATAATAATATAATAATTAAAAATTACACTAAAACGTGTCCTAACCTTATTGGTTGATACATGTTCGACCATGGGCATCTTTGGGTCGATTTTGGGACCCCATGGTGCCACTTTTAAGTGATAGGGACACTTTATTTTAATTAAGTTAAAATGAATACAAAAATGAGACAAGCATATATCTTTAAGAAAAATAATTTTACATAGAGTTATATATGTTGGATATTAAAATATAAATATTCATTAGAAATATAAAAAGATTTCCTACATAATTATATTTTATTTATAATATTTATAAGTTAAATAATTTAATTTATTTATGACACAATGATGATGCAGTAATTACCATAATAGTGAAAAATTAAAATAATTGAAATTATAAATACCCAAATAAATATAATTTTATACTTTTTATGAATTAAAATAATTTTCTAGGTTAATATGACTTGTTATGAATGATTTAATTAACATTTTTTGAAGTAATAATTCTTATATGATTTTTTAAAAATTCAATTATTGAATAGTGTCAAAATTGACATAAAAGAGTTTTTAAAACAAATAGTATATTATTAATTGATATTAAATTCCTAAAAATCTAAGGATCACCAAAGAGACTTATATCATGATAGGTGTATCATTAATGGACCACTTGGTGGTCGCTTGGATGTATATTTTATGTTTATTAACCATATAATATAAAAATAAAAAGAGACATTGTAAAAGTAAAACGAATTAACTAAGAGTTAATAATTAATGATAAGGTTGTTATAATGACCCAAACCAGTCTAAATTATATTGGTTAAGTGGTTTTCGACCTATCCCCACCTTAAAATTTGAATAATCCACTTTGGATCCATAAGAAACCGAATATGAATTTATTATAAAATAATATTTCTAGCTTTTCCAATGCTACCCCTCACCCCTCTTATAAAAGGTCACTCTCCATTTTCATTAACTCACACCTTAAAAGGCTTTTTGTTCGGAAAACCTCTGCCAAAATACTCTCTCAAGATCTCTCACTTCATCCTAGAGGCCTTACTTTAGTCAGAAATCCAACATAAGAGCCCTTTTGATCAAATCAAAAGGAAGAACCCGATGAAGAGGTAATGATTTCACCACCCTTTTTCAAGTTCCTTTCTTCTTCCACATATTATATCATTATTATTACCATTCTAAAATAATAAATCCAGTATCTTATATATATTGTGATGTTATTATATATATGTTACAATCATATTCAGTATTCTATCCATCATTTGAATTACATGTCACCATATGTGCGTACATATGGCTTACCATCTCCACGTCGTGGTGTAATTGTTATTCAATAAATTATTATTCGGATGGGTATAATAATGATGTGTAATTAATGTAAATAATAAATTTAACATGATAATTATTCTTTATATATGATATACCATCCAATTATATATTATTTGAATATCAAAACAATGATATTGTCGCTTCTGCATACGTACGGACTACCGTCTCCGCGAACGCGATCAGATTCATTCTCCATCGTATCCATTCAAGTATAATTATTATTTTATGATTAATAATAGTATCTAAGGACTTGATATAATTCTGGATATGATTAAGATACAACCTATCCATGAAAAACACAGCTTATGTAACAAAACATATAAAAGAAAATGAGTAAGTTAACACCCGAAATAACGATAATACTAAGATATTATTAAAAAATCAATGTTAAAAGATCATATATGATATCATATTAATGTATATGATTCTTGTATAATTTAATTACAATTATTTCACCATTATATAGGAGGTTAACCTACCCCATCCTAGGAAAGGTATAAGGAAAGGGTTTAATTCACAATCTCTTCATTATTTGAGGTTGTTTATACGTAATAATCTACTGGGATTTCATTATCATCCAAATCCATGTTTCTTAAAAATGTATTTCAAAACATTTTGTACTATTTACTATAATATGGGTTAAAGTCATTTATACCCTTGTTTTACTTTTTATAAGTGGTTTTTAAAGGAATCTTTTTGTTGTGTTCCAAACAAGGTACTATTTAACCTCTTCGACGGAATTAAGGTAATAGTGTTTTTTTAACTAATACGGCGGGTACAGCTATTTTACACCGTTATAAAATCGTCAAAGCTTCCTTTACAAGCTTATAAGAATATTTTCAAATAAAATGTTTTATTTTATAAATATATGACTCTTAAATTATTTCAAAATGGAATGAGATATTTCACTAGAAAGAGTTTTGATTTCATTTATGTCAACATCCTTTGATGGATTTTACGCTTATTTGAAGTTGGTTTATTATGATACAAAACTTCTATATTGTATTGAAGGTTTTGTGATATGTTTGAATATGGATGTGTTATTGTTATACCATTCATGGTTTCTAGATAATGTATTTACATTTCTTATGCTAGTTTTAATACGAATGTTTATGTAATGTTTAAACCTTTTCATATGGGAATGCATTGGACATAATTTATGACGTGTGGAGCCAGCTATAGCTCCTCGATGCATCGGTAGGTCTCATGAGACAAACTAGTGTCTTGACACAAGGCCTTGACAAAATCATAATTGTAGTCTTGACACGAGGCCTTGGATATGTGGTTATGATAGTCTAGTATTATGCATTCCATCATTATGAAAGTGGTTATTGATATTGCATGTGATTATTTGATTAGTAGAATATCCATGTGAATAAGTAAATGAAATTATTTCATTTTATTTTTTGACATAGTATGTTGATGCTCATGTTTAAAAGGCTTTTGTTTGAGTTATACATTGCCCTAAATGTTTATTCTTATTTATGAAAGTTTCTGTTATATTGTTATCCATACTTGGCATTTGAGCTCACACCCTTTCTATGTTTTATTTTTCCCAGGATGTGAAGAAGTAAATTATGAATGACCTGCAGGGATATTATGAGGGGATAATAGTGTGGACTATGGATACAATATGTTTTTTTAGTATTTTTTAACTTTATGATGTAATGTAAAACATTATGAATATATCTAGAGTTTCCAAGGCTACTAAACCAATCGGTCTTTCGAGATTTGATCTTTCTTGTGATCATGCCAACGTTATGTAATAATGCACCGACTCTGGATAACAGGGTTCGGGTCGTTACAATTGGTATCAGAGGAATTTTAGTACAAACCTTGGAAGCTAGATTTAGATAAACTCCGATTAGGGCACATAGACCTAAGATGAACTTTGAGGATTAGTATAAAAGAACATCCTTGAATTTTGGTATTGTAGAGATTTTGTGAGTTTTCTGAGCAATAGTCCTTATCTAGATATGAGCAGGTAGAGGCGGATCTGGCACAAATGTACCTAGGGGTAAAACCCGAAAACACCACTTTGAGCTAGACTCGAACGGGAACTGGTGCACGACAACGGGCCTTACTGTACTCTTGGTTCCGACACTGCTGGGGGATATGCTTAGGATGACTCTCATTTTATTTACAAATCATTATGAAGGGTTTATGAGTATATTATTCCTCAAAGAAAACATTTTTTATGATTATGGATTATATCGAGAAATAGTTCAATTTAGTTATGTGTTTTATATGATTGGGATTATGTATTTTGATTCATAAACTGATCTTGTTTATGCCATTGTTTAGAAATGTCACCTAGTGGAAGAAATGGAAACTGTATCAATGCATGCACTCCATGTAGGGAATTCCATCCTGATCAAGATAATAATAGTGGATCTCGTGATGCAACTGGTTCTGATCAGCTAATCACCATACTAGGACAACTCACTCAGGTTATGAATAATAACCTTACCCTTATCAAGAATCCTGATCCGCAGTGTGGAGGATCAATGTTAGATCGATTCATGAGGCAACAACCACCAACGTTCAGTGGGAGTACAAATCCTTTAGTAGCTGAGTAGTGGATAAATTTTCTAGAGAAAATATTTCAGGCTTTGGGGAGTAGTGAAATGGAAAAAGTTATCATGGCAGTTTACCGCCTCACTAGAGATGCTGATCAATGGTAGTCATTGATTAAAAACATAAAGGAAGATGATGGAGTATCAAATATGGAATGGAGGGAGTTCAATGATCTGTTTTTAGTAAAATACTTTCCTCGTGACCATCGAGCAGATATGGAAAGGAAATTTCTGAGTCTGAGACAAAAGGGGGATGAGAATGTCGCAACGTATGAGGCTAGCTTTACAAGGTTAGCAAGGTATATTGGAGAATCTATACGTTACCCAAGAAGTAAGATTGATCGTTTCGTTGATGGGTTAAAACCATTTCTCTGTCAAGCATTAGTCTCACAATCCTTCTCATCGTACGAAGACATTGTCTCATGTGCTATCAAGATAGGGAAAGAATTCTCAAAGTATTATAACTTTAAAGAAAAGCAAGAGAAGAAGTGATCTGCTAATAAATCTGGGAATGGAAATAAGGGGAAGAAGGGAATGGTTTAATATCCATCTTGTGGTAAATGTGGGAAGAAACACCCCGGTACTTGCTTGAAGGGAATGGACGTCCATTACAAATGTGGTGAAAAGGTCACCAAGCTCGTGATTTCAAAGGGAAGAAGGAAGCTACCAATGTTCAGTGCTACAATTATAGGGATATGGGACATTATGAAAATGAATGTCCTAATTGTCAGGGGAACATACCTCAGAAAAGGCCAAGGGGTCAAGGCCAAGCTTTTGATATCACTACTGCTGAGGTAAAGCTCCAAAAGATGTGGTGGAAGATAATTTAATGGTTTCCTCAAGTTTAGAAAATGCATTATTTGATTCTGGATCATCACATTGTTTCATATCTTCCCAGTTTTCTATGAAAATTAGATATTTCCAATTTCATTTAACTAGGGATTTGTTAGTTAAAACTCCTAAGGGAAATATCATTGCAACAAAGTTTTGTGAATCAGTTCCCATTAGAGCACGTAAAAGTTCTTTATCTGATGATCTCATCGTCATACCTATGATTGAGTTTGATATAATCCTCGGTATGGATTGTCTATCGGACTGTGATGTGAAGATTTATTGTAAGAAGAAGGAGGTTACGATTTTTGATTATGATGATAAGGAACACCTTATCATTAGAGTAGAATCATCACCACATAATTCTTATCTAGATCCACCCCCAATAGCTCAACTAAATTCAATTATTGGGGAGTAAGCGAATGAAATGAATGTGGGTGAGGAAAGGAATGTTCAAATAGAGGATGTACCTATTGTGAGAGAATATGTAGATGTATTTCCTGAAGATTTACCTAGAAAACCTCCAAAACGAGAAGTTGAGTTTTCCATTGATTTAATTCCTGGATCAAGGCCTATATCGAAGACCCCTTATAGAATGGCCACTGTAGAATTAACTGAACTAAAGAAACAACTAGAGGAATTGAGTAATAAGGGATTTATTCACCCTATTGTTTCTCAATGCGGAGCCCCTGTTCTTTTTGTTAAAAAGAAAGATGGATCTATGAGGTTATGTATCGACTATAGGGAGATCAATTCTATAACAATAAAGAACAAGTATCCCCTACCTCGCATTGATGATTTATTTGACCAACTACATGGAGCTCAATACTTTTCAAAGATTGGCCTTCGATCTGGATACCATCAGTTGTGTGTAAAGAAGGAAGACATTCCGAAGACAGCATTTCAAACCAGGTACGGGCATTACGAGTTTACTGTAATTCCTTTTGGATTGACTAATGAACCCTTTGTATTTATGGATCTGATGAATAGAGTTTTCAATGAATATCTTGATGAATTTTTGGTGGTATTTATTGATGATATCTTGGTATACTTTAAAAGCTACGAAGATCATGAAATTCAATTGCGTATTATCTTGAAGACTCTGAAAAGACATGAATTTTATGGGAAGTTTAGAAAGTGTGAATTCTGGCTTCATGAGATTTATTTTCTTGGCCATATTGTCTCTAAAGATGGAATCTCTATTGATCCTTCTAAGACCAAGGCAATCCAAGGATGTCCAGCACCTACGAGTATCACTGAGGTACACAGTTTTATTGGTTTGGCAGGTTATTATCGACGTTTCGTCCAGAATTTTGCCCTATTGGCTAACCCATTAACGAAGATCACACTTAAAGGGGTTAAATTTGTTTGGAAAAAAGAGTGTGAATAATGTTTCTAAGAACTGAAGATAAGATTATTCAATCCTTCTATATTAACTCTACCATCAGGGAATGATGGTTTTTTTATTTATAGTGATGCATCGAGGAAAGGGCTTGGTTGTGTCCTTATACAGAATGATAGGGTTATTGCATATGCATCACGACAGTTGAAAATTCAATAACAAAACTATCCTACTCATGATCTTCAGTTAGTAGCTGTGATCTTTGCATTGAAAATATGGATGCACTACCTCTATGGTGAAAAATGTGAGATTTATACTGATCACAAGAGTTTGAAGTATATTTTCTCACAAAAATAACTCAACATGAGGCAATGGGGATAGCTTGAATTACTAAAGTATTATGATTGTACAATACACTACCACCCGGGGAAGGCAAACAAGGTTCCAGATGCTTTGAGAAGAAAAGACCATGGAGTTTTGAACAATATGAGAATTTAACGGGATCCAATTTTCATGGATCTAGTGAAGATGGATATGGGAATAACCAGGGAAGGTGAAACATCAATACTTTTTCAAATGGTTTCCAAACCATCTTTACTAGAAAGGATTAACAGTTCTCAGACCGATGATGAAGAATTTCAAAATAAGATTAATGCTTTGAATGATGGGAGATTGAGAGACTTTGTCTATGAAGATGGAATTTTGAAATTCGGGAAGAGACTTTGTGTTCTCGATATACCTGATCTAAAATGGTAATTGCTGGATGATGCTCATAGTTCCAATTTCTCTACACACCCCGGGATCACCAAAATGTATAGAGATTTGAAGGAACATTTTTGGTGGGACAACATGAAGAGGGAGATTACTGATTTTGTGTCAAGATTTATGGTTTGTCAACAATTGAAATCTAGAAGGCAACAGCCTGGAAGAGTCATGCAACCACTTCACATACCGAAGTGGAAATGGGACAATATTACGATGGACTTTGTTATGGGGCCACCAAAGACTCCTAGAAGGAACAATGAAATATGGTTCATTGTTGATCGTCTTACCAAGTCAGCACATTTTCTTGCTGTAAGAGAAGATATACCACTGGAACATCTAGAAAGACTATATATTGATGAAGTTGTGAGACTTCATGGAGTACCCCTATCAATTGTTTCTGATCGTGATCCCCATTTTACTTCAAGATTCTGGAAAAGTCTTCAGAAAGCCTTGGATAATGAACTTCATTTGAGCACTGCTTACCACCCTCAAATAGATGGACAATCAGAATAAACTATTCAAACCTTAGAAGATATGTTGAGATCCTGCTCAGATGACTTTCAAGGTATGTGGGATCAATATTTACCTCTGGTAGAATTTTCCTATAACAATAGCTTCCATTCGAGTATGCAGATTGCACCATATGAAGCGTTATACAGAAAGAGATGTCGCACACCAACTTGTTGGGATGTAATTAGTGAAATAAAACTTGTAGGCCTAGAATTGCTAGAGGAAAAAATGGAAAAGGTGAAGGTAATCCAAAACAACATCAAAGCATCTCAAAGTAGGCAGAAGAGCTATGCTGATAATAAAAGGAAGGATTTGGAATTTCAAGTCGGTGATCATGTTTTCCTGATGTTATCTCCATGGAAGGGAGTCATACGTTTTGGTAAGAAAGGTAAATTGAGTCCCAAGTACAGCAGAACTTTCAAAATTCTAGAACGAATTGGGGTTGTAGCTTACCGATTGGCAATGCCGCCAAGTCTCTCCAAAGTTCACGATGTGTTCCACGTATCTCTATTGAGGAAATACATGCATGACCCAACACATGTACTCACCTATGAGGAATTGGAACTGGAACCCGATCTGTCTTTTTGCGAAGATCTCGTCAAGATTCTTGATGTGAGAGAACAAGTACTGAGAAATCGGATGACGCGTCTGGTAAAAGTTTTGTGGAGAAACCATAATATGGAAGAGGCAATGTGGGAACCCGAGGAACTTATGATGGAGAACCACTCGATTCTTTTTATGCGGTAGTATTCTAGAAATTTCTAGGATGAAATTATTTGATGGATGGGAGAATGTAACACCCCAAGCTTCTACGGTATGCTTCCGTTTGAATAATGCAATAGTGTGTGTTGTACACAACATCAAGTTCTAACACACACCACAACCGATCAAACTAGCCGTTATGAATAGTAATATCTACATTTCGAAATTTTATCTTTCAAAATGGACTTCATTTTTGGATTCGGAGTATCGAATTTAGCCTAAGGTGAAATTTTTGTACTTTTCGGATAACTTTAATATTTTGATGAATAGTGAAAATTACTAAATTTTAATTAAAAACAACTTTTTTAATCAAAATAATTAATAGTGATAAATTATGAATTTGAGTGGTTTTAAAGCATATTTATAATATATTTTTACCAGTTAATACAATGTTGGTCATTGGACATAATTTCACAATTAAACCGTACATAAACAAGTATCAATCTTTTGATAGTTTTTATATCATAAAAACACGCGTTTTGTTTTGACAGCAGGAATTGATTTTAAATTAATTTCTACCACTTTTGTGTTTTTAATTTCTAAAAATGTATTCCATATTTGGAATCAGGATGTTCAAATTTTGTAAATATGAAACTTTTTTTTTTAGAAATTTTGAATAATTACATCGGTAAGGATTTTATTTATCATGGTTAAAGAGTAAATACCGTAAATATGGGTTAAAAAATAATATTTTAATAATAAAAAATTGCCCTAAAACGTGTCCTAACCTTATTTTTTGATACATTTTCGACCATGGGCATCTTTGGGTCGATTTTGGGACCCCATGGTGCAATTTGTAAGTGATAGGGACACATTATTTTAATTAAGTTAAAATGAATACAAAAATGTCACAAGCATATTTGTTTTAGAAAATTAGTTTTTACATATGGTTATATATGTTGGATATTCTACTATAAATATTCATTATAAAGCTAAATATATTTCCTACATAATTATATTTTATTTATAATTTTTAGACATTAAATTAATTTATTTATTTATGACACAATGATGATGTAGTAATTATCAAAATAGTGAAAAATTAAAATAATTGATATTATAAATACCCAAATAAATATAATATGAGATTTTTTATGAATTAAAATAATTTTATAGGTTAACATGACATGTTAGGAATTAGTTAATGCAATTTTTTCGAAGTAATAATTCTGTTATGATTTTTACAAAAATCAATTGTTGAATAGTATCAAAATTGACATAAAAGAGTTTTTAAAACAAATAGTATATTATTAATTGATATTAAATTTCTAAAAATCTAAGGATCGGTCACGAAACTTATATAATTATTGCTGTATCATTAATAGACCACTTGGTAGTCTCTTGGATGTATATAGTACGTTTATTAACCATATAATATAAAAATACAAAGAGACATTGTAAAAGTGAAACTAATTAACTAAGAGTTAATACTTAAAGATAAGGTTAGTATAATGACCCAAACCTGTCTAAATAGTATTGGTTGAGTGGATTTCAACATATCCCCACCTTAAAATTTACATAATCCACTTTTTAGCCATTAGAAACTGAATATGAATTTATAATAAAATAATATTTCTAGCCTTTCCAAAGGTTCCCCTCACCCCTCTTATAAAAGGGCACTCTCCCTTATCATTAACTCACACCATAAAAGCCTTTTGGTTCGGCCAAAGTCTACCCAAATACTCTCTCAACATCCCTCACTTAATCCTAGAGGCCTTACATTATTCATAACGCAATCCTAAGAGCCGTTTTGATCAAATCAAAAGGAAGAACCCGAAGAAGAGGTAATGATTTCACCACTCTTTTTCAAGATCCTTTCTTCTTCCACTTCTTATTTATTTGTTATTACCATTCTAAAATAATAACTACATTATATTATATATTATGTGATGTTATTATAAATATGTTACAATCAAATTCAGTATTCTATCCATCATTTGAATAACATGTCACCATACGTGAGCGCGTATGGCTTACCGTCTCCACGTCGTGGTGTAATTGTTATTCAATAAATTATTAATTGGATGGGTATAATAATGATGTGTAATTCATGTAAATAATAAATTTAACATTATAATGATTCTGTATATATTATATACTATCCAATTATATATTATTTTAATATCAAAATAATGATATTATCACTCGTGCGTACGTACGGACTACCGTCTCCACGAATGTGATGAGATTCATTCTCCATCTTATCCATTCAAGTATAATTCTCATTTGATGATTAATAATAGTATCTAAGGACTTGATATAATTCTGAATATGATTAAGATACAACCTATCCTTGAAAAACATAACTTACGTAACAAAACATATAAAAGAAAACGAGTAAGTTAACACCTGAAACAACGATAATACTAAGATATTATTAATAAATCAATGTTAAAAGATCATATATGATATCATATTAATGTATATGATTATAATATAATTTAATAACTAATATTTCACCACAATACAGGAGGTTAACCTACCCCAACCAAGGAAAAGTACAAGGTAAGGGTTTATTTCGCAATCTCTTCATTATCTGAGGTTGTTTATACGTAATAATCTACTGGGATTTCTTTATCATCCAAATCCATGTTTCATAAAAATGTATTTCAAAACATTTTTTACCATTTAATAGAATCTGGGATAAAGTCATTTATACCCTTTTTTTACTTTTTATAAGTTGTTTTTTAAAGAATCTTTCTGTCGTTTCCCAAACAAGGTACTTTTTAACCTTTTCGACAGAATTAAGGTAAGAATGTTTTTTTAACTTATATGGCGGGGGCACCTATTTTCCGCCTTTATAAAATCGTTGAAGATTCCATTACAATATTATAAGAATATTTTCAAAGAAAATGTTTTATTTTATAAATATATGACTCTTAAATGATTTCAAAATAGAACGAGATATTTCTCTAAAAAGAGTTTTGATTTCATCTATGTTAACATCCTTTGATGGATTTTATGCTTATTTGAAGTTTATTTATTATGATACAAAACATCTATATTGTATTGAAGGTTTTTTGATATTTTTGACTGTGGATGTGTTATTTTTATACCATTCATGGTTTATGGATGAAGTAGTTACATTTCTGATGCTAGTTTTAATACGAATGTTTATTTTATGTTTAAACCTTTTCATATGGGAATGCATTGGACTTAATATGTGACGGGTGGAGCCCGCTATAGCTCCTTGATGCATCGGTAGGTCTCATGAGACAAACTAGTGTCTTGGCACAAGGCCTTGAAAAAATCTTATTTGTAGTCTTTTCACGAGGCCTTGGCTATGTGTTTATGATAGTCTGGTATTATGCATTCCATCATTATGAAAGTGGTTATTGATATTGCATGTGATTATTCGATTAGTAGAATATCCATGTGAATAAGTAAATGGCATTACTTCATTTTATTTTTTGCCATACTATGTTGAAGTTCAAGTTTAAAAGGCTTTTGTTTTAGTTGTACATTGCCTTAAATTTTTTTTTATTTATGAAAGTTTTACTATATTGTTATCCTTACTGGGCATTTGAGCTCACTCCATTTTCTATGTTTTATTTTTCCCAGGATGTGAAGAAGTAAATTATGAATGACCTGCAGGGATATTATGAGGGGATAATAGTGTGGACTATGGAGACAATATGTTTTTGTAGTAGTTTTTAACTTTATAATGTAATTTAAAACTTTATGAATATATCTAGTGTTTCCAAGGCTACTAAACCAATCGGTCTTTCGAGATTTGATCTTTCTTGTGATCATGCCAATGTTATGTAATAATGCACCGACTCTGTGTAACTGGGGTTGTGGAATTACAATGATTCATATATAGAAAGATATTAAGTTCTTAAACATTATTTTTAATCAAAAAATGAAAATTATTCTTGAATGGTTTCAATGGGGAATAAATCTCCTCATGTTTGCGGAGACGGTAATCCGTACGTACGCCCGAGTGACAATATCATTATATTGATGGTGAAATCATATATAATTGGATGGTATATCATATATTCAAAATCATTAAATTTTTATATTTAGTATTTAAATCATTTATACATATTATTATACCCATCCATATAATTACGTTTTTGAATAACAAACTACACCACGACGTGGAGAATGTAAGCCATACGTACGCACGTATGGGAACTTTGACATTTATGGGATGGATAGAACAACAAATATGGTTTTACAATATTTATAATAGCATAAAAGTATTTATAAGGTACATAAGTTATTATTTGGGTATGGAAACAACAATGAAAGAGAAAGTGGGAGAAGAAATGAACTTGAAAGAGGGTGGTGAAATTATTACCTCTTCTTCAGGTGTTTCCTTTTGAGTTGATCAAAAGGGATCCTTAGGTTGTATTTTTGATCAAGATAAGGACTCTAGGTCGAAATGAGGAATGTTGGGAGGATATTTATGTAGGGTTTGTGTGATAAAAATTTCTTTTAAGGTGTGATTTTTAGAGAAGGGGATGTACTCTTTTATAAGAGAGGTCAGGGACAGTTTAGGAAAAGCTTGAAATATTATTTTATTATAAAATTATTTTTTGTTTATAATGGATCAAAATGAATTTATTCCAAGGATTCGGTGGTTATGGGTCGAAATCCACTCAACCAATAGGTTTTAGACAAGTTTATGTATCCATTTTACCATATATTTTAGAATTAACCATTTGTTAAAAGGATTTAATTTTACAATGTCTTCTTTTATTTTTATATTACATGGTTAATAAACTTACTATAATATGCCAAGAGAAAACCAAGTTGTTCGTTAATGACATATATATCATTATAAGCATCCTTTTGGCAGAACCTTATATTTTTAAGATTAATATATAATTTTATAATATTGTATTTTGTTTAGGAACTCATTTATGTCAATTTTGACACTATTTGGTTTTTTTTGGGAAAGTCATAACAGCGTGATTGCATGGAAAAAAATACAATGAATCAACCCTAACATGTCATCCTCGACTTTATAATTCATCTATATCATCAAAACGTTAAAATTATTTTTATTTAAATATTTATAATACCATTTATTTGATTCTTCCATTAATAAGGTAATTATTGCATCATCATTATGTCATAAATAAATTTAACTATTTGATGTATAAAAATTATAAATAAAATACTGTGATGTATTAAATCATTATATATTTATAAGAAATATTTATATTCAAATTTATCTTATATATAACCCTATAATAAAAAATATTAGTTATTAAATTTTGAATTTTACACTTTTAACTCTTCATTAAATAAAATAATAACAAATGTCCTAATCTGATACAGGTGGAAAAAAAGGATCATAATTTATTCCTAATGTTTTTTTTGATCGAAATACACTTATCCAAAAGAATTAGGACACGTGTTAGGGTAATTATGATATAATTTTTACCTTAAATTACCTCATTTTCTTTTAAGAGTTGTAAATAGAAGTCAGAAGATATGATTCAACAAAAAATATTTTTTTCTTATTGAATCCCATTTTACATTCTATGGTCAACCATGTCTCTCGGATTTTTAAAATTCAATATACATAAGTAGTAAAATTACGTTTTTGGAAAATTTACAAATGTTCTTCGAAGGGGGTAAAAGACGTAAAAAAGTTCAATAAAATTTCATACATATAGTTTTATTATAAAATGACTCAAATTAATTATATTTAACTTATATAGGTATTATATATCTATTTTTACATAAAATAAATTTAAACAAAATAAATAATTATTTATATAAAAAGTCAATTTTAAACTATAACATTTTGTCTTTCACTATTCATTAAAAATTGAACGTTTTTATAGAAAAATACCAAAAATTACCCCTAAGATAATATTGATATTCCATTTTCAAAAATGTAATTTATTTTACCAAATTCAAAACATAGATGTTTCATTAATTAATTTAAAATTAATTACTCTAGTCAAAACCAAAAAGTAGGTTTTAAATTGAAAAAACTATCAAAAGATTGACATGTGTTTATGTCAAATTTAAATGTGAAATTACTTATAATGACATAAAATGAATTAAATAATAAAAATAAATTCTAAATATATTTCAAAACCATTAAAATTTATAATTTAAAACTATAAATTATATTGATTAAAAAAAGTGATTTCAATTTTAATTTAGTATTTTTCACTATTCAACAAAATATAAAAGTTATCAGAAAAACAAAAAAAAAATTAAAAAATCTAAATTTTTTTCTTCCAATAATAATAAAGAAGTTTATTTCTTCAAATGGAATATATAAAAGTTTCAAATATTGAATTTTAAAAGTTTTTTCCATTAAAAGGTAGTTAAATTGCATTTTTTGAAAAATACTTATTTATATAAAAATTTAATTTGTTATTATATTATTACTAATAAACACATAATATGGATTCTAAAATTATATAGAGTATATAAAATTTAAAATTCAGTTAATGTTATTCATAATTTTTTTGAATGACTAGTTTGGTTAGTCGTGGTGCGCTTTAACTCGGTGTTGTGTGTAGTATAAGTTATTGAATTACTTTGAAGAGATAACGTACTATAAAATCATGTGGTGTTACATTACACCCTACTTGAATAAATTGTGTCCTCATAATATGAAATCGTTCATCATAAATAAATTTTTAAAAATAGAAAAATGCATTTTTGGAAAACCCACATCTGAAATTAGGTTAATAAAATTTAGTTTTATTAAGTGGGAATGAAAAAGTCACCACCAAATTATTATCTCTATTTGGAGAACATTAGTGGAAATTAAAGACAAATAATAGGTGCAAAACATAAATATTTATCCGGAGTGATTGAGGTCATAACTCACAAACAAGTGTAAAATTGAGGGCCTCAAAGCCATCAATCTATGATGATTTAAAATATCATCGGTTCAACAATACATAAGGTATTAGGATAAATCATTTTGGGTTTTAAGAACCATTCCCAAATGTTTAAGAATTAATTTATTCATACAATAAGAGGAAAAAGTATACTTGACATGTAGAGTATCATCTTTCAACCAATTCCTTCCACAAACTCATCTTTCACTCCAAAATATAATAGAATTCAAAAATATTCAAATTATCCTAATCGTATTGGGTTTCAAAAATAATGAATTTATAAATCATTGTTCAGGATATTTTAAAATCTACATTATACAAACAAGGACATCACATAGGCCAGTCGAAGGTGATGCACCCTTGTCAACCTTCAGTTGCGGGTTCAAGTCTCATGACCTTGCTGGATGCGACTGGTTTTCGCCCGACCTCTAGGTTGTCCTTTTTATAACAATCCAAAATTAATTTTAAGAAATTATTTAACTTTTACAACAGTAAGCAATGTCAAAATTAATCCATTATAACCTTTATACTTATCCAAAATACTTCTTTCAAAACTCACAGTCCAAAATTAATAAGGAAGGTAAACAAAATAATGATATTTTTTTCCATGTAATAAAATGTGAATATCGTCATCATGTATTCTTTTAAAACATGGTAACATCCTGAATTACAATAAAACCATATTGATTACATTTATTCTCCATTATACCTTATATAATACTCGATATATTCCTTATATCCATAAATTTTGATTAATCCATTAATGATGGAATAAACAAACTATTAATCAGTTCCATGTTTTTCAAGAATATCAAATATAATTTATTTAATTCAACAATATCTTATTCCAAAACCACTACCTCAGTATCAAGACCATACTTAGGTTTATCTTTCCTTCAACCATGTATTTTCCATAAAATTAAACTTTCTAGTGAGTCACTTTTCTTAGTACCATATAATCTCAAATCCTCAATGAAATAGTACTGCAGTATAATCCTTATTCATTTCCATAATTCATAAAACCAATAAATCATTGAAATAAAACTCAAATGAAATGATTATTTAATTATAACATAATAACCCAAGTCATTCCACATTATCTGTGGTAGTATCATAACATGAATATTATCTTATAGCATCATTTAGGACATACTCTGATGATTTTGAAATTGATTTTCGTAGTGACCCAACTCCTTGAGGATGAAGCATTTTACATTTGAATCCTTTTTATTTCCCTTTCAGTCACGTATTTGGTGTTTTTTCCCCACACATATAACAAACTCCCATTCACATCAAGATTTTACAAATTGGATTCCTTCCACATTTATCACATATGGGAAAATCCTTCTTTCCCTTCTACATTTTATCCATCATTCTCTCTATAATCCTTTTATTCTTTGGATTCCCTTCAAAGTCATAGGACTCAGAGAAATCGTTAATTATCTTATTAACAAATGATAATATTTATTTAAATGATGAGTATATGTGGGAGACTATTTAGCTTATAAATGTTGGCTTAATTCCATGAAAGCTATGATCCTTCTTACACTTTGGATTATTCATATTGATAGAGGGTCCATTTCTTCTATCGGGAACTATTTATAAATAATGGAATACACTGGGTTAGATTATGTATCACAATTCATAATTACAAATATGTAAAATACCTAAAGTAAATTAAAAAAATTATTCATATAATCTGTAATCATAAAAAATTCTTAGAGGAAATAATTACTCTTAAATCTGCCATAATGGATTATAATGAAAATGTGAATTATCCTAAGCATATCCCCCTGGAGTGTCATAACCAATAGTGCAGTATGGCCCATTTTCATTTTCAGGATACCTCGAGTCAAGCCTGAAACACCTGTTCATAGTTTTCACTCCATGGTACATATGTTCTAGAGCCACCTCTACCTGCATGTATCTAGACAGGGATTTATTTCTTCGAAAATACACAAAATCTCTAAATTACTGAAATTCTAGGATTTTCTTCTATACTAATCCCTGTTTTCTATCTTAGGGAAATGTTCTCTAATCAGAGTTTTTTTAAATATAGTTTCCAATGTTTATACTATACTTCTCTAATACCAAATGTAATTTCCCGACCCCAAAATCCAAGATTGAGGGCATTATTTTAATACATTAGCATGATTACATGGAATCATGTCCTGAAGGGCCGATCAGGTCAACAATCGTGGAAAATAGATTTCTTATATGAACATCACATTATAATTTCTAACATAAAATACAACATAGATAATCCTTTGAGAATTCCATTATTTATATATCTTAAACCTACATATAAATCATGATTCACTTCTTGGTGTCCTCGGAAAATGCAAAATAATAAATGGGTGAGCTCAAATGCTCAGTAAGAGTAAGAAATACAACGTAAGATAACATAAACATTAGGCATTTAGAATAATTTAAAACACATTACATTAAAAATACTAAACATAACACATTATGGCAGGAATATGAGCTGAGTAAATAATGTCATAACAAAACACAGTCCTGGGTATTCTAGTAGTTGAATAACCACACTAACCGTCTATATTATTTTCATAATCAGGGAATTTAAAATGTAAGACATTCTAAAACATTTTTTCGAGGACTTAGCCAATTCATCTAAAAATATTAATGCCTTATCCAAAACCATATATCAAATTGGGAAAGGCCTTGACCAATTACACGTCTGATTGTATCATGAGACCTAACGATGCATCAATGAGCTATAGAGGGCTCCACCCATCACATACTAACTCCAATACATTCCTCATATGAAACGGTTGAATCATAACATAAACATAGAATTAAAAACAACATAAAAAATGTCAATTCATTAACCATAAACCCTGAATGGTATAAAAATAATTCATCCACAGACAATCTTATCAAAAAAACATTAACTACGGTATGGATGATTTGTATCATAATAAATAAATATCAAACAAGTGTAAAAATTCTCAAAGTATGCTGACATAGATGAAATAAAAACCATTTTATTGAAATATCTCATTCTATTTTCAAATAATTTTAGAGTCACATAATTATAAAATAAAACTTTTGTTTTGAAAATATTTTTATAATCTTGTAAGATAATCTTTGACGATGTTATAACAGTAGAAAATATCTACACTTGTTATATAATTTAAAAAAATTATTAACATAATTTTGTCGAAAAGGTCATAAAGTACCTTGTTTGGAAAATGACAGAAAGATTCCTTTTAAAACATATAAGGTCAAACAAGGGTTTAAATGACATTAACCTATAATCTAATAAATAGTAAAAAAAATTAAATACAAACACAGATGTGGGTGATAAAGAGGTCCCTGTAGATACTTAAGTATTAATAACCTTGGATAAGTAATGTGATATAAAATTAACCCTTACCTTGTACTTTTCCTTTTTCCGTGTTATGTTAACCTCTTGTATAATAGTTAAAATATTGTTATTAAATTATACAGGAACTATATACATATATATGTTATCTAATATGATCCTCTAATATTGCATTGTTAATAATATTTTAGTAGCTTCATCATTTCTAGTGTTAACTGATTCATTTTCCATTATATGATTGGTTACATAAGCAATGTTTGTTATGGATAATATGTATTTGAATCATGTCCTAAATTATATTCAGTTCCTAAACATTATTTTTAATCATAACATGAAAATTATTCCTGAATGATTACGATGGGGAATGAATCTCATTGTGTTTGTGGAGACGGTACTCCATACGTACACACGAGTGACAATATCATTATATTGATGATTAAATAATATGTAATTGGATGAAATATCATATATAAATAATCATTAACATGTTTTATTTATTATTTACATCAGTTATAATCATTATTATACCCTTACAAATAATGAAGTGTTTGAATAACAAATTACACCAGGACGTGGAGACGTTAAGCCTTACTTAAGCACGTATGGTGACATTGTGATTTATAGGATGGGTAGAACAAAGAATATGGTTGTACCATATTTATAATATCATAACAGTATATAGAAGTTATTGGAGATGTTATTTTGGTATGGAAACAAAAAATAAAGAGGAAGAGGAAGAAGAAATGAACTTGAAAGAGGGTGGTGAAATTATTACCTCTTCTTCGGGTGTTTCCTTTAGAGTTGATCAAAAGGGATCCGTAGAAGTTAGGGATGTTTGGAGGACATTTTGGTAGGGGTTTTCCATTCCAAATGGATCTGGAGGTGTGATTTTTAGATAAGGGGATGTACTCTTTTATAAGAGTGGTGAGGGTCACTTTAGAAAAATCATGAAATATTATTTTGTTATAAAATAATTTTTGATTTATAATGCCTCCAAATGAATTTATTTCGAGACTTATGTGGTAATGGGTTGAAATAATCTCAACAAATATGTTGTAGACATGTTTAGGTTACCATTTTAACCTTATCTTTTATATTTAACTCTTAGTTAAATAGTTTAACTTTTGCAATGTCTTCCTGTATGTTTATATTACATGGTTAATAAACTTACTATAAAATTCCAAGATAACCCAATGTGGTTCATTAATTACATATATATGATTATTATAGTCCTTTTGATGAACATTTAATTTTTAGGACTATTATATAATTTAATATTATGTCATTTTTTAAAAAAATCATTTATGTCAATTTTGACACTATTTGGAATTTTGTTTTTGTGAAAGCCATAAAACCATGATTAATTCTAAAAAATAGATTTAATTAACCATAACATGTCATATTAAACTAGAAAAATCATTGATGTCATCAAAACATTGCAAATTATATTTATTTTAATATTTATAATACCATTAATTTGTTTCATTCATTAATAAGTTAATTACTGCATCATCGTTGTGTCATAGATAAATTTAATTATTTAATGTATAAAAATTATAAATAATATTATATGATTAGGAAATAGTTTTTTACTTCTAATAAATATTTATAGTAGAATTTATTTTATGTATAACCCTATATTAATAATATTTTAGTTATTAAAATTTGAATTTTACACTTTTAACTCTTTTTTAAATAAAATTATAATAAATTTCATACTCTAATCCAAGTGGAACAAAAGGATAATATTTTATTCCAAATGATTTTTTGGTCAAAATTAACTTATCCAATAGAATTAAAATAAGTTTTTGGATAATTATAATATCATTTTTACCTTTAATTACCCTAGTTACTTTTAACCATGGTAAATAAAAGTCAAAAATTATTATTCACCAAAAATTGTTTTTATCTTACTGAACAAAATTTTACTTAATGATGTAAAACTTGTTTCTTGGATTTCTGGAATTTAATTCACAGAAGCAGTAAAATTTGGTTTTATTCAAATTTTCATATTTGCTTAGAAGGTGGGTAAAGGACGTTAAAAAGTTCAATAAAATTTTATACATCTAGTTTTATTATAAAATGTCTCCAAATAATTACATTGAAAATATATTTGTATTATATGTCTATTTTTTCCTTAAAATAAATATTAATTTAAATAAAAAGTTGGTTTTAAAGAATAATGTAGTGTTTTCACTATTCATCAAAAATGGAATGTTTTCAGAAAAATTCAAAAACATCACTCAAAGATAATTTTGAGATTCCAAATTCAAAAATTAATTCTATTTTCCCAAATTCAATACATATAATTATCGTTAATTAATTTAAAATTTATTCCCATTGTCAAAACGAAAATGTGGGGTTTTAAAAAAATAAATACTATCAAAATATTGACATGTGTTTATGACAAATGTAAATGTGATATTACTTTTATTGACCTAAATTGTATAAATAATAAAAATTTAATCTAATTATACTTCCAAGCAATTAAAATTTATAATTTAACTCTATAAATAATTTTGAATAAAAAATTTGTTTTCAATTAAAATTCGGTATTTTTTCACAATTCACCAAAATAATAAAGTTATCAGAAAAACACCAAATATTTATCGAAACTAAAATTCTTTCCTATTTCTAAATAAAAAGTTTATTTTTTCAAATTAAATATATATAAGTTCCAAATATTGGATTTAAAAATGGTTCACCTTTAAAAGGCGGTTAATTTGCATTTTCTAAAAAATACTTCCTTTATCTGAAAAATTGAATCTGTTCTTATATTATGTCTAAGAAACATATATTATGAATTTTATCATTATTTGGAGTATATAAAATTCAAAAATCAATTAATACTATTCATAACAATTTTTTGAACAGCTAGTTTAGTAAGTCGTGGTGCACTCGAACATGGTGTTGCTGTAGTGCAGGTAATTGAATTACATTGAAGAGATAACATGCTATTAAATATTGGGGTATTATAGTGGATGTGGAAAAGGAGTTGTCCATACAACAGGTGGTGGGTGGTGATTTGAGGTTCTACCCCCACCACCTCTAGTGGGTCCAACCGAACCTTAGGGAGTAGGTGGACAGGGATGAGCGCAGCTTCAGGAAGCTAAGAACTATGATCACAGTGGTCTATAGATGATTTGAGGTAAGATCTATGTCTACTCCTCCTATATTCATAACTTATAGACATCGGTTCCAGTCACACTTTCATTACTATAGATCTTTCTTGGAGTTTGGATAATCTGAGAGAGTCGTTGGCTTCATTATTATGTTTAGAGACTTCTACCGGAGATGATTCGATTATAACGCATCGGTGCTGGCAGCATGAGATTAATCTAGGAGGCAAAAGCTTTGGTTGGGATCTTATAGTAGTAGCGTTGAGATCATATTCTATCATCTTTCGTATGGACTAGATATCTACGACCCATGATCAGATTGACTGTTTTAGGCCCCAAGTGTGGGGTGTCCGCGAGGATGGGATCATGTTTTCCTTCACCGATGACAGGAAAACCTTTGCAGTATAGGATCGGCATCCTCAGAAGAGGGTAAAACTGATCACTCATTAGTGGGATTACCTCACCCTCGGTGTAGTGGATGAGAGGAGATTGAGCTATCCTTTTGTGGTGGACTAGTATGATGATGTCTTTCTAGATGATTTTCCGAGACTACCTCCTCAAATGGAGGTAGTATTTTAAATTGATTTGTACCCCTAGGATGAAACTGATATCTACACCAGCATATTGGATGGCTCCCGTGGAACTTATTGAGTTGAGGGTACATCTATAGGACTTGTCGTTTGGGGGTTCATAATAACTTGTGTTTCTCTAGGGGCAACCCCGATTTTGTTCTCCAAGAAGGAAGATGGGGGTCTGCAGCTTTGTGTGGACTATCGGCACTTGAACCATGTGACTGTGACTAACAAGTATACTCTTCCTATGATTGATGACCTCTTCGATCAGCTGAAGGGAGCACCTTGGTTTTTGAGGATCGGCCTCAAAATATACTATCATTAGCTTAGGGTACGGGATGGGGATGTACTGAAAACAACCTTCAGATGTCAGTATGCCCCTTATGAGTTCTTGGTGTTTTCTTTTAGTGTGACCAAAGCTCTAGTAGTGTTCATGGGACTCATGAATGCGATCTTCCAGCCTTAACTCGGTCACATTGTTATAGTCTTTATTGACGACAACTTGATATTCTCAATGTCATAGGAGGAGCGCACTACACATCTACAGATAGTTCTGGATACACACTGAGAGTACCAACTCTTTAGAAATCTATCGATGTGACAGTTCCAAATATGGTCTTTCCACTGTCTAGGGCACATTATCTCAGAGGATGGAGTTGTAGGGGATTCATCAACGATATATGATGTTCTTTCTTTGGATATACCCAATAGTGTGACCTAGGTGTGGATTTTCCTGGGTTTTCCTGGGTACTACCAGAGATTCATACCTGACTTTTCCAGAGTAGCATAACCCTTTTCATCTTTGAAAAAGATGGGATAGACTTTCTTGTGGATAGAGATATGCCAACAGAGCTTCCGGGAGCTAAGGTGGACACTAACGAGTGCCCCATATTGAGGCTACCAGAAGAGGAAATTGGGTATGTAGTCTACTGTGATGCATTAGGGGCTGGACTAGGGTGTGTCCAGATGTTGGAGCAGGAGGTGATCACCTACATCTCATAGAATTTGAGAAAATACAAGGATAACTACATGACCCATGACTTGGAGTTAGCAGCAGCAGTCTTTGCACTGAATATGTGGTCGTACTACTTGATGGGGGAACGGTCTACTATTTACTCCAATTAGAAGATTCTCATGTATATCTTCTCAAAGAAGGACAAGAACTTGAGACATCAGTGATGGATGGAGTTCCTCTAGGATTATTACCTTGATATAGTCTACACTCATAGGAATGTGAAAATTGTGGCAGACGCACTCAGCAGGAGGTCTGGTTTACTATTGCTGAGTGAGGCAATAAATAAGATTGTTGTAATGTAGTGATGCTTCATGGATAGTGATGGAGTATCTTACCTTCAATACAAGACTATCACTCCCCCACTCCTTTAATGAGTATGGGAGGAAAATCTTGGAGACATTGATTGTGAGGACTTATGTGCTTAGATATCATTAGGATGGGCTCTTGAAGGATTTTCTAAAGGTGGAGAGGATATCATCAATTTTAGTGGTCGCACCATCGTACCAGTGACGCTACAAGAGGAGGTTTTGAGGGAGTTCCACACATCCCTTTTGGAAGTACATCATTGTGTAGAGAATATCTACTAGGACCTCTAATGTCAATACTGGTGGCCATGGATGAAGAAAAAAGTGGCAGAGTTTGTTTTACAGTGCCCCACATGTCAGCAAGTGAAGGCCGAGCATCAGGTTCCAGCACGCATAGCATGGCCACATTTGGTACCAAAATGGAAGTGTAATGGTATCTACATGGACTTCGTGACAGGGCTACCATGTACGTACTTGGTCCATGATTCCATCTGCGTGATCTTTGATCGGCTCACCATGTAGACCCACTTCCTACCCATCTAAGATCATGGATCAGTAGAGGTATTGGGACACCTCCACATAAAGGAGATTGTACGACTTCACGGGCTACCATCGACGATCGTCTCAGATTGTGAAGCCCTTTTAACATTCCGATTGTGGAAAGGATTATAGGATGTGTTCAAGACTGATTAGCCACTGAATAAGGATAACATTCATTGTTAATATATATAATATTCAGGTTCTTTATTATTCATAAAAACTATTTTACTGCATTTTACACTTTGAACATCATTTCACATTATTATTTTATGTACTTATTAAAATGATTTATTACATGGTAAATTTTTTAGCACCATATAAATTACACAATATCCATGGTTTTATTTCAATATTTAATTTTTAAGTATCTAATTACAATGGTAACAATTCATACTGTTGGAGTACTTGAAGATTTACATTTGAAGACCACCAAAGTGGGATGTCATGGAAACCCATTCTTGGAAAAGTAAACCAGACATCAACCTAATAATGAGACTGAATCAGCCAAGATCCAGTCCTAATGATTATAAAACTATAACAAAAAATATAGGAAATAATTTTGAACAATTCAGAAAACAGTTATAAGTGATGATTCATATGTTTAAGGGAGTTCTAGGTGGCCCATGTTGGAGATAAAATTCTGTCCTATATTCTACAGCCCAGAAAAGCATCCCACCATTTTGACAAAATCTCTCAAAAAAATTCCATTTGTGTTGAAATTTTACAGAGGATTAAGAGACTTCTTGGGTTCCTTTTTCTTCTTCTATATCACACACTAATATGGCCATCTAGATGGTAATTTTGAGACCTCTATTCGGTGGATGAATGTTGGCATCCACTTTTGGTCAAGAGTGTAAAAGTATAAGTTCCACAAGATTTCCACCACCACAAGCCTACAATACTCAAGTGGAATGACATTCACAATTGGAGACCATACCCATGTCTCAATAATTTCTATTCAAGGTAGTTGTGTTTGAGGATTTATTCATCTTTGTACAATGTTTTCATTGTAGTGTTATTATGCTAATTTTTCTTTGAAACATTCTCATTTCTCATGTAAGTTGTTCGAATCACTTCAAATTTTAATAACATTTCATCCTTTCATATTATTTTGTATTTCTATATAACACTTTGATACTTTTTTTAAGTTGTGAGTTTATTCACACCATACCTTATGATATTCATCACACAATATTGGAGTGGTCATTATTTAGTTGTTTGTACTTCTTCAATTTCCCCCATATGGGTCTACTTCCCTCTTCCGTTGATAACATGTCATCAACAGAGTGATAAATCCTTTATTAGTTGATCCAAGGGAGTAGAAAGAAGATGGAATGGATTTTATTTCAGAATATCTAAATGTTATTGATTTCATTTAACTGAGTTTCTTTTATTCAAGAATTTTCTCCCTTCCACATCCTTATTTAATTTTATCACCCACTTTTATGTGATAAAATGATCCTTTACCTTGGAGTGATCAGGAAAATTATCATAAAAGTGAATAGGTAATTAGAATGTGTTTGGTATGGTGAGTAACTAGTAAGTTAGGAAGATAGTATTAATTCCTTAAATGAATACGGCTTGAGTTAATGAAATTGAAATTGTTGCAAAAAGGGTAATTCATCCAATCCACCCGATTTGAGAACCTAGGATAAACTCATTATTTTAATTTGAATTCACATAATTATCTTATAATTCATTTAAACCCATCTAAAATTATCCAAATTAGTCCTATTTATAGCCAAAAACAATCCATATAATGTACGATTCTGTAGGTTACTTCTTCGGTCTCTGAGTATTCGACAACCCAATCTAAACTTCATGTGACTGCTAAACACTAAAATCATGGGTAAATATGGGAAATGAGAAATTTTGGCGCCGTTTTTGGGGACCCAAGTAAGTCATATCAACACCCATTATCTTATCCCTCGTATCCCTTTTCCCACCCGAAATTATCTTATCTTTTACCTTTCTTCAATTTTCTTCTTTTGGTTCATGTCCACTTACACCAGTAACCAATCAAACCATTTAGTTAGGGTGGATAGTCCTGGTGTTGGGGATTCATGTACTCTAAGGGAACTCTTTACATTAGAACAAAATCTTCCTAATACTTCATATTCCAAAATTGAGCCCATTTCAATGGATGGTCTTCATAGAAACCAACTCATAAACACGGGTTGAACCAAAATGAAAATCCAAATGAGGCAGCCCCAAACTTGGGGAATGTAGTCGATCAAACAATTAATTACTACTTAACAACTTCCTAGACCAATGTACCCTCTTGCATTAGGCATCCTATCATAGGATAATCCCACTATGTTTTCAATCCTCATTTCATAAACCACCCTCCATTCATTAATGGGATGGATTCGGAAATTCCATACCATTATGTCGAAGAGTTAAACGACACTGTTGAAACCATGTTCCCACTACATGAACATTATTCAGCTAAGATGAGACACATTCCTTTCTCGCTTTAGGATTGAGAAAATAATTGGATAAACAATCGGAGACCTGCATCAATCCACTCATAGGACCAATTGCAAAGAGAATTATACAAAAATAATTCCCTCATCACAAAACTATTCCACTAAAAAAGAGCATCCAAAACTTTTTTGAAAATGAAGGGGAGCCATTTTATGAAACATGGGAAACGTTCAAAGACACCCTAAACAGGGTTCCACACCATTGCTTTTCTATTCCCAAACAAGTGAGAATTATCTTGTAAGGGTGGGGCCCATGGAAAAAACAATTCATTGACATGATGTGTAATGGGACCCTCAAAGACAATGCCTCAAATGATGCTTACTAGTATGTAGAATGCCTTACTGAAAAAAAAAATCAAACATGGGGAACACAACCTTACTATGATAATCCACCCAAATCTGGTTGAATTACCTCTCTTAGGGGGAGGAATTCATTAGGTTTAAACAAGCTGCATTCCCTAAGAATATTGAGTAGGTTGATCTTAGGAAGGTCTATGAAATTCAAACTATTGACCATGTTTGCATAATTTGTGACAAACATGACCACAAGACTAACAACTGCCCACCCATCCCTTCCTTTAAAGATGTTCTTCTAGGAGGACCACCAGTGGAGGTCAATTCTCTAAAATTTTAGAATCCAAAATACTAGAACACTTTCAATCCAATGTATAATGATCATCCAAGATTCAGTTGGAAAGACAACCGACAACATAGTCATCCCTAAAGACCAAACCCCTACCCTTCACAAAATTCTCAAAACCATAACCAATTCCAACCAAAACAAATTGAATACCAACAACACATCTGGAAAACCATGCAACAACAAATGTATCCTTTAAGTATAAACCAACTAGAATAGGCCCTTAGCCAATCTGTCCCTCTTGCAATCCTTGAGTAGTTTTGTAAACAAATGGATAAAATTAACTCATAATTCTCATACCTTAAACATGCACTAAAAACCATTAAAAAATGGAAGGAACCCATGCCTACTCATGTGGTAACATCCTCAACATAAAGGTGAGAATTCAGTTACATACCAAACTCTCATAAACAACTCAAATCAGTAACTGTTTTATAAAGTGGTAAATCCATTGAAAATCTTGAACATGAAATTACAAAACCTTTAAAAGATTCAAAAACACATGAAAATGATAAATAACCACCAATAGATTCTGAAAAAACCAATGATAATGTTAAGGGACTACAACCACACCAAAAAGTTAAACTACATGCTTCATTCCCACAATGCATGGATGGAAAAAATAAACCAAAACTGAATGAGAGTTTATGGGAAATCTTCTATCATGTTATGTTGAACATCCCCCTTCTTGATACAATCCAAACCCTTACAGCCTACTAAAAGTACATTAAGGAAATTTAATCTTTTAAAAAGAAATTTTCACATAAAAACATATTCTTTTGGCTACTAATGTGAGTACCAACATTCAAGTGACCATTCATACAATGTTTAATGATCCAAGATATCCATACATCAATATGGATTTAGGAGAGAACAAAGTAGTCAAATCTCTTTATGATCTATGAGTCAGTGTGAACATCATTCCTTTCTCCATGTATTATCAGCTAATGCACAAAGAACTCCAACCCACATTTTTCACTCTTCAACTTGTTAGTCATAGTGTTCGAGTTCCTGAGGGGATCTTAAAGGATGTTTTGGTGAAATTTGAAATTTTTATTTACCCAGCTGACCTCATTTTCCTTGAAAATCACCCAAGCTTGGGTCCTAGGGAGAAAACCCCTTCATCATTAGTTGTCCATTATTAGCAAAAATCAACATAGTCATCTGATTCAAAATGGGAACATGAAAAAATCCTTTAGGAACATGAGTCTATACATAATCATATAAAATGAAAACTCGAAAATTGGGGATGATGAAGAGATACATGGAGATAACTGGATTGCTTTTGTTGATAGTGAACTCTTGGAACATCAAGGAATTATTAAAGGATGTTTTATTCAATAAGATATTGTTTTTCATTTCTCACATGAGGTAAATTTGTCTCCCTGGATAGAATCTATTTTAGATAGAACTTTTGATGATTTTCTATAATCACCGATCCGTGATGCCATGGGTGAAATCAATAGAATTTAGTTTATAACCATTCCTGACAATACTCTGGCTAATTTATTGGATGAAAATTCTATTCACAAGGAACCAATTCTATCAATATATCTGAACAAATAAATTGAGTTCAATAAAAAGTCGAATATTTTCTTGAATGTCATAACAAATATGATCTCAAATTTATGGTCCTAAAATTATCACTCATGTATGAATTCATAGGGGAGAATCAAGCCTTTCCTATTTTCATTTCTTCCTCTCTTGAATCCAATCAATAGATAATGATTCTTAATGTCCTAAGAAAGATATGAAATCAATTGGATGGACCCTTTCTGATATTACTAGGTTTATCCCACTCATTGGAATTTATATGATTGTTCTTGAATCTGAATCCAAACCATGTCATCATCCTCAACAGAGACTCAATCTAAATCATATAGATGTGGTATGGATCTAATATCTTATGTTGTTGAAAGTGGGTATCATCTACCCCATTTCTGATAGTGAGTGAGTAATTCCAATTCATGTTTTCCCAATGAAATCTAGAATAACTATGATTACCAATGAGGATGCTAACCTTATCCCAAAAGGGTCAGTAGTGGATGAAGAGTCTATATTTACTATTGTAAGCTCAACTCTTGTACTTGGAAAGACTATTTACCCTTTCCCATTATTTATCAATTCCTCAAGCTAGTGTCGGGTTATCAATTCTATTGCTTCCTAAATGTATTCTCAAGTAAAAATCAAATTGATGTCTCCTAAGAGGATTAAGGAAAAACAAACTTCACTTTCCTTCAAGAACATGCACTTTGGGTTATGTAATGCGCCGTGTACCTTCCAACGGTGCAGGATGTGAATCTTCACAGACATAGTGGGGGGTTTTTTAGGACTTCATGGATGAATTTTTCCATATTTGGGGATTCTTTTGAGGGATTTCTTATAAATTATGAAAGGGTTTGGTCAAATGTACGGGTAAGAGTCTCATACTATATTGGGAAAATTGTCATTTCATGGTAATAGAATGACTTCTTCTATGCCATATAGAATTAGGGAGAGGGATTGAAGTGGATAAAGCCAGGTTTTACATCATTTTTAACCTTCCCTATCATAAAACTATTAAGGATTTGACATCCTTTTTAGGACATTCCAGTTTATATAGAAGGATCATTAAGAATTTCAGCTCTATTTCTCGACCACTTTGTGTTATATATGTGTAATATGCTCCATTTTTTTACACAAATCTAGAAGGAATAAATATCTACACTCATGTCAACTATTATCTCTCCACCTATCATGATATCTCTAAATTTGAAACTTCTTATTGAGCTCTTGTGTTATGCGAGTGACTTTGTTGTAGGATCAATCATAAGATGACAGTATGAGAAAACTCCATGTGTAATTTCATATGCAATAAAATCATCAAATGATGAAATAATAAAATACACAACCACTAAAAAAGAGTTTCTTTTGGTTGTATTTTCCTTACAAAAATTCAGGTCGTATGTCTTAGGATCACCCATCATTGACTTCACCAACCATTAAACCCAAAACTACCTTTTCCAAAAACTGGATGCCAAGACGTGATTGATTAGGTGGGTCTATCATCATCAAGAGATAAATTTAACCATTAATTATAAAATTGGTGTTGAAAATTTTGTATTTTATCACTTCAATATGATGGAATTCAAAGACAACTCGCATCACCATTCTATTTTTGATTCACTTCCCAATGAGCACCTCAATTCTGTGGGTGATTTACCCTGGTATGTTGATATAGCAAACCATTTGGTGACATGTGACATTCCCAAATTCTTAGGGACCCAAGCTAAGAGTAAATTACATTATTATTTCAAACACTATATGTTTGATTATCCTTACCTCTTCATGTTCTGTCCTGATGAATTCATTAGGATATGTTTTCCTGAGTTTGAGAAAGATTCCATTCTAAAACTTTTTCATGGAGAGGAATGTGGAATCCATATTTCTATGAAGAAAAACACTAAAAATGTCCTCCAAAGTGGCTTCCTCTGTCCTAACCTCACTAAGGATTCCTTTCCATTCTGAAAAAGTTTTCCTCTATGTCAATAATTAGGATCCATTACCTAGAGGAATCAAATTCCCCTCACTCCCACTTGGGTTATTGAAATCTTTGATAATTGGGGAATTGATTTCATGGTACCCTTCAAAAACTCTAGGGGATTTCTCTAAATCCTTTTAGTTGTTAATTATGTCTCAAAATGGGTTGAGTTCATTCCCATTAATTCCAATGACCATCAATTTGATATCTGATTTCTGAAAGAGCACAAATTTTATTGATTTGGAATTCTTATGGCAATACTAAGTGATCGAGGAACCCATTTTTGTAACCACACATTCTCTTCACTCAATTACTAGTATGGTATTTCTCATAAATTTTATACTACATACCTACCTCAAACCAATGGTCATGCTCAGTTTCTAATCAGGAAGATTATGTAAATTCTTGAGAAAAATGTCATTCCCTTTATTAAATATTTTTCTGAAAAAACTCTTGGATGCCCTTTGGAAATATCATAAAACATTCAAAATCAGAATATGAATTTCACCATATAGGATTTATTATGGAAAATAACTTCATTTACCTTTTGGAATTGATCATAAGGGATTTTGGGAAATAAAAATAATAATTTTGGCATTTTTTTGGCCGAAGAAAAGAGGAAATTATATCTTACTGAACTGGATGAACTTACGACAGAGGACTATGAAAATTCAAGGATAAAAAAACTAGATTCCAAGCCTATGAATCTAAGAAAATAAAAGTTAACTACTTTGAACATGGAAAATTTGTGCTCTTGTATAGTTTGAAACATCATTTAAACTTGTAAAAGTTAAGCTCTAGATGGTCTAGTCCATTCATAGTGCATCATGTGTACCCCCATCTGGTAGTATAGATTTCAGATCACACCAGTGGTCACATTTTCAAGTTTAATGGTCCGAGGTTAAAATGATCCATTGAATCATTCAATAAATAGAAAATAGATGTTGAGTTAACTGATCCAACCTATGAACCAAGAAAAAAATTGATTGATTTAGGATCCATGTTAGGCTAATGACATTAAAAAACTATTGCATGGGAGGAAACCTTTGGTTTCTATGCTTCCAATATTTGTGAATCATCTTTATTTTTCAAAAAACATTAATGAATCCTTTTGATATAAAAAAAATTCATCTATTGACATGTTCTTTTATTTTTATTATAGATGGGTATGAAAGGGGAGCACCATATTAATCCATGTCATGTGGTGTTATACTTAAGTAATACGTTACCCAGAAATTTAAAAAGAAGTCAATCTATCATCAGTTCATTTAATTTTTATGTTTTGGTAGGTAAAAATAAAAAATCAGAAAAAAAGATTAGTAATTTAAAAAATTAAAAGGACACGTCATAAGTTATGGGGAAAACCAAGTCACAATAGGAGAAGCCATGGGGACTTGAAATCAGGACTGAAGGGAGATAGGGGGACGCGCTTACCCATGACCTACAGCTTATAGTGATTCCTTATTCTTTAATTTTTGAATATATATTTTTATTTTAAATATTAATTATATGAATATATATATATATATATTGTTTTTTGTCTGTTTTTACTTTTTACACTCGGGAACTCTGAAATTGACATGGATATTGAAGGAATAAATTGTATAAGTAAGAACATCAACTTATACCACTAGATGAATTCATTACATGATCATTATAATTCAAATTCCTATTAGAACCCCTCTCATCTACCTCTACCCCTTCTAAATTTTATTTTATTTAAACAATGAGGGCTATTTTATTCTACGTTGTGGGTGAAAAGAATGAAAAAAAAACTTATTAAATTTTGTGTGCATAAAAAATGCCTGGAAGGAAATATTTCATTAACATTAAACATGATAATACACATTGGACACATTGAAACTGAATATCAAATAATTAATCATGCCCTATATCTGATTTTAATCCATGTATAACTTCATGAGCATAGATTCTGGAAAGTGTGGCTATCTAATGTAAACTTAATCATTTATATTTTCATCCTAATAAAAAAAATATTTCAACGCACGTACTTTGGATAGTGGGGTATTATTTTGAGTTCATGAGGTCCCTCAAATAAATACCATAGGTTTGGTGATCATTTTAGTTTTAATATGACTTTTCAAAAAAAAAAAAATTGCGCATAGATCAATAAAATGACCTAATGCGTGGTTTTCAGCACTTGAGAATCATGACTCCATGGTTTCATGGCACATAGTTAGTAATTTTATCTCTATTTGTGGTAATTTTACTTTTTTTTACTAGTTATCTCGATATGATGTCAGAGTATGTGGGATTCACTAGTTTCCCTATAATTATTGAGCATCAGAGTCATCTGTAAAGTCTCGGTATGTTGGTTGACTTTATTGAGTGCAATTTCAATTACCAGGGATAAATTACAAAAATAAAATAAAAAAAATATAAAATTGAATAATCATCTTAATATTGATATGTGATTCCACAAAATTCATCCATCATTTCCCCTTGAATTAACATGAACCCCAATGTCTATTTTCATACACAACACTTCATCATGGTTAATTGAAATTATATGAAATGTGGCGATGAATTTGAACAATGGAATGGGATTTGGTTTGGGATATTCTGATGAAACTATATTTTATTCAAATATTTTTTTGGGTTTCATTATTTTTTGGTATATTTTTTTGTGATCATTGTGTATTAAATCTTTTTTGCAAAAGGGACTTTGAATTTCATATTTTTTAGATAAATCTTCTAGGGGCATACAAAAAACTAGTTGAGGGTGTGATTAGACACTAAATAAAGATAATATTAATTTTTAATATATATAATATTCATGATCTTTATTATTCATAAACACCATTTTAGTGAATTTTAATCTATGACCATCATTTCACATTATGATTGTAAGCCCTTCTTAAAATGCACTATTATGTGGTACATTTTTGAACACTATATAAAATAGATGATGCTCCAGATTTTATTTTAATATATATTTTTTAGTTTTCTAGTTACATTCATAATAGATTAAACTTTTGGGGTACTTGATGAATCAAATTGGAAGACATCCAAAATGGGATTTATTAGAAACACATTATGGTTAATATAAATTGGAGAGCAACCCAAAAAATAGAATGTAGAGGCCAAGATCAATGGTAAATGACTATAAAAATTTAATTTCACATATAGGACATAATATTGAACATTTTATAAAATAGTGAAAAGATATAATTTTGACGTTTTAAGGGAGTACCAGGAAGCACAATTTGGAGAAACTTTTCTTGGACAGATTCTACGGCTCCAAAAAAAATCCACCCTTTCTATAATATCTCACAAACCTAAATTCCATTAACGATAAAATTTTACAGAAGGATTGGAGGCAGTCAGGGCTCCATTTTATTTTTATATGCACCAATCTAATCCTACAATCAAGATCATCATTTTGATGCCTATATTTGGTGGATACAAACTAGATTCCAATTGGGGTCAGAAGTGTAAAAGTTTAAGTTTCACAATCTTTCCACCACAATAATGCTACCATGCTCAAGGGGGATAACATTCACTATTAGAGGATAGAACCGAGGCTCCAAAATTTATTTTTTAAGGTAGTGGGGTTTGATGATTTATTCATCTTTGAGCATTGTTTTCATTGAAATTTCATTATGTCGATTTGTCTTTGTAATGATCATATTTATCATGTAAATTGTTAGAATCACGTTAGTTTTTATTAATATTTCATCCATTCCCCTTTATTTTTATCTCTATATCACTTTGATAATTTATTTTTATGTTGTGAATCTAATCACAATGTACCTTGTGATATTCGTCACACAATAGTGGAGTGATCATTATTTGTTTTGTTTTTACTTTTCCAATTTCACCCTTAAGAGTCTACTTTCCACTTCCATTGAGAACATATAATCAATGGAGGTATAACTCTCTTATGGGTTGATCCAAGGGAGTATAAAGGGGATGTATTGGATGTTATTTCTCAATCCCTAAATTTTATTTATTTCTTTTACATGAGTTTATTTTATTCAAGGATTTTCTCTCTTCATCTTTCTTATTGAATTTTATCACACCAAATTTTTGTGCTAATAAGATCCTTTAACTTGTAGTGCTCATGAAAATGTTACAACAATTGTATAAGTGATTATAATGTGTTTTTGACAGTTTTTAACTAATAATTGATGAGGTTATTTTGAATTCATTAAATGAATCCTACTTCATTTAACAAAATTGAAAATGATAAAAAGGGGGAATTCATCCAATCCACCTCATGTGATAACCTAGGATCAACTAATTCTATTATTATGAATTCAATTAAGTACATAAACGTTCACATAAACCCAAATAAAATCAACCCATGTTGGTCACTTCATATCCTAAAACAATCCATAGAATGTATGTGTTTGTAGTATACTTTTTAGGTCTCTATGGATTCAAAAACCAAAGATAAACGCCAAGAAACCATTAACCCTAAAATTTTGGGTAAATTTGGGAGGGACCAAATTTTGGTAATATTTATTGGGACCCAATTAAGTCACCTCAAAACCCATTCTATTCTCCCCCATTTCTGGTATCCCACCCCTAATTCTCTTATATTTTAACTTTCCCTCTTTTTTTCTTTTTTCAGCACATACCCCCAACACATGTGACCAATCAAAGCATCTAGTTTGGGAGGATAGTACTAGGGTTAGGGAGTAAAGTACACCAAGTTAACTCTTTAAATTAAATCATATTCTTAAAAATACTCCAAATACAGAAAATGGTCCCATTTCAGCAGATGGTCCTCAAAGAAACCAACGAATAAACCCGAGTTGGAACCAAAATGGAAAACCACATGACGCGACCCCAAACTTCGAGAATATAGTCGATCAACCCATGAATGACTACCTCGCACATTCCTAGAAAAATGAACCATCTTCCATTAGGCATGATTCCCCATGAGAATCCCACTAGGTTTTCAAACCTCATGTCATAAACCACCTTCCATCCTTTCTTGGGATAGTCAGAAATGTCATAACTTCATGTCAAAGAGTACAATGACATTGTTGAAACCATGTTCCCAAAACATCAACTTGAGTCAACTAATATGAAGATCTTTTCTTTCTCACTTATGTATTGATAATATAATTGGTTAAAAAATCTGTCACCTATACAATCTACTCCTCAAACCAATTTCAAAGTTAATTATTTACAAAATAATTCCCTCATCAAAAAACAATTACACTTAAAAAGAACATCCAAAACTATTTTGAAAATGAAGAGTATTAATTTTATGAAACATGGGAAAGGTTCAATGACACCCTAAACATGGTTCCAACCCATTGATTTTCTCTTCCTTAATAAGTGAGAATTTTTTATGAAGGGTTTTTCCCAAGGAACAAACAATTCATTGACATGATGTGTAATGGGACCATCAAAAACAAAGCCCCAAATGATACTTATGTGTATCTAGAAAACTTTGATGAAAAAAATCAAACATGGGGAACATAAACATACTATGAGAAGCCACCCAAATATGGTGGAATTCACACACTTATTTAGGAGTAATCCTTATGTAGAAACATGTTCCACTCACTAGGAAGCATGAGGAGATCAGTCTTAGGAAGGTCCATGAATTTCAAACTGTTGACTCGGTTTGCACAAATTGTGAACTACATGACCAAAAGAATGATATCTACCCAACTATCCCTTACAGTAAAGATGTTAGTCTGGTAGGACCACTATTATAGGTCAATGATCAAAGCATTCAACAACATTAATACCAAAACACTTTCAATCCAAGGTACAATGACCATCCAGAATTCCATTGGAAATACAACCAACAACCTAGTCATCCACAATGACCAACCCCATACCCTCCACAAAATTTTCAAAACCATTACAAATTCCAACCACAACCAATCCAATACCAACAAACCATACATCAACAAATTCAACAACCAACATATCCTTCTAAAATTATCCAACCAGCATAATCCCCTGCTAAATATGTCCCTCTTCCAATCCATGAGAAGATGTGTAAACATATATAGAAAATGAACTCATAAATCTAATCCCTTAAACATGAACTAAAAACCACTAAAACTGGGAAGTAACCTATTCCAAATTAGGTGATACCATCATAAAATTTAAGTGGATAATCTAGTTACACTCAAAACACTCATGAACAACTCAAAGCAGTGACTATTTTGAAAAGTGGGAAATTAATTGAAAAACATGAACAGGACATTCCCGAACCATTAAAAGATTCATCAAATGTGTGAAAATGATGAAGAACCACCCATAGATTCTAAAAAAAATCAATGAGAATGTTATGTAACTACAACCACACCAAAAAATCAAACTACCTAATACTTTCCCTCAACACATGAGAGGAAAAACTATACTAGAACTAAATGTGACGTTGATTGATATATTCTCTCAGGTTAAGTTTAACATCCCCCTTATTGATGCAATCCAAACTATTCCTACATAATCAATGTACCTTAACGATGAGTGCACTTTCTAAGGAAATTTTTCACATAAAAACCAAGTCCTTTTGGATGTTTATATGAGTACAACCATTCAAGGGACCATTCCTCAAATGTTGAAAGATCCAGTATGTCCATGCATCAATGTTGAGTTAGGAGAGAAAAAAGTGGTCAAAGCCCTTTTTGATTTGGGATATAGTGTTAACCTCATTCCTTATGAAATGTATTGTTAGTTAGGGTTTGAATAACTCCAAACCACATCTTTAACTCTTCAACTTGATGATCATAGTGTTTGAGTACCTTAGGGGATCTTAAATGTTGTTTTGGTGAAAGTTGAAAATTTTATTTACCTATATGACTTCATTATCTTTAAAAATAACACATGATTAGGTTCTAGGGAGAGAATCCCCATCATCCATTATGGCCATTCCTAGCAACAATCAATTGTGTCATCTGAGTCTGAAATCGGAACATGAATATAACCTTTAGGAACATCAGTCTAGAATTGAACATCTACAATGTTGACTCTCAAATTGGGGATAAAAAAGAGATCCATGATGTTAATTGGGTTGGTAGTGTTGATAGTGAACTCATGGAACATCAAGACATTAATAAAGTATGTTTATGTCAAGAAGGGATTGATTTTATTTCTTCTCATGTGGTAAATTTGTCTCCTTGGATAGAATATATTTCAAATAGCTCTATTTATGATTTTATAGAATAAAAAATCAATGATACCATGGATTAAGTGAATAACATTTAGTCCTTACCAATTCCTGACACTACTCTTGATAATTTAGCAGATGAAAATTCAATTCACAGGGAACCAATTCTGTCAAAAAATTTGCACAAAGAAACTGAGTTCAATACAAAGTCCCATCATTTCTCGAAATGTGATAACCAATCTGATCCCGAATTTAAGGTCCTACCTTCATCACTAAACTATGCATTCATAGTGGACAATCAATCTTTTCCTGTTGTCATTTCATCCTCTCCTGAATCCAAACAAGAGACGATGCTTCTGGATATCCTATGAAAGCATAAGAAATCAATTTGATGGACTCTTTTTAATATTCATGGGATTTTACCACACATTGGAACTCATAGAATTGTTCTTGAATCTAAACCCAAACCATGTCAGTAACCTCAGCAGAGACTCAATCCAAATTCTATGTATGTGGTAAGGAAATAACTTCATTTTTATTAAAAGTGGGTGTCAACTACCTCATTGCTGAGAGTGAGTGTGTAATCCCAATTCATGTTTTCCTAAAGAAATCTAGAATCATTATGATAACCAATAAGGATGGTGACATTCTCCCCACAAGTGATTATAGTGGAGGAAGGGTCTGTATAGACTATAGGAAGATCAACTCTTGTACCAAGAAAGACCATTTCCCCTTTCCCTTTATTGATCAATTCCTCAAGCGAGTGGTGGTTTATCAATGCAATTTCTTCATGGATGGATTTTTAGGGTATAACCATATTTATGTCTCCTTAGAGGCTCATGGAAAAACAACCTTCACCTGTACATTTGGCATAGTTTCCTTCCAACACATGCCCTTTGGGTTATGTAATGCTCCTCATACCTTCCAGCGGTGCATGATGGAAATATTCTCAAACATTTTGGGGGATTGTTTAGAGTGTCTTCATGGATGACTTATCTATATTTAGGTATACCCTTAAACTATTAATTATTACTGTTTAAAGGTTTTTGTCAATATGAGCGGATATAAATCTCATCCTAAATTGGGAAAAATCTATTTCATGTTAAAAGAAGTATTCTATTCCATCTGGTATCTGGTAGAGGGATTTATTTCGATAAAGCTAAGGTCAACATCATTTGTCTCCTTCCCTCTCCTAAAACTGTTAAATAAGTGAGGTCCTTCTTAGGACATGCTGGTTTCTATACATGGTTCGCAATGAATTTCATCTCTACTTCTCGACCACTTTGTTCTCTATTGGTGAAATATGATCCATTTTTATGAACATAAAGCATTGAGGAATCATTTTCTATACTAAATTCATCTCTTATCTCTCCGCCTATTATGTTATCTCCTCATTTGAAACATCCTTTTGAGCTCATGTTTGATGTGAGTAACTTCGCTGTATGAGTAGTCTTATTACAACAGTGTGAGATAACTCCATGTGTCATTGCTTATGCAAGAAAAATATTTAAATGATTGACAAATCAACTCCACTACCACAATGAAAGAGTTTCTTACTGTTGTCTTTTCCTTCATGAAATTCAGGTCTTATCTATTAGGATCACCCATCATTGTCTTCACCGACCATTCATCCCTAAAATACATTTTCAAAAAACAAGATGCCAAGGCTAGATTAATTAGGTGAGTCCTTCTTATTCAAGAGTTCTATTTAACCATTAAGGATAAAAAGGGTGTTCAAAATTTTGTAGTTGATCACCTCTCTATGATGAAATTCAAAGACAACTCCCATCAACTTTCTGGGTCTGACTCATTTCTTGATGAGAACCTCTTTCTTGTGAGTGATTTCCCATTGTATGAGGATATAGAAAACCATTTAGTGATATGTGACATTCCAAAATTCTTAGGGACACAAGCTAAGAAGAAATTACTTTCTAATGTCAAAAACTATGTGGTTGATGATCCTTACCTTTTCAAACTATGTCCTAATCAAATCATTAGGATACTTGTTTCTGAGTCTGAGATAGAGTCCATTCTAAAAACATTCATTGAGAGGCATGTGGAGGCCACTTTTATACAAAGAAAACCACTGGAAGTTCGTCCAATGTGGTTTCTATTGGCCTAACCTCACTATGATTTCCATTCAATTTTGTAAAAGTTGTTCATAGTGTCAAAAATTAAGAACCCATACAAAAAGGAATCAAATGCCCCTCACTCCCATTCTGGGAATTGAAATCTATGATTGATGGGGAATTGATTTCACGGGACCCTTCCCAAACACTTGGGGATACCTCAACATCCTATTATCTATTTGTTTTGTATCAAAATGTATTGATTCTATTCTCAGCAAGTCTTATAACCATTATATTGTGATCCAATTTCTGAAAGACAACATATTTTATCAAATTGTAATTCCTAGGGCATAAATAGTGAGTGAGGAACCCATTTCTGCAACCGCCCATTCACTAAACTCATGTCTAAGTATGGGATTTTTCATAAAGTTTCCACTATGTACCATCCTCAAACCAATGGACAAGATGAGTTATTATATATATATATTAAGGAAATTCTTGATGAAATTTTCAATACCTCTATGAAGGATTAGTCTTAGAAACTCTAGTATGCCCTTTAGGAATATTATTCAAAATTTAAAACCATCCTAGGAATGTAACCATATAGGTTTATTTATGGAAAATCATTCCATATACCTTTTGATAATGAGTATATGACATTTTACACAATCAATAAATTGAACTTGAATATTTCTTTAGCCGAATCAAAGAGGTAATTAGATCCTAATGATCTTGGGGAACTTAGGATAGAATATAATGAAAATTCAAGGACCAATAAAGCTATATCTCAAGCCTACCAATCTAGGAATCTCAATGTTAAACACTTTGAACTCAGAAAATTAGTACTCTAGTATAGTTCGAAACATTATTTACTCCCGAGAAAGTTATGGTCTATATAGTTAGGTCCAATCATAGTGCATCAAGTGTACCCCCATGGGGCTGTTGAGATTCAGGATCCCAAAACTAGTCACATTTTCAAGGTCAATGGTCATAGGTTAAAACCATTCATTGAGTCATTCAGTAAATAATAAACAGAGGTTGAGTTAACTATGCCAACCTATGAACTAGGAAACAATTCATAGATATAAGATCCATGTAGGGCTAATAATGTTAAACAAAAGCACTTCCCAGAAGGTAACCCATGGTTTTCATGCTTCCAATATTTATGAATATTTTTTAATTTTCAAATAAGATTAATGAATAATTTTGATATTTAGAAAAAATTGACCGTTGAACTGTTCTTCTATTATGAGTATGCCTGGGTATGCATGGGGAGCACCATGTTCATCTGTGTCATGTGGTGTGATCCTTGAGTAATACCATACACAGAAATTAAAAAAGATGACAATGTATCATCAGTTTATTATATTTCTATGTGTTTATAGGTTAATATAAAAATACAAAAATAATAATAATAAATTAAAAAAATAAAAGTACATGTCGTAGATTGTTGGCAATACCCCGTCACAACTGGAAAAGTTGTGGGGACTTGAACCTGGGACTGAAGGGAGATAGGGGAACATGATTCCCACTGACCTACAACTTATAGTTCTTCTTTATTCTATAAATGCTTATATATATACTTATATTTTAAATTTTTATTATATTAATATATATATATATATTGTTTATTTTTTTTGTTTTTAACATTTTCCACTAGGGAACTCTGCAAGTGACATGGATATCAATGGACTAAATTGGAGCAGTAAAAACATCAAATTCAACCATCAGGTGACTTCATTCCACGATCCTTATATTTCAAATTCCTTTTAGAACTCATATCATCTATATCTACCACCTTCTAATTTTTATTTTCTTTAAGCATTGGGGACGTTGATATTCAAAGTTGGGGGAGTGAGAAAAATGATAAAAAATTATTAATTTTGTGTGCATAAATATATGTGTGGAAGGAAAATTTTAGATAACATTGAATATGATTATACACATTTCATAGATTGAAACTGAATATCAAATAATTTAGCATGCCCTAATTTTGATTTTAATCCATATATAATTTCATGAGCATAGATTTTGGAAAGTGTGGTTGTCTAATGTGAAATTCCATCATTTATATTTTCATCCAAATAAAAAAAAGATCACAATACATGTCTTTTGGATAGTGGGGTATTTTTTTGAGTTCATGGGGTCTCACAAATAAATAGCTTAAGTTTTCTGATCATGTTATTTTTAATATGATTATTCAATAAAAAAACAATAAATTTGTACACAGAGTAAGGAAATGACCTAATGTGTGGCTTTTGGCACTTGGGGATCATGACTCTATAGTCGTCTGACCCAGAGATAGTAATTTTATCTCTATTTGTAGTAATTTGACTTTGTTTTTTGACTGATTTAACTCAAGATAATTCTCGAGTATGTTGGATTCACATGTTTTCCTATTTTCTTTGAGCCTGGGAGTCATTGGAAAAGTCTCGCTACATGGGTTGACTCTATTGATTGAAATTTCAATTACCATGGACAAATTCCCAAAAAAATAAAAAATATATTTAAAAAAAAATTTAATACTCATATAGTATTGAAATGTGATTCCACCTAGTGCTTCCATCATTTACCATTCAACAAAGATGAACCCTAAAGCCTATTTTTATATACAACACTACATCATTCTTAATTGAAATTTGATGAAATGTGGTGATGAATATGAACAATGGAATGGGCTTGGGATTTGGATTTTCTTATAAAACTATATAGTACTAAAATATTTTTATGGGTTTAATAATTTTTTTGTATACGTTCTTTTTTGTGATCATTGGGTATTAAAATGTTTTTTTACAAGGGAATTCAAATTTCATATGTTTGAGATTTATAGTTATCTGGACTAGAAAAATTGAATTTGTGTGGTGTGATTCACCACAAAATGAGGAAAAAAATAATTTTTAATATATATAATATTCATGTGATTAATTAATCATAAACACCATTTTAGTTCATTTTACACATTGAACATCATTTCCCATTATGATTGTAAGTCCTTAAAATGCACTATTACATGGTACATTTTTGAACACCATATAACATACCAAATGATCTTGATTTTATTTTAATATTTTATTTTAATATTTATCATTACAATTGTAACAATTCATACTTCTGGAGTACTTGAATATTAATATTGGAAGACAATCAAAATGGGCTTTTATGGAAACACATACTGGGAAAAGTGAACTAGACAGTAGCTAAATAAAGAGATTGTAGAGTCCGGGATCAATGTACAATGGTACTCAAAATTTAAATAAATATAGAGGAAATAATTTTGAACATTCATAAAACAGTGATAATAGAAAATTTGGATATATTAAGGGAGTTCCATGTAGCCCAAGTTGGAGAAAAACTTCTTGTTCAGATTTAAGTCCTAGAAAAAGAACCAACCATTTCCATAATGTCTCGAAAACAATCCATTTGGGCTGAAATTTTATAAGATATTTGGAGGAAAATGGGGATCTATTTTATTCTTCTATTTAACACTATAATCTTGTCATATAGAAGGTTATTTCAACACCTTTTTTTGGTGGATTCATGTTGGCTTCCACTTTGGGTCAAGAGTGAAAAATTCTATGTTCCACAATATTTCCACCAACATAGGCCAACCATAATTAAGTACGATGACTTTAAATATTTGAATATAGACCCAAGGATCCCAAAATTCATAATTATGTTTTTATTTTTTGATGATTTATTCATCACTAATCTTTTTTTTCGTTGTAATGTTATTATTCCGATTTGTCTTTGTAACATTCTTCTTTCTTGTGTCAGATGCTCGAATCACCTCAGTTTTTAATAAAATTTATTCCATTCCAATAATTATGTTTTCCTCTATATGAATTTTATCATGTTTTTTATGGTGTGAATTTATTAACACCATACCTTTTGATATTCTTTACAGAACAATGGAGTGATTGTTTTTTTTTTGTGTTTTTACCTCTTCAATTGCTCCCTTATGAGTCTACTTCCCAATTCTGTTGAGAACATGTCATCAATGGAGGGATAAATATTTTATGTGTTGATCCAACAGAGTATATTGGGACGGGATTGGATTTTATTTCTCAATCTCTAAATTATATTGATTTCTTTTACTTTAGTTTCTTTTATTCGAGGATATTCATTCTTCTTCTTCATTATTTAATTTTATCGCCCGACTTTTATGTGAAAATAATATCCTTTACCTTGGAGTGCTCATGAATATGATCCTACAAGTGTATGGGTGATTATAATGTGTTTCTGAAGGTTTTTAATTTGTAATTTATGATGTTAGTTTGAATTCATTAAATGATTTCTTCTTGAGTTAATGAAATTTAAATTGTTAAAAAAGGGGGAATTCATCCCATCCACCCCAACTGATAACCTATGATCAACTCATTATTTTTATTTTAATTCACTTAAGTATCTTAGATTTTACTTAAACCCATCTAATATCAACCCATGTTGGCAAACTTATATAAAAAAACAATCAATATAATGTATGTGTCTCTATGTTTCATCATAAGTCTCTGAGGATTTGAAAACCCAAGCTATTCATCAAGCGACCACATAAACCTAAAATATTATGTAAATTTGGGTGAGACTGGGGACTCAGCTATTCTTGATCCCCACCATTCACCCTCATACAGATTGTTAGATGGAGTGGACCATATAGATGCTTGAAAACATGATTTGTGCTCGAGTCATTGATTTCGGCCTTAGTTGGGAGGATCACTTTCCCTTGGTGGAGTTCGCATACAACAACAGTTATCACACCAACATCATAATGGGGCCATTTTAGGCCTTGTATGAGTAACCTTGCTGATCAACTATATGTTGGACATAGCCTAGGGAGTCAGCACTTTTGGGTCAAGATCTGGTACAGTCTACCACTGAGAAGGTGTATACCTTCTAGGAGCGAATGAAGAATGCACAAAGATGTAATAAGTCTTATACCAATATGAGATATAGACCCTTGGAGTTCGAGGATTAAGACCATGTATTATTACAATTCTCACCCCGATGAGTATTGGAGAGATTTGGTCATTGTGAAAATCTATCCTCGAGGGTCATTTGACCTTTCCAGATTCTCAGCAGAGTCGAAAAGGTGGAATAGTGCCTAGCTCTTCCCCCACAGATGCACCGAATGCATAATTTTTCCCTTCTATTGCATATGAGGAGGTACGTGCATTGGTTAAAAACTGATTGTATCTAATATTAATTTAGAATATATTAATAATCAAGGGTTCCAAAGTCCATATACGTCAATTTTAGTGTATTATAAAAATTTAACTTAATTTCTCATCTCAAATGAAATTCATGTTTAAAATGAAACTTTGGTCTCAATCAATCCTCTGTTTGTGGGGAACATTTTATTCATTTTATGAATTTGATATTTTGGGATATTATTTATCAAATTTTTTGAAAAATTTTATATTTTATGATCGATGGATGAATACTAAGGGAATATATATATTTATTAGAATGAATGTAAAAAATTTCTAGAAAAATCATAATGGTCCTAAGGCCCATCAAACCAAAGTAGGGCCTAGAAACAAATCCCACTGAAGCTCAAATTTTTACTTTAGAAATAGAAAAACATGGGGATAATTTTATTCCACTATGGCTAGAATTAATTATGAATTTTTCATGTAGATAAATGAATCTGAAGTTAACATTTAAATGGTGGGACCGATATGAAAGCCCATAAATGCTTCCCACAGTTTCTAGCATAAATTCCAAACGGATGAACCAAATGACTGAAATTTAGACAGATTATAGAGGACACTTGGACTAATATATTTTTCATCTAAGGCCTGTTTTGGTTCATCCATATTTAATGTCCGGTTTGAACGTCCAATGGAGAATAAATCTGGACAATTTTTCAGGTCAACATTGAAATGTCCAATTCCCTTGATTTTATTACCCTCCTTTGGACTCTCTAAATTATTGGGGATGGAATTAATTGTTTTGGGGTGTCTCTTGGGCTCATAAAATTCCTATATAATCAGTTTTTGGTGAAGGGAATTTTAATCCACATTTTTCTTTCATCCATTTTATTTCATTCAATTTTAATTACCTGCTTTCGTTTTATAATTGCATCGTCAATTTCTATAATGTATGTTTTTATTCATGTTTAGTATCTTAATAAAGGTTCTTCTACTTCTTCACTTTTTATTTTAATTTTATACACATTTTGATACCATTGAATAATGGTGTGAATTTATTCATACCGTCGCTTTTGAATTCAATCACACAACAGTGGAGTATTCGTTCTTTTAATAATTTTTTTCTTCTTCAATTCTACCCCCATAAGCCTACATCCCAATTCAATTGATTGTATAGTATAAATTGGGGTCCAACCTCATAAGGGTTTAACCAAGGGTGTAGCAAGGTTTTTTATTGAATTTTATTTCTTGTAATTAATTTTTATATGTTTTTGTTATTTTAGGATTTCAATTTGATGAGTTACAGTCATCTTTATCTTCACCAACATTAACGATGACACATGTTTAGTGCTAGTATGATCTATTTCCATTGAGTGATCACTAAATTGATCCTCAAAGTAAATTCGTGATTGGCCTTTGAATTGTGTAGGGATTAAATTGGTGAATTTTTTTGGGAGAATTATCTCATTGTTTGGATACGTCTTGATTTAATGACATAAAATTTTCTATGAAAAGAAATTCTTAAAATCCACCCCATGAGAAACCCTAATATCATACCACCATCAATAATTGTTTAGCTCAAATCAATTTTTTGTTTGACAAATTATAGCATTAGTTCTCCAATTAAAATATACCCTAATGTTGGCAATATCATGGCCACACTATCAACAAATTTAAGTGTCTCATGGTTTCTTCTTGGGTTTCTGTGGATTCAATCCTACATGTACGTAAATGATTGCTTTTAGCAGTAGGGTAAATTTTGGGTGCAACCATGCCTGATCCATCACACATTATCGACTAGGGATAACTGGACATTGATGATGGGGTGATGTTTGTAGAGTTAATAGAGCAGATAGAGGATTGACATGAGTGGGTCCTTTGTGGGTGGTTGATTCCTCGGGTGCATGTTCGGTGGCATCACAGGGACATCCAAGAGAGAAACTTGGGAGCAAGAGGTCCAGATACATGCTAAGTACCCCAATTTTCTACCTAGTTTTGTTCTGTATTTTGAGGATGAAAATACCTATGGTGGGGAGAATTTAGAGATCTAGAATTTTCCAAATATTTTGTTTAAATTATTTGTGATTAATATGAGTCTGCAAAAATTGATGATGTGTGATTCTGAGGCCCGGAGAGCCTAGAATAGAATTTTTAATGTTTTTAAGGTATGTACAGGAAATGTGTAAGGGGATATTTCCTTCATTTTAACAAGTGATCAGATTAAAAATATGATGGAATCCTTGAATTTGCAGCACTGAGATTCTCTTAAGGGAATCTTATATTTTTTCAGAAAAAGTTGGACAAAAAAGTTAATTTTTGGACATTACAAAAAATAATAAACTAACTAAAGGTTGTTTTATTTTATTTTTACAACCATTGAGAAAAAATGGTGGGAATCCAGTGAAACTTCATACAATAATTTTAAAATTTTAAATGTCTTAAACCTCTCATTTATTTGGTTTTGTATAGACAATTTTTTCATGTTTAATTGACTCATTAATTATAGTTAATTAAAGAGAAAAACTATTAAACAAAGTGTGGAGGATTATTCACTTATTTCATCAAATCTTGGGTATGTGTTTTGGAAGATCTACGATATGAATCAATGAAAAAACGCAGGAGAATTTATAGTACAATGAAAAATGGTGATCGATCGATGGTCTTGAGGAAACAAATGGTGATGACGAACCCTGAAAAACCCTTTTGGACACATGCCCTTCTTCCTCATTTGTTGTCCCTTCCAATGAACTCATGGTAGGGGTATTTGTTTATGTGTTTTTATGATTATTTTATAGTTATGATGTTGAAAAACCTACACATGTTATGATTCTAATGCGGAGGGAACTGGCCAAATTGGTCGAGGCATGTACCCTCTGCTGATCTCATTTTGATGCGTTCTTCATGGGTGACTGAGAGATATGGTGGAAAGACAAAACACGGAGCCTCCCATTGATGGAAGCGTCCCATGTGGGTTATAGGCGTATTCCTAATATAATACATACCTTAGAAGAATCACTGGAGTCCCATGTAAGTTCCGTTGATGCGGTGGCACCGGTGACCGGAAGCGACGGTGGTCGGCTCTCGCTGGCCACAAAAAGGTGGCGACCAGCTCACACCGACCGTGTTGACAGTAGTGGAACACCACGGCCATGCACCACGTGGAGGGTTGTGGCTCCGAGCTATGGTGGAGGGAAGACCTGCACCCCGTAGGTCACGCTAAATAGAGGTTATGGCGGACCGACTAGGTGGAGCAACGTTAACTGGCACCACTAATGTGGGAAACCAAACATAATATGGTCTGTTTGGGAGGGGAGCCATCCCCTACTCCCAGTTGGAGGGTTGCACCCAGTGGGGTGGGCCGTCCTGAGACCAAGGCCCAGACCCTTCTGGTTGGGCCCAACCGAATCAGGCTATGACCAACACCTTCAGGCCGGGTCAGTCAGACCGGGTCAGACCAAAATCGGACCAACTTATAGCCCAGTTTCACTAAAAGGGTTCTATCTCCTATACAAGATGTCTGTTTGATGAAATTTATGTGGAACTAGAACCCTTAGGATAAGGTAGTCCTTTTGAGATACTTCACATGAGTTTTGGATAATGTTGGAGTATGTTTGGGTGGGAGAGAACATGAATCCTAATGGGGCCCCATCACTAAAAATCTAATAACATGCAGACCACGTGTCCGACTGACGTGTTGCCTATTGCATTGGAACCCTTATGAAATGGCGGTTCATTGGGTTTCATCTTCTTGTGACTTCATGGTGGTTGAGGTATGGCCAATGTCTTGAGCAGTGGATCCTTCTAGAATCAGGTGTTCTTAGTGAGGGAATCCAAGGGTTGGCTGTGTGGGGATGAATGAATAGTCTTCAAGTGTGGTTCAATACCTATTGATACTCTGTGGGTTCACACTCATTAATCCTATGTGGGTTAGCACTCAGTGATCTTGTGTGGGTACTACCACAAAACTGGGCAAGGCCAGCACCACCCTTTATCAGTGCTAATGAAAAAGCACTGATAAAGGGGGATACCATTATCAACGCTAAAAAAAGTGATGATAAAAATACCCCTTTATCAGCTCTTTTTTAGCGCTGATAAAGCTACCTCCTTTAACATCGCTTTTTTAGCACTGTTAAAGGGTACCCCTTTATGAGTTCTTTTTTTTTGTTTCGCTGATAAAGGGGGTCTTTATCAGTGCTTTTTTTAAAAGCACTGATAAAGGGTCTACTTCCAAAAATAATTTATTGAAAAAAATATATTAATATTTAAATATATTGATATAGTTATATTGATATAAATATAATATATATTTTTTAAATATAATTTTAAATATTTTTTAGATAAGTATAAATATACAGTTACACATAATATATAAGATATTTATTGAAAATGGCTTATAAAAAAATTTAAAATATATTTTTAATTAATATTTTTCTAATTATTATATAATAATAGTCATTTAATAACAATTTGAAGACTACAAAGATTAAAAAAAGATCCAAAATATGTTGAAAACGCAACTCGTAATTCAAACGGTCATAACTTTTGATCCGGGTGTCCGTTTGAGCTCTACGACATATAAAATCGAAGCATGCGATGAGCTCTAAAATGTTGGGCATAGGGTAACCTCGATCAGGGATTTTTCAAGGCCAAAAAAGGCCCAGAAGTCCTCTAGAACTGTGTTCTTATTCGGGGTACCCCAATTTTTTAACATTTTGTGTATTATCAGCCTTGTTTAAATGGGTATTGTTGGTTTTTTTGCTGGGGATTGAATTTATTCCAAGTTATTACATTCATATTGATATTATGTCTTTGAAATGCTATCATTTTTATAATTAAATACTATTTATAATCAAAGATATAACAATATATATATATTTTTTATATATTCACACATAAAAATTTGTTGATAAATATAAATAATAAAATATATTTACATATAAAATATATTAGCTTTACATAAATAATAACTAATATCCATTTTATTTAAAATAAAAATATATTAATAATTATTTAACTATATATTAATCTAACTATATATATATTAATATAACTACATATATATATATTAATATAACATTAAACATATATATTAATATCACTATAAATATATAAATATATATATATTAATATAACTATATATTTATATTAATATAACTATGTATTTATATTAATATTACTATATATATAGTAATATAAATATATATTACTATACAAATAAATATAACTAAATAGATATATAAATAAATAGATATATCACTAATAGAAGAACAAATCAATATAGGGGAGTGGCAAAGGCGTCAGGTGCGTAGGGGGGATGTCTCGAGATCTAATCTGGTTGGAGGCAAGGATGTGCACACATGGGTGAATCTGGGGCTAGCACTGATAAATGGTGGAGGGGTGTCTGCGAGTGCTAGAGGGGGTGGAAAAGTTCTATAAATGGGGGGGCTCAAGCCCTATAAAATCCCCCCGATTGGTAGGATTTTTATAAATTTTTTATTTTTTATTTTTTTAACTTTCATCAGCACTTTAATAAAACGCTGATAAAAGGGGTCTTTTATCAGTGCTAAAAAGAAAGTGATGATAAAGGTACCTTTTATCAGTGCTTTTTTTAGTGCTGATAAAGGGGACCCCTATCTTCGTCAGCATTAATAGCGCATTTCTAGCATTATTAAAGGCCATTTTTAGCTCTGATAAAATCCGTATTTGGAGTAGTGGGGTCAGCGCATATCGATCATGTGTGGGTCAAAATCTATTCATCATGTGTGGGTTAGAGCCAAGAAATCCTTTGTGGGTCAGCATCTATCAATACTCTGTGGGTCAGCATTTATCGATCATGTGTGGGTCAGCAGTAGAGCATCTCAATTGAATAAGATGATATAGCTTACAACTAATTATATGTAATTGTTTACATAAGTTATACCAAGATTGAGCTGAGACGTTCCTTATGCTTTGTGCTTGAGATCATGCTTTTTAGGTTTTACTTTGTAGAATTATATGATACATTCAGGGGTATCAGGGTCTCTACAGGGTATTGTTGTACTCACCCCTTCACGAGCTTTCCCTGCACCTTGTTGTGTCTTTTGCAAACAACGGATAGCTTTGATCACGGTTTATGAGCTATGACCAGACAGTGCATGGAGGTGACTAGTTGACGTACAGAGGTGTAGTGATGATTTGTACCTACCCTTCAAGTAGGATTCTTAGCGGATGATCTTGGGAGCTATTTTCATTTCATTTTTATTATCTAATTCAGTTGGGCTTATATACTAGCCCCCTTACATTTAGTTCACTCATTTACCTCAATATTTTTACTATGGGGTTTACTTTTGTTGTGTACCTAGTCTATTTGTGTACAAGTTTTAAGGTAATGCATTCATGTTTTAGGGATTCACCTTTACAGTGCTAGTATCCAACCCCTGGCCTTTGGAAGGGGGGCTTGGGGTAGTCACGACACTGGCCCTGTGGGATGAGTCATGACACATGTACCATTACAAAATAAGAACACATTAATGAATGAAATTCAACATCAACTCTTAATAACAACCATTATCACTTTCATAATAGGACGAGCCCATGTAAAATAAACATATCTTCTAATAATTTCTTTCATATATACTTAATTCGTGGAAAAGAAATGGGTTCCATAACCATCTCTTTAAAAACATAATCATCCAGCATGAAAATAATGAGGATGTTATCAAATAAAAATATAAATATTATAGGATAAGTAAAAACAAGGTATTTTGGAATTGTTTATTGGAAATACCCTTAAAATATAATTAAAAACATTCTTGGGGAAAATATACATTTCATTTTAAAAATCAATTTTTAAAATGTAATAAAATAATATCATTATCATTGAAAAAAACATTGAAAACATATAAATGATGTTTTATAAATAATTTAAATATATTATTGAGTAAAATAGCCTTTATTATTTGAAAAAACATTTTTATGACATTCTGGAATAAATTGTTAGAAATCATGATTTTGGAATAAAATAGTTTGTGATTGAAAAGTGTATTTTTAACAAAAACATTGCTTTGAAATCATGAGTATAAAAAGAGTGGAAATGAAGTGAAAATTTATTCTCATTAAATAAACATAGGATAATAATATTAATTTAAATTATGTAGATTTATATCATAATATTTCATCATTGGAAACATAATCATGAATAATCCCAATAGAAAATGAGATTGTAATAAATGACTCTTACAACATTGGTAACTTCGAATCATAATCCCTATAAAGGTAATGAATTAAATTAAACATTAAAAATCATGAAAAATAATTATATTCAGTATATATAATGTCCAATTATCAGTATATACACCTCATAATAATATATAGGTGTATAATATACAAAACCTTTCAAAGAAGGAAAATTAGGACAAAAATTCATTACTCTTTTTGTAAAATTGAAACTGTAAACTGCATGAAAGATAAATTCACAAATATATATATAAATCCATATAAAATAGGTATAATAGTCATTAAATACATTTATGGGATGTATATACACCTCACAATTATAATAATTTGTGAATATGACACATATCTCATGAAAATAAAAGTGATATGAGAAAACCCCTTACTACTTGAGTAACATTTGAATCATGAGATATCAGAAATAATAACATTAATTTAAACTATTATTATCATTAAATAATTTAAATTAATTATATAAAATTTCATATCATATTATATACCCCACAGAAAATAAATGAGTGGGGAATATGACATAAGTCTCACAAAAATAAAAGTGAGACTAGAAACCCACTTACCCGAATTCTTGACTCTCATCGTTCTTTATAAAACCTCCAATATTATAAATATAATTTTATTATGAATTTATAAATGATCTACAATTTTTTATATCAAATAATATATTATTGTATTAAGATTTTAGATTTAATATTTATTAATAATTTCATGTTATGGTTTTGTTTTATGTAAAATCCACTTCATTTTTCGTATATGTTTTGAATTCTTGTTTTTTTCCTCATAATTTTAACATTATTAACTCATTTATATAATTTAAACTTTTTTATTAATAACACATATTTTCATGATATATTAATTTATAATATTCTATTAAATATAGAAATATTAAATGAAATACATTGGTCTTGGAGATGGTAAGTCGTACGAGCACAAGAATTTGGATTCCATTTTTTGGATATATTGAATGGAAAATGTAAATGATATAAATGTAGATATAAAATTATTATTATTCAAGTATAATTATTGTGACTTATATTTCACGTATGTATATTACACTCATCATTAATAATTTCCATGCAAATATTTAATAAATCACACTCCTCCACGGGGAAATAATCTTTCATACACACGAACAACGTATCTTATTCTCAAAAAAAATGGAAATTAGGAAGGTATTTGTTATATAATATTTAAAGAAGAATAATTAAATTATAAATATCATATATAAATATAATTTCCACCATTATTCATAACCTTAATAGGAGATAATGGAATAATGTTTAACATCAGTTCGTGAGGTTGTATCACTACTAGAAATTATGGTTATATCCATGGTTTGAAATAGTGATTATATGCTAGAAACCTATGGCTAAATGTTATAGCAACGGTCCCATAGACCATGGCTAGTATTTCCATGGATATAGGGCATTACCAATAGACATAGTTTGAAATCATGTCTAAATCCCTACATCTAGGGTTTAAAATGTGGCTAAATTCCTATAGCCACAGTTTAAATCGTGGCTATTGGCCTATATCCACGGCTTGAAACTATGGAAGAACCTTAAGAAAAAGAGGGAATATAGTCACTATTTAAAACTATGGCTACAGTCTTATATATATGGTTTAAAACTGTGGCAATATGCCTTTATCCACAGTTTAAAACCATGGATTTATGTCTTCAAATTTCATAAAAAATAGCCCTACCCCCCTCCCACCCCACTTCCCATATAGTACCTCTCTTCCCCATGGGAATACCGCCCTAGACACCTAGACAACCCTTGGACACCATTCCCCCAAGAAACCCTACAGGACAACTAGACACCCCCACTAGACCCCCCCCCCAAACACCCCCATGAACACCCTCCACTCGACACACCACCTGGACACCCCTCCCCACTAGAAACCCCCTGGACAGACCCCCTCCCCCCCCCTCCCAGACACACACCCCTTAGACACCCCTCCCCCCTAGACACCCCCTGGACCCCCCCCCCCAAACACCCCCATGGACACCCTCCACTGGACCCAACCCCTGGACACCCCTCCCCACTAGAAACCCCCTGGACAGACCCCCCCTAGACAGTTATACCCCCATAAAAACCCCCCTGGACACCCCTCACAAGACACCAATCCCCCTGGACACCCCCCCCCCCAACACCCCCCTAGACACCCCCATGAATTCATATAATAGAAAACATGCATATTAAGTAAACATTATAACAATAAAGGCATGATAAACCGAATATGTGGAATTAAAAAGAGTCATAAACATACAACATCCACTACCCTCAAACCAAACTCACAATCCCATACTAAAGATAACCAAGTTATACATGGAATATTAAAAGGCATAAAAATAAGCACATCCCCCATACCAAAACAAAATTTGTGTGCATAAGTATTTCCTAATAGTATTCAAATATCTAAAATATAACTTTGTCTAACTATGTGATAAATTAAAATATGATAATATAGTGTCATAATTGTGATTAACACTACCCAATGTGCACCTATGGCACCCGTACACACCCTCCCCCTTTCCCTTTCACCCTCCCACCTTGCACCCCTCCTACACCCTACCCTACCCCTTTACCCCCTGCCCCTGCAGCCCCCCCCCCCACCTACCCTACCCCAACACCCCCACCCCCTGCACACCCTTGCCACACTTTTAGGCTTTCCCTCCACCTCCCCCCTTCCCCCCTCACCATTCCCTGTGCACACCCTCCTCCCCCTCCCCCACCCCCTCCCCCTCACACCTTCCCCCCTCCCCCTGCCCCTTCACCCTCCCACCTAGCACCCCACCTGCACCCTCCCCCCATGTACCCTATCTGCAACAACTCCCCTCCCCCTACCCCGTCACACCCCCGCCCTTCAGACCCCCAACACCTTCCCCCCTAGCATTTCCTATAATATTATGCATCAAGAATCAACAAATAATTTTACCCCAATTTTGGTTCATTATAACATGGGATGAGACTGGGGTACTTGTGATTTTTCTCCTAGATAATGTCCTCAAGATGATTACAATTGATTATGTCTACCACTAGATTTGTTAATATCATGATGTTAAATTGACTGAGAGGGTGACTGAATTCAATGATCTATTGGTGGCCTAATGTGCAGAAGAACCAGATCTAGCAATAGATATGGGAATTCATTTCAGGACGCTAGCTCAAAAAAAGAAGGATAGGAATGATCTAGGAATAATTCAAAAAACACAATTCATAATACCACAAAAAACCAATATATTCCACTCCACCTCAAGCTCACAAACCGGTATAAAACAAAAACACAACCTTTTTATCAAGTTAGAATCCTTAGAAATTTTTCTTCCACCCAATCTAGTAATAGGATATCCTTTGATTGAGAAACTAACCGACATCAATAAAGATTCAATAATGTGGAAAACTTATTCTATTTTCATGTTTAATATTGTTTGAAAACTATAAATTACAGTAGATATAAAAAAGGACACATGGTACATGCTTTAGTTAATTATAAGGATTTTCCAATGATTAAATCAGCTTAAAAATGAAGAAAAATATATTCTTTAAGCCACTTCAGTGAACAGCTGGAAATTACAGGACATACCTGACTATAAAGACTTCAAGGGAGCTTCCCAATAAGGATTTAAAGTGTGAAGAAATAATAGGTACCATCCTCAACCAGGAACGTTCCGGAAACTGATGACAAGTGTAACCCTTCACTTCTGCAATGTGACACCTGATATTTTTATGAGAAATATTTTGTTTTTTTGTTATATACATCATCAAAGGAATATTTCACCACATAAAACACTATCTTGGCATACTTTACATTCAATCGTGACCTTTCTTGATAGCATGCGTTGTACGCAATTTCAAGTTTCACTAAACTACGATATGATATTAAAATATTATTAAAACTAACTGTTATGAATAGTAATACCCACTTTTTAAAATTTTATAAATTATATCATTCAAAATGGACTTCATTTTTGGATTCAGAATATTGAAATTATCCTAAGGTGAATTGTTTTTATTTTTCTGAAAAATTTCAAATTTTGATGAATAGTGAAAACACTGGGTTACTATTTAAAAACCGAATTTTTATTTAAATATTTATTTATATTATATAAAATTATATTAGGAAAAAATTGATACATAATACCTATATATGTTCAATGTAATTCATTGGAGTCGTTTTATAATAATTTTAGATATATAAAAATTTTATTGAACCTTTCAACGTCTTTTACCCACCTCCTAGGAAAATTTAAAAATTTACATAAAACTTAACTTAAACTCTTATATTATTTGAATTTATAAAATCTAAGAGTCGTGATTAATATCAAGGTGTAAAATTTTGTTCAATAAGATAAAAATAATTTTGGGTGAATTGTAACTTTTTACTTTTATTTACCACAGTTAAAAGTAAATATGGTAATTAAGGGTAAAAATGATATTATTATTAGCCTAAAACATGTCCTAATTCTGTTGGATAAAATTAATTCGACCAAAAACAACCTTATGAACAAAATATGACCATTTATGTCAACATGGATTAGATTAGCACATTTAATATTATTTTATTTAAAGAAGAGTTAAAATAGTAAAAATCAAACTTTAATAAATAAAACATTTTTTATATAGTGTAATAATTAAGATAAATTAGACTATAAATATTAATTATAAAGATAAAAATATTTCATACATAAATGTATTTTATTTATAATTTTTAGAGTTTAAATAATTAAATTTATTTATGACACCATCATAATGCAGTAAATACCTTATTAAGGAAATATTAACAAAATTGATATTATAAATACCCAAATAATTGTAATTTCAGAATTTTTATGAATTAAACTAATTTTATAGGTTAATATATCATATTATTATTAGTTTAATTAATTCTTTTCGAACTAATCATGCTGTTATGATTTTCACAAAAATCAATTACAAAATAGTGTCAAATTTGACAAAAAATTGTTTTTAAAACAAATATTAAATTATTAATTGTTATTTTATTCCTAAAAATATATGTTTTGGCCAAAATACTTATATAAATTTATATATATTAATAATGAACCACTTTTGGTTCTTTTTTCTTGTTATAGTACGTTTATTAACCATATAGTGTAAGAAAACAAGAAGACACGATAAAAGTTAAATTATTTATCTTAGAGTTAAATCTAAATGATATTGTTAAAATAGTAACCGAAACTTGTCTAAAATCTATTTGTTGAGAGTATTTAGACCCATACCCACCATATATTCTTAATAAATCAATATGGAGCTATTAAAAACCGAATATGACTTTATTATAAAATAATATTTTATGTTTTTCCTAAAGTGCCACTCTCCTCCCTTATAAAAGGGCACCTCCTCCATCTCCTCTTTACACAAATTTGAGCCTTAAAACATGGCCAATACCAAAAAATTTAACTTATAAACATCCCTAGTAATACTTTATAGTTCCTATTATTCTTAAATGACCATATTTATTTTCCTATGAGGAGGTTAAGAAGGGGCGCTTCAAAGAAGAGGTAATGTTCGTTAGTGATTCTTTCAACTTTATTTCTTCTTCTAAATACACTTATTTAGTTATTTATTTATGAAGTAATAACATAAGTATCACTCATACACTTATATGTTATTATAAATATTAAACAACCTTATTTCACCTTCTATCCATCCTACGGAAAATGAAATCATCGCGTGTGCATACGTACGTAATACCCTCTCCATGTCGTGGGGTAATATGTTTTCCACCACCACCATACTTGGATGGGTATAATGGTGTAAATAATGACTATATATGATTAATTTAAAGTGATATTGATTATGAAATAGTATACATACACTTCAATACAATTCCATGATCATGGGAATGATATCATCGCTCGTTCGTACGTACAGCCTACCGTCTCCACGATGTGATGCGACTTATTCTACCTAATCATCAAAGAATAATGATTATATAAATGAATTTAATGAATAAATATGATATATATTACACTAATACATTTATGGAAATGAAGAATATATATCCTAAAAATAAGAATAAAAATTTATTCGACAAATCACGCATAAGAACAAAAAAACAATAAACACCCGAATAACAAGTAACAATGAAATATTACTAATACAAAACTAATAATATGACAATATATGATATCATAACAATAATTAAGATTCTATAATAAGTAAATAACATTATTTAAATCATTATACTGGAGGTTCGAACACGTACGAAGCAAATCGGACCTAAGGTAAGGGAAAATATCGCAATATCATTTTTATCCGAGATTGTTTATACTTCAAAATTTACTAGGGAATATTTATCATACAAATCCATGTTTCCTCAATATATAATATTATTTCTATCCTCCTACAATTTTTTAAATCCAATTTTACCCTTTGGTGATTTTTTAGAAAAATATATGAAATGAATCTTTTGTCGTTTTTAGTATGAGGTACTTTTTTGACTTTTTTGGCCAAAGTACGAGAAGAATGTTTTTCTTTAACTTATATGACATTAATGGATTCATAGAAAATTATTTCCATGAAGCTTACATTACATGTTTTCAAATTTATTTTTAATCAACTTCTTTTAGTTTAAAATTGTATGACATGTAAATAAAGGAAAAAATGTTTTTGTAGTAGAAAGGATATTTTCCACAAGAATGAAGTTCAAGTGTTTTATCAAAATTAACTTCCATCTAAGATAATATAGGGTTCTGTTTCTATCACTATTTTTTTACATTGGTTTTAATATGTTATGATGGAATTATTTTTATGATGTCCTTTTATCTTATATGGATTATGTTATGATGGAATTATGTTTAACAATCCCATTTTTATTACATGGGTTATGATATGATTTATGATTTTGTGGCACACATAAGAAGGGTTTCATTATGAGATGGGTGGGACCTATATCGCCCTCTAATGCATTTATTAAATATTTATATCTCATGAGATAGACATGGCTGGAATGACAAGTTAATCTGGTTCAGTGATACAGGGCTGAAATGATGAGTGAACTCAGTTCAAAAATGGACTTTGTCCACTAAGATATACTTGGAAATGAGTCTTGACTACTAAGAAATTATTATCTATGATTATGTGTGTATGACACAATGTTTCATGTTTTATGTTATGATTATTAGTATTACATTTCACTACTATGATTTATCCCATGTTATGAATTTATGATCTCTTTTGCAAGTTATGATTTCCAAATGTGATATTCTTATGAATATGTTGTGATAGATATTTCTTTTGTTTACCCTTACCGAGCATTTGAGCTCACCCTTTTGTATGTATTCTTTTCCCCAGTTCAGGAAGAAAGGTATTAAGTAGGATATGCCAAAAAGGGATTCTAGATATGATGAAATAAATGGGAGACAATTCTATTTAGGTTTTCAAGTTTCTAAAGACACTATACCTATATGGTCCTGTCATGTTATTGTTATATTTTGTAATAAGTTTTCTTATATTTTGAATAAATAATAATGTATGTAAAGTATGGGTCGTTATATTTAGTATCATAGGAAAGGTATAGTCAACCATTGGAAACTAGGATGTGAAACCCTTAATAAGAACCCTAATGATAAGTCTAAGCATAGAACACAATCATAGTGTTTTAGAAATTTCTATGAATAACCTATGATAAGACCTTAGGTGTGAAATTTTATTCTTGATTATGTGATTTTCCTATTATGATTAGTGTTTCTCATACTATTCTTATTTGTTTTAGTCAATGGCTAGAACCCAAAGGAACCGTGTTAATTCTGAATGTGATGGGAAATTCAATGATTGTCCCCCTGAGAAACCAAACATTATGGAAGCTGGAATGAAAAATCATATAGCCATGATCACACAACTTTTTCAAGATATGAATCATACAGGACTTCCAAATGATCAAAGGATGGAGAAAAATTCTGTTTAATCCTTCATGAGTCAGCGTCCACCCTCATTCATTGGGTCTTCTGATCCATTTGTTTCTGAACAATGGATTAGTACTACTGAAAAGATATTTTCAATTCTTCAATGTTGTGTACATGATAAACTCATCTTAGCAGTATATCGTTGGGAAGGTGAAGCAGATAAATTGTGGAATCTTATCAAGAATACAAGGAAAAGTTGTGAAATTGAAACCATGGAATGGGATGAGTTAAAGAAATTATTTTTCAATAATTACTTCCCTCGTATTCTTTGAACAAAGATGGAGAAGGTGTTTCTTGAACTGAATAAAAGGATGATGAATCTATTGGTACCTACGAAGAAAATTTTACAAGACTTGCAAGGTACGCTACTGGGATTATTATCCAACCTGAGAGTAAGATCGATAGATTATTTAGTGGCTTAAAACCAAGTCATCAAAGGGCGTTAGCAATAAGGGACTTCATTAGCTATGAAGAAATAAATCGATGTGCTCTCAAGGTTGAGATGGAGATTGGAGTAACCCATTAGTCATATGGGTTTGGTAAGAAGAGGAAAATGGAATTCAAAGGTAAATCTAAAGAGAAAACTGAAAAGAAGATGAGTTTTCCCTTATGCTCAATGTGTGGAAAGAAACATGGAGGGAGTTGTCTTAAAGTGACAAGTAAATGTTTCAAATGTTGAAAAGAAGGTCATCGATCACTTGAATGCTACAATGGTGGGAAGAAGATGTCTAATGATGAGAACAAAGAAAAGGATACACAGAGTGCACATTCTAAACTTCAATGTTACAAGTGCAAGGAAATGGGGCATTATGCTAATCAATTCCCAAATACAAGGGTTTTTTATGATGATCATCCTCAACAAACTGTTAAGGCCAAAGACAGAGGAAAGTCACATGAAATTTCTATCAGCGATGTGGATTATGATAACGAAGTGGTGAAAGGTACACTTACCATCCACTCTAATGTATAAAATGTTTTATTTGATTCTGGATCCACCCACTCTTTTATTTCTGAATAATTTTCGAAGGGTATCACCATATTGCCATAGCATTTAGATATTGACTTAGCTGTGACAACCCCTAATGTCACAACAGTCACATCAAAAGATTACAAATCTTCTCCGATTGAGGTTTGTGGGAAAGTGCTTCCTACATATCTTTTGATACTTCCTATATTATAATTTGATGTGATTCTTGGCATGTATTGGCTTTCTTATATGGAGCTCATGTCAATTTCCAAAGAAGGGAATTCACATTTCATATTCCTGATAAATCTATGATCATCTATCGATGCAAGGATGAATATAACCTTCCAGTGGAAATTTCTTCTATCTTATGGGTCTTGATTCCACTAAATGAAGGTTATTTATCTCAAATGGTTGCAGAGAAACCCATGATTAAGAATATTCCCATTTTACGAGAGTTTTATGATGTCTTTCCGGAGTAATTTTCAGGTCTTCCATGAAATCATGATGTTGATTTTTCAATTGAACTCATACCAGGTGCTATTCCCATTTCAAATACACCTTATAGAATGGCCCCAATTGAGTAGCAGGAATTGAAGAAGCAACTCCAAGAGAATGATGATAAGGAATTCATACACCCTAGTGTGTCACCTTAGGGAGCACCAGTTCTATTTGTTAAGAAGAAACATGGGTCAATGAGACTCTGCATTAATTATTAAGAACATAACAAGATCACTATCAAGAAAAAATATCATCTCCCATGCATTAATGACTTATTTGACCAACTATGTGGAGATCAATACTTTTCCAAGATTGATCTTCGTTCATGGTATCATCAATTAAGGTTCAAAAGGGAGGATATACCAAAGACGATGTTCCGTAGAAAGTATGGACACTATGAATTTATAGTGATGCCATTTGGTCTTACTGATGCCCCCTCTATCTTCATGGATCTTAAGAACAGTGTCTTTAGAGACTATCTTGAGCAGTTTGTGGTAGTCATTATAGATGATATTCTTGTCTATTCAAAGAGCAAGGAAGAACATGAAGATCACTTGATAATTGTATTGAAGACCCTGATAAAGGAGAATATTTATTCCAAATTTACCATGTGTGAATTTTGGCTTCAAAAAGATTCATTATTTGGTCACATAATCTAAAAAGAGGGGATATGTGTGGATCCAGCAAAAACAGAGGTTATCGAAAGATGGTCGAGGCCAACAACAGTAACTGAGATCCAATGGTTTCTTGGTTCGGCTGGATATTATCGATGATATGTGAAATATTTTTCACAATTATCTAATCCACTCACCAGGTGGACTCGAAAAAAAGTTAACTTCGTTTGGACAGAGTAGTGTGAAGATAATTTCAATGAGTTAAAAATAAGGTTATCTAGTGCACCTGTGCTCACACTGCCTCGAAGTGGAGAAAGGGTTGTGATTTACAATGATGCATCCAAGAAGGGACTGGGGTGTGTTCTAATGCAAAATAATATGGTTATAGATTATGCCTCATGATAGTTGAAAATCCACGAACAAAATTATCCAACTCATGATTTGGAGTTAGCTGTTGTAATATTTTCATTAAATATTTGGAGGCATTATATTTATGGAGAAAGGTGTGATATTTACTCTGATCATAAAAGTTTAAAGTATATTTTCACACAAAAGGAGCTAAATATGAACCAAAGAAGGTGGTTGGAGTTGATTAAGTATTACGACTGCTCAATTCATTATCACCCTGGGAAAGAAAACAAGGTGGCAGATCCATTAAGTTGACAAGACCATGCTAGCTTATCCATTATGAGGATCACAAAATATACAATATTTTGGGATTTACAAAGGATGGATCATGGAATTATAATGTAAGGGGAAAAATATTATCTTTCTCAAATGAATATTCAACCATATTTATATGTGAAGAATAAAGAGGATCAAAAATAAGACATAGAGTTACAAAAGAAGGTGAGAAATGTTCATGAATTAAACCTTGATTCTGATGGGATAATAAGGTTCAGGAATCGGGTTTGTGTTCCTCCCATCCCAGAATTAAAGAAGGAGCTATATGATGAGGCTCATAGTTGTTCATTCAATTTTCATCTTGGAAGCAAAAAGATGTATAGGGACCTGAAAGAGTACTTCTGGTGGGATGGCATGAAAAGATATGTTGCTGAATATGTCTCTCGATTCTTGGTTTGTCAACAAGTTAAAGGTGAGAGACAGATTTCTAAAGGGATGTTACAACAATTACCCATACCGGAATGGAAATAGGAAAACATCACTATGGAATATTTCACCGGACATCCTAAAACATCCAAAGGAAATAATGCTATCTAGGTCATAGTTGATTGTCGTATGAAGTCAGCACACTTCATTGAAATTAGAGAGGAGTTCTATCTAGATCAGCATGCCATGATATATGTAAAGGATGATGTAAGATTACATGGATTAGCACTTTCCATTATATCTAATCAGGATCCAAGGGTTACCTCAATGTTTTGGTGAAGCCTTCAGCATACTCTGGATATAGTGTTAAGTTTCATCACTTCTTATCATCCTCATATAGTAGTTCAAACTGAGTGAACAATTCAAACTCTAGAAGATATGTTAAGAGCTTGCTCTATGGATTTCAAGGGAGGTTGGGATCAACACATATATTTGGTGGAATTTTCTTATAATAAAATATTTCCCTCCAGTATTCAGATCGCTCCTTATGAATATCTCTATGGAATGAAATGGCGGACTCCAACTTGCTGGGATGAAGTTGGGGAAAGAAAGATATTAGGACCTGACCTTCTTGATAAGATGGTAGAAAATGCCAGATCTATTCAACAACACATTAGAGAAGCTCAGAGTCAACAAAGAAGTTATGCCGACAACCGAAGAAAAGACCAAGAGTTTGAAGTGGGTGATAAAGTGTTCTTACGAATATCTCCTTGGAAGAGAGTAATGAGATTTTGAAATATAGGAAAGATGAACCCTAGGTATATTGGTCCTTTTTAAATAATGGATCGTGTTGGGAAGGTAGCTTACCGATTGGAGATTCCACCAAATATCTCTCAAGTTCACGATGTGTTCCATGTATCTCTCCTGATAATGTACATACCTGATCCTTCACATGTACTCAGCTCAGAAGTTATACAGCTGGAGCAAGATCTTTATTTTAAAGAACAACTGATAAAGATTCTGGATTGTGGCAAACAAGTTCTATGGAACAAGACCACTCGCTTAGGAAAATTTTTATAGAGGAACCACCAATTAGAAGAAGCTACATAGGAACTTGAGGATTTGATGAGAAAGAGGTATCCTCATCTGTTTGTTAAAATGATTTATTTGATTCTGGATCCACCCACTCTTTTATTTCTGAATAATTTTCGAAGGGTATCACCATATTTCCATAGCATTTAGATATTGACTTAGCTGTGACAACCCCTAATGTCACAACAGTCGCATCAAAAGATTACAAATCTTCTCCGATTGAGGTTTGTGGGAAAGTGCTTCCTACATATCTTTTGATACTTCCTATATTATAATTTGATGTGATTCTTGGCATGTATTGGCATTCTTATATGGAGCTCATGTCAATTTCCAAAGAAGGGAAGTCACATTTCATATTCCTGATAAATCTATGATCATCTATCGATGCAAGGATGAATATAACCTTCCAGTGGAAATTTCTTCTATCTTATGGGTCTTGATTCCACTAAATGAAGGTTATTTATCTCAAATGGTTGCAGAGAAACTCATGATTAAGAATATTCCCATTTTACGGGAGTTTTATGATGTCTTTCCGGAGTAATTTTCAGGTCTTCCATGAAATCATGATGTTGATTTTTCAATTGAACTCATACCAGGTGCTATTCCCATTTCAAATACACCTTATAGAATGGCCCCAATTGAGTAGCAGGAATTGAAGAAGCAACTCCAAGAGAATGATGATAAGGAATTCATACACCCTAGTGTGTCACCTTAGGGAGCACCAGTTCTATTTGTTAAGAAGAAACATGGATCAATGAGACTCTGCATTAATTATTAAGAACATAACAAGATCACTATCAAGAAAAAATATCATCTCCCATGCATTAATGACTTATTTGACCAACTATGTGGAGATCAATACTTTTCCAAGATTGATCTTCGTTCATGGTATCATCAATTAAGGTTAAAAAGGGAGGATATACCAAAGACGATGTTCTGTAGAAAGTACGGACACTATGAATTTATAGTGATGCCATTTGGTCTTACTGATGCCCCCTCTATCTTCATGGATCTTAAGAACAGTGTCTTTAGAGACTATCTTGAGCAGTTTGTGGTAGTCATTATAGATGATATTCTTGTCTATTCAAAGAGCAAGGAAGAACATGAAGATCACTTGATAATTGTATTGAAGACCCTGATAAAGGAGAATATTTATTCCAAATTTACCATGTGTGAATTTTGGCTTCAAAAAGATTCATTATTTGGTCACATAATCTAAAAAGAGGGGATATGTGTGGATCCAGCAAAAACAGAGGTTATCGAAAGATGGTCGAGGCCAACAACAGTAACTGAGATCCAATTTTTTCTTGGTTCGGCTGGATATTATCGATGATATGTGAAAGATTTTTCACAATTATCTAATCCACTCACCAGGTGGACTCGAAAAAAAGTTAACTTCGTTTGGACAGAGTAGTGTGAAGATAATTTCAATGAGTTAAAAATAAGGTTATCTAGTGCACCTGTGCTCACACTGCCTCGAAGTGGAGAAAGGGTTGTGATTTACAATGATGCATCCAAGAAGGGACTGGGGTGTGTTCTCATGCAAAATAATATGGTTATAGATTATGCCTCATGATAGTTGAAAATCCACGAACAAAATTATCCAACTCATGATTTGGAGTTAGCTGTTGTAATATTTTCATTAAATATTTGGAGGCATTATATTTATGGAGAAAGGTGTGATATTTACTCTGATCATAAAAGTTTAAAGTATATTTTCACACAAAAGGAGCTAAATATGCACCAAAGAAGGTGGTTGGAGTTGATTAAGTATTACGACTGCTCAATTCATTATCACCCTGGGAAAGCAAACAAGGTGGCAGATCCATTAAGTTGACAAGACCATGCTAGCTTATCCATTATGAGGATCACAAAATATACAATATTTATGGAATTACAAAGGATGGATCATGGAATTATAATGTAAGGGGAAAAATATTATCTTTCTCAAATGAATATTCAACCATATTTATATGTGAAGAATAAAGAGGAACAAAAATAAGACATAGAGTTACAAAAGAAGGTGAGAAATGTTCATGAATTAAACCTTGATTGTGATGGGATAATAAGGTTCAGGAATCGGGTTTGTGTTCCTCCCATCCCAGAATTAAAGAAGGAGCTATATGATGAGGCTCATAGTTGTTCATTCAATTTTCATCTTGGAAGCAAAAAGATGTATAGGGACCTGAAAGAGTACTTCTGGTGGGATGGCATGAAAAGAGATGATGCTGAATATGTCTCTCGATTCTTGGTTTGTCAACAAGTTAAAGGTGAGAGACAGATTTCTAAAGGGATGTTACAACAATTACCCATACCGGAATGGAAATAGGAAAACATCACTATGGAATATTTCACCGGACATCCTAAAACATCCAAAGGAAATAATGCTATCTAGGTCATAGTTGATTGTCGTATGAAGTCAGCACACTTCATTGAAATTAGAGAGGATTTCTCTCTAGATCAGCATGCCATGATATATGTAAAGGATGATGTAAGATTATATGGATTAACACTTTCCATTATATCTAATCAGGATCCAAGGTTTACCTCAATGTTTTGGTGAAGTCTTCAGCATACTCTGGATATAGTGTTAAGTTTCATCACTTCTTATCATCCTCATACAGTAGTTCAAACCGAGTGAACAATTCAAACTCTAGAAGATATGTTAAGAGCTTGCTCTATGGATTTCAAGGGAGGTTGGGATCAACACATATATTTGGTGGAATTTTCTTATAATAATATATTTCCCTCCTGTATTCAGATCGCTCCTTATGAATATCTTTATGGAATGAAATGGCGGACTCCAACTTGCTGGGATGAAGTTGGGGAAAGAAAGATATTAGGACCTGACCTTCTTGATAAGATGGTAGAAAATGCCAGATCTATTCAACAACACATTAGAGAAGCTCATAGTCAACAAAGAAGTTATGCCGACAACCGAAGAAAAGACCAAGAGTTTGAAGTGGGTGATAAAGTGTTCTTACGAATATCTCCTTGGAAGAGAGTAATGAGATTTTGAAATAAAGGAAAGTTGAACCCTAGGTATATTGGTCCTTTTTAAATAATGGATTGTGTTGGGAAGGTAGCTTACCGATTGGAGATTCCACCAAATATCTCTCAAGTTCACGATGTGTTCCATGTATCTCTCCTGATAATGTACATACCTGATCCTTCACATGTACTCAGCTCAGAAGTTATACAGCTGGAGCAAGATCTTTATTTTGAAGAACAACTGATAAAGATTCTGGATTGTGGCAAACAAGTTCTATGGAACAAGACCACTCGCTTAGGAAAAGTTTTATAGAGGAACCACCAATTAGAAGAAGCTACATAGGAACTTGAGGATTTGATGAGAAAGAGGTATCCTCATCTGTTTGTTAAAATGTGACGAATTTTGAGGGAGAAATTCATTTTAAGTTGGTAAAATGTAAGACCCGATAATTTTATGAGAAGTATTTTCTTTTTATGTTATATACATCATCAAAGGAACCTATCACTTCAAAAAACACTAGATTGGCTTACATTACATGCGATCATGACCTTCCTCGATAGCTTTCATTGTATGCAATACCGAGTTTCGCTAAACAATGATATAATATTAAAATATTATTAAAACTAGCTGTTATGAATAGTAATACCCACTTTTTGAAATTTTATAAATTTTATCATTCAAAATGGACATCATTTTTGGATTCAGATTATCAAAATTAGCCTAGGGTGAATTTTTTGTATTTTTATGAAAACTTTCAAATTTTCATGAATTGTGAAAACACTGGGTTACGATTTAAAAACCGAATTTTTATTTAAATAATTATTTATTTTATTTAAATTTATTTTACGTCAAAATTGATACATAATACCTATATACGTTCAATGTAATTCATTTGAGTCTTTTAATAATAATTTTAGATATATAAAAATTTTATTGAACTTTTCACCACCTTTTACCCACCTCCTAGGAGAATTTGAAAATATACATAAAACTTAATTTTACCACATATGTGAGTTGAATTTAGAAAATACGAGAGACATGGTTAATATCTTGGAATAAAATTTGGTTCCATAAGATAAAAATAATTTTTGGTGAATAGTAACTTTTTTACTTTTATTTATCACGGTTAAAAGTAAATAGGGTAATTAAGGGTAGAAATGATATTATTATTACCCTAACACATGTCCTAATTCTATTGGATAAGTTTAATTCGACCAAAAACAACCTTAGGAATGAAATATGACCATTTAGGTCCACTTGGATCAGATTATGACATTTAATATTATTTTATTTAAAGAAGAGTTAAAATAGATAAATTTAAAGTTTAATAACTAAAACATTTTTAATATAGGGTTATAAAATGATAAATTAGACAATAAATATTAATTATAAAGATAAAAAGATTTCCTATATAATTTTATTTTATTTATAATTTTTAGACTTTAAATTATTTAATTTATTTATGTCACAATGATGATGCAGTAATTACCTTGTTAAGGAAATATTTACAAAATTGTTATTATAAATACCCAAATAAATGTAATTTGAGACTTTTTATGAATTAAAATAATTTTATAGGTCAATATGACATATTAGTATTGGTTTAATTAACTTTTTTGGTACTAGTAATTCTTTTATGATTTTCACAGAAATCAATTACCATATAGTGTCAAATTGACATAAAATAGTTTTTAAAAGAAATATTATATTATTAATTATTACATTTTTCCTAAAAATATAAGGATGAGACAAATGACAAATATAATGTTATATATATTAATAATTGACCACTTGGTGTTCTTTTGGCTTTTTATTGTATGTTTATTAACCATATAGTGTAAGAAAACAAGAAGACCTGGTAAAAGTTAAATTATTTAACGTAGAGTTAAATCTAAATGATGAGGTTAAAATAGTAACCTAAACTTTTATTAAATATATTGGTTGAGATTATTTAGACTCATACCCACCTTAGATTCTAAATAAGTCAATTTTAAGCTATTAAAAACCGAATATGACTTTATTATAAAAACTTTTTTAAGTGTTTTCTAAAGTGCCCCTCTCCTCCCTTATAAAAGGACACCTCCTCCCTCTACTCTTTACACAAAATAGAGCATTAGAGCACGGAAAAACCCTGCCAATTTCCCTGCTCAACATCCCTTGTAATACTCTATAGGTTTTGGTCTTCTTCAAAGACCATCTTTAGTTCCCTAATAGGAGGTTAAGAAGAGGTGCTTCAAAGAAGAGGTATTGTCTGTTACCGATTCATTCAACTTTATTTCTTATTCTACTTCCTCTTCTTTAGTTATATCAGTATGAAGTAATAACATCAGTATCACTCATATACAGATATGTTATTATAAATATTAAACAACCCTATTTCACCTTTTATCCATCCTACGGAAAATTAAATCACTGCGCGTGCATACGTACAAAATACCGTCTCTACGTCGTGGTGTAATTTGTTTTCCACCACCGCCATACTTGGATGTGTATAATGGTGTAAAGAAAAACTATATATTATTATTTTAAAGTGGTATTTATTCTGAAATATTATACATACACTTCAAAAGAATTTCATGATCACGGGAACGATATCATCGCTCATGTGTACGTACGGCCTACTGTCTCCACGATGTGATGCGACTCATTCTACCTGATCTTAAAAGCATAATGATTATATAAATTAATTGAAAGAATAAATATGATATATATTACACTAATACCATTCTGGAAATGAGGTATTTGTAACCTAAAATAAATAATAAGAATTTATTCGACCAAGCACGCATAAGAACAAAAGAGCAATAAACACACGAATAACAAGTAGCAATGGAATATTATTACTACGAAACTAAGAATATGACCATATATGATATCATAAAAATAATTATGATTCTTTAATAAGACGATAACATTATTTAAATAATTATACAGGAGATTCGGACACATGCGAAGCAAATCAGACCTAAGGTATGGGAAAATCTCGCAATCACATTTTTATCCGAGATTGTTTATACTTCAGAATTTACTGGGGAATATTTATCATCCACATCCATGTTTCCTCAATATGTAATATTATTTCTATCCTCCTAAATATTTTTAAATTCAATTTTACCCTTATGTGAGTTTTTAGTAAAAGATATGAAAGGAATCTTTTGTCTTTTGTAGTACGAGGTACTTTTTTGACTTTTCCGGTTAAAGTACGAGAAGAATGTTTTTCTTTAACTTATACGTCATGAATGTATTTATAGAAAATTATTTCCATGAAGCTTACTTTACAAGTTTTCAAGTTTATTTTTAATCATATTTTTTAGTTTAAAATTATATGACATGTTAAGAAAGGAAAAAATTATTTTTGTAGTAGAAAGGATATTTTCCTCAATAATGAAGTTCAAGTGTTATTATCAAAATTATCTTCCATCTAATATAATACAGGGTTATGTTTCTATCCTTAATTTTTAAAATTTATTTGATTATGTAATTATGGAATTATTTTTATGATGCCCTTTTTCTTATGTGGATTATGTTATGATGGCATGATGTTTAAGAATCCCATTTTTATTACATGGGTTATGCTATACTTTATGATTTTGTGGCACACATAAGAATGGTTTGATTAGGAGATGGGTGGGACCTATATCTTACTCAAATGAATAGGGTAAAGATTTATATATCATGATATAGACATGGCTAGAATGGAAGGTTAATCTGGCTCAGTGATACAAGACTGAAATGAGGAGTGAACTTTATTTAGAAATGGAATTTGTCTGCTAAGATAGTCTTGGCAATGAATCTTGACTACTAAGAACTGATTATCTATGATTATTTGTGTATTCCACAATGTTTCATGTTTTATGTTATGATTATTGGGATTACATTTCACTACTATTATTTATCCCATGTTATGAAATTATGATCTCTTTTTCAGGATATGATTTCTAAAATGTTATATTCTTATGAATATGAGGTGATTGATATTTCTTTTGTTTACCCTTACTGTGAATTTGATCTCACCCTTTTGTATGTTTTCTTTTACCCAGGTCAGGAAGAAGGTTAATAAGTAGGATATGACAAAAGGGGATTCTAGATATGATGAAATAAATGGGAGACAATGCAATTTATGTTTTCCAATTTCTAAAGACACTACACCTATACAGTCCTTTCATGGTTTTGTTATATGTTGTAATAAGTGTGCTTCAATTTTGAAGTAATAATAATGTATGTAAAGTAGGGGTCATCATATGCAATACCATAAACTATTAATAACTAGACAATTCGAAACTAAATATTTTATACATGAATTATTGAACAAAGGGATGGAAAAAATAGATGCATATACAATTACATAAAACTTTTTGGTTCCAAGTATAGAAGTAAAGAAAATAGATGACACGATAAATCATCTATCCATTCATAAAATTGAATCTTTATCATTAATTATGAACCATCATTGTCATATTCTAGGGTATATATTTGCAATAATGATAAAATGAAACAGATTTTTTCTTCTCAATATAAAATCATATATATCATTTTTTTGTGATAGCTAGTTCTTAAATTGGAATATGTGGTAGCAAACAATTCCATGGTTACAATGTTTTATGAGGATCATTGGAATTTATAACAAGCAAGTAATTTGACAATTACATCATCTATAGATCAATTAATGCATTATAAATAGTAGAATCATCTATCCTTGCATAAGAATTAGACATGGAAGAGAAGAAATGCGATCTCCCCGAAAAGGCCACTGATGTTACAGTAGTTTTCAACTACTGAGTGGTTTTAATCTATGATAAGATATACCGCTATGATTTCCAAAATATGGTTTAAAAATAACATGAAAGACTCATTTAACTCTTCATAATTAAATATGGAAGAAGTATTACTAAGAGAATAAAGATTCATATGCAAGCCAAATTCTTAAATTGGAAGAACCAAATAGGGCTCCACAAGAGAAAATATTGAAGTGGTAGCAGCTCGGCTCTCAGAGAGATGTTAATTTTTTATATATTGACAACTTCAACATCACACTAAAAAATATCATTTATACTTTCCCCAAATCAGCTAGCCTACACCCCTATGCTAGAGTAATTTTAGTGGGAGATGATAATATTTTCCAAACCACCTAAATAACAAATCTGGAAAGAATATTTATGAATCCTTACCATTGCTCATATTTAAGACGTTATTTAAAAGTAAATACCATGTAATGAAAAACCTGCTCCAAAGAGTAAGTCCAACAACCACCATTAGAAGGATTATAATATCTATAAAAGATATAATATAATAAAACAAGATCCGAAGTGGGGGCTTTAAAAATAGATACAAAGATATTTTTTGAAAATCTTTAAATATGAAGAACAAAATACTCTAAGAGGTTGACTAATTTCTCAAATTTCCAATTTACCGATCCATTGAGTTTTAAAAAATACACCTGTAGAAAATTTTATTCAATATAGTTTCCAAAACACATGATCTAATGGATAAATTAAAAGATAAAATAAATGTATAAGATTGTTATGTTAAGAGTTGACTTTGAAATAGCCTTAGTTGGTGTTACAGTCTTATTGGAAAATAATAACCGTATACTTCTAGGATCATCCACATTAAAAGGATATGAACCCCTTATATTAGCCACATTAATCTAATAGTAAAAAACATTACATGTAAGAAAAATTAACAAACAAAACAAAAATCAATATAGAACATTCTCAAAATGTACTAATGAGCAAAGAAACATATCTGCATAATAAGAGAAGGGGATAATATAGGGTAGATATTTCGAAATTTATTGTAACTAAAAAAGTATAGAGTTTTATATATTTAGATACCAATCAATTTTACGATCTTGAGCAATAATTTCAAAAAATGAAAGTATTGCATCAGCTAATGTTGTTTGCATAGAAGCAAACCTACACAAAATAACATGCAGCACAAATGGTGAAAAAAGAAACAGTTCATGGGATCTAGAGGCATAATAAATAATTTTAAAAAGTTCAGGGGAAACAATGAACAGTCAGTCTGATAAAAAAGTAGAAATAATAGTCTTCCCAAAAGTAGTCTCTACTTAAGTGACTTTATATTATAATTGGATACTATTAGGGTAATTTAATTCAATTCTTAGTATTAATGAAATAATGGAATATTATGTTTATCATTTTTTAGCCATGGACTTTTAGTTATTAATTGATCATGGATTCTTTTATGAAATTTCTTCTTAAGGAGCTGAGTTCACCTAGACATGATATATTGATAATATAAGTAAGTCTACTTGGATTGATAAGGCTTTTATTTCCCTCAATATTCTTGATATAGATTCTTTATTATGTTATATAGCTCATCATAGTGTTTACTCAAATCACCCCCAACTTATATTGTGTTTATCCACTAATGAAATGATACACGTTATCCCTTTTAAATTAAAAAATGCTTGGATACATTTTAAAACATTTAGTGAAATTATATAATATAAATGGATGAGGATATTTGAAGGAAATGATTTCTATAGTCACATGTTAAAACTTAAATCTACAAAATATTTTCTCAATGGATGGACTGGGGATATATTCACCAAATTTAATGAGGAAATCAAGAATTTTGTGAATGATATTTTGAAATGTCAAAACAGTTTATCTAACCTCGATACCCCCTCATATGATGAATTTATACTGAAATATGAAATTAATGAGCTTATTCTTACTCATGAGAGAAATTATTATAAATTATATTCATTTAATATTGTTCAAATATGGTGATATAAACACTATATTTCTACACATAATGAATAATAAAATAAGGAATATAAAATATATCACTATCATTACGGTGAATAGATGTACTCTTAATGGTAGAAACACTATATTTTTGTACAGGTTATTCAATAATATTTTAGACTATAATTACTTCCTTTTGGAAAAAACCCCCAATTAATAACCATTATTCCAACAGTTTAACATTCCCATGATGTTGGTGACAATAAGTCTATAACTAAGAAAAATAATATTCACATCCTCATTAGTAAGGTGACTATTATAAGATTGGGGGTAATAGTAAGTTCCATTGTTTCTCCAAATTAGTTGGTGCTATACATGGAAGTGAGGATTATTTATATACTAACTCTGAATGTGTGAATATATTATAGAGGAGATCCAAGCCTAGAAATATTGATTTAAATATTTTCATCTCTGAAGCTTTTGACACTCTTAGCTAGGATTTCACATTTCAATCCCATGACAGTTTGGCTTCTCAACAAGATTTATTATACTTATTCAAGACCTTATCTATATATCAAAACCATATTTAATTATTAATGGTTCTCACAAATGATAGTTTTTTCATACCTAATTGGTGATAAAGGGAGATCCCCCCGTATATTGTTTCTTTGGAATTATCTGGGATTAATATATAAAATGCCTCCTAAAAGACAAATATTCTCGGGATTTGTCACCAGTTAAGGCCACTAGAATGAAAAGATCACCCACCCACTTTTTTTATGTTGATGAAATTATCATTTTTCTAAATATGACGACCGATCATTTTCATTCATCAAGGTTACTTTCGATCATTTAGAATATGTCTCAAGATAAGCCATTAGTTGGAGGAAATATATGCTTTATTAAAACAAGGACATGCCTAGTTCCAAGAGGAATCAAATTATTAAATACTATGGAGTTATGGTTGGAATAATTCCTTTAACCTAGCTTTCTTAACAATTTTATAAATTTCTTCATCGTATCATCAAAATTTATTTTAATATAGACAATATGGAATAACATTATTACTATAGATGAACAATTTTCTTTATTTGATCTTCATATTACCTCAATTTCCCTGATCTATATTAATCCACAGGATGATTGTCATCATTTCTTTCCAAAATGTCACATATGAAATGATGATGTCACGAGAATGCATGAATTTAATAAGATTAGGTCTAGTGAATTTAAATGTTCTTCGCCTTCACATGTTTCACCAATCATCATCTCCCATCCCCTTAAGGGTCTTATTCTCACCAAAAACGCAAAAAAGTTAATTAATCAAAATATAGGAGGATATGGGAGAGGTGAAGGATACAGAAAAAAAAAATTAATGCCTCATCATGTGTTAAAATAAAATATATGTCAACCCTTTTAGGTTGAGTTTGGTAACACATATTGAAAAGTCCTTCCAGAACTTATCACCTATGTTAAATGCTTGTGTATGAGTATTTCTAGATTTCCTACTGAAAAATATTTTTGTGTCGCTTATTTAAGGATCTGTTTGATAACACATGTGAAACTGATTACAACACTTATTTCTTGTGAATAACAGTTTGAGAAATAGATAAAACATAGCTTATGTTTTTAAACTACTTATCAGAAGTGGTGTGTTGTAATCACTCTATTAAGAAGCCTTAACTAAGCATAGATGATGTACTCTTCTTTTCGAATAACACCTCATATATAAGGGATGATAATGATACCCACCAAATAGTTGACTAAAATTCAAGGGTAGGGTTAAGTGATACTTGAATATATTTATTTACCCAAAACCCCACCCTAAAGAATCATACATTGGGTGGGATTTATTCTATTATGGTGCAGTAAAGATATATTGTTAAAATACTAATCAAAGATGAGAATAAAATGACTTCCAAACATTCCTTGATCTTAAATCAATTGCATGTTTAAGTTTTATGTCTGTACTCACCCGTAATTATCACGTCCTCAACTCCTCTTTCATGGATAAACCTCAAGAACCTCTCTCCAGGAAGATCTCTCCCTCTTCTATTTGATAGTAATGGTGAAATTAAAGGCCAACTCCTTGCATCATTTAGCATCAAGAGAAAATGAAATTTAGAAGATAATGATCATGAAATTATATTTTCATCGGTACTGAAATAAATGTTCCCATAAATTCCATCATAATAAGAAAATAAAATGAACAGCATATCATTTTCATGAGAGAGAAAATTTGGACCCATGATAATTAGAATCAGTGGGTATGTTTCATATTGATTAATTAATGAATAATGAATCACTTTAATAGTTCTGAAATTAGAATATATTGTAGGAATATTTGTTATGATGAGCTATTACAGTAAAAAGGTATTGATATCTGTGATTAGTAATACTAAAAAACATGGGTATTCACCAACTGAAGTGGTTTTTGATGGCGAAAAATATGCTCAATGTATAAATATAGTAATATGATCAATAACCAGCCTAAAAATGACATAATATATTTTCTCCTAAATCTATATACACAACACAGTGAGGGAATTATTGACCTATGTGTAAACAACATTCAATAAGGTTTAATTAATCAGACTTAATTAAATAATTTATATTCAAAATATAGTATGGTATTATTAATTAATTGAAAATAAATTTTCACATTAAGAAAAAAGAGCATGAATAAAGGGTTAAGTGAAAAAAGAAAAGTAGATTTTCCCAATTGGTGGTAATAAAGGGTATGAATAAAGGGCCCATTCAAACCCTAAATATTGAATAGTTGTGTAGAGTAACACTAGAAAATAAATACCTATACAGAAAAACCTGAAATTGGTTATTCATCTGAAATAAATGTTTTTTTATCAATTGACACAATTTTGGAGTGGGTAGATCCTTGAAAATCATCATTGATTGTAGAGGTATGGACGAACGATCACTAAATATAGTACTAATTGAATATGAAAGCAGATTTCATGAAGGATTAACTGCAAAAATATTTATAGAAAGTGTAGGGGTCGACTTGCATAGATCCCTGTCATGGTCGTTTTCAGTTCGGCTGACGCACCGATTAGAGGAGGAACTCTAGAAGAACGGGTGGAGGAGAGGGATGCATGATGAAGTGGATGGGAGGGATCACATGAGGGATCGTGGAACTGAATGGAGAATCTAGCAATGATTGAATGAGGGAGAATTGAATGATCAGTGGCAAGGGATAAGGGTTTTGAGGGTGGGAGATGAGTCATGATCAGGGAGGGGATTTTTGGTAGGGGATGATTAGAGATGAGGGAGATGATTTGTGATAATAGAGGGGATTCAAGGTGGTGAATAAACCACGATGAGGGACATGAGTCACGATAAGGGAGGAATCATTTGAGGAACTGTTTCCATAAGCACAATTTTTTCATTTCATTATCTATGCTAAAACCATTATTTTCTAATAATTATGGCTATATCATAACCTATAGACAGGGATCAACTAAACTATGGCTATAGGTATGTGGCTATAGTTTATTTTTCTAGTAGTGTAGTCCACTGTACACACAGATGGTGACTGCGTACCCCATTTGATAGAATTAAGTGATTTTTTATTTTGTATCATTAAAATAATAACTTATTAATATATTTATTGTAAAGAGGTTATTATAAAAAATTATATGAAAAAAATAAAATTTTTAGAGAAGAATTAAAAATTGTATGTTGATGAATGACACCACTTCTTCGGGTAACTCCTTTCAGTTTGAATCAAATACCTCCATTGGTTTCCTTTCTACCAAAATTTAGTAGTATTGGATTCGAGGATTGATTTTGGGATGTGATTAGGGTGTATTTTTTATGATACTTATGTCTTGAGAGGTTTGAATAATTGGGGAGAGTGAGTGCCTTTAGAAGTGGAGGAGAAGTGTCATTTTTTGTAATTACCCGAATATAAACACTACTGGGAGGTCACCCTTACATCATGTGCCTCCAATAATAAATTATTCTAGATCCAATAGTATATATTGTCAAAATATTTCAAGAAAATGGTTTTTGTAAAAAAACATTATGTAATTTGGGCACTTAATATTAATCGTTAACCACTGGGTAAGAAATATTTTACCTTAATCATTGTAATAAATTTTAGTTTATTTCACTAATGTTTTAGGTAAAAAACTAAATTAACTTAAATTGAAATTATAAATTATTCTTATTCCAACTATGGAATGTATTTTATAAAATTCCAACTATATAAGTGTCATAATAAAATTTATAACTAATCTCGTGGAGGGAATGGGAATGTTGGATTTCAAAGTAAAAATATTCAAATGTTGAATATGTTTTTATATCCAAATTAAATATTTGAAAAATAGAAATGAACTAAATATTATTAATAGAATTATAATTGTACTATATTTACTGGAAAACAAATTCAAACTATAATTTAACAATATAAATTATTTAGATGAAAAGTGAGTTTTCAATTAATATCGAATATTTATTCAATATTCATAAAAAATGAAACATCATAGAAAAATAAAAAATACCCTTAAGTTAATTTATAAATTATTATATGTAATAATAAGTTTACATTTTCAAATAAAATTGTCAAAATTGTCAAAATTTATTTTTTATACAAATGTTACATTAAATGAGTGCCAAACTAACTCTTATAAAAAAGCGTTATATGCTTAAAATCGGATTTTTGCCATATTTTATGCCTATAGAACTTGTTGGATTAATTGAAAAATATTTTTCTAAATATAAAACATATAAATGTAAATAATATATTTTACTAATAGTGTTTAATTTAATTTCTATATATAAAACAACTTTTTGGGCAAGAAAAATTTTATCATAAAATACATCCTTTAAATTCCATTATTTTTTATTTTCATTTGTAATTAATATTTTACCAAAAAATTCAATTTATAAACATTTTAAACCATATTATCATAATTTAGTTAATATTATTATTTCCCACAATTCTAATGGATATGTGATAAATATCATGTTAAATAATAATATTAATTGTATACTGTTATCATGTAAAACTCAAACTTGCATGTAACAGAAGCCATCAATGAAAATTGACTTTGTATGGAATGAAAGATAAACATTTTTTTGTATGTAACGTAAGATAACCTATTTATTTCATGTAAATAACATATCAAAATATTTTAATTAATTTTAAATAACATATTCCTAAAAAATTCTGTTTGTTATAAGGATTCATAATAAAAATTTAATTATTACATTATAATGTTAAATATTAAAAAGAAACATGATCAAAAAGGATTATGTATCATACCAGAAATTATAATCATATTTTTTTAATTTAAATGAATTGATCCATTCCTAAAAAAATAATTTTTAAAAATAATGAATGTTTTATGATGTAATCAAATAAATATTATTAAGCAGAATATTTTACACTATACAATAAAACATATGTTTTTTATAAATATAATTTTTTGATTATTTTTATAATAAATCAAATTTTAATATATAGGATCATAAAATTATAATTATTTTTTATTAATTGAAAATTATAATTAAATTTAATAACATTTAAATATATAAAATAAATTGGATGAAAAATATATTGTCAAATAAAATTTTATTATCCATATTATTAAAATTTTTAATTATATGATTAAAGTGTAAATATTAAAAAAATATTGAAAATAAATTAAATAATTTATAATTTATATAAAATGATTTAAAAAATTTATATAAATAAGTATTCTTTTACATTATTAAATTAATGTAGTATATTTTTATATTCTAAATGTATTAATTACATAAAATAAAATGAAATGATGAAATATAGTGATCAATCGTATTATAAAAAATGAAAACATGATATAAAAAATCGATAAATGGACTTGAGGGTTTATGTTTGACATGAGCTCAATGAAAAGGGGGACCGGGTCTCACATCGTGTGGATGACTGGTGAATGAGAGACTAATTGATGGTTTAATATTCATAGGATCCGCGAGTCCTATGTTGGAGTTCATGAAGAAATTTAGTATTGAGGGTGGACCTAAAATCCAATCGAGTCCTGGTCGCTGATGAACCAAGATATTTTGAAGATAATCTGAGAAAATTAAAGAAGGTTCATTGCAGTTAGGGTTTTGATCATCGATGAGGTAGTTATATCTTATTTCTATTGTCTATATATTTAATTAAGTATGTGTTTAATGAATGAGTAATTATAAAATAAGCTCAAAAATTATATATTTATTTGATTTCATGCAGTTGTTTCTTCTTTTGATATATACTTTTGGTTGATATTTTGAATTTTCTTCATTCTAGTGTGATTTGTTTCTATGGTGTTGATATTTAATACATATATTGTTTCAAAAATGGTTTGTTTTAATACATTTAAATTAATTTGAATTCTTTCATTGTTGGTTCGATGCATTGAATCTGCTATTGTCATTTCTATTCACCTAAATTTGGATATCACGGATCCACACAACATTTGTATAGAATTCATTTAATAATTTAAAATAAATTATCACATATCATACACATTTAACTCTATGATTGTCCCTATTTAGATAAAGACCCCCCATTCATCATTTTTTATCCATTAATCCAGGTGTATAAAAACATATACATCATCTCTATCATTTTTTTATTAACTTTAATGGAAGCAATAACATATCCTTACAAGTTGAAATAAAATAATCTCTTATTTTATCATGCTAAGTTTATAAAAGGTGAGTGAGGAGAAGCATTCAAAAAATAAAAGCTGGGACGAGAGTTTGGGAAAGGCACATCCCAACCTTTTCTGCATTTTCTATCTAAGGAAGAATGAGTGAACATGAGAAAGAGAAAGAAACCTTCTTCTTTAATTTCATCTCCTTTCTAGGTTGTATGATATTTGGAAATCACCTTCCCCTTTTCCCAAACATTGATAGTTGGCTAATCGTTTAATGTATGAGACTATTTTAAATACAAATATTATTTTTAATATGTTTTTATTATAAGGGAAAATATTTTTTAAAACATTTATTTTTATATTTGTAATGGATATTGTAAACATTTCATCATTAAAATAAATAATTTTCAAAATCAGTTAATATTTTAGTTTTAAATTTTGATCTTCATAATTTTCAATTTAATTATGGTATTTTATTTTATTTCTAATAATTCTCTTATGAAAAATATATGTCATTAAGATTAAAATTTCCAAATATACATTTATCATATTATCATAAAATAATTTATTTGGTTTAAAGATATTTTATTCTATATGAAGTCAAAAGGGATTTTATAATTAATTAAACATTATTATTTTCAATAAAACCATCTTCTATTTTTAAAATATTGTAAATTGTTTTATTTTCAAAGTTATTGTATTGATATTTTTGTAATAAAAATAACGATATTTGTTAATTCGTGAAATCATTTGATTTTTATTATTTATAGTTTTAAATAAATATAACTATAATTTAATATGTGTAAGGTGAATATAAAATCATGGATTTTATTTACAAGTTATGGCCATCATCTTAACTCATCACATGTCATGAATTTATGCCCTGGTATTATTAATCATTTACCTGTATGTGTTTTGAAAAAAAAATTCCTTTATATTAAATAATTACAAATAATGTTTTGTTTATGTAATATATTGATGACAATTAATCATTCATTAAAAATTAAATTTCAATGAGATTTGGATGTTCCAAATATATCCAAAGTGTTTTGTAATATATATATATAAACATATATATAATTATATGAATATGATTCTGTGGAATTTTAATACAAAAAACCAAATGAAAATATATATATATGATAAATGCAATCTTAAACTATTTTTATATACCTCACACATGAGCATGGAAAATATGGTAGGTAAATGGGAATAAACCCAACCCTAGGAAAGTGGGTAAGTCCATGATAGTCTTAAATGTTTCAAGTGGCCATATAGTTTTTTTTCAAAAGAAGTAGTTATGTTTTCTAAAAATCAAAATATTATATTAAATATAATATTGAACTTATGTAATATAAAAAGTGGCATAGAATTTTAAAACATTATTAATTTTCAATAAATAATTCAAAATGTATTTCCAAAATTATTATTGTGCTATTAAAAAAATTAAAAAATAATTTCTTAGAAATTTATTTTCAATGGAATATTTCATAAAATTTAGTTTAGAAATTTTAAAACCCCTTTTTCTATATTTTAATTCTCTTACCAGGTTTTAAATTTTTTTCATAGGAATCCAAAAAGCTCTAAGTCAGATATCAAATCATTTGGATTTTGTGAACAAGGAATAATAATAGGAATATTGTTTCTTTTACAACACTGATAAATTATAAGATGTGATCTAATTTTCTAGAACCTAGACTAGAAAAGTTCCACTGTTGTATAAAGCACATTGTATTTTTCAGTTATCATTTCTAAAAAAATTACATTACATATTTTTAGCACCAAATCCAGAAGAGTGGGTTTAAGGCATTATAATTAGTATCAGAAGAATGTTCTAGATTACATTAGTGATTAGATGTTGTATTTTTAGGAAATAAAAATCTATATAATATATTTTTTTTAGATATTTTTGCCCTTATATTACTACTTTTCCTAATTATAAAGATATAAATTTAAAATTTTAGAATGTCTGATGAACGAATTGGGAGAGCACATTTCATTTTTGGGGGAGAATATAACATCCCAGACATTATAATATTTTATTTTTTTAAATGAATTTATTCATACTTAAAAAAACTAACAATAAAAATATATTTAATGGTATAATCGAATAAATTTAAATTTTTGTAAGCAGAATATTTCAAATTGTACAATAAAACAAAATTTTATTATAAATAGAATTGTTTGTTTTTTTAAAAATAAATCAAATTTTAATTGAAAGGATTAGAAACATGTAATAATTTTTTGTTACAAGTAAAAAATAATGGAATGTGATATTATTTAAATGTATAAAATATATTATATTATAAAAATATTGTTAAATAAAATTTTATTATCCATATTTTTTAATATTCAAATTTTACTACAAATGTATAAATATTAATAATTTTCTTGGAAATAAATTATTTATATTTATAACATATGTAAAATTATTTATATGATGAATGATAAGATATATTTATATATATTTATATATATTCATTTAAATTATAAAATTAATTTACTATAAATTTTTTATATTTTAAAATTATTAATTTTGTGAAATCAAATGATATGATGAAATATGAATATTAATGGTATTATAAAAGAACTGAAAATTCGATTTAAAAAAATAAGAAATGGATTTGAGGGATTGTGTCTCACATGAGCTCAATGAAAAGGGGATGAGGTCTCCCATCGGGTGGTTGAGTGCTAATGGAGATACCAAGCGGTGGACTCTTTTTCATATGAGTCATGAGAACCTAGATAGAATCTTGTCGAATAGTGAGTCTCTAGTGTGGATCTACAAGTCAATCGAGTTTCAGTCCCTGATAAACCTGGTTATTTTGAAAAGTATTTGGGTAACGTCGAGATGGTTCATTGGGGTTAGGGTTTCAATCTTCGGTGAGGTATTTATATCTTGTACATATTGTCCAGATTTGTAATTAAGTTTGTTTTTTAAAAAAGAATATTCATATAATTACCTCAAAAGATATATATTTTGTCGATCTCGTCCACTTTTTTCTTCTATAAACATCTTTTGTCGGTGGATATTTTGAATTTTTTTTATTCTGATGTGAGTATATGTTGTGGTGTTGAAATTAAATTCATGTATTTTTTTGAAAATATATTGTTTCAATGTTTCTAGACTAATTTGATTTCATTTTTGGTTGGTTCGATCCATTGAATCTACTATTGTCATTTTCTAATCACTTAACTATTGATATCACAGATCAACACAACATCAGTATCTATTAATTTAATTGGTAAAAATAAATTATCATGTATTAAACACATTTAACTATATGATTTTCCATAGTCAGATAAAGACCCTTTTCATCATTTTTCTTCTGATAATCCAATTATATAAAAACATATATATATGTATGTATCATTTTTTAATTAACATACACATAAGAAATAAAATCACCTTACATGGTGAAATAAAATAATTGCATATTTTATCCAGATGAGTTTATAAAATTGGATTGAGTAGAATCACTCGAAAAAGAGAGGCTGACAAGAGTGGTTTGGAAAGACAATGCCCTTTCATTTCTGTTTTTTCTATCCGGGAAAGATTGATAGATTGAGAGAGAGAGAGAGAGAAATCTTTTTTATTGATATCATCACATATCTGGTATATTTGAAGTCTTTAAAAAAATTTATTCTTTTCTCAAACATATAAAAAATAATGATCTTTTATGGTAAAGGACTATTTTAAAAAATATATATGATTTTTAAGATGTTTTATCTGTAAGGGAAAATATTTGTATCAAATATTTATTTTTATTTAAGTAATGTATACTGTCAAAATGTTATCTTTCAAAGAATTAAATTTAAAAATTGGTAATTCTTTATATTTTAAATTTTTATCCTGTAAATTTTAAATTTAATGTATCTTATTTTATTTCTAATGATTCTATTTTGAAAATTAGGTCATTATGATTAAACTTTCCAAATCTTCATTTCACATATTATCATCAGAGAGTTTATTTATGTTAAATATATTCTATTATATTAGAAATAAAAACATATTTTAATATTAATTAAACATGGTTATTTATAATGAAACCTGATTTTATTATTAAAATATTGAAAATATTATTATTTTCAGTGTTATAGGATTATTATTTTTGAAATAAAATTAATGATAATTATTAAATCATGATTTCATTTTAGGATTATTATTTATAGTTTTAAATAATTAGAAATATTATTGCATGTTTTTATGGTTCATATAAAATCATGTATTACATTTATACGTTATGGACATCACTTTAACTCATGACATATCATGAATTTATGAACTAGTTATATTTTTCATGTACATGTATGTGTTTCGAAATAATTACTCTTTTATAGTAATTAATTCCAATGAATATTTAATTTATGGAATATATGTATGATAATTAATATATCATTAAAAATTTATATTTTCATGAAATTTGGATGTTCCAAATCAATCATAAGTGTTTTTTAATATATATATATAAGTATATGAATATAATTACATGGATTTTTTATGCAGAAAATCCAGAAAAAATATATATGTGAGTAAATCACCATTAAAATGTTTTTATAAATATGGTACTTGAATGTTGTAAATATGGTATGGAAATGGGAATTATCTCATACCTTTGAAAGTTGGTAGGCCGAATATATCCTTCAATATTACAAGTGGCCAAAGTATTTTGTTTTCAAAATCATGAATTATATTTTCCAAAAAATCACTAGTTTATATTTAATGAAATTTTAGAATATATGTAATTTAAAAAGTGGTATAGTATTTTAAAAATCAAGTAATTATCACTAATTTTTTTCAAAATTTATTTCCAAAATTATTTTTGTTGTCTTTTGAAAATAATTTCCAAATCATTTCTCAAAAAATTATTTTCAAAGGAAGATTCTGTTAAAGGTTGTTCAACAATTTTAAAACCCCTTAATGAGAAATTAAATTCTCATCTGTTGTTTTAAAATGTTTTTTAAAGGAATCCTACAATAATTAAGTCGAACATACACACTTTTTGAGTTTACATACGTGGAAGTGTAGTAGGCATTTTGTTTCATTTACAACTATGTTAAATTGTTGTATTTTGTATAATTTTCTAAAACTTAGAATTAAAGGGTCTTCAATTATATAATGCATTGTGTATTTTTCTGTTATCTTCTGTAAAAAAAATAAACAACATGTTTTTATCAATGAATCTGGAATCGTTGGTTTGGGGCATTATTGATTCGTCATAGAATAATTAAAATTTATAAAAGAAATTAATTTCATAGAATAATATAGAAAATGTCATCATCATTATCAATATAAGAATTAAATTCTACTATGTGATTTTATAATATCCCTATTAATGAATCAAATTTTTTTAACATTTCTGACATTAATGAAAATTACATTTAAAAGATCATTCATCTCTTTCTTTATGAACATTAAAAAATCTCTTTTTATTTTCGTATATTTTAACCCAAAAGTCCCAAAATAATGAGAAAAACAATTTTTTTGTAATATACAAGGAAACATAAACAAGAATTGTCAAATAAATTAATGTTTATGATGGTAGGAAATTATACTCACATTATATACGTTAAAATAAAACATTCCATTCACATTTTTAAACAATGTAAAACATACTTTTATATAAAAATATTTCAAATTATTATTTTTAAAAATGATATAAATAGTTTGGAAGGATATTAAAATGCTATTTTATATTATTTCATTTATATGTTTTTACTATTATAAAACAATTTTTAAGAGAATATATATAGAAGAAAAACTTCATTTACTAATCATAAAATATGGTCATCTTTTCTTCAAAAACATTTTCATAATAATTTTAAAAAACAAAGTGAGAAGAGTGGAACAAAGTATATTAAAAAAGAAAGAAAAATAATATAATAATATAATAGATGTTATTTTAAATATAATATCCATACAATTTCCCTCAAAGAAATATTTACTTAGGTAATCTTGAAATAATATGAGGTTTTAAAATAAATCTCTTACCTTATGTCTTGCTTTGATTTGTACAAGTTTATCCTCCTATATAATAAATATAAATTTATTATTCATATTTTATAGAACCATAATCAAATATATAATACCACATATTATTTAATTATAACATCAACCTTCCATTTATTAAAAAAAATTATAGAATCACTATTATTCTTGATAACTGCTTTATTTTACAAGCATGTTTTATGTTGATAGACATGGTTCATGGGAATTGATCATTGTTACATCATTTCACAAATTTGACTCATTTTAAGGGTTTTAAATGTAATATTTATGTATTATTTTATAAATATTAAAAATATTATTGAGGAAAATGAATTATATACATTCATGGAGATAGTAGTATGTACATAGACACAAGTAATATTTCAATATTTAAATGGATGGATTAAAAGAAAAAATGATAATAAAAACCATTCTAAAAATTAAAATAAAATAATAAATATTATATAAATTTATATAATTCATCAATATAATTATTAATGTGAAACAGTTATAAAAAAGTCATCATTTCATGGATGTGGTAGTCCACACAGATGCATGAGTGATGATTTATTTTCCCATAGGATAGAATATAGGTGTATAAATATTGTTATATAATAATAATAATAATAAATCATTGACTGAAGATAATTATGGAATTATTTTATAATGGATACCATAGATTTAGATAGATTGAAAAATTAAATAAAATTGAAAGTACATGGTAAAGAGTTATAACTATTCATTGAGAGACCTCCTTTAGCATACACCATAATCCTAAATAGGATAGTATTTTTGAAAGTGAATAAGTTCTTGGACATTTTAAAGAAATAAAATTTTTTATTATTTTGTGTTTTTCATGATGAATATGGCACAAAATTTATAAATAAGGGATAAAATTATGTTCTTGTATATATGTTTAGTTATATGAACACATGGAATTACCTCATGTATTAAATTAATATGAAATAATTTTCATTAAATATGGCCCCAAATTGAAATTTTTTTATCTAGTTTGAATATGTATCAAAACATTATCATATAGTGAAATTTAGACAACAATAGATGTTGTTTAAACAAATTTATCTTAGTTTTTACCCCTGGTTTTACCTTTTGACAATTACAGAGATATAAATATTTTTTACTCTATAGTAGTCTTGAATGTTACAATAGAATGAACTATTAATATATTGTGGTAAATGAATAATATACAAGATCATATCCAATTTACATGGCCAAATAAAATATTTATATGAATTTTAATGTAATTAATATTATTTTTTTATTATAACTTACCATTAATGTAATTCTTTGGACTACATGCATAGTTTTAAATTAATGTAAATAATATTGGAATAGAATTCAAATCCAAGTATTATTTATTTTAATAATTTTGAAATCAATTCATTGACATTCCTTTTTATTGAACAACTATTGTAACGGCATTGCATAAACATATAAATAAATTGTTCAATCGATAAAAAAATAATTTAAATTACCATGATAAAAAATATTCATATTTAAAATAAACATATTTTAACATCAACTAATTTTATATCTTTGAAAATATATTATTATAAATAAAAAATATTCAAATATTTCAATTTTATTCAACACATAAAATAATATTATGGTTATTATCTATGAAAAAAGGAACCAAGCCTCTATATCATAAAATATTATATATCATTATAAAAAAATAAATTAAAAAATTGAAATAATATTTTTTATATATTTTTTTCAATGACTTGTAAATTTATTTTAAACATTGATTAACTGTTCCACCAATAGTTAGGTTTCAAATATTTATCCCTATTATTATTCATAATGAATAAAAAAACTGATACCTATTTACTGAATTTTCACATCCCGATTACAAATTTGGTATTCATTTATCATGATTAAATCCCATGATCATGAAATTATCCATTTTTTAATATGTTTACAAAATTTAATGAAAACTATTTTTTAAAAAATGATTCATTCAAAATAAATATATATTTATTCTAATACGATTCCCTGTAGATACTATTTTATGAATGTCAAAAAAATTGATTCAATATATAATATATAAATCTCATTAAGATAATTTATCAGTATTTTTTAATTTATTTTGTTCTCATAAAAATTCAATGTGTTCATAAAAACTATTTTTCAGAATAAGAAAAAAAAATTTACATTCAAATACTATTATTTTCATTTCTAAAAATTTTATAACCAATGAAATTATTTTTAAATGTTTAAATAATATGATTTTAGAATTTATTTAGTCTAATTAATATCGGCTAATACAATGTAAACTTAATAACTGACTCATTAATTAATAATATTTTGATATAATATTGATTTTTGTTTAAATTCAGTGTGGTGTATAAAGAATGTTATCAAAGAAATAAAATTTAATTATCAATAAATTTATCATAAATTCATTGGGTGTTACAATTATCATGACTCAATGTTTAGTGGATTATATTATGTTTATAAAATAATAGAAAAGGGAGGATTGATAATTATGGTTTTGAGACTAAACCATGCATCCTATGTATCTTATAAGAAAAAGAAATGAAAGCCCACATATTTCATGGTATAAAATATTTGGCCTTGTATATAGATGAATCTTTATAATTTAAAATCTTTCAATAAATATATGTTCAATAAAATTTAGATTCATGCCACTATGAAAAGATGGTTGTTCTAGTAATCCTTTAAATTATATTATTGTGATGAAAAATTAGTCCACTATACCAATCTGATTCATGCTAGTTGTGTTATATAAGAGATATATGATCAATAACATTATATAAGAGTTAAAGAATAGGTTATCATTTAGGTATAATACATGTATTATTCCATTTTTCAAATTTTATATCGGTTAATATATATGTCAAGATATGAAAAGTGTATATAATGTGTTTTATGCCCACATAAGATTCATGTATCAGAATAAGGGATACAATATGAGACTAGTACTGGATTTTTTATTTGTGGTTACCTTAGATAATAGATCGTTTAGCTGACTGTTGTGAAGGTATTCATTAGTAAATTTATATAATATATGGACCATATAATAGAGGAATGAGTAGTACCTCTAAGCTATGGATTTTGGAAAACAAAGAGGACTACCTTGCCTAATGGTATGTTGAGATGTGATGCGGAGTATATTAAAAGGTTGTATTTTATATAGTCATGGTTGGTTTTGTTGATATTAAATCCAAATATATGAATAATAATACCATCAATGAATATAGAGATAGTATATATTTTTCATTGGGGTTTGGGAAAGAAGAGAAGGGAAAATTTTGAACGCCATAGAACATGGAATGACATTGATCTTGATACTGGGTTCTTGTGGATAACCCTAAAATTACATACCACTAGAACCACATTCGGTGTCATGTGAAAAACGAGTATATAATATTGTGTTCACTTGAGTTTCCATGTGGTAGGATAATGAACAACTAGTCCAGTGACCTTGTGGTAGATTACTATGTGATAGGATTATTAGTTTCATGGTAAAAAACCATGTGATAGGTTGAGTGAATATGAATTAAATAAAATATTAGTATGTGAAGTGAATATAAAGTATATGAATTTATAGATTGTGATGTGACCATTCAATAAAAGACTATGTGGTAGGTGATTTGGTTTCATGGTAGGAGACTGCAGTGCAGGATCACACAAAGAATCTAGTGTGTCACCATGTTTTATTGTTTGAATGGTATTATTTATATACCTTCCAAACAAAGTAGGATGGATTATATACTAATGTTCACAGATGTTGTATGAGTATGGGTGTTTCCATATTGTGTCCATGTACTAGAGTCATTGACCCTCATGGGTTTGACCATGAAGAATTTCCATTGCGTGATTGACCATGTGAAATGTATCTTTCATTAGGACCTCATAAAATATCCATTGAATATAATAATTTACATAGTTCTCATTTCAGGGTGGAATTATAGTATTCACCACATCAGATAACATCATGAGGTGAATATATCATCAAACATCATATATTGACCATTAAGAGGTTTTATTTTTATTTCTATATGTAGGTTTCATTTCATTTCACTTACTTATTATTTCTAGGAGAGAAGTGTCTCTCAAAATCTCTATCTGTTTATATTTTTCTATGTGAATGTTTTGGAGTATTTATATATTTATATTTTTCCTTTTGTTGGATGGTATATCAATTTTTTCATGAAATCTGAGTTTCTACATGGATATTCAGGAGTGAGACCCTAATGAACCCCACATAGTGGAATAAAAATGATTTCCAAATTCTATGAGTGTGATTTCAAAAAATCATTACAAAAAAGAAAAATAGATTCCATTAGTTCAAAACCCATTAACCATTACTAAATGAGTCCATAATTCGGTAAGGTTGTACCTCATGAGGGGAAGAGGATAATAAACATACTAACGCAAAATGATTATATTATGTAGTTTATTTTATCAACAATGGAACTCATAATGGTCACATATATATGTGACTACAATTTCAGGTTATAGAGGATGACTATAAAGGAAGGTTTATAGTTTTTGAAGTGTAACCATTGCATTTCTTTTATTATTATTTTACATAAAAGATTCACAATATACAGAAAACCATAACATTTTATATGTATGTCTATTTAGACATTATGGCTAGTAAAATAAAATCTTACAAATTTTACAACTCCCTAGGAAATTTTGAATACTCCCTAGTAGGATGTTATATATAATAACATAATATTTTTAAGGAAATACTATGTTCTATATCATATATGATATGCAACATTGAAATTAAATGAACAAAAAAATATAATTAATTAAAATCACAGTTATAAACTAGCCAATAAATTGGAATTTATGAATAGGATATTATACAATATGAAATATAGAATGGTTCTGAATAATATAAATTTACAATTTAATGCTTATGAAATAAGAACTCAATTTCTGATAAATTTCTTCAATATATTTTCATCGTAAATTCTTTTTATTATTTTATGTGACTGAATAATATAATTTAAAACCGGACATTTTGGAAATTTTATTTCTGTTATAAGATATCATTTTTTAAATCAAAATATAAAACATATCTAATGATGAAATTTTGATATTTTTCTTAATGGTTTGATTTTTCAATAAATAGTTAAAAAATGCATATTTTTTTGAAAACTATATTTTCCATTAAATAATATTAAAATTAAATAAATTTTTGATAATCATTAAAATATAATTTGATCATTTTGATTTAATATAATTCAAATGATTTTTCTAAAATTATTTTTATACATTAAATTAGTATACCACCATTTTTGTATTTCAAAATGCATTTTTTCGTGAAACTTTATTCATTAGGTTTTACCGATATAATATTAAATAAAATTCTACTAGTTTATTGTTTTGAATTATTAACAATGGATTCCATATTTGGAATCAGTTGATACAAATTTAATAATTATATTCTTATTTTTCGAAATTCTGAATAGTAACATTCGTAACTAGTGTTACCATGGTAATGGTAAATATGGTCATTAATAGTAAAAAATAAAATGATAATGAATAAAAAATGACCATTAAACATGAATTAATCATATTGGTTGATTTTATTTCATCTATAATCATCCATTATTAATTTATATAACCTTTTGTTTCTATATTTATGAGAGAATATTCTTTATAATATTTCTTCTAATGAAAATTAAAAACATTCACACTCACACTTGTAGTAAAAATGATATTTTTAACTTTGGGATAAGTATAGGATATAAAATGAAATCATTATTCTTTTGAAATAAAAAAATTTATATTCATCATGTTAATTTATTTTTTATTTTTTATAATATTATTATTATTAAATATTTACACAAAATTGTCTTGGTATTTATTCAATTAAATGAAAAACAAAATAAATATTAAATTTAGTACAACATGGAGTAATAAATTTTATCTATAAACCTATTTTGTTAAAATAACATGATAGAGATTTATTAAAATACTCTATTTCAGTTTCATTTGTTTGTTGTTGTAATAAAAAGTCAAATTAAATAAATTTTTCTAAATTTTACATTATTGATATTTTATGAATAAAATATTTTATTAAATGATTAAATATTTTTTAAATATATATCTGTAGACATTTTAATAGTAAAAGATTGAAAATATAATGTAATATCAATATATGGACTATGCATTCATTTATATTAAATATCTTACCCCTAAACTGTAGAAACATTATTATCACAGTAACTGTTAAAAAGGGATTAATTGGGTTTATAAAAACAAATAATGATAAACACCTAATCTAAATAAGTAATAATTATATTGGATGATATTTTTTTCAGATTATTCACACATTATCTTAGAATAATTTCATTTTGGTTCTATTTGGAAATTAAGAATAATTTATATTAATTTAATATTTCTAAAATTTCGAAGAGTGCCCCTCCTATCTCTTATAAAAGGGAGCCTCTTATTCTCATTTCATCAAACCTTAAGAACCATTGGGTTAACCCCATATATACACAAATACCTCCCAAAGATATCTTAAAAAAATTTAGATACCTTATTTTGGGAATAATTATAATCTTGTATGTCATAATTTGTTAAGAAATGGAGATTTTCCAACTAAAAGATATAGTTTTTGACCACATGTTTTATTTTTATTTCTCCTTCTAACTTTTTCAAATCATCCAAAAAATTCATGAAATAATAAAATAAAAATCTAGATTATATGTTTCTGATATTATGTTAAAATAATACCCCTATCAATTTCCTCTTCCAAGAAATGGGAAATGAAACCATAATTCCTTTGAACATTATACTACCACCTCCTGAGCTGATGTATTTCATTTTCCATAACTATCTCATGTGGATTAATTAAAATTATGTATTTAATGATAATATATTATATTAATGATATATTTTTCTATTTTAATAGATAATATATCATTAACCCTCTTACTTTTATATTCATTGGTAAATGATAATGTCTTTCATGTGTACATGTGGACTACAACTTGCGTGAAGCAATGTGACTCCTTCTCATCAACACATCACATCGATAATATTATATAATTATATTTAAATTATTAAATAATATTAATGTTATTATAATAATTCTTAAAATAGAAATTTGTACATTTCTTCTTCCCATAATGGTATTTTTAATACAAAAACACTACTCATTCGTACGTACAACCTACAATCTCCATGTTTTCAAAATATTTCATTTTTCAAAACCATATTAAATGATTTCATTTAAAATTATAATTGATGCATAAAAATTATAACTATTTAAAAAATATTGTTTAGGAGATAATATCTTCATGGCCTCTCTAAAAATAGTCAACCAATAGATTCCATTTTGTATTTATGAACTAAATATCATCCAAAAATATAATATAAAGAAAAATTATTAATTTATTTTTATAAAATGAAATTAAATGAGATAAATGTAATTATAAATATTAAAATGGTTCTCAATAATGTAAATAATTATCTTATTTTTATTATTCAGGAAGAAAAAGTACATATGTGATTAGTCAAACTCATGGTAAGGGAATTTCTTTTAAAAATACAATTTAAATATTTCTATTAATACTCTATTTTTCATCCATACACTTTTTTTAAATATTATATTATGGATTTATTTTTATAGATATAATTTAAATATAAAAAACATATTATTATTTTTTACTTTATTTTAAATATTTTCAAAATGAATCATTTATGGAATGATCTAACACCCTTTACAAAAATAAAAAAAGTAATATTATAATTTAATATATATATATATGGAGAAATTGAATTTTCCTACCATGATAATTGTTATTTTTTCGGAGTACTTTAAAGAATTCATTTTTTTCTTATAGGAAAGACACTCCTTCCCTATTTTATGGCCATTTTAAAATATTTATTTAAAATGGAATACATATCTCAATACTAGAAAATGTTTTCTTATGAGTGAAAATAAGCTTTTTTTAGATGTAATCATTTAAATATTATTTCATGGTTCATTGTAATTATTTATGAGGATGTGTTGTTCCATTTTAAACATTAATCGGGTGACCCTAGTGTAACTCTCCAATGCATTAATTAAAGAGAGATTTTAAATTGATTAGGTTTTTCCTAATAGATTATGTGAACATTTTGCGATTTTTATTACAAGTATAATCATGATGATTATTTCTATTTTAACTGAGATATTTACACATTTTGTAACAATTATGTTTAATCCATGTATAACTTGGATGGTTAAAAAATGTATGATTGAAATAAAAATGATGCTCTAAGATACCGATTATTTTATCTAATATTGTTTTGGGTTTTTATAGAAATATTATGATTTCCCATGGTAAGAAACTAATCTTAGGTTTAAAATAATGTTTACACTAATTAATAAGATTGATAAGTATAAATTATTGAAAAGTTTATTATGAGTGTTTTTTTATTTCAAATAATCATTATGGGATTTTATTTTGTCTTTATTATTTATCATAAAATGTATTATGAAAAGATTTGGGTAGTGAAATTGATTTAAAGGGACATAATATTTACATTGAGCCCTAAATTTATTTTTGAAAAGGGAAACTTGAATAAATATTTATGTAATAGGGGTTTATTTTTTTATTTTTATGAACATTAATGGGATTTCTTTCACATACTATATTTAAAAAAATCATAGGGTTTATGTATGGGCTAGATAAAGGAGGGAGTCAAGTTCAAAATCATAAAGTTTTTTCATGAAATGGAATCATGTATAATATTAAATGATTTTTTTAGAAAAAAATGGTTTTTCATAATAAGCATCTTCTTTGTAATACATGGTATTATTATGTATCATGTTTTACCAAAATATTACAAATACTAAACCTAAACGATATATGGTAATGAAAGAAAATTGAATTTAGTCTAATGACCCAAGATTACGTAATGTTAAAGACCATATTCATACAATTAGAATCTGAGTAGTTTTTAGATAGCTTTAGATTTTATGATGTTATTTGAGTTCATGTTTTAAAATTTATTTGTAAACAAAATGTTTTTATGTTATGGAGAATTATGGTTATTATTATGGGTGTAGCATCCTGCCTGGGGTTCCAAATACTGATTCTTGGATATGGTGGCTACAAGACCACCAACACATATCCTCTAATTTAAAAGGATGTCGACTAGCAGTGAGGGCCCAGGGTGTATCCTTTGGGAAACTATGACCTCATAGATCCATGTATACATAGTGATAAATAACATAATTAATAATAGGAAGCATAAATAATAATCAGATAGTAGAGGAAATCTGAATATAAACCATGCAAGATAACTAAAAAATTGTTAGAAGTAGATAATCAGTAATAAATAAAAAATGATCTCCATGTCATTATGGTGTAGAAAAATAAAAAAAGTACTAGGGTACATGGTACAAGCATACACAACATGCAATCAAAAAAATTACAAAAAACTGCTACACAACATCTCTACCAAAAACATGATCATATGCCCCTAAATATCTATTCTATGTGGCATGAAATTAAACCATCAGATCTTGCATGCTTCCCATTATTTATTTTTACAATCATAATTCTACTCAAGTAATAAACGGTGCCTGAGAAGGGTGTGAGATATAAATCTATATTTTTTTGGCACCCACGGCTTCTAGACCATTTCATTTCATGCAACAAATAATAATAAATTTTCCATATTAATATCAATAAAGAAATTTATAATAAACATGATAACCTTCATCTGAGTTCTTAAACGGAAACCCTTCACATACCACTTATTTCAGACTATGCCAGAAGTCTGAGCAAGGTACACGTGAAAAGAATATAATTTATAGAATATCCAATTGAAACCAAGTAAACCCAACAAATGAATACACCCAGGATTGTGCCTCATCATGGATTCTAACTCACATTTCATTATCCAAGTATGGTAGTGAAACAAGATGAAAGGAAAATATATGAATAAGAAACTTGTTATTACAACAATAAAGGATGCAACTCATATGAACCAACAATCATCAAATCCATCAAATACCTTAGGTGGAGTATAAGCCCGTCCATGGCGATCTAATAAAAATCCCAAGGGTCACTAAAAACATCAAATATAACACAATAACATTGACCTTGACCAATGCAACCAAAAAGATATCCATTGTATCACTCGGGGATGGGGACTCTATGCTCATGCCAAATATATCACAAAAGGGATTGGGTATCACACGAGGAAAGGCAAATCCATCTTTCCAAACGGTTCTATCCTCAGTAACGGTCCTTCCATACATGGAATCCTTAATACAGGTCCCATGTTCTCTCCCAAACCATATCATTTGATCAAGTAGCTAAATCGCATCAAAAGTCAAGAATATATATATATATATATATATATATATATAATGACATTATAATAATGGATCACCACATTACCATGTGCTCACAATACATAAATCTATTCGATTTAAGCCAAACATCAATGGAACAAATCAAATAGTAATGCAATAAGCCTTAAACAAGTGAAATCAAAGAAAACATGTAAACAAAAGAATATAACCCTAGGAACAATTCATAATCATTCATGTTAACAATATGTCATCAATGACCTCTCATTACCTAAAGTTGTCAATATTGACCAAGAACCACATTCAATTCAACCCAAAACATGGTCTTGATAAATAAGTATCTAGGAAAGAAGAACAAATGGATGATGGTGTAACATAATGTATAAATCATAAGTCATGAAGCAATGGGTTCAATGTAATAATCACATGGCATGACAAATGTAATTGATCGTGATCATGTTATAAAAAAAAGAACCTATCAATGAGCATGAATAATCATATATATAATTATACAAGGGGATAAACAATAAGAGTTATATATATTAATTTCATTGTTATCCAATTCATGGTTCCTTAATTATATTAAACTAATTAATCAATTTAAACGATTGGACTAAAGTGAAACACCCCTAATTGAATAAGGAATGTCAGACCATTTAGGATGGCTCACCCAAAGGGGTGTCCAAAAGGAAAGTATAACACACTTGGATATATTTCTCTATAATCAAATGTCACTATGGACATGTTATTTCATTGTGGTCAATGAAATATGTGATAAAAAATCATTTCGGCGTGGTTTCAGCTATAATCTCTATGAAACAATACCAAAATGCCATGAGATTATGAAAAAAAGGGTAGACACATTTCCCTATAGTCATAGAACTCCACACATCTGATATCAACTCTTGATTCAACCTAAAACAAAATAAATATAAATATTTATCAAAACCAAAAAAAATTAGGGCAAAAAGATGTTACATAAAAATAGCGCAATGGATCTTAGAGAAAAATAGACATATATGGGTTAGGGTGATAGATCATACCCAGAAGAGTCTAAAGATTTTTATTGTGAAGGAAATGGATGAGATTTGAGGGAGATATCACAAAACCCAAAGGAGGAGTAGGAGGTTCCTGCGCCTGGAGGAGAGAAAAATTCTGAGTGGAATGGAGGGAGGAATAAAAATGGTGTAAAACATATCATTATGTAAAATTTTATAAATTCACCCTAAATTTTCACTATTAATGGTTTGGTCACGTGGGTTTTCCAAAATGTTCACCAATTATGCACTTGGTTCGGCTTCACTGGGCATACCACTTGGGCAAGGTACTTGGTTTGACTAACCATGTGTTTTTTCAACTATCCAAAACCTACAACCTGGAGCATGATCATGCACCCTTGGCCCTACAGTTTGAGACAACCTCTGTGGCCTTGTCTATTTCATCCATTTTGCTTCTTCGAGATTCAAATGAGCCCTAGATTCCCCCAGAACCTCCTTTATTATCTTAGGCTTAAAATTAAAGTCCATTTTAAGAAATTGAAAAAATAAGTGGTCCATACCATTAGATAAACTCAAGACATAACCACCTCACCAACGTACGATAACATGTAACTAAGTTTCACTTAGGATGGTGGTAGAATGTGGTTACATAATAGATCTTGTCACTATGCATGCACATCAGCCTCTCGCTCAGAGGTGTCATCTTGAAAATATCCATGCTATCAGAGCACTCAAAATAATGGAACAGACAACAATCAGAGAACCTTTATGCTACGATCTATGATACAAATTAGATTCTCCTCAAAGGATTTCTTCACCTGATGCTCCATATCATCAAGACAAAACAAATGATATGGGTTTTTATGATATTTTTCAATTGAGATACAAGGAATATTTCATGCATTGTTTAATGACTCGGATTTTCCTAGTTCTATTTTTAGAAAACTAGTTTGAAAATTATGAGACTAGGCACTGAGACGTCGTGTGATTCTAAGGCCTATATATCCCAAATGATTGTTCAAAATATGTATAGTTTTTAAATAGGACACATGAGAAGTTTCCCTAAAAATGTTATCAACTTTTAAACTGGTTATTTGATTAGAAATATGAGGGGACGGTTTCAGTTTGGGATTGTGGTTTTACCCTAGGCATGACATAACGTTAACCGAGGTGGGTCTCTAGTGAGAAAACCAGAAAATGGAATAAATATAAATTAAATTATTAAATAAAATTATTTTATTTTTCACATCCTTATAAATCATAAATAGTAACTCAGATTGGAAATATGAGTGCACCTTTGAGCTCGTGAGGATGTTCTTTCCTTATGTGGAGCCTAAACATGATCGGTGCAGGTTGAGGGTAAAAGTTAATTTTTAGAAATTTTAAAGGAGAATTAAATAAACATAAAGAAGTTTTTTATATCCATTTTATGTTGTGTAGCGTAGAATTTTTGTGACGTGGTGATGGAGCAGACTATTATCAATTCATAAAAGAATCATTCTGGTGACATTGTTTCAAAGTGAAAAAGTATTGCCAAAATGCATTAATGCCTTTCCTCCACTAATCAAGGTAATGGTCCTACATTAGAATTCATAATGCCAGAGAAATTCTCTGTAACCCTAGAGTTTCCATAATGAATGTTGGAGGAGGCTATCTCATAGGCGATGATGGATCAGAGGTTGAGTTTCAATCAAGTGATGATGAATCAATGAAGGTCAGCAGAACAAGGATTGATGTTATGATGCCACTTAAATCTACATCTCTAAGTGATCCAACATGAGGTAGGGTGTTTTTTTCTCCCTTCCCCAGTTCTTGATATTCCACAACAAACATAGACCAATAATCAAACTAATTGGCCTTCTGATCAATTATTATTACAATATGTGATTACTCATGTTGGGTTTTATTGGAGAACAACCTTGTGATTAATGTTGGATTATTGTTATCATTCTAAAGGTGATGAGTCATGACCAACACTAACATCAATTGAGGTTTGTCCCCTTTTATTGGTTCGTGTTTTTATCCCTTCATTCTTCGTTCATCATAGCCAATCATTGTTTGGACCATAACTCAAAATTTGTTGATTAATTAATCATTTCACAGTCAATCCTTGGTGCAAAGATCTATTATTGATGATCCAAGATGGAAAAAACATAACAGAGGTGCAATAACTATAATGTCTCGGTTTTGGGTGCTGCCCAGAGGTGTCCCATACCCTATTGGTCGCATGGCCTCAAGCGCATTTCCACAAACGCCAGAGGATTCCGACTAGCCGTGAGGGCCTTGGGTGTGATACTGGGGAAACAATTCACTCATTGGTAGAGTAGAACAGTGAAAATGAACAGATAAAAATATTGGAAATAGTAATAATACCATACAATAGTAAATAGCAAAAGACTAGAAGTAACTAAACAACTACAACAAATATATAAATATCAATAATGTTTCATGTCATGAGTATCTAGGAAAGCAACCAAAAAGTCACAATGCTAGAATAAAATACTAAAAAATTGTATAATTTATAAAAATAAACTCCAACATCATTTTAAGTATCAGCTCGGTCCCTTGCTCTCCAGCTTCACATCAGTCAAGTACCAGACGTAGAAGGGCGCTTGAACTTATCTATAATTGCAATAATAACATCTGTTTGGGCCCAAAAGAATTACCCAAACCGGGTGTGAGATGAATCCTAGTAGGAAACCACACAATGATCTATGACTAACTGTCAGTAGATATATATATATATATATATATATATATATGGAAGGAAATATGAGAAATTAATTAGTAAAAAGGAATTACTCAAAAGCAATCAATTATACAGTTTCAGTTACATTCATTTACATATATTAAGTAAGAAGATAATAAAACACAAGAAACCCTCTAGGAATTACTCATAACCTAACCCCTCTAGTTCAACCAATCAAACACAAGCAACCCTCTAGGATGTACTCATAATATAACCCCTATGTTCAGCATTAGAAAAACTCTATGAGGAAGCACTCACCGTCAATTTTACATGTGATCTCACATCAGTAACTACAAACACTTCAGGAAAGCACTCAACATCAAATTCCCCCTATGGTCTCACAACATGGATCTACAGACACTATGAGGGAGCACTCACGTCTATCCCCCCTATGTTATAGCAATGTTAATAGTAAACAGACACTTTGGGGAATACCTCAGTGTATATTCCCCCTATAGTCTACTAAACCAGGTTCTCGTAGCCCTATGTAAGTCAATCGTGCCCAACGATGTTGAACAGCCAAAGTAATCCTTAAGAAATACTTGGATAATGACGTTCAAGAACTACTTGGCTTAAAAAATACTATTATATAACAACATCAGATAAATTCAATCCATCCTAACTACACTAGGCATGGAAAGAAAGAATTATAACATGAAAACTAGGCCCAATGGCCAATATCAGTTCAAAAATGTGAAAGGAAAACCATAGAAAGGAAAATAAAAAATTCACTATAAAAAAACCTCCACTCAGGCACATAAGACATAATAGGAATTAAGAAGACTAAAATCCCTAAAAACACAACACCCCTTTCTAGAGAATTGAGAAAATTTTCATATAATATTCAATGACTAACTACGGAATGGCACAAACCACCTACCTCGACATTGTATGATCGATATAGTTGAATTCTTGGAAATGATTCAATATAGAGCTCTGTAGATCTACAAAAAAATAATAAAACTCTCAACCATGAATATCTCACCGGAGAAGAGAAATCAAGAGATGAGGCTCTAGAAGAATGAAGAAATAACCATGGAAATTCCAATGCAGTCGATGGTGGTTGATTTCGAGAATGGATCATGGGTCATGGCTAAAGGATGATTCCTCAGCTTCGATCACTCCTAGACAAGACAGGCCGAGAGGAAGTACTTTATGTGAACAAGATGTGATCCTATTTCTATATAACAATTAAAAAGAATAGTAAAATGTTATTTCATTAAAAGTACACAGTGTGTAATTTCCTTAACCGGACCCCAATTTAGGTAGTCTCCAAATCACCCCACATGGCCATGTACTCGGTCATTACAAGGCCAATACATAGTAACCCATGAAAACTGGGTACATGGCGTGTACATCAAAGTAAACGTCATGTACTCCATAAATTTACTAATTCTCTTATTTTTCTAAAAACACTAGAAAACAAGATTCATACCTAAAAGTATAATTTTTGGCTGTTAAAAATTTATCATTTAAAGAAATCCATCCCCTAATTTCCCTAACATGGTGGAATAGAAGAAGAATCATCGAAAAACTCCATTCATTCTGATCGTATGTCAGTCTCCCTCCCCCAAATCATGTCATGTAATCACCCATGCTGTCCTAGCCCTCATACCAGAGGAACAGACAGGTCACGAAGATCCCTTGCACCACGATCGACAATCCTCATAGGATGCACCTTGAATAATCTATCCACCTCTAGCTAAACCTCCTTTGGTTGAAAGACATGGGATATGTCTGAGAAGTAATGCAATAGATGAGAAATGTGGAAGCCATCGTGCATATCGTGATAAATCTGAGGTAACTTCAACAGATAGTCAACAAGCCCAAATCTCTCCAAAACCTCAAACAGTCCAACATATCATCCCAAAAGCTTTCCTTGTCTTGTAATCCTCAGGTGTCCCAACCTCGGTGTGACACGTAGAAAAACCTGATCTCCATCTTCGAACACCAGAGGTCATCTCCTTCAATCAGTATAAGACTTTTGTCTTTACTATGAAGTATCCATCGACTTCTAAATCAACTTTATCTATTATGTGGTCTCCTGGACAAGATGTGGTCCCTGCATAGCTGCCTCTCCTACCACCAGCCAACATAGGGGTGATCGGCATGGCCTACCATACAGAGCCTCAAAAGGTGCCATCTGAATAGTTTCATGAAAAAATATTATTTTACGAAAAATACATTAGAGGTATGTTCTTATCCCTTGAACCTCCAAAATATAGGACACAGGCTTGAAACATGTCCTCAAGCACCTGAATCATACGCTCAGACTGGCCATCTGTCTAGGGATGTTATGTTGTACTCAGAAGTACTTATATTGCCAAACCCTTCTATAGTACCAGTCATACCCAAGATGTAAAAGGTGCATACCTTTCTGAAAAAATGTATTGTGAAACCCCATGTAGATGTACAATCTCCTAGATGTACAACCTTCCTAGCTCATCAAAAATTGTGTTCTCTTTGATCGGTAAGAATTGTGAAACCTTCATGAGTCTGTCAACGACAATCCAAACTTCATTGTTACTTCTAGGTGACCTCGGTAATCCAATAACAAATTCCATCCTAACATCATTCTACTTCCACTCAAGAATGAGTAACTACTGAAAAGGCTCTACCAACCACGGATGCTATGCCTTCACCTACAAATTGGTGGGACACCTCATGAAAAAACCCGGCAGCCACTCTCTTAATACCATGACAAGAATACTAATGGTGTAGATCTAGATACATGTTGGTGAAAGAAAAATGATCTAACTAACATGAGGAATGAAAGTCCAGGATCATCTCCTTGTGTATGGCTGCTGGAACCCACACACATCCATGAAAATGCCAGATGTCATCTTTGCCTACGGTCCATCTAGGAATAGGGTCCTCTCTGGACACACTTTCCCATATTACTATGCCTTTAGAATTTGATAGCTTCCTCATTCACACTCAATCAAGAAGAGTATAGGTAATAGCTACATAAGAAAGAAATGTCTCACCCTATCTATTGTGCACCTCAAAATGAATCTTAGAGAATAGATTCATAGGCTTCAACTCACTACTTCCCTCTTGTACTACTTGTATCTGAGTCCTCCTACTCAATACATCATCCACTACGTTGCCTTTCCCTGGCATATAGGAATGCTCAAAATCAAAAGACCGAAATTACTCAACCCACATCCGTTGTCTCAAATCCAGATTGCACTATGTGAAGATGTACTTGTAACTTTTTTTCTCAGTGAAAAACAAAAAATTCCCTCACCAAAGTTAATGTCTCCAACAGCGTAAAACATGAAAACTACATCCAACTCAAGATCGTGAATCTGGTAATTCCTCTCATGTGGCTCAAATACCAAAACCTGTATGCAACGAATCCTTATCCCTACAAAATTACTGCTCTTATCCTAATACCTGATGCATCATAGTAAACTATATAACTCTTTCCCAGCACTGAAAAAACAAGTATCAGTGTTGATTTCAACCTATATTTCATCTCATGAAAAGCTAAATCACAATAATCAGTCCACAATTACTTTGTACCCTTCATGGTCAAACCCGTCAGTGGCACTGCCACGTGTGATAAGTCCTGTATAAAAGTCTGTAGTATCTATCCATCCCTAGAACACACCGTACCTCAAAGAAATTCTTTATCTTCTCAAAGGAAACTATTGTTCTCACTTCTTATGGGTCAGCTGATACTCCTGTCTCTGTGATAACATGACCTATGAAGTGAATTTTTTCTATATAAAATTATAATTTTGAGAGCTTAGAATATAACTATTGAAAACTTAGTGTCCTCTAAATGACCCTAAGAAATGTGTCATGGTCATGTCGAGTGTGATAACACACCAAGATAACATCTATGAAGAATACCACAAAGGAATCCAAGTATCGATGTAACACTCTATTCATCAGTGCCATAAAAACTGTAGGAGTGTTCGTGAGACCAAATGGCATAACTAGATACTCGTATATAACATACCTGCTTTGAAAGACATTACGAGGTATATTAGATGGTCTAACGTGCTACTAATGATAACCGGATATCAAGTCAATATTTGAAAACACATGGGCTCTTTGAATCTAGTCAAGGAGATCATCAATCCTTGGTAATGGGTATTGGTTCTTGATCGTCAACTAGTTCATATTCTGATAATCCACACAAAGACAGAGGGTACCATCTGCCTTTTTCTTAAGCAGGACAGGTGAACCGCCCAGAGAAGTAATGGGTCTGATGAAACCCTTAGCTTGTAACTCCATTAATTGATTCTTTATATCCTATAACTCTGGTGTATCCATTCTATAGTGGGGAATGGACACTACAGCTACTCCTGGAACAAGCTCGATAGAATAGTATACCTCTCATTCTAGAGGAAAAAATAAAAATTTATCTTGAAATACATCCCTGAAATGATCAAACATTAGAGGAAAGTCCATCCGTGTAGTTTCCTGGCCATCCTGATATAGACTAAAATATTGTCTTGAAACTCCTCCCAACCCATGATTCTCGAGTCCTACTCTGCTCGCCTGGAAATCCCATTTTCTCTGATGTAGAAACAAGCATCCATGTGGTGATGTGAAACTCACCCTACTAAAAAAATAGCACGTTGGTATAAAAACAAACAATCCATCCCAAAAATAACAACATATCATGTCATCTCTAAGAAATAGAGGTCCCATAAGAAGTTACACCCACCAAACTCAAGAAGGAACTCCTTGCACTGACGTACACAAGCTAATATTGTCCCCAATGGAACATCCAACATCAATACATTATCATAAGAAAAGATACAGAGCCCAAGACTCTCCACAATAGAAACATATTAGAAACTAAGGGAATCCCCAATGTCAAAAAGTGCATAATCTAAAACTGAGGAAACTAGAATCGTACCTAGAACTGTAGAGGGTCTGGTATACTGCTCCTACTAGGTCTGCTCCACTGGAAACATCTGTCATGTACCATGGCCCTGTGACCCATCCTGACCACCCTGAGCTGATCCACCCAATTTTCACTGAAATCCCAGAGACTCACTACTATGGCCACAACATCCACCACAGAATGAATGGCCAAAAGAACTCATGTTTCTAGACTGATGAGAAGATTGTGGTCCTGATCATGAACATGGAGTCATAGTTGAACACCTATCACTAGCTTCTGGTGAGAATAATTGACAGAAATGCTAAAGATAACACATCATGCTACAAGATTGGCACTACACTAGTTCTATCAGGCAATGTGTCTTTGTATGTGTACTCTTCCTACACCGGTATCATACCACCAGGATACCAAATAAAGTATCCCACTTTCTTGAATCTCAACTTGTAGACTCCCCACAGCGCTTCTTGTTGTCTGTAGGAGGGGTAACAACTCCATATGATGAGTATCTCAGACTCACAGCTACATAATCTCTTTGATTGTGCTCCTTGATTAGCACATGGTTGACTATAGAGGTGATGGATGTCAACCTAAAGATGTTCACCTGAGATCAGATGTCATTCTTGAGACTATAATCAAACTTCTTCTCCAGGAATAACTCATCTCCCCCTGGAATGGGTGTGAAGTGATGCAGCTCTGTGACGCGAGAAGAATACTCCATGACTGAGAGAGTACCCAATTCCAAATTCATGAAATCATAGGCTTGATTGACCCTAAAATTCTAAAGGTAGAAGTAATTGTATAAGGCACGTTGTAACTCATCACAAACCATAACCTGCTAGCATCCCACCTGTGAGATCACATCCCACCATTTCTTGGTAGAATCTGTAATCATATACATTGTGAGATTCACCCTCCTCTCTAGAGGAATCTCCAGATGCTCGAAGATCAATATCATGGCTTCTAACCATGACCCAGTAGCCTGACATCCTCCTTCCCCTAAGAAAGTAGGAGGATGTTGCTGCTGAAGGACCCACGTCGAATTTTCCATAGATGGGGTAGGAGGTATTACTCCTCATAAGGTCTTCATGAACCTCATAAATACCTCTCGGAACAATGCATCGATAATTGTATCCTGGATAATGGTCGGCGCCAAGATAGTCATGAGAAGGGGATCTACTAGTAGTTCTTGATCTACCTTGTCCAGTGTCTGGTCAGTACCCTATAACTAGCATAAAACCATAGGACGTCTTGGTTTCATGACTTTTCAAGGTCAAACTCACAACATAGATCAAGATTAACAAGTAATGAAACATAGAAGTTCAATAATGCAATAGTATAAATAAATAATTAAATATTTCTAGAAGGTGGATACACAGTGTGTTCCCTTAATCTTTCTTGTATACATGTACTTTTTCCAACATTGGTTCTATAACAACACATACACACGAAATTTTGTTCTAACACATGGAGTGTTCTTGAATACTCTTCCCCTACCCAGGTTCTTATACATGACTTAACCCACAAGGTACTCCTAGATAAATACTACATGGAATGTTTGTGTTAGACACAGCATGTACTAGAAGAACATCAATGACCCATGTTGTTCGTCACATGGCCAGTTACATGGATGACTCTACAAAGAGTTTTTTCACCAAACACGAAATGTAATATCTACCCATAATCCACCCATGTCATTAGTCACACATCCGGACCCATGGCTCCAACGGCATGACATTCACATAGTTTACATGATGTGTCCCACCAAAAAATAATTTTCATCCTCGTGTCTCTGCCAACACATCCATTAACACAGTTATAGACCACACGTCATGTACATAAAGTACATGACATGTTCTTAAGAAAAACATTTCATTCCTAAATAGAAGGATATGTGGCACGTATTCAACAATACACACATTTTATTCTTGGATTTCTGGACAGTAAACCTCAGAAGCTACTCTAGAACTCAGAAAAACACTGAATTGAACATTAAAGGTCCAAATTCCAATCTGTGAGGGCCCAATCTCACTGTGAACAATGTTTGGCATCTTATACTTTTAAAAAACAAGAATAAAAGTGCAATGATCTAACAAAGTAGGATCCATGAGGGCCCATAGCACATCAAGAGCCAATTTTTGGCTTTCATTCAAATTAATCCTTAAACTGTCCAATACCCTATAAAAAGGAAGGTATTCTATCAAGGAAACTATCGCAATAGTATGCATATCTAGCACAACATCTATCATAGAAATATGAAATCAGTAATGCACACTAAATGGCATGGAATGAATGCATTACATGTGATCTCTAGATAGTACCTATATGATGAATAGGATGGAATACCCAAATATCATTGCGTTAAAACAGAAATAGAACCTCAGTATTATAAACTTTTACAGAAATAAACATGTGAATCACCCAATGGTAAAATCAAATCCACTGTAATAATGGAAAAAATAGAATAATCGCATTATATGAGGAAAATATTCATTTCCCTGTACACGAGTTAGCTACTCCCAAGAACACCTTATTACCATGTACCTACTCATTCATATCCCTATCTATAGGCTCCAAATAGTAATTCAAGAAGAAAATAACCTACCTCTAATACCACTTTGTAACCTCCTTATTCTGTCTTCCACCTAGAGGTTCCCCATACCCAGTTGGTCACATGGCCTCAAGATTATTTCCCCAAATTATAGAGGTTGTCGACTAGCAGTGAGGGCCTTGGTTGTCATAGTGGGGAAACAATGCCATCATTGGTAGAGTAATATAGTGAATAGAAACAGATAAAAATAGCGAAAACAGTAATAATACGATACAACAGTAAACACTAACAGAATGGATGTCTAATCCACTACAGCATATGTATATATGTGTATATATATATATATCAATAACTATTCATTTCATATGTATCTAGGATAGAGGGAAAAGAAGTCACAATGCAAGAATACAGTACTAAACCGAAGTATAGCGAAAACAAATAAACTCCATCATCATTGCAAGCCTCATCTTAGTCCCATGTGCTTTAACTCCACAGAAGTCAAGTACCTGATGTAGAATGGTGCTTTCCCTTTTCTATACCTGGAACAATATAATCTGTTTGGGCCAAAAGGAATGAACCAAACAGGATGTGAGATGAATCCAAGTAAGCTACCACCCAATGATATTGTGCCTAACAGTCGTTGAATATATATATGGAAGAAAATAAGAAAAATAAATTAGTAAATAATGAACTACTCAAAAGTAAACAATCATAAAGACTCAGTTACATTCATATTCATATATCAAGTAAATAGATAATCAAACACAAGAAAACCTATGGGAAGTACTCATATCCTAACCCCTCTGGTTCAACAACGAAAAAATAAGAAACCCTATGGGAGGTACTCATAGTCTAACCCCTGTGGTTTAGCTTTAGAAAGGTTTCTAAGAGGAATCACTCACTGAAAATTCCCCATGTGGTCTTGCATCGGTAACTACAGACACTCTTGGGAAGCACTCAATAACCGATTCCCATAGTGGTATCACAATATGGATCTATGGACACTCTGAGGGATCACTCACATCCATCCCCTCTATGGTCTCGCAACGTGAAAAATAAATAGACACACTGGGGAATCCCTCAGCATATATTCCCCCTATGGTCTACTACATCAGGTTCCTACAGCCCTGTGTAATTCAATAATGTACAAAGATGTTCAACAGCCAAAGTAAAACATAATAACTACTTGGATAACAAATTTCAAGAACTACTTGGTTAAATAGATAATAGATTATAATAGAATTAGATAAAATCACTCCATCCTAACAACACTAGGAATGGAAAACAAGCTTCCTAACATGAAAACCTAGGCCCAATGGCCAATATCTTTTCAAACATGGGCATGGAAATCCATATAAAGGTAAATAAACCAATTCATGATCAAAAAACTTCTACTAAATAACACAAGTCATAGAAGTGATTAACATGGCTAAAATCCCTAAACCTGCAATACCCCGTTCTAGGGTATTGGGAACTTTTGCATATAATATTCAAAGACTATCTATGGAAAGGAATAAAACACCTACCATGACAATGTATGATCGATATAGTTGAATTTCATCCTTTTAATAGACCTAAAAACTATAGATCTACAAAAACATCTAAAACATTCAACAAAGAATATCTCATGAGAGATGATATATCAATAGACGAGGCTATAGGAGAAGGAATAACTCACTATAGCAATTCTAATGCAATTGACAGCAGTTGATTCGGAGAACGAATGGTGGGTCTGGGGATTAGAGAATATTCATCAGCTTTAATCTCTCTTAGATGAGACTGGCCGAGAAGAAGTGATTTCTGTGAATGAGATGTGATCCCAGTCTGATATATAAATTAAAAAGAAAATTACATAGTGTGTTATTTAATGGTACACAACCAATAATTTCCACAAGTTCTCTCCAGATCACCCCACATAGCCATGTAATCGCCCGTTACATGGGAAGTACACGATAACCCATGGAAATATGATACATGGTGTGTACTCCATAAATTTCTAGTTTATCCTATTTTTCTAAAAAACAATAGAAAAAAATATTCTTACCTGAAAGGAAAATTTTGGGTTCCAATAATAATGAATGTGGGAAACTAATCGAGGTGGCATGGGAGATACCGTCATTCATGTACTTTTTAGTGAAATTTGTTGAAATGAGGACTTGAAGCCCAGATGATGAACATAATGTCTTAGGGATTATGTAACCTCTTCTGTATCGATGTACAAACCACTGGAGTGTGTTTGGTAGCCCACGGAATGCCTCTCAGGCACCCCGACCCCAGCCGCGATAGGTGGAGGCACGCAGTGGGGGCCACACTCCAGTGCGGTGGAAGATGAAGGAAACCACGGAGGCTCAACCGCAGGTGGCATCGGTGTTTTTGACTAGTGGAGGGCTATGGTGGAGTGGGTTAGGGAAGAAATTGTGCCACATCATGCTAGCGACACACATTCAACGGACCGTGTGCAGAAAAGTAGAGTTCGGTCGAGTCGGTCGTGTCGTGCTGAGTGGATGCGGAAAATCTCCACCTCTCTGGAGGATCAATACGGCCTATATCAAAGTAGGTTGGGCTAGAACCACTAGGATATGATGGGCCCAATGGGTCAAGTTAGACCTGGACCCTACCCACCCATTTCCACTAAAATTCCAATATCATTTAAATTGTAACTCTAATTGAATATTTGTTTGTGGAGTTGGGACCTTGTGACATGGTAGTAATTTTGAGATGACTTGGTGGGGTTTTAGTTGAACCAATAGGGTCTATTTGTTTTCTCTATTTCTTTTCAATGAGGGTAAGATGCAGGATTTCAATCTTGTCATAGAGAATGGCATGTGTTCTGAAGTGAGTTGACTCAGTGATTCTCAGGGCCCTAATGGGTCTAAGTACCCCATTGGGTCAAAGATTCCCAGTAGGTATAAGTGGTGTATAGACTACACTGAGTGGCCAAGTTTGTCATCAGGTCTCTTTGAGATAACTTATATAGGTTTGGTAGCATAAGAGTGACTAATATTTATACATACACCCATCCCCTATCTAAAATGATAATTCAAATAGGGGAATGGTGTATCGTTGTGATCGTTGGGTGCAGGAACCCCTTTACGTGTGTCGATTTCTTTACATCATTAATTACATGACTGGATCAATGTACTTCATGTAGTTTTTATTTTGTAATCTTTTGGATGGGCCCAATGAAGAGGGAACTGTTTGCGAGGGTCTCTAATGACTTCATAGCACAAGTAGAGAGTTCCCTCAGAATGGGCATGCCTTGATTAAAATCTTGTGACCAATGATTGGATGTCATATCGAGAGTCCTTACTCCATCATACTAGATGTATGAGGGAAACATTGTTATGTATAGAGACCATATGTTCTCTTAGATACTTTTGGTAGAATTTTTCAATGTTCCTTCCTTCAGATAGATCAAGGAGTGGGATCTCCCAGAATCGAGAATGATGTGAGGGGAACCATATGGTTGGAAGTGTATGAGACGTTACCTCTTGTAATACATTATGAGTATACCTATATGTTCTTGTTATATGTATTTTTGGCATATACCTGTGGTGAGATGATTATACCTTCCTGTTGGTGTTTCCATTATGGAATTTTACTTTTTTTTATGGGTCCCCTACTGAGTATTATTTTACTCACCCCTACATGGACTTTTCCCACATGTGTTGTGTCTTGTGCAGTTGACTGATGCTTTGGTGGAGTCCTAGGTGCAACACGACTAGGTCCAGGACTGGATGGTTCCTTTTGAGATCAAATGAGAAGAGGTGTTTCAGGAAGCTTCCAATAGTAGCTTCAGTACCTGGTGTTATTGGGAATAATATACTGTTGTCTTTATTTTATTGGGCTTGTATTATATCTCGTTTTTACTTTACTACATTACATTTTATCGTACTCTATTTTTGGGTTGTTGTGGTATTCATTCATTTTCCTTACTTAGTGTTTTTAACTCTCCAACCCATTTGTCTTAGAGTTAGGTGTGTGTGTGTGTATGTAGGTTCTATAAGAACCTGAATCTTCTTCTCTGTTATGTTTTCTTGTAATGGTAGTTTTTGAGAAAAAGATGAATTTTTGGACATTTTTGAAGTACACGTCATGTACTCTATGAGTACGCACCATGTACTTGGTTAATGTGGGTATCTGAGTGCTGGCCATGTAGTGGCCATGCACACGGCCATGTGTGGTGACCAATAGACTACCTAATGCGGTGGCTGTTAAAGGCAAGTAGACGCCATGTACTTCAAAAGTACACACCATGTACTTCAAAAGTACCAGAACAATAAATCATACTAGAGAAGAAGATCATTTACGGTTGGATAAGAATTATTTCATACTAATATATTTATTTAATACTCTTTATTTTTATTTTAGATGAATATATTTCAAATCGTTAACTATCAACTTGCTTTTTAGTTTTAATTTTGGTATCAAAAGTATCATGTTTCATGATAATTTTGATTTTTGTATCTTAACTGTGCAATTTAAAATTAGTTTTAAGAATTTTATGTAAAAATAATTTTGATAAATTAAATATTAATTACATGTTTCATCTATGATTTAAATATTGGCTATAATTCATTTGATTATATTTTGGGGATGGTATTTTTATGGGTTAAACTATACATTATGAAGAAGAAGTCAAGTTTCCATAAAATGTTTTATATATTAATGTAAATTATAATTAATTTTAATGCTTTGATAGTTGTGAATTTCTTATTGATTGAATAATTTTTTCTCATATCAAGTTGGCCTTTCTTTTTATATTCATCCCAAGGATTCTACTCTATTGATTCATTAAATTTACATTTTCAAAACATTTTTATCGTATAATATTTCATAAATGTTATTTTTTCAAATTTTTTTCTTTATTAGAATAAACCAGATACAATTTACTTTGAAATTTTCTAAAAATGTAACTCTTATTATATTATTGAGTTGCTTATTTTTTAAACCGATTGATTATTTTAATAATAGTGATCATCTATTTATTCCTTGAACTCACTCAAACACCATGATATTTGTTTAATTAATCTTAGATAATATATTAGGGAGTCAATATAGAGTAGTGTGTATGTTCACCATATAGAAAATAAGATGTTTGAAATAAAAAAAAATAATGTAAAATACTATTTTCTGAATTCCTAGAATAACTAACAAATTTTATTATCTTCTAAAAAACATAAAATTAAATTAAAAAATAATTTTTTTATTTTTGGGAGGGTAATCATTCACTTTTAATTTTGAAAGTACATATAGGAAATATAATTGAAAATCAATAAAATTTCTATACACATGTCATTTATTTATTTTATTTATATATTATGTTTCATAAAATAATTTCATAAGGATAATAAATCGATTAAATGTGGAGGAATTTTTCATGGAGCTATTTTATACATGTTTTGTATATAATTTTTATTAAATTCTATTTTTATATAGTTCAGAATAGATTTTATTGTAAATTATTAAATACATGTTTAACAATCAATGTGAAATGATATTCATTAGATCTTTTGTTGATAATTATTTTTTATGTTAATAATTATAATAATTTTTCCAAATTATTTATTAGGAAATATATTTGTGATATTGTTATTTTTAATATTTTTTTTATGTAGACCTTGGATTTGTGGAATTGTTTTGTGATTTTTTAGAAATATTATTTCCTTTTAAAATATGAATATTTTTATACTTATTTAATGTTGATACATGATAGTATCTATATTGATTCACAAGGTAAATAATTAGATTTGGTTTCATTATACATAATATTTAGGGGAATGCACATATTGTTATTTAATGTACATTATTAGATAGAAAATGATATATATAATTATCACAACGTCCATATAATATTATATTTGGAAGATTAAATTACAAAAAGTCTCAAATGTGATCAAAACAAGCAATATATTATTTTAAACTAGATATATAATAGTATATGTGAGAATAAAATTAATTAGGCTTATATTTAGATGTAATGGTCATGTGTTTTATTTGGAAATAATCACCTCTTCTTGACTCACAATATGTTCTACTAGGTTTAAAATGGGATATTTTAGATTAAATTTATTAGGAATGAGATTCATTTCTTAAATGATCATGCCATATATCTTTTTCACTCATGAATTATTGATTTAATAATTACAATGCTTAAATATGATGTTGAAGAAGGTTTGTTTGTAGTGTAAGGATAATCCATAATCCATATAATATGAAATATGGTTGTCCTGGTTATATATAATATTGATTTAATTAGAATCAGTTATGTGTGAATACATCAGATAATTATCATGATTTTTAAAATTAATACAAAATTATTTTAATGTTTATTAAAATTTTGCTAGAAATGTTATTTTTCTAAAAAATTTATTTTAATGTCATGGGGGTCATAGAGGATCCATAAAATTTCATTATTTTGTTTAAATGCATATAATGATTCTGATGTATTTCTAATATGTATTACACATCAAAAAAATATCATGAAACAATTGGTTAATGTAAAACGTTTAAACCATGATGAAAATGATCATTCTATTAAAATTCAGACATAGAGAAATAAAGGCATGCCTATTTCTTTAAGAAGTATCTAAGATAGTTAATATCTTTACAATATTGTGTTTGTAAGATGTATAGTTTTATTGAGATGTTTTCCATTGAAGAAGGAAATAAGTGGCTGTGTGAAAATAGGGAAATCATGCTACAATGTTAGATGTAATTTTTTGATAAAGAAGTCAGTTCAATATACTAATATTGATGTATGTAATTATAGTTATAATTAAAAGGCAGTTACATATCTGAAATCTAATTTGAATTTTAAATTAGATGATGGAATAAAGATATATTTTTTGAAATATAAAATCAATCCGTGGTCTTACATGATTATTTAAAATTATATAGATGTAGCGGAATAATCGAGATGAATGATCATGTGTTAGGAAGTGTTCCCATGAAGAAGAAGTAGAAGAAGAATATTTAGAAGTTTATAATCATGGATTTTGTGAATCAATTAAATGTGTGATATATATTGTGTAATAAATCACACCTTTTCTATATCATGAAAGTTTTTATGTGCACTATATATTGTAGAGAGATATTTTATCATGTTTAGTATTATAATCCGTCCATCATTGAAGATCATGATATTTCTCCAAAATGTCAGAAGAAACGTTAGGATACAACAAAGATGATTTTCTTCTTAAAGTGTTCATGGTTATTCCTAGATTTATTTATCCATAATTTTTATTCTATCAGTTTATATGATCACGATTGTTATTAGATTATGTTAACGGGTCAGTGATTATATGTAGATTAACATTTATATAATGAGTTTTTAAAATTTTTATTTTTCCTAATATCTTAAATATCACAATTTATATCATTATAATAACCAAATATATCATAATTGATTTTTTACATAATTACATAAAAAATTACACAGATCATTCACTCACGACATTTTTAGGTTTACTATAATGGAAAATAAGAAAATAAGAACATAATAAGTGGAATACATGGATCACATAAAAAATTAACTCTTTTGAAATGATTATTTATTATCCTAAATCAGACCACCTATATACATAATATTTCTTAAGAAATATTTCAAAATAAAGGGGTTATCATAAATCCCAGTAAGGGGTAAATAATTAAAATGATGCATAAATGAATTTCTTGGGTCAAACCTGTCCCATAAGATATGAACATGAACATAAAGACCATAGAAATAATAATATCATAATTATATGATAAAAAACATGATCATATATAAATGGGGAATAACATGGATATGTGACTATAATATAAACATGATAAAATTTTAAAATTAACACTAAATATCATCACTAATGTTTCATAAAGGCATGATACCAATGTTCTTCATCAATGATTCATAAAACATTACCAAGGAATGTAGCCAATATATCATGAGCATGTAACCTCAAGTGATTAATTATTTATGTAATACATTGGGGTGATATCATGGGAGATGATTTATATGATGAATATTTTTAAAAAAAATCAAAAAAAACCCATGGAATTCTATCAATGAGTCAGGAACATTTAATATTAATAGATTAATTCATTACCAAATGTAGTGGAGTGATATAATGGTGAACTCTTTGTATGTATATCATTATGTTTTCCAAATTAATCATACAAATTAAAAAAATTATTAAATATTTATATCCATTGATTATGTAATGTTGATTTGAAACATAGAACTAACTAATAAATGGATGATATTTATATCTAGGTGAATATCCATGAATGAAATTTGGGTTGGGTATTACCAACTTGAAATTATGGAATGAAAAATTATGTAATGATTACATTAGTATGAAAGGTATAAAAAATGTGTTATGGAATGGGTTTAATGATATTTAAAGGAAGTATCTCATTAAAAGGTCAAAATTTCTATATTAAGGGTTTGATTATGAACACATGGAATCATAATAACAAAAAAAATAAAGAGGCTTATTACATGAAATTTTAACATGGAATATCATGCAACACCATTAGAAAGAAAATAAGTATATAAAAGGGATTATGAAATGGGTTTAATAATGGATAAGTATATTATACCATAAATTATACACATTTGGACAATAAATGAAAAATTATGGTCACAGACAAGCACACACACACACACATATATATATAATCTTACAAAAAAACAATATGTTTATAACTTGAAAATATTACATTGAAAATCAATGTGTGACCTTGGAAGAATGATAATAATAATTATATTGGAATAAAAATCTTTTAAATGAGAGATAAGTGTATTCTATCATCAATATAAAATCATTTTGATAGTAAATTATTGATATTGAACACATGAAAACAAAATCATATAGAAACCAATAATGGTTATCATAAAATATGTATATGAATCAAAAGAAGGATGATGAGAACCACTAAAAAGATATGTTGCTTCCTAAATCATGAAAAGACTCATTAAATCATTAGGAACTCATTAGGAATATATTATAGATATAGATGCATGAGAACATAATAATCAATTTTTTTATAGTAGAGAGAGACGACATAATGAGTCTGAGTGACATCTATTTCTATATGAAAATAGTGTATATTAATGTGAACTAAAGTTATATAAGTCTTAAGAATGTTATCATAATGGATTTAGGTGGATTTGGTGAGTCGGGTTATTAAGTATTTTAGGGATATTTATTTTTTACCTAGAAAACTATTAAAGGTATTCTCACTATTACGAATGAAAATTTTATTTAGTAAAAATTTTACAATATTATATTAAATATTCTAAAACAAATTAATATTTATTCATTATTAATAATTGTAATTATTTTATAATTAAAAAAAAGGTGACCCTTATTTGTAAAAATATATTGACTAAATCAAAATTTCTTCTCTATTTAGGAAAAAACATAGTTTTCAATAAAAACAAATATTTTGTAGATAAACAGTTTTTGTAGAGTAATGAATTTTGAATTTTAATGTGTTTTTAATGCTGTTTAGCTTTATTTATAAATTAAATGTTTTTCAAAGTACATGTAAATATGCCTAAACGTCATATTAAAGTCCTCATTTGAAATTAATAAAATTTATATTATGATATATAATAGTTAGAAAAGTAGCATACCTTGAAAAATAATCATTTTAACACGGTAACTAATATTTACCATGACAACATAATTTTTACTACATTAAATAATATTTCCATTATATCCTAATTAGAATAATATAATTTTCTTTAAAAAATCATTTTATGAGATTCAGTTTCTAAAATTGAAAAAATAATAATGTTATCCTATGTAACATGTAAAAATATTTTTTTAGAATATAGTGTATTTTCAAAAATAAAAATTAAGTGTATGAATAAATTCTTTATGTATTTTATTTTCAGGAAAAAAAAGGTTTATAATCATAAGAGAATTATGTGTATTTCATTTCTTGAGAAATAAAGTTTTACATAAATACTCTTTAAATAAATGTGATGACCAAAAATAGTTCAATTTTTTTAATAATAATACATTAGTTCATAAAACATTATGAGTAGTCTATACATATATAATTATATTTGAAAAACAATAATTTTACATATTTAAAATATCATTGATCAATTGATTTTTTTTACCCTCTTGGTCTTTCTTATATACTATTATTTATTGTTTTTTAAATGTTATTTCACAATTCACATAAAAATAGACTTTTTGTAAAATAAATTATTACTAAGGTAATTTTGAAAATAAATATCTAAAATTATATTTAGTATATCTAATTGAAATAAAAAATGTATATTTTTTTAATTGAAAATGAAAAAAAGTGAAATAAAAATTTAATTTTTTGGAAAAAATCCTTATTGAACATTATGTGTTTCTAAATATTACTTCATTTAAATAACTAATTGAAATATAATTATTTTAATATTTTAAAAATTGTCTATTTTATTTATTTAGATAAAATATATAAGAGGTAATAAAATATTACCTTTAAAAGTATTAAATTTATACATAATAATAATTAAAATTAGATTTAATTATTTATATGTAAAAATTATAATATTTATAATCCATTAATGTTAATTTATATATATTAATTTTATAATAAATAATTTCATATATTAATTATTTTCATTTTTTTAATAATATGAAACTTATAAATATATATACATATAAATTAAAATATTAAAATATTTTACTTTTATTCAATAAGTTAAAATTCATATAATATTGTATTTTATATTTTCTTTAGACAATACTTAACATTAATATACCTTTTGAATATATGTATATCTAAAAAAATATTTCCAACAACCGTATATCCAATGACCATATTTCCAATGACCATATTTGTAATAGCCTGCTCTCATTCATTTATATGGCCATACAAAACTCATTTATTTCTTTTGTACATATTACATCACACATCTCATTTCGATATATTTAATTTTATATCTAAAAATATGTTATTTCAATGCATGTTGTTCTTGTACAATATAAGTATATTATATTGGTGATCCTCAAGGTTGAATATAGTCCATGAAATATCCATGTTTTGAATATTTTATACATTTCTATTAATTATAGCCTATTAATTTTGTAGAGACCCAACGCTTGACGTACATGGACATTACATTACTTTTGCGGAATACTTAATACATAACAAAAACAAACACACAAGGACTGTAACATTTTAGTGTCTTTGGAAACTCAGAACATAATATTCTAATCGTGGTGAAAGATCTTTAACATCTCCCATAAAGTTCTTCCCCTTTTTTTACCTAAAACCTTTCTTTATATCCCGGGGAAAAGAAAACATATAAAGGGTGATCTCAAATTCCCCTTAAGGGTAAGCATGGAGAAAATAATACAAACCATATACATTTGAACTTCCAAACATGAACATAAAGTTTACACATCAAAATCTTCAGTTGTGAAACAAATCTTGGCAGTAAGTAAGGAATAGGTCATAAAGTAACATTAATCAAGATAAAATATCATAAGAATAAAACATTTAATTTTGGAAAACCATTAATCACAAGATATTATTTCCATAGTAGCCAAGGAATTTCTCCCAAGTCCATCTTAGTGGACAATGTCCCTTTCTGAATCGAGTTCACTCCTCGTTTCAATCCTGTAACACTGAACCAGATTAACGTACCATTCTATCCATGTATATATCATGAGATATAAATTTTTAACCAATGCATTAGAGTGAGATATATGTCTCACCCATCACATAATGAAATCATTCTTACATGTTCCACAACATGAACATAAATCATTCATCATTACCCAAAGTCTAAAATGGGTTTCATAAACATCATCCCATCATAACATAATACATAAAAAAATGGACATAAAATCATCATAAGAAAACTGAAACCATGTAAATAATAGAGAAATTATACTTGAAACATACAAATATGAAATAATTCCATCTTATATGGAAAATGGTTTTCATAAAACACATGAAAATAATTCATGAGGAAAATATCATTTCTTCTTCAATATCATTTTCTTTTCACAAAATGACATTAAATTTTAATAGAAAAGGATTTTTTTGAAAATAGTCATTAAATCTTGTAGAGTACGCTTCATGAAAAAAAGGAGTTACAAAACTGTAAAAATCTGTTCATTCCGTATAAATTAAACAAAATTCTTCTCGTACTTTTTCCGGAAAAGTCAAAATGTACCTTATATGGAAAACAAAAGAAATATTTCTTATGTAATACAATGTAAAAGTCAATGATGGGTAAAAATGACATTAAAAATACATGGAAGAATATTCAAAACTTTATGAAAACATTTTTATGGACATGGATGAAAAATATAACCCCAGTAAATACTTACGAATAATCAATCTCGGATAAGAATGAGATTGGAATAATTATCCCATACCTTATTAAAATTTATTCCATTTGTGTCTAAGACTCCTGTATAGAGGGTTTAAACGAATTATTAACTTGTAATAGAACCATAATAATATTTATTATATCATATATGATTCACTTATGACTTTATATTATCCGTTCATTTGTCAATTCCATGTTAATGCAGCGTTTTGGGTAAAATTGTTTCATTTATCGTCTGTGTTTTGACTTGTAATTATTAATATGATTACTTAGATCATGATTAATTAATTCCAGAATATAAAACATTATTTATTTATAATATATATTCATAATATTCATATATATAATATATCAAAAAAGGGAAAGAAATACACCGTTCATGGACATCGTAGGTTGTACGTACGCATGAAGGCTTTTTTTTGTTTCCTTGTTGAATTAAATGGAATAAATTAGATGACATATATATATATATATAAATAAATCCAGTATCATTATTATGTCAAATATTTCATAATTACTTATTATATATACTTTATAATCATTCTTGAATTGTTAACATGAAAAATGAATCTCATCGCGTCGTGGAAACGGTAATCCATACATACGCACGATCGATGATATCGTTCCCATATTTATTGAATGGAATTGAAGTGGATGATATATTATCTTATAATAATTATGATTTTATAATCATATATAGTAATTCTTTAATCCATTATACCCATCTATGTAAGGTGGTGGTGGAAAAAATGATTACACCGCGACGTGGAGACGGTATTCCGTACGTACGCACGCGCAGTGATTTCATTTTCCGTATGATGGATAGAAGGTGAAATAGGGTTGTTTCATATTGGATGAAATGTTTACTATAAAATATCATATTAATTTAAATTTTATTTTATTTTATTATAAACGTGGAAAAAAGTCTAGTAAATAACAAAATCATTAATATCTATAAAGATGGGAAATCCATTCATTCCAAATATGTTAAATGAAAATATTTTTTTCACGCATTTATAAATATTCAAAAATAACTTGTTCAAGAACAAAATTCCTTAAATATATTCAATTTTTAACTTTTATAAATATTTTCAATGTTAGTTTAAATGGATATTTATTTTATTTCATGTATTGGTATTAACATTCCTAAAACAATTAAGTGTACGACCATGGAAGAGATTGTTGGTCAACCAATGTGGAAATATGGTCAGATTTTATTTTGAATAACATTCTCTATAATTTTATGTACAAAATATATAAAAATAGTACTAATAAATATAAATTATATGAATAAATAAAGAAGAATAAAATTTATGTGGTTTTACTGATATGATCCATATAATTTCCTTCATTGTAAATTTAGCATAAACAGTCCCAAAAAGAAATGTGATTGAAACATAAACCCTTATATCTAGTTTCATAATTCTAATTATGCATTAAAATATTATGTATAATAAAATTGATTTAAAATAAATATATTTGAAAAACATATTCATACAAAACAATAGGTGTACAATTATTAATAATGTCATGTTTTCCTTTAATTAACATTTTTTCATTAAAATACCATTATGTTAAAAACATGTTTATTCACCATGAATGTGTTAGTACTATTGTTATGGTACATGAATCATGGTCCTATTTTCCTAATAAAATATATCAAAATCATGAAATATGTATCATATTTATTTATTCTATAATCATTTATAATAGATTGTAATGAATAGTGACGACAAATGAATTATTTCAAATCATCGAGAGGGTAGCCTATATGTATGCACGAATTGTGATGTAAATTATTGATGGATGGAACAAAATAATGGTAAATCATAATTATATTTTCAATAATAATTATAATATCATTAAAATAATATAAATTTTCTAAATATATCATTATTATCATCCTTGTAAATATAAAATAAGGAAAATAATCCAAATGCTTCAGGGATGTGATAGTTTACAGTTAGGAATGAGTGATATTATCATATCCTAATAGATGGGATGTTAAGAAAGAAGATAATATTGTACCATTATATAATAATAATTATATCATTAATAATATATTTATATACACTAAATATACTATTTCAACCTATCAAGAATTATTCTTTTGTAAAATTAATCATATCTCTACTTGAAGGCGGTAGTCCACAGGTAGAAAAGATTGATACATTAATTTCCCATTTAAAATAATGGTTGTGGGAAATTTTTTACCCATCATCATAATAATAATTTATTTTTGTCTATATTCCTAAGTCAATATTTTGTAATGGATACCATATATTAATAATATTTAAATGATGAAATAAAAGTGAATGTAGTTGGTTAAGAGTTATACCTCTTTGTTGAGAATCCTTATTAGGATAAAAAATTAATACATAAATATATTGTCTTTTAAATGGATGATAGCATCTAGAATATGGGGATGGATATAGTAAATTATTTGGGTAAGAATTTTTTAATATTTAAACTCGTTTTTTGTTTGGAAGAGAGTATAAGTGGTATCCTTTTACATGGGATGAAGAGGACAGACATTAAATATTTCAAAATATTAAAATATATTAATGTATTACTGAGGAAATATAGGTCAAAACGATAAATAATTTAATGTAGATAGGTTATGGTATAAATAAAATTAAATCAACTATATTGTGAAATTGTAACCTTTATCTATTAGGTTAACCCCCACCCCCATACACCATTATTAAACCTAACTATAGTAATAAAATATTATATATTAATAATCATTTTTACCCAATATTAATTTTAACCAATTACATTATAGTAATTATGACTGTAAATAATCTAGAGTCAATTTCACTTGATTTAATTTCTATAAGTTGTAGATATTAATTTTAAAATATACCCCAAAAATAAAACAAAAACCATTTTAAAAGATAAAACATTTTAATAATAACACAATATTTTTTCTTATTAAATGATAAATAAAAATATTAAAATGACTTTTTTTTAAAAAAAACATTGTTATATAACCTTTCAATTCCATTAAAATCAGTAATCAGTTGACATTATTTTAATTTGATATTAAAAAAACACATCGTGTTACTAGAAACTATTTTTAAGAATGACATTTTTATTTTTATTAAAATTAAATATTTCATTCATAATTAATTGATAACTAATGAATTAATTTCATATATATTTTTAAAATAAATTTTCTGAATTTACTTGGTCCAATTTATACTCTCAAATCTATTGGCTAGGTGATAACTATAACATTAAATTATAATTTTTCACTAGTATATCGTGGTTATTTTAAATTATATGGTCTATGTAAAGTAATAAATTAGTGAAATTAAATTTATTTAAATATAAATATATCTTAAAATCATAGTTTTTGAAATTTTAGCACCATAAATGAATTTCTCCCTCTAAATTTCATCTCTTTAGTACAAATAACATTGGAAACTTCTTGTGCATCACATCTCTATATTCCTGTATAGAATCATAAAATTTATTTTTTCTCCATAAAATAATTACCAGGTAACTAGTACCTTTTTCCAGAAAATTATATCATTAATCCATAATGTCATATGGTTGTTCACCAAAACAATGATCATGATCTTATAGTAATATCTCTGAGTTTAGTGTGTGTGAAGTATTTTGTATGTGCTTCCTTCGAAGATATACAAGGAAAACATCGTGAACCTAAGATAGATTAGGTTGAATCTATATATGATACAGAACAATATATCTATAATCAATAAATTCAATTGGACTAAATTTTATTGGGTTAAATTTTTCATAAAATCCAAATCCCATAACCCTCTCCAACAGCTAAATTTAAATGAATAACTACTCAATGATATCAAACTCTATATCTCACTAATTCATTCAGTATAAATATTCTATTAATTCTATGATTCCATGATGTGAAATTAAAAGGATCTAACCTTCACATACATTTATCTAACTATATTAGGTCCCAATATTATTATTTCACCCAATTTATCCTATCATGATGGAGTTTCTCGCTTCATATCATGGAGGGTTTAATAAGGATCTATCTGAACGATTGAGTGAAATATGTTTTTGTAAAAAAAATAAAATAGTGAATGGACTTGATCTCAAACACCTTTAAAATACATAAAAGTTTATAATAACCTGAAATTTAGTTTTTAATTGTCCTATTATACTGACCATCCATCTAAAGATGATATATAGTGCTAAATATCCACTCTGTATTTATTTTCAATGGAAGAATTCTTATAAAAATCAAGGAATTACTTAGATCATAATATTGTAAAATATAATTTGGTACCTAATTAAACCTTAAAAATTCCTTAATATATATATATTGGAAGGATAATAAAGATATAAATATTCACTAATGGAATTTAAATTCATCAATTTAATAATATGATCGACTAAAACCCAAATAGCATTTCACAATTTATATGAATTGGGAATTAAAATGATGAAATACTTGGTAATTTTTTCAAATTTAAATTTTGGTTTGGGTGATGGATATAATATCCCTATAGACATATGTCTCTAAGAATTAATGTTTTCATACCACTCTTCACGATACGTACTCTAAAATACCCCATTTCATTTTATCCCACATGAAATTCCATATAAAAACAATATAAATATTTATACATCTATGATAAATACATAATAATGAACTATTAATTTATTATAATAGTTCATTATTCATTTATATTATTTTTTGGACACATACACTATTCCTGTAACTAACAATTTAGTCATAATCATTACAAAATCTAGAAAATTTTCTCTCCTTATGTTTTACTTTTACATCCACATTCTGTGCCTCTTTAGTCGTCACATGTATGGATGGTTGAAACATCATCTAAAATATTGTTATATATATCATTTCTCTATTTTTAATGATCTATATTATTCATATCAACAAATATTATTCCTCTTTAAATCTATATTATTGAAAAAATGACATTCTCCTTCTGAAAAAGAGTAGAATCCAACAAGTTTTCATTCATATGGTGGTAGTCTATTAATGATTCATAATCATTAATCAAATTAAAAAATATCATTTATTGTATATTCAATATTTATACATGAATATAAATAAAAATATATTATGATATGTAAATATATTAAATCATTAAATCTAATGATAATGCCTCTATATTTTCAATACAAAAGTAACTACTTCCAAATACAAATAACTAGTTTGGTAAAATATCACAAGAATTTTTTATTATATAGATGCATATGATATCTCCATCCCATTATACTAGATGAAAAATCCAGGTACCTAAATCGAGGCATCACACTATATCAAAATCCCTTATCTACTGTAGGGTAGGGTAAGGATAGGTTTAATATCCAACATTCATTTCAACTCCTTGAAACATTCCCCACATTCATTTTTCAACAGCAATGTGGCTTCCTTCCATGTTAATCATGTTATTGTATTTTATATCCAAGAAAAAATATCACAATGAATTTTTATTATCCTAAACCCCAAATAAAACTAAATATCTTTCTTTCTAAATTTAGTATGAGTCATTTTTCAAAAACATCATTTTTTGATGGATCCACTGATATAACTTTCATGAGATTATATGACCCAAGAATAATGAATTATTTAACCATAATTCACACAAGAAATATTTTTCATAAAAATTCTTTTTCCATAAGGGCTTCATTACATTAATGAAATTAACTTCTTGATCTACCATTATCTTGTAATTTATAAGAATGCCTCAATAAATTACACCACTAACTAATCGGTGTAATCTATAAAGACACTCTTAACTAGAACTATTAATACAGTTAAGGAATTGGTAATCCAACTATACATAAACATAAATCCATAATTATCATAAATATAATTTAAGGTTGTCTTTGGTATATCCTTCGTCTATACTCTCAGTTAATAATATCTAGAATGAAGGTTAATCTGAGGATGGTATTAGGCTCCATGATTATGATAAAAAGGTCATAAATATGGGGTGGAGTATGAATTTTCTGGATAATGATGTTTTTAATAACTCTCTAATAAATGTATTGATTCATTTATCAATAATTTTTCATTAAGTTATGAAAAACGTAAAACTGTGGTGACACACTATGATGTATGAATTCCTTACCTTGATTCTCTAAGAGATTCTTATTAAATTCATTCAACTGAATGAAGGATACTCTATATAGAATCTTTTAAATTGTTGTATACCTAGGAATGAGTTATATTTAAAAACACATCATTATTAGTGTAATACGAGGAGTTTAATCTTGAAATACGTCAACATAATTATAAATAGCATGAATGTATGTGATGTTGAGTTATTCCAAAACTATTTGAGATAAATAAACCCCATAAATTTTTAGTAATAACCTCATAATCGATCTCATATCCAGTGGATGTTAATTTTAATTATTCTACTAAAATAAGATCAATGTTTTATTCAACATATAAATTTTGACATATTTTCCATTTCAATTAATAATGTTTCTAAATAGAGAGAAAAAATCCATTCCTAAAATTTCATAAAATCATACAAGTGTGAGATTACCAAAAAATTTGGAAGAATATTACCATAAACAACTATCATAGAAGAGATATTGACTTAATATGATGTCATCATACCATTATGATATTTTACTACTAACTCAATATATAATTATTGTGGATTTGAATGAATAGACCTAGAGATATTTCATAATATAAAGGAATTATTATAACTAATATCTAATAATTTACTTCATCATTTGGGTCTTCCTGTCTACTCCACAACTTCATCATTAGATCATTACTCCCATACTAAAACCCATATTTGTATTATCATTATAAAATATAAATAATCTATATAAATAATAATATGACTAAAATAATAAATATTATGATATCCTAAATTATAAAAATACTTTTTAATCTATGAAATCATAGGGTTAAAAATTTTCATTCATAGTCATTATCTATTAAATTCTTTTATACTTTTTCATATATAAAATTTTAATTACCAATGAATATAACAAAAAAAATATATCAAGGTTTATGATATTAGGCTTAGTCATCATCCACCAATGAAAATCATGTTGTTACTAAATATTCTATATTTATAGTTATTACCCCTTGGTTGTTCAATTTTTTATCCTCGTTGATAATCAAGTATATAGATAGTGATTTATATTCTAAAAAAAACAACACAATCTATATTTTACAAATTAATTCATATGGTATTCTATAGATAGATGTATTCCTATGATTTTTATCAACATTATTAAAACAAAATATCAAAAAATACATTCTCATATACCAATTAATGTTACATAAACATATTATAAATAAGTATTATATTATTTTAGATAAATATTCAAAACATTTCCTAATAATAAACAAACAAAAACTGTAATGGGTTACTATCTTTAGATATAAGATAAATAATAAATTTATTTTATAACATATATTAAAAATATCCAATTAGGTTCTTACCACATAGTGTACTTATCCAAAATAGCCTAATTAAATCATTTCTTCATTCCCATGGGATCAAAGAAAAGGAAATGGTGAGCACATATATTCTATAATAATGAACATAACATTTATTTATCAATTATCACAAATGGTCCTATGAAAATAGTAAGGGTCTTATAACATGATTATAACGAAAGAAATCATAACAAACAAGTAAATTATCATTAATAATTCATCAATACATCGATATTTTTCAAAATAAAATAATCAAATCATAAGAGTGTGGATTCATTAATAATGAATCATGATCCATGAGAACATGTCATTATAATAATACATAGGATTATGATATAAACATAAATATTTAAATTCATCCCCTTATTTAGAGATCACTATCAATATTATCATAGTTGATAGAGTTCATTCCCCATTACTTAATTTCCTTAGCAAATGTTTACTCATAAGACTAATGCGGTGAATAGTGTCTTTTACTAATTAAGTTTCACTCTCTATTCCAATCATCATTGACTTGTAAGGTATTTATCATGGACCAATATATTGGAGGAATATATAATTATATACCCACCTATAATATATTGAAAACCATGCATATTTTTCAACAATTCCATAAAACATTCATGATATAACAATAGAACAGCCTTTTAAAATAAAACATGATTCATATACAATTAATCATTTCACATAGAAAACCTAATGGAAAATTGATGGATTTCATAAAACATTCATCATAACATGATTAACTTCAAGGAATGTGTTAGGATTAATAGAATCATTAATAAATCATCATCTTCAAAATCTATATATAGGCATAAAATTAATGGCATCATAATATCATATAAAAAATTAAATATAAAAAACCTTAAATTATGTTGAAATTGACTATAAATACATTTTAAATTCTATCCAACCATTTCATTAAAAATATGATAAAATATATTTTTATTTTGATCAAATTTTATCTATAAAATAAATTAATTTTAGGATAATTATTTTTATGGAAATAAATCATGTAAACTTTTAATAAAAAAATATATTTATTGAATTTTTAAGATGATTGTTAAATCTCTTCATTCCATATTTTTTAAAAGTAAAAATTAATTTTATGCCATTAAAAAATTTCAAAATACAATTTTGGAAACATGTTCCATTAAAAAGATTCATTTGTACTACTTTTTCAATAATGTTAATGGTAGTTAACATTTAATAAATTTAATATATAATTAAGAACATTAAAAAAACTATTTTTAAGTGTATGGAAGTGGAATAAAATGTTCTTCAACCAAATGAGGAAATAAGGCCGAGTTTTCATTAAAGATACATTACTGATCATTTTATGTAATAAATAGAGAAAAAATATACTTATAATGAAAAATTAATAAAATATAAAAAGATAAAAAAATATATTTTATTGAATGGATAATAGTAATATTATTTCCATAAATATAAATTTAGTATAAATAATCATTAAAGGAAATCATTTTGAAATATACACCCTTACCTAGAGATCAATTTTGAATTATACATGTTCAAATATACTATATAATAAATATATATTTATTCTAAATAAATTATAGAACTATAAAAATTTATAACATTCTAGTATCATTCCATTTTAAATTTCAATTAACCATATATTAATTCTTTCTTCATAAGAATGATCGTTTTTATGAAAACCTACTTATATTACTTGAATGTTTCAGTTAGATGATTTTCATGCATGAATCTTGGAATATATTTCATTATATAATTAATCTTAATAATGAACTATTTATAATATTTTCCCTAATATAATATTTATATTCATTTATTTAAATTGGTGATGAAAAATTAATTACATCACTTAATGGAGATGACAGTTCATAAATATGCATGGGTAATGTTTTTACTGTTAGATAGATGGAACAAAAGAAATGAAAACAATAATTTAAAGTTAAAAAATAATTATCATATAATTAAACTAATATATATTAAATAAATTCTTCTTTATTAATATTCACTTAATTTAAAAGTTAAAAAATAATTACATCGCTTCGTAGAGGTGGTAGTCGACACGTACACCCAAGAAATGTTTCCATTTTCTAATGGATGGAAATGTAAGGAGGTACATACGATATTATAATTTCTAAAGACTAATTATTAAATAAATATAATATATAAAATTAAAATCCAATATAATATAATACCATGGCCTATGATGATGGAAAATGAATCGTATAGTTATCTGGAGATGGTATTCAACACGTACGCAAAAGGGATACATTCATATTCTATTTAATTGATAGTATGTATAAAAAGAATAAAGGTTAATCATAATAAAAATTAAATATATTTATAATACATAATTAATTGCGTTATAATTAATGATATAGATTTATATGGGGTATAAGAAAAAATAAAATTTAATTTATGTTATTTAGTGTTATACCTCTTCATTCAAAAACCTAATTTATAATACAATATAATCCTTTAAAGACATTTTTTGATTATTAAAGGCCTCTAGGAAATGTGAAGAGATTTCATGAATGGATTTGGGTGAGGATTTTATGAAAAATTATAATCATGAATTTGGAGGAAGAGAGAAGAAGTGGAATCCTCCTATAAGGGAGGGTGATAACATGGAATTTTTTAAAATGATTATAATATACTAATGTCATAATCATATAATGTGGCTCAAAATATTAAAATATTTGAATTTAATAATTATTATATAGAAATTACATAAAACATAAATTAAATAGAGTGTTATTTTATATTTTAAATGTTATCTTTTATGGTACCCTGGTAAAACCAATTGAACTATATTATTGGTAACAAAATCATACCAGGATTAATCTTCAGTACGATAAAAAATAATTTATAACCTATTAAATTATATTAATTATTATGATTCCAAATATTTCATTTATTTTAAAATATTAAATTTATATTAGTGAAAGAAATTCATTTTTAAATATATACACAAAAATCAATTAAAATGTTTAAAATAATTTTTCATCATTATAATGGATTTATTATTATTACATTCATATAAAAAACTACTACATGAATGATAAAAAAATTATTAAATATTTAATATATAAATTTACATAAAATTATTCATAAATATATAATAATATAAGTTAATAATAGAAAAATAGTTGTGCACGTAATAACAATTTATGCAAAAAAAAAGTCACTATTTACGTTCAAATGCTCTAGTTTTAATTTCTTATCAATTGATGATGAATTATACCATTTTATTCACATGAAAAATAATATATTTTCATTACATAATTATTCACATTCATACATTCCAATCTAATGACATGGTGACAATTATCACATTAAATAATAATATTTTAATAGTATATTGTGTTTTATTTAATTGTGGTGTTGCATATAAAAAATGAATTAAATTTTATTAAATTTTATTATGATAAATATATCATAAAAAATTGAGTTATTATAGATTTAACACATGTGTGGGGATAAAATAGGAAAAAATCATCTATAATGTTATTCAACAACAGATTTTGAAATTGTTAAATTATTTGGAATACATAAATAATGCATATGAGATAAGTGATCACCATAATCATATCGTTAAATTGATCCCTAAGATCCTAATATTATTTTATATAAAACAATTCTTATAAAATTTCATAAAAAAACTTTTCGAAAAATTTGAAAAAGTTTAAGATTCATGATTAAGAACTTTGGAAGATGTTTAGAATTAAAAAGAGAAATTTTATCACTAAAAATGTAAAAAAAATGTATTTAATATATGAAGAAGGTTGGATGAGTGATCTTAAGAATGAGAAATAATAAAAAATTGTAAATAATGAATTTTATTTTTAGGAAAGCAACGAAAATGTCTTAAAAGGATGTTGTTTTGAAGGGAATCAAGAGAAAAAAATCATTGGCATGTTATATTACTGAAGTGTAGAATATGATTATTATTTGTATGTAAATTAGGGGTTAAAAATTATTTTTATGATCTTTTTTATATCCAAGTGAATAAATTTGATAAATACTAATAAATGGTGTTTTATATAGAAATATTTTCTTTTATTCAGCCAAATACAAGGTATGATGATATTATCTCCCCCCACAGTTGTTATTTTCATATATATTATCATAGTGGAAGAAATAAAATATAAATATATCATATTTGTCTTTTAATGTTTTCCCCTTTTCTATAAATTAAGGATGTATTTATGAGGGGGGATAATAATATAGAGTAAATTGAAACGTTATGTATTTATCTTATTACAGAAATGTCACATATTAAGAGGGAAAATATATTTATATGGATTTTTTAATAGTTAAAATATTATAATTCTTTAGGTATTCTTTTTTTGGAGTTGTAAAATAGAATAATAAATTTTATATGTATTACACAAAAACATTATATAACTAATTCAGACAATATTTTTTAAACATCAATAATATTAATTTTATAAAGCTCATCTAAGTTTGTTTCAAGTGTTGTGAATATGTCCATGTATTTCACATTAATGGTTATCTTGACATTGTTATTTTTTTACTATTTAAAATACTGATTTTGATCATGTAAAAATAGAATTATTGAATAATGATTCATTTCTATGTGTTTTTATTTTAAAAATTTATTTATGTTCAATATTTTCCAACAAAATATATAGGGAGATATTTTTTAGGTAAATAACTATGATGATGTTTGAATTTTTAGTGATTGTGATGCCATGTGGTTTTTTATGCTCTAGGGAGAGTTTTCAAATGTTGGAATTATAAGATAAAAATATATAAGATAATAATAATACATGGTTTTTTTGTTCTATTTATTTATCAATACATAAATCATAGTCAACATAAATGTTTCATGGTGATTAATTTTATGTATGGTTTATTTAATGTTTTTTGATTGATAGAAGGAACATATAATGATGATTTATTTTGAAGTGTGTTACTTAGAAGTGTTTTGGATACATTTAAATTTATGTGTTATTTAAAATTTTATTGAAGTAGATAAAAATATAAATCCTCTATCCTCACAACATAAAACCCACACAATTAAAAGTATACAGTATATAAATATTAACGAAGTCCCCAATATGTTTTTTAAGATACATATTATTTTAAATATAGAATATTTTCTATATCTACAATTCTCAATATATATAATTTTCAGACATAAGTTTTTTATAGTGTATTAATTTTATATAAATGATTTTTTAAATTTAATAATTTCATCTTCGATATGTTACCTTATTATTTTCATAAATAAATAATTCTTATACACATAATTCTCGTGAGAATTCATTCAGTTACATAAATTTAAAAAAAATGATATGATACTGAAGCTATTTTTACTTGTATCGAACATCAAAAAACTAAATCATGATATAAGAAGTTTGGGAATCAAAATTGTTCGATAAAGTTCATAATAATGTATAAATATTTATGATGATAAAAAAAGAAATTTCTTTTAATGTAATGAGATTAGTGATAGTTCTAAGATGTATAATTTTGGGGAATGAAGATGGATTTCTCTATGGAGAAATATATTTTTAATTTAATGTAATAAGATGTTGAGGAATAACCATTCATTAATGTCACCATGTATAAATTTATGAGGCGATGACCTAGAAATATCTAATAATGTAAATAAGAACATTGAAAATAAAAATATTTGTTAAAGGAATTTACTTGTGTAAATATAAAATTTGTAATTTAAATTTCTATAATGAAAAATGTGTTATTTTTGGAATCATAAAGCCTTCTATAGGTCACACATGATTATAAAAATGAAGAGAGATTATATTAGGATATAAGAGAGTGTTTGGGTAAAGTAGAGGGAATACAAAAAGAAAATGAATAAGAGGAAAGTGGAGACAATAGACATGGTTTGTGTGAGATTAGCACACATGTGTTGTGTATTGAGGAAGAAGTCACGCATATTATATATTATGAAGATGTTTTATGATACTAAATGTTCTCAAGATAAAAATTATTAAAGATAACTGAATAATCATTACATCCTTGTTGATCTAGACAAAAATTAAAATTTTCAAGAAACTTTCTAGTATAACATATTGTTGATATTATTATTGTACATGATATTATGTATTCTTTTCTCATTGTATCCATATTTTTAATCGTAGGTGTAAATATGATCTCATGGTATAATGGATCAATATTAAGAGGATCAACCCATTTTTAGTAGTAATACTTTTACATTAGTTGTTATTTTTCTATTTATTTTTCTCAATTTGTGAGAGAATTGTTATGAGAATGTTCACTTTTACAAGTAACATTGCATAATTTCCCATGAAACCAAAACTATTAAATATATTATTGATCATAGATTAATCCCCCTCCACTCTTAGTGCACCAACATCATTCCAAGGTTCATTATATAGTTGAATCATTTTATAGATACAAAATTTACATTTTATCATTTCTTATTGATCAGTATCCTCAGAATTTGTCTTTTTAGATATGAATTAATAATTATTGTAATCAAAATATTGATATAAGAAAAATTGAGATAAATATTTCTTCTAAATTTATTTTGATCTATATGTTATACATTTATTTCTAATAATTATTTTATTTTTCTCATTAATCCAAAAAATCATATATTTTTTGAGATAATATTCTTAATTAATTTATGTATGTATTATATGTATAAAAAAGGAATAAAAATTTACATAAAAAATATATATATAAAATAATACCAATTTATTTAAAATTTGTAACATTATGTCAATAATGAAAATTTTATGAACTTATATAAATGATGATTCAAGAATTTATGTTAGAGGCCTACAAAACATGGAGATAGATTTTAATGCACCAAACATCACATTAGGTTTAATAAAAATTTAGTCTTTCAATTTTTATATATTAAAATATATAATATTTCATATAAATAATTGAATATAACACATTACTATATTCTCGTGAATATATTATAAATATATATATATATATATAATTATTTGATATGTTTGAATCCATTAAAATTCCAATGAGGAAATATTAAAACCAAACAAATATAATATTTAAAAAATTATTCACTCAGAAGTAAATTTTTTTAACTCTAGTTGTAACAACCCATGTACATATAAAATATTTTTTTATTCTTGAATTAAATTATTAAATTCATTGTAAATTTTTAATAAAATAAGTGGTATATATTGAAATTAAACAATCTATACAAATAGAATATAAACCTCACCTATGAATGTATAAATGAAATTTATCTATCTTATAAGTGAAATATGATATATTTATATGTTGGCACAAATATGTAAATGATAAATTAAGTGTTGGTATTTTTATGAAACATAAATTTTTATTTTAGTTTTTATAACAAATATATTTATTTAAAATACAATTTATCTTTATAATATAGATTCATAAATTAGTAATTTTTTGTCTTATGATTATAATATAATTTTATGAGACCTTAATTTATTTTTCAAAGTGTTATAAAATCAGTTGTAATTCTAAAATAGATATTTTTTGAATAAATGATGATTTTAAGTGAAAATTAAATTTATCATATTTAGACAATTATCTTTATAAAATGGAGTTAATTTTTTAATTCTATACATCAAAAAGAGTTTAGGGTGATTTTTTGAGATTTTTCTGAAATAGATGAACTATTTTTGAAATGTTAAATACCAAAATTTATTATTTATAAACATTATAAGATAAATACATTATTCCTTCAGTCATCACTATTTTATGTACCATAATATAGAATCAATTTTCATTGTATTAATTTATTTAGAGATAATTATAAAAATATTCATAGTCTTGAGCCAAAATAATAATCTAATGAGTAAAATAAGGGGAAAACACCCCTCTCCTCCACTTTAAATACCACGTCTGACCACCTTATCTCCTCACACCTCAAAAATTTTCATCTTATTTTATTTCTTACGAATTGCTTTCCCAGGACTCTTCCACATGTCCAAGACCTTTTGGTCTTACCAAAAGGCCAAAACCATCTGCCTTATGGAGGATCTCAAGGAGGAAATTTCACGAGGTAAAATCCACATTCATTTTATTTTTTTTATTTTTATTTCATTATTCTCTCCCCACATACCATTTCTATATGAAATGATAACTCCAATATTTTACATAAATTGAAATTATATTTTTTTAATGGAATATTCATCATTAAACTTCTCATACTCTCCTCTTATTTAAAAAAATGAAAACAGTATCTTCGATGTGTTGATTTACCGTCATCATGGGCGACATGTTTTAACATTATTTTAAAATATTCATGGTTGGTACTAAAAACAATATTATGTTTAAATTATATTTTATTATAAATATTATAATTTATATAATTTTTTTGAAGTAATACATAAAGATGATATTAAAAAATTGTTCTGATTTCATGATGGTCGTAAAAACCACCAAAATAAATTCAATAAATTTCATTATAATTTTATCTAATGAATCATCCTAATATTAATAAATATTAAATAAGGTATAATTTAAAATTATGAAAACATATTAACACCATTTAATTCCATTTTTATAGTTTTTCAACTATTTTACAAAAAAATCCATAGAGATCCAACAATGGAATCAATGAAATAAATGCACTCGAAACGATGAAAATAAGAAAATATTATTGATAAATGGGTTGAAAGATGTTATAAAAAGATCATATAAGGTATTATAAATATTAATATAGTCATTTAATATATTAATAACACTGTTTAAACCATTATACAAGAGGTTTGAACATGTTTCAAGTAAGATAAACCTAAGGTAAGTGACTTTACTTTTAAAGTCATATTTAATGTATATTTTTAAAATTTTCAAAAGGAATGTATTTATGATGAATGAATTTTTGTTTTATGATTATGTTTTGGTTATGAAAAAATTTTATGACGAAGTTTGGTACCTATATATCTCTTTAAATTCACTGGGAATTTTTATGTAGGAAGATGATAGTAATGGTTATTCCAAGAGTAACTATGATGGTTACACGTTAAGGTAGCCCAGATGTTTATATTGTAAGGTATTCATGGGGTTAAAAATCATATATTTTATTCGAGGGTTATAATAATAAGTAATTAATTACCCATGTTAACTATATGGTCTTATTTATACTTTCATCATTCTATGGAAATATCATTTTTTCACTAGTTATGTATGTGATGCTTTAAGGGTGAGAAGAATGTCATTGTAAAAATGATTTCATATGTCTATAAGTATTTCCGGGATAACACATTCCTTTATTTTATATACCTTACAAATATGTTTTGTGTTAATCATATGTTTTAAAAAAAATCACAGGATTTAAGGATGGTTAAGCGAAAAGGAAAAGAAATGATGAATGTTAGGAATATTTTTCATAAAAAGATTTCTACTTTTATTAAAATCATTTATATTATAGAAGAAATGGATATTATTTTAATATTACCCACATTTTATGATTTTGGATTGATGTGTATGAATTATTTTCTAAATCACTAAAAGATAAACTGGAAAGATATTTGGGAATGTGAGAAAGGGAATTCTAAAATAATTTTCTAGATTAAATAAAGTTTAAGGTTGGGTCTTTATAGTTGGTATCAAAGAATTGTTTAGATTACATTAGGGGTTGGGATGATGTTAATGAAATACCATAAATAATTTTACATTATTTTTATTTTTAAATTATATAGTATTTGATGACTATTATGTTCTTTCATATAAGATATGTCTATTTAGAATGGTTTTCCATAGAAAAAAATGGATTTAGAAGTAGGAAGGCACCGTGAGGTTGATATTTATCCTAATCCACAACCTTGAATGGTGGGAAATTGAATTGAGACGTTTTTGATAGTAAGGGATATGTTGATGCTGGATATAAGTGGCGATCTCATTTATGCAAGAGAAAAAAAATAGAGATACTATAAGGGAACATGTTGATAGTTGAGCATTTTATGAGGAAACACCCTCCTGTTTTCAATGGATATTCTAAATTGGTGGTGGATTAAAGGTGGATTAAATGTATTGAAAATATATTCTATGTTATGGGTTTTCTAGTTACACTAAATTTTATCCAAAACATTTATTATTTTGATGGCGAATCTAAACATTGGTTTTCAATGGTCAAGAATATGAGTGCTAGCGATGAGATTTATTCCTTGTAATTGGATGAATTTATGAATATTTTCCTTCAAATGTATTTTTCAAAGTTGGTTTTAGATATGATAGAAATGAAATTACATGAATTTAAACAAAGGTAGTAATATTCATTGGATGTTTATGAATCAAACTTCACCTAATGGGAAAGGTATGCACAATATATTATTTAATATATTAATAGTAAAATAAATCATTCTAACACAATATTGATGCCAAGATATCAATGGGAATTGGATTCCTGGTAATTAAAAAGTTATGAGATACTTTTATGATGTGATGAATGGGTTGAAATAGAGTTTTATGATGATCATATGTACGTTGAAATCAAGCATAATTAAAGGTCCAGATGTTAAGAAATGAGTAAGAATCAATCAAATAAATCTGAAGGTATGAATGTCTAGTTTCTAGTCTATGGAATGTGTGGAAAAAAATTTCCTAGGGATTGTCCTCACAGAACAATGAAGTATTTTCTTTTTGGTATGTTTGGACCTATGGACAAACATTTCAATGAAAATAATATTAGTTTTGGAATGGTTAATTTTGATAAGAAGTGTGTAAAGTCTTTCAAATGTGGTCAGATGGGTCGTTATGAAAATATATTCCCAAAGAGATATATATATGATGAAATTATCAATATTATAAGAAGAATGGTGCAATGAAATCCATTGCGACTACATCAAATGATCTTGTGCTATCCAATAATGTGGTATCAGGTACATTTTTTACTCTATTTTTTCTAATGTCTTGATTGATATGGGGTCTAGACATTAATTTATTTTTGATGAATTTTCATGTAAATCAGATATTTAATATCAAGAAATGAAGTACAAACTTATGTAAAAACACTAGGGGAAATATTAAGGAAAAAAGGCATTATAAGAATTATCTTATTGAAATATATGTAAGGAACGTACCTCGAAGCCCTATTGTTTTTATCTTTAGTGCTGTTTGATATTATTCTTGGTATATATTAGCATTATTTTTATCATGATAAGATTTATTTCAGATATAAAGAATTTGTTTTTCAAAAAGATTTTTATTTTTTAAACAATAAAGAACCCATAAAATTGATAGCATATCATGAAGCAGAGAAACTGTTAAAAGATAGAAATGAAAGTTATTGTTCACATGTTTTTACAAATAAGGGAAATACTAAGATAAATGACCTTCCAATGGTATATGAATACTAGGTTATTTTCTTGATGAATTTTTAAATGGTATACCTGGTCGGAAAGTTGAATTTACTATTGACATAGTTCATGATGTTAATATAGTTTCAAACCCCTCTTACTGAATGGATTGTTTTAAACTTATAGATTTTAAAAATTAAATACCAGAGTTCCTTGATAAAGTTTTCATTCATCCTATCACTTCACCATAGGGTCATCCAATTAATCATTTGAAAAATAAATATTGTTCCATGAGGATTTTAGTTGAATATAGAGAATTTAATAATATTACTATTAAGAATAATTATTTGTTTCCTCATATCGATGACTTGTTTAATCAACTCGTGGGAGCTCATTAATTTTCAATATTAAATTGTGATCCAAGTACCATCAGTAGAATGTGAATGAGGAAGAAATTCCAAAAATATCATTCTGAACTACATATGGGCCTTATGATTTTGTTGTTATGTACTTATGTTTAAAAATTTTTACTAATGTATTTGTGCATCATATAAATAGAATATTATATGAATATATGGATAATTGTTTTGTTATTTTTATTGATGATATTTTTTTTTACAAAAAATTATAAATATCATGAAAACATTTATTTATTTTATTGAAAAATCTCAATGGAAATATGTTATATATTTTTTTTGGAAAATATGATTTTTTTAGTTGAAATAGATTTCATTTCCATGAAAAATTTAAAATAAAAATGGAATAACATTTAATCCTTCCAAAAAAAGTGGTTGATAAATGGAAAGACCTAAAAATGTTATAGAGATGCATAGTTTTCTTGGATTAAAAGGATATTACCGATAGTTTTTTTAAAACATTGTATGGTTATCTATCCCAATAACTAATTTAACCTGAAAAATGGGTAAATTTATTAGTACATAAGAATGTGATGTTTGTTTTTAGTAACTAAAAATATTATTTTTAAATGATATAGTTTTGTCCCTTATTTACGTAAATGGATAGTTTTTCATCTTAAATGATGCTTATTTTAAAGGCCTTGGTTGTATTATGATGAAAAAATATTAGGTAATTTCTTATTCTTCAAGACAACTGAAACCTCATGTGTCAAATTATCCCACACATGATACATAATTAGTAAATGTTGTTATTTCATTAATATTTTGAACAAATCATATATATGTATGAAAATGTGAAATTTTTACATACTATAAATTTTTGATGTATTTATACAATCAGAATAAATTGAACAAGTGAATGACAAGATGGGTGGAATATAGAAAACACTATGATTTCACAATAAATTACCTTCCAGTAAAATAAAAAAAAATAGAAGATGGTTTGTGTTAAAAACCTTAAGCTATATTAATTATGTTCTGTTTAGAACATTACCCTTAGGTTAGTGATTTAATGAATTTCATATTGGATGTTTTTAGTTCAGGTCATTCCTCTTTTTTCTCAATAGATGTTAGTGGTGTCATATCTATTAGTATAAATTATGAAATCATAGAAGGAATACGATGAGATGTAGAAAAAGGTATAATTCGTAAAAAAGGGGGGTTGTTTTCTGAATTTAACATTGATAAATATTGTGTTTTGAGATTTGGAAAGGGATTGTGTGTGACTTGTGATTCCCAACTGAAGAGAAAATTATTAAGTGAAGATCATAGTTCGCTTTTTTCAACTCATTCTGGAAGCACTAATAGGTATAGAAACATTTATGAGTATTACTATTTGGATGGAATAAAAATAGATATTATTGGTTTTACAATGAAATATTTTATTTTGGAATAGGTTAAATCATATTGATATCTACCAAAGTGGTTACTACATCATTTTCCAATGTCAGAGACAAATTGCGAAAATATATCCTTGGATTTCATAGTGGGACTACTAATGACTTCTTATAGTAATAATGTGATTTATGTTATCATTGATTGAATGAATAAATCTATAAATTTTCATCCTATTAATGATAATATATATATGGGTCATCTTTCTCGACTACACCTCAAATATATTGTTTGGTTACATGGATTTCCTCTCTCCATTATATATAAATGTGATCCCATATTCACTTCTAAATTTTGGAAAGGCTTCCAAAAGTCATTAATAAATGATTTTAATTTCATCACTACATTTCATCATCAATTTCATGGATATACTGAGTGAAAAATTCCCACATTGTAAGACATGTTACATTCTTTTTCAATGGATTACCTAGGTATTTGGTATCAGCATATTTTTTTAGTCGAGTTTTATTTTAAAAATATTTTTCATTATAGTACACATATGGCACCTTTTGAGTAATTTTATGGAAATCGGTGTCAAACTCTATCATTTTCTAATAAAGTAGTGGAAATGAAGTTTATGGGACTAGATTTAGAAGAGGAAGTGGCTGAGAAAGTGAATATGATCCAGCAACAAATGAGGACGGTTTAGAGAAGGTAGAAAATTTATGTAGATAATAGGATGAAATGAATTTATTTTGAGGTTTGTGATTATATTTTCCTTAAAATCTATCATTTGAAAAGTGATAGGCGTTTTGGTATGAATAGAAAGAAATGTCTAATGTTCATTGGAACTTATGAAGTTTTGGAGAAAGTTGGACCAATTTCATACTCTTCAGCCTTGCCTCTAAGTTTACCTCAGGTAGAAAATGTATTTCATGTTTAGATATTAAAAATGTATTTTCTAGATTCATCACATGTATTGAGCCGAGAATTAGTTCAGATGGTAGAGACCCTTTCTTATAAGGAAATTCCTATTCAAATTCCTGATCGTATTGATCCAATGTTGTGGAAAAAGGTCATTCACCAGGTTAAGGTTTTGTGGAGAAACAACATAGTTGTAGAAGAAACACGGTAATCATAAAATACTATAAGTTAAATGCATCCTCACTTGATTAATATGTATATAATAATTGTGAGGATATAATTTAAATGAGGTGGGGAGAATGTAATATCCTAGGTAATAATAAAATAATTTATTTTCATTACAGGATTAAATATTTAAATTCGTCATAATTGTATAACGAAATTAATGGTATGAATATAAATTAAGGAATATATAAAAATAGAATATTAACCTTACCTATGAAATTATAAATAAAATCTATTTATCTTATAAGTAAAAATATAATATATTTATATTGTAGAATATGTAAATAAATGATAAATTAAGTGTTGGTATTTTTTTGACACAAAATATTATATTTAAAATTATATAATTAATATGACTATTTAAAAGAAAATTTTTAAATTATATTTTTTATTATAGGATTATAAGATATTTTTATGATACCGTAATTAATTTTTCAAAGTGTTATAAAATATGTTATAATTTTAAAATTAGTATTTTTTTTATTAAATGGTGATTTAATTAAAAATTATATTTATAATATTTAGAAAATTATTTTCATAAAAATCTATTTATTATTAATTTCTAAACATCAAAAATGTATAGCTTGAATATTTGGGATTTTTCTAAAATATTTGAAATTTTGATGAATTTTGAAATGCAGTAATTTGTGGTATATATAAATTTAATACTAAATAGAATATTCCGTGAGTCATCACTAATTTAAGAACCATAATTTTGAATCCACTTAATTATTTTAATGTATATAGTGATAATTATCCAACTATTTATATTTTTTAGTCAGAATAATAAACTAATGAATAAAATAATCAGAACCCTCCCCCCCTGCATTATAAATACCACATATCACAACCTCTTCTCCTCAAACATCAAAGTATTTTCAATTATTTAATTTTCACCTAATTTCCTTCCCAAGCCTCTTCTACACATCCAATGCCTACTGTTCTTACTGAAAGGCCAAAACAAAGTTCTTTAAGTGGGTTCTTGAGGAGGATAATTTAAGATGTAAAATACTCCTATATTTTCTTTTATTTTCATTGCATTTTTCATTATTTTATTATCCTATCATCAAATACCCTACCCAAAGAGACATGATAAATCTAGTATCTTACAAATACTATAATTTTATTATGTTAAATGAATATTCATCTTCAAACCTATTATATTCTCCTATTATTTTTAAAAAATGAAAACATTGTTTGTGATGTATCGATTTACCATCATCATGGATGATGTGTTTTTATTTTCTTTTACTGCCTTTAAGGTTGGTCATAAAACAATTATTACAGTAAAATATGATTTTATTATACATATTATAAGTAATATAATGTTCTATAACAAATATATAGAAATTAAATTATACAAAATGATGTGAGTCCGTTATGGTCGTAAAAACTACAAAAATAAATTATATCATTTTCATTATGATTTATCAAATAAATCATCTCAATATTAGAACAAAAAATGATATATGGTATCATTTAAATTTAATGAATCATATTAGAACCATTTTATTCCAATTATGGATTTTTTTTATTCCATTTTACATAAAAATTCATAATGAATCAATCATGGATACCATGAAATAATTGCACATGAAATAATGAAAATAACAAAATATTATTAATAAATGGGTGTAAAGATGATATAAAAATACAATATAAGGTATTATAAATATGGATATAGTTCATTATTATGTTAATACCACTCTTTAAACCATGACACCTATGGTTTGGACATGTTTTATGTAATACGAACCCCAAGTAAGGAACTTTCCTTTTAAAATCCTCTTTAATATATCATTTTACAAAATTAAAATGTAATGTTTTTTTATGAAAGTATTAATATTTTATGACTATTCTTTTGGTTCATGGGAATTTTTTATGATGAATTTTGGGACCTATATCTCCCTCTATAGCATTGGATATGTTTATGTTAGAAGTTGATTGTAATGGTTATTCTATGTGTAACAATAATGGTTACACCATAAGGTAGTTGTGTAGGATACATTGTAAAGAATCCATGAGGGTTACAAATAATATGGAATCTGCGAGGGTTATAGTCATAAGTAAGTAATTCCCTACATTACCTATATAGTTTTATTTATGTTCTTTATATTCATTGGAAATATCTTATTTTCACAAGTTATATATACGAGGATTTAGGGATGAGAAGTATGTCTTTGGGAAAATGATTTTATATGTTTATAAGTATTCTTGGACTAAAACATTACTTTATTTTATTTCACATAATGAGATATTTTTAATAACCCATATTTTTTAAAAAAAGTCTTAGGGTTTAAGGATGGGTAATATAAAAGAATAATCCAAGATAAATGTTGTTAAGATTTTTCACGAAATAATTTGAGGTTTTATTAAAAACATTTTTATTATATAAGGAATGGATATTGTTTTAGTAGTAACCACTTTATATGATTGTGGGTTGATTTTTTAGAATTATTCCATAAATAAAGAAAAATTTAATTTTTTTATGATTTTGGGGATTTTAAGAAAGTGAATTCTGAAATAATTTTCTAGATTATTTAATTTTTAAGGGATGGTTCTTATAATGGATGTGGGAATAAAATAAATGGAGGAAACTTACCCAAATAAACCATCCTTACCCACCTATGCTGGAAGTAGGCCAGGTTTTTTCAATAAATCCTTTTAAAAATATGCCAAGGGTATGCGACTAGCACTAGGAGTTCATATGAATACATTAGATTATTTAACTAATTTTATCCTATAGAAGTATTGAAACCAAAATACACAAGATATCTCAAACGTAAAGAAATGGTATAAATTAAAAATAAATGTTATCAAAATATCTATATAACAAAAAATATTTATAGAATACATTATTATATTAAAAAAATATAAAAAATATATTTATAGTAGATAATAACCCTAGGAACAACTAACAAGTGATAAGGAAGCACACCATTACATTGTATGATCATATGGGAGGAAAAATTTTAAAAAAATAAAATACTACTTAATCTATCAACTAATAATATGCCCAAAATCAATCAAAACCACTATCTCTAGGTCCCTAAAGGCTACACCAGAGCATTAAACATCATTATAGACATAACATGTCTTGACAAAAGGCCTATGAAAAGATGAGTTCAAACATATCTAGTATGACACTGTAGAAATAAAATGTAGGATTGAAAATATTTAAACATAAAACCCCATTTCTTATTAAAAAAGTTAGATGAATACTAAAGATGAATATAAATTATGTAATATAAATATAATTAGATAAAAAGGATGAGTCTTACACATCTCAGTATATCTTCAGGAATAGTCATATCCCACAACCCTTTAGAAATAACTAGTATAACTGAAGTCTCATAATCCCATGGATTCTATCGAAGATATATGTTGGAAAGAGAAGTATAATTTTTAGGATAAAAATATCATAAAAATAATAATATTTATAAAACACATCATCACAGGTTTTATGTAAACTAAACACTAATTCTATATACTAAATTTGGTTGGGGACTGAGATCTTTATTTATATTATATATCAATGAAATCAGTTATTGTTCCTTAAAATAGGATACCATAAAAAAAATATAAGAAAAATATTATCTTCATTAAGTGGAGCACATACACCATGTAATTGGTATTTTGTTAGTGGGTCACTATGACTTCCTATTGTTTGGGGAAGAAATGCCTCATTTATGTTGACTAGGTACCAACCCCATTCTTCATTAGGGGAACTGCACCCTATGGAATGATGTATTGTTCCCTCAATCTTATGTGATGTTAACTAATTTGCAATACATACATGAGACTACTTAACATTCATATGAAATCTTTATTGAAAGAAACCTACACCATTCTAGCATTAAAATTCTCACATATATACAAATATTGTCTCCATAACGATAATAATGGAATTGAATATAGTAATGTTTAATAATCTTCTATTCATTTCTCAATAAAATTATACCCCCATTTCATGTTTCTATATCATATATGAAATGTATAACCTACAATATTACAAGGCATGTATCCAAGATACATGGATTCATGTGGCATTTATATATACATTCAGACATTTTATATAATTTTTTTTTGGATATTAAGGGGTTAGTTCATAGGTACTTCTTATACCCCTCTCATGTCCCCAAGAAATACATGTCGTATAATCTATCCCACATGGTGTGTGGGGATAGCTACCTAGATGGGTTTTATAGTTGGAAAAATACTAAGATAGATAATAATAACTACAAATCTTATGAAATATAACTATAAGTAATTTTATATTTATAGAACCCATAACATGGTATAATTAAAACATGATCCCCGAGCCAATGATTAGTTTATTAAAATGGAACTAGATTCAGGAGATCAGATCCAAATTGATAAAATAGTTTGCCATTATTAGGATATTGGAAACCTTAATGATTTTTATATAAATTGGAAATAAAAATTATAGCTTATAAACATATTTGAAATTGTATTATTCCTTTTATTATATCATAGATGTCATTCAATTATCCTTTTTGAAACCCTCACGAAATGAAATCATAATAAAGGGTGTGATTAGAAGTTATGTAATAGAAAATCACAATGAAATATATAATTAAAATTTAGTGAGTACTCAATATAGTAGAGTTAAAAAATTTATATTCCAAATAATAAAAAACTAATATATGGAATTTAAACAAGTATAATAACAAAAATAAAAAATAAAATAATAATTAATTTCACATTTATGGAATGAATAATTTTAAATAACCTAATTCTTTATCCAATACATCATGATCTCTCCACTAATTCCTGAGTATAGGAAATGACGATCTTATGATCAATGTCTCTTGAAAAGACAATATGATATGACTCTAAGGGGGTATTCTCAAGAAACCATGGTCTTACCATAAAGGCCTCATTTCAAGTCACCTTACATATATGGGATGACTTGAACTAATAGACACCCATTCATTTTTGTCTCTTTAGAACTTATTATACATCAAAGGGGAAATATAATTATATGTCTCACCGATCACATTCTCAATTCAAATTCATTCCAAAAATATTTAATTATAGAAATAATATATAATTAATATTCCTTTTAAATCAAAACATGTATTTCTATAAAATTTTCTATATGGAATGTCTAAAATTCACTGGTCAGTGGGAAAACATAATTAGTAAAATTATATTAGTTCACACCATATTTAATAAGGATTATATAGATTAGTAAACATTTATAATAAGAGGGATATAAATTATATAGTCAGATAATTCACTATTCATTATAAGGAATAATGTGAAATATCTAAATCACATTCCCTAGTAATGTTATACTAGGTGTCCAGTTAGGATTATAGTTGTGAACTACATGAATATTGAGTTATTATCAACCACATTGAATTTTATATACTATATATATAACATAATTTAATAATTTATAAAAGGATTAACATATTTCTATTAACTAAGTAATCATAGTAAGTAGTGATTTCGTAGTCAAACCCATGAAATCGTGGTAGTATATTTTCGGAAATTTATAGTGGTTGATGAAAATTGAATGAGAAAGAGGCCATAAAAAGATATTTTAAATAAATTTGAGAATTGTTTTCTTATTTAGTATGTTTAAGGTTTTTTTATTCCAGTTACGATAGATATTAAGTTACTTATCCATATTATTTATTGGAGTTTGGACTATGGAAATCCATAGATCATGGTATTCCCACTATAATCAAATAATTACATATTTTATATAGTAAACTACCCTGGGAAATTACCAAATTATGTGACCTAATACCTTATTTAATAATAATTGGTTCTAATTACATATTAGCCATGCACAACACCAAATAATTTTTTATTTCATTAAAATATAACCATCAATATCCTAAAAAATTATTAATATGTGGGTTATAATAAAAAAAATTATAGGAATTACATATAAAAACCGATATAATGAACTAAAAATAGAATAAACTCACTAACAGAGACTCCCCTTATAATTACCTCACCTATAAAAAATTATGAATTACCCTCTAATGTTACAAAAGTGAGGTATAGAAAATTGGATGGTGAACAATAAATCCTAATTAATTTTCATTGTATCCTATTGTATGAGTATGTAGTGGAATCAGATTATACTAAGTTTTAGTTTCCAATGTATTTTGGAATTTTCAAATTCCACCCTCATATAGTATACAAAAATCACACACAAGATGAAAGTAATTCCTAAATTAATCCACAAATTTTATCTTCGTCAATTTAGGGAGTTCCCATGTCATTCCATATGAATCCCTATTAGAACCCAAAAAATATAAAATTATATTTTTTTCAATCACATGGTTTATGGATTGAATGTCACTTTCACAATGTAAATGTCAATGCATCACTCCCGAACAATATTTTCCTCGAATCTTCTAACATATTGACATTTGCAACATTTACACTATAAATGTTGGTGTCATTGCGTAAATCTTTCTTACCAACAATTTTTTTTCCCAAAAAACATCCACATCATGTCAAAAATTAATATTTTTTAATTATAACATCATTAATAGGCCTTTCATGTCAATAATTATGATCAGCCATGATTATTTTTCTCATTTGAAATCAATATTTATTTTCAACAATGTGTAAATTTTTATTGATTTTCCACTACAAAATTAAACCCAGCCCTACTAAAAAATGAATATAATAAAAAAATGTAAGAATAATATATTTTATCTAAAACATAAATGAATTTAAAATTTTGAATATGTGAATAGAATATTTTTTATCAATACTTATACAAGAGAATTCATTCTTTTCCTAAATAATAAAATCTATAATAAAAAAAACATAGTTACCCTTCCATGATTTAAATGTAATTAAAAAAATAATAATTTCATTAATTATGTAATTAAATATTAAAAATTCATATAATAAAATTTCATTCATTCCTCATTTTTCATTGAAATCAGTAAAATATTAATATAAAATTTTATATTTTAAAATGGATAATACTTTTCTGTATTCTATTTATATTTCTATATTGTTTTCAGTGTGCATGATAATTTAAATTTACCTAACATTGAATTCTTCTCACTCATCACTCAAGGTAAAAATTTAAATGTATTTTTTATCATAAAAAGAATCATAAAACAAAACCTAGTATTTAAAACATATTCTTTCTCCATACTATAGAGTCAAAAATTGTAATCAATCATGGGGGATTTTATATGAAAATAAAATATAACTAATGTTTTTAGTAGGTATGTAATGATAAAATAACACGTAAATGTAAAAAAGAGGATTATTTATTTAGTATTGTACATGATAATCAATTAAATTTTAGTAAAAAATGCTCCTTTTTGAAATGAAACATCTTGTTTCCCCAATTATAAAATAAAAATCATAATGAAATTGAAACAATCAATTATATACGCACTTTTTATTTTTAATCTTTTTTTATAGTTATGCTTTCAAAAAGTATTATATACACCACCCAAACCTATGTTTTCTTGTCAATGAACTATTTTTGATACTTATATAAAAGTTAATTAGTAATGGAATAATTTATTTCCATCCCACTAAAAAAAATTATTTTTATTTTATTTTTTCTTTCATAATGGTGTTTACTAAAGTAAAATAAAGGATAATAACGAACCACATACCAAATGTTTTAAAAAATACACAATAATTATACATTTCAATATGAAAACCCCTTCCACCATGGTAAAATCTACCCCACACTCAACTTTTTTATTATAAAAAATAATCCTTAGAGTAGGGTACGATAGGATATGATAGGATTGCAATGTGGATATTCTATTATAGGGATATTAATGGATTTTAGGGCCTTATGTATGATGAATGTAAAAGAGGGTCTCAGGACAAAGGGATTAATATATGTAATTACCTTTTTTATATTAAATGTGAATTTGTACAACCATTACATTTATAAGATAAAATTTCTGTTGAAGATGAAAATAAGCATGATTTTATCAAGAAATATTATAATATAAATATTTGAAATATTGGATTTATAATTCTCTCTAGAAAGAGGACACATAATTGGGAAAATCACTCCTAGAAATCAACCCTAAAAATTTATTAATATACTTTAACTTCATAAATTAAAAACATCAAAAAAAACATTATTTACAAAACTAACCAAACTCCATAAGTCATTAGTTGTCAAAACTATTTATCCTTTTTAATTTCAAATTTGATCCCAAATTTTATTCATTTAATTTTCATGAAAAATAAAATCAATATATGGGATAATATTTATTTGATATAGTTTTTGTCTTCATAGTTAATGATTAAAGAAAAATTTATATAGTAGAGAAACAATTTCCAAATTTAGCACCCTTTATTAGAAACATAGGTATATAAATGAAAATAAAAAAATAAAACTTATACACCCATATATATTTGACATATCTTAGCATGTGACCTTTAGTATAGATTAATCCCTTATTCAAAAAATCTTATTCAAATATTCATGAAAGGAATTGGCATCTCATGATTTCAATCACCTATGGACTACATATTTAATTTCCTTATAGCTTCTTCTCTATGAATTCATTTTGGACATGAAAATGAAAATATATATGTTAATGTGTTGGACCTTATGTAATATATCTCAAACAAGTTTTGTGGTTGAAGGCCTAAATCCTAAATTCCATAGAATCTTGGGTTACCACCCATATGATATTTCCATTAACATCATTAGATTAATCATAACTATTTATCTCATGTGATGGGATGCTTTAATTATTGTACCTAATATGGATAAGAAAAAATTCTTTTCTGTGATATGTTCACATAAATAGGCTCTTTTACTTCATAGGAATATAGTTGGTCTCTTTTCTATATTATCATATTATTCACTTCCATTTGACTGATAAACTTATTTTTTTAATAAACCTAAGTAACCAAATTAAATACGATATATCATCAATAAAACATGGCCCTCTTCATATATAGTTTAATTAGATACCCCTTCATCCTCAGTGATCTTATCCCTTAAAATTATTTCATTTTCTTTAAAAGTTACATCATTATATATTTTTTGGATAGTAAAAACCTCATACATTTCATTAATTATGACAATATATCTAAATTATATATTAAAATTTTACTCAATATCATGATCATTTACAAGATAATTGATCATCAATTTTTGAATGTTAAAACACATATAATAACTACAGTCCCCCATGAATATATCATAATTATGAATGTCTATAAATTCATTTCTACTATCCAATAAGGTATTATGATGATGATAGGGGTCCTATCATCTTCCATATATAGAAATAATAATTCATCTGGAAATGGAATTTATCAACATTGACTATTATATCTGCAATTAATTTGTGAGGATATATTACCATTGAATCTTCAACCTAGAGTAAAATTCTAGTATTCTTAATTTTATTATATCCTGATGGTATTAAATTTATTTAATGACATGATATTAATATTCACACCTATTTCACAAAGTGATTTAATATTATTTTTAAACCCAGTATATTTTTTAATTAAAAAACTACCACATACTTATTTCATCTTTAAGAAATTTTTTTGATACCGCTATTAGGAGACTTATTAGTAGTTAGATATTTTCTATATCCTCTATATTTAATTTGTTAATAAACATATCATCAATTAATTTTCCATATGTATAATTGTTGGGGAGGGCCTTTGTAAATATTTTATTAAATGAATTTTGTTTAAAAAAATGGAAATTTATGTTTTTAATATAAATTTTCATTTATTGTAGACACTTTGGAAATGTTACTATGGGATATTATGGTGAGGTTTATTCTATAAAAAATTATTAATAATATTTAAATATATATCTACCCCTCTCATTAATATGGGTATTATTATAATTTAAATCCCAATGTGGTTACTAATAACAGTTTCCTTCCTATTGTTGTGTTCTCTTATCTAAAAAATATATTTTATTATAGTTAATATAATTAAATAATTAAATATATTTTCAGTAGATTAATTATTGAAATATCATGGTTTCTATATTTTAAATTATTTTTTCTATTTAATCTATCATCCAACTATTGTTTTCAACCATGTGAAGAATTATCCTTTTCATTTCCTCTATTTTTCATTGAAAATGGTAGCTTTATATTTTTATGAAAAAAATTAACTCTTCTAAAATGGTTTTTTCATCATTGATATCCGTAAAGTGGCATATAATTTTGATTTTTTTCCTCATGTTTAAAATTCATAAAAATTTATGAATTAGAAACCACATTTTAATACCACAATATATATATTTTTCTATTAACATCATAAAAATATTGACATGAATTATTGATAGATTAAAGATCATATTGATTAAAATTTAAAATATTAAAATGATGACTATAGATGTTTATTTATGTATGATTTGAGTGAGAACACATGATATATTATTTAAAAATAATCAATGAACTATTTCTAAATCATTATAAATTTTTTTGAATAAGAAGTTATCACAATGTTCAAAAAATTACCCTAGATGTGTGTGGATATCCGGTTGATTCAATCTAGATAGTTTATCTATGTTATAGATCATCTGATTTATAGTGATATTAGTCTCAAAAATTTGTATCATCTACTTTTGGGAAGATTATTCTAAAAAAAACTCCCATTTATGATGGCTTATAATATTCATTGTGTGATTCAAATCACATTTTTCATTTAGGTTCTTCACAAACTCCTACTTTTTATTGACTTAATTTGACCATTTCTTCTATATTACTTTTATTCCTTAGTTCTATTTCAAGATTTCTGTTTTCATTAAAAATAATTCTTACCCCAAGTGGGGTACTTCTGTGTCAATGTGATAATACTAAATTCAAAATCATGAACTCACACATCATAAAATATAAATTAATATTATAAATATTAAAATAGCTACATGTAACTATACTAAAATTATTAGGTATTATCCCCAAAAAATGATTCTATAAATTGGTTCACACAAAAATTATTGTCATTTATAAAGGGGATAATTAAATTTGAAAATTTATAAAGGAATCGTATAATTTCTACTAACAAAGTAAACAAAATAAATGGTGATCTCACCGTTAAACCTAGAGATAGTAATAGTAGATTTTAGGAAATGTTATATTGATGATATAAATTTAATGAGAATGAGATTGGGGAAAAATATTTTAATTTAACTACAGAAGACATATTAAGTTAAATAATATTATTGTTTATGTATGCTTGAAAATTTAGAGTATACGTGATTTACATATATTATAAGGTTTATTTTTTATAATATGATCCAATGTCATGGTATTATCTCTCTAATCTAATAATTCACCATTTCATATGGTTAACTACATAAAAAATTACTAAATAATGTGACATAATACAATATTTAATAATAATTGGTTCAAATTTCACAATGTCGATACACAAACTAGAATAATTAGTTAATGTATTAAATTTTACCCATAAATTCCATAAACTAAGATCATTTCCTCGATTAGAATAATGGAATTACATATATGGAATCCCAAATAAAGAACACATAAAATATAATAAATTCAATAACACACACTCCCAACAAAATTATATCATCTAGAACAAAGTGAAAATTACACTTCATGTTAGACATGAGAGGGTGATAAAAATGAACGGAGAAGAAGAAATCATATTTGGTGGTTATATTATTCTATGGGAAGACTCTATAGTGGTTTCACATTTGACCCATGGTTGGGTTCCCTTTTTTAAAGTGCCTTTCTCCCTTATTTATAATCCAAGATGCATGACACAAGATAATTTATTTATAAAACATCACACATTAATAATTTTGGGGAGAATCCCAAGATTTCTTAGGTGATTCCACATGTAGACTTGTGAATATTCTCAAAAAAGGAATTCATTATTTTTTTCATCATACTTGTTCATGTATTTTCTATAACATTCATGTCCCAAAATTTCAGGTATCACTCTCAAAATAGGTTTTCTTGGATTATTCTCTTGAGGTGAAATATGTGACATTAGCACTATGATATTTGATGTAATTATGTAAATTTGGTTTTCTATTACCTTATGCTTTGTTTATACATTCAACTAAAATATAATATCGATAACTCATGCCACAAACATCTCAATCTTTGAATAGGTCTTTCTCTTCATGATTTATAAATAGCCATGATTATTTTTCTCGTTTGTCATCAATCATTTATGGTGAAATTATAATACCATTTCATCCTTTGAATTAAATTAAAGTTTAACTATAAATATATTAACAAAACCTTAAAAACATTGTATTAAAAATTCACATTTTAATCCGAAAATCATGGACTATTCTATCATAAATATATGCATGAAATATTTTCATCTTGTGAAAACCCAACAATACTTTTTCAATGTGATTAGTCCTACGTGAATCAATGTCAGACACTATAACCAATTATTTTTTTTATAAAAGGAAATTATTCATAGAAAACCACCAATATTTATATTACCAAACTTTTATAATTTTTAAATATAATAAATTATCCATTATAATGACATTATTATTTATATTTGATAAAAAATAAATACAATTTATTTTTGGAAATATCATAAAATAAAATAAATTCATAAATAATGGGAATATGAATTTATTTGAAAAAACATATAAATTTTTATTTAAAACATGATAAAAATAATAATATAAAATATGGGAAAATTTAGTCGATCTATAAACATTAAAAAATATTCATTTATTAATTTTAATAAAAAATCAAATCCTCCCCATAGGGAAAAATATTTGAAGGATTGAATTTTGATAAAATATAATAATTATAAATGATATTATAAACATAACATAAAATTAATTAAAATTAATATATTAATATTTTTTAAATAATTTAATGAATATTGAAATGTTTACAATATATTCCCAACATAAAAGAATAAATAATATTGATTTTTTAAAATAAGTCCCTCTTTATATTGACTAAAAAGTGGTGGGAAATATAAAAAATTCATAAAATCCTATAAATAATAATTTAGAATGAAAATGATCAATTGTTAATAGATAATGTGAATATAAAACCCAAATTAAAATTTGAACTTAAACAATCCAAAATAAAATTGTGATTGTTAAAAAAACGATTCCAACATTGTTTACTTTTTAATCAAAATAATTTAAAGGATTAGAGATGAAATGGAAAATTATATACCATGTATATAAATAATCTCATCATATAAAATTCAAAATATTTAGTTCATAAAACATACACACAAAAATAGTAGGATATTATAAAATGTTTCATGATGATGGTAATTTGAAATGATAAACTCTTACCTTGTATTACATCATGGTAAATAAAATTATAACCAAAAGTTTAATAATTTTATATATATTGATAATATATATACATATATTACTGTTATTTATAACTGAAATTATGAATTTCATTTATTTATAACCACTTTTTACCGATTTACTCATAATTTAATGTCAAAATCAATGTGTTAAAAAAAATTTCATACTTTCAGTCGGTGGTTCTAGCCCATAAAACATGGTGATGATTTCATTACAACCAACATGTTAATAATTTCATATATATAATATTTATTTATTAAATAAACTTTTCTAACCATCTATGAAAGGAGCTTAAGAAAAATAAAAAACAACACTTTGTGCATGTGATTTCCATACTTACGCATGAGCGAAGTATTTTCTATTTTACAGAAGAAACGATTAATAAAAATAACATAAATTTTTTTTATGGTATTAATATTATTATTCAACTATTATAATATGTTTATATAATATTTTTAGGTATTTTAATAAAAATTAAACTGGATAGATCAAGGTAAAACATATAACTCTTCCTTGGATAATCTCCTTTTAAAACACCTTAATGAATCTTAGACAGCTGTTTTATAAAAAAAATGGACACTAGGTGTATTATATGTGTTTGGGAAAGGTATTTTAATATAAATTTTTTAATATATATTTCATGTGGCATGTAGAGATGATGAGGGATGTGGTTATGTTTTAGTAGTTATAATGGTGGAACATTAATATATACTCTAAATATTAAAATAATAAAGAGTAGTTTCTATAGGAATGTTGAACCAAATAGAAAAATATTTATATAGATGACTTTTTATTTTGTATGTACACTCATACCATAAAATTAGAATAATTTTCTGGGTTATTTAAACCTCATCTATATGTTTTACCACCATAACCTTTTTATCCCTTACAGCAGTGTCCACAATTTTATGATGGTAGATATTAATTATAAATAAATATGAAATATTTATTATTAACATATCTTAACATGTTGATTATAGATATGTATTCCATTTTATTGAAATAAATTCCGCATGTTTATAAAATTCACTCATAATATATATTTGTAAAACTAATGAGAAACTATTATTTATAAAATTTTCTTTTAAACAATTAAAATGATTTTACACTAAAGTCACATACTCAATTTATTATCATGACATTTATTTTTTTATAAATTAGTAAATGATATTTATGCGACTTTAAAACTAACCAAACGTAAATTTAACATTATAATTACTTATTTATTTAACATGAAAAACAAATATTCTTTTATTTGAAAAAAATAACTAATATTAAAAATTATCAAACAAGGGTTTCTAAATTCCACATAGTATTTTTAAATTATTAGTATTACTTATTAAATTTCAATTTGGTATATATAAACGTTTTTATAAATTTTTAATGAATTATTGTCCAAAAATTATTTTATGAATGTGATAATATTTTGAAAAATGAAATTTCTCATTATCCAATAAAAAGAAATAATTTTCAAAACAATCCAAGAAATAGTATAAGATAATCATGATTTTATTCATTCAATTAAAAAATACTTCTTCAAATAAAAATTCTATAATTCATAGATTCATATTTTAAATTAAAATATAAAGCATAATCTAAAAACTTCTATAGAAATATGCGTCTTTTATACATTTTTTGTTCTTTTTTCTAATTCAAGAAAATTTGAGTGTTAATCTATTAGTTAATATACTAAAATAATACATATTATCAAATTTTAAAATTTATCCTTTATATTTATTAAATTTCACATCACATTAAGATTTGTTATTTTAAAAATATCCTTCTAAAACATACAATGACTTTAATCACATCATAATAATAGAATAATACCATATTAGCATCATAATTTAATACTATCTTTTAATTTGTTAAAATATTAATCATCAAAGTTGTATATGGTTTTATTTTGGATTTGTATTCAATATGATATAATTAAAAGTATTTTAATTTAAATTAATATGCATACAAAAATCCTAGGGTGTTCAATTATATAATAATATATATTTCTTCCTCAAAACATCAATTATTAAATACTAATGGTCTCCGCTATGAGCTTCCACAAGATTTATATAACTCAAGATATACTTTACACATATATATCAACCTCAATATCAATGGAAATACTTCGAAACATATCATAAATATTCCTTAAATAAAATATATATATATATATATTATCTTTATAAAACATATAGTTTGGAATTTGTTTCCAAATTTGCACAATCAAGTGATGTTTTTCAAATAATAAACATATTTTCCTCTTAAATTTAAATATTATGATTTTAAATAAATTTTTTACTCCTTTACTCGTTATTTGTTGAATTTTTACCCTTTATTGGCTTCAATAAATATTTTTCACTACTGATTCAAATGCTGAATGACTATTAATAATTTTTCAGACCATAATCATGATAATCAACAATCAATGGATTGTATTATACATAAACAAACAAGTTATTCCACATGAAAATATAAAACGGTCATAAAAATGTAATATAATACTCAATATGAATAAACAATTATGTTATTAGGTAATATGTTAATTCATAAATATATATAATGAAAACAATATAAATATTTTAATACATTACCATTACAATTCATTTCAATGAATAAAATTAATTCAATGCACATTAATATATTTTTCATATAAAAATTCATTAATCGAAAAGATATTAAATAAACAAAAAGAATTATAATTTTTTTAAATACATCTCGGGGTTTGACATCCACATTTGGAACTAGGGAAAGTATCACCATCATATTAATGATCACGTGAAATATTAACATTATAACTTGATTCAACCTAGTTTTCATGATTAGAAACATATTCATTAGGTTTTTGGGAATGATTTTGTATTCCCATTTAATAAAAATGATTTCATAGATATAGAATAAACTAGAGCCTGATTTTAAGGTCAAAATACATGATATTAAAACTTTGTTGACTTCAAAATCAACTATAGTAATTAGATAAGAAGATAATTTCTCTCTCAGCCTCTTAAGGGGTAAATTCTCTTTATAAGAGGGGTTAATATTACACAATCTCTATAATTTTGAAATCATGGATATTTGTGGCTTAATTCATTCCCATTCAATTCATTAGAAAATTACCCTTTTCTCCAATATTATAAGAAACCTAATCCATTAAGTATGTACAATGGTTTTTCATTCCAAAATTAAATCATTCTGGATGATAGATCATTCCACACTTACCCATAACCATGTTTCTTTTTTCCGAGTTATCATTCATCCTCTTCTTAATTAGATTTCAATTTAATATATAAAACTTGTAAAATAATTTTTTTGTTTTGATTTCCCTTGATACCATATAATTTTATGACTAAAAACATTTGAGAGACATGTTACCTTATGATTATTATCATAATCCCATTAATGAAATAGTCCATATAATTCTATAATAATATAGTAAAATATATATCATACTAAAAAACATTCAACTTCTATCTTTTTAAAATTAAGGGTTTATATTTCATATCATTTCATTGTTCTTTATGAAACATTCTCCTGTAAAATATCAACATTTTTTTCAATTCCATTCACTTTACCTTTATATCCCCTATTTTATTTTTAATAAATTAATACCATTAATCTTAGTCTCCCTTTAATAAATAAACTAAATGAATATATTTCTACCATTCATTAATTCTTAATGATGCAAATAAATTTTAAAGGGACATGTTCAATATCTTATCAATGAATAGATTAGTTATTCCATTAATGGATGATCATTTCTATTGTATAATTATGTGTAACATAATTATATCATTCATTGAATAAATTAGTTTCTCAATATGGGAAATGTTTTTTTCATTACCAAATTCAACTAAACCTTTATAGACATAATGTTCTCTACTCCAACATTAGTCCTATTATTCATCTTCCAAGGTAAATACCTATATTGATTGCCTATGTTGAAAAGTTTTCCATTCCATCCACTATATTCCATCACTAAATTATATAATATACATAGTTATACAAAATCATTTTGATCATTGTGCTATAACATTAAAATCTCTACGATGTTAATGAATATTATAGAGTTTTATCAAAATGAGTGTTATGTCTATGTTCTTCTCAAATATAGTTCTCAAAGATCCTACAATACATACTCTGATACCAACTATAACATCCCGGAAAATAGTAACCCAGAGTTCTTGTTTAAATTATTACATTATTATATGATAAATAATTTCACTTATCAAAGGATTAATAAGAATATATATATTTAGAGACTACATAAAGACATGATTTCCAATCTAATTAGAATCATAAATAATATATTACAAAATATTTAATACAATCTAATTACTTTTAATTTATAAGATATTTTTTAAGGACCCCTTCTTGATACTATAGGGAATGTAAAGAATAATAATTCTTGAGAGTAAATACTTTTATAGGAAAGCATACAAATTAATCCTTCATGAATACATTAATTATTGTAAATATAGAAGAGTAAAATAATATATATATATATATATATATTATTTAATCAGTAACATGATCATGAAATTCTGGAATAGACACCAAAAAATAACATGAAAATTAATATTAGATTTCATAAAAAGGTATAAATTATTCTATAAAAAAATTATTAATCCAATACATCATAATCATACCATCAAGGACCCTTTCCAAGATAACATGATCATACCATCAACGGATCCTTCAAAGACATCATGATCTTAATATCAATCCCTTCTTCTATAGAATATTATATATATGATTTGGAATACAATGACTAATACCCATTATATTTTATCATATTAGTCCTAATAATTTTATATTTTCTAATGATTTATGTGTCCCATTAATGAATTACTCAAATCTAATGCATTCATCATATATTTAATGATCAATACATAAATAATACATATACCTTATAAATAAATAAATATAATTATTTAATCACATATACATAATTTCAATATTTTCCATAGTTAATGGAAGAAGTTTCTTCATAATATTCCTTTGGTTAAAATTTATATATAACAATTATTAAGGTATTTATTTAAAAATTAATATGAAGATTAATATAAAACATATATTAAAATAAATTATTATGGTTTATAAAAAAATAAAATATCCAAATAAAATCCAAGAGAAGTGTATAACAAGTTGTACAATTAGCCCAAGAGGTTTTGAATTGAGATAAGAATGTCTCAGTACCCAACCAACCTAGTTTAGGGTAATTACCTGTATGATCATCTATTCTAGATACTACAACAACTCATTATAATCAAAAAATGATTTAATTTCTAGAAACCCACAACTATTCACTTTAAAAAAGTTATATAATTTTGACTTAAATGAATAAAAGATATAATGAACTTAAGAAATATATTTAAAAAATTTACAAAATTTGTTATTATTTTTGAAACTTCTTAAAATTTGGGAAAAAATTTATTAAGGGGAATATGATTTTGTTTTACAAATAAAAAAAATTCTAATGTAATCCTAATAGCAAATAATGTTCATGATTTTTGTAAAATGAACTTGATCCCTAAATTCAAAAATTCATTATTTTATAAATATTTTAAAATTTTAAATGTTACTTTTATAAAGAAACATTAATTTGATTCCATTTAAAACAATTTTAAAGAATTTAAATGATAGTTGAAATTGAAAATAATGTGACTTATCTCAATAATTTCATTTATATCACTATATTAAATCATTTTATACAATTATTCAATACATCTCGTAACAAAACATACCCCAAAAAAATGGTTTATTTTATTTAGACACTAGATAGAAAATAATCTTTTTTTAATAAAGATCATGAATATCTCACACAAATATCTTCTTAAATAGTACATTTTTTAGATATACCATACATAAAACCATTCATCATAACATAGTGAAATTAAATAAATGAAATGATGAACTCATATTTTTAGTAAGGTAAATCATTTGTGATATACAAAAATGATCATATGTGAACATAAGAAAATATAAGGGCGTGACGGATTCATTTAAACATATAATTATAATACATAAATAAATGAAGATCATTATTCCAGAATCATGGAATAAGGTTTTTTATTAAAACAATATGTAGTCATAAGTCCAAATAATCAATAATAATAAATCATGATCTATGAGAATATATAATTATAATAATATATATGTTTTTGGCACCCATATAAGAACATAAAATAATTTCCTTAATGAAGGATCACTACCAAGGATACCAAAATGTATATGGTTCACTCCATATTCATTCATTCCATTAGTAAACGTTTAATTCCATTTATATTTTAGTGGAAAAAATCCATTACTGGATTGGGTTCACCCCCCCCCCCCCCCATTATATTTTTATTATCTCATAAGATACCATTTTTAAATTAATGCATTAGAGGGATATATAATTCTAGGCCCACCAGTATCATAATTATAACCATATATATGAATTCTATAATATCATTAAACATTTATCATGTTATCATATAATAATATCATAATACTTTGAAAGGAATCATGTTTCAAAAACATGAATTCATTTGATCAAAGAATAACCCATGGAAAAGAAACAGGTTTTCTAAAGGTTTCAATGTACCAAAATTAACCCATGGTTATAAAATAGGTTTCTTATATTTATAGGTAAATCAACATCATATTATGACACAAAAATAATGAATGTGGATTGAATAATAATCTCACATCCCCAATGAGGGATACAAATATCTAAAATGTGATGACATATATAAAAATAATTTTTAAAGATCGTTCAAAAATTCCACTGAAAATAATTGAAAATAACTTTTTAATTTATATAATTTTAAAATTATTTCAAAAAATATTTTGAAAATAATTTTTTTTAAATAACAATGTAAACATTTAATGGATAAAGGGAAGAAAAAAAATGGTCATCATAGTGTGATAATTTATTCATGTTATGTATGCTAAAATAAAACATTCCTTTAACACCTTACTAAAAAGTAATAAAAATGAATTCTTCAAAAATCAATTGGAATAATTTATTTTTAATACTTTTAAAATATTTCAAATTGTATGTATAAATCACTTATTAATACAATTATTTTTTATTTAATAAATTTTATAAAATAATTTTTATGGGCATCAACATAGTAGAAAAAAGTTTCCAACTAATGATGAAATAAGGTCATATTTTCATTGAAAACAAATTCTCGATTAGTTTAATAACCAGTTGGAAAAAAATTACTAAAACATAAAATCGTTATATATAAACATAGGAGAATAAAATATATTAGTTTTAGATGATAATATCTATAAGATTTCTGGCACGAACCAACCTGAGTCGACCCTGAATGGGTCACCCAAACCAACCCATGAAAAGTACGGAGAGGCGTTCTCGGTCCTCTTGGGATGGAGGAAAGAACCACAGTAATCAATAGAGTATACAAGGGAACAATTTTGTGTAAATATAACCAATAAAGCAAAGAGTAGAATGAACAGAAAAATCAATGTACATTCACATAAAAATTGAAATGAACATTATTTGTACATGAAAGTGAAAAAAAATATAACCAAAAACCCAACTGACCAAACCTAACTACCATCTATCTCCACGTGACCCCACTAGTCACTCACCAAAAAAATGATCACATGTTACCAAAGGCGATTGAACGGAATATAAAACCTACACGGGGGGCTATAAATAGAACAAAACTTTAGGCATGAATATTAAAACATAGTAGGCTAGCTCGATAATCTATTCCAAATGAACATAAATTAAAATGAAAGAAAAACCAATTATATGTTTCAAATATAATATAAATTTTTTTTTCCAAGCTTGTTTCAATGCTTTAAATCTTACCACACAAAAACATACAAGTTTTATAAATAATAAATCTATTTATAATTTTTCAAAGAGGTGAAAATTAAAAAAGAAAATAGTTTTCTATAGGGATGCTTTAAATAATGTACACTTTTAAATAAAACACACATGGTTCCGATTTTACAAACCAACCACATTGTATGCCGATGTTGAGTACAAGTAGCCAATGAGCACAACTCATGGGAGCACCCCTAGGAACAGGTTTATTATGGGCCCCAGGTACCTCATATCTCGGTGAAAAGTAACCATAACAGATATTTGTTCTCGTGAACACATGCTACTAGAATAAAAATCATTCATAAACTAGTGTTACCCAACAATATCATCACCATATATTAGTTAGTGTTTTCATCACCAAACTTTCTATGTGAAATAAGGAAAAATCCCTCCGGATCACTTGTATACTAGTACACGTCCACCCTCCAAGATTATTAGGTTTTCCATCTTTTTTCTTAAACAAGTTAAACATATATAAAACACCATTTGGTCATGAAGATTAAATTTAAAAATCATACGCATACCAAAAAGCTGACACACATTTCTCACATTCCTTTCACGAATCAAGAGACAACCAAAATTTTCATAAAACAATTTCAAGAAGTATGATGAGGCCTTGCACATAAAATCAATTGAAAATTTCACTTTTATGGACAAAAACCCACAAATAACATATCAAAACATGCTTCTTATCCCAAAAACCAATTAAAAAATCAATTTCATGGACCATAAAATGGCCCCAAATGATACAACATTTAAGTACACATGGAAACCAATTTCACAAGAAAAATTCACAATTGGCCTATAAGAATTTCTCATAAGTAACATTTTAGAAAGGTACAAATTTTAATTTTAATTAATATATGTATAAACACAATTTACAGTATAAAAACACTTTTATAAATCCAATAAAACATTCAGGTTACACATCCAATGAACGACTATTTTTATATAGCAGCAAAAATGAAAAAATTTCGTCATCTTGTGCCAAAAAATGCTTTCCACCAAAAACACATTATTTTATAAAACCAAAACTACTTTGGAAATATATAAAAGGATCCAAAAATTCTTTCTTTAATGCATAAAATGTATTGAAAAATCCAAAAAAAATCCTTTTAAATCGCACTAATCACGTAAAATCCAATCCAGAAATTTACCGATCAAATGGAATGTACTTTTAATCAAACAACATATTTTAAGAAAGTGAAAGGGGATAAAATATCATTTTCATGCCATAAATTTTTTTAAGTTACTTAACCATGTTAAAAATATCATAAACTAGGTGTGTAAGCTAAAGAAACATTTAAATAAGCAAGCAGTGTACACATTTATAACAATACAACCCTGCTTTTTACAAAACAAGGCTTAAACAACCATTTTGCATACCCATAAAATATTCCAATGGCTTAAAAACAATAATAAACATATATATCAGGTGTTAAAATAAATAATATGATGATACATAAATGATAAAGACACGTTCAAATAATATTCTATCACAAAACCATGGCGTAATGAAATCATACACGCGATATCACCTTTCATGGTTCCCAACATTATAGATCTATTAAGACCGGTCCAAAACAAAAAAAAAATCCTAGAAATCATGTTATTTAATAATTCTTTTTCTTTCATGACCAGGGGAGAAGTTATAACAAAAAATAGAGTGGAAGGAAAGTTAAAGGAAGGAGAATGGATAAGGCTTCTCACCTTGGAAACTAGAGAACTCTTCATCCTTCCTTATATCTACACCATTATTGGAAAGGGAATGGATTGGAATTTCTTATAGAGGTTACTTATGTATGTTAGAACTAGGTAAAGAAGATTTGGGGGTAAAAGAGAAAAAAAATGATTCATGAAAGAAACTAATTACCATACCATATCTGGACGATTTGAGAAGACTTGAGATATATAACCCTAATCCACCACTAAGATTAGCTTCATTGGGGGAAACTGGAACATGGGGATGCACCTAGGATTCTTGGGATCAAGTGAGAAGAGTAATCATAGAAAAATATTAAAATTTTAATAATATATAAAATAAAAAAATTATTTTTTTAAAACATGAAAAGGGCTCACAGGTTTTCCCCATACGAGAATAAATATCCCAAATCCACCATTATTATGAATTCATAAGGGGGTCCAAAAGTATATGGTTGTTTGAATAGATTGATGGAGGAAAAATAGGATGTTTAATGAGTGAAAATGTTGAAAAATTAAGGTTTTATAAAAGAAAAATTTTATTTTTTAAACCTGGAAATGGGATCACAGTTGGCAAAATCTTAAAATAACCACCCTTTTCTCCAAAAACTCTCAAACATGCTATGGGGAACCCGTGGTAGGATTATTATACATATATGTAAGTTAAAAACTCAAAATTAATCTCACACATAACCCAATCAAAGTATCAGGATTTCCAACTATCTGAATCAAAACCCATACATGAAAAAACCCTGGTGTGATAATTCTCCCCAACATTAAATCTTTCTGCCACCGGAAATCCATAACACCTTCCAGATGAAAGATCAACACCTAAGGATTCCTTATCAACATGGTCTAGCCTTTCAAGAAATGTAAATATCATCTACCATCAATATGAATTATGCCACTTTCTCAAAAAAAACACTAACTCACATCCACTTCCTCAGAATCGTCATAAATATCTAGCCATCTTATAATGACCCATACTTTACATACATTGTTATTACTTCAGAATTGAAGCACAATTATTAAAATATATAACAAAACCAAGAAAGGACTGTATAGTTATAGTGTCTTTAGAAACTGGGAAACATAAAAAACTGTTTCATAAAGCAACTACTTTGCCTCCCATTTATTTCATCATATCTAGAGTCCCTTTTTGGCTTATTATACTTAATAACCTTCTTCCTGACCTGTGGAAAGAAGACATACAAAGGGGTGAGCTCAAATGCTCAGTAAGGGTAAACAAAAGAAATATCAATCACATCATATTCATAAGAACATAAATTTTGGAAATCGTAACCTGCAAAAGAGAGCATAATTTCATAACATGGGATAAATCATAGTAGTGAAATATAATCCCAATAATCATAACATAAAACATGAAACTTTGTGGTATACACACATAATCATATAGAATCATTTCTTGTTAGTCAAGACTCATTTCCAAGACTATCTTAGTGGTCAAAGCCCCTTTCTGAACCAAGTTCATCCCTCGTTTCAGTCCTATTTCATTGAACCGGTTTAACCTACTGTTCCAGGAATGTCTATCTCATGAGATATAAAATCTTTACCCAATGCATTGGAGGTAGATATAGGTCCCACCCATCTCATAATGATACCATTCTTATGTGTGCCACAAAATCATAAATCATACATCATTGCATAACCCATGTAATAAAAATGGGAATCTTAAGCACCGTGAGATCATAAAACAATTCATATAAGGTAAAGGAATTCATAAAAATATTTCAATCACATCATAATAAAATCCATGTAATAATAGGGATAGAAACAGAACCCTTTAGTATCTTAGATGGAAAATAATTTTGATAAAACACTTGAACTCCATTCTTGAGGAAAATATCCTTTCTACATTAAAAACACTTTTCTTTTCTTAACATGTCATACAATTTTAAAAGAAGTTGATTAAAAATAAACATGAAAACTTGTAAAGGAAGCTTCTTGGAAATAATTTTTTAAAAATCCATTCATGTCGTATATGTTAAAAAAACATTATTCTCGTACTTTTGCCGGAAAAGTCAAAAAGTACCTCGTATGAAAAACGACAAAAGATTCCTTTCACATCCTTTACTAAAAACTCACCGAAGGGTAAAATTGGATTTAAAAAATTGTAGTTGGATGGAAATAATATTACATATTGAGAAAACATGGATGTGGATGATAAAATACACCCCAGTAAATACTAAAGTATAAACAATCTTGGATAAAAATGAGATTGTGATATTTTCCTTACATTAAGTCTGATTTGCTTCATATGTGTCTGAACCTCCTGTATAATGATTTAAATAATGTCATTTACTTATTCCAAAATCATAATCATTGTTATGATATCATATATGGTTCACTTATGGCTTTATATTACCCGTTCTTTTGTAAATTCCATGTTAAAGTGGGTTTTGGGTAAAATCGTTTCATTTGTCGTCCGTGTTTTGACTTGTAATTATTCATATGATTACTTAGATAATTATTACATAATTCCAGAATTTAAAACATGATTTATATATAATATATATTCAGAATATATATATATATATATATAATATCAGTAAATGGAAAAAAATACACCGTTCATAGAGACGGTAGACCGTTTGTACGAATGAACATTGTTTTCTTTTCCTTATTGAGTTGAATGGAATTAAGTAGATGACATACATATATATAGACATAAATATAGAATCATTATTATGTCATATATTTCATTATTATTTATTAAATATACTTTATAATCATTCGTGAATGGTTAACGTGGAGAATGAATCTCATCACGTCGTGGAGACGGTAGTCCGTACGTAGGCACGAGCGATGATATCGTTCTCATGATCGTGGAATTGTATTGGAGTGTATGTATACTACTTCAGAATCAATATCACATTAAAATAATCATATATAGTTATTATGTACACCATTATACCCATCCATGTAAGGATGTGGTGGAAAATAGATTACACCACGGCGTGGAGACGGTATTCCGTACGTACGCACGCGCGGTGATTTCCTTTTCCGTAGGATGGATAGATGGTGAAATAATGTTGAATCATAATTATAATATATATCAGTATATAAGTGATACTGATTTAATTACTTCATAATGAAACAACCTACGAAGAAGAAGTGGAAGAAGAAATAAAGATGAAAGAATCGGTAACGGACATTACCTCTTCTTTGAAGTGCTTCTTTGAGACCTCCTTTTAGGGCACTAAAATCGGTCTTTGAAGAAGACCAGAACCATTAGGATGTTTCTAGGGAAGTGGAGAGAAGAAATTGGCCGGGTTTGGCCGAGTGTGAAGGCACAAAGTGGTGTGAGGAAGAGAGGAGGGAGGTTCCCTTTTATAAGGGAGGAGAGGGGCACCTTTGGAATAACTAAAACTATTATTTTATTATAAAGTCAAATTCGGTTTTACGTAGCTCCAAATTTATTAATTTCTAAGATAAGGTGGGGATGGGTTGAAATCCTCTCATCCAATAGAATTTAGACAAGTTTAGGTTCCTATTATAACCATATCATTTAGATTTAACATTAAGTAAATTAATATTACTTTTACCGTGTCTTCTTGTGTTCTTATACTATAAGGTTAATAAACTTACTATAAGAATCCAAATGAACCCCTAGTTGTTTATTATTAATATATATAACCTTATCTAAGTAATTTGGCCAAAACATAGATTTTTACGATTAAAATAACAATTAATAATATAATATTTTTTTTAGAAACTATTTTATTTCAATTTTGACACTATTTATTAATTGATTTTTGTGAAAATCATAACAGAATGATTAGTTAGAAAAAAGTTAATTAACTCAGTATTAACATGTCATATTAACCTATAAAATTAGTATAATTCATAAAAAGTTTCAAATTACATTTATTTGGGTGTTTATAACATCAATTATTTCCATATTTCATTAATAAGATAATTACTACATCATCTTTGTGTCATAAATAAATTAACATATTTAACGTCTAAAAATTACAAATAAAATACCATTTTGTATGAAATCTGTTTATCCTTCTAATGAATCTTTATAATTGAATTTATCTTATGTATAACCCCATATTAAAAATTATTTACTTATTAAACATTGATTTTAACTATTTTAACCCTTCTTTAAATAAATTAATAATAAATGTCCTAATCTAATTCAAGTGGTCCCAAATGGTCATATTGTATTACTAAGGTTGTTTTTGGTTGAATTACACTTATCCAATAGAATTATGACATGTTTTAGGGTAATAATAATATCATTTTTACCCATAATTACCCTATTTACTTTTAACCGTGGTAAAAAAATGTAAAAAGCTACTATTCACCAAAAATTATTATCATCTCATTGAACCACATTTTACATATTGGCATCAACTGTGTCTCTCGGATTTTTGAAATTCCACTCACAGAAGCGGTAAAATTAAGTTTTATGAAAAATTCAGTTTTTTAACTACCACTTAGTGGTTTCACTATTCATCAAAAATTGAAACTTTTCATAAAAATACCAAAATTTCACCCTAGGATAATTTCAATATTCCGAATCCAAAAATGAAGTCCATTTTGAAAAATAAAATTTATAAAATTTCAAAAAGTGGTTATTACTATTCATAACGGCAAGTTTTAATAATATTTTATTAACATATCATTGTTTTGTGAAACTCGGTATTGCGTAAGACGCAAGCTATCGAGGAAGGTTGTGATTTCATGTAAAGCAAGACAAGCAAGTGTTGTGTGTATAAAAAGATTCATTTGATGATTTATATAACTTAAAAGTCCTGGGTGTTACACATCAACTCCAAAACCAAGACAATAACCATATTGTTGGTCCTTCTACCATTGAACACAACGATCACCAAACCCAAATTGAACATAGGAAATCCAATTAATTGACCGGTGTGGTTATAATGGGATCTCCACCATTAAATCCTAACTACCATCTGAAAAATCCTTAAAGGAATGATCTTCGAGACCCATAGTGGTTCTCCCCACCATTGGAGACCAACTAGAAATGAACAAACATGAATTAAAAATGAAATAGTGTCAGATACCATCCTTTTATAGAGTCATCTCAGGCACATTTACAGGTACATTTTGAATATTTTAAGTACCTTTAACTTGGATTAGTGGCTTGGGGTGTGTTTGTGTGAATGTTTAAGAAAAACTAATGGACCGTGGGTTGTGCACAGTTTGTGCATGGTTTGAAAAACCATATGACCAAACCATGCCAATTGTGAAAAACTAGATAGTGGTGTCCACACAGATTGCGCACGATTTGACAAACCATGCATTCAAACCATACCAACCATGAAATCCTGGGAAAAGAGGTCCACACGATTTCTGCACCGTCTTCCTAACCATGCACCTTTGCCTAGGAAATTGTGTGTGTGGGATTTTAATTCCGAAAATCTATTTAAAAACAACCCAAACCCCCTAGGACTCCTATATTTTGACCTTGGATCAGGATTAAAGAATTTTAGGTATTTAGAATACCTTCAAGAAATATTCCAAGGAAATAAAAACACCATTCTTTGAGAATGAAAGTTCAGATTGTTGATGTACTATCCTCATAGTATGTGATTTTCATCCTAATGCTTCTTCCGTTCTTTCTATTATCTTTTCTAGGTCTTTTGATGGAGAATATTTACTGTTTCCATGGATCTAAACCTATGGGTTGAGATCTAGATCTAGGATTGTGAATCTAGATCTATATTTGAATGATCATGATGCATTTAATATATATATTGGTTTTAGGGATTTAGATATGGAGCTTGGCTGATGACGTTGTACTGCTCGGATTTTTTGGATTTATGGTGGGATAACTTCTGTCAATAAACCGAGGTAAGTGGCACAAATATAACTCTCATAGTCATGATTTATTTTATGTGTATGAGTTTATGAATTTTCTATATACCCTTGATAATCTAATTTCCTAATTTTCATTAATTAGGTATATTGAATTGAATTGAGTTTCCATGGTGATTTAATTGATGATTGAATCATAAAACAAATGATGGGGGGCTTCCCAAATATATCTCTTGGAGATTTGATATTATAATTGAGATATTTAATTGAATGTGAAAATATAATTAATTTTTATAATTGATAATGTTCCATGATGTTGACAAAATATAATTAATTGGGAGATGAGTTATATGTCATGACGTTGATGAAATATAATTAATTTTGAGAATTAATTAAGTAAAATTGAGATTTTAAATGGATAATTAATTTTGACAAATTAATTATGTAATGAGAATGGTTTTCATTGATTAATTAATTGATGAAATAATTAATGGGTTATGTGCTTAGTTAATTCACTACTGGAAAATTGCCCTATACACACGGTTGCAAACCATTGGTATAGCCCATCATACTATGGGTATAGGCTATACCCATGGTTTGATGAACTGTGGGATCCTGAGGCATCAGGATTTCCCTATCCCCATGGTTTTGCAGAAATCATGGGTATAGCCAATTGAAATTTCATATTACCCACAGTTCTGGTAAACTGTGGGTATAAATCTATACCCACAGTTCAACAAACCACATGTATAGAGGGTTATACAGTATCATATATACCCATGGTTTTCAAACCACGCGTATAGAGGTTTCTACAGTAGCATATATCCCCATGGTTCTCTAACCATGGGTATAGAGGGTTCTGCAGCAGCATATATACCTATGGTTGACAAATCCTAGGTATATATGGTTTTCCCAGAAATAGTAGCTACCCCACATTGGTTTCACTTTTCTCCTGCAAACAATAATGTGTTTACTATGACCCCCCCCCCCCCCACTCTCCCCCTAAAAAAACCCATGCGGGCCCTCCCTTCCCCCCAGGACAGACCCCCCACCCCCAACACACCCCAACACACCCACCACTCTTCCCCTGGGCACCCCCTGCATCCCCTCCCTTCCCCACTAAATAGACTCACATCCCCCCACTACACACCCCCTCCCCCTTGAACACCCCCACTCTCCCCCCTGGACACCCCTTGCAACCCCTCCCATCCCCCATAGACAGACCCCCCCCATCACAGTCCTGCCGCTTGCACCCCCCCCCCACACTCCCCCTGGACAAAATCCCCTTGCACCCACCCCACCCCACCCTTTATATAGAACACCCTTAAACACCCCCTGGACACCCCCACTACATCCCCCCTACTAGGCACCCCCATGTACACCCCCCCAGACACCCACTCTGGACACCCCCCACTGAACCCCCCTGAACACCCCTAGGTAGAACCCCCTTGCACCCTTCTAACACCCATAGAAACTCCCACTAGACGCGCCCCCCCCCCCAAAACACCCCCACCCCCATGCACACCCCCCCCCTGAAACCCCCGTGGACACCCCCCCCCCCCTGGACACCCCCTCCCCCCTAGACACCCCCCACTAGACTCCCCCTAGATACCCCCTGGAAACCCCCCAAGACACCCCCATGCATGAATATACATGAAAAAATCATATTAAGAAAAGGAAATAAGGAAAAGTAAAAATGAAAACTATAAACTAAAAGAATGTATAAAATATTTTTTCATAAAAAAATATAAAGTTGCAGGATTAAAAGGTCCATACTTGGGGATCAACTCCTACTATGATACATATAAGTGTCTAGAAGATCGAATGTTTCACATGAAGGAGTGAACTCAGAATCATAAATTCAGAAATTATGGTTGATTCCAAGTCAATTTGATTAAAAACGCAACAAATGGTTACTAGTGTATTAAAAAAACGATATAATTCTTCCTGAATTTTATATTAACGTCAATCTCGGTTTCTAGTCGTGGAAGAAAATAAATTTCATCAGCTCTGTTGTGTTGTCGGTTCTATGCATAGCATGCATCCATATCTTGTATACCAATTCAAGTCATAAAAATCAAAAAATAATCCAAAATGAAAATCCATCAGGAAGCCAAAAACAAGAATTAAAACACTCTTTTGAGCTCTTTCACCTGTATATATTAACCCCCCCCCCCCTCCTAGACAACCCCCTCCCCTTGCACCCTGCCTCATCCCTACACACTCTTGGAATTCCCCCCTCCCTACCCCTTTCACACTCATGGACATCCCCCCCCTCCCGCTACACCCCCACATACATCCCCCCACACCCCCCTGACACACTACCCCCCTGCACACACCCCTGCTCTCTTCCCCAGCACCCCCTGTCCTCTTCCCAAGCACCAGCCCCCCTGCACACATCATTTCCCTCTTCCCCATCACCACCATTCCCTCTTCCCCATCACCCCCCCATGAATACATGTAACCCCCCTCCCCAACCCCCGACCCTACACACCCACAACTACCCCCTTCCCACTGCACACCCCCTCCCCCTCCCCTACACTCACCCCTATCCTCTTCCCCCGCACCACCCCCCCAACCCAGCACAACCCCTACCTTATTCCTCGGCAACATAACCTGCCCCCCCACCCCCCACTGCACCCTTTTCACTACACACCCCCACTGCCCCATTCCCATTGGACACCCACTCCCCCTCACCCTACACCCCCCCAGCACAAACCCCTTCCATCTTGCCCAACACCAGCCTCCACCCTTTCCCTTTCACACCACATGCCCTCTCCCCTAACATCACCCCCCCCCCTTGAATACTAGTAGAAACCCCCCCCCCCACCCTGCACAACCCCCATTGCCCCCTTCCCACTAAACACCCCGCTCCCCCCTCACCCTTCCTTAAAAAAATTATTTTTTTCATCTTACATACATAAAATCTAATTTTCTAATGTCTTTGAATTGGATAGGAAGCTCCATGGTAAAGGGCATCCATTCTAAGAGTGTAGGGGATGCACGTTTGGAAAAACTGTAAAAATTTCTAGTACAGAATTTATAAAAAATGAATTACATAATGGGGGGAACATGACTCTCTCTGTGTAACACACTATAATTTTTACAAGAAGATAAATTACCTAGAAATCATTGCCATGAGAAGATGAATGTGAAGGTTTTTGGTGCAATGCAGATGATAAAAAGGAATAAAACATAGAGGAAGTGGGAATAATGGGGGGGAGTTTTGGTATTTGTTGTTTGTGAGACACATTTGAAAGAGCTTGAGGATGGATGTAGTTTCCAGTGTCAAAAAGTTTTGGGGAGTGATTAGTAGTTTGGTAAAACATGATTCAAAATAAATAGACCCCCTACTCCAAACAATAATCTTCAATTAAGCACACACCCTTCTCAAGATCTCTATTTTTCAAATCTATTCAATCAAAATGTTGTAGCTATTAAAATCTGGTGGTATTCCACAATTTTCCATTTCATCAAAATCTATAGAAGCATCACCCTACTAAGATAAAGTCCATATATAACATCATTATAAAAGTAATAGTTGACATGAAATCCTATAAAACTAAAATCAATAATAAGATCCGAATCATTCTCAGTATGTACACTACATTTTAATTCTTTTAAAATATCATAATCTTATTCAAGATCAATTTCACACTACCCTCCATGCCGCTTACAATACAAGTTCTTCATAATGGTGTATTTGTAATCATTCGGTGAAGGTCCAAACATCGATAATTCCTCAGAAACATATTTTATGAATTATATTTCATATTTGGAATCCAAACACTTCAGTAAAAAGTTGAAGGGCCCAATGCTTGGGTAAAACCCCCCTTTCCTAGCCTGCAAAAAGACTTAAATTACATCCATGAGCATTAATTCACTACCACAACCAAAACAGGCTCACTGATTACAACACTGATTACAGAATTTGAGCCCTATATGAAATTGGGTTGTTCCAATAAAATAGGAAAGATATGACACAATTCAATATAAGAATTAATTGAATTATATACAGTATGAAACTGGAAAACAAAACACCATAGAGGAAACTGTGAATAGTTTATAGAAATAAAATAAAACATATTTCAAATTGCAATCCATTACATACAAGAGTACAGATATATACCTCTTAGAATGAGATTACATAGTAATAAGTACAGAATTTCTAGGTACCAACTTCAAATGAACCTTCACATTCCCATGAGAAACATGTTCTTTGATGAAAATAAATTTCATGAAATTAATCAAATCCACCCATCTAAAACAAGAAAAATGAAAAAATCATATTAATTTGACATGATGGATAGATGGGAATAAATATCAAGGTCATTTGGAGAACAAACATGTTGACGAAGCCTGGAATTGTAGGATCTCTAAGTAACATGACTGTGATTTTAAGGTCTTCATGATGAACTTGGTGGGCTTCTACACAGTAGTAGATGGAAATGTAGATATTCGAAAATATTGAGGTAAGATAATTGAAGGAAAAGGCTACCCTCCCTGCCCCCCTGCACTCACCCCCCCCCCCCCACATACCCAGCCCCACCCTTTGCACCCACCCACCCCGCAGCACCCAGTCTCACCCCCAGTACCTAGCCCCATCCCCTATACCCATCCCCACCTCCCCCCTGCACCCAACCCAACTCCCACCCCTACACCCAGACCCCCCACACTCATCCCCCTCCCCCTACACCCATACCCCCTCCCCCTACACCTAGCCCCCCCCCCCCCCCCCCCCTACACCCAGCCCCACCCCCTACACCCCCCCCCCACACACACACACCCATCCCCACCCCCTGTGAATATATACTCCTGATACTCATAATAAATTCCACTTTTAGACACAAGTGAGACACCTGTTTCTTAGAAATAAAAAAATGGGAAGCAATAATATAATTTAGAGCTATGTATTCTATGGTAGTAAGGTCATCGCTTACCCATATTCATGAATAAGGATTCCAATGTTAGATTTATGTAAATTCATGTGGAAATTTATACAGAACTTTTCAGAAGAAAATAATTTAACCACTCTCATCCATACAAAAATTCAATTCAAGTTATTAAATTACATACATAAGTCTCCCTACTAAGTCAAATATGTAAAGGATTAATATCACCCCATCACAAACATCCATACCCCCATGTCTATGCCCATCAACATCAATATCATCATTATCATCAATAACAAAAACATCGTCAGTAGCCATATCACCAACAGCATCATCAGTAACATCCTCACCACTAATAGCTCTATCACCACCACCTTCATCACCACTTCACCCATCATCGGTATCACCCAAAACATCATTTAAATAGATAATTGATGCCATATATCATTCAAAACTAGCAATAAACTCTGATGGAAGTGACTGACTCAAAACTACCATAGCTTTCATGAAATTTTTGGTAATCAATTTACTTCTTTCACTCTCCTCTAAAGCTATTTTTTGGCCTCAGCTAATTCAACATGAACGATTACTAGATAAAAGGTGTAGTAGGCTTGAAAGAATCCCAATGATGACCAATACCAGTATGGGATGATGTTTTTCCTAGGTCGACATCGTACTCTCCCTGGGTGCTCCACAACTAATACCTGACTTCAATGATCATGTGGCCCGAAGTTGCCATCTTCCTTACCATGGAGGGCCTCCAACATAGACTACTGAAATTATAAAAAATATTATATTGTGAATTTAGTATAAATATTTAAAATATAAATAAAAAACCTTACAATTCTATCTTGTGTCGATGCATTCACTGCACTTTCATCCTTTTTCTTTCTACTGGAGAAAAATAATTCAGCACAAGGTACAGGACCATCGATGCCTAGTGTAACATGCTGCAAATGAGAAATACACAAATATATATTAGTAACATATATGAGAAATTCACAAATATATCTTATGTCTATTCTATAATATTTTTAGTTGAACATCTTGTATAACATCACAATACCTGGTTAAAGTACATGGTGATTTTCATGATCGGGCATTGTAGTGTTCCCAAATGTGTCAAAATATGTCACCGAATCCTTATTATTTATGATTTACTTTGACGCTTCTTAAAAAATTACAATACAAGTAATAAAAATAAAATTTTATAAGTCAATAATTAAAAATTGACATTGACTTAAACTTAGCAGTCTTCCGATGTGAAATTATTTTTTCATATTGACTTTTTAGACAGTTGGAGAATATGGGTACCACCTCTAAGTCAGTACCAAATCTACTCTTCCAGCCAATATACAACTCATGCATCTATGAGTTCTAAAACTCGCCAACATCCATAAACCTTACTGTCTTAGTAGTTTCTCCATTTGGAATGATAAACAGAATCTTTAGTGAACATGTTATTTCATTTAAATACACCAACAATATAGACATGACTTTATAAAATTTTCTTACCCATATTTTCTCCCATGCATTGTCGTTAATCTCTTTACTGATACATATCAATTATATCAGTTCCACTGGAATTATATCATGATAATTGGATAAATCGGACATGAAACTTCTATATTGCATTGTAGTTAGACCTACCATATAATTTTGATGATTTTAATCCACCGTTAGTTGTGTTTGGGGATTATAAACTTCCTTTATCCGAGTTCACCCAAGTCACCTAGCAGAAGATCCCACTGAATAAGAAAATGAAGGGGAAGAATAATTATGTCATAGTAAAAAATGAAAAACATAAAGTGATATAATTTTAAACAGTTATAATCAAAAAACCATCGGTATATCACTCAATAGAATGTGATGGATCTGTGGGTTGTCCTGACATAGTAGCCTCTACAAGAAGTTTATGTTCCACAACATGATCTAGGTGACCTTCATGCACTATAGAGGAAGATAAAAGAAAAGGCTCATCAGATGCTAGCTGGATAGTAGGAATTAGAGGCGGTGTAGACATGACAGTATAAGGGTAGTAGGATGGGGGATACATCATCAGATATGTATATTGTAAAGGTGGAAACAACTATGGAGGCAGTGTAGTCATTATATGGGAAGAGGAGGAAAATTGAGATGATGGAAGATTCATTGTAATTATCCCTAATTGCAGCAAAGACATGGCATTTGAATAATAGGGATACTAAGATTATGATAGAGGCATGGATAAAAACATCCTTGAAGACTCAATAGGAGGATGGAAAGGTGTGGTGGAAGGGGTGTCCAATGGTAATTCAGTGTGGAAATGGGTATTCTAGGTGCTCTGTCTAGGTCTAGGAGCATCCCCACTCATACCCATGCTAACTAGATTATGATTCAAATCCGGTGGAACAGAATGTTCATAAAAAAATTTATAAATAATATTAACATGAAATTATATATTATGTCGAAAAAAAAACATTACAATTATAATACTCACTGATGTAAGATAGGGCAATGCACACTCACTCCCCGGTGGATCAGGATCAAATATTTGCTTCCTTTGATCATATGTATTATCTGGCATAATATACATAAGAATTAAATTTAATATTTTTAGAAATATTTTTTACAAATCATACTTACAACTTACATCTATCAGCAATTCATGAGAGGAACCAATTTTTCTTATTTTAATTACTACTTTTACAAATGATAATAAGGAAATGACCAACATAGTTTTTAAAAATACAATACCATGTTATAAATTTATTTAAAAAGAGATTTAAATCATGTAATGTACATATAAATAAATCTTATTTAATGAAACAACATTAAAAAAGACAAAAAACAAACATTTCATTCCAAACTAAAACATAATTAAATTAATTAATGTAATAAAACCCTATGAAACTCATGTCAATGTAAACTAAAAGAACAATGGACTTATATGGTTGTTTATATATATTACCAACCACTACTTCATGTTCAACATCAACTCTCACAATGGCACAATTTAATTTATCAAATGAAATATTTTAGCCAACTCCAAAATGGATGTCCAGGGTGGAAAATTCGTCACCAACATCATGAAAAATATTTCTGGGGATTACATCATTAATGACACCATAATCAGGTTTCATATGATCTATCACATAAAACACTAGTACATCCATTGATGGAAAAATGTATGGTCTATCGGTACGCAGGAATAGACTCATATTAATAACTCTGAATCCACAGTCATCAATAAATGTACTATGTCGTCTCATTGAATCAAACCATTTACATTTTATCATAGTGAATATATCATGAGAGTACTAATCCAATAAGAAAATCTTATCAACTAGTCCATAAAAATACACATCTTCATATCATAGCAGACTATCTAATATAGTAGCATAACAATCTGTTGTAGCGGTTAACATAATTTCATCATGTTGTGTTCTCATTTTCACCACTCAATCTATTGTAACAAATTTATACCCATTGATTTTTAAAGATTTATATTCACAATCCAAAGAATTAGGACGAAAAGACAAAGCTTTCAATTGTTAAGAAACAGAGTCAATATATAAGCTAAACACCTAAAATATATATTAATAATACAATTAAATCTATTTTTATTTTTAAAACTAATTAAATTAATGGTAATACCTTTGATTTCAACCAAGCAAGAAACTCTAGGCTATGCAAAGCCTCCATCCTTCTCAAAGAGAGAGATCGATGAACTCTACTTATAATTATTTTATGTTCCCTACACGAAATGATAAAAAAAAGTGTAAGGTATATGTGAAATTTCATAATATGAGATAACATATAATTATCCAAATTACTTACTTAATATATTCATCGAACAAACCACAGTTAAACAAGACTATGTGATGTGACATCTCCCACTCTTTAAGGATTAATGTATCCAATGTATATGACCCCTCAATTACTCCTATTTGGGGAAGATATGGAAACAAGGGACCAATATCTCTGTATTTTTCATCTTCATTTCCCATTGGTTGATTATGTCTTGTGGTGATATCAGAAAAATACATTGAAAAAAAATCCATATATTCTTGATCTAGATAACCCCTCACAATGATACCTTGAGAATAATTCTTGTTTCGAACATATGATTTCATTGTGAACATATTTCATTGAGAGGATACATCCACCAAAAGGCAATTGGTCCCCTAAGAAGTGTTTTAGTTGGAAGATTAACTGCAACAGGTAAGTGAAAAAGGATGGAGGGAAAATCCTTTCATCTCACATAAAATTAATGGCACCTCCTAGTGCATTTTTATCAAGAACGACGTGGATAAAAAAATTTCAGAAAGGTCTATAAAAAATGGCACAAGTGAATCACTATCACCCGTACATTATTGTATAGAAAAATCCAAATTTCCATTAGAATCAATTCATGAAGAAGGTTGTGATAATCATGAGTTTTTTCAGGAGTTTAGTTTCACATATCTTATGTTGACTCGTTTAGATATGTTGCTGGAATAGCCATTGGGAACCTAGATATTCTCTAATACTACCCGAAATTTATCTTTCTCTTATAGTGTCATCACATAAGAAGCACAAGGATCTTTCCATTTGTTTTCACTAATACACATAGAACGTAGTTTTGGTTGAATACCCCAATCCAACAAGTCTCGAAGAGATCAAGATGTTTTCTTTGTTCTTACCCTTTATATTCAAATGAATTGCAGGCAACATTTCACATGTATTTTTTTCAATATGAATTATGTCTAAACAATGACGTAAAAAATTAGTAGACCAATATATAAATTAAAAAAAATAATTCACATATTCCAATTGAAAGTGGTTTCAGTGTCAAAATTCTTCCTCTTTTTAGATTTCAACTGACCATTACCTAATGAAAAACTCAAATATTTTAATTCATTATGCCCATCACTTCCTGACATATGCTAAGATGGTTGTTTACTCTCAATGGTATTATCAAACCTATGAAGATTTGTCTTGTATTGATGATCCATTGGCAAGAATTGTCGATGCCCCATGAAACTGAAACTACGATGATATTTAAACATTCTCGATCATTTATTTTTCATAAAAATAGGACATGATATTTCTCCATTCATGCTCCACATAAACATCATTTCATAAGTTGGGAAATCATTTATGGTCCATATAAGGGTGGCACGCATCTAAATCGTATTCTTTGAAGAAGCATCAAATGTCTGCACTCCCAAATACCAAAGTTGTTTCAACTATCTTATTAAAGTTTATAATTAAATATAAATATCATTACCAGGATCAAAAGGTATAGATATCATTATAATCATGAAATTGAATGTTTTTTTCATACAAATCCATGAAGGATGATTATAAACATGAATAAAAATTGGCCACATGCTGTGAGAGATAAGAATCTAACCAAATACCTTAAAACCATCACATGATAGACCCAACCTAATATTATGCACCTCAGCTACAAAATCAGGATGTTGTGCATTAAATTTTCACCATGGAATCCATTTGCAGGATGAACCAACTAATCATTACCTTTAATTCTTTCAATATCATTCCATCACATATTGGCTTTGATTTCTCCATACATGAATAGATTTTGAAGTTTGGGAATCAATGGAAAGTTCCACATGGATTTCTCTTCCACACGAGATGGTGTTTCATTTGAATTTGTCTTCCATCGAGATGTACCACATTATTTACAGTCATTATAGTCAGCCGTTTCCTCCAAAAATAAACTGCAATATTTCAGACAAGCATGGAATTTATTGGAATCAAATCCAAGCTTCATAATTAACTTCCATGCCTTATAATTATTTGAGGGAATATCAATACCATCAAGAAGAAATACCTTCAAAAATGTAAGAATATAACCAATAGTGGTATTATGAATTCCTTACATGGTTTTCCCATGATATAACCATATTAAAAATTCCAACTTGGTCATTTTAGTACATTCTTGATATACTGGAGTTCTGGAATCATCCAATAAATTTTTCACTCTCTATCGTCATCTTTAGTATTTTCCTCATGTTTATTGATATCATTTTCTTTTTGAATTGGAATACTATCTCTCTTAGGATGATAGAAAAATGTAAACCGATCAAATATCAAATTCTCCATGCCACTTCTTTTATTTTTTTCATGACCTGTATAACATTGATTCATCTCTCTATGGTGATACAAAACAAAATAGTTTGTTTGAAATCCAAATTACATTATATGGTAGCTAACTTATTGCCAGATTAACCAATATATTCCAACACATTTATAGCATGGACAATATAAAAAAACTCCATCTGAAGCAATACCAAATGAAAAATATAAAAATTTCTCAAAATTATTTTAAAAAGAAGTTAAAATCCTATCGGTGTGATACATCCATCTTCTATCCATTTTATAGCAAGAAAAAAAGTGATCTTCCAATAAAAATTTTAAACCATAATGGAAAAATGGATATTTACTATAGAAAATAAAATTATTAGAACATAAAAACTTAATAGTTAATTAACATTTTTTTCCAAGTGCCCTTAGTTTTATAACCAATTTCAACCCTTTCAGTATCAGAGATAAAATTATTACCTCTATCCTATAAAGGTATAATCAAAAAGGTAAACCATAATGGGCCAAGTAAAGGTTCATGTATATTATAGAGTGGTATGTGTCATTATTGTTGAATTAAGGGAGAGAAAAATGTTTATCCTCCCTTAGGTGTAGAATAAAAAAAATCAACCTTTAACATTAAAAGAAACCCTTAAACATGGGTAATTTCATTAAAAATAAAGGGAGAGATAAAAACATTCACCCATCATCAAAAATATTTAAAAAAACACCATATTCATGTAATTTAATATTTTTCATGGTTAAAATTTTAATTCCAAGAGGGAAAAGGAATTTAAAGAAAAAAACATCATCTCCAAGAATGAAAATCATTTATATAATGTATATAAAACCGTCATGGGTGTCAAATATTGGTATAAATATTCTAGAAGATGAATTTTATAAACTAAATCACTTCATGATTTTTTTTCGTAAAATAATTACCTAAAAACACCTACTGTATACAAAGTGGAAGAAATCGCAACAAGACTCTTAAAAAGAAAAAGGTCATTTTGGTAAAATAAATGAATTTAATATCAATTTAAAAATAAATAAAACCTTATTAGATTAATATTGAACACTAAATTTTCCACACACCATGATTATGGTTCACATAAGAAATGAAAATGATGGAAATTGAAGTGAAATGACCAGGGGAATCTCCCTTGGTATTTAGGTAATGTCTTATGTATCAAATGTCATCGATTACTATTTTGGATTCTTATGGAATACCCTCATTTAATTTTTAATGATGATTTAACTAGATTAGACTTCATATATTTGGTTGAAATACCTCCATCATAAGCTATGGGTTATAATACTACCATTTTTTTAAATTTCAAGAATGGTTGCTTGACTTTAGATTGAAATAATAGATTATGAAGAATGGAAAGGCTCACCCCTTTGTATTTTTTATGATTTTTATTCAGGGAGAATTCTATATTGAGCCATTTGGGTTCTCTTGGATTATTATTCCCTTTGTTTCCTTGGTTTTTTACATTGTCACCATCTATAATTTGACATGTACCATGACTATAGACACTCCAGTGATGGAAAAAGTATATACAAAATGATGTTGAGTGCCATTATAGAGATCAAGAATCAGTAGTATTTTTATTAAAATATAACATAAATTATAAATGTGAAAAATATTTATATGATAATAAATAATTGATTATTAAATAACATCTCAATGAAAAAACAATTGAATTTGAATTTTAAGGACACCATCTTTTTAGTCTTACCGAGTTATAATAAAACCATGCACTTTCTACCATGGAAGTTAGGCATATATATTGTTATAAATATTATATTTTATTTTATTTTTGGGAAAGAATCTGATGTTTTTGATTTCATGACTTCTAAGGCTAAGCATGGGTGTTGGGTCTAGGTTGATACTCAAGACCATTTGTCATAGTTTTCATAGTGTTATCTTCTAATATTATCGTTATATTTTTTTAAATTATAAGGGATTTTTTATTCACTGAAGAAACAATACAAGGAATAAACATGACATGATTCCAAACAATAGGAGGAAAAAAAACAAATTCAAGGCAATTCAATGTATAGCTTATCCTAGCCTAGCCTAGAACAAAGGTTTCTTGAAAAGAAATCAAAAAAGAGTTGATGTCTTGCAAACAAAAATCATTGTAAACAAATCATCACTAGTACAAAAAGATCCATTCTTGGTACATCCTCATTCAACATTCATGGAGTTGAAAAATTTCATCGTGATAATGGTTGGGTTTAAATGATGGAGTAAAAAAACAAAAAACTCTAGTTACCAAATCCCAGTTAATAACAAACCCCATTTAACAATGACTGTAATTCAAACTATTAAGCCCTAAACAAATAACTCCAGTTACCAAATCCCAGTTGAAATCTAGCCACAAAATCCACAAATCCATCTATTAAGCCCCTAACCAAATCACACCAGGTGTGCTAGAATATTTAAATAGGAATACAAAAAACACTCGAGGTTTAGCAAGGGGATTAAGGATTCAACAATTTGTGTGTATTTCCAAGTCGGTAAGAATAAAATGGTTTATAATACTATTGATCATAATGATAATTACTTTCAACCCTGAAAATCGTTTCTGATTATCCACCTAGATTGCAACAAAGCTTTGGTCCCTTAACTAAAGTCTCATATAAAATGCAATTTTCATTCTCTAAAAGAAACAAACCATGATTATATTAGTGAAATGAAAATCCAGCCAGCATCTCCTTAAATAAGGCTCAGTTAAAACAAATTTCAGTGTTAGAAGTTCGATTCTAATCCACAAAAATCAAAGTCATGAAGTGTTAATGTGCCCAAATATTTGAAAATTTCATGATACATCTTGTTAATTTCATGGAACCTTCCAAAATTAGTTGAATGCACCAAATATTATGCGGTCTCCAATTTATAAAAACCTTAACATGAACCAAACATCTTGTCTCGTAACCTTCCTGGATTTTTCGAGCAATTTGGCACGTTTATGTAAAAATATATGCTAACAAATATCCAAATGCAACTAAAACCTCGAGCTATGAACCATAACAGAAATATAAAGCATCCTCCATTGTCCATTATGAGAACTTTAATAGGGAGAAATAAAAGATGCACTGCATTAAGTATCATAGGATAACAACTTCTTTAAATCCAAAAATAAACTACTTATTTCCTTACACAAACATAACTAGAGATCAAAATCTATGGGCACTAATCCATTTTCAGACTCAACACCTATCACCCCCTCAAGCATGTACTTTTATTTCTTCAAATCATACTTCAAAGAGATGTAGGCATCCAAATGCCAGACCTTCAAACATCCAAGTAGTACCTATAACAAAATCATCACCAAATTAGATTTGTGCCAAAACAATTCATGGATGACCAAACTATAGTGCCAGCCACACCAGAATCCTTGAACCAACAAGAAATAATCTTTCAACAAGAATACCCCACCCCTAACAAGAAACTAAGGTATCATCACACAAAAAAACATTTATGCAATGAGAATCACTTAAAATTTTGAAATATCTTTGAATGACCTCTAATAATATGATTTGGAGCCAGTACCTCCCATATTACTCCTACCACCCCTACTATGAGTTGAATATAAAGATTAATGTATTGCATAAAATTATTTTTTTATTAAGTGGATTATTTTGATTAATATTGAATCATTTTATTATGTCATTAAATGTATTATTTAAATATGTTTATATTAATATGTTTTTATATATATATATTTAATTGAATATGTGGGCATAGTCTCCCACCATACTATTTGACACCCTAAATGTGTTCTGTCATAGACATCCACAACAGTAATAAACTGGTATATGATGACCATCCTAATCAACTAATATGACTCACAACATAGCCTAATGGGATTCCTGATCCCCAAGGGATGAAAAAAGTTCTTGTGCATTTATGGAAAATCCTTGGGAAACATCAAACCATTAAATTATATTTAACATATAATTTATCCTTATAAAATATCTCTTATAGTCCATCCATATATTAGACATCCATACAATTTTCAAATAAATAGAATAACATTAGTAAAATAATGGATCGAAACAATTCACAACCAATAATGACCTAAATCGATTTCTAAACAAACTATATATAAATAAAAAACAAACATTAAGATTCAAATAATAACATAATAACTGATATAATAAAATGAAACTAAATTAAAAAGTAAGGATATAATTTATAAATATAAAAAAATACCAAAAAACCAAAACCAATCCATTCCCCCGAAGACATATCTAAGAAAACCATGGTTTCCATCTGTGTCTGAACACACCCTAGTTACCGAAAATGAATTGTAGGAAATATAAAATACAATATGTAACCCACATAAAATAATGAGGGAAACATACACACTCATAGAGGTGTTTTTATAGGTGTGTGAAAAGATCCTTGTAGGATATCACACAAGTGTATATTCAATTATGTTAAGAAAATAATTTATTAATTCTAGTGTGGAGTATATTTTGGAAAATAAGGTTTTTCATTTTAAAAATATAAAGTTATGAATGAACAAACATCGATAACATATGTTATAAATATATTCCTTTTTTGAAACATTAAAATCTAAAATGTATTTTATAACCAAAGCACTAACCACTTGAATTTTATAAAATTGATAAAAAATATGTTTTTGTAAAATTTAATTCCTTTCAAGGGAATACAAACCAAACATTCCATTTTCTTTTAATTAAATATCCAAAAGATACCTTTAAACCCATTTCAAAACACACACACCCATATGGAATCAAGGAATAATATAAGAGGGAACACAATGATTATGGAGAGAAATGGAAATAAATAATAACATAAATCGTGCCACCCAAAAAAGTATACGAAGACATGATAAGAATTGAATGAAAATTTTCACCATATAACAACTTATCATGGTATGATATTTATGGTATGAAAAGCAAGGTACAAAAGTAATAATATCCAAAACTGGAGACTGTATCCCTAGGTTATCCTACACAGGCATGCTCATCTCAGTAGTCCCATCTCACTAGTTAGCCCCTATAAGCCTACCTTGGATCCCATTGAAACTGTCTTTGACAACCATCCCAGTGGACATAGCTAAATAGATCTTACATTTGATAAAAAGTTATAATTATATTTTTCACTCATTCAGGTCTCTAGTTAATTAGATAGAATTAAAATGAAAAACTATGGATTTGAGTGATAATTTTGTGTTGTTGAAATTGTGTATAGAAAATGAATCACATATCACCTAAAACACCAAAAAATAGAACATCTAATATTTATATCATACATAAATAATAGAAAGGTTACATCGATATTAATATATAAATTATTACAAAATAGAAATAGGTAGGCTCTCATGATGAATGAATATTATACCTTAGTGATAAACAAACAATATCATAAAAACATTGTTATAATTGTGAGTTCTATACAAACAATTGATATCTAATAATTACAAACCATATGAAAGAACTAAAATACACCACAAAAAAATAAAATAGTTTCATTTAATCACAACAACATTCCTTGAAAAAATGAAGTTGAGGCGGAGGAGAAGGCTGGGAGGAGAGGGAGCTGAGAGGGGAAGTAGCTGGAAGTGAGGGAGCCGAGAGGGGGGATGTCACCAGAGCTGGGGGAAGGAAGGCAGAGGCTGGGATGTTAAGGTTGAGGTGAAGGTTATGAGTTCAAGGTCAGCAGCAGAGGCAGAGGCTGGGGAGGGGAGGATATGGCCGGGACATGGTGGTGGGATGGCTTGGAGGCGGAGGTCAAAGAGGGGAGGAAAGGGATGGGAGGTGGAGGTCGGATGGTCGTGAGGTGGTGGTCGAGGAGGGGGGAGAGGTCCGGGAGTTAGGGAAGAAGGTTTTGCGTGATGGAAGAGTGGAGGAATGTGATGGAAGAGGGAGTATGAACATGATAAAACTAGGAAATTGGGGTTTTTACCCATGGTTTTAATAAAACCGTTGGAATATATAATAAAAAAATGACATCCCCATGATTTTGAAAAACTATGGGGATAGATTTGTGGGGAAAACCCCTCTTTCTAGTAGTGATTGTGAATTAACTAAGGTCCTTTTAAATGATTAACTAATTTTTGGATTTGTAAATGAATAATGTGGCAAATTATTTTTATTTAAAGAATGATTAAATGCATGAAATTTTATAGTGCTTTGCATGGAATCCTAGACCTATTAGAACTTGGGACCTAGACATGGTGTTCCTCCCCAATAGTTATCTAATAATGATTTATGGGGTTCTAGGCATGAATACCTGCACTAAATGAGAATTGGACTACTAGGAATGATGACCTACACTCAGCGAGATTTGTGGTGCTAGGAATGACATCCAACACCAAAGGATTAATGACAATAATGAATGATGAATCATCCAAAAAATGGGGTGTTATACATGACGACCAACACTAAATGATTAATGATAATGAATGATGATTCAAATGAGAAACAAGAACTGAATTGGCCGAATGTAAAGATTAAATATTAAATGACAACATTATAACAATTTAAATTGGGAATTGTACTTATGTATTCATAAAGCTTCATGAACTATCTTTTGACTGGACTCGTTTTAGACACCGTTTGTGGTGGCCTACTAAGTTGTACACATAGCCAATTCAGGTCACCAGATCGGCACCCGGTCAAACTTTGTTGTTGTAGTACAGGATTAGGGCAAGGCCCTATAATAGGTTGTTGTTTAAGATTGGAGCATGGGAGAGGGAACTAGACACAGTTCAGGACCCGTTTTGGAGACTTTCGGATTTTACTTTGAGTTTCATTATAGACACTTGGCACTTGCATTATCATAGCATGTTTTACCTTTCAGTTGAGTGTTGTATTTTCTAGTTCTGACTATCATATGGCATGGTATTGATCAGATAATTTATACACTTCTGCACAACATTATTTTTATTTGCTTCCGCTGGTGTTTTATTCTAATAAAATTAGGTATAGTCTCCCCATGACTGACTTACTAGACCCTAACTGTTAGTTAGCACCCTCTATCATACCGGGATGTGCGCTTGAGGGCATGTGGCCAACTGTCTTGGGACACCATTCAGTTGAACTTGGGTCAGGAAATCACTAAATGGTATCAAATGATTTTTATTTTTGTTCCTACTAATTTTTTATTACTATTTTAGGAAAGGTAAACCAGAGACTAATAAGGGTTGAGGCATGGTAATGAGATCATGCATGGGAGTTTCAAACCCATGTACATGGGGAAATCTATGTACTCAGAGTGGGATTGTTGTGATTGTTTTTTTTGTGATTGTTGTATATTATTTCTTCTTGGGTGATGAACATGTGTTGTGATGTGATATTTGTTTTTAAAATATTTGATTTTTTATTCGTGGACTAAAGAGGTATGATAGTTGAGTCTTCATGCATCATTCTAGGAACTCAGGGTTGTTGTAAACTCCATAATTCTAGGAACTCATGGGAAAATGGGTTATGGGTAAGTTGTTTAAAATGAACTTTTTTCCATGTTGTGAGATTGGAATAATGATGCAAAATGAGAATAAATGGATGTCTAAGTAGAACCTTAATTGATGAAATGAGTATGAAAAATTAATTAATTGATGAATTGATTTATTTGAAATAATGTGATTAATTAATGTTTGAATTATTTAATTAGAATGAATATACCCTTGTTAACTAAGACCTAGGATTAGGAGGGTTAAGGGAACTAATAAGGTCTCAGTGTTGACTGTGTGGCATGAAAAAAGGGGGGGAAGACATGTTGAAAGTTTTATTATAGTTTCTCCAAGTTATGGGCCTAGAATGATCTTCCAGATAGGGAGATTGAGGCACCATTGGTGAAAGTTGAGGAAGAAGGGGAACCATTCTGAGATTACATTGCACATTTCTAGTAATTCAGGGAGAGAGACACAGGGTATGTTCATAAAATCATGTCTAAATTGGTAAGGAAATTTTAGTAGTACCACCCTCCTACTATTACGGGATAGGGTGGACCTTATAGAGATGAATTATTGATTGAATCTTGAGAGATGGTACTTGACCATTTGTAGACTCCAGCTGAGAGGAGGGTCAAGATGGCTGCTTATATACTATGGGGTTCAGCGAAGAGTTGGTGGAACATTCAGGTACGATGTGGACAGACAGAAAGTTTCAAATATTTATATCATTTTTCTCCAAATTTGGCAGTAGATGAGGCGTCATTAGAAAAATGATTTCAGGATGTACTTAAGTGTATAATTAAGTCCCAGGTTAATATCTTTAGGCTGGAGAAATTTTCATATGTGGTTAATTAGACTCTCATTTCAGAGGGGATCCTAAAGGAGGCATTCATCACTACACAGGTAGCAGGATGATCAGGGAGTGGGCCTTCCGAGAGTAGGAATCACCTCCAAGAGAATATTAGTTAACAGAGTGGAAAGAATGGTGGATAGTCAGGAGGAATAGTTCCACTGGATGTTTCTCATGTTCTTTTCCACCAGTGTGGTTGGAAAGGTCACTATCATACACATTGTCCTCGAACACCAATAGAGTGCCAGTTTTGTGGAAATATTGGACATTTATAGAGGTTCTATAGGAATCATCAATAGGCTAGTGCTGAGGGAGTAGTTTCTCAGAGTCAGAATGTGGGAAGGGGGTCTTCTACACCATATTGTTCAGGAAGATGGAGTTTTATTAGAAGAGGTGGTGGAGAAAGTGGGCATGGTGCTTCGGGGTAGGAGTTCTCATATCAGTAGAGTAGTGATACTCAAGGGAGTCAGGAGACACTACAGGGAAGAGGGGCAGGATAGTTACATGCAGTGTAGCCTACACATGTAGAGAGTGAGGCTGGTCCATCCATAGTGAGACATACTATTCTAGATTCATCTACTTTATCTATAGTATTGTTTGATACGGGTGCCTCTCATTCCTTTATATCTAAAAATCTTGTTAATGGCTTGAGCGTGGAGGTGGAGTCTATAAGTGGGATGATGAATATGGATACACCATTGGGAAAACAAACAAATGATATCTTTTTAGGCAAGGTATGTTCTCAAGATATTGGAGAGTATTGTTTGCTTTGGGATACTTATGTCCTTAATATAACAGGCTTCAGTCTAATTTTGGGCATGGACTGGCTAGTCGCATATCGATCACACATAGATTGTTACCATAGGAGAGTGACTTTTTATATCCTGATCATGATCAATATATCCTTCTTGGATAATGGTATATCCATGCAGGTAGAGCTAGGACAATTAATCAGCAACTGGGAGAGCTCACGACCAAAGTTTCTAGTCTTTTGTTGGATGATGGGAGTGTTAGGCAAGATGTTCTTCTACTAGTAGTAGAACTATTTCTGGATTTATTTCTTGAATACATTTCTGGGTTTCCACCTAAGAGTGATGTGGTATTAACTATTGATCATATGATGCGGACTGAGCTGGTATCTATTCCCCCTTACAAGATGGAACCAAATGAGTTTTAAGAGCTCAAAACACAGTTGGAGGAGTTGGGGGATAAAGGGTTTATCTGTCCAAGTATGTATCTTGGGGATCACCTGTTTTATTTTCAAATAAGGCCAATGTGATTATACACTTGTGCGTTGAGTACAATAAATTGAATAAAATGACTATGAAGAACTGATATACTCTTCCACGTATTAATGAACTTTTTGGCCAGCTAAAGGGGGATATTGTGTTCTCAAAAATTGATCTGAGATTAGGGTACCATCAGGTGAGATTTTGGACATCTGATATACCAAGAACTTACTTCTGAAGAACATAGGGCCTTTATGTGTTTGTCGTAATGCCATTTGGGTTAACAAATTCTATCGTAGTGTTTATGGACTTGATGAACATGCTCTTTCATCCATACTTAGATAATCTTGTGGTGGTGTTCGTGGAAAACATCTAATTATACTCTAGGACTCATGAAAATCATGCCCAACTTCTTGATATCATCCTGAGTATACTGATAGAACTTCATCTATATGCTAAACTATCAAAATGTCAGTTTTGGATTCATAGGGTACACTTTTTGGGGAATATAATCTTGAAATAAGGTGTGGTTGTTGACCTAGTGAATATATAAGTAGTGATTTCTTAGGAGCATCCCAATAATGTTTTTAATATTCAAAGCTTTTTGGGATTAGATGGTTATTACAGGAGGTTTATCCAAGACTTTTCCCGAATGGAGGAACCACTTATTAGTTTGAAAAAGAATTGGATAATGTTTGTATGGATAAAAGTATGTTAGAATTATTTCTAAGAGTTGAAGAAGCACTAGATGTCAGCACCAGTTTTGATCTTACCTGAGTCAGGTGAAGAGTACATGGTTTATCGTGACCCTTCTAGGGTCAGACTTAGAGTTGTGTTGATGCAAGGGGATAAAGTCATTTTTATGTGTCTCAGTAGTTCAGTCCACCTGAATAGAATTACCCTACGCATGAAGTTGAGTTGGAAGTAGTGGTATATGCACTTAAGTGTTGGTGACACTATATTTTGGGTGAAATGTTTATAGTTTTTACAAATCACAAAATCTTGAAGTATATCTTTTCAAAGGGCGACGTGATTCTTCAGTAGAAAAGATGGGTAGATTATATGCAGTATGTTGATTTTGAACTGGCATATACACTCAAAAAAGGGTAATAGTGTGGATTATTCCTTGAGAAGAAAAACATAGACTCAGTTGGTATATAATTCTAGTGAAGAGTGGAAGATGATGACTTTTCTAGAGGAAATTCATGTGGTAGTTCAGGAGATTCAGGAGAGGATGACTCTGGTTTCTATAGCAGGGGATTTTATGCTATTGAGACGGATTGAGAAAAGGTAGTATGAGGATTTTGAATGTTTATAATTTAGAGAAATCCTTGAAGGTGGGGATACACTTTCAAACTAGATAACATATGAGGATGAGATCATCTAGGTGAAAAATAGTTTTTTAGTGAATATGTGTATGCAAGAAGAACTAATGCGAGAATTTCCTGATTCAAGGTGGGTGTTACATCCTAGGATGAAAAAAATGTACCATGAACTTCAGCAATATTTCTTGTGGTCATCCATGAAAAGGAATATAGAAGGGTTTGTAAAGAGATGTTTTACCTGTCAGTAGGTGAAGGGAGAGCATCAACTATTTGGAGGCAAATTTCAGCCTTTACCTATTCCAGAATGTATGTGGGATGACGTGACTATGGATTTCGTGGTAGTACATCCAATAACTCTTAGGAAGAATGATGCTTTTGGGGTCATGGTGGATATACTAACAAAGGTAGAACACTTATTTCCTATCAAGGAAACCTTTACAGTAGGGAATTTGGGAGAACTGTACATTAGAGACATAGTTCATTTGCATTGGGTTCCACATACTATAGTTTCATATCCCAATTTGAGCTTTAATTCATGATTCTGAAAGGGATTACAGATGGCACTTGGTTCACAGGTTCTGTTAAGTACGACCTTCCACCCATATACAGATGGGTAGTCATATCATACCGTACAAGTGTTAGAGGATATAATGCGAGCATGTGTTCTTGACTTTGGTGGTTCTTGGGAAGATCACATGGCTTTAGTGGATTTCGCCTATAAAAACAGTTATCAAGAAACTATACATATGGCTCTATACAGGGAATTTTATGGTAGAACTTGTAGATCACCACAATGTTGGTTAGAGACGGGTGAGTTGGAGCTATTGGGACTGAGTCTCATTCAGGAGACATTGGAGCAGGTACTGTTGATTCGAAAATGTATGGCTACTACTCAGAGTACGAAGAAGTAATATGATAATAGAGGGAGATGAACCCTAGATTTGACAGAGGGTTATTGCTTATTCCTTTAGGTGTCACCTAGATTGGGTCACCACAGGAAATAGAGGTAGGGAATGTTAGTGCCTAGGTTTTTGGGACTGTTTGAGGTGCTTTGGAGAATAGGACCGATGGCATACCAATTAGAACTTCCACATAAATTATGTTCTATGCATGATGTTTCACATCTTTCAACACTACGTTGGTATCACCGCAACCCATCTCATGTGATTTATGTAGAACAGGTTAACCTCATGATTGATGTGTCCTTTGAAGAGCATCTGATACGTGTGTTGGGTCTTAGTGAGAAAGTGTTACAGAGAAAGATCGTGCCCTAAGGTCATGAGATATGGCACCATGGAAATGTTCAGGAGGAAACTAAGGAATGGGAAGTAGACTTGTGGACTCAATGGCCCAATCTTTTGGGATCATAATTTTAGAGAAGTTAGGGAGTCCATCTTGAGGACGAGTTGTTATAAGGTATGGATATTGTAAGATACCGGCCTTTTCTAGAGTCATCTCAGGCGCGTTTTCATGTACCTTTTTAATCTTTTAAGTATCTTTAACTTGGATAAGTGGCATGGGGTTTATTTGGGTGAATTTTTGAGCAAAACTAATGGGCAGTGGGTTGTTCATGGTTTGCGCACGGTTTGACAAACTATGCGACCAAACTGTGAAAAGCATGAAAAACTGGAAAGAAGGGTCTGCACAGTTTGACAGACCATGCGGTCAAACCGTGAAAACCATGAAAACCTAGAGAGAGAGGTCCACACGTTTGGTGCATAGTTTTCTTAACAGTGCACCTCTTCCCAGGAAACTGTGTGTGTGGCAGTTTAATTATAAAAATCCTTTTTAAAACCACCCAAAACCCCTGGGACTCCCATATTTCGACCTTGGATTGGGCCTGACGAATTCCAGGTGATTCCAATTCCTTGTGGAGAGATTCTAGGGTGATCCGAACACCGTTCTTCGAAATTGAAAGCCCAGATTGTAGATATGTTCTCCTCCCAATAAGTGGATTTCATCCCTATGCTTCGTCTGTTCTTTATCTTGTCTTTTCTAGGTCATTTTGTAGAGGATATTCACAGTTTGCACGGATCTAATCCTATGGGTTGAGATATAGATCTATGATTGTGAATCTATATCTATATTTGAAGGATCTCGATTCCTTTGATCATAATTTTGGTTTTAGGGATTTAGATCTGGAGTTTGATCGACGATGTTGTGCCACTCATATTTTGGGGATTTCTGTTGGGCTATCTTCTGTCAATAAACCAAGGAAGTTGGTCTAAATCGAACTACTATAGTCATGATTTATGATATGTATATGAGTCTATGAATTTTATAGATTCCCTTGAAAATTGAATTTCAAAATTTGGAGTAATTAGGTATATGTAATTGAATTGAGTTTCCTTGGTGATTTAATTGATGATTGAATCATGGAACAAACGATGGGGGGTTTTCCCATATATATCTCTTAGATATTTTATATTCTAATTGATATTTTCAATTGAATGTGAAAATATAATTAAATGTGATAATTAATTATGTTCCATGATATTTAAAAAATGTAATAATTGGAATAATTAGTTATATTTCATTATGTTTATCGAAGACAATTAATTATGACAATTAATTATGACAAGTTGAGATTTGAATTGTAAAATTGATTATGAAGAATTAATTATGAATGAGAATGGTTTTGATTGATTGATTAATTAATTAATTAATTGACAAGTTATGTGCTTAGTTAATTGTTTAATTTACAAATGGCCTATGAAATGATTAACTAATCATTGGAATAGTAAATGAATAATGTGGAAAATTATTATGATTTAAAGAATGATTAAATGGATTTGATTTTTTAGTTCTATTCATGGAATCCTAGACCGATTAGAATTTGGTACTTGAACATGGAGTTCCTCCCCAATAGTTATCCAAGCTTGAGATATTTGGGTGTTAGGTATAACGACCTACACCGAATGAGAATTGGAGTGATACGAATGATGACCTACACTCAATTAGATTTGTGGTGCTATGCATGACATCCTACACAAAATGATTAATGAATATAATGAATGATGATTCAAATGAGAATTATAGTGCTAGGAATGATGACCCAAACCAAATAATTAATGTTAACGAATGATGATCCAAATGAGAAACATGAATTGAATTAGTCTAATGTGATGTTTAAGGTTAAATGACAATGTCGTAACTGTTTAAATTATGCATTCTACTTATTACTTCATAAAAATGTATGCACTATCATTTGACATGACTCATTTTAGACACCGTCGGTGGTGGCTTACTGATTTGTACTCACTCCCTATTCGGACCGCCTGATCAGAACCCGAGAAAACTTTGTTGTTGCAGGACATGAAAATGGAAAGGCCCTGGGATAGGTTTTTTTGGTATTAGAGGATGGGAGAGGGAACCGGATGGAGTTAGGGACCTATTTTGGATTCGTTATGTCTTTACATTCAGTTTTATTGTAGACACTTGGAACTTGAATTGAAATAGAATGTTTTATCATTTAGTTGAGTATTGTATTTTCTAGTTTTGAATATCATATGGCATGGTATTGTTCTGGTTATTTATAAGCTTCTGGACTTTTTTATTCTTATTTTCTTCCACGTGTGTTTTATTCTAATAATAGATGGTATAGTCTCACCACGACTGACATACAAGACCCTCGCTGCTAGTCATCTCCCTTTGGCATACGAGGTGGTGCGCATGAGGGTATGTGACCAACCAACATTAGGCACTTTTCAGGGGCTCCCTAGTCCGGATTTCATAACTAGAATTGGGCCTCACCCACACAGGCCAGCCAAAAATATCTTAAAAATACCTACAAACCCATGTTAATTGAGTTACAACATGAACATTTAAACAACCCATACCCTAATTGAGGGAACAATAACTGTTCCAACACTTTCTTCATTGATCAAAACCACCACTACTCAGGGTGGGGAGGGAAGGGGACCCAGTCATTATCCCACTAAAACCAAAAAATAAATAGGGGAACCACCCAACTCTATCCACTTATGAATTGGTAAAACCAATACCGCACCTGATTCAGATTGATGGTACATACGGGGACATTGATTGGAAACCGACATTTGAGAAGGCCTAACCACAGACATTGTTTGAGGGGTTAGTCCACCATGCTCTTTTCAAAAAAGGGAAATCACAATGATGAGAAACAACAATAAAAACATAGAAATTGCCTTACCAAAACAGTGAAGGCAGTAGTTTAGTCATATTCCCCACACCTCTGGAGATTTCCTGACTACATGAAAAGCTTCACAATGAGGCCTATGGTTGGAGCCTTAAAGTTTGAAGTTTATTATAAGTTGTGTCATAGAGCTATGGATCACAACACCCCATGATCATTACTTTCTCAACAACACACCCTCATCGTAGTAGGAACTCAAAGATAAATAGAATCATTCACTCTCACTCCGAACAAGGAGTAGAATGGACAAGGAATACAGAAAAACATGTCCAAATCATCGAACACAACTTCTATATCCAATATAATTATCACAATTTGAAACCACATTAAATAAATCCAAAAAATCTCATTATTCCATTAAACGATTTTTAGAATCATCCAAAGAGAAGGATTTAATGTTTGAAATGAATCCTTAAGTTTATCACCTAGAAAAATTTCCAATGGAGAACCATTCATGGCCACATCACAACATCCAACACATCTTTATAAACCCACTGAACATTTTTCCAAAACCGGGCCACCAATGAGATCCCTTATCAAAGAAAAACTATAGTATGACTACCATATCCTAAGGAATCATACAAAATAAACAATACTTCTAAGATATAGGAAAAACCAACCACTTAACCATCGGTTAATAACAAACACCACAATTTTTCAGCTTAATACACTTTTGAAAAACAAACCAACTTGGTGGATTTTTGTATTCACCGATCATATTGCATTAATTATCATGCAAATGCACATTTCCGTGCAACCCCAGGAACCCAAACACCATGAAATACTAGATATTCTTCCATATATCCATCGAACCATTCATGTGAGAACCCATGAAAATACCAAAGGCTAAAATAAAACAATAATCACTCCAAAAATAATCATGTACCTTCCAAAGGAACATTAACCAACAAATCAAAACCCATTTTTAGATTTCACAAAACAAACCACACTTTATCAAAAACCATTTGATTAAAAACCCAACCCATATAATTTAATAGAACTTCCAAAAATACTATTCTATTCCAAATATCCCTTTCCCATTTTCAAAAAAAATCAATAGGGTCTCTTTTCATAATCCAACAACCACAAAGGCCAAAACCCGTTTCCAAAAAAACACAAACTGCTCAAAACCAAATTTTCAAAACCAATTCATCATATTCAAACAATTTTCAACATCCATAAACAAAATATTTAAATCAATGTTCCAAATCACTTTAAAATAATACAATAATTCTAAACATTTAATTTCAATAAACCATAAGCTTTGATTAAGTAAATTCAATCCCATTAAATAATTTACTCCTAATCCCCAAGATTTGTTTCAAAAAACCCAACATTCAAAAACCATTATCATATTAAATTTTGAAAACCCATTACTTTTCATCAACCATCCAATACTTTAAAACCCACTTTCACAATTCTCACACAAGGATTTTAAAAAAAATTATGAATTCATGTAAAGTCCCAGAGACCCACAAAAGTGAACTAGTGTCGATGGGTGACATGACCATATGGTTGGAGGCCATATGTCAAAAATGACACTAAAATAGAGATCCTTCTTTGGTCCATGCCTGGGCTCCACATGGCTTTCATGGACCTATGAGCTCATGAATACCATTATCCCAACTCCCCTTATTATATCCCAATACCTAACAATCTTTAAGAACCAAAGATGCTAATAAAATTATAATTTCAATAGAAAACTGAGGGTCTGAACGAGAATGAGTTCACAATGATCTTCCTGAACCTACCCTTAATGTCAAGATAATCCTACTACATCTACCTTTAAATCCCCAAATAATAAAGGTCTCTCTAAAAAGAATGTTCTGCAAGGATCCAACCTCTTCTAAACACATTTTTTCACGAATCAACCTGAGTCGACCCTGAACTGGTCAACCAGGCCTACCCGCAATAACTCCTGAGAGGCATTCCTGATCATCCCGGGATGGTGAAAAGCATTGTGGGAAGAAATATCATACAAAAGGGAATGATTTTCCAAATATAAACAATAAAACAAATATCAGAAAGAAGAGACGGCTCTATGTACATTCATATAAAAATTAAACTAAACACTATTTGTACCTGAAAGTGAAAATACAACGGATCCAAAAACTCAACCGACCAAACCTAAAACAAGGTTTCTCTATGTGACCCTATTGGTAACTCTACAATATAATGATAACATGTCATCTAAGGTGATCGAACTCAAGCTGAAACCTGCTAAAGGGATAAAAATAGATAAAAACTATATGTGTGAGTATTAAATCTCTATAGGCTAGCCCAATAATCTATTCTCAATGTAATTACTTTAAAATAAAGGCAACCTAAAATCCAAGTTTGAAATAAAATATATAAAAGTATTTTTTACAAAAATGGTTCAATACAATTAAATTTACCAGACAAAAACCTGAATGTTTTATAAACAAGAATACTACTAACAATTTTTCAAAAAGGTGTAACTTCAAAATGAAAATTGTTTTCAAGAGGGATGATTTAAAGAATGTACATTTTAGATAAAACACACACACTGTGGAGTTTACTAAAAAACACATTGTATGCCAATGGTGTATACAAAATATACAATGGGAACTAGTAATGGGAACACCCCTTGTAAAGTCCTATAAATTAGGTGGAAATTCTTTTTTTAAATACATGGGAATTTATCAAGTCCACGGTTTCTGACAGCACCTAATTCCGAGTCCTGGTGTGCCCAGAATCATTTTTGGATGTTTTTTTCGGGTATGTTTAGTAGACGTACGAGTGAGATTCTCTATCTTTTCAAACGATGCTCGGAATTGAAATCCAATGACACCGGTGAACTCATAACGCCGATATTCGGATAATGAGGCCTTTATCATAGTTACGTTTCAAAGTGAATGGAAGTTATAAATTAGGGTTATTAATTAAAATTAAAAATTAAATAAAAATGTGTGTCTAACAGATTTTTATTTGAAACGTTGTTAAAGTCTCTATGTGGAGGTTAGGGGTGGGGCCCACCACACCCTAACCTCCCATGGGAGGATATAACTAGGGGTGGGTCCCACTAGTTTAAACTCCCCTTAAAACACCATGTAACTTATATTAAATTGTGGAGAGACTTTTAAACTTCAAACTCTCTCAATTTAATTTTGAAAACTCTCCACATCCCACATTCTCTCATTAATGTGACAACCCCATCAAATTAATTAACTAAGCTCTCTTGATTAATTGATTTATTTGATTTATTTTGAATGCATTTCAAGGATAAAAATAATAGCCAAAGTAATTATTTTGGGGGTTGGCACATATTGTTTTGGGGAACTTGGAGAAATTGCAAGGACATCACCCTCTCCAGCGAAGAACACGAGTAACTTCATTTTCTTCCTTCATCGATCAGTCGAAGAAAGTGAGGTGACGCCCACGAAGAATTCCCGTCTTCCTTCCTCTTCCTCCCCCTCAAGGGAGAATACACATTATGCAAAGAAAACCACCAACGACTACATCATTCCCTCCGATGTTGACAAAACAACGTTCGTCTTCTGTGACACTGTCTTCTACGACTTTGACAACATTCTTTGAATCGAGGTAGGGAGAATTTGGATTATTTCTTTTTACGTAAGAATTGTATCCATGAATTTCAATGTTTAATTTGAAATGATGGTGGCCAAAATGTTATCACATAACACGAGGGTGCGGGCCGAATGAACTCTTCCTGATGACCCGCCATTGATTCTTGTTTGCATTGACAATAGAGTTAAATCTGGTAGGGCGTGGTGTGGTCACACCAAACTAGTGGAAAGAGGCCGCAGCCATGCAGGCTGTGGTGCTCGGAAGAGGCGACGGCGACGGGAGGCGGCGGTGGTCTCACGCCGGTTGCATGGATTAAAATCACGGGCCGCATCTACCGGCCTCTCGAGCTGAAGAACATGCCAACTACTATCGGTCAGGCTGGTGGACTGTGCGACCCGCACATGCCGTGTGGAGGAGACATGGCTAGCAACTGCGGGCCACTCAGCGGGCGAACCGGTCGGCCGCCTATCGGTCGGGCTGAAGGACCGCAGCGCCGCACGGAAGAGAACTGAGGCCCGCTGTTTGGGCCACGTGCACCAGGAAGAACCGGAAGGGCAGGAAGAGTGGTGCAGCTTGGCACCACTGGGCGAACCGAACCGGCCTGCAGTGCGGGCCGTGTCCGCGGGTGGGTCGTGCCCCACCGGGCCGGTCTGACCCCCAACTGGGTCAGACCCACCGGGTCGGGTCCGAGGGTGGGTTGCTCTCCACTGGGCCGGGTCGACCCCCAGCCGGGTCATACCCACCGAACCTGGTCGGGCTGACCCGCCAGCCCACCAGGCTTGACAGTTCGGGACCATTTCACTTAAATGTGAATAACTTTTAGACCGCGCGTCTGATTGACGCACCGTCTATGGCACTAGGATCCTCATGACGGGACGGTCCATTTATGATAATCTATGTGGGTTTTGGACAACATTGGAAAATGGCTGGGTTTGGATCGAATGTAAATCCAATCAGGACCCTGGAACAGAAAGGTCAAAAACTCTCAGACCGAGTGTCTGATTGAAACGCCGCCTGTCGTGTTGGGTTTCTTTTGATGAGATGGAACATAGGGATACATCAACTCAGGACTTCATTATAGTTGATGTATCGACCCCTTTTCTTGAGGAGTGGACCCTCCCTGAATCGAGCGTGCTGTGTGCGGGAACCCTAGAGTTGGCTGTGAATGCGACGAATACTGTACCGGAATACTACGTGGTTTCCACATCGACGGTTACCATACCGGAATACTTTGTGGGTTCGACAAAGATGATTACTATATCGGAATCCTCTTTGGTTTCGACACGACGAATACTTTACCAGAATCCTACATTGGTTCGACAGTTCTGACGTTTGTTCTTATATCCTGTGGGGTTCTGACAAAGTAGTTTGTCCTGTATCCTGTGTGGGTCTAACAGCTTAGCTGGTCCTGTATCCTGTGTGGGTCCGACAGCTTAGATGAATCAGTGACTACATCTAATCATCTCTATCTCTATACGAAAGATGTATACCTGTGTGAGCTGAGTCCTGTCATTCGATGATTATCATTGATGTGATTGACCTTACTTCATATGTATACTGGGTTGTGCTTTGGATCGAGATTTGGAGCTGAACTATGATTACTAACTTAGGTTTATGTATGGTAATATACCTAAGTAGGGTTGGTTGATACTTCATGATTGTATATTTCTTCTTTGTTTATCCTTCGTGGATTATGGGAGACCTTCGGGGGTCTCGAGGTTCCTATTGAGTATCGTTATACTCACCCCTGCATGGGCTATGATTGTGCTTCATTGTGTTTGTTGCAGATGACAGACAACACTGATCGTGGTGGAGAGTTGTAGAGCTGGACGGTACATAGAGGTAGACCACTTGGAAAGATGTACACGGAGCGGACGGATAGACCTGGGGTTCTAAAAAGGCCATCTGTACCCACCTTTAGGTGGGATTCCTAGAGGATTACTCATTGGTTGTTGTTTTACCTTTCTGCAGTTGTACTACCTTTTCAGTTGTTTGTACTTTACAGTTGGGCTTGTATTTTCAGTCCCTGTCCCTTTCAGCACTCTCTCTTGTATAGGGTTTTACTTAGTGTTTACTCCCATTTGCGTACTCTGTTGTTCTTATTTCATTATTAAATGCAAGTCCTTCCCTTTTTATAAGGACAACTCCTTTGGTGGTAGTCTCCAGCCCCTGGCCTATGGAAGACGGGCATTGGGTTGTCAGGACACGAACCCCAAGGACGGGTCATGAACAATTGGTATCAGAGGAGTCGGTTCTACCATAGAACATGGAATCTGATTCTTTTAAAGGAAATAGTGTTATGTGTTTTGGGTGGGAATATTAGTTTAGGGAAACCAGTGTTGGTGCGGTAGCCAACGTATCCATACACAAGGACTCTAACTTCTGATTTCCAACTTAGTGCATGAAAACACTGATTGCATGTGTGTTTCATTTGATTCTTCATGGTTACATTGTATGAGTTCACCATGTATACTATTTTAACCGTGGCACACCTGTTTCCTTTCAAGATGGCCCCACAAAGGTAGCCAACTAGGCTTCTGAGTTACGTACGAGATGGTAGCCCACTGAGTGACGAGGCCTCAGTGTAGGGCCCCATCACAGCGGAGGTACCAGTGGTACCACTACCTTCTAGGCTACCGATACAACTAGCTCCAGTAGCATAGAGTGCATGCTACCTGAGTGCATTCCACAAGTTCAAGTGCCAGAGGCCACCCAGGTTCTGGGGTGAGATGGACCAACATGTAGTTGAAGATTGGCTGGAGGTTGTCGTGAGAGTTTTTAGATTGGTAGGGACACCAGCCGACCTCATGGTGATCCTTGTCGTGAGTCTCCTACATGTAACAGTAGATAGATGGTGGAACCTTATGCTCTAGGTGCATGGAAAGGCATAATTACTCTGGACAGACTTTGAGAGTCTCTTTCGTTCAGAGTTTGTTCCAGCCACCCTTCGTGCGGTGAGGATTCAGGAGTTACATCATCTGCAGCAGGGCATCATGACCGTAGCTCAGTACTCAGTGAGGTTCACCTAACTCTCACGCTACACCAAGGATATGGTACGAGACCAATTCTTCAGGGCCCGAACCTTCGAGCAGGGACTCATGAATGAGATCAGGGCTTCAACGATTCCCCTTAGCATTCTGATGCAGGAGGGGTACTGGAGAGAGCCCTTCTAGTAGAGAGTTTCCACGCTGAGCAGTCACCAGCAATGAGACCCACTACAGGGCGACACATTGTGGAGTCTTCTATATCCGGTAGTTGACAGATGATGCAGAGGTCCAAGAGGACCAGGCCATCTGGTGGGAAACCCCAGGATACGGGTTCAGTTGTGCGGGGCACAAGAAATAGAGCCTGTTATACGAGGAGCAGGAAGTGCAATGCATGCGGTGGGTAGGGACAGATGGCTTGAGACTACCCGACCCGTCATGCAGATGAGGAGCAGACAGTCAAGGGACCTCCCATGTAGAGGCAGAGCTTCAACCATGGTGGTCCGTAGGGAGCAAATGGACGTGGCAGAGGAGATGGCCGAGCAGCGGGTGGTGGACGACGTTTTGAGGCTCTACAACCACCACCACCAGCAGGACCACCCCAACCACAGGGAGCTGGAAGACAGAGACAGGCTCAGCTCTAGGCAGTCGAGGCTTACGACCACGGCGTACCTGAGATGATTCGAGGTACTATCTGTGTCTACTCCACCAATGTTGCAGTAATTATATGTAAATACCTGTAAAATTCAAGTAAATTTTTTTTTCTTAATTTTCTTTGGAATTTTACAAGAACATGGTTTCTAACGGCACCAGATTCTGAGGCCCTGTGTACCCTGAATCATATTCCGATTTTTGGCTCGGGTACATTCAGTGAACGAACGAGCATGTTTCTCTAGCTTTTGAACTGGTGCTCAGAATCGAATTCCTAGGGCACCGATGGAATCACAACACTGGTATTTGCTTAGAAACGCCTTTTCCAGAGTTGCGTTTGCTCGGGTGTGGTTTTTAATTTTTGGGGATAAGTTAAGAAAATAAAATAAGGTGATGCGACAACTTTATTTTATTTCTCTTAAAGTCACTGAAAATCCACTTAAGCTATGTTGAAGCGGATAGGGTGGAACCCAAAATATCCTACCCAGTTGGTAGGATATTTGTGAGGTGGGGCCAACACGAGCCCCACCATTTCTTTACCCCTAAGTAACGCACCCGCGAAAACTCCTCTTAATTAAAGTCAACTGGAGCATTTTCTTAAATTCTTAACGGCCCTTTTAATTGGGAAGTTAAGTGGTTACCATTAATTCACCGAAATAATGGTTCGTTTCTTAACTTTTTTTTGTTTGTTGGCATAAGAATAAAATAAGACCAACACGTGTGAGTGGCTTGTTGAGAGGTATGATAGAAACTCTAAGTTCTTCATCCTCCTTCATGTAGAACATGAATAACACGAAGAACGTGAAGAGCGCTGAACCCTCAGAGATCAACGATGGGACGCCGTGTTCTGTGACGCTGATGATTCTCCTTCCGCGACGCTTCTTCCGTGACTTTTCTTCCCCGCATCAATCTCCGATCATCAACTGCTTGAGGTAGGAGATTTAGGATCTTTTTTTCCATTATGGATATTATCCTCAACATGGATTTAATTCGTGAAATTAAATCTATGTGTTTTCTTTAACTCTCGGAGATCGTTGACGTGACACAGTGTACCACGACGACGCGACGCCCCTTCCGTGACGCGACGATCCTCTTCTTCTGCGACGGTCAATCCCACGAAGGACTCATGTCCGACAAAGTCGAGGTTAGGGTTTTTTCATTTAAATCTTTTTGATTTATATCCCCGGTTGTTAATTATGATTATTGTGAGACTTTAAAAACTGCTAATGCGGTGGGTGTGGACCAACGAACAAGTCCGAACCCACCGCCGATTTTGTTATTTTGCGCGGATTGCTGGGCAATGACAAACGGGGCAGCAAGTTAATTTTGAAGGCTTTTCAGTGAAGAACGAGTCCTGGGACGAGCAGTAGTGAAGACCGCGTGCAAATCGGACCACCGAAGCGCGTCCGGTGGCCCGTGGAACCCCCCGTCGGTGCGCCATGCTGGCACAGCGGCGCCGGCGGCCGGCCGCCAGGATGCGGCGGCGCCCGGCATGCACCCGAGAAGACCCGCCGCGGCTAAAGACGCGGTGCCGCTGGCCAGTCCCGTGGCCATGCAAGACCGCGGAAGAGGGATGCTACTTAAGCCGCGTCCGGGTGTCACAGAGCGGCCCTCGCGCGGGGGGGTGGGGGGGGGGGTCGCGGCTGCCTTGCGCGGCGCTTGCCCCGTGCCAGCGCGCAGGCCGAGCCGCCCGACCGGACCGCCGGGCCGGTCCGCGCCCAGCCGGGCCAAGCTGTGACGGCCGGGTCGGATCTGGACCCGGGTCGGGTCGACCAATTTTGGACCGACCCAGGGGGTTGGGTCGGGTCGGTCCGGGCCCATACCCCCGTTTTCAGACCCTTTTCGGTCTTTTGACCATATCTCGGGCTACAGGCCTCCGATCGACGCACCGTTAGCACCAATGAAATCCTTGGATCAAGACGACCATTTCAGTTTATTACACTAAATGTTTTGGAATAATTTGGGTTCGGCAGGTTTGGTTCGTACACGAAACCAACCAGGCCCTCGGAGCAGAAACACTTATATCTTGAGATCCGGACGTTCGATTGATGTACCGTCGACTTTGTTGGATTCCTCTAAGTGAGACGGATCTTTTAGCTCACTCCGCATGAGGTTTGGATGCAAGTGGAGTTCTTTCGGGTTGGTTTTTCCTAAAAAACCAACCGAACCCCAGGGACGAAAAAGCCAATAACTCTCAGACCAGGCCTCTGATTGACGCGTCGTCTGCGACGTTGAGTCCTTGATAATGATACAGAACGTTTGGATACATCAACTATGGACTATGTGTCAGTTGATGTAACAGCCTCTCGGCTCAGGATGCGGACCCTCCCTAATGAGCTTGCTATGTGTGGGAACCCTAGAGCTGGCTGCGACTGCAACGATGATGAAAACAGTACAGGAATCCTCCGTGGATTCGGCAGTGACCACTAAGGTACATCATGGGATAAATCAACTCTGGACTACATGTCAGTTGACGCATCGACCTCTTGGCTCGTGGAGTAGACCCTTTCGGAATGAGCATGCTGGGTGCAGAAAACATAGAGCCGGTTGAGACTTGACGACTACTAATCGAACGACTCGGTGTGTTACGGATAGCCCAGTGGGAAGCGCTTGGTTGTAGCAGCAGACCCACGGTGGAGGAGCGCTTGGTTGTAGCGGCGGACCTGTGGTACACAACAGAAGGAGTACCTATGGAGGCTTTGAGGGGGAGCGCTTGGTTGTAGTGGCAGACCCACGACGGAGGAGCGCTTGGTTGTAGCAGCATGGGGGACTGCATGGTTGTAGCGGAATACCCACGATGGAGGAGCTATTGGTTGAAGCGGCTGACCCGTGGTACTCAATAGAAGGAGTACCTCTAGAGGCTATGAGGGGGAGCGCTTGGTTGTAGCGGCAGACCCATGTTGGGAAGCGCTTGGTTGTAGCAGTATGCCCACAGTACTCGATAGGTGGAGTACTACAGCAGTCCAAGGTTAGAGGGAAGCGCTTGGTTGAAGTGGCATAACCACTATCCTTGATATAGAAGGAGTTTCCCAATAGCTATGGTTTCAACTTCATGAACGATCCTGTGTGGGTCATTGTGGGGGTTAGTACCTATTGACCATTTGTGGGTCTGACGGCTTAGATGAATCAGTGGCTACATCTGATCATCTCTATCATCATTCGATGAAGTATACCTGTGTGAGCTGAATCCTGTTTTTCATTCCTATGTAGATTGTGTTGTGTTATCCTATGTGGATTTATGTTTTGCTTTTTTGTGTGGACTGGGTCGTACTTGGGCTCGGATGTTGCAGTCGAGTGAGAATTGATGACATAGGTATATGTATGGCCATATACCTAAGCAGTGTCAGGTGTTATTTTGTGATTTTATCTTTCCTTTGTGGATTATCCTTTATGGAATCTGGGAGACCTTCGGGGGTCTCGGGGTCCCTAATAAGTAGCTTACAATCACCCCTGCATGGGCTATGCCCGCACTACATTGGGTTGGTTGCAGATGATGGACATCGCTGATCGTGGTTGAGGCTTGCGGAGCCGGACGGTACCTAGAGGTGGACCACTGGGCAGGACGTACTCGGAGCGGTCGGTTGGACCCGAGGATCAATGGAGGCTATCTATAACCACCCTTCAGGTGGGATTTCCAGTGGACAGCTCGACGTTGCGGCGTTACATTTAGTTGATGTTTTCCCTTTCCAGTTGTACTTTACTTTCAGTTTGGGTTTGTATACAAGCCCACTTGCTTTTCTGCAGTTACTATTGTACTCAGTTTTTTTCTTAGTGTTTACTTCTGCCTGCTTGCTCTGTGGTGTTTGTGGTTTACTTTACAAAGGAAATGCCTTCCATTTTTACCGGGATTTACACCTTGGTGCTAGTCTCCAGCCCCTAGCCTTTGGAAGGCGTGCTTGGGGTGGTCACGACACGGGCCCCGAGGATGGGTCGTGACAAATTGGTATCAGAGGAGTTCGGTTCTACTGGATAACTTTGGACTCTGATCTTTTTCTATGTGAAGAAATAGTGTTTAGTGTATTGGGTGTGGTTATCTGTCTAGGGAGTCCAGTGTTGGTGTGGCGGCCGACGTATCCGTACACCAGGACCCTGACTTCTTATTTTCGACTTAATGCTCGAAAAAATTGATAGTGTGTGTGTTTCAAGTTTTCTTTGTGATTACTTTGTGTCAGCTCACTAGGTATATTGTTCTGACTGTGGTGCATCTGTTTCCTTTTTCCGAATGTCCCCACGACGGCAGCCATCTAGGGTTCTGAGAGTTGTATTTGACGACTGCCCGCCGAGCGACGAGGCCTCGGTACAGGGCCCTCTAACAGTAGAGGCACCGATGGTACCTCTACCCGCCGATCAACCTATACTTCCAGCCGCTGACGATGCACGTCGCCTTAGTGAACTGCATGAGTTCCAGTGCCAGCCACCACCCAGGTTCCGCGGGGAGACGGACCCCCAGGCTTCCGAGGACTGGCTGGAGGCAGTGGTTTGAGTTTTCAGGTTAGTGAGGTCACCAGCAGACCTCATGGTGATCCTTGCGGCGAGCCTACTACACGCGGCATCAGGCAGATGGTGGAGCTTGATGCTCGAGGTGCACGATGAGGCATCTCTTCTCTGGACGAACATTGATAGCCTCTTCCACTCAGAGTTCATCCCAGCCACCCTCCATGCGGTATGCATCTAGGAGCTTCTATAGCTGCGATAGGGTAGCATGACAATAGCTCAGTACGCGACAAGGTTTACTGATCTCTCGCACTACTCGACAGACATGGTACAGGACCCATTCTTCAGGGCCTGAAGCTTCGATCAGGGGCTCAGGCGAGAGATCAGAGCTTCAGTTGTTTCTCACAGTATTCCGACATAGAAAGGGGTGTTGGAGCAAGCCCTCTTAGTAGAGAGTTTCCTTGCTGAGCATTCTCCAGCAGTAGGACCCACCACTAGCCGGCATGCGACAGAGTCTTCTGCAGCGGGTAGTAGACAGATGACGGAGGGGTCCAAGAGGACTAGACCTACAGGTGGTCGACCGCATGACACTGGATCGTTTGTGCGAGGCACTCGGGGTGGACAATGACTTACCATGAGCGGATAATGTTACTCATGTGACGGAGTTGGTCACATGGCTCGTGACTGTCCGACCCGCCATACGGATGACCAGCAGATGAATGAAGGACCTCCCAGGCAGAGGCAGAGGTTCGATCGAGGAGGACCGCATGGAGTTGGAGACTATGGAATGGGAGCTGGCTATGCAGCTGGAGGTGGATGACGCTTCGAGGTGTTGCCACCACCACCACCAGGAGGTCCACCCCGATCACAGGGAGCTGGTGGATGTGAGAGATCTCAGCTTCAGGCAGCTGTGGCCTACGATCATGGAGCTCCGGGAGTAGATGGACAGAAGCGGGACTAGCTCTAGGCCTGGAGACTTTTGTTTATGCTGCTTATAGTGTTGTTGATGTTTGTTTGTAGATGTTTTGTTTCTTTATACCTTGAGCTGCTGTAATAAAAGACACCTTTCTTTTGGCGTTTACCTTCTTGTCCTCTCTTTATGTTGTTACTAAGAGGTTCAGGTTTAAAAAAACCATTGACTTGACCCTCCTTTTGAGATGCCTACTGGAGGAGACCCAGTGACCACACACTGATGCCGACAGTGTGACTCAACCCTTGGAGGTGAGAGTAATGGTTGGATCTCTTTATAGTAGCATCGAGGCCTAACGACGTCATCCTTGGTATGGATTAGAATCATCCCTATCGGGATTGACTGTATTAGGAGAAGAACATGGTTCATCTAGGGGATGACACCGAGTTTCTCTTCTCGGCAAAGAATAAATCTCAGCAGCTCAAGTAGGACCAGAAAGGTCCAAGTCATCCAAGAGAGGATGAGGACAGTTAAGAGCCGGCAAAAGTCTTATGCTGATAGTAGGCGGAGGCCACTAGAGTTCGAGGATGGCGACCATGTCTTCTAGGGGGACTCACCTCGACGTGGGTTACAGAGATTTGGCTGAGGCGGGAAGTTGTCTCTATGCTTCATCGGACCCTTCCAGGTCCTCAGCAGGATTGGCGAGGTGGCTTATCGTCTGGCTCTACCACCTCAGTTGCACCGGGTGCACAACGTCTTCCACGTATCTCAGCTAAGGAGATACGTGCACAACCCGACGCACATCATTGACCATGGGGAGCTAGACGTTGATGATGGGGAAACATTTGCGGAGGTCCCGGTGGAGATCGAGGATCGACAGGATCAGGTCCTACATGGACGGTCAATTCCTCTAGTGCGCATCATATGGAAGCACGGGAACCTCCAGGAGAGAACTTGGGAGCGGGAGGCTTAGATGCGTGCTCATTACCCACATTTGTTTCCATAAGTTTATGATGTATCTTTACGGGGACGTAAATCCCTGAGAAGGGAGTGATGTAAAGACCAGTAAAATTCTAGGAAATTTTTTTTTCTTAATTTTATTTGGAATTTTACAAGAACGCAATTTCTGACGGCACCTGATTCCGAGGCCCGGTGTGCCCGGAATCATCTTCTGAATTTTGGCTCGGGTACATTCAGTGAACAAACGAGAATGTTTTTCTATCTTTTGAACCGGTGCTCGGAATCAAATTCTAAGAGCACCGATGGAATTGCAGCACCATTATTTGCTTAGAAACGTCTTTTCCAGTGTTTCGTTTTCTCGGGTGTGGTTTTTAATTTTTGGGGTTGAGTTAAGAAAATAAAATAAGGTGATGCGACGACTTTATGTTATTTCTCTTAAATCCACTTAAAATACACTTATGCTAAGTTGAAGCAGATAGGGTGGAAACCAAAATATCCTACCCACCTGGTAGGATATTTGTGAGGTGGGGCCCACACAAGCCCCACCATTTCTTTACCCCTACGTAACACACCTGAGAAAACTCCTCTTAATGAAAGTCAACCAGAGCATTTTCTTAAATTCTTAACGCCCCTTTTAATTGGGAAGTTAAGTCGTTACCATTAATTCACCGAATTAATGGTTCGTTTCTTAACATTGTTTTTCGTTTGTTGGTATAAGAATAAAATAATACCAACACGTGTGAGTGGATTGTTGAGAGGTTTGACAAAAACTCTAAGTTCATCATCCTCCATCACGATGAATGCGAAGAATGCGATGAACTCAAAGAATGCGAAGAACGAATAACCCTCAGAGATCGACGACGTGACGCTGTGTTCCACGACGCCGACGATTCTCCTTCTGCGACGCTTCTTCTGGGACTTTTCTTCCCCGCATCAATCTCCGATCATCAACAGCTTGAGGTAGGAGATTTTGGATCTTTTTTTTCCTTTTTGGATCTTATCCTCAACATGGATTTAATTCATGAAATTAAATTCGGGTGTTTTCCATAACCCTCTGAGATCGTCGACGCGACGTTGTGTACCATGACGACACGACGCCCCTTCCACGACGCGAAAATCCTCTTCTTCCGTGATGGTCAATCCCGTGAAGGACTCACGTCCGACCACGACGAGGTAGGGGTTGTTTCAATTAAATATTTGTGATTTATATCCCCAGTTGTTAATTATGATTATTTTGAGATTTTAAAAACCGCTAATGCGGTGGGTGCGGACCAATGAACAAGTCCAAACCCACCGCACTTTTTTTTGTTCTGCGTGGATTGGCGGGCGATGACAAACTGGTCCGCACGTTAATTTTGAAGGCTTTGCAGTGAAGAACGAGTCTCGGGACGAGCACTGGCGAAGTCCTCGTGCAAATCGGACGATCGAAGCGCATCCGGTGGTCCGCGGAACCCCCTGCCAGCGCGCCGCGCCGGCAGCCGGCCGCCAAGATGCGGCGGCACCCGACGCGCCGCCGGGAAGACCCGCAGCGGCTGAATCCGCGGCGGCGCTGGCCGGTGCCACGGCCGCGCGTGACCGCGGAGGAGGGACGCGGCTTATGTCGCGTCTAGGTGTCACGGAGCGGCCCCCGTGAGTGGGGGGGGGGGGGGGTGCGGCAGCCTTGCGCGGCGCCTAGCCAGCACCAGCGCGCCGGCCGGACCGCCGGGCCGGGCCGGGCCGGGTAGGATCCGGACCCGGGTCGGGTCGACCCAGGGGGGTTGGGCCGGATCGGTCCGGGCCCGGACCCCCCGTTTTCGGACCCTTTTTGTTCTTTTGCCCATATCTCGGGCTACAGACCTCCGATCGACGCGCCGTCAGTGCTGATGCGATCCTTGGATCGAGATGGTGTGTCTCTTTATTACACTAAAGGTTTCTGAATTCTTTGGGTTCAGCCGGGTTGGTTCGTACACGAAACCAATCGGGCCCTCGGAGCGGAAACGCTTATATCTTCAGCTCCGGACTTCTGATTGACATACCTTGGAATTTGTTGGATTCCTCTAAGTGAGACGGATATTTTGGCTCACTCTGTCCGACGTTTGGACGTAGGTGGAGTTCGGTCAGGTTGATTTTGCCTTAAAAACCAACCGGGCCCCTGGGACGAAAAGGCCAATAACTCTCAAACCAGGCGTCTGATTGACGCACCGTCTGCGACGTTGAGTTCCTGATGACGATACGGAGCTTCTGGATACATCAAATCTTTACTATGTGTCAGTTGATGTAACAGCCTCTCGGCTCGGGGAGCAGACCCTCTCGAATGAGCTTGCTGTGTGTGAGAACCCTAGAGCTGGCTGTGACTGCGACGATGATGAAAACAGTATGGGAATCCTCCGTGGATTCAGCAGTGACCACTACGGTACATCTTGGGATACATCAACTCCGGACTACATGTCAGTTGATGCATCGACCTCATGGCTTGTGGAGTGGACCCTCCCAGAACGAGGCTGCTGTGTGCGGAAACCCTAGAGCCGGTTGAGACTTGACGATTACTGATCGAACGACTCAGTGTGTTAGGGATAGCCCAGTGGGAAGCGCTTGGTTGTAGCAGCATACCCACGGCGGAGGAGTGCTTGGTTGTAGCGGAAGACCCGCGGTACTCAACAGAAGGAGTACCTCTGGAGGCTATGAGGGTGAGCGCTTGGTTGTAGTGGTAGACCCACAACAGAGGAGCACTTGATTATAGCAGCACGGGGGAGCTCTTGGTTGTAGTGGCAGACACACGATGGAGGAGCGCTTGGTTGTAGCGGCTGACCCGTGGTACTCAACAGAAGGAGTACCTCTAGAGGCTATGAGGGAGAGTGCTTGGTTGTAGCGGCAGACCCATGGTGGGAAGTGCTTGGTTGTTGCAGCAGGCCCACAGTACTCGATAGGTGGACTACTATAGCAGTCCAAGGTTAGAGGGAAGTGCTTGGTTGTAGAGGCATAACCATTGTCCTTGATATAGAAGGAGTTTCCCAATAGATATGGTTTCAACATCTTGATCGAGCTTATGTGGTTCATTGCGGGGGTTAGTACCTATGGACCCTTTGTGGGTCCGACGGCTTAGATGAATCATTGGCTACATCTTATCATCTCTATCGCCATTTGAATAAGTAAACCTATGTCAGTTGAATCTTGTTTTGCTTTCCTATGCGGATTGTGTTGTGCTATCCAGTGTGGATTTACGTTTTTCTTTCCTGTGTGTACTAGGTTGTAATTGCGCTCAGATGTTGGAGATGAGCGAGAATTGATGACTTAGTTATATGTATGGGCATATACCTAAGCAGTGTCGGTTGATACTTCGTGATTGTATCTTTCCTTTATGGATTATCCTTTGTGGAATCTGGGAGACCTTCGGGGGTCTCGGGGTCCCTACTGAGTATCTTACACTCACCCCTGCTTGGGGTATGCCCGTACTACTTTGTGTTGGTTGAAGACGACGGACAACGCTGATCGTGTTTGAGGCTTGCGGAGCAGGATGGTACCTAGAGGGGGACCACTGGGCGGGACGTACTTGGAGAGGTCGGCTGGACCCGAGGAGTAGTGGAGGCTATCTGTACCCACCCTTCAGGTGGGATTTCCAGTGGACATCTCGACGTTGTGGCTTTACTTTCAGTTGTTGTTTTCCCTTTCTAGTTGTACATTAATTTTATTTTGGGTTTTTATACTGGCCCACTTGATTTTCTACACTTACAGTTGTACTCAGTTTTTTTCATAATGTTTACTTCTGTATGCTTGATCTCTGGTGTTTGTGGTTTACATTACAAAGGTAATTCCATCCCTTTTTACCAGGATTTATGCCTTGGTGCTAGTCGCTATCCCCTAGCATTTGGAAGGAGGGCTTGGGGTAGTCACGGCACGGGCCCCGAGGAAGGGTCATGACATTTTAGACATAGGTGCGAGTCATTCTCTTATTGCCACTGCCCTCGTTCGGATCTCATAGATTCCAAAAGAGCTATTGGCTTGATTCTTATGGCTAGAGACTCCTACGGGATCAGACTCAAGTATTACGCACTGGTGCCGGCAGTGTTAGCATACTCTAGGAGGCGAGAACTTCAGCTGGGATCTTCTTGTAGCGGCATCGAGGCCTTACGGCGTCATCTTGGGTATGGACTGGTTATCCACAATTCACGCTCACATTGACTATATTAGGCTCAAAGTGTGGTTTCTCTGCATGGATGGGACCAGGTTCACCTTCACCAGAGAGAAGGGAGCCTTTACAGCGAAGGATGGACTTACACAGAGGAGGGGGTAGCCGATCACACATCAGTTGGCTAGTCTCATTCTCAGAGCGGTTTATGTGCGGAGTCTGAGTTTTCCTATTGTGGTGGATTATTACGTGGATGTTTTTTCTAGCATCATTATAACCTCCAAGAGATCACATGGGACCAGGAGGCTCAGATGTGTGATCAGTACCCCCATTTGTTTCCTTTCATGAGTTATAGATTATGGGGACGTACTTCCCGGAGGTGGGAGAATGTAAAGACATGGAAATTATGTGGAAATTGTTTTAAAATACACGAAAATTTTACGAGTCCGTAGTTTCTAACGACACCTAATTTCAAGCCCCGTTGTGCCCAAAATCATTTTATGAAGTTTTGTTTTGGTACGTTCAGTAGATGTATGAACCAGATTTTTTATCTTTTGATTCGATGCTTGGAATTGAAATCATAGGACACCGGTGAACTCACAGCACCAGTGTTTGCTTAAGGAGGCCTTTACCACAGATGTGTTTCAATTTGAATGGATGTTATAAATTGGGGTTACTAATTAAAATTAAAAATTAAATAAAAATGTTTTTGTACCACATTTTTATTTGAAAATTGGTTAAAGTATCTATGTGGAGGATAGGGGTGGGGCCCACCACAACCTAACCTACCTTCTGAGGATATAACTAGGGATGGGAACCACTGGTTTAAACTCCCCTTAAACTCCCATGTAACATATATTAAATTGTGGAGAGACTTTTAGACTTCCAACTCTCTCAAATTAATTTTGAAAACTCTCCACCTCCTACCTTCTCTCATTAATGTTCCTGCACCATCAAATTAATTAATTAAGATCCCTCAATTAATTGATTTATTTGATTTATTTTGAATTCATGTCAAGGATAAAAATAATAGCAAAAGACATTATTTTGGAGGTTGGCACAAATGTTTTTGGGGAACTTGGTGGAATTAGGAGGACATCACCCTCTCCAGTGAAGAACACGAGGAACTTCATCTTCTTCCTTCTTCGACTGAGGCACGAAAGTGAGGTGATGCCCGCGAATAATGTCAGTATTCCTTACCCTTCCTCCAAATTAAGGTACATGACATCATCTACAAATAACACCACAAACGACTACGTCATTCCCTCCGATGTTAGCGGAATGACGTCCGTCTTCCATGACACCATCTTCTGCGACTTCGATAGTGTTCTTTGAATCGAGTTAGGGGGAATTTGGATTTTTTTTAAGTAAGAATTGTATCCATGAACATAGTCTTTTAATTTGGTATTATGGTGGGAAAAATGTTATCACCTAACGTGGAGGGCGTGGGCCGAACGAAAACAGCCCGATGACACTCTGTTGAATTTTTTTTTCGTTGACAATGGAGGAGGATCTGGTAGGGCGCAGGGTCGTCGCACCGCACCAGAGGAAGGAGGTTGTGGCCATGCAGGCCATGGCGGTCGGAAGAGGCGACGATGACCAGAGGTAGTGACGACTGGAGGAGGAAGATGTGCGCCAACCACCTGGAGCAAAATTGCAACTCGCATCTACAGGCCACTCGGGCTGAAGAACCGGCTGGCTACTGCCGGTTGGGCAAGTGGACCGCGACACCTGCAAGTGACACACATTGAAGATGTTTCCCGCAACTATGGGATGCTCGGTGGGAAGCTAGTCGGCCGCCTACTGGTCGATCTGAAGGACCACGACCCTGCTCGGCACCGTGCAGAAGAGAACTGCGGCCCGCTGTGCGGGGCGCACGTGCTGGGAAGAAGTGGCGGCACTACTTGGTGCCACTAGGTGAACCAAACCGGCCCGTAGTGCGGGTCGGGTCCGCGGGCAGGCTACGCCCCACCAAGCCGGGAAGACCCCGGAACCGGGTCGGACCCTCCCTATCAGGTCCACGGGTGGGTCGCGCTCCACCGATCTGGTCCAACCCCCAACTGAGTCGGACCCCCTGAACCGGGCATGGGCACCGAGGACGGGTCATGAAACCCCTGGGAACTAGATTATTGTGGGCCCCAGGTACCTCATATCATAGTGAAAATTAACGATAATAAATATTTGTTCTCATTCACACAAGTCACTAGTATGAGAATCATCCATAACCTAGTGTTCCCCAACAAAATCATCATCATAGTTTAGATAGTGTTTTTATCATCAAACATGCTACATTAAATAGGGAAAAACACTCTGGATCACTAGCATACTAGTACACATCCTCCCACCTAAATACCCATGTTTTATATTTTTGGGCTCAAACAAGTTACACATCTTTAAAACACCATTTTATCATGAAAATTCCATTTAAAAATCCTATACACATCAAATATCCCACACACATGTCTCACATTTCTTTCATGGATCAATAAACCACCAAAAGTTTCATAAAACAATTTCAGAAATTATAATATGGCCTCAAACATAAAATATCTTAAAAATGAACTTTTAAGGCTAATAAACCACAAATACAATATAAAACCATTTTTTTATTCCCCAAAAACATTTAATAAATCTATTTTAGGGACCATAAAATGGCCCCAAATGATACAACATGAAATACACATGCAAACCATTTTTAGAAGAAAAATGAAAAATGGGCCAATAAGCATTTACCAAAACTAAAATCTTATAAAGGGAAAAGTTTCACTTTTAATAAACAGGTGTACACACACCTTTTAAAGAAGAAATCAACTTTCATAAATCCCTTAAAACATTCATGTTAAGCATCCAAATCACGACCATTTTTATAAAGATGCCAAACGGCCCATTTTCCGGCAAGTCGGTCCAAAACATGCTTACCACCAAAAACCCATTTATTTTAAAAAAATAAAACTACTTGGGAAATCCATAAAAGGATCCAAAAATAATATTTATCATGATTCCATGGTATTTTAAAATCCAAAACAAATAATTTTAAATAACATTATGCACATAAAATCCAACCGGAAAATTTACCGAACACATGGCTTGAACTTTTAAACAAACAAGTAATTTTAAGAACATGAAAATGGATATAATACAATCTTAATTACATTAATTTATTCCGGCTACTTAACCAAGTTTAAAATACCATAAACCAGGTGTGTAAGCTAACAGAACATTTAAGTAAGCAAGCGACGTACATGTTTATAACAACACAACAATACTTTTCACAAAACAAGGCTTAATCAACCATTTTAACACCAAGGAAATTATAAGAAGGATGAAAAACAATAATAAACATATATATCAGGTTTTAATAATAATAAGATGATGAAAAATAAATGATAATGGAATTTTAAAGGGGTATCCTACCTCAAAACTGTGGTAAAATGGAACCGCACACCCGATATCACCTGTTGCGGTTCCAAATACTCTTGATCTATGAATAATTTCCCTAAATGAAACAAAACCCCATCAAAAATAATTTTATAACATAAAAGTAGGTCATTCAAAATCATTTTATAAGAGGAATCCAAAATAAAGTGGGAGGAAAGGAAGAGGGAGGATAAAGGATAAGGAATCTCACCTTGTAAACTAGATAACTCTTCATCGTCCCTTAGATCTACACCAATTTATGAAATATAATTTCTTTTAACTTCTTGGAGAGTCTCCTTAGGTATAGAAGAACCATGGAAATAAAATTTCATGGGAAAAGAGAAAAAAATTATTCATGAAATAAACAAATTACTCTACCAAATCAGGATGATTTGAGAAGGCATGAGAAATGTACCCCTAATCTGCAACTAATATGAGCTATAAAGAAGGAAAATGGAACATATGGGGTTCTACTAGGGTTCTTGGTCTTGATTGAGAGGTTTAATTACCGAAAAATATTAAAAATGAATATAATATAAAATAAAAAAATTATTTTTTAAAACTGGAAATGGTCTTATGGTGGGGCCTAATACCTGAATAAATAACACAAATACACTATGATTATGATTTCCTAAGGGGGTAAAAAAGGATATGTTGGTTTCAATAGGTCAGTGGAGGCCATGTGGGAACTATAATGAGTGAAAATGTGGAAAAATAAGGATTTATAAAATAAACAAATCTTGTTTTTAAATCATGAAATGGGCTCTCAATTGGCCAAAATCTTGAAGTAACCACCCTTTTCTCCAAAAACTCCCAATAAAGCTATGGGGAACCCATGGTAGGATTTTTAGAAATATATGGTTGTTAAAAAACCAACATTAAACTCACCCATAACCAACGAAAAGGATCTGGATTTCCAAAAAATAGATCAAACCCAATACATGAAAAAAAACCCAAGTGTGACAATTTCCTTTAATATAAATTTACCATACACAGTCTAGAAAAGAAATGATATTATAACATAAACCCTTGCCCCTAGTTATGTATTTAATCAAACAAGTTCAAATATCATGTATATTTTTTATATATTTACTAATAATATATTAGTGAAACATATTCATACCTAACATACTTTTTATTGTTCCATTATAATTTTCAATTATCCTATTAGTAATAATTTCATCATTGAAATGAACATTGGTGTGTAAATTGGACTTTGTTACATGGAAGTTTTAGTTTAATGGCTATGCTAACCACATAGTGTTCATGGTTTCATTATATATATAATCTTAGTAATGAAATATTTATCATATTTATTTATCAAATAATTATTTATAATTTTTCATAATGATCTGATGAAAAATTAATTACATTGATATGTGGAGGTTCTAGTTGACACAGACGTGCATGAGATGTAATCATTTTTTAGAGAATAGAAATGTAAGAAGGTATATAAGATAATATAAATAATAATAAATAATTATTTTATAAATTTCATTTATAAAAGTTAAATCCATTATAATAAGCAATTATTAATGACTTCCATATAAAATGAATCATATTGCTATGTGGATGCGGTAGTCCACACATATACAAAAGTGATACTTTTATTTCCCATTTGATGGAAAATATTTGGAAAATAGTTGATACAAAATATCAATAATAATTAAATATATTTAAGATACTTAATTTATTATTATATATTGTATATCATATATATAAATAATATAAAATAAGTAATAATATTGAATGTACTAGGTTAACAATTATACTTATTAATTTGGATACCTAAATTCCCTTTCACATTATGCCTTGAAATTATTATATTTTGGTTATGACCAAACATCTATGGCATGGTTTGGGATGTTATTAAGGGTTTCTAGGTATTATATGATTAATACAGATCAATAATTCTATGTGTAAGATAGAATATGTGGAATTCTTTTATAAGGTGGGAGATGAGACAATTTTATTTTTTAAAAATATAAAGATATAATAATGTATTTATAAGATCAAGTGGATACAAAATGATAAATTTTAAAATAAATTATTTCATTGTTCTAAATACCATCATAAATTATAATTAAAAAAATTTGATATTTTAAACCTTATCTTTTAGTTTAATCCCTAAGAAACACCTTTTAAACATAACAATGGTATAACAATCATACTATTTTTACAATTCATTATAAAGTAATTAATCTGAACATATTAAATATTTTTATATATTTTTATTTCTATTATGGATTCTATTTTATAGGATTCATCTTCTATAAGTGTTAGATATTCATTTTAAAATAACTGTACAAAACTAAATGAAATAATTTTTTGAAAAATAAATATTTATGCATAAAAATGACTTTACCATCATTCATTTCCATGTCAAAAATATTATGTCACTGTTGAGATATATTATATTATGGATTATTTAGAAATAAAATTATCAATTAATTTAATTTTTCATGTGAATAAACTCATTTTTTACTGAAAACTATAAAAACATCCCTTTTTTACCTTAGAATCCTTTCATTTTAATTTATAATTTATCAAAAACTAATGAATTATTTTAAAATATGTATAAAAAAAATTATAATTTAGTTATTCCTATTTATATCCTCTAATCCAAATATTGGGTGATAACTATCACATTAGATAATATGTTTTTTATAATATAAATCATTTCTTCTAATCATTATATTGCGGGTAAGTCAAGATATAAAAGAAATTAAATTTATTTAAAAAGAAATATATGATAAAATGTCAAGATGTTTCATTATACCCCCTTATAAAAATTTCTCCATTGAAATTATATCTATATTATATAATGAATTGAGGATAATTATCCCTCATCATATCTTCAAGATCTTACATAGATACTTCAAATTTATGGTTTCATCATAAAACATTGACCAGATGAGTTGTCTTATTTCATTAAATATTATCTTCTGAATCTTGATTCTATAATATATTTTCTTGATAATAAATGTGATTCCCTAGTGGCACATAAAATGAGTTTAACACATGTGAATGATCATTTATTTATTACCTTAGGAGACATACATGGAACACATCATGAACATGAGATATATTTCATAGAAGTTCCAAGAGATAGGAAAATATACGGATATAATCATGAATTTTTTAGGGAATAATAAATTTGGGTCTCAAATTTATCTTATTCCCAAATCTCATAATGTTATTCCATGAAGATATAGACATTAATACCTTCCCACCAAAATCAAAATCAAAATCTCATCAATGATAGTCAGAATAACTCTACTATAAACACTAAGTTGTGTTGTTGTAACTCTGAATGGATTTTAACTTGTACACTATTTACCTAGCTAGATTTGGTCCTAATGGATTTCATTCTAAAAATTCATCCTAGATTTTTTTATTTCTACACTTCTTGAAATACAGGGATTTATATTGATCCATTTGAATGTTGGAATTATAATTATTATTATAATAAAATTCCATCTAAGGAAGGTGTTGATCCCGAACAAATTTTAAATAAATAAAGAAAGATATAAATGTATCATTTTTTTCTTATAAATTTTAATTTATTTCTATAGATGATTTATAGTACTAAAAAATAATTATATATACAAATCCCACTAAGGACATCACCATAACATCCTGGTAAACCTCTAAACCCAATCAAAATCTATTGAGCATGTTACTTCATAATAATATAGTACTTTTATGATGTATATCTAGGAAATCAAATAAATATATAAATAATATATCATTTCAATGAAATATAATAATTTCATAAGGGGATTCACTATAGAGAAAATAACATTCTGACCGTTAGTGTTTTTTGGGGATTTCAATGATGAAATACATTGTATTGTTTTCCCATTTCCATTATTGTATGGGTAACTGTTATGTAATCCCCTTAGATTTATATCTCTCATCCATAACATTATAATATACTAGGTATCAACATATATACTCTGAAATATATTTTTTAGTATTACCCTACCAGAAATAATCTTTTATATCATTATATATCTTTATACATCAAGGATGAATACATATTGAAGAACTATAATCTTCATCCTATGGATCCTTTATTATGAATGGTTTTAAAATGACACATAATCATCTCTCAAACAATATTATTCTATAAAAATCATGATTAAACTCTAAAATAATTCTCATTTTCTTCTATAATTCTATATCTGTATTCTTTTACAATTTAATCCTTACATGGTTGGATAGTTTAATATTCATCATAAAAATATATGGAATTTCCCCTTTTCTATTAATTTTAATATCCACTATTATAAAATTGATAAATATTTAGTCTCCATCAATCATAATCATGTAAAAACAAGAATTTCATTTCTAATATGGAGTATTATCCACATCATTCACTTTTCAATGGTGGTAGTACATTGAGAGAACATAATATTTTTTCAACTCCAACCACCTACTTTCATGGATATTCTACTCATTCTGTATAGTTTTATTCTTAAATATATTATAATTAGTATATATATAACCACAGTCAAAATGATGATAATTCCACTATATTTTCAATGAAGAAATTACTAAATCCAACTCAAAATCATCAGTAGGGTAATTTTTCTTAGGAATTGTCAATTGGTATTAGGCATAAGCTATCTTCATGTCATTCTTCATCAGGAAACATCCTAATATATTCTATTATTTACCATTAAATACTATTAAACATTATACACTGAAGTGATGTGTAATTACATCTGTATTTATGGACATTCATTTCATATCTTACAGATTTTCTTCACATTCATCTATCTAATGAAACATGACTCCCATACTAGTCAATATGGATATAAGATTATATAGCAATGATAAATATTATATTTATCATTTTGAGTATCCTTAAAAACCAAAAAAACATTGGATTTAATATATATTTGTTACTCTTATAAATTTTTTAATAACTCCCATATCTTATGAATCCACTGATATACCCCCACGTGAGATTATATAACCTATTAATTCTTCTTTCTATATAGAAAATTCACACATTATAAATTTATCATGATTCTTATCCATCTTAATGGTCTTTAGAAATTCTTCAAATGATTATCATGATTTCCAAATCTCTTTCCTTATATAAATATATCATTCATAAAGACAATTACGAACTAGCCAAGTTAAACACTATTGTTTCTATACATTCGATCTATTATGATAGTGGGTAAATTGATATGTCTAAATGGAACACATTAAAATAATATCTCTCATGCCTCAAATAGAAGGTTTTCATAGATATATCCCTCTTCTTCAACATTAATGGATGAAATCCTGAATCATGTCCTTTAATGGAAAATATTGATCTTTACATTATTGATCAAAAAATTCATCAATACTATGTAGAGGATATTTTTTCTTGATAGTGGTGTTTTTAAGTACTCAATAATAAATGTTAAACCAAATTTAATCTTATTTATTTTTGAAATAATAAATATATTCACATCATGGTCATACAGTATGTAATATTAATACCTTATCATTATTAGTATGTAGTTTCACCTTATATTCTTTTAACTCAATCAGGTTAGTTCTATATAGATTCATAAAATTATGTGTAACACTAGGAATGATTCCAATTAAAAATTCAACACCGCAATTAATGGGAAGGGTGGTATATTGATCAATAAATATAAAAATATAATCCATAATATAGGTATTTATTCAATTTTGACTTTATATAGAACCAATTGTTATAAATTCCACCCATGAATATTTTTTAAGACAAATAAAACCGTTGTAACATCTCGTAGATGTTAATTTTCATCCTTTTGCAAAATTATAACCTTATGTTGATTAAAAATATCAAATGGGACTTAATTTATTTAGAAATTGATATTTTATATCCATAAATAGAGATAATCCATGAAAAATTACATTAAATTCAACTAGTTGAAGGGATATAAAATTTATAGGATGTATATTCCCTTAAAACAATTACCATAGATTAGATGTGGACTTGACATTCCATCATTGTACCATTAAGAGTTTTTAATTATAACTCCAAATATATTCATTGATGTGGTTACAAGATACCCTTAATTAATCCTTTGGATATAAATGATTTTAAAGAGGCAAAATCAAATAAGAAATTAGAAATTATTCAGTGGATTGTAAGTGTACCATTCACCACTTCATTATTAGGACCCACTTCAGTAGTAGTGATCACATTGTATTTCCCTTTGTCTCAAGGATTAATTTTTTTCATGATTCCAATTTTCATCAATAACTACTTGATCTATTCATATATTGGAATAATATATTTAATCCTTTATAATATATTAATGGAGTGTTTTTGGAACATTATATAGATATTTTTCACCACTCCATATATTTTTTGTCATTTCGCGCGACATTTGTTTTCTTTTTCAAGATGTAATTCATATCGATAGATAACATATATGGAAGACTCCATATGAATATTTCATACTTTCTTACTTTCAAATTGTTGACTTGGTGGAAAATTAATTTTATTTCTCCCATTGGTTTTATTATTATAATTTCCTAATAATTCAAACTGTATTTTTTTGTACCCAAAAATATAAGAGCAGAGAGAGTCTATAATTTCAAATTATATCTTGGTATCACATCGAATTATTTATTTATCATTATAATATAATCTTATAGTCAATTATTGTGGATAACGTGGTCTCAAGATAGTAAATCATTATTAAACAATGATTTTGGGATCAATGATAAAAATAAAACCATACCATGTATGTCAAGTGAAATTTTCATCATAGTTACAAATGTGTTCATTATGCTTCTTCATTAGTTCCATAAATTTCCTTTCCAATTGAATCTAAATAATTGAAGGGAAATTAATATTCAAAATCACACTATTAAACTCTTTCAATTACTTGGATTCAATTTCCACATCTTGCCTCATATTCATGGTAAGAGTTCACCATTGATATTATTTTCCATACAAATAGAATACTTCCTAGAAATGTTTTTCATGTTTCAAACACTATATAACATAAAATATGTTTTCAGTGGAATTGATCAATTTCTCACATAATAGTAGATCGAATGAATAACTAATGGGATATGTATGTTTTAACATAAAAGACTCAATAAACAATTGTTCCTTATATTATCTATTTTGAAGATCTATATATTTTCTATTACCATTAATATCTTGAGAGAGTTTGGTTAAAATATCCACATGATTTCAAATACCATCTCCCATTTTAGATGGCTTCTCAGGGAAAATGATGTTACATTTCCCTTCACATTCATTGCTAACAGACTCTTCATAATTATAATAATTGACTTAGAAAAAAAATATAAGAAATAATAATTATAGTGAGAAGTAATTTAATTATAAAAATAATTCATAAGAAGTCTGAATTATGATACATTCCTATAAATATATGAAACATTAGGTTTAACCTTGTTCATTATTATTCAGTATCTATTCAAATCATTCATAATTTTTCATAATGAAAATGTTAATTATCCAAAGCATATCTAACTTGATTGTCAGTCAATATGTGCTATATTAAGGTCACTCATCCAGCGTTAGTTAATATCAAGTTAATAACCAATATTCTTATTTTTGTGTAGTTTTGTTATGTATATCTATATAACACCAAAATCATCTTTCCAATATCTATACATGGATTTAATTTCAAGGAAAATATAAGAATGACTATTTTACAAAAATCATTAGTATTTTATCCTATACATGGACTTACGCGTATTAATTTTAGAAAATTCCTCTAATCTTAATCCAAAGAATTATGTAAACCATAATCTAATTCAAACTAATGTTATCCAAGAATTCATTTATATATATTAAATCATAGTAGATTAATTTCACATACATATTATAAAAATACATTACACTAAATCATAATGTATTAGAGTCATTAGAAACAAGAAAAATATAAAAATAAAAGCATGAAATACATTCAATATCTCTCAAAAATATCTTTTCAAATTGTAAACTTATTTTACATAACCTACTTAAATCCTTTCATCATAACATTGGGAATGGAAGATTAACCAAAGGATGAGATCGTATACTTTGTAATTATAAAAATAATAGATATCAATCAAAGATTATATGTGACTATAAGATAAAAGTAATGTTATGAGAATATGATCATAATATATAGTGAAAATACTCAATAATTCATAGATCAATAATCATTAATCTTGTCATAAGTAATTATAGTAACAAAATATATTGTCATAAGTTTGTGGAATAATCATTAAACAATTATAATCCATGAGAACATATGATAATTATAATACATAATTTTTTAGCGCTCACATATGCATAGAATTTGTCTCCATTATCAAGGAATGTTATAGAGGATATCATAATGGATTTGAGTCAATCCTCAATCCACCATTTACATAGTCAATTTTCACTCCATAGACTATTATGGTGGATTGAGTCTATTACAAAACTAGGTCAACTCCACAATATTGTTATTATTAACTCATGAGATAATCAAATTTAAAAATTCATTATAGGGATATATAATTCACCTCCAACCTCTCATATAATTAAAAACATACATATGTGTGACAATGTATTATAAAAAATCCATCATATCATCATATCTTAACCCATAGAAAAAATAATATTTTCAAAACCATGACATGATTTCATCATAGTATAACCCATGGAATAGAAGTGGGTTTCATGTAGGATTAATAATAAAAATATTAATAAGTGGAAATGATGTACGTTTCATAGAATACTACATAAATCATCATCATTATAATACATTAAAATAAATAATTTTGATCATATCATAAGATTATATCCCTAGTGAATCAAAATAACTTTTAAAGGACATTGACAAAGATGATAAATAATTTGATAATATATTTATAACTATTGATTAGAAAAATTTTAAAATATTAATTTCCTCTCAAAGAATATAAAATAAAAATTAACAAAATTTGAAAATCATTTTATTTGAAAATAACCAAGAAAACCCGAAAATGAATATTTAATTAAATCAATAGTCATGATGGTTTGAATGTTCTTTCATGTTGTATATGTTTATGTAAGTCTTTACATTAACATCTCGTTATTGATTCAGGTATTCCTATATCTTCTTGGATTAAATTACTATTACAATAAATGGGAAAAATTGGTTTATCAGGAAATTTTTTTTGTCAAACACATCGCAGAATGGTAAAACACCCAATTAACACTCTATAATATTCAATTAAATATTTTCTGAGTTAAACACATAGTAAGTATAAGTTTATGAGGTGCAAAAATTCTTGGCGAGGATGAAATAAAAGTATTAAACAAAATATATTAAGTGAACACTTTTTATTCAAAATATTTTTATAACTTTAAAATTATTCATCATTTGAGAAATTTAAGACCACTTTTATGTCTGAAATATGGTGTTTACATTTTGAGAGGTTTAACATTCCAAGGCTCCATATATTTGGATGTCTCTCTCATGAGATAATGTAATTAAATAATATTTGATATATTATTTATTAAAAATAATTAAATCTCTCTCAAACGGTGAGTCATATAGGAAATAAGAGATGACAGTTGGGTCTAAAATGGTGGTTTTACCCTAGGTGAGGTATAATTTTTGTCAGCATCGGATATTTGGACACCTCTCTAGAAAAAATAACCATATTTTTTTAATTAATTAATTGTTCCAATTTTTAATTAATAAATCATTAATATCTCTCAAATAGTTCATCGTTTGCGAATTTAGAGACTATCATTGTGTCCAGAATAGAGTGTTTACCCTAGTCAGGATATAACTTTTATTCGCAATGTAAATTTGAGGTTATTTAATTTTTATATTAAATAAATGATTTAATTTAATAACTAAATATGGTTTTAATTATCAAATATATTTTTACCATGTTCATCAACCACATTTCACACCACTTTCTCCTTTCATGAACCAAAAGTCTACTGTTCAATGCTCCATTTTTAAAAAGCTTCAGTTTTTTCATTGTTTTAATTGATTTCACTGGCAGTGGCTTAATGAGGATGATTAAATGACTCCGCATTGATTTTTGTGTTGAATAATACTGGAAATTAGGTACATTAAATAATGAAAGGATGAACACTATTTGAGGGTTCTTTTTCAAATGATGCCAATTTTTTTGTGGTGCATGGTGGATCGACTCGAGTGTGAAAAACATAATGTGTTATTTCTGTAATACTAGGGAACATTGGTCTGTATACAGTTTTGTTCTAGCAATGGGGAGAAGCCTTCCATGGTGTGTGGGGTTGGAGAAGAAATGTTATTTTTTTAATTATTTATTTTTTTCAATTTATATTCAAATTTATAAAATCAATAACTTCACTATTATTGATCGTAGATACGCATGATCAGTTTTTTTGGTTTCGTATCGACGAGTAGCATCTAAATCATATTTTTAATTTGAATAAACCAATGTATTGTTCAATCTGATTTTTAGCATTTCAAAATCATTATTTTAAATAAATTATCAAAGGATTGTTATGTTTATTATAGAAATATAATTATTAAAATAATTGTAATAGGATAATCACATGGTTTTATCAAGCGATAGTTTATAAAATTGACTTATGATAATTGTTTGAATTATTAAAGGAAAATTACACCTCTTATTCAAAATAACTATCAAAACGTAATTTCAAAAAATTATCAAAACATAATCATTGTTTTATGAAATGATAATCACATGGGATTGTCTATGAATACTTAAATGAAATTGAAAAATGATAATTTCCATGATTTATCGAAAGATTTTTAAAAAAAAAATTATAATAGGATATCTGTATGAAATTTTATGTGGATAATTTGAAATGATAATTGGAAAGTGATTATAAATAAAAATATCAATTGTTAACTTCATCAAATTATCAAAATATAATTATAAAGATTTATCTAAAGATATTTCTGTGAATTTATCAAGATAATTTAAGCCAATTGTTTTAAAAGTATAATTATAAGGTAATTATCACGTGAATAGTTTAAAAAAATTAACATGGAATAATCATGTATTTTTTCAAAGGATGCTTATTATAATAATTAAAAAATAATCTGGAAATTATCCAAGAGAGATAAAATATTATCACATTTAATATTTTAATTGATAATTTTAAATTATCCAAACAATATAAAATATTATAAAACATAATATTTTAATCAATAATTGTTAACTATCCATGATAGATAAAATATTATCACATGTAATATTTTAATCAATAATTTTAAATTATCCATGAAAGAGAATGTGTAATCGCATCTAATATTTTATTTCATTGAGAAATAAAATAGAGGGATATAATTATCAAATGAGGTTTGTAATTATTCTTTTGGATATTTATTTTGGTTTCATGCATTAACATAAAACGATAATCCAGATATTATCCAGGAGAGAGAAAATTTAATAACATGTAGTATTTTACTTGTGAAATAAAATATAGGTTTTGATTATAGGAATCATTAACAAGCATCGAGAATTAGTGTGTCAATGCTTATGATAAATTTTTTTTGAGCAGATGTATTGAATCACACTGGATGGATTATCATTTCCACTAGCATCAGTGACCTTGAGGTTAGTGGTTCCATTATGATTAGCCAAATTTATTATCCTTGTACTGCTTGATTTATTTCAATTGTTTATTTAAATTCAATTTCTCAAATTTTATTTCAATTAAATTGATAAAAACATGATTCCAATGAATCATGATATTTGAAATGGTTTTGTAAAGGAAGCTTGAAAACCGTCAATTACATTGAATTAGATGTATTTATAAGAATTGGATGGTTTAAAATGTTTAATTAAATTGTGGATTTGATGGAAATGATTTCAATTAAATTGTTAAATTTAATTATGGAAATGAATTTTGTAATAATGGAATTGGTTTTGAATGGATTTAAAACTTGTGAAAATGGATTAAAATGGTTTAATAGAATCCCAGTTGTTTTATCTTGTGAAAAAGGCATGTTTTTAAAAAAACCATATTATGGTTTTAAAAGGAAATAAATTGGAACTTTTGAAATGGAAGAATGAGATTCATCATATTTTTAAGAAGTATTAAAATAGTTCACCCATCACGTAAGAGCAAATGCAACCATATGTAGTTAGTGAGTTATTTGGATACAACCTACGCTGCGACAATGTTCTAAAACATACTTGTGGTGGGTCATATACCAGATGGGTTGTGACGAGTCTCCCTAACCACCCTTAGTGACTTAAGGTTTATTGTGGTGAGATTTGGCCAGGAACTCAATCACAACAACCTCCTAAGTCCTAACAAGATTTCACAAATGTGTACTGACTTCGTGACAAAGGCTCAACCTCCCACTGATACCATTTTGTCACTACCACTGCAACTGACGTTGATACGTAATGTATTTTGTGTCTCTTAGCTTAGAAATCATCTATCTGACACATCTCATGTTCTGAGTTGGTGTGATCGTAATGTATAACCTATTTTATCTGTGACTGAACGACAAATCATGATTGATGATTCTGAAACCTAGTTACATTGTGGGAGGATGATAATTATTGTCTATATTATATGGATACGGGTACTAATTATCATGATACTTGAGAGAGGGAGGGACTAAAGAGAGAATGGTGGCCTTATTGTTTTGACGTGGAGGCTTCTTTGTAGGCTCTCTAGGAAGAAAAAGTTCCTATGATAGGGAGTTTGTAACATCCTATTACTATTTCAGGTATTCCTAAACCTTCTTGGGTTAAATTATTATTATGTTAAATGGTAATAATGGTTTATCTGTAAAACATTGAGTTTTTTAAACATGTCACGGAATGGTAAAACACCCATTTAACACTCTATAATATCCAATTAAAAAAATTTATAGTTAAAAACTAAGTATGTTTGAGTTTTTGAGGCCTGAAAAATCATAGCAAATACAGAATAAAATTATTAAATAGAATATATTATGTGCACACTTTTTATTCAAAATATTTGAATAACTCTAAAATGATGCATCATTTGAGAAATCGGTGACCACTCTTATGTCGTAAATATGGTTTTTATCTTAGGAGGGGTATAACATTCAATGGAACTAAATATTTTGATGTCTCACTCATAAGATAAAGTTATTAAATAATATTTCATATAATATTTATTAAAAATAATTAAATATATCTCATACGGTGTGTCGTATGGGAAATATAAGATGACTGATGAGTTCAGAATGAGGGTTTTACCCTAGGCAAGGTATAACATTTGTTAATGTCTGACGTTTGGACACCCCAATCGAAAAAATAACCCTTTTATTTTAATTAATTAATTGTTCCAATTTTTAATTAATAAATCATTAATATCTATCAAATATTTCACCGTTTATGAAATTAGAGACCGCCGTTGTGTCCGGAATAGTGTGTTCACCCTAGATAGGATATAACTTTTATTTGTAATAGAAATTTAATGATATTTAGTTTTTATATTAAATAATTAATTTAATATAATAATTAAAACTTGTTTTAATTATAAAATACGTTTTTTACCTTGTTCATCTTACACCATTCAAGCTAAATTCCCCTTGTACGAACCGAAACTCCATTGTTCAACGCTATATTTTTCAAAAGCATCAGTTTCTTCATCATTGTAATCAGTTTCACTTGTAATTCCTTAATGAGGATGAATAAATGACTCTGCATTGATTTTTCTATTGAATAATACAAGAAATGGGGTACATTGAATAACTGAAAGGATGAACATGATTTGAGGGTTTTATTTATAAATGCACCAATTTTTTTTTGGTGTGTGGTGGATCTGATCGAGTGTGAACCACCTCACATGTTATTTTTGTAAGACTGGGGAACATAGGTCTATATCTAGTGTTTTTATAGGCATGGGGAGAAGCATTCCATGGTTCATGGGGTTGATAAATAAAGGTTCTTTTTGAAATTATTTATTTTATTCTTTTTTATTCAAACTTATAAAATCAAAATCATCTACATTGTTGATCGGATTTATGCACTGTTAGTTTTGATGGTTTCATATCGACAAGAAGGATCTAAATAATATTTTTAATTTGAAGAAACCAATGTATTGTTCAATTTTTTGTTTCCAATTCTAAATGGATTATTTTAAATAAATTATCATAGGAGCATTATGTGTATAATAAAAATATAATTATTAAAATAATTTTAATAGGATAATCACATGGTTTTACCTAGAGATTGTGACATGTAAATATCGTGGGGTGCAAAAAAACAATTATTTAATAAGTTAAAATGTAGTATAGTGGTTAACTTGGGTTGTCTCCAAATAGGAGTGCACAACAATCATGTTTGTCACTATGTTTTTGAATTTTTTTGGTTTAGAAATTGAATGAAATTAAAAAAAAGGAATAAATTAAGTAAAATATAGAAATTAAATTGAAATATAATGTGATTGAAAATAGTAGTATAAAATTGGGTGATATGGTCAGGGTCGGATTTCCAATTACAATGATATAAAAGTTTGATTTTATTCATTTCTCTTTTCTTATACCGATTAATGGGAGATTCTGCAATTGCTTCATCTCACTTCCATGGACAATGGTGTTGGTGAGTGTAAACCTTAGAAAGATATTATTTTGGTCTACTCGCCTTCCTTTTGTGAATGAGTTGCAACAAATAATCTCAATTAATAAAGTCATTTTTAATTGGGACTTGTTTATCCCAAACAATCTTGAATATGCACTACAACTCTCACACGTACTGACAATCACCAAGTACTTCAACACTAATATCTGATTTATTCTATCATATATAGACAAGAACCTAGTGAGGGGGATAATTTTCATTTAAACAAATAAATAATAACAACATAATATAAAATCAAATAAAATCATACAAGATAATATAAACTGTTATAATAATTGAAACCAACTTGAAAAAGAGAAATATTTTCTTCACATTAAGCACATGAAATCAAACATTAAAAAATGTACAACCTAACCTTCCCCAATCACACATATGATTTACCCCACCAATAAAAGGGTAATATATTATAATGGGGAAGAATAATACATTAAAAATTTAAAGGAAGAAAAGAGGGAAAAGAAAAACATGAAAATGTATCCTCTAGATTAAGTCTTCCAAAAGATCAGCTTCGGTTTGCCCACCAACTTATCGAATCATGATGAGGTCCCTTCTTAAAGGATGAGAGGAATGGAGTTAGTCATCTTCCCCCAATGTTTCAAGGAATTTTGAAAAGTGTGAAATAATTTATGGCCGAAAAACATGATCTGAATTATTCTGGACGCCAAAAACTATTCCACAAACCCTTATTTTACCCGTTGAGGGGTGGACTATATGAAATATTTTCTCCCTGAAATTTAATGTGAAACATCCAATTCATGTTTTCTTTCTAAACCAGTTGGAAACATCCAATTTTTTGGTTGGAATACAAATATATACCTCATTTAATGAGGTAAGTTCCATTCTATCATCCAGAATAAGTGTTCACTTTGACGGATTTTTTTTGGCTTGTTGGAGTTCGAATCAGCTCTGGGTCCTGAAGACTTATACGTATACCACAAATCATTTCATCCTAAAAAAAGGAATCATGTGAATTGGATGAATATTTTAGGAGTTATATTCAAAATACATAGGTAACAAAAAATTGTTAAATGTCTAGAATTAACCACTTTTCATAATATCAATTTTAAAAAATTTCATAATCATCCAATACTAAGGTAAGGGTTATCATAGAATTGATAAATTTATCCATCTCCACCCGATGTGAGTCAAGTAAATAGGATTATCATGAGGACTTTATAGGGTTGTTCTATGGAATTCAATTGATAGGATTTTTATGTGGAAATTTCTAAGGCCGAATAAGGAGGGTTTTGCTCTTTTTGAAGTAAAATTTCATTATTCTATTTTTTACCCACGTATGGTCTCCTCCTCAATCTGGTAAGTATAAATTAAGATCCATCAACATGAAAATTCATTGAAATTTCACACCAATCAATATTTCAGGATAAAAATGTTTCAATCATCTCAAACATGAGTTTTCTTGAAAAAACAACATAGGAACAACTTTCTTTTATCATGGGATGATCCAGAAAGACAGAACTTCTCATACATGAAAGCTCCAAATAAGAAAAAACTTTAAACAGAATAATTTTTATAGTTGAAATCCCATTTATTTATCATTTTATGTTCCACCCAATGTTTCACCAATTTAGGTACCATAATACGAGACAGCTTCCCCCACACTTAAGTTCAACTAGATTATATAATTTCACTTACAAAACAGGTTGGATACGGAAAATTGGCATGTAATATGGCTAATAAAAACATGATATTCATAGATTATATGAGATACGAGGATTAAAACTTTAAAGTTAGTCCATTACAAAAATGATTCTTAGGAAAGGGGGATTTAAAAACCAAAGAAATGCATTAATAATTTAAAACACATGCACCTAAAACCTTCATGTATTGACGTGAATAAATCAAGGTATGGATAAATCAAGCATGGTATAGTTCTCTCAAGAAGTTAGGTAAAATAAAATATTATGAAAATTATTTTTATAAGCCTTAAAATAAAGTAATTTCATAGATATAGACAATAAATTGTGGCATAGTATTCAGAAATCAGAGTACTTTTAATGAAATTTAAAAATATTTAAACTTGAAACAAATTCAATTTCAATATTCATTTAAGCTCAGTTTCAAGGGGTAAATTGTTTCACTCATATACATGGATTTCAAAATTGGACATGAGAATCATTTTAGCTCAAAAGTTTCAAAAACGCACAAAAAATTGAAAAACACGCATTTTTTTGAAAAAATGAGAAAAAAAATTGAAAATACTAAAACATAAAGGTTCCCTCCCACACACCTAAATGATACAATTTCTGTAATTCATTAAAGTGTATTTATCAAGTAAGAATATTTTAAATTGGATCACAATAGGCATGAATGTGTTTAGGATAGGTACAACTTAACTTATTGGTAGTGAATTATAGAGTTACGCTCCTAAGTGATGAACATATTAAATCATACAACCAAAGGTAGATAATAAAACATAATAAATTTATTTAAAGAAAATTAAAAAATAAATAGATTGATAAAAGAATGATAGATCTTGGTTTGATCCCCCAAGTGGGACCTAGGTTTTGACTACCTCCATATGGGATGTTTCAATCGATTATCCCCAATCTGATGGTGGGTTGAGTTTCTTTGAGATGAACCACCAACCCTTCTTCATTCCATATTAAAATTTATCCATTTTATTAATGACTTAATGGATATAGTACACCAAATCCACACCCATAAAAATTATATTAAACTTTCATGGTGGGGGTAGGATAAATAATGACTCATCCTCATTCTTGGTTTCCACTTTCAAAACTTCTTCTTCATTCTCTAATGGTTCCTCAAGATTTGTTGCATCAGAAGAATATTCAAAGGTATAATTAGATTGTAATTACATTTGAATTAAATTAAACCATGAATAATCAAAATCAAATTCTTCTCTTTCAATGTTTTCATTTTGTGTCTCTTTTTCTTCAAGGAAATCCACTTGGATCTCATCTTGAACTCCTTCAAATGAATAATCTACATGTTCTGGGAGCTCTAGATGTTCCTCTTCAGGTGTATCTTATTCTTTTTCCTCATCCAATAAGGAAATACAGTTTTTGTCCAAATATAAAAAATTCAACCATGTGGAGGTGATAATCAACTCATTTTCATCAAAATTTTAAGGTAATGAGTTTAAGAAAAAATCTTCTCCCTGATTTTTTTAACTTCGATTTCTTCTTGAGTGGAAAGTTCCTCTTGGTGGTGAGTAGTAGGTTATTTAGGTAGGTAGTTAGGATCCCTTAATTCCTGGATCTTGGCCAAATTATATAAATATAGAACCTAAAGGGAGAACTCAGTTATCACCCAATCCATTTCTTTAAAAACTTTCTTTTCAATGTCCTCCCTCAGGCCAGCTATGAATTCTTTGAATGCCTCCTCCCCATTATTGGATTTCCAAAATAGCCTCACCTAACTAACAATAATATAAACCCCATCCTCATTATACATGGGTGAGATATTAATTGGTTATTTCACTTGTGGGAAATTATTCCATGAATTAAAGAAATGATCATTTAAAAATAACATTGCAAAATATTTTTTTAACTTTTTTTGGAAAAAATATTAAATATTAAAAATTATATTACGACACTACCTAACCAAAAACGGAACGAATTTTTGACATTTTCCGAACATGGGTTGTGTAAAAAACAATTATTAACTATGTTATAATATATTATAGTGGTTAACCAGGGTTGTCTCTAGAGAGGAGCGCACAACAATAATGTTTGTCACTTTGTTTTTTAATTAGTCTGGTTTAGAAATTGAAAGAAATGAAAAAATAATAATAAATTAAGTAAAATATGGAAAATAAATTGAAATATAATGTGATTGAAAATATTAATATAAATTTGGGTGATCAGGTGAGGTTTAGATTTCCAATTGTAATGTTTTTATTGTTCGATTTTATCCATTTCTCTTCTGATATGCCGATTAAAATGAGATTCCACAATCGCTTCCTCTCACTTCATTGGTCACAAGTGTTGATGATAGAAAACATTAACAAGATATTTTATATATAATATCCTTCATTTTTTGAAAGAGTAGCAAAAAAATACTCTCAATTAATTTATGCAATTTCCGATCAGGTCTTGTTTATCTCAAACAATCTTTAATATGCACTGCAACTTTCCAACGAACTTACAATCACCAAGTACATCCACACTAATATCTAATATTTTCCATCGTATATAGACTAGAACCTAGTTAGGGAGATAATTTTTAGTTAAAAAATACAATAATAACAACAGAATAAAAAATAAAATACAATTACACAAGATAATATAAAATGTTATTAGAATTGAAACCAACTTGAAAAAGAGAGAAAGGTTCTAATAACATTATGCACATGAACTTAAACATTACAAAATAGAAAACCTAACCTTCACCAATCACTCTTACTATTTACCAAACCATGTTAAGGGTAATATAGTATAATGTTGAGGAAGAATACATTACATAACTAAATGTAATAAATGATGGAAAAGAAGAACATGAAAATGTATCTTCTTTATTCTGTCTTCTAAAAGTTTAGCTTCAGTTCACCCACCATCATATCAAATCAGGAAAAGGTCCATTCTTATTGAATTTCATTAATGTATTTTATCATCTACCCATGATGTTTCAAGGTATTTGGAGTATTTTGAACGATGTTATTTCCAAAAAACTAGATATGATTTATTATGGTCTCCAAACACTATTCCATCATCCCTACTTTTACAGGTTTTAGGGTAGCTTATATGAAATCATTTCTCCATGAAATTTAAATTGAAACTGAATAATTGAGTTTATTTTTGAACCCAGGTCAAAAAATACAATTTGGTGGTCGGTATAAAGAGATATGCCTCATTGAATGGGGTAAGGTCCATTCTTCCATCCAGAATAAGTGTTCACTTTCACCGATTTTGTTTGGCTTGTTGGAGTTCGAATAGGCTCGGGTTCCTAAAGACATATATGTATACCACGAATCATGTCATCCTAAAAAAATGAATAATGTGAATTGGATGAATATTGTAGGAGTTATTCATTAAATACAGAGGTAACATAAAATTGTTAAATGTCCATAATTAACCAATTTTTACATTTAAGCTCAAAACTCACCAAAAACAGAAAATGATGCAAATACAATCAAATTTATTATTGATAAGGGATTAAATAATTTAAAAACATATGTATAAATATGAAAATATTAACTCATTCAGAAATTTTATAAAATTGTCTTATGATAGTTCCTTTGAATTATTACAAAACTATTACACGTCTTATTGAAAATAATTATCAAAACGTAATTACATAAAATTATCAAAATATAATATTTGTTTTACAAAGTGATAATCACATGGGATTATGAATGAATAATTAAATGAAATTAGAAAAATAAAAGTTCAATGTTTTATCGAAGGATATTTTTTTCAAAATTATAAAAGGATATCTGTATGAAATTTTATGGGGATTATTTCACAAGATTATTGGAAGGTGGTTATAAATAAATATATCAATTGATAATTTCATCAAATTATCAAAATATAATTATAAATAACTATATAAGGATAATTTCACAAATTTATCATGATAATTTAAGTCAGTATTTTAAAGGAAAGTTATGAGGTAATTATCACGTGACTAGTTTATCAAAATTATCATGGGATAATCACATATTTTGTAAAAGGATACTTATTATAATTATAAAATGACAATTTAGAAATTATCCAAGAGAGATAAAATATTATCACATTTAATATTTTAATTGATAATTTTAAATTATCTAAGAGAGATAAAAAATTATCCTATGTAATATTTTAATCAATAATGGGTAATTATCCATGATAAATGAAATATTATCACATGTAATATTATAATCAATAATTTGTAATTATCCATGAGAGAAAAAATGTAATCGCGTGTAATATTTTATTTCATTGATAAAGAAAATAGAGGGATGTAATTATCAAATGAGGTTTATAATTATTATTGTGGATATTTATTGACATTTCATGCATTAACATAAAATGATAATATATAGATTATCCGGGAGAGAGAAAAATGTAATCACATGTAATATTTTACATCCTTGTGAAATAAAATTAATGGTTTGGTTCTTGGAACCCTTGATGAACATCGAGCATTGGTGTGTCGATTATTATGATAAAAATGTCATCAGGAGGTCTACTGAACCACACTGGGTGGATTATCATTGTCACTAACACCAGTGACCTTGAGTTATATGGTTCCATTCTGATTAGCCAAATTGATTATCCTTATATTGCTCAATTTATTTAAATTCTTGATTTAAATTCAATTTCTCAAATTTTCTTTCAATTAAATTTATAAAAACTTGATTCTAATTAATCGAGATATTTGAAATTGTTTTGGCATGGAAATTTCAAAAACCCTCAATTTCATTGAATTGAGTGTGTTTATAGAAATTGGATAGATTAAATTGTTTAATTTAAATTTTGGATTTGATGGAAATGATTTCAGTTAAATTGTTTAATTTAACTGTGGACATTAATTGTGTAATGTTGTAATTGGTTTTGAATGGATTTCAAACTAGTGAAAATGGATTAAAATTATTTGATAGAAACCCAGTGGTTTTATCTTGTGAAAAATGGAATGTTTTTTAATAAAACCTATTTTGGTTTTAACTAGAAATAAATTAGCTCTTTTGAAATGGAAGAATGAGATTAATCATATTTTTAATAATTCTTAAAATATTTCTCCTATCATTTAAGTGAACACTGAAGACTTAGGTAGTTAGTGAGTTACTTGGATACATTATACACTATGATAATGTTCTAAAACATACTTGCGGGGGGTCACATCCTTAATGGGTACGTTATGAGTCTCCTTTATCCAGTGTTATAGGGAAATGTTTAGAAACTTTTTTCTGAGTTTCATAGAGAGTGTGTAATACTATATCTAGTTAACACTATCATTCCTTTTGGCTAATTACCATGTTTCTCGCTTGTTTATTTGTATCTGAGATATAAATTTATGCCAATGTTTGTTTGAACTGATTACATGCCTTCATAATTTGTATTATCTATTTTATATAATTTTTTACGTAATCAATTATTTTATAAATATTTCATAATTTTCAAAATTATTGGATAAAATATTTATTTCCATCATTTGAAAATGTATATCATTTTTTGTTTAATTATGATTTTAAATTTCCAAACCCGTTTATTTAGAAATTTACAAATTTTCTTTAGAAAATATATATTTGGAATAAGTTATGGAAACTTTAGTGGTATCCTACAGGGATTATGATCACCCCTACATTTGCCTTCAAGTGTTTGTATACTTTATTCTTCCAGGTTCGATAAAAAAGGAAGGGATTTCTTGGAGGTGGATCTAGCTTTCGAGCTTTGGTATTCGAGACAATTCCATTCATTATTTTGTAAAATTTTAAAAATGACTTGATTATAAAAATCAAGGAAATGGTAATTTTTAAAAATTTTAAATAAATTGTATGATATTTAGAATAAACATTTTAAAAATTAACATATTTAGTTAATAATAGACATAAAATAATTTTTTTTGAGTATGAACATAGAAAATAAATATTCATCAACCATAAATAAAATATGGTTGGTTTATCATTAAAATGTTTTCTCTATAACATTAAATATTAAAGTGATGTAAATTGTAGTAATGCATAAATTCATTAGTAATAAATATTGAATAAGAAAATTTATTGGGTTTAATGGTCAATATCCATATATTTTTCTTTAATGGATATTTTTCATAGAAAATCCTGAAATAAATATAGATTGTAATATAAACTCTTACCTCATGTTCCAATATTCATTTTAAACATTCAAATTTGATATATAATAAATATATATTTATTATAAATATATTAAGAAAAAAATTTCGTACATAAAATTAAATTTATAAAACCTTTATAAACATGAATTTTTTTATATTTATTATTAATAAAGACATTTATAATTATTTAAATAAATCTGTGATGAAAAATGAATCACATTGCAGCCTGGATGTGGTAGTCCACAAGTATGCACTTGTGACGTTATAATTTTCAATGGAATGAAATTTTAATAATATTGATATGATTTTTTAATTACATATGCATAATTATTTCATAAATATAATATATAAAAATTAAATCACATACATTAAGCAACCATGATTGACGGTGGAGTAAAATGAATCATATCACTAATAGGTGGTAGTAGACCACATGTATAGAAAAATTAGTGTTTAATTTCACATTTATTAGAAATGAATTTGACATGGTTTGAACCATCATAAAAATAAAAAATAATTGTATTAAATATACATAATTTATTATTTTAGAGGAGATATTATATATTTATGGGAGGTAACAGAAGAAATAAAAAATTAAAGTTCTCAATTAAGATTTAAACATATTTATTTAGGAAGCTACATTGTCTTTATAATTAATCCTCATAAGGATGATATTATAATTAAAAAATGACATATAATACGTGGTGGTATGTAAGGAAGGGATTAGGTCAGGTCATAATAGATATAAAGGGATAATAAATATTGAGGAAGAGATCATAGGTGTTTTATTTTTTTAAGGGTGGGAGTGTACACACTTGGAATTTTTAAATGATTAAAATATAATAATGTCTCAGCAAAGAAAAGTGGCTATGATTTATATTTAATTTAATATAGAATGTATAAGTTCAAAATACCATCAACTAATCAAATTAAATCTTGTGTTTTAGGATATTCTAAACCATATATATTAGGTTTTCACCTGTTAAACCCTTTGAACCATAAACATGGTAACCAAATATTATTGTATTTTCTATTCATTATGACAAAAATATGTAAAAAAATGTTAAATTATTGATGAATGACTATTGCGGGGCATGATAAAAATAAATTATATTCTTTTTCTCATACAGCACAAGGGATGACTAGCGTTGTCTCTCTTGAGGATAATTTTAGTGTGTTCACATTATTCTAAATCACCAAATCTATTTTTTTCATTTGTTTTTTTAGAATTTAATTAATCTAATGACAATATTTTTGGGTTTTTTATTTTTTTAAACAATGGAATGTAAAATGATAATTTAAATTATCATGAAAATATAAACAAAATGAGTTAATAAGAAGACACTTTGTTTTACGGTTTTGTTAAATGTTCAACCATTGTTAACAATTAAATGTTTTATTTAAATTTGATAATCCAAAAATTAAATATAATGTTTGAGTTAATATTATTTATTTATGAATTTTGATATATCAATGAATTCTTAAGAACTCTCAATTCAACCTCCTATAATCAATGATGATAACACACATTGTTCTAGGATGTGTCATCTTCTAAGACTTGGTTCATTCAATGTTCTTTCATCCATTGATTAGCTCAACCCAATCATGTGAAGAACTAACTAATAGAGAGAGAGAAAACTGATTATATAAAATAATATAGATAGATTGAGTTTCATGTCATTTGGCTAGTCACCACATAGGGGGTATTCTCCTCACCCATACATGATACTCAATTCTATATATAAATATAAAATTAAACTTTTAAGAAAATTCATTAACACCTTCACCTCCACCAGTTCCAAGTATTCGAGTCATCATATCTTTTTTTAGAGTAATAGATTACAATAGTGGAGTAGGTTGGAAAGTGAAGGAATAAGAGTCCAAGAATGAATGAATGGTGGATGAAGAAAATAATAATGGAATAATGGGAGAAACACAAATACATGGATTAATAATACTAAAATATGAATTACTATTGAAATTGAAACAAAAATTAATAAAAGTAAAAAAAATTAATAGGAAATGGGGAAGATTTACAGTCAACCTCCCTCAGTGGAGATCTCCTCCTTGGTTCCTCGGACGGAATGCGATGAAGTGGAAACGAATGGAATGAGATGAGATGGAGGATATCCCCTCCTTTTATATGAGTAGTTTTTATTATAAATTTGACGTGTTGAATCCCCAATTAATTATCAAATAACATATTGAGTCCTTCTTAAATATTATTCAAAATTTCCTTTTATATCTACCCTCAAAATTTAAGAGTATTTGTACCTGTATAGAGGGTGTTATGGGCATTTTACTCTAAGAATATTATTCTTCCCAGGTAAACTCTCACAATTCACATATCTCTATTATCATGAATTTATTACCCTAAAAATTCCTCTTCAAATGTGAGATCCTTCCTAAAAGTTCGTTAAAAATATGTTTCTCATCCAATGAAAAAAAATTTGTGGCATTGGCCATAAGATGTAGGAGTTATAAACTTTTCATTGAATATTACATTTTTGGCCGAAATTTCCAGGAAGATTCCTTCAACGTATATCATTAATTTTCCACCATCATAGCTTCCATACTCATTGTAATATATTATTGGAATTATTATTTTAATCCTCTATCATATCCAGGTGTAATCACTTCAATTAGAGGAGTTATGCCTGAATTATGAATATGTTATTGTGGTGGGGTCCAGGCTGTCATCCTGGAATATTTTCCAATTTCAATGAATTTCTTGGGCATCAAGATGTTCAAATCACCACATTTTCCCCCAGACCATGTTGAACAAAAATAAATAATGTATTAAAATAATCTAATTAAATAAATATTTTAAATGTAATTCCCGAAGGATCCTTGTGGTAAACATCTGTTAAAAACCATAATTAAGAATTTTCACATTTTAGCCCATTTTCATTCTAAAATTAAAATTACCCATTATCTTAATAAAACATTTAATTACATGGGGTTTACCATTTAAAAACATCAATAACATATTAATTATTTGATTAAAAATATGCAAAAAAAATTCTCTGTGAAATACACCCACACATAAACCATGCTTGTCCTCAATCATAAAATCTCAAAATTGAAATCAGTGGACACCAATGTAACCAATATTAAAATTTCAAATTAATAAAATCAAAATAAAAATATATGTTAAATCAAACTTTAAAAAATCCACATAAAATATCAATTTAATTACCCATTTTTTCATAGAAATAATCAAATCATGCATTTTACTTTTCCTCTTTGAAAACATTGATGGAACCTCTCCTTTCATTAATTCAAGATCCTCAATTCATTATTATTAAACATTCCATGTAATAACTTACATCACAATTGATTCTTTTATCTCATCACTCATGATATAATTCATGTATAGTTATTATCACATCATGAGAACATGATCATTATCCATAGGAATGTAAGTGAACTACTTTCTCTATTTTGTAAAGAAAAAAAAGCACATAAAATTATGAGGACTTCCAATTATGGTTCCATTGACTCTAAGGCTTAAGGTTGGAAGGATTTAATGTTTTAAAAATTAAGGCTCAAGGATGAGGTTTATCTCATAAGTAAAATGAATGATATCAAAAGTAAAATTTTAAATAAATTCTACTTTACAATGTCGCAACACCCACTTCCCCAAAACTCAAAGTAAAGGTTATAATAAGGTAAGCATAATGAATGATTTTTTCACCCTCTTGAATATATTTTTTACACTTTTGTAATTTTTTTATCATTACCAATGTTATGATTTGATCAAAACTGACATACATCACCTAACCACATAATATCAGAAGATCATTGGTCGGGAAAATGATGATTATTTTGTATTCACAAATCAAAACCCATTTTATGACTTTTTTCTTGTTTTTTTAATTTTTTATTTTTTATTTAGGACATGAAAAACAATAAATAGAATAATGAATGAACCAAAACCTTTATTTTTTCCAAAATAATAACCCCACACTTCCTCTTTATAATATAAATCATGCCTTCCACCATGATTTCCTTTACCCCCAGAATTTAAATTTAAAATATCATGAAAATACTAAGAGGAGGGTAGGAATGGACAAATATGGCTTGAAATATGGATCATCCATATAATGTTTATTCATGGTCTCTATGGAATAAAATAAGGATTGATGTAAAGGTGGTATGTTAAGGCTCTGTGAATTTTTAAAGTATTCCTAATTCATTTTAAATGTGTTCTTGCCCAATTATAGCTTTGAAATGTTAAAATTCAAGTTCTAGAAAGTGGAATGTCCCAAAATCAATCAAGAAATATACTCAAGATAAAAATCAAATTACCTGGTCTAAAAATCCTCTCGGGAATGGGAAATATGATTTTGGATAATCACTCATGTCATGGTTAATAATAACAAATCAATTCACATGAATTTCAGAAATTCAATGGATGAAAAATGGTTGGGAAATTTCATTTACTTGAATCTATCAATTCCCTGAAATCATGATTCATCATTTCAATATCCATGATTAAAATTAAAAATTAAATTTTTCATTTTAATCATTCAATATCATTAATACTAAAATCTAAAACGTGGAATCATAAGATTACTAAGAAAATTATGTCTCATAGATACGTTAAGTAAGACATGAATTTAATTGTGGGTATGAAATTTCTAGTTGAAATCTGAAAACCTGATTTGGAAAAAAAGGCATGGACTCAAAATGATTGGAAATGAAAATGAAAACACATTTACATTAATAATATTCCATCTATTCCAATATTTTAGGCTTACATTTCCCATTTATAAACCTATAAAATATGAAAACTCAATTAAGAACAAGTATCTTGTCTTTTAAGTTAAAAAAGATAGAGGTAAGGGGATGCATGCTCCACTACTTCCTAAGAAATGATATTTAAATATGAAATCTTAGAAATAATGTAATGATAAATCTTGGTATGATCCCCCATGTGGGCCCTGAATTTTTATTGCCTCCAAATAGAAGTACCAACTAATTTCCTCAATCTGATGGAGGATTGAGCTTCTTTGATATTAACAACCACATGGGGCTTTTGCCAGCTTGTGATTCATCTTAGTTCTTGAGGAAAAATCCTTGGATATTGTACACCATATCCTCCAACTTCATAATGAGGCATAAATTTCATGGTTGGGGTATGATAAATTGTGTACCATCGTCTTCTATTGTTACTACCTATGAAACCTTATTCTCTTCCATTACTAGATTTAGAGGGGATTCAATAAGATCAGCCTCTATTATAATTTCCTCAGGCTCAACTACATGGATCTCTTGATGAGGATCCTCTAATGAATGATCATTAAAATCAGGGATCTCCATATGTTCCTCAATATGTTCATGTCCAATTTCTTGTTCTTCCTCTAAGTTATAGAAATTAATGTTTCATTATGTATAATCAAAATAGGATGGAGTGAAATTCAATTTAGATTATATAAAATTAGAATTTATAGAGTTAAACAAAGGTTTAACTCCATAATTTAGTTCTCTCTCAATAAATGTCTTTGGGGTAATATACTCTTTGGTCCTAATGGTGGCAAGTGATGGCCAGTATTCAGGATCCTCTACCTCTAGTTTGTCTTCAAGTTCTTGTCTTTACTTGGAAAAATTATGAAAGAGTGGTTTCACCCCCCTTCGTGGCCTAATTATGTTATACAAGTGGCTCATATTCTTTTTTAGTTTTAGACTTAGATTTCTCTGATAGTTCATGGATATATGAAGTTATAAAATCAAGTTCTTAATATAGATTTTCTACCATCTCTTTAGAATCTTGAAAATCATATTTTACCTTGTGTTTTGACACTTTATTCTAGAAAACATTTGGTGGAATATCTTTAAAAGTGTTAGAAGGAATCAAAGAAAACGCCTCTTGTGTCTTGAACACTTCTTGATATAATTATATAATCTAATCTCAGAGTTCAATGAGTTATCTAGCCAATACTTTAAAAACTAGTTGCTCAAGGGTCTCTTTAAAAACCTAGATGAGCTCCTTGAATTCCTCCTCTTTGAAAAATTGTCTCTGTGCTCCCCTGATCCACCTAGCCCATAATGAAACACTCACTTTTATAGAACAAGGTGCTTCAACGACTTTCTCTAGAACCTATGAGTAGTCATTTAGTGTAGAGTAATAATAATATGAATTTATCATGGAAAAAAATTTTAGTTTTATATATTTATAAACAAAAATAATATATATATATGATGTGAAAATATAAAATGTAAATGAATAAATGATTGAATACCCGAAAAAGGCACCAGTTTTGATGCACTCCATTTGTGGGGTATGGTCAAAAGTAAATATATTTCTTTTGAGTGCAGCATAGGGGATGAACAGGGTCATCCATCTTGAGTAGACTTTCAGTTTTTTCAATTATATTATTCTAAATAACCTAAACTATTTCATTTTTTATGAATTTATTGATAACAATTAAAATAATTTTGGGTTTTTGATTATTTAAAACAATGACCTGTAAAATAAAAAATTAAACTATAATTCAAATCTAAACAGAATTATTTAATAACAAAACACTTGGTTTTATGGTTTGGTTTGATGTTCAATCATTATTCTCACTTATATGTTTTATTTCCATTTGATAATCCAAACATGATATCTCATGTTTGAATTACTATTATATTTTTGAATTATAAAATATCATTGAATTCTTAATACCTCTCAATTTCACCTTTTCCTATAGTCATGTTTGATGACACACCGTGGATTCGGATGTTCCATCTTCCAGGACTTGTTTTAATAAAATATATTTCATCAATGAATTATCTCAACTTCATCAGGTGGAGAACTATCCAATGGAGATAGGTAAAAGTGAATAAGTAATATAATATTGATAAATTGAGTTTCTTGTCATTTGGGTAGTCACCACATCAGGGGAATTTACCTCACACATGCATGATACTCAATTATATCTACAAACATAAAATTAAACATTAAAGAAAATTCATTAACACCTTCATGTAACCCCATGCCAAGTCTTAGGTTAATCCTCTAGTTTCCAAGAGTAAGGGATTAAAATAGTGGAGTAGATGGAAAATTAGAGTAAGGAGAGAGTAAGAAATAATGAATGGTGGTAGAAGAAAATAAGAATGGAAGAATGGGGGAAGCACAAATTCCTGGATTAAAAACACTAAAATGTGAATTACAATAGGAATTAAAACTAAAATGTATAAAAGTAAAAAAAATTGAGATGAAATTGGTGAGACTTTCGGCTGGCCTCCCTCTATATATATGTCCTCCATGGTGCCTTGGAATGAATGGGATGGAGTGGAATGGAATGTAATGAGATGAGATGAAGGATCTCCCCTCCTTTTATAGGCAGAATTTTGATTTCAAACTATACACAATGAATCCAAAATTAATGAACTAATAACACATTTATCACTTAATTATGGTTCTTCATAATTTCCATGTCCATATAGCCTTAAAATGTTAGATTATTTGGATATGTTTTGAAGGAGTTATGGTAGTTTTACTCCAAGAATTATATTCTACCCAGGCATAATCTCTACATTTCACACATCTATATTATCATGCATTTATGATCCTAAAAATGGCTTCTTTGATTATGATATCCTTCTTAAAATTTGTTCCAAAAATTTCTTCATGCCCACCCTCAAAACATCATCATAATTGGCTATCAGATGTATGTGTTATGACTTTTGTTATCGAATAAGACTCCTTTTGGCCAAAATTAACAAGAAGCTTCCTTTAATGTATATCGTTCAATTTTTAACTTCATGGCTTTCATACTCCAGTTAATTAATTAGGGGAACACATATTTGAGTCCTCTTTCATATCCTGGTAGAATCACATCAATAATAGGTGTGTATCCAGACTTATGCTTCTATTACGGTGGTTGGGTATATGCTCTCTGCCTGAAAACTTTTCCAATTTCAATGAATTTTTCAGGACTCAAGATGTTCGAATCAACTAATTTTACTGAAGAAAAAATATAATAAGATAAATCAATGATTCAAAAAAATTATTCAAATTGGATAAATATTTTAAAGTTTATTCCCAAAATAACCTTTTGTTATAAATCTGTCAAAATACATAATTAATCACTTTTCACATTTTAGGACATATTCATTATAAAATTCAGATTACCCAATTTTTTAATAAAACATTTAAATACATGGGTTTTATCATTGAAAAGCATCAAAAAAATAATCACTATTTGAATAAAAATGTTCACAAATATTTTCCCTCTCAATTATATTAATTAGTCTGATTCTAAATATAGAGTCCATTTTATAAGATTCAATTTTGATAAGTGGAGGAAATTCATTATAAAATATATTTGTAGAAGGAAACAAAATAAATTTTATCAAAATACTTTTTAATGCATAAACTTCATTCTACTTTTTCACCATTCCATGTAAAAATTATTAAATGATTGTTAAAATATTTTATTATATATTTAACAAATATATCAATAAAATAATTCATAAATAAGGATTTATTTAATTTATTATGATATAAATACATTGTGTGTATAAAGAATGGTTTTTAGAAAAATATCTATTCCTACCATTAAATTGTTTTTATTTAATTTCAGCACAATTAATAACTAATTAATTAGTTTTACAAATTTATAATAAATAATTTTTAATAATTTATTTTTTAATATTCATACCTACCAATAAAATGGCTAGGTGATATTTTGCACATTAAATAATAATATTTTAATACTATAACACAGTTCGTTTAAAATCAGTGTTGAATGTATATAAAGATATCAAAAAAATTATTATTTTTAAAAATAAAATCATATTTTGATACATTATAAACCATTAAAAATATATATTATATTAATAATACAATTTAATTCTATTGGCCATGGAAGAAAATGATTCATGACCTAAAGAAAAAAATAAGTTAACTCTTCCTTAAAAACAATCACTCAGTCCATTTGAGTACTAATGTGGGTCAAAATAGAAATAATAAATTTAAACCCATTAAATAAATATATTAAAAGATCATATATTGTATTTATAAGATAAAAATATTTTAATTTCCATAATTTAAATTTAATTATAAATGAACTTGAATAAAAAAGAGATAGTAAATTCATACCTTTTGACTATAGTAACCAATGAATCAAAATAATATGAATGATAGTACATGAAATTCAACATTAAAAAAATGAAAAACAAATTAATTGTAATTAAATATTCTAAATAGGTAGTACATACACCATATATTAAAAAAATAGTTTTTTAATACCCAACATGTCTTATTCAACAAAATTTGTGATTATAAATGTTAACCTTGGATTCCTGCATGGTAGGACACATTTTATCCTACAATATAATTAATTAGTTTTTATTATTGATATATAAGATGAATATTTATGTCCTTATTATATAATATCATTAATTAATATCTTATTATTAGACATTTACTCATAATTCATTGCTAAAATCAATTATTGATGTGTTAGTTGTTCTATGTTTCATGCATTTTTAGATTTGATGGTTCTGGTCCTTGTACCTTGGTCATTGTTACATTACCTATAGTATATTAATGATGTGATATATAAAATATTTATAAATTAAAAAATATTTTTAAAAAAATCCATTCAATGTGGTTAAGATTGTTGAAATACATCTATTTGGGGAGGTGGTGGTCCACACATATGGACAAGGGATATTTTAATTTTACATTTGATGGATGAAGATAGAATATTATTATAACATTAAAATAACAACATATGTGTATAGAATATATACAATTTTAATTATTTTTATATGTTTACGGGAGATTTTTAGTTGGTTTATAATGAAATACCTGAGAATGATCTTGGTATGAATATATACTTCTTCCATAAATAATATCTTTTGGAAAACACATTTAGGACTCATTAATGGTTCATTCAAGAAGAGAAAACCCACTAGGTTATGGATACTATTTTTTAATGGTATATGGTATGGTTGTGGCCATGATAAGCTGCTCAAGGTCTGTTAAGGATAGAGGAGAGGAGATCCCTTTTATAAGTGATAGGGGTGATACATTTTTAAATACTCCAAGAATTATAATAATATAAAGTTATAATCCTAGTAATGAGGATCCAAATTGAATAAATTTATAATATATTATAATATAAGGTTTAAATCAACTCATAAAGTAAAATATATAGATATTTTATTTATATTTTATATATTATATATTATTTTAATCACATCGTTAACCCTATTAATCCATACCATTGTGATAAAAATTTTACAATGTTAACTATTAATTATTAAATAAATTATATGTGAACTCTTAAATAATTATAATATAATGATTTCAAATTCGAAATAAATTTTAAAATATTCAATTCTAGGAGGTGGTGATATTTATTTTTTATATTGTTACCCAAAATATAATGGAAACATTTTCTTTTTGTAAAAATACATATCTATACATAAAGAGGACTTTGAACCAAAATAAATTGTGGAATTGATTATCTTGAAATGTATTGATTTATGAATTATTAATGAAGTTTTATGTAAATTTAAAAATAATCCAAAAGAAAATGTAACATTGTAATTACTAATTAAAATTAAAAGATTGAATATATTTATTTTATTAGAATAATACATTAATTGATTTCCTAAATGTAAAAAATGATTTTTAAAATATTTTCTAAAACGTTTTATTTTACATATAAAATATATATTTCATCTATAAAAATTATTTAAAAAAATTGAAGATTCATTCTTACATCTTATTGAGGTAATTAAAGTGATAAGATTTTCAAAACTTGTAATTTTTTTAATCTCTTACAAGACAAAATTTATAGAAAAATATAAAAAACTACAAATAATATAAATTTGAGATTATATATAAAAATTGAATTTAATTTTATCAAAATCAATTTTTTAGTTTTTAAATTTATATTAGGAATGAAAATACAAAATATAATGAAAAACCGATTTCAAATAAAATGAGCCTAATAACTTTTTAGTGTTATTAAACTTATTTCATTTCAATTTGAGTATTAATATATTAGTATATATATTTATATATTATTGATTGTAATATTTTAAATATGATGAATTTAATTTATTGATGTATAAAAAAATTTAAAATCATTTATTTTAATAATAAATTATTTAAGCATTGAACGATTTTAATCATACTATATTAACAAAATAATAATGCATACGAAAATAAATTGACTATTGCAGATTTATTTAATAAATTATTACTCTTCTATGTCATGGATATTTTTAGTTTTGTGTTTCATATGATACAATATATTACACATAATATTTATTTAAATTAATTTATATACATTGATCATGTGGTGTTTTATGTATTCCCATGTTCCACAATGTAGGGATAAAATGTGAAGTCCCACAGAGGGTTACATGCCACGTACACCCAAATATTATATCCAAAAACACTATAAATAAAGATTTAAATCACACCTACCACACTTGATAATACTTATAGATTCTTCTCTCACACTATCCAACCCAGAAATGCACAGTGTTAATATTGGTCCCTTAACAGAGCTCTTATCACTGATCATTCCATTCTATTCACTACCACACATTATTGATGAACCATTGTACAATCGTATTCCCACTCTAGTACTATTTATAAACCCACCTAAAAATACTAAAAAACTAATACACATTCACTCTTTTGGTATATTGTATTTCCTCTCTCCATCCCAAGATTACACTACTGGTTTTTCTAATACACAATGGGGAAAGATCAAAAAAGACTGGAAGAAGTATGTTGAATACTAATCACCCTATTCATCATGAATAATAGTTAAATTTAATGAATGGTTGAAGAAATAAAATTCCTTTTAACAATGGTAAATATTTAATTAAAGGGTGATGTCAAAGATAACAATGAAAAATTTTTATGATGTCACCAAAATTAAAACAATCTCATTAGCTCAGAAAATTGAAAGTTATTATTAGTATGAAATTACAAAAAATAAAAAAAATATATAAAATTAATTACATATTATTATTTTATATATTTTTTTAAAAATTAAACATTAACAAATATTCATTATTAATCAAAGCAGAATAGTCATCAATCTAAACAAAATAAAATGTAAGATAAAATTCTCGTTTGTATTAATTTTATATGCAACCAATTTTTATGTAGGAAGAAACAATGAGAATCTGATCATATAGTGAGATAATAAGAGAGGTCAAATGAAAATAAAATAATTCATATATTAGTAGAATAAGTACCCACACTTTAAAATTTTGATCATCAAATAATCCCAATCCTGATATCCATCACCACGTGGTTTTTTCATCAAATATAAGAAAACAATTTGACAATATTAAATCCTATTTAATTTTCATGAATTGATCGAAAAAAGATAGTTATGTATTATAATTAGGGATTATAAAACCAACAACTTAAGATTTACTATATTACTAAAAGAATAAAAAAAATTCACCCAATGCTTGACACTTAGGAAAACAATGAATACCCCACATTAAAATAATAATTTTATTCATAACTATTTTCCCATAAAGTGTGGGTTCAATGTTAAATGAGAAATTATATATTATATTTTATATAATTATTTCATCCTTTACTGAGCCTCACCTAGATTATAATATTTTTACATACTAATAAATACCATGAATACTTACAGTAATATATTATTTCAATTGATGTCATTGTCATAGGGCACAATGAAAACCATGAATTTTGTACGCTAGTAAGAAGATTTTTTACTAATCATGGGAACAATCTGTTTGAGTGTAGGGACTCTCATCATTTTTGAGAAACCCAATTAATATTTTTAAAAACCATCCATCATCATCAAACCCTTGTACATTAGGATTCTATAAATGAATCAAACTAAACCCTTGACAAATCACAAAATATAGATTGTTAATATCTATTTAAATTCATTATTCTGTCCTAATGAGGAATAACTACCAAAATGATAAACATTAAACATAGTTACATCCCAATTTTTTGTATTTTATTTACTCTAATATAATTGAAAATATTATCTCCACACCAAAGGATTCTAACCATACAATACCTGACACCTTCTCAAACCCAGATGAGATGTAGTCACACTTTGTTAAAGTTAATGATGAGAATATAAATGTAAAACACTAACCTTATCAAAAACAATTAATTAAACCATTATATAATTAGTGTCCCGTCTCTACAAAATCTTAAGGGGTTATTCATTTCCTTGTTCTTTGACATGACATAGTTATCTATAGATCCCATGATCATTCCAACCAACTTGAGATATTAAGACCATAATCAAGATATTATCATTCTTCACTATATAGATAATGTTTAAATATAATGAATTTCAATTCATGATTAGAAAAACAAAACTTATATGTTATAAACTTATGGGTGACCGTATCTTATTCCAACTCACATCAATACTATAGGATATTCTTACAAAGGAAATTTTAATTGAACCCATAGTTTGGATTACATACTCCTCAAATTTAGTGTAATTGATCAAGTATAATACCAAGGAATATAATTCAATAAAACATAAAAATATTTGGTGGCATAGAATGTCTCCCTCACATAGAAAAAATGTATGGGTAATGTAGTTTATGGGTGATATGCTACTAAACACTAAGTAATCAAAAACCAGTATCATCATTATAAAATGTGTATGAAACATCTTATAGTCCATTATCCACAATGGCACTATTGTATTTCTATCACCACACAAGCCACTGTTACATCACATTTTGTGGAAATTAGAAGCTTTGCAAAAAAATAGATTAACATACTAAATACATTTCTTATTCCTAGTGGATATACAACACTAAGGATTCCATAAATGAATGCCCAAAAAATACCCGGTCAATTCTAGTTATTACCCTTTAATTGAAATAAGAATAATGTTTTATAAATAATGCATACCTCTAATAATTCACTGGTTTAACAAACTATGATGGGTCTACCTTGTTGAAAAAAATGTCACTAGTTTTATATAAGCTCAATAGTGGAGTTTTTTGTGATATAATGGGAATCATTTCGCATATAAAAAAATTTATAGATAATGAATAATAAAAGAATATAATAATAGGATTCCCAAGTACACCATGAATTCCTTAATATTGAATGTGTTATCCAAAAAATAGTAAAATATATCAATATATCCTCAAATTAAAATAGATATGGGAACTTAATTACTAATGATTAAAACCCCAACATCTATCTTATAGGTTTTACTCACCACTTTAGGTAAAACATGATTCATCCTCTCTATTATGCAACACCGTAATGAAACTATGAATTATCGATCCACCAAAAGTCTTATATAATATATTATCATCCCTATATACTATAATCCCACACAATATCTATTTTTTATATAAAAATAATATACATTAAATAAATATGATTAGAGGAATTAACACTACCAAATGAAGTCTCTATCTAATGAGGATTGAAAAGAATCTCTACTAGAGTTTCTAATTAATGAACAACATCATGGAGTACAAGGAGTTGTTTATATGAACATCATTAGACATCACTATGAGTGATGAATGAAAAAATAATTCTTCAAACTATAAAGGTAACTACCTAATTAGTACTATCCATTACTCACAATTATTTGTATCCCAGATAGATAACTCTCATTGTTAGGTCAGGACAACTTAGATTTGGTGGTTGTGGATGTGAATTGATGAATTGTGCAGCCATGGATTCTCTTTCATCAATAAATAATATTCCATAATCCAGAAAATTGGTGGTTTATGATCCTTCTATATTAATTTTTATTATTGATACATACACCATATTTTATGTTATATTTAAAGGGCCTCTCTGGTTATAATTAATAAGATATTAAGATGTTCTCTATCCAATCATCGCCATTTTTCATAAGAAATCAACCATAAAAATATTTCTTGGTGTCTTTGGAGGTGGTGTGGATTCTACTGATGAATAATAATAACATGAATCCCTCTTTTAAGGAATCTCTCGAATATCCTATATTTATGTAACATGATTAAAATATCATCCATTGTGTACCTCATCCTATTTTATTTTCATGATCTCTATCACAATCAAGCTGCTATAATGACTTTCTAACATCTTCTAATCCCAAACCATCCTCAAATATCAACAGAAAAATCTATATTATAAAACCTCAAACCATTTCCTAGGTAGTGTATCACCTTCTATAGTTTAGGAAAACATCATACAATGGTACACTAATCAATGATGTGGACTTGATGTGAGAATAAATATCTTCTACTCCATTGTCATGACCTAGTAGAAAGCATCATCATATGAATACAACCAATACCCTTCTGTATGTGTATTTATATCACCTTAAAACCATGGATGCCTCTAAAACATACATTCATACTATAGAGCTGGTATAAGGTTAGCTTCAACAGTGGTAATAAACTAACACTTTATATAATGGTTTTATCAATTAAAAATTATAGGGGATCATCCATCTCTCTGCTGGTAATGAATATAAAAAATCATTGAATGAATAATTCATATCTCTAATCATTGAATTTAAATGACACAAGTAATATCACAATTGAATCATAATTATCAATATGAAAAATATCCAAGTATATGTATGTACCATCCTCTTTTTTATAGGATGAATCCAGGTTACTGGAGAATATTTGGGTGATATAACACTGATGTAACATGAAGGATAAAGACTATCCCTTATATGATACATTTATCAAAATTCCTTTACTCTCAAAATTATAAATTAGTACTCTGGGATATCCAACATCTTATCAATTTCATAGAAAAAAATATTAGAGGCCATAACTACGCCAACCGCCTTGGATTAAAAATGGAACATAAGACCCCCTTAGCATCACTTCCAAAAAATCACAAACCAAAACTTATAGAAAATTTTATTCATATACATTTCTATTACATTAGGATTGTAACATCCTGGGTTTTTGAGTTTGGTCGAAAACCACTCTCGATTTGAACTTTTTAATTGGTGGATATGCCCTTTTCAATATTGTAGATCGAAATAAAATTATAAGATTTCCATTATTTTTATATATTTTTTAGACATAAGTTTAAAGATTTTTATAAATCCTTGGCTCTTTGAAAGAGGTTTTAGGATCATCGGAGGCTAAATGGAATGTTTTTGAATTTCAGACTAGGGAGCATAGTTTAGGTGAAACCATGTAACCCCTTGCTGGTAACAATGTGCCCTGTTTAGAATTGTCACATGGTTTGGGAAACAATCATGAAATTGGGGTGCATGGATATATCAGATCATCTATAAAAGATTTAGAGTTCTACCACAAGGTTTGCACATAGTAAGTGAAAACCGTGTGGTAGGTCGGATAGGTAATGCCACTTAGGCAGTACCTATGCACAATAGATCTCATGGTTAGTGCATGCTTTTTTTAATCATGTGAGATAAACCATTCTACCTCTTTATTATGTAAAAATGAATATTTTTTCCTCCCTCAATTTGTCTCTTTTCCTTTCTCTCGTCCCACTTTGTTGAATTTTGTATAGGTGGCTCACTATTTTTTCTCTCTTCAATTGGATTTGATCCATCTCCTTCATTAGGAGTATGTTCTTCATTCCATCAGAGGATATATAAACTAATTTGGAATTTAATTGAAACTTATATCTATTCCAATCCTCTTCAAATTCTAGCCTAATATCAGACATGTCTATTTCTATGGGTTTAAGGTAGGTGGTATGTACCTTACATTGAGTTTTAGGGGGTTTTTAGGGGTGTGCCTTTTAGTGTGCATTTTGTAAATTTAGTGATACCCCTCATGCTACATATCAAATTGACTGTGTGACTCATGAGATTTTCTTGGGAAATACCAATTCCTTAACCACTTAATAATGGTCGGGTTATAGTTCCTTTCTCCTATGGATGGTTTATATGGGGTGTCAATTTCATTTAAATTGTTACATTTAAATTGTTTTTTATTAGTTATTTGAACCTGAGGCATTCAATATCTCCCTAAAAAATTAATATATATATTTAGTTATGAAATATAATGTTATTAAATTAAATTTTCTGTTTAATTTGAAAAAATATATATATATATTCCACTTTTGATGGGTTGAAATGATTAATTGCATGTGATATGACCCATGGAGTCCTGATGGGAATGTCGCGGGGAATTAAGGTGGTTACTCCATTAGGATTGAGGTGATGTTGATCATATAGTTGGGATTTTCCAAGATACATTGGTGGTTTTGACCATCAATTGTGAATCATGGATGTCATAATGAGTTGGAGAGGCCATTGGGTTGGGAATGGATCATTATATTGGGATGAAAATGCGATCAGTTTTGACAGAGAAGGTCACAAGGGCATGAGGTGTAGATTAGTATGGATTAGTTATATTAATTGGTGATTGTTTCTCACCTGTGATGTCCAAAGTGCTGAATTGATTCACGTTCATATAGAATGACTCCTTTGATGAGGTGTTTTTGACCACTCATGTGGGTAGAGGCTAACATTAGTGTGCCTTAAGATATTTTTTGGGGGTACTTTCCATAGAAATCCATGTGGAATGTGAGGATCCTTTGGATGTCAGCATTGACGCAGATGGTTGGGGGATGAAGCCTATGGAGACTGAGTCTATGGGACTGGACTTATATTGGAGTATTGACATCATCGTTACTTGGGACATCATTCCATGGGCCGATGATGAATTTTATTTGAGGAAATATGCCATTGTTCCAATTTTATTCCGGCATTAGGTTAATGTGTGCATTCATGCTGGGGTCCATGGGACCAGGGCACTATTTTCTCTGGCATTCCTTAATGATATCGGTACTTATTAGGAAACAACATTTCAGGAGGCATGTGGTGTTGGGTTAAATTATTTGATGTGGAACCTAAGGGTTCACCTGGGTTGTTGACATTAGGGGTACCTTTGGCAACGGGCCAAGGACCATCTTGAATTTTTCAATTTTGGCACTGGATGAGGTAGGTGATGGCTTCCTGGTTGTTGCTGAGCACTAGGGGATCCCTTGTTCAGTTATAACATTATGTTGTTTAATTTTTATTTATATTGAATGCCTTCTAAAATTCTTATGTTAGGTGCTCATCATTGGGTGGTATCCTACTGATATTCATTCCCACACCCTTTATAGGTCCTTTAAGATGTGTTTAAGCATAATTAATTTACATTTAGATAAGGGATCAACATTAGGATTTGGTTCATAGTTCATTTTTTCATGGTATGTTGGCATGGGACCCTGAGGCCATGCCTTGCAGGATAACTCTATTTTAGTTTACTTTTTTTATGTCATGTATCATCATGCTATATATGTATGACTTTTACTAGATCTCCATTGGTGACCCACTTTTGTATATTAATATTTATGACATGTTATGGATGCATGATTTGTTTTTATAGCGCTACAACTTTTATACTGGCCTATTGCATTATCTTTTGTTACTTCTATTTTTATTTATTCGGTTTTTTATTACTATTTAATTTTTTTACCATTGGAAGGTCTGGTTTGAGTCTATGAGTATTTTATTTCCATTACATACTATATATTACTACTCAGACCAGTGTTATAACTTTCCCTTGATGGTATATTCTCCCAATTATTATCCATTTAAACCCTCACTACTAGTAGGCAACATTTGGTGCACGGGGAGGTGTTCCTAAAGCCTGTGGAACTCGGCCTGATAGCACTATTCTGGTGGATAATCGGGTAGGGATGCTAAAAATTGTTTAATTGGAGTTTGTTCTACCTATTTTACTTGTATTACTATTTATGTTATGATAGGATGGAGATTAGGTGATGTTGGAACTAGGTTTATATCATTTTCTTGGGTTCTTACAGCCCCATGTATGAGGAACATACTTAGTTTCCAAGGGTAGGAAATTTCATTCTATTTTTCACAGATTACTATTTATATGATTTCCACCTTGGTGGATTATTTTAAAATATGATGTTATTGGATTTAATAAGTGACCCTTGACCTAGTTAGGTAATGGATATCTTGGACCTTGGAACGATGAGTCAAGGAGTGGATGCATGCTTGTAAGATTTTGATATTCATATTTGAGGGTATTTCAATTTTATAATTGCACATATTCTTTGGAGTGTGTTGATACCATTTGATAATTATCAAATGCCATGTGGAAATGTGATATTCCATGTGATTATATATATATAATTTAATGTAATGTGAAATGTGTATGGATATTATAGGAGAAAGAATGTACTATAGTTGAGGATATATTGATCACTAAGATTGGGAAGCATCTTCATCAGTTTGAGAAAATGATGGTTGTTAGGATAGGCATGGCTTTGGGATTATATGATACATGGATCTGTTGAGGGTGGGTAAAGAGTCCATGAGGCTAGGATGCCATGGTGAATTATTGTAATAGGGAAAGGTAAGTGTAGTTCGGTTTCACTCCCTTTTTAATTATTTAACTATCTTCATTATATATATATATTTGGGGGGTATATGTCCATTTATGGTATTCAACAAGTTCCACCTAGACAGATTAAATGGATCTCCAGTTGGGTGATGGATCATTACCGCTGGTGCAGGAGCAGGTTCAAACACCCGATGGTCAGGAACAACATGAGTCGTAGGTACAAGATCAAGGAAGAACATAGTTTCTAGTGTAGGATATATAATCACCAAACATGACATTGTTCGGGTCATGGATTAATTAGAAGATCTAAGTGATCTTGGTGCAGGTTCTCTAGGGCATCGACTAGGGTGCTAATAGAGTAGATCCATCGATGGTGTATCCGACATGGGAGTTATAATCCCAGTACCCACTTCTTTTTTAAGGTGGGGGAGGTCCACAATAGGTTGATAACTAGATTGAGAACATTCAGATGATCTAAGGGTATCTCAACATGCCTCCATGGTGGAGGCTCAAGCTACTAACCTACATGCTTATAGGTCCAGCAAAGTGCGGGTGAGAGGTGCCAGTGTTGATTGGCAGACATGAGGGTTTGTCCTGGAAGGATTTTTAGGAAAGATTCTTCAAGAGTTTCTTCCTAGAGACACTATGGGATGAAAGGGATTTGGATTTCCTAATCCATCAGTAGGGTGACTTGTCAGTCATGAACTATGTAGTAATAGTGACATAAATGTCTCACTATTCACCCGAAATGGTGAGAGAAGAAATTTCTAGTGTGAGGAGCTACAAGGATAGTATATGAAATGGAATTCATGTGAAAGTAAACATCTTCATATTGGCCACATTCTATAAGGCAGTGACCCAAGCACTCATAGTTAATGTCAATTTGATGGATGGGTCATACTCGAGTCAGGAAGCAGTATCAGGTGATTTTAGTGATAATGATTTATATGGGAGGAAGCAAGGTAGGGATGAGTTCCTACAGGATGGACAGGCCAAAGACTCAGTTAGACCACCTCAGAGTGGTTCTTCAATAGTTTTCTTTCATTGAGGGTGACTAGGACAAGTCCATACTCGATGTGAGAAGCCTCCAAGGAGTTTCGGGCAAGTGGGAAAGTTAGCCACCTTAAGATGTTCTATAAGAAAGATTCTTCGAAAGCTAAAAATTATGGGATAAGGTTGACTCAGGTGTCTGGGGTCAGTTTAGGATCAGTACTAGGTGATGGTAGTCGAGGTTCAGTTTCATGTAGATGTCATGGCAGTGGCAGTGGGACCTAGTAGTTGAGTCGGTGGTCAGTGGATGGATCAACACCATAGGTCTGTCAGACGTTAGGTAGTCATGCTTTAGACTAGGTGAATACTATGGAGCTACCAGCTGTTATGTGGTATAATGAGCTGATGATAGTCATAGTTATACCTTAGGCATGGATGTGATTAAATTTTGTCTTATTTTAGAGTATTCTATTGAGGCATTCTTGTTTTGGTGCACGATGTGCATGGGGTATTTAAATGGAAAGAATATATACTAGTTAGTAGGTTTGAATCATATATAATGTGTGATATATATATATATAAGACATTCAGGGAGTCGTTTTCTATACTTGATCACTGTGGGTGTGGGATTTTGAGGTGCCTCACATCATGGTAATCGATGGATGTGTGTTTCTAAGGTTCTTTTCCATTGGGGAATCAAGGTTAAAAGTTACATGAGGTGTGAGGAATCTGAAAACTAGGAAGGTACGGTACATGATTTAAGTTCAAGTCACCCAGATTGACTTGAGCATCTGTGGGGATGCGGGACCATGTGGTTCCCTGTATGACATGGGCTTGTGGTGGGAACTGATGCAGTGTGGGATGTTATTGGGTGTCAAGAGAAACACAGGAGAACCTGATGAGGAGTGTGAGTGGTGATGTATCATGGGAGGACCATGGGTTTGAGAAATTGGTGATGGTCCATGGGTTGACTTGGGTTTTGGGTCAGTTGAGAACGGGTTAAGAAATTCTTAAGGTGGGGCCCTCCTTGAGGCAATTAAACTATACCCTTTAGACTGGGGTAGTCCGAATTTACTTTGTACTGGATGGGTATGTTCAGTGTCATCTCCATAATTCTTTTAATATCATAGGATAGTCTATGTTAAAGTTGGGAGATTGTAACGTCCAGTTTTTTTTGTGTCAAGTCAAAAACCACTCTCGGTTTGATCTTTCCAATTAGTGTATCTACACTTTTCTATATCATTGATTGGACTCATCTTTTTTGAGTTACATTTTCATTTTATCATGGTTTTACATTAAATTCCTGATTTTACTAAAGCCTTATGGGTTCATAATAGGTTTTTTGAGTATAAAAATCCAAATGGCATGCTTTGGAATTTCATACTAGGGTGCAAGGCTAGGGGGAACCGTACAACCCCTTCTAGGTTACTGTATGGCCCATTTTAAATTACCTCATAGTTTGGGAAAAATTGTGCCACTAGGTAGCATGGTCATGTAGTTTCCTCTATATAATTTAAATAGATATACCTCATGTTATGTGCACGGAAATTGAAAACTATGTGGTAGGTCACACGAGTATTTCCACCTATGTACTACCTATACAATGTATTCAACATAGTTAGTGCACGGTTTGCCAAACCATGTAATCTAAACCATGAGTCATCTTTATTTGAGAAAAAATGATGATTTTCCCTTCCCTCCATTTAAATCTTTTCCTCCCATTCTTCCCTCTTGCCCACACATTTCATAGGGGACTCACCCCTTTTCTCCCTTCCTTCAAATTTCATCCATCTCCTTCCTCAGTCATCCATTATATGATTCATCGGAGGCTATAGAACCCATTGGGGATTGGATGGAAACTCATATCTCTACCAATATTCTTCAAATAGAGCCTGATATTAGATGTGCCTATATCTATGGATCAAATTGAGGTTTCCCATACGTTACATTGAGTTTTCGCTGTCATTTTAGGGGGGCGCCTTTTTTGTGCACTTTTGGGAAATGGAACAATCCCCCTCATGCTTCATTTTAAATTGGCTTTGTGCCCCATGGGGTACCATTGGGAATTCCCAATTCCTTTTTCTCTTGAGAAAGGTTTGGATATATGTATTGTCTCCTTGGGATGGATTGGATGGGGGGGGGGGAATTTATTTAAATTGATTCATTTAAATATTTTTTGATTAGTTAATTGAACCTAAGGCATTCATGACCTCATTGATATATTGATATTCCTATTTAGTTACGAAATTCAATGTTATTAAATTTAATGTTCTTTAAATGAATTTATATATATATTTAAATATATATATATATATATATGCCCCTTGTGAAATGATTAAATGATTAATTTCATGTTATGAGACCCATGCATTTGTGGAAGGCATGTCCTAGGGACATGAGGTGGCAAGGACAATAGGATTGTGGATATGTTGATCGTCTGGTTGGGCTTAGCCCGAATACTTGGGTGGTTTTGACCATCGGTTGGGCGTCATGGATGTCAGAAAATGGTGGTGCGGCTATCAGGTTGGGCATGGCCTGTGATATTGGAATGGAAAGGCTGTTAGTTTTGAGTGACATTTTTGTATGGTCATGAGGTGCAGGTAAGTGTGTATTTAAAATTATTAATTGGTGATTTCTATTCACCCATGATGTCTAATGTCCCAAATTGAATCATGTTCACATATGATGACTCTGTTGATGAGGTGATTTTGACTACTCATGTGGGTAGAGGCCCCCAGTAATGATGCTTAGGAAATGTTTATGGGGTGATTTCTATAAAAATCCATGTGAAAGGTGATGAGTCTTCAGATGTCAACATTGAGGCAAACGATTGGGGGCTGAGGGATGTTGATATTGAGTTCATGGGCTAGGATTTATATTAGAGGATGAACATCATCGTTCCTCGTGACTTCATGTCATGGGTCAATGGTGACTTTTAATTGAGGATAGATATTATTGTTACACCAGTTGATAGACCTTGGGCTGGCGTATGATGTCGAGCAGTGGTCTATGGGACCAGGTTGCTATTTTAATGTGTGTGCCTTTAGTACATTGGTACATATTGGGGAACAAGGTGTTTGGAGGAAGATGGTTCTGGGAGGAATGATTTGTGGTGGAACCTGAGGGATCACCTGGGCTGTTAACATAAGGGGTACCTTGGGACATGGTCCAAGGACTCTATTGACTTCTGTTATTCCAATGTTGTTCGAGGTAATTGATAGCTTCTTGGTGTCTGTTGAGAATGAGAGAGACCCTTGTTCAATTTTCAAATTATATATTTTACTAATTATTTATAATTCATGCGTTCTTAAACACATATGTTAGGTATCCATCATTGGTCGGTATCTACTAAGATTTGTTCTCACACCCTGAAAGGGTCCTTTGTTATGCATCTAAACTTTATAAATTTACATTCAGGTAAGGGATCAACATTAGAATATGGATTGTAGTGAAATTTTTCATGGGATGATGGCATGGGACCCTGAGATCATTCATATTTGGAGATTTATTTGTTTAGTTTCCTTATGGTTGCATGATTTTTTTTGTAGTGATACAAGTGGTATGCTAATATGTTTATTTATCTTCCACTGATTTTATATGTATTAATTCTATTGTTTATTATTATTGCATGTGATTCCTCTATTGGTGGGTCTTCTTTGAGTCTAATGAGTCATTTATTATCACTAAATTCTATATATTACTACTTGAACCAATGTTATATCTTTCCATTGATGGTATAGTTAACCCACTATTATCCATTCAAACCCCCACTTCTAGTCATCATCCTTTGGCATATGGGTAGGTACGCCTAAGGTCGGTGGCACCCAGCCCGATAGAACTCTTCAGGGGGTAGTCAGTTTGAGGATGCTACATGTATCACTAATACCATTATTACCCAACCAATCCCACCATGATCCAAACTAGGTTGTTTTTTGGTTGATAATGACCCTGAATCCCACCTCTAGTAGGCATGGGGATGGAGATTATCACTAAAAAAGCATATGAATACATAGGAGGTCCTAGGATATATAATCTCACAATTGATTTGAATCTCAAATAAATATTATATATTCATCAACCAAAAGAAATTTGTTTATATAAATGAATAAAATATCACATACATAATTCTGATAATAGTTATCCAATACAAATACCACACCTATGATTCCTAATGGAAAACATAATGTAAAACATTCTACTATAAATAAATGAAAATTTACATGGAATAGATCTTATGTGATATATTAATATATAAGAAGTGAACATTAATATAAATCTTCTCCACCTCTCACCATTAACTACAAATATGTGTTAAATTTTTCAAATCCACTAGATTGAGGTCTCAAAAGGTAGAACTAGATAGTGAAACATTTATAGAGACTGAAAATGTGTGTGAAAAAATAATGTGTGTGGGTGAGTGTTTCTGAAGCCTTCGTCAGGGCACGCATCCATCTATGGGTATGTGCTGGTTGTTTCCTTGAATTCCCACTTTCCAAAGGTGTCCAGTTTCTGTCACTTATTCATTGACATGTTCTCATTAATCAAAATGGGATTATGGGATTTTGGTCTCTTCATCTGGGGACTTATCCTTGTAATTTTTTGCCTAGTCTGGGTCTCAATTAAAGATTAAGACATTGTTTGTGAAACTCATCATGGTTTCATATCGTTGTGGACACTAGTTAATTATGTTTCTTCTATCAGGAAATTCTAAGGGTTTAAGTCATGGTAGCAACCCTTCGGTTAAGAGAGTAGTCACATTGGGAATCGCTAGAGTGTCTAGATTCTAAAACACTAGGACACATGGATTTATTACACTTATGACCAGTCTTCTTGATTCTGTAGAAGCCCGAGGAATCCCACATCGAGTACAGGAATTATATTCCATAGGCATGTCTCAATGGTTTTACACAGCTTCCCTTGTTTAACATAGAGTATGCCACAAGTTTAACATCTAGAGAAGACAGATCAGATTGGTCAGAACACTGATGAGGGAAGATTATATGGGTACATATCTAGGAGGGATTACCTAGATGGTTTACTAGATGGGTGTATCAAGATGTACAATGAGGATGGATCTGAGGTTGTGTGTCCCACTGAAAGAATGTATCACACCGTGAAGGATGATCTGGACACCACATTGGGATGATCAGAGGATGGTTGGGTCCTAAAAAAGGGGACACCAAGGTTTACCAATGTTTTTGAATGAGCCTCATGAGGATTCCTATGTACCCTATATATATGAAATGGATCGAAACCCATGTTTTTTGAGAGAGTGAGTCATGGGATTTGGGAGTACACGATAGACAACAACCCAAAGATAGGATGGGGCTTATGTGTGGTCAGTGGCCCAAGTGCTACAAGGGAGCAATTAGGTGAATCGTGATTCCACATGGTTAGCTACGTAAGGATGGAATGATTTCACTGGTATGTGGTAGCCCATGTGGAATCAAGATGGATATGGAAGGAGTGTCGAAGTATGGAATGATTTGTGATGGAACTGAGGACCGGTGTAGAGGTAACCATATTGGGTTTGAACCTTGATGAGGTTTTGTACATATCCCCATGGAAGGTAATAAAGTCCACATAGTTCTAGAGAGTGAGACGATGAGTCACCTGAGGAGGCGGCTCATGATATTGGATGAATTTATGGGACTCAAAGGAATTAAAACCTCAGGGTTGGGAATGACCTTCCTGAAACACAAACGATCAAGGGAGAGACCAGGATGGTACATGAGTGATGGGATTGAACCTTAGGAAGGCTTACTACGTTGATTGCTTAAAAAAGAAGCAAAGATCAATGTCTACATAGTTTAGGATGGATCGTAGAATCAGGTTGTACACAAAGGACCACAACTTGAAGACATTTTGTGGCATATGCATGGTTAGCTTCCCATCGCAAGAGGGAAACTCTTGGATGGAATAGTATGGATTGAGGGCCGGACCTATGCATGGTTAGCTATCCAAGAACTAGTCTCACACCACTAATGGGAGAACTAATGGTGTGGGTACCAACGAAGGGGATGCCAATGTTTACCAATGTTTGGGTTTGAACCTCAAGGAGGCTTCCTACATAATATGTCTAGGAGACAGGGATAAAAACCCACGTAGTTTTAAATCATACAGTTTAGTTTCAAGCAAGATGAATGGGGAATACATTTTAACATAATGCAGGGTGAGTGTAAACCGACAAGAAGTGGTTGGGATAGATGGGTGATGGGATGGAACCTCAGGGAGTCTTCCTACATACCTTTCTTCAAAAAGGAAATGATAAAATTCCATGTATTTTGGTTGGATTGGTGATGGGTCTTACACACAAAGGTGTCCCAAAAGGGATTTCATGGTCAATGGTTACTCTATGACCACATAAGTCATGCTTAGTTTGAGAAACAATAGGAAACAATGAACTAATTATCACTTTGTGAAAGGTGCATTTGTGAGGAATGTATTAGGGCCTATGCATGGTTATCGGCCCAATGAAATTAAGGATGGTACTTAATCTAGGAGGGAAGCCTGAGTAGGGGTCCATATGTATGATGAGGATATGGCCACCATACCTAGAAAAACCTGTCAAGTTGGGTCGGGGATTAGGGAAAGACTTCATGGTATGCATAAGGAAACAAATCTTGGAGGGATAGGGGAGTGACAAGGCAATAGTGCACATCCCCCTCACAGTCCTCTCAAGACTTATCTCTTATGCAGTGATCATAGTTTAATGTCATGTGTTGGGGACATGGGTGTTTGGTAGTTTAATGTCATGCGTCTTGGATGATGAGGATTCACTCCTCATCCCTAGGACTTATATAATTATTTCACATTAAACCTTGGTGAAGGGAATTCACAAGAAATGTCGTGGCATGATGGGGTTGTGGGGTGATCCATTGAGGGGATCACATTAGCATGGCTATGTGAAGAAGCAATAGAACTTATCATTCCTATGCAAAGAAGAATGTGGAAAATAAATGGAACATGAAGAACTAACCAAGGGACACTCAAATAACTTCATACAATCTAGGAGAGATACATATAATAAGGTCTCACGAAGTGAGAGGCCTCTCTAGGGGGGTTTTCAAAGCACATGGGCTCAAAAATCACAAGGTATCACAAAGCACATGGGATCAAAAAGCATGGGGGATAACAGAGCATAAGGGATCGTAGAGCACCGAGGCTTGTAGAGCATGAGATATCAAGGAGCACTAGGGATCATAGAGAACTGTGGTAGTCATGATGATGGAGGTATAGAATGCCTCTGCTCTGTGGTAGTCATGATGATGGAGGTCTTTACAAATCTTCATTTTGAAGCAGCCTTTGGCATCTTTTTTGTGGTATTTTCATTTTTTCCAAGGTGTTTATTTTTTCACTGAAACATCCCCCCCCCCCTTAGAATGGGAGCTTAGGGGAAAACAACGGTAGAATTTTGAGGGAAAATTACCAAAATTTAGGTAGATCGTGAAGAGGAATCTTGATGAGGGTGCACAAAACGTGGGTTTAGAATGCCATAGACTTTGTTGAAAAGATCACTGTGGTTTAATACACCACGAATATCGGGGTTCATCACCTATAAATAGGGGTGAAGACCCATCCTTTTTCCTCAATTTCCACTGCATCCACATGCTTAATTTCTCACAATCCAACACTCTACACGCTACATGATATCTCTATGCGAATCGGATTTTGTAGACAAGTGCTTCGCAACACTACTCGGTGAATTTGTTGCACCGTGATCTGTGGCTTCTTTGATCCGTGCATAGATCCCTTACTCTATGAGACAATGTGATCCAAATGATGTATTTTCAAATGAGAATTATAAGGAGACTATGTGACCAAGCTCTATGAATGATCTATGAAGTTTTTCCTTGTATCCTAGCTCTAGGAACTATAACAGAAAAAATTAAAATCTTGGGGTATAATGGCCAACCATGATGCCACTCGTGGGGTCCTTGTGGATGCTTCTCAGAGAGAAGAAATGTATAACAATCCAGGGATTAGAGGGTGTGTGTGAAGCCACTCATATCAAAAATACTTGATGGATCTGATGTTAGAGAGCCAAAAAAACAATCCACTCTATAAAATATTGTTGTTGTATGACTTCAATCTGAGGGATGATGTTCTTATATCTAAGGAAAGCAGGGATGAACTGGCTTACTAGTTCAGGAGCATGCCGTGCTAGTTCCAGTGGTTCAAGGATATTTTTTGTCATACATGGGAGGATCACACACCCGTTAATGTCGATTGTATGTAAAATCACACCAAAAAAATTAAAGGAAAAGCACTGAAGCCCAAGTAATCACCCCTACAATACCATACTATTCTGAAGGTGGATCTGGGGAACCCAGAGAAGGGGTGGACCGATGAGTGGGATTCACGCCAGGGCAGTAATTTCATAGATTATTAGGCCTGGTCCAACTGGGTATGTGCATCCTGTGAAGAGTTTGGTGTAGAGCTGAAGCGGGTAGGCTTATATGAAGTAGTGTGGGCTTCCTAATTCAATATTTATTAGATGAAAAGCATTATATCAGATTTGTTGGCTATGTGGTCATCGATGACGAACACTTTCCACCTTCACAATAAGGGAATTCATCATTAGCCTCTGGGACCTCCATTAGATTTTTGGGATCCCAAATATTGGGAAGATGTAAAAAGAATTAGTCGTCGTAGAAAATGCATGGGAGGATCCAGAGCAGATGTCGTGGATAGAAAATGCACTGATGGACCTTTTTCTAGGTGAGGATAAGAAGTCGGTGAGGGATGTCCACTTCAATTGGTGGTTAGAACGTTTTATAACTTTCCCCCCGAATCACACTACTGGAGTGGAGTAGGCACCCAAGAAGCAACTAAAAAGGCCTCCTACTTTTCCAATAGATGTAGATAGTCGCAACAAAGGGAATTCTTACTAGCGCATCCTAGAGGACAGCCAATAGAAGCTTTGGGGTATAGTTTCAACATCGAGTAGAAACTAGTGGTTAGGATGGATGGGTTCATTTGGGTGCTTATTTGTGGCTGGATGTTTCTGGTCGGGGATACGAACACATGAGTTTGGCCAAACATGTTCGTTATGGTGTCCATGTCGGTGCTGGGAGAGTGTTTCAATTATTGGATCCAAGTGTTGGCCAAGCTGTACAAGTTTTTGTGGCACATCAGTGAAGGGAAATGTCTGCATTGGGTATATGGACCACTCCACTTCTTGTATGTATAAATAGAATCACATATTAGAACCAACAAATACCCGAACCATATTTCTCCTCCTAGATCAGACATTCGACCAGCCAATCTGAATACAGTGGGGATATTTCTGACCAATATGACTCCAATGAATACATTGAATAATGTATGTAAAGAGGATGAATTCAATTTATATCTATTCCCACTACCTACTGGAGTATTCACTGGTTATATGTAGGGAACTAGAGAGTATCAGTCCTACCGTATGGCCTTTTTGGGCAGATTTCTGGTGGCACGGGTGGACTGTGACCCCATATGTAATCTATATACCCTGCACTGCTTTGCAAGGTAATCATGATGCATGAAAAGACTAACCCTACAAGTATACCTGGGGGTACTCCAAAAGGATCACCCCTGTGTGATGAGGTATATGTGGCTCATGTTTACACAAGGGGATGAAAAGTTGTGGAATGAGTTGCCACCATTTACAATAAATTTTGGGATGGTCAAGGAATATACCAAGATTTGGGAGTTAGCCTACTGAGGAAAGATGTTGAAGTAATGAACTATTCATGTCAAAGATGGGGTGTCTCCTTCACCTCAAAGACGGGGTCAAAATATGGCAAGAACAAATCATGGTAGCTGATATGATGTACATTATAGTGGTCGGGTTGTTCTAGGTCCAACTATTTTAAACCCTATTCCAATTGGAGGGAAATAGAAAGTAGTGGACCTGGTCAAATAGAGGCAGGGAGAATAATTCTAGCCAGAGGGTTCCGTAGGATACCCACCCAAGCTCCTAGGAAATAGCTGCTCCTCATAGACATGGCATGGGTGTTGTCTTTCCCAAGGATTGGGATTTCTTGGATATTAAAAGGCAATTTCACAATCCGTCAGAGATGGTGAAACACATCAACCACCTCGGGATAGTTCTATCATAGATAGGTCATGAAAAGGATAGATTTTTGTGTCTTGGGTAGAAGGGGAGCAATTTGTTTCTAAACTGTAAAACTATGTGCATTCTAGGGGCACTCTTCATCCAATGATGGACCGAGTGAAAGTGTTTCTCAATAAAATAGTCCCACTACAGTTGTATACTACTGAATTTAGGGTGAAATTACCCTATAATTATGAATCATAATAGTCCTCCTGGGGGGGAAGAAGCTGGCAGGGGATTCCCTTAGAGGATGGTGAGCTTGTAACCTTGGAACTAGAAGAGCTTGTTGAAGCTCTTGAGGTAAACTCTAAATTGTTCCACTTTGGAACATTCCAGGATATCCAAATGTTTTTATTTACCTGACACATGTCTGGAACCAGTGGTCCAGGTATGGAAAACTTGTTCCCACATGATAGGGGATATAACATTGAAATATTTTTCTGGGACAATAGTGATTGCAGAGTCTTGCAGGGCTGCAATGCCCTGGATGGTTCTTTTGGAGTCATCAGAGTTCCTAAACATATATTGTGGGCCACATCCTGTAATTATGGTAGCAGAAATTTGAGAATAGAACCTGTTGTTAGACCTCTGTATTCCCTCTTAATTGCAGAAACCATAACTTTTTTCTATCTAACCCAACCAAATCACATTTTTGTATTCTTATATGAATAGTTCTTCAAAATGATTGGGCCCCACTAGAGAGGATGGTTGGGTCTCCATGCACTCTTTTTCTCAGGGGAACACTAATTTTTGTGGATGTGATTTCCCATTATAGACAGACTACAATGATCATAATTTCATATTGGACCACTAGGAAGACGGAACCTTAGATTACCAAGGTGAAATTCGGTGATGAGGATCAACTCGATGACATGGAAGCCAACCTACCAGACTAGACACCAGAGGAAGACCCAACTTCCATGTTCTTGGAAGCATTCCCAATGTATGAACCTACTGATTCTATAGATAGGTACGATACTCATTCTAATGAAGATGATATCAAGTTTTTCCATCACCATTCATGGAAATTGATCAGTTGGTTCATCAATAAAACTCGGTTATTAGGGTTGGTAAGCTATGTTGAAAGACATTAACTGAGGATGTGTGATCTATCCACTGGAAGAGTACATATATAATGTCCTCATGTGATCATTAAATATTGTCTCACTGAGTGGTTCTGGGATTATGCATGTGGCCTCAGTGTGGGATGACAGTGGAGGGAGCCAGTTGTCGTCCAAAGGCTTCATGAGGTCAAATGAGAGATATAGTGTCTCGAAGCACAACTAGTTGAATGATCCTCTATCATTGACACCCAAACAGAGATCATATAGAAATTTCAATCCTAGGTGGTTGAATCGCAGGAAAGGATATGACATGAAACTCATGAAATGGACAACATCTGATCTGACACGAATCAGGCACTGACTAGGGATAATAAACTGTGCCCCACGACTAGTGAAGAGGAAAGGGTGTTTAATTGGCAAGATAAACTTTCAGAGTCGATGCACCAAATAGTGGTGTATATTTAATGCTCTATTGAGAAGTTCAACCCATCTATTGTGGGTTCCAATCCATGGGCATTGTAATGTTCATGAACTCACGAGCTTACATTCATGATTGTTTATTTATTTTAAGTGCATGAATGGATATCTTACTACTTGTTTGTTTATTTCTTCACATCTCAATCATAACTTTGAAGTAACCAATGATCAATCCCTAATTTCAGGTCGGTTATACACATTGTGAGAAAAAAGCTATGACTATATAATTAATCGCTTTTTATATGAGAGTGTCGGCTAATCTTTCAATCATTTTGGGTCTGAATGAACACCCATATTTTTAGAGATAAAATAAGGGTCTTGACTAGAGAATAGAGTTGTCAAAATAGAAAAAATGTTCTTCCTAACATACTCTAGTGAATGATAAGTATGACTCCATGGGTGTTAGAATCGATATAAAAAAGGGGAATGGATAGTGTGAATCATGATGCCCAATATTTGGAACATAGTGATAGTGAAGTGATGATGAGGATAACTATTGACCGTATTTGGAACAAAATATTCATACCATGTTAGCCTGAAATGGGGATGAAAAAATGAGGGTCATCTATTGACGATATTTGAAAAGATCAGTATAAAATTGAAGTGTCATTTGATGTCCTTCAGAATGTTGTCCCTAGACAGTAGGCAAGCCTCATGGTCACACATCCTAACCATTAGGGGGTTCCTTCAGGAGTTAAAGGGTATGAGGATCCAAATAATGGTCATTATACATGCAATTCATTGTATTAGATATTTGAGATGCAATGGGATCAGTGTGATGATGAAGGATAATAGTTGAACATGTTTGAGACACATCATCCATTTCACATTATCCTGTAATGGGAAAAAACACATAAGGATCAACCATTGAACATATTCTCAACATGGAAATTATGTCAAGTTGTTATTTGAAAATCCTTTTGGACTTTTTTCCCAATAATTTAGGAGAGAACTGAGGCCAAGCATCCTTTCCGTTAGGGGGTACCTTTGGATATGAACGATAATGAAAAACCCTAATGAAGGAATGTGCAAAGCATGAACATTACACATGTGGTCTAAGCATCATAGTAGACAATCGCAAAAACTGGTAATCTCAAAGGAAGTATCTAGCACAATTATTATAAACATGACATGAATAAGGATAGAAGAATTCCATTCCACACCATGTACCTATGGGAGAACCCAGTCCAGAGGGATCCGTGGAGGAAAAAGTTATAGAGACTAGATCACAGATAGAAATTCTAGGAATCACTTCATATTGCATAAGGATGGTAATCAATCCACAAAAGTTCTTAAAGGTGGTATGGAAGGAATCCAATAACAAAAGGGAGTGATATCCACTTTTAAAGTGGAATATTTTAATTGTTATGCAGTTTAATTTCATGCAAAAAGAAGATGGTAATAATGTTAGTTTATGGTCATAGAGATCAGACTATAAGGTTCCTAGTTTAATTTCATGTGTGTGGGACATTATCATGGATTTTATCATCATATAGTAGTGAATAATAATATGGAGATATATTTAGGTGGTGTGGTGTGGTTATTACAAACCTGGTGTGAATGGGGACAGAGAAGTCCACCCCACACAACAAACTTCTAAAAGAATATATCTAACTAAAAATTAAAATGGTTGGTCTTTAAAAATGAATCTCCTAGAATAAGTTCATGGAGTTCAGATCATAAGGTATAGAGAGTTGCGGCATGGTTCCATGAGGTAGATCCAATGTGGGTAGGACAAAATAGATCTATTCCAAATCACACATTTCTGAAAAGAAATAACCCAAATCTGAAACAAGGAGATGGAAAGGTTCACAAATCTGCAGATGGACCTAAATTTAAAAGTTCTTGGGCATCATTACGTATCCCTCAAGGGTGATAATCAATCCACTTGTAGTTCTTAAACATGTGATAGAAAACGTCCCATGCCATAGGGGAGATTTCTTCTCAAATGAAGACATCATATGGTTGGGTAGTTATCAGCACAGAACTAAGATGAAGAAAAAGTAGTTTATCATCATATGATAATGACGTAAGAGATCTTCGTTTATGGTCATAGATCGTGGAATAAAATGGGAAAATTCCCTAAGTGAAAATATTTGATGTGGTTCCCTAAAGCATTCCAACGTGAATGGGTACAAGATAGTCTGCACTGCACCAAAAATTTCCAAAATAATGCACCCAGTTTAATGTAATGATGCCTGGAATAAGGGATCAAAGATCCTTGTTTAAGGTCATAAAGTTTAGACCAAAAAGGAACGGTGGTTATTCTATGCAGTCATAAACCATACCCATGTACCAAATCCCACATGAGCTATGGTTGGTTTGGGAAATAATGGTAGAGAATATCTTTACAACAAAATGAATTATCTGTAGGGGGGAGATGATGTGGAGCTGAATAATACCCCATGCCACTGATTCATCCCTTTATACGTAAAGGTGCGTGGAGGGATAACACCAAGGGTATCAAAATTCCAATTGAACATAATGGAGTGTAAAGGGATGTGAATCATGATACCCATATTTAGGGAATAATGGGGGTGGAACAACGATGGATGATAATTGTTGATTGTGTTCAAAACATAGTATCCATATCGTGTGACCTGAAATGGAATCAATAAGAGAGGGTCGGTCGCTGACCAAATTCACTACAATAGACCTATCTCATAATTTTTTTTTCAAAATCCTCTGGGATATTGGCCCAAAGTGGTAGGTGATCCATAAGGCCAAACATCCATAAAAATTGGGGGTCCTTTCAGATGGAAAATATGATGGAAACCCAAATAATGGGAAATGTGAAGCATTAAAATGGTTGAAAGTGTGTCCATGTATAATCCTACACTCAAGGTCCTAAATAATAATGCATATAAGCATGTTGGTGGGGCATAATTGAGTTAGAGAAGTCCAAAAAATAACAGTTGAATGGATGTATGAACCTGGGGCTGGACCCAAAGAATAAATTCCTAGGTGTTCCTACATATCCCCTGAGGATGGGAATCAAGCCAGACGTAGTCCTTGAATGTTGTGAAGTTTAACATCATGTGGTAAAGAAGCGAGTGAACATGGAAGGGAGATCCCTGAAAGGAATTACATGGAATTTATATTATAAACCCAACGTGAATGAGGAACAATGAATCCCCCCCACACACAATGTTTTTCCAACAATGTTTGGGCTAAGGGGCCAGAAAGAAGGCAACATTGGAGGATCCTGGAGCTAAACCCAAAGACGAAATGTTTGGGTGTTTCTACATATCCCATGAGTATGGGAATCAAGCCATACGTTTCTCATGAAATTTCATGGTATGATACCAATAACAGGAGTAATAATATTGTGCACGTTTAACCCTTGCACTAAAAGAAGCATCACTTGATGGATCTTGTTTATTCTTTAGTGCGGGTGTGTTTTTTGGAGCCACAAACCCAGAATGAAGAATATGGGAATCTCTTTAGGAAGCAACCCATATGTGGTCCTTGAAAAACAACATGGTGGATGACAGATTCCAATCATGATGCCCTCTCAAGCAAGGATATCACAATGGGGTGTTGATTATTTTGTCATGTGGTCAGGATTATAGTTCCATAGATTACGGTTGTATGACTGGGAGAACCCATGAACTTTAATGTCATGCGGAAAATAAAAAACAGTTTAATGTCATGTGGGATGGGGAAACATAGTTTAATGTCATATGGTTTGGACTCATATGGAAGAATGAGGTTTTAAAGGGAATGCACATTTTGTGATAAATCATATCGGATGTGAATGAAGAAAAAAAATTCACCACACGCAATCCCAGGGGGGACCTTAGTCCATGTGGCCAAAAATGATTGTGGGGTCTAGGGCTGGACACGAAGACAAAATTTCTGTGTGTTCCTATATATCCCATGATGATGGGAATCAAGCCATACATAGTACTTGAATTTCATGTATTTTATATTTATGCAATAAGGACGTAAGGAAAAGAGGATGGAGATCTCTTGAGAGATGTATGTGGCGTGGTTATTGCAAACCTGACATGAATGAGGACATAAGTACACACCACATCACAAACCCTTGGGTGATCTTAGGCGAAGGGGGTGGAAGGAAGGGATGGTTCCTATAAACCGGAGCTGGACTCGAGGACAAAAATGTCCGGGTGTTCCTACATATCCCATGAGGATGGGAAATGAAGCAATAAGTAGTTCTGAAAATTTTGTGTAGTTTAACATCAGGTGATAAGGATGTAGAAAGAGTTATCTCAAAGTGGAATGTGTATGTCATGGAAATATAACCTGATTTCAATGAGTACATAATCCCAAATATTCCATACCATTCAAAGTTCCAAGAGAGAAATCAAGCCAAGGGGCCAAGATAAGGAATATATGAATCAGGCTAGACCCAAATTAGAAATGTCTAGGAATTTCTACGTATCCCGTAAGGATGAAAATCAAGCCATATGTAGTTATGGAAATATCATGTAGTTTAATGTCATGTGATAAGGAAGGGGAATAAAAGATGTTCTAGAAGGGGGGAAACTTGATGCGTCCATTGTAAAACTGATGTGGATGAGGACTAAAGAAGTCCCCATTACACTATATGAAATCCCTCTAATAGAACTAAACTCAAGGGGGGAAGAATATTTTTTTTGGATGGACCTGAAGATGAAATGTTCAGACGTTCTGGCATATCCCATAAGGATGGGAATCAATCAATACATAGTTATGAAAATGTCATGCTATTTATCATCGTGCGATAATGACTTAGAAAGGAGGCGTGTCTCAAGGGGATGTGTGTGGCATGGAAAAAATTTCCCGACGTGAATGAGGAAACAGATTTTGTACCACACCACACAATCCTATGATAGAACTTGGGTATAGAGGCTAGAAAGGTTGAGGGACCTGAGGATAGGCCACAGATGTATGGTTCGGGTTTTGTTACGTATCCCATAAGGATGATAATCAAGCCATATGTAGTTCTAAAATTTTGTGTTGCTTAACATCACGCGATAAGGATGTAGAATTCTTTAATTTAAAGTTGTAGAACTCAGACCATAGATTCCCAATTTAATGGCGTGTGCATGGGACAGAAGGAAAAAAGTTGAATCATTGTGCCCATCATTTAGCAGATCAGGGGGACAGAAATAATGATTGAGGATAACCACTGACCATGTTCACAACACAGTATCCAACTCATGTGACCTGGAATGGGAACAAACAATTGAGCATCGACCACTAACCATATTTGCAATGCGAGACATGTGTCTAATTATCATTTGGGATCCTTTAGAATGTTGGCCTCAAACAGTAGGCTTTCCAAGGTGGCATGAGAACAGGCTACTAAAGGGGTCCATTCAAATGTGAAATATGATAGGGACACAAATGATGGGATGCATGAAATTTGGTGGTACCTTTTAAGTTTAATGTCTTATGGTAAGGATGAGAGAGATCTTATTTTAAGGTTGTAGAGCTTGGACCAAAGGATTTATTCATCTTTCATAGTTTATCATCATGCTGGATTAAAAGGGATCTATGTTTAAGGTCATAGAGGTCAGACAATAGATGCCCAGTTTAATGTTATGTGCATGGGACAAAAGGGAAGAAAAAGGTAAATCACCAGACCCATCATTTGGGACATCATGGGGACAAAAATAATGATTTTGGATAACTACTAACCATGTTCACAACACAGTATCCATCTCATGTAACATGGAATGTGAAAAAACAATTGATCATTGACCACTAAAAATAATCACAATGTTGGACTTGTGTCAAATTATCATTTGAGATCCCCCGGTATGTTGTCCCTAAAGGGTAGGTGGGCCAAGGTGGCATGATACCAGGCCTCTAGGGGGGTCCTTTCGGATGTGAAAAATGATGGAGATACAAATGATGGGACACATGAAGTGTGGTGGTACCCATTTTTTTAACTTCTTGTGGTAAGGATGAGGGAGATATTTGTTTAAGGTTGTAGAGATTAGACCATGAGGTGTACTCACCATTCGTAGTTTATCATCATTCATGATGAAAGGGATCTTAGTTTAAGGTCGTAGAGCTCAGACCACTTATAGTATAACACCTTGCAGGATGAGGATGCGCATTTTAACCTCCTCCAGGATAGATATTCCATTAAGTGAAGTACTAATTGAGGAATTTGGCATTTTTTGGAGGAGTAATACGCTAACAATTCATAGTGACCAGAGAGTATTCACTATTGGGGTAAAACTTATGAATGAAATATGGTCCCTCCCATTTGGGCACTAGCTTTGGTGGCTTCCTGACGGGATTCATTAGCATTCTCAGGAACAATACCGCATCACCTTGTAAGAAATAGAAGAGGTGAAATTTCTTTTTGAAAGACCTATTTATCTTGTTCTGATTCCTCTCTATATTGTGCAAGGCATGAATACTGTTCTCATAATGTTATTATAGTTCAGCTGGATAGATTTCAGCTAAATTTTCTAGTCCATACTGATCATAGATGGCATTTTGTTTTGATTGTAACTAAATATCAATAACTAGGATTTTATTTTTTCCATACAAGAGGTATAGGGAGTCACCTTGGTGGAATTATGAGTCCTCATTCGGTAATCCCAGAGAGCATTGGGGAGTTTGTCCGGACAACTATTTTTGTTCTGACCAACCATCTTCTGCATGATGATAGGGAGTATTTTTTTGAATGCCTCAATCTTCCCATTTTGTTGCACAAGATAGTGAGAGGTATGATTATAATGGATATTGTAAATGGAATATATTTTCTTTAGATTGGCTTCCCAGAACATGGTGCCATTATCTATGAGAATGGTGTGAGGGACTCTAAATCGGTAGATGACATTGGAGACCATGAAAAAAACTATGGAATAGGCCTTAACATCCTTGAGAAGAACTTCCACTACCCAGTTAGAAAAGAAATATATAGTGGTCATGATGAACCTGCACTGGGGATCTGTTGATAGCGGGTATGGTCCCACTACATCAAGTCCCTAGACCGCATAGGGCCAAGAGTACTTGGTAGTATGGAGAGGCTCGGGCGGCCGATTCACAAAATTAGCATATATCTATAATGAATGGAACCTCTTGGAAAACTCTATATAGTTACATCTCATGGTAGGCCAAAAATAACCCAATCGTTGGATCTGATAAGAATATTTCAACAATTCCTGATGAGCCCTATAGGAACCGGCATGAACATCCTGCATAACATAAGAAATATAATCTACTTGAATTCACTGGAGGAGAATCCAATAAAACCCATATTTTTAGAGGATCTAATCAAGGATTGGATAACTTTAGGGGTGAACTGCACTTTTCACCATCATATTCACTCACATTCAGCTCAACCTGTCAGGATATTATCATACTGGAGATACATTCTAAATATAGTCATCTAATCAGGGGTCTCCCCCAATACTATGGAAAGGGTACCTAGAGGTCTCGATGTAGATGCATCAATGGTAAGGTGGGTTACATATGGGATAATATAATTATTAGGAGTGACTGGAGTAATGAATCTTCAATGAACCCCATGGATAATAAAATCATCCTTATCCGACTCCACAAGAGATGAATAAAGGTTGTCTAGGGCATCAACTTAACCATTATGTGATTTAGGTATACGAGTAACTTCTGGCCGAGAAGTGAATGGTTCTATAAAATGGTTAGTATGCTCTAATAGAGGTATGATTTTCAGCTTCTAGATGACGTAGTCACCATTGATCTGCTTGATGACCAGTTTGGAGTCCCCTTTCACATGCAGGTGGGGAACATAAATCTCGAGGGCCAGTTTGATACCAGTTATGAGAGCCTAGTACTCTGCGTCGAGGAGCATTCAGCTGAGCTATTATAAAATTTTATATGTTCCCTCAATATTATTTAGTTCAATAAGGGTGTTGAGGGACCATTCGAGAGTAGTAACATAGAGGACCCGTGGATTTCTAGAAAAGGGCAGAATCAGAATCGAAGGCTGTAGCAGGTATTGCATGATTTCCTCATAAGAATTATAACACTCCTCATCCCACTGATACACAGAACCATTCTTTATGTGATGGGAAAAGGTATTAATCTCTTTTACCAGATTTGCGATGAATCGTTGAATGTAGGATAAGTGTCCTTGAAAGCCTTAGAGCCCCTGAATATTTATAAGAGATGACATCTAACTGATGGCCTTGATATTTTCTAAATTGATCTCAAAGCCATTGTATCCGAAAATGAAGCTGAGGAAATTTTTAAAGGTGTATACAAAGGCACACTTCAAGGGATTCACCTTCAGATGGAGGGAATTGAGTAAGTTTAACACTTTATCAAGATTCCTGAGATAGTCCTGACTCTAGAGAAATTTAACCACCAAATTGTCCTTATAGAATTCCACCAATGTCCTTAGGATCCTGTTTAATATGTGGTACATGGGTCACTTATAGGTGGAACTAGAATCCTTTAGACCAAAAGGCATTACCTGGTAAAATAATGTACCTTGTGGCGCCCTGAAGGTGGAAGACTATTCATCCTCAGGGACCATTCATATTTGATTTTATCTGGAATACCCATGCATGAAGGAAAGATCCTGGATCCCAGCGGTGGTTTCAATCAATTCTTTTTTTTAGGAAGGGGAAAATCATCCTTCAGACAATGACAGTTGAGATCCTGGAAGTCTATGCATACTCTGATCATCCTATTCATCTTCCTAAAGGGCATAATGTTGGCCAACCATCTAGGGTATTGGACCTCCATGATGAAGTTGGCTTTGATGAGATTATCATCACTGGCCATGAACATGGCACCATGATAGGGGTTAATCATTCTAGGAGGATATTTGAACCCACAGTGATTTTTTAGGAGACCGAGATGGTGGATGGCGACCTGAGGATCAAGCCATGTAATCTCATCTTAACTCATGTAAAATACATCACAATACTACCTTAGGAAATCAACATATCATTGTTTCTCTTCTATAGCAATATCAATACTAACCAGTGTTGGTTTCAGATCCATCTCGGTATCAAGGTTCACATTTACCAATTCATCAACCATAGTGGAGTCACCATCTTTGAATGTGGGAGGGGAATCTTCCAAATTTTCATCTTTATAAATAGTGAACGTATCATTAGCATGAGGCAGCTCCTCTGAGTCAAAAAATACTAGAGTAGCACTGGTTCCAGCTTGATCATCAGTGGAAACCTCATCGGGGGACTCCTGCACTGCTGAAATCATGGAAAAGAAAGTTGTCAACCCAATACCATCAAGCCTTCAATCCAAGGGGCCATGCTTGATAACATCAAAGCAATAGTGGTGTGTCAGTTTTAGTGGGTTTATCATAGGCCGATGAAACAAGAATGCATGATGTATTGACATTGCGATGGGGCGGACATCCCGATACCTTATAGGGGTAAGGGGCTCTGGGATTACCCAAGCCTGATTTTTCTATGAATATTAGGTGATCACACTGTGTTACATAGAATTGAGAATTCACTTCCCACTCATTCCAAAGACAACAAATCATTACCCCATGTTCGGAGTTTTGGCCTCCAATAAGTGAATCGGGAAAATATATGTGTCATCTAGGTCATTCCATGGTTTGGTTGTAGTTGTATCATGCACAAAATCATTAGCTTGGATATTCTTGTCTGTTATCTTATAAGAGTTGGAATTCAGGTATCAGGATTCACAAGTGGAAAAGGGAGATGCATCACCTTGAGGTTATCTTACTCAACCAATAAGGGAATACTTAAGGCATTGGTGATATGGGGAAGGGACTACCACATGTAGGTGGTGCCATGGTCTACCCATCAAAAAATTATAATCGATGTTTTATGAGACCACCATGAACATATTACTGGAAACTAGGTCATCGTGAAGATCTTATCAATTGGTGTCTGCTCCGTCTGGTCATAACACTAAATATTTAGGTTAGAGGGACCTAGATATGTTTCAGATAGTCCCATCATGCAGAGTATTTGTGTTGGGATAAGGTTTATCCTATATCCCTTGTTGACTAGACAATAGCAAACCTCCATGCCATTGAACTGGACAGTGATGTACAATGGGAGTATGGTCCCCTGTATAGGAGAACCTTCACCTTCTCCAGTGAATGATATGGTGACCTGACATTCCACATGCTTGAATATTCCATCATGGAAGGATTATGTGGATACTACTTCTATCTAATACTATAGGGGGCTTCTTAATGCCTCATCAATGGATTAAAACATATATGCTGATTGGAGGAGAGTCTCTAGGATAAAGAGCCTTGCAGGAATGCTTGAAGGATGCTTGAGTAAATCATATTTCTGTGAAAGACATACAATTCTGCTGAGAGTATGTCAGTCTATGGTAGGAGGTATGACAGGCGCTACTGGTTGAACTGGTGGATTATGTCTGGTACTAGGAATGTCCTGCTACTCACTTGTCACACAGCGTAGAGTGGCTATCGGCTGATATCCAGATGACTGAGGTCCATCAACATTGGAACATTTTTGATCATATCATGGTCATGGTGGCTCTTCTTGATCACATAGTAAAAATGATGGTGGATGTGGATCTGATGAAACAAGGTGAGAAGGCTGGGCAGGCTAAGCTCTACGTTGGGCCTATTGTATGGTCTCAGTGGTGTGCACAGCATGGTTTTATAAACTAACTGATGCATTCTGGATATTCACATAGTCATAGATCTGTCAACACTAGCATCGACTGGGGACGTTGGGAGGGTCCACTAGGCATTCATTGTCAACATGAATCATGTAAGGGTTTACCAGCTCGATGATATTGATCAATGTGTGCACTTGGTAATCACTTAGATAATCCTCCATTAATGGGATGATTCATGAGAAATCCCCATCTTCTATGTTATGAAATTTGTGAGAGTATGGGATAGATTTTGCCCAAGTGGAGGGATTATTCTCCAATTTCATCATTGATGTTTGTTCCCCTGAGAGGACCAAGGCTTAGATGTTGATACAGAGGTAGTAGCTGAAGGTAGTGAATCAACTTATGAAGGCTCGGACTGATTCCAATGTCCCTAGATAATACCATTGGAATTGGAGACTACCTTGATAGGCATTCGGTCGTCATATTTTTGAGACATAAAGTCAGAAACCTGCTTCCTTTCACTATCACTATTGCTGTCAGGCTTTATAAACACACATTCCACATGTTCTAAGGAAAGACCCACCCTGACTATGTTTTTATAAACCTGGTGTTAGAGATAGTAATTAATCATATATCACATCATGAGGGTGTTCCCATAAAACAGGTGATAGAGGATGTAATTGAAGAAATTAGTGAGATTCACCTCTCTGGGTATCTTGAATTCTAAAAACCATAGGATTCCCCAGCCCAAAGAGATTCAAAAATAACCATTACCCAGACACTCATTAAATGATTAGGTTTGGTTCCTCTGATTTAGTAAAGGAGCCCTGGGAGCCTATCCCTAACAAGCGGCTGGAAGAGCTTGTCGAGGAGGTGTAACCTAATTATCTCTCCTATGTGGCGGCGGCACATTATGTGAGGGTGCCTTCCAATTCTTAGGTGGGTGCTACTAAGATTGAGGTTACACCTGAGGTGGTGGATTTCGGTGAATATGTTGAGGTGGCTCTACTAGTAACAATTACAGATTCCTTGGGGACTCTATTTGCACTATCGTGGCAGTCATGGCCTTGGAAGCTCTTCTTGTAGAAGCTCCAGGAGGTGATGGAAGTGCCTACTTGGCTTGTAGTAAGGCTTCCTCTAAACAATGATTTTTGTCATAGAAATCCCGAAAACCACTTCGGAAGTTATGAGTAATGATATAATGGACCATTTTGCTCTTCACATTCCCCATACACATTATTAGCAGTTGCTACTAGTTTATTAGAATATCAATGGAATATGTGAGTCCCTTTCACATGGAGACAAAGTCTATGATGTTCTCATCAAGCCTCTTCTTGCACTTGATGTGGTCACCAATACATATCTTCTGGATTGTGGAGCTGAACTGGTAGAGAAACAGCCTACAAAGATCCTCCCAAACAACTATTGACCCAATGAGTAGCTAGATCTACCAAACAAATGTGGGCCCTTCTAGTGTCTGTATGAAAAACTAGATCTAGGTGGCCTCCTACGGCAATGGAGTTCCCAATATGGATCCACACATTGAAATAAAGTGGGCCAGATGCTGCATCAGATCGCTCATACCATTAAAGGGGGAGAATTTAGGGTTTCCAAAACATGGTGGTGCTGGAATATCATCTAACCATCCCTGGATATGGACTTCCATCAGGTGGGATATCCACCTATCGAGTTTATAGGGCCTTGAGGTGAGAAATATGATTTTCCATTGTGTTATCTAGAGGAGGATCCTGATCATGAAGAGGGTCCCTGACCACCAATGTGTTGTTAGGTTCTTTGACATGGTAAACAAGCCTAGTAGAACGTGGGGAGATTGGAGGAATTTCATGAGGAGATGGGGGAATAACCTATAGAGTGGATTGTGGGACCTGTACAGTATCTAGCAGAACCTGATCTGAGTCCTGAGAAAGGTTTTCACATAATTTAGGCAGATTGGGTGATGCATATCATGATTTATATCCATAAACACCGGCCTCTCTCCTATCTTGATAGGAAGAGTGTTCGAGATCACCAAAATGAAACTCATTGGGAGGAGGTTGTACCTTCCCTATCCCCAAATTCCCTAGTCGATGATTACCATAATCTAGGCATCATTCCAAAGCATGCTTGATGAGGATCTCTTCAACCATCTTTTTTTGTTCATCATTCTTTTTACACAATTCCACCTTTTGAGGGTCATCTTTCGTCTTTTTCACTAAGCCATATGAGTTGGAGGGTTTTTCCGTCCCCATTTTCTATTTTCCTTTGTTGGGGTCTTGGCTGATTGTCAATGACTCAGAAGGTGCATGAAGAAAAATAAAAGTTCGTTGATGGTGATTATGGATGAATTTAAGATATTCCATGTGTTTTACTACCCTAGCAGGCTATTCCTCTTCTCCAGGACTTGTGATAGTGCCCCCTCTAGGTATATATTAGGAACAACCATATTCACTGTGATGACTCCTGGAGGAATATCCTCGATATCACCAGGTAAACCAGGCTGGTGTAGGATTGTACTGAAATTTAGGGCATCATACTTCCATCATCCATGGATTAGGACATGCGGGGAATCCACTTTAATAACTTTGTAGAGCACATTGAAGCTTGTTATGCATTGTTGCTGGAGGGTCTGATAATAACCAAGTGATGTGGGTGGATAAGAAATAGGAATCAAGGCCAACTCAACCAGGCAGCCTTACTGGCCATTGTCATCATAGTCATCCCAGCTCTTGGGGTAATCTAAAAACTAACAATGGAAATAGAAATGTGTCATCCCTATGGTTTGGTGTAGGCACATAACCTCATGCTAGGTAAGGGAATCCAAAATGTAAGTTTGCAGTTTTAATTAGACAAAACATCATATGGAAATGGTCTGATGCGAGGATTTCTCACAAAAATCTCGGCTTGGACTCAGGATATTGTCCTTGATTTCCCCACTTTTCAGCTGGAGGTGGTTCTGGGACCGGTTACGTCACTGAAGCAGACCATTGAGGTAGTATAAGAGCTGGTGGAGAGTATGATGTGCAAGCTGGAAAGCCTCCGCATCTTGGTCTATCTGCTGAAGAATGTGCTAATTGAAACACCACATCCCTATAATATGGGAAAATGACCACTACTTCTCACGTAGGGGTTGCGTCCATTGGAGGGGGGTAATTCTATTTCTTATCCTCTATTGTACCACAAAAAAACTCCCAATGTTCTCTTGTTGAGGTAGTGAATGATCATGTTGATGATAAAGAGTATTGCATATCCAGGCCCCAGAAAGGGGAAAAATATTCCTCCCCCTGTATGTATCTTCATAAGGATGATGGGATCTAGTGGTCCACACTTTCTGGAAGGATGGGGATGATACACCTTGTTCCTACCTCATCCCCCAATACAGAGGATCAAGGTAATTGTCCCACCATCAAATCACACTCCGCTTCTAAATCTGAAAAGTGGGTGGGTATGATTGTGGTTTAAGGCTTCTCAGGATTCTTCTTCTAGTGGAAATGAACCACCCTCCTACCTTGAGATGTTTCTTTAGTTTAGGGTAGACTTTTTACATTGGGAAGACATCCTCTTGGGTTGGTTCTGAAGTGGGTAGGACATCTTCTTTGAAACACGATGGTGTGAGGAACACCTAGTCAAATTTCAAATGGAACACGGGGAGGACCTCTGTGATTGAGGGTACTTTAGAGAGAAGAACCTCTATTGGAGCTAGAAATAACATGGGGAGGTCCTCCATGGTGGTCGTCTGTAGCACGGGGAGGACCTTCATGTCAACTTGCTCTGGTAGTTGTGGTACGATAAGGGACATTGTTCTTACCATTCTAGATATGAGAAAGACCTTCATGATAACCGTCGATGATGAAGGGATGTCCTCTACTAGAGTTGGTGAGAACATGGTGAGGATCTCCATGAAGGTAGGTTACAAGGAAAGAAAGATCCTCACATTGGTAACCTAGTTAGAAGGGGACATTCTCATATGTGAGACCAAGGGCATAGGGATGACCTTTATGTTGAGAATCAATAAGATGGTGAGGACCTCCTCCTGGGTGGATGATGGTGTCATGGGGAGTACCTCTATGCTAGATGTGGGAGTAGGGAGTACCTTCACTCTATCTGATGATGGTACATGGAGGACCTCCATAATGGCCATCATCATCACGGATCAGCCCACAACGGTTGTTGCCTGCACTATTGACTAGGGAGGACCACTCAACCTGCTTGTGAGGTGACTGGTTCCTCACTCCAGACTAGGTATAGAAATTCCCCTACTCTAGGATAGGGAAGTCCCCATACACTAGGACAATAATGGGGGTCCAATAACATGCTCTAGTGGTTGATCAGTCCATAGGAAATGTGAAATATGATGCCCCCTGGAGGGAATATTCATGATCATGCACCTAATGTTGACGTCAAGTCGAAAATATAGGGTCGGTTGTTCAGGGGTATGGACCACTAGCTCCTCAGTCTGTGGGACTGGCTAGTGACACTAACACGATCAGGTTGGAGCCCGCCTCGACAGCTCACTCACTGAAGTTCTAGCCGACCAAAATCAAACATCCTTTACTTCATTCACATAAGGGAGGTAATCATAACAGCAGTCTAGGGATAGGCTTTTTAAGCTATTTAACATATGAGTGGGGAGAAATGGCTCCCTGTACAACCCTTGGAAGAGGTGGAACAAACATGGCATGAATGTCTCCATCTCGTGATGGGCCATGTACCTTGTTGAGATAACCCCCACCAGTTTGTATCAATGAACAATAGTATTGATCACCCTTAATTTAATAAATTAAAAGGGTGTGATGGGGCATGGGAACCTGGTAGTTGTGGTCATGGAAGTTGTCGCATAATATATGGAGTCATGTGGGACAACCACGTTGGCATTTCCTTAGCCCTTGCGTTAGTGGGAAGGATGTGATTGGGTTTCTATAGTTGTAACTTTAGTCCTATAATGTAGGAAAATTCATCCATTAGTACAAACAATAGGGAAGTGATTCCTCGTTCCCTAGCATCATTCAATCTTCCATGGTTGGATAGAAAGATCAACACTAATAGCATCCCAAAAAAAGGATGCCAAAAAATCAACTACACAAAATACTTGTGATTTTCATACTAGAACCACTATTTTATTGGGAGTACCTAGAACCATATAGATATATCGAGTGACACACTTATCTAATGATGTCTAGAATGAAAATAATATATATATTTAGGAGAATATATTCATTCTGGGTTCATCATTTTTGGATGCTTTCATCGGGGAATGCATCTGTCCATAGGGATGCGCTGGTTGTTTCGCCACATTCATGATTTCCAAAGGCGGGTGGCATCCATCACATATTCATATATTTTTAATACTTGATTGAAACATGATTATGGGATGTATGTCTCTCCTTCTAGAGATTTCTCCTCATAATTTGTTGCCTAGTTCGGGTCTCTCTTAAAGATTAATACATTGATTGTGAAACTCTTCCTAGTGTTATATAATTTTTGATGATAGTTAATTACAATACTTTTGTCAAAACATTACATGGGGTTAAGTCAGTGCACCAACCTTCAGTTAGGGTAGTAGTCACATTGGGCGTCACTGGTGTGTCTGGACGATGAAACACCCATACACCTGGATTTTTTCCCCTTATGATAGAGATTATATGGGGCGTAGAATCTTGAGGCATCCCATGTCGAGTGCATGGAATTTTATGTCATAGGCATGTATCTGAGATTTTCCTCATCTTCCCATGTTTAAAATAGGGTATACCATGGGTTTAACGTCTATTGGAGATAGATCGGATTGACCGGAACACTAATGACCACAGGTTAGATGGGTATATCCCATGGATGGAGCACCTGGAAGGATTACTAGATTGGTTGATCAAGACTCCCAATGAGGATGGATTCGAGGTGGTGTGTCCCATAGAGGTAAGGTATCACACTGTGAAGGAAGATATTGAAACCTCAAAGAGCATATCATAGGATGATTGGGTCCCAAAAAAGGGGACACCATGGTTTATCATTGTTTGGGATTGAGCCTCATAGAGGCTTCCTACATACCTTATATATAAGATAGGGATCAAAACCCACATAGATCGAGACATGATGGGGCTTACAGGTGGTTTGCAGCTCGGGTGCTAATAGGGAGAAATATGGTGAATGGACCTTACACATGGTTAGCTGCTTGAGGATGGCATGATTTCACTAGGACGTTCCAGCCTCGGTGGAATCAGGATGGATATGGATGGAGTGTCAAAGGATTGAATGAATGGGGATAGAACTGAGGGTCGGTGTAGAGGTGATTGTATTGGTCTTGAACCTCGAGGATTTTTCCTACGTAACCCTATTTCAGGGAATCAAATTCCTCATTTTTTTTATAGTGTGAGGTGATGAGTCATCGAAGGAGGAAGATCATGATAATGGGCACATGGATGGGACCTAAAGTAAGTAGAACCTCGAGGTTGGGGAATAACCTTCTCAAAACAAAAATGCTCAAGGGAGAGACCAGTATGGGACGTGAGTGATGAGATTGAACCTCAGGGAGGATTCTTACATACATTGATCAAAAAGGGATAAAATATCAAAGTCTATATAGTTCAAGATAGAGCATAGAATCAGGGTGTACAAAAACGGACATCAACCCGAAGACATCCTAGGGATTATGCATGGTTATCATCCCATATCAAGCGTAAAAAATCGTGGTTTGGGGAGTATGGATTGAGGGAAGGGCCTATGAATGGTTATCATCCCAAGAACTGGTCTAACACCACTAAGGGGAGGACCAAGGATGTGGGTCCCAACAAAGGGGGTGCTAATGTTTACTATTGTTTCAGGTTAAACCTCAGGGAGGAATCCTATATATCCTATCTAGGATATAGGGAAAAAACCCATGTAGTTAAATGGAATAAAATTTAGTGTCATTTGGTATGTAAATAGAATATAGTTTGATGTCATGTGGGATGAGGGTAATCTAGTGTGATGTGGTTGGGATAGATGGGTGATGGGATTGTACCTCGGGGAGGATTCCTACATACCTTTCTTGAAAAAGGGGAAATTATCAAAGTACACATATTTTGGTAGGAAGGGGGATGGGGATTACACACTATGGAAGACCAAATATGATTTCAGGGTCAATGCTTACTCAAATCCCACACGAGTCATGCTCGATGTGAGAAACAAGAGGCAACAAAGACCTAAAGATTGCATCGTGAAATGTGTGTCTATAAGGAATGGAGTAGGGATTATGCATGGTTAGCAGCCCAAAGAAATAAAGTTCAGGAATTACTCGAGGAGGGAATCTTGAGAAGGGGTCTAGATGTATGAGGAGGATATGGACACTTTACCCAGAACACCATATCATGTTGGTTTGGGGCTTAAGAAAAGACTTCCCGAGGAACACATTGAGACAAATCTTAGAGTGAGAGGGGAGTGAGAAGGTGCTGGTTCTCATCCCCTCATGGTCTCATTTGGACTTATCACTTATTCAATTATCACAATTTAACATCATATATTGTTGAAGTTAGTTCTTGGATATTTAACATCTTGATGCTTGGATAATGAGGATTTACTCCTCATCCCTAGGACATACATAACTGGTGCACATTAACCCTTGGGGAAGTGAAGGCACTAGAAATGTCGTGGAGAGACGGGGTTGTGGATTGATCCATTGAGGGGATCACATTATCATATCTATGAGAAGAATAAATAATCATTATTGTACTTATATGAAGAACCATGAGGCAAAAAAAATGCAGCATAACGAACTACCCAAGGGACATTGAAATCCCTTCGTACAATCCTACAGGGTCGCATAGAAGAAGGGTTTGAGAGGAAAGAGGCCTCATAGAGAAAGGTTTTGCAAATCATAGGGGTTCTCAAAGAATAGGGGCTCACAAATCATAAGGGCTCATCGAGCATAAGGGATGGTAGAGCAGCAGGGCTCGTAGAGCTCGGGGGCTCATAGAGCATTGTAACCCAGCTTAAGCATGCAATACACATGTATTTGAAAGGTTCTTTAAAAATCATGGGTGATTAGAAAAGTCCTAAGTACCAAAAGGGTTTTCCTTCATTTTTGATTAGCTATAGGCTCCATGATGGTCATCCCTCCATGAAGAGGGGGTAAATTTGAGTAAAGGGAAAGGGATTTCTCAATCCTGAAGTACCTCAGATGATTCATTTTTCTAATGGTTTGTAAAGCAATGGGTTCGTCATGATTTGAGATCATCAAAGGAGAATGCTCAGGGTATTGGTCTATTTGGGGTAGGGGGAGCTGAGTATTTATAGGCACCAGGCAGGTGTGAAGGGAGGAGGACCCACCACAAAGTAATTCATGCTCCACGATTGAAAGAAGACTCCATCATGTTTCTCGTAATCATAGATTCGATCATCACTCCCTCCACAGCGATCATAGGGAATTTTGGCTTCCCTCATGTTTTTTTGACCATGGAGTCATATGTCATTACCTCCATGACACTTGTAGAGCACTCCAGTTTTGGTCAATTTCATCATAACCACAAAAACATCTATCACTTTTCTCTATAGCGGGTGTAGAGAAGGCCTCCACATTATGGCGTACCCAATTCTATAGTTATTTTTGAAGAAGCCTTTTGGCATCATTTTTGTGGCCAATTTTTATTTTTTTCAAGGCATGGATTTTGGCACCAATAGTGTGTATAAACAAACACTCTATGTTGAGATAGAAAAATAATAATTAATTAATTTTGGAAATATAATGAATCCATGTGTTAAGGAAACAAAAATCAATGAATCCAAAATAATTATAGATAAGATCATAGTATAAGATATCCTTGGTAAAAGGAAGAGTGTTTTATACCCAAGAACATTTCTATGAATACTTGTATCTATGAATAATCTTGATATACACAATCTAATATATGTCATGAAAGAATAATATTTAAATCCCTACTATAAAATATTTCCTAAAGGATACCATTAAAAAATAAAATATCAAAAAATTGATTCATCCACATAAATAATCTTCACATATAATCTATCATTCAATATCACATACAACATTAGTATCTAGTAATAGATAACCACACATTTCTGTGAAATTTTTATCAGTTATGGGGGTACCATATTCTAAGGAGGAAATCTCATATCCAAACACATAAGGAAATACCTACCTATATAGGTGGATGAAAGTTTCCCTAGAACTGGTATACTAATATAGGGTTATTGACTCTTCCTAAAGTATTTTTGAATACAAACCTCATAGTGATCATGATTGAATTAATTTATTTCTCAAATAGACTACCCATTAAATATGAATACTATTCCCGATCCCAAAATATTACAGGAATGTTCCATACTCCACTTAAAAAATGGATTACACATGTACAATTATATTATTGTCTCATATTGGTTACAAACATCATTTTAGTACCATAAATATATCATATATACAGAAATTGTCTCCATAATTAAATTGGATAATAATTATTCCATTAAATCCTGGAAGCAACCCCAATTATTGATAATTCACAAACTAGTGCCATATACTTGAAAATATTCCAATAATTCATTTTTAAGGTATTAATTATGGAACCTATGGATTAATATATAAGATTTACAATAAACTACATAGTAAAAAACATAGAAGACTCAAATTTAGCCATTTATACGAAATTGTTTTCCAATTATATAAAATGTCTACGTAAATGGCATGTATCTTTATAGTACTCTCAATTTTGGGACCATTTTTTAGTTGGTTTGAATATTTTGAACATGATAAACCTATTTGGATAACAATACATGATATGTGATATGTAGCCACATGAAATATCAAAATTATAAAAATTGAAAACTACTACACCACAGTGTACTAACATGCATGACATGTTAGAAGATGGACTATATACCAATGTTAGAAAAACATATATCTAAAAAAACAATGAACCATCATTCATTTATTTTACCTAAAATATCCCCACTCTCGGAAGGGACTCATACATTGACACCCTTGATGTGCATAAGGTTTATCATCATCCCATTTCCCAAGATCTCACTACTAATTTGTTGTTATAATTATAGCCTATCATTACCAATGTATCATACCTTTCCTAGATTCATTGACAATCCATTGAAAATACTGCAATCCACCTGAATTCACCTAGATACCCCACATCACTACCCTACATAGATCCTACTCCCACTTTCATTACATTTTTTTATCATGCTATCCCAAACATACATCATTTTTATGATATGGTACATTTATAGTAAAATGAGGCATGGAGGTTGTAAGTGGAATACATATCACAAATTTCCTCATGGATAATCATGAAATTCATAGAATATGTGATGAATAAAAAATAACTTGGTTATAACTAAAAATTTTCAGTTTAAGGGTTATTTCATAGAGAATGACACATCAAAATTCATTAAGGTCACACAATATCAAACAATATGGTTAACATAATATATAGTTAATTATACATCAAATGAAATTATCATATAGAAAACTAAATATATAATTAATTTTCAATTACTCAATGAATAATGTATTTACCAACTAACCATGAATATATAAACCTAATTAACTGATGGATAATAATCTTCCTTTTTTTCCAAATAAAATATGTTCATTTTTTTCTTTATTAATTTATCTTCAATGTTAATGTTATGAAAATTTTTGAGAGTTTGGTTAGGTGAAGTGGAATCAGAGATCAAGGAAATTCCATATGATTAAATCTTAACCTCAATTATGTAAAAACCAATTATTCTCAATTTTAATCACTAATTAAACCCTTCCATGATATGTTTCTCCATGTGATATTAACCTCACCACCATAATCAAATTTTCCCCATATTACATCATCTCTAATTTCTCTATAATTTACCATTTAATCTAAAAAATATTAAATGGGGGATTATATTTGATATCATTTTTCTTATATGGTGTTTCATTTAATGAATTGAATATGAAAGGTTCATTTACCAACATATATATTCAATACTTTTGCCTCTCCAAAATAAAACACCCTATTCCAAGCACTTATTCTATGTTATAACTTTCATCTGATATTTTTTTAATAGAGAAAATATGTGTGATATTGGGATAGAAATTTATTTATAGAATATATATTAAATATAACATAAAAGTTTACCAGATCAAAATATTAAAAAAAATAGCCCAATGGAAAACCCCACATTATGAACTCAATTAAACTATCAAGGCTTTTAATCCTCCAAAATTAGATAGCTCATGATACTTCTCACATAGGATCACGTATTTATTTATGGTGAGGATAGAACTCATGTTGATGTGTGTGTCATATACCTACAAATGTTTAGGTACTCTATGAACACGGAACATATACATTAGAGGGGTTTCAATTAATTGATATTATATGTTTTTAAATGTCACTGGTCATTTACTTTCTCACACCCTTGATTTTTCTTATTTCAACGTCAAGAAAGCCCTTACTAGAGAGTTATTTTGAATTATAATAAACTTTTAAAATAAATAAATAAAAACCATTATATCAAAATATCATACATTCACATGGCATGATAAAAACCATGAAGAGTCAACTTCATCGTGATGGTGTTTTTTATACATGATCACCACCATGAAGAGTACGACACTCCTACCATTTTAATAAAAAAACAAATGATGATTCAAATAAACCATAAAACCATATAAACCCTTTGAATTGGTTTATTATAAAAATGATTCACACCCTCACATTATGTGCTCCTGGAAAGAAGATTATTTAGGTCTATTTTAATTCCATGTCACTACATGATTAGGCGTACCTACCAATTCCACAATCACCAAACTTATACACATTGGTGACATTAATATCACTATTTCCCCTACTATTAGTAAAATAATCAACTCCACACAGCCAATTACTATTTTAACCAAACTCAAAACTATAACATACGTCATCAAGTTATAGTCTCTATTTTTGAAATAGAAAGATGAGTATATCAGTGAGAAACAGTAATATCCTAAAACAACCATCCAATTTACCTTTATCTCACCACTGTTTCATTTTTCACTATTTAAGGTAGATATTAATGGAAATTTTTAATATTCATACATTATTAGATACTAATAATATGATAACACCTATAAAATCAATTATCTAATAGTAAAATCCTTAAAAAATCATATTTTAAATAAAAGATAATTTCATTACATAATAAATATAAATTCCCAAATTTGGTGAACACCACCATTATTCTATACCCTTAAGCATGATCATTACTTAAATTTTCTAACTATGAAATTGAATGTGAGTCCTACATGAAAAATACTAATCTTACCAAAACGTGAGATGAAATAAACCCCACTATTTTCAAAAACCATCAATTAAACTACTAAAAAATATATAAATGAATTAGTCAAAAATAATATTTACATGACTAGAACTCCAAAAAATTTCTTCACATTAGGGACAATCATTATAAATAAATTATATGATACAATAAATTGAGGCTAGATTATCATAAATTAACTCAAACCACTACACACACAGAACCCCACAAGGGCTTCAACGACCAGGCCACTAGTTAACTTTTACCACCACAAAAGAGACATTGAATCTAGATTATATAGAAATATATTGATATACACCCAAAAAAGCATAGAATTATTTAATCCATAACGCTTACATAGAGTGTTTACAATAAAACTAATTCTATTGACGTAATCCATTAAAAAATCTAAATAATCTATGTCAATCACCTTGTGCCTCTGTTTAGCATGGGGTGACAATAATTAAGTATACAACCATCAATTCACTAATTTCATTTACTAGAAAGGGTGTTCCTTTACACCAATAGTGTCACATGGACTTCATAATCCTCATGATTGCACCCATATGGATCCCATGGAAAATATATAACACAATACCAAAGATGTTACACTATGACTAATGAAACCATCGTCCAATAGGTTTCCCAACCACTTTGTCAATTACCAAGGAAATAAAGTGTAATCTGAATAATTATAGAATATATAGGCATAGAATATGATGGAAAATGATAGGGAAATAAATTATTTAAATATGGAAACCCTCATATCCATACTATTGGTCTAACTCTCCATTATGGGGACTCTAAGAAAAATCCACTAGACTATGAAATACCGTAAAAACCTAGGAATTTTTGAACCATTCTTGGTATGGAATCATTATGACTCATACATAATTGGGGAATACCATATAATATCAATAAAATTAGAAAGAAATAATACACTATTAACTACAATAAAAATATAAATAACTACCACCTGAAGGACTCTATAGTCTAAGAAGTCATAATAATAACTACACATAAAAATTTAATTCCCAAAAAACATTATAGAGATGAAGGAATAGATCTTAAAAATATTTATAAGTATGAGTTTCAATAAAGATGATATAAATTATTAATCAACCAACTTTTGGAAACTATTTTACTAGAGAGTTATATTGCACTAATATATCTCTCACCCCATCAAATCGCACTAAACTTCTTACTGAGAACTACCTAGATGTTGGGTTAATTGATATCAATTAAACTATCATACATAGCTAGCTACTTCAACATCACCAACACATCTACCATAATCTATGACCTAGATGATTATTACGTTGACTATAGGATGGTTTATACTCAATATATTCATTATTTTTATGGTCAATTATCAAACCACTAGATTTCTCCATAAATACACAAAAACATTCCCAAACATTGGTGTACCACTTATAGGAAATTCTCAAATATTAAATGTTTTTTAGACTTTACTTTGATACATTTAAACATCTGTTTTTAAGTAATTATTGGATTTCTTGCTATTGAAATAGTTTTTCAATGGATATTTTCTAATTTTTGGTTATTTGGAATTGTTTAGTAGATTATTTGAAAATATTATTAAAATAATATTATTTATATATTAATTGAAATATATTTCTTATAATTTTCATGAGAATTTAATATCATAAAAACAATTTAAATTTTGAGTAAATTATTTTTTGAAAAATATTTATATAGTTTTTCAAAAAAAATGATTTTATGTTTGAAATTATTCCCTCAGAAATTTCTTTGCTCCTATTTCTTAATATATATTTTTCTGTAATCACATATTTTGAAATTTATGGATGAAATAATTTATTTTTATTTTATATTAATCATTCCACCCAAATTTCATATTCTCTTTTAGTAAGATATCATGAAGATATCATACCCATAAATAATGTTTCCACCAGTACCAACTGCCACATTATTAACTATCCAACCCATTTGTGATACCATTTCAATTCCCCCTGAAAAGAAACCATTTCTCTATTTCCATTCTATCCTATCAATTACATCTATGGACATAGTTAGATGATCTACCCCCATATGTCATAACTATACCTATCACAACACCTTTCTACCATCAATGTGTCTACCACCATCCCACCATATACTGGCACCATACACAGAGATCTATAATTTTATCCCCAATCCTACCATACTGCTATTACCACCATTCCAATATCTACCACTACTTATCTCTAATGTTGTGACCACTACATCCACCAAAAACACCACCTACACAGATTTTCCATGGGTAAACCAAACAACCCAAGCCTCTCATGTTGACGGTGTGGATGAACCAGAATAGTCCATATCTAAACAACTAATATTATAAGGCCCCAGCCTTAAACCTTACTTAATCTTGAGTTATTAAAAGTTTACACATTGATGATCTTTTTAGGTTTAGAGTTTTAGAGAATTAGATCATGAAACTTGCATTACACTCCACATTTAAACAAAGTGGTTATATAAAAGACAGTATTCATTCTTCCCATCAATGGAAAATTTTTTAAAATAAAACATGGATTCTTTCTTGACACATCCTTGACACTATCATCACACCATGTACCTTTCCCTTGACCTGTGAAAAACATTTCAAAAACATGGAATGAGCATAAAAATCTCAGTAAGGGTTATAAAAATATGGAAAAGAAACATGAGTTCATATATACATAAGAATGAAACCATACATTACCCATAAAACATAGGCACTTTAACATACCTCATAAAATCATGAATAAATCATATAAATCATAAGACATAAAGGTAACTTGAGGCATTCATAACATTCTTACGTAGGGAGTAACCCTCTTGGTTACGTTTGGAATACCCATCATAGTATATTCCCTAAATCTCTTCGTAGATACCTTAAAGCTTCACTGCTTCGCGTTACCCAACGCATTGGAGAGAGATATCGGGCTCACCCGCCCTTAGTTTATCATGGAACCACCCGTCTTCATAACAATTCCCACGAACCATAACATAATCTTATCACATAAAACATGCATAAAGGAAACATAACATTTCCACCTTTCAATAACAAGATATCAATACAACACATTGATATAAATACATTATGAAAACCATTTTAAATACCAAAATAAAAGAAAAGTAAAACATGGTATTTATTTTTCTTTTAATACGATGATATGGCTTGTAGAGGAAGCCGAAACTCAAATAATGGTCACAGCGGTGGAGAAGTCATTGTCGCCGCATACATACGACAAAAACATTCCCTTTTGTCATTTAGTAAAATGCTTCTTATAAAAATATTCCTTTTGGATAAACGTAAAATTCAATGGGGTTTATACACCGTATTAAAGAAGGTTGTGTATAAAACAGAATATGCCTCGATGAAAGGAGATTGAGACGAAGTTCCTTACAAAGACGGTATCCTTGGTTTAAGGATAACTCAATTACATAATTCTGTGTGACAAACGAATACACCAAATATAAGTGGATATTAAGTGTGAAATAATAAAAGGTCATTCACACATATTCAAAGTATGACATATTCAATAACTATATGTTGAACCCAAAGAAATAGAAATTGGGTTAAGAAGTTCCCTTGACAGCCTAACGACGTCACATCAAAATGAGTTGATGAGAGGTAAAAAAAGGTTATCTCATCACTTGGACATATAATTTACATCAATAAGGATATATGAGAACATATCCCAACATAACAATATGTAAATTAAAATACCCAACAAAATAAGTGTTTTAAAAAGTGGAGGGTGAAAGGTTCCCTTACCAACATGGGTATCTTTCGAAACAAACACCCCGTAAAAGAAGGACAATACAACATTGATGTAAATACTCAAAAATGAATGTATATTACACAATGAGTAAAAATAATAGATAGTGCATACACCACTAAAAGGACATTGTGTCAAACGTAGCATAAATCTCACGGGAATAAAAGTGAGATTAAAAATCGCTTACGAAAACTCGGCAGACTAACGACACCACAAAAATGGATTGATGAGATCAAATAGGGTCTCTCATCATATTAACATAAAGTTTAAAGAAATAGGAATATAATAGAACATCCCCAAACATAACAAAGAGGAGCTTAAAAGACGTTACATAAAGGAGAGTACTTAAAAAGAAAGAGAGAGGTTAAATCTCTTACGAAAATTCGGCAGCCTAACGGCGCCACTCAAAACTTACAAAATGGATTGATGAGAGAGAATAGGGTCTCTCATCATATGAAAATAAAAATTACAGTAATAGTAATATAAAATAACATCCCAATCACAATAAATATGATCTTAGAAGGAATGACATAAAATAGTGTACTTAAAAAGAAAGAGAGGAGAATGATCCCTTTCCTCAAGTCCAACTTGTCTTGTTCGTTTCATTATATTCCTGAATAATAAACTTTGGTCAATTAATAATTGACTATGTACATCCTTTATAGATTATTATTCAGTTCATATTACATATTATAATGTTATAATAATTGTTTAATAATGTTAGTTCATATCAGACATTTTGGCCGATGTTTGGTACTTGAGTCAAAAATGAACTTGTTTGAAAAAAGATTGCCCATGTAGTTATAAGAAAATAATTTCCAGAATATTATTAATGATTAAAATATCATATATATCCATTAAATATTCATTTCATACTATTCCATATAATTTGGTGATAAAAATGAAAAGCACCGTTCATGGAGACGGTAGGTCGTACGTACGCATGAATGCTACTTCCATTTCTACATTATATTTAATGGAATTAAAAAAATAATGATACATAATAGTATTTTAATTCCAGTATGGTATCATATATAATATAATTAAATATATCCTTTATATGTACCACATATGGTATTAACGAATCAAATCACTTTGAGGGGGCGGTAGTCCGCACTTCCTTAAATGAAGATATCGCGTTTACCAATAATGGAAACCATAAAGGTATGCCCAAAATGAAAAATACAGAAGCTTAAGGAAAATATAAAAATATTATATATCATATATAAATATAGTTTCATCTTAATGGCCACCTTTGAAGGTGTTAGAAGAATGTTGGACAATCATCGTTTCGGGAGGCAGAAATTCGCCATCCACAGAAACAGTATGTTCTTTAACCATTAGATGTAGGTGTGTGAAAGTGTATCTATAATACTTCTTATAAAAACATCCTATTATATTTATGATACTGGATTTTTTACAAAAAAATGAATAAAATGAGTTTAGGGGGTTGGAGAAGCAAAATAAAACAAAAGGACTCAAGTGAAGACATTACCTTAAAATCGGGTAACTCCCTTTTGTTTGAGCTCAAAGGCTTCCTTGGGAAGACTTCTGCCCAAAGTGAGTCTTCAAGGAGTACTAGAGGGAAGTTTAGAGACAAAATGGGCAGAGGTTGGCCGAGCCAAAGGCTTTGGGTGTGTGGGTAAGGAGGTAGAGGTGGGGGCCTTTTATAAGAGGAGATGAGGGGCACTCTTGGAAGGTAAAGAAAAGTCACTTTATTTTAAAATGGTATTCGGATTTAAGAGGTCCCACATTGATGTGTTTAGAGTATAAGGTGATAAGGGTTCGAAATACACTCATCCAATAGGTTTTGGACATGTTTAGGTCTTAGATATTACATTATCCTTCCATTTTATTTAAATCGATAAATAATGAGGTCATCGCTACATCATCATGATGTCATAAATAATTTAATTTATTTAATGTCTAAAAATTATAAAAAAAATACTATAATGTAGGAAATCGTTTTAGCTTTCCAATTAATATCTATAGTCAAAAATCTGATTTTTATAACACCTTGTAAAAATTATTTTATTAAAACATTTCATGTTTGTCTCATTTTTACTTTAACATTAAATAAAAAGTTATTTATGTCATTTCCCAACCAAAGTGGCTCCATGGGGTCCCCAAGTTGACCCATGGGTTTTCATGGTCGGCCATGACACATCCAATGAGGTTAGGACATGTTTCATGTTCATTTCATATTATTAAAACATTATTTTTACTTTAAACTACACTAATTACCTCTAATCGCGATTAAAAACATAATAAGTTACTATTCAGCAAAAAATTATTTTTATCCCATTGAACCAAATTTTACATCTTAATGACAACCATGTATGTCGGAATTTTGAAATTAAAAACACAAACATGGCAAAATATAATTTAAACGGAAAAATCAGTTTTTATAAGTACCACTTAGTGGTTTCACTATTCATAAAAAATTGATGTTTTTCAGAAAAATCCCAAAACATTACCCTAAGCTATATTTGATATTCCGAATTCAAAAATGGATCCTATTTTACAAAATTCAAAACATATAAGTCACATTAATTAATTTAATAATTAATTCCCCTTGTTAGAGCAAATAGAGTGTTTTTATGAAACAATAAATATCAAAAGATTGACACTAGTTTAAGTCTGTTTTCAAAGTGAAATTAATTCCAATGACCACTATTGGATTTAGTGGTAAAAACATATTATAATTTCACTTTAAACACAATTCAAAAGATAATCTAATCATATAAATAAATTATATTAAAAAGTGGTTTTGAATTAAAATACAATATTTTACACTATTCATTAAAAAAATGAACTTTATCAGAAAGATACCAAAAATTTACACAAAGTAAATTTTGATGTCCCAATTCTTAAGAAGAGTTTTATTTGGTCCAAAAGGATGTATAAGAGTGAACAAAACTATATTTAATGGTGGATCTCCATTAAAAGGCGATAAGTGAACCTTTAGTGAAAACTAGTGCATATACGCCTAAAATTGAATTATTTCCGTATTTTATGCCTTCATCTTTTATTGGATAAATGTAAAAACATTTAAATACATATATGATCATATTTTAGTTATTTATATCCATTCCCCCCAATACAACGTCTACATGTTAACTACCATTTAAAATAATATTATTTTATTATTAGAGTGCAACGTAAGATTTCCAAGAAACTTGTTGTTGCGTGTTGGGTACGCCATCGAGCATAGTGTCCCCTTTAAAGTCATATTAATATTTTATTCACAAATATGGATAAATATGAAAATGTCATATTCTTTATTTACCTGGGGTGTTACATCCTTCCCCCCTTCTAGGAATTGCGTCCTCGAAATTTTTAAAATTGATCTTTGAAACATCCTTGAAAGTCCCACAATGGAACAAGAGTCGGTAAAACAATCACATTAAAATAAAGGAAGATAAGTACAGAGGTCACCCGAGTTAACCCATATGTAGAAAAACATGGACATGGATGAAAAAGCAAAGGATCATGTTCTTGAGGGAGAGTGATAGTAAACATGTCTAGGAGAAAGTTAACCATAAGAAAATCACAAACTTGTGATGGGTTAAACGATATTCGATTCCCTAGTAGGAAAATTTAATAGACAACATTTTTGTTTTAAGTTACTTTTTATTGAGAAATTTATTCATAAGGAATCATAATCACTTATCATGTTGACTTTCAACTTTTACTAGATTCATTAATCAAACTCATATATTTTTCCAAAAGATGAGTATTTAGGGAGACTTGTTCGCATTATGAGTACTATAATCAACTTCTATAGAATCACCTAATCCACCAAAGAGAACTATATACATCTCATGTCTTTAAGCTTTAACAAAAACCAAAACCAAAAAGGTTAGTACAAGGTCAGATAATTCAGAAAAGGATAACCCATTAAAAGAAAATCTCTGCTTAATCTCCAAAATTTGTCCAACAAAACCCAATGTTCAACGAGGACTATCCCATAAACAATTTGTCCATATAATTCTTCAAAGTAAACCATTATATGATTGAAACCCAAATATTTGAAGGATTTAGTCACATGGTCTTTCAAGTTAAATCGTAACATTTATCTCCAAACAACATCAGTTGCTCCTAATGTATCCTATTGAAAAGTAATTAACCTAATCACATATCCTCCATGATAGGTTAATAATTTTCATAAATAACCCAAAATCAACTTACTCTTAATTCACAAAATCATATAACTAAAAATAATCAGTCAAACTAACTAGGGACTTCACGTAGTCCAGTGGTAGGCGATAAATAACAGTCGCACTTTGGTTGTGGGTTCGATTCCCGCAGCTTTGTCCGACGCGACGGGTTGTCACACGGTCTGTGTGTTGTCCTTTTTATAAAACTCCAAAAATAACCCTAACATGTTTTAACCTCAATTTTATCTCATGCCTTTCACTTCAATCATACATATAGTAACCCATAATTACCTCAAAAGTTTGGATCATATAAACCCAAATGGTTCTTTATAACTATGTCCACAAAAGAAAAGATAACTATTCCTTGAATAAAATTTTCCTATATTAAACATCAGGGTTACACATAATATAAAAAGTCTACTAATGTATCCCCATCATCAAAAGAGATTTAATACTCTTAATAATTTCACCATAACTCTTGAAGCCCTTATATGTTGACATCTTATTTATTCAACATTCTTCATGATCCATTAACCATTCCTTTCCAACTTATTCCGAAATACATCTTTCCTACAAACAAAATCATGAATCATATCCTAAGATTCCAAAATAGGAAAAAATTAGTCATGAAATAATACATACCTTTGATTGGTCATTGTTAGTTTCTTCATCCTCAATCGGAATGGCATTAGGTATTGGTAAATGAACATTTGTACGCTCTTGGGGACCCCATTCACGAAATTTCCTCATAGGACATGTGTTTGCATAATGACCATGCACACCACATTTAAAACATTCAATTGATCCCTCAGAAAGAACTTCTTTCCCTTTCCTCGAATCAAATGGATTCTTCCTTTTTCCATGGAAGGTTCTTTCTTTATGACCTTTATTTCCACATCTATAGCATATTTCTGTCCCATTGAAACATTTTCCTAGGTGTTTCTTTCCACATCTTTGACACATAGGTTTTTGAACACACTTACCTTTAGGATTATTACCTGTACTTCCGTAGGGATTTTTTTCTCGCATATATGATGCATTAGAGAAATCACCAATGTCTAGGTGGTCAATCATGACTCTAGATAGTTGGTTGAGGATAATCACAAGAGTTCTCATTGCATCTCCCATATCATTCAGTTTCTTGCTCAAAAAACTGTCACAGTTTCCTTCACATCCACTATTACATTGGTTCCTGCTAGATCCAGCCATTTACTAAAACCAAAAAGGTCAGTGTGAGTATATCAAAAAAAAACATCATGTACTAATGAGGAAGATAAACACTAAGATATACTTACTCATTCACATTATCTAAAACTAAGAATCTTTCTGAAATCCTAACCATTGTGGTAATTCCACTTATGTTTAAAGAGTACCCTAACCTCTAAAGTTATCTAAACCGACCTCTGATACCAACTATAAGGCCCCAGCCATAAACCTTACTTAATCTTGAGTTATTACAAGATTACACATTTATGATCTTTTCAGGTTTAGAGTTTTAGAGAATTAGATCATGAAACTTGCATTACATTCCACATTTAAACAAAGTGGTTACATAAAAGACAGTATTCATTCTTCCCATCAATGGAAACATTTTTAAAATAAAACATGGATTTTTTCTTGACACATCCTTGACACTATCATCACATCATGTACCTTTCCCTTGACCTATGAAAAACATTTCAAAAACGTGGGATGGGCATAAAAAGCTCAGTAAGGGTTATAAAAATATGGAAAGGAAACATGAGTTCATATATACATAAGAATGAAATCATATTTTACCCATAAAACATAGGCACTTTAACATACCTCATCAAATCATGAATAAATCATAGAAATCATAAGACATAAAGGTAACTTAAGGCATTCATAGCATTCTTACGTATGGAGTAACCCTCTTGGTTACGTTTGGAATACCCATCACAGTATATTCCCTAAATCTCTGAAGAGAAACCTTAACGTTTCACTCCTTCACGTCACCCAATGCATTAGAGAGAGATATCGGGTTCACCCTCTCTTAGTTTATCACGAAACCACCTGTATTCATAACAATGCCCAAGAACCATAACATAATCTTATCACATAAAACATGCATAAAGGAATCATAACATTTCCACCTTTCAATAACAAGATACCAATACAACACATTGATATAAATACATTATGAAAACCATTTTGAATACCAAAATAAAAGAAAAGTAAAAATGGTATTTATTTTTCTTTTAAAAAGAAGATATGGCTTGTAGAGGAAGCCGAAACTCAAATAATGGTCACGGTGGTGGAGAAGTCGTTGTCGTCGCATACGTACGACAAAAACATTCCCTTTTGTCATTTAGTAAAACGCTTCGTATAAAATGATTCATTTTGGATAAACGTAAAATTCAATGGGGTTTATACATAGTATAAAAGAAGGTTGTGTATAAAATAGAATATGCCTCAATGAAAGGAGATTGAGACGAAGTCCCTTACAAAGACGGTATCCTTGGTTTAAGGATAACTCAATTACATAATTATGTGTGACAAACGAATACACCAAATATAAGTGGATATTAAGTGTAAAATAATCAAAGGTCATTCACACATATTCAAAGGATGACATATTCAATAACTACATGTTGAACCCAAAGAAATAGAAATTGGGTTAAGAAGTTCCCTTGACAGCCTAACGACGTCACATCAAAATGAATTGATGAGAGATAAAAAAAGGGTATCTCATCACTTGGAAATAAACTTTACATCAATAAGGATATATGAGAACATATCCCAACATAACAATATGTAAATTAAAAGACCCAAAAAAATAAGTCTTTTAAAAAGAGGAGGGTGAAAGGTTCCCTTGCTGACATGGGTATCTTTCGAAACATACACCCCGTGAAAGAATAAAAATACAACATTGATGTAAATACTCATAAATGAAAGTATATTACACAATGAGTAAAAATAATAGACAGTACATACACCACTCAAAGGACATTGTGGAAAATGTACCATAAATCTCAAGGGAATAAAAGTGAGATGAAAAACCGCTTACGAAAACTTGGCAGCCTAACGGCGCCACAAAAATGGATTGATGAGATCAAATAGGGTCTCTAATCATATTAACATAAAGTTTACAGAAATAGGAATATAAAATAACATCCCCCAACATAACAAATATGAGATTAAAATAAGTGACATAAAGGAGATTACTTAAAAAGAAAGAGAGATGTTAAATATCTTACGAAAATTCGGCAGCCTAATCGCGCCACACAAAACTTCCAAAATGGATTGATGAGAGAGAATAGGGTCTCTAATCATATGAAAATAAAAATTACAGTAAGAGTAATATAAAATAACATCCCAATCACAATAAATATGATCTTAGAAGGAATGACATAAAATAGTGTACATAAAAAGAAAGAGAGGAGTAGGATCCTTTAGCTCAAGTCCAACTTGTCTTGTTCGTTTATTTATATTCCTGAATAATAAAATTTGGTCAATTAATAATTGCCTAAGTAAATCCTTTATAGATTATTATTCAGTTCATATCACATATTATAATTTTATAATAATTGTTTAATAATGTTAGTTCATATCAGACGTTTTTGCCGATGTTTGGTACTTGAGTCAAAAATGAACTTGTTTGAAAAAAGATTGCCCATGTAGTTATAAGTAAATAATTTCCTAAATATTATTCATGATTAAAATATCATATATATCCAGTAAATATTCATTTCTTACTATTCCATATAATTTGGTGATAAAAACGAAAAGCACCGTTCATGGAGACGGTAGGCCATACGTACTCATGAACGCTACATCCATTTCTATTTCATATTTAATAGAATTAAAAAAATAATGATATATAATAGTATTTTAATTCCAGTATTGTATCATATATAATATCATTAAATATATCCTTTATACGTACCACATATGGGATTAACGATTCAAATCACTTTGAGGGGGCGGTAGTCTGCACTTCCTTAAATGAAGATATCGCGTTTACCAATAATGGAAACCATAAAGGTATGCCCAAAATGAAAAATACAGAAGCTTAAGGAAAACATAAACATATTATATATCATATATAAATATAGTGTCATCTTAATGTCCACCTTTGATGGAGTTAGAAGAATGTTGAACAATCATTGTTTCGGGAGGCAGAAATTCGCCATCCACAGAAACAGAATGTTCTTTACCCATTAGATGTAGTTGTGTGAAAGTGTAGCTCGAATCCTTCTTATAAAAACATCCTATTATATTTATGATACTGTATTTGGTACAAAAGAAATGAATAAAAAGAGTTTAGGGGGTTGGAGAATCAAAATAAAACAAAACGATTCAAGTAAAGACATTACCTTAAAATAGGGTAACTCCCTTTGGTTTGAGCTCAAAGGCTTCCATGGGAAGAATTATTCCCATAGTGAGTCTTCAAGGAGTAATAGAGGGATTTGTAGAGACAAAATGGGCAGAGGTTGGCCGAGCCAAAGGCTTTGGGAGTGTGGGTAAGGAGGTAGAGGTGGGGGCCTTTTATAAGAGGAGAGGAGGGGCACTCTTGGAAGGTAAAGAAAAGTCAGTTTATTTTAAAGTGGTATTCGGATTTAAGAGGTCCCACATTGATGTGTTTCGAGTATAAGGTGATAAGGGTTCGAAATCCACTCGTCCAATAGGTTTTGGACATGTGTAGGTCTTAGATATTACATTATCTTTCCATTTTATTTAAATCGTTAAATAATGAGGTCATCGCTGCATCATCATGATGTCATAAATAATTTAATTTATTTAATGTATAAAACTTAAAAAAAAAATACATTATCGTTCCAATTAATATTTATAGTCAAAAATCTGATTTGTATATCCCCTTGTAAAAATTGTTTTATTAAAACATTTCATGTTTGTCTCATTTTTACTTTAACATTAAATAAAAAGTTATTTATGTCATTTCCCAACCAAAGTGGCTCCATGGGGTCCCCAAGTTGATCCATGGGTTGTCTTGGTCGGCCATGACACATCCAATGAGGTTAGGACATGTGTCATGTTCATGTCATATTATTAAAACATTATTTTTACCTTAAACTACACTAATTACCTCTAATCGCGATTAAAAACTTAATAAGTTACTATTCACCAAAAAATTATTTTTTCCCATTGAACCACATTTTACTTCTTAATGAAAACCATGTATGTTAGATTTTTTAAATTCAAAACACAATGATGGAAAAATTTCATTTAAACGGAAAAATCAGTTTTTATAAGTACCACTTAATGGTTTCACTATTCATCAAAAATTGAAGTTTTTCAGAAAAATCCCAAAAAATCACCCTAAGCTATATTTGATATTACGAATTAAAAAATGGAGCCTATTTTACAAAATTCAAAATATATAAGTCACATTAATTAATTTAATAATTAATTCCCGCTGTCAGAGCAAATAACATTTTTTTATGAAACAATAAGTATCAAAAGTTTGACACTAGTTTAAGTTTGTTTTCAAAGTGAAATTAATTCCAATGACCACTACTGGATTTAATGGTAAAAATATATTCTAATTTCACTTTAAACCCAATTAAAAAGATAATCTAATCATATAAATAAATTACATTAAAAAGAGGTTTTGAATTAAAATACAACATTTTACACGATTCATTAAAAAATGAACTTTATCAGAAAGATACCAAAAATTTACACAAAGTAAATTTTGATGTCCCAATTCTTAAGAAGAGTTTTATTTGGTCCAAAACGATGTATAATAGTGAACAAAACTATATTTAATGACGGTTCTCCATCAAAAGGCGATAAGTGAACCTTTAGTGAAAACTGGGGCATATACGCCTAAAATTGAATTATTTCCTTATTTTATGCCTTTATCTTTTATTGGATAAATGTAAAAACATTTAAAAACATATATGATCATATTTTAGTTATTTATATCCATTCCCTCCAATACAAAGGCTACATGATAACTACCATTTAAAATAATATTATTTTATTATTAGAGTGCAACGTAAGATTCTCAAGAAACTCATTGTTGCGTGTTGGGTACGCCATCAAGCATAGCGTCCCCTTTAAAGTCATATTAATATTTTTTTCACAACTATGGATAAATATGAAAAGGTCATATTTTTTATTTACCTATGGTGTTACAAATATATAATCTAACATATATAGAAGACAAATACTAACCCATCCCATTTAATATTTGAAGGAATTTAAAACTGGGATGTTTCTTTTCATCACAGAAATCCCAAGGCAAGGCCGATGTGAATTTTATTAATATGTTTTCTCAAAAGAATTATTAAATAGGTGTAGGTTAATTTTTTTAAAAAAATTACTAAATTTGGTAGCATGGATACCTCTTTCCACTAAAATAAAAAAAATTCCATTTTTTTAAAAATTGTTATATTTTAATTTTTTTGTTTTATTTATATATATATAAATAGAAAAATAATTCAAAATAATTTATCTAATATTTAATACCCACTATTAATACCATTATAGCCATTTGGATTCTGACATAAGCCCTCACACAGGACTCCCTCTGATAAGAGAGATTGCCTTGGAAATCATTATGCATTTTTTATGTGGAATTCTCATTCTCCCTTTCCTGCGCAGAACATTTTGCATTTCTAATGTGGGATTCAGAACTATTTCAACTATGTGGCTTTGAAAAACTATAAAATATAAACTATAAGGCCAATATAAATGAAACTTTAAACATGGATTAAAAATATAAGAAATATTTTAAAATAAAAATAATTTCATTAAAAATTTTGTTGAAAAATAATTTATTAGCTTTCAAATCCAATTACATGAAACATAAAAATGATGAAAGTTTGTGACTTAGAAAACCTATAAAATATAAACTATAAGAAAAATATTAATTATACATAAAACATGGATTCAATATATAATAAATAGTCAAAAATAAAAATACTTTTTTAACAAATTTAGATGAAAAATAATTTATAAACTTTTAAATCCACCAACCTAAAACATAAAAATGTTTCAATTATGTGACATTAAAATCCTATAAAATATAAAATATAAGACCAACATAAATGAAAATTAAAAAATTGATTAAACAAATAAAAAATAGTTTAAAGAAAAAATAATTTCATAAAAAATTATGATGAAATATAATTTATAATCTTTTAAAACCGCCTATTTGAAACATAAAAATATTTCACATATGTGGCTTTGAAAGACTATCAAATATAAACAATAATATGAATATAAATGAAACATAAAAATGTTTCTTCAACTTTTTTAACAAAAAAAAAATTTAAAACAATATTATATATGTTTAATCCATGTTTTAATTTTAATTTATAATTGTCTTATAGTTTATATATTATAGTCTTTCAAAGCCAGAAACTTGAAAAAAAAAATAAGTTTCAAATAGGTTGTTTTGAAACTGTATTGATTATTTTTCATCAGTATTTTTTAGAAAATTGTTTTTATTTTCAACTATTTATTATATTTTTAATCCACATTTTAATTTTTATTTATATTAATCTTATAGTTTATATTTTATAGGCATTCAAAGTTGCATACTTGAAATATTTTATGTTTCATGTTGGTGGCTTTGAAAGCTTATAAATTAATTTTCATCAACAATTTTTAAAAATTTATTTTTTTTAAACTATTTATTATATTTTTAATATATTTTTTATGTTTTATTTATATTGGTATTATAGTTTATATTTTATAGGCTCTAAAATTCACATACTTGAAAATTTTTTAACTTTCACGTTGGTGGCTTTCAAAGCTTATAAATTATTTTTCATCAACATTTTTTACGAAATTATTTTTCTCAACTATTTTTTATATGTTCAATACATGTTTTCTATATCATTTATATTGGACTTATATTTTATATTTTATATTATTTCAGAGACATGTATTTAAAACAGTACTGAATCCCAGATCAGAAATTCAAAATGATCTGCGTAGGAAAGGGAGAACCAAAATCCCATGTCCAAAATGCAAAATGATTTCTATGGAAATCCCACTTATAAAAGGGATCACTAAGTCATAAAATCACCCTGAATGGTCTACATGAACCACCCATGAATTATTTCACACATTACAAAGCAAGAAGATGGCCACTGGATGGAGAAATGGATAAAGTCACTATTTTTTGAAGTATCTTCCATGAATCCCAAGATCAAAACCCCCCTGCCATGTGGAGGAACTCCATGAAACCTCACCATTGAGCCCATTCCAAGGGAACAAGATCACCATATATATGAACATGGCCATCTGATTGTCCCTGTATGATCCTAGATTAATTAATCAAAACCGATATCATATGATGTTTTTTCACTGTAAATGAAGGCCACTTGAACATGTTAGAGAAGGTAGAGGATTTTTTATTGGATTTTTAATTTCTTTTTGATAAATGGGATAGAGTTTCTTCTATTATTAAAAAAGGTTCCTGATATGAATGAATTGGGTTCAGGCATCTCTCCTCGACAGGATGTATGAACATGCTTCATTTATCTTGTGCGAATTGTATGAAGGCAGCGTAAACCCCCTTCACACTTACTTCTGAATTTTTAATTAAAAAATAATCAATAATTATAAATAATAAATAAATATTAATAAATATTAATTAAAAAACATCAATATTTTTATAATAACAACAAATATTAATACATATTAATTAAAAAATCATCAATATATTTAATATATCAATAAATATAAATAAATAATAGTACATATTAATAAAATAATCAAAAACATTAATAATAGTGTTCATTACCATTTTTATCAACTCGTCTGATTCATGGTGCATTGCTCGATCTCAAGTAGTTTTTATTCATTACTAGTTACACCAGATCGACACATCAAAATATTTTCCAACAGAATATGTCAATTTATTAATATATCGACTTTATGTTACCAAACATTAATTCCACTTCATCTCCTATATATTAACATGTGGTAAAAAGTTCAAGGGAAAAGGGTATTATTTCATAGTTAATAAAAGTTTCATCCATTTTTTCACTCTAAATATACGCAATTCATACTCAATCTAGAAAAAAAATAAGATTAGATTTGGAAAAAAATGATTCCCTATACCAAATGATCATGATACCATGTTAAATGAGAACTCATGCTCTTATCATCAAGGGTAATCCAATTTTATTTTAGGATGAAAATATTAAAGGTGATGTGAAGCTTTTATTAGAAAAATCAACCTAAAACTCATGCACTCAGTATAACAGATAAATCAAAACATTGATGTGAAATAAGAAGGATAAGTGTCGTTTTAGCGCATCCATTCCTCAACATTTCTTTTGTCATTGATTAATTCAATTACAACCCATTTCTATTGAGTTTATTTTTTAATACCAAAGGAATAAGGATTTAAAAAGAAATATACCAATTTCAATAACATGATCTTATAAAACATTGTATAGTAACTAGATTTTATTCTAATTGATATAAAAATTCCTTTTATAATTTCATATTTCTTCATTTACCTCCCCATAAAGAGAAACACTCATAAACCTATTTATAATGGTGGATCTCTTCAATAATGGTTTTTATGATGTTCCAATATAGATAATACTGTAGAATTATTATTCAAATTTCGACTGTCTAGATTTGAAAATATATATAACTTCAACAAGAATGATCTAATTTTAATTACTTATTCTTCAAGAAACTAGAAATATGATCAATAAATTATTATATCTTCTTTATACATATTTTTCTTGGATATTCTAACACATTTTTAAAATTCATCAATGATGACCCTCTTTTGTTATTTATATTTGATAACATGTTGAGGAATTATTCTTCAAGGAGATGACTCATACATATTTATGATCAGGAATTGATTGCACTCACTACCTCTCATGTTCCCTGTAAGAGAACTTGGTTCACTATAAACTCCATAAATCATAATAATATATAAAATAAATAATAATAAATGACATATGGTGTATATTCCTTAATTTTTTAATGTGAATTGAAAGGAGGAGTTTTTTTCTCAATGATGCTAATCCAATTTATTTAGTATTCATAATTGCATGTATAAAAATCTGTTTTGATTTATATTGGTTTAGAAGGGATCTCTCCAAAATACATTCTGATTTTTGTGGATATTTTTTTCATTATTGGACTTCATTGATAATGCACTCTTAACCATATTAAGGATTGTTTCTTATTATATTAGAATATAAAATAAATCTTTTTCATAATGTACATAATTTTGTCACCTCATGGATGTATTTTATCCTTAAAATCCTCCAGTGAAGATTGTGAATGAGTAGAAATTGTGTTCTTTTATAAATTGTTAATATGTATCTTCTGAAAATTGGTAAAAATAACTTCTAAATTCATACATCTCATATTGTGGGGTTCTCTGATCTTCAATAATAATCACCTCCTCTTCAGAAATATCCATTATTCATTCATTTTCTTCTTCATAAAACATTTTTTAAGAAAGATTCGTGTTCCATGATCCTCTAGGATTTTACAGACAATTGCAAATCATTGAGATCAATAATATTATTCAAGATTTTTTTATGTTCACAGATATTTTCATCTAGAGTAATTTTTAATTCAAAAAAATTAATATTATTAATATTTATTAATGAATTTAACAATATTATTTTTTATAAATATATAGATAATAATACAAAGTATTATTATGAATATCAAAATCATAATTATTGATTTTGGTCGATAATATTATATTAGTAAGAATATTATTAAAAACGAGAAAATAACTATATAAATATGAATAGTAAGTAACATACAACATGTATCATAAATCTAATATCAATATAATCTACACCTCTAGTGTGGATGCTCCGTTCTCCCATAGCAAAGCGTATATTAGATACATCCACAACGTGTCTATCTATGTCTCCTATATGGAGTACGATGTTCCTATATATCATCATCGGTACCCACCTCCATATCCTACTTTGTGACAGGATTTGGATGTACAATTTATAAACATCTACCCTATTTTTCCTATAAGGATAGTCTATGCTTACGAAAACTCTCACCAACATGTGAAGATGGATATTATGATGAGGATTTCAACATATCAAGGATTAATAAAGCTTCCAGATGAGGCTCATCAATTTTTATATCTACCTCTAACTATGACTTAGAAGCTGGGGGGAGAATCATATTGATCATAATGAACATCGTCCTCTTGTGGAACAACAGAATCTGGCTGATCGTGAGGTACACACTCCTCCTGTGGAATAGCAGCATCCATACTATATCATCACCCCCTGGAACATCTTTATCAAGATTTTAAGTATCTACATCCTCATCATCATGTGGTGGATCAAAGAAAATTTCCTGATAAATCTTATTCATCAAAGGAAGAAACTCTACCACATCACTATGAAAATATGCCTGGTCAAATGTGTCTCTCTCTACTGGATCAGACATGTGAAGTAGATGCCGGATACGAGCATCCTATGAGAAAAATTATATCATTTAGTAATGATAATAAAAAATTTGTTGAATTATATAAGGAATAATTTATACCAACTCCAGAATGCCCCATATGTGTCATGTTAGAAAATATGACTGGGTACCTGCAGTACCAGGAAGCATAATCCGTCAGATCAAAAAAAAATATTGGCATCGAACCTCATAACCGGAACTCCTATCGTATGTCCCATAGATCAATATATGTTCCATGGTATCTACAACAATCAAAGTCTCACTTCTCTAAAATCCTCAGGGAATCCAGTGAAACTAACTGACTAGGCGGGTCACGAATATGATAAAAGAATTTGAACTTCCTCATAACTCTATCTGTTGGATACCACTCAATTATATGAAAATGAAACAATGGAACCATACAGGAGTAGGTAAAAAGCATCACTATACAATATGGTGGAAGAATCCGGATGATATCATCTTTATATATATTCCATGTAATATGAATGAAAAAAATGAAAAAACAATTAATTAATTAATATATGTACAGTAATGAATAATTATTTAACAATATAAATAATAATCAACTACATCATATGGTTGAAGGATGTCTAGAAAAAGTCTTTATGAGTCGACGTCATATCAGGCGGTATCAGAATATCGATGTGCCTGACTCCACCTGTATATAACATAGTTATAGTTACATTTCATAATTGAAATATATATAATTATATTATACATTATTAGAAAGGAATAAAATATAGTCATCCACATGGATCCCCTTTTACAATATCAATTGGCTATGGAACACAGCCATGTGGAGCTAAACAAGGGACATGCTCCCATACCCACATCTATAGATTAACAATGAATCATTTGATCGGCATCTTATCGATGCGACATTCATTGTATAGAACCTCGTATGTATATACTAGACAAGAAGACCCCTAGCTATTCCAACTTACCTGGTCCAAATCCTCCAGAATGATTTAATACATCAGATGTACAAAAACTAGTGGAGTGATAAACGAAAGTGTTTTACTGATCAACCTCAACATATATGCACGTGAAAATCACAGCATGGTGATATCATCAGCATCCCCTGCTTGATGTGTGAAGTTATGGTCTGACCAAGGCATGCTTAATCTATAGTGGATGATGGGCCTACCATCATCGTGAATCTATATGCCCAGAAATTAATGAAAAACCTCAAAACATATACTCTAACTCATCCTTTCAGATCCACATTATCTATAGGGAGGACCAACATAATGGACACATCCTACAGGGTAATAGTACTATCCCCCTCTCTGAAATGTAACGTATGTGACTCCAGACTCCATCTCTCTACAATCATAGTAACGAGCTATTGATCGATAAAGGTGAAGTAACAAATCACTATTCCATTGAATCCAGTGCGATGAAGAAGGAGGATGATGGCGAGAGGTGGTGTGACATGATGGAAATGAGATCTACGGACACTCAATGGAGTCACATGGAATACCTCTAAAACCATCCATGATACATGAGTATCCTAGGATGTGAGCATTGGAAAACCTACTACCTACACAAATGATATCATCATTACTTTTTTATAGTGAATTCAATAAATTTTTTAATATTTATTAAAAAAACACACAACATGAAACATAAGGTACAAAATATTTTTTTTTGGTGTTGTTGGTTTAGTTTAAGAATTTCTTATTTTATTGATCTCTAATGAAGTATAATTTAGTCTATTTTTAGATATAACACTATTGTGATGAAAAACCTGCATTGAACATGTGGAATCATGATATATTCATTTTTTTATGTTTATTTTTTTAATAAATATATTATTACAAAATTCTTTTTGATAGAATCCTAAAATGAGAAAAACCAAAATTGAAACATGTTAGAAATGGATAAAGTCATAAATAAAAGGATTCATTACCGAAACTTCCACATGAGAAAAAAAACATAATCATTCATGATAAAATACACACTCTTGATCATGGATGATGGGATGTGGATCTCTATCCAACCTCTTAGGTAAATATCATACAATCATATCCTTCTACGTGAAAAATACTACAAGGAAGACCCCCTCCTCATTGATGAGGGAAATCCATATCATTTCTGATTTGAGTTGACTTCGGTCATCCTTGGGTTTACAACCTAGTAATATTAAGACAATAATTTAAAAAACTATAGAAATTAAAAAAACATAAATGAAAAAAAAAACTTAAAAAACCTAAAAATATCAGGGTTTATAGTCGGCTAATCGGTACAGAATGGGATAGAATGAATGTCATCAATAGGCATCCAAGATGCACTATAATAGATAACCAAATTGATCATGTGATACACTGGGTCAACAAGGGCTCCCATGATATATTTACTGAAGAAAAAGATGCTATAACTTGTGCACATGAATATCTAACTACTTGAAACTTTCTGCAATAACATTTCTTGTAATCCAATAACAGCACAAGCACTAGACCACTGGGGCATATAGCCCGATCGTAGCACTCTCTAACCTAAAAGCTCCAATTTTCTCAATCAAAGGATAAAAAACACGATCATGAATCCTCATTCAGTATATGATCAATATCACTTTGAAAATGAATAATAAAAGGTATACCATTTTACATGCTCTAATAGGTCTTTTGGGACTAGTCAAAAAAGTAGTGAATATGTATATAAAATGTACCTTTCAATAACCCTATGATCGGGAGTTTGCACACACACTTAAGTACTCCATTTATTCACTTCACTATATTATTGGTCATATTATGATATCTCATGCCACCATCATATGCTAATGACCATTTTTTCCTTTGAAATTTGCATCATATATTCATACACATCATCATTAGCACTTCGAATCTATTCCAAACATTGATCAAACCTTTTTTTATTGGACATAAAATCCTTAAACCATAAGATAATAAGTTATTAAAAAGGATATTAAATTTTCTTTAAAAAAAGGAATTTTAGAATAACATACCCAACTTTATGATCACCATCTTTATTACCTCATATATGAAATGTATATGCACATTACATGAAATATGTCTAATGCAATATTGATGATAATCATTTAGCTCAGTCCATAAATCCCCATAACTATTTATGGAATATATAATTTCTTGATGGCTATTTAATATTAGACACATGACTTGGATTTGTGTGACGTGATTGCATACATATGCCAAAAACCAGCTCCAACATAAAAAATTCTACTTTTCAACAATAAAAAATGCATGTGGAAGAGGAGCATGATTACCATCATGTGTAGTAGTAATGAGTAGAACCCTTGTATACCTTCCATTATGTAATGTCTCATCTAACTGAATGAATTTTTTATAATTGGGAAATGTAGTGATGCATGGCCTGAATACCCAAAATATCCTATTGAACTTCACCATTGATTGATCAACATAGTGATTGGGGGAAACAAAATAAACAGTGTAAAAATGATAAACTATCTGATTATTGAGAGACAAAAATTCCATAAGTTGTATCAACACTACATAAGATTCATCCCAATCACTATACACTTTTACAATTGCATTCTATTTTTAATTCCATGTTTTGTTCTAGGATATCTTATAGTTACACAACTATTGAATTCTTTCCTGAACAAGGGGAAGTTGAACATCCTGACATGTTTATATCATCTCAACAGTAACAGTTGATAGAAGATCTACATCAAGTGAAGTGTGATCTTGTGAAAATATTAGATTCACATAAGTGTGTGGGCCTTTTACTTTGGTAATCTTCCTACATGGAAAAAAATTGTCATATATTTCCCTTAATGGAAATTTACATTCTACCTCATATTTTTCACAATGAATGAGATATTTTGTCTTCTTTGACTAATCAACTACAAAAGTGAAATGTCACTCTATGTGGTATTGCTTTATCTTATTTTTCATGGAATGATTACTTTCAAACTCCATCCCAACATAGATGGAATTAGCATTCGATGTAGAGCTGTTCCCAATAATTCTTGGGAATTCAGAAGAAGGTGTAATGAAATAACAATAAAAATGTTGTTCACATAGAAGTCCTTCAACTAAGGAACTCAATACTGAATGATGATTAAAACTAACTAGTGGATGCCTTAGATATCTTCCTTTCATAGGAACCTCAAAAGGTTTATTCCCCACATCACCCTACCATGGAAACTGGTCTCTAAAAGGAACCTCGTAACATTCATTCTCCATAGCACCCTCGCCCACATCATCTCTTGATGAATCAGCTGATTATTCATCCTCAAATAAACCTTCATTAACTATATCAAAAGTAAAAAAGGGATTCAATTTATATTTCTTTCCAAATTCTGATAATCATATTCCTAATTTGGTTCTATAAAAATATTCATATGAGAAGGAGGCAACGAATAAGACTGTTGTGAAGAACCCGCTTCTACAGAGATCAAAAAACATAGCTCTATAGTAATTGGTTTCAACACACCAATATCAAAAATCACCACATATAATTCCATCAACCCATTAGCAAAATACTATTTAAATAATAATGATTCATACATCCAATCCTCATTATCGACCAGAGGGTACTCGGTGTGCCAAAAACATTTAGGATGTTGTAGATGTTGATATGTTATTGAAGTAATTTATTGATCAACCCTTAGTTATAAATGTGATTGAATCTTATTGAGAACGTCATCCAATGTCATAAAACCAAGAATATTCTCCACTCGCATAGGTGGAAAACTATATCTAAAACCCCACTCGGTATAAATTACCTCACCGTTACAATATAGTTTTTTTAGAGATGATTACATATAAAAAAATATTTTATATAATATTTTATAATAAATCATAATTTTAAATTATTTAAATTGGTTATGATTAAATAATTGACTTTATATTCATAATTTGTATATGTATTTTTTATTAGTATTGAGGTAGAGTCATGTTGATATATTATCAATGAAAATTTAATATAACATTATACATTTCTATACCACTTATCAAATATTCCATACATTTTAATTACTTATGAATAAATAACCACGACTTTATCTCAAGACATACTATGGATTAGTTTAACATTATCTGATATACTAACCAAAAACAATGGGTGGACTCCTAGTCTCTCTATTATCTAATATGTCAGTAACAGTCAGTATCCTTTCAAACAATAGCACCTCTTGTCGAATGCCTCTTGTTGAACAGCTCATTAGGGATGCCACTTTAGGGATGCCTCTTTAGGGAAGCCTCTTTGAGGATGCCTCTTTAGGGATGCCTCTTTGGGGATGCCTCTTTGGGGATGCCTCTTTGCGGACACCTCTTGTCGATCACTTTTTAATAAAAATTTTACTCACATGCATCTGAGGGGGTCTAGGGGTATGAAATACATAAATATTTTTAAGAAGACATGCATGTCCTTACAAACATAGTGATATATGAATCACCTGTCATCAATACAAAAATAAAAAATGAAATTATTGCAAATTATATAACAACATATACAAAGAAATACATGTAATTTCTATTATTCATTGGTCAGTCATCTTAAGATCATACATCACATAATACTCCTAACATTTTTTTGATGTACTTATTATGTTCTATATATTATATAAACCTATTACTAAATGAAATATATATTAAATATCTACTCCTTTTTACAAAAAATTAACTTCTAAATTTGTATATATATATATACATATATATTTTTTAAATAATAACATTAAATAAATTTAATTGAAAATAATATAATTTACATTTACATAATAATAATTACAATACTAAATAGTAATGTTATTTTCAATTTTATAAAATTACACATATATATATATATATATAATTTCATTTCCATTATAAAAATTTCCAAAATATAACTAAATATATTTTATACCTTATTACTTGAATGAATAATTATTCAGACTAAATATAATTTAAATTTGTTGATTACAAATATTATTAGTAGTAAATATAAGTAATATAATTAACACATACATAAAAACCATTAAAATAATATAAAATTATATTATTTTCAATTTAATAAATTTATATAAATACAATTTTTTTGTAATTTTTCAATTTTAAAATATTTAATTAATTATATTTCAAACATTATTATTTCAAAAAATAATTATTTACACTTCTAATAATTAAAAAATTTTATTTATAGGAAACTATTTTTATACCATTAAAAAATAATTTTCTATATATTTTTTTAAAAAATTCATATAATACTTAATATAACTAATATTTTTTTTTAATAATTTATATAGATATTCTATAGATTATTTTATTTTAAATTAATGTTACTTTAAAAATAACATATTATATATATATATATGTTAAAAATTCCTTTTAAATTAAAAATATATACATTTTTAAAAATAATTTTATTTCACAAAATATAAATTACATTTTAGACATACAATATTCAAATTTCCCAAACATTAAATATAAATTCGTACAATAAAAAATAACTCATTCAAAAATTAAACCATAAAAAATAAAGTAATTTACACATTCATAAATGAATTAATACACTTTAATTAAATAAATAATAAACATAACCACTAATATATACACATCAAAAATAAATAAATAAACCAAACAAATAAAATAGATAAATAATATTAAACAATTTTAATTTTAAATAGAAATTTTACCTTTTTAAAAATTAGAGATATTTGTTGAGAATAAAATTCTGTAGGGATTCATAGCAAATTCCATAAGAGGATAAGGATATTTGAGGGGGATCCTTTTGTAATACCTGGCGAGAAGATTTGTGAACCCCATTCACACATCCTTTACCTAGTATGTGAATGATGTGTGAATAGGGTTCACGCATCTTTCGTTAGGCCTAAGATGCGGGAATGGGGTTTATGCATCTTTGGTGTCAGAGAAAGTTGTGTGAACCCCATTCACACATATTGGGGCCCCTTTTTAAAAATATTGGGGACCATATCCCATTTAAAAAAAGTAATCAAAAAAAAAACATTTAAAATTAAAAATAAAAAATAAAAAATAAAAAAATATTTTCCCCAACAAGTGACTTCTATGCCCAAAAATGGATTTTTGATGTTGGCATTAGATGCGACAATGTAGGGACCCAGACAATTATTCAAACTCACTCATGCCCCAAAATTGGAATTGGGGAAATAATTTCCCCAATTATAGGCATTTTCCTATAATGTGAACTATAAATTTTTCTTATTGATTGACTGAATTAGGTATGGTCATTTCAAGTGAAGGCAATGCAGGAATTGAATCAAGGAGGGAAAATTCGTGTGCCCTTGCTTAGTAGTCATCAAAATTGACCCTTCCATTTGGAGAGAATCTAATATTGGGATAATGGTTGTTGCATGGCATGGAATTTATAAAAAAAATCATACTGTTAGGGGGTTATTGGCAATGGTTACCACTGAGGATGTTGGATAATGAAAACATGCCACCTGGAAGCTAGGGAATTATTCGTGGAGAAGTGTTAATGAGATTAAAGATAGGATTATAATGCAACTAAAAATCTATATAATATGAATAGTCTAGAAGATATGAGATGAAACATGTCATGTACCCCTCCCCACAAGGTGTACCCCTCCAGAGATGGAAATCAGAGAAGAGAGATAGTGACCCCCCAAGTCCCTACTCCAGTAGGTCCCGAGTTGGTGACTAGAATCAAGGGGATAATAAACACACTGATGGGAGTCGTTACCCATGAGGAGAACATATTTGAAATAGAGAGATGAGATAGACACCAAAAAACTCTTGATCAGACTCCAATATAACATAAAACCCAAGTTCCCAAATGTAATTTAATAAAAGAGCTACTATAACTGAAAGGGAAAACTACAAGTTATAAATGAAATTAAAGACGGTAACGATCAGAAATCCCAAATAATTCTTGAAAAAATCTGTATTCTAGTAGTAACCAAATTGATCTCCAACATACTCTAACTAACCTAAAATAAGTTTATATATATATGGTGATTATAATAGTATACTCTGTAGGATACTCCCCAAAGCCTCTCATGATAATGGTAAATAAAGCATGTTAAAGTACTATGAACAACAAGTGAAAGTAACTCACCACCTACACATGTTTTTTATGTTCTCAGCCTCACCATGAATACTCTCACCAAGTATCACATACAATGTAATATAATAGACAATATCAATGGTTCCCTACTACCACTTCCCCACTGTTTTGTCACTCTTCCCCAATGTCACATGACTTATGAATGTCTCTCCAAAATGCTAGCCTGCAATCACATAGTTAAAGCACCACATCATGCACCTTGTGCATCACACCACCACATCCACATAACTAATAGTAACCAGGTATTATATAGAAGACACCACATCCCACATAACAGGTATCATACATCAGGTATTATACCTCAATCCATCACAACCCATACACTGAGTAAGGATCGTCAAACCATCACAATTTATACACTATCACGACCCACCCTCGGGGCCCGTGCCGTGACTACCCCAAGCCCGCCTTCCATAGGCCAGGGGCTGGCGACTAGCACCAAGGCGTAAAATCCCAGTAAAAAGGGAAGGCATTGCCTTAATAAAGTAAACAAGAACCTCAGAGTAACAAGCGGAAGTAAAGCAGTACACAAAACTAGAGCAACTGTGCTGAAGTAAAGGGGCCGGAAATACAAGCCCAACTGTAAAGTAAAGTACAACTCGAAAGGGAAAACAACAACTAAAAGTACAAGCGGCTCTTGGGACGTCCTCCTCGATTCCTACCTGAAGGGTAGGTACAGATGGCTCAGCTCCTGGATCGTCCACCACGGATCCTACCTGAAGGGTAGGTACAAATAGCTCCACAACTCCTCAGGTCCAACTGTCCACTCCGAGCACGTTCCGCTCTGAGGTCCTCCTCCGGGTACCGACCTACTCAGTAAGCCTCAACCGCAGTCAGCGCTGTCCGTCATCTGCAACCAACACAACGAAGTGCGGGCATAGCCCGTGCAGGGGTGAGTATAAGATACTCAGTAGGGACCCCGAGACCCTCGAAGGTCTCCCGAAATCCACAAAGGATAAACCACATGAATGATACAATCACGAAGTAACATCCAGTATTGATTAGGTATATGCCCATACATATACCTATGTCACCAATTTCCGTTCGGCTCCAACACCGAGCCCAAGAACAACCCAATCCACAAAGAAGAGTAAACAGTAAATCCACACAGAATAACAGTACAAGTCCACACAGTTTATAACATGTTTATGAAATCAACAGATAACCATTACCCAGGTATATTCTCATACATATACCTAAGTTATCAAGCGACCCATCTCAATCATGAGGAAACACAAAGATCATTGACTCAGATCAAACCAGGATTTTTATTATCGTAACCGTAACTACTGAAGAGCTCCGTCTCTAGAGTGTACAGTGGTCCTGTCACGTCTCCGAGGTACTGCTCACTAACCATAAGACTGCTGAGGTACTCCTCCTGTCGAGTACTGCGGGTTTGCGGCCAACTACCGGGCGCTCTGTCCGCAGAGGGTCTGTCGCCAAATACCGGGCGCTCACCCAAATAGCCTACTGAGGTACTCCTCCTGTCGAGTACCGCGGGTTTGGTGCCAACTACCAGGCGCTCCGTCCGCCGTGGGTCTGCTGCCAACTACTGGGCGCTCCGTCCACTGGGCTAGTCGACTAACTCCAAGTCGAGTCGGTCAAGCAGTCATCAGGTCTCAGTCGGCTACACGGTCTCCGTACTCCGCACGCACGTCTCCACCGTCGCGGGTCTGTCACTACAACCAAGCGCACACACTCCGTAGAGTATCGCGGGTCCGCCGCTACAACCAAGCGCTCCACCGCCAAGGGTCTGCTGCTGCATCCAAGCGCACCACCACTGTCAAGTACCACGGGTCCGCCGCTACACCCAAGCGCTCCCCCGCCCGCTCGTCTCCGGGAGGGTCCACTCCACGAGCTACTGGTCTATACTCCAAGTATCTCAAAGTCCAACGAAGAAGTGCCACATACGTCCGCTTCGTCAAAGGAGTCTCAACGCAAAAGACGGCGCGTCAATCAGACGCCCGGTCTGTGAGTTATTAGCCTTTTCGTCCCGGGGGGCCCGGTTGGTTTCGTGAGTGAACCAAACCCGGCCATATCTCAACTGTATCCAAAACTCGGGCGGAGTATGTCAAAAGTTCCGTCCCACTTAGAGGATTCCATCAAAGTTGACGGCACGTCAATCGGACGTCCGGAACTCATGATATGAGTGTTTCCGCTCCGAGGGCCCGGTTAGTTTCATGAACGAACCAACCCGGCTATACTCCACCTACGTCCAAACCTCGGGTGGAGTATAACAAAAGATCCTTCTCACTAAGAGGTACTTATCAGAACTGACGAAACGCCGTTCGGACGTCCGTAGCTCAAGATATGAGCGTTTCTGCTCCGAGGGCCCGGTTGGTTCCGTGTACGAACCAACCCGGACGAACCCAAAGTATCCGAAACTTTGAGTGAGTTATACCGAAACGACCGTTTCGATCCAAGGATCGCGTAGCCGCAGACGGTTCGTCATTCGGAGGCCCGTAGCTCAAGTTACGGGCAAATAACCGTTCTGGTTCGAGAAGGAAGGGGTCTGGGCCGACCCGGCCCGAACCTGCCCGGCCGGTTCGGCCGGCGGCGCGCGGCGGTGCGCTGAGGCGGCGCGGCGGCGCGTGGGGCGCGCAGGCGGCGCGTGGGTGAGACCCCCCCCCCCCCCCCCCCCGTTTTTCCCCCTGGCGGCGCGGCACGTGCCGCGCCGGTTTCAAAATTAAACTGCCCCCTCACATGAGGGGGCCTGCTGGACGACACGGGGGGGCGCTGCCCCCCCACCCCCTTCTAAAATTAACCGGCCCCCAATTTAATTGGGGGCCCTTAACGGCTAACCGGGGAAAATAAATTTCCCCGGTTTGACTTCCTTCCGGCCGGCCCGACCTGGCCGGCCGGTTCCCTTTCGTCTTCCGACACCGGCGGCCCGGTTGGCCGCCGGTCTTCTCAATCCGCCGCGGCCCGGAACCGGCCGTGACATTCATCGTCCGGCGCGGTGCGACGGCACCGCGCGCCTTCGCCGCGGCCCAGCTCTGGCCGCAGCGCCTTTGGATTCTCCTCCGATGCGGCGCGGCGGCGTTGCATCCAACGGTCGCACTTCCTTTACTCCGTCGCGGCCAACGGGCCGCGCCTCATTGCTCTGGCGGCTTGGTCAATCCGACCATGGGAGACCACTACGGCCCTTGTCGTCCGGAGTGGCACGTCAATCTCGCACACTCCCATGAACCCCTTGCGTCCAAGCACGGTGTCACGGCACCGCTCCGCCTCTTCTTCGAACCACGAGTAAAAATCCAACAACCAGGTTTGGGAGGAGGATCGACCGTGTTTGTGCGGTCCGATCCCCTCCCATGATAAAGATAACAAGCGGTCCAATAATTTATTTACGAAGGCGTAAATTAAATTAGGAAATAAGGTACAACCCCTACCTCGAAGGAATCTCGCAGAGCTCGTCAACGATCCGCGAAGGACGAGCGTCGCGGAGGTCGGACGTCACAGAGGAAGACGTCGTCGGCATCGCGGTTATGGCGTCGCGGTAGACGGACGTGGGTTCGCCGCGAGAGGCACGTCGCGGAAAGTGCGTTGCGGCGTCGGACGTAGGTTCGCCGCAGAAAGCACGTCGCAGAAGAGATGACGCGGAAGAAGTACGTCGCGTCGCGGATACGGCGTCGCGGATGGACCGTGTTCTTCGGCGGAGAAGTTCTTCGTTGAAGAACGGCGTTCTTCGCGTTCGTCGTTGAGTTTGAAGAAGATGAAGAAGACTTCCCTACTCTCTCAAGGAGATAAAATTCTAACAAAATAAAATAAGACTCTTTCTTATTTTATTCACACAACCCAACCTCTTTGAATTTCAAAGGTTTGAAATTAAATAACCACACACAACTCACCTCATTAACTCATTACATTTAAGTCATAGGTTTATAACTTAAGTTAACATAATTTAAGTGGGAGTTGAGGGGGTTTTAGAGGATATGAAGGGGTGGGGTTCGTGTGGGCCCCACCACCCTCATAACCTCCCCTGGGAGGTTGGGTGGTTACCCAACTTCCAACAAGAGATAACATTTAGAGTAAAATAATAAAAATTGTAGTGTAATTACAAAGTAAACATCCACAATTTTTATTATCAACACTCGCAAGTACGCAACTCCAGAATAGGAGTTCCTAAGCGTAAACCGGCGCTACGGTTCCATCAGTGCCCTCGGAATTCGATTCCAGGCACCGGTTCAAAAGTTAGAAAAACCCGCTCGTTCGTTCACTGAACGTACCCGAGCCAAACTTCGGAAAATGATTCCGGGCACTCCGGGCCTCGGAATCAGGTGCCGTCTGAAACTGCGCTCTTGTAAAATTCCAATGAAAATTAACAAAAAAAAATTTCTTTGAAATTTCTGGGACTTTACATACACATTATACCTAAAGTTGTTTATAAGAAACTATATCTACAATACATGAACCTAAAATAACAACAATCCATTAAAGAACTCTACACAAATATATAGGGAAAAATAATCACCCTACATAACAGCATAAGTAACTACCCGGAAAAGTGAGTGGGGATAAAGGGGTAGTCAGCAATCCATCCTCCAACTAGGATGTTGGGGATAACACCCCCTACGGCTCAGAATCCACATGGTGTCAGTTTCCCTAACTGAAAGAGTAGAGTATCGTATAAAATAACAGAGAGTACATGATATAATATAGATCACAACCAAACTATGGTAATATCCTAGTCTTAGACTCAGCTACAGCTAATAGACCATGGAATCCTAACTACCACTAATAAGACAAGGTGTTCTATAAGTACAAAACCATTTAAGGAGATATATTAAATTACGTTATTCATCTTTCATCATTTTCTATTTATGTTAGTTAATTCATAACCATTAATTAACCATTAACATTTTCCATATTACATTACATCAACAAGTATCCATGCCCTCTAGGCATAGGAAAACTAATCCCACAACTTCTCAAAATTACAACCTCAGCAATGCATCCCAGCAAGATCAAACTCCATGGGTTAAACATTTATTCTTTTATTAACAAAATTACTTTCCATATTAGCAGGTATTCTAGGAAAATATTATAAGCCACCAAACAAAAGGGGCTCAACACGATTAGTAGATGAACTACCCATCAAGTCATTGTAACCTATAGTAGGAGTGTAGACTCATCAAAGAACGAGTAACTAAACATGGAAAGCACACGACATATGCCTCGTTTCATCACCTCTTTTGGAAGGATAGTAACCAAAACCATCTTCCTCAAGCAGTGGGGGAAGAAAATAATATAAAAAAACATTTATGATGTCCAAGAAACTAATTAAAACAAGAATCCATCTTCCATAACAATTGGTAAGCCAAGCTTTAACCTGTTTTGTCATCTCTAGTGTTCTCCCCAACACCCACATGCATGTCCTGATGCATCTCACCACTCCATGAGTCAATTGTCATCCCAAAAACCTGGCCTCCCTACCCCTCATTCCACAACAACACTCTAGTCTCATCCATCTCAGGCTCACAACACATCCAGGCCACCCTGCCCACAAACCACAATAGCCCTCCAAACATTGCCATCCCTGGCTCACATCACAAGCACTATAAAACAAACAAGAAATCGGGCTCTTGGACCAAAAGAAAGGAAATCCATCTCTCACACACTATAAGGTATCATGGATCCAATGAAAAAATAAAATGGACATCATAAAAAAATAGGCAACCTAGGCCCTCTAAAGGCATTATCTTTTATCACAAAACGGATTCTTATTCCATCTTAAATTAGCCGATTCATTATTCATAGGTTACATCTACGGGAAACCTAAAAAACAAGCTATCACATGCTATCACAAATTAATTAAATAATTAATTTGAAATTACTATAATTACTTTGCCAAAAAGAATAAAAATTATTCACATACATTAAACAATTAAATTAAACTTGCGCACTTGCATCAATTTGATTATCATCAAATTACAACAATAACCAGATTCATTAAACATGCCCCTTTAGTTCCTTTATCTAATTAATTGTCAATTAATTCTGGATTACATTTTTTGTAAATTTCCATCAATAAAAACATTTTAATACAAGAAATACACATATATCACACTATCTAGAAAATCAAGAGGAAAACTATTATCATGGTACAAAGCAACAACATCACTATTTGATTGATACCAAATATTTAATCCAGTTAAAATAATTATTAGGTAAATTTAATTGTGATATATGGGGTTAAATAATTATAACTCTACCATTGAATGTAAATAAATAAAAATGAAATGAATCCATGAACTCAAAAGGACATTGAAGTTATTCACATGAGAACATACCAAGCATCGGATATCCAATCACCCCTCCCGCATGAACTACATCCATCTGAGGACGTCATGGAACAACCTCACCACCCAACAACCAAGAAACCACCCATTAGAACCATGGGTAAGGAAACATCATATCATGAAAATAAGATAGAATAGGAAACAGGATCAATCCATGAGAAACCACTAGAAAATGAAAGTAGAACACACTTTGGATCACCACAGATCACCACCGATCAAAGATGAAAGCTTAAGGATCGATCCCCCTCAAAGGGAATACAAAACAAATAAGAGGGTTGTCATATTCCATGAATGGGGAAGAGTCCGACTATAGCCATAGGTTTTATAAAAAAAACAGGCATTTGAAAGATGTAAAAACATACAGTAATGGGGAATTACATGACGCATAATCCAATTTCACATCGTGTAATACCTGGGTTTCTTTTTTCTATGAAAAATGAATAACCACTTCATTTTATTTATTTTTAAAACCCTGATCTATTACACGATGTGAAACTCACTTTCACATAATTTAAATCTTCACAATGTGAAGTCATTCCCTACCTCTAGCTTCTATAAATCGAACTACTCTATACTTCTTTAGAGCCTCCTCCAGGCCTCTCAAGCCTCATAAACATGAAACTGATCGATCCATGTGGATCCAAGCCCTTAAATTAGATACCTCTCAAAACATTCCCATCCTCAATAATCCAAAACCATCCTCGATAGTAATAAAAAGTGGTCATCCAAATAGCCACCATGTGAGATACCACTCAAAGCTCTCACCACCATAGGAGATCAACCACCACTATAGGGGAACAATGAAATACCATGAAACAAACACAACCAATTCCTAAACAATCTCTCAGGGGAGATACCTCTCAAAATAGCGCAAGACAACGAAAGAAACAAAAAAATCCATCTCACAAAACAAAAAAGTTCTATAACCACAAAATTAACTACGTTACAAGAGAACAGATAAACAGCAAACAACTTTGGGTAATGAGAGCGTATATATGACTCATGTTCCCAATTACTCTCCTCCATTATATCATTATTCTACAAGACATGAACCAAGGGGATATCATTCCCACACAACACCTTCTCCAGGTGGCCCTGAATCTCTACAGGACACTCCTCGATGGTCGTATCATTTTCAACGTCAATACCTCCCCAATAGATGATATGATAGTCATCATGAATATAACCAAGGATCTAAAACATATGAAAAAACATTGGGTATTCGACTCATCTATGAGGTAAGTGCTACCCAATATACTCTGTCTTCAACACAACCCAACACCTCCAAAGGCCGAACCAAATGGACAGAAAGCTTACTACCATGACCAAACCTTCATTTCCCATGATGGTAAGTCAACTTAAGGAACACATGGTCACTAATAGTATACTCCAGAGGTCTCATAATATAATCAGAATTGGATTTAAGATTATCTTGAACCGATTTCATCCTCTCGTGAATCAACTAGAATATCTCTATTGTATTCTTTACCAGTTTCATCCTGAGAATTGCTAAGTCTCTGACCCCAGTCTAGAATAATGGAGAATAGTAAGGTCAACTATACAAGGATTAAAATGGTTTCATACCAATTTTGAAGTGAAAAATATTATTGTAAGAGAAATCTACCAAGAAAAGTTGCCTCATCCACAAACCTCCAAAATCCAACACACATTAATGAAACATGTCTTCAAGAGTCTAGATGGTCTGCTCTTTCTGAACATCCATCAACAGATGAATTTCAGTGTTAAAGAATATATTCGAACCAAAATCATGTTGGATGCCTCTACACACCCTAAAGATAAATCGAGGATCTCAATCATTAATTATCATCCTCAAGGCTTCATGGAGTCTCACCACCTCCCTAGATACTACCTCAACAAAAACTCCACTGATCATAACTCCTTGATCACTACAGAGTGATATGATTTCATCAAATGATTCACTACCACAAATATAGATTCATATAATCCCTAATATTAAGGTAAACTGGAAAAAATTTCCATTAATGTGTCCCCTCGCATCCAATGAGGAACGTCTAATGGTTGGAAAAACCATTAGGAACATGGTTCTTCCCCATCACCTTTTCACATACCTAACATCGAGACACAAACCCTTCAACTGGACGTTTCATCCCAATCCACCAAGACTAAACTCTCAATTCTTGGTACATATTTGTCACATTAGGATGTAATGCCAAAGGTGAACTATAGAACTCTCTTGGGACCATCTCATGCATCACCAAAGGAAATGAAAAGCCTTCCCTAAAGCATCACCCAGTGTTGTTCATACTCAGAATAACCATCTGGGGAATCACCATAAAAAATTAGTCTATCCAGACCTCCACCTCATGATCCCACAACTGGGATTCTTCCACCTACTACACCATATATGACTGCACCATCAAATGGGAAACATAACCTCTACCCCCCGACTACTCCCATATCTATGTGAAATACTGAAAGTTATTCCATCACTCTTCAGGAATAACCTGATTCGCACACTTTATTATCGTGTGACATCATTCTCAACACATCAACCACAACATTCCCCATTCTGGGTTTATATGAAATCTCAGTTTCATAATCTTATAATAATTTCATCCACAAACATTGACTCATGTTCAAGTCATGTTGTGGGGTAAATACATCAGGTTCATATGATCAGTGAAGACAAAAAAATGCTACCTATGAGGAAATGTCTCCAAAAATTCATCGAAAACACCACCACCACCAACTAAAGATCATGGGTGGCACAGTTACACTCATGTGAATGTAACTTTTAAGACCCATATTAAATGAATGATCTCTGATGCATCAGAACACAACCCAACACAAGATGTGAATCATCACAGAAAACATCAAACTGAACTCCTACTATCGGACAAATAATTGCAGCACTAAACAACATATACTTTAGATACTCATAATCTATTTTTCAATGATAATTTCCTAGGAACGCCTGATAATTTATGGTCAATGCTGTTATAGGGGTCTCAACCTAAGAGAATTTGGCTACAAACCGCTAGTAATAGCCTGAATGATCAAGTAAACTCTGTACCTTTTCCACTATCTTGGAGGATTCCCAAGACACGAATACTTCTACCTTAGATAGATCTATATCCACTCACTCCTAGCATAAAACATGCACCATGAAATGGACTTATCGAGCCTAAAACTCACTCTTCAATAACATCCCAAAAAATCTTCTCATGGTGAATAACTCCAAAAAAATCATAAATATTCTCTACATGATCCTCCTTAAATGTCATTTACATAAGTATTTCATTGATGAAAACTACCATGAACTTTTCCAGTATCTCATGGAACATAATGTTTAATAACCCCATGAACACAAAAGGAGTAGTTTTCACACTTAACGACATCACAAAAAAACGTGTAATTCCCATGAAAATAATGGAAAGAAGTCTTCTGAGTATCCTCTTTCTTTACATGCATCTTATGATATCATGACCACAAATCAATATTTTAGAACCTATTTTCACCCTTCCTCAGATCAAATAAATCATCAACCTTCAGAAGAGGGTAGCAGTTCATCATCATCGCTTGGTTCATGTGATGATAGTCAACACACAACCACATACTTCCATCAACCTTCATTATGAACAAAAATGGTGCACCCCAAGATGAAACACATGGACAAAAAGCTACACTTCAATAGACCACCAAGTTGTATACATTGATCTCAAAACATACAAGGCGTCATCTTATATGAAGACATCAATATTGGAGACATTCCTTCCTGTAGCTTGATGTGAAACTTGATCTCCAGTCAAGGAGGTAATGGTACAACCTCCAATATAAACAAATCAGGGTACTCTTATACAACCCTAGGAAACACCGATTATTGAACCTTTGGATATCGTTGCATCAGATCATCCATCAAGGAGTAAAGGGAAAGAACATGTCTCTGATCCTTCTGAGTGTCTCGATCACCAATAAATACTGCTGACACTACATCAACATCGATAAACAAAACCTACCTCTTAAAGAAATCCATAAAATCATACACTGAATACAAACAGTCCATTTCATGTATGATTTCATATGGTTGTATCCATAATCATAGGAAATCTCCCCAAGAGTTTTGTTTCTCGAGAACTAGCTCACTGTTTCTACATACATTAAACAAGTCAGATCGACCTCCAATAGACATAGTAAATGACAAGGGAACTATAAGTATCTCTAACACAAGTACCAAATCATGGAAAATGGTATATTATATAAATTAATGTTTTACTACAATATTAACCAAGGCATGAACCCAATTAGAAACCCAGAAAAGGGTACCTTGAATGATGTCTGGCTTGCCTGGCGCTGATGATGCTAAAGCATGAAGCTGACCCGGACTTGCTCCATGGATTCTCTGACCCTGACGAAAACCACATCCACGACTCTGATCTTCTCTATGAGGACAGGGAGAGTCCAAATGTTATCCTCTTTCTTCCCCAACTACTCTATGATGATCCTAAAATGGAGCAACCTGCTGCTGCTACCTCGGTTGGAACTGCCTCAATAGAGGAACGTGGAGTAGAACAACTGGTGAATGTTGACTAATCAGAATGGTTAGGAACTATTATTGTAGATGAACTCGGACTCCATAAGAAAAACATGTGTCTAGTCCCTTGGCATTGTCCTCAGAGCTGTTGTCCCTAGTTAAAGGAGATATCGATGGCTGGCATCTACCCGCAGCTGGTCAAAAGCTCTTTCATCCTGAAAAATGAGAAAATCGGTCCAAAACTCTACTTCATGAGGAATCCTAAGGACTCAACTATTATGATAATACCATTCTAGTTATCATCCTCCTAATGACCTAATCTCTCACCAACACATAAAGATACATCTTCAGCATAAATAAGGTGACCTGCCACTAGATATCTAGACACAAATCCTCATCAAAATGTTTCATCATAGTATCCTATTCTAGAAACAGGTCTCAAACATATCGTAGAAGGTCTATAAATATATAATGAACTCTCGAACACTAGATCTCCCCTATTAAAAGGTAATCATATCCTGGTGACTGGCCACTATCCTAATTGGAGATAGAAACTCAGCTCTGAACCGGACTCGAACTCCTCCCACGAGACTATCAACTCCTCAAGATCTCTAAGGGAGAAAAACCACTACATCGATTTTCCACACAACATCGTCACAACCAATGATACCCAATGATCCTTACAAGAATATATCAAAAATAAAGGATATCTCAGCCTCCTCTAACCAGTCCTCAGTGAATAAATCTGAAAGGAATCTCTCATACATTTGTAGACTCTGGCACTGAGACTCTCAGAGTGTCCTCATCGAACTGTCATCATTTTAAACCTCTAATTTGAGGGTCTCTGCATGTGTATCTAGATGAACATATTCTATTTGAACCTTATGTGGACATCAACCTAGATCCATGTCTACAAAAGAAAAAAAAAATTAGAGCTCCTGAACCTAGAATATGGAAGACCATTATATTAATAAATTATTTTGTTTATACATGTTAAGTTAACCTATCCTAGGGTCTACCTATTCAAACACAGGTGCAATAAAGAATGATGCATGATCCTTTCCAAGGGATCTACCTTGAAACCATTATCACCTCATTTAGTAGACACTATAAACTTAGTGATATGTGCATCAGATCACAGAGGGACCTAAATACTCATGTCTTAGTCGTTCTATCATCATTAATGTTCTTTCTAAACATAGTTGATATTGTTTCCCTACCAACACATACAAACTCACCAGTGCTTAACTCCAAAATCCATCCTATACCTCAACCAGATATCTGGTACCATTCTTTCATGACCCCCTATCTATAAGGGTCCTATAAAAAAATGGTAAAAGGGACATAGTGGCCTCTAAGTCCCTCCTCCAATATGCCACAGGTTGGAGACTGGCATCGAGGGCAAAATAAACACACATATAGGAGGCATTACCATCTAACAGAACACATGTGAATGTGAGAGATAATATTGACACCAATGAAGTCCTTCTCAGACTCCAATATAAAATAAAAAACATGTACACAAATTTAATTTCATATATGACCTACTACAACTGAATGGGAAAATTATAAGTACCAAAAGAAGGTAAAGACGGTAGAGACCATGAAGCCCAAATAGCTCCTTCAAAAACCCACAAGCTTGTAGTACCCCACCAGATCTCCAACCTAATCCAAATGACCTGAAAAAACATTATATATACATAGGGTGAGTATAACAATATTCTCTTTAGAATCCTACCCAAATACTCTCATGAAAAAGGTAAATAACGAATGCTAAACCATAGTGAACAATAAGTGAAACTTAATCATCACCTAAACAGGTATACTAAGTTACCAAACTCTCTATGGATACTCTCACTATGTATCGCATACAAGGAAAATTAATAATGAATATAAGGGGTATCTCTTTACCAATTCCACTCTGGTTTTCCGTACTTCCCCAAAATTGAACTTATTGAGCATCTCTCTCTAAAAATGCTTGCCCACATACACCTCGATGAAGCACCACAAAATGAACCTCATGTGTCACACCACTATGTCCACGTAACCAAATGCAACCTGGTAGTTTTTGGGAGCCACCATATCCCACATAAATTTTATCATACATCTGGTATAATACCATAAGTCATCACAACTCATACACTAAGTAAGTGACCTCAATCCATCACATCATATACACGTTATACCAATAGTAGTCCATAAAAAACTATATCCAGAATAAATGTGTGTGAAATAATAACAATCCATTATAGACATCTACACACGTATATGGGGAAAACTAACATATACGCATACCAGTATAAGTAACTAATCATAAAAGAGAGTGGGGTTGGAGGGGGTAGGCACCATCCATCCTCCCACTAGGATATTGGGAAACACCCCCTAGGGGTCAGCATCTCTAGGGTGTCAGTTTCCCTAACTGATATGGTGGAGTAGCATATAAAAAACACAAAATACATGATATAATATAGCTCACAACAACAATATGGGAATATCCTATTATCATACTCAATAATATCTAATGTCTCGTGTACTCCAAACTTCCACTACTAAGACCAGATATCCAATAATCACACAACCATTTAAATAGCTACATTAAATTAATTTATTCCTTTTTCATCGATTTCACATTATATTAATTAATAATTAACCATTAATTAACAATTAAAATTTTCCACATTACATTATATTAGCATCACAACACGGATACATTCCCTCTAGACATAAGAAAACTGGTCCAATGGATTCTAAGAAGGAAAACGTCATCATTCCATCCCAGCAAGCTAGAACCCCAAGGGTTAACAATTTATTCATTTATTAACAACATTTAATTCTGTATTACCATCTATTATAGGAAGACATTATACACTACTAAACACAGGGGGATCAATCCGGTGAGTAGATGAACTAACCATCAAATCTTTTCAACCTATGGCATGAGAGTAGACTCAACCATCCCTAGGAAGATAAACATGGAAAGAATGTGGAATACCTCATGCATCTTCACCCCTATTATAAGGAGAGTAACCAAAACCATTCACCTCAAGTAGTGGGTAAAGAAAAAAATATAAACACCTACATGGTCATCAACCATGAAACTGATTCAAATAAGCAACCATCTTCCATAACAATGTGTGTACCAAAGTTTTACCCATTCTGTCATCTCCGGTGTCCTCCCCGACACCCACATGCATGACCAATTGCATCTTACCACTCCAGGCATTAACTTCTACGTTAAAAACCATGAATCCCCACCCCCATACCACAAAAACCCTATGGGAATATCGCTCACAACACATCTAGAACTCCCCGCACTACATACAACAACATCCCTCCATGCTCAGCCATCCCATGCCCACATCACAAGCAGTAGAAAAAAATCAATTGGGCTCTTAGAACTAAAGAAAGGCATCCAAAATTCACACACAACAATATCTCACAGTTCAAAAGCTCAAGGAACATGGACTTTACAAGTAAATAGTAAACCTAGTCCCTATAAAGGCATTATCTTTTATCACACAACCGATTCTTATTCCATCTTAAATAAACTGATTCATTATTCATAGGTTCCAACTATTGTCAAATTAAGAAACAAGCTATCTTAATCTATCAAAAATTGATTAGACAATTAATCTAACATGCCTTCAATTCCATTATCAACAACCATCAAAATAGTTTAGGTTCATTAACAAACTCAATTAAACATGTGAACTTACATTAATTTGATAATAATCAAATTATAAAAACAACCAGGTTCAATAAACATGCCTATTTAATTACTTTATCCAATTAATTATAAAATAATTTTTACATCATATTCTGTACCAATTTCAATCAAGAACAACATGTTAATCCAATCACGGAATATATATTACACAATCTAGACAACCCATAGCAAAATATTTATGACAGTATAATGCAACATCAATGATATTCGATTGATACCAATTCTTTAAAATGGTTCAAAGAATTATTAGGTTAATATAATTATGATCCAAGATAATAAATCATGAAAACTATATGATTACATGTAAATAAATAGAGAATAAAAAAATCCCCATCCTCAAATGGTCATCGATGTTCTTCACACAAAAACAGACCAAGCAACAGATCTCCCATCACCCCTCCCACAAGAACCACATTTATCCAATGATTCCATGGCACAACCACGCCAACCAAATACCAAGAAAACCCCATTAGAATAATGGGTAAGCAAAAATAATAGAATGGTTAGAAGATATGAGTAAAAAAGATATCAAACCAGTAGAAACCTCTAGAAAATGAAGGAAGAACACACCATGGATCACCACGAATCACCAAAGATCAACGACATAAGCACAAGGATTGATCCCCCTCGAAGGTAATCCAAAATACAGAAGAAGATGGCTATCTGATTCATAGAATGAGGAAGAGTCCCACTAAAGCCAAAGCGTTTGTGAAAAACTTGAGTAGCAGAAACATGCAGAAACATGCAGTAACGTGGAATTTCAAAACATGTAATCCCCTTTCCTATCGTGAAAACCTTGAATTTCAGTTTTTGATGAAAAATGTGTCACCTATTTATTTTATTTATTTTTCAATCCCTGGTCTATTACATGACCTGAAACCCACTTTCACATTATGTAACTCTTCACGACATGAAATCATTCCCCGCCTCCAGCTTATAGAAAGTGAACTACTCTATACTTCCTTTGGGCCCCATATAGGAACCTCAATCCTCAAAAACATGTAAAGGGCTGATCCAAATAGATTGGGACCTCACACAACAAAACCCTAAGATCATAGAACATATAATTGGTATTGGGTGCTAATGGAGATAAGTGTGAAAAATTACATCATGATCTATGTGATAGAGAAGACTCATCTCCATTCCAGTATTATAGTCTCTTTTTTTCATTAATTAAATATTAAATAATGAAATAGTTGAAAATTCTGAATTAAATTGTGATATATTGACAATAACTCATGGTGTAATAAGATATGTTGGTTAATAAATATCATTTTTTTCTTGAATTTATCAAACCTAATGGTTCTCTTGCCCTTATTTTGGACAATTATTTTTTTCAAAACATCATTTATGAATTTAAACTAATCTTGTTCAAACTTCATATCAAACTATTATTCAATATGGTGACTTTATTGAAATGTTAATTGACATTAATAGATATTATAACTCATATTTCAACTGATAAATTGAAATTAGTGGTAATTTATTTATTCTCATTCAATGATCAATTGAATTTTCAAATTGAAAATCTGTAAGAGTTATTCATTCACAGGTTGAACAAATGATAAATTATAATAAAATATTTCAATAAATTCTTGGATGTAAAATTAAAATTTATAAATGAAGTAAAATATTTATAAATATCATCCACTTGATTATATTGACTTAATTAATTGATTATTCTCATTAGCTTCTAATTGATGTTTCTCGTGTTCCTTATCGATACTCAAACTCATAAAATGTTTCATTCTCATCATTATTTCATCATTATTCCCATTTTCATCACTCTCTATTGTAATTTTCATGGTTTTTATATTTTTATATTCGTTTTACAAAAATAATTTTTTGTGATTCCTTTCTTGGGACCAACCAATGCAGATCACTAATATATTTTAGGTAGAATTATACATAATTAGTTTTCAAAGATCCTGAAAATTGATTTAATTACCACATAACATTTTTATGACATTAATAGGGAGGGATTTCAAATAAAAGATATAAAAGGAAATAAAAAATTACATATAAAAATTATAAAAAAAACAAAAAATATACAATATAAAAAAAATTCAGAGATAAAAAATAGTTAAAAATTTATAGAAGAAAATTCAAAATCAAAATATACATAAATATTTTTGGTTAATGTGAACCAGGGCATCAATTGAAAAACATGATACCATAATACTATAAATATAGAGACAACTTAGAAATTTTAAATGTACAAATGAAAATTTTAAATGGATTATAATAGAGAGTTTGAGAACATTAATAATCAACTACTTAAAAATCTTAATCCACATAGAAATGAGATGATAGAGAGGCACATTTTTAGAGAATTATTATTGCCTAAATTTTCTAACAATCCATCATGAATTGTCCTTTAACTAAGACCTACAAATTATGAAATAAAAAAATCAATGTTTTCCTAGCTATAAATGTTCAATATAAGTCCCATTGAAGACTATACTGACTTCATATAGGGCATCTACTAAAGATTTTAATAGTTTCTAAGGAGTGTATTGATTGTGGAAGAGCATAAAATGTGGTTATACTTGTTTTTATTCAAATTAAATACAAGTAACTAGTTTTAAAAAATTTGGGTGGAAATTGTTTTCACCCGATATTTGGTTTACTATACGTGAACCAAGAAATTTTACAAAAAGAGATTGACATTTGAAATATGGTATAAAATTACTATATTTTTACAAGCTAAGGGAGAACATTTCCCTGAATCTTGGGATAAATTGAATGTGTTACTTATAAAATTTATAATCAAAAAATGTACTCCCCAATTCCTCAAACACACATTCTATAATAGCCTCATCCATTACCACCAAACAATTATGGTCTAATCTGCTACTTTGGATTTTAGTGATAGAACTACGAAAGAGAATAAATTTTTTTTAACACATTATCAAAAAACAGACCACACAATTTATCTAGGGGAGAAATGATGTGATGAATGGACCCATTCATATTCCACAAGATTTAAACAATCTACATTATTTTTCATTAAAAATAGTCAAAACCCAGTTAGAAATAAATGTGAATGTTCTGGAAAGTTTGGGTAGTTAAATTTCTATTATCCCAATTTTGATATACGTTTCCATGCTCTTGATAATTTTATATTTGTTGGATATATCCCTAGAATATATCATAGGTATGTCTTTTAGAGACCAAAATATCACAAACATCAATATTTCATCTTTATATATGAATATTGATTACCTAATATAATGATTCATGCTAAAATTGTTTGGGTTTGGTGCATTTGGAGACTCAAAAACATAAGAAACAAGTTCAAATGTGATCTATTAACTCTCCAAAAAAGTTATTAATAACTAACAACCTTCTTAGACATTTCATATTTAACACCTTTCATTATAGTAAGGGGAAAGGAAACATAAGAAATGGATACATCATATGATCGGTAAGGGTAAAGAAGGATATATCAAAATACCATGATTATAATGGTATGAGGACATGAGAATAATAATCAAGAACCATACCCTACAAACCATATATAATAAAAATTAATTATGGGAAACCCATTGAAGTTCACAAGACATGAAAAATAAAATAATCATGAGAAAAATCAGTGATATCATAATGTTTTCATAATACATAGAGTTGTAGAAAAACCATAAGTATAGGAAAACCATATTTCTAGGTCATCCACCAATACATTCATAACATTTTATGCTTGTGTTAAAAACCTATATACCTTCTTTGGGATTGTGATAACCTCTTTTTTAACCTTTTTTGGGATTTTGATAACCTCCAGTGTACCCAATGAGCTCATATAACATTAATCAATACCAAATTCATTGGATAGAGATATAGGTCCCACTTATCACATAATGAAAATCATAAATATGTGTTTTATAAGACCATAAAACACTCATCATTTCATAACCCATGAAAATAAATGGTTTTCATTAAAATTTAATCATGTCATCATAACATAACCTATGGAAAAAAATAGGTTTCATAAACATATTTTCATCATAAAAATAAACCATTGAAATAAATTATATAAATTTTATCTTTGTTTTATATCCCTAGTAAAAAATATCTTACAACAAAGTATTTCATCTTTAATGGAAAATTATTTTTATAAAAAATCACATATAACGTTTCTTGAGAAATATATAATTTCTTTGAAAATCACATTTTTAAATGTATAAATTCATAAAATATTGTAAAAAACATTATTTGAAAATATCCATGAAAACATATAATGGAAGCTTTAAAAATCATTTAAAACATTTCATGAGAAAAATATTATTTCCACATTGATTTTTTAAAACATATAAAATTTTCAAAATCCATATCATTAAATATAACATTTGAAAATTATATAATAATCTTTAAAAAATTCCCTGGTTATGATGGTAGGAAAGGTTTTATGTGTAAAAAGAATGATTCCTTTCACATTTTATATAAAAACAAATTTTGATTTTGTTTGAAAATGTTCTAAAGATTCATTTTATTTTTTTTAAAAAAAATTAGTGAAGGTTAAAAATTACATTAAAAAATACTAGTGGCTGATTAAAACATTTTTAAAAAAAATTAGAAAACATAAATGGGGACAAAAAATGCATTTTGGCTAAAGAGATAAATAAAGTCGGTTTTCTTTAAAATTAATTTGTGGAATCGTGAGTACATATAGAGAGGAAAATGAATGGAATACATGTGATATCATGACATAAAAAGAGTAAAATAATCTTTATGCATTTATTGAGTTATATAACATAGTATATCATCATTGAAATTAGAATCATAAATAATCTTCATGTATAATGAGATCATAACATCAAACTCTTAACACTTTGGTAACTTTGGAATCATAGTCCTCATTAACGCATATTATAAAATTTTGCAATATATAACGTGAATAGAATAATATTTCTGATATCAAATGTCAATGGGGATATAAATACACCTCATAAAATAAGATGTCTACATAATATAACATATGTCCCAAAGAAAGAAATTGTCACAAAAATCCCTAAACTTATATCTCAACATCCATCATACACATTAAAAACTCATATCTAATAAATATAGGTATTTTATAAATATATTAAAGAAAAGTAATTATATATATCATATCATATATGATTTTTTAATTACCTTTTACAAATCATTTATTAATAATTTTATGTTAAAATAGTGGTTCAAGCAATAACAGTTTTGTTTTCATGTATGTTTTGATTTTTTAACTTTAGTCCACTTGAATTGATCATGGTTCCATCATATAATTTTTTTTAACCATGATATAAATATCATATATATTCAATATATATTTATTTAGTTTAATCTATATATTTTTAAGATAGAAAATTAAATACACCATCCAAGGAGACAATATGTCATACGTACATGTACGAACCTGTTTTTCACTCAGGTATGGATCCTATAATTTTCATCCTAAATCATTAATTGGGACCTAAAATAAGTTCTTAATGAGTTAGTAAATATTATGAGGGTGTCTGAGTATTATTTTGGAGCCTAGAACCCATCTTTTTTGAGAAAAATGGCTTCTTGCATGGTTTAGAAGAAATCGTGTGGGAATTCTCCCGGATTGCCTAACCGTGCGAATAATGTTTTTTCAGATAGAACCATCTCACATGTTTTTCACATGGTCTTGCAGCCTAACCATATGAACAATCCTTTTTTTCTAGATACCTGGGAATTCCTTGCAAATGGATTGACCAAACTGTGTGAAGGATTTCTTTTCGGGCAGAACCGTCTTGCATGGTTTGCGCACTGTTTCACTAATTGTGCAGACAAACTGTGCGTAGACTAAAATGTTGTGTAAAATTTCCAAAACATCCTTAATGATCTATTTTACCCCCTATTCCCCATTAATCCATGAACTAGTGTGATTAACCCCTTTTCCTTTCATTTTGGATCTTTTTAAAGGCAAAACCTAGGGATCAAGAGATCTCTTCCATCCATCATCTGATCAAGCTTTCGTTCATCGCATTATATGCGCAACAGTAAGTAATAAAGTTCTATTTATCCATTAATCTTCTCATTTTATCTCAAAATAGATATATTCATGTGAGCTTGTCCTATCATTTCTTAGATCTACTCTAATCTGAGGCAAATCAAGAGCCAATAATAGAGGAGGAGAGTTGTACAACCCTAAAGTGGGTGTTCTATAACTCAGCCTTAATGTTTTTTGTTTTTGGGAATATTAATGTGGGGCCCTCTAATTTTATCAAAATCCATTTCTTAAATTTTCAAGGAATGATTATACTTGTTAGAATCATATGGTTATGCTCTTTCCAAGTATGTGATTAGTTGTTAGCAGATACACCCACAACTCAATCTGCCTCATGTTGAAGGTTATCCCATATTCGAGTTGTTAGTGCTTCAGCATGTTTGAGCCACCGTTCGAGTGCGCCTTTGTTGGACCTTCATAATGGTGATTCGTCCCATAAGAAATGACTTCTTAAAAATGAGAATTCCATATTGGCATATACCATTTATGCTCACCACTTGACCTGTATAAGGTATGTGATTTGAAATTATTATTAAATGTGAAATGTCAATTGGAAGGTATACTAAGTATATAAATTGGCCTTATCAAAAGAGATTGAATAAAGGTTTCATGTACATAGCACCCCTTTCCATATTGATGGAAGGTATCGGGGTGAACCTCTAAAATTGAATATGCCTTAATGGTTAATTAAGACTTGATTAAATGATTGAAATTCTACTTGGCCTATCCAAACTAATGGATGAAAAGGCTTGAAATTAATGAATTATTACATGATTACAATATCAAAAAGGAATGGACTGACTCAAGTTCACATTGGATTCTGAGAGGATAATACCTTGGGTCTCGAGAGCCACATTTCGATTCAAGGATGTAGTTTTCTTAAGTTGATACCCACCAAGAATCTGGTTCTTTTATACTCATTGGACTCCCAGTATACTACCATAGGGTCATTTACATTATTAAAGGATACATCAGATATACGCCTTGTATCTAACAGTGACTAGTAGGTGCCATAGTGAAATCCCATAGGGACCTGTCTTTTCTTATCTCTGTTTTACCTTGGTTGATCACCTTGTACTCATTAGGAACCTTATTGTTGAATTCCTTGGATTACACTCCTTAGATTACACTCTTACCCCTTAGCTAGACTCAGATTCTACTAAGTCATCATTCCATGATATCTATGTTTCCTTGGTTATTTCCCTAGAACCACCTCACCAGATATCATTTTCAGGTTGCCTCATTATGTCATGGGACCTTCACTACCAATACTATCATGAGGTGATGTTAAAGATAGCAATATCTCACGTGACTTGGTAATATTAAATGGTAATTTTCTTAATAAAATGAATTAGTTACATGTTCAGACACCAGCTGAGGGCTGAATTAGGTACTTGGGATTTAGTTATATTGTACTATTTTCTTCACTTTATATATGTATGAAAGCACACTATTATATTCCATTACATGGGATAGATGTTATAGATATTTTTGGTGGTGGGCCACAAAAAATTATCTCACACCCTCTACAGGCTTCGGTTGGTACCGGAAGTAGATTACATGACTACAGGTGCTTAGAAATGGAAGAATATACCTTCAAACCCATGATTTCGTGTTAATAGGATGGATCTTGATAGTAGATGATCGAGTTGGATCTCAAGATGCTTGGAGTAGTATTTTTTTTCTTTTACATTGTGGAACATGTTATTCATATTTTCATGTATCCATGTTTTCCAGTTTTCTAGTAACATGACATTACATCATCATTGTCTCAATTGATATAGTTATTGTTATTATTGTTTATTTATTATATTAGTTTTCTTTCTATATTTTTTATAATATTTTATTGATTATTTTGTTTACTACTATTTTTCCTGCCCGTTGTAATACACTCTAATAATGAGGCCATATTCTCTCTATAGACACCCTAGGCCCTCTCTACTAGTTGGCAGCTTCTGGCATTTGGTTAGATTCTCTTGAGGCCATGTGCCCCATTGGGCTTGGGGAATCCTTTAAGTGGAAACTGGGTATTGGATGTCACAATGTGGTATCAAAGGTGGATTCGTTTCATACTTTTCTATTTGGAGACAATAGATTGGAGAATAGTAACCCTTGGGACTTGTTCATTAGCCATTCTTGGATGCTGCAAACTCATGTTCAGGGTAAAAACCAAGTTTCCTAAATTATATTTGTTATTTGGATTTTTCCTATTATAGTTGGTGTTATTTCACTATTGGTTGATGCACATGTTATGTGTTGTTGTTGATTATTACACTATTTGTGAACTTCTTTCATCCATGGCCCGATAACATGAGTGTAAGGATCACTGTTACATGCATTATTATATCCACCTATAATTCACATGTCATGCATATTGCCATGCCATATAGGTGCATATCACTTATTTACATTGCTTGATATTCCTATGATTGTTGTGTGATTTTATGATAGTTTGATTGTACTTGTATTAATTTTTCATCGATTGAGTGATTTCCTATCTCAATTCATGAGTTGTATGGGCCCTCATGGGTATGATGAGTAATTTACCGAGATGAGCCATTATGATATAAATAAATGGGTGTCATTTCTGGTGATAGGTGTATGGGAACTGATTCATCAGAAATTAATATCCATTATAAAGTGAATCCTGAGATAAAAAATGAATTGGTTGCACATCCTTAACCTGCCTTGTCATGTATTTCAAAGTTAAAGGAGTGAACCTAGAAATTAACTGCAGAATGACATGAAACATGTACTTGAGAACTTACCGATACCTGGTCGTCTATGTTGGTAGATTGGGTAGTACACCTTGGGTAGTGAGTTTCCCTATATTCATCTTCGTCTAGTGATGTTATCTTATGATTATAATATTTTTATGAGGCGTGTGCTTAGTATTTGTTGACCAATGCTACCACAACTTCCTCGTTTCATTCGCCAGGAGTGTGGTGATGACCATTCTCCATACGTGGTGGGCCCTGAGCCTCCGGTCTTACTTCCAAGAGTGAAACTTGAGGCACCACCAACTGTACCTGATCTAGGAACTAATATCCAAGTCCATGATAGTTTCCTACATCTAATGAAGTCCATGCATAGTTCTCTATGTGTCGCACCTATTATGGATTAACTGACCTGTGAGTTCCAAAAATAGTATCCCCCTACTTTTATAGTGGATGGAATCTCTTAGGATGATGAATCTTGGCTATAGTCCATGTTTTCTGTCTTTAAGAATCTAGAAACATCTACAAAGTGGAGAGTCAAGCTTGACACATACATGCCTCGAGATTCACCCATGAATTGGTGGGATGTGGTTACCCAGGAAGGTCATCATCAGGGCATGTTATGGGTTGATTTCCAAAATTCCTTCTAGGATTAGTTTTTCCTCAGGCACTAAGAGATTACAGAGCCAGATAGTTCATGTAAGGCCTACGGGCCATGTAATACTTACACCTATGGGTCTTTTAAGGGTTCCACCTCACCCCTTGAAAGGTGGATTATCAAAATCAATAAAAATGAAGGCCTTCGGGCCATTGGAGGATGAGATTTCACGTGCTAGATGTTTAGAGGATGGACTCCAGTATGCCATCTGAAATCATGTGAATATATTTTTCCATCCTACATTTTATGTAATAGTTGATCAGGACCTTATCATTATACAAAACCTGAGGGAGAGCTCAATTACCAATTTTAAATGATAAATTCCATGTCAGGAAAGTATTTCTTTCAAAGGTATGAAATATTCCTTTGAGGATTCTCATTAGGGTAGTGGAATCCAGAGTATCTAGTTTGATAGCTATGTGGTGTTTCATCAGTGTGGAATACCATGGTCATAAGAATCCCCATTGTGATAGAGACCCTGTTGAGTGTCAGGCTTGTGGCTATATGGGTCATCTTCATTGTTTCTGCAAGACCTTTCCACCATCTTCAAGTAGAAAAGGATGAGAATCTGGTCCACCTACAGGAGCGATTTATTTTTTGTCGTGTGAGGTGGGGTGTTGGAATAGCCCCAGCATATCAAACCGATGAGGAGGTAGTGTTCGTGTTAATCCGACCCCTGATCATCAATAGTGCCAGTAGAGCAGCCATGATCGTGGTAGTCCATCTATTGCATAGGGTTGTGGATCAGTTCAGGTGCATGCTTTACAGTTGATACCCAATGATCAAGTTGTGGGACCATCTACTATACGAGTTACTATTCTAATAGCATCCAATATTGTCTCTACATTTTTTGATATAGGTGATTTAAACTCATTCATATATGTATCTATCATGGAATGTCTTATACTATATATACATTATCACTATGGAGTAATGACCCTTGACACACCAATGGGAAAATGGATGGAGGGCATTTTCTAGTGCAGGGACTGTCCCCTTGAGGTTGGAAGTTACACTTTCTTGTGTAATCATTTTTTTCTCAAGATAACGGGCTTCAATTTCATTCTTGGGATGGAGTAGTTAGTCCACTATCATACCTTTATTGACTACTATCATAGCAGGGTCTCTTTTACATCATTAGATGGCAACAATTATCTTTTCATCGGTGAGTGGAATGTCTAGGCTAGGAGAGCAAGACCAAAGAATCATGGGCTAGGATAAATGACCACCCAAATTTCAAATCATTTCATGGATGAATATGGTTTGATTAGAATTGATTTCCCTTCATTAGTTGATCATTTTAGTTCATTATTTCCCAATGACATTTCAAGATTACCTCCTAAGAGAGAGGTAGAGTTCACAATGGAGCTTGATCTAGGAAAATCTCTAGTGTTCATTCCTCCTTACAGGATGACCCCTACTAATCTTTAGGTGCTCATGCGATAGATAGAGGACCAGAGGTCAAAGTCTATATAAGGCCTAGTACATCCTCTTGGGTTTTTCCCATGATTTTATTCAAGAAGGTGGATTGAACCTTACATCTATGCACGGATTAAAGAAGTTTGAACTAGATTATGGTAAAGAATCAGTATCTACTTCATCGAATAGATGATAACTTTGACTAGCTCCGAGGATAAAAGGTGTTCTGTAAGATCAACCAGAGATCAGGTTATCATTAGCTGTGAGTCAAACCATCAGATATACCTAGTAAAGTTTTCTATAGAAGGAATGGCCTATATGAGTATCTTATTGTTCCATTCGACCATACAAATGCCCCTTCTGTTTTCATGGATTTGATGAATAGGGTTTCCACCCCTATTTGTACTCTTTTTTCATGGTCTTCATGGATGAAATCTTGTAGTATTATCACACTCGTAACGACCATTCCAAACATCTTGTGATCATTCTGAGTATACTGATCGAGAATCAACTTTATGCCAAGATTTCTAATTGAAACTTCTAGATCGACAAGGTCCACTTATTGGGTTATATTATTTCATAATCAGGAGTATTTTTTGACCGTGGAAAGGTTAATGATGTAGTTTCCTAGGGGGATACCAATAACATTTTTGATATTAGGAGATTATTAGGGCTCATTTGATATTACATTCATTTCATACAAGACTTTTCTCATCTGTATTCACCACTTACTGGTCTTACAAATAAGGTATTCAAGTTCACATGGTTAGAATCATGTGATAAATTCTTTCAGGATTTGAAATGAAGTCTTGTTTCAGAACCTATTCTGATTATTATTGAACCAAGTATGGGTTATATATTCTTCTGTGATGCATCAGGCATTATCCTAGGAGTATTTTTGAAGTAGGAAGAAAAATCTGTTGTGTATGTATCTTGGTAGTTGAGGCCTCAAGAGAGAAATTACCTGACACATGACTTCAAGCTTGTAGTTGTTGTCCATGCCTTACATTGATGGAGAAATTACCTATTGGGTGAGTGCTTTGGGGTGTATACAGGTAAAAATATCCTCAAGTATATATTTTCTCAGTGTGACTTGAACCTCGGATAGTGGATATATGTTTACAAACTAAAATCCTTTGATTTTGAGATTGGATATATGCCTGGAAAGGGAAATGTGTTCACTGATGCACTGAGTCAGAAAACTAAAACATAGGTCGTATAGGAAGCCAATTATGAATGGAAGTTAATGGACCTATTTTCTAAACATCATTTGTTGTTTCATGAATGTCGCAAGCATTCTTACCTCTTATCCTGAATAGTTACCTATTCCCTCCTTGAGAAGGTCAAGAGTAGGTAGTTTTCAAATCCCAAAGGTTTAGTTATCTATGAGAGTATATGAGGAGATAACCCACCTACAGATTAGTATTTAGATAGAGATGAAATCTTGTATAGACATGGACATATATGGGTTCTTTCATATATGAGAGGGGAGTTGATGAAAGTGTCCCATGCTTCTTAGTGGGAAGTTCATCCAAGAATATCAATGATGAATCGTGATATGAGACGCTTGTATAGGTGGCCTGGATTGAAATGTTAGATTACAGGCTTCATCACTAGGTGTTCCACCTATCAGTATGTGAAAGAGGACCACCAGATACATATAGAATTGTTACATCTTCTTTGAGTCTTGGAATGAAAATGGGAAGATGTTACATTAGATTTCGTAGTAGGCTTACCTAGTTCACCAAGGGGTAATGATGCTATCTGGGTAGTCATTGAGTGACTAACAAAATCTTCCCACTTCATTTCTATATGGGAGACTTTTTAGTTTATGAGTTGGGAAGATTGTATGTCCGTCAGATAATACAACTACATGGGGTTCCATGTACTATCATTTCAGATAGGGATGCTTGTTTCACATCATGGTTTTGAAAAGGTTTGTACAAATATATGGGTAATTAAGTGATTATAAGCATATCATTTCACCCTCATACCAAGGGAAAATTAGAATGGACAATATAGGTTCTAGAGTTTATTCTCCGAGCATGTGTCCTTGATTTCGCTGATTCTTAGGAGAAGCATATCCCACTCTATGAGTTTTCTTATAATAATAGTTTTTAGGCGACGATTCATATGGATCCTTTTGAGGCCTTATATGGTAGGCCATGATGTTCACCATTGTTATGGATAGAGGGAGGTGAGGCAGCAATCCTAGGTCCTTATCTTGTTCCGGAGATTATAGAATAGATCCAGTTGATTAGGAAGCATTTGACTACTGCTCAGTCTAGACAGAAATCTTATGTTGATCGCCATCGAATAACTCTTGAGTTCAAGGTTGGGGATTATTTTTTTCTTCGGGTATCACCAATTATAGGGCATAGATAGTTAAATAAGAATGGGAAGTTGTCTCCTCATTATGTTGGGCTGTTTGAAATTATAAAGAGAGTCTGTCTAGAAGCCTATTGGTTTCTACTACCTAAGAAGTACCGTGCCATGAACGATGACTTTCATGTCTCATAGCTTCACCAATATCATGCTGACCCATCTCATACATTTGATCCCAAGTAATTTGACTTAGATATTGATGCTACCTTTGAGGAATATCAAGTACACATCGTTGAATGATGCACAAAGGCTCTCCGAGGCAAGTTTGTTTCGCTCGTATGGGTGATACAGAAGCATGACTAAGTACATGATGATAATTGGGAGAGGAAAGCTGATGTAAATTCCCAATGGCCATAGTTGTTCTAATATAGTGTTTCTTTACCCTTGTAAGGATAAATCAGGGGGTGAGTTCTTTTAATGGGGAAAACTGTAAAAACTTAGTTTTTCAATTAGGTATGGATCCTATAATTTTTAGTATAAATCTTTACTTTGGACCTATATGAGTTCCTAAATAGTTAGTAAAGGTCTTGAGGGTGTCCTGGTTTTCTTCAGAGCCTTTAACCAATATTTTTGGGGAAAACTGGCTTGGCGCACTGTTTGCCTTAATGTTTGGATGGTGTTTTTTTGGACAGATCCATCTCACACAGATTGCGCATGGTTGTGTGGACAAACTATGAGAACACCCCTTTTTCCAGGTACTCGTACTTGGCTTGTGTATGGTGTGATCAAACCATGTGGAAAAATCGTTCGAAGGCTAAAATCATGTGTAAAATGTCCAAAATGTAATTAATGATCTATTTTACTCTCTCTTCCTCTCTAATCTGAGAACCAGTGAGATTGACCCATTTTTCTATAAATTTGTATCTTTTTAATGGCCAAATATAGGGATCAAGTGATCTCCTTCATCCATCATTCGATTGAGATTCTGTTCGTCACGTTGGATATGCAACGGTAAGTACTTCAGTTCTCTTTATCTATTCTTATTCTATTTTTCTCTCGACCTAGATATCATCATGTGAGCATTTCCTACCTGGATTTTCCAAACTAAGGGAAGACAATGCTTGAACCTAATGAATTATTACATGATTAAAACATAAAAATGTAATGGACCTACTCCAACTCATTTTGGAATCTAAAAAGAGAATACCTTGTGTCTTGGGAACCCCATTCTAATTCAAGGATGATGATTTATTAGGCTAATACCAACCTATAATTTGATTGTTTTATATTCCTCGAATAACCAGTATACAACTATAGGGTCCTTTACATTGTTACAAGATACCTTAGATATACTCCTTGGATCCAGCATTAACTAGTAGGTTCCATAGTGAAAGCCCACATGGCCCTATCTTTTCGTAGCCCCATTTTCCCATGGTTGGTCACCTTGGACTCTATAGGTGTCTTATTTGTTAATGCCTTGAATTATGCTCCTTTGATTACACTCTTACAACTTATATAGACTCGGATTATACTGATTTAGTGTTTTGTGAGATCTATGTTACCTTGGTTATTACCCTAGAACTCCCTCACTGGATATCATTTTCAGGTTACCTCATTGCATCTTGGGTCCTTTACTAATTATACTATCACTTGGTGATGTCAGTTCTGGATATACCTCACATGACTTATTAACATTATATCGTAATTACCTAATAACAAAACTGGTTACAAGTTCAGACACCAGCTGAGGGCTGAATCATTTACTTGGGTATTTGGTTATATTTTACTACTTTCTTCACATTATATATGCATTCCTACACACTGCTACATTCCATTACATGGGTTGGATGTTATAGAAACTGTTAGTGGTGGCCCATAGTGATTTATCACACACCCTCTCCGAGCATCATTTGTTACCTAGAGAAGATTGCATGACTGTAGGTGTTGACAAAGTGAAGCATACAACTTTAAACTCTTGATTACTTACTGATAGGATAGAGCTTGATAGAAGATAATCGAGCTAGATCTTGGAGTTCTTGGAGTAGTCTTTGTTTTAATTTTTTTTGTGGAACAATTTATACCTATTATATTGTTTCCATTTTTTCTAGTTTTCTTATAACATGAAAATGCATTCCTGTTGTCTCAATTGATATGGTTATTGTTATTCTTGTTTATCTATTACATCAGTTTGCTTCTGTTATTTATTAATATTATTTCTACTACTTCTTCTATTTACTATTGTTCACTCCTTTGGATATACTAATCCTTTCTATTGAGGGCATAGTATCCCCAAAGACACACCCTAGGCCCTTGCTGGTAGTCACAGCCTCTGGTGTTTGGGGAGATGCACTTGAAGTCATGTGGCCCACTGGGCTCGGAGCACCCATTTAAGTGGAATCCGAGTCTGGGACGTCACAATGTGGTATCCGAGGTAGTATCTTTTATTAATTTACTATTTAGAGACAATATATTAGAGAAAAGGAAAACTTGGGACTTGGTAATAAGTCACTCTTGGGTATCACGAACCCATGTTCAGGGTAAAAACAAAGTTTACTAAATTATAATTATTATTCTATTTTTTCCTATTACAGTAGGTATTATTTCACTATTGGGTGATGCACATATTTTTTAGTGTTGTTGATTATTACTATGTTTGAGAACTTCTTTCATACTTGGAAAAATTATATGAGGGTAAGGGGGATTGTTACATTCATCATTATAGGCACCTAGAATTCACATGTCATGCTTATTTCCACTCCATATAGGAGCATTTCACTTCTTTTCATTGCTTGATATGCATGTGATTGTTGAGTGATGTTTTGATAGTTTGATTGCTCTTGTATTACATTAGCATTGATGGAGTCTTTTCCAATCTCAATTCCTGAGGTGTATGTGTCCTCATGGGTTGGGATGAGTAATTTACCAAGTCGAGCCATTATTCTATAAATAAATGGGTGTTATTTCTTGTGATAGGTGTTTGGGCACTGATTCCTCGGAAATGACTAACCATTATCAATTGAATCCTAAAATCTAAAATGAATTGGTTTCACATCCTTATCTTTCCTTGTCATGTCTATGAAAGGTAAAGAAGTGAACCTAGACATTAACTACAAAATGAGATAAAAATGATACTTGAAAACATATCAATACCTAGTCGTCTAAGCTTGTAGTTTGGGTAGTATACCTTGGGTAGTGATTTTTCCTACATTCATCTTCATCAAGTGATATTATAGTATGCTTATAAACTTTTTCTGATGCATGTTCTTGGTATTTGTAGAACAATGCTTCCACGACGTCCTCATGTCATTCTGCAGGAGGGTGGTGATGACCTTTCTCCAGACAGGGTGGGCCCTAACCCTCCAGTCTTACCTCCCGGTGTTCCACCTAAGGCACCGCCTGCTGTACATGATATGGGAACATTTTCAGAAGTCTATGATAGTTTCATATGTTTGATGCAGTCCATGCTTGGTTCTCCATTGGTTTCACCTACGATGGTTGATCTAACCTGTGAGTTCCAGTAGCAGCATTGTTCTACTTTTTCAATTGATAGAGGTTCTTATAATGTTGAATCTTAGCTAGAGGCCATACTATTTATCTTTGAGAATATATAAATTCCTCCATAGAGGAGATTAAATATTGCTTCATACATGCTTTGGGATTCATCCATGCATTGGTGGGATGTCATTGCCCATGTCATTCGTCATTAGGGCATGTTATGGGTTGATTTCAATACAGCCTTCTATGATCAGTTCCTTCCTCAGGAACCAAGAGATGATAGAACTAGATATTTCATGCTTCTCTATTAGGGTTATATGTTAGTTATGGAATATTCATCACGTTTCACTGATTTACAGTGCTTTGCACCAATTCTATCTGGTGATGAGAATTTTTGTGCTAGAAGTTTTGAGGATGGACTTCAGTAAGCCATCCGAACTCAGGTCAATGTTTTTCTACTTCCTAAATTTTCTACAATAGTTGATCAGGCCATTATCACTAAACATAATGTGAGAGACTGCTCAAGTACCGAGTTTAATGTATCGGTGTCTTGTCAGGCCAGTAGTTCTTCTGGAGGCAGAAAAGGTTCCTTTGAGGATTCTCATCATGGTAGTGGTTACTAGAGTATACAATCTGATATCTTTGTGGTGTGTCATCAGTGTGGAAGACTGGATCATAAGAATCCTTAATTTGATAGAGACCCAATTTATTTGTGGTCTTGCGACCATATATGTCATGTTCACTTTTTATGGAAAACCATTTCTCCAGCTTAAAGTGGAAAAAGATCAGTATACGCTAAACCTAGAAGAGTGAGTTCTTTTGCAATTTGTAAGGAGGAGAGTTGGAATAGCACCGGCAGGTCAGACTGAGGATATGGTCATGGGCGTGGTAGCCCAACCCCTATTCACCAGTAGTGCCAATAGAGCAATAATGATCGTGGTTTTCCATCATTTTCACAAGGCCCTGTATGAGGTCAGTTGAATGATTTATAGTCAATAACCAAGGATCAGGCTATAGGACCATCTATAGTATGATGTAATATTCAATTAGTCTCCACTATTGTCTCTACTTTTTTGATATAGGTTCTTCAAACTCTTTCATTTATGTATGTATCTTGGAATGTCTTGGAATAGAGATACAGTATCACTATGGAGTAATAACTCTCAATACACTATTGGGAATATAGACGGGGGGGGGGTATATTCCAATACAAGTACTATCCCCTTGAGGTTGGCAGATACCCTTTCTTGTGGAATCTCATTGTTCTAGAGATGATGGGCTTCGATGTCATTCTCGTGATGGACTGATTAGTCCACTATCACGCCTTTATAGACTGATATCACCGCAAGGTCTTTTTTACAACACCAGAAGGTTGCAATAATCTTTTCAAAGGTGAGTGGGATGTCCAGGTTGGGAGAGCTACACCGAAGTATCATGGGCTCAGAGAACTGACCACCCCGATTGAAAATATCTTTATGGAGGATCAGGGTTTGCTCCAAAATTATTTCCCCCCTATAGTTGGTCATTTTAGGGAAGTCTTTCCCAATTAATTTTCTGGCTTACCTTCTAATAGAGAGGTAGAATTTACAATTGATCTTGTTCTAGAAGTAGATCCAGTGTCTATTCCTCCTAATAGTATGTCACCTACTAAGCTTCAAGATCTTAATAGGTAGATAGAGGTCCTTAACGGAAAAGGATTTATATGGCCTAGTACATCCTCTTGGAGTCTTCTAGTTCTTCTCGCCAAGACGGCAGATATAAACTTATACCTATGCATGGATTATATATGGTTGAACTAGATTACGGTCAAGAATCAGTATCCACTTCCATGAATAGATGATCTCTTTGACCAGCTATGGGGAGAAAATGTGTTCTCTAAGATTGACCTGAGATCAGTATATCATCAGGTGTGAGTCAAATTATCAGAAATACATCAAACATATTTCTGTAGTAGGTATGGTATGTATGAGTATCTTGTAATATCATTCAGTCTTACGAATGCACCTTCCATTATCATGGCTTTGATGAATAGGGTTTTCCTCCCCTATTTGGACTCTTTTGTCGTGGTCTTCATGGAAAAAATCTTGGTTTATTCTTTCACTCATAACGACCATGCCGAACATCTTGAGATCATTTTGAGTACACTGAGAAAGCATCAGTTTCATGCCAAGATTTATAATTGTGACTTCCAGATCAATAAAGTCTACTTTTTTGTGATATATTATTTCAGAATCAGGACTATTTGTTGAACCTATAAATGTTAATGCTATAGTTTCATGGGAGAATAACAATAATGTGTTTGGAATCATGTGTTTTTTAGGGATAGATGCATATTATAGGTGTTTCATAGAAGAGATTTATCATCTTGCTTCCCCTATTATTGGTCTTACAAAGAAGGGTGTCAAGTTCACATGGTCATAAGCATGTGAGAAATCCTTTCAAGAGTTTAATGGTATGCTTATATCAGCACCAATTCTAATTATTCTAGAACCATTTAAGGGTTATATCATCTTCTAAGATGCATCAAGAAATAGCCTAGGAGAATTGTTGATGCGGGAAAACAAATTTGGTGCATATGAATCTTGGTATTTGAGGCCTCATGAGGTAAATTACCTGACTCCCGACCTCGAGCTAGTAGTAGTTGTCCATGACTTATGTTTCAGGAAACATTACCTATTGGGAGAGCACATTCTGGTGTATATAGAAAACATGATCCTCGAGTATATATTTTCTCAGAGTGACTTGAACCTCAGACTGTGGAGATGGGTTGAATATCTATAATACTTTGATTTTGAGCTTTCCTATATGCCTTGAAAGGGAAATGTGGTCATGGATGCATTGAGTTGTAAAACTCAAACACAGGCTGTAAAGGAAGCCAGTGTTGAATGGAAGTTAATGGCTCTCTTATCTGAACTTCATCTGGAGTTTCATGAAATTCACAAGCTATCATACCTCTTAGGCTTAACAATTTCCTCTTCCCTCCTTAAGAAGGTGAATATTGGATAGTTTTCAAATCCATAAGGTTTGGTTCTTCATGAGAGTATATCAGGAGAAAACCCACCTGGGGATTGGTCTGTGGACAGAGAAGTCATATTGCACTGACATATACATATCTGTGTTCCTACAGATATGAGAGAAGAGTTTATGGAAGAGTCCCACACTTCTCAGTGGTTATTTCATCTAGGAATCTCAAATATGTATCGATATATGTGATACCAGTATTGGTGGACTAGAATTAAATGTCATATTATAGGTTTCATCACTAGGAATTCCAACTATTAGTAGGGGATGGTAGTGCACTAGAGACTTGTAGGCTTATTACAACCGCTTCCAGTCCTGAAATAGAAATGGGAAAATGTTGCTATGGATATCGTTGTTAGCATACCTAGGTCACTAAGGGGTAGTGATGCTATATAGGTAATCATTTACCAAATAAAAAATTCATCTGACTTCATTCCTATATGGGAGACTTTTTCAGTTTATGAGTTGGGAAGATAGTATGTCCGTAAGATAATACGACTACACAGGGTTCCACATACTATTGGTTCAAATAGGGATTCTTGTTTCACTACATGGTTCTAGAAATATTTGTAGAATGATATGGGGATTTAGGTGCTTCTAAGAACATCTTTTCACCATCAGACTGATGGAAAATCAGAACAGAAAATATAGGTTCTAGAGGATATGCTCTGATCATGTGTCCATGATTTCAGCATTTCTTAGGAGAATCATATCCCTGTCAATGATTTCTCTTATAATAATTGTTTTTAGGTGATGGTACAGATGGATCCTTTTGAGGCCTTATATGGTAGTCCATTTTGTTCCCCATTGTATTGGTTAGAAGCTGGTGAGCCAACCCTACTAGGTCCAAATTTTGTTCAGGAGACTTCAAAATAGGTCCGACTAATCTGGAAGTGAATGAATACTAGTCAGTCTAGAAATAAATCTTATGTTGATCTCTGTCAATGACCTCTTTAGTTTAGGGTTGGGGATCATTATTTTCTTCTAGTATTTCCTAGGCTAGGGCATATATAGTTAAGGATGTAGGGAAAGTTATCACCTCATTACGTCAGATCATTTGAAATTGTAGATAGACTCAATCCTGTAGCCTATCGATTGCTACTACCTCAGAGGTACCATGCCATCCATAATATATTTCATGTCTCATATCTTATCTAATATCATGTTATCATATCTCATAACATTGATCCCGATTAATGTTAGGTAGATGTTGATGATACCTTTGAAGAATATCTAGTATGCATCATTGAACAAAGCATGAAGGCTCTCAGATACAAGATTCTCCCTCTTGTATAGGTGTTATGGTAGCACAATTGATTACAAGATGAGGCTTGGAAGAGGGAATCTGATATACATTCCCACTGTCTAGATTTTTTCTCAGACAGTGTTTCTTTACCCCTACAAGGAGAACTATGGGGGTGAGTTCTTTTAAGGGGGGAAGACTGTAAGAACCCAGTTTTTAATTCGGGTATGGATCCTTTAATTCTCTATATAAATCATTACAGGGGTCCTAATATGAGTTACTAATGAGTTAGTAAAGTTTAAAATGGTTTCTGGGGATTTTTTGAAGACCAGAACCTATCTTTTTAGGGAAAACTGGTTGGGTGCACTGTTTAGAGTAAACCATACGGGAATTCCGCACAGTTTTCCTAATTGTTTGGATGGTGTTTTCTTAGAAAAATCCATCTCGCATGGTTTTTACATGGACATGAGGCCTAACCGTGTGAATTCCCCTTTTTTCTAGGTAACTATGCATGTATTGGGCATGGTTTGATCAAATCATGCAGAGGATGTATTTTTGGGAAAAACTGTCTCCCCTAGTTTGTGCACAGTTTAAAAAATCATGTGGAAAAAATGTGTGCAGGCTAAAATCCGGTGTAAAATATCCAATACTCTCTTAATGATCTATTTTATCCTCAATTCATCCCTTATCTTAGGGCTAGTTGGATTAACCCCTTTTCCTCTCATTTTTGAGCTTTTTGAATACCAAATATAGGGGTCAAGAGATCTCCTTCATCTATCCTTGGATCGGGATTTTGTTCATCACGTTGGATGTGCAATGGTAAGTACTCAAGTTCTCTTTATCTGCTCTTCTTCTATTTTCCCTCAACCTAAATATCTTCATGTGAGTGTTTCCTATATTTTATTATATCTACTCTGATTTGAGGAAAATCAAGGGGTGATACCAGAGGAGGATATTCATTCAACACTAAGGTGGGTGTTCTATAACTCATCCCTAATGTTTTTTGTTTTTGGGAATATTTATGTGGGGGGGCACCAATTTCATCAAAATCAATTTATTAAATTTACATTCCATGTTTATAGTTGATATAATTCTATAGTTATACCCCTTCCAAATATGTTAATAGTTGTTAACAGTTACACCCACAACTCAATCCTCCTCATGTTGAAGGTTATGCCATATTCGTGTTTTTAGTGTTTCGGCACGTTTGAGCCATCGTTCGTGTGTGCCTTTTCTTGACCTTCCTCAATATGAGAATTATGATAAAAATAACTTGTTAATTATGATAATTACGTAATGGAATGTACAATTTATGCTCACCACTTAACCCACCTAAGTTAAGTGCTTTCAAATGATTATTAAATGTGAAATGTGGAATAGCATGTATAATCTGTATATAACAAGGACTTTTTAAAAGAGATTGAATAAAGTTTATATGTATCTATAACCACTTCCCATGTTGATAGAAGGTATCAGGGTAAACCTCTATAATTGAATATTCCTTAATGGTTAATTAAGACATGATTAAATAGTTGCGACCCTACTTGTCCTATCAAAACTAAAGGAATAAAATGCATGAACCTAATTAATGGTTACCTGATTAAAGTATAAAAAATGAATGGACTGACTCAATCTCACCTTGGATTCTGAGAGGAGAATAACTTGGGTCTTGGGAACACCATTCTGATTCAAGGATGTGGTTTTCTTAGGTTGATACCCACCTAAACTCCATTTCTTTTCTATTCCTCAGATGTTCATTATACTACTATATGGTCCTTTACATTATTACAGGATACCTCGAATACACTCCTTGGATCCATCATTGACTAGTAGGTTCCATGATGAAAGACCATAGGGACCTATCATTTCTTAGACCCATTTTACCTTGTTCTATCACATTGGACTCGGTAGGCACATTATTGTGGAATGCCTTGGATTCTACTCCTTGGATTACAATCTTACCTCATTTTTTGATCAGATTTTACAAAGTTTGCATTCCATGATATCTACATTACCTTGTTTATTACCATAGAACTCCTCGACCAGATATCATTCTCTGGTTGTCTTGTTACATCTTGGGGCCTTCACTACTTTTACTATCATGAGGTGATATTATTGATCTTTATGCCTCACATGACCTTTTAACATTAAATGGAAATTACTTAACAAAATGAACTGGTTACATGTTCAAACACCAACCGATGGCTGAAGTAGGTACTTGGGTATCTAGTTATATTGTACAATTTTCTTCACATTATATATGCGTCCTTGTACACTACTATATTCCATTACACGGGCCAGATATTTTAAACACCATTGGTAGTGGCCCATGATATTTATATCACACCCTCTCCAAGTGTTGTTTGGTACTTAGATTATATTACATGACTATAGGTGTTGAAAAAGGGAATATTATAGCTTCAAACACTTGATTTCTTGCTAATAAGATAGATCTTGTTAGTAGGTGACCGAGTTGGATCTCAGGATGCATGGAGTAGTATTTATTTTATTTAAATTTATGGAACATGTTACACCTATTATCTTCTATCCCTGTTTTCCTATTTTCTAGTAACATGACATTACATAATCATTGTCTCAGTTGATACAGTTATTTTTATTCTCTTTTATCTATTGTATCATTTTTCTTCTGATGTTTATTTATATTATTTTTATTTATTATGTTGTTTACTACTATTTATTCCTTCCATTGTGCTATAATATGATTATGAAGAAATGGTCTCCCCATAGACACACCCTAGGCCCTCAATTATAGTAGGTAGCCTCTATCATTTGGGGATATGCTCTTGAGGCCATGTGGCCCACCAGGCTCGGAGTACCCATTAAGTGGAATCTGGGTCTGGGACATCACAGTACACGTGAATGTTGTTTCTATATTCTTGATAGATGAAATGATAGAATGGTAAATAATATCTCACCAATACAGAATAATTTTTGTTACATATATATAATATATATTCATTATATTAACCCTAATTACCTTTCATGCAAAATTTTAGTGAAAAATGAATCATATCACTTTGTGAGATGGTGCCCACCGTACACATGAACAATGTTATCATATCCAATCAAGAATGTAAAGTAATATGTTATATGTGATATCATAATTATATAAGTATTTTTATGTTGAAAATATAATATATAATCATTTAATCTCCCCTTATTTCCATCCATGTAAAATAGAAATTAAAAACACAGAACATCAGTTCGTGTGGTGGCAGTTTATTGTACACACGAGTGATGTTATTTTTTTACAAAAAGTCGGAAGTTATAATTTTATGTGTGAAATTATATTTAAATAAGTATAATAATATCATATATACACATTATAAAAACATTAAATCAATCATTATTTTATTTCTTCAGAGGTGTTTATGGAAAAAAATAACATTGATTTGAAAGGCTGTAGTCGACCGTACATAGGAGGATGGTTCGGTTTCCCATTTAATGGAAGTGGTGAAGGATATAAGTTATTAAAATAACATAATAACATCTATGGGTATTAGAGATAATTATTTTTTTTATCCGAACATTTTAAAATGATTTTAATTATTTGGATGTAGAAATAAACAAAAACACATGTTTACAATTTTTAACTCTTATTCAGATAACTTCATTTTCTTTATAAATAAATCCTTCATAGAGTATATTAATAATCAATATATGTAAAATAATAAGTAAAGAGGTTTTTAGGGAATATATTTGAGTAGTTATTCACTTTAATATTTTTTTGAATTGTGAATCATGGAGGAGAGGGGGTGTCCTTTAATAAATGAGTGAGATAACAGATATGGAAATTTCGAGAAGAATAAACTCTACCCCCTATTTTCAGATTTATAAAAATAAAATAGTTAGAAATTATATAACAGTACAGGTGATAAGGTGGAAATACTAAAATAAACTGGGTGTTGTACAGGTTTGCAAGTCATTTTTTCCCTTATGTTTTTAGTCAAATCCTCAAGTAAACTTCTTTTAACCATAACTATTTTATTTAATTTATACTATTTTAACTATTCATTTTGACAAAAATTTATGTTGAACATATTAAATAATATAAATTTTGATGATTAAAAATATTTAATCCGTTATTCATAAATTAATTTACGTTGTTATAAAAATATAATTTAAAAATAAATTCACAGATGCAATGAGAAAATGGTTTTCTAAAGAAAAAAATGTTCAAATGTTTTAAAAATTTATAACATAATTCAATATGAAATTGAATAAAATTATCTAAATTTGTTTAATCAATATTTTATGGAACATATGTTACATTTAAAAGGAATTTAAATCAAAATTTTCCTTATACATTCTTTAAATTAAATATAAATTTTCATTAAATATGAGTATTTTTTACTATTCTTTGAAAAAAATATCTTCTCATAAAAATACCAAAAATTCACCCTAAGAAAAGTTTGACCTGTAGATTTAAAAAATGCGGTTTATTTTTTAAAATAAATTTTTCATTTTTTCATTAATAGCTTTTATTATTTGATCACAAGAAGAAATAAAAATCATTTTTTGGATAAAATTTTATTTTCAAAATATATAAAGTATTTTCCAATATTTTTGTAATCTTTTATCAATATATTTTATTTATAAATAACCATTATATATTATATTAAAAAAATATTTTGGTTCATTTTTTCATGTTTAGTGGCTATGTATTAATGGTTGTGCTTATATAATAATATTATTATTATATCATGGTTTGTTAAAAATTGATGTTACATTTAACACAAGCTATCAATGAAATTAAATAAAATAAAATAAACATATAATATACGGGTTTTACATTCTACCCCCCCCATAAATATAATTTATCCCTTAAAATAAATCATATTTGTATAAACAACTAAGGGTAATTTTGTCTCATTAAATCCGTAGGATCCAGCATAACTTCCTCAATATAGTTGTTTTTCCACAATATATTGACCATGTGGCTTGTATTGTTTTGTATAACATTCTTGATATGATCTAGAATATTTGACAGTTATTCCCCATAAGAAATATAATGTACATGTAGTATGAACTTTTACTTCAGTACTAGTGATAGATTGGGTATGTACTTTTTCAGGAGATATTCATGAAACACATCGTGAACCTGAGAGAGGTTTAGTGGAAGAACTAAGTGATAAGCTATAATCCCAATACAATTAATAATTTGAAAGGTATTTATATACAAATGGACTATTTTTTTATAATTTCCTAATATTATTACATTATTCCATGGATAAATTCATAGGAAAACTTTCCACCAACTTCAAATTCCATATCACATCGATGATGATCAGCATAACCTCTTGGTTTACTTTGTGTTTCCCTTATGTGCTATTGAATATACCTAAAATTATCTTCCCTTTATTTAACTAATTATGGTCCCAATATCATTCTTTACCCAACTTCATTCCAACATGTTAGAGTTATAAACTTCATTCCATAGAGGGCATTATAAGGAGGCATCTAAATTCTCAAGTGAGAGATATTTTTGTATAAATATTAATCTTGAGGAAGGTGTTTGCCCAAACCTCCTTGGATATATATATACAATGATCTAAACATAAACTCTAGGGTTTTTATTTTTCTCTTAGGCTAAATATTTTTCTGAGGATGATATGAAATGGTGAAACTCATCTTTGTATCTATATCTTGATAAAGACAATGACAGAACATTGAGGTAAACCTTGGATCTTGATAACATACAATAAAATATGATACCCCATGAAACATTACCACTTCTTCATTGTATACTTCAAAAATATGATCAAGAGAGACTTCTTGTTAGATAGTGATGAATTGTGATTAATTTGTAAGTTGAAAGACTATGATCCATATATCATTATTCCCATTATACTTCTTAGGGTGTCTAATGACAATAAAAATGGTGATGTTTTACCATTTCCATTCTTGTATGGTAAATGGTTATAAAAACCCCTTAGGATTTTTTCTCCCAACTTTAATGTAATGATATACTAAGAACCACAATAAAAACATTGAAATATCTCTCTAAATGAAATCAAACTAGAAATACTCTTTAAAATCCCAAAACTTCTTCATATATCTTGGTTGAATAGAGAATAATGAACTATGAGATTAAGGTAACAACTCATTTATTAAATATGGTACGGATTGAATAAATACATGGATATAAAACCTTATCATCCAATCATAATAAAAGATAAATTCAAAAACATTAATCCCCTTCTTTTATGAGCCTATATCATTCTTATTTGCATATTTAATTGTCACATGAATTTATGGTTGAACACTTATTTTATAGATATAATATTTATCCTCATCCTATAAGATTACCAGATAAATTATTTTCAAATCTATAAATATTAGATATTTTATGATCTTTATTATAAATAATCTAGCATAATCCTTTCAACTCAAAGCATGAACCACCTTATTTTCTTTTCAAGGGTGGTAATTTATTGGGAAATCATAATATTTAATCAAATCTATCAAACTTTTATGGAACATATTAAAATATTTATTTTTTAATATATTATTAAATTTTTTTATTATTATATATATCAAAATTTTACCCATAATGATAATTCCTCCTATCATTAATGCAAAAAAATACGGCATCTGAATCAAAATCACGAGTTCTGTAAATTTTCCCATGAACATTCATTTATCACATGGAATAATCTATAACCATGACATTTTTTATAAGAACACATCCCTATACCTTGTTGTATGCCTCACTATATATTGAAAAAACTTATTTACTATAAGGTAATGTAATTATAGGTGAACTAACTAATCTTCCCTTTAGTTACTTGAAATTTTCAATCATTCAATTTTTCAAAGGAATCATGCTCCATTTCAAGTTAAATTTATGATTGGATTACACATTCATTTAACATTATTCAAAACCAATGATAATATCCATCCAAACCAAGAAAACCTTATATTCCAGTCACAGTGGTTGGTATGGGCCACAAGTGAATAACAAAATTCATTGATGGGTCCTATTATATGCACTCTCTTGAGATTATAAAAACCAAAAAATGAAACTTTTTATAGCCAAAATTCAAAAAAAAATCATAATTTTTTTTTCTCTCGGTATTTAGATCAATATTAAATTCATATTCTTACTCTTCCATTATCTTTTAATAAATAATATTTCCATCTATAAAGACAACCATAAACTAGTCAAGGTACTCCCTATAATATCTATTCATTAAATACATGAAGTTGGTGGATAAATTATTAATAAAAAATGGAATTTTTATATACTCATAATGTACATAACTTGTATAGAATTTTTTGTTGGGAATATCCTCTATCTTAACCCACAATTAATGATATCTAGAATTGAGTTCAATTATAGAAAAGTATTTATCACTACACAATTGATCAAATAAGTCATCAATGTGAGGAATAAGATACTTTTTCCTAATCCTGATCTTGTTTAGCTCATGAAAATTCATCCTGAGTAACATCAATGTGTCATTATTTAAAAAAAAAGGAATAGGTTCACACCATGGGGATACATTTTTCTTAATTAATCCCTTGTCATGATTCTCTTAGAGTTTCTTTTTCACATCATGTACCTCAAATAGGTCCATTTTGTTGGGGGATCTTTAAAATAAGTGTAGGATAAGGTATAGGTTATATTTAGAACTCAATAATAGGATTTAGGGAAATACTAGACAACTCTTTCAAAAATACATAAACAAATCCTTTTCAATGGGAATATCATAAATGTTTATTTTCTCCCCAACTATTTGAGAAAAACATCATCTTTTAAAGGGGACCAAAACCAATACAATGAATTTTGATTTTATTGGAAGTTTATATTTATCATCACATTAATAGACGATCATATATTGGTTTTGAATATCAAACATTAATACTTTTCCTTGGAAATTGATGCAGGATTTTTGTACAGAAACCATGACTAAGATAACATCAAATTCAACCAGAGAAAGAATGAAAATATCTTCTCAAAGCACATTCCCAAAAACTTCAAGCTGATGGGAATCATATACTTGTGATGTAATAATTTTACCATTTGGGGATTCAATTACTAATTCAACCACTAATTTTTAAGGTGGTATTTTTATACCCTTATCAAATTCTTTAGATATAAAATATTCGCTATATCTAATGTTAAATAATAAATTTTCAGTTTTATAGTGGGTGGTAAGTGTACCTTTCATCGTATCATTATCACATCCCAAATATAAAGTAGCTTTTTCAAGAGATTTCACATTGTCCCTAAGATTAAAATTTTACTAATGTTGATCATTTTCCTGACCTCTCAAATTTAGGAACCTTTTAGCATAATGCCTGAAATCCATGCATTTTCAATAATATTCTGTGGGATGTTCATTCTTTGGAGATTTAATTTTATACATAAAATTATAAAAACTATTTCCATAACATCATAATTCAACCTCTCAATGAACATCATTTCCAAACATAAAACATTTAGTAGTACCATTATGGAAATTTCCAATAGTATTCCTTCCCCGCATCGAGATTGATTGAAATATCACATTCTTCTGTCTATGATTTTTAGTGCTTCCCTTGAATTCCACACTTCTACTCTTATCAAAACCATGAATTATTTGTGTCAATTCAATATCCATTTCGAACTTCATAGCACAATAAAAATTTTCATCATAGCTTCTGAAGCCCTTTTGAATAACACCCTTCAAAGACTATGTTTTAAGAAAATGAAGAATTGATCAACTTTACTTTCAGTTTGGATGATAATACCAATAGTTTATCTTGAAAGTATTGTCAAATTTTCCTCATAAGTACCAATTGATTCTTCAAACATATACTTATGCTCATGAAATTCCTTCTCCATTTTCATATGAACAATATGGGGGATGTACTTATTGAATAATAATCTATTAAATTCATCCCACTCCATGGAGAAAATTTTATCTCATTGTGTCTTATTCTTGATACGATTCAACCATTAATATTCTTCACCTTCCAAATGATGATGGACAAAATTAAATTTTCATACTCCAAACATTTTTCAATGGAAATATCATTTCAATTGTAAAGATCCATTTCTTGGTAATTTGTGGATCAATGAAACCACTAAAATAATTTGTATGTTTCCTCAAGAAGGACTCAACAGAACGTAGTTCCATCTTTTTATCATTTAGAAGATCAACATGATTCATACCCTAATAAGGTAGTGTGATTAGAGAAATAATATATTCCATTATATCTCAAATATCATTTTTTAATGAGGACAATCATTGAATTTTCTTTTTCATTAATCATTAATACTTTTCCATAGGGATCAATCCATTTACTAAAAAATGATAATGTTGGAAACACTAATCATATTGTGGGAACCATATAATCATTAAAAACCATATAAAGGATGTCTAAATCAAGAAAAATATTTTTCAATATATGAAACTATAGGTTTGACCTAGGTCATTGATGGTCAAAATATTTTTAAATCAATCATGTTGGTTTGTAAAGTGTTTTGAATTTCTAAAGCATATCACCTAGGGGCATCAAACCAGATGTGCAGTAAGGCCTATTGGCATAAAGCAGGTGATAATCAATTCCTTCTCAATATTCCATTGTTATATTAATTACCCTTAGGTACCTCTGTGCTAGTGAAACATCCATTTGTAGTATCCAGAAAGTGATTTAATTTCTTGTAAAGAACATTATTTAAACTTAAAAAATACATGATATTTCCTTATTCATAGAATGATCTTTATAGAAATCACTAATGTTTTCTGAATCTAGATTCTAAATGTTTTGCTAAACCTTTCTCTGATACCAACAGTGGATACCCTATCTTCTCATAAATAAATATTACATATAATGGATTAATATTCATTACATAATAGAACGATCCATGCAATTATGGTCTAGGTCTAATGTCTTTGGAAACATGGAAACATAAATAAATTCATCATAAATGATCTATGTCATCTCCAAGAAAATGTTTTATAACTAAGAATATTTTTTGGTAAATCATTCATAATACCATTAATCATAACCTAGGTAAATGAAACCTAATAAAATGTGATCTTAAATGCTCAAAAATGGTAAATAAATGGGATATAAACATATCATGAGAATAAGAGCATGAGAACATGAGAATAACATTTAAAAATCATACCATGTATATCATAGATCATAAGTAAGATTCATTGAATAATTATTGGTATTTAATAACACATGAATAATAATGGATTCAATGAACATAGGTGGGGAGAGCATAATATTGGCATATAAAATGAAGTTAAGGGATACACATAATAATAAAAATCATTATGTCTAGCCTACCCACCAAGACATTCATAACATGATATGTTTGGGCTAACTAACCATGTACTAGCATCAATCTTGGAATAAACTCATTTATACTCTCTATTCATGATTGGGATAACCTCCCATGTTCTCTTAGATATCATAAAACTTTAATCATAAACCAATTCATTGGAGGGAGATATTGGTCCCACCTATCACATAATGAAAATCAAATATATTTGTGTCATATGATGACAAAAAATTCACTATATCATAACCCTGTAAAATAAATGGGTTTCATAAACATTTCATCATATCATTATAATATAACCAATAAAAATTAAGGGGTTACATAAACATATTATCATCTTAAAAAACCATTTTTGTAAATAATAAGAATGATATCCTTGGATCATATCCCCTATAAAGAGTAAGTTACATCAAATAATGTAATCTTTGAAAGAAAAAGTTTTTCAATAAAAAATAACATGGAATTTTTGTTGTGGAGAATAATATTTCTTTGAAAATAACCATTTTAAAACTATAAATTCAAAAAAACTTTTAAAAATAATTTTATTTGAAAAAAACCATGAAAACAAATAATATAATCATTAAATTAATTTAAAATATTTTAGGAGGAAAATAACATTTCCTCCAGGAAAATAAACTTTTTAACATGTTTCTAGGTCACTTACCCATTATATTCTTAGGATAACCCACAGATAAACTCATTTTAACCTTAAATAGTGTAACTAATTTTTACTATTTTATAATTCATTTAGAAAAAAATATGTTGAAATTATTACATAATATAAATTATTCAAAACAAAAATATTTAATACATTTTTCAAAATTATATACATAGAATTTGAATAATTTAAATTAAAATTAAACTCATAGACATGATGAGAAAGAAACTTTTTAAAGAGAAGATGTTCAAAAGTTTAAAATGTCCTTATATAAAAATTAAATTTTAAATTGGTTAAAATATCCTAAATTGGACATATAAAAATATAATTTAACTATTTTTACCTTTATAAAATATAATACAAACCTAAATTTATAAATTCTTTAAATTATTAGGATGATTTCAAAAAAAACCATTAGTTATCACTATTCAATGAAGAAAATTTCTTTTAAGAAAATTACCAAAAAATCACACTTTGATAATTTTGACATAATTATTTCAAAAAAAAGTTTATTTTGTGAAATATATTTTATAAATATTCTAAAAAATCCTTTTTTTAAAAAAAAAATAATAATGAACATTTTTTTATAAAATAATATTTTCAAAACATATAAAGACTTTACCAAGACATGACTACTTATTTATCAAAATTTTTTATTTATATAAAAATATTATACATAATATTTAAAAAAAATCATATTCATGCCTCTATATTTTATGTATTGGTAATATTGGTCATGTTACATAGAAATATTAATATTTTTTCTTGATTTCTAAAAATGTGTAGTTATGTGCAACAAAATCTATTAAAGAAATTAAATTTATTTTAAAAAATATTTCATAAAATTATAGGGTGTTACATGGACCATTCTTAAACACATAAAATAATGGATGTAGAAACCATCAAAATATATCTTTGAGAGAGTAGTGGTTAAGTGGACCTATAGATCCCCCTGGTCCCTAACCATATGTGGAATTCTATTACTCCCCAAAGAATTAAAGGATATGTTCCTATAGGTGATAGGTAGTTTTTATGAATAAAAGTGTAAAAATGATATTGATAAAGTGAAAATGGATTAAATTATTAAAAATATTGAAATAAAAATGAAAATGTTTGCTAAATATATTGGTTTTAAAGAAAAGTGTATGCTTCCATACACCACTAATGTGAGAAATAGAGAAAACACCATAGTTTTGACATATAGGATTGGTCCCCAAATTCACTAATAAGATAGAATAATACCAAAATATTCTTAAAAATATAAAATAGATGGATATAGAAATTTAAATCAAGAATGTTTTTAATTTCAAACTTCTTAGAGAAGCAATGAAAAATTATGGAATCCTACTATTCTAAATGAAAAAAATAGAAAATTGGATTTAAATATAATGAAAATTAGGGTATAAAAATTTTAAAAGAAATATGGGAAGGATTTCCTAAAATTTTGAGGAACTTTTATTCAATAATTCATTTTCCACAAAGAATAAAAATGAAAACCAAAATTCTGAATTGTTAAATTTTTCAATTGCTATAAAAAAACAGAGCATTGAAATTCCTTTTTAATAGTCACTGATTCAAATCCCATATTATCTCAAATCATGAAATATATTCTATTTAAAAACTAAATCATGGAATAATTTTCTACATAAAATCTCATGGAGGAGTGTAATTTTGTGTTGCATAATAGTATTCATCCCAAACATCAAGACCTAGGGAGAGTTTTTACCCCTTTCACATTTGGAGATAGTTATGGGTAATTTAATTATTGTATTGATCATGAAACAATAATAAATTTGAATACATTTTTCTTATGTCTACAATTTTTATAATTAGTTACAAAACCCACTATTATAGTTTTACAACTTTCAGATCTATTCATTACTCACCCAGTGGGTAGGATGGATTACTTATTAGTGGGAGTGGAAAGGATCTTTTTTACCTACTAGTTTTCTAATATTGGATATCAAATGTGACCAAAGGTTGTTATCATTATTATTAGGATTTTTATAACTGTATTCGGAGATTTAGTTAATGTTTCAATGGTAAAATTAATTTTTCATCTTGGTGAACAAGAATATGAATTCAACGTTTTTGAAAAAAATTAAATAAACCACACAAGAATAATTCTTCCAACAAGATGAGAATTTATGAGTTTAAGAATATATGAATGTGGAAGAAGAGATGTTTTTTAGTGTCATAAAAGTTTTTAACGGTGAACTTGAGATCCCTCGTGATTATTTCATGGGTATTAGCTATAGAAAAGAGACGGATCCATTATAAGAGTTTGAACGAAAATTCTTGGAAATATTAAATGTGTTTTTGATAGAACATATTTTGACCCAAATCAATGAATCTTACTTTGAGGAACATGTTTTTGGAATTAATAGTGGTGAAGAGGAATAATTCTACACTTCCTTTATTAAGAGGCAACATGAGGACCTTGGACCTCCCAGACCAATGTGTATTCCCTTTATCCAATAATCACCTAATATGGAGCTCATTACCCCACAAAAATTTTCAAATATTCATTTGAGGTGATTTCTCAACACTAACTGTATTAATCTCATCAAATTTTGAAAAATTTCAAGAGGATAGAATGCTGGGTTTCATGTGGATTTTCATATCTATCATTGGCTAGTCTATTTCTGATATTAATTGTATAAGTTCATCATATTGAATGCATAGAATCTCCATGGAACATGAGTTTAAACCACGAGATAAATAATAGTTAGGTTTAGCCTCAACATGAAATAGGTAGTTAGAGAGGAATCCATTAAACATATTTATACTGTAATTAATTTTCCTATTTCTCATGGAGAATGTGTTAGTTTGGAAAATTTTATACCAATGAATAGAGTTTTCTCAATTGTGACTAACTATAAATTTTAAATTTTCATGTTACTAAAGCAACGAAGTGAGAAATATTCATTTATTATATAACTGATAACTCTTTAAATAGAATATATAATTTTCAAATTTCATTTATAGATAAAATTCTTGACTAGTTGTCTAGAAATGAATGTTTTTGTATTTTTGTATGGTATTCCTTATACAACCATATTACCAAATCCCTAGAAGAATAATAAAAAAGAACCTTCACATGACTATTTGGGATACTTGACTACATGTGGACTCTATTGGGATTGTGTGGTTCTCTGACCACCTTTTAATGAGTTATGATGGATGTCTTTTATAATATTATTGAGTGATTTGTTGATGTATTTAGAGGTGTGTTTTAAATAGTTGGTTTTGAATCTTAATATTGTTTAAAATTTATAGAAACTATTTTATATAGATGTGATGAATAAAAACATTTCTTAAATAGATATAAAAGTTAGTATATAGTTATTGAACTAATTGACATAGGACATAAAATTATGAGTAAAAGATTATAGGTTGACGATGCTAAAATTGTGGAAATATAAAAATATCCCACCTCATGGGAATATAAATGTTATTAAATGTTTTCTAATACATGATGGATTTTAGATTTGGTTCATCAATGATTTTTCTAAAATAAATAAGTTGTTGTGTTCTCTAATTTTTAAGGTATCACCCTTTGTGTCTAATGAGAAAAGTCTAGGCAACATTAATTTTCTTAAGGATATGTTCACATCATCCCATATTATAACCTACCAAAAATATAAACATTCATTTGAGGTTATTTGTGATGTTAGTGATTGGAAAATATGGGCAGTTTTAGTATAGAAAAAATAAGAGGTTACTTGTAATTAACTATGCCAACATATTTCATGATGATGCCCAGATGAATTATTATACTACCAAGAAAGAGTTTAATGTCACTATTTTATCCTTGGGCAATATTAGGCAATATCTTATAGGTCATAAATACATAATATTCACTAATAATTCTCTTCTTAAATATCTCTTGGATAATAAGGAATCTAAATTGAGTCTTATGAGGTTGAATTTACTATTTAGAGAGTTTAATTTATAAATAAATGATAATAAAAGAGAATAAAACATAGTATATGACTACTTTTCTAGGTTACCAATGACCACAATTATAACTTTAAAACAAATAGTGATGAATGCATCATTAAAATATAATCAATTGTGTGATTCTTCTATGAAAAAATCTTTATGTATTATTGATTATGTTAACCTTATAGTTGTTGGTGTTATTCCCAAGTAGATTTCATAGAATATAAGGAGATGGTTTATATATGAGTTGAAATAAAACTCATGGGATGACCATATGTTTTTTAGTAGATGTGTTGATGGTATATTGAGGATGTTTTTGGAAGAGGATGAAATTCTCCCCATTCTTGAAAGCTCTCATTCATCATCATAGGGTGGACACAATGGAGGTTATATAACTACTTAGAAGGTTTTATCAGCTAGGTTTTACCGGCCAATAGTGTTCAAAGATTCCATAAGTCTAGTTATTTTACTTGACTCTTTTAAAAGGAAGAGAAAGTTTGGTAGAATGTTGGATCTTTCACCAAAAGTAACACTGGTGATTTATGTTTTTTAGGTGTAGGGATTATATTTCATGGCACCTTTCCCATTATAATATGCAAAGAAATATCTTATTGTTGTTTTGGAATATGTTTCCATGTGGGTAGGGGTAGTGGATCTCCCCAAAAATATTTCTACAAGTGTTGTTAAATTCATTATCAAAGTCATCTTTTCTAGTTTTGGAGGACCTAGATAATTCTATAGAGATAATGAAACCCATTTCAATAATTATAAGATCAAGAATTTAATACATAAGTATTGTTCTTCACAAAGAACTAATACAAAATACCACACAAAATACATTGGAAATGCGGAATGTAATAAACTAGGTTATGTTAGAATAAATCAGTTTCATGTTTACTAATGTATTTATATTCATTATAAAAATATCTAGTAATATTCCCATAAAAAAGGAAATTGTTTTAACTAAAATATTCTATTATATGGTATTTATTTAAATGTTTAATTTCAAAAATTTATAATTTAAATTAAATAATAATAATTTAATTACTTTTGAAAATATTTTTTTCAGCAAATAGTGAAAATATTGATTTCTTTAAAAAATCACTAATTTTAAATAAATTAAATAATTTAAAAGTCAAATTATTTTTTCATATGATTTCTTATAACTTAATAAATATTTATTTATATATAATATACTTAATTACTTTTGAATAAAATTTGTAATAAATTTTATTATAAGATTTTTTGGGTTCAAAACAGAAGTTTTCTGAAAGTTTTTTTAAAGAGAAAAATTTTCCTCCTTTTAAATTAATTAAAACAACCCCTAATCAGGAATAATATAGATGAAATTAATATATTATATAACAATAATTATTAACTTAAGTTAATAAAATAATTATTATTACTACTATTCTTAATATAAAATAATCTTCTTCTTGATAAATACACTTCTTTGCTTTTTTGTCACGTTTGTGGGTTTAATTTTAAAATAAAATTTCCCAAATATATTAATTATTTTCTAAAAAATGGATCAATTATTTTGAATAAGAATAATTTATATTATATAATATGATCTACATAATTTTTTGACCATAATGAATTGTGAAAACAATAAAAATATTTTACAACATTTAAGGTGAAAAATTATTTATTGGGGGTTATACTTAAAATAAAATGTCTAAAATAACCCAAACACTTATATAAAAGCTAATTTATGGAATTATTTATATAATATGTTTTTAAATATCATCATTGGTCCATTTTGTATCCTTTTGTATGTGAAAAACAAGGTTAAACATTTTCTTTTCAAAAATTACAATGGTGGCACTCAACTCACTTATAAAAGGCCACCCCCCTTAACTCCTCTTAAAACAATAAAATCCAATTTTCATATACAATCCATACCAAAATATTTTCTTTAGTTCTATCCCCATTCCCTATATCAAATTTTCAAATCATAAATTCATCCTTTTAAGGCTTTTGGTGCTCACTTATGGTGTTGGTCCGAAGAATAGGTATGGTGCTTAAATGTGTGTTTTTATTTTATTTATTCTTATGTATTAAAATAATCATGTTAATTTATGCTAATATAATAATAAAAGTATATCAAATATAATTATATGTTATTATGTTAATAGAATAACCTAAATCCATCTTTTATTCCATTAAATGGGATACAAAATCATTATTTGTGTCTACGGTAGACTACCTCTTCACGAACTGATGCCCTTCACTTCCCATCATTACCTCTCACATATTTTAAAAAAGATAAATTTATGGTAAATATATGATACTTATAAAATATTTAAACTTATGGAGCTATGATTTCCCATATACCTTCTTACTTTCCATTCATTGAGGGATACAATTACTTCACTCATCTGTATAAGAGACTGTCACCTCATGAAGCAATGTAAATCATTTTTTACTAACACTTTACATAGATATTAACCATGGTAAGCCTCGTGAATATATCTTATATAGTTTAAATAATTATTATATTAGTGAAATATTTAATTTTCTTAAAATATATAATATAATTTTTTTCTTACACTGAAAAATTATAACATTGTTCCTGCATACGTGTGGACTACCACCCCCAAGAATCAATTTCACTTTTTTTTAATCACTAAAACACATGGATGATATATATATATATACATATATATAAATAAATAATATTTTATTTAATATATTATTATCATTAAGTAATTTTTAGCACAAGTATGTTAAATACCCTGAGAGGGGTATGAATCAAGGAATGAAATATTAAAACAACTACCCCTTCAGATATTGTTCCGTCATAAAAAACACTTTTCTCTGATTATACCTTATAACTGTATGAAGATAAATGAAATTATGAATTAGGCACAACATTTCTACTTGATTTACCTCACTAGGATGCATCCAAGGATCATACGATGATGATGTGCTGATGTACCAAATCCACTAAGGCTCACTTCCAAAATACATGGTCTGGGATAGATCACTTCTATGACTAGGATCACTACCTTTATAATGTTTAGGGATAGCTTAATTATTTCCAAGGGTCACTCCCTAACTCACTTTTGAGGCTCATGACCAGTAGAAAGGATCACCTTCTTCTTATTACTTTTCTCACTACTCTAAAAAGGATTCACACTCTATTTATGGATTTGTAGGTCCCTTCATTAAACATGACGAATAGATCCTAAATCATAGATATATTCTCTATTTAATTCCAAAATTCATTCATTTGATGAATATCATGTTACCATAGATTTACAGGGAAATCCATTTTCAACACTTTCATAATAATCATTTCCTTCATGAAGAACACCTCTTTCATGAAGATCAAACAACCTTCGCAAAGCAAACACCATTCGTGAAGCTCACTTCTTTCATGACGCTCAACTAGCCTTCACGAAGCAAAAAAAAATTTGTAAGATTTTATAACCTTCATTAACTTTAATACATTCATGATGCTCATAATTTCCAATCGACATTTGTATCCTTCACAAAACACCTTTCTTCACAAACACTTTTTCAAGAACTACCTTTGTGTACCACCTTTGTGAATCTAGTGCCTTGGAATCTTGGTTCAGTATCACTTATTTTCATAAGGGATCGAGGCATATTTATAGATTTTTCCCCAATTGTAGAAGATTTTATCTATTTCATAACTATTTTGTGATGCTCTCCTATTTTTTCACAATGCTCCCTAATATTTCCGAGCATCATGGGAATTTACCATTCAAAAATATTGGTGTGGTCATGAAGATTACCATCAAACCTCTGTATATGTGTTGTCATGAACCAACCCAGGTCGACCTTGAATCGGTCACCCAAAATAATCTGTGGAATGGCCCTAAGGGCATTCTCGATCCCCCTAGGATGACAACTAGTACCGACAATAACACAAAACATGTTGGAACCATTTAGACTATAAATAAAAACAAGTAAACAAATAAATACTGACAGTAAAAATAAAAACTAGTAGCGTAAATAAACTAAAATTCCCATACCTCCATGTGAACACCTAGGTCAACATCTAACTCAGAACTATGTACACTCCAAGACTGATCCATCACTAAAGGAACCTGAAATTGAAATGATAAAATAGGGGTGAGCACTGACATGCTCAGTAGGAAACACCATAGAGTCTATGTCAATCCTTTAAAAAATCATTCCATTAATAATAGCCTGGAATACATTTATAAAAATATATTTATATACATACATTTCATTTCAAAAAGTAAAAATAAACATGATCTATTTCTGTCATATTTTAAAATAATTCCCAAGAATGGGAGATTTTTCTTTCATTTTCAAATATCCATTTGAAATATGTTTAAACCAAACAAAAATCCATAGTGTTCCAAATATAAACCAAAAATAGGTACAAATAATAGGATTCTACAAAATGAGGGAAATGACACTAGTAATACACTTGACGTGGAAACACATGATCAATTATAGGAAATCAGATAAAGACCAGAATGTACCATACATGTGACTCATCCTGAAGGCATGCCTACTCTCGATGACGTCATAACACCCCAATGCCCAACCATCACCCTACATGTCCAAGTTGACGGGCCCAATCCCATATAAATGATAACAAAATAAACCCTGCTATGTGCCACTAGTAGTGTGTAATCTACCTAGTGCATCAATATTTCTCAGTAAACATATTTTCTATGATAGGTTCCCATGTATAATTCTCAAGATGGTGTGCTATACAATTCAAACAACAAGCCGCAAAAAAATAACCAAAGACACCACACAATCTGTCACCACCCTGGCCACTATAAGGGTAGTTCGTTGCCATCATTATTCATTTTAGAAGGTTGGTCCCATACCGAGAACCCTACCAATATCATGGATCCAAAATTAGGCAAGGAACCAAACCAAATATGAGTTTTAAAAAATCCATTTCAAGGATGCCAAATGGGCCTCATACGGTTTTCACACATCATACCCTTTTATAAATATTCATTTAAAAATTACAACCAAGACCCAAGATTTACCCATTTCAATAACAAAAAAAATTCAAACCCATTTTATTTAAACAAATTGAGATCTCATGTGAACTATGTATTTTCCAAGAAAGGCCCTTGATTTCCAAACACACACACAAATATTTTACAATTATCAAAAAGAACATTATATTAAATCTACTTTTCCACAAAACGAAGATAAAAATATACACAATGCACTCGAAAATTACAAAAGGTATTTCATCCATTTCCAAAAATCAATTTCATTTATTTAAAACAAACAAGTTTAAACCTCACATGCTACTTGAAACCTCCCAATCTATTAAGAAAACCAAGGTTCAAGAAAAGGAAAACTCTTGATGTCATCATCATTTAAAGCCTCATACATGTGTGCAGTCTATGCACCCATGGATGAGTCCAATATAATGGAACAACCCAAGAAGTCACATCCCTAAACCATTATAGAGAAATCACACACACACTTATGTTAACCCAATCAACCAAACAATGAGAAAAAAACCACCAAGTTTTACAACCCCCCAGAAAGAAGTCTAACATATTTGATAAGACAATTATAAAGATAAAAATTACCCAAAACATCTAACAAAACCCCTTGAAAAAAAATTTATTTCACCAAGTTCAATTGAATCCGAAAACACCTGTGCATAATGGAACAAACAACTCAAAACCTAATTCATTTCAATTTAATCAAAAATAAAACATCATCATAGGCTAACATTTGTTATATTAGGGGTGTGAATCATGGTTTAGGAATTAATTAATAACAACCAAGTATCAAATAGATTCAAGTTGAAATAAAATTCATGGAGACACCTCCCTCAAAGGATTGTCTAAGACTTCTAACTAAAACCGACACCCTCTCATGTACACACACTTCCACAAAAGCGCACACACACATGGAAATTACCACCAAACCTTAACAATATTCAGAAACAAAAATTAGTGTGGTAAGGACCAGCACACATCCAATTAAATACCAGGGACTCAAAGTCATAAAAATAACACAAAAATAAAGTGTTCAATAAAACAGCGGATGAAGAACAACACCATGGATGGTGGTGGAAACCTTGAAAATGCACAACAAGGCGAGATTACATACCAAATAATTATTCACACTACAAAAAATACCAATAATTCTAAACACATTTACAACAATAAATTAAATGTGTGAAACCCAACAGAAATAATAAAACTCTCACCTCGAAAGGAGGCGGCAGTCCAAAAACTGGAGTGGGGTTCGCATCGTAGCAGCGGGTTGCCAGAGTGAAAGAAGGCTGGAAATAAGGAGGTTGGGTGGGGCTACCAGTGCACTACAGGTTGAGAAGAAAGAGGGGGGGTTTCTAGTATCATCTTCAATTTTTAGAGTGGGTCACTACTGGAGATGGAGAGCGACCGGGAAGGGATATTATCGATTGGTTGGTCGGGCGTCGTGGAACGGTGACCAGAGGATGGAAGCTCTATGGGACAGTGACCTGTAAGAGGTAGCGGGATGGAAGCCTAAGGGCAGTGTGGGACAATGGCCTGAGGGTGGTGCAGGACTGCAACAGACAAGAGGGACGAGGGCAGTCGCAGGTGACTGACACAAGAAGAAGGGTAGGGGCGTTGCGGGTGCGTGAGGGGAATAACAGGTGGGGGATGGTCGGGCATTGTGCCCATGAAACTAGGGGGAAGGGGGGTCGGTAGTGTCATATAAGGGAAATGGGGTGCCCTTTAGGGTTTCACCAAAAAAAATTAAAATAAAATAAAATAAAATAACTCAATAAAAAATACATTAATACTAATAATATAATAATGATAATTCAAAGAATAATAATTTATAATAATAATAATAATAATATAACAACTCAATAATAATAATCACAATAATAAATTTGTTCCATTTCATTTTAAATAATAATAATAATATTTATAACAATTTAATAATAAAAATACTGTTATTATCTACACAAAATATTATTATTTTAAGGGCCACGCAACCACACTGTCACCCGGGCAGAATGCACAGTCAAGACTAACAGTCTGGTGTCTACACACTGGCCTAAAACCCATCAATATTATTAAAATTCATAAAAAATGAACCAAAATCGAGAAGAGAGTAAAATTAAGGGTTTCTGAGGTCAGGGTGTGGCAATTCTCCCCACCACTGACACTTCCTGCCTTAATAAAGTCACCAAGCCAACATTTGACACAACTAGAGTCCTTGCCCAAACCAAACCAAAGGAAATTGGGAGTCTCAGGGTAACTATTCCAAACACATGTCACACCCGACCAATTAGAAAAGAAAAACCTCTATCCAAGGCATAGGGGAGAACATGAGAGGGTTCTACCCACCACAATAATTCAACTAAAAAGGGAACCCTGGAATCCAAACACACTACCCCTGAAGGGGGACAACACGGGAACTCCCAAACTGAACTCCTTAAATTTCTCCACGTGGACCAAACAACATCCCACAAACATAAACAAAAATCTTATTATGAAATGACCCTGCACCCTGAGGAAGAGAAATTAACTCAACACCTCCCACACCTACCAAATAAAATCCTCACCGCAATCAAAGCCTAGGGAATTCTTAGCCTGAACTCAAATCACTTCCTCAAAACTAACAGGACAACTCCACCACTAGGATTAAGAAAATTATGGAGAAAATGAATACACCAGGACACTAGGACTAATTAATCCCCTACAAAACCAAAACACACTAGAGGAAAATGTATGGATAGGTTCTCGAACTAATAAGGGGCATATAAACATCACCCATTAATTCCATGGAACCAAAAATCACCCCAATGTACACAACTGAGACCAAACTCAAAATCAAAATGGGGCTATTTATTCATGGACCTAACACCCTTCAAGGACAAACAATGATTTGAAATCCACACTAGGATAAGATAAAGACACCTAAATTGTGGTAGAACGATCTCATCACTCCACCACAACAAGGACGAGATTATGAAAACAATAAAAAATAGAACACAGAAAAATTAGATATTTCATCCCAAGGCTGAAAACATGATCCAGACTAAGGTTTCACACACCCTCAGCAACTTCTTACTGTGTGAAAACTTCACCCAGAGACATGTTGTTGGGGCCATGATGGATAAAGCATCTCCTGCCTTATAGTCAAGCATTTTTATCCTCTATTCCCTAACTCCTTCTTCCACTCGATGATTCAAACAACCTCAATAGTGGTACATTTTCAAACTGATTAAACATGATAGCTTAAAATGGACAAACTGGTCATACTGGTGGTGTACAAGAGAGAAGTACGAAAAACTAGGAGTCGATACCGACGAAGAAGATTTTTCAGAAATAGGTTCTTCTGGAAGACACACCTCACTAGATTGGGAGCCCTTATGAAACCCGACCACCACCAACTACACCCCAAACTCTAACAACCATGAGATATCAAATATTCACTAGTCCAAAAAAGACACTAAAATAAACATGAGATAGCATGAACCTTAACGTCCTCCTGGGTTCCCAAAAATCAAAGACATATTTTATTTCCACGAACCACGCAACTGCTACTAAATAAAATAATTTAACATGATAAATAGGAAACACACAAAAATAACCAAGAACTGGGAATTACTCATTAGAATCATTCGGGAACATTCTGGGCGACATATTCAGAACAACACAAAAAACACAGTCATAACTGACATCAAGCCAAAACATAATCAAAAATAACACCGTATGCTTCAAATAGATGGCTCGGAAGCCAAAAAAACACAAGCGCAACCAAAAAAATATTTTCAAAAATCACATTCCATATAAACATTCAAAATGGACACATTTCCAAAAGACTTTTAAAATACTGAAACCCACTATTTAGAAAAAATTAATTCCCAAAATTTCATTTCCCTTTTTAATTTAAGAACTCATCTATGTTCCCTTATGAACTGTCACATGTGAATTCATTCAATCCCGCATACATCATTTGCGAAAAAATTCCCCCCATAAACACTCTATACATACAACCACACATGTGACCCTCCATAAATAATACTAAGGTATAACATCTCTTTTCATTATCAAATCCAAATACATACCTGATTTTCCAAATAGAAACACTTCCCTTTGAAAACCCACTTCACTAATTTCAAAAAAAATTGAAAGAAACTCATTTCCATTTCAAAAATAATTTTATTTTTTAACACACACTCACGTCAATAGTGATCCAAATGAAAAACAACCAAAAAACCACCGGAATGAGGAACTAGTTCCTATGCCTAAATCGACGACATGGTGGAGACCCATGTCCCAAGTAAGACATAACAGTAAGAGGACCTTGAACCAGGGACATGGACTCCACAAGGGTCACCCCCCCCCACCATGTGAGACCACAAAATAACCCGATTCACCTCCATTTTCATCCCTCAATCCTAAAAACCCCAAGACAAAAGACACAAATCGTGAACTACCTCTGGTAACTCAATGATCAGTGCAAGAAATAGTTTGCGATTCTCTTCTCACACCTACCTCCCGAGTCCTGACAGTCCTAATATTCTTTTACCAGACACCCCAAAGAACAAGAACTTCATTTGATTCCATTTTTTCACCAACTGTCCAATGTAAACCAAGAATAGGTTACCCAATCCAATCCACAACATGGCCCGAAGGGCATTCTTGATCCCCCCAGGATGACGTCTAGTACAGTGATTTAAAACATAACAAGTGGGAATGGTTTGTCCCATAAATAAAAACAATTAAATAAATAAAGACTAAAAGTAAAAATGAAAAATGGAACTGGAAAGAAACGGAACTGACCATCCCTCCATGTGACCTCATAGGTCACTTTCCAACTTAGAACCATGTTCGCTTCGAGTGAGATCCATCACTAAAGGAACCTGAAATTGAAATGATAAAGTAGGGGTGAGTACTGAAATTCTTAGTAGGAAACATTAAAAAGTCCATTACAAACCTTCAAAAAATCATTCCATTGATGATAGTTTTAAATAAATTTATAAAAATATATTTTTATACATACATTTCATTGTAAAAACAAACAAGCAACATGATCCATTGCCCTTGTATTTTAAAACAAGGCCCAAAAAATAGAATGGGGAATTTTGATTTCATTTTCAAACATCCAATTAGAAGTATTTTTAAACCAACCAAAAATTCACAGTGTTCCAAATAGAAACCAAAACCATGTAAAAGGAATAGGATTCTACATGGCGAGGGAAACGAAATGAGTAATACTCGTGATGGGGAAACATAGGAAAAATCCTAGGAACCTAGAGGAAGACTAGAACATACCATACATCTGACTCATCTGAAAGGAATGTCTACTATCGATGACATTATAACACCACAATGCCAAACCATCGCCCTACTTAGCCTGGTTGAGGGGCCCAATACCATAGCAATAATAACAAAATATCTCGCTAATATGGGCCACTAGTAGTGTGTAATATAACTAGTGCAACAATTGTTCTTAGTAAACCACTTTTCTACGCTAGGATTCCATGTATAGTTCTCAAGGTGGTGTGCCATAAAATTCAAAAAACAAGCCATATAAAAATAACCAAAGACACCATACAATCCAAAACCACCCTAGAAACCTCAAGGGTAGTCCCTTGCAATCAAAATTCATTTTACAAGGGAGGTCTCATAAGGAGAACTCTCCCAATATCATGGATCAAAAATTAGGCAAGGAACACAACCCAAGAAGGTTTTTACAAAATCAATTTCAAGGATGCCAAACGGGCCTCATATGGTTTTCACACATCAAACCATTTTTATAAATAATACTTTCAAAATAAAAATTGGACCTCAAGAATTACGCATTCCAATACCCAAACAATTTCAAACACATTTTATTTAAACAAATTGAGATCACATGTGCACTATATCTTTTACAAGAAAGTACATTGAGTTCCAATCACACGCCCAAATATATTACAATTATCCAACAGGTCTTTATATTAAATACAAATTTCCACTAAACTATGTTAAAAATATACGCAACGCACTCAAAAATGTCAAACGGTATTTCATCCATTTCCAAAAATCAATTGTCTTTTTTTCAAAACAAACATTTTGCAACCTCACATTCTATTTGAAACCACCAAAGGCATTTGGAAAACCAAGGTTCCTGAAAAGGAACTCTCCTGATGTCATCATCATGTAAAGGCTTGTCCATGTGTGCACTCTGTGCACCCATGGATGTGCCCCATCTAATGTAACAACCCAAGAAGTCACTTCCACTAACCATTTTAGAGAAACCAAAAATACACCTTTGTTAACCTAATGAACAAACCAATGAAATAAACCCACAAAGTTTCACCAGCCCCCCTAGAAACATGTCTAACAACTTTGATAAAACAATTATAAAGATAATCATTACCCAAAACATCTAACAATAACCCTTGAAACAAAATTAGTATTTCACCAAGTTCAATTGCACAAGAAAACACATGTTCATAATGGGAGAAACAACTCAAAACCTAATTCAGGTAAATTGAATCAACAATAAAACATCACCATGGGATAACATTTATTATATGTGAGGTGAAAATCATGGTACAAGAATTAATTAACAAAACTCAAGCATCAAAAAGATTGATGTTGAAAGAAACTGCATGGAGACACCTACCTCAAAGGACTGGATGAGCTCTCTAAGTCAAACAAACACTTTCTCACATACACACACTTTAACAAAAGTGTTCACAAACATGAAAATTTTTGGCACACCTTAAAATTTTTTGACAATCAATGTCAATGTGGAGAGTACCAGCACCCAACCAATTAAATACCTGGTACTCAAATACATAAACACGACCCAAAATTAAAGTGCACAAAAAAATGGAAGATGAAGAACATCACCTCAGATAGTGGTCGAAACCTTGAAAATGCAAGGTAAGGTGATATTACATACCAAATAATTACCCAAACTATAAATAAAATACCATGACTACAAAACACATTTACAACACAAAATTAAATGTGTGCAACCCAGCGGTGATAATAAAACTCTCACCTTGAAAGGCATCGATTGTCCAAAAACTGATGAGGGGTTCACACTGGAGAAGCTGGTCGCCAGAGTGGTAGATGGTCGGACATAAAGAGGTTGTGGCAGGGTTATCAGTGTGCTATAGGTTGAGTGGAAAGAGGGGATATTCTGGGAGCATCTACAGTGGCCGGAGTGGGACTCTTCTGGCGAAGGCAGGCATCCAGAAATGGAGATTGCTGGGAGGTCATCTAGATGTGGTTGGAAAATGATGGGAGGTGATCAGCAATGAAAATCGGAATCCAGTGATAGGGAGAAGGACATTGACTTGAGGGTGGTGTGGGATGGTGGGATGAGGGTGGTGTAGGAAGGTGAAATACAAGAGGGAGGAGGGCGGTCGTAGGTGGTCAGTGTAGGAATAAGGTTAGGGGTGCTACAGGTCCATGAATGGAATAAAATGCAGGGGTGGTCAGGCGCTGCGTGTAGGAAACTAGGGGGAAGCGGGTCGGTCGCGTTGTAGAAGGGAAAGGGGTGCCCTTTAGGGTTCCACCCAAAAAAAATAAAAATAAAATAAAATAAAAAGTAAACTCAATAATAAAAAAATATTAATACTAATAATATAATAATGATAATTCTAATAATAATAATAATAATAATAATAACAATATTAATAATATTAATAATAATATAACAACTCAATAATAATAATCACAATAATAAATTTTTTCCATTTAATTTTATGTATTAATAATAATATTTATAACAATTTAGTAATAATTATAATTTTATTATCTACACAAAATTTTATTATTTTTAGCATCATGCAGCCGTACAGTCACCCGGCCAGAATACACGGTCAACGCTAATGGTCTGGTGTCTGTGCATCGGCCCAAAACCCATCAATATTGTTAAACATAAAAAAAATAAACTAGGACCGAGAGGAGAGTAAAATAAAGGGATTCTGAGGTTGGGGTGTGACATACACAATTCTCATTCATGATGCCCCATGTTTTCAAGAAAGATCCTCTGAAAACCCCATTCTTAAAAAAATCATGCCTTTTGTATGAAATTATCTATACCACTTCCAGGTCATCCATTCCTTTATCATGAATCTTTTTCATCAAACCCTTTCAAAAATATCTCTAGGACTATACAACATACCTTGAAAACCTTCTTTTTCAACAAACACAATAAATCCAAAAAAACTTCAATGTTAACTTGATGGATTTTTTCCCAACAATATCCCCCTAAGGGTTTGTTGAAAAATCATTACATTTTGATAACTTATTAATGCTTCTTACATATTCTACCAACATTCACATCATGGAATTACGATAATGATAAAGGATTTACTCAATACACACTCTATGCCCTCATGATCCCTACTAAGCGTGAGAAAAAATATTTGTATGAAAATTTCATCAATGAATCACTTCATTACACAACCACTCAAATTATTTCATCAAAAAATCTATATATCATGATACATATCCTTTGATCGATCACTTTTAACATAGCTAGATTTACTACTTCCCCTACATCACTACTTGGGATCTTGTTATTTAGAATTTTTAATGATGTAAAAGCTAAGCTCTGATAGACATGAAAAATTTTCTCCTAACGCCTAATTATCATCAATATATTTAACTTCTACAGCTATTTTTATGATTTTTATTATACCGAAAACATATATCTTACATTCCCTTGATATACCAAAGTATTATTTTCACTACAATAAATTGGATTTCCTTGGGATTTATTTGAAAACATTCTACTTGGCATGTGGATAAATAATATCAGGTCTTGTCACTATCTTGTACAATAAACATGCAATGATTTTCCTCTATTTTGTTACATTAACAATAATGCTTTTATCATCATGTGATAGTTTCATCTGGGTAGCCACCAAAGTCATCATATCTTTGGAATTATCTATTTAAAATATTCTAAAAATCTCCTTGTCATTTTTATATTGAGAGATGAATGTGCCATTATAGCCTTATGTCACTAATAAAGAAAGGAAAAATGTCAGTTCGCCTATCATTAACATTTCAAATTCACTTTTCATAAATTCCATGAACTGAGTGAAATGTACTTCATCCAATCCATATGATATTATGACGTCGACATATACCATCACCATCATCCTTTAATTACTGTCATTGTTGAAATATATATTGTAATCCACTCCACCGTGATGAAAACTGATCTTCTTCAAAAACTGATCTAGCATTAAATATGATGCTCATGGTGCTTGGTTCAACCAATATAACACCTTCTTCATCGAAAAACATGGTTCTCATATTCATAAATGAGAAAATCATTTGGATAATCAATATAAACTTCTTCTTCCAAAACCCCATTATGAAATGTCGACTTGCATCCATCTAGAAAACATTGAACTTTCATTGAACTTATATGGACAAGAATAATATGATTGTCTCTATCCTTTAAACTAGTGAAAATGTTTTATCAACATCGATACCTTGTATCTGGGATTACCCTTTCCACATAAGTCGTGATTTGTTTTGTATCACTTGACCTTATTCATTGATCTTTTTTTGAAATTCCCATTTATTCCTGATGATATTCTTATCTATTAGCCTCAAAATAATATCCAATGTCTTAATCATATCAATTTTTACAAGATCTTCCTTCATAGTCTAGACCTAATTTTATTCCCTAGATGCTTCTTCAAAAAATATTGCCTCCACCTATGATAAGAATGATGCATGTGCTATAGTCTTCATCTTCCTTTTATGTACTAGAATTGTCTGATCACCGATTATATTTTGTCTATCAATTTCATATTTTTCATCAATATTTGTGAAGACAATATTTTATGATCATCCTTTTCATTATCTAAATATTATTCTATATCATCTTATAGAATTGGAACATCCCCTAATCTATTTATCTCTTCATCTCTATCCTCCTGAGACTGATCATGTATTTGCTGAAGATTTTTCTCATTATGCATTATAGTAACATTATTGTTTTCAACTACCTTTCCCATCCTCTTTTTGAATCATTTATATTATTATATTTTATTTTATTATACAAGAAATATCCCTTCATATCCATGGGATTAAAACTTATTATATCTATCCTTATTGAGAATGGAACACTTACTTTTGAAGACTCAAAATTACTTCAATGCTAGATTATTCCAATACCATAGCTCATATGAAGTCTTCTCTTCTTTCATAAATAATAATTCTCTATTTGATGTGTAGGATAATGTCATCACTACTTTTCAAAAACATATTTGTAACATGTTTCTCAATGATCACTATTCTATCCATGTTATTGATAATTTGATTTATTCTCTCAAGTATCCCATTTTTCTGTGGAGTTCGTACTTTGGAAACATGGTTCCTTATCCCATGTTTTTTTAGAAAATCTTCCACTCAGAAGTTTTTGATCTTTGTTCCATTATCTGTTCAGATCTTTTGGATTCATTGACCCATCATCTTTTCAACTTCCCTTTGAAAAGTCTTTGTGAAACTGAACAGCATATATTTGTGGGTAATGATTTAAACCTTTTATGTTATGAAAAAATCATTATTAAAGAGAAAATAATATCTCCTCCCATCAATAGATCAATGTGAAATAGTTCATCACACATCAATATTCACCAACTCAAGAATTATTTTTAATTTTTCTCTTTATCCTTAAATGAATGTCGAGTTATCTACCTTTTCTTATAACAATCACATGTATTGGTGTGATCACATGATCACCTAGGGAGTTCACCAGAAGAATCAAATTTCAACATATCTTTCAATAATGTTTGGCTCAAATGACCATGTCATGACCCATCCTAGTTGAGCTAGATCTGTAACTCCCCAAGCCCACCATCAATAGGCCATGGGGTGGTGACTATCACTATATAGGAATATCACTAACATGGGAGGAATTGCATATGTACCTATATGCACATACACATCTCCAAGTCCACAAAATGATGAAATGTAAAAACCACTAAGTAACCAATACATTCATAAAACTACATCCCCCAACCAACGTACGACAGAAATTAATGAAAAGTAAACAGGACCAAATACAATCCCACCACAAGAAGTCTATAACATGAGTCCATCATTTAATTAAAAGGTACTGGGAATACAATGTGAAAGCTGTAGAAACACACCTCTATCCTTCTGGTCTCACTAAGAACCAATTAGTCTTGTTCTACCGAGGACTCCATCAAAAGGTTGATCATCTTTACAAGACACTTCACGTGTGGGCAAGGCATGTGAATGGGTGAGTATAACAATACTCAATAGGATAGCCCGAAAACACAAATTAATTTATTAATTGAATTTATAGATAGCTCTACATAGGAATATATCTACAACACATATAACAAGAAAATCCAGATACACTAAATCCAAGAAGCATAGTCTAGAGGTGTGCTACAACCATAGTATACCATCCCTAGAATTCCAGTTTGAATATTCCATGAAGCACTCCTATTAGAGAACACACTCCTAAGTATGATAACACTGATGACATCTGTTAAAGAGGTATTTCTTTTCAAGTCCTGTAATGAGAGAGATACACTGATAGATCTAAATATAACATGATAAAACATATGAGGATCATATCTATGGAAATGGGGTGATACTAAAAACTCAGTAGTGATTAATCTTCTAAGTACAGGATTGGTGCCTATGAAGTGTTGGTCATGTCGATACCAATAACTCCATCTAGGGTACAAATAATGAATAGAGGATCCTACTTCAGACTCTTGGGCGATTCCAACAACTATATCTAAGAATTACTACTAAAGGTATCTTAGTCCTAGGAGTAGGAAACAATTCACACATACCTTTTGAGAAATGATAAAGGGTGCAGACCCTAATTAAACTTGTCTAATATATGGAGGAAAAGAAAATAATTCCATGTATAAAGGGGTACATGACATGTAGTATGGTAACACATCATGTCCCTTGAACATGGGTATGGACTGTGTACAACAACCCTTGTCTTAATAACATGCCTTGTAGAAGAGGGGTACATAGCATGTAGAAAAGGTTACATGCCATGTCCTTCCATTTTGGGTCTACTATGTACTCTGGTCATGTGCCAAAACATGATGTCAACCAGTGTGTCTCTTATCATGTAACAATACCTGAGTTAACCTATGTACCCAGTCTAGGGAATGTTGAGTGGGGGATTACACATCATGTAGGTAACCCATGCACTCCACCCCATGTCCACGTACATCCCATATACTCGCAGAGTTCTTCAAGGTGGAATACATGCCATGTGTATTGTGTTTTCCAAAACATCTTCTTCTTCCTCCAGCATGTTCCATCAATCTCTTGAATTCTGTTTAGGTGTTTGGTTCACCTAAAAATTCTAAATCCAAGATCGTTTTGACACTCCAAAATCTAATCAATGGGATTTGGGCCTTCTATCAGCATAGAAAACACAATCTTAGGTATTCTTCATTATCGACGAAGAACGTGTATTCAACACTGATTGTTGTTCGATCCATTGATACACTAACCTTCACACCTTCATCGAGTCGTCTTAATGCTCGATCTCCATTTTTTATCATTTCACCAAGAATCATAGGTGTAATAATTTATTATTCACAAATGGTTTCACACCACAGGGAAAAATGAAGAACGCATGAAGAATAGTGAATCGAGGGAGAAAAGAACAATAAAATCAAGATGGATGAACCTAGATCGATGATTGTCATAATATTGGTTCATCACTATTAGAATGCGAAATGAGTCAATAAATAGTATTAATCAATGATATTTAATCATCTTGACACACCTTCAAAATATAATCACATCCCACAAATATGATCGATCCATGGGCTAATCTATTCGTGGATTAGTCTACATTCGTCGTAATACTCAAGAATGAAGAAAAAATATTAAATAAAAAGCCCTAACATGATTCATATTTCATGCTGATGAAGAAACATAAACATGTTTTTGTTGTTGTTGAGATCCATCAAGATCGGTGTCCGTCGATTGTTGATTCGAGGTTTCAACGTCGCCTACTCAAGGGAACTCTCTAGATATCTCTCTCAAATTTCTCCATAGGATTCTAGGGTTATGAGGCTATCCCTATATATCTGACATTGGGATAATTTTAAAGAGTAACTCTCATCCTCACTACATCAACAAAATAAAATAAATTTTCATAATTTATTTTTTTCATTTAAGGGTCTTTGATGAATTCCCACAATCGACCTATGCCAACCAATGATAGGTCACGCATAGGGTAAATCCATTATTCTGAACTAAATAGTTTTCTCAGACTTCTAATTTGGAAACTTATTTAAATGTTTTTCCACTTTATGTGGAAAAATATGTGTGTACTATTAAATATTTAAATATTTCTCAAACATTTCTTCCGAGGACACTAGGTCTCAGAATCACACATCATCATAGTGCATGGTCTTGAAATTAATCGATATAATAATTAAAAATAATACACATAAATATAAGGGAAGTTACATCCTCCACTCCTTCTGGAATTACATCCTCAAAAAGCAAAAACAAAGGCTACTCAGAAATGTGAGGGTACTGAGAATGAATCCAAGCCTCCCACACCCAAGTGCTCTCTTAGAGATTATCATGACGCTACCAAACAAGAACCAAAGTAATTTATAATCCATTAAGGATCCTCTCCTACCGATCCTTGATCTTTACTGGGTACTCAGAAAAAGTCGATCTATCCTTGATGTCCAGCTCGCCCAAGTCGATGATGTGTGATGGGTCAAGCACATACCTCTTTAGCTATAACACGTGGAAGATTTCATGTACTCGGTCTAACAACATGGGTATAGCTAATTAGTATGACACCTCTCCAACTCTACAAAGTATCTAAAAAGGGAAAATGAACCTCAGATATAGCTTTCCTCCCCAGTCACTTCTCTATAATACATGTCGATGGGAAACCCATAAGAACACATGGTCTCCTTCCTTGAACTCCAAAGGAATTTTTCTCCTGTCAGCATAATAATTATAATTGCTCTATGTAGACTTTATATACTCCTAGATGATCAAAAAATTATCATTTATAGTTCTCTCTATCTTCATTCCCATGTGTCATGACTCTCCTAGGCCAGTCCAACAAATGCGTGGTATGCAGGGTCACCCGTACAATGCCTCGAATAGTATCATACCAATGTTGGAATGGTAGTTGAAATTGAATGATAATTCCACCAATGGTATTTTATATCGCAAAAAATGGACAAAATATAGCATGAAACCTCACAAAATGTCCTCCATAACCCAAATGGTTCACTCTATCTAGCCATTAGTTTGTGGGTAAAATGTTGTGCTCAAGTGTAACTAGGTCCCAAATTCCTTATGTAATCCCTTCCACAACCGGGATGTAAAGTGAGAATCATGATAATAAAATATAATTGAAAAAACACCATGTATTTTAACTATCTCTTACATGTAGAGTCATCCCAATATCTCTACTGAACTCTATTATAATATAGATATGGAGTGGGATTAGTTGGTGAGTCAGTCAATGATCACCTAAATATAATCATGTCCCCTAGACGTACATGTTAATCCAGTCATAAAGTCCACAGATATCACATCCCAAATTAAATATAGAACCTCAAGGGGTTGTTCCAACCCCACTAGAACCAGATTCTCATCCTTCACTTGATAACAATTAATGCACTGAGAGACAAGCTTTGCAACTCCTTTCTTTATCCCTTGCCACCAAAAAAGATGACAGAGGTCCTTGTACATTTTTTTCATTCCCAGATGTAAATCCAAATGGGGTGTATGAAACTACATTAGAACCTCCTCCCACAAAATCACTGGTACTACTATGAATCCTTTAAAAATAATGATTTTATCCCCACCTTTAGAAAATCCATCAGGAGCATGCCAAATGGATATCTGAGCACATAGGGTCCCACATTTGGTATCAACAAGTTGTACCTCCCTAAATATTTGTAAGAGTGGAGTGGTGATAACCATCAACTAGAGTTAAGATTCTCCCTCTCCATCCACAAAAGATAAATAAAATGATACCAACTGCTATGACACCTCATTCAGTAATTGTGAACTACAACTCTCGTTGAGAGAAACATCTACCACGTTCCCCTTCATAGGAGTGTAGACAATCTTGATGTCATAATCCTAGATTAAATCTATCCATCACCTATATATCAAGTAAATATCCTTTTGTTAGAGATATAATTAATAATTTTATGTTCAGAGTTGATGATAAACTTCTCTCTCATTAGGTAGTGTTGCCACATCTTCAACATGAAGACTAATGTTACTAACTCAAGATCATGGGTCATATAGTTTAGTTCATATGGTCTCAAATGATTTGAACCATGGGAAATCACCACATTCCTTTGAATCATTACACCACCATGTCCAATTCCTAATTCATCGTGGAACACTATGTACTCTACACCATCCTCCGGTAATCTCAAGATTAGAGCACTCATCAAACTTTGCCTCAACTAATAAAAATCTGGTTGGCACTTTTATGTCCATGCAAAAGGCTTCCCCATTAAAGTAAAAGTTTCCATGGGTAATGGAATCCTAGAGAAATTAGGTATTAATCTATAATAATAGTCTACTTTTCTGAGTAATCGTTGCACCTATGTCATGATCTTAGGTGGATCTCATGGTAACACTACCTCGACCTTGGGTAGGTCCACTATCACTCCATCCATTGTGATAACGTGTCCTAGAAAGTGGACTACCTAAATCATGAACTGTAACTTTGAGATATTACCATAATGGTGGTTCCCTCAATGTATATCCAAAACTATCCTTAAGTGTCACTCATGATCCTCCTCGAAAGTTGAGTACACATGGATTTCATCGATGAAGACTACCCCGAACCGGTCTATCTGAGGCTGAGAAACCTATTTCATGAGTCCCATGAACACTTATATGGTGTTTTTCACTCAAAAGGGAATCACTAAGCACTCATAAGGACCGTAATAACATCTGAAGGTCATCTTATATATATCCACATTTTGTACTCGGAGCTGGTGATAGCTCGATCGAAGGTCAACCATAGAGAACCATCAGGCCCCTCTCAACTGATTAAAGAGTTCATCAATCCTCGGTAATGGATAATTTTTCTTCATGATCACCTAATTCATGTATCAGTAGTCAACAAACAACCTAAAGATACCGTGTGAATTTATGGAAAACAAAAAGGGGGCTTCCCATGGTGAAACATTGGGTCTCATGGTGCACTTCCTCTGCAAGTACTCCAACTACTTCCTCATCTCTCGAAGCTCTATGGGAGCCATCTAATATACTGGTATAGTTATCGGTGTCATCATGGGGTTTAAATCAATACAGAATTCAATATCACATCAGGGAGTTAATCTATAAACATCTTAATGAAATATGTCCTCATACTCCACCACCACTACATGAATTTAGAAACTCATAATATTCACTACACAAATTGTCCGGCTAGCCTACTAATAAGTAATCAGCTATAACCTCCTATACATGAGTCCTTATTATTCTTCTTGTGTTTACTATTCACTAAAAAAAAGGAAAACCCCATTCCAACACTGTGGAAAAACCACACCCTTTTCCTAAAACAGTTAATCTGGGTATGGTCTATAGATAAAAAATACATACCAAGAATGAAGTTATAAGGCCTCGATGATGCCACCAAGAGGTTCCAACTAAAAGACTCACCTCCAAGGGTCATGTCACAATGTTGAAAAAAGTGTGTGATCACTTAGTCTTATCCAATAAGTGACTCCAAGTGTAAGGGTCAATTAAATGGTTCAACCAGAATCACTAGGTCTCTTACAGGATATGTAGCATGGAATGAATAGAAACAATGTCTATTAGTATTGCATCTAAAGTAGAAAAGACGTAGATCATACCTTGAATCATTCCTGGAGACCTTTTGTCATATGCCTTGACCTCTTGTAGTTATCCCCGCCCCTATCCTCCATCTCCTTGAGCTAGGTGCGGAACACTTGGGGTGGTGGTTCTGACAAGGTGAAACATTCACCACCTACTTATGCTCTCCCAGATCCTCTACCACATCCACCACCTTGTGGATATGCCTGATCCAATCATTGTCTCTACCTCATTGGTCCATCAAATGTCTCCTTATCATCAGTATGGGGATTTGTAAAATTTTGAGCAAGATGTACCCTATCATCACATGAATTGCACCGCCTCTCCCTAAGCTGGCTAGACCCACCCTGTGAGCCCTAAACTATAGATTCTATGTCCTAAGACCTCCTCTTTAAATGTATCCCATGTCAAAATTCCTAATACAAACATTAGCTCCCTACTGCTGAGGTCTCTTATCTTACTTTCCCATTACTAACTATCTCCGATTGTATGTGCTCAACCAATAAGCTTTCAACCACCAATGCCCACTCAAGAACCCCAGTATAAGTATGAATTCATAGAGGGATAACATTGACTCAGATTTCTCTATGTAGAACTTTATCGAAGGTTCAAGCCCTAATGTAATGATCTCGAACCATATCCATCGAGTATCTGGAAAGGTTGGTGAACCTATATGTACAATTAGACACTAAAATTAACCCTACTAGAGATGAAGAAGCACTTAAATATGATCATCCCTCAGAATAACTAGTGATAACTCCAATATGAATAGGAGATAAAACTCTATCCACGAAAGAGTCACCTCATCATGGTTCAAAGTTACTAGATGGCTCATGGTCAAGACATCCATCTGGTCTGATGGTGTCTTAACTAGACAGAAAAAATGGGTCACCACCTCAAGACATCCTTTAGCCACATGTGGGTCAGGATAGAATCGGAACCTGAGGTGTATCTATTGCAAAAACTCATGAATTTCACTCATACTACACTCTTCATCTGCTGGTAGTGCAGGTACCACGTGCTAATCTATAGGTGGTAGTATGGTTGGTACACCACCTTGAGGTAACATATTGTGAAATGGTCCATGTATCAAAGCTTCATAACTAATGGGGTCATCCTCATGATCATGATACTGAATCCAATCTAGAATATGTCATAGAGGAATCCTAAAACAAGAAAGATGTATCATGGTCAATGAGTATATATAGAGAGATGTCTAAAGAAGGACATGAAAACCACAACCCATTCCTAAATAAAGAATTTATCATTATTTTCCATGAAACCATTATTCTCATGTACCAAGTAGAAAAGTATGTTATAAATGTCCATGTGTATGGATACGTTGGCTACCACACTAGCACTAGAGTCCATGGCTTAAATGTTAAATTTAAAACACTTAACACTGATGCCCCAAACCCATATCACAGACTCCCAATCCTAAAGTATAATTGACTAGCTCTGATACCACTGTGTCATGACTGGTCGAAATGGGGACCATTCCGAAACTCCCTAAGACAACCTCCAATAGGCCAGGGCCTGTGACTAGCCCCAACTAGGCATATCACTAACATGGGAGGCATTGCTTATGTACCTGTATGCACACATAAATCTCCAAGCCCACAAAATGCTGAAATGTAAAAAGAACTAAGTAAAAAAATGCATGAATACAAAAATATCCCACAAACAGAGTACAATGGAAAGTAAAGTAATGTAAACAAGGCTAAATATAATTCCACCACAAGAATTCTATAACACGGGTCTAACCTAATTGCCAAAGGTATTGGGACTGTTGTCTAAAATTTATAGGAACACACCTCGATCATTCCAATCTCACTAAGAACCATTTGGTTCTAGTCCACCTAGGGCACCATCAAAAGGATTATCATCTACACAAGAATGACATGTTTTGGAAAAGCTCGTATAGGGGTGAGTATAACATTACTCAGCAGGACACCCCGAAACAACAAAGAAATATATCAAAGGAAAGTGTATTCATCTCTATATAGGAATATGTCTATAACACATATAACAAGAATATAATAATATACTCCATAAAATACGCATAGTTGAGAGGTAAGATACAACCATAGTATACCATCCCTATAATTACATCTTTAAGATTCCATGAAACACTCATTCTAGAGAACACACAATGGAGTTCAATATCACTGATGACGTCTATCTGAGAGGTACTGCTCATTGGGTCCCAACATGAGAGAGATAGACTTATAGATCTAAATAGGATATGATACAAAATATGAGGATCAAAACTAGGTCCATAGGTTGATAACAACAACTCAATCAAGATTAAACTTCTAAGAAGAGGATTGGCACTTGTGTAGTGTTGGTCATATCAATATAAATAAATCCACCTTGAGAATGAAGAATCAGTAAAGGATCATGCTTCCAAACTCTCAAGGGATTCCAACAAATCTATATAGGAAGTCTTACTAAAGGGATCATAGTCCTAGGAGTAGGAAATTATTCACACCTACCTCCAGGGAAATGATAAAGGGCACAATCCCTAACGAAACTTGTCCAAGATATAGAGGAAAAGAAAATCAAGACATTTAGAAATGGGTACACAATTTATAGTATGGTCACACTCCATGTCCCTTGACCTTGAGAGATGCCTGCATAAAATGAACCATGTATTTAAAACATTTTGTGTAGAATAAGGGTACACTGTGTGTAGAAAAGTTCACTTGTCAGGTCCCTCAATACAGGGACCGCCTATGTACTCTAGTCGTGTGCCTGTATATGGCATCAACCCATGTGTCTCTTCCTGTGTATAAGTACATGGGTAACCCATGTATCTGGTCAATGATAATCTATGTGGGGGAGTACACACCATGTACATCAGCCTCAGTTTAGTCAAGGACTACACCCTGTGTGTATCAGGATTTCCAAAAACCCTTCTTCTTCCTCCCACTTGTGTTGTCGATCTCTTGAATTATGTTCAAGTGTCTGGTTCTCCTTGAAACACTATATCAAAGTACTTTTTCCAGTCTAATTCCAAATCGATGGGATTCAGGACTTCAATAAGCTCAGAAAACACAATCATTTACATTCTTCATTACTGTTGAATAACAAGGATTCAACACTCACTGTCATTCGATCCTCCATCGCACCCACCATATCACCTTCATCGAGCCATCCCGATGCTGGATATCTAGTTTTAGATTGTTGTTCTATGAATTGAAGGTATAACAATAGATTGGTCATAAAGTGTTTCAAATCATGAGGAAGAGCAATGGACACACAATGATTGGTGAATTGGGGGGGAAATGCATAATAAAATCGATAGAGATGAACCTTGATCAATGTTCATGTAAATCTTGAACCATAAAATTACAATGGTAAACAAATCGATCATTAGTACTAATCACAAAAAATTTTATCATCCTAATAAACCTACAAAATATAATCGCATCCCACAAATACGATCGATCTATGAGATAATCAGTTCATGGATTAGTCCGCGTTTATTGTAGGAATCATGAATAGGAAAAATGGATTAAATCAAAATCCCTACCTCAATTCGGATCGCTTGCTGATGAAGAACGTTCATTGCGTCATTGTCGTCGGTGAGATTTGTCAATATTGGTGTTCGTCGATTACCGATTTGAGGATTTTTCATTGCTTGCTTGAGAGATTTATCCAGATATTTCTCTCCAATGTCTCTAGAGGATTATAGTGTTATCATTATAACCCTTGATCTTTGAAATAGGGATACATTTTAAAAGAAAATCACTCTGTCACTGCATCAAAAAAATAAAATAAATTTTCGGAATTTATATTATTCATTTAAGCATCTGTGATGACTTTCCACAATCAACCTGCGCCGACCAATGTTAGGTCGGGCCTAAGGTGAAGCCTATGTTTTGAACTCAATGGTGCACTCATATTTCTGATCTGAGCACCCATTTAGATGTTATTACACTTTGTCAAGAAAACAATGCATGTTATATTCAATATTTTAATATTTTTTAAACATTTATTTCAGTAACACTCAGGCTTGGAATCGCATTCTGTCTCAATGCCTGGTCTCAAAATTTATTCATATAATATTAGAAAATAATACATGAAAAAATATGAGAGATTTTAGACCATGAGTTTTATTCCATATCTTTTTTTCTTCTTCCTTGTTCAAAAAGCACATATATTCTTCTCCACTTACATGGTAGGGATTTACATTTGTATTCTTTAATTCAAAACAATTGCACCATATTTTTCTCTAATGATGAATAATTAATTGAAAAGCTTATGGAATGTCCTGATTCATACTATTGACGTACACTTATCATGTTGTGGCTAAGACCTTCAACAACCAAGACATCTTCAGGTCTCATGTATTTTCCCCCAAACATGGATTTTCTTATGCCAATAAATTTAAGGTCTTCATCATTTCCAAATCATAAAATATATTCCTTTTCATATGTAATTCCTTTTACCAGTTCTTTTCCTATCATGTGATAGGTTCATCCACTATCAACAATCCATAATCCAATGTGATCTGATTCTTTAAAATCAATATCTACAACCACTGCCTATTCATATCTCTTCTTTTTTTTATCCATATTTTTGGCTTCATACTCAGTATAGATTGATAATATTGGTCTTCTTCAAAGTATGATAAAACATATTCACCTTGAAATGTTTCCAATTGATTTTTATTTTTCATCTCATTTGATGATTCAAATTCATTCTGTTTCAGTACATTTCTTTGTATTGTTGATGATTAGTATCTTTCCATGTTACCAAATCATCCACACCTAAAATAATGACCATTAAATGATATTCTAGAATATTTATTTTTATATGTTTTCTTCTATTGGTATTTCTCCCTTTAGTATATGTTGCCTATGGAACAGACATCTTATGAGTTTCTAATATTTCCACAATAATAAGATCTCATGAGGGGTGTATTCCTATATGATAATACTAAACTATTGCTTCTTACTTAGGTACTATGAATATTATAGATCTGATTCATACTGAAATCAATCTTCAATCTTAGAGCATGTTCTTGTGGTCTAACATCAAGCATTATTGATTTCTATTTTCAATCATGCCTCATACTAGAATTATCATTTGGATTTGACTTTTTTTTTTATAGACCTCTATGCTCCACTTGCGTCTTTTTTGTTACCTAAATGACCTGATTTCCCAATGTGGTACTAAGATTCAAGAGTTTCTCTTGATCCTTAACACTACATCATAGGCTGAAAATTTCCTCTTCATGTTCCTTGAAACGTTTTATTTGATCTTTTTTTGTGTTAATGAATTTATTGATTTATATTTTCTGTTATTCAGTTGTGTGTTTGTACTCAGCAACAATTTCTAAGCTCTCTAGTATTGAAGACTTTAGGTTTTAAATTTCTTCATTCACCTCAGACTTCTCTTCTTCCTGCTGGTTCATATAAATCTTATCATCATGAACAAATTTGTTTTCTATCTTCGTTTCGGGTCTCCAAACATCTATTTCTTCAAGATCATCTTCTAATTTTACTTGAATATCAAATATTCCGTAAAATTATCCTTTATCCTTGTCTCTTTATTCCCTTATTTGGGACTTTTTGAAAACTACCACCACATCATTTTCATCATGATCCTTACATTCCTTCAACTCTTCTACCTCAATTTATTTTGAACTGTCATATTCTTTTGAAATCATACTCTTCCTTTTTGAGTATTTTTTCTTAAAACTTTTCTTTCCATTCATGTAGGCCGAATAATTACCTATGGTAATTTCACATTCATCATATTCATATTCGTGAAACTTCATGGGGCACCATTCTTCAATATTTCTAACCTTTCCAAATTGAAAGCATTCAAGAGGGAGTTTCCCTTTGAAAATTCATTTTCCTCTTTGAATATTTAAGGAAAGTAATGACATCACCTCATCTGTATCTTCCACTTCTTGACCATCTTAAATGGTGAGCTTATCCATGGCCTTTAATTACACTTATTTGGACTTCCCTTTTTCCACAGACTCATTATCTTCATTTCTCGTCTCATATAAAAAAGTGTATTGTGCAAGCTATCCAGTGTCATCTCTTTTGGATCTTTATCATCCACCATAGAAAATTTTGTATTGTACCAAGGAGGAAGTCTTATCAAAAGATTCTTAACAATATTTACATCATCAATAATTTCCCTAAGACCATGCATGAATTCAATAAATATATTTACCCAGTCAAATAATGAATCAATAAACTCGTTATCATGAATTCTATGATCCTTATACTTTTTCCATAAAACTCAGAACATTTATTTTCTGAATTTTAATCCACCCTCCAAAATATTCTAAAAAAATTCTGACAATTCATTTGATGAATTTAACAACACCACCTTCATATATATTGAATTGGATAGGGATCCCTCTAAATAATTGACTGATTTGGCACCTGTATCTAACTCCTTTTAGTCAACTTCTGATAAAGAACCACTTTCAAAATTGGATGAAATTCCATGCATTATTATGATAAATACATCCTTTCTTAATGATCGTAAATAATGCAGCTCTTCATTCTTCCATAATTGAAAATTATTTCCATCATTGATCAGAATTCCTTTATGATTAAAAACCTTTGTTTCTTCTACTAACAAAAAACCACTTACTTTAAAACATTTTCTCTGATACCAATTGTTATCCCAAATAGATTAAATACCCTAAGAGGGGCAGAAATTGGGTATGAAAGATTAAAACAAATTCCCCTTATGATCTTGTTTTGTTATTAAACAAAACACTCTTACCACCTTCTCCCATAGAAATTTATAAACTAAAATGAAATCATACATGAGACATAACAATTATACATGGTTGACCCTCAATAGGCTATGTCCAAGGAGCATACAATGATGGTGTCTCGATGTTCCAAATTCACTAAGGCTCACTTCCAAAATACAATGTTCTAGATAGATCACTTTTATTCGAAAACTCGCTGACATTGCAATGTTTAGGGAAAAATTACTACTCCCCAAGGGTCAATCCTTTACTCAATTTGGATTCCTCACTACTGGTGGGAAGGATCACATTATCCCTCTTCCTTTTCTCACTAATCTGGAAAGGATTCACAGTCAGTTTATGGACACATACATCCATTCGTCAGACATAAATAATCTATCCTCAGTCATAGATAAATTCTCTATTGAAGTCCCACATTCATCCAATTAATAAATATAAAATTCTCTCAGGTTTATTGAGAAATCCACTTTCAACACTTTCATGGTTCCCAATACCTTCACGAAGAAAACCTCTTTCATGAAGCTCAAATAGCCTTCACGAAGTAACCACTATTTTCGAAGCTCGATTATTTATAAAATCTCAACTATCATTCACAAAGAACCCAACATTTGGTTGGATATTATAGCCTTCGTAAACATCAATACTTTCATGATGCTCATAATTTTATGTTGATGTTTATAGTCTTCATGATACACCTTTCTCTATGGCCATTTTTTCAAGAAATACCTTCACAAACAAATATTGTGAATCTAAAGACTTCGGATCTTTATTAAGTATTACCGCTAATCTGAAGGGGGTAGAGTCCTATTTATAAAAATTTTCTCCAATTGTAGATTATTTTATCCATGTCATCACCATTTTGAGATTATCGCCCATTTCATTCATAAAGATCCCTATCTTCGTGAATCACTTTGATAATTTTCCATTCAAAAATCTTGTTTTAGTCATGGAGTTTATGAGAAAACCTTAATATATTTGTGATTCTCATTCATGATTCCCCATGCCTTTGCGAAGAAGCCTTCAGAAAACCCATTCTTCATGAATCTCATGATTTTTACATATTTTTACAATGCCTTCATATAAATACATATTTCATGATTCATGAGTCAACCTCCATTTTTTGGACCCCAAAAAATTTGGAATCAATAGGAATTTTCGTCACTTTGTGTATGTGATTATTTATACAGTTTCCAAGGAATCAAATCCTTTACCATGAATCTTTTCCAACACACCTTGTCAACAATATCTCTAGGACTCCACAACATGCCTTGAAAACCTTATTTTTCAAAAAAAAAATCAACCCAAAAACATTGAAATTTTACCTTGATGGAGTTTTTCCCAACAGTATTGATAATATAATAAATAAATTCATTACATAAATATCATTGAAAAATGGAAATATTACTCATGCAGTATGTACGGACTATCATCTCCATAATCGTAACATATTTAATTTTTAATATCAAATTCATTATTTGTTTTTAAATTTTAATAGTTGTATAAATATAATAAATATTTCATTATTTTTATTCTAGATATGCCTCAATAATTAACACTTTTAACATAGTTAGCCTTCCACTTCCATATTTGATAAATAAGCCAAATAATATCCAAACATCCAAAGTAAAATAAAATGATTAGCTAATTTTGTATATCATGGTAAAAAGGAAAATAAAATGAATGATAAACATGAAAAATAATATATTTTATTTAAATAATTAATATAATATTTTTAATCTGGATGATAAAGAAAATATGTTATGAGTAAGACTCACGGTAAGGGACATCATCTTAATTTTCTTTAATTGAGACATATTTTGATGTTATACACCTATATTCTTCTTTGATGTGTATATACAGACACTATGACATGTTATATGATTAATTTATTTATTATTATGATATTAAAAGTTTATTAAATATTATTATTTCATGGGGATTATGGTTGAAATTTTTCCAAAGTGGTTAGGTACTATTAAAAAAACATATTTTAATGATTTATTTTCCAATTATTTTTCTTCCATGTCCATGAGTTTTATAAAAAAATTATGGATATTTTCATATGGACATAAAATATATTTAGAGTATTTTTTATTTCTCTTTTACTTTTATTTCATGTGTTTTATAAAGGTATATTCTTACATTTTTATATAGAAATTATTTTCAAAAAGAAAAATGTAATGTTATATATTAATATATAAAACGACAATGAATTTTCCCCCCATCAAAAAAATTATTTTATATTTGGATTCATTTACAAGAATTCAAGTTTGATTGAAAGAAAAACCAATTAAATTTTCTATGTATTTTGGTATTTAAATTTTTTTTCTAAAATAAATGCGTGTTTTGATACCCAAAATAGTTTTTCATACAAGATTAAAAGAGTTTTCAAAGGATTTTGTGGTGAAAATGATATATCTTTTGATTTATGATTATGTTATAATTATTTGGAATTAATTATAATGAAGGGTGGTTATTCTATATTATAAGTATGGGTGGTTATATTATTAACCAATAATTTATGGTTCCATTATAAACCAAGGATCTATGGTTATATGATAAACTAATGATGAGAGGGTTCAAGAAATCCCACCAAATCATTAAGTAATCTAGTGATAGAATTTTTTCATATCAGTAATTCCATTTTAATATTGATATAAATGATGATGTTCCAAGTTACCAAAATGATATATATGAGATTTATATAGGTTTTACATGATTTAATTAGGAAAAAGTTTTGTGTTATTTCTTGTGAAAATGAATGATCACATTTTCTCAGAGAATATTGAGGTTGAAGGTAATAATTTTGTGGGTTTTCAATTTTTTAACAAGGATAATAGTTTTCATTCATTTTAAAACCCCCTAATTTAAAATTTTTTGCTTACCCAACAATTAAAATTGTTTTTCACAGGTTTTAATGATGGGTAAGGGAATAGATGAAGTCAAGTTGAATTTCATGAATATTTTTCATGAAATTAAATCACGTTTTATCATAAAATTGTTATATTGGTGGAAAAATAGATACTAACTAGAAGTGACCACTTTTTAATATATTGTTTTGTTATGTATAATTTATTACCTAATTAACTATAAAAACCTAAAAATAAACTCAAATCTAAATATTTTTAGAAAGGGAATTCCCTAGTGTGGCCTTTTAAAACCCTCCACATAGAGATACCCCCCTCCCCCACGAAGGGGTAGCACCCAGAGGCAGCTCCCTAGTCGGGGAAGGAGCTGTTTCCAGCCGAGATGGTAGAGCATCCTGAGAGTAACAGCCCGGAAGCGATGGTCCATCACAGCGATCCGTCAGCAGTTGGGTCGCGCCTCATTTTTTCAGCCCAGAAGAATTTGGGCAACCCAGCAAGGTGGGTGGATCCTGGGGGAGAGGCTCGCCCCGAAAGCGGACTCCCATGATTCGAACCCTGAACTTCCTATAAAACAACATTGTTTTGGCAACTAACCTTCACCACCACACCACCACCAAAGTGGAAATAATCTCAAAGTTAAATAAAGTGACATATTGAAAAAAACTCACAATTGTGTTATGTTTAAAGATGGATCCATATAGATGGTATATGAGAAAAATGAAGGAATATGATCCATGGGAACACTCAAATCTTAGAGTTAGATGAATCATGGATCTCCTTTGAAGGGCTTCATGATGAATAGGCTACCACGTGAGATGGTGATGTGTCCATCCCAGGAGGTGTAGTTTCCCATTTAGTTCCCTAATAGGTACAAATTATATTCCACTAAAAGTAATCCCAAATTATTATACATTGAATCATAAGTCGATTTAGATAGAATTATAGTTAAGGATACTGATTAAATATTACCATTGAAGGATTTTACTCTATGGTTATGTTGAAATAATATAGAATTTAATGATTACAATGTAGTTGTATCTAAAAATTGTCTATTTAGAATGGTATTCCAAAAAGGAAATAGGGAATTTATTTTGGAAATGTTTCAAGATATAAAATCCTTCCAAATAATAATCCTGGGATGGTTGTAATTAGAATAAAATGGTTTGTTGTAGTTATGGTTCATTATAGACATGATTTAAAAGGGGATGGTATCTATGTTAGAGAGAATCTACATCTTCCCCAGAGGAGCATAACGATAGTGATGCATTCCTTGAGAAAAAACTCTATAATTCACTATTTATTTTGACCATATGGTAGTTTAAGGATGTAAATATTCCCAATAGAAAATATTTGAAGTCATAGGATGTTCATAAAATTAAAAGGAAACTCTATATATTTACAATTTTGAAGGTGAAGCTGATGGTGGTGGTTTTTAGGTTAGAATACCAGAGAGAATTTTCATCATGATTCCACGGAATGGGAAATATATAAGATTAACTTTCACTAGGAATATATTCATAAGTATTTTCTATTATGTATGGAGAAACAATTTCAGGAATTTAAGTAAGAAGATGATGACTCTTTTATAATGTATAATGAATATTTTACATCACTGGCTTGGTAGGTATATTATTTTGTTTGGGGAAATGATAGTATAATTAATATATTTTAATTTTTTTTAACATAAGTTTATTAATATCTATGGGTACACTAGATTTTAAAATCTATTATGAAGTTGTTATAAGTGCTGAGAAATTATTGATGGTGTTTGATGATATTTATATTCCGAAAGATGAAAATAGTAATAAAATTTCGATATAGAAGTTAATGGTGAAGAATCCATTAGAGAAATATGGAGATATGAAAACCAAGTCCCTGTCTTGTAGGAAGTGTTCTTGGAAACATCCTAGAGAATGTATTATGATTTCTAGAAAGTTATTATGACATGGTAGGTTTGGAAACATTTCTTGTGAATGTATGGAAAATGATCTGATGAATAATTAAAAACTGATGTTAAAATGATTTAGTTACAATGAGTTGAAGCATTATGAACATGTTTGTCTAAAATGACTCACTCAGTGTGTGAATCATCATGAATAGAAGGTGAAATGTGTGGAAATATATTTGTATACATGTATTCTTGATGATGGGATATCAAGTGAGATGGTGATAACTATATTACTTGTTTATTCAAATTAGGCCAATACCCTATTTGACTCTATATTACAACATTCATCCATTTCTAATCAATTTTCTAAAAAAATGATAGTATCACTACATGAAAAAAGGATATAACTTTCAAAGAAAACATTATGTGTAAATATTAATGAAACCAATATATATAGGATTATTCTTACTGTTATTTGTGGAATGGTCTTTCCTAAAAATATTTTTGAGCTAGATATAGTTGAGTATAATATAATTATGGGTATGGATTGGAATTATGTTCATCATGATATGATAGATTGAAGTGATAAGAATCTTATTTTCAATGATTTAATGCCTTTTATAACATACCTTGAAGATAATATATTTATTATATATGGTAGTGAAATTTACCTAGCTCATATTGTTGAAAACAATTAAACTATTTAGATTACTAAGTTCCTAGTGGTGAATAAAATTATGGATGTCTTTATTGATGATATTTTAGGTGTTATTCCTGATCAAGAGGTTTAACTTACTATTATCTTAGTTTATGATGTTAATAATGTTTTAAAACTCCCTTATAAAAAGGTTCATGATTAACATTTAGAATTGAAAACCTAACTGTAGGATTTTCTAGATAATGATTCTTTTTTAACAATCACAACACTATGGGGTGATCCTATTTTGTTTGGTAAAAATAAATATAGTTCAATGAGACTATTCATTGTTTATCAATCCTTGAATAACATATTTGTTTATAAGAGATATACTTTTCCACATATCAATTTTTTATATAATCATCTCTAGGGATCATAGTATTTTTGAAGGTGGGTTTGACTTCTAGGTACCATTAGTTGAAAATATAGGATGTAGATATTCTGAAGACAATATTAATGACTATATATATAGGTATTATGAGTTTTTAGTTTTTCCATTTGGGTTTTTAAATTCACCTACTATAATTTTTGACATTATGAATAGTGTTTTCAAGAGTTCTTGTATAAGATTATGGTTGTGATTATAGATGATAATGTTTTATATTTTAAAATTCTTGGGGAGAATTAAAGAATCATACAAATTATTTTGAAAATTGTGATATAAATAAAACCATATGAAAAATTCATTATTTTTGAGTTTTGGATGCAACAAATTTAATTCAATGGAAATATTATTTCTAAAGATGAAAAAACTATTGTCCCATTTAAAATGAATTTTATTTAATAATGACCAAAACCTACCAATTTTAGAAAGATTAATAGTTTTCTTAGCATATCTAGTTATTATCGGTAGTTTGTTGAAACTTTTTCTCAATTTTATAGACCATTGAATAAGTTAAAATGAAAAGGATATAAATTAATCTAGACAAAATAATATGGGGATTTCTTTCATGAACTAAAAATAATATTGGTGAATGATCTAGTTTTGGACTTGACATCTATAGATGAAGAATTTATTTTCTATAGTGATACTTCTTTGAAATGACTTGGTTGTGTCTTGAAGCCAAATGATTAGGTAATTGGTTATTCTTTATGTCAGTTGAAACCCAATTACATAAATTACCGCACACAAGATCTAGAATTAGCTACATTCTTTTTTCATTAAAAAATTTGAGGAACCATTTATATGGATTACTTTGTGAAATATATAGTAATAAAAAATGTTTGAATTACATATTCATTCAAAAATAATTGAACATTAGATTGATATGATTTCTATAACTTATCAATGATTATGATTTCCTAATTAATTATAATCCTACAAAAGGAAAAAAAAAGTTATGGATTTATTGATTTATAAAAATAAATCTAAATTATCCATGTAACATATCGAATATGCACTATTACAAATATGGCTTTTATCAGCACTAAAAATGGCCATTAACAACGCTAAAAAAGCACTCTTAATGCCAGCTAAGATAAACGGGGGTCCCCTTTATCAGCGCTCCAAAAATCACTGATAAAGACCTCTTTTATCAGCACTAAAAAAGTGCTGATAAAAGGGGTATTTTATCAGCGCTAAAATGAAGCACTGATAAAAGGGTCTTTTATCAACGCTTTATTTTTAGCACTCATAAAAGACCACTTTTATCAGCGCTTTTTTTAGAAGTAATAAAAATAAAAAAAATACATCCAATCTCGGGGGGGGGGGGGGGCTTTTTACAGTGCTTGATCCCCCCTTTATCAGCGCTTTCCCGTACCTTCAGTGCTCGCCCGCACCACCTACACCATTTATTAGCGCTAGCCCTTTTAATCACTCGTGCGCGCGCACCCGTTCCTCTACCCGGAATTGATCTCGAGACCTCCCACTTGTGCACCTAAAGCCTTTGCCACTACCCTATATTGATTTGTTATCTTATTCATGATATATCTATTTATTTATATATATATTTAGTTATATTTATTTGTATAGTAATATAAATTTATATTAATATATATAGTTATATTAATATATATATCTAGTTATATTAATATATACATATAGTTATATTAATATATATATATATATATAGTTATATTAATATATGTATAGTTATATTAATATATAGTAGTTATATAAATATTCATATATTGGTATTTTTAATAAAATATATATTAGTTATTATTTAGATAATGCTAATATATTTTATATGTAAATATGTTTAATTATTTATTTAAAAATTTTAATTTTTAGGTGTGAATATATAAAAAATATGTACACATAGTTATATATTTGATTATAAATAGCAGTTCATCATAAAAAGGGATGAAATTTCAAACACATGATATCAATATGAATGTAATACTTTGGAATAAATTTAGTACCCACCAAAAAAGGCAATAATACCCCCATAAACAAGGCTGAAAATCCACAAATTGTTAAAAAATATGGGTACCCCGACTAAAAACTCAGTTTTGGAGGCCTTCTGGGACTCTTTTGGCCTCGAAAAATGATTGACTGGGGTTCCCCAGTCATTGTGACGTAGAGCTCATCGCAGGCTTTGATTGGATATGTGGTAGAGCTCAAACGGACACCCGGATCAAAAGTTATTGACGTTTGAAGTTCGATTTGCGATTTCAACATATTTTTGATCTTTTTTTAATATTTTTAATTTTTTCAGTCTTCAAATTGTTATTAAATGACTATTACTCCATAATAATTAGCAAATTATTAATTGAAAATATTTTTAAAATTTTTTAAGATGCCATTTTCACTAAATATCTTATATATTAAGTATAATAAGTGTAAATATACATTTATACTTATCTAAAATATATTTAAAAATTATATATTATATTTATATCAATATAACTATATAACTATATTTATATATTAAAAAAATTAAAATTTTTTAAGTCGACCATTTATCAGTGCTACTAAACAAGCGCTGATAAAAGGGGTCCCTTTATCAGTGCTAAAAAAAGAACTGATAAAGGGGGGGCCTTTATCAGGGCTAAAAAAACGCTGATAAAGGGGTACTTTTATCAGTTCTTTTTTTAGCACTGATAAAGGAACCCTTTATGAGTGATTTTTTGAGCGCTGATAAATCCCCCCCCCCCTTTATCAGTGCTTTTTCGTTAGCGCTGATAAAGGGGTGGCACTGGCATTGCACAGTTTTGTGGTAGGGATGACCCTTTGGTCAATCATTTGATGAATTCTAGCCTATAAGTACTTGATACATGGATATCTGAAGGACCCAAAAACACACTGAGAGTGGAGGGGTGAATCAGTGTGTCATAATTTTCTTTTAAACTAATGGATCTTGTTCCCATGTTGATATGAATCTATTAAACCTCTCTGAAGAGGAAGTGCAGAAATCAAACAATCACCTGAAAAACAATGAAATAGTAATTTTTCATGGATTACCTCTAAGGGATACATCCAATTAGAATATGCCAAAAGTTCGTCAGTTATACCCAATAATCACTAATCTTCAAAAATTGTTGATTACAATATTTTAACATTGTCACTCAATTCCAAGTGCACTGCCTTTACATGGTTTTTGGGAAAGCACACTACTTCTCTCGGATTAATTCCACTGACTCCCCCTGCTGACTATGTTGGAATAACCCTTACTTAGTATATCAACATAAAGGTTGCTTCAATGGAGTAGCATTAAATAATGCATCCTAAACTATAAATGGATTCTCTTTTGAAGTCTTTTTATTTCCCAGAGATGTAATTTACATTCCCATACACTGATAGGTTTTGATAATTAATTTCACAAACTAATTTGGTCAATTTTATGGCTTCCTTGGGTTTTTCGTGTACCAATTTACCTCCTCCGAATAATGAGTAGTGGGTATGGTTTGTGACTCACCTCCTATGCGTACCCCTACTATTTTGGCGTACCAACTATCCCCACCGTGTACTGCACTACTCCACGTACTGCCTCTAGAAACAGACTTATGCAAACAACCCTTTCTTTGTAAACTGCCTTTTCTCTGTGTGCAACCCTACTTTCTCTATGTACTGCATTTCTCTGTTGCGAACTGTGATAGATTCCTCCATAAATTGCGCTCTCTTCCACATACGTTTTTTCCTTACTTGGATGGTTCCCTCTACGTATAATCTTTTCCTCTGCAAACTACATCAGACTTTACCAGATTTATTCTCGAAATTTTAATATCCAAGCCCTATACTTAACAAAGGGGATTACTATTCATTATATAGGAAAAAATGGATCAAATAATACTAATCCAAGATCTACCAAATCTATGATATCGGTATAGCCTTCACCATGTATTGTTCATATCCCACGAACTACAGTTATGCTGCGAACCTCAATCCTTCCATGTACTGCATGCCTCCATCCACATACCTTCCCCACAAACCTATTTTTGTTTCACGATCCACTATGCATACCATTCTTGTTGTTATATACATGCTCCACGAATTGTTCCCAAACATGGTATGCAGTCAATGTCTCGTGCCATGTGGTTCTCTCCCTTTTCTGTATTCCTTTGATGTTCTTCATGCCATACATTCCTATAAACAGCTTCCTGGTCTTGAGGCCCAAAAATTGGAAAACACTATGAAACAATGCCACCTTTAATAGTGCTTTCATCCACAATTGTATGACCACATTCCATGCAAACTCTCTGGTCATCCATGTGCATATTGACAACAAACACAAAACTAGACCCATTATAAACAATAAACATCCTTGGTTCCAACAATCTCCCACTTTAGGTTTGTTGGAAATCATGATATAAATTCACTAAAGCACCATCCACAATCAAAAACTAAAACATCAAGAAACAACTCATCCATCAGTCTATGTCTACGTGAGTTGTGATCGGTGTAGAAAACAATAAAGAGGACATGAATTGAGTTCTCATGTTTATATTTTATCCCCCATTATATCATTTTGGACTTTCTCAATTCTCCAATTATATTTATCATGAATGAAATAAATGAAAACAAACATTTCAAATTCTTGATCCATTGAATTTATCCAGTCTCCCCAATTCGCAATAAACCCAAAGAACCGAATCTTGACTTTAAGAGCTCAAAAACATACCACATGGATTGTATCTCCCCCATAAACCAACATCACATGCACAACCATATTAAAAAAGTTAAAAAAACTTTGGAGAGGGGAGTTTCTTGACCTATTTATGCACTGGGAGGTGGCTGAACACTGAGGATCAACCGATGTTTCTCAAACACAGTCGCTGACAGTGGATTGGTCAGGATATCATCCCTTTACTCACCAGTCCCTACATAACCCATTTTAGTCATTCCTTGTTCAAATTATTCCATGTTGAAGTGGAATCTTATTTCAATATGATTCATACATGATTTCTGAATAGGATTCTTTGTAAGTTCAATTTTGATCTTGTTATCGCAGTAAATCACCATTGGTTGTTTCACCTCATCACCAATGCCAGTTAGTTGTTTCTTTATCCAAAGTAACTGAGTTCATGCCTTTGTAGAGGATATATATTCAGATTCAGCAATACTAAGAGAAGTACATTATTATTTATTTCTCATCCAACCCACACATTTCATCCCAATATAGAATGGTCCACAACTGGTGGACATTCTGTCCACTACATCTCCAGCCAAGTTAGCATCAGAAAAATAGTATAGTTCAATATCACTTCCTACAGAAAAATATAACCCATAATCATGTGTAGCTTCAATGTATCTCATTATTATTTTCACTTTTTCAATATGTTCTTCCTTCATATTACTCTAAAAGTGGGCCTCAAGGCAAGTTGTAATGAAAATATCGGACCGTGTCACCATCAGGTACAGTAGGATTTCAATGATTATTTTAAACATGGAGGGATCCAAAAATGTCTCTTCCTCAGGCTTCCAAAGCTTTGTTCCCACTGCAGTCGGAGTGAACATTTGTTTGGAATCATGCCTATTAAATTTGATCAGTAGTTCTCTTGCATACTGTTTTGATAAATGAAAGTGTAATCCTTCTTCTCAATCACCTACAACCCTAAAAAGTATGTCATTTAACCAATCATTAACATTTCAAATTTTGATTTCATGTGATTGGAAAATTCATCCACTGATACCTAGCAACATTCATTGAAAATAATATCATTCGTGTATAACAATACCATGAACTGATCTTTTGAGAATTCTTGACATGGAAATTGTGATCCACACCTCCTCTTTTAAACAAAAGATTTCTCATATAAGAGTCAAATAGAGAGTACCACGCCTATGGTGCTTGTTTTAGGCCATAGAGAACTTTCATTAATTTTAAAACCTTCAGTTCATCATTTCTAAGAATGAACCCCATAGGTTGTTTAATTTATACTTCTTCTTCCAAAAATCCATTTAATAATTCTATCTTTATGTCCATTTGATACACTTTATAACCTCTTTGGATTACCATGACAAGAAACAGTCTGATTGAATCCAATATCACTACTGGAGCAAATGTATCTTCAACATCAACACCTTAGTTTTTTGAATAACCTTTATATACCAAGAACACATTATTTTTAATCACATTTCCATGCACATAAAATTTTTTCTTGACTATACACTTCGTACCAATCACATTGTGACCTTCACATCATTTGACAAGATCCCATGTCTGATTTTTGTCCATCTGATCTAACTCTTAATTAATTACTTTCACCCATGACTCATCCTTTATAGCCTCTTAAAATGAGGATGGTTCCACAATTAATATAAATGTAAATTGTGCATTATTAATCATTCTACATATCTGTGTAGATGAATTACGATCCCCGATAATGTTCGACTAATCAATCTATGCTCTTTGATTTCTCTTTTGGGGTTTGACCAAATTCCCTCTGGCTATGGATTCTTCTTCTGATTCTTCTTCAGTGTCAACATCATGATGTGAATCCTGAGAGTTTTTTACATCTTCCTCTACCTATGTATTAGTGTTTGTTCCATGTTCACATTCTTCCTCATCTTCTATCACACCAACATAATAATTCCATGAAGCATTCATGTTTTTCTCTTCAATGATCTTAACATCACTGCTTCCCACAATTCTTCCCAAGAACTAATTGAATCACCTATAGGATTTGGTGTTCCTTGAGTATACAAGAAACATTCTTTCATCTGCATTGACACCATACTTACCTTTAATCCCTTATTTGTTTCAGATGAAACATTTTCTTCCAAATACATAAAAATATTTCAAGGAGGGATTTCTTCCATACCACAATTAGTGTGGTGTCTTTCTCTCACCCATATATAGCCCTATTCAGTTATGAATATACACGATAGCTTGAACTTCCTCTTTCCAATAATATCAAGGAATACGATGCTCGATCAGCATAGTTCTGGACATATTGTTTACCTATCGATTACTATGCTCAACAACTCCATTTTGATGTGGAGTTCTCACAGTAGTGAACTCATGTTGTGTCCCACGCTTCTTTAGGTAATTTTCAAATTCAATGAACTTGTATTCCCCTCCATTGTTAGACCACATGACTTTGATCTTATTTCTAGTATCATTCTTGGAGATTTGTTGATAGTTTTTCATTCAATCAAGCACTTTTACCTTTCTTTGTATAATGATCACACATGTCATTCTACTGTAATCATCTACGAAAAGAACAAAGTACCTTTCTCCATGTGTTCCGGCACTATTTCCAGGCCACATATGTCTGTATGGATGAGGTCAAGGATATTAGATACTCTTTTGTTCTTTGGCTGGTAGGAACTATAGACTAGTTTCCCTTGCATGCAAGAATCACATGTCTTTTCTTGTTCAAGCTTGATATTAGGGATATCCATGACTATATTCATCATAGATATCTTTTCCATTTATTACTGATTGATATGCCTCAATTTCTGATTCCACAAGTTTTTTTCCTATTCAAATGTTAGGTAGAAAATTTTTTCTTTACTGTCAATCTGATATAAGTTGTCATCTATTCTACAATCTTTTATGAGAGGATTCCTGGACATTCCTCTTATAGTACAGCCATTCTGATTGAATTTCACAAAAATACCTGAGTCATAGAGTTGACTCACACTAAGAATATTGTGACATAAACCATACACATAAAGGACCTCAGTTTTCTTAATCTTTCCCTTAGCCAACTCAGTACTTACACTGTCTTTTATCTTCAAAGCACCATTATTACCAAACCTCACTATTCCATCGACCTTTATATTGTCATTCATTAAAAGGTCTTCATTACCCGTCATGTGGGATGAACATCCACTATAAACTATGTAGGTGTTGTTGTTCTTTGTAGCTTTGAGGGATACTTCGGCATGATTGGTTTTTTTTAATTTTCCTCTTTTATTTCCATGAGATATTGGGTTGATTGTAGGAAACTGATGGACTTTCAATTCTATCTTCCATGTACATGAGTTCTTAATATTCAAATACTTCTTACAGAAGAGAAAAACTATTTGAAATAGAAAAACCTTCTGGTTGAAAAGTATTGACCTTTCTCTAAGCATTGTAAGAATTTATCTTATCATAGCTCTACTTGCAATACACAGCTTTATAGACAAAGTTAGAACAGTAAAAACAATATCCATAGAAATTATTTCTTCTATAAGATGTAGTATTTTAATATGGTATCCTTTTTTGAACTCATAACTCTTCTCTATTCATATAGATCCTTGACTTTTCCCAATATGACTTGGTATGGCCCAAATAGCCACAAAAATGACACTTCATGAGAGTAAATGTCTTCTCAATTATATTTATCCTCATGCCTTCTTCCTTGGGAAAATAGTTTGACTGCCTATCATTTCTGAAAACTCGAGGATAATATTCAGTTCTCCTTTCAATTTGATTTAAGGTTTTTTTCACCACTTCTCATGTCTTTTCAACAAGATAAACTTTAATATTTCCTTTATTTTGGTTTACTTTATTTATAGCATTTGATGTTTTGGTATCACAACCAATTCCACTATTTCTCATGCATGTAGATCTTTGATCACTCAAGTTATTTTCAACTCCATCAGAACCCTGTTTTTCTCTCTGTAGCAGTTCAGCATCTTAGAACCTTCCAAATTGTATTTTCTTATTTTCTTTTTTTAAAATTTGATTCACTTTTGAATTGACTCCTAAGAGTAACAACTTCTTATGAACCCTCCACCGTCTTGGAGGTATGATATTTTCAATAGTTAATAAATTTATATTTCCTTGATTCTTAGTGAATATTTTAATTTAGGCAGGATTATTATCTTTAGATGTCTCTAGTAGCTTTTGAAAATAAATAAAATGAATTTTAATTGCCTGGGAGTGCATTTGATTTAGTTTTTGGGTGTCGGATGTGACATCTATTTTTCATACATTTTTACATCTTTTTTTAAGGAATTATAAGATTTTTTACACTGAAATTGGATTTTAATGAAGATTTATTAATTGTTGGTGAATTTAGCCTATTTTGTGTGTTGATTGAAAATAATAATACAATTATGTGTTTTGGTTATTAATTGATAAAATATTATATATATAAATTTTCTTACCTAATGAGAATAACATTTTATGGAATCAACTTTCTACTAGTTGGACCCATCTATGATATCATTGCACATCTCTGCTATCATTCTATTTTACCTCTCAAATCCATCGCCACTCTTAGAAAATCCACCACCAATCTTCCATCACTACACATACCCCACACCTTCCAACTATTCCTTCATTTACAGCCAACCCACTATATACCAAGTTAATATCATCTCATGTTGGGGGTCCCAACCTAAGCATCCAAACCCTTTTTTTCAAAAATACCCTTATATATTCACATACCCCATGCGCCTATTATATATATTTACTCTATTTATATATATATTAACGCATAATAATTTAAATAAAAGTAATATATATATATATATATTATTATGTATATTAAAAATTTTATTTTATATGAAATTATTATAATTTTTTATTATTTATAATGAAAAATCATTATATATATATGTGTGTCTGTAATTTATAAATGTGTGTCCTGAACATATTACATAAAATTACATTAAAAAATTATATTGAAAATTTCCAATGAAAATTAACATTAATAGGAATTTCATGTTATAAATTTTAATTGAAAATTTTCATTCCAAATTTATGTTGGAAAATAATACTCAAAATTTTTAGTGTATACATTGAATGTTTTCAGTTGAAATATATACACGGTATTTTCAAGGAAATTTTATTCTAAAAATATTTACAATAAGTTTTATTATCATAATTATGAAATAAATATATGATAACATTTTTAGTCAAATATATTAATGCCTAAATAAACATTGTAATTTGGAAATTAAATAAATACATTGAAAATTATCATTAGGAACTTTTAGTGAACATTTCCATTGGGAAATTTTAGTACAAATTTCCACATTAATTTTCAGTGCATATTTATACTTAATTTTTTTTATAATTAAACTGAAAATGTAACGTACCAACCCCAGTTACCCAGAGTTGGTGCATTATTACATAACATTGACATGATCATAAGAAAGATCAAGTCTCGAAAGACCAATTAGTTTAGTAGCCTTGGAATAACTAGATACATTAATAAAGATTACATTACATTATAAAATAAAAACTACCACAACATACTCTCTATAGTCCACACTCATATCCCCACATACTATCCCAGCAGGTCATTCATAAATTACATCTTCACATCCTAGGAAAAATAAAACATTGAAAGGGGTGACCTCAAATGCCCAGTAAGGATAACAATATAGCAAAAACTTTCATAAATATGAATAAACATTTAAGGCAATGTATAACAAAAACAAAAGGTTTTTAAACTTTAACTTCAACATAATATGGAATAAATTAAATGAAATAATTCCATTTACTTATTCACATGGATATTCTAATAATCAAATAATCACATGAAATATCATTAACCACCTTCATAATGATGGAATGCATAATGTCAGACTATCATAACCACATATCCAAGGCCTCGTACCAAGACTACAAATAATATTTTGTCAAGGCCTTGTGCCAAGACACTAGTTTTTATCATGATACATTCTGATGCATCGAGGAGCTATAGCGGGATCCACCCGTCACTTATTAATTCCAATGCATTCCTCAAATGAATAGGTTTAAACATAACATAAACATTCGTATTAAAACTAGAAAACAAAATGAAAATAATTTCTTTATAAAACATGAATGGTATAAAAAGAACACATCCACAATAAAACATATCATAGAACCATCAATACAAAATGGAAGTTTTGTATTATAATAAATCAACTCCAAATAAACTTAAAATCCATCAAAGGATGTTGACATATATGAAATCAAAACTCTTTTTAGAGAAATATCTCTTTCTATTTTGAAATCATTTAAGAGTCATATATTTATAAAATAAAACATTTTATTTGAAAATATTATTATAAGAAATTAAGGGAAGCTTCAAGGATTTTATAACAGTGGAAAATAGCCGCACCCGTCGTATAAGTTAAAAAAACTTTCTTACCTTAATTCTGTCGAAAAGGTTAAAAAGGACCTTGTTTGGAAAACGTTAGAAATATTCCTTAATAAACTTCTTATAAAAAGTCAAAAAGGGTATAAATGACTTTATCCCATAGTCTTTAAATTTTTAAAAATGATTTTTAATACATTTTTAAGAAACATGGATGTGGATGACAAAGAGGTCCCAGTAGATAATTATGTGTAAACAACCTCGGATAATGAGGAGATTGTGAAATAATCCCTTACCGTGTACTTTACCTTGGTTAGGGGTAGGTTAACCTCCTGTATAATGGTGAAATAATTGTTATTAAATTATAAAAGAATCATATACATTAATATGATATCATATATGATCTTTTAACATTGCTTTGTTAATAATATCTTAGTATTGTCTTCGTTTCAGGTGTTAACTTACTCATTTTCTTTTATATATTTTGTTACGTAAGCCGTGTTTTTCATGGATAGATTGTATATTTTTCATATCCAGAATGATATTATGTCCTTAAAAATTATTATTAATCAACAAATTATAATTATACTTGAATGGATACGATGGGGAATGAATCGCATCACGTTCGTGGAGACGGTAGTCCGTACGTACACACGAGCGACAATATCATTCTTTTGATATTAAAATAATATAGAATTGGATAGTATATCACATATACATAATCATTATCATGTTATATTTATTATTTACATGAATTACACATCATTATTATACCCATCCAAATAATAATATGTTGAATAACAATTACACCACGACGTGAAGACGGTAAGCCGTACATACGCACGTATGGTGAAATGTCATTAAAATGATGGATAGAATACTGAATATGATTTTACCATATTTATAATAACATCTCAGTATATGTAATATATTGGATTTATTATTTTATAATGGAAACAACAAATAAAGAAGAAGTTGAAGAAGAAAGGAACTTGAAAGAGGGTGGTGAAAACATTACCTCTTCTTCGGGTTCATCCTTTTGATTTGATGAAAAGGGCTATTTAGGTTGGATTTATGATCAAAATAAGGCCTCTAGGTTGAAGAGAGGTAATATTATAGAGTATTTGGGCGGGGTTTGGCCGAGGCAAATGTCTTTTAATGTGTGAATTAGTTAGAAGGGGAAGTGCCATTTTATAAGAGGGGTGAAGGGAACCTTTGGAAAAGCTAGAAATATTATTTTATAATAAATTCATATTCGGTTTCTAATGGATCCAAAGTGTATTATTTAAAGTTTATGGTGGGGATGGGTAGAAAATCACTCATCCAATAGGTTTGAGAATGGTTTTGGTCACTATATTATCCTTATCGTTTAGTTTTAACTCATAGTTAATTAATTTAACAATTACCATGTAACATTGTATTTTTATATTATATTGTTAATAAACATGCTATATACATCCAAGAGACACCCAATGGGTCCATTAATGATACACCTATCATGATATAAGTCTCTTGGACGAACCGTAGATATTTAGGAATTTAATATCAATTAATAATATAATATTTTTTTCAAAAACTCGTTTATGTCAATTTTGACACTATTGTGTATTTTGTTTTTGATAAATTCATAACATCATTATTACTTTGAAAAAAATGTATATAAACAATACTATTATTTCCTATTAACCTATAAAATTATTTTAATTTATAAATAGTCTCAAATTACTTTTATTTGGGTATTTATAATATCAATTATTCTATTTTTTCAGTAATTAGGTAATTACTGCATCATCATTGTTTCATAAATAAATTAACTTATTTAATGTATAAAAATTATAAATAAAATACCATTATGTAGGTAATCATTTTATCTTTCTAATTAAGATTTATAGTTGAAAATACAACATATATTACCCTATGTAAAAATTGTTTTTCTAAAAGATATATGCTTATGTCATTTTTGTATTTATTTTAACTTAATTAAAATAAAGTGTCTCTATCACCTACAAGTGGCTCCATGGGGTCCCAAAATCGACCCAAAGATACCCATGGTCGGAAATGTATCCAGAAATAATGTTAGGACATGTTTTAGGGTAATTTTGTGTTATTGTAATATTATTTATTTACCCTTATTTACCGGATTTACCCTTTACCCGTGGTAAATAAAATATTTACTGATGTAATTATTCAAAATGTATAAAAATAAAAGTTACATATTTACACAATTTGGACATCCTGATTCCAAATATGGAATCCATTTTTCCAAATTCAAAACACAAAATTGGAAGAAATTAATTTAAAATTAACTCCCGTTGTTAAATCAAAAAGAGTGTTTTTAAGAGATAATAACTATCAAAAGATTGACACTTGTTCATTTCCGGTTTAATTGTTAAATTATGTAAACTGACCAAAATTGTATTAAATGTTAAAAATATATTCTAAATATGATTTAAAACCACTCAAATTAATAATTTATCACTATTAATTATTTTGATTAAAAAAGTTGTTTTTAATTAAAATTTTGTAATTTTCACTATTCATCAAAATATAAATGTTATCTAAAAAGTTCCAAAATTTTACCCTAGGATAATTTTGATATTCCGAATATAAAAATGAAGTACATTTTGAGAGGTAAAATTTATAAAATTTAAAAAATTGGGTATTACTAGTCATAACAGCTAGTTTTATTGGTTGTGGTGTGTGTTAGAACTCGAAGTTGCGTACAACACACGCTGTTGTATAATTCAAAGAGAAGCATACTGTGGAATCTTGGGGTGTTATATTCTCCCCTCCTTCAAATAATTTCATCATCATAATTTCAAGAATATTATTGCATAAAAAGACTTGGGTGGTTCTTCATCATAAGTTCCTCGGGTTCCCACGTTGCCTCTTCAATCTTATAGTTTCTCCATAGAACTTTTACCAAACGAGTCATCCGGTTTCTCAGTACTTGTTCCCCAGTATCAAGAATCATGATGGGATATTTGCAATACGACAGATCGGGTTCCAGTTCTAATTCCTCGTAAGTGAGTACATGCGTTGGGTCAGGCATGTATTTCCTCAATAGTGATACGTGGAACACATCGTGATCTTTGGAGAGATTTGGCGGCATTTCCAAACGGTAAGCTACAGCCCCCATTTTTTCAAGAATTTTGAAAGGTCCGATGTACCAGGGACTCAATTTACCCTTATTACTAAAACGTATAACTCCCTTCCATGGAGATACCTTCTAGGAAACATGTTCTCCTACCTGAAATTCCAAATCCTTCCTTCAGTTATCGGCATAGATCTTCTGCCTACTTTGAGCTGCTTTGATGTGGTTTTGGATTACCTTCAACTTTTCCATCATTTCCTCCACCAATTCTGGGCCTACATGTTTTCTTTCACCGACGTCATCCCAACAGGTTGGTGTGCGACATCTCTTTCTGTACAACGCTTCATATGGTGCCATCCTAATACTTGAATTGAAGCTATTGTTATAGGTAAATTATACCAGAGGTAATATTGATCCCATATACCCTGAAAGTCAAGTGAGAAATATCTCAACATGTCTTCTATGGTTTTAATAGTCCGTTCTGATTGTCCATATGTTTGATGGTGGTATGTAGTGCCCAAACGAAGTTCAGTATCCAAGGCCATCTGAAGACTCTTCCAGAATCATAAAGTAAAACAGGGATCATGATCTGAAACAATTGATAGGGGTACTCCATGAAGTCTCAGAAATTCATTAATATATAGTCTTGCTAGACGTTCCAGTGGTAGATATTCTCTTATAGCAAGAAAATTTGCTGACTTGGTAAGACAATCAACAATAACCCATATTGCATTGTTCCTTCTAGGAGTCTTTGGTAGTCCCATGAAAAATTCCATCGTGATATTATCCCATTTCCACTCAGGTATAGGAAGAGGTTGCAATACTCCACCAGGTTGTTGCCTTCCAGCTTTCACTTATTGACAAACCATACATCTTGACACAAAATCAGCAATCTCCCTCTTCATGTTGTCCCACCAAAAATGTTCCTTAAAATATCTATACATTTCGGTGCTCCCATGGTGTATAAAGAAATTGGAACTATGAGCATCATCCAGCAATTCCTGTTTTAGATCAGGTATATTGGGAACACAAAGTCTCTTCCCAAACATCAAAATTCCATCTTCATACACAAAGTCATTCAATCTCCCATCATTCACAGCTTTAATCATCTTTTGAAACTCTTCATCACCGGTCTGTGAACTCTTTATCCTTTCTAGTAAAGATGGTTTTGAAACTATTTGAAAAATTATTGAATTTTCATCTTTCATGGTGATTCCCATATCCATATTCACTAGATCCATGTATATAGGATCCTTTTCTACTCTCATCTTATTCAAAACTCCATGATATTTTCTACTCAAAGCATCTGCCACCTTATTTGCCTTCCCCGTGTTGTAGTGTATCATGCAATCATAATCCTTGAGTAGTTAGAGCCATCGCCTTTGCCTCATATTGAGTTATTTTTGTGAGAAAATATACCTCAAACTTTTGTGATCAGTATAAATCTCACATTTTTCACCATAGAGGTAGTGTCTCCATATCTTCAAAGCAAAGATCACAGCTTCTAACTTGAGATCATGAGTAGGATAGTTTTGTTCAAGAATTTTCAACTGTCATGATGCATAGGCAATAACCCTATCATTCTGCATAAGGACACAACCAAGTCCTTTCTTTGACGCATCACTATAAATAACGAACCCATCATTCCATGATGGTAGAGTCAATATAGGAGCATTGACCAATATTCTCTTCAGTTCTTCAAAACACTCTTCACACTCTTTTGTCCAGACAAATTTAACCCCTTTACGTGTGAGCTTTGTTAATGGGTTATCCAACCAGGCAAAATTCTGGAAAAAATGTCGATAATAACCTGCTAAACCAATAAAACTATGTAAATCAGTTATACTTGTAGGTGTTGGCCATTATTCGATTGCCTTAGTCTTAGAAGGATGAACATTGATTCCATCTTTAGAGACAATATGGACAAGAAAAGAAATCTCCTGAAACCAGAATTGACACTTACTAAACTTCCCATATAATTCATGTCTTCTCATAGTCTTCAGGATAATGCGCAAGTGATTTTCATGATCTTCATAGATTTTGGAGTATACCAAGATATCATCAATAAATACCACCACAAAATCATCGAGATATTCCTTGAAAACTCTATTAATCGGATCCATGAATACAGAGGGTGTATTAGTTAATCCAAAAGGCATTAATGTAAACTCATAATGCATGTACCTGGTTCGAAATGCTGTCTTCGGAATGTCGTCATTCTTCACACACAACTGATGGTATCCAGATCGAAGGTCAATATTTGAAAAGTATTGAGCTCCATGCAGTTGGTCAAATAAATCATCAATACGGGTTAGTAGAAACTTGTTCTTTATTATTATAGCATTGATCTCCCTGTAGTCGATACATAACCTCATAGATCCACCTTTCTTTTTAACAAGAAGAACAGGGGCTCCCCATGGAGAAACACTAGGGAGAATAAATCCATTATTACTCAATTCATCTATTTGTTTGTAATGGACCGGACCCCTCCGGTCCATTCCTTTGTTGAAATCGATGTGGTCAACACGACGCGCGTTATAATGATAATTTTAATACTGATGATAACGTAAAAATATGTTAAATAATAATGATGATGACATAAATTGTGTGATTAATTAAACTAAAAAGAATAATCATGATAAAATGATTTAATGGGTGTTATTATTATTAATGATGTGAAGTGGGAAGGTGTGTGATCCATTAGACATTGATAAATGAAACATGCAGTTTGTTATTAATTGAGTAATTGTTGAAAGTAAATTGGAATAATAATAATGGTTGTTGTGTTATTAATATTATTCATAATATTAATAATAATGAGGAATTCATGAAATGATTCATGGTATTTATTTCAAACAATTAAATGAAGATGCAAGTGGAAGCATGGTGGTGCGTTCATAAAATTAAAGGTGAGTTCATTATATTGGGTTTATTAAATTGAATGGTTTTAATTTAATAAAAGTGGTTTCAATTTATTCAGTGTGAAATAAAAATAAATAGAATTAAAATAATTAAATTGACGGATGTTACGTGACATTGAGGTGGCATGGTCGGATTCAGATATCCATCAGGGTGGTTTAACATGGTCAATGCGACGAGTGTAAATCTTTTTGTTATTAAAAAAAATAACGTCGTTGAGTTAATAAAATTAGTTTATGAAATGTTGTTGTTATTGAAGAACAATAAATAACAATGATGGCGTAAAACTATGTGAGAGAGGTTAATAAAATTAAATTTATTAAAATGGGGTTGAATATGTAAGTTATATTAATTTTGTTTTGTATTTTAATTCAATTAAATGAAATGGTTTTGAGTTGCATGGAATGGTTGTGCATAGGTTCTCCCAAAATTGAAATATGAAATTAATAATATTGATCGTATAGTAAATATAATAATAAAATTAAAAGGAAAGTGGTTTTATTTAATAAATTATAATAAATTAATGGGGAGGCGCATGACAAGGGGAGGGGGAGGCGTGAATGCCCCCTTTCCCTTGTATAAATCGTATATTTTTTATATAATTTGATTTAATATATCATATATTTTATATAATGTTGATTTAATATATTATAATCGTAATACAATAATGATATAAGGGAGTGTGCATGGAGTAAGAGTTGAGATTCACACCACAATCACTTTTGATCTAAATATTAACTTATTTTAATAATAATAAAATAATAGTATTATTATTTTGGGTGATCAAAACTTAAAAAGTCAGTAACATCTTCATATGGTGTCGGAATGACGAACCATTAGTGGCAGTGTAATCCTATAATTAAGATGGTCATTTTAGGACAAATGATGAATACATTTTCATGAATTATGACTCAGGTCAACAAAACACCAAATATTAATAGAATTATCATTATTATTAAAACGCGTGGAAACCGCGTGACGTGTCTTGTCTCGACCAGTCAAAATGCGTAACGGGTGTACAGTCACACCATGTATTCATTAATACACGTTGCATACTATTTTACCTATTCGTTTCCTATATAAGAAAGGGTCGCGGATTATTTCAAGACCAATCGCTTCTTCTTCGCATGACGCCGCTCTTGGATGATCGAGAAGTCTTCCTCCTCTAACTTCTCCATCCGGTCTCTGATTGTTGATCTGTCAGTGGCTGTGGGATTGTGTCAGTAAGGATAATACCATACACCATGTTCTGTTCCCTCTTCTTTTACATCCCCACCGCAGTTTCCAACCGAGGAGACTGTTGATAATTGATGGGAATGACGGTCTTTGACGAACGACTCTAAAAATCTATGTTAAACATCTGTTCTTGTATTCTCTTTCCGATCCTACTTCTACCGTTTTCTTTCCATGCTACGGCGTGTGATATCCGTGTTGAGGAAGTTTCTTGTGTTTTTGATTCGGTGGTGCCACGACGTCCTTGGTGGGTGCAGTCGTTCTGGGAGAAGCCTTGTGATTATGGTGGTCATGTTCGTAGAAGGACATCGGAACCTGTTTAGGTAGGGATCTTACCTTCGTCTCTCTAGTTTGTACATCATGCAGGGTGGGTGTTCTCCTGTTTATGTGAAACACTTTTGAACCGGTTTAATAAAGATAATAACTGGCTTATATAACGGTGTTGGGAAGTTGTGATTCCTGTTACTTTATATCCTGTGATATTATGTTATGAATTAAATGAGCTTCTGCCTACGGAAAATCACGGTCGTTTTGGGCCTTTGCTTATTCAATTAAATGTTGCATCTCCTTCTGGATTTTCTTATGGATGGAAAATTTGTGGAATTTGGAAATTGGTTAATCACTTAAAGTTGGCTGTTTAAAATCTGGAACCCTTGTGTGATCACCCCGGTTAAACAAAATGGAATAATGAACATGTGGGTGTTGGCTTGGTTACATGGCATGTGATGGGGGTGTTTTGTGGGTTGTTGTGGATCGGGAGATCATCGGGGTTGTGGTTGAATTGGTTGTGGGTTGGTCAGAATTTCTAATGGTGATGGGTAGCGGGGCTGCAATAAATGGTATTAAAGGGATAATAATGATAAATGGGCTTTGGTGTAGTTGTGGTTATGGGGGTTGGCAGCGGGGCTTCAGGGATAGGTTTAAATGTGAACGGGTTATGTTTGTGATTAATAAATAACATGTGGAAGAGTTAATGAATGTTGGGGCGTGGTAATGGAACGGGTTTAATAATCAATGGGATGGTTGGTTGATAAGAAGGAATTTGTTGTGCTGCTTGCGTTTTCCTAACTTGATTTATGGATGGAAGGGATATGCTTTACGAACGATCGATGTGGTTGGTTGTGGATAGTTGCCCAGTAGTTAAGGAACTAAATTAACTATTTCTGCTGAAACATAAAAACCTAAATGGGGTTGGGGTTGTTTGTTGTATGCATGGTTCGTGGTTGGAGTGTCTAGGCACGTGCTTAGTTTCTCTATTTAGAAGCCATAGGTTGGGCGGAGTGGTTGTTATATATATATATATATATATATATATCTGTATCATTTGTGTTTTATCGCACCCCACCCAAGTTGAGTACTTAGTGCCGAACACTCCCATTTCATGGGAGAGGGTGTTTTCCCCTTTGTTACTAGCTCTTTCCTGCTCCTTCTCCCCTGGGCTGTGATGGCTTGAGGCAACCTTACACCCAAGACTCTTCGGGTAGGTTTCGATTGTGGTGGTTTATCCCAAGACTCCTCGGGCATGCTTATAGGCTATGATGGCTTGAGGCGGCCTTACACCCAAGACTCCTTGGGTAGGTTTCGATTGAGGCCCAGGTGTGTGCGGGCGTGATACGTGGTTGAGGCCCAAGTGTGTGCAGGCGGGATACGTGGTTGAGGTCGAGGTGTGTGCGGGAGGGATACGTGGTTGTGAGGCCGAGGTGTGTGCGGGGGGGATACGTGGTTGTGAGGTCCAGGTGTGTGCGGGCGGGGAGAGTCACAGCATCAGGACGTTCGCCGTTAGGAAGAGCAGCTAACTAAAGGGAAATGGTGCGGGGTACCCAATACTCTTGTTTCTTATATACTACTACCTATTGTGCTTGTGTTTTGGTGAGTGTGGCTAGTGAGGTTGGGTGGATAGAATTCCTTGCTAGTTTTATTCAGTTGTTCTCACGGGACATTAGGATGTATCCCGACTTGTTCATGAGAGATTTAGGTTTCCCTACTGAGTATACTTGTATGATCACCCTACATATACTTTCAAGTTTCCAGGAGGACTACCAGGGCCGTGCGGGACACTACTAGTCGGACAGTTGGAGTTGTTTATTTTGTTGTACCTTTTCTTTTGGTATTGTACTTTGAGCTTTCTTGTACTTGTAGCTTGTTATAAAGAGTTTAAACATGCATGTGGGCTTGGTTTGGGATTATTTATATACAGTTGTTTATTTTCCTTTTGGTTGGTTTACTTGTCCTATTTCCTAATCCTAAATAATAATAAAAAGGGTAATGCCTCCCATATTTGTTAAAACTCATACACTTGGTGCTAGTCGCCACCACGGGGCCTACTGGAGGCGGGACTCGGGGGTCATTATCTCCCTTTCACCATTGCCAGCTCAGGAGGGGCATATTTGGTGGGAGGGGGTCATGACATTGTGTCTTTAGTTCAACTAATTCTACAGTGGTCATTCTATAAGGGGTCTTCGATATAGGCCTTGATCCAGGAATTAAATCAATGGAAAACTCAACTTCTCGTTCTAGAGGATGTCCAGGTAAATCATCCAGAAACACGTCTACATATTCTTTCACAATACATACATCCTCTATTTGAACATTCCTTTCCTCAACCACAGTCATTTCATTCTCTTCCTCCCAAATAATTGAATTTAGTTGAGGTACTGGGGGTGGATCTAGATAAGAATTAGGTGGTGACGATTCAGCTCTAAAGATAAGGTGTTTCCTTATCATCATCATCAAAAATCATAACCTCCTTCTTACAATAAATCTCCTCATCATGGTCCGAAAGGTAATCCATACTGAGGATTATATCAAACTCAATCATAGGTATGATGATGAGATCAGAAGATAATGAACATTTATGTGCTCTAATGGGGAATGATTCACAAAAATTTGTTCTAATGATAATTCCCTTATGAGTTTTAACTGAAAACTCCCTTGTTAAATCAAATTGGAAATATCTAATTTTCTTAGCAAACTGGGAAGATATAAAACAATGCAACGATCCAGAATCAAATAATGCAATTTCTAAACTTGAGGAAACCATTAAATTACTTGCCACCATGTCTTTAGGAGCTTCTACCTTAACAGTAGTGATAGAATAAGCTTGGCCTTGATCCCTTGGCCAATTCTGAGGTAAGTTCCCCTGACTCTTAGGACATTCATTTGCATAATGTCTCATCTCCCTACAATTGTAGCATTGGATATCGGTATATTCCTTCTTCCCCTTGCAATCACGAGCTTGGTGGACTTTTTCAACACACTTGTAACAGACCCCCATTCCTTTTAAGAAAGTATCGCGGTGTTTCTTCCCACATTTACTGTCGGATGGATATTCAACTTTTCCCTTCTTCCCCTTATTTTCATTCCCAGATTGATCAGCAGATCTCTTCTTCTCTTGCTTTGCTTTAAAGTCATAAGACTTAGAGAATTCCTTTTCGGACTTGATAGCACATGAGACAATGTCTTCTTATGAAGAGAAGGATTGTGAGACTAATTCTTGATGGAGAAATAGTTTTAACCCATCAAAGAAATGATCAATCTTACTTCTTGGGTTACATATATAATCTTCGACATACCTTGCTAACCTTGTAAAGTTAGCCGCATACTTTGTGACATTCTTATTTTCCTATTTTCTTAGACTCAGAAATTGCCTTTCCATATATGATTGATGGTCACGAGGAAACTATTTTTCTAAAAACAGATCATTGAACTCCCTCCATTCCATATTTGATACTTCATCATCTTCCTTTTTGTTTTGTATCAACGACCACCATTGATCAACATCTCCAGTGTGGCGATAAACTACCATGACAACTTTTTCCCTTTCATTACTCCCCAAGGCATGAAATATTTTCTCTACGGAATTTATCCATTTCTTAGCTACTAATCAATTTGTACTCCCATTGACCATTGGTGGTTGTTTCCTCATGAAGCGATCTAACATCAATCCTCCACGCTGCGGATCAGGGTGCTCCATACGGGTATGGTTATTATTCATAACCTAAGTGAGTTGTCCCAGTATGGTGATTAACTGATCAGCACCAGTTGCATCACCAGCTCCACTATAATTATATAGAGTAGGAGGTCAATACCTACATTGAGTGCGTGAGTTGATACAGTTTCCATTTCTTCTACTAGGTTCCATTTCTAAACAATGGCATAAACTAGATCGGTTTATGAATCAATATACATAATTCCATACTTATAAAAAACATAACATAAATTGAACAATTTATGGATATAATCCATAATCATAAAAAGGTTTTCTTTGAGGAAGTATATACTCATAAAACCTTCATAATAATTTTCAAATAAAATGAGAGTTATCCTAAGAATATCCCCCGGAGTGTCGTAACCAATAGTACAGCAAGGCCCGTTGTCATGCACCAGTTCTCATTCGAGTCTAGCTCAAAGCGGTATTTTTGGGATTTAACCCTAGGTAAATCTATTCCAGAGCCACCTCTACCTGCTCATATCCATATAGGGATGTATTTCTCAAAAAACTCACAAAATCTCTACAATACCAAAATTCTAGGAAGTTCTTCTATACTAATACTCAAAGTCCATCTTAGGTCTATGTGCTCTAATCAGAGTTTATCTAAATTTAGCTTCCAAGGTTTGTACTAAACATCCTCTAATACCAAATGTAATGCCCCGACCCCAGTTACCGAGAGTCAGTGCATTATTACATAACATTGGAATGATCATAAGAAAGATCAAGTCTCAAAAGACCGATTAGTTTAGTAGCCTTGGAATAACTAGATACATTAATAATGTTTACATTACATTATAAAATGAAAACTACAAAAACATAGTCTCCATAGTGCACACTCATATCCCCACATACTATCCCAGATGGTCATTCATAAATTAATTCTTCACATCCTGGGAAAAATAAAACATTGAATGTGGTGAGCTCAAATGCCCAGTAGGGATAACAATATAGAAGAAAATTTCATAAATAAGAATAAAAATTTATGGCAATGTATAACTAAAACAAAAGCCTTTTAAAATTGAACTTCAATATAATATGGTAGATATAAAATGAAATAATTCCATTTACATATTCACATGGATATTCTACTAATCGAATAATCACATGAAATATCAATAACCACTTTCATAATGATGGAATGCATAATGCCAGACTATCATAACCACATAGCCAAGGCCTCGTTCCAAGACTAAAAATAAGATTTTTTCAAGGCCTTGTGCCAAGACACTAGATTGTCTCATGAGACCTATCGATGCATCTAGGATCTATAGAGGGCCCCACCTATCCCTTATTAAGTCCAATGCTTTCCTTATATGAACAGGTTTAAACATAACATAAACATTCGTATTAAAACTAGTATATGAAATGTCAATAATTTCTTCATAAACCATGAATGGTATAAAAATAACACATCCACAGTCAAAAATATCACAAAACCGTCAATAAAATATTGAAGTTTTGTATCATAATAAATCAACTCCAAATAAAATTAAAATCCATCAAAGGATATTGACATAGGTGAAATCAAAACTCTTTTTAGAGAAATATCTATTTCTATTTTGAAATCATTTAAGAGTCATATATTTATAAAATAAAACATTTTCTTTGAAAATTTTCATATAAGATTGTAAGGGAGGTTTTGAAGATTTTATAATGGAGGAAAATAGCTTCACCCGCCGTATAAGTTAAAAAACATTCTTACCTTAATTATGTCAAAAAGGTTAAAAAGGACCTTGTTTGAAAAACGACAGAAATATTCCTTAATAAACTTCTTATAAAAAGTAAACAAGGGTATACATGACTTTATACCATAGTCTTTAAAATAGTAAAAATGATTTGTAATACATTTTTAAGAAACATGGATGTGGATGATAAAGAGGTCCCAGTAGATAAATACCTATAAACAATCTCGGATAATGAAGAGATTGTGAAATAAACCCTTAACTTTTACTTTTTCTTGGTTGGTGGTAGGCTAACCTCCTTTATAATGGTGAAATAATTGTTATTAAATTATACAATAATCATATACATTAATATGATATCATATATGATCATTTAACATTGCTTTGTTAATAATATCTTAGTATTATCGTCATTTCGGGTGTTAACTTACTCGTTTTATTTTATATGTTTTGTTATGTAAGTCATGTTTGTCATGGATAGGATGTATCTTATTAATATACAGAATGATATTAAGTCCTTAAACATTATTATAAATCATCATATGATAATTAGACTTGAATGGATATGATGGGGAATGAATCTCATCGCGTTCGTAGAGCCGGTAGTCCGTACGTACGCACGAATGACAATATCATTCTTTTGAAATTAAAATAATATATAATTGGATATTATATCACATATAAATAATCATTATCATGTTATATTTATTATTTACATGAATTACATATCATTATTATACCCATCCAAATAATAATATGTTGAATAACGATTACACCACGACGTGGAGACGGTAAGCCGTACGTACGCACGTATGGTGACATGTCATTCAAAGGATGGATATAATACTGTATATGGTTGTACAATATTTATAATAACATCATAGTATATAGAAGATACTAGAGTTATTATTTTATAATGGAAATAAAAAAGAAAGAAGAAGTCGAAGAAGAAAGGAACTTGAAAGAGGGTGGTGAAAACATTACCTCTTTTTCGGGTTCGTCCTTTTGATTTGATTAAAAGGGATCCATGGGTTGTATTTCTGATCAAACTAAGGCCTCTAGGTTGAAGTGAGGGTAGTTGAGAGAGTATTTGGGCAGGGGTTGGCCGAGCCAAAATGCTTTGAATGTGTGAATTAGTGATAAGGGGAAGTGCCCTTGTATAAGAGGGGTGAGGGGAACCTTTGGCAATGCTAGAAATATTATTTTCTAATAAATTCATATTCACTTTATAATGGATCCAAAGTGGATTATTTAAATTTTACGGTGGGTATGGGTCGAAAAACGCTCAACCAATAGGTTTTAGAAAAGTTTGGGTGACTATATTAACCTTATCTTTTAGTTTTAACTCTTAGTTAATTAGTTTATCAATTACCATGTCACTTTGTATTTTTATATTATATAGTTAATAAACATACTATATACATCCAAGTTACCCCCCAAGTGGTCCATTAAAGATACATCTATCATGATATAAGTCTTTTGGCCAAACCTTATATTTTTAGGAATTTAATATCAATTAATAATATAATATTTGTTTTAAAAACTCTTTTATGTCAATTTTGACACTATTGGGTATTTTGTTTTTGATAAATTCATTACAGCATTATTACGTCGAAAAAAGATTATATAAACAATACTAATATGTCATATTAACCTATAAAATTATTTTAAGAATAAAAAGTCTCAAATTACATTTATTTGGTTATTTATAATATCAATTATTCTAATTTTTCATTAATTAGGTAATTACTGCATCACCATTGTGTCATAAATAAATTTAATTATTTAGGGTCTAAAAATTATAAATAAAATACCATTATGTAGGAAATCGTTTTAGCTTTCTAATGAATATTTATAGTCTAAAATCCAACATATATAACCCTATGTAAAAAAAAATTGCTAAAAGATATATGCTTATGTCATTTTTGTATTTATTTTAACTTAATAAAAATAATGTGTCCATATCACCTACAACTGGCTCCATGGGGTCCCAAAATCGACCCAAAGGTACCAATGGTCGGACATGTATCCACCAATAAGGTTAGGACATGTTTTAGGGTAATTTAGTATTATTATAATATTATTTTTTAACCCTTATTTGCCAGATTTATCCTTTAACCATGGTAAATAAAATATTTACTGATATAATTATTCAAAATTTATAAAAATAAAAGTTGTCTATTTACACAATTTGGATATCCTGATTCCAAATATGGAATCCATTTTTCTAAATTCAAAACACAGAAGTGGGAGAAATTAATTTAAAATTAATTCCCGTTGTTAAAAAAAAGCATGTTTTTAAGAGATAATAACTATCAAAAGATTGACACTTGTTAATGTCTGGTTTAATTGTGAATGGCAGAAATTAATTTAAAATTAATTCTCGTTGTTAAAACAAAAATCGTGTTTTTAAGAGATAATAACTATCAAAAGATTGACACTTGTTAATGTCTGGTTTAATTGTGAAATTATATACAATGACCAACATTGTATTAAATGGTAAAAATATATTCTAAATATACATTAAAACCACTCAAATTCATAATTTATCCCTCTTAATTATTTTGATTAAAAAAGTTGTTTTTAATTAAAATTTAGTAACTTTCACTATTCATGAAAATATAAATGTTATCCGAAAAGTTCCAAAATTTTACCATAGGCTAATTTTGATATTCCGAATCCAAAAATGTAGTCCATTTTAAGAGATAAAATTTATAAAATTTCAAAAATTGGGTATTATTATTCATAACGGCTAGTTTGATTGGTTGTGGTGTGTGTTAGAACTCGAAGTTGTGTACAACACATGCTACTGTATTATTCAAAGAGAAGCGTACCATGGATGTTTGGGGTGTTATAAAAATTTTGTTATCAAAATTATAAAAAAAAATGAATGTTAAAATATACAGATCAGATTTATTAACACATAAACAAACAATGTAGTTTTGCAACGAATATTTCAACTGAAAATTTCATATGATAATTTTTAATCCAAACATCCATTAAAAATTTCTAGTGTAAAACTCCACCAAAAATTTCTAGTGTAGACTTCCCTTATAAATTTCCATAGCAAACATCCTTTGAAATTTTCTAGTGCAAACCTCCACCGAAAATTTCTAGTGAAGATTTCCACAAGAAATTTCAAGAGAAAACTACCCTTGAAAATTTCCAGTGGACACCTCCACTGAATATTTCCAATGTAGACTTCCCTTAAAAATTTCCCAAGAAAACATCCCTTGAAATTTTCCAATGAAAACCTCCACTGAAAATTTTCAATGTAGACTTCCCATAGAAATTTCCAGAGCAAACTTCCCTTGAAAATTTCCAGTGGAATCCTCCACTAAAAATTTCCAATGTAGACTTCTGCAATAAATTTCCAGTGAAATCTTCCACATGAAATTTCTAGTGCAAATTTCGAATTGAAAATTCCAGTTCAAATTTTCACTTTAAATTTAACAGAATTTTTATTAATATATAAATAAGAAATGTAAATTTTCATTGGAACTTTTCATGAGTAATTTACATTAAAAATCTTTATTGTAAATATTCATTGGAACCTTAACTTGAAAATTTCCACCGAAATTTTTTCAATGTATGTTATCCACTAGATATTTTCATTTTAAATTCATAGTGAAAATTTTCATTGAAAATTTAAAATCAAATTTCAATGTATGATTTCAATTCAACGTACAGAAACACATAAATAGAGAATCAAATACAAATATACATAATAATGTTAAATTATAAATTTCTGATTCAAATTGTACTTTGGAAATGTTCAAAATGTATATACAAACATCCATATAAATTTGTGTTGAAATTTTATGTTTCACATTTACACAGAAATATCCATTGATATAAATATATACTATGAATTTTCAATGCAAATTCACGGTACAAATTTTGAATACATCAATATATACACACATATAGGCATATATACAAATATAAATATACAATATAATTTTAATATGCAAATTTACACTAAAACATCACTCAATTTCATTGAAAATTTCTAAAGAAAATTTATAGTTATCAATGAAACATATGTTTGTTGGAGAAAAAAGCATTCTTATTATGATCTGTTTTCAACTCTCTTCGTTTACAATTCAAATTTTAACTTAAAATTTCAATGCTAGTATATTAAATAATGGTAATTTACAATGAAAATTTACACATGAAATTTCAAGTAATTGTTTCTAGTGTATATTTGAATGAATAATGTAAAAAACACGGATGTACTTGTCTAAATCTATTTTTATAGTGTAATTTTCTAGTATAAATTCACACTACGAATTTTTAGTGCATACATAAATACATGTAAATTGGCAATGACAATTTTCATTGCAAATTTTCAATGGGTATTTCTTATAAATTTTAAGGCTGAATTGAAATCGAAAAGTATCAATACATACATACATGAAAATCAGTATTTAAATTTGCAATGAAAATTCACAGTGAAATTATTCTATTACCAATATAAATTTATACTTGAAATTTAATTTTCAATAAAAACTCTAACAATTCAAATGAAAGTTTCCAGTTAAAATATAGAGTAAAAAAGTATAATTACTGGTGAGAATTCATACTCAAAATCCAATAAAAGCATATACATGTATACTAAGATAAATATACGGATACATACGTATATAAATTTTAAATTTTCACTAGAATTTAATACTAGAAACTGGCCATGTAAATTTGATTATTAAAAATCTAAAATAAATGCACATTTAAATTTCAATAGTTAATATATTTCCTTATAAATAAATAATGTAAATGTGTAGTGCAAAATTCTACTAGAAATTTACAGTATAGATTTACTTTATTTACTATTATTAATTATTTATTATTGTTATCTTTATTAATAATGTTTTATAATAACATTTTTTAGTTAACATTTTACAGTTCTTTCTTAAAACGGTTTACATGATAGGTGATGGGGTATTCTCATCAAATTGTTTCCAATTAAAAGGTTTGATTTTTTATAAAACATTTTAATCCAAAAAACAGATCTTCCAGAAATAACGATCTACCACCACATCTCCTGTCCTACCCTCCCATTGCTACCCCCATTCCCTAATCTACAACCACCAATCCCACCTATCATGGTCGCCACATCCACCGGAAGCAAAACCTACACAAACTACCATTGCCACCCCAAACAACCGAAACCTCACAAGTTGAAGCTGTAAACGAATAGGAATGCACAAGATCTAAAACACAGAAAGTCGAATCCATCATAAAGGAGGAAAACCAACCAATGGTGTTGCCGATATGGAGTTACTTGGAACCGAGCTGCACCTATTAATCACCAAAATCCTGGTGTGAGGTCGATGTCACCCATATGCCCGAATTTAGAAATTCCACCCGATCGAGCTACATGTGCCGCCCCTGAATGAAGCTGCACCCTTTGAAAATGGAATACAACCACTAGAGGAAGTCGTGGCCGGAGTCACCACTTATTGAAGAAGATGTCGTGATGCCTGTGCTCTCCACCCCTGTGCCGTGAGTAGGAAACCCACAGTACCACACCCTCGAGCCTATGTAGAGGGAATAAGATCACCGCGGCTGAGAATAGAGCCAACGGATTTCTGCCACAATATCCCAGATGAATGAAGCACTGACATGCGCAGATGATTCTAGGCTACTGCGAATGAAGGCCACCAGAACCTGTTGGGGTAGTTGAACCAAGAAGAATGGATTTAGGATATGGGAAAAAGGAAAAGGCTCGGAAAATTATTAAAATGAACCTAAGCCCTAAAATAGGAATACAGGAAACTGTGAATTTTATATTAATTTTGTTATTAATTAAAATGAATTTTGTTAATATGTTGTGATATGGTTTGTTAAATTTGTTATGCATTGGATATTTTCATCCCAACATGTGTCCTATTCGGGCCTTCCCTTTGTTGCCATCTAAACACCTACATGCTTCTCGATTTCCTACGGTCTTATTCTTAGTGCGTGGGGTCCTGGTTTCGGGGATTACCATTTTCCCCTTTTCCAAAAGAGATAATAGAGAGGGAGAGGCCCAACGATGGTTTCTTAAAGCTCGACTGGCATGGTTGTCCGGTTTCCTCATTGGGGTGTGTGGCCGATCGTCTAGGCCAGTGCCAGTGGGTTCTTCTTCCCCAAATCTACAGGCAGGGCGATGCGGGTTCTTCAAGCATGAGTGCAAGCATCTTCAATCTTGCAACTCTTCTCCTCTGGTGGCCATGACATGTCATGATCTGGAAGATGAGGGATTCAACATCGACAACACATCCTCAGAGCAGCGGCGTGACTTAGTTACCAGAACGGAGAACTCCATGGTTCGTCTCTATAGTCTCCAAGAGAGAGATCGAAGCTGAGGACAAGAGAGCCCATGGATTTTTTGGGGTTCTTTTCTCGATTAACTTGATTCGAGGAGAACCCCATCTTTAATCCCTCTTTGTCAGAGAACGTTGTAGTGGTGGTGAAGATTGTGGGGCATAGGGGCTGCGGTCCTGGTTCTTGAATACGAAGGATGAGGAAATCTGGATGGATGCGCCAGCCTCAAACAGCATAAACGATCTTGGTCAGATGCGTCCTATTGGACCCGGACAACGATGGACGTGTGCAGAAGTGCTGTATTCAGACGATGATGCAAAATTTGGAAATCGCACCATGTGGACCCGAAATTTTTGACAAAAATGCATAGCACTCAGGAGATTTCTCACCAAACCCCTGGAAAGGGGGTCTCAGTCCTATCTTATTTTATTTGTCTATTTTGATTCCTGCACATGTTGTTCCTTTTGATTTGAATTGGTTGAGTCATGTTGGGTCCATTTGTATCTTTTATTACATTTCTTGCATAATAAAACCCCTCATGACTCTTACCCGCACATAATCCAATTGGCCGAAACACGTAAATCTAGTTGTCCTTTTTGATGATTTCCTTTCTCCAATTTATTCCTCCACCTTTAAATTTGTGAACATATGTTTGCTTCTAGAATTTATTCCGCCACTTTTAAATTAGTGTTCAACTATAAATATGAATGGTCTGCAAGTATAATTAGATTATATTTTTACAATTTAATTCAATGTTGGTCATTGAAAGTAATTTTACTTTGAAATTAAACATAAACAAGTGTCAATCTTTTGATAGTTATTGTTTCTTAAAAACACGCTTTTTTGTTTTGACAATGAGAATTAATTTTAAATTAATTAATGAAACTTCTATGTTTTGAATTTGATAAAATAGACATCATTTTTTGATTTGGAATATTGATATTATTATAGTGTGAATTTTGGGTATTTTTCTGAAAACGTTCAATATTTGATGAATAGTGAAAAAACATTGAGTTATTGTTTAAAACCGGCTTTTTATTTAAATAATTATTTATTTTATTTAAATTTATTTTAGGTCAAAATAGGTACATAATACCTATATAAATTTAATGTATTTCATTGGAGTCATTTTATAATAATTTTTGATATATAAAAATTTTATTGAACTTTTTCACCGTCTTTTACCCACCTCCTAGGAGATTTTTTAAATTCATATAAAACGTAATTTTACAGCTCATGTGAGTTGAATTTCAAAAATCCAAGAGACATTTTTAATATCAAGTAGTAAAATGTGGTTCAATAAGATAAAATAATTTTGGTGAATAGTAACTTTTTACTTTTATATACCGCGGTTAAAAGTAAATAGGATAATTAAGTGTAAAAATGATATTAATATTACCCTAACACATGTCCTAATTCTATTGGAAAAGTGTATCTCGACCAAAAAAAACCTTAGGAATAAAATATTATCATTTAGGTCCACTTGGATTAGATTTGGATATTTATTATTATTTAATTTAAAGAAGAGTTAAAAGTGTTAAATTCAATGTTTATTAACTATAACATTTTTAATATAGGGTTATACATAAGATAAATTCGACTATAAATATTCATTAGAAAGATAAAATAATTTCCTACATCATGGTATTTTATTTATAATTTTTATACATTAAATAATTAAATTTATTTATGACACAATGATGATGCAGTAATTACCTTATTAATGAAAGAATCAAATAAATGGTATTATAAATAATAAAATAAATAGAATTTCAATGTTTTTATGACATACACGGATTTTCTAGGTGACTATGACATGTTAGGGATGATTAAATATATCTTTTGCTATGTAATAAAGTTGTGATGACTTTCACAAAAACAAAATACCAAATAGTGTCAAAATTGACATAAATTAATATTTAAAAGAAAAACTATATTATTGGTTGATATAATATTCCTAAAAATGTAAGGTTCGGCCAAAGGAATTAAATAATATTATATATGTCATTAATGATCCACTTGAGGTTCTCTTGGACGTTTAGAGTAAGTTTATTAACCATATAGAGTAAGAATACAAGAAGACACGATAAAAGTTGAACTATTTAACTAAGAGTTAAATCTAAAAGATAATGTTAAAATGCTAACCTAGACTTATATAAAACCTATTGGTTGAGAATATTTAGACCCATAACCACCTAAGGATCTAAATAAATTCAATTGTAACCTTTATAAACCGAATATGATTGTATAATAAATTAATACTTTAATCTTTTCCTAAAGTGCCCCGCACCCCTCTTATAAAAGGGAACTCACACTTCACACTAATTCACACCTCCAAAGCCATTTGGATCGGCCGAAACCTGCCCAAATATCCTCCCAACATCCATCAATTATACCTAGAGGCCTTAGTGTGATCATAAATCCATCCTATGGAGCTCTTTTGATCAAATCAAAAGGAAGAACCCGAAGAAGAGGTAATGATTTCACCACCCTCTTTCAAGTTCCTTTCTGCATCCACTTCTTCTTTCACTGTTATTTCAATTCTAAACTAAAAAATCCATTATCTTATATATACTGTGATATTTTACAATCATATTAATTATTCTATCCATCCTTTTAATGAAATGTCACCATACATGCATACGTACGGCTTACCGTCTCCACGTCGTGGTGTAATTGTTATTCAATACATTCTTATTTGGATGGGTATAATAATGATGTTTAATTGATGTAAATAATAAATATACCAAGATAATGATTATTTATATATGATATACATCCAATTAAATATTACTTTAATATCAAAATAATGATATTTTCGCTCGTGCATACGTACGGATTACCGTCTCCACGACGCGATGAGATTCATTTCCAAGTCCACCATTCATCGACGATTATAAAAATATATTACTAATAAGTATGTAATATTTGATATAATAATTCTATTTGAGATATATATATATATATATATATATTTACATACATATATATGATTCACTTAGTTTCATTCAATACGATATTAAAACAGAAACAACATTTATGCGTACGTACAGACTACTATCTCCATAAACGGTGTTTTCCATTTCATATATATATGTCTATTATATATATTTATATTCTAAATATACATGATATATAAATCATGTTTTATAATCTAGAATTATTTAAATCGTTATCTATGTGATGCAATCAAGAGTAACAAGTTAAAACACGTATGATAAAGAAATCAATTATTACCTGAAATGTTAATTTAACATGGAAATTATTATTAATGGGTAGTATAAAGTCATAAATGAATAATGTATGATATCATAAATATTAATATGGTTCTGGTATAATTTAATAACATAATAAGGTCTTCATACTGGAGGTTAAAAGTAACCTCAACTAAAAGAAAGTGCAAGGTAAGGGGTTTTCATCTCACTCCTTATTCTCGTGATATTCATGCCATATTGCCACTATTACCTTTTGTGTGGTGTATGCACTACCCATAATTTTATTCATTGTGTAATACACTTTAATTTATATGTATTTACATATTCATTGTATGATACTTCTTTCATGTGGTGTATGTTTTGTATGTTACCAAATTGGTAAGAGTTAATTGCTCAATCTCATTATTATCTGATATTGTTTATTTGTAAGTATTTAATAGGACATTTTTATCATCCATGTCCACTTTTCATAAAAATTATTTCAAAATGAATATTTTAAAGATGTGTAAAAGGTACTCTATATCAAGATCAGTATTTTAAATGTTTTAAAGATTTATCATTCTAAATATTTTTAATTAATGTCCATGTTTTCAAAATGATTTTAAGGATTTATTTATATGGACATGAATGTTTTGAAATAATAATTCTTTTCAAAAGTTTCAAAGTGGAATGAGACACTTTCATTCAAAAATATATTTTAAATTACTTCCTTTATAAATGTGTGACATTTAAATGATTTTACAAAAAAGATATTTCTCTCAAAAAGTTTTACTCCTCATTTTCAACTATGTCAGCATCCTTTACTGGATATTATTTTTGATTGAGGTTGATTTATTATAATAAAATATTCCATATTATATTAAATGAGTTATGATATGTTTGACAGTGGATGTTCTATTTTTATACCATTCATGGTTTTTGATTAATGTATTTACATTTCGTATTCTAGTTTTAATACGAATGTTAATGTAATATTTAAACCTTTTCATATGAGGAATGTATTGGACTTAGTAAGTGATGGGTGGAGGCCGCTATAGCTCCTCGATGCATTGGTAGGTCTAATGAGACAAGTAGACATGAAATTGGTTGAGTCCCTTTCCCAATTTGATATATGGTTTTGGCCGAGGCCTTAATCATTTTTAGACATCTTGGCTGAGGCCTTGAAAAAATGTTTTAGAATGTCTGGCATTATACATTCCCTCATTATGAAAATAATATTGATGGTTCATGTGGTCATTCGACTAGTAGAATACCCATGATTATGTTTTATTATAGCATTATTTACTCGGATCATATTCCTGCCATAAAAGTATTCATGTTTATTATTGGTAAAGGCATTGGTTTCAATTATTCACCATGCTTAATATTTAGGTTATCTTCTGATGTATTTCTTACCCTTACTGAGCGTTTGAGCTCACCCCTTTCTATGTTTTATTTTTCCATTATTCCAAGAAGTGCATTTTGATTGATATGTAGGGTTAATCTAAGGGAATATTGGAGTTCATAACGGATTTCTTATGTTTTGTTGTATGTTATGATGTGTAATGTAACATTCATGTATATAATCTATTTTCCAAGACAGCTAAACCGATTGGTCCTTCAGGACTTGATTTCTTGTAATCATGCCAATGTATTAAAATAATTCACCGACTCTGGGTAACTGGGGTCAGGGAATTATAGTTGGTATTAGAGGAAGTTTAGAAATAACCTTGGAAACTAGATTTAGATAAACTTTGATTAGAGCACAATACCCTAAGATAGAATTTGAGGATTAGTATAGAAGAACTTCCTAGAATTTTGGTAATGTAGATATTTTGTGTGTTTTCTAAGAAAATACATCTCTGTCTTGATATGAGTAGGTAGAGGCGGATCTGGTATAGATGTACCTAGGGGTAAAAACTGAAAACATCGCTTTAATGTAGACTCGAATGGGAATTGGTGCACAACAATGGACCATGCTGCACTCTTGGTTACGACACTCCCGAGGGATATGCTTAAGATAATACTCATTTTCTTTATAAACCACTATGGAGGGTTTATGAGTATATACCTCCTCAAAGAAATTTTTTTTGTGATTATGGATTATATCCATAAACTGTTCAATTTATGTTAGGTATTTTACATGTTTGGAATTATGAATTGTGATTTATAAACTAACCTCGGGTATGCCATTGTATAGAAATGACACCCAGAAGAAGGAATGTGAACTCCAACAATACATACGATCCAAAGAGTAAGAAGGATCATATCATTCATAGAATTAAGCCAATATTTAAAAGGGAAGTAGTCTCCCATGTATTCTCAACATATGAAGAAATAGTATCATGTGTTAATAAGATAATTAAATAATTCTCTGAGTCCTATGGCTTTGAAGGGAAGCAAGATAAGAAAAGGAAGGAATAAAGAATGATGGATAAAGGGAAGAGGGAAAAGAAGGATTTTCCCATATGTGAATACTGTGGAAAGAATCACCATGGTAAATTCTTGAAGGGAATGAGAGTTTGTTATAAGTGTGGAGAAAAAGGACTCTGAGTACGTGATTGCAAGGGTATGATTTTTTTCAAATGTACAATGCTTCATCTGCAAGGTGTTAGGACACTACATGAATCAATGTCTCAGTCATCTGAGTATACCTTAAATGATGCTATTGGATAATAATCAAGTTATTATACAACCTCATGTGAAGAGGAATGACTAGTGTTCTTATGTTGTTAATATAGAATTATTTCATTTTAGTGTTGTATCAACAATATACTGGTTATATGAATTATGGAGATAAATAAAGATTGTACTGCATTACTATTTCATTGAGGATTTGAGATTATATGGTTCTATGAAAAGTGACTTAATAGTAAGCTACACTTTTTGGAAAACACAAGGTTGAAGGAAAGGTGATCCTTAATATGGTCATGATAATGAGGTAGTTATTTTTGAATAATAGATGGTTGATTTGGATTAATTATATTTGATATTCTTGAATTCCTTGAAACTGATTAATGATTTTTATATTCCATCATTATTGGAGTTTACATCATTTTTGGATAGAAAGAGTATATCCAGTATTCTATACGGAATAAGGGAGCATGAATGAAATCAATAAGGTTTTATGGTAATTCAGGATGTTGCGGTGTTTTAAAAGAATACATGATGAAGGCATTCACATGTTATTACCTAGAAAAAAGGATCCTCATTGTGCTTAACTTACTTATAAATTTTGGACTGAGAGTTTGGATATAAGTATTTTGGATAAGTCTAAAGGATGGAATGGATTAATTTTGAAATTGGATACTTTTGTTAAGGCTATTTTTGGATTGTTATAAAAGGAAAACCTAGAGGTCGGGAGAAAACTAGTCGCATCCAACAAGGTCGTGAGACTCGAACCCATAACCGAAGAGCGACAATGGTGCATCATCTATGACTGGACTACATGATGTGCTGGTTTGTATAATTTAGTTTTTTTTAAATAGTATGAAAAATGAATTATAAATTCATTATTTTTGGAACCTTATACGATTTGGATAAATAGAATTTTTTTTGATATCATTTGGAGTGAAAGATGAGTTTGTGGTAGGAATTAGTTGAAAGATGAAACTCTAATTATCAATTATATATATATATAAATTTTTTTCCCTCTTATTAAGACTAAATTTTATAAACCAAATTTTCGATGTGAGTTTTCCCACAAAGGTATTTACTATTTTCACCCTTTTATTTTCAAAGAACAATTTAAAATTGCGAGGACATAATTTATTTAAAGAGAGAATAATGTAACACCCCAAGATTTCATAGTACATTATATTTTCAAAGTAATTCAATAACTTGCACTACACACAACATTGAGTTCAAGCGCACCACGACTTACCAAACTAGCCGTTCAAAAGCAGTTATGAATAGTATTAACTGAATTTTGAACTTTATGTAATCCTTATAATTTTAGAATCCATATTATGAGTTTCTTAGACATAATGTATGAACAAATAAATTTTTTTCAGATAAAAAAGCATTTTTTAAAAAATGCAATTTTACTGCCTTTTAATGGAAAACCCTTTTTAAATCCAATATTTGAAACATGTATATATTAAATTTGGAAAAATAACCATCTTCATTAGACTCGAGATACAAGAATTTAGATTCAATAAATTTTTGGTGTTTTTCTGTTAAATTTCATATTTGGGTGAATAGTGAAAAATACTATATTTTAACTCAAAAAAACTTTTTTAATCAAAATAATTTTTAGTGTTCATATATACATATGAATGGATTGGAAGTATAATTAGATTATATTTTTACCATTTAATCTAATTTTGGTCATTGGAAATAACTTTACTAAGAAATTAGACATAAAAAAGTGTCGATCTTTTGATTGTTATTATTTCTTAAAAACACGCTTTTTGTTTTGACAATGGGAATTAATTTTAAATTAATTAATGTAACTTCTATGTTTTGAATTTGGTAAAATAGACATCATTTTTGGATCTCGAATATCGAAATTATCCTAGGGTGAATTTTTGGTATTTTTCTGAAAACGTTCAATTTTTGATGAATAGTGAAAAAATCAATGAGTTATTATTTAAAACCAGTTTTTTATTTAAATAATTATTTATTTTATTTAAATTTATTTTAGGTCAAAATAGATACATAATACCTATATAAATTCAATGTAATTCGTTGGATTCAGTTTATAATAATTTTAGATATATAAAAATTATATTCAACTTTTTCACCGTCTTTTACCCACCTCCTAGGAGATTTTGTAAATTCATATAAAACTTAATTTTACCGCTTCAGTGAGTTAAATTTCAAAAATCTGAGAGACACAGTTAATATCAAGGAGTAAAATGTGGTTCAATAAGATAAAAATAATTTTTGGTGAATAGTAACTTTTTACTTTTATTTACCACGGTTAAAAGTAAATAGGGTAATTAAGGGTAAAAATGATTTTAATATTACCCTAACACAGGTCCTAACTCTATTGGACAAATTTATCTCGACCAAAAACAATCTTAGGAATGAAATATTATCATTTAGGTCCACTTGGATTAGATTTTGACATTTATTATTATTTAATTTAAAGAAGAGTTAAAAGTGTTAAATTCAAAGTTTATTAACTAAACCATTTTTAATATTGGGTTATACATAAGATAAATTATACTATATATATTAATTTGAAAGATAAAAAACTTTCCTACATCAAGGTATTTTATCTATAATTTATAGACATTAAATAATTAAATTTATTTGTGACACAATGATGATATGGTAATTACCTTATTAATGAAAGAATCAAATAAATAGTGTTATAAATAATAAAATAAATTGAATTTCAATGTTTTTATGACATAAATGAATTTTATAGGTGACTATGATATGTTAGGGATGATTCAATGTATCTTTCTCGAAATAATCAATTTTTGATGAATTTCACAAAAACAAAATACCAAATAGTGTCAAAATTGACATAAATTAATATTTAAAACAAATACTATATTATTGGTTGATATAATATTCATAAAAATGTAAGGTTCGGCCAAAGGGATTAAATAATATTATATATGTCATTAAGGAGCCACTTGCGGTTCTCTTGGAAGTTTAGAGTATGTTTATTAACCATATAGAGTAAGAATACAAGAAGACACGGTAAAAGTTAAACTATTTAACTAAGAGTTATATCTAAAAGATATGGTTAAAATGGTAACCTAAACTTGTCTAAAACCTATTGGTTGAGAGGATTTAGACCCATAACCACCTAAGGATCCAAATAAATTCATTTTTAACCATTATAAACCAAATATGATTGTATAATAAATTAATACTTTAATCTTTTCCTAAAGTTCCCCTCATCCCTCTTATAAAAGGGCACTCCCCCTTCTCACTAATTCACACCTCCAAAGCCATTTGGCTCATCCAAAACCTCCCCAAATATCCTCCCAACTTCCCAAAATTAAACCTAGAGGCCTTATTTTGATCAGAAAGCCAACCTAAGGATCCATTTTGATCAAATCAAAAGGAAGAACCCAAAGAAGAGGTAATGATTTCACCACCCTCTTTCATGTTCTTTTCTTCTTCCACTTCTTCTTTATTTTTTATTTCCATTATAAACTAATAAATCCAGTATCTTCTATATACTGTGATATTTTACAGCCATATTCATTATTCTATCCATCCTTTGAATGACATGTCACCATACGTGCGTACGTACGGCTTACCATCTCCACGTCGTGGTGCAATTGTTATTCAATATATTATTATTTGGATGGGTATAATAATGATGTGTAATTGATGTAAATAATAAATATAACATGATAATTATTATGTATATATTATATAACATCCAATTATATATTATTTTAATATCAAAATAATGATATTTTCGCTCGTGCATACGTACGGATTATCATCTCCACGACGCGATGAGATTTATTTCCAAGTCCACCATTCATTTAAGATTATAAAAATATATTACTAATAAGTATGTAATATATGAAATAATAATTCTAATAGAGATATATATATTTACATATATATATGTATTTATTTACATACATATATCTTATTCACTTAGTTCCGTTCAATACGATATGAAAACAGAAACAATGTTTATGCGTACGTACGAACTACTGTCTCCAAAAACGGTGTTTTCCTTTTCATATATATGTCTATTATACATATTTATATTCTAAATATACATAATATAAAAATCATGTTTTATATTATAGAATTATTTAAATCATTATCTATGTGATACAATCCAGAGTAACAAGTTAAAACATATACAATAAAGAAAGCGATTATTATCCGAAATGTTAATTTAACATACAAATTATTATTAACGGGTAGTGTAAAGTCATAAATGAATAATTTATGATATCATAAATATTAATATGGTTCTGGTATAATTTAATAACATACTACGATCTTCATATAGGAGGTTAAACGTACCCTCGACTAAAAGAAAGTGCAAGGTAAGGGGTTTTTATCTCACTCTTTATTTCCATGAGATCCATGCCATATTGCCACTATTACCTTTTGTGTGGTGTATGTACTGCCCATAATTGTATTCATTGTGTAATAAATTTTAATTTATGTGTATTTAAATATTCATTGTATGATACTTCTTTCATGGGGTGTATGTTTTGTATGTCACCAAATTGGTAAGGGTTAATTGCTCAATCTCATTATTATCCGAGATTATTTATTTGTAAGTATTTACTGGGACATTTTTATCATCCATGTCCATTTTTCATAAAAATGATTTCAAAATGAATATTTTAATGATTTGTGAAAGTTACTCTTTATCAAGATCAATATTTTAAATGTTTTAATGATTTATCTTTCTAAATATTTTTAATTAATGTCCATGTTTTCAAAATGAATTTAAGGATTTATTTATATGGGAATGAATGTTTTGAAATAATAATTATTTTCAAAAGTTTAAAAGTGGTATGGGACACTTTGATTCAAAAATCTCTTTTAAATTACTTCCTTTATAAATTTGTGACTTTTAAATGATTTTACAAATAGGATATTTATCTCAAAAAGTTTTACTCATCATTTTCAACAATGTCAGCATCCTTTATTGGATATTATTTTTGATTGAGGTTGATTTATTATAATACAATATTCAATATTTTATTGAATGAGTTTGGATATGTTTTACTGTGGATGTTCTATTTTTATACCATTCAAGGTTTATGGTTAATGTATTGACATTTCGTATTCTAGATTTAATACAAATTTTTATGTTATATTTCAACCTTTTCATATGAGGAATGTATTGGACTTAGAAATTGACAGGTGGAGCCTGCTATAGCTCCTCGATGCATCGCTATGTCTCATTAGACATCTAGACATGGAATTGGCCAAGGCCCTTTCCCAATTTGATATATGGTTTTGGCCGAGGCCTTAATCATTTTTAGACAACTTGGCCGATGTCTTGAAAAATTATTTTAGAATGTCTGGAATTATACATTCCCTCATTATGAAAATAATATTAATGGTTAATGTAGTCATTCGACTAGTATAATACCCATGATTAAGTTTTATTATGGAATTATTTACTCAGCTCATATTCCTTCCTAAAAGTATTCATGTTTATTACTGGTAAAGACATTGGTTTAAATTATTCATCATGCTTAATATTTATGTTATCTGCTGCTGTATTTCTTACCCTTACTGAGTGTTTGAGCTCACCCCTTTCTATGTTTTATTTTTCCCAGGATTCCAAGAAGTGAATTTTGATTGATATACAGGGTTAAGCTAAGGGAATAATGGAGTTCATAAAAGATTACTTATGTTGTGCTATATGTTATAATGTGTAATGTAACATTCATGTATATAATCTATTTTCCAAGATTGTTAAACCAATTGGTCCTTTGGTAATTGATTCCTTGTAATCATAAAAATGTATTAAAATAATGCACTGACTTTGGGTAACTAGGATCGAGGCGTTACATCCATGATGTAAAAACATCTATCAACCCTAATCATGTAAAAATTATTGAACAATTGTTTGAAAAAATGGTTAAAATGAATTCATAAGTTTCATCAATGAGATTAGAAATACAAAGCATTGAGACTTCTGAGGAACTCATTCCCACCCAGGATGTCCTTTTCTCATCACCGATAGAAAAATATTTTATCCCAAAAACCACTCATGAATTTACAAAAGAACTATCATTTTGTTATGGGATAAATGAATAGGATGAAGGAAATGTTGAAGGGCCTTTAAATCAAGAGGAAATTAATTTTTTGGACTCAAAAGAGGAAAATTTGACATCAGGGATTGAGTTTCCTGAATATAACTCCATTGATAAATTTTCAGAAGTACCAATAATTGAAGCATTAGGAGAGATCACAAACAATGATTCCATACCCATTCCTGATATTCAACTGGAAAATTTTGGGGATGAATCATATTTTCAAAAAGATAAAATTATTTCAAAATGTTTTAGAGAAGAAACAATTTTGGATTCTTCATTAGGAAAATTCAATCAAACTGAACTCGATGTTATGATCCTTCCTTAACAACTCATGAATACCTACATTTATGATAACCAAGACAATTCAATTATCATCCATTCTCATCAAGAATCCCACAAAGGAGGAATGACCCTTGAAATCATAAGAAAGACTTCTGATGAAACTCAATCAAACATTACTTAAATTCCTTGGACTTTCAAATTCATTGATAAACATTTGATTTCACATGACACAAATTTTAAACAAATAGTCAATCTCAATCTTTTTTAAGTGGGGAAATATGGGTTCATTAAAATGTTTAAAATTGGAATTGGATAAGTTGGTGGGTACAAGTCTAACTAACGCTGTTAAATAAAAGCACCGCATGGGAGGCAAACCTTGGTTTTCATGTTTCCAATCATTGTTAATCATCATTATTTTTTTAATTTTTTTTATTTTTTATATAATAATTTACCATATACTATTGACATGTTATTTTTTTATGAGTAAGGATGGGTAAGAAAGGGGAGCACCGTATTCATCTGTTTCACGTGGCGTGATCTCTGAGTAATACCTTACCTAGAAAATTAAAAAGAAGACAATGTATCATCAGTTTATATTATTTTTATGTTTTTTGTAGGTTAAAAAAATAATATATATATATATAATAAAAAAATCAAAAGGAAACGTCTTAGGTCGTAGGTAAAATCCATTCAAAACTGTCCAAGCCACTGAGACTCGAACCCAAGATTGAAGGGAGTAAATGGTACATGATTTCATCATCAACCTCCAGGTGACTTCATTCCATGATTCTCATTTTCAATTTCCTCTTTGAAAACCTCACCCATACCCCCTTCTACGTTTTCTTTAAACACTGGGGACAATGTTATTCTATGTTGGGGGGAGATGAAATAAAAAATGATTTTTTAATAATAACATGCATGGAAAGAAAAATTCCATTAACCTTGAACATGATAATACCCATTGCAAACTCCAAAATTGGATATCAAATAATTTTTCATGCCATGATTCTAATTTTAATGCAAGTTTAAGTTCATGAGAATAGTTATTGGAAATTGAGGTTGTCCGATGTGATTTTTCAAATTTTACATTTTCATCCTCTTAATAAAAATGCCACAATGTACTTATACTGGATCTTGGGTGTAAATTTGAGTTCTTGGGTCCCATTTCATTATAGCATAGGGTTCTGGGGTCACTTTTAGTTTAATTTGAGTATCAAAAAAAAACAAAAAAAAAACAAAAAAATTGAAAAATAATAATGACCACATAGAGAAATGTTTTGTCCAAATGTGTGGCGTCTGGCACTTGGGGATCATGAATCCATAGTTATCTTGCATAGAGTTTGGCATTATATCTCTATTTTAGAGTTTGTAATTGACAATATGTGTGGCATTCGACACTTGGGGATCGTGACTCTATAGTTATCTTTCCCATAGTTAGTCTTTTCATATCTATTGTGGTTAAAAAACAAATAAATAAAAAAAACAAAAAAATGGATACTCATCTTAAGGTTTAATGTGATTCCCACCTAGTGCTTCCATTTTCCCCCTTGAACAATAAAATGGTCCCCATGTATTTTGTGATGCACAACACTTTATCATGATTAATTGACATTGGATGAAATGTGGTGATGAATTTGAAAAAAGGAATGGGATTGGGATTGGGATATTATTATGGACCTAGCATGTTTTAAATGATTTTTATGGGTTTCATATTTTTTTTGGTATGAGGTCTTTGAGTGAGCAATGTCTATTAAAATGTTTTTGGAAAATTGAATTTGAATTTCATATTTTTAATATATTTTTCTGGAGACTAGAAAAACTAAAGTTGGGGGGGGGGTGTGATTATATGCTGAAAGTGGATAATATTCATTTTAAATATATTAATATTAATGTGTTCAAATTACATAAACATCAATTTTTAGTGAATTATAGAAACTGAACTTCATTTCTCATCTTCAATGCAATTCAAGTTTAAAAATAAAATTTGGTCCCAATCATTGATATATTTGTGGAAAACATTATATTCATTTTTGAAATTTGATATTTTGGGGTATGATTGATCACTTTGTTTGGAAAATTTTTTATTTTAGGAATGATGAATGAATCGCAATAGATGGTGAATATTTGTCCTCATCAATAAAGAAATTTATTGGACAAAGCATAATGGGCCTAAGGCCCATCAAACAAAAGTGCGGCCCACAAACCAAGCCCCATGAAGCTAAATTTTTACTGAAGAAAGATAAAAATATGGGGACCATTTTATTCAACTGTGTATAGAGCTAATTCTGAAGTTTTAATGATGATAAAGGGATCTGAAGTTGAGATTTAAATGGTGGGCCCGATATGAATGCACATAAAGTCTTCCCACCATTTCGACCATAACATCCAAAAGGCTACACCTAATGGACTGAACTTTTTATAGCTAACAAGGGATACATGGAAGAGAATATTATTCTTCTACGACCTCTCTGCATTCGGCTTCTTTAAATTACTCATTCACACATCAAAACGGGGGACGAATTTTGAAGAAATTTACGGACAACATTGAAATGCCCAAATCCCTTGATTTTCTCACCCTCCTTGTGACTCTTTGAATTAATGGGGATGGAATTTATTGTGTTGGGGTTTATCTAAGGTTCATAATATGCCTATATAAGGAGATGTGGGTGAAGGTAATTATAATATAATCCTTTTTCTTTCAATCCACGTTCGGGATTCATCAATTGTATTTCATTAAATTGTAATTTCTTGCTTTCAATTTGTAATCACATCATCATGTTTTCCCATGTAAGTTTTTCTTTCACGTATAGTTTTTTAATAAAATTTATTCTTCTTATTCACTTATTATTTTCCTTTTCATCACACGTTGATACCATTGAATCAAGGTGTGAATTTATTCACACCAGCACTTGTGAATTCAATCACACAATGGTAGAGAGTTAGTTCTTTTAATAATTGTCTTCTTCTTCAATTCTGCCCCCATAAGTCTACATCCTGCTTCCATTGGTAGAATAAAATCAATAAAAGGCTAACCACTTAAGGTTTTATCCAAGGGAGTAGCAAGGTTACGTATTGGATGTTATTTCATGTACATAATATTTAATTTTTTTTATTTTAGGATTTCCATTTGATGAGTTACATTCTTTGTAATCTTCTCCAACCTTAATGATGAAACATTTTGAGTTCTAGTGCGATCTATTTCCTTTGAGTGCTTAGTAAAGTGATCCTCAAATTGAATTGTTGATTGGACGTGCAATTGTGTAGGGATTAAATTGGTGAATGATTTGGGAGAATTATCTCATTGTTTGAATACGTCTTAAATTAATTACATGACAATTTTATGAAATGAAATTTATCCAATCCACCCCAAGAGAAACCCTAAGATCAACCCATCATCAATAATTGTTTTGTTCACATAAATTTTTTTCCTTTTATTTAAATTATATCATTATTTCTCTATTTAAAATCAACCTCAAAGTTGGCCACTTCATATCCAATACATTAATAAATTTTAGTGTCTCAAGGATTCTTCTTTGGTCACTGTGGATTCGATCCCTAATTGTAATTAAACGACCTCTTTTACCAGTAGGTTAAATTTGGGTGCAACCAATTCCCCATAATTCATTAATTGATTATTATTGATTTATTCTTATTTCTGTTTCTCCTATTTCTCACTGACACTCATACTCAAAAAAAACTCAATACTCATAACTATTACGTCACCATTCCCATTTCCATCACCCTATATTTTTATTTTCTTGGATTTTTTTTGTTTTTCCTCTCCTTTTCAGACAAATAATTTTCTATGAATCCTTCCCTATAGACCAACCTATTCTAATTACTAATATAGTTTATGTACATTTATAATTAATTAAATGTCATGAGCCCTGAAAACTACCTAGGTCCCATGTAAAAATTATTTCTCTAATTCTATAGTGATGGTGGGAGAAGTTCTAATACATAATTCTAACATAAAACCCCTTCAGGAGGCCTCTGTTGATCTCCCGAGATCAATAGAACTAGCTTTGTGACAAACCCATGGAGTACCTCATATACAATGTTCTTCATGAAATGAATCAAGATTTTATTGGCCTAAAGAGTGTCCAATATATTCCAAACTCAATCCATACAAAAAATTCACATTCTAAAAATATTAATACAATATTCCAATCACCCCCACTATATATTTATAGTGTCCTGAGATTGGGTAAACCTCATGAAATGACCCACTATATCATGAAGGTAACTAGATTCAAGATCCATAACCTCATTAGTGGGTGTTTGAAATAAATTGAAAGAACAAACTTATGAAACCAAAAAATCATCATCAACCCAATGATTAAGACAACCTCTAATGTTATTAATATTTTCATGACTTATTATATACTCTCTTTACTTATTTTATGTGAAATGTGCATAATTTGTGTGAAATATTAATGTGTTAATACTAAGTATAATTTTTGTGCATTTTTAGAAGTAGTCCAATTGAGTCAGTTTACTATTTTATTTATAAATATCACCTAACTAATCTAAATTTTTTTGTTACTATTTTGTAGGATTTCCAATTAAATATTCAACATTTCATTAGAAGGTATCAACAAGAAAGCCCACAGAATCTGTGAGGAAACTAGACCATCCATGAATATTGAATTACTAGGCTCAATATATAAGTGAAAATTCATTAATTATCCAAAAATATTCTAATAAAATTTTTAGGAGTAATGGATAAAAATTTCAGGGCCCAACTCCAAGAACAAGGATCCCAACTAATGCCTTGAAGTCCATCCCATCATTCTGGCTGGGAATTAAAATCCATACACTATTCATGACATATCTCATGATGTAATCATCACATAAAGTTTATATTTTTCAGTGTCAAATAGGAGATATAGTCAGACAAATTTTTTGAATAAATGATTTGTATTTGAGGGCATATTCCTATTCCAAAACCCATTCGCATTTCGGACTTTAAAAAGTATGGATTGAAATGGACTTATTAAATCAGTTTAATCAACCTTCCATAAATTTGCCTCCTTATGTCCCATGGCCACCAAAGTTTCATAGTAGACATAGGAGATATTTATCTACAACTTCTTAGAAGATCCCATCTCAATATTTGGCTGTATAATTTATCAAATTGGTGATGCAAGTGAAGGGGCAGTTTTGGAATGCAAACAACCCACAACATTGGGATATAAATACATTTCCATCCTCTCCTTCAAAGGGGATGGCATTTTAGATGATCAGAGAACATATTTGAATGAAAAAATCCTTTCCAAAGGCTTGGGAGTTCCTTCAATACTCAAGTTTTCACTTGAGAGACATTTCCTCCTCTCATTGTTTTCATTTAGTTTTGTGTTCTTCTTTGTTGTAATCTTTTAAGTTTTTCTTTTGTAATTCTATTTTAATTCAAGTTTATTATTCAATATATCTTATCTCATCAAACTTATGTAGTTTAATATTAATGTTCTTAAAATAGTTTAAATACATTTGAATCCCCTTCCCTTTTTTTTCTTCCTCATTCAATAGAATGTACATTTTTAATTATCATCATTGTTCGTGTGTGTGTGTTCGACACACCACTCTTTTCTTATCCCTTTATTTGTCTTCTCTTTTTAATTTAACATCAAAATCATTATAAACAGATTATTAAACACCCAAATGGATGAGTAAATCTATTATTAGGGTGATTCAAAATTTAGGGATGTTAAGTAATTGAGAGTATTTTCTCGATGAATATTATTTTAATTAACATTGTGTATGTTGGACTTAACATGTCATAGATTAATGACTTGTTTTGTTTAACGTGTGTCATCCATGGATTATTGGAACCATAAATACACCACCATCAAAAAGATCTGATTGATATTAGAATCTTACGTTAAGTTAAGGCTTGGATTAAATCCATAACACTTAGGAATTCCAATCAATATTATCTTGTGAAGTGGGTGTTAATTTAATGCAATATAAAGCAAGGTTCAATGATTTCACAAGCTTAAAAACCTAATTATGAACTCACCCAAATCGTTATAAATTTTTTAAATCAATCATCATCCATAAATTATTTCATAATCTCTGAAAACTAACCCCCAATCAGAATACAATTAACTAAAAACAAATGACTATTAAAAAGTATCATCATCGAGGATTCGACCCGAGTGATGCTATACACATTTGCAGAGCATCATAACATTGACTGAACGATGAGAGACAATTGTCCGTGCATTTAGTTGATGGGGATGGTGATTTATGTAGTCATTAGTTTATAGTTATTTAAAAAAACCCCAAAAACAAAATTTAAAAAAAATTGAAAAAAACACAAAGAAAAACCCACCTTCTCATAAAAATCATAAATAGAAAAAAAAAAGAAAAAACTCGACTTCCTCTTTCTTCAAAAATATCTCGGAATGCCCTGTAGCCTCTCAAACAATCCCTCATATTTGTTTGACCCTGAAATTGAGCGAACTCTTCTCCAAATTAGGAGGAACTTGAGGGATAATCAACTCATTCAAGAACAAGTTCTTGTCCAAAAAGATGAATTTGATATGGATAATCTTAGGGAACAAACACTTAAAGAACATTCTACCCCGGATTCGAGTTATGAACCTATTGGTATTCAATATCCAAACATAGAGTCTAACATTGAACTCAAATCGGGTTTGATTCATCTTCTTCCTCATTTCCACGGGCTAGCCGGTGATGATCCACATCTCCACCTTAAAGAGTTCCAAGTAGTGTGCTCTACCATGAAGCATCAAGGGGTTTCTGAGAAACAAATATAACTCTAATCATTACCTTTCTCCCTAGATTACATCACCAATTCATGGATTTACTACCTCCCTCCTGGTTCCCTAACCATATGGATTGACATGAAGAGACTCTTCTTAGAGAAATTCTTTCCTGCTTCTCGTACTGCTTCTATTCGAAAGGAAATAAGTGGTATTCATTAATTCCCAAATGAATCAATCCATGAGTACTAGGAGAGGTTCAAAAAGCCTATTGTAACCTACCCACACCACCAAATCCCATACCAAATCTTGATATAATACTTCTATGAGGGGTTATTAGCTATGGAGATAACTCTTATTGATGCCACAAGTGGTGGTGATCATGTTGATAAAACTCCTGCAACCGAAAGATATATATTAAGAAATATGGATGAAAACACACAACAATTCCATACTCAATCACATGCTCTAGTCAAACAAGCCCAAGATAATAAATTAGTAGAGCCGAACAAGATGACATTGTGGATGAGTAAACTTACAGGTCTTGTGCGACAACTAACTGTGACAACAAAATCCCCAACTTCATCTTCCCCACAATCAATGTTTCCTGGACCAGTCAAAAACTATGTAATCTTCAACTCCCCATCCCATCCAACTGACACATATCCAGAAATTCAAGAGGATCAATCTGATTCATCCGGACCAATAGATCTCAATGTAGCATATGCTCAGAGGAACAACAACCCTCAACAATCAGTTCAGTTTGTTAGAAGCTTCAACCAACCTCACTCTAATCCCTTCTCTTCTTCCTATAACCATGGCCTTAGGTATTATAATCACGTCTCTCATCCCCCCCAATTCCCTCTTCAAAACCCAAACTAGTTTCAATATGTTCAAGGTGTTGGTAACTTCCAACAACCATACCCTTTTGCTCCTCAACTTCAAAGGATCAATCCTCCTCCTAGATTCCACTATCCTAGTGAGCCTTCCCAATTCCCGAACCAATACAATCACTTTCCCATGAACCAAAATCAAGGTAATCCCAATCTGGGACAAGCCCCTTCTTCTAAGAAACCATGAGAAAGTGCTATTAAAGGTCTTTCCTCCTTCACCCGTTCTAATCTCATGAACATTGAAACCCAAATTTGTCAACTTACATCCCACCTGAGAAAAAAAACAATCAAATTCTTCCCAAATTCTAGCTCAACCATTACCCAACCCCAAGAGTAATTCAAGTGAAATTACACTGAGTTCGATAAAGCAAATTGCTATGCCTCATGTTCAGTCCTCCAACCGTCCTTTAAATGTTGACACAGAAAATGAAAAGAAAAAGGAACTTGATAAGGAATTTGAAGTCATTCCATTACCTCCTTCCATTCCACTTAGGAAACCAATTCCTTTTCCTCAAGATGTTTCTAACCCAAATACGTCCTTTGAACCTGATCATGAAATGCTCAACATGTTTAGACGTGTTGAAGTCAACATAACCCTCTTAGATGCCATAAAACAAATCCCCAAGTATTACACATTTCTTAAGGAATTGTTCACCCACAAGAGGCAACTTAGGACCATTGAAAATGTCTGCACCGATCAGTCTATTCCCATAATGTGCAAATATCCCGGGACCTTTACAGTTCCATGCCAAATTGGACGTTCTAACTTCAATGATGCAATCATAGACCTAGTTTCCTCAATTAATGTAATACCCAAATCCATATTCTCTAACCTTGTTCTAGGACCCTTACATCCAACGAGTGATGCCATTCAATTAGCCAATCGAACCACAACCAGTCCTGAGGGAATAATTGAAGATGTCCTTGTTCGTGTGAATGATATTATCCTCCCAGATAACTTTATGTCCTTGAAATGGAAGGTGAGACAAATTCTTTCAAATATCCTTTGATTTTAGGAAGGCCTTTCCTCATGACATATAAAACCAAAATTGATGTATATGCTGGCATCTTTTCCGTGGAATTTGGGGACCAAATGGTCAAGTTAAATATTATTCAATCCATGCGATACCCATCTAAGGATCAATCTGCATTCTCTATCCATTATTCTGAAACTCTCTCTGAGAGTGTGTTGAATCAAAATCCATAATGTTATTCATGTTCTACTAATAGAGGAGTTTGTGAATATTGTATCCTCATTAACCAATTCATAAATGGAGAAGTTGATGTTGACATTACAAACGCAGTCGCCATTGATCAAAAGGATCTAGAAAACTCTTTGGAATATCATCTTTCATGTAACCTCCACTTATCTACCTTGGATGATAAATTGGAAAATAAACTAGAATGCTCATTTATTGATTCAGATCAGTTTATCCAACATTCATCATTTCTTATCTGTGATTCTAAAAATTCTGTTATATATGAGGTTAGCCCTAAAAAAATGTGTTTATCTTGTCCCAATGAGAGTAAAGGTTGTGAGATTTGTTCCCTAATTAATAAAGTGATCACTAGTGATTTTGAAATTGAACATTCTTTGGAAAACAACATTGAAATAAAGGATATTGAAAATTTTATTCAGTCTTATGACTCTACTAATCCTCATTACTATACATCGATAAGTGATGAAATAAATGATTCAAAAAAAACTGGGATCTCATACTCTGGTTTTGTGTTATCTGAACCATACATAAATGAACCATCAGAATTGAGACATCTTCTTGAATTTCCAAGCCTAGAAAACCATCAATTTTTGGATTAAATAATTCCTCACGTTGAATACCAAAGAGAGTATAGTAATATTCTCTTTCTAACCCCATTGAATTGCATGAGAAACAATATGAAAGGGATGAAATTATCCAATGAATCATGTATCCTCCCAAAGGAGAAGTTTTTTTGGAATCACACTAGATTTGAGAAATTAAGATGGCCACCGTCAGACTATGGGTAGTCCACTGCAACTGTCTAGCTGTAGACAAATAAATGCAGCGCTTCTTGGGAGTCAGCCCTTGTTTTTGTTTACTTTTATAAAATTTTAATTTCTTTTTAGTTTTTTTAGATGAATAATGATTTTTCTTTTTCATGTAACATCCCACAATACTATAACAACAACAACTTCCATCTTTTCCCCAACTTCTATAGTTGACCCACCACTAGATGGAGATGGCGATCCACAAATCCAAACCAGGGGCACCTCTTTCCCTTTAACTCATCTTCTCTCTCTCTCTCTATCTCTCTCTCTCTTCTTCCTCCCTTATTCTCATTTTTACCACATTCCTAATCATATTTTTTTTATTTTATTTACTCTTTCTCTTTTTTGTGGGAGTGAATTTATAAAAAACAAAAAAACCCTAAAAAACATAGAAACAAAAAAAATCATTTAAAAATCATATATGAAAAAAGGGTCATACTTACTCACCATATAGTTTTGAAAAATTTTCCAACAATTTTGGGGAGTCAAAAGACACGGTTTCATCTCAAAAAAATTGTGTTTTCATCATATATTTGGATAATGAATTTTGTGTCAAGAATAATACATTTTTAATGCTCAGTTATTGATTTGGAAAATGATTTTCCCAAACCGTGAGAAACAAAATTAGATTTCATGCTAAGGCTACCAATGGCCATATTTTCAATGTGTTTTCACCCCCATTTTTGAGTCTTGAGTTTGTGGACCGTCGAGATGAATTTCCTACTTTAGTGTGCATTAATATGATAGAGGCATTTTCGGAACTACATGAGAATCACAATGGCCAAATAGCCTCCCATTTCCCTTACAAAAATTTTCCATTTGAAATCCCCTTCAAGCCTATGAAAACATTTTCTTTGATAGCCACATTACAAGACCAATTCCTTATCCCACCCAATATCAACATGGATTTTCATTGCACAATTTTTTGAAATTTAAGTGTGGGGGGAATGGATTTCATTTTGGGTATCCTTTTGTTGATTTTTACCATATTATCATATGCTTGAGGGAATGCATATTTTTATGTGTGGGGGATAGGTTGTCCTTCATTGGGGTTTGGTAATATATATATTTTTATCTTGTACAATTTAAAAGTGTTAAAAAAATCAAAAAAAATCAAAAAAAATTCAAATAAGAATGGGTTGTGTCTTTGGTGACTCAAAAATCACTCTTACTCAACCTTTGATCTTGTTGTAACTATTACAATTAGTGTCATGAGAAGATCAGTCATGGGTTGGGATATGAGTTTGAGATGTTTTCCAAGTTCAAATTTTGAAAAAAGAAAAAAAAAGAAAAAAATAACACTTGCATTATATTCTTATGTCATTGGTAGAAGTTTTGTGGTTTGTAAATATTTGACCTTCTCATACCCTTCAAAATTTCTTCCTCTATTATGTCTTTATTCACATAATCATTCCCTTATAAATATGTGTTTTCATTTCCTTTCATGTCTCATTTCAAAAAAAATGTGTATTGCTTCTTTCATGTTGGTGTTTTACCCCTCTTTTTCACTCTCTTGGAAATTATATTCCTACTACCCCATAGCCACATAAAAACCCCTTAAAATACATCTTGATTATTGTGAACATTGGATAGGTATTGGAAGCTGATATCTATTTCAAACTCTAAGATTTTCACTTTTGGTTGGTGAAAGAGTGAACCTCCATAAATGAATTTTATCATCTTGAGAGGTGTGAGTTTTGAGTGTCCACATTCTCCATTTCTAAATTTGAGCATAAAAAAATTGTTTTTGGAACATTGTTTCTGTAAAAATATGAGGTGTAATTCAATATGGATGAGTAAAATATTCTAAACCTCCCCTGATTGGAGAAATTTTTTTTTTAATATTTGTTGGTGAGTGAAAATGATTTTTTCATGTTTTTATATTTGTTTCACATGAGGACATGCACAAAACTAAGTGTGGGGGAGTTGATGTTATGAATATTTTCACGACTTATTATATACTCTCTTTAATTATTTTATATTAAATGTGCATAATTTGTGTGAAATATTAATGTTTTAATACTAAGTATAATTTTTGAGCATTTTTAGAAGTAGTCCAACTAAGTTAGTTTACTATTTTATTTATAACTATCATCCTACTGATCCAAATTTTATGGTTCTTATTTTTTCGGATTCCTAATTCAATATTAAACATTTATTTATAAGGTATCATGGGAGAATTATTCCATTTGAAGGCTCATATGTACCACACAAGAAGGCCCACAGAATCTGTAAGGAAACTAAACCATCCATGAAGATTGAATTACTGGGATCAATCCATAAGTGAAAATTCATTAATTCTCTTAAAACATTTGGATAACAATTCAAGTAGTATCAAATAAAACTTTTAGGGCCCAAATACAAGAAAAAGGGGCCCAACTAATTCTTTGAATTCCATCCCACCATTCTGGCCAGGAATTAAAATCCATACACTATTCATGACATATATCATGATGTAATCATCACATCAAGATGATATTTTCCAGTGTGATATAGAAAATATATAAGGCCTACGTTTTTGAATAAATCATTCGTATTTGAAGGCATATTCCTATTCCAAAACCCATTAACATTTTGGACTTCAAAAAGTTTGGATTGAAATGGACAGATTAACTCTATTTAATCAACCGACCATAACTTTGGATCCTTAAGTCCAATGGATGCATAATTTTCAGAGTATATAGAGGATATATTTATATAAAACATGTAAGAATATACTATCTCAATATTCGACTGTATAATTTATCAAATTCGCGATGAAAGTGGAGGGGTAGTTTTGGAATGCAAACAACCCACAACATTGGGATATAAATACATTTACCTCCTCTCCTTCAAAGGGGTTTGAATTTCAGAAGAGAGGAGAACATTTTGGGATGAAAAAAGCCTTGAAAAAGTCTTGGGAGGAACTTCCATACTCAATTTTTTACTTGAGAGACCTTTCCTCCTCTCATTGTTTTCATTTACTTTTGTGTTCTTCTTTGTTGTAATCTTGTAAGTATTTCTTTTGTAATTATATTTTAATACATGTTTCTTCTTCAATATCTCTTATTCTCATATACCTTATGTAGATTAATATTAATGTTATTAAATTAGTTTAAATATAGTTGAATCCCCTTCCCTTATTTTTCTTCCTCATTCAATCAAAAGTCTGTTTTTAATTATCATCATTGTTCGAGTGTGTGTTCGACACACCACTATTTTTTTATCCCTTTATTTTTCTTTTATTTTTAATTTAAAATAATAATCATTATCACCAGATTATTAAACACCCAAATTGATGAGTAAATATATTATTGTGGTGAGTAAAAATTTAATGATGTTATGTTATTGAGAGTATTTTCCCAATGAATATTATTTGAATTAACATTGTGTATGTTGGACTTAACATGTCATGGATTAATGAATTGTTTTGTTTAACGTGTGAATTCCATGGATTATTGGAACCATAAATACACCAATATAAACAAGATATGATTGATATTAAATCCTTAAGTTAAGTTAAGGCTTGGATTAAAGCCTTAACACTAAGGAATTCCAATCAACGTTATATTGTGAAGTGGGTGTTAATTTAATTCAATATAAAGAAAGGCTCAATGATTTCACGAGATTAACAACCTAATGATGAACTCACCCAAACCATTATCTATTTTTTAAATCAAACATCATCCATAAATTATTTTATGATCTGTGAAAACAAACCCCAAATCATAATACAATTAACTAAAAACAAACGACTATTAAAAAGTATCATCATCGATGATTTCACCCAAGTGCTTCTATACACATTAGTAGAGCATCGAAACTTTGACCAGTCGATAGATGACAATCGGATGTGCATTTCAAATGGTTATATTTCTAGAGATGGTACTTCATATAGTCATTAGTTTCTAGTTATTGTAAAAAAAACCCAAAAAACAAAACTTAAAAAAATTGAAAAAAACAAAGAAAAATCGTCCTCATAAAAATAATAAAAAGAAAAAAACTAAAAGAAAAAAACTGGCTTCCTCTTTCATCCAAAATCTCTCTAAATGACCCATAGCCTCTCAAGAAATCCCTAGGATTTGTTTGACCCTGAAATTGAGCGAACTCTTTACCAAATTAGGAGGAACTTAAGAGATAATCAACTCATTCAAGAATCAGTCCTTGTCAAACTATTTGAATTAAATATGGCTAATCCTAGGGAACAAACACTTAAAGAACTTTCTGCCCCCAATATGAATTACCAACCCCTTGGTATTCAATATCCAAACATAGAGGCTGACTTTTAACTCAAATAGGGTTTTATTCATCTTCTTCCTCATTTCTACAGGCTAAATGGTGATGATCCACATCTCCACCTTAAAGTGTTCCAAGTAGTGTGCTCTACCATGAAGCCTCAAGGGGTTTCTGAAGGACAAATCAAACTATAAGAATTAAATTTCTCCCTAAATGACATCGCCAAGTCATGGCTTTAATACCTCCCTCCTTGATCCATAACCACATGGATTGACATGAAGAAACTATTCTTAGAGAATTTCTTTCCTGCTTCTCGTACTGCTTCTATTCGAAAGTAAATAAGTGTTTTTCATCAATTCCTAAATGAATCGCTCCATGAGTACTGGGAGAGGTTAAAAAAGCTTGTTACAACCTGTCCACACCACCAAATCCCTGACCAACTCTTGATCTAATACTTATATGAGGGATTGTTGGCTATGGAGAGAACTCTCATTGATGCTGCAAGTGGTGGTGCTCTTGTTGATAAAACTCCAACAGCCGAAAGAGATCTCAAAATAAATATGGATGCAAACACACAACAATTCCATACTAGAACACATGCTCAAGTCAAACAAACCCATGATAATCAATCAATAGAGCCGAAAAAGACGGCAGAGTGGATGAGTGAACTTACAGGTATTGTGCGACAACTAGTTGTGGTTACCAAAGCCCCAAATTCATCTTCTCCATAATCTATGTTTCCTGGACCTGTCAAAAACTGTGGAATCTGCAAATCCCCATCTCATCCAACTAAGGCATGTCCACAACTTCAAGAGGATTAATCTGATTCATCTGAACCAAGGGAGCTCAATGCAGCATATGCTCAGAGGAACTCCAACCCTCAACAATCAGGTCAGTTTGTTAGCAACTTCAACCAACCTCACTTTGAGCCCTTCTCTTCTTCCTATAACCCAGGCCTGGGGTATGGTAATCCCATCTCCCATCCCCCTCAATTACCTCCTCAAAACCCAAACCATTTTCAATATGCTCATGGTGTTGGTAGCTTCCAACAACATTACCCATTTGTTCCTCAACCTCAAAGGATCAATCCTTATCCTGGATTCCACTTTCCTAGTGAGCCTTCCCAATTCCCAAACCAATACAATAGCATTCCCAAGAACCAAAATCAAGGTAATCCCAATCCGGGACAAGACTCTTATTTCAAGAAACAATGGAAAAGTTCTATTGAAGATCTTTCCTCCATCACCCGTTCTACTCTCAAGAACATTGAAACCCAAATTGGTCAACTTTCATCCCACCTGAGCGAGAAACAACAATAAAATTCTTCCAAATTCCCAGCTCAAACATTACCCAACCCCAATGGTAATGTAATTGAAATTTCACTTAGATTGAGAAAGAAAATTTCTATTCCTCATGTTGAGTCCTCCAACCCTCCTTTAAATGTTGACATAGAAAATGAAAAGAAAAATAAAATTGAAAAGAATCTTATGTCATTCCCTCAACTCCTTCCATTCCACGTAGGAAACCAATTCTTTTCCTCAAGACATTTCTAAGCCAAAGAAGTCCTTTGAACCCAATCCTGAAATGCTCAACATTTTTAGGTGTGTTGAAGTCAACATACCCCTCTTAGATGCCATTAAAAAAATCCTCAAGTATGAGAAGTTTCTTAAATAATTGCACACCCACAAGAGGGAACTTAGGGCCTTTGAAAATGTTTCCACCCAACAGTCTATTCCCATAAAGTGAAAAGATCCAGGGAACTCTACATTTCCATTCCAAATTTGAAGTTCTAGCTTAGATGATGCACTCATAGACCTAGGATCCTTAATTAATGTCATGCCCAAACCCATATTCTCCAACCTTGGTCTAGGTCCCTTACATCCAACGAGTGTTGTCATTCAATTATCCAATCAAAGCCCAGCTATTACTAAGGGAATAATTGAGGATGTTCTTATTCGTGTGAATGATCTTATCTTCCCAGCTGACTTCTATGTCCTTAACATAAAAGGTGAGACAAATTCTTTCCAATCTCCTCTAATTTTAGGAAGACCGTTCCACATGAAATCTAAAACCGAAATTGATTTATTTGCTGGCATCTTATCCATGGGATTTGGTGACCAAATGATCAAGTTCAATATTTTTCAATCCACGCGATACCCATATGAGGATCAATCTGAATTCTCTATCCATTATTTTGAAACTATCTCAAGGAGTGTGTTTAATCCCAATCCATCATGTTATTCATGTTCTACTAATAGAGGAGTTTTTGAATATTGCATCCTCATTAACCAAGTCATAAATGGAGAAGTTGATGTTGACATTACAAATGAAGTCTCCATTGATCTAAAGGATCTTGAAAACTCTTTGGAATACCATCTTGCCTCTGACCTCCACTTCTACAGCTTGGATGATAATGAGGAAAATGAACTAGAGTGCTCATTTGTTAAATCATATTAGTTTATCCAACATTCATCATTTCCTATCCATGATTCTAAAAATTCTGTAATATGTGATGTTAACCCTAAAAAAATGTGTTTATCTTGTCCCAATGAGAGTAAAGGTTGTGCGATTTGTTCCCTAAATAATAAAGTGATCACTGGTGAGGTTGAAATTGACCATTCATTGGTGAAAAACATTGAAATAAAGGATATTGAAAATTTTACTTAGTCTTATGACTCCACTGATCCTCATTAATCTACATCGATAAGTGATGAAATAAATTATTAAAAAATAATTGGGATATCATACTCTACACTACCACAAAACTGGGCAAGGCCAGCACCACCCCTTTATACAGTGCTAATGAAAAAGCACTGATAAAGGGGTGGGGGGGGGGCTTTATCAGCGCTAAAAAAGCACTGATAAAAGTACCCCTTTATCAGTGCTTTTTTAGCGCTGATAAAGGGACCACCTTTATCAACGCTTGTTTAGTAGCGCTGATAAAGGATCGACGTCAAAAAAAAAATTAAAAAATTAAAAAAATATATTAATATATAAATATAGTTATATAGTTATATTGATATAAATATAATATATAATTTTTAAATATATTTTAGATAAGTATAAATGTACATTTACACTTATTATACTTAATATATAAGATATTTAGTGAAAATGGATTATAAAAAAATTAATTTTTTTTAATTAATAATTTTCAAATTATTATGGAGTAATAGTCATTTAATAACAATTTGAAGACTTAAAAATAAAAAATAATTAAAAAAAATCCAAAATATGTTGAAAACGGAACTCGAACATCAAATGAACATAACTTTTGATCCGGGTGTCCGTTTGAGCTCTACCACATATCAAATCTAAGCCTAGGACGAGCTCTATGTCAATGTGATTGGGTGGGGGATACCCCCATCAAGCGTTTTTCGAGGACAAAAGAGTCCCAGAAGGCCTCTAAAACTGAGTTTTTAGTCAGGGTACCCAGATTTTTTAACATTTTGTGGCTTTTTAGCCTCGTTTAAGGGGGTATTATTGGCTTTTTTTTGTGTGGACTGAATTTATTCCAAGGTATTTCATTCATATTAATATTATTTCTTTGAAATTTCATACTTTTTTATAATGAACTACTATTTATAATCAAATATATAACTATATGTACATATTTTTTATATATTCACACTTAAAAATTAAATTTTTAAATAAATAATTAAACATATTTACATATAAATTATATTATCTTTATATAAATAATAACTAATATCCATTTTATTTAAAATACCAATATATGAATATTTATATAACGACTATATATTAATATAACTATACATATATTAATATAACTATATATATATATATATTAATATAACTATATGTATATATTAATATAACTATATATATATATATTAATATAACTGTATATATTAATATGAAAATATATTACTATACGAATAAATATAACTATATATATATATAAATAAATATATATATCATGAATAAGAAAACAAATAAATATAGTATAGTGGCAAAGGCTTTAGGAGCGTAGGGGGGAGGTCTCGAGATCAAATCTGGGTGGAGGCATGGGTGTGCGCGCAAGGGTGATTTAAAGGGACGACACTAATAAAGGGTGTAGGCGGTGTGGGCGGGCACTGGAGGTGCGAGAAAGCGATGATAAAGGGGGGCTCAAGCGCTGTAAAAAGCCCCCCCCCGAGATTGGAAGTATTATTTTAATTTTTTTTTAATTTTTTATATTTTTATCAACGCTAAAAACAAGCATTGATAAAAGTTGTCTTTTATCTGTGCTAAAAATAAAGCACTGATAAAAGACCTTTTTATCTGCTATTCGTTTTAGCGCTGATAAAGGGGACCCCCCCCTTTATCTTTACCGGTATTAATAGCGCTTTTTCTAGCACTGTTAATGGCCATTTTTGGCACTGATAAAAGCCATATTTGTAGTAGTGCTTGTTTCGTGTTTTCTGAACAATACATTACTGAAACATCAGAATTGGGACATCTTCCTGAATTTCTAAGCATATAAAACCATCACTTTGTGGATAAAATCATTCTTCACGTTGAAGACCAATGTGGGGATAGTCATATTCTCTTTCTAACCCAGTTTAATTTCAAGCGAAACAACAAGGAAGGGATAAAATTATCCAATGAATCATTGACCCTCCCAAAGGAGATGTTTTCTAGAATCACACTGGAGTTGAGAAAATATGATGACCACCATCAGACTATGGGTAGTCCACTGTAACTATCTAGCTTTAGACAAATAAATGCAACGCTTATTGGGAGGAAACCCATGTTTTATTTTACTTTTATGAAATTTTAATTTATTTTTAGTTTTTAGTTAGATGAATAATGATTTTTTGTTTCCAGGTAACCTCCCAAAATACTAGTACAAAATCAACTTCCATTGGATCCCCAACTTCTGTAGTTGACCCACCATTGGATGGAGTTGGCGACCCACCAAATCCAAACCAGGGGGCACCTCTTTCCCTTTATCTCATCCTCTCTCTCTCTATATTTTTCTTCTTCCTCCCTCATTCTAATTTTTAACCACTTTCCTCCTCACATTTTTTTTATTTTATTTACTCTTTCTCTTTTTTGTGGGAGTGTCTTTATAAAAAACTAAAATAACCTAAAAAACAAAAAAACAAAAAAAAATCATTTAAAAAACATATATGAAAACATGTTTCATACTTACTCACCATATAGTTTTGAATTTTTTCCAACCATTTTGGGGAGTCAAAAGACATGGTTTCATCTCAAAATTATTGTGATTTAATCATATATTTGGATAAAGAATTTTTTTTCAAGAATAATACATTTTGAATGCTCAGTTATTTATTTGAAAAATGATTTTACCAAACCATGAGGTACAAAATTAGCTTTCATGACAAGGCTACCTATGGACATCTTTTAAAAATGTGTGTTTTCACCCCCATTTGTGAGTCTTGAGTTTGTGAACCTTCAATCTGAATTTTTTACTTTAGTGTGCATTGATAGAACCATTTTATGAACCACATGAGAATCAAAATAGCCAAATAACCTTCCATTTCCCTTACAATAATCCTCCTTTTGAAGGCATGTTCAAGCCTATTAAAACCTTTTCTTTGATAGCCACATTACAATCCCAATTACTTATCCCATCCAATATCAACATGGATTTTCATTGCATAATTTTTTTTTAAATTTAAGTGTGGGGGGGAATGGATTTCATTTTGGGTATCATTTAATTGATTTTCACCATATTATCATATGCTTGAGGGAATGAATCAATTTAAGTGTAGGGGAGAGGTTGTCCTTCAGTGGGTTTTGGGAATGTATATATGTTTATCTTGTACAATTGAAAAGTGTTCAAAAACAAATCAGAAAAAATGTAAATAACAATGGGTTGTCTCTTGGGTGGGTCAAAAATCACTCTTACTCAACCTTTGATCTTGTTATAAATATTAAAATTAGTGTTGTGAGTATATCAGTCATGGGTTGGGATATGAGTGTGAGATCTTTTCCAAGTTCAACTTTTGAAAAATGAAAAAAGGGAAAATAGAACACTTGCATTATATTCTTATGTCATTGGGAGAAGTTTTTTGGTTTGTAATTATTTAATATTCTCATCCCCTTCAAATTTTCTTCCTCTCTTGTTTCTTTCTTCACACAATCATTCCCTTATGAATATGTGTTTTCATTTTCTTTCATGTCTCATTACAAAAAAAATGTGCATTGCTTTTTGCATGTTGGAGTTTTACACCTCTTCTTCTGTCTCTTTGACATTATATTCCTACCATCCCATAGGCACAGAAAAACCCCTTAAAAAGGCCTATTGATTCTTGTGCACTTTGGATAGGGGTTTGAAGCAGAAATCTCTTTCAAACTCTAAGATGTTTACTTTTGGTTGGTGAAGGAGTGAACATCCATAAATGAATTTTATCATCTTGAGAGGTGTGAGTTTTGAGTGTCCACATTTTCATTTCTAAATTTGAGCATGAAAAAAGAGTTGTTTTTGGAACATTGGTTCTGTACAAATTTGAGGTGTAATTCAATATGGATGAGTGAAATAGTCTAAACCTCCCCTGATTGGAGAAAACAAAATTTTAATATTTGTCGGTTAGTGAAAATGATTTTGTCTTGTTTTTATATTTATTGCACATGAGGACAGGATCAAAACTAACTATGAGTGATTTTATGTTATTAATATTTTCATTAATTATTATATACTCCCTTTACTTATTTTATATGAAATTTGCATAATTTTTGTGATATATTAATGTTTTAATACTAAGTATAATTATTGAGCATTTTTAAAAGTAGTCCAGTTGAGTCAGTTTACTATTTTATTAATAACTATCACCCTACTTATCCAAATTGTGTAGTTATTGTTTTTTAGGATTCCTAATTCAATATTAATCATTTCATTAGAAGGGATCATGGGCCAATTATTCCATTTGAAGGCTCATATGTACCACACAAAAAGGACCACAGAATCTGTGAGGAAACTGGACCATCCATGAAGATTGAATTACTGAGCTCAATACATAAGTGAAAATTCATTAATTCTCCTAACACATTTGGATAACAATTCAATAAGTAAAGGATAAAAATTTCAGGACCCAACTCCAAGAAAAAGGGGCCCAACATATACTTTTAACTCCAGCCCACCATTCTGGACGGGAATTAAAATCCGTACACTATTCAAGACATATCTCATTATGTAATTATCAAATCAAGCTGATATGTTTCAGTGTGAAAAAGGAGATATATTTGGCCTACATTTTTGAATAAATTATTCAGATTTTAGGGCATCTTTATATTCTAAAACCCATTTACATTTTGGACTTCAAAAATTTTGGATTGAAATGGACAGATTAACTATGTTTAATCAACTGGCCATAACATTGGATCCTTATGTCCAATTGCCGCCAAATTTTCATAATAGACAGAAGATATATTTATCTACAATTTTTAATAAGATCCTATCTCAATATTTTTCTTTATTGTTTATCAAATTCGTGATTCAATTGGAGGGGATGTTTTCGAATGAAAACAACCCACAACATTGGGCTATAAAAACATTTCCCTCCTCTCCTTTAAAGGGGTTGGAATTGCAGAAGATAAGATCACATATTGGCACGACCAAAGACTTTACAAAGGCTTGGGAGGACCTTCCATACTCATTTTTTAACTTGAGAGACCTTTCCTCCTCTCATTGTTTTCATTTACTTTTGTGTTCTTCTTTGTTGTAATCTTGAAAGTCTTTCTTTTGTAATTATATTTTAATTCATGTTTATTCTTCAATATCTCTTATTATAATCCATCTTATGTATTTTAATATTAATTTTATTAAAATTGTTTAAATACAGTTGAATCCCCGTCCCTTTCCTTGCTTCTTCATTCAATCAAAAGTACATTTATAATTATCATCATTGTGTGTGTGTCTGTGTTCGACACACCACTCTTTTCTAATCCCTTTATTTTTCTTCTCTTATTAATTTAAAATAATAATCATTATAAATATATTATTAAACACCCAAATGGATGAGTAAATATATTATTGGGATGAGTCAAAATTTAGGTATGTTAAGTGATTGAGAGTATTTTCTCGATGAATATTATTTGAATTGACATTGTGCATGTTGGACTTCACATGTCATAGATTAATGACTTGTTTTGTTTAACGTGTGATTTCACTGGATTATTGGAACCTTAAAACCATAAACAAGATATGATTGATATTAGAACATTAAGTTAAGTTAAGTATTGGATTAAATCCTTAACACTTAGGAATTACAATCAACATTATCTTGTGATGTGGGTGTTAATTTAATGAAATATAAGGAAAGGATCAATGATTTTACAAGATTAACAACCTAATGATGAACTCCCCCCAATATTTATAATTTTGTTAAATCAAACATCATCCATAAATTATTTCATAAGCTCTGAAAACAAACCCCTCCAATCAGAATACAATTAACTAAAAACAAATGACTATTAAAAAGTATCATCATCGAGGATTCGACCCGAGTGCTGCTATACACATTTTCAATGAATCAGAACTTTGACCGGTCTATAAGTGACAATCGGCCGCATGTTTCCACCTCATAAATAAAGATGCTAATTATACTGATTTGAAAAACATACAATAAGTCTGTTTTTAGGCACATTAGAAGGATATATCATCTACTCTATATGAATTTTTTCTCAAATAAAAGATTGAAGGGGATCAACCATATAATTATGACACATGACCATATATTTGATAGATCCTCATGCCCATTACTCATTTTTTAATCATTGGTGATCAAGGGATTGTGTAATTTCTTGAGTGTATAATTATATGGCCTTTAAACATAACTGGGTTATATGTGAGTAGAATCCCCTTTTAGAAAAGATGATCCAATAGTTACTATATAATATATTTATTAGATGAAACTAAAGAGATATGAGTATAAAATCCATAAAAGCATAATACAATATTTGATGTTATTAAAATAATCACTATATTTATGGATTTTATATGGTTTAACATGACCCAATTTCATCCTTTAAAAACATCTAATTTCTATTGTAAATATGGGATCACATAGATACAAAAGGATATTTTAGGATAATAGTTTTATAAAATTATAAAAAAATCTTATTTTATTGTACGATTTTATCCAACAGTTCAATATTTCCATTATACACATCTTTTTCTGTTTTTTAATAATACCTCACCATGTCTCTTAATATTATATACCATTGAAACTCTTATAACAATAACTCAAATAATATCATTATTAATATGTAGAGACCCCAAAATCTCATACATAAATATTTTATCATATAAGAAGAATATTCATTGCATTAAATAATGACCCACACCACAATTGTTTAGGTCTAGTGACTTTAGAAACATGGACACATAAGCAATGGGTACGTAAGAGAGATACATAATATTTCACTAATTTCATCATAACTAGCACCCTTATTAAAAATATCTTACATAATTCCTTTCTTCATATCACTTTGAAAATAATTATAATAAAGGGTGAGGTCAAATTCTCGATAGGGGATAGAAAGTATGATATGAATGTAACATGATCATATGGGTATGAGAACATGAAAATAAGATTGGAAACCCATACCCAACATATAATATATCATAAACAGGAGTCATGGTATAAATCATGGATGTTTATAATACATTAAACATAATAGAATAAATGAACATTATCCATGAGAGCATAACATTGGCATAAGATATAGATTTGTGGAATACAAATAAAAACAGAAAAAATATGGAAAGAATATCCACCAAGACATTTTTAACATGTTAGGATTAAGATAACCACCCATGCACCTGCCTTGTAATTGGAATAACCTCCCATATACCTTCTTTTAGGATTGGGATAATCTCTTACGTGACCAATTTTGGGCATGTGATAACCTTATATGTACCCTTTGAACTGATCTAACATTAATCATTACCAAATTCATTGAATGGAGATATAGGACCCACCCAAAATCATAGATACATGTGCCAAAAAATCATAAAACATTCTTTATTCAAAACACAAGAAGAGAAATGGTTTCATAAAACGTTTCATTATAGCATAACCTAGGAAAAAGAAATGGATTTCATAGACATCTTCTAAACATTTACATAAAACATCCAAATAATGAAAAATGATAATATAATTGGATCATATCCATATTTAATATTAAGTGACATCAAAATTTTTTATCTTAGATGAATGATTCTTTTAAAAAAAAATTACTTGGAAAAATTCTTGAAGAGAATAAAATTTCATGAAAATAACTTTTTTTAACTACAGATTTTTTAAATATTTTGTAAAAAAATTCATAGAAAATAAACTTGAAAGCTTATAACTAATGTTCTAGGAAAATTTAAAACATTTCTTTTGGAAATTATCCTTTCTAATTTAAAAGTCACTTTTTAAAAAAAATTATATTTTTAGAATCCTTTTATTTGAAAATATCCTTTGAAACATATAATATATTCTTTAATACATTGACTAATAATGATGGAAAAAAATCCATATACATTAAAATAATGATTTCATTCACATTTTCAGTAAAAGAAAAATGGTACTTGTTTTGAAAATGACATGAATATTACTTTTAATTTTGTTTAAAAATAAAACTAAGATAAAAATGAAATTAAAAAATACATGAGGAGAAATAATTTTTTTTGATTTTTTTAGAAAACCAATATATAGAAAACGAAAAAGGTTTTCGACTAAATATATACTTAAAGATGGTTTTATTCAAAAACATTATTTTGTAATCATGAGTATATAAAAAGAGGAAAATCAAGGGAAAAAAGTATTCACATGAAACATCCATAGGATAATAAAATTCATGATTTTCATGATATATAGATCATAAAATATCAACTTTGGAATCATAAACACAAAAACCATGATAAATAATGAGATTGTATCGTAAAATTCTTACCACTTTGGTAAACTTGTATTATAATACACATGCAAGAATAACATTAAATGAAATATAATGTATCATGAGAATAGTGAAATTAACAATATTAAATGTATAAGGGGCTATAATACACATCATAAAAGAAGATATGCGTATAACATAATGTATGTCCAAAAGAAGAAAAATTTAGACAAAATCCCTTACTGTATTGGAAATATCCTGAATCGTATGCCCCATTAAAGAATAAAATAAAATTTAAATTAATATATCATGAAAAGAAGTCTATTTATGTCATAATATTCAAAGGGTTATTATATACACAAAACAGAATAAATTATTGGTGAATTTGGAATATGTTTCCTAGAAATGAAAGGGATACAGTAAATCCCTTACATTGAGTCTCAACTTCCTCCATACACATTTAAACCTCCTTTATAATAAATATATTTTTATTATAAATACATTATATAACTATAATTATATATTGATATATTATTTATTTTATAACAATTTTTACTCATTTATTAATAATTTCTTGTTAAAATCACATTTAAGGTAATGACTGCTTTGTTTTTTATATATGTTTTGAATTGGTATTATCATTTATTTTATATTATTCATGGTTACATAATCTACCTAATTTTAACCATGATATAAATATCATATATATTAATTATATATATATTTATATTAATCTGTAAATGTTAGAGACAGAAAGTGAAATACACTATTTAGGGAGACGGTAAGTTGTACATACACATGAAACTCGTTTCCATTTTTTTATTAGATAGAAAGAAGAATGATAAATAGTAATTAAACTTTATAATATCATTATTATTTCATAAATATCACATATATTTAATTAATTTATGCTTATTTTATTCTATTTAAAGCATTTTTGAAAAACGAAACACATCGCTTCGTGATGTGGTAGTCCCCTGTACACATGATCGATATTATCGTATCCAACACTAAAAGGAAATTAAGAAGGTATATTTGACATCATATTTCCATAAGTATTATTATGTTAAAAATATCATATATATTCACTTAATATATACTTATTACCAACCATGTAAAATTGAAATGGAAAAAACATCACATTGGTTTGTGAAGAAGTAGTTCATCATAGAAATGAGTAGTGTTATTGTTTTCCATAGACTTGGGATGTATGAAGGTAAATGTGTTATTATAATTATAGAGATATAATAATATAAAAAATAAAATATCTAAACATTATATCCATCATTATATTCATCCATGATAGGCGGCAATGGAAAATGAATAACAATTGTTCACGAGGTGATAATCTACCATACACACGATCAACCGTTTTGTTTCCCATTTGATGAAAGATGAGATGGATATAATTTATTAAATTAAAATAATAAAATTTCATAAAATTTCATATTTTTTTATTATATGACAGTAATTTTATAATATTTTAATTATTTAGAAGAAAATTTATTACCAAAACTCATAGTTTAAAACATTACTTCTTCTTCTTCCGAAAACCTATTTAGGATTAAACTAAATATTTAATAGATTGGATTTATAATCCAAAAAATTTCTATATTATTTGGGGGTTGGGATGCAAGGAATATATTTTTTTATGTCTTGGATGATCAAAATGGGTTTGAATGTTTTAAGAGGATAGGAGAAGGGGTGGATTTTATAAGTAAAGGAGATGACACAAATGGAATTTTTGAAAATAAAAAAGTGAATCCATGTTTTTGAGATTACAAATGTATAAAAAATGGGTCATTATAGAAACATATAGTTTATAAGGACAAAATAGTTCAATAAAATTGGTTTTGAACATGTTTTATGGCCATTTTAGCACTTATATAATTAGTTTAAACCCCTGGTAAACTATTTTTAACCACAACTGTAGTAATTAATTTTTAATGTTTTTACTTCTAATTTTGACAAATAAATAATTTTAACTTATTATATAATATAATTGGTTCATATTTTAAATTTGGAATCCATTTCTCTAAATTAAAATCACATAAGTTGAAAATTATAATTTAACATTAAACCCGTAGATGCGATAAGAAACATTTTTCCAAAGAGAAAATTTTCAAAAATTTAAAAAACATTTATATTGGATATAAATATTAAATTGATTCAAATGACATAAATTAAATTAATAGAAATATAATATAACTAATTTTACTTTTAAAACATTCTCAATAATTTTTTAAATGCTTTAAATGAAATGAAAATGTATAATGAAAATAAGTATTTTTCACTATTCATTGAAAAGTTTAGCTTCTATGAAAAAATCACAAGAATCTCCCTAATAAAATTTTGACATCCTAATTTCAAAAATTAATTTCTTTTTTTCAAATAAATTTACTAAAATACATTTAAAAAATTAAGTTTGTAAAATACTCCAAACAACTTTTTAGAATAATAGATTTTTAAAGTGTAAACATAGATTTAATATTACCTCTTATATATAAATAATATAAGAATAGTGTTAAACATTGGGTATAATAACAGTTTTTTAAATTTCTTTGAAATAATTAAAAAAATTAATTTTTTTTCTATTCAGTTAAAATGCGTGCATACATAGAAAAATATTTTTTCAGAAAATGATATACTTTATTTACAAATGGTTTTTATTTTCATTAATAATTAATTAGTTATAAGGCCCCGACCTTAGACATTACTTATTCATGAATTAAATTAATAATTCACATAGAGGATCTTTTCAGGTTTAGAGTTTTAGAGAATTAGGTCATTACTATTACATCTCAAAAGATTACATAGTAGACACTTCTACTAAGTTTCCATAAATTAAAAAAAACACTTAAAAAGAAACATGTCTAGTTCCATGTTTTAAATAGAATGTCTTTCCTTTATCCCACCCTTGACACTATTCATATTTAAGTCCAATGTAAAACATTTCCAAAATTTGGGATGAGTATAAAAATCCCATTAAAGGATACGCAAAAAAGGAAAACTGTTAGTTTTTCAAATCAACATGTAAACCATGAGTACTTTACCAATGTAATACATTTCACCTTTATGAAGTAGTAAAAACTCTTCACTGAATAAAAGACCATTACTTACCCTTTTGTAACCAAAAGATTACCATAAAACCCATACAAAGAACACATAACATATAAAGGTAACTTAGGACATAAACATACTTACATGGAATAACCATATGGTCGACTACCACACATACTTAATGGAATAACCATACTACTGACTTCCATACCCAATGAATTGGAGGTTATAACATAACCACCCATCCTGGTAATCACAACACCACCCGTCATATGGTCTATCACGTAACCACCCGTCAAATGTCTAAGTACAATTATAAAATCATAACACATAAAAAAATTATAAAGGAAAGAAAACATTTCCACATTTCAAGAACAATATATCACATAAATATATTGACATAACAAATAAATTACCAAAACCATTTTCAATACCAAAAAAGAGTGTATGGTATTTATTTACATTAAAAAATATAACGGCTTGTTGAGGATGCCAAAGATCAAATAATACTCATGACGGTGGAAAGGTCATTGTCACCGAGTACGTTAAAAAGAAACATACTTTTTGTCGTTTAGTAAAACAATATGTATAGAAAATATTCAATTCAAATAAAAGTATAAGTCAAAGGGGTTTATACACCATATTAAATAAATCCTTGTATTAGAACAAAAATATGCCTTAATGAAAGGAGATCGAGACGAAGTCCCTTACAAAGACAGTATTCTTGGATTAAAGATAAATCAATTACATAATTATGTGTGACAAAAGAATACACCAAATATAAGTGGATATTAAGTGTAACTAAATCAGAGGTTATTCACACATATTCATAGAATGACATATTCAAGGAGTACATGTTTATCCCAAAGAATCAAAATTAGGTTAAGAAGTTCCCTTGCAAAAATTTGACAGCCTAACGACGTCACATCAAAATTCATAAAATGAGTTGATGAGAGATAAAAAGGGGTATCTCATCACTTGGACATAACATTTATAGAAATAAGGATATATAAGAACATATCCCATCATAATAAGATTAAAAGACCTAAAAAATAAGTCTTTTAAAATGAGGAGGGTGAAAGGTTCCCTTACCGAATTGGGTAACTTCCGAAACGTACAACCCATGAGAGAATGAGTATACAACATTGATGTAAATACCCATTAATAAAAGTATATTAAACCAATAGTAGAATAATGGGCAGTACATACACCAATCAAAGGAAAATGGTGGAAAAATGTAGCATAAATCTCACAGGAATAAAAGTGAGATGAAAAATCCCTTATGAAAACTTGGCAACCTAACGACGCCACTTAAAACTTCCAAAAATGGATTTATGAGATCAAATAGGGCCTCTCATAACATGAACAAAAAAAATTACAGTATGATGAATATAAATTAACATCCCCAAACATAAGAATGATGAGCTTATAAGAAATGACATAAAATAGAGTACTTAAAAAGAACGAGAGAGGTTGGTTCCCTTACCTCATGTCTGACTTGTCTTGTTCGTTTCTTTATATTCCTGAATAATAAACTTTGTTAAATTTATAATTGATTAAGGACCTATTTTAAATATTATTATTCAGTCCATATCACATATTATAATGTTATAATAATTGGTTAATAATGTGAGTTCATATCATACGTTTTTGTCGATGTTTGGTACATGAGTCAAAAATGAACTTGTTTGAAAATGATTGTCCATGTAGTTATAATTAAATCATCTCAAGAATAGTATTAATGATTAAAATATCATATATATCTAGTAAATATTAATTTTATACTAATCCATAACATTTTGAGATAAAAAGAAAAGAAATGCACCGTTCATGGAGACGGTAGGTCGTACGTACGCATGAACGCTACTTTCATTTCTTTGTCATATTTATGGAATTAAAAATAATTGAGAGATATATGTATTATAATTACAGTATAATATATATGTTATATAGGTCACATATTTTCATTAATTTCATTCTTTATACATTCCATGTATTTCATGAACGAGTCACATCACTTGAGGGGGCGATAGTCCAAACTTCCTCATATGAAATTATCGCATTTACACAACATGAAAAGAATAATGGAATGTTTTAAATATAAAATTCAGAATAATAAAGAAATAATAAATACCATATATATCATATACAAAATATAGTGACATCATAATGGCAACTATGAAAGGTGTTAAGAGAAGATTGAACAATCATCGTTTCGTGAAGTAGAAATTCGCCATCCACAAAAACAGTATGTTCTTTAACCATTAGACAAAGGTGTGTGTAAGTGTAGCTCGAATAATTCACATAACAACATCCTAGTATATTGAAGATACTGGTTTTGTTACTAAATATAGTAATAAAAAGAGTTTAGAGGGTTGGATAAGAAAAATAAAACAAAAGAACACAATGGAAGATATTACCTTTAAATCGGGTAACTCTTTTTGATTTGAGCTCAAAGGATTCTTTGGAAAGTATTATGCCCAAAGGTAAGGCTTCAATGATGAATATAGGGATGCAGAGAGATTAAATGGGTAGGGTTTGGCCGAGCTAAAGGCTTGAGAGGTGTATGTAAGGTGGTAGAGGTGGGGGCCTTTTATAAGAGAAGAGGAGGGGAACTCTTGGAATGTTATAAAATATTACTTTATTATAAAATGGTATTCAGATTTTAAAGGTCCCAAAAGGATATATTTCAAGGATAAGGTTATAAGGTTTCTAAATCCACCCATAAAATATGTATTTGACAAGTTTAGGTATTAGAGTTTAAATTAGCTTTTCATTTTATTTAAATCGTTAAATAATGAGGTAATCGCTGCATCATCATGATGTCATATATAATTTAATTTATTTAATGTCTAAAAATTATAAAAAAACTACCATGATGTAGAAAATATTTTTATCTTTCTAATGACTATTTATAGTAAACAATATGACTTGTATAACCCCATTTAATGTTTTTTAGTAAAACAACACATGTTTGTGACATTTTAATTTTAACTTTAAATAAAAAGTTATTTATGTCATTTTCCTACCAAAGTGGCTCCATGGGGTCCCCAAGTTGAACCATTGATTGTATTGGTCAGAAATGACACATAAAAGGAGTGTAGGACATGTTTCTAGGTCATTTCATATTATTAAAACATTAGTTTTACCATAAATTACACTAATTACCTTTAATCGCGATTAATAAAACATAAAAGTTACTATTCACCAAAAATTATTTTAATCACATTGAACCAAATTTTACTTCCTAATGACAACCATGTATGTCTGATTTTTGAAAATCAAATCACAGAAGTGGTAATGTTTCATTTATATGAAAAATCAGTTTCTTTAACTACCACTTTGTGGTTTCACTATTCATCAAAAATTTATGTTTTTCAGAAAAATACCGAAAATTCACCCTAAGCTATATTTGATATTCCGAATTCAAAAATGATGACTATTTTAAAAAATTCAAAACATATAATTTTCATTAATTAATTTAATAATTAATTCCCGCTGTCAAAATAAATAACGTGTTTTTAAGAAACAATATCTATTAAAAGATTAACACTAGTTTAAGTCCAATTTCAAAGTGAAATTAATTACAATGACCACCATTGGATTAAATGGTAAAAATATATTCTAAATAAACTTTAATATCAATTAAAAATATAATCTATCCATATAAATAAATCATATTAAAATGAGGTTTTGAATTAAAATGCAACATTTTCACTAAAAATGGTCTTTATCGAAAAAATAACAAAAATTTACACAAAGTAAATTTTGATGTCAAAATTCTAAAGAAGGATTTTATTTTTTCAAATACAACATATAAAATTGTTAAAAGTATATTTAAAAAGTGGTTTCCATCAAATGGAGGTTAATCGACCTTTTAAATAATATTATAAGATTTATGCTTAAAATTGGATTCATTTGCATTTTACGCCTCTAACATTTATTGGATAAAAGTAAAAATATTTGACAAACATATATAATCATTTTGTAGTTAGTTCCGTTCTTTCCCCCCATTATAATGTCTAGGCGTTAACTACCATTTAAAATAATATTATTTTATTATTAGAGTGCAATGTATGATTTCAAAGGAACTCGTTGTCGCGTATTGGGTACGCAATCGAGCATAACGTTCCCTTTAAAGTAATATTAATATTTTATTCACAAATATGGATAAATATAAAAATGTCATATTCTTTATTTACCTTGGGTGTTACATTAGTCAATAAAGAATTAATTTTATATAAACATGAAAAGAATATATTATCATAAAACAGTTTATCCTATTCATACCCTCTCTTCTAATGACTAATCGATAACTATCTTAATAAATAATAATATTTTAATAGTATGTTGTGTTTTGTTAAAGTGTGATGTTGTGTGTAGCATAATCTTTCAACTAAGATAAAATTATTTGATTTTTTTTGAAAAATCATGGGGGGTTACATTCTATCCTTTTAAAAATATTTCATCCTTATAATTTGAATTGGTGCTCAAAGGTTTTGACATTTTAAAATTCATTTATGGAAAACATACATCATAAAAAGAAAAAAGAAAACTTCCTCCTGATAAGTGGGAAACTAAACTCCCAAGGGAAACTTCAATAATAGATAAATAAGTTTCAAAATAGAAAAAAATTAAGGGTAAGTGATGATATAGAAATATATGAAAAGAATAAATTATTATAAAGAGTGATATAGACCATTAATCATAATAAATTAAATGATTTTATAAAAAGAAACGACCATGAAGCCATAAATATTCGATGAGTTAAATGGAAATTTGTTCATCATAAATGAAGGTAATAGGGTAATTTTTTTTATTAAAGTTGATTAATTTTCATAAGAATATATACATACATTATTTCATTCCCATTAATAACCACAATCTAATCATTTGGTTGTGCTTCGATCAATTTCTCACTCCATCTCTTACTCTTAGAGATTAATTTTTCATACCTGAATCACTAATAGATAATAATATTTATAAAATAATGATAATTAATTATTTATATATATATTTAGTATCTAAATAAATGGTTTTCCAATGTTATCCAATGTTATCGAATATTCATAAATATTTATATAGTGAAATAATAATTTAATCTCAAAAACCTAATAATGTGTTTTACATAAATTATTCCATAAATAGTTTACCATATAACCTATATAAAATTAAATATTTAAAAATAAGTTCACTAAAATTAAGAAAATCATACTATCATTGTAACACCCCATTATTTCATAGTGTGTTATTTCTTCAAAATAATTCAATAACTTGTACTACACGCAACACCGAGTTCAAGCACACCATGACTTATCAAACAAGCCGTTCAAAAGAGGTTATGAATAGTATTAACTAAATTTTAAACATTATATAATCTATATAATTTTAGAATCCATATTATGAGTTTCTTGGACACAATGTAAGAACAAATTCATTTTTTCAGATAAAAGAAGTATTTTACAAAAAATGAACTTTTACCAACTTTTAATAGTGAAACCCATTTTTTAAACCCAATATTTTAGAATTTTATATATTAAATATCAATAAATAAATTTTTTATTTAGAATGGGGACACAAAAAATTTACATTGTAACACCCCAAGCTTCCACGGTATGCTTCTCTTTGAATAATACAGTAGCGTGTGTTGTACGCAACTTTGAGTTCTAACACACACTACAACCAATAAAACTAGCCGTTATGAAAAGTAATACCAAATTTTTAAAATTTTATAAATTTTATCTCTCAAAATTTACTTCATTTTTGGATTCGGAATATTGAATTTATCCTAGGGTGAATTTTTGGATCTTTTCGGATAACTTTTATATTTCGATGAATAGTGAAAATTACTAAATTTTAATTAAAAACATCTTTTTTAATCGAAATAATTTATATTGACAAATTATTAATTTCAGTGGTTTTAAATTATATTTGGAATATATTTTTACCATTGAATACAATTTTGGTCATTGTACATAATTTTACAATTAAACCGGATATAAACAAGTGTCAATCTTTTGATAGTTATTATCTTTTAAAAACATGCTTTTTGTTTTAACAATGGGAATTAATTTTAAATTAATTCCTGACACTTATATGTTTTGAATTTGGAAAAATGGATTCAATATTTGGAATTAGGATTTCCAAAATTTTCAAATAGTTAACTTTTATTTTTAGACATTTTGAATAATTTCTTTGGTAAATATTTTATTTACCGTGGTTAAAGGGTAAATCTGGTAAATAAAGGATAAAAAATAATATTATAATAATAATAAATTACAATAAAACGTGTCCTAACCTTATTTTTGGATACATGTCCGAACATGGGAATCTTTGGGTCTATTTTTGGTACCCCATGGATCCACTTTTAAGTGATAATGACACTTTATATTAATTAAGTTAAAATAAATACAAAAATGACATAAGCATATATCTTCTAGAAAAACATTTTTTACATAGGGTTATATATGTTTGATTTTCGATTATAAATATTAATTATAAAGATAATAGTATTTCCTACATAATGATATTTTATTTATAATTTTTAGACAATAAAAAATTTAATTTATTTATGATACAATGATGATGCAGTAATTACCATAATAGTGAAACATTTAACAAATTGATATTATAAATACCCAAATAAATATAATTTGAGACCTTTTATGAAATAAAATAATTTTATAGGTTAATATGACATGTTAGAAATTATATAAGTAACTTTTTTCGAAGTAATCTTTCTGTTATGATTTTAAAAAAAATCAATTTTCGAAATAGTATCAAAATTGACATAAAAGAGTTTTTAAAACAAATATTATATTATTAATTGATATTCAATTTCTAAAAATATAAGGTTCGGACAAGATACTTATATCATTGTAGGTTTATCATTAATGGACCACATGGGGGTCTCTTGGATGTATATAGTAAGTTTATTAACCATATAATATAAATATAAAAAGAGACATTATAAAAGTGAAACTAATTAACTAAGAGTTAATACTTAAGGATAAGGTTAATATATTGACCCAAACCTGTCTAAATTCTATTGGTTGAGTGGTTTTCAATCCATCCCCACCATAAACATTAAATAATCCACTTTTTAGCCATTATAAATCGAATATGAATTTATTATAAAATAATATTTCTATCTTTTACAAAGGTGCCCCTCACCCCTCTTATAAAAGGGAACTCCCCCTTCTCATTAATTCACACCATCGAAGACTTTTGGTTTGGAAAACTCTGACAAAACACTCTCTCAACTTCCCTCACTTCATCCTAGAGGCTTTAATTTAGTCATAAATCCAACCTATGGAGCCCTTTTGATCAAATCAAAAGGAAGGACCCGAAGAAGAGGTAATGATTTCACCACCACTTTTCAAGTTTCTTTCTTCTTCCACTTCTTCTATATTTGTTATTAACATTCTAAAATAATAACTCCAGTATATTATATATATTTTTATGTTATTATAAACATTTTACAACCATATTTCAGTATTCTATCCATCCTTTTAATGACATGTCACCATACGTACGTATGTACGGCTTATCGTCTCCACGTCGTGGTGTAATTGTTATTCAAAACATTATTATTTGGATGGTTATAATAATGATGTGTAATTCATGTAAATAATAAATATAACATGATAATGATTCTGTATATATGATATACCATCCAATTAAATATTATTTTAATATCAAAAGAATGATAATGTCCCTTGTGCTTTCATACGGACTACCGTCTTCACGAATGCGACGAGATTCATTCTCCATCGTATCCATTCAAGTCTTATTATCATTTTATGATTAATAATAGTATCTAAGGACTTGATATAATTTTTTATATGATTAAGATACAACCTATCCATGAAAAACACAGCTTATGTAACAAAACATATAAAAGTAAACGAGAAAGTTAACACCGGAAACAACGATAATACTAAGATATTAATAACAAATCAATGTTAAAAGATCATATATGATATAAAATGAATGTATATGATTCTTCTATAATTAAATAACAATTATTTCACCATTATACAGGAGGTTAACCTACCCTCAACCAAGGAAAAGTACAAGGTAAGGGTTAATTATACAATCTCTTTGTTATCTGAGTTTGTTTATACGTAATTATCTACTGGGATATCTTTATCATAAACATCCATGTTCCATAAAAATGTATTTAAACATTTTTAATATTTACTATAAAATTGGTTAAAGTCATTTATTCCCTTATGTGTTTTGAAAGGAATCCTTCTGTTGTTTTCCAATCAAGGTACTTTTTAACCTTTTCGACAAATTTAAGGTAAAAATGTATTTTTAAACATATACGGCGGGTGCAGTTATTTTCCGCCGTTATAAAATTGTTAAAGATTCCCTTACAAGCTTATAAGAATATTTTCAAAGAAAACGTATTATTTTATAAATATATGACTCTTAAATGATTTCAAAATAAAAAGAGATATTTCTCTAAAAAGAGTTTTGATTTCATCTATGTCAACATCCTTTGATGGATTTTATGATTATTTGAAGATGTTTTATTATGATACAAAAGTTCAATATTGTATTAGAGGTTTTGTGATATGTTTGACTGTGGATGTGTTATTTTTATACCATTCATGGTCTATAGATGAAGTATTTACATTTCATATGCTAGTTTTAATACGAATGTTTATGTTATGTTTAAACATTTTCATATGAGGAATGCATTGGACATAATATGTGACAGGTGGAGCCCGCTATAGCTCCTCGATGCATCGGTAGGTCTCATGAGAAAAACTAGTGTCTTGACACAAGGCCTTGGCAAAATCTTATTTGTAGTCTTGGCATGAGGCCTTGGCTATATGGTTATGACAGTCTGACATTATACATTCCATCATTATGAAAGTGTTTATTGATATTGCATGTGATTATTCGATTAGTAGAATATCCATGGGAATAAGTAAATGAAATTATTTCATTTTCTTTTTTCCATATTATGTTGAAGTTCAAGTTTAAAAGTATTTTGTTTTAGTTATACATTTCCTTAAATGTTTATTCCTATTCATGAATGTTTCCGCTATATTGTTATCCATACTGGGCATTTGAGCTCACCACTTTTCTATGTTTTATTTTTCCCAATATTTGAAGAAGTAATTTATTAATGACCTGTAGGGATAGTATGAGGGGATAAGAGCGTGGACTATGGAGACTATATTATTGTAGTTTTCATTTTATGATGTAATGTAAACATTATTAATGTATCTAGTTATTTCAAGGCTACTAAACTAATTGGTCTTTCGAGACTTGATATTTCTTGTGATCATGCGAATGTTATGTAATAATACACTGACTCTGGGTAACTGGGGTCCGAGCGTTACAATCATTAACTCCCATATACCTCTCAATTGTCACATACCAAATATGTGAATACCTTGGTCATATATTCTCCTAAAACATGGTTCAAACCAGAATTGCCATAAAACCATAATGAAAACATACGTGTTTAATCATTGCATGAATAAAACCATTGATTATTGAAATTATTCCATAAATAAATCATTTATGTAATATCCATTAGTGATAACATAAAACATGTTGTTGTAAAATCATTAATCAGTTCCAAGGTCATCAATACTTTCAAATTTTCATTATTCATATTTGTTAGCACCTTATTCCAACATCATTATCTCTACATCATGACCAATATAATAGTTATATTACCTTAATCTTGTGTTTTATATAAAAAATCACATTTTAATTAAATTACATTTCTTTGTCATTAATAATATTAAATATATTCATGAAAATCCTTAATTAAAAAATTATACTGAACAATCCTTCAATATTTATTTATTCGAATAACATAATTCTTGAATTCTAATACATAATCACATTAAATAACCAAATTCTTTATTAAAAAATAAATATGGATTAATCATATGAGTATATAATATATATTTATTATAAAATTAAATAATAATAATTTCGTAAATGTCATGACTCGACCCACCAGCACCAGACTGGCCGGCTGAAGGATGAGCCACAACTACCCCATGTCTGCCTCCATATGAAAAGGGATGATGAAAATAACTAAAAGGAATAAATAATATGAGAGTCTATTTCATTATGTACTTTTTTTCATGCACACCCAACCAAATCCTTACAGCAGTGAAAAGGAATATAAATAAAGGATAATAACAACTAGAGTAATGACCATGCATGTAAAAATCATATCAGGGGATACAAAATAATGATACAGTACAATCCAAAAAGTAATGGGAAAAATTACATTCCCTACTAGAAAAGATGTCTCGAATATACAATAAATGAAATCCTAAATGCTGAGAGATCCTGGCTCCCGATCATCATGCCTTGATTTCCGTACATGGTCAAACACACCAGAGTATCCTTGTGATCCTATGAAATTATCACCGACCTATCTATAATCTTCATATGACATGAGACAAGTGGGAAATGACCATGAATTGGTGAGTGCATAAATTTCTAGTATGATTCCCTAATAATTGGATGGGGAACAATAAGATACATGATATAAGCACACAACAGAAACCCAGAACAAGAGATGAACTAACTCCAATACACAAAAAATATATATGTTTGTGTGATAATAAAAAAAATCTAGGATGAAAGAGAAAGGGGAACTCCATCTCACATCCTAAACCATGTTAATTAGACTACCAAAAGATCTAGAAAGGTACACTAATGATGCTCATAATCTCGTGTGTCTATCCAAAGAAGTATCCATGTGTATCTACACCTCTCCACTATGTCTCACATTTGAGGGGGCACGATCTCTAGGTATATGACCCATTACCTATTAAAATAATAAGTTTCCACTCAATTGATAAATAATACAATACCTAAATCCACATGATGGTGCCACTCAGTAGATAGAGGACACATTACTTGAATCCATAGGAGGGAGACACCAAGTAAATAGAGGACCCATTCCAGGTCACTAGAGGAGGTTTCCACTTAGTAGATTGAGGACCCATTCCATGAATCCATAGGAAGGATCCACTAATTATATAGAGTACCCAAGACCTTATTATACAGGACGATGCAACTCAATAGATAGATGATATATTCCCTGACTCCACAAGAGGGTGACACTCAGTAGACAAATAACTCATGCCCTAACTCATCATGATGGTTCCACTCAGTAGATAGAGGACCCATTCCTTAAATACAAAGGAGGGTTCCAATAAATATATAGAGGACCCATTCCCTAACTATATAGGAGGGCTCCACTCAGTAGAGAGAGCACTCATTCAATGACTCCATGGGAGGGTGTTGGTCTTCGATGATCTTTCTCAGTCCCTATCATTGTCGAACACCACCAAAAGAGGATTCACACTCATAAAACCTCACATTGCATATAAAAGTCTATGAACAAGGGAACCATCAAATTACACATGAAATAAAATTTGTATTGGAAACTCACATACCAATATACGAGTCCAAATTAATGATATATGAGAGGTAGAAGTTTCCCCAAAAGGAAGTACATGGTGTTTAAGGGGGTCCATATGATATATAGACCCACTCTTTTTCCTAACCATGTCCTTTAAATTACATGTAATTCTAGAAATATATCCTTACATGGTATGTGAGGGTTCTACATGATGTGTCTCGACCACATTGGGCTGATATATGTTCTCTTGAGCGTGCTCATGTACTTTGGCCATGTGCGGGTACACAGTGTGTGCCTGACCTTTCCCGTCTCTGCGTACTCTCAGTGTACACTCTAAGAAGTTAGCACTAGTTTCCATGGAATGTGGGGGGTCCAAAACATAATTTGATACAAGTGATCACCACAAACCCTACCATTTCATATTTATGAAGAACATGTCGTGTGTTCTTCTAAACTACACGATGTATAGTCTCAATTTCTGCAGAAACATTGGATCTCCATGTGTTTCTCCAAATCCACCTTTTCCACATGTAATATGCCCAATTCCATCCTAAATCTCACCAAAATAAATGATAATTATGTAGGACATAGATATATTTGCCTCTGGTGAATAAAAATTGGGATTTTAATGCTCCCCTAGAAGCCACCATGTTACTCATGCACTTCCTGTGACACTTCCTCCTCCAATTTGGATAACGGATCTATGAATCCATCACCAACACTTACAGTCCTCATTGATTAACCCTAAACAATCCATTGTTTTTTTTGTGTTCATATCCACTACAATTATGAGAGTCATATCATTCTTGGACAACCCAAAAGTAGGTGAATTGTTACCCCATGCTCCAACAATAAATAATGTGAAGAACAGGTGGGAGAAAGGAATAAAAAAATGTGATAAGGTAGATAACCAAATTATTTCTCTAATGATCACATAATTAGGTTTAGGTAGGGTTGATTTCATAAAATATTCAAGAAATAAATTAAATGAATAATTTAAATCATTACACAGTATGATGAAAATAACGAAATTAAACTGAGATCATAGAATAACATATTAGATAATTCTCAATTTTTTAAATAAAAGTGAAAACCAATATTTATGAGCCCTAAATTGATGTTGGATTTATCATTGGTAAAGAACATGTTTTCTAATAACAGGGGAGAAATATTTCATTTACTGCACCTCTATTCACATTGATTTAGATAACGATCATCATTTGATCTCAATCCACAAAGGAAGAATGACAGAATACTCCTATTTATAATACCATGGTTATGTAGTTAACCCTATAGATTTTACATAAAATCATATATATATAAGGAATACGTTTGAATTATTTTGATGAATTAAATAAATAACTTAATTAATAAATTAATTAAATAAATGTACCTACCAACAACTAATTTATCCAAATTTATGGTGCTAACTAATCTTAGGTCCCAATTATAGTAAATTCCATGCTATAATTTTAATCATGGTATCATGTTATTAATTAGAAACAATATTTAGAATATATTCTAAAATTTCTAAAAAATATATGCATGCAATATAAAATATATAAAATATTTTTATTAAATGAAAACCTGGAGCACCAGGTCTTGTAACCATGTGTCATCTCAATTCCTGACTATGAAAAGTTACTTTATATCATTTAAAGTATTACAAGTCTAGAAAACGGTCTCCAAAACATTTCCCCCTTCATTATTATCACTCTCAAAAATAATAAACTATGAAAAAAAGTGGGGATATTGATCTCGTATATGGATCTCTTGCTTGGAGGAGATCTACTACGTGGTTTTATACTGTTATAACACAGAAACCAAGTGAATAGTCTGTCTATGCGAGATCCTCTCCTAAATATCCTCAATCTCTATTGGGTGATTTTTTGTGGTAGGTCTATCCTCGATTCCCATCACACCCCAGTCAACTATGTGTGTAGGATCATGCACGTATCTTATCTTCCGTGAATCATGGAAGACTTCATGAACCTACTCTAATTGTGGGTGTAAGATGAGGTGTTAGGAAACCTCCCCAATTTTTTACAAGATCCCAAATGATCTGAGGAACCTTAGGGATAGATTCCTTCCCAAAAATAATCTCTTTAACCCTCATCATGGTGAGACTCTCAAGAGAACATGGTCTCCATAAACAATCTCCAAGGTCCTATGATGCCAATACACAAATGATTTTGACCTTCTATGATCTATCCTCATCTGCACATGGATCATCTAGAACATCAACAAAATCACTTTCACCATATATAGTCTAATAGGGGATTCCTCACCAATCTCAATCCAAAAAAAGGGTCACCTATAGGGTCTCCCATATAGTTCCTATAATGGTTCCATGTTGATAGTAGGTTGTTATCTATTATTAAAAGAAAACTCCACCAAGGTAAGTGAATCTCCCACCTATGACTAATGTCTAACATGAACTCCCTCAAATTATCCCCCTCCACCTAGATAACATTCTTGGTCTTCCATTATGTCAGGGGGTGAAGGGTTGTAATCATCCTCATATGGTTCCCAAACACATCCTATAGGCCTCTACACAACTGCATTATGAACCATGAATCATGGTTAGTGACATTAATCATGGGAACCCCTTGAAGGAGTAAGATATCCCGCATGTAAAACTTCCCCAAACTATCCACTGAACTCTTCTCCCTGATAGTAAGGAAGTGAGCCAACAAAAAAATTGGCATGTAATCACCCATATGGAATCATGGACTCTTTCTATTTGTGGAATAATTGTCACAAATTCCATCAATATGCAGTCCCATTTGAACTCTAGTATCTCAATAGCTTTCAATAAACCTCCCAAATCCGTATGTTCAACCTTCACCTACTATCAGGTGAGGATCCAAAAGAAAAAATTAGCCATGCTCCACCTCATGAAAACCCACCAAAACTACCACTAATTGTATTGATATATCTTCCCTACACCATTATATAAAACCATATGAGATGTGTGAAACTCCCTCCTCTCACCTTGGGACCATAACCCCCATCCATCCTTGGAAGAAGATGACACGGTTCCCTTAAATAGAAAATCAATTTGGTGATTATCCTAAGTATATATAGCCACATAAGACCTCATAGTGTCTTTCTTCCAATAGATAATCCTTAAAATGATGAAAAAGAGGAGGATTCAATACCATTGAATGAATAAAAACCGCACCCTCCTCATTTAGGGTTAGCGTTATGGAATGCAAATTCTCATACGCCACCTCCACTATGAGAGGAAGAGACGTACTGCTAAGGGTATCTACCACTATGTTTTCCTTCTAAAAAGTATATACTATATAAAAGTCCCACTCCGGAAGGAACTCCATATAGAACCACGATCTTAGGTTTAGGTCTCTATACACGACGACATAATAGATAATCTTCCTATCCAAGTAAAAAAAACAAATCACTCTCCCAAAAAATGTTTCCTCCAAATCCTATGAGTGAAGACCAATACTACCAATTCTAGGTCATGATACACATAGTTCAGCTCAGGGGTACTCAACCACATCAACTCATATTTGATAATTTCCAACATCTACATCAACATACGACCAAGCCATCATTTAGAGGCACTATAATACACTACGTACACTACAACCTCGTATATTATTTTCAAAACATGAGAACACGTTAGGCTCATCCTCAAATCCTCAAAGGATATTTTAAACTACTTAGAATAGGTAAACGAGTACACATTCCATGTAAGGGTGTTCAAAAGGGATTTAATCATAGATAAGTCCCCCCAAACTTCCTCTAGTACCTCACTAAGCCATGAAAACTCTTCACCCCTACCATGATCTTTGGTAGATACCAAGAAATCACTGCATAAATCTTCACTGGGTCATTAAATAATCATTTCTAAAAAATTCGATGCCCTAAAAAGTGATCCTCATGGATCAATAACTATAACTTCAACAACCTACCATAAAGAAGGTTCTACATAAGAAATTCTAGGTCCATTATCAAGTGTTATACATGATCCTCCTCTAATATTGAGTATATGAGTATGTGTTCAATGAAGACAATAACAAATTAGTCCAGTCTCGGCAAGAATATCTAGTTCATCAGAAACATAAACATAATGGGGGAATTCCTCAGGCAGAATGGAATCACTAGGAAGTCATAGTGTCTATAGCGATATCAGAATGCTATCTTTGGAATATCAACCATGAAAAACCTCAACTAGTAGTAGTCGGACCTATGATCTATATTCAAGAACCATCTATCACATCACAACTAATCAAATAGGTCATTAATCCCAAAAAAATGTTAATTTTAGTTTATCATGGTCTGGTTTAGGTGATGATAATCAATACAATTCCATAATATCCCATCCACTTTTTTCAGAATATCATTGAAGCTTTCTAGAGGGACACACTAGGTATGATGATATCCTTTTCTTTAGGGTCTTACAACTACAATAACAACTCATGAATCTTGGTAGGGGTCATACTATGTGCTTCATACAATATCAGAGTAGTCATTTGGTGCATGTCCCTAAAAAATCCATCTCCAACCTTGGAGGTAGCTCCGAAATGCCCTAAGGGAAGGTTCCCATATGAACATCTGATAATGAAAGAATATATATGCTAAAAATTCCCACTATTCCAATGGTCAATATTGAAAAATAATGGGTGATGGGATGCATATTCCTAATCAGATGTCCCAGATGATCTGTCATGAGATCTCTATCACCCACAATGGATAACAATGTTCCATCTGTCAGAAGGAATCTAGATCATCTTTAGTGAAAATAGCTCTAGTCTTGGACCATAGAAAACAATTACATAAAAAAGTTGAAGTTATGTGGCCTAATCATGTGAGATAATTTATCCAATAATAATCTCTCTTTACTAAAAGATAAATCGCTCTTCTGAATGGTAAATGATATCGAAGATGCGTCCCCTATAGGAACCTCAAAGAAATACTGTTAAGATTAAGTCTCAATTGGGATCCCTATCTCTTGAATGAAGAATAAATAGATAAAGGAATAATAAAAATTATGTATACTATTAATAAATCAATATTATAATAAACATAGTTTTACCTCTAACCATCTTGTGTGTTTTTGGGTAATATACCTCTGTAGCCTGCAACTACCCACAACCCCAACCGTTAGCTCCTAGACCTTGTTGTGGGATACCCGGTGGTGGTGGTGGAAGTATCTTATAACATCATCCACCACCCAAAGAACCTCCTCCTAGATCCCCAACTTCTAATCTTCTAGACCTTCCTCCTTAGGGTGTCTCCCTAGGCATGTCATGGAGAACAATGATAACAACACTACCTATGATGTGGAATTCCATCCAATATTTTTTTATCTCCTTAGAACCTTTGTTTAGGAAATCATTTACCATGTATCCTCAACCATGAAATTCATATAAACTCACATTTTATGTCATTTCTAGTCATCTATGTGGTTCATTTACCACATGACCACGTTCCTGGTTATGGTCCTGAGAATATCTCATGTGTTGAGATCCTACCGAATAGCGCCTGCTAGCTGTTGTAGATGACTCAAACCTGTAATTCCCACTAATATATCCAGATGAACAGGGTCCCTTTCATAATATGATCAACATAACCAATTACCACTCTAAAACTCCATCATATATGGGAATGCACATGGGTACCACGCAGGCACAAAAGACACTACAGAGACCATGCTCAAACTTCTATGCCTAGAATTAAGAATTTGGAATCATGTTATGGGTTTAAGGAGTGAGGTTAGTGACCCTAATAGTATACTCAGAAACTATCATCCCTCTTGGATAAATCTCCAAAATATACTGAATCTTAACTGAGCACATATATGAGAAGTTATACACCTCATGAAACAACTATTTGAAGTCCAACCACGATAGTGTCATCTCATAACGCGTTTCTATAACTAGAATCCATAAGTTCCCATATCAATATTAGAAAAAATAGAAACCAATGAAAAATTGGTCTTTAGGATTCTATTATGTTTGAAAACTATAATCACTAACTTTATACAAACCTTCTCTACATGGGGATCTAGCTCACCATGTAAACTCAGTGTCCTCTAGGGTTGGAAATCGTAGAGTGTCCTAATCCTGTATGAATTATCTACTTGCTACCATAATATAATATGCTACATGATATGTGGGGGTGATTCTACCTAACTTCTTAGAGGAAATATATCACATGATGTCCCCTAAACTAAGGTCCCATCACCAATCAAATATTTATTATCATCCTCAATCAGTAACTTGGATGTCTACATTCACAGAGGTATCTTGAAAATTTAAATCAAGACATTGTATGGTCAAATTAGAATATATATATATACAAATATATGGGGGATATCATATAATAAATATATTCAAAATACTCAATCTTATATGATGTATGTACCAATGTTCTCCATAATCAATATCATGGTATTCCGAGTCCATACGAAGGTAGTCATAGTCTCGATGAATGGATATGATAGAAGTTTCACCAATATTGGTTTCCCTAGCCTGAAAAACACATTCGTTACACATTGACATAATTTATTAAAGTTAACAACTAAAAATCCTAAGGGTAAATAAATCTATACATTTTCATGAGGTCTAACAACTTCTGATAACAATATTTCATGACCTGAACCACTAGGGGCCATCCAACCGGGAGAAGTAAAATCTAGAACTACCCCATGCCTGCATCCAAAGGCTATGGCTGGAAAGAGGTGTCTGAAGTCATAATAAAAATGGGAGACCTTTTCCTAATGTACCTATAAGTATATATAAAACAATCACCATGAATTAGTGTAGATGAATAAAAATTCAATATAGTATTAACTAGAGTAATTACGATGAATTAAACAATACACTAAGGGAATAAAAAAGAGTTCAATATTGAAATTGTAAATGAAAAGGGGTAAAATAAATGCCCAACCCAAAAATATGTCCCAAAAAGAAAATAACTAGAAAATTAAACACTAAGAGATCCTAACTCTATATCTTCAATCCCTCACCATTGTACATGGTCAGATTCTCCTAGGTATCCCTCTGATCCTCTAAAATCACCTTCGAACTGGACATTGTCTGTTCATGACATGAGACATGTGGGAAAGTCCCATCCAAGGGTGATTATATATATACCAGGCTGGAGACCCCAAAAACTTAAGTGGGGGATTAGAGACACGATAAAAAAAATAATATCAACCCATAACAAGAGGGGAAAGAACTAAAATACATATATAACACATATATATCATGACAAAAAGAATCCTATATGAGAGAGAAAGGGGATCTCCATCTCACATCCCAACCAAGGTTGATGAGCCTTCCAACATTTTGAAAAAGGTCTACAAATGATGCCCAACTTCTTCTATGTTAGTTTATAGAAGTATCCATGCGGAGAGACAACTTAGTATTATGACGTGAAATTTAGGGGACACAATATCTAGGTATAGGAACCATATCATAGTAAAATATTAGGGTTCCATTCAATAGGTAGATGATCTGTTACCTAACTCCACCAAAGGGATCCACTAAGTAGATAGAGGACCCATGCCCTGAATCTGAAGGAGGGTTCCACTCAGTTGATAGTGGACCCATGCGTTGTAACCATAAGAGAGTTCCATAAGTAAATAGAGAACCCTTTTCCAGACTCTGTGTGAGGGTTCCAATCTGACTCTATAGGAGGGTTCCACTCTATAGATAGCGGACCCATGTCTTGACTCTGTCGATGGTGCCACTCTATAGATATAGGAACCATGACATGACTCCTCAAGTGGGTTCTAATAAGTAGATAGAGTAACCTTCCCATAACCCCATAGTTAGGTTCCACTCAGTAGATAGAGGACCCATTCCCTGACCCTATTGAAGGGTTCCACTCTCCAATGATCACACCCAGTCGCTGTCATCGTGGAGCTCCTCTTAAGGAAGTTTCACTCCCCAAACGCCTTGAAATGTATCTCGAAGTCTACTATGAAGGAAAACAATACATTATAAATATAAAAATACGCATAAGGGGATACTCACAAGCCAAAATATATGTCCAATCAAATGATATATAAGAGGTATATGTTCCATAAAAAGGAATTATACGGCATGTGGACCTGCTCATTTTCATGGTCGTGTCCTCACTAGTACACAACTCACTGTCCATGTAGCCTTACATGGTATATGAAGGGAATATTTTTAATTTCTATAAAACCTAGCTTAGATCCATGTTATCCTTTCCATTCTACTATACTCTATCCCTGTGTGAGTATACAACATGTTCCAAACTGTTATTTGGTCCTTGCACTCTCAGAGTAAACTCAGATCCATTAGCACTGGGTCACATTGTGTGTGGGGGTCCCATATAGTGTGTGATACTTCTGATCACCTAAAAACCCTATCACCATGGATTTACAAAGAACACCAAGTGTATTCTTATAAACTACATGGAGTGTAGTAGGGATTTCTATTGATACTCTGGATCTCTATTCAATTCTCTATATGAACCTTTACCGCATCAAATATTCCTAATTCGGTGATTAATGTTTGCAAAACCAAGGATAAAAATACCGACTATCAATTTTTTTCCTTCCAGTGGCCATAAATTATTATTTCAATTCTCCAATCGAAGCAAACACATACCTCACACTCATCCAATTAAACTGCCTCATTTTCTTTATATCTTGATCTATGAGGCAATCACTGATACCCAAAATCCTTACCAATTTACCCTTGGAGACTGATAGTTCTTGATCAATGATGAAGAACACAAAGAACGGGTGGGATAAGAGAACCACATCAAAATTGATAATTTTTTTGGCTAGGAATTCCTGTACAACGATCAATGAATTGGGGATTGTAAGATTCTATTTCGTGGAATAACTATGAAATAAATTGAATGAATAATTTATTTCATTAAAGGAGCTCATAAAAATGATGAAACTAAACATATATTAAATAATAACATATTTGATCATGATAAATATTTTAATCAAGGTAGGAATCCACAATTAATAATACCAACCATGCGATTATATTTCTATTTAGATAACAACATGTTTTACAATAATGGGGGAGATCCATTGCTTTCGTTTCAACTTAATTCATCATGATCTAGATGTCAATCATCATCTGATCTCAATCTTCCAATGAATAATGATGAAACTGCTCTCTCAAAGGTTCTAGGTTTATACAATAACCCTATATATTCTTTATAACAAAATATATAGAGGAAATATGTTTTATTCCATTTAATGAATAAATTAAATAAATAAATGAATGAATTCACTAATTTTACCCTCCAATAGAAACTTTATCTGAATGTCCGACACTGACCAATATTTGGTTACGCCGAGGGTAAATCTCATATTCCATATTCAACCATAGTATATGATTTTAGATTATAAACACAATTTAGGAGATATTTCATCATTTCTAAAAAACTATGAGTGTGTGATTTAAAATACATTTAATATTTTTCTGAAATTAATTTTGGGAACACCGGGCCTCAGAATCACACATTGTCTAACCACCATTATCTGAAAATATTTTTGGAATATTTGAATGTCTTACAAGGAGTAAATTGGGTTTCCATAATAAAATTAATCAACATAAATTTAATTTTTCATCTTACATTTAAAATAAACTATATTGTTAGAACTTACCTTAAATTTTATATTTCATTCTTAATCTCTTCATCATGAGATACATTACCATTACCCATAAAATCATGATAATTTTCCCCATGAAATTTCCCCCTAGGTCATAGATTTTCACAATTCACAAAAAAAAACACTATTAAAAAATTTAATCATTGAGGATACCATAAAGATACCGTTATTCTAATATATTTTGTTAACAAATTTTTTCATATTTTATCAGAAATTACTTACCACGTTCCCTTTATCTCCAAACATTAAGAATATTATTGTTCCTTTCAGATATTCCTTGGAGTTATTGGTGAACCATTCTCAAAATATATGAAACTTGATATTAATTCCTCCTTGGTCTCCACCACCTGAACTCTTAATAAAATATATCATTATCTTCAATGATGAGTCCAAGAGTTGGTTAAGGTTCAATTTTTTGTTAATATATCATGACAACTATTTAAGAATAATCATAATATACTTTACCACAGTCATCATCCAATCAATTTTCTCATCAAAAAACTGATTATTGAATTCAATGATGATTCAATTCCATCTGGCTCCTATTATAGTCTAAAAACAAAAATAATAGTGTGAGGAAGAATATTCATTGAGGAAAACCACATAATGATGAAAGATCACTTATAGGATGGATAAATCATGAAACCTTATTTTCAATATATTACACATTGTGTTTAACCTTATTCATTAATTTTCATCATCTATTAAAATATTTCATGTTGTTTCATAAAGGTTTTCTAAATTTACAAATAATATCCACTGTGAGTGTCAAACCAGTTTCACAGTAAGGATCGTTTTTATAAAATAGGTGATGATTATGTATATCTCAATGCAACCATTTTGGTGTTATTAACACAATAAATAACTATTCTAGAGACACATCCAATTATAGTATCCGGAAAGAGATTTTATTTTATAGAAACCACTCAATATTTATTTCACTAATATTCCAATATATTTTATTATATATAAAATTATCGTCATACTTATCCATAGACATATAACAATAGATCTAACTAATGTTCTATCATCCTAGTTTTTAAAGGTTCACTAAACCTATCCACTGATACCAACTATAAAATACTAGAATTATATCTAGAGTACTATAATTAATAACTATGAGGGAAATCAATGGAAAGATACACCTATGGGATGGGACACACCACCATCCCCAATGGAAAACCATTCCCAATAAATCCCTTCGGAGAAGAGCCATATTTCATATAGCACTCACACATGATAGTTCCAATGGATTAGATTATTTCCTCATATCTGACACCAAATTTAGAGACCCAAACTTCTCATATGTAAATATTAAAATTTTCCAGATAAATATTAATTATATAACATAATTTACAACACTTTAATAATTTAGGCCTAGTTTCTCTAGGAACATGGTCACATAAACAATGGGTCCATAAGTGAGCTAAACCATCTCCCACTATATTCTTTATAAATATCTCCATTCTTAGACATATCATTCATTATATAATATATCATATAACATTAATAATTACCCAATAATTTGGAGGGAGATATAGGTCCTACCCATCAAAAAAATAAAAATTACCAATACATGTGAGATAAGATGATAAAACATTAATCATATCATAACCCAAGAAATTAAATGTGTTTCATAAAAAATTTCATCATTTCATAACTCATGAAAAAGAAAAGGGTTTTATAAAAATAATTTGTTCATAAACATAATCCATCTATATAATCTATAATGATGGTATCCTTAGTTATATCAGTAGTTGATATTAAAAAACATCCAAGGGTTCCATCTAAAATGGAGAATTATTTTTTTAAGAAAAAGGAACTCTTAACATTTTTATGGAAAATAAAATTTCATTGAAAATAACATTCCTAAAACTTGAAATTAATAATATATTGTGAAAATTATTTTCATCAAAAATAAAATTTAAAAAATATAAAGGAATATTTAGAAATAATTTAAATCATTTCTTAAGGTAGATAACTTTTCTAATTTGATTTTCTTAAAACATAAATCATTTTAAAAATAAAATTCTATGAAAATAATATTTGACACATATATATGAATGTTTAAAAAATTTACTAATCATGAAGGTGGGAAATTTAGTACACATTAAAAAATATTCCTTTTATATTTTTACAGAAATATAAATGGGAATTTTTTTAAATGACATGATGATAACTAATAAAATTTTTTATAAAAAATTAAAACAAGGAAAATATTACTATAAAAATCATATATTAAAATTAAAATAATTGTTAAATAATTTTTTATAGAACATGGATATTGAAGGAAAAAAGATTTTCGGTCAAAGAAAAAATAAAGCCAGTTTTCATTAAAAAGTTCTTATAGAATCCTAGGTTTGTAAAGGGAGGAAAATGAAGGGAAATATGTAATATAATTAAATATCAAGAGTATAAGAAGTTTATGTTTTTTTTGAGAGATAGATCATAGTATTTTATCATTTGAATCATAAACATAAATAATCTAGATAATCAATGAGATTGTATCATAAAGCCCTTACCACTTTGGTCACCTTAAATCATAAGAACCATAAAGGAATGACATTCAATGAAACCAAAAATATATTTAAAATTAATATATTATATATATTAAATGAAAAATGGGCTGTATATACACCTCATAAAATAATATAGGTGCATATCATAACATATGTCCCAAATAAGACAAAGGTAAAAAAATACCTTACCGCTTTGGTAATATCTTTAATATTACGACCAATTAAAGAATAAAATCAATTGAAACATTAATTGTCCTGAAAATAAAAATATTTTTGATATATCATTTCAAAGGTATAGTAAATACACAACACAAAATAAATGAGTGCTGAATAGGGAATATGTCCCCTAGAAATGAATGAGAGACTACAAATCCCTTACCATGAGTCTCGAATTCCATCGTTGACATTCAAAACTATTGTTTAATTAATATAGTTTTATTATAAATATATTACAAAAACATAAATATATATTTATATATCATAGAATATATTATTTACTTATTCCTTTTATTACCCATTAATTAATAACTCATTGTTAAAATCACATTCCCACTAACAACTACTTTGTATTTCAAGTATATTTTGATCTAGTATTTTTTATTATTTTACATAAATATTTGTTCCATAATATATATATTCTAAAAATGACATAAATATCATATGTATTGTATATATATGTATCTATAGTAATCTATACATGTTAGATATAGAAAATAAAATACACCTTTCATGGAGATAGTAGGCTAAATGTATGCTTGAATGTTGTTTCCATTTTTTAATGAATTGAATAAAATTAAGTTATATAATAATTCACCTATATAGGATCATTATTTTTTTCATGTATATCACATATTTTTTAATCTATTCTTGTTACCTTCCATGCAATGTGTTATTGAAAGAAGAATAACACCATTTCTTGAGACAGTAGTCCACTGTACACATTAGAAACATTATCATTTCCCCCATCAAATGGAAAGTAGAAATTAAATGGGATATCATAATTAAATAAGTATAATTATGTTAAAAATATTATATATATTAATTTATTCTATCCTTATTACCATACTTAAAAATTATAAATTAAAAACACATCGCATTGGTTTGCGAGGAGGTAGTCTGTCGTACACATAAGAAACATTATTGTATTCCAACGGGTTTGAAGGTAAGAAATAATACATGATATTATAATTAAAGAGATAGAATAATATTATAAATATAATATATAAAATTTAATTTAATAATTATATCAATATGTGATAGGTGGTGATGGAAAAAAATAACATCAGCTTGTGATGGGGTTGTCTGTCGTGCACAGGATTGATGGTTCATTTTCCATTTAATGGAAGATGATAATGATATAAGTTTTGAAATTAACATAATAACTTATCAATATATTCTATGTAATGGTGTATTTATATAATATTAATTTAACACTATTTTAATGAGTTAGAAAACAAGATATAATAAAACACAAAGTTTAAAACCACTCCTCTTCTTCCAACATCCTCATTAGGTTGAAACTAAATCCTTAAAAGATTATCTTTCTGATATCATAGTGGACACTAGGATGTGTGGAAGGATTTAAGGAAGATATTTGGTGAGGTATTGGTAGATACAATATGTTTTGGATGTGTTAAGAGGAAAAGGGAGTGGGTGGAGTTTTATAAGTGGGGGAGACGATACACATGGAATGTCTAAAAAAATAACATTTACCAATGTTTATTAGATTCCAAAAGGATCCAAAAATAGGTAATTATAGAACCTTAAAGGATATAAGGTCAAAATATTTCTATTAAATGGGTTCTAGGCATGTATATATGTCATTTTAGAAATTTTATTTTTAGTTTAACTCTCGGTAAACCCCATTTCACCTTAACAACAATAATTAGTTTTTTCTATTTTTAAAATTAATTTTTACCAAATTAAATTTTAACATATTATATAATATAAATAATTATTTTTAAAAATATTTAATCCATATTTCAATATTACATTCTAATAATTGGAAATAGTTTCTTTAGAATTAAACCTACAGATGAGATTAGAAAGTGATTTTCTAAAGAGAAAATGTTCAAAAGATTATTTTTTTAAAAACAATTCAAAATTAAATTTATTAAAATGAAGTATATTTTATTAATAGATATATTATTGAACTTATTTTTCTTTTAAAAGCATCCTAATATAATTTCTTATAATTTTAAATTCATTAAAAGAAATTGTTTTTTTAATTAAAATCATTATTTTTCACTAATCATCGAAATATTTATCTTCCCAGAAAATTATCAAAAAACACATTAATATAATATTGAAATTATTTTTTCAAAAATGAAATTTTATTTTATCAAATAAATTTTATAAAAGTAACAAAAACTAATTTTAAAATAATTTATTAATTGTGACAAACCATATTTTAAAAAATTTCGTTTTTATGCTTAAAATTTGATATATTCTTATTTCTTTTATATAAAACCCATAAGATTAATTTTTAACATTGGATTGAATATATAATATATAATTTCCATTAATATTAGTATCTTTAAGTTATTTGATTAATATTTTTTTGAAAAACATGTTTTTGTGTAGAAAAATTGTTTTTAAGAAAAAGATTTCCATTATTTTCAAATGGTTCTTATTTTAACTTCTAATTAAATGGAAAACGAAGAATAAGTTTTATATAAATTTTTGAACTATATAATTTCATAAATTAGTTAATTTTATTAATACCTACTATTCCAATGGATAAGATATAACTACCCGATTAAATGATAATGTTTTAATTGTATGTTGTGTTTCGTTAAAACATGGTGTTTCAAGTAGCACAAGATGTCAATTAAGTTAAAATTATTTTTTAAAAATGTTTCATTGAATGTCAAGGTGTTAAATCATAACACAGGGATAAGGAAAAAATGGGTGACCTAAAATGATTAGTATGTTTAAACATCATAAATTATAATTTAATTTCATTACTGAGAATAAGATTAGTATAAGGTTATGATGTGATAATTAATGTGAATGTGCATAAAATAAGTCTATTAATACCCATAAAAAATGAAATCATTATATATGTTACATATAATAAAGAATTAATATATTTAATAGTCATATAATGAAACAGTCATGAGGCATGTGATGTCAGACTTAATCAAATATACCATTAAAAACTCATAGCATGTATAAAGAAAAAATGTTCATATCTTGAAACATCGTTATAATACCACACATAAAAATCCATCTTACAAACAGATTAACCTACCTTGTAAATTCCAATAATCACTTATGAAAATCCTATAATTTGGGGACACTATGTATTTACCAAATGTATTAGAGGGCTATAATAGAGCCACCCATCTATAATTTTTAATGTACCTACCCCTCTTTGGTTTATGACTAAACCACCCACCATTTTTAATATAATATAACCACCCATAAATCATATATTCTTATGTCTATTGACCATAAAATTATTAAAAAAATAAGAAGTATGCACTTTTTAATATAATAATTACTATTATTCTTTCATAGTATGATTTACCCATGAAAAAGATTCTATTTCCATGAAAATATATTTGATGAAATCATAATTCATTAAAACAAATAATAATAATGGTATAATTACAACATATCCTAGATGTAGCATATGTAAAATCAAACTTTTTCTCTATTTATTAATTTAAATACAATTATAAGGAAATTAAAAACATTCTTGAAGTAAATACCCTTACCACATTGAAAAATAATTTTAAAATCTAAAAATTTCAATAATATTTGGAATTTTTTTATAAAAATATAGTTGGAAACATTCAATGGTTGAATCAAATAAGAAATATTCATGATGTAATGAAATCGTATCTAAACTCTATATGTTAAATATGAAACATTCCACTAAAAAATGGTTAAGGATAGTCCAAATATGTCATAAAAAATGTTAAAAAATAATTTTTATGAACTTCATAAATAAAGTCAATGAAACTTGAAAATGACCACAAGAAATAAATTATGTGTAAATAATAACAATAAAGAAGATATTTTAGAAAAATTATATCTATAAGATAAATATTTCTAATCTAAAAGAATATAAAATATCGGTATCACTTGAAAATAACATTCTATATGTTTCATTAAACAATATGTGAGGCAATGAAAACTAAACATGTAAAAAAATTCATAACCAGGGTAGAAGAAAAAATATATTGTCCATGAGAAGAGAGAATATGATCCCTCTCAATGGAACATTGAACAAAAAAAACTCTATAAATAATATGATATTATATCATAAAAATACATACCATTTTGGTAACTCTTTAATCATTATCTTATGAAAAAAATAACATTAACTATAACATTAAACACCAAGAATTTAATGATATCCTTAATATATAATTTAATTTGGTATAATATATAACTCATAAATAGATTATATGTTCAAAATATGAAAATATGTCCCAGAGAAAGAAAATTTGTGATGAATTACCATTAAAAATATCATATAATTATATTCTAAAATAATAAATTGTGAGATTATAAATATAAATCATAAATAAAAAAAACTAGTGTAAATACATTATAAATAAAAAAATTCGTTTCACACGTAATTGTGGAAAAATATAATCAATGGGGAAGTGATATAACCAAATGAAAGGAAATTTACATTAGAAACCCCATACCCTGACTCCCAGCTCACAATGTATATTGTCCAACTACTCATTAAGAAAATTATATTAATTATTTAATAATAATTTAAATGTTTTTACCTTATCAATAAACAAATTAATTTATTTATTTCAATAAAATTATTAGTTAAATAATCATTTAAGTCCACGTCATTCGTTTTGAGGACATTATTCCCATAATTGAAAAACAAATTCGACTGGTTTAACATCATCAAAGGGGTCAATATTATATCATAATAATAATAATAATCATAAAATAATAATTATCTTTATTCATTAATTATAATTTTATAACCATCTATGTAATGTGGTTATGAAAAACTACTTACGTTATAATCATGGAGATGGTAGGCCATATGTATGCCTATGTAATGCTTCCATATTTTAGTGAACATGAGGGAATGAGTGAAATTTTCCTTTTAGTAGAAAAAAATATTTTTTATCATAAATATTATATTATTACATTAAATATAATAATATATACCATCCATGTTAGGAGTTGATGAAAAATGAATCACATCATTGCATGTAAGTTATAATCCACACATACACACGAATGATGTTCACATTTTTAAATGGATGGAATATTAATAAAATAGATTATATATTAAATTAAATTAATCGAAAATATTACATTAATATCATATATATATATATATATATAATCCTTTATTACAACTATCTATGGGAGGTGGTGATGAAAAATGATCAGTTCAGATGGTGGTTATATGATGTAAACATAAATGATGACTTTATTTACTATTATAAGATGGCAGGGATAGATAAATGTTATGAAATAACTATAATAAAATATTAAAATAAGGGAGATACTGATTTTATTATATAAAATGGTTAGAAGTGTCTTTATGGAGGTAGAAGAATAAATAATGATAAAACATTCGGTTAAATATTACACCTATTATTTAGAAAAAAATCCTCTTTTTACACCTTACTCCCTCAAATGTAGGTATCATTACCAAACTAGTAGATATAGGATTTGTATAGGGATGTAAGGAAGTGATTTGGGTATGTATTTTAAAATAAAATTGGAACTTAATGTGTATAGAGGAGAGGATATGGGGTGTCCTATAAATGTGGGAGAGGAAACACTTTGATTTTTTCAAAACATTAAAATATATTAATGTTTTATACAATACAAATGACTCAAAAAGAGACCATTTATGAATATTTAAATGATCTATTGTCTATATAAGGATTTTTAATAATATTTATACACTTGTTGAGGTTATTTAAACTGTTATCAGTTTAGTTTATCACCTGATAAACCTATGTTAACCTTAACCATGGTAATAGATTGTTACAAGTTTTACTATTAATTATGGAAAAAAATTAATTTGATCTTAATAACCAATATATATTAATCTAATTAAAAATATTTAATCCATTATTTCAAATTTATTAATTGTTTTTTACTAAATTTCATTTAAAATTAATCCCCCAAAACACAATGAAAAGCTGTTTTCTAGAAAAAATGTTATGTTAAGTATAAAAGGTTCTTAAACAAAAATAAATAATAAAATTTATTCACTTAAACTGATAAATATTATTCATAATATATTAAACTTATCTCAAATTTATTTAATTTTAATGAAAAACTGAACTTTGTAAAATCGTAAAATAAAAGGACATTTTTTTAGTAAATATCGTATTTTTAAATATTCCTTTAAAAAAATAATATTTTAAGGGAAAATCATAAAATTCACCCTAGGATACTTTTATATTTTATTTTAAAAATTATATCATTTTAAATAAATAAATTTCAAAAAGTGTAAAAAATAGTTATAATATTCACTCACAAAAAACAATTAAAACCATTTTTTTGAGAAAATATATTTTTAATGTATGAAATAACATTACAAACAATTTTGTGTTTATTTTCAAATAAATAATCAATATATTTTTATTTATTTAGACAATATTATATATATATATATTAAAATATGTTTACTCCTATACATATCATTTATTTCAACAACTACTTTATAATAGTTATACTAAAAATAATATTAATTAGGGGATCCTTTAATCTCTTTGATGCATGTTGAATACACTATTGAAAAAGTTTTTCTTTAAATGTTTTTAGTGTTACATTATTCATCAATATAATAAATCTAATCCATGTAATTTTAGCATGATCTCAATAATCAAGGGATTAAAAATTGAAAATAACTTTTTTGAAAACCCCCCTTTGTAAAAAGGATTAATAAAGATTCTTTTTTATAAAAGGGAAAGTGAAATATGAAGTTTCTCTAGAATAAACCATGACTAGGATCCAAAATAGGACCCCATTCTTGGGATTTAAAAATATGGATATAGAGGATAAATCTAATGTATAAATAATGAAATTTTATAGAGAATATAGTCATAAGAAAGTTAAGGACCACAAAACGATAAATAAAAAGGGTTTATGAAGACTATCAATTCATCATAGGTGAATGTAAATTGGATAACATTTTTATTTCAAGTTCATATTCCGAGAGTTGATAAATTATATTATCATATTGATCAAGAACATTAGGATATATTCATACATTATTTCTTTAAATCCATAAATGTAATTAAATCCTTTGAATGTGTGTCTCAGTAGGTTTTCACCTTAATCTCATCTTTTACTCTGAATAATGATTAAAAATATTTAATTTATGATGATCTATAATAAAATAATGATTGAAAATTAAGTATATAAAAAGTAATTAAAGTTTTTCTACCAATCATTACAAAAAAACTTATTATGACAAGGTAAGATAATAACTAAAATGAATAAATATTCATCCAAATAAATAATGAATTAATTTTAAAAATTGAACAATAATACCCAAATATCAAATTAAATCATTCTAATAATAATAAACCAGATATATAAAATAAATTCAATATATAAATATTAACCTTAATGGTTATCATATAACATACATCTTACATCACTAGAATGAAATAATACTTATCCAAATGAATCCTCTATCTTAAATCACATGAATCACTTAAGGGATTATTTTACATCATCCTAATAAAATAAGTCCAAAAATATAATTAGTCACTTTAAAATACCATTACATAAACCCATAAAAAGCGGTGTATATTCCATTGAACATAAAATGAACCTTAATCTTTTAAACCCATGATGGTATCTACAACTACTATGTTAAACTCACATGAAATCTTAATAATCTCCAATATTACCTAAACCCTACTATGATATATCCTATAATAGCCTAAAATACATAATACTAAATATATTTTTATAAACATAAACATTAAAATTATAGATTTTATATCATTAATCATGACCCATTTTTATCCATCCAAAACATACAACATCAAATGAAAATATTTTATAACTTACATACACAACTGCCTTTTAGGTCTATAGTTTTAGGCAATTATGAAAAACTCTTACACGAAAATACGAATTTCATTATGAAATCAATTTTCCAACTATACTTATATTTTCTAATTTCACAACATTCCATAACATCTCAAATAAAATTATCCAAAAATAAAACCCTAATATCTATAACATACTTAAAAATTTTGTTCATAACGTTTGGAAAATAATAATATAATAAGGGTGTAAAAAATGTTTTGTATGTGTAAAAATATACATTAACAATTTAATGTCATTAGTGAGCATAAAATGTTAATAAGGGTAGGAATAAAAGACAAATTTTCATGAGTATAAAAATGATAAATCATAAAAATCAAAATTTCGATAATTAAAAATCTGACAAGACATAATGATTTAACAAAAGAAATATTTATACGAATAAATAATCACAATCCATATGATATCATTCATGATCAAACATACCCTTAAAACTCATAGATGGCATAACAAAAATGTGTTAGTATCTTGGAATATCATTATAATTTCATTCATACAAATAAATCATGAAAAGTAAATAACCAACCCAGTATATTCCAATAATTTATTAGGATAAAAACATAACTATTTAACTCTATCTATTTACCAAATGAATTGGAGGGCTATAACGTACCCACCCTTACATAGATTATAATGTAACCACCCATCCATGGATTATAAAGGAACAAAAAAACCTTGGTTTATAATGAAACAACCCATATATTATCAATACATATGTCCTTGTACTATAGAATGATAATTTTATTGAAACATTCACATTTTAACATAACAATAACCATTACTCTATCATATATTTATTTACCCACGAAAAAGAAGTACGTTCTAGGAAAATATAGTGTTTATAATCATAATCCACCTAGAGAAATAATATTAATGGTATCATTACAATATATAACTAGTGTAGCATAATTAAAATCTATGTTTTTCTATTGATGAATAGAAAATACCACTAAAATATCATAAAATAAAATCATTAGGAATATACATTTTCCATATTGAATATAATTTTTAATAAATAAAAATTACTAGAATATTATGAGAATAATTTTATTTTAAAATATCCTTGGAAACATTCAAAGGATTATTAATGGAAGAAATATTCAAGATTTCATGAAAAGTAAGTAAAGCTACATATGAAAAAAATAACTTTCCTTTCACACATTTGGAAATTAAGTAAAAATGATTCCTACAAATAATTATAATATGATTAATTTTTTAATACTTAGTAAATAAATTCCATTATATATAAATAAGTTCATAAAAAATTGATTTATCATAAATAAGAACATATTTTAAATCGTTGTAGAAAAATTAAATATAGAATATAATAAATCTTGATCTAAAACAAAATAGATTATCAATATCACTTACAAAAAACTTTCTTGAGCTTAATTTAATAAAAAAGGTAGAAATGAAATTTAAACATGTATAAATTAATAAATAATTTAGAAGATTATAATATATGTTGTTTATGAAAATATTAGCATTTTATCCCTCATAAAGGAATATTTAAAATAGAAACACCTGAAAAAAGATGAGATTGAATCATAAAAAGCATTACTGTTTTGGTAATAGTTGAACCATAAGGATATGAAATAAATAGCATAAAATATAAATTTAAACACCATAGATATAAGGATATCCATTATATAAAATTTCATAGAGAATAATATAAAACCCATAGAAAAATATAGGTTTATATTATAAATATATGTTCCAAAGAAGGAAATTTGAGGTGAATAAACTTTACAATGACTATATCATTAAATTACTAATTAATCAATAGAGAGATTATCTATAATAAATTTAAATACAATTTTTTTAAATATAACATAAATTAAATAAAGGAAATCTCACACATATACATGAAAAAATATAATAAATGATGATGTTATATAACCAATGAATGGAAATTAATTAAGAAACTACATACACCATGTCTTGACTTGCTACGTACGTTCCTTAAATCCCATAAAATAAACTTATAGTAATTATAATTTTTTAATAAAATTTCAATATTTATTACCATATAAATATACCATTTAATTAATTTATTTTTATTTCATATTTAATTACTTAATCGGTTAAGTACATTTCATGTGCTATGAGGAAGTTCAGTTCATAGTTGTTAAACTATGTTCATAGGTTGACTGGGGAAAACATTTCCACTACTACATCATATCCAAAATAATAATAACAAGATAATGATATTTTTTATACATTTATTTTACTTTAAATAAATCTATGCATGATGGTAATTAAAAATTAATTTTGTTACAGGTTGTACGTACATAGGAGTAATGTTTTCATTTTTCAACAAACATGTTGGAAAGAAGGAATGTATCATTTTATCTTTCAAAATTTATTATCATATTACAAAAAATTATAAAATTATTTATTTACACATACACACACACATATATATATATATATTGTCCATGTGAGGTAGTGCTGAAAAATGAATCATATCTGTTTTTGGTGGTGGCAATCCACATGTACGCATAAACGACATTATCATTTTCAATGGATGGAATAGTAATAAAATATGAGAAATAAAACTTTCCATAATGATAATTAAATCATGAATAATATATATATATATATTCATTAAATAAATCATTTTAAATATCTTTGGGAGGCAGTGATGGAAAAATAATTCTGTGAGCCTGTGAAGAGGTAGTCTACCATTCAAATGAATGATGGTTTCATTTCTAATTAAATGAAGAGGCATATAGATTAAATTGAACAGATCAACAATAGAACATATTATTATATGGTATTATATTAAGTAAATATATCATAGTTGTAATATAATTTTTGAAAGAGGTAGAATAGGAAATAATGCTGAAACATTGGTTTAGAATCTATACCTCTTTTTTAGAAAACCTCTTTTTCTTCACACATTGACACCTCTAAGGTTGGTATTCATAATAACCAAATTTATCCAATTTGTTCGTATAAATATCAGGATTGTTTTTGGGTAGGGATTGGCCTATCTAAATAAAAATTAATGTGTGGATATTAGAGGATAATGGGATTCCTTTTACATGTTGGGTAGAGGACACACATGAATTTTTTATAATGATTAATATATATTAAAGTATTATATAAAAAAATTCCTAAAAAATGTACTAATATTAAATATGAGATGATATAGGGTTTAAATAGTTACAAAAAATCATATTTAGTCAAATATTTAGGTCATTTTGACCATTATCACGTTAGTTTAACACCATGTAAACCAATTCTCACCTCAACCATTGTAAGAGATCCTTACTATTTTTAAAATTCATTATGGCCAAAAATTAATTTAAACTTATTACCTAATATTAAATATTATTTTTTAAAATATAAAATAAATTTTATGAAATTCAATTCATATAATGGGATGAATTTAATTTAAAATTAAACTTATAAAACATGATGAAAAGTTGTTTTACAGAAAAATATATCTTTTTAAGTATAAAATAATTTTAAGAAAAAATTAGACATACAATTTATATCAATGAACTTGATTATAGTTTCTATGATATAATTATACTCATTTTAAATTTATACCATTTTAATAAAATATTTATATTTATAATTCTTGAATGGAAAAAGATATATTCAATAATAATCACAATTTTTTAATATTAATTTTAAAAATAAATATTTTCAAAAAAATAAAAAAAATCATCTCATTATATTACTGTTTTTATCATTTAAAAAATAATATCTTCTATATCAAATAATATATCTTGAATTTGATGAAATACATTATAATATTCAGTCACATAAAATAGTAAAAAATATTTTTGAAGAATTTTTTTTGAAACATAAAATGATTTTAATAAAAATTGAGTTATTATTTATTATGAATTAATTAATATATTTTTATTTATTGGAATAATTTTATATATATTAATAATACAGTTCAACCTATACATATTCTTCAATTCAATGAAAATGTTATTGAATTCATATTTAAAATAATATTATTTTGTGGTTCTTTTCAGCTCAGTGTTGTGTGTTATATATGATATTGAACAGGGTGTTATTTTAAAATATTATGGTGTTAAAATGAGTGATCAAAAATAAAAATTATATAATTCATCTAAGGAATTACTTGTACACTGAGAAAATTCTTTACAGATCTAGTTTGACTAATAAGTTATTAACATCCAAGCAGAAGGAATCATTGACTCCTATAGTAACACCGGTCCCCGTAGTCTAAACACTATACCAAAGACACCCTTAACATTACCACCCAAAATTAATAAACAAAAATTCACTTGAAAAATAACTCAAAATTCTTCCCTATATGTCATATAGATCTAATAGTGTTCTTATATTAACCAACCACACATGAACTTGCCTGGAATTGAAGTAGTCCGAGTGTTCCACACCAAGCCTACCATTAAAATATAAGGGGCTAGAGACTATTACCAAGAAGGAATATTCATACATGAGAGTTCGTAACAAATATTAAACTATAATGAATAATAAATAGTTATAAGAAATATTTTTCTGATGACCCCAATCAATATTTATATGTATATATATATATATATTTCTAATATATATAACACATCTATGGTTGAATCAATAATTATCTAATACAACCCCATATAAAAGAATCTGGAATGTAAATATACAATTGAGAATACCCCCAGGAAAAACTAGAATACAGTATGTAAATGATACTCCAGAATTCATGAACATCATATAAGTGAATACCAGAAACAGTAAACTCAACCATGCAAAATCAACCATCACAACCCATCCCCCGAGACCTATGTTGTGACTACCCCAAGCCTGCCTTCCAAAGGCCAGGGTTTGGAAACTTGCACTGAAGAAATTATTCCATAATTAGGAGACATTTTCTTGGGTACCTGTATACATGCACACACAAAAAAACACATCCTAAAGAAAATGGTTGTAAAGGTAAAACACTTCATGCAATCCACTATTTTAAACAAAACTAGAGAACAACAAAAATTATAGTACATGGTGGAAACCTGGGCCAATATACAAGACCACCAAAAGAAAAATAGAAAAAAAAGTAAAACACCAAGTCCTCGAAGCTCGTATGTTGGGAAGCCTACCCAAAGGGTAGGTGAAGGGTAGTTGTCTAAAGCTATAGAAGTAAACCCCATATATCTGGTCTCACTCAACAACACCAAGTCATGGTCATCCCTGGACTTTGTAAAATCATAGATCATCTGCACAAGACACGACATGTATGGGAAAAGACTGTGTAGGGGTGAGTAAAACAATACTCAGTAGGGGAAATTGAAACCATAAAGGTAAAGAACAAGAGAAAAAACACAAAGGAATGAAAATTCATCTCTACTCGTCTATATGACCGCACATATACCATGAAAATTTAGATATACTTGTTTTATCCACTTAGAAAACATGTGGTCCCAACCGCACAACCAGCTTCATGATTTTCATCGAAGGCTCAAGTCATAACACACAAACCAATAGATGACACTCCACGAGCTCAGCCATCCCTGATGGCACCTGTCTGAGAGTTTCACTCCATCAGGTACAATTATACCATTCTGAATGGTACATCCGAGAAAATTTACTCCATTGGGAACATTTTAATTGGTCCAACTATAGTGGTTGACACTAGAGGTCCAATCATCATAGTTATGAACCCCATACAAGACTAAGGAATCGAAAGTGGAGAGGCCCATCCTCAACACTTTACATGTATGGGGGATCCATACTCCTAACCTTCTTGTGAAACCACTATCACTTCTATAAAAAGTGTTCTGGACCTCATTCCATCTAGGGAGCACTATCTTCTATCTATGCACTATTTTCATCAAGTGGATGGGTCCACTCCTCGCTACTATGTCCGACAGCCGAGGGAGATCCATATATAATTGAGGAACCACACCCTACCCGGTAGGGGAGTACTACACAGTGACTACAAGACCTGCACCCTGGTATTTCAGGGGTGTAATACTCATGACGGATCTACACCCTGTATCGAAAGGGGCTACAACTTTGTATATCGAGGACCCACACCCTACCCAACAGGGGAGTAACACTAAGTGAATAGAGGACCCAAAAGCTGGTAATATAGATGAGTACTGACCCTGTTAGTTTGTTTTATAATGGGAACCTAAACCCTAGTACGTTAGTGGAGAACAAACCCTAGGCTAGGGGACCTACTCCCTAGCACATCATAGGAGCACTGAATCTTCCGTAGAACTACGTATGGAGGACCCGCGCCCTGGAACAACAGGAAAGCACCGAATCCTAAAATAGAGAACCTGATCCCTACCCCGTAGGGGAGTACCGACTCTATATGTGTTAGATATGGAGGAACCACACCCCATTCCAATACGGTAGTAATGACTCTAAGGGTAGAGGTCCCACTCTCTAGCATGACAGGGGTGTATCGACTCTTCCTTTATGAACTTCTATGAGAATCCACACCTTAATCCTATAGGGGAGTAACACTATCGGAGGAAACCACTCAAAGGAAAATGAACCCACCCCCAAAATGTGGGGAGTACTATCTCTACCACAGAAGAGGTATTATTAGTACCTATTCCTTGATTAATCAAAGGAGTAACCGTCCAAACATATCATCATAAGAATCAGCGTAATTATACCGAAAGTTTTCCCGTATCGAGAGATCCTACTATTCAAACCAAAAGGATATCCTCTAACTTTATCAAAAATTAACTTCGAGTATATCAAAAGGATCATCTAATCCTAAGGGTCCCAACAACATAGAAAGATCGTCAAACAGACGATCCATTTAGATGTTATGGGAATTTTTGTTAAATGGGGGCCGGTTGGTCTGGGTCTGATCTGACCCGTTCTGACTGAGATGACCCAACCTAATCGGGGTATGATCTGACTTGATCCGGATGGCCCCAGCCCACTAGGCCACGGTTCTGACCCATTGGGCTTGACTTGTTGGGTAGTGGGTCCGACCCTACTTCCGGCCCGGTCGGCCTGGCTGGGCACGACCTACCAGCACAACCCGACCCGCATCGGAGTAGGACAAATCTATTAGCACAGGCGTGGCTCTACCATATCCATCTAGAACTAGGTGGAACTAGATGGAATCACCACATTTGTCATCCAATCTTCTCATGTAGACCAGTTCATCCAGCAAGACCCCTAGCTTTACCATGGGTCTAGGTCACGCTGTGGCTTCTTTATGCGGAAGCTGCACGACGGTCTCCAATACTCCCTCTGTGGTGCGCCACCATGGCCTGCACTGCCACCTGTCACAGTCGGCCTGAAAAAATTTTCCACGGACCACCAGACATGCTTCAGTGGTTTGTTCTTCAATCCAAAGGGTGTTCTAGAACCGCTGGGTTGTGTACTTCACTGCCTGTGGCTCAAAACTCCATTGTGATCCCTTCTATCGGAAACCACTTGATTGTCGGTATCTCACATGCCACTTAATCCACCTGTCGTCGTTGTGACACCACCTTCATGATATGTCTTTCTATGATCTGCGATATCGAATCAGTGTTACACAAGGTGTACATGTGATTATCGTTCATTCATATACCCATGTAAAATTAAGAAAATGTAGGGATGAAGAGGGAAAGACCATAAGATAACAACCCAAGGAACAATATTTGATTTTTTTTCATTACTAACTCGAATCACACCCATTATAAGTATCGAGAAAGAAATAAAAATCATCCCAAAAAAACAATCAAACCATAGGTCAAACTATTCATAGGTTGATCCACATTTTCCATTTAAAACCACGAATGGGGAATGATATAACTCAAATTATAACCCCTACCTGGGTCGGATTATTCATTGGTGATGAACAACGTCACTGCATTTGTTGTTTCTTGATCCTATATTAATGGTCGTTGGTTGATCTTCATTGGTGATGATCCATTCAAAGGGGTCACAAGAGCTTCGGAGCAAAACCAGGATTGTTCCAACAATCATGCACCGTCTTCTTGGCCATTAAATGAAGAAATGCAAATCAACATTTCAGTTACGTTGATCTTATGAAGTTGTTATGATATTTCAATTAATGAAACAATGCATTTAGTTTAATTGCATTACACTTTGTTTCACTGCAAATGTTTCAAAAGTTCAAAAATAAAATAAAACCATCACTTTATTTTATTTTAACTTTTTCATAACAAGTTCCAAAACTATATTTCCCGGTCAACCCATGCTGGTCGATGTTAAGTCCCTTATTTGGTAATGTAGTTTTTCTGGATTCAATGGTGCCCTCATATTTTCAATCCGGGAACCTGTTTAGAAGTTACCAAAACTGCACACATGCACCATTTAAATTAGTTTGAAAAAAACTCAAAAACTAACTTTCACCCTCAACCCATGCTGGTCATGGTTAAGCTCTATCTAAGGGGAACAAGAACTCACAAGCTCAATGGTAATCTTAGATTTCCAATTCATGTTACCATTTATGAGTTATAAGGACTTAAAAATAATATAATTTTTTGTTAATTATTTTATTAATGGTCAAAAACTAATTTCCACTATTGGCTCATGTCGGCCAAAGTTAGGAGCTTCGTAGGAGAATCTCGCTATTTTGAGTTCAACGGTGCCCTTGGATTTTCAATCTGAGCACCAGTTCAAAAGATAAAAAAACCCTCTCACACAATTAATTAATAAATTTTAGGAAAAGAAATAAAATCCATTGTGGCCACTCCGGGTCTCAGAATTATGTGTTGTCTCAGGGCCTGGTCTCATAAAAATCCCATTTAATTTTAAAAAAAATCCATTGAATTTTAGGCCAGTACATTCTCCTCACCTTAAGACTTTTTGTCTTTGAAATGCAAAAGCCTACCCTCAAGGGAAGAAAACTGAGTTCATCCAGGGTCTCTGCACTCCATACAAGAACACACCTTGAGGAACCACTGAGGTTGACCACTCTCATGTATAGATTCTTCTAGGTCAACATTATCAAACAACAGGAACATGTCTCTTTAGCTGCAAAAACTGGTAAAAGCACTAATCACTCTAGTCTATTTGTAATCATAGGGTCTAGCGGCTCACCTCTATGCTAACCTAACTTTGATACTAACAAAAACCCAGAGTTCACATCCACAATTGGATAAACTATAAAAATACTCCACAAGAGTTATTCATTCAAGGTAGATTCTAAATTCACATGGGTATATAAGAACAAAATAGGGCTTCCCCCGACAGAACATTGGGTCTTACTAGGACCCCTATTTACAACCTCCAACGACAACATAACTTGTCGAAACTAGAACACTACCACACTCACTAGTGGTGTTACAACTGAGTAAGGATGGTAAGAAACCATATCATACTGCATAAACATCATGGGGTCTTACACTTCCACCACGGAATAATCCAAAATAAGAATCTTTGTGAGAGTCCAGCATATTCCCTCACGGTATCCCTTTCACCACAAGGAAAAACCCTTCTTTACCATCATGGATACTCCACATCCATTGCCTAATAAAGTAAATCCTGGTATTAAGTTTAGTATTCCACACCTATAATGACGTCATAAGGCATCAATTCCATGACTAAGAGATCCCAACAGCAATTATAGCCTCCAAGAGTCAGGTCACACTATCAGCGCCATTGTGTGATCAATGGGTCTATTCTAGCATAAGTCTCTAAGCACGAGGGCCAAGTCCATGGTCTAAATGGAACCTCTAAGACTCAAAAAAAACTCTTGTAAGAGTAGAATGTATATAAACTCTATGTATTTATAAAGTCATCCAAAAGAAAAGATAAAAATCGTACCTCAGAATTCTCTTGGAGCTTCTTGGTCATAAGCCAAGATTGCATGAAACTGTCCTCAACCATGTACTCTAGCTCTCTGATCCTAGTGTGGACCACCTAGGGGTGGTGGTGGCAAATATGAAAACTACCTTCCACCTCAAACTACTCGTCCAACTCCACTGCCTTTCCCACCATCTTGTGGAACTCTTTGCTCCAAGCATTGTCTCTGCCAAGGAGTCTCGTCTACTGGATCCCTCTCAGTGGCATAGTGGGTAGGAAAATATCTAGAGGAATTACCCTTGTTTTTACAAGCGTAACACTGTCTCTAATGAAGATGATGTGCTCTTTGGTGCTACTCTTGTGCCACATTTCCATATGTCTGTGTTCGGGTATGGGTATTCCTCCTAAGACAAGATCCAATTACTTTTCATCTGCTATATCTATCAGAAACCTCTACCTCATGACCTATGTTGTAGGTCATATCCATATTCTCATCTAGGTATCTCAAAACCATGAGGGATCACTCCAGCACCACATCATATGTCAGAATTCTAAGTGGTATCACTGATGCCCTGATCTCGCATCATAGTCCCTTCTTGAAGGTCTGGGCCCTGATGTAAGGGTCCCTCACCATATATGTAGAGTAGTGAGAATGATCTGTGAATCTCACTGAGTACTCTACTACCGTCATGCTACCCTACCATAGGTGCATCAATTCCTATAGATGCACAAAGAATAATGTTTCTGAAAATAACTTCTTCTTGAAGAGGCACTCAAAGTCAATCTTGGCGAGGGTCACATCGATGTACGTCTGGATCACCAAGATCCACCATCATCCCATTGATCCCCTGTATAAGGGTATGTAGATATGAAAACTATATAGTCAAGAGGTATCCTCCCTAGGTGGATGAATTGCACAACCGCCTCAAGCCAATCCTCAGCTACCTTAGGATCCGTCTCTACTTAGAACCTGGGAGGTCTCTACCTCTAGAACTAATGTAGCACACTCATCCTGTGCACATCCTCTATTGGTAGTACTGGTAGAAACTGATGATCGACGAATGGTTGCATCACCGGTGCACCACCCGAAGGTAACTCCACAGATTTAGTGCTTTGCACAGAAGCCTCAAATCGGGATGGATCATCATTATGATCACAATATAGAATCTTATATGGCTATCTTCATAGTGGAATCCTTATATATATCAAGATGAAACATAGTTAAAGAGTATATATTGAGATCTAACTCAATAAGGAAATGGAAAGCACAACAATTCCCACATGATACATGTACCCTTTATTTCCCCACAACCAGTGTTTCCGTGTACCGAGTAGGTAAACAGGTGCCCAAAATCTTGGTGTATGGATTCATCGGCCGCCACACCAACACTGGAGTCCCTGTCCTAAAATCCGAACTGAAAACACTTAACACTATTTCCCAAAATAAAAAACAACATACCCCCAGTCTTTAAGGTAGAATCGACTACCTCTGACACTAATTTTTCATGACTCTTCCCCTGGGGCTTGTGCCGTGACTACCCCAAGACCACCTCCTAATGTTCAAGGCCTGGAGACTAGAACTGAAATCATTATTCCAAAAATGAGAGACATTTTACTAAGTACATATACAAACACACATGCACACAACCACATACCAATGAAAAATGATAGAAAGGTAAAACATTGAATTAAATTATCTATGTAAAACACAACTAGATTACAATGTAAATTAATGTAAAAGGAGGAAAACCAAGCCAATATACAATCCCAATAAAAAAATAGGAAAAAAGTAAAACTCTAAGTCCTCAAAGCTCATCCATTGGGAAGATTACCTAAATGGTAGGTGGAGGGTAGCTGCCTGAAGTATTAGAAGTACACACCATCCAACTTGTCTCACTGAACACCACCAGGTCCTAGTTCTCCCTGGAATCTATCAAAGAACCAATCATCTACACAAGACACGACACGTGTGGGGAAGTCCCGTGAATGGGTGAGAAAAATGATACTTAGTAGGGGACTCTAAAACCACAAAGGTAAAGCAAAAGAGAAAAACCACAAAGGAATGCATGGTAAGCTCCACCTGGGTTAATTCCCATACATATTCCATGAAAATCTTGAAATACCCATTTCAGACACTAAGAAAACATGTGGTCCCAACCACACAACCATCTTCAGGATTTTCATCGAAGGCTCAAGTCATAACACACCAACTAAGAGATCATACTCCACGGGCTCAACCATCCCTAATGGCACCCATCAGAGAGATTCACTCCATTAGGTACTGTCCTACCATTCCGAATGGTATGACTGAGAGAAAGTGCTCAATTAGGAACATTCTACTAGGTATGACTATAGTGCCCAACACTGAAGGTCTAGTCATCCCAGTTATGCACCCAAAGAAAGACTAAGGCAACCCAAGTGGAGAGGCCTTTCCTCACCACTGTACACATAAGAGGGATCCATGATTCTAACCATCGTGTGAAACCTATATAGTTCTTATAAGGAGTGGCATGCACCTCAGTCCATCGAGGTAGAACTAGCTCATATCTAGGCATTGTTTTCATTAAGTTAATTGGCCCGCTCCTCACTATTGTGTATGACACCCAAGGGACCTCAGTCTCCAATCGAGGACCCACACCCTACCCAGTAGGGGAGTACTACTCAGTGACTAGAGGAACCATTCCTTGGTATGAAAGTGGAGTAATAATCATGAAGGGACCACGCCCTATATTGGCAGAGGAGTACAACTTAGAATAACGAGGACCCACACCCTACCTAGTATGGGAGTACCACTCAATGACAAGAGGACCCACACCTTGGTAATATAGGGGAGTACCGACTCTATAAGCCTGTTTTCTATGGGGGGACCCACACCCTAGTATGTTAGGAGAGTACCAGACCCATGATAGAGTACCCTCTCCCTAGAATGGAAGGGGAGTGCCGAATCTACTGTAGAATTGTGTAAGGAGGACACACACCCTAAAACAGAAGGGGAGTACTGAATCCTACAATAGAGGAACCACTCCCTACATGGTAGGGGAGTACATACTATATGTGTTAGATATGAAATACTCAAACCCTAGTCCAATAGGGGAGTACTGACTCCAAGGATAGTGGACCCACTCCCTGGCACGAGAGGGGAGTACCGACTCTTCCTTTGTAAAATTCTCTGAGAACCCGCGCCCTAATCCTATAGGGGAGTGACACTATAGGAGGAAACCAATAAAAATAAAATAAACTCCCACCCAAAACATGAGGAGTCCCGTCTCTACAAAATCATAGGGATAATGAGTACCCAAGCATTAATTCATCGAGGGAGTTACCATCCTAACATCTCATCATAAGAATCACCCTGGTTTTACCAAAATCATTCTCGTACGGGGAGAGCCTACTATTCAAACCAAAAAGGTTTTCCTATAACATTATAAAAAACATAATTAGAGTATATAAATGGAACTTCTAATTACAAGGGTTACAACACCACAGATGACTCATCAAACAGACACTCTATTTAGATGTTACGAGCATTTTTGTGAGACGGGAGCTGGTGGGGTCTTGGTCCGGTCCGACTCGACCTAAGCCAGTCTGGGGCCAACCGACCAGACCCAGGTCGAACATGGCCAGAACATGTTGGGACTAGCCCACCGGGCCATGTGTCCAACCCATTGGGCTTGACCTTCTGGGTAGCGGGTCCGGCCTGCTACTATCCTGGCCCACCTAGTTGGGCACTTCTCACTAGTACAACCTGGCCCACATCAGATTAGATCAACTCTATTATCCCAGACGCAACTCTACTACATCCTTCTAGCACCAGGCGGTGCCAGCTGGAGCCACCATACTTGTCAACTGGTCCAATCACATGGACTTGTTCATCCGAAAAGACTCATAGATTTGTTGTGGGTCCAGGTCATGCCACAGTTTCAGTCATGGATTATTCACACGATAGTCACACTGATGCTGTCATTGCCCCCTTCACGGCATGCCGCCCCACTGTCCAGTACACGACCAGCTCTGAAGGCATCATATAATTTTTTGTGGACCACTGGATGTGCTCTGGTGGTCCGTTCTTTGATCCAGAGGGTGTTCTGAAACCCCCATGTAGTGTTATTCACTACCTGGGGCTGAAAACTCCATTGAAATCCCTTATGCTAGAATACAGTTGATTGACAATATCTCACATGCTGCTTTGATTCACCCGCCACCCTTGTCGTTGCACCACCTTCATGCTATGTCCTTCTATGATTTTTGATATTGAATCACTGCATAGAAAGGTGGACGTGCGATGATTGTCTATTAATATCTACATAGATAACTAAGAAAATGTGGTGATGAAGAGGGAAGGACCACATGATAACAACCTGAGGAATGATCTTCAGTAATTTTTTATTACATCCTTAAATCAATCTTATTAGGCAGATCAAGAACGAAATCAGAAACATCCCACAAGAATGATTAAATAGTGGGTCAACCTTTTCATGGGTTGATCCAAATTTTTTATTTAAAACCAAGAACAGGGAAATATATAACTCAAATAACAACCCCTACCTGGGTCAGATTGTTCGTGGGTGATGAATGGTGTCACTGGGATAATTTTTCCATGATCCTTTCTTTATAGCCATTGGTTGATCATCGTTGATTATGATCCATTTGAAGGGGGTTGTTGTTCATCGTCGTCACCCACCATAGCTTCAGAGCAGAACTAGAATTGTTCCAACAATACTACATCATCTACTTTCCCATTAGAAGATGAAACACAAATCAATGTTTTGGTTACATTTCTGTTACGAAGTTGTTACACTATTTCATTTAATGAAACAATTTATTAATTTTAATTGTGTTACATTCTGTTTCTTTGAAACCGTTTAAAAAGTTCAAAAATAAATTAAAACATCCCCTTTATTTTATTTTAATTTTTTCTTAAAATTTCTGAAAAATATCTCTTCTGATTGACCTGTGCAGATCATTGTTAACTCCATTGGTAGGTAATGTCGTCATTCCAAACACAATGATTCCCTTGGATTTTCAATCCGGGAACCCTTTTAGAAGTTTCCAAACCCATTCATGAGCACCATTTTAATTCGCTAAAAAGAATCTCAAAAACTAACTTTGACCTTCAACCCGTTCTGGTTGAGGTTAAGCTCCACCTAAGGTAAAAAAGGCCTCATGAGATCAATGATACTCTCAGATTATCAATCTGAGTTACTATTTAGGTGTTATAAGGATTTTAAAATAAAATAACTATTACTTAATTATTTTATTTATGGACAAAAAATAACTTCCTTTATTGGCCCACACCAGCCAACATTAGGCCCTTTCTAGGAGAATCCCACCATTTTGAGATTAATGGTTCCCTAGAATTATTGATCTAAGAATAGTTTCAAAAGATAGAAAAAACGACTCACACATTTAATTAATAAACTTTAAAAAAAGTTCGAAAATCTATTTCGTCCACTCTAGGACTCAGAATTATGTTCCATCTCAGGGCCTCATCTTGTAAAAATCCCATTTAATTTAAATAAAAATTCCTTGGAATCCCATGCCATTACATAAATGACTGAAATTTATCATCTTGATATGATCCAAAACTCGATGTAACCAAAAGAAATACTAAATCAGGAAATATTGTCACAAACAAAAAAAAGTTTTTTATGAAGGCCTATATTCTGTTTAGTATAGACACACAAAGATGGGTTCTAAAAAATCAAAACACGTGGAATGAAAATAGGACAACATAGAAAGAAAATTATGAGGCATATATATTGATAAATCCTAATGAAATACATATATTCACTAAACACTAGAGAAATATATAAAATAGAATACTATTAATCATCTTAGTATAAATTAATGGATTTTCATATATTAAAAGTGTCCATATATACCAAAAAAATAATAGACTCATAATCCTATAGAAGATAGAATGATTTAAAGTCATATCATGAATGATACCATACATTCTTGAAATATTAAAAACGCATCTACACCAAAAAAATTCATATCCATATGTAGTTAGCCCTTTAATCTCCAAAAATACTTCATTAGATAACATTATGGAGCCAAACCATTCAAAGAAGTATTAATCAGTTAATGGGTGTACCAATACCTAAGTGAGAAAAACCAATATCCATTCATTTAAGGAAACACCAACCTCTATAGGTAGAGGACCCACACCATTGACTCATTATACCAACACGATGGTCACAAACATTACATGTAGTTAGGGGGACTAAACATTTATCATAATCAAGGGGGTACTAAAGATATGTAAGGTTAGAGGACCTAAACAATGATGATAGGTGTCTTCAACCCCTAAACTTGTGGTATGATTACCTACAACACAATACTTTTAGGGTACCAAAACCTTATCATAGAAATAACTATATGGATTACAATTCTCATTATAACCTCAAAATATTATGACATGTTCCCATATAATGTCAAAAAATACTAGGAAAAATTATTTATGAAGGATTCCCATGAAAATAAACTATATATTGAAAAAAATACACTTCTTTATAATGCATGTAAAATTTCATAAAATTGAAAAATAATATATCTAATTCATATACCCAAGAGTGGATATATGGTATTTACCTTCAAATACCTAGCATGTTATCTAAACTAACACTAAAAATTTTTTATTCCTAAAAATTAACTATGACCCAGTTGATGATATCCACTTTTTATTAAAGGATACCTACATAGAATGTATCTATAATGTAAATGGGATATATGACCCATGTGTTTTTTAAGATTTTATCTTATATATTGGGACTCATTTCATTCTGATTTACACAATGTGTGGTCTTGTGAAACATTGAATATGGGGATTTTGAGGTCATTTAATTCTATTAACCAAACCAATATCATATCCATTATAAATAATAGAAATATACTTCATTATATATGTTTTTAGGTCCAATTTTCTAGAAAACATGTACATCATATTTTTAGTACCCCCAATTTTGGGTAGATAACCCCATCTCCTTGTGTTTTTTAACTGGTATGTCTTTAATAGAGAGTTTCCATAAAATAAAGAGTTTTCATAAAATAGAGAGTTTCCATAAAGTTTTATGTTTCCATAAAAAATTTGTTTCTATAAAAAGGTTAATGGTTAAGGATGAGAGAGTTTGGGGGATTTATAAGGAGTTTTGGGACTAAAAGGAAGGTCGCAAGATCCATACACGGTTGGCCCAAACCGTGCTGTCAAACCTTGGGCAGAGGTCAAATCTAGATCCTATTTTCTAGGAGCTTACTCATTTTTTCTCTATATATGTCTTTCTTGCTTCAAAATGCTTCTATTTTGAGATTAATCTGCAAAGAAGGCTGTATAACCCTCCCCATATGAGTTGGAGCCAATCCAAAACCTTCCCTTGGTGATTTCGAGTCGATTCTTGAGGTATGTCACCAATCTTTTCGGATTTGTCATGTTTTCATAGATATGCTTAGATCTACTTCTTTGGTCTCCATTATTTCTCAGATCTGAACCTATAGTGGGTAGATCTACGTTTTTGGATGAAAAATAATTCAATGTTGAGTTGTGATCTTTCTACGATAAGATAACTAAGGCCGTTCTTGGAGAATCGACCTGTTCTCTTGTGCGTTATTCGTCTGTCGTCAAAGTTTCATCAAAACCTTCAAGGTAGGGGCTTCAATCTCCTATCATCTTTCTAGAATTAATTGTAATAGATTCAAATTAGTTTATTTATTGTGAAATTCCTGAAAAAATCATCATTTGGGATTATGTTTTTTGGGAAATTGCGTGATCTAGGTGACTAGTGGTGCAAAAGGGGGTTTAGTTTCATGAATTTAAAATGATGATTTTAAATTATTGATTTTATAGATTTTCTAAATAGTTGATGAAAATTATATTTTCAATAGAAATTATTTTTAATAAAAATGTAGTTTTATTGAAATGGGTTGGAATTGAAATGGTTTGGCATTGAAATGGTTTTAACAGAAGTGGTTTTCAATAAAAAAGTATTTTATTGAAAGGGTTTTTTTGGCATGATTATTTAGAATATGTGGTGTGTTTTCACGTTTCATATATGGGTTTTGGTTGAAATATGATTTTGTGCTCAGTTCCAATGGTTTAATGACACATGGGAATTTCATACATAGGGCTTGGTTGAAATACGACATTGTGCTCGGTGCCAAAGGATTAATGGAATATGGGAAACAATTACCATGTGAAAACATGGTATATTGAAGAGAAACTGTTCATGAGTATGTATCTATCATAATGTAGCATGCATGGTTGGTTTCATGTATTTGAGGAATGGTTGGGTATACTGATAAAGGGATATTTCAAAATCCTTGTAATTATTATTTAGTTATTTTTCTGGAAAAATATATTGCTGGGAAAATTGGTTTTAATTTCACTTTTATGATTTTTGTAATGAATGGTTTTGGAAACTTGTTTATATTTAATTATAAACTTTTTTTTTGAGATTTTTGTTATATAAACCATTTTATATAATTTTTTATAACTCATCTATCCTAGGGGCATGCATAGGGAAGTCATTATATAAAACCTAGGGAGTTTTATACTCACCCATACTTCGGAAATTTGGTGCTTTTGTAGATTCTATCTTCCAGGACAAGGGATAAGGTACTGTTTCACACATGTTTAGAACTACCTCATGATGTTTGATATGTTCAGATATTTTGGAGCTTGGAGCATGTGGATCCTGGAGTCTTGAAGTCTTTATAGAGTCTTGTGTAGTCAATCTGCTGTGTACTTTGATACTTGGATATTCTTATGATTTTGCTTGCATTGATTTGATTTTGAGATAAATGAAGTTGATGAGTTGTCTTCCATTTGTTCATGCATCATATAGTGAATGTTTGGTTATGGTTGGTAGGTTTATTGGTTTATTTCTTAAAGGTTAAATTGTCCCCCACTTGTATTTGAAACCCTTCAGCATTTATTGCTAGGATTTGGTGTCTTAGGGATGCCACTTAAGGCCTAGTAATGACTCGTTGTAATTTCAATCCTATGATAATTTCTTGGTCATTACAAATGGTATCATCTTGTTCGGTCCTTACATAACAAGTTTTCATCTATGTTCCTAGTTTTGGAGATGAAATCCCATCTTGTCTATTCCTTGGGTGGGAATCATAGAAAGGAGTAGGATTTTCAGAACATGATATGTATAGAATAAAAGGACTTAGCTAACCATTTTATGCTGAACATCAAGTTACCAGAGAGTTGGGTAAATAATAGTTTGGAGACACTTCTAGAATTTTGAAATCTCCATGTCAAGGGTTTATCCAATGAGACGAGCATGAAATGAATTGTAGAGGAATGAAATCCAACTAGGAGTGCATACATCATTTCGAATAATGATTCATGTTGTGAAAAAAAGAAGTGTTAATTTTTGAAAATGAGTGGAATTGGGTTTCAAATGAAAGATTTTGATAAAGTGAATGCTTATCGTACTTTGAAAATGGTTTAATTTTCAAAAGTGTGTGAAGTGTTTTAAAAAATGGTTGAACATGGGAAAAATGTTTTTTTAGAAAATAGTGTTGTGGTAGTTTATGTGATAGAATTTGAAATGAAAATAAAATAGTTTCTAGACAGTGAAATTAATGAAGTTTGTTGTTATTTTAAAAAATGGCACCTCATAGGTTTCATCGAAACCAACCTGAAGAAGCTGAAGATAATGTGGTTGCACCTAAACCACATGTAAACTAAGAGCTGATTCAGAGTATTGTCCATGATTTTCATGGTGTGGACATAGGGAACTAGAGGAATGAGCCATGACATGTGGATCATACCATCCAGTTCATGAAGCTGAATCCACCTAATTTTTAGGGTGATTCTGAACCCGAGAAGGCAGAGGTGTGGATATGTAGGAGAATCATATCTTTGACTTCATCAGCACACCAGTAAAGCTAAATGTCAAACTAGTGACACATATGCTCGAGGATTTTTTATGTCAGTGGTGGGGTTTAGCGGTGCAGGATAAATTGGATGAAGGAATTACATGGGAGGATTTTGAGGAATTGTTCAACAAACAACTCTATCCTAACATGTTCAAGTTCCATAAAACAATGTACTTCATTATCCGGAAACAAGATAGACTCTCTTTCACAAAGTATGAATCTAAGTTCATGAACTTAGTACTCTTTGCACCAGAAGTTGCGCCAAGTGCCTCTTTGAAGTCACGCATCTTCGAATCAGGGCTATGACAGGAGATTCAATCAAAGATTGCAGTACTTTGTATTACAGATTATGAAGAGATGATGAACAATGTGACTGTGGATGAATGTGATATCATAGGATCTATGGGAGGAGGAATGATGATACCTACAAGAAATAGTGGGAACTCAACCATTGGGAACAAGCAGAAAAGGGACACCTATTTCCAAGGTGCAAGTGGAAATCAGAACTAGACAACTAGATCAGTAAACATTGCTCCATGACACAATTGAAAAGTATATTGTTTTCGATGGGGTTCACTTGACAACATAAATTGATATTGTATGACACAACCTAGAGCATTTCATAATTACAACAATATGGGACATCTTCAGTGCTATTGTCACAGTGCTCCAATGTTAGGTGCTCAAGACACTTCTCAGGTGTCACAATCATCGTATGCTTCGATTGGACGAGGACAAAAGAATCAGACTCATCATAAGAGTAGAGCTAGCCATTTTGATTCTAGAAATACCATGACTCCTCAACCAGGGAAACCTCATCAAGGAAACAAGGAGAACAATGTAGTGTAGAAACAATTGTATAGATTCGATCAGATGACTATTGATGATCAGGCTGAACCATATATAGTGAGAGGTATGATTCATTTGAATTCAACCTTTGTTAATGTTTTGTTTGATACTATTGAGTCACATTCCTTCATTGATTCTCATGATGTTTACTTACTATGTTTAAAACTAGAAACGATTCCTTCTGTTTTGAAACTGCAAACTCTTCTCGGTGAAACAGAATGTCAAGCCTTTGTGTGTAGAGCATGTGTAATAACTATTGATGGAGATGGGATAAAATGGGACTTCTTGATGTTGGATATGGATGTCTAGGATTTAGTCCTAGGTATGGATTGTCTGAAAATGTTCAAGGATCAAATAGATTATTATAGGAGAATAGTTAGTTTCATGATTGAGAATGACATCGAGCATCTCTTTAGAGGAGAGAGGATTGTAAATAAGGGTTAAAAGACATTTTTTTCACCAATGGTGGGAAAAATATCTTACCAATTGGAATCATTTACTTTGGCGTCAATGGAAGAGATTAAGGAAAACAGTTTTCCAGCTGTTGTGGATCAATTTATAGATGAATTTCCCAAGAACTTCTCAGTGTCACTACCTCTATGGGAAGTGGAGTTTACAGTTGATCCCCTTTTGAGGACCAATCCAATTTCCCTTCCATCATATAGAATGTCACTAATAAAGTTACAAGAATGTAATTTTAAGTTAGGGGAGATGGAAAGCAAGTGTTTCATTCGACCAAGTACTTCTCCAGGGGTAGCACCAGTTTTGTTCTTAAAGAAGGGAGATGGAACTCTTCAACTGTGTGTTTATTATCACAAGATTAACCAAGTTACGATAAAGAAAAGATATCCAATTACACAAATTGATGATCTTTTTGATTAATTAAGGGGAGATCAGTGGTTCTCTAATATTGACATGCTATCAGGATATCACCATTTGGTCATTCAGAAAGTGGAAATTCCAAATACAGCTTTTAGAAGTAGATATGGCCACTATGAATATATAGTCATTCCATTTAGTCTAATGAATGCACGAGTGGTATTTAAGGAATTGATGAATTGGATATTTCAAAAATATCTAGATACTCTTTTTGTGGTGTTTGTGGATTACATTTAGGTCTATTCAACGAAAAGAGCTGATCATGAGGTGCACATAGAAGCAGTGTTACAAATCCTGAGAGATCATCATTTGTATGCCAAATTATCAAAGTGTGATTTTTTGATATAAGAATTTCATTTTATTGGACATTTCATTTCTGATAAAGTCATTTTTTTATCCTAAAAAGATAGAATATGTTATCTCTTGGAAACCAACAAAGAATGTTTTCGAGATATGAAGTTTTCTGGGTCTAGCTGGTTACTACCAATACTTTGGCCATGATTTCTCACGACTAGATTCACTAATGAAATCTATGACAAAGAAAAAATGCTCCATTACAATGGATGGAGGAATGTCAGAAGTAATTCCAAGAACTAAAAGTTCAGCTTACATTGACACCTATCTTGATCTTGCTAGAATTAGGACAAGGGTATGTGGTGTATTGTGATGCTTTAGGATCGGGGTTGGGCTGTGTTCTCATGAAAATAGATCATATGGTTGCTTATAGTTCAAGGCGGATGAGGGTGCATGAGAATAATTACCCAAAACATGATATGGAGTTAGTTTTAGTCCTCCATGGTTTGAAAACATGGAGATAATTTCTATTTTGTGAGAAATTTATTGTGCTTACGGATCAAAAAATCATGAAACACATTTTCTCACAGCGAGATTTGAATCTGAGGAAAAGGAGATTGATGGAGTATCTCAAAATGTTTGACTTTGACATGATGTACACACTGGGGAAAGGAAATTTGGTGGTGGATGCATTGAGTAGAATGTCATATGTTCAGTTGGGGAAAGAAGCTTCAGATGAATGGCAGTTGATGTCATTCTTAGATGGCATGCATATGGAATGTGAAGACCGAGGTGATGTTGCATTTTTATTTTCAGTTACTATTGTTCCTGATTTAGTAAAAATGATCAAATAGGCACAAACATATGATGCGGAATGTATGGTTGTAAGTTCAAAACTCAATGGTGGGGAGACTATTGAGGGATGTAAACTTGATGTGGGTTCAATTTAATGTTTCAAAGATCGGATGGTTGTACCTATGGATTTTCAGGATCAAATACTTCATTATTACCACTATTCGAGATGGGATGTACATCCAGGTACACAGAAGATGTATAATGCATTTATGGCGTAGTTTTTGTGGAGCAACATTTAAAGAAAGGTGGCTGAGTTCATATCGTAGTGCATAACGTGTCAGTAGGTTAAAGTAGAGCAATAGAGACTGGCTGGTATGTGACAATATTTTCCCATCCCAATGTGGAAAATGGGATCATATAGTAATGGATTTTGTTACAGGTTTTTAAAGAATGGTCTAGAAATACGATGCCATTTGGGTGATAGTGGATCGTCTAACCAAGTCGGCCCATTTCATACGTATTCATGAAACTCATACGGTGGAGGGTCCTTCAAAAATCTATATCCTAGAAGTGGTAAAGAGGCATGGTGTACCAGTTTCAATAGTCTCATATAAGGATCTGAGGTTCACGTATCATTTCTAGATACCCTTACAGAAATCCCTTAGGACTTAGTTAAATATGATCATTTCGTATCATCCTCAGATGGATGAGAAATCTGAGCAGACGATACAAGCATTATAAAGAATGTGTGGGCTTGTGTAATGGATTCTGGTGACTCGTGATAGGATCATATACCCTTAGTGGAGTTCTTATACAATAAAAACTATCACACCTCGATACACATGGATCTGCATGAAGCACTGTATGGGCATCCTTGTCATTCTCCACTATACTGGGTGAAAATGGGAGAAACTTCACTAGTCTGGTTAAGCCTTGTCCAAGAAATAATGGAGAAGATCCAGTTGATTAGAAATAGGATGGAGATGGCTCAGATTCGTCAGAAATCTTATGCAGTTCACCGTCGAAGATTGTTGTCATTTGCTGTGGGTGATCATGTCTTCTTGAGGATCTCTCCGAGGCTTGGACATCATCACTTTAGGAAGTAGGGAAAGTTATCTCATAGATAAATTGTCCCGTTTGAGAACCTATAATGGGTTGGAGAGGTGGCATATCAGTTGGAATTACCACCATGGTTTAGTTCGTTGCAAAATGTGTTCCATGTATCCCAGTTGAAAAAGCATCACCCTGATCCTGACTATGGGATAAGATGGGATCATGTTGAGCTAGAACCAGATGCATTATTTGTACATATCCGAATGCAAATCATATCTAGAAAAGAAAAATTCTTTCATGGGAAAAGAATCGTCCTAGTACAGGTTTTATGGAAACATGGCCAGCTTCTGAAAGCGTCTTGGGAACGTGAGAAGGAAATGAAAGAGAAGTGGCATAAATCTTTTTTTCTAGTGAGGGTTTTCTAATTTTTGAGGACGGAAAGACTAATGATGGGGATAATTTAGTACCCTCTGTTTTGGGTACATAACCCCCTTTCCTCATGTTTTTTTAAATTGGTGTGTCTTTAATAGAGAGTTTCCATAAAATAGTGAGATTCCATAAAATAGAAAGTTTCCATAAAGTTGGGTGTTTCCATAAAAAGTTTGTTTCCATAAAAAGGTTAAAGGTGAAGTATGGGAGAGTTTGGGGGTTTTATAAGGAGTGATAGGACCAAAAGTAATGTCACACAATCCATACATGGTTGGCCCAAACCGTGTGGTCAAACCTTGCACAGAGGTTAAATCTAGATCCTATTTTCTATGAGATTATTTATTTTTTCTCTATATATTTTCTTTTGGATTCAAAAATCCCCTATTTAGACATTAATCTCCATATAAGGCTGTAGAACCCTCCCCACATGAGTTAGAGCCAACCCAGAGCCTTCCCTTGGGGATTTTGTGTCCGATTATTGAGGCATGTCACATTCATTCCAGATTTGTCATGTTTTCTTAGATCTTCTTAGATATACTTCTCCGATCTCCATTAATTCTCAAATATAAACCAATAGTGGGTATATATACGTTTTTGGATTCCAAATAATTCAATTTTGAGTTGTGATCTTTCTAGGATAAGATAACTGAGTCCGTTCTTGGAGAATCAACCCACTTTCTTGTGCATTCTTCATCTGTTGTCAAAGGTTCATCAAAACCTTTGAGGTAGGTGGCTTTAATATCATCTCCTTCTACTAAAATTTATTGTCTTAGATTCAAATTGGTTTATTTATTGTGAAATTAATGGAAAAATCTTCATTTGTGATGATTTATGGTTTTTGGGAAATTTTGTGATCTTGGTGAATAGTTGTGCAAAAGGTGGTTTAGTTTCATGAATTTAAAATGATGATTTCATATTATAGATTTTCTAGAATTTCTAAATGGATGATGAAAAATATATTTTCAATAGATATTTTTTTCATGAAAAATGGTGTTTTATTGAAATGGTTTGGAATTGAAATGGTTTGGCATTGAAATGGTTTGGACAGAAATGGTTTTCACTACAAAGTTGTTTTTATTAATGGGGTTGTTTTGGCATGATCATTGGGAATATGTGGTGTGTTTTCATGTTGAATATATGGGGATTGGTTGAAATATGACCTTGTTCTCAAATCCAATGGATTAATGGAACATGGGAATTTCATACATGGGGCATGGTTGAAATATGACCTTGTGCTCGGTGCCAAAGGGTTAATGGCACATGGGAAACAATTACCTTATGATGACTTGGTAGATCGATGAGAAACTACTCATGAGTATGGAACTATCATAACATAGCATGCATGGTTGGTTTCATGGGTTTGAGGAATAGTTGGTTATTTTGATAAAGTGATATTGTGAAATGGTTGTAAATATTATTTAGTTTTTTTTTGGGAAAATATCTTGCTGGGAAAATTGGTTTCAATTGCACTTGTATGCTTTTGGTAATTAATGGTTTTGGAAACTTTTTTATATTTAGTTATAAAATATTTTTGAGAAATTGTTTTATATGAAAGGTTTTATATAATTATTTCTAACTCTTCCATCTTTGTGGCGTGAGTAGGGAAGTCATTGGGGGAAACCTACTGAGTTTTATAATCACCCCTGCTTTGGAACTTCGGCACTTTTGCAGATGTTATTGTCCAGGACAATGGAAAAGGTAATGTTTCACCTATATTTAGCACTACCTCGTGATTTTTGGGATGTTCAGAGATTTTGGAGCTTGGAGCTTGTGCAGCATGGAGTCTTGACGTCTTTGGAGAGTCTTGTGTAGTCTATCTGTTGTATACTTTGATACTTGGTTATTCTTCAGCTGTTTTTTACATTGATGTGATTTTGAGATATATGAAGTTGTTGAGTTGTCTTCCATTTTTTCATTCAACATATAGTGAATGTTTGGTTATGGTTGGTGGGTTTATTAATTTATTTTCTAAAGGGTAAATCATCCCACACATGTATTTGAAACCCTTTGGAATTTATTTCTATCCTTTGGCATCTTGGGGATGTCTCTTAAGGCCTAGTAATGACTCATTGTACTCTCAAGCCATTGAGAATTGCTAGGTCAATACACTATTCCAGGTCAAGATACACTACTGGAACTACACGATATATATCCTATAATCTTATAGATCATAATATTTATAACATTAATAAAACATGTTACATTAGGCTAGTGAAACACAATGATTTTGAGTGAGATACAAATCATTCAGTTTGAAAAATAATATTAAAAAAATGTTATAATGTGCAATCCATGCCCTACCCAAAACCTATAGCTTTGCTTCCAGAAATTATTCTATATTGACTGATCCTTAAATTTCTAGAAGTGTCATGCACCACCTTGACATATCAGTTTCAAATCATCCATCATTTTAGTCACTATCACTATTGGTTATTAATTTATCCACCATCATATTCAGGGCTGGGTCACAAAAAAACCCATCCACTATCAGCATTTAATACCACACTCGATATCATTTCCATACCAAGATCCATTACCTCATCATTTTCATGGTTATTCATCATGTCATAGAAAACCTATAAACACAATTCATCTAATACGAACAAGTGAAAGGAGAATAATTAGGGGTGGTGGTTGGTAGAATAAATATCACCAAAGTTGTCATGGTCAATCATGAAATTCATGGAATACATGAATAACACGAAATCCTTTTAAAAAAATATAAATTGTGATTCAGAGGGATAAATCATGAATAATGGTACATCAAAATTATTTGGGTTTGAATAATATATATATATTCATATCATGATGAAAAAATAATTATTAATTTAATGTAATTAAAAAAACAAACACATCTAAAATTAATTACCACTTTCTCCATGAAAAGTTCAATAACCAAATAATCCTAAATAAATTAACATGATTAGTTGATGGTTTATATTCATAATTTTAAATAAAATAATATATAAAGAATATATTCTATTTAAATTATTATTATTTCTATACAATTATAATTTTTGGAGTTTAAAAGACAAAAATTTTAAAAGAACATTGTATTTGATAACGTCTATAACACGTAACACTGACCTTTAATGTGTGAAAAAGGTTATTATTAAAATATGAATGTTATAATCCTCTAATTGAATTAGAGTATATAAATAAAAGTAACCTATTTCTTATTATATATATATATATAATTTTCTTATAAAGAAAATGTCGATAAAATATTAGGAAATATGTACTCTATTTTTAGTAAAGACTATTTATGATTCAAAAAAAAATTATCTTATAAAATGGGGTTTTATTTATTTTTTGTGAGAAAAACATTTATTTAATTTCTTTTAATTTAAAAAAATTTCTTTTATATAAAATATATCATTTTTTAAAATTATCCAATCAAAACATGATTAAGGTAATATTTAAGGATTTTTCAAAAATGAATAAATTTTCATTGATTAGTGAAAAAAATGATTTTATAGAAAAATGTCATTTATAGAAAAAATTTTAAAAGTACCATTTTGTTTCAAATTGGTTTTCTATTTTCATTAGTTTATTTTTACTAATAATAATCTAATTTATATAATTGAAATCAAAATTATTTTCTGAAAATGTTTTTTATATATAAAATTATTATTTTTGGAAAACTATTTTCCATTATGTTATGTAGGTTAATTTTAAATGTAATTTATACCACCTATTAGAATTGAATTTTATAAGGTCTATTTGATGGTTGGAAGCATCATGTTCAAATTTGATATATTGGTCCACAATATTTTCGGTCATAATAAATAGTGACCATGATAAAATTTGTTGTCGCAATAATGGGTAGATTAGGTTTACTATGTTAAAACAAATGTGAAATGGATTTAAAATCACATTATATTATACTTTTAATAATTTTTATGGGTTTTCCTGACCACCACTATCTAATATTCTAAAATAGGGCATTTGGGGAAATTTTTCATTGTTAGAGCCCTTTATAATATATTAAGTAATGAATAATTAAAAAATGTCACTTAATTGCTTTTAATATATCTAAATTGTTCTCATAAGGATAAAATCATGTTAATAATACTTATAGAATGATATTTTTAATATTAATAAAATTATTGTAATATATATATATATATTATTGATTAATTTTTATCATAAATGCTTATGCAACACCGAAACAGTACTTTTTGAAACTTTAGAAAAATAAAGTGAATGATTTAAAATACATTCAAAGTAGTATTTCTTGTGTAATTTATGTTGGGTTAATTTTTTTGGATAAATATAATTTATTAATTATGTTTCTATTTTTTATTTTTTAATTATGTTAAAATGACTATATTTTTTATTGTCAATTTTGTTAATAGTCCCATAAATGACATTAATAGTATTTTTTGTAAAATCGTAATTTATATAATTATTTTAAAATCATGAAAATTTTATCATTTTTTTTCACTACTATATAACCTATTATATAAATCATTGGAAACTTATGGTTCACTTTTCTATTTACAATATCTTTTTTCTCTAAAATGTGTAAAAATCATGTTATCATTATAATGGTAAAATATAGTGAATGAGGGGTTAAAAAAATATTTAAGGGTTAAAAATCAACTAAATATAGCTAAATTTTATTTAATGATAGAATTTATAATAATATCAAGAATATATTATAAATATATCAATTTAGTTCCACTTTAACTAGAGAAGTAATTTATATTAATTTAATTTATTAAGTAATTTGTAGGGGTTCACCTCTTCTATCTAATATAATAACACTTCATATCCTCTATTCCCCCTGATTCATGAGCCAATTTGGTTTAAAAACCACTTAAAATAAATTCATAAATTACTTATATACATTATATTCATTATCTTATTGGAAATAGACTATCCCCACTATCCTTAGGAATATACCCACAAGAGGTTCATCAAAGTGAAGCTAATCAAATTAATTGATAGTTTTAATTTGAATTATTATTTTACCCCTTAAATTATATACTCACCATTCATGTGTAATAAAATAATTATATCACATAAATTGAGATAATATTTTATTAATTTAAGAACGTTATTCATCTCATTTCCCAACAAAGCTAAATTAATCCATCCTTCTAGCATACATGTAGATTAATCCCCCACAAATAAATAAATTTCATTTATCATCACCTCCATTCAGGAATGGTTATTATGATGAATTTAATTTCTATATAAGAAATTAATGAAATATTTTTAATTATGTAATTATAATATATCATCTATATCCATAACATTCTATTTTTTAAAAATGGAATCATCCCATGTGTGTATATACAGATTATCATATCCACATAGCAATGTACGTCCTTTTTCAATATCACATATTATGGACGATCATGAGGATGAATTTAATGATATAAATTGATTTTTTAAAAATAATACTTATACTATATTGTAATTTTTTTATTTCATATGATTTTTTCATCAAATTAAAACTAAATACATTACTTGTGTGTACATGAAAACTACCACCTCTAGAGCTGTTGTATATTTATTTTCATCTCCAATATTAATGGATGTATTTGATATTGTATTTTATGTATAAAATGATATTTATTTCCGGATTATTATTCAAGATATCATGGAATAATTACCCCTTTATGTGACGAAATGCCTTTACCAAGATGAGAGAAGGGACAGAAAACTGTCAGAACCTTCCTTCCTCAAGTTGAAGGAGAGATAATGACCCCTGATTCCCACCTTCAGTAGGTCCCGGAGTGGTGACTAGCACTAAGGGTATAGAATAACATGTTATATGGAAGGCATTAACCTTTTAATTTAGTAGGATCAGGAGATACGATGGTAAAAACAAAAACAACTCCAAAACTAAAGGTAGAAGTAAAGTAAAACCAAAAATACATTCCCATATGCATGTTGCAAGGAAAGTGCTACAAGGTACAAGAAAAATCAAAATGGATGTACCAAAAGAAAAGAAAATCCGCAACATCAATGGTCCTAGTGTCCGAGATAATAGGGTCCAACATAGTCCTCAAAGTCCTCCTGGAAACCTGAAAGCAGTTTTATATACATAGGGTGAGTATATAGGTATACTTAGTATAGAAAACCAAAGGCTCGTGTGCATAAGTAGGGAGGCATTAAAATGCCCCATGAGGAAAGGAGATAATCGAAGCACCTATCACAGAAACTATCCACCCAAACCTCATCAAGTCACACTCCCCAAATAACACAAGTCAAGTAAAGTAATAGTAATAAACCATCGATGTTTGGGTACCCTGCACCACTTTCCCACTAGTTATTAAAGACATCCTACATGTCAGAACTCCCCTTCCATTCTCAACATAGTCCCACTATCACCCAAACAACATCCTTTTGGGCCACCTCAAGCATGCGTCCTACCCTCAGATACCTAAGCCACAACAACCACACACATCCCCACCCAATGACTCCTAGGCCAGAACAATACCGCCACGACCGAAGACACCTGGTCCAGAACAACTACTACCACACCCGAAGACACCTAGGCCTCATCCCGAAGACACTTGGGAAACAATCTTCTCACACACACCTGGTAAAACCACCACAACTACCCTGCCTAAAGAATCTTGAGATATAATGGACCTCAGGTCATCACAGCCCACCCGAAGAGTCTTGGGCTACTTAGGAAATGGAGCATAAATGAGCCAATAACCAGACACTCATAGGAGTGTTGAAAAAAACACCCCCCCAATAAAATGGGGGTTTTCTCCATGTAATGATCAAATTGGGTGGGGAATGAATAAGAAAAATAAGACTTAAATTATACATATAGGTAAACAAGCACTCATCCTAACAGGCATAGCCACTATCCATTGAAAGAAAAATATCCAAGCAGCAAATTAAGCAATCACATCTGGTTCTCTTGTAAAGTCACAACAAAAAATGGGATCTGAGAGATCCCTCGAAGTACTGGAACAAAACCACGCCCCAACATATGGCCCCACAGGGCCCAAAATCCCCAAACTAACAACTGGACAATAGGGGATACCATCCCCATCCATGTCACCTCACAAGAATCAAGTAGGACAACCATACACGTCACCAGAATAGAGAAAGGGAGTTTTCATAATTTAAACACACCATTCCTATAGTTTCGTATTTCCATTTGGCTAAACGGGGTGACGACACAAGGATTATTATTCATTGGGGATCTATTTAATCAACTGAGTTTATGTGATTTACCAGTTTCCATGTTACAACCATTCAATCACAGGATTAACTAGAAAAATAAAGGATCATTAGTGCACAAGGAAGTACCACCAATATCCATGATTTTCAGTGGACATAATCCAATAAAATTCACAACACATAAGCAATGGAAAAATATATCAAAAAAATCATCAAACACACTCATTCATTCTTTAAAAACCATTTATTATCTTGTTTAAGGTTTGGTTTCATCCATCCTCCTAGGAACATTATCATACCCACCTCACATGATACAAAATAAATACAGATAAAGGAAAAACTATACCTAGATGATCAACGATCAAATATTTCCTCCATGGGACAAGAATTGGGGATGCATGACTTGCAGGGGATGAACTCTGAGGACTCCAAAAGTGAGCAGGAAGGCTCCAGCAAAGGTGCACCACTAGCCTCAGGAAGGAGGTATCCAAACAAACCAAGGAAAGGAAAGGATACCAGCCATGAAGAAGAAATAATCCCCATGCGATAAAAGGTGAGATCCTGGAGTTACTAGATATGAAATCTGGAATGCCTTTAAAGGTAGATCATGGTTTCTCAACATGGTTCGGTGGTTACACATGATGGAATTAATTTTTATTTAATAATTCTCATTAGGGAGGTAGCCATAACAACTATGAGTTAAATGATTTCATTTAAATAGAGTAAAATGCGTAAAAATAACACAATGTTTGGGTTAGTCGAGGGTTTCCCCACTTCTGGGGATCTAGAAGATCATTTATGGTCTTTAAAAACGACCTCAGACCACTTTATGGTGGAATTAAACCTTAAAGTAAGAAGTATAAGAAACTGGGGAAATAAAACCCTGACAACCCCATGGCACTGATTAGGTGTGGCACCGATTGATGAGACACCGATTAGGTCACACCGATCGGTAACACACCAATTGGTGACTCACCGATCGAGGGCACTGATGGGTGACACCATGCCATCCACACCACCACCCTCATGACTCACTGATGGTTCTAGGGCACCCTGACACCAGATAATGGAAAAGTAATGGACCGGGAGGGTCTGGTCCATTACAATATATACCTATCAAACTATTCTCATTCTCGAGAATCAAAACTAAGCATGAATGAAAGAGAGGGGTCTTAAAAACCACCTCGAAGATACCTCTCAAGAGTAAACCTCCTCAACATCTAGGAACAACTCTCCCTTAGGTGACCACACAAACATAAAAAGGTCACACTATCCAGTCTTATGGATTAGGGATTCCCTTCTTCAATTTCAAGATATTATCTTCTTTGGGAAGAAATGACTCCCTCGTAAGGGTTTAATCGCATGCACCTTAATGCATCTTGATTAGGGATCAACTCCTCCCCTCCCCAAAGTCAGGACTATTCACACACATTCAGAGAACATGGAAAACAACACATTTCATAGTTAACAAGTTCATTCACTACATCAGAACCAAGTATGAATCAAAATAGAGAAAAAATCAAAATAGCTCTAGGTACTGGGTGCACATATATGTCTCTCGTTCCTAGGTACTCTCCTTGAGGCCACCATGTAACGACCCCCTCCCACCAAAGATGCCACTCCGGAGTTGGAAATGGTGGAAGGGAGATAATGACCCCCGAGTCCCGCCTCCAGTAGGCCCTAGAGTGGTGACTAGCACCAACGGTATGAGCTTTTCACATATATGAGAGGAATTAACCTTTTTATTAATTTATGATCGGGAAATATGATGAGTCAAAAACCAAGAAGAATAAAAGGAACAAGTATAGAAATATCCCAAAACCAATCCCACAGGCATGCTTTATACAATAGTGAAACAAAAGTACAAGTACAGAAAAGCTCCAAAGTACTGTACCAAAAAGTAAAGGAAAACAACAACAACAACCAGCAGCAACTCCCCCTACCTAACTAGTAAAGTCCCGCACAGTCCCTGTAGTCCTCCTGAAAACCTGAATGCCAACGTAGGGTGAACATACACGTTTACTCATTAGGGAAACCTAAAGATATCATGAAAAAGTGGGGAGACATCCTAATACCCCGTTAGAAAATAGAAGAACCAAAACCTAGCAAGGAATCTATCCACCCAGCCTCACCAGTCACACTCACAAAGTAACACAAGTCAATAGAGTATAGTAGTAATGTTATCAAATTATGGGTACCCCACGCCACATTCCCACTGGATACTGCTCATACCCTCGTGCCTAATGCTCCGATGCTTTCCCCTCTTCCTGAGCTAGTGCTGCAACTTGGCCATACGAAGCTCGAGCTAGTACCGCAACCTGGCCATACGAAGCTCATAGTAACCCACCGACACACAATCCTCAGCCATCTCAAATCACATCCCTCCAGCCCAAAATCCTCGTCCATAACCACATATCATCCCTAATACACCTAGGAACATATCACACCTCATCCCGAAGATTCTTGTAAAACATCTATCATAATTTTCCCGAAGGAACTTGGGCTATCGAACCAGGAAGAGGGAGCACATGGAAGAACAGTAACCATCCATCCTTTGGATGTTTGAGAATCTCACCCCCTGTCCCACCGGTGTTCAACACGTAGTGCTCAATATAGGTGGGGTGTGTAAAGAAACATAAAACATATAAATTTATATAAGTATAACAACCACTCATCCCATCCTAAGACTTCTACACAAAGATGTGAGCACGTGCCTTGGCACTGATGCTCCGAGAGTATGCACACAACAATCAATCCCAAAACCCCATTTAATGTTTTAATGTTTCAACAACTTTAGTTATTATTTTCATAACTATCGGGAAACTATCAACAACCAAACTGGATCAAGCGTTCATAAAACATATCCCTTCCATCCACAAATCAAGTTAGGAAAACACAAGCAACACAAACAAGTCCCTTCTTATTAACCAACCAACACCATTGATTATTATTCTTGTTCCATTACCATGCCCCACCATTCATTAACTCTTCCACTTTTATTTATTATTCACAACCCATAGTTCGATCACATTAAAACCCATCCCTGTAGCCCCACTGCCAACCACCATAACCACAATCACACATAAACACATACATCATCATACCTTTGATACCATTTATCGCAGCCCTACTTCCCATCACCAAAATAGTATTAACACCAACCCACAACCAATCCAACTACAGCCCCGCTGCTCACCCGTTCCACAAAAACCCAAAAAACACCCCCTTCACATAAATAAACCCTAACCAGCAACCACATGTTTATTATTTCAGTTTGTTCAACCGGGGTGATCACACAAGGGCTCTGAGTATTTAATCAGCCGACATTACGTGATTGACCAATTTCCACATTCAATAAAATTTTCATCCATAATAAAATCCAGAAGGAGAGGGAAAATTTTAATTGCATAAGCAAAGGCCCCCAACGACCATGATTTTCAATAGGCATAAGCTCATTCAATTCACAACATAATATCATAGGATATAAATAATGTAACTGCATTCACAAACTTCCCATCCCCGTTATATAAGCCAATTATTATCTTTATTAAACCGGTTCAAATTTATTCACGTAAACAAGATAACACCCACCACGCATGATGCACAATTTAAAGAGATGAAGGTAAGATTCTTACCTCAATGGTTTTTGACAGAAACCACAACAGTCAAGGAATGCTCAACGAACCCAGGTTGATTCTCCAAAATCCAACCTTAGATCTCTCCTCCTAAAAAGCTCAAGACCAAGAATCATCATATTCGACATCCACACACTTAGATCTACCCATAACGCGCGTAGATTTAAGAAACCAAGGGAAGAGAAGGAGTATATCTAAGAATATCTAAGAACCCAACAAGAACGATCACATACCTTGAGAAACCGGCTTCAATTTGCGAAGAGAAGCCTCCTGATCACCTCCAAAATTCTTGGGAGAGGGTCTCTTATCTACAAGGAAGAGTAATCCCGAGTAATGATCTCTTAGGGGCTTAAATGAACCATTTAGAGGCAAAAGAATTTAGATCTGAAATTTTAGGATCTAACTTTAAGTTCCCACACGGTTTAACAAACCGTGTGCTAACCGTGCATTAGCTTCTATCTCGACAACAATACTCACACAGTTAGGCTGCATGGTTTGTACTAATCATGTGCATTCTGTGTGAAGGCTACTGCATCCAACACCAACCTCTCTCGGTTTGACAAATCGTGCACCTCCCGTGCGAAGGCCATTACCCCTTTAGTTTTCCTTAAAGGTCCACCCAAACGTACCCCCAAGTCACCTTGATTTCCTAAAACACCTCTAGCCACAAAGTTTCACAATGTAATGGACTGGAAAGGTCCGGGACATTACATCAGTATCCTCACAAAACATTCTCATCCTCGAGAATTAAAAACCAACCCATAAAAAGGGGAAAGGTCCAAACAACCACCCCACAAGATACCTCTCAGGGCTCTCATTATAACAGGAATCCAACCGCTATCCTAATTATATGAGTCAGGGAATTCCTTCCCCCATGTCGAGATGTTATCCACTTTAGGTGGAACTGACTCTCCTGCACAGGTTTAATGACATCCACATTAATGTGTCTCGATTAGGGATTAGGTCCTCCCACCCCCATATTTTAGGATTTCTGATACACATACTTCCCCCACCACAACAAAAAACAAGCAACACGCTGCCCCAACACATGGATTGGGGAATTCTTTCTCCCATGTCAAGATACTATCCTCTTTGGGTGGCACTATCTCACTTGCATGGGTTTAATCGCATCCACATTAATGTGTCTTGATTAGAGATTAGGTACTCCTCTCCCCATATGTTAGGACTCTTCACGCACATTTAATGGAAAGAGGGAAACAACTTAGCATTATAGAATAATGAAAAAAAGATCTAGAAACAAATAATGGGAGATAATGAGGTTCAAAAAAGGAGTGGGATGATCCTGAATTTAAACAAAACATAAACAAGAGCATTTAAGTAAAACCAAAAACATTTTTCTCGATCTCTGGCCTTTCTAGGGTTTCTGCTTCTATTGTGTTCAACTGTCTTCATCCCACTCCTCTGCCTCTCTGTTGACATCCACCTCCCCGACCATGTCCTGGTTGGGGTCCTTGAGGAACTCCCTTTGGTTGGCCACCACTTGCTCCAGCTCCCCTTGGAGGGACTGGATCATGTTGCTGCTGGAAGGGTCGGGCTGGGAACTACTGCTGGGGCTGGGGCTGGACCTGGCCAGTCCCTCCATACTGAGTCTGAAAAGGGAAATGTCTTCTAAGATTCCCATGATTCCCACAATCAAAGCACCTTGGTCCCTGGACTATAGAAAACAAGCAGAAAACATGAGACTGGTAGGGGATTTACTAATGTCTTCTCCTTGCAGGTCGAAACTTGGAAGGTCCTTTTGCTGGGGATCTACTGATGACCGCCTCCTTCTTGGATGAACTTGGGTGATTCCTCTCTCATGGTGGACCTACTTGTGAGTGAATCATCTCAATTATCTTTGCCTTATTCTGTACTTCTAGGTGCATAGGTAAGGTAAAAGGGGTCACCGCACAGCGAATATAGTGGTGAAGTGCCTCCTCTAAATGTCTGGCTTGGGAATCTTCATCCGGGAAGAGATTCAGTAAAAAATGGAGGAGATCCTTGAATATGACCACTAGTCCCCGCACTGACATGCTTCCTAGCTGGAGAGACAACAACTCCTGCCTCTTCTCATCCTTCCTCATCATTGAATGATATTCCTCACGGAAATACTTCTTTAAGTTAGTCCATAAAACTTCTGTCTCCTTCCCCTCCCCAAGGTAAAGCATCCACCACTGACGTGCCACTCCTCACAGCTGGATTAATGCTAGAGGAACCCAATACTCTGATGGGGCCCTGATCAGACCAAAGTTGATCTATATTTTCTCCAACCATCTCTATGATTTTTTATCTGAAGTGTTGGCTTCATACTTCTTCAAGCTATATCGCTGGAAAGCATGAAACGTGCGCTACCAAAAGTCTTCTTCCTTCTCTCTGTCAATCCTCAACTGATCGACTGTCTGAAGCTGTTGGGCCTCGATTTCCCGAGTCACCCAGGAACGACGTCCGAGTGCCATAGCTATATGGTAAACAAATAACTCATAATCCTATGTATCAAGGGAAATTTTCTCAATGTTTAATTTTATCAATTTATTTTGACATCTTTTCTAGAACACCCAAAGAAAGTAATACACAATCATGATGATGCATGTAACTTTCCTAAGTTATCTACCCTACAATAAATGTAGTAATACTTGGTTGTTTGGTAAGCTCATAGTCCTTGCATCGGATCATGAGGGGCCCAAAAATCCCATTTCCTAGCCGGTCTTCTCTGGCCTATGTCACACACCAAGATCAGCCAACACTGTTTCCCTACCATCCCATGCAATCCTCACTGTGCCTAACTCCAAACTCTATCCTGTCTCTCAACCATCACCTCTAATACCATTCTATCATGACCCCTTCCCACCAATGATGCCCCTCCTGAGATGGCAATGGTGGAAGGTAGATAATGACCCCCGAGTCCCGCCTCCAGTAGGCCCCGGAGTGGGGACTAGCACCAAGGGTATGAGTTTTTCACATATATGGGAGGCATTACCCTTTTTATTAATTTAATATCGGGAAATAGGATGAGTCAAAAACTAAGATGAATAAAAATAACAAGTATAGAAATAGCCCAAAACCAATCCCATATGCATGCTTTATACAATAGTGAAACAAAAGTACAAGTACAGAAAAGCTCCAAAGTACTGTACAAAAATGTAAATGAAAAAAACAGAAAACAACAGAAACTCCCCCTACCTGACTAGTAAGGTCCCGCACAGTCCCTGTAGTCCTCTTGAAAACCTAAAAGCAATCGTAGGGTGAGAATACAAGTATACTCAGTTGGGAAACAAAAAGCTCTCGTGCACAAGTGGGGAGACATCCTAATGCCCCATGAGAAAACAGAAGAACCAAAACCTAGCAAGGAATCTATCCACCCAACCTCACTAGTCACACTCACCATGTCTCACAAGTCAATGGAGTATAGTAGTAATGTTATCAAAGTATGGGTACCCCACAACAGCTTCCCACTGGATACTCCTCATGACCTCACACCTAACACTATGATGCTTCCCCCACTTCCTGATCTAGTGCCGCAACATGGCCATATGAAGCTCGAGCTAGTGCCACAACCTGGACAGACGAATCTCATAGTAACCCGCCGACACACAATCCTCGGCCATCTCAAATCACATCCCAAAGACACCTAGGAATGTATCACACATCATCTTGTATATTCTTGGGAAACATCTGTTGTAACCTACCCAAAGGAACTTGGGCTATTGAACCTGTTATAGGGAGCATAGGGAATAACAGTAACCATCCATCCTTTGGATGTTTAAGAATCTCACCCCCCCATCCCACAGGTGTTTGGAACGTAGTGCTCAACATGGGTGGGGTGGATAAAGAAACATACAACGTATAGATTTATATAAGTATGACAACCACTCATCCCTTCCTAAGACTTCTACACAAATATTTGAGCATGTTCTTTGGCACTGATACTTCGAGAGTATGCACACAACAATCAATCCCAAAACCCCATTTAATGTTTTCACATTTCAACATCTTTAGTTATCAGTTTCTTAACTACCGGGAAACTATCAACAACTAAACTGGATCAAGCGTTCATAAAACATATCCCTGCCATCCAAAAATCAAGTTAGGAAAACACAAGTGACACAGACAAGTTCCTTCATATTAACCAACTAACCCCATTGATTATTATTCCAATTCTATTACCATTCCCCACCATTCATTAACTCTTCCACTTTTATTTATTATTCACAAACCATAGTTCATTCACATTCAAACCCATCACTTCAGCCCCGCTGCCAACCACCATAACCATAATCACACTGAAACCCATACATCATCATCCCTTTATTACCATTTATCATAGCCCCTCTTCCCATCACCAACATAGTATTCACACCAACTCACAACCAATCCAACCACATCCATGCTGCTCACTTGATCCACAACAACCCACAAAACACCCCCTTCACATAAATAAACCCTAACAAACACCCACATGTTTATTATTTCAGTTTGTTCAACCGGGGTGATCACACAAGGGTTCCAGGTATTTAATCAGACAATGTTATGTGATTGACCAATTTCCACATTAAATAATATTTTCATCCATAAGAAAATCCAGAAGGAGAGGGAAACATTTAATTGCGTAAGCAAAGTTCCACAATGTCCATGATTTTCAGTAGGTAGAAGCTCATTCAATTCACAACATAATATCATAGGTTATAAATAATGTAACTACATTCACAATCTTCCCATCCCTGTTAGATAAGATAGTTATTATCTTTATTAAACCGGTTCAAATGTATTCACATAAACAAGGGAACACCTACCCCGCATGATGCACAATTTAGAGAGACGAAGGTAAGATCCCTACCTCAAAGGTTTTTGATAGAAACCACAATGGTCAAGCAACTCTCAAGGACCCCAGGTAGATTCTCCAAAACCATGCTTTATATCTCTCCTCCTAGAAAGATCAAGAACAATAATCATCATATTCGACATCGACACACTTAGATCTACACATAAGAAGCATGTATTTAAGAAATTGAGGGAAGAGGAGGAGTAGATATAAACCGATCTAGGAACCCAACAAGAGTGATCACATACCTTGAGAAACCGGCTTCGATTTGCGAAGATAAGCCTCCGGATCTCCTCCAAAATGCTTGGGAGATGGTCTCTTACCTACAAGGAAGAGTAATCCCAGGTTATGGCCACTTAGGGGTTTAAACGAACCATTAAGAGGCAAAAGAGTTCAGATCCAAAATTTTAGGATCTAACTTTAAGTGCCTGCATGGTTAGCCCGCACATTTTAACAAACTATGCGCTAATCTTGCATTATATTTTTTCTCGACAACAATCCTCGCATGGTCAGGCCGTACGGTTTGTCCTAAGCGTGTGCCTCCTGTGTGAAGGCTACTGCCTCCAACACTAGCCTCGCACGGTTTGGCCGCACGGTTTGACAAACCATGCGCCTCCCGTGAGAAGGCCATTACCCATTTAGTTTTCCTTAAAGGTCCACCCAAACGCACCCCCCATGTCTCCTTGATTTCCCGAAACACCTCTTGCCACACATTTTAACAAAGGAATGGACCAGAGAGGTCCGGGCCATTACACACCACGCCTCTATAACACACAAACCAAGGGAATGGTTTCTCCATGAAGCACCTTCTCCTCATGATTCTTGATCCTCAATGGCCACTATACAAACATTTGTCATCCTCGATATCCAGCTCCCCCAGTTGAGGATGTGAGAATAATTGTGTATATACGGACGGAGCTGACACACATGGAAGTCATCATGAACCCTCGGTAGTGGAGGATGTAGCGCCAGCTGATAAGCCACTTCATCGACCCGCTGCAACACCTCGAAGGGTCCGAAGAACCTAGGAGAAAGCTTATATCCCCTTACAAACCACAATTTCTTTTCCGAGGGGATACCTTTAAGAACACGTGGTCCCTGAACTCGAACTCCAAGGGTATCCCTCTATGATTGACATACGACTTCTGCCGGTCTTGAGCCCCCTTCATCCTCTACCATATAAGATAAACCTTCTCTGTCGTGCTCTGATACACCTCCGGGCCAAGAACACCTGCTTCCCTGACCTCAGTCTATCACATGGGTTAGTATCATAGTCTCTCGTACAAGGTTTCGAATGAATCCATGCCAATTAAGAGTGATAATTATTGTTGTAGGAAGAATCTACCAGAGGCAAGTGTCAGACCCATTATCCCCCAAAGTCCAAAAAACATGCCCGTATCATATCCTCCAATGTATGTGTGGTCTACTCTGTTTACCCATCTGTCTGGGGGTGGAAAGTATTGATAAGGAATAGATAAGTGCCAAAACCCTGCTACAGTCCCCTCCAGACTCGTGAGGTATACCGTGAATCCCTTTTTGAGACTATGGACCTCAGAAATGCGTGCAACTGCAGTACCTTATCCACACATCTCCATGATAAGGCATCCACCACACTTGACTCCTTGATCTCTAGGATGTGAGATGATTTCATCGTCCATTCCACCACTACCTAGATAGCATTTCAACACCCTTGAACTCTTGGTAGTCCCATGAGGAAATCCATAGAGATGTCATCCCACTTCTACTTGGTGACATCTAAAGGTTGTAACAAAACTCCAAGGACACGGTGTAAAACCATCACCTGCTGACACAGGGGGAACTTTTCCACCAACTCTGCCACTACCTGCTTCACCATGGACTGCCAAAACTGACCCCTCATACCCTGGTACATCTTGGAAACTCCTGGGTGCACTGCCAATGGTGAGTTGTGGAACTCACCATGATCTTTCATGAACTTTTCCACCTATATGAACAAATTTACATAAAACAACATCTGAATCTGCCTTTCCTCAAACCATCCTTCTGAAGAATTTTTCTGGCTAACATGATCGCGCATCCCTTTAGCCTCTAAGCCCCCCCATTGAGACACCTCCACCTATTGTAATAGAGTGGACTATACTGACATCTGAAACAGACATCCTCTACCATCCTCCACCCTTGAATCCAGTTATAGGGAAGCCAACTCATATATTGCTTTACAAGATTCTACCGATTATCGGACCACTTACTTCTTCAACATTCTACTCAAGGAATCAACCACCACATTCCCCTTTCCTATGGTGTAGGAAATATCTAATTCATAGTCCTGATGAAACTCCATCCGCCTCTACTGTCACAAGTTCAGGTCTTGTTGAGAGAAGATATGCCTTAAGCTCTTGTGATCTGTGAAGACTACAAAGTGCTCCCCAATGAGGTAATTCCGCCACAACATCAACGTGAACAATACTACAACAATATCTAGGTCATGGGTGGCATAGTTACTCTCATGAGGACATAGATTCCTATACCCATAAGAGATCAATCCCCACAGCTGCATCATCACACACCCTAGGCCAAGCCAAGAAGCATCACAAAACACCTCAAAAAACACCCATTCATCAGGAAACATGAGAACTAGAGCACTAAACAACCATTACTTCATATAAATAAAATCTTCCCGACAATGCTCACTCCACATGAAGGCCTAGTACTTTTTGGTCAAAGTTGTTAATGGAGCTGAAACGTGAGAGAAGTTGGGAACAATCCTCTAGTAGTAACTCTCTACAACCAAGAAACTATAAACCTCTGCTATGTTCTTGGGGGATGTCCAAGAAAAAAACTGCTTCAACCTTTGATGGGTCCACTAATATTCCTTACTGAGACACCACATGTCTAAGGAAGTTCACCTCTCATGTACAAAACATTCACATGGACAACTTCCCGTAGAGTTGGTGTTATTTTAGGACCTCTAAAACCATACTCAGATGCTTGGAATGATTCTACTCCAATGTTGAGTAGATCAGTACGTCAACAATAAACACAATTTTGAACTGGTCCAAATATTCCTAGAATATGGAGTTCATGAATCCCATGAACATGACTGGTGCATTCATAATGCCGAACGACATGACCACAAACTCAAAGTGCCCATATCTACACCTAAAGGAGGTTTTCAAGATGTCACCCTATTTAACCCTAAATTAGTGATATATTGACCATAGGTAGATCATGGAGAACCATACTACCCCCTTAATATGATCAAAAAGGTCATCAATACTTGGGAGTGGGTAACGGTTCATGACCTTCACTTCGTTCAGCTGTTGGTAGTCTATACACTACATGAGACCACCATCTTCCTTCTTTGAGAACAAGAATGACCCCATGGTGACATGCTTGGTTGAACAAAACCATTCATAATTAGACCGTCAATCAGAATTCGTAACTCCCACAACTCATAATGTTCTATCCAATAGGGAGCCATCGAAATCGGACGAGAACCAGGTTGCAAGTCTATCTCGAACTCAACATCACATCGAGGCGGTAGAGTCACTACCTCATCAGAAAAAACGTCCATGAACTCTCTAAAAACTCCTAAAACTTCCATTAATTCATCACCCATTGATTCTACTAAATTATCAGTCAACTTAGAAAGAAGAGGCTCCACACGCCATCTGCCTCCCTGGCGACCCCATTCGTCGACGAAAGTAACACGTTGTCTTCCCATATCTGAAACCACGACCCTCATTTTGAAGTAGTTGATCACAGAACACATAGAGAACAACCAATAAATTCCTAAAAATACATCATATGGCTACATCTGCAGCAAAATAAGGTCCCCAATGGACTGATAAGGCACCAACCTCAGTCTGCATCTATAGAAAACATAAGACAATATGGTCTGGCCTCCGAATGGCATACTCAAAACTAGGGTAACGAAAAGTCTCTATATATCTAGAACCAATGCATGGGATAGACTAGGTGCAACAATGGAGTTCTATGCTCCCAAATCAAACAAGGCACAATCAAGAGTGCTAAAAAAGCTGATCGTACCTCAAACAAATTATGGACCTACTGAAACTGCTGCCTCTATGGCATGCAACTACCCACGCCCAACTCCTCTACACCTTGGCTATCGACCGCCTCCCTGGCCACACCTTGGTAAAGGGCCCTGAGGAGCGCCCTAAGGCTGGAATCCTCCTGTAACATCTTCTATCGGAGGAGTAGGAGCTCACTATCCCAACTACTACTGTTGATGGGCATGGATGAAAACTACTACTGCTGAGGTGGGTGCTGAACCTTCACACCCCCACAGGACTACACTGGTCTGGGCACTGATTCTAAATGTTCCCACGACTTCCAAAGATGAAGAATCTTAGTTTAGGGCCTGTAAAGAAAGGGTGAGGACTGGGAGATCGAAAATGGAACTGTTGAGGCCTGCTCCCCACAGGCCCAAACCTAGAAGGCCCTAACGATGGAGGCCTTCTGCTGACGAACTTCCCCTTTGACAAACCCAATTGGCTCCCCTATCACAACACACCTCCCAATGTGTGCATCCTCTCCACCACTTAATCCTTCTTCTGGACCTCCATGTATGCCTATAGGGTGAAGGGAGTAACAACATACTGAAGAGAAGGTTGAAGTGCCTCCTCTAAACATATCGCCCAGGACTCCTCACCCAGAATGAGGTCCGGAGCAAAGAGAAGGAGATCCTTGAACTTGATCCCCAACTCCATCACTAAAATACTCCCCTGCTGAAGGGAGATTATCTCCAGCCTCATCTCAACCTTCATCATAGAAGAAAGGAATTCCACCTTGAACTCCTTATTGGAGTCATCCCACAAAATCTCACTCTCCATCCTCTCTTTGAGGTAGATCATCCACCACTAAAACATTTCTCCTATCTTATTAATGAATCAAAATGGAACCTAGTACTTATCCATATCTCAAAGCATGCTTAAATCTATCACCAACTCCTCAATCCAGCTTTTGGTCTCCATTTTTGATATACTGCCCTCGTACTTCCCGATGGTCTGTCCTTGAAATGCACAAAGCATATTATTCCACTGGTTGTTCTCCTCATCTCGATCAGTCCTCCGATGATCATCTATATCAGCTTCCTCGGATCGATCTCCTGCACTACTCATGGTCATCGTCCGAGTGCTATAGCTGTAAGGTAAAAAAGGAATTCCTATGCTCATGTAGTGTAGAATATTTCTTTTAAATTTTTCTTAAAAATGTTTTTTATTTAAATTCATAGAACACCGAGAACACACAAGAACACAAGTCATTATAATTTATATACCATTCCTAGGGTCTCTACCTTGCAATCAGTGTAGCCTCACATGGTCGTTCGGTAGGTCTACATTCCTTGCATCGGATCACGTGGGGCCCTAAAATCAAGTGTCATAGTCGGTCTTCCCTGTCCTATTTCATGTTCCAAGATTTCCTAACATTGTTTCCCTACCATCCCATTCAATCCCCTCTGTGCCTAACCCTGTACTCCATACTATATCTCAACCATTTCCTCTGATACTATTCTATCATGGCCCACCTTCACCAATATGACAGAAGGGACAAAAAACTGCCAGACCATTCCTTCCTCAAGTTGAAGGAGAGATAATGACCCCCGAGTACCGCCTTCAGTAGACCTCGAAGTGGAGAATATAACCAAGGGTATATAAACACATGTAATATGTAAGGAATTACCTTTTTTATTTAATAGGATCAGGAGATACATTGGTAGAAACCCAAAAAACTCCAAAACTAAAGGTATAAGTAAAGTAAAATAAAAAATCCATTCCCATATGCATGATCCAAAGAAAGTGATACAAGGTACAAGAAAACTCCAATGGGAAGTACCGAAAGAAAAGAAAATCAGCAACATAAATGGTCCTGGAATTTGAGCTAATAGGGTTTGAAACAGTCCTCAAAGTCCTCCTAGAAACCTGAATGTAGTTTTATATACGTAGGGTGAGTATACAGGTATACTTAGTAGGGAAAACTAAATCCCCTAGTTCACAAGTGGGGATGCATTCTAAGGCCCTGTTAGAAAAGGAGAAAACCAAAGAACCTAGCGAGGAAAATATCCACCCAAATCTCACCATGGAACACTCCCCAAATAATGAAAGTCAAGTCAAGTAATAGTAATAACACATCAATGTTTCGGTTCCCCAAACCACATTCCCACTAGTTATTGAAGACATAATACTTGTTAGGCCTACCCCACCATTCTCACTAAAGTCCCACTGCCTCCCCAACAACAACTTTTTGGGCCACCAAAACCACGCATCAAACCCATAGACACCTCGTCTACAACAACCACACAGATCCCCACCCGTGAACAGTTGGGCCAAAAGAACTATGACCACGACCGAAGACACTTGGTCCAGAACAACTACTACCACGCTAGAAGACACCCGAGCTTCATCATGAAGACACTTGGGAAACAAACTACCCACACACAATTGGGCCAACCACCAAAACTACCCTACCCGAAGAATCTTGGTCTATAATGGACCTCATGCCATCATAGACTACCTAAAGAGTCTTGGTCTACTCAGGAAAGGGAGAAAAAAGGAGCTAATAACCAGCCACTAATAGGAGTGTTGGAAAAACACCCTCCCCCTTGAAATGGGGGGTTTCTATATGATGTTCCCAACTTGGGTGGGGCATGAATAAGAAACATAAGAACTAAATTATACATATTGGTAAACAAGCACTCATCCCAACCTAGGGTTTCCAAAAACCATCCCATACACAAACACCCTCATTTATATTCATACATAAAAATCACAAGAACCACAACCAAGTCACAAATCATTCCTGGAAAACAATTCCCCATTTAACCCATTCTTCTTATCAAATTATAGTGGTACCATTTAAATAATTCATCACTACCGGGAAACTAACATGCATAGACACAAGACAAGGAAGGAAAAACAACCAAGAAAAAAAATTAAGCAATCAAACCTAGTTCCCTTGTAAAGTCACAACAAAAAAGGGATCCAAGAGATCCCTCAAATTATTGGAACCAAACCAAGCCACAACATACGAACCTCACATAACCCCAAATCCAAAAACCAAAAACTTCACAATAGGGGATCCCATCCCCATCCATGTCACCTCACAAGCATCAAACATGATAACCATAAACGTCACTAGAATATAGAAAAAGAGTTTTCATATTTTAAGCACACAATTACTTTAGTTCTGAATATCCGTTTGGTTAACCGGGGTGACCACACAAGGATTTTTATTCATTGGTAATCCATTTAATCAACCAATTTTACATGATTAACCAGTTTCCATGTTACATTCATTCAATAATATAATTAACCAGGAAAACAAAGGATCATTAGTGCACAAGGAAAGACCACCAAAAACCATGATTTTTAATGGACATAAGCCCAGACAATTCACAAAATATAAGAAATGGTAAAAGAGTACACCATCATCATCAAACACACCCCTTATTTCTATAAAAACCATTTATTATCTTTATTAAGGTTTGGTTTCATCCATCCTCATAGGAACATTTTCATACCCACCCCGCATGATACACAATGAAGAGAGACAAATGAAAAAAACCTACATGGATGATAAACGATATATGTTTTTATCCATGGGCCAAGATCTGGGGATGCACGACTTGTAGGGTAGGAACTACGAGGACTCCAAAAGTGAGAAGGAAGGCTCTAGCATAGGCGCACTAGTAGCCTCAGAAGGGGGGCTCCAAACTCACCATGGAAAGGAAAAGAGACCAGCCAAGAAGAAGAAAGAATCCTTGTGTGATAAAAGGTGAGATCCTGGAGTTACGAGATATGAAATATTGAATACCATTAAAGGTGGATCGTGGTTTCTCCACATGATTGGGTGGTTACACATGATGGAATTAATTTGTATCTAATAATTCTCATCTGAGAGGTGTCCATAACAGCTACTAGTTAAATGATTTCATTTAAATAGAGGAAAATGTGAAACAATGACCCTAAGTTTGGGTTAGTTGATGGTTTCCCCACTCCTAGGGATTTAGAACAAAATTTATGGTCTTTAAAAATAGACTCAACCACTATAAAGAGGCATTAAACGTTAAAGGAATCATTATGAGAAACCGGGGAAAGAAACCCCATACAACGCTATTGCACCGATCAGGTGTGGTGTCGATCGGTGAGACACTGATCGGTGAGACACTGATTAGTGAGACTGATCTACGACTCACCAGTCGGGGACACAGTGACCAGGGATACCGATCGGGGACACCGATGGGTGACACCATAGTGACACCCTTCCACCAACACTGCCTCCCTCACGAATCACTAATGGGTCCAGGGCACCCCAACACTAGATATTGACAACGTAATGGACTAGGAGGGTCTGTGCCATTACAAATTAAATAAAGAAAACCTACCAAATTTATTTTACAAATTTAAAGTGAACATCCTCAAAAAACTATACATGGGAATATCTAATTAATTAATTAAATATGGAATTTTAATAAAAGAATTATTTTGATTAATGATATGTAAATATTCGTTTAAATTATTCTTATCCAATAAAAATAATTATATATTTTGATCATATGTGAATAGAAATAAGTACATTGACTCTCTAGACTTGATATAAGGGTTTTTTTTTGAACTCAATTTCCATTCATTAGGTTATACTTCTACATAATTGAGTTTGTTAGACCTAGATTTTTCATTAAAATAAATCTTATTATATTATGTTTTATTTCCACAAGTTGTTTTTCTATATTTTTAAAAAATTATCACTTCATTGATTAATTATCATGTCAATGATATAATCGTTGTAAGGATTATTCATTTCGATCTAATTTATCGAGACATGTTTCATTTTGGGAGCCATTATTATGTTATATAATGTATTTAATGGACCATGAATTAATTTTAACATATTACGCCATTTAATTCATTTGATTTACTGAGCCGTATTAGATTCATGGTTTAAATGAAATTTTATTAGAATATTATAAATTCAGTAAATACTTTTTTTTACATTATAATTTATTTAAAATATTATATATTCTCAAGATTCCATTAAAGAAAGTTTGATGATTTTATTTTCATTAATGAAATTTCATTTCCTTTCCTATTATTATTTATTTGGTTTACATGATTTCCTTGTGTTATCCTCTATTCAGTGCTGAAGAAGATCAAACGTTATTTTTTAATAAAATAGACTTTATTTCTTATTTGGTCGATGAACACTTTGTTCCATGCTAATATTTACTTTAAAATATTTTAATAAATGTTTTCACTATAATCAAATGATTTATTAAATTAATTTTTACCCATTTTTTACTTTCTATAAAATGGGTTAAAATAAATGTTCTTCTCACTTCCTAAATGAGGTACATTTTACCTAAGGTGTGAACCGAATCATTGTCTTAAAATATAATAAATCAATGAAATTTCATGTTGTTATAACTATTCCTTTAATTAAACCACCCTTTAAATTATTCCATGTTTATTTTTAATGAAAATCATATACTCAATATATATTTAATTTTTAGTTTTAGTTGTTCCAAATGAAATGTTTATTTTTCACAATTTTAAAATAATTTCTTTAAGTGTCATTTTACTGATATTTTCATCTATTTCAACATCCATAAATTATTCCTCTATTTCACTTGGAATATTATCCTATGATACCATCATTATTCTTTCTCTATATGGATTATAATGATTTTTTAAATTAAATTATCTGAAAACTTATTTCTTTTCCATGTCAAAAATATCTCTATAATGTAATGAATACTTTTTGGAATATTTTGGGGATGAAAATGAAATATAATATGTGTTGTATTCATATGTGGTACTTTGAAATTATTGATGATGAAGGTAGTTATTGATATAGAGTATGACGATGGGTGTTCCTGTTATAACTCGTGATGATATGTGAGTCTATCATTACTTATATTATTGGTTAACCCAATATATCTCTCCAATATGTTGGGTAATATTAATTTTCATTAAATGAATGGAGGAGGGAGTTTAATAGGTAGGATTATCTTATGTATTAATCCAAACTCTAGATTTTGTGACATTAATGAACACGGTTGGTGAAGATAATGTCCCAAGATACTAAAATGTTTTCTATATGATTTCATTGAATTTTTATTATTTATTTTATATAGAATAACAATACATATCTTATAAATATTGATTCTTATGAATATTTATTTTGATAAATATTTATATCATGTGACATGTTTAATGATCCATTTTTTATTTCTATTGATTTTATTATGAAATTATCTTGCACCTCAAATATGATCTCATACTCTTATTATCATATTCTAATAACTAATGTCATTCAATTGTTAATTCTTATATTTATCCTTTCTGAGCATTTCATATATCTATCCTTATGTTTCATTTACCTTAGTTATAATGAAATATGTTATGTAAGATATGTGAAAAATGGATTCATGTGGGGAATTAAGAATACTTAATGTTGAAAAAGAAAAGTTGGGTATAATGGGAATAATAATCACTTTAATAAATGGTTAATGTTATTTAAGGGTTTTTCATATTTCTCTAATAAATTAAACCTAAAATGTATTTGGGTATGTAAGTTATCCAATATTGTAATTTTATATTGTTTGTTTTGTATAACTTAAAATGGGTAATGTTTTTTCATTTCAAATCCATTAATGTAAAAAATATATTTTTTGAACTGTATCCAAGTGTGCTGGGTTAAGGCTATTATAGTTGTTATCAGAGTGTGGTTTAGATAACATTTTATGTTACGATTTTTTCATGTTAGGCTAACTTAATATTTATCAATAACACCTTGGGATTACATGTGTAAGTTTTATCATAATTTCACAGGAAAATACAACCCTTTTTGGTTTTGAGTTATTGTATTTTAATGTGAATTATGATATTTTGGTAGACGTTTTATTGGGTTTAGTTAAAATTAACTCTTAGTTCTATCAGGTCATTTAACATGAAGTATTATTTTTTATTAATTCCATTAATTTTGTGGGTATTTAAGAAAAAATTTATGAATTAATATTTATGTTTAAAATAGTATTTAATGATATGTTTATTGAGTTTAATTTTGATATAAGGTTATATATTTATGGAATTTTCTATGTTAATCTATAGTAGTTATTATTGATGTACTTGAGATTAATATTTTTCATCATCATATAATGGTGTATTTTAGTATTTTATAATAATGTGATAACCATTTTGTTTTTAGTAAAGATAAGAAGAATATATTTTCATTACTTTATATACAACATGGTCAATAAGTATATAATTATAGTGAATCAAGTATTAAATATTTACACTTATCATTAGGAGTAAAAGTTGATATAGTTGTGAAAACAGATTGAAACACACAAGAAAAGGATGTAATTGTGTTTATGGATTTACAGAAAACCAAGTATATAAATTTCTTTATGTTCATTGTATTTATGGTAAAATAATTCCTCACCTATAGGTAAAAGATATTGAAAAAGCAATTTTATCCAATTAAATTCATATTTTATGAGTTGAAGTTCTTATAAATTTATTTTTAATTTATGGTTTAATGGTCATTGAATTATTGATGATAATTCACTTTATTGTTATCAAGGTTCTCTATCACTCAACAATATTATTTGAAATTTAATGTTTCACTCCATTTCTATATTTTAACATCCAATAATGTTATACTATTTAAAAAATATATAAGTGTTATTATAGATGGTGTCACATACATGAATTATTTTAAAGGAATTTTTCATTTAATTTCTATCATTTCTTTGTTATGGGGGTTTTCCATGTATTTTGGTGGAAATGGTGGGTTTTCAAAATTGTGGCCAGGCCCTGAGTCCATTTCCAGATTTAAAAATAAATTTTTTTTCTTTTATAACTCCTTCATTTATCAATATTTTACACCCATTACACATTCCAATTGGAATAAAATATTATATTTAAACCACCATATCCATTTGGACCTCATATGAATCAATAATAATGATAGATTTGGGTTTTTAATTAATGTGTTGGGCCAGCCCGAAAGCCCATTTCCTACTTTAAATATTTTTTTAATTATTTAATGTCTCATTAAATTTTTATGTTTTTCTGTGATTCCAACTATAAACCTATCCCACTTACCCTAGTCGAGACCCCATTTTCTCCTCCCCCAATTTGGAGCTCAATTGAATCTGGAATTTGGGTGCAACATTTCTGGATTTCTCAAATAACCCATATTTGAGGAGGTAAATTGATCCTTTCATAAATCCTTCTATTTTGACTCTTTTTCTCCAATTCTAGTTCCTACATCACCTCCTCATCCTTATTCAAACCTCATGTTCATTTATGGTTGTTTTGAAATTCATATACTAGTGTACTTGGGTCGTTTTTTTCAAGATTTATTTGGGTAAGTGTTTCTATCGTCATTTCCTTTATTCTCCTTAGATTTTCCACCCACTTTCATGAATTTATAGAGTTTCCATATTTTAGGGTTCATACCTAGGGTTTTATTTGGGGTCTTTTTGGTGAAATATTATGGTTTAGGGTTTGTTTTCACTTACTTGTGGTGCGGGTGAGGTGTGGTTGAGGTTTCACAAAAAGATTCAAGGGTTTTGACACAAAAGGTAGGTGGTTACATGTGTAAACAATTTTTGATGAGTTAGATTACTTGATTTACTGGTTTTAATGTTCCTCATATTCTTCTTCTCGTGAAAAACCTGTTTTAATGGATTTTCTGAAGCGTTTAATTTTATAGTTGCATTATGGCGTGAAATTGGGTGCTTTTCATGGGTGACTTTTGGGGTAATGTTTGGGTGTATTTTATAACACATGAAAGTGACTTATTGGTGTTTCAAGGGGCTGAAAATTCTGTTTTTTTAATACCTTATTGTCATGTGGGCCTTGAAATGGGTTTTTGAATGGGATCATGGTGTAAACCCATGTTGTACTTCTTGGAAGTTATTTATGAAAATGTGTGTTTTTCATGTGTGACTTTTGTGGTGTTAATTGAGGTATTTTTATAAAAAATGGGGGTTAGTTTAATAAATTATTTTAGGGATGAAAATATTAATATGGATTGGTATTGGTTTGATTTTGGAATTGAATGAGGGATTTGAAATGGGTTTTGTGTGTGAAGAACAGTTATACCCCCTGGGTTTGTTTTATGAAAACTGTGGATGTTTTATTTGGTTAAACATAGTTGAAAAAGGTGTATATGTACTTTTTGGTGGGTGTTTTTACCTAATATGGGGTTTTTAATGGTATGGTGGTTATTTAAGATGTCAAATATTTTTTACAATGCTTTATTATGTGCTGAAATGTTTTTGAAAATGGAAATAGAGCTATGAAACATGGTTGTGAGCTGTTTTGGGTGAGTGTGTTGTGAAAAATAAAATTTGTTTATGAAAGAAGTATTATATGATATTTTAGTATCTTTTATGTGATTTATAATATATTTTAATGGTTTTATAAAATTGTTTAAAGGATTTGTGGAACTGTTAAAGAAATGTGAAAAGTGTTGTGAGCTATTTTTGGTGTGAGTATGATTTCAAAATGCATTTTAATGAAAAAGTGGATTTTGTGACTTGTGTGATGTACATGTGGGATTTTTGGTGAACTTGAGATGTGGAAATGATATTTCCATGTGAAAATTATATTTCTTAACTTGTTGATTTTTTTTTTGAGAACAAGGTTAAACCCGAGTATCTGGATGGGCAGACGTGTACTTGTATGCTAGTGAATCCGTGGGGTTTGGCCTTAGTTTCATATAGGATGTTTGATGCTTACAACACTAACTAAACTATGGAGATGATGATTGGGAAACACTCGGTTATGGGTATGTTCCATTCTTGTGGCTTGTGCACGAGAATGGATATTGTGATGGTCACTCTCACTGAGATACGATGTACCTAGGACCCACATCGAGCTAGTTCCTAGGGGTTATTTCATATTGCATATTCTCGTTAGTTAATTTGTGATTACCATCATCATATGGTATGGTTGGATGGAAAATTATGTAGTGCTGGCATTATTTTTAAATGTGTTGATTCTTAATGATATCCCACATTAAAAATGTTTTATTTTTTAAGGTGCATATTTTAGAAATTGTAACTATTATATTACTATTTATGAATACTTGAACGATTTTCATCTTTGAATGTTTATCGCATGGAATATCTTAGTGGTGTTATCCTACTAGGCATTGGATCACACCATACGTACAACCTTGGTTGTAGGTAGACATGGTTATTTTTGTTGTTGCATATTGGGTACAATTTTTAGTGCTAGTGGTTCGTGTTTCTAGCAAGTCCTTAGTGGTGAAGTCTTATGGAGATAGCCTAGGGGCAGTTCCCATTGCCATGAAGGTTGTTGGAATGTTTCCTTTTGGTTTCATACCTTTGTTTTAGTCTTGGTGAGTGGATTTAATCTATGTAATTTATTTCTTATTTTTTTGTAAAATATTGGTTTATTTAAAAAATCTACATTTGTTTTATTAGATTAATTTGTAGTTTTAAGTTTATAAACTCAAGTAAATCATTCCCAATTCTCATTTTATTATACATGGGAACTTGTTGAAGATCGTGGGTATCGGGAATGCACTTCTTTCCTTGTCACGGGCTGGGTTTCGAACCGATTTCGGTGGTGACAAGATTTGGTTCGTGACAGAATTGTATCAGAGGAGGTTCTGGTTAACTCTTTGAGTCATGTTATTTGGGGAAGAGTCGTGATATTCTAGAGTTAGGATTTTCGAGAAATTGTATTCCAATTATGGGTAGGGTACATGATCACCACACCTCATGATGGTAATCATGTTTCTAGGGGAAGATGGGATTTATCTAAGTCCTTTGGTTTTCATGGTTTGATGAGGATTTGGGGAAATGAAAAGAGAGTTGGGTTAATGGTCTTAGTGATCTCGCAGGGCCTCGAAAGCAATGTGGAGTTGAGGGTATTCCCTAGAACACTCTTTGTGAATGTGAAGTGATTAGAATATGGCCACCATCCATATTTCGAAGTCACACATTTAAACTAGTTTCCTCTCACATTGTCTTGTGTTCTTTAGTTAAGAAATTTTGGAACAATGCTTTTAATGTGACCTGGTTTGAAGAAGTGTAAAGTTTTTTTGAAATAATTTTTAAATAAAGAGGCAATGGTTTGATTTATAAAATTGTGGATCTGAATTATCAGAATTGTTTTTGAATGGAAAATGGTGTCCTTACACCTCTTTTGAAAGTAGGAACTATATTGAAGTTGGTATTGAAAAAGTGTTTCCAATAGAGTTTTCTAAACAATCAAAGGGTGTTTTAATGGAATGAGAAGTTTTGAAATTGATGTGAATATCTTGAAAGTGAATTCTTATCTAAATGGTTGTGTCTTTCTGAAAATTTTTTTATGAAGAGAATTTGGATTTTGATCTCACTGTTAGCGATTTTGAGAAAAAGGATGTGTTGCTTGACCGTTTTTGTTTCAAAAAGTGGATTTTTTTTGGTTTATCCTTTGATATTTCCATGAGCTACTACATGAAAGGGGTTATATGGGATGATGGATGATTGATGTCATGACTAGTTGAGTGATGAGACAGATATGAAAAGGGTGCCTGATGTGGCATAGAAACATGCATGTGTAAGGCCCATGGTGTACCATTGGTGGATACGTTAACTGATGCACCGTTTGTTTTCAAAGTAATGTTTTCAAAGAAAAAATGATGACTTGATGAATTGGTTGGGATGGTGCATATTATGTGTTTTTGGAAAATTTTGATGTTGTGGGAGGTTTTGAGTCCATGAACCCCTCCTATTCAAATCGTGTTTTGGGATTGTGTTTGGTTGGTAAACTGGGTAAAAGGACAGGTTAAGAGTATCTCCGTAGATATGTTTTGGGACACCATTATGGTGGTTCCCTTCATGTGTTTGGATCTGTTTTTTGGAATGTTTTTAGTAATTATCCTACTTTTTTGGGTCCTTGGGTTCTCTCATGGGATAAGGTACGCCCCCATTAAGGGTTAATGCACAACTGAAGTGTAACCCAGATGGTTTTGCCGTCGGAAAATCCTCTAGTTGATCAATATAAGGAATAATTTATCAATATTTGTTGATTGAATATACACTGATTCCTTTATTTGATCTATGAATCCTCTTGTAGAGGGAGAGTTCTCATGGAAGATTGAAAGAGACCTTAGTTTCTTAAGTTTTCTGATTCGTCCAATGTGGAAGTGGTCTGGGTTTTTTAGGGTGGATGGGTGTCTCGATGGTGTCTAAGAGGTCCCATGGGTTCTTCATAGCTTCTTTAAAGAAGGGGTTCATGTTAAACAACCTATTTTTGGAATCTGGTCATGAGAGGATATTGTGGACACTTTCAGGACTTGTGTGTTGTTTAGAGACTTGGAATATGGTTCTGTTCCATGTATTGGTTATATCAGTCGCAAGGGTCATGTTCAGTGACACCTTGTGATATCATATACTCGTTTGACTGTAAAGGTGAAGGTTGTGAAATACTCTAAGAGTCTCTGTTATGTTGGGAGTATGTCTCCCTTGGAAAAATGTCAAAATCCTCTTTTTTAGAGGAATGTGTTTATAAGAGTCCTTTACTTCTATTGTTTCTCACCCGAAGAAACAAGGTGTGATGTGTGTGCATCTTCTAAGACCTTGTTTCAATGAAATGTTGGGTTAGGGAAAGTGTGTTTGGAATGTGTTATGTCTTCATAAACTTATTGGGGATTTCAGTGTAGTTGTTTGTATCACCAAAAGAAGAATTTTTGTTCATGTGGTTTCCAAATCCTAACTAAGAGGCCAAAGATGCTTTAATCATTTGAGCTCCAGCCATAGGTCCTGGAGTGAAGTTGGTACGTAGTTAGGGGAAATCCTAGGTTCATTCAAAACCTTATACAAATTCCATTTCTCAATATGAATGATAGGAAGTGTTTAGACCTCTGGCATCATCATTTTATTATAGTTGTTCATGTTTGGCGGTAGAGGTGGGAGGACCTTGTTTCCATGTTGTATCCTGAGTTCATAAATCCCCTTAGGTTTCGACTGGGTATTTAGAAAAAGGTTTGATGTTTGGCTAGACAGGTTGAGCACATGGTTTAAGCAAGGTTAGTAGTGACCAGGACCTAGAAAACCATGTAGATAGAAGGATACCCATAGTTAGCACACGTATTCCTAAACTATGCGGACTAACTGTGCGGTCGTCCCAACTTTTTAAATTTTGGGGTCTTTTTGTACCAGTATATGTTGGTCGGTTAAGATGGTTGGTTATTATGGTGGGGAGACCGACTATGTGTATTATATAAGTTCTTTTGTAAAGTTATGATATAATGACATGGAAATTTCAAGGAATATTTTCTTAAATACTTTGAAATTTTACGAGTCTGCAGTTTCTGACGACACTTGATTACAAGGCCCAGTGTGCCCGGAATCAATTTTTGATGTTTTTTTCGGGTACGTTCAGTAAACGAACGTGCATGTTTTTCTATCTTTTGAACCAGTGCTCGGAATTGAAATCTGAGGGCACCAATGAACTCGCAGTGCCGATATTTGCTCAAGGGGACCTTTACCGCAGTTGCATTTTATGCGGGTTGAGAGTTAATTTTAGGGGATTAAGAATAAAATAAATAAAATTGTAGGACACAATTTTATTTAAATATTTCAATTAATTCCTACAATGGAGAGTTAGGGGTGGGGCCCACACCCACATAACCTCCCATGAGAGGAATTAGTGTGGTGGGGCCCACACGAGCCCTAATCCTTTCATCTTCCTTTAACTCCCCATTAACACTCCCCTTTATTTAATTTTTGACAACCCACTTTAAACCTTTGGACTTCTACATAAATGTGGAGCCTCTCCATCTCCCATCCATTAATATTGCAAACTCTAATGCCTTATTTTATTCAATTTACATTTTGAATTAATTTGAAAATACATGGCAATGTTATATTATGGGAGGGAATTATTATTATTTTGGTTGGTTAATATTTTTGGGGATAACTATTGAGAAATAAAAAAATAGGGTTCTTCTTTCGACGAAGAACCACCAAAGAACAACGATCATCTCCTTCAATCTTCGGCCAAGCCAAAGGGGAATGAGCCACCCACAAGGATTGCTGACGACATGACATCATCGGCTCCTTCTTCCCCGACATCAACGAGTTGACGTCACCTCCCCACGACTCTGTCTACGAATGCACCTTATTTTGAGGTAGGGGTTTGTACAATTTGATGTGAATATTTTGTACCCCGTTCTTCATTGAGAATCATAGTTTGTCTTTGGCTCTATAATATCGCCTAACTTGGAGGGTGCGGGCCAGACGAACACAGCCCGACGACCCTCCTATTTTTCCTATTTTGGTTCGCAATAAAGGCGTGTTGGAAGAGGTGGCGACGGGAGAAGGCGGCGACCGAGCACCGGCCGCGTGCGGATGAACCGAGGCCCGCAACTGCGGGTTGCTCGGCCAAGGAATAACTGGTCGGCCATAGCTGGCCGGGTTGGAGGAACCACGGAGCCATGAGGGAGCCAAATTGCGGAGGACCGCGAACTCCGCTTCACGGGATGCTTCGGCGGGTGAACCTGCTGGCTCGTCGGCCGGACGGGTTGGAGGAGGCCGCGGGGCTGCCTGGTGCCACACACAAAGGAAAGCGGCCCGCCCTAGCGGGCCGCTTGTGCTAGAGAAGCTGACCGGCTTTGGCTAGCCGGGTAGGAGGTTGGCGCTGCTCGGTGCTGCCGGTTCGGGAAAACGGGCCCCCCCTCGGACCGCTCGGCCAGCCGGGCCGAGACTCAGCCAGCCGTGCTGGTCCGCTCCCCTTCGGGCCGGGCCATGCAATTTTCTGAGCTGGTCCGACCCTCTTCCGGGTAGGACCCACCAAAACTGGGTTGACCCGACCCACCAGCCCACTGGGTTTGATGGGTCGGGCCTATTTTCACATAAACGTGAATAACTTTAAGATTGGCCATCTGATCGACGCACCGTCTGCGTAACTGAGACCATTTCGACGAGGCGGTCCTTTTTCAATACTCTATGTGAGTTTTGGACAACTTTGGAAAATAGACGGGTTTGGAACGAGTGTAATTCCAATCGGGCCCCCGGAGCAAAAATGCTAATAACTCTCAGACCGGGCGTCTGATTGATGCGCCGTCTCTCGTGTTGGGTTCCTTTTGATGAGACAGAAATAAGGGATACATCAATTCTGGACTTCATGATTGTTGATGTATTGACCCCTTGGCTTGAGGAGTGGACCCTCTCGGAATCGAGCATTCTGTGTGCGGAAACCCTAGAGCTAGCTGCGACTGCAACGACAACTATACTGGAATCCTCCGTGGCATCGATGACGATGACTACCATACTGGAATCCTTCCATGGTTCAACGACGATGAAAAACGTATTGGAATACTCCGTGGTTTGGACGGTGATGACTACTGTTCTTGTATCCTACGTGGGTCTGACAGTTTGACTTCTGTTCTAGTATCCAATGTGGGCTTGACAGAGTAGCTGGTCTAGTATCCTACGTGGGTCTAACATCTTAGCTGGTCTAGTATCCTATGTGGGTCCGACATCTCAGATGAATCAGTGACTACATCTGATCATCATTATCACTTTAAGAAATATTTATACCCATGTGAGCTAAATCTTGATTTTCAATCATTTCCATCGGTATGATTAACTTCTTTTCTGTGTGGATTGGGTTGTGCTTGGGCTTGAGAGTTGGAGCTGAACTGGAATTGATGACTTAGGTATATGTATAGGCATATACCTAAGAAGAGTTGGTTGATACTTCATGATTTTATCTTTTCTTTGTGGTTTTCCTTCATGGATTCTGGGAGACCTTCGGGGGTCTCGGGGTCCACAATGAGTATCGTTATACTCACCCCTTCACGGGAAATGCCCGCACTACGTTGTGTTGGATGTAGATGACAGACAACGTTGATTGTGGTAGAGACTTGTAGAGATAGACGGTACTCGGAGGTGGAACACTTGGCGGGACATACATGGAGCAGGCGAATGGACCCGAGGTGCCAAGGAGACCATCTGTACCCACCCTTCAGGTGGGATTCCCAGAGGACGACTGGGTGGTTGTTGCTTTACTTTACTGCTGTTGTACTAGTCTTTGAGTTGTACTATACTTACTATTGGGCTTGTATTTCTAGCCCCTTTCTTTTCATCACTTAATTCAATATATAGTTTTACTTTGTGCTTACATCAGTTGCGTAATCTGTTGTGTTTGTTTACTTTTATAAAGGCAATGACTTCCCAGTATAGGGATTTACACCTTTGGTTCTAGTTGCGAGACCCTGGCCTATGGAAGCGGGCTTGGGGTCGTCATGGCACGAGCCCCGAGGATGGGTCATGAAAAATTGGTATCAGAGGAGTCGGTTCTACCGTAGAACTCATGACTCTGATTATTTCTTCTTGGTGAAGAAATATTGTTATGTGTTTTGGGTGTGGTTATCAGTTTAGGGAAACTGATGTTGGTGCGGTGGCCGACGTATCCATACACTAGGACTCTAACTCCCGATTTCCGACTCAGTGCACGAAAACATTGATTGCGTGTGTGTTTCCTTTGAAAAGTTTTCTTTGTGATTACTTTGTGTCACCTCACCAGGTATACTGTTTTGATAGTGGTGCACCTGTTTATTTTCAGGATTGCCCCACGAAGGCAGCCAGCTAGGGTTCGGAGTTACGCGTGGGATGGTAGCTACCGAGCGACGAGGCCTCGGTGCAGGGCCCCCATCACAGTGGAGGCACCAGCGGTACCACTACCCACTAGGCCAAAGATACCACTATCCCCAGCAGCAGAGAGTGAACACCACCTGAGTGCGTTGCACGTGTTCCAGCGACTGAGGACACCCAGGTTCCGTGGAGAGCCGGACCCTCAGGCAGTTGAGGATTGGATGTAGGCTATTGTCAGAGTCTTCATATTGGTAGGGACACCAGCTGACCTTATGGTGATCCTTGCTGCGAGTCCCCTACATGAACCAGTAGGTAGATGGTGGAGCATGATGCTCCAGGTGCATGACAAAGCTTCTATACTTTGGACAGACTTTAATTGTCTCTTCCACTCAGAGTTTGTTCCAGACACCCTTCGTTTGGGGCAGATTCAAGAGTTATTTCATATGTGGCAGGGCATCATAGCAGTATCTTAGTACTTAGTGAGATTTACTAACCTCTCGCGCTACTCCACAGACATGGTACGAGACCCATTCTTCCAAGCCCAGACCATTAAGCAGGGACTCAGACATGATATTAGGGCTTCGACGATCTCCATTAGCATTCCGACGCATGAGAGAGTGCTGGAGTGAGCCCTTCTTGCGGAGAGATTTCTGGCTGAGCTGACACCCACAGCAAGACCCAGCGCAGGGAGAAACATAGCAGAGTCTTATGTAGCCGGTAGTATATAGTTGACGCAGGTGTCCTAGCAGATCAGAACATCAGGTCGGTGACCTCATGATTTAGGTTCGGTTGTGCGGGGAACATGAAACTGAGCCAGCTATACGAGGAGAAGGCAGTTCTATTCTTGCGGCGGGCAGGGTCACATGGCTCGAGACTGCCTGACCCACCGTGAAGATGAGAAGCAGACAGTGGAGGGACCTCCCAAAAGAGGCAGATGTTCAACCGTGGCGGTCTGCAGGGAGCAGGCGGATGGGGCAGGAGAGCTGGCTGAGCAGTGGGTGGTGGACGATGTTTCGAGGCTCTACCACCACCACCACCACCAGGAGGTCCACCCCGACCACAGGGAGCTGGAAGACAGAGGTAGGCTCAACTTCAGGTAGTGAAAGCTTACGACCATAGTGCACCTGAAATTATTTGAGGTACTATCTATGCCTAATCCACCCTTGTTGTAGTACTTATATACATAGGTACGAGTCATTATTTTATTTCCACTAACCTTGTTCAGAGCTTGGAGATTTCGACAAAGCCATTGGATCTATCCTTACAGCTAGAGACTCCTATAGGAGTAGAATCGACGATTACGCACTGGTTATGTTAGTGTTAGCTTATTCTAGGAGGCGATAGCTTTGGCTGGGATCTTCTTGTAGTGGCGTCAAGGCCTTACGATGTCATATTGGGTATGGACTGGTTGTCTACAATCCATTCTCAGATCGACTGCATTAGGCAAAAAGTGCTGTGTGTTTTCATGGACGGGAGAAGGTTCACCTTCACCGACGATAAGGGAGCCTTTGCAGTGCAGGATGGACTTATGCAGAGGAGAGGGCATCCGATCACACATCAGTTGGCTAGTCTCATCCTCAGAGAAGTTGATGTGCATAGTACGAGTTTTCCAGTTGTGGTGGATCAGTATGTGGATGTTTTTCCTAACGACGTTCCAGGACTACCTCCTCGTAGAGAGGTATACTTATACATTGAATTCTACCCCAGGATAGCACTGATATCTACTCCAGCATATCGGATGGCTCCCGCCAAGCTTCGTGAGATGCGGGTACAACTGAAGGACTTGTAGGGGAGATGATTTATCTGACCCAGTGTTTCACCCTGGGCTTCTCAAATTTTGTTTTCCAAGAAGGCGGATGGGATCTTGTGACTGTGTCTCAACTACCGTCACCTGAATCAGGTGTCCATGAAGAACATGTACCCACTCTTAAGGATTTAAGACCTCTTTGATCAGATCAAGGGAGCACGTTGGTTCACGATGATAGACCTCAGGTCAAGCTATCATCAGCTCAGAGATCAAGATAAGGATGTATAGAAGACAAATATCAGGTGTCGATATGGCCACTACGAGTTATTGGTTATGCCTTTTGGAATAACCAACGCACCAGCAGTATTCATGAGTCTCATGAACAGGATATTCCAGCCTTACCTCGATCGTTTTTTCATAGTCTTCATCGATGATATACTGATTTACTCGACTACTGAGGAGGATCACACCAACTACTTTCAGGATGTACTAGATACACTCTGAGAGCATCAGCTTTATGGTAAGCACCCAAAGTTCTAGTTATGGATTCGACAGGTTTACATTCTGGGACATGCCATCTCATAGGCTGGAGGTGTAATGGATCCAGAAAAGATCGAGGTAGTAATTTCTTGGGAGCCACCCAGAAGCGTGATGTAGGTGAGGAGTTTCCTAGGTCTGGCTGGGTACTATCATAGATTTTTTCCAGACTTCTCCAGAGTTGCAGCACCACTTTCAGCATTGAAAAAGAATGGGGAAACCCTTCGTGTGGTCAGATAGATGTCAGTAGTGCTTTTAGGAGCTGAGGAAGAGGTTGAACAGTGTGACCATCTTGAGGCTACCAGAAGAGGGTGTAGGGTATGTAGTTTACTATGACGCATTCAGGACCGGACTCGAGTGTGTCCTGATGCTGGAGCGAGAAGTGATCGCTTATGGTTCACGATATTTGAGACAGAACAAGCAGAACTATGCTACCCATGACCTAGATTTAGCAGCAGTGGTCTTTGCCTTGGAGATGTGGCGGCACTATCTGATGGGAGATCACTTTACAGTCTATTCTGACCACCAGAGTCTCAGGTACATATTCTCGTAGAAGGACCTGAGCCTGAGATAGTTGCGATGGCTCGAGTTCCTCAAGGACTTTGACTTTTAGATAGTATATAATCCTGGGAAGGGGAATGTTGTAGCTAATGCTCTTAGTAGTAGATCAGACATTCAGCTGCTTGGAGAGGCGACAGAGCAGCTAGCCGCGTTGCAGATATCCTTTGTGGATTTTGAAGTAGCAACCTTTCTTCAGTCTCTCATAGTCACTCCTCCACTTCTTCAGTGAGTTAGGGAGGAACACCATGGGGATGTTGACTGTGAGATGCGACATGCTCAGATATTTTTAGGACAGACAACTGATGGATTTTCTAAAGGATGGGTGCACATCATCATCTTTAGGGGACGTACTATGGTACTAGTTTCACTGCATGAGGAATTGCTGAGGGAGTTTCACACTTCCTATCTTGCGGTACATCCAGGAGTAGCGAAGATGTACCAGGACCTCAGACAATTTCACTTTTGGCCATGTATGAAAAAGGTTGTAGCAGAGTTCGTTTCACGATGCCTCACTTGTTAACAAGTGAAGGCTGAGCACCAGGTACCAGCATCCTTGGATCATCCCTTATAGTTTCTGGAGTGAATGTGGGACAATATATCCGTGAATTTCATGATGGGGCTTCCACATACATTCAGAGGACATGAATCTATCTAGGTGATCATAGACCGACTCACCAAGTCGGCCCAGTTCCTACCGATCAGAGAGAAAGGCTCAGTAGAGAGCTTGGGAAGCCTCTACATTAAGGAGATCATACGGCTTCATGGTGTTCCATCATATATCGTTTTCAATCATGATGATAGTTTCACTTCCCGGCTATGGTAGGGGTTACATGAGGCTTTCGGGACACAGTTTCGCTTGAGAACCACCTTCCATCCTCAGATGGATGTCCAGAAAGAGAGGAACATTCAGACTCTCGAGGACATTCTCTATTCATGTGACCTTGAATTTGGTCGTAGCTGGGAGGATCACCTACCCTTGGTGGAGTTTGTGTACAACCACATATACCACTCCACTATCAGGATGACACCTTATGAGGCACTGTACGGCTGACCTTGCAGATCAACTCTGTGCTGGACTAACCTAGGGGAGTCAGCACATGTAGGAATAGAGATGGTGCAGGTTACGATGGAGAAGGTGCAGATCATCCAGGAGCATATGAAGATTGCACAGAGCAAATAGAAGTCCTATGCTAATAGGAGACGAATACCACTGTTGTTTGAGGATAGCGACCTCGTTTTCCTACGGGTCTCTCCTCAACGAGGTCTATGGAGATTTGGCCAGGGCAGTAAGTTATCTCCACGTCTCATCAGTCTTTTCTAGGTCCTCAGTAGAGTAGGTGAGGTGGCTTACCTCCTGGACCTTCCACCTCAGTTGCACCGAGTGCATGCCATCTTCCACGTATCTCAGCTGAGGAGATACGTGCACGACCAATCCCCAATCATCGACCACGAGGAGCTGGACATTGATGATGGGGTGACATTATCAGAGGTCCCGGTGGAGATAGAGGATCGATATGAGCGGGTCCTACGTGGGCAGTCGATTTCACTGGTGCACATTCACTGGCAGCACAAGAACTTCTAGGAGAGAACTTGGGAGTGAGAGGCTCAGATGTGAGCTGAGTACCCCCATTTGTTTCCCTAGTGTGTGTTGTAGATTTATGGGGACGTAAAGCCTTGATGTGGGAGTAATGTAAATACCCAGAATTTTCTTGGAAAATTGTTTCTTAAATACTTTGGAATTCTATGAGTTTGTGGTTTCTAATGACACTTGATTCTGAGGCTCGATGTGCCCAGAATCAATTTCTGACGTTTTTTTCGGGTACGTTTAGTAAACGTATGTACGAGTTTTTCTATCTATTGAACCGGTGCTTGGAATTGAAAACCGAGAACACTGATGAACTCGGAGCCCCGGTATTCTCTTAAGGGGACCTTTACCGTAGTTGCGTTTTATGCGGGTTGAGAGTTAATTTTAAGGGATTTAGAATAAAATAAATAATATTGTAGAACACAATTTTACTTAAAGATGTTGGTTAATTCCTAAAATGTGGTGTTAGGGGTGGGGCCCACACCCACATAACCACCCATGAGAGGAATTAGTGTGGTGGGGCCCACATGATCCCCAACCCTTTCATCTTTCATTAACTCCCGAATAACACTCCCCTTTATTTAAGTTTTGACATCCCACTTTAAACCTTTGGACTTCCACATAAATGTGGAGCCTCTCTATCTCCCATCCATTAATGTTTCCAAATCTAATTCCATAATTAATTCAATTTACATTTGGAATTAATTTGAATATACATGGCAAAGTTATATTATGGGGGGGCCATCTTATTTTTTTGGTTGGATAATATTTTTGGGGAGAACTCTTTAGAAATAAAATAATAGGGTTCTTATTTTGCCAAAGAACCGCCGAAGAACGATGATCATATCCTTCAATCTTCGGCCATGCCAAAGAGGAAGGAGACACCCACAAGGAACGCCGACGATGCGCCATCCTCGAATCCTTCATCCCTGACGTCAACGAGTTGACACCACCTCCCCACGACTCCATCTACGAACACACCTTATTTAGAGGTAGGGGTTTGTACAATTTGAAGTGAATATTTTGTACCCTGTTCTTTGTTGAGAATCATAGTTTGACTTTGGCATTATGATACCACCTAACTCGGAGGGCGCGGGCCGAACGAACACGGCCTGACGACCCTCCGATGTTTCTTGTTTTGGTTCTCAATAAAGGCGTGTTGGAAGAGGCGGCAATGGGAGAAGGCGGTGGCTGTGCGACAACCACGTGCGGAAGATCCACAACCCACAACTGCAAGCCGCTCGACCAAGGAAGAACCAGGCGACCATAGCCGGCCGAACTGAAGGAACTGTGGCACCACAAGGGCACCATGCTGCGGAGGACCGCAGCCCGCGATCTACGGGCCGCTTCGGTGGGTGAACCAGCCGGATCGTTGGCCGACCGGGTTGGAGGAGGCCACAGAGCCACCCAACACCGCGCGAGAAGGACAGTAGCCCGCCAAAGCGGGCTGCTCGGTGCCACCAGTTGGGAAATGGGCTCCCCCCCAGACCGCTCGGCTAGCCGGGCCGAGCCACGGTAAGTCGGGCCAGGCCGCACTGCGCCAGGCTGGGCCATGCGATTCACCAGGCTGGTCCAACCTTTTTCCGGGTCGGAACCGCAAAAACCGCGTTGACCCATCCCACCATCCCACTGGTCTTGATGGGCCGAGCCCATTTTCACTTAAACATTAATAACTTTAAGATCGCGCGACCAATCGATGATCCGTATGCGGTACTGAGTACCTTTCGATGAGGCGGTCATTTTTCAATACTCTAAGTGAGTTTCGGACAAATTTGGAATTTTGACGGGTTTGGAAGGAGCGTAATTACAATCGGGCCCCCGGATCAAAAATGTTAATAACTCTCAGACCGGGCATCCGATTGACGCGCAGTCTATCCTGTTGGGTTCCTTTTGATGAGACAGAACTTTGGCATACATCGACTCTGGACTTAGTGATAGTTGATTTATCAACCCCTTGGCTCAAGGAGCAGACCCTACCGGAATCGAGCGTGCTGTGTGTAGAAACCCTAACACTAGCTGCGAATGCAACGACAACTGTACTGGAATCCTCCGTGGGTTCAATGACGATGACTACCGTACGGGAATCCTCTGATGGTTCGATGACGATGACTACTGTTCTTGTATCCTACGTGGGTTCGATAGTTTGACTTTTGTTCTAGTATCCTACGTGGGTCCAACAGAGTAGCTGGTCTAGTATCCTACGTGGGTCAAACATCATAGCTGGTCTAGTATCATAGATGTGTTTGACAGCTTAGATTAATCAGTGACTACATCTGATCATCTTTATCACTTTACAAAAGATGTTTACCTGTGTGAGATGAGTCTTGACTTTCAATCATTACCATCAGTTTGATTGACTTCTTTCCTATGTGGACTGTGTTGTGCTTGGGCCTGAGAGTTGGAGGCGAACTAGAATTGATGACTTAGGTATATGTATGTGCATATACCTAAGTAGAGTTGGTTTATACTTCGTGATTGTATCTATTCTTTGTGGTTTATCCTTTTTGGATTTTGGGAGACCTTCAGGGGTCTCAGGGTCCCTACTGATTATTGTTATACTCACCCCTACACGGGCAATGCCTGCACTATGTTGTGTTGGATGAAGATGACGGACATCCCAAATCATGGTAGGGACTTGTAGAAATAGACGGTACTCAGAGGTAGACCACTTGGCGGGACGTACATAGTGCGTAAAGACGAACCCAAGGTGCCGAGGAGACCATCTGTACCCACCCTTCAGGTGGGATTCCCGGAGGACGACTCAGTGGTTGCTACTTTACTTTAATGTTGTTGTACTAGTCTTCCAGTTGTACTGTACTTTCTGTTGAGCTTGTATTTCTGGCGCCTTTCTTTTCATAACTTACTTTTGTATACAATTTTACTTTGTTCTTACTTTAGTTGCGTACTCTATTGTGTGTTTTTACTTTTATAAAGGTAATGCCTTCCCAGTATAGGGATTTACGCATTTGGTGCTAGTCGCCAGTCCCTGGCCAATGGAAGGAAGGATTTGGGTAGTCATGACACGGGCCCTGAGGATTTGTCGTGACATATGATGGATGTCTACCCCTTGAATCAGGGAGTCCATTCAGGCCTCCCCCTGTAAGTGTCTTGAATCTTCCTCAGTAAAATTTAAGTTGTATCTTATGGTGGGGAGCCCATTTGTGTGTCCCCATACTAGTAACTCAAATTGGTCCTTGGTCTTGGTATGGCAGGAGGTAGTCTCGTTCAGAGTTATATAACTACCAACATCTTCCTGGGATAAACATTGGGATTGCAGAGTGCCCAAATATTTAGTTAAAGAAAAGTACATGTAACCTTGTTCGTTGTTGTTGTTTGTCTGGGTTGATTACTTATGTCTTGGTCGTATAGTGTTTTAAGAGTTTCCTTTTGGGGATAAAGTCTGAATGTTCTTGATTATTTTAGGAAATTGATGTAAATTTTGGTTTGTGAGAGTATTATTTCCTTAATTGATCACTAGAGGTGTTTTGGCCTTTCAGGGGGAGGACCGAACTTGGGAAAGGAGTAAATTTATGGTCTATCAGTTGGGTTTGGGTTTTTCTTTTGGCCTTGTTGTGGCTTTTTGAGTGTGGAATGTTTTATGATGGGGAGAGTTATCACTTCCATGAATTCTTTTAAAGGAATTTTCCATTTAATTTCCATCCTTGCTTGGTTATGGGGGTTTTCCAAGAATTTTGGTGGAAATAGTGGGTTTTCAAAATTAGGGAAAAACCGTGAGTCCATTTCCAGATTTAAAAATAAATATTGTTTCTTTTATAACTCCTTCATTTTTCATCATTTTACACCAATTCCACTTCCCAATTATAATAACCCGGTATATTAAAACCACCATATCCATTTGGACCTCATATGAATCAATAAAATGATGGATTTGGGTTTTTTATTAAGGTGTTGGGAAGCCCGAAATCCCATTTCCTGCATTAAATATTTTTTTAATTATTTAATATCACTTTCAATTTTTACGTTTTTTCAGTGATTATAACTCTCACCTGAACCCACTTACCCAAGGAGTTCCCCCATTGTCTCTTCCCTCAATATAAAGCTCAAATGAATTGAGAATTTGTGCACAAAATCTTTGGATTTTACAAATCGTCCAGATTTGAAGAGATAAATTGATCCTTTCATAACTCCTTCTATTTTTACTCTTCTTCTCCCATTCTAGATCCGATGTGACTTCCTCATCCATATTCAAACCTCGCGTTCATTTATGGTTGTTTTGAAATTCAGATACTAGTGTATTTGGGATGTTTTTCTTCAATATATATTTGGGTAAGTGTTTCTCTCTTCATTTCCTTTCTTCTCATTGGGTTTCCTCCATATTTCATGAATTTATAGAGTTTCCAGAAATTAGGTTTCATACCTAGGTTTCGATTTGGAGTCTTTTTGGTGAAATCTTATGGTTTATGGTTCATTTTCACTAACTTGTGGTGCAGTGGAGGTACGGTTGAGGTTTCACACCATGATTCAAGGGTTTTGACTCCAAATGTAGGTGGTTCAATGTGTAAGAAATTTTTAATGATTTAGATTGCTTGATTTATTAATTTTAATGTTCATCATATGTTTCTTCTAGTGCAAAAACCGTTTTTGATAGATTTTCTCAAGTGTTTAATTTTAAAGTTGCATTATGGCTTGAAATTGTGTGATTTTCATGGGTGACTCTTGGGGTAATGTTTGGGTGTATATTATATCACATGAAAGTGACTTATTGGTGTTTAAAGGGGCTTCTAATTCTGGTTTTTTAATGACTTAGTGTCATTTGGGCCTTGAAATGGGGTTTTTGAATGGGTTCAAGGTGTAAAACCATGTTGTACTTCTTGGAAGTGATTTATGAAAACGAGTGTTTTTCATGTTTGTATTTTGTAGTGTTAGTTGATATATGTTTATAACACATGAGGTAGTTTAATAAATGTTTTTAGGGATTCCAATTCTGTTATAAATTGGTATTGTTATGATTTTGGAATTGAATGATGGATTTGAAATGGGTTTTTTTGTGCAAAGCATAGTTACACCCCTTGGGTTTGTTTTATTAAAATCTTGAATGTTTTGTTTTGTTAAACAATGTGGAAAAAGGGGTGTATATTTTCTTTTTTGTGGGTGTGTTCACCTAATATGGGTTTTTAGTGGAATGGTGGTTATTTAATATGTCAAATATTTTTTTAGAATGTTTTTTAAAGTGAAGAAATGTTTTAGAAAATGGAAAGAGAGCTGTGAAACATGGTTGTGGGATGTTTTCTGTGAGTGTGTTGTGAAAAATGGACATTTTTTAGGAAAGAAGTATTATATTATATTTTAGTGGGTTTTTATGTGAGTTATAATGTCTTGGAATTGTTTTATAAATTTTTTTAAAGGATTTGTGGAAGTGTTAAAGTAATGTGAAAAGTGTTGTGGTCTATTTTTGGTGTGAGTATGATTTGAAAATGCATTTGAAAGAAAAAGTGGATTTTGTGACTTGTGTCATGTAAATGTGTGATTTTTGGTGAAATTGAAATTTGGAAATTATATTTACATGTGAAAAGTATATTTCATAACTTTTTGAACTTTTTTGAGCACAAGGGGTAACCTGGGAATCTAGGTAGGGGGACGTGTACTAGTATGCTAGTGAATCTGTGGGGTTTGAACTCAGTTTCACATAGCATGTTTGATGCTTACAAAAAAAACTAAACTATGATGATGATTATTTAAGACCAATAGGTTATGATTATGTTAAATATTAGTGGATCATGCACGAGAATAGATATTGTGATGGTTACTCTCACTAAGATACGAGTTACCTGAGACCCACATTGAGCTAGTTCCTAGGGGTTATTTCCAATTTCTTGTGCTAATTAGTTACTTTGTGCTTACCGTAGGCATATGGTATGGTTGGATAGAAAATTAAGTAGCGTTTAAATTATTTTTAAAAGTGTTTATTCTTAATAATATCCCACTTGAAAACTGTTTTAATTTTTATGTTTCTTCTTTTAGAAATTATAACTAGCATTTCCTGTTTATGAAAACATACAAGCTTTTCATATTTGAATGTTTATCACATGGAATATCTTAGTGGTGGTATCATACTAGGAATTTTATCCCACCCTACTTACAACCATGTGTGTATGTATACTTGTTTACTTTTGTTGTCGCAGGTTGGGTACAGTTTTTAGTGCCAGTGGTCTGGGTTTCTAGTAGGTCCTTGGGGGTGAAGTCTTATGGAGATGGCTTGGGGGCGGTGCCCCTTGCCAAGAGGGTTCTTGGGATATTTCATTTTGGTTTTGTACCTTTTTTATAGTCTTGGTTAGTGGTTTTAATCTATGTAATTCATTTCTGATTTTTTTGAAAAATATTGTTTCGTTTGAAAAATCCATATTCACTTTATTGGATTCATTTGTTGTTTTAAGTTTATAAAATCTGGTAAATCATTCCCAATTCTCATTTTATAATACCTGGACACTTGTTCCAACCCATGGGGATCTGGAACTCCCTTAGGGCCTTATCATGGGATGGGTTAGGTGCTGGTTTTGGTGGTAACCAGATTTGTTTTGTGAAATATGGCCTTTGTATTTCACATTCCCTAATTTAAAATGTTTGTTTTGTTAATGATTTTTGATGTGCGGTTTTAAAAATGATATTTTAAAAGGATAAACCACTAAATACCCAATTAAACATAAAACTATGAGGATGAAAATTATTAATATGGTGTATAATTTAATACCTTGAGATTTAAAATAAACTTTATCTTCAATAGAATACACGGTACACAACAATGAGCATTAATGACAATGAAATATTATAATAAAAATATGAATATTATAACATAAATATTGAATTGGAGGGTATGGAAAAATTTAATGAATTGTAAAATATATATTGAAAGGTTCTGAAAAACATTTATTAATAAACGACTAGGAATTATGTTTTTAATTTTTAGTAATGTCATTCTATGGTTCAAATATTCTTTTTATTAAAAATATTTATTTCATTTTTTGAAAATAGATTTTAATTAGTTTCTTATAATTTTTGAAATTTAATTTTTAAAAATAATATTTTTTAAATCAAAATATCAAAACTCAATTAAGGAAATATTTTTTATTTATAGAAAAATATAGTCTTTAGTGAATAGAGAAAAAATATCAATTTTATTGAAATCTTTTTTTTTTCATTTAAATATTTAAAATGTTCCATTTTTTTAATTATTTATAAAAATTAATTAATTAATTTTGATTAACCATAATCTAATAAATGTAATTAGAGTTGGAATTATGTTTAATATTTATATAAAAATAATTTTTATACTTAATGAATTTCTCTAGATAACATTTTTCAATCGTGTTTTCAGGTTTATTTTAAAAGTAATTTATAAAAATTATTAAAATTGAAATTTTTATAAAGGATTCCATATTTGGAATCAAATTATATAAATTTTATAAATATTTTAGATTCATTTTTTGGATATAATGAATATTAACCTTGGTAAATATTTTTCCACAATTTATGCTAAATTGGGTTGACTATGGTTAAAACTAATTTGAAAAGGTTTCAAAATCACCCTAATTAAAATGAAACAACAATAAAAATTACATAGTTATGATTTTTATCCAATAATTAACTCTATTAATTTTCAAGGATCATTATGGAATACTAGTTCAAAAAATTAAGTCATAAGAATTATATAACAAACTCTAATATTACAAAGTGTACACTTTTACTCACTATGCATTTTTTCCACAAAATAAATCATTTATGAAGAATTTTTTTTCTCTTAAATAAATAAATTCATAATTTTAAACTTTATCTCATCCATTTTACTAATCATCCTTAAAACCCTGTGGAAATTGTTTTAAATTACTGCATGAGAATAAAATATACTAATGAACATAAAAATAAATAATGAAACCTATTAGTCTAAAAATACTAATAAAATTTTCCCATTATGTTAATAACCTTGGCCTCAATAGAAACATTTTCATACCTAAGAAATAAAATCATCTTCATAAATTATTTATCAAATACTTTCATAAGAAATATTTATAGATTAATAAAATTCCTAAAGGATTATTTGAAATCATAAATAAAACATGAAATCATGTTTACCAATTTATAAATTCACCATCAATAAACAATATATATATTTATTTATAATAATAAATTTATTTATTTACTTGTTTATATAATAATATTTACATAATTACCAATTTAAAGAATAGATAAATCATTGGTGTAGAACAAGGAATAATTTTCATATAACTCATTAGATAACCTTCATGTTTACAAATGGAATAACCATCACAGTTAATATTGGAATAATGTTCACTGTCAACATCAAAAAATAAATCTTACCCAGTTCATTCGATGGATATAATTGAACCACCCATCCTTGTTTTATAAATTAACCAACCAAACATGGTTTTTAGTGGAACCACATGCCATCATAAACTATTCCCTTGAACAATAACATAATAATAACATAAAAAATATTATATTTTTCAAAATTACACTCATAAAATATTCATTACACACATAAGAAAAATTTTAAATATTTTGAAATAACCATTCCATTTAAATTGTTTTTGGAAATACTCAGATCAAAGGAAAAATGGTTTTTCTTAGATTAAAACATAAAATAAAGTTAATGAGGCCAAAATTCAAATAATGGTTATGGTGGAGGGAAAACCATTAGGTCCATATATGTTAAAATATAACATTACTTTTTTATCTTTTTTTCACAATGGTCCATATAAAATAAATAAAAAGTTTCCTTTTGAAAACCATAAAAATTAAACAAAAAAAGAACATTTAATTTTCAATTATTTAATGTCCATATAAGGGAATCAAAAAAATAATTTATTAGATTATGTACATGGAATGGAATGATTTAGGAAATAATTAATTGAAATATTTAAAATTATTTATTATATTAAAGTGTACCTTACCTTGAATCTGACTCATCATGTATGTTCATTATCATTATAAATAATAAAAAAATGTTAATTAATTTGTGTCTTAGGAGAATTTTTAATGTTTATTATTCCTTTTAGTTCCATGTTATAATCAACTACTTAATTAATTAACATCATATCGTATTTGTTGTCAATATTCAGATTATATGTACAAAATGAATTCAGTAGGTAGTTTATGGTCAATGATGTCACTATTACACCATTAAGAGAATAATAACCACGGTATAATTATAATTTTAATATACAAATTCTAATTTTAAAACCATTAATTAATAATTATTTTTAAAAATGAAATATGTTACAATAATGGAGATAATAGGTTGTACTTATTCCTGAGTAATGTTTTTATTTTTCAACAGTCATGATGAAAACCAGGTAAATATTATTTTTTATTTACATAATAATTATTATATAATAAATATATTATAATTTTTTACATAATCATATATATATATCATCCATAATATTTGGTGATAAAAAATCATTGCATATCGTCCTGAAGGTGGTAGTCCACACGTACCCATTAACAATATTATGATTTTTTAATGAATAGAAAGGAAAACATAGATGATATAATATATTTAATTTTTTTATATATTTCATGAATATTATATATATATATATACACATTAAATACATAATTATATCAATCCATGAAAGGTGGTGATGAAAAAAAATTTAAATCATTTCGTGAGGTGGTAGTCTATAATAACCATAAATGATATTTTCATTTCTCATTTTATGGATAACGGTGATTGATATTAGTTATACCATCTACATAAAAACATCATAGTATATGGGATATAATGATGTTATTATATTATCATGGTTGAATGAAGTTATAAATAGAAGGAATTCAAAATAAAATTAAATCATTTGTTTAAAATCTATACCTTTTCTTCAAGTGACTACTCTAATTTACATATGAATCCCTACCTATTTGGTATTATGCCATCAAAAAGGCCAAGATAATGAGGGGATGTATTAAATAAATTTATTTTTTAGGTATTCGTATAAATAAAATTCATTATATGACTAATGAAAAGTGGAGAGGATGTTCCCTTTTGTATGTGAGGTGAGGGGTACTCTTGGAATTATATAAATTATAAAGTTTATAAATTTATATCTTCATTGAAAATCCAATCATAAAGGATATATATCTAATATATGATAAGGATGGTTAAATATCATATCATCCATTAATATTTGGAAAATGTTAGACTATTTTAACCCTTATCATTTACTTTTAACCCCCATTAACCCTCATTTCACTTTCCATTATATCAACATTTTTTACTATAATGGAGTAAAGAAAGTAACTATAAAAGTAAAAATGGCCCATAAAATGATCATTTTTGATATTATAAACTATATACCATTCACTTTTCCAAATATAATATTTTTTGGTATTTTAAATTATTTAATTAAATATTATTTATTATATAATATCACTAATGTAAATTTTAGAGCTATCCTTTTAATTTCAAATTGAAAAAAATATGGAATTATCAATATGGAAAAAAATTGAATAAGAAAGTTATTTAATAAATAATATGAGAATGAATAATTGTAACATCTCAACTCAAGAGTCACTAAATAGTTCCCTAGCTGGTGGGAAACATGGCCTCTAGCACACTTCCCCAAATTCCAGAAGCAGACGACTAGATGAAAGGGTCTATGATGGTATAATGAGGAGATAATACCATCATGATCAATGTAATGTTGTAGTACCATAAATGAATAAAAATAAAAATCATAACATAAACCAATAAATGGAGATAAATCATTCAGATAACAATGATAATAATGAAATACAAATAAAGCGTCATATATAAAATGATATGTATGTCGTATAACTATACAAAATAAAATAAATACATGGAAATATGCTAAAGTATAACAAATTTAACAAAAGTAATAAATTTCCAATATGAAACTATTTCATATAAAATCATGAGACATAGCTAGATATTGTGCTTCCCTGCTACTATGAAATAATCAATCAAGTATCACTAAGTGGGTTCTAGTACATTTCCCTACCTTCATCCATTAATTTTTTCCAGTACCAAATGACATACCAAACATGGTATGAGATAACACTCAACAGACAACTACCAATGATGTATATAATAACTCTATTTTGTGAAAATATGTTTATGTAGATCACATATATAAAAGGAGAATAGAAATAAAAGTATAAGTCATACTTTCCAGTCTATCAAATCTACTGTGATCGTGGAAAAATATAAAAAGGGATAACTGTAAATCATCATAACTTTTATCAATAGTCTACATCAAGTAATTGTGCATCAGACTAATATAGCCCATATCTAATAATTATAAATTTCCATTTTATAAAAATAAATAATGTAACCAGATTCTAAAGAGTATAAACGTCCATGAAATCCAAATAAAGAATGTAACACAGATCCAATGAGTAGAAATGTCCAAGAATCCATATAAATTAAGTGAAACAGATCCAAGAATTAGAAATCCCTATGCCATCCTAGTGGGTTGGAATCAAGAAGTATAAATGTCCAAGGCATCCAAATAGGTAATATAAAAGGAGTAGAAATGTTTAAGGCATCCTAATAAGCTATGTAGAAATATTAAAGAACTAGAAATATCCAAGGCACACTAGTGAGATAAATAAACCATATAAAAGGAGTATAAATTTACATGGAATCGTAGGGTTCTTAGTAAACTAGATACAAGGAGTATATATTTCTAATTAATCATAGTGTATTGGAAAAAATATGCTATTACATAATTTGAAGATAATAAAACATAAACATTTATTTAAATCCTTAATCTTTATCCATAAAATCTCACGTTATCTTTAGTACAATTAACCACATGAGGATATACATCAAAGAAAGGGGTGATCTAAAATCCTGATAAGGGGATTAATAAGGAAATGAAACATTTTAACATGGGTGAGAATCATCATCATAACATAATCATAGTATCATCATCATAATCATGATAGGAAACATAAAAAATTGTATTTGATATGACAATTAATAAAAATGAAACATCATGTCTTAGTGGTCAAATACCACACATAGTAGTGATCAAAGAAATCATTATGTTCACACATAACATATGTGAATGACAATAAAATCATAATTATATATAAATATAACATCATGTTTACAAATATTACACATTATCTCAGGAGATAAATTACAATAATCAATGCATTGGAGGGATATATAATTTCAGTCCCACCAGTAACGTCAAAACATTTACATAATCATGCATGCCACAAAGAATGTACAACAATCATAAGAATGAAATAAACAATGGGAACGAATTTATTTCATAATTATTTTATAAAAAATTTATTCCAAAATAATATTTTGGGTTACAAAAAGAAAAATAAAGATAATATTTGGATTGGAAGTCATAAATCTTGAGTGATGAAGAAATAACTCATGAGGAATCAAAATGTGTTTTGGAAAGAAGAGTTATTTTTGGAAAATCATTATATTTTTCATAAAATAAAGTTTTAAAACTTTTATATCCCAAAAAATAAAATTTATTAATAATGAAATTATTTATAAATAACATTAAATTAACATAAATACTATAATTTTATGTGAAATATGGAAAACACAAAAAAGATAGTTGGGTTCGAGAGTCCTCTTACCTTATGTCTAAATGCATTATAAACATGCACTTATTATCCCAAATAATAAAATTATATTATTTAATTTCTAAATCAATAACCTATTATACATATATTTTATTTATTATAAATTTATCTAGTTTGTTTATGGCCATTTATATGAGTTGTAGAGTTCAATTTTGATATTCTGGGAGTGTTCATTTCATGGTTTATGGTCGGTTCCGTTGATTATAATTATGAGACTATTTTTCAAATGGATGTAAAACTAAAAAAGTGGAATGAAATGGTATTAATATAAATAAATGATTCTTATTTGTCCCATATATAATTTTTTTCAAATATGATAATGATTCATTATATAAAACATTAATGAAATTTTTAAATTATTTTAGTCATTTTTAGGACCTTCATGAACTAGTATCATTGTATTTAATTTTATTTTTATATATCTATTCTAAATAATGATAAATTTTATAACATGTATATTAAAATATTATTTTACCATAATATTTATTTTATGACTAGCCTTGAAGGTGGTAATGGAAAATGAAAACTCGCCATCCATGATGGTGGTGAATCGACACATCACATATGATGTTCTCATTTGTATAATAAAATGAGATAAGAGATTTTATGAAGGATGATACATTAACATGATAAAATTATATTATATATATTATAATGGAGTTATAATTACGCATAGGATAGGGTTTTAGGAGACGATAATAATATAAAATAAATTTAAAATAGAAAAAAGGAGAATTTTACCACTTGAATATCATCTCCTTGAAAACCACCTTAAGGAACTTGGGTTTGACCTTTTGTTGACACTAGAAGCTATTAGAAATGGGGAAGAGTCTTGGTGATGTAATTGGTAAGAATTTATATAAGATAAAATTTTGATAAGGCATTATGGGAACAGGTAGTGTGGGGTGGTATTTATAGGGGAGAAGAGGGATGTTATTTGATTATTATTATTTAGTTATATTATTATTTTGGCTCATGATAATAAATAGTGCTGATTAATATGATTAATAAATTAAATGGTTCAGAAGAGTTTAAAATAAGGGGTCTTACACCATGATTGACATAAATATTCAATTATCTGGATTAAAATGTTAAACACCGTAAATTACCGTATTTTACTATTCATCAAAAAATCCTCTTTTTTAGAAAATTCCATTAAGTTCACACTAATTTTATTTGACATGTAGATTTAGAAAATGGACACCATTTTAATAAAATAGTTTTCTAAATATGATAAATTTGATTTATAAATAAAATCACCATTAATTTGAAAAATACAACTTTTTATATCATAACAGATTTATGACACTTTGAATAATTAATTAAGGTATCAAAAAATTATATTATTATTATATTAAAAAAATTAATTTTGGAATCTATTTTATGAAAATAAATTTTCCTTATAAATCGTTATATTAATTATAATATTTTAAATAAACAATTACATTTTATAAAAATATCAACACTTAATTTATCATTTTAAAACTTTTATTTACTTATACTATGATATAATAATATAATATTTTCATTTATAAGTACCCTAAATTTAATTTATACTATCACAATTGAGGTTACTAGTCTATTGGAAAAATTACTATTCCTAATGGTTATTACTATTCCAATGGTCAGGTTACTATTCCATCGGTATAGGTTCTTTAATTTCAATAAATATCAGTTATTTAATTCTTAAATTATGATATTGATGTTTTTATTGGGTTCTATATGTGATGTATTTGTTTTATACTATATAAAATAATTATATTAGGGTAAATTACATTGATAAAATTCTTGGTCATTACATTCATCTCCCCTTTTTAAATTTATCACTCAAAATTTGATTTTTCATACTAAGGTGAAAATTGGTGGGGTAATTCTCCTTAATTTCTTCCTCTGGTTAACATTTTGCCTCTTCATACTTATTTTTCCTCCAAAACACTTTAACATGGCGAGTCATCTTGTTACATAATACTTTGTCTCTACTATCAATGTTCTTCACGAAATAATCTTCATATGAGAGGACGTTCTCCTATTTTACCACCTCTGGATATATTACATTTGAGGGGTCAGCTATGTACATCCATAAGAGATTTAGCTAGAACACATCATGAACTTGATCCATATTTGGTGGAAGCTAAGGCTGATAGGCCGCTACATCTATGAGATCAAGGATCTCATAGGGACTGATGTACCATGGGAAAATCTTCCCTTTTTTCCAAACCACATGAATCTCTTACATGGTGATATTAAATGGAAGACTTTTACTCTAATATAGAACTCCAAGTCACTTTGATGGGTTTTAGCATATCTATTTTTTTAACTATGAGAATCATTAATATTTTTTGGATGGCTTGAACATTCTCTGTCATCTTTTTCCCAAGATCATGTCCAATTAGATTTTTTTCCCAATTCATCCCAACAAATTGGAGTTCTACACCAATTATTATATAGAGCTTAATATGGAGCCATTTGAATACATCAGTAGAAGCTGTTGTTTTATAATAATTAAACCAATTTGAGATGCTAACCCCCCTCCATTGATTTCAATTAAGTAATATCTTGGTGTTTCATTAAGCAATTGAAGAGTCCATTAAGACTATACATTAGTTTGGGGGTATAGACCATACTGAAATTCAATTCAGTACTCAAATTATGTTGAATACTTCTCTATCATTTAGATTTCAACCTTGGATTATGGTCAGAGATGATCAAAAGTGGAACACCATACAGTATAGATACTTCTTTCAAATATATCATGGCATGTTTTTCAAATGATAAATCTTCCTGAATATAAATATTCAGGGAGGTCTTGGTGAGTTGATCCACCATAATTCATATCAATATGTTTCCATTGGATTTTTTTGGAGACATTGACAAAGTCCATAGCGATGTTATACTATTTCCACACTGGTATAGGAAATGGTTGCATCATATCTTTGTACTTTTTTATTTTTTTGTTAATGTGATGACATACCAAACACCTTGAGATATACTCTACAATATACTTCATCATGTTGTCCCACAAGAAGTCTTCTAAAAGATCACAATACATATTTTTACTTCTATGATCGATATAGAAAGATGATCTTTGTGAATTATCCAATAGATATTTCTTTATGTTAAAGAATGAAGTCACATAAAGCATCAATCCAAACCGAATCACACCATCATCATCAATGTGGAAATCATGCTTCTTCTCTTCCTTTATTGTCTTAACCATCATTTATGGCTCCTGAACAATTTTTTTGCCTCATTTAACTTCTCTTGGATATATTGTTATTAATAGTCTGGGAAAGATAGGATGTATTCCCTGTTATTGTGATTTCTAAATCATTAATTTTCCTATACAAGAATATATAGTCTTTCTCAATTAAAATCATGGATATATTAGTATGTTTCTTTCTGTTAAGTGAATCAGATACCTTGTTCAACTTTCTTTGATGGTAATGAATAACAAAATCATATTCCTTGATTAGCACTAACTATATTCTTTGACACATATTAATCTAATTCTGTGTAAAATATATAATTTAGAATCTTGTGATCTATATATATATCGCACTTCTCAATATAGATGTAGTGACACAACATTTTCAAGGAAAAAATCACATCTACTAGATCCATATCATGTGTCAGGTAGTTCTTCTCATGGATCATCAACTGTCGTGAGGTATAGGCTTTCAAATTATAATTATGAATGAGTAAAAAAACATGAATTTATTTAAATCATCATTGTATGTCACAAAAACTTCTCCACTTGTTGGTAGTGTGAGTATAGGTGTGTTGATTTTCTCCTTCTTAATCTCCTTCAAGCATTCTCACATTCTTCTGTCGGGGCATAATTTACCCCTTTCTATGTTAACATAGTTAGAGGGAAGTAAAATTGGGAAAAAGTTCTCTCAAAACATTGGTAGTACCCTATTAAGCCAATAAAACTATAGATTTCCATGACACTAGTGGGCCTGGTCCATTCAACAATTACAATTATTTTTGAAGGATCTACACAAATTTCCTTACTTGTTATCATGTTCTCCAAGAATGTGACCATCCTCATCCAAAATTCACCATTTCAAAACATGGAATACAATTTATCCTTCATTAATGTCTCCAAAAAAATCCTTAGATGTTATTCATGTTCTTAATTTCACATAGTAGTGAGAATATCATTAATAAAAATTACCAAAAATTTATCAAGGTAGTATATAATGACCCAATTCATAAAATCCATAAATATTGTAGGGAAATTATTATGTCCAAAAGGGATCACTATGAACTAATAATTCCCATACCTATTATGAAAATAGGTATAATGAATATCTTCTTTATTCACAATCATTTTTTAATATATAGAATGATGATCCGGCTTTGAGAAGTACTAATCTCATCACATTTGATTGAAAAAGTCATAAATCCATGGAATATGATACTTTTTATTTACGAAAATCTTGTTGAGCTCCTAGTAATTGATAAACATCAAAATTGTTCCATCCCTTTTCATTAAAAAGTGCACTAGATAACCTGAATGTGATGCACTAGGTAGTATGAACCCTTTTCCAAAATGCTCTTACAATTGATTGATTAACTCTTCTAGTTCTATCTAGGAAATATTGTAGGAGAATTTTGAGATAGGAGTTCCCCCAAGAATGAGGTCTATTGAGAAACCTCATAATCGAGGGGAAGTATGGGTAACTCTTTGGGAAATTAAATAGTATATTCTATAACAATGGGAATTTACTCTAGGTTAATATATTCATTTGACTCATTCATTTGAGAGAGGTATGATTCTTAAGAGGGAATCAACACCCACACCTTGTATAGATTTTAGAAAGGATATTCACTGTCTTCATTAAATTTTTTTGAGGAGAATGGGATGATTTAGAATATGAAAAGTTATTTCCTTTTCTTGAAAGTTGATGTTTTCTCTATATAACAAGAGCTAATCCATGACCAATATAACATCAAATTCAAATAAGGGATGTATTATGAAATTCATTGGAAAAATATTCCAATATATTCCAATATATTCCAATAGGAGAAGAGTACAACTCTAGGGTTTAAAATATCACACCAGTATTTTTTTAATATAACTCTACTTATAGGTGTTGAGGATTTGATTCAATAGTTCTATTAAAATTATTTGATATTTCCGAATGTGTAGAACCTCAATCAAATAATATTTTTTCCATTAATGAGTGAATATAAAGTGTACCTTGTATGACATAATTTTCTTTCTCTAATTCAGCAGTAGTGATGACATAAGATTTTTTTACTCCTTTAGCTTTGGTGGCTGTTGACACTGGTTACCCTAAAGTACTTGAGTTTTAGTGCACTAACTATCATAGTTCTCTTTCTCCCTATAGTTGTAGAATTTAACCATGGGTGGTTATCTCCTTTCCTCCATCACATTGGACAACTTCTTTATGTCTCCCCTACATTCAAGAGATCAGTTTCCTTCTCTACCACACTGATAGCATCTCTCTATCCATTTGATGCAGTTACTATGGTGCTTCTTCCCACATATTTGACATCTTAGTGGTTAATATTTCTTCACATCATTTTAATTAGATCCACCATATTGAAAATCCATCTTTTATTATATCCATATCCATGAGAACCTTCTCTAAAATCTATATCCACTTTTCAAGAACATCAAAAAACATCTTCATAACTCCCAAAGTCTTAGATATATAGATCCTTTCAAAGGTGTGGTTTTGAAACACTAAATAATATATCTATTTTTTCATTGTTAATAAAAAAAACCTTGGAAAACCATGAAATCCTTATGAATTTTTATTCATAATAAGTGATATATTTAACATCCATATTCTTAAGATCGATGAATGATATCTCCATCTTTGTATGAAGAGTTTAAGGGAAACACTTTTTCAGAAGTATTTTTTTAATGTATTCCCAATGGATCTATTCTGTTTCATCTTCCAATTAGGTTTTCTTTATCAATTCACACCATTTATTAGAGTCTTCATCTAAAAAAAACTGGAGTTACCTTATCCTTCTTAGAACAATACAACATAGAAAATATCTTCTCTATTGTTTTAACACTCTATTCTACAAAAATTCGATCAAAATATCCACTAAACATCGATGTTCATTTCCAAATAAATGACATAATTGATAGTTTCTAAATTTTGGGTAAAGTAATTCGTTTTACATATTTCAGTTTATAATTTTTTTCCTTTGATATCAGGGTAAGAATAACCATGATGTTTTGAACTCCACCACACAATGAATTGAGGATTTCATTTAGGAAATTGGTTAATTTTCCTTCACATGTGTTGTTAGACTGGTTTCTCCTAGTTCCCACCATTTTCTAAAATATAAAATGTTTTGATAAAATATATTTCAACAAATCATGAATAAATAATTTATTCCTTTACATCATTTACACTGAAGAAATATCTTATGGGATCCCTATGTTAATCATTTTTCTAAAACAAAGCATCATTGATGTTTACATATACATAGTCTTATAGTAAGGGTTTTTCAATATGATCCTCTAATACTAATTCCAAAATTAACCAATCCATTCTATAATACCAACTATAGAGACCCTATTTTTATTTCATGAATAATACATCATTTTGACGACAAATAACATAATAGAGATACAAATCCAGGATCAAAAGGTTTGGTGCCATAAGAAAATTTGGCTCATATATAATTCGAACATAAAAAAACATAAAAATTTATTTAAATCATTAATATACATCTTTAAAATATCTCATTATACTTATTAAAAGTAATCACACGAGGATATACCTCAATTTATGGGATGAGCTAAAATACTAATAAGAGGATGAATAAGGAAATGAAGAATTATAAAATGGTTGATCATCATCATCAGGAAAAAACATATGATAATCAGCATAACCCTAAGTGGAAACATATATAAAGTCATGTAATATGGAAATGCATAAAAATTAAACATCATGTCTTAGTGGTCAAATACCACACATATTTGTGAACAAATCTAGCATCATGATCAGACATAAAATATGTGAATAATCATAAAATAATAATTTTGAGCAAATTTTTCATTATTTTCCTGTATATAACACATTATATCATGATATAAAACATATTACCCAATTAATTGGAGGGATATATAATTCTAGGCCTATGTAACATCATAACATTTAAATAATAATGCATTCCACATAACATGTTTAAAAATTACAACCATGAAACAACCCATGGGTGGAAATTAGTTTAATAAGGAATTGAAAAATAATTAATTTATGAATAAAATTTGGGGTACCAAAAAAAATTAAGATCAAATTTGGTTTTGAAATTACCACTCTTGAGTGAAGAAGAAATAACCTAAGAGGAATCAAGACGTGTTTTGGAAAGATGAGTTCTTTTAGAAAATCATTATATTTTTCATAAAATAAATATTGGAAAAAATTATATCCCTGAAAATAAATGGCATGAATAATGAAATAATATATACATAACATTAAACTAATATCCATATTAAAATTTTATGTGAAAGAGGGGAGACCCAAAAAAAGGACCTGGGTTCAAGAATCCCCTTAACTTATGTCTGGTCAAATTATGAGCTTGTAATTAAAATACCAAATAATCAAATTATATTCATTAATTACTAAATATAAAATATATGATAAATTCATTATATTTATTATAAGTTTATCAGGCTCATATATTTCCATTTCAATGAGTTATAGAGTTCAATTTTGTTGTTCTTGGAGGGTTTGTTTCATGGTTTATGGCCAGGTTCCCTGAGTACAATTACGAGAGTTGTTTTAAAATGGAAGTGGAACATAAAACGTGTTGTTAACATAATTAATTAATTTTATATGGTCCCATATGTCATTTTTTTAAAATATGGGAAAGTTTAATTAGATAAAATGTTAATGAAATACTTACTTTATTTTTGTAGTTTTCACAACTAACAAGAACTAGTATCATTTTATTTAATATTATTTTTATATATTGATTCCAAAAAATGATAAAATTTATAATATGTATATTAAAATATTATTTAATCATAATAATGTTATTATGACTAGACTTGAAGGTGGTAATGGAAAATGAAATCTTATCATCCAAGAATGCGATGAATCGATACATCACTGCAGATGTTTTACATTTTAGAATAAATTAAGGGGAGAATAGATTTAATGAAGGATATTCCATTAAAATAATAAAATTACCATATATATTTGATACATGATTTATCATTACCATTTTTATTAGGGGAGAGGATATGATACGAAATTAAAATTGATTTAAAAGAGAAATAGGAAGATTTTACCTCTTGAATATTGCCTCATTGAGAACCTCTTTAAGGAAACAGAGTTTGGAATTTTTTTGAGAAAAGAAGATCTTGGACATGGGGAAGAGTCTTGGGGATTCAATTGGGAATAATTTAGATAAGATATAATTCTTACAAGGTGTGAGGATAATAGGTGGTGAAGTGTGGTATTTATAGGGGAGGAGATGTGTGTTTTTTATTTAATAAATTATTTTTTTTATTTTTGGACCATGACTATGAATAATATTGATTAAAAGGAACACAAATAATAAATGGTTCAATATAGATCTTACCAATGGGTGATTATATCATTCATTTCATTAATATTCATGTATTTTACTTATTATGTAAAATAACATAAATCACGATATTTCTAAATTCACCAAAATTTCAACATTTTTTGGAAAATACCAAAAATAAACCATAACAGAATTTTGAAATTTATTTTTCAAAAGTGGACTACATTTTATGAATATTATTTTCAAAATATAATAAATTTAATTTTTAAATATAATCATCATTTATTCAAAAAAAAACTAATTTGAATATTATAATTGATTTTATGAAACTTTGAAAATTTAATTATGGTGTCGTAAAATTTCTTTATTATTATAATAAAATAAAATTTTAATTTATGAATACATTTTTTGAAAAAAAAATTTATTTTAATCATTAAATTAATTATAAAATTTTAAATAAACGTACACCTTTTACAAAAATATCAAAACAGTATTGATTATTTTTTAAAAAATTACTTACTTATACTATGATATAATTATATAATATCTTCATTTACAAAATTCCCAAATTTTATTAATAAATTCATAGGTGATGTTAATATTTTATTGGTTAGATAACTATTCCTAATAGTCATATTGCTATTCCATTTGTCTAGTTATTATTCAGTTGGTATAGGTTCCTTAATTTCTATAAATAACACTTATTTTATTCTTCATTTATGAGAATGCTGTTTTTATTTGGTTATATATATGATGTATGTGTTATATATTATATAAAAAATTATAAAAAGAGAAATTCTATTGATAAAATTCAGGTTTGTTATATCCATAGCATCCAAGTGGGTCATCGGCGTGAACCCGCCATTATCATCCTAACCAATTCATTCACAATTTCATAAACCATTTAGTTAACCATTTCACTAATCCATTCATAATTATAAAAAATCGCTAGGAATATCCATTTCATACATTATATATACAAATGACATCGTTCTTTAAGGTACTTAAAACTTTTATCAATCCACTTTATTACCATATTCAATTCACTGTAATTTATTGAGATATCAACACACCCCATGGGTGGAATAATAATGGTGAATGGAAGTAAATCTCCCAATGGGTAGTTTGGGTTGTGGTCAACAACCTCTAACCTAGTATAAAGATGTGATGACATATCTTAAACAAGAATTTAACATTTTACACAGGGCATTATTTATTAAGGAAGAAATACATGGGATGTTTGCTTTGTGGAACAATAGAAAATAGGTATTAACAACTAGAAAAGGAGGTACAAGTTTTAAAAAAAATACCTTATTCTTATGGTATAACACCCATCCAGTATCATCATTTGATTCATTCCAAATCAGTAGAAAATTGGAAAATAAATGAACATTATGAAAATATGTCATAAGATATCACAATAAAATAACTCAATCGAGAGGAAAAATGATAAAAGATGTAAGAGGAATGGAGAGATTACCAATGGCTATCAAACATGATAGATGGATCCTAAATTGGAGTCTGGAGATATGAAACCAAGGAAACTAGATTTACGTTAATGGATGTGCTCATATGGTGGACCTCCTACATGTGGGAAAGAAGGGGGTGATGAAAATAAAAGGGTTTTTCCTCTTTAGAAAAAATTCATGGCATTTAAATGGTGTTTAAAGGCATTTAACATCATGTAATGATCAAGCATTACCTTTTGGGGAAAGTCCATTACACATTTTTAATTGGCCTTCCCAATCAATTACAAATCATGTATTTAATAAACTTTGTGTATTTTAAATACACTCCTTTATTAGGTATGAATCCAACTATTAGCACCTATAATCCTTATTCCCAAAACATACAACCATCCTATGGTATTGAATTTTAGATCTAAGACTAAAAGAAGGTTGCAAAAAGGTTTTGATTGAAATTTAAAATGATCCACACCCAATGTAAAAAACCAATATATTACAAAATTCCCTAATGAAACTACTCATCATCATGTTTCAATTCTAAGAGTGGTAAGGAATAATTTGAGAATTAATGCAGCCACTGAGAATGTACATTAGGCTCTCACTCTCAAGTCTCATCATGTACAATTCCTTAATACAATAAAAACCCTACTAAAGGAATAAACCTTCATTAGCGAGCCTTCTTAATCTGATAAAAAATGTGAATATGATACACCATAAATGTTGAATCGACATCATATTTGATGTCCTCAGGATCAATAGTATGTGATCGGTCAAAATGGTAATGACAAAGGAGTGAATACCTTTGAGTTATCAACAACATATAAGATACTGGAATTACTACATCCAATATCTTAAAAATCCTGAGAAAAGGAGGCAATAGCTTCCCCTACCTCTGTATCCATCTATGCCCATGAAGGGTTGATACTCACAAGAAAAAATAAACCTTGAACTCAAACTATATTGTTTTTAGTGGAAATAAAAAAGAGGATTTATATCTAGAAAATTAAGTACACATCCATTTTCTAATCAAATAAACCTACTGTGAAGTCTCTTAAATGTGATGATGTTTGAGGAGCACGCCTCCCCTACCTCTAACCAGCATACATGTGATCAACATGGCCTACATGTAAAAGGCCTTATAGGATTCCATATTTATCATCACTTGAAAAATATTTTTAGGTGAATTCAACCAGGGGTATATGTTTCTCCCATGAAACCCCAAAATCGAGGACACATGATCTTAGCATACCCTCCAAAACCTGTATCATGTTCCATATCATTCCATAGATCTAAGAGTGGTATGTTATTCTAAAAATCATTTGCAACACCAATTCCCTTTGGTAGACCCTTCTAAAACTGGGATGTGAAGTGAGTGTTTCTATTTGATAGGATAAAATGTCGAACTCTATTGAGGTGTATTATCTTATGGAAGTAAATCCTCCCAATATAATATACTGATAAGAACTCCTGATAAGTAGAAAATTGGTGACCTTCATTAGTATTTACACAACAACCCATATGGAATCACTAACTCGGGGTGACCTTAGTAACTCAATAATGAATTCCCTAGAGGAATCATCACATTTACACTCTAGAATGGGCAGCTACTGTAATAGTCATGCTGGTTTCTAGTGTTATTTATTCACCTAATAATAGATGGAACAAAAATTAACAAAACTATCTATCTCCAACTTCATCCCAGAACATAAATATTTGTAAAGTAAGTATCATATCATCTTTTTGGCTCTGGTGTGTAACTTCTATGCTGGGGCATGAAATTCCTGCATCAAAATCTATTGTATGTCTACTAGAACTCAAAAAAATCTTGGTATATATAGAATTTAATCCTTTCTAGTGGTCCAATGAGGTGCATGGTCCATCCCTTCCATGCTATCTCAAAATACCAAGCCCTCAAAATATAATAGATGTATTATATTCACCCTATCCAATGAGTATAATTCACTACCATGTATGAGAGAAACATATAACTATAACTATCCTATACCTCCAAGTGCATCTTAAGAAATAAGGGAATAATATTCCACTCATTACTAGCCTACTAAACCTTTTGTGTATGAGTCCTTCTGCTCATATAATCAGTGAATAAATTTCCCATTATGGGTGTATAAGCATGATCGAAGAGAAAATATTGTAGGTATTCAAACCACCTTTATTTCATGATATTACGATCATGATTTGTAACGATGTACTTGAGGATTTTGTGGTCCATAAACACCAAAAAACACTCTCCTAGTAAATAATTCTACCCATAGTACAAGGAATAAACAAAAACTTTTAAATAGAGATAATGTGTTGTTCGAACTGGGCATCCAGCGGAAGCCCAAAACAGGTGGGTTTTTAAAAAATTTCCACCAACGATCGATGAAAACTTGTCGACGTTGGTGAAGAGCATCCCGATTAAATTCGAGGATCTCACGTGAAGAGTTTTAAGCACAAAATTGAACAGTAAAATACCTGGTTTAAATCCGAAGGCGCGCATGACCTCCGCTCATTGTTGGTGATCGGTGCTCAAAGAATCCGAATTCTAATTCCTTTGGATCATCCACACGTGCTTCAAGGAATCCGTGGGAGTGTCTTTCATCATAATCTGAGTGCTAGCGCAGATTTGCGACGATGCCTTCGACCCTCCAACAACCACTACATCGCTTCGCTAGCTATGCCCGAGAGAGAGATCCATCCGGGCTACTTGGATCTAGAGAATATCTCTCTAGAATGTCGGATAGAGGAGAGGAGAGATAAACTCCATGAATTGTGTTTGGAAAATTCCCCTCCTCTTCTATTTATAGTGGTCAATTAAAATACCTGGTATCTCCTCGCCGACCCCGAAAACTTAACGCACTATTAACAACATTTTATAACTACTAAACTGAGCCATAAATATTATTATCATTTATTTTTAATATATTAAAATATATTACATGATAATCATTAAGTCATTAACCTGACTCGTCACTCCCATAAATATTAATTGAACCTTGAATAATTTAATATTGGTCAATTAATATTTTTTTTCAGGTATTTATTTAAAACTTGTAAATACATTTAATAAATAAATTTAATACTCATTATTCTAAACTCGAATAATATGAATTTATTTAGTGCATTGGTGATCTTTTAACTTTGGAAAATTCCCGAACCCTTGAGGTGGGGCCCACTATGTCCAATTATCCTATTCAACTGAATAGGGTAGATTCTTGAATATGCAATTGTGTGTGACCCTCTAGGCCCTTATTTCGACAGCCGTGAATAGTATTCATAGACCAAGAGTGAGATCTAGTAACCCATCATGGCCCCTGAAGAAATAAGGATTGTCTTAGCAGTGAAAACCAACCTATGAACCCACACTGTGTAATATAATCTCTTTGTCTATACTATCTCATAAAGCAGGATGCACTCACGTGTCATCACCCTTTTCTTGCTTTATAGTTTGTTGATGTAACTGGATGGATTTACCCTCGACTGCCATGGTCATGGTCTTATAATGGTACATACATCCATATCAACATGGCCAGAGATATATTACTTCAATAACCTGGAAGAGACAAATCCTTTCTTGACCATTCAACCAATGTCATGCCACCAATGACGCACCTGACACAAACTACCTCGCCACGACTTCATTGCCATGGTTTTCATCTTACATAAAAGTACGCAATGAAATGACATACATTGGTAATGATCTAAACTTAGGAGACCATTACACATGATCATAGATATAAATATCCAATGAAACCCAAAACATGTGGTGTTCCTATTGGCGGGTCAGTCCTCATGATCTCAATACTAGAGATCCCCAAGTGCAATCTTCATGAGAAGAAATCTCAATGATTATGAACCCCCAGCACCTGATGGTCATACATCTACTATTTCTAATTAGTAAGATGTATCTAGACCATATAACATATATTTAATATTAATTTCATAGTATCTAGAGGTTCTAATTATAGTCTAGGAACTTCTATAACCTTTCGATATGACAATTAATCTATGGGCATTACCATTTCAGTAGTGGACGCAGAAAAGTCTACACTATAATGGTAAGATGAAATCATGAATAGTTAACTCTATACATGACATGGTAATAAAAATCACATAATAGTTGGGTCTAGGGTACCCACTATTTCAACCTGTGGTAGGTAATTCAACTAATGTGGCCTCAACTAATGAGACTTGTATGATCTGAATCAATCCAAATTCATCACAATTTCTCCTAGACTGATACATAATGCTTAAAAATAGAATTTATAGCTTCAGGACAACATTGGATGAATCAGGATTGACCCTAAAGCTAGTCACACCTTTATCTCTTGAAATTATATTTCATACGATATGGAACATGAAACAGTAAACCATTATTATTAAAGACTGTAAGAGGTGCCTCTAGGTTTGAGAATTTCTGAATAATGTGCTTATAATAACTAAATAGTTCCAAGAAAATCTATATATCAAAGAAGTTATTGGGATTATCCAAGGAAACTATAGCTCCCACCTTCTGTGGGTCAATTGATAATCTTGTCTATAATATATGATGACCCAAGATGTGAATCTTATTCATCCAAAAGTGGAATTATGTGATTATAACATATAATCGACTCTCTATTGGTGTATCCAGTATGATCTCAATATGTTTGGAGTGGTCTTGTTGATTATCAGAATACAACTAGATATTGTCAATGAATAATACCACAAATGTTTCTAGATATGGGTGTAAAACCTATTTAATTAGTTTCATGAAAAATGTCAGTGGATTTGTTGGATAAAACAACATGACCAAATACTGATACATTCCATATCTTTTATGGGATGTTATATGTGGTATTTTTGATGGTATAACACACACCTAATGATAACCTGACGTCAAATAAATAATTAAAAATACCCAAGATCTTTAGATCTAGTTTAATAGATTATCTATTTTACGAAAAGGATTCTGATTCATAATCATCAACTGGTTGAATTTTAAAAATCCACACACAAATGAAGTGTTATATCTACCATTATGGTGAAAAGGACTAGTGAACCCTATTGATAAGTTCTAGTTCATATAAACCCATTTTCTTCTATGTCATCTATCTCCCATGTGATCTTCTTAAATGTATTAGTAGCTATCCTATAAGGAGTATTGGACACTCCTATCGATCTAGGAACTAGCTCAATGGAAAAATCAACCTCTATATTTGGAGATATCGTTGAAATATTTTTAGGAAAAGTTCTCTAAAATGATAAATAACTAGAGGGAAATTATCCTAACACATTCCTTGATCATCCAATTATAAACTAGCAATCTAGGATGTCATCCTACCCATAGAATGATGCTTATGTCAAACTTGAATTTCTTGGACATCCCATTAACCCTTGTGAATAAAAAATCCTCCCTCTGGTGATTTAAAGGTCACCCATTGGAAATAGAAATCAATTTAATAATGGAAGTAAACCAACCATCCCATCCTGATAATGACATCAATCCCTATCATCTCAAGGACAAAGATGTCCCATACAAAGAGATCACATCCTAACAAAAGGGGTAATTCATTGCATATGTGTGGACTCTATGATCATATTCCTATTAGAGTATTATGTTTCATCACACCACAAGAATTATGATCATCAAGAACAAGGCTCACCACTACAATCATAAATATGAAGGAATGAGGAGAAACTATATCAAAAAGATAAGATACTAACATGTCGGAAAAAATAATAATACATATCACTATAGAAGGTATAACACTATGATCCTCAGGTATTACATACAATATAAAAATCCATCTTGATCCACAACATTGTGATATATCTTGACTACCCAGAGAAGGTCTACTCTATAGTCCTTGAAAATCTGGTGTCTTGCTGCCCCAATCACAACCACCATCCCAACATGATCAGTAGGTCAGAATCCAACTCCATGTATCCAGAGAGGATTCAAACCCTACTCATCAATGTGGATTCAATATAGACCCTATCTCACTGGACACTAGAGGAAATATCCTAGAAATCTACTATTGATGGCCCATCCTACCAGAATATTGACACTCAATTGTGTTTTTATCACATTGGCTCCTCATGTGCCCCTACCTTCCACATTGGTGATATAAAATAGAACTACCAAAAGTCACGATCTGGCTAGTATTTTCCTCACCAGAGGTATAATAGTGCCACATCCTACAACCTAACATTGTTTCTATTTGGTTGAGAAGCTGAACTACCACACTATACTCACCCATATTTTCTCAAGTTATACTCAATGATCCATGATTGGTTTATTTTCCTAGTTATAACAGTCAAATAAATAATTTTCACCTATTCTTAGAGGTTATACCTGATACCATCTTCAAATCACCACGATTTAGAAAACAAATCACCTAAACTAATAGGAATGAAACTCTATAACTCTATAAAAACGGCATAAAATTCCATGAGTGATAAGGGTTCATGATTCATGTGCTTAAATGATTTGGATATATTGGACCTCAACATATCAAGCCAAATGTAATCATAGAAGGTCATATGGAAATCCATTCAATACATATACCGATAATTATCTATCTAAATAATAACATCCCACTATCTCTTGGAAAAATCTTGTAACATATAAGTAGAAATATTAACTCTCTAATAGGGTGGTGTCTTTATATTATTGAAAATAAATTGCATGACCTCTAGTCATGAATCTGTAGTATGTGGTTCGTCATCCCCTGAAAAACATGTGTGGTTTCTACAACTAAAACGCATACGTCATCTCTACCGTGATTAGATAGGTTGTGGGGATTTATCAAACAATCTGCATGAAGCATAAGAAACCCTCTCAATACAAGGAATCGACACCCATATTTAGTATAACATGTGGTGCTGTAAGTGGCACTATGGGACGTTCTATAGGTGGCCTATTTCCAAAAAACTCTAGAGCATAGTCATCACAATCCTCCTGGAGCACCATAAAACGACCCTCATGGTGGCATGATTAAAAAATTCCAATCACATACATCGTTCATGTTTTAGTAATTAATTGATAAGAGATATACAAAAAATATTGGTATAATCCTTCCTATATACAAGTCACACCCCTCTTCTTAATCTTAATACTAGATAAAGGTGACAAATATATCTTAATAATGTAAGATAAAATACCTACTACTCACTACTAAGGTCTAGTTAGGGCTATGTTCTCCTCTATAAGACATGTGTTTTGGTATAGAGAGTGTCAATTTCATGTTATAGAGGAACAATCCCTTTTGGATACAATTGTTACCTTTATTAAACAAAACATTTATATTCAAAATTTAATGTTATTTAATTTCTTAATTATTTATATTATAAGTATTCCTAGATTTTTGAATTATATAGATTATAATTTCTAATTTATAAAGGCACATACAGTTTATAAATTTAATTATGGAATCCATTTAACTCTAGAAATAACATGTTCCAACCACTGAGACCAATGTCCCATGAATTAACATTCCATAATCGACTCATTAAGGAGTACGAATCAATCCTTTTAAGAATAAACTATTAGGTTGATGTTATAAAATTATATAACTAATTATATTTCTTAGTTTCCTACAAATATTAGTCAAATAACTAATATATCACTCAGGGAACAAAAATTAATGTCATGAAATCATGAAATTCATCCTAGAGGACATATCATATACTTATTATGTGAATTACATATGTTCTTATAATGATGCATGATCAATGATTCCTTACCATAGGTGGCCGAGGACAAAATGTAACCAACATCAGAATAACAATAAATTCACATATCTTATGTTTCACCAAATAGTGGAATCAAATCAACTTTAATTAGCATATACCAAAACATCATATCCAATTTCTAGATTATTTGGGTTTTCCCATTTCATGGGTTAACTTCTAAAAGTTACAAGTCATTACCAAATTCCAACTCTTTTCTAAGCTCATATCTATTATTCCAAACCAATATGACAAATGGAAAGAAAAACCCCTCTCATACCACTTTGTAATGTCCTAACCCGAGAAAAACTAAATTTTTCCCTGAATCATTGGGTCACAAGGCCTCATGAATTCCCCCCACACAATCAAGGCTACCGAATAGTAGAAAGGGTCTATAATGGTATAGTTGGAAAAGTATACCCTCATGATTAGAGTAATAGAGTAGTATAAAAAATGAAAAAAAACTAGGAAGCATAATATAAACCAAAACAAAAGACAAATCATCCAGACAAAAATAATAATAATCAAAGACAAAGGTAACATCATATAAAAAATTATGTGAATATCATGAAGCAATACAACAAATATTCAATTCATGGATATAAGAATCTAGTACCACAAATGTATCAAAAGTAAAAAAAAAACTAAAAAAAAACTATATCATATAAAATCAAGGTATATTTCCTAGACCTATACACCCCACCTCCTATGAAACAACCAATCAAGTACCATAAAGAAAGGGATTTCCCATATCCCAAATTTCATCCATGAAGTCTATCTGGGTACCAAACAGTGGTCATAATAGGGTGTGAGATAATAATCTGTAGGAAATCACCAATAGTGTCTATAAAAATTATGGCCTATGAATATAAGTTGATGTATTGTGTTTATATAACATTAGAACATTAATATGAGGAGAAGTTATACTATCTATTATATCAAACCTACCCGGATCATGAAACTATATAAAAAGGGGTAACTGTAAAGCATATGAAGCATCATTAATGGACTATGTCATGTAATCAAGTATAATAAAAAATGGCTAGGATCCAATGATTATAAATTCCTAAGTCATCCAAATAAGGAATATAACTTGATTCCAATGATTTTGAATGTATAAGGAATCAGAATAAACCAACTAATCTAGATCCAATGTGTAAAAATTTCGAAGGCATCCAAATAAATTAAGTGAACCAGATTCAAGGAGTATAAATGTATAGGGAATACTATACGATCATATCCAAAGATTAAAAATGTCTAAGGCATCCTAACGGGTCAGATCCAAGGTGTAGAAATTTACAAGGCATCAAAATATGCTGAGGATCTAGATCCAAGGAGTAGAAATGTTTGAGGAATCCTAGAGGGTCAAATTAACTGAATCAAAGGATTATAAATTTACAATACATCCTAGGGTGACCATTAAAATAGATATGAGGAGTAGAAATGTACAAGGAATCCTAGTAATATAGAGACATAGAGTATAAATTTCCATGGAATCCAAATGGGTCATTAGTTCCATACCAAGAACCCTCCATTATCATCTTAAACATTTCATTCACAATATCATAATCCATTACATTAATCATCACACTAATACTTTAATAATCATATACAAGATAATGGATAACCCATTTCATACATTTCATATACAAATGAAAATGTTTATTAAGGTGACCATTAAAATAGATATGACGAGTAGAAATGTATAAGGCATCCTAATAATATAGAGACATAGAGTAGAAATGTACATGGAATCAAAGTGGGTTATTGGTTCCATACCACGCACCCTCCATTATCATCTTAAACAATTCATTCACCATATCATAATCCATTACATTAATCATCACACTAATACTTTAATAATTATATACAAGATAATGGATAACCCATTTCATACATTTCATACATTTCATATACAAATGAAAATTTTCATTATGGTGCTTAAAAGCTTTAAAAATCCTCTTTAATACAATATTTAATTCCCAAAAATTTAAAGTGAGATCAACACACTCCATGGTTGGAGTAATCATGATAACAGGAACAAAAAAACCCATGGGTGGTTTTGGTTGAGTTAAACAACCTTCATCCTTGTATAAGGGTGTCACATCATGTCCTAATAATGAATATAACATTTAACTGAAGAGTTTATTAAATTAGGAAGCAAGGCCTGGGAAGCCAGGCATGGAGTACAACAACAACAAGGTATAAATAACTATACCATGAGGGAATATGTATATACCACCTACATTATTCTTGTTGTAGAACAATCACCCCATATTGCCCTCTTATTCTTTCCAGATCAGAATAATATGGGAAAGTAGATGAACTCCCTAGATATAGGGAATAATATATCACACTAAAATAACTCCATTTAGAGGATGACAAACAACTAAAGGCAAAAGAGGAGTATAGATCTTACCATAGGCTATAAAAAGTGATAAGAAGATACCAAATTGGCATCTAGAGGTAGATTCAACCAAGGAACCGGGATTTAGGCTAAAGAAGGAGATCCTATAGTGGACCTCCTATACACGAGACATAAAAAGGTGGAGGATGGTAAAAGTAATTGGTTATTCTCCTTTAAAATAGATTCACAACATTTACTGTATGTTTAAATTATTTAAAATTCATTTATTTCATACGATTTACATTATGGGGAAAGTCCATTACATATTGTGAATTGGATTACCCAAGAAATTACACATCATTTATTTAATACATGTCATGTATTCTAAATACACATTGTGTACTTGAGATGCATCCAAAATTAATCCCCCGAAATAATTTTTTTCCAAAACATAACAATTGGGATAAAGACTCAGCTTCTAGATCTAACTCAAAAATAGTGTTATAATAAGGGTCTAACAAAAAGGTAAAATGATCAGTACAAGATGTGTATAAATGGGTTCTTATATTAATAATATAAAAAGAGTAAACCAAGAACAAATGTTTCTATATAGATAACCACTTGATCTTGAAACATATCAATGGATATTATTCTAAATAATCACATGAAAATTAATAACTACTATTATAATAATAGAATTCATAATTCCAGACATTTAAAAAAATAACATCTAACCATTTTACCATGAAAGTTGATACTATGGGTTGATATACATCAATAACCCATTTAATAAGGCTATCCAACTAGTTTAGATAATGGGACATATTGACTGATTGAGGGGTTATATATAACTATACCCACCTACTGCATTTCTAATTTATTCCACAAATATTAAATGATCAATTTAATTCATAAAAAATATGTATTATAAAAAATAACCTTAATGGTTAAATAATATAGAGTATTAATATTTTCCCCTGTCAATAAAATAACATTCTTAATAAAAGACCATATATATAAATTGAATACTATTTAATAAATAATAATATCTAAGATATAAGGAATATGTTTATTGAAGGGAAATTTAATTTCCAATTAAAATGATCCTAATAATGTTATGGATTTAAGTCAAAGATAATGATTGAACCAATTAATAAGTGATAAAACATGACCATCAATTCATCAAAAAAATACATTTTGAAATAAAAAGACATCCTTTAGAGAATAAAAGAAAATGGTTGCAAAAAATTATCATAATATTTCCTTAAATATATTTATTTAGGAAAAAAATTAAGACATATATAAAATTAAAAACAACACAAAACGGTTATCATTGTCAGAAAATATGGAAACATTATATACATTAAAAATTATTCTTTTTGAATTTTTATGAAGAAATAGAAAAATTAAAACTTTCAGAAAAAATATAAATATTCATTAAAATACTTTTAAAAGTTCATGGATAATATAAAATATACTTAATAAATAATTATTTATGAAAAAAGGTTACGATTATAGAATAATTTTAAAAAATATGGACATGGATGAAAAATATACACGATCAAAAAGAGAAATATGATCATATTTTAATTTAAAATTCTCTATACTTGAATAAAGTTCCAAATAGAGGATAATTTGGTTGAAAATATTGAAACTCATTAAAGTTTTAAATAATATTGATATATTAGTATATATATGTATTTTATAACACACGTTTAATGCGAAGACAACCAACTTGCTGATTTCCTTACAAATATGGGAGCATCTGGTGATACTTACAATTATCATTCCAGCATACCCTGTGAGATGATTCCTATTATTCAAAGAGATAAGTGTAAATTTCCTTCATTTCATCTCTTTTAACGCTCTTTCATTTTCATTATAAGATTTCTGGCTTCTTTCTTTTCTAAAAATATAAAGGCAATATGAAAAATGAGACAACTAAACTAAATCCTTTCTTATTTGGTAATAGTAAATTTGACACCCCTTGAATGTATAAAACTAGATATAAATAATAATCATCATGAATAAATATTTATTCCAATTAAATTATTAAAATTGGTAATATATACACAAACCAATAGTAAATAGGTTCATAATACCAAATATGTTTTGTTGGACTGAAAATTGAAATGAAATCCATTACATCAGGTCTGAATTCATTGTTATGTGTTAGAAAATCCAAAAAAATAAATTTATTATATATCTATTATAGAACCATAATAAAATATTACAAACCATATAGTATTTAATTATAAAATTTTATCAACCATTTAAAAATAATTATTTATTTAAATCATGGTTCTAGGTGATAACGATGTCATTTTTCATAAATGTTTTGGTTTGGCAGTTTGGGTAATTTACATTAATAATTGTTACAGAAAATCTATAATTATTAAAATTATATAAAAATAATATGTATTTATTAAATTAGTCCTTATTACGATCCACGTAAAGTGTAAAAAAAATGGATCATATCACTCTGTGGAGGTGGATGTCCACACGTACGCACGAGCAACATCCTTATTTTTCAATTGAGTGGATAGAAAGAAGTTATATATTATATTATAATTAAATAATAATATCTATTTCATAAATATCATATATAATAATCCGTGCCATTTTTATAACTCTCAATGTAAATTAGTGTTAAAAAATTAATTACATCACTATGTGGAGATAATAACCTGTAATTATTCACCAACGATTTTTTCACATTTCATTAGATTGAAAAGATATGAAAAAATGTTGTAACATAATCATAATATCATCTTAGTAAATTAATTATTTTTTATTTGTTAATAAATTATGGTTACATTATATTTATAGGATTTTGAAGAGTAATAAAATTTGAAAGAGATGGTAATGATGATTACAACTTTTATAGAAAAGTTCGTTTAAATATTTTCTTAAGGGACCTAGGGATTCTATTTTAGAATTTCGAAAACCTCTAGAACACATATTAATATTTTTATAAGATTTTTTAGAAGGGGGTGGTTTATATAAGATTCTATAGGTGGTGTATAGAAGTGTGGAGGTGTGGTTCCTTTTATAGTGATCAAAAGGATATTTAAGGAATTAATAAAAATATTTATATATAATAAAAATATTTTCAAATGAAAGTGGAACATTGTGTCCATAATAATGAAAATAATATATTATATAGTTCATGTAACTTCTAAAAATATTTTTTTGGTTAGGTGTATGCGGTATTTTAAACATTATATTTTAGTTTAACCCCTTAGTTATCGTATTTTAACCTTATCAAGAAGATCACCTTTTCACTATTAATGGGTTATAATTTTACATATAATGAAAAAATTGGAAAGTAAATGTCAAAGTAATTTTATTTTAATCTGTATAACTTCCTACTCTTCCATTTTATATATTTTTATGATTTCTAAAAAGTTTTATAAAATATTATTTTTCATAATATACGAATAATGTAATTTTTGACACAATTCAATTAATTTTACATTAAATACATCAATAAAAATATGTAATTATAATATATACTTTCAAATCATCTATAATATGTTAGATATATCATTAAAATTATTAGGTCACTATAACTTTCTCAAAACATGTTATTTTTTATTTTTAAATATATATTATTTTATTTCTCTATTAATTGAATAAATATTATATCGACATTGGGAAAGAAATTAATATAATTATATAATTTAAAAAATTATAAATAACTTATTATTATAAAAATAATTCATTTATACATCAAATATTAATTAATAAAAGAAAATAAGTTATTTTTATCTATGTCACAAAATATTTGAAATGTTAAATGTAAGATAGTGACATTTATAATTTATCATTTATATACATAATATATAAGTATAATGAAGAGAAATAAAGAACAATAATTATATATTCTAGAAACATTTATTGAAATGGATGAAAGAAACTCATCTAATATGATAAATTATAGTCATAGTGGCATCTATTATTCCTCATTATATTGATTTTATCCTTAATTTACTGATTTAACCTTACTATAAGGATAATTATTTATAATGGTTGATATTAAAAATGGAAAAAATAAATAGGTACCAATGTAAATAATTATGAATTCATAATTCAAAATATGGATTATGTTTTTTAGGATACAATTTCTATAAGTGGAATAAAATAATTTATTATTAAAATAAAAAACACAATGAAAACCCATTTTTCAGAAAAACACATTTTATGTATAAAAATGTTTTTAAAATAAATTATACCATAAAATTTATTCCAATGAAAATAATTATTTTTTATAGAATATGAGAACTAATTTATCTTAGAAGAAATAATTAAAAAAATCGACCTTTGTAATTTATCAATATAAAATTATAATTCTCAATGAAAATATGTATTTTTCACCATTGACTACAACATCAATATTTTCTAAAAAATTAAAAACAAATCATCTTATATTAATTTTTATATGATTATTTTAATACTTATTTCATTTTTTGGAAATAAAATATCAAAATTTCTCTTAAATTAATTCTAATCCCCATACAAAAATTTCAAAATAAAACTAATTTTGAGGAAAATTTATTTTTGATGTATAAAATGATTCAACTAAAAATTAAGTACATATTAATTATTAATAAATAATTTATATAAAACATTTATACATATTTCTATTATATGGTTAACCTTATTCATACCTTTCAATTCAAAATATAGGTTATAAAAATCATATTAAAATATCAATATTTCTTATTTTTTATATAATTTTCATTGTATGTTGTATAAACTATCAAACATGTGATTATTTTAAAATCTAAAATTTTTTCATTATCTCCGTTAATTAAAATCTACATTATATATTTTAATTTTCTTCTTCATAATAACATAATTGACAATTGAAAATTTCTCTCCTTAAAATTGATATCATGAAAATTGTTAATAAACGATTCTCTTAAAATAAGGAAATGAGAAATACACTGGTCATATAGAATAAAAAATTATGTTATAAAAGAGGTGGAAATTAGTGGGATTTGAAAATATGGAAACATAGGACAAAACTAATTCTCAAGCACTAATAAATTGTGATAGTAAAAATGATCAATAGAAAGTTAACGACCACAAAACCATAAATATTGGATAGGTGATAAGAGGATAAATATAATAGAAAATGTCACCCTTTCAATGAATCAATTATTAACCATAAATATTATCTATATCCCACTACCCAATAGACTATTATGAAATTAACGTCATGTAATTTACTAACCCAAATGTTTATTTTAAAATTAATAATGTATTCTTCCTAAAAACCTGAAAAAGATTCAAATTATCAAAATATCTCAGAAATATTTTATCCTATAATAATATTTACAAAATAAAGATATAATTTATCAGTTAAATTGTTTATACTAAAAATTTTATACAAAAAAAGATATCACATTGTCTAGTGGTAAGAATTTCACTCTGGTCATGCTTCGGTTGGGGGACTAAGCCTCATGTCCTTTCCAATTATGATAGGTTTTTTCATAGATCATGTGTTGTACTTTTGATAAAAATATATTAATATAGTTCTTATAAAATTCCCAAAAACAAGATGAATATCCTTAAAAATAAAATTAATAATACTTTTTAAAAAAAATTTGATTTCTGTAAATCTTAATTTCTTCATGAAATCATATAATCTTTATTGAATTTATTTCCCTAAAATTAATGATCATATTAAGCCTAAAGGTTATCAATCAATTTTATCTTATGTCCAAAAAATATAAATTCATTATTTATCCGATAACCTTCTCACTAAAACACACGTTATACATAATTTTTACATATACCTCAAACATCTATTAAAATAAAATAAATATATCTAAGGTACTTCCACCATATAGAAACTCATAAGGGAAATTTGTGACTTTGAAAAAATAATCAACTATATACTTATTAAAATATTGATCATACTAAAAAATAATATTTTATCCTCATCTCACTCATAAAATTTATATCTTTGGGGAATATCGTCAAAGTCTATTATCGGGTTATTTTTACTAATATATGTTTTTCATCAATCTAGATACCAAGGTTTCAATTGAAAATTCATTGATACCTACTATAAAGAGCCAAAACCCAATATCCCAAAGCTATTAGATACATTATTACATTGGAAATAGATACAAGGGATCAAATCCCATTGGACCAAATTTTTTTATTCTTGGTAGACAAGATACCTACATGAATATGACATTACAATTGAAAACAAAAAAATTAAAAACATATTGAAAGTGAATATTCTGTATCCTTGAACTCATTCAAATACTCCTACATCATATTTTAGTGAGTGGGGAAAAAATTAATGTGGGCTCAGATTGATGAGAAAACTTTTTTTATTGCTTGTATTTTTCAACAATGGTGGATATTATTTGTCAATTTTGGTAAATGATATAACATAATTGATGTTAATATGTTGATGAAATTAAAAATAATTGGTGTTCAATTTACTAACCTTATTTAGGTTCATATATTGAAGATGATAGAAATATATATGTTTTTGAATTATCCTATATATCTATCTTTGGAAACAAAATTTATATTTTATGGATGATTTAATTAATAATAATGGAAGTGAATACTTCTTATCATAATACTTAAAAAACATTAATGATGACTCTATGTATTATCCATTATGATTTATGAACTAATTTAACATTTATAATACATGTTTCATTATGTGATTTGATAGGACACGCTGTTTAGAACAATGAATAATACTTGCAAATGGATAATATGATTATTTTATAGTTCGTTAGAATTGATATTCAAAATAAAGAAAAAGAATAATTAAAAAAATACATGAAATATAATTGTTATTAAATGAGAAGATAATTGAAGGTGGTTATGAATTTTAATGAAGTGGTTATATATTAATAATTTTACATGACACCTTTTTTAGGTGTTAACAAAACAATTGGCTAGCCATTAGCATTCCAATTAGGGACCACCTCAACCAAATATAAGAGAACCTTAGGTAAACATTGTGGGAGATAACTAGAATGGCTAACATGACATAGAGGTAGGTGGAAGTGAAATCATAACTCTTTCATTGAGTTAATAGGTTGGTAAAAATGGTGAAATAATTATACAAACAAAGATACCTTGGTAGTAAATTGTAGGTGATGCATATAATATCCATGGGTGTGTATTTATAGGTGTGTCTAGGTTCTCACCATAGTGCTAGATCAAGAAAACTGTGTACAAGAAAACATTAATACTGAGGTTCTTGGATGTCAATTTTTTTATGTGGGATGATATTTAAGTGGGATAATGGTTTTCTTTTTACAAGTTAGCTACATAACAAAAGTCATTGAATAAGATGAACCCATGTCATTTGAGGGATCTCACACTTCATTTAATAGAAGAACTAACACCTTCTACCTCTATCCTTATTTAAAATTAATATACACTAGAGTGTTTCATTCCAAATAACTCCATGAAACATTTCATGATTGAATTATTTATATATTGGGATGAAAATTATGAAGAGACTTGAATGAGCCTTCTGAATATATGAAGAAATATATGTGAAACTCTCACTAGGTTTTCACAAAGAAGAACAAGACACCTTCAAATTTTGTTTAACACTTGATATTATTCAAAAAGTTAAGTCCAAAAAAACACTTTTAATTTTTGTTGTTTACTTATACATAGTTGTTATCCCATACATGATGGATGGTATTTTTTTGAGATAATGTGAACCCTACTCATATACACACTTTAATTTATGAGAAACATGGTCAAAATATATCTTGACCCTATGTTGATTAACATAAAAGATACTGGATGAAACAAAATGACACAAAAATGTTTTTATAAGTGATATTTATTGGTTATAAAATTACTTCCACATGTTTTCATTTTCACAATGATAAAAATAGTATGAAGAGGAACTGATCATTAATAGTGCATGTTTCTATTCAGACATCATTGATATAAAATTAAAATTTTAACCAATGTGGAAAAATTGATCTAACATATCTACTCTATTTGAAAATATTTCATAGAGACTTGAATTTATTTCATTTTTAAATAGTGAAAAGATAATATCATAATCATGTGTTCTAGGGTATCAGTTGAGGAGGACATGCCTTATATCCTTAATACTTTCACGAGATGATCTAAGATGTTCAGTGTAGAGCATGTAGATGTTGCATAATATTAACTTCACAAATAATAGACTAAATATACATTCACTAATAATATTGTATTGATGACGGTGAATCAATTGTGACGATTTTGATCTTAAGATTCAATGTTTAAATAATCACAATGGCCACTTATTATTCTATAAATATGAAGAGATGATGATTATGTGACCAAATTGATATATATTAAATTTCATTTGGGTGAAAGAATAGTTTTTATATTACAATTACACAAAATTTTCATATTATTTTCCTTAAATTACTGTACATAAATAATTTTAACTTTCATTTTTATGATTTGAAAAAGAAGAGGAATATTTTATTGTCTGATTTTGTGCATGTAATAATGTAAAGAAGAAGATGGAAGAAAAAATAATCACTATATCATCAAAAAATAAGATTCATTTTGTGGAATAATTTAATGGATTTATAAATAAACATAATAAGAAAATACAGTCTTCTCATGTAGTATAAATTAGAATCTAGGATTTCTAAAACAAGAAATTTTTTGACTATAACACAACATAAGTTAAAGGATATTCCCTTCATGTTATAATAATATTAAAATATAATTTTCTGGTGGTTATGAGGTATTGGATTATTTCCAAACCATGCCATGGACTATCTAATAATATTTAATATTTAATCTTCTAAAAATAAATTTTTTCTTATTTACCTTATTTAATATAATATAATGTGATAAAGAAAAGTGAATATGAGAATGAAGATACTAACAGTTCAAAGAGATAAAATGGATAAATGTAATAATTGGGGAAACTTTTCATTCACTGATTCACCCCTATCATATGTCACTATATCCCAAAGTTACTCTATCAATTGATATCATATAATTGGTATAACTCTATTGGATTCTTTACATTGTGGTTATTCTCTTTTGAATATTTTTGTTTTCACATCTATTAATGATGAAATTCAGTATCATGGAGATGAATTTTATTTCTACCAATTCCAATGTTAGTAGGAGAATGAATGAGATAATAACGTTGATGAATAGATACCTCTTCTATATAAGGGTGGAATAATTAGTTTCTTCATGTTTTATAAACAATGAATATAGATCAATATTAGAATTTTAAGAGCAGGTGGCTCATGTTTCCACCAAGAAGGTAGACAGACTTTGAACATTGGATAGGTTGTGACATTCAAGGGACCATGAGTTATGTGTTATCATTTATAAAAACTATCATGAAGAAGATCCACACACTAGTGTGTGTGAAAACAAGTCAAATAACTTTTAAAATGATGAATTAAAGATTATAACACATGTTTATCCCAAATAATTAGTCTCTACTATCTATAGGATATTTGAAAACATGTAAGAAGTGATCACTCACCTTGAGGATAAGTTAAAGGAAATGGATAAGGATTTAAACAAAAATATTATAGAATTTGTTTATATCTGAAAATAATATAGAGAAAATGAATCTAAAAATATGATCCATAAATAAAAAAGATCAATGTTTGAAGAATATTGGATTAACACTATCTAAGAGAAGGAGATAATGAATCTATATTTAGAAAAGTTGATTCATTATCATGAAGAGAAATTGAAACAAATCACTAATATTAGTGATTTACAATTTGATTTAAAATACATGATTGTCATCGAACATGAATCTTTTTTTATAAAACAACATTATTATTCATAAATAAGAAGGTGAAATAAGTATGAATGATAGTGAAGAAAAGGTTATTATGATTGGATATTTGAAAAAAAAAACCCTGAAATGAAATTTATATAATTGGATGTTTAGTTGCTCAATATTTTAAAGACACATATTTATAATTTACAAAATAAGGATACAATTGAGGTTAATAAACAATGATCACTATGGGATAATATGGTTAAAATAACTTCAACATATGGAAAGAAAATCATGAATATATTCAATGAACTATCTCATATAACTATAATGAAAAATAAACCACCTATACCACTATATAATTACTATTCTATGCCTATTTAAAAAAATAAATAATGTTAAAAAAATATATAAAAATTTATGGATAAAAAAGTCATAATAATCCTTCCACTATGGAAATCATGGATATGAAAAAGGTTTGGGAAAAAGGTTCCCCTTGAAGAGCTCAACAAGATATGAAGAACACAAAAAACATTATACATAACATATAATAATATCACTATGTTTTCGAAAAATTTGGTGCTGAAATATATTTTTTCATTAAGAATTTGGTTTTTTTTCATTCCTCTAAATTCTAAATCACAAAGAAGTACCTTGTAAAAGGGTAGTAGACCAAATATGAAGAAGAAGCATCCACAAGTCCAAAAAAAATTATACAATTTTTTTAAAATCATGAAATTATATATGATATATAAAATGAATGTGGTAAAAAAATTCATAAATCCTCATCACAACATATAACAAAATATGATAAGGGAAGAAGTTCAAATAAGATGGTTATGCATAGAGAAGAACCATTGGGAACAAAAATAAAATATATTGTAAATAAAAAATCACCCTTGATGTTTTTATGTTATAATGGTGATAAATAGTTGGATGATAAATCAATGATTATGATGAAAAATTAAGTATCAAAAAAGAATAATATGAAGGATTTCACTCAGAAGAATCCATATGGAAAATCCAAACATGTGGAAAAATTCCCAATTGATATGCTAGTAATCATACTATATGAATTGGAGGTAATATATAAATTTAATTTAAACAAGACAGTGGATGTGCAAATTAAATGATTCCACATGATGAATACAAATTATTTGAGTGTTTGTTATCAAAGTACAACTATTTTATTAAGTAGTTTCTATATGAGAGATTTGAAAATGCTAGAAATTATACTATATGTTGTCTAACTATTCTTTTGGATAAGAAGCAGTCCTTATTATTAATAGGAATTTATATTCCGCAAAGGATATTAAGAAACAACATTAGCCATAAAAATTATAAGGGAATGTGAAGATATCCATTCCTCCAAATCATAAGTCATAATAGAATTTTTGAAGTGAAACCATGAAGACTTAAGGAAATTAATCAACATAGATGATAAAACTATGTTATCCTTGCCATTCTCATTGATTAATCAAGGAGGATCCAATAAATAACCCTAATCAATTAATTTTTTTTAATGAAGGTAATTTAAAGTAAGGAAATTTAACTAGGTGAGAGCTTAATAATATGTCATTACAATCCATATTTAATTTAAAAGTGGAATAATTAATGATCCTATAAGGATTTATCAATTTGTATTGAAGTAAATATATTATCTCGGATCATAAATGATGAAATTTACAATTGTGTTTTCATATCCTGTTAAAAAATTTAATTAATATTAAAGATTTTATTGATCTTATAATTTTATCATGACGAAAAATAATTGAAAATGATCATCTTTGATAAGTTGTGGAAGTCTTCAAATATGGGTAATTACATGTTTAATATCCATATTTATGTATATTATAAAATAGAAAATTCCTAAAATCCATTTAAAAATATATTTACAATTATGATGATGGTGATGAGTGTTTCCATTGATATGGAGACAATGGAAGAAATATGATGTTGCGACCAAAATCTCTATTTCAATGGGGTTTAAATTGAAATTTTCTGGACTGTTCTTGGTTGTAATGTAATTAGAAAAGGTATATTTTTCATTAAATCTCATCCTTGGATAGAAAAAATAAAAAATTTATATACATGATGTGAAATTAATCTAATCAATGAGATAATAAAATCAAAGTAATAGAAGGGCTCCAATGTCACTTATCTTGTATGTAGAAATTGAATATTTTTTATTTTTTATGTGAGTGTAGGAGTTTTAGATTGATTATTCTTAGAAAAGTATCATAACTAATTTATTATATTCATCCTAGAATAAATATTAATAACCCACAATTAAAAATATATGAATTCTCATATAATGATGTATCATTATTAATTAATAAGGGGAAATTTTCTTATCTAAATAAAATACTATTGTTTTCCACAACATCAATCATTCACATAGGCAGAGAGTTAGATGATGGATGGAACATTTCTTAAGTATGAACTAATACCATTTCCATTAAAAATATTATTTAATTATAATAACTATGATAGAAAGTTAAACTAATTTTTTGTAATGGCATTTCAAATAAATATAAAGGGGTAGATTAAAAAGCCCATTTTTTTTGAATTACATTTGTTGTAAATTTTTGATATTTGTTGTAAATTTTAGTAAATGATGTAAAATCATTGTTTTTAAATTTTTTTATGAATATATAAATAAATAGTGGTGAATGAAATAACTTCATTGATTTTAATATGTTAAAGATGATAGAAATAGTAAAGCTTCTGATGTACCCTAGATATCCATGCCTGTAAATAAGATTGATATTTCTTATATGATTTAATGAAGAAGAAAGGATGTGAATTCCTCAAGTAATAATATTTTAGGAAAAATCTTGGATGTCATTGATTTTTATCTCTGATTATTTTTGAGTAGGTATATGTTTATAGGACATGTACCATTAAGTAATTTTACATGAAACATTGTTTATGAAAATTAGGAAGATATAAATAATGAATATTTGATGATTGAAGAGTTCTTCATAATTGATATTACAAAATTAGAATAAAGGTAATTGAAGAATGTCTTGCGATATAATTGTTATTTCATGTAGATAATTTTTAAGGAGGAAATTTATTTAAAAGAAGAGGTTTTATATCTATGATATTTCTAACTCTTTTTATGCGAGTTTTCCAAAATTAGTGGATAGTCATTAACGAACCAATGAGGCACCACCTTAACCACACATGTGGGACCATTGATTCAACCATGTGGGAGGAAATTGACCAAGATAGCTATCCATGATGATATGAGGAAATAGGAGCATAAATATAGAATAAAGAGAATAGGTGGAAAATCATGTCATATACATAACATGCAAAGAGGTTATTAGGTGGGACATCAAAGGTGAGGTGAATACCATTTAATGGAGTGTGTGTATAGGTTTTTCTCAGTTCTGTACCTAAATACTTCTTAAGAAATATGAAAATATAGTCCTTCTTAAGATATATGAAAATATAGAAAAATAAAAAAAGAGGTTCTTGATAGTCAAAATTTTCAAGGTGGGATGAAATTTAAGTGGGATACTATTAATCTACATAAAATTTTAGTCATAAAAAATGGAATATGATTAGACAAATTCAACCTATCCGATAGATCCTACAAACCATTTATTCATAGAGACTTCATCTTCTACATCCAAACCCACTTGGTGTTAATGTATTATAGAGTGTTTCTTTCCAAATGACTCCCTAACACATGATGAGATTGAATGAAATATTTATTGGGATGAATAAAAAGAAGATTGTTGCATGAAATCACTATTGTACATGACTTTTCAAAAAAATGGACCATCATCTAAGATTAAATAAAATATTAAAATGGGAAAATACATTCATTTGGAAGCATGAGGGAGTTTTTGATATAGAATATAGTTTTCGTTTCATGAACATGAGTTTGAACTCACAAAGGAATAATGAGTTCCCTATGAGAAGAATCCATGATTTTCTCCAAAACAAAATCTATTATAGAATAATAAATTCATTAAATATTAAAAGTTTTAATAACACGAATATCACAAAACCTTTTTAGGGAATTGAGTTCCTAAATTAATAAAACAGACGTACTGATCCTTACGTTTATATACTAAATCCCTGATACCAACAAGATCTTGATTCCACTCACATATAGAATGAGATCTATTGTTTTAGAATAAAGACCATCTATGAGTCTCAATTTTATGTAAAGAGGCATTCCATTATGTGAATATCGTAGTCTATGAGAATTACGGAGTTCCAGGAACTCAATTGGGGAAAGGTCATGTCACGAACTAACCCAGGTCGACCCGGAAAAGTTCACCAGCGCTGGTCTGCAACATGGCCTAAGGGGCATTCCCAATCCCCACGGGCTGGCAACCAGTGGTGAGCATAAAAAATTAACCATTTGGAATTATTAGTCCCTTGAAAAAAACATAAACCGATAAATAAAAATTGACGATAAAAATAAAATTTTCAGTGGAAATAAAACAAAACCACACATACCTCAATGTGACCTTCCAGGTCCCCACCCAACCAAAGGCCAACCTTGATATAATAATGAGAAATCTATCCAGGAGAATCTGAGAAATGGTAAACTGCAACTGAAATGATAAAAAAGGCTTGAGCATTAAGAATGATCCGCACATATGCATAAATTAAACCACAAAATCCATGCATTTTCCAATTATAAAGTTGGTTAATAACACTACATTGAACTGCATTAATAAAAATAAGGTTTCCATATATACAATTCATTTTAAAATCTAAAAATCACAATTCCATTTACCTTTTAATTAAAAAAAATTGGAAAATAAATAAACAGGTGAACACACAAACTTTTCCCAAAATAGCTACTCTGAAATCATCTTTTTTCAAAACCAACCAACCATACAAACTTTTTCTATGAAAACGCCAAAAACCTAGTTCAAGGGTATGATTCCACACACACATCAACATAAATGGTACAAATAGTTCTCGTATCAAAGGATCATGAAAAACCTAGGAACTAAGAAGAAGACTAGAACATACTATACATGCGACTCATCCTGAAGGCATTCCTACTCTGGATGATGTTGTAACTCCCTAACGCTCAGTGTTGTACTACTGAGCCTAACTGAGGGGCCAAATCCCCTAGCATGACAATGTCCGTACTAAGGGCCACTAGCAAGTGAATATTCTAAACAAGTGCATAAATAATTCTCATTTAACCCCCTTTTTATTATAAGTTTCCATTCTAAGTTCACAAAGAGGTTTTCCACACATTAAACCAACAATCCATACATATATAACCAAGCATGCGACACAATTCGACACCACCCCGACTACCTAAAGATTAGTGTAATTACTTAAAATAAATATTCTCAAAAGGATTCCCATACCAAGGACTCTCTTGTCACATGATCAATCAAAAATGCCTGAGACCTAACCAAATAGGGGTTTTACAACATAAAATTTCAAATATTCAAAACGGGCCTTTATCATTACCTCAATCAACCATTACCAAAAAAATTAGATATGTTTCCAAAACAACAATAAATTTAATTTCTTACAAACATGGTCAAATAGACCAAAACATGCCAATATTCATTCATAGAGACATGCATTTACCAAAACACGCATTTACCAAAACATGCCAAACGAGCTCTAGTCAACTTTACCAAAATGTGCATTTACCAAAACACGCATTTACCAAAACATGCCAAAACAATAAACATTTATGAATTGTTTTCAAAACAATGTTAAACACCAAAAAAATGTTTCAAACAAAATGGTAAAACCTTAAAGAACCCATTAAAAACCATGTTTTCGAAAACACTTATAACAACAATTTATAAGAACTCATTTAGAACTGTCATTAAAAACCACTCAAGTGGACCAACATTATTTGAAAATTAAAATCCATTTAGGAAAAAAATAATCTTTAGAAAAAATTTCCAATGGTCCCTTAACTAGATATAACCACGCACATAACCAAATACCTCACATTTGTGAAGTGAACTATTTTCCTTTCCAAAATGGAACCAAATAATATTTACTATGTCTTTTAAAAACTTTAAAGTGATGTAATCTTTATAAAACGAACAAAAAAATTTCTCACAATTACACAAAAAAGACAAAAAATTTACAAAAAAACTAATATAAAAACCAAATGATTTTTAAATAATTTTATAAATAATAAAACATCTTATTAAAATTTTTATAAATATACATGAAAATTTATAAAAAATTAGATAAATAGAACATATAATTTATAATCAATTCATTCAAACTAGAAACATGATCACAACCTATTAAGTAGTATTTAGAAGGTTCACATCATGCTTAAAACATTATCAAAACAACTTTTGTCAAAAAGTGGACATATATTTCATAAGAACACATGAACATAACCAAAGAAAACACATAATTTTTTTTATCAAAACCAACATACTTGTAAACACTAAATAGGGTAAAATAAGTATATTGGGAAGGTGATAATTAAGTCAAATATTTAATTAAAACACTCAAGTATTAATTTGAATTAATTGGAAAGGAATAAGTGGATTCACCTACCTCAATCCAGAGTATATGGATAAAAATGTTGATGAAAGAAGGGGAGATGCCCCACTGACCAAACGTATACCCTAGACAACAAGAAAAATGAACGAATTACCACTGCGACATTAACGTTAGGTCAAAATGAAGGAAAAATGAAAATTTAAAACGAAGTTGCACTGAAGGAGAATAAAACACGTGTCGGGGAGGAAGTGGAGGTGCTACAATTCATGTTGGAAGACTTCCAGACTGTAGGGTTCGGGTTCACTGGAAGACCACCAGACAGTGGGGTACGGATTTTCCCGAAAGGGGAAGATATGGGTGTTCATGTTGCAGGAAAGGGGTGCACAAGGGGTTTGGGTGCAGTGCTATGTGAAGGAGGGGTGAGGCCACAGTACTACAAATACCGCTTTTATTAGTGCTAAAAATGACCTTTAACTGTGCTAGAAAAGTGTTGTTAAAGCCAGCGTAGATAAAGGGGGGGGGGGGGTCCCCTTTATCAGCGCTTCCTTTTGGCACTGATAAAGACCCCTTTTATCAGCGCTCAAAAAAGAACTGATAAAAGGGTTAGTTTATCAGCACTAAAACGAAGTGCAGATAAAAGGGTATTTTATCATCACTTTATTTTTAGCGCTGATAAAAGTTTAAAAAAATAAAAATTTATTTTTTAAAAAAATTCCTAGAAATCTCGAGATGGCTTTTTACAGCGCTTGAGCCCCCCCTTTATCAGCACCTTCTCACACCTCCATCACCCCCACACACCCCCTCCACCCTTTATCAGCGCTATCCCCCACCCATTATCAGCATTAGAACCCATATTCCCCCATGCGCGCGCACCCCTACCTCCACCAGCTTTTGAACTCGAGACCTCCCCCCTGCGTGCCTAAGCCCTTACCACTACTCTATTTTGATTTGTTTTCCATTTAATAATATATCTATTTATATATATATAGTTATATTTATTTGTATAGTAATAAATATTTATATTGATATATATATAGTTATATTAATATATATATATTTATAGTTATATTAGTATATATATTTATAGTGATATTAATATATATATTTATAGTGATATTAATATATATATGTAGTTATATTAACATATATATAGTTAGATTAATATATAAGTATATAAATATTCATATATTTGTATTTTAAATAAAATGGATATTAGTTATTATTTAGATAAAGCTAATATATTTTATATATAAATATATTTTATTATTTATATTTATAATTAAATTTTTATGTGTGAATATATAAAAAATATGTATATATTGTTATATATTTGATTATAAATAGAAGTGAATTATTAAAAATGATAAACATTGAAAGATATAATATCAATATGAATGTAATACCTTGGAATAAATTCATTCCCCACCAAAAAAATCCAATAATACCACCTTAAACAAGGCTGAATATCGACAAAATGTTAAACAATCAGGGTACCCCAACTAAAAACTCAGTTTTGGAGGCCTTCTGGGCCTATTTTGGCCTCTAAAATACCTTGAATTGTGTTTCCCCTAGTCTTATGGGTGTAGATCTCGTCTCATTCTTCAATTTGATATGTGGTAGTGCTCAAATGGACACCCAGACCAAAAGTTAAGGCCGTTTGAAGTTCGAGTTGCGTTTTCAACATATTTTGGATCTTTTTTAATTTTTTTTTTATTATTTTAGAGTTAAAATTGTTATTAAATGACTATGACTACATAATAATTAGAAAATTATTAATTAAAAATATTTTTTTAATTTTTTTAAAATCCATTTTCACTAAATATCTTATATATTAAGTATATTAAGTGTAAATGTATATTTATACTTATCTAAAATATATTTAAAAATTATATTTTATATTTATATCAATATAACTATATAACTATTTTTATATATTAATATATTATTTTTAATTATTTTTTTTGAAGTCAACCATATCAGTGCTTTTTCGTTAGCGCTGATAAAGGTAGGCACCGGGAAAAATTGTTTTTGTGGTAGTGCATGGTGCCTGGGAGAAGGGCGGTGGTCGACTAGAGTGAGATAGGGAAAGGCCGGTTGGGGTGAAGCAGTGTGGAAATCAGTAGGCTGGAGGTGGAGTTCCCGAGGTCTAGGTGGCTAGGGTGAGTCTTGTATGGGGCAAGAGAGGTGGAGGTTGAGGCTAGGGACCACAGTACAACACCGCAGTGTGCAACAAGTCAGGGGGAAGCGCTGGAGCGCGGTGGTGCTGAGGCCAAGGAGGTGTTCTGCTGGGAGGCTGGAGCACTGAGGCCGGTAGGGGGGGCACTATGATGCTGGAGCACAGAGGTGATGAGGTGAGGCGGCACCGCTGTGAGGCTGGAGCAAGGAGTGTGGAGGCCGGGTCAACTGTACGAGGAAATGAATCAGGAGCGGTGTGAGGGAAAGCGCCAGGAAGGGGGCCAGCACTACGAAGGAAACCAAGGGGGGGGGGGGTCGAGGGGGCTGGGTGAAGCACCACGAGAAGGGTAAGGTATGGGAAATATGGGATTAGGGTTAGTTTTGTGTTTTTTTCATTTTTATAATTATATTATTATTACAATAATAATAACAGTAATAATAATAATAATAATAATAAAACAAAGCTTAATAATAATAAAAATAAAAATAATAAAACCAATAAAAATAAAAATAAAAATAACAATAATAAATATAATAATAATAATAAAAACAAAAATAATAAAACAAAAATAATAATAATAAAGGTAACAATAATAAAAAGTAGTTAGAATAAAAATAATAATTATAAAAAAAATAAGAAAATAAATACAATAATAATAATAGTAAGAATAATGAGCAATTTCCCGACTCCTGGGCTGACTGCATAGCTACTGCCATCCACGCGGTGACTGTGCATAGGTCCAAAGCCCAGTAAAAATAATAAATGAAAAAAAATTTAATCTGGGACCCAACTCGGACCTTGGAGTGAGAGCCCGAAGCTAAGAATTAATAAAATGTAAAAAAAATTTAATTTAAAATGTCAAGGTGTGAAAATTATCCCCACCACAGACACATTCTACCCCTATAAATCACCAAACCAAACAATAGAACAAACCAGAATCCATTCCTGATTGAAACCGAAAGAAACCACAATACAAGAGAATAAGAGAAATGAGAGGGTTCTCCCCACCACAAGAACTCAACTAATGGGAAAAAATTAACACCCAAACTTATCACTGTGGGAAGGGGGGACGTGGGGACTACCAACTGATCCAAACTCACATCTATAGTATGAGAAAACAATAGCTCCGTTGAACATGGAACTCTCGACCCAGACCAAAAGCCTCGAACACATGAGAAGAACCTCCACGAAGTACATACCCCATGTAGTGAATCCAAGCATAACTACATAAAACAATTCTACAATAGACACTCACACCTCCAAAAGAACATAGTTAACCGAGATAAACCCATAAAATTGTGAAACCCACTTTTTTAGAAAAACACATGATCCAGATAACCACATCCACATAAATAGGACTGCTTGGATTATAATAGAACTAGTCCATCATAACTTCACAAAAAAATAATGAACTTCCAACAACATCAAAACTTTAATAGTAGAAAACAAGAATTAGAAGACTTTAATTGTTCTACTGCCAACAATGAACACAAAACACGAACCGAGGCTTCACACCCCTGGAAGCTCCTTACTGTGTGTGAGCTTCACTCCAAGACCTATGGTTGGGGATATGATGGATGAAGCATCTCCTACCTCATAATTAGGCATAGGGATCCTTTGGTCACAATATCTTCTTCAGGAAATGATTCCTACAGAACTTCTCTAGATGACCCAGACACCCACAATAACGACACATCTTCAGAGGGAAGTGACATTGAAGCTTCACATGCCCAAACCAGCTATACTGGTGGCACACCACTGAATGGTCCAATGAACTAGAAGCTAGAACCATTGCAAAGGTCTCTTTAGAAACATGTCCCTCTAGGACACCCTACTCACCAGATGTGGATCCTTCACGAGAAACTAGATATGCTAGATTTTCAACCATATGTGCTTTGGGGACTAACTCAGCTAAGAATGACTAATCAACCATCTTCTCAAAACGACGATCCCTAGTGGGGAGGACTCGCTCCCTAATCTCTGGATGAAGACCCTTAATGAAGGGAGAAGTATTCATCAAATCTAGTTATGATACCTCTGGAAAAAAAGACACAAGTTCCATGAAATGGTCAACACATGTTTTCACTATTCGTTGGCCTTGTTGAATACGTATGAGCTCTTCCCTTTTCTTAGTAGTCTCCTTTTCATGTATGAACCTCCAGAAAAAGACAAATTTGAAGGCATCCCACGTCATCCCAACTTGTATTGACGATAGGGTGGACAACTCCCATTCTTCCAAAGAAGGACCCTCAAATAATCACATGACAACTAGAACTCTAAAATACTTGGGAGTTCCCAACATCCTAAAAACACAACCAACCTCTTCAAACCACATAACTACCTTTAATGGACCCCGATAACCATTAAGGATAATAAATGTACAAGAATGATAAAAATTGGATATGACTTATCATAAACCTTAGAGACCATTCTAGGAAGAATTTTCTGAATAATATATAAAACACAAAGATGAAACCGATATCGAATCAACATATAATTAAAAATAACATTCCTAAGACAAAAAAACCAACTCAATAACAAAAAAAATACAAGTACAAACCAAAAAATTCATTTTTAATTTTAAATATTAAAACCACTTTATTTCAAGGACACTTTCTAAATACCAAATCCACTTTTCAAACTAATCTGAATTTCCAAAATCATTTCCCCTTTTATATTCACTTTATAAAAACCAGGTCAAGCCTTTAATTCCAAGTACACACCTTAGTAATCCCGTGAACCATTTCAGATATCTTCATCCACTTCCATAAATATGCACCAACATACACTTCCCCTGCATTACCTCACATGTGAAAATGTTCATAAAGAGTACCCAAGGTTTCACCCAAACCATTCCTATACCAATTCCAAACAAAGAACATATTTTTAGACCCAGAACTTTTTGTTATAAAACCCATTCCACGAATTTAAATTCATTTAAAAGAAATCATTCTCATATAAAACCCCCTTTTTAATCTTCAAAATCGCACTCACCCCAATCAGAACCAATACAACACTTAAGTTGCATCAAACTACTGGAGCGAGGGATTAGTAGTTGTGATTAACCTATCAACATGGTAGTGTGAAATTCCCCAAGTAATCGTCAACAACAAGGAGGAACATAAACCATGTACTAGGGATCCACATGGGTCACTAATCCATGTCAAATCACGAGGTAACATCGGCTTTCCTCTATTGTCATCCCTCAATCAAAATCAAATCAGAACGAGATAAGGACTTAATTCACGGACTACCCATGTTGAGTTGATATTCGGAAAGGGAGAGGTTTCATGATGTCCTTCCCATACCTAACTCTCGAGACCTGAATGTACAAAGATCTATCTACCGAAAACCCCAACTAACAAGGGCCCCATCTTATACAATTTAGTCATGAACCAGCCTAGTTCATCCCTAAAACGATCACCCGAGCTGATCCGTGACATGGCCCAAGGGGTGTTCCCGATACCCATGGGCTAGAACTAGTACCGATCATCAAAAACAAAATTAACTATTGGGAACTATTTTCCCATGTACAAAAGAAAAATAGATAAAGGAAAACTAGCGATAAAAATAAAACTAGCAGCGAAAAGAAAACAAAACCACACATACCTCCATGTGACCTTCCAGGTCACCACCCAACCAAAGGCCGACATTTCATTAATAATGAGAAATAAAACTAAGAGAACCTGAGCAAAGGTAACCTATAACTAAAATGATAAAAAATTCATGAGTAATAAGACTCAACAGGGACGAAAAAAGTGAACCACAAAATCCATGCATTTTATAATTCCAAAGAAGACCAATAACACTGGTTTGAACTACAATTATTAAAATAAGGTTTCCATATATTTAATGAATTTTGAAAACTAACAATCACATTTCCATTTCCCTTTTAGACAAATCAATTTTTTTTCACAAAAATGATCTTATATGAAAAGCCTAAAAAATATTTACTAAAATATGATAATTTTTAATAAAATTGGATATAATTTCTATTTAAAATGAAATTAAAAAATAACGGGGATTTAAAAAAACTCGATTAAATTAAAATAATTGATAGTATTTAAAAATTTGGTTTTTTTCACTATTCATAGAAAAATCAATACTTTGAGAAAAATATAAAAAATTCCACCCTAACATAATTGGTAAATTATAATTTAAAATATGATGCTAATTTAGTAAAATTAAATTTCTAAATTTAGTAAAAATTATTTATATTTCAATCACAAAGTAATATAAAATAAATCCATTTTTGATGACGATGTAATGTTAAACTATAAAATAATTTTACGTCAAATTAAGTAATTATTTTATATTATTATATAAATTATATTAATCAATTATAACCTTTTTCAAAATTTCATTAATTAGTTACATATCATAAATTTCAATGTATAGCTGAAAACCATCACATTTTTTGATAATATTTTAATAGTATATCACAATTTTCTTGAAACTGTGTGTTGTGTGTTGTAAATGATATCAAATATAGTATTCATTAAAATCTTTTGGTGTTACATTCTACCACTAGATAAATAATTTTAGTCAAAAAAAAGTTCAAAATCTTACTAGAAATAACTGTTTTTACATTTGAAAATTTCTTTTTGGAAAACCCACATCATAAAAATGGTTATTAAACATCCTATTAAAAATAGTGATGGAGAGAATAAACGGTTAAACTATAATGACACAAAATAGAGTTTCTAAATAGAAGAAAATTTGTGGGAAGAGAAAATAAGGGCATGGAGGATAAATATAATTTTCATAGGCTATTAAAGAGTGATATAGAACATGGCTAGGAAAAAGTTAATGAATAAAAATACATAAAGCATTGATGGGTGGAAAGGACAACAATTCACCAAAAATGAACATAACATGACAATTTTTTTTCAAGATTGTTTTCCTAGATTTTATGAAATCATTCTCTATATGGACTCCTTACATAAGGAAATAAAATTTAAAAATATAATTTCATCCTTTAATCAATTTCCACCCTAATCACGTATTTTACCCAAACAACAAGTATTTAATTTGTTTTCTATGCTTATCTTACTGAAATCAACTTATAATTGATCTTGTAATTCATAAGGGATAATATTCTACTCATAATATTTTAATATTTTATTCAAAAGAGAAATGGTTACCATAAGGTAAGATACAAAACCGAACGAACCTTCACATAAATAAATATTAAATTTTACATATAAATTTACACAATAAAACCAAAGGTTAAACATATTTTATAACCTAATATTTAATTGAAACTCAATAACCTTAACATTAATGAATTTTTTACTTCAAATATGATATCATAAAACATTACATAAATTCAAGAAATTTAATTACATTCTTCCCAAATAATATTTCATGTTAAACCACAGGTAATACCTAAATGATACATATAATTAAACCCAATCATGTATTTAAAAAATATCTTTAATCAATATGATAAGTTACTATATAATATTCAATTTATTGGAATTTACCATATTATAAAGAATCAGATTTAGATACTAACCTAAATGGTAGTCATAATATTGACAATAAATATCTTCAAAATAATCACCTTATTAGGGAAATACATTTTAACCATAAATATTTTCTCTATAGAATTATCAAATAGGCCATAGAAAATCATATTGAAAACCAAAGAGTTATTTAATACTTAATTTATTATTCTTCTTAATACCATAAAATAGCTCAAAATTACATCAAAATATCACCAATCTGATCATCAAAAGTAGTATCTATTCCTTTCAACATATGAAATCCATAAACTTATAAATCCATAATGATATCCATAACAATATTTCTAAACCAACAAGAAATCATAAATGATTCAAAAAATTTAACAGAATAATTATTCCTAAAATAAAATAAATTTTTTTTCCATAAATTAGAAAATGAAATAATCTACATCAAATACGAGTTTAACACATTGTATTAAATTTACTAACCAATTTCAATGTCACTAATACTGTCTTGTTTACTTCATTAATTATAGGAATTCCTATATTCCAATACATAATCACATTAACCATTACACTTTATCTATTAGTATAAAATATGTGCTTCCTTGGTGAAATAGTTAACCCTTATATTAGTGAATTGGATTTGACAATTACCATATTCTGCACACATAAGACATTGAACTATAAAAAGTACTTCTGGAAAACCTATTATCCCTAAATCAAACTCAATATTTTTCATTGAAAATAAGTTTATATATTCCCTTCTCTATGACACATAATATATTTACCTATTATTCCAACATATTCTCTATGGATTCACCTTACATAATTCTATCATTAAGTAATTTGAGATTTCTTTCTTCCACGGTCTCCACCACTCAAGCTGTCATTAAGCTATTTATATCATCATTGGCGAATCCAAGAGTTGGTTAATGTGTTGTTTGTTAATAATATATAATGATATATAATAATGAATAATCATTGTACCATTAACTCAAGTTAAAAAATGGTTTCTCATAATAATTTCATTGAACATCACATGTGGGGTTAACATTATTTATCATAGTTCTATACATTGAAAAAAATGGAATTGTATGAGAAAGAATAAACATTATGGTAAACCACATAATTTCTAACTTAATAAAATTTTATGATGTTATCATATAGTTATACTAATCTCAATGTTATTCATAGGGTTTCATTGGTTTATATATGATTTTCTAAATCATGTTCTTATTATTTTTTACTAAAATAACTATAAAACAAAATGCAACAATCCAAACCCCCGTAAACTATATCTAGTTTTTACATTTTTAAATAGGAATTGATATATTGGATAAAACCCTAAATAATTCATTATATTTGTAGTATTTGATAACTAGAATATATACATGATAAATATTTTACATTGGGATGAAAATATATATGAAAGAAATGTTTGGAATCCTTGAAACAAATTCAAACATTTCTTCTTCATAATATCCCAGTTGTTTGAAAAAAATCAAGGTGAGGTCAAATTCTAAGTAAGGGTAGAGTACAACATAAAATATTATGAGAAAATAAGGAATAAAAAACATGGAAAGGTAAATAAATTGAAACACATGGAATTTAATCAATAACATGATCATGAAATAAATATAAGAAAAATATCAACATTGTAGTATCATGGATAAAAATAACTTATTTTTAATGAATAAAATGAGTAATGTTAGATTTCATGTCTTCAGACATCAGGATATCTAAACCATTAAATCCTTATTCTGTGATAGTTTAAAAAGTGATTAGGCATAAACCAAAACCCCATTTAATTTATGACCCACACATCAGTACATGGAAATTATATCCTTATATATTTAATTATCAAAATATTACAAAAAATGACTCCTTATCAATGAATTTCTCTAATGAAAAACTAATAAGGAAAATATATATTTCCCTAGTCAATATAATATCATTAAATTTATAATACTATATATAGAAATGGTATACTGTTTAAGAATTAATCATAATCTTGATATAATAAATATAGATATTTATGATAAATGAAATTTATAATGATCATAAGAATGGGGTTGTTCTAAGAGAATGTTAATATTGTAAAATTTAATAATGAGATAACAGATGGCCATCCAGAAAATTAGATTCTGTAGTAGAATAAATTATTTTAAAGTACAGAAGAAAATTGAATTGAAAATTTTGAAATAAGTTTTTATAAATATTTTCCTTTTCAATAAAGAGAAATATTATAGAATAAGATAAAGGGAATAAAATTATTATGGTAGCAGGATTTAATGTTAGCATCGTATATATTAAAAACAAAACATTCCTCTCAGTTTTTTATAAACAAGGATGAAAATTCCCCTTTTAGGAAAAATTTAATAATAATCAATTAAAAATATGTTAAAATTTCATGGAATACATTAAATTTCCTTAATAAAACTTTTTATAAATAAAAAGGACATTTTTTAAAATAATATTGAAAAACATGTACATGGAATAAAAAATTATAATAAAACAAGAAGATAAATAAGATCATATTTTCTTGGCAACATTCAACTAAAAAGTATAAAATTATTTGAGTCATTAATAATCATTAACAAAAATATATTCATGATAAATAAATCAAAGGGGATGTATATACATTATATAAATCTAAATAGGTGTATAATATAAAATATGTCTTAATTGAGTGGAAATTCAGAAGAAATACCTTACAATGATCTTATAATTGAAATTAGAATTAGTGAATGATGAGATTATGTGTACAATTTTTAAACCACATAAGAATGTTGGGAAAAAAATAATCAATGTTCATTTAACACAAAATATTGACATAATAGAATAAATGAAAAAGTGATATATCCTGAGGAAAGGAAATTCTGTAAAGAGACTCATTTCCACTTGGGAACATTCAAATCAAATCCCCTTTGATGTAATAATTTTATTTGAAACAAATACCACTAATATCGGATGATTCATGATATTACATAAAAAATTGATGTATATAACACAAATATAAGAAATTTGGTTTGTAAAATTATAATATACCTTAAATAATGGAAATTTAGAGGAAAACAATATCATCACGTTTCTTATAAGATTAACATGATTTAAAAACATGTAAAATGGTTTTAAACAAGTAATTAATTTATAAAATAAAAATATGAATTTACTTAATAACATATAAGATCCTTATTTAACATCTTACATCCCATTTGTTTGCAATAATTCATTATTATCACTATTTTGTGTATTAACTGCATTATTTTCTCAAGCTTATTTTTCAACAGATGTTCTAGTAATTTGACATGGAATATGGTTCCATAATATCGATAATATTAATAATGATATTTCTATCATATATATTCATTATATATATCTTCATTAATTTCCATGTAAAGGGGAAATAAAAAACAGATCATGTCACTTTGTGGAAGTACCATTCTACACATACATATGAGTGAAATTATCATTTTCTAATGGACTAGAAGGTAATATAGAATATGTTATATTATAATTATTTAATTATATTAATTTCAAAAACATCATATAAATAATTTACTTCAATCTTTATAAGTTACGAACCAAGAAGGAATTTCATCTGACCAAACACTCGACCCAGTCCGCAGTATGGCCTGAAGGGCGTTCCCAACCCCCAAAGGTTGTGAAATTGTGCTAGGCATAAAATATTTACCAAATGAGAATTATTTCATCCCAAAAACTAGGATCACATAAATAAATTAAACAAGATAAGAACAAAAAATAATTACAACTCCAACAAATGTATAAACATGATTAGTTACATTAGCTTAACAAACCATGAAACTAAATAAAAAAATGAAACTAAAACATGATACCATGACCACCATGTGACCACCTGGTCACCACCAAAAATAAGAAAAAACCTATCTGACAACAAGAACATGCACTATGAACCTGAACCTACAAAATAAATCCACTCTACCGACATCGAATTGTACAAGTAGGGTGTGAGATAAACATCTTATTAGGAAGCCACCAAAGAATCTATAAATTTTATTTCCTCGTAATAGTCTATAAAAATTATTATGAAATAAAAATATGAAAATATTTTTTCAAAATTTTAAAAAAAATACAACCACAACATTCTCTTTTCTAAACAACACATTTCACATTCCCATTTTCAAAACTTGTTCACCATTTTAGAAACTGAATCCTATTACTAAAATCCCACAAGGTTTTACAAAGAAAGAATAAAAGTAAATAGAAAAACAATACAATCAACCAAGTGTAATGGAAATTAAAAAAAAGATATTAACTATGGTCATTCTTAATCATCCTTAGAGAAATCCATGGACATGCTCATTTCGGAACCACCTACCAATGTGTGGTGAATCTCCCATGACAATAAAAAACCTGACACTCAAAACTAACCAATCTAGTGGAACATCTCACCTAGACTCTACGATAATCCGTGTGGTACCAACCCATCTAATCGAGTTTGATCAAAAATAATTACATGACCCTCTAAAAGATTCCCAAGAACCCATGGTATAAGTATAATGTGTATGTAGGATGCCTTCACACACAAGACTCACCTTACCTATCATCACTAAACCTTCCTACCCAAAACATGGAATACACCTATACAATAAAACATATAATGAAATCCATATATAGGGTTCCCATTATAAAATAATCCATTCTCAAGTGACAACAAGGCTGTCACATCATATAATCATTGAAAACATTTTCCCAAAACAACATATGGTGCCAACCGGACATTTACATTTCCCAAACCACATTATTTTTCAAAACATTTCATAGTTCCAACTAGGCCTTACATCATGTCCATTTAAAATACATTTTCAATGGATTTCCTATCCATTTCTAATTTCAATACTATTTTAAATCCAAACTGAAAACATACAACTCACTTCATGTTTTCAAATGGGCCCTCAAACCATTTAGAATCCAACCATGTTCCAAAATTCCAAGTAGGAAAAATATTAAAAGGGCACATTAGAAACCACCTTTCAATACACATAATATAACAAAACACCATTTAGAAATAGATGAACCATTTTTGAAGGATAATGGCAAAATAAAAGAGGAACCATTTGAGAATCGTGGTTCAAGGAAACCATTTTTTAAGTACCATATTCATTTGAATGCCCATCGATGTGTGCACCCTATAAACCCATGGATGTTCCATAATCCAATGAATTGATTTAAATATCCATAAAAAACAACCAAAACCATTTTTAGGAATCACAACATTCTTTTCAATGAAACATATACATTGGACACAATTACCCAACCACAAACAATCATTTAAAAACTAGGAACATCATTCAAAGGCATTTGAACACAAATAATATTAACATAATGAGGAATATATGTCACTGAACTCACACATATAGATCATATAGAAATTAACCATTCCACCACAACATAAAAAATCCAAACAAACCATTAAAATTTCCAAATTCATTTTAATAGGTAAATAGTCATTTCATTGAACAATTGTCATGAATATATATAGGCATATTTAAGAAATCCCTTGAAAAAATTAATTCTCACTAATTTTCCATCATAAAAATACCATGAAAATTTATAATCTCAAACCACGATAATATTATAGAAGATTTAAAGAATTAAAGGAAAGATCAAGCCTTAAAGAAATGTACCTGAATGGAAATGTTCTAAAACACCTTCCACAATGGTTTGTGAATGAGAAGAGACTTTAGAAGGTAGAAGAATACACCCCAAGAGACAATCCACACACCATAAAAAAAAATAACAACCCACACATCAACCCTAGATTATAGGGTTCGACCATAGTGAAACCCCAAAATGATAATCCAATGAATCAAGAGAGGGAAGAGAGGAGAAGAGAAAAGGTATTTATTTAATGAATAAATCAAGAAGAATCACTATCATATGGTGATAAATTACCCAAATATTCAACCTATTAAAAGGAGAACGAAGGGGGGGTCCCACCTAATAAATAGAGATTAAAATGGGAGGTGGAATAAAACAAATTGGGTTTTTAATATTAAATTTATTTAGGTCCTAATGGGATGCAAGATTTGTCTGCATGGTTTTGTAAACCATGCGTAAACCATGAGAATACTATCAGAAATGTTATCCAACATTCATGTTTATGTTTCATAGATTGGGAAAACTGTGATCAAATTATGTGACCTGAAGAATTTTCCAAAACCATCAAATAACACACTAGACACTAGGAGAGTCCACCCAAAGATCCTTGATTGATTTAAACACAATTTAGTGATATTTTGGGAGTCACAAACTCCCCACTATTCCACTTTATCACAATACCTTTAACAATAACCATGAAATGGTATATAAACACATCAAACCACCAGAATCCAATGACTAATGTTGGAAACTAAACCTAATTCTGAACACAAAGATCCACAATTGAGAAATAAATTAAAATATAATAAAACCATGATCAGGGTGTGACAATTCACCCCATCTCAAAAAATTTCTTCCCAAAAAAGTCACCCAAAAGATGATAACAAAAAATTGAACACAAAACTGAATAAAAAAGAATGAAACCATGAACCTTGTGGAGACTTTTCACTTAATACGTCACACATGACCAAATATAAGAGAAGACATAACACAATGACTAATGGGAGAACACAAGTGGGTTCTCCCCACCACAAGAACCTGAATAACACCATGGAACTACATATCACTATCCAAACTCAGAAACTCCCAATTCAAAAAAAGAACCCATGGAATAATGAGAAACCTAGATTAAGGTTAAACCATAAGAGGGGAAAACATAAAATTTCACATTTTAAATGATCTGGGTATGTCACATGGTTTGGATGTATGGTTTGAAAAACCATGTGCCAACCATGAGATATGCCGCTTCACAATTCTAGAACCATTCTACATGTTTGGGAAATAGTTCTTCTGATCGTACATAGGTCATGAGCCAAGACCCAAACACCAAAACCAAGATACATGTTTTTCAGGATGAGGCTGCATGGTTTCCCCTAACCATGGGATAATTGTGTACCAACTTCTTCCAAGACACAAAATTTTCATTATTCAACAAAACTCACCCGAAGGATCTGAAAACATAAAATTTCACGTTTAAAATATAATAAAACAGAATCACCCAACATCTTACAGTGATAAAAGAAAATCACAATTAGAAGGAATTTACAAAAAGAAACATAAACTATCTCTAATCCAATATTTGATAAAAAACCAGGTCAAGGTTTTGCACACCCTTGAAGACCTCTTGATTACCCATGAGCTTCACTCTGGGGCCTATTATTGAATCCTTGATGTTTGAAGCATCAAATTCCACATTGTCAGGCACTTATGTCCTCCAATAAAGGTTGTAATGCTTCCTAAAAACATTTATAGAGTAATTTGATGGCCACAATGATGACAAGACTTTGGAGGATCTCCATAAGAACATTTCAATTCCCAAGACATCCTATCTTGTAATGATTTCAGGACAATAACCTTACAATGATCAAAAATTGTACCTTCAAATGAACCCAAACCAACACACACACTCTCAAAATATCAAAATTTCCCAAGGATATAAACACACCTTAACTTATTCAAGACATTATAAAACCTATAATGAACCCCGATCTCTATGGAAGACAAATAACAATCAAGAAGAACCAAAAATATTATGGGACTCACTAGAAACCTTGTGTACCATTCTGGGCAGTATATCATGGACAACAACAAAACACAAATCCAAAAATCAAGATCTAATAAAAAATTAATCAGGAGGCAATCTAAGGCTAGAAAAACCATATCACAATCCAAATATCAAAAACAACACTAAATCCCCTTTTCATACAAAATTATTTTCATTTTAATTTTCAAAACTACCTTCTTCCAAGGAAAATTCTAAAAAAACTACTTATTTATAAAACAAGAACACACAATGTAAAATGGAACCTGTTTTCAAAACTATTTTCCAATTAAACGCACCTTAAAAAATGCATCAAATGTTTTATTTCAATTACACGCCCATGGAATCCTATGAACAGCCACATGCGTATCCATCTCACAACATGCTAACATGCACTTTTTGTTCATACCCACAGACATGAGAATGTTTATAAGGAAAAAAGGGGTCACACAAAACATTCCATCACTAAACCCAATCATTCACCCATTTCTCCATCCTAAAAACTTTCTCATTTTAAACCCATTAAAAAAACAATTTGTATGAAGTAATTTATACATCAAAAAACCTTTTCATTTGGAAATCCCACTCACAACATCTGAAACAAAAACAAAACATAAATCACACAAAACTATCAGAATGAGGAACTAGTAGTTTAGAATAACCCAATGACATGGTAGCGAGACATGCCCCAAGTAATCATAAAAAAGTAAGATGGAATTGTACCATGAACTTGGAGATTTCATGGGTCACTAGTCCTTATGAGATCACAACATGAAACTGGATCACCTCTATTTTCTTTCCTCAATAAAAATCAATGAAAAATTACTCAGATCCAAGACTACCTCTGGAAACTCGAGGATCTGTTTAGGTAAGAGTTTAAGACGCTATTACCAAACCTACTTCCCAAGCCATAAAAGTTATAATTTTTAATCTACCTGAAATAAAAAATAATAAAGGGCCTCCTCTGATACCATTATTTCATGAACTAATCGGGAATTTTATCTTAACAAACACCTAAACTAGTTCGCAACATGGCCCGAATGGAATTCCTGATCACCATGGGCTTGTAACTTTTAAGAGGCCTACCTTTTCTGGAGAAATATAGGGTGTGTTTTTAGGTAAATTTTTTTTGTTATTAAGTAACTTTGGGTAGGGGTATGACATGGGGTGTGTTTGGGAGATGTTTTTGAAGAACATGGGAAGATAGGAGGTTGTTCACTGTTTGTGCATGGTTTGAGTATACCGTGTGCAAACTAACCGTGTGGACAGTGGAGGTCGGCATGTTTATAACATAGTTTTACTAAACATGAACCATAGAGTTGTGAGATCAGTGGAATAATACATGGTTCGTTCATGGTTTGGCCTAACAATGTGACCTCACAGGTGAAACCATACACAAAGTAGTTTAATATAAAAATTGGTTTGAAAACCACTCGGACACCTAAATCCTCTGTAATTCAACCTAGGATCAGGATTGCAATATTCTGGGTGATCTCATAGCCTTCTTGAGGGATTCCAAGGCAATCCAAATGCCTTTTATCGGGATAAAAATTCTAGATCGAAGATCCGTTCTTGTTCTAGTATGTAGATTTCATCCCGATGCTCCTCCCATTATTTCCTCTATCTTGCCTTAATCTTTTCCTGGATTATGTACACCATTTCCATGGATCTAAACCAATGAGTTGAGATCTAGATTTAGGATTGTGGATCTAGATAAATATTTTCCTGATCTTGATGAGTTTTATCTTAATTTTGGATAATGGATTTAAATCTGAATCTTGATCGATGACGTTGTGCCGGTCAGATTTTGAGGATTTCTGTTGTGCTAACTTCAATTAATAAATAGAGGTAGGTGGACTAAATAGAACTCCCATATTCATGGTTTTGATATGTGAATGTGAATTTATTATTTTCAAGATTTCCTTGATGATTGATTTCCTAAATTAAATAAATCAGGAATGATGAATTGACTTGTGTTTTCCTAGGTGATTAATTGAGAATTGAGTCACAGAACAAACAAAGGGGGTTACCCAAAAAGATATTTTGGGAATTTATTATGGGTTGAGATATTTTAATTGAGATATTTAATTGTTAGTGTTAAGATAATTAATTGGGGGGAATTAATTATGAAATGTTGTTTGTCCATATAGGATAATTAATTGTGATAATTAATTATGTTCCATGATGTCAACCAAAGATAATTAATTGTGAGAATTAATTATATGACATGATGTTGAAAAAATATAATTAATTGTGAGAATTAATTATGTGACATGATTTTGATCAAATATAATTAATTGGGATAATTAATTATGATATGTTGAAATTTAATATGGATAATTAATTGTGAAGAATTAATTTTTGAAAGAGAGTTGTGAAGACTAATTAATTAATTGATTAATTAATTAATGGGTTATGTGTTTTGTTAATTTTTGAGATAACTAATGGAATTTGAAATGGTTAACTAATCATTGGATTGGTAATGGAATGATGTGGAAAATTCTTGTGAATTAATGAATGATTTAACAGATGAGATTTTTTTAATGGTAGACAAGGTGTTCTAGACCAATTAGATGTTGGGACTTGGACATGGAATTCCTCACCATTATTTATCCATGATTGAGATTATGGGTTACTAGGAAAGATGACCTACACCGAATGAGAAAAGGAGTTCTAGGCATGAAGACCCACACTCAATGAGATTATGGTGCTAGGCATGATAACCTACACTAAACGAATGATATTAATGAATGATCATTAAACTGAGATTTGGGGTGTTTGGATTGATGACCTACACAAAATTATTAATGATATTGAATGATGATTCAAATGGGAAACATGAATTAAAATTTTGTTAATGTGATGATTAAATATTAAAATGACAATGTGATAATTGTTTAAATTATTTATTGTATTTATTTATTCATAAAACTACATGAACTCTATTTTGGCTGGACTTGTTTTTGAACCCTTTGGTGGTGGCCTACTGAGTTGTACTCATACCCTATTAATACATCTTGATCGACACCCAAGTAGACTCTGTTGTTGTAGGATGGGATAAGGAAAAGGACCTGAGATAGTTTGCAGTTTCATATTGGAGCATGAGAGAGGGAACTGGATGTGGTTCGGGACCCACGTGGGAGTCATTGTGTCATTAATTTCTGTTACATTATAGACACTTGAAATTTTCATTGTCATAGAATGTTTTACCTATTAATGAGTATTGTATTTTCATGTCTTGGTTATCATATGAAATGGATTTATTTTCGATATTTATATTCTTCCCCACTTGGTTATTGTTATTTTCTTCTGTTGGTGTTCTATTATGATAAAATAGGGTATAGTCTCTACAATATTGGCTTACTAGACCCTCACTACTAGTCAACATCCTCTGGTATATATGGAGGCATTCTTCAAGGCACGTGACCAACAAGATTGAGGCACTATTTAGGGAAAACCGGGTCGGGATGTCATAAAGTGGTATCAGAGAAGTTTTATTTTCTTTCTTTTTATTTTTTCTTTCTATTTTGGGAAAGTTATATAGGAGACTAGGAAGAGTCTAGGATTGGTAATGAGCTCAGGCATGGGAGTTGCAAACCCATGTATGGGGGGAAATCCGAGTACTCAGTGTGGGATTGTTGTGATTTCTATTTTTTGTTACAGATGGACATTATTTCAACTTGGGTGATGCACTTGTGGTGTGATGTGATATTTTTTTTAAAAAATTGTTGAATTTTGTTTCAAATCCCAATGAGGAATGATAGTTGAGTCTGAATGCATCATTCTAGGCACTCAAGGTTGTTGTTACATGAATCATTCTAGACACTCAGGGGAAAACAAGTTATGGGTATGTTTTCGAACTTTAATTGTTTTTCCATGTTGGGAGATAGAATAATGATGTAAAATGAGAATAAATGGGTGAATATTGAGATCCTTGATTGGTGAAATGGTTTAACTAATTAATTAATTATTGAATTAATTAATTTGAGATAATGTGATTAATTAATGGTTGAATTAATTATTGAGAATGAATGTACCCTTGTTAACCAAGACCTAGGATTTGGATGGTTGAGGGTAGTGATACGACCTCAGTGTTGACCATATTGTGAGAAGAAGGGGGAAAGGAAATGTTGAAACTTGTTGTGTTATTTTCTCCACTTAAGTAAATATTTTAATGTTGTGTTATGAGACCTAAGATGTGTGTTTGTATTTGTAGTGTTATTCCTCCACAACGCTTGTTGAGGGAGATACTGAGGGGTATAACCCAAAATTAACTTCCAGAAAGGGAGATTGATGCAACATGGGTGAAAGCTGAGGGGGAAGGGGAGAAGTTCCAAGAGAACCTTTCACATTTCATGCAGTTCACAAAGAGTGACCCAAGGCAGGTTCAGAAAAACATGTTGGAGTTGACAAGGATGTTTCAACTACAACACCCTCCTACTTTTATTGGAGAGGGTAGACCTAAGGGGGATGAATTGTGTATTGAATGCATAGAGATGATACATGAAAATTTGGAGACACCAGATGATAGGAGGGTCAATTTGGATACTTATATGCTATGGGGTTCAGAAAAGTGCTGGTGGGATATTCAAGTATGATCTATATTGACCAATATGAAGTTATGGAAGGACATTCTGGATAAGTTCTTGGAACACATCTATCTAGACACACAGTGACAAGATAAGGCTTTAGATTTTATGCATCTAACCCAAGGAAGCATGTCCATAATTAAGTATGCTAAACATTTCACATATTTACAAATTTTTTTGCCAGCCATGGTATCAGATGTGGCTTCTTTAGTAAAATGACTTCAGGAAAAACTAATGTGTGAAATTATGTCCCAAGTTAATATATTTAGGCTGAAAAAATTATCAAAAGTGGTTATTCAGGCTCTCATTTCTGAGGGGATCATTAAAGAGGCTTCCAATATTGGACAAGTAGCTATCACTGGATGGTCAAGGAGTGTGCCTTACAAGATCAGGAAGCACCTTCACGAGAATCTTAATCATGACAGTGGAAAGAAAGGTGGATTGTAAAGAGGAATAGTTGCACCAGATCTTAAAAATGTGATTTTACACTAGTGTTGTATGAATGGGAAACATCATTCACATTATCCTTGAACACCAATGGATTTCTAGTTTTGTGGAAATATGGGGCACCTATAGATGTTCTGCAGGATGCAGTGACATGCTGGTGTTGAGAGAGCATTTACTCTGAGTCAGAGTGTGGGAAAGGGGTCATCTACACCATATCGGTCTGGCAGTTGAAGTTCTACTAGAAGAGGTGGTAGAGGTAGTGGACATGGTGCTTCAGGGTATGAGTGCCCATATCAGTAGAGTGATGCAACTAAAGGGAGTCAGATGACACCATAAGGAAGAAGGGTAGTACAGTTACATTCAGTGCAACCTACACATTTGGAGAGTGAGGCTAGTCCATCGATAGTGAGAGGTACACTTCTAGTTGATTCTACTTTAGCTACTTCCTTATTAGATATTGGTGCCACTCATTCTTTTATATCTACAAATCTAGTTAATAGATAGAGCCTAGAGGTGCAGTCCATAAGCGGGGTGATGGATATCAATACACCATTCAGAACAATGTCTTAGGATATATATTTATGCAAGTTATGTTCACTAGATATGAGAGAGTATAATTTTCATTGAGATATCCATATCTTTGATATAACAGGCTTTGACCAGATTATGGGTATGGACTAGCTAGTCACATACCATTTCTACATAGATTGTTACCATAAGAGATTGACATTCATGTCTCCTGAGGGTGACCAGTATGTTTATCATAGATAATCAGATATCCATATAGGTTGAGTGGATCCAATTACTTAACAACTGGGAGAGATCACAGCCAATGTTTCTAGAATTTTTTTGGAAGATGGGAGTGTTTGGAAAGACATTTTTCCACCAATAGTAGAGCTGTTTTAGGATGTCATTCCTCAAAAATTTTCAGGGTTGACACCTGAGAGAGATGTGAAATTCCCAATTGAGTTCATGATGAGGGCTACGCCGATATTTATTTCACCATACTGAATGGAATCTAATGATATTCAAGTGTTCAAAATGCAATTGGAGGAGTTGGAGGATAAATGGTTTATCCATCAAAGTACGTCACCTTGGGGATCACCTATTTTGTCTGCAATAAAGGCCAATGGGAGTTTATGCTTATATTTTTATTAGTAGATGTTGAATAAAATGACTGTGAAGAACCAATATATTCTTCCATGAATCAATGATCTATTTGACCAACTAAAAGGGATTGTTTTTTCTCAATGATCGATATGATATCAGGATATCATCAGGTGAGAGTTCAGACCTCTGATATACAAAATACTATTTTAAGAAGAAGGTATGATCTTTATGAGTGTTTAATAATTTTTTTGGGTTGAAAAATGTTCCAGTAGTGTTTATGGCCTTATTGAACAAGATCATTCATCCGTACATAGATCTATTTTTGGTGGTGTTTGTGGATGACACCTTGGTGTACTCTAAGCCTCATGACGATCATGCCCAACATCTTAACATCGTCCTGGGTACACTGAGAGAGCATCAACTATACACCAAGACATATAAATGTTTTTTTTGGATTGACATGTTATAGATTTTGGGGCACATAATCTCAGAAGAAGGTGTGTATGTAGACCCAAAAAAATTTCTGGCAGTGGTTTCATTGGAGCAACCCAAGAATTTTTTTTGATACACGGAGATTTTTTGGATTAGCAAAATATTACAGGAGGTTCATCCAAGAAATTTCCCTATTGGTAACACCGATTATAGGTTTTAAAAATAAAAGGATAATGTTTTATTGGATGGAAGCATGAGAGAATGATTTTTAGGAGTTGAAGATTCACTTTTCATTGGCACCAATTTTGATTTTACATGAGTCAGGTGAGGAATACACAGTGTATTATAATGGTTTTGGGACTCGACATGGATTTTTGTTGATGCATGGGTATTGAGTCATTTCTTATGGGTGTCAGTAGTTGAGGCCACATGAACGGAAATACCTTATGCATGAACATGAGTTGGAAGAAGTGTTTTTTGCTATTAAGTGTTGGCGACACTATCTTTTTGGTGAAAAGTTTACAGTTTTTATGGAAAAAAAATTATTGAAGTATATATTTTCATAGCATGACTTGAATCTTCAGCAATGAATATTGGTAGATTATATGAAGTCCTTTGATTTTGAACTAGCATACACACTCATAAAGAAGAATAGTGTGGCCGATGCCTTGACTAGGAAATCTTGGACTCATTTTGTACAAGATCCAAGTGTAGAGTGGAATATGATGACATTTTTAGTGGAAATTCATGTGGTAGTTCATAAGATTCAGGAGAGGATGAGTCTTGTTTTTGTAGAGTGGATTCTACACTCTTGAGATGGATCTGAGATAGGTAATATGAAGATTAAGAGTGTTTATACTTAAGGAAATACTTGAAGGTTGGGAGACACCTTCAAACTGGATAATAGATGAGGATGAGATCATCTATATAAAAAATTGGGTTGTTGTGCCTATGAGTATGCGAGAGGAACTCATGAAAAATTTCAATCCTCAAAATGGGTGGTACATCCTAATTAAAAAATGTACTGTGACCTACGATGATAGTTTTGGTGTCCAAGAATGAAAAAGTAGATAGAAGGGTTAGAAATAAGATGTTTCACATGTCAGTAGGTAAAGGAAAAGCATCAAAAACCTGGGGGCCTATTTCAGTCGTTGCATATTCCGAAATGGAAGTGGGATAATGTGACTATTAATTTCATGGTAGGACTTCCAATGAATATTTGGAAAAATTATGCAATTTGGGTCACTATGGATGTAACAGCCCAAGATTTTATAAAAAAATATTCTTTTTAATTTTATTAAAGTCTTGTGTTGTACGCTACACCAAAAGGAGCTTGCACAACACGCATCCTTGACTTGCCTTGCATTACACGCAATCACGACCTTCCTCGATAGCGTGTGTAATACGCAATACCGAGTTTCACTAAACAACGATATGCTTAAAACTAGCCGTTATGAATAGTAATAACCACTTTTTAAAACTCTGTAAATCTTATTTTTCAAAATTAACTTCATTTTTGGATTCGGAGTATCGAATTTAGCCTAAGGTGAAATTTTGGTACTTTTCGGATAACTTTCATATTCTGATGAATAGTGAAAATTACTAAATTTTAATTAAAAGCAACTTTTTTATTCGAAATAATTAATAGTGATAAATTATTAATTTGAGTGGTTTTAAAGTATATTTAGAATATATTTTTACAATTTAATACAATGTTGGTCATTGGTTGTAATTTCACATTTAAACCAGACATAATCAAGTGTCAATCTTTTGATAGATATTGTTTCTTAAAAACACGCTATTTGTTTTAACTGCGGGATTTAATTATAAAAATAATTAATGAAACTTCTATGTTATGAATTTCGTAAAATAGACTTTATTTTTGAATTCGGAATATAAAATATTGCTTAGGATGAAATTTTGGAATTGTTCTGAAAAACATCAATTTTTGATGAATAGTGAAACTACTAAGTGGTAGTTAAAAAAAACTGAATTTTTCATAAAACTTAATTTTACCGCTTCTGTGAATGGAATTTCGAAAATCCGAGAGACACAGTTAATATCAAGGACTAAAATGTGGTTCAATGAGATGAAAATAATTTTTGGTGAATAGTAACTTTTTACTTTTTTTTACCGCGGTTAATAGTAAATTGGGTAACTAAGGGTAAATATGATATTAATATTACCCTAACACATGTCCTAATTCTATTGAACAAGTGTAATTCGACCAAAAACAAACTTAGGAATAAAATATGACCATTTAGGCCTACTTGGATTAGATTATGACATTTATTATTAATTTATTTAAAGAAGGGTTAAAATAGTTAAAATCAAAGTTTAATAAGTAAATCATTTATAATATGGGGTTATACATAAGATAAATTCGATTTTAAATATTCATTAGAAAGCTAAAACGATTTACTACATTATGGTATTTTATTTCTAATTTTTAGACATCAAATAATTTAATTTATTTATGACACAAAGATGATGCAGTAATTATCTTATTAATGAAATATTGAAATAATTAATAATATAAATACCAAAATAAATGTAATTTAAGACTTTTTATGAATTCCACTAATTTTCTAGGTTAATATGATATATTAATGTTGATTTAATCAACTTGGTTTGAACATATAATTCTGTTATGACTTTCACAAAAATCATATATCAAATAGTGACAAAATTGACACAAAATAGTTTTTAAATCAAATATTATATTATTAATTGTTATTTTATTCCTAAAAATCTAAAGTTCGGCCAAATGACTTAGATAAGGATATATATATTAATAATAAACAATTTGGGGTTCGTTTGGCATGTTATAGTAAGTGTATTAACCATATAATGAAAGAAAACAAAAAGACACGGTAAGAGTTAAATTATTTAACTTAGAGTTAAATCTAATTGATAAGGTTAATCTAATACCCTAAACTTGTCTAAATCCTATTGGTTGATAGGATTTCGACCCATCCCCACTTTATCTTCGAAATAAGACCCTTTGGAACCATTATAAACCGATTTTGACATTAATATAAAATAATATTTTGAGATATTCCTAAGGTGCCCCTCTCCTCCCTTATAAAAGGGCACCTCCTCCCCCTCCTCCTCACACCAATTTGAGCACTCAAGATCGGCCAACCCCTACCAAAATCTCTTCTCCACTTCCCTAGAAACATCCTAGAGGTTCGGGTCTTCCTCAAAGACCAATTTTAGTGCCCTAAGAGGAGGTCTCAAAGAGGCTCTTCAAAGAAGAGGTAATTACCGTTACCAATTCTTTCATCTTTATTTCTTCTTCCACTTCTTCTTCTTAGGTTGTTTCATTATGAAGTAATAAAATCAGTATCACTCATATACTGATATGTTATTATAAGTATGAAACAACCCTATTTCACCATCTATCCATCCTACGGAAAAAGAAATCACCGCGCGTGCGTACGTACGGAATACCGTCTCCACGCCGTGGTGTAATCTATTTTCCACCACCACCTTACATGGATGGGTATAATGGTGTAAAGAATAACTATAAATAGTTATTACAACATCATATTGATTCTGATATATTGTATAATCCACTCCAATTCAATTCAATATTTATGGAAATGATATCATCGCTCGTGCGTACGTACGGACTACCGTCTCCACGACGCGATGAGATTCATTCTTAATGATTAACCATTCATGAATGATTATAAAGTATATATAATAAGTACTAATGAAATATATGACATAATAATGATACTGGATTTATGTATATATATATATATGTATGGCATCTACTTACTTCCATTCAAGACAATAAGGAAAGAAAAACAGCGTTCATGCGTACGTACGGACTACCGTCTCCATGAACGATGTTTTTCATTTTATTTATCTGTCTATTATATATATATATATACTAAATATATATGATATATAAATCATATTTTATATTCTGGAAGTAAGTAAATCATGATATAAGTAATAATGATGTCAAGAACAACAAGTCAAAACACCTACGATAAATGAAACGATTTTACCCAAAACGCTTCTTTAACATGGAATTTACAAAAGAACGGGTAATATAATGTCATAAGTGAACCATATATGATATAATAACAATGAATATGATTCTGTAATAAGTCAATGACATTATGTAAATCATTATACAGGAGGTTCGGACACTTACAAAGCAAGTCGGACCTAAGGTAAGGGAAATATCACAATCTCATTTTTATCCGAGATTGTTTATTCGTAAGTATTTACTGGGGTGTATTTTATCATCCACATCCATGTTTCATCAATATGTAATATTATTTCCATCCACCTACAATTGTTTAAATCCAGTTTTACCCTTCGGTGAGTTTTTAGTAATATCTATGAAAGGAATCTTTTGTCATACGAGGTACTTTTTGACTTTTCCGACAAAAGTACGAAGAATGTTTTTTTTAGCTTATACGGCACGAACAGATTTCTACTGTTTTATAAAGCCTTATTTTCATGAAGCTTCCTCTAAAAGATTTCATGACTATTTTCAATAAAATCTCTTTCTTTTAAAATTGCATGATGTTTTGTGAAAAGAAATTGATTTTGAAGAAGAAAGGATATTTTCCTCAAGAATTCAATTCAAGTGTTTTATCAAAATTATTTTCCATCTAAGATAATAAAGGGTTCTGTTTCTATCCATATTTTTACATTGATTTGACTATGTTGTGATGGAATTATGTTTATGAATTCCTTTATCTTATATGAATTGATTTATGATGTCATGATGTTTCAAGAATCCCATTTTTGTTACATGTGTTATGCAATGATGTATGTTTTATGATTATGTGGCACACATAAGAAAGGATTCATTATAAGATGGGTGGGACCTATATCTCCCTCCAATGCATTGGGTAAAGATTTTATATCTCATGAGATAGACATGGCTGGAACGGAAGGTTATTTCGGTTCAGTGATACAGGACTGAAACGAGGAGTGAACTCGGTTCAGAAAGGGACTTTGTCCACTAAGATAGTCTTGGCAATGAGTCATGACTAACAAGAAATGATTTTCCATGATTATGTGTGCATGCCACAAAGTTTCAAGTTTTATGTTATGATTATGAGGATCTCATTTTCACTTCTATGATTTATCCCATGTTATGATGTTATGAGCTCTTTTGCAGGTTAAGATTTCCAAAAGCTATGTTCTTATGTATATGATGTGATTGATATTTCTTTTGTTTACCCTTACTGAGCATTTGAGCTCACCCTTTTATGTTTTCTTTTCCCCAGGATATAAAGAAAGGTTTTTAGGTAAAAAAAAGGGAAGATCTTTATGGGAGATATTGAAGATCTTTCACCACGATTAGAAGATTACGTTCCGAGTTTCCAAAGACACTAAACTATTACGATCCTTGTGTGTGTGTTTTTGTTATGTACTAAGTATTCCGCAAAAGTATTGTAAAGTCTATGTACGTCAGGCTTCGGGTCTCTACAGTTGGTATCAAAGGAAAGGTTTAGTCAACCTTTGGAAACTAGGATGCGAAAACGTTAGTGAGATCCCTAGAGATATTTCTAAGGTATGTCTAGGGATGCCCCTAAGGATAAGTATACGTATAGGATATAGTCCTAGAACTATGGTAACGATATTAGATTAAACCAAAGATGATAGATATTTAAGTTACTCCCCCTTTATTATGATTTTTGCATCTAACACTATTCTGTTTGGGTTTTAGAAAATGGCTGGAAACAAGATGATTCACAATAATGGAGGATATGATGGACAATGGAATGATATTCTTCATGAGAAACCAAATGAAATGGGATTTGGATGTCCAAACCTCATTATTATTCCGAATCAGCAATCTCACAACATGATCAATAAAGTAAAATTTGGTAAGTTTCCTGACTCGACTAATAAGAGAAAGATGGAGTTCCATGATGATCATAGAGGAAAGAATGTTCAATTTCCCCTATGTAAATCATGTGGGAAGAGGCATCAAGGAGAATGTTTCAAGGGAACTGGAAGATGCTTTGGGTGTGGAAAAGAAGGACACAAAGCAAGTAAGTGTAAAGGAAAAGGGTCGGTTAACACCATGGATGAGGATAATGGTATTGCTACGACATCAAAAATGGTTAAGTGTTTTAAATGTGGAATGTATGGGCATTATGCAAACAAATGCCCTAAGGGAAAGACTCATGAAGAGAATCAGTATGGTCATATGGGTAGTATTTATGTGGATGATGATGAAGAGACTACAAATGATATGTGAGATGAAAGAATTTTTGAAGCTCGGTCAATGGTTTGAGAATGTAGTGGAATGATTACATGTTTATCATGTGTAATTTTGGAATAAAGAGACATCTATGGATTGTTACACTGTTGACTTTCCTTGTGTTTTGAAAGTGTATGATTAATGTTACCAGTATCCATGAAAGGTTATTCAGATATTTTTGGAATGTAGATGATATGCGCATAATGAATGGATTAGGAGAAAATTAAATGTTTGATAGTATTCATGAGATCATGATTGATATAAGGACTAAGTGATATCATGGTTTGAGTATATAGAATTTTGAGGATTTCGGTATGTGAAAAGTGTTAACTTTTAACTACATTCAAGTTTTCAGTAAGGTTCAATGGGTATTCAAGAGAGTACAAGATTAAGGCATTTGAATGTTTGGAATGTGACCAACAAGATATATCTTATGATATATGGGGATCAACGATGGTATTAAATCTCTGGTAATCGTTTTCACTATGTTATGAGAATGGACTGCAGTATTATGGATAAGCCTAAAGATTGGAATGGATTATGTTGGACATAAGTTAGTATTGTTTAAGGATAGAAGTTTTTTCGATATTATTGATGGGATGTTATAGTAATATAGTTTTATAAAAAGGACAACCTGCAGGACGGGCGACAGCCCATCGCTTCGGACAAGGCTGTGGGAATCGAACCCACAACCGAAGTGCGACAAGCCTTTATCACCTACCACTGGCCTACAGGAAGTCCCTGTTTAGTAGAAACTAGTTTTATTATATTAAGCAGTATGATATATGAAGTATAAGTCCATTTTAGGAACCATATATGATTAATCTCACTATAGATCGACTTATGCATATAATTTTTGCTAACCTTTTGTTTGAGACAGATGGAATAACCCGTCATTCTATCACATGATCTGCTAACACTTCATGAATAACAAATTCAACTTCATTTATTTAAGAGATGAAGTGTAAATTGTTCAAGGCACGAACAACAGTTAGATTGTACCCAAAATAAAGTAAGTATTTATTCTAATTCAAATTTTCATCTTTAGGGAAATGATCTTGAAAACCAAAAAATGTTGTCCTAGTGATCTTATACCTGATGAATCAGATGGTACCTTATATCATCACAAATCTATGGATTTGTGATTACAGGCTTTTCCATAGCCATGTTCTCTACCACTCTCCATCAGAACATGATGGTTAGATTTCCCTTCCATATCCATATTTTCACCTATGTGGAAACCCAATGATTAGTTTATTTGGGCAACCATTACGTTTCATACTTTTGTTTTTAAAGATTGGTTTTGATATTCCTTTTTACGATGTGGGTTTCTATTAAAGAAACTTTCGAATAGTAAACCATTTATAACCCCGACGAATTTCGAGGGCGAAATTCATTTTAAGGGGGTAGAATGTAACAGCCCAAGATTTTATAAAAAAATATTCTTTTTAATTTTATTAAAGTCTTGTGTTGTACGCTACACCAAAAGGAGCTTGCACAACACGCATCCTTGACTTGCCTTGCATTACACGCAATCACGACCTTCCTCGATAGCGTGTGTAATACGCAATACCGAGTTTCACTAAACAACGATATGCTTAAAACTAGCCGTTATGAATAGTAATAACCACTTTTTAAAACTCTATAAATCTTATTTTTCAAAATTAACTTCATTTTTGGATTCGGAGTATCGAATTTAGCCTAAGGTGAAATTTTGGTACTTTTCGGATAACTTTCATATTCTGATGAATAGTTAAAATTACTAAATTTTAATTAAAAGCAACTTTTTTATTCGAAATAATTAATAGTGATAAATTATTAATTTGAGTGGTTTTAAAATATATTTAGAATATATTTTTACAATTTAATACAATGTTGGTCATTGGTTGTAATTTCACATTTAAACCAGACATAATCAAGTGTCAATCTTTTGATAGATATTGTTTCTTAAAAACACACTATTTGTTTTAACAGCGGGATTTAATTATAAAAATAATTAATGAAACTTCTATGTTACGAATTTGGTAAAATAGACTTTATTTTTGAATTCGGAATATAAAATATTGCTTAGGATGAAATTTTGGCATTGTTCTGAAAAACATCAATTTTTGATGAATAGTGAAACTACTAAGTGGTAGTTAAAAAAAATTGAATTTTTCATAAAACTTAATTTTACCGCTTCTGTGAATGGAATTTCGAAAATCCGAGAGACACGGTTAATATCAAGGACTAAAATGTGGTTCAATGAGATGAAAATAATTTTTGGTGAATAGTAACTTTTTACTTTTTTTTACCGCGGTTAATAGTAAATTGGGTAACTAAGGGTAAATATGATATTAATATTACCCTAACACATGTCCTAATTCTATTGAACAAGTGTAATTCGACCAAAAACAAACTTAGGAATAAAATATGACCATTTAGGCCTACTTGGATTCGATTAGGACATTTATTATTAATTTATTTAAAGAAGGGTTAAAATAGTTAAAATCAAAGTTTAATAAGTAAATCATTTATAATATGGGGTTATACATAAGATAAATTCGATTTTAAATATTCATTAGAAAGCTAAAACGATTTCCTACATGATGGTATTTTATTTCTAATTTTTAGACATCAAATAATTTAATTTATTTATGACACAAAGATGATGCAGTAATTATCTTATTAATGAAATATTGACATAATTAATAATATAAATACCAAAATAAATGTAATTTAAGACTTTTTATGAATTCCACTAATTTTCTAGGTTACTATGATATATTAATGTTGATTTAATCAACTTGGTTTGAACATATAATTATGTTATGACTTTCACAAAAATCATATATCAAATAGTGTCAAAATTGACACAAAATAGTTTTTAAATCAAATATTATATTATTAATTGTTATTTTATTCCTAAAAATCTAAGGATCGGCCAAATGACTTAGATAAGGATATATATATTAATAATAAACAATTTGGGGTTCGTTTGGCATGTTATAGTAAGTGTATTAACCATATAGTGAAAGAAAACAAAAAGACACGGTAAGAGTTAAATTATTTAACTTAGAGTTAAATCTAATTGATAAGGTTAAAATAATACCCTAAACTTGTCTAACTCCTATTGGTTGATAGGATTTCGACCCATCCCCACTTTAGCTTCGAAATAAGACCCTTTGGAACCATTATAAACCGATTTTGACATTAATATAAAATAATATTTTGAGATATTCCTAAGGTGCCCCTCTCCTCCCTTATAAAAGGGCACCTCCTCCCCCTCCTCCTCACACCAATTTGAGCACTCAAGCTCGGCCAACCCCTACCAAAATCTCTTCTCCACTTCCCTAGAAACATCCTAGAGGTTCGGGTCTTCCTCAAAGACCAATTTTAGTGCCCTAAGAGGAGGTCTCAAAGAGGCGCTTCAAAGAAGAGGTAATTACCGTTACCAATTCTTTCATCTTTATTTCTTCTTCCACTTCTTCTTCTTAGGTTGTTTCATTATGAAGTAATAACATCAGTATCACTCATATACTGATATGTTATTATAAGTATGAAACAACCCTATTTCACCATCTATCCATCCTACGGAAAAAGAAATCACCGCGCGTGCGTACGTACGGAATACCGTCTCCACGCCGTGGTGTAATCTATTTTCCACCACCACCTTACATGGATGGGTATAATGGTGTAAAGAATAACTATAAATAGTTATTACAACATCATATTGATTCTGATATATTGTATAATCCACTCCAATTCAATTCAATATTTATGGAAATGATATCATCGCTCGTGCGTACGTACGGACTACCGTCTCCATGACGCGATGAGATTCATTCTTAATGATTAACCATTCATGAATGATTATAAAGTATATATAATAAGTACTAATGAAATATATGACATAATAATGATACTGGATTTATTTATATATATATATATATGTATGTCATCTACTTACTTCCATTCAAGACAATAAGGAAAGAAAAACAGCGTTCATGCGTACGTACGGACTACCGTCTCCATGAACGGTGTTTTTCATTTTATTTATCTGTCTATTATATATATATATATACTAAATATATATGATATATAAATCATATTTTATATTCTGGAAGTAAGTAAATCATGATATAAGTAATAATGATGTCATGAACAACAAGTCAAAACACCTACGATAAATGAAACGATTTTACCCAAAACGCTTCTTTAACATGGAATTTACAAAAGAACGGGTAATATAATGTCATAAGTGAACCATATATGATATCATAACAATGAATATGATTCTGTAATAAGTCAATGACATTATTTAAATCATTATACAGGAGGTTCGGACACTTACAAAGCAAGTCGGACCTAAGGTAAGGGAAATATCACAATCTCATTTTTATCCGAGATTGTTTATTCGTAAGTATTTACTGGGGTTTATTTTATCATCCACATCCATGTTTCATCAATATGTAATATTATTTCCATCCACCTACAATTGTTTAAATCCAGTTTTACCCTTCGGTGAGTTTTTAGTAATATCTATGAAAGGAATCTTTTGTCATACGAGGTACTTTTTGACTTTTCCGACAAAAGTACGAAGAATGTTTTTTTAGCTTATACGGCACGAACGGATTTCTACTGTTTTATACAGCCTTGTTTTCATGAAGCTTCCTCTAAAAGATTTCATGACTATTTTCAATAAAATCTCTTTCTTTTAAAATTGCATGATGTTTTGTGAAAAGAAATTGATTTTGAAGAAGAAAGGATATTTTCCTCAAGAATTCAATTCAAGTGTTTTATCAAAATTATTTTCCATCTAAGATAATAAAGGGTTCTGTTTCTATCCATATTATTACATTGATTTGACTATGTTGTGATGGAATTATGTTTATGAATTCCTTTATCTTATATGAATTGATTTATTATGTCATGATGTTTCAAGAATCCCATTTTTGTTACATGTGTTATGCAATGATGTATGTTTTATGATTATGTGGCACACATAAGAAAGGATTCATTATAAGATGGGTGGGACCTATATCTCCCTCCAATGCATTGGGTAAAGATTTTATATCTCATGAGATAGACATGGCTAGAACGGAAGGTTATTTCGGTTCAGTGATACAGGACTGAAACGAGGAGTGAACTCGGTTCAGAAAGGGACTTTGTCCACTAAGATAGTCTTGGCAATGAGTCATGACTAACAAGAAATGATTTTCCATGATTATGTGTGCATGCCACAATGTTTCAAGTTTTATGTTATGATTATGAGGATCTCATTTTCACTTCTATGATTTATCCCATGTTATGATGTTATGAGCTCTTTTGCAGGTTAAGATTTCCAAAAGCTATGTTCTTATGTATATGATGTGATTGATATTTCTTTTGTTTACCCTTACTGAGCATTTGAGCTCACCCTTTTATGTTTTCTTTTCCCCAGGATATAAAGAAAGGTTTTTAGGTAAAAAAAAGGGAAGATCTTTATGGGAGATATTGAAGATCTTTCACCACGATTAGAAGATTACGTTCCGAGTTTCCAAAGACACTAAACTATTATGATCCTTGTGTGTGTGTTTTTGTTATGTACTAAGTATTCCGCAAAAGTATTGTAAAGTCTATGTACGTCAGGCTTCGGGTCTCTACAATGGATCAAATAACAAAGGTAGAACACTTCTTGCCTATCATGGAAACCATTATAGTAGAAAAGATGGGAGAAATGTATGTACAAGAGATAGTTCGTTTTCATGGGCTGCCGTAGACTATAACTTCAGATTGCGATTTGTGCATTACTTCACACTTCTGGAAGGGCGTACAGAAGGCATTGGGTACAAAAGTTATTTTATGTATGGACTTCCACCAACAAACATAAAGGAAGTCAGAGCATACCATACAGGTGTTAAAGGATATGCTGAGTTCAAGCATGATTGACTTTGGTGTTTCTTGGGAGAAGCACTAGTCTTTAGTGGAGTACGCCTATAAAAATAATTATCTGGAAACTATATAGATGGAACAAGATGAGGAACTTTATGGAAGACCTTGTAGATCACCACTATGTTGGTTAGAGGCAGGTGAGTCAGAGCCGTTGGGACCGAGTCCAATTCAAGAGACATCCGAATAGGTGAAGTTGATTTGGAAACATATGGATACGACTCAAATTAGGAAGAAATCATAAGCTAATAGATTTAGATGAGACCTAGAGTTTACAGAGGGTGATCATGTATTTTTTTAGGTGTCACATAGATTGGGAAACCATATGATATAGAGGCCGGACAAGTTGGCGCTCAGTTTTGTAGAACCTTTTGAGGTGCTAGAGAGAATCATTCTGGTGCATACTGATTAAAACATCCATATAAATTTATTGATATGCATGATGTTTTACCTGTGTCACAAATATGGTGGCATCACCTCGAGCCTTGTCATTTGATTTTTGTAAAAGAGGTTGACCTCGAGATAGATGCGTCCTTTGGGGAATATCCAATACGTGTGCTAGGTCACAGTGAGAATGTGTTATGTGGAATGATCATGTCGTTAGTTCATGTGTTATGGAAATATGGAAGTGTTCAAAAGGAAACATGGGATTGGGAAGTAGACAACATGGCTCAATGGCTCAATATTTTTGGCTTGGAATCTTAGAGAAGTTCGGGAGTGCAGCTCGAGGATGAGCTGTTATAAGGTGGGGAGATTGTAAGATCTTGACCTTTTCTAGAGAATTCTCAAGCACGTTTTCAGGTTATTTTTGTTGTTATTATGTACCTTTGGGTTAGGGTATGACATGGGGTGTGTTTTGGTGATGTTTTTAAGAAACATGGGAAACATGAGGCTTTTCACAATTTTTCCATGGTTTTAGACAAACTGTATGTAAGCCAACCGTGTGGATATTGGAGATCTGCACGGTTGGCACATGGTTTTCCTAATCATGCGCCATCGACCAGTGCATGTTGTTGAAGAATTCATGATTGGCCTGTGGTTTAGCATAATTGTGTGACCTCTAAGGTGAAACCATTCATGTGAAGCAGTTTAATCCCAAAATATGATTTAAAACCACCCGAAACCCCGAAACCACTCTAATTAGACATAGTCTTGACAATTTCTAGATGATATCAAAGCATTATGGGGGGATTCCAAGGAAATATGAATTCTGTTCATTGAGATTGAAAGTCCGTATCGAAGATCCACTCTTGTTCTAATTTTTAGATTTCATCCGGATGCTTCTCCCGTTTTATCCTCTATATTTTCCTTGATCTTTGTAGGGAATATCTATAGCGTTTCCATTGATCTAAAAATATGAGTTGAGATCTAAATCTAGTATTGTGGATATAGATTTATATTTTTAAGATCTTGATCAGTTTGATCTTAATTTTGGTTTAGGTATTTAGATTCGATGCCCGATCGATGATGTTGTACAACTCAGATTTTGGGGATTTCCATTAGGATAACCTCCATCAATAAACAGAGGTAGGTGGTCTAAATAAAACTCCCATATTCATTGTTTTGATATGTAAATTTTAGTTTATGATTTTCTATATATCCTTGATGATTGATTTCCTAAATTGTAGAAATTAGGAATGACGAATTGACTTGTGTTTGCATTTTTGATTAATTGATAATTGAATCACGAAATAAATGAAGGGGGGTTGCTAAATATATATTTTTGGAATTTTTTATGGGATGAGGTATTGTAATTGAGATATTGTATTTGTTATGTTAAGATAATTAATTGGGATGAATTAATTATGAAATAATGATTTGATATATAAGATAATTAATTATGAGTATTAATTATGTGCCATGATGCTGACCAACTATAATTAATTGTGATAATTAATTATGTTACATGATTTTGATCAAAGATAATTAGTTGTGTTAATTAATAATAACAAGTTGAGATTTAATATAGATAATTAATTGTGAAGAATTAATTATGGAAAGAGAATTGTGTGGACTGATTAATTAATTGATGAATTCATTAATGTGTTATGTGCTTAGTTAATTATTGAGTTAACTAATGGCCTTAGGAATGTTTAACTAATCATTGGATTAGTAATGGAATGATAAATAATTCTTGTGAAATAATGAATGATTAGATGGATGTGATTTTTTGTTTTGCTAGACATGGATTTCTAGACCAATTAAGAGATGTGACTTTTACATGGAATTCCTACCCAATAGTTATCCAACCATGAGATTATGGGGTTCTAGGCATGATGACCTACACTCAACGAGATTGTGGTTCTAGGCATGATGACTTACATCAAATGAATGATAATAATGAATTATGATTCAACTAAGCTTTGGGGTTCTAGGCATGACGACCTACACCAAATGATTAATGATATTGAACGATGATTCTAATGGGAATCATGAATTGGAATTGTCATAACGTGATGATTAATGATTAAAATAACCATGTGATAGCTATTTAAATTATGAATTGTATTTTTTTTCTTCATAGAACCACATGCACTATATTTTGTCTGGAATCATTTTAGACACCATTGGTGGTGAAAAAATGAGTTGTACTCACACCCTATTCAGGCCGCCTGATCTGCACCCAAGTAGACTTTGTTGTTTAAGGATAGGATAAGGGAAAGGCCCTGGGATATGTTGTAGTTTGGTATTAGAGCATGGGAGAGGGAACCAGATGTTTTTTAGGACCATCTTGGGAGTTGTTGTGTATTTACATTCAGTTTCATTTTAGACACTTGAAATTTTCATTGTCAAATAATTTTTTAACTTTCTGTGAATATTGTATTTTCATGTCTTGGTTATCATATGATATGGATTTATTCTGGTTATTCATACACTTCTACACTTGTTTATTCTTAATATCTTCTTTTGGTGTGTTATTTGATAAAAGAGAGTTTAGTCTCCCTAATACTGACTTACGAGACCCTCGCATCTTATAGGCACCCTCGGGAATACGGTGAGGCACTATGGAGGGCATGTGGCCAACTGGCTCAGGGCACCGTTTAGTGGCACCCAAGTCGGGACGTCACATTAATAGTGCCAGAAGTCAAATATAAACTAAAGAGAAATAATTTCAACCTAAAGACCTAGATCAAATAAATAAACTAAACTAGAGAAGAACAAAAAATAACTAGATCTGAATAAAAATTAAACATGATTAGTTACATCAGTTGAAAAAAGAAAAAAACTAAATAACAAACTAAAAATAAATAATGATACCACTATATCAATGTGACCTTTTGGTTAGAACCAATAACAAGAAAAAATCTCTCTAACATCGAGCATATTCACCAAGAACCTGCACCTACAAAACAACTTAGGTCTACCAACACCGAATGGTACAAGTTTGGTGTGATCTAAAAACATATTAGAAAAACAAAAAAGAATACATACACTTTATTTCACAAAAAATGTCCATAAAAACTAGTTTAGAATACAGATATGAAAATAGTTTTTCAACATTAAAAAAAATAAAACCACAACTTTCACTTTTCCAATCCACACACGCCACATTCCCATTTTGAAAATAGGTTCACAATTTTAGAAAACAAACCCCATAACTAAAATACCATAATGAGTTACTAATCATGGATGAAAGTAAATAGATAAATATTATAATAAACCAAGTGAAATGAAATTTAAATAAGAAAATAATGATATGGAATTCCTAAAATTACCTAGATAAATCCATGAACATGCTCAGTTTGGATCCAACTAATGGGGTATGGGGAATATCACTCATCAATAATCAACTGACCACCCTAAAATGATAAATATAGTGACACATCCTACCTGGACTCTTAGTTAATAAAGGTGGTATCAACTCATCTAATAAATGTTGATCAGAAACCTTCACTCAACTCTGTAAAATAAGCCTATGAACCCATGGTATAAGTATACCATGTAAGTAGAAGGCCATCACATGCATGACTCACCCTACCTGACATCCCTGAACTTGCCAACCCCAAACATAGAAACCACCTATATGGTAACCCATATAGGGAAATCCATATTTAGGGGTGACCATCATACAATAATCCATTTTCAAGTGTCAACCGGTCTATCACATCATAAAATCATTCAAAACATTTTCCCAAAACAAGATATGGTGCCAACTGAGTATTTACATTTCTAAAAACAGATTCTTTTTCCAAACATTACAATGTTCCAACCAGTCCTTACATCATATCCATTTAAAATAAATTTACAAATTATTTTCTAACCACTTCCAATTCCAATACTATTTCAAATCTAAATAGAAAACATAAAACTCACTTTATGTTTCCAAATGGGTCTTCAAACAATTTAAAATCCAACCATGTTCCAAAATTCTAAATTGGCCATGTTTTGAAAGGGAACATTCAAAACCACATGTGAATCAAAATAATTTAGAACACAATATTTATAAATAAAAGAACTATTTTGTATGGAGAAATGGAAAATAAATGAGGAAACATTTGAGAACCAGAGTTCAAGGAAAACATTGTTTTTATGTTCCATATTCTTTTGAATGACCATCCTTGTGTGCACCCTGTGTATCCATGGGTGTGAAATCATAAAATTTCACAACAAAAATTTCTATAAAAATAACCAAAACATTTTTTAGAATCACCACATTCTTTTAAAGAAAACCCAACCATTCCACAAAATTACCCCAGTACAAAGAAGAATTAAAAAACTAGGAGAATTATTTGAAAACATATTACCAAAAATAATATTTCTATAAAAAATAATCTATGTCAAAAAAATCATACATAATTCCCATATCTAAATTACCCATGCCACCATAACATAACCAAATACAATCAAACCATGAAAATACACAAATTCATTTTAAAAGGCTAATTGGAATTTCATTGAACACATGGAGTGCATATATATATAGGAATATTTAAGAAATACGTTGAATAACCAATTCACACTAATTTTACATTATAAAAATAAGAATACAATTTATACACTCAGACAACAAAAATATTAAAGTATTTTAAAATCATTAAATGAAATATCAATAATTAACAGAATGTGTCAGAATGGTAATGGATGGAAACACTTACCTCAAAAAATGTGCGAATGTGATGAGACTTTAAGAGGATTAATAATACACCCAAGAGCCAATCCATAGACCCTAAAAACCAAGAAAAATGACCCACACATCAACCCTAACATCTATGGTTTGGAAAAAATGAAACATCACTAAAAGAATCCAAGGAATCAAAAGACAGACAATTGGAGAAGAGGGAAGGGAAGGATTTTATGAACAAATCAAGAAGAATCACTAAAATTTGGTGAAAAATAACCTAAAATTTCCCCAATATTAAGGAGAACATGTAATGACTCAGGTTTTGGCCCTGTCAGACTTTGGAATATTCTTATGAATAAATCCAATTCTAGGTGCAAAGACGACGTGCGATTCTGAGGCCCGGTGTGCCCGAAATAAATTTTATAAAAATATTAAGTATTTTTATACAGTGCACATGACAGGGGTCTGTTATGTCCTAATTGGTAGATCGGAATGGGAATCAGAGGGAACAGTTAAAACTGGATGGTGTCGTTTAACCAAGGCGGGGTGTAAACTTTGCGGGCATGGGCCTGTAGTGAGAAAAGCCAGTAGGTGCATTTTTGTAAATAGATGGAAAATTTTATTTATGAGAGTTGGCTCAAATAACTCCTGAACAGTGTCTCAGATCACAATTCTGTGACCGTGGCTTAGTTCATAACACCGTGTTTACCCAAGGTGCGACATAATCTTTGTCAGCGCCAGGTGTTGGGTCGGGGGTGTGTCAGGCCGAGAGGTGGATCTGATATTTGTTTAGAAAAAAATATATATGATATTTTCTCTCCCCACTCCATTTTACAAGCACCACCCCATATCCTCCTCCATTCTTCACTGTTGATCCACCAAATCGAGCCAATGAAGCGTCGTCGGTCTCAGATTTTGACGACGGTCACTCCTAGGTCGTGCAGCAGCTGCAGCAGAGCGTGAAAATCTTTGGCGGTCCACCAAAAGGTAGGTGGTTTGAGTTTTAAAATCCAGGATCCCCTTGTTGTATTGTTTTTCTTCAAATTTTCATAAAGTTTGTGTAGTTCATGTCCTGAGCTTTCCGAAACATGTTTCGGATCTGAATTAGGAGCACCGAGGTGCTCTCGGTGGCTCTCAGATGTTTTCCAGCCGAAATTCTGGTCTGTGGCGGTGGCCATGGAAGATTCCGGTGATGGAGGCGGAGCCACAATGAATTCCGGAGAGGGAAGAGGCAGCGCAGTGGATTCTGGTGGTGGCGCGATGGTTTCTTGCGAGGTAGGCGGTGGTTAGGCCAGAATTTTCCAGGGGTTTTTTAAACCCCCGTAACTCGTAAACCCTAAGATCGATTTGCGAGCCGTTTGTGGCGACGCAATGCTTGTGTCGAGACGGACCACGTAAGATTCTTTAGGGAATTTTGTGAGTAGTATGTTTGGACGGAGGCCATGAAATGTTGAAAATAATAATAATATTTCAATATTTTCAAATTCGATCCGCCATAACTCATGCACGGAGTGTCCAAATTACGTGTCGTCAGTGGAGTTGAGACCCTGATGGTATGATAGACATTTCAAGATAGTTTCTGAGTGTTGGGAACGAGAATAGGGTGTGGGCCCCATGAGGCTGGGATTCAGCGTTTGTGGAGAAACGTGACTTTTCTGTCGGTTGTCCATTTTGGACGATCAAGTAGTCGACCCCGTGTGTTTTTCCGAGGGGATCACAATGGTGTGATCCTCTTGATGACTTTTGGAATCATGGTGTGGGCCCCACCTATGCTGGCTACAGTGAATAGTAACCTTTTCACCGGGTGTCCATTTTGGACAATCAAGTAGTCAATCCCGTGTGTTTTTCCGAGGGGATCGCAATGGTGTGATCCACTTGACGACTTTCAGGATCATGGTGTGGGCCCCACCCGGGATGGCTACGGTAATAGTACCTTTTTCATCGGGTTTCCGTTTTGGATGATCAAGTAGTCAATCCCGTGTGTTTTTTTGATGGGATTGCAGTGGTGTGATCCGCTTGACGACTTTCAGGATCGTGGTGTGGGTCCCATCTGTGCTGGCTAAGGTGAATACTACCTTTTTCACCTAGTGTCTGTTTTGGACGATCGAGTAGTCAATCTCTTGGGTTTTTCTGTGGGGATCGCAAAGGAGTGATCCACTTGATGAGTTTCGGGATTGTGGTGTGGCCCCCACCCATGTTAGCTACGCGTAATAGTACATTTTTCACAGGCTGTCCGTTTTGGATGATCGAGTAGTCGATCTCATGGGTTTTTTGAGGGGATCGCAATGGTGTTATCCTCTTGATGAGTTTCAGGATCTTAATTTGGGCCCCACATGGGATAGCTATGATGAATAGTTCCTTTTTCATCGGTTGTCCGTTTCGGGCGAGTAAACAACCCATCCAATGTGTTTTTCTACGTGGATCACAATGATGGCCTCAGTATCATCCTTGGAGGTGCACGGTGTGGCATTGTGGTGGGTCTCTTGGGTTAGCGACGTTTGGACCAGCAGTGGTTGAGGGTACTCCCTTGGTTCATTCCTACAAGGGTTCGCGCGACATCCCAACCTTAGTATAGGTTTGTGATCCTCTCGATGGGATATTTAATCTGTTAGAGTTGTGGCATCCCTCCTGTGGGCCCCGAGTGAGATCCTCTAGCATCGTTTCCCTAGATCGTGTTCTGGGTATCGCTGTAACCACTTATCCATGGGCAACAATCCCCTATCTAGTAGGTTAACCCCACAGGGTTTTTTGGAATCATCAAGAATATAATCCCCTATAATGTGGGTTGTGCTCAGTATGGTTGTGGCATCGTTGGGTATACGATCCCCCACTCAGCATGAGGATTATAGTAGGGTTACAGTATCATTGGTTACACAATCCCCTACACAGCATGTGGGTTCTAGTAGGGTTGCAACATCATTGAGTATATGATCCCCTACTCAGCGTGTGGTTTCAGTAGGGTTGCAGAATCGTTGGTTATACGATCCCCTACTCATCACATGGTTTTGGTTTGGTTGGTGCATCATCGGTTCGATCCCCTACATTGCAAGTTGTACCCGATAGGGTTTCGGTATCGTTGTGACCATCTTGACATGGGTGAAGAACCTCTATCTAAGTCACGTGTTTCTGTCGAGCACCAGTTCAGGTTATGGTATCCCCCAGCGGATCTTGGGATTGATCCCCTATCTGTGAGATCTTCGAATACCAGATCGGGTTGTGGTATCCCCCAGCAGATCCCGGGAGTGATCCCATACCTGGGAGATCTTCAAATACCAGTGTGGGTTCTGGAATCCCCTAGCAAACCCTAGGAGCGATCCACTATCCGAGGAGTTTGGTGTTTCTGTTGTTTCAGCATGACTTTCTATGTGATGATATCTGACGAGCGTGATATCTCGGGTGAGCATCTGGGATGTTTGTGTGGGAGCCGATGAACTGTATCTCTCGTATGAGTGTCATCTAGATGACAGTGCTCGTGGAGTGTGTTCTCCTGGTTGTGAACCGTTTCTGGTGATAAGATCGGTACCTCTTGTGGCTTGGCGTGTGTATCGAGTATATATGGATGTTCATTGTGTATGTGTGAACGTATATCTGTGCGGATGCTCCTGGTATATGTATGGGAATACACCTAAGTGAATGTTCATGATATATGTATGGGCGTATAACTGAGCATATGTACAAGGTGTATGTATTGGCATGCACCAGAATTGAGATGACTAGTTGTGCTTGCCGAGGATGGTCTCAATATGGAGTTTATCTTTCATCTGGGTTCCCTATGGCTGGTATGAGATGACTATTCCCTTTTAGTTGTTCTCTTTTGTTTTGGTGTTTTTGGGGCACCTATTGAGTATTTTTATACTAACCCCTACACAGGCTTTTCCTGCACATGTTTGTTTCTTGTGCAGAACACAAGCCTTTTGACGGAGTCCTAGGAGGACCCAGACCAGGAAGATCTTTGTGAGAGAGACTGACCGAGGTGTTTTTAGACATGTGCTGAGTAGCTTACTTGCGGGTTAATTTGGCAACGTTTCCCTCCTGAGTAGGTTGGATGCTTTTTTAGTTTTCTTTTAGTGGGCCCTATTTTTTCTTTTTTTACATTTCCTGTACTCTAGTTGTGGGTTTGATGTATGCATGCATTTCTTTCCAATTTTTTTATATATCTCTACACTGTTTCATGGAGGTGTATGTGGGTGTGTGTGTACAAGTACCTTAGGCTAATTCCTCCCATATGTTTTATAGCCTACTCGGTGCTACTCGCCAGCCCTTGACCTATTGGAGGTAGGCGTGGGGAGTCACTGCTCAAGCCCCGTTGGGTTGGGTCATGACCGAGTGGTATCATAGGAGGTTTCACATTTGCGATCTCTAAGCATAGGTGGTATAGATGTAAGTTTGGTTTGGGTTTCATAGTGGAATTGTTAAGATGTTTCGAGTTCGAATTTCAAGATAGGGACTTCAGTGTTGCTGCGGCGACCAACATATCCATTCTCTAGGACTCTGATAACATGCCTTTCGACTCAAGACGTTTGGACACTAGTCACAGGGACATAAAGGTACCTACAAAATATAAGACAATGTTTTTGAGTTTCCCTTGTTATTCTTGAGTCATATCTCCAGATATACTCTGTGACTATGGTGCGTCTTGATTGTATTTCAGGATGCCTCCACGATGACAACTAGTGAGAGTTTTGCAGTGGGATTGTAGTGATGATCCACTCCGTATAGAGGCTGTGGTCTAGGGCGTAGGTTCTGAGGTTGGACCTCCAGGTGGTTCGCCCATGGGGCCACCACCTGTCGATCATCTTGTTGTGCCGGAAGGGTAGGATGTGGTTGCACGCAGGCTGAGTGCACTGCATGAGTTCCAGAGGCGGGGGCCTCTGAGGTTCCAGGGTGATCTAGACCCCCAGGCAGCTGATGACTGGATCGAAGTAGTCACCCGAGTTTTCCACATGGCGATGACACCTCCAGATCAGATGTTGGACTTAGCAGTGAGCCTTCTACATGGTTTGGCTGGGAGATGGGAGAGTTCGGTGACACAGTCCCATGATTAGGAGACCTTCACATGGGCAGGGTTTGAGCAGCTTTTCAGGGAAGAGTTCTATCCAGTGACGCTGAGGTTAGTGCAGATTCAGAAGCTTCTACAGCTTCGACAGGAGGTAATGACTATGTCGGAGTACTCAACGATGTTTATAGACCTGTTGCGCTACTCCCTGGATATGGTTCGGGACCCGTTCATTAGGTCTCAGACATTCGAGCAGGGCCTATTCATGGAAATCCTGCTAGAGATTGTCTGAACCGTCATGCTACTGAGAGGGATCCAGTCGATAGGCCACCTTGGTAGTGGTGACGTCTTGATTTTGGATGTCCGCATGGCATAGGATGTGGCGATGAAGCTAGTGCAATAGTTGGAGGTGGTATGTGGTATTAGATGCCACCTCCACCACCCCCAGGTGGTCCACGACGAGATTAAGGAGCTGATGTGAGAGGGCGAGGATAGATGCATGCCCTAGAGGCTGTTCATCTAGAGGTTCTGTGGATGGATAGAGGTACACCTTGTATCCTTTCTACTTTCTGCAGTAGTTTTGATAGACACTGTTTAGCGGTACTCTTCCCTTTCCGTTGCCTACTCATGTTTTGTTCAGGGTGTTGGTAAGACCCTGTGTGAGTGTTGTTCGGCGTGCTTCGAATTCATGAGGAAGAGGGATACATCTCCCACTGAGACACATTTTTGTGACACAATAAAAACCGTGTAGACAAGTCAGTGCCACCCAAAGCGGATATTGTGGAGGTGTGGTGGATGAGTCCCTCTAACTTATGTGTTTCGCCAGGGGTGTTTCTTGGAAAACTCGTTGGCGTGGGAGACCCAGTTGAGAGTCCAATTTCTTTCCTTGTGCTTATGGCTTTTCGAGAATGATAATTTCTAGGGTGGGGTGGATGTAACAACTCGGGTATTGGCCCTTTCAGACTTTGGAATATTCTTATGAATATTCCAGAGCTAGCCACGTAGACGGCGTGTGATTCTGAGGCCCGTTGTGCCTGGAATAAATTTTATAAAAATATTAAGTATTTTTATACTATGAACGTGTAGGGTGTGTGTTACCTCCTAATCGGTAGCTCAAAACGGGAATCCGAGGGCACAGTTGCATCTAAAGCATGCCTTTTACCCTAGGTAGGGTGTAAACTTTTCGGGTACGGGCCTCCTGTGAGAACAGTCACCTGTGGTGTTTTCGTAAATATATGGAAGTTTATTTATGAGCGTCAGCTCGAATAAATCCTCAACGGTGTCTCAAATCACAATTATAAGACCTCAGTTGTGTTCAGAACGCCGTGTTTACCCTAGGTACGATATAATATTTATCGGCACCGGGTGTCGGGTCCGGGGCATGTCAGGCTGGGAGGTGGAGCTGATATTTGTTAAAAAACAAAATATATAAAATATTATCTCTCCCCACCCATTTTACATGCAGAACCCCTTCTACTCATCTGTTCATCATCGCCGATCAACCAAATTGAGCAAACGAAGCACCGTCGGTCTCATATTTTGATGACGGTCACTCCTAGGTCGTGCAGCAGTAGCAGTAGAGCATGAAAAGCTTCGGCGGTCCGCAAAAAGGTTGGAGGTTTGAGGTTTAAAATCCTAGATCCCATTTTTGTGTTTTGTTTCTTCAAATTTTAGTAAGTGTTGTGTAGTTTGGGTCCCATGCTTTCCGAAAGATGTTTCAGATCTGAATTTGGAGCACCGGTGTGCTCCCTGTGGCTCTCGAATGTTTTTTGGCGAAAATTCCGGTCTCCGACAGTGGCCATGGCGGATTACGGTGATGATGGCGGTGGCGTGGCAGATTCTAGAGAGGTCGTCTGTAGTGTAACACCCTGAGATTTTATGAGATATATTATTTTTAATTTTTTTGATGTCTTCTACTGTACACTACACCAAGATTATCCTGTACTATACACAACACCGTATTAGCTTACAGTATACGCAATACTATTCTTGGATCGTGTTACACACAATTTCAAGTTTGTTTTGTACAAATTATTCTATGAAACATTAAGTATATATATATTTTTAATGTATAAATGAAATTAGTTTTGATTATGTTATACAAAACACAAAATGGATCTTCCACTACACGCATCCCTGACTTGGCTTGCATTACACGCAATCGCGACCTTTCTCGATAGCGCGTGTAATACGCAATACCAGGTTTCGCTAACCAAACATATATTGTCATAATATTATTATGAACTAGCCCTTATGAATAGTATTAACTAAAATTTTGAATTTTATAACATTATTATTCATCTTACAAATTTTCTAGAACATGGTATGAGAACAAAATATAATTTTTCGGCAAAATAAGTATTTTTCAAAAAATGTAGTTTTGCCACATTTTGATGGCACATCCACTTTAAATATAGTTTTTGACATGTTTATAAGTTTAATTTGACAAATTTTTTTTTGAATAAGGATAAAAAAATTTACTTTGGATAAAATTTTCATATTATTCTGATAACTTTCAAATTTTAATGAATAGTTAAAACGTGATATATTTTAATTAAAAACAACTTTTTTTCATCGTAATAAATTATATAGTTAAATTATAATATTGAATGGTTTTAAAGTATAAATAGAATATATTTTTACCATTTAATATAATATATGTCATTATAATTGATTTTACATTGAATTCATAGGTAAAATCATTTCAATCTTTTGCAATGTTTTAACTTTTAAAACTCGTTTTCAAAACAACGTGATTAATTTTAAATTAATTTCTGCAACTTCTATGATTTGAATTTGGGAAAATGGATTCCATATTTGGAATAATGAGGTCCAAATTATGTTAATAGGAAACTTTTTATTTTTTGGGCACCATGAATAGGAACTACAGTAAATTTTATTTACCATAGTTAAAGGGAAATCGGGTAATTAAGGGTAAATATAATATTATAAAATTACCCCAACACTTGTCTTAATATAATTGGATGATTATATTTCGTCCTAAGGCATATGTGGGTCGAAATTTAATCCATTGGAACCCGCTTGGATGTGATTAAGACCTTTATTTTGTTTTATTTTAAAGAAAGTGAAACATGTCTCATTCAGTCTTTAATAATTAATGTATTTTTAATATAAGGTTATACAGAATATAAATTCTATTATAAATAATAATTTGAAATCTAAAATGTTTTTATTTGTTATGGTAATTTTTTTTAATTTTATGTGATATTTAATTACCTTAATAGCTTATACATTAATGATGAATAAATTATTTACTTAGTATAAAATCAATAATATGGTTTTTACTAAAGTAATAATACCCATAAAAAGGCCCAAAAACATTAAAAAACCTATTTATCGAGTATATCTATACCATAATAATCCAAGGGTCGTCTTTGGGACCATTTAGAGCCATATAAAAGAGATTTTGATATTTTTATTAGTTTATTCTTAATAATGTCAATGTGGTCCCCTTCATAACTTAATAAATATAACAATTTAAATTTTGTGATTTTGAGCTGATAAATTCGATTAAAAGTATTATTATGAAATTTAATATATTTATCGTTATCATAGTATTATATTTTTAATTTTTATGCAACAAATACGTATATTAAATAAATATACAAATATTTTATAGTAATTATTTTATTAAGAAAATTATTAAATAAATGGTTTTAAAAATATTAAAATTAATATTATATGAACTATTTAATTATCTCCACTATTTTTTTAGATGAATATGACAGGTTATAAATCTATTAAATATTTTTTATCGAATATATCTTCATTGTGTATTTTATTGAAATTCAAATAATTGAATAGTGTCAAAATTGGCACTATTGATATTTTATAGAAATAACTTATTTTTAAATTGTTTAAAAATCACAAAAATATTTAAAAATTTAAAATTTAAAATTATAAGGTCTGAAATTTAATAATGTATCTAATTATGGAAAATTTACAACACAGAATTAAGTATTTATAACAATTTAAAAATTAGAATTTTATTACCACAAATAAATTTAAATAGATTTAAATAAGGATAAATCAAATTGATAAGGTACAAAATAAATTTCAAACATGTCTAAATTTTATTGGTTGATGAGATTACAACCCTATATCATCTCATATTTTAATGTGAGTAATTATGGATGTTTTTATGTGGGTTTCGAATTTATTATAAATTAATATTTCTTATGTTTCCAAAGGTGCCACTCTCCTCCCTTATAAAAGGGAACCTCCTCCCTCTCCTCCTCACACCAGATTATGCCTTCATTATCATCCAACCCCTGCCCATTTATCATCTACACTTTCCTAGAAACATTCTAGAGGTCCTGGTATTCTTCAAAGACTATCTTTAGTGCCCTAAGAGGAGGTTTAGAAGAGGCACGTCGAAGAAGAGGTAATATCCTTTTCCGATTCTTTAAAATTTATTTCTTATTCTACATCATCTTATTTTGTTTTTTCATAATAATGTAATAACATCAGTATCAATAATATACTGATATTTTATTATAAATATTAATCAACCCTATTACACCTTCTATCCATCCTACGAAAAACAAAATCACCGCGCGTGCGTACGTATGGAATACCGTCTCCACGCCGTGGTGTAATCTATTTTTCCACCACCACCTTACTTGGATGGGTATAATGGTGTAAATAATAACTATATATGGTTATTATAACATGATACTAATTCTTATATATTATATCATCACTATAATTTTATTCAATAATTATGGGAATGATATCATCGCTCGTGCGTAAGTGTGGATTACCGTCTCCACGACGCGATGCGATTCATTATCCAAGGTAACCATTCCAGAATGATTATAAAGTATATATATTAAATAATCATGAAATATATGACATATTAATGATAATGGATTTATGTATATGTTATTTACTTACTTCCATTCAATTTAATAAGGAAACTAAAACCGCGTTCATGCATACGTACGACCTACTGTCTCCTTGAACGGAGTATTTCATTCCATTTATCGATCTATTATATGATGAATATATATTATATATAAATCATGTTTTAAATTTTGTAAATATGTAATCATGATGTAAGTAATCATATAAATAATTACAAGTCAAAACATGTACGATAAAGGAAACAATTTTACCCAAAATGCTGCTTTAACATGGAATTGACAAAAGAACGGGTAATATAAAGTCTTAAGTGAATAATGTATGATATCATAAATATTTTTATGGTTATGTTACAAGTTAATAATATGTTTAAACCCACTATACAAGAGTCTTGAACACATACTAATGAAATTGGACATAAGATAAGGGATGATTTTGCAAATCCCATTTTTATCCGAGATTGCTTATACGTAAGTATTTACTAGGGTATATTTTTCATCCATATCTATAAAAATGTTTTTCATAAAGTGTTTAATATTATTACATGTATTTTTTAATTCATGTTTACCCCTATTTTACTTTTACATTATGTTATGTAAGGAATATTTCTTTTTTTACCATACGGGGAACTTTTTGACTTTTTCGGCAAAAGTACGAGAAGAATGTTTTTTAAACATAGACAGCATGAACGAATTTTTACAGTTTCATAATGCCTAATTTTCATGAATATTCCTGTAAAATATTTCATGATTATTTTCAAAAAAATCCATTTCTTTTAAAATTTAATGGCATTTTGTGAAAATAAAATGATTTTGAAGAAGAAATGACATTTTCCTCAAGAATTCATTTTAGGTGTTTTGTCTAAACTATTTTCCATATAAGATGACATTATTTAGTATGATTATGTTTCAAGTATAATGTATTTATTATTTACATGGTGTTATTTTTCTTATTATGAAATGATATCCATTTGTTTTATATGGAATATGTTATGATGAGATGATGTTTAGGAAACCCATTTTATTCTTTGGGTTGTGATGAATGATTTATGTTAATTTTGTGGAACACGTAAGAATGATTTAATTATGAGATGGGTGGGACCTATATCTCCCTCAAATTCATTGGGTAATGATTTATATCTCATGATATAGACATGGCTGGAACAGAAAGTTAATCTAGTTCAGTGATACAGGACTGGAACGAGGAGTGAAGTCGATTCAGTAAGGGACTTTGTCCACTATGATGGTCTTGACAGCAATACCTTGGCTACTATGGAAATCATATCATGTGCTTAATGGTTTTCCATAATTAAAGGTTTTATTCCCCTTACTATTTTATCATGATTGATTTTCCATTATGATATATTCCTTACGTACTGCCATGTTTTATGTCATTGCTCGTGATTTTGATGTTTAAACATCATATTTGTGTTTTTAAATTCAAATTTATGTGGTTTGTTTTATTTTATCCATGATTACCCTTACTGAGCATTTGAGCTCACCCATTACGTTTTATTTTCCCAAGAATATAAAGAGAGGTTTTAGGTCACAAAAAAGGTGGAGATCATTTTGGGAGATGTTAAAGATCTTTCACCATGATTAGAATATTATGTTCTGAGTATCCAAAGACACTAAACTAATATGGTCTTTAGGAATCTATTTTTTTCATGTATTATGTATTCTGAAAAATTCCTTAAATTCCACCCTCATTTAATTTTTATATTTTATTTCAAAAATGATTTTATTTTTATAAAATAAAATAAATGAATGTTTGTAAATTAATTATATTTACTTCAAATAAAATAAAAATATAACAATTTATAATGAAAAATTATTATTTTTGTATAAAATGAGTTTATTGAAAATTAAGTACATATTTATTATTAATAAATAAATTATATAAATACCATATAAAATATTTAAAAATGTTTTTAATCCTATACATACCCTCTATTCCAAAGTCTAGGTGATAAAATTTTCATTATATAATAAAAAATTAATAGTATTATGTGGGTTTCTTAAAGCTCAGTGTTGTATGTTGTTAATGATACAATACATAGTGTTATTTTATAATCATGCGGTGTGACATAACCTATTACTCAATAAAAATAATCCTAAAATAATGAATATGGGTTAAAGCCATAATCTCTAAAACACAAAAATATATGAAAATTATGAATTAAGAAACCCCCCCAAATCTAATATTATAATATATTATCCATACTCGGTGGTATAAAATAAATGATTAATTTTATTTTATGTTAATAAAATATGTTCAACTACTATGAGAATATGAAGGAACACCACATGAAATAGTATTTGTCTCATAAGTCTTAAGATTATACTATATTGAAATCTCTAATTCATAGATATCATATAGGGGAAGGAATACCTTATACTACCATCGAGGAGCATTACTGTCAATGATGAAGGAAGATATTTGATTAAAAAATATAGGTCACTAATATATTTGATTCTTTAATTACATGAAAATATTTACATACTCAACTATCATTACTCTATATATAGCGGGGACTACATGAATGGGGAAATGGTGGAAATGGAAGGAAGTATCATCCACCCTTATCTTATTTTACATAATCAGCTCCTCTACTACAATATACCTAATATAATTATGTTGAACTTATTTAGGATGTTTCATAATCTATTAATTCTTTATTCAAGTGGGTCACTTCACAACATCAAAGTTGATTACATTTGAAATACAATAATCTATCCCAATATTTGGGTTCACCAATGATATGAAATCCTAAACCTATAAATGTTTTCTCAAAGACTCTTTCAAAAGTGTGTGATATATGTATACAAAACCCATACTCATTTTCCTTTCTAGAATCTATGCCCAAACCCCCAGTATCAATGGAATATACATTTAATTACACCAAGGCATTAATGAATCCACAAAGTTCATCATGAACTCATACAATCAAACTCTTCTAAATAGGTTGAAACATATTATAATCTAAACACATCCTAAATTTCACTAGATAAAAATTTCCAAACAAATTATAAAACTAAAACCAATGAAGTTGTGCAAAATCATAATTTTATTAAACATCATCAAATAAGCCAATGAGCCTTGAACATAACCTAATATGCGTACCATAATATGGTCAACAGTTATCTTATCAAAAAAAATTCTTGTCTATAACTCCATCAAATCCTCTATCATCCAATGATTGATCTTACCTAATATACTAGGAGGCATATACCTCTTACATGAAAAATATTAAATAAGCCTATATATAGTATCAATAACTAGAACTATCTTATACATTTTAAGATGGTCAGGTTAAATAAATTTTTTATTGGATATTCCTTATGTATATGGGGAATTAATATCATCAACTTGGATCCCAAAATCAATTCCATATTTATCCAGTCATTGGTTATGAAGTGACCAAGAACATCTATGAGTACATAAAATCCTATATCTTACCCTAAATTGGATGCTTATTGATAAAGACCCCTTATAAAAAACTAAACCAAAAATAGGTTGAGAATATATAGACGAGTTAACACTAAAGGGATATGAATTTTATTAACTGACCATAACACAATGGATGAAACAAATTATATGTACCCTAAAATCACCTTATAGTTTTATATCCCCAATTTGGTTATCAACATATAGGGGAATGGAAAACCCAACCACTATACTAATACTTTTTCCAGGGTCTTATAACCAAATTAAAGACCCTATTTCTATCACTTCACTAAATTCCCAATCCAAAAATCATATTATATGTAAGTCTAAATCCATCCCAATGTCTCTAATAACTCTCATAAAACAAAAATATGACCCAAACCAATAACCCCCCAACTTGGGATAGTGGTCAGCTTAGTGTTCCACTAAAATATCATCTTCAATAACCAAGAGTAAAATTACAAGCACCAAGAATACATATACATACATGGTAGCCCATAGTCTATATCAACCAAAACATGATATGAAACCAAAATAAACATAATATATATATTAAACATGGAAAAGTTACATAAATAACTGATCATTAGATAAAATTTATGATTGGAACAATAATGATCCAATTAAACATCATATAAAATAATTTGAAATATAAAAAAATAGACGTCACCACTATAAAAAATAGAAAGAAAAAATGGAAATTCAAATTGAAAATTCATGAATAAATAAAAATATGAAAAAATATCAATATAATGATCCATGAACCATCATCTACCATAATAAATTATCTTGAAAAACTCTACTATCTCATGATCCCCAAAGGAAACACAATACCATGAATCATTTATGAACAGACAACACATATTGGCCTAAGGACAATGAATGAATGAATATAGACATACCATTTATGATTATTAAAAAATTAATTATATTAGTCCATTTAAAAAATAATAATTTTTAGGGAATTTTATATATTAATACTTCTGAAATTGAGATATTATCTAAGATCAAGATATCTACATAAAGTGGAATTATCTCATCTATACCAGCATAGATCTATAAATTTTTGGCATTCACGATCATTTGAAGAAACCTACTATAACTTCTGGTTCACATGATTATAGTTGAAAATAATTTTTAGAGAATATCCTAAAGGAAAATAGAGATTAAAAAAATATTAAAAACCCGTTAGCAATTGTATGACTCATTATCCCATCTATCAATACATCAAAAATACCTTGACACCTCACTGACCATGATATGAGGATTCCCAATTCTATTTGTAGTTTATATAATTTAGGTTGGTTAATAGACCCCATGTTAGGAAATCCAATATCCTAACTCATTAAGATACTAAATTTTATATAAGTTGTGTACCCACCCTCTATAACATGTATACAACCATGGGGTTTATTGACTCAACCTTTAATATGGGGTACCTATACATCGTTAGGATAAATGGGTACCTACACCATGCCTAAATAAATTAATAATTAATTAAGGATATATTTCATGAGCCTATAATCATATAATATGGTCTGATACTCCACATAAAATATTGGGTACCCAATCCCTATCCTAGGAATAACAATAGGGGGTTACCGACCTCATGATTTCACTGAAACAATCTCCCATCTACTAACGTAACATCCCTAATGATAATTTAATATGAAATATCCATTATTCCCTTAACGTACTTATATATCAATAACACATTAAACACAATAATCTACGATTATAATTAATCATAATGGATTATTCACATGTCTGATTCTCTATCTCTATGGTGGAGATATGAGAATGAATATAAAATGTCTAGTAAATGGATTGGACTTGGAGTACACAACATTTAATCCTAAAAATTAGATGAGTTGAGGCCATAATTTGATAGTTCATTTGAATTAACTCTTATATTACATTCCTCTATAGAGGGAATGATATTTAGGTGTCATGGGTTATCTAGAATGAATCATGCATAAAATGAGAAATACTATTTTTATATACACATTGTGAAGTATTCTAGAACATAAAGTGATGTGATTAATGCCTCACTAAATATGTACTTACATGAACTTTATCATGTCCTAAAGAAATTATAATCATTTTTTGTAACCCACATGGTTTTTGGGGGGAGTTATTTAGATTTCATGAACATTTGAAACCTGATCAAGCTACATGTTAAGCGTTACAAAGTGTGTTTATTTTAAACAACTATTTTTTATATTTATTTAATTTGTAAACAATATCACCAAATTAGAACATTATACATTGAGTGTGATTCATAGGAATATATGTTATGATGTTTAAAAAAATATTTCTATACTTTTTTAAATTTATGATTTTTATAGCACTAGCTACCTCTGTGTATGCTTTTAGGAGCATATCTGACATTAATTATTAGTAATTCATCCATGTGCTACCAATGACCCCTTTTCATTGTATTCCCCATTAATAATATTTTTTTTCATTTTCATACTTTCTTTAGGTATCACTAAATTGGCTAGTGTTGGGTTAATAAAAATTCTAACCATATACCCTCACCATTCAACATCACAACTGACATCACTAACATACCTAAAACCCATTCAAAGTTATTTGTGGTTTCTGATTTATCCATCCCAAAAAAAATATTATTCAATATTTATGATATTTAAAGGTTAATGGAGAACAAGTACGGGTGGTTGGTGGTGGAATACTGATCAACCAATTGATTAGGGTCAATAGAAAATTTCAAGGAATACAGAACTATACATGACTATAATAAGGATATACATAGTTCATCATGATATTAAAATAATATAAAAAATTATATCCATATGAAACATGGAATAATTTAAATTCCACCACCTCTGTAGCATTATGTTGAACCTATCATTAAAATATTATTAAGTTGGAATTTATTTATATACATTTAAGATGAATCAATATTAGGATCTATATATACCCCAAAATTGTACTTGTACAAAGTGATTATATTACTCAGTATGATGTCTACAAATATTCAAAAAAAAAATTATATTACAATGTAAATCCCAAATGTTTTTTAAGAAATAATTTAATAAATGTTATGCTAATTTTTATGAATAATTTATAATTTTTATGATTCATTTTTATTTATTCCATTCCAAATGATCTATATATAATAATTTCCATTAAAATATATCTGGAAGAATATAAAAGTCAGATAAAAAATATATATTAAATTTAATGAACCAAATAATAAATTTCATCGTCAATAGATTTGCCTATTTTGATTAATATGAGATATTTTATAACAATATGAGATAAGGAAATATCTCTACTAGAAATGATTTGATCCAACCAAATTTCATAAAACGAATGATATATATCCTAATAGGTACATATAAATAAAATAAAAAATCATAGTTAAATAATTGGATAACATGTTAATAAATTCTATCTTGAAACCCCAATCTACACATTATGTTTCAAAGTAATTATATGAGTCATATACATTGGTAATAAAATATATATCTCAACACCTAATTTATCATTAAAAAATATCCACAGTACGTTTAAAATTCATATATTATCAAAAAAATATAATATTATTTGTATTTATAACAATACATAAATGAATAGTTATAATAGTAATAAATTTGGATCAATAAACTTCACAACAAACGCATCATTCAATTTTATAAATACATTATTAAATATACTTAAAATACATTTTAAATTTAATAAATAATAATTTGATAAGCTATAACATCAACATATGAATTTATTTGTTAAAAAATAATTAATTATAACCTTTATATCATATTAAAACCAAACCAAATACAGAAATTATTATAATGGTAACATTTTAGTATCCAAAAATATTATAAATCAAAATGAATATATTTTTTAAAATAAAATTATTAAAAAATTTATATATTAATAATACTATTAATATTTGGATTTATTAAATGAATAAAAAATAAATCATATAGGTTTCAGGGAATGGAACATGAAAAATAAATTTATTCATGGTTCCACAAAATAAATGACTATATACATAGAATTGTTATAATATCAAATTAACTAACGTTTTATCCATCAATGAATTTTTTTGAATATAAATTTCTTAATACCATTCAATGAAACTATAAATATTATTGAAAATATAACATTATTATTAAAACACTCCTTTTACAAAATTAGTTAATGCATGGAATTATGATTAAAATACTGACAACAAATTTAGAAGTGATATAAATCCAAACACAGCGCATCACACTCATATAAGTCGTCTATTTTCTTTGAGAAAAAAATTAAAACATATAATTTATGGTTTATAATTCATACAATAAATCCACTAATCTCTAAATATCCCAAAATGAAAATTCATATATGAGGTATATAAAAACATTACTAGAAGTTGAAGGGGAAGAAGACGATGAAGATTAAGAGATAAAATCTAACTTTTCCCAATGAGTCTATAGAGAATGGATATATATGGAATAAGATAAAAGAAAGATCCAATTCCTACTCCCATGATTGTTATCAATAATAGATAAACATGGTAGGACCTCCTTATTTATTTTATCCAACACACTTGATAAAGAAATCAAAAAGAAAAAAGAAAAAATAATAACAACAACCATAACAACAAAAATAAAATGTAAGATATCCCAGGTTAATATGAGCTATCTTAATTAAATAATTATATTATTATAATTATACTAACTTATTTAATACATTGTTTCTAAAATAATTTTCAAAAAATAAGTTCCAAATTATAAAATTATAGTAACATATAAAAAGACATACTTCTATTTTTAATATAAAATACAAAATAATAAAAATAGAATTCCCCATTCACAATTATTTTTGAAACACCTAAATATATTAATAAATAATTTCATAAAATAATTATATTAAATTTTAATTGGATTGAATTTCAAGGTGATGTTTAAGATTTCTTCTTATAAATCTGTTGACACTAAGTACAATTAATGAATCGTTCATTGAGCTATGCATTTTCCTTGAAAATAAACTCCATAATAAATTGTCCAGATAAATATTATGATAAATAATGAATACAACAAACTATATCATACATAATTAATACAAAATCGTAAATAACAATTAAATATATATCAAAATGAAATAGACCCATGATCCTATAAGATTAGTTTATTTGGAGACTACATACGGATTTTTATAGAATCATTTTTCCACATCTATAATAAATATTTATCATACTAGATTCCCATGTAATGATATAATACATAATAAAACTCATCATAACATGAGGATATGGAATCATAAGAAATATTGACATCAAATGTTTTGTAAGGGGTAATCATAAGAGATAACAATCAAAGACCGTAAGTGATAGTATGATGAACATGTGAACATGAGAAGTTAATAATAATTCATCAAAATATTAAAAGGACATAAAAAAAATTAAACATGGAGAGTAAATATAATATCATGAACTGAGGATTTAGGAATATCGTTTGAAAAGGTCCATCAGAGTGTGGAAACATGAGTCAGTGATTATGATAAATGAGAACAATACAGAGGTATGTTTTGTAAAAAAATAATATGACATAATAATAAGAATGTAAATCTTACCATATGTAATGTTTAACCACGTTTAAATTAATATTATAATTTACTCGGATAACCATGTACCTAAAATATATTGGACTTTTGTTAACCACTCATGTTTGACAACATTTTATATATGGGATAATCACATTTGTCGCATCATTATCTCATGATAAAAACATAATACAAAATTAGTTGAAGGGAATCTTCGATCCAATAATCACATAATCGTAAACCATATTTACATGTTCCATATAGACATGGAAAAATTTAAAATATTATCATATTTTAATTAATCAATGGAAAAAATGGGTTTCAAGAGGATTTCCACAAAACATGGCCATAATTTATGAAGAAAAAAGTTGATGGTATAATTAGGGAATATCACTAGTGAATCATAATACATTTTAATGGATATTTTTTGTAGATGAAATATGTTTTATAATGTAAAGATATTTTTTTTGAAAAATAAGATGAAATATCATTTACCAATTTTAAGAAAAAAATTTCAATGGACATAATTTATAAAAAAATTAAGATTGTAAATTTCATTAAATAAAAAAAATAATTATAAAGTATTATTCACATATAAAACCTAATAAAACTAAATGATAATTTAATATAGTTTAAGTCATTAATAAATACATTAATTTATACTTTTTTAATAAAGGTTAATGTCAATAGAAAATTATATGCACAAAAGATATTGAAAAGTTAATTGTTTAATATTTATATATTGATAAATAATGTTAATATGAAATGAAAAAATCAAACAAAAAATTATATAAACTTATATTGGTTGTAAAATACGATGAATATATATATGGATGAGAATGATTATAATCTTAAAAGATGAGACAATGTCAACTCAAATTATATGAATCCTTTCCTTTGTATTGTAAGTAAATGGGATGTAAAAATTATTAGTTGATAAGTAAAACAAAAAAATTAAAATAGGATAAGAAACTATATTATATTCTAAAGGTAGAAAAAATACAAATTTCCCAAATATGAGTTTATACATAGATAATATTTATTTTAATGTGGGATTGGATGAGAAACTCTAACCTCATATATATTTATGGGTAGAAATTCTATGACTCCATTTATAATAAACTAAAATTTATAATACAAATGAATAAAAAAATATTAATATATATATTAAACATATTAAATTTTATTAATAAATTATTTTTAATAAAATATCAATTTTTTATTGTTAATTTTTTTTGAGTCTCCACTTTTCTGTTTTCCATGCATGCTTTTGTTTTTCGGTTCTAGTCTGTCCACCATGTTCATAGTTTAATATTCTCTGTATTTATTTTGAAGAAGTAAGATATGAATTTCATATAAATCTATAGTTTCATGTTAATTTCATAGATCTTATTATAATTCCATGATATTTTTTATATACATCCCATTAATTATATATGATGTTGAATAGATTATTCAACACACAATACTAAACAAAATGGAGCTACAATATATCAGATAAATAATATTAAAAATCTAACATGAAGGATAATACATTTAATAAATGAAAATATATTATATATTTAATTTTCATTAAATATTTAGGAAAAAATATATAAATTATTTTATATTAAAAAAAATTCATTCTAAAATAATAATTATTTTTAGGGTGTTATATATTTTATAATAATATATTAAATTGGAAAATTTTAATATATTTTTGTATATGAAATAATATTTTAAATTTAAATAAATTACTTATTGATATGAAATAATATTAAGAAAAATTAATGTTTAAAAACATCATTTTCAATAATTATTTTATATATTTATTAGTTTTTATTAAATAGAAAAATCCATAATTGTATTAAATTTAATTTTAAGAAAGTAATTTTATTTTTGAATCTAACATGTTAAAATTAACTTATGATAAATTCAGAAGTTTCATGAAAATAAATGAATTTTTGGTGAACAGTAAATAATACAGTTTTTACTATAATTATAGTGCTTATGACTAGATTGGAGGGGGGATGATTTTTCACTTCAATGATGGACACTCCAATCCCATGACGACAATGACCTTCGGGCCGATTCCTCATTTGTTTGTGGGGGGGACGTCTGACGTCCTTTGAAGGGGTGACATCCAGGACCTTCTCCCCCTTCTCTAACCCTAACCTCCTCCCCTATTTCCATTTAATCTCTCTCAGACCTATGGTTCCAGATCTACTTGATGAAAACCCTAATATATTGATTTCTCTATCAAAATTACATGCAACGTCAAATTTTCTGAATCCTATGTATATTTCTTATTTCAAGAAGATGAAACCTTCAATGTACTCATTGCATCATTTTGTTTCCAGGCATTGGGGTTTACATGAGAGAGAAACTGTGGTATTGTTTGACTGTAAGCATAAGATGATTCGGTTTGAATCAGAGGAGGATTTGATCAAGGCTTGGTCCAGTTCACCCCGTAGCTCCAACAGATCTCAATTATTTTTATTTCGGTGGTCTTATGACTTCCACATGAAGTGTGATGCCTCTTTGGTTGCAATTTTAGTAATATTTCATTGAATATCTATTCTATTTCAAAACCCAAATATTTTGATAATCCTAGGGAATATCATGGGTAGATTTCTTCGTTTTGATAGAATACCCATAGCCCTTTGTCACCTGGTTTTTCTGAGGGTATGTTTGGAATTAGATGCTTCAAGAATTCCCATTGACTTTTTAGGGATTTAATTAGGTGAATAATTTCATTGCAAACAGATTATGGTTTACAAATCATGGGTATAATTTTGTTCCATATGTGTGAAATTGTGTCACATGGCAGGTTCCTATTATCATGGACTAAGGAGCCCCGCTGCACTAGATGGTGGGGGCTTAGACCACAACGGTATAGAGCCAAGTGCAAAGGGTCCTTCCTCTTCCCTACTTAAGCTGGATAAGACGACTCCTCAAGATCTGATAGTGGATGACATTTTTTCTAGATTATTTAACGTTATTGGTTTGTCCATGCCAAATGAACCAATCTCAATATGTCTCTATACAATGTCTTCTCTATCCTTTGTTGAGATTGTTCAGGTAAAAGGGGGTTTAAACCTCAGGTGTCTGATCTTCCATCTGAACATGGTTGTTCAGATTCCCATGCTACTGGTAGGGTGCTTAATGAGTCTCATGTATCTAACACGAATGGGTAAATGTACCCCTGCCAATGGGTGCTGAGTCTAGGCATGAATATAAAGACAAATCCAATGAATAATCACTTGTCACCATTCAATATGATAGAGAAAGAATACGAGGACCGCAAAGGGTGGGAAACTATCATTCCATGTTGGAAACGAAAGCAGTTTGGATGTCGACACTTAGATGATGACGAGGCTAGTGATCAAGATGGGGTCTCTCGGAGTATCCTAGAATATGAGTTGGAGGCTCTCGTTCGACTTTGATCAAGGAAAGGGAGGCAAGGGAACCTCTTGACTGAAAATATCCTGATCTTTAAGGGGGGAAAACAAAGACCCTATAAAGACTAGTTGAATACCCCAAAGACTATAGATACAAGATAGGTAAACAAGGAATGGTGTAATTTATTATATTTTAACTTAGGGGACTCCACTTTGAACATAAATGTGTAATTCCTCTCTGGTATATTGAAGCAGATCCCTTCCGAGGTCTGTAAGTCTCATGTGTGTGGAGCTGAGGTGCTGGAGAGTATGGTCTCTACAACAGATAGGGAGGAGGGGTTGCAGGTGCTGTCTAGACCGAATGTCGAAATAACTGAAGCTTTACTATCTAGACTAGAAGATATGTTGTCAGGGTGTGTATGTAGTGTCTAGGGAAGATTCACGGGACCTTCTAATGCATTCTAAGGAAGAAATGATGGAAAAAATTCTGATCATTCATGATTATTAGGAGGATGTGAAGAGGATGAATCAGAGACCAATGAAAGTAGATAAAAACACTTAATAGAGTGATTGGATTAACAGACAAAATCTAATTTTGATCAGATGCTACAATGAGATGAAGATAATAGTAGAGGACATCCTTCATGCATGGGATAAATTGGTATATCATTAAATGTGAGAATCACAGAATAAACATATAAAGATGTAACAGATTTGTCTTGGAAACATTGAAGGGATGTCACATCTAATTTCTTTAAGTTGGTTTTGATTAATTCTGTTATCTACTTTAGTTTCTGATGTCAGTTTTCACTTGTAGGTTTCTCAATTTTTTTTTTCGTAAAAGTGTTTTTAATAAAAACATAACTTTAGTAGTATAGTGATTATGCCTATATTAAAAAGTAATTATAACATAAAAATATTTAAAATATATTTGTTGATAAAATAATTAATTATAAAGTGAAATTTTTATTTTAAAAAATATTTATAATTTAGAAATCCCATGTTGTTCTTTTTGAAATTATGAAATATTTTATCTAAAAAACTATTTTTAGTCTTTCACTTTTAATTATTTTTTCACTAGGTGAAATCTATTTTGGTTTTTAATATTATAATAAATCATCAGGATCTATTAGTAGAACAAATAATTTTATTAGTATCAACAATATTTATAATGTTTTCCTAAAAATAACATTTATGTAGATATATAAACTTATTCAAAAAAGGATTTATAAGCGTTAAATTCATTAATATTAAAAATATATTTTTATACACATAGAAATATTCTTGGTAAAATTTATTTTATAATTGAAAATATTAGTTAAAATTTATTTATTAAGGAAAATTTTATTTTTTAGGAATTAAATATAAATTATTTTGGTAAAATATAAATCGCATTTTAATAACCAAAAATAAATACATCTGAAAAATAAGTGAATAATAACATAGACGTAAATTTTGAAATAAGTGTTCCAATGGATTATTTATAGATGATAGAATTTACCTTATCCCCCATCCATTATTTTTTTCTTTGGTCCCCTCTCTATATGGAATGATTGCTCACCTTTCATTAAAAAATTAATTATATGTTTTTTAAAAATTAAATTTTCTCAAATTTAATTGTAACTCAACACCACCACATTTATAGTGATTAAAATGTATTCCTAAAAAAAATCCCTTGTATCTCCTAAACATTACACCTAGATCCATATACCTTTTTCTTATTACAAGACAATGGTAATGAGACTTAAGGTTTTACCCAACAGTCAACATCCAAAGCGATAGGTAATGTTCTCATCGGAGCTCTCTTTATTCATTCCTTTATTTAACCCCTAAAAAATATTTTATTCATTAAATTGTGATAAAATCCGTATTTTAATATTTTAAAATTTAATTATAATGATTGAATATCATTTTTATAACTTACTCAACAACTTTTTAGAAATGAAGATACAATCATGAGTATGTGATTACTAACACCTCCATTGAAAATGATATTTATTTTTCACCACCTCTATATATGGATTGTTTTAAAATTATATTTAAATAATTAATATGACATTAATAGTGTTATTAATTCTATTTATTTATAAACAATTTCCTATATTCCTTATTTTCTATGAAAAATGAATTCTTCGCTTGTAAATATGTACCAACTACTACCTCCACAAAAGTGGGGTATTTCATTTTTCACTTTAGTCATTTTATATTTATCATAATATCTTATTACATGATTTAACACCTTAAAACATTAAAAATTATCTAATTTATTTTAATTAAATGAAATTATTCCAATGCAATCAAGTTGTTAACAATACATAATCACATATTATAGCTTGCTCTTGTTTGGGTATGTTTAACAATATACATGAACATAAATATAAATTAATATAATGGGTAATTAAGTAAACATAAATTTGGGGTGATATTGGACAATAATAAGTAAATATTTATTTTTTTTGTCTGATTGGTAATGGTTATACTTATCTTATTATTAGGATTCCACCCATTATTCATGAATATTACCAAAATAATCACATCACAGAGACTGGTATAATGAATCATAAGAAAAATATTTATAAAATGAAATTAAAAAATCTTAAGTCACTATAAAAAACATCATATAGTACATATAAGGATATGAGAAATAATAACATTGAATTTTTATAAAAGAATCAATAACTCCATTATAAAACTAGCAGTAAACAAACAACTGAATCTAATGAAATTCAATGATGAAATTAAAATTGCATTAACAAAAATATTTTAAAAAAATTAATATAATTGATGTTTATTAAGTAATATAGTTTTAAATATTATTTTAAAATAGAAGACCAGTATTTTTATTTTTCTTATAAAGTATGATAATCTATGCTTTTTGGGAAGGACTAGTGGTAAGGGTGTCCTCTTATTAATTTATCTTCATTGAGATCTGATTTATATTCAACAATTATTCCATTTTTTTATTTAAATTTTTTACATTGAATATATAATTATACAAATTTTATTAATATCAATGGTATTTAAAAATAAATCTTTGGTCTTTTTTTCGTGGCTTTTTTATTCTAAATATAACATGTTCATATATAGGATCTTATTAAATTTTCCATCCATTTGGGTTATGATATATTTTTATTTAAAATCCATTTTTATGTTCTCATATTTTATTATATATCTATTTTATATGGACTTTAATCTTTTACTATGGGGGAAATTATAAATTTAAATAAAAACTCCATCATTGGTAGATTTATACCTAAAATTTATGACACAGTTAGGATTAATATTCTTAAATTCAAATGGGTTTTCACATCCATTTATATATTATCCCTTAATACCTATTTTTTAATTTCCTATCTGGGAACCCAAATATATTTTATCTCATGTTATCATAAAATTTATCCTTACCACATTTCAAAATAATGTTTTCTTATCTTTTTTTTAGCAGTGTTGGTTTCAATAATGTTAATGTATAATATGAATATGGAATCTCATTTACTTATTTAATTTTCCCCTATAATCCAAATTTGATAGTTTATTATTTATTTACATTCAAGAATCTATTTTTTTAATTATTTTAGTATAATATTAAAATAACTATTATATTAACCTTCTTAAAATAAAAGAGTTTTGAAAAAGGATTCAAATATCATTTATTTTTTACAGTGATGTTATGAAATATTTTCTAAGAACACTCTTTTGATGATGTCACTTAAATTTATAAATTTATATGAGAAATAATTGATAAATATAATAAATTGTTTAATAATTAAATATTTTAAATATTTAAATTTATTTAATTAACTTTTTTCAATGAATTCCCTAAGATTCATTTAATTTATTTTGGGGTTTTAACCATGATACCAAAGCATACTTTGATTATTGAATTTATTTATTAAGTTATAAACACATTATATATATATTATGAGTATCATATACATAATAGTATCAATTAAATGGTACATACCAATGAGGTTACCTAATTTCATTAGATACCTATTCAATTTTGATGGGTTATAATGTAATGATTATTAGTGTTGTTTTGAATTCTACTATATGGGATACTGTTTGAAAAGTACATGAATCCATTTTTTATTTATAAGGGATTTTATTATATGATGAATGCTAATTTTTCGCAAACCTATATATTATTTTCCCTATGTGATCAGTGGGCCTATATTTATTTATCCATTAAATGAAATGAGTATTGTTTTCATCATAGGAGGTAAAATATATTTTGTAAGGAGATTCATACTAATATACTATGTTGTGTACTTTTTATAGTGAGTATTAACATATAATTATGATGCCAACATATATATATTTAATTATATTTTTAATTCCACAAATAGATGACATGATTCACTTATTCCATGTTTACATGCTAATATTACACCCATATATCATTGAATAGGTTTGTTCATTTGGGACCACACATTCCACTATCATTACATATAACAGCTCTAATTGATCCACATTACATTTAATAATATATCTATCCCCTTATAATATTTTTTCATATTCGTATAATTTAACTATTTTATACATGATGTTATATTCTTCCTCACTGATCATTTTATATCAACCCTTTCATAGGTTTATATTCCATAGGTACTAAAGATGAGTATAATATATTATAAGTGTACAAGAGTGTATTGTGTGGTCCAGTAATGAAGATATTTACAATGATATTATTAAATTAGTTACTTATGTGTTCATTTCCCAAAGAAAGTAGTCCTTATGTCAGTGGGATACTATTATTATTTGTGAGATTTAATGTTTAATTTAATAAAATAATGTAAAATAATGATATGTATAGCTTGTTTCATATCAATTGGTATTGAATATTATTTTTAATGATAGGTTTTTAGCACATGAAATTACTGTAAAGGTATCAAGATTCCCCAGATGATACTGGTAAAATGTTTATCTTTATGTTAGGATTAGTTTTTTTATTTTTGTGGTTTATTTTTGTTATTGAATGGGATTAGAATAATTGTACTTTATAGAAAACCATAAAGTGTTATCAATATATATATTATAAAAACATGATGTTATTGTAATATTTTGAGTATGTTATTTTCTTATAAATATATCTTGTTTTAGATTATAAAATGTTGCTGTGGATATAGAGTAGATTCTACAAGTTGTAATAACTATAATAATTCTTGTTGAATATCATCTCCATCCTCACATGGTTCATGATGAGGGAGCCTAAGTCTGCACAGTTTTCTATACACCCTAGGGAGGTATTATTTGTTCTATAAAATTCTATTTATGATACACTATAAAGGATTTATTGTGATAAATAATTTTTGAAAATTTTATGAGATAACATGTGATAATGAAACAAATATTGAATAAAGAGTGAATTTTATTAAACTAAATCCTAATTTTATTTTTTAAAAGAATATTAAATTTTGAATATTATAATAACCTAATATCATTTATAATAATATTATAATGATTTTTATTATTTATAACCCATGATTAACCCCCTTTTTTTTGTTATGGATGATTCCTAAAGGAAACATGCTCAAATCAAATTCCATGGACAATTCCGTGATTCTCCCAATGAGAAATATGAAGAGATAATTTTTTGAGTTGGAAATAATTTGATTAAGAAAAACCATATATCAATAAATTGGATTAAAAAAAATATTTTTTTAATGTTTTTAAACACACCAATAAAGGGAAGGACGGAATTACATTTCTATTTAGTTGATGAAGATAATGAAAAATAGATTATTTATTTTCTTATATGTCAAAAATTTGAGATGAGGCACTTAGGGGAATGTATCAATGGAATTTTAATATGTTTTATCTATAGTAATGTATGGAATACAAAAATAATATTCCATAGAATGAAAAACAAATTAGTTAACATGATGAGATGAAAAATTTATATCCATGTCAAACCTAAGATATTATGATAGATGCCTCATTTAAATTTTATTATAATTTATGTTTATATTTTATACATCATTAGCTAAATTATATTTTTAATAAATAAATAAAATTATATGGATGTAGTAATGGGTGGGTAAATTTATTCCTTGAGATTTTAATGTGTTTTTTTAAATAGAAAATATTTTTAATAGTTCTTCCCACATGAAACACTAAACTAAAATGAACCTCATTATAAAAGATGAATATTATTAATAAAATTATATTATTAATAATATATATTCCAAATGAAAAGTCATTACATAAATATAATTAATTACATTTATAGGATGAATAATTAAGATGATTTAATAATAAATTGTATTGTTTATTTTTAAACAACTACTTTTTATAAGTTATATATATTATTTCATATTATATTAAATTAAAAAATTTTAAAATATTATTATATATGAACTAATATATTTATATTATTTTAATATTAAATTTATATGAATTAATTTTAAGAACACTACATGTTTGAAATTTTAAGTTTGTTGTAAATGAATTTATTCCGAATATTTTTGAATTTTCATTTAAAAGAAAAATTTATAAATTTAAAAATATAAATTTTAAAAAGTGAACATCATTATTAAATTTACCATGTAAACATTATCATTGTGTTATGTTTCTATTTTTTTTATAATTATTATATTTTAATATGAATAATAAAAAATATTGTTTTTACTAAAAATGTAGAATTTATAACTATATAAAAAATTTTTAATAACAAAAAACATATAAATTTTTTTAGGTAAAACATTTATCTTTTGAGTGTTGTTATAACTTTTAAAATTCTTAATTGAATTTTTAAAACCCATATTTTGAGTTTTGAAAATTAATTAATAATGATACTAATACAAAATATTATTCTCATTCTATTTATATAATGTTTTCATAATGTGAAATTAGGTGTTGTGTAATGAATCATCCTAGGATAAGCTCACTAACTGACACCCAAACCAATCAATAACAAACCCAAATAGTCTTCACAATCCTGATGGGTGGAAACTAGGACCAGAGAATCAAAAAAACCAGTGGGAATAATTTTCCACAACCTAAAGTATACAATAAGAAAAATATATTTTCACATAAGATTGAAATAGTGGATTAAAACATAGAAAAAATATATATTCCATAACTGATAGAGGATAAAATAAGTGAGAAAACTAAAATCTATCAGAACAAACCTAATGAACATGTCAAATATCAAAGGAAAACTAAAATAGAATCTAACAAATCTATGTGATAATGTGGCAACACCACATAATCTAACCACCATCTACCCATACACGAATGATAAAAAAATTGTTTCCTCATAGTGGAACCTTGACTTCTCCTATATCAAAATACATAAACAAGTCTAAAAACCATCGAATGGTTTTCCATGGTGTAATATAATATACTCCATAGGATCATAGTAAAGCATTATTTATCACATCTATATAAAATCAATTCAAATATGATCATTTTAAAAAATTCATGAGATGATAAATTATAGTATAGTTTATATTATAAGAATTATAAATATTTCCATTTTTCATATTTTTATATAATCTAGTAAAACATATTCATTGAATACTATTGATAAATATTTATCAATGTAAATGAAGGTATATAAAATATTAAACAATAAAAATCCAAATAATAGTGGTAAATAGTCTAAGGGATCACAACAGTACGTAGTATCATAATAATTATACCACAATCCATTACTAGTTTATATTAATTTCCTTAGAACACATGCCTATGAAGAATTGGAATACCTGAAAAGTGAATTACGTAAAATTTTAATATTATTCCCTAATAAAAATTGGCATAGGGAGTAAACGATCACCCCATGAGTGATCCCCTTGATATTACAAGGAACGATGGCCCTAAGATCACCTTATAGCCATGTAACCATGGCTTCCCAGGTGATATATATATTAAATAAATTTCAAAATGTATTTTCATAATAAATTTCAGCAATGATTTTTATTTATGAAACCTTATTTTAAAAACCATGTCATAATACTATGAAAACACCCATATTCCATTAACAAATCCCATAAAAACCAAAAATTTATTGATAATAAATTTACACACATAATAAAATAATACTAATTTATTTATAAGACAATTTACAGAATAGTAGAAATCATGATTCATTCAATAATGGCTATAGGAAGAACCATATATAAAAAAATTGGGTCAAACACTACCCATAATGGGATTCATCAACACCATAAAGATAGAAAATACAATAATGATGGCCTTAAAAAATATTATCTTCCCATAAAATTTCCTTCCATAAATAACACGAGCCATCAACAAGGATATACTACACATACCACATTAAACACACCCACTAAAAAAAACAAACATAAGGTATTTCCCCTATAAGATGATCTCACAAATATCACTAAAGGATCAAAAAAATCTCACTAAATTTTTGATGAACCAATAACTATATTACAACAACACTTCAATTAACAGTGGAAATTAAGAACAATAAAAGTCACATACAATAATGAAGTGATGTAGTTTCCACAGATACTGAGTGTTGAATGGAGGAACGCTGAAGGGTGAGACACTTGAAATCACCTAAAAGGATATCTAGGGTTCGAGATAGGGTGGGAAAATTAAATGAAAAGATATCCATGCATTAATCATAATAAGAAAATAAAAGGATGAATTTATTTCTATCATAAATAAGTGAATTATGGATTTAAAATCCCATAATGATTTTATACATAAAAACATGAGTCCTCAAATGTTTTTTACTCAATACATGATTTTATGTTGTAAAAGAGGTTCAAATGGTGTAAAATGAATTTATGGAATAAAATATTAAATTATGGATTGAATTAATTTCATTACCTAAATCATTTTACAGCTAGTGCTGAGTGAAGGCCTTACACTATAAGGCAAAACATATAATATTTATGTGTTCAGTAAATAGTTCCCGAACTCAAGTACTACTGAAACTCCCCAAATAATATATTAGGTCCTCCAATACCAAAAAATAACTCATAAAAATCATTAATATCATATCTTAATATCCATAATGTTATTATATCCCCACCATAAGAATTTATTTCCCTAGAAAGTCATATAGAAGAAGGGTTCTCAAGAAAGAGGTCATGTCACTGCTCCCTCAATGACGATCCATGCTCCCATGTCTCATGAGAATATGATCTATATCACCATAATACCTTGAAAAATATAATATAATTCCCATGTAATACTTTCACATGAGAATATAAGAACACAACTATTTTATCTTCTAATAATTCATTTGGACAGAAATCAATATCCTTGCATCATAGAACATGGGAAGGATCAGTATGACACTTACTAAGATAAGATACATGAAAAAAATCATTAATTATTATTGAAAAGTTTATAAATACCATTAGATAAGAAAAATTCATAAGTTACACATTATCCTCAACTAGTCCCCCATATTTCAAAGCCAAGTTTTCTTATTTCCCAAACTGATGGTGACCCAAATGAGAAGAAAAATTCAAGAAAACCCAGTCACCTGTGAAAAAATACAAATAAAAATATAAAAATTCCACATATATTTTCTATTGAATATTTTCTTTAACTATATATTAAAATATATCATGAATCCTCCCTGATATGTCCAGAAAAAGAATCACTCCCATAACAGAGTCATCACCCACTACAACCAAACAATATGGGACCTACATGGGAGACCTCACAAAGCCTCTAAGGTAGAATTACAATCAATGAAAGGTAGTTGTTATTATACATGAACTCAACTAGTCCTGGATATTTATACTATGATCCATCCAAATCCAATATACAAACATGAAACACATCCTTTAGGAAGTAAATAACACACTACATCTGACCATCCATATGTTGATGGAAAGATGTTCCCAACCTGGCCCAAGTCCCCATCACCTATTGAATAATCTTAATAAATATTAATGTAAACAAATGAACTATTTCCAAAATAATGGAAGTGTGAATACTAGAAAACTGCATAATATCCTACATATATAACTTACCTAGATCATTAACTTCTTAAGTTTCCCTAATCAGAATGAGATTGGCTGATTTTTTTTCAGATGACTGAACACCACCTAGATAGAATTCTCCCATTGGAGATTCTATGGCAGTACAAAAAAATTCCATAGATATCTCACATCCTTTTGAAATATATATTGGAAGATTCTCGTGAAAAACTGAATGTTTTAGATTCTATGCATTTATCTGTTCAAAATTTTAACAATTGGACACATAATATGAAATTACATACTTCATACTCGACTAACATAATCTTTATTTCATGATGTCACAATACATATTTGTAGTTCCTAGATGAATATCCCATGATGAACTATGAAATTGAAACAAAACAAAAATCCCCACATATTCTAGAATAAAAAACTAATCCCCAAAGTGGAAAATTTATTCTAATGGGAGATACGAACAATAATAGGTTACCCACTATAATGGGCCTCTCAAATTCCTAGAAATTCATCATCCTATTATAGTACATGTTGATAGTCTCAAGGAGAGATGATGATAAATTAAAAGAAGTCATAACCATGCCTAAAACATCCTCTTGAGAATCTAGATGAAATTGAATGAATAGTTCCAACATATTCCACTCTTACTTCAATTCATAGATAGCATGCAATTGAGATTTTTCGATATGAGAATTCACAATGATATTCCTCTTCTCTATGGTGTTGGAATAATCAATATAAAATATATGAAGGTATTCATCCAATAGAATCTATATGAGATTAATTTCTTTCTATGAAATGATATAGATAAAACTATTATGTTCATAAAAGTATGTGAATCTCTCCCCAAAGAGATAATTTCACCAAAAAATAAGCATGTTTATAATAGAGGCAAGCTCAAATCATGAGTAGGTTGTTTTTTCTAATCCATCCAAAGTTGATGAGAAAAAAAGGCTATAATAAGATCATCCATCATCAACACACAACACATAATATTCATAGATGAATCAATGTATACCAAAAAATTTTTATAGGCCTATAATATGTGAAAAATAGGGTTTGATGTTATAAGTCATTTTAATTTGTCAAATGAGTTTAGAATCTTTTTATCCCACATGTATTTTAACCAATTCCTAGGCACAAAATTTAGTGGTTAAGCCAACTGTGAGAAATTATTGAATAATTTAGAAATGTATTCAAAAATAGAAAGTTATATCTATATCAAAAATATTATTTATGGATCATCCCATGATAAGAAAGCCTTCACCTTATTAGGATTTCCTAATAAGACATATTATGAAATAAAATTCCCCAAAAAATTCACTTCTTAGATCCAGAAATTTTATTTCAGAACCTTTCCATATAGATGGTTATTATTCAAGGTTTCCCAAACTAGATTTAGATGGTTCTCATGCTCATGACCGTATCTAGAGTAAACTAGAATATCATCAACAAACATGACAACAGATGTTTCAAGATTATGATGGATTATCTAGTTCATAATGTCCATAAAAATGAAAGAATGTTAGTTATACTGAGAGGCATAAAAAGATATTCATAATGGCCATACCTGACCCTGAAATACATCTTCATTATATTAGACTCCCAAACATTGATTTGATTATACCAGACCAAAGATTGATCTTTGAAAAAAAGCACTCCCAACATTAATCAATCAAACAATACATGAACTTGGAAAAAATGATACTTATTCATAACCATGATCCAGTTCACTTTTTGATAGTATAAATACAAGAGAAGTGAACCATAAATTCCCTTGTAGTGTAGTACTAGGTACACCTATAGAAAAATAATTGGTAAAAGAACCTTCTACATATGATCATCCAACTGAATATAGAGCTCTTTCATCTTTATTGGGGAAATATTATTAGAAGATATTGAGACCTGTTGTGTAACCGACACCAAATCAATCATATAATCTACCTCCCCCCTGAATAAAGACTATGTAATTCATCTATTATATCTTTAAAAATTCCCCTAGAAACTAAGGTTAGTCCAAAAAAATATTAAATTAGGATATGATCGACCAAAAAAATCTTCATATATGGGAAGAAAGGTCCAATATGTCCATTCCATAGATCCCACTCTCCATGGAACACCTAAGATCTCCCAATGAAAATAAGGAAAATGGAAGACAAAAGATAATGGACACACTCAACATAATAATTGATAATAAAATCAATACTGATGATGATGTTACAATGATCTAGATTGAGAATACTAAAATCAAAGACTAAATCTATGTTATTTATCTATAGAGAACATGTCAGACATAAAATCCCATGAACAATTATCTTCCTAATACATGTTTGAACTCTATTAAAATTGAAAGAATTTACATTTTATGTATCCAAACATCAATAAAATGAGATGATGTAAATTAGTATGAGGAACTTGTATCAAATAATGTAGTTTTTATAGAAGATGAATCAAAGATAGTAACTTTTAATATCACTAGACCCATTTCACCCTTCATCTGAAACCCACCCAATATGAGAATGTTCTTCAATCAAGAGGCCTATTGTTAGATTCATATGTACATTGATGCTACTAATTGTGTCACTATTTTCTTTGGAGCTAATGATCATAGAACATAAAAAGGTTTATACATGTGATGGTAGAACCTATGTAAATGGTCATAGAGACCTTGATCATTTAACATCATTATAGGAACTAGAAAATAATTTTTGGTGTGACTAACCATCCAACCATGATAAAAAATTGGGTAAACAGTACTTTTTGTACTAGATGGTGAAAAAGATTCTTGATATTGGGAACCACCTCCACCACTCCAATGTTGATCCTTAAAATATCTCTTCTTTCCTAGAGGGATATAGAATCCACCTCTAGGATAAATAGAAGGGGAAGAATAATCAATATTACCTATTGTGTTTATCTTTCCCATCATAACTATGTCTACTCTCTGTAAATTGGTTGAAATATTTAGAATCAATACTTATGATTTGATGTCTAGTCAAAAACACTGCAGGTACTTTTGAGCATTTGGTTTTTCATTATTTACTACCATAAAATAAAAATGAACTAGGTTCATGACTTTTTTCTATTCTATGATATCAAATTATCTCTATACTATAATGCGAGGAACACTAGATACTTTTCTATCATCAAAGACTCTTAACATAAATTCTGTAAGAAAATGGTCTTGAAACCCTTATAGTACAATATTACCTATCTCTACTTATAAAATGGAATCCCACCATCACTTACTGGTACCTTTAAGTATAAATACTATTTAAATTACCTAAATATTATCATTTTTATCCAGGATGTAAATGATATGATTAATCTTATCCTACAAGACTTACACCCCTTGAGGCTAATTTATACCATTAAAAATTGAAGGATTTTCATATAAGAACTCCAAAATTCAATTGATTTCTTCTCTATCCCATATATTGACTTAAAATGCAGTCATGGACTTGTGTAACATTTTATTATATGGTAAAAATTTCTCATGTGATAGCCTATATATGATTATTATCATAAGGAGGATTCCCTTGAGGTGTATTATCATATCATCCTTTGCAACCTGTGTATGAAATCTTAGAGGAATTTCATTGAACATAGAAAAAATAATAAACAATAAACCAATATAATAATCTGTTTTAAAATAATGAAACCATAGGATAAAACTAATATTAAGATCAGTAAGTCAAAACTAAAGATAGACATACCAAACACCCATGGTAACTTGTGTCTCTCCATGACAATATCTAGCGAGGAACTCACCATAACCTACATATCATGTCCCTAAAATCATATATATAGTCTACCAAATGTCCCATGACAAGGTCTATTGAGGAAAAACCTCACATTTTATAGAAATTTATAGCCAATTGAACTAGGATAACCACAAAAATTGGCACTTGAGCTGATATGTCCCATACATAAAATGAATTTTTGATCCACACGGCTTGATGAAAACCACCAAGGAATCATAAAAATAATAGGGAATGATTTATCCCAATCTGTAATAGAAAACAATGTGTAAATATATTCATAGAAAAATGAAAAATGGGATTCATACCTAGAACAAATTTATATAACATAAATGAAAGAATAAAATATAATTGATAAAACTGAAATACATCACAAAAAACCAAAAGAACAAGTCCATAAATAAAGGAAAACTAAAACAAAAAATAATAACTCTAGGCAATATTAGGGGAAATGTTACAATATCTCACCAATATCTACCCAAACCTTATTAACAAAAACCTTGTTCCCTCACCATGGTTCAATTTTATTTCATAATAGAAAATAAATTAATAGCTAGCCACACTATTTATGGGGTGTGAAGGGTGTGAAAAAATAGTCCAAATAGTATCCCACTATGTTGTTACATGTCATGTCTTTATCCACATATTTTTTAATTTCTCCTTTTGGGGAAAAAATTGAATGATAAATTATAATGCAGTATAAATAAAAAGAATGAAAAATATTTCCCTTTTTCCATAGTAACCAAACAAGTAAGGAAATATAGTTTCAATGATTAATTTCCTTCAATGTATATCAAAGTCAAAGAAGGTATATTAAAGAAAAAAATAAAAATAAATAGAACAAGGTTAAATATCTCAGGGGATCAAAACTGCTCAGTAAAGAAGACCACTGATAGCACCATCAATGAATTTTCCTTAATTATGTTTATAGAAAATAGGATTAAGGGGTAGTCTAAAACCCCGTGAGTGAACTACCAATAAATGTCAATATTATTTCCTAAGAACAACATGCATACAGAGAATAGTAACACCCCATATGCTAACCTACAGATAGTAAAATGAATGATGGACCTATGATACACCTTCAAATTATGTACCCTTGTATTGCCATGTGTTTTATTTATCAAATAATTTCCAAAAGGTATTTTCAAAATCAATTTCAAATAAACCATTTATTTTATCAAACCTCCTTTGAAAACCCATTTCACAATTCATTGAAAACACATATCTTTCATCACCCATACAAAGGGAAAACCCATATTTATTGTAAACCCATTTATGCACAAAAAAGATATTAAAATTAAATAATAAAAAATTTAATAAAATATGACAAATAACAATTCACTCAACAATGGAAAGACACAAAACCTCCTACCAAAAAATTAGTTTTATCACTAACAAAAAACAAGTTATTCCTACATTGGAAGAATATAATAGAAAAAATAGACACCCTAATAATTATTCCCAAACATAAAATCGCATTCTATAAAAAAATACATAACATAGAGTTCAAATTACATATAACATGATTAAAAAACCTTACCCACCACAACAAACATGGGTGTCGACCTCTGATAGAATATCACATATCATATATAGAAAAGATAAACCAATAAACTAAAGAAGGTTTAAGAATTACTAACCATAACAAAATGATAGTGATGCAACTAATGGGATTGAATAATCACAAAGGTATCTTATCAAAGAGAAGTAGTGGAACTACCATGAAAATTGGGTATTGAACAGAGGAAAAAAAAGGGGAGACAACTAAAATTTCATAGAAGGATACATAGGGTTCAAGGAAGGGAGGAAGAAAGATAATGAGATGATCACAATGTATAATGATCAATGGAAAAAATCTAGGTTGACGATATTTATGTCATGAATATGTGTATTATAGTGTAAACATAAGAAAATCATTTATGAAAAAACTATCACCGTAGAATAAATTTATAACCGTCAATGATTTTATAGCATAAAATAATTTTTTATAATGTAAAAGGAAATCACTATGTAAAATGTGAATTTATGGGATTAATTACTTATATAAACTATACGATATTATGGCTAGATCCTAGTGAATTTCATATATTGTATTCCAAAACATTTGACATAAAAGTGTAAAAAAATGTGGCAGACACAATGTTATTCAAAAACTCACAAAAATTATTATTCATTCCTATGATCACAAAATATCCTCTTAAACATCAGTAAGTGAATAAATTAATATCTATGATGTTACACTTTTTATTTCATTTTAATTTACATAAATATTTTTATTAATAATAAAAATAAAATTTCATTAAATTATTTAAATTTATAATTTTTTTATAAACATAACAATTATAATAAAAATACACATTTTATAAAAACACAATTTTATGTAGTACTTGTTCTTATGTAAATAATATTTTTTCATATAAAGAAAATATTATTTGATAAAATGAATTTTATACGTGGAATATTTATTTCAAAATAATATAATATAGTCTATTTTAATTTTATGTGTTAAAAGTAAATAACATATGTAAAAATTAGACACCTCTGTAAAAAACAAAATTAGTCATATTGAACTATCATCTAATAAAATAAATAGAATAATGTTTATAAAAGATGTTGAAATTTTTGGTGGAGGTATTAATGTCCTTAAAAACAACCACATCCACTATTTTCCAATGTGGATCCACATTCTATATAAATAATGTGCACTTTATATAAAAAATTATCATTTACTAAAATTATATTTCACTAAAATTTTAATGTTGCAAACCTCCACATCATTTGGACAAAAATTCAAAATAATTAATATGAGTAAAACTAGGAAATATCCCATAATCAACACTCTCCCCATGTACTTCATTCATTTTTTTATTCAAAATTCGAAACTATGGAACCTTATGTTGTAACCCAAAATAAATCATCTAATTGGTGAGTAGCGTTCTCAAACAAGCTCCCTTAAATCATTCATTATTTTACCCTATAAAATTTATTATATACATCAAATAATTATAACATCATCATTTTTCAAATTATTAAATTAAATAATACTAAATTAATATCCCTTTTCATTATTCCTTAAACACTATTTAAAAAATGTAGATGTCACATGCTTATAAGAGGAATACCGCCTCCATGAGCGACATGTTTTATTCCCCATCACCTCATTACATGGTTGTTTATAAAATTATATTTAAATTCTTAACATGAATCATATAAAACTATTAATATTATTTAAATATAAAACATTCAATATTTTCCTCATAATCTATCCAAAATGAATGTGTCTCTCATTCATATGATCATTTTACCACCTCCAAAAAAGTAACATATGTCATTTTTTCTCTTGATATTGTTTAATAATATAACACTACTATAAATTTATTCACATAATTAAAATATCTAAAGAACATATTTTTTATTCTTTATTAAAATATTTTTTCCAAATGAATCACTTTATTAACCATACTCACCCCTAGATTATAAAATATTCTAGTTTCAATCATTTTTTCCACCAAAATGAACAATAATATAAATTTATATCATTGATAATTGTGGATACATAATGGATAGTTATATTAGTAAATAAATTATAAATAATTATTTTTTGGTTCTAAAAGGGTAATTATAATATATTACCCATTATTAAGTTACCACCCCACATTCGTGAAAAATAAAAATACAATTTCATCACAAACCTCATCAAAATGAATCATTAAGAAAATAATTATGAAATGAAAATATATCATTAAAAATAATTATAAAAAATATATTATAGTACCGATATTTATCTAAGAATGATTAACATTGAATCAATAAACATATATCGATACCACCATTATTAAACTTGTTCTAAGAAATAAATTGAACGTAATAACATCTTATGATGAAATTAAAATATAAATCACAAATATATTTTTAATAAATGTTTATAAAAAAAGTGTTAAATTTATATAGGTAATAAAAATGTTTTTAAATAGTTTATTGATATAGTAATTTTTTTTATAAAAGAGTTTAGATCACATTTAGCTAAGCGAGATTAATACTGTTGGTTTCTATATCTCTATTATGATTCATTGATATATGGTTTGAATTCACCAATTGTTCCGATTATATTTTTTATAATTTTTACCCCTTTAGGTCTAATTTTTATAATTTTACTAATATATAATGTATCTACAAATACATCACATGTTTTACCTTAATAGGGTTTCTATTTGAATGATACTAAAGCCATAAGTGAGTTTTTGACTAAATTTTCATTCATTTCGGGTCTTGAGAAATATTTTATGAATAATATATTATATATTCTCTTATTCCTCTATTTACCAATTAAATATGGTAACTCTATATTTACGATTGGTATAAATCACTTTAATAAATCAAAATATACTTTATTCGTTGATTTTTTCAAAAAACATTATGACATTTTTTGGATTAATACTCATTCATTATAGTATATTTTCTACTGCATTTATTATTATCCATTACTTTCAATGGCTTTACATCCTATTTTGGAACCCAAAAATTATTTATCTCTAATTATCCTCATATTTATCATGCAAACTTTTTAAAAGAATCAATTAGTATCCTTTTCGAAAAGCTGGTTTCATAAAAAGTATTTAAAAATATAAAAATCGAAATTCATTTATGAATTTATTTTTCTTTTCTATGAAACACTTTTTAAAGTAATGTTTTTTTATTTTAGTGGTCATATTATTATGAGTTATTTTTAATTAATATTATAATAATTATTCTCTTCTTCTACATAAAAAATTATTTTTGAAAAGTGACCCAAACATCATTCTTTCATTACCATGATGATATGAAATTTATTCTATAAAAATATTTTTTTATTTCACATTTTCCACTATAAAAGAAATTATCTTTTATTTCATTGAATTATATAATCATCAACTATATTTAATCTATATTTTTCTTCTTATTCATTAAATCTATGAATTTTTTATATTTCATTTCATTAAATAAAGGGAATTCACCTATTCACAAATATGTTGATTCGTGGGAAAATTAAAAACTAAATTGTATAAATTTTTTTATAAAGGGTAAATAGAATATATATAATCACCTTAATTTATAGAAATTTACGAATAATGGTACCTAATATTATTGGATTCCCATTACATTTCCATGGGTTTTCATCTTAATATTTTCACAGAATATATAAATATTTTGTAATGGGATACCATTAGATTAAGAATTCAAATATATTTTTATTTAAAAGAGTTTTTATGGTATGATTATTAATATTTTCTGTAAAACATATTTATGATTTTCATTATATAATAGGTGGTCCCATAGTTATATTGTTCTTTATTTCATTAGGGTTTTTTTCAGATCATGAGATACATTATATGGTGCATGGGTTGTCATCCAAGCATAACATATTAGGCTTTCTTCATAGTGATCCTTAACTTAGGCTTATGATTTCACACTTTATTCCATTTCCATATATTTTTGACTTAATTATCTTATGATATAATTCTCTTATTTAATGTTTCCATTATTAGTTCATAGTGTAATGAAATGGTGTATCTTTATTAATTTGAGATTTCATTTTCTGATATAATTACTTGGAGAAAAATATTATTGTTCCATGTTCCCTTAAATAATATATTTATCTCCCTTAGAAAAATTTTCACATATTATTATGATGTAATCTTTCTTGAAAAGTTTTTTTCTATTAAAATGAACAAATTCTAACACAATTAATAGGTTTTCAATCCTTGGGACATGAATATTTATAAAAATATAATAAATCTTGAGGGAAGTCTAATGTGGCTCACATATAGAAAAATTTAAACTATTTCTATAAATTATTTTATATATATCCCATTTTCAATGAATCTAACCTCAATGTTCCTAGTATTATTTGATTATTTATAAGATGTAATATTTAAATAATTAAAATGATAGAAAATAAAGATATCTATATCCAAGACCATATCACCTGTTTTCAAATCTACTATAAAAAATATGCTCTTAGTACTATTCCTAGAGGGTTAGTGTTTGGGTAACCTCACTTACAATGAGTATTTGAATGGAACACATAAACTTATGTGTTTTTATGATTACTTCATATTAAAAAGATGTTGAATTAATTAGTAAATGTAATTTTATATATTATAGTTCCAAAATTAAAAAAACATCTTAAATTAATCATTATTACAAAATATTACAAGTATTTATGTTTAATATTTAATTATTGGTGTACTCCTTATAGCTTTATTCATGTACGTTACAAAATAGACTCCAATATGAATATTTAACAGAAAATTAATGAATCATAGTATGTTATTTTATAGTAATAATATAAATCTTATAACAAGTTATTAAAATTAAAAGGCCATATTAATATGGTGATATATCTGATTTCATTAGAAATTTATAAACATGTTATAGAAGAATGAATAATGAGATAAAAACAAAAACATTAATGGATTGAATTTATTCTTAAGAACAATATAAAAAATTTGTTATTTGGGAGTTATTATTTTTTCCAAAGGTTCCCAAATGTGAGGGTGTTGTTATAGAGAGAATATGGGATGGTATTGAAGATGAATATAAAGGAATAGAATTCATTGGGGGTGGGTACACGAGGATTCCTTTTATAATTAATAAGGGTTTCTAATTTTTTAAATACTGATTACATTATAAAAATGGAATGCAATTTTCAACATATATAGATACAAACTGGATAAATATTTGGAATATTATAATTAGAGTTTTTTAATTCTATCACACAAACATTTAATGATATGTTTTTGTGATATTTTTTGAATTTAAAACATAATTTAAAAAATTTATCTCATTTTATCTCTTATAAACTTGGCCAATATTACCTTGATAACTTATTTACATGAATATAAGTGATAGGAAAATTTTTAACTAAATTTTAAATAATTACTCCAAATATTAAAACCATTTCATTAGATTGTATTTGTTATGATAATTAAAATAAACGTTAGTTTAATTTCATATAAAATAGAAAAAAATTGAAAAAATGTATTTCAAAATATAAAAATAAATATTTTTTTATTCATGAAAATATTAGTCAATAGATGATTCATAATTTATGTTTTTTATAGATAATTGATTTCATAAAACTCAATATTTAATAGTTTTCATTTTCAATTTTGAAAATGAAAATTCAAAACATATATAAAAAAATTTCATTATTATTTTTCTCTTTTGACAATAAATGTTTTTATCTTTATCACTAAATAATTATTAATTAATTCATGATTGAATAATAAATTTTTAAATAAATAATATGTAAGTGTACAAAAATTTCATAATTTCAGTAAGACTAAAAAATACATATAAATATATATATTATATAATAAAAAATATTTTAAACAAAATATTTATGATTAGCCATAAAAAATTAAATTAGTATTCATTATAGTTATATATTTTTATTGGATTTTATCAAAAAAGAACCAATGATTCCTTGAAAATTTTCAGTATGTTTTATTAATGTCATTATTTAGATATAGTAAATTAAAATTTCATAAAAAATGATTATCTAGAATCATTGGTATATTCCCATGGTAATAAGATCATTTTAATTATATTAATGAAATATATAATTTTTTATTTTAATCCTTGATAATTTTATTAATTATGGATAATTTATTTAAATTGTATAAATAGTCATTTTATATTTTAATATTATACAATAATAATTAATTGTTCAAATTTTCTAGTGTTGTGTGTATTATAAGCTACCACAGAAACAAGATTCATTAAAACTAAAATCCACAATAAAGTCATAGTGAATTACATTTTATCCTCTATAGTTTAAATTTCCCCTTGAAAAGTCATTACTATTATGAAAACAAAAGTGGTTATTGATACCTTATTAAATATTTAAGATCCCATGTTTCTTCGTGAATCATAGGAACCCTCCAATGAAATTTATAAAGGGAAGTGGTAATTTGTTTTTAATTTATATCATTTATCCATGAATTATAACCTTTATTTCTCATAAAATGAATAATGTTCCAATTATACAACCTAATTTTTTTTATATATTATGGTTTAGGTATGAAATTACAATTATTTTATACATAAAACACATAGAAACATTTATAGTGGTTAGATGGGTGTACATGATTATGGTATATAATATATACATGATCAATTATTTCAAAAGGGTTTATGTCTCTAGGGAACAAATTTTGTACTTCTTGAATATCATAAATCTCTTACATAGTGTTATTCAGTGGAATGCCTTTTGTAGGTGTTAAAACACTAAATCTCCCCAATAATTATCTGTATAGAACTTTTATCCACATTGTAATGTTTTAATATTTCATTGATTGGTTTGAATATTTAATAACATTTCTTGGTAATGAACTCATCCAATGATCTCACACACTTCAAATTCATCCCAACTTGTTGGTGTTATGTCCTTTTTATTATAAATATCATCATATAGATCCATTGGAATGTTAGAATGTAAAATATTTTTATATTTTAAAACTATAAGGGATATATGTTAATACAAACCTCCATTTAAATTATTTGACTGTGATCCCAATATATATTTAATAGTTAAAGTGGTCCATTTATGTTGACCATCATTAGAATGATGATATTTTTTTTCTAAAGAAAAAAATACTTATTCATTTATTTTTTATGACTACAACATAACATCATGGGAAATCATGGATCCTGATCAAATACAATGGAAGAAAGAATTACCTGATGCATCATCACTTAATTTATGTATATCATGACACGTTTATTTAGTGAAAAATCTACTCAAATGGTTTTTTTGACATTATAATGTGATCAAAAACCACATATATAGAATTATAGCCTTTAGAATTATTTACATGTTAATTTGTAGTATTTTATGGGTTACATTTCTATCATCCCATTAGACATATAAAATTCATAATTGTTTTTTTTCACCACATGATTCAAAAGTTATAATTTTAATTGGAATCATATTAATTTTTCAAATATTATAATTCTATCATTTTTATTTTTGAACTACAGAATATTCCATACATTCTTATGCAGTATAAAATTCCCCTTCTAAACCCCCTTAATCATCAGAGGCATTTATGGTCAAAAAATATCATGTGGGAAATTGTATTTATCCTTTTACATTATTAATTAATTGTATATTGATTACCAATAAATGAGTATTAGGCCTCATCAAATCATAATCATTGATAAGGTTACAAGAATTAATTTTATTAAGAGCATCAGTTAATTTTTTAAACTTCCTATGATTGTAATGTATTGGGATATAAAAGTCCATGGTCAAGTCCAACCATCTAATTTAGGTAATTTTCATCTTTTTCTATGTGAATATATACATTAATAACTTTTTTCAGCATATATTTATCTTTTTAGACCATAGATATAAGGAATAAATATACTTATCGAAAAATTAAAAATTTGTAACTCTAAATAATATATCTGCTAATTTTACTCTTAGAACAATAATTAAAGTGGGTGATATTCCAACACTAAGTCATTTCTCACAATGAAGTATCCCAAACCATTCATTGATTCCTAAATATATAATAAAAACATTTCTTCATTGTATGGTAGTGTAACTCCCCGACCCCAATTACCGAGAGTCAATGCATTATTACATAACATTTCCATGATCACAAGGAATCAAGTCCTGAAGGACTGACAAGTTTAGAAGTCCTGGAAAATAGATTACATACATGAACGTTGAATTACATTATAAAATGAAAAAAACAACATTCTCTCCATTGACCACATTTATATCCCTTAGACTATCCATATAGGATAGTCATAATATACTTTTCACATCATGGAAAAAATAAAACATAGAAATGAGTGAGATCAGATGCTCAGTAAGGATAACAATATAGCAGAAACTTTCATAAATAAGCATAAAATTTTAGGAAATGTATAAAACTAAAACAAAACCTTTTAAAACATAAATGTTAGAATAATTTATCAGTGATAAATCAAATAATTCCATTTAATTATTCACATGGATATTTAACTACTCAAATAATCACATGTAATATCAATTTCTAATTTCATAAGGATGGAATCCATAATGGGATACTTCACAACCACATAGTCAAGGCCTTGTGAAAAGAAAAAAAATAATATTTTTTCATGGTCTTGTGCCAATACAAATGTTTGTATCATGAGACCTACCAATTCATAGAAGAACTATAGCAGGCTCCACCCATAACATAATAAGTCCAAAGCATTCCTCATATGAAAATGTTTAAACATAACATAAACATTTGTATTAAAAATAGCATACGAAATTTCAATAATTTATCCATAAACCATGAATGGTATAAAAATAACATATCCAAATTCAAACATATCACAAATCCTTCAATAAAATACATATGATTTGTATCATAATAAATCAACCTCGATCAAGAATAATATCCCATAAAGGATATGGAAAATGTTGAAAAAAAACAAATAAAAATATTTGAGAGAAATATCCTTTTTCATGAAATCATTTAAAAGTAATATAAAGGAAGTAATTTAAAAAATATTTTTCAATAAAATTGTCCCATACCACTTTGAAACTTTTAAAGGAATTATCATTTCAAAACATTCATGTCCATATAAATTAATCATTAATTCCATTTTGAAAAGAGGGACATTAATGAAAAAGGTTTAAAAGAATAAATATTTAAAAATTTAAAATGATGTTTTAGTAAAAAGTCTCTTAAAAATAATCCCTTTGAAAAATCAATTATGAATCTTGTACATGGATAATAAATATGTTCCAGTAGATACTTATGTAAAAACAACCTCGGATAATAAAGAGAGTGTGAAAATAACCCTTACCTTGCTATTTTTTTTGGTCGAGGGTACGTTTAAACTCCTGTATAATGACAATTTTATTTTATTAAATTATGAAAGAACCAAATTCATATTTATTATATCATACATGATTCATTTATGACATTATACTAACCATTTAATAATGATTTCCCTGTTAAATTAACATTTTGGGTAATAATTGCTTTCTTTATCGTATGTGTTTCAACTTGTTATTCTTGATCGTATCATTTAGATCATGATTTAAATACTTACAGAATATAAAACATGATTTATATAACATAAATATTTATAGTATAAATATTTATAAAAGATAGATATATGATATGGAAGGCACCATTTATGGAGATGGTAGGCTGTACGTACACATAAACGATGATTTCGTTTTCATATCGTATTGAATGGAAGTAAGTGAATAAGATATATGTAAGTAAATACATATATATATATATATATCTCTAGTATAATTATTATGTCATATATTACATACTTATTAGTAATATATATTTTTAAAATCATCATTGTATGGTGAACGTGGGAATGAATCTTATCGCGTCGTGGAGACCGAAATCTGTACGTACGCACAAGTGACAATATCATTATTTTGATGGTGAAATAGTATGTAATTGTATGGTATATAATATATAAGAAATAATTAACATGTTATATTTATTATTTACATTATTTATACTCATTATTATACCCATCGAAAAAATGAAGTGTTTGAATAACAAACTACACCACGACGTGGAGACGGTAAGTCTTACATACCCACATATGATGTCATTGTCATTTATAGGATGGATAGAATAAATAATATGGTTGTAAATTATTTATAATAACATAACAGTACATAGGAGGAACTAGATTTATTATTTTTTATGGAAACAACAAATAAATAGGATGTGGAAGAAGAAAAGAACCTGAAAAAGGGTGGTGAAATTATTACCTCTTCTTCGGGTGTTTCCTTTCGAGTTGAACAAAATGGCTCCATAGGATGGATTTATGATCAATGTAAGGAATATTTGATGATATGAGGGAAGGTGGTAGGATATTTGGGCAGGGTTTGGCCAAGCCAAATGGATCTGGAGGTGTGATTTTGAGAGAAGGCGAAGTGCCCTTTTATAAGAGGGGTGAGGGTCACTTTTGGAAAATATTAAAATATTAATTTTTTATATAATCATATTCGGCTTATAATGGCTCAAAATGAATTTTAATAGATAATTAGGTGGTTATGGGACGAAATACTCTCAAAAAATATATTTTAGTCAATTTTAGGTTACCATTTTAATATTATCTTTAAGATTTAACTCGGAGTTAAATAGTTTAACTTTTACTGTGTCTTCTTGTACTCTTACACTATATGGTTAATAAAAGTACAATAAACTTTCAAGAGAACCTAAAATGGTTAAATAATGAAATATATAATATTAATTAATCCATTTGGATGAACCATATATTTTTAGGTATAATATATCAACCAATAATATAGTATTTGTTTTAAAAACTAATTTATGTCAATTTTGACACTATTTGGTATTTTGTTTTTGTGAAAGTCATAACAACCCTATCACTTCAAAAAAAAATTATCTAATCGACCCTAACATGACATATTGACCTAAAAAATTAGTGGAATTCTTCATATGTTTCAATTTACATTTATTTGGATATTTATAATATCAATTATTTTAATATTTCATTAATAAGGAAATTACTGCATCATCATTGTGTCATAAATAAATTATATTATTTAATGTCTAAAAATTATAACTAAAATAAAATTATTTATTAAATCTTTTTATCTTTTTAATTTAAATTTATATTCTAATTTATATTATGTGTAACACTATATAAAAAATTGTTTAGTTATTACACTCTAAATTTAACATTTTTAACACTTCTTTAAATTAAATAATATTAAATGTCCTAATCTAATCAAAGTAGACCAAATAGGATCATATTTTATTCCTAAGGTTGATTTTTGTAGAATTACTCCTATCCAATAGAATTAGGACATGTTTTTGGGGAATAATAATATCATTTTTACCCGTAATTACCATATTTACTTTTAGCCGCGGTAAATAAAAGTCAAAAGTTACTGTTCACCAACAATTATTTTCATCTTATTGAACCAAATTTTACTCACTTATTTCAACCGTTTCTATTAGATTTTTAAAATTCAACTCACATAAGCTGTAAAATTACATTTTATGCAAATTGGTAAATGCTCTTAGAAGGTGGGTAAAAAACGTTAAAAAGATCAATAAAATTTTATACATCTAATTTTTTTATAAAATGACTCCAACGAATTACATTGAACTTATATAGGTGTTATATATATATTTTTAAATAAAATATATTTAAATAAAATAAATAAATTTCTAAATAAAAAGTCAGTTTTAAATAATAACACGGTGTTTTTCACTATCCATCAAAAGATGACAGGTTTCAGAAAAATAACAAAAATTTACACTAAGATAATTTTGATATTTTGAATTCAAAAATGAATTATGTTTTACCAAATTCAAAACATATAACTTTCATTTATTAATTTAAAATTAATTCCCATTGTTAAAACCAAAAAGTGGGGTTTTTAAAAAAGTAAAAAACTATCAAAAGATTGACTTGTGTTTATATCAAATTTAAATGTGAAATTACTCATAATGACAAAAATTGTATTAAATAATAAAAATATAATCTAATTATACTTTAAATCCATTAAAATTAATAATTTAACACTATACATTATTTTTATTAAAAAAGTTGTTTTAAATTTAAAATTGTATTTTCACTATTCATCAAAATATGAAATATATCAGAAAAGTAACAAAAATTTTACCAATCTAAAATTTTATATCCCAATTTTAAATAAGAAGTTTAATTTTTCCAATTTAACATAAAAGTGTCCGAAATTTCATTTTAAAAAAATTCACCATTATTAAGTTTTAAAATTGCATTTTTGAAAAATTCTTCCTTCATCTAAAAAATCAAATTTGTTCTTATATTATGTCTAATAAACGCATAATATTGTTGTTAAATTTATATATAGTTTATAAGATTAAAAATTCAATTAATTCTACTCATAAAATCTTTTTAACGGCTAGTTTGGTAAGTAGTGGTGCGTTTGAACTCGGCATTGCGTGTAACACAAGCTACTGAGTTATTCTAATGAGATAACATACTATAAAATCTTGGGGTGTTACAAGTAGTGTATTTACATGTGGGAAAACAAATTTTTTTATCTACATGAAATTATTTTCTAAAAATTTATTATAAATTACAATGAATCCCATTTAATTAAACATACTACAAATATGGATTTTATCAGCACTAAAAATGGCCTTTTGCAGTGACAGAAAAAGAGCTATTAATACCGGCGAAGATAAAGGGGTGTCCCCTTTATCAGCACTAACAATAGAGCTGATAAAAGGGGTCTTTTATCAGCACTAAAATGAAGTGCTGATAAAAGGGTCTTTTATCATCACTTTCTTTTTAGCGCTGATAAAAGAGGCCATTTATCAGCACTTGTTTTTAGCGATGACAAAAAAAAATTACTGCCAATATCAGAGGGGGCTTTTTAAATTTCTTGATCGCCCTTTATTAGTGCTTTCCCGCACATCCAATGCCCGCCCACACCACCTACACCCTTTATCAGCGCTAGCCATCTAAATCACCCTTGTGCTCGCGCCCCTGCCTCCATTAGGATTTGATCTTGAGACCTCCCCCATGCGCACCTAAAGCCTTTGACACTCCCCTATATTGATTTGTTCTCTTATTTATGATATATATATATAGTTATATTTATTCTTATAGTAATATATATTTATATTAATATATATAGTTATATTAAAATATATATTAATAGTAATATTTATATATATAGTTATATTAATATATATATATAGTTATAATAGTATATAGTAGTTATATAAATATTCATATATTGATATTTTAAATAAAATGGATATTATTTATTATTTAGATAAATCTAATATTTTTTATATGTAAATATTTTTAATTAATTATTTAAAAAATTTAATTTTTAGGTGTGTATATATAAAAAATATGTACATATAGTTATATATTTGATTATAAATAGAATTTCATTATAAAAGTGATAAAATTAAAAAGAAATTATACTAATATGAATGTAATACCTTGGAATAAATTCATTCCCCACCAAAAAAGCCAATAATACCCCATTAAACGAGGCTGAAAATCCACAAAATGTTAAAAACTCTGGGTACCCCGACTAAAAACTCAATTTTGAAGGACTTCCAGGACTCTTTTGGCCACAAAAAAACATTGACGGGGGTCCCCTATGTCACAACTACGTAGAGCTCATCTCGGGATTTGATTTGATATGTGGTAGAGCTCAAATGGACACCCGAATGAAAAGTTATGGCCATTAGATGTTTTTGTTGCATTTTCAACATATTTTGGATCTTTTTTTATTTTTTTTTATTTTTAGTCTTCATATTGTTATTAAATTACTATTACTCCATAATAATTATAAAATTATTAATTAAAAATATTTTTTTAATTTTTTTATAAGAAAATTTCCCTAAATATCTTATATATTATATATAATAAGTGTAAATATATATTTATACTTATGTAAAATATATTTAAAATTTATATATTATATTTATATCAATATAACTATATTGATATAATGAAATATTAATATAATATTTTTAATTAAATTTTATTGAATTCTACCCCTTTATCAACGCTTTTAAAAAAAGCGCTGATAAAAGCCCCCCTTTATCAGCGCTACTAAAAATAGCACTGATAAAGGGGGGGCATTTATCATAGCTGAAAAGAGCGCTGATAAAGGGGCACTTTTATCAGTACTTTTTTAGCATTGATAAAGGTACCCTTTATTAGCTCTTTTTTGAGCACTGATAAAGGGACCCCCCTTTATCAGTAATTTTTCGTTAGCGCTCATAAAGGGGTGGCGATGGCCTTGCCCAGTTTTGTGGTAGTGTGAAATTTTAGGGGCATTTATTTATAGGTGATATTTCTGAAAAAAATCTATAGTATACATCCTATCTAATAATTATACAAATATCACTAAAAGTGGTTGGTCTTGGATATTATTAAACTGCATATTTTTCTAAATTATCCACATATATACCCTTACTTGACACTATATATCAATCAAAATATACATTCTATATCTAAAATTTAGAATTAATAAATGTGGAATATAATTTCTCACTTCTTAGGGTCATCAACTCATCCCAAAAATGATCTATATACTCTTCATTTCTCTAAGAATATAGGGAAATATTATTTATAATGAAAATTTCAAATTGATCATGGAAATATGTAAAAACACTATTTTTTGTATTCATGGAAAGTAATAGAGGAATTTTAAATATGTATTCCATCACCACTAATTCATAGTGTCTATATCATCTATTAAATGATATATTATATTTATCATCCATTTTAAATATGAATTAATGTTATATGGAACAATGGTATCTATTTGAGAAATATTAAACTCCTAAATACTAATTAGAAAATCTAAAAATATAGTGTATAACATATTTATTGTTGATTATAATATTGTTATGATCATGAAAATCAATAGAGAGAGGCATTGGGAATTTATTCTTCTAAAAAAATTTTCTTCATAATGTTCAATCAGTTGAAATATAAAATAATTATTCATATTCTACATTAGATTATTCTTAAACATATACAATTCATTTTTGGATATATTATAAAGATTCATTGATACATGCATAGTTCCCAGAATGAATTTTATTGAAAAAATAATATCACAATCTAGATAAGGACTAAGATACTCTTTTTAAAATAAATAAAAATATTATTATATAATAAACATATATTCAATAATTATTTATCCTTAATTATTTGACCTATATATCTCCCATTATTTTGTAATAGACACATATAAGGGATGTAAATTTCAATGGTTGCGTTGAGTCTTCCTTGCACTAATAAATGTTCATGGATTGATATGGGATATGAAATATTATACCTATTTCTCTAAAAAAATTAAAAAATACAGTATATATACAAAATTCATTCATAAAATAATATTAAATTTGAATAAAGTTATAATAATATGGTATAAAGGAAGAAAATTCCAACAAACATCAATCATTGAAGAGTTTTATACATGTGATGTAATCATCCAAATATTTTTTTCTCTAAAAAATCAATAACAATGCATTGGGGTTGTGAATTGTGTATCTTAGAAATCATTAATTAATTAATTTATTGAGTAGAACTAGAATCATCTGAAACATTTACTGTTCTTGAGTAGATGCTTAGTGTACCCTTTTCAAATTCATTTTCATTATCCACATCATTATTTATGAATGTAATGAATTTTTGTTTCACCTTTTATATTTTAGGTCACCAATATTGGTTTGTTTATTAACCATTGTAATTGTTATGTTGTCATTTTGAATTATATTTTTCTTATAGTTATGTCATAGAAGTGTGATTCATTCATTTGGATGATCATTATTTTCCAGTTATTTATCTATTTGACCACTTCACATCTCATTCAAATTCATGTTATATATAGTGTTATTTATTACAAATAAATATTTTTATTATTACATTGTGAAAATTTTCCTAACTTCTTAAAAAAATTAGAATATAATTAGATGAATCTTCTACACTCATTTTTCATCACTTTAGATTCCCCAAAACGTGAGGTTTTTCTTCTTATCCCAAAAAATATTATATTAATATTATTCTTAAATTTCTATTCCAATATGAGAGAACTCAATATATTTCCTCAATGAAAATAATTTATCCCATATATAGTGCTTTTAAATGAATATATTTTCTTCCACCAACGAAATGAATCATTTTTTTCGATTCAATAACAAAAAATATTACCTTTGTTGTATAATGATTTTTTCTTCATTATTACTAATGGATTCTTACCTTTTTTTTTCAACTCTCGAAATACACTAACTATTTTAGTGTCAAATAATCTAGAAAAATATATTTTTAAAAATTTATTCTTAAACTACACCAATTCCATGGATTCAGTTTTTTCATTTTGACATGTGTTTTGGATTAGTTTTTACAATTGACCTACCACACAGTCTAAATGATTTGTGGATAATTTTTCTTTCATTATTATGGTATCATAAAATGGAAAATATATTTTTAATTATGTATATCCACTACTGAGTAGTGTTTCAAAAAATTTAATAATAGGGGTTTAAATGGTAACAAGAAATACCTAATGGATATTTTTTCCACAATTTATCAATTTTTTAGTTTTACATGGTTATTATTTTTATTCATAACATGTAAAGTATGGGTCTCCAACTATATGAGATATTATACACTAACCACCATACCGTATTTATTTTTATTAGGTTAATCATTATATTGTCCATTTAACTTGTTATTAACTAAATTACTCTTTCATCTAGCCATTGAATAATAATAAAAATTATAGTGATAGTATGATTTTTTTATAAATTCATCAATTTTATGAATTGGAAAATTATACCTAAGATGCACTGGATTATAATAACATTATTAAAACATATAAAAATTTGCGTTCATTAAAAAACACTTTTTGTTGATTATAGGTTCATTCAAGTGTTTTCTTCTTATTATACATTAAAAAATACATAATATAAAATAAATGAAACTATAATACCTACTAAATAAACCTAATCATATCATACATAAATTATAAACCTTAAAAAATTATTATTGACTATATCTCAGAAAAAATACACTTCATAACATATATGATTATTGTGATTAAAAATTAAAATTCAATACCAACATATTTTTTAAATTTTGATAAATATACGACAAAAATATTTCTCATAAATGTTCCCCTTATAGACATATCAAAAATAATACACTTCTTTCAGACCTATTGATATTGATAAATAAGAACGGGTGATCTCAGATGATCTGTACTGTTAATATATATGAGATATCAATCAATGATAATAAGTTAGTAGAAGATAAAAATATTGAGTGAGATCATTATAATTTACTATGGTCATGAAAAATGAAACAACAGTCAATTAAACATGGTAAAGCAGAAATCATGACATAAGAAATTGGGTACAACATATGAAACAAGTCAAGGGATTGTGGAAAGATTTTCAATAATCATTATATATAATATCATGAAATTAGTAAAATATATAATATAAGAATACAACACAAATAAATGAATAGAAATTATAACATATTTTAAGATAAAAACACATGATATTTATATATTAATTTAAAAGACTAAAAACCTATGCAAAGAATAATTGACATGGGTACACCTCCCATTTCCCATAAGATTTTAGAGTTGGTATGTCAATAAAACCTCATTCTGATCTCATGTTTTTTTTAAAGTTTTTAATACATCATAATGTTATATATAAAATTATTACATATTGATAAAACACACATTTTAATGCTAAATAAACATGAAAACATTCATAATCCCATCATAGCTTAATTAAAAATAAAAAAATAAATGGAATCCATGATGATTTGCATAAGTCATGATCATATTCCATCTAGAGAAATAATATAGATGTTATCATTAGATAACATCTCTATTTTATTTCATCTCTATTGTTAAAAGAAATTTAAATAGATTAAAAACACATTATATAATAATTTTAAAACTCATTTGATAATTAAGAAGTAATTTATTTCATTTTAAAAAAAAATATTTCAAAGAAAGAAAATTATAAAATAATGATAATATATTTTTACCTAGATACCCATTTAATAAAGTGGTGTATTTCATAAACTGAACACCTAATAATACATTAGGGAATGTTATCTTGGGTAAGGAATTAAAAACATATTCCATTCATACGGTAATGTACTAGAATTTTCTTGTGTATTATTTTAAATATTATATGGAATTATTTAGAGCCCAGGCCCTGAGATGACGTGTGATTTCGAGGCCCGGTGTGCCCAGAATAAATGTTTGAAAATTAATAAACATTAAATGGCACACATGATTAGTTTTCCAAAAAAGTGGAATATCATCTAAATGGGTGTGAAAATCAGAAATATGAGAGCACAATGGCGTTCAGTGAAGCAGATTTACCCAAGGTAGGTCCTAACATCGGCTATCATGGGTCAGATATGAATGATTGTTTTTAGAAATTTAAAAGAATAATATAAATTAAATATTTAATTTATTTTAACATTACATATCGATACGACGATGCGGCAACACAATGACACATTTTCATTTTATTAAACCTTGTCTTAGAATTTAGGGTTATTACTATAACCATAAAATCTCTTTGAATCATGGAGAGATAATCCTCTCTATAGTGAAAGATGATGGTATTACACATTATGGATCGTCAAATGTTGTTTTGAAAGATCACCCTAAGGGTAGTGATGTGGCAATCAATCCTCTTTAGTGAATGATCTAACCCTGGGGTTGGGTTCATTATTTTTATTTCATTTCCCCATTTCTGAATTCTATGATGAACATGGACTAGCCAAAAGACAGTTTGATCTGTGGTTCTTCATTATTATGGGATGGGCATATATTGCGGAATTATTAACAGAATTTTTTTTTGTTTTATCTTCATTATTCAGTATAATGAGAATGAATTGAGGCCAACACGAACCATAGATGAGGTTCGTTACATTGACAGTTTGTGGTGATTTTATTTCCCCCATTCTTCACATATAGTGTTGGATCCTAGTGGTGGTGGATAAACTTTATCGGTGGTTCTGAATGCTATTTGACCCCTGGAGTGGTATAAAACCAACAATAGATGCCAGATATGTGTAGATCAGGTCCTTTGGAACCCAGATCTACATACTTTTTGAAATTCATACCCTGGAGGTGGCCTGATGGTGCATGTAAGGGACCACCGACATGGAAATTTGATGAGGAGTGGAGAGGGTGGTAGAGAGGAAAGGTAGTGAAAGATAGAGGGGTGTGAGATAGCTGGAGTGGAGGCGGTCTGCGATGGTGTGGCGGCTGGAGCAGCAACGGCCAACAGAGGCCGGAGTGGACACAACATGCTAGTTGTGTGGGAGACCATGATGACGGTGAAGCTATTGGTAGGTGGGGAATTTAGGTCACCCATGGAAATGGCTTGTCGACCATGTGATATGCATTTAAACACCACATGAACTAGGGGCACACGGTTTGGGCAGACTCTGTGCGCCAGGCCAGCCGGCCTGCTTGTATGTGTGCCAGACCAAGGGAGATAGGCAAGTCCAAGATGCCCAAAAAGCCAAAACAGACTAGGCCCAACATACTGTGTTGGTTTCTGTCCATCAGACTAGGTCGGGTCAGCCATTGGGTGGAGCCAGCTCCGATGGGACAGGTTGGGCCCTGACTAGACTAGGGTCAGTAATCTTCACTAAAATGATCATATCATTCAAACAAAGCATCTGTTTTACACACCATCAGTGAAGTTCATACCCTTTCAATGATATGATCTTATGGGACTAATGGTGAGTTATAAATCAGGAATGTTTCCCATGAAAGGTGCTATTTACACGGGTATTACCCAAGGTCGGGGGACATGATGAATGTGACTACTACTCACCCTACACCCTCCCTTTTCTATGTGAATTGATTCTATAATCCACCATATCATGGAAAAGATTCATTATATTTTTTCCCCTTTATCATTTTTCTAAAGGGTTGTTAGTATCCTTTTCTACTCATAGGAGTATTATCTATTAAGTATAATTTCCAAGATATAGTTTTTAGTATTTCTCAAGAGTCCTAGAGAGAATCCTCTATTACTTATTCATTCCATAGGTAGAGTCTTCAGTATTGACGTGACCAAATTCACCAGGCATCAATCCTATTCTTTTCAAGTTAATCCAGATTGAGTTGTTCGTATCACCTAATGGCACTGGATGTGTTCCTCATCTAATGTATCATATATCTTTAGATCTTTCAACATATGTCTATCATAATAGTTTTCGACGAACAATAATTCTCGTACGAACATCATCAATGTAATTAGACATAGGAGTTAGTTTTCTTGGATGAGTTCTTTATTAAAAAGACAATTTTTTTATCCAAGGCGATGAGTTTTTTGGTGTATGTGGACAGTAGGGGTTACACATTGTGTAACGTACAACGCAAATTTTTAAAAAATAGTGTGTGGATGTTTTGTTTTAGTTACTTTTCTGGTTCTTCATTGCTCTCGACCTAAGGTAGTTCTAGGATATTTTTGAGGGACATAATCCTTCTAGATCAATCTGATCGACACTCGATCTCTATGTTGGTTGCGGTGAATCTCTCTAGGTGAGTGAAAATTCCCTTCCTTTATTTCCTTTGACTATGGTATCACTATTGGGTGGTGTCTTTGGATCTGTTGGTCTATTTTTGGTGATTCTTCTTTGTTTCTTCATAGATCCAATGTGCGATATCATTTTGGTGGCCTTTTATTCTATTGGTTATAGTGAGGTGAGAATTCTTCTTTGTGGTGAGTGGTTTTCCTATCTTCTATCAATTTTTTGTTCAGAATTACATAAATCTTATGGTATTTGGATTGGATTATATGGCCTCTTTTGGTGCTATTGGGTTTCATTGTTGGGGGATCCCGTTGTAGGCATGTGTGACCTGAGTTTTGAGGAAGGTGGTTCTATATATAGCGTATGATAATGGATCTTATTGTTTTTCTATACAAACTGTTTCATAATGAAATATTATCATGATTGGTTTGTGTGTTTTGAAAAATAATTTCAACGAAAAATGGGGTTTTCTTAGTTATTGACTATTGGAATGGAAAAGGGGTATTTTAGAATCATTGAAACAGTTTTGATTCTGTTTTGACATTGTTTTCAAATAATTGAAATAAATTTTGAATAAGGGCACATTGGTTACCTTCTGTACATTGGTGGATGGTTTAGATTAAGCTCATCATCTAGTTTTTAGTGATTATCAAGGAGGTTTGTCTTAGGGATTTCCTCAATTTCATAATCTTGTTTTTCTAGGAGACCTATATTGAAATTTGGGGGTTTATACATGGGGTATTCCTTTTCATTCTAGGCCCATTGTTTTTGTATCAAAATTTGTGTACTTGATTTATTCTAGTACATGTAGTCGGAATCCTAGTACTATAGTTTTACTTGGTGTATTGATATCTACGCTTCTATCTTTTATTTCATGGACATATGAGCTATCCTTGGTATGAATGTTTCTTATTGAGAAAAAATTATATAGAAAATGCTCGTTGAAATTGATATAATTGATTTTGTTTACAACTATAGAAAAAAGGAAAATTATACCAATTTTTCCTATCAAACTTCTTTCCTCATTATAATTCCATGTTTTTATTTAAAATAATCATACAATAATTTTTATACATAGGCTTGTTATGGAACACCTAGGTGGGATCTAACTAAGTATGTTAGATCACACCCTGTGCACCGATTATATGGTGTATAGACCTTTGTTTTCTTTCTAGTGTAGGGAATGAAAAGGTGTCGCAGTGTGGCGGTGAGGTTCATTTTAGATGGTTGGGTAGATGGTGATGATATGGTGGGAGTTTTTCTATGCCATTGTTTAGAGTAGGAATTTGTCTTGGGTCCCTTGTATTTAGACATATACATTGTATTTTTTAGCTAATTTTAATGATGAATATTTCTATTGTTTTCTTAAAGTTATTTCATATATATCTAGTGCATCGTCCACTGTTACTTTTTAGAACATGTATGCCATGGGTTTGATTATTTTGGGGTGAATCATTCCTTATGTTGTTTTTTAATGCTCTGGTGCTTGTCGCCAGCCTATTGGGATTAGGAACTCCCTTAGGGTATGTAATAGAACTGGTTGGGTGTTATTTTTGAAGGAGACCCAGGTTGGTTATATAAAGTTTAGTATAAAAGGAGGTCTTTCCTCAAGATTCCATTTCTTGGGATGTCTTTTATACTGGAGATAGGATTTCTGGACATGATATTTTGTTGCAATAAGTTATGGGATAACTCTTATCATGGAGGGGCTCAACTTACCATTGGATGTTGGTGTGTGTTTCTTTATTATCAATTTTTGTATAAAAAATATCAGTTTTTTAATATGGTTTTTTACGATTGAACTGATATTTGTTCTATTTTATTTTCATTATTACATTTCAGTGTACATCAATATTCCTTTGAGACGCCTTCCACTAGTTACTCAGGATGGTGCAGCCGATGCTCCTCAAGGGAACACACCTAAATATCATTATTTCATCGAGGCTGTCATACGATATACCCATTCAATTGATCATGAATCACAATATTTATTGAATGTAGTGGTTGTGTACACAAATGAGGTTGATGAGAGATCGATCGATCACGAGAGGTCTTGTGTGGGAATCCCCCATATTTTAATGGAAGTAAAGAACCTAAAGAGGTAAAGGACTCTCTGGATATGATAGATCAAATATTTGAATTTTTGGAGACACCTTTGAACATCAGGGTGATGTGTGCAATATTTAGACTCGAGTGTTCTAGAAAGAGATGGTGGGATTCTATTATCCGAGAAGATAAAAACATGGGATTAGATTAAAAGAATTTCAAAACCATGTTAATTTAGTAGTTTTTACAAGATTCAATGATGTTGGTAAAGTCTTTGGAGTTTTTGTCTTTATAACAAGGAGAGTGTTCGGTGTCGTCATTCGCCAATCGTTTTGCTGAGCTTTTCCATTTTCCCTGGATGTGGTGTGGAATGACCATATGAAGGCTCAAAAGTACCTATAGGGTTTGAGATAGGTTATTATATTGTAGGTGTGTATGTTGAATATTTCTACCTATAATAAGACTGTAGATAGAGATATGATGAATTAAATGAATATGGGTGGAATGATTGGATTTCCACATTTTCTCTTCTATCGGGTGGCAACCTCAATAGTGCACATGAAATGAAGAGGAAGTGGAAATATCATCGCAGTAGTAATAGAAGTGAGTATCAACATAGATCATTTTATACACCATATATTACCATGGGTAATGCACCTATAACTTTCCATTAGTGTGTAAAGGGAGGACACACAATTATTTCTCCATTATACAGGAGGTTAACCTACCCCCAACCAAGGAAAAGTACAAGGTAAGGGTTTATTTCGCAATCTATTCATTATCTAAGGATGTTTATATGTAATAATCTATTGGGACTTCTTTATCATCCACATCCATGTTTCATAAAAATGTATTTCGAATTATTTTTACTATTTACTATAATATGGGTTAAAGACATTTATACCCTTTTTTGACTTTTTATAAGAGGTTTATAAAGGAATCTTTCAGTCATTTTCCAAATAAGGTCCTTTTTAACCTTTTCGTCAGAATTAAGGTAAGAATGTCTTTTTTAACTTATGTGGCAGGTGCGGCTATTTTCCACCATTATAAAATCTATGAATCTTCCCTTACAAGCTTATAAGGATATTTTTAAAGTAAATGTTTTATTTATAATTATGTGACTTTCAAATGATTTTCAAAAAAAGAGATATTTCTCTCAAATAGTTTTGTTTTCATTAATGTCAACATCCTTTGATGGATTTTAAGATTATTTGAAGTTGATTTATTATAAAAAAATTCTATATTGTATTGAAGGTTTTGTGATATGTTTTATTGTGGATGTGTTAATTTTATACCATTCGTTGTTTATGGAGAATGTATTGACATTTTTTATGATAGTTTTAATACGAATGTTTATGTTATGTTTAAACATTTTCATATGGGAATGCTTTAGACTTAGTATGTGATGGGTGGAGCCCAATTTAGCTCCTTGATGCATTGGTAGGTCTCATGAGACAAACTAGTGTCTTGGCACAAGGACTTCAAAAAATATTATTTGTATTCTTGGCACGAGGCCTTGACTGTGTGGTTATGATAGTCTGGCATTATGCATTCCATCAATATGAGAGAGGTTATTGATATTGCATGTGATTACTCGACTAGTAGAATATCCATGTGAATAATTATATGGAATTATTTCATTTTATTTTTTCCATATTATGCTGAATTTCATGTTTAAAAGGCTTTTGTTTTAGTTATACATTCCCTTAAATTTTTATACTTATTTATGAAAGTTTCCGCTATATTGTTATCCTTACTGGGCATTTGAGCTCACCCCTTTCTATTTTTTATTTATCCCAGGATGTGAAGAAGTATTTTATGAATGAACTGCAGGGACAGTATGAGGGGATAAGAGTGTGGACTATGGAGACTATATTGTTGTAGTTTTCATTTTATGATGTAATGTAATCTTTATGAATGTATCTAGTTATTCCAAGGATACTAAATTAATTGGTCTTTCAAGACTTGATCTTTCTTATGATCATGCCAACGTTATGTAATAATGCACCGAATCTAGGTAACTGGGGTTGGGGCATTACAATACCTATAATGGTGAGGTCCTAAATTTATTGGAATTTTACTAATAAATATTCATTTCTATAGGCCGGAGAGAAATTACTCACCGTGTAATGGTTGATGGATGTATGCCATGAAAGGCGAACTCAGTATTTGAATGGTTACATGTCGTGACCATGTCATAAATGACATGATTTTTTAAAAGGCTTGTTTTTTATATGAGGCAATGATTTTTATCCATATGTGGATTGTGGGGGTTACAAATCTTGTAACTAGGTTACACGCCATGTTACAACCCGTATACAGTTTTTAAAAATATCACACAACTGTTTTGTTTTTGTTTCTTCACCGGTTATTCATGACTCTAAACATAAGGATGTTCTAAGACTTTTCTTAGAGACTCATCCCCTTCTAGACCAATCCAATAGAGAATCAATATCCATTTTGGTTGTGGTGTATCTCTTCAAGTGGGTAACCTTTCAGTTCATTCATTAGTTTTGATCATGATATCAACATTGGGTGGCATCATTGGATCCGTTTATCTAAGGATTGTTATTTTTCTTGGTTTCATCCAAGATCTATTGTGTGATATCATTCCAGATGAATTTTCTTCCACTGGTCATAGAGTAGTGGAAATTCATCTTTTAGGTAAGTGGGTTTCATCTCTTTTTCAGACCATTTGTGTTTAGAAATAAATCAATCCTATAGTGTATGGATTGAATTCTTGGTTATCCATTGGTGCTGTTTGGTTTTATTGTTGGTGCATCTCATTGTGGGTGTGTGCGACCTAAGTTTTCTGGTAGGCGGTTCTATCTATATCCTATGATAAGGGATCTTATTGTTTTTCTTTAAAAAATGATTCATAATGAATGATTGTCATGATTGTTTTATGTTTGTTAAAAAGAATTTTCAATGAAAAATGGGATTTACATAGTTATTGAAAAATGTAATGGAAAAGGGTTATTTTAGAAACATTAAAATTGGTTTGGTATAGTTTTGAAATTGTTTTTCTTAGCATGGAAATAAATTGTGAAAATGTGAACATGGTTAAACTTGTGTACATAGGTGGAAGGTTTATCTGGAAGACATTATCCATTTTTTGTGATTATTAAGAAGGTTTGGGTTGAGGATTTCATCTATTTCCTTGGCTCTTTATTCTAGGAGAATGATATTGACATTTTATGGGGTTTACTCATGGGGAATTCATCTACTTCCTAGGCATATTATTCTCTGATCATAATTTGTGTCCTTGATTAATTATGGCATGAGTAGTCCGAAGCCTAGACCTATAATATTCCTTGGGGTTGTAATACCTTTGCTTTTGTTTATTTATTTCTTGTCTTTCAATGTAATCCTTGATATGCATGTTTATATTTCATAAAAATGATATGAAAAAATGTGCTTTGAAATTGATATACTTTATCTTGTTTAAAATTGTATAAAAATGGAAATGTTTACCATCTTTTATATAAAACAAAATTAATAAATATCATGCAATATTTTTATCTAAAATGAGAATACATGAATTTTATACAGAGGATTGTTATGGAACACCTAGGTGGAGTCCTACTGAGCATGTTAGCTCAATCCCAGTGCACCTCTTCAATAGTTCATAGACTATTGTTTTTATTCTAGTTTAGGGAAAGACATGGCACCACAATGATGTATTAAGGTTAATGTCAGCTAGTTGGGTTGCTAGTGGTGAGATAGAGGGATTTTGTCCATGAAATCATTTGGAGTGTCTGTTTGGATTGTGTCCCTTGTAGTTGGAATTTCTCATTAGAGTTTTTAGAAACTATCATTATCATCTGTTTTCACTATTTTCATATAGTTATTACATATATATCTTTTTCATATTTCATTTTACATTTTTGTACATATATGCTATGTGTTTGATCATGTTGGGTGAAATATTTCCCTATGTTGTGTTTTTTTATTCCCAGGTGCTTGTTTCCAGAACATGGGGATTAGGAACACATATTGGTTATGTAATGGAATGGTTTGGGTGATAGGTTTGAGGGAAACCCAGGTCATTTCACTACGTGACATCCTACTCAATGCATCTAATATAAAGTTTTTTTACCATGTGCATACATCATGTCGAATTAAAACATTTTCATATACTCCATCCATATGAGCTACCTTAAATTTAAATCACTTTGTGAGAAATCATGTTTCAAAATATTATTATCCATAAGAAATGTGAATTTATTTCTAAAAATATAATGATGAAAATTCATCAAATCATGGTTTATAATAGCCAATTTCAATTTTTTGTGCAGTTATTCTCATGAAATTATATCTACCATGAACCATAAGAAACAACTTGAACTCCATGCTCGATTAAACCTCCAAATATAGACCCCAATGGCTTTAAATAGACTACATATCCATGACTATATTCCAGAAATGGGAGGATAGGTGTTGATTTAAGTGTACACTTCATTTCCTGAAAGGATTCCTAAATTTTATCATTCTCTTAGAATAGAATAAATTTAATCATTTAGCATTCAATTTCTATGGTAAATCTGAGAAATTATTTACAAAACATCTATAGTATCCTGTTAATATACTGATACTGAACATGTTAAATAAATTCTTGGGTGGTTTCCAAGAGATAAAAAGTTCTATCATTTTATGATCCCTAGAAACAAAGTTTTCAAAAATTACATGGGAATGGATGAACACCTCTTCTATCTAGAAATCAATCTTCGATAACAAGGAATAATAATTATGATCCCATACTATACACAAAAATACTTCCAAGTGTACTTTATGATCTAATATTGTCTTAGAATATAGTAGTTTATCATCAACATACACCACAATAAAGGAATCATGATACCATCGAAAGATTAATTTCATCATTTATTTTAGGATGGATAGTAAATTCATAAGATTAAATCGCATAACAAAATAATCATAATTTACATATCTTCTTTAAAAACCAATCATTGTATTATCCTCATTCTGAACTGACAATTGGTGATATAAAGAATCTACGTAAATTTTATATAACCACTATGCTCCACTAAATTGATTAAATAAATCATTAATGCAAGGAAGAGGATACAGATTCTTTATCATTACTTGGATAATCATACAATAATCCATACAGAGTCTAATATTTCCATTCATATTCTTCAAAAATTGAACCATTGATTCCCATGGAGAAGTGCATGGTTGAATGAACCCTTTTCATTCATAAAATTTAAAATGAAAATTCCATTCCTTCTATTTTTTTGGTTCCATCATATAAGACAGATGTGAAATTAGATAGGTCTCTGTTAGGATATCCATCAGAACATTCACATATTTTTTGGGAGGAAAACATTGGAAAATATTGGGAATATGAGAAAAAAACAGGGAAATAATGTCTTCAAAACATATATTTCCAATATCATCCATATATTCCTTGGAAGGGACTGATAAATGAGAAGATATGGTTCCAACCACCAAATACTAAATTCCTCTACCTGTATTTACATACCGATCTCCTCTAAAGACATTATCAACATCATTCTGATATGTGGAACAATAATTTTGGGTATAATAGTTGATTTGATACATAAAAAATTTCAACTAATCTACTCCCAAAATCATGTCATAGACATATATCTAAAGAACATAAAAATCCAAAAAATACTCAACACCATCGATATTTATATAGAATTATATTCACATAGAAGATCAAGATTCTCCTTGGCCAAGATGAGTATGATGTCTCAAAACAAAAGGCACCATCTCAAAATAAAAACCTAGAAAATAAAGAACATTAGAAGTAATAAATGAATAGTATACACCCATTTAAAAAAAATAAACATATGTATTGGATTAAAATGAATCATGCATCTCACCATCAATGGAACTGATTTATAATCCATGATCACTTGGATCATATCCATATAATTTCATACTCACTACATTTTTCTCTTTGTTTCCTTGTTGATATTTCACTAGTTTAGGAGTAATGTTTTTTGGTGATCACCATGTCTCTCTCTATAATTATAATGAGATAATTTCTAGTGCCCTCATCTAGTTGATCCAAACAATGATTTAGAGTCATGAGTTGTGCCTCTTGAACTAATCATTATAGTACTACAAAAATAATGTTGAAGATAACCCATCTTATTGGGATTATGACATGATTTAGTTTATTTCATACAATATCCCTTCATATAGATGAACAAACCATATTTAAAACATCACAAATAACTTTTTAGTTGATTATAAATGATTAGTGATCCCATGGTATGATTTTGAGGTATCCCACAACTCTAGAAGCATGTGTCCCTCTTTCTATTATTCCAATAATTTTAGTTCCCACTTTTTACCATTCAAATAAACATGATCCATCATGACATATTTCTTCAGATATTCCTTTATTCCACCATCTTTATGTCAACCAAATCTATAATATTCATTAAACAATGCATAAAAATCATTGACCGAATGTCTGCACTATACCATGGTAAAAAAATTCATTCGTTGAGGGAAACAATTTCAGTGTATTCTAAGGGAAATAAGAATAAATTATTTATTTTTTCCACATACTATGTCACTATATGGTTATCTATAATTAAAATGAATAACTCTATTGTTCTATCTATTTTAGTTTTTAAAGATAGAATTATTTGTTAATTTTGTTTTAAAAATATGCAAATATCAATCCTTGTTCAAATTTAACATGAAGCTCTACCGCTCACTATTTTAATGCCAAATCCATAGATAGAATTTTCCATATTTACTTTCAACCATTATCATATCATAAATAACATTGATGAATTTATTTATCTAATTCAAAAAGAGTTATTATTTTTCCAGATTGTATTTCCTTATATTATGAGTGGATTATACTTTTTGAACTGAACTAAATGATCTACTTACTATGTTTCATCATTAATATTACCCTTATCTATTTCTTAAAAACCTTGTAAAATTATTTGGACCAATATTTTCATAACCTATGGATGAGGTGAAACCAAATTTTCAAAATATTCCTCGTGTTGATTTCAATGATCCCTACAATGTTCCATTCACTAAAACAGAAGAGAACACCATTTATTATCACTCATTAAAAAATGATGTCTTAGAAATTCCAATTTAAAATAACAAAATAGATCACAAAATACCTTTCCACAATTCAATCATTATTAACAAATAACAATTTTGGAAATACTACATATATTCTTTTCAAAACCATCCTTTTTACTCTATTCAATAATCAAAATTTTTTATTGATTTCATAAAATATTAAATATAAAATGAACAATAATTTAATATATGGAAGCCTTACTATCAATTAATGTCAATCAACGTTAATCACCTAAACTAATCAGGATGTGGTGACTCTACATCGAGTGGTGACTTAAAACACTCTTTTACCAAAAAAACATGGTAAAATGATATTCATCATAAAGAGTTTATTTAGATCTTTTTTGATTTGAATTTTAGGTTATAAATATCATAATCCTAACTAACATCTTAGGAGAAAGACTAATTGTATTTCATAATATAGTTCCAAATAAAACTAATAGCATTTCCTATGTCATGGACTGAATAAGAAGATACCATTTTTACCCAATTTAATGATCGACTGGCCAAGACTGATACCATTTATAACATATAAACACACCTCATTGGATGTATAATATTTTTAGGTTAAACTAGGACTAAGTAGATATCCCCAAGACACTAATGGATGGATATAAATTCCATGGTCCTCAAGAACATTTTTGGGAATGATTATACCTTTTAAAGATAAAACATCTAAACTACAAAGAAAATAACCAACCAAACCTCCATATAAATCATGATTACAAACATACAACTAAAAAATCAATAAAAAATATTATATTAAAAGTGAAAAAAGACATTGTAAAAGAAGACTAAAAGACCATAAGAATCGTAACTGCAAAGTGACGGAAACCCGAAACAACTAGTCTACTACAATCACTAACTCCACATACCATGCCTGTGGTGTTAAGAAGAGTCATTAACAAACTAACATACCTTTAATTTACCTATGTACTAATTGGAGAAATATGAAGATAAACAACCGTTACCAAGAATGTGGTGAGTCTAAATTGATAAGGTTTTCCCCAATGACTTCAAAACTCATTTCACTATAACAAATCTTATTCGCCAAATTTATATAATCATTTTAAAATAAGTTTGAAATAGTTATCACAAAAACATAATAATTTCTATTAAATAATTTTAAATGATAAACCCTTTTTAAAATAATTTTATATACCCATAAATAGGTATCCATAGAAACCATCAATTCCTAGGTGATAGTTCTATATTAATGATTGGTATCTCATCAATCCTCCATGTTTATATAAGGTTACCAATACTAGGTCCCCTAATAGAACATAACTGTTCCATGGGGTCACATATAGCTAAAATTAAGTCACACTATGTATAAAAAATAAGTATCAAAAAACTATACAAACCTTTATTTCATTAAATAATTTCAACAAAAAAATTCCTCACATAAAGAAATGATAATATTAATATTAAAATTTTAAAATTATAAATAAAGGAGTTTCATAAAATCCAACCAATTTTAAACAATTTATCAATGTGATAAAAAATCACAATTTCATTCAAGAATGGGTGAGATGATGGGTGTCATCCATGCTATTGATTTTGAGCATCAAAGAGGCTGGAGAAAGCTCTGGATTGAAAGTGATTCCACCACTATCGTCCAGGCCATTTGGAACGACATCACTCATCTTGCCTGGATGTTTACCACTCTTGGGATGAAGTGTCTGAACTTGCTTCACGGGATTGATTATATTTCTACTCATGCATACCGTGAAGCGAATGCTATTGCTGACGCCCTCACCAACAAAGGTATTAAACAAAACATGACTTGGATCGACACTCTTCCAGCTGACTTATTACCTCTCTTTGAGAGAGATTGTAAAAAAATCCCATATTTCCGATATTTTTAATCCTTTTTCTCTCTAATATATTGTGCTTTGGTCATTGAATGATGCATTACCTTAAAAAAACACTTTCATCCAACAATGACACATAGATTTCAAAAAACTATATTTTTTCAATAAAAATGAATCCATAAAATTCTAAATAAGATAGAGAAAATAGATAATATACTTACCTATAAAAAGTTGTAAAAATGATGAAAAAAACACTTAGATCTTGTAGATCCAATCAATAAACATGTTACCTTCATAGGATGGAAATAATATTTCATCCCAAAAACATAAAAAAACATAAATTTATCCACAAAAAACATGATTTATGGATTCAATAGAGATAATAACATTGGAAATATGATGAATGAGGATAAACAAGTACATAACTATGCATCTGGACATCCAACTCACTTTTTATCCACCTATGGATCACTTCTGGATCCATGGGGATCATATATAATGTCTTTGTAGAAAAAATAATCAGAGAACCTATGAGATTAGGGGAAAACTATGGTTAATGTTGTTAATTTTTATTATTTAATCATTTCTAATTTTCACAAATGTATGCCGCATGGTTATGCTACATGATTTAGAAAACTATGGGATAACCGTGTGGTGATGCTTTCTAAATCGAACCCTCACATGGTTGGATCACATGAATGCACAACCTATTTTTCAATGATACATATCCATCAATATTGAAATTCATGGTTTCTATTGGGAACTCAATTAATTTTGATATACCATTTTACAAATATACACCACCCTATACCTAAAATCTTCCCTGAAATTTTTTTTAGAGGTGGTGCATGATTTCCTTTAACTATAAAAAAATATTCCACCTATAGAAAAGACACTGAAGCATACCAAATCCCCTTTTATCCTCCTAAAACATAAACCTAGGATTATATGAATTCAATATAGATGAATAAATTTACATGTAATAGAAAAACATGTGTTCTATAAATGACATGGATATAGTTCATCCAAAAGGCCACCACATATCTCTGTGGACCCACCTAACTAATAAGACTTTGGCCAATCTATAGGACCACAAGGCCTTATAAATTTAATTGTAAGGGACAAAAGGGCTTCTTACCTCGTATATTCTTTGTGCCTAGCAATAAGGCCATTTTATCCCACCTATACATCAGGTTGGGCCTCATGTCTTTCACTTCCCAACCCTATGTATATGACTATCTTCATTATCATCACATGATACACATTATCCCCCTTTATTAGATAACTAAGACAAGTTGGAACACATTTCCCTTGTTAATTGTAGTTGAAAATCAATAGACAATACTTTCACACATAATAGTGAATAACACATATATGCACAAAACTCATACCACGCAGGAGTATGTTTATAAATATGAAGGCATTTAATCAAAATATAAATTGGTCATCATGGGTTGAAAAACAAAAACATTTGATAAATATATAAAAATGTAATCAAAATCCATACATCCACACATGAGATCGATATTATGGAAACATATTTTACAAGGCCCTTTATAGTAAGGAACTTCCAACCTCATTTGTGATAGTGATAACAATAATATTGTCATTTATCATTACCTAAGTAATGATATCAAACCAATGATTATTATAAATATTTCAAAATAAAATTTTTTATGATTATTTAATATTAATCCAATAATACAATAAAAAAGACATAGATAATTAGATTAATCCAAACCAATGAGGACCACCAAAGACATCGATTCAATAATTGAAAAATATGGAGATAATGATTCTCTAGATCCAACCAATTTTTAATATAAATATATGTCAATTTTCTATTATATCACATTATAATTTATTGATACTGCAAGGATATATTTCGTCTTTGACATCTATGATGAAAAGTGGTGATTTATATAAAATGTTAATAATGAATTAATAAAGGATTCTTATAGATAATTTTGAAGAGATAATTTATCTAATTACCATAAAATTGGAGTTTTATGGGAGATGAATCACCATGAAACAACCTTAGATTCCCTATGTTTGATATCCCAATGTCTATGAAAAATAAAAAAGGGATTTGGGGATATTTTGTTACCAAATAAAAATTCTTGGATTCATTTAATTATAATAAATTTTTTGTTTAACTATTTAAAAAATTGTGGGTGGACCTTGTGAGTCTCACAACCTATTTATGGAACCGACATGATTTAGTGAAACATATTAGTAAACCATGAGAGAAACATTCTCTTTCCTAGATATCGATTCATATGGTTTCATATAGATTTCTTCACAGTCATCTCTAACTATGAACCAAATGTGTTTCATTCAATATCCTTACCCATTAAGCTACATGGTTTGTTAGGGATAAACAAATAGTTTTCCTGAAACATTCTCAAATTCTTCACCCCTTATAGGTCACTAAAATATAAATAAGCACAAAATATCTACCCAAGAACTCACCTAAACAAATGAAAACTCAAACAAACATAAATAGAGGTATAATATAAATCAGAACACATATTAAAAAATATAATTCCGTTGTGATGGATTTTCTAATTAAGAGACCAAAAAGGGATCATTTTGGAATGAGAATATATCAGATAATATAGAGAGTTATTCCCTAGATTAAAATATAGTGATTATAATTTTGTTTTACATATAAATAATCATTATTCTTGGGTTTAAATAATTTCCAAAATAAATGAATTAGAATATAAGGAATAAAATTATAGATATTGAATCTATGGTATTTCTTATAATTAATTTTAAGGTAAAGGTTTTTTATAATTTATTTATGTTTTACTATTAATGTTTTAGAAGTTAATGTTTTACTACATTACATGAAATTTTATTCATATTGATTATTATCTTATCTTGTGATAATAATTTTTTTAGATCGTCAAAATAAATAGTTAATAAATTATGGTAGTTATTATATTTTGAATGTTTAGTTTCATGATTTAGGAATAAGAAAATTCTTCTTCTATATTTATCTTTAGAATAAAATATAGAAACTTATTGAAATAGTCAATCAATGGTAAAATTTTCACTTTGTTAGTAGAAAAAAAAATTATGTGTTCTCCCCATTTTCCCTAAATTAAATTAGAAGATAAATTTATTTTGTGAAAAAAATTCCTCAACTATGTACATATAGAAACTCATCCAACAATATAAATCTTATAAAGTTACACATGTTGTATGATGAATAATTATAAAATCTTTTTTATCCATACATAAGATTGTAGGGATGATATATTTGAGAAAATATATATTAGGTCATAGCATTATTACTAATAACATAATAAAAATTCATTTGTAAGTAATAATTGAAATTTTCTGCATATAATTGATTTAATTTCAGAAAAATTAAACAACCATGATTTTTAAATGTGTTTCCATTAAATAAATGATTTTTTTGAATAGAATATAACACAAAAAATATCATACTATTATTATTTGAGTCATATTAGAATAAAAAATTAGTATATATAAAATTAATAATCAATTATGATACATAAATTATATTATTCCCTTATCATTGTTTAAATTTAATGATTAGAAGAAAAATCAAAAACTGAAATGATTTAAATTATATAATGTTCAAAAGAATATTTTTTTAAAGAGTTTGAATATATTAAATAGATCCATTTTCAAATATGAATATGATATTAATTAATATTTTGATTTCTATTATAATATATTAACAATACATCAATTTTAAATTTATATAAAAAACGTTAATGTTGAGAATGATATCTATTCCATAAAAGTAGGCTTGCATGATATTTTGTTGTTTTTATTCCAAATAAAAATATATGGATTTTATACTATGATGTTGATGAATTTAACTTCATTTTTAAATTTAAATGAATCATTTACATAGGGTTATTTTTTTTGAAATTTTATTAAAAAAAGAATTTCTTTTAGTTCAATAGTTATAAATACTGATTTTAAAATCTTGTCACTTTTATGTAAATATAATTATATAAGAATTAATTGAATATTTTATAATCAATACTTTTTTTATAAATATATATATTTATATATATATATATATTTAATAATTACAATAATGAGTCTAAAAATGTTGTTCTGAATATATAAATCACTGTTTGACAACATGGAAATATAAGTAATGTTTTGTTCTAATTAAGGAATTATGTTTTATACTTTCCTTTAAATATGTAATTATAAGGTTATATTTGGTTTTATATTTACATTAAATTAGAATTACTCAACTTTTTCATTCATAATAAAATTAAATTTTTCAAGAATCAATTTAATACAGGATTCTAAATCTTACTATATAATCATAAACATATAAATCACATTTTTTTAGAAGAATAATAAATATATCCCAGAATAATACAGACCCTAGAAGTGTAATTGTTTATAATATTTATAAACTAGACATATAACCATAATATTTAGTGAATAATATTCAAAATTTCCCACATTATTTATCCCTAATATTACACTTCTTAGAAATACCCTATTTATAAAATTTCATCATAAAATTGGAAATCAAAACATAATAAAGGGTGATTTTAGATACTTATTAATGGTTTACATAATTTATATCAATAAATGATCATATGTTAGAATATGATAAGAGGTACGGTATGAGAATATGATGATAAAATATAAAAATAATTCCCAAAACATTAATAAAAAGTCAATGAATATTTATTTTTCATAAAAAAATATGTCATATGTGTTTATAATCATCAAAAATAATTCTTGAGGCATTATAACAAATTATAATCCTAAAACATAATATTTTTTCAAGCACATATGTATAAAAAATTTTCCATTATTCAATGATAACCTCCAATACTATCATTATTGGTTGAGATAACTCCCCATTCTACCATTTAATTGGTCATAATTCACTACTAAGACTAAAATAGTTGATAAAGATCCACACCGAACAAGGTGAACTCCAAATTACTTACTTTATTTTCTGATGAGATATCCATATTTTCCCAATGCCTTTTATGAATATATAATTTTAGGCCCACTTGTCACATAATTAAAACCAAAAATTTGTTTCCCAAAATATGATAAGATATTAATCATGATATTATATAATAATATCATAACCCATGGAAATGAAACAATTTTGGAAAACATTTCGTCATTTCAAAACCCATTCTAAATAAATGAGTATCTTAATGGTTTCATCATAACATAATTAACATGTGGGAACTAAACAAGATTCATAGAATCAAACTTATATCATAATATTTATAACCAATCCATAGAATGGAAGTGGATGGTATAGTAAGAGAATATCCGTATGGATAAATAAATATGCTTTCATTACATTTTGATAGTTGAAAATACCTTTAAAATTTCATTCGAAGCATTCACTGAAAACATGATAAAATTTTATTTCCTTATAATAAAATACAAACTAAAAATTATTATAAAAGTAATAGAATATGCATCATTGAAAATTAAAAAATAAACTTAAAATGGAATATTTAATGTGATGATTGGTCATTATTATTGGAAATACATTCTTATCACATCCGTAAAAGAAAAAAAGAATCCCATCTATACATTTGTAAAAAATCTGAAAAAATTTGTTTAGCAATGTTTTAGAAGGATTACTTATGAAAAACTACAAATAATTTAAAATTTATATAAAATAAAATATTTTAAGTATTTCCATTTTATCTTAAAATATTTATATAATTTTCTGAGGAGTATGTATATTGAAGAAAATTATTGACGACCATAACTGAAATATGGTCTACATTTTGATAGAATTTTTTTTTCAATCATTTTACAATCCAAAGAGATAAAAATGGTTCTAAAACATAAAAAATTAGAAATTAAAATTTAAGAATAAAATAAATGGGTTATAATGGTTATTATCCGTATAATTTCACTCATTCAAAATATTGCATATATAATCCAAAAAATAAATGATATTATAAAAGATACACTTAACTCATGTTCCAAAAATATTTATACATGTTAAAATATAATTTATTATTAATACATATTTTTTATAAAAATATTCCATATCCACATACATACCTATTTTACTACGTACCAGTCCTTTATAATTTTCTATTATCATTTTATTTACAATTTCATCTGTAAAAATTCATTCTAGATGAAATCTGGTCCATTTTCTGTGCCTGTTTTAGTTTGATTGTCCTAATACATGAATCATGGCCATGATTTGATCATATACAATATAATAATTTTGAAATAAATTTAAAATTACTTCATCAAATAAAATTTTATAATAATTCATATAAAATTGTGATAAAAAATGAATCACGTCGTTATATCGAGGTTGTTTTCCACACGTATGCGTGAGTAACATTATTACATTCCAAAATATAGAATGGTAATATGTTATATAAGATATTATAATTCAAAAAGTATAATTATTTCATAAATATAATATATAAATATTTAATATATCATATTAACTATCCATGAATTATTGTGATGGAAAATAAATCACATCACTATGTGGGGGTGTTAGTCCACAAATGGACACGAGAGATACTTTCAATACTTATTTGATAAAAAAGACACTGAAAATGATTTATCCATATATATAATTAAAATTAATAATATTAAATATATTTAAATCATTTTTATGGTGTACTTCATATATATAGAAGAGTTAACAGGGGAAATAAAATTAAACGTACTCGGTTACGATTTATACCTCTTCGTTTAGAAACCACTTTTGTCTTATAACTACAGGCTTCAATGAATGGTTTTCTATTAATACGATGACATCTTGGACATGGTGAATATATTTTAAATTTTTTAGGAATGTTCATGGATATTCTATATTACTTGTTGAGTGTTATATATAATGGATTACTGACTTCCTTTAATAATGGAGGGTGAATACACAATATTATATATATAAATGATTACGATATATTAATGTAATACAAATTTAAGGTGGATAAAAATTATATATATTCAAATATAAAAAGTATATGGTCAAAATCCCATCAAACAATCAAATTATAGTAATTTATTTTGTTATATTTTAAACCTTATCTCTTCGTTTAACCCCCTTTTAAGCATATTTTAACCTTAACTACAGTTATAAATTTTTACTATTTTTAATGTTCATTTTAAAAAAATATAGTTGAAATTATTTCATATGATTAATTATTGTGAATAAAATATTTAATCCACTTTACATTATTTAAATTCACTATGTGGAATAAATTCATTTAAGAAAAAAGCATTGAAACACAATAGAACTATTTTTGAAAAAATGCAATTTTAATCATAAAATTTAAATTCAAGATTACATTTAAGAACTATTAGATTAATGTAAATATCTTTCATAGAATAGACTATCTAAACATTTAATTAAATTCTTCAATAAATTGAGATTAATTTTATTTATTATTATAAAAATATATTGTGTGCATAAAAATTATTTTTTAGGGAAATATATCTTTTTACCTTCAAATGGTTGTATATTAATATCATTAAAAAATACTAATAAATTAATTTAAAAAATATATAATCATGTATTTTATTTATTATTTATTTATTACTATTAATTCCCTATAATACAATGTATTAGTGATAATATTCACCTTCTGTAATAATATTTCAATAGTATATTATAGATCCTTTTAACTTTGTGATACATGTGGTTAAATCATTAAATGAAATAAAATTTATTTAAAGGTAAATAAATTATAAACATTGGGGTGTTACATTGAAAAAACCTATAATAATTTCTCCCAAAAAATTTCATTACATTAATAAAAAATAATCATGGAAATTATAACTCCCCATAACATCAAATTACCACATAGCTTCATCAAATTTATGGTTTCACCCCAAAAAATTGACCAAGTGAGTGTTCTTATTTCGAAACACATTATATATTCAATATAAAATAACCATCAGTTGTTCCTCATAATATTTATCATTTTCATTTTGAATACCAATGAGTTTACTACATTTTAATTATCAATGGTTTTCATCCTTAGGAGAGATAAAAGGAATTCATCATGAATATGAGAGAGATTCAATAGAATAAACAAGAGATATAGAAAAATCATGACATGATATATAGTTTAAATGGGGTAAATTTTTCTTGGGATTATCTTTCCTTAGTTTATAAATACTACAAACTTCTTCCAAGGAGATACTCAGTGCAATACCTTATCACCAATATCCAACTCCAAATCTCAGTAATGACTATCAACATAATAATTAAATTTATATAGAGATTCATAGATGTGATAGTAAGTGAACATCATTTAAATTTACACATATAGGTTAGGTCCTAATGTATTATTTTCACCAACAACATTCTACCACAATTAATATTTTATCTTTCTACAAATGGGGGATTCATAATGGTCCATTTATATCCTTTATTGAATGATATTTTTATATGGAATTATACCAATGGAATTTATTGATTCCAAAAACCAATAAAATCAATAGAGTAAGATATTAATAAGACTTCAATTGCTGTAATTATCCAATAAAACTAAAAAATATTCTACAGATGATAAGTGTTATTGAAATTGAAAATTGTATCTAGATCATGATAAAGTGTACTCCTGAACATCAAGGTAAACCTAGGATGCTGATCATATACAACAAAATGTGGTACTTAATAAAATATTATCACTTCATTAAATTAAATCCATTAAATATAATCAAGAGAGAGATATTCATTGATAGAATTGAAATGAACTAATTTTATAAGGTGATATACTTAAAATCAAATATCACCATTCCCATTACATGTTTTTGTGATTTCGATGAAGGCTTATAGGGCAATATTTTCCCACAACCATTCCAATATAGTCAATGGGTTTATAGTAGTTTTGGAAATTCATCTCTCATCCATATCATGTTTACTTAAAAGTATTTTAGATAAAAACTCTTTAATATTGAATTTCATGTTATCCAATCATAAATACTATATTATATATCTATACATATTTCTACATCATAAGTGAATAAGGAATAATGAAAAATGAGCTTCAACAAATATCTCATTGTTTATGTTCAATATTTATGGGACACATACTTGGTTTTTGATCCATATCGTTCCATTATAACCATTGTTAAAATCAAGATAATTTATATCATTATTTTTCAATTTTATATCATGTTTTCACCTCTTTAATCTTTACATTGTTGTATAATTGAACAGTCATATTAGATAGATATGATCTATCAACAATCATAATTATTTTAAGATTCGTCATCTCTAAATCCATTATATATAGAAAAATTGAAATAACAATCATAGAAAAAGAAAAATATTCTATCAAAATCATAGAATCAGTAACCGTGTTCACATTCCCATGGGGAAGTTTATAGATTCATAAAAATATTTAATAATCTACAGCCACCTACTTTGTTGACTATTAAAATATTTCTATTTTAATATATATATATCATGATATTATGATCAATATATATATATATAACGTCTTTCTCTATAAAGATAATTTCATTAAATTATTATTACATGGATAACTACTTCCAAATCCAAGTAATGTGTCAGATAAATTTGCTCAAAATGTTTCATTTTTCATGAGGAAAAAACTATCACTATATAATTATACATAAGGAAGTGTCCAATCTATTCATCAATTAGTAACTAATGATCACAATAAATTTTTCCACTATAGTGTAGTGTAATCATAGGTTCACTAAAAAACCTTTTTTAAGGTCTTTAAAATTTTACTCACCTTCATATATCTAATGAAAAATTTCTCTCATTTGAGTCAATATGGTTATTGGATTAAATAACCCTGAGAAATCACTGATAATGTGTCTTTGGTATCCTAGATACCTAATACATCATTATATATCAGTTAACAATGTTGTCATAGGATATTTTTCAATGAATTAATTCATTGAAAGACCCTCTAATATACCCCCAATTACAATTATATAACCCAAAAGTGATATTTTTTCTCAAAAAACTATGACTTTATATATGTTTTATACAAAATATCTTTTTATATGGTCATTAGAAAAAAAATAAATTATTATTAATCATCTTCCATTCCCTTAGAATAATTAGTATATAATCTATAAAGACTTTCACAAACTAATCATTAGAAAATCTAAAGACTATATTCATTAAATATTTAAACATAATAAGAGAGTTGGTGTGTCTATTTGGGATAAATATAAATTCATAATGAACATAATTCATAAAAATGTTGTCCATGTTATATCCTTTTTAACAAAACTCAATTGATGATATATCAATTGAGTATAAATCTTGAAACAATATTGATATCAGTATAATTCATCAAATAGATCATCGATATGGGTAAGTATTTGTTTTTTCTTTATAGTGAACATTCTAAGATATCAACAATCAAGGAAAAGATGATTTGAACCATAATTATTCTTAATAAAAAATGGGTAAACCTCCTAAGGAAGCACTTGGGTGTGTGAATACCTTATCATTATTATCCTAGATTTTATTTTTTCTCTCCTAAAACACTTTAGGCAATATTATGTATGGAGTCATTAACATAGGTGGATCACTATGAATGTGTTCTATTGAAAATGCTACATATCGGTTCAAGATACGATAAATAATGTCTCCTAGAAATATTCTAAAGCAATATGAATTCATTTTATGATTAGATTCTCCCTAATGATTTGTGATAAATATCCCCTATAATTAGATAGTATTTACAAAAAACTAAATAAATAATAACCATTATAAGTTCACATTCAACGTCGAACAAAAAGGAAATCATGGGTTTATTCGGTAAATCAAATGTGATATCCCTATTATAAGATTTTAAAAGGGATATATGTATAGGGATGAAGTCAAATAAAAAAATAACATAAATTTAAAACAGAGGAAGAATAATAATATCATCATATGAAAAATGATATAAAATTAACATAACATCCCCAACCTATAATTATAGGATACATTTTCCTTATCCATATTGATCTACATCAATTATTGACAAAAAAAGGATATACATGATCTAGGTTATAGCCTATTTATTAGGGAATATACTTAAACAATTACCATAGTCTACACATATTGTACATTGATAAATATATTATACATTTAGATTTAAATTATTTCCCACCATCTAACTCTACAATTTCAATCAATAATTACTTGTTTTATTCCCTTCACAAATAAAAAATATTACAATTTGTGTTATGATTTTCTAGAGTTATTTTTACCACATTAACAATATATAAGGAGATTTGTGTCATTTACTCTATATTATTCATCAACTAAACTCCCATAAAACTCTATTTTCCTACTATTAGGTGCATTTAGAATCACATCCAAGTTGTGGTTAAGAAATTTAAATATTGAGATAGCTGGATGGGAATAATAAAATGGTTTAACTTTATTGAATCCATTTAATTTTGTTGTTTCAGGATTAAAATAATTAAACTATATATCAAATTTATAATTAATAGGATTCCTCAGGGTTATATCCATTTACTAAAGCTAAAAATAATATTATGTCTAACTATAATTATAGCGAGTAATCTTGTAATTTTAAAAAATAATTCATAGTCTGTCAAAATAATGACACCATATTATAATAAAAGGCACCTTAGGATTAACCAAAATCATTCATGGTTATCATCAATTTAAATCTATCAGAATATTTTGTCAAGAAATTGGGATTTAACCTCAGATTATTCCCTGTGAGTGTGTAGCTCGGTATTTAATCAAAGAACCATTCATCATGCACTTTTGATGATTGAGTTTGTAAAAACTCCACCAATTTCATTATTATTACCTATAGGGGTATCAATTACACAATGAGATCAATATTATAGTATCCAAACAAGGATATAATTTATAGGAAAAATAGAAAATATCTATATAAACAAAGTACCGAGATATTAAACAATACAAAGTCTTATCACTATTATATTAATCAATATTATATAATATTAATTTCCAAAAAATTACTAAATATTTCTCTAAAAATAATATATGATACCTTATTATTTTGTTCATATATATTCTATTATTTTAGATGAATATTCAATATTTCAAATTACAATACATTTTCTAATATCATAATAGTTTAGTGTCTTTAGAGATAATATAAATAATCATATTTTTTCATATAAGATCATAAATTACTCCCAAAATGTTATTGTCACATAAAATCATTATTAAGAATATCATAGTTAAAAAAATTAATCATAAAGTCTAAAAATGAAATATAATAAGGGGTGAGATCAAATGTTCCGTAAGGGTAAACATAACAGATTTAAATAAATTATCAAAAGTGAGAATATAATATTTGAGAGGGTATGTGAATATGAATATAACTTATGATAATAATACCCAATCAATCCAATATCATTAATCCTAAATCTTAGGAAACTTATTTTTCATAAAAAAGATAAATTTACCCAGTGTGAGTAATCATCAATAATCAAACATGATTAATGATAAAATATTATATATATATACGATATAAGTTCATGGAATACACATTAGCAAATAAAATCATATATTGAATCAAGAATTTCTAAAAAAACATGTTGTATTGGGTTTTTTCCCTCTTCTATAATTTATTTAAACAATGTTCAATCCCAATACTATCAATTTGGACAAAGTCACTTATTGAAACTAGTGCTCTTCACATTGTAGTCCATATTGTCTCATAGGATATCCATATTTAACTAATGAATTAGGGAGGTATATATTCTCGAACCACCAATCACATAATTAAAACTATATATATGTTTTCCCTAAGAATATGAAACATTTACCATCTCATTATTTAATAAAACCATAAAAGGAAAAGGATTTTACAAAAATTTCATCATTACATCATAACATATCCCATAAAACCGAACCAGGTTCCTTAAAGGTTTCATTATAACATAATTTTACCGTGGTAAAGAATTTTTTTTAATAGAATCATCATTAAATTATTATCATACAAATACATCCATATAAATAAAGTGGATAGTAACATAATATCATATCTCCCGTGAAGTATAATAATAATTTAATGATATTAAATTATTTATAAAATAAGGATAAAATTTCATTCAAACCATTCATTAAAAAGGCGCGAAAATATGATTTTATTTTGAGAATATTATCGCTAAATATTCCTAAAATATTGAGAAAAAAGTTTTATTTTAAAATTATATATTAAACATTCAAAGGAAACATTAATTCAAGGAATGTTCATTAATGTGAGAAAATCTATTCATACGGTATATGTTAAAAAAAATTATTTCCACACTTTTATAATAATTCAAAAATGACATCATCCAAAATAATTTATAAATATTAAATTTTAATAATATCATAATATTTAAAAAGCTAGTGAAAAAGCCCCATTTAGAAAATTTCATGTCTAGTTAAGGACTTTTGTGGAACAATTTTTATGTGTATTGATATAAAAGAAAATGTTGATCAACCAAATAGAAAATCTGGTTGTATTTTATTAAAAAAATTTATTGATCATTTTATAGACTAAAGATTTGAAAATGGTAACAATATATGAAAAATATAAAATAAAAATAGGATAAGTAAATAGATTTTGGTCAATGTTTGTGATACATGTAATTTCACTTGGTGTAAAATTATCATTGACAATTCAAAATGGAAATGAGATTGTAGTAGAATCCCCAACATAATGTTCTTTATTAAATAACACCCATTCAAATACCCTTTATAATAAATATATATTTATTACAAATATTTTCTTGAACCATATAAATTCATAACATTATATGATTCTTTTCTTTATAATTTCCAATAATCCTTCTCATAATAATTTATTCATTAAATTATTCCTTCGTGTAAAAATAACGTCTTTTCTATGAATGATTTAGTTTTATAGTTCTGATACAGTCACCATGTTTTTAGATTCATTATATTTGTAATATTAATCATTAAATAATTATCATATTTATACATCATATAAACTTATATATATATTCATATAAAGTTGTGATATAATACAAAACACATTACAATGTTGAGGTGACTGTCCACTAGTATTCTTAAGGGACATTATCATTTTACAGAAATGAAAAGGTAAGATGAAATATAATATTATATAGTTACAAAAGAATAATTATTCTTTAATATAATATATTTAATAATTAAATCAATCATATTAACCAATAATGAAGGATGTTGATAGAAAATAAATCATATTTTTTTTGTAGAGGTGGTAGTCCAAACGTTTAATGAGTGATAAATTAATTTCCCATTATATTGAAAAGAGGTGGAAAAATATTTTTTCATCACCATAATTAAAATTATGTATAATAAATATAATTAATGAAATATTTTATAATTGATACCATATATTTATTGGAGGTAATAGATGAAATAATATTAAAAGAACTCGGTTAACTGTTATACCTCATCATTTAAAAGCCTCATTTAGAATACACGTTAAGCATTGAATGGATCATATTGAAATAAAAAAAACCTATATGATGTGGTGAGAGATTTTTTATGTTATTAGTGATGAAATGTTTACATCAAAAACGCTTGTGATGTTCATTGATGTGAGGGGAGGTGTTATCATTTCATAAGGGACGGAGAGGACATCCATTAAATTTTTTAAAAGGAAATAATATAGTAATTTATTATTCATGTTAGGTGGCTAAAAGTTTAAAAATATTAAATGAGAATAATTATAATGTTTAAATCCCATCAACCAATCAAATTATATTTTTTGTTATGTTATATTTTCATCATTTTCTCTTTGGTTAACCCTTAGTAAACTGATTTTAATCTTAATGATAGAAAATAAAATTCACTATTTTTACTCTTTATTGTGGACAAATAAAAAATTGACATTATTAAATAATTTATTCTCTAAAATCAATATAGATTTTACAATTTAAATGATTCAATTTTTTGAAGGGGTTGAAATTCATTTTTAAATTACTATGAAAAACACAACAAAAGTGTTTTAATCCAAATGCATTATTATGCGTAAAATTGATTTTTCCTTTATTCTATTACATGTAAATATTATTAGATGAATATTAAAATAATTTTTAAGTATATAATATAAATATTTAATTAAAATAATTTACCTTTATATATTAATTAAATTTTTTATGAAAAAATAAATTTTCCTTATATATAAATATATTTTTACCTTGAAATAATTTTATTTTGGATTCCATACAATTAGAAAAAAATGATTTTATTTTATAAGTAGGTAAATAATAACATTTTATAATTTATTTAGTCTTATTCACACTTTCCAACCCAATGGCTACTCTATACATGACACATTAAATTATAATATTTTCATATTATATAACTGTTCATTTAAGATGACGTTGAGTATAAATAAACATATAAAAGAAATAAAACATATTCAATGATATATATATATAATTAATATTTGGTGTTAATAATTTTTTATAAATTCTATTTTATTCTTAAATATATATTTTTCTACAATACCGTATATCATTGTGTATTGTGTTCATATATTAGAAATAAAATTTAACACCTCTAGGAATGTATTCTTATAAATTCTATTCAATAATTGGATTCCAAATATTCAAATTATAAAATAATTACCATCTATTTATTAGTCATATTTAATAGTTACCATGTTTAAAAAAATTATTCATAATTGAAAGGGTTAAAATCGATAAAGAAGGTTTAAAAATGAAAGATAAGACTTAAAAATGTTCATAAAAAATTTATAAATTTAATTAGATGATTGAATACGAACAATAGATTATTGTATCATAAAAATTATGATATATTGGAGGCACTATTTAGGAATTAGGATTTTATTATATTTAAATGTTCTTAATATTAATAGGATTTCCACCTCCATCACTTATAAAATGTATTATCCTTTTCTCACTTCTTTATACCAGATAAGAATCCTAGAAAACCCATGATAATAAAAATAACCTCCCGAAACTGTTATATATATCCCAGAGGATTGGGTCATACCAAAATATCCATAAGGATGTTTTATGGTACTTTTAAATAATTTTTTGGTAGTAATATTAATATGATATTACCTAGATCATTCCAGATTTTGTCTCCTTAAACAACCTCCAAATCATCTATAACAATTTTAACAAAATTTTATAAGTATATTTAATATAAATAATTATTTTAATGTTAATAGTAAAACTATTTATTATCTCATTTCCATACCATGGGAAATATAAATATATTATATGTGTACATGTGGAAGACTGTATCCATGAGGTAATGTGTTTTATTTATCATCATCACCTCACATGCCTGGTTATATATATAATTAACATATATATACACACAATATTAAATAAATTATAATTATTCACAGTGATATGATATTATTTACTTTCTAACACTCCTATGTATTGAATAATGTGAATGTTAGTCATGATTATTCATGGACTACCAGCTTAATGGATGATGCATTTCATTATTTATTACCATGTCCCGAGGCACAAAATAATAAATAACATAATTAATATATTTAATAAACATATTATTATTATTATTATACTATAAATGTAACTGTTTTCCAAAATATATTCATTCCATCCATTATAAGTTGGAAAAATTGTTCATGACTATGTATGGATTACTCCCTCAATGAATCACGAATATCATTTTTCATAACCACCATATATATATGGTTATAAATTCGCATTTTATATATAGATATTTAATTGATAAAATTATTAATATTTTTCGGGCATAAAATAATAAAAAAGGTGAAATTTGAAATATCCTGTATTTTTTGAAGAAGGATATTGTATTCAATATCATATATGACAAGCAACACCTAGCTCAAATGAACTATAAAATATTCATTTTTAAATTTCACAATTATAACATTAATATTGAATTGGGGGGTGGGTATGGATAATATTAACCTAGTTTTATATTTTATTTTTTAAGTTAATACCCAATAATAATTTATTGATTAACTGCTAGTAAATAATTAGTAATTTTTTTTGAAAATTCAGTTTAGTCATGAAAAATATGTTTTCATAAAAAACAGTTTTTATTTATCATACTAATAAAATAATAAAATTAATATATGGAACATTTAGTTGTTTTATTTTATAAAAATCAAATAATCTTTTAAATATTCATATCAATATGATCTTATAGAGAAAATTTATGAATTTTATTGAATGATTGGTTTTTCAACAAATAGTAAAAATACTAATTTTTATTGAAAATATGATTTTTTTAATGTAATTATAAAATAATATTCTAAATTTGATCAGTTTTAAAAATTTATTATTTCCTTTGAATTTAAAATAGTATAATTATAGATTTTAAATTAATTTTATAATTGATTTTATTATAAAAATAATTTATACTTATATTTGGAAATTTTTAGAAAAATTGATTTTCATCACATTTTTCAGGATTATTTTTCTATTGAATCCCACTAATTATGTAATTTAAATAATGAAAAAAATATTCAATATTTATAATAAAGGATTAAAAATTATTTAAATATTTCACTTTTACTTCTGGAAATTATTAAACGTAACTTAATTAATTTTTGTTACCACTTCAAGGGTAGATATGGTAATTAATTTTAAAAATAAAATGATTTTAATTTACAAATGACACTAATAATTTATTTAATATTATTGAATGAGTATATCTCTTCTACAAGGATTCAAAAGTCAAATATATGACCATTTTGATTCCATTTTTCCATGATTTTTAACTTGTTTATATTGAAGTGAATATTGATAAAAAATGTCACAATCTAGTCTTTAATTAATATAATATTTTTAATATAGGGATAAAAAAATGATATTTTTAGTTTTACTTATTCACTAGAAATATAAATGAATTTTATCAGTTTTTTTTGTATTTATAAGTTTTAGTATGAAAATAATTACCTTAAAAGAGTACACAATGTTGATCTAGTAATTATCAAATTAATAAAAAAAAATAAAATAAATGATATTACAAATATTAAAAATAATATAATTTAAAATAAATAATTTTATATAATTATTTTGGATGAAAATAAAATTTTTTGTAAGTTTAATTGTTTAAAGTATAGTTTAATTGGTTTCATGATGTTATTAGATTCAAAGTAAATGAATTGATAAAAAATTGATAATAATGATATTTTATAAAAAAAGTATATGTTATAAAATGATTAAAAATTTCCTAAAAATCCCAAAAATATCCATGTTATTGGTATATGGTTTTTAAAATAAATTTTAGTCTATTTTAAGTATTTTTTCCATTTATGGAAACTATATTCACCCCTATTGAGTAAATTCATCATTATTATAGTAATTTGAAAAAAGGTATAAAGTGGGTTAAAAACGATAATGGTAATAAAATTATCTAAACATGTCTAACTTTTATTTTTATATATTATTTATACATATCTTAATCGTATTACTATATCTCATCATTTTTTATCCATTTTAACAAGAAAATTATTTTAAATTAATTTCATATTTTAATAAATTCCAAGAGTACCCCTCCCCACTTATATAAAAGGGAACATGTTCTTCCCATTTCATCAAAATTCATGAAATATTTCCTTCATGCATGATATACATAATTCACTTCCTTATAACAGTCACCACTTCTTTTATACCTTATTTAGAGAAGAATTATCATTGTAGAGGTTTGAAGGTATATAAAAATTAGGTTTTTTGAAGAGGTGGTACAATTCAAAGATGAGAATACTTATATTATTTCTTCTTAAACCTATTTAAAATCCACCATAAAAATGATGATATTATAACTTTAGTATCTAAAATATAATTATATGTTATTTTTCCAATAGAATAACCTACATCAGTCTCCAAACTCCATCAAATGGGAAAGGAATCCATCTGTTCATGTGTACGGTTGATTAATGCCTCATATACCAATGTCATACATTTTCCATTACCACATATCATGGATGATTATAATGATGGAAATAATGTGTATTTATCAACATATGATATTTATGACATATTTATCATTATGGAAAGATAATATTTGTAACGACCCGACCCCAGTTGCCCAGAGTCAGTGCATTATTACATAACTTTGGCATGATCACAAAAGATCAAGTCTTGAAAGACTGATTAGTTTAGTAGCCTTGGAAACACAAGATACATTCATAAAGTTTACATTACATAATAAAATGAAAACTACAACAATATAGTCTCCATAGTCCACACTCTTATCCCCTCATATTATCCATGCATGTCATTCATATAATACTTCTTCACATCCTGGGAAAATAAAACATATAAAGGGGTGAGCTCAGATGCTCAGTAAGGATAACAATATAGAAGAATCTTTCATAATTAATCATAAACATTTAAGGCAATGTATAACTAAAAAAAATCCTTTTAAACTTTAACTTCATCATAATATACCAATGATAAAATGAAATAATTCCATTTACATATTCAAATGGATATTCTACTAGTCGAATAATCACATGCAATATCGATAACCACTTTCGTAATGATGGAAGGCATAATTCCAGACTATCATAACCACATAGCCAATGCCTCGTTCGAAGACTACAAATAATATTTTGTCAAGGCCTTGTGCCAAGACACTAGTTTGTCTCATGAGACCTACTGATGCATCAAGGAGCTATACCGGGCTCCACCAGTCCCTTATTAAGTCCAATGCATTCCTCATATGAACAGGTTTAAACATAACATAAATATTCCTATTAAAACTAACATACGAAATGTCAATACTTTCTCTATAAACCATGCATGGTATAAAAATAGCACATCCACAGTCAAAAAAATCACAGCCTTCAATACTATATGGAAGTTTTGTATCATAATGAATTAACTTCAAATAAGCTTAAAATCCATCAAAGGATGTTGACATAGATGAAATCAAAACTATTTGAGAAAAATATCTCATTTTTTGAAATCATTTAAAAGTCACATAATTATAAAATAAAACATTTACTTTGAAAATTTTCTTATAATATTTTAAGGGAAGATTTGAATATTTTATAACGGCAGAAAATAGCCGCACCTTCCGTATAAGTTAAAAAAGACATTCTTACCTTAATTCTATGGAAAAGGTTAAAAAGGACCTTGTTTGGAAATTGACGGAAATATTCCTTTATAAACCTCTTATAAAAATTCAAACAAGGGTATAAATGACATAAAACCATATTATAATAAATAGTAAAAATGATTTAGAATACATTTTTAAGAAACATGGATGTGGATGATAAAGAAGTCCAAGTAGATTATTACGTATAAACAACCTCAGATAATGAAGAGATTTTGAAATAAAACCATACCTTGTACTTTTCCTTTTTTGGGGGTAGGTTATCCTCCTGTATAATGGTGAAATAATTTTTGTTAAATTATACAAGAATCTTATACATTAATATGATATCATATATGGTCTTTTAAAATTTCTTTGTTAATAATATCTTAATATTATTGTCGTTTCAGGTGTTAAATTACTCATTTTTTATATGTTTTGTTACATAATCCATGTTTGTTACAGATGGGTTGTATATTATACATATCCATAATGATATTATGTCCTTAAACATTATTATTAATCATCAAATGAGAAATAGATATGAATGGATACGATGGGGAATGAATCTCATTGCGTTCGTCGAGACGGTACTCCATACGTATACACGAGCAACAATATAATTCTTTATTTATTAAAATAATATCATATTAACAGAATAATAATCATGTTATATTTATTATTTACATGAATTAATAATCATTATTATACCCATCCAAATAATAATGTTTTGAATAACTATTACACCACGACGTGGAGACGGTAATCCGTACGTACACACTTATGGTGACATGTTATTCAACGGATGGATAGAATACTAAAATATGGTCATAACATGCTTATAATAACATAATTGAATATATAATATAATGGAGTTATTATTTTATAATGATAATAATAAATAAAGAAGAAGTGGAAGAAGAAAGGAACTTGAAAGATGGTGGTGAAAACATTACCTCTTCATCATGTTCTTCCTTTTGATTTGATCAAAAGGGATCCATAGGTTGGTTTTTTGATCAAAATAAGGCCTCTAGGTTGTAGTGAGGGAAGTTTAGAGAGTATTTGGGCTGGTCATGGCCGATCCAAAAGGCTTTGAAATTGTGAATAATTGGTTATAGTTGGTGTCCTTTTACAAGGGGGAGGAGGGGCACCTTAGGAAAATCTAGAAATATTATTTTATTATAAATTCATATTTGGTTTGTAATGGATCAAAAGTAGATTATATAATTTTTAAGTTGGGAATAGGTCAATAAACACTCAAACAATAGAATATAGACAGGTTTGGGTCATTATATTAACCTTATGTTTTAGTTTTAACTCTTATTTAATTAGTTTGACACTTATCATGTCACATTGTAATTTTATATTATATAGTTAATAAATTTACTATATACCTCCAAGAGTCCCACGATATGTCCATTAATGATACACCTATGATGATATAAGTTTATTTACTGAACATTAAATTTTTAGGAATTTAATATAAATAAATAATATAATAATTTTTTTAAAAATCTCTTTTATGTCAATTTTGACACTATTCAATAATTGATTTTTGTTAAAGTCTTATAAACATTATTAATTCAAACCAAATTCATTTAAGAAATATTATAATGTCATAGTAAGTAATAAAATTCATTTATGTCATCAAAACTTTCAAATTATATTAATTTTAACATTTATAATACCAATTATTTGATTCTTTCATTAATAAAGAAAATACTGCATCATTATTGTGTCATAAATAATATTAATAATTAAATTTATAAAAATTATAAATAAAATACCGTTATGTAAGAAATCATTTTAAATTTCTAATGAATATTTCTAGACCAAAATTGAACATATATAACTCTATGTAAAAATTGTTTTTTCTAAAAGATATATGCTTATGTCATTTTTGTATTTATTTTAACTTAATTAAAATAAAGTGTCATTATCACTTACAAGTGGCTCCATGGGGTCCCAAAATCAACCTAAAGATGCCAATGGTCGGACATGTATCAACCAAAAAGGTTATAACACGTTTTAGGATAATTTTTTATTATAATAATATTATTTTTTACCCTTATTTACCACATTTACCCTTTAACCATGGTAAATAAAATTTTTACAGAAGTAATTATTCAAAATGTCTAAAAATAAAAATTACCAATTTAAAATATTTGGAAATTCTGATTCCAAATATGGAATCCATTTTTCCAAATTCAAAACACAGAAGTTGAAGAAATTAAATTAAAATTAATTCATGCCGTTCAAACAAAAAGCGTGTTTTTAAGAGATAATAACTATCAAAAGATTGACTTTTGTTCATGTCCGGTTTAATTGTGAAATTATGTCCAATGACCAAAATTGTATTAAATTGTAAAAATATATTCTAAATATACTTTAAAACCACTCAAATTCAAAATTTATCACTATTAATTATTTCGATTAAAAAAGTTGTTTTTAATTAAAATTTAGTAATTTTCATTATTCATCAAAATATAAATGTTATCCGAAAAGTTCCAAAATTTTCTCCGAGGCTAATTTTGATATTGCGAAACCAAAAATTAAGTCAATTTTGAGAGATAAAATTTATTAAATTTAAAAAAGTGTGTATTACTATTCATAACTGCTAGTTTGATTTGTTGTGGTGTGTGTGTTAGAACTCGAAGTTGCGTACAACACACGAAACAATATTATTCAAAGAAAAGCATATCGTAGAAGCTTGGGGTGTTACATTGTCACGACCCATCCTCGGGGCCCATGCCGTGACTACCCCAAACCCGCATTCCATAGGCCAGGGGATGGCGACTAGCACCAAGGCGTAAATCCTGATAAAAAGGGAAGGCATTGCCTTCGTAATGTAAACAAGCACCACAGAGTAAGCAAGAGGAAGAAGTAAACACTGAGTAAAAGATTGTATAACAGTAAGTGCAGAAAGGTAAAGGGGGCCGGAAATACATGCCCAACTGTAAAGTACAACTGAAAGGGGGAAAACAACAACTGAAAAGAAAAGCCGCCGCGTCGAGCCGTCCTCTGGAAGTCCCACCTGAAGGGTGAGTAAAGATAGCCTCCACTGCTCCTCGGTCTAGCCGTCCGCTCCGAGTACACCCCGCCCAGTGGTCCACCTCCAGGAATCATCCTGCTCCGCAAGCCTCCACCACAATCAGCGCTGTCCGTCGTCTACAACCAACACAATGTAGTGCGGGCATAGCCCGTGTAGGGGTGAGTATAAGCTACTCAGTAGGGACCCCGAGACCCCAGAAGGTCTCCCGAAATCCACGCAGGATAAACCACAAAGGGATAAGATACAATCACAATGTAACATCCGACACTACTTAGGTATATGCCCATACATATACCTAAGTCGTCAATTCCCATTCGGCTCCAACATCCGAGCCCAAGCACAACCCAGTCCACACAGGAAAGAAAAATGTAAACCCACACAGGATTGCACAACACAATCTACGAAGGAGAGAAAAGGTAATCCACATAGGATAGATCAACACAATCCACAAAGGAAAGTAACACAGGATTCATCTCACACAGGTATACTTCTTCAAATGACGATAGAGATGATCAGATATACCCACTGATTCATCTAAGCCATCGGACCCATGAAGGATCGGTAGGTACGAACCCCCGCAATGACCTACACAGGATCGATCAGGAAGTCGAAACCAAAGCTATTGGGAAACTCCTTCTCCATCAAGTACAGTGGTTATGCCACTACAACCAAGCGCTTCACTCTTACCTTGGACTGCTGTAGTACTCCACCTATCGGGTACTGTGGGCCTACTGCTACAACCAAGCGCTCCACCGTCGTGGGTCTACTGCTACAACCAAGCGCTCCCCTATGACACTACAACCAAGCACACCTCTTTCGTGGGTCTTCCGCTACAACAAAGCGCACCTCTGTCGTGGGTCTGCCGCTATAACCAAGCGCTCCCCTGTCCCGCTACAACCAAGCGCACCTCTTTCGTGGGTCTGCCGCTACAACCAAGCGGTCCCTTGTGCCCCTACAATCAAGCGCACCTATGTGCCGCTATCCGTAACACACCGAGTCATTCGATCAGCAGTCGTCAAGTCTCAACCGTCTCTAGGGTTTCCGCACACAGCATGCTCATTCCTGGAGGGTCCACTCCACGAGCTAAGAGGTCGATGCATCAACTGAAATTTAGTCCGGAGCTGATGTATCCCAAGATGTACTGTAGTGGTCACTGCCGAAAACACGGAGGATTCCCGTACTGTTTTCATCATCGTCACAGTCGAATCCACCGAGGATCACTGTACAGTCGTTGTTGAAGTCGCAGCCAGCACTAGGGTTCCCGCACACAGCAAGCTCATTCGGGAGGGTCCGCTCCACGAGCCGAGAGGCTGATACATCAACTAACACAAGGTCCAGAGTTGATGTATCCAAAAGTTCTGTACCGTCAACAGGAACTCAATGTCGCAGACGGTGCATCAATCAGACGCCCAGTCTGAGAGATATTGGCTTTTTCGTCTCAGGGTCCCGTTTGGGTTTTAAGGCAAAACCAACCCGACCATACTCCACCTACATCCAAACCTATGGAAGAGTGATCCAAAAGATCCGTCTCACTTAGAAGAATCCACCAAAGTCGACGGCACGTCAATCGGACGTCCGAAACTCAAGATATGAGTGTTTCCGCTCCAAAGGCCCGATTGGTTTCGTGTACGAACCAACCCGACCGAACTCAAAGTATTCCGAAACCTTGAGTGTAATATACCGAAACGACCGTCACGATCCAAGGATTGCATCACCGCTGACGGCGCATCGTTCGGAGGCCCGTAGCTCACGTTACGAGCACAATACCGAAAACGGTCCGAAGACGGGGGTCTGGGCCCGGGCCGACCCGGGCCGACCCCCCACCTGGGTCGGCCGAACCGGGTCGACCCGACCCGGTCCTACCCGGCTGGACCCGGTCTGGTCCGGCCAGGGTACGGCGCGGCCCTGTCGGCAGGGCCGGCTCAGCTCGGCTGAGCGACCGAGCGAGGCAGCCGCGGGGCGCCACCCCCGCGGAAAGATGGTGCCGCGGCCCTCGAGCGGCCGCGCTGGACTTCAGCGGATGTGGCTTTGGCTGCGTCCCATACGTATGAGCCGGACCTGCGCGACTACGGGTCCGCTGGCCACCGTCGGCGCCGCCGCGCCGGTGGCCCACGCCGCCGGTAGCATCCACGGGCCCCCGGAGTTGCTCGGGTGGTCCGTTTTCCTTCTCGTCTGCGCCGCTGTTCCTCCCGGGTTCCGTTCGTCATTGCGGGATCATTAAATCGCCTCTGCATCACATTTTGTGGTCTCCCTCCAAATCCGCAAAACAAGGAAGAACAGCGGAGGGTTGTCAGGCCGTGTTTGTTTGGCCTGCACCCTCAGCATTAGGTGATAACAATCGAGAGAAATAAACAACATATCAAAAAACAATTTTATTAAATTAAAATTGTTCTTATGAAACCGGGTTCTTTATTTTTAAAAGAAATGATCACGGGAATATAAATTATTTCACAACAAACCCCTACCTCGTCAAGTCGTCGCACACGCGTTCTTCGCGGAATTGACGGTCGCGGAACAAGTGGAGTGTCGCGTCGCGGAAGGGTGTCGCGTCGCCGTGGAAGGGCGTCGCTTCGACGATCTCCGAGGATCAAGAAACAACAGATTTAATTTTAATAATTAAATCCATATTGAAGTTATAATCCACAAAGGAATTTAAAGGACCGCAATCCCCTACCTTGTCATTGTCGATCGAAGGTTGTCGCGGGGCTGAATCGTCACGGAAGAAGCATCGCGGAGGGGGAATCGCCGGCGTCACGGTACACGGCGTCGTGTCGTTGATCTCCACGGGTTCGGCGTTCTTTGTCGGAGGTCAGAGTTCTTCGCGTTATTCGCGTTATTCGTGTTTTTCGCGATCTTCGCGTAGGAGGATGAAGGATTTCTGTTCTGTCAAATCCTCTCAACAAAAAATCTCAACAAGCCATGCTTTTGTCTTATTTTATTATTACGCCAACAGTTTGTAAACAGGTTAATAAATGATTAAATTAATTCATAGAATTAATTTTTAATGAATTTAACCACCCAATTAAATGGTGTGTTAATAATTTAAGAAAACGCGTCAGTTGACTTTCATAAAGACGGGTTTTTGCTGGTGCGTTACTTAGCGGAAAAGAAACGGTGGGGCTCGTGCGGGCACCACATTACAAATATCCTACCGAGAGGGTAGGATATTTTTGGATAACACCCTATCCACATAAACTCAGCTTAAACAACTTTAAGTGGTCTTTAAGCGGATTTAAGTGAAATAAAAATAAAATTATCGTATAACTTTATTTTATTTCATAACTTAAAACCCAAAAATTAAAAACCACAACCGAGAAAACGCAACTCCGGAAGAGGAGTTTCTAAGAAAATACCAGAGCTGCGATTCCATCGGTGCCCTCGAAATTCGATTTCGGGCACCGGTTCAAAAGTTAGAAAAACCTGCTCGTCCGTTCACTAAACGTACCCGGCCCGAACTTCGGAAAGTGATCACGGGCACACCGGGCCTCGGAATCAGGTGCCGTCAGAAGCTGCTTTCTTGTAAAATTCCAAAGAAAATTAAGAAAAAAATTTCCTTGATATTTACGGGTCTCTATATTACTCCCACCGCAGGGCATTACGTCCCCGTAAAGCTTCACCACAAACTTAGGGATACAAAGGCGGTACTGATTACGCATCTGAGCCTCCCGCTCCAAAGTGATCTCTTGGAGGTTTCCGAGCTGCCATCTGAAGAGCACTAGAGGAATCAATCGTCCATGTAGGACCCGCTCCTGTCGATCCTCGATCTCCACTGGGACCCCCGCAAAAGTCGTCCCATCATCAAAGACCAGCTCTCCATGGTCAAAGATTTTCATCGGGTCATGCACGTATCTCCTCTGCTGAGATACATGGAAAACGTCCTGCACCTAGTGCAACTGAGGTGGTAGAGCCAGGCGATAATCCACCTCGTCAATCCTGCTGAGGACATGGAAGGGTCCGATTAAGCGTGGAGACAATTTTCCTCCTTGGCCAAATCTCTGTAATCCTTGTCGAGGTGAGACACGCAAGAAGGCATGGTCTCCATCCTCAAAATCTAGTGGCATCCGCCTCCTATCAGCATAATACTTATGCCAGCTCTGAGCTGTCCTCATCCACTCCTGGATGATTTGGACTTTCTCTGTCGTGGCCTGGACCATCTCCAGCCCCACAAGTGCTTCTAAGATTTCTTCTTTTCCAATAAGAGAAATCTGGTCTCATCCCTTTGATGAACCAATTCTTTTGCCTAATACAGTCAATCCCGACATGGATGTTACTAATCCATACCAAGGATGACGACGTAAGGCCTCGATGCTACTACCAAGAGATCCAACCGTTACTCTCGCCTCCAAGGGTTGAGTCACATTGTAGGCATCAGTGTGTGGTAATTGGGACTCCTCCTGTAGATGTCACACAAGTGAGGGTCAAGTAAACAGTCTAAACGGGATCCTCTTAGTAACAACACAAAAGAGGACAGGAATGAAAACATCACAAAGGTAAGCGTATTTTACTATTGTAGCTCACAATACAAAGACACTACACAACATCAACAAGGAAGTAGAATTACAATGGACGTATCCACTAGTTCTGCTCCTGTCCATCTGCTCCCAGAGCTCCATGATCGTAGGACTCAGCTGCCTGAAGCTGAGCTCTCTCATGTCCTCCTGTCCCCTGCGGTCGGGGTGGACCTCCTAGTGGTGGTGGTGGCAACACCCCGAAGCGTCGTCCACCTCCAACTGCACGGACAGCTCCCCTGCCATGGCCGCCTGATCCTTGCGGCCCGCCCTGATCGATCCTTTTCCTCTACCTGGGGGGTTCTTCGTTCATCAGCTGGTCATCCGTATGGCGGGTCGGACGGTCACGAGCCATGTGACCAATCCCGCCGCCGGAGTAACACTTCCCTCTCATGGCAAGTCGTTGTCCACCCTGAGTGCCTCGCACAAATGATCTAGAGTCATGCTGTCGACCACCTGTAGGTCTAGTCCTCTTGGACTCCTGTGTCATCTGTCTACTGCTTGCTGCAGAAGACTCTGCCGCATGCCGGAAAGTGGTGGGTCCTACTGCTGGAGACTGCTTAGCAAGGAAACTCTCCACTAAGAGGGATCGCTCCAACACCCCTGCCTGGGTTGGAATGTTGAGGGAGATCATCGAAGCCCTGATCTCGTGCCTCAGTTCCTGCTCGAAGGTCCGGGCCCAGATGAACGGGTCCCGTACCATATATGTGGAGTAGCGCGAGAGATCAGTAAATCTCGCCGAGTGCTGGGCCACTGTCATGCTGCCCTGCCGCAGCTGTAGTAGCTTCTGAATGCGCACAGCACGGAGGGTGGCCTGGATGAACTCTGAGCGGAAGAGGCACTCAAAGTCCGTCCAGAGAAGAGATGCCTCGTCATGAACCTGGAGAATCAAGCTCCACCGTCGGCCCGCTACTGCGTGCATGAGGCTCACTACAAGGACCACCATAAGATCTGTTGGTGTCCACACTAATCTGAAAACCCGTACAACCGCCTCCAGCCAGTCCTCGGCTGCCTGGGGGTCTGTCTCCCCATGAAACCTGGGTGGTCGCTGGCGCTGGAACTCATGCAGAGCTGCAAGGCGACGTGCATCGTCAGCGGTCGTGGCGGGAAGCATCGGTGGCTCAGCAGGTAAAGGTACCGTCGGTGCCTCTGCTGACAAGGAGAACTGCACCGAGGCCCCGTCGCTTGGTGGGCTGTCATCACGCTCCACTCTCGAAACCCTAGCTGGCTGCCATCATGGGTCCATCCTGAAAAGAAATAGGTGTTCCATGGTTAGAACAGTATACCTGATGAGCTGACACAAGTAATCAGAATGAAAACTTGACACACACATGCAATCAATGTTTTTGTGCATTAAGTCGGAAATCAGATGTCAGGGTCCTGGTGTACGGATACGTTGGCCGCCGCACCAACACTGGTCTCCCTGGACTGATAACCACACCCAATACGCTAAACACTATTGCTTCGCATTGAAAAAAGATCAGAGTCTGTGGTAGAACCGAACTCCTCTGATACCAATTTGTCACGACCCGTCCTCGGGGCCCGTGCCGTGACTACCCCATGCTGCCTTCCATAGGCCTGGGGATGGTGACTAGCACCGAGGCGTAAATCCCGATAAAAAGGGAAGACATTTCTTTTGTAAAGTAAACAAGAACCATAGAGTAAGAAAGTGGAAGAAGTAAACACTGAGTAAAAGATGGTACAACAGTAAGTGCAGAAAGGTAAAGGGGGCCGGAAATACAAGCCCAACTGTAAAGTACAACTGAAAGGGCGAAAAACAGCAACTGAAAAGAAAAGCCGCCACATCGAGCTGTCCTCTGTAAGTCCCATCGGAAGGGTGAGTACAGATAGCCTCCACTGCTCCTCGGTCCAGCCGTCCGCTCCGAGTACACCCCGCCTAGTGGTCCACCTCTAGGTACCGTCCTGCTCCGCAAGCCTCCACCATGATCAGCGCAGTCCGTCGTCTGCAACCAACACAACGTAGTGCGGGCACATCCCGTGCAGGGGTGAGTATAAGCCACTCAGTAGGGACCCTGAGACCCCCGAAGGTCTCCCGAAATCCACATAGGATAAACCACAAAGGGATAAGATACAATCAGGAAGTAACATCCGACACTGCTTAGGTATATGCCCATACATATACCTAAGTCATCAATTCCTGTTCGGCACCAACATCCAAGACCAAGCACAACCCAGTCCACACAGGAAAGCAAAACGTAAACCCACACAGGATAGCACAACACAATCCATGAAGGAGAGCAAAGGTAATCCACATAGGATAGCTCAACACAATCCACAAAGGAAAGTAACACATGATTCAGCTCACAGAGGTATACTTCTTCAAATGACGATAGAGATGATCAGATGTAGCCACTGATTCATCTAAGCTGTCGGACCCACAAAGGATCGGTAGGTACTAACCCCCGCAATGACCTACATAGGATCGATTAGGAAGTTGAACCCAAAGCTATTGGGAAACACATTCTCCATCAAGTACAGTGGTTATGCCGCTACAACCAAGCGCTTCACTCTTACCTTGGACTGTTGTAGTACTCCACCTATCGGGTTCTGTGGGCCTACTGCTACAACCAAACGCTCCTCCGTCGTGGGTCTCCTACTACAACCAAGTGCTCCCCTATGCAGCTACAACCAAGCGCATCTCTGTCGTGGGTCTGCCACTTCATCCAAGCGCACCTCTGTCGTGGGTCTGTCGCTACAACCAAGCGCTCCCCTATACCGCTACAAACAAGCGCACCTCTGTCGTTGGTCTGCCGCTACAACCAAGCGCTCCCCTATACCGCTACAAACAAGCGCACCTCTGTCGTTGGTCTGCCGCTACAACCAAGCCCTCCCCTGTGCTGCTACAACCAAGTGAACCTATGTCGTGGGTCTGCTGCTACAACCAAGCGCTCCCCTGTGCCGCTAAAACCAAGAGCATCTCTTTCGTGGGTCTGCCGCTACAGCCAAGTGCTCCCCTGTGCCGCGACAACCAAGCGCACCTCTGTGCCACTATCCGTAACAAACCGAGTCGTTCAATCGGAAGTTTCCAAGTCTCAACCGGCTCTAGGGTTTCCGCACACATCATGCTCATTTCGGGAGGGTCCACTCCACGAGCTAAGAGGTCGATGCATCAACTGACATGTAGTCCGGAGCTGATGTATCCCAAGATGTACCGTAGTGGTCACTGCCGAAAACACGGAGGATTCCCGTACTGTTTTCATCATCGTCGCAGTTGAATCCATTGAGGGTCACTATACAGTCGTCGTTGAAGTCGCAGCCAGCACTAGGGTTCCCGCACACAGCAAGCTCATTCGGGAGGGTCCGCTCCACGAGCCGAGAGGCTGATACATCAACTAACACAAGGTCCAGAGTTGATGTATCCAAATGTTTTGTACCGTCAACAGGAACTCAACGTCGTAGACGGCGCATCAATCAGACGCCCGGTCTGAGAGATATTGGCCTTTTCATCCCAGGGGCTCGATTGGTTTTTAAGGAAAAACCAACCCGACTGTACCCAACCTACGTCCAAACCTCGGGTGGAGTGAGCCAAAAGATTCGTCTCACTTAGAGGAATCCACCAAAGTCGACGGCACGCCAATTGGACGTTCGAAACTCAAGATATGAGCGTTTCTTCTCCGAAGGCCCGGTTGGTTTCATGTACGAACCAACCCGGCCAAACCGAAAGTATTCCGAAACCTTGAGTGTAATATACCGAAAAGACCATCTCGATCCAAGGATCGCATCGCCGCTGACGGCGCATCGTTCGGAGGCCGTAGCTAAAGTTACGGGGAAAAGACCGAAAACTGTGCGATGACGGGGGTCTGGGCTCGGGCCGACCCACCCTGGGTCGGCCGAACCGGGTCGACCCGAACCCGTCCAACCCGGCTGGACCTGGTTTGGTCCGGCCAGGGTGCGGCTCGGCCTAACTCGTCTCGGCCGAGCGGCTGAGCGAGGCAGCCGCGGGGCGCCGCCCCCGCGGAAAGATAGTGCTGCGGCCCTCGAGGGGCCGCGCTGGACTTCAGCGGATGTGGCTTTGCCCGCGCCCCGTGCATGTGAGCAGGACCCGCGCGGCCGAGGGTCCGCTGGCTGCCACCTCCGCAGGTTCAGCCGCGGCGGCCCTGTCCGGCGGCGCGCCGGGGTGCCGCCGGTAGCTTCCGCGGGGCACCAGAGTTGCTCCAGTGTTCTGTTTTCCTTCCCGTCTGTGCCACTGTTCCTCCCGGGTTTTGTTCTTCACTGTGGGATCATTAAATCGCCTCTGCGGCACGTTTTTTCGTCACCCGCCAAATCCGCACAACAAAGAAGAACTGCGGAGGGTTGTCGGGCCGTGTTTGTTTGTCCTGCACCCTCCGCGTTAGGCGATAACAATCGGGAGAAATAAAAAACATATCAAAATTTTTTTTTAATAAATTAAAATTGTTCTTATGAAACCAGGTTCTTTATTTTTAAAAGAAACGATCACGGGAATATAAATTATTTCACAGCAAACCCCTACCTTGTCAAGTCGTCGCACGCGCGTTCTTCGGGGAATTGACCATCGCGGAAGGGCGCCGCGTCGCCGCGGAAGGGCGTCGCGTCGACGATCTCCATGGATCAAGAAACAACAGATTTAATTTTAATAATTAAATCCATATTGAATTTATAATCCACAAAGGAATTTAAAGGACCGCAATCCCCTACCTTGTCGTTGTCGATCGAAGGTTGTCGTGGGGCTGGATCGTCGCAGAAGAAGTGTTGCGGAGGGGGAATCGCCGACGTCGCGGAACATGGCGTTGCGTCGTTTATCTCTGCGGGTTCGGCGTTCTTTGTTGGAGGTCGGCATTCTTCGCGTTCTTCACGTTCTCCGTGTTCTTCACGTAGTAGGATGAAGGATTTATGTTCTGTCAAATCCTCTCAACGAACAATCTCAACAAGCCATGAGTAGGTCTTATATTATTATTACGCCAACGGTTTGTAAACAGGTTAAGAAACGATTAAATTAATTCATAGAATTAATTTTTAACGAAGTTAACCGCCCAATTAAATGGTGCGTTAAGAATTTAAGAAAACACGTCAGTTGACTTTCACAAAGACGGGTTTTCACGGGTGCGTTACTTAGCGGAAAAGAAACAGTGGGGCTCGTGCGGGCCCCACCTCACAAATATCCTACCAAGAGGGTAGGATATTTTTGGATATCACCCTATCTACATTAACTCAGCATAAACAGCTTGAAGTGGTCTTTAAGAGGCTTTAAGGGAAATAAAAATAAAATTGTCGTATAACTTTATTTTATTTCATAACATAATACCCAAAAATTAAAAACCACAACTGAGCAAACGCAACTCCAAGAGAGGATTTTATAAGAAAATATCAGCGCTGTGATTCCATCGGTGCCCTCAGAATTCGATTCCGGGAACCGGTTCAAATGTTAGAAAAACCCACTCGTCCGTTCACTGAACGTACCCAAGCCAAACTTCGGAAAGTGATTCCGGACACACCGGGCCTCGGAATTAGGTGCCATCAGAATCTGCGTTCTTGTAAAATTCCAAAGAAAATTAAGAAAAAAATTTCCTTTAAATTTATGGGTCTTTACATACATTCTCCCCTACTTCAAATAATTTCATCCTCAAAATTTCTAGAATATTATTGCAAAAAATGACTCGGGTGGTTCTTCATCATAAGTTCCTTGAGTTCCCACGTTGCCTATTCAATCTTATGGTTTCTCCATAGAACATTTACCAAAAGAGTCATCTGGTTTCTCAGCACTTGTTCTCTTGTATCAATAATCATGATGGGCTCTTTGCAATAAGAAAGATTAGGTTCCGGTTCTAATTATTCAAAGGTGAGTTAATGCGTTGGGTCAGGAATGTATGTCCTCAACAGTGATACATGGAACACATCGTGAACTTTGGAGAGACTTGGCGGCATTGCCAAACGGTAAGCTACAACACCAATTCATTCTAGAATTTCGAAAGGTCCAATGTTCCTAGGACTCAATTTACCTTTCTTACCGAAACCTATAACTCTCTTCCATGGAGATACCTTCAAGAAAACATGATCCCCTACCTGAAATTCCAAATCCTTCCTTTGGTTATCGGCATAGATCTTCTGCCTACTTTTAGCTGCTTTGATGTGGTTTTGGATTACCTTTACCTTTTCCATTGTTTCCTCCCCTGGTTCTAGGCCTATAAGTTTTCGTTCACCAAATTCGTCCCAACAGGTTGGTGTGCGACATATCTTTCCATATAACGCTTCATATAATGCCATCTGAATACTCTAATGAAAGCTAATATTATAGGAAAATTCTACCATAGGTAAACATTGATCCCACATACCTGGAAAGTCAAGTGAGAAGGATCTCAACATGTCTTCTATGGTTTTAATAGTCCGTTCTGATTGTCCATCTGTTTGAGGGTGGTAGGCAGTGCTCAATTGAAGTTCAGTGTCCAGGGATTTCTGAAGACGCTTTTAGAATCTTGATGTAAAACGGGGATCACAATTAGAAAAAATCGATAGGGTTACTCCATGATGTCTCACCACTTCATTAATATATAGTCTTTCTTGACGTTCCAATGGTAGATATTCTCTTATATCAAGAAAATGTGCTGATTTGGTTAGAAGATCAACAATAACCCATATTGCATCTTTCCTTCTAGGAGACTTTGGTAGCCCCGTGACAAAGTCCATTGTAATATTGTCCCATTTCCACTCCGTTACGGGAAGAGGTTGCCTGAATCCTCTAGGCTGTTTCCTTATAGCTTTCAGTTGTTGACAAACCATACATCTCGACACAAAATCAGCAATCTCCCTCTTCATGTTGTCCCACCAAAAATGTTCCTACAAGTCTCTATACATTTTTGTGCTCCCAGGTTGTATAGAGAAATTGGAACTATGAGCATCGTCCAAAAATTCCCTTTTTAGATCATGTATATTAGGAACACGAAGTCTCTTCCCAAATTTCAAAATTCCATCTTCATACCCAAAGTCATTAAATCTCCCATCATTGACAGCTTTAATCATCTTTTGAAATTCTTAATCATCGGTCTGAGAACTCTTAATCCTTTCTAGTAAAGATGGTTTGGAAACCATTTAAAAAATCACTGATGTTTCACCTTCCATGGTTATTCCCATGTCCATATTTACTAGATCCATAAAAATTGGATCCCTTTCAATTCTCATATTATTGAAAACACCATGATATTTTCCTCTCAAAGAATCTTCCACCTTATTTTCCTTCTCTGGGTGGTAGTGTATCATACAATAATAATCCTTGAGTAATTCAAGCCATCCCCTTGGCCTCATGTTGAGTTCTTTTTGTGAAGAAATATAATTCAAACTCTTATGATGAGTATAAATATCACATTTTTCACCATAGAGGTAGTGACACCATATCTTCAAATCAATGACCACAACTGCTTACTTGAGATAATGAGTAGGATAGTTTTTCTCAGGAATTTTCAACAGTCATTATGCATAGGCAATAACCCTATCATTCTGCATAAGGACACAACCAATTCATTTCTTCGATGCATCACTATAAAAAACAAACCCATCATTCCCCGGGGGTAGAGTCAATATAAGAGCACTGACTAGTCTTCTCTTTAGTTCTTCAAAACATTCTTCACACTCTTTTGTCCAAAAAATTTAACCCCTTTAAGTGTGAGCTTTGTTAATGGGTTAGCGAATCTGGCAATGTTCTGGACGAAATGTCGATAATAACCTACTAAAAAAATAAAACTACGTACCTCATTTATACTCAAAGGTGCTGGCCATTCTTGGATTGCCTTGGTCTTATAAGGATCAACAAAGATTCTATCTTTAAAGACAATATGTCCAAGAAAAAACATATCCTGAAGCCAGAATTCACACTTGCTAAACATACCATATAATTCATGTCTTCTCAGAGTCTTCAGGATAATGAAAAAGTGATTTTCATGATCTTCATAGATTTGGGATTATTCCAAGATATCATCAATAAATACCACCACAAAATCATCAAGATATTATTTAAAAACTCTATTCATTAGATCCATGAATACTAAGGGTGCATTAGTCAATCCAAAAAGCATTACCGTAAACCCGTAATGCTCATACCTTGTTTGAAATGTTGTATTCGGAATGTGTTCCTTATTCACACACAATTGATGGTATCTATATCGAAGGTCAATCTTTGAAAAGTATTGAGCTCCATGCAGTTTGTCAAATAAATCCCCAATGCGAGGTAGTTGATACTTGTTCTTTATTGTTATAGCATTGATCTCCTTGTAGTTGACACATAACATCATAGATCCATCATTCTTTCTAACAAAAAGAACAGGGGATCCCCATGGAAAAATAATAGGGAGAAAAAATCCATCATTACTCAATTCCTCTAGTTGTTTCTTTAGTTCAACTAATTCCACAGGGTCTATTCTATAAGGGGTCTTCGATATAGGCCTTGATCCAGGAATTAAATCATTGGAAAACTCAACTTCTCATTCTGGAGCATGTCCAGGTAAATCTTCAGGAAACACATCTACATATTATTTCACAATAGGTACATCCTATATTTGAACATTCCTTTCCTCACCCACAGTCATTTCATTCTATTCCTCCCCAATAATTGAATTTAGTTGAGCTACTGTGGGTGGATCTAGATAAGAATTAGGTGTTGACGATTCTTATATAAAGATAAGGTGTTCCTTATCATCATCATCAAAAATTGTAACCTCCTTCTTCTTCCAATAAATCTTCACATCATGGTCTGAAATCCAATCCATACCGAGGATTATATCAAACTCAATCATAGGTATGAAAATGAGATCAGTGGATAATGAACATTTATGTGCTCTAATGCGGACTGATTCACAAAACTTTGTAGTAATGATACTTACCTTAGGAGTTTTAACTGACAACTCCCATGTTAAATAAAATTGGAAATATCTAATTTTCTTAGAAAACTGGGAAGATATGAAACAATTCCATGATCCAGAATCAAATAATGCATTTTCTAAACTTGGGGAAACCATTAAATTAATGGAAACCCCGTCTTTCAGAGCTTCTACCTTAGTAATAGTGATAGCATAATCTTGGCCTTGATCCCTTGGCCTTTTCTGAGGTAAGTTCTCCTGATGCTTAGAACATTCGTTGTCATGATGTCCCATCACCATTAAATTGTAGCATTGGACATCAGAAGCTTCCTTCTTCCCCTTGCAATCACGATCATGGTGGCCTTTTTCACCACACTTGAAACAGACTCCCATTCCTTTTAAGCTAGTACCAGGGTGTTTCTTCCCACATTTACTGTAGGATGGATATTCCACTTTTCCCTTATTCGCCTTATTTCCATTCCTATATTGATCAGCATATATCTTCTTCTCATACATTTTTTTAAAGTCATAAGACATAGAGAATTCCTTTTCTGTCTTGATAGCACATGAGACAATGTCTTCATACGACAAGAGGGATTATGAGACTAATGCTCGATGGAGAAATGGTTTTTACCCATCAAAGAAACAATCAATCTTACTTCATGGGTTACGTATATAATCTCCAGCATCCTTGATAACCTCGTAAAGTTAGCCTCATACATTGAAACATTCTCATCCTCATTTTAACTCAGACTCAGAAATTGCCTTTCCGTATCTGCTCGATGGTCATGAGGAATGTATTTTTCTAAAAATATATCATTGAACTCCCTCCATTCCATATTTGATACTTCATCATCTTCCTTTGTGTTTTGAATCAATGACCACCATTGGTCATCATCTCCAGTGAGGCGATAAAATTCCATGACAATTTTTTCCCTTTCACTACTCCCCACATCCTGAAATATTTTCTCCAGGGAACTTATCTATTTCTCAGCTAATAATGGATTTTTACTCCCATTGAATGTTTCTGGTTTCTACCTCATGAAGCGATATAACATTGATCCTCCACGCTGCGGATGAGGGTGATCCATATAGGTAAGGTTATTATTCATAACATGAGTGAGTTTTCCTAGTATGGTGATTAGCTGATCAGCACCAGTTGCATCAAAAGCTCCACCTTAATTATCTTGAGCAGGCGGGAAATCCCTATATGGAGTGCGTGCATTAATACGGTTTCCATTTATTCCACTAGGCACCATTTCTAAACAATGTCAAAAACTAGATCAGTTTATAAATCAAAATACACAATTCCATTATTGTAAAACACATAACATTAATTGAACTATTTATGGATAGAATCGATAATCATAAAAATGATTTCATTGAGGAAGTACATACTAATAAACCCTTCATAGTGGTTTGTAAAGAAAATGAGAGTTATCCTAAGCATATCCCCTGGGAGTGTCGTAACCAAGAGTGCAGCAAGGCTCGTTGTCGTGCACCAGTTCCCGTTCGAGTCTAGCTCAAAGCGGTGTTTTCTAGTTTTACCCCTAGGTAAATCTGTGCCAGACCCGCCTCTACCTGCTCATATCCAGATAGGGATGTATTGCTCAGAAAACTCAAAAAATCATTACAATACCAAAATTATAGGAAGTTCTTATATACTAATCCTCAAAGACAATCTTAAATCTATGTGCTCTAATCAGAGTTTATATAAATATAGCTTGAAAGGTTTGTACTAATATTCCTATGATACCAACTGTAATGCCCCGACCCCAACTGCCCAGATTTGGTGCATTAATACATAACATTGGCATGATCACAAAAGATAAATTCTTGAAAGACTGATTAGTTTAGTACACTTGGAAACACTAGATACATTCATAAAGTTTACATTACATCATAAAATGAAAACTACAACAATACAGTCTCCATAGTCCACACTCTTATCCACTCATACAATCCCTATAGGTCATTCAAAAAATACTTCTTCACATCCTGGGAAAATAAAACATATAAAGGGTTGAGCTCAGATGCTCAGTAAGGATAACAATATAACAAAAACTTTCATAATTAAGCATAAACATTTAAGGAAATGTACAACTAAAACAAAATACTTTTAAACTTTAACGTCAGCATAATATGGCAAAGATAAAATGAAATAATTCCATTTACTTATTCACATGGATATTCTACTAGTCGAATAATCACATGCAATATCAATAAACACTTTCATAATGATGGAATGCATAATGCCAGACTATCATAACCCAATAGCCAAGGCCTCGAGCCATGACTACAAATAAGATTTTTTCAAGGCCTTGTGCCAAGACATTAGTTTGTCTCATGAGACCTACCTATGCATCGATGAGCTATATAGGGCTCCACCCGTCACTTATTAAGTCCATTGCATTCCTCATATGAAAAGGTTTAAAAATAACATAAATATTTCTTATTATAGATAACATACGAAATGTCAATACATTATCCATAAACCATGAAGGGTATTAAAATAACACATCCACAGTCAAACAAATCACAACCTTCAATACAATAAGGAAATTTTGTGTCATAATAAATCAACTTCAAATAAGCTTAAAATCCATCAAAGAATGTTGACATAGATGAAATCAAAACTATTTGAGAGAAATATCTCTTTTTTTTAAGTAATTTAAAAGTAACATAAATATAAAATAAAAATTTACTTTGAAAATTTATTTATAATCTTTTAAGGGAATCTTTGAAGATTTTATAACGGCGGAAAATAGCCGCACCATCCATTTAAGTTAAAAAAGACATTCTTACCTTAATTCTGTCGAAAGGGTTAAAAAGGACCTTGTTTTGAAAAAAATGGAAGGATTCCTTTATAAACCTCTTATAAAAAGTCAAATAAGGGTATAAATGACATTAAACCATATTCTAGTAAATAGTAAAAATGTTTTAAGATACATTTTTAAGAATCATTGATGTGGATTATAAAGATGTCCCTGTAGATTATTACGTATAAGCAACCTCAGATAATGAAGAGATTGCGAAATAAACCATTACCATGTAATTTTACTTGCTTGGGGGTAGGTTAAACTCTTTTATAATGGTGAAATAATAGTTATTAAATTATAAAAGAATCATATACATTAGTATGATATCATATATGATCTTTTAGCATTGCTTTGTTAATAATATCTTAATATTATTGTTGTTTCGGGTGTTAACTTACTCATTTTGTTTTATATGTTTTGTTACATAAGCCATGTTTGTAATGGATGGGTTTTTTCTTATTCATATCCAGAATGATATTAAGTCCTTAAATGTTATTATTAATTGTCAAATGAGAATTAGACTTGAATGTATACGATGGGGAATGAATCTCATCGCATTCGTGGAGACGGTAGTCCGTACGTACACATGAGCGACAATATCATTATTTGGATATTAAATTAATATCATATATATAGAATAATTATCATGTTATATTTATTATTTACATGAATTACACATCATTATTATACCCATCCAAAAAATAATGTTTTGAATAACAATTACACCATGACGTGGAGACAGTAAGCCGTATGTACACACATATGGTGACATGTCATTCAAAGGATGGATAGAATACTGAAATATGGATATAACATGTTTATAATAACATGAAAGTATATATAATATACTGGAGTTATTATTTTATAATGGTAATAACAAAGAAAGTAGAAGTGGAAGAATAAAGTAACTTGAAAGAGGGTGGTGAAAACATTACCTCTTCTTCAGGTTATTCCTTTTGATTTGATCAAAAGGGATCCTTAGGTTGAATTTCTGATAAAAACAAGGCCTCTAGGTTGTATTGAGAGATGTTGAGAGAGTATATGGCCAGGGTTTGTCCGAACCAAAAGGCTTTGAATGTGTTAATAATTGGTTAGAAGTGGTGTCCTTTTATAAGGGGGAGGAGGGGCAACTTAGGAAAATCTAGAAATATTATATTATAATAAATTAATATTCAGTTTATAATGGATCAAAAGTAGATTATTTAAATTTTAATGTGGTTATTGATCGATAACTACTCAACCAATAGAATTTAGACAGGTTTTGGTTATTATATTAACCTTTTGTTTTAGTTTTGACTCTTAGTTAATTAGTTTGATACTTACCATGTCACTTTGTATTTTTATATTATATAGTTAATAAAAATACTATATACCACCAATAGACCCCCAAGTTGTCCATTAATGATAAAACTATCATGATATAAGTCTCTGGGTCCAAAATTAGATTTTTAGAAATTGAATATAAATTAATAATATAATATTTGTTTTAAAAACTCTTTTATGTCAATTTTGACACTATTCAATAATTTATTTTTGTTAAAGTATTAAAAACTTTATTAATTCGAAAAAAATTCATTTAATCAATACTATAATGTCATATTAAGTAATAAAAGACATTGATGTCATCAAAAGTTTAATATTATATTAATTTTAACATTTCTCATACCAATTATTTGATTCTTTCATTAATAAGGAAAATACTTCATCATTTTTGTGTCATAAATAATATTAATTATTAAATTATAAAAATTATAAGTAAAATACCATTATGTAATAAATCTTTTTAGCTTTCTAATTAATATTTATAGGCCAAAATCCAACATATATAAACCTATGTAAAAATTGTTTTTCTAAAAGATATATGCATATGTCATTTTTGTATTTATTTTAACTTAATTAATATAAAGTGTCATTATCACTTACAAGTGGCTCCATGGGGTCCCAAAACCGACCCAAAGATGCCCATGGTCGAACATGTATCAACTGATAAGGTTATAACACGTTTTAGGTTAATTTATTATTATTATAATATTATTTTTTACCCTTATTTATCGAATTTACCCTTTAACCATGATAAATAAAATTTTTACCGAAGTAATTATTCAAAATGTCTAAAAATAAAAGTTACCTATTGACACAATTTGGAAATCATGATTCCAAATATGGAATCCATTTTTCTAAATTAAAAACAAATAATTGGCAGAAATTAATTTAAAATTAATTCCCGTCGTTAAATCAAAAAGCGTGTTTTTAAGAGATAATAACTATCAAAAGATTGACACTTGTAAATGCCGGGTTTAATTGTGAAATTATGTCGAATGACCAAAATTGTATTAAATGGTAAAAATATATTCTATATGTACTTTAAAACCACTAAAATTCATAATTTATCACTCTTAATTATTTCGATTTAAAAAGTCGTTTTTAATTAAAACTTAGTAATTTTCACTATTCATCAAAATATAAATGTTTTCCGAAAAAGTTACAAAATTTTACCCTAGGATAATTTCGATATTTTGAATCCAAAAAGGAATTCAATTTTGAGAGATAAAATTTATAAAATTTTAAAAAGTGGGTATTACTATTCATAATGGTTAGTTTGATTGGTTGTGTTGTGTGTGTTAGAACTCGAAGTTGCGTAAAACACACGCTACTGTATTATTCAAAGAGAAGCATAGTGTAGAAGATTTGGGTATTAAAATGTTAATGTTATTTTTTTTACCTTTTCAAAAATTAAATAATGATAATGTTATTTGTGATTACTTGTGGAGTACCTTTTCAATGAAGTGATGTGATTCAATTTTCATAACGAAATCACAAGGATGATACATATATGTGTATTTAAAATAATAATATGGTATTCATGATATTATTATAATTTTAAACATATAATATAATTGTCACGACTCACCCCTATGGGGCTCGAGATGCAACTACCCCAATATCACCTCAAATATAAAATGAGTTAATGTCTAGCAGCAAGAAAGAATATCAAACAGATGGGATACATTAGACTAAAGTTCCTATATGAACACATAGATATCCAAGCACATAAAATTCTAAAATGCAAACCAAATGATAAAAATTCTTGCATACATATAGAAACCCCCAATCTGAGTAAGTCATAAAGTACTGGAAGGCCTAAAAAGGTCCTATTATAAGAACAACAAAAAAAACCAAGTAAAGTACAACCTACTTAGATGGATGAGAAGACTATCAAATGAAACATAATTATAAATATTAATTTTTATCACCCCAACTAGATCCACCTACCGCTAGTACATCAAGGGATTCACAAAACAGACTATTATCTTCAAGATACACAACACATGTGGGTAGTTCCCATATATGGGTGAGTAAAAATACCCAGTTAGAAACCCTAAAATTACAAAAAAAATCAAGAATATTCATCTCATAATAGGTTATGTAAATCATAAAGAAACATATGCAAGAGAAAAAAAATCCAAATATAGTCAGGAGGATGCAACTTCCCACATGGTTACAACTTCTACCAGCCAGAAAACCACTATGACGGTTTTAAGGTAATGATCATCTCATATATTTCACTCTATGATCCCTGCCATCCCTGATGGATCTCAAATAATAGAAAATGAATCAAAAATTAAGATAGCATAGATGGAATTACATCAAAAATTACTAATCATTTGGTCACTCTATAAAGAGAATACATCAGATGTCTAAAGAAAATGGAACACAGATGAGGATCATACCCAAGGCCATGAGGTATACTAAAAACTAAATTTGGATTCACCCTCTATGTATAAGACCAACTTTTCTGTAGTGTTTTTCATAATGATTCTAAGAACTTCACCTAGGGAGATATGTTTATATAGGATATCACTCTAAGAATCATAGACATATTCGAACAAATCTATCCATGAATTTGAATTAAATTGATCATAATCCTCTTTATATGAATGTTTCCGTACAACCCCTCAAAGAATGGTCTATGGGAACACACTCAAAGGATACTAGTCCATGGAAGCTCACATTAGATCTCAATAAAGATAAGTTAAGTAAAAAGCGGAATCAAACATTTCCTAAAAGGATTACATGGTGTGCCCCTAGGTGGACATGATATGCCTCACTAATCCAGGCACTGCCCATGTATGTTACTCACATAGAATGTAAATTTTTTCAATACATAGTGTTGACCATGGGTACATGGTGTGTTGAGGTCCCCCCACCACTGGGCATGCCATTATTCCCATGTCTGTGTATAATGAACCTTATATGTGTACATCGACATGTCTGAGTACAAAAATCTGACCATGTACTAAGGACTACTCATGTACTTCCCAAGAACACGGTGTGTGGAGCCACATGGACACCCATGTGTGTACTCCATATGGACACCGAGATGCCCTCTATGTGTTTCATGGTGTGTGACTTATTACACACACTGTGTAACACTACATAGCCCTTAGGTGTATACCCATATAGACTCTAATCTTGCTAGTTAAGTGTCACATGACATGTGTCATGATTCATATGAGATTACATACTTTTCTCTATAGTGAAACCCTAGAACTATATAGAAGGGACTAAATTACATGTGTTCATAGGAATACATGATGCCTAGTTGAGTTTTTATAGGAACCCACAGAAGAATTACATGCATATCTGATTGTTCCACTATAGACACTGATTCCACTAGGAATCACACCAAACATGATTGATCGAGTGTTGAACAAACCCCTAACTATCGATGGATGAAATCTTGTTCTATCCTAAAATCAGGAAATGGCATCATCGAACCTTGTTGATGCTGCATCCTAAAACCTAGAAGAAAACCTCTTGAACCATCTGTGGAACTTCCACCATATTCAAATAATACAATAATGTCACCAAATCTCCATTCCAATCCTACAATACAAATATTTTTCTCTAAAGAGAGAATGTGAAACAATAATTCACCGAGTATTTGTATGATTATAGGATAAAATATATTTCAAATTAAGAACACACATATAATATAGATACAAATCCATAAACCATAAAAGTGTGTAATGAACCTTGGTCTTTTTTCCTTTACACATTATCCATTATCATAGGAAGGAAAAACGAAGAGGTATATAAATAAATGAGAAAAAAATAATTATCCTCAAGTCTTACAAATAAAACAATACCCACAAAACAATCAATTCACAAGTAAATTTGTTAGTAAATTGATTCACCTTTTTAGTAGAATAAAAAAATGATTATAATTCAACAAATTCCCATCCTAAATAATTTTGTATATAGTTAATGAAAAATCAATCTACACCATTGTCATTTGTGAGATCCTTTATTTTCATTAGAAAACCGATCACCAAAGCACAGTCAATCGATCTAGGATCTAGATTTCCTCCAATAACTATCTATTTTTCCCTATAAATTTGCATCATTATGATGCTAACTATGAAAATTGTTATAATATAGTATCTAAAGATAAAATATTAGGACGATGTATCAAAAAAATAATATAAATCATTCAGTTAATTTATTTTAATTATTTGACCATGACTACACTTTAACCAAACATCCTACACTAACAAAGATTATGTCACACACAAGTTAAAACCCATGTTTTTTACTCCCTTGCGGCCTCTGATTTCTGATCTGAGCATCCATTTAATAGTTATTCTGGTTATTCCGGAAAACTGAAAATGTATAATATATAATATATTTAATATATTTCAACACTTAACTTTGGAAAATAGGGCCTTATAATATAATTTCATATCAGTTACTATCTCTAGAAATATTCATACAAATATTCAAAAGTTTTAAATGAAGAAATGGGATACTAAATTGTACCCTCCTTCAAGGATTTTTTGTCCTTGAATTGCCGAAAGTCATAAAAAGTTAGGGATACTAAGTTTCAAATTGGGTCTCCTACCCCTACCTGAACACCCAATGATTCCATGGGTTGTCAAAAACCACACATTTAATGAAAAAACATTCCTATGACTTTTATTTCTTCTACTAATCCCCAATTTCACCAGATCCTTGAAAAAGGAAACTCCAGTCTAGAAGTCCATATCACCCAGATTGATATCATACTAGTATTCATGTTATACCCCATCAATTACAATATTTAAATAACAACAAAAAACCTGAAACTATTGTGAAAACATGTTTAAGTGGAACAACACCTCACTCATCAAACATGGTAGTTTGAAAAGAAAGGGCATATGATTCACAAAGATAGTATGCCACCCCGGATAAGACTTGGTAACTCTCCAAATCCAACGACCATCATCATCTGCCCATTGAGAACTCCTAAAATTTACCATGAATTTTTCATCCTCCACTATATGGACTGCACCCTTTACAACCACCACTAGCACCAAAACTAGCACACATGTGATGTAACTAACTAGATTCAACCACTATATCATTTTCCTATATGTCCCCTAATACAAGGCCTCATTAATGTTATACTATAGTGGTGGAGTGGTAATAATATTGATATGTGGAATACCATTATGGTAGATAATCCTCCCATCCATTGATCAAAAACTATCTTGAAAACTCAATACATGTCCACAAGAATCTTAATGGTCCATTATACTAGGCTAGATAGTTAGGAAAAAAACACAATGCACAACTACATGTGAGTCACTAATGGATTATTACATCCTATAACAAATCATGATATTAATTAATAATTAAAGTGTGTAATGATCTTTAAGGGAATTACATAAATTCAGACTACCTTCTGTATTTAAAATTTTCCAAAAACCTCCATAGCGCTCTTTCGATCATCACCCTCAGATAAGGAAGACAAAAAATGGTTAACTTTAAAACTAAATGAAAATACCTTGGATTACCAACCAATTATATGAGATATTGGTACATATCCACCCACTAGATTTATTTCTAAGGTAGAACAACCTCTTTAGAACCCCTTCCCACACCATGATCAGAATAACCATCTGTTACTAGAATAAGGATGATATGATTTCATCCATCATGGAATTTCCATAGGAATAGATATAGAGGATTTGTGCTCATGAATCATCTCAAAATAAATATATCTAAGTCATAGCTTCATTTATCTTAGAAGAAGTTTAGGGTAAAAAAACTATTAGAGGTACACTGCCCCTCCTCACCCACATGGGTCACCTACAATGTGGTCTTTACTCTGTCACCTCACTTGGGAACAGTGATTAAAAAATATTTCTATGAGCTTCTACTGCCATGGTAATATCCTGTGTGGCTCCCATGCTCATTCCACCTCAACCACTATAGGTCCCACTATCAATCTCATGTCTAAGAAGACATAGATTAGGAAATGACACCATGATTGTTTTCATAGTACTAGAACACTCAGAGTATGTGTAGAAGAATCCTCATATGTCTCATGTGTGCCAACTCTAACACTGAGGACATGATCATACCATCACATAAGCCTAAAAAAACCAATACAATAATGGTTAAAAATACATATCTTAAATCTCAGGATCTCTTTTGTGGAATTGAACACAAGAAATGGTATCACCATGGACTCAAAGTAACTACATTTTCTCTAAGAGTCCATGTATGGTTAATCCACCTATCAAACCATGATGTAGGTATATCCCATGATGAGGTAAAATATTGAGATCTACTTGGCCTCCATCCGTTGGGAGAATTGGTGATCGATTCTCATTAGAGGATACTTTACCCCATGTCAACTGGTCTATGTTACACCAATCCACACCCAACCTCAAAAAATCATTCGGATCATAGGAGAACAACATAGTGATTCCCAAGAAAACACAATTAGTCTTTTGAGTCCTCTATTATATATACTCCTATAACCAAACCTCTATCTCTTATAGAAATATGAGGTAATATAACATGATAAAGCAGATATCAGTTCATCCCTGGTTCATGTCCATATAGAAATATAACTCCATATAGAATGGTAAACCTGGAATATCCTCAATAAGGATTCCCTCACACTACTCCACCATTGTAGGAACTAAAAAATCATTTCATATGATGATCCAATGGTGTCACTATCCAACTAATATTAATTTTAGTGTAACATTATCTACATAATCACATCCTTCTCTTCTCGGGATCACCCATTATCAATTGAGAAAAAATCTATCCTAGAAAACTAAAAGTATAACAACTCTCATTGGTAGTAACATTTGAGCATGAACACTTAGAATCCAATCAACACTAAAGAAGACATTATAGGGGCACACTAATACTAAAAATATAATCTACCTGAGGATCTCTATATCCTCCTAGAGTAAAGTCACAATATTGTTAGAAGTGTGAAATCACTAATCCTCTCTTCATGGTGCTCCAACAGAAGGGTCAAGGAAAATTGTTTTCTATTAGTACCACTAGGTCTTAAACATGGGATGAACATATAGAAAATATTTTCATATCACCATGTGAGAACCTCATATGGGGTAGTGGAGAAAGAAATCATACTTCAAACCACTCTCAAAGCCTCTATGTTCTCCTACATCTTGGAACTCATTGTTTCCCTATCCAGCATGTTTTCCAAAACCATGACTTTCTCCAACATCTTAGTACATCAAAAAACTCAGCCACAGAATCCAAAGAAACACATCACTAACACATGTCTCAACCAATGTCCTATGTCACCATAGATATATCTCACCTCTTAAACCACCCATAGGGAAGGGACTTATCCATGTGGTAAATTAACATTACATTATCACACTAGTCATACAAAACCCAAGAAGGGGGTATGAACCACCATGTAACCTAGAAGATATCAAACCCTATAAATTATGATTCAATCTCAACATAGGTGTTTCATATTTTGGATCCACTAGATCAAAATGATCCTCTATAGAAAAAACAAGTCATAAGAGAAACCATCAGATTGGTTGTGATCTGCACACACTATAAACTTAAACCACTACTTTGAGTCAAACCTATACTGCCTCAGGGTTTGTACTAAAAAATAAACATATATCCAATTTTGAGGAACTAATTTAACTAAACATTCCTATATGTACCATTATCCCATATTAATAGAGCTATTGACTTCTCAATATGAAGATGATGATATACCTGATCTAAAAAATGATCCATGTGCTTCTTAACAAGGGTAGAACTTCATGGTGCCCGCCATGAAAATAACAATTCATTAGTGGGTCCATGAACTGAAACCTCTTCACTCAATTCGTTTTCATCATGACACCATATAATATTTCTAGATGGATTTCATTACAGAGTTATCTTAGATATTATCAATATGTACCACAATTAATGAGAATATCTTGGGAGATGACTCAACTAGGACATGGAAACCACAATCCATTATTATATGATGAATATAAAAATACCTCCCTTTCAACTACTTTATACATATACTATATCAATAAGTAGGATATCAAGATAATTATGAATGGGTTCGTTGACTGCTATACCAACATTGGACACCCTATACTAATATCCAATGTTGATACACATTAACACTCTTTCCCAATTTCCCAAAAAAACCTCACAACTTGAAAAAAGAAACTCCAATGTATGATACTAAACCAAGGTAGAATCATATAACATCAGGATGGGTAACTTATCTAATACCATTCTATCATGACCCAAATATAAATGGATAGAGACCTACCTAACCCAATCCCATGTCCAATAGGCTTGGGACTGACAACTAGTGCCATGAAGGAATATCACACATATAGGAGGCATTATCCTAAAGTATCAATATGAACCCATACATATCAACTTACATACAATGAAGAAATGTAAAAAAACTGATAAAAATAAATGAATACATATATAATCACACAATAAGACTATAAATTAAAGTACTAGAAATAATAAAAGGGAAAAAATCACAAAAAAACTAATATGTAATGTCGTTCCTTCTTTCAAGGATGTGACTACAATAAAATGAAACACATGTATATAGCTTGATCTGTCTAGACCAAACTAGATCTACCTTCTATGAGTCCACCAAGGACACCATAAAAAGTTCCATCATCTGTATGAGACTTGACATGTGTGGGAAGAGACCGTGCATGGTTTAAAATAAAAATACACAGTAGGATACCTCAAAATTATTAAACGCTAATAATCTAGAGTAGTAAGATCATTATATGAAATATCAATCATAAAGTGGGAACTGAAAAAAAAACATCGATATATAATAAAAATGATGAAATGTCCCACGAGTTCATAACTGTTTCCATCCATAGAACCGATGCAATTGTTTCAAGGTTACACTCATCGATGAGATTTTACTCCATGATCCCTACCATCCTTGATATCACTCTACTGAGATAAAATGAACCATGAGTAAAATAAAACTGATTGAGTTTATTAAATATGTAATAATAATCAGATATCATCATAAAAAGTATATTCTATATGTGTGAGGAGAATGAAACACATATGAGTATCACACCGAAGTCCATGGGGTATTACAAAACTCAATCTGAAGTGACCTGCTAAGTAAAGTTATGAAACCATTGTAGTGTAGGTCATGATGATAATAAGAACTCCACCTCGATCTAGATGATGATAGAGGATCTCACTCTAGGCCTAATGAAAATATTTTTACAACTCTATCCCTGAATTCCCACTAAAGGGACCAAAATCTTTTATGTATTATGTGATTCCATACTAACCCTTAGGGAATGGTCCAAGGGAACACAAATAACTGATACTTTTACACAGAATCTAACAAAAGATCTCAATAAATATGACCTAAAGATAAATAAGAATCCATAATATCCTTAAAGGAGTATATAGAATGTATTGGGTTCTACATGGTGTGTCTCACTATTTATAGAACTTCCCATATTTCACACTCCCATGAAATGTAATTTTTATCGATACATGGTTTTTCCAAAGGGTACATGGTGTGTAGAGTTTTCCACCCACATCGAGTTTCCATTAGCCCATGATCGTATACATATGACCATGTCCATGTACATGGTTGTGTCCAAGTACATGGTTCCACTCACGTACTCATTCCATCCCATGTACTTCCAAATTAAAAAAACATTAGGGGCATATAAAAACCTAGGTGTGTTCTCCCTGTACATGATGACCCATCCACCATATGATTCATGGAATGCGATATGGTACACATGACCTGTAAGAATACATTTACTCCAAGGTGTGTACCCCATGTACACAACGAGATATTTAGCTAAGTGTTAGACATTGTGTGTCATAATTCACCCAATTTGTGATAAATTACTCAACACCGAGAATATAGCATCATAGAGAAGAGAATACATGATGTTTGTTCATTTGACGACATGCCAGGTATTTAGGTTTTCACAGAATTCAGTTAATAACTTTACATGTATTTTATTAGGCCTCCACATTCATTGAATCCATGGGGAATCATTCCCCATTCGGCATATCTAGGGTCGATTGAACCCCATCAGATCTGATAGTCTGAATTCGTATGTATCAGGTGCTTGGTAACCACCACTATCACACCTTTTCATTTCTATATTCCCAAACTAGGAAGAAAAACTCCTAATGCATCTGTGGATATGCTGTCATATTCATATACAAAAATTATTTCACCTAATATCCTTTCAAAACCAGTGGTTATGATCCATTGTTACAAATATCAATTACAAAACAATTGTTTATTTGGTATTCAGTGAGTCACCTGAATTATGAAATTGAGAATGATGAATGCATGTGGAATGGGGAGAGAAAAAAATTAACCATAAAACCAAGTAATAAACCTCAAATGTTTGTCATTATTTCCTCAATCAATTTTCATAGGAAAATATGATAGAATATTTTTAGTAATCAATGAAAAAAATAAGAAATAATTATAATAAAATCTCACAAATAACCTATACATGTGGAATGATTAATCTATGAATCAATCCATTTTTTGATTGATTATTTTTCATCATTGTTTAAGATAGTGGAGATAAATCCAAAAAACAATATCCTACCTCAATATGATTTTATCTATGATTAACAAATAATTTTCATCAGTGTCTGTCGATATCGTTGATTTTCATTGGAACACTGATAGCTAATGAATTATCCAACAATGGATTATCGTGATGTCTTCCAAAACCTCTCCATTATCCCCTATAAATTATCATGTTTATGAGGATAACGTAGAAAACTTTGTATAATATAATATTTAATGTGGAAAATATAGTTCTCCTAGTCTTTAAAATAAATATATTAATTCAAATAATTTATTTTATTTATTATCCAATATATGAACATTAAAAAATGCATAGGGATGAAAAATATTTTGTCACACATGAGTTATAAAAATCAATCTAAACACAGTGGTGGCCTAAGAATTCATATCAAGGTCTCCATTTAATAATTATTAATCTTTTTTAAGAAAACTGAATTTATGCGTTATTTAATATATTTAATAAATTTTACAAACTAATTCTAGGAACATTATGCCTCTAAATCACAAACCATCTCAGGTATTATATCCAGAAATATTCCTTGAAATATTATAATATCAAAAGGAAAAAGGGAAACTAAGATAATATTTACCATCATTCCATAACGGTCATTGATAAATGGAAACACTTCCCATTCAAAGGTATGACCATCCATCTCAATGATTGCATTTTAGTTCATTTTTCTTAAAAATCATCAATGACGTGTTTCAAAAGTTTAATTTTTTTTTCAGAAATGATAATTGTTTCCTGACTATTATTTTAAAGATGATGTAACAATGACCCCTTGGGCCATAATCAACTGCCAAAGATTCTTTGAAAATTATTAATTAAACATCCTCAAAGATCCCTATATGGACATAGCAAATCACATAAATAAATATAAAAATAAAATAAATTAAATATTTTTTAAAACATATGGTATTAATCCTAGAAAATGTTCTTATGAAATATACTTATTGATATGGTTTTATTATACTTGTGTTAAAGGAATTATATAGAATTTTTGGACTATGGGTAAGTGATTTCATATCAATTTCATCTAACTAAAGAATATTTTATTGTTATGAACCAAATTTCATTTATATGGTGTATAAAATAAACCTTTTCAATAATTTATAAAGAACCATTCATACATATTTATATGTTAAATTCAAATTTCTAATATTTTATTCAAGGTGATTTATCTTGAATGTTACACGGTGGTAAATGGGTTTTAATCGCGATTCTCATTCGATTTAAAATATTCTTTATTGATATTGTTATTACTTGTTTAAGTGTGAATTGATCATTATATTATCTTACAATGTATTTAAAATTATTTATGGATATATAATGGTTTCACATAATTTCTTCACTAATTAATTCTCAAGTCAATGACATGATCTTTGTCAGGGTTATTCAACAAAAATTCTATTTCGTTGGGACATATATTAATGTTATATACATAATAAATTTTTTGAGATTTATATGATACCCATGTGAAAAGATATATGATAAATAAATATAAGTTAATTATATTTATTATTTCATGTGGTCATATTCCTTCATGAGGGTTATGACTAAAAAGTTATGAAAGTGGAAAATCCTCAAGGTTATGATCTGATTTCTTTTTTGGATGATTTATGCTCAATTTTTTTTGGGGGAATTCATAAAAAATATTTTACTAAACAAAGAATATTTTATTAAGCTATTTTTATCTATGTGGATACATGTTCAGTATTTATATCTCCCTTATTGAATAATGACTCATCTATATTGTTTTTTTATGTTCTACTGATCTCGTATCTTCTTTTAGATCGAGAATCATCTTCTTCTAAATATATCTTTTAAAAAATGTCTAGAAAAATGTTATTTTTTAAACAAAAATTATTTCCCAATTCTATTTTACCAGATCATTGAACTTGTTTTAAATATTTTCAAAATTAAAATTTCTCAATTGTTTCCAAATGGAACAATTTTGAATCCCATTAACAAATTTTTAAATAAATTTTTATTTTTAACTAGTAAAATATGAACATATTTTCCTAACATCATGACCATTATTTTTGTTTATATTTATTTAATAAGTTTATATATATATATATATATTAAATTAAATGGGTATTTACAATATTTAATTGTTTTTAATTTTTCAAAAAGTTATTTTAAATTTAAAAATTTTATTTTTCTTAATAATTATTTTCATCACATTTTAATGGTATTCCCAATACTCAATGCAATAAATCCTTGATGTTAGTTATAACCCACATTGGATTTTTTATAATGAAATCATACTCATTATTTATCAATTTGTTTTATGATAGTTTCAATGATATTTTAATTGAACCCATTACATTATCATAAGTTATTCATTTTATGAAAGGAATAATGGACGTTTCAATGAGTTTATGAAGACATTTTTTCTATATGTACATTATTCATGTTATGATTCATGGAAATTATTTATGATCATGGTTGGATAAATTATAAAACAAGGATTATTGCTTCCATTATAAAACACGAATGGGTGTTTCCATTATAAACCGAGGATGGTTGGTTATGTTATAACCAATGATGGGTGGGTCTGTGACAGCCCTTCAAAGAATTTTCTTTGGAAGATGACTGAATGGTTTTTCCATTTGTAAGAGTTATTTTTTCAGACATATATATACAATTCCACATTTAACCAACATTATTTATCATGGATTTCTATGTGTCTTTAATGATTCCTTTAATCATGATTGAAATCACATGTCTCTTGATTATTAATAACTATTACTCTTTCCATTATGAAATCATTATGCTATGTTTCATGATTGATGATATATGTATTGATGTTTATTAATTTAATTATGTTTTTGTCATTAAATTTTAAAATTACATCATACCCTTATTCTTATCTTACTCTCAGTGATAAATTTCAATTGATAATTCTTATGTTCACTTTTACTGAGAAATTGAGCTCACCCTTCTTTTTTTTTATTCCGTAGGTTAAGTTGTTTTCTGTTAAATGTTTTTTCAAAAGGATTCATATGTGATAAATTATATTGGATATGTTTAGACATAATATGGAATATGAAAATATGGGTATAGTGGGAGATGATGTTTATCTTCATGAACAAATTATTTATGATAAAATTATTTAAGATTTATTAATAAATGTCTAAAACATTATTCATAAATGGATATTGGGTATATAACTAATTCAATATTTTATGTTTGATGTTTTTTAGTTTTTATGGAAACAATTGGGTTATAATTATAATTATCAAATATAGTTATGTAATATTTATTTTTTTATCACTATATAGGAGAGTAAGGGTTCAAGTCTATTACAATTGTTATCATAGGAGTGTTCATAAAATTTTAGAGATTGATATGTTTTCATAAAATATTTTTTATGAGTTGTGTATACAATAATGGTATTAAGTGTTTAAATTATCACAGAAATTCAATGTCTAATACATCCATTTTTAGGATTAATGTGATAGAATTCCAAGGTGACTAGTGAAATTTTAGAAATGTTTTATTAGGATGATGTATATATTACCGTTTGGTTTAACATAATATTGTTGTTTTTAATGAATTCAATTAAACATTTTGAATATGTATACAAAAATGTATGAGATAAACTTCAAGGATAATAATTTTCTTAATATTGAGGATATTAAGGATAGTTGGGAAATAATGAAATTTATTTATCGAAATTATTATCAAATCATGGATATTATTTTATAATGGAATACATTATTTTTCTATGAATCATTAAGAATGATTACTATTATTTAATAGAATATTTTATATTTATATTTGAAGAATATGGGATAAAATCACTCAAATTTTTGTGTTTGAATCTTATTCGTGAATTTTTTATTTATGGAATGATCTAAATTTATCCTTTTGTGTTATTATTGAATTTTCGAAATTAAGGTATTGTTTAATCACATGAAGGTTTATTCGTTTTGAAAGTTAAATTTCCTTTTGTTAACGCTTTTGTTTTTGGATTATGTATAAGGATTGTAGGAATATATTTTTAATGTTTTTTGGATTATTTTATCTTTAAAAAATTTATTTTTTTTCTTAATGTTTGATAATTTCATCTTCAATGCTAATAATTTTGAGAAAAATATGAAATTTTGGGGAAAATTGATTAAGAAATGAAATTATACTTGGTAATTATAAATATATACTTATTCCTTGAGTTTATATGGTAAATAAATTGATAAGCTCTTTAAAAAGTATCATAGAACTAAAATTTTATCCTATTATTCTCATTTGTAATTAATTGACGTCTTTTTGAAAATTTTTAGTCTATTGTTTAATGATTGTTAATTTTCATGTATCATTCCCATTCTTATGATCAATGATCTTTGTATCTCTCCATAATTATTTGGATATTATTCCTTTATTGCATGTCCATGTTTTCATTTCTCACTAATTATATCCTACTTGAAAACCTATTTAAGTGTTATTCAAAATTACCTTCATACTTCCACTTCTCTCTTATCAAGAAAGGGATTTATTAAACCTTTTTACAATTGGGGAATTCAATAAAGGTAAATTGAAAATTACAACCCTTTGAAACTGGACCCAAATTCAAATTGTGAGGAATAAAATTATTAAAGGTTGGGATAATTTAATTTCTCAATATTTTAAAATATGTACACTATATCCAATAGATTATACGTAACAAAAAATCGAGCATAAAATAACTAAGAAATTTTATTATTTTAATGTTACCATTATTACCTACCATTTAATTAGAATGAATGAATAAGATTTTTAGAATTTTAAAAAACACTTATAATGGTTATAATCAATAAAAAGTATTAATTAATTATTTTCAAATAATAAATCTAGTTTTTGAAAATTCATTCCATTTAGGGAAAATATGTTTTCATCAGATTTTTTTATTGATTTTCATGAGAAAATTTTAGAAATTACTTGCAGAACTTTTAGAAATATTATTTGAAAAAAATATATTATTTTTTAAATATTAATAGGAAAATTATCTTATGGTGATAAATTATGATTTTTTTGAAGAGTTATATTCTTTAATAAATAGTGAAAAATACCAATTTTTATGAAAAAGTGTATCATCCTTTAAAGAAAAATTAATATAAAATTATATAATGGATTAGTTTGAAAACTCCATTCATTATTTTTAATAAAAAAAATTCTTTTTTTAAATTTTTTTTATTTCGATTTATTATACATTCATTCTAGACATAAATTGAACATTTGTTTAAAAACCCATTTTTATCTTGTTTTTATGGTTTAATTTTAAATTAAATTCGGACACATTGTGTTTTCAATAATGAATAATGAATTCCATATTTATAATATAAGGGTTAATTTTTTTTACATAGGTACCTTTTATGTTTGTTCATTATGACTACTAACCATAGTCATTTTTTACAATGATTAAGGGTAAATCAGGTAATTGATGTAAAAACAATAATGTTATGGAATAAAACATTCCCCAATAGTTGTCTTCACTTTATTGGATTAGTAGAACTTTCCCAAAATCATCAAGACGTCAAATATATTGCCTTTTAATTTCATTTGGCCATGTTTTTTATCTTTATTTTATTTATGTGAATATAATGTGAGAAATGTCACACACTTTCTTTTAATAAAAATTATATTTTTAGTGTAGGGATAAATAGAATATAGTTTTGGTTATAAATACTAATTTCAAATATAAATTATTTATTATCATGTTATTTTGTTTTAAATTTAGTGATGAAATAATTAACTCTAAGCTTACTGAATGCTAACGTAGTAATTATAAAATTAATAGAATAATAAAAAATGATTTCAAAAAAATTAAGAGTCATATAATTTGAAACCATTATTGTGGAAAATAAAATTTATGGATACATATAAAATTTTAGGGTATATTTAATTTATTAAAATTGCCTTCCATTATTTCTTTCATAAAATTATTGTAAAACTAAATGAATAGTAATAAAATTAACATTAATGATATTTTATAAAAACTAAAATATTATTTAATTATTAAAAATCACAAATAATATTATTTTATTATATGTGATTTTTAGTTGGTTTAAAATATAAACATGATCCATTATTGTAATTTTTTAAATTTATAGTAATTAAATTGACCCCATAGAAAAAACGTTGTTATCATGGTAATTTTTAGTTAGGGTTAATGTGGGATGAAAAATCATAAGGATAAAAAACATATCTAAACATCCAAATTATATTGGATAAGATAAATTATACTCTTCATAATCTTATAATTGAATGTTATCTATTTGGATCGATTTTAATAAGAAAATTAATTTCCATTAATCTAATATTTGAAGAAATTTTATGTGTTCCCCTCTCCTCTTTTATAAATGGGATCATATTCTTCCCATTTATTCACAATTTACAAACCATTTAGGTAGGTATCTTCACAATTAAATAAAATTCATCCCATTACAAGTCATATAGGCTATTGTTAGAGAAGAATTCTAACATTAGAGGTCTTAAGGTATAAAGAATATGTGGGTATCTGAAGAAAAGATGTACTTCTAAACCTATAATTTTGGTTATATTTATTCATACCAATTTTCCAATTCATCATTAATCATGATGATATAATAAAATCATTATATAAAATATAATTATATTTTTTTATTATAATTTTATAACCTATTTCCTTATCCATCTTCCAACAAATGGTAATGGAATCTATCATTCTTGTGTACAAATAAATATTTCCTCATAGACTGTTGTAATTCATTTTCCATCCCCACCTCCAACAACTTGTTATAATGATAGATTTAATGTATATATTATATTAATGTAATATTTATCATTCTATAAATATAATTTAACATGATTTTTCTTATCTTTTGATTCAATTAAAAATAATAACATAGTTCGAAAATACATATTGGTAACGACCATCACAAAGAAATGTGATATGTTTTTCATCACCAAATCACATAGATGAAATATATATGTTTATTTAAAGAAAAAATATGTTATTTATTATATTATTATAATTTCTAAATATAAAATAATACTTTTTTATAATGATAATTTTAAAAAGGAAATTTTACTAATGCGTATGTACTACTTACCATCTCCATGATTGTCATGAAGTTATTATTTCATAAACATATTACATAACTATATTTAAGTGTAATATTTATGTACATAAAATATAACTATATTTTTATTATTAATAAAAAGATTATGGGACACTTTCCCCTTTTACATTGGTTAATAAAATGAAGCTATTCTTAATATTACGATCCAAATGTCCTCAATGTTCTAGATATGGACATAACTGATTAATTAATTAAATATATTATTAAAATAAATTAAATAAATGGTTTAAGGATAATGGATTACACATTGAAAATTTCCTTATGTAATCAAATTATTGATATGAGTTTATTATATGTTTGTTAAAGGACATATAATGAATGTTCAGAATCGAGGTATGTGGTTTAGTATAAATTTCCTCTCTATAAGGAATATAATATTATTACAAACCTAATTTCACTAATATTGTTTATATAAATTCCTTTTATTTGTTATATCATGAATCATTTATATGAAATGTTAATATAAGTTTATGTTTTATTTATTTTTTCTAATTGGGTTTGTCTGGAATGTTAAAAGGTGGTAAAAGGTTTCATAACTAAATTTATTTATTTTATTGTAACTCTTCTTTATTGATATTATTTTCCCATTATTATGTAAGAATTTATCTACAAATTGTTTTCTTCTATATTGAAACCTGTTATTGTTTATTTTTTTCACATTATCTATCAATTTATTAACACTAGATTCTATGATATGATCTTTCTAGTGGGTTTTCTTATCCAATTCTATTTCTCTGGGACATATATTGATGTTATGCACCTAATTTATTTTATATGTTTTATAGAGTGGAACTTTGGTATATTATATAATTAATGTAAATATTTTCATGATATTTATTGTTTCATTTTCTGTTATACCTTTATGGGTCATATGATTGAAAAGTTAAAAATGTGTAAGAGGCTATATGTTTTGATTATTTCATGTCCAGTTTGTTTGTGTTCGAAGTTACTTTAGGGGGAAAAATATGATCTTAATTTCTTATACATCATATATTTTATTATTCCATATATATAAATTTGGTTTACATTTATGGATTCAAATTCCACCTTTTATTGAATAATTAAATAACAAAAGACATTTTTATGTGTTACTGATCTTGTATATTCTTTTAGATCTCGAATCCCTCTCTTCCATAAATTTTTCCCTATTTTTTATTCAACAATGTTATATTATAAACATAAATTATTTCATATATCTATTATTCATGTTATATTACCTTTATTTAAATTATTTTAAAATGTAAATTTCTAAAAAAAATTCAAATGGATCACTTTTCACTCCCATTACAATTTTTTTGAATTGAGTGATTATTTTTATTGTCATAAAGATACAAGTGTTTTCCACCATCATGAAAATTATTTTAGCTAAAGATTATTTTATATGTTTTCAAGTATATTTTCATATAATTTTTTTAAAAAATATATTTGGAATTTTATTAATAAGTTATTTTCAAATTACAAAATGGTTATTTTCATCTATAATGTTTTATAGGATTTTATATGGATATTTTCATCCATCAACACGAATAACCCTTCATGTTACTTATATTCAAATCAAGACATGTTTTCATGATTCCATCTTCACGAATCTTCTAGATGGATTATTATTTATCAAATATATTTTTATGAAACAAATTTCATTTCCAAGGAATATTCAATTTTTGAAAGAAAAAATTGTTGTTTCAATGGGGTTTATAAATAAATGAATGATCTATGTAATTTATTTATGATAAATTTTTTAGAAATTATTTATGATTATGGTTGGTTGTATAATAATCCATATATTATTGAATTTAATATAAACCAAGATTATTGGATCAATTATAAACCAATGATGCATGGTCACATTATAACCATAGACGAGAGGGTCCATGTTAGTCCTCCAACAAAATTGGTATGGAAGTAGATATGATGGTTATTCTATTTGTAATAGTGATATAGAAATGATTTAAAAAGTAAACTACTGATTTTATCTATGGATTCTATGGGGCTTATTGATTTCTCTAATCAATATTGAGATACCATGGTGAAATATTATTACCTATTATAAATTCCTTATTTTTGAAATCTTCATTTAATGTTTAATGATTGATGATCTATGTACTGAAGGGTATGAATTCCAATTTATTATTCTCATTCTCCTTGATTATGTCATAATATCCATATTATTTTTTATTCACATGTATGAATTTAAACTATTAATTCTTATGTGTACCCTGAATGAGAATTTAATATTAGTATTCTTATGTATCATTCACAATAGGTTAAAAAAACGATGTTAAATTATTTTTGTTGAGAAACCATTCATATGTAAATTATATTATGGGAGATTTTGAATAATCAATTTTTAATATGAAAATATTAGTATAGAGGTAGATGATGTTGATAATTATGAATTAGTTCATTATGAATCCAAGTGTTTATGATCTTTTACTAATTATCTAAAAAAATAAACCATGAAATCCTTGGTTATATAAGTGAAAGATTATATTAATTTCGATTTTGTAAGATTTTTGTGTAATAAAATTCGCTCAAATATATCTATATTAATGAAATAACTTTAATTTTTATATTTTTAGCGCCAGATCCAAGTGTGTAGATTTGGAGTTGTAATAAAATTATCAAAACTAACACTCAATAAATAATAGGAAAAAAGATTTAAATAATTGATTTTAATAAAGAATTATTAGTGAATGGTTAATAATGTTATAAATAAATAATATATTCAAAATTATATATAATATTTATTTGATATAAATGAATAATAAATATATATTTATTATATCTAACCTTCTAATGATTCCACCCAATATAGAGCATCCATTTTAAGTGTCTATTTCATAATATCATTTTATTTAGAGATTTTTTGTGATTATATTATTATTGGGGGAATTATATTATATTTTTATTTTAAACCAAATATATTTTCTTACCCTCTTTTTATTTATGGGGGTTCTAATTATTTATTTATTTTTATCCTCCTTGGTTATCAAAAATATCAATAGAATGATTTTTAAAAATTCATACCTTTTTTATTCTATTATAAGAGAATTACTGTCCGGGTTATTCAAATTTTATTATTAATTTTTTTATCTATACAATTTTTTTGTAATGTATTATTAATAGATCATTTAAATGTATATATTATTTATTTAAAAAAAATTAATGGGTTTCTTTATAATCAATTTTGAATTTATTAAAAATATTTTTTATGATTGGGTTTGAACTATTTACTACATGACTATATTTTCCCAATATCATTAAAATATATTAGTTATTAATTTTTTATTAAAATGACTATGTTTTCCAAGAATATCCTTTTTCTATTATTCATGGAATATTTTATTTTTAAAGAAATAATATCAATAAGAGAATGATATTTCTTCTTCATTGCAATGATTATTAATATCATATTTATAAAATTAAATTTTCAACTGTTTATAAATATTTTAAATAATTTTCATACATAAATGGGAATATTTTCTAATAATACAATATAACTTCTTTCATAGTAGTGTTTATGATGACGATATTGTATTGACTTTGGAATATTGATATTTTATACACATCATTGAATACATGTTTTATTGATTAATAAGTAATACTAATGTTATATTTAATTTATTGTTAAATATTTGTATAATGCATTGGACATGTGTAAATAATTAGTGGGGTTCATTATATAACCTTGATTCAAAATTATGTCTAATGAGACTCACCATCATGGGTATTTTATATATGAATTTTCAATTATGAATGATGTCCTCATTGATAGGAATTGTCCATATATATTTTTTCTTTTTTGAGAGGCTTTGATAATATAGAGAATTCCCGTATTGAGCCACCTTGATTATATGTAATATGTATTGGTTGAGAGGATTTGAATGTAATATTAAATTTCCATCAGTATTGTGACAAACCATTTTTTAAAAAAGGAACAAATTTTTACTTTTTCATTTTTAATTCCTTAAACGACCCTAATATTGAGTCCTAATATAAACAAGGAGGACATGAGTGGGTGTAGGTCTCATTTAGAGATTGGATCCCCAAAATGGGATGAAGGATCTTGGCCACACAATTTATTTACAACTATGAAAACTATGGTGCACGACTGTGCTACTGGTTTTAGGAATGGGACATATCCATTTTTCATAATATCAATAAGGTTAGTCAAACTGGCCACCTAACAATTTGGGGTACCCCATAGTACCATTGAACTAAACATGGTTTGAACAATGTTTGGACAAACTATGTTGCCAAATAGCGCACTTATGTATTTTAGGGTGAAATAAACATATTCACATAAACCTAACATAAAACCTTATTTATCCATTATCGTTCATCCCCTAGTATACCAACCCCTCTATTCCTCCTCTTTTGAGCTCAAAAATCCCTCAAGATAGACATTTACATAACTCTTTCCTCCAATGTACGATCTTTGATCTGTCAAATGTTTTGGATCTATTTCAGTAATATCCTATAGTTTCTTAATTATTTTCTAAGTTTATCTTTGAATCTATTTCTATATTTAGGTGTAGGAAAAATTTCCCTATTTTTATGTCATTGGAATGTTTCTCAAATCTCTTCCAACCTTCTTGAAATATGAGGTTGATATCAAGTGAGGCATAACCTATAGCCTTGAGGTAGGTGGTAAAATAAATTCCCTCTTGGGTTCAATGTATAATAACTATCCCTCTATTCCACATCCCATATTTTTCCAAGCATATCCATTTAATTTATTAATTCATATCAAATTTACCAGTGAACCATAATATATGCTTATTGAATATTGTTTTGTTGTTTAGAGGTTGTTTTTTACATTATTTCACAAGCCTTGGGTGTTACACTTTGAGATTGAATCTATATTTTATGTTTGTAAATGAATGATATTCCAAGTTAGCATTAGGATTGGGATTGAAATTTTATTTCCATTGATAAATGAATGTTTAGTGGGACCCAAAGAACCTCTTAGGTGTTTTGATCTACCTACATTGGGAATTTACCATATAGGAAACTCTCTTGTTGACCGTGTCACCATTCCAAAAGACTTTGAACCACATGTCTAGAATTTCCAATAATTATTTATTTAATGGTATGAATTAAATTGAGAGAATTATATAAGATAAATTTTCTTCCTTTTTTTAAATTAAATTGTTATATGGAAAGGCTCTTACATGGGGGATGTCTCACATTAAATGAATCAACTGGAATAAATGGAATGTCCTATCCACATTTGATGCTTGTCCTTAATTGAAATTATTTTTTTAAAATGGTTATTGAATTTATAAGAGGGTGGAATGTTCAGACCCATTATTTATTAATTATGAAATGTTTATATATATAAATACGATTATTCAGTATTTATATATATGAGCATGATAAATACGTTTCATGAGAAGTTATTACTCATTCCTTATACAATAAATGAATATTACTTCATATGGGATGAGTATGATAGTAAGGGGTTTCGTGAATGATGGATAATAACACTCCCACACATATGGTGTTGAGTATGGAATCTCACACTAGTTATAATATATGGACATTGGGCTAAGGAGAGACGTAAAATGATTAGAGTGTTGACATGATGGCTCACTCACTATACCAAGTGTCATAGAATGATGTCACTCACTTTATTGGGTTATAAGGAATTTAACCTACTGCATGAGATTATAGGCTTGTTAGACTAGATAATATATGTCTATGTTATTCCCGAATTCAGCTAACACTAGTTTTCTAGGTTTATGGCCACTTATGTCTGAACATAATTTGTTCATATTAGTGGATGCAACATACAATTATAATTTATATATATACATTAATACAATATATATAGTAACTATTCATTATACCATTCCATCCATGAGATGAGGTAGGTTGACCCGCCAAGTTTCTTATAGAAACCTATCGGGTGAGTTATTTATTTTTCTTTATTTTTGATTAATTAATATTTCCTTAACACTATTTAATTAAGAGCACTACACGAATTACCCATATAAATTGTTGGTGGTGGCCTACTGATATTTTTATCTTATTCCCTAATTAGGATGCCTTTGGTACTCGATAAGACTATAAGTCTGTAGGTATGGATAAGGTAAAGCAACCATAGATAGGTTGTTGATATTCTTTTTCTTAATGAAGCTTAGGAGAAGAGGGCCATACTTCATCTCAGGATTATTATGAAGAAGATTTTTTTCTTTTATAATTTTTTTTCTATTTTATATCATGATCATATCTTACTATTAACTTTTTATATAACAACATTCTGTTAATCCAGGTGTTAGATAATTCCTATGATTATTTTTATTATATTATCAGTAGTTATGTTTATTTACATCTCTCAATTTGATTATTTATTCTATCTATTTATTATATATCCTTCCATTTAATTTTTCATTCTATTGGTCATTTCTATTGTTCTTTTCCAATAAGAAGGTATTGTCTCCCCACCGTACCACATTTACACCTTTATTGCTAGTTAGCAGTATATGGCATATGGGGAGGCTTGCATGAGGCCATGTTCCCCACCTGCTCGGGGCATGAGTTATGTGGATACTAGGCTAGGATGTTACATAGTGGCATAAGAGTAGTTTACTTTCATCCTTTCCGATTTATAGAAAATAGATTTGAGATTGAGAATTCTTGGGACTTGGTCATGAGCCATGCTTGGTGTCATGAACCCATGTTTTGGGTAAAGGATGTGTTTCACGAATATTATTTTTTGTTCTTCTTTTCCATATTACTGTTGATATCATATCACTATTGGGTGACATAGATGTTGTTTTATCTTTATTATTATTATTCCAATTGATGATTTCTTTTATCCTTGGATCGATAGTATGAGGTAAATGAGCAATGTTACATCATCACATTAGAGACACTGGTATTAATATTCCTTTCATTTTTTATTATCATGTATATTTTTAGCATGAATTTTCTTGTTGCATATTATTAGTGCCCTAATTATATTGAACTACACTGACACATCTTTTAGGGATTATAAAAAATAATTTATATTTAGAGTTCATTTCTTAAACTAATAGTGTTTTCCAAAAAATTTATAATGTAGACACCTTAAGAATCCAACAATGGAACATTTGGTGATAGACCATTTGCCACATGGGCTGGAACATTTTATTGTGTGAGTTGAATGGATATCATATTTTGGTTCATAATGAGTATGGGCCCTTACTGATCAAAAGAGGTTTATCATCTAATTCATCAATTTTAAAATAATTTACATAATTGTATAAGAAAAAATTTAAAATTAATATGAATTATCAATTAAGTGCAGGGATCTTATATATATACCTGACACATAGACTTAGACTCGAACCCAGACATAGTAGTGGGTAGTGGGGTATCTCTTAAGTTCTTATGGAATATTGTGGCCTATCTCCACTCTCTTGACCTAGATTATTAACTAGGCAGTGAGGAATGTTTTTTATAGGGAGGTGTAACTCTAATTGTTGTTTCCTGAATTCAAAATTCAAAATTGCTTAAATTTAATCTAAGGAGTGTTTTTGGATTATAGTGTCATGCCACCATGATGTACACCTATCATATTCTATGAAGGTGGTGACGACCACGCCCATGGGGTGGTGGGCTATGGGCAACTAATGTTTCACCTTACAGATCCACCTATAGATCCTCTTATTATTCCTAATATAGTAATTAACACCAATTTTTGAGAGGGTTTCCTATGTATTCTTTTGAATATAAAAAGGTTTCATTTGACCTACCCTGAGTATGGAAAAGTTGACTTGTGAGTTTTAGTAGTGGAATCCCACCATTTTCTCAAGGGGTGACAGACCTTGAGCTATTGATTCTTGGTTTTAAGAAATCCTATATATATTCAATCATATAAAGATGCCGCTATAGTGGAGGTTCAAGCTAGAATCATATATACTATATGATTTAGATAATCAATGGTGGTATGTAATCACCAAGGCATATCGGTATAGATATATGGTTTGGGAAGACTTCCTGACAATCTTATATGGGTACTTATTTACCGTGACTATGAAGGCTGGTAGAAATAGTGATTTCATGAACCTGTAGTATGGTAGATTTTTTGTTATGGAACACTCTACTCATTTCCAATAGCTGTAGAGATTCTCTCATACACTAGCTGTTGAGGATATTATTACTTCCAGGTGATTTGAGGATGGGATGGTTTAATCTATCTAGTCACAGGCCTATGTGGTCAGTTTGACAACTATTTCTGAAATCATCTACCAGGACCTTATAAAATAGGGGAATCCGATGGAAGCTAATGGCATGATTCAGGGTAGTTTAGACCGTAAATATATTAATGGATCATCTTCTGGGTGCAAGAGAAGATTAGATTTTTCTCATGGGGGTAGAAGTAGCTAGGATCCTCACATTTACAACTTCTTGGGTTTTCAACAGTGTGGGATGTAGAGAAACATGAAGACTCAATGATTGCATGATCTAATGGATTTTAGAGACTGTATAAGGATGATCCATATCCAGTGTTTCTGCAGAACTTTTTTGATAGTTCCTAGTAAGAGGAGATCTACACCTTCTCCTCAGTCAAGAGTGGGGCCAGTTGGATCATGAAAGGTAGGAAGCTAGAATACCATTGTTTGATCAATCCAAAGGTGGTGTTCGAGGTAGAGGATGTTGGACTCTTAAATATTTTCTCCATGAGAGATGAATTATTCAGGGTAGTAAGGAGGTGACTCAAGGTCATGGTATGGGCCAGTTCCATACAGTCTATCATATTCCTGATCAGTAGATCTCCAAAACGTCTACTATATGAGGTAATATTCTCTTAGCATCCAATTTAGTGTCTGTTTTATTTTACATAGGTGTGTCACACTCAATCATACTTGAGGAAATCCCTAAGAGTATGGGCGTCAAGATTGAATGCTTATATGGAATTATGATGCTAGAAACCCCATTAGGTATCCATTCTGAGGGTGTTTATCATTGTAATTATTTTCCCCTTGATATTGGGAGTTACCTTTTCATGTGGATTTTTCACATCCTTGATATGATGGTCTTTGATGTAATCATAAATATGGGAATGTAATTCCCAATCAAGCCCATGTAGACATCAATCATTAGAGGGTGACATTTACATTACTAGAGGGAATTATACACATGCATAATATATAATGGTTTGCGAAATATTCGTGGGAAGGGCCAAGGTAGTAAAAGCTGGGAAATGTGAAAACTCAATTCACCAGTCTTTTCCTAGATTACTAGGGTTTATGACCCTATGTTTTTTGTCATATATTTGAGTATTTAATAGATGTATTTCCTAAAAATTCTATAGTGTTACTCCAATGTGAGGGGTAGAGTTTACTATTGATGTATTACCAAGAGTACCACAATTGAATATTCATCCTTATTGGATGGAACATGATGAGCATTTGTAGCACAAAAAGCTAATGTAGGATATGGAAGCTAAAGGCCTTATACAACCCGTCACTTCTCCTTGGGGTTCACTGGTCCATTTTTTGAAGATGCTGAATGGTACCCTCTGGCCTTGCATAAATTACCATCATTTGAATCATCTTATAATAAAGGATCAGTATCCACATTCTAGAATAGATGAACTATTTTATTGACTCTGAGGATAAAAGGTTTTTTCTAAGATATATCTCATGTCGGGCTATCATAAGATGCATTTCAGAACTTTATATGTAACTCTCACAACTTTATGAGTAGTAATGGTCTATACGAGTACCTGGTTATGCTACTCAGACACAAAAAAAAACATGATATCATTATGGATCATTTGTATCATGTTTTCCACCCGTATCATGATTCATTTTTTGTTGTCCTTGTTGATGATATCAAGGTGTATTCATGCTCCAGAAATGACCATGAAACCCATATTGATATTGTTCCAAATACACAGTGAGGAAATAAATTTATGCTATGATAAGTAAATTCCACTTTTGGATCGATAATTTCCACTTCTAGGGTCACAACATCTAAGAATCAGAATTTTTAGTAGACCCATATAATATGAGTGATGTAGTTGTCTAAGAGAATCCCAAGAAAATATTTTACATCAGGATTTTCTTGGGGCAAGAAAGGTATTACAAACACTTCATCCGGATTTTTTCATACATTACAACTTTGTATATAGACATGAAAAATACGATTTTGAAACTCATATGGTTAGAATATTATGAAGTATCCTTTCAGGAGTTAAAGGGTTGTTTTAATTAATCACCGATACTAATTCTAATGAATTTAGTAAGCATCTATAAAATATATTGTGATACATAATGTATCAGGATTGGAGTTATTTTGATGTCAGAATATTGAGTAATTGTTTAAGGGACAAATTATTTGAGGCCTCATGAGATGAATTATCTAACAAATGACCTTGATCACACTGTTGTTCTGCAACATTATTTTGATGGAGACTTTTTTTCTTAGAAATATTTTTTTGGTGTTCACAGTCCACAAAATCATCAAGTACATATATACATATTGGGATCTCAATCATAGACAACACTTGTGGGTGGAGTACCTACAATCATTTGACTTTTGATCTTGACTACACACTAGGTAAAGGGAATTCAATAGACGATGCTTTGAGATAGAAGACTCAGACATAGGCAATTCAAGAATGCAGTGGTGAATGAAATCTTATAGAATTATAATCATAGATTCATGTCAAGGTCTAAGTGGAAATTTTTAAAACTATTATATATGTATTTAGAGCCATATAATATATTCTATAATGGTTTTTAATGATATAGATATCAGATATTTATGTCCTCGTTCGACAGTAAAGTGTTTCATATTATGATACATCATCAGGGTGGACCGTGTATGAGGATGATACCATACAGTTCCATGTAATTTTATGGCTCTCAGAAGACATCATAATGTATATTGTTTTGGAATTACATGACTCATCATGGGTGGTTCACCATGATTTCATATAAATGTATCAGAACATACACCACCGGTATTGGTGGCTTGGTATAAAATGTGAGATTTCCACCTTTATCACTCGGTGTTCCACATTTTAGATGGTGAATGTGGAATATCAATGACCTATATGTATTCTATTGACATTTTCCATTCCCAAGTTAAAATTGGATGATGTTTTAATTAATTTAGTCATTGGTCTACCCAGATCACCCTGTGGAAACGATAGTGTGGGTCACCGTTGATCGTCTAATAAAGGTCACACACTTTTTACCTGTTAGAGATACCATCTCTATAGATGATATTTAGGGGATGTATGTTATAGTTTTTGTTCATATTCATGGATATCCTAATTATATAATTTTTTAAAGAGACTTTCATTACACATCATGGTTCTGGAAGGGGTTACAAAAGGCCTTTGGTAAGAAGGTACTTTGGAGAAAGACCTATCACCTACAGACCAATGGGAAAAAAGAGTGTACTCTTCATTTTTTAGAATACATAATCCATTCATGAGGATTATGGAAAGATATATAATATGACTTGGGAATTTTTGGGTACACATGGATCGAGGTATCCTTGGATAATGTGATTCTTTTGAATTATGTAAGTTTGATGCTTGAAATATGTATCCCACCCCTTAATGTTTTGGTTACCGATGACCCAGAAAGTGGCTTCTTTAAATATAAAAAAATATATAATTGAGGATGAGAGTATATAATATGTGAAAATTTCATGCCATGTATATTGTCCTAGGAGAAACAAATTCCCATTATTGATTTATCTTTTAATAAATTATTTTAGGATATGATTGAGATGTCTCCCTATGAATTCTTCAATTGTTATCCTTTCCACTCACCTTTATACTGGCTAGAGGTAGGGGAAGAAACTATTCATGGACTACATATCATGTAGGAGACTATAGAGAAAGTCCAACTGATTAGAAATTGCATGTTGAAAGCATTGTCTAGACAAAAATTGTATGCCAACAAATTCCCACAACCTCTCATGTTTTAGGTCGGAGACTAGGATTTTTTGTAAGTATTTCCCAGGTTAGGGTATCGATGTATTAAAAATCATTATCATATCTCACATAGGACCATTCTACCTTTGGGGTTGTAAAACTAATCAGACCAGTATCTTACCTTTTGGAAATTCCTTAGAGACACTGATCAATTTCTGATGTCTTTCATGTAACATAGCTTCACTAATACTATCCAAACCTGACACATACCAGTCACCGATAAAGTGGGATGTTGTTTTAATTTATTTAGTAATTGGTCTAACAAGGTTGAAATGGGATTATTTTTTAATTGATTTAGTAATTGGTCTAATAAAGTAAAAATGGGATGATTTTTTAATTGATTTAGTCATTGGTGTACCCTATTTAAAATGGGATGATGTTTTAATTGATTTAATTATTTTCACTTCCTTACTGAGGTGTCATATATTACCTTAATGTAGGTGGTCATATCTTTTTACCCTGGAGTTTTGATGTTTTTTAATTCTAATATTATTATACAAAATTGATTTTTCCGAGATCTAAAATTTAATTGCTTATTTCATATCAAATTGACCATTTCATATTTATATATTCCAATTAAATATTGTTTAGTGGTTTCTAGGTTGGTTTTCACACTTTTAGACACCCTTTGGGTGTTCCAATTTATGATTCCCAATGACGATAATGTATTTAATTGAACACAATTATTAGTTAGAATTAGTATTGAGTGTGAAATGGGATTAAAATTTATACTTTAATGATTAGTGGAACACAAGCCACCTCTTAGGTGTTTGGATTAACCAACATTGGGAATTTCCCATATCATTAACTCTCTTATTGACTATGTCACCCTGTAAAATGAATTTGAACCCCATGACTAGAATTGAAATCCATTATTTATTGAATGTTATGAGTTGAATGGGGATAATTATAAGAGATATATTATATAATTTTTAATAAACTATACTTCTATATGAAATGGACTATAAATAAGGTATTTCTCACCGTAACTAAATCCATTAGATTAAATGAAATGGCCTATTTATGTTGGTTTCCTTTACTTTAATTAAATTAATGTTTTAGAATGGTTATTGAATTTATTAGAGGGTATAAAGGCCACACCCATTATTTCTTTGTTATAAAATTTTTATTTCTGTAATGATGATTATGACTTATTTATATATACGAGTGTGATAAATATGTTTCTTGAGAGGGTTTTCTTAAATAATTATACTATAAATGAATATGCCTTTATATGGTATGTGTACAATGGTAATATGTGTTGGTAATGATGGACAAGTAAAATCCCATACATAGGGAATTGAGTATGGTATATCACACTAGTGATACAATATGGACATTGGGATAAGGCACTACATACCATGATTTGAGTGTTTACATGATGAATCACTCACCATCCCAAGGGATGTAGTAGGAGTGGGGTGGTAATATATTTATTTTGAATTTCAAATTAATTAATATTCCATTCAAATTTTTTAGTTACGATCAATACACAAATTAAACATAGACACCATTAGTGGTGGCCTACTGAGTCTCTTTCTCACACCCTACTCAGGATTCTTTTTTCAACTGAGAAGGTTGTCTACATGCAGTTATGGATATGTGAAGGTGACCTACTATAGGCTATTGATATTTTCTAGAAGTACCTTAGGGAAAGTGGACCTGTATTTAGATTGGGAAGTTAATGGTGTAGTTTTTATTATTTTTTGTTATATTATATAGCTTTATTGTATATTCATGTTCCGTTTTTTTAATACAAAATTACATGAATCCATTTTATAGACACATCCTAGGATGATTTTGATTATATTATCAACTATTTTTTATTTATGCATCCACATTTGATTATTTATTATATCTTTTTATTATACATGATTCTAATAATTTTGTATGTTAATGTTTATTTACCCTATTCCATTCGGTTAAGAGTGTATAGTATCCCCATCATACCACTTTTACACCTGCACTTCTAGTCAACATCCTCTAGAGTATGGGGAGGTAATCATGAGGCCATGTGAGCCTCCAAATTAAGGAACATGTTAAGTGGATCCCAGTTAAGGATATTACAATTGTGAAATCAGTTATAATTTTTATTGTAATTACTATGTTTTATCTAGGGATATATTTCTTTTTAAATTTATTCTTTTTTTAGATAATTTATTTATTATTTACTTTTCACATTATTTATTCCATATATAATCATGATAGATTCTGATTTACAATTACAATTACGGATCCTTTGAAAAGATCTTTTATTTTTTCCTTTTTTAATGCATAATTATGGGATCATGGAAAAAATATAAATCACGATCTAAAAAAATAAGAATTTTTTTATGAATATTACAAGGTACTACTTATGTTTCCAATGTATTATGAGAGAAATGTATGTGTTTATTATCCCATGTTTGTTGTACATTTTAATTATTTAGTATATAATATATTTTATCTTTTACCAATATAATAATTTAATACTACATCTAGAATACTAGAGTTAGGTATGGTACACTAACTCCATGAAAATATCCAAATTGTAAGTGGTACCAATTATGAATCACACTCAATCACTAAAATATCCAACGAAACCTCAAACCATACCCAAAAATAAATTTTTTTTATTCTCCACACATTTCAATTTATGACTAAATTCTAAAATTATATAGATAACCACTCTAAATCAAAAAATTAAAAATTCACATCTTATCGACCACCAAATATCCATAATTAATAAAAATTTCACATTTAATCTAATCAATTAGGACATGAGTCATTAGATGTAAATATGATGGAGATATGGGAGGGTTTACAACTCTATTATGTTTATAAACATTACATTAAATATGATTATGGTGATGATGATTCAAATTTCAATGATTATGATGATGGTAATTTTACTAGTGATAGACGAGGAGGATATAATACATATTTAATCAATAGTTATCAAATAAAATTGTTGATAACATATTAAAAAAATGTGTTATCTATTGTTGATGAAATAATTTATTTAATTATAATAATATAACAATAATAATGTAAAATACCCAACACTTCCATTTATAATATAACCTTTAATATTTATTAAAAACAAATTCCCAACCATAATAACATGTAACGTAGGTAAATATTTAATTATAAAATTTTCTAAATATATTATTTTAAGATTTAGGATTTAGGTGAGGAAATAATAATGGTTTTGGGGACTTTTTATCAGTTATTAATCACTATGAATGGACTTTATACATTTCTCCATACCATGTATTTCCCATATAAATTAATTATAGAGTTTACAATCACAATGTACATTTTCTAAACCATGAATCAAATAGGTATTCTCCCAAAAAACAAAAAAATATTATCTTTCACCAAAAATTCATATAGTAATAAATTATATTATAATAAATAAATTTATGTTTTTATATATAAAGATATCATAGTTTTGAAGTGTAAAAATATCATAATATTTATTATACGGAGACCTTCTTATCTGTAATTATTAAAAATTACATAATTAAATTTATCAAAATATTAGATTCAATTATTTTGAAATAATCCAAATAGTTGTGGACATTTTCTTTATATTAATTTATTGATGGATTTTTATATAATTGAATATACATTTCTAAAATATATGACTTTTTTATACATAATAAAAATTTCAACAATAATTTTAAAGATTGAAAAATATTTTTCTTGTTACGATATCTATTTTGGTAATGCAATCAAAAAGTTTATTTTTTTCAATAAAAAATGAAAAATCATTGGTTTAATGGATTGAATTTAGTAAATTTTTTATTCTTATTGTGTATATTTATATGACATAACACTCATAAGGTAGGATAATAAATAATTTTGATATATAAAATATATCATAGTAAAATTATTTAAATAAAATATTTGGGAGAATTGACATAAATCATAAATATGTTTTTTATAAATCCAATAAATTCAAATGTATTTTAAGAATATATATTTTATGAAAATAATGATTTATATAATAAGGATGATGGACTTAATGAGAAACATGAAGTTTAATGTAATTTTTACAGGATGGTTGATAAGGAGATTGATTGTTTGATGATTGTAGATCTCGATGAGGGACCATGAAGGATGATGCATTGGACTCACTGTCAATAAATTGATAATGGAATCAGGTTTCAATATTTAAATTCAATTTTATTGCACATGTATACTACATGGTAATGATAAGGGACATATATGTGTGATCCAACAAGGAGAAGAATCTACCCAAAAGTGGTAACACCATGCCTTGGTTAGTGGGTGTGTAGAAGATATTGGGAATGACCATGCCTTGGTCAGCAGGCATGGGGAAGAAGGAGATATACATAGGAGTATCCATTACCATAGAACATGTATTGTTGGGATGGAAATTCCCAGCATGAAAACTAATAAGAGTCCATATTTGGGGTCCCCATTAATGGAGTTATAGATATTTTATAAACAATGGTCATGGAAATAATTTCCCTAAGGTAGGTCATGGTTGAGTGTGGAAGAGGTTTGTCTATGAAAAATGGCCATGAGATGTGTGCAGTTATAGGAGTTGTTGAAGTAAACTTATTTTAAATTAAATTTATTAATAAAGGGCCAACATTGGGTGAAACACAGCATTGATAAATGTTTTATGTCTCAAGATGATTCTTATACAATACAGGTAAGCCCATTATGCGAGCGGTGGTGCTCGATGGTGGTAATGATTGTTAGGTGGAGTTGAAACCTAAAAGAGGAAATAGTTGGAGAACATTGTTTAGTTTTGTTGTTTATGAGTTAAAAAGAATATTTTTTCATTATTCCATGTTGAAGGGTATTTCCATGGGTGAAACAAAAATTTCAATACAATCCATTTTAGTGATTATTGAATAGTTTATAATTGTTTATTAAATAATGGTACTCAAATTTATATAATGATACAAATGTGACATGAATGGATTTTTTATCATTCATAATATAAAATAATTGATAATTATTTTTATTTTTCAAAATGAATATGGTTTGGAGAGGTTTCTAATGGTTTTGAAGTAAATAAAATTTATTTTTTGAGTTTTTATGTGATATTTCAATGGAATATAATGATGCTAAAAAGTGTATAACTATATGGGTAATGATATTAAATATATAAGTGGATTTACTGGGAGAAAGTTAATAGTGGGAAAAACCATAAAATATTGAAAATACAAATATATGGCTTAATGAATGGTCATATGTGAGGGGATAGAAGGAAGAACAATGCATTGAATCCCATTGAATAATCTACCAAATATGAGATAGAAATTTCATTACAATAATAAAGAGAAGAGTAGTTTCATACTCATTTTGCATGAAAAAGGAATTTCATGGAGATAATCATCATTTATTCTGGATAATCCCATTGGGAGAAAACATCACATCTAAATTTTATAATTTTTATAACCACTATTTGTGAAACTATATAACTCACCAGCATATCCATATAACAAACTAAGGTGATCCTTTCTATATACAGAGACTATTTGAAAGGAAATTTGGGTTAGTAAAGCTTAGGAAGAAGTGAGTTATCCACAAATCATTTTAATATGAGTGGACCTTATGAATATAATAGATATTTATATTGATTTGGATCACAAAACCATATGGATTCATGATTTTTAGATGTATCCTAGTGAGGGTAAACCGGGTAAATTATCATGATCCCATTTACATTAAACATTAATAACAATAAATATTACAAAATCTAATATATATTCTATAGAATAAAATATCATGAAACCAATATGGATAAGAGTTCAAGATCAATATATTGTTCATTAGTGATTAAAAAAACTTTTGACTTAATTTGTTAATATTTTGAATTCTTTGATTCACTCCCATAGTGTAATCTCACGTTGAACCCATATTGGGGTAGTAATAATTTCCATAAGTAAAACCATTTAATTCTTAGTTTTATTTTTCATTTCTATAACATGATGTAATTTCATTGAACCAAAATGGAATCCACAGTTAATAATATAATATTTTATGGGAATCATTCCAAAAAATTCAAAAATAATTTAATTTCTTATATGGAATAACCATTTAGTGTTCAACAAGAAGTATTGGAATAAGTAATTTTTCTACTAAGACATCATAGTGTTATGTTTTAAAAACATCAAAACATAGTGATATTTATGCCTCATTGAAATGTTAATTAAAGAATACATTCAATGATTATTTATAAGAAGTGATTTATAGTGTAATTGTATCCAAGGTTATGTGGATTATGATAGAAGAAATCCATGAAAATGTTGATGAATACATCCTTATGTATAATGGAAATAAGAAAAATAACAATCTGGATTCATATAAGATGTTGAAATATCATACCAGTGTACCAATATATATATATATAATGTTATAATTTATTATGAAACTAGTATGGAGAATGTATTTCTATTTGAGTCACTATTTTGGTGCTGGATAGAAGACATGAAAAATAAGTGGAAATAACAATAATATTTCAACAAAATAAGATGTTTATGAATGGAACAAGTTTATATCCCATCATTAAACTATAATTTGGAATGATTTAAGTCACACATGAAATTTATTCATCCATAAATGATATTTTCCATGAAAAAAAGTGTCATGAATGAGATGAAATAGTGATAAATATATGTATACATAAAATGGGAAGAAGGATAAAAGGACATAGTGACATCCTTGAAGATTTTTCCCAAGGTGTCATTAAGAAAGTGAAAAAAAGTAATATATTATAGGAATATTTCTAATCAATATCGAAATTGAAAAACAATGAAATTGAGTTAGGATGTGGCTCTATGTTTAAAATACATGGATTAAAAAAATTATATGGATGAAAAAATAATGGTTCTCGAAAAGAATATAAATAAATTAATTTTAATTAATAACACACCCTCTATCAAATACATAGTACATTATATGATTATATATTTAAAATGTAGTTGATAAGAAATTTTTATTGCACGAGGAGGCCCAAAAAATAATATGGAACTCCAGGGATAATATTATGAATGATGTTGGCACATCATGATATGATGATTCAAAGTCAATAATAAAAATGATAAATATAGAACTATAACAGTTTTAATATCTCAATTAAGGAGAGACCAATTGTGGTATGATTATAATTATAGATTTTTTATTTTTTATATACATGATAACATATAATTTTCTTGAAATTAGATTAATACATGAAAGGGTAAATATTATAAAGGGATGTATTGTAATCATATGACATAAAAATATATTTTCAATCTAAGAAAATGGATAGTTATGAATGAATATAGTTTCAATGTTTTGGATAATGTAAATATGAATTATTTAAGGGTGTACCATCCCTAATGATTTAGTTATTCAAATGAAATATCATTGTGCTAACAAAGTTATGCTGGAAGTTAAATAAAGAGGTTATACCAACTGTAGGAAATTGGGAATAACAAGAAAAGGAGAATCCACTAATAAAGAAAAATTATTCCATGATGGAACTCAATCTCTTAGAAGAATATTCTTTTCAATATGGTTCCGTAAAAGTCACTAAAAATAAATATATTTTGATGAAATTTAAAAAAATCTAGAGGGGAGATCCACTATCAAAGAAATAAAAGAATACTTTTTTAAATTATGACTGATTCCACAATTTTTTGAAGTACCATTCAATAAGAGGATAAAAATTATTACATCTATAAAGATATATTTTTATGTGTTAGAAAAAAATGTATATCCTTTAGAAATATTTTTAAAAGAAAATATCAAAAGATGACGTATTTTATGACATGATTATGTTCCTATCCCATAAGATGATACAAAGAAAAGGAATGATATAATTTAAATAGAATGTATTTCCAAATATACACCATAACTATACTTGAATATGATTTATGTACCCCTACCCAAACATTATTTTTAGTTTCTAATAAATTTTGAAGAGGTATGGAATTACTAGGTGATATGATCCCTATTGTGATTGTACAAGAAAAACACTTCTGAATTGAGATGAAAAAAGATATTAAATGGCCACATACCATGCAGTTTTTGGATAGAAGAATAATACCAAATGGAAAATAACCATAATTAAAATAATTAATTTCATATATTTTTTAATATGAAAAACTAGTTATGAGTTTTTATCCTCCAATTATTTGAATGAAATCTAAATTTTTTTTATATAGGAACTGTTATTCCCATAATTGTTATCCCAAAGTAAAATATATACATTTTTTGTCAACATTTAATGTCTTATGGTGAGTGGTATTAATAATTAAATGGATTATTGGCCTTATCTAGAATTAATTGAGGTATATTAACATTTTTAAGAGTGAATTTTCAATTTTAATAAATTTTTATTTCAAAAATTTATTCAGTTTTAACTTATTGTATGATTCTCACAACCTTGTGAAATAGTTTATACCCTCTATGATTTTAGTGTGAATATATATTAGAAATAATAGTTTGTTATCAAGAAGTTAAAAATATAATTATTATTTATCTTTCAATTTCTTCATGTGTGGCAAGGGAAAATTTTATGAATTTTCCAAGGACTATTTCATCCAACACCGATATCAAGATTAGAAGGTGTTTATATTTTTATGATAGGAACAATGTTAAGTTTATGTATCATATGATAAATATATTATTTAATTTAGATGTTTTGTAAATTAGAATTTTTACGTTTTTTAGTTTAGATAATCCGAACTATAAATTTATTTGAATATGTTTCAGAGTATTTTTCTAATCAATAGGTGCTTAAACCCAATGTATTATGATGTTATCAAATAGGATAATAGAAATAATATGAGTATGGACTCCCCACAGTCATTTATGGATTTTAATCCCACAATAAAGTTTTCTTAGATGTTGAAAACATGGGTGGATATTTTATTTCATGGGTTGTCTTTTGAGACACCAATGGGGAGAAAAGACATAAAATGAAAATATATATGCCCATTAAAAGGAGAAGTTGAGAGTTAAAGGGAGATCACTATTATTTTTGAGAGATTATGTTCCATTTATATTCCATTTAAATAACCTATAATAGGAAATATTGTTATTTTCATGTATTTTATATTTTCTAACAAATGAAAATGGGATGATTCATCTGAATTATAAAGAATCATTTTTGATTTTCTGAAAATATGTCCATTAAAAATAATGATGTTGATAATAAAAAAGATTACCATTATATGATGTAATAATATTGAGTAGATTCTTGGAGGATTCTTAAAAATGATCTTGATTCCATGATGAATGGTGTTTCTAGAAATAAATATTAGTGGATGTTTTGATGGAATAATGTTCCACAAAAATATGATGGTATTTAGTGCAATTTAATAAGTGAATATGTATTCAATAAGGTTCCTATATGTTTCAACAAAGGTCCAAAGAAATTTTAATTAATATTAGTGAAAAATATTCCTAAAATTCTGTTGAAAATGACTTTGTCTATTATAAATGTGAGGATAATATGAAAACTAGGATCTGATTAGTGGGAATGGTGAAGATGATGATAAACTATGTTGCAACCACACCCAATGTATAAGGAATTTTGAGTAAGAAATTCCCAGAAGAAATTAATATTGAAAGGAGACATGTCATTTTGGTCTAAATGATCTAATTACATAGCACAAGTTAAAAATTGTCATGGATAATACTAATGTGTGGTAGATCATTTTCATGTGTATTGGGGGAGATCCCATGAAAAATAGAAAAACGGGTATCATGGTCATTTTCATAGTCAATGTAATGTGATATACGAAATACCATCACGTAAAAAGGGATTACACAAGGAAAACATTGTAGTAGATAATTTTTTATTGTATAAGTAAGATCAATGTGAAAAATTGGTTAGTGAATTATGAGTGAAGTTGTCTTTGATGATGATTATGGGCCTCAGGTGGATCTATATGATAAAAAACCATCATCATGTGACTTAGGAATAGTGTACATTGTTTTTGAGTATAAAGGTGTCAATTTATTTCACCATATAATAATGAAGGATGTGTTTATGGGTGACATATAGATTTCATGAGAAAATAAATTATTGATTCATGAATGGTTCTAAATTTTTTCATAAAACATTGGCCTAGAATTTCAAAAAGTTTCAAAATGTAACTCTATGAAATTCATCAGAATTCATAATTTAAATTAATTAATAGATAATACACATATCAAATGGTGATGGGTTTTCAAAAACATTGTTATAGAGGATTATTATTGTTATTTAGAAAATCATGGAGAATTTTTTGAGGAGTTATGGGTACTGTGAATGGTCTATAAAGTTGATTGTATATGTCCAACTAGGTTTGTAATGATCTCCCATTTTATATGTGTATCAACAAGAAGAAGTGGGACAATGAGAAACATACCTGGTAATATTTTAGATCTAAAACTATATTTCATAAAAGTGTTATATATATTATTCTATAAAGAATAAAAATTCATTATAACTGATTGAATACTTTATGAAAGATGAAAATATAATTATTATGAAACAAAAATGATATTAGTAGTTCTAAATTCTTTCTACAAGAAAAAGTTATAGCAAAGAGATTTTTCATAGTTTCTGAAGGGAATCCTATATTGAATGAAATAGAGAATAATACTATTTATGAATATTCATGTCATGAATGTGATGTTTTATAAGGGACATAATATCTACAAACTGTGTTGAGGTGATCCATTCCACCAATTGTGAGTATTGGAAAGGGCAATTGAGGGATTGATCCTTGGTAAATAATTATTTTTTCCTTAATTTTTTTAGGGGAGTGGAATCTATGGATATTATTTATATAGATAGTGATTTTTTGAATGAATAAAAATGTATTCATGTGTCTTAAACATAGACCAGTGTGGGTAAACCGGGTTAATGATATTCATCATATTAATATTAATCATGATCTCCAAAATATATTAAGCAATCTAATGTATATTCATACAAGAAAACTTCTTTTTACCCTCATGATAGAGAGGAAAATATCCTAAATGTTCAAGTGATACTTAAAAAGGAAAATTTTTTAATTGGTTTGGATATTATGTTCCCTTGTTAACACCCTTTCCCATACTCATGGTAATGTCATAGTAATCCCCTATTAATGGTATAACATAAATAGATTTATAATAAAATTTTCAAATGGTTTCATAGAATATGTCAAAAAATATAAATTTTTAAAGTTATTAAAACTATTAACATGGATAAATAAAAAGATTATTTTAGTGCATTATTTCATGTTAGAAGTCATATAATATTTAATAGCCATTTTTTTGAAAAATTGTGATAAAAGAAATAGATTTTGTTTGCTTATGTAATTGTATAAATAATACATTTTATATTGTATACCCATATTTATATCCAATTTTCCATTATAATAATAGGTCAATATGAATTAATTATATTGTAATGTAACTATTTTTTCTAATAACATATTTTTATATCATATGGGAAATGGATTGTGATGTATGAATTTAGTATGATGTGGAAAGAGAATATTTAGTTATCTAATACCACACAAAGGCTTACCAAGGTTGTCCCTCATGTGTATATTTACTTTTATCACATACATAATCTTAATTACCATAAATAATTAATATTTTTTGTTTTTATTTGTTATATGAGTTCAATGGAAACTTGTATGATAAATGAAAATAAAAAATTTATACAAACATGAATTGATGGAATGTGATTTGAAAAAAAGAACCAGGATTTTATTGTTCAGTTTATAGGTTCAATCATTCTCCTAGTTGGTGTTTCAATTTAGTATTATAATTAAATTTAGTTATCTCATTCAGGAATTTATATTATTTTTTTAGTTTTGTGAAATATTTAATGCCTTTATCAATCTAAACATCACCCTAACCGGTAATCAATGTTGATGGAACACTATAATCAAGAGGGTGGCATCTTATAAGACCGGGCTCCATCATATACATTTTCATCTTCTAAATGGCACAAATCCACCATATGAAGAGATTGTATGCATTATAATGGAGTGAAATGATTTAAACAATGTGTAGAAATGTTTTGGAGTTTAGTTTAATGGTGCAAAATTACCAAACCCAATAAAATAAACCCTTATCACTACAATGGAAAATAAAACATATGAATTTAAACACAGAATGAATAGAAACACCACTAACCACCATCGGGCCAAACTTTAGGTTAGCCCCTAATTTTATAGGGTATGTGGTCGTGATGGAAGGAAATAAAAAAATTGGGAGAATAAAATAATAACAATATTAGATGGATGAAGGAAATAAAATAATATAAATGGAAATAAAGACAACTAATAATATAAAATATCATAAAATGATGAAATTAGAAGAAGGAAAATGAGAAATGGAAAAAATGAAGATGAAGGGCGGAAAACACATAAACAAAATTATGAATATGATATATAGTAATAAAAATTAATATTACAAAATAAATAAATATATATAATAAAAATAAATTAAAAAGAAAAAAATAATGAAATTTGAAAGGGGAGGACATTCTTGGCCTGGGTAGTAGGCCTTCTCCGGTGGTGGGTGTATCTAACTCCACATTGTATTATAAAATAAATACTTTTATGTGAAGGTAGAATGGATCCCTTAATATAAAATTATCATATGTTATTCTATTAAAGATTTACTCAAGATACACTTACAGTATCTTCAATGATACATTCAAGCATATCATGTTATTAAATGAGATGTGGATAGGGAAAACATGAAAAAACATCTTGTATGGGTTTTATGGGGTTCAATGTGATATCTACACATGTTCATGGATCATGAAAAATTTATCAGAGTTTAATAAATAATTCGATGTAGAGGAAGTACTCACATCCTCTTTCTTAACCCCTCCAGCCTTCAATGTGGCTAGAGGGATCTTAGAATGTGATTTGTGTGATTGGTCGAGTCATCCAATTAAATCCATGGAGACCTCGAGCATCATCATGGAAAAATAATCATGAGATCAATACCCCTTTGCGTGGAAATTATGGTTCCCATTTGTTGGTAGTGGAATCCAGTGGGGATGAGTTGTGGTAGAGCGGTGGAGGAGGGTGGAGTAGTTTGTCTGATGGCAGGGGAGGTGCAAGCGTGGTTTAATGAAACCATTCAGTATAAAATAATCATTAACCATGAAAATCACGTACCACACTATAATTAATGATTAGTAGCCTTATAATTTAAATTGAATCACCTCTAATGATCTAGTAATATGTTTTCAATGGGGATAGTCTTATATTTTCACCTCACACACATACATAGGTCATGCCCCACGTGTGCGGCCAAGTCATGCTATGTCCCACGCATTCACATGGTGGTATCATGTCTCCTACCTACCACTAAAAAAATATATACCTATGTCCATTCTTGGTTAGATTCTCCACTTTGGTTAGCTATGTGGCATAATGGACCTTTAGGATTAGGGATAGCCGATTGTTGTACCAATTTTTTGACAACCTATATAAATCCTTTCAAAAAACATTATTAAAATTCAACTACATAGAAAATCATATTCCAATATTTAAAATCCATCATTTTATGGATTTTAGATCCATTTAAATTATAGATTCATTATTTCCCATATTTTAATAAAAGAATTTATAATACGGCGTTTATCCACTAAAATCAATAATAAATATTTAGAAACTAATTAAAATATTCATGATAAAATGAGTCTATTAGATACCCCAAACTATGATTGTCCTCAAACATTAAATAAAAACATTGAATTTAGAGGTAACTAATTCTATGATTATTTAAATTCCCCAAAAAATTAAACAGTTATCATTGTTTAAAACAAATTTTCAAAATTCCATATAAATTTTTAATATAATTTCTCAATTTTTAAAGAAACAATAAATTCAATTATTATAGTTTTTTCCATTTAGAATGATGATATTTCTATTATCATTCATTCTAGTTATTTAATTCATTATTATCAAACATAGAAAATCAAAAACTACCTCTCTTTTGAATCTTCATACTAAACACACATGATATTAATTCAAGTAGAGATGTGACAATATCAGGAATACATTCTATTTATCAATATGCTTATAAAGGATATAATTTCTACACCTTTTAATGAAAAACGACCAATAGAATCTTGATGACTCATAATATATATTAAAATGACTATGAAGCATAATTTTAATAGGAATTTATGTTTTTATAAAATAAGGATCTAAGTAGGATGTTTTTGTAGGAAGTAAAATTCATGATATAAAAATTGAAAGATAAATGAAATTATCCCCATAAATGTAGAAATGAAAAATTCCCCCAAATATGTATATAAAGGTCATGATCACATAAAAAATAATTAATGTTTAGTATATATATTTTTTTAACTTTTTTTCACATTATAGTTTTTAATAACTTTTTTTATTTTTATGCTTATAATTATTCTTACACCCACCACCTAACTATATATGCTAAAAATCATCTCTCTAGTGATGGGGGATTTTGATTCTTCCAAGGTACAATATATTTCTACTATTATAATTTTATATATGGAATTATAATAATGTATAATAAATGAATCAATAACATTTTCAATACATAAAGACACCACCCCTGCACTTTTTCCATTACAATGTATTTCAACCCTTCCACCCTGACTCCCTTCACCCCAACACTTCAATATGAAAATACCATGAAAATAATTTGAGGAGGGTATCAATGGATAAAAATGGATTTCAATAGAGATAATATAAATCAAGGTCAATCATTATATCTATGGGTTAAAAAAGGATTACTGAAAAGGTTACCTTAAGGGATAAGGTTTTTTAAAATACTCATTAATCATTTTAATTGTTTTTTCACAGTCATTATATTTGAAAAGGTAAAATATATGTTATGGTATGTGAAATTTTCTGATATCACTCAATAAATACACTCAGTATTAAATAGGATATATTTGGTCTAGAAATCTTCTCATGAATGGAAATAATAACATTATAAAATCAATCATTGAATGAATAATAATAAAAAATTAATTTACATTAATTTTAGAAATTCAATGAGTGAATTTTTTGGGTAATTTTATTTATATGAACCAACTAATTCCCCCAAATAATGAGTCATAATTTTAATACCCATACTTCCCTTCAATCACTGAATTATCTATTTTACACATTTAATAATATTATCATTGAAATAAAAAACAATGAATCATAGGATTCCTAAGATACTCATGTCTCCTTGATAAGTCATGTAATACTTAATTTAGGCATGTGACTAAATTTCATGTTTAATGATCAAAATAGGTTTCCAATACAAAAATGTGGGGAGTTTTTTAAAAGATATTCTTAAAAATGATCTCCCTTTTGAAATGAATCATAATTCCTAGTATTACCCCATTGGAGGGATGAATTGTTTTCATTATGGTACTATGAAATTGAATAAATCAATTAGGTATAAGTATGTTGTATCAAAATATAATAAATTAATAGGGGGAGTGGACTTCATACTAAACTAATTACTATGATTGAAATTTAAAGTACATGGAATAATGTAAAGGGATAATCCTGGTATAAACCCCCAAGTGGTCCCTATAATTTTACATCCATTGTTTAATGGTATATGGATATTCATTAACTTGAATCACTACTTGTCGATTTTTCTAGCTTATAGTTATTCCTTATTGATGAGGAATGATGAATAGGCAGAGTATACCTGATCCATCTCATTAACAATTTAGTTTAGATTATTGATGAGGGGAAGGATGAATTTTGGATTATCTTCCTTCTTGGTTACCACTTTTGAAACCTACCCTTGCTTTTTTTGGTTGATCAATATGGGATGTAGGAAATGAATGGTCAAAGGGAAAGTTTGTAGTTATTTTTTTTGAATAAAATTTAAATTTGGATAATCAAGAGTATTCTTAATTCAATAATGATAATAGTGAGACTAGATTTCCTCATGCTCTGCCACATTAATTTCTTCATCGGATTCCTCAAATGCATGTTTATCATAATCAAGGAGCTCTAGGTGTTAATCAACTTGAGGATTTTTTATTTATACATATTTCTATATGGAATAAAAGTAATTTACCAAATATGAAGTAAAAACATTTATATGTGATACTAAAATTGAATATAATAAGAAAATAAAAAGAATTATTCAAAATAATATCATCTCCCTGAGTTTTTTATAGTTGATTATTTTCAATGTAGAGTACTACATGATGTTGGTTATCAATGGATGTAATAAGGTAGTTGAGTTGATCCATATTAAAATCAAATTCTACCACTTGTGTGATGTATTAATTTAATGGTCTGTGCTCATATTGTTTGGGTTGAACAATTTTTTATTAACACTCATTTTTTAAGCCATTCAGATTGGGTTGATCTCCAAATGATAGCTTAGGTTATGGTTTCTCAATCAAGTCATGGTCATATTCAAATGCTCTGTCTATTTTCCCTCCTACTATTATATGTATTTTTCAGGTTCTTTCACTTAATATTTCCCATTTCCCATTTTATTTTCTAGTTACTCATTCACCATTGAGTATTATTTCCACGAACAAATATATGGTATGGTTCAAAACATCATGGGAAAAAATAAATTTTTTGGGTTCTTTAAATGAAATGAAAACTATCTAAAAATTTAAAATAGAAAAAGTTAATACTAGTGATTAGATCCCCCAAAATGACCTTAGTTTTGAGGCATAGATGCCTTTGGTTCTGAGAAAAAATATTTTCTTAATGCAACACAAAGGCTGAAAAACGAAATCTCACATGAAGATCTCCACAGTTTTTCACCTACGCAATCTAATTCACCAAAACTATTTTTTTTAATTATATTAACATAATGTAATTTTTTATGGAACATTTAATGATAAAACCTATACAAACATGAAGTGTCATAATGTGATTAGAAAATAATGAACTTCACCTTTTTGGTTTTTTTATTTCTTCAATCATTATCAATATTGGTGTTTAACTCTAGTTTGATAATTAATTTTTAATATATCATGAATGAATTACAATTACATAAAATATTTGAGTGAAATATAGAATGAATTTATCACTCTAAATTCCACATTCTTCTATAATCACGGTTGATGGAACACCTCATTCGGGAGTGTAACATCTTCTAGGACCTGACTCCATCATATTCTGTTTCTTCCACATGATTGCTCAGCTCCATCATAGGAAGATATTATATCATATATAAGGGAGGTTAAATATTTAAAAAAACATATAAATTATTTAGGGTTCAGTGTTGTGGTGGGAAATCAACACACCCATTCACATCAACCTTACTCACCAAAAACATAAAAAAATATTATCAATTTAAGAGCAGAATGAATAGAAACACAACTTAACTACCCTGGTCCAAGACTTAGGTTATCCCCTAATTTTTTTGTTAATATTACATGGTTGAAAAAATGAATAAAAAATGAATAATAATAAAATAAAAATAATAGTAGAGAGAACATGAAAATAAAATAAAATAAAATGATCGAAAAAGATTTAACAACATAAAATAGAAAAGAGAATGGATAAATTAGAGATGGGGAAGAAGGAAAGGAGGTAATGAATAATAAGGGTTTAAAACACTTAAAAAAAATTCATGAATAAAATATTAAAATAAATATAAATTACATTAAATATAACAAAACATAATAAAAATAATAGAAAAATAAAAAAAACAAATTTTAAACGGGAATAACTTCTCGACATCGGTATCCAACCTTCTCAGTTAGCAGGTGTATCCAACTATCCTTGGTAGTAAAAGGAACCTAATTTTATAGGCATAGAGAATAGATTTATATGTCTCAAATATTTATATGAAATCCACTTTACATGATAAATCAGATATTCTTGGTGTATCTTTATCGATATATCCTTGTGCATCTGGGGTTTTAATGTGGTGTGGATCAAAACATTCTAGACTATATATTGGAGTTATATTGGGTTATTTTTGGGCTTTAATGATTAGATAGTGGGATGAAATTTTTATAAATAATCTATATTGAATAATTTTAAAATATATGATGAGTACATTAGTGCATATTATAGTTTAATGTAATTTATTCAGATTTATATATTCATTATTATAATATTGATAATACCTAACATATTTTTTATAATAGACTAGTATTAAGACATCAATGATGACACACCATCATATAATGTATAGTTACTGAATTTTTTTCTTACAAAATTTACTGTTGTAATTTTGTTGATGTATGGAATTTTATATAATGAAAATAGTTCCATGATTGAAATTTCATTTAATAAGAGAGTTCATTTTTCCATTTGGGATATTTTATCAGGTTTTTGTATTTGAAGATTTTATAGGAGTTTTATTTGTTGTTTTAGGATCATTAAGTTATCTGGGGATGTTTTAGTGGTTTTTTTCTTTTAATAATTGTATCCACTAATATTTTCGAACTATAGGTGGCATTGATTAATTAATGTGAAGTACCCTATACTCGTCATGCATGAAATACGGTTTGATACCATTGTAGTTAACATATGTTCTTGGTTGTTCCATACCATGTACCATGTAGAGTAATGTTTTTATTATTATTAAAAATGAATAAATTTTATTCATTTATCCTAAATCTATTATTCCCCTTCTCTATCTCCTTTAGGCCTCACCCATTCTAGCTCGATATGATCTCGCACTCATGATCCTCTTATTCCCCTCATTTCATATCCCTTTTAAAATTATTAAAGGGGTATCCAAGTGTTAATTTCTTGTTCAATAAAATGCAATATAAAACTAATTACATAATATAATTTTGTAATTATTTCTAATATGTAGTTTTTATACAATTATGTTACAAATTATTATGTGAGGTTGTTTGCGTTGTTTTCATTATTATTTGAAAAAATGAGATTGATAAGAGACTCATTAGTCTTATAGATAAATAATATCCACCAATTATTATTTTTGGTGGTTATAACCTATTTTATTAATTATTAGGTTATTCATTGGACATTCCAATAAATTGTTTAGTAGATGATTGATAATGTTATATAATTATTAGAAGAATTATGAATTTATTGTTTTTCCTGATATTTTAATTCTTCATTTATTAAATTAAATGATTTCACATATTAAATGATGTATTAGTTTTTATCCAACAATAATTTATTTTAAAACCATTATATATGATCTAACATAATATTTATTTATAATCGAGCATTTTTTCATTCATTTTTTGATAGATTTTAGAAAATTAAATTATTCATTTCTCATGTCTTATATTCTTTTTTGAAATAATTATTAGTTTCTTATAAGAATTATCACTTTTTAGGATAATATTTTCACTAAATTTATTATTTTCTTATAATATATTAACCTATGGTTTCTTGCAATATTTAATAATAAAGTTTCATTAAATTACGTTGATACTTTTCATTATGTAAATGAATTAAATGTTTTCATTAGTCAATGATTTTAAACATCAATGATTATTTTGTGTCCTTAATTCATAAATATTATTTTTCTTTATAAATAATAAAATTGATATTGGATAACTGATAATGTGGTGTGACTATGCTTTATAGAGAAATCTTGATTATGTTATTTTGAATTTCATTTCAATGGAAGAAATTCATGTAAAGTCCCGGAAAGTACGATGTAATTTTTTTTAAAATTATATGGAATTGTTTCGAGTCTTCAGTTTCTGACGGCACATGTTTCAAAGGCCCGGAGTGCCCGAAATGTTTTTCCGAAGTTTCTAAGTGCATTTAGTGAGATTTTGGGTGGGTTTTGATAACTTTTTAACCAGTGCTCGGAATTGAAATCTGAGGGCATTATTGAACTCACATCGTCGATGATTTCTTAGTGAGACATCCACCGTATCATCATTCTAACGAGAATTGAAGTTTAATTCTCAAATTTTTGTGGGAGAAAGGAGAGGAAATAAATTAAACAAGTTTTATTTTATTTTCAAATCTCTTGGTGGGGACCACCGAATTTTGAAACACCTCATTTAATGAGTTGTAACTCTTGGAAATCCAAATTAATGAGCCAACATTAATTGGTTGATTAACATAAATTAATTTTGGCTATTTCTCCTACATGGGGGACTGTTTTTCTCTCTGGGGGTTGGAGAATTGGTGGAAGATAGATCTCTAATGAGGATCAGTTCTTCCTCTATGTTCTATCCTCCAAGGAAGAACCTTCGGTTGAGGAACAAAACTGTCACCCATGAGGAACACCAACAACGTCGTCTTTGACTTCGTCTTCTCTGAACTCTCCTTCCACTATCAAAAATCGAAAAAGGAGGATGGGGTTACTTTATGATTGAGTTTTACCCTCCATTCTTCATCGTTTTATGTGCTCTTTGAGGATGAGTGTTACCATACTAACACGGAGGGCATGGGATGAACAAACACATCCCGAACCCCCTCTATTTTTATTCACTTTGTTGACGACGTTGGAGGTGCAACTACACCGCTGGAGGAGCGGGCCGCGGCCGATGAGTTGAAACAGAGAAACAATGGCTGATGAAGGGCCGGCCGTGAAGGAAATCGACTGAGCAAGGGACGTCGGGTCGCCGGAGGGGCATGGTGCCATCGCGCCGCGGCCAGCGCAGGCTTTGGCGGAGCAAGGTGGCTACCAGAGGGGCGTGGCACCGTCACGCCACATGGGTGGAAGGGCCGAGGCTAAGAGGGATGCGGTGGTCGGATGTTGGAGTGTGGCGCTATCACGCCTCATAGAAGGAAAGCCATGACCAGGTGGGCCGCGGTGGACGGACAGGGACGACTGGCTGTGCCGTCCGTCTGTGGGGAGCACACCAGGCGGGACCCTCCGGGTCCCGCGATAAACGAACTGACACCATGCACCTGTTCCGTTTTAGGGAGACAAGGGGTGCTGAACCCCCCTTTTGCGCAGTTAGGGAGGGCCCCGAAGGCCGCCACCACCCGCTAGGTTCGGCTGGTGTGTCGCCTCCCAGCCATGGGGGTTGGGCCACTGGCGTCGGTTGGGCGACCGCCATGGGCTGGGCCAGTTCTGGATGGCCGGGCCGGTTTCAGCAGGCTGGGATGGACCCATGGGCCTACTTAGAAATGCAGACCGGGACGGCCCCTGTTCGGATCAAGACCCAGGTTAGGTCGGCCCAGACTGAGTCGGTCAGGTTTGGTCAGACTGGGCCGGACTGGACACAGACCCAGGTTTGACCCAATTCACTTTTTCACATGTATCTTGGGCTACGGGTGTTCGATTGATGAACCATATACAGTGACGAAAATAATGAAGTGAGATGGTTAATTTGGAATACCCAAATCAAGGTTTTGATGTAGTTGGGGTATGACAGAGTTATAGTGAACCTAAATCCAACCGGGCCCTTGGAACAGAAATGAGAATAACTCTTAGACTGGGTGTCAGATTGACGCGCTGTCTGTCACGATGGGTTCCCTATGACGAGACAGAACTACATGATACATAAACATGGGACTACATGGATGTTGATGTATCAACACTTGGCTTGAGGATCAAAATCTCCCTGAATCAAGCGTTCTTTGTGTGGGGACCCTGTGGATGGCTGCATTGAGATGATGGGATCCTATGTGGAGGACTACTGTTCCAGTATCCTACATGGGTATGACAATGACAACTACTATTCCAAGATCCTACATGGTTTTGACATCAACAACTACTGTACTAGGATCCTACTTGGGTTTGACAGTGACGACTACTGTTTATGGATCCTACGTGAGTTCGATAGCGATGATTACTATTCCAGGATCCTACGTGGGTTTGACAGAGGAGACGATTCAATGGCTACATATAAATATCTCTACCCTTATACATAAGTTATATACCTATGTGATATGAGTCTTGACTATGTGATGTTATCATTGAGATAATTGAATTTCTTCCTTTGTGGAACAGGATGTGCATGGGATTAAGAGTTGGAGTCGATTGTGATTGGTAACTTGGGTATATGTATGAGAATATACCTAAGTTGGGATGGTTGATACTTTTTTTTGAATCTTGATATTGTGGTTTATCCTTTATGGATTCTGGGAGACCTTTGGTGGTATTGAGGTCTCTACTGAATATCATTATACTCAGCCCTACACGGGCTTTGCCCAAACCTTGTTGTATTCTGTGCAGACTACGGTCAACAATGATCAAGGCTAAGGGAGATTGACGGAAGGCTTCTCTGCGCTAGACTAGATGGTACGTACCTCAGGGATGAGTTGTTCGAGATCTGTACCTACCCTTTAAGTAGGATTCCCCAGTGGATGATCTTGAAGCTGTTTTTCCCTTTTTACTTGTACTTGTACTTCAGTTGGGTTTGTATATTGGGGAATTTACTTTCAGCACTCTACCTATACAAGTACTTGTTTTTGCTGCTGCTTGTGTTTCAAACTCTATTTTTTAAAGTTTTAAAGGCAATGACTTCCCTTTTTTTATTAGGGTTATGCTTTTTGGTGGTAGTCACCAGCCCCTGGCCTATGGAATGCAGGATTGGGGTAGTCACGACACGGGCCCCGAGGATGGGTCGTGACATATTGGTATTAAAGGAGTCGGTTCTATAGTAGAACATGGAGTCTGATTCTTTTAACAACAATTGTGTTATGTGTTTTGGTATTAGTTATCAGTTTAGGGTAACCGGTGTTGGTGCGGTGACTGACGTATCCATACACTAGGAATCTGACTTCTGATTTCTGACTTTGTGCAGGAAAAAACTGATTGCATGTGTGTTTCATTTGAAATGTTTTCATTGTGATTACATTGAGTCCGCTCACCAGGTATATGTTATTGATCATGTAACACCTATTTCTTTTCAGGATAGCCCCATGCAGGCACCCATCCAGGGTTCTGGGATTTTTACAAGATGGTATCCCATCGAGCGATGAGGCCTCGGTGCAAGGCCCCATCACAGTGGAGGCACCCGTTGTATCACTACCCATTGGGCCATCGATACCACCATCTCCAGTAGCCTAGGGTGCACACCATCTGAGCGATTTTCATGAGTTCTAGCACCATAGGCCACCCAGGGTCAGGGGAGAGGAAGATCCATAGGTATTTGAGGATTGGATGGAGGCTAATGTGAGAGTTTTCTGATTGGTAGGGACACCAGCCGACCTCATGGTGATCCTTTCTGTGAGTCTTCAATAGGTAGCAGTAGGAAGATGGTAGAGCCTAATGCTCCAGGTACCTGACGAGGCATCACTTCTCTGGGCAGATTTTGAGAGCCCGTTTCAGGCAGAGTTTGTTCCAGCCACCCATCTTGCAGTGAGGATACAGGAGCTACTTCTTCTACAGCAGGGTAGCATGACAGTGGCGTAGTACTCAGTGAGGTTCACTGACCTCTCACGCTACTCCACATACATTGTGTGAGACCCATTCTTCATTGCCCAGACCCTCGAGCAGGGGATCAGGTGAGAGATCAGTGCTTCTCTGATCTCCCTCAACATTCCGACGCTTGAAGATGTGTTAGAGCGAGCCTTCCTAGTTAAGAGTTTCCTTACTGAGTAGTGGACATTAGTGATACCCACCATCGGGCGACACATAACAGAGTCTTCTGCAGTTGGCAGTAGAAAAATGTTGCAGAGGTCTAAGTGGACAAGGCCATCAGGTGGGTGACCCCAAGATACAGGTTCAGTTGTGTGGGGAAAACGAGATAGAGCCAGCCATAAGATGAGCAGGCGGTGCTATGATTTTGGTGGGCAGGGTCACATGGCTCATGACTATACAACCCTCCATGTAGATGATCAACTAATAGTAGAGGGACCTCCCAGGAAGTGGCAGAGGTTTGACTGTGGTGGTCCACAGGGAGCAGGAAGAGGTGGCAGAGGAGCTGGCTGGGCAGCAGATGGTGGACAAAGTTTCGAGGTCCTACCACCACCACCACCAGGAGGTCCACCCTGACCACAGGGAGCTGGCTCCTAGTGGCGATCTCAGCTCCAGGAAGCCGAGGCCTACGAACACGGTGCACCTGAGATGATTCGTGGTACTATTTTTGTCTACTCCACCATTGCTGTAGTACTTATAGACACAGGTCCAGGTCATTATTTTATTGTCGTTTCCCTCGTGCGGATCTCAGAGATTCCTGTGGGGTTTTTGGCTCGATCCTTATGGATAGAGACTCCTATGGGATAGGATTCGACAATTAAAAACTGGTGCCAGCAGTGTGAGATCACTCTAGGAGCTGAGAGCTTCGGCTGGGATCTTCTAGTAGCTGCATCGAGGCCTTAAGAAGTCATCTTCGGTTTGGATAGGTTATCCACATCTCATGCTCAGATTGACTACTTTAGGAAAAAAGTGTAGTGTGTCCACTATTATGGAAGGAGGTTTATCTTTACCGACGAGAAGGGATCCTTTGCCGCAAAGGATGGAGTTACCCAGAGGAGAAGTCATCCTATCACACATCAGTTAGCTAGCCTCATCCTCAGAGCAGTTGATGTACAGAGTCCGAGAAATCCTATTGTGGTGGATCAGTATGTGGATTTCTTCCTTGACGACGTTCTAGGACTGCCTCCACATAGAGAGGTAGACTTTTATATTGAATTTTACCCAGGGATGACACCAGTATCTACGCCAGCATAGCGGATAACTCCCATAGAGCATTGTGAGCTGTGGGTACAGCTAGAAAGATTACTAAGAAAGGGATTCATCCGAACCAGTGTTTTACCCTGGGAATCCCCCCTTACGTTCGCCAAGAAGGCGAATGAGAGCATGAGACTTTCTGTTTATTGTTGGCACCTGAACCAAGTGAATATAGAGAACAAGTACCAACTCCAAATTATTGATGACCTCTTTGATCAGCTGAAGGGGGCACGTTGGTTCTCGAAGATAGTCATTCGATCGGGCTATCACCAGCTCAGAGTATGGGATGAGGATATACATAAGATAGCTTTCAGATGCCGGTATTGTCATCACGAGTTCTTGGTTATGCCATTCGGCATGCCAATGCACTAGATGTGTTAATGGGACTCATGAACAGGATTTTCCAATCATACCTTGATTGCATTGTGTTAGTCTTCATTGATCACATTTTGATCCACTCGGCTACTGAGGAGGTGCATGACTACCATTTGTGGGTAGTACTGGATACACTCTAGGAGAACCAGCTTTATGGTCTGCTCTCAAAGTGAAAGTTCTAGATCCAAGAGGTGAACTTCCTGGGACATGTCATCTCAGAGGCTGGAGTTTCAGTGGATACAGTGAAGACCGATCTGGTACTTGCTTGGGAGCCACCCAAGAGTGTGAAGGAGGTACAAAGTTTCATGGGTATGGATAGGTGCTATTGGAGATTTGTGATAGAATTATCCATAGTTATAGAACCATTATATGAGTTGACAAAGAAAGGGAAGCCCTTCGTTTGGTCAGAGAGATGCTGACAGATTTTCAAGGAGCTGAGGCAGAGACATGCTACTGCACCCATATTGAGGCTACCAGAGGAGGGCGTTGGGTACATAGTCTACTGCGATGCATCAAGGATCGGGCTCAGATGCGTCCTGATGCAGGAGAGAGAAGTGATATCTTACGGGTCTCATCAACTGAGGAAACATGAGTAGAACTACGCCACTCATGACCTAGAGTTATCAGTAGTGGTCTTCACCTTGAAGATGTGGCGGCACAATCTATTGGGTGAGCATTTCACAGTCTACTCTGACCACCAGAGTCTCAGGTACATCTTCTCATAGAAGTACCTGAACCTGCGAGAGCGGCATTGGCTTTGGAAGGGGAATGTGGTTGTAAATGATCTCAGCAGGAGAACGGGCATTCAACTGCTAGGAGAGGTGGCAGAGCAGCTGGCCGCATTGTTGATATCCTTTGTGGATCGAGATGGATTAGCTTTTCTGCAGTCTCTTATAGTCACACCCCCACTTCTTCAGGGATTCAAGGAGGCTCAGCATGGGGATACAGACGTTGAGTCTTGACATGCATAGATATCCATAGGGAAGGCACCTGATGTATTTTCTGTTGGTGGAGAGAACATTATTCTCTTCAGTGGACGTACTATGGTACTAGAGTTTCTTCGGGAGGAAGTGTTGAGGGATTTTCACACATCACCTCTAGCAGTACATCTGGGTGTGGAAAATATGTTCCAGGATCATTGAAGACAACACTGGTGTCCAAGTATGAATAAGGCATTAGCGGAGTTTGTCTCTTGGTGCCCCACTTGTCAGCAAGTGAAGGCGGAGCACCAAGTTCCAGCAGGCTTGGTTCTGCCCTTGGAGGTTCCAGAGTGGAAGTGGGATGAGATATCCATGGATTTTATGACGGGATATCCATGTACATCCAGAGGTCACGACTCTATTAGGGTGATTTTAGACCGACTAAACAATTCATCCAAATTCCTACCGATCAGAGAGAAAGTTTCAGTAGAGATCTTAGGACATCTCTACGTGCTAGAGATCATGCGACTTCATGGAGTGCCTTTGATGATTTTCTCTAATCAAGATTCTTATTTCACTTACCAGCTATGGGAGGGGTTGCAAGAGGCTTTCAGGAAATATCTTCACTTGAGCACTGCCTTCTATCCTTTAATGGATGGCTAGACTAAGAGGACCATTCAGACTCTTGAGTACATGCTTCGTGCATACGTCCTCGACATCGGTCACATATGGGAGGATCACTTACCTTTGGTGGAGTTTGTGTACAAAAACAGCTACCACTCCACCATCGGGATGGCACCTTTTGAAGAACTGTACGACTAACCTTGCAGATCGCCTCTGTGCTGGACTGACCCTGGGGAGTCAGCACTCATGGGACCAGAGATGGTGGAGGCTACGACGGAGATGGTGCAGATCATCCAGGAGCAGATGAATACTGAACAGAGCATGAAGAAGTCCAATGATGATAGGATATGGAGACCTATGGTGTTTGAGGATGGTGAGCACGTCTTCGTATGGTTCTCACCCCCATGAGGTTTACAGAGATTTGGCTGGGGCAGCAAGTTATCTCCAAGGTTCATCGGACCCTTCCAGGTCCTCAGCAGAGTAGGTGAGGTGGCTTACCGCCTAGCTCTTCTAACTCAGTTGCACTGGCTAACTAAAGTTTTCCACATATCATATCTGAGGAGATATGTGCATGATCCGACTCACATCATACATTGGGGCGATATTGACATTGATGATGGGGAAACATTTTCAGAGGTTCCAATGGAGATTGAGGATCGACAGGAGAGATTACATTGTGGGTGTTAGATACCTCCTGTGCGTGTACAGTGGTAGCATGAGAACCTCCAGGAGAGCACATGAGAGAGGGAGGCTCATATTCGTGCTCAGTACCCCTACCTGTTTCGATATTTTTTGAGTTTTGGCTTTCTTGTAAGCAAAGCCCTAAGGTGGGGAGAATGTAAGGACCCAAAAAATCCCATGTAATTTTTTTTAAATTATATGGAATTTTTATGAGTCCACATTTTTTGAGGTCATGTGATTCTGAGGCCCGGAGTTCCTCCAATGTTTCTTCATAGTTTCTAAGTGCATTTAGTGAGCCTTTGAGTGGGTTTTGGTAACATTTGAACCACTGCTTGGAATTGAAATCCAGTGGCACTGTTGAACTCGCAACATCTGTGGTTGTTTAGTGAGACCTCCACCATAGCGGCATTCTAATGAGAATGGAAGTTGAATTCCTAACTTTTCATGGTAGAAAGGAGAGGAAATAAGTTAAACAAGTTTTATTTTATTTTCAAATCTCCTGGTGGGGAGTACCCAATTTTAAAACACCTCATTTAATGATGTGTAACTCTTGGTACTCCCTATTAATGAGCCAACATTAATTGGTTGATTAACACAATTTAATATTGTCTCTTCCTCTTTCATGGGGGATTGTTTTTCTCTCTATGGGTTATAGAATTGGTGGAAGATGTATCTCTAATGAGGATCTCTTCCTCTTCGATGTCATATCCTCCAACAAAGAACCATCAGTCGAGGAATCATACCATCGCCCACGAGGAACGCCGATGACGTCGTCTTTGACTTTGTCTTCTTCGACTCTCCTTCCACCGTCCATGATCGACAAACATGGTAGGGGTTTTTTATGGTTGAGTTTTACCAACCGTTATTCTTCGTTAGTTGTGCTATTTGAGGCCGAGTGTTACCACCCTAACACGGAGGACTTGTGCCAAACAAACATGGCCCGACCCCCTTCCATTTTCATTGATGTATTGACGACGTTGGTAGCACAATGATGCCAATGGAGGATCGGTCCGCGACGAAGAAACGATCGCCAAAGAGGATCCATCCGTGAAGTAAACCGGCGGCGCAAGGGCCGTTGGGTCCCCAGAGGGGTGCGGTGCCGTCGCGCCGTGCGGAGAATCGTGCCGCTGCCATGGCGGGCCACGGTGAAGCAAGGCGGCCTGACGATTTTCGGATGGGCATGACACCATCACGCCACACGGAAGGAAAGCCGCAGATAGGCGGGCTGTGGTATAGAGACAGGGACGGCTGGCTGTGCCATCCGTCGGTGGGGAGCGCACCAGGCGTGACCCTGGGGGTCTTGCGGTGAACGAAACGGTGCCACGCACCGGTTCTATTTCAGGGAGGTGGGGGGCACTGAACCCGCCCTCACATGGTTAGGACGAGATCCAAAGGGCGCCGTCACCCGCTGGCTTCGGCTGGCGGCTCACCTACCAGCCATGTGGGCGGGGCCACTAACACAAGCCACACGGTCCGCACCACCCGCAAGTCGGGCCGCCGCCACGGGCCAGGCCTATTCCGGCAGGCCGGGTCGGACCTGCAGGTCGGGTCAAACCCCGTTCTAGAGCCAGAACCGGGTCAAGTTGACATGAACTAGGTCGGGTTGGACCAAACTATTTCGTCCCGGGTCGGTCCGACTGGGCTTGACCGAACCAAGACCCAGGTTTGACCCAATTCACCTTTTCTACCATATCCTAGGCTATGGGAGTTTGATTGAAGAACCGTCTAAGGAGATGAAAATCTTGGAGCGAGATAGTTCTTTTGGAATTCCCCACTCAATGTTTTGATGCAGTTGGTGTATGGCCAGGTTGGATTGAACCTAAATCTAACTGGGCCCTCGGAACGGAAATGCCAATAACTCTCAGACCAGGTATCTGATTGACACACCATCTGTCACGATGTGTTCTTTATGATGATATGGAACTATGAGATACATCAACTTGGGACTATATGACAGTTGATGTATCAACACATGTCTTGAGGAGGAGACTCTCCCAGAATCAAGCGCGCTTTGTGCGGGGACCCTGTGGCTGGCTGCATTGAGATGATGGGATCCTACGTGGATGACTTCTGTTCTGCGATCCTACGTTGGTTAGAAAACGGTGACTATAGTTCTGGGATCCTACATGGGTTTGACAACAATGACTACTATACCAGGATCCTACGTGGGTTCGACAGCGACGACTAGCGTTCCTGGATCCTATGTGGGTTCGACAACATTGATTACTATTCTAGGATCCTACATGGGTTCAACATAGGAGATGTTTCAGTGGCTACATATAATCATATCTACCATTCTAAATGAGTTGTATACCTTTGTGAGCTGAGTCTTGACTATGTGATGTTATCATCGAGATGATTGACTTTCTTCCATTGTGGAACGAGATGTGCTTGGGCTCGAGAGTTAGAGCCGGTTGTGATTGGTAACATAGGTATATGTATGGGTATATAACTATATAGGGATGGTTGATATTTTTGTTTGTATATTTATATTTTGGTTTATCCTTAGTGGATTCTGGGAGACCTTTGGTGGTCTCGGGGTCTCTACTGAGTATCGTTATACTCACCACTGCACGAGCTTTGCCCGCTACTTGTTGTGTTTTGTGTAGATGACGGTCAGCAGTGATCACGGCTAAGGGAGATGGACATGAGGCTTCTCAGAGATGGACTAGATGGGACGTACCTCAGGGATGAGTTGTTCGAGATTAGTACCTACCCTTCAGGTAGGATTCCCCGGTGGACGATCTGGGAGCTATTTTTCCCTTTTCACTTGTACTTATACATCAGTTGGGTTTGTATACTGGCTGATTTACTTTCAGCACTATACCTATACCAGTACTTTTTTTTTACTTCTGCTTGTGTTTTTTACAGTGTGTGTTATAGGTTTAAAGTCAATTCCTTCCCTTTTTTATTAGGGTTATGCCTTTTGATGGTAGTCACCAGCCCCTGGCCTATGGAAGTTGAGCTTGGGGTTGTAATGACATGGGCCCCGAGGATGGGTCGTGACACTTCATTCCAATTTTAACTAGATGACATATAAGTTAATAGGAAATACATATGATTAGTTATGTTTTTTTAATTAGTTGTGACATTATGATAGGGTTAGTAAGAACGGAAACAAATTATATGATTCACAAAAACAGTTGGATAACTAAACAGTATTTTTACCAAAATAAGACAAAAATTTAAAAACTCTAAATGATTTATTTAAAAAAAAATTAAACATTATATTTGATATACACTAATACCAAAAGTATTTGATTTATTTTATTTTCCTACTTATTCACTAAAACAATGTTTTATAAAATTTATTTTAAATATTGATTTCAAATCAATCAAATAATATTCATTTTAAATGGTACAGTTTGCGGTGTAAAAACTTCTATTAGAATTTAATATATTATTTAAATAAATGATATATTTAAACTATGTCCTATATATGAGTAACATTCATTTAAATAAAATATAGAATTTTTTTAAAATAGTTATTTCCAATGTTTTAAAAACATCCATGTTAGGCTCTTCATTATTATGAATTTATTTTTTTCTATAACTTTATTTCAGATTTCTGTAATCTTACATTAAAATTTCATTTTATTGTTATATTCTAAGAGTATCCCCACTATTATTGTAATGATTCAACCATTTTTCACCCATAGCATTGTTCTTTAAAAATATGTTATACTAATTTATCATGATAAATATTTCTAATGATTGAAATCTTGTTATATTTTTTTATATTTTTGAAATGTTAATTGATCATAAAAACTACATAAATATAGAAACTATCTTTTTTTTGTTAAATGATGTTTTTTAGTTAATATAGTTATATATGATAATTTATTCATGTATATATAATTTATATAAATATATAAATACAACGATGTGAGAAGGAATGTATTTTTGTTGTATAAACCATATGCATGTTCTGCTAATGTGGGTAATGATGAATAAGTTGTGAATCTAATTATTTGAATCATTAATTTCAATTTAACATATTCTTGAGTTGGTTTAGTAGTTACCTTCCATTTTATGAACTTCATTATCCAATATTATGAGTCATTGATTCTGAATTCCATTATTTTTTTCATTATGATCAGCCTCATAGTTTCCCTTTATAGGATATATTAGATCTCAAGAAATTGTCTTATACTAGCTTTGATAGGTATATAACCTTATTATAATGGAAAATATATTTTGAAAGTGTCAATAATCTGTGAAATTCTTCATTATTTTATTATCATTAGTTTATTCATAACATTATGATATTTTTATTTGTTATATATTTTTATTTGAGTATAAATATTCATTCATAAACCTGTTTATTTACTATTGTTTTGAGACAACATTGGTGGTGACCTACTAATTATTTTTTCAAACTCACTTCATGTACACATTAGTTAACATTTATCTTTACAATATTAAATTCATGACCATGATTTATATAGATATCCATTATATAAAATTATATCTAAAACAATGTTTTTATGGGTTCATGATTTTATAATACATTTGGTATTATAGTATGAGGCCATTTCAAAAAAACCTAATGTTTTTAGTATAATTTCCATTATAAATAAATATATATATATATATATACATATGTGTGTGTGTGTGTGTCATATTTGGAAATATATTATAATTTAAATCACATGGATCACATAATGAAGGGTAATATCAACTTAATATATTAATTTGATCATTACATATAGTGAATAATTCTAGAAATAAAAAATTTAATTTTTTAAAATAGAAAGTAAAAATAAAAAAAATAAATATAAAATTTTAATTATTGTGAACCCCTAATATAATAATAGTCTTTAAAAATATAGTTAAAACATGGAAAAATTATTAATAAAATTATAAATATTAAAAAAATGAATTTAAATAATGATTAGTTTATAGAGGGAATTATTATTGATTTAAATTTGGTGTATTTACTAGTATAGGAAAACTAATACAACCATTATAATAGTAATCTCAGTGTTAGTAATATAAATCTAGAAATTAGGAATAATAATATGACTATTAAGAATGAAAAATTGAGAGTTATAATTGTAACGTGACCAATCAAATTTTAATATGATACTTATGAATATTAAAATATAAAACATTGAAAAACATATATCATTGAAAAAATGAATAAATGTTCAAAATGTAGTAAAATGTATGTTTTAAGTAATGAATACATAACAATATATTATTAAACCATATTTATTATATTTTTTCCTTAAATAAATATTTATAATAAATTAAAAATCATAGATTAAAACTTATTTTCATATATTGTTTAAATAAAATAGTATTTAGTTTAATATAGAAGATAAGATTATATATTAAATTAAAAGTAAATTTTATATGGTTTAGATATTTGTTTGTGTTTTAAAACTGAAATTTTTCAATTAATAATTATTTAAATTGATAAATTAAAATACACAGATTTATAGAGTTATTTTCAAAAAATTTATGAGAAATTGGGAATCATAACATTAAAATTACCCTAGGTTATTTTCATGAAATTTATCTGAAAATGATGAATTATTTCTGTGTATATTATTTTATTTTAAAAATAATTAAATTAAATAGTTATTTTCAAATAGTATTTTATAAGAATTTCTTTTCCTAAAATTATAAATTTATGGAATATAGTCATAATAATCCTCAATATATCATGTTTTAGTGAAAAATAACATAATTAGTATTATATTCAAAAAAAATTCCTCCAATTTATTTATTGGCCTCCTCCACTATTTTTTATTCACATTAAAAAAACCATCACATTCCCATGATCTACCAAAATCTCCCCCAAAACCAATTCCCAATGTCGTACATGTTTTTGGTAATTCCAAACGACCATCATGGGAAGGAATAAGGTTTTATCTAATGGATGAAAACCACAAAAGAGGTAATTATCTCATCCATATTCTTTTATGTTGTTATCTTAATCTTCCAAATTTAAATATCCTAAATCAATTATTATATAATTATAATAGTAGTAAATATATAAATAAGGTTATTCTATTAAAATAATATCAATTTCCTTTTAACCTCCACTCAATTCTAAGGAAATAAATTCCCTTGTTTTGTTTGGTTAACTACCTATATGGTTGTTTTTTTATTTCCATAACCAGCTTCATTAATAGGTGATACTACTAATTTTATTATTATATATATATTTAATAACTATATCATATTTTTTTCCATATTTTTGTATATTTATATAGTAATAAAATATAATCAACACTACATAAGCTCCTAATGGTTTGAAATACCACTTAAAAGAACTCATAATTAAATGATATAATTTTTAATGCTAAAAAATACATATTATTTAATACTATATTTTATTCATAAACTTTAATCATTACATTAAATATTAAACTCCATGTACTTAAACATATGGGTATGAATTCTTTTGATAAGAATATCCATTATTATTGATAAATTTATGTGGTATTGGATTCTAGAATTAAAAACACAAAGGATAGTGAGAATAAATTTTAGGTCATAATATATTGATTAGAAAAAAAAATAAAATAACCATAAAATGAAATATCTATAATTTTTTTCTCTGCAATGTATTCAGAAAATTTAATTTTATTAATTGGTGGATGTTATACAAATATGCTGAGATATTTTGGACATAAGAAATAAGATCTTGTAAACCACCCACTTGTTGTTTTTTGTTACTCCTTCTATCATATTCTAAAATATTATTTCTACTTCACATGAACTTATTTTATATTTATAATTTCTTTTCATATATATTACTAGTTTATTTTCACTTTATTTTCTATTGATATATATATTCTTATGATCCCATCTCATTCATTCATTAGAACATGCTGGTTTAAAGGTCGATTTATAATTTCATAATACCTTCTTATTTATAACTATTTTAATGTATTGCACCTACCAAAAGTAATGATAATATAAAAATTCTATTGTATACCAGTAAACATACATTTATAACATTTGAAAACCCCAATGTGATTTCTTTTTAACCCTTTCAATAATAACCCTTAAGAGGTTCTAATATATAAATACTATTACAATAAATTATAATGAATTTTAATACTTATAAATCTATATTTATTACCTTTATCTAATTAATAATATATGAACATCACAAAAAATTTAATTCCTTCTTCCTTGGGGAATATTTATGCTATATCAGTTTGTTATGTTTTTGAACAAGATTATATTACCCATTTCATTTTTAGATGTTCTTCTTATAAATATGCATTTTATATGATTTTCATATATAGAACACATAAAAACTCAAATATTATTAGATTATGGGTGGTCTTATAAATATACTGTCCCCAACACAAAAATCATGTATTCATTTCAAGAGATACCATTTGTCATGTTTGAATAGTAATCAAAGAACACTATGCATCATTTTCTTGTATATAACCATTGACTTATTCTTATTAGGTTATGTATTATATTTCCCCCCATTATATTGATTCAATTATTTATAAATTCCAATTCCTTATGTTATACACCCATGTGATTATATATATGATCAACCCCTTTAATGATATCACAGTATGAATCATTACTCTTCTTCTACACTAAATGTTAATTAAAATAATGTGAACTAGACCCCCAGTTATTCATTTATGTATTTAATATAATGAATTAAATAAAGGGTTTTATGTTGTAATTTTATATATTTAGTCACTTAAAGTCATAAGTCCTTTAGTTTAATATGTTTTTCTCATATGGAATATTGAAAAAAATAATTTAATATTATGTTTATGGGAAATAGTTTTCAATAGATAGAATTAGATTAATTACCATTTATATTTTATTATTTTGATTAGAAAACATTAAGGAAAATGATATTGATAGGTCTATGTATATTAAAATATTTTAATTTTTTTGGTTAATTATTGTGTGGATTCATTGAAATAAAATAATTAGCTAGATATTTCATTTGGATTCAATCACTATCTTAGATGCACTATAGGGTAAAAACTATAAAATAGGCTGGATTCATATTAACTTGATCATCATTGGTTTCATAAGAGACTATTATAATATTAAAATTGTAATTTTATAGATCCTAATATGAAAATAAATATAAAGATTCAATTTTGAAACGTAGAAATTCATATGTTATTTTATATATTTTAGTTTTGTAAATATCCTTCTATATTAAATGATTTTTTTAATATTCTAATGAATTTTTTTTAGTAAATGGCTAGAAATTGGATGAATCAAGATGAAAAAATATTCGATAGTTAATATAATTATTTCTTTAATTAAATGTGTAAAATGATGTTAACAAGATTTGTGATATTCTGGGTAGTATGATTTGAAAAAACTTATGTTATAAATCAGAACATTAATCTTGTAAAATTCTCAATATATAATACTAATGAGTATTTTTTGGATGATTAATTTATGAATCAAATGGATTTCACTTTAATTTTAACTCATTGTACCCTAATTAGAGATAGTTGTTTTAATTTATATGATACGATATTATACAACCTACCATACTGTAATGAAGTGAAAAATATATTGGTAAATTTTGATTTAAAGTATGAAGAAAAAATGTGTTGGACATTGAATGAGAACGAAAATCAAAATAAATAATGTGAATAAATGAATTAGAAATAATTCAAGAATGGGATTTTAAGTAAATATCTCCCTCATTCTCTTGGTCTTAAAATAGAGTAGTTGTTCCCCACAAAATGTTAAAAGGAGGATAAATAAATAGTTCCTTTTAAGGAAAACTTAATAAGGGTTGATCAATAAATCTCCATCATTATCATAAAAATAGAATATATGGTTGAATATATTCTTAGTTGGATAAGGCTGAATCATCAGATATCATTTGTGTTATGATACATTAAATTTTATGAGAAAATATTCTGAAATGAATATAATTTTAAGATAAATAATAATAATTCTAAATGGTTATGAGGTGTAGATATAAAAACCATAGAAATGAGTTAAATTATGGGGCATAAATATATTAATATCACAGAAGGAAGAAAATTCTAGTTCCCACATATCATAATTTTTTAATGAAGCTTCCTAAAAACTATATAATGTGAAAAAGTGATGATTCATGTTTGGACGAGAATAGAATTAATAAAATTTATGTCGAAGGGAGAGGAAAAAATGAAAAAATATGTTATAATGAAAAAAGTTTCTAATCAATCCTCAACCAATAGTGCAAATATACCTCTATAAGTAAAATTGAATAAATGAAATCAAGGTCTATAAACCAAGAGCCTTTTATGGGTAATCATCTTCACCAGCCACCTAATCATCAAGAGGAAGGGAAAATATATTCTGTCACAACCATAAATATAAGGCCCTAGCCTTAAACCTTACTTAATCTTGAGTTATTACAAGATTACACATTGAGGATCTTTTCAGGTTTAGAGTTTTAGAGAATTAGATCATGAAACTTTCATTACATTCCACATTTAAAAAAAGAGGTTACATAAAAGACAGTATTCATTCTTCCCATAAACGGAAACATATTTAAAATAAAACATGGATTCTTTCTTGACACATCCTTGACACTATCATCACATCATGTACCTTTCCCTTGACCTGTGAAAAACATTTCAAAAACATGGGATGATCATAAAAAGCTCAGTAAGGGTTATAAAAATATGGAAAGGAAACATGAGTTCATATATACATAACAATGAAATCATACGTTACACATAAAACATAGGCACTTTAACATACCTCATCAAATCATGAATAAATCATAGAAATCATAAGACATAAAAGGTAACTTGAGGCATTCATAACATTCTTACGTAGGGAGTAACCGTCTTGGTTAAATTTGGAATACCCACCACAGTATATTCCCTAAATCTCTTTGTAGAAACCTTAACGTTTCACTCCTTCACATTACCCAATGCATTGGAGAGCTATATCGGGCTCACCCGCCCTTAGTTTATCACGGAACCACCCGTCTTCATAATAATGCCCAAGAACCTCAACATAATCGTATTACATAAAACATGCATAAAGGAAACATAACATTTCCAACTTTCAATCAGAAGATATCAATACAACACATTTATATAAAAACATTATGAAAACCATTTTCAATACCAAAATAAAAGAAAAGTAAAACATGTTTTTTATTTTTCTTTTAAAAAAAGGTATGGCTTGTAGAGGACGATGAAATTCAAATAATGGTCACGGCGGTAGAGAAGTCGTTGTCGCCGCATACGTATGACAAAAACATTCCCTTTTGTAATTTAGTAAAACACTTCGAATAAAGAAAGATTACTTTTAGATAAATGTAAAAGTAAAAGGGGTTTATACACCGTATAAAATAAGGTAGTGTATAAAATAAAATATACCTCAATGAAAGGAGATTGAGACGAAGTCCTATACAAAGATGGTATCCTTGGATTAAGGAAAAATCCGTTACATAATTATGTGAGACAAACAAATATACCAAATATAAGTGTATTTTAAGTTTAAAATAATCAAAGGTCATTCAAACATATTCAAAGGATGACATATTCAATAACTACATGTTGAACCCAAAGAAATCGATATTGGGTTAAGAAGTTCCCTTGACAGCCTAACGACGTCACATCAAAATGAGTTGATGAGAGATAAAAAGTGTATATAATCACTTGTACATAAAATTTACATAAATAAGGATATATGAGAACATATCCCAACTTAACAATATGAAAATTAAAAGACCCAACAAAAGAAGTCTTTTCAAAAGAGAAGGGTGAAAGGTTCCCTTACCGACTTGGGTAACTTTCAAAACATACAACCCATGAAAGAAGGACAATACATCATTGATGTAAATACTCATAAAAGAAAGTATATTACACAAAGAGTAGAATAATGGGCAGTACATACACCACTCAAAGGAAATTGTGGCAAATGTAGCATAAATCTCACGGGTATAAAAGTGAGATGAAAAATCCCTTACGAAAACTCGGTAGCCTAACGACGCCACATAAAACTTACAAAAATGGATTGATGAGATCAAATAGGGTATCTCATCATATTTAAATAAAGTTTATAGAAATAGGAATATAAAAGAACATCCCCCAACATAAAAAAGAGGACCTTAAAATAAGTGACATAAAGGAGAGTACTTAAAAAGAAAGAGAGAAGTTAGATCTCTTACGAAAATTTGGCAGCCTAACAGCGCCACTCAAAACATCCAAAATGGATTGATGAGAGTGAATATGGTCTCTCATCACATGAAAATAAAAATTACAGTATGATTAATATAAAAGAACATCCCAATAACATGAAAGATGATCTTTAAAAGGAATGACATAAAAGAGTGTACTTAAAAAGAAAGAGAGGAGTAGGATCCCTTACCTCGGGTCTGACTTGACTCGATCGTTCTTTAATCTCCTGAATAATAAACATGAGTTAATTTATACTTCCTTAAGAACCATTTTTCAAGTTCATTATTCCTTTTATATCACTTATTACCATGTCATGAACACTATGTTATTATTTAAGTTTATAATGGTCGTTTTAACGATCATTGGTACTTGAGTCAAAAAAATAAACTCTTTATAATTACAAGTTGTTCATGTGGTAAAATATCTATTATATCCAGAATTTTATTCATGATGTAAATATCATATATATCATATATATCCAGTATATTCATGCATTTATAAGATTACATAACATTTAGAGTTAAGAAATGAAATGCACCGTTCATGGTGACGGTAAGCCGTACGTACGCATGAATGCTACTTCCATTTCTATTTCATATTTAATAGAATTAAAACATAATGATACATAATATTATTTTAATTCCAGTATGTTATCATATATAATATCATTATATATATATCCTTTATACGTACCACATATGGTATTAATGAATCAAATCACTTTGAGGGGGCGGTAGTCCGCACTTCCTAAAATGAAGATATCGCGTATACCCATAATGGAAGCCATAAAGGTATGCCATAAATGAAAAATACAGAAGCTTAAGGAAAACATAAAAATATTATATATCATATATAAATATAGTGTCTATTAATGGACACCTTTTATGGTGTTAAAAGAATGTTGAACAATCATCATTTTGGGAGGCAGGAATTCTCCATCCACAGAAACAGTATGTTCTTTAACCATTAGATGTAGGTGTGTGTAAGTGTAGCTAGAATGAATCTTAAAAAAAATCCTAGTATATTGAAGATACTGGAGTTGTTACAAAAGAAATGAATAAAAAGAGTTTAGGGGGTTGGAGAAGCAAAATAAAACAAAAGGACACAAGTGAAGACATTACCTTAAAATCGGGTAACTCCCTTTGGTTTGAGCTCAAAGGCTTCCTTGGGAAGACTTTTTCCCAAAGTGAGGCTTCAAGGAGTAAGAGAGGGAAGTGGATAGACAAAATGGGCTGGGGTTTTCCAAGCCAAAGGCTTTGGGAGTGTGGGTAAGGAGGTAAAGGTGGGGGCCTTTTATAAGAGGAGAGGAGGCGAACTCTTGTAAAGTTACAAAATGTTACCTTATTTTCAAAAGAGTATAGGATTTTAAAGGTCCCACATTAATTTATTTCGAGGTTAAGGTGGTAAGGGTTGGAAATCCAGTCATCCAATAGGTTTTGGACATGTTTAGATCTTAGATATTAAATTATCATTCCATTTTATTTAAATCGTTAAATAATGAGGTCATCGCTGCATCATCATGATGTCATAAATAATTTAATTTATTTAATGTCTAAAAAATTAAAAAAAATACTATGATGTAGGAAATCTTTTTAGATTTTCAATTAATATTTATAGTCAAAAATATGACTTGTATAACCCCTTGTAAAAATTATTTTAGTAAAAAATTTGATGTTTGTGTCATTTTTACATTAACATTAAATAAAAAGATATTTATGTCATTTTCCAACCAAGGTGGCTCCATGGGGTCCCAAAGTTGACCCATGGATTTTATGGGTCGGCCATGACACATCCAATGAGGGTAGGACAAGTTTCTAGTTCATTTAATTTTATTAAAAAACTATTCTTACCATAAACACACTAATTACCTCTAATCGCGATTAAAAACTTAATAAGCTACTATTCACCAAAAAATTATTTTTATCCCATTGAACCATATTTTACTTCTTAATGAAAAACATTTATGTCGGATTTTTGAAATTCAAAACACAAAGATGTAAAATTTTCATTTAAATGGAAAAATCAGTTTTTATAAGTACCACTTAGTGGTTTCCCTATTCATTAAAAATTGAAGTTTTTCAGAAAAATCCCAAAAATTCACCTTAAGCTATATTTGATATTCCGAATTCAAAAATGAAGTCTATTTTACAAAATTAAAATCATATAATTCACATTAATTAATTTAATAATTAATTACTGCTGTCAGAGAAAGTAGAGTGTTTTTATGAAACAATATGTATCAAAATATTGACAGTAGTTTAAATCTGATTTCAAAGTGAAATTAATTCCAACGACCACTATTGGATTTAATGGTAAAAATATATTATAATTTAACTTTAAAAACATTCAAAAGATAATCCAATAATATAAATAAATTATATTAAAAAGGGGTTTTGAATTAAAATAAAACATTTTACACTACTCATTTAAAAAATGATCTTTTTCAAAAAGATAACAAAAATTTACACAAAGTAAATTTTGATGTCCCAATTCTTAAGAAGAGTTTTATTTTGTCCAATAGAATGTATAAGAGTGAACAAAACTATATTTAATGACGGTTCTCCATCAAAAGGCGATAAGTGAACCTTTAGTGAAAACTAGGGAATATACGCCTAAACTTGAATTCTTTCGGTATTTTAAGCCCTTATCTTTTATTGGATAAATTTAAAAACATTTAAAAACATATATAATCATATTTTAGTTATTTCTATCCATTACCACCAATACAACGGCTACATGTTAACTACCATTTAAAATAGCATTATTTTATTATTAGAGTGCAACATAAGATTTCCAAGAAACTCGTTGTTGCGTGTTGGGTACGCCATCGAGCATAGCGTCCCCTTTAAAGTCATATTAATATTTTATTCACAAATATGGATAAATATGAAAATGTCATATTCTTTATTTACCTGGGGTGTTACAATAAAGGAGTAAACAAAATTATGTTTTATAAGGACCATATACTATTTTACCAATAATGGTGATTAATTTATTTAATTTAGATTCTATACATTCCTTTATACCCTTCATGATTTTGAGAAATTCTGAATCACCTCCCAAATACCCAGAATTAATGATATATATTAATATATGTAATGGTGAAATATTTAAAAATATTTTGTTGTAATATTACCTTGTTATGATTTATTTTAGTATTCATACAATGAATCTCATAATCCTTCCTTTTAAAAATTTTAGGAGACATTGGGAAATGATTTTCCTTCAATATATATAGCTCAAATAACAAACTATGTAAATAAAACAACTTTTTATTTCCCAAACCATTATAATATCCTTTAAAATGAAAGTGTGATTATGAATATACATTGAGAAGTTCCTCTATGGATTGGTCACTAATAACCAATGTATAATGATGAATATCTAAAAAAATGGGATAAATATAGAATTGTATTTTACAACATGCCCATTTTAATGTAATATGCAATTTTTTTCCCAAATGAATTTCTTGGATTTACTTCTAATTTAGAGTTTTATTTCTCAATCTGTAATTTACGCAAAGATCTTCCAAAATCAAAGAGTCCCTATAAATTTTCCCCATTTAAATATAATTGATGATGAATAAAATATAATTGAATCAAGAATTGGGATTCATTTACTCATGTGCATCACCTTGGGATGTGTTCTTCCTCTCTATTAAGAAAAATTATAAGACAATGTGCCTCTATATATATTATCTTGAACATAAAAAAATCATGATAATGAACAGGTATCCCATGTCAGGGATTAATGATTGTTTCTATATGAAACATGGAGTATAGTATGTCCATAATGATAATTTTCATTAATGATATCATCAGTTAAAAATTGGTTATGAGGTTATACCCATGAATTACTATTGAAATAGATTTGTAATCTATGACTTTATAATCATTCCATTATGAATCAATTATGTAGGGAATTATTCATCGAATTATTAAACATATTTTTTGGATAATACCTTGAAATTTTTTTAATCTTTAATTAAGAAACTCTTATAAATAGTAAACCTGAATAGAAACATTAGGATCATTTGAGTACCTTGTAATGCAATTATTGAAAATAGTTGTTATATAAAATGTATAATAAATGTGAGTTATTTATGGAAAAAATAAAATTATTAGGTAATTTAATCCCTAGACTGGTGATATCTATTTATCCATAATAAATATAGGAGATTGAGGAATGTCCTATACCAATATCTATAATAGAGATCCATAGTTTCCTTGTATAACTTGTGTACTCTCGACGATTTGGGAGGAACATATCCTCTATTTCATTGATTTGATAAAAATATTATCACTATACAATTCTTCATTATACCCACGACTATGGAAGGATTTTTGATCTATATTGAAACTATAAATTAGGGATTATGTTTTGTATTCATGAAAGACTCTAAAGTGATATCCTATTCTAGTTAACAATTAAAGGTCATAGTGATAAACTATCAGTCATATGATCTAGAGTTTGTTGTAGTAACATTATCATCTAATATTTAGAGGCATTATATCAAAAGATATGTTGTGGATTTTTCCATGTATTATTTTTGGATATATCATGGATTAATTTTGAGACCAGGCACTGAGACGGCGTGCGATTTCGAGGCACGATGAGTCTGGAATAAATGTTTGAAATATATTAAATAAAATAAATAGAAAGAATGAAACATTTTACTGAGAAAGGTAATAAAATTCTAAATGGAGGTCGAGATCAAAAATATGGGGAACCATTACATTTAGAATGTGAGTTTTATCATAAGTGTGACATAACATCTATAACTGTGAGGTGTTTTTGGAAAAGTCATTGCGGGCATAAAATAAATGAATTAATTAATTAATTAAATTATTTTATTTCATTTGTTCCTGAAATAAACTATTTTATTTTATACTTATAATATTAAGAAAAATCATTAGGGTTAATAGAATTGCTTTGGAGCCATTGGAGATCCCTTAGAGAGAGAGTTGGAGGATCTCTCTCAGATGAACATCAACCAGATTATAGATCAGTGATCAGTGCATAATCAGATTCAGAGATGTCAACAATGAAAACGATGCATGATCCTTATTCATAAAATATGAGTCCATCTCAAGGTAGGAAGTTTATTTTTATTCCTTCACAGATTTTTATATGATTAAAAAAAATTAACCGACCAACAGATTGATTTTTTGATCCATCATTTTGTGGGATGGGTATATTTATAGGTAATTATCATGAGTTTCAATTTATTTTAATATATTATTTGTTTGTTTTTATAACATATACAGATCGAGGCTAATAAAAAATAATTGGTTAATTCTTCAGGTGTGTGGTTTTTCATTTATCCCATATTTCATCGTTCATCATAGGGAATTCTCTTTGCTCAACTATTTGATGTTTATAGGAAAATCAAACACTACACACCCGTTTTTTTTGTGTAATGGTTCAAAATCATAGATTTGTGCTCCGAACAATGTGATAATGGAGATATAATAGAATATTAAGCAGTGTATATACCTAATTTTAATGTTCTTCATCCCAAAATTAATAATAGAGTTTAATTAAATTTTTTGAAAGATTATGATGGTCAAATATAGATGATTTATTGAAAGAACAGATCATCCAATGACACACATTGATTTAAGCATATGAAAAATCCATATTGGTTTCCAGAGCAATGAGGATGATTCCAAAAAATATAGATCTATTATTTTGGAGAATTCCATAACAAACAACGTGTAATCTTTGATTACATGGTGGGTGTGACCCTTCCCGTGATGGTTAGGGTTCTCAGAGGAAGATAAGTATAACATGATATGTGACCATTTCACATGTTATGTAACCCTTTCCTGATAGATCATCATCTTCCTTTGAGGGTATACAGACATAGGATAGAGTACACGTTCTTTGGCATGTTGTGTACTCCCACTCTTATATGGCCATGCTGGGAATACATGAGCTAAGCTATATAATAGTACATGGGTATAAGTACAATAGAAAGTACACAACATGTACTGTTACATGGATAGAGACATGAGAATAGACATGGGACAAACTAAGGGAGGAAGAGAAATGGTGTGTACCCTTACGACACACCATGTACTCCATAAATGTTGTCTTGGAAGACTTATCCTCTTTTTCTTAGATATGTTTCATTTTCTTACATTCTCTATATCCTTTCCCTGAGGGTTATTATGGAATTTACTACTAAGTAGAGGAATGTGATCCTTTCAATGGTAATTCTTGGATAGAGTTTTTGGAATCATTCTGTGAGTCTCGAAGTGAGATCCTCTACTCATCTTCGTTTTAACGGTAGAGTTTATAGTATCTCCATGACTAAAACTATGTGGTCCCTCATAATATACATTTTAGGTTTGTCATGATTGAGTTTTTGGTATAACCAATAGATTTGGGAGTGATCCTTATATATGACTCATATCTCTTCAAATATCAAGTGTTTATTTATAATGGTGAGACCTGACAAGAACTACCTCTCAGACCGACATCAGCAGTGTTGTCTAACTCACGGAGTGTGTTCTCCTAGATGAGTGCTATGTGGAAATTTCAAGATGGAATCCAAGGTTGGTATTAACGTTCTGAATGTATAAATAGACTTTGTTTTTTTGAGTATATGTACATATTCTTGTTATATGTGATTTAGACATATACCTATGTAGATCGGACTATTATTATCATGTTATATGATATGTGATTTTAGTTTTTCCCACTAGGCATTGTTATAATCACCCAGAATAGTCTTTTCCCACACATTTCGTGTCTTTTGTAGATGATATAGGCATTTAGTGTGTCCTAGAGAAATGAGAACAATGTAGTTCTTATCTATATCAGACATAAAGGTATTTTCCCTACTGTATCTTGACAAAACCCCCCAATTTATATTTAGGTTTGACTTTTTTTTGGACTCCTTTTGGTGGGCTCTCATTTTTTCCTATTTACATTCCATAACATCCTGTCATACTCTGGTTGTGTGATTAAATATATTCATTCATGTATTCTTCATTTTTTTTACATTTCACATTTTTTTGGGCTTGGAGATGTGTGCTTGTATAATGCAACATAGTTTAAGGCCTCCCATTTTAGTGATATGCCTATTGGGTGATAGTCACCAGCCCCTAGCCTACTGAAGACGACAAGAGGAGTCATGAAATGGGAACCATTGTGAAGGGTCATGAATTAGTGGTATCAAAGCAGTTAGTTATTCCATAGGACTATAGATATTGAGATTGGTTTGGAACAATAGTCTTAAGTTTTTTGTGTTTGGCATTCAGGTTAGGCACTGTAGTGCTGGTGCAACGACTGATATATCCATACACTAGGTCTTTAATAACATTGTTTTTGACATGGTACATGATATCATTTGTTTTAGGAAAAAATTGTACTTGAATCATATAATAATGATTTGTGGTTTCCATTTCCTTCTTGAGTTAGTTCACTAGATATAGTCACTGACTATGGTATATCTTATTTAATTTAAGGAGGCCTCTATGATGATTGGAATTTAGTATTCAACACCATGATCACGAGTATGGTCCCCTCAGTGATGAGTAGACAATACAACGTCCAGTTCAATAGGTTCTACCTACAAGTGGTGTACCAATTATACCACCACCTATAGATAAGATGAATATACCATAGGTACTAGCAGATGAGGTGCACATGTTGAGTTCACTTCATGAGGTTTAGTATCAGAGACACCTAATAATCTAAGGTGAGACTGACCAATAAGATAATGTGGAATGGCTTGAGGTGGTAAAACATTTTTTCATCTAGTTTGTACACCAGTAGAACAAAAGGTTTTTCTAAGGGCGACCCTTCTCCCTGTCTCAACGGGACGATGGTGGGGATTAGTTACCCATTTTTATGATGAAGCCACTATATTGTGATAAGAGTATGACATCCTTATTATAGAAGAGTTATCTCTATCAACATTGAGGGACATAAATATCACCCAAATGTTTTATCTCTAGAAGGGGAGCATGATAGTAGCTGATTATTCATCAAGTTTTACTAACCACTCCACGAATGTGATGGATATAGATCATCAACGGTAATTTTAGGCTCAAAAAATCATGCATGTACTACGTAGATACATAAGATGAAATTTTATACCTCTATGCATTCCTAGAAATGATGTGGTTCTAGAGTGAGATTTAGTTGTTGAGAGTTTCCTAGATGAGGATATGTAGACATTGGTTATTGGTAGTGGGCCCATAAGAGGATAGACCTTAGTAGTTGGGGGTTGATGTTAGTTTTAAGGACCTAGATATGGAATTTTTTTGGTGTAGGTCCATGGGGAATGGGTCAATGGATTGGGCTTGTAAGATTGGTAAAATCATCATAGAGAGAGAGGCATTTATACTAATGTTATGTCATGGCATAGCTTTATTGAGATTTTACAACACACCATATGGCAAACATGGTGTTGGTGGATGGGACTCAGAGGTAGATGAAGCTGTAGGATTTGATAGGTCCCCATGGAAGCATACCTGAAAGAGGACATAAGAGGGAATCTTGAGGTTCTTGGAGATTTAAATTGTTAATAGCAACACTACATGGAGGTCTCCACCAGGCTTTGGGAGCAAGAGGAAAGGGGCAGGGGAAACTACTGATGGTCGAGGATTCTAACCCATAGGATCCTAGAATGATACGTGTCTTTTATAAATTATCTTTAGTTCTAATAGACATAGGTTCCAGTAAATAATTTATTTCTACAAATCATTTATGAGACATAGAGATTCTGTTTGAGCCCGTACCTCAAATATTACACTTAGAGACTTCTATTTGAGATGACTCAACTATCGCATACTTATGCCTATAGTGTGACCTGAATCATGTATATGATATTTCTATAAATATTTACATGTATCATCAATGAGGCCTTATGAAATCATATTAGGTATGGATTGGTTGTCTATAGTAAAATCCCCGATTGACTTTTTCAGGAAGAAAATGTGGTGCGTCCACAGTGATGGGACTAGGTTTTCCATTTTGGATGAAAATTAAAAAAACATAGTGTTGGATAGACTAATGCATAGGAGGGTGCAACAGATTACTCATCAACTGGAGAACATGACCATTTCTATAGTGGATGTTATGATTTCATGTTTTCTTTTAGTAGTGGTAGAGTATGAGGCCATATTCTATGAGGATGTTTTAGGCATACCACCCTACTAAGTGATTGAATTATACATTTATCTAAACCCAAGTAAAAAACTAATATCTACATCATCTTATTACATATCTCCCTTAATGTTTCTCAAGATGAGGGTGCATTTTCTGAACTTTTAGAGGATAGTTTTTGTTAGACCTAGTGTTTCACCTTGGGCGGCCCCAATTTTGTTCTATAAATAGGACAAGATCTTCAGGTTATGTGTCGACTTCTAGTGCACGAACCAGGTGACCATGGAGAAAAAGTATCCAATACCAAGGATCAATGGAACCTTTGATCTATTGAGAAGGACATAATGGTTCTAGAAGGTTGACCCCAAGATAGGTTATCACTAGTTGTGAGTATAAGATATAGATATATAGAAGATGACATTAAGATGCCACTATAGTCACAGTAAGTAATTGGTGATGGTCATTTTCATGGTGAATCCCCCATCAATGTTCATGGGACTCATGGAATAGATCATAAAGACCATCTTATACTAGTTCGTGGTAGTCTTCATCAATTATATCTTTGTGAAATCAATGTATAAGGAGGAGTACGTGAGACACTTATGGATGGTTCTTGATGTACTCCAAGGGAACTAAATTTATTGTAAGCTCTCAAACACCAATTCTTGGTACACAAGGTCCAAATTATAGGACATGTTATCATAGCATATAGAGTGGTAGTGGACCTGAACAAGGTTGAGGTAGTGTTATCTTGGGAGCCAACTAATTACATGACTAGGGTGTAGAGAGTCGTTGGGTCGGAATGCTATTACTGGGGATTCATAACTAAATTATCTAGTATATCAAAACCCATGAATAATTTATGTAAAATGGGAATCCTTTTGTGTAGATAGAGAGGTGAAAGAATATCTTTTAGGAGCTGAGGTATAGATTGATGATGAGGCCCATCTTGAGATTTCACGAAGAGGGTGTTGAGTACATATTGTTTTGTGATGCATCATAAACCAGACATGGTTGAGTTATAATGCAGAGTAAGTTAGTGATTTCCTATGAATCATGTTAGTTGAGGTCAAATTAGAATAACTATAAGACCCATGATATTGAGTTAGAAGTGGTAGTCTCTTCACTAAAGATGTGGAAGCACTACCTGATGGGCAAGTGGTTTATCTTCTATTTTGACCAAAAGTGTATCATGTATATATTCTCTTAGAAGGATATTAACTTGAGACTGAGGAGATGGACATAGTTCTTCTAGGATTATGTATTTTAGACTATATATAATAATGAGATAGGGAACACGGTAAAATATTCTCTCAATAAGAGATCTTGTTCATAGTTTTTGAGAGCAGTGTTAGAGTATTTGACCTTATTAAATTTAAACATTGTAGATGATGACATAGTATCTCAACTCTAGTCAATAGTTGTTACCCCATGCTTTTATAGTGAGTTAGGGGGAATAACTTGGGGATACCGACTATGAGAACCCAACTATAATGATTTCAGTTGGATTTGATCCTGATAGATTATATAAAGGTTGGACCACATCATTCTTTTTAGAGGATTCATGATGGTACTAGTGAAATTGTGAGAGGAGGTCCTTGTAATGTTTCATACATATCATTTGGTGGTACATATGTTTATGGAAAAGATATATCCGGACCACCTATGTTAGTATTGGTGGCCTGGGATAAGAAAGGGCGTTACAGAGTTTGTCTCTCGACTCCTTACTTTCCAGCAGGTGAAGGATGATCACAAAGATCTAATGGGATTAGATCAACCTCTTGAGGTTCTATAGTGAATTTTTTATGGGATATCAATGTACTTTTGGATGGGATTACCACATAAGTATAGGGGACATGAGTCCATATGGGTGAGCATATAATGACTCAAAAATTCAGCCCACTTACTCTCTATTCAGGAGCTGAGTATAGTAGATAGCTTATAATCGCACAACCTATAAGATATAGTACCACTCCATGGAGGTTCCTTTATGGTCATTTCTGGCCATGATGATTGATTCACATATCTATTATGGAAGGGTATACAATAGGATTTTAGGGATTAGTTATGAATTTTCACAATGTTTCACCCCCAAGTGATGACCATATTGAAAGGATCACATTAGTTCCTATGAACATATTGCGTGCTTTCTTGTTATACATTGTTCATAGTTAGGGGGATCATCTACCACTAGAGGATTTTTCAAACAACAACATCTACCATTCCACAGTCGATATAAAACCATTTTAGGCATTATATAGGTGACCCTTCATGTCCCCACTTAACAAGGAAATCCAAAGTGAGTCAGTACTTATCATCCTAGAGATTTTGTGATTTAACACAGAGAAGGTGAAGATCATGTAGGAGTGGAAGAGGACTATTTAGATCCATTAGAATTCATATTAAGATAGATGAGGGAGGCCATTGTAGTTAAATTATGGAGACCATGTGTTACTATGAGTTTCAACTACATCTAAATTACAAATATTTAGATGTGGCAGAATGATATCTTAGAGATTAAATAAGCCTTTATAGATATTGTGTAGGGTTTTCATGGTGGAATACCATTTTTCTCTACAACCGTAGTAAGATCAGGTAAATGATGTCGTCCCCATGTCGCTACAGAGGAGGTATGTGCATGACCAATCAAATATTATCAACTAGGGAAAGATGGAAATCAAGGTTGGATATACCTTTTAGGGTACCTAGAAGAGATTGAGGATTAGTATGGGAGGATCCTTAATGTTTGATCGATTACATTAGTGGGTGTTTTGTTGTTTCATGATAATATTCAGAAGAGAACCTAGGACCAGGAGGCTCAGATTCACACTTAGTACCCATATCTCTTTGTGTAGAAACTATTTTTTGTTTTCAGGTTATAAATCCCCAATGTTGGGAGAATTTAGCGAGTCATAATTTCTATGAATTTTTTTGAAACTATATAGATTATATTTGAGACCATAAATTGAGATAGTGTGAGAATCCAAGGCCCAATGTTCCCAGAATAAATGTTTGAAAAATATTAAATATATTAAGAAACTTTACAAAATGTTTTCATTAAAAATAGGAATAACATCTAAATATTTTCCTAATTAAGAAATATAAGGGAATAATCGATCTTAAAATGTTGGATTTACACTATGTGTGACTTAACCCCTATCGGCGGGGGGTGTTTGTGGACAATTAATCATGAAAATAAATGAATAAAATAATGTATTATTTTATTTTATTTCTTATATTGACATAATGAACAAATTAATTCTATATGTATACAATTATTCCAAATCCTTAGGTTCATCTGCATAAACCTGGTGCCCATGGAGATCTATTAGAGAGAGAATTGGAGGATCTATCTAAGAAAACATCTTCCGAATTGTAGATTAATGATTAGTGAAAAATGATATTTTCTAAGATCTCACCAATGAAAATGAAGCAGGATCAATCTTCATCGTATATACACCCATCTCAAGGTAGGAAGTTTTTTAGTGAAATTTCCCCCACATTTTTATTTCTACAACGAATGTGGATCAACTGACAAATTGATAAATTTGAATATTAGTCATTTTTTGGGATGGGTTTATTTGCAGGGTTTTTTTGTATTCATTTGATTTTAATAAATTCTTCATTTTTTGTTCTAATGGAAATGGATAGAATCCATTAAAATAATCGTCCATGGTTAATTACTTGTGTCCATAGTTATGAATTTATCACAAATTTATTTATTCTTCTTGGGAAATTCCTTTTATTATGCAGTTCATTATTATAGAAAAATTGAATTTTTCACATATGTTTCATAGTATAACATTTATAAATCATATATCTGAGCTCTTTATGAAGTGAATATGATGTGTTGATAGAGGAAAAGTGGATCAAGAATCATAGGTTCTCGATTTTTTTTGTTCTTTTACACTGAATAATGAATGAAATTTGATGGAGTTTTTCGAATGGATTTAATCGACCGAACTCAATGATTAATCTATGGAAAGGATCAGCTGATGACCCTCATTGATTATAGCATGGAAAATAGAACAATTGGTTTCCATAAAAATAGATAATATGCAAAAAATTAGGATATAGGTTTCTATAGAATCTCATAACACACATCATGTAATACAGGATTGCATGTCATGTGAGACACTTCTAGGGATGGCATGGGTTCTGGGAGGAAAATAATTATCAAAGAACATGTGACCCTTTTCGTATAGCTCAGAGTGTAACTCATATGGTACATAGACATGGGTTGGAGTACACAAGAATGGTAATTACATGTAATCCCACATGTATATAACCAAGTTGGGGGTACATGAACTATGTTGTGTACATGTAAGTGGAAAGAAGGAAATGGGAAGTTGTACACCTTGTAATATTACACAAACACAAACATGAGACCTTATATAGTGAATAGTTGGGGTTGAAGGGACATAATGTGTACCATAACTACATGCCATATACTCCTTAAAGGGAGACTTGGATCTCTTTTCCTCTATAACATGGATTTGTTTCATTACAATATATTCCTCATATCATTTCCCTGAGGGTTAGTATGGAATTTTATACAACACATTGGATATAAATAACTTCAGTTGGAATTAATAGATAGACTTGTTGGAATTTTTTAGTTAGGACCAGGGTGATATCCTATATCCATATTTTTTCCCAAGATAGAGTTCTTAGTATCGTTTTGATTAACACTATGCATGCACCAATATATTACTTAGTACGATAATCACGATTGAGTTGTTAGTATACCTCATGGACTTGGGAGTGATCCTTATCTATTTATCACATCTATTTATACCTCCAACATATTCTTATAATGGTGAGATCTGAAGATAACTACAACCCAGAAAAATTTCATCAATTCCATCTGACTCATGGAGTGTATTTTCATAGGCGTGTTCTGTGTGGAGCTTCTGAGATGGAATCCTAGAATTTAATTATTTTCATCAGTTTTACGTTAGTCACTGTATTTTCTGAGTATATATGGATATTCATGATATCTATTATTTAGACATATACATTTTTAGTGCTAACTTTTATTATCTTATTATATGATTTGTGGTTTCAAGGTGTCCTACTGATTATTGTTATAATCACCCATGAATGAGATTTTCCAAAATGTGTCATCTCTTGTGAATATTATCGACCCATTGATAGTGTACTTGAGGAAATAGAACTAAGAAATTATTATAGAGACTAGACATAATGAGGTGTGTATCTTGAAAACAGTCCTTAGTTTACTTTCTGTTTGGACCTATTTTCAAACTCTTCGAGTATGAGTTGTATTTTGATCAGTTTAATTTCCATTACAACTATTTGTAATCTATTATTGGGATTCGATGTATGAATGCGTGATTTATTCATTTTTTTTACATTTAAGAATTATTTTTTCTTGAAGACGTGGGAATATGTATTGGTACTTAGGCTAATGTCTCCCATAAATGTGATAAGTCCACTTTGTGTTAGTATTTAGCCCATTCCCTTTGAGAGGTGGGATAAAGGGTCATGGAATGGGCCCCATTGGGGAATGTCATGATTGATAAAAGGGTGAAATATATATAGATCAATGGATAATTAATTATATATTCAAATTTAATGATATCAATATCTATCAATGTGGTGGTACGAGTTTCTCATGGATTATGACTGCTCGGTCAATTACCATCCTCAGATGTTGAATAATGTTGTGGATAATATAACTATATATGAACCTACAACATTATAACTAATATAAATTTAGATGAATCCATTATTACTATAAAGGAAAAGGATGTACATGGGAAACATAAAAGATAGCACACCATCATTGCTTCCTCAAAAGATTTATCATACTTCTATTCTAGGTATGTGTAAGGAAGATAAAAGTGAATATATAGAAATTCAATCAACTATGTATGGTATATGATATGGTAAATCCTTTTAGTTCAAAATTTATGAATAATTAGTTTTGATATTCGGGTCATGACTATGATCACTATCAAATATTTAGATAAATAAGGAGCTATTGAATGATTCACATATGTCAAAATCCATGATCCACCCAAGGAGAAAAACAATGTATATAGATCTAAAGATCACTATTGATGGAAAATATGTAAAAAGAGATTTAATAATATAAATAAATGTGTTGGGTATTCCAAAAAATGAAGGTACAATATCAAAAATCCTATGGGATGAATACAATATTTTTCATACAGTAATTGAAATTTGAGAACATAACAATAGATTTTGAAATTTACCAAATAGAAATATCCATGGGAAATAATTCCATATGGGTTTCAGTGGATTATCATAAAAATAATTTTCACTTAATACCCATTTCATAAGTATCCTAACCTGAATAAATTTCATTGATATACATTAGAGAAGTGGTGATGCATCTTGTAACAATGAAAATTATTGAATCTTATTGAAATATAAGGTTAAATATAATCTTTTTGAAAAATTTTCAGCAATCCATGAACTTATAATTGAGAAATATTATGGAAAAAACCTTGATAATGATTTAAAATATAATTGGATAATCAATAAACATGAGTTTATGTTGATTGAAATCTATATATACTTCTATGGATTTTGGGATCAACATCTTCCCTTAGTTGATCAATTAAAAAAATATTCATCTCAAGTATTCAAATGGATTTTTTGAATACATATATGTGTGAATAAATTGAATACCTATGTATTGTGATTATTATTGTCAACATAATATTAATATATATACAAAATTTTATGAAATTTTCGAATAATTCATAGGCCATTGTTAATTTATCTGAGTTTAATAGTGTCGATGAATTATATGAACTTTTATTCATCAAAAAGACATAAAATTATAAGTTAGAGATAATGTGATACTTTATATATCTCCATGGAAGGTATTTATGAGTTTTTGTAATGAATTGAATTGAATTTATTCAATATATTTTTCCCTTATTAGGTTCTCAAATGAATCAATGTTGAGGCCTATTAATTAGCATTCCAACCAAACTTTTCACTCTTTCATTAAATGGTTTATTTTTACCCATTAAAAATTTATATTCAAGATAAATTATATGAAATAATTCATTATTTATTATGTTTTAAGAATGACCATTGTTACATAGAGAAATTATTGAATAATCATATATTATACAAACAATATTATAAGGAAAAAGGTATTTCAACATGTAAAATTACTCAGATTGAAACATATGTATGAAGATGAAACATGGGAACCAGGATAATAAATAAAATATAAGTACCCTAATATTTTTTCATAGTAGTTTATGAAATGATATTTTTAGGGAGATAATTATTAGGGGGGTAATAATGTAATAATTATATATTTATTAATTAAATTTACATTTATTATATATATTTTGTCACGTTTTTTAACATATTATAATACAAGAGACATAAACTAGACAATGAAAATAAAAAAACAACGTTATATTTATTTAATATTACATTTATAGAATAAATATAGCTATAAAATTTAAATTTGGTACCATGAATAATCACACTCAAAAAATATTATAACAATGGTACACAACATTACTAATCTAGTAATGTTTTTGAAGATAAAGAATAAAAAACCATAAGGTGTGTTAGAGTGAATAATGAAGGATTAAAATTTGAGGTATTTATAGTCACATAAATCATAACTAATTATATTTCTGAAAAAAATAACAATCCACTAAATAATATAATTTAAAACTCCCATATTTTACTCTTATTAAAACCACAATCCTCCACCAATATAAGCTCACCTTATAAAAAACATACTATTCCAATAGATATCCCAAATTTCTACCAACACCTCATTCCCATATCCTATAGGTTATGATGTTATAATAAAGCCAATCTATAAAGGCATATAGAAATGATCATTGTTGAAAAACATAGGGATATGGAATTTCTATAAACCATTCTCTTTTTAATTATACCTATTCTTATACCACATTTAAATTTCTTTTATATATTATAATAATATGAATATTTTTTCATATTCATGCCTAATGTTATTAGATAAATAAATATACTTTATATTAATCAAACTATTTAATTGAAAAATGAAATCACTGCTCATGTTTTAGTTAGTTCACTATATATGTGGATAACATATTTCATTTTTCATCACCAGAGTAATGTATAGTTTACAAATACACTTTTATTGGTAAATACCATATTAGAAATTATAATATATTTTTATTACTATTATATAATAAATAAATATAAAAATTTATACACATCATTTTCAGAAAAGAATCTTAAATAAACTAATAATTTAATATTATAATTTATAATCTAGAAAAATTAAATTTTATTAATGTTATCTTGTTATTTAGGAACCATAAATATTTTTAAAAAAATAAAAATCAATGATATTAAAATTATATAACTATGAATTCATGCGAGACTGTCATTAATCATTTATTATACACTATTGCAGTCAAGGAACCTAGAAGTAGACATCATTGAGATGATTTATAAATAAAATGATTATAAAACATAATATTAAATGAACTATATATAAAAAGGGGTTTCAATAATGTAATTTATAAAATTAATTTTATTTTTTATAAGGATAAACATATATATTGAGTGTTTCAAAATCCAAGTTAAGGGGACTTCTGAACTACCCACACTATCATTTCTATTAGGAAGGTTATCTGTACCAAAACAATTTCCCTATATTAATAAAATTAATTTATTATATATATATATATATATATATATATTTCTCACATATATATGTTTTTTATTTTTACATTATTTAATTGGGAAAACCGATTTTTTTGAGTTCCCAACTAAGACATTCTTTTAAAAAAACCCATTCCAACAGATAATTTCTATTCATTAAATCATTAATATATATAATACTTTTAGATAATGTTATCTATATAATTTTTGAAAATAATAACTATTTTATAAAACCAATTATATTTAGTTTTTTATTTAAGAAAATCATCATGTGAATTCCATTAATAATGATTCTTTTCCCCTTTTTTGAAAATCACATTGGTGGTTTCATTGTATACTTACATTTCCAATAATTTCATATGAATTTTCATCATTTAAAATCCATATATAATACTCAAAATTATTTAATCAATTATAAACATACGAAAACCATTAATTTTTTGTTCTATTTGAAATATTTATGATATATATTGGTTATCCGTTTAGAAATAAACTTCTAATCAGTTACTTTTTAATGAGGTTTTATTATGTTTATTCCTTATCAGCGATTTTATTATGTGGAATACATATGAATGTTCATTTAGTAATGTTATATATTGAACCAGAATTTTAAATCACCCAATACATTAGTTAATGTATTCATATCATGAGAGACAATTTATTGTTCATTGGTTGTTTTTCAAGGCCAATATGTTATGTGATTTAGTAAAAGGGCCTTGGATTATGCTTATGATATATTATTTTATATTGTTTCACATTCTTATTTCTCCATTATTTATGATATATTCTTATTTATAAAATTATTTTGTGTGATGGTATATATAATCCAATCCTTTTATTATATATTTTAATACTTCATAACTCGAATATTATACTTCCATTTGTCCATTATTGGGATTCCATGTTCACCCATTTCCATTAGATATTTCACTAGGGTATCTTATTATGTGATTGATGTTCAATGGGATTTTAGATATAATTATTAAATATTAAATAATTATTTCATGTTTTCTGATTAAATTTATGATTATGTATATAGACACCCTAATACATTAGGCCTATAGTTTTATAGGTTTTCATGGAAATGTCAAATATTTTTATATGTCAAACCAACCATTCCCAAGAATTCACTTTTACTAATTTATTTATGCATACAATATATATTTCCCCCCAATATTAAATATTGACATTTAATTCTAATAAACTACCCTTGTTGATCATGGAACTCTCATTTTATAGTATAATTGAATTCATGAACTATTTTTTTATCCAGCAAAAGGTCACTATAATGTGGAATCTGATTAATTGTAGGATAATTTTTTTTATTTTTTTCGTATATGTGGTAGGAATCTTTATATATTAAAATAAACCCATAAAAATTTTTGAATAAATTTATAATAGTTAAATCAAAACATGTAATTAGATGTGTACTTAGTTTGTACATAGCATATTATATTCTGAGTATTTGACTTAACGGTTGGGATATAACATGATGAAACTAAGTAAGGGTATAAGTAACCACTAGGATCCTTTTTTTGAGTATGTTCAAGCATAATATGTGTAGATGAAATTATATTATGTAATAATCATTTGTATTAATGTTTTCATGTGTGGGTTATTATAATTAATGAGAAAACAAAGAAATAAATAAAAATATTCATGAATACATATCAGGGGTTATCAATGTAATTAATGTGAGAAATAAATAAATTTTCTTTAGGAATAATTATTTTCTCCACATTGCATAATATACTACAAATATTTTAGGTATATTGGATTATATGTAAACCAATTATTTTCTATTTTTGTTCTATTATTATGTATGAAAACTATTACTATTTAATGATTCACCCATGAGAATGATATTAATTCCCTACAAACAAATTATATTTCTAATATTTATTCATAAAACATTTAATTATAATGATACAAATTTTTAATTTATCATTTTATATTGAAGAAATAATTGAAATATATATTTTAAAATATACCTTTTAATCACCTTTAAATATGATTTTTTAATGTTTTTAAATATATTACAACCCTATTCAAGGTACATGATTCAAAATTATCCATTTAGTAATTAATATGTTCTATGGTAGATTTAAGAGTATACCTCTTAATTGTTTCATACTAATAGGATTTAATAAGATACAGTATCTTATAAATGATTTCTTAATATATATATATATTTATATATTTTATTGGGAATGTAATTATTAAAACTATATTGATATATATTTTATGATAATTTCCCTAGGGTTCCTTTATAATTTATTATATGAAACGTTTTAGGGGTTCAAAACCAGTGTAAAAGTATTAATATAATGTATTTTAAAATGGATAGTCACTCTAAGAGGTCATGTTTACAAGATATTTATTTATATTTCAATGAAGTATTATGATTGTGGTGTCATCAATTTTTAATTTTAAATTTGTTTTATATTATATAATATATAATTTTTCAAAATAAATTTAAAATTTTAAAATTTTATGGGATCTTTTTATTATGTATTATTGTTATAGTTATATTTTTTGTAAAATAAAATAATACCGTAGAGTATCCATAAAAACCCATAAGTGACACTTATAAGGGTGGAACTATATGTGAAATTGTATATTGGCAGAGAGTATATTTTAGACATCATGATGACAAATGTGTCTTTTTTAAAAACAATATTGGGGTAATTTTTTTTTGAATTTTAAACATATTAACAAATATTTTGATATTTTAAAATTATGATAATAATTTCTTAATTATTTTGGGTTTCATGAATTGTGCATATGATGAGATATTTTTGATGAGTTTTAGTGTGTTAAATTTTAATGTGCTTTAAAGATATTATGAATTTTTTTCATTTGGAGAATTGAGATGAATATGTTGTTGTGTATCAAGAGAAATATATATGCCTTAGTTGATGAACTATATTATTTACATTAAATTAGTATCATAGTGATGGTTAGAATATATAGACTATGGGTATATTTGGAAATTATAATGAAGATATATTTTATTAACTATTGACTATAATAAACTTTGTCCGTGTTGAATTAATGAAATAATTAATTTGTGTAATAGATAAAAATTTAATATTAAAAACACATCTATTTATATTATATGTTATATTAGGAATAATGTAAAATTTTTATTTTTAGATTTATGTTGCTTTTTATTTTCTTAGAATAAATTAATTAGGGTGTTCAAAAATGTAACACACTAATAATTTTAAAATAACTATATTTTGGATAATTTATAAGACATGAAACACCTACCCTAAACAAACCACAATACATTATTTTCTATATATGATAGTTATAACATATCCATTTAATTTTTGAATATGAATTGTATGAAAAAAATTATTATATATATAAACGATATAATAAATAAAATTGAAATGATTAATTCATTTGAAATATGTATTCAATTTGTTATAAATCTTATTTAATGCCCTAGAAATACATTTTACTCAAAAATATTTTTTGAATAATTTTATGAAAAAATATAATAATTAATTTATAGAACACAAATGTTTATTTATATTTTATTTTTCATAAAAATTATATAATTTATTGAATCATTATATCAGAATTTTATTTTGGTGAGATTTTGAAATTTTTATGAAAGGATTGATTTTTTTAATGAATAGTGAAATATTACTCTCTTTATAAAAGATTAAATTTCATTTCACTAAAAATTTTAATGACCTAATATCAAATTAAAATAAGTGTTATTTAATTATATATAATTTTATTAACATCACATAAATCGTTATTATGCATGTTTTTGGTTTAAGAACATTTTTTCCAAAATTCATAATTTTCTAAAATATGTATTTCATTGAATTGTAATAATTTATTTTAAAAGTAATTTCTACCACTTATATAAATGAATTAAAAAATAAAAATTTAATATTGAATTTATGAGGTTTAAATTTAGTGAATAAAATTTGTTTATTTTTAGGAATTAGGAATAGTATCTTTAGTAGTTTTTCTACCATAGTAAAGGGTTAAATCAACTAATTATGTTTAAAAATAAAATCATAAGGAAACAATATTTACACTAAAATGATCATTAATTTTATTTTATGATAATTTTTATCCATAATCATCTAAATTTAAATTATGTACCATTTTTTCCATTTCTAAATGATTTTCGATTTTTAAATTATTTTGTTAAGAAAAAATGTCACCATTCTTGCTTTATTACAATTTTTTTAAATATGGATAAATAATGATTTTTTTGGTTATAAATATTTATTTTAAATATATATTATTTTCATAAATATATTATATTTGTATTATTTAGTTACGAAATAATTTTCAAAAAATATTATGAATGACCGACCCAGTGCAGGTGCTATCTAAAAAAATCAATAAAATGATTTTGAAATTCATAAAAATAATATTATCCGAGTGAGTTCTTGGGTTCAAAATTTCATTAGATAATAATTACATATTATAGAGTTTTTTATTCATGTTATTATAAATTCATTAATTTATATATTTCTAAATGTAAAATTAAATATACAGTTCCAAATTGACAATAATTATATTTCATAATTAACAATATTTTATAAAATGATTTACAATTCATAAAAATTATTATAATATTAAATTAATAGACATGGTTTTGAAATTATCCATGTATACTTTAAGGTATGTATATCATTTTATAGTGACATTTCTATACCATAATGATTATAAAATATTAACATTGTGAAAGTTGTCAAAAAGGTTAACGAGTGGTTAAAAATAAAATATAAGGTTGAAAAAAACAAAAAGATGATAAAAATTTATTTATAATATTATTTATACTCATAATCATTATAAATTCTACTTATGGAACATTGGATATATATGGACAGGATATATAATTTATATTAATTAAATACATTGAAAAATTTAAAGAATATTCTTCTTTACCCTTATAAAAAGACACCCATGATCTTAATTATTCCAACCACATTGATCCATATAGTTCTACAAAACACTATGAACAAATATTATCATCATAATTAGACAATTTTTATAATTTTTGGTCAATATAAAATGCCTATAGTAGGTCCCTTAAGAATAGATCTAAAGTCTAATGAAGAAGAGGTAATCATCTCTAGAGGTTCCTTTATATATATTTATTCTTATACGCCCTATTAAATTGTTTTCAACCATTATAATATAATAAATAATGTATCATAAATATATATATATATATGTTAATATAATTATGGAAAAATTATATTCCATATCATTTTCATCTTATGAAAATAGAAAACATTGTTTGTGTCAACAAGAACATTACCGTCTATATAATGCGATAAAAATCGTTTTTCATCACCACAGTAAATGAATTAATATAAATATATATTTAATTATTATATATGATAATTATGACATAATTATTTTTTTTAATTTGTAATATCATATATACATTCATAACTTCTAATCTGTTGGAAAAGGATAATGTAGTTTGTGAGTATGTATGGACTAACACCTTCATGATGAGATTGATATAGTTTATCATTTATGTTTCACATGGATTTTAATAAAGATATATTTTATTAATATATATTATATATTATATAATTATTAATATGGTCTGGTTATTTACTATTTAAATTTCATTATTTCCATCGGTCGAAAAGTGAAAACAACATTCACGTGAACAAACAACCTAGAGTCTTCATGAACAATGTAATTCATTTTTATATCACTACATTTCATTAAAGGATTTAAATAAAGACATGTTAAAAAATTATGATATTTTTATAATTTATAAAAATTCATAGATTTTTGATGCATAATAATTTCACATGTACCAAAACTAACGAATCAAAACATACTTGAAGAAAAATCATTTAACAGTCAAAACAATCATAATAATAAATGAATATTATAAAATAGATGATAATATGTTATAAATTAAATATATATGATATCATAGATATAAAAATTAATATAATTTTAATTATAGAATATTTAAATTTATTATACATGGGGTTAGAGCTCTTATATGATAAGTTATACTCGAGTTATAGGATTTTATATCAATTTCTCCTCTATTGGGGCATATTTTGTATTACCTAAATGTTCATTTTTAAGTGTTATATTTAAATAAACATTGAGATATTTAATATGACATTATATTTATTAATGATGATTAATTTTCAATTAATGTTTACTCTAATTATTTTTACATTTTTTATAAATATTTCCTATATTAGAAAATCGAATAAAGAAAATAAATGGTTAAATGAAAAACAATAATTTCTCTCGTTTGATCAGATGTATTTTCCATATATATATATATATATATCAAATATTTCATTAATATGCCTTCATGTTTTTTAAAATTATATATTATTTACCAAAATACATTTTTACTCAACCATTACTATTTTTTCAAAAGGTTTAAAAATTAATCATGTTTTTGTTTCCAAAACAAAGTACTTTAATTATGAAAGTATGGAATGAATTATTTTTTAATATAATAAATGAATATAATTTTCAACCACACTAAGTGTTAAATTTTTTCAATAATTATTTACATATTTTTTGTGTTTATGTGGATTTTGAGTAACCACCCCAGTGTTGGTTCTTTGAGAATCATCCAATGCATTCTCATATAAACTATAACACCCAGTTTCTATAAATCGATGTGGGAAAACATTCAATAACTTATTATAAATCATTGAAAAAACACTCACCTGAAAGACCACAACTTTTCCCCATGAAAACCTTCATCCAAAATGTTGGCTACCACTACAACTCTAAAAATCCATGACATCCAAAATGCTAGATCCTAAGCTCAAACCAAACTCGACAATTAAAGATCATAACTCCACTAGATCATTTATGGATCCCAAGTAACCCAAATGAATGCTTATTTAAATCTTAATATAGACCCTTCGAAGGATAGATGATATAGAATACTATCAACACCACATTTACTCAGCTTCCACATGTACTTTGATATACATGCCATGCACCACTAAAGAAGGAGACTCCACACTGCCCATCTCCCTTCATGGAACTCTTCCGCCACAATGATTTATGGCCCCATTATCCACAGGTTTGTTTAATACCACTATTAAACTGAGAAATATTTTATTAATATGTGATTCTTTCCAATGATATTTGTGGATCATACCCTCTATTTATGGAGAGTCATACATAAGAAGAAGAGTGGAAACCACCCAGATAAGGGAATCCAACGAATTATATGCTCGTGCTCATTTAATCTATTATGTATTTATTTATATTTCATTTATTTTATTTTTTAAGAGTTTTATTTTAATTATAATTTTCTATCTATTTTTAATTTCTATTTTCTTAGATATTAATACATGCATTTTTATTATTTTGGGTTCACCCATCAATTATTCTTCTTCTTATTTATTTTATTATTATTTTTATTATATTAACATTATCTCAATATATTATATAAATTTTTATTATTTATATTATATTTTATTATTCTCATATTTCTCACAACCACTTCGATTTTTTTTCTAATTTCCTTCTTATATTATTTTATATTTCTTCTTTATTTGTATCATTCATCTTGTTCTCTTTTTTTGATTTTAGGTGTTTGGATTCTTCTTCTTTTCACATCCTCATTATTGTTTTAATAATATTTTATTTTTATCATTATATTTTTATTATATTATTTTTATTATTTTATTTTTATTCCTCTTATCTTGGTTCAATCAACCAAAGTGATCTATTACCCTAAAAAATGAGGAGCTCAAAGGAGTCTTTGCCTGTGGGAGGTTAATATGTTCTTGAATTATTTCTTAACAGTTCTTTTATATTAGTGATAGACATGAGTAGAATGTATGGGCGTGATGATATCCCTAGGACATGAAAGAAAATATGTTTCTATTCATTAATTTTATTTTTCCCTCTCATTAAATGATTAGATCGTCATATAATAGAGTTGATTCAACTGATTGATGAAACATCATAAAATTGAATTTGGTTTATGAAGATGTCAAAATATCAAATTATGTATTGCATAAACCTTAAATACATGATGAGGTGATATTTATATTGTGTACAGAATTAGAGATTTAAATATTTATAAATAAAAGGATAGTAATTCCACATGATATTTCATTATTTAATTAGGAAACTAAAATTGAAAAATAATGGAGATAATGATGGATCCCAAAAACTAATCTTAGGACCAAGATATTTATTTATAATGATAATTTTTATCCATTAATGATATTTTATTTTATATTTTCATATTTCATGTCATATCATTATTTTATAAATAAAAAAACCAAACATTTTTCATTGATTTATTAAATAATTAAAAAAATAAAAATAAGTAGTTTTAGTGAAATAGATTATGTAGGTGAAAAATTATGAAGTTGTCAACATAAAAGTCTATATTAATCCTCTATTACACATTAGAAAAATCAAATTTTTTTTATAACTCCTTAAAATAGGCATGCATCAAAACTGGAACCTTTTTGGGGGAAATAATAAGTAGTTTATTTATGTTATATATTTTTACCTTTTAGATTTTTTTTTATTTCATTGAAAAAAACAATATATTTTTGCTGCGATTTTTCAAGATGGTCATTTTTATTAATTCATGGAATAATGAATAATATTAGTATGAATAATATAAAGACTATATTAAGGAGTCCATCCAACAAAGGGGTGGTACTTTTATGATAATGGTAATGTAGAAGAACAAAGGCAAAGATATTAAAATCTCACCACACGATTTGATGGTACATGTCAGTGTACTGTGAATTGAATTGAAGATATTCAGGTTTGAGAATGATGTGAAACTTTTTTATCCAATTTGACCAATTAAATCCGAGATTTCAGGGCCAAAATCAAGTAATATCAAAATCCAAACCATTTTATGTACCAGATTCATGATAACTGTGATGAGTTAGAGTGGATCCAAAATTAGTTAAAACTATATTCTTAGCTACAAGTTATAGATCAACAAATTATTGATTGATTCTATAATGATTATGAGGTACAACATGATTTTCCAATTTAATAAAAAGTAGAAGAGCTAACAAATTTGAATATTTTTCTATACATGGAGTAAGAAACAAACCCTTAGTGGGATTTGATGAAATTATGGAGGAGACTGACTCCCTACCTCCACCTTCCACTATCTAACTCTAAGAAGAACTCAACTTGAACATGAACCAATTTAGGGATTTTATCATATCTGAATCCCTATTTAATTTTATTTTATTCAATATTAATTGAGAATTAATTTGCGATGCCTGGAATATTCAGATTCAAAAAATCCAAACTTTTCCATAATGGAAGACGGAGAAACCAGACATAAACACATTGAGAAACACATGGATATCCCTAATTTTATTGAACATACAATTCAGTAAGAATCCAATGATAACGATGTATATTATCATGATGAAATCAATATAGGAGATAGTAATATTGAACGAGGGGATTTATTTTTAATAAATAATATTTAAATTTCATTCAAGTAAAAATATATGCTTACTTACCCTTTGTTCATTTAGTTCATGCGTCCCCTGTTGAGCCAAAACATGAAATTTTGGATGAGGTTTGAAATATAAAAACCAAGAAGAAGTATGATCCATAATTCACCCAACCCCTCCACGAAATATATACTTAATTATGAAGGGGATGTTTCTAGTAAATGCTTTCAATTGATCATTCATCACAATGATGGAATTAGTGGAATCTATGAGAGTCCACATGTGTTGGTTCAAGTCTATGAAGCTCCAACAAACATTCTATTATGTATAATAGCTCATATTTCTCTCTATTTCTACAAAAATATAGGTCCCAATTGGGGGGTCACCCTGAGTTTTATATTTAAACATGGGTTCTTTGATTTCATTTTCCTTATTAGGATTTGTTTTAGAATGCATCTCAATGCCTCTTTTCTTTCCTACATTAAATTACATTATCCTTGAGATTAATTGACTTATTTTCATTTATAGTTTCATTTTTATAGAATTAAACCACGAAACAGTCAAGGAGGAGTTTGAAATATGCTTCATTTGAAAGGTATTTCACTTTTATGTTTATTTTCAAACGTTCAACATTTTCATCCAAAAACATATTTTTAGATTTAAACTAGAAAATTACTTCCCATACTTGAATTCATTATTTAATTAACTTATCTATGAGACAAGAGTTTCATAGGAATCATGTTGTGCCATGTTTAAGATAAAATGTTAATTTTAATAAATGTGTAAAATTGTAAAATTAATGAATACTGTGAATCATCAATATTCAAATGAGGGCACATGATTTTATGTAATTTGTTAATTCATGTAAATGAAATTTCCATATCATTTTCATACCTTAAATTTCTAAAATTAATTCAAATTGAATTTTTGTTATTATTCTTATCTTGAGTTATTATCTAAAAAATATCCCATTTTGAAGATGATTTTTTGGACCAAGTACTTCATATATATTCTTGAACTTATTTATTAAGTGATCATGGGGAATTCCTCCAACTAGAAATTTCATTGATACTTTTTAGAGTTACTGATTGCAAAAAAAAACACATTTAATATTATTGAGTCATATTTTAAAAAGTCTTCATCTGTAAAATTCAACCTTTACAATAATCCAATATTTTCCCTTATAGACCATGAATGACCATGTTAGAAACGAGCCATGTTTAAATCCATTTTTATCTATTCATAACATCCTATTAGTATTTTAATGAAATTATAATGATTAGTTGTTTAGGTGAAGGGATTTATCAAGAATGTTATGGTTTAAATTATAAGTAATAAGTGTGTGTGGGGAGTTCTATATAAGGATATTTGGGAAGGTTTGTATTAATATTAATCTTTATTATTATTAGGATATTGAAAAAAATTAATTTCCAAAAAAACATAATAAATTAAATGAATGTGTTGTGATATAGAAGAGTAAAAAATAACCATTATTGTACCAATAATTTCATAATATGTTTTTAGGTGGTGGATCTTATTTTTATTATATGAATAACTTAAAAAAAAGAAAAATATATTCGAAGAAGAAAAAATGATGAAAAAAACCAGGAGGGTGAATAAATAATTCATTATGATTTACATTGATAATGACCATACATTGATTTGGGGGAAGTGGGAGATGTGAAAATAAGAATGGGATGACTTATTTACACTTTTAAATAATATATAATGTTTTATACGTTAAGAGAGAAACCTACTCTTAGTGAAATAATTTTTAAAACATATATTCCTGAAAACCATAATACTCAATGACATTTGAACCATTATTGAATATCCTCATGATTTTATTTATATTTTTTCATTATAACTTGGTGAATGTATTTTCTTTACAAGCCTATGTAAAAGGGTCTAGTTCTGATGATATGATCATAAATACACATGAATTGTATCATGATAGATGATTGAAAGGATTATATAGTGAGGTAGATCATGATTTGGAATTTATAACAATAATAAATTATATAACATTATTGAATTAGAATTTAATTTTGACAATGTTCCCAAGGGAAAATGTACAATACTTGAATTGATTTCTTTTAAAAAAAATTAGAAATTGAATTGATATTTTTTATGGAATCTCAACGTTTGATTTAATATGGATAATCTTTTAATTTTATTTGAATGGAATTTGAATAATTATAACACATTTTCCATATGTATTCCATATTGATATTTTATTCTTTAGGGAAACAATTAAATTAGTGTGGGGGTATTTTACACCCAAAATATTGACGCACATTTTTAAACAATTTTAAATGCATTGAAATGGTTTTTTGATCTTAATACACCTGTGTTCAAATTTTTCATTAATTTATTAGAATTTGTAGTCGTTAAATAAAAATTAATGTTGTTTTTATGAATTTTTAGTTTGATATTTAATTTAATATATTGTTGTGAAAATTTAAAATTGTTTATCACATTTTTCATGTTATCAAAAAATAGCCGTCTAAGATGGACCTCAACCTCAAATGTTGGAAATATAATTAGCCAGGATAAAGGATCCATGGCCTAATAATACGTTCCCATTCAATTTACTTCTTGGTGATATGATAATCATGAGGGATCTTTCCCATGTATAGATGGACCACATGTTGTCTATCTCCCAGGGACTATAGTTGGACCATATAATTGCTGTATCCTTATGTTGTGTGTCCCACATATTTTTATGCATGTGTGGATTATTGGATCTCACCCTAGTGTAGGAGTTGTTAGCGGTCATCCCACACATTTGTTTATAATCCTACTATTCCACTTTCTACAAATTGATGTGAGACAAAATTCATAAATTTAATGTTTATCCACTAAAAAACACTGCTCGTGCAAGGATGTAACAAGATAGACATTATTTTGTTATCCTCTATCACTGAATTCATCCAAAATGTTGGCCACCACTAGAACTCCTAAATGAAATCATGTCTACCACTACATGAGCTCAATATTGACTATAGTCTACCACTGAAACATTTAACTCCACTAGATCATCTCGACATCCCCGATAAACCTCATGAAACATTCTTCAAAGCATTATCCAACCACATTGGAGGATGGTTTAAGAATTATAAAATTATCACCATGATGCATTCACTACCACATGTGCCATTCCATGAATTCTATGCACTACCTAAGGAGTCTCCATGATATATGCTTCACCATGAAGACCCCTTCCACCATAAATATTTAAATCCCCTTTGTCCAAATGTGTGTTTGAATACCCCCCATAAATGAGGAAATATATTCATTAAGATATGATCTTTTTTTAGACAAGGTGGATTTGTGGATTAACCCCTCTATAAATAGAGGGTCCTGCCTACAAAAATGATTTTACACAACCCAGAGGAGGGAATCCACTGAAGGCTATTCTACTTCTCATTTTTTCCCTTCTATTTTTATTTTTCATTCTATTCTATTAATTTTTATTACATTAATTCAAATGTATTTTATTTTAATCTAGTAATTTTTATTTCCTTATATATTAATACATGAATTTTATTATTTTGTGTTCACCCAATAATTATTCTAGTTTTTTATTTCTTATTATTTTCGTCTTTTATTATCCTCTCAATATATTGTATATATCTTTATTTCATTTTTTTCATCTATCAATGTATCTCCAATTCTTCTTTTTTATTTAGTTAGTTTTTTATTATTTTATTTTGTTTATTCTATCTATCTCTAACTTATTATTATTTTTTTTATGTCATATTTTTTTATCCTTATTCTTTTCTCATCCTTAATCTATTTTTTATTTATATTCTATTTTAATTTACTCATTATCTTGTTATTATAATAGTTTAATTGTTTATTTATATTGTTATTATTTTATTAATTCTTCCAATGTGGTCTATTACATTCAATAATTTGGGGAGGAATTGAAGCATGGTATGAGATATTTTATGGTTTTCTAAAATTAATTCTTAAAGTTTATTTTATTTTTGTGATAGATAATAGTGGAATAAATGTGTGTGATGATTTTTCCTAATGAGATTTAACAAAAATATGTTTCCAATATTTTATTTTATTTATATATCCTCTATTACAAATATTAGCTCTTCACACAATGGTTTTGATCCAATCAATGGATGAAATGACATATGATGAAGCTGGGTCCTGGAATATCTTACACTCTCAACTGATGTGTGCCATCAACCTTGATTATAAGAGGATTAAGAATTTAAATTTCTTATGGAATTTGATATTTCACAATTTATAAATAAATGTATAGTGTTTTATAATGATATTTCATGATTGTATTATCAAAATAAAATTAATCAAACAAATTAGAATAATGATAGAACCCAAAACTAACCTCAGGACCCCGTTCTATATTTTTTTTCACATTCTATTTTTCCTTGCATGTTAGTTTAGTTTTAATTTTTATATTTACTATTATTTCATTGTTTTTGAAAGGAAGTGAAAACCAACAACATTCCATTGATTTCAAAAAATACATAATATAATAAAAAAAATTAGTTTAATTGAAATAGATTATGTAGGTAAAAAATTATAAATATTATCAAGTAAGATAAATATTGTCAGACTCTTTGCTGCATTAGAAAAATAAAATCATTTTTCTACACCCTACGATATGCTTGAGTTTTATGTTGACATAGGTTATTAAATATAACCTTTCATATATATAATGACCTAATTTAACATAACATGATTCTCCAATGTTGTGTTTCTTCATTAGAAAAGATCTTCTATATTTTAGTGGAACTAGTAATCGATTGGATGCTTTGAAATGGATACAAACTATCTACAAGTTATTCCTAGATTTTTCATTTAATGAATGATAAAATGTTATTCTAGAAGAATATTATTTAAAATAATATGATAATTATTATAGGATGTTGGACTAGAACACTATAGATGATGAAAAATAGAAGGAATGGAATGATGAACCTTTAATGTGAGTTTTATTGGGAAAATATTCCCAGAAGAACAGTGAGATTATATAGAGAGGAACTCTTTCACTTTAATTTATAATGAAGAAGTATTTATTCTAGAATATGAGGCTAAATTAACATGATCATCTAAGCATGCCTATAACCATATATATATTCTTGATAGAATTATTGGCTATTTAATTAATGGGATTAATATGAGTCTTTGATGGGAACTAGTTTTTAATACATTTTCATCACATAATGATATAGTATCAGGTTAAATTAATACATAGAACCAATTTTCTATCTTAAATATCTTCAAGTTAAAATAAGAGAAGGAATGGTCGACTAAGTACCATGAAATATATAAAGCACCAATGAAAAAGTAGGGAAGAAAGAAATTTCGATCATGTGAAAATTTAGGATACAAAAATACTAGAAAATACTAGAATGGAATGGGAGATTGATAAAAGTGTGGTGATAAGGATCATCATGATAATAAATTTAATGTGATGAAAGAAGGAACTATTATCCAGGGAATCAACTATAATGATATGGGGAATTATTAACTCATGTAATCATAGATCTAAGGTACCATTATATAGAAAAAACAAAGGGGAGAACATCATTGTTTTATTACTATATCTCAATTATAATGATTAATAAGCTTATATATATGTATTTATGAATTATATCATTGATATTTTTCAAACATGAATCATGAAACATATAAGGGTTCATCTAAGTTAGTCATTATTATTTATTTGAAATAATATGTTCAAAGACACTATTAACCAAAAAATTGATTTAATGGTAATGTGATATTTTTTAATAACATGTGAATAATTGGATGAATACCCTTAATATTTGAATCATGTTGAGTGAAAAGTTTTATTTTTGATAAGATGATTACTAGAATTGATGAAGAAAATCATATTGTATTGATAAACTTTAATATTATTATTTATTTGATGATAAATTTGTTTATGAAGATGCTTAATCCATATTTGGATTGATGAAATGTATTTTGTAATGGGTGATTTTATTTAAGGAATAATGACAAAATTTATTTTTTGATTCATTCATGTTTTCATTACAGTTTTATGATTATTGATGTTATTACCATGTTTTAAGAGAATACATGATCTAATGATTTTCATGTGATATTCAGAGACACTATTTAGGGGATTAATGAATATTTGATTTTGTAAATTTACTTTCCCTTTTCAATGTGTCTTTAAATTATTTTAATTTGACCAAAAATATTATGGAGGGCCTATAAGGTTAAAAACACAATGAATCGATCAAGTTGAATATTACATATTATGTTTTTTAATGAAAAGTATGATTTATAATATTTATAACCTTGTTCTAAAATGTTTTGTTTTTTAAAATATTTAGAGAATGAAAGAATGTCTTATATATCTTATGATTTTTTAAATATTCATTATAAATGAAGAAATTCATCTTGAATATTTTATTCATAGAGAAAGAGATTAAGTTAAAATTTATTAATGCAAAAAAAGGATAATATATGGATTGGATAATGAAAGAAATCAATTTTGTTTATTTTCTAGACAGATTTATCTACATAGTAAAATAATATCTCAACATTAATAAAATGAATACAAAATAATAATGTTATCTATTTACATTTCTTATTGTGAAATAAATGGTCCTATAACCCATCATAGATTTTTAAATTTAATGTATTTAATGTTCACATGACCATTTTCTCTGTCACTTTATATTAATACATTGGATTTTTTTATCTTCCATGTTTGTATTGTTAGATAAAAATGAGATATCCTATTAAGAAACCCTGTTTTTTTGTGACCATAACACTTTCCTTTCCCTTTTTTATAAGTATGTTTCATTAACCCATTTTATGATGTTGATTTTCCCAAGGTAATTTTCAAATGAAAAACCCCTTATTATAATGAAAAATAAATAAAAATACAATGATAAAATTTTATTAAAGTAGATATAATCTAACACCCATATATTTTAAATAAACACCATGTTTAATATCATATAGGATATACAACAGAAGTCCTAAACGAACAATAAAATATTATTGTTTAAATATGAAACTTATAACCCTACTGCTGAATTGGTGTGTGTGAATAATATGAACCAAATTAGGAAAAATATATAAATGCGCTACTTAATAAAAATTAACTGATTAATTCTTATTAAATAAATAGTCAATTTTCGATAAAGTTATTTTATCCATCTAAAATACATTTTCCAAAAAAAGAATTTTCAATTTTTTGGGGAAATACTATAATTATTTTTTCGATTGTAAAAAAATATAAATTTATTAAATAATATTATCTTGGAAATCAATATATCAAAATTATCTTTGTGATAAATTTTGGTATTTTAGGAAATGATTGATCTTTCTGTGAATAGTAAAAAATACAAATCATTGAATTTTTTTTATTTTACTTTCTTTAATAAGTCCCAATTTTCATTGAGTTTTATATAAATGTAATAGAAGTATTATTTAATTATATATATTCTAAATAAATTTATTTTAATTATCATTATACCTGATATTTTTATACGTACATTTTAGGCTTAAAATATAATTGTTAAAAAAGAAAATTGCATTACGTTGTAAACATTTAGGTGAATATAAATTTCTTCCACTTTGATAAATTTAATTTTGACAAAGTAATTCTATATCTCATATCCAAATTTATGAAATTTGTAAATACATCCCTTTTATTCATTTAAAATATGAATATTAACATTAGTAATTTTGTTACCATGTTAATGGGATAAATCAAGTAATTGAGGATAAATATAATATGATATGAACCTAATAATGATCCTAATACTAAATTAATTTTAGTTTATTCATATATATCATCATTAATCATAAAAATTAAAATATATTACATTTTATTTCAGTCTAAAACTGATTTTGACCCTTTATATATGTTTATAGAAACAAATGAAAAAAATTCACTCACCTTATTTTTTTATAATACCATTTTTAACTTATGAATAATATGATGATATGATATGTTATAAATATTAGTTTGAATTATAAAATATTTTTTTCATCATGGTTATAAAATTTTAATTTTTAGTGAAGAAATATTATCCTTAAAATCTTATGTAACCCAAACACAGTTCTTATGCTAGTGGTAAAAAAATCAATAAAATGATATTTAAAACTCAAAAAATAAAAATATTTTAGTGCATATCTCTATGTCATGATTTTTGGGTATAAAAATCTCAGGTAAGAAAGGCAATGAAAAATTAGGTTTTTATAATATTTTTATCTTGTAGTATAAAATTTCAAAGTAAATCAATAGTTCCAACGTTGACATTCGAGGTAAATTTCTAAGAGATAATATTTTATTAAATAAATTAAAATACATAAAAATATTAGTTATTAAAAAATAGATTTCACAATGTTTTGAAAATAATCCATTTTCCATTTATGGGTCATTTTACTTTTATATAAACACTACCCATCATTGGTAAGAAAATTTAACATTGTGGTAATTTTTTTAAGTGGTAACGATGCGTTAAAACTATAATATAATGGTGAATTATTTTTAGATTATCCATCCTTTTTAATAATAATATTTTTAATCATAATCATTTTATATTATAATTACATGAATTTGGAACCATTTTTAGTGAAATATAAATTATATTAATTTAATAATTAGGAAATTTTATAAAATCCCCTCTCATGTATTATATAATAATAGTCCTCCTCATAATTATTCATACCACATTGATCCATCTAGTGTCACGACCCGACTCATGTCGTGGATAAAGCCGTAACTACCCCAAGATCACCTCTATATACTATGGAGGTGGTGATAAGTGATGAATGAATATGTAACATGGGGAGGCCTTTGCCTAAGTACCCATGCACATGCACCCAACCAGGTCATTAAAAAGTACAGAGGGAAATAATTAATGATGCAACATTATTATAATGTAAAACAGGAATGCATGAACCTAAAAATATAAAAAAAGTAATGTTGTGTATACTGGAATATAAATAAAAAAAATACAAGCCCAACACAAAATGCATCCCAACCGAACAAAAAACTAGAAAAGTAAAATATAAGACAGAGCTCGACTCTTCAATCCCATGTTGCGACTACTGAACGCAGTCCAAGCACCCAGTATCCCAAAGTTGTTCTATAGTCACTATCAATATTTATGTAAATTTCATAATACATTACACATGTGGGGATGTAAAATTTTTGGGTGAGTATAAACATACCCATTAGGATGACCAGAAATATGAGGCAAAGTAGTAAGAGATACAAATTAAGAGAAAGATAATAGAAACACAAGGTAATGTTAATGATTATTGCTCTACCCAATATGAGTAAATGTAATATCATCTTTGAACAAGAGGCTAGGCACTGTGAGTTGATGAATTAACAATGGGGCCTTATCCACCTACAACATGCAAGAAGACATATCCAACCACGAGAATCTAGACATGGAAGGCACGCGGAATACCCCACACATCTTCACCACTCCGGGAAGGAGTGTAACCAAAACCATATAGCAGGTTTCTAATAAGTATATATGTATATTTATATATGATCTGTCAAAGAAAAACAAATAACAGTGTAGGGAACCTCCATATCAGAGTTTAACCAAAGAATAATGGTATCAAATAGTTCAAGAAGTTCATCAATGATTCCTAGAACCTCTTGTGTTTCCACTAAACAAACAAGTCTAAGGGACTCAATCAATAATTCTTGATACTGTCCTCTTTGGGTGGAAATTTTTCACCCACACAGTTTATGTTCGTATCATAAAAATGTGTCTTTGTGGGGGAAGGAATTTTCCAACTTCTTGAGTCTAATGTTATGCCAAACCACCTATCATCCCTGTGCTACACAGTCTAGGAGCCAAAATTTGTAGATAGATAATACATTATTTGGTACAACAAGAGGGTTACTCTATGGTAATCACTGTGTATCTCTACTACCCAGCCCCATAGGAGGGTAACACTTAGTATGGTCATCTGGGAACTCCATTTCCCAACCCCATTGGAGGTAAACACCAAGAAATGTCTTTAGAGAACTCCAATAACAATCACTACTAGAGGGTAATACCATGAAAGAAGTAATTATGGAAAACCCACATCCCATACCTACTAGAGGGTAATTCCTGGAAATAAGTCATCATGGAACAATACTTCCCAGCCCTACAGGAGGGTAATTCCTATATAGAAGGCTTCATGGAACTCCACTACCCAACCTTTCTAGAGGGAAACACCCCAAATCTATGGTGATCCTTCACTATTGGTTCTGTCATCGGGTCTTTCCTTAGTGCATGTCAAGCCCATAAAATCACATATCATATCTCGAAATCATCAACTAAGTCCACCATCATGTTATACATGAAAAAAAAGAAGATAGGATATTAGATGGACAATATCCAAATTAAAATTAAAGAGATATAGAAGATCAATGTTTTCTCAAAAATAGGTAATTGAAATGTCGGGGACCCACATATTGTGTGGTCCCACTCTGTTTCCTAGTCATGTACTCTCCAACACATGACTTTCTACCTATTTAGTTCTACATGGTATCTAGGGGTACTATACGACATGTCATTGCCGATGTTTTGACGAACGCACAAGGATCATCATCAGTCTGAAGGGTAAAAACATAGTTTCTCTAAAATGACTTTTCAAATAGCCTTATATGGAAAACACTGATCAAAAAATTATGATAATCATCAAAAAATTTATTGATATAGACTACTCACATACTTCAGTCGAACACTTGGTGCAAATATTCTCATTTCATTGCGTTATGCATGAACGGTGCTTCGTCGTCCCAAGACACAAGTCCAAATTAAATACCCAAAATTGATCTTGAAGAATCATCCCTAATTTAAAGGATGCATCGTTACAGATGGTTCATTATTCCTACACCCGGTGAAGAATATATTTCATGTCCTCGAAACCATAATAATAATAATTTTTTATTATTTGTAATTTTTTGGATTGGAGGCACATGTCCAAAAAAGGAATGCAACATCATTCTAAAAATGACTGTCTCAATTCCATGGTTATGTTGCCACTGATGGTTCATAAATATGACATAATATGAATTATTTATAGGTTAAGTAATGTTTTATAACCAAAATAATAAAAATATAATAATAAAAATATTATTATTATGTTCTTTTTAAACCTCAATCTAGCATCAATTTAAGAGGAACACTATCACCACTATACATGCCTCCATATGCCAATCCATCCTCTTTTAATTCCATTAATTTTATGAAAATTCTCATGGAATCAAAATTATAAATATTATATTAGATAATTATAATAATAGTTTTAAATCATCATCGGAGTCTCCTCATTTCATTCGAAAATAGGCGCCACAACCCCTTAGAATTTTTTTAATTATATAATTAATGAGACCAATTCATATCAAACTATAATTGTTATATTTATGATGAAAAATAAACATAATCCCACTAAATTTAAATTTCATAAAATAAAATTTCTTTTATTTAATTAAAACCATTTACATTAATTAAACAAAAATTCTATTTTTGAGTCCACCATTATTATTACCAGTAAATATAAAAATAATGAATCAAAATTTAATTTTTTCAACTCCCCACTACTATTATTATAGATAATAAAATTTATGATTGCTGAATTGACCACATCCCGCCACCTAATCAGATATCCATGTATGAAAAATTCCACATCAATGCCGAGTAGCCTCTACTATGAAACTCTACGCATGACCTCCATATAAAAATAATCTCGTCACACTGTGTGTCATCGCCCCTCACCAACTGGGAAAATGGGGATCACTGATCCAATCCCGTACCACCACTAACCACAGAAGACACACATTCTGTACCAAACGAACCAGTTACTCAAACATTATCCTACCCATTTATCAATCCATCCCCAAACCATTGATCCATAAATTTTTCAGGACACCATAATTAATTCGGGGGGTTTGACCAAATTAAAACTTACCCCGATAAAAGAGAATGATGACCCTGTAGACTAATGATGAAGAACATGAAGAATTGTGTGGGGATCACTAATATAAATTGTAATAAACAAAAATGATCAATAGTTCTTGTACAATTATTTTGTAGTGGGGAAAATGGGATGAGAAATATGTCATTGATATCAATTAAACTGAAAGAATAATTTATTTTGATTACACAGGATTATGAAATGGAACAAATTATCACAAATCAAAGAGACGTAAATTATCATGATATATATTTTAAATATTAGGGGGGGAAACAACATATAATATGTACTATATCAATTATAGATCGATCATTAGTGAATAACACCTTCACGGATTATGAAGATGATGCACCATGTCTATTTTTTCGATTTACCTCAATCCAATCACTGTTCGTCATCCAATCTCTATCTTTTAACAAAGAAGGCATTGAATACCCTCTCAACAATCCCATGGTTATGTAGATAACATATGAGATTTATCATAACATCTTGTTTATAGAAGAATGCTATTTAGGCCATTAAATTAAAAATAAATAAATAAATCATTTATTTTATTAGATGTACCTTCCAATAAATGACTTTAATAGACATCCCATGATAACCAAAATTAGTTTGAATTTAGGGAAAAAACTTCATTATACAGTCAAAAGTGGTATCAAGTTTTCCATAAGAGTATCCTTTTATGATTTATTTGGGTTTGGGTTATCAAATCTATTAAATAAATAAATTAAATCATCCAATGCACCCACCTATTGATTCCTCATCTGAACGTCTCGTGCTAACCATCTAAAGGTCACACCTAAGGAAAAATCCATGTTTTGGATTCAACTATGGTCTCAAATTTAGGATTTGAAAAAAATTTATGAGATATTACATTTTATTTGGAAAATCATGAGTGTGAATGAAAAATATATTTAATATTTCTATAACATAATTTCTGGCCTCAATAGGGCTCGGAATCAGATGGAATCTTATAGCTGGGAATTGAAAATATTCATAGAAATATTCCTAAATCCTATACAGCTAAACTCAAGTCTCTATATTATTCCATTATTGAAACCTTTTCACCCTATAAAAAAAATAAGAAGAAGTGTGGGGATACTAAGTCTGCATCTATCTTTACCATACATATTTCCCATGCTGGGATATACAACCAAAGGAGAAGTGTGAAACTCTCTTGTAACCTCCCATATAAATGTGGATGAAGACACCATTCATCCCTAAAATGTTGATGTTATTACATTCTTCCAAAAATATATCTGTTGAAAATCATAAGGATATCCGGGCACAGAAGATCGCATAGTCAATGTCCCTCAGAAGGTAGTGCCTCCACATCCTCAAGGTGAAGACTAACACTACTAGCTCAAGGTAGTGAGTAACATTTTTTTTCATGGGGTCTCAAATAACTCATCTCATATGAGATGATAGTTAGACAATGCATAAATATTGACATCGAGTACCCAAGGGTACCAATGAACAAGCTGGGTGAGTAGACCTATCCAACCCTGAAAATATTGACATAGAAAAAACATCGCATACCCAAAAGGTATTTTAATATATTATAAGTAGAGGAACCCCAAACCAGAAACTCTAATACACCCACTAGTGGAATCCCACGAAAAAATATTCTTGATGAAAAACTCCACTGGTAATGTCAGGACCTACTCTGATAATCTGTCAAACAACCTCAATATATATTCGCAAGTTAGAGGGACTCATCCACCACATATTGATATTATAATCTTTGGGAGGCATTTAATCTCCCTTTCAGTTTTGCATGAATCTATAAAAACAAAACACATCCTGATGGGGGAAGGACCCATCTTCTTCATTAATTCGAAGCTACAATGAACAACACCAATATAGGGTTACATTATCACCCCACGTCACCCTTGATTAAACCTCAATAAATAAGATAAACGAAAAGTGTACCTCTCATAGTGCCAAAAAATTACAAGTGTAGAAAGTAAAAGAGACATAGAGCATACCTATTATCATCAAATGTGTGGTGGGATCGTAGAAATCCCACAAATGCAGTAAATTTCAGCCCCAGTTACTAGCTCCCTGAGACTAATGTAGGCCACTTGGGGGTTGTGGTGGAAAAATATCATTGCATCGTCCTCCACCTGTAGATGCTCCTTCTCCTTTTCCAGTACTGCCTCCCCAATGACCACCTAGTCCATGCATGGGAGATACCTGATCATAGTACTTCCTCCAAGATTGCAGTCCATCTACTATCTCCCTATGATTTTCAATATCCCTAGTTGTATAGTAACATTCCATTAGCCCCCGTCCATCATAGGTAAAAAAAAATAGACCCTCTATGGGCTGCCCTGATGCTTTGCACTACCTCAACACCATATGACCACATGAAAGATATTGATCTGAATTGGTCTCCTACTCAATGATCCCATACACTAGTGCCTCCTAGCTACTATTGAAAAATCAGCTATGGGATGTCCAATGCTAGATCCAACTACTAGATGTCCCTTTGATTGAAGGATCTCTGTCACTGGTACACGCTCTAGTATTTTGACATAGGTGGGGATGTATGAGGGTAAAAAACCAACTCAATAATCTATTTAGAGTTTCTTCTCAAACATTAATGTACAGAATTAGATAAACTAGGTCATGTCATGGGAGTAGGAGGTAAGGTATGGGAACATTTTCTCACACTCATCCATCTGCATCCATCCCTATTGGTTGTCCAGAAGATCCTGGATCCAGACTGAGCATAAGAATTATTGGTAGTACTCTTTACAGAATACTTTTATAAAGCCATTCAATGAAAGTGGAGACTCATCATATATTTATGTTACCATGATCCACTAATTAACATATGTTATGTGGAAATGGATGGCTACCAGTGACACCACCTAATTCTACATGGTACGAATTGTCTTGATGATACAAACCACTAACTCTATCCAATCCTATACTTCCTGAGAATCTGACTAGATGTGCACCTTAGTGGCCTCTTATGATAGAAATTAGGGAGTGCACTAAGAATGAACATGTCCTCAACTAGATCCACTAGGATATTATTCTTTTCAACAGGTGGAGTTGCTGCATCCTTTCCACCTAGAGGAATGGGGTCATAGGATGAAACTTGAACTGAGGCATCATCCCTCACAAGGTCATCTTCATGAACCATATAGAGTATCCTTGCAGTATATCATCACATAGGCATCCTATTAGTCATCTCGGGGTACCCCGGTGATATGAGCATATATATATACATATATCAAAAAAATGTGAAGATGACTCAAAAAGGAAATTTGAAGACTCCATCCTAAATCAAACATGTTACATTAATCCCTGTAACAAACGTTTTAGCAGGCTGAGTCTAAAAGTTTGTATTCAATGACTTGGGGAATGGCTATGTCAACCTCCAAACCATTGCTGGATTCCCCTTCTAGAGTGCCTCACTCAAGTCTCCTTGATAGTGTTTCTCTAAACCCAACCAGTCCTCTGAAGGGTATGTGTCCAAACTACATCCCAAGGAATGAACTTTCTATAATACCAATCAATTCGAACCAACCCTTTCTAGGGATAAGGACACAGATACCCTAATCCCACCTCATTATTCTAGGAGGTAGCGAAAATTTACAATGGATTACTAACTTAGGGAGGAATTTTTCTAAATATCTGTGCACACGCACACAAAAAAATCATGAAAACGTCTCGAAATAAATAATAAAAGATGAAATATTTTTATAATAAAAACTAAATATTCATGAACATATATAAAACACAAAATTTGATAGTTTATACTAAAGTTTTAATGGGAAAAAATACATTCCCAACCAAAAATGTGTCCCAACTGGACAAAAAATTAGGATAGTATAATAGTTGAGAGTCCCTAGCTCCTGAATCCCAAGCTACAACTACCATACATAGTCTAAGAACCCATTATCCCCAATATCCTCTATATTTACACTCAACACATCCATCATCTTGATGATAAATGACCCAAGTAGGTAATTCCCATGCATAGGTGAGTCTAAACATACTCAGTATGGAAATTTGAAAGATGTGAGGCTGGGGGGGTGTAATAGATATAATAGTAGAGAAAGATATATGTTTCATAAGTTAATGTCAAAGGGAACATATCAACCAAAAAAAGTGAAGGTAAGATCTTCCAATAATAAACAGATAAATGTGGTGAGTAGATAAACTACCCATCAAGCCATCAACACATAAAGCAGGAGATCAGACACATACCACTACAAGAATTTATAAATATAAAGCATGTTACATACCCCGCATGCCTTAACCTCTCTTATAAGGATAGTAAAAAAAACCCAAGGAGTGGGTACCCGAGAAAGATATGTATATATGATAACTCAATGGAACCAAAAATATAGAATAAGGGATATCTATCTCATATCTCATCCCAAGAACAAAAGTATGAAGAATTTCCAAAAGTACTTTAATGATTCCCAACATCTCAAACATATTCCCTAAACACACAAGTCTATGATAATTAATCACCACACATTGATACTATATGCTTTAGGGGAACTAAATCACCCATGTTCTTTTAGGTTGTATAAAAAAACATGACTCAGTGGGTAAAGAAATAGTCTTCCTCATGATTCTAATGCTACGTAAAACAACCTCTCTTCATTTTTTCACATAGTCAAGGGGAAAACATTAATAGATATATAATGCACACTCTGGTACATCAAGATGGTTCTACTCTAGTTGTCACCAGGGAACTCCACTACTTATCCCCTATATAGGGTAACACTTAGTAAAGTCATCTTAGAACTCCACTACCTAGCCCTGCTGGAGGTTATCTCCCATATATTTCATCAGGGAACTCTAATGGATAGCCACATTGGAGGGTAATACCTGGAAGAAGTCATCTGGAAACTCCACTATCCAGCATAACTAGATGGTGAAACCTAGAAATAAGTCATCTTGGAACTCCACTACCCATCACAATTGGGGGGGAAACACCTAGAAATAAGTCATCAAGAAACTCCAGTACCCATCCCTATTGGAGTGTAACTCATTGAAATAATTCCTTGGTGAACTCCACTACCTTTCTCTATTAATGGGTAAAACCTGTAAAGTTATATTGATCATGGACTATTATTTCATTCATTGGGTGTCACCTTAGTGTGTTCTATACCTAGAACATTTCACTTCACGTATCAAAATATGCAATTGTGGTCACCATTTTGTTCTACATGAAAAAACACATAGGAGAGTATGTTTCTATGATAAAATTTATGTTAAAACAAATAAGACATGGAACATTTATTTTTCTTGAAAATAGGTAAATGGATTTTTTGTGATTCATATATTGTTAGGTCTCACTTTATTTCCTATTCAGGTCCCCACAGACCCATGACATGAAAGCTATATAGTTCTACATAGCATGTATGGGTATTACACGACCTGTCTCAGCCAAAAGTCTCATGAGAACCAAATGTTCATTGTTATTTCAATTGTTAAAACACCATTTATGATATTTTTCTTCAAACATCCTCAGATGGTGAAATAGACAACACAATTATGATCCTCATAGAAAAATGATTGAGAGAGACTATTCAATTGTATCAATTAGAAACTTGGTGAAAAATTCGCATTTCATTGCATTACTCATGAACGATGCTTTGTGGGCTAAATCCACAAGTCAGAATTATATATATGAAATTTTTCTTAAAACATATACCCTAATTTCAAGGCTATATAATTATAGATGGTTCATCAATCTGACATTGTTTTGGGAAGATATACCGAATCCAAGATTCCATAATAATAATTATTTTATTATCATCAGGAATTTCATGGACCTGAAGCACAAGTCTAAAAAATATATCCAACATTGGTATGATAATAATCATCTAAATTCTAGTGTCTCATTTCCACTTTTGGTTCCTCAATAAGATTTCAAAAAAAAGACATACATATTAATTAAGGTTTGATAACCAAATAATAATAATAATAATAATAATAATATATTCTCTTTAAACCTAAATAAATCATCAAATTGGGTGTCACAGTCTCCTCTTATACATGCCTCCATGTGCCAATCCACGATATTAACATTTACTCATGGTCGACACCTAAAACTGACCCTTCTGTTGGTCTTTAGATTCCATCGAGGTCATTCGGTCATATATAGATGGTTAAATCATTGTAAAATAAAACTAAAAATCCTCATTGAAAATAAAAAAGTTTGGATAATTTATTTAATGATGAAGGAATTGTGATAGAAACATTTCTTCGTTGGGGGTGGCTAAACTTGTGTAGTGAACTCCATGATTGGAATAGTAATTTTAGGGACCATTTGTAGTGTGCATATTAAAGTCAGTGCGTTTTTGAAGGGGCCATTTTCACTAGGCATTTCTATGTGGAATTTCACATGCATTTATTTGGGGGTTTTCAAGGTTCATTTGGAGGATTTGTTTTTAGAAGGTGTTTTATAGAGCATAAACATTTTTAGTGGGAATTTGAAGAAATTTTTGTGATTATAGAAGTCCATTTCTTTTAGAAACACCATAATGAATTCATTTTTTATGTTATGTTTTGAAAATTGTAATAATTTTATAATAAGTGCGTTCAGATTACAAAAATATTTATTTTAGAAATTTCTTCTGGTATAAAAATATAAAATATAAATCATAACAATTATTGAAATTTGTATTTTGAATTTCAATTGGAAATTTCCCATGAATGTTCCGAATGTTAATTAAAAATGATATTTCCATTGTAATAGTCATTTTGAATTGATTTCATGAATGAATGGTAAAAAATTTCAAAACTAATTTTCACTATAAATTACTCTTAAAAATTATTCAATTAAATCCCGGATAACATATCTAATTCACATTTTCACTATATATTTGCAGTTTTAATTATAAGTTAAAATTTTCAAAATATCCAGAAGAATTTAATAGGTATTTTTAATTTATTAAAACTAACAATTGAATATTGTTTTTTTCTAACATAATTTTTAATTAGAGTTAGTGGAAATTTCCACCTGGAGATAGAATTCTAAAAAATTAGTGTAAATTTACAATAGGAATTTATAATGGTAATTTCCAATTGATTCAAAAGAATTAACCCAAACCATAAAATTGAATGAAAATGTTATATAACACCTTTTGAACATAAATTGTAAAACTAGGAATGATAATGAGTGATATGAAGATAGATGCAGTACATGATGAAGAAGACAGAAATTCATTTGATTTGAATACTATGAAAAATATGTATGAATGTTACATGGGGTTTCATAATTTTGAATAAATTACAAACTAAATGCGATTTCATGAATTTTCATTGATAGAGATGAAGTTAAAAATTGAGAAGAAATAACACCAAGAATGTGTCATCAGTTTTGATTTATCATCAAAATATTTCACCAAATCAAAACTTGTATAAGAACTAGATGTAGTGAAAATTAATGTCGTGTAAGAAAAAAGGAAAAGAAAATATACCACATTGTAGATTTCATGGTCCTCACTATATTCGACAGTCTCAATAAAGGTTCTCCATAACACCTCCTTGGATAATATCCATCCAATAATGAAAAACCATTCCCTCCATAGTGTTGAACTATTTAGCTGTAATGTATTGGAAATTGAAAAATCTATTTTACCATACTCAATACACAATATATGGGGAGTGTTAGAAACTCTTAAATCCATAATCCTACCACATATGTAAAAAATTCATAAAAAAATATTACCTATGTTTTAAAAAAATGGATCAATTGGTTTTTTTAACATCAAATAATACTATGTTATCAATAAATGATTTAAACAACTTCAAAAATGGGATCTTTTGAAGATATTTGTTGTGATTATAAGTAATATTAGGCATAATGTAATTAAATATTTTTCTAAACCCTTGTGATATAATACTTCTAATGGATTATAGATAATGTAAAGACATCTCTTAATATGAAAAAATATCCCTAAAAATTATCAATAATGATATTAGAATGCAAATACAAAGGAATAAAGTGAAAGTAAAAAACTCCTAGTGAAAATTAAAACTATAGATATTCTTCATGACATTGAATTAGTACATTACAATCAATAGAAAAATAAATATTCACTATGTAAATACAATAAGAAATTTCCAGGGAAAATTTTAGCCAAGAATAATAATGAAAATTCCCACAAGATGTATTCAGTTTCTTTCATAAGATTAGTTATAAAATTGGAAATTATATTGCAGTTTCAATATTATTGTGACAATATCCAATGAAAATCATATTGTAATTCATAACTACAAATTCCAACTTAAAGTTTTCAATTTGTTAAGAAAAAATTTATGTAGGAGGAAATATACACAAATAATGAGAAGTGGAAATTCCGAATGAAAATCCCACTTCTAATTGTCAATTGAAATCCCAATAGAAATTTCTACTATAATTCCCTATAGAAACGGTGGGAAATTATGGTGTGATATTTCAAGTGATTCATTATGTGGTTTTAAATTATAATTTAATTACATAGGTAATTTACAATCATATATGAATCTCCAGTGGGATTTTCAAGTGGGAATATCCAATTAGAAAATGAGAATTCAACTTCGAAATTACCCTAGGAACTATCGTAAGAAATTTATAACTGTTTAAGTTATAAATTGTTCACTATATATAATATTCCATTAAATTTCACAGTTAATTTCCAATGGCTATTACAATGACACATTACATTATGAATTTCTAATGAGAAATGTATGATGGAATTTCTAGTGATAATTTTCACTAGATGGTACAAGAAAGGAATTTAAAATGGAATTTCCATGTGGGAATTCATGGTGGAAATTTACAGTATGTATTTCTAGTTGGAATCTATTGTGGTAATTTCTAATGGAATTCTTTAGTGTGAATTTCCATGGAAATGGTCGGAATTCTAGTTGTACAATTTCTACTCATTTTATAAATTCTTATATAGTTAAAAATTACAATTTCATTCCACAAGGAATTAATAATTGGAATATGAATTTCTAGTGGGAATTTCCTAGGGAATTTTCTAATAATAATTTCTAATTGGAAATCTAACTAGTAGTTCCACAAAAAATCAATATGAATTGTTTCTCCATAATTAAATTTGAAGTAATTATAACTTTTTCAGTAGTAAAAAAATATAATTGATTTTCACTATGAATTTACAGTGGGGACTAAGACCGTACACTCTTAATTTACAATGGAATTTTTAACTGGGAAATAATATTATAACACTCCCCTAGGAATTTAAAAAGGTATTTATTAATTTAAACATTCAATTGATGGAATACAAATGTTTACTAGTTAGAATCTAATTATTAATTTTACTTGGAAATTTGACTGGAAATTTCCATAGCATCCTTCCACTCAAATTTACACTACGGAAAGAAAATATAATTTCTTATGGGAAATTCGAAAGGGAAATCCACAGTCATAATTCCCACTACAAATTCCAGCAACAATTATCAATAAATATAAATTCCTAGAAGAAACACATATAAGAAATTTCAATTGGAAATCAATACTTGTAATTGTTTGAAATTTGAAATTGTATTCATCAAATAATAGGAACTACAAATTCATTAATTTAATTTACAATTTTAAAAATTCATAATATAAAAATCATCATGTTTTTGGAAATATAAATTTCTAGATTGAATTAAAATTCATGTTTATAGTGAAAATTACAAGTGGAAATTAATAGTGAAAATTTCTATTAGAAGTTCCTCGAGGATACAGGAAATAGTTAGTATAAAACATTCCCACTCAAAAAAAAATCAAAATGAATCATTACTAAACCAATGACTACCATAAATTTTGACCTATTATAATACTCAAAAATTAAATTAGTCAATTAAATCTTTATCAATTCTATCCAAATTTAAAGTCCAAAACTAAACTTCTAGTTCTTCAAATTATTTAAAAAAATCAAGGTAAAATACTAATCAGTAATTACATCTAAAAATGAAAATTTCGAGAAGGAAATCACACTATTAAATGAAAATTGTATTTTAGATTAAAAATAACTTAAATTACATTTTAAATCACCATATCCAATTCCCATTAAAAATTAATTTTAAATTACCTTGAAATTTCCCATTCATATAATTACTCGAAAACAAAGTAAAATTAACCTAAAAAATTTGATCTTTAACATCAAATAATAACAAAATAAAATAATCACAATTAGAGTTTTCTAATAACCCACAAAAAAGCATCAATCGATACAATATTAATCTATTTATCTTCTTATATACAGAAGATTTACAAAAAACCAAATTTTAGTGTATCTGCATCATTTTAATAAGTAATAATGAAGCCAATAAATAGATATCACATAAAAAACATGTCATATTCCATATTTTTTGGTATAAAACTATGGTTGGTTGAGATATCTAACAATGGTATAACCAAAAATATCTCTATGGGATTAGATGAGTGATTCACATAGGGTTTCATTAAGGGGTCATCCAACAAATTGATTGAGGGATTCACCAATATGATGACTGTGGGGTTCACTAATACATCGATGAATGATCTTTCAATATGATCACAAACTAATTTATGGAAGAGAATAAGGATTCACTGAGGGATTCAAAATTGATATTCACTGATATCTTGGAAGATGGTCTTGATTGAGATCCATACTAAGGATTTTCTTTAGGTTTCAACTAAAACATCACTGATGGATTCCAAGAGTGTTTCAATCGTGAGGTTTGCAGATCGTTTCAACCGATGAGTTTTTTTGAATCTTGACTAAATTACCCAAATGGTTTTTATACCCATTTCTGATCGAAGGGCCCAAAAAATTATTATACAACTGGCAGATATCCAACAACCATCCCGAGGGTTAGTTTGAAGGCTAAACCAAAGATGATAATTTTCACTATCCATCCTTCTTTAATTCAATTAATTTTATGAAATTTTTTACGTCAAAAAAATAATCATTATTATTTTAGGGAATAATAAAAATAGCATAAAACCCTCATGGGAGTATCCTAATTTAATTACTAAATAGGAACCTCAAGCCCATTGAATTTAGTTATATTTAATTATTTAATTAGTGAGATAAATTGATACCATACTTTTGTTATCATAATAGTTATGATAAATAAAAATAATTCCCCTCAAATTTAATTACTTAAAAAACTCATTTATTATACTAAAACCATTTAATTTAAATAATCAAAAATAGCCTATTTTTTATACAATAATTAATATTATTATTTAAAATAGTTTTAATAAAAAATATTCATTTAATTTTTATCAACACATCACTATTAGTTTTATTATTATTATTTACGCTTGTCACATTTACCCTGTCCAACCATCTCATCAGATATTCGAGTCCGGCCACTATCATGACAAAACTGAGAAACCTACACTATGCGGCTCTATAAATGACCATTTCTTAGAAATAATCTCTTCATATGGCACATCATCGCCTCATGATATCCATGAAAACAGAGATCACCGATCCAATCTCGAACCACCTCTAATCACAAAAGTCACACCTCTGGTACCAACAAGAAAATTTCACCAAACATCATCTTGATTGTTTATAAATCCATCCCAAAACAATAATACACATGTCATTCATCCCACTATAATGAATCCAAGGGTTCAACCATGTTTCAACCTACCCTGATAAAGTCGAACCGTGACCCCATTGTCCAATGATGAAGAACACAAAAAATGATGGGAAAAAACACTAATAAAAAAAGGTGATAATCATCATTGGTAATGAATTATTGTCTAATGATTTCATTATGGGAAACTAGAGTTGGGAACATGTCATGAAAAAGACAAAAATTGAAATATAATTTATTTTGATGACACAGGTTCATAAAATTGCTAAAATTGACATCGATCAAAGAGAGGGAAATGAAAATGATCAATATTTTAATTTTAAGGGAGGAAAACCACATATATTAAGCTCTAAATAAATTTTGGGATTATATTTGGTGAAAAAACACATTCTCTATTAAATATTATGATCCACTGCATCTTACGCTTGTCGATTCACCTTGATCTGATCCCCAATAATCATCCAGTTTCAATGCACCAATGAAGATTGGGTGGAAGTTTCTGTCAACAATACCATGGTTATAAATCACACCATAGTGATTTTTAATAGACGAATTTTTTATAGGAAATTTTTTTTAGTTATTTAATTCAATATAAATAAATTAATCATTCATTTTAATTAGACTCACCATCTAACAACTACCCATACCAAACGTCCCATACCGACCAACTTTACATCGTTTATAGGGTAAACACTACATTCTAAAATCATCAGTGTTAACTTATTTCACATAAAATTCTATGTTAATGAGTTATTTGGTTTTGGGTTTTTAAATAAATTAATTAAATTAATCAATTCATCTAATTCACCCACCAATGGTGACCTCAACTGAACATCATGTGCCAACCAATATTAGGTCCCACGTAAAAAAAACTCGACATTCTAGATTCAATAGTTGTCTCAAATTATCAATCGAAGACTCTATTTTTTGATATATTCCAATTTTCAGTAAAAAATAATCTTGAAATAAAAAAATTATAATATTATTTATAAAATTAATTTCGGGCTCACCCGACCCCCGAATCGTGCGCTGTCTTAGTGTTAGTCTCTGAAAATATTATTACCAATATTACTAAGTATTATATTGAGAAACTATATTCTCTACACATATATAGAAAAAAGAATACATAAATATATTCTAATAATTATTATATTCGTTTTTAGGTTTTTATAATTCCAAAACTCTAAATGTAGGCCCTTTAAAAAGATATCTAAAGGAAGTCTACAGAAGAAGATGAAACCATCATTACTGGGTCATTCGAGTTTATTTATTAATAAAATTCCTCTAAATATGAGGAAATGAACCTAAAATATTAAATAAAGTATCAAAAAATACTTATATTTTATTATTTTTATAGTGAAACCATATTTAATCTTTTTTACACCATGTAAAAAGTGAAAACATTATTTGTGCAAACGTATTTGTTATCATCTCCACAGAATAGTGTAATTATTTTTAATAACCACTTTATGTTAATATTTATAGAGTTGGAACTTATGAATATTAATGAAATTAATTACATAAATTTTCTTATATAATTATAATAACATATATACCCTCTTACCAATTAATCCGTATGAAAATGGTAATGTTTCTATTGAGAACGTTTGGTCTGCATCCTCCACCAAGCGATGTGATAAGTTTTTCATTTTTTTTTGTATTAAAGAAATGGTAATAAAGATATATATAATGAATATATATAATATATATGATTTTATAATTATTTTTAATTATTATTTATAATTCAAAATTCTTTCATTCCATCATTGGAATAGTTAAAATAATGTTGATACGTAAGTACGACATACCGTCTATATGAAAAATGTACTTTATTTTTATATATATGTCATTTATAGATGACTATAAATATATATATATATATAATATATTATATTGATACCATTAGTGAAAATATGGATATTATAGAACCATAATAATTGTTCATGTACTGGTACTAAAAAATTTATATTTATTACAGAAGAGGTTATAACTCTTACACGAGACATATCACCTGAGGTAACATATTTCTTCTCAATTTCCATTCCATTTAGACTTATGTGGTATTATATATATATATTTATTTATTTTTATGTGGTGTATATAAATACATTTTTAGGAATTTAACATGAAGATAAAATTATTCATGATATTTAAATAAAAATTCAAGTTTTCTCTTTTAAAGAGTTTCAATATTTTCTTCTTACAAATCATCTCTTTCGAACTTCAATGAAAAAAGAAATGTTCAATAAAATAACTAATATTATTTCCATTGAAATGAAATATATTTTTTCTCCATACCAATATTATTATTATGATGTTTTAAAAAATGTTTTAACAATTCTAAAATTATTTATCAAATGGAATATCTACCCATTTATGATTTTTTTAAATCTTTTAAAAGGAATCTTCCCATCACTTTTCAAAAGAAGTAAATTTTAAACAAAATAGAAAAATGACATATTTATTAACATATAATAAATTAATGGAATTTAATAACATCATGACCAATAATATTTTTTAGTCATACTTTACATGATTAAATTTTTATTTTCAATGAAAATATTTTCCTTAATATATGTAATTTTTATTTGTTTTTAACAGTGAATTTCATAGTAAATAGGATGTTTTTCTCAAAAAATTTTATATGGAATATTTTATTATACTTATGTTCATCAATGAAAAAACTCATATTTAATATATTCATGAATACATATATTAATTAATGATACCATCATTTGAAACATTCACTTAATTTTTCTCATTGAATATTAAATTTATATTAAATATATATATTCTATGTAGCAGGGATATGATTATTTCTTTAATTATATAACATTTCTATATATGGTTTCATATTTTGAAATTATTTGATTGCATTTGTAAATTTGGAAAAAAAATATTCGTAACACAATATGGAGAATTTTTTTATAAGGATTATTTTTCATGAATTAAAATGATAATTTTATAAATGAGTAATGAATTTGATATGAAGTGATGTATGGGGCATGAAAAGATACAACACCTATACTCATAGATAGATCTCATTAGAAAAACTGTTAAGAGGGAATTACAAATGATTTAGTGTATAAATGGCCATAGTTTTAAACTATCTCCAGAAAATGCCATGATGTTTTATATACCATGATGTCTAAGATCAGGTCGTCCAATATTAATCATTTCATACATTGAATGTTTTGATATAATTATCCATGATATTAATACATTAACATTATCTAAAGATTTTTTTTCTTAATTTTTTGATTAAATAGAATGTATTCTTTTTTATTTACCATTTCATATTGATTATAATTTATTTACTAATGATAGATTCCATTATACATAACCCTTACTGAGCATCTATACTCACCATTTTATTTTATTTATTTTCCTTGAAATATGAAGATGGATATTATGAATAACTTAAAGGTTAAAGGAATATATTTATGGTATGAATTTTATATTTCCAATTTCATATTGGAATAATTTATGAATATAGTTCTCAAAGACTGCTAAACTATTTTATCCTTAAAGGTGAAATTGTTTTTATTTAGTTCCTTTCTAATAATGATGACATCATCTCTGGGTTATTAGAGTTTGGTTTGTTTAAAATATGTTTTGAAGATTCAAGTAATGAATTATTTATGATTTGGATGTTCTGTTCATATTAGTAAGTGGAATCACGTGCATTTTTTAACTAAAGGTGGCATTGGGAACATAGTGTGTTGGGAAAAATGGGTCACACCCTTGGGGCCTACATAGTTAATTACTTCCCAATACTAGGTACCTAGTTTCTTTTGGTATGGGTTTTTTTGAAAAAATAAATATCTATTTGGTCACTTCTATCTAAATCAAAAAAAAATATTCTTCCTTTAGATACTCTCTAATTGAAGGAATCCAAGAGATCAACTTTGTGATTATCATATTTATTTCCTTCACACTCAAGTATCTATTCATTCAGGGGGTGATCTATGGGTTTTGTCATTACATATGAAAATGAATATATAATTAATTTCACTATATCTTATTCTAATTCATCCTAATCAAGAAATATTCTTTCAATTTTTATGTGTTGATTAACTAGGAATTGTGATTTCAAATTGTTAATGCCTATTTTTATTAATATATATTTTGTATCATCTTAATTATATTTTTATTTTTGAAACATCTAAATAATTACACTTGGGAGAACCAACTATTTCGTTGGATTACAAAGCCATGCCTACTACATACCTACCAATTATTTTACAAACTATTAATAATGTTTGAAAATTATTTTATAGTTATGAATTAAATTTTTAATGATATTTAAACACAAAATGTAAAATATTTTAAATTAATTAAAATATAAATAAATTTGGTTATTTTTTATTATTTTTTCTTGTTTCAAACCCATGGTTTATGTATTTGTTTTAATTTTTTTTAATAATGGTGTTAACCATTCACACTAATAATAGATATGTGTAAATATTTTTGGGCACAAATCATTACTTGTTTGTATTGGTTAATTTTTGAGTCCATATATGTCTTAGATGAATTATGAATATTAGTTAAGTTTATTATCAAATTTTTATAATTTTTTAATGCTAAACTGGGTTTCTCTATTTTGAAGAACAATGATATCATATAAATAATTATATTTGTGTGTTTATTAAATTCTGAAATATTTAGAATTATGTAATTTGGAAAAATAGAATATTTTGGTATAGTGTATTATGATTTTCTAGGGTTTTTTCATTGTTATAAATTTATTCCAATTTTATCATGGTGGAGTTCAAGCATATTGGATTATAAATTGTTCACCAATGGTTAAAAATGGCATGAAAAAACTGTGATATCGGTAAAATGGTAATCATAATCTTATAACATGTATGTTTTATGGTTTTCTAAATAGAGAATCCAAACAATTTTATCAAACTAATGGTGTATTTTTTCCCTTTTTTACTTATGTTAGTGATTATTAATGCTTCCACCTATATTTCATCAAATCCTACAGAGGTCCCACTTACCATTTTCCTCTTATCTTCCAAGATTACATGGTTCATCTCTACTCACCTATGGTTATTCATCTAAGGTAATCCCATGGTTTATATTTTGCATAATCTTCTCCCCCATTTATCCAAATATCTTTCTTTGTTCTTCACTTCACTATGCCCAAGTCATCAATGGTGGAAAAATAAATTTTAAGGAAATATTACAATCAAAGGGTTCTTGGGTTATAGGGATTGCAATAGTTATCCTACATAATAATTGGAATATTTTTATTGATGGAGAGTATATTTTATATAATAAGGTAGGTTTATCTTATAAATTTATTTTTCTCCATACTCATGGAGATGAATTATAATGGTAATATTTTTAATAATTTAATACTTATATACTTATCTTTATACTAATTTATAATTATACTTCAGTGGTAAATTTTATTTTTTTATTAATAATGTGTCAATTTTAAGGGAATTAGTTACTTATATGATAATTTAACATTTCATCCATAGTAGTTTTTTATGTATAATATTTGAGACTTGAATTCGATTAAATTGATTTCTAATGAAATTTTTTATTTGTAATATTTATATCCATTATGTTTTTTTGTTTTTTTATTTATAATAAAATGGGTTTTTTGGAATTATAAATGTGATTTTTTGTTGTTATGAACTTAATAAATTTTCCTTAGTGATTATGAAATTTTTTATTGGAATATTAATAGTGGTGATCATGGGATTGTGTTTTCAATAGTTTCACATTGACTCATTTAGATGTTCTTTATGTATTTAGGATGAGTGATATAGTAGATTAAAATAAATAACGATTGTTTCCCCCCTGGATACGTTCATTTCAAAGATTATGGTTTAATTACAAATGAGGTAATTGAGCTTATTCGGTGTTCGAGTTAGTTTTATTTCAGAATAAGTATAGGGAACTAGTACAACAGAAGTGTTGGATATAGAATGCCATATCATTGATTTTTTATTCAGGATCGATTTTTAATCCAAGATTTAAATGATGATAAATTCCATGATCAAATGAATTTAATAAAAGAATATATATATTTGATAAATTCATGAACTAAAGCACATGATCATCACATATTATTTATAATTAACTAAAGTGATTAAATAATTACATTGTGTGGATTTTGTTAAATTATGGATCTCCCAATGTCTCTCCATCGTACTAAAAATTGATTGTAGGAATCAAGAGTAGATCCCATCCCATGATGATCCACATGTATTCCATTAACCTCCAAAAATCATTAGAGGATTCTACAAATGGTGGAATCAAAGATCCTAATGCATGCCACATTTTCCTTCGATTGATCTATGAATATCTTTAATGAAGGGTTATCCTCAATATCTCTTGACATGAGAGTGGTGGTGGAGAAGGGTATATCAATGTTCATGAATTAATTCTTGGAGAGATATCTCTCTGTTACTTTGAGTGTATTATCTCTATATCTCTTTGTTCATAACAAAAATTAACTAGATCTCTTATTAATGTAATATAATTATGTTTATATGCCTCTAGAGTTAGAAAATATAGAGTGAAAATGTGTCCTTATTATTTTTCTAATCCCTATGGAAACCTATATCTATAGAAAACAATAATTATATTGTTATTTATTGATATGTACTAAAGTCATGAATTAAATTAAATATTATTTATTCAAATAATATAATAATATAAATTATTTCACATCATACCATTAAGCTCAGTCCACCATTCCCCAAAAATATTTTTCAATCATTGAATAATGTCTATTTACTTAATAAATAAATATCTATTCAATATTAACCAATAAATAAAAAAATTTATGCACTAAGTAGAAAATATTATTTATAAAATATTCATCTCAAATAATATTCTCTCTAAAAACTAACAGATGAATATATGTCATCAATAAAACATTATGAATTATCAAACCACATGATGTAATTAATTTAATTCAAAATGTTTAATAATAAATAATAATTTTTTAATTAACTGATATTCTGGTTACACTTAGTGTCTGACACACTATGCCTATTTATCAATGGAAATAGTCTGTACATCTTAAATTCCAATTGTATCAGCTAGAAAAATTCCAATGAACCCATAAATAATATGTTAATTACACAATTACATTATAAATAATATATATGCTTAATGTGTCATGTAATCCTTTTATCATGATATCTGTAATATATTAGTTTTATTGTTGGTTCCATCAAGAAATGTTATAAAGTTATATTTCATTGAGTTTTTAGAAATCATATGTACCTATAAAAAACCATTGAAATTGAAATATTTATGTTATATTAATCCCATAAATGGGATTAAAATATCAACAAATTTTAATGAAATAAAATGAAATCCCCTTTCATGAATTATTAATTAATTAAATATTACATGTGACACACCCAACATATGATACCATATAGCAAGCATATTTTGTGGCTATTTTTTATAGTAAATCATTGTATGTGACTTATAATTATCATTTATAATAATATTATATTCTAAGGATCAACATTTACATATGTAGATAGGAACATCCAATGACACATATAAATGTGGATTTCCTATTACTGGGTCTCAATATCATAATATCATACACAAGATATTACCAAGGGAATACAAAATGAGAAGGTTTGTAAAAGTAATATGACTCTCCAACCTAGATATCCTATATCATTTCATTCCCTAAAAATATTTCATCCAACTATATAACATATATTTAAGAATACATTCAGGGAAGATATTAGTTCCCATCATATTAAGAAATTTTTATGACATTTCTATGCGATGGATACTGTTAAGACATTATCAAATATTTTGTTACAGAAAAGAATAATATTTATTGGATATTGTTTTTATTTATATTCAAAAAAATTAAAACAAATTATCAGAAAGTATATATAACTTGGTTCTAAGAAATAAAATCTTTTCACTTTCACTAGATTCAATTATTGACAACCTTCAGTATGATAGCTCTGAAATTATTATAATACTTCAACTAAAATATTCCTTCAGTCAAGGGTTTGACCAAATATTTTTTGTAAGACATAAACTTATTGAAACATCACCACTATGAGAAAAATCACTATATATGAGATAATTCAAGAGAATATTCTTCATCCATTATGTGATTGTGGATATTTTTAAAGAGCCACTGATTAAGCACCATCACAATAGAATATGATAGTGTCTTAACTGCTAGATACCAAATAAATATCCTAGAAAAATATTCATATTCAAACATATTCATTAAATTCATATGGAGACACTATATACATAGAGTCAACTATATAATTAGTGGAAACTCACTTCTTTGAACTATTCTAGTTCACATCACTTTCATTAATATAGAAAAAATCATAAATGTTACTTCATATCATTCTAATATGTTTGAAAACTATCATTATTACAACCTATGATGGCTAGCTTGACATCTCCTCTATACATTGGGAACATTTCCTTACTTATTATAAGATAAATAAGTATAACATTAATTGTAGACTAATTCCATTATCCTAGATCATCATGATATCTTTCTAGCATGAATAATGTAAAGGAAACTTCATGTCTTATACATAACATGGAATACATTATTGATCCAATCATTGAAACATTTGGGATCTCACACATTTTCCCATTCCACTATTACATCTAAATATACATTTTCATAGAAATATGTATACCATGGGTCCTGGGAATCAATCCCCACTTAGATTATTCCATAGTAATTGTTTTAGTATCTAGTCAATGTATGTAAATTTAAATAGTATAGGCATCCTCCAATATCTATCATGAATGATATTGACCCATATAACTTATAAATTTTCACCTAATTCCTTTATAGAGATTGTTTTAATTAGTCTTTAATAGTCTATAAGGGTTCTATGTAATTTGAAAAATGTTTTATTTCATTAACAAATAATATAAGGATAAAAAATACATTACCACTAAACAATTGAAAACTCATGGATGAAATTCATTAATAATGAAACAAAACTCTTTAAAATTATTACCATATTTATTTCCCCCTGATCGAGAATATTACTTCAATCCATCATTGTATTTCTCTAATTTTCATATGTTTTTTGAATCACGTGGAGTAACAAACCCTTATTGTTTTGGAATGTAGAAATTTTCATGAAGGTTCCCTTGAAGAATGTTTTTTTAACATCCATCATCCAAATTTCATTGTTACGGTATGATAATATAACATGAAAAATTGTGACAGATTTAAAAATGGAAACTATTTAAAAAAATAATTATAGTGAATTACTTGGCGTTATTTAATCCATTTCCACACTATCCTCTGTTTATAGATATTTACATTATCTTCGAGGTCCATATTTCTCTTGAATAACCATTTTCACCTTAGAGGCATCACATCAACTAGAACATATACCAAAACCCATGCATGGTTTTTATTTAAGAAATCCTTTCCATAATTCTTGACTTAATTCCAACTTCCATCTTTAGAGATATATAATATCTCTTTTAGGGGAGTGGTTTATCACTATTAATGAATAACATGTCTCCATATTTAGAGACCAGAAAACCATATCTCTCTAGTTCTCTTATCAACATATTAATCATATGTAGTACTTGTGTTTCATGATCCAATACGTCCATAAATGACCATAAAATGTTTTTATGTACCAACTCTTATATATCTTCTGAATACCATTTTCAAATTCATTATTTCTTTCACTAACCTTTTAAAGGATGTTATCCCTCCCATGAAAAATAAATTTCTTGGAAACTCTCAGTTCCTTGTATATGGTTATTTATTGGAAGTATCCCATTTCTTCATTTGGATAGGCTATAAATACATCGTTTCTTCCCCGAGGTGCTAGTTTGTTTCTAATGACAGACATTAAATACCCCTCAAAACCCCATAAATTTATATGAGAAAAAATATGTCACATTCTCTCCATATCTCAGTATGAATTATATAGGATCATAATAGAATCTTAGATGGACATACATAAAAGAGGGAGGAGGGGGGATTGAAATTTTGTTTAAAAATATTAAACAAAACAAAACATAATGAATATTAATATAAATTTGACAAAATCAGGCATAATATATTGATCAAAGTGAAGAATTAGAATCAATGATGATCTGATTATATCATAGTATGTTATTATAATATTCAAAAAACACTAATATAAAAAATAGTATTTAACGTTAAGAACAATTAATAACTTTTTATTAGATTCACATTGGAATATACACTTCTAAAAAATAAAATAGGAAGTAATAGAAAGAATTATTTACAATCTATCGTAAAAGATTTAACACTTTTAATATAATGATTATGGTATTAAATAAACATGAATAAATTTATCTAATTGTTTATACTCACTATAGTGTATTTATATCCATACTAGGATATCCCCAAATAAAATGATCAAAGAAAGCTATGTATGCCTATCCCTAGAAGACATTGATATAACGATCGACATCTTTCTTCCTATCCCAAAAATCATACAAGCTTATGGATTAGATTCACAATCATTACATCCCTAGAATACCTCAATCACAACAATGATGTAACATAGATTACAAAATGATTTTTCTTGAGAAAAAAACCTGGACATTAATTCCTTAGAACAAGTAGTCTATAAGGTACTAGAATGACTATTAATGGGATGTTCATGCAGATAAAACATTAGATGGATTGAATGGAAAAAATGTATTAGCTCCAAAAAGATCAAATGACCAGCTGTTTATAGGAAAATTAAAACAGAAATATATCTGAGTTAGTTATAATGATCTCATATAGCTGGGTTTTTGGGATATCACAATGTTCTTGAAAAACCGAATGGCCGAATTCATTTTCTGAGTAACATTACAATGATAAATGTATTTATAATGATAGAAATAAGTCTTATATATATTTGTATTATAATTATAGGATAATCTAACATGATTATTTATCATTTGAAAAAATGATATTCCTTATAAGGATCAATCTGATTGATTCAGTACTGCAATTAATTTTTTGGTCATGTTTTTTGTCAGTATGATATAGAAGACATATTTATAACTAGCAAAGGAATTAATGGTAATAATGATTAATCAAATGCATGATCAATCTGTCAACTGAAAAAATAATGATTGGTTTATATTCATTATAAATTTTACCTTTTTCTATGTATATTAAAATGTAATGTTTTCTACATATACAAAATAAAACTCCGAGGAAATAAAAATATGTTAAAAATGTTTTAAGAGAGTGTTTTTGATTTCTAAAACTAAAGGAATGGAAAATTAAGAAGTAATAATTTTGACTCAACATTCTCCCTCTTTTAGGAATTCACAAACCACAAACACATAAATGTAATAAAATAACTTGAAAAAAATTTCATTTCTTTGTTCTTTTAAGATCATCAAATTTATTATTTACAACTTAACTACCCCATAAAGATTGTTATTATTTTAAATGTGTGGGGAAGTATTAAATAATTCATCTTTAAAGTATACTTATCCCCCTAAGGATAATATCTTCCCTTTTTAAATGAAATCCACTCCATTATAAAACATTCCCCCCTTAATAATAATTTCTCCCACTTTGTGACATTCAAAAAGGAATGGGAATGAGAATTTTGTTTCTTTAAATGTTATAAAAATAACATATGAAAAAAATTTAGCTAACTAATCATCCATGTAAGTATGAAGAAATATAAAACCAATCATAATTGGAAATTGTTCAAGAATAAGGAATTTATATGAAAATTATTTATTAATAAATAACAATTTAAATGTTTTAAAAATTTATATGAAGAGTTTATTTGAAAAAAATATTCATTTTTTCTTGAACAAGCTATTTATGAAGGCCTTAATATTCTTGAACTCATTCCAATACTTTTCCAACTCTGAGATATTTTCTTCTATAGTAGTCTACTTCCAAACTTCTAATATCTGGATTTAAACTTCTTCCTTAATAATAAACAGTTAATATTCATAATAAATCAACATAATGTTCTCCTATTATAGGGAATGAACCATTTAATTCATGACATTATAATTTTATGTCCTTTCAATAATAAATTAAATGAATTCATCAACAAACATAACTTTTTCTACCATAGCTAATGATAACATGAAAAGGAATTAATTATTTTTTAAAAAAAATTCTTTACTTCCTCAAACTAGTGACCATGACTAGGGAAATTAGTATCTATTTTATTTGAACATTTAACCATATATGTTTATGAATACTTTTATGTTTTTAATTTTTTCTTGAAAATATTTCAAATCGGTCTCAATCCTGGTCACCGTTTAATTAAAAAATACGAGAAACTCAAATTTTTCATTGATATATTCTTGAGGAAACATCTATATTGATTCAAGGTTTGTAAAATATATAATTTGGGTAGTCATATTTTTTATGGAGTGAAAAGTATAGTCAAAAACCATCTTAAAATTTTTTCCTTCTGAGTCAAAAATATTTGGGTTAACTTGAGGTGGTTTAGGTATACTGGTTTTAATAACTACTTCATTTTATTTTCTTTAATATTTCATTTAAATGTTCTAATAATCTGATTCTTTAACAATTTCCACATCCCTATCAGTTTCATATTAAAAAAATTATTTGAGAATGATGATCAAGTACTTATTCTATTAAAGATGAATTCTCATAATATTTTATAATCATTATTATTCTTATGAACTTTTGAATTTTTCATCTTTATAGGACTTATAAGGTAAATATAATGGATACAATATTGATGATTCCTTATCTGACTGAGTCTCTTTATCACCATCCTCTTCCTTTTCATCATGTTCCTCTTCCTCCTCCTCTTATTCTTCAACTTAAGCTACTAATTATTCTTTTAATTATTCAAATTATTATTTATCTCTTCATTCAGACACATTATCAAATTATTTATTATATTATTATTCTTTATTTCATTCCATTTTTATAGACCCCTATCCAACTAGTTTAGGTTCTGATTCCTTCTCAGGTACATCTGGAAAAAATTCTTCAAAAACATTTTTTCATTATAAACCACATAATGCACTTTTACAGTTTCTTCAAAAACTAATTCTACTTCAAAAATTATATGATCAATTTGATATATCGAAAGATCTAAATTCAAATAAGTCTTATCAATAACTTTTAACATACATTCAACAATAATTTCTTATTACAATGTCTTCATTATCATTTTATTTTTTTATTTTTCTTAAATGTTTTCTAGATTCCAAATATTTAATTCCTAAGACTCAACAGGATCAAGTACAATATATGGATCCTTTGATTTCTTATGGGCCTTTTGATCCACAATATTCATAAAATAATCACTAAAGATTTTATATTTTATATTTATTTTGTCAAGAGAAATTATTTAAGATTTTATCTTCTTCTCTATTTCATATTCCTTTTTATTTCATGCTTGAGATTCATACACAACTCCCACAAACTTTTATAAAAACTTCTTTTTCATGGAATCAAAGACCAATTTTTTCCTTGACATTATATATTCACTTGTGAAAGATATTTTTCATTTTCCACGATATGATTTATCCTCTACCTTAAATATCTCTATACAGTTAACTATCATATTACTAATTAATGATGGGAATATAATAATATTTTATTTTATTGATGATGTTTTTTATTCTACCCCACAATGAATAGAAATTTACGAAAATATATCATCATCATATTGAAAAAATAACCATGAACAAAAAATTACTAAAACATTAAAGTTATATATGTCCCAATTCCATGGGATAAAATGACCTCACCTCCATTATGAAATATGTCTTCTGTCCTTTGTCATATGTTAAAATTTTATAACATTGGGAAAAAAAGAAAACAAAAGAATCTTCAACCATATTCTTCTAAAACAATTTGAGCATTTTCCGTAATAAATGAAAGGGTAAATAATATACAGCATAAGAAGGGACTCCAAACAAGTATGATAGTATAAAATAAGAATTTTTGTTAACTATTATCAAACATGTTGAATGAAACCTTATCCTTACCATATTATTTAGGGAATGGAATAATAGAATTAAAATATATAACCAACCCATGATAATAATGATCAAAATACTAATTAGGATTATCTATTGAAATATATTGCCATACATAAAAATAAATAATCCTTTTAGAGACAATAAAAATTATCATAAAATGATATTTCAATGTGTCATTCCATGAATAAAATCCACTTAAAAAAATTATTTTGTTTCCCTCCAAATTTAAATAGAGGGAAGATATTGTATGCAAAGAAAATGTATTAGACTGAAAACTTTGAAGGGTGGAACTGATTGAGATTGAAAACTCTGTAAACCAATATAGTAATATGAAGAAACCAACCATTATATATGAACTAGGGGTGACAGTTCATCATTTATAATAAAAAATGGTTGAAATTGAAACCCTTTCTAATGTCATGGTTGATATTGATGTCAATAAAGTTAATACAAGTTTATTGGAATTTTCAATGTCATAAAATAATAATTAGATGAAAATAATTTAAGATTGGTAATTTTTTTAATATCATTAAAAAATAATGTTTAAAAAACAAAATTATAAGAACAAAAATTATATAAAAATTAATAAAATAGTGTAAAAACTAAAATAATCGAATAGTAAAATTTTTATTGTAATGTTTCATTAGTATGATTAGTTTGATCTTCCGGTTTTTTTTAAAATAATAAGATTACAAAAGTTTTGAAATATTTTTTTTATATTATTTAAATTGAAATACAAATAATGATATTCTTATTAGGAATACTAATTATTATTATTTTCATTATAAAATATGAATGTTTTTTAATTCATAAAATTTTTTAACTAATTTTGAGTCTGGGAATTTTATAACAATTGATATGTTTGAAACCAATTTGATTAGTCCCTCTCAAAATATTTTATAAATTTTTGATCCCAAAAAACATATTATGATATAATTTTTTTATAAAAACTAAAAACATAGAGAAATAATTTTTTTTAAGAAAAACTAAATAATTTTAAAAAACATATGCACCCCTATGAATAGAAGTATATTAATTTAAGCATATTAGTGAACAAGAAGTTGATATGAATAACCCCTTTACATTTATCATGACTATATTATATTTTACATATTTAAATATATTATAACTAGGGTTTTCTTAAAAATTTCAGCAATTTATTCTTTCATTTCAATGAATTGTAAAATTATATCTCTTTTTCATTATCTCTCAAATTTACTTTTCCAAATTTCATGTTGATTAAAATTTTTAAGAAATATTTTTTTTGATGTCGTGTTCCATGAAAATAAAATTTCCATATACCAAATTATTTTTATATTGTTATATTTTATATTTCCCTTAAATGAAAATATTATTTTACTGGATCCCAAAACATGTTGGGTCTGATAATTTTCCAAAATAAATCATTAGATAACCATATGATTCCGACTTGTTTTTTTGTTTTAGTACAATGAATTTTTTTTAGAAAATGGTTCCTTATTAAAAACTAAAAATTATAATCTATTCAGAAAATAATTTTTCATCTAGAAACCAACACTTGGGCACTTAGTTCAAAAGTGTGTTCTTTTAAGGATAAATTAATTGTTGCGGAAAACATGATTTTTGTTGGTAAAATCCAATATGATAATATCACTATAAGAACACATTTTATTATATATATTATTGATGTTTTAATTAGTATTTTTAAAATTGGATAAAATTATCCTTAATCTAGAAAGTTAGTATTTTTTACAAATATCTTTTTATCCTCATCAGAAATAATTTTCAAACTATGATTTCTTTATACAAAATAAATGTCAAAAATTCATTTTCTAAAATCAGTTGAAATACATTATTTTTCAAAATTTATTTATTCATGATCTAGAAGAATTTTTTAATTCTCATTAGTCAAGACTTTTATTATTGAATGATACTTAGAATGTTTATCGTTGGCGTTATCAAGTTTTTTTTAAAAATCTTAGAAATTTCATTTTTTATTGGTTTGAGAAATCATAAGAATTCATCATAACTTGGTAATGAATTATCACCCACTAAAGAAGACACTTCATCGAAAGATATAGATTTTTTATCATTAGGATAATTTTAATTTATTTAAATATTACTATGGGATTCATTAGTATGTACCATTTTCATTAGAAAATGATTTACTAATGGTACATTTTTGAAAACTACAATGTTACTCTGTACAATAAATTCGTTACTAGAAGTGTTTTCATAATAATATCCACCTATAGTACACCATGAGTCAGAATCATGAAAACTATTTATAAATTTTTAATTAATGTATTTTTGGTCATTTCTATATAATTTTTTTTTCATGTCTATAATTTTCAATTTTGAAAATTTTGGTTGAATATGTCTTTATTTTTTTACATAAATATCATATGACCTCATAATACTTATTATCACTTTATCCATATAAATTTTCATATATTGATATTGGATGTCTTTCATAACAACTATATTATTCAATTTTTTTAGAGATTATCCAATTGATTTTTAAAATTATTTCATATACAAGAATTTGAATGAAAAAAACATTCTTCTTCCACGAATATTTCACAACATATTCAGGTAACTAAATGTTATAATGTACTATTGACAAAGTATCAAAAGAAACAACAATAATTTTTTTTACCTTTATCGGCTTGTTTTTTAATTCATCCCTCAAATTTATGGAATTTACCAATAAAATTAAGAAGATCAATATTAACAATCTTTATTTTATTATCAATAACTATTATTTTTTTATTCCCACTCAATAAGAATTATATCAATAATATTTTAAACCAAAATATAATTATCTTAAATTTGTTTACAATAGGCTGTATACTATTTATAATAGACCTAAATCATTGTATCATCTTGGAACTTGACTCTTCAGGTAAAAAATCAACATCTTGGTAATCATCCTTAAGCATATATTTTTTTGTTTCTATAACATTGTATGTACTAAAATGTGTTACTTACAATTTATTTAAAATACTATTATAAGTTTAGAATATTATAATTATCTATAGAAATTATTTTTAATATAACATAGTAACGTATTTTTGAATTTTTAGTTCAAATGATGTTATAATGTCATCGAATTTTAAAAACTAGAGACTTCATAATAAATAATCTTGCAATTTTTTATAATAATTAAGAAGTAATCAACACCAGTATTGATTAAAATAGTTTCCATTCTATCCATCTAATATTCATAGTCATTCCCAAAAAATATTTGTGGTTGAATTGGATTGATATTATTAATAGATCCAATATTCATACTTTTTGTATTAAAATAATAGAATCACATTTATACAAACACATCTCAGTGTAACAATGTTTATCAAAAAAATTTTGTATATAAACTTAAACAACTTATAGTAAGTAAAGAATTTAATAACTTAGAATTAATTTGAGAAGTAGAAACCTTATATGATAATTATTATAGGATTTTTGGAATAAAATATTTGTATATAATTACAAAAGGGGTGTGCATGGGGTGAAATTTAGTTTAAGATGATTAAAAAAACAATACACAATACATCGTAAAGTAAATTTTTTATTCTAAGACTTAGTCTGATGATCAGAGTGAAGAATCAGAATCATAGTTGATATAATTATATCAATGTATTTTATTACCATATTAAAAAATAAACGTATAAAAAATAATTAATCATAATTACCAGGTCGAACATTATATTACATGAACAAGGAAATATAAAATTGAAAAACAAGAAATAAAAAAGCTAGTATGAGTAAGAATGAAAAAAAAAACTGTATTAAAATATTTTACTCTATTAAACATAAGGGTAAGGAAGTAAATTACCACGAATAAGGGTATACATAGTTTTATAGTTACTATAATTTCATCTTCCACTACCAAAAAATCCATCGATATGATGATCATAGAAAGATATATCTTCATATACCAAAAAACACTCAATATGATGAATGATGTAAGTCTTCCTATTGATGTAATACCTTGATATAAAGGATAATATTAACCATATTACTATCCATAGAATCCATCAATCATATAAATGATCAGAAACATAATACAAAATAATTTTTTTAAGGAAAAAACCAAACAAGAATTATATAGAAAGATAACTCTCAAAAGTATTACAATGACTAATAATGATATTTTCATATAGTGAAAACATTAGAAGACTTGATTTGAGAAAATTTATTTGATCTCAACACATCAAATTACATAATATTTATAGGAAAAGCTCTAATTATCCAATTTTTATGTTAGTTGAAATGACCTCAGACACTTGGCTCTATGATATCTGACAATGCTCGAGCATAACCGAATGTACGACATCATTTATTTTTTATAATTAAAATGAAAAATGCATTTCTTATGATATAAATATGTCTTATATATTCCTATTATATACATAGGGATGTTTGATGGACTTCCTGATCTTTTTTTCATATGATAATCCTTATGAGGATTATTTCAATTTTTTAGTACTGTATATAGTGTTATGGTCATTTATCTTGTCAATACAATGGACAAGAAAAGAGTTTAACTACTCATATGATTATTGGTATGTTTAGTTAATTAGACAGATGTTCAATCTTATGAATTTAATGAATAATTATAGGTTTATATTAATAACACATTAGTATTTTTTTTCTATTTATAGTAAACAGAAATGTTTAAAAAAATACTAAAAAAGCTAGGATGTATAATGTAAGTAAACAATGTTTTGAGAAATTTGTTGTTATTTCAAAAACTAATTGAATGGAAAAGTAATAGGTGAGACATATTACTCAAAAAAATTTGTTTTACAATTTATTTTTTACTTTTTTAGTGTGTATAATATATTTTATAATGAACAACCATAATATGATAATTAAATATCTACATGATACATCATAAAAATCACAATATCAAACAAGCTACAGTTTCTCATGTCATTAATTCCATTATAGAATGGTATATAAGGTGGATTTATTTGATATAAAATCAAAAAAACCCATAAAAATTCAACAATATTATGGTTATTATATTCAACATCTCAATATGATTGAAGATTATCTATCTTTATACTATGTTGATTCTATACACAATTCTTGAATTCATTTTATTTCATAATGGACATGGAATTATAACCTATCACATAAATATATCCACATCTACTCAATTCATCAGTAAATATTATTAAGTAATAATTCTCAACTCTAACTTCTATGAGAAATGGTATACACAAATCATTGTGTACCAGTCATAAGGTATATGTGTCCCTTTCACCCTGTTTACCGAATGGAGGTGAAGTCATTTTGACATTCAAATAGGTATGAAATTATTTAAAAGGGGTTTTTTGAAGATGATTCTAAATAAATAAAATAATAAATATTTGTCTAATTCTTATCATTTACATGACCATTATGGTGATGCAATAGTTGGGTGTCCTATGAGATGTGTGAAATTGTTTAATTATTTATTTACAATACCTGGTTTTTATAATTTAATACATATATAAAATTATTTAAATGTTCCAAACTGCTATATATATTGCCTTCATAAAATTAATAAAATTTATTTCAATTCTAAATTATAAAAGCATTTGTATCTAGACAAGATACAAACATTATGTTATTGGTAATTATTTTTAGAGAATAAAAATATTTAAATCTAATAAAATTCATATTGGAAATGAATGGTGCTACACACCAATGGCTAGAGAATCCATCCCCACATGATTCGTAACAAGTAAATCCATATATAATCTAGAAATATATAATAATTTACATTGTTCATAAATTTCGATACATACATGAGAAGCAGAAGATGCATCTAATAACCAATATGTTTATTTTTTATGATTATACTCAATAAGAAATGTTCCATTAGGTACCGAGTAATTGAAATCACCCCATATTTGGATTGTAAAGTGTTTTAAACTATAGTTCAATTTTAACTGATGTAGTGGAAAAATATACCCACTTATTATATATAATTGATGGATATTATTTATAATTCATAAATTTCCAATTATTATCTTTAATAAATTATTGTTAATATTATGTGGATTTCATTATGTGGTTAACAATGTCATATATAATATTTACACATAGTTAAATTTATTTTACTTATATCTTTAATTCCAATTGATTCAATAATTCAATTGTTTATGACAAAAAATTCTTAATTATAAAACCATGAAACATGAAAGAAAAAATAATAATAATGTGTTATGAACAGATATGTTTACTAATGGTTAGTTTATCTATTTGATGACAAACTATCCATTGACCTATGTAAAAAACATTTTGAAATGTGTATGGTTTGTGTTCTAGGTTTCCCCATATCCAACTATATATCCCATTGGATTTGTTTTTATTTGGCTCCAATCATTAATTGACTCCACTGTCTTGGGAACTCTATCTATTACATATTATTTTACTCAAACTATGTTTAGTGGATTCAAATGATTGGTTAAGGGGTTTATATTAAATAAACCAGGCACACCCAGACCCTTAAATAATGAGAGTAGCGATGAAACACATGACCAAAGTTTAATATAATAATATATAAAAATAATATAATCAATTACTAATGTCTAGTCTATTCTCATGATCACCCACATGAATGAACAAAATTATGAATTTAATTATCATTCAATTCAAATCATTATTATTTAAGAAAAATAGTGTTCAAATCAATTAATTATATACTTTAATTAATCAATTAATCATTCTTAATTCTTATCAAAATTTTCATTAGATTATCATACATCATAATTAATTAAAATTAAATAAATTTATTTAATATTTTATGTGTAGGAAAAAAGTACCATAGAGGAATCATGATGAGTATCCATCAGGACTACCTTACATGTATTATAATCATGTTATGTTTTCTCCTGAGACATGTGGAATAAAAGAATTATCATGTAATTTCATTTATTTTACTATCAACATAATGTACATGTGGAATATGAGGAATTTTCATAGTGTGTTATGTTTCAATGTGTGTATAGTAATGTCTCTAATATATTTAAACATGATATAAATACTAAAAATGAAACATGTATAAAATATAAATTTATATATTTATAAATCATCACATAAAATGTGCTATCAACATAATGAACAATTGGAACACATTTTTGTAATTTTCGATCAATAAAATAAATTAATTTTTAATTCTATATCATTTTGTAAAATTATATGGTATTTACATTAGAGCTAAATATCAAAAATTCTTATCACTACCTATCCATATAAAATGCTAAGGGACTCATCATATAACTGTGTCATGGAAAATTTTGGACCACATAGTGAGTACATGGGTTACAAGTCATTTGTTCTCTGAGTTATGTTATCACCATACATGTAGGCTGTTTGAGAAGACACAATAACGATATATCATTAAGTAAATCATGTCATGTATTTACGTTACACATCATGTACTCTAGATGAATGTGTTCAATGATGTATCAATCAATATGTAGTGTGTAATTAAATTCACCACATGTAATTAATGGACACTGGTTTAATTAATTTGAAACTAATTCAGGTTGAATTATAAAATAGTACATGATATGTACCCCAGGGTTACATGGCGTGTTCTATTGTGTTATTTAGAAATAAACCTAGGCACATATGGATGGGATATTATAATTTATTTCTTTAAAATAATTTATTGAAATGATTTTATTATTTTAATTTAAAGATGATTAAATATAATCTCATAGTTAATATTAAATGATGTTTAAAATTGAATTAGAAAAAAAATTAAACAATAATATTTAAATAATTATAGATTATTATGTGACCCCTATCATATAAAGTGGAGGTTCTAGAAGTAATAGTAGCATCATATAGGGAAGTACCCACATTTATTTTTTCATGATCAATGATTAATATGATATATATAGTATAATAATTTTCATGATCAATGGAATTGAATCTGAAATATAGACAATAGATAAACACCATATCCAAAGAACTGTATCAACACATGTTCTTTATTATTAATTTAATAAATTTAATAATTATCTAGTGATAAATTCATTCTTTGTTGATGGATCAACCAATGTATCTACATCATACTATCATTTCATAATAGAAAACAAGACTATATTCCCTCAAGTGGTTATCCACATGTGTCCCATGAACATATGTACATTTATGTAGGAATCTATGAGCGCATGGATGGGAAATCCTAATGCTTTCCCCATTATACATTTATCGACCTATAAATAATTTCAATGATAGGTTAACATCAATCTATCATGGAATGAGAGTGGGGATGGAGAGGATTTATCTATGTTCATGAGAGCATTCATGGAGGGAAGCTCTATATGAATTTGATGGGATTCTATTTAGATATCATTTTGTGCTACACAAGTGTATTAGATCTCATAATAAAATAATTTATTTGGGTCTATACAACACTATGGTTAGAAAATAAAAATTTCACATGCACCAATTTGTTTATGTAATTCTTACAAATAACCATATCTAAAATAATAATTATAATAATATTATTATTTATTTTCAAGTGATAAACTAATGCATTAAATTATATATTTTTTATTCAAATATTATTCAATATATATTATTTCTCAGGAGACCATTATACCTGTTCATCTATTCCTCCATAATAATTATCATTAATTTAATAATGAATATTTAGCTTATAAATAAATTTTAGAATATTTTTCATTAATAAATAAATATATATGATATTCAAAAAATAAAAAATAAATATTTATTAAATATTTTTCTCACAAAATATTATCGAGAAATTACTAGTGATGGAATAAATTTGAATAGAAAAAAGTGAATAATTCTCAAAACACATGTGATAAAGATATTGTTAAAAATTATTAGATAATGAATACTATAATATTATTAAAAAGATATTCTAAATAAACTTTGTGTGTGATATACTGGGCCTCTTTCTCAGTGGCATTAGGTGAAGCATCCTAAATAGAAATGTTAACATCAAGAGACATACCATGGAATCCCTATAGAATGAAGTTAACTCGAAAATGACATGCCACATTATATAGATAATTTTGGTGTAATATAATCCTTTTATTTTGATATATCTAATAAAGCATGTCTCATACAGGTGCCATCAATATGTGTGCACTATGAATCCTTTGAAATTATAGATATTGAAAAGTACTATAGAAATCCATTGAATATTTATAGTTAGTCTATATATTTTCCATAAAAGGGGATGAGATATCCACATCTATTATAGAATATATGGGTTAAATCCTTTCTTGTATTATTTATTAATAAAATATAATTTTTGATTCACCAAATATGTCTTACCTCACTAAGTGTTTATACCACCCTGGAATTCATCAATACATAAATTCACACATATTATAAGACTCATTAATAATATTATAAATATCTATAGATCAATAAAAAAATCCAAAAAACAGGTACATGGAGTGAAAAATATATATTTTTATTTACAACAAGAAAGTCTCGCTCTCATATTATCCCACACTATATATTAGTAAGGGAATACAACATGAGGAGGTGCCTCAAAATCCTTTGATTCTAAACAATTGATAGCATTTATCATTTTCCCCCAAAATGATTTTATCTTGTTATAGGAAATATATTTAAGAATATTATTTTCAAATTTTTTGGGTTCTAGTCATAGTAGTGGAATACTAAATTTTATTAGTGAAAAAACAACTCTTAAAACATTATCACATAATATGTTACTGATAGTAATAATCATGATGTGATAAAGATATTATTATTATTCAAAATAATTATTTAATGTTATCATAATGTACAAAGAAGTTGGTTCTGGGGAAACAAATCCAATAATAAGACCGTAAATTTTTCTACTATACATGACTCAGTGTGTTTCAATAGGATCAATGTAGTTTTCCCATGATCTATTTATTTCATGGTTCAGTTTGGATTTTTCCCTTCATTATTTCATAATGTTTTTTATATATGTTGTCTTAATTTGTATAAACCTCATATATACTTTCATTTTATCTTAATGGTATTTATTTCATTAATTCATCGTAATGTAATTAATTTTTTCTCAATCAGATAAAATAAAAATTGAACTTTTTAATTTTATATAAAAATGTTTTTATGTGTTTTCATTAGGAATGGTGTTTTATAAATTCATAATTTTATCCTATTTTGAATTTATTCATCCCTAATATACACCCATCGAGTGATTTTTAACATTATTACATCTGACGAAGGTAAAATTAAAGGGTTTTATTCATTTTTGGAATGTCATGGGAACCTTATTAATATTTTTGATATAAGATTATTGGGTGGTGATCGGGGTTCATAATCAGATGTATTGGGAGTATTTTTTTTAATTCATTGATAATATGTGTATGTTATAGTATAATACTCACAATTGATTTCATCTTCATGGTATTTTTGTATTGTTTAATTTTGTAACATACTTTTTTCTTATTTATAATGTTATTAATTGATATTTATTTTAGATTCAATATTCATACAAAATGTTTAGATTAAATAATTATTTTCATCTACTAATTCATTTGGTATGAATTTATAATTTATATATTTATCTTGTTGAATTCATCATTGGAGTATGCTATATCAGGTTATTGGTTTATGTTTCATAAATAATTCCCATATTTTAATTCATGAAAACCATTGTTCATTTTACATTTTTATGGAGATCATGAACTTCCATCATTAATTATGGTGAGATATTATAGGTGATGTGGTAGTGTGCCTTTCGTGTTTTTTTACCAAATAGTTTCTAAGACTTACTATAATATTTGGAGTAAAGGTAGATTGATGATAAAATTTTTATAGCATTATTATTAGGTATATAAAAGTTTTTGGTTTACCATTTTTTATGTTGAACCTTTAATTTGAATGGATGGTTAAAACTTTTATATGGATTTTATTTTAAATTCTAAATTTTAATATGATATTATTATGTATCTTTATTTTATTAAAATTAAAATGAATATATGATTTATTTTACTGAACTCTATATTTTTAGTAGACAATATGATATATTAGGACTCACATGGTCATCTCCCACATGTTAAAAAGATATTCAAAATCCATGAAACTAGTTCTTTTAACTCTTAAGTATTATAGTCATGGTTGAATCATGGTATTCGAAACTATATTACCAAATTAGACATAACTGTGAATTCTATAAAATATAAATGATGGGATATTATATTAGATTTTAATGTATATTTATATTTTTATTCCATATTTTCTATTTCTAAAGCGGTTTTTAGGTTTCATTGATTTTAATAGGATAAGACATATACTGACTATTGTTTTGGTTTTGAGATTTGTTAGATGATGCCTCTATGGTAAACTGCAATGAATATAATTGAGAATTCAATTTATAATTTTCAACTAGGAATAGCTCTTATATATACTATCATTTTTGTTTAGTCATATAACAAATTTAATATATTTTTCTAAATGGTGTGTGATATTAAGTTGTGGTTTTATATTTTTCATATGAAGTCATTAATAAATTCCCACACCCTATAATGATGTCTACGGGTCCTATAAAACATATAAATATTGGAAAAAAATCGACAATATCTACTATTTTATTTAGAAAATGAGTAACCTATATTGAAATTTTCTACATATATAATGGGGTCCCTCATTATAAATAAGTTAAATTTGGTTTTATTAAATAATTTACATGAATTCCTCATTTTAGAAAAGTAATAGGATATGGTCCACTATTTTTTTCCAAGAGACAATAAATATGTACATATCATAATAGTTCATGACACTTTAGAAATATTAAGATTCATTCATCGAAATTTACCAAACCAGTTCCCAATATATAATGATATAAATCATGTATCCTAGTTAAATATGTATCATCTTAATCATTCTCTTGTGATAAAATGGGAAAACCTAAATCGGTAACTTAATTTAATTGTAGTGGAGAAACATGTTCATATACCCTATCAATGGAATATTTATTTCTAAAGTATATCATGGTTCTCTTATTTTATATTTACATTATGTCAAATAAATGATGATATAATTCATTGGAATGATGTTGATGTCTGTATATAACATTATTTTTAGCGTACTCTTTATTTTTGTAGTTTTAATGATTTTTTAATATTAATCATTCCCTAATATCCATTTATATATATTGATTTATAATCAATTTTCATGTGAAAATTATTTTTTTTAATAATGTATAGATTTCAATAGATTTCATGAGTTATATAAAAAATAACTTATTTATGTCGTAAAATCTCTCTTAGAAAATATTTTTTTGAAATGTAATACTAATTAAATTTTTATGAAATTTTTTCTTTTAAAAAAACATGTTCCATGTCTTTTTATTTTATTACATATTTGAGGGGTTTTATAAGAAATTTTAATGTGTTTAGTTAATGATATTCACTATGTATATATTTGTTAGTGTTGAAATAGTTTTTGAGTAGAAATGTAAATGGGTTGATTTTGGGATTGTGATAGGAAACATTTCACATAGTAATTTTGAGTATTTGAATATGTAATAATGATGAGTGATCTAATACATTTGGGTTTTCACTAGATTATGTCCCCTAATAGCGTTCATAGCCTATATCGGAGTTAATGGGTTTTAGTAGAAGATGGTAGATCTGGATTTCTATTAATTTCTAGGAACAATAATCTTGTAAGTGGTTCCATTAGTAGAGTTGAAGGATTTCCCATTATATGATTTTCTATATTCAATATTTATTTATATTCATGTTCACTAATTATGTTTTTTCATGTTTTAAATCATTATTTTTTTATTATATGTTATTTCAGCTTCTATTCACATGTTTTATACATTAAATTTATTATTTTGATATATCTATTTATCTTTAAAAAATTAACAACTAATTTTCAAATAATGTGAATATTGGAAATTTATTTTTATTATATTTAAATATATTATTTTGGTTTTTCATTATGAATGGTTTTACATAGATTTATAGTGGTATCCTATATGGTGATTTATGACACTCTATATAGATCAACATAGTGTTTGTGTACTTTTTTATCTCATTTATGTGAAAATTTAATGGTGATCATTAATTTATTATTATAACTACCTCAGTCTCATGCGTATATTAATATATAATTTTTTATGAAATAAAATGGTATATAAAAACCCTAAAATATATTGTACTTGTGTCTTTTGGAGCGTAAATTCATGAAAAATCAATATAAAGAAGAAAAAAAATCCTTTTTTAATTTCACATATTGTACTTCTCAATCCCAATTATATTATATTACCTCATAGGATTCCCTATCAAAATATATATCAAAAATGGGAGTATATAAATTTTATTTTTTGAATAAACAAGAAGTGTAAAAAATTGCCAAGAGGAAGAACACTATATAATAAAATGGGGTGATCATAAATATAATGACATGGGATCAAAGAATCAAAAATATATCATAAATGATGGAATTATAATAATGTGAGACGAAAAAAAAACAATATTCCCAAAGATAATATTAAGGCCCACTACAATGACAACATAACATACTTTCCTAGGCTAACAACCATTGCACCATAAATGGTATCTCATGAGATTATATATTGAAATAATTAATTAGGTGGATATATATTTCAAATACCACCCATAATACGAAAATATGTAAATTATTAGGTGTTCCACATAAAGAAACCATATATATGGAATACCAATAAGGAAAACCAATGAAGTATAGGAATGGGTTACATTGTATTGTATTGAAATCATAACAATGTATAAATAATCATGATTCAAAAAAGATAAAGGAATAATTTTTTTTGGATGATAAAATTTTATAAAATATTTTAAAGTATTAAATATGTATATGAAATAAATTTTTTTATGATTATAATGGGAACGTGTGTATAAAAAATTATCCACTTAAGAAATATTAATTAATGAAATAGAGACATATTGAAGAATGAAATAAAATAGTGAATTTCATAAAAACAAAAATTATTTATAATTATTTACCACAATATAATTAATATTTTATAAAATAATTTGTGATAAAATTATTTATTCGAGATACATTAGAGAATAAATTTTGGAATATAAAATCCTCAAATATGTATTCTTGTTTTAAATAATGATTTATAAGTGAACAAGGAAGTATTTTATATCCTATGAAATGAAGGGTTGAATAAACTATGAATATATTTGAAAAAATTATCAATATGATATTGATGATGAATATTTGAGGTTGAGAGATATAGAATTATGTTTAGAAATAATTTGAAACAAAAATAATGATTTGGTGGTAGAGAACGTTCATTACCACATGTCCTCACTCGCTCAATACATTCTTCAAAAAATTTATATAATAAAATTAAATATATAAAATAATTTAATAAGAAATTATTTAGTTATTATTTCATTTACTATTATTATAAAATACTTTTTAAAATAAATTTATTAACACCTCATTTTTATTTTGAATATTTCGAGGGTTTCCATTTCATGGTTCCAATACTACATCTATTTATCATTAACGAAATAGGTTCATGAAAAATGAGTTCAATAATGAATTGGTATAATATTATAAATTTTATTATTTTGAGAATAATTATGTTTTCCACGTTATTAATTTTACTTAAAAAAAATTTTGGGCGATGATATAGAATTTTTAATTTTTAACTATCAGTTTTTATATGTTCTTTTTAAGACCATGGTGAGGTAAATCAGTTTTATTTATTCTTTATGAATATTATAAGAACACATAAAATAAATAAAAATATAATATTCATTTTATGATGATATTTAATCATAAAATTAAAATAATAATATTTCTATAATTTCAGTGATGAAAAATGAAATATTTCTCCCATAGTGGTAGAGAACCAACCAAATCATGGGTAAGGTTATCATTTTAGAATTAATGGAAAGGATTATGAGAGTTAATATTCTATTAATATAAAAACATTTAGCATACATAATGTATTGACTTCATTTGGTGGTCATGTATTGAAGATATTTAATGGATTAATAGGATGAGAAGAACATAACGTATCATTGTAGAGATAATTACATATTCCCTTTGTTGTTATCATTCAGACTACAATATAAGACTTCACATATTAGTATTTTGGGATTATTTGAACCTATTATATATGGGAAAGGTGTCACGACCCGACCCTAACGGGGCTCGAGCCGCAACTACCCTAAGCCCACCTCCATATGCCAGGGGTTGGCAACCAACACCGAAGGCATAACAACTTGGGGATGTCATTGCCTAAGTACCTGTACACACAGATGAAACACACTCAATAAAAAAGTGTTCAGTAAAAAATAATAGAAAAGTACCATCTACTATAAGTAAACCATAAGTGAATCGATCTCTAAATAGTACAAAGAAAGTGCTGAAGGTAAATTGAAAAGAAAAGGGAAAAACACATGCCCAACCAGAAAAGGTTCCAAAACCAGACAAGAGGTAAACAAAAGCAAAACATCTGAAGGGTCCCACACTTGGAACCCGACTAAAACCACCATACGTGGTCCAAGCTCCCGATCTCCTAAGCTCTACTGATGTCCTGATCCAACTATCTGTCATCTGTAAGGCCACACCATGTGTGGGAAAATCCCAAGCATGGGTGAGTATAAAAATACTCAGTAGAATACCCTGAAGGCTTGAGGGAGCAACAAAGGAGGTACTGAAGGGTGAGACGTAGATCGAACAGGGAAAAGTAAAGGAGTACAACTGGGTTGCATTAAAGAGTAGAATAGACAGTCCAACTCAACCACACAAGAGAAAGGAGGTAAACCCATCCAGCCATAATGAGCTAGAAACAGTGAGAAGATGAAATTATCTTCGAGTCTTCACTACCAATAGTAGGTGAGTAACTCATCCAACCATGAGATGCTAGTCACAGAAAGCACGTGGCATACCCCACACGTCTTCGCCTCTCTTGGAGGGAGACTAACCAAGCCCACAAAGTGGGTAATGGAACAAGGTATATACATATTCATATGCTCAATCAAGAAGCATGAACAAGGTCGTGAGGGGATATTAGTCCCGTATCCCATCCTAAAAAGGGAGTAGCCAACAGTCTCATAAGTAAAACCATCGATGCCCAACATCCCACACGTCTACCCTGAACTGCATGTCACGGGGATCAAATTACTACACCTCGACACAATCCACTTTGGGCGGCACTGACTCGACCGCACAGTTTTAGGTCGCTTTACAAGGATGCATCTCAGTGGGGAAAGTTCCCTTCATAGATGAGAGTTCCGGGGAAAGCCAAACCACACCTCGTAATGCCCCACAGTCCAGAGGTCTTCTCAAAGTCAAAGTCGTCGCATCTCTGAACCACAAAACCATGGGTCATGTTATGGTAATCACGGCAAAAAACTGCAGACTAGCCTAGTCGAAAGGACTTATTCTGAAAGAAGTCATCAATAGACCCACTACCCAGTCTCTACTAGAGGGTATACCCTAAGAGGTTGTCGGGTGACCCCCTTCCCAGTCTTTACTAGAGGTTATACCCTAAGAGGTCGACATGCGACCCACTTCCCAGCCCTGCTGGAGTGTAGAACTGGAATACGTCGATATGTGACCCACTGCCTAGTCTCTACTAGAGGGCAGACTAAGAAGAAGTCGACAGGTGACCCACTACCCAGTCTCTACAAGAGGGTAGATCTAGAAGAAGATGATAGGAAACCCACTGCCTAGTCTCTACTAGAGGGTAGACCTGGAAGAAGTCGAAATGCAACCCACTTCCCAGTCTCTGTTAGATGGTATACCTAGAAGAAGTCTATAGGCAACCCACTTCCCATTCTCTACTGGAGGGTAGACCTAGAAGAATTTGACCAATAACCAACTGCACAGTCTCTGCTGGAGGGTAGACCAGGAAGAAGTCGACATGCAACCAACTGCCTAGTCTCTACTGGAGGGTAGACCTGGAAGACATCGACTGGCGACCCATTTCCCAGTCTCTGTTAGAGGGTAAACTCGAAGAAGACAATGAGCAACCCACTACCCAGTCTCTACTAGATGGAAAACTCAAAATGACTCTGGTCATCCCTATTAGAAATAACCTCGTGAGTAGAAGATCAGTGCCAGTGTAAGGTCTTGGTCACTACATAATACACAAGAACTCTACTAGGGAAAACTAAGTAACTCTGCCAACCAAACCATCGAGAATAGAACCAGGGGAAAACCACTCAACCCTGCTGGTAGAAACAATCATGAATAGGACCAGGGGAAAACCAAAGCCTACTGGTCAACAACCGAGAATAGAGGAACCCTCTCCATCGCCATAGGTCAAAGGTACGCAAATAAGAACATGACACACACATGGGCCCCACACGAGGTGTGGCCCCAAGTGAACTCCAACCAAGCACACAAACATGCTCAGGTACAAACATCCACATGTACCTCGAAGCATTCCCATATACTCCCATATTATACCACATTTCCAGCCAAAAAGATATCGTGCACACGACACCCAATGTCAACGTGAAGGCGTAAACGTAACAGCTCCAACTTGCCACCTCATTGGACCAGGAACAACCAACTACATCTCTTCAAACTTTACTTTACTCACACAGGAGTGCATGCAATCACACTCCAAGGGTCTGCTACAAACATAGTAGGACGAACCACCACTGAAGTTCCTTAATTTCTTCCACTTTTAATAAGATCTCGAATGAGGCTCCGTACCACCAAACGGATCATACCACTACAATACTCACATAAAAACATGCGAGATAGACTATTTAATCGCCTCCAACGGATATCTGATGGAAAAGTCACCAACACCACTTTACGCCAGAACGACATCCTGTGATACCGAGCCTCGGACCCGAAAACAGTTCGGCACATCGCACCATTGTGATCCCCTCGGAAAAACACTTCAAATTGACTTTTCACTTGAACGGAATGAATATCTAGAGAAGAAGATGCGTTCTGACATACCGAACATGAGCGGTGTTGCGTGGGACCCACATCCCACTCCCGAAGCACAACAAATGGATCACACCGCTGTGATCCTCTCGAAAAAGTACACATGATTGACTATTTACTTTTCCAAAATGGTCACACGGTGATAAATCTAGAAATCACCGCCCACACCCAAATCATCCCTCGTAGGGCCCGCACCAGCATGAGGAATTAAAGCGGGTGTATGGCGCCAATGAAATGCCCTCAGAAAAACACCCATAATCGACGGGTTGCACGCCCCGAACGGATGTGCAATGAGAAATTTGTAAAGCACTGCACGCCGCTCGAAAGATGGGTTGTGGGGCCCATGCCTCAACTCTGACTTCAACGCCTGAAACCTCACTAGAAAACTCCGACTCAATGCCAGGGTCGCGACGCCTCTGACGGCGCTCAAATCGGACGTCGGATGTGTTCACACCGCCCAAGACAAGAACGCCTGAGAAAAACGTCAAAATACTTAATGGACACTCGTACCACCGAGGCCCCCGTTTTGGGAGTTAAAATCCCCCAAAACCATCTCAAAAATATTGTCTCAATGCCAGGAAGGTACTTCCGTAGAAAGAACACGAAACTTACTCCCGTAATGAAAATTACGTGCATCTGAAGAGGGGTAACAAATCCTCTTGGGCTGGACCGGCCTGGACCGGCCAGTCCGCCCGGCATGGGCCTACCCGCGACGGCCGTCCCGAATCGCAACGCCGTCCCACAGGTCAGCTGCGCGGAATGGCGCTGATCCTCGGTCCACAACCAACCAGCCACAAGGGTTGGTCGTTGTGCCGCCTGATCACCCACAGGACGCGGGACTTTTTCCCCTGCCGCGACCCCACGGTCGCGCACCCCGGCGGCTTGGCCTCGCCGCCTGGAGCTGCCGCCTCGCACCGGCGCCCTCAACACCCACAGCCTCTCTTCCATAGCCATCCACCAACCGAGCTCACCCGCAGCGCCGCACCACCTCCTGGAAGACCCACGCCGCCGTCGTCCGCTCGCCGGAGCTCCGCCCCACCACCAGAAAAACTCCAAAAACTCCCTGGACTTCTCCGGATGATTGCGATTGCCTCGGGACTCCAAATTTCGAACCGAAAAAATGCATTGAGAAAGTCATAACAATTCCTACGCATCTATGTTATTTTATTGAAGGTCAAAATCTAATTCGACACATAAATCAACTCGAAATAAGTATTCAGAAATTTAAAACGCAAAAACAAAAACTCCTACCTGTAGGGGCGTATCCCCGTGCTTTGCGACAATCCTCCCGACTGTCGCGCCTCAACGGAGAGGTGGAGGAGAGGATGTAAGAGGAGCTTCTTCCTATTTTTGGGATCTCCTTATTCTAAAGAAGAACAACAAGCAAAAGTGGGGGAGTGTTTAAATAGAAAACACTTAAAACTTCCCGCCCGTAGGCCCCATACCCGAACCCTTAGCAGGGTCGAGGTTAAGCCTCCCCTAGGGAAAAAACCACCTCCTAATCACAAAGAAGATCTCAAAATTTTAACCCGAGGATCCGTTCAAATGTTATTAAACACAACTCACAAGGCTGCCAAATTATGAAAATGACCCTGGCGGCAATTTTCACAGAGGGCCCGTGCCCGTGAAACTAACACCCCTTCTACGGTAAACGACACACACTGAACTCAATAGTGACCTAATTTTTCCAATCCTATCCACCATTTAAGAGATACTTGAGTTAACCATTAAATGAATAAATTAATTATTTTAATTATCTATTTAACATTACATTAACGGGGGAGGGGTTCTAACGCCCAGCGCTGACATGCTTTTTGTCATTTCTATGCTAAACACCCCATTTTAGACCCATCCGTAAACTCAGATCTCTGATCCAAAACACCATTTAAGAGTTATCCAATTTATTTGGCGTTCCCAGTGTGAACACACTGAAAATTTACTTCTGGCCACATCGGGGAACCGAATCGCACGCCGTCTAAAGGCGCTACTCTAGAATAACATCAAGAATATTCCAAAGTCTTTTATAGAAAAAACTAAGTTCTTACAATATATCCTCCTTCAAGATTTTCGTCCCCGAAAATAAAAACCAGTGAACAACATAGGGTACTAAGACCACATCTCCAGTACCCAGAAGAACTCTTGCACAACCCTGCACCACAGCACACATACCACAGGATTTTATCTGTTCACGTGAGGTATGCCCTTGCCGATGATGTGCATAGGAGCACACACACTTTTTCATTGGTGAGTCACGCGAGAGATGTTGTGCACCCACTCCCGGTAAGGCGGTAGGGATCTTCTCCGTCCCTTTGCATGATCTCAAACAGCCCGAAGGCTCTCGGGGGTAGCTCTCCTCCCCGACTGAACCCCTACGTCGCACGCTGCGACTAGAATCACCATTTGGACATGGGAAAAATACCGGTGATTCCCTCCTTCAGAATATCCATATGGTGAAACACCCAAGGATATCTGGTCACTCATGATTTCACAATTGATGTCTCGCAACCAAGACTCTCTTACATTCTCGGATAGCGATGGAGTCAACACCATCTACTAATGAAAAAGGTCCCACTCCTTTTACCTAACCAAAATAGGGTTACACCGACACCCCACGCCACCCTGGTAACAAATCAAACAAGGAGAAGGGGGAAAATCATTTCACACATAGAGTCTAAAAATTATACTGCAAGAAGTTGAAGAACTATAGAGCGTACCTCTGGTGACCTCATGCTCTGCAGGATCATAGACATCCAAAGATCGCGACTATCTGTTGTCCCAACTGTCTGCTCTTAGAGCCTGACATGGACCGCCTAGTGGTGATGGGAAGACCTCGTAAGTTTTTCCTCCACACCCATCTCCTCCCACTCCTCTGCAAGCACCAACTATTTCGGCACTACTCTGATCACGGCGCTGCCACTGTCGTGGTGGTGAACGTGTTGCATGCACGATATTCTTAGTTTGCCAGGTTGGGCAATCATGTGCCAGGTGACCTTGCTCATCACAAGCATAGCACCAACTCTCTCCAAGATGCACTAGTTCCCTCCGGCACCACAGTATTGTACGACCATGTCCCTGAGTCCGGTTGTCAAAAATCCACCTGCGTTGAGGTTCTGCTTGTCGATGCCCGCTACCAGCGATAGACGTCTTGCCTCCAACGTGCCTGCTGCCACTACAAACTGTAGAATGTGACAAGAAGCCCTTTTCCACCAGTGCCTGCTCTAGCACCCAGACATATGTTGGAATTCCCAAGGGTACTATGGTAGCACAAATATCTTGGAGGATACCCTGCTCAAACTTCCACACTCGGACGTTTCCTTCGTGGACCAAGTCTGAGTAAAAGTGTGCATGGTCTGCGAAGCTAGCCGCATACTCAGCCACCATCATCCCTCCCTGTTGAAACTACAGGAGCTCCGAAATCTGAATAGAGCATAAGAATGAGGGGAAAAATCCTCACCCAAAAACCACTAAAAGTTACTCTATGAAAGCGAATACTCACTAAGAAATTGAGTCACCAGACTCCACCAATGCCATGCTGCTCCGTGGAAAAGTATTGCGACAAAAGCCAGCATAAGATCTGCAGGTGTCTACAGAAGCCTAAAAAGGAAAACCACCGCCTTGAACCAAACCTTTTCTTCCTGAGGGTCTAGATCACCACCGAACCTCAGCGATCTCTTCCACTGGAACTCGCGGAGCGTGCTCAACCTGTGCTCAAGCTCAATCTGCTCTGCTGAAGCTGTCTACTTCTCAACAGTTTGGGGTGCTGCTATCGGCCCACCCATAGAAAGGGGCTCGCATGATGGGTCCTAGACTGAGGCCTCATAGTTCACAAGGTCGTAGTCACGAACCAAAGCTGGTATCCTGGATGGTTTTCTTCATGGAGACATCCAGAATATTATCAAGGAGTTCCGCGATCAGATAATCATATATGTATACAACCGTAACAACAATGGGGAGCTGACTCAAGAAGGATAGTAAAAGGCTCAGTACTATGTGATGCATAGATAAATTTCCCTGCAACGAGTGTCTCAACATGCCTAGTGGACAAGTGGGTTATCAAGGTCCCGGTGAATGGATATGTTAGCCGTCGCACCATCACTGGACTCCCTAGCCTGAGAGCCGCTCTTGAGACACATTGACATTGTTTCCCTAAATCCCATCCAATTCCTTTATAGGGAAATATGAACAACGTCCCAAAGAATGAACCAGATCTGATACCAATTTTTCACGACCTGACCCTTCTCGAGCTCGAGCCGCAACTACCCTAAGCTTTCCTCTATAGGCCAGGGGCAGGCGACCAGCGCCGAAGCCACAACAACTTAGAGAGGTCTTTCCCTATGTACCTGTACACACACATGAAATACACTCAATGAAAAAGTGTAGAGTAAAAAGAAAAGAAAATTACTAAATGCTATAAGTAAACCACAAGTGCATCGACCTCTAAAAAGTAAAAAGTAAGTGCTGAAGGTAAACTGAAAAGAAAAGGGGGAAAACACATGCCCAACTAGAAAAGGTGACACGACCCGACAACTAGTAAGCAAAAGCAAAACAGCTGAAGTGTCCCTCACCTGGACCCTAACTATGACCACCGTATGCGGTCCAAGATCCCGATCTCCTATGATATACTGCAGACATGATCCACCTGTCCATCGTCTGCAAGGTCACACCAAGTGCGGACAAAGACAAAGCAGGGGTGAGTTTAAAAATACTCAGTAGGATACCCTGAAGGCCCGAGGGAGAAACAAAGGAGGTACCGAATGGTGAGAAGTAGATCGAACAAGGGAAATTAATGGAGTACAACCGAGAGTGCAGTAAAGAGTACAGTAGAGAGTCTAGCTCAAACCAACAAGAGAAAAGAGGTAAACTCATCCAGACTCAAGGAGATGGAAACGGAAAGAAGATGAACTTCTCATCGAGTCTTCGCTACGTATATGAGGAGAGTAGACTCACCCCAACACGAGAAGCTAGACATGGAAATCACGTGGCATACCCCATGCATATTTTCCTCTCCTGGATGGAGAGTAACCAAGCCCAAGAACTGGGTACTAGAACAAGGTATATACATATTCATATGCTCAATCAAGAAGCCCAAACAAGGTCGTAAGGGGATCTTCATCTCATAGCTCAGCCCAATAAATTGGGTATCCACCAGTCCCATAAGTAACACCATCGATGCGCAGAATCCCACATGTCTTCCATGAACTGCAAGTTATGGGGATCAAATCCCCGCACCTCGACACTATCCACTTTGGGTGGCACTGAATCGCCCGCACAGTTTTAGGTCACGTCACAAGGACTTGTCTTGATGGGGAAAGTTCCCCTCATACTTGAGAGTTCCGGGGAAAGACAAACCACACCTCACCACTGCCCCATAGTCGAGAGGACTTCTCAACATCAAAGTAGTCAAATCCCTAAACCGCAAAACTAGGGGTCCCGCTCTGGTAATCATGGATAAAAACCACAGACTAGCCTAGTAGAAAGGAATAATTCTGAATGATGTCATCGGGCAACCCACTGCCTAGTTTCTACTCGAGGGTAGACCCTAAGAGGTCATCAGGTGACCCATTACCCAGTCATTACTGGAAGGTAGACCCAATAAGGTCGACATGCGACCCACTGCCTAGCCCTACTAGAGGGTAGACCTGGAATACATCGATGGATGACCCACTGCCCTGTCTCTGTTTGAGGGTAGACCTCAAAGAAGTCGACAGGCGACCCACGACCCAGTCTCTACTGGAGGGTAGACCATGAAGATGTCGATAGGCAACCCACTACCCAGTCTCTACTGGAGGGTAGACATATAAGAAATTGAAAGGCAACCCACTGCCCAGTCTCTACTGTAGGGTAGACTTTGAAGAAGTCGACAGGCAACCCACTGCCCAGTCTCTTTTAGAGGGTAGACCTAGAAGAAGTCGACAGGTATCCCACTGCCCAGTCTCTGCTGGAGGGTAGACCTGGAAGACGTTGACTGGTGACCCACTGCCCAGTCTCTGCTGGAGGGTAAACTAGAAACTGCTCTGGAAATACCTACTGTAAATCACCTCCTATGTAGAGGATTGGTGCCCGCGTAATGTATTGGTCACACCAGAATCCACAAGAAATCTACCAGGGAACATGAAGCAACTCGGCTGACCAAACCATCGAGAACGAAACCAAGGGAAAACCACTCAACAATACTGATCGAAAATATCATGAACATGAATAGGGGAAACTCAACCCTAATGGTCAACAACCGAGAATAGAGGAACCCTATCCGTCACAAGTGGTCAATGGTACGCAAAGCAGAACACGACACGCACATGGGGCCCACACGACGTGTGGCCCCAAGTCAACTCTAACCAAGCACACAATTTTTCTCAAGTACAAACAACCACATATACCTCCAAGTGTTCCCGTATAATCCTAGAGTATACCATGTTTCTAGCACAAAATCTATCGTTCACACGGAACCCAACATCAACGTGAAGGCCCAAACATAACTACTCCAACTGGACACCTCATCGGCCTAGGCACGACCAACTACATCTCTTCAAACATGACTTCACTCACACGGGAGTGCACATGATCACACAACAATGGTCCGCTATAAACACATTAGAAAGAACCACTACTGGAGCACCTTACTTGCTTCCGCTTTTAATAAGATCTCGAATGAGGCTCCGCACCTCCAAACGGATCGTACCGATGCAATCCTTGTGAAAAAACATGTGAGATAGACTATTAACTCACCTACAACGTAAATCTGATAAAAAAGTCTCCAACACCTCTTTACACCCGAACTGCGTCCCGTGATCCTGAGCCTCGGCCCTGAAAACAGTCGGGCATATTGCACCATTGTAATCCCATCGAAAATACTAGTCAAATTGACTGTTCACTTTAGTGGAATGGATATTCGGAGAAAAAGACACATTCTGACATACTGAACATGAGCGGTGCTACATGGGACCCGCATCCCATTCCTGAAGCACAACCAACAGATCGCACCATTGCGATCCTCTCGAAAAACTACACAAGATTGACTATTCACTTGTCCAAAATGGACACCCGGTGATAACGATGGAAATCATCACCAACTCCTAAAATGGATCTCGCGGGGCCTTCTCCAACATGTGGAATTAAATCAGGTGGATTGTACTATTGCAATGCCCTTGGAAAAACACCCAGAATCAACTGGTCGCATGTCCCAAACGAACTTCTAATGAAATAGTTTTAAAGCACTGCACGCCGCTCGAAAGATGGGCTATGGGGCCCACGCCCCAACTCCGGATTCAACACCTGAAACCACATTGGTAAACTCCGCCTCAATGCCAGGGTCGCAACTCCATTGACGGTGCTAAAATCGAACGTTGGATGTGTCTGCGCTTCCCAAGACAAGAACCCCTGAGAAAAACGTCAAACTACTTAAAGGCGTATTGCGCCACCAAGGCCCCCTTTTCAGGAGTTAAAAACCCTCAAAACCATCTCAAAAAGCTCGTCTCGATTCCAGGAAGGAACTGCCATAGACGACACAAAAAACAGACTACTATAATGAAAATTACGGGCATCCGAAGAGGCGGAACAAATCCCCTTGGGCTGGACCGGCCTGGGATGGCTCGTGCCGGCCAGCTCGACTCGCATCGCTGGCCTGCATCCTAGCCCCACGACCTAATGTTGACCTGCGGTCCACTGCCGACCGGCCATGGGGGACGGTCCTTATGCCATGTGAAGACCTGTGGGACACATGTCTTTGTCCCCCACCGCGACCCCGCAGTCGCGCGCCCCGACGGCTCAGCCTCGCAGCATGGAGCCGCCTCCTCGCACTAGTGCCCTCGAAAACCACAGCCGCTCCACCTCAGCCCTTCCCCGACCGAGCTCACCCGCAGTGCCGCACTGCCACCTAGAAGAGCCACGCCACCGCCGTCCGCTCATCGGAGCTCTGCCCTGCCGCCAGAAAAACTCCAAAAACAACCTAGACTTCACCAGACGATTGCGATTTCCTCGGGACTCCAAATTTCAAACTAAAAAATGCGTCGAGAAGGTCAGAACAAGTACTACGAATCTATGGGCTTATCTCGAAGATCAATCGTTAATTCAACACATAAATCAACTCCAAAGAGGTATTCGGAAATTTAAAATGCAAAACCGAAAACACCTACCTGCAGGGGGCGTAACCTGACGCATCGCAATGATCGGCCGGACTGTCGTGCCTCGCCAAAGAGGTGGAGGAGATGATGGAGGAGGAGCTTCTTCCTCTTGTTGGGAGCTCCTTATTCCAGGGAAGAACTACAAGCAAAGTGGGGGGGGGGGAGTGTTTAAATAGAAAACACTTAAAACTCCCCACCAGTAGGCCTCGTACCTGAACCCTCAGCAAGTTCGATGTTAAGCCTCCCCTAGGGAAAAAACCACCTCCCGATCACAACTCTGGTCTTTATATTTTAATCCGAGGCCTCGTTCAGAAGTTATTAAACTCAATGCCCGAGGCCACCAAATTACAAAAACTCCCCTGGTAGTATTTTTCACAGAGGGCCCATGCCCGTGAAACTTACACCCCTCCTAGGTTAAACAGCATGCTCCGGACTCAAAGGTGTCATCAAGTTTCCAATCCAAGCCACTATTTAAGAGATTCATGAGTTAACCATTAAACGAATAAATTAATTATTTTAATTACCTGTTTAACATTCCGTTAACCGACGAGGTGTCCAAACGTCTCACGCCAACATGCTTTATGCCTTTCCTAGGGTAAACACCCCATTTCAGACCCATCCGTACACTCATACTCTGATCTGAAACACCGTCTAGGAGTTATCCTATTTATTTGGTGTGCCCAGTGTGAACGCTCTAAAAATTTAGTTCCGGCCACACCGAGGCTCGGAATCGCACGCCGTCAGAAGGCACTACTCTGGAATAACATCAAGAATATTCCAAAGTCTTTTATTGAAAAAACTGGGTTCTTAGAAAAGGGTATGGTAAATATTTCGTACATATTCATCAGGGTAAATACTATTTTTTCCTATGGAAACCAATTACAATGAAGTATGTAAATATATAATGTTATAGATGCATTTGAATCCAACATAATGGTTTCATTAATAATTCTATTTCTAAACAAACATGTCCATTGCTTATAATTTAATGTTCTGTATTAAATCAAAATTTATAATTTTTACAAAATTTTATAATATTTTATAAATAACAATAAATAAAAACTTAAATAATTTATAAATATTTATTTTATAAAATAAATATCTGTTAAAAATATATTTCCCTATGTGATGAATTTTGAATTTAAATTTAAAATCCTTATTTATAAAATTTTATTTTTTTTAACCCAATCAAATTTTATACCCATCTATAATTTACATATGATTTCATAGAATTTTATTTCTATTTTCATTCATATAACTAGTGTTTTAATAATACTATTTATAAAACCAGATTTTATTTCTAAACATTTTATTTATCATAAATATATATTCATAAAAAATGAATGATATATGAATTAAAAAAAATATAATTACACATTCTTATTGACGTAAATATATTTTACAATATTTAGCTCTTTATTTTAATCATTTTATATTATATATTGATTATATTATTATTTAAAAATATTACCCTTATTAATTTTTATATTCCAATGGTGTGGTTACCATTATAATATTCAGATCACTTTTTTAAAAATCATATTTGAATTAGACTTCTAAAAAATACACCCTTTTTTATCATTCAATTTAAAAAAAGATAAATTTAGGAATTATTTATTTTCAACAAAATTCCATGATTAGTAATATTATATATATATTTTTAGTTTTATTAACCATAATGATCATATTTAGATACCAAGATGATCAAAAATATTCATATTCTTATTAAATTGTTTTTAATGACTATTGCCCCAAAATAACAGTTCTAATTTTTATAGCCAAATATATTCTGTACATTTAATGTTAAAGTTAATATGGTAGTGTGTTACGGATTTTTATCTTATAGTTCATATATTTTATGTTACACTACTTTACCAAATGTGAACCACATATATATTCTGAAGGGAAATATCGTTCATAAATGTCTACGTCATTATAAAAAGTGTGAATTATATTTTTTATTCACATATAAGTTTTATGGTGATTTGGCGGTGACTGTGGGTAATAAGGAGATAAATCATGAGGAAAGAATATATGATGGGGTTTATTGCGGTGTTCATGTATTGGAAACCCAATACATTCCATTATTTATGTTTTATTTATTTTAAATTTTATTTTCTTACATTAATCATGTTTTTAATGTTATTCTTGATTGTTTATTTATATTGGTATTTATGACTAATTTAAAAATTAATATTTAAAATAAATTATTAATTTGAAATAAATATCCAATTAATGGACATATCAATGTATATTTCGAATAGTGATTATAATGCTGGATTATTGATTTAATATATTGATATAATTCTTAAATTTTTATAACATGATACCATCATCACTAGAAATAAATCAGTTCCAACCATGAATTTTGTTCATGCTTCATGGATATTTTACTTTTCTTTCATGGTAGGGTGAACAATGAATTTTATTAAATGTATATATTATTAGTCATACATCACAGAAATAGTTCTTTATCTTTTACAAGTTAAAATATTTCAATGCTTTATTTAGTCAATGATATTATATAATATAGATGAGATAATTTTTATCTTATTTAATAAAATTGGAAGATATTTGATCTTACATTTTGTTAAGAAATGGGGTAGTGTGATGACTTTTTATATTTAAATATTTTTCTTCTCCTTATTATTTTTTATTATATATATAAAATCATTATATTTTACATGGAATGATTTATATATCAATAAACCATATATAACATCAGTTATTATTATAAATTATTTTTATTTTAGTGGTTGTATTTTTATTATTCGAACAAAATCATATATTTTATAAACACATAAAAATTCTCAAATTATGTTTTTAACCAAAAACAATATTGTTTAGAAAAACAAATTTTTTTATATTCTCAATTTTTTTGGACTACTTTTTCTATTAAAAAAACATTAAATTGAAATTTGATTCTACATGAAAACATATTTTCCAAAATAGGATGTTAAAAATTATTTATTAATTTATATACATCAATATAAATTAAATGAACATCTTTTTTATGGTAAAATGTGTGGAGTAAAATTACTTTTTTATAAAAACTTTTTAAATTACTAATATTTATAAATTACGTTATAGGATAAAATAATGATTTAAATAACATTAAAAAAAGTATATTATAAATATTATATGTTTCTTATGTCAATACTTGTCTTTTTAAACCTCATTAACAATTGAGTGCTTTTTTATTTCATTCATAGATATTTATAAGAATATCCAACAAAATGAAACCATGAAAAGTTTTTTTTCATGAGTAGTTATATAGTAGATTTGATTTTGGTTAGTTATTCACTTACATATATTTGTTCCTCTAAGATAATGTTTATTTATTCATATAAAATATTTTTAACGTTTAATGACACCATGTGAAATTATTTATATGTTTGAAACATCATTTGATAATTGTGTCAAAAATAATAAGAGTGCTATTACATTATTTTTTCCAATTTTTTAGTTAGTATTTTTAATATTATTTACATGTGAATGGATATTTCATTAATGTACATATGAGAAATATTTAATGGGTAATTTATATAATTTAACTATAATTAATTTTGGAATATATGGGAATGATGAATGAGATGGAATCCGAACACCACGACCTTGTATACCAAATTCCTATTTCCAATATATGATCTAGTAGTTCCGAAACTCATTCTTATATCTTCCCCTTCCCAATTTATGGGTCTTAGAACTTAATATCCATGTTTTATATCAGATTGAATGGGAATCGAATTTTATGTCTATATATTATGATGGAGATAAAGAGTTAGGACTCATATATGTATGACAAGTATAGAACATTATTTTATAGGAAATCATTATTTAATATTGACATTTATCTACATATTTAATAACTATTTTTATTCTATTATTTGAATGAAATCTATTTTTAATATCTTTTATAATAATTTAGAAAATTATTTAAATGTTCAAAAAGAAACCTATTAATTCATTGTTATGTTGAGAAACTATGGTTTATCCCATAAAAAGTATTTATAGTAACATAAAACATGGACACCTTGGAGGGAAAGCTGTATTACTATATATATTTCATGAAAAATTGTTTTTATATATACATTTCAAGAATTTATGTCTAATAGCGTAATAGCATGGGTTATTACTTTAATACTCCATGTAGCATTCTATCTAATGTTCACATTTAAAAGGAGTAATAATTTTATATCATGTATTCTATGTTATGATTTTGGGACTTTTTTGTTTTGAATATACATAACTATGAATATATGGATAGATTATTTCAACATTATAATTGAAATCATACAGATATGTGTTTTTTCATATTTTTCATTTCATCCATTGTATTTGGTTATTATATTTATATGTCTTAAAATGATTATAAATATATAAAAGTGACACTGAACATCTTGTAGAATTATTCTTCATATTTTTTCAACCAAAATGGCTAATTTGTTTTTCTAAAAATAAAATATAGACCTATGATGCCTGTCACAGTCATCGAGGGATCACATAATAATCTTATGGTAGAATCATTCTAATTATTGTTCAATTAGGATATCATGGTAAAATATTGGGATTATTTTTCAATAAAAATGTCATTGTTTATATTACTTTCCATATTATTATCTACTTATGTATCATTCATTTATTACTAGTGAGTTTAATGATAAATATCCCGTCATGGGAAAATTTTGAGTTATCCATAGTTGAAAATAATAATTATAAATAATTTATTATAATTATTTGATAATAATTTCATGATTATGGGACAATATTTAAATAATATTTTACTATTGACAGAGAAGTTGTACTTATTACCTTTATCGATTGATTTTGACTATACCACATAGAATGTAATAATTATATTTCATTTTTATTATTTGGTTATGTAAATCAAAATAATCCCCAAAGATTGATATTAATAATTTTATATAGTTATGAATAAAAATAAATTATAGAGACCATTGATCACCCAGATATTGAGTATGATCTATTGAATATATCAGAGTAAAAAATGATGATATTAGTAATAGAATATATTATCCCAAATAAATATAAACTCTTTTAAAATTTCCATGTAAATTTTCAAAGGGTTTAAATATTATTTCTAAAAGTATAATATATGATATATATATAATTATAATAAATATATGATATATAGATTCATATCGAATAGTGAAAGTAATATTGAGTGTAATGCGATTATATCCATTATAAACTAAGGTCTAATCATATAAAAAAATTTGGCAATGTAAAAAATTCAGTATAAACTTTTCATATTAGTATTTCACTAATAAGGATGATTAAGGTTTTATAAAAAAGAGATAATTTTATTTACCATAATCGAAAAATTATTTTACCATGAATAATTTTATTTAATTGAAGGATAAAATAAGAAAAAATAATATTAAAAAATTCACACTTAACCGTAAAAATAAATATGAATCACATGAACTCTATATATGGTATCATATTCAATTTATTCTTGTTGAATAGTTTATAGTAATTAATTAAAAATTTTATTGTTTCTACAATCCCCTTGAATATAATCATTCTTATAACTAAAGTCAATTTTAAGACCATCATTCTACACACCTAAAAATAAAAATATCATGAACTAGCCCAGGCCAACCATGGACCTGTCACCCAAACTAGGCCAAGATAGGGATGAAGAGGTGTTCCAAATGCTTTAGTGTTGGAAAATATTTTTAGGAAACATCTATTTTAAATATTTTAACAATGAAAACCGATAAATAAAAACAATACAAAATACACAACATAAACAAGAGAACCTATAAGTTGAAAATAAATAAATACATAAACATATCCAAATACAATGGATGCAGAACTAAATAAAATAAAATAAAATAAAATAAAAACCAAATGAAAATGAACATGATCTATATGAGACCTCTTTGACACCACCATCTGTAAGACTAGCTCACTTGATAAGAAAACCAAAATAAATTTAAACCCACAAGACAACTCATTCTTTCTGACACCGAGTGTCATAAGATGGGTTTGAGAGTAAAATATTATAGTAATCTACCACCATATAATCCATAGATTTCCTTTCCAAAAATATTCCAAAAACACTACTTTGATATTACATATAGAAAATAAGGTTTGTATCATTTTAAGATCAAATAAAATTTTAGTTTTTTAAAACCCAATTTTGAAACCAAATTCCTATTAGAAAACGCAACCTAAGAATATAAAAATTAGGCCAAAACGAATAAAAAAAGGGTATATAAAAAATATATAAATTTAAGGGATAAGTACAAGTGAAAGAAGAAAAATGATAAAAATAAAAGTAACCAATGTTCTGCGAAATAAAATAGAAACATACTAATATGTAATCATGGGCATTTCCTAAAAATCTAAATATGAAATTCTTAGAAGAACTGAGTTCAGAACCACCATCTAGTATACAGATCACCTTAATAGTCAATAACTAACCTAGATACTATAAACTATCCCAACTTATGGAAATTCCCACCTAAATTATCAACTTTACAGGGGGTCCTAATCCATATAATCAAGAATATAAAAAAACGTCACTCAACCCTACATATGATGTCATAGAATCCCATGATAAAAGTACAGATAAGAATTTAGAGTTTATAACATGGTTCAAATTGGTCAAAACCAACATATTACATCATTCATAACCTTCTCAATCCACAAAAATATCCCTACAAAGGACCTCCCATCAGAAGGATGACCACATGGGTTCTAATCATACATAGAACAAATAAAAAGTGGAAACCTGAGATGATATATCACACAAGATTTTGAAGTTTTTTAAAAATATCACAATGTAATAATCTAGAGATAACACATATATATCTTAAAACAAATTATAAAATAGTGGAATAAACAAAATTTTCACTATAATGATTCCAAACGGATATTCAATATGAAATGGAATTTAAATCATAATTCTAGGAGAAAACATGCCATTAATTAGTGAATAAATTTTAAAATAACTTTTTTTTTCATTGGATATAATGTTTCCCTTAAGAAATCATTGGGGATTTATAAAAATCATTTAATATATGTAGTAGAAAAGAAATATTAAATGTAAGAAGGGTGGTTTGAAAACATGAGATTTTACAATGGAATTATTTTTGGAGTAACCATTTATATCTGTGTTGATCTATTTTTTTACACCCTTTACACATATAAATATGCAAAAAATCTCCATTTTATAGATGTATAACCATAAGAGGTCCATGGATCCGATCAAGAATCAAAATTTCTGTGTCACATCACATCACAAGAGTTCACACATAGGAAACGACCACAAAAAATTTCAAAACCGTAAAAAAACTTAGTTCAAAAGAAAATCAAATTACCAAAACCAAAAAAGGTTAAACACAACCCCAATGTACTTAAATTTATTTAAAAAGGATAATTCGAATATTTAAAAACACAAAGTGTGCATATGCATATAAAAATAAATATTAATGTCCTTTGAAAACTCATTTTAATCAAATTTCCAACAAATAGAGACAAAAATCATATAATACCTTTAAAAATATGAGTATCAGACATATAAATTAATTAAAATTTGTCATCCATAAAATGGAATGTTCAAGAAGTATTTTTACCGAAACACCTATCTCAACATCGTTCGAATGTAATGAAACTATGATATAAGGAAGAACTATCCAATGAGATAACCCACACACCCGAAAAATCAAAATATCTTTACAAAACATCATCTCTATACCTTTAGGGTTCATCCATCAGATATTGAAGATATAAAAATCTATAAAACCAAGAGAACGCTAAGAAAAGTGGAAGGAAAAAATCCAAAGAAAAAAATAAGATCATTGGATAAAAAATAATGGAGGTAAGAGAGACGTGGGTGGAGGGTTTGTAGAGAACCATGGTGTACCTAGGATGAATGGTGGAGAAGAAACCTTAAATATGGTAAAAAAAAGGGGAAATCTGAAATTTTGTTGTTTTAAATTTGGGGCTTACCACATTGTTTGGCCACACACTTTTACAAACAATGTTCCCACCCTACATACCCCATTATATGTAGGTATCTCCCACTTGGGTCGGCCGTATAGTTTGGGAAACCATGATCCAAAGGTGAAAATATGTTCTAACAAAATTATAGAACCTCTCGTACACTTTCCACATGATTTATACCAATGCTGATTAATTTTTTCACCTTGTCTCTAACCCCACAAACATATTTCATGGCTACCCCATTGACTCATATGTTTTTATCCATGCAGAGATATTGAATGAGAAATTGTGAAAGGGACAAATGATCTGGAAACACCATCTACCTCCACTAATCAGATGGGTTCCTCTAAAATTGTTCACACTGACCATATGAAAGACTAAAATCAACCATAATCCTAAAAAACTAAAAAATTCACATTGAAAACTCAACAAGAACATAAAAAAAGTTTATACATAAAATACTAACTATAAATAAAAGAAATTTAAAACTGAGGTTGGGTTGTGAAAATTCTCCCACTCAAAAAAAATTCTACCCCATGAAACTCACACACCCAAATGGGAAAAAATTCCAAAAACAGAAACATAACGAGTAAAAAACCACAAACAAAAAATGAAATCATTAAAATCCACAAGTTAAACACAACCAAATATTGAAAAAACCATAGGATAATCAATTGTGGTTTCCCCACCATTTAATATTCTACCACCATGGACCAAAAAGAGGACTCCAATCATTAATGAATCTCTTAAATGACCTCACACCAAACACCAAACCAAACTATTATTCATCAATTTCACATGAGATAAAGACATATACAATGAGCATAACTTGAAACCAAAATTTATACATAAAAGTATTACTATATAATGATTCATGAGTATAGATAACATCCACAAAGATTAATTGAAAACAATGCAACCAAATATTAAACAAGAAAAATGAACTTTTAAAAACAATGATAACTATAATAGAGAAACATAAATCATACCTCTCAACCCTTGGAGACGAAATGTTAGATAAGACCCCCATACCAAAAAATTCCTAAAAATGTAAAAATATTCTCTCTAGAGTCAATGGATGGATTAAAAGTTCTTTGAACCATATTCTACACCACATTTAAGAGATGGAAGCCTCCAAAAAATACTTCACCTTCTGCAAAAAGTACTTGAAAAACGTTCCCAAGTTACTCAAATGGACACATTATTAGCAACCCTTCGAAGGATGGATGCGATATAAATTGGAGTTTTTTAAAAAACCACAATAAAAACACATCATCCAATACATCAATCAATGATATTTAGGGAATAAAAAAGGAGACTCTAAAGAAAAGGTTTAATTTGAAACACAGTATTCACTAGATATGGAACCCTCGTGAGTTCCATGAGAAACCAGATTTCCCAGTGATACAAATTTCTCTCTAGAAACCAGATCTTCAAAAAATGAATAATCCAAAAGATTAATTAATAGATATTCATCAGACGTGAGAAATCAATCTATAATTTCAAGACGAATAGCTAGACAAATTGGGATCTTTTATCATATCTTTAAATTCAATCTTTGTAAAAAAAGAAACTAGATCATCCAAATGACAAGAATATGATTTCAGATTATGTTGGCCATGAATAATAAAAAACAACTTATCTTATTTATTCACCATCAAAGTCTTAGTTACGAAATATCAGATAAATGTTTTCTTAACGACTTCCCAAAACTTATCCACTTACAACATTTGGTTGGGTGATCACCTTCCACCAATATAATTCCAGACCCTAAAATTATCCAAAAATAGCTCACAACCCCATAGCTAAAGGAGTTACCAAATACCTAAAAACACTTTAAAAATTATCAAGACATATTGTAGCTTCTAAAAAACCATGATCAATATAGAAATATAGGAAAATATATAAAGAACTCAACACATCCACCCTAATGGGAGTCTAGGCAGGGAAAGAGATTATAAGAGACTTTCTTGAAACCATTGGGAATTTTATTTTGTGGAATAATCTATATAATATAAAAAATTCAAAAAAAATTCAATATCCACTAAATTTTTTCCCAATATGGACATTATAAATAGGAAAAACAAGAATATAAATAATAATTTTACAAAACCAACCAAAAATAAACATATAAAAATTTCTATTTCTATTATAAAATCAAAACTACAATATTCCCTTTTCAAAAACCACAAAATTATTTGAAATCCAATATAACCACCCAAGAACACATCCAAAATAATACCATTTCAAAAAATAATGTTTATTTTAAAAAACAATTCTAGAAATAAATTTTCTATAAAAATCCACCTACACCAACCATATTAAAACCAAAAACATTACTCACAATGAATCTCCTTAATTAGGGAACTAGTGGACATGAATAACATGGTCACATGGTTTATAAGATCATTATCCAAACTAAAAAACCATTGGAATTATTTCCATCCATGAAATTGGGATCAAATGGGTCACAAATATATGGAATCTCATGATATAGCATTGCTTCACTTCTATTATCATTTCCTAAATCACAAAATCCAATCAAGAAAATAAAACATGAACTTAAAAATTAAATTTAAAGACCCAATACAAAAACTATCTTTTGTAAAACATTTCTCAGGATGAGATAGTGTTCATGATTATCTTTCCACACATACAACCCAAGTCCTAAAAATAATATCTCCAATCAACCTAACAACTCAAAATAATAAAGGACTCCCTAATTCCATTTTTTCATGAACCACCCATGTCGACTGTAAACCTATCACCCGAGCTGGGCCAAGATAATAACTGAGAGTTATTCCATATCCTCTCACTATAGAAACTAAAATAGGGAATCAAAGATAATATACTTGAGAATTATATATCCTAGAATGAAATAATAAATAGAAATAATAAAGAGTACACAATATATAAAGGAGAATATATAAATAGAAAAAAATAAATTTGTAAATAGATCAAAATACAATGGTATTAGAACAAATAATAAAACTAAAATAAAACTAAAACCAATAAGATCCCACCTTGATCCCTTTTTTACCACTTTTTAACCACCATCTATAATACCATCCCTCTTAATAATAAAACTTAACAATATATGACCCTATAAAATAGACCGAGTATACCAATTTGGAGGAGGGAATGTTGGGTCTTGCATAAAAATTATTTGAAGATAATAACCACAAAATAAAAAAAATTCCACAAATTCTTGTTTGAATGTACATATTGATAATAGGTTTTTATCATTTATGGATCCAAACACATATTTTCATTTTGGAAATGTAGTTAAAAAAATCAATATAGAAAATAGAACCTGATTAAAGTATAAAATAATGGAAAAAAAGAATAAAATAAAACAACATTGTATATATAATAAATCAAGAACATAAGTGAGTAAGTACAATAATAAGAAAAAAGACACTGAAAATATTTGAGACCAAATTGGTATATAATAAATTAGAACATATAGATATTTAATCATAGGAATTCACTAAATAATACTCAAATATATCCATGGATATAGTAAATTAGGTCCCACCTAATGATGTTTGGTGCACCTCCATTGTAAATAACCATATAATAGACTGTAAACTAATATCACTAGTGGAAATTTACACCTATATTATCCATTTTTCACGTGCTTTAACATATCAAATCACAACTAGAAGGAAATTGTCATCGACCCTCTATATGACGTACATGAATTCTTAGATAATAGTTTAAAAGATAATATGGAATTAATAACATTATTGGAATTAATAAAATACCATATATGACATTGTGGATTACATTCCCAATCCTTTACATTGTCTACATGATGTCCCTCTCATCAGAACAACAACCATAGGGTTTTCCATCCTATATAGAACTATTACAAATTCCCAACTGGGCATACATTACATATATTTTTTAAAACCAAATTCAAAATATTACATAGTACCAACTGGTCTATAAAATTTTTAAATCAAAAAATAATTCCAAAAATAATTTGGAAACACTACTTGCGCTTGAATATTTCCAAATGGGCCCTTTATGTTAAATGATTACTAAATCTTACATTATGATTCCATAAAATACAATATTTATAAAATACATCTATAAAAAATTAGTTTATTGGATATCATGCTTCCATTTTGGAAATATTGGTGTTTTAAAAATACCATATAAGAGACAGAGTGAATGAGTGAGAGGAAATGAGAGTACGGTGTTTCAAAAACTAGTGATTCCACGCTGGACTTCTTTATAGTGTCACTATTTATATGTGTCTTACTGTCTATATTTTAACCCCATTCCCATATAGATATTCCTAAATGCACTAGCATATAGATGTGTAACCATAAATATTTCCATGTGTCTAATTTAGAAGCATAAAATGTTTATCACATCACATAGCATTAGTTCAAAAATAGGAAAATGAACTAATGAAAAGAACCAAACCCACAAAAAGCTCAATTAAATATAAATAAAAATTATCAAAACCCAATAATGTCCAAACACACCAAAAATTTACTTAAATTTATTTATGAAAGTACAATTGTATTTTTTTTCATACAACTATGATGTATATACATATAGAAATAAGTAAGAAACTCTTTTAAATTCTAATTTTCATCATATTGAAAACATTGAAACACCATAAAATTAATAGTAACCCATAAAATACATGATTAACACAATTATAAATTAATTATTAAATTTCATGCATCAAATGTAATATTTCAAAAATGATGTGGATGAAAACACCTACCTCAAAAATATGAGAATATGGTACAACTCTGAGAGAAGGAAGATCTAATCCAAAGATAAAAACTAAAGAACATAAAATCAAATGAATCATTATCCAACATCATATATATAATCCTAGGGATTATCCAATAGGGATCCAAGCCATAAAAAACACAGGAAACACTGAGAGGGAGAAGTTAAGAGGATGGAAATGAACATAAATCCAATAGAACATACCAATTAATATTTTAGGGGATATAATGGAGGAAGAAGAATAATGATAGATGGGTTTTGGAATCCCTATATTGTTCCTCTGACAAATAAAGTAGGGGAAAGAAAATATATGGTTAAAAGAAGAAGGAAAAAATTTTTAATTTTAGTTTCTGAAGAATAATGGTATCTATCATAGTTTAGCCGCATGATTTTCCAAACCATGTGCCAACCGTGACCACTCTACTTGAAGTAGTGAAATCCTGGTCGGGCTGATTGTATGGTTTCGAAAACTGCTAAATCTCCATGAAAATTAGTTCAATCATAATGATAGAACCCCTTGAATTCTTAAAACAGGGTTTCTACTAACCATGTTCCTTTTCTTCGACACTGATAATAGGACACACTATAAACCCTTTTCAACACATGGTTTTAGAAAAATCATTCATAGACCATGAATGAAAAACCGTGAAATAACAAAATCAATTGGAAACCCCATCTTCCTCCACCATAAATATTGTTTTCTCCCATTTTGTTCACAAAAACCTTGTATCAGGCCAAAAGTAATCTAAAACAACTAAAACTCATAAATATACACCCTAAATTCAACAAGAAGACCACACAAAAAGATCAAACACCATAAAATAAAGAAAAATAAAATAAATAAAACAATTCTAGGGTTACATTTGAAAAGATTTAAAATATTTATATTTAAATAAGAAAAATTATTCTGTTAAAAATTAACAATAATATGAGAAAAATTTTATACTATTTTTAGGGACATCAACCAATATTTTATTAAATAATATAATGAAGAAAATCAAAATAATGATATTTCAATTTTAGTAAAAAAACATCATAAGAGAACTAAAGTGAATATAAATTAATAAGTGATGGGAAAAACCAGTAATCGTGTTACCATAATTGATAAGATTGAATATAGATTCATAATCAAGATTAATAAGTTAATGATAAATTTAAATGATAAAGATATTTTTTATGACGTTCAACAGAAAAAAAGTTTTTGTATTTATTATAAGATATATTAAATTATATATAGATAAAGAACATGATTATATTTTTTAATCAATGTATAGATTATAAAAATTATATATAAAAAATATGAATAATCTTCCCAAAGTAAAAAAATCCATTATATAAGAAATAAAAAGGGTGATGTTTGGAAACAAGGATGGAAAGAAAAAAATATGTGTTAGAGGTACAAACATTTTCATAATTGATAAAACATAATGTGATATGAATAAGGTTATCTAATACTTAACGATGAATCCTATGTAAATATATATATATAATATTATTTAAAAATAATGATAAAAAATCAAATTATAAGACAATAACATGATTAACAATGGGGATTCAAAAATAGATATTAGATAATAATTAATTATTAATTTTTTTACATGAATGTTTAATTCAAAAGAATGATGTATCCTGTAATTATAAAAAATTATAAATATGGGGGAAAGATAAATGTGATCAATTGAAAGTTTCCTAAAGTAGTTTTTTTTTTAAATATGAAAATAAAATTTTAAATAAATGTTTGAAGTGAAAAAATATATATCATAAAAATAAATATTTATCTATTTTTGTAGATGGTGTGGGAAAAAATAGAGATTAAATATTCTAAATTAAAAAAATTTATATAGATTTATTACAATATATATGATCTAAGAATTTAAAATTCATCATTTATTAATTATATTGATTAATGTTAATATTTATGGATTCAAATAAAACATTAAAGATTACAATTTTTAAATATATTATTAGAAATATTAGAAAATTTTATGTGTGAATAAAAATAAAAGGGATTCATATTATGTGATGAAAAATTATTTTCCCATTAAAGATGTATTTGTGAAATAATGATATACATTAGTGGATTCATCATCATGAATGTAGATGATTTGATGATATTACAAAAAATTATAGATTAATAGCCTAAGATGAAATAATTTGATTTGAAATGTGCAAAGAAAAATATATTATAAAAGGAAATACAGAATAACTATTGTCAGAGACCAATTCATTTGAAGAATATTCTAAAAAAATACTCAAGTAAGATTAATGATATTATGGAAATTATAGTGACTAAACTTATTTAACTGATGAGGAATGAGATTTTTTTTATATTTTATATTTTTTAAATATAAATATTGTTGTTTATAGAATTCAATTTATCTAATAGATTGATATAAATTCAAGTAAATATACGACAAGTGGTGATACTTATAAGTTACAAAAATAAAGTTTCATCCTAAAATTATGAAAATTTGAATCATTAAATTTATGATAGAGAACACCATAAAAAATACGAGTAAAAGAACTTTGTCTTATAGACATAATTTTTAATGGTTTTAAATGTTGGTGTAGTTTATATTTTAATGAAATTGTGTATATTTATTACACTAAAATAAAATTAAATGAGGATAAATTTAATTTCATTATGGGTATGTAAGAACATGTGAAAATATATTCTATAATTTAATTTTGATTTTTATAGACATATGATGAGCCTCCCCATACACCTGAAAATATCAACTACCATTTGATATTTTATATAAGAATTTAATTATTATGTCGTTGATTTAAAATTTTATTGAATTCATTTATATATTTAATTTAAACATAACTTGAAATATCTATATATTGGACAAACAATTTTATTAAAAAAAATTAAAAGACCTTCATAATCATGCATCTCATTGATTCCATGTGAAAAAATAATGTAAACAAATAATCTACCTCCTTATATAAAAATATCAAAATAAAAATGTAGGCCACTGAACAACCAAAAAATAATTATTTAATGTCACTAATGTGAGGTTTTATTCTAAATAAACCTAATGATATATTAATTTTAATAAAGGGGAGACTAAATGTTGATGGATAATTGATTTGGATATAATTTATAATATAGGAACTATATTTAAAAAAAAATCAATATATGAATCATATTCAATATTTGATGAATTATTGTGTCCCAAATAAAGGGAATGACTTTTTGATGATTGGAAATTATTGGATAATTATTGGATATAATGAGTAGTGAATATTGTTTTTTTAAATATGAATATGAAATTTCACATCAGATAAGATATTGACAATCCAAGATGAATTTATGAAATATGATATTGTTATTTAGAATGTATAAATCAAATTTAAATGGATTGTAATAACATTATTATTTAGTTCTTAGATGTGATGATTCAATTTTTATACTTCATTACTTATAGGTTATACCATAATAAAATGGCTGTGATTTTATATTCTCAATACTTTTGAAGTGGGATTGTTGAATTAAACATGAGTTTTGAAATTACATAATGAAGTATCGAATAAAACATTAATTATCATCCAAAGAAAAAATAATGTTCATATGGATCATAAAATATGTACGTGTTCATGGAATACTGATATAGGCTATGACAAATCCACTGAAAGATTATTAGTTTTATGAAATAATTTTTACTCCAAATGATATGTACCTTGATTCATAATTTCACATCATGATTATTGTTATAGTCTAGTTTTTTTTGTTCTTAATGATGTTCCCACATAGAAAACATATAGTTGAATCTATATCAATTAATCACATCAGTAACAATTATCAATTTTGAATATGAGTTATATACTAATAAAATTAATTGATATTACATATGATTAGTTAATAAGATCTTGGTGTATTCCTAATTTTAAAATCAAATTTCCAATAAATGATGAATTAAGGATGCTAGGAATGATATATAGAAGTGAAACCATTTTTATAAATTCCTTATTTAAATAATGGAATGAGGAGAAGAAATATATTAAAAAGATATAGATATGGTTTATAAGATTTTAATAACTCTTTAATTTAATTTTAATATATTATAAATTATTATAAATAATAATAATATACCGAATGATGACATTTATGGTTCATAGAGTTGTGTATTCTGTTTTCTCATATTGATTGATCTTTTTGTATTATTTAATTTTTATGATATAAAAATGATTATATAAATAAATTAATGGTATTTATATGAAATTTTTTACTCATTATCTAAAGAAAAATTATGTTTACGAAGAATAAAATCGATGTTGATATTTTGAAATAAGAAATTAGAGTCATATATAGAGGTCGATGAATAACATTCTCATATATTTTTAATAATATAAAACTTGGTTTTCCAAAAATTATTTGAAATTTTCTTCATATTATTGTATGCAACATTTGTTCAAGAATACTCTCATCATTATTGTATAAATTAGGATTTCATGGTCATTTGACTCTTTTGTTTTTAACACCATCACATGTATTAAGTCATTCCTTTAGAATGAGGAAACGTTGTAAATCTATATTCATTCTATTGTCATTTTTTGGGGTTTTAGTAACTATATAAAGTGATTGAATTAATTATAATTAAATAATGAATAAGTATGAAATTGAAAAAAAAAAAAAATTTACTACATTTATTGACGATGGTTGTTTTTAGAACTATAATGTTAAATAAATTGATACAATTAATCAACCCCCATAGAAAAAATTAATCCTTGAGAATACTAATAAAATTTAAAATCATTGTGTCTCGAAACAATATATACAGGATTCATTCTAGGATTCCTTATTTATGTACAAATTTTTCCAATTATTTTAACATAAAAGTTTCCTCTATTAGATAAAATTTATTGGTTTCTATAATTTTGACCATAATGGATAAATTAAATTAAATGAATAATATGGTATTTATTATAATTCATTGAAATCATTTTATTATTTATAAAAATATAATGATTCTAAAAAATTATCAATTAGTTTTGATGGTGTTTAACGTTTATAAAAGGGTATGTACCTTTGTGGATGGTGTCTAAATGTTTTTAGATGATTGGTTGGAAATATTGAATGAATATGATCATGGTAAATTATTTAATTCCATATATTTAAAGAAATTATATTTCAAGGACATGTGGAATAAGACAGTGCTAGGTATTTTTCATAAAATAAAGAACATCAATAAAATAAATATGAAAATAAACTATGTTCAATTATATATTTTCCATTTGATGAGTAATAAAATTAGAGTATTAAATAGGAATATTTTGAGGACATATTCACAAGATTCAATGAATTGGTGATGAATATTTTTTATTTTAGTGAAATTATAAATTTTTATATAGTAGTCAAAAATATAATTTATTAATTTTATATATAATAATGAAGATATATTATGAATAATAGTAAAAAAATGAAATAAATTTAAATGTTATGATTATATCGAATAATTATAAAGGATTGAAATTAAATGATGAAAATTTAAATGATTATAACGTTATTAAAATATATTCTCATAAATTTATTTCATTCATTTATATATTTTTTTTGAAATGCAATGAAATTTTCTAAGGTAATCATCCACTCTAGTGCCTCAAATGTGTAAATATTCTACATTTGTACAGAATTTCCCTATATCTAGGGAATATGAATGTTTATAAATGTTTATTTATGAAGAAGTTACAAAAAAATTAAATAATTAATGTTCCAAAATCAATGATTCATTCCATGTTAAAAGTTAACAATTTCTCATAATTCAAAAAGTGAATTTTATTTTATATATTATATGGATAGGAATGTGGTAAAAATTAAATGGATGTTAAAACATAAATTTTATTAGATAAGATGTTATTGATCCAAATATAGAATTATTTTGTATTAATTAGTGATCAGAATGATGGTTTTGACAAGGTTTAGTAAAATTATATTGAGTTTATATTTAAGAAATAGTTGAAATATTTTTTTCTATGATCTCAAATTCAGATAATGTTGATAAAAATTTATATAATAAATTTATATTTTAAAAAGTCATGGATTCTCCAAATGTAGATACAAAATCAATGTTAATTAAAGAAAAATAATATTTTATGATGATAATCACCAAATAGAAAACATCAATGGTGTATATTTAATTAAAATTTAAATAGATATAAACTATGATTAAAAATATTCAATAGGTGATACTACAAACATACTGTTGAGAAATATATTAAAGAATTTTGAGAATTGTCTATGTGAAATGTAATGTGTGATAAAGAAAAAAAATAATGATGATTATTTTATAATTCTAAAAAACATTAACTCAATACGAATTGATGTTTATGGAATTACATAATAAAATGATAATTCCATGATAACTTCAATATAAGTAAATATTATGGGAAAATAAAATATAAATTGGAAATATGGACATTCTAAAAAATAATAATTTTAATAAAAAATATCCTATAAATGGATGGATGAAAAATTTAAGGATGATGTAAAATTATAAGATGAATTTCCTTAGAGTATCCAATTATATTAGTTAGAAAAAACGATACAAAAACAATAGAGAACAACAAAATGGATATAAGGTGACATTGTTAGGAGTATATAATTATTTTTGGAATATTACATTTTAATATAGGATGTTTATATAAATTAAGAATATCTATAATATATGATCCGTGGAGAAATTTTACTTTCTCAAGGAAGGAATTTTTAGAGGGGAGAAGAAAATTATGAAGTGAAATTATAAAATAAATGTCGTATATCAAAATATTATGAGGATGGTGTGACCAATCAGTTTATGAAGATAAAAATTGCATTTAGATAAAAATATAAAACCTTTCTATTATAATAATAACACGTTTTATAAAAAAGGGAATAATGATAGAAAATAACTTTTGTATGATGTCACATTAAAGTCATCACGAAATTATGATCCATGGATTCTTGATAGTGAGTTCATATCTCACATGATTGGGGATATAAATCATAAAAAAAATTAAAACAGAAAAATAGGAATAATATCATTATTTAATTATGATTAACATAAAATAGTAGGTTATATAAATGTATATTTTAGGGAACATATTGAAGTCAAATAATACAATTTCTATCAATTCACTTATGTAGATTAAATTTAGTTTTTCTCAACATTGAGATGATGTGAATATAGTAATTTTTTCAACCATGGATGCATGATGAGGAGACTAAAGGAGGTGATTATACACTAAATGAGGCTAATATTAATTGTTAATATATATAATATTAATGTTATTTGTTATTCATAAACACCATTTTAGTGCATTTTACACTTTGAACATCATTTCACTTTATGATTGAAATTCCTTTTTTAAAATGAAATATTTTGTGGTACAATTTTTAACATCATTTAATGTTATCAATGAACTTTATTTTGATTTCATATTTAATTATCAGAAGTATAATTATATTGGGAACAATTAATACTTGTGGTGTGTTGGAATATTAACATTGGAAGACCACCAAAATGGGATTTCATGCAATCAATTCTGGAGAATACAGATTGGACACCAGCCCACTGATGAGCATGTGGGTCCCACAATAGAGGACCAATGAAACCCAAATTTCATTTGATTCTAGAATATATATATATAGGAACATTGATTGATTCAGGATCCAATGATAATTAGGAATCCATGGGGGTAATTCAGGCGGCCCAACTTGAAGATAAAATTCTGGGCCAGATTCTGTGGCCCAGAAAAACAGACCACTATTTTACACATATTTCGTTGACCATAAACTATTTTGGGATAAAACTTCACAATGGCTAGGGAACATCCGGATATTCATTTTCATCTTCTATTTTCTACACCAATTCGTCCATATAGTAGGCCATTCATACGCGTTTGTTCGGGGGAACAAAGCTCGCTACTCCCTCAGGTCAAGGGTGGAAAAGCCTTCTCTCCCTTACATTCCACCACACTAGGCCTACCATACTCAAGTGGAATCTTTTGTACTATTGGTATCTCGACCCAAGGCACCAAAAATGACTACTTAAGGAAGTGGTGGTGGAGTATTTAATGATATATGGTGCTTGGTTTCATTCTAGAGTTATGTTTTCGCTTTGTGTTTGTAATTAAATTTCTTTATCATATAAGTTGTTTAATTCACCTCATTTTCTTAAAAAAATGTTCATCCTTTACTATTATTTGGTTCTTCTACATATCACGTTCATACTGTTGGTTCATGGTGGGAATTTATTCACACGATAATTTGTGGTATTTATCACACAACGGTGGGGTGATCGAATTTGGTTATTGCTTTTACTTCTTCAATTACACCCTCATAGGTCTACTACCAACTTCCGTTGAAGACATGCCACCAATAGAGGGATAAATATTTTATGGGTTGATCCAAGGGAGTATCTATGGGCTGTATTGGATGTTATTTACCACTCCATTAATGGATAATCATTTCTTTTAAATGACATTTTAATTTGAAGATTTTAACACCTCTTCATCCTTATTGAATTTAAGGTCACACATTTCAAGTGCTAATACGAACCATTACCTTGGAGTGATAAAAACATTGATCCTTCAAATTTATAGGTGATTAGTATTAGTTTTTGTATGAATTAAACCATTAAGTGATGACTTTTTTGATATTTTTAAATGAAACCATCTCAAATATAAGAAATTAAAATCATTAAAGAAAGAATTCATCCAATCCACCACGAGCGATAACCTAAGATCAACTTATTACCTTAATTCGAATTAACATAAATCTATTAATGATCCTTTAAACCCATATAAAATCAAACCAATTTTTTCACTTCATAGCCCAAAACAATCCTTATAATGTGCGTTTCTATAGGTCACTTCTTAGGTCTCTGAGGATTCGACAACCAAAGCTAGACTACAAGGACTGGTCTACCTTCTTCTCTTGGGTAAATTTGAGTGTGAATCAAATTTTGGCACCATTTCAGGGGAACCAATTAAGTCATCACAACACCCATTCTATTCTCCCCCATTTATTCTATTCTCGCCCAAGATCTCTTATCTTGTCCCATTCTCATTTTTTTCCTTTGGCGCATGTCCGCCTACACTCGTGATCAATAAAACCGTCTAGTTAGGGAGGATTGTCATGGGGTTGGGGATTCAAGTAAAACACAGGAACTATTTCTATTAGATCCTAATAATCCTAAAATCCAGAGTCAAAAATTGAGCCAATTTCAATGGAAGTTCTTCAAAGAAAGCAACTTATAAACCTGGGTGGAAACCAAAATGGGAATCCAAATGAGGCAGCCCCAAAATTGGGGAATGCGGTTGATCAAACCATGAATGAATATCACACACCTTCCAGTACCAATTCAAACTCATGAATTAGACACAATTACCTAGGATATTCCAACTACATATTTAAACCCTATATCTTAAACCACCTTCCAACATTCCATGGAATGGAGTCCGAGATGCCCTACCTTCACATTAAGGAGTTGAATGAAATTGTAGAAACCATGTGTCCCACACATCAACTAGAATTAGCCAAGATGAGTCTATTTTATTTTTCTTTAAAGGATTGAGAGAAAAAAATGATAAAAAATTTGAGACCATCATCCATCAACTCTTGGAACCAACTACAAAGTGAAATCTACAAAAAATACTTTCCCCACCACAAAACAATTGCACTTAAAAAGAGCTTCCAAAACGATTTTGAAAAAGAGGGAGAGCCATTATATGAAACATGGGAGAGGTTCAAAGACACTCTAAACATGGTTCCACACCATGGTTTTTCTATTCCAGAACAAGTGAGAATTTTCTATGAAGGGTTAGGTCTGGGGAACAAACAATTCATTGACATTTTGTGAAATGGAACCTTTAAAAACAATGCCCCAAATGATGCTTACGAGTATCTATAAATCCTTTCTGAACAAAACCAAACATGTGGAACTTCACCTTATTATTAAAATACACAAATAACTACTGAAATTTATACACTTAGAGAATAGGGAAGCATTGGGGATAAACTCGCATAACTCTCTAGGAATGTTGAAGGGATAGGACTTAGGAAAGTCTATGAAATCCAATCTATAGACCCTGTTTTCACAGTTTGTGACAAACAAGACCATAAAGCAAACAACTTCCCAACCATTACGTCCATCAATGATGTTCTTTTAGGATGACACCTAGTGTATGTAAATTCCTTGAACTTTCAAAAGCCTCAATACCAATCACCTTCAACCCAAGGTTTAATTTACCACCCAGGCTTTTGTTAGAAAGATAACCAGCAACCTAGAAAACCATAGGGACAAAATACTTAACCCCATCTGAACTACTAAACCCATAACTAGTTCCAAACCCAACCTATCCAGTACCAACATCCACAAATCCATTTTCAACAAACCATCCCACCACCAAAATATCCCCCTGGGATAAAACAATCTTCTCAAGCACTAACTGAATCTATTCCAAAAAGCCTTCTAGAAAAAATATGAAAACAAATGGAAAGGATGAACTCAAAATTCTATTCACTAAAACAATAAATTAAAACCATCAAAACATAAAAGGCACACATTCCTTCTCAGCTGGTACCATCCTCAACATCAAGGGGAGAGTCATGTTGCACTAAAACAACTCATGAAAAACTATAGGTTGTGACAATTTTAAGAAGTGGGAAATCTATTAAGAAACTTGAACAACTAATTCAGAACACGTATGAAGATTCAATCGTGGAATAAAATTCAAATGAACCACCAGATTAAACTGGGGAAACAAATAACAATGTGAAGGAAACAACTCTTCAACTAACAACCCCACAACCTGCACCATTTCCTCAACGCATGAGGGGGAAAACCAAACCTGAATTGAGTGAAACATTGAGGGAAATACTCTCACTAGTAATGTATAACATTCCCATTCTCAATGAAATCCAGACCATACCTGCCTACTAAAAGTACCTTAAGGACTTGTTCACTTTTAACAGAAACATTTCACATAGAAACCAAGTCCTTTTTGCTACTAATGTGAGTACCACCTTTCAAAGGACTATTCCTCCTAAGTTGAAAGACATGGGTTGCCCTTAAATCAATGTTAAACTAGGAGAGAGCAATGTTGTCAAGGCCTCGTGTGACCTAGGTGCTAGTGTCAATCTCATTCCCTATGTTGTGTACTGCCAGTTAGGCCTAGAAGAGCTCCAACCCACATCTGTAACACTTAAACTTTCTGATTGTATCATTAGGGTTATAAAGGGGATTTTAAAGGATGTTCTAGTAAAGGTTGAAAACTTCATCTACCCTTTTGACTTCATTGTCCTTGACAACCATCCAAATATAGTAAATAAGGAACATACCTCAATCATCCTTGGTCATCCATTCCTTGCAACAATCAACGATGTTATCCGAGTCTGAAATGGGAACACGACCATTACCATTGGAAACATGAGTATAGACATGAACATCTATAATGCAAGCTCAAAAATCGGGGATTATGAGGACATTCATGAAGTAAACATGATATAATGCATTGATAATGAATCCATATAACATTAAGGAATATTCTATGGATATTTATGTCAAGATGATATTGATTTCCTTTTTTCACATGAAGGATGTTTATCTCCTTGGCTTGAATCATTTTCAAATTTCTCTTTTGATGAAGTATTAGGTCCAAAAATCAGTGAAACCTTTCAAGAAACCACTTTCATGGAGAACACTCCAACTTCCTCCCCTAAATCTGATCAAGACAATCTAGTAGCAGAATTTCTATATGTGGGGAATCAATCCTATCTAAAACTCTAGGAAACAAAATTTATCTTGATCCAATGTCCCAATATTCTACTGAAATTTTGAACCTTCCTGATCTTGAATTGAAGGAAATTCCTGTTACACACATGTATGCCTTCCTAGGGGACAATCAAACACATCCTATTGTCATTTCTTCTTCTATTGTAGCCAATCATGAGAATATGATTCTAGATTTCCTTAGGAAACATAAGAAAGCCATTGGATGGACCCTGTCTAATATTCTGGGTATTAACCACTTATTGGGACTCCTAGGATGGTTCTGTAATATGATTCAAATCCATGTCGTCAACCTCAATGGCGACTCAATCCTAATATCATTGAAGTAGTGAGAAAAGAACTTCTGAAATTGTTAAAAGCTGGTATCATATATCCCGAATCTTAGTGTGAGTGGGTCATCCCAATCCAAGCGGTTCCCATGAAGACATGAATTATAGTGATAACTAAGAAGTATAGAGAGACTATTCAAACTAGGGTGTTTAGTGTATGGATGGTCTGCATTGACTATAAGAAGCTAAATCATTCACCAAGAAGGACCATTTCCCCTTACCATTCATTAACCAATTCCGTGAGAGAGTAGAATGTCATGCCTTCTAGTGTTTCTTAGATGGTTACTCAGGGTATAATCAAATTGAGGTCTCCCTAGAGGATCTAGGTAAGACTATATTCACAAGTCCATTCGGCAACTTTTTCTTTCAAACGCATGCCATTCGGGTTATGCAATTCCCCTGGAACCTTCCAACAGTGCATGATGTGAATATTCTCTGACATGGTAGGTGATTTTATTGACATCTTCATGGATTAATTCTCTGTTTTTGGGGATACATTTGAGGGATTCTTGTGGAATGTGGAGATATTGTTGTCAATATGTGAAGAAAAGAATCTGGTCCTTAACTAGAAAAAATGACATTTCATGGTTAAAGAGGGACTAGTTCTAGTCCATTTGGTCCCATGTAGGGGGATTGAAGTTGATAAACCCAAGGTTGGAATCATTCGTCACCTTCCATCACCCAAAACTATCATGTGAGGACTTTTTTAGGACATATTGGTTTCAATAGATGATTCATCAAGGACTTTTGTTCAATCTATCATCCCCTTTGTACACTATTATTAAAGGATGTTTCATTTGTTTTGATAGAAAGCTATTAAGGATCATTCTCACCCCTCAAATATTCTTTCACCTCTCCTCCCATAATGAAATATCCAAATTTGAACCTTTCTTTCGAACATATGTGTAATGTTAGTGACTTTTCAGTAGGAGCTTTATTAGGAAAATGTTGTGATAAACATCCTTATGTCATTTCTTATGCAAGAAATTCCTGAAAGGATTTCCAAATCAACTACACCACCACTGAAAAGGAGTTACATTCTATTATGTTTGCATTAGGGAAGTTTTGGTCCATCCTCTTAGTATCCCTCATCACTATGTTAAATGACCATTCTACAATAAAATAGCACTTCCAAAAAAAATTTCTAAGGCTAGACTGATTAGGTGGGTCCTTCTCTTACAAGAATTTGACCACACAATCAAGGATTAAAAGGGTCTTTAAAATGTTACATTTGATCACCTCTCTAGGATGGAATTCAAAGACAACTCAAATCACATTTCTGTGTCTCATTCATTTACTGATGAACACCTAAACTCTGTGAGTGACTGACCTTGGTATGCTGACATAGCCAATTTCTTAGTTACAGGATTCATTCCAAAATTCTTAGGGACTGAAGCTCGAAGGAAATTTCTTTTTTATGTTAGAAATTATGTGTTTGATGATCCATACCTCTACATGTTCTTCCCAGACCAAGTCATTAGGAGGTGTGACCCATAATATGAACAAGATTCCATCCTTAAATTCTTTCATAGTGAGGCATGTGGAGGTCAATTTTCCACTAAGAAAACATATATTAAGATTCATCAGTGTGGTCTCTTCTGGACCACCCTATCAAGGGGCTTCTACACAAATTTTCAATGTTGTACTAGGTGTCAACATGTAGGGTCCATCTCTAAAAGGAATCAAATTCCTCTCACTCCCATCTTAGTGATTGAAATATTTGACTGTTGGGGAATCGATTTCATGGGACCCGTCCCAAACTCTTGGGTATACCACTACAAACTCTTAGCTATTGATTATGTATAAAAATGGGTTGAATCTATTCCCACCAGGTCTAATGACCACCATGTTGTGATCCGATTTCAGATAGAGCACATATTTTCTCGATTTGGAATTCCTAGGTCTATAATCAGTGACTGAGGAACCCATTTCTGCAACTATCCATTCTATTCACTCATGTCTAAGTATGGGATTTCCCACAAGGTTTCTATTGCATACCATCCTCAAACCAATGTTCAAGATGAGTTATAAAATAGGGAGATTAAGAATATTCGTGAAAAAAATGTCAACCCTTCTAGGAATGATTGGTCTGAGAAACTCACATATGCTCATTTGGCATATCGTACAACATAAAAAACCATCCTAGGAATGTCACCATATTGGTTGGTTTATGGAAAATCATTCCATTTACCTATTGAAATTGAGAATAAGGATTTTTTGGAAATTATGAATATAAATTATGAATTTTCATTGGCCAGAACAAAAAGTAAATTAGATCTCAATGAACTTGAGGAACTAAGGATGGAGGCTTATGAAAATTCAAGGATCAATAAATCTAGAGTTCAAGCCTACCAATCTAAGAATATCAATGTCAAACAATTTGAACCGGGGAAATTTGTTCTCTGGTATAGCTCAAAACTTTATTTACGCCTAGGAAAGTTAATGTCTAGATGGTTAGGTCCATTCATAGTGAATTATGTGTACCCCCATGGGGAAGTAGAGATTGAAGATCCCACTAGTGGTCACATTTTCAAAGTGAATGGTCAATGTTTAAAACCATTCATTGAATCATTAAATAAACATGAAAAACAGGTTGATTTGTCTAAGCCAACCTATGAACCAGAAAAAATTGATAGATTTAGGATCCATATCGGGCTAACGACATTAAAAAAAAGCGCTACACGGGAGGTGACCCATGGTTTTCATGTCGTCATTATTATTCAAATAATTTTAATTAATCTTTTTTATATTTAAAAATAATAATAAAAAAATTTACTATTTACCTATTATTTTATTATGACTATGGATGGGTATGAAAGTAGAGCACCATATTCATCCAAGTCACATGGTGTGATCCTTAAGTAATACCTTACCCAGAAATTTAAAAAGAAGACAATGTATCATCAGTTAATTTTATTTTTATGTCCATGTAAGTTAAAATAAAAATACAAAAAAAATATAAATAAAAAAAGGGACACATCATAGGTCATTGGTCAAACCCCGTCACAACCGGCGAAGCTGCGGGGAATCGAACCCCGGACCAAAGGGAGATAGGGGAGTGCACTTACCACTGACCTACGGCTTTTTTGGGCTTCTTTATTCTATAATATATATATATACATATATTTTACTTAATTTATTATATAAATAAATATATATATATATATAAATATATATACATATATATTATGTTCTATTTTTTTGTTTTCTTTTCAATAGGGAATTCTCATAGTGACATCGAGATCAAGGGATTAAAAGTGACCAGCATGAATTTCAACTTCAACCACCAGGTGACTTCATTCTATGATCCTTATATTCAATTTCATTTTTGAACTCTCATTCTCTACATATACCTCCTTCTAAATTTTATTTCGTTTAAACACTGGGGACAATGTTATTTTAAGATGGGGAGGGAGATAAAATAAAAAATGCTTTTGTGTCAAAACAAATGATAAATAATTTGAAAAAAAATGTGTGTAACTGGAAGGAAAAATTATTTTAACTTCGAACATGTTAATAAAAATTGCACACATTAATACTAGATATCAAATAATTTAACATTCCTCTATTTTGATTTCAATCCATGTATAATTTCATGATCATTGATTTAGGAAAGTGTGGCTGTCCAATGTGATATTTCTTCTCTCATATTTTCATCCAAATAAAAAAAGATTACAATGCATGTTCTTTGGATAGTGGGGTATTAGTTTTAGTTCATGGGGTCCCCAAAATAAATAGCATAGGTTTGGTTATCATTTTAGTTTTAATATGAAAGTTCATTAAAAAAAATTAAAATAAAATAATAAATTTGCACGTAGAGCAATGAAATTACCTAATACGTTGCTTTCGGCACTTGGGGATTGTGACTCTATAGTTTTCTGGCCCATATTAATTTTATCTCTATTTTTTCGTATTTCGATTTTTTTATTGTGTTAACTCATTATGATGCCTGAGTATGTGGTCTTCACATGGTGGCCTATGGTCTTTATGCCTGGGAGTCATCAGAAAAGCCTCTCTATAGGGGTTGACTCTTTTGAGTTAAATTTCAATTACCTTGGAAAAATTGAAAAAAAAACAATAAAAAGAAATTAAATACTCATCTTAATATTGAAATGTGATTTCACCTATCCCTTCCATAATTTCCCTCTTGAGTAAATATTAACCCCATGTCTAATGCGATGCACAACACATCATCACTCTTAATTGATATTGGATGAAATATGGAAATGAATTTGAACAAAATAATGGGATTGGGATTAGGATATTATTATGAAGATATAATCTATTAAAATATTTTTATGGGTTTAAAAATTTTTTGGTATAAGGGTTTTTGGTGATCATTGTGTATTAAAATGTTTTTGGAAAAGGGAATTTGAAATTCATATTGTTGAGATATATTTTTCTAAGGACTAGCAAAACTCAAGTTGGGGGGGTGTGAAAATCCACTAAAGGGTGATAATATTAATTGTTAATATATACAATATTAATGTGTTTTATTATTCCTAAAACCATTTTAGTGCATTTTAAACTTTGTACAATATTTCACATTATGATTGTAATTCCTTCTTAAAATGCACTATTATGTGGTACATTTTTTAACATCATTTAATGTTACCAATGATTTTGATTTTATTTTCATATTTAATTTTCAGGTTTCTAATAATATCGAGAACAATTCATACTTGTGGTTTGTGGGAATATTCACAATGGAAGACCACCAAATTGGGATTTCATGCAAACAATTCTCGGAAAGGCAGATTAGACACCATCACAATGATGAGCACGTGGGGCCCAAAATACAGGCCCAATGAAGGTGAAGTTTCTCTTAATGATATAAGATATATAGGGGGAAATATTATTCTTCACGAGTAAATGCTAATTAGGACTCCATAGTGGTTATTCAGGCGGACTAAGTTAAAGATAAAATTTTGGGTCCTATTCTGCGGTCCAGAACTACAACCCACCAGTTTACACATATCACGTTAACCATAAAATATTTTGGGTAGAAAAATTACAGGCGGATATGGGACATCTGGAGCTTCATTTTATTCTGCTATGTCCCACTCCAATTAGGCCATCTATAAGGCTATTCAGATGTGTAAGTTTGGTGGAACCATGTTGGCTTCCACCTCAGGTCAAGGGTGGAAAAGTCTCCTCTCCCTTAATTTCCACCACCCTAGGCCTACCATAATCAAGTGGAATCTTTTGTAATGTTGGAATCCCAACACAAGGATCAAAAAATTACTACTTAAGGTTGTGTTGGTTGAGGATTTAATGATCTTTAGTGTTTGGTTTCATTGTAGTGTTATGCTGCCGCTTTTGTGTTTGTAATCACATTTCTTTCTCATTTATGTTTTTTAATTCCCCTCATTTTATTAATAAATGTTCTTCCTTTACTTTTATTATATTATTATACATATCACTTTGATACCATTGGTTCATGGTGTGAATTTATACACAACATACTTGGTGATATTGATCACACAAAGGTGGAGTGATCAATTTTTGTTGCTTTTACATCTTCAATTCTACCCTCATAAGTCTACTCCCCACTTCCGTTGAAGACATGTCATCAATTGTGGGCTATATATTTTATGGTTTGATCCAAGGTAGTAGCAAGGGGATGATTTGGATGTTATTTATCACTCTATTAATGGCTAATAATTTCGTTTAAATGCGATTTTTATTTGATGATTTTAACACCTCTTCATCCTTATTGAATTTAAGGTCACACATTTCAAGTGCTAATACGAACCTTTACCTTGGAGTGCCCAAAACATTGATCCTTCATGTGTATAGGTGATTAGTATTAGGTTATGTAGGAACTAAACTAGTAAGTGATGATTTTTTTTATCTTTTTAAATGAACCCATCTCAAATATAAGAAATTGAAATCATTAATGAAAGAATTCATCCAATCCACCTCGTGCGATAACGTAGGATCAATTCATTACCTTAATTTGAATGAACATAAATTTTTTAGTGATACATTAAACCAATCTAAAATAATCCCATATTTTCCACTTCATAGAAAATAACAGTCTTTAAAATTTTCGTGTCTATAGGATACTTTTTAGGTCTCTAAGGATTCGACAACCCAAACTAGGCTACAAGGACCATTCTACCTTTTTCTCTTGGGTAAATTTGAGCATGAATCAAATTTTGGAACCATTGGTGGGAACCCAAGTAATTAATCTCAACACCCATTCTACTCTCCCACATTTCTTCTATTCTCACCCAAGATATCTTATCTTGTCCCTCTCTCGTTTTTTTCTTTTGGCGTATGTCCTCCTACACTCGTGATCAATCAGACCGACTAGTTAGGGTGGATTGTCCTGGGGTTGTGGACTCAAGTACACCAAGTGAACTCTTTCCATCAGATACTAATATTCCGAATACTCCAGAGTAAAAAATTGAGCCTATTTCAATGGATGGTATTCAATGAAAACAACTCACAAACCCAGGTGGAAACCAAAATGGGAATCCAAATGAGGCATCCCCAAACATGGGGAATGTAGTCGATCAAACCATGAATGACCACCTCACACCTTCCTCGAAAAATGACCCCTCATGCATTAGACAAAATTACCTAGGAGAATCTAACTAAATCTTTAAAACCCATGTCCTAAACCACCTTCCCACATTCCATGGAATGGAGTCTGAGATTCCCTACCTTCACATTAAAGTGTTCAATGACATTGTAGAAACACAGTGTCCCCCACATCAACTAGAATCAGCTAAGATGATTCTATTTCATTTTTCTTTAATGTATTGAGCTAAAAATTGGCTACACAATTTGAGACCATTATCCATCAACTATTGGGACCAACTTCAAAGATAATTCTATAAAAATACTTTCCCATCACAAAACAATTGCACTTAAAAAGAGCTTCCAAAACATTTTTGAAAAAGAGGGAGGGTCATTCTACGAAACATGGGAAAGGTTCAAAGACACTCTAAATATAGTTCCACACCATGGTTTTTCTATTCTAGAACATGTGATAATCTCCTATAAAGGTTTGGATCTGGGGAACGAACAATTCATTGACATGATGTGTAATGGAACCTTTAAAAACAAAGCCCCAAATGATGCTTATGATTATCTAGAAAGCCTTTTTGAACAAAACCAAACATGGGGAACTTCACGTTACTCTGAAAATACACAAAGAAATACCGTAATTCATACACATAGAGAAGAGTGAATCCATAGGGCTAAAATCGCAGCACTCACTAGGAAGGTGGAAGAGATAGACCTTAGGAAAGTCCATGAAATCCAAACTGTAGACCCTGTTTGCAAAATTTGTGAAAAATATGACCATAAGACAGACAACTTCCCAACCATTCCATCCATAAAGGATGTTATTTTAGGATGACCTCCAGTGGAAGTAAATTCCTTGAACTTTAAAAATACTTAATACCAAAACACTTTCAACCCATGGTATAACAACTAACTAGGCTTTTGCTGGAAAGATAACCAGTAACCAAGCCAACCACATGGACAAAATCCTCACCCCCATCGGAACTACCAATCCCATAACTAGTTCCAAACCCAACATATCCAATACCAACAGACACCAGTCCATTTCCAACAAACCATCCCTCCTCCAAAATATCCCCCAGGGATAAACCAATGTTCTCAAGCACCAACCCAAACTGTTCCTCAAAGCCTACTAGAACAACTGTTCAAACAAATGGAAAGGATGAACTCAGAAGTATCTTCCCTAAAACAAGAACTTAAAACCATCAAAACATGATAGGCACCCATGAATACTCAGGAAATACCATCCTCAACATTAAGGGGAGATTCAAGTTACACTCAAAAATCTCATGAACAACTAAAGGTTGTGACTATTTTAAGAAGTGGGAAATCAATTGAGAAACCTGAACAACTAATTTAGAACCCATTTGAAGATTCAAACATGGATGAATATTAAAATGAACCAAAAGATCAAACATAGGAATCAAATTTCAATGTGAAGAAACAACTCTTTAACAAACAACACCACAAAATGCACCATTTCCTCAACACATGAGGGGGAAAACCAAACCTGAATTGAGTGAAACATTGAGGGAAATCTTCTCAAAGTAAAGTTGAACAATCCCCTAATCGATGAATTCCAAACCATACTTGCATAATAAATGTACCTTAAGTACTAGTGCACTTTTAAAAAAATTACACATAAAAACCAAGTCCTTTTGGCTTCTATTGTGAGTACCACCATTCAAGGGACCATCCCTCCAAAGCTAAAAGTCCCGGGTTTCCCTTACATCAATGTTGAACAAAGAGAGAGAAATGTTTTCATGGCCTTGTGTGACCTAGGTTCTAGTGTCAATAACATTAACTATTCTGTGGACTGCCAGTTAGGCCTAGAAGAGCTCCAACCCACATATGTCACACTTCAACTTGCAGATCGTAGAACTAGGGTTCCAAAGGGTATTTTAATGGAAGTTCTGGTAATGGTTGAAAACTTCATCTACCCTGATGACTTCATTTTCCTTAGAAACCATCCGAACCTAGGAAATAAGGAACAAACCCCAATCATCCTTGGTCATCCCTTCCTTGCATCAATCAACTCGTTTATCTGAGTCCGAAATGGGAACATGACCATAACCTTTGGAAACATGAGTATAGACTTGAACATCTATAATGCAAGCTCATAAATAGGGGATGATGAGTACATTCATGATGTAAACATGATATGATGCTTTGATAATGAATCTATAGAACATCATGGAATATATGATGGATGTTTAAGTCAATATGAGATTGATTTACTTTGTTCACATGAAGGAAGTTTATCTCCTTGGCTTGAATCATTTATAAATTTCTCTTATGATGATGTCTTAGGTCCAAAAATCAGTGAAACCATTCAAGAAACCACTTTCATAGAGACCACTCCAACTTCCTTCCCTAAATTTGATCAAGACAATCTAGTAGCGGAACTTTATATATGTGGGGAATCAATCCTATCAAAAACTCTAGGAATCAAAATTTATCTTAATACAATGTCCCAGTCTTCTACTGAAATTCTATACCAACCTGATATTGAATTGAAGGAACTTCCCACTGCACTCAAGTATGCCTTCTTAGGGAACAATAAAACACATCCTAGTGTCATTTCTTTTTCACCTGAAGCCAATAATGAGAGGATGATTCTAGATATCCTTAGGAAACATTATAAACCATTGGTTAGACCTTGTCTAATATTACTGGTATTATCCCACTTATTGTGACTCAAAGGATTGTTCTAGAATTTGATTCAAATCAATGTCTTCAACCTCAACAGTGACTCCATCCTAATCTCATGGAATTTTTGAGAAAACAACTTTTGAAACTGTTAATAGATGGTGTGATATATCCCATAGCTGAGAGTGAGTGGGTCAGCCTAATCCAATTGGTTACCAAGATGGCAGGAATCATAGTGATAACCAACATGGATAGAGAGATTCTACTAAATCGGGTGAGTAGTGGATGGAGGGTCTACATTGACTATAAGAAGCTAAACTAATTCACCAAGATGGACCATTTCCCCTTACCATTCATTGTACAATTCTTTAATAGGGTAGCAGGTCATTCCTTTTTCTGTTTCTTAGATGGGTACTCAGGGTATAATCAAATTGAGGTATCCCTAAAGGATCAAGGGAAGACTACATTCACTTGTCCATTCGGTACCTTTTCATTCAAACGCATGCCCTTCGGGTTATGCAATACCCCTGGAACATTACACCGGTACATGATGGAAATATTCTCAGACATGGTAAGTGATTTTATTGAGGTCCTCATGAATGAATTCTCTATGAATGGGGATACATTTGAGGATGTCCGAGGAAAGTGGAGAGTTTCTTGTCAAGATGTGAAGAAAAGAATCTGGTCTGAAACTGTGAAAAATGTCATTTCATGGTTAAATATTGACTAGTTCTAGGCCATCTGGTCCCAGGTAGGGGGATTGAAGTTGATAAATCCAAGGTTTAAATCATACGTCACCTTACATCACACAAAACAGTCAAGGAATTGAGGTATTTCATAGGAAATGATGGTTTCTATAGAAGATTCATCAATGAATTTTGTTCAATCTCTCATCCCCTTTATGTTCTCTTAGTGAATGATTCTCCATTTGTATGGACAGAATGCTTTGAAGGTTCATTATCAACACTCAAATCCTCTCTCACTGCTCCTCCAATTATGAAATATCTAAAATGGATCCTTCCTTTCGAACTTATGTGTGATTCGATTGACTTTGATGGAGGAGTTGTGTTAGGATAACGTTGTGATAAACTTTATTATGTTATTGCTTATGAAATTAAATCCTAAAATAATTCCCAAATAAACTAAACCAACACTTAAATGGATTTACATGATATTTTGTTTTTTATTATATAATTTTAGGTCCTACCTCTTAGGATACCTCATTACTGTGTTCACTGACCATTCTGCACTGGAATACCTCTTCCAAAAAAAAGATGCTAAAGATAGTCTGATTATGTGGGTACATCTCTTACAAGAATTTGACCTCACAATCAATTATTAAAAGGGTTTGAAAATGTTTTAGTTTATCACCTCTATAGGATGGAATTCTAAGACATCTCAAATAACCTTTCTGTGTTTGATTCATTTCATGATGAATACCTATACTCTGTGAGTGACTGACCTTGGTATGTTGACATAACTGATTTCTTATTTATGTGAGTCATTACAAAATTATTAGGGACTCAATCTTGAAGGAAATTTCTTTTTGATGTTAGAAACTATGTGTTTGATAATCCATAACTCTATAAGTTCTGCCCTGACCAAGTCATTAGGATGTGTTTCCCAGAATCTGAACAAGAGTCCATCCTTAAATTTTGTCATAGTGAGGCATATGGAGGTTACTTTTCCTCTAAGAAAACATCTTCTATGATTATTCAGTGTGGTCACTTCTGCCCCCCCTTCAAGGGACTCATACACATTTTTTCAAAGCTCTTCTTGGTGTCAACAAGTAGGGTCCATCACCAAAAGAAATCAAATGCCACTCAATCCAATCTTAGTGATTGAAATATTTGACTTCTGGGGAATCGATTTCATGGGTCCCTTAACAAACTCTAGGGGATACTTCTACATCCTCTTAGCTATTGATTATGTCTCAAAATGGGTTAATCCCATTCCCACCAAGTCTAATGACAACCATGTTGTGATCTGATTTCTGAAAGAGCTCATATTTTATCGATTTGGAATTCCTAGGGCTATAATTAGTGACCGAGGAACCCATTTCTGCAATAGTACATTCTCTTAACTCATGTATAATTATGGGATTTCTCACAAGGATTCCACTACGTACCTTCCTCAAACCAATGGTCAAGCTGAGTTAGAAAATATGGAGATTAAGAATATTCTAGAAAAACCATCAACCCTTCTAGGAAATATTGGACTGAGAAACACTTGGATGCCTATTGGGCATATCGTACAACATAGAAAACCATCCTAAGAATGTCACCATATAGGTTGGTTTATGGAAAAGCATGCCATTTACCTATTCAAATAGATCATAAGTATTTTGGGGAAATTAAGAAAATAAATTATGGCCTTTCATTGGCTGGAACAAAAAAGAAATTAGATCTCAATGAACATGTGGAACTAAGGATTGAGGCTTGTAAAATTAAAAGGATCGATAAATCTAGAGTTCAAGCTTACAAATATAGGAATATAAATGTCAAACATATTGAACTGGGTAAATTTGTTCTCTTGTATAGCTCAAAACATCATTTACTCCCAGGAAATTTATGTTCTAGATGGTCAAGTACTTTCATAGAGCATCATGTGTACCCCCATGGGGTAGTATAGATTCAACATCCCACTAGTGGTCACGTTTTCAAGGTCAATGTTCAAAGGCTACAACCATTCATTGAATCATTCATTAAACAATAAACACGGGTTGAGTTAACCAATCCAACCTATGAACTAGAAAAAAATTGATATATTTAGGATCCATGTCGGGCTAACGACATTAAACAAATCTGCTGCACGGGAGGCAACCCGTGGTTTTCATTATATCTTTAATTTTAAAATAGGATTAATTACACATTTTTATATTTAAAAAAAATAAAAAATTAACTATTGTCATGTTTCTATACTATGAGTATGGATGGGTATGATAGGGGAGCACCATATTAATCAATGTCACGTGGTGTGTTCTTTGAGTAATGCCTTACACAAAAATTTAAAAATAACACAACGTATCATCAGTTCATTTTATTTTTATGTGTTTTTAAGTTAAAATAAAATTACAAAAAAAATATAAACAAAAAAGGGACATGTCATAGGTCATGGGTCAAACCCCGTCACACCGGTGAAGACGTGGGGAATCGAACCTGGGAAAAAAGGGAGACAGGGGCGCGTGCTTACCACATAACTATGCCTTTTTGTGCTTACTTACTCTATAATTTATATATACACATATATTTTAATTTATTTAATATATATATATATATATAGTTTTTTTGTTTTTTTTGTTTGTTTTTATTTCACTAGTGAATTCTCAGAGTGACATCGAGATCATGGGATTAAAATGGACCAGCAAGAATTTCAACTTCAACCACCAGGTGACTTCATTCCGTGATCCTCATTTTCAATTTCCTATTTTAACTCTCATTCTCTACCTCTACCACCTTATAAATTTTATTTACTCTAAATATTGGAGACAATGTTATTTTATGTTGGGGGGTGAGATTAAATAAAAAAATGCTTTTGTGTCTAAAAAATGATGAATGATTTGAAAAAAATGTGTTTACGTAGAAGGAAAAATTCCTATAACTTTGAACATTGTAATACACATTGCACACTTTAAAACTAAATATCAAATAATTTATCATTCCCCAATTATGATTTTAATCATAGTATAATTTCATGGGAATTGATTTTAGAAAGTGTGGCTGTCCAATTTCATATTTCATCACTCATATTTTTATCCAAATAATTAAATATCACAATGCACATCCTTTGGATAGTGGGGTATTAGTTTTAGTTCATTGGGTCCCCCAAATAAATAGCATAGGTTTGGTGATCATTTTAGTTTTAATATGAGTATTCAATAAAATAAATTTAAAAAACAATAAATTTTCACCTAGAGTAATGAAATAACCTAATGTGTGGATTTTGGCAGTTGGGGATCGTGAATCCATAGATATGTAGCCTAGAGTTAGTAATTTTATCACTATTTTTGGTATTTTGAATTTTTTTGATTTAGTTATCTCTAGATGATTACTGAGTATGTGGGATTCACTTGGTGCCCTATGGTCTTTGAACGTGGGAGTGATCAGAAAAGTCTCACTATAGAAGTTGTCTCTTTTGAGTGAAATTTCAATTACCACCACAAAATTGCAAAAAAAAAACAAAAAAAAAATATACAAAAAAAATTTAATACTCATCTTAATATTGAAATGTGATTCCACCTAGTGCTTCCATCATTTTCCTCTTGAATAAAGATGAACCCCTATGTCTAAGGTGATGCACAACACATCATCACTTTTAATTGATATTGGATGAAATATGGCGATGAATTTGAACAAAATAATGGTATTGGGATTGGGATCTAATTATGAAACTATCATCTATTAAAATATTTTTATGGGATTCAAAAGTTTTTGGAATAAGGGTTTTTGGTGATCATTGTGTATTAAAATGTTTTTGAAAAGGGGAATTTGAATTTCATATTGTTGAGATATATTTTGCTCGGGACAAGAAAAACCCATGTTGGGGGGGAGTGATTAGCCAATTAATGAGAATAATATTAATATTTAATATATATAATATTCATTTTCTTTATTATTCATAAACACCATTTTAGTTCATTTTACACTTTGAACATCATTTCTTATTATGATTGTAATTCCTTCTTAAAATGAACTATTATGTAGTACATTTTTTAATATCATTTATTGTACCCAATGATCTTGATTTTGTTTTAATATTTAATTTTCAGGTTTCTAATTATATTGGTAACAATTCATACTAGGGGTGTGTTGGAAGATTATCATTGGAATACAACTAAAATGGGATTTCCTGAAAACAATTCTAGAGAAGGTAGATTGGATACTAGCCTATTGATGAGCATGTGCGGCCCAAAATATAGGCCCAACGAAGTCAAACATTCATATGATGTTTGAATATATATATAGGAACATATCATGCTTTAGTATACAAGGATAACTCGGCCTCCATGGTGGTTATTCAGGTGGTCCAAGTTGATGATAAAATTCTTGGGCCGGAATATGTGTCCCAGAACAGGATCCCATCATTTTAAATATATCTTTTTATCAATAAACTATTTTGGGATGAAACTTTACCAAAGGATAGGGGGTATATCTGGGGATTCATTTTATTCTACTATGGAAAAATCCAATTCATCCATCTAAAAGGTAATTCAGACACATATGTTTGGTGGATCCAAGTTGCTTTCCACCTCAGGTCATGGGTGGAAAGGTATCTTCTCCATTACTTTACACCACCCTAGGCCAATCATACTCAAGTTGAATCTTTTTTACTATGGTAGCTAGACCCCAGGATCCCTAAATGACTACTGAAGTATGTGGTGGTGGAGGATTTAATGATATTTAGTGCTTGTTTTCATTGTAGTGTTATGCACCTGCTTTGTGTTTGTAATCACATTTCTTTCTCTTGTAACTTGTTTAATTCACCTTATTTTCTTAATAAAAGTTCTTCATTTACTCATATTATGTTATTCTAAAAATCACATTGATACCATTGGTTCATGGTGTTAATTTATTCACACCTTACTTTGTGATATTTATCACACCACGGTGGAGTGATCGATTTATTTGTTGCTTTTACCTCTTCAATTCCACCCTCGTAGATCTACTTCACGCATCCGTTGAAGACATACCATCAATGGAGGGCTAAATATATTATGGGTTTACCCAAGGGAGTAGAAAGGGGATGTATTGGATTGTTATTTCTCACTCCATTAAGGTCTAATCATATCTTTTGAATGAGATTTTTATTTCATTATTTTAACACCTCTTCGTACTTATTGAAGTTAAGGTCACACATTTCAAGTGCTAATATGAACCTTTAACATGGAGTGCCCAACACATTGATCCTTAAAGTTTATATTTGATTAGTATAAGGTTTTTAGGCATTAAACCAGCAAGTGATGATTTTTTTTGATCTTATTAAATGAAACCATCTCAAATATAAGAAATTTAAATCATTAAAGAAGGAATTCATCCAACCCACATTGAGCGATAACCTAGGATAAACTCATTACCATAATTTTAATTAACTTAAATCTGCTAGTGATCCCTTAAACCCATCTAAAATTAAACCATTTTGGCCACTTCATATCCAAAAACATTCCTTAGAATGTGTGTGTCTATAGAATACTTCTTAGGTCTCTAAGGATTCGACCACCCAAGCTAGACTACAACGACCGTTCAACCTTCTTCTATTGGGGAATGTTTGAGCGTGAATAAGGATTGTCATCTGATAAATAGAATAAATTGAAAAATAGTTACTTTGATTAAATTAGGAGTAGGAATACTTAATGTAATATGAATATAGTGGAGGGGCATGAGTTGTGAAATCGTAAACATGGACTTCTTGGACAAAACATATGATCATGAGACATAATTTAGAAAATTTATTTGATGTTATAATACTCAAGAAGAAAACATATTTGATATATACCAAAATAAAAAGGAGGGGTTATAAACTCTTTCCATAATATTGTGGAGGTTCAAAAATCTCATTAATTCAATCATATTCATTCTGATATTTTTTGGAATACTAAAACAAATAAAAAAAGGATTTCTTTATTTTTATCTATTTTTTGATAAAAAAACATATATATAATTTAATATAATAATTAAATATTAATAAAAGGACTTTATTGTACCACCCCATGATTTCATAGTATGTTATTTCTTCAATATAATTCAATAACTTGCACTACATGCAACACTGAGTTCAAGAGCACCATGACTTACCAAACTAGCCGTTCAAAAGCGGATATGAATACTATTAACTGAATTTTGAACGTTATATAATCCTTATAATTTTAGAACCCATATTATGAGTTTCTTAGACATAATTTAACAACAAATTCACTTTTTTAGATAAAGGAAGTATTTTTCAGAAAATGCAATTTTTACCGCCTTTTAAGGGAGAACCATTTTTAAATCCAATATTTGACACTTTTATAAATTCAATTTGACAGAATAAACTTCTTATATAGAATCGAGAGATAAAAATCTAGTTTTGATAAATTTTTTGTCTTCTTCTGATAACTTTCATATTTTGGTGAATGGTGAAAAATACAAACTTTTAATTAAAAACTACTTTGTTAATAAAAATAATTTATATTGTTAAATTATACATTTAAATGGTTTTTAAGTATAAATAGATTATACATTTACCATTAAATCCAATTTTGGTTATTTGAATTAATTTTACATTGAAATTGGACATAAACAAGTGTCAATATTTTGATAGTTATTATTTCTTAAAAGCACACTATTTGTTTTTACAATGGAAATTGATTTTAAATTAATTAATTCAACTTTTATGTTTAGAATTTGGTTAAATTGACATCATTTTTTAATTTGTAATATCAAATTTATCTTAGGCTGAATTTTTGGTATTTTTCTGAAAAACATAAATTTTTGATGAATAGTGAAACTACTTAGTAGTAGTTAAAAAAACTGAATTTTTCATTAAAATGAATTTTATCACTTCTGTGAATTGAATTTACAAAATCTGACATACATGGTTGTTATTAGTTAGTAAAATGTGGTTCAATAAGATTAAATAATTTTTGGTGAATAGTAACATTGGACTTTTATTTACCGTAGTTAATGGTAAATATGGTAATTAAGGGTAAAAAGAATATTATAATAATTCAAAATTACCTTAACACTTGTACAAACCTTATTTTTTGAGTCATGAACGACCATGGGCATTTTATGGTCGATTTTGGGACCCCATTGAGCCACATTGGAGTGATAATGACAATTTAGATTAATTAACATAAAGGAAAAAATGACATAAACAAAACTCTTTTAGTAAATCTATTTTTATATGGTGTTATGTAAGTCATTTTTTCGACTATTAATATTCCTTAGAAATATTAAATTATTTCCTACAAGATATTATTTTTTTATAATTTTTAGACATCGAATATATTAAATTATTTATGACACAATAATGATGCAGTATTTACCTCATTAATAAATGATTTAAATAAATAAGATTATATTGACTAAACTATTATCCAAAACCAGTCGAATTCCTATTTTATGATTTTATTTCGACAAAAAGTCATCTTATCTTCGACTAAAATGATTTTTGGACTTTTAGAAACCGAATATCATTATATAATAAAATAACATTTTCACACTTTCCTAAAGATCCCCTCCCCCCATATAAAATTTACCACTTCTAACCAATTCCACATAACTATCAAGCCATTTTTCTCGTCCAACCACTCAAACATTAATCTCCATACTTTCCTCTCCTCCTCCTAGTAGCCTTACCTTAGGCAAAAGGCACTTCATGAAGTCCTTTGGTTCAAACCAAAGAGAGTTACCCAAATTAAAGGTAACAGTTTCTCTTAAATTCTTTTGTTTTATTTTGCTTCAACAACCCCTAAAATATTTTTGATTCCTTTATTTTGTAACAACATATCATAACGTCATTATAATATAATGTCGTTATGATAAGTATTATAGAAACACTTACGCACACCTCAATCTAATGGGTGAAGAACATAATGTCTCTGTGGATGGAAAACTAACGCCTCATTAAACAAAGATTGTTCAATTACCACCTACCACATCTCATGGTGGCCATTATGATGGATATTTATTTATAGATGCTATATATTATGTATAGTTTTTATTCATGCTTCTTTATTTTTCATTTATATCATACCATAATGGATTCCATTATGGGTAAATGCAAAAAATTTCATTTGAGGAACTACAGACTACCGCCCCCACTAAGTGATATGACTCGTTAATACCATATGTGAGACATATAAAGGATGGTGTTAATGATATTATATATGATATTATAATGGAATTATAATATACTTATGTATCATTATGTTTTAATTCCATTAAAATAAGAAATATAAATGAAATTAGTGTTAATGCGTACGTACAGCTTGCTGTCTCCATGAATGGTGCATGTCATTTCTTACCCCAAAATGATATGTACTGTTATAAATACATGTATATACTGGATATATATGATATATATATGATATCTAAATCATGAATATTATTCCAAATATAATGAAATTTTGACCATGTGAACAAATTGTAACTCTATGGTGTTTATTTTTCACTCAAGTGCCAAATATCGACAAAATGAACCTTGTTAACTTAAATGATTACATAATGTTTATATCATGGTAATAAGTGATATAAAAGAAATAATAAACATGGAAAAGGTTATCAAGAAAGTATAAATTAACTTTATTTTATAATTTAGTATATTAAAGAACAAATGGGTCAAGTCGGACACGAGGTTAGGGGTTTTCATCTCACTCTTTATTCCTGTGAGATTCATGATATATTGACACTATTACCTTTTGTGTTGTGTATGTAATTCCCATAATTGTATTCTTTTTGTAATATAATTCAATTTATGTGTATTAACATATTTATTGAATGATACTTCTTTCATGGGGTTTATGATTCGTAAGTTACCAAATTGGTAAGGGTTTATTCCACAATCTCATTATTATCTGAGATGGTTTATTTGTAAGTATTTACTGGGACATTTTTAACATCCATGTCCATTTTCATAAAAACAATTTTAAAATTAATATTTTAATTATTTTTGAAAAGTAATATTTATCAAGATCAGAATTTTATATGTCTTAAAGATTTATCTTTCTAAACCTTTTTAATTAATGTCATTGTTTTCAAAATGATTTTTTGGATTTATTTAAATGGAAATGAATGTTTTGAAATGATAATTATTTTCAAAAGTTTCCAAGTGGTATGGGACACTTTGATTAAAAAATCTCTTATAAATTACTTCCTTTATAAATGTGTGACTTTTAAATGATTTTACAAAAAAGCAATTTCTCTCAAAAAGTTTTACTCGCCATTTTCAACTATGTCTGCATCCTTTACTAGATATTATTTTTGATTGAGGTTGATTTATTATAACACAATCTTCAATGTTGTATTGAATGAGTTATGATATGCTTGACTGTGGATGTTCTTTTTTATACCATTCATGTTTTATGGTTAATTTATTGACATTTCTTATGCTATATTTAATATAAATGTTTATGTTATGTTTCAACTATTCATATGAGAAATGCAGTGGACTTAGTAAGTAACAGATGGAGCCTGCTATAGCTCCTCGATGCATCGGTTGTTCTCATGAGACAAACAAGTTTCTTGGAACAAGTCTCTGACAAAAATTTTATTTGTAGTCTTGGAACGAGGCCTTGAATATTTGGTAATGATGTCCGGTGTTAGGAATTCCCTCATTATGAAATTAGTTATTACATGTGATTATTCGACTAGTATAATATCCATGAGCCTATTAATATGGTAATGTTTGATTTATTTTTCCATATTATGTTCAAGTTTATGTTTAAAAAGGCTGTTGTTTTTATTAAAAATTTACACTAAAAGTTTATAGCTTTCACTAAATTATTTACCCTTATTGAGAATCTGATCACACCCCTTTCTTATGTTTTATTTTCCCTGGATTCCAAGAAGTGTATTATGATTGATAATCAGGGATAATATTGGGGATTAATGGAACTCTCAAAGGATCATTTATGATGTGTTTTATTTTTTAATGTTTAATGTAATGTTAATGTATGTAATTTATTTTCCAATACTACTAAACGGATCGGTCCTTCGGGACTTGATTCCTTGTAATGATGCCAATGTATTAAAATAATACACTGACTCTAGGTAACTCGGGCCGGGGAGTTACAATTGTTATAAGAGGAACTTTATAAATAACCTTGTAATCTATATTTAGATAAAATTTAATTACAACATATAGCCCTAACATAGACATTGAGGATTAGTATAGAAGAACTTCCTAGAATTTTGGTAATATAGAGATTTTGTGAGTTTTCAATGTAAATACATCCCTGTCTGGATAACAGCAAGTAGAGGCGGCTCTGGAATAGATGTACCTAGGGGTAAATGTTGAAAACACGGCTTTGAGTTACACTCGAATGGGAAGTGTTGCATGACAACAGACCTTTCTGCATTCTTGGTTACGATACTCCCAAGGGATATGCTTAGGATAATTCTCATTTTCTTTACAAATTATTATGAAGGGTTTATGAGTATATACATCCTCAAAGAATTTTTTTTGATGATTATAGTTTATATTCATAAACTATTAAATTTATGTTAAGTGTTTTACAAGTTTGGAATTATGTATTTCAATTTGTAAACTTATCTAGTTTAGGCCATTGTATAGAAATGGTGCCCAATAGAGAGAATGCGAACTCCAACAATAAGTATGATCCAAAGAGTAAGAAGGATCATATCTGTCACTGTATTAAGCAATCAATTATAAGGGGAATAGTCTCCCATGTATTCTCAACATATAAAGAAATAATATCATGTGTTAATAAGATATGTAAATAATTCTACGAGTCTTTTGGCTATGAAGGGAAGAAAGATAAGGAATGGATGGAAGAGAAAAAGATGGATAATGGGAAGAGGGAAAAGAAGGATTTTCCCATTTGTGATAACTATGGAAAGAATAACATTGGTAAATGATTTAAGGGAATGCTAGTTTGTTATACGTTTAGAGAAAATGGACACCAAGTATGTGATTGAAAAGGTAAGAAAAAAGTATCTAACGTGCAATGCTTCATCTGCAAGGAGTTGGGACACTACGCGAATCGATGTCCAAATCACTAGAGTATACCCCAAATGCTACTATTGGATAATAATAAAGTTATCATACTACCAAAGATGAATAGAAATGAATATATTTATTTATTTGTTATTAAAGTATTGTGTCATTTGATTAATGTATTAATGATGTACATGTTTTAAGAATTATAGAGTATATAAGGATTGTACTGTTGTACTATTTCATTAAGGACTTGAGATTGTGTGGAACAAAGAAAAGTGACTCAATTACAGGTTAAATTTTTGGAAAATATATGGTTGAGGGAATGATAAAACATAATATGGTTCTGATATCGAGGTAGTGATTTTGGAATAAGAGATGGTTGATTTGGATATATTATATTGTATATTCTTGACATCCTTGGAACTGATTAATAGTTTTTTTATTTCATTATTGTTGGAATATTCAATAATTTTGAATATAAGGAATATATACAGTATTATATAAAGGATAATGGGGTATGAATATAATCAATAAGGTTTTATGGTAATTTAGGGTGTTACCATGTTTTAAAATAATACAGGATGGAGGTGTTCAAATGTTATTATGTGGAAGAAAGGAACTTCATTGCATTCAAATTCCTTATAAATTTTGGACTGTGAGTTTGGATAGATTTATTTTGGATAATTTTAATGGTTGTAATGGATTAAGATACTATTTTTAAGGTTATTTTTGGATTTTTATAAAAAGGACAACACACAAAAAGTGTGACAATGTGTCACATCGGACAAAGATGTGGGAATCAAACCCAAAACCATAGTGCGATTGGGATTTATTACCTACCACTAGACTACGTGACATCCTTGGATAGTATAATTAAGTTTATTTTTTTAAAAGGGTTTGATAGTTTGATTATAAATTCAATTTTTGGAACCTTATACGAATAGGATAAATAGAATATTTTTTTAAATTTTTATAATCGTTTAGAGGTAAAGATGAGTTTGTGGTAGAAATTAGTTAAAGGATGGAACTCTACTTGTTATGTATATAATTTTTCATCTCTTATTCTATGATGAAATTAATTCTTAAGCTTTAGGTAAGGGATATTAAAACTAAAAATGTTTTATCCTAATACATTATGTTATTTTGAACCGATGATATTTTAAATCATCAGAGATTGATGGATTTGAGGCCCTAAATTCTACAATTGATTGTGATTGATGACCTCAATCACACCCTATAAATATTTACGTTTTCCCTCTAATTCTGTGTGTCTAATTTCGACCAATGTTCTCCTAATTTAGATCATAATTTGGTGGTGAATTTTTCATTCCCCTTTTCCTCTTATTAAGACTAAATTTTATAAACCCAATTTTCGAAGAGGGTTTTCCCAAAAAAGTATTTTCTATTTTCAACCGTTTATTTTCGAAGAAAAATTTCAAATTGTGAGGATTCAATTTATTAAAGGAGGGAATAATGTAACACCCCAAGATTTCATAGTACGTTATTTCTTCAATGTAATTCAATAACTTTCCCTACACGCAACACTGAGTTCAAACGCACCACGACTTACCAAACTAGCCGTTCAAAATCGGTTATGAATGCTATTAACTGAATTAGTAACTCTATATAATCCTTATTATTTTAGATCCCATATTTTGAGTTTATTAGACATAATTTAAGAACAAATTCAATTTTTTAGATAAAGGCAGTATTTTTCAGAAAATAAAATTTTACCTCCTTTTAAGGGAAACCCCTTTGTAAATAAAATATTTGACACTTATATATATTCAATTTGAAAAAATAAACTTTTTTTAGAATCAGGAGATAATAATTTATTTTTGATAAATTTTTGGTATTCTTCTGATAACTTCAATATTTTGGTGAATGGTGACAAATACTAAATTTTATTTAGAAACAAAATTTTTAATCAAAGTAATATATAGTGTTAAATTATACAATTTAATTGTTTGGAAGTATAAATAGATTATATTTTTACCATTAAATCCAATTTTGGTAATTTTAATTAATTTGACATTGAAATTTGACATAAACATGTGTCAATCTTTTGATAGTTATTGTTTCTTTAAAACACGCTATTTGTTTTAACAACATGAATTAATTTTAAATTAATTAATGCAACTTATATGTTTAGAATTTGGTAAAATAGAAAAAATTTATGAATTTTTAATATCAAATATATCTTAGGCAGAAGTTTTGGTACTTTTCAGAAAAACATCATTTTTTTATGAATAGTGAAACCACTTAGTAGTAGTTAAAAAATATATTTTTCATTTAAATGAATTTTACCACTTCATTGAATTGAATTTCAAAAATCTGAAATACATGGTTGTTAATAGTTATTAATATATGGTTCAATAAGATGAAAATAATTTTTGGTGAAGAGTAACTTTTGACTTTTATTTACCACAGTTAAAGGTAAATAAGGTAACTCAAGGTAAAAAGAATATTATAATAATTCAAAATTACCTTAACACTTGTCCAAACATTATTGGATGAGTCATTAACGAGCATTGTCATATTTGGTCAATTTTGGGACCCAATTTATCCACTTGGAAGTGATAATGACAATTTATATTAGTTAACTTAAAGTAAAGGCAAAAATGACATAAACAAAACTATTTTAGTTAATTAATTTTCATATGGGGTTATATAAGTCATTTTTTAGACTATAAATATTATTCAGAAAGATAAAACTATTTCCTACATGATTGAATTTTTTATAATTTTTATACATCTAATAAATTAAATTATTTAGGACACAATAATGATGCAGTATTTAACTTATTAATAAATGGTTTAAATAAATATGATTATAATGATTAAAATATTATCCAAAACCTATCCAATTACTATTGAATTATTTGATTTCTACCATGAATAATCTTATTTTCTAATATAATGATTTTTGGACATTTAAAAATCGAATATCATTATATAATAAATTAATATTTTCACACATTCCTAAAAAGACACTCCTCCCCCTTATAAAAGGAGACAACTTCTAAACAATTCATCATACCTCCCAGGCCATTTGACTCGTCCAAACTCTGAAGAATTAATCTCCCTAAATTTCTCTCCTCTTCCCAGATGCCTTACCTTAGGCATAAGGCACTTCTAGAAGTCCTTTGGTTAAAACCAAAGAGAGTTACACAAATTAAAGGAAACATTTTCTCTTAAATTATTTTGTTTTATTTTATTTTATTTTTCTTCTAAAACCAATAAAATTTTCTTATTCCTTTATTTTATAACAAAAAAAGTATCCTAAATATAATAGTATGTTTTAATATATGTATCTATGCTACACTTACACACACATCCATCTAATGGGTGAAAAACATACTGATTCTGTGGATGGAAAACCAACGCCTCACGAAACGATGATTGTTCAATTAACTCATACCGCCTCTCATGGTGGACATTATGATGGAAATATATTTATATATGATATATATTATGTTTATGTTTTTTTCATGCTTCATTATTTTTATTTTATATCATACCTTAACGGTTTCCATTATGTGTAAACACGATAATTTCATTTGAGGAAGTGCGGACTACCGCCCCCTCAAAGTGATATGACTCATTAATACCATATGTGGGATGTATAAAGGATTTTGTTAATGATTTTATATATGATATTATACTATAATTATAATATAACTATTTAAAACTATGTTTTAATTCCATTAAAATAATAAATATAAATGAAATTAGCGTTCATGCGTACGTACGACTTACCATCTCCATGAACGGTGCATTTGATTTCTACCAAAAAATGATATGTACTATTATAAATACATTTATATACTAAATATATGTGATATATATGATATATAAATCAAGAATATAATTTTGGATATAATGAAATTTTGACCATCTGATGAACTTGTAACTCTAAGGCATTCATTTTTGACTCAAGTGCCAAATATCGAAAAAAAAGAATGTTATTAACTTAAATGATTACATAATGTTTATAACATGGTAATAAGTGATATAAAAGAAATAATTAACATGGAAAAGGATATTAATCAAGTATAAATTAACTTTAATTTATTATTCAGGATATTAAACAACGAACATGTCAAGTTGACCAAGAGGTAAGGGGTTTTCATCTCACACTTTATTCTCGTGAGTTTCATGCTATATTGACACTATTACCTTTTATGTGGTGTATGTACTGCCAATAATTGAATTATTTTTTTAATAAACTTCAATTTATTTGTATTTACATATTCATTGTACGATACTTATTTCATGGGGTATATTTTTCATAAGTTACCAATTTGGTAAGGGTTAATTCCTCGATCTCATTATTATCCGAGATTGTTTATGTGTAAGTGTTTATTGGGACATTTTTCTCATCCATCTCCATTTTCATAAAAATGATATCAAAATGAATATTTTAAGGATTTGTGAAAAGTACACGTTATCAATAATAGAATGTTAAATGTTGTAAATATTTTTCTTTATAATCCTTTTTAATTAATGTCCATGTTTTCAAAATGATTTTTAGGATTTATTTATATGGACATGAATGTTTTGAAATGATTATTCTTTTCAAAAGTTTCAAATTGGTATGGGAAACTTTGATTATAATATATATTATAAATTACTTCCTTTATAAATGTGTGACTTTTAAATTATTTCACAAAAATGATATTTCTCTCAAAAAGTTTTACTCATCATTTCCAACTATGTCAGCATCTTTTACTGGATATTATTTTTGATTCAATTTGATTTTTTATAATACAATCTTCCATGTGGTATTGAATTAGTTATGATATGTTTGACTGTGGATGGTCTATTTTTATACCATTCATGATTTGTGTTTAATGTATTTACAGTTAGTATGCTAGTTTTAATATGAATGTTTATGTTATGTTTCAACTATTCATATGAGGAATACAATAGACTTAGTAAGTGATGGGTGGAACCCGCTATAGCTTCTCGATGCATCAGTAGGTCTCATGATTCAGACTACTGTCTTGGAACAAGGCTTTGACAAAAATTTTATTTGTAGTCTTGGCATGAGGCCATGATGATGTGATAATGATGTCTGGCGTTAGACATTCCCTCATTTCGAAATTAGTTATTACATGTGATTATTCGACTAGTAGAATATCCATGTGCATGTTTATATGGTAATGTTTTATTTATATTTCCTTATTATATTCATGTTTATGTTTAAAATGGATATTGTTTTTATTAAAAATCCATCCATAAAAGTTTATAGCTTCCCCTAAATTATTTACCCTTACTGAGCATCTGAGCTCACCCATTTCTTATATTTTATTTACCAAGATTACAAGAAGTGTAATATGATTGATAATCAGGGTTAAACTTGGGGATTAATGGAATTATCAAAGGATAATTTATGTTGTGTTTTATTTTCTAATGTGTAATGTAACATTAATGTATGTAATCTATTTTTCAAGACTGCAAAACTGATCGGTCCTTCGGGACTTGATTCATTGTAATCATGCCAATGTATTAAAATAATGGCCTGACTCTAGGTAATTGGGGTCATGGCATTACATTTATGATGGTTAATATTTTTTGATTATGTTTAAAAATTATTATGGTTTCTCTTTTATGTGAATACGAAATAATAATTGATATGTATATTCGAAAATAATGTTCGAAATTTATTTTGATAGAATAGTATACAATATTGGTCTATTTTAAAATAAAAACATTAAAAATGGTTTCATTGAATGTAAAAATAGATTCTTGGTTGAGATTTCTTCAATAGTGTTAAAATGTATAATACATCATGAATATTTTGGAGGAATGTTATATTAGAAATAATTCATATTCAAAACCATTGATTTTATTTTTATGGAATTCAGACTCCAAAAACCCAGATAGAACATCTACCTTATTATGATGATATAAGATATATGGGATCCCAAAACTCTAGATCTATTAGATTATGTTAGAAACAAAATTTTCAAGAATTTGTATTTGAGAAGAAATTTCAATTTCTACATCTAGAATATCATTTGTACTAATATGTACTTTCCCCCTAGAATATTATCTTAAATAGTTGTTTAGACAACTAATTTAACATAAAAATTGTTTTTACCCTAGGATAAGTTTTTAGTTTCTTTTCATTCCATTTGAATTTTTACTTCATAAATAATAAATAATATATTATTATTTAAATATTAAATTTTCCACATGTGTTTGTTTGGAGATATTTTTTAAAAGAAGAATCAAATTGACATCCTTATTTATAGTTTAGTCTAGAATGTGGTTTTTTCACTATCTAGTACTATACTCATGGTGGGCTCCAATGATGGGCTTTAACCCCATTTTCATTTTTATCCCCTTTATTTCTCTATTTTTCTATATTTTATCTCATAGATCATGAGAAAATCACCCTTGTAGTTTCTCATTCTCCAAACAACAATGTAAGGTAATATGGATAGATAGAGAGTAAGGTAAGTAGGGGAATGATTTTATTTAGCTCTGGATGATCCATATTGTCTATCAACTAAAAAATAATGATGACACAAGTGTGGATTTGGTAGATTATACCAGATGGTAGTCTATTTTATGTATTAATTTAAATCCCAAATATTTACTACTTTTTATATTTAAGGCCATTTTTTACTACTATAGAAATCCATGCGGTTATATAATTTTCAATCAGGTAAAAATGTAGTTTTTCGTTTAGATGTTGTTTCCCATTAGGAAATCTAAATCACAGAGTGTGTGTTTCATTGATTACATTTCATGTGTTCATGTTATTCATAGAAGGTGAAATTTTGGAATTACACACTATATAATTGGTCTATATGCCATAGAGCTGAACTTTCAAATATTGTGTAGTAGTAAGACATATGGATATTTCAAAACATATATGACTTTTACTCATAGCACCAGGCTTTTAATAGACAATTACCTTATGGCCATGTACATGGGTAGAAATCGCATGGAAGGAGTATACGACCATGTTTTATTACTCATCTAGACACCATGTGTTCTCTAACCACATGGAATTTCATGAATAGGCCCCATGTAATCCATATTTGTATTTTAAAACATGGATAGGCCCCATGTGTTACATCTCATGTGGAATTACATGGGTAAGCATTAGATTTTGAATTACACATCATGTAGGGTTCCCCCTTTTACCATTTTTTGGGTTTTGGATAATTTTAAATGATAATTCATAATTGGATAGTAGAGTTTTCCATTTTTACTAGTTTTCCATGTATATCATGGTGGTGGATATCTTGATGGGAAATAAAAACTCCTAGAATTAATTTTATGGTGAGAAAGAAATAAAGTGGAGGTTCCTCTACCACCACATTTATATTATTCCCTCAAAATAGTAATTTATTTTTTATACCAATGCTAGGATCATATTATTATTTGGGGGAAATGTAATGGGGTCACAAAGGTCCATGAATAGTGTAAAATGGGATAATATCTAGTTAGGGAGACTGAGATGTGATGTGGGGAGATAGAAATGTTGGGTGTTTAGGTCAACTAATAGAGGAACTGTAAAACTATAATGGGCCATGATATATCTCCCAAGAATAATGATTATGTGGGTTTTCTATTAAATCCACCCCCCTTATGTGATATTACAATTATTTTATGGAGTTAGTGAGATGATCTAACTGGGTTGTGGGATGTTTCACCCCAACATATGGGTTTTCCTCTAGGGAATAATATATAGTCTAGGATTCCAAGTGGGATGCATATTCTTATGTTATAGCCTTGAGGTTCCCACAAGGCATTTCTACACCCATGTAATGATCTAACATATATGATCTTGTATGAGATTCTGCTACATTTTTGTAATTTTCAAGGGACCAACATGGGATTTATCTCCTAATGTATTGATTCTAGGGATCCCATGACAGGTTCCTCTTCATCTATTATAACATAGTGGATCAAATCAGGGGTTCCTCTACATATATATTGATCGAAATGACCCTTAAAGGTATTTGTATCCTACGATTTGATGTCTAGGACTCAGTGGGAGTCTATGTGATAATGACTTTGGGAAAGTTCTCCAGTTGTTTTGGTAGTGATGGTAGTGGGTGTCACCTAGAACATGTACCAACATGTGATATGAAAGGGATGTTGTAGTAGTGGTGTGATTAAGAATCCAATAACTCTTACCCTTTTATTCATTCATTCACACACTTTTATTTATGATGTTATGAATTCCATATGCGATTCCTCATACTCATCATACATGGGTAAATATAATTTGATTATATAAAGTGGAATTTTCAAGGTATTTCATGTTATCCATACTATGAGATTCATTTTATGGAATGTTATTGTTTACATAAATACCTTTTTTCTATTGGATTATATCCTTTACTTATGTTATATAGATTCATTATTGAGTTCATCTATAAAAAATTACTACATAGGGTGTCACCTAGGTAAGATAACTTGGTCGGATATGGGTAATGCTTGAGGTCCATGTGTGGGAATATATCCCCTATGCATAGAATGTTTTTGTAATCCTAGAGGATTGAATGTGATCTCATTGATATGAGTCCTAATATGATTGATATAGTAGGGTAGACACATCGTCACTACATTTCTTATAAATTTCTAGGAATTTAATATTAATAGATATATGAAATGGTGTTTATTTATTATTTCATATTTGGAGATAATTAGTAAAGACCTAGAAATTTCAAGGAATTTTTTTCGTAAATACTTTGGAATTTTACAAGTCTGTATTTTCTGAAGGTGCCTAATTCTGAGGCCTAGTGTGCCCGGAATCATTTTATGAAGTTTTTTTGGGTACGTTCAGTAAACGTACATATGAGTTTTTCTATCTTTTGAACTAGTGCTCAGAATATAAATCTGAGGGCACCGATGAACTAGTAGTTCTAGTATTCGCTTAAGGGGAACTTTACAACAGTTGCGTTTTATGCGGGTTGAAAGTTATAATTTGGGAATTCGTAGTAAATTAAATAAAATTGTTGTATTGTAAAATTTTATTTAATAGGTGGTTATTTCCTCCAAAGGGGAGTTGGGGTGGGGCCCAAACCCCACATAACCTCCCTTGAGAAGATTTAGTGTGGTGGGGACCACACGAACCCAATCCCTTTCACCTCCCCTCAACTTCCTTTAACTCCTCTTATGTTTTGACACCTCCCCTCATTAATGGTGTAGCCTCTCCACCTCCATATCATGAATGTTCCAACTCTTGAGATTAATTAATCCACTTAATTAATCTAGTTTGGAACTAATTTGAAATGGATGGAAAGTTTATAATTTGGGAAAAGCCTATTATTTCATTTGCCTTGGAAAATATTTGAAGATCTTTGGGGAGAAACTCTTGGTGGAACATTATATATCCTCTCCAGCAAAGAACAAAAGAAACACGATCTCCTTCCTACACTACTTCAATCGGGGCTAGAAAGGAGGCGACACCACAAATAATGCTAGCAACCTTCCTCTTCCTCCAACGTTGATGGAACGACATCGTCACCCAAAACGCCTGCCCTCCGAGACGCTCGTCTTCTGCTACTCGTTGACGTGCAACATTCTTGAAATCAAGGTAGGGGTTTGTATAATTTTAAGTGAATAACATGTACCCCGTTATTCATTGAATTTCTTGGAATATATTCGGCCACCTTCTATTTCTTAACACGGACGGCCCGAGCTGAATGAACACGGCCCATCATCCCTCCGTTGATCCTTATTTTATTATTCACGATAGAAGTGGTAATGGAAATGTGGTGACGACCGAGGGCGGCGAAAGAAACAGCGGCTGTGCACCATCCTGTTAGAGGACCATGAAACCGGGTTCCATGTGGGTGGTGGAGACCGCGACCTGCATCAATGGGCCGCTCTGTCGAGGAAGAATCGGCTGGCTGGAGAACTGTGGACTGCACGTCCGTGGGCCGCTTCGTTGGGAGAACAGGCCGGCAGGTGGCCGGCCGGGTTGAAGAAGGTCGCGGCACCCGATGGTGCCGCGTGGGAGAACAGAGGCCCGACTGGGCGGGTCACTCACATTGGAGAGGACAGGCTGGCTTCGGCCAGCCGGACAGGAGGGGCAGCGCCGCTTGACACCTCTGTTTCGGAAAACAAGGGGTTGTGCCCCCCGATCCACTTGGCTAGCTGGCCGAGCCGCGACCAACCACGGGATGGGCCATGCCCCACCGGGCCGGGCCATGCCCCACCAGGCTGGGCCTCACCCGATCGGGCTGGGCTGAACCCTTATCCAGGTCAGACCCGCCGAGCTAGGACGTGCCGAACCGCCAGCCTACCGTGCTTGACTGGCTGATCTCATTTCACTTAAATGCGAATATCTTATTGACTGTGCGTATGATCGAAGTGGTGTATGAGGTACTGGGACCATTACGATGAGGTGGTACTTTTGCGATACTCTATGTTATTTTTGGACAACTTTGGAAAATGGCCGGGTTCGGAACAAGGGTAATTCCAACCAGGCCCCAGTAACAGAAAAGCCAATAACATTCAGACCGGGCGTCCGATTGATGCGCCGTTTATTATTTTGGGTTTATTTTAATGAGACGTTACTATGAGATACATAAACTCTGGACTTAATGATAGTTGATTTATTGACCCCCTTTGCTAGAGGAGCGGACCCTCCCAGAATCGAGCATGTTGTGTGTGGGAACCCTAGAGCTTGACGCGACTACGTCAACTAATGTACTGCAATCCTCCATGGGTTCGACAGTGATAACTATAGTACTGGAATCCTACATGGGTTCAATAGGGATGACTACCATACTAGAATCCTCTGTGGGTTCGACGAAGATGACTACTATACATGTATCATGTGTGGGTCTGACATTATTGACCTCTGTACTTGTATCCTGTTTGGGTCCGATAGAGTAGCTGGTCATGTATCCTGTGTGGGTCTGACAACTTAGCTGGTCTTGTATCCTATGTGGGTCTAACAGCTTAGATAAATCAGTGACTACATCTGATCATCTTGATTGATATAGGAAACATGTATACCTATGTGAGTTTAGTCTTGAATTTCAATCATTATCATCGATGTAATTGAAATTATTTTCTTGGGTGGACTGGATTTTGCTGGGGCTCGAGAGTTGGAGCTGATCTGAGATTGATAACGTAGGTATATGTATGGGAATATACCTAATTAGGGTTGGTTGATTCTTCGTGATCATATATTTACTTCAGTGCTTTATCCTTCGTGGATTTTGGGAGACCTTCAGGGTTATCGGGGTCCCTACTGAGTATTCTTATACTCACCCTTGCACGGGATATGCCTGCACTTCGTTGTGTTTGATGCAGACGACATACAACGTGGACAGAGGCCAAGAGCGATCCAAGACCGGACGGTACCCAGAGGTGGACCACACGACGAGATGGTACATGAAGCGGACTGATGGACGTGGAGTGATGAAGTGGAATTCTGTACCTACCCATCAGGTAGGATACTCAGAGGATGTTCCAGGAGCTGCCCTTTTTAGCTTTTGTCCCGTTTTCTGTTTTACTTTTTTTTTTTTTGTACCTGTAATTTACAGTTGGGCTTGTATTTCTAGCCCCTTTACTTTCAGCACTACTTTTTGTATATATTTTTTACTTAGTGTTGTTCTTCCATCTTACTCTGTTTGTTTGTGTGTTAATACTACATAGGAAATGCCTTCCTAGCATAGGTATTTACATCTTTGGTGATAGTCGCCAGCCCCTGGCCTATAGAAGGCGTCCTTGGGGTAGTCACGACATGGGCCCTAAGGATCGATCATGACAAATTGGTATCAGAGGATTTGGTTCTACCACAAAACTCAGGAATCTAATCATTCCTTTCTACTAAGCAATATGGGATAAGAGTATTGAGTGTGGTTTTCAGTCTAGGGTGTTTAGTGTTGGTTCGGAAGCCGACATATCGATACACCAGGACCCTGACCTCTAATTTCTTACTCAGTGCACAAAAACCCTGACTCCTTGTGTGTTTCAAAAGTTTTCTTTGTGATTACTTTGAGTCACCATACCAGGTATACTGTTTTGACCATGGCGCTCATGTTTCTTTTTAGGATGGCCCCACGAATACAGCTAGAAAGGGTTCCGAGTTACGTACGAGAAGGTATCCCACCGAGCGACGATGCCTCGGTGCAGGGCCCCATCACAACAGAGGCACAAGTGGTACCACTACCCGCTGGGCCACCGATACCACCGGCCCCAACAGTAGAGAGTGCATGCTGCTTGAGTGTGTTTCATGAGCTCCAGTGATAGAGCATGCCCAGTTTCCTCAGAGAGACAAACCCACAGGCAGCCGAGGATTGGCTGGAGGCTGTCATCAGAGTTTTCAGATTGATAGGGACTCTAGCCGACCTTATGGCGATCCTTGTCCTAAGTATCTTGCACGCATCAGTGGGTAGATGGTGGATCCTGATGCTCCAGGTGCATGAAGAGGCATCTTTACTATGGATGGTCTTCGAGAGTCTCTTTCGCATAGAGTTTGTTCCATCCACCCTTTGCGCGGTGCAGATTCAAGAGTCACTTAATCTGCAGTAGGGAAGCATGATAGTAGCTCAGTACTCAGCGAGTTTCATCGACCTCTCACGCTACACCATGGATATGGTACGGGGCCCATTATTCTGGGCTTGGACCTTTGAGCAATGACTCAAGCATGAAATCAGGGCTTTGATGATTCCCCTCAGCATCCCGATGCAGGAATGGGAGCTGAAGAGTGCCCTTCTAGTGGAGAGTTTTCTTGCTAAGCAGTCACCAGCGGCGAGACCCACCGTAAGATGACACGTATCAGAGTCTTATGTAGCAGGAAGTAGACAGTTTATGTAGAGGTCCATGCAGACCAGCCCATCAGGTGGGTGACCTTAGAATTCAGGTTTGTTTGTGCAGGGAACAAAAAATAGAGCCATCCTTATGAGGAGTAGGTTGTGCTATGCATGTGGCGAGCAGGGCCACAAGGCTCATGACTGCCCGACTCGCCATGAATAAGAGCAGAAGATAGTAGAGGGACCTCCCAAGAAGAGGTATAGGTTTGAACGTGGTGGTCCGTCGGGAGCAGGAGGATGAGGTAGATGAGCTGTCCAAGTAGTGGGTGGTGGATGATATTTTGAGGCTCTACCACCACCACCAGGAGGTCCACCCCGACCATAGGGAGCTGGTGGAAAGAGGAGGGCTCTACTCCAGGAATTTGAGGACTACAACCACCACACACCTGAGAAGATTCAAAGTACTATATGTGTCTACTGCACCCTTTCTGCAGTACTTATAAACACAAGTGTGAGTCATTATTTTATTTTCGGTTCCCTTGTTCAGAGCTCGGAGATTCTGACGGAGCCGTTGGCTCGATCCTTACGGCTAGAGACTCTTACGGGATCAGACTCGATGATTACGCACTGGTTCTAATAGTGTGAGATTACTCAAGGAGGTGAGAGATTCAGCTAGGATATTCTTGTAGCGGCTTCGAGGCCATACGACGTCATCTTGGGTATGGACTGGTTATCCACAGTTCATGCTCAGATATACTGTATTAGGCACAAAGTGCGGTGTTCCCGCACGGATGGAACCAGGTTCACCTTCACCGGCGAGAAGGGAGCCTTTTCAGTGATAGATATACTTACGAAGATTAGTGGGAAGCTGATCACACATCAGTTGGCTAGTCTCATATTCAGAGTGGTTGATGTGCGGAGTCCGAGTTTTCTCATTTTAGTGGATTAGTATGCAGATGTTCTTCCTGAAGACATTCCAGGACTACCTCCTCGCATAGAGGTAGACTTCTACATATACCTATACCTCGAGATAGAACTGATATCTACACCAGCATATCTGATGGCCCCCGCCGAGATTCGTGAGATGCAGGTACAACTGGAGGACTTCTGTAACATCCCGGATCCGGGTACCACTACCCGGGTGCCCCGAACCTGGTTGGTCACATAACCTCAAGAACATTTCCCCAAAAGTCAGAGGCTGTTGACTAGCAGTGAGGGCCTAGGTCTGATAGTGGGGAATCTATGCCCTCATTTGTCAAAGTGTAGTGCAGCAGAATACCAGATAAAACATACAACAACGGCAAAAGCAATAAACCACACACATTTAAAATAAACAACTATTCTAAAAGATAACCAACAGTTATATAGATAATGATGCAACATGCCTCAAGTTCAATGAAAATATCCAGAACATGTTACAAAACAATACAATACAATATAGAGCCTGAACATGTTATATAACAATACAGTACAATACAGAGTACAACAAGACAAAACAAAATAGTAGGTAGCATCGCGTGCCTAAGCACGGTCCCATGCTTCCCTAATCCTCAGCAGCAAATCAATTACCTGTATAGGCACCCTTTCCCTTATCCACACCTGTAGAAATGTTATATTTTTGGGCCGAAGACATGACTTAACAGGGTGTGAGATATAAATCCCAGTAGGCACCCACCAAAGTCCCATGCTCAACTGTTTGTAAACATGCAACAATAGTGCGTTGTAGTAAATGCAATAAACTAAAAATTACTCTAAAGTAACTAACTTTACTAGCTTCATTGGAACTTAAATATTATTTTAGTAGTTAATTTCCTTAACATTCAATGTTCCTCAAAACTAATCCCTTAGGCTAATCAGAGCCATGCCATCAGGCTAATATAATAAACCATGCCCTCAGTCTTTCCCTCAGGATATAAAGTTCCTTTCCCTCAGGCATTCCCCTCGGGTGAAATAGAATATTTCCCTCAAGCCAAACTGAAACACAAACCTTAGGTAAATAGAATTTTTCCCTCAGGAATTGCCCTCAGGCTAATATAACTATGCCCTCAGGATAATCAACAATTCCCTTAGGCTAATATATCGCTTCCCTCAGGCTAAACAAGTAGTCGGGACATGCCCAACCTAGAAACAAGAAATTTACATACAATTTCCCTAAAGGAAAAAGTAATGCATAATATGAACATGGCATACCCTCGGATATCCTGGCCAAACTGCTAAACAGAGGAACACAACCCGGGGGTGGTCCTGGATCCAAGTAGCGATCCCAGACAATATTTATACATTTTCATTAAACTAACTATACAATTCAAGTTATTTAATTAAATATGTCCTCAAACATACGACAACCCATTACTCGATGCGTATCTCAATGGTATAGAAAATGCACAAGGGTTAGAATATAAACACCAAGAAACCTACATTAAACGCCCCTAAATGGTATACGCGAACGATGATCCCCCAATCGTCCAAGAACGACGTAGATTTGACGTGAAAGAAAACCTCGTTCAAACTGAAATAACATTACCTTAGGAAATAATTGGTAATAACTACACCAGGAGGAGGAAGATCGCACCCACGTGGTTCCAGGGAGATCGACGGTGAAGAAAACGGATTCCCAGTACTTGATCTAGAGCTCCATGAAGGTCCGACTCTCTCTCCCGATTCCTTCCTCCGGTTCTAAGCCTTCCCTCTGAACTGGGATGCCACTGCTCATTTTAAGAAAACAACAAACAAACTACCTGGCATATAATATTGACTACATGACCTGTACTTTTCTCATTTAACTGTTCCTTTGGCGGTACCGCCGCACTATTCATCTGTCGACATGAGTACACGGCATGTATTTCTGTTTTCACGTCGTGTACTTCCTCTCCAGTAGCGGCTTCATTCACCACCTTACTATATGCTTGCCGACTGAATACACGGCGTGTAAATATCCACTACATGGCGTATATTCGGTTCTTACACCCTTCGTCGCTAGCATGGCTACGCACCCTGTGTGCTCATACCACACGACCAAAGTACATGACATGTGGAAAAGTACATGGCCTGTAGTCCAAAATTTAGGATTTTCCCCTATTTTTCTAATTTTCTCCAAAAAACATAAGGAAAAGAGAAAATAAGGAACCCGTACCTCAAAAATAAGAAATGAGTTTTTACAAACATCCCCTATTAAAGCAATTCATCCCTGAATTTCCCTTCCAAGGGAGGTGAAGATAAAGCTTAGAACAGCTCTGTCTAGTGAGCACGTACGTCGGTCTCCGGCTCCCCAGTTTTGTAATGTACTCAGCCATTCTACCATAGCACCCGTATGAGAGGAACTGACCGGACTCAGATAATCTTCATGCTCCTATCAATGATATGAATCATATGCTCCTCAAAGGACACATCATCCTCAAGCTCAACCTCCTTGTAATGAAAGACATGAGACATGTCTGAATGATTACAGTGCAACTAAGATACATGGAAGACATCGTGCATGGCTCGGTACCTCTTTGGTAACTACAACCGATAGGCAACCAGACTGAATCCCTCTAGAATCTAAAATGGTCCCACATACCTGGGTGAATGTTTACCCTATCTCCTAATCCACCTGTGTCCCAAACTCGGTGAAACACGCAAGAAAACCTGATCCCCGACCACAAACTCCAAGGGTCATCTACAACGATCAGCATAGGATTTCTGACGATACTGTGAGGTTCCCATCCACTTCCGAATCAATCAGACCTGCTCTGAAGTCTCCTGTATGAGACATGGTCCCAATAAAGCTTCCTCACCTGCCTCTATCTAGCACAAACGTGATTGTCATGGCCTACCATATGAATCCTCGTATGGTTCCATCGTAATAGTTTCTTGAAAAAATTTATTATATGAAAACTCAATTAGGGGTATAGGCTTCTCCCAAGAACCCCCAAAGTCTCGGATGCATGCGCACAACATATCCTCAAGTACCTGTATCGTATGCTTTGACTAATAATCGGTCTGAGGGTGGTAAGTTGTGCTTCGAAGCACTTGTGTACCCAGTTCCCTCTTCAAGCTCTGACAGAAACGAAATGTAAAATGGGCATCCCTATCTTAAACGATAGAACGAGGGACCCCATGAAGACGTATGACCTCTCAGATATACATCATCCTGAGCTCGTCAACACTGAAGGTCCCCATGATTGGAAAAAAGTGAGCTACCTTCATATGTATGTCCAAAATAACCCACAAAACATCATTGCCTCGAGGTGACCATAGAATCCTAGACACGAAGTCCATCACGACATCATCCCATTTCCACTCTTGGATGGGTAACTGCTGTAATAGTCTGGCTGGACTCTGATGCTCGGCCTTCTCCTACTGACAGGTGGAACACCTCTTAACAAAACGAACTACATCTCTCTTCATACCTAGCCACCATTACTAACGTCTCAAGTCCAGTACATCTTGGTAACTCCGGGATGAACTTCCCAAACTAAAGCATGAAACTCCCACATCATCTCCTCGTTTATATCCTTTGTAACCCATACAAATTTATGGAAACTCAGTATCTCACCATTTCCTATCGTCCATCCAGGAGGAGGGTCCTCACTTTCCACTGAATCCCGTAGAACTAGGCCTTCTGAATCAGATAACTGTCTCATCCTCACTCTATCTAGGAGGGTATAAGTCACATCTAATGATGAAATATAGGTTTTCCCCTAACTATCGTGCACCTCCAAATGCATCTTAGAGAACAAAATCATGAGCTTCCACTCACCACTGGCCTCTTGCAAGGCATGTATCTGAGTCTTCCAACTCAGTGCATCAGCTACTACATTACCTTTACCAGGTGTATAGGAAAGCTCAAAATCAAAGGAATGAAGGTATTCGACCCACCTTCTCTATCTCAGATTCAATTCACACTGAGTAAAGATATAATTGAGGCTTTTGTGGTTGGTGAAAACCAAAAAAATCATTCCCAATAGATGATTTGTCCAACAAAACAATACATGAACAACTGCATCCAACTCGAGGTCATGCGTTGGGTAATTCCTCTCATGTGTCCTCAACTGCCAAGACCCATAAGCAACAACTCGATTGCCCTACATCAACACGTCTCCCAGACCAATACCTGATGCATCACAGAAAACTATATAGCTCTTCCCTTGCTCTGAAAGTATCAGGATTGGTGATGATGTCAACATTCCTTTCTGGTCCTAAAAGGATGTCTCACAAGCTTTCGACCAATGGAACTTCACACCCTTCTAAGTCAAACCCATCAATGGAGCTGCTAAGTAGGAGAAGTCCTGTATGAAGCATCTATAGTAACCATCCAGCCCTAAGAAACTCCATATCTCAAACATGTTCTTAGGATTCTCCCATGAAACTACTGCTCTCACCTTCTCTAGGTCCATGAAAACTCCTGTCTCTAAGATTATATGACCCATGAAGTGAATCTGGTCCATCTAAAAGCGGCACTTTGAGAGTTTAGCGTAGAGCTTATGCTCTCTCAGTGTACTCAATATGATCTCAAGATGGGTGGCTTTGTTGTGTCGAGTGTGAGAGTACACCAGTATATCGTCCATGAATACTACCACAAAAGAATCCAGATAATGATGGAACACACGATTCATCCAAACCATGAAAACTATTGGCGTGTTCGTGAGTCCGAACGGCATAACCAAGTATTCGTATAGACCATATCTACTCTGAATAGCTGTAAGCGAGATATCTGATGGTCTCACGCGCAACTGATGATATCTTGATCTCAATTAAATCATTTGGAACACTCGTGCACCTTTAAGTTGATCAAATCGATCATCAATCCTTGGAAAAGAATATCGGTTCTTAACCATCAACAGGTTCAACTTCCGATAATCCACAGAGATTCTGACGGTACCATCCACCTTCTTGGCAAAAGGACCAGCAAACCTCAAGGAGAAGTATTGGGTTGGATAAAACCCTTTTCCTGTAACTCCTCTAACTGCCTCTTGAGCTCTTTCAACTCTAGTGTAGACATCCTATAAGGAGGAATGGACACCAGCACTACTCCTGGAACACACTCAATAGAGAAATCCACCTCACACTTTGGAGGTAGACCTAAAAAGTCGTCCGGGAAGACATACCTAAAACAACAAACCACTGGAGGGAAATCCTTCTAACAAGTCCTCTGGTCATCCAGATATAAACTCACAATCTGGTCAGTGACTCCACCTCTCCCATGATGCTTTGGTATAGCTCCAGTCGCCAGAACATACCATTCTCCCTTGTATAGAAACTCTCTATCCTATGGTGACGTGAAACTCACCCTTCGATGATAGCAGTCTATAAAAGATCTAAAGGGAACTAACCAGTCCATTATTAGAACGACATCATATCTCGTAATCTCTAAGACATATAGGTCCCAAAGAAAGTGACACCCACCATCCTCAAGGGGGTACTCCTTGCACTGACGCACACCAGCCATTCTAGTCCCTGATGGAGTGTCTAGCGTCATAACATCAGAAGAAGAAAAAACACATAGCCCAAGTCTCTCCACAACGGGCACATATATAAATCTATGTGTAGCACCCATATTTAAAAATACTGAATATAAAACAGAAGCTACTAGAATATTCCCTATGACAATAGACGGTCCGGGATCCTGCTCTTGTTGGGTCTGTTTCACTTCATGTGTCTACCCAGTGTCGCGACCTTGCGACACAGCCTGGCTCCCCTGAGCTGTCCCACCCTACTGCCTCTGAGATCCAGGTGTCTAGCTACCTTGAACATGACCACCATCTCTGCCTGCATGCCCTGATGTGTTCCAGTTTCCTGACTAGTAAGAAGTTGCCAGTCCTACTCCTGCTCGTGGAGTCTGCACAGAACTCCTCTCAGTAGCCACTGGTAGAAATGCCCTACAAAAGCGTTGCAGATGACCCATCTTGCTGAAATATTGACACTCCACTAGGTCACGTGGACACTACGGTCTCCTCTTCCCCTCTCTACCGAACTGCTTGCAAAAGACCGGGCTACCTTAAGAAACTACCTGACTAGTACTGCCACCATGAGAGAAACTCATCTATCACTTCCTCTTCCTGGTAGAAATAGTACCAGAAACTGGTTCCGAACAGCCCTGGCCTGCACCACTAGCTTCCCATAGGTTCCTCTCTATAATCTGGGCCTAGATGAAAATAGAATGTACTAAAGGCACCTTAAAACATTCACTAGTGCTCAGATGTCATATCAATGACCATCCTCAAAGCGTCTAGCCCTCAACGTCTCATCACACACCAGAACAGTTGCAAAACGCTGAAGCTCGGTGAAACCGGTAGAATAGTCCATTACCGACATAGAGCCCTACATCAGATTCCTGAACACTCAAGCTCTATCTTCCCTCACTGTCTCTGGGATGAATAAATCATAGAAGGGTATCTAAAAATATTCCCACGCCATGTCTCAGTGATGCTCTGACTGAGTGGTGACATCCCACCACCTCTTGGAGAAATCTTGCAGTATATACGTCGTGAGCTTGACCCTCCGCCTTAGAGGCATCTCTTGATGCTCAAAGATAGTCTGCATCGACCCCAGCAAAGACTCCAGAGCCTATGGTCTACCATCCCCTGAAAAATGAAGGTGGATGCTTCTGTTAGAAGATACGTGTCACCTCTACCATTAATGTAGTTGTCGGCAGTGCTCCCTGAATGGTCTGCATGAACCGCATAAAGCCTTCATGGAACTACGCCTCTGCACCTGTGTCCGGTATAACGGTTGGTGCCACATCTGGATCTACTAGAGGATCCACTGGTAGCCCATGACCTACCATCTTTGCAGTATAATCGTTGCCGCTCTCCTAGCGAAGAACACATGGTCGTCTTGGTGGTATGACTCTGCATGGTTAAACACACACCTTAGATCAAGATTATCACAATCTGAAATGAAGGGACCAATAAGGGGAACAAGAGGAAGAAGGGATTAAAGATTACACAACAAGACTACATGGTGTGTATACTGAGTACACGGCATTTACATGACTTTTCTTCCCCTTCCTGGGTCCTTCTACATGGCCAAGCCACACATCTCCCGTTGAACAAAACTACACGACATGTATATAGTTTACACGATGTGTATGGTGTAAATTCCAACTTCCCATGTCGTTTGTAACACAGCCGACTACTCGTCTTGATGCTAAATAGCATTTTACACCCTCACACGGCATGTACACCACTCCGTCATCCCATACACATGGCTAAAACCACACAGTCTATCCTCAGAAAAGACTACACGACGTGTCCCACGGGTACACGGCGTGTACTAGATGAGCTCCGCGGACCTATGTTGTTAGTTACATAGCCGGATAAATGGCTCACACTACACGGAATGTTCCATATACACAAAGTGTGTACACAAAATGATTACACCGACCCGTGTTGAGAGTTACACAGCCGGATCACAGTTCAGACTACACGCTATGTTCCATAGTGGAAACAGTGTGTATGGCTTAAGGTCTCCTCCTTCTGTGATTGTTAGTTACACAGGAAGACTCTGGGTCAAAACTACACGACATGTACATCTGGTACACAACGTGTTTTCCCCAAGCATTCTCCTTCCTCGTGTCCTTGCACACACGGTCTATGACAAAGGAAGAGACTACACGATGTGTACTGAGGGTACACAACGGGTACTCAAAAAGATTTATTTTCTTCCTGAACAGAAGAACACAGAGCGTGTGTCCGAGGAACTACACAGTCTGTATCCTAGGGTTTCCGGAAATTATGCCTCAGAAACTACTTCGGAGCCCATAAAACATTGAAAAACAGCACCAAAGTTCCAAATTCTGATCCGTGAGGGCCCATACTCCAAAAAGGTCTAATTTTGGAATCTTATATGTGTTATAAACAAGTAATCAAGTCAATGATCAACCAAATTCTGGTTATTGAGGGCCCATAATCCCCAAAAACCAATTTTTGGTGTCCATCTTTTCAACAGGATGACACCACAACACCCTATCACAAAGCAAGTATTTATCAAAGAAGATATGACAACAACATGATTTTATAGCACAACGACTATCACAAAAAATGAAATTTCTAATGTGCCTAAATGGAATGAAACTATGCATGGCATGTGATTTCAAGCATGTTCCTAAATGATGCATGAGATGGAATACCCTCATCTCATCGGGTTGCAACTAAATAGAACCCATGTATAAAATATAAACAGCCCAATTGCAAGTGTTTCACCCAACGGTGAAAATAAAATCAACTGTAAAATTGCAAAATCAATAAAATAGAAATAACCGAGTTAGACTATATTTTCCCTGTACACGGGTTAGCTACTCCCTGACACAACTTATTTCCAACTACCATTTCCGTCCTATCCCATCTAAGGCTCCAAATAGTAAGTCAAAGAAAATAACTCCTCTGATACTACTTTGTAACATCTCAGATCTGGGTACCACTCTACGGGTGCCCTGAACCCAATTGGTCACATGACCTCAAGCACATTTCCCCAAATGCCAGAGGCTACCGACTAGAAGCGAGGGCCTAGGTCTGACAGTGTGGAAACTATGCCCTCATTTTTCAAAGTGTAGCACAACAGAATACTAGATAAATCAGAATAATTAAACCATACACATTTAAAATAAAAAACTGTAGTAAATGATAACCACCATTTATATAGAAAATGATTCAACATGCCTCATGTTCTATGAAAACATCCAGAACATGTTACATAACAATATAGTATAATACAGATTACAACAGGACAAAAAAAACTACTGGTAGCATCGCAAGCCTAAGCTCAGTCCCATGCTCCCCTACTCTTCTACAGCAAATCAAGTACCTGTATAGGGACCCTTTCCCTTATCCACACCTATTAAAAAATAATCTGTTTGGGCCAAAGACATGACCCAAATAGGGTGTGAGAAATAAATCCCAGTAGGCACCGACCAAATCCCCGTGCTCAACTGTGTGTAAACATGCACAAACAGTGCGCAGTAGTAAATGCAATAAACTAAGCAGTACTCAAAAGTAACTAACTTTACCAGTTTCATTTCCATTTAAATATTATTTTATAATTTCAATTCCTTGACATTAAATGTTCCTCAGAAGTAATCCCTCAGGCTAATCAGAACCTTGCCTTCAAGATAATATAATAAACCATACCTGCATGCTTCCCCTCAGGCTATAAAGTACCATTTCCTCAGGCATTTCCCTCAGGTGAAATATAATCCTTCTCTCAGGACCGAACTGAAATGAAACCCTTAGGTAAACAGAATCATTCCCTCATGCATTCCCCTCAGGCTAATATATGTACACCCTCAGGCTAGTAAACAATTCCCATCGGCTAATATATCACTGCCCTCAGGCTAAATAAGTAACCGGGCCATGCCCAACCAACAAACATGAAATTTACATACATTTAATCTCAAGGAAAAATTAATGCATAATATGAACATGGCATACCCTCGGGTATCCTGGCCAAATGGCTAAACAGAGGAACACACCCCAGGGGTGCTCCTGGATCCAAGCAATGATCCAAAACAACAGTTATACATGTTCATTAAACTTCCTATGAAATTATAGTTATTTAATTCAACAAGGCCTCATCCATATGACACCACATTAATGGGAACATATCTCAACTGTACACAAAACGCACAATAGTTGGAATTTAAACACCAAGCCACCTACATTAAATTCCCCTAAACGGTATATGTGAACGATGATCCTTCAATCGTCCAAGAACGATGTAGATCTAACGTGAACAAAAAACTTGTTCAAACTCAAATAACATTCCCTCGAGAAAGAATTTGGAAAGAACTACGCCAGGAGGAGGAAGAAATCAGCCACACGGTTCCAGGTAGATCGATGGTGAAGAAAAAGGATTCGCAGTACTCAATCTGGAGCTCCATGATGGTCTGTCCCTCTCTCCTGATTCCTTCCTCCGGTTCTAAGCCTTCCCTGTGAACAGGGTTGGGTACATACCATTTTAAGAAAAACAAACAAACAAACTACACAGCGTGTACTATTGACTAACCAGTGTGTACTTTTCTCATTTAACTATTCCTTTGGTAGCACTACCGCACATTTCATCTATTGGCATGAGTATACAACATGTATTTCTATTTACACGGTGTGTACTGCCACTCTGTTGGTGGCTGCATTCACTTCCTTACTATTTTCCTGCTGACTGACTACACGGAGTGTAAATATCCACTACACGACGTGTAGTCTGTTCTTACACCCTTCGTCGCCAACATGGCTACACACCCTGTGTACTCATCCCACACGAGCAAAGTACATGGCCTGTGGAAAAGTGCACGACGTGTAGTAAAAAAAATTAGGATTTTCCCCCATTTTACTTATTTTATCAAAAACACTCAAGGAAAAGAGAATAAAAGAAACCCATACCTCAAAAATAAGAACCAGGTTCTTACAACTTACAGCGGAAGGGATTTATCTGACCTAGTGTTTCACCCTAGGCATCTCAAATTTTGTTCGCCAAATAGGTGGATGGGAGCCTGCAACTGTGTGTTGAATATCTTCGCCTAAATCATGTGATTGTGAAGAACACGTACCCACTTCTGTGGATTGATGACCTCTTTGATAAACTCAAGGGAGCACAATGGTTCTCGAAGATAGACCTCAGGTCCGACTATCACCAGCTCAGAGTTCAAGATGAGGATGTTTAGAAGACGACCTTCAGGTGTCAGTATGGCCACTACGAGTTCTTGGTTATTCCCTTTGGCATAACCAATGCTCTAGAAGTGTTCAGGAGTCTTATGATCAGGATATTACAGCCTTAACTCGGTCGATTTTTCATAGTCTTCATTGACGACATAATGATTTACTCGACTACTGAGGAGGAGCACGCCTACCACTTGCGGGTAGTACTGGGCACACTCCGAGAGAAACAGATTTATTGTAAGCTCTTGAAGTGCTAGTTCTGGATTCGAGATGTTCACTTCTTAGGACACGTCATATCAGAGGTTGGGGTAGCAGTGGATTTAGTGAAAATTGAGGCTGTACTCATTTGGGAGCCACCCCAGAGTGTGACAGATGTGTGGAGTTTCCTAGGTATGGCTGGGTACTATCAAAGGTTTTTTCCAGACTTCTCCAGAGTTGGAGCAATGATTTCATATTCAAAAAAGGAGGAGAAACTCTTCATTTGGTGAGATAGATGCTAGCATATCTTTCAAGAGATGAGGCAGAGGTTAACCAGTGCGCCCATCTTGAGGCCAACGAAGGAGGGCATATGGTACATAGTTTACTGGGCCGCATTAGGGACCAGAATTGGGTGTGTCCTGAGGTAGGAGAAATCAGTGATCACATATGGTTCATAGTAGTTGAGACAACACGAGAAGAAGTAAGCTACCCATGACCTGGAGTTAGCAGCAGTGGTATTTTACTTGAAGATGTGGTGGCACTATCTGATGGGTGAGAACATTACTGTCTATTCTGACCACCAGAGTCTCAGGTATATCTTCTCTCAGAAGGACCTGAACCTGGGAAAATGACATTGGCTCTAGTAACTCCAGGACTATGACATCGAGATATTTTATACTCCTAGAAGGGGAACATTGTATTAGATTCTCTCAGTAGGAGATCAAGCATTCAGCTGCTAGGAGAGGAGACGAAGCATCTGGCTGTGTTGTAGATATCCTTTGAGGATAGAGATGGAGCATCCTTTCTACAGTCTCTCATAGTAACTCCTCCACTCCATCAGTGAGTCAGAGAGGCACAATGTGGGGATGTTGACTATGAGATGCAATGTGATCTGATATCCTCTGGGTAGGCACCTGATGGATTTTATGAAGGTGGTTAGCACATCATCCTCTTCTGAGGATATACCACAGTACCAGTGGGTCTATAGCAGGAAGTACTGAGGGAGTTTCAAACATCCCCTCTAGAGGTACATCTAGGAGGGGTGAAGATGTATCAGGACCTCAGACGACAACACTAGTGTCCAGGTATGAAGAAGGTTGTAGCAGAGTTTGTTTCACGATGCCTTACTTGTCAGCATGTGAAGGCAGAGCACCATGTACTAGCAGGCTTGTTATAACCCTTAGAGGTATTAGAGTGGAAGTGGGATGGGATATCCATGGATTTCGTGATGGGGATTCCACTTACATCCAGAGGACATGACTCTATCTAGGTGATCATAGACTGAATCACTAAGTTGGACCACTTCCTAGTGATCAGAGAGCAAGGATCAGTAGAGTGCTTGGGACACCTCTACATTCGGGAGATCATATGAATTCATGGTGTACCATCAACTATCATCTCCGGTCGAGATGCTCGTTTCACTACCCGGCTATGGAAGGGGTTACATGATTCTTTTGGGACACAGCTTTGCTTGAGCATACCCTTCCACCCTTAAACGGATGGTTAGACTGAGAGGACCATTCATACTCTCGAGGAAATGCTCCTTTCATGTGTTCTCAACTTTGGTTGTAGCTGGGAGGACCACATACCCTTGGTATAGTTTTCATACATCAACAACTACCACTCCACCATAGGGATGACACCTTACGAGGCACTGTACATTCGACCTTGTAGATCACCTCTATGCCAGACAAACCTAGGGGAGTCATCACTTGTTGGACTAGAGATGGTGTAAGCTACAACGGAGAAGGTGAAAATCATCCACGAGCAAATGAAAATGTCATAGAGCATACATAAGTCCTATTCTGATAGGAGACAGAGACCACTAGAGTTCGAGGATGGTGACCACGTTTTCATATGGGTCTCACCTCGACGAGGTCTATAGATATTTGGCCGAGGAAAATAGTTATCTCTGCTCTTCATCGGGCCATTACAGGTCCTCAATAGAGTAGGTGAGGTGGATTATCGCCTGGCCCTTCCACCTATGATGCACCGGGTGAATGATGTCTTCCACGTATCTCAGCTGAGGAGATATGTGCACGACCCATCCCACATCATCAACCATGGGGAGAAGTACATCGATGATGGGGCGACAATCACAGAGGTCCCAGTGGAGATCGAGGATCGACAGGAGCGGGTCCTACACGGAAGGTCGATTCCTTTGGTTCGCATTCACTGGTAGCACGAGAACCTCCAGGAGAGCACATGGGAGCAGGAGGCTCAAGTGCATGCTCAGTTCCCTCTTTTTCTTCCCTAGTGTGTGTTTTAGCTTTACAGGGACATAAATCCTTGAGGTGTGGTTAATGTAAAGACCCATAAATTTGAAGGGAACTTTTTTCTTTAATACTTTGGAATTTTACGAGCCCACGGTTTTTGACGGCGCCAGATTCCGAGGCCTGGTGTGTCCAGAATCATTTTCTGAAGTTTTGTTCTGGTATGTTCAGTAAACGTATGTGTGGGTTTTTCTATCTTTTGAACTGGTGCACAAAAAAGAAATCTAAGGGTACTGATGAACCCACATCAACAGTATTTTCTTAAGGGGACCTTTACCATAGTTGCGTTTTATGCGAGATGAATGTAATAATTTGTGAATTCATAGAAACATAAATAAAATTATTGTATTGTACAATTTTATTTAAGACGTGGTTATTTCCTCCAAAGGGGAGTTGTGGTGGGGCCCACACCCCACATAACCTCTCATGAGAGGATTTAGTGTGGTGGGTTCAACACGGACCCAAACCATTCTCCTCACCTCAACTTCCTTTAACTCCTCTTACGTTTTGACACCTCCCCTCATTGATGGTGGAGCCTCTCCACCTCCCTCATCTCATGAATGTGCCAACTCTTGAGATTAATTAATTCCACTTAATTAATCTATTTTTGAACTAATTTGAAATGGATGGAATGTTTATAATTATGGAAAATCCAATTATTTCATTTTCCTTGGAAAATATTCAAAGTGGTTTGGGGAAAAACTCTTGGTGGAACATTATTCATCCTCTCTAGAGAAGAACACGAGGAACACGATCACCTTCCTCCACTTCTTAAACCAGGGAGAAAAAGGAGGAGACACCACAAAGAATGCTAACTACCTTCCTCTTCCTCTGACATTGACGGAACGACACTGCCATATAAGATGCTCGACATCCACGACGCTCGTCTTCCATAGCTCGTTGATGTGCACTATTCTTGAAATCGAGGTAGGGGTTTGTATAATTTTAAGTGACTAATTTGTACCCCATTTTTCGTTGAATTTATTGGATTATCTTCAACTATCTGATACTTCTTAATGCGGAGGGCACGTGCCAAATTAACATGGCTCGACGACCCTCCATTGATCCTTATTTTATTATTCACGATAGAGGCATTAATGGAAAAGTTGGAGACAACCGAGGGCAGTGGCAGCAATGGTGGCTGCACACTATCCCATTAATGGACCACGAAACCAAGTGTCGTGTGGGTGGGGGAGACTGTGGACCGCATCTGTGGGCCTCTAGGATGAGGAAGAACTAGTCAGCTAAATCCAACTGATTAGAGAACCGCGGCCGGTGAATCCGCGGGCCGCCTCAACGGGCGAACCGGCCGAAAGGTGACCGACCGGGTGGAAGAAGGTCACGAAACTCAAAGGTGCCCCATAGGAGAATAATGGCCCGCCTGTACAGGACACTCATGTCGAAGAGGACCAGCTGACTTCGGCCTGCCGGACAGGAGGAGTGGTGCTGCTCGGTGCTGCCGTTTTGGAAAACTGGGGGCCGCGCCCCCTGATCCGCTCAGCCACCTACCCGAGCCACGGTCAGCCTCAGGGCGGGCCGTGCCTGGCCGGGATGGGCCACGCCACGCCGGGCTGGGCCAACCCCTTTACCGTGTGTCCGATCGACGCATCGTCTACGGAACTAGGACCGTTACGACGAGGTGGTCCTTTTTAAATACTGTAAGTGAGTTTTGTAACACATTGGAAAACATCCAGTTTTGGAACCAGTGTAATTCCAATTGGACCCCTGGAACAGAAAAGATAGTAACTCTCAGACCGGGCGTCCAATTGACACGCTGTCTGTTGTGTTGGGTTCGTTTTGATGAGATGGAACATCAAGATAAATAAACTCTAGAATTTGTGACAGTTGATGTATCGACCCCATTTTCTCGAGAAGCGGACCCTCCTGAAATCGAGAATGCTGTGTGCGGGAACCCCAGAGCTAGCTGTGACTATGTCCACTACTATACTGGAATCCTCTGTGGGTTTGATAGCGACGACTATTGTACTGGAATCCTCTGTAGGTTCGGCAACGATGACTACCATACTCGAATCCTCTGTAGGTTTGACGACGATGACTAATGTACCTGTATCATGTGTGGTTCCGACAGTATTGACCTCTGTACTTGTATCCGTTGTGGGTCCTACAGAGTAGCTGGTCTTGTATCCTATGTGGGTCTAACAGCTTAGCTGGTCTTGTATCCTATGTGGTTCCGACAGCTTAGATGAATCAGTGGCTATATCTGATCATCTCTATCACTATACGAAAGATGTATACCTGTGTGAGCTGAGTCTTGAATTTTAATCATTATCATTGATGTGATTGACTTTACTTTCCTATGTGGACTAGGTTTTACATGGGATCGAGAGTTGGAGTCGATCTGAGACTGATAACATAGGTTATGTATGGGAATATACCTAAGTAGGTTTGGTTGATAATTTGTGATTTTTTATTTCCGTCAGTGGTTTATCCTTCGTGGATTCTGGAAGAACTTAAGGGGTATCGAGGTCCCTACTAAGTATCGTTATACTCACCACTGCATGGGCTATGACCGCACTTTGTTGTGTTGGATGCAGACGACAGACATTGTTGACGGAGGCTGAGAGCGAGCCAGGACCAAATGGTACCTGGAGGTGGACCACACGGCGAGAGGGTACATGGAGCGGACAGATGGACGTGGAGTAATGAGGTGGACTTCTGTAACTACCCTTCAGGTAGGTTACTCGGCGGACGTTCCAGGAGATTACCTTTTTTGATGTTGTCCCTTTTTCAGTTGTACTTCCTTTCGATTGTACCTGTACTTTACTGTTGGGCTTGTATTTATGGCCCCATTACATTTAGAACTTCTTTTTTTATACAGTTATCACTTAGTGCTTTGCTTCTAGCTTACTCTGTTTTTGTGTGCGTTACTACTATAAAGGCAATGCCTTCCTAGCTTAGAGATTTGCGCCTTTGGTGATAGTCACCGGCCCATGGCCTACGGAAGGCGGGCGTGGGGTAGTCAGGACATGAGCCCCGAGGACGGGTCGTGACATCATTCATTACAAATCATCCAAGGTCACATACCTTAGAGAATCTATATGTTCTAATGATGTGGATATTTATGGAAAAGTACCTATGAAATAGAAATCATGTTAAATTACATATGTATTGATTTGTATGATATCCATTTCATTCCTTAATTTAAAAAATGTCTAGTTGGATCCTAGAATCCATCATTTTATTTATTGAAGGAACATACATGTGATTTCAGGGATATGAAATATATGCACATGTTGTGACATAGATTTCACAAAGACACTCTATTACCAGACAAAATAGTCATGGTTGATCAATATTAGGCACTTGAGGATCAAAATTATTATACATTTATTGAGTGGCATGACATCCAACTGAGTGGACACATCACTATATTTACATTTAATTAGGCTGTATATGATTAAAAATTTATTTGGATATTAATAATTTTTTCATATATGATTATTAGAGTTGCCTTATGTTTTTTTAATTTCATTCAAGACTATAAAAGTGATAATATTAGTTGGATATTATTATTTTATGTATGACTTATCCTTTCAGTCCTTTAATTCGTTTCATTTAAAATAGATTTATTTATATTTATTTTTCATACACTCTAATTTTTTACATCTATGGATGATGATAGTTTATTTATATTATACAAAAAAATTGATACAAGTGAATATAATCCCTATGGACACACCCTAGACCCCTTTCTAATAGTTTTTTTCCTCTTTAGTATGAAGATATGAACAAAAACTTTCATCTAACTATTGTTGATAATTTTTATAGAGTGATTTTTTCAAATACCAGAAAACATTCTATTTGAGGTGTGACATTACCATTTTTTCAAATTGGGAAATGGTTGATAGGATTATTAGTAATTTTTCAGAACATGTGATGATATCAAACATGTGAATTGAAAATACTTGTTCCATTTTGATGTCCATGGTACTTGGGTTATAGGACTTCCATTCTTATATATAATGTTACTGTATTATTTTATTTTCACTTTCATCAACTCACATGTCATGTGGAGTGTATTATTTTATATCGATTTCCGGTTGTCATCCTATTTAAAAGAGGCCAATGATTGATTTTGAATATTGGTTGGAAAATGTAATATGAATATGTTGATTCATCATATATGCCACTTGTGGTCCATGTGATATAGGCCTCATAGTGTGTTCTTTTGCTAATAATGATCCTGATAAATGCTTAGTTTTTAAATACTAAGAAAATAGTTATTTCACATATATGTAGTTGTTGGAATTATACTCTATTCAGCACCTGGTTTTATTCCATATTGCTAGCCATGTAGTTCTATTATTAGAAATTTTATTGTGTGGATGATGAAATTTTTCTCTTTCATGAGAGGTATAGTGATCTTATTGTATCTATGGGACACATTCTTCCCTTGTTTTAAACCCCTATTGGGTGTTGTTACATAAGTTAAATTATTCACTATTTTAGTAAAAATCAATACCATGTTTTGATACATATCTTGGAATGAAATTCTAGTAATATAAACCTTTTTTTTACAATATCGATCATTTGAGAAAATAATGTCTGGGTATAGTGTTTTCCCTCATAGGTCAACACAAACATTTGATTCTTTTTTAGTCGTTCTGTTGTGGGTGTATCCTTTTTAGGCATGGTCAACTAAAAATTCATAACAACCTACATGGAGTTTTTCCATATTTAGTACTATGATATTTTACTTAACTATAACTTTTTTATTGAAATATAGTTGGATTATTGAGTGTGATTCTAAAATGAAACTTAACATTTATAGTGAACTAGAACCATGAGGGTGTATTACCATAAAATGATACCAAGAGAGGAAAAGTTCATTGTATTATTACTCTTGAAATAATGACCCCCAGGGAGTAGTCCATTATGAGTATGGTCATAAACGATCAAGCCTGTGTTTGTTTATTCTTAGTGGGTGATTACTCTATAATCCCTTACATAATTTATGAGTTGGAAATGTTTTTCCGAATTTTTTGTTACTAAAATCTTACAGTTGTTTTCCTCTATAACATTAAATTTGAAATATATATATTTTAACCCATGTTGATAGGTTTTGATATGCATAGGTTAATGGTTTATTTACATGTTCTCCGTTTTCAAAATTCACATAAACTTATGAAATGTGTGTTGGATGTCATGTAGTATTTGAGACATGATTGTGGGTAACACCCTATGAAACGTGACTTGTGTGGTAGGTTTTACCTATATGATAGGTGGTCAAACATAGTGACCCTATTAGGAGCATTTATTGATCTCGTTGGGTGGGATCCCTAGTGGACTTTCACTGCTGCTTGGACCCTTAGTGAGTCATTATATGTATTATCTTCTGAATCCTATTAAATAGATAACCATGGTTTTTGGATTCTTTTTGATGAATTTAGCATGCTTAAATGGTCATTTTGATGCTGATGAGTGGTAGGTTATCATTTTTGTGATATAAATTGTATGATTCATTTGGTTATTTAAAAATCAACTAGAGTGATTGAGTATTGAGATAACATTTGATGGGTTGTATAGCTTTGGGTCCCATCTTGGTTGACTAGTGATCCATGATTAATAATATGGTCTCATAGTGTGTAGATTATCATGAATGGAATGACACAAAGTTTAAAATAAGATTTTTGATGAGAATTAAATAAATCATTCTAAGGATTCCAATCCATGGTGATTGGGAGTCACTTTCAGATAGCATTCATGAAATAAATCATGGCATATGTGGACTACCTTATTTTGAAGTCAAATTCCAATGGTTCTCTAGACAAGATAAAAATAATCTTCAATGAATCATAGTTAGCTAAGGCTTTGTAACATGAAGGTTTTATAATATTTATTTGGGAAATGACCTTAATAATTAGGGATGTTACACCGACAAAGCTAGGTATGATTGATATTGTATGTCCTAGCTTTATGTGATACCATTAGAATAAAATATCGGTGAGTGGAATTGTGTAACATGAAGAATGATCTTTTATTTTTAAGCCCAAAAACATGGTCTACAGAGAGTTGTGATGAAATGAGTAATCTCACACTATAAGATCCCAATGTTAAAACATTACATAATCTTGAGTTAAATGAATAATTCAAATTGAGAATCTTTTAAGGATTAGAGTTTTTGAAAATTAGGCTATAAATATTACAATACATCTCAAAAATTACTATGTAGACACTGCCACTCAGTTTCTATTTTTTCATAAAATAAACACTCTTGAAAAAAAGCACCATGTCGAGTTCCATGTTTTAGAAAATATGACTTTTTCTTGATCCCATTTGTGACCCAATTCATTTTTCAGTCCTGTGAAAATCATTTCAAAACATGGGATAAGCATAAAAAGCTTAATAAGGGTTATAAAATAAAAAAATTAGTATTCTATCGAATAATATTCCTTTAACATACCGAATGACATCATAATATTTAAGAATAAGACATAGAAATAATACATCATATACGTAACATGTGGAAACAATAACATACATACATTATAGATATCACAACTACATATGTTATTACGTTGTAATAAAACTCACAATATATTCCTTAAATCTCTTAGGAGAAACATTAACATTTACTAATCTCATGTTACCCAATTCATTAGAGAGCTAGCTTGGGCTCACCCTCCCTATGATTATCATGGAATCACCCATATACAAAAACAATTCAAAAGAAACATAACATATTCATAACACATAAAACACGAAAAAATGAATGTTAACATTTACAAATTGTAATCACAATATATCATTTCAATATATTGACATAATCAATGCATTATCAAACCATTTTTAAAATCATTTAAAATATCTAATAATGAGATATTGGAATAAAAGTGTCCCATACCAATTTTAAGGTATTGAAAGAAATTTTAATTTCAAAACATTCATGTACATATAAATAAATTTGTAAAACCATTTTTAGTACATGGACATTAATGAGAAATATTTAGAAGAATAAAAATTAAAAATATTTAAAATGATATTTTAGTTAAAGAGTTCGTAACCAAATGAGAGATGCTTGAATAAAAATAATGGGAAAGTAACATTAATCAAAGAATATAATATCATGAGAATAAATATATTAATGATATAATATTTCAATGGGAATTATATACCCATATAAAAGTGAATTGGTGTATAACAACAAGTAAGTCTCAACTGAGTTTAAATTTAGGCAATTTCCGTTGCAAAGATCATATCCTTGGATTAAGAAAAAATCAATGAAATAATTATATGCAAAAAATAAGAATACACCCAATATAATTGGAAATTATGTGTAAGAAAATCATAGGCCATTCACACATAGTCATATAACTACATAATCAAGAGGTATAAGTTTCACCCAAATAATTGAAATTGGGTGAAGAAGTTCCCTTACTGATTTGGTGACAAATGGAACATACACCACATAAAAGAAGGATCATAAAATTAAGATGTATATACCCATAAATTAAATTATATTACACAAATAATACAATAATGGGCTTTAAATACACCACACAGAAGTAAATAGAGGAAATATCGAATGAATCTCACAAGAATAAAAGGTGAGATGAAAACCCCTTTCCTCAAGTATGACTTGTCTTGTATGTTCCTCGATCTTCTAGAATAATAAACTTATGTTAATTTATATTATCTGAAGAACAATTTTCAAATTTATTGATCCTTTTATATCACTTATTACGTTACTATAACAATTAGTTAATTATTTGAGTTCATATTTTGTCGATGTTTGGAACTTGAGTAATAAATGAACTAGTTATAATTGCCAATTTTCCATGTGGTCAAAAATATAATATCTACAGAATAATATTAATTATTTAAATATTGCATATATCATATATATCAAGTATATATATTTAATTATAATATTAAATAACATTTGGATTTATGGAGTGAAATTAACCGTTCATGGAGACGGTAAGTCGTACGTACACATAAACACTACTTTCATTTTTTCCAATTTTAAAAAGAATGGAAACTGAATAATACATATTTATATTTTAATTATAGTATAATATAATATGATATATATATGTTACATAATTTCATTAATTCCATCCTTTATATGTTCTATATATGTATCAAATGAATCATATCTCCTTGAGGGGGCTGTAGTCCACACATCCTCAAATGAAATCAACGTGTTCAGACATATTCAGAAGCAGAAAGGTATATTTGTAAATAAAAATTACAGATACATAGAGAAAAAATAAATAAAATATATATCATATATAAATATAGTTCCATAATAATGGCCACCTTGTCTGGCGGTAGGATGTATTTGAATAATATTCATTTCATGAGGTAGTAGTTCCGCGTCCATAGAAACATTATGTTTGTATCCATTAGATAGAGTTGTGTGGAAGTTTATTTAGAATAATTCTCATACAAACATGCTATTATATTGAGGATATTTTTTTCATAAAATAATGTAAAATAGGTTTTAGGGGGTTGGAGAAGTTAAATAAAAGAAGAGAACTTGAGGGAAGCTGTTACCTTTAAATCCAATAACTCCATTTGGTTTGAACCAAAAGGCTTTTTATAAGTGTTGTCTGCCTAAGGTAAGGATTTTAAGATGAATTGAGGTATGTAGGAAGATTAATTGGGTATAGTTTGTACAATCCAAGGGGACTTATTGCTTTGAGTAATGGGTTAGATTTGGTGGCTTTTTATAAGGGGAAGGATGGGCACTATAATAATTCTTGTAAATATTAATTTATTATAAATTATCTTCAGTTTAAAAAGTTAAAAGACTCATTAATTCTTAATATAAGATGAATATTATTCCAAATAAAATCATTAAATAATAATTTAAAAGGTTTTGGATAGTTTTTGTAAGTTTTATAATACCATTTATTTAAATCATTCATTAATAAGGTAATCACTACATCATCATTGTGTCATATATAATATTATTTATTTGATGTATAATAATTATAAAACAAATATAATGATGTATGAAATCTTTTTATATTTAAAATTAATATTTATATTATAAAATATAACTTATATAACCTCATGTAAAAATTTATTTACTAAAAGTTATATGTTTATGTCATTTTTGTCTTTACATTAAATCAATTAATATAAAGTGCCATTATCACTCCCATGTGGCTTCATGGGGTCCCCAAATAGACCCAAGGATGACCATGTTCGTCCATGTATCAACCAATATGATTAAGAGACATTTTAGGGTAATTTAAAATTATAAAAATAATATTTTTTTACATTTATTTACCAGATTTACCCTTTAACCATGGTCAATAAAATAATTTCTAATGTAAATATTCATAATGTCTAAAAATAAAATTAACCTATTTAGACAATTTCTGCCTCCGGATTTCAAATATGTAATCAATTTTTCCTAATTAAAAATACTGAATTGGTATAAATTAATTTAATATTAATTCCTGTTGTGAAAAGATACAACATGTTTTTAAGTGATAATATCTATCAAAATATTGACACATGTTTATGTCAATTTTCAAAGTAAAATTACCTACAATGACCAATATTGGATCAGTTGGTAGAAATATAATCTAATTAATATTTAAACCCAATTAAAAATATAATATAACCATATAAATAAATAATAATAAAAATTAGTTTTGAAATAAAATACAGTATTTTACCGTATTCATTAAAAAATAAACATTATCATAAAAATACCAAAATTTCTTCGAATGTAAGTTTTTATGTCCCTATTATAAAGTAGAATTTTATTTTGTCAATTATAAAATATAAAAGTTAAAAAACTAGATTTAAAAAGGTTTCTTCATTAAAAGGCGGTAAAATGACCTTTTAAAGAATATTATAGTATTTCATGCATAATATTGAATTAATTTTCATTTTAAGCTTCTAAATTATACATGGTAAATGTAAAAACATTTAATCAACATATTTAATCATAATATAGTTAGTTTTGTTCATTACAACAAATAAAAGGACAATGCGTTAACAACCATTTAAAATAATAATATTATATTAATATTGTTTATTACAACTCAACGTTTTGTGCAACGTATGTTTTCAATGAAACATGTTGTTGTGTATTAGGTATTCCATTGAACATAAAATACCATTTATTTTATAACTAATATTTAATTCAAAATTTTTAGTAAATATGAAAATTTTATATTATTTCTTTACCAAGGATTATATATCCTTCCCCCCTTTTGGGAATTGAATCATTGCAATTTTAAAATTGGTCTTGGAAACATTATTGAATGTCCCAAATCAGAAAAAGAGTCAATAAAAATATCTCATTAAAAGAGAGAAAGATAAATAAAATGTTCACTCAAGATAGCCCAAACAAAGATTCCATATATGAAAACATGGAAATATAAGCGAAAAAAACCATCATGGTATTATAGAGAGTGGTCAAAAACCCGATTATGAAAAAGATAACAACATGAAAATCACAAACATTTGATGGGTTAGATGCTCTGTGATTCATCAGTAGGAATATATAATGTAAAATGTTTCTGTTTTATGATACTTTTCATATAGTAGAGGATTTTATGTATAAGCTTAACTAAAAACATAATGAATCATACATACTTTTCATGTAGAATTTCATCATTTACTAAATTTCTACCACAAACTTGTATTTTCTCCAAATGATGAGTATTCAAATTGACATCGTCACATTAAAATTTCTAGAATCAACTTCTAGAATATCACATAATCCACAAAATATAAACTATATATTTCCTTTTCTTTAGACATCATTGAAAACCAAAATGGTTAGTTTGTGATCAGATAATCCCCAAAAAGGATAATCCATTATAAAAAGAAAAACTACTCTTAATATATTAAATTCAAACAACAATACAGATGGCTCAAGAAATACCACTCTATACACAATTTTCCTTAAAATTATTCAAAATAATCGAATATAATTTTGAAATCAAAAACTCAGATGAATTTAATCACATATTCTTCCACAGTAAATTATAACATTTATCTCCAAATAACATCGTCTACTCTTAAAATCTAATACCAATGTGTAATTAACATAATAAAATATTCATTATGATAGTTTAATCATTTCATAAATAAACCAAATAACCAAATTTCCACAATAAAAAATATATATTTTTCCAAAATAAAATTTCAACCATTACTCCACAAATGAGAACTGAAAGTGTTCTATTTCCCTTAAGCATATAATATCCCAAACAAGAAAAAAACATCCACAATAACCTTTATCACATAATCACCAAATCAACTTTCTATATTAATGATATCTATTTAATAAAAAACAATTTACCAAAATCAACTTATTATTGATCCAAAAATTCATTTAAATAAAAATAATTAGTTATACTAACCAGAGACTTTCTGTAGGCAAGTTGTAGGTGATAAATTGAAACTGCACTTTGGATGTGGGATCAATTCCCACTGTTTTTTCCTAAACAATAGGTTGTCACACAGTCTGCATGGTTTCCTATTTTAAAAAAATTATATAATTTTATAGCATTCCTAGAAATGATATAAATACCTCAAAAATAACCATAACATATTTTAACCACAAATTTTATCTCATATCCATCACTTTGATCCCAAAAGTAATAACCTTTAATTACCTCAAATTTATGGATCATATAAACCAAAATGGTTCTTTATAACTATATATACAAAAGAAAAGAAAATCATTCCCTGAATAAAATTTTAATAAATCAATCTTCAAGGTTACACATAATATAAAAAGTCTTCCAATGTAATCCCATCATCAAAAGAGCCTTAATACTTTTACACAATTCATCATCCTAAAATCTACTATAACTCATGAATCCCTTATATGTTGACTTCTTACTCATTCAATGTTCTTCATGATCAACTAAAAATTCTTTTACAGCTTATTCATAAATAATTCTTTCCTACAACGAAAATCATTAATAATATACTATGATTTAATAATGTAAAAACATAAATAAACAATAAACACATACCTTAAATTGATCCTTGGAAGTCCCCTCATCCTTAATTAGAATGAAATTAGGTATTGGTAAACATATATTTGTACAATCTTGGTGATCCCATTACCGAACCTTCTTCTAAGGACATTTGTTTGTATAATAACCATTCACACCACATTTAAAACATTCAATTGATCCATCAGAAAGATATTATTTCCCGTTCATAGAGTCAATTGGATGCTTTCATTTTCCATGGAAGGGTCTTGATTTATGAACTTCATTTCCCAATCTATAACATCTTACCATTCCTTTGAATAATTTTCCTAGGTTTCTCTTTCCAAATACTTGACACATTGGTTTTGGAATATACATTCCTTTATGATTATTACCGGAACATAAATAAGGATTTGTTTCTCGTATATGTGATTCTTTATAAAAATCACCAAGGATCAGGTGGTCAATCATGACTTCAAATAGTTTGTTGATAACAAAGAAAAGAGTTTTCATTGCACATCCCATTTCATTCAATTGCTCATTCAGAAAACCATCTCAGTTTTCTTCACATCCACTGTAACCTTGGTTCCTACTAGATCCAATCATTTAATAAAACCGAAATGGTCAGTGTGAGTATATATGTAAGATCATCATATATTATCTTATGAGGATAGTAAATAATAAGATAGGCTTTTTCATGTTATCTTAAACTCATACAATTTATCTAAAATAACTATGACCCATTCTCATATGATAACCATATTGGTTATGTAACTTATGCTTAAATAACTCACAAACCTCTAAAGTTATCTAAACTATCATTTTATACCAACTATAAGGACCCATACATAAAACATTACATAATCATGAATTAAATGGATAATTCACAATGATGTTCTTTTTAGGTTTAGTGTTTTAGAGAATAATGACATTACAATTACATTACATCTCAAAAATTACAAAGTAGACACTTCTACTCAGTTTCCATTTTATTCATAAAATAAAAACTATTGAAAAAAAGATTCATGTCGATTTCCATGTTTTAGAAAACATGAATTTTCATTGATCCCATCCTTGAACCTATTAATCTTTATGTCATGTGAAAAACATTTAAAACTTGGGATGATAATAAAATTTTTAGTAAGGGTTATAAAATAAGGAAAGAAAACATTACTCCATCAAATCATAAGATTTTTAAAATACCACAAGAAATCATATGATTTATGGAAACCGATAGAAATCATAAATCATAAATATATCTTATGGAATCTATAACATACATACATTGTAGCTATCAAAAATATATAGAGAGTTACGTTGGAATGACCATCATAGTATATTCCGTACATATCTTGGGAGAAACATTAAGGTTTACATTTTTCATGTTACCCAATGCATTGAGGAGCTATCTATGGCTCACCCGCCCTATGTTTTACACAAAACCACCCGTATGCATAAACAATTCCCAAGAACCATAACATATTCATATCACATAAAACAAGCCTAAAAAATTATAACATTTCCACATTGCAATCAAAATATATCATTTCATGATATTGACATAATCAATTCTTTATCAAACCATTTTGAAAGTCATTTAAAATATTTAATAAAGTGATTTTTGAATCAAAGTATCTCATACCAATTTGAAAATTTTGAATGAAATTTTAATTTCAAAACTTTCATGTCCAAAATAATAAATCCTTAAAACCATTTTAAAACATGGACATTAATGAGAATGATTTAGAAGAATAAATCTTTAAAACATTTAAAAAGTTATTTTAGTTAAAGAGTTCCAATCCAAATGGGAGACACTTGAATAAAAATAATTGTGAAGTAACATGAATCAGAGTATATAATATCATTATAATAAATAGATTCATGATATAATATGTCAAATGGATGTATATAAACTATATAAAAGTTAATTGGTGTATAACAACAAATAATTATCAATGGAATGTTAATTGATTCAAAGTCCCATGCAAATATCATATCCCGGGATTAAAGAGAAATCAATGAAATAATTATTTGTGAAAAATAATAATATGCAAAATATATGTCGATATTATGTGTAAAAAAATCATAGGTCATTAACACATATTCACAGAACGTAATAATCAAGAACTAGAAGTTTAATCCAAAGAATTTAAATTGAGTGAAGAAGTTCCCTTACCGATTTGGTAACATACAAAACATACACCACATGAAATAAGGTTCATATAATAAATATGTAAATACCCATAAATTAAATAATATTACACAAATAATATAGTCATTGGTAGTACATATACCACAAAAAAGGAAATATTTGTAATATAGCATGAATCTTATAGGAATAAAAAGTGAGATGCAAACCCCTTACATCAAGTCCGACATGTTTTGTATGTTCCTTATTCTTCCTGAATAATAAAATTAAGTTAATTTAGATTTTCCTAAGAAATTTTTTCAAATTTATTGTTCCTTTTCTATGAATTATTACCTTTCTATAAAAATTAGTTAAATATTTGAGTTCATATCAGACATTTTGTTGATGTTCGGAACATGAGTCAAAAAACGAACTTGTTATAATTGATAAATTCCCATGTATTCAAAAATATATTATCTCCAAAATCAAATTAATTATTTAATTATCATATATATCATATATATCAAGTATATATTTGTATTTATAGTATTATACAACATTAAGAGGTAAGTAATGAAATGCACCGTTCAAGGAGACAGTAAGCCGTACGTACTCATGAACTCTACATTCATTTTTTCCATTTTTAAATGGAATGGAAACTAAATGATACATATTTATATTGTAATTCTAGTATAACATCATATTATATATATGTTACACAACTTCATTAACACCATCCTTTATACATTCCATGTATGTCATGAACATATCATATCACCTTGAGGGGGCGGTAGTCCACACTTCCACAAATAAAATTATTGTGTTTACACACATTGGAAAGCCTAAAGGTGTGTTTGTAAATAGAAATTTCAGAAAAATAGAGAAAAAATAAAAATAATATATATCAATTATAAATACAGTGCCATCATAATGCCCACCATGAGAGGCGATAAGAGATATTTGATTAATCATCATTTCTTGAGGCAGTAGTTCACCGTCCACAGAAACAGTATGTTCATATCCATTAGATGTTGGTGTGCAGAAGTTTATTTAGAATCCTTCTCATAAAAACATTATAGTATATTATTTATAATTATTTTGGAATAAAATATTGAAAAAATAGGGTTTATGGTTTTCAAGAAGTAAAATAAAAAAAGGTAACTTTAGAGAATACATTGACTTTAAATCGAGTAATTCCCTTGGGTTTGAACCAAAAAGTATTATTGAAGTTCCATATGCCTAAATAAAGGATTCTAGGAGAAATTTAGGTATATAGAGAGCTTAATTGGGCAGTGTATGGATGAGACAAGTGCTTTGAGAGGTGTGAGTAATGGGATAGAGGTGGTGGCTTTTTATAAGGGGAAGGAGAGGATCTTTAAGAATATTTGAAAATATTATTTAATTATAAACGTATCTTCTATTTTAAAAGGTCCTAAACTCATTAAATTAGAACATAATATGAATATTGTTCCAAATAAAATCAACCAATAACATTTTGTCATGTTTTGTATAGTTTTTTAAAATTTATAATCTTATTTATTTAAATCATTCATTAATAAGGTAATCACTCCATCATTATTATGTCATAAAATATTTTATTTATTTTATTTTAAAAATTATAAATAAAATATCATGATGTAGGATTTTTTTTCTTTGAAATGAATATTTATAGTCAATGATATAACTTATATAACCCCATGTAAAAATTGATTTACTAAAAGATATATGTTTTTGTCATTTTTGTCTTTAATTTAAATCAATTAATATAATGTTTCATTATCACTCCCACATGGCTCTATGGGGTCCAAAAATCGACCCAATGATGCCCATGGTCATACATGTATAATAAAAATGGATTAGGACACATGTTAGTGTAATTTAGTATTATTATAATAATACTATTTTACTATTATTTACAAACATTACCCTTTAACAATGGTAAATAAAATAATTAATTAAGTAAATACTCATAATGCCTACATATAATTACCGTTTCCAAAATAAAAATTGTCTTTTTCATTAATAATAAATACCAAAATATTGACACTTGTTTATATCCCATTTGAATGTTAAATTACATCCAATGACCCAAATTGGATTAGTTGGTATAAAGATAATCTAATTAAACATTAAAACCAATTAATAATATAATATAACAATATAAATAAATTTAACTAATAATTACTTTGAATTAAAATATAGTATTTTTACTATTCATTAAAAAACAATCATTATCAAAATAATACCAAAATTTCAACCAATTTAAATTTTGATGTCTTGATTCTAAGGAAGAATTTTATTTTTTAAAATTGAACATATAAAATTGAAAAAAAATAAATTTAAAAAGGGTTCTTCATCAAATGGTGGAAAAATGTCTTTTTAAAAAACATTAGAGTATTATTTTCTTAATATTGGATTCATTCTCATTTTAAGCCTCTAAAATTTATTGGGTAATTGGAAAAACATTTAAGAAACATATTTAATCATAACATAGATAGTTTTTTTCACTCCATCCAATACAAATACAACAAGTAAACTACCATTTAAAATAATAATATTATATTAATATTATTAATTATAACTCAACGTTGTGTGCAATGTATGTTTTCAATGAAACTTGTTCTTGTGTATCAGGTATTCCATTTAACGTAGCATCCCTTTTATAGTAAAATTTATATGTAATTCACAAATTTTGATAAATATGAAAATCTTATATTATTTATTTACCAGGGATGTTATACCCACTATGGTAGAGGAGGCATCATGAATAAATTAACCATTGTGACATGATTTATCTTTTTCAATTATGGTTAATTAATAATATGGTAGTAAGTGTTGTATTTGATGATATAAATTAATTCAGTGTTCAATTCTATTTAGGATTCACTTAGAATGTTCAGTAGAAGAATCAATATGGTGGGAAGAGAACCATTGTCCATTTGATGGTGGTGACCCTCATTATGGGATAAAATTGGGAAGTTATCATTGAAACCATTCTCAGGATGTTGGTATATGAGAATTTTTCGGTTGGTTTTTAGGAATGAGTAGTTTTGGATACCCATGTCATTATTTTCAGTGATGAACAGAGTGTAGGACTATAAACACAATGTTTATTTCTATGGAAATGATATAAATATTACTATTGTGTGATGTACTATATCGGTCATGGCAGAACATCTACCATTTTGGTGAGTTTTAAATTCTATTACACTAGTTATTAGATGGTCATTATAGTTTAGTTTTGAATACACTTAGGTTTAGGGAATAGTTTTCTCGACCACCATGATCTCTTCGGGATAAGAGGGTTATAGTCAGGTGGTTGTAAAGAATCATAACATCAATATTATTTTTTTGGATAAAATTTTTATTTATACAAAATGCTGATTATGAGGGGTAGAAAAGAATTTTACACATTAATATGATCTTGGATAATTTTTATAACCACTATTCTGGACCCGAAATGTGGTTTTTAGCCATCTATTGAAGAGTGGGGGAATTAATGGCCATTTTAATTTTATAAAATAACTAATATTGAATATTAAGTTAATTATATATTAGATTATTAAAGCACATTAATTTAATGATATTAATAAAACTGATCATTATATTGACATTATTTCATTATAGCTGAGTCTAAAACGACATAAATTTTTTATTATAATCATTAACTAATATCTAATAGAAAGGACGGGTTTGTTAACCTTTTTTATTTCGATTTTTATTAATTTTTCCACATTTATATTTTATCTATCATGGATTCTTAGAAACACCACCATTTGTTATTCTAATTGGTAGTAGCGAGATTGGAAAGGGAGATGAAAAGAGTGATGAGATAAGTGAAGTGTCTCTATAGAGCTAAAGAGGAGTTGCATAATCATGAAGTAGTTAGGGAGTGTATATATGGGAAAATATTTAGGATATTAACCAAAGGGAAGTCATTTTTTTGTTTTTAACCATTAATCCCTATATATTTATAAATTATGAGTTTAATTCCAATCATGACTACTATAGACCACTATGATCTTGATATATGCTTAGTATGGGAAACACTGTTGTTTCTATCTATTTTTAGGGATTTCCAATCAATATATCATGATTAAAGAACATGTTGTTCCAGGGAAAAATGAAATATATTATTTTTTCCTAGGGAACATGAAATTTTAAATTTCATTATGTATACTGTGAGTATACACTATTTAGTGGTATATGAAAATGTATCCATGCACATGTCTAGATGGATTTTTCAGGACAACACACATTTTACCAAGAATAGACACTGTGTAGTAAAACAAGGCCTTGTAGTCTTTCAATTGGTATGTACCCATGTTAGGAGAAAAGGTTATGTAGAATTATAATTCCCAACCCTAGGTGTTACCTGACCATGTGCTTGTAGATGGGTATACCACCTGAATGCCCTATCCAGGTAGTAATAAAAAGCTAGACCCAAAGTATGACACATGTCATGGTAGCACATGACCACATAATAGGTCTTGAAGTACACACCATGTAATAGAGGGAAAAACAATATACTATTACCCATTCATTAATTGAATAATTTTGGGTTATTGTTCACCTTGAAGTCAGAATTGGAAAATAAATTAGTCTATTTGGAGAATATTTTCGACATTGATCATGATGGTGTAACCCATAAGGTGATTTGAGGACACCTAAAACGTGTTTTCCAGTGAGCATTATATAATAAATAGTTTCATCATTAAGTAAATGGATTCAATTTCTAGGGAGAATAATAAATTTAATGAGAACTATATTAGGTTCATATGAATGATTCTAGGGCCTAACATGGGATTTCTAGAGACCTCAATTTATATAACATGGGACAATCCGTAGTTAGCAGGACTGAGACACAACATTAGGAGATAAATACGATGGATGTTTAGGAAAACCAAGTGTAAATCCTAAAAACTATATTTATACATGATCCATCTATGTAGCTAGATATTTATATGGATTTTCCTTTGAGGTTATATCTAAATCTAGATGCTCACTTCTAGATAGGGATGTAGTGATATTTTAGAGTTAGGTTGTGGGCTATATTACCCAAATAGGTAATATTTTCCTAGGTAAAATCTTTAATGTTGGATCCCATGAGTGTGCCACATCATATGATTTGATCTAGAGGTTCACATTAGGGATTTCACCTCCAATATATTGATCCTAACTAGGGGACACTCTTTTGGAATCCTTTTCTTGAATATTATTTTGAAAGGTCCTGTGAGGGATGCCTTAATGTGTGTACTGATTCCGAGGATCCTAATAGGAATTAATATAATTACATATTGTATTAGGGGATCCCATGTGGGATGAATCAACATTTTTATGGACCTATTAGATCTCACATGGATTACAACTCCTCTGATTTTATCTTACATACCATGATGGTACCCTTGTGGTAGAAAACATTGATAAAGTGCAAAATGGGTTTGAGAAGAGATTATATTTCATGTCACAGAGAACTCATATATAAAATGTGATCCTGAGGGGTTATGGTAACAGTTTTGGGTTTATGTGTTTTGACACACTCACATAGTTATTCATGCTATTACATAAAAATATTTATGAAGCAATGATTTCCATATTATACTAGCTCCTTATAAGCATATGATGAATCATATGATGTGATTATATTATAGGAATTATGAAATCATTATTCAAAGATATGTATTCTGAGAAAGATTTGTTTTAATTTGTATTTTATAAAAATCTATTTTTTCACTAGGATTATACTCTTCTAAGAGGATATAGAGCTTTTTTCCAATATGAATCTTGGAACACCTCTCGCATAGGGGTTCTCTTAGATTTTCTAGATCTATAGGATCCAGGTGATTATAGATGTTGTTAGATATGTGAATTTCCCCAGAGCATGGGATTATAATACTACCCTAGAGGATTGAAGAATATCTCATTGATATGAGGAATGTGATTCCCATAATGGTTAGGTTAAACACACATTTTATGTAATTCCCATTATTGTATACAAATTGGAATATGATATATATATTCCTTGAATCTGAGTTATTATCTCATATTTAGTGGTAATTACACAAATATCACCTATGGTTCATACACTAAATAGACTATTCATGTTCCAATGTTGTGATTATCTATAGACAATGATCCATGTATCAAATATTTGGAAATATTCCACATTGATTGACTTTTTTTGACATCCAAATCAATGAATTATTTAACATATGTCTATTTGGTATATGGAATCCTATATTATATTTACTGGATGTGAATATAGGTGATCCCTAGCCATGGTTATTTATACCAAATTGGTGATGGATCATAGTTGGAAATATTTCATGTGATGGAATATATAGTTATGGTAAATTATGAATAACAAACCAAGGATAGTATTGAGTATACATGGCTATAATGATGTGAAATCCAGCATAATTTCCATGTCATTATATGTCCAGTAAATCAGGTTGCTGTATCCAATGATCAGCTACTGATTACGTTTATTTTTCTATTCCATTTTTATCTCATCCTAGGTGAGCTTATTTCATGATCCTGCATACATGGAAGTGGGTTATAGGTTCATCATTTGTTGTAGATTACAATGATTTTTTTCTCACCCTTATACATACACTACAATTACATATCATGCCTTATGTAAGTATTTAGGTTGATCATCGATGCATGGGGGATTGGGATAAGGCCTAGGGATGTATGATCATGCGTAGCCACTCATGTGGAATCTTATGACCATGTGGGAGAAGCATCGGAATTTCTTTGAAGACCATTTATGTTGGTTGGATCAATTTTTGTAGAAGACCCACACACATTATGTTAATTTATTCTATTCCTATATATATGACTATCATATTGGGATATCATTTTTGAATATATGACTTTTCCATCGATGCCACATTTTATTATCACTTATCATTTCAATATTTATATATTTTATTCCCTAATAAAATTATTTACTTTTATGGTTAATTTTTGGTTATTTATATATTTTATATAATATAACATGATTTCATTGTCTCCATATAGACACACCTTAAAACTTCATTACTATTTGGAAGCCTATGGAATGTGATGAGGTGCACATTAATCCTTATCACCAACTGGTCCAACTAATACTTATATAGCATGTCATGCTAGGATGTAACAATTTAGAAGTCTTGAAAAACTAGATACATTCTGGATTCACATATCACATTGAATATATATAAATAATCTAGAAAAATAAAAATTCTAACATCCTTAATATTATTCATAATATGTTTACTCATATACTATTGAATGGAAAAAAATAAAGGGTTATCTAACATTCTTTGTAAGGGCCATATACAGTGTAAGATATCTTGAGTAAATAAGACATAATAAATATGGTAAGGAAAATAACTGACGACAAATGACTTTTTATGCAAAAATTTAGAGAAAATTAATTTACTCATAATATCAATACGTTTATTTAGATGATAATAATAAATAAACTCCCAATAATGTAAATTTTATATGTTTAATTTCATGATATCTAACATCATGATAACTTTTTCTAAAAGTCCTTGTCATAATATACTTCATTCAATGGTTATGTATACACCAAAACCAATTTCAAAGATATTGACTATTGGTTTGTGTTATAAGATCTCTTGATGTGTCAATGGGAAATATATAACTACATACCACCCATCACTACATATCAAATATATTCTTCATACAAATAATTATCAATTTAATTCAATAAGAGAATTAAAAATAAACAAATATTAGTATTGTTAAAAGAATATAAAATATTGTGATTTATGATGTCAATAATAAAAATGAAATGTAAAACACTATATATTGAAATTTCATATGTTTTAGAAAATAATAATATCCATGAAAAAATAATTATATATATTTAAAATAAATATATTTTTTAATTAAATATTATATCAAGAAAATGAGTTTTTAAAGGAAACTTCAAAGACATCAAAAATAACAAGAGATGAAAGATAATTTTCAATTCATCTTAGATTTAGAGTTTTAAATAAAGTCATTTCCTTTAGAGAAATAAAGAAAATGGTTATGAAAAAATTAAATAATATTTCATTTATAAGTTTCATTTATAAAACCTTTTAAATCTTGTAGAAGAAGCTAAAGAGTAAAAAATGGTTCTAATGGATAGAATCTCTTATAACACTATATATGTTAAAAATGAACATTCCTTTATGAATTTTTATAAGAATATAAAAAAGGATACATTTGGAGAAAATATTACATATTATTTTAAATCCATAAAAAATTTCATCAATAACATAAAATTTAGATAATAATTATTTAAAATAAATTAAAAAATTATAATGTATTTTTTTATAAAATATAGATATTGAAATAAATATACCATATAAAAATGATAAATAAGATCATCTTTCATAAATTATATTGTCACATAATATGGTACACAATATTGGAAATTTTGGAACAAATGAAAAGAGCCTCATAAATATATATATAATATGAAAATATAGAGATTCTAAAAATAATATATTATATGATACCATCTATAAGAAATATAATAAATCCCAAAACAAAAGTTACTGTAAAATAACTTCTTATGTCATTGGTAGAATTAAATTTTTCAAAAAATTAAATTATGAATTTGAATTGATACTTTAATGACCGAGAATAAATATAAATCCATGTTACATAAATAAAATGGATTGTATATTAAGAACATAATTATATATACTTATGTTTTTGTCTTAATGATCATTTTCAGACTGATTTTTATAAGCAGATGAAGGTCATGAGAGAATTTTTTCTCCCTCACATCTTTTGTATGCTGATGTTATTCTCCTCATTGTTCGAGCTAACAAATCCATTATATATTACATTAATATATCATTGAGTATTATGAGGAAGGTGTTGAGTTGGTATTCTTCTAGATTAAATCTTTTATTGTGTTTGGGGAAGGTGTAAAAATATATATTCAAATTAGGGTGGAATGAGAGAATGGTGTTAGGAGGGGATACCGCTTTTATACCTATATTTGGGTGACAATTTTTTTTGGGAAATTTGAGATTATTTATAATATAATTGTTGTATTCTAAAATAAAAAATAAAATGGAAACATAGAAAGGTAAGAGCATGACCCATAAAGGTAGAGTTTATTTAGTCAATTCAGTGATAACATCTATGTTTTTGTATATTATTTTCCTTTGTATCGATGGACTGGATATCTCATTAAGGGGCTAAAATCCATGATTTATAACATCATCAGTACTAGGTCAATTCATGAAGGAAATATGAAGACAATTTTTTGGAAGTATTTTCAAAAGGCTGTACATATGGGAGGTATGGAAGTCAAAGACTTTACACTATGAAATGAGTCCTTATCCAAAAAAACTCACATGCAATGTTATTTCTTTTAATGATTCCTCATTAAAGTTTATAGCTAGAGCATATAGCACTCTATTGATGATTGATTCCCCTATTTATGTCCCTTATTCTACATTTACAATCATTAAGAATGGACATAGTGATTTTATGATATTTTCAATGTGGTTGGTCTACAATATTCCCCAATAAACATTTAGACCACCACATGGCTCTTGAGGCCAATAAATTAGGTAGTTGAGATTGATCCCTTGATGATACATGTCACCATATCTGTATTTCAAGGCAATATTAGTTCTATAGACATTCTTCCCCCTCAACATAAAGTGAAATTGTCTAGTTATGATTACATTGATCATGACACTCTTGTTTGCACACCATATTTATAAAAAAAATTCACTGGAAGGTGATTTTTTTATTATGAATGTAATGGATCTATTAGAACTCCTTCATGGAAGATGGGTTTCATGAAATATTTCACCCCACCAGCAGGATTTCTATTGATATAGTGAATTTGGAAAAATATATAGTCATTTTAGGGTTTTTTATAGGTAATGAATATCGCTTGTTTCTTCTTATTACTTGTGCCATTATGGTAGATAAAATATGCACAACCACTTTATCTATTATAGGTTCACTTACAGGCTATGGAAATATTGTAGTGCATCCTCAAATATAGGTTCTATTTCATCAAATTTTATAGGTTAATGACATCAATCCAACATGTTAGTTGCAGTGAAAAGATTTAATCTTTTATATTGTATGCGGCATATACTATCACATGGTATGTGTGGAGGGATAGAAATGTTAATTCAGTTAAAGATCAAATTTCCTCCAATCAAGATATAGTTAATGAAAATAAAATAAAAATCATTGTTTATTCAATGAACCAAATTGGATATATGGATAATGATATCTATGGTTACTATATTATGAGAACTATTGGTGTTAATTACATGATGAATAAACCATGGTGTCTAAATCTATTAGTTGGATTCCCCTAATTCAGAGTGGCTTAATGTCGTTGTTTATGGAGCATCTTTAGGTTCACCGAGACCCTTAGGTTTTTGTGGAATCCTTTGTACTCATCGGGGCCACGTTAAATGATGCTTTTTTCACTTCATTGGAATTGATCACTATATTAAGGATGAACGTTGTGATATGATCAAGGAGGTCAAATTTTCTTCTAATTTAGATAGATATCATTATAAGTTGAACCCCTTATACCTTGTCCATGGAATTACTTAAAGTGAACTCCAATAATGTCTCTTGGAGATTGTTGTTGTATCATAATGATTTCATTAGATGTTTGGACTGTATTATCCCTGATTCCAAACATCTATACATGGAATCTAATCAGGTTGATAGCACTCTCTCCATGAAAGTAGTTTTAGAGGTCAAATCTAGATGGTATTTTATGATTCCAAATATTTTTTCACCCTCATTTGAATTAGATGCACATGTTTATTTTCATAACCAAATTTCTAAATCTATTTTTTATTGACTCTTTTTCATCTATTTTATCTAATAATATTTTCAAGAATAGGTGTACCTAATTCTTGATCCCTGTGATTATATATTGAACATAAAATAAAATAGGTTCATAATAGATTCTATGTTTTGATTCCTATGTATTGATATGTATAGCCTTATCAGGGTTAAATAATCTTCATTATTTTATTCATGAAATGGAAATCTTATATATTCCTTATATCCATATTTAAAATCATCCAGTAAAAACATACATGAAAAATGAATCATATTTATTCTTAGAGATAGATGGTTTTTTCCATGTACTATAGATGTTATCATTTTTAACAGGTGGATGGGTAAGGAAGAATGTGATATATTATAATAAAAAAATTAATTATAGTAAATGTGAATTCTATATGCATTAATTCCATCATTATGAGAAGATATGTGAGGAGGAAATGTAAAATGAATTTCATCAATTTATGATATGGTAGTTTCCTATACTCATGAGTGATGGTTTTGATTCCCATTTGATAAAGAAAGTGGGGGGTAAATAATATTAAATTGATATAATATCAACTTAGTATATGTTATATACTAGTATTGTTATTTTAAAATTGTTATTAAATAATTCAAAGACGTAAAAGAAGAAGAAAAATTTCTATTCCCAATGAAGATTTCAAACACTTCTTTGAAAAGACTCCCTTTGATCTTTATTTGATGAACATCAGGTATAGTTTTATGGAATAATAGATCCTAGAGAAATAATTTAAGGATTTTGATAGTTTGTTTTTCTATTTTTGGTTCTAGTTACGTGGAAAAAGGGTGTGTATAATATATAAGATAGTTGATGACATTTTATTATGAATGAATGTACACAGATGATATTAATAAAATTATTAAAAGATAATAAATTTATTTTTAGTTTAAAGTGGAATGTTGTTGAAATTAATTCAATGATTTAATAGTATATTGATGAAATAAATTTAAATAATATAATTTTTATATGTTTATTTAGTTTTTTTATACATTATCTTTTGGTTTAAACTCTTTATTAATGAATTTTAACGATAATCATATTGTCATAATTTTAAATTTTAGAGAGTTATAATTTTAAGTATAAGTAAATAATTTTTTCATAAGTTCTCGAGTGATTATTTATAAGAAAATTTAGTATCTTAAGTTTCATTTTTCCTGATTTTTATTATTTATAAATAATAATATAATTTTATATTTTTCATAATATTTCATAAAGGTCATTTTGAAACTATTCATATTATTTGACTTTAAATACATTTATAAAATATTGAATTCATATAGAATCCATATAAACAGAAAGAATATATTATAATTAATTATAAAAAACCCATGACACCATAATTAATTATAAATACATTACATTTAATGTCTTAAAAAATTATATACATTGTTGTTATGATTACTTGAACTTGAAATGTTACCTTGTTATGTATGAATTTATGGTAATTAAACAATAAATAAAATGAAAAATAAAATAACATTATAAAATAAAAATATTTTTGTTGAAAATAAACATTTATATTCATTAATAATGAATTATAATAACTATTTTATCATAAATGTAAAATTAATTTTTGTAGAGAGATATTCTATATTTTTTATTTAATTAAATAATATAAATTTAATTATTGAAGAATAATGGAATTAAATTTTCACATATATTAATTTTTATTTGTATGGTCGAACATATCTCTTCCAACAGGAATAAGGTAGGTTTTAATTATATATATATCCTTATCACATTGTTTCTAACCTTAATAACCTAATTTACCCATTGTTGAGGCCATCAATTTTAATATGATTACTATTAATAAGGCCTAAAAATTATTTTCACCATATTATATTATATTAATTATAACAATTTCTATTATGGAATCCATTTTATCAATGTTAATTCAATTAATTGGTATTATTCAATTTAAAATTAATCCGGTAAAATGTGATGAAAAGACACATTCAAGGGAAAAAATGTTTTCTTAATTATAAATTGATTTTGTATGAAAATATTTCATAATATTGATTAGGATAAAATTAGTTGTATTATAAATAATATAAATGAACCAAATTTACTATAAAAAATTAAAGAAAAAATTAATTGTGAACACTTGAAACAGAAAAAGTTTTCAATGACAATGAGTTTTCTTACAATTCGTCGAAAAATAAATGTTCTTAGAGAATTATTAAAATTTCAATCTGTAATAATTATTATATTATTTTTTAATGATGAAATCATTTTTATTAAATAAAATTTCTAAAATTATTATAAAATATTGATTATTTTTTCTGATAAAAAGGAAAAACTGATCCTGAAGAAATTGCATTTTTGAAGCATAAAATGATCACATTGAAAATTAAGTGGTTATTTAATAGCTGTTAATCAAGGAATTTTAATTATATAAAACATTCATACATATTATTTTATAATTTTGATATTCTAGGTTATTATTATAATTTTATAGAAAATGATAAAATGGAATACTGAATTATAGTTTATTAATTATTGTGGTTTTTTGTATCCCAAGCTATCTAAAAATTTAAATTTATTTGATGGGAAACATATCATAAAAAACTGGGGTTACATTTTATCCACTTATTATAATTTCAGAACAATTATTCTTACACTATAATAAAAACAAATTAGGATACTTTGTAAAGACCCAAAGCTTTATGTACATGGACATTACATTACTTTTGGGGAATACTAAGTACATAAAAAAAACAGACACACAAGGACCGTAATAGTTTAGTGTCTTTGGAAACATGGAATACAATCATCTAATCATGTTGAAAGATCTTCACCAACTCCTATAATGATCTTCCCCTTTTTGTTTCCTTACCTAAAACCTTTATTTATTTCCTGGGGAAAATAAAAAATAAAAATGGTGGCTCAAATGCTCAGTAAGGCAAAACATAGTGAACATAAAACAATCCATAAACATTTGAAAGAAAAAAACATGAACATGAAATTTAATCATCAAACTCTCGAGAAAAGACATAAATCATGGAAGTACGTAAGACATATATCATAATGGAACATCAACAGTGATAAAATTTAATGGGAATAAAACATGTAATTGTGGCAACCATTCAGCACATGTTATGATTTCCATAGTAGCCAAGGCATTGCTTCCAAGACTATCTTAGTGGACACAGTCCCATTCTGAATCGAGTTCACTCCTCATTCCACTCCTGTAACACTGAACCAGGTTAACTTACCATTCCATCCATCTCTATCTCATGAGATATACATCTATACCCAATTCATTGGAGGGATATATAGGTCCAACCCATCTCATAATGAAATCATTCTTACTTGTTCCACAAAATAAACATACATCATTCATAATAACCCAACAAATAAAATGGGTTTCATAAACATCATCCCATCATCAGATAATACATATAAAAGAAATGGGTATCATTTAATAATAAGAAAAGTGAAACCATCTAAATCATAGAGACATGATACTTAAAACATACACATATGAAATAATGTCATCTTAGGAGAAAAAATGTTTTGATAAAACATTTGAAACGAATTCTTGAGGAAAATATCCTCTCTTCTACAAAATCATTCTCTTTTCAGAAAATATCATGTAATTTTAAAATAAAATGATTTTTTTGAAAATATTCATGAAATCATTTGGAGGAATCTTCATGAAAATAAGTCTTTATAAAACCATAAAAATTCTTTTCAGGACATATAAGTTAAAAAAACTTTATTCTCGTACTTTATCCAGAAAAGTCAAAAATGTACCTCTTAACGGAAAAAAAGAAATATTCCTTACATACCATGTAGTAAAAGTCAAAAATGTGTAAAAAGGACTTTAAAAATACATGAAAACACTTTTATAAAACATGGACATGGATGATATAAAAAACCCCAGTAAATACTTATGAATAATCATTTTCGGATAAAAACAAGATTTGCAAAATTATCCCTTACCTTAGGTCCGATATTCTTCATGTGGTTCCAGTCCTCCTTTATAATGATTTGAATAATGTTATTGACTTATTACATAATCATATTCATCGTTATGATATCATATATGTTTCTCTTATGACTTTATATTACCCGTTCGTTTGTAAATTTCATGTAAAAGCAGGGTTTTGGGTAAAATCATTTCATTTATCGTATGTGTTTCGACTTTTGGTTCTTGATATTATTATTTATATAATGATTTAAATAATTCCATAATGTTAAACATGATTTATATATAATATATATTCCTCATATACATATATATTATAGAATGATAAAAGTAATGAAATAAACCGTTCATGGAGACGGTAGGCCGTACGTACGCATGAACGCTGTTTTCGTTTCCTTATTGAATTGAATGAAACTAAATAGATGACATACATATATATACATAATTACATAAGAATTATTATTTCATATATTTCATTATTATTCATTATATATACCTTATAATCGTTCTTGAATGGTTAATTATGGAAAATGAATCTCATCACATTCGTTGAGACAGTAGTCCGTACGTACGCACGAGCAGTGATATCATTCCTATGACCATGGAATTGTATTGGAGTGCATTTATACTATTTCAGAATCAATATCACTTTACAATAATCATATATACTCATTATTTAAACCATTATAACCATCCAAGTAAGTTGGTGGTGGAAAATAGATTAGACCACGGCGTGGAGATGTATTCTGTACGTACGCACGCGCAGTGATTTCGTTTTCTGTAGGATGGATAGATGGTGAATTAGGGTTGTTTCATAATTATAATAACATATCAGTATATTAGTGATACATATGTTATTACTTCATAATTAAACAACTAATTAGTAAGAAGTATAAGAAGAAATAAATTTGAAAGAATCGGTAATAGACATTACCTCTTCTTTGAAGTTCCTCTTTGAGACCTCCTCTTAGGGCAATAAAATTTTTCTCTGAAGATAACCAGGACCTCTAGTATGTTTCTAGGTAAGTGGAGAAGAGAATTTTTACGGTTTTGGCCAATCCTGATGTCTCAATGTGGTATGAGGAAGAGAGGGAGGAGGTTCCCTTTTATAAGGGATGATAGGGGCGCCTTAGGAAAAACTAAAAATATTATTTTATTATAAAGTCATATTGGGTTTTTAATAGATCAAAATTGATTTATTTCAAAGCTAAGGTTGGGATGGGTCTAAATCCTCTCATTCAATAGAATTTTGACAAGTTTAGGGTTCTATTTTACCCTTATCATTTAGATTTATCTTTAAGTTAGATAATTTAACTTTTACTGTGTCTTCTTGTTTTCTTACACTATATGGTTAATAAACTTACTATAACAAGAAAAACAAACCCCAAGTAGATTATAACCTTATCTAAGTCATTTTTCCTATCTATAGATTTATAGGAATATAATAACAATTAATAATATAATATTTTTAAAAAAAACTATTTTATGAAAATTTTGACACTGTTTGGTAATTGATTTTTGTGAAAACCATAACAGAGAGATTAGTTCGAACAAAGATAAATAAATAAATACTAACATGTCATATAAACATATAAAATTATTGGAATTCATAAAAAGTCTCAAATATCATTTATTTGGGTATTTATAACATCAATTACGTCAATATTTCATTAATAATATAATTACTACATCATCATTGTGTCATAAATAAATTAAATTATCTAAAGTATAAAAATTACAAATAAAATACAATTATGTATTAAATATATGTATCTTTCTAATGAATATTTATAGTCGAATTTATCTTATGTATAACCCTATATTAAAAATTATTGACTTATTAAACTTTGATTTTAACTATTTTAACCCTTCTTTAAATAAATTTATATTAAATGTCCTAATCTAATCCAAGTGGGCCTAAATGGTCATATTTTATTCCTAAGGTTGTTTTTGGTCGAATTAAACTTATCCAATAGAATTAGGACATGTGTTAGGGTAATAATAATATCATTTTTACCCTTAATTACCCTATTTACTTTTAACCGTGGTAAAAAAGTAAAACTTTACTATTCACCAAAAAAATATTTTCATCTCATTGAACAAAATTTTATTTACTGATATCAATCGTGTCTCTTGGAATTTTGAAATTCCATTCACAAAAGCGGTAAATTTTTGGTTTATGTAAATTTTCAAATTCTCCTAGGAGGTGGGTAAAAGACGGTCAAAAGTTCAATAAAATCGTTATATATCTAAAATTATTATAAAATTACTCCAATGAATTGCATTGAACTTATATAGGTATTATATATCAATTTTGACCTAAAATAAATTTAAATAAAAAGTCAGTTTTTAAGTAGTAACCTAGTGTTTTCACTATTCATTAAAAATTGAAACTTTTTAGAAAAGTACCAAAATTTCACCCTTGGCTAATTTCGATATTCCGAATCCAAAAATGAAGTCCATTTTGAAAAATAAAATTTAAAAAATTTCAAAAAGTTGGTATTACTATTCATAATGGCTAGTTCTAATAATATTTTAATAGCATATCGTTGTTTAGTGAAACTCGGTGTAGCATACAACACACACTATCGAGGAAGGTCGTGATTGCGTGTAATGCATTCCATGTTAGGGTTGAGTGTTGTGAAAGAATCCTTTTTTTCGTTATAACAGAATCCAACCATTTTTCATTTGTACCTTGAATATATATATACATGTATACTAAATGTTTCATAGAATGACTCTTATCAAATGAACTTGAAATTGTGTGTAACACAACCTAAGAATAGTGTTGCGTATACTGCAAGCTAATACAGTGTGGCATATAGCACACAATAATCGTGTTGTAGCATAAAACATATGACATCAAATAAATTAAAAATAATACCTACCATAAAATATCGGGTTGTTACATTCTACCCCCCTTAAAATGAATTTCGCCCTCGAAATTCATCGGGGTTATACATGGTTTTCTACTTGAAAGGTTCAGTAATTGAAACCCACATCATTAAATGAAATACTTAAACATAAATTTAAAAACTAAAGTATGAAACATAACAGTTACCTAAATTAACTAATCAGTAGGTTTCCACATAGAAGAACATATGTGAAAATATGGATATGGAAGAGAAATCTAACCATCATGTTCTGATGGAGAGTGTTAGAGAAAATAGCTATGAAAAATACAACAATCACAAAGCCATAGATTTGTGATGATCTAAGGAACCATCTAATTCATCAGTTATAAGAGCACTTGGACAAAATTTTTGGTTTTCAATATCATTTCCCTAAAGTTGAAAATTTTGAATTAGAAGAAACACTTGCTTGATTTTGGTACAATCTCACTGTTGTTCATGCTTTGAACAATTTCCACTTCATCTCTTAAAGAAATGAAGTTTAATTTGTTATTCGTGATGTTTTAACAGATCATGTGATAGAATGATGGGTCATTCCATCTGTTTCAAACAAAAGGACAGAAAAAGTTATCAAATATACATAAGTCCATCTATGGTGAGGTTAATCATACATGTTTCCAAAAATGGACTTATACTTCATCTATCATACCAATTAATAAAATAAAACTAGTTTATACTAACTAGGGACTTCTTGTGGGCCAGTGGTAGGTGATAAAGGCCAGTCGCACTTTGGTTGTGGATTCAATTCCCACAGCCTTGTCCGATGCGATGGGCTGTCACCCTCCTTGTAGGTTGTCTTTTTTTTCTTCTAAAAATAAATATTATAAATTTCAATCAATAATATCAAAAAAATTATAGCCTTAAACAATACTAACTTATGTCCAACATAATGCATTCTAATCTTCAGGCTTATCCAAAATACTATTGTCCAATCTCATATTCTAGTGAAAATGATTACCAGAGATTTTATATAACAAGCATGTTAATACCAACGTTGATCCTCGTATATCATAAGATATATCTTGTTATTTGTATTCCAAACACATGAATACCTTAGTCATATATTCTCTTGAAACATAAATTACCATATAAACATAGTGAAAACATGTATACTGTCAAAAGGTAACTCTTTCCACATACCAAAATCCAAAAAATTCTATATACTCAAACCATGATATCACTTAGTCCTTATATCAATCATGAGCTCATGAATACAATCAAACATTTCATTATCTTCTTATCCATTCATTATGGACATATCATATACTTTCCAAAAATATCTGAATAACCTTCTATGGTTACTGGTACCATTCAACATATACATTCAAATACTTTAAAAAATCAATAGTTTAATAATCCTTAAATGATTCTTTATTCCATAGTACCATTACCTATACAACAGAACTCTTGATAAACATACAATCATTCCACTACCTTCTTAAACAACTGGCTTATCTTCAACACTTCTTTTAGCTCATATATCATTTGTTGTCTCCTCATCATCATCAACATAAATACTACCCATATGACCATGCTGATTCTCTTCATAAGATTTTCCCTTAGGGAATTGGTTTGCATAATGCCCGTACATTCCACATTTAAAACATCTAATCTTTTTTGATGTCGTAGAAATACCATTATCTGTGTCCATGGTGTTAACTAAACCTTTTCCTTTGCACTTACTGGCCTTGTATCCTTATTTTCCACACACAAAGCATCTCCCAGTTCCCTTGAAACATTCTTCATGATGCCTCTTCCCACATGTTTTACATGAGGCAAATTGAATATTCTTTCCTGTATGATCACCATGAAACTCCATCATTCTTTTATTATCTGTGTCGAGAAACATACCAAAGTTGAGATTGTTGATCATATTATGGGATTTATGATTAGGAATAATAACGATGTTTGGACTTCCAAATGCCGTTTCATTTGGTTGCTCATGAAGAATATCATTCCATTGTCCGTCATATCCTCCATTATCGTGAATCTTCCTGTTTTTTGCCATTTTCTAAAACCCTAAAAGAATAGTGTGAGAGGCAAAAATCCTCCTAGGGAAAACAAAATAGTAAACAGGGAGTACTCTCAATATCTAATATCTTAGGTTAAAATCAATGATCGTTACCGTAGTTCTAGGACTATATCTTATACGTATACTTATCCTTAGGGACATCCCTATACATACCTTATAAATATCTCTAGGTATCTCACTAAAGTTTTCGCATCCTAGATTCCAAAGGTTGACTATGATTTTCCTCTGATACCAACTGTAATGTCCCAAAGCATAACGTACATGGAAATTACATTAATTTTGTTGAATACTTAGTACATAACAAAAATAGACACACAAGGACCCTAATAGTTTAGTGTCTTTGGAATCATTGAATATAAACTTCTAATCAAGTTGAAATATCTTCACCAACTCCCATAACGATCTTACCCTTTTTGTTTCCTTACCTAAAACCTTTCTTTATTTCCTGGGGAAAATAAAACATAAAAAGGGTGAGCTCAAATGCTCAGTAAGGGAAAACATAGAGAAGATAAAACAACCCATAATCATTTAAAATCAAAAAACTTGATCATGAAATTTAAACATCAAAACCTTGAGCAAAGTCATAAATCATGGATGTACGTTACACATATATCATAATAGAACATCAACCATGATTAAATATATTGGTAATAAAACATGTAATTTTGTAAACCATTCAGCACATGTTATGATTTCCATATTAGCCAAGGCATTGCTTCCAAGACCATCTTAGTGGACAATGTCCCATTCTGAATCAAGTTCACTCCTCGTTCGAGTCCTGTAACACTGAACCGGATTTACATAACGTTCCAGTCATGTCTATCTCACAAGATATAAATATTTACCCAATGAATTGGATGGATATATAAGTCCCACCCATCTCAAAATGAAATCATTCTTACTTTTGCCACAAAATAAACATACATCATTCATAATAACCCAACAAATAAAATCGGTTTCATAAACATTATCTCATCATCACATAATCCATATAAAAGAAATGTATATCATTTCATAATAAGAAAAGTGAAACCATGTAATACATAGAGACATGATTCTTAAAACATTCACATATGAAATAATGTCATCTTAGATGAAAAATGGTTTTGATAAATAATTTGAAACAAATTCTTGAGGAAAATATAATTTCTTCTTCAAAATCATTCTATTTTCACAAAACTTCATGCAATTTTAAAAGAAAAGGATTTTATTGAAAATAGTCCTGAAATCATTTGGAGGAAGCTTAATGAAAATAAGGCTTTATAAAACCGTAAAAATACTTTCCTGCCATATAAGTTAAAAAAACATTATTCTCGTACTTTTGCCAGAAAAGTCAAAAAAGTACCTCGTAACGTAAAAAAAAGATTCCTTACATACCATGTAGTAAAAGTCAAAAATGGGTAAAAAAGACTTTAAAAATACATGAAAACACTTTTATAAAACATGGACATGGATGATAAAAATTAGCCCAGTAAATACTTACGAATAAGTAGTCTCAGATAAAAATGAGATTTGTAAAATTATCCCTTAGCTTAGGTCTGATAAGCTTTATATGGATCCGAACCTCCTGTATAATGATTTAAATAATGTCATTGACTTATTACATAATAATATTAATCGTTACTATATCATATATGTTTCACTTTTGAATTTATATTACCCATTCTTTTGTAAATTCCATGTAAAAGCAGCGTTTTGTGTAAAATCATTTCATTTATCGTATGAGTTTTGACTTGTCGTTCCTGATATTATTACTTATATCCTGATTTACATAATTCCAGAATGTAAACCATGATTTATATATAATATATATTCATCATATACATATACATTATAGATCGATAAAAATAATGAAATACACCATTCATTGAGACGGTTGGCCGTACGTACGCAGGAACGCTGTTTTCGTTTCCTTATTGAATTAAATCAAATTTAATAGATGACATAAATATATATACATAAATACAGTAGCATTATTATGTCATATATTTCATTATTATTCATTATATATACATTATAATCATTTTTGAATGGTTAATTATGGAAAATGAATCTCATCGCATTCATGGAGACGGTAGTCTGAAAGTACGCATGAGCGATGATATCATTCCCATGATCATGGAATTGTATTTGAGTGTATGTATACTATCTCAGAATCAATATCACTTTACAATAATAATATATTGTCATTATTTACATCATTATACCCATCCAAGTATGTTGGGGGTGGAAAATAGATTACACCACTACGTGGAGACGTTATTCCGTACGTACGCACGCGCGGTGATTTCGTTTTCCATAGGATGGATAGATGGTGAAATAGGGTTGTTTCATACCTATAATAACATATCAGTATATTAGTGATACTTATGTTATTACTTCATAATGAAACAACTAAATAAGAATAAGTAGAAGAAGAAATAAAGTTGAAGGAATCGGTAACAGACATTACCTCTTCTTTGAAGAGCCTCTTTGAGACCTCATCATAGGGCAATAAAATTGGTCTTCGTGGAAGGCCAGGACATTTATGATGTTTCTAGGTAAGTGGTTAATAGAATTTGGTAGGGTTTGGCTGAGAATGTAGGCACACAGTGGTGTGAGGAAGAGAGGGAGGAGGTGCCCTTTTATAATGGGGGAGAGGGGCACCTTAGGAAAAAATAAAAATATTATTTTATTATAAAGTCATATTCAGTTTTTAATAGCCCAAAATTGATTTATTTCTAAGAAAAGGTGGTTATGGGTCCAAATACTCTCATACAATATAATTTATACATGTTTAGGGTTCTATTTTAACCTTATCATTTAGATTTAACTTTATGTTAGATAATTTAACTTTTACCGTGTCTTCTTGTTTTCTTACACTATACGGTTAATAAACATAAAATAACAAGCCAAACGAACCCCAAGTTGTTTATAACCTTATCTAAGTCATTTTTCCTAACATTAGATTTTTAGGAATAAAATAAAAATTAATAATATAATATTTGTTTTAAAAACTATTTTATGTCAATTTTGACACTATTTGGAATTGATTTGTGTGAAAATCATAACAGAAATATTATTTCGAAAAAAGTTAATTAAATCAATAATAACATGTCATATTAACATAGGAAATTATTTTAATTCATAAAAAGTCTCAAATTACATTTATTTGGGTATTTATGACATCAATTTTGTCAATATAACATTAATACTATAATTACGACATCATAATTGTGTCATAAATGAATTAAATTATTTAAAGTCTAAAAATTAAAAATAAAATACCATTATGTAGGAAATCATTTTATCTTTCTAATGAATATTTATAGTCGAATATATAACCCTATATTAAAAATGATTTACTTATTAAATTTTGATTTTAACTATTTAACCCTTCTTTAAATAAATTAATATTAAATGTCCTAATCTAATCCAAGCGTGAATAAATGGTCATATTTTATTCCAAAGGTTGTTTTTGGTCTCATTACACTTATCCAATAGAATTATGACATGTGTTAGGGTGATAATAATATCATTTTTACCCTCAATTACCCTATTTACTTTTAACCGTGGTAAAAAAAGAAAAAATTTACTATTCACCAAAAATTATTTTCATCACATTGAACCACATTTTACTTACTGACATCAATCGTGTCTCTCAGATTTTTCAAATTTCATTCACAAAAGCTGTAAAATTAAGTTTTATGTAAATTTGAAAATTCTCCTAGGAGTTGGGTATAATATGGTAAAAGTTCAATACAATTTTTATATATCTAAAATTATTATACAATGACTCTAATGAATTGCATTGAAGTTATATAGGTATTATGTATCAATTTTTAACTAAAATAAATTTAAATAAATAGTTGGTTTTTAAATAGTAACCTAGTGTTTTCACTATTCATTAAAAATTGAATGTTTTCAGAAAAATACCAATATTTCACCCTAGGCTAACATAGATATTCAGAATCAAAAAATGAAAACCATTTTGAAAAATAAAATATAAAAAATTTCAAAAAGTGGGTATTACTATTAATAACGGCTAGTTATAATAATATTTTTATAGCATATCGTTGTTTAGTAAAACTCGGTATTGCGTACAACACACGCTATCGAGGAACGTCGTGGTTGCGTGTAATGCAAGCCGAGTTGGGGTTGCCTGTTGTGCAAGACTATTTTGTTGTTTCGTTATAATAGAATCCAACAATTTTTCATATATACATTGAATATATATATACATATATACTCAATGTTGCATAAAATGACTATTATCAAAAGAACTTGAAATTTTGTGTAACACAATCTAAGAATAGGGTTGCGTATACTACAAACTAATACAGTGTTGCGTATAGGACACGACAATCTTATTGTTGCATAAAACATATGACATCAAATAAATTAAAAAGAATACTTATCATAAAATTTCGGGTTGTTACATTCTACCCCCCTTAAAATGAATTTATCCCTCGAAATTCATCAGGGTTATTCATGGTTTTCTACTTGAAAGTTTCTTTAATTGAAACCCACATCATAAAATGAAATACCAAAACTTAGCTTTAAAAACTAAAGTATGAAACGTAATGGTTACACAAATTAACTAATCACTGGGTTTCCACATAGGATAACATAGGTGAAAATATGGATATGGAAGAGAAATCTAACCATCATTTTCTGATGGAGAGTGGTAGAGAACATGGCTATGAAAAACCCAACAATAACAAAGCCATATATTTGTGATGATCTAAGGTACCATCTTATTCATCGGATATAAGAGCACTAGGAAAACATTTTTGGTTTTCAATATCATTTCCTTAAAGTTGAAAAATTTGAATTAGAAGAAATACTTGATTGATTTTGGTACAGTCTCACTGTGGTTTGTGCTTTGAATAATTCCCACCTCATCTCTTAAATAATTGAAGTTGAATTTGTTATTCGTGAAGTGTTAACAGATCATGTGATAGAATGATGGGTCATTCCATCTTTTTCAAACAAAAGGTTAAAAAAAGTTATCAAATATATATAAGTCCATCTATAGTGAGGTTAATCGTATTTGATTCCAAAAATGGGCTTATACTGCATTTATCATACCGCTTAATAAAATAAAACTAGATTCTACTAACCAGGGACTTCCTGTTGGACAGTGGTGGGTGATAAAGGTCAGTCACACTTCGATTGTGTATTTGATTCCCACAGCCTTGTCTGACGCGTTGGGTTGTCGCCCGTCCTTCATGTTGTCCTTTTTTTTCTAAAAATACATTATTATAACTTTCCATGGATAATATCGAAAAAGTTATAGCCATAAACAATACTAACTTATGTCCTTCATAATCCATTCTAATCTTCAAGATTATCCAAAATACTATTGTCCAATCTCATATTCTAGTGATAACGATTACCAGAGATTTCATATAACAAGTATGTTAACACCATCATTGATCCCCATATATCATAAGATATATCTCGTTAGTTGTATTCCAAACAAATGAATACCTTAGTCATATATTCTCTTGGAATATAAATTACAATAGAAACTTAGTGAAAACTTGAATACTATCAAAAGGTAACTCTTTCCACATACCAAAATCCCAAAAATTGTATATAATCAAACCATGATATCACTTAGTCCTTATATCAATCATGAGCTCATGAATACAATCAAACATCTCATTATCTTCTTATCCCTTCATTATGCGCATATCATCTACTTTACAAAAATATCCTAATAACCTTCCATGGTTACCGGTACCATTCAACATATACCTTCAAATACTATAGGAAAAACAATAGTGTAACAATCCTTAGATGATTCTTTATTCCATAGTACCATTAACTATTAAACATAACTCTTGATAAACATACAATCATTCCACTACCTTCTTAAACAGCTGACTAACTGTCATCACTTCCTTCAGTTCATATATCATTTGTAGTCTCCTCATCATAATCCACATAAATACTACCCATAGGACAATGCTGATTCTATTCATGAGATTTTCCCTAAGGGTATTGGTTTTCATAATGCTCGTACATTCCATATTTAAAACATCTAATCATTGTTGATGTCGTAGAAATACCATTATCCTTGTCCATGGTGTTTACTGAACCTTTTCTTTTTCACTTACTGGCTTTGTGTCCTTCTTTTTCACACCCAAAGAATCTTCCAGTTCCTTTGAAACATTCTCCCTGATGCCTCTTCCCACATGATTTACATGAGGGAAATTGAACTTTATTTCCTCTATGATTTTCATGAAACTCCATCTTTCTCTTATTATCTGAGACAGGAAACTTACCAATGTTGAAATTATTGATCATATTATGAGATTTCTGATTAGGAATAATAATGATGTTTGGACATCCAATTACCATTTCATTTGGTTTCTCATGAAGAATATCATTCCATTGTCCGTTATATCCTCCATTATCGTGAATCTTCCTGTTTCTAGCCATTTTCTAAAACCCAAAAGAAATAGTGTGAGAGGCAAAAATAATGCTAGGGAAAACAAAATAGTAACGGAGGAGTACAATCAATATCTAACATCTTAGGTTAAATTCTATTATCGTTAACGTAGTTCTAGGACTATATCCTATATGTATACTTATCCCCTAGACATACCATAGAAATATCTCTAGGGATCTCACTAAAGTTTTCACATCCTAGTTTCTAAAGGTTGACTAAACCTTTCCTCTGATACCAACTGTAAAGACCCAGAGCTTGACGTACATGGACATTACATTACTTTTTCGGAATATTTAGTACATAACACAAACAGACACACAATGACCGTAATAGTTTAGTGTCAATGGAAACATGGAATATAAACCTCTAATCATGTTGAAAGATCTTCACCAACTCCCATAATGATCTTCCCCTTTTTGTTTCCTTACCTAATACATTTATTTATTTCCTGGGGAAATAAAACATAAAAAGGGTGAGCTCAAATTCTTTGTAAGGGCAAACATAGATAACATAAAACAATCCATAAACATTTGAAAGAAAAAAACTTGAACATGAAATTTAAACAACAAAATATTGTTTAAAGACATAAATCATGGAAGTACGTAAGGAATATATCATAATGGAACATCTACCATGATAAAATACAATGGGAATAAAACATGTAATTGTGGAAACCATTCATGACATGTTATGATATCAATAGTAGCCAAGGAATTGCTTCCAAGACCATCTTAGTGGACAAAGTCCCATTCTGAATCGAGTTCACTCCTCATTCCAGTCCTGTAACACTGAACCAGATTAACTTACCATTCCATCCATGTCTATATCATGAGACCTAAATCATTACCCAATGAATTAGATAGAGATATAGTTCCCACCCATCTCATAATGAAATCATTCTTACTTGTTCCACAAAATAAACATACATCATTCATAATAACCCAACAAATAAAATGGGTTTCATAAACATCATCCCCTCATCACAAAATCCATATAAAATAAATGGATATTGTTTCATAATAATAAAATTGAAACCATGTATATCATAGATACATGATACTTAAAACATACATGTATGAAATAATGTCATCTTAGATGAAAAATGGTTTTCATAAAACATTTGAAACGAATTTTTGAGGAAAATATCCTTTCTTCTTCAAAATAATTCCATTTTCACAAAATGTCATGCAATTTTAAATGAAACGTATTTTTTTGAAAATAGTAATGAAATCGTTTGGAGTAAGATTCATGAAAATAAGGCTTTATAAAACCGTAAAAATCCTTTCATGCTGTATAAGTTAAAAAAACATTATTCTCGTACTTTTGCCGGAAAAGTCAAAAAAGTACCTCGTAACGTAAACAAAAGAAAGATTCTTTACATACCATGTAGTAAAAGTAAAAAATGGGTAAATTTTACTTTAAAAATAAATGAAAACACTTTTATAAAACATGGAAATGGATGATAGTAATAACCCCAGAAAATACTTACGAATAAGCAATCTCGAAAAAAAAATGAGATTTGAAAAATTATCCTTTACATTAGGTCTGATATGCTTCGTATGGATCCAAAAATCCTGTATAATAATTTAAATAATGTCATTAACTTATTACATAATAATATTCATCGTTATTATATCATATATGTTTCACTTATGACTTTATATTACCTGTTCTTTTGTAAATTCCATGTAAAAGCAGCGTTTTGGGTAAAATCATCTCATTTATCGTATGTGTTTCGACTTGTCGTTCTTGATATTATTATTTATATACTGATTTAAATAATTACATAATTTAAAACATTATTTATATATAATATATATTCATCATATACATATATATTATAGATCGATAAAAGGAATAAAATACACCGTTAATGGAGACGGTAGGCCGTACGTACGCATGAACGATGTTTGTGTTTCCTTATTGAATTGAATGAAATTAAATAGATGACATATATATATATATATATCCAGTAGCATTATTATGTCATATATTTCATTATTATTCATTATATATACTTTATAATCATTCTTGAATGGTTAATTATGGAAAATGAATCTCATCACGTTCGTGGAGACGGTAGTCCGTACGTACGCACGAGCAATGATATCATTCCCATGATCGTGTAATTATTTTGGAGTGTATGTATACTATTTTAGAATCAATATAACTTTACAATAATCATATATATTCATTTTTTACACCATTATACCCATCCTAGTAAGTTGGTGGTGGAAAATAGATTACACCACAGCGTGGAGAAGGTATTCCGTACGTACGCACGCGCGGTGATTTTGTTTTCCGTATGATGGATAGATGGTGAAATAGGGTTGTTTCATACGTAGAATAACATATCAGTATATTAGTGATACTGATGTAATTACTTCATAATGAAAAAACTAAAGAAGAAGATGTAGAAGAAGAAATAAGTTTGAAAGAATCGGTAACAGACATTACCTCTTCTTTGAAGTGCCTCTTTAATACCTCCTATTAGGGAACTAAAATTGGTCTTTGAAGAAGTCCAAGACCTCTAGGTTGTTTCTAGGTAAGTGGAGAAGAGAATTTGGCTGGGTTTTGACGATCTAGAAGGCTCAATGTGTTGTGAGGAAGAGAGGGAGGAGGTGCCCTTTTATAAGGGAGGAGAGGGGCACCTTAGAAAAAACTAAAAATATTATTTTATTATAAAGTCATATTCGGTTTTTAATAGCTCTATATTGATTTATTTCAAAGATTAGGAGGGGTATTGTCGAACCCCTCTCATCCAATATAATTTAAACATGTTTAGTGTTCTATTTTAACCTTATCATTTAGATTTAACATTAAGTTAGATAATTTAACTTTTACTATGTCTTCTTGTTTTCTTACACTATAAGGATAATAAACTTACTATAACAAGCCAAAATAATTCCAAGTTGTTTATAAACTTATCTAAGTAATATGGCCTAACTTTATATTTTGTAGGAATAAAATAACAATTAATAATATAATATTTTAAAAATAAACTATTTTTTGTCAATTTTGAAAATATTTTGTAATTAATTTTTGTGAAAATTATAACAGAAATATTAGTTCGAAAAAAGTTAATTAAGTCAATACTAACATGTCATATTAACATATAAAATTATTTTAATTAATAAAAAGTCTAAAAGTACATTTATTTGGGTATTTATAACATCAAATATGTCAATATTTCATTAATAATATAATTACTACATCATCATTGTGTCACAAATAAATTAAATTATTTAAAGTCTAAAAATTACAAATAAAATACCATTATGTAGGAAATCTTTATATCTTTCTAATAAATATTTATAGTACAATTTATCTTATGTATAACCCTATATTAAAAATCATTTACTTATTAAACTTTTATTTTAACTATTTTAACCCTTCATTAAATAAATTAATATTAAATGTCCTAATCTAATCTAAGTGGGCCTAAATGGTCATATTTTATTCCTAAGGTTGTTTTTTGGTCGAATAAAAATAATCCAAAAGAATTAGGAATGTGTTAGGGTAATAATAATATCATTTTTACCCTTAATTACCCTATTTACTTTTAACCGTTGTAAAAAAAGTTAAAAGATACTATTCACAAAAAAATATTTTCATCTCATTGAACCACATTTTAATTAATGACATCAATTGTGTCTCTCTAATTTTTGAAATTCTATTCAAAAAAGAGGTAAAATTATGTTTTATGTAAATTTTCAAATTCTCCTAGGAGGTGGGTAAAAGACGGTGAAAAGATCAATAAAATTTTTATATATCTAAAATTATTATAAAATGAATCCAATGAATTTAATTAAACATATATAGGTATTATATATCAATTTTGACCAAAAATAAATATAAATAAAAATTCGGTATTTAAATAGTAACCCAGTGTTTTCACTATTCATTAAAAATTGAAAGTTTTCAGAAAAATACCAAAATTTCACCCTAGGCTAATTTCGAGATTCCGAATCCAAAAATGAAGTCCATTTTGAAAAATAAAATTTAAAAAATTTCAAAAAGTGATTATTACAATTTATAATAGCTAGTTCTAATAATATTTTAATAGCATATCATTGTTTATTGAATCTCGGTATTGCGTACAACACACGCTATCGAGGAAGGTCGCAATTGCGTGTAATGCAAGCCAATTTAGGGTTGTGTGTTGTGAAAGACTCCTTTGTTGTTTCATTATAATATAATCCAACCATTTTTCATTTATACATTGAATATATATACATATATACTCAATGTTGCGTAGAATGGCTATTATTAAACGAACTTGAAATTGTGTGTAACACAATCTAAGAATAGTGTTGTGTATACTGCAAGATAATATGGTGTTGCGTATAGCACACGATAATCTTGTTGTAGAATAAAACATATGACATAAAATAAATTAAAAAGAATACTTATCATAAAATAACGGGTTGTTACATTCTACCCCCCTTAAAATGAATTTTTCCCTCAAAATTCATTGGGGTTATACGTGGTTTTCAACGTGAATGTTTCTTTAACTAAAACCCACATCGTAAAATTAAATACCAAAACGTAACTTTAAAAAATAATGTATGAAACATAATGGTTACCCAAATTTACTAATCGCTGGGTTTCCACATAGGAGAACTTTGGTGAAAGTATGGATATGGAAGAGAAATCTAACCATAATGTTCTGATGGAGAGTGGTAGAGAACATGGCTATGAAAAATCAAACAATCACAAATCCATAGATTTGTGATGATCTAAGGTACCATCTGATTCATCAAATATAAGAGCACTAGGAAATATTTTTTTTTCAATATCATTTCCTTAATGTTGAAAAAATTGAATTAGATGAAACACAAGCTTGAATTTGGTACAGTCTCACTATTATTAGTGCTTTGAACAATTTCTACTTATTATCTTAATGAAATGAAGTTGAATTTGTTATTTGTGAAGTGTTTACAAATCATGTGATAGAATGATGGGTCATTCCATCTGTTTCAAACAAAAGTTTAGAAAAATCTATCAAATATACATAAGTCCATCTATGGTGAGGTTAATCGTATATGATTCCAAAAATGGACTTATACTTCATCTATCATACCGCTTAATAAAATAAAACTAGTTTCTACTAACCAGGGACTTCATGTAGGCCAATGGTAGGGGATAAAGGCCAGTCGCACTTCAGTTGTGGATTCGATTCCCACAGCCTTGTCTGACACGATGGGTTGTCGCTCATCCTGCAGGATGTCCTTTTTTTCTCTAAAAATACATTATTATAACTTTCCATCAATAATATTGAAAAATTTGTAGCCTTAAACAATACTAACTTATGTCCAACATAATCCATTCTAATCTTCAGGCTTATCTAAAATACTATTGTCCAATCTCATATTCTAGTGAAACAGATTACCAGAGATTTCATATAACAAGAATGTTAATAAAATCGTTGATCCCCATATATCATAAGATAAATCTTGATAGTTGTATTCCAAACACATTAATACCTTATTCATATATTCTCTTAAAACATAAATTACCATAGAAAATTAGTGAAAACATGAATACTAACAAAAGGAAACTCTTTCCACATACCAAAATCCCAAAAATTTTATATACTCAAACCATGATATCACTTAGTCCTTATATCAATCATGAGATCATGAATACAATCAAACATCTCATTATCTTCTTATCCCTTAATTATGCGCATATCATCTACTTTCTAAAAATATCTGAATAACCTTCCATTGTTACCAGTACCATTCAACATATACATTCAAATACATTAAGGAAAAAAATAGTGTAACAATCCTTAGATGATTCTTTATTCCGTAGTACCATAATCTATAAAACATAACTCTTGATAAACATACAATCATTACACTACCTTCTTAAGCAACTGACTGAGCTTCAACACTTCTTTCAGCGTATATATCATTTGTAATCTCCTCATCATCATCTACATAAATACTACCCATATGACCATGATGATTCTCATCATGAGATTTTACCTTAGGTCATTGGCTTGCATAATGCCCGTAAAATACACATTTAAAACATCTAATAATTGTTGATGTCATAGGAATACCATTATCCATTTCCGTGGTGTTAACTGAAGGAGGTCTCCATTGCATGTAATTAATCCAATTTAGGGTTGCGTGTTGTACAAGAATCCTTTTTTGTTTTATTGTAACAGAATGCAACCATTTTTCATTTACACATTGAATATATATATATACATATATACTCATTGATGTGTTGAATGACTATTATCAAACAAACTAGAAATTGAGTGTAACACAATCTAAGAATAGTGTTGCGTATACTGCAAGCTAATATAGTGTTTCCTATAGCACAAGATACTCTTGTTGTAGTATAAAACAAATGACATCAAATAAATTAAAAAAGAATACTTATCATAAAATATCATGTTGGTACATTCTACCCCCCTTAAAATGAATTTCTCCCTTGAAATTCGTCAGGGTTATACATTGTTTTCTACTTGAAAGTTTCTTTAATTGAGACCCACATAGTTAAATGAAATACCAAAACGTAACTTTAAAAACTAAAGTATGAATCATAACAGATACCCAACTTAATTAATCATTGGGTTTCCATGTAGGAGAACATAGGTGAAAATATGGATATGGAAGAGAAATCTAACCATCATGTTCTAATGGAGAGTGGTAGAGAACATGGCTATGAAAAAGCCAACAATCACAAATCCATATATTTGTGGTGATCTAAGGTACCATCTAATTCATCAGATATAAGAGCACTAGGACAACATTTTTGGTTTTCAATATCATTTCCCTAAAGTTGAAAATTTTTAATTAGTAGAAATACTTGCTTGATTTTGGTACAATCTCACTGTTTTTCGTGCTTTGAAAAATTTCCACTTAATCTCTTAAAGAAATTAAGTGGAATTTGTTATTCCTGAAGTGTTAACAGATCCTGTGATAGAATGATGGATAATTGCATCTATTTCAATGAAAAGGTTAGAAAAAGTTATCAAATATACATAAGTCCATCTATGGTGAGGTTAATCGTATATGATTCCAAAAATGGACTTATACTTCATCTATCATATAGCTTAATAAAATAAAACTAGTTTCTACTAACCGAGGACTTCTTGTAGGCCATTGGTAGGTGATAAAGGCCGGTCGCACTTCGGTTGTGGATTTGATTCCCACAGCATTGTCCGATGCGTTGGGATGTCCCCCGTCCTGCAGGTTGTCCTTTTTTTCTAAAAATACATTATTATAACTTTCCATCAATAATATCAAAAATGATCTAGCATTAAAAAATAATAACTTATTTCCAACATGATCCATTCTAATCTTCAGGCTTATCCAAAATAATGTTATCCAATCTCATATTCTAGTGAAAACAATTACCAGAGATTTCATATAACAAGCATGTTAATACCATCGTTGATCCACATATATCATATGATATATCTTGTTAGTTGTATCCCAAACACATGAATACCTTAGTCATATATTCTCTTGAAACATAAATTACCAAAGAACCTCAGTGAAAACATAAATACTATCAAAAGGTAACCCTTCCAACATACCAAAATCCCAAAAATTATATATACTCAAACCATGATATAACTTAGTCGTTATATCAATCATGAGCTCATGAATACAATCAAAAATCTCATTATCTTCTTATCCCTTCATTATGCACATATCATCTACTTTCCAAAAATATATGAAAACCTTCCATGGTTACTGGTACCATTCAACATATACTTTCAAATACTTTAGGAAAAATAATAGTGTAACAATCTTTAGATGATTCTTTATTCAATAGTACCATTAACTATACAACATAACTCTTGAAAAACATGCAATCATTCCACTACCTTCTTAGACAACTGACTGAGCTTCAACACTTCTTTTAGCTCATATATCATTTGTAGTCTCCTCATCATCATCCACATAAATACTACCCATATGATCATTCTGATTCTCTTCATGAGATTTTCCCATAGGGAATTGGTTTGCATAATTCCAGTACATTCCACATTTAAAACATCTAATCATTGTTCATGTCGTAGCAATACCATTATCCTTGTCCATGGTGTTAACTAAACCTTTTCCTTTTCACTTACTGGCTTTGTGTCCTTCTTTTCCACACCCAAATCATCTTCCATTTCCTTTGAAACATTCTCCCTGAAGCCTCTTCCCACATGATTTACATGAGGGAAATTGAACATTCTTTCCTCTATGATCATCATGAAACTCCATCTTTCTCTAAATATCTGAGTCGGGAAACATACCAAAGTAGAGACTGTTGATCATATTATGAGAATTCTAATGAGGAATAATAATGATGTTTGGACTTCCAAATCCCATTTCATTTGGTTTCTAATGAAGAATTTCATTCCATTGTCCATCATATCCTCTATTTTCGTGAATCTTCCGGTTTTTATCCATTTTCTAAAACCCAAAAAGAATATTGTGAGAGGAAAAATCATGCTAGAGAAAACAAAATAGTAAAGGGGGAGTGCAATCAATATCTAAAATCTTAGGTTAAATTATATGATCGTTATCATAGTTCTAGGACCTTATCCTATACTTATACTTATCCTTAGGGACATCCCAAGACATAACTTAGAAATATCTCTAGGGAACTCACTAATGTTTTCGCATCCTAGTTTTTAGAGGTTGACTAAATCTTTCCTCTGATACCAACTATAAAGACCCAAATCATGACGTACATGTACATTACATTACTTTTTCGGAATACTTAGTACATAACAAAAACAGACACACAAGGACCGTCATAGTTTAGTGTCTTTCAAAACATGGAATATAATATTCTATTCATATTGAAAGATCTTCACCAACTCCCATAACGATATTCCCATTTTTGTTTCCTTACCTAACACCATTCTTTATTTCCTGGGGAAAATAAACCATAAAAAGGGAGAGCTCAATTGCTCATTAATGGAAATAATAGTGAACACAAAACAACCCATAAACATTTGAAAGCAAAAAACGTGAACATGAAATTTAAACACTAAAATCCTGAACAAAGACATAAATCATGGAAGTACGTAAGGAATATATCATAATGGAACATCAACCATGATAAAATATAATGGGAATAAAACATGTAAATGTGGTAACCATTCATAACATGTTATGATTTCCATTGTAGCCAAGGCATTGCTGCCAAGACCATCTTAGGGGAAAAATTCCCATTCTGAATCGAGTTCACTCCTCATTCCAGTCCTGTAACACTGATCTGGATTAACATATCGTTCCAGTCATGTCTATCCCATGAGATATAAATCTTTACCCAATGCATTGGAGGGAGATATAGGTCCCACCCATCTCATAATGAAATCATTCTTACTTGTGCCACAAAATAAACATATATCATTAATAATAACCCAACAAATAAAATGGGTTTCATAAACATCCTCCCATCATCACATAATCCATATAAAAAAATGGATATCATTTCATAATATGAAAATTGAAACCATTTAAATCATAGAGACATGATACTTAAAACATACACATTTGTAATAATGTCATCTTAGTTGAAAAAATGTTTTGATAAAACATTTGAAACGAATTCTTGAGGAAAATATCCTTTCTTTTTCAAAATCATTCTCTTTTCACAAAATTTCATGCAATTTTAAAAGAAAAAGATTTTGTTGAAAATAGTCATCAAATCTTTTGGAGGAAGCTTCATGAAAATAAGGGTTTATAAAACTGTAATAATCCTTTCATGCCCTATAAGTTAAAAAAACATTATTCTCGTGCTTTTGCCAGAAAAGTCAATAAAGTACCTCGTAACGTAAACAAAAGAATGATTCTTTTCATACCATGTATAAAAGTAAAAAATGGGTAAAGATGAATTTAAAAATACATGAATACAATTTTATAAAACATGGAGATGGATGATAAAAATAACCATAGTAAATACTTACGAATAAGAAATCTCGGATAAAAATGAGATTTGCAAAATTATCCCTTACCTTAGGTCTGATATGCTTCGTATGGATCCGAACCTCCTGTATAATTATTTAAATAATGTCATTTACTTATAACATAATAATATTCATCATTATGATATCATATATGTTTCACTTATGACTTTATATTACCCGTTTGCTTGTAAATTCCATGTAAAAGCAGCGTTTTGGGTAAAATAATTTCATTTATCGTATGTGTTTTGACTTGTTATTCTTGATATTATTACTTATATCCTAATTTACATAATTACAGAATGTAAAACATGATTTATATATAATATTTATTCATCATATACATGTATATATTAAGTATCGATAAAATGAATGAAATACATCATTCATGGAGACGGTAGACCGTACGTACGCATGAACGCTTTTTTCGTTTCCTTATTGAATTGAATGAAATTAAATAGATGAAATACATATATATATATACATAAATCCAGTAGCATTATTATGTCAAATATTTCATTATTATTCATTATATATACTCTATAATCATTTTTTAATGGTTAATTATGGAAAATGAATCTCATCGCGTTCATGGAGACGGTAGTCCGTACGTACGCACGAGCGATTATATCATTCCCATGACCATAGAATTGTATTGGAGTGTATGAATACAATTTCAGATTCCATATAACTTTACAATAATCATATACTGTCATTATTTAAACCATTATACCCATCCAAGTAAGTTGGTGGTGGAAAATAGATTACACCATGGCATGGAGAAGAGAATTTGGCAGGGTTTGGACGAGCCTGAATGCTCAATGTGGTGTGAGGTAGAGAGGGAGGAGGTGCCCTTTTATAAGGGAGGATAGGGGCACCTAAGGAAAAACTAAAAATATTATTTTATTATAAAGTCATATTCGGTTTTTAATAGCTCCAAATTGATTTATTTCGAAGAAAAGGTGTGGATGGGTCGAAATCCTCTTATCCAATAGAATTTATACAAGTTTAGAGTTCTATTTTAACCTTATCATTTAGATTCATCTTTAAGTTAGATAATTTAACTTTTACCGTGTCTTCTTATTTTCTTACACTATATGGTTAATAAACTTACTATAATAAGCTAAAAAAACCCCATGTTGTTTATAACCTTATCTATGTAATTTGGCTTAACCATAGATTTTTAGGACTAAAATAACAATTAATAATATAATATTTGTTTTAAAAACTATTTTATGTCAATTTTGACACTATTTGGTAATTGATTTTTTTGAAAATCATTACAGAATTATTAGTTCGAACAAAGTTAATTAAATCAATACTAACATGTCATATTAAAATAGAAAATTTTTGGAATTCATAAAAAGTCTCAAATTACATTTATCTGGGTATTTATAACATCAATTATATCAATTTTTAACTAATAATACAATTAATGCATCATCATTGTGTCATAAATAAATTAAATTATTTAAAGTTATAAAATTACAAATAAAATACCATTAAGTAGGAAATAATTTTATCTTTCTAATGAATATTTATAGTCGAATTTATCTTATGTATAACTCTATATTAGAAATTACTTACTTATTAAACATTGATTATAACTATTTTATCCCTTCTTTAAATAAATTAATATTAAATGTCCCAATCTAATCCAAGTGGGCCTAAATGGTTATATTTTTTTTCCTATTGTTGTTTTTGGTCGAATTACACTTATCCAATAGAATTAGGACATGTGTTAGGGTAATAATAATATCATTTTTACCCATAATTACCCTATTTACTTTTAACCGTGGTTAAAAAAAAAGAAAAGTTCATATTCACCAAAAATTAGTTTCATCTCATTGAACCACATATTACTTACTGACTTCAACCGTGACTCTTGGATTTTTTAAATTCCATTCACAAAAGCTATAAAATTATGTTTTATTTAAATTTGAAAATTTTTCTAGGAGGTGGGTAAAAGACGGTCAAAAGTTCAATAAACATTTTATATATCTAAAATTATTATAAAATGAATCCAATTAATTTCATTGAACTTATATAGGTATTATGTATCAATTTTGACCTAAAAAAATTTAAATATAAATTCGGTTTTTAAATAGTAACTGAGTGTTTTCACTATTCATTAAAAATTGAAAGGTTTTAGAAAAATATCAAAATTTCACCCTAGGCTAATTTCGATATTACGAATCATAAAATGAAGTCCATTTTGAAAAATAAAATTTAAAAAATTTCAAAAATTGGGTATTACTAATCATAACGGCTAGTTCTAATAATATTTTAATAGCATATCGTTATTTTGTGAAAATCGGTATTGCGTACAACACACGCTATCGAGGAAGGTCGCGATTGCGTGTAATGCAAGCCATGTTAGGGTTGTGTGTTGTGAAAGACTCCTTTTTTGTTTCATTATAACATAATCCAACCATTTTACATTTATACATTGAATATATATATACATATATACTCAATGTGGCGTAGAATGACTATTATCAAACGAACTAGAAATTGTGTGTAACACAATCTAAGAATAGTGTTGCATATACTGTAAGATAATACGGTGTTGGCTATAGAACGTGGTAATCTTGTTGTAGCATAAAACATAAGACATCAAATAATTTAAAAATAATAATTATCATAAAATATCGTGTTGTTACATTCTACCCCCCATAAAATGAATTTCTCCCTTGAAATTTGTCGAGGTTATACATGGTTTTCTACTTGAATGTTTCTTTAATTGAAACCCACATCATAAAATGAAATACCAAAACTTAACATTAAAAACTTATGTATGAAACATAACGGTTACCCAAATTAACTAATCATTGGGTTTCCACATAGGAGAACATAGGTGAAAATATGGATATGGAAGAGAAATCTAACCATCATGTTCTGATGGAGAGTGGTAGAGAACATGGATATGAAAAAACCAACAATCAAAAATACATAGATTTTTATGATCAAAGGTACCATCTGATTCATCGGATATAAGAGCAGTAGGACAACATTTTTGGTTTTCAATATCATTTCCCTAATGTTGAAAATTTTGAATTAGAAGAAATACATGCTTGATTTTGGTACAATCTCACTGTTTTTCGTGCTTTGAACAATTTCCACATAATCTCTTAAATAAATGATGTTTAATTTGTTATTTGTGAAGTGTTAACAGATCATGTGATAGAATAATGGTTCATTCAATCTATTACAAACAAAATGATAGAAAAATTTATCAAATGTACATAAGCCCATCTATGGTGAGGTTAATCATATATGATTCCAAATATGGACTTATACATCATTTATCATATCCCATAATAAAATACAACTATTTTGTACAAACCACGGACATCTTGTAGGCCAGTGGTAGGTGATAAAGGCCAGTCGCACTTCTATTGTAGATTCGATTCCCACAGCCTTGTCCGACGCGATGGGCTATCTCCCATTCTGCAGGTTGTCCTTTTTTTTCTAAAAATACATTATTATAACATTCCCTCAATAATATCAAAAAAGTTCTAGCCTTAAAAAATACAAAATTATGCCCAACATAATCCATTCTAATCTTCAGGCTTAACAAAAATACTACTGTCCAATATCATATTCTAGTGAAAACGATTACCAGATATTTCTTATTACAAGCATGTTAATACCATCTTTGATCCCCATATATCATAAGATATATCTTGTTAGTTGAATTCCAAACACATGAATACCTTAGTCATATATTCCCTTGAAACATAAATTACCATAGAACCTTAAGGAAAACAAGAATACTGTCAAAAGGTAACTCTTTCCACATACCAAAATCCCAAAAATTCTATATACTCAAACCATGATATTACTTAGTCCTTATATCAATCGTGATAACATGAATACAATCAAACATCTCATTATCTTCTTATCCCTTCATTATGCCCATATCATCTACTTTCCAAAAATATCTGAATAACCTTCCATGGATACCGGTACCATTCAACATATACATTCAAATACTTTAGGAAGAACAATAGTGTAACAATACTTAGATTATTCTTTATTCCATAATACCCTTAACTATAAAACATTACTCTTGATAAACATACAATCATTCCACTACCTTCTTAAACATCTGACTGAGCTTCAGCACTTCTTTCATCTCATATATCATTTGTAGTCTCCTCATCATAATCCACATAAATACTACCTATATGACTATGCTGATTCACTTCATGAGATTTTCCCTAAGGGAATTGGTTTGCATAATGCCTGTACATTCCACATTTAAAACATCTAATCATTATTGATGTTGTAGCAATACAATTATCCTTGTCCACGGTGTTAACTGAACCTTTTCCTTTGCACATACTAGATTTGTGTCCTTCTTTTCCACACCCAAAGAATCTTCCAGTTCCTTTGAAACATTCTCCCTGATGCCTCTTCCCACATGATTTAAATGAGGGAAATTGAACTTTCATTCTTCTATGATCATCATGAAACTCCATCTATCTCTTATTATCAAAGTCGAGAAACTTACCAAAGTTGAGATTGTTGATCCTATTATGAGATTTCGGATTAGGAATAATAACAATGTTTGGATATCCAAATCCCGTTTCCTTTGGTTTCTCATGAAGAATATCATTCCATCGTCTATCATATCATCCATTATCGCGAATCATCCTGTTTCTAGCGATTTTATAAAACCCAAAAATAATAGTGTGCGAGAAAAAAAATCATGTTAGGGAAAACAACGAAGTAAAGGGGGAGTAAACTCAATATCTAACATCTTAGGTTAAATTCTAAGATCGTTACCGTAGTTCTAGGACTATATCTTATATGTATACTTATCCCCCTAGACGTACCTTAGAAATATATCTAGGGATCTCACTAATGTTTTGTCATCCTAGTTTCCAAAGGTTGACTAAACCTTTCCTCTGATACCAACTGTAATGACCCAAATCTTGACGTACATGGACATTACATTAATTTTATGGAATACTTAGTACATAACAAAAACAGACACAGACGGACCGTAATAGTTTAGTGTCTTTGGAAACATGGAATATAAACTTCTAATCATGTTGATAGATCTTCACCAACTCCCATAATGATTTTCCCATTTTTGTTTCCTTACCTAAAACCTTTCTTTATTTCCTATGGAAAATAAATCATAAAAATGGTGATCTCAAATGCTCAGTAAGGGAAAACATAGAGAACATAAAACAATCTATAAACATTTGAAAGCAAAAAACTTGAACATGAAATTTAAAAATCAAATTCTTGAGAAAAGACATAAATCATAGAAGTACATAAGGAATTTATCATAATGGAACATCAAACATGATAAAATATAATGGGAATAAAACATGTGATTGTGGCAACCATTCAGCACATGTTATGATTTCCATAGTTGCCAAGGAATTTCTTCAAAGACCATCTTAGTGGACAAAGTCCCATTCTGAATCGAGTTCACTCCTCGTTCCAGTCCTGTAACAATGAACCATATTAACTTACCGTTTCAGCCATGTCTATCTCATGAGATATAAATATTTACTCATTTCATTGGAGGGATATATAGGTCCCAAGCATCTCATAATTAAATCATTCTTACTTGTGCCACAAAATAAACAGACATCATTCATAATAACCCACCAAATAAAATGGGTTTCATAAACATCATCCCATCATCACATAATCCATATAAAAGAAATGGATATCATTTCATAATAAGAAAAGTGAAACCATGTATATCATAGAGACATGATACTTAAAACATACAGATATGAAATAATGTTATCTTACATGAAAAATGGTTTTGATAAAACATTTGAAACAAATTCTAGGGGAAAATATCCTTTCTTCTTCAAAATCATTCTCTTTTCACAAAATGTCATGCAATTTTAAAAGAAAAGGATTTTGATGAAAATAGTCATGAAACTTTTGGAGGATGCTTCATGAAAATAAGGCTTTATAAAACTTTAAAAATCCTTTCATGCCATATAAGATAAAAAAACATTATTCTCATACTTTTGCTGGAAAAGTCAAAAAAATACCTTGTAACGTAAACAAAAGAAATATTCCTTACATACCATGATGTAAAAGTCAAATAATGGGAAAAAAGGACATTAAAAATACATGAAAACACTTTTATAAAACATGGAAATGGATTATAGAAATAACCCCAGTAAATACTTACGAATAAGAAATCGTGGATAAAAATGAGATTTGCGTAATTATCTGTCACTTTCGGTCCGACATGCTTTGTATGGATCCAAAACTCTTGTATAATGACATAAATAATGTCAATGACTTATTAAATAATCATATACATCGTTATGATATCATATATGTTTCACTTATGACTTTATATTACCCATTCTTTTGTAAATTCCATGAAAAAGATGCGTTTTGGGTAAAATCATTTCATTTATCATATGTGTGTAACGCCCCGACCCCAGTTACCCAGAGACGGTGCATTATTACATAACATTGACATGATCATAAGAAAGATCAAATCTCGAAAGACCGATTGGTTTAGTAGTCTTGGAAAACTAGATATATTCATAAGTCTTACATTACATCATAAAATGAAAAACTACTACAACAACATAATATCTCCACAGTCCACACTAATATCCCCTCATAATATCCCTGCAGGTCATTCATAACTTACATCTTCACATCCTGGGAAAAATAAAACATAGAAAAGGGGTGAGCTCAAATGCCCAGTAAGGATAACAATATAGCGGAAACTTTCATAAATAAGAATAAACATTTAAGGAAATGTATAACTAAAACAAAAGCCTTTTAAACATGAACTTTTAACATAGTATGTAATAAATAAAATTAAATAATGCCATTTACTTATTCACATGGTTATTCTACTAATCGAATAATCACATGCAAAATAAATAACCACTTTCATAATGATGGAATGCATAATGCCAGACTATCATAACCACATAGCCAAGGCCTCGTGCCAAGACTACAAATATGATTTTGTCAAGGCCTTGTGCCAAGACACTAGTTTGTCTCATGAGACATACCGATGCATCGAGGAGCTATAGCGGGCTCCACCCGTCACATATTAAGTCCAATGCATTCCCATATGAAAAGGTTTAAACATAACATAAACATTCGTATTAAAACTATCATACAAAATGTCAATAATTTCACCATAAACTATGAATGGTATAAAAATATCACATCCACAGTCAAACATATCACAAAAACTTCAATCCAATATAGGAGTTTTGTATCATAATAAATCAACATCAAAGAAGCGTAAAATCCATCAAAGGATGTTGACATAGATGAAATCAAAACACTTCTTAGAGAAATATCTCTTTCTATTTTTGAAATCATTTAAGAGCCATATAAAATAAAACATTTTCTTTGAAAATATTTTTATAAGCTTGTAAGGAAAGCTTTGAATATTTTATAACGGCGGAAAATAACCGCACCCACCGTATAAGTTAAAAAAAACATTCTTACCTTAATTCTGTCGAAAAGGTTAAAAAGGACCTTGTTTTGAAAATGACGGAAAGATTCCTTTATAAACCACTTATAAAAGTCAAAAAGGGTATAAATGTCTTTAACTCATATTCTAGTAAATAGTAAAAATGTTTTGAAATACATTTTTAAGAAACATGGATGTGGATGATAAATAGATCCCAGTAGATTATTACGTATAAACAATCTAGGATAATGAAGAGATTGTGAAATAACCCTTACCTTGTTCTTTTCCTTGGTTGGGGTAGGTTAACCTCCTTTATAATGGTGAAATAATTGTTATTAAATTATACAATAATCATATATATTAATATGATATCATATATGATCTTTTAAAATTGATTTGATTATAATATCTTAGTATTATCGTTGTTTCGGGTGTTAACTTACTTGTTTTATTTTATATATTTTGTTACGTAAGACATGTTTTTAAAGGATAGGTTTTATATTATTCATATCTAGAATGATATCAAGTCCTTAAACATCATTTTTTAAATCATCAAATGATAATTATACTTGAATGGATACGATGGAGAATGAATCTCATCGCGTTCGTGGAGACGGTAGTCCGTACGTACGCACGAGCGACAATATCATTCTTTTGATATTAAAATAATATATAAATGGATGTTATATCATATATACAGAATCATCAAAATGTTCTATTTATTATTTACATGAGTTACACAACATTATTATACCCATCCAAATAAAATTATATTGAATAACAATTACACCACGACGTGGAGACGGTAAGCCGTACGTACGCACCTATGGTGACATGTTATTCAAAGGGTGGATAGAATACTGAATATGGTTGTACCATATTTATAATAACATCACAGTATATATATGATACTGGATTTATTATTTTAGAATGGTAACAACAAAGGAAGAAGAATTGGAAAAAGAAATTACTTAGAAAAGGGTGGTGAAATCATTACCTCTTCTTCGGGTTCTTCCTTTTGATTTGATCAAAAGGGCTCCATAGGTTGGCTTTCTGATCAAACTAAGTCCCCTAGGTTGTAGTGAGGGAAGTTTGGAGAGTATTTGGGCAGATTTTGGCAGAACCAAAAGGCTTTGAAGGTGTGAAGAAATGAGAAGGAGGAGTGCCCTTTTATAAGAGGGGTTAGGGGCGCCTTTGGAAAAGCTGGAAATATTAATTTATATTAAATTCATATTCGGTTTCTAATGGATCCAAAGTTTATTATTCAAAGGTTAAGGTGGCGATGGGTCGAAAACAACTCAACCAATATAATTTAGACAGGTTTGGGTACTTATATTAACCTTATCTTTAAGTATTAACTCTAAGTTAATTAGTTTCACTTTTACAATGTCTCTTTGTATTTTTATATAATATGGTTAATAAACATACTACATACATCCAAGAGACCCCCAAGTGGTCCATTAATGAGGAACCTATCATGATATAAGTCTCTTGGCCGAACCTTAGATTTTTATGAATTTAATATCAATTAATAATATAATATTTGTTTTAAGAACTCTTTTTTGTCAATTTTGACACTATTCAATAGTTGATTTTTGTGAAACTCATAACAGATTGATTACTTCGAATAAAGTCAATTAAATCAATCCTAATATATTATATTATCCTATAAAATTAGTTTAATTCATTAAAAGTTTCATATTATATTTATTTGGGTATTTATAATATCAATTATTTTAATTTTTCACTATTATAGTAATTACTGCATCGTCATTGTGTCATAAATAAAATATATTATTTAATTTCTAAAAATTAAAAATAAAATAAAATTTTGTAGAAAATCTTTTTATATTTCTAATGAATATTTATAATCTAAAATCCAAAATATATAACCCTATGTAACAATTGTTTTTCTAAAAGATATATGCTTGTGTCATTTTTGTATTCATTTAAACTTAATTAAAATAAAGTTTCATTATCACTTACAAGTGGATCCACGAGGTCCCAAAATCGACCCAAAGATGTCCATGGTCGACCATGTATCAACCAATAGGGTTAAGACACGTTTTAGGGTAATTTAGTATTATTATAATATTATTGTTTAACCCTTATTTACCGGATTTACCCTTAACCATGGTAAATAAAATATTTACCGGAGTGATTATTCAAAATGTCTAAAAATAAAAGTTACCTATTTACACAATTTGAACATCCTGATTCCAAATATGGAATCCATTTTCCTAAATTCAAAACACAGAAGTGGCAGAAATTAATTTAAAATTAATTCCCGCTGTCAAAACAAAAAGCGTGTTTTTAAGAGATAATAACTATCAAAAGATTGACACTTGTTTATGTTCAGTTTAATTGAAAAATTATGTCCAATGACCAAAATTATATTTAATGGTAAAAATATATTCTAAATATACTTTAAAACTACTAAAATTCATAATTTATCACTATTAATTATTTTGATTAAAAAAAGTTGTTTTTAATTAAAATTTAGTAATTTTCACTATTCATCAAAATATGAAAGTTATCCGAAAAGTACAAAAATTTCACCTTAGGCTAAATTAGATATTCCGAATCCAAAAATGAAGTCCATTTTGAAATATAAAATATATATAATTTTAAAAAGTAGGTATTACTATTCATAACGGCTAGTTTGATTGGTTGTTGGAACTCGGTGTTGCGTACAACACACGATATCGCATTATTCAAAGAGAAGCGTACCGTAGAAGCTTGGGGTGTTACATTCTCCCCTCCTTCAAATAATTTCGTCCTCAAAATTTCTAGAATACTATCGCATGAAAAGACTCGGGTGGTTCTTCATCATAAGTTCCTCGGGTTCCCACGTTGCCTCTTCCATTTTATGGTTTCTCCACAAAACTTTTACCAAACGCGTCGTCCGGTTTCTCAGTACTTGTTCTCTCGTATCAAGAATCCTGACGGGATCTTCACAATAGGAATGATCGGGTTCTAGTTCTAATTCCTCATAGGTGAGTACATGCGTTGGATCAGGCATGTATTTCCTCAACAGAGATACGTGGAACACATCGTGAACTTTGGAGAGACTTGGCGGCATTGCCAATCGGAAATCTAAAACCCCAATTCGTTCTAGAATTTCGAAAGGTCCGATGTACCTGGGACTCAATTTACCTTTCTTACCAAAACGTATGACTCCCTTCCACAGAGATACCTTCAGGAAAACATGATCACTGACTTGAAATTCCAAATCCTTCCTTCGATTATCGGCATAGGTCTTCTGCCTACTTTGAGCTGCTTTGATGTGATTTTGGATTACTTTCACCTTTTCCAGCATTTCCTCCACCAGTTCTAGGCCTACAAGTTTTCTGTCACCAACGTCATCCCAACGGTTTGGTGTAGGACATCTCTTTCTGTATAACGCTTCATATGGTGCCATCTGAATACTCAAATGGAAGATATTGTTATAAGAAAATTTTACAAAAGGTAAATATTGATCCCACATACCCTGAAAGTCAAGTGAGCAAGATCTCAACATTTCTTCTAAGGTTTGAATAGTCCGTTCTGATTGTCCGTCTGTCTGAGGGTGGTAAGCAGTGCTCAAATGAAGTTCAGTATCCAGGGATTTCTAAAGACTTTTCCAAAATCTTGAAGTAAAACGGGGATCACGATCAGAAACAATTGATAAGGTTACTCCATGAAGTCTCACAACTTCATTAATATATAGTCTTGCTAGAAGTTCCAGGGGTAGATCTTCTATTATAGAAAGAAAATGTGCTGACATGTTAAGACGATCAACAATAACCCATATTGCATCATTCCTTCTAGGAGTCTTTGGTAGCCCCATGACAAAGTCCATCGTAATATTGTCCGATTTCCACTCCGGTATGGGAAGAGGTTGCATGACTCCTCCAGGCTGTTTCCTTCCAGCTTTCACTTGTTGGAAAACCATACATCTTGACACAAAATCAGCAATCTCCCTCTTCATGTTGTCCCACCAAAAATGTTCCTTCAAATCTCTATACATTTTGGTGCTCCCAGGGTGTATAGAGAAATTGTAACTATGAGCATCATCCAGCAATTCCCTTTTTAGATCAGGTATATCGGGAACACAAAGTCTCTTCCCAAATTTCAAAATTCCATCTTCATACACAAAGTCTCTCAATCTCCCATCATTCACTGCTTTAATCTTCTTTTGAAATTCTTCATCATCGGTCTGAGTACTCTTAATCCTTTCTATTAAAGATGGTTTGGAAACCATTTGAAAAAGAAATGATGTTTCGCCTTCCCTGGTTATTCCAATGTCCATCTTCACTAGATCCATGAAAATTGGATCCCTTTCAATTCTCATATTGTTCAAAACTCTATGGTCTTTTCTACTCAAAGCATCTGCCACCTTGTTTGCTTTCCACGGGTGGTAGTGTATCGTGCAATCATAATCCTTGAGTAATTCAAGCCATCTCCTTTGCCTCATGTTGAGTTATTTTTGTGAGAAAATATACTTCAAACTCTTGTGATTAGTATAAATCTCACATTTTTCACCATAGAGGTAGTGCCTCCATATCTTCAAAGAAAAGATCACAGCTGCTAACTCAAGATCATGAGTAGGATAATTTTGTTCATGAATTTTCAACTGTCGTGATGCATAGGCAATAACTCTATCATTCTGCATAAGGACACAACCAAGTCCTTTCTTTGATGCATCACTATAAATAACGAACCCATCATTCCCCGATGGTAGAGTCAATATAGGAGCATTGAATAATCATTTCTTCAGTTATTCAAAACTTTCTTCACACTCTTTTGTCCAAACAAATTTAACCCCTTTACGTGTGAGCATCGTTAATGGGTTAGCCAATTGGGCAAAATTCTGGACAAAACGTCGATAATAACCTACCAAACCAATAAAACTACGTACCTCAGTTATACTCGTAGGTGCTGGCCATTCTTGGATTTCCATGGTCTTAGAAGGATCAACAGAGATTCCATCTTTAGAGACAATATGTCCAAGAAAAGAAATCTCCTGAAGCCAGAATTCACACTTGCTAAACTTCCCATATAATTCATGCCTCCTCAGAGTTTTCATGATAATGCGCAAGTGATTTTCATGATCTTCATTGGTTTTGGATTATACCAAGATATAATCAATAAATACCACCAAAAATTCATCGAGATACTCCTTGAAAACTCTATTCATCAGATCCATGAATACAGAGGGTGCATTAGTCAATCCAAACGGCATTACAGTAAACTCGTAATGCCCGTACCTGGTTCGAAATGATGTCTTTGGAATGTCTTCCTTCTTCATACACAACTGATGGTATCCAGATCGAAGGTCAATCATTGAAATGTATTGAGCTCCATGTAGTTGGTAAAATTAATCATCAATACGAGGTAGGGGATACTTGTTCTTTATCGTTATAGCATTGATCTCCCTGTAGTCGATACATAACCTCATAGATCCATCTTTATTATTAACAAAAAGAACAAGGGATCCCCATGGAGAAACACTAGGGAGAATAAATCCCTTATAACTCAATTCCTCTAGTTGTTTCTTTAGTTCGACTAACTCTACAGTGGCCATTCTATAAGGGGTCTTCGATATAGGCCTTGATCCAGGAATCAAATAATGCATTTTCTAAACTTGAGGAAACAATTAAATTACCTGCCACCACGTCTTTCGGAGCTTCTACCTCAGCTGTAGTGATAGCATAATCCTGGCCTTGATCCCTTGGCCTTTTCTGAGGTAAGTTCTCCTGACGCTTAGGACATGCATTTGCATAATGCCCCATCTCCCTGCAATTATAGCACTGAACGTTGGTATCTTCCTTCTTCCCCTTGCAATCATGAGCTTGGTGGCCTTTTTCACCACACTTATAACAGACTCCCATTCCCTTCAAGCAAGTACAAGGGAGTTTCTTCCTCCATTTACCACAGGATGGATATTCAACCTTTCCCTTCTTCCCTTTATTTCCATTCCCAGATTGATCATCAGGTCTCTTCTTCTCTAGCTTTTCTTTAAAGTCATAAGACTTAGAGAATTCCTTTTCGGTCTTGATAGCACATGAGACAATGCCTTCGTACGATGAAAAGGATTGTGAGACTAATGCTCGACGGAGAAATGGTTTTAACCCATCAAAGAAACGATCAATTTTACTTCTTTGGTTACGTATATAATCACCAGCTTACCTTGCTAACCTTGTAATGTTAGCCTCATACTTTGTGACATTCTCATCCTCCTTCTGTCTCAGACTTAGAAATTGCCTTTCCATATCTGCTCGATGGTCGCGAGGAAAGTATTTTTCTAAAATCAGATCTTTGAACTCCCTCAATTCCATATTTGATACTTCATCATCTTCCTTCGTATTTTGAATCAATGACCGCCATTGATCAGCATCTCCAGTGAGGCGGTAAACTGCCATAATAACTTTTTCCCTTTCACTGCTCCCCAAAGCCTGAAATATTTTATCTAGGGAATTTATCCACTGCTCGGCTACTAAGGGATTTGAATTCCCATTGAACATTGGTGGTTGTTGCCTCATGAATCGATCTAACATTGATCCTCCACGCTGCGGATCAGGGTGATCCATACGGGTAAGGTTATTAATCATAACCTGAGTAAGTTGTCCCAGTATGGTGATTAGCTGATCGGCTCCAGTTGCATCACCAGTTCCACTATAATTATCTTGAGCAGGAGGGCAATCCCTACATGGAGTGCGTGCATTGATACGGTTTCCATTTCTTCCACTAGGTGCCATTTCTAAACAATGGCATAAACTAGATTAGTTTATGAATAAAAATACATAATCCCATACTTATAAAACACTTAACATAAATTGAACTATTTATGGATATAATCCATAATCATAAGAATGTTTTCATTGAGGAATTATATACTCATAATCCCTTAAAAATGATTAGTAACGAAAATGAGAGTTATCCTAATCATATCCCCCGGGAGTGTCGTAACCAAGAGTGCAGCAAGGCCCGTTGTCGTGCACCAGTTCCCGTTCCAGTCTAGCTCAAAGCGGTGTTTTCGGGTTTTACCCCTAGGTACATTTGTGGCAGAGCCGCCTCTACCTGCTCGTATCCAGACAGGGATGTATTGCTCGGAAAACTCACAAAATCTCTACAATACCAAAATTCTAGGAAGTTCTTCTATACTAATCCTCAAAGTTCATCTTAGATCTACGTGCTCTAATCAGAGTTTATCTAAATCTAGCTTCCAAGGTTTGTACTAAACTTCCTCTGATACCAACTGTAACGCCTCGACCCCAGTTACCGAGAGTCGGTGCATTATTACATAACATTGGCATTAACACAAGAAAGATAAAATCTCGAAAGACCGATTGGTTTAGTAGTTTTGGAAACACTAGATATATTCATAAGTCTTACATTACATCATAAAAAGAAAAACTACTACAACAACATAATGTCTCCACAGTCCACACTAATATCCCCTCATAATATCCCTACAGGTCATTCATAACTTACTTCTCTACATCCTGGGAAAAATAAAACATAGAAAAGGGGTGAGCTCAAATGCCCAGTAAGGATAACAATATAGCGAAAACTTTCATAAATAAGAATAAACATTTAAGGAAATGTATAACTAAAACAAAAGACTTTTAAACCTGAACTTTTAACATAGTATGGCATAAATAAAATGAAATAATGCATTTACTTATTCACATGGTTATTCTACTAATCGAATAATCACATGCAAAATCAATAACCACTTTCTTAATGATGGAATGCATAATGCCAGACTATCATAACCACATAGCCAAGGCCTCGTGCCAAGAATACAAATAAGATTTTGTCAAGGGATTTTTCCAAGACACTAGTTTGTCTCATGAGACCTACCGATGCATCGAGGAGCTATAGCGGGCTCCACCCGTCACATATTATGTCCAATGCATTCCCATATGAAAAGGTTTAAACATAACATAAACATTCGTATTAAAACTAGCTTACGAAATGTCAATAATTTCACCATAAACTATGAATGGTATAAAAATAGAACATCCACAGTCAAACATATCACAAAACCTTCAATTCAATATAGGAGTTTTGTATCATAATAAATCAACTTCAAACAAGCGTAAAATCCATCAAAGGATGTTGACATAGATGAAATCAAAACACTTCTTAGAGAAATATCTCTTTCTATTTTTGAAATCATTTAAGATCCATATAAAATAAAACATTTTCTTTGAAAATATTTTTATATGCTTGTAAGGAAAGCTTTGAATATTTTATAACGGTGGAAAATAACCTCACCCGCTGTATAAGTTAAAAAAACATTCTTACATTAATTCTGTCGAAAAGGTTAAAAAGGACCTTGTTTTGAAAACTACAGAAAGATTCTTTTATAAAACACTTATAAAAGTCAAAAAGGTTATAAATTACTTTAACTCATATTATAGTAAATAGTAAAAATGTTTTGAAATACATTTTTAAGAAACATGGATGTGGATAATAAAGAGATCCCAGTAGATTATTACGTATAAACAATCTCGGATAATGAAGAGATTGTGAAATAACCCTTACCTTGTACTTTTCCTTAGTTGGGGTAGGTTAACCTCCTGTATAATGGTGAAATAATTGTTATTAAATTATACAATAATCATATACATTAATATGATATCATATATGATCTTTTAATATTGATTTGATAATAATATCTTAGTATTATCATTGTTTCGGGTGTTAACTTACTTGTATTGTTTTATATGTTTTGTTTCGTAAGACATGTTTGTAAAGGATAGGTTTTATATTATTCATATCCAGAATGATATCAAGTCCTTAAACATCATTTTTTAAATCATCAAATGATAATTATACTTGAATGGATACGATGGAGAATGAATCTCATCGCGTTCGTGGAGACGGTAGACCGTACGTACGCACGAGCGACAATATCATTATTTTGATATTAAAATAATATATAAATGGATGTTATATCATATATAAAGAATCATTAACATGTTATATTTATTATTTACATGAGTTACACATCATTATTATACCCATCCAAATAATATTATATTGAATAACAATTACACCACGACATGGAGACGGTAAGCCGTACGTACGCACGTATGGTGACATGTTATTCAAAGGGTGGATAGAATACTGAATATGGTTGTACCATATTTATAATAACATCAAAGTATATATATGATACTGGATTGATTATTTTATAATGGTAACAACAAAGGAAGAAGAAGTGGAAGAAGAAATGAACTTAGAAAAGGGTGGTGAAATCATTACCTCTTCTTCGTGTTCTTCCTTTTTATTTGATCAAAAGGGCTCCATAGGTTGGCTTTCTGATCAAACTACGTCCCCTAGGTTGTAGTGAGGGAAGTTGGGAGAGTATTTGGTCAGTGTTTGGCCGAACCAAAAGGCTTTGATGGTGTGAAGAAATGAGAAGGAGGAGTTCCCTTTTATAAAAGGGGTGAGGGGTACCTCTGGAAAAGCTAGAAATATTAATTTATAATAAATTCATATTCGGTTTCTAATGGATCCAAAGTTTATTATTCAAAGGTTAAGGTGGGTATGGGTAGAAAAAAACTTAACCAATAGAATTTAGACAGGTTTGGGTACTTATATTAACCTTATCTTTAAGTATTAACTCTAAGTTAATTAGTTTCACTTTTACAATGTCTCTTTGTATTTTTATATAATATGGTTAATAAACATACTACATAAATCCAAGAGACCCCCAAGTGGTCCATTAATGAGGAACCTATCATGATATAAGTCTCTTGGCCTAACCTTAGATTTTTAGGAATTTAATATCAATTAATAATATAATATTTGTTTTAAGAACTCTTTTATGTCAATTGTGACACTATTCAATAGTTAATTTTGTTGAAACTCATAACAGATTGATTACTTCGATCAAAGTCAATTAAATAAATCCTAATATATAATATTATCCTAGAAAATTAGTTTAATTCATTAAAAGTTTCATATTTTATTTATTTGGGTATTTATAATATCAATTATTTTAATTTTTCACTATTATAGTAATTACTGCATCATCATTGTGTCATAAATAAAATATATTATATAATGTCTAAAAATTATAAATAAAATATCATTATGTAGTAAATCGTTTTATATTTATAATGAATATTTATAATCTAAAATCCAACATATATAACCCTATTTAACAATTTTTTTTCTAAAAGATATATGTTTGTGTCATTTTTGTATTCATTTTAACTTGATTAAAATAATGTGTCATTATCACTTACAAGTGGATCCATGGGGTCCCAAAATCGACCCAAAGATGTCCATGGTCGACCATGTATCAACCAATAGGGTTAAGACACGTTTTAGGGTAATTTAGTATTATTATAATATTATTTTTTAACCCTTATTTACCGGATTTACCCTTAACCATGGTAAATAAAATATTTACAGCAGTGATTATTCAAAATGTATAAAAATATAAGTTACCTATTTACACAATTTGAACATCCTGATTACAAATATGGAATCCATTTTCCTAAATTCAAAACACAGAAGTGGCAGAAATTAATTTAAAATTAATTCCCGCTGTCAAAACAAAAAGCGTGTTTTTAAGAGATAATAACTATCAAAAGATTGACACTTGTTTATGTTTGGTTTAATTGTAAAATTATGTCCAATGACCAACATTATATTAAATGGTAAAAATATATTCTAAATATAATTTAAAACTAATAAAATTCATAATTTATGACTATTAATTATTTTGATTAAAAAAAGTTGTTTTTAATTAAAATTTAGTAATTTTCACTATTCATCAAAATATGAAAGTTATCCGAAAAGTACCAAAATTTCACCTTAGGCTAAATTAGATATTCCGAATCCAAAAATGAAGTCCATTGTGAAATATAAAATATATATATTTTTAAAAAGTTGGTATTACTTTTCATAACGGCTAGTTTGATTGGTTGTTAGAACTCGGTGTTGCGTACAACACACGCTATCGCATTATTCAAAGAGAAGCGTACCGTAGAAGCTTGGGGTGTTACAATGTGTGTCGACTTGTCGTTCTTGATATTATTACTTATATCCTGATTTATATAATTCCAGAATGTAAAACATGATTTATATATAATATATATTCATCATATACATATATATTATATATCGATAAAAGGAATGAAATACACCGTTCGAGGATACGGTAGGCCGTACGTACGCATGAACGCTGTTTTCGTTTCCTTATTGAATTGAATGAAATTAAATAGATAACATACATATATATATACATAAATCCAGTAGCATTATTATGTCATATATTTCATTATTATTCATTATATATACTTTATAATCATTCTTGAATGGTTAATTATGGAAAATGAATTTCAACGCATTCATGGAGACGGTAGTATGTACGTACGCACGAGCGATGATATCATTCCCATGATGGTGGAATTGTATTGGAGTGTATGTATAATATTTAAGAATAAATATCACTTTACAATATTCATATATAGTGATTATTTACACCATTATACCCATCCAAGTAAGTTGGTGGTGGGAAATAGATTACACCACGGCATGGAGACGATATTCCGTACGTACGCACACGCGGTGATTTCGTTTTCCATAGGATGGATAGATGGTGAAATAGGGTTTTTTCATACTTATAATAATATATCATTATATGAGTGATACATATGTTATTACTTAATAATGAAACAACTAAATAAGAAGAAGTATAAGAAGAAATAATGTTGAAAGAATCGGTAACAGACATTACCTCTTCATTGAAGCGCCTCTTTGAGACCTCCACTTAGGGCACTAAAATTGGTCTTTGAAGAAGAAAAAGACCTCTATGATGTTTCTAGGTAAGTGTAGAAGATAATTTTGCAGGGTTTGGTGGATCTTGGGGGCTCGAAGTGGTGTGAGTAAGAGAGGGAGGATGTGCCCTTTTATAAGGGAGGAGAGGGGCACCTTAGGAAAAACTAAAAATATTATTTTATTATAAAGTCATAGTCAGTTATTAATAGCTCCAAATTGATTTATTTAGAAGCTAAGGTGGGGAGGGGTTGAAATTCTCTCATACAATAGAATTTAGACATGTTTAGGGTTCTATATTAACCTTATCATTTAGATTTAACATTAAGTTAGATAATTAAACTTTTACCGTGTCTTCTTGTTTTCATACACTATAAGGTTAATAGACTTACTATAACAATCCAAAAGAACCCCAAGTTGTTTATAACCTTATCTAAGTCATTTGGTCGAACCATAGATTTTTATGAATAATATAACAATTAATAATATAAAATTTGTTTTAAAAACTATTTTATGTCAATTTTGACACTATTTGGTAATTGATTTATGTGAAAATCATAACCGAAATATTAGTTCGAATAAATTTAATTAAATAAATACTAAAATTCCCTATTAACATATAAAATTATTGTAATTCATAAAAAGTCTCTAATTACATTTATTTGTGTATTTATATCATCAATTATGTCAATATTTCATTAATAATATAATTACTACATCATCATTGTGTCATAAATAAATTAAATTATTTAAAGTCTAAAAATTACAAATAAAATACCATTATGTAGGAAATATTTTTATCTTTCTAATGAATATTTATAGTCGAATTTATCTTATGTATAACCCTATATTAATAAATGTTTACTTATTAAACATTGATTTTAACTATTTTAACCCTTCTATAAATAAATTAATATTAAATGTACTAATCTAATCCAAGTTGGCCTAAATGGTAATATTCTATTCCTAATGTTGTTTTTGGTCAAATTACACTTATCCAATAGAATTAGGACATGTGTTAGGGTAATAATAATATGATTTTTACCGTTAATAACCCTATTTACTTTTAACCGTGGTAAAAAAAGTAAAAATTTACTATTCAACAAATATTATTTTCATCTCATTGAACCACATTTTACTTACTAACATCAACCATGTCTCTCGGATTTTTTAAATTCCATTCAAAAAAGCGGTAAAATTATGTTTTATGTAATTTTTCAAATTCTCCTATGAGGTGGCTAAAAGACGTTCAGAAGTTCAATAAAATTTTTATATATGTGAAATTATTATAAAATGACTCCAATGAATTTCATTGAACTTATATAGGTATTATGTATCAATTTTGACTTAAAATATATTTAAATAAAAAGTCAGTTTTTAAATAGTAACCCAGTGTTTTCACTATTCATTAAAAATTTAATGTTTTTAGAAAAATACCAAAATTTCACCCTAGGCTAATTTCGATATTCCGAAAACAAAAATGAAGTCCATTTTGAAAAATAAAATTTAAATAATTTCAAAAAGTGGGTATTACTATTCATAACGGCTAGTTCTAATAATATTTTAATAGCATATCGTTGTTAGTGAAACTCGGTATTGCGTAAAACACACGCTATCGAGGACGGTCGCGATTGCGTGTAATGCAAGCCAAGTTAGGGTTACGTGTTGTGCAAGAATCATTTGTTGTTTTGTTATAACAGAATCCAACAATTTTTCATTCATACATTGAGTATATATATACATATATACTCAATGTTTCTTAGAATGACTATTATCAAACGAACTTGAAATTGTGTGTAACACAATCTAAGAATAGTGTTGTGTATACTGCAAGCTAATACGGTATTGCATATAGCACATAATAATCTTTTTGTAGAATAAAACATATGACATCAAATAAATTAAAAAGAATACTTATCATAAAATATTGGGTTGTTACATACTTCATCCTCATAACCACCCTCGGTTACCACCTAACATCCTCATTTTTATGATTCCCCCACAAAACATAGAGTAGGTGAGCAGTCTCACTTCGTTGAAATTTATATCTATGTTATATAATATCAATATAATATTACTCATAAGATATATATTTCACCAGTAATATTACCTCTTAGTTATATACATGATCATGATCAGGTAAGTCCTCCCTCAGGAGTGACATATAGAACATGTAGGGATTTAGATGGAGATTTTTGGAATCCTCAAAAGAGAAGTTAAATTACTGACATGATCTAGAATATTTTAGTGATATATATATATATATAATGTTCCACATTATTCCAAATATCACATCCTAATTCCATGGAGATTTTCATAGGAATACCACATAACCAACTTCAAAATCATGATCTTGTCAATGATTGTTAACACACTTTTTTTCTTCATATAAGGAATGTAACTATGGGTTGTTGAATAGAAATTAAATTCTATAACATTTCACTATTTATATAAAGTCCCATATTTTTATTTCTCTAAATCTATCCCAATGAATTATAGTTCATCACTTCCTTCCATAGAGGGAATTGTAAGGATCTATCTGAATGATCGATTTAAAATATTATTGTATGAAAATTATTCCAAAGTAATGTTTCAATACAAAAAACTATTTAAATTTATAGATAATTATCCAAAATTTAATTTTTAGGGTATATATATACCTATATGAATCCCAATCTATTTGAGTATAAGTATAAATGTTGAAATTGAACTATTTATTGAGATCCTACCAAATGCTTCTCAATAACTTCAATGTATACTTCATAAATTATCATGATATGATTAAGAGTTGTACTACATGAAATATGAAAATATAAATCATGTATAACTGAAGAATCAATTCAATATATGAGTCATCTTTAATGGAAATAAAATACATTTATTTCATATGTTGATCAACTAAAAAACAATTAAAATTAATCCTAGGATATTTTCTGGATTCTGACAATGAAATCCATGATAATGTTCTCCCATTTACATTATTATATTTGTTGTGACTATAAAATACCATTATACTGCTATATAATAGCCTTAACTCACTAACACACTAGGTATCAGTGTAAATACTCTTCAATATAAAAATTTTATTATCCCACATATAATACTCTCTCAAATCAAAATACATCATTATATATCTAGAAATAATAGGGAATTATTAATTATAATCCTTATCCAATAGCTCCTTAATAAATTTGGTTATTTATACACCAATAGATATGTTTTGTGACATTTTCATTACAACATAATCATGGTTTATCTCAGGTACATTCCTAGAGTTCTTCAGTAATTCAACATTTTCCTTATGCTCCCTCTTAATCATCTCATTGATGAATTGTTAAAAATTCATCTAGGAAATATAATATATTTCCCTTTTACTCATGATTTTAATATAAAAAATCATTCAAATCCTTAAATAATATATCTTTATCAATATTCAATATTTAAAATTTAGAATTATGTTCCAAACTCAAATCATCACCCACATAGTTTGCATTCAATCGGTGGTAATGTATTTAGAAATCATAATATTTGATAAACCCCTACCATACTATCTAGAAAAAAATTATCTCATTATAAGGAAATATATACTACAAAATTATATGTTATATATTTATATATCCCCTTTCACTATACAAATAATGAGTCTACATCTTCAATTAAAAAAATTAACGCCTCCATTTCCAAATAATGACATGGGTATTTTTTTATACATTTCAATTGACAATTGTGATAAGATATTACCATTAATTTTTTCATGAGGATGTATCTACTTCTCTAATTTTCTATATATTTATATACTAAAAACCCATCTTTACTATAGGGTAGTGAATGTATTAGAATTCAGACTAGAAACCTCTTCAGTTTTTTAAAATTGACCCAACATTCATCGATCCATATGAACTTTCCTCCCATTATACTCAACTTGGTGAGTGGGTCATAATATTAGTTTGAATCTCTCACATAGTGTATATATTATCATGAATCTAATGTTAAAAATATATCTCAGATACATTGGTTAGACTACTCTATTTTTCAACAAAATTTATCGTTGACAGATCCACCTATACAGACTCACATGAAAGTATTTATACTATAAATGTGGATTTTTGTATCCAGGAATCAATCCTTGAAAAATTATCATATATCATCTCCTTCCTCATGTTAATAAGAATAATCCTCAAATTTTTATCATGATTTTACATAAAATTTTAATATATAAAAAAATATTTTATAAATACTACCATGAACTAATAAATATAACTTGTAAAGACTGAATTACCTAAATCCATTGATATTTCGGGATCATTGGTTAGTCCCAAAGGAATTACAACAAATACATAATGAGCATAATTCTTATGGAAGGTTCACTACAACAAAAACGGGTTTTATCGGTGGTTTATTAGCGGTGTTTCAGGTAACTGCCACTAAACGTTTGTTTAAATTGTTTTCGGGGCGGTTTATTATAAACCTCCGCAAAACATTTTTTTTATTTTAATGTAGCCGACCCATACCCTCCCCACCTCGACCCCACTTCTTCCAGTTTTCCCTGCTTCCCCCTCGACCCTGCCTCCTGTTACCCCCACGACCCCACGATGCCGGTGACCCCGTAACCCTGGCCACCAGCAACCCCGGCGACCCCATGACTCCGGCGAACCCGCGACCCCACGACCCCGCGACCCCGTCGACCCTGACCCCCCACGACCCCGACGAACCCGCGACCCTAGGTGGTATTGGTGATTTTTCTCATAAAATTTATGTATTATATGTGTATGTGGTTGTTCCAATTTAATTATTTACTATGTTTTGTGTTCTTGAGTTAGAAAAGTGAGATTAGAACTTATATTGATGTATTAAGCCCTCTAAGGACTTTGTTGGGCCCATTGATGTTTGAGATCTTACCTAGGTCTACCCTTGGGTTATGAAAACCCCTTAATGTGGATGAAATATTTTTTAAAATGTTGCAATAATATTATTATTAAATTGAATGGGTAGATAATTGTAAGTTGGTATGTATTAAAGGTTAATGGGATATTTGAAATATGGAATTGGTTTTTTTTGAAATGGCTAGTTGGATTCTAAAATGGATTAAAATAAAAAAAATTCACTTTGATTTGGTTACTGTTTTCCACGAAGGACAACAATTATTTAGAAGTGGGTATTGTTTTGAAAAGGAGGTGTTGACCTGAATGTTAAAGGAAAAAGGGGTTATCTTAATAGATTTCAAATAATGATTGCAAATGAGGGTGTGGTTCCCCTTTTTTTAAAATGATTTAAAATCTTTTTTTATGGTTGTAAATAGAAATAAAATTCTTGGGAAATGATGAGTTTTTAAAAGAGGAAGATTTTATTAAGGGTTGATTCATGATTATTTCAATTGAGTCTCTTGAATTGTGTTTTATTCCATGATTTTATTTTAAAGATATGTTGAGAAAATAGTCATTTAAATGATATATGGTTTACTGGGATAGAACCCCCGACAATTAGGTTGGTATGTTAACTTGTTTTATAAATTGAAATAAGTGATAAATGTGTTTTGTTGATGACATAACATACGGGGGAATTTGATATAATATGATGATGTTAAATGGATTAGGGTATATAATTGATATATGTGATAAATGAGTTTCAATTGTAAATGGAATATATGTTAATGGGTTATTCATTATAAATGGGATATAAATAGTTAGTTTTGTGAATGATCATTGAAGTAGATTGATATAATTTATTAGTTCATTCTTGGATGGTAACCTAGAGATATAATTTGGAAAGATGTCTATGTTTCAATCCACTATGATAGGAAGAGTTATATTTCATGTTTGATTACCAGCAATCAATTTTTTTTAACACTAACTAGTCCTTGATTTTTCCAACCACAATTAGTATATCTTTAATTCTAACTGTATTTAGAAATAAATCCAAATTAAATTCATGAATATATCTTTAAAGATATGTGAACACAACCTAATAATATCGGTGGACTATACCAGCTTTAAATCCCACCATGTAGTTCATACAAAATAATAAATAAATGAAATACATGTATATGATCTAAATAAACTATATAAATTATACTTTAATAATAGTCATGTAGAATTATATCCATTTCAATCCTCCTCACTACCACTATCTATGAGGTTTGTTGACACTGATGGTATGAGGAATTGTTTCCACATGTTGATTAACAATAGAAGAATGATGGATGTATCCAATAAAAAATATCACATATGATATCCATAATTTCCATATTTAGACAAATGGTACCCCAAACCATATAGGAATTTTGTTTCATCGTCATGATAACCTTCACTTAAGTATAAAACTACTTCTCAAATTTCATAAGATAGTTATTGCTTCTCTAATGAGGCCCATCCAAATAAAATTAATTATTCCTAGATTCCTCTTAGTTTTCCTAAGTCTTTTTTAAGAACTAGTCTAATAGGACTATTCCAACTCAGCATACAAAACTAGAGGTAGAGTTGATCTTGTTGCACCAATTGGTCATATAATTTTTTGAAAATATTTTCTAATATTCCCATTCATGGAACAATGGTGTAAATTCTATAGTGGTGATATGAATTAATTATTCATGTTTAAATTCAAGATGCACAGTAAAAAACCTGGTCCATTGATGGGATATGGATTATAACACTATTTTCAAAGGTTCACGCCTCAGAGCGCCTTGGCGCGAGGCGTGGCAAGGCACACCCAGTGTGCCTCACCATCGGTGAGGCAAGGCGACCTCACCGGGGAGTGCCAAAGGCGCTCCCCTCGTTTGCCGACCTGAGAGGTGCTATGGTGAGAGGCATGGAAAAGGCACACAACTAGCCCATGAAATCAGGGGAATAAGGTATCAGAGATCGTGATTAGAGGGGCAGAGGAAATCGAGGGCCTGATGGAAATCGGGAGTGCCGGAGAAAATAAAGGGTGCGATAAAAATCATATATATAAGTAAATCGAGGAAATTAGGGAAAATCATGCAGGAGATGGTGGAAATCGTGGGTGCGTGTGATGGAGGTTGTTCATAGAGTTTATAATAGAAATTGGGGATATTTTCTGAAAAGAGAGCTATACTTTTTTAAATATAACATGAAATTTTATTTATTAATAAAAGAAGAACTAAATCAAACTCTATAAAAATATCACCATCTCTTGACCAAAAACAGGCAAGGAATAACAACAAACACATTTAACATAACACAATGATTTTTATTTTTCAGTTCTAAAACACATTTAACATAGCATGGAATAGTAGAGACACATTTTACATTGCAGAATACATATAACATAACATGATTATTTTAATGTTTAGGTTCGTAATGATTGAATATTTGATTATTATTTGGATAAAAACTATCATCATGTGTTTTAATTTGTATTGTTTTGATTGAATTTAGGTTTTTTTAATTTAAAATATTGTTGAAAATTATATATATTTAATTATGTGCGCTTGCGCCTTAAATGCGCCTTGCACCGCATCCACAAGCTTCCTTTGCACCTTACTGTGACTTGTGCCTTTGACAACACTGTATTATAAGAAACTAATCCCGTTGATTGATTTTCTCTTAGATTATTATCATAGGACTGACTCTACATATTGTGTTTAAATACCATGTTGATTCTCCTAGTTTCACATAGATGAACAATGGTGTCTCCTACACTAATATTCCATCCAAAGTCTCTTCCTCCAATAAACTCATTATCAATTTCTAGGTGGCATGTAATATAGAACATTAAAAATGTTTATAGATCCTTAGTTTGGATACCATAAATAATGATCTATTCATTCAGTCATTTTCGAGGTGTTGACTCTCATGAACAGTGAAAAAAGTGAGTGAATTTTTATGTATATTTAATCTCTTATACACATACAAGTTGAAATTTAAAAAATTATTATACATTTATTACCCCAATGGTTTTCAAGAATAATTATTTTACATTAAAAGTATAAAAATCATTTCCAAGTGAGGCATTGACATAAAATATCCAAAACAACTATGTCTAATCATTCGAGCATCGTGTACTCAAGAATATTCATTCTAACTTTGACGTTTATCTCATCTGGATTCCCATTAATGTTAAATAAAATTAGACCTCCTATATGAAAACACATATGATTTATTGGGTATAAAATCCCCTTAACAATCATTGGATTCTATTTTAGAAGTTCGATTAAATGATTTACCTAAATGAAGTTCCTTATTTATAGGTCCCTTAACAACTTCCACAAAATCAGGTTCTACACTATGAACAATATCATAGTTTATTTTTTTCCCTAGATCATCTAAATTAGTAGTTTCTCTGTCTTTTGTTTATAGTAGCTTCTTGGTGGGATAAAATAGGGAGGCTTCTACAGTATCATTAGCTTCCTACTTACAAAATCAAGTAAATAGTATTTGGATCCCAACATCACTGTAAAAAACTATGCTGTGATAAAATGTGTTTGGTGCCAATTTTTTTCTATCATCATGGGGATATAAGCGAATATTGATAAAGATGAGTTTCTTCTCCAAATCTTATATGTCTTGGGAACAATTGGGTTCAATTAATTGAACTTATATGCTCTTATCCAACATTTTCTAACTTCCAGAGAGGAATAGGTAGTCCAAGAATAAAGATTTTTCTTATTCAATATAGCTATAGACTGATAAAATAAGGATGAGATAAAAAGTGAATGCATAAAATAATTCATAGTTAAAAGGGCCCAGAGAGTACATCCTGACTTCTCCTAGATTAATATTATGAACCCCACAAGCTTTATGTTATTTATTTTTTCACTTTAAATTTTTCTTGATCCTCATATTGGGGAGGCATAGTTCACAAGGAATTTTATTCTAATTAGGATTCCCTTTACGTATTTTCAATATAACATGATTTATTACATTTTTCAATTCAAAATGCTTAACAAAGATTAGGTTAGCATCATATCCTGTCAGTGGAGACTCAATTTTTACCTAGGTTTCTCTTTACAATTGTTCACCATGATGAGTTGTGTGTCCATTTAATTATTTAGTTTTATTTCATGAATGTTGTACTGATATATATGATGTTTGAGGTTTCTATTTATAATTGGTGCACATTTTTTATGTTTATGATGTGTGGACCAGAAGCTGGAGTAGCCTACATGAAGAGATGTATCAAGTTAACCTAATATGAATTGGTAAAATATGGTATCATGAATATGAATGATCTAATAACTAATTATAACTCAATAAAATTAATCATAATGACCACATAAGAGGGGAATAGGGTGTTAGATAGTAGAATAAGTGGGATCTCACCTAGGTTTTCTAGAATATGTCACTTTAAAATAATAGTGGTATTATTATTTTAATTTATTAATTCACTGATAATAATTAAAGCATTTTTATAAAAAAAACGAAAACAGTTCAAATTTCCCAATAATTCCAAGAAAATGAAGGTGTTGATACGATCTTGGAACATGGGTCATTTAGTTTATGGTCATGTAGCCCAGACCATTTTATTTGTGATTTAGAGTCACACAAGCAGGACCAATTACGGTTTACATCTTGCTATTTCTATGCATCTTCATCAATATTGGAAACATTAATTTTTTCCTCATGAAATATGATTCCAACCAAGTTATTATTTTTTTACTTTGTGGTATCTAATATTATATTTTGATTATAGAAAGGATTTAAAAAGTCAAGGGTTGAAAATTTGTAGATTTGGGAGAAACATGATAAGAATAATGTTTAACATAACCTTTAGTATTGACCATGTGGTAATTGAGTAACATGGTATTGTTAACACACTGTTTCTCTTTACCAAATAAACTTCCCCTATCCCAAACACTATAGTGTTCATATATAACTCAAGGGATCATCTATATTATAATATTTTTCTGTAAACTTACACTATTGTATATATAAATCTCTTTCTCTATTTATTAGTAACTAAGTGTTTTAATTTTTATTATTATTTTGTAGGCACATTGTGATATACATGGATAAAAGTTGGATCACATTACCGAGGAACAAACTACAGTATGTTAAGGGTTTGAATAAGATTTTAGATTTTTCAATTTCTAGTCGATCCGTTGAAGGTATAATAAGATGTCCCTATCCTAAATGTAAATTTAGAACATGGTTGAAGAGAGATGATGTTTATGAACATTTAATACTGAAGCAATTCCCTGGTCAAAATTTGTGTTCAGTTTGTCATGGAGATTCAAACATTACAGAAAGATTGTGTATTGATGTTAATCCATAGAATGAGGTCCCAGGTTCTTCGACAATGGAAAATGTAATGAAAAACCTCATAAATAATGCATTCGGCACTACAAGACACTAATATTAGCATCAAAACACATCAGAAAAACCAGAAGAGGGGGATACAAATTGTAACATGACAAGTTATGTTTTTGAGACAATAACCCATGTAGATCAAGATTGTAACATATCATTGGATCCTCCTCTTGATTCTGTGGAGCCAGATGTAAGAAAAAACCCCAGTAAGAAAAATGCATTTCATGATTTAGTTGACCATGGAAATCAAGAGTTGTATTGTGGGTGTTTGAAATATTCAAAGCTTTCATTTCTACTGATGTTGTTCCATATCAAATGTCTATGTGGAATTACAGATAAGGAAATTTCCATGATATTGGAATTTATTTAGGATGCATTTCCTGATGTAAAAATCCCAAAATATTTATATGACATGAACAAAGTTGTTAACAAGCTTGGTCTGAATTATACAAAAATACAAGTGTGTCCCAATGATTGTATGCTTTATTGGGGAGAGGATTCAAGTAGATAAAATTGAAAGAAATATTATTCTTCTAGATACCAGTAAAAGGGTGATGTTAGAAGTATGAATGAACATAATTTCATGGAGAATATGAAAATGAACACTCCTACAAAGGTTTTTCATTACATTCCCTTGAAGCCTCTATTGAAATATTATTCATGTCATCGAAAACGGCCAAACACATGATGTTTCATTTTTTACATAAAATCAATGATGGGTTAATGAGACATCCATGAGATTCCCAATCATGTAAGACATTTGATTCATTACATCAATATTTCTCAGCTGATCCTAGGAATGTTTGATTGGGATTGGGTGTCGATGGATTCAACCCATTTGGGACTTTGAGTACCAGTTGTAGCATTTGGCCAGTTGTTTTGATCCCTTATAATCCACCTTTGTGGATGTGTATGAAATAAACATATGTTATCATTTTGATGATTATTCCTGAAAAAAATGCCTAAAAATGTTATTGATTTATACTTGTATGCTTTTATTGAATAATTGTAGGAGTTATGGAGGAACGGTGTTGAGACATTTGATGCTTCTTTTAAAACAATGTTCAAAATGAATACTGCTTTAATGTGGACCATTAGTGACTTCCCTGGTCATGTGAATGTAACTAGTTGGAACACTTACATGGGTTTGGCTTGTCCCATTTGTAACGTCGATTTTGAGCCCAAATGGCTACCTCATAGTAGAAAATGGTGCTTCTTATGCCATCGATGATTTCTCGATGCATCTCATAGATTTTTGCTGAACAGATCAAAATTTAATGGTTCCATTGATCGTATACCAGCTCCAAAGTTGTTAACTAGTTATGAAATATTGACACAGCTAGAAAATTTTGAAACAAAATTTGGGAAGGTTCATCATTTGAATGATAGTAGAAAACGGGTCCGTAGTGCATCGTCAGGTGAGATTAGAATGAAACTATGGTAGAAAAAAAGTATATTCTTCAAACTCCCATATTTGGAATTTAATTTTTTGTGTCCCAATATTCATGTGATTTATGTTGACAAGAATTTATGTGATAATTTTATTTTCACATTACTTAATGAGAATGGAAAGCCAAAGGATCATCTCAATGCTCACAAAGACTTATAAGTAAGGAACATCAAACGTGATTTCTACACAGATGTGAAGGAAAAGTATGCTCCAGCCATTTTTACAATGAAAAATAGGGATAAAGTTACATTCCTTAGAATTTTAAAGAATGTGAAGGTATCTGATGGGTATTCGAGTAACATGTTGAGGTGTGTTGACTTGATGAATCGTATGTTACATGGATTGAAAAGTCACGATTCACATATTTTGTTACAAAACTTACTACCATTGACATTGCGTACATTATTACCTAAAATGTTAATGTTGTTGTACTCCAATAATGAAAAATTTTCAGGAAATTATGTGATAAATCCCTACATCCATATCAGCTTGACAACCTCAAGGATATGTTTGTATTGACCCTTTGTGAAATGGAGATGATATTTCCTCCATCATTTTCTACTGTCATGAATCATTTAACTGTGCATTTGGTTGAGGAAGCTAAATTTGGAGGTACCGTTCATTATCAATGGATGTATCCAATTGATAGGTATTTTATTTATATGTTTTTAATTTAAGTAAACAATTTATGTAATTTAAATAATTTCATAATATTATTATTTTATTTCAGAGATATCTTGGGCATTTGAAAGCATACATGAGAAATAAATCTCAACCAGAAGGCTCTATTGCTGAAGGCTATTTGGCTGAGGAGTGTCTCAAATTTTGTTCCAGATATTTGGATGGTATTTAGGCAAGATTTATTTCAGTTGGACATGTTGACGACACAACAAATAAATCTCAAATGCATCATAAATCAAAAATATTTCCTGCTATTGGCAGATAAGTAAGGAGGACCTCAAATGTGATACTGATATAATTTGAAATATTATAGGCACATAGATATGTGCTGTTGAATAGTGAAATTGCAGATCCATTTATTGAAGAGTTGAGGATACAAAAAAAGAGACGAATGAGAGGCCGATCATGAAGTGAGAAAGATATAACAAAAGCTGTGAATAAAGATCTTATAGAATGGTTTGCATGATGTGTACGATCATAAACATTGCAATAAAAAAGAATATTATTTTTACACATACATTTTTTAAATATATTAAATTATATTTCTCTTTTAAGATCATGACTATTGATACTCGAAAATACTTGTCATTATATTTAATGTTTCTTGCTAGAGGTCCTATAAAACAAGTTAGAATGTTCGACGCTTAGAATGTGAATGGATTTAGATTTCGTAAAGTCGATCGAGAAGTGGGTTTGAAAACATAGAATAGTTGTATATTTACAATTTTTGAAGTGGGATACTATGGAAAGCTACATGATATTGTTTAATTAAAGTATCACGTAAATTTTTCTATAGTTTTATTCAAAAGCAAATGGGACGATATTATCAGAGGTGTTAAAAGAGATTCCTTGCAATTTACTTCTGTGATCTTCTCTCTCTTAATGGATGATGGTGATCATGAACTGCATGATCCATATATCGTATAATCATAATAAAAAATGGTATATTATGTAAATGATGTTGTGGATGAAGGGTGGAGTGTATTTGTTCATGTAATACAAAGATATTTTTATGATATGGGTGATGAAGTGGATGATTTGACCTCTGAAATTGAATTTCATCAATAAAAAGAAGCATAATTATTTGTCCATCATGTTATTGTAAATATTAGTCTAGAAAGGATGAATGAAGTGGATGAAGTAATGGAGCAGGAAACTAACAATATTCAAGGGGAAAATAATTGTATGTACAATTATTTATTCATTCAGCAACAACTTTTTTAATTTCAACAGTCATTCATTATCATTATTATATATATATTTTATGTTAGTATTGGGCATCCATTATAAATTTTAGTTTTTTTTATGCATAATTTTTTTGAAATATATATTCTCAATAATATTTTATTTGATTAAATGACATGAATTCCAAGGAAAAAGCGGTATACTATTTCATCTAGTTCTGCGACAGATGACGATCCATCTGGCTCCCTCCCCACAGCATCAAAGGCACCCGCTACCTACACCCCTGCACCATCTCCCCCTGCACCATCCCTCAAAACATTTGTGGGTGTCCCATTTGAGGCTGAGTCGTTGAATAACCCTTCTGAAGCCTCAGTAGTGGGGTGGCGAAATGCCCCTTCGAGTCCATCATGGACATACTGGAGTGTCACTATCATAGTTATAGATTTTAATTAAATAAATTTATTGCATTTTTTATACTAGTTTTTTTCTCATTTAAGATGAAAAAAATGAAAGCATGAATAAAAAAATAAATAGTTCAAATGTTTGGAATATAAATGGAGAGAATATAGTTGTGCCATTTGATTCTTATGGGGTCCCTACGGATGACGTCGCCAGGTTACTTGGCCAGATTCTAGGACAACCTACAGCGGAGCCCATTTCCCTTCCTATTTCTGATGATAACTGGAGACATATTCCTCCAAGTAGGAAAAATGATTTTTTTGATTCCCAAATAAAGGTAATTTTATTACATTATGGTTTAATTGAATGTCATTTTACTAATTTGTTCAAAATGATTTTTTGTATATAGATGTTCTTCAACTTTACAGTTGCTGATGTGATAGAATGGAAGTAGATGTTGAAAATTCTTGATTAGAAATGGAATGATATCCAATGGAGATTTTTGAGTGATTTCAACAATACTTCATTGACCGTGAAACAAATGTTTGAGAAGCTACCCAGTGGGGTACCGAAAGAACAGTGGAACGTTTTTGTTGAAAGACATCGTGATGAGAAGCGGATGGTATTGAAATATATATTATAAAATTATCCTCATTTTACATTTATACATGTATATGAAGAGGATAAGACATTGAAAACATTACTATTAAATTTTATTTTATTTATTGCAGGATATCTCAAGACAGAATGCATCAAACCAGGCTAAGCAAGTCATCCCTCACACTGCAGGCTCCAAAAACATTTCTAGAAGCCGAACAAAATTGGTAATCTTTTAATTATTTTAAATAATAATAAAACAATATTATATCTTTAATATATTTAATTATTGATTTATATTTGCTTAATGAAATCACATAGTTTAGGGACTGAAGCATCCCGAACTGAACTATGGTTGGATGTTCACAAAAAATCAGATGGATGTTTTGTTAATGAACCTTCCAAAGAAGTTCAGGTATGAAGTCATTTTTTATTATAATAACTTATTATCAGTTTTTACTATGTTAATATATATTTATATTTGATTTATAGGTAAAAATTAATGAACTATGGGCTACCAATCCCGAGCAGTCCTACTCAGTCTCCCAGGATGACCTAGTTGTTAATGTCCTTGGGATGGAGCATCCTGGTAGAGTGCGCAAGATGGGTTTCAGACCCGTACCATATAAGGTCTTTGGAATGCCACCAAGGATTCTAGTTGCATCTACTCCCGGTTATAGTTAGTTAATACCCGAAGATTCTCAGAGGGAGATTGCATTTCTACGAACCATAGTTCAAGATCAGGGGGCTCAAATATCCGCTTTGCAACAAGCGATGACTGTAATACATCAGTATATGAGAAGATAAGCCCATGGTGGTAGTGCATTGACTGGTGGTCAGCAGGTAAATCACAAAAAATCAAAATAACTTAGTTTTAAAACTTTAATTGGTTTTAAGATTTAACATAAATATGCAACAATATTTAATTTTCAATATAATGTTCTTACAGGTGACAACCGAAAGTGGATATGGAGTTGGAGAGGGTTACAATGGATCATCGGAATGTGAGTAGAGATGTATTATTGCTGTTTTGAACAAATATGGGAATAGTTGGTTTGTATATGTACGATGTGTGTCACATAGTTTCCACCACACATTTTCATGTCCTAACATTTTCTTGATTTCTCATGTTTCTTTTTATTCATTTTATTGATTTCTGATGTTTCCTTTTTTGTATTTATTTCTCGATTGTGGTATACATCATTTCATTTAGGGCTGTGTTAGAATTGGTAGTCATGATTTTGGATGGCTATGAGTTAAACCCATTGTTGATGTGTTGAATAAATTATCAATGCTTAATATTATAATATGTAATTATTCAATATCATCATCCAAGAAGGTAAACCCTTCTGGAGTTGGTATCCTATGACACCATGGATCACAAAAACATGTGGATCAATAAATCTTTATTAGGATCTATTTTCTATGAAACCAATAGAAAATGATTTTTATTTTCATAACACAAAAATAACCTTGTTTTCTATTTGATCCAAATATGATTCATGTTATATAAATCACAATTTCCTAAAATTGTTCACGAATATATAAAAAATTACATGTATTTCCATGAATAAATCCTTAGAAAACAATAATATCACACAACTAGTGTATCACCCAAGGTGAAATAACATCCATCTATAACATCATATAATAAGAACAACAATCCCACACGAGAACCTGGGTTTTCCCCCATATATGGGTTAGATAATCCCACAAAAAAAAATATTACCAAGGACTAAAACACCTTAATATCATATAAAACTTTCAAAAAATTTATTCAATTGAAAATAAAATGGCTTTGATAGAACATTGTGACACCATTACCTAGGTTCCCCTAAACTAGTTCCCCAAAACAATTGCTACATGACTATGGGAATGCCTCCTCATATACAAGAGGCTTCCTACTAGTAATGAGGGTCCAATGAGGTATGTGGGGATAATGTACCATCTTTAACAATGTAAAACAATAGTATATATTAATTGAAATGATAACCATGTATGTTGCAAGAATAATCAGGGATGATGTATTCAATTACAAAATTGGGTAAATCCACGAAACCAATATAGTAAACATGTCAGTTTATACAAGTTTCATGTGTTACGAAAAAAACCCCATAAAAATCCTATAATGGTGTCCATGTCCATTCAGTTCCCTCGTACATGCTCCATATCATATTCCAAACCAACCATCTATCAAAAAGATTTTCCCTTATACTTTCCTACAACCATGAGATCTACTCAGGTATCAATGGCATCCAAAAAAGGCTGTGAGTATAGGTTAATAGTACACCACCAATAGTTTATAAATAAATAAATAAATAAATATAATAATAATATTAATAATATATACATAAGTACAATTAAATAATGAATAAGGAAGAAACGGTAAAAATGTTCAATAAATAAATATCAAGAATTTAACCATGTATATCTTTCAGTTTTATGATGACATCAAATCCCACCAAGCCTTCTTCACCCATGTAAAATTTATATTCCATTAATATAAATGGGTTTTACATTTTCATTAACAATAATGGTAATTCATTAATCAAATCAAATTCATATACTATGGTGCACTAATCAGTTCACTCATATCTTACAAATATGATTTAGTGCCTGGAAAGCCATGTCAATAAACTATCCAAGCATAGGAATCTCCATATACATCATATCATGTTTATTATGTCAAATTTCATGTCTAGACATCCCACAACAAAGATAAAGAATTCATTGTAAAAAATTATTACACATGCGTGGGATCTACTGTGTCCCTCATTATTTACTAAACCATCAATACATATTCCACAAGGTCAAACACACTTGACCTTTTTAACAAATTACAATATCAAGGGTGAACCTATTTCATTTCACCAATATTCACATATTTTATCACCTTCACTGCACTTAATGTAATACCATAACTATTCTATTTTACTATTCATTCATAACAAAAACCATTGTATATATTTTCAATTCCATCTTATAAAATGAATATTCCCACATTTCCATTCATTATTTATCCCCTTAGTTATCTCACAACCCATTTAACCATAAATGTTTTGATAAAAAAACACTTATTCCAATTTGATATCCTTGAAAGTTCTAACACATCATTGAGTTGATGTTATTTTATGAGATTGTGTTTGGTTTGTCTGGTTTGATTTGTTTTTCAGGGTAGTGGAGCACTGGAAGTAGCTATTTTTTTTCTTGGCAACTTTTAATGCCGGTTTAAATAACCACGAATATTATGTAGGTAAATCTGTAGCAGTGTTTAAAACTGCCGCTACAGAGCCGCATCCCCCACCCGAATTCCGAGGCCATTAACCACTAATAATAAAATAAAATCTTGGATTCGTAAAAACCATCGCTAAAGTCCCGATAACCGCCGCGAAATGCCGCAGCTACGACACTTTTTTTAAACCGCCACTAAATGGAAAAAACTGTCGCTAATAGTTTTCCGATTACAAATTTAGCTAAATTTTCTAAAAACTACCTCCAAACCATGTAGAGGCGGTCAAAACCTCAGTTAAATGGTGGTTTTATTATAGTGGTTTTGTTTGGTATAACATCATTCTTGAACTTATATTACAGTTATCCAAATTTATGGCCAGTCGATGATAACTTTTTTCCCATCATAATAGATAAATTTTTTTATTATAGAAGATACCTGTTATTAATAGTGATATTCATAAGTTCATAAAAAGAATTTATAATTCATGTTGAAAAATAATTATTATTTAAAAAAAATTGTACCCAATGGATAACACTGGGGAATCAAAATCACTTATATAGATTCTCATTGACATACTTCCTTAATTCCTACAAATCAATCATGTTCATAATATATAAAGAATTTAAAATACTTGTAACACTATATACAAGGTCTATTAATGAATTTACATTAGTATTTGGGGTAATGATAAGAAAATTATTTTGTAAAAACATCAAAAAACACAAGTATAATAAAAATATCATCGATTATATGTTTTTTCCAACCATATGAGACAAATATCTCTCATGAATAGGTTGTAAAAACCATTTCATGGAATTAATTTCCATTTGGAGTTTAGGTTCATCCTCACACCGATATAATATATTATTCTAATTAGAAAAATAAAATGTAATTCCCAAATCCATATATATTAGTTAATGTGACATAATACATTATTCATCAATAAATGGATTAATAGTTTCCTTAAAATATATTAAGCTTATAATTAATGATGTGATCTTACACAGGTGAATCACATAATGTAATAATATATTGGTCCATATGAAAAATGTTATTTTCCATAACCTGTGATTGAAAACCTAATATGGACATGATCTATTTTCATTACTATATCCATCGTATTAACTTTCTCAGTAGGGAAATCCTTAAATTTATTATGAGTTTTGATTCCCTTTTATCGATTAAACACTATAAGTAAATAGATGTTTAAACTAATTTATCTTAGTAACATCATTAATATAGATATATAAAATAAAAAAACATGTATTATTAAAATTTCTCAATTTATATAATATATTTTAATAATTTTATTCAATGTTATGTTAATTTAAAATATATTTTTTAAATTTTCCACTAGCCTTCATTCATTACTCATTGTAGGAACACCAAGTACTGTAACCCAAAGCTAATGTATAATTTGTTACATTGTTAAATTATATATTTTATCTCACCACCCATGATTGATCAATTTAGAAATCATGCGAATCTAGATAATTAGATTATTCCAATTAAAAATAGGTAATATAAAAAATCATTGCATATGAAACCTTTTATCTTCATTGATATTATTCATAATATCCTATTTCATAAATAGATAATGGATAAAATAAATGATTTATGATAAGTAATGGTTAAATATATTTTATGATATCAATACTAAATAATGAATAATTAATATGGTAAGAACATGAGCCTTAACCCAGTTGGTGAGGTCTCTCTAAGTGAATCCATGAGACCCAGGTTCAAAACCAGACAGAGGCATAATTTCAAGGGTACTGTAGCAGTATTGTAGTAGTTACTGTAGCAGGCACTATAACAGTATTATAGCAGTCACTGTAGTAGTTACTATTCGGTACTGTAGCAGCTGGAACTATTCACCTTGGACCATTGGTTTGGGATTGGAGTCCTTTAAGGCATTCGGGCCACCCTATGCCTTCGGGTAAGTTACGTTTTCGGGCCACCTCAAGGCCCTCAGGGCCACCTGATTTTCAATTGCATAGACAGATTCTATAAGGAACCACTGCAGAGGAGGAAATAGCACGACACATCCACCAGAGCAGGGCTAAACAGACTTTGGAAGAATGAGAGGGTATGGAATTTGCCATCAGTTTCGCGCCTGTGCACCCCTGCACAAGGAAATTCATGCCGAACAGTCATGAAAAGGTGGAGAGCTAGTCACGATGAATATGCTGGGGAGGAGCCATTTCATGTAGTCATTGTCTGTATGATTTTCATAAGACCTAAGGGTCATGTAATGTCACCATGACTATGAGAAATGTAATTCCTAAGCTTATGGGACTTGTAAGGGTTCCACCTCATCCCATGAAAGGGGGGTTATCAGAAAATCAATAAAAAAAGAAGGCCTTCAGGCCATTCAGTCAGTCAATAAGGAAAGATATATAACATAATTATATTTCAATTTAAATAATAACATGATCAGGAAATAATTCCAAGGATAATATCAACATTGTAATATCACAGAAAATAATAACAAAATTCACAATAATGAAAATTCATAAGGTTTGAAATCGTTATCTCATGAATCGTGATGTAATCACCATCATGTATATTAACAATAATAGTTTAATTTATTGGCATGTATATACCAATAAAATATTTTTATAATTAAATTTCTATGTCTCTATATACTTTTAAATGCCTAGAAGGGATATCAATAACTGTTAACCACCAATAAACTCATTTATGATGAATTCCCCACATATTGAATGATCAATTAAATTTATAATCATTTTGTATTATTAAAAAATATCCTTATTGAGTATAGAATAATGAAGACTATCATTTCCCTTGTCAATCAAATAACATTAATTATAAATCACTATATGTGGAAAATTGTTTATATTTTATTAAATAATAATATCCTTAATATGAATAAAATGTATAATTATAAGATATTTAATTTCCGTTTTAAAATAATCCAGAAAATAGGGATATATCAGAAGAAAATTAAGATCCATTATAATTTTATTAGAAAAAATGGAATACCAATTTAATAGAAGTATTTTATTCTTAATAATGTGACATCATTTGATGAAAAAAGAAAATTTAATTATATAAATATAATAAATATTCATTAAATAAATTTCCTCATAAAAACATTGATATTTTTTTACTAAAAGATAAATATCATAATATATTTGTGGTTATATAAATATCTGTTAATAAAATAAATGTTAACAAGACATTTTCTATTGTAGTTTATGAAAATTCATTGGAATATCACCCATATAGTTCTCATTAGAATTAATTATTTACAAAATATTATAAAGTAAAGGATGAAATAAAATTTCTTTAATAATTTTTTTATAATAAAATATACATTCCATAAAAATATATAAAAAATAAGGATATTGAATAAATTTATAACGGAAAAAAGGAAATAAGATCATATTTTATTTTAAACATTTCAATAAATGATCTAACAACCATAGAGTCAAAGAAATTGTTGAAAATATGGAAACAATATAAATATCATGAGGATAATAAAATATTTTGATTATATCAATGGTATATTATTGTTTTTATTCAATTAAAATATATGAAACCCCATAAATTTAGATTACAAAATTAATTCTAACCGATTACATGATATTTAATTTATATCCCCTTGAAATAATATATATAATTTTAAAAATTAATATCCAATAAAAAATAAATACTCATTTTAAATAAATTAATCGGTATTATATACACCTCATAAAATAAAATAGTCCCAAAATATCAAACTATTTCTTAATGGAGTAGAAATTTTGAAGAAGTACCTTTACTGATGTTCAACGTTTCCCATATGTACATTTAAATTATATTATAAGTTATTTAAATGAATTATATATAAACAATATAATCATATAAATATCTATAATAACATATACAACCAATTAATTACATATTATAAATATTTTCTAAACATTCATTTATTATTATTATTTTGTTGGATGTTAAATGCTTCATTTATCATGTCTCTTGTCATTCATAAGTTATTCTCAATGAATATTGATTAATGTTTTATCATGAAAAATATATAAATTATAATAAAAAATACATATTTAATATATACATATCTAAAATCATCCCTGAGAAACAAAGAAGAAAAATGAATAACATCACTTGGTGGAGAAGGTAGGTCATAACAACTCATGAGCTATGTTATCATTTTTTTACTGGTTTATGGGTAAGGAAGTAGATAATATATCATAATTATATAATTTAGTTATTTCATAATTTTAATAGTTATTCATTAGGTATATAATTTTTATTGGTTATGTTGGTTTGTAATAGTAAATAAATTACATTAGTTCATGAGGTTGTAGTCTGATGTACACACGGGCAATGGTTTTGTTTCCGATTTGATTGATAAAGAGTTTGACAAATATAATTCTATAAATTAAATAAAAACCAAAAATATATTATATAATGGTTCTTCATAATTTAATGGTAAGGATACTATTTGAGTTTGTAAAATAATTATAAAAATGAATGTTCTCGATGAAGAATATTACATTTTCACTGAAATAGATCCTTTAGTTTCCCAGTTAAGAGACATAGGGTTTGTATTCTGGGAATACCAACACCCCAAAACATGTATTATGATATTTATAATATGTTTACGCTACCTTTAGTTTATCTATGTTGATCTAGGTGTTATATATAATAGAGTATATGCATGTCTTTTTTATTGTTAACAAAAGGACACATATTAAATAAATAAAATGATTTAAATATAATAACTTCATTTTCAGGTTATAGTGGGACCATTTGGAAAAATATTTTAATCTAAAATAGGAAATTTGTGATATATCTTAAACCAATAATTGTTTTTATTGGATTATTTTTTATTTTTAACCATATATTTTGTTTTAAAACCCACAGTAATCATTCTTACAATAACATGAATAAATTGCTTATTCATAAAGAATTATAAATTAAATTATATTCTTAAAATTTTCTTCATAAATAGAAAAATTGATATTATTGAACATTTATGATCATACATATAAAATTTCATGATTTTAAGGATATTTAAATAATTTAACAAACTTAATTTTTTATCAAATTTCAGTATTGTCATTTTTTGGAGTATTAGCTAAATTTGAAATTAAATTCATCAATTCATAGATAGAAATAGAATATAATCATTTTCAAAATAAATTATAAATTAATATAAAATACTAATTTATTTTCACACCATAATTCATCCTAAATATATTTCTTTTAATATTTTAAAAATTATATATTTTGATGTTTCCCTATCATTGATAAGAACTGTGTCTGCATTGTGAATTTATTCAAAGTAATTATACCATAAATAGAAATAAAAATATACCTCAATAATGAAATAAATATTTTTAATAAATATGTTTATTTTAATTAATAACAACTTTTTATTCCTATGTCAATATATAGGGGAAATTAAATTTATGAGAGTGACATTGAGTTTTTATAATTTTCATAAATTAATATAAATGTCATTATCAATGAAGAATGTCACCAATGTGTTATATATTAGAATATTGGATAAATATGGTCAGATATATCTTAGAAAATGTAAATAAAGTTGAAATAATATAAATTTTTAGTGCCTTAAAAATTAATTATAACCATAATTACATGATTTATCCTTTTTTCGAGATGATAAATGTTACCACGATTACTAATCATAATGCCAAAATATTAAGATGATCTTATAAGATTGTATTAAATATTGTGATTTTTGAATATATTTTACCAAATTGAAATTATATAAAGGGAAGAATTCAATTTAATATTAAATAAGAAAAATTTAAGGATATGTGTATTTACAGAAAAAATATTTTCCTTATAATAATAATGTATTTATGCCAAAATAAATCATAATTTTGATTCCAACTACATTAATTTCATTAAACATAATATAATATAACTAATTTTACTTCCAAAAATTTGAACCAAATTATAATTTGTATATGTTTTAACTGAAAATATAGTTTTAGATGAATATCATTTTGTTTCATTATTCATAGTAAAAATTACCATGACCGAAAATCCAAAAAAGGTAAATCATAGATAATTATGTACTAAAAATTTAAAAAGTGATATATTTGTATCAATAAAAATTTAAAAAGTATTTGAAATTAATTAATTTTTTTTGACACGATAAGAAATAAATTTTTTAAAATAAAAATTACTTTGGATTCATAAAAAGACAATTAAATAAATTGAGTACTGGTTTGTTATAAATTTAAAAATGAATTTCCAATAAATAAAACAATTTTATTTATGTTATAATTTTTTCAATCCAACTAATAAGAAAAATTATAACATCTATTTTATCAAAGTATACTATATAAATGTTCATTTATTCTCATGGATTATTGTATCACAAGCTATCATAGAAATTAAATTTATTTGAAAAAAAATACCATAAAATAATTGGGTGTTATAACATCATAAATAAACAAATATACCTATTTGTATTATAATAGATAAATATTCGTCAAATAATTTTTTAAAATTTTCACAATCGTTTTTTTTATCAATTTTAATAAGGAAACCCTGATAAATTTTGAGAGAAGATGAATTAATGTAACATTTTATTACTACAAACCAAATAAAAGAAAATAATACTAACATAATAATTATAGAATTTTCTTGATCATGATAATTTATTTTTTTAGAACACTTTTCTACTGATTTTTTAAAGGAAGAAATTGTTCTTAAAGAAAAAGAGATGAAGAAAATGTTTATGGTATAGTATAATAAAAATTCATGAAATGTTGAAGATTAAAATTATTTTCATAGGAATGATGATGTTCTATTATATATAGAGTTGATTAATAACCAAATTAAATTTATCAAATATTGATAAAGCAATTGGAGGTCCAAAATATCATTTGTGATCCAGAGCAATTGATTCAAACAAGGATAGTATTAATTAAAAGAACACACCCCTCATTGTTTTCTTTTGTTGAACCTATTTATATTAGAGTATAAAAAAGGTATCATGAATTGGTGGATTATATGAACAAAAAAATGTGTCATATTTATTGAAATAATGGGAGTTGTTTCTTAACATAACAAATAGTAATAAAATTGGAATAAAGAGGATTCTCTATAAAAAGATGAACCAAATTGTTTTGTAAAAAATAATATTTAATTGGAAATTTTTAATAGGTATTATAAAAATAAATTAATATATATTTATTGTTTATTTTCATTGATTTTAAGACATGGGTAAAAAATGGTTTTTTCATATCATTACAAAAATATGATAAACAGTCTTTGAAATGAATACCAATTTCACCTTTGTAAATAAAGGAATTTAAAAGGATGTGTACATAGTGAAACATTATTTATTATAACTTATAAAATAAGATGAAATTTTTTATATGTTGTATATGGTATTTTAAGGATAAAAGAAATATTTGGTGGCATGTTATTTAATGCTTCACTCATCCTTGAAGAAACTATATTTCTAAAAATGTTTCTATAGAAAATAACCAATATATTAATTGACTGCATCATATTGCATATAGAAGAAAGGATATTCCACACTTTAAAATGATAATGATCAAAACATATACATACAAATGCCTAATTATTACATGGATTCCATTAATTTGTTTTGGGAAAATTTTTTCAACTCATCACAAAATGAACTCGGCATATAAATTGGTTCCGCCACCTTGGCTAGTAATGGTATGTCTTTTAGGTAAGGCCTAGATAGATATGTGGATGTCTTAAATGAATACTAAAGAAATACCATTATAAAATGAGAAACAAATGGTTCCATATCTATAGTCTTTTATCAAGATGTGTTAATGTAAAATATGGAACTCCATAAGTTCTCGATGCTAGGCCGTATTTCTAATAAGAATTGCGTCATTCTTTTTTCCTATGCAGATCTTAATGAAATGATTTGGCATTGCTGGAACATAAGAAAATAGAATAAAATTTCAATTTTAATGTTCTACTTCAATATCATTATTTTTCGGTAGGATGATCTCAATGTGTTTGATAATATTAGAAATCTCAACATGAAACCGATAATTTTTCTCTTACTAGAATGGGATTCTAATTTTAATCCCATTAATAAATAGAATTAAAATTACCTTGTATGGAACAAAAATTCATGGGATACCTATGTTATTTTTTCACCCAAAAATTATCTATTACACTAATTCTTATATTGGTACTCCCCTAATAATTGAGTAGTTCCCTCTAAATTGAGACCTCAGACGTTATACAAGGGTACTCGTTGAGATCAACATGGATATCACGTCCACCAAACTAGATATCTCTTACTGCAAATGAACATAAATTTGAGCCCATTATTTGATTTGAATATATATATCCATACTCTAAATAATTCAAAATGATGGGGGAATTCTATCAAGATTTTTATTTTAGTCCATAAACAAGTTAAACCAAATTATAATACCATTTATTGGAAGGAGGCCAGAAGAGTAAATATGAATAGATCGTTGCAAAATATGAGAATAGAAATACCTGATCAAGTGAGATGAGTAATGTGGGATAATTTTAATAGCACAATAACATCATGGTTAGACTTGGAAGATGAGGGTGATCAACAAGAAAACCCCAAAATTTCTATTAATAATATTAATGATCCAAAAAGTCAAACCAAATATGAAAAATAGTGCACTATTATAGAGGAAAGAACTTATCATTTTTTTACCTTTTCATTAGACATATTCGCAACTACCTATTCATTTCAAGCTCAAGATTTAACAAATGATCATACCATATATAATTTCAATATGGCCTTTATATTGGATCATCCTATGATCAACAATTTATGAGATATTAAGAAAAAAACTATCCACAGAGGAGGGACAACACCAACATCATGTTCAAAATTCATCGGGTACATCTACAGTAGAAAAACATATAAATAAAAGTACGAAATATGGGGATACAATTATTAGACATAAATATTTTGATGCAAGCTCCAAAGAGGCATTTTCTGCTAAAAATTCAATGAAGATAAATTCGTTAATAAAAAAATAAAGGGAGACATATTTTGAGGAAAAAAGGGAGACTAAACCCCCAAAACAACATCAAAATAAAGATATTATTCGAGAACAACAAGGGAATATCCAATCGTAGAAATGAGGGTTTCTAAATGATCCTTGTAGAGGTTCTTATAAAAAATATTTTATTGGTAATGCATAACCAAAGAAAAATCACTCCAATAAAGGTTCTCTTATTAATAACATAAACATTAAAATTATCAGCAAATCATTTGAACATATGAACACTGATAGTATTTGGATAACAGTCCATAAGAATGCATAAAAGACCTCTTTTTGTCCAATAATAAGAACGTATCATCACTTATAGATTTCTCAAATCTGGTAAGAAAAAATTATTGTCAGTCATCTATGAATGAAATAGTTATATCAAAAGGATTACAAAATGGATTGAAATTAATTTTCTCTCCATAATTATCAAAAAACAATGGTTCATTATTGGTGACATAAATTCAATACTCTAGGTGAATGATAAAATTAAACTTTTTAGCTAATCTCAATTAAATACTTTAGTTCATGTGTTTAAGAAGAAAATATTACATAGATAAATATTGTTGGAGGTCCATTTTCTTGTTATATAAGGCATCTAAATTATATGAGAGCTAGCAGAATTGAAAAGGAATTTTTGATTGATTCCATTTTAAGAAATTTAAGATCCATATATAATGTTACCTTATCTAGGTAGAACTATAATCCCCACCATATACCAATGAGATTTTAGGATAAAAATATTAGGTATCTTATTCCTTTAAGGTTCAACAATGCATGACTAATAAGCCAGAATATAGTAAATTTGGCCATTAAAGTTGGGAATAAACTTAGTGTATTGTTAAACCTCTGATTTGTATATCAAAATAGAAGATTCTCAAGGCCTAAATGAAAAATGGAGTATGGAAAGTTTCAAATTCTTCGATGAGAATATTTATACCTCGAATTCCTTCTATAAACTCTACAAGAATCTATTACAAAGAGTAAATTTTTTGGAGGCAGTATCCAAGAAGCAAAAATATCCTCTTTTTTGTGGTCATATCAAGATTAGGGATAGTTTTACAAATAGTATATTCAACGATAGGTGTCCCACATAGTGGAATTGAAATATTATATTTTTCAATGATCTTTAATAGTCTAAAAGCACCAATAGATATCTTTCTCTCCTCAATGATAGAGGTCATATTTTGGGTGAAAGTCATGCTCATTCCAATTATGTTGTTTCTTGTTCTAAAAATATCATTAATGTCACATTGTGGAATGTGGATTTAATGGAATAAATCATTCCTAAATTAATTAATGAGGAAGAAAATATTCTTCCTAAATCAACAATTCTTGATTTTGATATCATGGAATCTATCTTTTGGATTAATAATGCATGTTCACCTAGACTATATGGATTAACAAATCATTTTTTCCTTTTTATTTGGAATTCAATCAATATGATATATTTAAGTTGGTTAAATATTTATTTAAGGGTGGATCCATCACACAAGGCTTCAATTTTAAATTCATTACAATAATACCAAAATTTGAAAACAAAAGATACATCAGTTAGTTTCGACTAGTTTATCTTGTAAATTAATTTCACAAAGTCATTACAAAAATCATTTCCAATGGGATTTCAAAAATCCATGATAAAATCATCTCCTATAATTAATTTATATTTTTAAAAGGCAAATGAATCAATTATTTATTGTTTTTTATATTGAAATGTGTTATCATTTTCAGAAATCCCACCAGGGGAGGTAAAATTTCCCAAAAAACCATCATTTGATTTTTTTGGCCCAATGGACTAAGGATTTATAGGCAATGTTCTAGAATTTATTGTATTTAAGATGTAGTACAATTACTAGATTAAATCCCTTCATATTTCTTCTTATATATACATATTAATTAATGTATCCCTAGAAGGATACATTAAATTCTCTATAGGGGTGAGGCAAAAAGACTACCTCTCATATATTATCATTTCAATCTCACAATTATTGCAAAGAAGTAAATTCCTTCACTTGGTAGATAATGATTAATTTAATACCCTTTTCATGGAAAGTGGTATTTTTACTCCATGTCAGTTATTTTTTGTTAATGAAACTATTATATTTACTGAGGGATGGAAGAGTAATGTCAACAATATTAAGAAAGATATTCTTCACAACGAAAGCATGTTAGGTCAGGAAATTAATTTGAATAATTATTCATGAACATGGGAATGAATACATCATGTTCTTAGAAAATGTGTATGATCAATGATATATGAATTTGGAAATGTAACCTACCATTTACTTATTTAGGTGTTCCCATGTTCTAGGTAAACCCTAGGCATCATAATTCAAAAATACATTGTGCCAAATTTGATGAACACATTCTGCATTGAATGATAAATACCTTTTAGTAGTATAAATATCTTTTATTGTTATGAATATGGTGGTATCAATACTAGTTTATTCCATTGTTTTGTATTCATTTCAAACCTATATTTCTAAAACAATCAACACATTGTGGGAAACATTGTCTGTAGTGGAAACATTCTAGAATGAATAATATTCATAGTACGATGGAAACAACACTACATTCCCCAGGATCATGGAGGACTTTCATATAAAAAATATTTAACCCTTTAGCTATTCACTTCTAGATAAATTTATTTAGAGCCTCATCAGAATTTTTTTTTGATTCACATGTCTTCCTGGGGTCTATAATTATTGAAAGATAGACAAAAAAAAATCTAAGTAATAATGAGTCCTATAATTGGATAGTTCTGAATGAAGTCATCAAACGAATTTATATTTAATCACATTGGATAGATATTGAGAACTCCTTTCACAATTTTTGGAAAGAAAACTGGATCAGGGATCCTCTGATGGAGTTAATCTACTCCCTCGATTAATATATCAATCCCAACATCTCTATAAGAGAGAAAATGGAAAATATAGACTCTCTGACTGATGAAATCAACTTGATTGTCTCAAATCATGGGTTCTTAAACCAATAGTAAATTTTTATTTAGGAAACAATTTCAAATTGAAAACATGAATCTAAGGATTTTTTGATCACCTGATATCGAGCACTCAACGTTTTATTGAATACATTTGTTGAAAATGGTTTTCCCTATCCAAGTTTAAAATCATATAAAAATGTTATTTAACAAAATTCTAACGTATTCTAATCTTAAACATGTTGAAATCACTTTATTATCAATATATGTTCTATGTCATCAACAACTGAGGATTTTGATTATATTTTTATTTTCTTCCAAACAACCTCTTCTATATAAAAGTACATGATTGATATTTTATATCTTTCTCCACTATATGAAGAAACCATAATTAATTATCTACAAGATTTTTTAACATACATATATGTCAAGAGATGAGAAACATCTTCGGGTTGACTATACTAAGATGGTTACTCTCATTTGGTGAGGAAGATGCAAATCCATTCATAACTGAACCCATATCAACCCTCATTCAACCTTTGATGATTTTTTGGTGTCAATTAAAAATAAAAACTTGATGTACGAAGGTTGATTCAATAACACGATGAGTGATATCATAGAGAAATGGTGGATGAAAATTCATGGTAATTTCACTCCACATCTGGGCACCTTCGATGTCATTTAGACTAATTCTTTTGATTTGAAGTAAAAATAAAATTATTATAGTGCATCATGTAGAAATCATTGAACAATAGGTTATGGGGTGCATTTTTGTGATCATAATGGACATTTTATTGACTACCTTCATTGTCTATGTGGTTTTTACACCACCATGGAATCCATGATGATTGTGTAAATTAATTCTATCGACATGGAATACAAAAATAATTGGAACATTATCTGATTCAAATATAACCCCACTATGATCATGCCGGCTATTAGACTTGGTAAGATTCATCTCTCATGGATTCATAAAATTATAAGGTCCAATTACATAGAAAACATCTATTCAATGAATTATAATATCACTCATATTTGACATGAATCTAATTTTCTTACCGATGGGATTACAAATAAGGGTGTGAATAATGAAGTACATTTCTTCTTTAACACTCTCTCTTGTGATATTTTACCTATTTTACAATGGGAAAAATGTAAAATTCTATCATTTAGACTATTCTATGTTTTCACTTTTATTATAATAAGATACAGTAAAATAAATTTCCAAAAAACCACTACATTTTTTAATATGAGGATGTATGATTAATTTATATCATGAATGTTGTAGATATTAAATTTTCTAAAAATGGATGTGTTGTATCCATATATGAATTCTAATGGAATGAATTTCCTATTATTTAAATTTTATTCTCTACATAGTATTGATAAATATGCAACCGTTAATTTATATTAAATTATGTGATATAATATATTTGTTTGATAAACATAATATATTTTAATAGAAAAAATTATTTTTGGATAAAAAAGAAAAACCTGTAATTACATTATCATAAAGGTGTCAAATTTTTAAAAGAAATTGTCATTGAGTCTATATTTTATTTCTTACCTTTGTGTAGAATATAGTAAATTTCTTAGAATTTTTGGAGACATGGGATGCTGTAGTGAAGAAAATTTTAAATCAATTAATATTTGATAACCATTCATTAAATTTTTTAATCCTCATTCCCCCTCATTTTATTTAATTAGAGAACATAAAATGAGTGCTTCTAGTCTGGAGAAGCCTCTACAGAGGGAGGATATATCAGATATCCATAATTCACCACGATATGATTAATATTATACAAATTCATTTATAGTTCATTGATCATATTACCTTTTAAATACACCAAAACAGATCTATATAAATTTAATTAAATGAATTTGGAATCAATTTTTTGTAATTTAATTATGATATTCCTTCTAAAAAAATGTATCCAATTCAATTTGATTAACCAAAATATAATATATTGGGTTCTTGTAATGTTGAAGAGTTATTGTTGGGATAATTATTGAAATCTATTTATTAAATTTTTTAATAGAATAAATGAACTTATAATATATTTATATAAATTCCTTGAAATGATGAATTTAAAAACATTATAATCACTTAAATAATTGTTATATATAGGAATTATTTCTTGGGATATGATTTATTAATTACTTAAATCTCATATAATTCATAATTAATTACATAAAACATTTTGAGAAACCAATATTGGATTTGAAATTATGGGATTGAAAATTACCAACCCTAAATTTTAGTGATAAATGTCAAAGATAAACATGATCAAACCCCCACCAGTGTTGAGTGTTGTAGTATTATTCTGAGAGAGATAATACTTTTCACAAAAATAATGGGCCCAATAATTAAGGTAACTGATGAATTATAATATTTTTTATTAAACCGAGTAGATCTATAAAATAAAGGATGTGGATTGGCAATTTTTTAAATATACCAGGAGTCTAATAATTTCATCATAAGACCAACCATGATGTTATCATAATATCCCACCGTATTTATGTTTTTCACTATATCACCATAAAAAATATATTATAACGGGACACCTAAAATTGGATAGAATATTATATATAGTTTCCTATTAAGAAAACCATAGCCATATGATCTATATGTTGGATGATTTCCTCAAAATTGGATAGTGGATTGGTATATGGTATAGAAAAAACATGATATCATAAGATATTTATTAATTTTATTATATCATTAATTTATTGTTTAGTATCCTTCCAGGTGTGGGAATCATGTTCCATTCATGAGGGGTCCCACATGGAATCCCATGACTGGTCAGATACTCTAATGAGCTTTACGACATGTCTAGTGTTGAATTTAGTTTGATAAATTTTCTATAACTCTTTGTTAATTCCTAGATAACGTAATAAAGAATTAATTTCATTTTTAGAATATTTAATTATTGAAATAAATATTTGAATATGTTATTAGTTGGAAAATTATTGTTATATAATTTAAAATATTTTAATATTCAAAATAAAATTATTAACATCATTTATCAAATTAATATAGTTGGAGTAATTTTTTCGAGGGGGAAAAATCATTGTAAAATAAAAATTACAACTTAGAAAGATATAATTTCATATATGGATGACATGAAAAATAAATTTTATTTCAATAAAAATATTTATTATTTGAAATTTTTTAAAATTATATAATGTGTTTGGTTACTCAAAAATAATGGGTATCTTATATCACAATAAGTGGTGGTGGACCATTTTTTATGGTAGAGTGGAATAGATATATGGTTCTTACTAAAAGGGAGAGAAAATGAAAGAACATTATAACAAAATCTATTTTAATATATTGAAAATGGATTTAATCTATATAAAAATATAATCAAACATATTAACATTAATATATGATCATATATGAATGTATTTGATTAAAAAAATTAATGAAATAATATAATGGAGACAATTCCTTGGAATGAAAGTAATTATCATATTTTATTAATAATTTATGAGTAATATATTTTTATAATAGAAAATAAAAGTAAAGGTGATGGGAAGTAATTTTTTCTAAATCCTGATGTTGGAATGTAACTCTATAGAGTGAAATTGTTGATATATATATATATATATAATAATTCATCTATATGCAGAAAATTATAATAATTAATTAATTAATGTGGATGGTATAAGTGAAATGTAAACGATTAAAAATGGAAGTAAATGTTATAAGTAAATAATTTTAATGAAATATTTACATATCACTGAAGACAATTATTCCCTCTGAAGGTGTGTCATGAAAAAAAATGAATTTACAAGTTCTTTATTATTATAAATTATGAAAAAATAATATGGGAAGGTGATCTAGATTGTGTTGAATAATTTATGGGAATCATTTTATTAATTTTTTGTTATAATGAATTTTGTTATAGTAACCTACATAAATATATCAAAAAACCTCTAATGAATCCAAGACAATTTCTCTGAAGAATGAAATATATAATATACTATAAAGTGGATAGAGTAAAAATTTAACTAAAAATTTACTTTGTTATTTTATTACTTTTCACCCACAATGAGTTCTAGAATTGGACATATTTTGTGTTGGATAAAGTCATTGGTTTACTACCTGATGAGTATTGATGGTATGTTGAGATGATCCTTTGATTTAATGATGTGAAAATGATGTATTTTTTCTTAATATGATATTTTATGGAGTCACTGGGTCTTGAATAATTATTATGAATGAATATTGTAGGGGATATTATTTGAAATCACCATCTGACATGTGTTTTAGTGGGAGGGTGGTGATAATACTATCATTTACCCATGTATCTTGGAAGATATGAAAATGTAATATGTTTCTATTATCCAAAACTCACCCACTATATTAGAATTCAATAAGATAAATACATCAAAAAGATTATTATGGATGAGTAACTCACCAACCCCTCATGGATGTTATAGACTGAGAGTGGTAATACATCTAGTATTCTCTATGTCAGAGAATGAGGGATAAGATAAGTATATATGAGTAGTTACTCCTCATTATTAGTTATGAGATTATGATCAGTGAGAATTAAATATAGTTAAAATATCCCTTTATTGTAATATTACATGGATCAATGATGATAATGACGCACTAGTTGTTATCTGTACACATTACCCATTGATCTAGGATTAAGAGTACCATATTTTTATCTGTTAAAAAAGAAATATGTATTTCCTTTAGTATGGATATATATATATATATATTTATCAACAATAATGTGAATTTACTATATAATAAAAAAAATTCTGATACAAATATATATATTTCCTCTAGTGGAGATATTTATTTCTACTACTATGTTTGAGGTGGCTGAATGAACATATTTACTCAAATCCATAGGGACACTTAGAGATGTTTATCTCATTATTTATCTAATAACTAGATCATGTAACCTGAAATACCATATAGTAAATAATTTATAGGCTGAGAGAAAATAATTATTTTTATAGTTGATGAGTATTTTTATTTATAGAGCATTTTTAGTGATTGAAATAAGTTAATTATCATTATGGATCATGGTTATTCTAGTTGGTTTTACTTAGAGATGATTGATTTGACTACAAATTAAATTTTATTGATAAACATACATAATATAATGTTATCTATAATAATTATTATGACTTCCTCACTAGTTCTTTTTACAGTAAACCCTAAATGTTCACTTACACACTATTCTACTCATGTCTGTTTATATCAGAATAAGTAGAAGATGGTTGATCATGGATAAAAAATTATTTGACTTATATAGACAGATGATGTTGTATTGATCTTATTCTCATGGTGAATTTCATGATATTGAGATCTATATTATATCTATTATATATGTATGAATGATTTTTTGGAATTTATATGTATCACATTATGTTGCATCATTAATATTTTCTTAATATATATATTTTTCATTGTTATATTTTATATTTCATGCATATACATATTTTTGTTAACAGGAGTTTGTATGTGATATGTATTTTTTATATATAACCTCCCATTATCATGACGATTCAACATCACTGGTTTCCAACCACAGGCCAAGAGAATATGGGATTTTAAATTTCTCCCAATAGAATGATAGAACATATATGACAAGTAATATAGACTAATAAGTAGTATAGGTTAAGGAATATTTGGTTTTTCTATGGGAGGAATAAATTGTGTTGTTCTAATGATCTTCAGTGCAATAGCCATAATAAAGGACACTATAATTGATATATAAAGTTATGAATTCATTATAACAACATATACTGGAGACACATGATTGGGTCCTTACAAAATGAATTGGTATTTTATAGGGTATATCAAGAATCAAAATGATTCGGGTTATGAATTTATGTTTTCATGGTAGATTTTTTTAATGCCAAACATAGTTATTATGAGCCAAAAAAGGGAACTATCTATTTAAATAATTATCAATATCAAAGCGTATGAAGATAAGATAGAATCACAGATATAATGGATAATTATTTTCATACTGGGATATTTTTTTGTGCATTTTGAATCGTGAGAAAAATTAGTTATACGGAAAATTGATGTTACGTTATTAAAAGTCTCTTGATGATGAATTTAAAAGAATCCACAACAAATCAAATGGTAGGATTTCTACATTAACATTCTAGATACTATAAATATGAAAGATAAATTATTGGATTTTATTGAATATCACTATGTTGTGTTTTAATTTTGATTAAAATCTTAATTCCTCAATAATGGTTATTTATAACTCCATAGACACTAATGTGTGTTAGAGGTGTATTCCATTAGGAAATCAGTAATTCAAGTTCCTCAATGTCATATTTTAATTTTTGTGATATTTTTGATTAGGATAATATTGTGGAAGTGTTTTTTAAGTCCAGTTTCACATGTAGTGATGCATGATCTTAAAGAAAATTATTTACATTATAGGAATTCATACTAATAAGTTGAAAACAAATTCTTTCAAGATGAGTCAATTTTGTAATATTCCAATTTTACTAATAGTGTGAAAATACAACGGAATGTGTTCTAAGTCATTTCATGCATGTTGAGTCTATTTATTTTATTAAAATCTATGAATATATTGATATTTCTACATGGGGTTAAGTGAATGGATCAAAATAAGATGTTTTTGAGTCTTCAACAGAATATTCATTATCACCTTACTTTGTTGAAGTGTCATGATATAGTTTTGTCTTCATCCTTCACCCAATGATTAAGGATGTCCATGATGTCTGTTGATTTGTGTGAATAATTAAACGGGAGTTATGATGTGATATCATGATCATGGACATCATGTGACGATGTAATGACTGGTGAAAAATTCATGGTCAATATTTTTAAAATGTGTGAGAATTAAAATACATAGTGTGACTACTATTATTAATGGGATTATAACAATAATATCTATAAGGGGAATATTCCCTTTTTTGAGTGGTTTGAGTGAATTAGTTCCTTGATGGGTTATTATTACATTGAAATAATTTACAAGGAGTGATGAAGGACATATTTTCATTTATTTTTGTTCTAAAATTTAGTGTTTTACCTCTCCATATGTTATCATTTGAATTCTACTTATATTATATTTATATTTTAGGAATATTTTTTACAAATTTTTGAAACAGATCAATTATTTATTTTTATAATAATTTATTCATTGATGAATCTATTTTGATTTTGTATAATTATATTTATTTTGGGAAATATGTCATTTTAATGATGTTGTGGAATGATTTTATACCCTAGAATGCATATAGCTTTTCCCTAGGTATAAAATAAATTTATAAAAATAGATAATATTTAATGGGGGTTTCATTATAAGGGAAGAATAACTTGTTTGGACAATATTTTTGATTTTTAACTTTCTTACTAATGAATTTTTAAAATTTGAAAAATAAGTTTCATACATAAGATATGATTATTTGTAATATATTAATATGATGTTTATAATTTTTCTAGTAACCATATGCGATGGAGATGATATTTCTTTCACCTATAATTGAAATGAAAAAAATGAAATATCCTAGAGATACCAATAATGATAAATGGAAATGAACCATCTATAATAGTAATAAGAAAAACATTGGATTTTATAAAAAAATCATTACTTTTATTTTTATTTAATAACAAAGATCTTGTCAAATATATTTGTTCTTATGCATCAATCTTTTGGTTTATAACATAATATATTTTTCGATGAGTCACTCCCATATAGAATTTATAATATATTTCTATAAAATGAAGAGGAATAAATATGATTTTAATATTTCAAAAAAAAATTCTATGTTGATGAGTAATATTTAAATAGAAATAGAGATGATTATTAATAAAATGTATGTAGGAAAATTATTACAATGCTGTTGGAGAAATAAAAAAAGTGGATTTTATATATAAAGGATAATGATATTGAAATAAATAATTTGGATAATTTTTCAATTCCACATACATTATAGAGATTCCCACTCCAAAATGATACAATTCCAGCCACAATAGGAGATGTTTAAACAAGATAAGAGGTTCCCTTAAATTATGAAATATTTTCTTCTTCCATGACTAGTACCCAATGGTCCTCATGAATAATAAATTTTAATTTATTCAATTGATTGTAATATTTCATTGAAAATTTTTCATCCATGGTGAATGAAAATTAGAGGAATTTAAATAATAATTAAAACATTACTTTATCTAGAATATTTTTTAAAAAATTTAATATAATGGAAATGCAATTACATGTGAAATTTTATACTCGAACATAGAAGAGTACGACATGAATAAAACTAAATGAACAAATTCCTATTATCTTGAATCACTAAGACCTTATAAGATCCATCATTTTAGGAGGATTCAATTGAATTTAAATTTATTTAGTTTCATTGTAGAATAATTTTAGTCCAATAATACAAAATAATAATTCTCTACAATAATAAAGTTTATAATATTCTAAAATATATCATTTTCCAACCACTATATTTATTTATTATTTTTTATTTTCCAAATATTATTCTCAGAACCCATAGATGGAAGAAGTAAATACAATTATTGATATAATTTAGTGAGAAATGTTTTCATGGAGTAGTTTATGCATCAAAGATATTTTTTATTTTAGTCTAGAAATATAGTATTGGAAAAATAAATTGTAGTGAACAATGTCTATTTTTCTCTACAATTTTATTCATCATTTGGATTCATATAAATATTCATTCGCTTCACAATTTTTTCAATTCATATAATAATATTTTTTTTGTTCGTACTAGTGATCCATAAAGAGATCCCCTAGAGGTTATAGAATGCATGTCACCATTTGTGAAAATTCACCATGGTCGGATTTATGAAAATTCACTATGAACTTATAAAAGCCATCATTTTTAGAGGATTTGTTTGAATTTAAATTTATTTAATTTCACTGTAGAATAATTTTAGTCCAATACTACAAAAGAAATATTCTCTAGAATAATAAAATTTAGAATATTCTTGAATATATCATTTTCCATCCACTATCTTTATTTATTATTTATTATTTTCCATATATGATTATTATCACCCATAAATGGAAGAACTAAATATCATTATTGATCTAATTTGGTGAGAAATGTTTTCATGGAGTATTTTATGCTTAAACGAACCTTTTTTATTTTAGTCTTGAAATATAGTAATGGATAAATAAAATGTCATGAACTGTGTCTATTACTTCTCTACAATTTTATTCTTCATATGGATTCATATAAATATTCATTCACGTCACTTTGTTGTCCATTAATATAATAATATTTTCATTCATACTAGTGATCCATAAAGAGATCCCCTAGAGGTTATAGGATGAGTATCACCGATTAAAAAACTAAATCTTGTAGTCATATATTTCTTAATCATTAAAAAGAATATAAATCAACTAAAAATATTTTAAATAACAATGATATCATCATAGTGAACTCCAAAGAACAAAAAAATATTTATTCTTATAAATTAAGTGTTTAATATTTTATTTATTCCTTTATATATCATATATAATTATATAATACATAATTGAACACCACCACTATAACAGAATGCAACATTAGTTTTATATTATATTAATAACTTTTTAAAATAAAGGTTATTATTCTCTCAAAGGACTCCCCGAAAGACCATCTCAATGTCTTAATTTATAGTTCATGAAAATGTAAATAAAAAATAATTTAGCAAGGATACATAAAAAATCCCCCAATAAATTCTTCATCATTTATAATGAGTTAAATACTTCTTAATAAATATTTTTTCAAAAACAAACATAAATTTTGAAAGTAAATAAACTGGAACATTATTACATATCATTCATTTATCAAATATTAAAATCAGATTCATAATTATTTCCCAAATTAATAGCCTAATTAATAAATAATTTTTTGTGTAGAATAAGGTATATTATTTTAGGAAACATTTACATATGATTTTTAAAATTGATGAACAAGTAAATATAAAATATATAATTTTCCCACATCTATGATTTAATTGGATGAATTGAAACCATAAAGAGAAGAATAAGAAGTTTATAAACATTACTACCAATATATTTTATTTTATATACTTTTAAAAAATTATTTTTATGGAATGAGAATATATTTCTCAATATCATCGTAAAATGAGTAAATTACACATGATGTTCATGTTGATTTGAATATAATAAATTAAAATGTATTTTTAATTGTTATATTTTTATTATAAATATATAGAAAATATAATTGATCTCTCAAACACTTAAAATTATTAATGAATGACTATAGAATCTTTTACGATAAATTATAACACATAATTTGAGATAAAATAGTTTTAATATTATATATAGTGTTAGTTCCCACAACCATAGATAAATTAAAAGTGGTTGATCTTGAGAGAAAGGGGAACCATGTCGAAAATCACGAGGGGGATAAATTTTCAGAGCCCCCAATAAAACCAAATTATTAGAAAACTAATTTTAAAAAAGATATACCGTATACATTCATTGTAGAAAAATTAAATTTATTCATAACATAATGGATGAAAATTAAGATGGTATATATATTGTAGAAATAATTCACAATCCACTTGTTTTATACACTCATGCACAAAATGATGATAGATTATATCTATGAATCAATTTGGATTATAATAATGAAAATGAATTAGAATAGATTCCATATAATGTCCAAATATTTTCATCACTAATCTATACATATCCTCTGTCTAGACATGAAATAGAGAAAGAAGTCATATTTTATCATCTCCAATTACATATCTTTCATCCAATGCTTCATGGGTATGCATCATATTTCTTTTGTTTTGGGGTTCTCCATTCCAAGTGTCTACCTATGAGAACTGGTAGGAGACACCTCTCTATGTTAATATCAATGAAAACCCATTTTTATGACACTAGATATAACACACTATCAATTTCAAACTATTAGTATTAAAATTTTATCACACACATTTGGCACCAAACCATTAAATATTTTCCATTAATAATTCATTTTATTTCTATTGAATATCAAATATTTTTGATATTTTATTTAAAATTATAATATTATTTAAAAATGGTCGAAACTATGTTCCTATCAAAAGGCTTACACAATAAAAATATTATTAGGTTCTATCATTATTTATATTTTATTTTGATTACCTATACATTTATTTTTTTATCATAAATTGGGACATGTTACTTCATAAATAGGGAAGGGGATGTCAATTTTTTTAGGGATATCTCCATATTTAATTTTTTCTTGTTTTTAAATTAATTTTATTTATATTTAATGTTTTTTTAGTTTTATTATAAGGATATATTATTTTAATTGAATAGTTTGGGGGATTCTAGAGGCATTTTTATTTATGGAAACACATTAATGTGATTATATATAAATGAAGATGTTTTCTAAATTGAAATTGTACCATGTTTCCCATTAATTTTAATTAATGGATTTATATTTATTTTAAAACTCATTTCAATTAATAATATACAAAATAAATATCTTAATCATATTTGGAGGTTATTAACAATTTCAAACATATATTTTAGAATTTTAATTTTTTACTTGAGAGTCTTGATTCATGTTTTTAGATCCCTAACATGGATATTTTATTATTTGAAATGATGTTATAGTTCATTATTGAATTCAATATAGTATAGAAAACATTATAAAAACCCTATTCTATATTTAACAGATTGTTTATTGATCGTTATTAATCACCACGTAGTCTTTAAATATCATTTTTTAAAAAATGAAATTATATTCAACTAATCTATTCATAAATTTGATTATAATTTATATAAATTAATATTGTTGAACTAAATTATATGAGTATTTGGGTTGGATTTTACGGAATTATAATAATTTGATTATACTAGAATGGAAAAGTCCAAAAAATATATTTTTCTTTCATGGGATGAAAATTCCAGGCTAAAACATGAAGGGTGTCCCAACATGTATTTTGACAGATAACCATGGAGTTCACACTATATTTGGAGGATCAACAATGTCTTTAATTAAATAATTTATTTAATATTTTCTCTAATATGTATGTGAAATAAAATGATAAATTCAATATTGAAATAAGGAAATATGGAATAGATATTGATATTTCTGAAAGGATATTATGTGGAAATCTTATGAGAATCAATACAATGCTTGGTGGTGAATATTTACATTGATACTGAGGAGCACACATTTTTTGATGAAAATATTTTTCATCAATTAACATCAGTTTAGAATCATATGATCCTCATCATTCCTCTTATTTATTTATATTTAAAACAGGTAAAATATCAACCATAGAACAACCCATGCAATGAACCTCATCATTAAAATATTTATCTCTCTTTTTCATTGATATATTAGGATGGAAGTATAAAAATGAAGATTAATCATATTATAGTGAATAGAAAAATTGCCAAATAATGATCTACAAGTGTGGTATAAATATTTCTATAAGGATGTAGGTATAAAATAATAAGGGGATTAGGATGATATTAATTGAAATTTAATTATCAGTTTTTGAATAGGGGAGTTGAGATCCTTGTAGGAAACATTTTTTTGTTTGGATGTTGTAATTGGGTATCATTTCTAATTATACATTGGGGTATTTTTTTATGTTTTAATATATTATTACCAAATAGTGAAATTGATATCTGTTGGGGATTGATGAATATAAAATTTTCATTAATTTTATTATGAATCAATATAAACAAATTTAAATTATTTAATCATTTGAATGTCAATTTCGACAATTAATAATTTTAAGAATACTTGTGAATTATTTATTAAAATTTAATAAATCATTTTTCTAAAGAGTTATTTTTCATTTATAAACAACTGTAAAAATATATAAATTTTTCTAATAAATTTTTTAATTTTATGAATCATGTTAGTTTCCATGATTTTTATTCAAATATTTTCATTTTCATAGATAGAAAAATGTTTTTAGAAATACACATAATACATTTAGTAGTACTGGATAAAACTATCAATGGAGATTGTATATAATATTTAAAAACATCATTGGATATAATTTATGATATTTGAAATTTTCAATTTAAATAATATATTTAATTTCATTATTTTAGGATATATAATTTATTCAAATAATTTATTTAATTTATTAAATATATATGACTTCATATAGATTCCCTTTAAAATTCATATGATATTTTGAGTTTTCAAAGTAGTAAATATGTGATATTTTTAATTTTATTAAGTAAAAATTTAGAAGAATAAAAAATTACAAGATATTCAAATAATATAAAAACTCATTGGATGTTGTGTATTATTTTTTCCTTTGAAAATATGAGAATAGGTCCCGTGTGTACTATATTTTAATCGTGATAACATTGTTTTGGTTCATACATAATTTTATTAGAGGTGGAAGTATATATAGTATTTTTACATTACCATTAGATCAAACATAATATATTTTATGAAAATACCTAAGTATGAGTATGATTACACACTTGTAAAAAATTTCCCCATATTGATATATAAAATTTTTAGAATCATCATAGTTGATATGAAATATTTTATCTTTATGAAAATTTGGCCACGTAATTTGAGATAACTAAAGAAATTAAAATAATTGTTATTTAAGTGAAGAATTCAAGGTTTCAAACTTTTTTGGTGAAGTTTTGGTTCTATAACCATTGTAGGGATTATTACACCACCGAGATATCAATCACCCCAAAACAAGAATTTTTAATATGAATGTAGATGTATCATTGAATAATGAATTAATTTTTCTATTGATGTTCAAATATATCAGACATTGTGACTAAAATAATTTTATATAATTACTTGATTTTGAGCTCTCATTTTGTGTAATGATAAATAATTTAGTACCATAGGGTTAAATTTAAGAATAATACAATGTTTTATATAGGGAGATTTTTTGGGAATATATTTATTGTTGAATTACTACTACATATTAATTTTAATACTATTAACTAGAGGATAACATATGAATGATACTATAAATGTGAGTATATCTTATAATTATCCTCTAAATCCTTATAGATACATTCCTTTTTAAAGGATGACCATCTATTTAAATAATTTTTTATAATAATAATTGGATTCTGGCCCCAACTAATTTAGTGAGAATTTCTGAATTTGTTTTCATTTTTTTCAAATATATTAGATCTTTTATCCTCCCGAAAGTATTTAATTTTTTCGTAAACTTTTATGATTTTCAACTTAATAAGAATAGAGGACGAACAACCTATAATTTTCAAAGGGTAGGAGAATTATATTATTAGGATTATTTTTCATTCATTAATTCTATTAAATTATATTTTGGAATAGAGTTCTAGTTAATACTATTCTCAAGAGTGGTCACTCTACATTATCTTTTATTGATCACTTATTCCTCGTTCATTTAAATATACCTTCACATTACTATCCAAGTAAGTTATATATTTATATTTTTTTCGGTAGTGTTAAAATTGAATGTGGTATTCTATTTGAATTAATAAATTTTATTTTCTTACATGACGAGGTCTCAGTGTAGAATAAAAACCATTTGAACCTGGTGCTCTGTAGATATAGGTTTTGAGTACTAAATTGAATAAAATATTTTAAATTTTACTTTAATTAACAATAATAGATTAAATTTTAACTCTTTATAATATAATATTAATACTTATACTAACATAATTGGTTGTTATTTTGCTTTTATATATATGTGTATAACTTATATATTTATATATCATCAAACTGAACTCCCAAGAATAACCACTATATAACTATTTATCATAAGGTGTATATTAGAGTAATAAATAATCGAAGTAAATGGATCATTTTGTGTGAATGTCATTTTCGATAGATCAACTCAAGGAACTAAACAATGTTATGTACATATGTACTTAGGAAATATAATAATTCGAGAATAATGAAAAAATCCTCTATTTGGAAGATGAAAAGTCATTATATTATTGTATTTTTCAATGCAGAGGAGTAATGTCTCTTGGAATTTACCTAGAGATTAAATTTTTTATTATTTACATGGTGAGTCTATTAATGAAAATTGAGATTCTTTATATATAGTGTGAATGCGGCAATGACATTAGGATGTGACTATATAGAAATGATATATTTAATTATTACTATGAGAATTTGGATAATATTTTTTATTGGAAATTGTATATTGTTTTCAATTTTATAGTGTATTAGTTCATAATATTATTACCTGGTTAACAGCTTAATAATCCTAAAAGGAGACCATGAATATAATGTGGGGGGATTTTATTCGGGATAAGCTTTATTATAATGTTTTGGTTGATAATCAAGGTTGTGATTACCAATTGATAGATCCTATGTTTTTTCAATTTTTTTCTTCTCAACCACTAAAAGAGGATTAAATAGGTATGATTCTAGATAAAGTAAATTTTTTCATTAGGTATTATAAAAATGAAATGTGTCATTATTCTTGATGTATTTATTATCTTTGAAATTGATAATTAAATAATTAGAAGTTGTTGATGGAGAGGTTTTTTTGTGAATAGATATATGATAACTAGAACAATGGGATATTATATTTAGGGGTGAGATTATATATCATCACATGTCTGAATAATAATGGATGCCAACAATATAATTTTTACGAAATACTAACACTTTGTGATGATATTGTAATTTTGAAGGGGTTAATCTATATATCTGTATTCTTTAGCCACATGATTACGATAGCCATCATGGATGAACATTATGATGAAAAATACCATGTTTGGTAATGATTTATCTGAATTATATTTCCACTATGGGATATGTTAGACTATTAGAATTTTAATAGAGGTAATTAATGAGGAACAGAGCTCAGTAACGATAGATGTATTTCTATCCAGTTATATCAATATTATTGACGGTTTATAGAAGACTAAATAAAATATGGATTATTAATATTCAATCATAGTTTAAACACTTAAATGGGGCTCCTCGAAGAAAAAATGTGATAAGGGAGACAATTATGCTTAAATTATACCTCCATTAGGACACCTTGTGGCAATAGGATACATAGTGTATAATATACAAACAAATCGGAGGAATTACAAACTAAGATATCTGAGATGACATATATTATAGGAGATCCCAAAATCTGTATCCTCAGAGAAGGTAAATAAATATCCCATGTACACGCATGTATTGTCATACATCTCATCAAATTTATATTCAACTATAAGTACAAAATCATAATCCTTTATGGTGACTATGAAATCACAACAAACTCTAAAGAAACCCATGATCTAGTGATACCTAGCCTGACCACCAACCGGTTCATTTTTACCAAGAAAATAGAATATATAAATATATGGTTTGAGTAATAGGTATATCATTAGGATTATGACATGATTATATCCTGCAATTAATAAAGAATTCATTCTAAATCATAATGAACAAACTACTAAACAATTTATTAACAAAAAAAGTTATGTGTGATCAAATGCTCACCGTGGATATCTTTGACCATGTTCATGTTAAAATAAATTATATAAAAAGTATTAAATTATGGTAAACATATACCACATAACCATTTTCTTTCCACTTCTCCCTAATATGACACATCATAAGACATAATTCACCAATGGATACCAACTTAAAGGCACGTTGGTTAATGTATCATACCACAAACATCAATCATCACATCAACTAATAAAATTAAATGAAACCTCTATATTACATAACCATATCATCACATTACAAATATCTATAATAAAAATTAGTGGTTTATGGACTATACCAAACCTCGTATTCCATGTATTATACTTCAAGATGTCACATTCTATACATGTCGCACCCATAATAATATCATGAATATTATTTATGGAGATATATTTTTCTGAAATAACCAAAATTTAATTTCACCCAACTACACACATATATTAATAATTTTATCCAAAAGGAATACTATCACATTATACTTTTATAATAATAGATTTTTGTAAGACGATATAGTAATTCAGTCCATTCCCCACCAACATTGATGTTGGTGAAAACACCTTGGAATTGCCCAATATGAATCAATATCCCTCTCCATATTTCATGTATAGTATATAATATCACATAGTATAAAATATATAATATACATCACTAACAAATATGGGAATCAACCTAGTTTTAAGATCAACTACAACTATCATAACCCAGACACGCAGTTTCAATAGATAAGGTAAAGATATCCTCTAAGCACAAAAGAATTCAAGAAGGCTTTTATTTTTCACTTTCTATAATTTTATCATTTCACTATAAGATAATGAATTTAGTAGCCACTAAAAAATATTATATAAAATTTGAATTATACTCTATGTGAAGTCCTTCGTCTACATGAATAATCAAACTGATTCTATAGTTCCTCATGATAATCAATATTTTCATTACATTAAACCAAAAACCCCATGAGATAAAATATTGATCAAACATTATCATTCAATAATTAAATGTTATTTAGGGAATATACGAAAATAAAATAAATTATATTAAAAAAAGTGAAACCAACTACCTTAAGTCATTTGTAAAGGAATGAAGGTGAACCCGAATCATATAAATCCATCCAAATTAAAATAACATTATCATGAAATAAATACATCATTCAAAAAAAAATCTTCAATCCCATATTCATATTTATTTTTAAACTGGATGTTCATATGTTACTTCAACATACATATCATCACGTATTCCATTGTTATATGTGTCAAATTATATAAAAAACTAGGTCATCCCCACATATATAACACCAAAAAATATTCCATCCATGGGAAACATGACATCATAGATTAAGGATCACATATTGAGAAAAAATAGAAGAATAAAAAACAAATAGGATCAATATGGAATATAATCCATAAAAACTGAGGTAAATAACATTAATAATAAAAAATGATCAATCTGCCCCGAAAATTGGTCATTAACAATCAACTATATTTATTACCATATTGGATTATCTTATTCATTTATCTCATTTCACAATAATAGGAAAACATGGCATCAAATATTAAATGATATAAATTATTTTATAATTTTTCCTATAATAACATTCAGTTTTCAAAAACATAAAGAAAGTAAAATTAATTTTATTTCTCATCTTATTATTGATAAAAACATTTCTAACATAAAATTTATATAAAATTCAATTAATATATATCAGAAAAATTTATGTTAAACAATCATCAAGAATAATTTGGTATCAAAAAAATTATAAGAATTAACAGATTCAACAAACAAACCTCATTAATTGTCTAAAAAAATAATTTTTATTTAATTTACATAATATAATGATCATTTTTATATTAAACATGCTAATAGAAACCATAAATAACATGTTAATCAATGAATAAACATATTTAGTTCATTATCCATAAAATTACTTGAGAGAACACATATAGACAACTGGTTTTTGTGACTAATTAATGGTTTTGGAACATATCATGTGTGAAATTTTATTTATAGGAATTTTACAAGATACTATTTCAGTACATGAATAGGTCATTGACATTTTTAATGTCTTTATTTTATGATGGACTAAATAAAGGATCACCAAAATCCACACAAACTAGAAATAATTCACATCATTAACATTTTATTTAATGAATGGTTTTTTAAAAACAGATTCATCATGTCAATAAATCAATCATCTCATATCCTTAATAATCCATACACATTATTATTTCCACCATATAGAATTACCTACCGATGCTATGAATTTCAATTTTGTCATAGAACTACTGTCACAAATTTTAATCTACTATTTAAATCAAGAAATATTGTTCACATCAAAAACATCACCTTATCCAAAATTATATCTTCCAAACTCTGTTAATAATTATTCTACAATTATTTAATAACTGTGGATTTTGAAAATAAAAAATGGGATGTATCAATTGGATATGGGTCCTTAAATCATAATTATCTCAATGAATTATCATCCATCTGAACATAAAAATAAAATTTGAGATAATATAAACGAAAAATGGGTCTTCTGAATAGAAACCCCATGAGATGCCTAAAAAGGGTATCACTATCATATGATCTCATCAACTAGAAAAAACGATCCAATACATGATCATATTGGAGATACCCCTCAATCATGATATAGTACACATAAATATCATTAATGGAAGTTAAGACAAAGTCATAATCCCTGAAAATTTCATTAACCAAGAATTGGTGAATCACTATACGATAAAATTAATCATATAAAAGATCTACATAATGAACACATAAATATAAATCAAATTCCATATTAATAAAATACATGCCACATTACTACCAATGAAAATAAACTGAAGTAATTACAATTCCACATAAATCATTCTTTGGGTAGTCCTGAATCTTTATTGACCACTTATCGAATGTTTTATAATCATCGATGTTTATCTCACCCCAATAAATAATATGAGTTACATTATGAATACATTTGTAAATATATGGGACATATAATATATCATTAATATGGATCATATACTGGGGAACTGTTGTCCAATGCACAATAGATCCAATATCATCCAACACATTTAGAGGCCCATCAAACTATGGGAAAACAGACCCCCACATCCAAACCATTTATTCTGATGATGAGGAGATGAATTTAAGAACACATGGTATGTAAGGAAAAAATACATAGGTCTCTCCTTATAACCTTTATATTAATATCTATTATACCCCCCACCCACATTTTTCCTCTTACGAATCCCCTAAATCATCTCTAATATGCATTGTTCTAGTTTTGGCAGGAGAGTTTCTAATACTATGATCATAGTCCGTAACCATGGAGAGAGGGATGTTTAGACATACAACAATTTAATTTATTCCAAATAAATCATGGATTTAAAACTATTATGGAACTCAAACTATGAAAATGTTAGGTTCCTCATTTACAAAAAACAAATATCTACTACATAAGAGCACAACAAGTCCTCACGAGTCCAAATAGTGCATTGTACCAAACTATATTTCTGTTGATCAAAAGAAGTTATAACACATAAATAAGGGTCAAAATGATGTGTGAGACCCATATAATTCCTATATTTAAAATAATGATCATGGTCAATTATTATTATTTAAGGACTATATAATGTCTCACCTCCCCCTTTATGTATTACCCTAATAAAACCAATATTGATTTTAACTCCAATATCATTATAAAGTGGTATAATTTCTCCAAATGGAGAACTATAACCCATGTAGAACAAAATATAAAATTTTATTAATGAAAATACATGATATTTAACAGTAATATGTCCTCCCACATCCCTTGAGGAACATCCAATGTTTGGATAAAAAAATAGGGAACATAGTTCTTGGCCATCACTTTCTAACTTACCAGGCATTGAGAGAAAAAATTTGTAACTAAATGTTTCAACATAGGGAAACATAATTGAAATATATGAACTTAAATATTCATTTCCATTATAGTTTTTAACAATAATGATGAATCTTATAGATAACCCCCTCTTACAACACTAAAGGAACACAACGTTTCTCCTTGTGCAACCCCAGATTTTTGTTCATGCTTTGAAAAACCTATTGGTGAATCATCAAAGATAACTCAATCTATCAAGAAATATAACATAGAATGCTAAATCTATGAATCTAATATCTGGTTCAATAAGATGTTTTTTTCTATTATTTTGAAAAAGAAAACTCTACCACCAACCTCTCCCATTTCAAGATACATAACTGATAGCTCATCAATAACATTCCAGAAAACTCTAGATTCATGGACGATATCGATATTTAAATTCATGCTATGTGTTTTAGCTACATCATTACCTAGTAATGGTGTATGAGAATTATCAATGCCATAATAAGTCATAATTCCACTATCCTTCACTATCACATGTTTTTGTTACACTAAGGGAATACATGCCATAATATATTATGGTAGTGAAAAACAAAACAATTATCATTGATGAGGTATTTTAACCACACGATCAAGGAAAAAAATACTACTTATAACTTGATATCGTGGGGGGGGATGGTAATTTTCATTAGGAGGTAATAGGATACCGTACAAAAAACCACTCTCTACTACATTACAACATAACCTAATACAAGATGTGATGTTTCAGAGAAAAAATTAAACTGATCTCTATCTATTATAATATGAATATCTAGAACACTGACCATATTATATTTTATTTATTCAAAATCGTCCTAAAACTAATCAATACACAATAAATAATGATCATTTCTCAACAAGGATATCATTAAAGTAACTAAATTAGAAAAATAACCAGTAAAACTCTATCAATAATTGGTAACACTATGAAAAATCATCACCTCTAGAACTATAATTTTGTCTTCCCATGAAATGATCTCCTTAATTATTGAAGGATATATATGTAATCCACTTTGTACTATGAGATTACACCTGAAATGAACATCAAGATCTCATAAATCAAACATTAATATCTTCCACAATATCTTCATATAATGATGAACACCCATAATGGAAGACACGTACCCTTAGTTCCCTATATAATAACCCTATGTTTTATAAAATATTATTTCTTGAGATATTTAATTACATTATGATCTTGAATTACACAAAACACAATGTTTAAATGATCCTAGATATATTATTGGAATAATATTATTTTATGTGAATATTTTCTACAAGTTGTTGGGTTGGAGGGAACAAATTTGAATTATTAAATTTCGATAAGGTATGGTTACATATGTAAAATATTAATTATTTAGATATCAATTGGTTATAAATTAAAATAATCACCATTTCAAACTGAAAAAGATATTTTTCTAGAAAACTATTTCTAAGAAAAAAAATGTGTTTTATATTAATAAATAAAATAAATCAGTTTTTTTGTAATTTCAATGAAATTTTAATATTATATATATTCCATCAAACATTATAATATTTATTTAATATTTTATTAGGAATGGTGTATGAATAAAAACTCTTGTATTCATCTAAATGTATATTTCCTAAAAATAATTATTAATCCCATGTTGCCCGATTACTGTGAAAATAATTTATTCCATGTATAGGTATGAAATTTGATAAAATATAATCCATATTTTAAGTTAGGATGTCATAATTATAAAATACATCCCATACAGTGTTTTTCAATATCAATAATAATGGTGATGAAATATATCACCTAAAAAAATGGTAAATTGGGTTAATATATTATATAGTTAATTGATAAGGACAAAAAATATCATCATAATTTATATTTGAGTAATTTAATTAAAAAACTTATATTAGAAGGCTATAAAATGAATTTTTAAATTGGCACATTTCTATGAAAATGGCATAAATAATATATTATGATAATAGTGTTACCAAAAGTAATGAACTTAGTTTTAAATATATCTTATGTGTCCACATAGGTTAAAAAGAATGTTTTGAACCATTATATGTATAAATTATGATATTAAATAAATTATTTTGGTGATATAATTTTTTTTACCTTTAATAAGTATATTATTTTTAAATATTCTTATGAATCATTATTGTAGTATTTCACAAAATAATAATAATTTTATATAAAATGAATTTAAAAATATTAAATGTAAACTAACATTAGTTAGCTAATAAGTTGCAAAAATTGTTTTGAAATAAATGAAATATTAATTAGATTTTAATTTATTATATTCAAATTACATCATTTTATGGTTGCATTCAATGACAATATAATTTAATAGTGTTATAAGTAAAATTAATGATATTTTATAATAAATGATATTTTAATGAATGTTATAAAATTCTTAATAATATGAGAATCCTAAAAATTAATTTGATATGGTTTTATAAATCATAATTGGACCATTTATGGATAATTGTGTATTATATAGTGTCACTATCATCCTTCAAATTATAGAAAGCAACAATATTACAATAATTATCAATTGGGGTAATAATGGGTTAGAAAGAAAATGGGAAGGGTAATTATGTGATAAAAACATGTAATAATTATATTTGATGACGGAATTTAGACTCATAATATATCATATTATAATATTATCAATTTTCATCCTTTTTGAAATAAAAAATAATTTATATTAATTAATTTTTTTCAGGTATTCCAAGAGTTCCCCTCCACTCAATTATTAAAGGGAATGCCTATATTAACTTCCTCACAAAATATAGATTCTTCAATTTGGGATATCCACTTCCAATATCCCTTATGTACCTTCCTAAAATAATTATTCAGGTTATAGAATTCACAAAATACCAATGACCCTCAAGGTAGATATCTAATGGTGTTTTTTCTAAGAAGAGGTAATCACCTTAACATATCACATTCTTTTTAATTCATATATTTCATCAAATAAATATATTATTTAATTTTTCAATAATATCATATATATGATAAATATACATATCTATTTTTATGTTAATTAAAATATGTTCTTTCATCTAATTTCAATCAAATAATAAGTGAAAATGTTACCTGTTCATACGTACAACTTACCATCTTTGTGTAACAAAAAATAAATTCTCAATAGTATGATTTTAAAGATGGTTAATATATTGATTTAAAAATTGATATATGATAATTAAGAAATTATTATTATTTTTTATTTAAAATATCATATCTACCATCTTATCTTCCATTCAATTTGAAAAAAATAAATTCATTTGTGCATACTCCTGGACTACCACCTTTAGAAAGTAATGCAATTTTTTTATCATTTCCACTATACATGAATGTGTGTATTAATGGATATATGTAATATATATGATATATATGATATAATAATGAATCTTTAAATATGATTTATTATTTTAATTTATTTTGACCTATCTATTGAAAAATAAAAAGAGAATTCATGTTTATATATGACTTAAAAACATCATGAATGTTTTAATTAAATTTCCAAACTCTACCTTTTTTGGATGATTAAAAATATATATATAATTGAAATAAATTATATTATAAGTATGTACAATATTATGATATATATTTTTAATAAATTCATATTTTTTATAAAGGATGCATGGGTTCTATAGAATCAAGTGGAACTCACTATATGATATTTGCATCTCAATTTTATTTATGTTTAAACATATTATACACACCACTTGTTTCATTTGTTTGGTGTTTATACAACAAATTATTTAAATTTATGAATATTATCATGAAAATTATTGGATATACATATCCAAATAAGATTCATTATTTAATGGTGTTTATGATTCAAATGTTATCAAAGTGGTAAGGGTTTTAAATTAAAATATCATTATTTATCAGGATTGAGTGTGATTATATTTCAAGTGATGAAATATTATTATCTATCTATTAGTAAAATCAGTAATTGTAATATCCTTTTTTATTCCTTTAAATTAATTTTTTTCCCTCTAGTTTCATCAACATATGTATTCAAGACACCAAAAAAATTGGGTTTATGAAAATCGAATTTATTAATATCTTAGATTGAAAAACCTTTTTCTACCATAACCACATTTTCCTAAAACGTTTTAAAAAATATTTTTACAAATATAAAATTATTATATAAATTATCTTTTAATAATTTTCGTTTCTTTTGAAAAAAAATTAAATTAATCATATTTTCCTTGTCTATATGAGGTACCTCTTGAATCTGTCTATAGATGTGTCAAATGAATGTTTTAACTTCACATATATGGCATGAGCAGAATTTACCTTCATCAATAAGGATGAATTATTTTATTACTACTATACATTTATCCATTTTTACCCAAACAATTTTTTCCTCAATATTTAGGAAATTAAAGACTTTAAAAACATCATTTCAATGTCAAATTGATATTTTCTCCATTGAAATGATATATATGAATATTTTCATAATCATTTTCCATATATGATTACATTATTTTGAGTAGATAACATTTCACTAGTGATATAAAAAAATGATTCAATACTTATACATTCTCTAAATGGTTAATGTTTGTTATCAAAAAATATTTATGAATCCCATTCCATTTTGACAGGTGATGTTTAGATGAAATGAGGAAATTTTTTGGAAACCCAATTCTTTTCTATTGATTATACTATAAAAAAATTTTTCTAAAACCCATTTCATTTGATGGTTTATAAGATGATTAATTTTTATGATCATATTACACACATATGTATGGTTATAATTTTGTGATGTTGGTTAATTTATAACCACTGAAACGTTAAAAAAATATAATCATGTATGGTGGATACCATGTCACCATGGGAGATGGTAATGTTATTACCAATGATTGTGGCCATGTTATAACCTAGTATGAGTTTGACCTAAATATCCCCAAGGGCATTGGTATACGATTGTTAACTCGTAATATAAATAAGACAAGAATGATTAGTGGAACAAGATCAATAATGTAATATTTCCACTATGATATTCATACGAGGGAATGATGGGTACTATGATTGAATGGATAATGAAGCCATTCCACTATAGTAGCTGTGTAATTTATCCTCGAATAATAAAGGATTTATTTTCAATGATTATGTGTAATGAGATTCAATGATTTATTCCATGAATCAAAATTATATTATATCATATATAGGGTGTAATTTTCAAATTTTATACTCATGTTCTCATAACCATATATTTATGTTTATCTCATGTGATAGTTGATATCTTCCATATTCACAATAACAGAGAATCTGATCTGAACCATTATCATATTTCCTTTCCCAATGTTTTGATGATGAATTCCATGTATGATATAACTAAGAATAGCGGTAGTTATAAATAACTTCAGGGGTGATGATGTAGAATATTTATGTACATGTTGTTTATTTGTCGATGTTTCTAAAGGATCATTAAAAATATGATATTAGAACGATTTATATTTTTAGTTTAGGAATAACTATCTATTAAGACGTGATGTACATAGAAATATGATATTTATGGGTTGGATATAGTTATTATCAATGGAAGATTTAGTTAAATTTAGAAACAAGATTGAGATTAATTTGGTTTAAAACAATTTAAAAACATAAAATTATAATATAAAATCATAATTTTTAAATAATGATTTTGAATGAATTATGAATAATGTAAGGTTTCATAGGCTAAGGTTTCACAATTTAGTAATACTAAAAATGAATTTTCCATTATTATGTGTTTTTTGAAATCAAATTATTATTAATGAAACTATTATTTTTTGGTTTCATTCAATGGATGGTACTTGAAGGGATTATGTTAATTCTGAATTTTATGGGAAATGCAATAGTTTTACTCTTTCGGTACAAAATATTATTATAGATTAAATGAGAAATATAATTTCAATTATTACACAACTTCATCATGTTATTAATGAAGACATATAAATTTAAAAATGGAGGGAACATCACCCAATTTATTCCATCATGAGGCAATGCCACAATTTTTACGATTTCCAATGATCTATTAGTACCTGAGATATAGATTGGTATCATTAATAATATATTTTCCTTTAAAAAATTATTATATCATGAAAAATGATTTCTATCTATATATTATTTGTAAAAAATGGTAGATCAATGGTTTATTCTTATAAAAAATGAGGAAACCTGAAAAAGATAACTCTATGGATACAGATGAGTTTAAGATATTATTATTCAATATGTACATTCATTTAATTAATCATATAAAAAATAAAGAATGTGTTCCCTAATGTAAAACATAAGTATTATGAATCTATTGGTACCCATGTGGAATATTTTACAAGATTTTCAAGGTTTATTTATGGAATTTTTATCTAGCTAGAATGAATAGTTGATCTATTCCTTTGTGGATTAAAACAAAATCATTGAAGGCCATCAAACATAATGGTCTTCAATAAATACGAATAATTTTTTTTATGTTCTATCAATGTGGAAAATTATATTGGAGTTTCTCATCAATCTTATTGTTTTAATATGAACAAAAATATGGAATTCAATGCGAATTTTATGATATATGAAGAATAAAATATGAGCCTTCTATTATAGCCAATATGCAGAATAAAATAAATAGGAAATTGGATTGAGGGAACATGTAAATAAATCTATGGTTGAAAATTCAGTCATCAAGAAATTAAATGATTAAATAATTATAAATAAGTAAACTAATGATGTGAATAGAGATAAATCTACAGAGAATTCACCTCTAACACTATAGTGTTTCAAATTCATAAAGTATGGTCATTATTCCAATTGTTCACAAATTTAATGGTTAGTGATGATGATCAATGTCAAAAACCTCTTAATCCGAGATTGAAATGTAAAACTCATTTTATTTCAATTTTAGATGAAGGGTACCACAATGACATGGAGAATAATATACTTTCATTCCACTCTATAACATCTAATATCAAATGTTATTTTATATATACCAAATATTTTATATCTATGTTATTTTATAATACTATTACTATACCACATCAGTGATTAGATATTGAATTAGTAGTGAAATATACTAATGTTATGATGATTTCATCTCAATTACAAGATTCATATCCTAAATATTTTTTTTGGATTTTTCATCATAAAAATCTTTTTATTATCTATTTGGTTGAGTTTAATGTTATCATAGGCTTGTAATTGATTTATTTAAATAAATCCTAAACTAGATTTTCATTGCAAGAAGCCTCATATGGTATTTTGAATAAACCAATGATCTTATATTAGTGCGATAATAAATATGATAATACTATTTAAATTAAAACCATTGTGTGGTTCAGGATTCTTATTTAATGGGAATTTCTTCTCAAATGGATATGCATAATAAAATAAGTTATATTTAAATTATGTGAGAGTCTGTAAAAGTATTTTAAAAACAATTTATTGGTTATACAGTAATTATTTTTGTTGAATTCTAAATATAATTCATAATTAGTTCTACACTTATTTCAATGTCACCAAAAAGTATGGACATGATTGATTTTTAATAACTATTGAAGAAAATCCAATATAATCTCAAAAAAAGGATTTATTCATCCAATATTTTCACCATTGGGAGAACCAATTCATTTTTCATGATGAAATATGGAAAAAAGTTAATTCTACATTGATTATTGAGAGTATAAAAAGATTAATTCAATGAAAAAAATATCCCATTCCTAGTATTGATTACATTTTTGATAAAATTTGTGGAGATGAACACATTAATAATACTGATCTTCTTTCTGGGAATCAAAATTTAAGGTAAAGAAAGGATATACCCAAAACAATATCCTATTCAATGTATGGTAACTATGAATTTATAGTCATTCCATTTAGTAATACTAATTCCCCGTATATATTCATTGATTAAATGAATAGAGTCCTTATAGATTTCATTTATCTATTAATGGATGTCTTTATATATAATATTCTTAAATATTTAAATAGATATAGAAAGCATGAAGAACATTTGATAAATTTACTTAAGACTACGATGATAGGGAATAATTATGAAAAACATAGCATATATGATTTCATGATTTTAGAAGTTTCATTCTTGGGTTATATGATCTCAATTAAGAGTATATCTATACATCCATTAGAGACATATTTTTTTATTATTGGACAAGAACAACCCGTATGACTGAGATTGATATTATTTTAGGATTGGATTGATATTTCTGGTGGGTTTTTTGGAATTTCCCTCATCTATATGATCTAATCAATAAGTTATATCTGAAGAGGGTAATGTTAATTTTTGATAGATAAATGTGAAAATATATCATGGATTTGACAAAATGTTTTGTTAGTGAACCTATTACCACACAACCTTATAATGGATAAGGGTTTGTAATATATACAGATTCACCACAGATAGTACTAGGATGTATACTTACACAGAATGAAATAGTGTGATATTATACTTCAAGCCAAATTAATGTTCATGAGAATATTTACCTACAAATGATTTGGAGTTTGTAGTGGTATTTATTAAATAAGAGATATAGAGGAATTGTCTTTATGTAAAATGGTGTGATATAAATACCAATAATAAACTTTTAAATAATATTTTCACATAGAAAGATTTGAGTATATGGACTAGAACACTGTTGGCACTAATTAAATATTAATACTGACCAATACATTACCACCTTGACAAAGATAATAATGCCGAAAATGATTTGATCAAAAAGTATCATGCTAGATTATATATTATTAGAATAAAAAATTTCCAATATTATGATTTTTTCAACAGATGAGTATTTAAATTTTGAATGTTTGGTTTAATTATTGTATTTCTCAAATAAGTGATCAATTATCTCTCCATTTAAGATTAATGAGGCGTAGAAGGAAGATGTCATTTTATAAAAAAATGTTGAGAAAAGTTTCTTAGTTTAACCATTTCCATTATGGAAGGATATGATTCATAAACCATGTAACTGTTCAGTTCATAATAGATTTGAGGATGGAGTTGTTGGATGAGCCTTAGAGTTCATCATTCCCTATTCATCACAGAATCACGAATAATATTAGTGATTTGAAACTGTATTTTTAGTTGGAAAATATAAAGATATAGATTATAGATTATTCTTCTTAGTTAAAGTAATTTCATCATGTAATTACGTAGAGAAAAATATATAAGTCGATGTTATAACTACTACCCATAACATAATATAAAATTTAAAACAACACAATGGGTTTTTCTATTAGACTCCACAAAACATTAACCTGGAATAATTATATATAGGTTATATTGGATCTCTGTATGAAGTTAGTGAACATCATTAAAATTAAATAATATTCCTCAATGGAAAAATTATCAGAATTTATACTAAGGATGTGGTATGGTTTTATGGAGTACAATATTATATTATATTTGATCGGGATCCTAGGAATACCAATTTTTTTGGAAAGATATTCTAGAATCTTTAGATACAATGTTTTGTTTTATTACTACATATCATTCCCATATAGATTTTTCATATAATATTACAATTAAATACTTAGGGGATAATATAAGATCATGTTCTATGAATATCAATGGTGTTTCAGATAAAGATAGTCCACTACATGAGTTTTCGTACTATAATATCATTCACTCCAGTATTTATATGGATTCTTATGAAACCATAATTTGGAAGAATTGTAGAACTACCACATTATTGGATGATACTTTAGAAAGAAAGCTATAGGCCCCTGATCTAGCTGAGGAAATGGTAGAGAATATTAGATTGATTCAATATTATATCAATGTAGTTAAGAGTAATCATAAAATTTATATTAAAAATCATTGGAATGACCAATTTATTGAGGTTGGAAAGAATGATTATATTTTAATTTCTAAATAAATTAAGATTTTGTGATTTAATAAAATGGAAATTCAAGCCTCAGTTATATTTCCCCTTTCATGATTCATTCCTGAGTAGGGATGATAGATTAGCTTGTGACACATCAACCGAACATCTCTTATGTTCATTACTTGGTCGATGTTTCTCTTATAAGGAAGTACATACACGATCTATAACATGTACTAAAAAAAGGATATGTACTATAAGAAAATTAATTTTTTTTATGACGAAAAATAATTGAAATCTTGAATCATAAAGAAAACATGCCATCAAACAAGACTACTCACATGGTGAATATTCTCTAAAAAATATAAAATTAAAAGAAGGTATATGTGTAGAAAAGTATGTAATGAATAAAATATAACATCATTTTTTGTATCATAGTGTAGAATTTGAAGGGATTAATTCATTTTATGGGGCGTATAATGTAACAACCAAATATAAAATGAAGCATAATTTTTGAATATAAATTTAGTATCTTTGGTAGCATTTGTTTTATGAAGCACATAGTTTAAATGAATAGATATATGCTATTATAAAATTTTAATTTTAAGTGAAAATTATCTTATATCTATAGGATTATCATGCATGAATATGAAAATATAAATTATGAAAAATTTATGGTCATATATGTATATAATAAATTCATTAGTTATTAATTGATTATAAATGAAATAATGTTTTTAGAAAACATTTTATATGCTCACAACTGAAATTTAAATTAATATATAAATATATTACTTTTTTATAATTATTATAATTAAATGTATACATTATAAATTCAATAAAATATTTTTAAATTGATATAATATTTTTCTAGTTGTGGGATAAGAAAGAAAATTATTTAAGATGTGAAAATGTATTTTTCAAAAAAAGTGTTTTTCATCACATGTTATGTGCTAGTTTTAAAATAAATATCTCAAAATTATAGGTATTTAATAAGATAAAATAGGAAAAATATTGGGAAATATGAACTTCAAATTTGTGAAATATAACTCTTTTATTTTTATTCAGTAAGAATAGAAAGTGATGTTAAATTAATCACATAAATAACGGAAAAATCATGTTTGTTAAGGTTATAATTATTTGATAAATCTATATAATGTCATCATGTTTCTCATTATATAAATTTAATTAAAACATTATATACTTCTATTTGATATTTATTTAATTAATTGATTATTTCCTTGAATATGGTTCATATAATACTTAAATTAATGATAGTTAAATAATTCCAAACATATTGTTTTGAATATATCATCGGTGTCCATATAGTGACAAAAAAAATTTATGAATGAATCCATGAATTTGAGATTAATGAAATTATTTTCATTATAACTTTTTTAAAAATAAATAATTATATAATGTTATAATAATCTTATAAAATACCACTGTAGTATTTCTCTAATTAATATAAAATATATAAAATGATTTTTAAATTATTAAAAGTAACATAATTTGATTTATTTAATGGGTGAAATAAATTTTATAGATCTATATGACATATTATAGAGGTATTAACTAAATATAATAGAATTACCTATTATTATAAATGATTTTATGTAAAATAAAATGTGTACTATTAAAATGTACATTAATGATATTTTTTTAATAAATTATATTTTAGTAAATGATATAAAATTCCCATAAATATTTTATTAATAAAAATGTGATGTATATGGATTTATTCATCATCCATATACCATTTATGTGTTATTTTTTCCTTTTTTGGGACATAATTAACCCCAAATGTGTATAATGATTTAATATTATAGTCATTGTCAAGAGGCAAAAAAATGGGTGAAAAAAATATAAGGGTACAAATTTGATGGATTTGTTTTCCTAAAAATTATTATATGAGATGGTATAGATTAATAATCATCATTTATTTCAATATTATTAATATTTTTTTTCATTTTTTCATCAAATTTAATTTAAAATAATTTTATAATTTAAAAAATCTATAGAATACACCTCACCTGATTTATAAAAGGGAAACCCTACATTATATTATTCACACCAAATTTTTCATTGTAATCATAAAAATTCATCCAAGAAATATTATCCATTTTCCTAAAATGATTATATATTTTATAATCCTAAAAATTAATACCCTTGCTCTTTTATGAGAAGTCAATAAGGATTCATATCAATTAATAGGAAATCACATTAACCGATCACTTTGTTTTTTAATTATTATTTTCATCCATTAAATTAGAAATATTATTAAAAAAATAATAATATTAGTTTAATAAATATACTGAAATATTACAATTTTTATGAATCCACATTAATTCATCACCTTTCAATCAAATGGATAGTGGAAGAATCACTTATCATTACATAAGGCTTTCCACACAAGCATACAAATACAATTAACTTTCCCTGACCATCAATCATGAATGGTTATTATGATGGATTTAATTTTTATATATGATATTTATGAAATATTTTTTCATATATAAATTTAATATCATAAATAATTTATTATCTTCCCATCTATTATAATTAAATTAATTTTTTTTTCATATATATGGACTACGACCTCCACGAAGTTATGTGACTTGTTTTTAATTTATTTTTTACTTATATGGTAATATGGATGGATTTAGTGAGTATAAATATTTAAAATATATTATATAATAATTAATCAATATAGATGATTTATTATTTACCTTCCATTCATACCAATCATAAAAAAATGAAAAGATCCATCACGCGTATATATGGTATACCATCCCCATGAATGGTGTAATTCATTCCTCCATCTCTAAAATTTATAAATGATTATAATTATGTATATAATTGATATATATGATATTAAAAATATTTAACATATTATGTTATAAAATTATAATAAAGTAAAATATATTATAAATGATGTGGAAGTTCCTTCAAATATAGTGGAACTAAAGGGAAGAGATTTTCTTCTCACTTTTGATTATGTGGGACTCCTAACCAATACAACACATGTTTGTTTTTTTATTTTATATAAAAATCATGAATGTATTTTTGAATTAATATTATCAAAATTTTGGGATATAAATATCCATACATGGTTATTTATTTAATGGGGCTTATTATTAAAAAGTTACAAAAGTGGAATGTGTGCTATGTTGCAATGTAATTCTTTTAATATTTTTTATTATTATATAATGATAATAAAATCATATTTTATACCTATAAATAAACACATGAAATCTATTATCCTAAATTTATATCTTCAAAATAATTTATTTTTTTCAGTTTCATCATTTTATGTACTCTAGATATGATAAAAATATTTGTTAAGAAAATCGAATTTCTTTCTATCAATTATGGAAAAAAAATTCTTTCATATCAAATTTTTTTAAAATTATTTTAATAATGTATTTACTATACTAATATTATTTTTAATTTACTTTTTAAACATTTTTAAATTTTATAATAAATTTTATAGAAATTTTCATATTGTTTTCTAAACAATGTAATTATTTTATTTTTTTAAAAATGTTTGAAATGAATCATTTAAATGAATATATGGAATGAATAGAATATTCCACCATTATATGTAATCAATTTTTTTAATCATTATTTTTAGTTTTCAGGGTTTTTTATAAGACAATTTATCTTTATAATTGGGAAATTTTTGATTTTTAATCATTATTTAAATTTGAGAAGGGTATTTTCCTAATGACAAGCCATATGTGGTTTTATTCTCAAATTCATTTTCTGTCTAAGATGACATCAGATTATGTACACTATGAATTATTGGGGATATGGACCAGTGATGCCATTATTATTCTCTTTCTAGATGGTATTTTACCAAATTAAAAAATATTTTTGAAACACATTCCTTTTCAATGGGTTATGAAATGATGAAATGTTTAGGATACCAATTTCATTTCGATCAGTTATACTATGATTTAATTTTTAGGAAACAATTTTCATTTCATGGGTACTAACATGATGAATGTTTTATGATATGGTACCAAAAAAATTTATGATTTTTTATGTGATAGGGGTTCTGTTATAACTATGGAATGTGGTAGTTTTATAACCAATGATGGTGGTTATGTTATAACCCACGATGGTAGTCACAATATAACTAATGACGGGGGGGCTATATATCTGTCTAATTCATTTGATAAACATTCATATCAAATTGAGATAAATATGAATATTATGGGGTCAAAATCATTTTATTAGTGTATTTTTTACACTATGTTAGTGTTGCCCTTGAAACTTGACATCTACGATGTTTTGGGGTGGTAACCCATTCTACCACATTAGTTTTGGAAATGGGACTTGAATACAAAGGAAACTATATTATATACTTATGAGTATGCCACATGACTATGTATTAATCCATTATTATTATCACTTTGCTCATGTTATTTTATAACATTATTATTCATTAATTATGAATTTTATTGATTTATGATAATAATTAATATTATGATATATGTCATATAGGTTGTGATTTTCTATTATTAGACTCATGATCTCATGCACTTATTTTCATGTTATAGAAAATTTATAATTAATATATTATTTGTTTACCCTTACTAGGAATCCTTGATTAGATATTCATATTTTTCATTTCTAATAGTAATGAAGATATGTACTTAGTATGATATGTATATGAAGTGTGATTTTTTATTAATATAGTTGGAGATGACAAATGATATTTTCAGAACTAGTTGTTTATGTGGTTTACTTTCCAAAAGAACTTGACCTATATGATTTTTTGTGGATCATTATGTTCTATAATGAATATTATTTTATTAATATGTGTTTGATATGTTTGAAAATTAGGGGTTCCTACACTCCGCCTCGGACACAGAGTAAATAAGGATATTTTCAATAAAAACCACCACAAACCAATCAAAAAAACTCTAATAAATTCATTCATCAAACCATTAAAAATGTCTGTAATGTTATACAAATGAAACAACATTAAAAGGAACTCATAATTAACATAATGAAATTGAAAAAAAGTTCATCAGTATATCCTAATATTTTACGACATATTTTAGTATCCAAAACATAGATTGAACTTTGAGATCATATAACCACATTTATGATGATAAAATAAATGTAAAATATATTTAGTATTATGGAAATTCATCCATATCACTTGGATCTAGATACAGTAATTATTACATAAATATAGAATCTCATTTAACTTCATCACAAATTGATGTAAATAACCCCATGGTTTAATGCTCGGACAAAAAATACAGCACTAAATATGGTCATTAATCATTACCATTAATTATCGCAACTCATGAATCCATAATCCTATTCATTAAAATGGCGATCATAGAAGTACCCTATTTTATCCCTTTCCTGAATTAATTCTCATATCAAGGGTGTAACTCCACATCCTATTGGAAAATAAAAAATTGCATTCTTCTACAACCCATAGAAATACATCTTATTGAGATTATAAAAAATCAACATCTACTCATCCATCAAGGATGAGAAGGATGAATTTTTACTCCTACCCATATGAGGGTCTTGCTCGCTAAAAAAATTTAGTATCTCCAACAACATTAAAGAACTCAATCATTATCCAGATTAAATAAATATTATAATGAACATAATATTGCTAGCCATGTAGTGGATTATGTTGTAAGGTAGTGTTTGTAAGCATATAATGTCATTCCATGATCCGTGTATCCCAAAAACTAGCTAACAATATCAACATACATTATACATATTAGTTTATCATATAATTATACTAGTTAATTCAAAAGGAATAAAAATCATCTCAACCTCATGTCTAAAATCATTGCATAGGGTAGGTTATTTGATGGTTTTTATCTCTAAAGTCCAAAAAATAATAGATCAAAGTATAAAATTGGGAAATACTACGTTGATTTATATATGGATTTACTAGACTTGGATAATCCAAATTATATTGGTGATAAATATATATTCCATATCCTCTAAAATAAATATGAAGACCACCACCTCAACCACACTGTACTATCTGAGGGAAAGTGTCTTGTTGGGGCTATTATAATATTACACTATCTCCACAATACTAATAAAAAAGGAGCATACTACATTTATTTCCTAAACTAAAACAACATCAATATAGTTTCCTATGAGTAACACATTATAGATGATTACTATAGTAAATTAGAAAGCACTCTAATCACTGATTACCTCAACCACCAAATCAGAAAACGTGTATCGACATTTAATAGGGCCAGGAGAGATGATACCAACAGATAATCAGAAAGTTATTTATTGGGACCATCCCTTAGATGTCAAAAGTCCCCAGTATCTAGGAAACTAGTAACCTTACACCATAAATCCACTATGTGGGGATTCCAGAAAATATCTCCTCTAATGAATATTTCTTCCCATCTAGTTTCCTATAAATAACCTCTATCTCTTTATGACCTAAATTTATATTGGTATCACATACAAAGAGACTCAAAAAGGGATCTATGTATGAAATACTTTCATGAAATGTGTTTCTTAGAAATCATCACATGTAAAATAGTTGGAAGAAAAATAAATAAGGTTCCTAAAATGTATCCTAAACTCCTATAAATTGAAGATCTCTAATTGATGGGTAAAATTATTTAACTAACTGGAAGTATTTGATTTCATAGAGGGAAAAAAATATTAAAAATTATCACATAACTTCTCTCATAAGGGAGATTATTCCTTATGAACATGAGGAAAAATACCACCAACCCCTCACTTCTTCATGAAATAGTTCTTCCACTAAGGAAACTAAGTCCCTCTACTAAGGATAGGTAAAACTAAAGGTTATATCCAACTCCTTCAACTAGACCTCTATATCTATGTCCAAAATAGAGACCTCATACATATTCGTAATATGGATAAAAACACTTAATTTGTCCTCAATCATGTATCATAATCATTGAAATATACATTATGACATAAACATTCATATCCCAATGAATATCTTTATCAAAAATATACTAAGACATCTACATAAGGCCATAACTTCTGGAAACAATTGTTAAGGAATCCTAATCCCAAAATAGGTAGTATTTGTGATTTATTTATTCAAGGTCAATCCAATATCAATGGATTAACCACATGAAAGATGGAGTAAATGTGAATGATGATTTATCTTCTCTTGGGTATCTACTTTGCAACCAAAATCACTTATCGTAGTTGGTTAGGTAATGAATCTTTTATATGAATCAAATTATAGTGGGCCTTAAATACCTATTTATCAGTTGTAGCACCTTTTTTCTTTTATTTATAGACATAGATGACATTGATTCCCTAAAAAAAGAAATCCTCACTTTTTTATATATCTGAGCTCCATAATCATTGTCATCCTAAACCAGTAATAACATTCCATAAAACATCCACCCGAAAAATGCCTCAGTAATGGGTTAAGAAAGAGTGACTTGAGAAAAAAATGACAAAATATATCCTCTAATAGTCCATGGCTTGGTTAAAACCATTCATAGTATAACATACTTAGAAATTGGATATATTTACCATTAAGATATAATGAACTTGATATATGTTAGAAACACCCAATACCTTCTGCTCATGAAAATATTAAAAAAATATACCTTGTGCATGAATTTAATTTCATATAGCTAAACAACTAAAATAAAAAACATGTATCAAAATATTTTCCTTCAATGTGACCAAGAATTCATGAAAAACCCCTAAGAAACCCCCATGATTTTAATATCCATCTTAATTCCCAACTATCTCCTTTTATCATGAAAAACATTATATATAAATTTACATTGATAATCATAGCCATACTAATTAGGATCTATCATGGGGTCTCTCATGTAGAAGGTAACAAAATTATTATAAGGAATTTTAAACGAAATGTGAAAATAACATCTCACATAAACTATTATACTAATGTTCCCAACCTCACCACAACTATCTCTCACTGTGTGTCACATACATGAGAACATATAATATAATATCAAAATAGGGTTCCTTGGTACTAATTCTGATATAATTTTTCAATCTTCCTTAATGTTTATGTCTTGATCAATCTCACTCCAAATGAATCCATCCCAATGAAACATGTGTTAATGTAACCAAATGTTTAAAAAATTCATCATTTCATCACTTCACATACTATGATCCATGTGAATAACATAATCAGATCATCCAACTCAACATATCTCGATTCTAACTGAGTAGTTTCTAGGAGGGATCACAACCTGTACATCTTGTATTATACCTTAATTCATGTTAACACCCCAAGAATTTATGTTATGTATCATTCAAATTTATCTTAATTGATAACTTATGTTTCACATAACCCAATGTTTAAAACCATGATATATTATTTAAAATGTGATTGTTATAATATAATTTCTAAATTTGTGTGAATGAATAGTCTGTACCAAATTATGGAATTTAAATTTTTAGATTCATCTAAATGATTTTTATAGGAATAATTTAATAATAAATCAAATTTTATGTATAAAATACTATATTTTTTCTAAAGACTGTTTTACCAACTTTTAATTGTGTATTAAATTGAAAACAATATTTTGAAACATTTATTAAAACTATAGAAAAAGATATCAATTTAAAATTGTGATGATAATATTATCTTAGGGTGGAATTTGGGAACTTTTCAGAATATATTTATTTTTCAATGAATAGTTAAAAATACCTTTTAAAAAAAATTAGAATTCATCGTATTATTATAATTTTTACTCTCCATGTAATGCCCCGAGACTAGTGACCTAGAGCTAGTGCATTATTTTAATAAATTCGAATAATTCCAAGGAATCAATTCCTGAAGGACCAATTAGATTAGTAGTCTCGGAAAATAGATTACATACATTAAAATTTCTAATATAAAACACTGCATAAATAATAATTTGAGAACTCCATTATACTTTTATCTTATCCCTGCATGTCAATCATAATATATGTCTTCGCATCCCAAGAGATTAAAACATAATATAGGGGTGATCTCAGATTCTCAGCAAGGGTAAATAATTTAGCTGAAGCTATAAACTTTTAATGAAAGACGTGTAATAAAAACAATAGCCTTTTTAAACATTAACATGAACATAATATTGAAAAAATAAATCAAACATTACCATATAAACATGAACATGGACATTCTACTAGTTGAATAATCAGATCTAATAAATAATTTCATAATGTCGGAACGCATAATGCCAAACATCAAAACCACATTGTCAAGGCCTCATGCCAATAATACAAATAATATTTTTTCAAGGCCTTATGCCAAGACACTATTTTATCTAATGAGACCTACTGATTCATCGAGGAGCTATAAGGGGCTCCACTCATCCCTTACTATGCCCAATACATTCCTCATATGAAAATGATGAAACATAATGTTAACATTCATATTAAAACTAGAATAAAAAATTTCAATACTTTAACCACAAACCATGAATTGTATAAAAATATCTCATCTAGAGTCAAACATGTCATAACTCATTCAATAAAATATGGATGATTGTATTATAATAAATCAACCTCAATCAGAAATATTATCCGATAAATGATGTTGGCGTAGTTGAAAATGATTAGTAAAACACTTTAAGAGAAACATCCATTTTTCATGAAATAATATAAATGTAACGTAATTTAGAAAGGTAGAAATTTAAAAGTTATTTTTGAATAAACGTTTCCTATAATACTTTTATACTTTTTAATGGAATTATCATTTTAAAACATTCATGTCCATATAAATAAAAACATAATTATATTTCATAAACACGTACATTAATGAGAATGATTTAGATGAATAAATATTTAAACCATTTAAAATGATGTTTCAGTTAAAAATACCCTTAATAACCTTATTGAATCACTATTATGAAACATGGAAATGGATAATAAATATTTCCCAGTAAACACATACATATAATCAATCTTGGATAATAATGAGATTGAGGAATTAACCCTTACCATGTACTTCCCTTGGTCAAGGATATATTTAACCTTCTTTATAATGAACATATTATGTTATTAAATTATAACAGAACCATATTCATATTTAGGATATGATAATTGATTTATTTATTTCATTATACTAACCATTTAATAAAAATATTTATGTTAAAATAATATTTCGAGTAATAATTTCTTTTATTCATCATACGTGTTTTATCTTGTTATTCATGAGCGTATAACTTATATCATGATTTAATGGATTCCATAATATAATAAATTGTTTATGTATCATATATATTTAGAATACAAGTATGTTTAATAGGTTTATATATGAAATGTAAAACACTATTTATGGATACGGTAGGCCATATGTACGCCTAAACGTCGTTTCCATTTTCATATTGTATTGAACAGAAGTAATTAAATGAGATACATGTAAATACATACATATATACATATATATATCCTTATATTTATAGTATCATTATTCTGTCATATATTAGATTATTATTAATAATATATATTTATAAATATCATTGAATGGTGAACATGGAAATGAATCTCATCGCGTCGTGGAGACAGTAAACCATACGTATACCGGAGCGATGATATCATTCTATTGATGGTGAAATAATATGTTGTTGGATGTTATATTATATATAATGAATAATTTACAGGTTATATTTATTATTTACATCAATTTTACTCATTATTATCCCCATCCAAATAATGAAGTTTTGAATAACAAACTATACCACAACGTGGAGATTATAAGCCGTACGTACACACATATGTTGACTTTTTCATTCATATGATGTGTAGAATAATTATTATGGTTGTACCATATTTATAATAACATCACAGTCTGTAGAATGTACTGGAGTTGTTATTTTGGAATGGAAACAACAATGAAAGGGGAAGTGGAAGAAGAAAAGAACATTGAAAGAGGTGACGAAATAATTATCTTCTTTTTCAGGGACTTCCATTTTATTTGAAAAAAAGGGATCCTTAGGATGGATTTCTAGTCAAAGTAAGGCATCTAAGATTATCTGAGGGTTTTTGAGTGTAGATTTTATCAGTGGTTGGATTAGACAAAAGGAAATTGAGGTGTGAATTTAAGAGAAAGGTTAGTACCCTTTTATAAGAGAGGCGTGGGTAACTTTAAGAATATATTGAAATATTAATTTATTATAAAATAATTTCTAGTTAATAATTGATCCAAGTAGATTTATTGCGAGAATACTATAGGTATGGGTCGAAATCCTCTCAAAAAATAGGTTTTAGGAATGTTCATGTCACCATATAAACCTTATATTTTAGATTTATCCCTTAATTAAATTGTGTATCTTTTTCCATGTCTTAATGTATTATTATAATAAATGGTTAATAAAAATAATATAAAATTCCCAGAGAACCTAAATTAGTTATTTAATGACATATATATCATTATATAAGTACTTTTTGTAATCCTCATTTTTAGGAATATTATATCATTTAGTAATTTTGTGTTTGTTTTAAAAACACGTTCATCGCTATTTTAACACTATGTATTATTTAGTTTTTGTGGAAGTCATAAAAAGTTTATTACATAGAAAAAATAAAATAAATTCACCCTAAAATTTCATATCCTTCTGTAAAATTCGTGGATGATATCAAAAGTCTCAATTTATATTTATTTTGATATTTATAATATAAATTATTCTAATATTTTATTAATAAGGCAATTACTGTATCATCATTTTCTCATAAGTAAATTTAATTATTTAATTTCTAAAAATTATAAATAAAATACAATGATGTAAGAAATATTTTTATATTTATAATTAATATTTATAGTCATATTTATCTTACTTATAACCCTATATTAAAAATTCTTTAGTTATTAAACATTGAATTTAAAACTTTTTACACTTCTTTAAAGAAAATATAATAAATGTCCTAATCTAATCCAAAAGGATCAAAAGGATCTTGTTTTTGTCATAATGTTAATTTTTTTAATTAAACTTACACAATAGAATTAGGACATGTGTTGGGTTAATTGTAACATTATTTTTATCCTTAATTACCTTATTTAATTTTAATAATGGTAAATAAAATTCAAGAAATATTGTTCACCAAAAATTATTTTTATCTTATTGAACCACATATTACATATTAATGTGAATCGCGTCTCTTGAATTTTTGAAATTCAATTCACAAAAGTGGTAAACTTACGTTTTATGAAAATTTGCAAATGTTCATAGAAGGTGGGTAACTGTGTCTAGACGGTCGATACAAAGATGTTAAAATAGTTCAAAAAAATTTTATATGTCTAATCTTATTATGAAATGACTCCAATGAAATAAATTGTACTAATATATGTATTATGTATCTATTTTGAGATAAATTCTTTATTAAAAATAATTATTTAAATGAAAAAGTATGTTTTTATGTACTATGTTGTATTTTTAACTATTCATAATAAATTTAATGTTTTTAGAAAAATAAAAAAATAACTCTATGATAATTTTGAAATTGGGAAATAAAAAATGATTTTTATTTTACCAAACTAAAAAAATATAATTGGCATTAATTAATTTAATATTAATTCTTGTTGTCAAAACTAGAAAAAAGGTTTTTGAGAAGTAAAAACTATCAAAAGATTGATATGTGTTTATGTCAAATTTAAATGTAAAAATACATCCAATGACCAACATTGGATAAAATGATAAAAATATAATCTAATTATACGTAAATACTATTCAAATGTATAATTTAACTATGTAAACTATTATTGTTAAAAAATTTATTTTCAATTAAAATTTAGCAGTTTTCACTATTCATCAAAAAATGAAAGTTTTCATAAAAACACCAAAATTTTATCCAAACTAATTTTTTATGTCCTGATACTATATAAGAAGTTTATTTTGTCAAATTTAATATAATAAGTGTGAAATATTGTATTTTAAAATAGTTCTCCACTAAAAGGTAGTAAAATTTCATTTTTTAAAACCATTTCATTTATTTAAAAAATTTTGATTTGTTCTTAGGTTATGTTTAGAAATAAATAATATGAATGTTAAAATTATATCGAGTATATAAAATTCAAAATTCATCTAATATTATTAATTACTTATTTTTAAATGGCTAGTTTGGTAAGTTATAGTGCGCTCGAACCCGGTGTTAGGTGTTGCACATGATATTGAATTACTTTAAAGAGATAAAATATTTTGAAATCTTGGGGTGATAAATTCTTCAATCCGTCAATAAATTTCATCCATGAAATTTTAAATTGTTTTATTAAAATAAGAGGATGAAAATTGAAATTACCTTCGTGGAAAACTCACATCGGAAAAAGGGTTACAAAAAATTAGTCTTAATAAGAGGGAAAGGGAAAGGGTAAAGTCACCAAAAAATTTGGATTTAAAATAAAAGAACAACGGTGGAAATTAGAGACACATAATTGGAGGAAATATTAAATATATATAGGGAGTTATTGAGGTCATAAATCACAAACAAATGGACAATAAAAGTAAAATTTAGGTCCTCAAACCCATCACTATATGATGATTTAAAGTATCATTAGTTCAAAAAAACATATGGTTTTAGGATAACACCCTTTTTATACTCATTTTTTTGAATAGGATGGATTAATTTACTATCTAGATAAGAAATAAAGAAAAAATACTAGATTTCATTACCTATATTAATAATAATTAATTAATTTGGTTATTCATTAATCTATTTTCACTTCATCCCTTACATTAGGTAATGAATGATTAAAAATGATTTTTTATGCCTAATGCATATTTGATAATTCATAAGGTCCACAATTATTTCATTAATCCTATATATGTGTACTAAAATCTAGAAGGTTAGCCCAGAGTATTCAATAAATTATACTTTTACCTCATTCAAAATTTAAAGTGATGAACGTAGTCTATTCCAACCTTTAAACTTATCCGAAAAATACTCGTATATGAACTCACAGTATAAAAATTTATATTGTAGGTAAACATAATGAAGATCTATTATTCCACATAATAACATGTAAATACCTTCTTTATGTATTTTCCTAAAACATTGTAATGCCCTGAATTACTATAAAACCATATTGAATTCGTTCATTCTACTTTATTACATATATAATACCATATATACTCTTTATATTCAAAAATGTTATAAACTCCAACAATGATGGAATAAACAAAAAAATATTTAGTTCCAAGATAGTCAATAATATCCAATATAATTTAAGCAACTCAATTATATTTTATTCCGAAATCATTATCTTTATTTCAGAAACTTATTAATGGTTATATTTCACCCAACCATACATTTTCCAAAATGATTAACTTGATACTTTGTCAATATACTTGGTACCATAAAATCTCAAATCCATTATAAAAACATACAATTGTACAATCCTTATATAATTTATAATTAATATCATCTTTACTTCAATGACACAATTTTCTAATAACAACTTAACAACACCAATCATTCCTTTTCATCTGCGGTATTATCATAACATGATTATTATCCAATAGAATCACTTGGGATATACTCTAATAATTGGGAAATTGATTCTCATAGTGTCCCAACTCCTTGAGGTTGAATATTTCTTCATTTGAAACATTTTTCTCACCCTTATAATCACGAATATGGTGTCAATTTGTTTCACCAGTATAACAAACTCACATTCCTTTTATGAACTTCCCAGTGCGATTATTTCCAAATTTATCACATATTGGGAAATCCTTCTTTCCCTTATTCCATTTATCCATATTTTTCTATACCATCTTATTATTTTATGGATTTCCTTAAAAGCCACATGGCTAAGAGAAATATTTAAATATCTAAATAACACATGATGAAATTTCTTTATATGGTGAGAATGCATGAGAGACTATTTCCGTTTTAAATTTTGGGACCATGAAAGATATGAACATTATTACATCTAGGATCATGATTATTTCTAGTGTTCTTAATCCTTATATTGTTTCCATTTATAAATGGATACATACACTAGGTTATATCATATCTTAATTTACATTGCAAAAACTAGAAAATGTATCAACATTAATTGAAGATTTTCTGAACTCTAGTATCACAATCATAAATTTTTTTCTATGATGACATATTTACTCAAAAATGATTACTAATGGGATTTAATAAAAATGTGAATTATTATTGTAATATCCCATAATAGTGTCCTAACCAAGAGTGAAAAAAAACTCCATTGTCATGCACCCATTCTCGTTCAAGTCTATATCAATGTAGTGTTTTTGGGTTTTACCCCTAGGAACATATCTTCTAGAATAACCATTACCTGCTCATATCCAGATAGAGATGTATTTCTTGGAAAATTCACTAAATCTCTACATTACCAAAATTCTAGAAAGTTCATCTATACTAATCCTCAATTTCATTCTTAGGATAATGTTTCAAAATCATATTATATCTAATCTATTTCAAAAGCTGTTGCTAAACTTCCTCTGATACCAACTATAATTCCCTAACCCCAATTACCTAGATTTGGTGCATTATTTTAATAAATCTACATGATTATAAGGAATCATTATTTGAATGACCGATCATTTTTGCAATCTCGAAAAAAATATTTCATTTATGAATGTTACACTACACATTATTTCATACATCACATAATAAATAATCCTTTAATAATTCCATTATTCACTTAGATTATCCCGGAAAATAGGTCATAATATACTTCTTCACATTCTAGGAAAATAAAACATAAGAAATGGGTGAAATCAGATGCCCAGTAAAGGTAAATAATTTAGATGAAGCCATAAACATTTATGGAAAGGTGTTTAATAAAAAAATATTCTTTTTAAACATAAACATGAACATAATATAGAAGAAATAAATCCAAAATTTCTACATAAACATGAACATAGATATTCTAATAATTGAATAATCACATTTTATAACTAATTTCAAAATGATGGAATTCATAATGTCAGACATCATAACCACATAGTAATGGCCTCATTCCAAGAAGACAAATAAAAATTTTATCAAGGCCTCGGGATGCGACACTAGTCTATCTCATGAGTCCAACCAATTCATCTAGGAGCTATAGTGGGATCTACCCATCACTTACTAAGTCCAGTGTATTCATTATATGAAAACTTGGAAACATAATGTAAAAATTATTATTAACACTAGAATATGAAATATGAATACTTTAACTATAAACCATGAATGGTATAAAAATAGCATATCCACAGGAAAACATATCATAACTCATTCAATACAATATTAATGATTATATAATAGTAAATCAATCTCAATCAAGAACAATATCTGGAAAAACATGTTGACATAATTGAAAATGATTAGTAAAACTATTTGAAAAAATTATCCCTTTTTCATGAAATTATTTAAAAGCATCAAAATTTAGAAAGGATGAAATTTAAATGATATTTTTGAATCAATGGTTCCCATACCACATTGAATCTTTTGAAAGGAATTAACATTTTAAAATGTTAATTTCCATATAAATAAATCCTTAAAACCATTTCGAAAACATGGAAATTAATAAGAATGATTTATATGAATAGCTACTTAAACCATTTAACATGATTTTTTAGTCAAAGAGTCCCATAAAAATAATCATTTAGAAAACGATTTTATGAAACATGGACATAGATAATAAATATGTCCCAGTAAAAACTTATACATAAAAAATCTCCGATAATAATGAGATTGAGAAATTAAACCTTACCTTGTACTTTCCTTTGGTCAAGGGTAAGTTTAACCTTCTGTATAATGAAAATAGTATTTTTATTAAATTGTAACATAACAATTTTAATATTTATGATATCATAATTGATTCATTTATGGATTTATATTATCCATTTAATAAAAATTTCTCTATTAAAAAAAACATTTCAGGTAAAAATCGCTTTCTTCATCAGAAGTGTTTTATCATTTTATTCTTGATCATATAACTTATATCATGATTCAATTGATTCTAGAATATAAAAAATTATTTATGTATCATATATATTCAGAATATAAGTATGTATAATAAATTGATATATGAAATGGAAAACACCATTCAAGGAGAGGGTAGGCTGTACGTATGCATAAATGTCATTTCTATTTTCTTATTATATTGAATAGAAGTAAGTGTTTGAGATGTATTTATATATATCCTTATATTTAAATTAGTTGTATTATTTCATATATTACATAATTATTAATAATATATATTTATAATCATCATTGCCAGGTGAACGTGGAAATTAATCTTATTGCACCATAGGGATGGTAAGCTATATGTACGCCCGAGCGATGATATCATTCTATTGTTGGTCAAATAGTATGAAATTGGATTTTATATTATATATAAAGTTTCATTAACATGTTATATTTATTATTTCAATCATTTATAATCATTATTATATCCATCCAAAAAATGATGTGTCGAATAATAAACTACACCCCAATGTGCAGATGGTATGTTGTACATACGCACATAAGGTGACTTTGTCATTCATAGGATTGATAGAATTATGAAAATGGTTTTACTATATTTATAATAACAATAATTTATGTCGAAGGTTATGGATTTATGATTTTGGCATGGAAACAAAAAAATTATGACGAAGTGGAAGAAGAAAAGATCTTTGAAAGAGGTGATGAAATAATTACGTTATTTTCATATTCTTTTTATTGATTTGAACAAAAGTGTTTTTAGGATGGATTTATGATCAATGTAAGGAATTTAGGATTAAGTGAGGGTTGTTTTTCCGATATTTGAGAATGGGTTGGCCGAGCCAAATGGATATGGAGGTGTGAATTTAAGAGAAGGGAAAATATCCTTTTATAAGAGAGGTTATACGAACTTTAATAAATTCTTGAAATATTAATTTATTATAAAGTAATTTTTTGTTTTTAATATGTCAATATAAATTTATGTAGAGGATATGTAGGGTATGGGTCTAAATGATCTCATCCAATAGGTTTTGGACTTGTTTAGGTCAACATATAAACCTTATCTTTTAGATTTAACATTTAGCTAAATTTTTATCATTTACCATATCTTAATGTATTATTATAATAACAAGTTAATAAACATACTATAAAATTACAAGATAACATCATGTTTTTAATTAATAAATTTATATCATTATTTATTTCCTCATTCTGAACAATATATTTTATGAATATTATATCATTTAGTAATATTGTATTTGTTTTAAAAACTCAATTATATCACTTTTGAAACAATTTTGTATTTTTTTTCTAAAAGTAATAATAAATTTATTAAATAAAAAAAATAAATTAAATCAACCCTAATATTTCATATTCACCAATAATTTTTTTATAGAATAAAAAGTCTCCATTTATATTTATTTTGACATTCATAATATCAATTATTTTAATCTTTCATTAATAAGTTAATTACTTCAACATCATTGACTCATAAATAAATTTAGTTATTTAATTTATAAAAAATATAAATAAACTAACATGTCTTAGGAAATATTTTTATCTTTCTAATGAATATTTATAGTCAAATTTATCTAATGTTTAATACTATATTAAAAATGGCTTAGTTATTAAATGTTCAATTTAGTACTTTTAATTCTTATGTAAATAAAATATAATAATTCTTCTAATCTTAACCAAATGGATCAAATGGATATTATTTTTGTCATAAGGTTTAATTTGGTAGAAATAAACCTAGAAAATAGAATTATAACCTGTTTTGGGTTATTTTTAATATTATTTTTACCTTTAATTACCTTAATTTCTTTTAACTATGATAAATAAAATTTAAAAGTTACTATCCAAAAAAAATTATTTACATCATATTGCACCACATTTTACTTATTTATATCAAAAATTTATTTCTTATGATTGAAATTAAATTAAAATAAGTGGTAAAATTACATTTTATTCAGATTTTCAAATGAGCCAAGAAGGTGGGTAAATGTTCCTAGTAGGTGTGTAAAAAGTCATTAAAATGGTACAGTAAAATATTATATATCTTATATTATAATAAAATTTCTCCAATGAATTATATTGTACTAATATTTTTTTATGTATATATTTTAAGATAAATTATTAATTATAAATAATTATTTAAATGAAAAAGTTGGTTTGTATGTACTATTTAGTATTTTACAATATGTATTAAAAATTGGAAGTTTTCAGAAAAATAACAAAAATTCACCATAAGATAATTTTTATATCCCAAATTCAAAAATTATTTTTATTTTACCAAATTAAAAAAAAAATTATTTTTCATTAGTTAATTTAAAATTAATTCATGTTGTCAATTCTAGAATGAGTGTTTATGGGAATAAAAATCAAACAAAAAAATTGATATGTGTTTATGTCCAATTTAACTGTAAATTTAATTCAAATGACCAAAATTGGATTAAATTATTAAAATATAATCTAATTATACTTCAAAAAAATTCAAATTTATAATTTAAAAATATAAATTATTTTTATAAAAAAAGTTGTTTTCTGGTAAAATTTAGTATTTTTCATTATTCATCAAAATATGAATGTTATCAGAAAAACACAAAAATTTTATCCAGACTACATTTTTATGTCTCAATTATAAAGAATATGTTTATATTTGTTTTTTTAAATTGAATATATGAACTTGTCAAATATTGGATTTAAAAAGTGTTCACCATTAAAAGGCGGTAAAATTGCAGTATTTTTTGAAAAACACTTCATTTATTTTGAAATATTGTATTTTTTCTTATATTATCTGTAAATAAACACATAATGTGGACGTTCAAATTAAATGGAGTTTATAAAATTCAATATAATTTTAATACTATTCATAACTGAATTTTAAATTGCTTGTTTGGTAAGTCATCGTTCGCTCAAACTCGGTGTTGTGTGTGGGGCAGAATGTTGAATTACATTAAAAAGATAACATATTATGAAATCCTAGGGTGTTGCAATCAAAATAAACAATAAATTAAATTTAGGTATCCAAAAAATGAAATTATTATATATTTATGCAATGTAAAAACTTAATAAATGTATTAGTAATGATAAGTTAAATACTGGTATTTCTTTGAAATTTAAAAGTTTAGTTACAATTTTAAAATTAATAGAATTATTTAAAAGAAAATTTATTTTCAAAAATAAGATTTATAAAATAATATTATTTTTTCATATTATTATAATATAATTTTATGAGTCCTTAATTAAAATTTCAACGTGTCATAAATGAACATTTAAAATAAAAATCATTATTTTCAATTAAATGATACATTTATTTAAAATTAAATTTCTAATATTTATTAAATAATATTAATAATATGGTTCAAATATTTAATTCTATGCATCCAAATATTTTTAGGGTTAACTTCTGGTATTTTTCAAAAATAGTTTATTTTTTCGTGAATAGTGAAATACAATAATTTATGGTTTTGTAAAAGTACATAAATTATTGAGTCATGTTTTATGTATAGATGTTGTAAGACCCTAATATAAAACTCTAATTCTATATTTCTGGAATTTATCCATGGAAATCAATAATAATAATAGTCTTGAGCAAAAATAATAATCTAATTTATAATATAATAAAAAAAAACCCTCTCTTCCACTATAAATACCACACTCACCACCCTTATCCTCACACCTCCAAATCCTTGTAGATTGACCAATTTATACAAAATTATTCTACCAAAACTAATCCCCATGTTCTCATATTTCTTATATGACAAAAATACTATTACTACGTTCTTTAATGAGGTTCTCAAGGAAAAAAATTAAAGAGGGAAAATCCCCTTTCAGTGTTTTGTTATTTTATTTTCTTTATTTTATTATCATTTTATGACCACCATATAGAAAGGTTAGAACTTAGTTAGATTATAAATAATACACTACAATTTTTTTATGATAATGTTATATCAACCATCAATTCTCTTCTCAAATCATTTTATTCTGAAAAGGAAAACATCGTCAGTGAGGTTCTGATTTACCACCTTCCTGGACGATGAGTTTTGTTTATTAATATGGCCTTAAATGCGGGGCATAAAACCATTTTTATGGGTCTAAAAGAATATAATGTATTTATTAAAACTTATTTAATATTCATTAACTAGTATATATAAATAATATTAATTATTAATCAAAACTAGTGTGTGATGATTGAAATAAACACCAAAATAATATAAATGGTTATCATTATTATTTTATCTATTAAATCAATCTCATATCTTAAAAATGATATATAAGATCATTATGTATTCAATAATTAAATTAATAACATATAATTTTACTTTTAGATAACTACTACCATTTTATATGTTATTTCGTACATGCATACATGTGAACCAATCATGAAAACTAACAAAACAAACACTCTCCAAAGATGATATTGAATCATGTAATAATGAAAAAGACCTAAATTTACATAATAAAATTATAATTAAAAAATTAATGATTAAAAGGTATTTAAAAATATTATTAATATTTATAATTTTATTATTAATTAAATTATGTGAATGTGCAAAAGACATTCAAACATAATGTATAGGATTCTCTGAGAACATCGTTTTTCATTCAGGGGAGACATTCTATCTCTTTAAACCAATGTATTTTTTAATTATTCTTATTTAATAATACTAAATTCACCGTGTATGTTAAATATTTATATTTTTGTGTCTAGACTAATTTTAAATTCTTTTAATTGGAAATTATATGTTTTATAAGGTTCCATTTTTAATTCCTCTTGTTGTGTAGGCCTCATTGAATTGAGGTTTCCAATTTCTTATCCATTTTCAAGTACACTACATAATAAGTTTTTAGAAACAATTTTTATTCAAAATACACTCTTATTATCATGAAATACATTATAATATCATTTCTATTCTTTTGAAAACAATTATTCCCATTTTCTGATTAAAAAAACATTTATATTTTTCTTTAAACCACTCTAATGTGGATCATTTATAAAGTCTATTAGAAATTAATTTTAAATTTTATCCCATTATTTTAAAAATATTATATTGAATATTCTATTAATATAACCTAAATAAAATTTCATTACCTTTTCATTTCTTGGATATATATGTATACAATATGAATTAATATGACAAATACAAATGATTGTCCAGAAGAACTATTCTTTCCAAAGTAAAATGGAATTTATCTCTAGAAATTTTCAATGATTTTAGTAGAGTATTTTCATCCATTTAAATATTATATGATTAATATTATGATCTATTTATAATGATATAATATTCTACTAAATAAAGTATTTTATTGAATGGTTAATGGTTATTTTTTTCAGATGTACTACCTTGAAACCCTTTATCATATTACTCTATATAATTTTTGATTATTTTTTTTTGGGGAAAATTATGAATACTTAATATGTTAATTTCAATATTAATGTATATCTTAATTCTGTTCTAACCCTTTCAAATGAGTAGTGAATTGGACATTGTATGTGATGGGAGTGGCTTGATGTAGCCCCTCAATGCACAGTTATGTCTAATTAGACAATATAAACTATGTGTTTACTAATTTATGTATGATTTATTAGAAAAATCCATAATGGTATGTTGATGATGTTTGGTATTTTGGATTCCATAAATATGATATTATTAATTGATAATCCATGTGATTATTTGACATGTAGAATATCTATGGTCATGTTTTATTCACATGTGATTATTTACATGGCATTTTTTTATCAAGTTTTATTCATGAAAAATTATGATGTTGTTGAAGATTTAATGAAATGGTTTTTTAGACATTCACCCATTAATTATATTTAATTATTACTCATGATGAAAATGTGTATAATATAAATTACTTTTCAAAATAATCTTGGATTTTATGGAATTTTTGGATTTGTTTTCTAGGTTGTTTTCATTTCATGTTGTCATTTATAACATACATTTGTATCTAGTCTCCCAAAGATACTAAACTATTTGGTCCTTAATTATGAGAGTTACTTATTTATTGCACCAATGTAATAAAATAAACCATTGTAATCTAGTTACTAGGGTCCATGAATTTACTGTTATTATTAGAGGAATTTCAATAGAAACATTGGGAGCCAAAATTATGAAAATCTTGATTAAGGGAATAAAGTCCTATAATTGAATATGAGAATATTATGAAGATAAAAAATATTATGATTTAAATATTAGTTATATTTAAATATTCAATTTAGGAGTATGTGATCCACTACTTTTGATATTATACATTACGTTTCATAATGTTATGATCAAATATATTGTATGATTTTGTTTAGAAATAGAACATAGTGGAAGGAATGGAAACCCAATCAACACATGTAATCCATGTAATTATTTCCATCACTTGCAATATAATAAAATTGGTTCTTGAGAGGAAAATAGAGATTAAAATATTATATCTATATTGGAAAAATGACTCATGTTATTAACAACAACCATACTCGAATGGATCTTACCAATCAACAATATAGTGTAACAATGTTAGACAACTTCATTTGACAAAAACCCTATCAATAAATGGGATAAGAAACCCATTTATAGATATTTAATGGATAATATATTTAGAGAATATATCTATTGGTTAATTAGTTAATTAAATAGTTAAATTTATCATGGTTGTTTAAGGTCTCTTAGGAGATTCAGATAAATTATAGCCATTGATTCAAAATACTAATGAGGAAGAGGAGATTTAAAAAATGGTATAGAATGAAATTAAGGAACATTGAATGGGAATGTATTTTCCTAGATAAAAACATGAAGATATGGAGAGTGAAACATGGAGTTTGATATAGAAATAAGATAAAAACATTTCCATGAACGAATCTAACTTTACAAGGCTAGTATGGCATGCCTCAAACTACATACGTAATTCAAGGAACAATGTCAACCCGTTATTAGATGATATAAAGTATATTATATGACGGGAAAACATATCCCAATAGTTATCATCATATGGGGATATAATATAATGTTCCATCATGATGGAGAATGAATTTTCCATGTCTCAGGACTCCAAGAAAAAGAAAGATAAGAATATTATGAAAGAGTAAAATATAAATACAGTGATTAAGGGAAAGAAGGGGTTTCCCACATGTGATAACTATAGATGGAAATACCTTTGTTCATGATTTATGGGAATAAGAGTTTTCTACAATTTTTGAGGGAAAGAAAACTAGGATCTGGATTTAAAAGGAAGGAACGAAATTAGTAATGTGAATGGATCATTTACAAGGATATAGGGTAAATATTAAAATGAATGTCCCAAGTGTCAAGGGAAAATAGCTCAGAAGAATAAAAAATTTCAAGGGAAATCATATTATTTTTCTATAGATGAAGTCAGATAATTAATCTATTTGTGATTTTGGATTCAAGATTTATGTTTTGATTTTCCTATTATAATAATCATGTTATTTATAAGGATTATACTGTAGTAAATATTCATTAAAAATTTGGGAGTGCGAATATACTTATTTCGTTTTTTAGGTGATCAAGGTATAAAAATATTTTTTATGTTGGACTAAGAGCTACATTATGTTTATAGAAATCTTATTTTACGATTATTTGCGAAATTCAATGACCTATCTTTTAAATTTTTGGTTGTTGAATACAAATAAACATGTTTCGGATGAGTATTATGATTAATTATGAGTTGAATGGATCAAGATAAATATTTTAAATGATTTATAATGTATAAAATGTGATGAAAATATTGGGTTTATTAAAATTTTAATGTATTATGTAATGTCTTATGGAGAATTTTAGTAATTAAATGAGATTTAGGTATGAAAAATTCATCTCGAATGTTCATCACCTGTGAAAGAAATTAAGTTGAAATAGATTGAAAGAAAACCAAAGGATCAGATTATGCTTATGAAATTAAAATATACAAATTAATCTTTTTTAAAGTTCCTATTAGTATATTACATATATGCATAAATATTAATGAAATTATTTGGTAACAAAAATGTTATCCATTAAATTTATTTTGGAGAAATTAATTGTCTTTTCACCGATCACAATTTTTTTTTTCTGGTGATGGATATATTTTTTTATGAAAAAATTTTCTATCACTCTCCATAAAAACAATATATTTATATTTCTTTTATATGAACAAGTTTTCACATTCCACTAATGTTATTCTATAGAGAATCATAGTTACTTGGTGATAATCGCATTACATGTTCCCTCTTTTTAGGATGTTGTTTGAAGCCTTTTTAGGACGTGGGATTTTGACATGGGAATTTAAAAAAAAAATTATGATTACCAACCACAATTTCAAGACATAAGGAAATAATTTATTAATGTTTGAGGTAATTAAACACCCCATGAAATTATGGAACGAAAATTTTAAATTCAACATCATGGATAGATTATGTTACACACAACACTATGTTCAAAACGAAAATATAAAATTTAAATGGTGACTATTATAACCCACTGATTAAATTGGACTAAATTAATAGTATTAAAAAAACTAAAAAAAATTATTTTGAAATTAATCCAAATGATTTTTATTTTCATATTATTAGAAAATATAAAATTTCTTGCATAAACCCAATATTTATTCCAAATACTGTTTTACCACCTTTTATTGATGTACATATTTAAAAACTAAATATTAATATTTTTATAAATTATATTGAACAATAAAATTATTTCTAAAATTAGAATGTTAAAATTAACCTATGGTAAAATATTAGTATTTTTATGAAAATAATAATTTCCCAATGAATAGTGAGAAATTTAGAATTTTTATAAAACTATCATTTTAATAATATTAAAATTATGTTTATAATTTTAATTTTATGTCATCTTTGAATATATAAATAAAATTTATGTACCTCATAAATGAAAATATATGATATTTTTATAATGCAATAAGTAAATAAATGTATTAAAAATTAAAAATTTAAAAATAAGTATTTGTTTTTCTATGAAACATAAATGTTTATTTATAATTTTATAATTAAAATAATGATTAAAAAATATGTTTATTTTTTAAAAATATATTTATAAATTAATACATTATTGTGTTATTATAATAATAGTATTTTATGTGACCTTAAATAATATTTCAATGTTTTATAAAAGTAGTTATAATTTTGAAATATGTCTTTTTTTGAATAAAAGATTTTTTTATTTAAAAATTTAATTTATCATATTTAGAAAATTATATTCATAAAATGGACCCCATTTTGAAAATATAATAATTAATAAAATATTATGTTTAATTATTGATGAATAGGGAAATAATGCAATTTATTATTAATAACAAATACACAAATAATTGAGTCATGGATGATGTTTGGATGATGTAACCCCATAATCATAAAAAAAAATTGTCTATTTATTATATTTTTTTCATGGTAATAAGTAATAATAATAGTATTTAGTAAAAATTACAAACCAATTAATAACATAATAACAAAACACCCATCTATGCAACTATAAATTCCACCCCTCACCAGCACTTCTAATTACACCTCTATAGCCTTGAGTATTATGAAATTTTTACAAAATTACCATAAGAACAATAATCCATGTCTTGGTATTATTGGTCTCACTAATATAAAATATCCATGTTTCTTAATAAGGTTCTCAAGGAAATTAATTAAATATTTAAAACAGAATTTTTTTCTTTTATTATTATTTTAATTTAATTATTTCTTATCATATCATCAACTCCCTATACTAAAGTGTAATAATAAATCCAGTATCTCTTATTTACATGAATTTTATTATCATATTGGTTTATAATCCATAAATTATATTCTCTTCCCCTTTTATTTTATAAATTAAAACATCAACTATGAGGTTCCAAATTATCACATTCATGAATATGAGATTTCATTCTTCAATTTCTCCTTCATGGCTGGTATTAAAAAAAATTTATGGTTTAAAAAAATAATACATATATTAAATATTATTTAATGTTCTAAAACTAGTATATATACATAATATAAATTAATAAAACAAAACTAGTTTGTGACGCTAGAAAAAACACCAAAATGATCTAAATGAATATCATTAACGTTTTATATAATGAATTATCCTCAAATTTATATGAAAATGTAATATAATGCCATTTATTCATTTGTAGGATAACCTAAAATCTATAATTTCATTTCTAGATAATTATTCACATTTTAGATGATCTTTCATTCATGTTTACAAGTGAACCAATAATTAAAACTAAGGAAATGAACACTCCTGAATGAGGAAATTGACTCTTATAACACCTCAAAATGGTAATAAATGAACTTAATAAATTTTAATAAATTAAATAATTATAAAAGAGGTTATTAATTAAATTATTAATAAATATAATTTCACTATCCAATATATTATGTTTATGTGAAGAACACATTCAGACATAAGGTACAGAATTCTCCATAAACCTATATTTTTTATTCGGGTTATGATTTCTTTCTCTTTATCTCGATGTCATTCTAAATTATTCTTATTTAATCATCCTAAATTATCTGTTTATGTTTCATATATGTGTATATAAATCATTTATTATTACTTTTATTTTTAATTACATGTTTTACAAGGTTCCTTTTTTAATTCCTCTTGATAAGAAAGTTTGATTAAAGAGAACACCACAATTTCTTTCCCATTTTCAGGTACACTACATAAAAAATTTTAAACCAAAAATTATTTCCTAAAAAGATAAATTTTATCATAAAAGTATTCTTATTTCATTTTATGGTTTAATAAAAACAATTGTTACTTTTTTCACTATAAAGAATCATTTATATTTTCCCTTAGATGGCACTGATGTGGCACATTTCTAATGTTACATAAATATTATTTTTACAGGTTTTCACTATAGGCTACAAATTTATATTTGAGTATTAGTTCAATAATCCAAATATATAATTTCATTCTGTTTTATTTTTGGGGATATTGAAGTTTAAAATATGAAATTATTTATGAAAAATTTAGATTATTTTCCAAAATAACTCTTCATTCCAATGTAAAAGGGTATTTCCGTCAATAATTTCACAATAATTTTATTAAAATACTTTAATCTATTTCAAAATTCATCAAATAAATATTTATAAAATGGATGGGGAAAACAATATGATGAATGGGCCAAAAATCCCATGACATGAGGCCTAAGAGGATCTACTACCTTGAAACCATTTTCCATATTACTATTTATGGTTTGTGATTATGTTTATTACTTGTGATTTTTTTTAATATTTCATATACTATTTTCAATATGAATGTTTATGTGGATTATGACCCACCCATTTCATATGAGTAATTCATTTCCTGTAGTAAGTGATGGGTGGGGCCTGATATAACCCCTTGACAAGTCATTAGGCCAGAATAGAAAAATGAGACTAGGTTTATGGACATTTATGTATGATGTGTTTGATGATGCATTGATAATTTTTTACAAATGACTACAATTATGAATTTTCCAAATATGATATTAGATATTTAAAATCCATTTGATTATTATACTTGTATAATATCTATGGATATGTTTTATTTTAATGTGATTATTTATATTGAATTTTAATCAAATCTTATTCATTATATATTATGTTCATGTTTATGTTTTATTGATATATACTGTGAGATATTCATGTTTCCATATTTCATCGGATTATAGATTCTTTTCTATTGTATACTCTTACTGATCATCTAAACTTACTCCATTGTTATGTATTATTTTGACCAAGGATGGGAATATATATAAAATGAATGACTTGTTGGTATAATCTATGAGTTTTTGGATGTTTCTAATGGAGTTTCTATATTGTTATTTTATTCATTTTGTAATTTAAAAAATATATTTTTATATAATTTCAAAAGATACTAAACTATTTTACACTTTTAGACGAAACTTCCTTGATTATTATAACAATGCAATAATATAAAGAACTAGGTATAGGTTGTAGGGGTCAGGGTAATTACATGACATCACATATAATATATTCCATAAAAATAATATTCTTTATGGTTAAATAACCAAAGATACATGTTTAAGAATGTACTACAATAAAATACATTTATATACTAATCTATATTTAAAATATAAACATTTTTATACTAGTATGTATGTACACATAGAGAATAGAGTTGGGGTAGATGAGTTAATTATCCATCCAATTTCTACGTACCAAGATGTTGTGGAAAACACCCATGTATTTTATTGAGTTTCAGTTTCACTATAAACATGGTTATGAACTAATATGAAATCACAAATCATATAGAATATAATAAATCACCTTAACACACAATGTTTATTAAAAAATTCTTACACAAAATAGTATCTATTATCACTCAAACAACTATTTACCATGATAATAACTATATGTCCTATAATAAGAAATGATTTTAAGTGGTCTTTTATTTATTTATTACTTTCCTTTTATAATTTCACTTTTGGATAGTTAATTCATTATCCATTAATGAATAATATTCCATTCAAATTTTAATAGCCATAATTTAGTTCCATTCCCTCAATGTATAAAATAACATATTTTAGATATCCAAATTATTATGCACATTCATATTTTATTCATCTTCCAAACTCATGGATTAATAAAATGATTAATAATTATCCTTGAATAATTCTAGGTATTATGTGAAGCATACATATATACCATTGAAAAAATGTATAAAAAAGGTTATCCATATTACTCAGTCAATGGAGAATGACTATAAGTAAAAAAGAAATCGGTCCAATATACCCTTTAATAAGAACATTATTAATAATTCATACCAACATTTGACAAAAAAATGGTTATGCTCAGCTTCAACCCATTCTACCTATCTTAATACAATCCCTAATTCCACAAAGAAAAACATCATGTTTCCCACCATAATATTCATCAATGTCTTCCACATATATAGGTGTCCTCGACCAAATATCACTAGTCTATCTACCATTCCATTCCTACTTCACATCTCATAGAAAGGATCCCATGCAATGAAAACCCAGAGTAAAAAAACAACTCAAAGAGTCACCATGGAATCCAGAACCTAAAATCTGATCCATCATTATTTTATAATAAAAATTTCACACTAAAAAATAACCAATCAACCATATAAAAAACATTATTTATTACCATATTTTATTGATTGATTTACATCTCATAGTTAAAAACCACTTTTACCCTATGTCATAACCTAGTAAAATGAAAAAATTATATTAACATGATCCTACTGATAAATTCTTGTTTTAAATTAATTAGATAAAGTAATTCAATTAATATGAATCATTATTATAATAAAAAACCAATTTAATTATTCTATTATTCAATTCCATTAACCTATAAATGAAAATATACAATTAATCATGCATCAATTATCATTTACTTCCTCTAAAATTATTGGAATCTCCTGATTAAAAAATATAGCATCATTAATTATTTAGTAAAAAATTATTATAGAATTTATATTTTATATCCATTTTCTTCTAGTTAAACATGATAATCCATAGTGTAAAAATAATTCTAAACAATAGATAAATATAAGTTTAAAAAAATAATGAATACCAATATGAAAAACATTGGTCACTATTGATGAATATATGTTCACTACTAATACAAACCATTTCATTCATTAATGAGGTTTAATTATTATTTGTGTTAATTTGACTATATCAGAAAGAGATAATTGATTATAAAATTATGATTTCAAATAAAAACATGAAGGGGAGACAAATTGTAAGAACCCAAATCTTCTTTTCTGGTATGATTTTCTCTTTTTTCTACTGTTTTTGCGAAAAATTCGAGTTATTCTAAATTTTTGAAGTAAACGCCGTTTACATATATGTACATACCACCTGTACATTTTCCTCAAGTAGCAGTGTGCAATCCGTGTAATAACTGAGAACACAACCGTTTGTGGTGACCTAGAGACCGCCTTATTTGGGGGCTGGTAGGGGGATGTACATGTTGTGTACTTATAAAGTACACTCTGTGTATTTTTTTTAATTAAATGGACCGGGGTCACATATAATTGGAATAAGTTCATTCTTCTTTTCCTTATTTGATTAGGACCGTCTATACAATGTCGTTCCTTCCTCAAGCCCCTGATCGAGCATCCGTTTTGAGAATCGAACTTCGTTGGTTGCGTTCTTCTCTCGTGAGTGATCCTTTGTTGAAAATTATAAAATAATTAATATCTTCCATGTTATAGGATTATCCATGGTCCAAAGACAGATTATATCAATCATACAATGCTGAGGTAGGTGGTTTGTGACTTTCTTTAGATAGTCTTTGAGTTATATGTTCAAAAGATTCCAAAACCCTTGATCAGGGTATTGCGTGTTTATGGTTTTAACCATGTCATTTCCTAACATGATTTATATGATTGATTAGAGGTGAATTATATGTGAATAGGATTAATTACTATGATATTGATTTCTTTCCCATTATTGTATTTTTTATGACCATTTGGTCTTGCATAGCCTGTTATGCAGCTTACCATCCATTCCCAGTGTTGATAGGATAGAGTTATATTGTTTATCTGACATGCTGTTATTCTCTATACTGTTTATCAAAGAAGTTCATGTGCTATAATTTGGACATTATATATCACTGTTCTCAATTGACTTACACAAGGTCGTGAGAACCTGGTGTAGTAGAACATAGGAAGAATGGACGTTCAAGGCTTCTCTAGAGTGTCTGTTTACTATTACAATGTGAGACCATATGATGAATGAAAATAGGTGATTCTTTAGAGTGTGTGTAGTTCCTCAATGATGGCCATAGGGTCAATTGGACATTCAGTGCTTCCCCAGAGCACCATTTAGTTACCGATAAGATACTATGGGGGAATTGATGGCGAGTTCTTCTTCAGAGATTCTATGCAAAAGTTGAACCAGAGAGGTTAGACTCTGTGTACTTCGCAAAGGGTTTCTTCTGTATTTCTTGTTTGGACCAGAGGTTTTAGGCTATGAGTACTTTTTAGTGGTTTCTCTGTTTATGATTTAGATACTAACTTGATATCTGATAATTGTATTCCTTTGGAACTATAGGATTGATTACTTTTGAGTACCTCATTGTGTACAGATTCCTTTTGATTATAGGTTGCCAAATATATTCCATGACTATTAGGCATAGATGTTTCGGTGGTTTCATACTGGTATTATGTCTCAAACCTTGTTTGGGTCATGCTTTTGGTCCCAAACAGATAATATTGCTGCGGGTATAGATGAGGCCAAGATCCCTTCACCTTTTGGTACTTGATTGTCACGGAGCTGGGGAGAATGGGACCAAGGTGAGGCTTGTGATGTTGTGGAGAATTTTATTTGTTTTATATTGTACTTTGTTTTAGTATTTTATTCCAGCATTGTTACTAGTATGGATGCTTTCTTAAAAATATATATCATGAATCATATATATATATGTATGTGCGTGCTCCAGTTGTTTATTACTTTCACTATTTACCTATAGCATGATTTACTACATCCTCTATTATTACCCATTTTACATCCACTGTCTTACTATGCCAAAGAGGATATATTTTCCTCACTATCACACCCAATTCACTCACTGCTAGTCGGAAGCCTATGGTATTTAGGGAAATGTGCTTGAGGCCATGTGACCGAGTTGGTACGAGGCACTTCTGGGAAACTTCTTCAAGGAGGACATTACAAAGTGGTATCAGAGGAATTCATTCTTCTGGAATTACTGTTTGGAGTCGATAGGGAATGATATAAAGGAATAAGTAGTTGTTAATAAGTTGTGCACAAGAGTAGCTAACCCATGTACAGGTAAAATCTAATTTACATCGTTATTGAAAATTTATATGATTTTTCAATTATTACTATTGATTTGATTTCACAATTGAGTGATTCACATGTTTTGTGCTGTTATTGTTCATATTATTGATGATGTATTTCTGTTTCAACCTAGTGAGATGAGGGTATTCCATCTCATTCATCATATAGGCTCTTATTAAAAATCACATGTCATGCATTCCGGCCAAACCATTTTGGTTGCATTAGTAATTTCATGTTGTTGTGATAGATATTGTGATAGATATACATGTTGTTGTGATATATGACTTGAAAGAATATCTTATTTTGATACGGTATTGAATTGTGCATGTTTTTGTTTGAATGAATTCCAAACTTTAGTTCTAGAGGAGTTATGGGAACTCATGAACCAAACTTTGGTGGATCATTACATTTTTATCATTGTTTATGACCTGTATCAGATGAAAAGAATTGATTTGTGGAGACTATGGGCCCTCACGAATCATAATTTGGCACTTTAATGGCCATTTATGTGTTTTTATGGGTTCTAGAGTAGTTTCTGAGGCTTACTATCTGAAAACCCCCAAAATACATGGTGTGTTATGATAAATACATGCCATGTGTCCTGTTCAGGAAGGAACTCTTTTTCTTTAGTACACATTGTGTATTATATGTACACATTGTGTACTATATGTACACGCTATGTAGTCTCTAACTGTGTCACTGATTGTGTGGAAAGAGACACGGTGTTGAAAAATATTTGGGGGATCACATCATGTACCTGTTGTACACGCCGTGTTGTGTAGACCTTGTGTCCACCCATGTGACTAATGACATAGCTGGATGAAAGCATAAGTTATACACATTGTGTCTTATTTGAACACACCAAGTAGTGTAACCCAGTTATCCAGCCATGTAGCGAGAAACACAGATCTGTGAAACCTTTCTAGTACACACCATGTATGGAACAACCATGCTATCTAGGGTGAGTCGTGTAACCAACTGTGTGACAAACAACACAGGTTGGTGGAGTTCATCTAGTACATGCCATTTATGGCACTAACACACTGTGCAGAGTGATCCATGTAACCGACCGTGTGACTAACAACATGGGTTGGTGTAGTTCTTCTACTAAATTTCGTGCCTGGAACTAAAACACCGTGTAGTCTTGTTCTATGAGATCCGTGTAGCTTAACCATGTTGAAGAACCCATGCATGGGAAGAGGATCACGTACACGCCTTGTGTTAGGTCAAAATTCTCTAATTATGGGGTATTACATAACCTAGGATGGCATAAGTACATTCCCTTGTGATGGTTTATGGGAACACATCGTGTAGTCATTATACACATCGTGTAGTCAATATACATGCCATGTATCCATGTTTTAAAAAAAATGAATGATTTCTTTCTCTTATTCCCTTATCACATTTCTAAGTTACATCCCTTTTTAATATTGATCTGCGGTGTACCCCTAACCTTGTAGAGTCATTCCACTCTGATGTCATCCAGTTGTCATCCAGTTATAGGGTAGTGATCAGATACCAAATATGGTTAAACAGGGACTACAAGTTGATCCTCCAGTTGTTCCAATCTTGGCACCAGCCATCATTCCAAACATTGGTTCTAATGCATAGTTCCAAGAGGGTTTTATGAGGTTCATGAAGACCTTCCGAGGAGTACTTCATCCTTCCCATTCTATGGAAGAGTTGACGCGTGTTTTCCAGTAGAATACTCCTCCCACCTTCATATGGGAAGGAAGAACTGAGTCTATAGATTCATGGTTAGAACCCATGCTATCTATCTTCGAGCATCAGGAGATGCCTCCCGAGCGGAGGGTGAATATTTCTATGTATATGCTTCGGGACTCTACCAAGAGATTGTGGGATGTGATCTCACAGGCGGGATTCCTGTAGGTTATGGCATGGTATAGGTTCCAGAATTCCTTCTATGACTACATCTACTCGAAGACTTTGATGGCCGATCGAGCCTGAGAGTTCATGAGTTTGGAACATGTTAATCTTTTAGTTATGGAGTATTCTTCTCACATCACAATGTTGTAGTGCATCAGGCCTATTCTATGAGGTGATGTGTTATTTCTAGAAAGGATCTTTGGGGATGGTCTGATGCATGACATCTGATCCTAGGTGAACATCTTCAGGTTGACATCCATAACTTCTATAGTCAACCAAGCCCAGATCACAGAGCACAATATGAGGGATTCTTGAGTTGTGAGCTAGGGAGGCTCAAAATCCGGAGTTGGTATCCCTCTGACTGATAGTAGGAAGCATCATAGGTAGCCTACGTATGGAGATCCAAAGAGGCAGGAAACATTTTTTGGTACCCAGGTTGTGTGCTACAGGTGCAGGAAGAGCAAGAATATGAGGCCGCACTGCCTGAGAGACCTAGTGGAGTGCTCATCATACGGCATGATGTGTCATATTTATCGGTTCTATCAGATCTTCTCACCATCGACATCAGACATGGGTTCTTCTATGACTCTAAATTCTAGAGCAACACCACATGTTTCTCACCAATCTAGGAACATGATTTCATCCGGCCATTCAGGCTGCGGTGGAGGTTGGGGTCATGGTAGCCAATCACCAGGCTTTCATCGACAATAGGGTGGACCAGCTCTGAGTGGTCAGGCATGGTCATAGGGCCGTAGTGCAGGTCTGACATTTGTAGTGGAGCACACAAAGAAGGATTAGGATCCCATATCCTCTACCATTTGAGGTAGAATCCTAGTTTCCCCAGATTTAGCTTCTTCTATTTTTGATACAGGGGATTCCCCTAGATTTATATCTATTTCCATTGTGGACATTCTTGGCCTATGTATCTTTTATTCTGCTATTATCTTGATGTTAGACACTCTGTTACGAACAAAAATAGCTAATGTAAAATAATTAAAGGAGTGCCCTTTAGAGATTGGTGGGTTTCACTTATTATTGGTTCTCTATGTATTAGAGATGACAGGCTATGAAGTCATTCTTTGAAAGGACTGGTTAGTTCCCTTCTAGGCATTTATCGATTGCTATCATTGTAGGGTGAGTTTAACATCACCATAGGGCAGATCATTTCTTCAAAAGGTTTACTAGGATGTCCAAGCGAGCAGAGAAGGACATGGGCAACATGGGTTGGGAGGAGTTACAACCCAGATTTCTAGTCATTATCTGGATGACCAGGGGACTTAACAGATGGACTTTCCTCTATTGGTGGATCATATCAGCGACATATTTCAAAGGTATTTTCAGTTTTTCCTCAAGATTGAGAGGTGGAATTTTTTATTGATCTTGTTATTGTAGTGGAAATAGTGTCTATTCCACCTTATAGGATGTCTACACCAGTGTTTCAGGAGCTCAATAAGCATTTGGAGGAGTTGTAGGCAAAGGGTTTCATCTGACCCAATACATCTCCTTAGGGTTCTTCTATCCGGTTTGCGAGGAAGGTATGTGACACCCTTATACTTTTTTTGTATTATCAAAAGTTAAACCAATTGATGGCCAAGAACTAATATCCCTTACCGAGGATGGATGATCTCTTTTATCAACTTTGAGGATCCAGGGTGTTCTCGAAGATTGAATTGAGATCTAGTTACCATAAGCTATGTGTTAGACCATCATATGTACCTCTTACAACATTTTAGAGTAGGTAGGGTCTATAAAAGTATGTGGTTATGTCGTTAGGTCTCACAAATGCGCCATTAGTTTTTATGGCACTAACGAACCTTGTTTTCCATTCATACATAGATTCTTTCATGGTAGTCTTTGTGGATGATATTTGGTGTACACTCACGCTCGACACGACCATTCCACACTTCTTGAGAACGTTTTGAGTAAATTGGGAGAGTATTAGTTATTTTCTAAGCTCTCAAAATTCCACTTTTAATGGACCAGATTCACTACTTTGGTCATGTTATCTCAGAGGAAGAAGTATCAGTAGAATCAGAGAAAGTGAGAGTTACAGTTTACTGGGAGCATCCAATGAATGTCTTTTAAGTAGGATGTTTTCTAGGGATGGATGGTTTCTATATACATTTTATACAAGACTTTTCATGGTTATAAGTGACATTGACGAGCCTAACTAATAAGGGAGTGAAGTACATGTGGTCATGTTATTGTGAGTTAGCCTTTGAGGAGCTGAATGGGAGGTTGACTTCATCACTGAAACTAGTTCTGCTGGAGATGGGAAAGGGTTATACTATTTACTGTGATGCATCAGGTATCGGGCTGGGAGGATTTCTTATACAAGGAAAAGTAGTTGTTGCGTACGGGTCTAAGAAGTTGAGGCAACATGAGAGGAACTACCAGATGCACAATCTCGAGCTGCATACAATCGTTCATGTATTATACTATTGGAGACATTATCTTCTTGGAGAGAATTTTAATTTTTTCAATGACCACAAGATTCTTAGCTATATCATCACTCAGCATGATATGAATTTGAGACAACAAAGGTGGGTTGAGTACCTTCAGTTCTTTGACTTTGTGATTGCCTACATGCCTAGGAAGGGCATCGTTGTGGATGATGCGTTGAGTATGAGGAATCAGATACTGACATTTCAGGAGGCTATCAATGAGTTGAAGATTAATGCTCTATTCATTTAGATGCATCTAGAGTTGCCTCACAGACATGGTTAGACCATTCTATATTTTGTACATGTTAAAATGACTCTACTTTTTCTAGTGCATATGATGTAGCTATCAGTTTTAGAAGGCCTGGTCTTTTGTGAATGTGTGTCAGGAGAGGACCCAATTCATGGATGGACCACAGGAAATGTTGTGATCAGGTGTCAACATGGGCACATATGGGTGCCAGTGCACATACATGAGGAGATGATGCAAGTCAATCATTCCTCAGTTTGGGAAGTTCATCCTGGCATCACTATGATGTACCATGATCTACACTATCTATATTTGTGGCCATGTATGAAGATGGATGTTTCTAGTTTTTTAATGCAGTGTTCCACCTGCCATCAGGTGAAGGCATAGCCTCATCGACCAACATGGATTTTTATAGAAGTTACCCATTCCTGAGAGGAAGTAGAATGATGTTGAGATGGATTTCATAATAGTTTTATCGAGGTCTCTTTGAGGGAATGATGCAATGTGGGTTTTCATTGATAGACTCACAAAGGTTTCTCGTTTTTGGCGATCAAGAAGATCTTCAGTGCTGATTTGTTGTGATGGTTTTATATCTGATATATTGTACATTTACATGGAGTTCCAGATTCCATTTTTTTGATAGAGATTATCGTCTTACTTCTTAGGTCTAGCAGGGATTACAGAAGGCTTTGGGTTACCAGGTACTTCTAATTACAACATAGCATCCCCCGACAGATGTCTAGTCTGAGCGTATAATTCAGGTTCTTGAGGAAATGCTTCTAGAATGCATCCTCGATTTTGGAGGTTCGTGGGAGAAGTACATATATCTTGTCGAGTTTGAATACATTAATCATTTTCAAAAAACTATTCAGATGGAACCTTATGAGGCATTGTATGGTAGGCCATACCGATCACCCTTATGCTAGCAGGAGGTAGGAGAGGCAGTTATGCTAGGACGTCATCTTGTCCAGAAGACCAAAGAGGAGATATAGTTGATTTGAAAGAGGATTTCTTCTTCCCAGTCTCATCATAAGTCTTATATTGGTCAACGGAGATGATCTCTTGAGATTGAGGTTTGGGATTAGGTTTTCTTACATGTCACGCTGAGGTTGGGACACATGAGGATTTGGAGGCAGGGTAAGCTTTCACCAAGGTACGTCAGGCCGTTTGAGGTGTTGGAGAGAGTCAGCCTGGTTTCCTATCAGTTTCAGTTACATAAGCGATTCTCGTCTATGAATGAAAAATTCCACATTTCTCACCTTTGAAATTACATCTCAAACCCATATCATGTTTTTTCAACCCAAGGATGTTGAGTTAGAGGTGTAAGCCTCTTTTGAGGATCATCCTATCCAGATTGTGTGTTGAAGTACGAGATTTATCTGTGGCCAGTCTATTTCTGTGGTATAAGTGTTATGGCGGCACTGGCGAGTATAAGATGAGACCTAAGAGAGGTAGGTCGACGTACCATCAATGTGGCCAGAGCATTTTTAGGATTTTTCTTCTATACAGACTCGCTAGTGAAATACATGGACAAATTTCTTTAAAGGGGACGTTTTTTAGAACCCATATCTTCTTTTCAGGTATGTTTTTATCTTTTTTCTGATGTTTTTGTGAAAAAGATTTGTTTCCAGAAATTTTTTAAGTACACTCCATGTACTTATATGTGCACATCGTGTACTATTTTGTGGCATGTAGCTGTGTGATTTCCATGTAACAGTCGAGCACACAGCTGTGTGTGGTGACCTGGAGACCACCTTATACAGGGGTTGGTAAGGTAAATTACACGCCATGTACTTTCTTGTTTTCCTTAAATGGATCGAGGTCATGTCTAATTGGAAAAAGTGTCTTCTTCTTCAACTTCTTCAACAAAGAGTGTCTCTACGACAATGATCCTTCCAAAAGCCCCTGATTGAGTATCTGTTCTCTAAATCGAACTTCGTCTGTTGCATTGGAATCACATCCATGAGATTTGTCTTCTTCTTGAACCTCATTTCCTAATTTCTCTTCTCTCTTGAGTTATCCTCGGCTGAACGTTTTTTATTATTTTATAAATATACCATATTCTAGGATGTTATATAGGCCGATGCTGGAGTATATCGATTATAAAACGCTAAGGTGTGTGGTTTGGGCCTTTCCCTAGATAGTCATTGAGTTATATATGAAAATGTTCCCAATACCCTTGATTGGGGTATTGTGTGTTTACGGTTTTAACCCTGTTATTTCCTGATATGATTTATATACTTATGTAGAGGTCAATTGAATGTGAATAGTGTTGATTTCTAGGCTATGGATGTCTTTCCCATTATTGTATTATTTAGGACCATTTGGTCTTTTTATCCTGGTAGGATTCTTTCTTTCCATTCCTATTGTTGATAAGATGGAGTGATATTATTTATATGACATGTTTTTTTGCTGTAGACTATTTAGCCATGTAGTTCTTGAGCTATACTTTGGCCATTATATATTGATGTGCTCGATTGCCTTACACAGTTCCATGAGAACCTGGTGTAGTAGACCGTAGCAGGAATGTACATTGAGGACTTCTCAAGAGTGTTCGTTTACTATTATGATGTGATACAATGGAGGGAATGGACATAATTTTTTCAATAGAGTGTATGTAGTTCCATGATGTGGGCCACAGAGGGAAATGGATGTTGAGTGCTTCTCCAAAGAACCTTTTAGTTACCAATATGAGACTATGGGGGGAATTCATGGTGAGTGCTTCCTCAGAGAGTCTGTGCAAAATCCGAACCAGGGGGGTTAGACTATGTGTACTTACCAAAGAGTTACATATGTTTGTTTTCGTTGGACTAGAGGGGTTTGGCTGTGAGTACTTCACAGAGTGTTCCCTGCTTATTATTTAGCTACTTACTTGATATCTGATAATTTTATACATTTGAAACTGTAGTATTTTTTACTTTTGAGTACCTCCTTATTTACTGATTCATTTTGATTATAGCCTATCATATATATTCACTGAATATTAGGAAAAAATATTTCGGTGGTTACCTATTGGGATTTAGTATCACACCCTATTTGGGTCATGCTTTTGGGCCGAAATAGATTATATTGATGGTTGTATAGATTAGGGAAATAACCCTTCTACTTCAGGTACTTGATTTTTGTGGAGCTAGGGAGAATTGCACCAAGATGAGGCTTGCGATGTTGTGGATAATTTTATTTTTTTCTATTGTATTTTGGTTTTGTATTGTATTCCCACATTGTGACTTGTTTGGCTGATTTCCGAGACCTAGGTATCATGCATCATATATATATATATATATATATGTGTGTGTGTGTGTGTGTGTGTGTGTGTGTGTTCTCCAGGTGTTTATTAATTCTGATGTTTACCTATTTCATGATTTAATACTTCCTCTATTGCTCTCTGTTTTACTTCCTCTGTGTTTCTCTAACAATGAGTGCATAGTTTCCCCACTATCACACCCAAGGCCCTCGCTGCTAGTAGGATACCTATGGGGTTTGGGGAAATATTCTTGAGGCCATGTGACCAACTGGGTACGGGGCACCTTAGGGACGCTTTCGGATCCAAGACGTTACACAAATTTATGAACCCAAGGATTTCAACTTTCTTTGATCAAGAATGAAAACATAATTTTTAACTCTAATCACCTATTCCCAAACAAAGCTACATATCTATAAAATAATAATGACATAACCATGATAATAAATGTAAAAACAATAAAATAAGAAAATTAATGATCAACTACCAAATAATTGAAATAAAAAACTAGAGGAAACAAGATTTACTAAAAACGAAACCACAAGAGAAAGACAAAATATTCACTAGAGATCACCATAGATTAAACACGTGAAGTAACAGATCAATCCCTACCAAAAGAAATTTGGAATATTATTAGATAACTCACATTAAGAACTGTGTTTTGTAGAAAATAATAGGATTCAATCAAATTTTAGGGTGAATGATTCTTTATAGGCATTCATCTAGATATTCTATTATTGTTTTAATAGGTCATTCATTCATAAAATGCCTTAAGTTTTCAACCTATTGAAATAACATCATTTAGATCCACCCATCATTGAATTATTTATGTTATGAACATTCAATAACAATTTTAGGTTTTCATAAATAGATTAATTGGGTATATAACCAAATTTATTCTCAATGTGAATAAACAATACACATCAGGATTCACCCACTGTAAACTTCTCTACCAAACCTATGTATTAATATTCATACTATATATATAACAATATTTATGTAAACTATAGTTGATGAAGGAACTTTTTTTTCTCATATATTTCAACCCCCATATGTTACTAAACATACAATAGGATTCCTCCAAGTTCCAAAGACCTTAGGAACATGTTAATGAATGGTATAGAAGGATCCAAACCATTACATTTTATGGGGGTGTTTTCTGTAGGTGAGGATATAATATCATAGTTTTTCAAATAATCCCTTTAAACATTATCAAAATTTATGAGTTAATTCATTGTCATAAAATATTTTATCCATCATTTATGTAAAATTGAGAACATTTATGGCTTAGTTTGATCACCACTGTTGATTTCATTTAAACAATTAAATTATGATTAAAATTTTAAATTTTTTAACAATAATTTCATTTGTTGTTGTATTTAGAAAGAAAATGTCAAATTGAGTAAAAAAATTATTTCCATAAATATAATGGGATTAGGTTATTTTTCCCCCACAATTTCTTATATGTTTAGCAATAGAGAATTTTTTTATTGAATTATTAATAAACAATAATTGTTTATAAATTTTTTAAAATTATCTAAAAAATTATGATTACTATATTTTGTAGTGTGAAGTATTATGTCAAGGAATATATAATATAGAAGGAGCAGTCACTAGAGATCAAGAATTCAGAATTGATAGATTTGTAAAGAATAAATATAGGGATTTATATATATAGGTCCTTTACATATACATAATATTCATTTTATGAATGTTAATAATAATTTAATAGATATATATATAAAATTCATGTACCACATTCCATTCTATGAGAATATTTAAATAAATTCAGATACAAAAATGTTTTAGGACTATTTCAGGAAATTTCACAGATATATTTTTTGGAAATTTTGGAAAGAAAATCATAAACATTTTTTGTATTTGAACCATTCCACCAAAAATTATTAGATGAAAATATCTTAAGGATATGAATCTATAATTGTTTCATATTTGTGAATAAATTATATAAATATTATCATAACATTATTATGATATCTATTAATTTTTAAAAACCCAAAGACATAATTTTATGAAAGTAATCAAAAATATAGAATAAAGGGATCACAATTCACATCCAATAGAATTTTGTGAGAAACGATGATGTTTAATGGTGTAAAACCATTTATAGTAAAATATTTTAATGAAAATGTCCAAGGTGATCTAAGAGACTTGATGAAGGGGATATATGCTTTTACACTCTCCAATCAAATGATTAAATGGATGATAAAATGAAAAATCAGTCATAGATAATGAGATAATAATGTATATTCAGTATATAACACATGAATTTGTTGGTTTTTTGATAATATAATCATATTTCCCTCAGAAATGTTATAATTTTGTCAACCATTAATAGTGATAGAACTTCATCAAACTAATTGAATAGTGTACCCTATGCCATGCATCATATGACTGAAATAGAATGTGTCTTATTTCCATGAATCACTCATCCATCTAATCTTGAGATCACATAGATATATCAAAATTTGGTTCTTGCCATGTAAATTGGTAAATATAGCATATGGTACATTTTTTTATCATTTGATTCAATTTCCCTTAGTTATCTAGTATGGTTCCATATTAGTTATTCCTAAAGTACATATAATGGGTACCATGTTACTCTCCTAGGAAACAACTCATGATGCACAATAGGGAATGTCTTGTTATGTATTTGGGAATAAATTTTTTTATTAGACTCATAATGACATTTTGGGAGTAATGAACAAAAATTAGTGTCAATTTGTGTTTAATGTGTTAAAATAAATTTTGTAATATGTTATTTTTTATAAAATTATAATTATAAGTATAATATTAATCTAATTTAAAAAATCAATGTATTGGCATTATTTAGGACCTCATAACTCTTGATATATTTTTTTCAAGATGAAATAACATAGTGAAATACAATTTTATAATTTATAAAATTTTGTAAAATGGTTTTTTAAAATAAAATTATTATTTAATTAATAATACTAAAAATATGGTTGGTGTATTATATGAAATGTTTTTAAAAGTGTAATACCTTAGAGAGGGACAACTCCACGATTTTTGGATTGAGGAGTTACATAATCATAGTTAGGATTTTATATATGTCGATGGATACCTACTCTCCCCAATGGTAAAATATGTTATCTTGGGGAGAATATAACCACATATTAGTGTAAAAATGAATATAAATGTCCAGAAAATACATAATAAAAAAATTTAATATTTAAAATATATAGATACACATGATTATTGAAAAAACTGGTAAATGTATTTTAATAAAAACATTAATTAATTGTAACAAAATGATCACGAGGCCTAATGTCATTTGCATTATAGTATCAAAATAAATCAAAGTGAGACTTAATAAAATTAATTATTTTACTACAAATAATGACCTCCCAATAAAATTTTGTGATCCTAATAAATCAAGGAATAACCTTGGGAAGTTTATAGAAAAATGTTGTGAGAAAAAAATCACAATATGTGAAAATGCATGATAAAAAAACATAACATGCTAGTCATTGGAAAAATGAAATCTTAAAAGAGACTGAACATGAGTAAACACATGGGAGAGTAATGTATATAACAAAATACTATAGGATATTAGAATCATAAGAAACGTGGAAGAAATATATAACATGATATAAACATCATTCAATGGTAACTACCTAGACAATATCACACAATAGACAATGTCCCATACATGATTATGTTTACTCATTAATTATTTAAATCACATCACATGAGACTAAAACATCAAAAAATACATGGGATAACTATATAGAATCACCCATTATTACATGTTAATGATTATGTGTTCTTAAAAATTAAATCATTTATATGTAATAGACAAAAAAATTTCCCACGAAATGAAATGAGTTGCAAAATATTATCTCATATAATAATCAAAAGATTTTGAAAACTGAAAGAGTTTGAGTAATGAAAATGTGGCATGTATTACCCCCATTAATGTAATGGATATTATTATTAGAATATATGTAATGGAAACATTTACATAATTTAGAAACAGGCTATAAAATCAATGGTTTCTTTTGTAAAAAATGGCCTTAACATATTACATGAAACATTTTATGAGAAAAAAATATTTTCACTTTGGAATCACATATTCAAAATCTAAATATATGGAAAATATTTTGATAAAATTTATATATGAAGATCAATCAAAACATATATAAATATTTTAAAAAGTGTTAGGTGGTCATGATGTTGGGTAATTCTGAACATGTCGTATATGTTTAAAGAATCCTTCATTTCACATTGATATAAAAATGTTAAAAATTAACTTGTTTCGATACTGACATGAATATTCCTTTAAAATAATTTGAAAAAAAAATTTGGATTGTTTTTTAATAAAAAATTTTGGATTGTTAAAAATTTTCTTGAAGATTATTTATGAATACATGGATATAGAATGAAAATGATTTTCTACTAATGTAATAAATGAAGTCAACATTTTCATAAAAAATATTTCACAATCATTCTCAGTATAAATATGATTAGAATGGTACAATATAATGAAAATTTCATGATTAACCAGAATATAGTAAAATGAAATGGATTTATTATACAATGGTCAAATAATTTCCTAGAGTTTAAATTATTCCATAAAAATCATGATGAAAATATGATTGAAATAGAAACTATTAAAATTTGGTACCACCTGAATCATAAACACCATGAATGTTGTAAAATAATTATAACCTAAAATATCATTATGTATAAAGAATTATTGATATAATTGTTAAGGTTTAATTATATGTACCATATATAATAAATTCCCTATATAATGTACCCTTTTCATCAAAGATATATTTCTTGAGAAAAAACCAAAAACTATAATCTAGATATTGTCATGTATATATTTAATCTTTTGTATTGTAAAAATATAAAAAATATATTTTTTCTTAATAAAAATAAAATCATTTATCTATGTATAATTTTCCTATTTACATCATTTATTATGATAACATGTTTAATTACATAATTAGTTATTTCCATGTTGGGTGTTTTATGGACTCTTAGTTCATAATACCAAAATAGTATAGTTGTATTGATCATGGTCAAATGGGTAATTGATTCATTATCCATAGAATAGTAATAATTAAATAACTTAATTTTTTATATATAAATAATAATTTTAAAACAAAAAAAATTATAAAAAATAAACAATGTTATAATTATGGATATTGTAGATTATAAGTACACAAGACCTTCAGGCCACATGAATACTGATTTACTAGTCAGTCTATAAGGGACAAGGCTTCAGATTAGGATTCAGGGAAGGCACATTTACTAGAGCAGAGATAACCAGAATTGCAATAATGTGAGGGTATAGATATTTCATCGGTACCAGGACTATGTAGCATTTCATAGGATAGCTATCTTACTATCCATGAAAATTTGGAGTTCTAATATAAGAACTTATACTGGGGAGGAGCAGTTCCAAGTTGTCTTGTCTCAGTGATTCTCTCTAAGACCTATGATTCATGTAATTGTCTCTAGGACTTCATTACATTTAAGGGTTCCAAATCACACATTAATTGGTGTATAATCCAAAATAATAACAAATAAAGGCCTTTGGTACATTCCATCATATGATGCAATAATAAAAAACTTACACCACACTTCATGAGGTGGTATGCCACCATATAAAAAAAAATTCATTTTTCAATTCATGGAAATATAATATGGTATATGAGTTGTTAATTTTATTTAATGAATATTGTTTCATTAATATCATATATAATCATTAAAACCATTAAAATTTATATAAATGGATACAATGACTGAAAAAAATTACTATAGATCATGTATTGGTAGACAGCAATACACTCAAAATATGGATTCATTTCCCTTTTGATCAAAGTGTGGACTGATTTATGTTATTAAATTAATATAATAAATTATTTTTATATTCATGTTAATTATTTTTTACATCACAATTGTTGAAACTGATTTTAATGATCTTGATGATATAATAAAACATAGATGCTCAATGAATAATGATACAACATCTTCGAAGTGCCTTTTTAGGATCATACCTAAGGCCTCTGTAAAATTTCTTTATGTAAAATTATAGTTCAATGTGACATGGTATTCTATTTAAGTATAGTATTTGGACCATTATGTTCTAACCTGATGGGTATTGGTAGTGTGTAAAGGAGAGAATAGGGGTTCCATTTTATAATATAGGAAGAGTTGTGTTTTGGTAAATACCCAAAACTATTCATAATTATAAGTCAGTCTCAATAAAAGATAAAAAATAAAAAAATTTGTATTTTAGGAGATTTAATATTTTGAAGAACATATATCATTCAATGAAGTCATTTTTTAATTATTCTATCCTTTTTTACTTCTTATTTTACTCAATTTAATAGTTCATTTTTTTCACCACAATAATTACTTTTATACTATTCTTACTAGTCTTCATAAAATAAAATTAATATTACCTTATTATTTAAAATAAATTATGATGATTCAAAATATTTTAACCAATTTATTAAATTTAATTCACATAATTGGAATAATTTAAATTAAAATAAAACATTCAATCTTCAAGAAAAATGTTTTCTAAATATACCGTTTCAATGAAAATACGATATTATATTAAAAATTAATAGAAAAAAAAATTATATGAATTTTCAATATAAATATATGTAATAAATAAATTAAATTTTAATAATTTCTCATCATGGGGTTTTTAAATTAATAAAAAATTAAAAACATAATTCACTTTAAAATTGTTTTCAGAGAAAATGGTCTTTAAAGACTATAAATAAACTCGTGCTAGAATATAGTATAAATACTATTTAAATGTAATTAATTATATTATATATAATAAAACAAATGATATTTTATTTTTTAATTAAATAAATAATATAATGGTAATTTTAAATTACTTTACTTGTTAAATTAAACGAAAGGTTTACCAAAATCATTATTTTATAGTATTAACTAAATAATATATATTTTCCAAAAAATTCAAAACATTAACCGTATTATTATATATATATATGCTAATTTAGAATTTTTGTAATTTATATATTACCATTTCAAAGTGACCAAAAAATTAATTATTGTTTTCTCTCATAAGAGGAAATAAAATTCAATATTTAAATAAATATTTTTATTAGAAATTGTATTCTTTTTTCATTATAGATTAAAATAACATTTATTTTGAGTATAAAATTTATATTAATTTCATAAAATATGTAATAAAATTAATTCCCACCCATGTTATGGTTATGTTATAATCTAAATTTTTAAATAAATTATTTATACTAATATTGTGTTGGTCTATTTTGTATAACTGTTGGGTACTTTATAAAATAACAAATATATTTCTCTTTAAAAATATAATGGAGTTAAATTATACCCCATTAAATAATTTTTTTCATCATAATTTTAATTTTTATTAGTAATAAATTTATTTAATATTTAAAATTCCCTTTGTGGGAAACCAATATAAAAAAAGTGTTAATAACCCATCATCTTAATATAGGGAAGATGAATAAAAAGGTTAGCTGGAATAAACGATGATTACTATTCCACGTAACAGAGCAATGTTATGAATGGAAAATATGGACTAAGAATAAAATCATAAATAATTAGGGATAGTGATAGAGATCATTGTTCACAATAATTTGAATGGTCTTGATAATGATAACAAACATAAACAGTAAATCTAGTATAAATTAGTAGACCATTAATGCATTGGATGTGAAAGTAATGTGATAAATATTTTGTTGTAAGGTCTTTATCATAGAGATATAGAATAATTTTACTAACATGATATAGAATTCAAACAATATATATATATCATATCTTTTTAATTCATAACAAACATTCATCCCTTGTTTTTTCATTGTTTAGTATCTTGTTAACCTATGACACTAAGGAATAAATGTCCAATTTTAAATTTTTTTCCAATGAACTGAAAAAATAGTTTATAAATCATTTGACCCCTAAAAATAATAACTTAATTCCTCCAAAGAATTCTAAAATAAAATTTATTTGCATAAAAAAGCTAATAACCAAAATTAATATGAATATATTAATCTCTAAAATTCATCAATAAAAATAAAATGATTAATATAGATAATCCCATAACCCAAATAACCTATATAACCTTAAAATGAAGGATGTTTTCTATGTAAAAATATTTCTTATACCCTTCAACATTAATATCCAAACAAATAATATAACTATAACTAAATAATAATTTACGTTAAAACAAATGATTGTGTATATATATTAACCAAATAAAACAATCCATAAAATATTATTAATCACCTATATTCTATATTAATTCAAAAGGATTTTGTAATATAATATAACTACAAAAAATAACATAAACTTCATCCAAATATTAATAAATATGATAATATTGTCATACATAATGGTAAATTTTATGTTATAGGGGAAGGTTTCATGTCATTATCACCCTCCAATTATTAGTTCTATACTAATGGAATATCCATATACAGTGATTTCTTTCTCAGTATCCAAGTTTTAATTTTTATAATAATATGTTAAAATAATTATGATGACATACCCAAAAATAATATGAATATAATTAAAAAAACATTAGACATAAAATTATTATTTTCTGTAAATACCCAGAAATCCCGTGGATTTTTTTCATAAATACATGGGAATTTTACGAGTCCGCAGTTTCTGAAAGCGCCTGATTCTTGGGCCTGGTGTACTGGGAATTTATTTCTGAAGTTTTGTTCAGGTACGTTCAGTAAACATATGTGGGGGATTTAATATCTTTTGAACCTATGATCGGAATTAAAATCTGAGGACACCGATGAACTCATAGCACCAGTATTCAATTAGGGATAACATTACCGCATTTGCGCTTTATATAGAGCAGAAATAAATTTTTTAGGTTTTCTTAATAAATTTAAAAAAATGTGACTAACCGATTCTTATGTATGTTGTGGTTTAATCCTCCTAGGGGAAGTTAGAGGTGGGGCCCAACCCCACATAACCTCCTCTGGGAGGATATTATGTTGTGGGGACTACACAAGCTCAACCCCCTTAATCCCCCTTAACCCTCTTTAACCATTGGAATTTTCATAACTTGTGGAAACTCTTCACTTTCCACCTTTCCTATTAATGTTCTAACTCACTCTCTCAATTAATTAACTAAACATGAAATTAATTAATTGGATATTCGAATTAGAATTAATTTGAATTCATTATGTGAGAATAATATTATGTGTTATATTTTTATTGTTGGGGTTGACATATTTTTCCATTGTTGGGGGAATTGGTGGAGCTTTAGGAGAAATCTTGGAAGAACGATATCCTCACGACGAAGAACGTCGGTCTCCACCGAAGAATGATGGCGGTGTCTCCTTCCTTTCCACCCGAAGAAGGGAAGGGAAGAATTTCCACCCACGAAGTACACCGAGGGTGTCTACTCGACTCATCTTCACCGATCTCTGATTCCTCGAACATTGAAGGAACGACGTCTGTTTTCCACAACGTTCGTCTTCCGGGATTCAACAACATTCAATGAAAAAATACGAGGTAGGGGGAAATTGGATTATTTTTATGTACGAGAGAGGGGGTCATGTTCCATATCATGGGGTAGTCGCAGCACGTGCCCTGAGGATGGGTCGTGACAAATTGGTATCAGAGGAGTTGGTTCTACCACAAAACATGGACTCTGATTCTTTTAACGACAATTATGTTTAGTGTTTTGGGTGTGGTTATCAGTTTAGGGAAACATGTGTTGGTGTGGATACTGACGTATCCTAACACTAGGACACTAACTTCTGATTATTGACTCAGTGCACGAAAAAATTGATTACATGTGAGTTATGTTTGAAAAATATTTCAATTGGATTATTTTTATGTACGAGTTTTACTCTCCTTTCCTCATCGTGTGTAGTGCTCTTGATGTCAAATGTTAACAACGTAACGAGGATGGTTCGGACCACAAAAACATTTTCTAAACATTCCAACATTTTTGTTATTATTATCTTTGTGTTGATGATGGAGGTAGACCCGGTAGGGTGCGGTGCCATCATAACATGCCGGAGGATGGGGGCCGCGGCCATGCATGCCACGGCGGACGGAAGAGGCGGTGGCTCCGGAAACCGGAGGAGGCGGCGACAATGGCAACCGCACACCGGCAGCCAAGAGGGAGTGGCGGCCGATTGGGCCACCCGATCCGTGGGATAACCGGCCAGCCGATCTGGCCGGCCTGCTAGAAGATCACGGTTCACAGGGCACCACGTGGAGGAAAACGGGGCCCGCGTCTGCGGGCCGCTCGGCTGGGCGAACTGGCTGGCCGTGTGCTGGACAGGTTGGAGAACAATGGAAAACATATGCGGGTCTCTTGTACTAGGACAAACCGATAGGCTATGACCGGCTGGGCAGAGGAGGGGGTAGGGCCACTAGTCGAACAGGACCGGTCGGCAGAGTGACCCAGACCGGCCCGCTGGGTGAACAGGACCGACCCGCTGGGTGAATCAGACTGTCCCGCCGGGCCGGCCACTAGGGTGAACAGGATTGGCCCACCGGGCGCACCAGATCGGCCCGCCGCACAGCCCCTGTCCACAAGTAGCCCACGCCCCACTGGGCTGGGCTGACCCCCAGCCAGGTCGGAACCGCCGAACCGGGTCGGGCCGCCCCACTAGCCCACTAGGCTTGACGGGTCAGGCCCGTCTTCGCTTAAATGTGAATAACTCCTAGACCGTGCATCTGAATGATACACAATATATGGAACTAGGACCCCCATTACAAGGAAATACTTTTGGGATAATATAAGTGAGTTTTAGAAAATTTTGGAAAATGGATGGGTTTAGATCGAGCATGAATCCAACCGTGCCCCTAGAACGGAAATGCCAATAACTCTCAGACCAGACGTCCGATTGACGCGCCGTCTGTCGCGATGAGTTCATTTTGATGAGATGGAACTTTGGGATACATGAAATCTGGACATTGTGATTGTGGATTTATCGACTCTTGGATCGAGGAGCGGACCCTCCTTGAATCGAGCTTGCTGTGTGCGGGAACCCTAGGGCTGGCTACGACTGAGATGTATTCAATACCGGAATCTTCCATGGGTTTGAAAATGATGAATAATATACTCAGATACTCCATGGGTCTGACAATTATGACTTCTATTCCTGTATCATATGTGTATCTGACAGAATAGATGGTCCTATTTCCTATGTGGGTCTGACAGCTTAGCTAGTCCTGTATCATGTGTGGGTCCGACAGCTCAGATGAATTATAGCTGGTCCTGTATCCCGTGTGGGTCTGACAACGTAGATGAATCAGTTACTACATCTGATAATCTCTATCTCTCTACAAAAGATGTATACATGTGTGAGATGAGTCATGCATTTCAACCACTATCATCATGGTGATTGACTTTCCAGCCATTGTGGAATGGTTGGTGCTTGGGCTTCAGATTTTGTGTCGATCTATGATGGATAAATTAGGTATATGTATGTGAATATACCTAATTAGGGTTGGTTGATACATCATTATTGTTTCATTATTTTTTGGATTATACTTTGTGGTTTCTGGGAGACCTTCAGGTGACTCGGGGTGCCCTACTGAGTATTGTTATACTCACCCCTACACAGGCTTCTCTCGCACCTTGTTGTCTTCTATGTAGACGATGGACAATAGTGATTGAGGCAGATGGTGAGGGATGAGAGGATTCGTGGAGATCGACTATATGTGATGTACTACATTGATGAGTTTTTCGGTTTCTGTACCTACCTTTCAGGTAGGAATCCCCGGTGGACGATCCAGGAGTTTTTTTCCATTTTTACTTGTACCAGTTGTTCAGTTGGTTTTGTATACTAGCCCAATTACTTTCAGCACACCTTAAATTTCTATTTTAGTACATGATACCTCTACTGCTTGTGTTCGGACTATTTGTCTTACAATTTTAAAGGCAATGTCTTCCCTTTTTATCAAGGATTCGCCTTTGGTGCTATTCACCAGCTCCTTGCCTATGGAAGGCGGGGTTGGGGTATTTATGACACGGGCCCCAAGGACGGGTCATGAGAAATTAGTATTCGAGGAGCTGGCCGAGCATCGGGTGGGGGATGAAGTTTCATGGCTCTACCACATCCACCACCAGGAGTTCCACCCCGATCACAGGGAGCTGGCAGATAGAGGCGGGCTTAACTTCAGGCAGTCGAGGCCTACGACCACGACGCACCTGAGATGATTCGTAATACTATCTATGTCTACTCCACCCTTGTTGTAGTACTTATAGACACAGGTTTGAGTCATTATTTTATTTACACTTCCCTCCATTGGATCTCAGAGATTCCGATGGAGCCATTGGCTCGATCTTTACAGCTAGAGACTCTTACGAGAGCAGACTCGATGATTACGCACTAGTGCCGGTAGTGCGAGCTTACTAAAGGAGGTGAGAGCTTCTACTGGGATCTCCTCATAGCTGCGTCAAGGCCTTACAACTTCATCTTGAGTATGGACTGGTTATCCACAGTTCATGCTATGATTGACTGTATTAGGAGCAATGTGTGGTGTATCCGCACATATGGGATAATGTTCACCTTCAACAGTGAGAAGGGAGCCTTTGCAGTGAATGATGGACTTACACAGAGGAGGGGATAACCGATCATACATCAGTTGGCTAGTCTCATCCTCGAAGCGGTTGATGTGCGGAGTCTGAGTTTTCTTGTTTTGGTGGATCAGTACACGGATGTTTTCCCTAATGACATTCCAGGACTACCTCCTCGTATAGAGGTAGACTTCTACATTGACATGTACCCCAGGACAACACCGATATCTACTCCAGCATATTGGATGGCTCCCGCCAAGCTTCGTGAGCTACGTGTATAGCTTGAGAATTTCCAGGGGAATGGATTTATCCGACCCAATGTTTCACCCTGGGCATCCCTGATGTTGTTCGTTATGAAGGTGTATGGGAGGTTGTGACTGTGTGTCGACTACCATCTCCTGAATAAGGTGACGGTGAAGAAAAAGTACACACTCTTGAGTATGTACGACCTCTTTAATCAGATCAAGGGAGCACGATGGTTCTCAAAGATAGACCTTAGGTCAGGCTATCACCTACTCAAATTTCGATACTAGGATGTGCATAAGATGGCCTTCAGGTGTTGGTATGGCCACTACAAGTTCTTAGTTTTTCCCTTTGGCATTACCAACGCTCCAGTAGTGTTCATGAGTCTCATGAAGATTATTTTCCTGCTATACCTAGATCACTTTGTCGTATTCTTCATCGATGAAATACTAATCTACAAGACTACTGAGGAGGGGCATCCCTACCATTTTTGGGTAGTAGTAGACGCACTCTAAGAGAACCATCATTATGGTATTCTCTCGAAGTTCCAGTTCTAGATTTGAGAGGTTAATTTCTTGGTACATTTTATCTCGGAGGCAGGAGTTTCATTAGATCCAGTGAAGATCGAGGAAGTAATTTCTTGGGAACCACCCAAGAGTATGATGGAGGTACCAAGATTTCTGGGATTGGCTGGGTAATATCGGAGATATGTGCCGTATTTCTCCGGAGTTGCAGCAACGCTATCAGCATTGATGATGAAGGGGAAACCCATCGTGTGGTTAGAGAGATTCCAGAAGAGCTTTCAGGAATTTAGGAATAAGTTGACTAGTGCACCCATCTTGAGGCTACCATAGGAGGGAGTTTGGTACATAGTTTATTGCAACGCATCAGGGACCATACATGGGTGTGTTCTGATGTAGGAGCGAGCAGTGATCACTTATGGTTCATGGAAATTGAGACAGCATGAGAAGAACTACGCTACCCATGACATGGATTTAGCAGCAGTGGTCTTCACCTTGAAGATATGGAAGTACAATATAATGGGAGAGAATTTTACAGTCTAATTTGATCACCAGAGTCTCAGGTACATCTTATCGTAGATGGACCTTAACCTGAGACCGTGATGATGGATCGATTTCCTCAAGTTCTATGACTTCAAGATAGTCTGTACTCTTTGGAAGGGGTATGTTGTAGCATATTATCTCAGTAGGAGATCAGGCATTTAGCTTCTAGGATAGACGAAAGAGCAGCTGGCCACATTGCAAATATCCTTTGTGGATAGAGATTAAGCAACCTTTATGCAGTCTCTCACAGTCACTCCTCAACTTCCTTAATGAGTCAGGGAGGCACAATTTGGGGATGATGAATGTGAGATGTGAAGTGTTCAGATATCCCCAAGGTAGGATGTTTATGTGTTTTCTGAAGGTGGGGAACACGTCATCCTCTTCAGAGGACGTACCATGGTGCGAGTTTCACTACAGGAGGAGGTGTTGAGGGATTTCCACAATTCCCTTCCCGTGGTACATCCAGGAGGGATGAAGATATATTCGGACCTCAGACGACAACATTGGTGGTCGGGTATGAAGAAGTTGGTAGCCAATATTGTCTATCGATTCCTCACTTTTCATCAAGTGAAGGTGGAGCACTAGGTTCCAGTAGGCTTGGTTCAGCCCTTAGTAGTCCCACAGTGGAAGTGGGACAAGATATCCATGGATTTCATGATGGGACTTCCACGTACATCCAGAGGACATGACTCTATCTGGGTGATCATAGACTAAATCACCAAGTCTGACCAATTCATACCGATCATATAGCAGTGATTAGTAGAGAGCCTAGTATGCATCTACGTACAAGAGATCATATGGATTCATGGTGTTCCATCGACATTCTTCTCCGACCGAGATGCCCATTTAACTGCCCGGCTATAGAAGGGGTTCCTGGAGGTTTTCAGGACACAACTTTTCTTGAGCACTGCCTTCCATCCACACACGGAAGGCCAGACTGAGAGTACCATTTAGACATTTGAGGACAACCTCCGTTCATGCGTCCTTGACTTTGGTCACAACTGGGAGGATCACATCCCCTCGGTAGAGTTTATGTATAACAACAACTACCACTCTACCATTTAGATGGCACCTTACGAGGCACTATATGGCCAACCTTACAGATCATCTCTGTACTGAATTGACCCAGGGGAGTTAGTACTTGAGGAACCAGAGATGATACACGATATGATGGAGAAGGTGTAGATCATCTAGGAGCAGATGAAGACAACACAGAGTAGACAGAAGTCCAATGCTGATAGGATACAAAGACAACTGGAGTTCGAGGATGGCGACCACATCTTTCTATTTGCCTCACCTCAATGAAGTCTATAGAGATTTGTCCAAGGTGGAAAGTAGTCTCTGTGATTCATCAAACCTTTCAAGGTCCTCATCATGGTATGTGAGGTGGCTTACTACTTGGCTCTTCCACCATAGTTGCATCGGGTGCACAACGTCTTCCACGCATCTCAGCTGAGGAGATATGTGCATGACCCGTCCCACATCAAAGACCACAGGGAGCTGGACATCGATGACGGGAATACATTCATGGAGGTTCCAGTAGAGATTGAGGATCGACATGAGTGGGTCCTGCGTGGATGGTTGATTCCTCTGGTGCGCGTTCACTGGTAGCACATGAACCTCCAGGAGAGCACAAGGGAGCAGGAGGCTCAGATAGGTTCTTAGTACCCCCATTTGTTCCAATTGTGTGTGTAGTAGCTTACGGGGACGTAGATCCCTGAGGTGCAGAGAATATAAAGTCCCAAAAATCCTATTGAAATTTTTTTTTCTTAAATACCTGGGATTTTTTTGAGTCCGCAGTTTTTAACGGCGCCTGATTCTGTGGCTCAGTATGCCCGGAATCAATTTCTGATGTATTGTTTGGGTAAGTTCAGTAAATATACATGCGATATTTTATATCTTTCGAACCAGTGCACAAAATTGAAATACAAGGACATGGATGAATTCACAGCACCGATATTCTTTTAATGAGACCTTTACAGTAGTTGTGTTTTATAAAGAGAGAAAGTTAATTTTTGAGGTTTTCTAAATAAATTAAATAAAAATATGACTAAGATATGTTTATATAAGTTTTCGTTTAATCCTCCAAGGTAAACATAGAGGTGACGCCCACCCCCACATAACCTCCCATTGGAGGATATTATGTGGTGGTGCCCACACAAACTCAACCCACTTAAACCCCCTTAACCCAATTTAACTCTTGAAATTCCCATAACTTTTGGAAACTCTTCACTTTCTACCTTACCTCTTAATGTGCCAACTCACTCTCTCAATTAATTAACTATACTTGAAATTAATTAATTGTATCATCCAATTTGGATTAATTTGAATTCATTATGTGATCATTATAATATGTGTTATGTTATTATGGTTGGGGTTGGCATGTTTTTACGTTGTTTGGATAATTGGTCGAGCTTTGGGAGAACTCTGGGAGGAAAGATATCATCTCGATGAAGAACACCTATCTCCATAGAAGAATGATGTCGTGGTCCTCTTCCTTTCCACCTAGAGAAAGGAAGGGAAGCACCTCCGCCCACGAAGTACACCAACGGTGTTGACTCGACTCATCATCACCGATCTCTACCTCCTCCGATGTTGACTGAAAGAAATCCATTTTTCGTGACATTCATCTTCCATGATTTGACAACATTTAACAACAAAATACGAGGTAGGGGAAATTGGATTATTTTTATGTATGAGTTACAGTCTCCTTTCCTCATTTTGTGTTGTTCTCTTGATGCCAAATTTTATCCATATAACGTGGAGGGTTCGGACTGCACGAACACGGTCCGACCCTTCCCCCCCTTTTGTTGGTGTTATCGTTGTATTGATGATGGAGGAAGAGCCAGTAGGGCGCGGTGTCATCGCACTGCGCCGGAGGAAGGGGTCGTGGCCATGTGGGCTGCAGAAGATATAAGAGGTGGCGACATCAGCAACCAGATGTGGAGGTGGAGGAGGTAGCGATGATTATATGCTGGCTGTGTTGAGGGACTGGCGGCTGCTCGGGGCACCCGGTCCGCGGGACGACCGGCCGGCTAATCCGGTCGGCCCACAGGAAGAACGCCGCACACAAGGCGCAGCGTGGAGGAGGATGCGGGCTGCGTCCACGGGCTGCTCGACTAGGTGAACCGGCCGACCGCGTGCCGACCGGGATGGAGAACCACAACACTCATAGACACTATGTGAGGAGAACTGCGGCCCTCGTCCATGGGCAGCAGGCGCGGGGTCGAACAGGCCGTCCAGGAAGAGGAGGAGGCGGCACCGCTTGGCGCCACCGGGCGAACCGGACCGGCCCGCAGCACGGACTGGGTCTGTCGGTCGGTCGCTCCCCACCGGTCCGGGCCGACCCCCAGGTGGGTCGGACCCGCCGAACTGGGTCAGGCTGTCATGCCAGCCCATGGGGGGTGGGCTTGACGGGTCGGGCCTGTCTTCGCTTAAATGCGAATAACTCCTAGACCGCACATCCGAAGGACATGCTGTTTGTGGCACTATGACCCCCAGATGAGGTGGTCCTTTTGGGATACTCTAAGTGAGTTTTGGAAAAATTTGTAAAATAGTTTGGTTTGGATCGATCGAAAATCCAACCAGGACCCTTGAACAGAAATGCCAATAACTCTAAGACCAGGTGTCTGATTGATGCGTTGTTTGTCGCGATGAGTTCCTTTTGATGAGATGAAACTTTGAGATACATCAACTAAGGTCTTTGGGAAAGTTCATGTATCAAATCTTGGCTCAAGGAGATGACCATCCCAGAATCAAGCTTGATGTGTGTGGGAACCCTAATGCTGGCTGTGACGGAGATTACTTCTATACCGGAATCCTCTTTGGGTTCAACAATGATGTCTACTATACCGGGATCCTCTGTGGGTTCAATATTTATGACTTCTGTTCCTGTATCCTATGTGGGTCTAACAGAATAGCTGGTCATGTATCCTGTGTGGGTTCAATAGCTTAGCTGGTCCTATATCCTATGTGTGTCTGACAGCTTAGAAGAATTATAGCTCGTCCTATATCCTGTGTGGGTCCAACAACTTAGATGAGATAGATGGTCCTGTATCCTATGTTGGTCTGACAGTTTAGCTGGTCCTGTATCCTGTGTGGGATTGATAGCATTGTAGAATCAGTGACTACATCTGATCATCTCTATCTCTCAGAAAAAGATGTATACCTGTGTGACCTGGGTCATGTCTTTCAACCATTATCATCATGGTGAATGACTTTGCTTCTTTTGTGGGATGGTTTGTGCTTGGGCTCGAGAGTTGGATCAAGACTATGATTGATAACTTAGGTATATATATGGGAATATACCTATGTAGGGTTTGTTGATACTTCATGATTTTATCTTTCTTCTGGGGCTTATCCTTCATGGATTCTGGGAGACCTTCAGGGTTCTCGGGGTCCCATACTGAGTATTGTTATACTCACGCCTTCATAGGGTTCGCCCGCACCTTGTTGGGTTCTGTGCAGATGACGAACAACAATGATCGAGGCTGAGGGTGATGGACGAGAGGATGCTCAGATCTAGACTAAATAAAATGTACCACAGGGATAAGTTGATTGAGTTCTGTACCTACCCTTCAGGTAGGATTCCCTGGTGGATGATCCAATAGTTGATTTTCCTTTATTTGTACCTGTTGTTCAGTTGGGTTTGTATACAAGCCAACATACTTTCAGCACGCCTTAATTTTCTATTTTATTACATATTTCCTCTATTGCTTATGTTCGAACTATGGGTGTTGTAGGTTTAAAGGTAATGCCATCCCTTTTTATCAGGGACTCGCCTTTGGTGCTAGTCGCCAGCCCCTGGCATATAGATGGTGGGTTTGGTGGTAGTCACGGCACGGGCCCCGAGGATTTGTCATGACATTTTACCTCAAAATTCTCATATACAACATATTTTGTAAAAATGTCAAATAATTTTAATTGAGTATAATTACCAAAAAATCAAGTAAGTAACAAAAATTACCATTTAATCACTCATGTGACATTATAGAAAATATATCATTACACTTAAACAACAATTTTAGTCAATTATTATGATTCAAAATATTATTATATATCATTAAACAAATATATAGTCGAATTATAGTTATAAGTTTTCCAATGTCCTTAATTAAATTAAATATTAAAATAAATCACAAATTCTAAAATCAAAACAATAAAAGTATTCCACTCATATTATTTTAATAAAATATGATCTTTTTAAATAATCCATTGATTATGGACCAGACTCAGATAATTAATATGATTCATATATCTATTATATTTTATTGTTATTGGCTTCTGGGGATGATCTTTACCTCCATGAATCTTTATGACTGGAATATCCATTTCACATTAGTTAATAAATGCTTTGTTCCTTTATTACCATCACACTAAAAATCATCTTGTTTATTTAAGACGTTTTCCATGGTTCCCCTTAATAAATTCCTGACATGTATGTAATTGTATTGGATTATCTTTAACATTATTACCACATGAATTTCCATGAGACTCAATCCTTATATTATTTAAGGTTAATTAATATTTAAATTTGTTCCTGATGTTAAAAATAATTTTATATAACAAAATTTTTTATGATAAAATCTTTCTAACTATAAATCCCATTAGGTTCAGATTTTCATTATTAATTTCAACATATTTCCTATAACATTGCTTTTCAGAGTGATTAATCTTATTTACCACCATTAACTAAATGAAGGAAATCATGTTGATAATACTTTAACTTTTAAATTTAATAATGGTAAACATAAAAATATAATAGTAATATAATAAGAATAATAATAATATATAGGATTATGAGTATATAGGTTTCAATTAATGTTATCCATGATTGTTTTTCTTTATTTTTCATCAATCTAATCAAAATTTCTTGTATCCCTCAAATGGGTTCATAATGAATTTGGGAATTTATATATATTACTTAATGGAAGTGAAAAACAAGGTGTTGAGAAAGGAAAATTGTACTACTCTAAGTGATGATTTCTTCCATCTAAATGTTTAATTTTTAGAACTATTACCCCAACTTAAAACTTTTTTAGAGCCACATCTTATCTTATTACAAAAACATGGATGAAATTACTCAGAATCCACTCCCTCTATCCAGTAATAATATTCCATAATATTTTCCTATACATTGGACTATCATTATACTAATAAATATGGTTCTAACTTAATTTTACTCTTCTTCATTTCCAATGGTTAATTAAAATTTTCTCAAAAACCAACAGTAGGGACCCAATAATTTTACATAAATTAGTACATTGTTTTTTAGATAAAAATTACATAATTGCAGGACAATGATAGTGACACCATGTGTCTTTCGAATACTCAATTTATAATACATCAATGTTAGACTAAAAAATTATTTATTTTATTCTCCCACATAACAGCTCGAAATTCTGGAGTATGTATGATGTATTTGATAATGTGTATGACATACGAAAAAAATCTAATAAGGGAATATAATAACCTGATACTTTCAAATATATTTACTATTTTAAATTGATTTGATATATTTTATATTTATTTATGACATGAGACACCACGTCCAAAAAGGGAATATATTAACACAATTTACTAAAATATTAAATAAATATTATATATTATATACCTTATAATTCACACAATACCAATTTATCTTGCATCACACTCAAAAGAGTCTATCCTTGATAGCCTAGATTGCACAGAAGACATAGTATCACTAAATAACAATGTATTATTAAAATATTATTACTTAATATAATAATATATAAACTGACCATAATATATATTATTGACTAGCTAATGAAAGAATATATTTTACCTAACTAATTAATTGGTTTCAAATTAATTATTAATGAGTATAAGAACTAATTTAATATAAAGAGAATATTTTTATAGAAAACTATTTTATGCTAAGAAAACTATTTTAACATGATATATTAAATTAAATACAATTAGTTAGTGATATTAATGTATCATATATCAATATATTATATTTGATATAATATTTTTATATTAGTCCAATATATTTTTTTAGCATAAGATAAGAAAGAACCCAAAATTATTAAAAGAAGTATATTTTATGGAATTTTTAACACTTTTCAATGGAACCCCCTTTTAAATACAATTTTTGACAACTTTGGAGATTTAAAATATAAATATAAACTTCTTATTTGTATTATAAATATTAAAATTATATTATGGATAATATTTGGTATTTTTATGTGAAGATTCATTTTTTAATGAATGGTGAAAAATACTTAATTATAGTTCCAAAATGTTTTTTCAAATAATAGAATTATAATTATAAATTGTGTTTTATTATTATTTTATACAATAATTAAATCATATTATTCTCATTTAATACAATTTATGTCATATTATTCAATTTCAATTTAAAATTTATTATAAAAACATAGCTATCTTTTGGACATTTTAACATTATAGACCTGTATCGTCATCCCACCTGCATGGTGAATTTTTAATTAATTTATGCCACTAATGTGATTGTAATATATAATAATTTATTAAATATTTAGATTAATTATAATATATTATTTTAAATATGAAAAACTATTTTTTTGGACAAAAAATATTGGTAAATGTTAATAAAATTAATTAAAATTAATAAATAAAAATTAAGCATAATAAAGAACTAAACATTTATCATCATCAGGGCCCAAATGACCTATTTTTTCAAAATCCCATTAATGGAAATTATTCTTCCTTGAACCTATCATTACTTATTTTTGTTGGTTTAATGATTTTTAGGAAAAAACATGGGTACACCTAACTTCTTTCTAAAATACTAAGTGTGTCCTTTTCCTCTGTTATAAAAGGAAACCACCCCTCATGATTCCCTACACATCTACAAACACATATGTTTAAATAATATATTCCTATATATCTTATAAAAATCCCAACCCTAAACCTATACTGCTCTTTTTGTTCTTAAATCCTTCCAAAGAATCCTTTTGTTACAAACCAAATGTAGGTAAAGAATTAAGAGGTAACGTCATATCCCAAAACTTTAAATTTTATTTCCTTTATCCAATACCTAAAATATATTTATTTAATGATTATATAAAAATGTATCCTAATTATAGTAGGGTTTTTAATGGTCTCATTATATTCAAATAGACACCAACATCTAATAGGTAACAAACATACTATTTTTGTGTACATCAAAAGACTCACTCATAAAATGATGATTGTTCATTTTTCCCTTACCACCTCTCATAGTGAAAATTATTATAGAACAATATTTATATATGATATATACAATGTTTTAATTTTTTATGCTTATTTAATCATTTTATTACAAATATCTTTAATAAATTCAAATTTGAGTAAATGCGATTACATCATTTGGGGATGTGTGGACTACATCCCCATTGAAGTGTTTTGATTCTTGCACACTATACATGGAACATAGTAAGGATAAAATTAATAAACATATATTAAATATATTAAATAATTATGTAACTTTAATCATAATTAAAATAAGTACCATTTACATTCATTCCACTAAGAATGTTAATGACATGGTTGTAGCATTCATGCGTACTTACGACCTACTCTCTCTATGAATAGTGAATTCCATTTACTATCTAAAAATATTATATTTTATTATAAATACATATATAGTGGATATATATGATTTTTACATCATGGTATACATTATTTACATGAGGTAACCATGTTATATTTAATAATAACAACAAATAAAAAGTTAAAACATACATGAAAAACAAGGCAATTATCATCTGAAATAGTTAAAATAATGAAAGGTTGTTAACAATTTGGTGATGAGATATTATAAGAATAAGATATGTGATATTAGAAATATGATTATGTTTCATTTATTAGTTAGGAACATATTTTAAACAAATATATATGATGATAAACACCACACAATTAAAATAAAGGATTAATTAAGCGATTCTTCTCTGTTTACATTTAATTGAGATTATTTTGAAATTATAGGACAATTAAATTTTATTTTTGTGTATATAATATATTTTTATGTTATATAATTAATAAAATTATTCTCATGATATTATAAGTTTCATTTAAGGTCATACCTTTATGGAGATTATTATAAATCTTTCAATGTGGTAAGGTAAACATTAGAATGTTTAATGATTACTCTCTTCAAGCTTGATCATAATGATTATCATTGTAATCTCACGTCATTTTTTGATTTTTATCCTTATCATGAAAAAATATGTTTATTTGGATCAATTTTCATTGGAAATTTTCATTAATATCCATATTATTATATAATGTATATTAGTATTTTTTAAAACAATATTCCACATTTCATAAAGTGTCTACTTTTACAGTTATTTGATTATTTTGGGGAAATATTTGTAATTATGTACTCTTTAATAAAAATAGATATTTTGTAAGGAATATTTTCTAATGATAAAACTAATTATTTTATATGAAGAATGATTTCGAAATTAATTAATGTGTGGATCCAGGACATTATATATCTCCTCAATTCATCAAGAGTTTCACAAGAGATGATTAAGTTGTACAAATTGAAGAGGTTTATACCAATATTTTATTTTTTTAGTGGATGGATCTTGTTAGTATAGGACCTAATGTGCCTAATACATGATGAAAAATAATTAATCATTTCATTTATAGATACATTTTTATTATCCATCCATGACTTTTAGTAATGATATATCTATGTTTAAATTTAATTATTAGTTCATTGATTAAATGATTTGTTTTTATTTTTATTACCATTCCATATTTATTTCTACTGTTCTAGTTATTTAATGGCTTCTGTATTAAATTTATTTCCTCTCTGTGTTGATTTATTCTCCATAATGCATTATTGATTCTTCTTTTCTTACCCTTATTGAGTATTTGAACTCATTTTTATTTTATTTTATTTCTATAATTAATGATGAATAAATATTTGAATAAGATTTCAGGGATGCAGTTTGTTTAATTTTTAATTTATAATGTTTTTTAATTTCTATTTCCCAATTCATTATGGGTATCATGTTTGAAATATGGATTTCCGAGGCAGAAAAACTGATTAGTCCCTTGTGATTTAATTCCTTGTAATCAAGAAAATGTAATAAGATAATGCACCAGATCTAGGCTTCTAAGGTTGGGTTGTTATAGTTGGTATCAAAAGAAGATTATAATAAAACAGGAAAATTATAATTAAAAAATATAGATTATGGAGAACAAAAATAAGATAAAAATGGATGATATTTCTATAAGAACATACTATAAATTTTTTAGATGGATATTAGGTGGGTATTCCTAGAAATATATCCCTATCAGGATAATAAAGGACGAAGCGATTTGGGTGTATATGTACCTAGGAATAATAACTATGAAAATGTGTTTTGAGCATGTCTCGGGTAACCTGGTACACAAAAAGTTTCCTTACCATGAAACTGTTTCAAAAATCCTTGGGGATATGCTTAAGATTTTTTACATTTTCATTACATACCATTATGAATAATTTTAAAGTAATGATTTCCCTAGTGTAAAAAATATTTATAATTCTAGGATTTATGGCACTTAAATTTATGATATATGTTATACCATATTTAAAATTATACATGATGACATTATGAACAATTCCAATATTTTTTTTTCAGAATAAATAAATTTATATTAATTGTGAAGATCAAGAGTAAAAAGATCAAGCATCCAAGATGGGAAAAAATCAAGACAATTTTAGTTTTCTCCATAAGAATAATGAGAATCTAGATGATTTGTTACTTCATTTACCTCCCTTTGGATGAATGGAAAGGGCAAAACTACAATGTTGTGGCTAAGAGATAGGATTTTACTGATGAGGAAACCATAGTATTGGAAGCCTAAATTCAATGTGTGGATAGAGTTGATTATGTTGAGGAAATAAATTACATTATATATGGATCTCCATCTGGAAATTTTTTCAATGGTCAGACCAGTAATGAAAACATGGGCATTAGGAATAGTGGGACCCCAGAAGTAGTGGATTGAATTTTGTCTCATCATGATGATTGTGCCACCATTGTCACAGACTGACAGTCTGATTCAAACAATTCCACTTTTGGTTAATAAAATATGTCAAAATTGATCATAATTATTCTTTCATGAGGTGGATTCTGTCTAGATATAGTAGATCCCAAAGTAGCAAAGATGTTCTGTTCAGGGTCTCAGTGCCACCCATCAATCTAGGATGTTTCACGTTTAATCCAAAAACCAAAATGTTTTGAGGTGTGATTGAAGTTGAAGTATTTTCATCTATCCAATAAAGTCCAATCCACAAAATAATTATCTAAAACCATTTCAACAGTGAATGTGGTTGACCAGATCATCATCAGTGAGGGGGGATCTGGTTCCATTTCTAATTGAAGTCCCAAAAAAGATCACCAAGTAGACCAGACCTCCAAAACCCCTGGAAAATGATATTTTCATGCATATGTGATTCTTTATCATATGAGAAATGAGGATAGATCTGGTTTTCCATATAATATCTTTGAGAATGGATGTTCGATGTATGGAGGATAAAAGAACATATATTCCACCATATGTATCAGATATTTTTGGTGATGTCCAAGCACCAAAAAATACTCTACAATCCATCTCTACCATTAATACGAGTGTTAAGATCTAGTATGTACCTTGGTTCACTTTATATCATCATGACACATCATCTCTTTTGAAGAGACATCACTTCCCCGCATTTGTCACCTAGGGAATTATAAGGTTAATCCTTCTATCACTATAGAGAACCAAGCGTGACGTACATGGAAATTATATTACTTTTGTGGAATACTTGATACATGACAAAAACAAACACCCAAGGACCATAATAGTTTAGTGTTTTTGGAAATTCAGAACAAAATATCTTAATCATGGTGAAGGATCTTCAATATCTCCCATAATGTTTGTCCCCTTTTGTTTTCTTACATAAAAGTGTTCCTTATATCCTAGGGAAAAGAAATCATATAATGGGTGAGCTCAAATGCTCAATATGGGTAAGCGTGGAGAAAATAAAACAAACCATATATATTTTAACTTAAAAACATGTACATGAATGTTAAGCATCAAACTATTGATCAATGACACAAAACATGGAAGTACGTAAGGAATAGATAATAATGGAACATCAATCATGATAAAATAGCATGGGAATAAAATACGTAATTATGGAAAACCATTAAGGAGATGATATTATTTCCAAAGTAGCCAAGGCATTGCTGCCAAGACTATCATAGTGGACAATGTCTATTACTTAACTGGGTATACTTTCCGTTATATCCATATATTTCTGAACCCGATTTTCTTTCCGTTCTAGCCATGTCTGTCTCATGAGATATAAATCTTTACCCAATTTAGGGGAGGGAAATATTGGTCCCACCCATCTCATATTTAAATCATTCTTATGTGTTCCACAAAAAATTCACAAATCATTCATCATAACCCAAAGAATAAAATGGGTTTCATAAACATCATACCATCATAACATTATCCCTATAAAAAAATGGATATCATTTCAGCATAATAAAAATAAATCCATGTAAAAATAGATACATTATACTGGATAAATAATCATACTAAATAATTTCATCTTATATGGGAAATAGTTTTTATAACATACATGAAATGATTTCTTGATGAAAATATCCTTTTTTCTTCAAAATAATTTAATTTCACAAAAATCCATGTAATTTTAAAAGAAAAGGATTTTGTTGAAAATAATCATGAAATATTGTGGAGGAAGCTTCATGAAAAAATTTTTGTTATGAAATCAAAAAAAAATATGATCATGCTATATAAGATAAAAAAATATTCTCCTCGTACATTTTCAAGAAAAGACAAAAAGTACCTCGTATGGTAATAAAAGATTCCTTCCATACCATGTGGTAAAATTCATAAAAGGGTAAGAATGAAATTAAACATATATGGAATAATAGTAATCATTTTATGGAATCCTTTTGATAAAACATAGATATAGATGATAAACATAACCCGTTTAAATACTTACGAATAAACAATCTCGGATAAGAAAGAGATTGGATTAATTATCCCTTACCTTAGGTCTAATTACTTCCGTACGTTTATGATACTCTTGTATTGTGGGTTTAAACATATTATTAAATTTTAATAGAACCATAATAATATTTATGATATCATATATGAATTACTAATGACTTTATATTAACTGTTCATTTGTCAATTCTAGGTTAAAGCAGCGTTTTGGGAAAAATTGTTTCATTTATCGTACGTGTTTTGACTTGTAATTATTCCTATGATTACTTAGAAAATGATTAATTACTTCCAGATTGTAAAACATGATATATATATATATATATATTTATTCATGATATAACAGATCGATAAATTGAATTGAATACACCATTCATGAAGATAGTAAGCCGTACGTACTCATGAACAATGTTTTCCTTTCCTTAATGACTTGAATGGAAGTACGAAGTTATCATATATATATATATGCAAATAAAGTAGCATTATTATACCATATATTTCATTATTATTTAATATATATACCTTATACTCATTCTTGAATGGTTAATATGAAGAATGAATTGTATCGCGTCCTGGAGACGGTAATCCGTACGTATGCACGAGCGATGATATCATTCCCATAATTATTGAATACTATTGGAGTGGATGATATAATATCTCATAATTAGATTAATGTTATAATAATAATATATTTTTATTATTTACACCATTATATCCATCCATGTAAGGTGGTGGTGGAAAACAGATTACACCATGATGTGGAGATGGTATTCTGTACGTAAGCACGCGCGGTAATTTCGTTTTTCGTAAGATGGATAGAAGGTAAAATAGGGTTGTTTCATATTTATAATAACATATATGTATATTACTGATACTGATTTTATTACATTATATTGAAACAAATAAAAAATAGGATGCGGAAGGAGATATAAATTTGAAAGAATTGTAATGGATATTACCTCTTCTTCGATGCGCCTCTTCTAAACCTCCTCTTTGGGCACTATAGTAGGCCTTTGAAGAAGATAAGTACAACTATTTTGTTTCTATGGAAGTGTAGAAGATAAATTAACAGGTTTTGGCTGATCATGAAGGCTCAAAATGAAGTGAAGAGAAGAGGGAGGAGGTTCCCTTTTATAAGGGAGGAGAAGGGCACTTTTGGAAACCTCCACAATATTTGTTTATAATAAATCCAAACCCCACATAAAAACATCCAAAATGACTAAAATACAAAGATGAGTTGAGATAGGGTTTTAATCTCATCAACCAAAAAAATTTATACATTTTGGGAATTTATGTTAAACCTTATCAACTTGATTTGTCCTTATTTAGTCTATTTAATCTTAATTGTGGTAATAATATTATAAATTTTAAATTGTTATAAAAAATTACATCTATTTTTTTTATTTTCTATAATTGGAGACTTTATGAAATTTTGGACCATATAAATTTCAATTTATCGTTTACAAATATTTTTGTGATTTTTAACCAATTTAATAATATGTTATTTTTATAAAGTAACAATAGTGTCAATTTTTACACTATTCAGTTATTTGAATTTAAATAAAATCCAAATAAAGGATATATTCGAAAAAAAATTAAATAGATTCATAAAATGTCATACATATCTAGAAAATTCGTGGATCACATTAAATAGTTCATATAATATATATTTTATTATGTTTAAAACCATTTATTTTATATTTAAATCAATAAAATAATTTTTACATAACTATTGTGTCACCATTAATGATAATTATATAATCCCTAAAAATTATAAATAAATTTACATGAATAATATAATTTTATTATCTTTCTAGAGACTATTTATGTTCTACGTTTTATGAAGATTATCACTAAATTAATTTTATTATACTTATAAGATATAAGATAGTGACATGATGTCACATTCATTGGTTTTAATAATAATTACATTATTTTCACTGTCAAATGTCTATGAAATGAATCTATTCCGACCCTTAGGTGATATGGGTTGACTTTTATTCATCAAATAGAATTTTATCAGGTGTTTGGGTAATCTTATAATCGTATTTTTACCCTTAATTACCTGATTTACCTTTAACTGTAGAAAATAAAATTTACCATAGTTACTATTCATAATGTTTAAAAAAAGTATCATATTAACCTAATTTAGACATAATGATTCTAAATAGGGATCCCATTTTTCCAAATTGGAAACATAGAAGTTGTAGTATTTAATTTAAAATTAATTCTGCTGTTGAGAAAATGGGTTTTAAAAGTTAAAAGATTGCAAAAGATTGAATTTTTTTATCTATTAATTCAATTTAAAATTAATGATAATAACATTAATTATATTAGATGGTAAAATATAGTCTATTTATACTTTAAAACCATTCAATATTTTAATTTAACTATATAAATTATCCTGATCAAAAAAGTATTTGTAATTAAAATCTAGTGTATTTTTACTATTTATCAAAATATGAATGTTAACAGAAAAATATTAACAAAATATCCAAAGTATATTTTTCTATAAATATTGCAATTAATACATTTATTTTTCAAAATTGAACTCAAAAACATTTCAAAAACTAGATTTAAAGTGGCTGCGCAATCAAAAGGTGGAAAACTGGATTTTTTAAAAATACTTATTTTACCCGAAAAATTTATTTTGTTCTCATACCATGTTCTAGATAATGTGTAAGATGAATGATAATGTTATAAAATTCAATATTTGGTTAAAAATATTCTTAACAACTCATTCATAATAATATTATAAGAATATATCTTTGTTTGGTTACACTTGGTATTGCGTACAAGACACTCTATCAAGGAAGGTCGCTCTTGAGTGAAAAAAATCCATGAATAGTGTTTGCATATAATAAAAGCTAATATGGTGTTGCATATAGTGCAAGATAATTTTGGTGTAGTGTACAACACAAGTCATCAAATAAATTAAAAAAATATATTTCTCATAAAATCTCAAGGTGTTACATTCAACCACCCATAAAATGAATTTTTCCCTCGAAATTCATCGGGGTTATAAATGGTTTACAACTAAAAAATTTCTTTCATAGAAACACACATTGTAAAAATTAATACTAAAACATAATTTTAAAATCTTATGTATGAAACGTAACGGTTACCCAAATTAACTCATCATTGGGTTTCCACATAGGATATCATAGATGAAAATAATGATATGGAAGAGAAATATAACTATCATGTTCTGATGGAGAGTTGTAGAGAACATGGCTATGAAAAATCCAATAATCACAAAGCCAAAAAAATTTAATGACTTAAGGTACCATATGATTAATTGGATATGAGGGTACTAGGACAAAATTTTTAGTTTTCAAGATCATTTCCCTAAAGTTGAAGAATTATAATTTGAAGAATCATTTACTTGACTTTGTTACAATCTCACCATTGGTCTTTCCTTGAACAATTTCCACTTTATATCTTAAATAAATTCAGTTTGATTTGTCCTTTAAGAAGTGTTAGCAGATCATGTGATAGAATGATTGTTCATTCCATCCATCTAAAACAAAAGGTTAACAAAATTTATTAAATATACATAAATCCATATATGGTGATATTAATCATATATGGCTCTAAAAATGGACGTATACTTCATATATCATACCAAATAATAAAATAAATCTAATTTATACTAACCAGAACATCCTGTAGGCCATTAGTAGGTGATAAAGGCCTCTCGCAGTTCAGTTGTGGATTCGATTCCTTCATCCTTGTCTGACACGACGTGTTGTCGCCCATCCTACATGTTGTACTTTTTATAAAACCATACTATTATAACACTTAAAAAATAGTATAAAAAATTTCTAGACATAAACACCACTATCTAATGTCTAACTTAATCAACACCAATCATTAGGCTTATCCTAAATAATTATGTCCAATCTCATTGTATAATGAAAAAGATTACTAGACAGGTCATATACAAATCATGTGATTACTATCATTTATCCCCCTTATATCATAAGGTATATCTTGTTGGTCATATTCCAAACATGTGAATACCATAATCATTTATTTTATTGATAAAATTAATACCCATTGAACCTTAGTGAAAACATGAATGCTGTCAAAAGATAACTCTTTCCACATACCAAAATCCCAAAATTTCTATGTATTCAAACCATGATGTCACTTTGTCCTTATATCAGTCATGAGCTCATTAATACTATCAAAAATATTATTTTCTCCTTATCCCTTCATTATGCGCTTATCATCTTCTTTACAAAAATATTTCAATCACTTTTCAGGGTTACTAGTACCATAATATTATTGAATACCAATACATAGATACTCAAGTATTCCATAATACTATAAATGAGATTCCATAACACTATTTTGGAATCCCATTACATATACACTTAATCATTTCACCCCTTCATTTTCATATTCAATATCACCAATAGTGATCTCATGTAACATCCCTTTGTCCTTTATCTTAAGAGGTTGTTGATGTTGATCATCATTAACTATTGGATTAGGGAATTGGTCAGCATAATGCCCCATTTCCTTGCACCTGTAGCATTGAATTGTTGGTGGTGTGTTCTATGTAGTATTTTCTCTATTCACATGATTAGATACATTTTTCCTATTACTTCAACACTCAACTGATTGATTACCTTCTTTTCCACACTTAAATCATTTTCTAGTCCCTTTAAGTCGATCTCCACCGTGCTTCTTTCCACACATTGAGAATAATGAAACATTCATCTTCTTTTCACCATTGTTTTGAGATTTTTCATTTAACTCGATCTATCGTTTCTTATCAAAAACATGAGATAGATATGTAACACCAATTTCTTATTCTACCTTGACAGCTCAACACACAATTTATCCGTAGCTACTGAATATCCTTGTAGCTAATTCCCTTCGAAGACTGGGTTTTAAGCGACTGAAAAATCGATCAACTTTACTTTCAGGTTGGATGATAAAGCCAGATGCATACATTGCAAGCCTTGTAAAATCTGCCTCGTATATACCAACAAATTTATCATCCTTTTTCTTAAACTCAAGGAAATAATTTTAAATATTTGTTCGAAGAATACGAGAGAAGTACTTATTAGAAAACTAGTTCTTGAACTCGTCCCATTCCATGGATTCAATCTCATCTTGGGGCCTCGTATTATTAATTAGAGTTTACCGCGGTTCTGATTCACCTTATAAACGGTAAAAAACCAAAATGAATTGTTCATATTCTGACCAACAATGTAATTAAAATATCATTTCAATGGTACAGATCCATTTTTCATTAACAAGTGGACCAGAAGACACACTGAATGAAGGTGGATGTTGCCTTATAAAGGAACCGATAGAATATTATTCCTTTATCTGTGCATTTGGAAGTCCAGAGTGATTCCTAACATGTGTATGTATAGAAATAAGATGTTTGACTCCATTTCCCATAACATTTTCCTATTCAAAAGAACAATAATTGCATTTGCGCAGTGCATTGATCATCAAAACGCTTCCTTCGGGTTCCAGCAATTATCTAAAACCCAAAAAGAATAATGCGAGAGGAAAAAATAATATTAGGAAAAAACATAATCAAGGGAAGTACATTCAATCTATAGAATTTTATGTTTAAACCTAGGTTATTAATGATCGTTATCTTAATTCTTGGATAGTAATCAATACTTTATACATATCCTTATGGACATCCCTAGACATACCTTAGAAATATCTCTAGGGATAACACTAATGTTTTCACATCCTTTTTTCAAAAGGATAAGTAAACCTTTCCTCTAAAACCAACTATAGAGATCCACGCTTGATGTACATGGACATTACATTACTTTTTCCGAATAACTAATACCTAACAAAAATAGACACCCAAGGACTATAATAGTTTATTGTCTTTGTAAGTCAAAAAAATATTCTAATCATGGTGAAATATCATCAACATCTCCCATAAAGATCTTCCCCTTTTGTTTTCTGACCTAAAACCATTCCATATATCATAGGGAAATGAAAAAAATATAAAGGTTGATCTCAAATGATCAGAAAGGTTAAGAATGTAGAATATAAATCAAACCATATATAATTGAACATAAAAACATGAACATAATGTTTTTGCATCAAAATCGTGAGCAATGACATAAAAAATGACAGTACATGAGGCATATATAATAATTGAACATCAATCATGTTAAAATACCATGTTAAAAAAACATTCAATTATGGAAAAAAATTAATCGCATGATATGATTTTTATAGTAGACAAGGCATTGCTGCCAAGACTATTATAGTGGACAAAGTCCATTACTGAACCAGGTTTACTTGCCATTCTGGCCCTGTATTACTGAACCAAATTTTCTTGTCATTCCAGCTATGTCTCTCTCAAGAGATATAAATCTCTACCCAATGCATTGGAGGGAGATATAACTCCCACCCATCTCATATTGAAATAATTATTACATGTGCCACAAAAGAATAATAAATGGTTCATTATAACCCAACAAATAAAATGGGTTTCATAAACATTATCACAGCATAACATAATACATATTAAACAAATGGATATCCTTTCATCATAATAAAAATCAAACAGTTTAAATAATATAGACATTATACTTTAAACACAATCATACAAAATAATGTCATCCTAGATGGGAAATAGGTTTGATAAAACACTTGAAATGATTTCTTGACGAAAATATACTTTCTTCTTCAAAATAATTTTATTTTCACAAAAATCAATGTAATTTTAAAAGAAAAATATTTTTTTGAAAAATATCATGAAATTTTGTAGAGGATTCTTCAAGAATATAAGTCATTCTGGAACCGTAAAAAATCAGTTCTTTCCATATAATAAAAACAACACTCTCCTTGTACTTTTGCTGGAAAAGTCAAAAAGTACCTCATATGGTAAACAGAAGAACGATTCCTTCCATACCTCGTGGTAAATGTCATAAAAGGGTAAGAATGAGTTTAAACATACATATAATAATAGTAAAAATTTTATGAAAATATTTTTAGAAAACATGGACATGGATGACAAACATAACCCTTCTAAATACTTACGAATAAAAAATAATGGATAAGAATGAGATGTGAAGAATTATCCCTTACCTTATTTAAAATTTCTTCTTTTTGTGTCCAAGAATTTTGTATAGTCAGTCTAAATATATTATTAACTTGTAATAGAACCATAATAATATTTATGATATCAAACATGATTCACTTATGACTTTATATTACCCATTCATTTGTCAATTCCATGTTAAAGCAACGTTTTGGGTAAAATCATTTCATTTATCATTTGTGTTTTGAGTGTAATTATTAATCTGATTACATATGTCATGATTAATTACTTATATAATGTAAACCATGATTTATATATATTCAGAATATAAGTGATCGATAAATGGAATGAATTACACCGTTCATGGAGATGGTATACCGTATATACAAATGAACGATGATTTAATTTCCTTATTGACTTGAATGGAAGTAAGTAGATGTCATATATATATATATACATAAATACATTATCATTATTATGTCTTAAATTTAATTATTATTCAATATATATACTTTATAATCATTCTTTAATTGTTAACGTTAATAATGAATCTCATCGCGTCGTGGAGACGGTAATCCGTACGTACTCATGGGCGATTATATCATTCCCATAATTATTTAATTGCATTGGAGTGGATTATAGAATATCTCAGACTTAGTATCATGTTATATTAATCATATATAGTTATTATTTACATCATTATACCCATCCAAGTAAGGTGGTGGGGGAAAACAGATTACACCATGGCGTGGACACGGTATTCCATATGTACACACGCGCAATGATTTCATTTTCCGTAGGATTGGTAGAAGGTGAAATAGGGTTGTATCATATTTATAATAACATATTAGTATAGTATAGATACTTATGCTATTACATTATAATGAAACAAATAAAAAAAGAGCAAGTAGAAGGAGAAATAAATTTGAAAGAATTGGTAAAGGATATTACCTCTTCTTCGACGTGCCTCTTCTAAACATCCTCTTAGGGCACTAATGATGGTATTTGAAGAAGATCAGGACATATCATATGTTTCTAAGGAAGTGGATAATAGAAATGGATAGGTTTTAGGAGATATTTAAGGGTCAAAATGATGTGAATAGAAGAGGGAGGAGGTCCCCTTTCATAAGGGAGGAGAGGATCACTTTTGGAAACATCTAAAATATTAATTTATAATAAACCCAAACCCCTCCTAAAAACATAAAAAATGACTCAAATTCGAATATGATATGTGATAGGGTTGTAATATCATCATAAAATAAAATTTCGACATGTTGGAAATTATTTTAAACCTTATCAACTTGATTTATTATTATTTAATCGATTTAATATTATTTCTGGTAATAATATTATAAATTTTAAATTGATATAAATAATTGATTATGTGTTTTTAATTGTCCATAATTGTATAATTTAAGAAATTTTCAACCATATAAATTTCAATTTTAATTTTTAAATATTTTTCTGATTTTTGAACAATTTAATAATATGTTCTTTTATAATGTAACGATAGTGTCAATTTTAACCTAATTCAATAATTTGAATTTAAATAAAATCCAAACAGAGGATATATTCGTATTTTTTTAAATATATAAATAATATGTCATATTTATCTAAAAAATTCTAGGAGAACCTTAAATAGTTCATATAATATTTATTTTATTTTTTTTTAACCGTTTATTTGGTATACTAATCAATAAAATAATTTTTTCATCACTATTGTGTCACTATTAATTATACATATTTAATCTCTATAAATTATAAATAAATTCACAGATGTAGATAATTTTATATTATTTCTTGAGACTATTTATTTTTGATGTTTTATGAAGTTTAACACTAAATTAAAATTATTACACTTATAAGATATAAGAGAGTGACATGTTGTCACTTTGTTTGTTTTTAATAATAATTACAACATTTTCTTGGTTGAAAGTCCAAGAAATGAATCTATTTAGACCCTCAGTTGATATGAGTTGGCTTATATTCATCCAATTGAATTTTGCAAAGTGTTAGGGTAAATTTATATTCTTATTTTTACCCTTAATTACCCCATTTACCTTTTACTGTAGTAAATAAAATTTAACGTAATTACTATTCATAAGTTCTAAAAATAAAGAGTAGCCTATTAACATAATTTGAAACTACTGATTCCAGATATAGAATACATTTTTCCAAATTCAAAACACAGAAGTTGCATTATTTAATTTAAAGTTAATTCGGATGTGGAGAAAATGGGTTTTAAAGGTTAAAACATTGCAAAAGATTGAAATGTTTTTATCAATGAATTAAATGTAAAATTAATGATAATGATTTGAATTATATTAAATGGTAAAAATATATTATATTTATACATTAAAACCATTAAATATTATATTTTAACCATATAAATTATCTTGATGAAAAAAGTAGATTTTCATTTAAATTTATCCTATTTTTACAATTCATCAAAATATGAAAGTTAACCGAAAAATATTAAAAAATTGTCCAAAGTAAATTTTTATATAATTATTGCAATAAATATTTTTATTTTGTCAAATTTAACTCATAAATGTGTCAAAAACTAGATTCAATGTGGGTGCTCCCTCAAAATGTGGCAAAGCTACATTTTTTGAAAAATAAATATTTTACACAAACAATTTATTTTGTTCTCATAAAAGGTTCTAGATAATGTGCAAGATGAATGATATTGTTATCAAATTAAAAAAAAATTAATACAATTCATAACGACTAGTTCATAATAATATTATAACAATATAATATAGTTTAGTGAAACTCGGTATTGGGTACAACACACGCTATCGAGGAAGGATGCTCTTTGCATGCAACACATTCCAAGAATAGTGTTTGTGTATAATACAAGATAATATGGTGTTGTTTATAGAGGAATGTAATGTTGGTGTATCGTACAACACAAGACATAAAATAAATTAAAAATAATATCTCTCATAAAATCATGGGGTTTTACAATACCTTTTATTAAACAATGAAAAAAAAAATTAACCAAGAACTAGCTGGAACTAGTATGATCAAAAAGATAGTGGATAATAGCCTCCTCAGATCCTTGAAATATTGGGGAATTATCCAACATGATTCCATTGTCAATAACATAAGTATCCCTCCAAATGATAATTTTTGTTCCCTCCCCAATCATCCTTAGAACCCCATTTTCAATTAATTTTCTTGATCCCCAAATAATCCTCTATAAGAAACTGGGGTGGGGGCCCAGAAAGGAGATTCAGATGTCAGTGTGAGTAAAATGTTTTGCACGAAGAATATGTGTACAAAGAGATGAAGGTTGTGTTAGATGGTTCCATCCCTAAATAGCCACCTGTTCATCACTAAACATGCCAATGTCCCAAAAGCCCATACCACCACCATCTTTAGGGTTGTACAGTGATTTACAGGAAATCCAAGGAGTTTTGTTCCTCCCGTTAAAATACCACCACCATAAATTGGAAAAAAGTCAGTGAATATAGTCAACAATCACAGTAGGAATCTTAAATAGTCACATACTATAGCTTGGGAAAAAATTAAATGATTCATCGATGAGTGTTTCTTTCAATAATTTAAAAATTCTCTTCGGAGCCCGATCTAGATTTATTTTCACAATTATGTCCACATTGTATTAGAAAATTTCAATCTTTCACATGCCTACCCTCATTAGAATCCAAAGGAATTTATTATTCCTAACGACCATCTAAATTACTATGGTTTGGAAAATAACCAATATGTTGTTGGGTTGAACACCTAATCAAAAGTGGATCTTTTATTTGGCCTGATTAATATCATGTCCAGATGCCCTATAGTAAAGGAAGACCACATTGAAAATGGAAATGAATCCATCATTTGTGGTTCTTGATAAGAGAAGGAAGCCATCCTAAAATAGAAATGCGAAATAGGATTGATAAAAAAATGTCGATTTTCAATTAATTGAGATTTAATAATCTTCTACAGAAATGAGTGAGTAAAAAACACGAGCCACTAAGATTACGAGAAAGTGGGAGAGGGGGTCTCCCTGTTGAAGACCTCAGGTGGGGGAAAATCCATGACATATTTTTCCATTAAAATTAATCATAGAAGACACTTAAGAAATGTATTTCATGATAATATCAATAAATTTTGAACAAAACTGATTTTGTTCATAACAACCCAGTGGATATTCTATTCCACTCTTTCATACACCTTAGTCATATCTAATTTCGTGGGCATAATTACTCTTTTCACAACCGAGAGTGTTATCATTTAATGAAACTCCTCATGGTCCACAATATAATTATATATGATGATCTCTTTCATAACAAAAGGAAATTAGGTTTTTACAGATACTGGAAGGCAGCCACATACATAGTCAGTTGACAAGAATCATTGAAAAACTTCTAGTATAGGCTGCATAAGATGTTGGTCATGAAGACTAAATCCCCGATAGTCTTATTTATCTATGAAATGAGGGTTATAATGGCCTCATTGATAGGGAAAAAATTGATTTTCCATTCCCAAATATCTATCACAAGAACAAAAATGTCCTGGCATATAACATGCTAGTACACCTTAATGAATTGATCAAGAATTACACTAGGACTTTGAAATTTTTTAGAATGGATTTTCCTTAACACTCATATGATTTCATTATATAAAAATATTTTGTGAGATATTGGATCATTGTTTCATTTATCATAGTTTTAATGCATGGTTACTTCTATGAAATGATGGTGGTTTCCCATACAGTGTAATGATTTTGAAAAAATAGGATATGATATTGTTGATTCCATCAACATTAGATGTATTTCTGACATCAGGATATATGAGTCTATAAATAGTGATTTTTTTGTGCCAATGGAATCCTTATGATTTTTGTAACATGTGTTACTGTCCCCATCATTGAAATGGGCTACAGGCATCCACGTAGCCTATAAAATATCTTCAATTAAGAAGGGCATGTCCAATTCACCTTGGTGGAAGTTAATTCTAGAAAGGGTAACATATGTTGGCGATCTAGATAAAATGGCATAAAGATATCTCTCAATTAAGTCGGTTTTCTTTTTGGGTTAGTGGAACATAGTATTGCTCCATGATCTAAACCTAGTGGCCATATTTTAGAGGATTGAACAATTATTTTACATTCTGACTATCTAGTAGGAGTGGAAAATCTATTTGAATTCATGATCATTTTTCTAGAATATTTTGAATCTAAATGGTTTAAAATTTCAGTGATTATGAATTGTTCTAGATAAATCAATGATGACATGGTTATGGTCTAAAGAATTGTGTTCCATGTGAGCGATATGTAACATTTTTATGATATTAGTCTATTATGTTTAGACAAAAATCTATCCAGAGGCTCAAAAATGCACGTATATTCTTAATACCCATGAAACCAGGTGAAGGGGATACCTATGAATCTGAGGTCCAACAGATTCGCCCTTGAGGTCACATCTCGAAAACCTGGCATCATATCAGTGGAATGTATAATGACCTATATTTTCTCATTCTGACCATTAATCTCATTTAAATAACAAAAAAATAGGATCAGGATAGGAATCCTTTATCACAGTGAGAAAAAAATGATCCCAGGATATCCATTTCTCATTTTGAGATGACCAACCATAGAGACCCACAAAAGACCATGGTAGAGTGCAATCATCATTGACTGATACAGCTTCATGGATTGATGAATATGAGATGATTCTGATGTCATTATTATCATTCTATAAATGATATATCCCCCCCGAGTGCCCTCGGCGGGGGATCAGGAAGCAGCCATACAAGATACATTTTTTGGTGATACCTGTATTGCCCTTGCTTTCTAACATGGTTTATGGATGGAAAACCATATCATGGATATATTTAGAGAAATGGTGCTGGATAATCTGACCTGTACATTGGTTTCTATTCTCATGACAAATATAGCTTAGTTGGATCACTATGATTGATGGTATGGTTTGTTCGAGCCTCCGCCTCTTATAATTTAGGCAGTGTTTCATCATCATTAACATTACACCTTTTGGGATACTTCTCATTTTATTGTCTTTATTCTCAATATCTTGTTGATCGACATGTTTTTGATGATCCCATAACACATCTAAAATCACCACTTTCCTTCCTCTTCCACATATGTGGCATTTTATTTACAGACTCATTGGAAAAGAGAAGGGCATCAACTGGTTGAATAGTTTCAATGATGTGACAAACCCTAGGAGTACTCGTGCTGTCCGGAGGTCTGTGCATTTTTTGGGGCTATGTGGAGGCTAGGTATAATACCCTAAGGTTGGAGGCTTCAGTTCCATGGATATGATCATTATTATTTCAGTGATTTTTGTTTCCACCTATGGGGAATTAGTTAGGGGTTTCTTTGCACCACTCAATTCCTATATGATTCAAAAATCTACCTTGGTGGCAGGAGGTACAAAAAAATTTATTTTACTATATATAGGATATTTTTGGTGCATTGAGGGCCTAGGTAAGTCTATCTCTCTCTTTGATGTTTTTCTTCAAGAATAAATGACTAGTTCATCTTCATCATGTGTATCCATTGATCATACTTCATCACCAGATTAAAAAAATTATTTGAAACTTTATTTGTAAAGTTTATTTTAGAGTATCGAGGAAAAAAAAGATTAATGGAAGAATTTTGTACAAAAATGATATCCAAAATTTCGAACCATGAAGTGTCAAAACGGTACCTCTCAAAAGATTTTTGGAAATTTCAACAAGTACATTGATCCAAACAGATGAACCCTATTAGAAGTTCTTTAATTAGTCCAATTCCATGACTAGCCAATATGATTTCCAATTTCTTGCATCACATTTTATGATCATCCATATAAGGGAATCCTAGTTAATCGTAGGCAGAATGGGGGCATGGAAAAATAGACCAGAGGTAAATATTATCTATTATTTATGTCTTCAGTCATCAGATCAAACAACCACAACCTCCGTAAGATCACTTTTTTAATCATTCATGTTGTAGAATAGGAAGATTATGTGTTCCTCCTCTGACTTCCCTTGTTTCCACCACATCATCTAGGTTCCATATTAATTATAATTTATTCATCAGTGCACCTAGGTTGAAATGTATTCTGAATATAGATTTTCCAATTACTAACAGGGACATTAGTCATGCTAGGAAGTAATCCTTGTCATTATTGGTAATAATTTCCCCTTTTCATTTATCTTTTAATAAAATATTTTTTCACTTACTAACCTGTTCTATCTTCATTGTATGATGGGTACATAAATAAAAATATTGTTGAAGCTACAGAAACCTGTGCCTAACTGGTTCTAGTAGCAAAGAAGATCCAAATCAAACCAGTCATTCCTGAGAAAAACTATTAGGATGGACCTTCACGGGCTTGGACCAACTTCTGTTGAAGCCTACTTTATTGGTACGTGAACCATACGTTTGTGAACCACATCGACTTATATCGAAAATGGGAAAATCCTACATAGTCCATTGATACACATACCGAAAAAGGGAGAACCTTCACAGTCCATAGCTCTGTGTACCGAAAATGGGAGAACCTATGCATTCCACAGCTCCACATACCTATAAAGTTAACTCCAAAATGGAAAAACCATTTTGAAATACTACAACCAGAATTCATCAATTCTACAAGGATGAACTAAAACTCTTATTCATTTGAGGAATCAAACTAAATGAGATTAAATTGAATCCCCAAAGACATAAAACAAGAGGCCAATAATGAATACATAAACAAAAGGACCCAAACAAAATGAAATAAAATGACCCCAATGGTGAAAATATAATGAATTAGTGGAAACGACGCTAATTCCATAAAATCCATATCGAGATCGCACCCAAATATCACATAAGGCTCAATATAGCACAAATTACCAATGGGAAGGAGTAGGTGGAAGAGGGATGTGGTTTGAAACTCATCGTAGTGATGTGGAGGGAGAGCATAGGGAGAAAGAGGGGGGATTTGGTTGATGAGGGAGGGAAAAAAATGGAAAATAGAGGCCATAAGAATTGAATGAGTGGTAGAAAATGGTGAAGTAAATAGAGAGAGATAAAAGGCTGATGAGGAGAGATCTAGTGAGAACTATCATGATGGGGGGAGGACCTCCGAAACCTAGGATACCATAGTATGAACCACTCTCACATTAAGAACACACAAAATTAATCCTTAACAAGGCTAGTATATTTCATTGATTAAAAATATCACCTGGATGAAATATTGGTATCTAGACCCATGGAATATGTATAGGTTTTCAAACTGAGAAAGTCAATGCAGCTGATATTGGATATGAGAATGATTGGAATATATTAAGGAAGATTAATTAGGTGATGAGAAGTAACCATTTCTAATTGAATCAAGAAATTCCATGAAGATAATCTATTATGTTGGATAACATTAGGTTGTAGATTACCCCATCATTTTTGGGGACTAATAATAATATTATTACTGTTCAAGGGATTAAGTCTATGGAGAAGATATTGATGGACATGGAATGTAAAAAAAAGAAAATGTTACTCTTGTTGTATAATGGCTCCAAGGTGATGTTGATCAGTGGGGGTCTATGATCTATAATAAAATTGAGGAAGAAGAAATTGAACTGAGGGAATTGAGAAATTTTATGAATAAATTATTTGAAAAAACATCCTTTATGGTCAAAAAATTGAGACAAAGAGAAATTTTTTTTGATTAATAAAAAATAATGAAGACAGTGTTGAGGATTATGAAACTACCTTTACCTGTTTATCCAGGTATGCTATGTATTATATACTCAACACAAAGTGCAATATAGACCACTTATTTGATGGTCTTAATCAATATCATCTAATACGGTTGGTTTATTTTAATTTCACAACATAAAAAATGATTGTTCATGGGAAATCAAGGAAGGGAAATAATTCTACATGTCCTATCGATTCAAGGGAAACTATGACAACCCCCAATTTATTAAAAACTTAAACATGATTTATTACATAAAACATCACTTGATACAACAAGAAGATCTATAGGTTTAGTGTCTTTGGGGATTAGGATCATTACATAAAAACTTGAATCATGAAATACAACATCTTAATTGAAAACTCATGTTACATGACCACTACATTCCCTCGTAGTTAGCATTGCATGGGATAACCTGAGAACATGCATATGAAAAGGGTGGGCTATAAAGCATAGTAAGTGAGTACACATGGAATAACATTAGGAGTACAATACATGTTATAAAATAGGAATATCAATAGAGGATAAAATAAATATTAACATAAAGGAATGATAAAGCATGATAATCATAACATAGAAATGTGGAAACAACACTTACCATGGAATTAGCATGTGCCAAGGCTCATTACACATAGAGAATCAGTAAATCCTCATTGAACATAAATCACGAGTAAACCCTCATTTTACTTGAAATAGCATGATTCAAAACTCATTTCACATGACGTATCATGATACTATACTTTACCCAATTCATTGGAGCACTATAAGGGGGCACCCTTCTTAAACATTTCATTTCATGCATCAGTGTGCCACATGGATCATAAAACATGGATTCATAAAACATAATAATTTATTCCACGATAAAGTAATGTGGAATTAATACATGAAACTTTGTAATCAATATGTAAAGGTTCATAAATGTGGATACCATTGATGAATAAATGGGCATGGTATCCACTACACAATGGCATTGGCTTAGAAAATTGGTCTGATTTCGGCAGCGTAACAGCGTGAAAAAAGAATTCATAAATATAGTTTATGAGATAGAAAGGGGATCTTAATCATATTTACATGTAATGGACAATACGTAGGTCATATAGATACAAGTCCCAACAATTTTAATGGAATTTATATTCACTATAAAAAATTATTTCATGAATGTAAAAGAAGAGAGATAAGTTTCTTTCAGAATTTTGGCATTGTAACTGGTGTACATGGGAGGCATTTAATGAGAGAGAAATGGGTATCCCATCATTAAAAAAATTATAGGGCAGTACAATGGATGTGTGAAACCATACCCCAAAATTCATAATTGAAATTAAAAGGAAAAACTACTTAAAGAAAAATTGGACAAAAAATGAGAAAGGAAGAAAAACCCTTACTTGGAAGTGTGCTTCCAAAGGCTAGAGAGAGGCTTGTGAGAGGCCTCTTGGGAGCTTGGGGCACCTTGGGAGGATTCTAGAGAGAGTATGGCAGAGTTTGGACTAACTTCAAGGGCATTGAGTGAGGAGGAAGTTGGATCATGGGTGGGTTTATATAGGAAAGGTGAGGGAATTCTTTATTATTTAGGTTTAGGACCCTATATATTAAATTAATCAAACCACAAACCATCCCATGGTTTTTGCCCATGGTTTTTGGAAAAGGGAAGAGGAAGAAAATATTTTATAAGGCCAATGTCCTAAATTCTTAAAATAATAATGTTGCTTATGTGGAGGTGAGTCAAACTCCCAGGGAAATTAATTTTAAAAGGCAAATTGTTGAATATGTCTTGAGTGGTCCATTAATGCTTTGAAAAGTAAGTAAAACAAACTCAAAATCACATTATTTTAATGGGAAAACATATATTGGCCGAAAATAATGATTATAGTATTTTATTACATCACTATTGGGTCATTATGATGTCATAAAACACATTATTATTTAAAAGGTATTTAATTTTTACCCAATAATTTGACTATCTATAAATATTATGAAAAATTAACCATTAGATAATTTTGACCTCCTGATTCCAGAAATAACATTTATTTTATCTAAATAATTTTCTAAATTTGTTAATTTTCTCTTTTAAAATAAAAACTGACATTTATTGAAAAATCACAGGTTTTGATAGAAATGGATTTCAAACATTAATAAAAAATTTAATTGCATTCATAATATTATAAGATCATTTATATTTAATAAAAAATAATTTAATAATAATAATATTATTTTATTAAAATATTATTTAATTCATAAATCCCTTAATTTAATAAAATAGATTTCTTAATTAAATAATAACTAAAAACACCATTTTTACTTTACAAACTATTTACAATGTATCAAAAATGACTAGAAATTATATTAATTATTATATACAAAAAAAATGTACACGAACATAGTACTACTTATTTGTTATATATCCCCTTAAAAAATCCACATAATAACCAAGGGTAAGGTGTGTGATGGTGATAGACTCTTGGGGTGGCTTGGATAACATCGCTCGAGTGGTAATCTCTATCAACTTCCACTTTTCCCGTAGACGGTCCCATTCAAGCTTGACATGATGAAGCTCAGCTTGGGCTTGGTCAAGATTGAAGCCCAAGGATGCCACCTCTTTTCCGAGCTCTGAAAAATGGGCTTCGTATGGGGGAATTCTACTGGATGAGGCCATCGCTTCGTTTTTCTGAGTAAATTGGATTTGTTAAAGTCTTATATTTATATTAATCATGTGATCACTGTTCAATGACTATATTAGCAACTGTCAAAATTCTTAACATAAAACTAAATAAGTTGACATTTTATATAAACAAAAATAGATATTTAATTAGATCAAGAAGGATTTTCATTGATGAAACATTTGTTCATTACAATATTCCCCCTAAAAAAATTTTACCCTCGAAATTTTCCTTTTCCCATACTAAAATAGATGTGGGTAACTCAGCTTCATAATTTCCTCTAATTCCCAAGTAGTTTCTTCAAACTTATGGTTTCTCCACAACACATTGATGAGGGGCATTGTTTTATTTCATATAACTTTTTCTCTATGATCTAAGATCTTCACTGGTTGCTCCTCATAAGAAATATCATCTTCAAATTGTACCACCTCAGAAGAGAGTACATGTGAAGGGTCTGGTATGTACTTCCTTAAGAGGGATACATGAAAGACATCATGTACTTTGGCCATGGAAGGAGGAAGTGATTGTCTATAGGCCACAACCCTGACATGATCAAGAATCTCGAAGGGACTGATGTACCATTGACTTAACTTCCCTTTCCTTATAAATCCCATGACCTTCTTCCAAAGAGATATGCATAGAAACCCCATGTCTCCAAATTTAAACTCAAGGTCTCGTTGATGATTATCTGCATAACTCTTCTGTCGACTTTGGGATACCTTGATATGCTGCTGATTGGTTTTCACCTTCACTACCATTTCTTCGACCATTTCTGGTACATGCAGCTTACGTTCATCGACCTCATCCCAACAAGTCGGTGTTCTGCACCTTTTCCCATACAGGGCATCATATGGTGCCATTTGGATGCTTGAGTGGAAACCGTTATTATAAGAGAACTCAACCAGGGGAAGATGTTGATCCCATCCTCCTTTAAAGTCCATTGAGCACCCTCTCAACATATCCTCAAGTGTTTGGATATTCCTCTCGGATTGGCCATCAGTTTGAGGATGATATGCCGTACTGAAGTTCAGTTCATTATTTTGAGCATGTTGAAGATGATTCCAAAACATAGAGGTGAATCGTGGATCTCGGTCCGACACAATAGATAGTGGTACTCCAGGAAACCTTACCACTTCCCTGATATATATCTGTGCCAGTTAATCCAAAGAGAAATCCTACCGAATAATAATGAAGTGTGCAGTCTTTGTAAGACGATCCACAACAACCTAGATTTCATTGTTGCCTTTGGATTTCCTTAGATGTCTAGTGACAAAGTGCATGGTGATGTTCCCCCATTTCCATTCTAGTATGGGAAATGGTTGTGTCATACCCTTAGACTTATGCCTCTCTGCCTTCACATGCTGACACACCAGGCACTTTGATGTATATTCAGTGATCTACTTCTTCATATTATCCCACAAAAAGTTTTCTAAGAGATCTTGATACATCTTTGTGCTCCCTGGGTGAATAGTGAAACTTGAAATATGTGAATCGTCCCAAATATCCTTCTTCAGCTCCAGACATTATGGAACACATATTCTTTTCCCAAACCGCACAATTCCTTCTTCATTAACTTTAAACTCTGAGGATTTCACTTTTTTGATAGCTTCCACTTTTTCCTGAATTACCACATCATCCTTTTGAGCATCCTTTAACCTTTCTAAAAGAGATGGTTGAGCAATCATTTGTGAAAGGGTTGATGATGTTACCTTATTTATGATTCCCACATCCATATTCATTAATTCTATGAAAATTGGATCCTTCTCTATTCTCATCATTGATAGAATTGCTGGGTCCTTTCTACTTAGGGAATCTTCCACCTTGTTCACTTTCCCAGGGTGGTAATGTATTGAACAGTCATAATCAATGATTAGATCTATCAATATTTTCTGGCACATATTAAGCTCTTTCTATGTGAATATATAAATAAGACTCTTGTGGTCAGTATATATCTCACATATCTCTCCATAGAGGTAATGCCGCCAGATTTTCAAGGCAAAGATCACCGCTGCCAACTCCATATCATGTGTTGGATAGATTCACTCATTTATTTTCAGCTGCCTTGAGGCATAGGATATCACTTTATCATTCTGCATCAGCACACAGCCTAAGCCCATATTTTAAGCATCACTAAGTACCACAAAAAGTTCCCCAATTGAGGGTAAAGTGAGCACTGTCATTGTGATAAGCCTCCTTTTCAACTCCTTGAAGCTTTCTTTGCATTCATCACTCCAAGAAAACATTACTCCCTTTCAAGTTATCTTGGTAAGAGGGTTGGAAAATCATGAGAAATTTCTCACGAATCGTCGATAATATCCAGCTAACCCCAAGAAGCTATGGATATCTGTTACTGATGTTGTCCTCGACCATCCATCAATTGAATCTATTTTGGAGGGATCCACAGATATCCCATTTCTTGTGATGATATGGCCCAAGAATGAGAACTCCTTAAACCAGAACTCACACTTGCTGTACTTTTCATAGAGCTTCTCCTTGCGCAAAGTCTCTAGTACAGTTCTTAAATTCTACTCATGACCCTCCTTGGTTTATGAGTATATTAGAATATCATCTATAAAGACTACCACAAATTTGTCTAGGTAATCTCTAAATAATCTATCTCAAGTCCATGAATATTTCTAGAGAATTGGTGAGTCTGAAAGGCATTATTGTGAATTCATAGTTCCCGTACCTTGTACGAAAAAAAGTCTTTGGGATATCTTCCTTCTTCACCATTACTTGATAATATCCCGAACGCAAATCTACCTTGGTGAAGAATTGTTCTGCACACAGCTGATCAAACAACTAATCAATTCTTGGGAGAGGATACATGTTCTTTATCATGATTTTGTTTAGTTCTCGATAATCGATTCAAATCCACATTGACCCATCCTTATTCTTGACGATGAGGACTGGTGCACCCAATGGTGAAGCACTTAGGCATATAAACCCTTTATCCAGATTCTCTTGTAGTGTTTCTTCAGCTCTTCAAGCTCAACAACAACCATTCTATATGGAGTCTTTGATATTGTTAATGCCCCGGGTATATGTTCAGTTGAGAACTCAACATCTCTTCTAGGAGGAAGACCATGCAGTTCCTCGGGAAACACATCTGAAAATTCCCTCACAATAGTCATTTCTTCAAGGATTGTTTCTTCTTTGGAATCAATCATTGGATCCAGATACATGTGCTCATAGGGCAGTAATATCCATGCTTGAGATGATGGAGCTAAAAGAGATTCATCTTCCTCCTGACACTTGTAACGAATAGGTGGTCGATTCTCCATATGGAGTGTGATTTCTCTCTCCCAACAATTTATGTTTGCTCTATATATGGAAAGATAATCAATGCCAATAATTGTGTCAAATTCCACCAGAGGGAGTATGAAGAGGTTTTCTGAGAAATTAAATCCACAGATTATAACAGGGGAGGAATTATACTCGTGGGATGCAATGATTTCCCCATTTTCCGTACTCACCGACATCTTCACATCCATTATTTGTGGTGGTGCTAGGATTGTTCTACTAAACTTTTGAGATATAAAAGAATGCATAGAACCTGAATCAAAAAGTATGTCTGGTATTCTTGAATTAATAACTAGCTTACCTGTAACCACTTCATTGTCGGGGTTCACTTCAGCAGAAGTGATTGCAAAAGATCTTCCTTGCTGCCTTGGAGGTTGTTGGTTTTCTTCCGAAAACCTTTGGATTAGGGCACTGATTTGAAAAATGACCTGGTTCTTTGAATTTGTAGCATTGAACAATGCGTTGAGGTTCGAACAGAGTGTTCCTCTCTTCTGTCATAGTCGTGGGTCTTTCTTGCTGACAGTTAATAGCTAGGTTCCCTACTCTTCCACACCTGAAGTATTTTATCGTCCCCTTAAGGCAATTTCCTGGGTGCTTCATTCTACACATTTGGAAAGTGGGGTGCTGGATCTTCTTAGCACCGTTGGATTTATCCATCAGACCTCTAGGATTGAAGTCCACCTTATGCTTCTTTTTCCCATGATACCCTTGTGATTCCTCGATCTCTATTTCGACCTTGAGGGCACATTAGACTATTTCCTCATAACTGTCGAAGTCATGGATCGTTAATGCTTTCCTCAAGCTAGGCTTAAGCCCACCAAAGAAGTGTTCAACCTTTAATTTGAGGGTAACGACAATGCCGGATGAGTATCGTGCAATATTGTGAAGTTTTCATCGTACGCTCCAACAAATTCTTCATTTTTTTCTTGAGGGAAAGGAATTCCCTTTCCATCTTAAGCCGGAGGGTCCGCGGAAAATATTTATCGAAAAACATCTTCCGGAAATCCTTCCATTCCAACGCCTCGATCTCCTATTCTGGCTTCCTATTTTTGTTCAACGTCCACCATTGAACAGCTTCACCCTCCATACGATATGCTACCAAGAGAACCTTCTCTTGTTCAGAATATTGGAGGATGGAGAATATCTTTTCAATGGAGATGATCCATTTTTTAGTGATCGTGGGATCTGATGATCCACTAAAAGTAGGAGGACTTTGTCTCATGATGCTCTCGATATAGACTTGTTCTTTCTTAGGGGGGTTTAACGGTCCTCTTGACCAGTGTTTCTATTCAAAACTTGAGTTATCTGAGAGAGAAGCATGACAAAGTTCGCAATTCCCACTCCCATTGGATTGGTCATCTCATTAGTACAGTCATCACATTGATCTTCACAACGGTTGTTAGCCCGAGTCCTCATATTATCGACTATTGGATGCAATAAAAGGAAAGTTAGGGGTAACACATACAGGGTAATCAAAAGAAAAAAGTTTATGACTTATAAATAATCTTTTATTTCCTTACTCAAGAGTCTATAGGCTTCATTCTAGGCTTTCCATGATCTACATTTTAACATACATTCGTAGGTGCATTTTTTAATTCCCTTAATAAGGGTCCATACTAAGCTTTTGAATTTATCAAAACGTATCCCCCGGGAGTGTCGTAACCAAGAGTGCCACTAGGCCCGTTTTCGTGCACTAGTTCCCATTTGAGTCTATCTCAAATCAGTGTTTTTGGGGTTTACCCCTAGGATACATCTGTGCCAGAGCTGCCTCTACCTGCTCGTATCGAGATAGAGATGTATTTGTTTGATAAACCACTTACTCAGTACTTAGCAAAACCTAGGGATGTTTTTATTATACTTATTCTTATATCTAATGCTTTACTAGGGTTTCCTAATCCCAAAAATAACTAAACCAATCCTCTGATACCAACTATGTCAACCCTGCTTTTATTACAAACATAAACATGATTTATTAGATTAAACATCACTTGATACAACAAGAAGATTGAGAGGTTTAGTGTCTTTGGGGCTTATGATCATTACATAAAAACTTGAAACATGAAATACAACATCTTTATTAAAAACTTTCTTTACATGACCACTACATTCCCTCGTACATAGCATTGCATGGGATAACTGGAAGACATGCATAAGAAAAGGGTGAGCTATAAATCCCAGTAAGGGAGTACACATGGAATAACACGAGGAGTAAAATACATGTTAGAAAATAGGCATATCAATAGATCATAAAAAACATGAAAATAAAGTCATGATAAAGTATGATAATCATAACATGGAAATGTGGAAACAACACTTAACATGGAATTAGCATGTGCCAAGGCTCATTGCACATAGAGGATGAGTAAATCCTCATTTCACATAAAGCATGAGTAAACCGTAATTTCACTTGAATTTTCATGATTAAACACTCATTGAACATGAAATATCATGATACTATACATTACCCAATGCATTGAAGCTCTATAAGGGCACACCCTTCTTAAACATTTCATTTCATGCATAAGTGTGCCACATGGATCATAAAACATGGATTCATAAAACATAATCATTTATTCCATGATAAATGAATGTGGAATTAATACATGAAACTATTTAATCAATAATTAATGGTGAATAAAGGTTGATACCCATGATGGAGAAATGGACATGGTATCCACTACACAATGGCATTGGCTTCAAAAATCGGTGCAATTTCGGCAGCGTAACGGCGTGACATAAGAATTCATAAAAATGGTTGATGGGAGAGAAAGGGGTTCCTCATCATATTTACGTGTAATGGACAGTAAGGGGGTTATATATATACATGTCCAATCAATTGTAATGGAATTTAGATTCATGATACAGAAATATATCTTGAATGTAAAATAAGAGAGAGAAGTTCCTTTCGGAATTTCGTCATAGTGACAGGTGTACATGGGAGGAATTTAATGAGAGAGAAAGGGGTCTCCCATCATTAAAACAATAAGAGGGAAGTACGGGGGAGGTGAGAAACCATACCCCAACATTCATAATTGAATTTAAAAGAAAACAACTTAAAGAAAAATTGGAAAAAAATGAGAAAGGAAGAAAAACACTTACTTGGAAGTGTGCTTCCAAAGGCTTGAGAGAGGCTTGGGAGAGGCTTCTTGGTAGATTGGGGAACCTTGGGAGGATCCTAGAGAGAGTAGGGAAGATGATGGACGAACTGAAAGGGCTTTTAGTGAGGAGGAAGTGTGAGATTGGGTGGGTTTATATAGGAAAGGTGAGAGAATTCATTATTATTTAGGTTTTGGACCCCTTATATTAAATTAAACCAAACCACAAACCATACCACTGGTTATTCACATGGTTTTTGGAAAATGGAAGAGGAAATAAATATTTTATAAGACCAAAGTCCGAACCTCTTAAAATAATAAAGTTGCTTATGTGGAGGTGAGTCACACTCCCATGGAAATTAATTTAAAAATGCAAAGTGTTGTATATGTCTTGAGGGGTCCATTAATGCTTTGAAAAGTAATTCAAACAGACCTAAAATTACATTATTTTAATGGAAAAACATATATTGGCCGAACATAAAGATTATAGTGTTTTGTACATCACTATTGGGTCATTATGATGTCATAAAACACAATATATATTTAAACGGTATTTAATTTTCACCAAAAAATTTGACTATCTCAGAAAATTATGAAAAATTCACTGTTGGAAAATTTTGATGTCCTGATTCCAGAAATAACATTTATTTTATCTAAATATTTTTATATATATGTTAATTTTCATTTTTAAAATAAAAACCGACATTTATCGAAAATTCACGGGTTTTGACAGAAATGGCTTTCAAACATTAATAAAAATTTGAATTGCATTCATAAAATTATAATATAATTTATATTTAATAAAAAAATAATTTAATAATATTATTATTATTTTATTAAAATATTATTTAATTCAAAAATCCCTTTATTTAAAAAAATATATTTCTTAATTAAATAATAACTAAAAACACCATTTCTACTTTAAGAACTATTTACAATGTATCAAAAATGACTAGAAATTATATTCATTATTATATACAAAAATAATGTACATGAACATAGTACTACTTATTTGTTACATAACCCCTTAAAACAGCTGCATAAAACCTAAGGGTAAGGTGTGCGATGGTGACAGACTCTTGGGGTGGCTCAGATAACATCACTAGAGTGATAATCTCTATAAACTTCCACATTTCCCATATACGGTCCCGTTCGAGCATTACATGATGAAGCTCAGCTTGGGAATGGTAAACAGTGATTCCCAAGGATGCCACCTCTTTTCCAAGCTCCGACAAATGGGCTTCATTTTGGGAAAATCTACTGAATGAGGCCATCGCTTCCTTTGTCTGAGTAAATTGGATTTGTTAAAGTCATATATTTATACTAATCATGTGATCCCAGTTCAACAACTATATTAGCAACGGTCAAATTTCTTAACATAAAACCAAAGAAGATGAAATTTTATATAAAAATTAAGAGACATTTAATTAGATCAAGATGGATTTTCATTAATGAATCTTTGGGTCTTTACAGAAACTATGAGAAAAAGAGGTATTCTAAACACCATGAAAATGGAAATGTGTAAAATAATATAATGGGAAAGAAATATTTTCAATCATGGGATAAATTTGGAATTAATAACCATGGTAAAAACATGATGGTATTGGTAGTTGGTTATAAGTTTGGAGAGAACAGTCTCTAGGAAAAATAATTAAAAGGAATGGTTGAAACATTGCTACTGAGTTTTAATACTACAAGGATATGGTTCATTATTCATATGAATTATCTAAGCATCAAGGGAATATACCTCCTAAAAACTAAGGGATCAACATCATGAATATGTTATTCAAATAGATAAATTGGAATGATTTAGGTATTTTGACATTTGATCATTTTAATATGATGTAAAAGTATTTTTTATGATTTTCTAATAATATTATTTATGAATTATGTTATGATTTTACTGTTGTTTCTGATGCTTTCACTGGGGCACGCGCATCCATCAGTGAGGATGCGCTACTGTTTCCATGCATTCCTACTTACCAAAGGTGGGCGACATTCATTCTTTGTTCAGGGACATTTTCTCCTTTATTGAAACGAGATGATGGGATGTCCGTTCTTCCTTTCGTGGATTCCTCCTCGGAACTCGTCACCTAGTCCGGGTCTCCCTCATAGATTTAATTTGTTGTTCATGAATCTCATTAACAGTGCCATATTTTCATTGGCGTCGGTTAATTACACTACTTCTGTGAGGACATTCCATGGGGTCCGGACATGGTAGCAAACTTCAGTTGGAGTAGATGACAACATCAGGCATGTAGGGGCATCTCTGGGTATGTGGAAATTGGGGGACCTCTATTATTCCTCGTGAGAGGGCATCTCAAGGGTGCATAACCCGAATCATCCCACATTGAATGTGGGGAATCAAATTCCATAGGCATGCATCTGAGGTTTTCCTCAACCTCCCATGTTTAACACGGGGTATGCCACGAGTTAAACGTCTTGCACAGACGGTTACGCCAAGGGCACGTCTTTTGAGGTTTTCCTCATCCTCCCATTTTTAACAAAGGGTAGGCCGTGAGTTTAATGTCTTACGGAGAGGGAATGAGTGTGATCAGAACGTCTTGTAGAGATGGATCAGAGGTGGTGTGCCCCGTAGAGGGGAGATGTCACACCGTGAAAGCTGATTTGGGCACCACTGAGGGCGGATCAAAGAGTTTGCACCCCAGAATGGGGAATCACCAAGGTTTACCATTGGCTGGGATTGAACCTCATGTAGGTTTCCTACGTACCCTGTGTAGACAATAGGGATCAAAACCCATGTAGTTCCAAGGGTTGATGAATCAGGGTGTACACAGAGGACAATGACCCAAAGACATGTTGGGGCTTACATGTGGATAGTGGCCCATGTACTGCTAGGAGTGGCAGGGAGGGTGGATGATATGATCCCACCGGGATGTGGTGGCCTAGGTGATAATTAGGATGGATGATGGATGGAAGAATGAAGTGAAGGGGGAATGAAATGGGACCATCGCAAGGCCGACAATGAATTGGGATTGAGACTTGAAGAGACTTCCTACGTATCCCCGTGGTAGGGAATCAAAGTCCACGTAGTTCGGGATGGTGCTTGTGAACCGACGTGAAGGTGGAACTTTGTCCAACGGGTGATGGGCATGAACCTCGTGAGGTTTCCTACGTACCATTCCTTTTCACCGATCAATGTCCTCGTAGTTCGGTTATTCAGTTTAACGTCATGCCGGACGGGGGTGAACTGATGTGAATGAGGTCGAAACGACAGGATGGTGGGCATTAACCTCATGAGGCTTCCTACGTACCATGCCTTGAAATGGATCAAAGCCCACATACTTCAGAAAAGGGCGTGTCGAAGAACTGACATGAATAAGGACCTTTGTCCAGGTGGATGGTGGGATTGAACGTCAGGGAGATTTCCTACATACCATGCGTTTACATGGATGAAAGACCACGTAGTTCAAAGTGTTGTGTTGGAAAACCGATGTGAATGAGGACCTTGGTCCAGATGGTGTGGGGCTTATACACTAGGCTGCCCAAGTGTTGGTGAACCGACGTGAAGAGGGTCGGAGTGACCAACGGGTGGTGTGATTGAACCTCATTAGGTTTCCTACATACCATGCCTTAGCATGGATCAAAGTACTTGTAGTTCAGAAAAGGATGTGGGTGTCGGTGAACCGACGTGAAAAAGGACCTTGGTCCGATGAATGATGGGCTTGAACCTCAGGGAGGCTTCCTACATACCATTCCTTGACATGGATCAAAGACCTCGTAGTTCAGAATGTGGCAGTGTCGGTGAACCGACGTGAAGGTGGAACTTGGTCTGATGGTTGACGGGATTGATCCTCACAGAGGCTTCCTACGTACCATGCCTTGAAATGTATCAAAGACGCGGTAGTTCAATGGGCTTCATCAGTGAGATGACATGAAGATGAACCCTTGGGTCCACTGGTGGTGGGCTTTAACCTCATGAGGCTTCCTACGTACCATGCCATGGCAGGGATCAAAGTCCCCATAGTTCCAGAAAGTCACAATGGCTTACCACTGGACTGGAATATAGTTTAACATCATGCGGGAAGAGGGTGTGTCAGTTAACCGACATGAAGAAGGACCTTGGTCCAGGTGGATGGTGGGCTTGAACCTCATGAGGGTTCCTATGTACCATGCCTTGACATGGATCAAAGACCTCGTTATTCATAATGGTGAGTCGACGAACTGGCGCGAATGAGGACCATGGTCCGATGGGTGTGGGGCTTACACACTTGGTTGCCCAGGTGTTGGTGAACCGATGTGAAGAGGGTCGGAGTGACCAACGGGTGGTGGGCTTGAACCTCATGTGGTTTCCTATGTACCATGCCTTAGCATGGATCAAAGTCCTTGTACTTCAAAAAAAGGATGTGGGTGTTAGTGAACCGACGTGAAAAATGACATTGGTCCGATGGGTGATGGGCTTGAGCCTCTGGGAGGCTTCTTACAAACCATGCCTTGACATGGATCAATGTCCTCATAGTTCGGATTGAGTTTCAACAGTGAACCGACGTGAAGGTGAACCCGGGGGTCCACTGGTGGTGGGATTGTGCATCGTGGAGGCTTCCTATGTACCGTGCCTTGGAATGGATCGAAGTACACATAGCTCCGAATAGTCACAACGGCTTACCGCTGGACTGGAATGTAGTTTAACGTCCTGCGGGACAGAGGTATAACCTGACGTGAAGAAATGACAGGCGGTGGGCTTGAACCTTATGGAGGCTTCTTATGTACCATGCCTTGACATGGATCAAAGTCCTCAGAGTTCATATGGTCACAACGGCTTACCGCTGGACTGGAATGTAGTTTAACGTCATACTAGATAGAGGTGAAACCTGACATGAAGAAAAGAAAGGCGGTGGGCTTGAACCACGTGGAGGCTTCCAACATACCATGCCCTGACATGGATAAAATCCTCGTAGTTCATATGGATGTACATTTTAATGTCATGCGGGACAACATACAGTTTAATATCATGCTGGATGGGGCATACAGTTTAACATCATTCCTGACGAGGGTATACAGTTTAACGTCATGATGGATGAGGGTATACAGTTTAACATCATGCTGGATGTGGGTATACAGTTTAACGTCATACTGTACGAGGGTATACAGTTTAACGTCATGCTGGATGAGGGTATACAGTTTAACGTCATTCTGAATGAGGGTATACAGTTTAATTTCATGCTAGACGAGGGCATACAATTTAACGTCATGCCGGATGCGGGCATATAGTTTAACATCATTCTGGACGAGGGCATGCAGTTTAATGTCATACTGGACGGTATACAGTTTAACGTTATACTGGACGAGGGCATACATTTTAGCATCATGCTGGACGAAGGTGGGTGTCACAGTCGATGCTTACTCTAACCCCACGTGAGTTGTGCTCGATGTGAGAAACAAGAGGCAGCAAAGACCTGGCGATCACATCGTGAAGGGTGCGTCTGTGAGAAGGGAAGAGAGGCTTATGCGTTAGGCGGCCCATGGTGTCAGGACTTACTCTAGGATGGAGGCCAAATGAAAAGGATAACGATAGTTTTGGGCATGATCCTTGAAGTGGCTTCCTACATATCCTCTTGGAAGGGAATCAAATTCCACATAGTCCTCCTGATGACGGAATACCGCCGATTGGTGTTTCAATAGCATACTGCTAGATTGGGTTATAACGGCTTACCGCTGGATAAGGATGTGAACAGCTTACAGCTATATGAGGTCGCAACGGCTTACCGCTGGATGAGGATGTCAACAACATGTTGCTGAATGGGGTTACAACGGCTTACTGCTGGATTGGGTTACAATGGATTACAGTTGGATAGGATGTGAATGGTTTATCGCTAAATGAGGTTGTAATGGCTTACCGCTGGATGAGGATGTCAATGACTTGCCGCTTAATGGGGTTGCAATGGCTTACCGCTGGATTGGGTCACAACGGATTACCGCTGGATAAGGATGTCAACGGCTTACCGCTGAATAGGATCAAAACGGATTCCTGCTGATTGGGATCACAACAGTGGATGGGGCTTACGCGAGGAACCTACCCGGGTGTCACTATGGAGCGATAATGGTGAACGAGGCTTACACAAGGAATCTTCTCGGGTGTCGGTAAGGAGAGGAAATGGTGAATTGGGCTTACGCAAGGATGCTGCCCGGGTGCCGCTATGGAGCGACAATGGTGAATGGGGATTATGCAAGGAAGCTGCCCAGGTGCCGCTATGTAGCGACACTGGTGGATGGGGGTTATGCTAGGAAGCTTCCCCAGTGCCGATATGGAGTGGCAATTTTGAATGGGGCTTATGCAAGGAAGCTGCTATGGTGCCGCTATGGGGCGGCACTAGTGGATGGGGGCTTATTCTAGGAAGTTGCGCAGGTGCCGCTGTGGAGCGGCAATGGTGAATGGGGCTTTGGCTAGGAAGCTGCCCGGGTGCCGCTATGGAGCGGCACTGGTGGATGGGGATTACGCTAGGAAGCTTCTCGTGTGCCGCTATGGAGAGGCAATGGTGAATGATGCTTACCCAAGGAAGCTGCCTGGGTGACGCTATGAAGTGGAAATGGTGAATGGGGCATACGCAAGGAAGCTGCCTAGGTGCCTCTATGGAGCATCACAGGTGGATGGGGCTTACGCTAGGAAGCTTCCCAGGTGTTGTCATTGAGCGACAATGGTGAATGGGGCTTATGAAAGGAAGCTTCCCGGGTGTCTCTATGGAGCGACACTGGTGGATGGGGTCTTACTCTATGAAGCTGCCCAGGTGCCACTATGGAGCGGCAATGGTGAATGGGGCTTACTCTAGGAAGCTGCACGGGTGCCGCTATGGAGCGGCATTGGTGGATGGGGAATACGCTAGGAATCTTCCCGGGTGCCACTATGGAGAGGAAATGATGAATGGGGCTTATGCAAGGAAGCTATCAGGGTGCCGCTATGGAGCGACAATGGGGAATGGGGCTTACGCAAAGTAGCTTCCTGGGTGCCGCTATGGAGCGGCAATGGTGAATGGGGCTTACGCAAAGAAGCTGCCCGGTTGCCGCAAAGGAGCCACAATGGTGAATGGGGCTTATGCAATGAAGCTGCCCGGGTGCCGCTATGGAGTGGCACTGGTGGACGGGGCTTACGCTAGGAAGCTGCCCGGGTGCTGCTATGGAGCGGCAATGGTGGATGGGGCTTACACAATGATGCTGCCCAGGTGCCGATAAGGAGCGATAATGGTGAATGGGGTTTACGGAAATGATACTACCCGGGTGCCACTATGGAGCGGCAACGGTGGACGGGGCTTACGCAATGATGATTCCCGAGTTCCGCTATGGAGTGGCACTGGTGGATGGGGCTTACGCTAGGAAGCTACCCCAGTGCAGCTATGGAGTGGCAACAGTGAATGGGGATTACGCAAGGAAGCTGCCCGGGTTCCATTATGGAGTGGCACATGTGGATGGGGCTTATGCTAGGAAGCTTCCCAGGTGCCGCTATGGAGCGACAATGGTGAATGGGTCTTATGCAAGGATGCTGCCCGGGTGCCACTATGGAGAGGCACTGGTTGATGGGGCATACTTTAAGAAGCTGCCCGTGTGCCGCTAAGGAGCAGCAATGGTGAATGAGGCTTATGTTAGGAAGCTTCCCGTAATATCTTCCTCATGTCTGGCCATGAGGGAATACCAACTCACTGGTGAATTGAGGCCCTCACCTGTGCACTGGTGCACAAGAGGGATAATACTAAGGGGCGTTGGAATCATGCTATTGTAATCATGGAATTAGGCATCTTATGCTCAGTGCATAAGGCATCTCTTGTATATTGAAAAGGGAATCCTATGATTGGCACATAGGGTGTACTATAGTTTATAGTCATGTAGAGAGGACTGTTGGAATCTCATGCTTGGAGCATGAGGCATATCTTGTTTAGTGCAAGAGGCTTCCTATGATTGGCATATAGGGAACACTACAGTTTATTTTCATGTAGATAGGACGGTTGGCATCTTATTCTAGGAGCATAAGGCATCTCTCGTATAGGGAAATATGCATCCTATATTTGGAAAAAAGGGATTACTATAGTTTAAAGTCATGTAGAAAGGACTATTATCATCTCATGCTAGGAGCATGAGGCATCTCTTGTATTAAGAAAGAGGCATCCTATGATTTGAACATAAGGAGAACTACAGTTTAGAGTCGTGTAGGTAGGACAAATGACATCTCATTCTAGGAGCATAAGGAATATCTTGCTGGGAGAAGGAGGCATCCTATGTTAGGAACATAAGGATTACTACAGTTTAAAGTCATGTAGATAGGACTATTATCATCTCATGCTTGGAGCATGAGGCATCTCTTGTATTAAGCAAGAGGCATCCTATGATCTGAACATAGGGAGAACTACAGTTTAGAGTCATGTAGTCGTGACTATATATGCATAAGGTGCCAAGAAATTGCTGGTGTTGGGACTTACTCAAGGGCGACCCTTTCTGGTTCAACCTGGCATAAGAGCCAAGTGATAGGGTTTGGAGGAGTTGCCTGAGGCATGGTTAGACTCATGGTACTCGGGGAATTGATGATGAGGATCTCAACTCACGACACATGAATGAAAGCAAGAGGAATAGGTCGGCTCTAGGTGTTTTCATGGTTTGTAGAGGAGTATCTCAAATCATGGTATTCCATATGTGGAAGGTGGGTGCGCATAAGGGCGCAATGGAAAATCATGAAGTCCCGACCCAAAAAGATCGATGAGCAAAGGTCTCTCGCAAAGCATGGTCTCACGGAGCATCATCACGGAGCATTGTCTCATGGAGAATGGAATCGCGTAGCATGGGTCTCTTGTGGAGCAAGGGAACCTCGCGGAGAAAAGTCTCGTGGAGCAGCATTGTGGAGCATGGGCCTCTTGCAGAGCAAGGGAGGCTCGCAAAGCATCGGCCCATGAAGCAGCAACGCGAAGGAAGCTGATCGTGGAGCATGGCCTGGTAGAGCAGTAAAGCAGAGCTCCACGGACAGGGAGATCGGCCGCCCAAGGGGAGAAGTTCCCATGGCAATCCGTAGAAGGGGTCGTTAGCTGGGTATTTATAGGAAAGGGGTGCCATGAAGTAGATCTAGTGCGGCGCGAAGATGCAGCTTGCTCCACGGCGGATCGCGAACGTCAATGGGGTTCGTAGAGCATCCCGCCTCCTTTGCTTAGCGGCGGGTTCGCGAACATCAAATTTGTTCGCGGAGCATCCCACCTATTGTGCTTCACGGTGGGTCTTTGTGTCACGTTTCGAACATCAAACTGGTTCGCAGAGCTTCCCGCATCATTGCTACACGGCGGCGCTCCGCGATCGCGTAGGGGGCTTCACGAATGGGCTTTGCGAACCAGTTTTCCAGCCCAAATTCAAATGGCCATAACTCCTAATTCGTAACTCCGTTCGGGCCCTGCAAACTACCAAATCGAATCTTGAGAAAATTTCTACGATATTGGATCATGTATGAAAGCATTTGGAAAATTCTGTGGACGCATTTTGCAGGGTCTACAATTGTATTACTTTTTTATTTAGGATTTTAGATCATATATTTAATGGTAATAAGAAAATTAATTCATTATAAACAAAATCCATTAGAGAAATAAATGATTAAGGGAAATATAACCATTAAGACATTCCTGATGTCGATATAATGATTTAGAATTGTTTGATTAGGATTAGTGCTAACTGACTAGGAACTAGATAATGAATTGTCGACATGTGGTCTATAATATCACTCATGTTGTTTACAAAACATTTGAATTTAATGTATATATCTAATAATGTGTGTATTACTTATAGAATAAAAAATAATGATTTTTTCCAATATGTTTTCATTGTAATTCATCATAATACCATATTTTAATAGGATACATGATGTATTTCTTCATATGTTTGCAATGTGAAAATTTAAATTTTTTTATATTGACTAAAGGAAAATGATATGCTGATTTTGAATATTTAGAGAAATTATTACAAATGTATTGGTTCATAATATTTCAGAAGTGATAACCATTTATGTAGTGGTTTATGTTGATATATGGACAAGGTTTAATAGATTTATTATTAAATCACCATAGAAGACAAAATGTTGAAACCATTAAAGGTAAAACCAAATGATACTATTGTATTTATTAACACATATATTTACATATATTCTTATTGATTGACATAATTACCCATTTGCAAAAAAACTTCTAATTTTTTATCCTAATACCTTAATTCCATAATAATCATATAGCCCATATATAATCATGGATTTAGGACATTATTATTGTTATCATTCTCCTAACCATGTTCTATAGAACTCCCCATAAATACCCAATTGTTAGATTTCCTCATTATCCATGTTTTCTTTTCCCACCTATGGTATCATACTAAGGAACATATTTATAGGACTATTGTACTTTCTGTCCTCTCTTATTAATACAATGTGATATTAACCCTTTTTATGATTTGGGCCATTCATCCATAGTTTATTTTCATTCTCCATATTACTATGATCATATTTAAATTGCAAGGATTCAATTTAATTATGGTGTGGAAAATATAACACCCAAAAATTCTAGAATACAGATAATGTATATGATAGCATGTGTGACATGCGACACCAAGCACATAAGGGAATATAATACAATGATATATTAAAACACATTTAGTATTTTAAATATATTTTATATATTCTATATTCTTTATGAAATGAAATAGAATGTGTTAAAATGGAATATATTGGCATGATAAATTACAATAATAAATAAATATGATATATTCTATAGCCTTTAAAGTATGAAAATTTATGTTATATTTCATCTTACGTGTCACAAACCCCTCCACAAAATGTGTACACCTCCTGGGCTGACAATGTGAGAAGGGAGATAATGACCCCCTGAGTCCATCCTCTAGTAGGCCCCAGGTTGGCGACTAGCACCGAGGGAATAGTAAACACACAAATGGGAGGCATTAACCTCTAATAGAACACATGTGGAAGATATAGATAAGATGGACACCAATCAACTCCAACCCTGAACTGGAATATAAATGAAACCCAAGTGCATATAAGAAATTTCATGCTAAATTACTACAACTAGAAGGAAAAAACTGCAAGTACCCAAAAGAAATGAAAAACAGTAGCAACCAAACTCCTGAACAGCTCTTGCAACCCCATGCTAGTAGAAACCAGATTGATCTCCAACCAACTCATAGTGACCTGAAAATATTTTATATATACATTGGGTGAGTATAATAGTATACTCAGTAGGATCCTCCCCGAAGCCTCTCGTGAAAATTTAAAGAAAGCATGCTAAAGCACAGTGAACAACAAGTGAAACTAACTCATCACCTAAACAGGTATACTAAGTTCCCAACCTCACAATGGATTCTCTCACCACGTAACGCATACACGAATATATTATATAATAAAGAATATCATGGGTACCTCGCTACTACTTCCCCATTGGTTTTCTGCTTTCCCCCAACATCCCACGACCTGAGCCGCTCTCTCCAAAAGGCTTGCCCTTAGACACCTGGGCGAAGCACCACAATATGCACCTCATGCAACAAAACCACCATGTCTACACACCAAAGTAACCAGGTAGTTTCGGGGATCCACCAAAGCTAGTATAACGTGTATCATACGCCGGGTATTAGACCTATAGCCATTATATCCCACACACTAAGTAAGGATCCTCAATCCATCATAGACTATACATGTTACACCTATAATAGTCCATAGAAAAATATATCTAGAATATATGTGTTTGAATAACCACATTCCATTACAGCCCTATACACACATATTTATGGAAAACAATCCAATGTGCCTACTAGCACATGTAACTACCAAGGGACGAGAGTGGGGCCAAAGGGGGTAGTCAGCCATCCATCCTCCCACTGGAATGTTTGGGAAAACACCACTATAGGGCTCAGAATCCCCAGTGTGTCAGTTTCCCTTTCTAATAGGGTGGAGTATCATATAGAAACATAAAAAGTACTTAATATACTATAACTCACAACCACACTATGGGCATAACCTATTCTTAGACATAACTGTAGCTAACGTCTCTGGGACTCTGGTCTAATACTTCTATGGCTAGGTATTCTATAAGCACACAACCATTTAAATAGATTTATTAGATTACATCATTCCCTTTTTATCAGTTCCACTGCATGATAATTATTTATTTAAACATTAATTAAACATGAAAAATTCCACAGTAAATTTCATTAGCATCATACCCAAGTTCATTGTTCCTTCAAAATTACAACCACATCATTATGTTCCAGAAAACTCCAACCCCATGGGTTAACACCATTTATTAAATAATTAATTACAGAAAAAAATTTCCCACATTCCAAGGCATTCTAGATACACTATGTGCTACTAAAAACAAGGGAGATCAACATGGTGAGTAGATGTACTACCCATTCAGTCTTTTCCACTTATATCAAGAGTATATACCCATCATTCCTTGATAATATAAACACGGAATGCATGTGTTATACCACACGTGTCTTCACCTATTTCAGAAGAAGGGCATGTAAGACCAGCTACCTTGGACAGTGGGGAAAAGTAAAGAAGATAAACAACCAAAGAAACAACAAGCATCCAACAATCAAAACCATCTCATTCCATCATTCCTAGTGTCCTCCCTGACACCCATATGCAGAAACCGATGATTCTCACCACTCTAGGCATCATATGCTACAACAACCAGAAACCTATATGCCCCCACATATCATAATGGCTATCCAGGGTAACATCCCAACACAAGAAGTATGAAAAAATCATCACATCAATAGGGATCCTGGCCTTTTAACAATCAAGAGGGTAACTAAGAACCCATTAAGGAATTATCAAACAATCAACAGTTCATTAATCCATCTTGTATTAACTGATTTATTATTTATTGGTTCTAAATTAGAGTAACCTAACATTAAGCTATCATAAATTAATGAACATTATTAATGAAACAATTTGATTAACATAAAATTACCACATGAACTAGATTCATTAACATTCCTATTTATCTTTAGCTAAACAATTATCAATTAATCCCAATTTATGTTCAATACCAATTTCCATAAAGAACAAACATCTAATCAAAGAAAGCATAGATATCACAATATCTAGCAAAACATGAGGCAATAACATACAATGGGTCACGATCCTCCACTCGTGACAATTGAATCCACCTGAGGATGCCACGGTATGACTTCAGCAACCAAACCCCATGAAAATCTCATTAGAAGCATGGAGATTTCATGCTATAAAATGGAGATGAGAAATAAGAGGAGATGATCCTTAAAGGAATGTCGATGAAACATACCTTATATCGAAGATTGATCGATAAAACATGGTTGCTTAAAAACATAGCGGAACCAATCCGAGGAGTAATGTTTGATTGTTTAACTCCTATGTGAAGGAATGAAAGGTAATAACATCTCATAGCCGTGAACAAAGAGGAAGAAAAAGGTAGGAAGATATCTCGTCACTTTTGATGATTTACTAGGGTGACAGTTTAAGATACGCTTAACTCCCTATTAAAGATGATTGCATTAACCCATGCGGTTTGACCATGTATAAACATCTCGGGCCTTAGGAATAATTAATATAGTATTTACAGTCATTGAATCGTCTTTAAGAGTCCTTAAAATAATGCTTTAAATGTATTTTATGTCAAAGGAAATGTCAAAGGGGAAAAACATTAGAAAGATGGAATCATTATTCACCTACCATTACTGTACACCTACCGATATGTGAAACCAAAATATGAAACCGATCTATGAAACTAATCTATGAAGCCGATCTATGAAACCGATTTATGAAACCGATCTCTAAAACCAATATGTGAATCTGACCTGTGAAATTGATATGTGAAACCGATATGTAAAACAGATATGTGAAACCGATCTGTGAAACTGATTTGTGAAACCAATCTATGAAACCGATCGGTGAAACTGATTTGTGAAACTGATCTCTGATACCGATCTATGAAACCGATATGTGAAAACGATATGTGAATCCGATCCGTGAAACTGATCTGGGAAACCGATCTGTGAAACTGATCCGTGAAACCGATATGTGAATCCCATCCCCGAAAACGATCTGTGAAACCGATCTGTGAAACTTATCCGTGAAACCGATCCATCAAACCGATCTGTGAAACTGATATGTGAAACATTGTACACCTATAGTTATTGTACACCTACCATTACTGTACACATACAGATAGAACAATTCATGAAACTGGAAACACTATTCACAGAACTGGACATTTGGCAAAGTGTTGGGGATAAGTCACCATGACCTCCCAAAACACCTCTAAAAACACATTTTCACAATGTAATGGACTGGAGAGGTCCGAGATATTACATTATGCATGATTGACCTCCCATGATAGCATGTGTTACATGCAAGACCAAGTTTTACCAAATAACAATGTATTATTAAAATACCATTATTTAATATAATTATACACATGTGAGAAACTATAAATAGTATCAACTAAATAATTAAAATATATATTTTATATAACCAATTCATTAGTTAAAATTAATTATAAATGATTATAATAACCAATTGAATATAAAATGGAATATTTTTATATAAAAAAAGTTTTATTCTAAAAAAATATATTAACATATAAATGAAATTAATTACAATTAGTTAGTGATATTAATGAAATATATATTATATATTAAACATAGTATTTTTATATCATCACAATTGTTTTTATAGGAATAATATAAGAAAGAACATAATTTTATTCATAAAATATTATATTTTTATTATGGAATTTTATAAGCCATTAATGGAGAACCCATTTTAAATCCAATTTTTAATACTTTTAAAAATTTTATATGTCAAAATAAACTTCTTATTTAGAATAAAAAAAGAAAAATTATATTACAATTAAATTTTGGTAATTTTATTTGAAGATTCCTTGTAGTAAATATTAAGAGATATTTAATTTTTATTCAAAACTGTTTTTTAATCTAATTTAATTATAGGGATAAATTATATTTTAGATTAGTTTTAAAATTGAATTACATAATATTATTATAAATTTTTACAATTTATTTCTATTGAATAAATTTCACGTTGAAATTTAATATAAAAACAAAGAAAACATTCAGACGTATTTATTTTAAAAACTCACCTTGTTGTAAAACTTATAGGATGAATTTTAATTAAATTTCAGGAACATATATGATTGGAATTTGATAAAACGGTTTCTAAATTTGGAATCTGTATAATTTATAATGTCTATTAAGGAAAAAATTTTTTTTTACCAAAAATAATATTGAATATAATTAAAATTAATTACAAAATGTAACGAAATATTAAGCTTAATATAGAACTCATCATTTATCTTAAGGGACCAAATTACCTAGAAAATTTTCCAAAAACCATTTGATGGACATAAATATGTCATGGAACTTCAATTATTAATTCTTTTGGTTTTTATGAATTTATATATGTTGATATGTGGGTATCGATAAATTAATTATAAATTACCATGTGAGTCTTTTTTCACCGTAATAAAAGTCAACCACCTCTCGCTATTCCTCAAACCTATCAAACCACATAGTATCAGACCAGATATGAACATATATTTTCCCAAAACCTCTCTTGTATACCTTGAGGCTTCCTTTTGGTTAAAAATACTTCAAAGGAATCCTTTTGGTACTAACCAAAAGTAGTTACACAATTGACATGTAATGTCTTCTCTCCGGATTTTTAATTTGATTTCCATTCTCCACTCACTAAACTCTTTTTCTTACATGATTATATAACAAACATATATCCTAAGTATTATATTATTTTTTTATTTAAATGTTTGAAACTAAATTTTAAAAATCCTCCCTCTAATGGGTTATTAACATTTAATTTTTCTGTACGGCGAACTACTGCCTCCCGAAATGAAGAATGTTTATTTTTCCCTTACCACCGACCATGATGGAAATTATGATGGAAACATTATTTATATTGAAAATATATGATATTTATTATGTTTTTATACTTTTTAGTCATTTAATAACACATAAAATTAATACATTTCATTTTTTGATAATACAATTACATCATTTGAGGAAGTGAAGACTACCGCCCCCTCAAAGAGATGTGATTCATTCACACCGTACCTAAATCATATTATGGATAATTTAAATAAAACTATATGAAATATATATTATTAATATGTAATTTGAATTATAATATAAATATCATTCATTTAAATTCATTTTTTTTAAATAGTATTAAGAATTGAATGTAGCATTCTTGCATACATATGGCATAATGTCTCCATAAGCACTACATTCTATTTTTTATCACAAAATATAATGGATCCTTATAGATATGTATTTAATGAATATATATGATATTAAAATCCTGGTTTAAATTTTGTATATGATTTATCTATGTTATATTTAACAATAAAGACAAATAAAAATTAAAACATACTTGACATACTAGAAATTTTACACCCGAAATAGGTAAAATATTGAAATGTTGTTAACAAATGGGCAATGAGATATTTTAAGAGGAGAATAAATGATATCTTAAACAATAGAATGGTTAGGCTACTAGTTTTAAACATATTTTAAACCAATATACATTATAATGAATACCATACAATGAAACTGAAGGATACAGTAATGGATTTCATCTTATTTTTGATTTCATTGCCACTTATTTGTTATTATGTGCCAATTCACATTTATTTGGTTTATATAATTACTTTTTATTATTATATCCTAAATCAAATTATTTTTATGATTTTCTCTATTTCATTTAATATCATACCTTTATAGATATTATGATTTAATTTTTTCAATGTGGTGTGGGAAAAATTAGAATGTTTAATGATTATAATTATCTAGCATATTCGTAATGATTTTTTTTGTAATGTCACTTCCTCATGCGATTTTTAACCACAAATTTAAACAATCACATTATTGTAATCATTTGAAATTTTATATTTAATTGAACATCAATATTATCATACAATTGATATTAGTATTACCTAAACAATATACTATTTTACATACGGTGTCTACATAGACCGTTATTAGATTACTTTAGGGAAATAATGATAATTACATATTCTTTATTCAAAACATATATTTCATAATACAAGTTTTATATTGACTAAATTTAGTATTCTATATGAGTAATTATTTTTTCATGTAATGATGGATGGAGCCTGGACATTATATATCCCCTCGATGCATTGATAGGTACTCATGAGATGATTATGTCGGCCAAATTAAACAGGTTTCCACCTATAGTTTTAAACTATCTAGAGGATGGATCTGGATAGTATAGGTCCTCATGTTAAAAAAACATGACATCCAATAATTATGAATTTAATTTAAAAAAATTTAATTTATTATTGTTCCAAGATATTTTATTCATCCTATCTGTAGATACATTTCGTTTTCAATTAATTTATCAAATGGATTGTGTTTCAGTTTTTTACTATGAGATATTGATTTTTCATAATCTACTTATTGAATGGAATGTGTTTTTCTTTAATCACCTTTCCATGCTTATTTATTCTATGTAATTCATTATTAGTTCCACTTTACATACCCTTACTGATAATTTGAGCTCCCCCTATTATGATTCATTTCTCCAAGTAATGAAGAAGAAATATTTCATTAAGAATTAAAGGATGTAGATTATTTCATTTATTAATGTATAGTAATTTTATTTTCTATTTCATAATGTATTATGGGAATAATGTATTTAATATTAATTTACAATAATGTTAAAATTATTGTTCCTTCAATATTGGATTCCTTGTAATCATGCCATTATAAAAAGATAATGCAATGGATACGGGTTTTGGGGTTGGGGAATCAAATACCTAAGGGGATAATATTATTTTGACCTCCTAAATAAACATCTGCTAACTGGTTAATACATTGATAAAATTAAAAAGCTAAAATTACCAATAATGTAATAAACATGACAAGGATACCTTATGTATGTGTTAAAGGTATAAAATGATATCATAAATAGAATGATAATGAGTAATCACATAGGATTACATTATAAATACCATGGTATCATAATGACATGTAAGAACATTAAATGAGGTAGTAACATATAGCATGATCTAAACATGATCCAAGTCTAACTTCATAGACAAAATCACATCTTAGAAAATTTCCCATAATCGATTCGGGTTACTCCCTAATCATAGACATGAATTCTCAGGATACTGAAAATGTTACCAAATAAATTGGATCACTATAATTGTTCTCCCATTATAACGTGTTCATGATTATGCATTCCATAATATTGAACTCAATCACAAGTAATGAACAAATGAATCACCCAAAAATAGAAATGGGCAACATAATATTTTCTCAGAGCATAATCAAATGAAATTTAAAAATGATAGTATTTGAGAGATAAACAAGGGAATGTCTTATTTTAATGTATATTGGATAATTAGAAAGGTGTATATAGGAGAAACATATATAAAAAATTTATATGCAATCAAAAACATCAATGGATATAGTTATTGATTATAATTTCTTTAAAATACCATATGAAATATTTTATGAGAAAAATAACCTTTTCACATTCGGATCAATTAAAGAAAATATAAAAAACCTACAAAATATTTTTGAATTTTGTTTAATTTTAAATAATGATAGAAATTTATAAATGATACTTAATGGATATTAATAATAATAAAAACTAGTAATTTTAAACATGAAACATAAGTTAAAATAAATAATCCATTCATACTGTTTTAAAAATGTTAGAAAGGACCTCATTTAGAAAATGAAAAAAAGATTAATTTAAAAAAAATTAATAAAAATAAATCATGTGAAATGATTTATGTAATAAATAATTTGTAGAATTTTTATGATATTGTTTAATATATTTTGTGAAGAAAAATTATATAGATGGAAAATTATTTTTCACAGAAGGGAGAAATAAGTTAATCATTTCATAAAAACTATTTTTTTCAAATAAATTTTGTAACAAAAACTGCATAATGATACTATTAATTGAAAAAATCATGAATTAATATAGGTGAATAAAATTATATTGTATTATTAGAATATAGTTAAATAATTTCTTAAAATAGAAATTAATGTATAGAAATTCATGAATAAAATGACATTTCAAAATTAAAAACATACAATTATAACCTAAAAACCACACTCTTAGATCCTATGCTGAAATCCATAACATTAAATATTCTACATTCATACTGATAATTATGTCACAATTTTTTTCCATCAATCCTTACAAAATAAAAAGGGAAAATGGATTACTTATATTCTAGATGACCTTTATGGATTATATTTTTGGATAATTATTACAAACTCCTACATAAAAAATTCTATCGTAATCAAAAGAACATTTCTCCCATTTTACCTAACTTTTATTAATTCACAATAGAAATTCAACATCAGCCCTTTGAAATCAATTATATATATAAACCATTCATCACAATTCATTTAAATATGGGGAAAATGAATCATAGTAATGGTTAGATGAAATGATTTGGAAGGGAAAACATAATAATTAACAAATTAATATGATAAATGAAAATGAGAATGAATAAGTGTATAATGAATTAATAAAAGTGCAAGAGTGAATCATAAATGACCAGAAACACATCAATAGTAGGACAATCAGTTATGAAATAAATAAAAAATGAATGATTTATTAAAATTAATAACAAAAATCCAGGTGACATTAATATCAATCATTTGAATCCTTATAATATCATAACATGTATTTGAAAATATTTTTTTAACATGGAGAAACACTATCATAATACCCTTTCAACACCTTCATAAACCTTTGAAAACACTCTTAATTGAAATATCCATAAAAAAGACATCCAACATTATCATTACCCAATGCCTTTGGGAGGTATAATTTAGATCACCATTCATATAAGACATATCAGACTAAAATATTATTCATGATAAATAGGGCAGATCAACTATTCATATAAGCTATATTGGGCTCACCTGTGAGCTGTAATGGGTCTCAACCCTTCATATAAGCTATACCGAGATCACTTATTTCATACAGTTCTCAAGTAACATATCATGAATAATACAAATTATTCATAAAACTCTCATAATCAATGATTATTAATTTATAACAAGATAAAACCATGAAAAATAAATTGGTTTAATTTCAATCACTTTGAATGAAGATTAACCCACGAAGAAGAAATGAGTTCGATTAAACTCACAATGGATCTTTTATTATCCAGCTGAAAAGAAATGGGTCCTATAGATTTCTCATTAAAAAATGGTTTTCCCATGTAATGTAAATGGGGTTGATAATAATTTCATTGAAAAATTAATAACCATTTGAAAATAAATTGGATCCATTAGAATCTCTTTGAAAAAAGATTGACCGATGGAAAAGAAATGGTTTCCTTAAAAATATAATCGAAACCATATTAATCCATCCAAATAAACAATGATAATGGTATCCATACAAAATATCCCAAGTGGATGATATGTAAATTTTTATTGCTTATGTTGGTTAATGGATGATCCCTTTAATGATAATTAAAACATTATTGTGGAAAATAATCATTAAACATTCAATTTATCTCATGCCACATCAAAATGATTAAATCGCATCCCTTGAATGAATAACATTTAATAAAACACTTAATTAAATTAGAATAAATAAATTCATGTTATTATATGTTAATGGTGTTTTATATCTTCCTAAAATTAGAAATTATTTGTGAATATGACATACATATCAATGAAACATAAGTGAGACAATAAACCCTCTAACAACTGTGGTAATGACTAAATTATCAGCCCCAAAAGTAATAATCATCAAATGAAACCATTTAAATATCATGAATATAACATAATTTATGATATAATTTAAAATCAGGTATATTATATATAGTACAAAAAATAATAATGTAATAAATATGAAATTTATCTCACATATGTAGAAAGTGAGATGAAAATCCCTGACCTTGAGGAAGATTTTTCACGATTGACCACTATATTCTGAAATAATAAACTTATTTCAATTTTTTAATTGTTTTAGAAACCTTATTTTGTTTATTATTAATTTTATCTCACTTATTAATAATTTATATAAAATTAATTTTTCAATAATTTCTATGGCAGACATTTTGACAAAAATTGGATTATGCCAAAATTGTCTTTTATACGTTGATTTTGGGGGATGAGGTCATTATTTAAAAATATCTTAAATAATAAAAAAGAAATATTTATCACATTTTACATCAATTATAACTTCAAAATAAAATAGTAATTATGGTTAGGAAAAATGAACCAACATTACGGTAATGGAGATGATAGATCCTACGTACGCATGAGTAACATTCATTATTTTGAATGGTCATTATATAGAGATTGTAATAAAATTATTTCATTCCAAAATAATAATTATATCATAAATACCATATTATTTAATTATATATAAATATATATCATTCTTATGATGGGGTTATAAAAAACAAGAACAATCACATCGCTTCAAGGGGAAGTAGTCCACACGTCCATGAACTACTTTATCACTTTTTCATTCTATGAAATGGAAATAAAATAATGATATGTTATATTTAAATATAATTAATTATTTCATAATTATTATAAATATTTCATTTAAATAATTTTTAAACACTTTATTAATATATTCCACGTAATGTTTGAATGTATCACACCTCTTTAAGGGGCCACCAATCCCAACGTTCAAAAACAATGTTATCGTATTTCAAAAAAGAGGAACCATGAATGTATGTATTATATAATACATAAGTAAGTATGAAGACTTAATAATTATCTTATATGTCAAATTAAAACAACAAGACCTTTATAATATCCCAGTATAACAGGCGGTAAAGGAAACTCGGACGACATCGTTTCATAGGGCGGTAGTTCACCATACACACAAATAGTTATTTCATAACTGATTCGATGTATTTGTGAATATGTAAGTAGTAAAATTTCCTGACCAAATAAATTACATAGTATTGAGTTTTAGTTAATAAAACTACTTTATTTCACTTTGAGGATCATTTTAGGTTATTATATTTATATAATTTGGCCATAACTATAACATAACCACTAAAATATTACATTACAGACACTTTTAATATATAATCATTTTTTTAAAAGCACATTAAAATATAAAAATTGTTTTTTATTATAAATCATAATAATTTTTACCTTGGACTCATCTTTTTCTTTACTCTCCTATAAATAATGTGAGAAACATTTTAAAACGTGGGATGAGCACAAAACATTCAGTATGGTATGAAAAAATATAGAAAATATGTTAGTCATGTTAAAAAATAAAACCCATGAAAACAATATCATAAAATAATTCTTTCGACCCATAACATATTTTAAATATTTTCATCTAAAAAATAATATAATTTTTTACCCATTTTGTAATAATAATATTACCATAAAAATGTTGCAAGCATTTATAACATGTAACAACATCTTGGGTCATAAGTATAATTATCAAACATATAAATGTAATCACCATGTGGTTGACTTCTATACATGTCACTCTTACAATTTGAATAACCATAAAGTCCCTCATATACCAAAAGGATTGTAGGGATATCATGGACCCATCGATATTTAGTTTATCAAATAACTACCAATCATTCTTTTTTCACAGAAATACCCATCAAATGTCCAAGTACCAATATATAATAACAAAAAATAAAATCATTCACTTTTAATCATGTCACTTTTAATATTTCATTTCCATTAATAATGAAAAATTTAATCTAATTGAAATAAAAAATCCATTTTAAAACCCCATTTTGAAAAAATACACAAAAAAGAGAAAAGTGGTATATTTTTCTTCTAAAAAACATGAAGGCTTATAGAGGTTGACAAATATCAAATAATTTTCATAGTGGGGGAAAAGATGTTGTCTCAATATATGTTATAAAATAACATTACATATTTTTTATTTGTAAATAAATTCATACATTCATCTTGACAATAAATATAATAGAAAAACATTCAATGAAATTCATAGTGAATGGGGATGTTTATATAGCTCATATGATATGTGTTTGTATAAAATCAAAATACATGTAAATTAATGGGGTATGCGAAAAAGGCCCTTACATTGAGATTCATTCATGATGTATGTCCATTATATTATTGAATAATAATCATATGTTAATAATTTACAATATTGGGAAGATTTTTCAAGTTAATTTTCCCTTTTATATCACATATTACCATGTATAATTATTTATGTTCATGTTAGACATTTCGATAATATTCAACTGATTAGTCCTAAATAAAATTTGTATGATTTCAATATTAAAAAAGATTTAATTATTAAAAAATATAAATAATAATATTTATGACTTAATTATCAATTTTATTCATAAATTTTACACATAAAAAAAACTATTACATATGCTTAGGAAAAATTATCTACATTATAATCATAAGGATGGTAAGACGTACTGATACATAAGTAACATTTCAATTTTTTAGTAATAATTTTAGACATAAGTCACGTATTTTATATCTATAAATAATTATTTTATTATCATTTTAGTCATATTTATCATTTAAATATACATATATATATGTCATCCTTGTGATGTGGTGATGAAAAAACAAATCACATCGCTTGTTGGAGGTGATAGTTCATATATACACAAGAACACAATCATCATTTTTATGTTCATTGAATGGTAAGGAAATAAATGATATTTTAATATATTATAATAATAAATATGTCAATAATATAATATATAAAAATTAATTACATTATTAAATCTAGTATTTAGAGACGGTGCCTAAAAATGAATTTCATCGGTTTGTGTGGTAGTATTTGTCATGAAGAAAGATGACAAATTAATTTTCTATTCGATAAAAAATTTGAGGGATATAAGCGATTATATTAAAATAATAACATATAAATATTTATATAATACTGTATTTATTAACTCACCATGTTTGAAAATCATTTTAATGAATTTGAATAAGAAATTAAATAGAAACCATTAATTTTAAACAATACATATTCTACAGACGATCTCCATTGTTTAACTCCTTAATACCACTATGTGGGGTGTTATGTCCAAAATAATTTCCCTAAAATGTGGTGGGATAATATAATATTTCATTTGGAAAGATATATTTTGAAAAAATAGGGTTTTAAGTGTGAAGAGAATAGAACAAGGGTTTCTATTATATAAGACATGGGAGGGGAACTCAGGGAAGTCCTCAAAATATTAAATTAATATTCATTTATTTTACATTTATAATGGACCCAAAATGATTTATTTAAAATATAGTATGATTATGGGTCTATATAAATTCATTCAATTAATATTAAACTAGTTATTATTATTACTTGATTCTAATGGTTTTGTTTTAGCCCTTATTTATCCCTTTAACTCTTCCATAATATCAGGTAATTTACACTTTGAGTGTTAATATTATTACTATAAAATGATAAAAGAAAAATAAATGAGCCATATGTGAAATTTATATCCTTATCAGAATAATTTTCATTAATTTTATTAATTTCTTAATTTTTTATCATTTATTAAAATAATACTTATTTTAAAATGTCATTATTGAAAATTTTGACCTTATTCAGTACTATACTTTTTAAAAATATCATAGCAACATAATATCTTTTATAAAATTATTCTATCAAAATAATAACATGGAAAATTATTCCAAAATATTTTATTTATTTCATTAACTATATAATTTATTTTTGTTTTAAAAACGTTAATAACATTTATTTGAAATTTATATTAATTAAAAAATAATGCATCATCATCATGCATGACATGAAAGGTAATTATTTATCTCTTAGAAAGAAAAAAATAAAATAACTTGATGAATATAAAAATTTTATATTTTAAAATAATATTTATAGTTAAATATATCCTCTATATTACCACATAATAAAAAATAGTTCACTTATTAAATACTAAGGTATGGACAAATTGACTTTTTGTTAAATAAAAAACAATAATTGGATTTATGTCAAATATGGGGGACCAAGATCTAATAAAATCATACCAATGATTATTTTAGTCAATAATATATCATTTAATAAAAATACGAAATGTTTTAGGGTAATTATCTAATATTAATAATATTTTTACCCTTAATTACCCGAATTACCCTAACTCATTATCATAAAAATTACCAATGTTACTATTCTTATTGTCAAAATATAAAAGGGACCTATTTACCTAATTTTGAAATTATTATTCCATATATGTATTCAATGTTATAATATTAAGAATATATAATTTTCTAAAATTAAATTAATTTAATCCATTTTGTAGAGTGATAAAACAAGTTATTAAAATGAAAACATTAAAAATATTGAAATATTTTTTTATCCAAATTCAAATTAGTTATGATTAAAATGATATAATGTTGGTTAATTGATATAAAATTTATATAATTATACTTTATAAACAATTAAAAATAAACTTTTTCATTTTAAAATATTTAGATGAAATATTTGTTTTTAATTAAAATGCACTATTTTTCAGTATTCATCAAAACCTGAATTTTATACATAATAAATTCAATAGAGGTAAATTTATTTATTTTAATTTACATAAAATAATTTATTTTTTTGAAATAAATTATGTGTCAAAAAATATATGTAAAATAATTGTTCCTTAAAAAGACGGTAACCCCACATTTTTATTAAAATGCATATTTTAGGCATAAAATTGGATTTCATTCATAAACCATGTCTAAAAAACACATAAGATAAATGGTAAACATTATACTGAATGTTAAATATATATAATATCATTAATATAATCCAAAAAGAGTTATTTTGTTTATTTATTGGTATTAAACACTCTTGTGCACAATTTAATAGTTTTTACGAAATACATTTCCTTTTATTTTTCAAAGGGTTTTGTTTTCATTTATAAATATTTGGTAACAAAACAATTAGATATATATATACTTCTGTAACCCATATTTTAATCATTCAGTTACTTTTTTTCATTCCGTATGTTCTAATAGTTTGATTATAAAGGTAGTTTATATAGAACTCATGAACCTTATGTGAAATGGAGCCCCACTCACCTGACATCTCTCTTATTATCTATCATCTTTGCCTCTCCTCCTAATGTTTCAACCATACATAGTGATTTATGTTCTCCCCCATCATTCTCCCACTTCTTATTCTGTCAACATTTTGTCTCGTGTTCACTACTCTAGTGTTTTCCTTCTTCCCAGTGGCTACATGACTCTTCTTGGGTGCTCACTACCACTAGTTTTCTATTGATACTCTTTATCCTTCCAATCAATGGTTGTGTGCTGGGGAATCCCTTAGAATCCAAACCCTCCTCTAACCATAATATACTTTATGCCTCTCCATGTCAGAGAGGGAGAGTAATGGCATCAATGAGGTTTTGGGTTATGTGTTTCATGGGTCGATTGGTTTTCCAATTCTACTATGCTCGTCTTTTTAGGAAGATTTTGGCGCTCTATTTTATAGTCACAGGAATCGTCTGGAGGGTATAACCATTCGGATACATGATTTGACCTAGCATTCCCCTACACCTCTCCATGTCAGACCGAGTGCGGAGGTAACCATGTTGTGTTGGGATGTTTTGTTCAATGGTCGTCGGTGCTTCAAGTGAGCCATGAGTCGGTTCTCTCCTTTGAAAATGGTAACTGGTTTGTTAGATATATTGGTTGTTTCTTCCTCAAAATAATCGTTGATGGTTTGGTTGGTTTTCTATGTGCAATCGGTCCTTTTGATACTCTATTGAGGATTATGTAATGTTGCATATCAGGATTTGGTGTTTTCTTCTGGTGTGGTGATGGTTCATAGTGTCGAAGGTCAATGAAGGTGAAGTGACGATATTGAATATTTTCTATTAATGGAAGTTGTGTTATAATTCTCTCCTATAGGATAATCACTAATATAGTGGTGAAATATGGGGGCATGACTCATGGAAGCCCGTAACATGAGATTACATGACCCGAGTATGAGATAAGAATATCCTTTACATTTTGAATTTTAAACTGTATTTAGTGGTTTTGTTGTTGGATATCTTCAGATGGGTGATTTTGATGCTTTTTTTATCATGGATTTTGAATATTGTATTTCTATGGAGGTTTGGTTTGAACCGGGTATGATGTTTCATGTGAAGTTCTAACTTATCCATAAAGTGGATTTTGAAAATTAAAAAAAAATGATTTGGATGTTATAAAGGTATCATTTAAATATTAATATTTCTTTTCTCTCTTAAGATCAATGTGGAATATCAGGTACACAATAAAACATAGTATTTATTTTTTATAATCATAGGAAATTAAATCCTCACCCCCTTTAAAAAATTACATCCTCAAAATTTAAACATGTGTTGGTAACCAATGTTCATGTATTCAAAATACCATTGTTGAAATCCCACATCAGAACAAGGTTCAATAAAAATTCCCCTTGAAATGAAATAAACAAATGTAAGAAGGTATCACAAGAGCAAAATACTTGGATTGCATATAAGTAAAATTGATATTGAATAGAAAACATAAAATAATATTATGACTGAGAGTGATAGAGAACCTTCTCATGAGAAAGTTAACAATCACAAAATTTTAAATCTATGATGTGTTAAAAGGTCAATGTATTATTAGTATAAAAACTAAATAGATGATGTTTTTGTTTTAATACCATTTTCATAGATCTATGAAATTATATTACTACCTATACTATGAAAATAATAAAATATACTTACTAAACTGGTAGAGTTTGATCCTTTATGGAATTTTTTAAAATCAATGTTTATCTTATACCCCTCATTTTCCCCAGCCCATAGCTACATTATCTTCTTAATTTATGACGTATTTTTTATCTTGAAAATTTATGTTTCATATCCTTATGATTTAATTAAACTATTCCTAGAAGAAATAACATCTTAACCTGATCATTGTGTATACATATTTTTAGTTTAATTTTGTTTACATAGGTAAATGATCCACATATTAAAAAAATTCATTGGAGCTTCATCAAAGTCAGTTGCTTCTTTTTCCCAAATAGTCCTTTTACAAAATGTGTTGTATGGGTTCTAGTGGTGAAATTTGTTTTTGTAAAATAACTTTTATAAAATATAATATCCAAAAAAATGTGATAAAAATTGATTTTTATAAAACAGTAGAATGATTTTTTAAAAACAAACTATACAAGAACTTTTAAATATACTGTAGGTATTTTAGGAATGTCTATAAGTTAAAAACATATATAAATAGGTTTCAAAAATTTGTATTTCTTTGGATGTTGTATAAAAAAAATAAGATTTAGTGTCATATCATACTGTAAAATATCTAAAAAAATGATTTGATAATATTTAAATTTCATTGAAACTATGAGAATTTTTGGAAAATTTGATTTTATTTAAAAAACCCCATGAACCATGGTGGTACTGAGGTATAGACGAGGTGTTTGATATTTTAAAAAACTTCTTTCATGAGACATGTATGTTAGAAAATGATTCAGAATCGTTAAGACAGGACTTTCCAAAAATTATTTCAAACAAATCATAATGAAGAGATAGGAATTTCGTTTGAGATAATCAACCTTCTATTTGTAACTAACATTCCATGATATAAAAAATTTATATAATAAAAATTTAATTAATATAATATACATTAGAACGCAACCAATGTTTAACCAAAATTATAATCTAAAAAATTGACTAAACTTTTCCTCTAATACCAACTATAAGTCCATATCCCTAAAAATTAAATAATATTTAGTTTTAGTTATGAAAAATATATTTTTTCACTTTGAGTATCATTTTCTGTATATATTTTTAGGGTATTATGACATAACATTTGAATTAAAAATAAAACAATATAATGCGGACACTTCTACCCAATAACAAATTTTTTTAAAAACCAAAACATCTCAAAAAACATGTTTTCTTTTCATAATCAATCATAATAATTTTCCCATGGCCTTATCCAACTTTTTATTCTCTAATAAGACATGTGATTTTTTTTCAGATTAAGGGATTGGAATAAAAAAGTTGTTATTGGGTACAAAAATAAGGAAATGTGTTAATCTTGTGAAAACCTGAATCACATGAAAACATTATCAAAAAATATTACACTTCACCCTGAATAATAGTAAATATTTTCATTTAAGAATAATATTATTTAATAACATTTTTATAATCATTATCTTATCATAAACCCATATTAAGAATATATTGCACAAAAATTTATCTTGGGATATAAGTGTACTTGTCATATATATAAATGTAGTAATCATTTGGTTGACTTCCATTCAAGTCACTTTTACGTAAAAAATAGCCATACGATCCAGTTACTAAACCAATTAATTGTAGGGACATAATATAACCACCAATAATTTGATTGTCATGGATATAACCATCATTTATTTTCCATGCATCCACCTATAAAATGTCCATGTACCATTATATAATCAAAAAACATAAAATCTTGCAATTTTTTACATGTCACAATTAACATTTCATTTTCATTGATAAAGAATCATTTTATGTTATTGAAATCAACAATACATTTCCAAAACCATTTTTCATGGACATAAATCCTTGAAAAATGAAATGGTGGTTAATTTTTATTTTAACAAATCATAAAGGCTTGTAGGGGATTAAATATATCAAATAATTTTCTCGGCAGAAGAGATGTTGTTGTTACCATATATGATAAAAAAGAATGATAATTTTTTCATCTGTAATAAATTTCACAAGATAAAAAAATAAATATTAATTTCTTCAAACCAATAAATTAAATATAATATCAAATGGCAAATTTATAGACCTTATAAAATGACGGGGGTGTATAACATTAAAACACATCTCACAGGAAGGGGATTGAGTTGAAGTCTCTTAAAGTGACTATAATTCAACATTTATGTCTATTATCAATCTAAATAATAAACATATTTTTATAATTTAATTTATTTACAACAATTTTCAAGATTATTATTCATTTAATATCACATATTAACATGTTTAATTATTTAATTTCACATTGGATGTTTCAATGTTATTCCGTACTTGATTCCAAGTTGAAATTTGTATACTGAAAATAGTCAGAGTGGTCATTAGTAAATTATGATAAGAACATTACTAATAAAATTATTATCCTTTTTATAAATAATGTTTACTTTTAAATCTACAATTATGTGGAATTATGAAAAATTGCCTACGTTAAAATCATGGAGATGGTAAGTAGTACACAGGCATCTGTAATGTATACATATTTCAATGATCCTAATGGAAAGAAGGTAAGTATTATATGACCTTTAATTAATGATCATATTATATTTAATATTATATTAATAATGTAATTATATATATATATATATATATATCATTAATGAAATGTGATGATTAAGAAAAATCACATCGCTTTGTGGTGATGATAGTTCATATATAAGCAATAACGCCATTATAATTTTTATGTGTATGGAATTGTAATAATTTAAATGATATATTATTAATTTATATTGATACATATTTCATTTAAATCATATATAATAATCAATTCCATAATTATAACTAGTCATGAGAGATGGTGATGGAAAATGAATTGGATCGGTTCACAAGGTGGTAGTTTTCAGTTCTCACAGATAATGAATTATTTTCCAATTTGATGGAAATGGATATGTATATATATGATAATATTTACATAATAAAATTATTTTAAATTTATGATACTAATTATATTATTTCATTATGGTGGAAGAATATTTTATGTAAGAGAAGGATGAAATAAAATAGAAACATTTAACTAAAAAATTATACCTCTTATTCAGAAAATATCATTTGATTAACACCTTAATACATCTAATGAAAGGTGTTATTACTAATGTAAGGACTTTATAATTTAATAGGATATTATATATTGGGATTTTTTCTGATATTTTGGAAAACATTTTTTTCAATGTAATGAAAAGATATGAATGAGTTCTCTTTTATAAGAGAGGGGAGGGGTACCCTTTGAATTCTCCAGTATATGAAACTAATATAAATTATATTCATATAAAAAATGGATAAAATCTAATATAGTTATAATAAATGATTAATATTGGAAAAGACACGTATAATGAAAATTATACATGTTTTTAATATTTCAATTATATATACCTTTTTGTTTAAACCCTTATTTAACCAATTTATCTCATATCGTGATATCATGTAATTTACAAATTGAGGGTTAATATAATTTATTTAAAAAATTGACCAATAAATGAGTCTCTGATGAAATTTTATGAATTAACCCTATCAATTTTAAGAACATTAGAATTGTATGAATTTCATATCATCTAATAAAATATTATTTATTTTTGAATATCATTAATGACAATTTTTACCCTATTCATTACATGATTTATAAAAAAAATAAAAAATACATTATATGTTTGAACCCATTCTAATATCACAATAAAATAATAAAATTAATCCATAAAATTCTTGGATTACATTAATTATGTAAAATTATATTTATATTAATAATTTAAATCACATTTATATGATATTTTAAATAATTAAAAAATTACTTCTTCATCATGATTCATGCCATTAAGGTAATTATTTCTATCAGAAAAAATAAAAATATATTACATTGAGGAATATAAATATATTAAAATTTCAAAAAAACTATTAAGATTCATATATATTTTCTATATAGACCGTTTTAAAAAATATTTCAATTATTGAATATGAATGTATGTCAAAATTGACTTTTAGTTGATTAAAATATGATAAATATATTACTGTACTACATATGAATATAAGATCTAAAAAATTAATCCCAAGGATTTTTTTGTGTAGAATTACTCATCCAATAATAATAGGACTTGTGTTGGGGTAATTTTCTAATATTTCTAATATTATTTTTCCCCTTATTTACCTGATTTACCTTCAATCGTGGTAATGAAAATTAACAATGCTTCCAATTATATTGTCCAAAAACAAATAGAACCCAATCTATATATTCTTGTCATATTATTAAAAATATTTAATGTTTTTTTATAATTAAAAAAAATAATAGGCTACAATTAATTTAAAATTATTCTTGTTAACAGGGTGAGAAAACCAGTTATTATATTGAAAACCTTCAAAGGATTGGAACTTTTTATCTCTAAATTAAAATTGAAAATGATTAGTATTACATAAATTGAATTAAATGATAATAAATATATCATATTATACTATTAAAAATATAATATAACAATTTCAATTATTTAGATGAAAAAGATGTTTTAACTTAAAATGCAATATTTTTTACTATTCATCCAAAATGACACATATCCAAAATTAACAAAAAATAATCCAAATTTAATTTTGAATTTATAATTTTATATGATATGTAGAATATTTTTAATTTTTTTTCACACTTCATATATTATATTAAAAATATGAGGTATATCAAAAGGTGGAAATACTGTATTTTTAGATAAAGTCTTCTTTTATGCATATAATTGGATTTTTTTCTTTCATCGTGTCTATAAAACACATAGGATAAATTTTAAAAATTATATATATATATATAGTTATATTTCATTTATATAATCTAACAATATTAGTTTTTTTATTTACTGGTATAAAACACATTGTTTATATTTTAATATTTTTTTCACCCAAAAATTGCAATTATTTTCATATTGGTGTTTTTATTTATAATTTATTGGTCACCAATTAATTAAATATATTTGAGTAATAAAACAGTATTTTGATAATTATGTTAACCCTATTCATTTCCACCTTTGTAACATCTAGGATTTAATCGTAACATTTAATTAATAACATTCAGTTGCTCGTCTTCCCTCGACGCAACATGTCATGTATACTTGAAAACATAATATTTTTTTATTATAAACATAAGATGTAACAGGAAGTACCCATAAAATAAAAAAAATATAATTATATTTAGGATACATAGGTATTTATATAATAGTGGAATAAGAATAATAGATGGTGCAGAGAAAATGTAAAACAAAAGATCTTGGTAAAGAATACTACATTCTCTTTTGGTGACTCTTCATGGTTTACAATAAGGGAATTCTTTGGTATGATTCTTTTTACCAAGGGTTGGACTCATGGATGATATTAGGTATTTTTTAAGATTATTTTTTCGGGGTTTGGAGTAGCCAATGGGCATTAGTGGTTTCAAGAAGTGAGGAGAGTGTGTTTTATATTACAATGGAGGTGGAGTGGTATTGTTGTAAATACAAAAAGGTAAAAACAATTGGGAGGTACCCCTTTTATCATGTTACTAAAAATATAAAAAAAACTATAAATAGTTTTTATATGTTCTAGATATTGAAAAAAAAATTTGGACAATTTTTTTGTTCATTTGATACATTTTGTTAACTTTTACCCCTATGTAAACTCATTTTCATCTTAATAGATATAAATAATTTTTATTTGGTTAAACTTGCATTTTTAAATACTATTTTTTACAAAATGGATGTTATAAATTATTATTATTCCAAAAATAGAATCAATTTTTCCATATTCCAATCATAGAGGTGGTATAATTTAGTTTAAAATTGATCCCCTAGAGGGACAAAACAACACAATTTAAAGTAAAAAGATCAAAAGTTTGAAATTTTTTGATATCCAATATCAATGTGAAATTTATTCCAATGAAATTAATTGTATTTACTAGTGTATTATTATTATAAATAATCTAAAAAAATAAAAAATTTTATTTAACTAAATAAATAAATTAGACAAAGATATAGTTTTCAATTAAAATTTTGTGGTATTCATTATTCAACAAAATATGAAAGTTCTCATAAAAATACCAAAAATTCCACAAAACTAAATTTTTATATTAATCCTTAAAAAGATGTTTATTCATTCAAATATTAGTTATTAATGTGTCATAATTTATTTTTAAAACAAGAATACAATTGAAAGGAGAAAGAAACTTTTTTTAATAATATAACCTTTTTATGCATAAAATTTGAATTATTCTTATTTTATGTATAAAACAAATTATATAAAATAATTTATTGAAAATTTATCATATAATTTTATTTATTATAATTAAACCATATTAATTAATATAATTTTAATTAGATGAGACACCATTCTTTTTGTTTTTTTAAAACTCATAATTTATATTCAATTTGTTTTCATTTTAATTTATAATTAATTTATAAAAATAAGTTTTATTAAAATTTGTAAACTATATTATAATAATTTAATAAATAAAATTCATTTTCCCCATTCAAATTTCTAGTTAATAACAATAATTTTAAATATTAATGTTATATTATTGTTCATAAAAACTCTATCTTGCATGTAACAAATGTTATCAAAGAGACTCATTATTGCATGCTAGGAAATATAAAATTCGTAGGGAATATAACAGTAGAAAAATTGAGAATATCATATAATAAAATAATTTCAATAAAGTAACTTAAAAGTTGATATTAAATAAAATCTTATGATGTCACATCATTTCCCCCTATAAAATGAATTTCATCCTCAAAATAGAACATGGTTATCAAAGGACATAAATTTTTAGATTTAATTAATTGAAAACCACATTAATAAAAATGGTTAATATAAATAATATTTCAAAGGGAACATTGGAAACATAAAGGTAACGGAAATGTATGCAAAACTAGGATTCTACATTAGGTGAATTTATTTGGGAAAATAAAATATTTATTTGTAAGTAAAAACTAACTTCCATCAACTAATTTCAAAATCCTAGGTCAATAAATAATAATAAATTTTCATAATTATTAATATTTTAAAATTAAATTTTAATTTTAATTTAAAGTGGATGCTAAGTTCTATGAAGTGCATGATACACAACAATGGGCTTCTTTGAAATCTTGTGTTGGACACTGAAAATATAATATTAATATTTTATATGGTAGTTAACGCCTATCCATTTTATTGGAGGGAATGAATATAACTAACTAATATATAATTATAAATGTTTTTAAATGTTTTTACATTTATCCAATAAAATTTAGAGGCTTAAAATGTGAATGAATCTGATTTAAAGCATAAATACACTAAAATTCATTAAAAGGATGATTTACCACCATTTGATGGAGAACCATTCTTAAATATAGTTGTGTTCACTTTTAAATGCTTTATTTAACAAGATAAAATTATTATTCAGAATTGGGATATCAAAATTTACTTTGGATGAAATTTTGGTATGTTTTTGATGAAGTTCATTTTTTAATGAATTGTGAAAAATACTATATTTTAATTCAAAACATCCTTTCAATATAATTCATCAATATGGTTATATTTTCTTTTTAATTTGTTTTAATGTCTATATATATTATATGATTACAATTTAATCCAATATTGGTCATTTGATGTAATTTCAAATTGAAATTGGACACAAACAAGTGTTAATCTTTTGATATTTATTTCTTAAAAAGATGCTTATTGTTTTGACAGTGGAAATTGATTTTAAATTAATTTCTGCCACTTCTACATTTTGAATTTGTAAAAATGGATTCCATATTATCAATCATGTGGTACAAATTTTATAAATAAGGATTTTTTTTAGAAAATTATTAATATTTATATCAGTAAATATTTTATTTACCATGGTTAAAAGAAAATATGGTAATTATTGGTAAAAAATAATATTATTATAATATTAAATTTCCCTAACATGATTCCTCATCCTATTGGTTGACATATATCTGACCATGGGCATCCTTGGGTCAATTTTTGGACCCCATGGGTCCACGTGGGAGTGATAATGACACTTTATTATAATTAAGTTAATGTAAAGGCAAAATTAACATAAAAATGACTTTTAGTAAATTAAATTTTACATATAATTATATAAGTTATCTATTCTACAATAAAAATTATTATAAAATATAAAAATATTTTCTAAATCATGGTATTTTTAGTATAATTTTTAGACATCAAATACATAAAATTATTTATGACACAATAATGATGTAGTGTTTACCTAATTAAGAAATGATTCAAATAAATAAGATTATAATGATTAAAAAATATCGGAAACCGGTCAAATTATTATTGGATTATTTTATTTATGACTTTAGTCATCAAATTTTTGACTTTAATTATTTTTTAACCTTTAAAAAAATATCATTATATAATAAAATAATATTTTCACACTTTCTTAAAGAGGCCCTCCTCCCCCTTATAAAAATCCATCACCTCTAAACCATTAACTACACATCTCAATATTTTTTTCAAAACCAAACATTGCGCAATTAGTCTCCTTGAATCCCAATCCTCATCCTAGAATCCTTCCCCTAGATAAAAGGCATTTCATGTAACCCTTTTGGTTCAAACCAAAAGAAGATACCTGATTTAAAGGTAATGTATTCTCCTATGATTGTTTGATTTATAATCCTTCTCCATCCCACTAAAAAACTTTATTCCTTTATTTTATAACAAAATTATTATCCTCAATTTACAAGTTTTTTTATGTGAATGATTCAAACTACACATACACAAACCTCTGTCGAATGGGTAAAGAACGTATTCTTTTTGTGGACGGCGAACAAACGCCTTACGAAATGATGATTGTTCAATTATCTAATACCACCGCTTATAGTGGCCATTAATATGTGAAAATATTTATATGTAATATATATTATATTTTTATTGTTTATACTCTAAGTTATTTTTCATTTATAGTATACCTTTATGTTTTCCATTATGGGTAAAAGCGATAATTTCATTGGGGGAAGTGCGGACTACCGCCCCCTCAATGTGATATGACTCGTTTAGTCCATACGTGGAATGTATAAAAAATGGATTTAATGAGAATATATATATGATATTATAATCGAATAATAATATACCTATGTATCATGATGATTTCATCCCATTAAAATATGAAATAGATGTGAATGTAGCGTTCATGCGTACGTACGACTTACCATCTCCCTGAACGGTGCATTTATTTTCTTATCTCCAAATGTTTTTTACTTTTATGAAGAAATATATATTATGGATATATATATGATATATAAATCATGAATTTAATTCAGAAGATAATGGAATTTCGACTATATGAAAATTTTATAATTATAAAAAAAATATTTTAACTCAAAATTCAAACATCGACAAAATGTATGATATGAAATCAAATAATTATCTAATTGTTATAGAAAGGTATTAAGTGATATAAAATTATATTAAACATGAAAAATATTATTAATAAAGTATAAATTACAGAAGTTTATTATTTAAAAAATTAAAGAACGAAGGGGTCATGTCGGACATGTGTTAAAGGAACTTCATTGTAAGGACCCGGCCATATAGCATTACATAATCATGAATTAAATGAATAATTCACATAGAGGATTTTTTCAGGTTTATAGTTTTAGATAATTAGGTCATAACTATTACATCTCAAATGATTACAAAGTAGAAACTTGTACAAATTTTCCATAAAATAAGAACTCTTAAAAATAAATAGGTCTAGTTCCATGTTTTAGATAGGATATCTTTCCTTGATACCATCCTTGACCCTATTCAACTTTATGTCCTGTGTAGAACATTTCAAAAACATGGGATGAGCAAAAAAATCCCAGTATAGGATACACAAATAAGGAAAACTGTTAGTTTTTCAAAACAATAAGTAAACCATGAATATTTTATCAATGTAATACTTTTCAACTTTATGAAGTGGTAAATACTCTTCACTGAATAAAATTTCACTACTTATCCTTTTTAACATGAAGATTACCATAAACCCATATAAAGAACACATAACATATAAAGGTAACTTTGTAAATTAACATACATAAATGGAATAACCATAAGGTCTAATTGCACACATATCACTACATGTAATAGCCATACGACTGACATCCATACCCCACGAATTGTAGATATAACCTAACCACCCATCTTGGTATTCACAGCACCATCCGTCATATGGTTTATCCCGTAACCACCCGTCAATTATCCAAGTACCATTACAACATCATAATATATAAAACAATTATAAAGGAAAAACATTTTCACATTTCAATCACAAGAGATCACATCATGATACTATCATAAATAAATACAACTAATAAATCATTAAAACTCTATAAGAGAAAAATCACTTTATACCTTGAAAATATTAAAAGAATACATTTAAAAGAGATTTTAGAATCAATGTGTCACATAACACTTTTTATCTTTTAATGTAATTATAATTTTAAAACATTAATTTCCATATAAATAAATTCATACATATATTTTTAAACCATGGACATTAAATATAAAGATTTATGATAATAAATCATTAAAACATTTAAAAAATATATTTTTGATAAAGAGTTTTTAACAAAATGAGAGACACTCGAATAAAAATAATAGTGGAATAAAATTTAATCATAAATTTATAATATCAGGAGTATAAAGGGATTCATGATATAATATGTCAAAGGACCGTAAATACACCATATAAGAGTGAATTGGTGAATAACAATAATGAAGTCTCAATGGACATGTAAATTGAGATGAAATCCATTATAAGGATGGTATCCTTAAATTAAGGATAAATCAATCTCATAAATATGTGTGAAAAATATAAATACACAAAATATAAGTGGCTATTACATTTAAAACAATCATAGGTCATTCACACATATTAATAGGATGAAATATTCAATAACTACAAGTTGAATACAAAGAAATCGAAATTGGGTTTAGAAGTTCCCTTGTAAAAATTTGACAGCCTAACGACGTCACTTTAAGATTTAGAAAATGAGTTGATGAGACAAAAAGGGTATCTCATTACTTGGAAATTTTTTGTACATAAATAAGGATATATAAGAACATATCCCAACATAATAAGATGTCAATTAAAGGACATAACAAAACAAGTCTTATAAAAAGTGGAGGGTGAAAGGATCCCTTACCGACGTGTGTATCTTTCGAAACATACACCCGAAGAAATAAGAACAATACAACATTGATGTAAATAATCATAAATGAATTTATATTACACAATGAGTAGAATAATGGGATGTACATACACCACTCAATGGAAATGGTGGAAAATGTATCATAAATCTCATGAGAATAAAAGTGAGATAAAAAATCCCTTATGAAAACTCGATAGCCTATCATCGCCACATAAAACTTCCAAAAAATGTATTTATGAGATCAAATAGGTTCTCTCATAATATGAACAAAAAATTTACAGAATGAGGAATATAAAATAAAATCCTCAAACAATAGAAATATGAGCTTAAAAGAAATGACATAAAAGAGAGTACTTAAAAAGAAAGAGAGAGATTGGACCCCTTACCTCAAGTCCGACTTGTCTTGTTCGTTTCATTATATTCCAAAATAATAAACTTTGGTAAATTTATAATTGTTTAAGGAATTTTTTGAAAGATTATTATTCAGTTCATATCACATATTATAATGTTATAATAATTTGTTAATAATGTGAGTTTATATTAGATGTTTTTGTCGATGTTCGGTACATAAGTCAAAATTGAACTTGTTGGAAAAGAATTTTCCTTGTATTTATTGGTACATCATCTCCATAATAGTATTAATGATTTAAATATCATATATAACTAGTATATATTCATTTTATACTAATCCATAACATTTGGATATAAAAAATGAAATGCACCGTTCATGGAGACGGTAGGCCGTACGTACGCATGAATGATACTTTCATTTCATTGTCATATTAATGGAATTAAAACTAAATGATATATATATATATATATTATAATTATAGAATTATATAAATAATTTATATGTATCATATTACATATATATACATTATATATATCTACTTATAATAGTACATATCATTTAGAGATAAGAAATGAAATGTACCATTCATGGAGACGGTAAGACGTACGTATGCATGAAAACTACTTTCAATTCTATTTCAAACATTAATGGAATGAAAACAATAATGATAAATAGGTATATTGTAATTACAGTATAATATAATATATAAATTCATTTAAATCCATACTTTATACATCCCACATATGGTATTAATGATTCAAATAACTTTGAGGGGGTGGTAGTCCGCACTTCCTAAAATGAAATGATCATGTTTATCCATTATGGAAACCAAAATGGTATGGAAGAAATGAAAAATAAAAAATCATAAGGAATACGTAAAAATAATTTATATATCATATATAAATACAGTGAAATATTAATGGCCACCATTAGAGGTGTTAAAAGAATATTGAACAATGATCGTTTCGTGAGGCAGTAATTCACCACCCACAGAAACAGTATGTTTTTTAAGCATTAGATGGAGGTGTGTATGAGTGTAGCTCAAATAATCATCATAACATCATCCTAGTATATTTATTATATAATTGTTGTTTCAAAAGAAAGTAATAAAAAGATTTTAGGGGGTTGGAGAATAAAAATAAAACAAAAGAACATAAGAGAAGACATTACCTTCAAATCAGATAACACTTTTTTATTTGAGATCAAAGGCTTCCTTGGAATGACTTCTGCCCAATGTGAGGATTCTAGGAGTAAGATAGGGATTTGGAAAGACAATATGAGCCGAGGTTGGATGAGAAAAGGGCTTCATAGGTGTGGTAAGGAGGTAGAGGTGGGGGCATTTTATAAGAGGGAGGAGGGGCACTCTTCGAAAGTCTTGAAAAGTTACTTTATTATAAAATTATTTTTTAATATCAAAGGTACCAAAATTATATATTTCTCGGATAAGGTTGTAAGGGTTCGAAATCCACCCATCTATTAGGTTTTTGATAATTTTATGTCTTATATTTTACATTTTCTTTTCATTTTATTTAAATAGTTCATTAATGAGGCAATCACTTCATCATCATGGTGTTAGAAATAAATAAATTTATTTAATGTCTAAAAATTAAAAAAAAATACTACGATGTAGGAAATATTTTTATCTTTATAATTAATACTTATAGTAAAAAATGTGACTTTTATAACACCATGTAAAAATTGTTTAACTAAAACAATACATGTTTGTGACATTTTTATTTTAACTTTAATTAAAAAGTTATTAATGTCATTTTCATGCCCATGTAGCTCCATGTGGTCTCCAAGTAGACCCATGGATTTTCTTGGTCGTCCATGACTGATCCAATAAGGTTAGGACATGTGTCTGGTCATTTTAAATTGTTATAACATTATATGTACCTTAAATTACACTAATTACCTTTAGTCGCAATTAATAAAACTTAAAAGTTACTATTCACCAAAATTATTTTTATCCCATTGAAATACATTTTACATCCTAATGACAACCATGTATGTCTGATTTTTGAAATTAAAATCAGAGAGGTGGTAAAGTTTTATTTAAACGAAAAATCAGTTTTTTAACTACCACTTAGTTGTTTCACTATTCATCAAAAATTGATGTTTTTCAGAAAAATACCAAAAATTGACCCTAAGATATATTTGATATTATGAATTAAAAAATGATTTATATTTTAAAAAATTAAAAAAATATAAGTTTCATTAATCAATTTAATAATCAATTCCCATTTTCAAAAAAAATATCGTGTTTTTAAGAAACAAAATATATCAAAATATTGACACTAGTTTCTGTCCAATTTCAATGTCAAATTAATTTCATTGAACACCATTGGATTAAGGGTTAAAAATATATTCTAACTACACTTTAAACCCAATTAAAAAAGATAATATATCGCTATAAATAAATCATCTTAAAATCTCGTTTTGAATTAAAATACAACATTTTCACTAATAATTATCTTTTTTGGAAAAATAACAAATATTTACACAAAGTAAATTTTGATGTCCAGATTCTAAAGAAAGATTCTATTTTGTCCAATATAACATATAAAATTGTCTAAAAGTGGATTTAAAAAAGGTTTCACCATAAAAAGGCGGTTTATCGACCTTTTAATGAATATTAGAATATTTATACTTAAAATAGGATTCATTCGAATTTTAAGCCTCTAACATTTATTGGATAAATGTAAAAATATTTTACAAACATATATAATAATTTTTTAGTTAGTTACGTTCATTCCCGTCATTACAGTAGCTGGTCGTTAACTACCTTTTAAAAAAATATTATTTTATTATTAGAGTTCAACGTAAGATTTCAAAAAAACTCATTGTTTCGTATTCCATACGCCATCAAGCGTAGTGTTCCCTTTAATGTAATATTAATATTTTATTCACAATTATTAATAATTATGAAAAATGAATATTCTTTATTTACCTGTGATGTTACATCCTTCCCCCATTTTGGAAATTTCAACCTCACAATTTTAAAATTGGGCTTGAGTTTTCATTGAAGGACCCACAACGGAAAAAGAGTAAATTAAACTATCACATTAATAGAAAGAAATAAAAGTACCAAGGTCACACAAGACAATAGGTACTAGGATTCCATGATAACATGGATATGGAAGAACAAAACAACGGGTTACATTCTGATGGAGAGTGATAGAAACATGATTAGGAGAAAGTTAACCACAATAAAATCACAAACTTGTGATGGGTTAAACAATATTTGATTCCCTAGTAGGAAAAGTTAACAGAAAACAGTTTAGTTTTAAGTTACTTTTCATTGATAATTTTTTTTATGAGCTTAACTAAATCATAAGGAAACATACTTTATTATCATTTAAACATTCATCTCTTATTAGATTTCTTACAAAAACTCATGTTTTCTTCCAAAAGAAGAGTATTTAGGATGACTTGTTCACATTAAGAGCGCTATAATCAACTTCTAAAGAATCACCTAATCCACCAAAGAGAACTATATATTTCCCATGTATTCAGACCTTAATCAAAAAAAATTGTCAGAACAAGATCAGATAATCCACAAAAGGGTAATCCCTTTTAAAATGAATCTTTATTCTTAATCTCCAAAATTTGTGCAACAAAACCCAAAGTTCAACGAAGACCATTCGATAAAAAATTTGTCCATAAAATTCTTCAAAGAAAAAAAAACTAAGATTGAAACCCAAATATTTGAAGGGTTTAATCACATAGTCTTACAAGGAAAACACTATCATTTATCTCCAAATAAGATCCGTTGCTCTTAAAGTATCATATTGAAATGTAATTAACCTAATCATATATCCTCCATGATAGGTCAAAATTTACCTAGATAACCCAAAATCAATTTTTTCTTGATTAATAAAATTATATAACATAAAAGAATTTGTCATACTGACCAGGGGCTTCATAAAATTATATAACGTATTATTGTCCGACGTGATGGGTTGTCACACGGTCATTGTGTTGTCCTTATTCCAAAACTATATAATTATTAAAACATTCCCTAAAAAGAGATAAAATATTCAAAAATAACCATAACATAATTTAACCACAATTTTACCTCATTCCTTTCATCTTCCATCATATAGTAACCCATAAATACCTCAAAAGTAAGGTTCATATAAACCCTAATGGTTACCATTATAATTATTACCAGAACTTCCACATCGAGTTGGTTCTCTCGTACATGATGCATTAGAGAACTCACCAAGGTTCAAGTGGTTAATCACTACTCCTTGATAGTTGGTTTAGAATAACCATGAGATTCCTCATTGAATCCCCCATTTCATCCAGTCTCTTAATAATAGAACAACCACAGTCTCCTTCAAACCCAATGTCACTTTGGTTCCTTCTAGATCCATCCATTTACTAAAACAAAAAATGCCAGTGTGAGTATATTAACAAAATTATCATGTACTAACGAGGAATATAAACACTAAGATATACTTAATCATTCACTTTATCTAAAACTATGACTCTTTCTGAAATCCTAACCATTATGGTAATCTCACTTATGCTTAGAGAATACCCTAACCTCTAAAGTTATCTAAACCAACCTCTGATACCAACTATAAGGACCCAGCCTTATAACATTAAATAATCTTGAATAAAATGAATAATTCACATAGAGAATCTATTAAGGTTAAGAGTTTTAGAGAATTAGGACATAACTATTACATCTCAAAAGAATATAAAGTAGAAACTTATACTAAGTTTCCATAAAATCAAAAGTCTTATAAAGAAACATTTCTAGTTTCATGTTTCAAAAAGAATGTCTTTCTTTGATCCCATCCTTGACCCTATTCTTATTTAAGTCATGTGGAGAACATTTCAAAAACATGGGATGAGCATAAAAATCCCAGTAAATGATACACAAAGAAGGAAAACTTTTATTTTTTCAAAACAACAAGTAAACCATGAATAATTTATTGATTTAATACTTTTCACCTTTATGAAGTAGTAAATACTATTCACTGAATAAAAGATCTCTATTTATCCTTTGTAACCAAAATATTACCATAAACCCATATAAAGAACACATAAAATATAAAGGTAACTTGTGACATTAACATACTTAAATGGAATAACCATACGATAAACATCCACACATATCACTACATGGAATAGCCATACAGATGACTTCCATACCCAATGCATTAGAGCTTATAACGTAACCACCCGTCCTGGTATTCACGGCACCACCCGTCCTATGGTTTCTCACGTAACCACCTTTTAAAGGTCCAAGTACCATTTCAAAATTATAATATATATAACAATTATAATGGAAAAAAGTTTCCACATTTCAATAACAAGAGATCACAGCATGATATTATCATAAATAAAAACATATAATAAAATCATTACAACTCTCTGAGAGAGAAATCCATTTATACTTTGAAAATATTAAAAGATGACATTTAAAAGAGATTTTAGAATCAAAGTGTCCCATACCACATTGAAGCTTTTAATGGAATTATAATTTTAAAAAATTAATTTACATATAAATAATTACTTAAAATCATTTTTAAACCATGGAAATTAAATATAATTATTTATAATAATAAATCTTTAAATCATTTAAAAATGTTTTTTTTTTTGTTAAAGAGTTATTAACAAAATGAAAGACTCTTGAATACAAATAATTGTGGAATAACATTTAATTAGAACTTTATAATATCATGAGAATAAAGGTATTCATGATATAATATGTCAAAGGACAATAAATACACCATATAAAAGTGAATTGGTTAATAACAACAATGAAGTCTCAAAGGAAATGTAAATTGAGATGAAATCCATTATAAAGACGGTATCCTTAAATTAAGGATAAATCAATCTCATAAATATGTGTGAAAAATAATAATACACCCAATATAAGTGGATATTAAGTGTAAAAAAATCAGAGGTCATTCAAACATATTCATAGGATTACATATTCAATAACTACAAGTTGAACCCAATGAAATCGAAATTGGGTTAAGAAGTTCCCTTGTAAAAATTCGACAGCCTAACGGCGTCACTTTAAAATTATGAAAATGAGTTGATTAGACAAAAAGGGTATATTATCACTTGGAAATAAATTTTACATCAATAAGTATATAAAAGAACATATCCCAACATTATAAGATGTAAATTAAAAGACATAATAGAAGAAGTCTTTAAAAAAGAGGAGGGTGAAAGGTTCCCTTACCGACATGGGCATCTTTCGAAACGTACACCCCATGAAAGAAGGACAATAAAAAATTGATGCAAATAATCATAAATGAAAGAATATTACACAAAGATTATAATAATGGTCAGTACATATACCACTCAAAGGAAATGTTGGATAATATAGCATAAATCTCACGGGAATACAAATGAGATGAAAAATCCCTTGCGAAATCTCGGGAGCCTAATGACGCCACATAAAACTTCCAAAAAATGGATTTATGAGATCAAATAGGGTATATAATAATATGAGTATAAAATTTACAGAATTATTATTATAAAATAACATCCCCAAACATAAGAAATATGAGAATAATAGAAATTACATAAAAGAGAGTACTTAAAAAGAAAGAGAGAGGTTGGATCCCTTACCTCAAGTCTGACTTGTCTTGTTCGTTTATTTATATTCCTGAATAATAAAAATTTGTCAATTTATAATTTCTTAAGGACCTCCGTAGATATTATTATTCAGTTCATATAACATATTATACTGTTATAATAATTGGTTATTAATGTGAGTTCATGTCAGATGTTTTTGTTGATGTTCAGTACATGATTCAAAATTGAACTTGTTGGGAAATAATTTTACATGTAGTAATAGGTACATCATCTAATGAATAATATTAATGATTTAAATATCATTTATATCCAGTATATATTAATTTTACACTATTATATAACATTTGGAGATAAAAAATTAAATGCACCATTCATGGAGATGGTAGGCCATACGTATTCATGAATGCTACTTTCATTTCTTTGTCATATTAATGCAATTAAAAGTAAATGAGAGATATATATATTATATTTACAGAATTATATCCATTATTTATATGTAATATATGACATATATATCCATTATATATATCTACTTATAATCATACATAACATTTGGTGATAAGAAATGAAATGTACCGTTTATAGAGACTGTAAGCCGTACGTATGCATGAATGCTAATTTCATTTATATTTCATACTTTAATGGAATGAATAAAATAATTATACATAGGTATATTGTAATTAATGTAAAATATAATATATAAAATCTTTTAAATCCATCCTTTATGCATCCCACATATGGTATTAAAGATTCAAATAACTTTGAGGGGGCATTAGTCCTCACTTCCTAAAATGAAATTCTCACATTTACCCATTATGGAAACTATAAAGGTATTGCATAAATGATAAATAATAAAAAATAAGGAATAAATAAACACTATTTATATATCATATATAAAAACAGTGACATCTTAATGGCCACCATGAGAGGTGTTAAAAGAAGATTGAACAATCATCGTTTGGTGAGCCAGTAATTCGCCACCCACATGAACAATATGTTCATTAACAATTAGATGAAGGTTTGTATGAGTGTAGCTCGAATCATACTAATAAAAGCATCCTAGTATCATTAAGATACTGTTTTTGTTACAAAATAAATTAATAAAAAGAGTTTAGGGGGTTGGAGAAGCAAAATAAAACAAAAGAACATAAGAGAAGACATTACCTTCAAATCGGATCACTCTTTTTGATTTGAGCTCAAACGATTCCTTGGAAAGACTTCTGCACAAAGTGATGCATCTAGAAGTAATAGAGGTATGTGGAGAGACAATATGAGTAGAGGTTGGATGAGCCAAGGGCTCTAGAGGTGTGATAAAAATGTAGAGGTGGGGGGCTTTTTTAAGAGGGAGGAGGGGAACTCTTGGAAAGTCTTGAAAAATAACTTCATTATAAAATGATTTTCAGATATAAACGGTCCCAAAATTATATATATCTAGGATACGGTTTTACAGGTTCTAAATCCACCCATAAAATAGGTTTTTTACATGTGTATGTCCTAGATTTTACATTATATTTTCATTTTATTTAAATTATTCATTAATGAGGTAATCACAGCATCAACATGGTGTCAAAAATAAATTAATTTATATAATTTCTAAAAATTATAAAAAAATACTATGATGTAGGAAATAATTTTATATTTATAATTAATATTTATATTCAGAAATATTAATTGTATAACTCAAGGTAAAAATTGTTTTCGTAAAACAATACATGATTGTGACATTTTTATTTTAACTTTAAATAAAAAGTTATTAATGTCATTTTCTTACCCAAGTGGCTCCATGATGTCCCCAAGTGGACCCATGGATTTTCATGGTCGGCCATGACTCATCCAATAAGTGTAGGACATTTTTCAAGTTTATTTCATATTATTATAACATTATCATTAACTTAAATTACACTAATTACCTTTAATCACGATTAATAAATCATAAAAGTTACTATTCACCAAAAAAACTTTCCATCCCATTCAACCAAATTTTACATCCTAATGAAAACCATGTATGTCAGATTTTTTAAATTCAAATCACATAAGTGGTAAATTTTCATTTAAACAAATAATCAGTTTTTTAACTACCACATAGTTGTTTCACTATTCATCGAAAGTTGATGTTTTTTAGAAAAATACCAAAAATTCACCCTAATCTATATTTGATATTCCGAATTCAAAAATGATGTCTATTTTACAAAATTCAAAACATATAAGTTGTGCTAAAAAATTAATAATTAATTCCCATTGTGAAAAGAAATAGCGTGTTTTTAAGAAACAAAATATATCAATATATTGACACTAGTTTAAGTGCAATTTCAAAGGAAAATTAATGCCAATGACACCATTGGATTAAATGTTAAAAATATATTCTATCTAAAATTTAATCCCAACTAAAAAACATAATCAATCAATATAAATAAATTAGATAAAAAGGAGGTTTTGAATTAAAATACATCATTTTCACTAAGAATGATCTTTATTTGAAAAATCAAAAAAGTTTACACAAAGTAAATTTTGATGTCCAGATTCTGAAGAAGGTTTTTATTTGGTCCAATATAACATATAAAAGTTTCACAATGTGGATTTTAAAAAAGGGTTCGCCATCAAAAGGCGGTTAATCAACCTTTTAAATAATATTAGAATATTTACGCTTAAAATTGGATTCATTCACATTTTAAGCCTCTAAAATTTATTGGATAAATTTAAAAATATTTTACAAACATATATATTCATTTTGTAGTTATTTCTGTTCATTCCCGTCCTTACAATGGCTAGGTGTTAATTACCATTTATAATAATAGTATTTTATTATTATAGTGAAACGTAAGATTTCAAAGAAACTCATTATTGTGTATTGGGTACGCCATCGAGCATATCATACCCTTTAAAGTAATATTAATATTTTGTTCACAAATATTAATAAATATGAAAATGTATTATTCATTATTTACCTAGGATATTACATTCTTAACCCAATTTTCGTTCATCAGGATGGTATTCTCTTTTCTGTTTGTGTCCTTCTTTGATTATGTGAGAAATGTATTTTTACATATTATCATGTATTTATATTTTCATTATGTGTTCTTATATTGAATACACATAATTGATCTATTTTATTTACAAAATGATCTTTGTACGGTACTTCATCTCAATCTCCTTTCATTGAGGAATATTTTGTCACGAATTTCTTTTATAAACTATATAAACACCATTGAAATTTCATTTCATTCAAAGGGAATTATTTTCTACGAGGCGTTTTACTAAACTACATAAAACAATGTTTCTTTTAACATAAGTGGTGACAATGACCATTTTCTTCTATCACAAGTATTATTTGATCTTTGGAATCATTAACAAGCCGTAATGTTTTTAAAAGAAAAAATAAATACCATATACCCTTTTACGTATTTTGGTATTGAAAATGGTATTTGGATTTGTTATTTCAATATCCTGTTCAATATCATGAAAACATATATTCTGATTGTAGTTTGGGAATGTAATCTTTCCTTTATGCTTATGTTATGTGCTATGATTATATTATAGTCCTGGGGAATTATTTACATATACAGGTGGTTCTGTGATAAACCTAGTGTGGGTGATCCCGAGATAGATCTCCAATGAATTGTGTAACAAGACAGAGGTAAACGTGAATGTTTCTCCTAAGAGATTTAGTTAATATACTGTGATGGGTATCCCTATGTAACTCCCTACATATTTGTGTATAAGTACCCGACCATCAAACATAACATAATCTTGAATAAAATGAATAATTCACACTGAGGATCTTTTGAGGTTTAGAGTTTTAGAGAATTTGTAAATAACTATTGCATATCATCTACTAGGTTTCCTTTTTTTCACAAAATAAAAACTCTTGAAAAATGTTTCATGTATAGTTCTATGTTTTAGGCAACATGACATTTCCTTGATCCCATCTTTTACCCTCTTCCAATTTATGTAATGTGAAAAACATTTCAAAAACATGGGATGATCATAAAATGATCAGTAAGAGATACACAAAGAAAGAAAACATTATATTATCAATATATACATAACATAATCATTTTAAAATATCCCATGAAATCATAATATTTGTGAAATACAAATCAAAATCATAAAATATAAAGGAAACTTGAGGAATTCATAAAATTCATATGTAGGGAGTATCCCTCATAGTTACATTTGGAATACCCATCACATTATATTCCCGAAATATCTTCGGAGAAACCTTGTCATTTAACTCCATTACATTACCCAAATAACTGGAGAGCAATCTTGGGCTCACCCGCCCATAGTTTGTCACGGAACCACCCAACTTCATAAATAATGCCCAAGAACCATAACATAATCATATCACATAAATCATGTATAAAGGAAACATAACATATCCACATTTCAATCAAAATATATCAATACAAAACATTGATATAATCAAAACTGTCACGACCCGCCCTCGGGGTCCGTGCCGTGACTACCCCAAGCCCGCCTTCCATAGGCCAGGGGCTGGCGACTAGCACCAAGGCGTAAATCCCGGTAAAAAGGGAAGGCATTGCCTTTGAAAAGTAAACACACACCACAGAGTAAACAAGCGGAAAGTAAACACTAAACAAGCAGAGTACGACAGAAAGTGCGGAAAAGTAAATGGGCCAGAATACAAACCCAAACTGAAAGTAAAGTACAACTCGAAAAGGGAAAAACAGCAACTGAAAAGTAAAGGCTGCTACTCCGAGCTGTCCACTGGAAATCCCACCTGAAGGGTGGGTACAGATAGCTCCTCTGCTCCACGGGTCCCACCGTCCGCTCCGTGCACGTCTCACCCAGTGGTCCACCTCCGGGTACCGTCCCGCTCCGCAAGCCTCAGCTAAGGTCAACGCTGTCCGTCGTCTGCAACCAACACAACGTAGTGCGGGCGAAGCCCGTGTAGGGGTGAGTATAAGCTACTCAGTAGGGACCCCGAGACCCCTGAAGGTCTCTCAAATCCACAAAGGATAAACCACGAAGAAAAGTACAATCACGAAGTAACAACCGACACTGCTTAGGTATATGCCCATACATATACCTAAGTCATCAATTCAAATACGCTCCAACCTCCGAGCCCAAGTACAACTCAGTCCACGCAGGAAAGTATACGTATTCCACATAGGAAAGCAAAACATAATCCACACAGGATTGCACAGCACAATCCACACAGGAAAACAACAGGATTCAGCTCACACAGGTATACTTCTTCAAGGACGATAAAGATGATCACTGATCCATCTAAGTCGTCGGACCCACGAAGGATCGATAGGTAACTAACCCCCGCAGAAGACCCACACAGGATCGGGCTCACACAAAACCTGTAGGCGCTGGCTCACACAGAACCGCTGAGCGCAAGGACCCACACAGGATCGGGCTCACACAGAACCTGTAGCACTGATCCACGTAGGATCGCTGAGTGCTGTAGTCGTCGTCGTCGAATCCACACAGGATCTCTGTACTGTCGTCGTCGAATCCACACAGGATCTCTGTACTGTCGTCGTCGCAGTCACAGTAGCAGTCGTAGCAGAAGAACAGTCGCAGCCAGCACTAGGGTTCCCGCACACAGCAAGCTCGTACGGAGGATCCGCTCCACGAGCCGAGAGGCTGATACATCAACTGTCACGAAGACCGAAGTTGATGTATCCAAAAGTTCCGTATCGTCAACAGGAACTCAACGCAACAGACGGCGCGTCGATCGGACGCCCGGTCTGAGAGTTATAGGCATTTTCGTCTCCGGGGCCCCGGTTGGTTTTTAAGGCAAAACCTACCCGACCGTACTCCACCTGCGTCCAAACCTCGGGCGGAGTATGCCAAAAGATCCGTCTCACTAAGAGGAACACAACGCGACTGACGGCGCGTCAATCGGACGTCCGTAGCTCAAGATATGAGCATTTCCGCTCCGAAGGCCCGGTTGGTTTCGTGAACGAACCAACCCGGCCGAACTCAAAGTAAACCGAAACCTTGAGTGCGATATACCGAAACGACTGTCTCGATCCAAGGATCGCGTTGCCGCAGACGGTTCGTCATTCGGAGGTCCGAGGCTCAAGTTATGGGCCAAAAACCAAAACTGGTTCGAAACGGGGGGGTCCGGGTCCGGGCCGACCCGGCCCGACCCCCCCCCCCCCCCCCCCCCCCCCCCGGGGGCGGCGCGGCGGCGCGGCGGCGGCGGGCCGCGGTGGCGGCGGCGGCGGCTGGCCGCGGTGGCGGCGGCGGCGGGCCGCGGTGGCGGCGGCGGCGGGCCGCGGTGGCGGCGGCGGTGAGCCGCGGTGGCGGCGGCGGGTCGCGGGGTGGCCGCACGCGGGGGGACAAACTCCCCCGCTTTTCCCTCTGGCGGCGCGGCATAGCCGCGCCGTTTTTTTTAAAAAAAATGCCCCCCGCTCGTGGGGGGCTTGCTGAAGCGAAACCGGGGGGCCGGCTGCCCCCCCCCTCCTTTAAAACCCCCCCCCCCCTCTCTTTAAGAGGGAGGTTTAATAAACCGGCCGGGGAATTTAATTCCCCGGTTTAATGGCATTCGGCCGGCCAGCTGGCCGGCCGGTCTTCTCCAACGGGACCGGAAAATCCGGTCCCCTCTTCGGCTTCCGACGCCGGCGGCCCGGCCGCCGGTCTTCCCTTCCGCCGCGGCCCGGAACCGGCCGCGGTCTCCTCATCCCGCCGCTGCCCGGAACCGGCCGCGGTCTTCTCGTCCCGCCGCGGCCCGGAACCGGCCGCGGTCTTCTCGTCCCGCCGCGGCCCGGAACCGGCCGCGGTGTTCGTCGTCCGGCGCGGTGCGACGACACCGCGCCCCTTTCGCCGTGCCATGAATCCTTCCAACGCGGTGCGACGGCGTCGCGTTCTTGAAGACTCTCCTCGGCGAAGCGCGACGGCGTTGTGTAAAATAAAAGAACGATCATCCGCGTGGTGCGACGGCACCACGCTACTTGTTTCCACCCGCATAAACAAACATGAACGATGGAGGGGGGATTCGGCCGTGTTCGTGCGGTCCGGCCCCCCTCACGTTAAAGAAATAATAACGAAACTTAAATAAAATAAGCCACACGTTATACTTACTATTCACGATCAAGAAAAGGAGTAAGGAAACCAAAATGAAAACAAAAACCCCTACCTCGGGTTTTAGATTCAAAGGTTCGGCTACGCTCCGCGGAAGACGGCGTCGCGGAGGTCGGGTGTCGCGGTCGTCGTTCGTCAAATCCGTTGACGAAGAGTTATGCCCGAAAAGACACGTCGTTGGCGGATCTTCGTTTGCCGACGAAGAAGGTTCGAGGAGGAAGAAGAGGTCCGAAGATACCGGGTCGCCGAGTCGATGATCCTTGACGAAGTGTTGTCGTTCTTCGTTGAGGATGAAGACGTTCTTCGTTCTTCGTCAGAGCTTGAAGATGAAGGGAAAGCTCTCCAAAGACAAACAAAGAACTCTAAATAAAATAAGACTACCTCTTATTTTATTAACACAACACAAAAGAATTTCAAAGTTTGAAATTCAAAAAGGGGTTTAACTCCCTTAATTAAATAAGGGTAACTTAAGCCATTAAAAGAGGCGTTAAAGTACGTTGAGAGAAATTGAAAAGGTTAGGGGTTCGTGTGGGCCCCACCACACTTAATCCTCCCAAGAGAGGTTAAGTGGGTGTGGGTCCCACTTCCAACCACCTTTGATAGGTTTTAACTTGTTGTAATAAAATTGTTCTTCACAATTTTATTTAACTCAAACTAAAAACCCCAAAACGTAACTTTCAACCCGCAACAAACGCAACTCCCGAAAAGGTCTCTTTAAGCGAATATCGGCGCTGCGAGTTCATCAGTGCCCTCGGATTTCAATTCCGAGCACCGGATCAAAAGTTAGGAATTCCCGCTCGTTCGTTCACTGAACGTACCCGAGCCAAAATTCGGAAATTAATTCCGGGCACTCCGGGCCTCGGAATCAGGTGCCGTCAGAAACCGCGCTCTTGTAAAATTCTAAAGAAAATTAAGAAAAAATTTCCCTTGAATTTTACGGGTCTTTACATTACTCCCACCTCAGGGCTTTACGTCCCCGTAAAGATACAACAAAAACTAGGGAAACAAATGAGGGTACTGAGCACGCATCTGAGCCTCCCGCTCCCATGTGCTCTCTTGGAGATTCCCGTGCTGCCATCTGATGCGCACAAGAGGAATCGATCGCCCACGCAGGACCCGCTCCTGTCGATCCTCTATCTCCACCGGGATCTCCGTAAAAGTCTCCCCATCGTCAACGTCAAGCTCCCCATGGTCAATGATGTGCGTCGGGTCGTGCACGTATTTCCTCAGCTGGGATACGTGGAAGACGTCGTGCACCCGGTGCAACTGAGGTGGTAGAGCCAGGCGATAAGCCACCTCGCCAATCCTGCTGAGAATCTGGAAAGGTCCGATGCCGATGAAGCGCGGAGATAAATTGCCGCCTCGGCCAAATCTCCGAATACCACGTCGAGGTGAGACCCGCAGAAGACGTGGTCGCCATCCTCGAACTCCAGTGGCCTCCGCCTCCTGTCAGCGTATGACTTCTGCCGGCTCTGAGCTGTCCTCATCCGCTCCTGGATGACCTGGACCTTCTCTGTCGTGGCCTGGACCATTTCCGGTCCCATCACAGCTGCAAGATTTCTCCTTTGCCGAAAAGAGAAATCTGGTCTCATCCCCTGGATGAACCACATTCCTTGCCTAAAACAGTCAATCCTAACATGGATGATACTAATCCATACCAAGGATGACGTCGTAAGGCCTCGACGCTACTACTAAGAGATTCAACCATTACTCTCGCCTCTAAGGGTTGAGTCACACTGTCGGCATCAGTGTGTGGTAACTGGGTCTCCTCCAGTAGATGTCTCACAAGTGAGGGTCAAGTCAACAGCCAAAACTGGAACCTCTTAGTAACATTACGATAGAGGACAGGAACGAAAACATCACAAGGTATGCGTCTTTTATTATTGCAGCTCGTAATACAAGACGCTACACAAAAGCAACAAGGAACCAGAAGTACAAAGGATGTATCCACTAGTTCTGCTCCTGTCCATCGGCTCCCAGAGCTCCATGATCGAAGGCCTCGGCTGCCTGAAGCTGAGCTCTCCCCTGCGGTCGGGGTGGACCTCCTGGTGGTGGTGGTGGTAGAGCCTCAAAGCGTCGTCCACCACCTGCTGCTCGGCCAGCTCCTCTGCCTCGTCCGCCTCCTTCCTGCAGACCGCCACGGTCGAACCTCTGCCTCTGCCTAGGTGGTTCCTCTACCGTCTGCTGCTCCTCCGCATGGCGGGTCGGGCAGTCACGAGCCATGTGGCCCTGCCCGCCGCACGAGTAGCACTGTCTGCCTCTCGAAAGACTGGCTCCGCGTTGTGTGCCCTGCACTGCTGAGCCAGTGCCCTGAGGTCTGGTCTGCCTGGACCCCTGAGTCATTCGTCGACTGCCAGCTGCAGATGACTCTGTCACGTGCCGCCCTGCGGTGGGTCGCTGTGCTGGTGTAGACTCAGCAAGGAAGCTCTCGATCAGAAGGGCCCGCTCCAGTACTCCTGTCTGAGTCGGTATGCTGAGGGAGATCAGCGATGCCCTGATCTCGTGTCTCAAACCCTGCTCGAAGGTCCGGGCCCGGAAGAATGGGTCCCGTACCATGTCGGTCGAGTAGCGCGAGAGATCGGTAAATCTCGCCGAGTACTGAGCGACCGTCATGCTGCCCTGCCGCAGCTGTAGAAGCTCCTGGATGCGCACCGCTCGGAGGGTGGCCGGGACGAACTCAGAGCGGAAGAGGCTCTCGAAGTCCGTCCAGAGAAGAGATGCCTCATCGTGCACCTGGAGCATCAGGCTCCACCATCGTCCTGCTGCTGCGTGTAATAGGCTCGCAGCGAGGATCACCATGAGGTCTGCTGGTGTCCTCACTAGCCTAAACACTCGTACTACTGCCTCCAGCCAGTCCTCTGCTGCCTGGGGATCCGTCTCCCCGCGAAACCTGGGCGGACGCTGGCGCTGAAACTCATGCAGTGCATTGAGGCGACGTGCATCGTCAGCGGCTGCTGCTGGAAGCATCGGGGGCTCGGCGGGTAAAGCTACCGTCGGTGCCACTACTGGCAAAGGGCCCTGCACCGAAGCCTCGTCGCTCGGTGGGCTGTCGTCTCGCTCGACTCTCGGAACCCTAGCTGGCTGCCGTCGTGGGGCCATCCTGAAAAGGAGAACAAGAGCACCACAGTCAGAACAGTATACCTGGTGTGCTGGCTCAAGTAATCACAAGGAAAACTTGAGACTTTCATAAAGCAGATCAGTATACCCGGTGAGTTGACACAAGTAATTACAAAGAAAACTTGAAACACACAAGCAATCAATGTTTTCGTGCATTAAGTCGGAAATCAGAAGTCAGGGTCCTGGTGTACGGATACGTCGGCCGCCGCACCAACACTGGACTCCCTGGACTGATAACCACACTCAATACGCTAAACATTATTGCTTCACATAGAAAAGATCAGAGTTCGCGGTAGAACCGAACTCCTCTGATACCAATTTGTCACGACCCGCCCTCGGGGTCCGTGCCGTGACTACCCCAAGCCCGCCTTCCATAGGCCAGGGGCTGGCGACTAGCACCAAGGCGTAAATCCCGGTAAAAAGGGAAGGCATTGCCTTTGAAAAGTAAACACACACCACAGAGTAAACAAGCGGAAAGTAAACACTAAACAAGCAGAGTACGACAGAAAGTGCGGAAAAGTAAATGGGCCAGATACAAACCCAAACTGAAAGTAAAGTACAACTCGAAAAGGGAAAAACAGCAACTGAAAAGTAAAGGCTGCTACTCCGAGCTGTCCACTGGAAATCCCACCTGAAGGGTGGGTACAGATAGCTCCTCTGCTCCACGGGTCCCACCGTCCGCTCCGTGCACGTCTCACCCAGTGGTCCACCTCCGGGTACCGTCCCGCTCCGCAAGCCTCAGCTAAGGTCAACGCTGTCCGTCGTCTGCAACCAACACAACGTAGTGCGGGCGAAGCCCGTGTAGGGGTGAGTATAAGCTACTCAGTAGGGACCCCGAGACCCCTGAAGGTCTCTCAAATCCACAAAGGATAAACCACGAAGAAAAGTACAATCATGAAGTAACAACCGACACTGCTTAGGTATATGCCCATACATATACCTAAGTCATCAATTCAAATACGCTCCAACCTCCGAGCCCAAGTACAACTCAGTCCACGCAGGAAAGTATACGTATTCCACATAGGAAAGCAAAACATAATCCACACAGGATTGCACAGCACAATCCACACAGGAAAACAACAGGATTCAGCTCACACAGGTATACTTCTTCAAGGACGATAAAGATGATCACTGATCCATCTAAGTCGTCGGACCCACGAAGGATCGATAGGTAACTAACCCCCGCAGAAGACCCACACAGGATCGGGCTCACACAGAACCTGTAGGCGCTGGCTCACACAGAACCGCTGAGCGCAAGGACCCACACAGGATCGGGCTCACACAGAACCTGTAGCACTGATCCACGTAGGATCGCTGAGTGCTGTAGTCGTCGTCGTCGAATCCACACAGGATCTCTGTACTGTCGTCGTCGAATCCACACAGGATCTCTGTACTGTCGTCGTCGCAGTCACAGTAGCAGTCGTAGCAGAAGAACAGTCGCAGCCAGCACTAGGGTTCCCGCACACAGCAAGCTCGTACGGAGGATCCGCTCCACGAGCCGAGAGGCTGATACATCAACTGTCACGAAGACCGAAGTTGATGTATCCAAAAGTTCCGTATCGTCAACAGGAACTCAACGCAACAGACGGCGCGTCGATCGGACGCCCGGTCTGAGAGTTATAGGCATTTTCGTCTCCGGGGCCCGGTTGGTTTTTAAGGCAAAACCTACCCGACCGTACTCCACCTGCGTCCAAACCTCGGGCGGAGTATGCCAAAAGATCCGTCTCACTAAGACGAACACAACGCGACTGACGGCGCGTCAATCGGACGTCCGTAGCTCAAGATATGAGCATTTCCGCTCCGAAGGCCCGGTTGGTTTCGTGAACGAACCAACCCGGCCGAACTCAAAGTAAACCGAAACCTTGAGTGCGATATACCGAAACGACCGTCTCGATCCAAGGATCGCGTTGCCGCAGACGGTTCGTCATTCGGAGGTCCGAGGCTCAAGTTATGGGCCAAAAACCAAAACTGGTTCGAAACGGGGGGGTCCGGGTCCGGGCCGACCCGGCCCGACCCCCCCCCCCCCCCCCCCCCCCCCCCCCGGGGGCGGCGCGGCGGCGCGGCGGCGGCGGGCCGCGGTGGCGGCGGCGGCGGCGGGCCGCGGTGGCGGCGGCGGCGGGCCGCGGTGGCGGCGGCGGCGGGCCGCGGTGGCGGCGGCGGTGAGCCGCGGTGGCGGCGGCGGGTCGCGGGGTGGCCGCACGCGGGGGGACAAACTCCCCCGCTTTTCCCTCTGGCGGCGCGGCATAGCCGCGCCGTTTTTTTTAAAAAAAATGCCCCCCGCTCGTGGGGGGCTTGCTGAAGCGAAACCGGGGGGCCGGCTGCCCCCCCCTCCTTTAAACCCCCCCCCCCCCCCTCTCTTTAAGAGGGAGGTTTAATAAACCGGCCGGGGAATTTAATTCCCCGGTTTAATGGCATTCGGCCGGCCAGCTGGCCGGCCGGTCTTCTCCAACGGGACCGGAAAATCCGGTCCCTCTTCGGCTTCCGACGCCGGCGGCCCGGCCGCCGGTCTTCCTTCCGCCGCGGCCCGGACCGGCCGCGGTCTCCTCATCCCGCCGCTGCCCGGAACCGGCCGCGGTCTTCTCGTCCCGCCGCGGCCCGGAACCGGCCGCGGTCTTCTCGTCCCGCCGCGGCCCGGAACCGGCCGCGGTGTTCGTCGTCCGGCGCGGTGCGACGACACCGCGCCCCTTTCGCCGTGCCATGAATCCTTCCAACGCGGTGCGACGGCGTCGCGTTCTTGAAGACTCTCCTCGGCGAAGCGCGACGGCGTTGCGTAAAATAAAAGAACGATCATCCGCGTGGTGCGACGGCACCACGCTACTTGTTTCCACCCGCATAAACAAACATGAACGATGGAGGGGGGATTCGGCCGTGTTCGTGCGGTCCGGCCCCCCTCACGTTAAAGAAATAATAACGAAACTTAAATAAAATAAGCCACACGTTATACTTACTATTCACGATCAAGAAAAGGAGTAAGGAAACCAAAATGAAAACAAAAACCCCTACCTCGGGTTTTAGATTCAAAGGTTCGGCTACGCTCCGCGGAAGACGGCGTCGCGGAGGTCGGGTGTCGCGGTCGTCGTTCGTCAAATCCGTTGACGAAGAGTTATGCCCGAAAAGACACGTCGTTGGCGGATCTTCGTTTGCCGACGAAGAAGGTTCGAGGAGGAAGAAGAGGTCCGAAGATACCGGGTCGCCGAGTCGATGATCCTTGACGAAGTGTTGTCGTTCTTCGTTGAGGATGAAGACGTTCTTCGTTCTTCGTCAGAGCTTGAAGATGAAGGGAAAGCTCTCCAAAGACAAACAAAGAACTCTAAATAAAATAAGACTACCTCTTATTTTATTAACACAACACAAAAGAATTTCAAAGTTTGAAATTCAAAAAGGGGTTTAACTCCCTTAATTAAATAAGGGTAACTTAAGCCATTAAAAGAGGCGTTAAAGTACGTTGAGAGAAATTGAAAAGGTTAGGGGTTCGTGTGGGCCCCACCACACTTAATCCTCCCAAGAGAGGTTAAGTGGGTGTGGGTCCCACTTCCAACCACCTTTGATAGGTTTTAACTTGTTGTAATAAAATTGTTCTTCACAATTTTATTTAACTCAAACTAAAAACCCCAAAACGTAACTTTCAACCCGCAACAAACGCAACTCCCGAAAAGGTCTCTTTAAGCGAATATCGGCGCTGCGAGTTCATCAGTGCCCTCGGATTTCAATTCCGAGCACCGGATCAAAAGTTAGGAATTCCCGCTCGTTCGTTCACTGAACGTACCCGAGCCAAAATTCGGAAATTAATTCCGGGCACTCCGGGCCTCGGAATCAGGTGCCGTCAGAAACCGCGCTCTTGTAAAATTCTAAAGAAAATTAAGAAAAAATTTCCCTTGAATTTTACGGGTCTTTACATCGGGTTTTTGTTTTCAAAGGTTCGGCTACGCTCCGCGGAAGACGGCGTCGCGGAGGTCGGGTGTCGCGGTCGTCGTTCGTCAAATCCGTTGACGAAGAGTTATGCCCGAAAAGACACGTCGTTGGCGGATCTTCGTTTGCCGACGAAGAAGGTTCGAGGAGGAAGAAGAGGTCCGAAGATACCGGGTCGCCGAGTCGATGATCCTTGACGAAGTGTTGTCGTTCTTCGTTGAGGATGAAGACGTTCTTCGTTCTTCGTCAGAGCTTGAAGATGAAGGGAAAGCTCTCCAAAGACAAACAAAGAACTCTAAATAAAATAAGACTACCTCTTATTTTATTAACACAACACAAAAGAATTTCAAAGTTTGAAATTCAAAAAGGGGTTTAACTCCCTTAATTAAATAAGGGTAACTTAAGCCATTAAAAGAGGCGTTAAAGTACGTTGAGAGAAATTGAAAAGGTTAGGGGTTCGTGTGGGCCCCACCACACTTAATCCTCCCAAGAGAGGTTAAGTGGGTGTGGGTCCCACTTCCAACCACCTTTGATAGGTTTTAACTTGTTGTAATAAAATTGTTCTTCACAATTTTATTTAACTCAAACTAAAAACCCCAAAACGTAACTTTCAACCCGCAACAAACGCAACTCCCGAAAAGGTCTCTTTAAGCGAATATCGGCGCTGCGAGTTCATCAGTGCCCTCGGATTTCAATTCCGAGCACCGGATCAAAAGTTAGGAATTCCCGCTCGTTCGTTCACTGAACGTACCCGAGCCAAAATTCGGAAATTAATTCCGGGCACTCCGGGCCTCGGAATCAGGTGCCGTCAGAAACCGCGCTCTTGTAAAATTCTAAAGAAAATTAAGAAAAAATTTCCCTTGAATTTTACGGGTCTTTACAAAAACATTATAAAAACCATTTTCAATTCCAAAATAAAAGATATGTAAAACATGGTATTTATTTTTCATTTAAAAAATATTATGGCTTGTAGAGGATGCTGAGACTAAAATAATGGTCATGGTGGCGGAGAATTTGTTGTCACCGCACACATAAGAGAAAAACATTAATTTTTCCATTTAGTAAAATGATTCATGTAAAAAGATTCATTCTGAATGGAATTAAAAGTCAAAAGGGTTTTATACACTGTATAAAATAAAGTTGTGTAGAAATAAAATGTTGCCTTAATGATAAAGATTGAGATGAGGTCCCATACACAGACAATATCCTTAGATTAAACAAAATCAATTACATAATTACATGTGAAAAATAAAAATACACCCAATATAAGTGGATATTAATTGTAAAATAATCATAGTTCATCCAAACATATTCATAGTATGACATAATAAAAAAGTAGAGGTTTAACCCAATGAATTGAAATTGGGTTAAGTAGTTCCCTTACTAAAATTAGACAGCCTAACGACATCACTTTAAAATTACGAAAATGAGTTTATGAGAGATAAAAAGGATTTCTCATCACATGTACATAAAATTTACAGCAATAATGATATATAATAACATATCCCAACATATGAAGATGTAAATTAAAAGACCTAACAAAAATAAGTCTTTTAAAAAGAGGAGGGTGAAAGGTTCCCTTACCGATTTGGCAACATACAAAACATACACCCCATGAAAGAATGACCATAAAATTATGATGTAAATACCCATAAATGAATGTATATTACACAAAGAGTAGAATAATTGGCAGTACATACACCACTCAAAGGAGATAGTGACAAATATAGCATGAATCTCACAGGAATAAAAAGTGAGATTAAAACCAATTACCTCATTGTAATAAATTAATTCATATGTGAAAAGGCTAATAAGCACCAAATAAATCATAGAATACCATGAACATAAATAGAATGATAATATATATCAAATGTTAGTACACAATACACCACATGCAATAAATAAGTGGGGAACAATGGAAATATCATGTAATTAAAAGTGAGATAAGAAATCCCCATACCTCAAGTCCGACATGTCTTGTTCATTTATTTATATTCATGAATAATAAACATAGGCCAATTTATAATTGATTAAGGAAATCCTTTAATGTTTATTATTTAATTCATATCACATAGTATCATGTTATAATAATTAGTTAATTATGTGTGTTCATATCATATGTTTTGTCAATGTTCGGTACACGAGTCGAAAATGAAATTGTTTGAAAAGAATTTCCTATGTAGTTATAAGTAAATCATATACAAAATGGTATTAATGATTTAAATATCATATATATCCAGTATATATTTATTTTATACTATTACTTAATATTTGGAGATAAAAAATGCAATGCACTGTTCATGGAGACGGTTGGTCGTACGTACGCATGAATGCTACTTTCATTTATTTGTCATATTAACGGAATTAAAACTAAATGAGACATATATATATATATATTATAATTACAGTATAACATATATTTTATATAGGTAACATTTGTTAATTAATTACATTCTTTATAAATTCAATGTTTTGGCATGAACGAGTCACATCACTTGAGGGGGCGGTAGTCCATAATTCCTCAGATGCATTTATCACATTTCCACAACAACAAAAGAATAACGATGAAATTTTAAAAAAATTATTCAAAAGCATATAGAAAAATAAATACCATAAATATCATATATAAATATAGTGACATCATAATGGCCACCATGAGTAGTGTTAAAAGAATATTGAACAATCATCGTTTTGTGAGGCAATAATTCACCACCCATAGAAATAGTATGTTCATTAAGCATTAGATGGAGGTGTGTGTAAGTGTAGGTATAATACTTATCATAAAAACATCCTAGTATATTGGGGATACTGGGTTTATTATGGGATCAAATAATAAGATGAGAGTCCTGAGTTAAGATGGAAAATAAAATTAAGAAACTCGAGAGAAGCCATTACCTCTAATTTGGGTACCTCTTTTTGATTTGAGCCAAAGACTTACTTGGAAAGAATTGTCCCCCCAAGAGAGGCTTATAAGAGTAAGAGATGGATTTTGAGAGATAATATGAGTAGTTTATGGAAGATCCAAGGGCTTTAGAGGTGTGGGTAAGGGGGTAGAGGTGGGGGCCTTTTATAAGAGGGAGGAGGGTCACTTTTGGAAAGTCTTGAAATGCTACTTTATTATAAAATTGTTTTCATATTTTAAAGGTCCCAACATGATTTATTTCGAGGATATGGTGATAAGGGTTCTAAATCTATCCATCCATTAGGTTTTCAACAAATTTATGTCTTAGATGTTACCTTATCGTTTCATTTTATTTAAATCGTTCATTAAGGAGGTAATCACTGCATCATCATGGTGTCATAAATATTTTTATTTATTTAATGTCTAGAAATTATACAAAAAAACCATGATGTAGGAAATATTTTTATCTTTCCAATTACTATTTATAGTCTAATATATCATTTATGAAAACAAAATTAAAATCGTTTACTTAGGATATGCAACCCTTTTTAATATTTCTCTTATTTTAAAAAAACAATGTCATAAATTTCACTATCACACCCATGTGACTAAATGGGCCCAGAATTTTTGTAAAAATCTTACCATGGTAGTACATGATTCAAAAAAGATCATTTCGACACATTTTGGGTTCATTTTATATTATTATGATTTATTTTATTATCGTTAACTACCCGATGACAAATTAATCACAATAATTAAAGATAATTACCGTCATCACTATTCATAATGTCCAAAAACAAGAGTATTAATTACATAATTTGGACCTTATTATTACAAATATGGAATCCATTTTACCAAAATCCAAACACATAAATTAATTTAATTAATTTAAAAATAATTCTCTTTGTCACAACTGCAGCTTGTGCAAGCATAGTGGTATGGATGTTAACATCATAAGATATTCTATTTAAAAGGATACTAAATAAAGGAATACATAAGGTAATTTTGAACATAATTTATATAAAAATGTTTCATTGATTCATCCTCGAATGTGTCAATGTCATCGTAGATTCTCCCCATAAAAAAAATGTAAGAGTTGGGACATATATACTGCAGGAATATTTCCATATTGCTCTTCTCTATAAATGTTTTTATTTTCTTTAGGGTTCCCATATATGGTAAATCACCTAAAAAGACATTCTTTATACTCTCCTTTGCATTTATAAAAGAAAAATTGTATCTTTCTGATGTATTTGATAAAAATATTGAACCGCAATGAAGAAGAAGTATATTAAGTATATCTACTATACTGTATAGTCATTTTTAGGAATGTCACATGGAATCGTATGCATTATTTTCTCTATTATATGATTTTTCAATGATTCTAGAATATAAATAATATAGATGGAAGAAAATATGTGTTTGAGTTATCTTATATTCCATCTGAATGTCACAAAGTGAAATTTTTACTAATAAATTATACATAATCTAACAAAGTTGATTAATTTTCAAAAATTATCAAGGCCGTTATTTTGATAGAAATAATAATGCCCCGATTTCGGGCTTCTATACATAGTTCTTAATTTTTTTTGTAATTTTATTATAAATAGAAACAAAATAATTAAACCAAAACATACAGAAATGAGGACCTTTTAATAGTCTAGGTTCTGTATAAATTAGACTAAAATTTCTACTTCATTAGAGTGAAATAAAATTTAACCAGTAAGATGACTATGCTTCTGCTCCTACTAACTCCAAAATCATTATGGTACCTATGAAAAATCATTTAAAATAATAAGATGAGCATTAAATTTCCTAGTTATGGGTTTTAAAATAGTTAAAATAACATTTTTGGAATATAAATATTTTGATAGAAACTTTTGATTAAATAACCTTGATATTCATTTGAAAAACATCATGAAAATATTTTTGAGAACAAAAATAATATGAACATAAATTAAAACATTTAAAATAATTTCACATTAAAGATATTTCAAGATTAAAAATGCTTTTAAAATATTCCTCAATGTTTTATAAAATATTAAGTAGGCTTTTGAAATGAAAATACTTTTCAAACATGTAACATTGAAGGAAAATTTGGATTAACCACTTACCAAGTGATGGGTTCACTACCCAATTCCTTACCCTATTTACAACACTCAGGTGTTGGGTTTTATGAAAATAATTTTAAGGTTGAATTATGTATATATATATATATATTTCTCTAGGATTTCTTATATTAAAAACATAAAAAAAGTAATAGATGTATATATATATATATATATATTATTTCCCACGAACATATATTATACATTCCAAATAATCAAATCTCATGTCGATCTGTTATTACATGATATAAGAGAAATTTTCATTCACATTTCCCATTAAAAAATTAAAATGTACTTTTATTCATAAAACATAATTATATGTTAATGATCAACACTAATAAATTCATGATTTGTTGCATATTATAGGATATGGACATAAATTATAATGTAATTGACATACATGAGTGCAGATAAGAATGATGTGCATAAAATGATAAATTTTTTTATTGAAATACTACAAAAAATAATCGTGTTATAGGTTCGTAAGATCATATCATTATCATATAACCTTATAATATTAATCCAAAAATTTATTTGAGAAAATGAAAACCATCCCTTTGAAAATACTATATACACAAGTAATCCCTTCACAGGTTTTTATAAAAAATGTATTAAAATAGAAAATCATTTTCATATATACTGAAATCTGATATATATATATATATATATGTTTGTGTCTATACATATATATAGGTTCTCTAATAATAAAAATTTGAAAAATAATTTTTGAAAACAATAAATCCCTTTTCAAAACCCAAAATATTGGGATTATAACCTTAAATAAATAAAGAATAATCCCTTGCCTAAAATATTTGAAAATGAAAAATAATAGTTCTATAGATTTTTTTATGTCTGGGATGATATATATGAATCCAATTAATCTATTTCATTTTATTTACAAATTCTTCATACTATTGACTATTTTGACAAAATAATTTATTTCAAGTTTCTAAGGAGGTTTAAAGGTATTTTTTTGGCCTCCCCTTTAGATTGATATACATACATAACTGAAGATATAGTTTTATTTAAACCAACTGATATATATATATATATATTTTATTCATAGTATTGTTTGGACTTTGAACTAAATAGATCCATTATATCTTTTAGCACTACAAATCTACTCTTTAAGGGTGAATATATGTATATTTAATGTGATGAATTAATGCAGAGTGTTGTAGTTAATATGTATTAAGGATTTAAGATATTTTTCATTAAATCCAAAAAATCACATCACTATAAATGTTTTTTTAGTTTATGATAAAATACTATTTTAATAAAAACCCTAAATGATATTTATTTATTCATATCTATGCATTTAAGCGATTGCGACATTACTGAGTGAGACAAAAACAACATAAGTGGAGGAGAGGGTTTATGAATAGTTTTCCAAGTTTCAACAATAGGTAGAATTGGATAGGAGGTTTCGACGGTTCATATTAGATCAGATATGAGGGGTTAGATCCTATCCATTCATAGTGCATCAAAAAGGGTGGTCACAGAAATAATAAGCGGACATCTTAGATTAAACCTCTTTTCTACCTAAATATCTCACATCAGTTGAAGTTGAGGGTTATGTGGAAATGATGGATCTATATCCATTGAAACTACTACATGCTAAAAGATGGAAGATGCATCGAGAAATCCAAAGATGTTGATGTATTTAAATTATCTGCCTCTTCATTGAATGGCTGAAGGAGGTTGGTTGTTCATACCCGAGCAGGTAACTGACGCACGTATAATGTTTTTTTTATTCCAACAATTAATTAATCAATTTATATCCATTTTATTTAAATTAAAATTTTCCAAAATCTTATGTTATAATAATACTTAAAATATAATATTATGAAAATATATTTTATAGTTCCTTACTATGTAAAATAATGAGATTCTATTAATTTAATTAATCATAAAAAAATAATTAAAAATAATATTATTATTCTTCATCGTACAAAAAATAATTATTTTTATTGAAAATATAAATTTTTAGTAATAATACAAGATCTCTATTGTTAATATATATATGTGAAGGGTTCTTATATATCATTTTCAACATTAATTTAAAATGTTTTAATGGGTATTTTTTAGAATAGTTAGATAAACAACCATAAAAATATCTATATTCAATGGCATTCAAACAAAAATAAAAATCATAGATGTTAATTTTGTTTAACTGGAAATGGTGCTATATTTTCCTCCCACGATTAGTTTTTCTCTATTTCTCTTACTATAACATTTTCATTTGTAACATATTTCAGAGATTTGAACTACCTAATTAGCCTCATTGCATTTCTTAAATGAATTCAAGTTTTTTATTTTTAATAGCGGCGGGATTGACGGGTTAGTTCTTGTATTTAGTAATGTATTAGTGATGTATAAATAATTTTTTTACTATTTTTATCATTTCAATCGAAATAGCATTTTTTTACTACATTGAATACACAAAACCTCAAATAGAACTCTAGGGTGTACCAATTTCTACCATTTAGAATGACATTTCTTATTTCATAATAGGTGATCAAAATCATCATTGTGAAATAATTTTATACATAAATAATTCAACAAGTTTTAATAAAACATGGGTTAAAGGAAACATAATATGGGGGAGGTCAAATTCTATATTAGGTAAAATGTAAGTATTCCCAAATGAATGTCTACATTGAGCACAAGAGTTAATAAGAGTATCATGACATAATCAATGTGAATGAGCGAATCAAAAAAGAACAAAAATCCATCAATATGTTGATAATAAAATATGAAAAAATGTAAAAAGGAATAGGTATCATAATAACTAATAAAAATACATGTCATATTAATCTCAATGATTAGAAATAGTATAAACTCATAACAAGAAAATAAAACAATTTTTGGTAACTTGGATCATCACCATCATAAAACCCTATCAAACCCTTTCAAAACCTTCTCAAACCCCATTTAATTTAAATAGACATACAAAAAACAACCAAAAATATCAATACCCAATGTATTTAGAGATATATTTAGTCTCAAACTTTATATATGATATATTGGTCTCACCCATTATTCATGATCTACAATGTGGATCAACCCTTAATATAAGCTATATCAGGCTCACCCATAAGCTATAATGGGGCTCAACCCTTTGTAAAAGCTATATACGGCAAACCGGTTTCATATAATTTTCATGTACCATATCAAGATTAAAACACATTAATCAAAAAACTTATATAGGAAATAATTATTATGTTATAACATAATAAACCAATGTAAAATAAATAGGTTTAATATCAATCTCTTTGAAATATGATTAACCCATGAAAAAGAAATGTTTTTAATAACAATCTCCTTGAAATGTTGTTGTCTTAGGGAAAAGTAATATTTTGAATAAAATTATCATAAAAACATGGTTATCCTAAGTAAAATTAACTGGTTCCATAACAATATCTTTGAAAATAATTATATATTGATGAAAAATGGGTTCTATAATAATCTCATTGAAACAATATTTACCCATGAAAAAATGAGTTCCCTTACTATATATTTGAAGCATTCATAATCCTTCCAATGAAATAATAATTATGGTATCAATAAAAAAATAAAAAGTGGATGATAAGTAACAAAAAGGTATGTTGGCATTGATAAACTAAAATTTACATAAAATATCATTAAAAATATTCTTGAGGAAAATAAACATTAAACATTAATTGTGTATCATACTGATTTAAATCAATTATATCGAAATACACATGAATAAATATCATTTATAAAGAGGTTAAATAAAATTTGTATAAAAAAATGGATGATATGATATGTAAAAGGTTCTGTATATACACCACATAAAAAACCAGTGGTTAATATGACATAAGTCTCAATGAAATAAATGTGAGATTAGAAATCCCCTTACAACTCTTGTAATATTTGAATCTGAACTCCCAAAATTTATTATCATAAAATGAAACATTTAAATATTAATTATATAAAATAATTCATGATATAATTTATCAAAATGGGTTGTATATACTCAACACAAATGAATTAAGAAGTTCATATGATATTTGTCTCATATATGTAAAATGTGAAATGAAAATCCCATTCCTTGTGTTTGATTTTCATTTTATTTCTATATATTTTAGATTAATAAAAATATTAATTTATTAATTTAATTATAATATCTTATAGGATTACTATTACTTATATTTCATTGATAATCATGTTTTATACAATTATATAATCAATAATGTTTATGTATGATTTTTTTACCACGTTTGGCTTATGTGTCAAAACTGACTTTGATTGGTTGATTATGGTGAATGAGATCATTATTTATACATCTCAAGAATAATAAAAAAGTGAAAATTATACCATTTTTACCTCAATTAATCTTTTAAAATCATACATGAAATATGGTTATGTAAAATAACACAACATTATAATCACGGAGAAATTTGGTCATATGTATGTATGAGTAGTGTTCCAATTATTCAATGATCATTATAGAAAAGGGTTTGTAGAATTTTTCTTCAGAGAATGATAACGTTATCATAAATTTTTAAATATTTATAATTTATTTTTATATTTAACATTCTTGTTATTTTGTGATTAAAAAGGAATAATTACATCACTTCAAGGAGGTGGTAGTTCACACGTCCAAGAACGACGTTTTAACTTTTTAATTGTGTGAAATGGAAATAAGAAAATTGTGTTTTATATAAACGTAAAAATTATTATGGTAATAATATAATAAATATTTCATTTTATTAAAAAACCATCCTTAATACATTACATGTAAAATAAGAACTTATCACGTCTCATTGAGGAGGTGGAAGTCCATCATCCACAAATGATGTTATCATATTTCCACAAATAGAAATAATTATGTATGTATTATTTAATAATTTAATAAGTGTGAAGAATTTATAAATAATATATATATATATCTTATAAAAATAACATGTACATCATAATTCCCAACCATAAGAGATGGTAATGAAAAAAATAACGAGATCGTTTCGTGAGGTGGTAGTTCTTCATACCCACAAAAGATAATTTATTAACAATTTTGATAGAGTTGAGTGAAGATGTAGGCAGAACCCATAACATAAAAACATATCTGTATATTGGGGAAAATATGTTATTATATAATAATTTAATAAGAATAATTTTTATTGTAGAGAAAAAATAATACCAAAGTGCTCTTTGACGATTGTGACATCTTCTTTGGATGAATCAATTTGGCTTGTAACATATTACATATTTGGATTACATTCATCCAAATGTGAGGATTATTGGATTAGATAAGGGATGTTGGGAGATTATTTGGCATGTTTTTTTCAATAAAAATTGTTTTTGCGATGTGGAGAACTAGCAAGAGTGAGTTCCTTTTAATAGAGGATGAGTAGTGGAATTATTGTAAATACAAAAAGATAATGAATATTTGGAGATATACCATACATAACATGGATCCAATAATGAATTAAATTCCATAAAACTAGTTATGTGGAATAAATATTTCAATTTAATGGGTTTTGTAAAATTGTAAAGGACATTTTTACAATTAAGTTTATTGTTTATCCTCTAAGTAAACATAGTTTTACCTTAATCAATGTAACAAATTTTAATTTATTTTACTTATTTTTTTGTAAAACACTAAATTTTACAGAATATATATTATAAATTAATATTATAAAAAATATTTAATACATTTTCTTAATTCCATTATCAAAATTAAGAGAGTTTAATTTATAATTTATCCCCTAGATGGATGAAAAGAGTTTTTAAAGTAAAAAATAATAAAAGAATAAAATCTTTATATATCCTATTTCAATGTTAAATTGTTTAAAATAACCTAAAATTGATTTATTGAACTAAAATTTAACTAATTATATCTTAAAATGAATTTTAAAATCAATTCATCTATATAAATATATTAGATGAAAATGTAGCTTTCAATTGATATTCGATGTCTTTCACTATTCATAAAATTATGAAAGTTCGATCGAAAATTCAAAAAAAACATTAATATACATTTTGATAATAAATTTTTTAAAAATAAGTTTATATTTTCAAAGAAAATTAATTAAAATTGTAAAATTTAGTTTTTAAATAATTCTTCCATCCAATGGATGAAACAAAACCACTTAGAAAATAAAGCTATTTTATGATTAAATATTGATTTATTAGTTTTTTATTCATATAAAACTTATTAGATGAATAGAAAAATATTTTAATGAATATATTATGTACTAATTTAATTATGATGTATCACTAATAGTGATTAATTTAATGTTTTAAGAAATAATTACATTTTGGTTGATAAAATAGTTTTCATAAACACAAACCCTTTTTCTTAAATTGGTTTTCATTTTCATTTACCAAAAATTGGAAAGAATTAATTTTTTATACACATCTAAAAAATATTCTCATAACATAGTTAATCTCATTCATTCCCGTCATTCTATTTTCATGGTGACAACTATCACATTAAATATTATTTTCTAATTTTTGTTCTTTAAAACGTGTTCATGCATGTAACACCTGTTATTGAAGTGAGTATATGTTGATTGAAAGAAATTATAAAAATGGTTTTTATATAATGAAAAAAATATATTAATTTCATTTAATTAAATATATTAGTGAAATTAATATGAAAGAAGATATTTCATAAAATCATAGGAAGTTAGACTCACTACTTTTGTAACTCTTGAATCATAGTGCCGAGGAATGGATTAAATTACATATAACTCAAAATATCATGAATTATGAAACAGTAATGATATAATATTAATGGTTGGATAATATAATTTTTTTATAATAAATTATATGTGTAAAAGAAGGCATGTCACAGGGAAGGTTGTTTTTGGAAAAAATCCTAACCTTGATTCTAGTGTTTTTCTTGTATTCCTTTTATACCCAATGTAATAAAATTGTAATTATTATAATTTTATTATTAAAATATTATATGTTTAATTAAATATACTTATAAAATTTAAATAATTTAATTTAATTTAATAATTACATAATCAGTTATTTCCATATTAGGTGTTATAAGGACACTCAGTTCAAAATTTCAAAATGGCATATATGTTGACCATGTATAACATGGACATTTTGATATCTTATAAAAAAGATTAATCATGAAATAATAATAATTTTTATAATTTTATTTTACATTTGAAAACACCTTGGAATTATGTTTATGAATAATGAACTATGATCACTTTATTGAGATAGCATGTTGTGCGTATGTGTGACTAACGATTCCACTAATCAATGATAATTATGGAAATACGGAAAGTGTTGGTTTAATTTTAATTAATTATCATATTGTGATATATATCTTATTATTTATTTAAATACACTTATATATAATGTACATTTAATTTCACAATTAAAAATGAGTCACATCTCTTCCTGAGTTTGTATTCCAATGTACACATAAACAATGTTATCATTTTTAATTGGATGTTATGGAAAAAATATCTATGATATAATAATATGATTTAATGAATAATATTTTATTAATATGTTACATAAAAAATCCATCAAAATGGACATTCAATTTAGGTGATGATGTAAAAATAATATCATTAGTTCATGAGACAGTAGTCCGCCAAACACACGAACGATAGATTCAATTCCAATATAATTGAAGGGGATATGGATTAGGTTTATTACATCAATATATAAACATATTTTTATATTTTAGATACATAAATTTTTATATCATCATTATTAGGTGTTATTTGATAGAGGATTATGTTGAAACAACCTAATGATTCATAGTTAAGAGTGATAAATCTTCATTGGATAACCACATTAACATTATACATAAACCCTCCCTAAATTGTACTTCTACTGAAACTCTGGACTCCATGAAGTGTAATGGGAATTAATGAAATAATAATAATAGGTATATTATGGTGAAATATTTTTTCTCAAATGTGTAAATGACTGGAGGGGTGGGGGTTCCCTTTTATAAGGGAGAAATGGAATTCTTGAAAATACCTAAAACTATTCATCAATTGGAAGTCACCCTTAATACCAATGCCTCAAAATTGGTGAAAGAATATTTTAGGTTATAAAAGGACAATAAAGTCCTCTAAAATTTATAAAAAACTTTTTTTAAAATATGTTATCCTATTTACCACTACAGTTACTCACTTTTACCTTTTTAATTTTTTAATAGTATAATAATTTGTTTTACTATATTTACAATTCATTATGTCGAAAAATTAATTTTAACGTATTATTTAATAATAATTAAAAAAAAATTTATAGTACTATTTATAAAATTAAATACATTAAAATGGTAGATTATTATTTAAAATAAAACTCGAAAGCATGAAGAAAAGTGGTTTTTTGAAAATTTCATCCTTCATGAAAAAATGAGATTTTCTATTAAATATGATAATAAAAATCATCATTATATAAATTTAAATTGAAAATTATTGATATAAAATTAATAAATATAATTTAAATAATTTCATTGAAGAGTAAAATTTAATTAATTTAAATTGTATAAAATTATTCACATTAAGATAGTTTTGAAAAAAGATATTTTTGAGCCAAAATATAATCTTATGTTTAAATCAAGTATAATTGTTATTTAAATATAATTAATAGTAATATATATAATTATATAATACTTATGTTATATTAAAATATTATGAATGTAATAATGATACTTTTATATTACATAATTTATTAAAAGAAATAACAGTTTTACAAAAATCAATATTTTCACTGTTCACTATAAAATCAATATTTTTTACTAATAAAAAAATTGAACTCTATTTTATTAGAAATATGTTTATTTAAAATATTATTTTATTTTAAAAAATAAAATTCTGAAAATAACTGAAAAAACTAATTAATTATGTTCCCATGAAAGGAAATAAAAATCAACTTTCATGTAAATGTTTTGGTTAATAAATGTGTGTTTCCATTCATAAAATTTATAAATTCAATTGTATTTATTATAACCTTAATATAAATATTTCATAATCTACAAAATAACATTCAGAAACACATATTTAGTAGTTATTTTTTAATAATCATTTGTAAATAAAAAAAATGAAAAATATGTTACTGTTTGTTTAATGTCTGTCTTTGGTGTTGTATATGCTAACAAAAACAGTATTATTTTGAAATTCCTTAGTGTAATAAAATTTTATTATTATGAAACATGAATTAAGTGGTTTAAATGAGGAAAACACATTCATGTATTCCTATTTAATTTCTATTCGGTCGATCATGTCTGTATGACGAATAGAATAAAGTAAAATAAAGTTGTTCCTACTACCATCTAAGAGAATCATCAAATCCATATATTCTTCCCAAAAAACTAAATTAACCATACATTAGTTGGATTGTTTCTCACACACCCTTTTGAATAGTGGGATCTATCAAAGAACCAATTTTCCATTTTTAAATGAGTTGGGTGTTAGAAGATAAAACATAGACCCCATATATTGGGTCGCAATAAAAACTATTATAAGATGTATATTCCCATTGTGATATGATAATAATTAATATAAAAGGGAATTATTATAATGAATCCATAATTATTGATCAATACGTTCAATCGTGACACATAAAATATACAATTACAACATTTTCTATAGATAATATGTCTCATTGAATTTCTTTTATAACATTTAGGGTTACATATCATACCAAAAAATCTCACTGATATATGAAAATATAATATGATCCAATAAAAATAATGGGAGAATTACTATATCATCTAAATATTAAAGTCCATATAGAATATAGGCATCACATACATTTCATATCATATTTCAAAATATTATGGGGGGAATCAAACCCACATATAATATCATAAATATAGATTGAGGTATGAAAGAACCCTCCCATAATCAAATATAATTGAGTAATAAGGAAGAAATACACTACCCAAAATCTCACTATGGGAAAAATAATGAAACTATTTATTTCTGAATATAATAAACCAAGCTATCATTTTCTATGGGAATATAACATGTAATGATTAGATGTCCACTTTAACCGAGAAACATCATATAATTATAATTTTAATCTAAAATACTCTCAAAACATATCATAATAATAATTTTTAGTTTAGTTTTTGTGACATAACAAATCATAATAATAATCAGGGGAATGAATTAAGAAAATAAAATATAATAACAATAATAATCAAGGGGAATATTTCAACATCATAACATCTCATAATAATAAATATTTGTCCAACATCCACCCCATAACATATCATATCACGGTAATTTTTATAGAACATCTACTAAAATCAATCAAACGTAATAATTTTCATTCTCTAAAGTAAAAATCCCATCTCCACCACTACACCTGTAACATGATACAATCTTGATAGCCTCAATGTACTACCCCAAACATGGGTTAACACAAGAAGGGTTGAACCACTGAGGCCTCATAGGTCACACAAAAAATTAGAAACCGTCCATGAATTAGTTTTCTTTATTTCACAAGCCTTGGTCTAATAACCATCACTAATAAGGGATTTTATACCTCACTATTACCACAATCTCATCATTACATAGTTTATAATATTCATATTTAATACAAAATTATAGATATAAGGTGTTATAGGTCTTATTATACTTCAAATTTAATTATTTGTTTGTTCCCTCCCTGATCATATAAGTAATATCATCACATGGTATTATCACAAGGATGAGTACACATACTATTGAATTATGGACATTCACCCACTCCACTAATTATCTATCAATGGTGATTTATTACATTCTTACCATTCACTTGGTCATCCACAACACCAACCATTCTTAATCATTAATCCCTTCCCAGCCCAATAGAGAGTATTGAGTCTTATATCAAGGATTATCATTTTAATTCACTTCATTAGACATAACTAGGCATCATTGTTCACATTGATCATATTATTTGATTTAATCCTCAATTGTTAATGTGAAAGTCATTATTATGTTCTGAAATTAACACAATATCCTAATGAAAAATTATTTATTTCATTGGAGTATGAGGAAAAAGGTAAATTCTTATAAAAATATTGATCCCATAATACTAGTGATACAATATATTGAATTCATCACAAAAAATGCATAAAAATTAGGAAATGAAGAAAGCTTCTATAAAATCATATAAGGAATTATTTTAGTTTTAATCTGAAAGTAGACTACCGCTAAGAAGATCAAATATAAAAAATATTTCATTTTCAATCATCATGGGTTGTAATGATATCGAATAAATATATATATATAAATTAAAAATCAATTATTATTAATTTACACATTCATTCAAAAATATTTCAAGAAATAATTTCATAATTTATATCTTGTGAATAATTAGGGAATCAATCGATATGTGGTTTTCTATGATCGAATCCATGACTTAGTGGGTTAAAATAACTCATATAATCTATCCATAACATTAACACATATATTACACAACATTAATTGAAGTCAATAAATTATTTTTACCAAAAAAACCATAAATCCATATATATATATATATATATTATCCTAGATACATACATTATTAAATCAAAAAAAATTACTAGTTTAATCATCCTTTAAGGCCCTCTATTATTCATTCCATGGAAAATCCACTAATAATAGAGACATTTCCACTGGATGTCAAAAATATAACTATCCTTGACCAAGTCCATATTATGTAATCAGTTTCATAAGAGGGAGGGGGAGGGGGTAAAAATATTATAGTTAAATCCTTACAAAAAATAATATATACCTCATGTAATCTAAAAAACTAAAAGCCTCTCTAATCGATCCAGGAGTGATGAAAATTTAACCTTCAATGAGGGGAAGATCTTGTTATATGTTTTGGTTCAAAGAATGTAATGAATATATATTTTTTTTAAAAACTACAAACATGATCTAACCCATAAAATGGTGATTTATATAAAATCCAAATATGTAATATATAAAATTTATAAAAAACACCTTTAAAAAAATAAATCATATTGTTTTTACCATGTATATATGGTTCATCCATTAGAAAATTCAATTAATAATGTATCTTCAATAAATATGGTTTTATTCCATTATAGAAAAAAGACATAATATTTTTCAATCATTCATAAAATATTAATTATTTGTTTATGTATTTTGAATTTGGAAATATTGATATGTAATATTTTTTATTGGTAAACATATATTTCCCCTGTATATTAGATAAGTATGCAAAACATTATGTTGATCCCTTTAGTAAGGTAAAATGAATAAATTAATATATCTAATGATTTCTATTCCACTTATATATAATATATTTCATTGATGAATATATATATATATATATGTAACATATTTATAAAATAAAAAAAAATCTCGTATCTTATGATATTTAACAAAGAAAATTTTAAATTTTAATATATATTAATCAGTATATATTGTAATTCATCCTATTTATTATATTTTATTATGTGAAATTTTGATACATAACATATTTACACAATTCAATGTTATATATGTTTTACAATTTAGATATGTATGATTTTTCAATAATAAAATGTTCAATACATATCCTAATTTTTAAAACATAACATAATACCCTTATATTATTTCATATATATAACATAATTTTATTACATGAGATAAATTCTATAGAAATATCTACCATCAATAACACATTTTACCTTATGTAATATAGAATAATTTTTTATAATATAGTTTTTAATATATATTATAATACATATGATATTTTACTTCGGAAATAATTCTATACATAATATATTCATATATATATATTTGTTATTTTAATTAGGTTTACTAGATATAGAAAAAAATAATATATCATAGATAATATATTATGTCATCCAATATGTTTTTTCCCTTATCCATAAAATATGAGAATCATTTTTTTGTATGTATATTACATTTGGGGAAAACCATATATAATATTTATATTCAATATGTGACATTTATGAATTTATAGAAATTTCAAACACAATTTATTTCCATTTGTAAAAACATATTCAAGATATAATTGTTCTTACTCTACCATGTGATATGTATTCTTTATGACATTAGAAAAAAATTTAGAATCTACCAGTACACTAAAATCAAAATTATATTTCATCGCCTTCTAGAAAATAATAGGAACCTCTAACCTCTCTAGCAACACCCAAAAATATATCTCATGTATATCCCAAATATTGCATTCCCATCTATATCGTAATTATCGTTATAATCACCTCTCAGATAACTAAATTTCAAAATTTCAAAATTCTCTATATTTTCTCCAAGGGGTATAAACATTAGTCTTTATAAATAGACCAATATAACAATTCTCATAAAAAATAATTCTCAATATTTGTTTCTCATAAACAATATATGGCTGCTTGACATGATGCATATCCTGATTGTAATATCTCTTTTCAGTTATGGTAAGGAGATTCAAACTCCAAAATGGATTCCACTATTGAAAATACCACCATCTAATGTATCATTATGATGATAATTTACACCCACTCTACAATAATTCCATACTCAAAATGGTGTTTTAAAGGACTAATTATCAAATTCCAACGACCACGAATGATGTTACTATGTTATGTGAAGTTATCATAAGGTAGGTGTCACACCTCAAAATCACCCACTTATTCCCATATAAATTAATCATTTGACTACGGTGGTTTTATTCATATTATAAGCCCCCACATCATTACACATGTAGAAATGCGACCAACATTCACAACAATTTTGGTAGACCCAGTTAACCAGTCAACCTGTTTCTAGAAATACACAACCATTAGTACCAAAAAAATGTAATCTAATTACTAATAGTCAATAATTTTTATGTTTAATCCACATTATGAATTTAACCGACAAATAAAACTATATTGTTATTTTAGAATTATCACACATAACAATGACGCTTTTTTTAACAGTACAAAAATGAATTCTAAACCACCTTATAGTTGTATAAAATAACACATAATACATAATATCCATTATAAACAACTCAAAAAATCTCTACACACATAGATAACCCATTTTCATATTTAAAATACAGAACAGTCATAAAGTACTTCTATGGTGAAATAGAATAAAATTAAAATATTTAATGAGTTTTCATCTACTAATCAACATACATCCATCATTTTTGTAATTATCATGATGATGGGTTATATTGTTTTTACCATAGTACTAAAATATTCCTTCATAAATATACTTTATATAAGGGGAACCACACATTCTAATAAAATATTTAGCATCTTTGATCACACAAATCCATATCAAAAACCCCATATTTATAATCCATTTCATGTGAAACCATCTTATAATTCTATTTTATATATACTACAGCTATAATTAAAATCCAATCACAATATTCATATTTAAATTTTTGGTTTCATAAATCAAATAATTATTTTTAAATCCAATGATTTTTGATTTTTAAGGAGAGATATAATTTTAAAAATATGTTGGTGGAATGTAGCCAAGGATGGTTGAATGAATACGAGGCACTGAAATGTTGAGTATTGGGGAGGAATAATAAAATATGTATTTTAATTTAGTTGATGGATGAATAGGTATTGTTATTGTGAGTCATGGATCATTGTGTTTTAAAAAATCAAGCCGTGATAAAACAAATAAGAAATATGTAATCATGTATTTTAATTTTTTCATAATATTTTAACATCATTTATACAAGAAATAATGTTAAATATTGATTTTTCATGTCTGTTATAAGACGAGATAAAGTAAAATTAGGATATTAGATTTGTTTATTGTATACATGATTTTAAAACTAGTATTAATAAAGGTGTATGATCAGTTTCAGATATAACTAAATTTAAAATAGATGATTAAAAAATTATTTTATAACTGATGTCAAAAACATATCGATTTGGTTATTCTCATCATTTATATAGTAACAAACAATTAAACATCATGATGAAATTTAACTTTTATATTAGTGAATATATATATATATATATATATATATATATATATTTGAAATATTGTTCACTCCCTATGTGTTTGAGATGATGGAATATGTCTAGGAGGATGTCATAACTTATTTTGTAGCTGCATAATTTTGTCAAGATGATTACATGATAATTAAATATGATATAGTAATTTTGATGAACATTTACTCACCTTGATATATAATCCTTACTATAGATTTTTGAACTACTAGAAAGAGGAAAAGGTGTTGGATGTTCTTTTCAGTTACTGTATGACTGGTTTTTCGATGGGGGAAGGTGATTATACAATTTTTTTGAACACACATATATTAGTAGTGATATGTATAAAATATATGTGTCTGTTTTCTAAAAATCATCCACTCCTTGGAAATAAGTTATGAGGAATATATCTCTAATATATATGGTGATATTTAATCCTCTAGTATCTTCAAGATAATATCAATAGAGATATGTAATTCCTACATGTTTCCCAAAGTGTGAAAACTATTAATGATATTTGGGGATTATTAATTACTATATTATCCATATTGTGAGAATGAAATGAATTGAAATTCACCAACATGGAAAAATATATTCATTCTCAATGTAATGGGATCGATGTGGATGATGATAATCATGAGTTTATCTATACTAACTAAGCACTTCTCTAGGATTGGGATCATCTGATATTTCTCAATAACTATATAGTTGTATATTCCCTCTAGTATACCAATATAAATTTATTTTCACTATGGATGTGTGTTTAATATGCATTATAGAAATATATATTTCTATCTATAATGATTTGGATTTAATTTAGTGATTCTGTTTACATCTTCAATGTTTAATGATATAGTTGTATATACATATTTCCACATGTACTATAGATAATGGAAGTGATGTGTATTTTCCCCACATTCTATAGAAAATAATATATCGAGTGAATTAGTTGGTAAAAATTGACTATTTTTTTATATTCAAATTTTTGTCTTGGTTGAGGAATGAAATTTTTTTGAGTATGAAATTTTTTTAAGGGTGATTGCTCATGATGGATAATTTTTATGCGTTCTTGTGTTGTATTCTAATGTTTAATTTATCTATGGATTACAATCAGTTGATTGAAATTAACACTAGCTAGTTATATAGTCATCTCACTATATAAAAATACTATATCTAGATTATTATATGCACACATACACATTCATTCATGCTTTATGAAATTTTTCAATATTGAGATATTGATGTGGAGATGGATTATCATGGATCCAGAATATAGACGATTGTTATGGTTTCTAATTGAATATATATCTCATGATGATTACCTCAATTATGTCCATAGGATTATTTTATCAAATATTCCTATTACGTGACTTTTATCAAAGGAATTTTCAATCCCATCATACATTTTATTTTAGATATTATACATATATAATCATTTATCTTATTATTTTAATTTATGTTGAATTCATGTCAGTGTAGATGTTGATGTATGCAAGAAACCTATTTTATATTTTGAGCTAATTCCTCTAGCAGTACAGGAAAACAGAATATTTGCCACGAGCGATTTGCGATGGGATCCCATCGCAAAATACCTTTAGCGACGGGGCTCCATCGGAAATCGACCGTTGCCGAAAACAGCGTCGCAAATATGTGTTTTTTGCAGCGGTCACGTCGTAAATATAGTATTTTTTACGGTATTCTTCTCCTGTTGGAAATTGGTTTCTGTTTATATATAAAAAAGGTATTTCCAATGAGCCATCGTAGATATATTATTTGTGATGGGTTTCTAACTAGTCGCAAATGGAAATTTTAAAAAATATTTGCGATGTAGGTATTTGCGTCAGACCGTCACAGAAATAGTTTTTATGACGGGTATTCTTCCCATCGCAAATGGGACAATAAATTTTTTTTTACGATGGGACACCCCATCACAAATACACCCGTTGCAAATACTAAAAAAAAAATTAATACAAATCGTATAATATTATATAAAAATTATTATTATAATAATAATATAAAAAAAATTCTATTTTTATAATATAAATAAAAAATATAAAAAATATAATTATGAAATATTAATATAAAATAATAATAATATGAACATAAATAATATAATATAATAATATAATAATAATATTATTAATAATATAAAAAATTAATATATTATTATTATTATTAAAATAAACATACATATTTATGAAAAAATAATATTAATAATATTAACATTAATAAAATTCTAAAATTCTAACCTTCTCAATATTAAGAATAAATATAAAATATTAAAAGTAATATTACTAAAATAAACTGACATTAATAATAATACTAATATGTAATAAAATATTACAAAAATTAAAAACAAATTAAATCTTGCAATATTCGTACCAATATGAAAGAGGAATTGTTAATTGTTAATATGACAATAAACTATGAACAAAATTTTTTATTACATGTAAACAATTACTGGGGGTGGATAATCTGGAGGACCTGGAGGAGGTGGAGGAGAATACTCTATCCCTAAACTATGAGTCAGACGATGCATATTCTCAATCTACTCATGATGTTTATCCCCATATCAACGCCTCTCCTCATTCTGCTGCTGATGCATCTGCTCCTACCATCGACGCATCTACTAATTGTGCTGCTGACACATCTTCTCCTACCCCTGACGCAAATCCTCTATAAACTAACTCTGAGCACGCATCTACTCCTGATACTGTGAGGAAGAAGATGATGTCTCTCCACGAGCTCCTCTCGGGCAGTACGCCGACACCGCAACATTACCATAATAAGCTGCAGAAGTCAAATGAGAGCCGGTACCAACTACTCGGCCCTTTTTGAAGCCATATTGGTTCGCTTGCATCCATGTCGTCTCATCGAAATGGTGGGCACTAGTCTGATCACCCGTCTCGTCTTGACTCTTAGCCTGTGTCTAAGTGGTCGCAACGTCATATGACTCCTTAAGGATCAATTATAAATTAAAATAATGAAAATATTATATGCATTTAATTTTCAAACTAAAAAGAAAATAATACTTACCACAATCTGAAGCTGGAGGTCACCTCTGATCTCTCTAGTAGCCGGATTAGTGTACATCCTCCAATAAACGTCGTACGTCGTAATACCGGGCTGCTAGAATTCTTATATGAATATAAAATAAACTGTTTATATTTAATGTTGTATAAAATATATAAAAAAAGTATTTACCAGATGCTCTCTATGCACACTAAATATACAACTACCGGCTCGATGTGTCACTTTTTGTCTCCCCTGATTCTGTCGACCCAATGCAGATCACCTCTGAAAACCACCACCCAACCAGTGCGTACATAATCCATCCAAAACATGAGATAAAATATACTCTGGCCGGTGGGCTCTACAGGACTCATCAAATTATGTCACTCCATATTTCCTCACAACTGAATTTTCAAATTATGCAAAAACAGATGGAAACAGTCACGGATAGACACCAACCATGCCTCGTGGATAGTGGCACACATTCTCTCGTCAATGGTATACCATAAACCCAAATATAATGTTTTTAATTTATTAAATTTCAAAATAAATAATATTTAATTACATACCAGACAATGATCGAACATGGCGGCCTGTACCTCAGCGTGAATCTGATCCCATGTGAGCCAGGGCTGAGAAAAATAATTGTACAAGATAGAGCTCCCATGTCTAATAGCTATATGCATAAACTGTGGAAAAAGAACAAATAATCAAACAATTATAATATAAATAAATTATAATGACTGATAACTAAAATACACAGGTTACCATACCACCGCGTGTGCGCATCGAATCTAAGAGGTGGACATCGCTCAGGGATAGTATCTAGAATCATCAGTCTGGAAAGACCACGCCCCCTCCGAGTTCTCCCTGTACTACTAATATCCTGAGGGTCAGATGAATAAAGTCCCCCATCATCCACAGGTAGCACAGCCTCTAGCAACTGACGATATGTTTCTGAGTCCATCTGAAATATGAAACGATTGTTATTAGAAAACAGTTGAAAATAACTATTATATATAGATATATATTTGTAATGATTATAACCAGCATTTTACTATGTCAATGTTCTTCATCATCATCATCTTCATAGGTTTCAATGTCAATGTCATCATATTCCTCATCAACATCATCAATTTCCATATTTGTTTCACTTTCATCATCTCGTGTCATTTCAAATTCAGTTGTAACATCTTTGAAAACATCGTCACCATCGACCCTTAACTGTGGGGTGTCATCCTCGATATTCATGTCTCTTTGTGAAAAAGATGTGTTTTTAGGAGTGTCTTGAAAAATTTCATTTCCTTGCACTTCAGTAGAACCAAAATCATTTTGAGTAAACTAATTCTCTCGAGATTTAACTTTTATTATACTCCTCCAATCATCCAAATCTTTTGCAGTAGAATAGTATTTTGCATAGTAAATTTGAATTTCCTGATGAGCCAATAAAAATGGTTCATTTACTGCAAGAAGACTTTTATGTTTAATATCAACAATTTCATGAGTCAAATTAATACGCAAGCCTCTCTCAGTATCCAACCATCGACATTTAAACATTGTTACATAATTTTGTCCCAAATAACACAGTTCAATAATTTCTTTCAAGCATGCTGTTAAAGTCAACATCAATATCTCTATAATGTGATCCCTTCAAACAAACACCAATATTAATTTTTTTCATTGATTCCCCATATTCATGTGTATCAAAGCGATAACCATTCACCATATATGCATTATAAGATTTAATCATTTTGGATTGTGGGATACACAATATATGCAATTGACTATCAATATTATCAACATGTACGAATACCTGAAAATTTGTAAAACATTTATCACTATTACAAGTAATAAATTGATTTTATATATAAAACCAAAAATGAATGTATGTTACCAGTTTTTGAAACTAGTAGGAATTTTTTTCCGATGTTCTTCTAAGCCAGCTGCTGTAATTTCTGGAAATTGTTTCTTTATATGATCATCATATAACCTAAAAATACAATAAGATTAATTTAATGTAAAAAAATATATAGAATAAGGGATATGAGTAATCACTGTACTATTGGGGTCATTTCTTCACAGTTGAGTGGAACATATGTATGAGGTCTATGATGTTCATCATCTCAAAGTCATCTATCATGAACTCCACCAAAGCCAAGATTGAGCTGATAGAAAACTGATAATTGATTGTTCATATCATCATCAACATTCTCCTAGTTCCGGCCCATGTGGTTAAATTTTGAAGGATAATCAGATTCAAAATAATTAGAGCTGAATAAAGAAATTTCCTCTTGCAAATAAGCTTCAGCAATTGAGTCTTCAACTAATGATTTGTTACGTACTTTTTTCTTCAATTTCTGCATGCATCTATCAAATGGGTATATCTATAAAAACTGAACCGATCCTCCAGATTTTTCTTCATGTGGAAAATGTAATATCAAATGTTCCATCGAGTCAAAGAAATCCAGAGGAATGATTTTTTCTAGTTTTCATATAATTACAACAACGGATTCATGCAATTTTCATAGTGCATTGTAGTCTGTTGTCCCCACACACATGTCTTGGAAAAAATATAATATATCTGTTATCTAATCCCAAATCGTAGAATTCAACAAACCACTTAATCCAATAGGCATAAGTCTTTCCATTATAACATGATCAAAATGGAAAAAAACCCTCAGTAGAAAGACCCAATCATATGTTCCGAGATTCTAAAGCAAAATATGGATGAATTTGATCAAAATATTTCCATGAATAACCATCAGATGGATGAATCAAGCTTTTACCATTTGATATATTTGTTTTTTACCATGAAATCATTGTCGCGGTGTTCTGATACATAAATAAATGCTACAACCTGAGTGTAAGCGGGAAATATCTCAACTATTTTACATGAATCAATACAGACTTCCCTGATTAAGCATATTTAAATCTCGATTGTCCACATGTGGGAAAACTATCCAATGACTCATTTTCACTAGAATATAATATGAAATCATCTAAACATGCGTGGATCTCCTGATAACTAAGGCGTAGATTACGAACGAGTCTCTTTCTCTCATAAAAATTAGCAGGCATCACATTTCCTTTAGGTAACAGTTCTTTAACCAAAGAAAATATCTGATCAAAATTTTTATTTGACATTCCATTATCTGATTTAAATAGCCATAAATTTTTTCAACTGCATTTAATTTGATTATCTTACAACCAGGATATAATGAATCCTCAGCAGACCTGAACAACTGTGCAAATTCAGATGCTGCCAACTCAGGAGGTAAATCAACATCATCCTCATTTTCAGTTTGTGCCAATTTATAACCATGTACTAGAATTTTTTTAATTTCTGATTAATTATAACTAATTATTACTAATTATTACAAATCACAATATTTCTAATAGATTTTTCTCTATTCTTAACATGTTCACATCTTAAAGGGTAGTCAATTTTCAGGTCATGCCAAATAAAAATTTTGCGTCACCATGTCCAATTTAAACTCTATAATTGTCCTTACAAGGTTGATCAACTCGAAAGTAGTGTTGCAATAGGACGACACAAGTAATGTCGTTCTCGTCCTTATGAATCATTTCACATGACCTTTTACATAAGTCATTCTTCCTTGAAACATTAAGAGAACATCAGTATCATTCCCTTAATTTTTCAAGAAAGAATGGTTGATGTAAAAAGTAATGTGATATGATACTTATAGATGAGAAAGACATGACTTGGGTTGTCCTATTGCAACGGTATTTGCGAGGTGGTCAACCAAGCTAGAACAATTATGGATTTTGCATTAGACACAGTTGACACTAACTTTTTATTGGGCATGACCTGAAAATTAGCAACCCTTTAATATTTGAACATGTTAAGAATAGAGAAAAACTTGTTTAATTGTAAAATTTCATAATTTTTTTTTATAATATTAATATTTTTTTATAAATATTAAACTTATAATAATAAAATAATTATATTATTAGTATTATTTAATTATTAATATTAGAGTAATATAATATTTTATATTATGTTACTATTTATGTTACTAATTATATTACTAATTATGTTATTAATTAGTAATACGGAGATATGTATATAGGTCGGGTGGTTAATCAATTATTGAATAGAAAAACAAACGTGATTGACCGCTCATCTACCTCAATTTTCTTTTCATTTGTGTATTGAGGTTGACAGGAATATTTTACTGCCACATGTAATATTTACTTTTACTGTCAAAATTATAAACCTCCTCCCCTCAATGCTAGCGAGGAGGTTGATAATTTTGATAGTAAAAGCAAATATTTCATGTGGAGGCAGAAGTTTCCTGGAAAGCTTCAATACACAAATGAAAAGAAAATTGAGGTAGATGAGCGGTCAATCACGTTTGCTAATTTTACTAATTATTTTTAATTGTTTCCTAATTATATTTTTTTAATTGTTTCCTAATTAATTTATTTTTAATTATTTCCTAATTATTTTATTTTTAATTGTTTCTTTATTATTTTATTTTTAATTGTTTCTTAATTATTTTATTTTTAATTGTTTCCAAATTATATTATTTTTAATTATTTCCTAATTATATTTGTACTAAACATTCTATGAAACAAATTGTAAAACCACGACCCATGATTCGGTGAATTATTTTATTCTATTAGAATGACCACAATAAAATCAAATCCTGATGGAACTATTAGTTCCTTATCCTAGGAAATACTAGATTCAAATATACGTTTTATATTTCATATAGAAATAAAAAAACATATTATCCCCTTTGAAAACACTCATATTCTCTAGAATATAATTTTAAGTAAATAATAATAATCATCTTCAAATCCAGGGGAAAATGAAATATATGAACGGGGTGAGCTCAGATTCTTAGTAAAGGAAAAAAATAGTGGAAGCTATCACAAATAAGAATAAACATTTAAGATAAGGTAAAAAACAAAAATACAAGACTTTTAAATATAATTGTTTGTTTAATATGGCCATTATAAATCAAATAATTCCATTTAATCTTTTCCATGGATATTATACTACTTTAATAATCACATGCAATATCATTAACAAATCTCATAATGGGGAAATGCATAATTCTGAATATCGTAACTATACTATCAAAGCCCCATTCAAAGACATTATCATACCATCAAGGCCTTATCCAAGACATTATATGGTCTCATGACACCTACCAATGAATTAAATAGCTATGGTGGGCCCCACTCATCTCTTACAAATTCTAATGTATTCCTCTAATGAAAAGTTCAATACAAAACACAAACATTTACAATAAAATTAGCATACAAAATTTTAATACTTTAACCATTAAACATGAATGATATAAACATAGAATATCTATAATTAAATATATCTTAAACCTTGAAATATAATATGGATGAATGTATCATAGTGTGTAATCCTAAAAAAATAATAAAATAGAACAATATATATTGTTATAGATGAAAATAATATAATAAATTCATTAAATGTCATTTAGTAAAATATTGGGTTTTTACATTGAAATCATATAGAAGATATTTAATTATAAAAGAAAACATCTTCTTTGAAAATAATATTATATTATTATTGGAATGATTCAATGTTTTAAGGTTTCATAATGGTGGAAAATAGCCTCTTATGTTGTATATGTTAAAAAAAACATTCATTCCTTAATTTATCGAAATGGTTATAAAGTGCACGTCTGAAAAATGCAAATATTCCTTTAAAAAGATTATATAAAAATGAAAAAATTGGTAAGGATGACTTTAACAAAAATTTTGATAATATTTTGAATTAAATTTTATGAATCATGGACACAAATAATATGTATTTCAAGTTATATACTTACGTATAAGAAATCTCTCCTAATAAAGAGATTGTGAAATTAAACCTTACCTTATACTTTCTTTTAGTTGAGGGTTATTTCCACTCCAAAATAATATTTAATTTTTTTTATTATTACAATGTATATATCCATCTATTTTATATCATATAAGATCCTATTACTTTATTTTGGTAATAATATTTCAGTATTACCATAGTTTCGTGTGTTAATGACTTCATTTTCCCATTTATGTTTTGTGATGTATGTTATGTTTTTTATTAATAGGAAATATTTTATTCTTATGAATAATGAAATTAAATTCATAATTATAATATTTAATAATCATATAAATTTTATAATTATTCTTTAATGGTTAACATTGAAAATTAATCTCATCAAGTTGTGGAGACGGTAGGTCATACGTACGCACGTTCGGTGATATCATTCCCATGATGATTAAATGGTATGAAATTGGATTGTTTATTATTAATAATTATTAATTATATTCATATATTCATTATTTATATCCATTATACTCGTCATTATTACCAAAAAAAATAAAGTATCATTGAATAAAAAATTACACTATGAAATGGAGATAATAATCCATATAGACAAATGCATGAGGTTTTTGTTATTCGTATGATGAAAAAAATGAAGAATATGGTTCTACAATGATTTAAATAAAATATAAATATATTTATTATACTGTAGTTATTATTTTTATGTGGATGAAACATATAATGATGATTTAGAAGAAGAAACAAACATTGAAATAAGAGATTAACAAATTACATCCTTTTCCGGTGTCTCCTTTTAGTTTGTAGAAAATAACTCAATTGGATGGATTTCAACCCAGACTATGGAATCTATATGAATTTATTGATGTTGGGAGAATCATTTGGATTGTTTTGGTTGATCCAAAATGATTTGTTGGTGTGAACTAAAGAGAAGGAGAAGTTCCATATTATAATAGAGGTGAGGGGCACTTTTGGGTGATTATAAAATATTAATTTATTATAAATTTATTTTCAATTTCAAATAGCTCCAAAGGGATTTATTTCCAGGATAATGTTATTATGGTTCTAAGTCATTTAATCCAATAATTTTTATACAATATTAGGTAAAAAAATTAACCTTATCATTTGGGTTTATCCTTTAGTTAAACAATTTAACTCTTACCGTGTCTTCTTTTTTTTACACTGTAGTGTTAATATAGTTACAATAATATAAATAATTCACACAATTGGATCATTAATGGAATATTTAACACTATTTGAGTCATTTTTATAAATTGGAGATTTTTATGAATTTTATATCATTTAATTAAATATTCTTTATTTTAAAGTTTTATTTCTCATCAATTATGAAACTTTTCAAAATTTTAATTTTTAAAAAATATCAAATATACATGTTAACTTTGAAAAAATACTTCTAATATGTCACTAATATTTCTATGTTATATATTAAATTTATTTATGTAATTAATTAAGTCAATTATTATTTATTTCATTATTTTTAAAAACAATTAATGGATTCGTTCTTTAATAATTCAATTATTACATCATTATTGTGTCACAATTTAATTATATAATTTATTACCGTAAATTATAAATAAATTACCATTATCTATATAATAATTTAATATTTATAATGAATATTTATATTTTACCATATCACTTATATTTCCTCAAATAAAAATTATATAGTTTAGAAAATTTTAATATGATATTTTTAACTCTTCTTTAAATACAAGACAATAAATGTATTAATAATACAAAGTGGCAAAAAAATAATCATAATTTATACATAAAGTTTATTTTGGTAAAATAATTAATCTAAAATTAAATTAGGACAAGTGATAGGTTAATATTATATTTTCATAATATTAATTATAAATTTGATTACAATATTTACCTTTAACTGTGTTAAATAAAATGCAAAAGAATACAATTCAACTTAAATTGTTTTGTTCTTATTAGAAGTTTTGTCATAATTATTATGAAATTGTATTTACATTTTTTATAATTCAATTAATAGAAGTGGTATAATTATTCTTAATTCAAATCCTATATATGTGGTAAGATGGGGTGTAAAATATACGTTCAAAAGTTTAAAAATATCTATATCTAATTCAATTATAAATTTATTCTAATGAACTATATTGTATTAATATATTTATTATTTTTCTATTATAAATTTTAAAGCAATTTATAAAATAAATATTTAAATGAAATAGTTGGGTTTTATTAACAGTGTTGTATTTTAACTAATTATAAAAAATTGAATCTTTTCAGAAAATTACCAAAATTTCACCCTAAGAAAATTTTGATAATACTAATTAAAAATGAAGTCTATTTTGAAAAATAAATTTTGTAAATTTCATAATTTGGTTAATAATATTCATAACCACTATTTTAAAATCTATTTTGAAAGGTCATGGTCTGCTCGAACTCGTTGTTATGTGATGTACAAGCCGTTGATTTAATTAAAAGTAAGAGTACCATGGAATCATGGGGTGATACATTCTTCAATCCTTAAAATATTTTCATCCTTGAAATTTAGAGAATATCACTTCATTAAAATATTCTTGTTGTTCTTCATCCTAATTTTTTCCAGTTCCCATGTTCTCTCTTCTATTTTATAGTTTCACAAAAAATTCTTCACCAGATGAGTCTCTCGATTTCTCAAAACTTATTCTCTGGTATCAAGAATCATAATAGGATATTTTCAAAAAGATGGATCAAGATCCAAATCAATTTCAAAAAATGTGAGTACATATTTTGGGGTTCACATGTATTTCAATAACATTTATATCTGGAACACATCGTTTAATTTGGAGAGACATGGCGGCATCACCAAACAACATGTTAGATCTCCAATTCATATGAAATTTCAAAAGGACTGATGTACCTATTACTTAGTTTACCTTTTATAATAAACCCTATAACACCCTTTCATGGATATATAATCATGAAAACATGATATACCATTTTAAATTACAAAACCTTCCTTCGGTTATCATCATATCTCATTTTCCCACAATGAGCTATTTTGATATGGGTATTAATTTTTTTTAGGTTTTCCATAGTTTCATCAACATGTTATGGGCCTATGAGTTTTCACTCACCAAATCCATCCCTACAATTTGGTATACGAAATCAGTTTACACATAACACATCATACGGTGCCATCTATATACATGAATGGAATCTATTGTTATAGGTAAATTATACAAACGGTAAATACTGACCCCACATACCTTAAATGTAAAGAGAGTATGATCTCACCATTTCTTATACTATTTGAATATTCCTTTAGGACCATCCATCAGTTTTATAGTGTTAGGAAGTGCCCATGAAAATCTCAGTGCATAAGGCCTTATAAATACATTTCAAGAGTTGTGATGTAAAATGGGGATAATAGTTATAATCAATCTACATTGGTACACAATAAAGTATTACAACACCAATAATTTATAATATTTCTAAACATTCAATTGGAAAATCAGCTCTTATAGTATGAAAATGTGCCTATTTCGTATTATGATTAGCAACAACCCATTTTACACCATTTATTCTGGGAGTCTTTGGTAGCCCTGTAAAAAAGGATAGCATTACATCATCCTATTTATAGATATTTATAGGAAGAGGTTTCATGAAACATCAAGTATGTTCTCTTACAACCTTCACCTTTTTCCAATCAAAGAATCCCGACACATAATCCTAAATCTCCCTCATCATTTTGTCCACCAAAAATGATAATTCCAATATCTATCTATCTTAGCGCCACTAGAGTGTATAGATAAATTAGAGCAATGAGAACCATCCAATAATTAAATTTTTTATTAGGTATAGTAGGAAGAAAAAGATTCTTCCAAAATTTCACTATACGTCTCCAAAAATGATGTCAATATGTCACCCATGATTTGAAAATTTTATTTTATTTTGAAACTACTCATCCACATTCTGATAACATTTTTTCCTTTCTAGTAAATATGGGTTTTCAACCCTTTGACAAAGTAATGATGTTACAACTTCATTGAGAATTCCCTTATACATATTTACTAGATCCATAAACAGATGATCCATTTAAACTCTCAATTTTTTAAGAACTCAATAGTCTTTCCTACTCAAAGCATGTTTAACATTATTTTCCTCACCCTGGTTGTATTGTATTGGTTAATCACAATCCTTGAGTAGCAATAGCTATCTCATTTGTCTCATTTTGAGTTATTTCTCTGAGAAAGTTTATTTTTAACAATTATGATTTGTATATATCTCCCATCATTCAATATAGATATTGTGTCTCCATATCTTCAATGAAAATATTACTACTACTAACTCAATATCCTTAGTTATTAGTTTTTTTGATAATTTTTTTATTTCCATTATTCATAAGTAATGACCATGAAATTCTTCACAAGTACACAACTAGTTCATTTACTTGATACAACACTATATTTCATAGACACATCATTCTCAGATGGGAGAGTCTTAATTGAAACATTTACTAATCTTCAATTCAAATTTTATACACATTTTACCCTATTTTGCCCAAAATAATTTAAACAGTGAGATTGGTTAAGGGGTTTTCTAATCATGTAAAATTCTCAACGAAACACCAATAGTAACCTAATAAACCAAAAAAACTATGTACCTTAGTTATACTCATCAATTCTGACCAATATTGGATTGATTTTGTTTTTTTAGGATCAACATAAATTCCATATTTGGAGATATTATGGGCAAGAAATGAAATTTCATAAAGCCAAAATTCCAACATTCCAATCTTTCAATGTAATTAATTTATGCTAAGATTCTTCATCAAAACAAACATGTGTTTGTCAAGGCCTTTGTAGCTTTTATAGTATACCAATATATAATATATTAATACAATGATAAATTCATTAATATTTTCGTTGAAGAATATTTATTAGATCCATGATATCCTATTGTGTGTTATTCAATTCAAATGGGATTACCATAAATTCATAATGACCATAATTTTTTGAAATAATGTATGTATATTATCTTCCATTATTACAAAAAATTTATGATATCTATAATGAAAGTCAATTTTAGATAAATATTGAGTTTCATAAAGCTGATCAAATAAATGCTCAAAGTGTGGCAGGGGATACTTGTTATTTATTTTAATAGCATTGATTTATCTATAGTAAATGGAAACCCTCATTTATATTTATTTATTTTTATCAAAAAGAATATGGGATCCCCATGGAGAAACCCTTTGGAGAATAAATCCATTATTACACATCTCATATAGTTATTTATTTATCTCTAACAATTTTATAGTGGACATTTTATAAGGAGTCTTTTGATATTGGTCTTGCATTATGGATTAAATCAATAAAAACTATGCTTCACTATTTGGGGGTTTCAATGTAAATATTTAAGACAAAATTTCAATGTATTAATTTAAATTTGGTACATCCTCAATTGGAATATTTATTTCCTCATCCCATTGATGACTTTTTTTCTTTCTCCCTAATAATCTCATTCAGTAAAGATGCTATGGGTGGATTTTGATAAGATCCAGGTGATGTTGATTCATCACTACGTATAATGGATTCAAAATCACCCTAATAATCATAACATCATTATTCTTAAAATGTTTTTCACAACATTTTTTTATACCTAATCCGTACTAAGGATTATATAAAAGTACACCAACTTTTTTATAATAAATTCAGTAAACAGTGCATATTTATATGAAGTAATGGGAATTGCATGCCACATCTTTTTTTGACATGAGACTTCCCTTAAAGTTTTTGAAAGACAACCCCATTGATAAATTGATTTAGAAATATCTAAATTTTAAATAAAACTTCCATGATATAAACTGATTTTATTGTCCATAATAAAATAATTACTTTCCTAAAATTGAGTAGATGATTATAGTTCCTACCACAACATTACTATGAGTTTCAAAATCAGGAATTGTAATGGAAAAGTCATTTTATTTCTCCTTTAGCCTTTTCCCAGAAATGTTTCATTGAAGATTAGAGAAATCAATTGAATAATTTCCCATTTCATTATAATTTTATCATTGAACATTGATAGAAGATTTCTTCCCCTTGTAATAATATTGTTGGTGTCCTTTTTCTCAACACTTGTTATAGAATCCCATCCCATTTAGGCATGTACAGGGGTGTCTCTTCCCACAATTCTTAGAGGGTAGATAACCAGCTTTTCTAGTCTTACCCTTATTTTCTCCCCCAGAGTGTTCAAAGGACCTCTTCTTCTCTATATTCCCTTTAATGCCAAGAGACTTGGAGAATTCATTTTCTGTCTTCATATGAAAAAAGTCGATATCATCAAATGATGAGAAATATTAGGATAATTATTCCCATTAGAGGAATGGTTTTAACCCATAAATAAACCATTAAATATTACTTATTGGGATAAATATGTAGTTCACATCATGCCTTGATATTCTTGTGAAGTTATCCCCATACATTTCGACATTATCATTCAATTTTTTCATCATATTATTAAATTTCCCATATCAGCTCTCTTTTCACAAGGAATATATTTCTCTTGGAAAAGTAAAATAAAATCCCTCCATTCCATATTATATAGTTCAAAATCCTTCTTCTTGTTTTGAATTAATGACCACTATTGACTTGTATGTCCTAAGAGGTGATAAACATCCATGACAAACAATTTTCATTAGATACTCCCCAAATCATGAAATATTTTCACAAAAAAACAGAACCATTTTTCATCTAATAATTGACTTGTAGTCCCATAGAATTCTGGAGGTTTTTATCTCATGAAGTGATCTACCATTTACCCTTTATGTTGTGGATCTGGGTGATCATTACAGGTATAGTTATTATTCAGAACCCAAGTCTGCTATCCCAACATGGTTATAAGTTGTACTTTACCAATAGTATCCCTAGATCTATTGTCATTGTAACACCCCAAGATTTTATAAGATATATTATTTTTAATTTCCTTCATATCTTCTATTGTAGGCTACAATAATATTATCTTGCGCTATACACAACACCGTATTAGCTTGAAGTATACACAACACTAATCCTGGATCGTGTTACACACAATTTCAAGTTCGTTTGATAGAAGTTATTTTACGCAACATTAAGTGTGTGTATATATATATACAATGTATAAATGAAATATGGTTGGATTCTATTATATGAAACAACAAATGAATCTTGCACTACACACAAACCTGACATGGCTTTCATTACACGCAATCATGACCATCCACGATAGCGTGTGTCATACGCAATACCGAGTTTCACTAAACAAAGATATGTTATTTAAATATTATATAAAATAGCCATTATGAATAATAATACCCACTTTTTGAAATTTGATACATTTTATCTTTCAAAATGGACATCATTTTTGGATTTGGAATATCGAAATTAGCCTAGGGGTATGTTTTTGTATTTTTCTGAAAACTTTCAATTTTTTAAGAATTGTGAAAACACTAGTTTTCTTTTTAAAAACCACTATTTATTTAAATAATAATTTATTTTATTTAAATTTATTTTTGGTCAAAATTGATACAGATTACATATATAAGTGTAATGTAATTTATTGGAGTCAATTGATAATATCTTTAGATATATAAAAAATTTATTGAACTTTTCACCGTCTTTTACCCACCTCCTAGAAGCATTTGCAATTGTACTTAAAACTTATATTTACAGCTTATGTGAGTTGATTTTCAAAAATACAAGAGACACGGTTAATATAAAGGAGTAAAAAGTGGTTCAATAAGATAAAAATATTTTTTCGTGAATAGTAAGTTTTTACTTTTCTTTACAACGGTTAAAAGTATATAGTGTAATTAATGGTAAAAATGATATTATTATTACCCTAACACATGTTATAATTCTATTGGATTAGTTTAGTTCTACCATAACAAGCCTTAGGAATATAATATTATCATTTAAGTCCACTAGAATTAGATTAGGACATTTATTATTATTTAATTCAAAGAAGAGTTAAAAGAGTTAAAATCAATGATTAATAACTAAAACATGTTTAATAATGGGTTATACATATGATAAATTAGACCATAAATATTCATTAGAAAGACAAAGTGATTTCCTACATAATGGAACTTTATTTATAATTTTTAGACATTAAATAATTTAATTTATTTATGACACAATGATGATGCAGTAATTACCTTTTTAATGAAATTTTAACATAATTGACGTTATAAAAATCCAAATAAATGTAATTTGAGACTTTTAATAAATTAAACTAATTTTTTATGTTAATATGAAATATTATTATTTATATAATTAACTTTTTTCGAACTAATCATGTTGTTATGATTGTCACAAAAATCAATTACCAAATAGTTTCAAAATTGACATAAAATAGTTTTTAAAACAAATATTATATTATTAATTGATATTCTATTTTTAAAAATCTAAGGATCAGAAAAAATACTTATATAATAATATATATGACATTAATTAACCAATGGGTGTTATAATGGCCATTTATAGTAAGTATGATAACAATATATTGTAAGAAAACAAGAAGACACGGTAAAAGTTAAATTATTTAACATAGAGGTAAATCTAAATGATAAGGATAAAATAGTAACATAAACTTTGCTAAAACCTATTGGTTCATAGGATTTCAACCCATAACCACATTATCTTCGAAATAAGTCACATTGTAGCCAATATGAACTGAATTTGTCATTATTATAAGATAATATTTTATGTTTTTCATAAAGTGCCCCTCTCCTCCCTTATAAATGGGCACCTCCTCCCTCTTAACCTTACACAACATTGACCCTTCAAGCTCGGCCAAACACTTCCAATTTCCCTTATAAACATCCCTAGAAACATTATAGTGGTTCTGGTCTCCTAAAAAGAACAAATTTAGTACATTAATAGGAAGCTTAAAAGAGGTGCGTCGAAGAAGAGGTAATCTCTTCTACAGATTCTTTCATGTTTCTTTCTTCTTCAACTTGTTATTGTTTATTTGTTTAATTATAATGTAATAAAATAAATAACACATATATACTGAAATTTTATTATAAATATGAAACAATCCTATTTCACCTTATATCCTTCCTACAGAAAATTAAATCACCGCGTGTGCGTACGTATGGAATATCATCTCCACGCCGTGGTGTAATTATTTTTTCCACCACCACTTTACTTGGATGGGTATAATAGTGTAAATAATAACTATATATGGTTATTATAACAAAAAACTTATTCTGAGATATTATGTCATTCACTCTAATTCTATTAAATAATTATGGGAATGATATCATCGCTCGTGTGTATGTAGGGACTACCGTCTTCACGAACGCAATGAGATTAATTTTCCATGATTAAACATTCAAGTATGATTATAAAATATATATATAATAAATAATAATGAAAGGTATTAAATAATAATGATACTGAATTTATGTACAAATATGTTTCATTTACTTAATTCCATTTAATTCTAAAGGAATTGAAAACATCGTTCATGCATATGTACGACCTACCGTCTCCATGAACGGTGTATTTCTTTCCATTTATCGATATATCATATATATTTATACACTAAATATATATTATATATATATATATCATGTTTTACATTCTAGAATTATTTAAATCAGGATATGAGTGATAATATTAGGAACAACAAATCGAAACACATACGATAAATGGAACGATTTTAACCAAAACGGTGCTTTAACATGGAATTTACAAAAGAACAGGTAATATTAAGTCATAAGTGAACCATATATGATATAATAAAAATGAATATTATTCTGTAATAATTCAATGAAATTATATAGATAATTATACAGGAGGATCAGATACATACGAAGCATATCAGACATAAGGTAAGGGATAATTTTGCAACCTCATTTTTATATGAGAATGCTTATATGTTAGTATTTACTGGGGTAATATTTTTCATCCATGTCCATATAAATGTTTTCATTAATTGTATATTATTTTTCCATGTATTTTTAATGTAATTTTTAACCCTCTCGACTTTTACTTTGTGTTATGGAAGGAATATTTATTTTGTTTACCATTAGCGGTACTTTTTGACTTTTCTGTTAAAAGTATGAGGAGAATGTTTTTTTTAACTTATACAACATGAAAAGAATTTTACGATTTTATAACACATTATTTTCATGAATATTAATATACATGATTTCATGAATATTTTCAAAAAAATCCGTTTCTTATAAAATTGCATGGAATTTTGTGAAAATAAAATGATTTTGAAGAAGAAAGGATATTTTCCTCAAGAATTCATTTCAAGAGTTTTATCAAAACCATTTGTCCATATAAGATGACATTATTTCATATGTGTATGTTTAAAGTATAATGTCTCTATGATTTACATGGTTTCACTCTTCTTATGATGAATTGATATCCCTTTGTTTTATATGGATTATGTATTGATGGGATGATGTTTATGAAACCCATTTTATTCATTGGGTTATGATGAATGATTTATGTTTATGTTGTGGCACATGTAAGAATGATTTCAATATAAGATGGGTGGGACCTCTATCTCCATCCAATGCATTGGGTAATGATTTATATCTAATGATATAGACATGGCTAGAATGGTAAGTTAATCTGGTTCAATGATACAGGACTGGAACGAGGAGTGAACTCGATTTAGAAAGCGACTTTGTCCACTAAGATGGTATTGGCCACAATTCCTTGGATACTATGGAAATCATATCATGTTCTTAATTCTATGACACATTTACATTATGTATTCCCATTCAATTTTATCATGATTAATTTTCCTTTATAATCTATGCCTTATGTAATTCCACGATTTATTTCTCAAGATTTTGATTTTTAAACGTTATGTTCATGGTTTTTGAAGTTTAAATGTATATGATTTGTTTTATTTTCTCCATGTTAACCATTAATAAGCATTTGATCTCACCCTTTATTTGTTTTCTTTTCCCCATGATATAAAGAATGGTTTTAGGAAAGAAAACAAAAGGGGAATAACATTATGGGTGATTTTGATGATCTTTCACCATGATTAGAAGATTATGTTCAGAGATTCCAAAGACACTAAACTATTACAGTTCTTTTTTGTTGGTTTCTGTTATGTATTATGTATTCAAAAAAAGAAATGTAATATCCATGTACTTCAACATTCGGGTCTCTATAGTTGGTATCAAAGGAATGGTTTAGTTAACCTTTGGAAACTAGGATGCGAAAACTTTAGTGAGATCACATGAGATATTTCTAAGGTATGTCTAGGGATGTCCCTAAGGATAAGTATAAGTATAGGTTATAGTCCTAGAATTATGGTAACGATATTAGAATTAAACCTAAGATGTTAGATATTAAAGGTAATCCCCCTTGATTAGGATTTTTACCTCTCACACTATTCTTTTTGGGTTTTAAGAAACGACGTGAAATAAGAGGATTCATGTTAATGTAGAATATGATGGAAAATGGAATGATATTCTTCATGAGCAATCAAATGAAATAGGATTTGGATGTCCAAACTTCGTTAATATGCCTAATCAGATATATCATTATATGATCAATAATATCAACTTTGATAAGTTTATTGACTTAGCTAATAAGAGAAAGATGGAGTTTCAAGATGATCATAGGGGAAAGAAAGTTAATTTCCCCTCATGTAAATCATGTGGGAAAAGGCGTCAAGGTGAATGTTTCAAAGGAAGTGGAAGATTATTTGGGTGTTGAATAGAAGGACACAAAGCCAGTAATTATAAAGGAAAAGGTTCAGTTAACAACATGAGCAAGGAAAATGGTATTGCTTAGACATCAACAACCGTTAAATTTTTTAAATGTGGAATGTACAGGCATTATGCAAACCAATTCCCTAAGGTAAAATCTCATGAAGAGAGTAATCATTGTAAAATGGGTAGTATTTATGTGGATGATGACGAAGAGGCTACAAATGATATATGAGATGAAAGAAATAATGAATATCATTCATTGGTTTTATATGTTAGTGGAATGATTGTATGTTTATCATGAATAATGTATAGTTTTATGGAATAAAGAAAAATCTAAGGATTGTTACACTGTTGTCTTTCCATGACTTTTTGAAAGTATATGATGAATAATTCTGGTGACCATGAAAGGTTATTCAAATATTTTTGTAAGGTATATGATATGTGCATAATGAAAGGATAAGGAGATACTGAGATGTTTAATAGTATTACTGAGCTCATGACTAAAATAAATACAAAGTGATATCATGGTTTGTGTATACAGAAATTTTGGCATTTTGGTATGTGGAAAGTGTTAAATTTTGAAAGAATTCATGTTTTAATTATTGTTCAATGGGTATTCATTTTGTTTTAAGAGAATACATGATCATGGTTTTCACATGTTTTGGAATGTAACAAAAAAGATATATCGAATTATATATGTGGGATAAATGACGGTATTCACCTGCTAGGTAGATGACATTTATAGTAATTATTTTCTTTACACTATGAGCTTGAACTGAAATATTTTGGATAATCTGAAATATTGGAATAAATTAAGTTAGACATAATATATTATTGTTTAAGGATATAACTTTTTTAGATATTATTGAAGGAATATTATATTCATGTAGTTTTAGAAAAAAGAAGACAACCCAGAGGACGAGGGACAACCCATTGCGTCAGAGAATGTTATGGGGATCGAACCCACAACTGAAGTGTGATAGTCCTTTATCGCATACCACTGTCCTATAGGATGTCCCTAGTTAGTAGAAACTAGTTTAATTTTTTAAGCGGTATGATATATGAAGTATAAGTCCATTGTTGGAATCACATATGATTAATCTCACCATAGATGGACTTATGTATATTTAATAACTTATGCTATCCTTTTTAGGATAGAAACAGATGGGAAGACTTATCATTCTATCAGATGATCTGCTAACACATCATGAATGACCAATTTATCTTCATTTATTTAAATATATATGATGTGTAAATTGTTCATGGAATAAGCAACAATGATATTATACTGAAATCAAGTATGTATTTATCCTTATGTAAAAGTTCATCAATGATAGGGAAATGATCATGGAAACAAAAGATGTTGTCATAGTACTCTCATATCTGATGAATCAGATAGTACCTTAGATCATCACAAATTTATGGCTTTGTGATTTATGGATTTTTTATATCCATGTTTTCTACCACTCTCCATCAGAACTAGACGGTTAGATTTCTCTTCCATATCCATATTTTCATCTATGTTCTCCTATATGGAAACCCAAGGATAAGTTATTTTGGATAACCATTAAATGTCATACATTATTTTTTAAAATTAATCTTTAGTATTGATTTTTACGATGTGAATTTCTATTAAAGAAACTTTCATGTAGTAAACGATTTATAACTCCGGCGAATTTCGAGGGAGAAATTCATTTTAAGGGGGTATAATGTAACACCCCATGTTTTTATAAGATATATTTTTTTTAATTTCATTCATATCATCTATTGTACTCTACACCAAGATTATATTGCTCTATACACAACACGGTTTTAGCTTACAATATACACAACATTAATCTTGGGTCGTGTTACACACAATTTCGTGTTCATTTGATAGAAGTTATTTTACGCAACATTCAGTGTGTGCATATATATATATATATAAATATTCAATGTATAAATCAAATATGTTTGGATTCTATTATATGAAAAAACAAATGAATATTTCACTAAACACATCCCTGACATGGATTTCATTACACACAATCGCGACCTTCCACGGTAGCTTGTGGTGTACGTTATACTGAGTATCACTAAACAACGATATGTTATTAAAATATTATATAAACTAGCCATTAAGAATAGTAATAACCAATTTTTAAAATTTTATAAAGTTTATCATTCAAAATGGACTTCATTTTTGGATTTGGAATATCGAAATTATCCTAGGGTGATGTTTTGGTATTTTTATGAAAACATTCAATTTATGATGAATAGTGAAAACACTCGGTTACTATTTAAAAACCGACTTTTTATTTAAATAATAATTTATTTTATTTAAATATATTTTTGGTAAAAATTGATACATAACACCTATATAAGTTCAATTTAATTCATTAGAGATATGTTATAAAATTTTTAGATATATATTAATTTTATTGAACTTTTCACCGTCTTTTACCCACATCTTAGGAGAATTTGCAATTGTACATAAAACTTAATTTTACCACTTCTGTGAGTTGAATTTCAAAAATATGAGAGACATGGTTAATATAAAAGAGTAAAATGCGGTTCAACAAGATAAAAATAATTTTTGCGGAATAGTAACTTTTTACTTTTATTTACCACGGTTAAAAGTAAATAGGGTAATTAAGGGTAAAAATGATATTGATATTACCCTAAATCATGTCCTAATTCAATTGGATAAGTTTAATTCGAAAAACAAACAACCTTATGATTATAATATTATCATTTAGGTCCACTTTTATTAGATTAGGACATTTATTATTTTTTATTTCAAAGAAGAGTTAAAAGAGTTAAGATCAATGTTTAATAACTAAAATATTTTTAATAGAGGGTTATACATAAAATACAGTAGACCATAAATATTCATTAGAAAGATAAAAATATTTACAACATAATGGTATTTTATTTATAAATTTTATACTTTAAATAATATAATTTATTTATGACACAATGAGGATGAAATAATTACCTTATTAATGAAATATTAACATAATTGATGTTATAAATTACCAAATAAAGGTAATTTGAGACTTTTAATAAATTACATTAATTTTTGAGGATAATATGACATATTAGTATTTATTTAATTATCTTTTTTCGAACTAATAATGCTTTTATGATTTTCAAAAAAATCAATTACCATATAGTGTAAAAATTGACATAAAATCATTTTTAAAACAAATATTATATTATTAATTGTTATTCTATTCCTAAAATTATATAGTATGACCAAAAGACTTATATAATAATATATATGACATTAATAAACCAATTTGAGTTCGAATTCTTGTTTATAGTACGTTTACTAACCATATAGTGTAAGAAAACAAGAAGACACCGTAAAAGGTAAATTATTTTACATAGAGTTAAATTTAAATGATAAGTTTAAAATAGTAACCTAAACATTTCTAAAACCTATTGGTTTATAGGATTTTGACCCATAACCACATTAAATTCTAAATAAGTCACATTGGAGCCATTATAAACCGAATATGACTTTATTATAAAATAATATTTTATGTTTTTCCTAAAGTGCACCTATCCCCCCTTATAAAAGGGAACCTCCTCCCTCTTCACTTTACAAAAAATTGAGCATTCAAGCTTAGAAAACCCCTGATCATTTCCCTTATCAACTTCACTTGAAACATTATAGAGGTTCTAGCTTCCAAAAATGTCCAACTCTAGTGCCTTAATAGGAAGCTTAAAAGAGGTGCGTCGAAGAAGATGTAATCTCTTCTACCGATTCTTTCAACATTCATTCTTCTTAAAATTATTATTCTTTAGTTTTTTCATTATAAAATAATAACATCAGTAAAACTAATAAAATTATATGTTATTATAAATATGAAACAACCCCATTTCACTTTCTATCCATCCTATGGAAAATAAAATCAACGCGCGTCCGTACGTACGGAATACCGTCTCCACGCCGTGGTGTAATTTGTATTTCCACCACCACCTTAGTTGGATGGGTATAATGTTGGAAAGAATATCTATATATGGTTATTATAAAATCATACAGATTATGAGATATTATATCATTCACTCCAATTCTATTCAATAATAATGGGAACGATATCATCGCTCGTGCGTACGTACGGACTACCGTCTCCACGAACGCGATGAGATTCATATTCCATGATTAACCATTAAAGTATGATTATAAAGTATATATAAAACAAATAATCATGAATGTTATTACATAATAATTATACTTAATTTATTTACATATATTTTTCATTTAGTTAATTCCATTCAATTCAATAAGGAAACGAAAACAGCGTTCATGTGTACGTACAACCTACCGTCTCCATTAACATTCTATTTCATTCCAGTTATCGATCTATCATATATATTTACATACTGAATATATATTATATATAAATAATGTTTTACATTCTGAAATTAATTAAATCAGTATATGAGTAATAATATAAAGAACAAAAAATCGAAACACGTATGATAAATGAAATGATTTTACCCAAAACACTTCTTTAAAATGGAATTTATAAAAGAACGGGTAATATAAAGTCATAATTGAACCATAAATGATATCATAACAATGAATATGATTTTTTAATAATTCAATGACATTATTTAAATTATTATTCAAGAGGTTCGGATACATATGAAGCATATCAGACATAAGGTAATGGATAATTTTTCAATCTAATTGTTATCTGAGAATGCTTATATGTAAGTATTTACTCGGGTTATATTTATCAACCATGTCCATATAAATGTTTTCATAATGTGTTTAATATTATTCCATGTATTTTTAATTTCATTTTTACCCGACTTTAATTTAACTTTGTGTTATGGAAGGAATCTCTCTTTTGTTTACCATATGAGGCACTTTTTGAATTTTTCGTTAAAAGTACGAGGAGAATGTTTTTAACATATACAACATGAACAGATTTTTATGGTTTTATAACAAATTATTTTCCTGAAGCATAATCTACAATATTTTATAAATATTTTATACAAAATAATTTTATTTTAAAATTTCATGGAATTTTGTGAAAATAAAATGATTTTAAAGAAGAAACGATATTTTCCTCAAGAATTCATTTCAAGGGTTTTATCAAACCAATTTTACCATCTAAGATGACATTTTTTCATATGTGTATGTTTCAAGTATAATGTCCCTTTTATTTTAATGGTTTAACTATTATTATTATGAAATGATATCCATTTCTTTTATAAGGATTATGTTTTGATGGGATGATGTTTACGAAACCCATTTTATTATTTGGGTTATGATGAAGGATTTATGATGATATTGTGGAACACGTAAAAATAATTTCAATATGTGATGGGTGTGACCAATATCTCCCTCCAATTCATTTGGTAAAGATTTATATCTCATGTGATAGACATAGCTAGAATGGTAAGTTAATTTGGTTTAGTGATACAGGACTGGAATGAGGAGTGAACTCGATTCAGAAAGATACTTTGTCCACTACGATGGTCTTGGAAGCAATGCCTTGGCTACTATGGAAATCATATAATGTGATTAATTCCTTTCCACAATTACATGATTTATTCCCATTCTATTTTATCATGATTAATGTTCCTTTATGATCAATTCATTATGTACTGCCATGATTTATTTCTGAAGATTTTGATGTTTAAATGTTATGTTCATGTTTTTTAAGTTCAAATGTATATGATTTGTTTTATTTTTTCCATGATTACCCTTACTGAGGATTTTTATCACCCTTTATATGTTTTTTTCCCTAGGATATAAGGAACGGTTTTAGGTAAGAAAACAAAAGGGGAAAATCTTTATAGGAGATGTTGAATATCTTTCACCATGATTAGAATATTATGTTCCGAGTTTCCAAAGACACTAAACTATTACGGTCCTTGTTTGTTGGTTTTTTTATCTATTAAGTATTCCGCAAAAGTAATGTAATGTTGATTTATGTCAAGCTTCGGGTCTCTAAAGTCATTATCTTACATAGGTTGTAAACACCTAAATGGATTACGTGTATTAATACGATTTCCATTTCTTCTACTAGGAACCTTTTCTAAACAAGGTCATACAAAAGATTGGGTTATGAATCAAAATTCCTAAATCCAATGAGTAAAATACATTAAATAAATTGAAACTTTTATTCATATATTATCCAAAATCATTAACATAATTTCTTTAAGGACATAGTTAATCAGAAATACTTCATAATGGAATGTATAGACTATATGAAATATAATAATAATATATCTAGGTAGTGCCAAAACAGGTGTAGTGTAAAGCTTGTTGTCATTTACCAAGTTACCTTTTTTGAAGCCTAGAAAGCCTTGTCCAAGTTATCAGTCCTAGGTAATTTTGTGCCAGAACCATGTCAAATTCTAATATCTAGAAAGGTATATATTTTCTAGGGATACCCACACAATCTTTACATTATCAAATTTCAATGATTCTCTACAGTGAATAGCCTCATATTCTATCTTAGGGTAATGTTCCGAAATCATAATTTTTCTGAATCTAGTTTACATGGTTTATACTAAACATCCTATGATAGAAACTGAAATTCCCCAACCCATGTTTCCTATTGTTTGTGAAATATTTTATTACGTTGGAATGATCATAATAAAATCAAATCCTGATGTACCGATTGGTTTAGTAGACTTGTAAATACTATATAAAAAAATATGTCTTACATTACATATTGAAATTAAAGTAAAATTTAATACCTTTTGAAAGATCTCATATCCCGTAGAATATCCCTGCAGGTCTGGGACTAAATAATTCTTTGCATCCTTGGGAAAAATGAAACACACGAAGGGGGTGAGCAGAGATGATCACCAAGGATAAACTATATCGGAGAAACTATCATAAATAAGTATAAACATTTAATCCAAGGTATAAAACTAAAAAAATACCTTTTAAACATAATTTTCACCATTATATGGAATGAATAAATGAAATAATTCAATTTAATATTTTATATTAATATTATACTAGTCTTATAATCACATGAAATATTAATAATTAATCTCATAAAAAAGAAATTCATAATGCTGGACATCATAACCAAACCATCAAGGTCTTGTGCCAATACTTTTACTATACCATCAAGCTCTTCTGCCCAGATAATAGTATTCATCATGAGTCCTACCAATGCATTGAGGGGATAAATCCAGCCTCTCTCATCACATACTATGTACAATGCATTCCTCTTTTGAAAAGGGTGAATCATAACAATAACATTCTTATTAAAACTAGAATACGAAATCATAATACATTAACCACAAGCCATAAATGGTATAAACATTTGACATCCACAATCATATATATCATAAACTATTAAATTTAATAAGGATGATTTTACCATAATAATTCAAACTCATATAAGAAAAAAAACCCATCAAAGGGAGTTAACGTATATGAAAATAATTTAATAAATTAATTAAAACACTTAGATAGAAATATTACTTATTTACATTGAAATCATTAAAAAGACAAAAAATTATAAAATAAAACATTTATTTTGAAAAGAAATTTATAATATTATATGAATATATTAAAAATTAATAGGTTCTATAACATGGGAAATTAACCTTTTGCACTGTATAAGTTAAAAAACATTCATTCCATAATTTTTTGTATTGGTTTTAATTTACCTCGTTTGACAAACAATAGAAAGATTCCATTTAAAAAATTTGTAAAAAGCCATAAATGGAAAAAATTACTTTAAATGTTTTATAGTAACATTTTATGAAATATATAGTTGGATGATTAAGATGTCCTAGTAGATATTTACGTACAAGGAATATCAAATAAAAGGATATTGTGAAATTAACCCTTACTTTATACATTCCTTTAGTAGAGGGTTGCTTAACCTTTTTATAATGATTAAATTTTTTTATTTAATTATAACAATACCATATCTATATTTATGATATCATATATGATCCAATTATATCATTTTAGTAATAATGTTTTAGTATTATTGTTGTTTGGGTTGTAAAATGCTTCATTCTCCCATTCCTATTTTGTCATGTAAGTCCTCATTGTTATGAATAAGTCATATTTAATTAATTTATAGGGTGAAGTTAAGTTTATAATTATTATTTTTACACATTATATAGTTTTATAATAATTATTTAATGGTTAATGAGGATAATGAATCTCACCACATTGTGGTGATGATAGGCCATACGTACGGATGAGCGCTGGTAGCTTTCCCCTGATAGTTAAATGGAATGGAATTGGATAGTATATTAATTATAAAAAATAATTATCATGATATATTCATTATTTATATACATTATTCTCATTATTATACCCATCCAATTAATGTATTGTGGAAAAAAAATTACGCCACAGTGTGGAGATGGTGAGACGCTCATACACAGACATGGGGATATTATTATTCGTATGATGGATAAAAAAAGGAATATAATTTTAAAATGATTATCATAAAATATACGTATATGTATTATACTGGAGTTTTTTTATGTGTAAAAAACATAGAATGAGGATGTATAATAAAATAATAACTTTGTAATAGGTGAAAAAATAGTAACATCTTTTTCAAGTGTCTCCACTTGGTTTTCCCGAAATCACTCCATAGGCTGGATTTCTACCTAATGTGTGGCTTATAGTACGATGTGAGTGATTTTGGAAGAATAATTGGGCTTTTTTTGGCTGAGATAAAGGCTTTTGTATGTGTGAATTAAAGAGAAGGAGAAGTGCCCTTTTATAACAAGGGTGAGGGGAACTTTTAAAAGGTCTTTAAATATTAATTTATTTTAATTTTTTTAGTTTCAAAATAGCTCCAATGTAATTTATTATGATGATAAGTTGAGGATGGTTATTAATACTATAATAAAATTATTTTTAGTCAAATTTAGTTTACAAAATTAACATTATCATTAGGATTAATCCATAATTAAACAGTTTAACACCTAACATGTCTTTATGTATTTGTACACTACAGTGTTAATTTTTTAATATAAAACTCCAAAAGAACCCAAATTGGATCATTAATAACATAATTTTACTATAATAATGTTTTTATAATACTTATATTTTTAATAACATAATAACTTTTAATTAAATATTATATATTTTAATGTATCATTTTTTAAAATTTTGATACTATTGTGAATTTGAATTTCTGAAATTATCAAACCAACATGATAACCTGTAAAAATTGAATTTAATATTTATATATCATCTATATTTGTTTAAAAAATTAATTTTTTTCCTTAATAAAGTCAAATTATATTTATTTCAATATTTTTATTAACATTTAATTGGTACATTCTTTAATAATTCAATAAATTGAACATTATTGTGTCACCATTTATCTTAATTATTTATATACTAAAATTAAAAATAAATGATGATTATATAGATAATTATTTCTAAATTATATTTTTAATAGAATATTTCACTAATATATCCTCTCATTAAAAATTATATTATTACTAAAATTTGAATTTGTAATTTTAACTATTCTTTAAATAAAATATCACAAATGTACTAATCTAATTGAAGTTTCCTAAAAGGATCATAATTTCTACCTAATTTTTATTTAGGTCAAAAAACACATATTCAAGGAAGTTAGGGCAAGTGTTATGCTAATATTATATTATTATAGTAGTAATTTTACCTTTAATTATCCGATTTAACTTTAACTGTGTTAAACAAAATCTAAAAGTTACTATTAACATAAAATTTCATTGATCGTAATAGACAAAATTATTCATACATGTAACACCATGAGATTTTTTTGGGATATATATATATATATATGTCTTATGTTATATACAACACCAAATTAATCTTTCAGTACACACAACACTAGCTTGGCTTGCATTACGCGCAAGAGCAACCTTTCTCGATAGCATGTGTTGTACGAAATATTGAGTTTCACTAAACAATGATATATTATTATAATTTTATGAACGAGATTTTATGAATAGTATTAACTAAATTTTGAATTTTATAACATTTTACTTCATATTAAACATTTTCTATAATTAGATATTAAAAAAAATCATTTTTTTGAAAAAAGAATTATTTTTTAAAAAGATGCAGTTTTACCTCATTTTGATGGCGCACTCATTTTAAATATAATTTTTGACAAGTTTATAAGTTCAATTTTACAAAATAATCTTTTTCTTTTGAATCAGGATATAAAAATTTACATTAGATAATTTTTTCATACTTTTCTAATGACTTTCATATATTGATGAATAATAAAAATATGCTATATCAATTATCTATACTAAACATGGCTTATTTTCTTCCTATGTTTCACCTTCCAATCATTCCACATCACAAAAAATGATCGATTTCTGCCTCCAAAACAAAAAAAATACCCACGATCTGCTTCTACCCTAATCGGTATTTTCCTCCCATTTCGGCTAGGGTTCCTACTCCCAGTCCCCGACTACCCTATCCTGCTCCCATTCCTGACTCTCCCCTACAGTCCTCGACTCCTCGATCGAGATTTTACTCTATATTCCTCAAATTCCAACCCCGATCATCCTGTGTATCCTCTCTTGGACGTATAAGGTTTCATGTTTACTCTCCCTCTACAGTTTCGCCTGTACTGTATCCCATCAATTCTGATCCTCCACTTCTCTGACTAATCCAAATCCCTACTGGAGACACCCATCAGCTCATCCATACCTCATCTCTCCTTTTCTACATCTTCTTCATGACTACATAACTCCTCCCCATCGTAAAATTTTCTATTCAGATTCATCGTTTCAAAAACCTCAAATGTTTTGGCTTCATCATAATCCGACATATTCACTTTGATCATTCTATGAAATCTATGGCCACCATTGAATATCGACAAAATTCCTCCACCTCTTCAAATATCCGTATTCTAGGGTTTCTAAAGATACTCTATTCAATGTCTAAAATATATGGTTTTAAGTCCATCTTAGTAGGCCATCATTTTATTCGTCTATCTCTGATACCGTCACATCGAAATCATCCACTACCAACCGACCCTTTGATTTTTTGTAAAATCCACATATATATTTCGAGATCCCATCAGCTACGGATGTCATCGACAGTGCTCTCTCTACCTTTATCAAACCCTCTACTTCATTCGAAATGTATCATTATTACATGGTAAGCACTCTGCATTTGTTTTCACATTGTTTCAAATAACTTATTTTCATTTCATTTTCTCTTTGGCTATGATTTATTTCAATAACCACCACTATTTATACCTACAACATTTTTTATTTTATGCATCGTTATCACATATATTCACATATGTTCAGTATGAAATGTTTTCTGGTGATGTTTACAAATGTTCTATTCACATCTGTTCACAAATGTTCTGTACAATTTGGATCAATTTCCAATATAAAGAACACCGTTTATTTGACCATCATAGGCACGATTTTGATTTCTCTGACTCTTTCTAAATCATTACATCATATAATAGAATCCTATTATTTTATTTCTTCTTTATTTAGATCTGGGAAGTGGATGAGTTTGGAGTTCTTCCCATGTATGCGGGTGGATAATAAATATTGTTTTGAATGACTAGATGTGATCATAGAATCCAATATGAAAGCATAGTGGTTGTAGGCTTTAAATTTTATTTGGAATTTAATATCTATTATCTATACTAAACTTGGCTTCTCCATTCTCATGTGTATCCATAGAAATCAGAAATGTCACCTCTATTTAATAATTCCTCCTCTAATAGTCTGGAATTCCTTGACGGGATATCCATTTCACCAACGCAAACAAATTACCCTCCATCCATCTTTAGGTTTCTCCTAACCCACTCGCGATTGACCTCTGCTCGATCTATGGTTTCACCAGAATAGCACCAATGAGTTGCTACCTTTCCCGGCTTCCCTCTAACACTCCAATGCTTCTAGCCTTTGCAGACCTGATTTCGTAATCCCACAACCCTACTGTACATCGTTCCCCATTCATTCATGACCCATTCACCTCTGCCTCTGCCTTCATCTGTGTTCCCATTCCCCCCACATACACCTCTATTCTTGACCAAACGATTCTATAATATTCAATATAATAAACAACTCTTTGCATCTCGTTGCTCAAATCAAGCTCCTCAAAGAGGAATCAGTTCTCTCACAGTACAACCCACCGACAACCATGTATTTCTCCTCTGATGATGACCACTCTGTCATTGTCTACTCTTGGTCCATAATGAGTTAATATGGCTGCACTCTCGATGATGTACAACACAACAACGAAACATTCTCAGCTACTCCCTCCATTTTATGGTCTCCCTGTATCCGTCGTGGCCCATTCGCCTCGGCCTCCATCTTTGCATCTGCCTTCCTTAGTTTCATTGTCACTATCAATTCGGTCTAGTCCAGATCCAGATCCTCCGCACCTCCAAAAGTTTCCTCCATCACCTTGGGGTCGTTATTTTTATCACGGGTATATCTGTAACTCTTTATTTACACTATTGTAACCTATATACACATCAACTCCACCTGTCTTGCGATTTTGGTTTCTTCTACCAATGGTAAACCCTAATTTTATTCTACAGTAACCCCTCTAGCTATCTATCCATATTTCCTCTTATAATTTCTCATAGAATGGTCCGAATTTCATTTTTGGTGATGTAATGTGACTTAATTTTATTTCACCCTACTGTTTATTAGCGTCAGCCCATATTTCTCTTTTTATTTTGTAAATTTTTTAATGTTTTTTAGCTGTGTTTTAACAATTATTTTATGGAATGATGACTCCATAAGGTTTTATTTCAAATGAATAATGCTATATGACAATTTATTTTTATTTTTATTGATATCAAATCACCAATGAGGTTGACATAGAATGATGTAACTACTGAATGATGTCCATCAAACTACATTGATCAGATCCCGGATTGAGATAAATCCTACATTTATTAAGGCCCTGGATGATGAGGTTATCCTTGCATTGATAAGAGCTACAAATATTTATCCATACTTTTATTATGTTGTATATACCATTGGTGGTTGTAGGTGTGTCCATTATGTGTCTCATAGGCGAACTGTCTGATGATTTTATTATTTTTGATGAAATTAATTGTTATAGAATACCCCCCATGATGTTTATTAAGAAATCATTTTTATTGTAGGGATTTTCTAAACTGGGGGTCTTGAGAAAGGTACGTGCTTAATTGAAGATAATAGTTAGGAGTAGTGGGTTATTCTTTTTTTATTCATGTTCGACCTAATTCGATGTTATTCATGATTTGTAAATTGTTTGTACGATGCATGGTAATTGTAATTGTGACCAATGTGTATACATGTCTTATTTAATTAAGGTTTATTTTTTACCATATCTAGTTTTTTTAATGGAATGGTTAAACACATTCAAGGTAATTCTCTATATATATTTTTCTATTAATTCAAACATAAAGTTATTTCTCTTATGATACACTGCTATGCAACAGGAAATCATTATGTTTTTAAGGAGGTGAGACATCAACAATGAATAAATATTGTGTCTAAAGGATTCGATGTATTCTATAAAGTATGTATGAATCCTTGAAAAGGTTTCTTTGGAAATAATTCATTATGTTTTTCATTTCTTTGATTTATTTATTTATCCCACTTTCCATCATCGATAACAGCATCCAAGAGCCTATAGATCCAAAAATAGTTATGTTGTCATAGTATTGTGAAATAATCTCCTTAATTTCTAGAAAAATTTTCCATTCCATTCAAGATTAACAAATTTGATTTTAATATTTCATTTCAAAACAATATTACAATAAATATCATATTCTGTTTCACCATTTACACCTTGTGCTTCATCATCTCTGCCAATCTATCATCATCTATAAATTTAGAAATGTATGTTCTTAATTGTAGATAATAGTTTGGAGCAGTTGGTTATTCTATTTATATTCATGTTATACCTAATTGAATTTTATCCATGATATGTAAATTGTTTTTATGATTTATAATAATTTTAATGGTGCCCAATGTTCTTACATGTCTTATTTAGTTTCGGTAAATTTTTCACCATCTCCAGTTTTATGAATGAAATGGTGAGATAGATTCAATGTAATTCTCTAGTTAATTAATTTATTAATTCAATCTTAATTTTTTTCTCTCTTATGCTACTTACTCAAGTCTGTGACGTGCAATCATATGTTTTTAAGAAGGTGCAACATCAACAATTACTAACTACTGTTTCTTAAGGATTTGATTTATTCTCGAAGGTATGTATGTTTCCTTCAAAAATGATTCATTAGAAAGAATGAATTATGTTTTTCATTTGACTTATTCGTTTATTTTAGAAGAATATGGATGATCATGATTTCAAGAATTCTATTTGTTTTAAAACCCGTTTAGAAATGGTTGTGAGATAGTTTTGAATTATTTTTCAAATCTACTATAAATTTCATGTTATTAATAATTACAAAACATATGGTCCTTGTAATATGTTTTGTTTTCACTTCATGATTTATCGTGCATTAAGAAAAGAAATGTTTCCTCTCATTGCAGAATCATGCTTGACTAAAAGTTTAGTTGGGATCTTCACAAGCTTGGCTTCAACACTGAATATCGCACATTAGCCACAATTAGTGATTATGGCGATGATATAATAAGTATTTTTTTTGGAAAATGCATTCACTTATATGTGTTTGCATATCTATTATCTATACTAAACATGGATTTCTCCAAGATGATGTGTAACCTCCACATCCTTCTACGTCTCTCAAATACGTCTCTCTGCAGAAATTTCCTCCACCACCCAGCATTCCACACGCTTCCTTCCCTCGACATTTCATTCCTTCCATTTAGGGTTTCAGTTCTCCTACTTTTCGGATTCCCCTGTCTTAGTTCTATGGAACTCCCTTCAGCACCCAGTCACCCCTTCACCTCCCTTTGGGTACCGATACATTTCACTCCACAATTCTCAATGTCTTATCTCCCTACTCCCCGTCTCTGGCAGTTTCCATCTCCCCTCGTTCCTGATTCCCCTCTCCTACCATGATTCATCCATTCCGAATTTACCACGGAAAATCATTTCCTCCTCATGCCTCTGTTTTTTGCTTCATCTTAGAACATGTATTCTCCTCCATCTACCTCTGATTGCATTTCCTTACTCTAAATCTAGGTTTCGCGACTCTGTCGCCTTCCCCCTCTTCCTCTAAAATAACACTCACTGCCTCTGGCTTCTCTACCTCCTCCTCCATCTGCTCGGTGTCTAGATCCTCTAACTCCTCCGATTCTATAGCAGCGAAAACGGATTTCAGTGGATTTAAATCTTATTCCAGTTGTTGTATACATATTTGAATATGCTCTATAAAATTACTCAGGTATTCTACTCCAGTGCATCAATACCACTTGAATTGTTTACTGCTAAAACCATACACGATCAACTCAGCACATAATCACTTCACCCATTGCACATACCAACACATTATTATTGAATTTTATCATTTTTTAGTTTGAATTATGATATTATCTTTATCCCTATTTTTTGTGGATTTCGTCTTTTATGATAGCAATATTTGTTTACACAAATAGGCCTTCATCTCGCAACCATCATAGCATATTGTGGTTTCTCATTTTTCTGTTGGCATTCCCATAAGTGTTTCATCTATGAAAACCCAACGCTTATGGGGAAGGAATCCTAAATGAACATGTTTCATTTAATCTTAGTGAATTTAATTATTTTAAATGTGGTCTGTATAAAGCATTCATGCATCCATATTCTTCTTTTCAGGTTTTTCCAATATATACACATGCATTCTGAGCATAAAAGATGAAGGATGGATTGAATTTTCCTTTTGTTGTTCAGCATAAAAAAGTCAACATTATTTTAAAACTATTTTAATTTTTTTATTTTTAGGGTTTTTAATTTTTCTTTATATGTAATTTTTTCCTTATTAGTCATAAATAGGTATTTCTGGATTTCTCCATTCATCACATCCCCGCTTTCATTCCGCATCTACTTTTATCATTAGGTATGCCATCATTTATTATCATCTCACCGCCTCCAAATATGGATCATAACCCTTATTCCGTCTTCCTTCTTCTTTTCATTTCAATTTTGTGATTATTTATTTTCAGCTTGCTTACTCCGATTATGCGTTGAATATCATATTCTCTCCTGCATCAACTTTGTAGTTCATGTATGGGATTAATTATCTATTCCAAAACCTAACTCTTGATCTTGAATTTCTCATATCATTTCAAATATTAATTCATGTTAAAATTTACTTTTCTTATTATTCATGTTATGTTTGAAAATAAAAAACTTCTACTGTGCTAAATTTTAGATTTGTGATCATATCTTCTCAGCTTGCTTCCTTCATCTCATATTCACACATCAGGTACAAGATTAATTACCTATTCCAAAACCTAAATCCTTTGCTTCTATATTCTGTAAATTGAACATCTAAAGGGGTTGATTTTGTGATTCCTCAATGGTATATTCATGTGACTACAAAAAAATGGTAAGAAACATTTAATATGTTACTATTTCAAAAAATAATATATAATCATTTGTTTCATATTTTGGGTGGTTTATATTATATTTTTGAACCCTATTAATTGGTATTCCAAGAGGTTTCTACATCCTGATATCATTTATCCATAGGATTATATAAAAATTTGGGATGAATACATATTAGTTAATGATTTTGATGCTGAAAATCGAGTTTCGCCTAATGATTATAATGTTGTTGCAATAGTTAAAAAGGTCACTGCTATTAACAATTTCATTTTTAATTTTTTTTCATCACATATTGTATGCATGAATGAAGACACTTTTCATGTTGTTATCATTAAACATTACAATAATTTTGTTTCATTATGATAATCGAACATATGAATGGGAGGAGTTTGAGTGGTCTAAAATGGTTATTCATGGGAGTGCACGAAAATAGGTTTTTTCTCTCATGTAATCTTATATTTATTTTTCTCCTTGTATGGTTTGTGCTCTGTTGATTCAATAAATTTCAAGAGATGTTTTCGCATCGAAGATTTTTTTTTTCATGGTTAAGTGTCAATATTGATGATGTTGGTACCCGAATATGAAGATGTTCAGGTTAGATATTATTTTTTCTTAGATTTCTTAGTCTGACTACCCATTGCATCTCATATTCCCTCCCACACCAGATTCATAGTTCATGTATGGGATTAATTACCTATTCCAAAACCTAACTCTTGATTTTTCATTTCTCATATCATTTTACATATTACTTCAAGTTAAAATTTAGTGTTCTGCTTCTTCATGTTATGTTTCAAAATAACAAAATTCTACTCTGCTTAATTTTAGGTCATTGATCATATCCTCTCTTCTCGATTCCTACATCTCCTATTCACACATCAGGTAAGAGATTAATTACATATTCAGAAACCTAAATCCTTTGATTCAAAATTATGATTATCAAACATCTAAATGGTATGATTTTGAGTGTTATCAAAGTTATATTTATGTGAGTGAACATAAAAAACTTAAATGGTAACAAACATGTAATATTTGACTATTTCAAACAATAATATATAATCATTTTTTCCATATTGTGGGTGTTTTATATTAATTTTTTGAACCCTAATAGGTTGTATTACAAGAGGATTCTGCATCCTAATATCAGTGATTCATATGATTATATATTTATTTGGGATGGATACATAGGAGTTAAAATTTTTTATGCATAAAATCAAGTGTTTCCTTATGATTATATGTTTATGCAATAGTAAAAAAAGGATAGTTCTATTACCAATTTCATTTTTTTTAATTTTTTTCTACACATATTGTATGTATGATTGAAGACACATTTAACGTAGTTCTAATAAAACTATACAATAGTTTTGTTTCATTATGATAATCAAACATATGAATGGGTGGAGTTTGAGTGGTCTAAAAGGGCTATTCATGTGAGTGCACATAAAGAGGTTTTCTGTGTCATGTAAACATACATTTATTTTTCTCTTTGAATGGTTTGCACTCTATTTATTCAATTAATTTCAGTAGGTGGATTCATAACGAAGAATGAGTTTTTTCTTGGTTAGGTGTCAATATTGATGATGTTGGTACCCGATTATGATGAATTTCAGGTTTGTGATTATTTATTCTTGGCTCTCTTAGTCACCAACTATACGTTCCATCTCTTAGTCCATCCCACATCAGATTCCTATTTCATGTATAAGATTAATTACCTCTTCCAAAACCTAAGTATTGACTTTTCATTTCTCATATCATTTCACATATTACATCAGGTTCAAATTTAGATTTCTGATTTTTCATTTAACGTTTTAAAATAAAAAAACTTATAGGATTCTTAATTTTAGGTCTATGATCACATCCCCTCTGCTCATTTTTGCATCTCCTATTCACACATCAGGTGAGATTAATTACCTATTTCAAAACCTAAATCCTTTGCTTCTACTTTATGATAATAGAATATCTAAATGGGATGATTTTAATGTTCTACAAGGGATATTCATTTGAGTGCACATAAACAAATAAAATGGTAAGAAATATTTAATATTAGAAAATTTCAAACAATAATATATAATACTTTGTTCCATATTACGGGTGTTTTATATTAATTTCTTGAACAATTTTAAGTTGTATTCCAATATTATTATGCATCCTAATATCATTGTTCCATATTATTATATATTTATTTGGGAAAACATAGGATTTCAAGATTTTGATGCAGAAAATTGAGCTTCGCCTTATGATTATAATGTTGATGCAATAGTAAAAAAGGTTAGTTGTATCACCAATGTAATTATTAAATTTTTTACTACTCATATCTATATATATACTAAAGTTGGAATATCTCTAGACACGGGTACCACCTCCTCACCTCCATTTCCTATCCCACAACCTTCTCTCATTTTTTATTCAAACAAACACCTCTCGCCATCGTGAATTACATCTCTACAAAATCCTATTTGTGCAGCTCGACCAATTTTCCTTCCATGAAGTCCGCCAACATCACTTTCAACGGTCTCCCAAAAATAGGGTTTGTGCTACTTCTCGATACTCCACCTTCACCACATTCGGTCTCCCTGATCGACTATTTTCTAAGATTCTCCATTCAGTCTCCCCAAACTAGTTTCTCCATTCGACCTTCACAGTCTAGGGCTTCAACTCCTTCATGCACAACGACCACCTACTGGTCCTCCATTTGTCTCTAAAAACCATACTCATTTATCCCGTGCACAAGTACCCATGGATTTTCCTTTGGTTTACCTCCCACAATCCCTTCCATTACCAGCTATGGTGACAACTATTATTTGTGATAATTGACAACCTCTTGGAGGACAAACTAACCATTAGCCATAAATTCTTCAGAAATACTATGTTTGAACATAGGTTTATTAGATGAGGTAAATCATGTGCTTGTATGATCTAATTGGTGATGAATAAATGATGATCAGTATAAATATATTGATCATTATTAATGTAAAAACATTATCTACACAATTCAAAAATAGTACACATAATTACAGAAGCATATTCTAGTTAATTTCATTCTTATATTCATATATGAACTCAAGCAGTATGTATGAGCCTCTACCATTTTTATTGCAGTGATGGATAAGATGAAGCATATTGATTTCAATTGAGATTTCATTGGGAGGGGGGTGAAAAAAAATTATTTGACACCATACTATAATTCATTATTGATGACTTCTATGAAGGGAGTAGTATCCATTTTAACATTACTATATATTATACATACTCGTTTTAGGCCAAATGGTTTTTTTAGTTGATGTGGATACAATTTCAGATGAGGTACATTTCATGGGTGGATAATTGTGATTAAGAAGCTATATACACCACATGGTTTGGCCTATATTTTGTTGGTTGATATAGATTCATGATATTATGTTAACAAATTTGATGTGGCTATACTATTTCCCTTCATTATCACTGTTAAAAATATTCATAGATACCATTATTCTATATTTTCATGTGGCTATATTCATTCCCTTAAATGTATTTTTATATTCAACAATAAACTCTTCTATATTAAATAAATGAAGGGTTTTTTAAACCATTAAGTAATTTTTTCCTCATACATATGTCTGAATTTCATTGAAACAAGAGGTATGGATTAGTGTTGTTTAGTCACAATGCCAATGAATCATGTTAGGAAACATAATTCCTTTTGAATGTTGATAAAACTATGTTTCTTCATATTTAATATATTCTTTACAATTACGTATAGATTCTACATGGATGATGATGTTTTGGGTGGAAAAAATGCATCAGTGAACCGTTTTCTGGAGATCGATGGGAAAAATGGTTTTGGTGAACTGCTGACATGAGATCAGTGAATCATTGTTTGTAGATCAGTGGGAAAATTGGTCTCAGTGAAAAGTAGAGCAATGAAGGATGAAATGACAGCACCACTAATTGTTTGTAGGAGTTTATTGAGGTGAATTTTTTCTTTTGAGAGGAAGTTTGAGGATGCAATGAGGGAAAAGGAGGATCTCCAACTCCTATAGATGCAGAACACAAGGCTTCACCAGTGGGTGGAAGCAATGAGATTAGAGTTGGAGGGGAGAAGCTGATATAGAGATCGTAGATGATGGATGCATGCATTTCCAGAGTTGGTGGTTGGATCTAATGCAGCCAGGTGGACAATGTTGGTTTAGTTGAAACATAAACATGGTGGATATTTAAAAACAGTAAAACATCGTCCTATAATATTTCAATGAAATACAGTTTCATTTTGGAATCTTGTATGGGTCATGTGTGTCATGGCCTGTAGGTTAGGGTGTGTAGCTGTTATGCAAGAGCCCACCCTGCTGGAGGTGATTTGTTCGGCCATCCCATGCCTTAATTTATATACAGGTGCACTCTACTTATAGGATTTGATGTGGGACACATTTTATGTGGGATATTTTTCATGTTTTAAATAAATCCCTAAATCACACATGCCTGTGCCTCGGACCAACCCACCCAATCACCCGCTCTACTGCTCGCCCCCTTCATTCTCAACAACCATCCACCACTGCTTCACCTCGGGACCTCCATGGATGACTATTCTGAGCTCAAGCTGGATCTGTTAATCAACTCCTATGGATGAAAAACACATCTCTGTTTTTGGACAATGATTTTTTCTTTTATTATTACATTTATTCCTCAACACAAGTCATATTTTTTATTAGGAAAACTCTTTATGTAAATTCTCTTCAACTATGTGTTTCATAGTATGAAATTTTGATTTACTAAATGCAGTTTATATTGAAGTGAGGATTCAATCCTTGACTATTCCTAAGCTTCGCAATTTAAAATTAATGTATCTTATTTGAATAACTATAATGATGTCTTATTAATATTCACTTCTAATTCATAATTATTCACCACTTATTTGTGATTAAAATAAATTAAATGTTCTTGTTTCTTTGAAACTATTCCAAATAATACTCTTAGTAAAAATAATAATAATAATTACATATCACCGTGCATATGCACGAGCGAGTACTAGTTATATATGAACTTATTATTTATTCAACTACGAATTTGTATAATATGGTGATATTTATTCAAATGAAACCACAAGATTAAATAGGTATTAATATTTATTTTTGACTCAATTTCATGATTTCCATTCTTATGAAGTTTTTGACGTCAGTTTGTTGAAGTTTTTTAGCGTGGGTGAATAACTGCAATTAGGGAAAAGAAATCTGGTTGCCCCTCCGCCTATATGACTCCAACAAATCCAGCATACTTGAGAAATGCTTCCTTATTACATTGGGATGATGTTTGTAGGATTTTTTACCTGTTTAAACCAAGCATATTCGAGATTATTTCTATGTATAGGTTTCCATTTTAGTTATACATTGATATTTAGGGATTTCTTATTCAAGTGTATCACAATTTTGAAAGAAGGCATTTTTACAAATATTTTGACATATTTCTAGATTGATTATTAATGAGTTCGCTTTTAGACACACAAAGTATGTTTTCTTATACATTAATGTATGTACAGGTAAACATATAGGATTAATGTGCACTTCCCCATATCCATGTTTATTACATGTTTTTTGACAATTATAACTCCTTCTCACAACTAGAAAACCAGGTACAACAACATCTTTGTTTTCTAGAAATATTTTCATATTGGTCATCAATAATTTAAAATATAAATCTTATTAGTTATAGTTACTTTAACTAAATCATAATTGTCATGTTTTAGAGCAGTAAATATTTTTACACAACAAAGTCTTATATATTCTTTGATTAGTGGATCATGTATTTTATTTCTGTAATGGATCATATTTTAGAGTAGTGGAACACATTTGAGCACGTTAATCATGAATTATTTTTGGGTATTGTATCATGTTATTTGTTTAAGCAGTGGGTCATGTGTTTTATTAGATCAATGAATCATATTACAAGAAAAGAATTAGAACAAAATAATGCATGACATCTTCTCTATATGTATTTTTCATATCTAGATTTAGAATGTTCTTAATTAATACCTATTAGATAGGATGTTTGATTACATGATATTGAAAATATATTCTTCAAAAACCCCGAGTATCAGTATGATAGGAGATGATGTTCAATTATGTTTCTAATTTTATGTTGTCATTGTGAATCATGTTTTTTAGGTTACATAATATAATCATGGAAGAATTTTTGTTTTAGTAATGGTTGAACTTGTGGGAATGATAGTGATTACACACTTACTATAGGAAACTAAGGATATTAAAAAATGACTAATAATGATTTGAGGTGTGATTTATTTTCTTGTAGGTCAAATATTTGACTATTGGAATTTTCATGAAGTTTCAATTCCCTAATATTGGTAACTAAGGATATTACAACAACACTAATTAAGATTTGTGGTGTGATTTATTTTATTACAGGTCAAAAATTGGACTGTTAGCTTTTTCATGTAGTTTTTATTCCTTGATAATAATATCTTCATATTGTTGATAGGTTTATTAATGATCTATTTTACATAATTTTTTGAGATATGAATTTTCCATAATGATTCTACTAAATGTATCTTATAATGTGATGTGCCTAAAATTTCTCAACATGTATTGAATAGTTAGAAATGGAATTGAACATTACCAGGTACCACTATATTTAATATCTCAATTTTATCATTTTTGAAAAAAAACACCACGTTATTGTAATAATCATTTTTTTCATGCTGGACTTGAAAATCCAAGAAGTGGATCTTTAGAAGTGTGTTTGAACACCGACAATGGATTTGATACAATAGGTATAACATTTTAGTGTACTTAGGTATATATTCTTTATATTCATTGAGTGTTACTTTAACGACATCAAAGGAACTAACTAAACTTCATTTTGTAATTTCATTTGAATTTTTTCTATGATTAGTATATACAATCCATTTCTTCTTCTCGATTGGATATTGTTAACCATCACATTTCTATTTTTATGATTCTAATTTTCACGAATATTTCTTATTTATTCTTTAATGTCAATTATTTTTGTACAAATATATTTTCAATGAGTTTAATGTTGATGATTCAATCCAAACTAATGTTTAATTGTCTCAACCCTCTATATAAAGAACAAGAAATGCTGATGAACTATATCCTCATATTAAAGAAAAAGATATAAAATAAAATATTAAAGAATATGAGTGATGTTTTTGGGTGTAATGGAGAGGTAATACTTACTTGTTAATGCTTATTTTCTTTTCAAATTATCAATTCATTTTTTATTTACAGCATGACATCTTAATTTCAGTTTAAGAAATATTGTATGAACTTGTTATTTCCAAAACTTTTTAGTTTCTGATGACTATCCCCTATAAAAAAACAAATTACATGGTTATTTTCCACAATTTTTTTTAGTTTCTTCGCCTTCTCACAGTCTCCCCCTACTCCTAGTTTGTTTCTGTGTTCTCCCCATCTCCGCCTGCTCTATGTCACCATCAACTCGTAGTGATGCATACACCCTATGCACCCTATCTTCGTTCACCTTAATCTCATCCGCCAAAATCTACTTCACCATCAATAGTGGAAGAACACCCACAGGAAACTTGATTGCAAATCCATTTACCATTACCGACAACAAATTCAGAGATCATACACATCCAAATACCTACAATAGGTCTGTTTTCCCAGATTCATAGATGTTCTAACCCTTCCATCCATAATTATATATTTGCAGTTAATAACGACTTATTAAGATAATCATTCACAGGAAGGATAAAATTCATTTCCTCTATGCATCAAATTGTACTGTATAGTCAGTATGTGTATCTTATTCCATTCGACTTTACATTTTTCCACTGTCATTCATGAAAACATATTATTTTGATTATTAATTACATGTAGAGTAATAATATAATTTGAAAACTGATTTATATTATTTTTAGATTAATTATATTCCTTATAAGTTACAATATCAAATATATAAGATATTGCAGATTACATAGAAGTATTTTGAACATTTTTTTCAGAGTAGTTTAGTTCCCCATATGGATTGAATACTCTCAACATAATCCAAAATACCCCGATTTTTTATTTTTTCAACCCGTATTATTTATTTTTTCAATAATATTCTCTACAGTAATGACTGGATAAACTATAAAACCAAAAACCAGGACAACGTGTCCACCACAACAAGGATTTTCTCATCCAGATCCACATCTTTGAACCAGGTTTGTTCTCTTATTTTCTTATAAAATTTCACAAATCGGGAAATCGTGATTAGTTTGCACTTGAACACGGTTATCTAACAAATTCATTCTTAGTAGGGTTTTTATTGATTTCTTCAACACATTACAGTATACTGCATGGTTATTAAGTTTAACTTATTCCAATCAATATAGAATTCACCCAATTCCAATTTTAAGAATTTATTATTTTCATTTTCAGTTATATCTATGTATTATTAAGGTAACACTAAAATCTATTCATTTTTATTTTGAAATTTCTAATGTTAATTTAAATTTACTTTGCCAATTTTTTTTATATTCCATATTACGTACAAGTTGATTGAACATGTTTTCTATAAATTATTTTTGTTAACCATTTTCAATGAATATCCACTATATTCAATCTATATTACCCATTTGATTTATTTTTTCATTAATATTCCTTTCTTTAAGTATCAATGTGAGTAAGAAAACAAAATCTAGAAATGGTCTCTACTGTAGAAATGCTTGAATCCACTATTGTCAGCCTTTAAATAATAAAGAAATCTAGGACACTACATTGTGGTACATCTAGATTACCTAGTATATTACTATGTTATGTTTAAAAAACTAACCTTTTCATACAAAACAAAGCCTTTTTAATAAATCAAATACTTCTATGAACACCACCTTCTGTAAACAAAATATTTCTCATCTTTTTATGTTCCATACTCTTTTTTTTTCAATTGACATTTCAATTCTCAGAATTCAATATTCAATTCTAACATAAAATATCTTCTGCAGGGATGGAAGTTTGTGTCAACCCAACATTGAGAACAACTGCTCCACTCTTCTATAGAGAAAGAAGTTTGTGTCAACCCAAAATTCCGAACTACTTCTCCACTACGACAATGTCTACTAATTTCGAATGAAATTATTTACCTACATCATTGTAAATTACCATACTACTACGAATTGGAATAGAAGATAGATTTAAAATTTTGTTGGTGTTGTCACTTCATAGCCCCTCCTATTAAAAAAATAATTCTTCTATGTAAACATTCTGTTATATTTTCATGGTTTTACAATTATCTTAGTTATAGTGAAATTCACAGTTAATAGGTTCATATTTTAATGTTCATTACTATTGATTCATATTTGAATACAATATCACTTTATATATATGATTTCATAATGGTAATGATATATTTGTATTCCTTTTCATATAACTTTTTCATTTACAAATATTGTGATGAAGTCTTATAAAATTCTACAAGTATTCCAAAATAATCTATCATTATTTTTTATATTTAACATTTTAATAATTAATTCTCAATATTATATTTTTAAACTATTAATTTATTTTAGAATTAACATTTGATTTGTAGTGTCGTACATATGCAAGGGCGAGGTACTAGTTTTTCTTAATAACAAATTTTTTCTTCAAGATAATTTATATGGTAAAATAATAAAATTCAATGTTTTTAAAGTATAAATATAATATATTATTACCATTTAATATAATGTATTTCATTACAATTAATTTTACATTGAATGAATAGGTAAAAATATTTCAATCTTTGACAATGTTTTATCTTTTAAAAAAATTGTTTTCTTAACAACAAGATTAATTTTAAATTAATTACTACAACATCTGTGTTTTAAATTTTGAAAAATGAATTCCATATTTGGATTCAGTGGGTAAAAATTATGTTAATAGGTTTCTTTTATTTTTTGAAATTATGAATAGTAACTACGGTAATTTTAATTTACTACAGTTAAAGGTATATCAGGTAATGAAGAGTAAAAATAAGATTATAAAATTACGCTAACACTGGCCAAGATAATATTGGATGAATAAAAGTCAAACCATATCACTTAAGGTTCGGAAGATATTCATTTCATAGTCTTTTGAAAATGAAAATGATATAATTATTTTTAAAAACAAAGTTACAACATATCACTCTCTTATATCTTATAAGTGTAATAATTTTAATTTAGTGATATGCCTCATAAAACGTAGAATATAAATAGTCTCTAGAAAGCTAATAAAATTATCTACATCATGAGAATTTATTTATAATTTTTATGGATTAAATAATTATCCTTAATGATGACACAATAGTGATGTAGAAATTATTTTATTCATTGATCTATCAATTAAATGGTTTTAAAAAAATTAAAATAAATATTATATGAAATAATTAGTTTTCTCCACAAATTTTCTAGGTGAATATGGCATGTAAAAAATATCTTAATTAATTTGTTTCAATTATATACTCTTTTTGGATTCTATTTAAATTTAAATAAATGAATAGTGTCAAAATTGACACAATTCTTATTTTATAAAAATAAAATATTATAAAATTGTATAAAAATCACAAAAATAATATAAAAAATTATAAATTGATATTTATATGGTCTCAAATTTTATAAAGTATCCAATTATGGATAATTCTCAACACATAATGAATTATTTAGAAAAAAATAAATTTTAGAATATTATTACCACAAATAAAATTAAATATATTAAATACGGATTAATCTAGTTGATAATGTTTAAAACAAATTACCAACATGTATAAATCTTATTGGATGATGTGTTTACAACCATATATTTTATAATATTTTTATTCTAGTCATTTTAGGAGGTTTTTATGTGGGGTTTGAGTTTATTATAAATTATTATTTTAGATATTTCCAAAAGTGCCCACCTTCTCTCTTATAAATAGGAACCTCTTCCCTCTACTCCTAAAACCATTTTTATCCTTCAATATTGGCCGAACCCAGCCAATTTCTCTTATAAAATTCCCTAGAAACATACTATAGGTCATGTTCTTCTTCAAAGAACAACTTTAGTTCCCTAATATAAGGTTTAAAAGAGGCGCATCTAAGAAGAGGTTATATCCTTTACCGATTCATTCAAATTTATTTATTCTTCTACTTCCTCTTCATTACTTGTTTAATTATAAATTAATAACATTAGTATCAATCATATAATGATATTTTATTCTAAATATGAAAGAACCCTATTTCACCTTTTTACCCATCCTATGGAAAATGAAATCACCGTGTGTGCGTACGTACAGAATACCGTCTCCACACCATGGTGTAATCTGTTTTCCACCACCACCTTACTTGGAAGGGTATAATGGTTTAAATAATATCTATATATTATTATTATAAAATTAAAATAATTCTGACATATTTTATCAACCACTCCAATACAATTCAATAATTATGGGAACGATATTGTCACTCGTGCGTATGTATGGCTTACCATCTCCACAGTGCAATGTGATTCATTCTACATGATATTCATTAAACCATGATTATATAAAAATATTGAATGAATAAATTTTTTATATATTATAATAATATAATTATGTAAATGATGTTTCTATAACCTAAAAAGATGAATAATAATTTATTCAAAAAAACACGCATAAGAACATAAAGCAATGAACACCCGAATAACAAGTAGCAATGAAATATTACTAATAAGGAGATAATAAGATGGCCATATATGATATAATAACAATTTATATGATTCTGTATTAAGTCAATAACATTATTTAAATCATTATACAGGTGGTTTGAAAATGTACAGAGCATATTAGACGTAAGGTAAGGGAAAATCTCGAAATCTCATTTTTATCTGAGATTGTTTATAATTCAGAATTTACTGGTGAATATTTATCATCCACATCCATGTTTCCTCAATATGTATTATTATTTCAGTCCGTCTACAATTTTTTAAATCCAATTTTACCTATTGGTGAATTTTTAGTCAATTTTATGAAAGGAATGTTTTGTCGTATTCAGTACGAGATAATTTTTGAATTTTCTGGCCAATGTACCAGAAGAGTGTTTTTTATCTTATACGACATGAAATGATTTTTATGATTTAATAGAAAATTATTTCTATTAATATTCCTTTCAATGTTGTCATGTTTATTTTGAATTAGGTTTTTTTAGTTTAAAATTGTATGACATGTTGAAAAGGGAAAAATGTTTTTGAAGTAGAAGGATATTTTCCTCAAGAATGGAGTTCTTGTGTTTTTTCAAAATTATTTTCCATCTAAGATAATATATGGTTCTATTTATATCCCTATTGTTACAATGATTTGATAATGTTATTATGTAATTATTTTTATGAAGTCCTTTTATCTTATATGGATTATGTTATGATGGCATGATGTTTAAGACTGCTATTTTTATTACATGGGATATGCTAGGATGTATGATTTATGATTTTGTGATACACATAAGAAAAGTTTCATTATGAGATGGGTGGGAGCTATTTATCCCTCAAATGAATTGGGTAATGATTTATATCTCATGAGATAGATGTTGCTGGAATGGAAAGTTAATCTAGTTAAATGATAAAGGACTGGAATGAGGAGTGAACTCTGTTCAGTAATGGAATTTTTCTGTAATGATGGTCTTGGAAATGAGTCTTGAATAATATGAAATTAATTTCCATTATTATGTGTGTATGCCACAATATTTCATGTATTATTTTATGAATATTGGTATTACATTCCACTACTATGATTCATCCCATGTCATGATATTATGATATCATTTGCAGGATAAGATTTTCAAAATGTTATGTTCATTTAAATATGACTTGATTGATATTTCTTTTGTTTTCCCTTACTAATAATTTGATCTCACCCTTTGTATGTTTTCTTTTCCCCAGGTCAGGAAGATGGGTATTAAGTAGGATATGCCAAAGGGACTCTATATATGATGAAATAAATGGGAGACAATGTAGATGATTTATGAATCATTTGTTTATGTTTCCCAGTTTCTAATGACACTATACCTATACGGTCCTATCCAGGTTTTGTTAAATGTTTTAATATGTTTGTTTCAATTCTAAAGAAATAATAATGTATGTAACGTATGGGTCGTTATACTTGGTATCAGTGGAAATGTATAGTCAAACTTTGGAAACTAGGTTGTTAAAGCATTAGTAAGAACCCTAAGGATATGTCTAAGCATGGAACACTATATTAGTGTTTTAGAAATGGCCATGAATAACCTATGATAAGACATACTGTGTGAAAATTTATTTCCTATTAAGTGGTTTTACTATTGTAATTAGTTTTTCACACACTATGCTTCTTGCTTTTAGTTAATGGCTAGAACCCAAATGAACCGTGTTAATGCTGAATGCGATTGGAAATTCAATGATAATCTCCCGGAGCAACCAAAAAATATGGGATCTGGAATGAAAAATATTGTACCCATGCACACATAACATTTTAAAGCTATGAATCATGCATGAATTAAAAACGAGGAAAATAGGGAGCAACATTTTATTGAATCCTTTATGAGGCAGCGTCCACCTTCATTCAGTGGTTCTTCGGATCCATTAGTGGCTGAACAAGGGATCAGTACCACTGAAAAGTTATTTTCAGTCTTTCAATGTTATGAACATGATAAAATCATCTCATTAGTATATCTTTTGGAAGGTGAACCTGATCAATTGTAAAATCGTGTCAAGAATACAAGGGAAATGGATGAAATTGGGTCTATGGAATGGGACGAGTTCAATAACTTATTTTCAAAAAGCGCATACCTCATATTCTTTGAAAAAATATGGAGAAGGAGTATTTTGAACTAAAGAAAAAGGATGATTAATCTATTGGTAACTACGAAGAAAATTTTACAAGGCATTCAAGGTACGATTCTGGTATAATTATGCAACATGAGAGTAAAATCAATCGAATCTTTAGTATCCTAAAACCAAGTCTCCAAAGGGAATTAGCTATAAGGGACATAAATATCTATGATGAAATTGTTCGATGTTCTCTCAAGGATGATATAGATATTGGATTAACCCATCAGTCATATGGGTTTGATAAGAAATGAAAAATAGAATTCAATGGAAAATCTAAAGACCGCACTGAAAAGAAGATAATTTTTCCCTTATGCTCAATGTGTTGAATGAATCAGGGAGGGAATTGTCTTAAAGGGACAAGTAAATGTTATAAGTGTGGAAAGGAAGGTCATCGGGAAATTGAATGACATAGTGTTTGGAAAAACATGTCTAGTGATGTGAACAAAAAAAGGATACACAGAATGCACCTCCTACACTTCAATGTTACATGTGCAAGGAAATGTGTAATTATTCCAATAAATTCCCTAATCCAAGCGTTGTTGATGATGATCGATGTCTACAAACTCATAAGGCCATATACAAAGGAACATCACCTGAAATTTCTATCGGCGATGTGGCGTATGATAACAAATTGGCAAAAGGTACACTTACCATTCACTCTAATGTAACAAATATTTTATTTGATTATGGATACACCCACTCTTTTATTTCTGAATAATTTTATAAGGTTATCACCATAATACCCCAAAAATTAGCTGTTGAGTTAGATATGACAACTCCTAATGGAACAACAGTCACATCAAAAGTTTAGAATTATTTTCCCATTGAAGTTTGTGGGAATGTGCTTCCTTCAAATCTTGTGATACTTCCTATAGTGGAATTTGATCTGATTCTTGGCATGGATTGACTTTCTTTATATGGAGATCATATAAATTTCCAAATAATGGAAGTCACGTTTCATATTCCATATCAATATATGATCATCTATCGATGCATTGATGTATATAACCTTCCAGTGGAAATTTCATCCATCATATGGGTCTTGATTCCAATAAATGAAGGTTATTTATCTCAAATGGTTGGAGAGAAACTCACGATTAAAAATGTACCCTTTGTATGGGAGTCTGATGATGTCTTTCCCAAGTAATTTCCAGGACATCTACCAGAACGTGAAGTTGATTTTTCAATAGAACTCATATCGGGTGCTATGACCATTTCAATGACACCTTATAGAATGGCTCCAATTGAGTTGCAATAATTAAAGAAGAAACTCCAAGGGAATATTGATAATGGATTCATATTCCCTAGTGAATCACCTTGGGGAGAACATGTTCTATTTGTTAAGAAGAAATATGGATCAATGATACTCTACATTGATTATTGGGAACTTAAAAAGATCACTATCAAGAACAAATATCCTCTCCCATGCATTGATGGCTTATTTCAAAAACTAAATGGAGCTCAATACTTTACCAAGATTGATCTTTGTTCAGGGTATCATAAATTAATGGTAAAAAAGGATGATATACTAAAGAAAACGTTTCATAAAAAGTATGGAAACTATGAGTTTATAGTGATGCCATTTGTTCTTACTAATGCCCCTGCTATCTTCATGAATCTGATGAAAAGAGTCTTTAGAGACTATCTTGATCAGTTTTTGGTAGACTTTATAGATGATACAATTGTCTATTCAAAGAGCATGGAAGAACATGAAGATAACATTATAATTGTATTGAAGACCTGATGTAAGGATAATGTTTATGCCAAATTTACCAAGTGTGAATTTTGGTCTCAAAAAGTTTCATTTTTAGGGAATATAATCTCAAGAGAGGGGATATATGTAGATCCTGCCAAAATAGAGGTTATCGAAAGATGGTCGAGACCAACTACAGTAACTAAGATCCAATTATTTCTTGGATTTTCTGGGTATTATCGAAGTTTTGTGAATGTTTTTTCAATAATATCTAACCCACTCCCCAAATTGACTCAGAAAAGAGTTATGTTTGTATGGATGGAGTATATGAAGAGAATTTCAAATATCTAAAAAGAAGGTCAGCCAGTGAACCTGTGATCACAGTACCTTGTAGTGTAGAATGTTTTGTCTTCTATAGTGATGCATCCTAGAAGGGGATGGGGTGTGTTCTCATTCAAAAAGATATTGTGATAGCTTTTTCCTCACGATAGTTGAAAATCCATGCGGAAAATTACCCAAATCATGATTTGGAGTTATCTGTGGTAATCTTTTCATTAATGATTTGGAGGCATTATATTTATGGTGAAATGTGTGATATTTATGCTGATCATAAATGTTTAAAGTATATTTTCACACAAAATTATCTTAATATGCGCCAAAGATGATGGTTGGAGCTGATTAAGGATTACAACTGCTTAATTCGTTACCACCCTGGGAAGGAAAACAAGGTGGAAGACGCATTAAGTCGACAAGACCATTCCAGCTTATCCATGATGAGGATCACAAAGAATCCCATATTTATGGATTTACAAAGGATGGATCATGTAAATTTAATGAAAGGGGAGGTATCATATATTTCTCAGATGAATGTTCAATCATCTATACAGGTGAAGATTAAGAGGTGCAAAAGGAGGATGTTGGGCTTCAAAAGAAGGTGAGAAATGTTCCTGAATTCAACCTCGATTGTGATGGGATAATAAGGTTCCAAAATCATGTTTGTATTCCTACCATTCATTAAAAAAATAAGGAGTTGCTGGATGAGGCTCATATTTCATCATTCTCTATTCATCATTTATGATCAAAGATGTACAGGGACCTGAAAGAGTACTTTTGGTGGGATGGCATGAAAAGAGATATCACGGAATATGTCTCTCGATGCTTGGTTTGTCAGAAAGTTAAATCTAAGAGATAGAAGTATAATGGGATGTTACAAACATTACCTATACCAGAATGGAAATGGGAAATCATCACTATGGACTTTGTCATCGGACTTCCAAAATCATCTAAAATCAATAATGTTATTGGTGTTATAGTTGATCGTCTTATGAAGTTGGCACACTTCATTTCTATTAGAGAGGATTTATCTCTTGATCAGCATTCCATGATATATGTAAAAGAAGTGGTTATATTGCATGGAGTATCACTTTCTATTATATCTGATCGAGATCCGGGGTTTACTTCAATGTTTAGGCGAAGTCATCATCATGATCTTGATACAGAGTTGAGTTTCAGCACTGCCTATCATCCTCAGACAGACAGTCAGTCAGAGAAGAAAATTAAAACTTTGGAATACATCTTGAGAGATTGATCTATGGATTTCAAAGGAGTTTGGGATCCAAAACTACCTTTGGTGGAAATTTCTTATAATAATATCTTTCACTCCTGTATTCATAGGGCTCCTTATGAAGCTCTCTATGGAAAGAAAAGTATAAATCCAACTTGCTGGGATGAAGTTGGGGAATGAAAGATATTTGGACCTAATTTTGTTCATGATATGGTAGAAAAGGTAAGATCTATTCAACAACACATAAGAGTAGCTCAGAGTCGACAAAAAAGTTATGTCGTCAACCGATGAAAAGACCAAGAGTTTGAAGTGGGTGATAAACTGTTCTTACGAATATCTCCTTGGAAGAGAGTAATGAGATTTGGAAAGAAGGGAAAGCTAAGATCTAGGTATATCATTCCTTCCAAAATACTGGATCATGTTAGAAAGGTATCTTACTGATTGAAACATCCCCCAAATCTCTCTCAAATTTATGATGTGTTCCATGTATATTGAGAATGTATATATCTGATCCTTCACATGTACTACGCTTAGAAGTTGTACTGTCAGATCGGGATATTTCTAATAAAGAACAGCTTCTAAGGACTCTAGATCGTACACAAATAGTTCTAAAAAACAGGACCACTTGATTGGTAAACTTTTTTTTTTGGATCAACCACTAATTATATGCTACATGGGAACTTGAGGATATGATGAGGGAGAGGTATCCTCATCTGTTTTTTATGAAGTGACAAATTTTGATGGAGAAATTCATTTAATATGGGGTAGAATATAACACCACAAGATTTTATGAGAAATATTTATATTTTTTTATGTATTATGTTATATGTAACACCAAAGGAATCTTTTATAACACACAACACTGGCTTGAATTGTGTTACCCACAAGAGGAACCATCCTCGATAGCTTGCATTGTACACAATACCGAGTTTCACTAAAAATGACATATTTTGATAATATTTTGAAATATATCCTATAAATAGTATTAACTGAATTTTGAATTTTATAACATTATAATTCATCGTACACATTTTCTATAATGAGATATGAAAAAATCAATTTTCCGATAAAAGATGTATTTTTCATAAAAAAATGTAGTTTTACCGCCTTTTGATGGCGCACCCATTTTAGATATAATTTTTGACAAGTTTATAAGTTCAATTTTACAAAATAATATTCTTATGTCGAATCAGGATCTAAATATTTACCTTGGGTAATATTTAATACTTTTCTGATAACTTTCATATTTTGATGAACAGTAAAAATACTCTAAAATTTTCATAAATAAAACATTTTTCATCAGGATAATTAATATGTATAAATAAAAAAATTAATGGGTTTAAAGTAAAAATATATTATGTTTTTACAATTTAATATAATGTATGTCATTACCATTATGTTTACATTGAATTCATTGGTAAAATCATTTCATTCTAGGGCAATGTTTTAACTTTTTAAAACCCGTTTTCTTAAAAATAGAATTAATTTTAAATTAATTACTACAACTTCTATGTTGGGAATTCTGAAAAACGGATTCCATATTTGGATTCAGTGGGTCAATATTATGTTAATAGATTTATTCTATTTTCTTTACATTATGAATAGTAACTACAATAATTTTTATTTACTACATTTAATGATATATCAGGTAATTAAGGGTAAAAATAAGATTATAAAATTACCATAACACCTACCAAAATTCTTTTAGATGAATAAAAGTTGACCCATATCACATAAGGGTCGGAATAGATTCATTCCATGTACTTTTTACCAAGAAAATGATATAATTATTCTTAAAAAAATGAAAGTGACAACATGTCACTATCTTATATTTTATAAGTGTAATAATTTTAATTTAGTGATAAACCTCATAAAACATAGAATATAAATTGTATCCAAAAATATAATAAAATTATCTACATCATGAGAATTTAATTAAAAAAATTTAGGGATTAAATAATTAATATTAATGATGACACAATAGTGATGTAGAAATTATTTTATTGATTGAACTATCAAATAAATGGTTTTACAAATATTAAAATAAATATTATATGAGCTAATTAATGTTATAAACAAATTATATAGGTGAATATTAAATGTTAGAAATCTAATAAATATTCTTTTCGAATAAATCCTCTGTTTTAATTTTATTTAAATTCAAATAATTGTATAGTGTCAAAATTGACACTATTGATATTTTATAAAAATAACATATTATAAAATTGTTTAAAAATCAGAAAAATATCTAGAAATTATAAATTGAAATTTATATAGTCTAAAATTTCATCAAGTATCCGATTATGGAAAATTAACACCACATAAGTAATTATTTATAACAATTTAAAATTTAGAACATTATTACCACAAATAAAATTAAATAGATTAAATAAGGATAAATCAAGTTGATATGGTTTAAAATAAATTACGAACGTGTCTAAATTTTATTGGTTGATGTTATAAAAACCCTACCTCATATAATATTTTTGTTTTAGTCATTTTTGGAGGGTTTTACGAGGGGTTTGAGTTTATTATAAATTAATATTTTAGAGGATTCCAAAAGTGACCCTCTCCTCTCTTATTAAAAGGCACATCCTCCCTCTCCTCCTCAAACAATTTTGAGCCTTCAAGCTCAGCCAAACCCTAAATATTTATATTCTAAACATCCCATGAAACATACTAGAGGTCATTTTACACTTCAAATACCAACTTTAGTGCCCTAAAAGGAGGTTTAGAAGAGCCGCGTCGAAGAAGAGGTAATATCCTTTACCGATTCTTTCAAATTTATTAATTCTTCTTCTTCTTCTTCTTTATTTGTTTAATTATAAATTAATAACATTAGTATCAATAATATACTAATATGTTATTATAAATATGAAACACCCCTATTTCACTCTTCTATCCATCCTATGGAAAATGAAATCACCGTGCGTTCGTACGTACGGAATAACGTATCCACACCGTGGTGTAATCTGTTTTCAACCACCACCTTACATGGATGCTTATAATGGTGTAAATAATAACTATATATGATTATTATTACATGATAATATTTAGGACATTTCATATCATCCACTCTAATAAGATTCAATAATTATGGGAACAATATCGTCACTCGTGCGCACGTACAGCTTACCATCTCCACGGTGCGATGTGATTAATACTACATGATCTTCATTAAACCATGATTATATAAACAAATTGAATGAATAAATGTGATATATATTTTACTAATATCATTCTTTATATGATGTATATATAACCTAAAAAGTGTAATAAGAATTTATTCCACAAAACACGCATAAGAACATAAAACAAAGAACACCCAAATAATAAGTAGAAATGAAATATTACTAATTTGGAGATAAGAATATGAACATATATAATATCATAACAATGTATATGATTCTTTAATAAGTCAATGAAATTATTTAAATCATTATACACATGGTTTGGAAATGTTCAAAGCATATTAGACCCAACTTAATGGAAAATCTCAAAATCCCATTTTTATCTGAGATTGTTTATACATAAGAATTTATTGGGGAATATTTATCACCCACAACCATGTTTCCTCAATATGTAATATTATTTATATCCTCATAAAATCTTTTAAATATAATTTTTCCTATTTTTGAATGTTTAGTAAAATTTATTAGGGGAATCTTTTTTCGTTTTCAGTACGAGATACTTTTTGACTTTTACAGCCAAAGTACGAGAATAATGTTTTTAACTTATACGGTATGAAATGATTTTTATGATATGATAGAACATTGTTTTCCAAGATTCTTCCTTTACAAGTTTTCACATTTATATTCAATTAACTTGTTTTTGTTTTAAATTTAATGAGATTTTGAGAATGTAAAAATGTTTTTGAAGTAGAGGGATATTTTTCTCAAGAATTGATTTCATGTGTTTCATCAAAATTATTTTCCATATAAGATAATATAGGGTTTTGTTTCTATCACTATTATTACATTTATTTGATTATGTTATTATGGAATTATTTTAATGAAGTCATTTTTTCTTATATAGTTTATTTTAGGATGACATGATATTTAGGAATCCTATTTTTATTACATGGGATATGGTATGATGTATGGTTTATGGTTTTGTGGAACACATAAGAATGGTTTCATTATTAGATGGGTGGAAACTATATCTCCCTAAAATGCATTGGGTAATGATTTCTATCTCATCAGATACATATGGATTTAATGTCAAGTTAATTCGGTTCTGTGATACAAGACTGGAACGAGGAGTGAATTCAGTTCAATAATGAACGTTGTCCACTATGATGGTCTTGGAAATGAGTCTTGACTAATATGAAATGATTTTCCATGATTATGTGTGTATGAAAAAATGATTCAATTCTTATGTTATTAATATTAGGATTACATTTCACAACTATGATTTATCCCATGTCATGATATTATGATCTCTTTTGTAGGATAAAATTTTCAAAATGTTATGTTCTTATGAATATGATATGATTGATATTTCCTTTGTTTGCCCTTACTGAGAATTTGAGATCACCCATTGTAAGTTTTTTTCTCCCCAGGTCTGGAAAAAGGGTTTTAAGTAGGATATGCCAAATTGGATTCTAGATATGATGATATATATTTGAGACATTGTAGATTATTTATGAATCAGTTGTTTATGTTTCCTAGTTTCTGAAGACACAATACCTATACAGTTTTATCATAGTTTTGTTATATGTTGTAATAAGTATGGTTAAATTATAAAGTGATAACAATTATTGTAAAGTAAGGGTCATTTTAATACATATTACAACCATGCATGTTTTATTTTGAATATTCAATTCACATATGCGGTAAAATTATGTTTAATGCAAATCTCGTAGATGTGGCTAGAAGGTGGGTAATAAAGACATTCAAAATATAATTAAATATTTAAATCCAATGAAATTATAAAATTATTCACATAGAATATATTGGATTAATAGATGTATTATTTTCTTATTGTGACATTAAAATCGTTTTATAATAATATAATTATTTAAACGGAATAGTTGTTTTTTAACAACACAATATTTTTCACTATTCATAAAAAATTTATACTTTTTAGAAAATTGCCATAATTTAACCATAAGATAATATTGATATTATAAATACAAAAATGAAGTCTATTTTGAAATATTATCTTTATAAATTACCTAATTTTCTTTAATACTATTCATAACCTCTTGAAACCTTTACTTTGAGAGGACATTGTGCACTCGATCTTGATATTGCCTATTGTGTAAGATATTGAATTATTTAAATAGAAGAGTACCGTGGAGGCTTGTGGTGTTACATTATTTATGTGTAATGATTACACAATGTATTACTATTTCACCGCATTTAACAAATTCACATCATGTGTATTTCTAGGCATACCTGACATGTGTCATGAAGTGGCATAGATGTGTAACACCATGACACATGATTTCGTCACTTCATACTGATTTATCCCATTTATACACACATGTACATTCATGAAATACATTGTTACATGACATGTAATGTTTACACAACATCTAATAATAGTTTTATTCCCAAATAACCACATTTCCCTCAGTTATTCAAATATATGCCTTGGTCGTTCTCCATGATAATCCTTAGAAATTTGGTGTAACACCGTGACTGAAGCTTATGTTGCCCAGTTTATTTGTTATCATTTTTGAAATAACAATACTATCGTTACCTAAAATAAAAATAGAGTTAAAATGTTGAAAATTTTTAATGGATAATAATTTAATAATATAATTTGATATATTAAAACACCATATAATACATTCATGAAATACATACATCATTTAGAAATTTCAAATGCATCTTAATGAGTTTCCTAATAGAGGGATTAAAAATGTAGAAGGTATCCAATAAATTCATGTAAACTATTTAAATTAGAACCAATGTGTATAACTATGCAAGGTATCCAAATTAGCTATCCCATTGGGGTAGATATTTTCAAGGCATCCATACAGGTCATCAGTTTCACAATAAAAACCATCCATTATAATCATAACCCAAAAATTCACTATTTATAGAAAATTTCATTAATATTTTCAATAAAAATATCATTAGTACCATCAAAATAATATACATTCCATGGATTTATTCTTCTCATAACATTATTATACAAATGAAAAGGTTGTTTTTGGTGCTTATAACCTCTATCAATTTTTTTAATTACCATATTCAATTCAAAATTATGTATAAAGTAAAAAAACACCCCAAGGGTGGAATATACATGGAAAAAAGGGAATAATGCTACCCATGGGTGGTTAAAAATTAGTTCAAAAAACTCCAACATTATTTAATAGATTAATTATATGTCTCAAACTTGAATTTAAATTTTAACTCAAGGGTTTATTTATTTAGGAAGAATTTCCAAGAAATTATGGTGTGAGGAAAAATAGAAACATTGTATAAAAAAACAAACACTCTTGGAAAATTTATAAAACACATACTTCAAGACTATAGAAGAACTCTTCTATAGTATTATCCACTGATTTGGTCTCGATCATTAGAAAATATAAGAATAGATGAATACCAAGTGGCTATCAAATGACACTAATATTTCTTGATTCAGAAACCTAATGAAGTAATGAGAATGAATTATTTGGAGGAGGGTGATGGGATCTACACACAAGATAATGGAATATGGAGAAATGAAATGGTAAAAAGGGGTGACCCTCTTTAAAATAAAAAGGGAAAACATTAATTTACCCATGTTTTAATGGGTGTATGTTTCGGCCTCACAGTTGACCAAACCATGGGCCTACTATATTCTTGCCACTATACATGAGAAATGGCCCACATGGTTGGGGTGATCATTTTTACAAACCATGATCTTCCCATGAACCCTTGTACCATGGTTTCACGCACCGTATAGGCTGTAGTGCATGGTTAGAAAAACCATGAGTATCCTGTTTCCTCCCCTCAATGGAGCCCTAAAAGACCACACATGATTTTTCCAAACCATACAACCTCTTATTAATGGTTTTGTAAACCCATGCTCATTAAACTTTATTCCCCAATTTACTGTTCAAGGATCCAAAAAATCCTTGAAAACTCATAACCCCCACATAAGTGATTAGGAATATTTTAGAGGATATGAATGATCAGTTAAACAAAAACTAAAAAGACATGTTCCACATAGAAAAACACATAGTCTTAAAATATTCATCCAATAATGGAATTAATCACCATATTTCTATTATATGGGTGGTCCAACATCATCATCGAATAAATACATATAATAGGAATATATGTCACCTTTATTATCAGAAGACTCATTTAATACAAGGATGCGTTGTCATATAACCAATACGAGATATACTGACTGAACTCCAAAAATATTTATTCCATGATCAACTGTAAAGATTAGATGTTGCTCAACAGACACATATACCACCATATAATCCTCCTCATGTTGAGGAAATTGTGATAGATTTGAATGATATTAGGGAAGATGATATACATGTAAAAATTCATGCATAGACATATACCTAGGTGTTATTTTAAACTGGTACTATAGAGAACTGACTCTATCCAGTGTCTTGAATGGTATAGAATAATGAGGTGATATATTTTCTTATATTTAAAATTTTATATTCCCCAATACTGGTGAGACATGTAAGAACCCCTAACTCCATACTTGAAACTCTACTTTTCAATGGTTATGGTCAATGTATGATTTCTATCTAGACATGAAAGTAGAATTTTTCATCCTAATATGTTTATCCTACTATAAATACTCCTAAATAATAATAGTACAAATTAGATCATCCTTTCCAACCTCTAACTATAATAGGGTTAAATGATCATTCCTATAGTATAAGGACTCATAAAGAGACTTATGAATGGCTTCCTTGATTTTTTATCATAAGGAAAATATGTGAGAGTTATATGTTTCTCCAAAGAACCTCATAAATCAAAAACGAATTCTTGAAGCATTTCCTTTAAAACCCATATCTTATTCTCAAGATTTACTTCAGTCTGTTGGGGATAATATATACTCACTAGTTCCAATGAACCACATGTCCTCTACAACCCTTTTTAGAACCACAACCTGAATTTTGTGTGTCTATTTAATAAATTATAATGTATATAATTTTTGGAATATATGATTTCATGAATGTTCAGCAGCCTGAGACCATCCAATAATATGTTCACTATAAATGGAATGAAATGGGATACATTTGTATACCTATCTAATATCACCAATACAATGTTACATCCCCAAGGTGATATAGGAAATCCACTCTAGAAATATATGGATACATCCCCCAATTTCAACTCCAGAATATGAAATGAATATTGAACCCCACAGGCCACTGGTACTCAACCTTCACCTGCAGATATCTAGAACACTATGTAACAAACCCAAGTATCTCTTACTTGATCCTTAACCACCATTAAAGATAGTATATGTCATGGCACATACTGGTAATATTATGATTCATATCCCATATCTAGGAATGTGACACTCACATCATGTCTTCTAAAACATAGATATGAACCCTTATGCATCTTTGAATGCTAAAGATCTCATTGACATCAACAACACAACCAAGTGACACATCATCATTAAAAACACAAAATCATATTGAAAAGACCCCATAACATGATTATCATCTAATCCTCTCCCTCTCTATATGGGAATATGTCAGTAATAATGATTCACGTAAATACATCTTATGAAGGTTATGATTCTCCACTATATATCTAAAAACTAGATTTAAGATTCGACTCACTTCTAGACCATTGAACTACATGTATCTGAGTCATCTTGATCAGAGCAATGGCCACTACATTTACATATCTAAGAATATAGTCAAGATCGATTTAAACAACAAAAGGTATTCAACCAATCTTCGTTTTATAATATGCATACCATTCCTCGAAAATATTTAATCGGTGATTTTTTGGACATTATACAACACACAATGATCACCAGGTCAATAATATCTCCAACATAAGATGGCATGAACAATAGTGGCATTCTTGAGATAATGCATATGGTAGTTCCTCTTGGGTGTCCTCAGCTAACGTGAAACATACACCATGAATTGATCATATTACATCATAATAAATCATTTCCTAATACTTCATATATCACAATATAATGTTTTTCTACATCATGGCATTGAAATAATCATATAAATGGAGAATTCAGTCTTCCCTTCACCCCTGAATGGGTGTTTAACAATATACAGACCATGAAAACATCAAATCTTTATTAGAACAACTATTAAGTGTGGATTCTATGTTTTATATGTCCTTAATGAAGCACCTATAATAAGAATACATCCCAAAGAAACTCTATATATGAAATTCATAATTTAGATTAACCAGGGAAATAATTTCTCTCAGCTTATCTAGGTAAACAAATACTCTAGTATCTAGGATTATATTCTCCATGATGTGAATATTATATATCCAAAACTGGAAATTTTAGTTATTAGTATATAACTTATGATCTCTTAGGGTATGCAACACAATATCAATATGTTTGGTGTTGTCATTTAAATTTTTAGAATACACCATGATATCCTCTAAACATACCACTAGAAATCAACTACATATTTATTGAAAATCCAGTTAATAGTTGTGATGAATATTTTTTGAATATTTTTGAGAAATATCACATATACAAAATAGTCATAAAATCCATATATGATTTGGAATTCAATACCTGATATATCTGATGGTCATGAATGCACATGATGATTAAACAATATGTGATATATTTTCAAGAAAACCCAAGCTCTTGAAATTTTATCAAATAGAGAATATATATAAGGTAATGAATAATGACTCTTAACCATAAACATGATCAATTTATGATTATCTACAAATAAATTAATGTTTCCATCTTTCACAATAAAGAAAAGAATATGTGAACCATATGGAGAAGTATTGGGACATATGAACCCATTTTCCCCCATGTCCTATAACATATTCTTGAGATCATTCAACTTAGTAGTATCCATACTCTATGTATGAATTGTTACTATAGATTCCACATGAAATAAATCATTGAAAAAATATATCACTATATCATGAGGTAGTATTGAACTTTTGTCCTATAAAACATAATTGAAATGTTCAACCACTAGAGGGAAGTTTTCTTAACAAATTCCCAAATCATCTAGATATAATATATACATATTGAATATCATCCCTCCCTGCACATGATTTTCATTTTCATCTCTAATTTCTTAGACATAACATGTACCATTGTGAATAAAAACATAAAACATTGTTGATGTAAAAGATACCCTTCAGAGAAAACAAGAAATATAATAATGACATGGATCCAACTAGACCATCATGTGGTTAATGTTAAACCTTGTAATCTTAAGTAAAATTTTGTCCCATACAATGTGACACCCACCTATTTTAAGGGTTAATTACATGTACTAGTTTAATCTCTCTAATCATATCCCTAATGAAATATAATGATTTATCAAATCCTATGAAAACTAAACATAGATCCCATGTATCTCCCCAATATATAATGTAATTAATGAATGTGAAGTAGCTATAATAGAATGAGAATATAAAATCATAGATTATACTATAATAATAGCTCACACTATGTATGGACCAAAACTATGCTCCTTAGGTATCTCCTCCACGGCATAAATTTGTTAGGATCTATATCCCAGAGAAATATGACAACAATCCCAATTATATTCATTATTGATTGCCTAAAAATATGGTTCTTGGATACCCCTTCCATTAATAAAACATCATCCTCATTGAACAGTCGCATTGAATCCCCCTACCAGAAAATAATTTTCTAACCCTACTTCATAAGATATTGTCTATGTAGTCCCTCTCTCACTAGCTTGAGGAGGGAATGTCATACAAAACTGTCTTAGATTTCCCATCCATCCACATGCTTGACATTAAATTTTGTATCTATCACACTATCTTCCCATATTTCCATTCTTTCCACACTGATGATAGAAAACAGAACAACCATTACTCATGCTATGGTTGATATTCACATCCTAATATTTTTCAATGAACCACTTCATATCACCTAACTCTACCTCATTAGGTATAAAATATAAACTATCCTACACTTTTCGCACAATTTATCTTCAGTTCTAATTTGTAATAATAAACTTATTTGCGATTCTTGATATGGTAGGAAGTCAAAATACTTTAACCAACAATCAAATTTCATACATAAGAGTATCCAAAAATCGATTTTAATTAGATAAGTATTCACAAAATAGAATATATGTGAAACATTGAAGCTTTATCAAATTGGAAGAATCATCCATGTGTGATAATGTTCTATACTCCATGTGTATAAAATCTATGGATCTATCAAACCCCAATATCTCGATATAAAAAAAATTTTGAACGCCAAACAAAATTAACTATATTCCATATGCTCATGATGTTGTTCTTGTGTAATAATGTCACATTGTATCTTAATGGAATATTGTAACATATATTAATTGATATTCATTATTCTATCTAGATATTCCTCCAGATGATCAAAAAACAGGTTCCTAGACTCTATCCATGACTCTGCATCCATTGTTCCACCATCCATTGAAATTGTGGAAAGATATTTCTACTATAACTCATTGGAAAACAATTCTATAGACGGAATAAGATGCATATCTCCATAACAATTCAGTATAATTTTTAGGAACCCCACTAAAAATGATAATTAACACCCAAATTAGGTTTAATAGTAGGGTCTACAAGTTAAACTATTGTAGGGTTTATCGGTTTCCCATGGAAAACCATATCTAGATCATGGTCAATTTCATCCTACTGCAACACAACTAGAGGCTTTCAAGGGGGGAATTTTATTCAAATTCATTATATATATATCTTTAAAAATTTTGTATCGAAATTATCACATAAATATTTCTATGATTATTATAAGAATTCATAAAAATGATATACACCCCTCTTCTTGATCTTAATGATAGGTCTTGGTGAGAAATAGATCATTGGAATGCATGTGATATTACCTACTTCCCATTAAAATTATCATGTGAGGATCATTTTCTCTACTATAATAATGGTGTTCCAATATATACAATTTCATTTTCATTTTATATAGGAAAAATTATATTAACTTTCAATAAGAACATCCATTTAATAAAAACCATTTTTTCTAAAAATTTAAATTCATTTCAACACATATTTACTTATAATACAAATTTTAAATTGTTCAATTATTATTATTTTCATTTAATATATATATATAGGCTCTGGTACATTATATAATGAACTATGGAATGAATTTAATCCCAACAAAAACTATTTTTATTCAATGAAACCAATGGAAAATGAATAAATGTGACAAAATATACTATTAAGGTGTATACATTAGTCAATGCAAGAAAACACTATTATCTCAATTCATGAACATTATGTAACCAATAATTTATCATTATTCACTACAAAAACCAATGTTGAATAATAGTTAAATCACTAAATGTAAATATAATACTATCACGTAGTTAAGATATAATTCTTAAGTCACATGGAATATGCATGTAATCAAAACTATCTCCATTACTAAAATGATTCCGGATAAATTATTCCTTTCTATAGAAATAAAATGAAAAAATTTCACCAACTTCAGAATTATAATAAAATAACAAATTATGTGTGTCACTCAATAGTGGAATCAAATTATTTTAATAGAAATGTTCCAGAACACCATATCATATTGACATGTAATTTATTCATTTCTAGGTACGTGGGTTAGCTACTCCGGGGATCAAATAATTAAAAATTTAAAATTCTTACCCAATATTTTATCTACTGATCCAATAGAGAAAAGAAAAAATATCAGAAAAATATTTGATACTACTTTGTGTCATCCCATCCTTGGAGAAAGTAAATGGTGTCCCGATCTAATGGTCACAACACCTGAAGATACTATTCGTGTATTTGATAGGCTTTTAACTAGTATAAATTTACTCTAATGGTACAATAGGGAGAATATAAACTCATAATCAGAGTGAGAAAATAGTATCATAATTGAATATAAAGATGAAGAATAATATCAATAACAAAAAAATATATAAATCATCCAAAAATATTAATAATAATCAATGACAATGGTAGTACTATATACAAAATTATCTTCATGCCATGGAGCATAAAAAAATACATGAAATAAAAGAAAATATGAATCTAGTACAATGTGCATGTCAAAAATATAAGAGGAACAAAAATAAAAAATCATTAGATTGCTTCATGATACATAACCTGGTCCTATCCTCCCCTACTCCTATGACATAATAATTCAAGTATGTGTTTTTTGTCCCTTTCCCATATCCCTACATATATACCTGAAGTCAGTCTAAGAACCAAACAGTGGCCTCAACAAGGTGTGAGATAACACATAGTAGGCCTCCACCATAAATGTCTATAATAAGTCCGTCATTTTAAAATAAGCTGATGTAGTATATATATATGAAAATTTAAATAGTAATAATAGTATAAGTTATACAATCTTTCATGATAATGATACAATGATCAGGAAAACATATCACAATGGATAACTATAAAGCATTTTAAGAATTATCAATGACTTATTCCTTGTAATCATGTATCCGAACTTATTGGGCTATAATCCCAGGATTATAAACGTCTAGTAAATCCATGTAATCAACTAAAATCAAGTAAAATATATCCATGGAGTAAAAATCTCCAAGGCATCGTAGTGGGTTAGATACAAGGACTAAAAATGTAAATGGTATTCAAATGTGTTATAGAATACATGGGGTAAGAATTACCACAAAATCTATTTTAGTCAAGTAAATCACGCCAATCAGATCTATGGAGTAAAAACATACTAGGACTAAAAATAAGACTACTCATTGAAGATCAAAATTATATGAAATCCATGTGGGTTTTTGATTCCATATTGAACATTGTCCATTATCATCACAACTAAATAACTCCAAATTCATAAAGAAGTATGGTAATCATTTCAATAATAATTTCATTAATCACGTCGTAATCATTTAAAATCAATGTGATTATTTTTTTCATATCATTCATATAAAAAAGGTAAGGTTATTTACATTCATTACAATCTCTATAAATTCTCTTAATTAATATATTTATGTAAAAAATATAAAATGAGAACACCACACCCCAACTATGGAATATTCATTATAAAATGTATGAACCCAACCCATGGCTAGTTTAGACTGAGGTTAATAGACTCCAAAATTATATAATGGTCTTACAAATAGACTTTCACTTGAATTTAAAATTTATCTCTTGGGTTTTTTAATTTTAGAAGTGTCTCCATGAAAGCATGGGATGGGGAACAATGGGAACTGGGTATAATCTATTATAAATTTGGGGAAAAGGTCTAGACCCCCTACCTTAATCCTATATAGGAACACACCTCCAATACCATCCTTTTATTTGTCCTGTATTTGATGATAATCGATGAATAGATGAATACATAGTGGCTATACAATGAGATGAAATATTCTTGATTTAAAGAATGGATATTGATAAAGGGTCAATGCATATAGGGGAGGTTGTAAGAGATATAAATATTTGATAGGGGATGCTAAAAAATGAAATTGGAATATGGGGTGATCCTCTTTAAAATGAACTAAGTGAAAAATGGTAATTCGCCAATATTTATAAGGGTGCATGGTTTGACTACATGATTGAAGAATCAATTCCCAAACCATACACTGAACAATGTCCAAGAGGAGTGGCTAGCATTGTTAGGGGAGGATTGTTTTCCAAACCATTACATAACTATGTTTCTACCTCCACCCATGGTGAACACCCCATATAGTATGTGACACATTGTTAGACCAACCTTGGATAGCCTGTGATCTCCCATCTGTGGAGACATGTAGGACCCCAATGGTATGTCCAATACATTAGTTCTCAAGTTCATGATTTAGTAAAAAAATATTCTTAACCCTTTCATTAAAAATTGATTATTATAGGATCTAATGAATCCCTAAACATAATTGATTACCTCGTTAAATTATTAGGCACATTTTTAAGGATAAAATTAATCATATAAAACAATATTTAAATTACATACACCTCATAGGAAAACCTAAAATTATACCATGTATTACTAAAATTATGTAATAACACATTGAAATAATTTTAACATGATATAATGATATATCAGCCTTTTTGTATAAAATTTACTCCTATAATGATAGTTACCTCTATGATTATTGATATTTTAATTTTTTTTCTCCATCTTATTGTAAAATTAATCACATGTTTTGTACCTATCACCTGTAAAAATTATACGAACACAAAAATATTATAATTACGGTGCCTATTATCATTTACATAACATATAGATATATATCAACAGTTTCTTATGAAATGTTAAAATTATTAAGAAATAATTGATTTTATAGTACCATGTATGGGGATCATGTTACAACACATACACATAATTATTCAGATAACAAACCATAGTTCCATATTTATCAATTAAGAAACCCCAATGTTTCTCAATATAAAATTTATCTTAAGTATCTCATTTTGATAAATTAGTCTTAACTTCCATACGATAAACTTTTTAATCATGATTTTCTTTAACTACTATGAATAATAAAAAAATTTCATGTCTCATTATAGGGCATATTGATTCTTCAAATTCAACACTATCCATTTTTGTGAAAAATTTCCCAGAAATTCCTATATTTTGTATTGAAACATTACTATATTCATTAATTATTCTTTTAAATTTTGATTTATTCCAATAAGATTATTTATTACAGGCTTTTGAATAAGAACCTATATTTATACATTTTATCTAACTCTTCACTAATATAATCTTCCCAACCATTTTTGAGCACTTCTAAAAATTATATCTATTACTCTTATGAGTTATGTGATGCCTGATTATCATACCCATTTCATTAATTCTTTAACAGGTTCATTCTAAATTCCATATATGTTTTTAGATTCCACATGTTTCATTGAGTTATGGAATTAGTGATTATGTCATTATATGTATCATTTTTCATCATAAGACTCTTCTAAAAAATATTGGACACATTTTGGCTCACATTCAACGTCCCTTTTATTATTAGCATTTAATGTCATTGATCCATCTTAAATAAAACCATACGTACAATCATCAATATATTTGGAAATGGATTTTTGATTTTTAATAAAATTCGAATTATAGGAAAAAAAATAATTTGGTCGAAATTAATTCCAACACATTAAAATACTTAAATTAACTAAATAAAAGAAAATAATTTATTCCTAATATTTTAAATAATTATTGTATGATCATGAAGTTATTTATTATAAGTCAAGGACTCCAAAAATGACAAAATATTTCATGGTGGGATTTTTATGATACCACTTATTATAAAAAATAAATTAAATTATTTTTACAATGAAAATATATTTTAAAAAAAATAAATAAAATTACTGAGTCAGTCAACCTAAATTTTAAATGGTTGTATTTAGTGAGAATTATTAATCCCTATATACTAATATTCTATTTCAAATTTATTCTTCTCTAATTTTTTAACGAGTTTCTGGAGAAATATTTTATTTTGATTTCGTGATTCATTAGAAAATATTTTAATATCTTTTTATTATTTACTATATAATGTTTTTTTGTTCATATCTTCTATATATAATAATAGATATCCCATTTGATATCCTTTGTTAAACAGAAATATTTCATTACAACGTTTTTTATAGATCATTATAATTTAAATTCTCATTTAGTAAGATCAAAAAAGAAAGAAATAACGTTGAAATAACATTTTTTGATTAATTTCTTTTTATCCCAATGTGATTTGAGTAAATGTGATATTGTTTTCTAGTTCATTGGATTTATAAATTATTCTGTATTCCACAAATAAAATTTTTCTATAAAATTTTGTATAATAAAATATCTTATTTATTATTCTGTAGTGGAAAACATGTTATGAAGTATACATTCATCATAACTTTTTAGAGAAGAATATCAGGTCTTTTATGTTACAACCTATTATCAACCATTGTACGTATGTAACCCGAGTTGCAAAGATAACAAATATAGAATACATTTACACCGGTCTGTTCTACCTTAGTGACATCATATACATTTTTTCAAATACTTGATGATAAAATAGTCATTTCATATTATAAAATAATTAATATCATCATAATGTCGGATAAAACTCGAAATGTTGAAATTATACAAATAAGAACAAAATATGTATTAGTTTCTCAAATCAAATTTCTATCATTTATATTCATACTAATTTTATAGAATAGACATATCGCAATGTTATTACTCAACATTAATGTTATTATAAATAATTTAGTATTTTTATATCACATGTAATTTGTGAGGAACAAAAATGTTCAAAAATTAAATGGTTTATTCTCTTTCCTATCTCTTCGAGGAGTCTTAAGGATAAATGATCTTTCTATATTTTATTCATTCTATGTTATATTTCAATCGTAGAAAAAGAAAATAATGTCCTAGAATTCATTTAAATATTTTTTAGAAGAGTCACCAAGTTGGTCACATATTCTACAAACATCATATATGTAATCAAATTATTCTTTCAAAGTAATCCATATTTAATTTGTTTCATTTTATTTAATTATGTATAAAACATGGGAATTTGGTTCTCTTTTTATTAATGATTTCTCACACATAATTCATTCATATTCCAATGGAGTGAAATGATGTGACATTTATTGGCTTGGGCACTCATGGTTCATTACATTGTAAATTCTGGGATTTCGGGTGACCAGGACCCCATGAGAGAGTTTGGAGGGCATCAATGTAGGTGGTGGGGTGTCACCAAGGTGTCGCCTATCGAGGCCATCGATCGGTCTCACTAATCTTTGTGGCACCTAAATGGTGCCACCATAGGGGTGTTGGGCTCTCTATCCCCAGTTTTCCCATAATGCATTTTTTAAGTATTCTTATCATTTATATTGTGGTTTAAAGCTGTTTGAAGACCATTAATGATGTTTTAAATCCCCTAAAAATGTGGGACCTTTGATTTACCAAAATTTGTGACCTGTCACACCCTTTCCACATTCCTAGTTATCCCCTCTTACCTTTTTTCTCTAGTTAATGGATATCCACAAACTCAAAGCTGTCCATGGGTCTATCTTCACCATATCAAAGAGTAATTATTAAATAAAAACTTATTCCATCGTGTGTAACTACCCAACCACATGATGAAACCACAATCCTTATTTTAAGGGGTTTGAGATTCCATATTATGTCACTCTAGGATCATGCGTTTTATCACATGATATATTTATCTTCCCTAGTCTCTTTCATTTCCATTGTGTGAATCAAGTCCCTATTTTGTAGATGAATTGTGTTTGTATACTAGATCAATTCTTGGTCTATCTTAGATTCATTATAGTCATTCTTCTATAAGTTCTGTATTCCCAGTTCTTGGTGTGGGGATAAAACATGGGTACTTGATTAACCATGTAGGAGTTCCTCATTTATCACTCATTACTATGCATTATTTAGGGTTTGTACAATGATGTCCCCTAAGGATGTAAATGAAAACATCATTAACGAATATAATAAACATACAATTAAAGAATGAATGGGTGGAATTAATGATGATGTTGTTGTTGTGTTATAAATTGTGTATATGTTGTGAACTGTATAAGCCTTTTCTACTGAAAATTGGGGATGTTGGTGGTCCTTCCTTGCATTATAATGATCCTCTATTTTTACGGTTAATTATGTTATTTAATGTCTATAACATGGAACTAGTTAATCAAATAAACTCAGTTGATTAAAAGGATTCTCAATGAATATGAATCCTCTTATTATCACCAAAGCTAAAAAATGGAAAGAAGGAAATTACTGAATGGTGTGGTTAAATTCAGAAAAAATGCTTTTCTGTTCTACTAATAAGTGTGGTTTCATTTTTTGATGCTTGTGGGGTGACATTGAGGGGTATGGGATCCCTGTTGTTCATTTTTTGGTTTGTGAATCTGATTCCATGTGGGGTTGTACGTTGGGTCTTGTCTTAGTTCCATTGCTTCAAATAATCTCACAAATCCCTTTTGATGTTGGGAAATTACAAAAAACAAGGTGTGAGTGATTAAATTTATGCATGGCTATTATCCTTCATTTGTTTCATTGGCTTGTGGCTATGATAGATAGTTTCTTAGTAGTAAAGTAATATTTATATTCTATCATTTGAACATGATAATATGAATGGGTTTATTGGGGAATTATTTTCCAAAAATGGGTCATGTTGTGGTTGTGGCTATAGCGTATTTGTGCATTTAGGAATAATAAGGATTTTGTTTTGTATGATATGGTTCCAGAACACATAGGTTAGGATTAGTGCTTATTTACCTATATTTATAGAATTTTAGTACCCATGTTTCTTATACGCACCCCACCCACATTGAGAACATTGTGCTAAACACCCCCATTTCATGGGGGGTGTTTTCCCAACATTACTTTGACTGGATAGTTATTTGATCCTTTCATGATCCCTCTCCCAGATAGCCCAAGAAACATCGGGCAAGTTTTGATGGACTAATGTTCATTATGCCCCAAGACTCTTCATTCATGATGGGTTTTGGTGATTTTACCAGGTGTGTGTGGGTAGTATTTTTTTCCATGAACCATTGGGATGAGGCCTGGGTGTGTTTGGGCATAGAAGTTGTTGTTCTATCCTGGGTGTCTCCTAGTGTGGTAGTTGTTTTTGTGGCCCAGGTGTCTATGGGTGAGACATGTGTGGTTTTGGTGGCCCTGGTTTCTATGGGTGGGATACACGGTTGTGATGGCCCATAAGGTTGTTGTTGGGGAAGTATTGGGAATTTAGTGAGGCTCTTGGGGGAGTTCTGATGCATAAAAAGTCCTAAATAACTAGTTGAAAATCATTGTGGGGGTACCCAAATATCAATGTGCTACTAATATTACTTTACCTAATTTGGGTTATTTGGGGAGTGTGCCTTGGTGATGCTAGGGGGAGTGTTTTCCTTGCTAGGGGTTTTTATAACTTCAATTTCTCATGGGGAATTAGAATGCCTCCCCATATGGGCATGGAATATTGTAGGCTTCTATACTGAGTATACATATATACTAACCCAATGTATTTATAAACTGTTTTTAGGTCACTAGGAGCACGTTTGAGATCAGACTGATTACAACTAGCATGGGGTTCTAGTAGCTATTCAAGATTCATAGTTTCCACTATTTTTCCTTTATTTGGTACATTCCTATAGAGTTTTCTTGTATTTATTTATCACTTTACTTTGATCATGCATGTGTGAAACAAATTTTTTGGCTTAAATTTTACTTTCAATTTTTGAGTTGTTAGAGATTTACCATCTTATCTCCCAATTTTTTCCTATAAAAAGGATAATGAATTCTATATTAAATGAGATTATCTACCTTCGGTCATATTTTCCACACTGATTGTAGGGAAGATAACCTATTAATGATATATGCATCATAATGACTTTTTCCAGGTGGGTCTTAGGTGTTTTGGATATTTTAAAATAAATAAAGAGTTTAAGAAAAATATAAATGGAATCGTATACACTACTCGGACTTAGGAATTTATTATTTAACTTAATACTATGGAGAAATGACATTGGCCATGAGTATTATGGGAAATTTAGCCCCAAGAGGCTGATCTGGTCGATCTGTGGAGGATTGTCCAAGAGGAATAGGATGGAAAGTGGCATAAGACTCTAAGTTCTTCCAGTGAAAGACCCTCTGGGTGTATAGAGTCATTATTTCCTACATGGAGATATAGGACTGGCTTGAGGAGCTGGAGATCACATTTACCTTGATCTATGCTCTAATAGAGTACTAGGTTCCATCTTAAGTCATTTAGATTATTAGAGAAACATGTCAGTTGTGGAAGCTCTACAACATAGAGCAGATGGAGACTGGGGTTTTATGGGTGGACATCGAGATGGAGTTCTGGGAGGAATTCCTTTTTTCTACAATGAAGGAAAAGAATAGCCAGGAGTTACTCTCCCCCCATAAAGGAAGTATGATAGTGTGGTAATTGGGGATCATGTTCATGGATCTCCATTGTTTTTATCCAAACCACTTTCTAGATGAGTCGTCTCGATTGAGAATTTTGGAGGAGGAACTCTGACCTTCTCTCCTATATGATGTTACACCCTTAAATATACTAGCGTATATAAGGTTATAGAAGAAAGTTTATGTTGTAGATATGATTTTAATTCTAGGAGGTGTGCCCTGAGGGGGGAGCTAATTTAGCTCATCGAAGGGGAAGGCCACTAGTAGCTGGCCTCTAGCCTCTGAGCCATCTAGATTTCAGCCATCGGGGAGAAGGCCCCAACAGTTCTAATTTCGATCTCATGGTCCTCGCCCTTGCTCCATGAGACTAAGGCTGAGGTTTTTTATCTAAGGAATCCATGTTAATATTTAAAATTAGTGAATAAATTGAGTTCAGTACAATGGAGGTGGTCTGATCAACGCCCACCTCAACAGTAATAGTTTCAATCCAAGCCATTATAGTTGCAGCAGAAGGGAAAGAGATATCCCATTCCTTTGAGAGCAGACATTACTATAGGAGGCCGACCATAGGACACTACTCCGGGACCTCGACCAGGGCATGGTTGTCGATGTATCTGATATCCAAGGGAAGATGATTTTGGCTTCAAAATTTTCACTCTGTGGAGGCAGTAGATCCAGCAGGGGAAGTGGTCGTTTGAGTTATGATTATCTTGTTTAGTTCTCTTTCATATACCTTTCATGATTTAGGATATTTAAAATCCTTATTTACACCTTGTCTTGTTCATTCCTTGGCCATAGATGTAGAGAGACTCTCCATGATCCTGAGTACACCAGAGAGAGTTCAAACCAACATGTCTTAGGTTTGTTGGGGATGCATAATGAAGCTGGGGCCACATCAGTCTAGTAAGGGCCTTATTTCGCAATAGTTGGAGCCATATGATGTCATTTTAGGCATCGACTAGTTGTTCGCTATTTTTTCCATTATCAACTACTTCTAGATATGAGTCATGTTCATTGAGGAAGATGGTTGGAGTGTGGCTATTTTTGGTGAATGGAGTTATCTATTAGGGAGCCAACATGTAGAGCCTCTACATTCTAAATTGGATGAGCTATCAATAGAATCAGTGGATTCTGAGATGATGGATTTTCTAAGAGTTTCTAGCGTGTTCCTAGGTGTTTTTCCCAAGGAGTTTTTGACTCTACCCCTATAAGTGATTTTGGGTTTGGGATAGACTAACAACATAGTGCCCATATGATTTGGATGGATCCTTATCAGATCAAGCCTTCTGAGTTGTGGATGATGTAGATCTAGATTGATTTTCTAACGAAGAAGCATTATATTTGACCCAAAATGTCGCCATGGGGCACCCCATTCTAGTTTTCGAAGAAGGAAGATAGTGGACTCATGATGTTCATAGACTACTTGAGACTGAATGTATTAATGGCCAAGAACTATTACCCTCTACCAAGGATAGACGGTATCTTTGACTAGCTGGGGGGAGCAGGTTGGTTCTCTATGATCGATCTGTGGTCTGGGTGTCGCCAGTTAAGGGTGAAATATGGTGATATCCCGAAGACTAATTTCATGTGCTGGTATGGACACTTTATGTTCATGTTCAGGGTGTTCTTTGTTAAAAATTCTCCTATTGTGTTCATGGGGCTCATGAACAATATTTTTTGTGAGTTCTTGGACCGATTCATCAATGTGTTCATCGATGAAATCATAGACTACTCAATATCAGAGGAGTAGAACACTAAGATCCTAAGGATGGTCTTGGAGATCCTTCTTCAACATTTTCTCTATGGGAAGATGTCCAAGTAAATGTTCATGACATGAGAAGTGAACATTCGTGGACACATGGTGTCTTAATAGTTGGTAGCGGTAGATCTGTCAATGGTTAAAGCTATTATTTCATGGGAAACATCTAAGAACATGATAGAGATTTATAGTTTCCTCGGTATGACATGCAATTAGCAGATGTTTGTACCTGAATTCTCTTGATTTGAAACTCCTTTGACAGCTTTGAATAGTGTGGACCAAGCCTTTGTGTGAAGTGCACAGTTACAAAAATCCTTCACCTATATGAAGGAATGGTTGGTCAGTGCTCTAGTTCATAGGTTTCTAGATGAATGGGTGTTGTTTAAGGTGTTTTTTAATGCTTGTGGTTTCTTCTTGGGGTGTGTGCTGATTCTAGATCAGGGAGTGATCTCTTATGGTTCTAGGAAGTTGCGTCCTTAGGAGTGTAAATATTCCCCCATGACCTAGAACATGTAGTAGTAGTGTTCTCATTGATGTTCTGGCTGCATTACCTCATTGAGGAGCACATTGTGGTCTTCATAGATCACAAGAGACTGAGGAAAACCATTATCCAGTGGGACCTGAACATTCGACATCAATGGTGGGAGGAGTTTCTTCAGTACTACAACATTGAGATCTCTTAAACTGATGGTAAAGGGAACGTGGTGGTTAATTCCTTGAAAAGTATTTCATAGAAGGATGCCTTTCGAGAAAGAGAATATTCATTGATGGTGATTGAGGAGTTGGCTTCCTTACACTTGGAAGTAAGGGTGGATGATGCTAGAGGATATCTATTTCAGATGAAATTGCTATCTTCTCTATTGTGGCAAGTAGAGGAGTCTCAATAAGGAGACGTAGAAATTTATGTGATGCAAGATCCGGTTGTCCTGGGAAATGCTCTGAAAGGGTGGTCGAAGGATGGTCAGAATAAAATTCTTTTCCACAGGAAGTTATTTTTTTCCAGAGACGATGTACAAGGGAGTTCTCCGTGAGTTCTATAACTCACCGCTAGAATTCCACCCAAGAGTTTTCAAGATGTAATGGGGCTTGAGGGGTCACATTAGGTTGCCCGAGGTGAAACATTAAGTGAAAATGTTTGTGGAAAAGTAAATAATGTGTCAACAGGTGAAGGTCATGCACCGCGTCCCAGCAGGTCCCTTTCAGCCTATGGATATACCCATGTAAAAGTGGGACAAAATCTCTAAGGATTTCATCAGGGGAATACCCAGGGATCAAGAAGGCTGTGATACCATCTAGGCAGTGGTGGACCAATTGAATAAATCATCTCACTTCCTATCAATCAAGGAGTTGAGTGCAGTGGATTCCTTAACATATATGTACTTGTATTATGTGGTGCGGTTTTAAGGAATTATGAGGCCCATAGTCTTGTATCGGAATGCATAGTTTACCACACGAGTTTAGAAGGGATTTAAGCATTGTTTTGGCATCAAGATATGCCTTAGAACTTAATTTCTCCTAGATTGATGGACAAACAAAGAGGAACATATAGACATTAGAGGATATGTTGTGAGTATGTGTTTTTGACTTTGTGGATCTTTGGTATGAAAATTTCTTCTAGTAGAGTTTTCTAATAACAATAGCTATCACTCTACCTTCGGCATGGATCTATTTGGAGCCTTGTACAAAAGAATGTGTCATTCACCCATGTTCTAGATAGAGGATACGGATGCATGTCTTCTTGGGACATAGTTAGTGAAAATCATGACTAAAAAAGTTATTCTTGTGTGTGAGATGATGGTGGTGGCTCCGGACTGGAAGAAGTAAAATTCAAATCATAGGAGGATATCCTTGGAGTTCGAGGTTGGGGACCACGAGTTCGTAAATGTCTCCAATCGGCGTAAGTACGGAAGGTTCAGCAGGGGGAGTGAACATTCCCATTGGTACGTCAGACCCTTCAAGGTGTTGTGATGAGTCAGCGAAGTGTCATATTAGTTGGCTCTAACACCAACACAAAAGATGGTCCATGACATCTTCCATGTGTATTAGCTATGTCTGTATCTACAAAATTTCTTGCACATCTTCGACTGGGGAGAGATGGATATCGAGGATGATGCCACATTTGTTGAATGACCAGTAATGATTGTGGATTTTGAGGAGAAGGTGCTTCATGTATGAACCATTCCTGTGGTTTGTGTGTTGTAGATGCATGGTGGACATGTGGAGAGTAACTGTGAATGGGAGGCATAGATACCTACCCAAGACCTAGAGCTATTTTTAGTTTCATTTTTTTTACGTGACTATGATGTAATTCTTGACCTTGTTTTCTAAGAGATAAGTTATTACCCTTGTTATATGAATCTATGTGTAATGTCCTGACCATGCGGTGCGGGGAAATGATCCGTAACCAAGACAGATTAAGGTAGATGTGATTAAACCCATTTGGGTGAGTTAGTGCCACAAAAATTGGATTGTATATTGACATGGAGGAAGGAAATACCAAATAAATATCTGTAAATAGGAAGACCATTATGTATTTTTTGGTTACATTTTGGATAAGAGAAGTGGTGCATCCATGGTTGTTCATGAGATAGATGTTGGAGAGGTGTTCCTAGATATCGATGTTTGTTCCCGCTTTCAAACCACTCTATGGTAGTTTTTTCCTTGAGAGGTATCTTACAAGGTGGTTGTTCATACCCTGCTATTTTCAAGGTTTTAGTCTTGATTATTGAGGATGAGAATAGTTTGAGAGTAATATGATGTAATGTACTAGACCCCTGTGGTATATTACATTGTCTATTCTACTGATTGGGATGACTTAGATGCCATGGTTGAGTTGAGTGTGTCGGTATCAGTGGTAGGGTGTCACAGAGGTGTCGCATATCGGTTCCACTGATCAATCTCATCAATGAGTGCCACTGAACGGTCTCACTGATCAGTGTCACACCAGAATTGTGCCATTATAGGGGTGACACGGTTCCTTTCCCCCGTTTTCATGTGATTCCTCTTTTATGTCTTTCTAACCCTTTTAATGTATTTTATGGCCATTGTAAGCCAAAATATGATGTTCTAAATCCCCTATGAATGGGTGACCCATGATTTTCCACTATGGGTTGCATGTCATGCCCTTTAAACATTTTTATTTTAGACCCTCTTACAAGTTTTCTATGTTTAAAGGATATCCATCAACTCATAGCCATCCACAGGTCTATCCCCACCATCTCGAAGTAGAATTATTAAATCTAAATTAATTATATCATGTGTAACCACCCAAATTCCTAGTGAAAACATGATCCATATTTTTATCAGTTCATGATTTTATATCCTGAAACTCTCAAATTAATTCTTTTATCACCAGTTATTTTCTTTATTGCTGGTCTCTGTCATTTCCATGGTGGGCATAATGTTCCTCTTCCAAAGATGAATCATGTGACTGTGCTGGAGCATTTCCTCCTCACTCTTGGAGTCATCGGAGTTCTTCTTCTACAAGTTGCACGTCCCCATTTCATTGCATGAGGAAAAAAACGTAGATCCTTGATCATCCAAGTAGGGGTTCTTCCTTCATCTCTCTTGTATGTACATCATGAGGGTTGGGTATAATGACATTCCATCAGGACGTAGATGAAACCAACATTAACAATGAAAATAAATAGACCCTTAAAGATTAAATGTGTAGGATTAATAATGATTTTGTTATTATTTTATACTTTATTGTTATGTTTTAAATTGTATGGGCCTTTGTAAACTGAAAATAATGGATTTTGGTGTTGGTTATTTATTTTTTAATGATCCCTTATTTTTCTAGTTATTCCTATGATTGAATGGATGTTACATTGAAACTAGTTTATCATCTAAATTAGATTGATTAAAACAGTTTCCCATTGAACAAAAATCATTGTTTGATCACCCCAGTTAAACAAATTTAATGAAGAAACGTAATAAACAGTGTAGTTAAATCGTAAGAACAACTGTTCTCTATTATGGTGATATGTGTGGTGGATCTGTTTGATGCCTGTGGGGAGACATGGATGTGGATGTGTCCCCTTTTTTCAGTTATTGGTTTGTGAATCTGAGGCTGTGTGGGGCTATATGTTGGGGAATATTTTAGTTCCAGTACTTCATGGGATCTCGAAGATCCCTTTTGATTTTGCGAATTTACATGTGAACCAGGTGTGAATGATTAAATTAAATCTTGGATATTTTACTTTTTTTTTTCCTAGTCTAGTGGGTAGGTCTATCAGTTTATCGATAGTAAAAGAATATTTGAATAGAATCCCTAAAACCTGATTTGAATAATTTTTTCGATGGGGAGTTTTCTTCCGAAAATGGGTAGTGCTCTGGTTGTTGTTGTTGCATATTTGTGCATGTATGAATAGTAATGAGAGTTCATGAGTATGAGATGGTTTCAGAACCATTGGGTTGGGATGAGTTATTTTTTACCTATATGTATATAATCTTAGTTCTCATGTTTTTATTAGTCACCCCACCCACGTTGAGGACTTCTTACTGAACACCCCCATTTCATTGGGTGTGTGTTTTTCCAAAAATTATTATAAGTGGATGGTTATTAGATCATTTTTCTCCCTCTCCTAGGTAGCATAATAATCATCGAGTAGGATGGGATTCCCTAAAGTTCATTATGGCCCAAGAATCTTCAGTCATTTTGTTTTGTGGTTGTTGGACTAGGTGTGTACATGGAAGATTATTTCCCAAGAATATTCGAGATGAGGTCTAGGTGTGTTCAGGGTTGGCAGTAGTTGTTCTAGACCAAGTGTCTTTGGCTGTGGTAGTGGTTGTTTTGTCTCATGAGTCTGTGGGTAGGAGGACTTTGGTTTTGGTGGGCCAGGTGTATGTAGGTGGGATGCACGATTGTGATGTCCCATAAGGTTGTTGTTGGGGCGGCAATGGGACTGTAGTGAGACATTTGGGGGAGTTCTGATACGTAGGTTGTCCAAAATTTCTAGTGGGAAAGCGGTACGAGGTACCCAAATATCGATGTGCTACTACTATTCCTTTACCTATCTTGCAATATTTGGTGAGTGTTCCTTAGTGAGGAGGGGGGGGAGTTTCCATTGCTAGGTGTTTTTGTTTACATCTATTTCTCACATGGCATTAGAACAACTCACCACTTGTGCATGAGATATTTTGGTCTCCCCTATTGAGTATACAGGTATACTCATCCTATTTATTTTTGAAGTATTTTTCAATTAACTGGAATGTGGATAGAGATCATACTGATTACTACTAGCTTGGGGTTGCAGGAGCTGTTCGGGCTTTGTGGATTCCACTATTATTAAACTCTTTGGTTCTTTAATATAGATTGTTATTGTATTTTTATGCACTTTAAAATGAACATGCATGTAGGAAACATATTATCTTGCTTCACTTTTACATTCATTTTTTGGAGCATTTTGAGATTTACAATATTTTCTACTGATATTTTTCTATAAAATGGGTAATTACATCCATATTGTGTGTTATTATATACCCTTTGTGATATTTTCCACAGCTATGAATATTTATCAAGGGACTTAGGGGTCATTATATCACCTTCAACTTAAAAAAGCAATGGTCTGGCAGTTATTTTCCCTTTCCTCACATGGTGAAGGTGAGTCATGACAAGAAAACAATTATATAACCTATTCAAACATGTAATAGAGAAAAAATAATATATATAAAACTATTATTATATTGGAAATAGGAATTTTCGTCTACTGAATATCATCACGTTTATTAAAATTTCCAATACCAGTTTCCCCAAGGCATGTCGATTATATTTCATAGAGGTTGATTATATAATAATTATATTTGATGTGTTTCTAAAATACCTTTTGATCCATTATTTCTCAATAAAATTAACACCCTCATGGATAATATAATATGTTTTACATTAATGTTTATTGGGTGTATATTTCACTATATTCTTTGAAAGTGTTTTCTTAGTAGAATGATATGTTTCACTATTTACCTCATGAATCTTGGATGAAAATTTCATTCATTTTATTTAATATACTCTTGATTATTTTTTCATAAGCATCATATTATAGAGAATAATGTTTAATACAATGGTCTTCCACCATTTTTCAATGTTTTTCATCTTTCATTTTGAGGTAATTATGGTTCTAAATGTACATGTCATACATTTTAAGAAGGTATTCCATTCCATCATTATATTCCTCTCCATGTTTATTGAAAATGATATTTTATTATTTTTTTATTCTCTCAACAAATAGAACATGTTATGATATTAACATATATTAACAATAGGTTTATTCACTTTCTTCTTCATCACTTTTTGAGAATAATGTTATCTCTTATCATTTTAAATAAATGTTATGAACAAGTAATGATTCCAATATTTTGGAAAAAAATTGTCAGTACAGTCAAATTCAATATTCCGACACAATATATTTTTTTTATGTTTAATTTAACATTATATTTTGTAATTTTAATTTATTATATTCATTAGATTTTATTCGTCGCTACTATCACTGTGGATTTTCAACAGATGAATATTCATATTCTCTAAAAATATTTTTAGTAATATTCCTAATGAAATGTATAATTACCCCACACATGAATAATTTCTGTGCTTATTTTTGTCAATATTTTCCCTTATCTTCTAGGATATATTTGGAGATAAGAGACAGGATTTTGTTGATTCATTATTCATATTTATTTTCTTGTGGACCACTGAGGACAATAATCTTTTGATCACCATATTGGATTATTTTCTTTCATGAAGATTCAAAACATATTTCTTCCATGATATTATTTATTAATATTATAGACTTAATCATAAAATATTCAATAAATAATTTATGTAATTAAACAAGAGAAAAACCATCTTTATCTTTTATGTAATGAAATTGTTTCTATATAACATTATGGAATTTTAGTTATAAGATTATTAGTAATGCTAGAATCTTAATACACATATCTAATTTATTTAATATTACTCAATTTTTATTTAACTCTAACGATATACTAATAAGTTCTCACATTATCATCTATTCTATTATATTTTTATGATAATTTACATATTTTTTTATTCAATTCGGATAAATTAATGTTTTACTTGAAAATAATTTTTAATTTTTTAAATGATTTCATATCATTCTTGAAAACCATGAACAACATAATAAAATTTTATGATACATTAGAATAGAGTTTTTCTCTTCCCCACAATTGTAAATATTAGGTTGTACATGAATTTAATAGAAGAATATTTCTCAATGGGTGGAAACCCAGGTGTTAATAAATAAATTAACTCTAGGAAATGTTATACAGGATAGGGTATCCTTATAATTTTATAAATGCGATATTTTATACATTAATAGTATACATAATTATAACATCTAATCAATTCATATTATTTATTAAAAAATTACATAAGGAAAATCTATTTCATTCAAAATTATTTTATTTATGATCATAAGAACCACTAGGAAGTATGGGTTTAATCACTGGTGATCTATATGTTATTAATCTCTCTTAAAATTAAACCCCTAAATCTTTTTAGAGAATTTATCCATATAAAATTTATATAGAAATATCAAACGTAATAAAAGATATTAAATTAATACATGGAACAATATATTTACAAGGATCAACCTCATCGTGGGGGATTAAAAACATTCCATGTTGACTTCCATTTGTCCAAGGAAATATAAAATGATTTATATTGAATAAAATTGTGCAGACTCCCAGTAATCTCCTTTTATGTCTTGAAAAGAAATTAATACTGATATCACTTGTTATTATGCTATTTTAATATTACATTGAAAATAATATTATGATAATATTTTTTAAACAAATCATGATTCATGTATTTCATGTGTGACACTGATTACACATCATGAATAAAAAATACATTTTGATTTGAATTGTGAATTTTAGAATGGTGAAACTAATTCTAAATTATAATATATAATTATCATTACAATTTTTACTTTTATTTGTGTTATAATACATAAATAAATTTAAATTTCAAGATATTTAAGTTTTCAAAAATAATTTTTATTATTTGGGATCTCCCATTAGAAGTTTTATCAAAAAAAGAATGAATATATTATTTTTGACATTTAGACAACTATTGATCAACTTATTCACCATTTAATTTGAATTATTCATCATAATATTTTATTATATAATTTTAAATATTATTAAATCATATAAAAATAAAAAATTATTAAATCCATGAAACATATGATTTACTTTTGTTAAACTATATGCAAATTTAAGTTAACAATACAATTTATCATGTTATAAATACAATGTTTTATATTTCTATTTTATATGCGATTTGACCTTATAATGTTGTATGGAAAACTTATTATATCTAGAAGACCATATTTATTGACCATAGAATTATATTTAGGATTGATAAATCATACTTATAAATATAAAACCATCATTAAGAATTGGTGCATGATCCTTAATGACTAAGGCACCATCCATAAAAAGTCACCTTTTTTTCAAATATTAAATATCTTGTAAAAAATGATCTTTACCTCGTCAAAATTTCATTATGATGTATGGGGTATGTTGAAGATATTTTAAATTTTTAGTTCATAAAATTGGTTATCGATCCTTAATAAATAATATTGAAATATCCATTTTTTTCACAAAATAAAAAATTCTATATCTCTTCCTAGAATCACTAAAGATCATCAAATCATCTGAGTGATACTCTCATCATATCAGAAACATTCATAATAGTTTCCAAAACAAAATAATAGCCTCTAGTGTTTGTAAAATTTTTTTAACAAAAATATAGTCATTAAATAATTTCATAATGATCATTAATATAATAATTTCTATTTTATTTAAATATAATAAAAATTTACATTTTCATGAAAAAATATTAGTATTCAAAACAAATTATAGAAAAATCACCAAACCAAATCAATATCGGAATGTGATGTGTTCAAACAGTAATCTAAAAAATGGTAATGTTTTTATTTAACTAAATCACTTGATGGTATGAATATATTTTATGTGACATAGATATTCCTCCTCAAATTTTATGATATCACAATAATTATTCAACCTTATATAAAAAAATAATATATTAGGAATAAAAATAGATGAGGAAAGATGTTCAAACAATCCCTCAATGAAAAACTATTTTTAAAGTGTTGTAAAATATTCAAAACACCATTAACACCGTGATGTAAATACTTTTAGGTGTTTTCTTCCACACATACTCATGAAAGAGGAGAAGTATGTTTTGAATCTTTCAAACTAAAATTAGAATAACATTCTCTTTGAATTTCAACCAAATAAATTTGTTTGTTATAATCATTAGTGAGAATATATTAATATTTCAAATCACCAGTGTCCACTCCCTCTTTAATGAATGATTTATAATATTTTTTATATTCAATATGATGTATTTTTATTGGTCTTATTTTTGGTCAATTTCACTCATATTATCATAAAAAAATCCCAAGGTCAACTTATTTATAACATTGAAATATTCCACCTTTAGAGTCATGTAATGTATATGTTTACAATCACCTATATTTGATATATAATTTTCTATCACTACATATAGGGGAACACAATTTTCTTTCTTATTATTCCAATATCAAAAAATATCATTTATAAATAATTATCTACTAAATGTTTAATTTTATTCATTATAATATCAAAATTAGTCAGTATTTATATATCCTATGAAGTTTAAGTCCTTTATATTTCTATACCATAGGAGACAAGTCCAACTACCTTTGGCATATCTCCCATTATTTATATTTTTCAATATGATAATCATTAGGACCACTATGAAATAATTGAAAACTTTTCTATACACACATAATATTTGTTCTTAAAGTTTTATGATAATTTATAATTCCATTGATTTGTCTGATATCCTTATGTTTTCCATTTCATCATGATTTATCATTATCAACTATGTTAAAACTGAAATGTGTTTATATATTTCATTAAAATATTAAATTCCAAGTTTATCAAACTTTTGACCAGAATATTTCACCTAGTATAAGATGATATAATTATTTTTCCATATAATATAAAATCCCATAATGTTGTTTTTCACTCACAAATATTGTCATCATAAAATTATTCCTCATAATCATTGAAAATAATTCATATATATATTCCTTTTTTAATGAAAATATTATCATCAACACAATAATTCTCAAAAGAGTCCAAATTGATGGGTAAATTACATTCATTATTATTACTACATTACTTTTAAATAGATCAATCAATCTCTGGAATCAATACAATAAGAAGTACAAGGAATAATAAATGCAATTTACAATATATATATTGTTATTTAGATAAGACACAATACTACAATTATTTTAAATAATAAACACTTTGGATTTTCAATGAATAAATAATCTTCAATATCGACAAAAATAAAACTCTGTTTTTCATCCACATGATTAACCATTTAATTAAAATATTCTACCACTAATATAAAATTTATAATTGTATTTTTCAGTATCTCTGGTAAAATTTTCTTTCAATAGTCCACACCTTCCATTTTTATGATGCTTTTACAAACTACTCTATCATTAGTTCAATTAATTACAATTTTCATTTTCATTTTATTTATAAATGCCGACTTGGTGCCAATTATTTTATAGTTTCAGGCCTTAGAAATATATTCCATGTATAATTTATCACAATATTAATTAGATAATAATTTTTTGAGTTTTTTAATTACACATTATATGATTCTAATATAATAAATTGTGTAGAATTATTATACTTGTGAGCAGTCTAATTTTTATTCTATAATCTAATTATTTTTAAAAATATTCCATTTTTTTTCTAATGTTTTTTTAAAAATCAATAATTCTATTAAAAATTCTATTAAAAATATCAATTTATTGAATCATTATATTCTCTAATAGTTTTGTCAAAATTAACTCCTATAGAATTCTATTCATTTTATGATTCTACATTATAAAATTTTAACATATATTATTCCTCCATACAAAATATTCTTAATACATTGATAAATTTTTATTTTGTTATATCACCAATTTTCAATAATTATCACATATATCAAATCAATTTTTTAAATAAATTCATTCCATATTATATATAAACATTTTGATGTGAAAAATATCCCACTAATTACCCTTCAGCGTATTTTTTATGATACTAAACTAGATTACTGTTTCTAATGTTCATTAAAGAAGGGATTCAAGAAGACATAAAATAAATCACAATTGGATTAGATTTGTACAAATTTATAATTTTTCAAATGTCTACATAATATCCATATGCACTAGTTTTGAGTATTAATTTAATTACAGATAGCTACTCTCTAGGTTTTGTTTTTAATTTTAATTCCAAAAGAATATTTTTTCATCTCTAAAAAACATTTATATATTTTATTAATACAATATAATTATTTTAATGATTACATGGATTACTATAATATATCATTAAAATATAGTATTTATGAGAGATTGAATAATATTTACATGTTCATTCCAATCCATTATTTGATATTATAGATTTAAGGTAATATTATATAGTGACCTGCCCTTAAAAAAAATTTATTGAGTTACTATAAATAATATTCATTATATCACATTGAGGATTTTTTTTATATTTTTCTCAAATGATTACATTACACATATATAAAAAACCATAAAATATAAAGTTGATGATTCCAATTAATATGAAAATAATTTAAAATATAAATATCTGAAAATTAAAAAAAATTATTTTCATAGAAAATATCCATGAAATTCAACTTGACCTCTACAATTCCAATACCAATCACTAAAATCTTTCAACAAAATTTTGACAACATATGATGGGATTAAAATCCCTAAAAGATATATTTATACAAATGGAACTAGTAGATAAATAAAAACATGAAATCATATATAAAATTTATCATGGTCTTCAAAAATTAAATTAGCACATAAAAACCACATAAATAAAATCATAAATCCCATATAAATAATTTAATAATTATTTAGTTGAATTAGAAAATAATATTCCTAAAACCTTTAAAACACCTTAAAATTTTAATAACCATACAGATGAAATCAAATATTATCATTACCTAATACATTGGAGTGATATAATGGCACACATAACACAATCTAGGAAACACTATTTTGTATCCTATAATGGGATCACTTGAATCTATCTATGACGCCCTATCATGTATCTTGTAATGGGGCCACCGATTACTATATGGGCCACCCCATAGAGTAAGCTATAATGGGATCACCATATTCTATCTAAGACACCACCATTTTTTAAGTTCTTATAGGATCACTTGATGTTATCTAGTATGCCACATCGTGTATAATATAATGGGATCAACATGAGATATCTAGTTGGCACCATCATGTAAAAGTAATGGGCTCACCCACTGCTATCTGGGCCACCCCCTCATGTATGTTTTAAGAGTCTCACCCAACTCTATATTGGTCTCCCCATCATGTAAATATTAGTTTCCTATTCATGAATGAAACACTATCATTAGAAAACTCTATAAAAACAATTTTAAACTCATTTAAGACACTTTATGATAAAAATATCATTTCATTATAAAACCCCATTTATAATACCATAAAATATTTTCCTTTAAAATCTAATTTTTAATACCAAAATTCCCAAAATAGAGAAATATGACATTTTATTTAAGAATAGAAATTCTTTTAAAGGAATATAGACATTAAATAATATTCCAGATAGTAGAAAATTCATTTACATTTTTTATTTTATAATTAAACATTCCTTTTGTAAATTTTGAAATTGTTCATTATAAAACACATATAAATATTTCTTTTTAAAAAAAATGAATGAAAATCAAATATTAAATAAAGTTAATTTATAATCCTTTAATATCTATATAAATAAACATAAAAATAGTATTAGTAATATTTAAATAGAGGAAAATATTTTCTAATTAAATCATTAATAAATTAATGTTACGAAATTTTTAAATTGAAGTGTCACATACCACATTAAGGAATTTGAATCATAATTCCAATGAATAAAAAATTGATAAAAACATTAAATAACATGATACTAATCATATTAATGATATGATAAGTAAAAGTCATTGTACATACATATCAAAGAAAAAAGTGGGTGTATATAATCAAAATATAAAACAATAAAAAGAGATTGTGACGAAGTCCCTTACCCTAATTCTGACTTGTCATGCATGTCTTTATCAACTTATTTTTCATGTAATTACTTTTTGTTTCCACCATTGTACTTAATCTTATGACTTTCATCCCAACATGACTATTATAAGATGAGAGGTTTGATGTTGGGAGATTATTTGGGTAGGTAATGGTTGACTGAAAATGGATTGAGTGGTGTGAATAAGTGAAGTGGGTTGACTTCCCATTTATAGAGTAAGAGGAGTTGTATTATTGAATATAAAAAGGTAAACAATATTGGGAGGTCTCCATGACATCGTGGGCATAACAAATTTACAACTAACAGAGTGGATTTAATTAATTGTCGATCTATACAAACACCCTACAAATAATGTTTTTTATCATTTTATTCTTAGTCTTTTAGTTTAATCAATTATATATATATGGTTTGACTATGGTATATTGATTATTTTTATTTACCTAGGTAATTTATTTAGTTAGAAAATAATTTACATTATATTTATTAGATAATTTACACATAATTACTCTAAAAATTAAATATAATAAAATAAATAAAAATCCTATATGTGTTTAAGTTAATTTTAATACAAATTCATGTCACGTGAAAACACTATTTTAACAATAATCAAGTAAATTATTTTTAACTATTTTCTTTAATTCTTATCTTCAATAAGTAATTTGAACCTCTAAAACTAATAATTTTATACTGATTTAAAATAAAAATACATTTTTTTTAAAATTCAGTTCACAGTATTGGAATAAATAAATTTTAATCTAAACATGGAGATGTGGAGAGAAAGAATGTTTTTATAGTGAAAATGTCCAATGTTTTACTATGTTTCTATATATAAATTCATTATAAAAAAGATTAAAATGAACTAAATTAGAATAATATATGTATAAATGATATATTGTGACTATGAAACCAATATATTATTTAATTTATCAATATAAATTATTTATAATTAATAGATTATTTCATTTGAAATTCATCATTTTTCATTATTCCTAAAAATGATAAAATTCCTTGAAAAATACCAAACATCAACCCTTTAATAATTTTTACATTCATCTCTTAAAAGTGATGTTTATTTATTTATATAATGTTTTGTAAGGTGTTAATTTTTTTAAAACTATTCTACAATTAAAAGGTGGTAAAACATACTTTTAGAAAAATATAGATTTTTATGCTTAAAAATTGATTTATTATTATCTTATTCCCAAAATATATATTCGATGAATATAATTTTTTAATAAATGTGTTTATATATAATATATTTATTGTTATTATTATTGAAAAATAAAATTTAAAGGGGATATGTAACATCTTTTCCCATGTAGACCCAAAACCAGAGCTCTGAGGTAGGTTGTTAGATGACCTGAAGTTGGCCTCCCCAAATGACAGAGGCTTCCAAATATAAGTGCATGTTTAATGGGAACAATTGATCACTATACCAACATATCCCTATGAATACACAACATATGGGACATCAATAGATGTGATAAACAATATATGTAAAAATGTAACGCTTGCAATAATGACTGATAAGTAACCAAGTACACACTCAATAATAGAAAATAGTGGATAATATATATGCCAAGTGGTCATACAATGCAACAAAAGACCAAACTAGAAAATGATTATAAGCCCCAATTCGATTCCCAACTAGGTCCTAAAATCCATCTTCCAACCCATTATCAGATGAAAAACCAAATGATAGGTCGATGTCCAGATCCTATTCCCAAATTAAGGATAATCTACCTGAGTAACCATTATCCATGTTTTTTTAATCCGGGTGTGAGTACAACTCAATATCCCCCCAGCAACGGTGTCTAAAGAAATGAAATTTCTATACATATGTGTATCTAGGTTTCAAATTCAATATATAATATGGTAACGAGGATAAATGTTATATAATAATTTATTATTAATCTACCCGTTCTGTTATCTGGAGTCGTCCAATCAACAAACATACTCAGGTCACACTAGGAGTGTAATACAAGGCATAATGGATGACACAAACCTATAACCAAAATGGAAATAACCAATCACAACTCATTTAATTCCCATTTTTTATTCTAATAATTTAATCCATTGTGTCATTATAGTCCTTTAATAATTTATTTTATCTTCATTTCTAAATACATCTTCATCTCATGTTATATAGTCCAATGTCGACATTTTGGACCTAGAATGCCATGTACTGTACCCCATGGGTAATTAAAGCATATTTTCTTGCCCCAAAACTCATTTATCACTATGGGATATTTGTGCCTCATTACATGACCCATAATCATAAATTGGTCAATCAAATTTGGGCTTTAGAAGCATCATTCCATTTCCCACACATGTATATCACAAAATCACATATATCCATTCATATCTCAATTTCATAAATATAAAGGTTAATAATCCATGAACATATTTTCAAAAATAATCATCATGTTTTACCAAATCTATTATTAAATAAAAATTAGTTCATGAAATTATTTTCATTGATTAATTTAACCAATTCACCATTAAACCATTTATCACACTTTAATCATATACCACATTAACCAAATTTGGAAAATCCAATAATATTGTAATCTACATTTTCAACTAACTCGTAGTCACATTAATTGAAAAATTACAGAATCCAATTATCCCATTGATTATTAAATCACATTATCACATTAATCAATTTTAAAATTAATTAATCCAACTCAAAAAATTTCAATTTCCCCAATTTGACCCAAATCATTATTACATGCAAATAAAATTAAACTGATTTAGTCATCAATTCAATTTCCCGTTCATGGGAGATGAAATTTAATAATTACATTAATTTAATTAATCCAAGACTAAGATATTTTTATTTAATACCACCAATCTCAAGTTCAATAAAGGATTCTCACCATCAAAAATACCCAATTGAAACAATATAACTTGATCTTGATGAAGAGTGAGATCTATATACGAAAAATATATTCTCGATCCAATTAATCATGATATATAAAAATTAGTTGTAGATTAATCATAAATATAGGAAAATAATACCCTTCTTATTTAGATAGAGAGACAGTAGTTAGAGAAACCTAATAGAAAAGAAACCACACACCCAGAGGGGTGTATATCAAAAAAATATCCTTTGATTTATTAAAAATTGTGTTAAAGTGTCTTAAAAATTTATGTCTATGACTAAAAAATGTGAATAATTATATAGTGTTATGTGTGGTTTACTTTGGGTGATGTCTAAGGGGGTTAGGAATTTAAAACCGATTTTCAGAATAATTAAATGTGCATGCATGGTTTGATTGGAAGGGTCACATATCTTTCTATACCATGTGCCCAAATAGTGTTCCTCATCTCGTGGGGTTGGGGGTTCGTATTTACACCTAAAATTGTGCGAGGATTTAAAATTTTTTCACCATCCATGAAATAACCCTATTTTTGGGTTTTCATGCTTTTGGGGGGTAGGCTGCACAGTTTGGGGAAATCTTATACCAACTGTGCACAACACAGAACCCCTTAAAATTGCTCAGGACTCCTCCCAAATGCACCTAATATAAGAACCAAAAAAGATATAATTAAAAAAAGAAAATGTTTACCTATAAAAATAATGAAAAATCTCTAAAATAGGTTGGGATCTTATAGATATCATCAACAATCTTCTTGTATCTATAAGTGGATACATTTTCTATGAAACTAAAAACAATTTATCATTTCAAAATCATATGATGGTTTTGAAAAATAAGAAAATCATATAATAAATGAAATATTAGATATATATGATATTATATAATTTTATATAAATTTAATTCCATTATTAATTCCAATAAATGCCTTCTTTTATAGTGTTTTCACTGTATGAAATAAAAAATATGATGATTATATCATGATTCTTAATGAATGAAAATTGAGATTGAAGAACCCAAAATCTAAATGGTTAATAGATAAATAATAACCTCATGAAGAGAAGAAATAATATTTATATTCTAATACTAAGAATAATGTAATTTAATGATATATAGTCTTATGAAGTCACAATACATACACCGTAAAATCAAAATTAGGTGCGTAATGAAAAACATTTCTCAATGAGAGGAATTTTAGAGGGAAGTCCCATAAATATTATAACAATTACCACAATATATAATTCATCTCTAATATAATGGATATATATATATAAAACTTTTTAACATTGATCAAATCATTATTCTTATAATACCATTCATAAATAATCATTCAATATTCAAATTCTTCTTTTTTGTACAACAACATATTTAATTATGATTGTTTTAACTAATTTAATTATATATGTTTTTATGATAATTAATATAAAAAATATATAAATACTAAATCATTTATGCGAATTCTAGGTATAATTTATAATAATTTATTATAATTACCTTCCTTGTTGTTTTATGCATTATCATTTAATATGAATATTATAAGAAGCATATGTGAGTTACTTTTTTTTTGGAAAAAAGGTTGTTTATTAAATTGATTAATTAGATATTGATATAATATATCTAGAACCAAATAAAAATTATTAATTAATCCAATAATTCATATTATACAATAAAAATATTTTTTTAATAGTCTTTCTTAGAATAAATTTAATTATATTTTTCAGCTTGGTGGTTATAATGTTGTAATAATTAAAATTCAATGATTAAATGAATGATACAATGTGTTTTTCGATTGAAATATTATTATTGATGTCGAATAATGGCCATGATTAGTGTTTATTAGTGTGATATATCATTATTTTAATGCCGAATCATTAAATTTAATCGACACCAAATCATTACACAATTTTGAATAAATTATTACCCTCTTAGTACACTTTATATGAGTGATTATGTATCAAATGATTTTTTATTGGTTTAATAATTGAATATTTTTTTATTATTATAATACTAAATACATAATTATAACATTGAAGGAATATATATACTTTCAAAAAAACATTATATAAATCCATGTATGGAAGTGAATGAAAAAAGAAACATTTTACGTAGTGGAGGTTGTAGATTTCACATCGCACAAACAAATGTTTTTTTATTAACGGTTTCTGTAATTAATAAATAATGAACAGACCATTTATATAATAAATTTTGATTATATAAACTAAAATAATGCCACTATTTTAGTTTATTTATAATTATATTTAACAAATAAATATTTTAAAAAAACTATGTAGTTGATAATACAGATTTCGAAGATAGGAATTATCCATGGAACTCGCCTTAAATTTAATGGGTATGAGATGATTATTTTTTATGAGCAGATTTGGTTTAGGGGATAGTGTTATTGGGAGGTAAAAGGGTTGAGAATTAATAATTAATTCTTTAATGATGTGTAGTGTGAAGTACTGAAGGTGGTACTTATAATTTATTGAATGAATAGTTAGTTATTTGGAGTAAATATTAAATTTTCAAAAATTTTATAATAATATTAATGTTTACAACTCCAAAAAATGTACACAAAATTTGTGAAAAATAATTTTTTGCTGGAACACACCTCAGAATCATATTTTTTAGACATATATTAATTATTTAGTGGTAGTTTTTACAATTAACATTACCCCTAATTTACTTTTATCAGGGTAATTCAATTCTATCCATATTAATTTATTTTAATGGTTAAGATTTAGATTTAGATATTATGTAATTAAATACATATAATTTTAAATATGAAAGTTTTTTTCTCTACTTTTTTATTATTTGAAATTTGTATTTTAAAAGAAATATAAATAATAACAAAGCACATTTTTTTAAATAAATAATGTTTTTATGATTACAATTAAAATATAATATATACTTATTTTATATACTAAAAATAATCACCAAAATTTATTCTTATAAAATAAATAAATGATATAAAGAATTTATTATATGGAATGACCAATGGTCAGGTGAAATTGCCCACTAGAATCTATATATACGAGAACATATTTTGAATCGAGGAATCCATCGTGGTAGATTTATGATTCATGTTGATAAATAGGCACTTCCATTGGAAAGATTTGATTTAGTAATGGTAAAATACAAGTTCAATTTCCTTTGTGTGACTAGGAATTCATTCCAATCAATGTAATGAGATTTCAATATAATGGGTTAAGAGATGAAGGGGGTGTGGCATGTCCTTGTAGGGTATTGTGTGTGTTCCTTGTATGCATTTTATTTAACATATTGTACCATTTATGTTATGTGTTTGTAAAGGTAATATGATTCAAAATCTACATAAAAATACTTGAATTAATTAAAATAACAAAAAATAATTTTATTGTTATATGAAAATTAATTTTTTTTATAAACATGTTTGTTATATGTTTTATATGTTGAAGGAAAATTGTAAAATGTATAATGATAGTTAATGAATTCATATTTTATTACCTATAAAACATACAAACATTTAATTCATTACATTATAATGGTAATATTATAAAATTCATAATTTTCATTATAACTGTAATTTTTTACTTAAAACCAACTTTTTAGAAAAATAAACCTAATTCATAATATTGTAATATAGTTATTATTAATATAAAATTTATGTTAGTTTATTAAATTTAAATTATTAAATAAATATAATAGATAATGTAATGAATAAATTATCATTAAAGGGATCATTTTGTGATTGTACATGATATGGTGTTTAACTTCTATAATAGGTTATCATGTATTACAATATGTTTAAAAAATCATTCCATGGAAGATACCATGTTTAGATAAGTATGGACAACACATTTTAGTGAATAATTAATTCGTATTCATTTTATTTGATAACATAGTCATTATATATATTGATCAATGAATGTGTATACATTATGAATGAAAAGTAAATTCTCAATGAAGGGAATACATAATGGTAAATATTCACACACTTTTTTACATGTTTCACCTTGGCATCCAAAAGGACCACGATCAATTCCATGTAGGGAAAAAATTCCCGAGGATTGTAGCAGGGCACTGTAGTATTATTGTAGTAGCAGTAGAAATGTCGCAGCGATGACACTGTAGCGGTGGATGTACTGTAATGGGAACGTTGCAGTAGAGGTGGTTGTCCACATGTACAAATGAGCTGTATTATTGGTTTCCAATGGTTGGAAGGGTAAGAAGTTATATAGAAACCCCAAATCCAGTAACCCCAAATCATCATCAACATTATAAAATTATAATAGAGACAAAGATTCAAATACAGAATGACTGATCAGTTTAGTAGTATGGGAGAGCCTTATACATACATGATAGATATTTTATATAAGTAAAAAATTATAAATCCTAATAATTAAAATCATTCTGCCTCTATGAAATAATTAAAATAATTATTATTCTTATACTAGAGATATGTGAACAATAAATGTGAGCTAAAATAATCTATGAGGGTTACAAATAAAAGATGTTATCATGAATAAATATAGCATAATAAAAATTAAAATGTAAATAACTATAAAACACATTTTATTTAATCAATATGTTGATATTTAAGTACATTGATGGATAATATAAATATAATAATCTAATCATTGTTATAAAATAATTTATAATGATGGAAATATTTTAATAATGAAATTTATGATCTTAGACATAATGATATTTATACTATAAAGACCTAGTTCCAATATAGTTTAAAACTATCCGTAAAGTCCAAATAAATTTATCCAACTAATTTTTCTAATAAAACATGTCGATCCTTTAATATTATATATAATTTAAAGGACCAATAGTCACTACATTTCCAAAAAATTATGTAAATATAAAATGATCATTTTAATTTATGAAAAAATATACCTTTTAAATAAATATTTCTATTCATTAATGAATATGAATTTATTAATATTTCTCTTTTTTAATACAAATAACACCCATATTAAAACCCCATATGTTAAAATGATATATTTCTTGGGAAATAACTATAAAAATGATATATGGAGAAAAGATATTAAGGATAAAATTTATATCCAATTGAAAAAGATAAAATGATTGTAATTTTTTATTGAGAAAATTAACAATTGCAAAATTAGTAAAAAGATGAGAGGTGACCATATTTTTCATCAGGAATATAGGTTTTGAAAAAAAATCATGTATTTTAGTTTAATAAAAGTAATTGAGGTAAAAGAAATTAAAATATGACTAAATTAAATATTTTTTTTAAAAAAACATTGAAAATGCGAAGAATAATATAAAATTCTATATAGAATTACGGTGTTGGGGAAATAATATATTACCAAAATGGTAAACCAAAATCCTCTGAATTTTTATAAATAATGTAAAAAAACCTTTAAAAATATTAGGAATATTCCATTCAACACATTATTGAAATTCATGTCTACATAAAATTGTACTAATAAATCAATTAATAAAATAGATGGTAATTTTTAAAATAATTTAGAAAAATATGTTTGAGGAATAAAAACATATCCGATTCAAGGAGAAATAAAATTGTTGTTTTATTTTCAAATTTTCATTTATTTACAGATTTACAAAACAAATAAATGGTTGGAAAAAATATAAAAACCATAAATATCTATTGTGAAAAAATAGTTTGATATTATAGAGGATAACTGAAAAAATTCTTTTGATAAAAATAAATTCATTTCTAAAAGTTAGTTAGACAATTAAATAAATTTATTCATATTTTGTAAAACTTATATTGTAACCCCTTGATTTAATTAACTTGTAATTTAACCATTAAAATTTTAAAATTAGTTATTCATGTTAAATAAATCAATATTGTTTTATATATAACACATAATAGTGAATTTGTGAATACTAACAATTTTTCCCTAAATCAATGGAAATGTAGATGAAATCTATTACCTTAAACTTCTTTTTAGCTGATCATGATTTGAAATACTTTATAATTGTTTTATTAATATTATTAATAAATAATAGAACTATATTTCTAATTACTATTATCATATATTATCATATTTTAACATATTCTTACCAGTTCCATAATAATATTCTATTATTAACAGTGTTTCAGGTGTTAATTACTACATTCCTTAATTTATGTTTTTTTGTTGATGTCATAGTAAATGTTGATATGATATTGATCAACAATATAACGAAACATATTTATGTCATAAAAATCCCATGTATTCATTAAAAATATTTTTTTATTAATTTTTAAATTTTGGACGTAGAAAAGGAATCACATCACTTCACAGAGATGGTAGGTCATACATGTCCATAAGGGATGATATTATTCTCTTAATGTTTGAAAAATATAGGCATTGAATATTAAATTTATATTCCCAAATTATTATCATGCCATATTTATCATATATATTAATTATTTACATAATCCTATCTATCCATTTGAGTTAATGATAGAAAACATGAAACAACAATTCTGGTGTCGGTAGACTATAGTACACACAAGTGATGACATTGTATCTCATTTGATGGAGATGGATAGGGATAAAAAATATTTCATAATCATAATTAATTTTTTATATAATATTTTTATTATATTAGAATTATAAAAGATCATAATATCCAAGAACCAGTAATCCAACTCTTGATGATGATATAATAAAAATTAAATTTCAAGATTTTATACCAATAAAGGTCAACATGTTTATTGATACAAACCTCACAATATTAAAATATAAATTTGGATGACATATATCCTCAAGAATATTTTTTAATTTTTTAAATAATTAGTAAGTATTCATTCATAAATAATATAAATGTATCAAATGGACAATTTCTCTAAATTAACACACATTTTCTTAATTATCTTTAATTCACTATCATTATCAAAATGACATAACTTCTAAAAAAAATTAATTAAATTTACTTATTGATAACATAGTTAAGTGGATACATAAGATGTTTGTAATCAAATTATTAGTAATGTTTTACGTAATCATTAATAATTAAATGTAATCAATGAGTATACAAATAGTATAAAGTTATAAGGACATAAGCATAGTGAATGAGAAAATTATAAATGAACTCATACCCATAAATACCTAATTCATAAATCTTATGACATGGAATATGGAATTAAAAAATTAATGTGTAAAAAAATCAGTCATTATCATACATGTAATATTAATATTGATCAAATTAAACATTAATAAACCCAAGGAATGTATAGATAAAATGTATGAGTATCCTGAAACAACATCTTCATATAACACTTAAATATCATATAACACTAACATATACCATATTTAACCATTAAAAATATAATAAACAAATGGTCAACTTAAAAAATAAATATATGGGGAACATAATCATTCACTAATGCATTAGAACAAAATTTGGGTACACACATCATTCATGATATATCAAGATCAACGAAAAATATTTGGGTGGACCCTTAGGATAATAAATGTACAAGAACTATAAATTGGATAAGGTAAATAGAGATTGTATTTAAACATAAAACTCATAAAAAATTATACATTTACTAAGGAGATTAACTAGTGTGAAAAAATCGAGAACTATAAAAATATCATTGAAAAATGATTAATTGATAGAAGTGAAATGGGTACTATAACAGTGTCATTAATTCATTATTAACCTATGTTAAGGAATTGAGTTCTATATAAATATATTTGAAAAAATATTAATCTAACCACATACTAAATAGGGATGTTCTCAACACAAAATGTAACCATTAGAGAATAAGTAACAACAAGGGTTTTTAATGTTTATGAATATAAATGTCATTGAATTATCATTAGATAAATTTTTAAGAAAATATAATATTCATTATTCAAGAATATGGTGGATATAACTTTCCTCTAAAAACATTAGAAACATATAATGTAATCATTAAAAACCATTTGAAAAATATCTTGAAAAAATTAACCTTTCTAGTTTGAAAAACACGTTTTAAAACCTAAATCCTTTTGAAAATAATTTTCTAAACAAATAAAGAACAAATTTAATATTAATTAAATATGAATGATGAATTTTATATTTATGCCTTATATTTAAAAATAAATATTCCTGCCATTTTTTAGGAAAAATAAACATGAATATTATTTAGAAGATGGCATGAATATTCTAATAATTCTTTCTTTAAAATGAAAATCATATGACAAATTTACTTTCATAAATCATTTTACCAATAGAAAACACATTTTTGAAATCATTTTCTCAAAAAAATTGTATTGTAAAGAAAACTGGTTTCGGCCCATGAGAGAAATAATGAATATATATATATATAACAAATTCTTAGTAATTTTAAGTAATAATTAGTGATAAAATTGTATTTTTATTTGAAATTATCATGAATAACTATAGGATAAGGAAAATCCTGAGAATCCTCAAGAGATTTTTCATATGATGTCAACACTGGAGATTTAATCATAGAAAATCACGATTAATGAGGTGATTGGGAAATAAATATATAACCACTTTGATAACGATAAATAATAGGGACCGTAAAATGATGACATTAAATTTAACATAAACGCCCGTGATAATAAATAAATTCATGATATTATATGCCAATGGGGATGTATATAAACCGCATCAAATATATTAATTTAACAATATTACATAAGTCTAATAATGAAAATTAAGTCTAAGATTCCATAAAAATATTATTTCATTGATTTGGGGATTAATGAATAAATTTATTATCAATATAAAATTTAAATACACATAATTGTTTTTAATTAAAACATTAAGTAATAAATCTTATTTACATAGGTTATATTTTTATGACATAATCAATATAGTTTATGTTTAAACCAATGAATAAAAATTGATTTATAAAATCCTTAACCTCATGATTATTTTTTAACATGTTTTATCATCGTGTATAATTGTTTAAAACATGTTATTATTTTTTTATAGAATAATATTAATTTTTAAAATATTATATATGTTCATTTTATAAAATAATTATTTCCTATTCATTTATAATCTTTTGTTATTTTCAATGATTAGGTTGTTAATTTCGTTGTTTTATAATTCATTCTTTTTTATGAATGAATTTAATTCTTGTTAATATAGTTCTATATACAATATAAACACAATAATGAAATAATTATAATATTTATAGATTTATTGTCCCTTTGAGACAATTTATGAAATATGATTTTTAAAAATTAAGTATATCATGATTATTGATAGTGTAGGTTGTACGTATGAATGAGTAACATTTCTAATTTTCAATGATCAAAATAGAAATAAGGATTGTAATATTTTATCCATCCAAATTGATCATAATATCATAAAAAATATTATTTCATTTAATATACTTATATATATTATCTAGGTGATCTGGTTATGAAAATATAGGGTTACATCGCTACACAAAATGTGTGTTACATTCATAGAAGAACATCATCATAATGTTTTTGTGAGTGAAAAGGTAAGAAATAAAATGATATATTATCCATTCATAATGATAAATATATAATAAATATGTATAACTATATTAAAAGGAATATTAATAATTATATTAATCGTACTAAATATATATTGATATATAATTTATACATTTCATTTAAATCATCTCTTAGTTTGTTTAAGATTTATTAATTAAAATTGAGCAACAATATGCATTTAAAAACAGTTTTCACAAAAATCATTTTTTATAACAATTATAATAAAATAAAATATTATTATGATTAAAAAGAAATTAATCTGATAAAATATAAGAAATATAAAAATATTTTAGCCTATATATTATTAAATAGATAATGTTACTTTTAAATTAATTAATTTAATGAAAATAAATGACAATTTAAAAAAATTGATATTTTCACTATTCACTGAAAAAAATATTTGTTAAATTTCCAAAAACAATTCGACAAATTTAAATTCGGATATTAAAATTTCAAAAATGATGTTAATTTTATCAAATATAGTATCCAATATTTTGATTTATTAAATATTATCTTTTTTAATGAATTGTATTAAATTTCATTTATGAAGAAAAAATATTTTCACAAAATAAAATTACATTAATAAAAATTGATTGTTTTTTACTAAAGTTTATAACTAATTCATATTGATTAGGAAATATTTATATATTTGTTCTAAATTAGTTAATACTATTGAAACCATCCAATTTAATAACTTTATCACAAATATATATATATATTGTGGGCCATTTAATCACATTATTTTAGGTTGAATACAATATCAATCATACAAATATTGGGGTTTTATGTACTGAATGATATTAAGGTTTTTAAATTTATTTAAAAATAGATATATTTTAATATCTCAAAGATATAAATTCTCATCTATGTTCTGTGTTTCATATATATTTATTTGATATAAAATAATCTTATTCTTTTAAAATGTCAGGTGTATAAAATCCTCCACACATTAAAAAATTTCATCCAAAAAATGTGAAATATATTTCAATAATAAAGAGTTGGATATTTGAAAATTATTGTTATATAAACCCACATCATTAAAAGGGTTAATAAAACTCATTCTAGATAAATATTAAAGGGATGTACGAGGGTTGTATTGAATAACACTTATTTGGGTTCCAAATAGTAGAACATTGATGGGAAGTATTTATTTTGGTATGGAAGAAAAGATTACTTAATTATAGAGAGTTATTTAGTTAATTTATAAAAATGAATGGAGTGATTAGATGGATATTAATGTCCTAAAAACCATAAATATATGATGGTTTAAAACACCAACTGATTCAATATAAATAAATGTAATATTCTAGAATTGTTGTTTCAAGATCCATTCCCTAATGTTTAAGAATTACATTACCATAGAGACTAAGAGAATATGGAAATATTCTTACTTGATTTTTAAAATATCATCATTTTTATTTACACAATAGAGTAATTTTTTCCACTAAATGATGAGTATTCCTGATTAATTTCTCATTCCTAAAGCACTGAAATCAACTTTTGAAGACATAATAATCATAAAATGGAGAATCATGTTATTCCACCTACCATTATATACTAACCAAAACCAATATGTTTAGAAAATTTATAGATAATAAAAAATTAATGAACATTAATATGATAAATTAATAAAAATAATTCAATAGTAATAACAAATTTTATAAGTAAATCAAAATATAAGTAAAAAATTTTATATCCCAAATAACCTTAATAAACTCATAACTAATTTTTTTATTAATAATAATTGTTATCAAATTACATTAATCTTATTTTCAAAAAAATATGGAAATAAAATTTTGAAATAACATTAACCAATTACTCATCGAACCCCTATTCAATCACATGGTCATATAAATGATAAAAATCATTTTCTCATTACTATCAAAATATCCTAAATCCTATAAACCACCAAAATAATAAATACATTAAAACATATGGTTGAAAAAAATGTATAAATCAATTTTAAAAAAGCATTATATAAACGTTACAATAAAATAAAATTTCATAAAATTAAACTAACCACTCCAAGATCTAATCACTTAAAAACTAAAAGGGGTTTCTAAAAAATTGATCACATGATCATTATTAATCTTGTAGACCTATAAGGTTACTCAGAACTCATAAGATAACCTGAAATGAAATCATCATAATATAAAATGTTATCTAAACCTCCCAATGTTACCACCAATTATTACCTAGAACCCACACTATATGTTCATTTAGTGATATCATATTCATTATAATTTTGGCTTTCATACTAATAATGGTGGAAAAATATTTCCATCCAAACATAAAAACAGAAAAAGGAAATTTTTGATTACTTTTATTCTCAATGAAAATTTTGGTTTTTTGAATTTTAAAATTTGGAAAAACACTTTTATAAACAATACCAATGTCTATAAATGGGTATTTCTCTGACTAGACCTTGATTTTATTACATCACATTATGTCATAGTCATCAACCAAATGAAATACCTTCTAAAAATAATTCATTCAAAATAAATATTTATAAATAGATAAAATTATGCAAAATAATTGTGATCTAGAATTCCCAGTAAAGGTAAACATAATCATCAACAATTCAATGACACCTGTGATCATAATAAGGGAATATGGGTACGATGGAATAATCATATTGGAAGATAGAATCATAAATGAACACATACCCATCAATACTATAATCATCAACAATGATAATGAAATAAATAATTGAAAAAAATGAATGATTAAAATGAATTGATAATCATAATCTAAGTGATATAAATATTGATCAATGGATAATTATAAAATCATGGAAATAATAGATCAATTTTATTATTATCATGGATCGTCATCTTCATTGAACACATGAAGAACCATTTAAATGATCTAACAAATGTTAAAAATATATAGAATACATCCAATATAATCATCTATAATTCAAATTTTTTTTCCTAATGCATTGGAGTGAAATCTACGGGCACCCATTTTATAAGAAATATCGATCTCATTCATCACTATTTGGGTAAACAAATCTTATATGTAATGTATAAGAACCACAACATGAATATTGTACATGGTGAACTTAATTAATCATAAATCAAAGAAAACAACCATTATCACCTTTATAAAATGAAAAAAACATGATATTAAATGGATTCCATTAATATTTCTTTGGAAAATGATTAAACCATATAGAAAATTAATTTTCATAACAATATCATTAAAATATAATTATCTAATTTACATGATATTGGTTCTATAATAATCACAATAAAACAGTCTTAATCTTTTTAAAGGAAAAACAAGAATTATATTATTACAAACAAACCCCCGTAAAAATTAAAAAACAACGATTGAGGATGTTGATTGTTAGGAAAAATATTAGAATATCATTAATAAAATTTAGTTGAAAATAACGTTATCATTTTGAGAAATACTTCAAAAATAATTTTCTTTTAAAACATTCCTGGAAACATATAGTGGAATGTATAAAAATTATTAAAAACTATTCATGAAAAAAGTATCCATTCCTTTTAGAAATACCTTATTTAAAACATGAACAATTTTTTATATATTTTTAGTATCCTTGTAGACTTATAAACAATTATTAAATAAAAATTAATTTGAAAATTTAGTTTTTGTTGGACACATTGAGAAAATAATTCCTTTTACATTATTGGTAAAATACTTTTGAGATATGTATCAAAAAGGTATGATGATACCATCTAAAATTATTCAGGATATTTAACAATGAGTAAATATTTATTTATAAAATCATTTGAATAATAGTAAATATACTATTTTTTACATTTTTATAAATCATGGTTTTAGAATAAAAATGTGTTTCTAGCTAATGTTAGAAATAAAAAATATATAATTTTTTTTTCTCATTTGTTCAATGTCCCAAAATTTGTATAAATGGAATTATATCAATAATATATCAAGAAATAATTTATTAGAATAATAATAATATCAGTACATGGGATTACGATCATATTATTTCATCATTGGAGACTTATTCATCAATAATATTTATAAAACATGATATTTTTACATAAAACTCTTACCACATTGACAAAATTGATATAAAAACCCCTATGAAAGGATTATATAAAATATCATGAGAAAAAATAAATTCATTTTATTACATATAAAAGGTCATATATATACATCTCTTAAAATAATATAGGATCATAACATGACTTAAGAATAAAAGAAATATTTAGACAAAAATCCTTTTTGTTAACAATATCAATGAATTGGGGATTAATTAATAAATTAATTTTCTGTATGAAATTTAAATTCAAATAAAAAAACTAGAACTAGAACATTAAATAATCAATGTTCATTACACACATAATTCTATTATGACAAAATTAGCGAAGTAAGTGTTTATCATAATGAATGGAAATTGAGTTATCAAATCCATTACTTCAAAATTCGTTTTGATTGGACATTATTTATCCAATATTATAGTGGTTTTAAAACTGTTATTACATTATTTAAACCCATATTAATACTTTTTATATCATATATGATCCCTGTATATCTTATTATCACCCATTCATTATCAATTATTTATTGTTTTTATTGTATCGGGAGTTAATTACCATGGTCTGTTATTTATAAATTGTTATGAATGTTTTAGTTCCTGAGATTACATTTCTTTATTATATAGAATAATAATCTGGATAAAATTATCATATTTATTAATCAATTATACTTTTATAAAAAATCCTATAATATGATTTTAGAAAATGATCAATGTTGTGATCATAATGATGATGGGCCATAATTATGCAAGTGAAACATTTCCAATTTTTCATTATCACAATATAAATGAGAGATTTAATATTGTGTCCTTTTATGATGGTAATTATATCATATATAACATTTTAATTCATTAAATATAATTATATATATATATATATCATTCATGTGCTCTAGTTTTGAAAAGAGAGAGTTATATCACTTTAAGAAGGTGACAACCCACACAGACACGAACATAATTATCATATTTCAATTAGTGAATTGGTAAGAACAAAATTATATATTATCCTATTATAGTGATTAATATGTTTGTAATATCATAATTATGTTATGTATTTTCATTTCATTATAGTATTCCATGTGGTTATAAAATAAATTTTTGTGATGTTGTTTGAATGATTATCACATCAGACACATACACCCACTTCCATTTTGGGAGGTTCATAATGGATTTTATTTTTGGATCAAGAAAAACCTAACACTTATTATATCTATGATGACACATGGGTCTTATTTCTAATTGTATGAACATGTTGGGATTCTTTTCCAATTATACTTAATAACATAAATATGCCATGTGGGTGGGAGGTCGGGCACATCACACACTTTTGGGGGAATTATTTACTACATTTGGACACATATATATATTTAATAAATACTCACAAATTCTTTTAATAATTCCCATGTATAAGATTGTACACACTTGAATTAACAATTTTTTATTAGTATTTGTGTTTATTTTAATCATCATATATGTGTCTGAGGTTCTACATCAATGGAGATATATATATGTATAGAAGGTTCTCCATCAATTGGAACCTTTTATGAATGGATTATAGGTTTTTTTAATTTATTTCCATGAAACTAGTTATAAAACACACATTGGGGATCTCTAAATTTTATCATCATTCAGGGATATGGGATTTTTTAGATGTACGGATATGACCCATGAGATAGTATTACTATATATCCTCATGAAATGAATTATAACCCATGCAGTTTAGTTCCACAAAATAGGAAACATCATCCACATTATATTTATTTGATGAAGACCAAAACATATTGTTTAATGTCATACAACAAGGATGTACATATGAATGAGGATTTACAAAGGATAGTTAAAGTATTATCATTGGTCTATCGAAAAAACATGGAAGGGATGTGAGATCCCATGTTGAATAATACCATACTAGGAATGTGTCCTAGAGAATAAGATAAATTAGTTTAATAGGGTTTGTACCCCATAGAGGATTCCATTATAACATATTTGGATTGGAATAAAATTCAATTTTGTTTTATTGTAAAGAACCACACCTATAGACACCCTCCAAAAGATTTTCACATAGGGGAATAAGTATCTTAGAGATAAATGAGTTTTAGATTACACCATATTAGAGGATTACCCTTGTTTTTTTGTGGATTATAGTTGAAATGTGGTGCGGGATGTTGGGTTTCAGGGCTTATCCAATACAGGAGGGTCCCCTTTTTGATTGGTTTGGGATTATAGAAAGTTAGAGGCCCATATTATGGTTTATAGTGATATTTTTGGGGATTATATCAAAAATATTTACCATTGTTATAGGTTTTTTCATATTCAAAGATCACTATTAACCTATATTCCAATATGATCCATTCTCAGTTTGAGAATAAAAATATGTTTTATAACTAGGAAACCACACAATATGTATTTTTTGCTGATGAATGTGGAAAAAAACAAAATGTAAATAGAAATCGATTGGCCCCTAGAACCTTTTACCTCCCATTATTCTACCTTGGACAGGAAGGGAGAGATAAAGGGTGTCAAAGTTCCCATATCCCCTCTTATATCGTTAACATGGATTATCCCATTTGATGATCTCTCTATCCATGACCCATGGGTGTGGATAAAGAAGAAGGAATAAAGAAGGATGTGTACTTCAATAAAGGTGATGGGCTAACTCTATGAGGGATTCCAAAAAATTTGTTCCTCGATAAGAGAGTAGGATCTTATTTCAGGTCAAAGGGGAAAAGGAACTATGTTCCTGACCCTCAATACCTAGAACAGAAGACCTGAAGACATTGAGATGAAAAGGGAAGGTAAATTACATTTCCATCATTTCCATGATTGAGATATCACTAAAACATCCCCCATGTTTGGGGTCCTCACGAAAGTGAGAATGCATATCAGCATACACCCCATGTACCCTACCCATTAGGGAGGAAAATTGTGGGATAAATCAGACTATAGGAAATATTATCCACATTGGATACACACTGGTGTTCCAATTAACATGCTCTTGAAATTCATTAAGCTTCAATGGAGGTTTAAATTTTTTCCTCCTTAGATGAGGGGTCACAAGAAAGAGGATCCCTTCCATTGTTGTCTTGGAAGAGGGTTAAAAAAAGGTTCACACAAGCCTAGGATTACAGAATAAAGATGAATTTTGTTGGGACTTGGAGAAGAAGAAAGTAAATCACATAGGGGTAGGCCTTTGCGAGATAGGGATTCCATGGTTATTGAACTATCTGGGAAACAACGCTTTAGAGAGGCTTTAGCCTTGGAACCTTGTGTTAAGCTCAACAAAATATTTGGGGATTCTTCCAATTTTCGAGTTCTACAAATGTGGTTACCAATGGTGATATTTATAGAAAAATATGGAACTATGGTTGATGGAATATGTTTGCCTACGTACAATGTGAATTTTCAATGCATAGGTACCCTACACATGGGTGGAAAACATTATAATGTCACCAACGGTGGATGTACGATCCCTCTAATGCCCATGGGTGTCTACCTAGGACCCCAAGGGAAAAAATTTATATTTCAGGGGGATATTATTATTTATATCGCAATTTAGGTACTCAATGTAACGCCCCGACCCCAGTTACCCAGAGTCGGTGCATTAATTACATAACATTGGCATGATCACAAGAAAGATCAAATCTCGAAAGATCGATTAGTTTAGTAGCCTTGGAATAAATAGATACATCCATAAATTTTTACATTACATCATAAAAAAAACATCTTGTCTTCATATTCCCTCATACTATCCCTGCAGGTCATTCATAAATTACTTCTTCATAATCATGGGAAAAATAAAACATTGAAAGGGGTGAGCTCAGATGCTCAGTAAGGATAACATTATAGTAGAAGCTTTCATAAATAAGAATAAACACTTAAGGCATTTTATAACAAAAACAAAAGCCTTTTAAACTTGAATTTCAGCATAAAATGGCAAAGATAAAATAAAATAATTCCATTTACTTACTCACATGGATATTCTACTAGTCGAATAATCCCATGCATTATCAATAACCATTTTCATAATGATGGAATGCATAATGCTAAACTTTAATTTCTTTTCAAGGGCTCGTCCCAAGACCTTGGGGCTAACTGTAACCGGAACCCAACCCGGAGTGCCTCCAATAATCGGACACCAACCCGGAGTGCCTCTAATAACTGGACACCAACCCGGAGTGCCTCTAATAACCGGAGACCAAACCGGAGGGCTTACTTTTACCAGTCCCTAACCTGGAGGGCTTACTTTTACAAGTCCCCAACCTGGAGGGCTTACTTTTACCAGTCCCCAACCTAGAACATACTTGTCCAACACATTCATTTGAAGTAAAGGTTTAAATATAACATAAACATTCTTATTGGAACTAACATACGAAATGTCAATACTTTACTCATAAACCATGAATGCTATAAAAATAACACATCCATAGTCAAACATAACTCATTAGATATAATATGGAATATTGTATTGTATAACATTAACCTCAATCAAGAATAATGAAGGATGTTGACATTGATGAAAATAATCATCAAAACAATTTGAGAGAAATATCCCCCTTTTCTTGAAATCAATCAAAAGTCACAATATTTGTCAAGAATCCATTTAAAATAGATTTTTGAATCAAAGTGTCCCATACCACTTTGAAACTTTTAAAAGGAGTTTTGATTTTAAAACTTTAATGTCCATATAAATAAATCCTTAAAACCATTTTTAAAACATGGACATTAATGAGCAAGATTTAGAAGAATAAGTCTTTAAAACATTTAAAAATGGTATTTTAGTTAGAGATTCTAACCAAAAGAGACACTTGAATACAAATAATTGAGGTAATCAAAACTTTATAATATCATGAGAATAATGGGATTCATGATATACTATGTCAAATTACATTATATACACCACATAAAATTGATTTGGTGTATATCAACAAAGAAGTCTCAATGTAATGTAAATTGAGATGAAATCTCTCATAAAGGCTGTATCCATAGGTTAAGGATAAATCAACGACATAATTATGTGTGAGAAATACAAATACACTAAATATGATTGGATATTCAGTGTAAAACAATGAAAGGATATTCACACATATTCTTGTAAAAACAACACCAACAAATTGGATGTTTAACTCAACAAATGGTGAATGATTTAAAAATTACTCTTATCAAATTCATATCAATGACTTGAGAATTAACAATGAGTGATTATGTGTATAAAAATTATATCCACAGGAAGGGGAGTGTAAATTATGACATATTCAAATGAATAGTGATTCCAAACATAATCATGGAGTAATATAATCAATGAAATATGTGTAAAGCCAAATGAGTGGGAATTGAAATCTCAAATTCCCTTACCGATTAGGTAACATACGAAACATACACCCATGAAAGAAGTATCATACCATGATGATGTAAATAACCATAAATTAAAGTATATTACACAATGAATACAATCATGGGCAGTACACATACACCACATGCAATAATTAAGTGGTGATCAATGGAAATCTCACGAAATTAAAAGTGAGATAAGAAACCCCTTACCATGTTAATCAACTGAGTCGTATGGTCAAAATTTAATAACCACCAAATGATTTACAGAATAACATGAATATAAATAGAATCATGAATATATATCAAATGGTATTACACAATACACCACTTTAATTAATTTAGTGGCGAAAAATGGAAATCTCACGGAATTGAAAGTGAGATAAGAAAATCCCTTACTTTTTACTTTTTCCTTGGTCGATGGTAGTTTTACCTCCTTTATAATGGTGAAATAATTGTTACTGAATAATACAAGAATCATTTACTTTAATATGATATCATATATGATCTTTTAAAATTGATTTGTTAATAATATCTTAGAATTATTGTCATTTCGGGTGTTAACGATTCGTTCTTCTTAAATGTTTGGTTACGTAAGACATGTTTGTAATGGATAGATTATATCTTATTCATAATAAGAATGATATTAACATTATTTTTAACCCTAAAATGAAAATAAGACTTGAATGGATACGATGGAGGATGGATCTCACCGTGTTCGTGGAGACGGTAGTCCGTACGTACGCACGAACGCTACTTCCATTTAATTTTTCATTTTAATAGAATTGCATCCAAATGATACATAGGTATATTATTTTTCCAGTATAGTATTATATTTTATATATGTTACTTATGTTCATTAACACCATTCTTTATACGTTCCATGTGTGTTATGAACAAGTCATATCATTTTAAGGGGGCGGTAGTCCGCACTTCCTCAAATGAAATTATCGTATATATATACAACATGGAATGAATAATGGTATGAAATAAAATCGAATTACAGAAGCTTATATATAAAATATGTATCATTAATATCACACTTAATTACAGTGCCATCATAATGGCCACCATGAGAGGCGGTAAGATGTATTTGAACAATCATCGTTTCGTGAGGCATTAGTTTGCCATTCACAGAAACATTATGTTCATCATCCATTAGATGGAGGTGTGTGTATGTGTAGTTCTAATACTTCTTATAAAAACATCCTAGTATATTTAGGATACTTTTGTTGTTATAAAAAAAGGAAATAAAAAGAGTTTGGGGGTTGGAGAAGCAAAATAAATGAAAATCATTTAAGAGAAATCATTACCTTTAATTTAGGTAACTCACTTTGGTTGGAACCAAAGGACTTCTTGAAATGCATTCTGCCTAAGGGGAAGCTTCAAGAAGGAGGAGAGGGATGTGGGGAGCTTATTTGGGCAGAGTTTGGACGAGACAATTGGCTTGAGAGGTGTGAGGAAATGGGAAGGAGGAGTGCCCTTTTATAAGAGGGGTGAGGGGCACCTTTGGAAAAGCTAGAGATATTAGTTTATAATAAATTCATAATCGGTTTCCAATGGCTCCAAAGTTGACTATTCAAAGGTTAAGTTGGGGATGGGTCGCAAACAACTCAACCAATAGAATTTAGATAGGTTTGGGTACTTATATTAACCATATCTTTAAGTATTAACTCTAAGTTAATTAGTTTCACTTTTACAATGTCTCTTTGTATTTTTATATAATATGGTTAATAAAATTACTATATACTTCCCAACGACCCCCAAGTGGTCCATTAATGTTGAACCTATCATGATATCAGTTTCTTGGCCGAACCTTAGATTTGTATGAATTTAATATCAATTAATAATATAATATTTGTTTTAAGAACTCTTTTATGTCAATTTTGACACTATTCAATAGTTGATTTTTTAAAAACTCATAACAGATTGATTACTTCGAAAAAAGTCAATTAAATCAATCCTAATATATCATAGTATCCTAGAAAATTATTTTAATTCATTAAAAGTTTCATATTATATTTATTTGGGTATTTATAATATCAATTATTTTAATTTTTCACTATTATAGTAATTACTGCATCATCATTGTGTCATAAATAAAATAAATTATTTAATGTCTAAAAATTATAAATAAAATATCATTATTTAGGAAATATTTTTATCTTTCTAATGAATATTTATAATCTAGAATCCAACATATATAACCCTATGTAACAATTGTTTTTCTAAAAGATATATGCTTGTGTCATTTTTGTATTTATTTTAACTTAATTAAAATAAAGTGCCATTATCACTTACATGTGGATCCATGGGGTCCCAAAATAGACCCAAAGATGCACATGGTCGACCATGTATCAACCAATAGGGTTATGACACGTTTTATGGTAATTTAGTATTATTATAATATTATTTTTTAACCCTTATTTACCGGATTTACCCTTAACCATGGTAAATAAAATATTTACCGCAGTAATTATTCAAAATGTCTAAAAATAAAAGTTACCTATTTACACAATTTGAAAATCCTGATTCCAAATATGGAATCCATTTTTCTAACTTCAAAACACAGAAGTGGCATAAATTAATTTAAAACTAATTCCCGCTGTCAAAACAAAAAGCGTGTTTTTAAAGGATAATAACTATCAAAAGATTGACACTGGTTTATGTTCGGTTTAATTGTAAAATAATGTTCAATGACCAAAATTAAATTAAATGGTAAAAATATATTCTAAATATACTTTAAAACAACTCAAATTCATAATTTATCACTATTAATTATTTTGATTAAAAAAGTTGTTTTTAATTAAAATTTAGTAATTTTCACTATTCATCAAAATATGAATGTTATCCAAAAAGTACCAAAATTTCACCCTAGGATAATTTCGATATTACGAATCCAAAAATGAAGTCCATTTTGAGAGATAGAATTAATAAAATTTCAAAAAGTAGGTATTACTATTCATAACGGCTAGTTTGATTGGTTACGGTGTGTTAGAATATCGAAGTTGTGTACAATGCACGCCATTGCATTATTCGAAAGGAAACATACCGAGGAAACTTGGGGTGTTACATTCTCCCCTCCTTCAATAAATTGCGTCCTCGCAATTTTTAATATTTTGCTTGGGAATATAATGGAAAGTCCCACATCGGAAAAAGAGCCAATAAAACTATCACTTTAAAAGAAAGAAAGAGAGGTATAAGGGTCATCCATGATAACCCATACTAGGATTCCATGTAAGAAAACATGGATATGGATGATAAACTAAGTGTCAAGTTCTGATGGAGAGGGATAGAAATCATGATCAGGAGAAAGTTAACAATGAGAAAACCACAAACTTGTGTTGGGACAAACGACCATTAGTCTCCTAGTAGGAAAGTAAACGGACAACATTTTTTTTAAGTTACATTACATAAGGAAGAGGAATTAATTTATGATATTGACTAAGAACATTATGAGATATAATTACATTTTAAGTAGATTTTCATTCTTTAATAAATTTCCACCACTAACTCATTTTTTTTAAACGATGAGTATTCAAGAAGACTTGGTCACACTTGAAGAGCTAGAATAAACTTCTATAGAATCACATGATCCATGCAGGATAAACCATATATTTACATTGTCTTTGAAGATTAATCAAAACCAAAATGGTTAGTTAATGATCTAATGATCCCCCAAAAGGATATTCATTGAGATAAATATGCACTAATCTTAATTTCTAAAATTAAACCAACAATTCCCCAAAGTTAAATAAATACCATTCAATAATCAATTGTCCATAAAATCCTTCCATATAATCCAAAGTAATATTTAAACCCCAAAGCATTAAAGAATTTGATTATGTAGTCTCCCATGTTAAATTGTATCTCCAAATGACATAAACTACTCTTAAAGTCACATACTCAAAAGTAATTAACCTAATCACATATTCTCTATTATAGGTTAATCATTTCCATAAATAACCCAAATCACTATAAATACACAATAAAAACATAGATAAAAAACTACCATTAATCCTCAAATGAAACCCCATTGTATTCTATTTTCCTTGGGCATATAGTGTTCCCAACAAATCGAACATTTTCCAAAATAATATTTATCACTTAAGCACCAAATCATTTTCCTATACCAAGGGTATTCATTTGATAAGAAATAAGAACCCAAATTAACTTATTATTGATCAATAAAATCATTTAACTAAAAAAAATAGTCACACTAACCAGGGACTTCACGTAGTCCAGTGGTAGGCGATAAATCCCAATCGCACTTTTATTGTGGGTTCGATTCCCACAGCTTTGTCTGACGCGACGGGTTGTCACACGGTCTACGCGTTGTCCTTTTTTAAAAACTATATTTTATAATATTACCAAAAAGAGATAAATTCCTCAAAATAACATAATTTAACCACAAATATTATATCATACCTTTCATTTTCATCCCAAATTATAATAACTTATAATTTCCTCAAAACCAATGATCATATAAGACCAAATGGTTATTTATAACTATATCCGCAACAGAAAAGATAATTCTTCCTCAGATATCATTTTCACATGATAAATTGCAGGTTTACACATACAAGAGAAAATTATTCCAAAGTAATCCCATCAATAAAGAGCACTAACACTTTTAAAAATTTCACCATCCATTTATTTCCACATAGGTTCTTCATCATATATTCCTCGCGATCCCACATTGCCTCTTCCATCTTATGATTTCTCCATAGATGTTTTACCAGACAAGTCATCCGGTTTCCCAACACTTGATCTTTGGTATGACGAATTCTGATAGGCTCTCCACAATAATATAGATCGAGTTCCAGTTATAATTCTTCATAGGTGAGTACATGCATTGGGTCAGGCATGTATTTTGTCACTAGAGGTATGTGTATCGCAACATGAACTCTGGAGAGACTAGGCAGATTTTCCTTTTGGTAGAATGTGTTCATGTGTCACAATGGTACCTCAGGAATTTTTCAAAATCATCTACTTCCTTTACCCAAAAACTCCTTATCCATTTTGGATTATATAGATGGAAACATCGATGAATTATAAAAAAATAGGTATTTCTTATATATAATTTTGAGACATCGTCTTTAACATGTTTTTTAGAAAAAATCTCACTAATTCATCTTCAAATATTTCAAAATAAGGTTTTGGTAAATCAGTTTTCGTATATCCCAAAAGACATAAATATATAATTTGATACATATAGGCTGCTCGAAGGTCTCCCTCTTCTGTAGCATCTAGAAAATCATTTAGTGCATCGTAATTTTGAGATAAAGTGAATAATTTGAAATGACCATGATGGTACTTCCCACACTTAGCGTGGTAAGAATGTTGAGAGCGCAACATTATCCAATAGTCGATACTTGATCCTTGAAAGAATCGTGCAATGCTAGAGGTATTGGATGTCTCATAAAGTTGTTTGCTTGTAACTTGGACATTTGAGAATGTTTTAACATCGTTTGCGCATGACTTCTGGATAATAATTGTAAGTAGTTCTTCAGGAAGAGAGAGAAGAGTTGTTCGTGATATTGCTCCCTCCATGTTTCAACTAACAAAAGAAAATACAATTAGGGTTTTTGAATACTTATCTAATAAGAATGTAAAAAAAATAGACATAATAGGATAATATTGTAATTGTAAAATATATCCTAACTTGGGGTACCCTATGTTAAAATCTAGGTTATCCACTATCTATTTGACGACATATATTCTTAGGGGCATTTTTTTGTATTCCCTTAATAATGGTTTATACTAATCTTGTGAATTTACAAAAGCATATCCCCCGGGAGTGTCGTAACCAAGAGTGCAGCAAGGCCCGTTGTCATGCACCAGTTCCCGTTAGTGTCTAGCTCAAAGCGGTGTTTTCGGGTTTTACCCCTAGGTACATCTATGCCAGAGCCGCCTCTACCTGCTCGTATCCAGACAGGGATGTATTGCTCGGAAAACTCCCAAAATCTCTACAATACCAAAATTCTAGGAAGTTCTTCTATACTAATCCTCAAAGTTCATCTTAGGTTTACGTGCTCTAATCAGAGTTTATCTAAATCTAGCTTCCAAGGTTTGTACTAAACTTCCTCTGATACCAACTGTAACTCCCCGACCCCAGTTACCCAGAGTCGGTGCATTAATTACATAACATTGGCATGATCACAAGAAAGATCAAATCTCGAAAGATCGATCAGTTTAGTAGCATTGGAATAACTAGATACATCCATAAATTTTTACATTACATCATAAAAAAAACATCTTGTCTTCATATCCCCTCATACTATCCCTGCAGGTCATTCATAAATTACTTCTTCATAATCCTGGGAAAAATAAAACATTGAAAGGGGTGAGCTCAGATGCTCAGTAAGGATAACATTATAGTAGAAGATTTCATAAATAAGCATAAACACTTAAGGAAGTTTATAACTAAAACAAAATCCTTTTAAACTTGAATTTCAGCATAAAATGGCAAAGATAAAATAAAATAATGCCATTTACTTACTCACATGGATATTCTACTAGTCGAATAATCCCATGCATTATCAATAACCACTTTCATAATGATGGAATGCATAATGTTAAACATTAATTTCTTTTCAAGGCCTCGTCCCAAGACCTTGGGGCTAACTGTAACCGGAACCCAACCCAGAGTGCCTCTAATAACCGGACACCAACCTGGAGTGCCTATAATAACCGGACACCAACCCGGAGTGCCTCTAATAACCGGAGACCAAACCGGAGGGCTTACTTTTACCAGTCCCTAACCTGGAGGGATTACTTTTACCAGTCCCCAACCTGGAGGGCTTACTTTTACCAGTCCCCAACCTAGAACATACTTCTCCAACACATTCATATGAATTAAAGGTTGAAATATTACATAAACATTCTTATTGGAACTAACATACGAAATGTCAATACTTTACTCATAAACCATGAATGCTATAAAAACAACACATCCACAGTCAATCATAACTCATTAGATATAATATGGAAGATTGTATTTTATCACATTAACCTCAATCAAGAATAATTAAGGATGTTGACATAGATGAAAATAATCATCAAAACAATTTGAGAGAAATATCCCCCTTTTCTTGAAATCATTCAAAAGTGACAATATTTTTCAAGAATCCATTTAAAATAGATTTTTGAATAAAAGTGTCCCATACCACTATGAAACTTTTAAAAGGAGTTTTGATTTTAAAACATTAATGTCCATATAAATAAATCCTTAAAACCATTTTTAAAACATGGACATTAATGATCAAGATTTAGAAGAATAAGTCTTTAAAACATTTAAAAATGGTATTTTAGTTAGAGATTCTAACCAAAAGAGACACTTGAATAGAAATAATTGAGGTAATCAAAACTTTTTAATATCATGAGAATAAAGGGATTCATGATATACTATGTCAAAGTACATTATATACACCACATAAAAGTGATTTGGTGTATATCAACAAAGAAGTCTCAATGGAATGTAAATTGAGATGAAATCTCTCATAAAGGCCGTATCCTTAGGTTAAGGATAAATAAACGACATAATTATGTGTGACAAATATAAATACACTAAATATGATTGGATATTCAGTGTAAAACAATCAAAGGATATTCACACATATTCTTGTAAAAACAACACCAACGAATTGGATGTTTAACTCAACAAATGGTGAATGAGTTAAAATTACTCTTATCAAATTCATATCAATGACTTGAGAATTACCAATGAGTGATTATGTGTTTCCAACTTATATCCATATGAAGGGGAGTGGAAATTATGACATAATCAAATGAATAGTGATTCCACACATAATCATGGAGTAATATAATCAATGAAATATGCGTAAAGCCAAATGAGTGGGAATTGAAATCTCAAATTCCCTTACCGATTAGGTAACATAAGAAACATACACCCATGAAAGAAGTATCATACCATGATGATGTAAATACCCATAAATTAAAGTATATTACACAATGAATACACTCATGGGAAGTACACATACACCACATGAAATAATTAAGTGGTGATCAATGGAAATCTCACGAAAGTAAAAGTGAGATAAGAAACCCCTTACCATGTTAATCAACTGAGTCGTATGGCCAAAAGTTCATAACCACCAAATGATTTACTGAATAACATGAATATAAATATAATCATGAATATATATCAATGTCAGTACACAATACACCACTTTCTATAATTTAGTGGCGAAAAATGGAAATCTCACGAAATTGAAAGTGAGATAAGAAAATCCCTTACTTTTTACTTTTTCCTTGGTCGATGGTAGGTTTACCTCCTGTATAATGGTGAAATAATTGTTACTGAATAATACAAGAATCATTTACTTTAATATGATATCATATATGATCTTTTAATATTGATTTGTTAATAATATCTTAGAATTATTGTCATTTCGGGTGTTAACGATTCGTTTTTCTTAAATGTTTGGTTACGTAAGACATGTTTGTAATGGATAGATTATATATTATTCATAATCAGAATGATATTAACATTATTTTTAACCCTAAAATGAGAATAATACTTGAATGGATACGATGGAGGATGGATCTCACCGTGTTCGTGGAGACGGTAGTCCGTACGTACGCACGAACGTTACTTCCATTTAATTTTTCATTTTAAAAGAATTGCATCCAAATGATACATAGGTATATTATTTTTCCAGTATAGTATTATATTTTATATATGTTACTTATTTTAATTTACACCATTATTTATACGTTCCATGTGTGGTATGAACAAGTCATATAATTTTAAGGGGGCGGTAGTCCGCACTTCCTCAAATGAAATTATCGTATATATATACAACATGAAACGAATAATGGTATGAAATAAAATGGAATTACAGAAGATTATATATAAAATATGTATCATTAATATCACACTTAATTACAGTGCCATCATAATGGCCACCATGAGAGGCGGTAAGATGTATTTGAACAATCATCGTTTCGTGAGGCGTTAGTTTTCCATTCACAGAAACATTATGTTCATCATCCATTAGATGGAGGTGTGTGTATGTGTAGTTCTAATAAATCTTATAAAAACATCCTAGTATATTTAGGATACTTTTTTGTTATAAAATAAAGGAAATAAAAAGAGTTTGGGGGTTGGAAAAGCAAAATAAATGAAAATAATTTAAGAGAAATCATTACCTTTAATTTAGGTAACTCACTTTGGTTGGAACCAAAGGACTTCTTGAAATGCTTTCTTCCTAAGGGGAAGCATCAAGGAGGAGGAGAGGGATGTGGGGAGCTTATTTGGGCAGAGTTTGGACGAGCCAATTGGCTTGAGAGGTGTGAGAAAATGGGAAGGAGGAGTGCCCTTTTATAAGAGGGGTGAGGGGCACCTTTGGAAAAGCTAGAGATATTAGTTTATAATAAATTCATAATCGGTTTACAATGGCTCCAAAGTTGACAATTAAAAGATTAAGTTGGGGATGGGTCTAAAACAACTCAACCAATATAATTTAGACAGGTTTGGGTACTTATATTAACCTTATCTTTAAGTATTAACTCTAAGTTGATTAGTTTCACTTTTACAATGCCTCTTTGTATTTTTATATAATATGGTTAATAAACTTACTATATAGTTCCAAACGACCCCCAAGTGGACCATTAATGATGAAACTATCATGATATCAGTCTCTTGTCCGAACCTTAGATTTTTAGGAATTTAATATCAATTAAGAATATAATATTTGTTTTAAGAACTCTTTTATGTCAATTTTGACACTATTCAATAGTTGATTTTTGTGAAACTCATAACAGATTGATTACTTCTAAAAAAGTAAATTAAATCAATCCTAATATATCATATTATCCTAGAAAATTAGTTTAATTCATTAAAAGTTTCATATTATATTTATTTGGGTATTTATAATATCAATTATTTTAATTTTTCACTATTATAGTAATTACAACATCATCATTGTGTCATAAATAAAATAAATTATTTAATGTCTAAAAATTATAAATAAAATATCATTATGTAGGAAATATTTTTATCTTTCTAATTAATATTTATAATCTAAAATCAAACATATATAACCCTATGTAACAATTGTTTTTCTAAAAGATATATGCTTGTGTCATTTTTGTATTTATTTTAACTTAATTAAAATAAAGTGTCATTATCACTTACAAGTGGAACCATGGGGTCCCGAAATAGACTCAAAGATGCCCATGGTCGACCATGTATCCAAAAATAGGGTTAAGACACGTTTTAGGGTAATTTAGTATTATTATAATATTATTTTTTAACCCTTATTTACCGGATTTACCCTTAAACATGGTAAATAAAATATTTGCCGCAGTAATTATTCAAAATGTCTAAAAATAAAAGTTAACTATTTACACAATTTGAACATCCTGATTCCAAATATGGAATCCATTTTTCTAAATTCAAAACACAGAAGTGGCAGAAATTAATTTAAAATTAATTCCTGCTGTCAAAACAAAAAGCGTGTTTTTAAGAGATAATAACTATCAAAAGATTGACACTTGTTTATGTTCGGTTTAATTGTAAAATAATGTCCAATGACCAAAATTATATTAAATGGTAAAAATATATTCTAAATATACTTTAAAACAACTCAAATTCATAATTTATCACTATTAATTATTTTGATTAAAAAAGTTGTTTTTAATTAAAATTTAGTAATTTTCACTATTCATCAAAATATGAAAGTTATCCAAAAGTACCAAAATTTCACCCTAGGCTAATTTCGATATTACGAATCCAAAAAAGAAGTCCATTTTGAGAGATAAAATTTATAAAATTTCAAAAAGTAGGTATTACTATTCATAACGGCTGGTTTGATTGGTTATGGTGTGTTAAAATCTCGAAGTTGTGTACAATGCACGCCATTGCATTATTCAAAAGGAAACATACCGAGGAAACTTGGGGTGTTACACTCAACATAATTATATATTCCCACATGAAAAAATATTACCCCCCTCATGATTGGATTCGATCAAAAGAGGAGGGTATAGTCTGGTGGTAGAATGAGGAAATGATTATAAAGTTGGAATAGGTTGGCCACATTGGGTACTCACACATGGATATGGAAAATGATTGTAGAGTAGTTTTGGTTCCCCAGTCTAATGAAAAATTTAGAGGTGTCTATAAATATTCTTGATCCACTAAAAAAAATTTCCTTCCTAATCTATTCAACTTTCACTCATCACATATGTTCTCTGACCAACTATATCGATCCGTCGTTTCATTTAGGTCTTACCATGAACTTCTCCATGGATGTATCTAGTATAGAGCGTGAGTGATTACCATGTATAAAAAATTCATATTTATTTTCTTTGATGTGTATAATTTGTCTTGAAATCATCTCAGAAATTTTTTTTGTGAAGGACCAGATTGAGGGGGCTATATGGAGTTCATTCCTTCACATAGTGCTATATTAGTGAGAATATACCTGAATAAATTACTTTCACATTTTTTAAATCACAAGATTCAGTGGTATATTTTCATTTTAAAGGATTAGAGTTATTTCTGAATATTTTGGTGTATGGAAGATGATAATTTACTATCTAAAAATATTTACTATAATGGTTTCTACATCCATAAAGAAATGGTTAGTTCTAGTTTTTTCTTGAATAAAATTTTATTTAACCTGGATCTAATACTTTACACCTAGTTGTTGAAACCTCACACTTATCACCCAATTTTTGTGCATCGTAGAAATATTAGTTGCATTTTCGGAAGGGATATTTTGGTTTCCACTTTAGAGGTTGAGTCTGTCTTGAATGGATGTGGGAGTACAAGGGGTTTTAGAATTTTTTTGTGTTCAAGGATCTATATGATGTTTTCATTTAATTTCATTTTTGTTTAGGGAAAAATATTTTTTAAAAGAACATATAATGAATCCCCCATTTATGGATTTGGTGGACTAATCTGACCAATTCCTTCTATATAATGTATGATGTATAAAGAATTATCTTGTGGTATTTATATAAAGTTTTCATTTCCCCAATTTTCAGGGATATGTACATCAATTTTATTCCATTTTTTTATGGGGGTGATGATGAAACAACACCAGACATTGCAAAATATATCTTTTAATGTGGATCAGAAAGGGAATTATAATGTTCCTCACTACATAGGTGACATTAATTCCGGAATGTGGATGAAGGCTTTCCTCAAGCCTAAAGAAAAAGGTCCCACTTTCTAATGTCCTAGAGAACATCCCACATTATGATACCTGGGTGATTTTTGTGAATTTTGGCATATATTGGAGAGGTTTAATTACACACATTTGGGTAACAAGGTCATTTCTAAATTTTCTATGACGACATGTTTATCCATCTTCTGTGATATATTGTTGTGTATCTACCAACTTTAGGATAGCGAATCAAATAGGGGCCTAAGTCCATGGTGTTTTTCTATAGGTTCCAAATTGGTAGAATGGATCCATATAGGGATGTCTTCCTCTATACTTGCGAGAATTTACTATTTTTTATGCAAGTGTACAATGGGATGGACCCATTCAAAAATATCAGTCCATTTCTTGAATTATGGAAAGGGATTGTTACACAGTTAAGTTATTCTAGTTTTATTAATTTAGTTAATGTCCCGAATAGTAGATTTCACACATTTTTTAGGCTGTTTTTGGAATGCATCATTCATCCAAGAAGTATGTTGATGTGTTGAGGATGGTGAAATTCCCAGTAGATTTAATATTCTTTTCATATCATTGAACCATGACTAGGATATTAGCAAAAAAAACAACGATGTTGATGATTATAGGTTGTGTATGATGGTATTTAATGATAGGGTTTGGGAATACCATATTGAATGTGATATAATTTGAGAATAATATTCACCATAATAATTTTCATTACAATTAAAATTTTGATAGGAGGTAAGAATATTTCCTCCCACAAACATTCTACTTGATAAACACATAATTATGGAATAATAGTTTTAAGTAATGATGGCCATATTAGTGTCTAAAATATCATGTAAACTGCCACTCATTAGTTAATCAATCGAACTGGGGGTTGGGTATGATAGTTGATGGATTTACTCATCCAATCATGTGGTTTTAATGAATGTTGGTTTCAGAGTCTCATAAACTACCACCCAAAGTCATGTTAGGAATTATAGAATGGATCGACCTGATGGTGAAAATAAGTAATCCCCAATGTATTTAATGTGATCTTGGGAAAATACCACAAAGTATGTCAGGGATAAGAAAACCACTCCTTGAAAGATAATTTTTTCCATTCATCATCACCGATAGGAGACTCGAGTTCTGATTACCCAATCATCTATGTGGGAATAGAGGACTAAAAAGGCTTCTAAATCAAAATACACAATGACATCCTCACAACCAGCTACATTAGTTCCACATTATTTGCACCCCATAGTGATAAAATCTTCCAAAAGAATATTTTGTGGCATTATAATGGAATTTTTTTTCTCTGAGCTGGCATAAAAATCCCAAATATGAGAGGTATATGAACACCCTCTGATGTCCACCATGATAGTGATTTGGACGAGGCAGGGAGATATATTCCAGATCAAGAGATGTTCATATATGAAACTGATGATTAGATCCTGACCACTAGCTAAAAAAATAGATTGAGGAAGAATTGAGGGGGTAAGGGGTCACAGAAACATTAAATGGGATGACTTTATTAGAGATATTGTTTTATTTATCTCATCTATATTTCCATTTCTTTTATTCTATTTCTAGCACCAGTAAATTCAAGATGATATATTATAATGTTTATTTGAGAATATAATAATAATAATAATAATAATAACAATAACATATTGAGGTAATTTATGCACTGAGGTATGGACCCATGATCACCCTAATTGGTGTAGTGGGTGACTCTCTTAATTCATTACAATTATATATAGTTCATAAGAAAATATTGGAGGTGATGGCGTGAGGAATTCTTTGATCATCACCCCATGTGTCTATATCCATGAGGAAAGATATGTTCCCATCACTATTCTGAGGTAAGTAATAAAATAGGATGGTACATTTTTCTTGGATTATGCATTGTTGTATGACTTTATGCTGTAATTTAGTCAAATTACTCTATTTACATACTATTTTGATGATGAATTCATTTTACAGAATATGAATTTATTACCTCCATAAATAAATTGAGAACTTATCCTTCAAGGATAGTGGGGGAATCCCAGTGGAGGCATAGGCTCATATGGATGAATCCATCCTTCTAGTGGATTATGTTTCGAGAGATATAGCTGCATCTACCCTCATTTCTATAAAGAGGAGAGAAGTCCATAGTAGTTCTAGATTCACATCAAATGTTGTTATGTGTTGTTTATGATTTTTTTATCCCCACGTTATTTTATAACTATTTCTAAAAATGGATGACAATGGAGTAGTCAATTTTGGACTTATTATCACTTTTGAAGGGGATGATAGGTATCTCAAGAAATCTAATGAAGCTTCCTATGATGAACCTAATTCTATAAGGTTATATAATATCAGGCAGGATGTGGTAATGGTAAATAGAATTGGTAAAGGATCCCATTTACTTTTTGATCCTCTATCTTTGATGCCCCTACTCGTAATGATCCTAAGAGATGTGAGGGAGTATATAATGAAATACTTGATTAATTAATGAACCATAAGTATATTTTAAGTATAATAAATATACCTACACCTACGGAGGAATTAGTTGAATTTCATAGGTTATTATATGGAAGAAAATATATATCATTCTTATATTCATCATAAATATTATCTTCCACTATTTATTTGATTTCTATCATCAGAGATAAACCTATACAGGTATTCTTACAAAGGAATTTTCCAAGATGATTAACTAATTGAAACAGAATTCCTTTGAGCATCCCTATCTATGTAAGTGATAGCTACAAATCATAATGTGGGATATCATTGAGGAACCTCTATCATAAACACATAAATAATAAAAGAGAATACTACTTAACTAAAGGCATAGATTCAAAGAACTAAGATTGGTAGTACTAGAGAAGAATTAATCCCAACAGATGATCCAAAAACAAGTGATTGTTGTCACCTAGTTGGGATCATTTTTGGTCATCACTTTCTATTAACCACATGATGTTGACTTGGGGTGTGATTTTTTTTATTTAGTTTCATCGAATTCAGTGGGTATGTGGGAAGTGGGGGTTCTATTCTAGTTAATGAAACACTATTAGTTGAAATTAGAGTATTATTATAGGGAGAAGGGAAAGTTTACTCGTTGAGTTCACTAATCCTTGAATTCATCTCTCCCTCTGAGACCGTATTTATTTGGAATATGAGGTGTTGTATTCACTCATCACATCATATTGTATTTTGTGGGGGAAAATCTGAAATATAGTCTCTTGGATACTTAATGATGACCTATATTCAAAACATCACCAACATCCACTCAATAATTCTCTATTGGGATATGGAGGATTTGATTACAACACAATTCTTCATGTGGTGAAATAAAGCCTAAATCATCAGTTTAATGAGAACTGATCTCATTATCCCAAGGATATGATAAAAATCCATTTTTCTTATCTTAGATATGTCAAATCAGAATCTAATATCATCCATTTCATGTAGGTGTATGAGTATCGAAAGCACATTTAGGGGAGACATCTCAAAATGGTATGACTTCTAGAAGAGTTTATTTTCATGAAATAGGATATATATCTACTCCATTGATCCTTGGTAAGGACCTTTTCAGAAAGAAGATATTTTTGTAATCATATCTAGAAAATATCCATAACATAGAGGGTGATTCCATAACTCAATTCAGTGTTTTTTGGGCGATATACATAAAGATCTTAGGATGAAGTCCAAAAAATCAAAGCCTATGTTTATTGGATGTTGTAAAACAAGGAATAATGAATATTATATAAGTAAGGTTCTCTTCATTTTAGAAAATAAATTTAAATGTACTTTTTTATCAATGAACTAATCATTTAATTTTTTCCTCTTTATTATAATATTACAACAGGGAAAATGTAACATTTGATTGAATGTGATTGAATTATAATTATAATGATAAGGGTGAGGGAGAGGTCTATTTTTTCCTAATACATAGGGCCTGGAGAGCATAGTTTAACTATTACTATGGTCATATAAAAAATCCCATGAACATATTGAATTATGTGCCATCACCTTAATGTTTTTCCAATATCCATTAATGAATAAATGGAATATGAAAAAACGTTCTCTTAGGCCACCCATTGCGGGTTTGTATACTACATAGTTTTTTTCTTTTATCATTTTATTACTCGATTATTTACTAACCCATGAAATGTGTAGACCTAGTGTATTGAGATTCATCATTTTACCAAGGTTTCCTATGTAGTTTTTAACCTGGAAAGTAATGTGAACCTTTTTGTGGATATTCTAATGTTGTGAAAGCTAGAATAAAAAAATATGATATTTTATATTGAATATCATTGAACATGATTTTTTGAATGATGAAACAAAAAGGATAAATATCCTAGAAGGTCGCAACATTAATTAGATCTATGATGATGAATATTGATACATGATTTTGTGATTCTAGGATATGAAACCTGATATGAGATATGTATGTGATAAATATTCCTATAGAGCGTTTAGAAATATTTTTCCCATAAAATATATGAAGGTATTATGGGAATATAGGAGGTCTCCCTATAGGATGAATATGATGTCATTAAAAAAAGATTTTTTCGGTGACTTTAGGAAAATCATACTTGGTATTGTTATTGCAGAGTCAAGTCATGAAATTATTTGGTTGACATGCCCATATGATTAGTGGGTGACTTTATAGGAATCCATCTATGGTGAGTTAAAACCTATCCAAACAATGGTGTACTAAAGAATTCCAAAATTCTACAAGCAATTTTTGGAGTGTATTTTGATGATCCAAATTTCTCAATACCAAGATGGGACGTCTACGAGTGGTTGGTGAATGAGAATGAAGAGATAATTTGTATTAACATTGACCATTAATAAGAAACAAATCTTATAAAAACATGGATAGTGTAAAGAAGTGTATGTTGTAATAAAATGAGCAATGTCAGGGTGATGGACCCTATATCACAATGTTTGAGGCGTGCTTCAGTTTAATTACATGTCAATAAAAAATTAATTGTACAGTTTAATGTCTTACATTGAAAACAAAGTAGAACTATTTATTTTATTCTGATTTGGGTGTTACATGATGTTGTTTAATGTTTCACATCAGGGTAATTAGAGGTTACAATTTAAATCCCTTTAATCCATGAACTAATGAGTAGTATTTTTCCATTCAATAGTAACCAGGTTGAGAATGTTCGCCCATCCTCAAGAAGAGGGGGGGTAATAGCTGTAATTTTGGGGTTTTCAAATTAATTAATTTTGATTAGACAAGTATGATGTAAATAAAAATGACTTTGGTAATTATAGATATATAAGATTATTCTCTAGAAAATGATTATTCTGTTAGTCGACTAACCCTTATTGTGGGTGACATTATGAAAAAATAATTTGGGCATGTTGCAACATAGAAATGGAATGACATCAAATGGTTGATATGACCATTAGTGGGTGGATTTATTCAAATCCAAATAGGTATTGTAATGATAATGTTAATATAGAGGTGTAAAATAGTATTATACATTCTATTTTTGATGACCAATGAATTATTATAGAGATCATGTTCTCATTGAGCACAATGTTTTCCATGTGTAAAAAATATTCAGAAAATGGGGGGAGATTTAGAAGTAAATATACCTTGGAAATGGATGGAAATATCATTTCATAGAGGACTATCATGAATACATGTAAGATAGATTTTATCAATATGTATGATAGGGACAAAGTTGTAGGAAACTGTAATCACTACCTATCCGAATTGAATGTGAATCATTTCCTTCATTTTTCTTTAGAGGTCATGTAGGTCAATATCACATGGTTAAGAAAATAAGATGATTTCTAGTTTCTGGTGCTATGACAAGGACCCTATTACAATGGAAAACATAACTACTATGTGGATTTATAAACCATGATTTTTATAGAATATTTGAGACATGGTGAATGATTTTTTAAACCAAGATCATGGGGATTAATGCGTTAGGATAAGTGAAACAGGAAAAATATATGAGAGATTGTTGCATGTTTTAGAAAAATAGCTAGGTTCAACATGATGTCATAAGGGAAAAAAGAAACTATAAGATGCTTCTCCCAATGACAACTATACAACTCATTGAAACCCTATTTTTAGGTACCTTTGTATAAATCCAAATAAGGTGTGTTAATAAAAAGTAAAAAATTTACATCCTCTACTGAACATGCCGTAAAAGTTTATATGTGACTTATGAAAATCTCACATGGATGTGCTATAAAATAGTTAGTCAATGGGGTACTTAATTATTATATATTATATAACCAGTGTATGACTAAATATTATGTAGATCAAATTGTATCATATTTGTGGTATGATGTGTTGAAGGAATATGTCCAGAAAAAAAAATATGACTTTAGACTATTAATGGACATGATTTCACAATTCACCTATATAGATCATACTCATATATAGGAGGGGACATCTATGTCCTTAGTGGACCATAAAATGCTGAGACCCAAATAAACCATATAAAAGAGGGGGATTTTTAATTTACATAATGGTTGGACCCATGAAATTTATCCTAATAATCACTACATATTCAATTTAAATGAGAATCAACCCTTACATAGACATTGAACCCAAGTTTGGAAGGGGACCAACACCAAAGTCAACAGTCCTCATGGGTGAGGGCCATAGATACATGATGTTTTATGTCATCTATCAGATAGAAAAAAAATATATTAATTTGATGTTGCATGGAAACACGGTGAACCTTTCAGGGACATCAATCTGGGATAATGATTACTCTATTATACACATATATTCCTTATACATCGATAGGCCCTTACCAATACTCCTTAGATAATGTGAGCTGTGCTTAGTGTGTGAAACAGGGAATGTTAAAGGATATTTAGTCCATGTATAGAAAATTAAAGAGGGGGAATGGTAACATTAAATAATGTATTGTTTGACCATCATATAAGATAATGGATTACCTATGTAGGTCACTTTAATAAAAATCATTCCATACAATGTTTTAGAGATCAATGAAATTCAACATCATGTAGTGAAGACATAGCAATCTCGACATGAAAGTGGTGGATTATTGGGTCTTAGCCTTTGAATAGAAATATGGATATCAATAAATATCCTATGATTGATGTATTCAAGCCATATATAGTTTATAAAATATAGTTTCCAATGTCAATCTGGTATTTTCAATGGAAAAGTTGAATTTTTTATCTTCCAAAATGATGGATGGGCCAAATACATATAGTCAAGTTATCAGTATATACCACATTTAAAATGATAATCGAGACACATATTGTTATTGAATGTTTAATATGTAAGTCTGAATAGTATGCATGGAAGGTTACATTTATTTATTTTTTATGGATAGACCCAAGGATGATTATCTCTGTGGTTTTACATAATTCATTGAAATTAGAATAATTCCACATGTAGTTCATGAATAATAGAGTGGTGGGGAACCAACACCGATGGTTGTTATCCACTCAAAAATGGATGAAAATATAACATAGATTCATTTTATGAAACATTGATGATAACAATGTAGTTTTTGATCATGTTTTAAGGGAAAATGCCTATGTATTTTAAATTACTATAGCTCATACATTATTTCCTTATAGTTTCGGGAGATATGACAATGGGAAATATAGTGTTTATTTTAATATCATTCACACATGATTGTTATTATATGAATTTTACAGTCATTAAAAAAGGAATTCAATGTCATTCAAATTAAAATATTTTTATATATTGGATATGTCACACTTTTTATGGTCATGTGATTAAGAATGAAAACATATCTTAACATTTTCATGCTTAGACGTATCACACTTTTACCACATTAAGTATTTTTTTGAGAAACCATTCATTTTTTATTACCTTAATGTCATATCCATCCACATATATAAAGGAATAAGTTCCATTTGGGTGGACTTTGTGTATGAAATATAGTACTTCCCCCTTTTCATCGAACATTGGATGTATTTACCCCAGTATCATTGGAGTCCTAAGGACAAGTGCAAGATTGAAATAGAGGAATAGGGGAGATATACATTCATGTTATTTTATCACACATTCATGTTATTATTGATTTTAAAATGAAGAATGGATTGAAATGTTATCACATATTGTTACTCTAAATTTTCTATCCATTTTTGTGATTAAGGTTCCATGGATTGTCAATTAGAGATATTTAGAAAGATATATGGATATTGGACCTCAATTGGATGAACTGATGTTCTCCCATACCCCTGTGAATAAAGGGTTTCCTGTGTGGTAGTATGAGTTATGGTTTGGTACATCCAGAAAGCATGGATAGCCATATTAGGAAAATAAATTTTATCTTTATCAAAAATATTATGGAGTATATATCATATTGTCTTTTCAAAGGCTTATATTTCCCCAATATATGTTGCATGATAGCGGGATGAGTGGTTGAATTTGATATGATAGTCTTACTAAAAAATTTCCAACTAAACGGAAGAGGAATTAGAGTCATTTTCAATCAATATTGAATATTGGACAACAAATTTGTAATTATTTAACATTTCGTGAATAAAAATATTGTTTTTAGCATGATATCTTTGAGAGGTACTACATTATCCCTCTTGGTTAAGAAATTTCTTACAGTAAGAATATATATGAGATGATTTTCCATAGTGGTGTTATATGGTCCCTTGAAATCCAATCCCCATATAGTGAATATCTAGGAGTATTTAGATGAATGTAAAAATACTGGAGGATAATGGATGATGTTGGAATTATCCTGTAAGGAATGAAAAAATTTTGAAAACTTTTTACCAACATACATCACAGTGGGAAAATAATAACCCCGTCATGGAATTTTATTGGAATGGGAATCCATGACTGATGATAAACGTTGGATCCCATGTGTACATCTTTTATGATAGTATATGTATCATATTCATTGAAACAAAATATAAGAAATCTCTAAATTCATCACTTTTATAGCACATTATAGTGATTTGGGTCTTCCTATTGTGTGTTGTTGGTTATTGTCCATTTGTTTTTCTACATTTAAACTCATTCTGACCAGATTAATCTATTTGGAATGTAATATATGATGGGTAGCATCCCCATAGTTATAGGGAAATATGATTTGGGAACATGAATGATTTCATCAATCTATTTTCTGATGACATTTGATAAATAAGTTACCATTCAACAATGCACAATGAAGATGACCATTTCATCCCATTATGGATCTGCTACATTCATAGCTAGATTTTCCACTATGTATTCTTGGGAATTATGTTATCTTAGAATGTGAGTAAATAATATTTTTGAGACACACTCTTCCATAAACCATTGGACATAGTAAAATATGTGTATTAGATTTGTGTTTCTAATCATATAATCTATATTGATCTATTTGATTAATAACTATATATATATTTCCACATATAGGTTATACACTACTATTTGGAGTGTTATTTCTAGACCTTAAATTAGGTCCCATTATTATCCCTCATCATTGCTGCATCATTCTAACAACTGGAAGGAGTGAGGAAAAACATTGTTTTTTTGATAGATGAGTACAACCCCCCAACCAAAATTTTTTTAGATTAGGGTCTTCTATTATTTTCCATGTTGGGATATAGTATGTGCCTTTGAAATACATTTCACACATTATTGGGGGGATCTTTAATATGAAATATCTCATCTTAATGAAATTCTGTATTTTACAATGTCATATTTTTAGAGGATGTTCCATAAGAAAATCATAAATTGAGTAGACTTTCCCTTTTTTTAAGGGAACCCCCGTATATCAAGCTTCTCTATGATAACCACACACCATGCTAAACATCCTATCAACATAGGATAGTTGACAATATATTTTATATTGTTATTGTGGGAGACCAAATTGAACCCATGATGCTATAATTAGTTCCTCATATTCTAAACAACTATGATTAACACCTTTCATCAGTTATCAATATCTGAATAATGAGTATCAATTTCATGGATGTTTTTATTTAGAGAATAATGTATTTTTTCATTACTAGTGTAACTATTATATGTAACGAATTTACCATGTGATATCTCTGGGGCTGTCACATACATAATGATTGGATCTACCTCATTGGGTGACATTTACAATGGTGGGATCATGATATATTTTATGAGGTTGTCAAATTATTCTTGATTGTTGTTGGTGCACTGACATGTGTTTCACTAATTTGTTAAAATTGTGCAGTTAAAGTACTTACCAAGGAGGTTGGATATATAAAATTATATATTCGATTTTTGGCCTCATATTCATCTAAAATCATTAAGATATCCATTATGTTACATGATATAGATTGCATTTGTCCACATGGTTCGACGATGATGTATTAATAGAATAAAATGATGTTGAGAAACATTCCTGAAGATTCCCCAAATGAACACTTCAATGGGATCAACTTCTGCCTGTGTTTCCAAATATTTTTTTGGAGATAGTATCAGTATCACCTAGGTGTTTAAAATACTATTTAATCTTAAACACTAAATCGTCAATGTAGAAATAAATAAATTTCTACAAGGAAGTTTTAAAGATGTGTTTCCTAGTTCCTTTGTATGAATGGATGAAATTATTCAATCCAAAAGGGAATTTACTATTAGAAAAATAATCAATAGTGGAGCCAAATGAAGGGGAATTTATCATCTTCTTGGTCTAATGGAATGTTTTGGTACCATGAGTATCATTCAATGAATGATATATATTCTTAACTATCCATTACATCAATCAATATTGTAATGATTAGGACTATACAATCATCTTCTATAAATTTCCATTTAAAATCTCAAATGTTATTGTGAAACCTATTTTTCATATTATTATTTTTAATAGGCCATGTTGTCTATCCATTTTGAGTAATATGAATCCTTCATGATGTCAACCTTGATAATATTGTCCACTTCAGCCTTAACATTGGAGGCATGGGACATGTGTTTCCTTCTGGATAACTATTTATATCCCTTACGGTCTTCATGAAAGAAAAGTGATGAGTGTGAAACTTGGAATCAAGGCTTGCAATTTCTATGTAATTCAATGATATCAAGTCACGATGTTTCATTAAGAAGGATGTAGATACCTGTTGTTCATCAAAATAAACATTGACACTGATCAAAGTGGGACATGTATCATTTGTATTACCCAAATTGTTTTCTTAGAGTTCATCAATAGTGGTAGATAAACATTCTTAAAATGATATAGGGGAGTCCCCAAGGTCATCCTCCACTACCTATTATTCCTTATTTTCTTGCTCAACTTATTCCATTCACTCAATGGAAGTAGATGATAATTAAAATTTCTCAGATATTGCGGTGGAGTCAATAGTTTAACATTTAGAGAGAAAAAATTACATCATACAGGGCTGATGGGATGTTGATTTTATCAAGCTCATGGGGTAGAATGAGGGAATTCTCACTCATACTTTTTTCAAATTATGAAGAGTCAAAAACTTCTACATACCCACCTAATTCAATATCAATGATTTATACAATATATTTAAATCAACAAGAACATGAAATTGGGCCTATTCCTTCAATATGATTAATGTAATGCACTTACTATACACTAAGATTATTAGAAGGATTATTTAGTGTCATCTCCATACCATTAAAGGATTTTATTTGAGCAATATTGTCGATCATGGGCAATTTCCATTTGCAATTATATATTCCATCATCAATGTATTGTTACTCGTAGTATTTCAATGGGGATTTATCACTATTCCATGACCCAATTTGACCATTACTACACTATTTATGGAATTTGTTGTATAATGAGAGAATAGTTGTATACTAATGTAACCAAGGCCTTCCCATTAAAACATTAAGTTTATATCATTCTAGAAAAGTAGGAATTCAAATAACGATATGAGATCCATGAATAGATCCTTGTGTTTGATTTTTCTAAGAGGTCACTACTCATTCTTATTAGAACCCAAAAACATTATAAATATGGGTGATTGGTGCGGGAATTTTTCACCTAGTGGATAATGTATTCATATTGTAATGGGGATGACAACTAATACCTATTAAAACAATAAACTGATAAAAATGTCATTAAAAATTATAGTTACCTAAAATTTTATAATTTTTCCTTCATAACGACATCTTTTCCCTTTTATGTATAAGAGATTATTCATTTCAATTTTGGAGGATGTATCATGGTAAATTAAACATCAAAAACCACAACATGAAACTCAATATTTCGAGGTCTTCACAAAGAAAAAATGAGTGAATCTTGATGATATTTTAATAGAATCAACATGTCAATGATTGAAAACAATGATTTAACTATGGTTATCTACATTAAAATTTCATAATTTTTTCCCATAGTCCTTCACTTCTTAGCCTGAGGGAACTCTATTTCAAGAACATTAGGGACTGTGGTACATGATATCAGTTGTTTTTTCATTTAAATAGATGTTGAGGGTACTTCTACCCTCAGTGGATTAGGTGAAATAGGTATACCTACAAGATGATGACTATTGGGAGGAGGTGTCTCTTATAGCCGATCTTACAAAATAATTGATTTAGAGGAAAAATTGGTTTGTGAGGGGGAACATTATTTCATATGAAAAGATTTATAGAGGGATCTACCCAGATTTTTGGATGTATAGATGATCTGAGTGGGGTCGGGAGCAGATTACCGAATCCTAGCATGACCACATCTTACCCAATATCATTGGCTATGCCGACTTCCTCATCTAATTTCCCAATCAGTAATAGGGATATCAGGTTCATATTCTCACTCATCCTATTTAAAGGGTTACATTATATGGGAGACATTAATGGAATAGAATATCAACTCCTCATCTAATGAGGAAAACACTTAGATGGTCTATTCTAGTTTTACAATTTAGATGGTTGATTCCCTTGATCTATGACCAAATTAACTAAGTATGATAGTCATGAATAAAAAAATTTCCATGATATAGTTTCATATTATTAGGTTTTTCTCTATATATTTTTCAGCAATTTAATTTCATGTATGAATAAATCTTTTAATAAAGTGGAACATCAGGTGTTGGTTATGCCATAATGAAAGCAGACGGGGGCATGGTTGTATGTCTAAACTGTGATATGATGATTCAATGTGTTTGGTTGATAGAATTTTTGAATATCCAGCAACTAAATATCTTCTTACCCATTTTTTTAACTTTATACCATTCCCTAAAATCTTCTATATTGGTGGTAGAAACACATTCTACCTGAGCTAGGGGCTTGTATAGTTTCACTTTCTAGGATTCTAAAATATTTAACAGGATAACACTGAAAACAAAATATTTCAATATGTTGTTCCCTAATGCTTGATGGAAAACGAATTATTTGTATGATTTTTTAAACCATATTGAAATGGAATCATTATATTTGAAAACTTGATCAAATTGTTATTCAATGCTAAGATGTTGTATTAAGGGAATTTGTCATTATTTAAATAATAAAAATATATATTTATCTTGTCAATATATTTCATAATCTCCTCCTTATTTTGGATATGAAAAGTAAGGAGATCTTACTAACACTCTGGATGGGGAATCACATGATATCGTGTAGTCATTGGAGTCGGTGAGGGATTATGGGACTCTATATGTCTAATAGTTTCATCCTCTCATTTACATATTCTCTTTTCTTGAGATGACTAAATTACCCAGGATACATCCTTTAAATGTGTGGTGAATTTTTCCAATATTTGAGAAATCAAAAAATATTATCAAAACCATTATCTATATTTCATTGAGATTAGTGGGATGTTTAAATCTCTATGAATATTTTTTTGATAGAAACAAGTCTACTTGAGGAAGACGAATGTTTAAAATCTATGTCAATCCCTTCCACTGATTAATGAAAATGGATACTCTTTCATTCTCCCACTTTTGAATGTTTTAGATGTTATGGATCATTATTTTCTACAATTTCAGGCTAAATTTGAAAAGAACATACAAAAAGAGATCTTGCAGCCCTATAAACTACTATACTGTCCAAAGTATGGATTAAATAGTGACTGCATGAAGAAATTGTGATTCCCTGACTCATATTATTTTGGTGTTCCAATCATGGGGTTACAAAGACGTAAAAAATTCTTCAAATGTTGTTATGGATCCCATGAGATGTTAAAAATAAGAAATGAAGGGTTTTAAAATATTTGAGGGGTAGAGTAGTATATACCCATTCTCAGTAAGTCTTTTTTTTATGGATTTATCAAAGCACCCCATTCTTCTATGGATTGAAATATACATATTAGTGAATCAATATTATTAATTGTACCTTGAATCATTTCTAGCTATGTAGGAGCTAGATCATGGGAAATAGTAGGTAGGGCCAATGGTGCTAGAACCAGTTGTTTCATTCAGGGGTAATATATATGGGTAGTCCATTAAGGATGATCCATGCAATATTTTAGTTATATAACATTCACAGGTAACTCCCACTCTATTGTTGTGGTATCCATGTATATTGGTTGTTGGTATTCCACATTGAGCGAATGTTCTACAACAATTTCACTGGTTTCATAAAACCCTCATTGTTGGGTATTTATGTTAAGATTATGAGTTTAAGATCAGTTTAGAGAACATATCCAGGAAGATCATTTCCCCATATTTGTTCTTCATTGATTATTAAAAATTCTTCATTTCTGCATATTTACAAGGAAATATTTCCTCATGTTTATACGGATCATCCTCACAAGGAGGTAGTTGTTTCACAATATTACCCTTACAATTTTAATTTCTAGAATTTATTTGGGAATGTAATGATAGATTATTTAACGGAATGACCAAATTAGGGATTGGATCTTGTTCTATGTATGCATACTTCATTCAATCATTTCGGTGTGGACCGTATTATGAAATCAAACATCACTTTATAGCTCAGTTGTATTGGTATCAACTTATGCAGTGTCAGTTGAGGTAGTGTTTTTGAATTCAATGATGTATAACTCATTTTAGAAATTCTACCAATTTCATTTTATGAATTCATTTTTCAACACCTTCTGTAATGCCTTTTCATCTCCTTTTCTAAATATCTGACATCCATTTGATGAATAGTGACCCAGAGGGAATCTTTATACAATTTAGACATGAATGATCTTAATAAGGGAACTACATCATGGAATGGGAAAAATTGGAAGGATTGACAATTCATCATTGCCCCAAATCAGAAGAGGGATAAATTCCAATTAGGTTCAGGTTGTTGAGGTGTTGAATCCCTTTCCCTATAGACTGAGGTTATTCCTACTCCATTTCCATAACATTATAGGATTTATTTTATGACCAATAATATTGTAATAAAAAATTCCCTACACATTTGGTCTTGGGATTATCATAGATCATCATGGATGCTAATGTCGTGGCATCCTTACTGATGATACAATGTTATGTTCTATAATTATCAAGGTGAATCATTGGGTTTTCATCGAAATCCCAATATTTTGAAGACCTTTGTGATATATCCTATATTAGAATTATCTGGTGACTGAATTTCCTTATGTGTGATGTATGATATATATTTTTAGATTCCCAATGAGAAATTATTTCAATAGACATCCCTCCCCTGGTCGAACATTAGTGAGATTCGATTGATGCATGATTTTGGTGATCATATCACCAACTATGAATTGAGTATGTTTGTTGAATCAATCCATAATCCATGAAATTTCATGATGAAATATATTTATAGATTTTATAATTAGAGAGTTTAGTGAAATTATTTTCTTCATTATCAATTCATCATATGATATGGTCACTGGATGGAGTATATGTGATCAACTGACCCAATTATATTAGCATGTGGATGCATGTTCTCTAGATATGTATTTTCTATTTACCCAATTGTAGAAGTCATATATCTATGAGATCCTCCATGTTAATATTGAGGTTTTCCCCTATAGTAAAATTAATTGGATTTGATACTTTTCATAAGGTAATACAATTTTTTTCACATGATGATGTGTGATCCATATATTAATGATGATGTCATTCACACAATATTATAATAATTATTATAGAGTGTTGAACTGAGAGTGGATAAAGGCTATACCATGAAAGGTATGTTATCTTTATCCAATTCATGTCTCATGTTCAATGTATATTATTTGTTATTTTCTACATGTTTCTTGACTTGGTCTCACCAAGATGGATGATTTCCCACCACATTTTCCAAACTAGTGATTTTAGTCGGTAATTCTTCTATTACATCGGAATTTAGGTGATCCTGGGGTGGTTCAGAGAGTGAATATTACCTCATGATATTTTTAAATTGAGAAAGGATTAATCTTCTTAATGGAACGGAATCACACTTGAATAGTTTCAATTTCCCATGATATTAATGAGATGTGGGATTTCTCATCACTACATTTCCAAGAGGATAACCCTCTTGACAAAGTGAAACACTATTATGGAGATACATTTTTTAGATAATTCCATCACATAGAGGACTACCATGATGGATTATATTACAAGTAAGAATTTATTAGTCTTTGATCTTCTAAACACATTGTGGGATGTCGTGAATATCATCAAGAAATAGGCGCTATAAAATATTTAGATTGTGGACATAAAGTAGTTACTCATTAATAAATATCTAGGTGTGACCTTTGGAATTACTTCTCTAATCCCAATTATATGGTAATGTGGTAGTAAGATCTCATGATTCAATAGATAAATATATTAGGGATTCAATATTTACAATATGATGTATAGATGTATTGTAGATAAGATATTCATTTTTCATCTTTTTTTGGCGAGGAATCATTTTGGATGGCTTATTTCAAGTGACACTAGACACTTTCTAGGGTAAGTAGTTTTGAGTTAGTGAATCTTTCTTAAATAGATCTATTATTGATGCTATAATTACCTTGTATGATTTTGGAATTTTGGGAGTGGTTTTGTCACTCCATGGAGTGTACATTGAAATATGTCTATTACCTCTAGTTGTAATCGGGGGATAGGTGTAATCAAGTAATCCATATATTGCGGGGGGAGGGGGGGTATTCCCAAAAATATTTCGATCGTAGTATAGGTGTGTGTTTATATGGAGGTGACTTATTGATAAGTCATTCAATTTTTCGGAATGAAATTTAGTTTCCTCCCCTCATCCACTATTGTTGACACTATTATTTTATCTTGACTTGTCGTTAAGATGTGGGTATGGATTTTTATCTTATACAACCCCATTTTCAGGATATGTAATGTAACATCAGTGATTGGAACATGGTTATATGTCCATTAGGTGTCCTGATTAGGGGTTTGTATTGTCTCTTTACCACAATTATCTATCATTTGACATTGATAGTAATCATTTGTGAGGTGATATATTTGTGTCTCCACTTTTTATCCTAGATAATATCTGACTGAATTCATTGTGTGATTCCAAAAGAGAATAATGGAATGATTGATAAGTATAGGCTTGTGTGTGAATATTCTCATGGTTTTCCATAAAACATTATTAGTGGTCTTTATTGGACAGAACCATATGAGGCCTCAAGTTTCCTTTATTGTTTTTGGAAGATATTTTTTCTTGCTCAAATATTTCCATTGACTATGATTAATATACTTTATAGGAATGGGAATGAGTTTTTTCATAGTCACAGTGTGCCTCTGTATTAGGATGGTGGGACTATTTCGATGTGTCCATAATAGTTTTCTAAAATAAAGGATAATAGTGGGATTTTTTTGTTTATCCTATCCATTTTAAAAACAATATGGTCAGAGAGATTCTTCAGATGTGAAGTAGTATGGAATTCATCTCTATTTACTAGTTACAGCCCACAGTTTTCCATCTTTCTTGCTCATGACTAGATAAATAGGATCTGATAAAATAGAAATGCACAACCATAATGTTGAGGGTTCATTACTAAGAAGGGTTGGAAGAATCAATTTCTAGAAGGACCCCTTTTGTAGGACCCTCGTGTATTCTTGGTGAGGCCATTTGTGGCCTCCTAGGATACCTCCATATGATAATGTTGGAGATTATTTTTGGGTTAATGGGATAATCTCTGGAATGGGATGGTGAAAACGATTGGTACCATCAGCTTTAGGGCCACTGACCTTTTCTAAGTAGTGTTTATGAGGGTTTTCATGATTTTGAGGGTATGGAAGTAAGCCACTAGGATTGAGATGATATTATTCTGGTGGTTTACCTAAATTAGTGTGATTGAGACACAATAATGAATATGCTTGGTTGGTGACAAGATACTCTACTTTGATGAGGACCATGCATGGGAAGTAGTTGAAAATAACATCTATGAGACTTGTTATGATACTCTATGGGTTGATGGAATATCTCTATTACGAATTCATGAAATATCGAAGAAAAATGTAATATACTAAAATTATTTCAAACCAGAATATCAGTAACAATACTCATGAATAGTTTATTTTTGTGTATTCCCTCTCCCATTTTGTGAGATAATGGGTGTTGACGGGTAGGTGGTACCACTATATTGGTTAATGATTTTTATGATTTCTACCATTTGTTTCATCCACAATGTACATTTGGGGTTATAGTGGAAATTTTTTATTTATTTGTAATATCTTTCACATCATACATAGACACTGGCATCTCATTCATGTGGTTTCTAATGGGTCATATTTTTGGAACAAGAAACCCTGAATGGTTCTCACATCTCAAATGACTCCTGGATCAACATTAAAAATACATACACTCACTAGGAAACTTGTTTGATGATATTTAAAAAATCAAAATATTCAAGAGGATGGGAGGTTAGTAAGGTCACACCCATTTGGGAGGAAAATATTTCTTACTCCGAGACTCTGTTATATATTAAATACATTTTCACAAATCTCTTATTACCTCCCCAGTATAATGTTGGAAACCCATGAATTAATAATCAATTATTAGAATGTATGGATTTTATAATCATATTTATGTTAGATTGGTTATTCATCAATGGAGATATTTTTATTTATCTGAGGGTCTCATTCATTGGTACCCTTTTATGAATAGATTAGAGATTATTTTGACTTTTTTTTTCTGATGTGGGTTTTATGATAATATGTTGGGTGATATAGAGTGTATCATCTTCCAGGGATATTGGAGTTTTCTTAATGGGGTAATTGAACCCATGGGATGGGATAACATTGTATTCTCATTAAAAGAATCAGAACCCATGTATTTTAGTTCTACTTAATGATACAAATCATTTCATTAAAGTCCATGTGATAAGGAACAAACTATACATATTAACATCATTTACAAAGGATTTCCTTATGAAAGTTGATTTTGAAAGGATGGTTTTTGACATGTGCTGAATATGGACATAAAAATCGGAAGGGATGTGTTCTATTAGGTTCAATAAGACCACACTGGGTATGTGATGAGAGAATAGGTTTAATTTTGGGTAATTAGGTTGGGACATCATGGAGGATTCATATGTATCCCATTTGTATAGGAATCAGAACACACAAAGTTATATCATTAAGACCCATGCATATAGAGACAATTTGTATTTTTGTATCATAGGGGAAAACGGACCATTGGGAGGATTGATATGAGGATTACATATATGAAGGGAGTCTATTTTTTGGGGATTACACTTGAAATGATGCAATTTTGGAGGGGTTTCAGGGCTTATATAGTATAAAAGGATTACCTTTTGAGAAAATTTGTAGATTATACTATGTATTAGCCCCATAAAATGGTTGTATAGTGACTAAATTGGGTTTTATACCCAATATGAGGCCCATAGGATTGGGATTGTGCAAATTTCAAGCTCCCTACTTATCTCTTAGCCAACATGATTCAATATTGATGTGAGAAAGATGATGATGTCATTGATTTATGAAAACACACAATCTACTTTGGTCAACAATGAAAGGGGACACAACAGAAATTTATTAGGGTAGAGACTAGTCTATAGCTCGTATCCTGTCATATCATTGTACTATGGTCCCTAAGGGGGAGTGAAATGACATTGAAGATCTAATATCCCATCTTATATTGGTAAATAGGATAATAATGTTTGATGCTCTATCTAGAAATGGAAAATGGGTATAGAGAAGTAGGAAGAAATGTAGAATTTAAGGTCTTGGAAAAATTGTTAGGGGCTTAATACAGGAGGGAATTCATTAAATTTTTACATGAGGAATAGAGGAAGAACCCATTCAATGTCTAATTGTAAATGAAATCATGATATTCACCCTCCCTCAGTAGAACATGAGAACTCAGAGCATTGATAGGACATATAACTCAATTTCATGACCTAATGAACCCATAAAGTACACCTAGGGTTGTGGTCCTAATGTCTTTGGGAATGCATATCATCATTCACCCAAAGGACCCTACTCATTAGGAAGGATATGTGCGTGACAACTAAGGCCATAGGAATATATATCCAAATGAGGGAAATGATGGTTTTCTTATTACCATGGCATTAAAATTCTACAGGATTAATTTGAGTATTAAAAATTTTCCACTCAGATGAGGGAACCAAATGATGGGTATTTTTTCCATTTGTGTGTTGTAATAGGGCACAAAAGAAGGCTATAGTATGTTATTGCATGGAAATATGACATACAACGCGCATGGCATGGGAGTATTTGGATGTTCTTCACCTATGCGTTGGGGGATACACGAATTGGGGATTACATGGGTAATAGATAAACAAGTAAACCACACATGGGTCAGTCTATAGCCTAGGGAACATGGGCCTATTTAGGTGTCCTTAGAAAGGTCTCATGTAGTTCCCTGATTTTTGAATGGATCTTCACTCAAGTACTCATCAACAATGGGTGAAGAGGTACTCACATATGTTTTTTTATATTTCAAACCATGAAGGTATATTGCTATCTTTACCCCTTAATTCCTTCTTCTCCTTGGGTTCTGAGAGCTAACTATGAAATTTTGGAGGATGTGGGCGAAGAAGTTGCATGACCAAAGAATTGGAGCCTCTTTCGACTTTCATGTTCTATATAATACTGAACCATAGTCATTGTTGGATGTATATTTACTTCTAAAGAGTTGGTAACTGATGCAGGTAAGAAGTGTTGCGGTGTATATGGTTTCAGTGCCACACAGGGTGGTTGTACGAGCATTATGATGTGCGGTGCTATGCATGCATGCCAGTATGGGAAATATCATTTGATAATTCTTGGAGTTATTCATCTTTTTAACACAAATTTTGTACTACTAAAATTAATTTATTCCCATATGAAAAAATTGAGTGTTAAAAATATATAATATATTTTTTAAATTAATCCATATTATTTTCCATGTCAATAGTATGTGAAAACAATTTCATCGTATCCGGAGTCTGTAGTCCACCATACATATAAATGATGATATCCAAACCATTTTATGAATAAGGATATGGATTTACATTATTAAATAAAAATAATAACATTTTTATAGGGATGAAACTATAGATATAATGTAATCATGGGGTAGGAATAATTGAAGGGGGGATGAAGAAAGAAAATAATAACACTCGATGAAGAAAGTTACGTCTTCATCAGGTAACAACATTTGGATTTCAAAAAATGGATTACATGTGTATATTTATGCCAATTATAAGGAATATAGAATGATAGATGGAAATTATAGAAGTTGTTTATTATGGTATTGTCATAAACAAAGGTATTTTATGATAAGATGATAGGTGGAGATAAGGTGGCCTTTTATAAGTGAGGTGAGATCAACACTTGTAATTTATGAGTTGAATGAATTTATACCATTTATTTTTCAAGAAATAAGGATAAAATATTTGTCCATTCTTGAATCATGTAGGTATAATGTACAAATATGATTAGATATTATATTTTAGACATGATTTTAAGTCATTTTAACCCTAAGCTTTCAATTTTAATGCATAGGTAAATTGATTTTAACATTAACCGTAGTAATTATATTTTACAGTTCACAAAATGAATGTTGGTTAAAATTTAATCTTAACTTACTATATAATTTCAGTAAATTTAATTTCAAATATGTAATCCATTTTTCAAAATTCAAATATTGTTTTGGAATTATGTAATTATAATTAGTCCGGCCAATGGGATGAGAAATCATTTTTTAAAAGGGAAATTTTTTAAATATTTATAATGATTTTATATAAATTTTCAATTTGAAGTAGATAGAATTAAAAATATTTATTAATAAATATATAATTTAAATAACTATACTTATAAAAAAAATTAATATAATATTTATTTTTATAAAAATTCAATCTAAAAGGTTGTTTTCATTTGAAATTCAAATTATTCAATATTAATCAAGAAATCATTATTTTGGGAAAACAGTAAAATAACCAAAATTATATTAATTTTACCGGATGATTTCAAATATTAATTTTTTTTTGTAAAATAAATACTCTAAAACTGGTGGATTTTTTTATAGTATCCTAAACCATGATGAAAAAGGTGGGTTTTCAAGATGTATATTGTTTTCAAGCCTAAAATGATTTTATAAAATACTTATTTCCAATTATATTAATTGAATTATTTTTAATTAGTAATTATTGATATATAAAATAAAAATTGATTTAAAAAAATTTCACTTTAGAGTTCATTTTAACTAATTAAAATGGAAAACAATATCTACCTTAAAAAACTTGTTATAAAAATCTCACTAAATAAAAATCAAATTATAATACAATAAAATATAATGATGATTCAAAATCATTTATGTTGATTAATTGTAGTTGACGATTACTTTTGTTATTTTAATTTTTTAAAAAAATAATTCGACTTTTAAATAACTTAATTTATCAAAGATAAATTATTTTTTTACATAAATTGGTATTTTTCAATATTCTATAAATAATGGAAATTTCCCAAAACAAATCTAATTTTTCACCAAAAGGAAATTTTTGATATGAATATTTTCAAAATTAATTTTAATTAAAAAATGCTATCTAAAATTTTAAGAAAACAAGAATATAACTTTTTCATGAAAAAAAATTAATTTCTGAAGAAAACATATTTCTAATAAATAAAATTACATTACTAAAAATTGATTGATTGTTTTATAAAAATTTATCAATAAATTATATTGAGTAGTAGGTATATATATTTTTTATATAATAGTTAATGAAATTAATCCCCACCAATTTAATGTCTATATTATATTGTTTATACATATTGCGGGTCTTTTAAATATGGTTTTTCGAGTTGAATCAACTATAAAACACATAATATTAGAGTTTCATATAATGAAATCTTTAGAAGGAATTAAAATTATTTAAAATTTAGGACCCTAAATTATCAAATGGAATTAAATTTTTATCCAAATTTATTGTTGTGTATTTTTTATAATATCAAATATAATTTTATTCATTTAAAATATCAGTGTGATATAATGACATAATTTATGTTTGTAAAAGAAAAAGTAAAAAAGAAATATCATAGTAAAGACAAGTACATTTAAAAAAGAACATCTTGTAGATCTCTTATAATGGCCAATGTGGTTGGAATTTTTATTAATATAAAACCTATATAATTTGGATATGGTTTTTGGGGAGACATATTTTACTATTTTATTATGCTAAATGGATTTATAAGTGTAAAAATGGGTGGGGATTTCATTCCATTTTATAATCGATAAAGAGGATAATCTTTATTAATAACAAAAACGACATATTAAATTGAATCCTATCTCAACTAATGTTGTTCAAAGTTGAATAAATAATTTAGTGGTTGGATAATATGTTCAATACACTCCTCTATCACTAAAAAGAAACATGTTTCAAAAATTTAATTTAATTAAACCACTTGGTTATTCACATTTACTAATTTAATATCCAGCACAGTAACTATTTTTATAACAAAGGTAATTTTTCAATTAATAATTAAATAAAATAGTTATTATTATATAAATATTACCCAATTATTCTAAATATGAGATCAAATTTAATATATTATAATTATATGTTTGGGGAATATTAATTTTAACACAAGCCTATGTAATAGGTAAAACATTTTTTTTATCCTTAACAATGCTAATTAATTTTACTATTTAATAATATTATTTATGATGAATGATTGTTATTAAGGATATTAAATTGTATTATTTATTCTCATGATAAATATGGAACATTTTTTTATATAAACTCACAGATGTGGAAAATTATACTCTAAAAAATAAACTCGCTTAACGTGTCAAAGAACATTTTTTTAGGAAATGAAATTTTCAAGAATAAGATAATCTTGTGTTAATTATATTATAGGTAAAAAAAATTAGATTAATTTACATTAATATATATATAGATATAATCAATAAATTTTATTTAAATAATTCTCAAATAAATACTATATTATTTAATTAAAACATATAAGCATTATTAAATTTTGAATAAAAAAAGATGCAGGTGAAAAAAATGTACATTTCTAAAATATATCCCTTTTACCTTCAAAGGATCTCATCATTATTTATATGAATATTATATCAAAAAAAATTAAATATATTTAATATTACACACTATTGAGAATAAAATGGTTAAAATTTAAATAGTACATTATTGATTATATATAAAATCAATTTTTTAATTGAAAACATCCAAACTTAATTTTTTGATTCTTTTGATCATGTATGTTTAAAATCGATATTCACCATAATAAATATTATTTTTGTTATAGTAAATATTAAAATTATAATTTTATTTTGGTTTTATTAAAATTTAATGTTCAACTATAATAACATGGGATTTATCATTTCATTATTCCCAATAGAAATAAATTAATTCAATTTTTTTTAGGAATATTACATTATAAAAAATTTTTGGTGGTTCTTCTATACTACATAATATGGTTCCCTCTATGGGTCCTTCAATTTTAAAATTTCTCCCAATTTCTTTTAACAGTCAAGTCCACATATTCCTCAAAAATTTCACTATATTTACCAATCTTGTTGCCTCTTCATAGTGACAAGAATATATTCCAATTATATTTATTGAGAGGTGATGGAATGAGTTGGGTTAGGAATATTCTTCCATAACAATGATATAATGAAAAAATAATTTACGTTATATTTGATTAGATTCTTTGCCAATATAAAATTCATAACTCTAATTATTTCTAAAATAATAACAGGAATGATGTATCCATTGATTATTTTCAAATTCATACCAAAAATTTTGACACCCTTATATAGAGATACGTTTAGGAATATTTTAACACGCACTTAAAAATACAAATACTTCATTTGATTGTCAGAATAATACTATTTTAATAAAGATATTATTTCATATAACTTGAAGTAGTCATTACCATTTTCCTTATTCCGTCAAAATATTCTAGTATTATATGTTTCTATCTAGTATCATCCTCCCAACATGTTGGTGTATGTAATCTCTTTCAATACCTTTTTTTATATTGTTATTTTTGAATAATTTAATGAATAATAATATTATATGAAATATCCACAAACAAAAAATAGTCATCCCATAAGCCTTTAAGGAATGTACAAATGGAATAAAAATTTATTCTAATGTTTAAATATTCCATTTTAACTATCCATATGTTATAGAATGGTATGTCATGCATTAAATAATGATCATTATCCAAATAAATTAGAAAAATTGTAAAAAAAACTAATGTCAAACTGGGATCATGATTAGATATAATTTAAATGGGAACACCATCAAGTCTTGAAAAATTATTATTATAGGGTCGTTCATGCTGGTCAAGAGGTAATAATTCTCTTATATTATGAAAATGTATAGATTTAGTGAGGTGATCAATAATAAAACATAATATTTCCTTACTCATTTGATTCATTTATATTCCATTGGAAATTCCTATAATAATTACATCCAATATCCACATATAAATTGGAATAGTTTTCAAGACTCCTGTAGTATTCTATCTATCACCCATCCCCTATTTACAAACCAATAATCTTGAATCATAATCAGAAATTTCCTTCTTCAAGTAATCCAAAAAAATGTTCACTAAAATCTCGATAAATCATATCGCTATATTTGCTTATAAAGAAATTAGACCTTGGAGGATGATCATACAAATCCCTCTTTTAGTGCCGGTATATATTGAAAAAATAATCTATTTACAATATTATGACTCTATCTTCACAAATCCCTTTTCTTACATTGGAGGTAGTGTATAGAACAATCTTAATCATTGAGAATATCAATCCGTAGATGTAGAATCATGTTAAAAAAAATATGTGAAATGATTTATTTTATTCATTTGTGTTCTTTGTATATCACTCATCATTTACCATAGATATAATTACTAAATAGAAATCCATGTTAGGGGAGACGAATCTTGCATAGGACCCACCACAATTAGGAAACCATTGATGAAACAATAGCCTCACTAAACAAACAAGGATCCATGATGTGTGGTCGATTATGGATGCCTTCATGGGTTGTGTTTCTCAAGCTAAATCAAAATCCTCTAAGAGAATCGGAATAATAAATATCAGCATCGAGGTCTATTAGTGATATCATTCTCATTTGAAGAGGTAGTTGGTAAATTTAAACTACATTGTCCCTCTTTATTGTTTCTTCATAGAACACTTGAAATCAAAGGGTTAACTAATATATATATACTATCATTGATCTCTTTTATTATTCTACTTCGGTTTTCTTGGAAGAACACTTAAAATATACTATAGACTCGTGGTTCATTGTATTTTAGGAGTTCTTACATGAATGTTTTAAAAATGGTGACTAGATTTCAATGTTGACATCTAACCCCCTATTGTTTCTATATAGCATATATTCCTAGGATTTACAATACATCTTTTCAGGCAATGTGATTTATTTTCCATTGCAGGACTCTTTAGTCATCCTCTCAAACTTGATAATGATACATTGAACCTATCATGACCATTAACTGATAGGATGTGTACTGAAATCGACATTTCTCAAGTTTTTCAGTCATGTTTTTGTTTTAAAAATGGTGATAATGGGTTTATACAAGATTTGGTCACTTAAAATGATTTATACTGTTGCAAAAAATTCATAATAACTAACCATACTATAAATAGATTTCTGATTCAAAGACATCCACCTCAACCCCAACACCACATAAAATTGATTTGGGATGAAAAGGATCCTCTAATGGTGGACCTATTTCCCTGGATGATATTAGAAATGATAACACTAACATCTAGAGCTCCATGAATGCTTCAAATACTCAATCTGTCAACCTCTATAATACTACGTTTTTTATAGACCCATGACCACTATAGAGATAAAACAAATGACTCCAATATCTAATGATCTTGGTGATAATGATTCCATTAAATCAGATTATGATGAATATTTCCTAAAAGACATTGACAACACCTATTAACTGGAGGAGGATTTATTAAATTTGAGAGCTCGAAAATGGATTAAGCAATGATTTCCCCTGATGAATTCATCAATCCGAGTTCTGAAAAAAAAAACTAAAAAATGTAGGGATAATACAAAAATTAGGGGGGGAAACTATCCCATAATCTATATATTCAAAGATGAATAAATAATTATTTACCACCACAACATGTCCCTACTAAAAATTTCTTGTTTCTTAAAATTCATCTGTTTATTCTAACTCAGAAGCCTCATCAAGTGACAATAATGAAAATGATCATGCTTATATGAATTATTATCATATATTGAATAAATTAGAATTCCTAAAAGATATTAATTCATGGATAGGGGAGAATGATACAACAAACATTCGAAAATTAAAAATTGGTTAACTGGCTGAAAAATATTTATCTTGCTATTAGAAAAAAGTATGTTTTTAAATATTTAAATAAATTTAAAAAGGAACAAAACACAATCTTCAATGATATTCCATGTCAATATGATTGGGATTTTGGTTTTCCTTGACTCTTTTAGGGCCAATATCTATTATTTTTTAAAAATGTCTTTTCATTTGATGAATCTATTTGAAATATGAAAATGTTTGACCCTTACTTATAAAGGAAGTGATCTGAAAATCCTCTCTCTAATTTTTTTTTCTTTTTGTTGTTGTAAACAAGTTAGTATTTTCTTTCTAGAAGAATGGATTCCTTCTCTGTTGTTTTATTTCGTTGTATTTCCATTTATATGGATCATTCATCCATAAAATTTTATTTTTGTGTGTTTGCTTCACCTAATTTTCTTAATGGAACTGTTTTGCAATAGGATGATAGATAACTATTGTGATATCTAGGAGTTTCATCCCTTATTAAAAAGGTAGGAATGATGCAACAAATATTGTGGTCCCTTTATGATATGTTAATCTATCAATAATGATTTTAATCATTTTTTCTCTCATTGACATTAAATTAGACGTGGAAAGAACGATTTCACCTTTTTATGGTCAAATATTTCATTAATGCTTCAATTGATAAAAATAGACTCTTTAATAGGTTATTTTCAATTTTGTTGTTGGTTCATTATTCTTTGTAATCTCTTTTAATTCATGGTTTTTGTATCCACAGTACTCCTAATTATCTCCTTGTATCTTTTAATTTATTTAATAATTTATATGGGCTTATGGGTTGGTTGGCCATATCATGTCCCACCATTTTAAAAAAATATATTTTCTCCATAACTATTAAGATAATATTTTGGAAAACAACTCAATATCATGGGTGAAAAAATTAAATTCACAAGTTATTAACTACCTAGATTTATATGAAATGACCTCATTATATTATATAAGGACAAAACTAAGTACCTAATTTTATTCATCACCATATAAAACGAAAATATCATTTCCAATCGGTATAATTAAAATTAGATCATTGAAAAAATATTTTATTCAATTATTCCAAAAAATCACCTTACATTGTCAATATAAACTTAAACCCTTTTCATGAAATAATTTTTAATCAATTATCTAATCAGGGAAAATTAGAAATGAATTTATAACAGCATCATAAATACCCAATGAAACTACATACCATATTTATGTTCATTAGTGTGTGCCATTAATTGAATATATTTATCATTAAAATACAAATTCAGATTAAATCCTTTGGGAATATATATCTAAGTAATGAAAATTAATGACACTGTAATAAAAACTTGATAAATTTCTTGCATAAATCTACTCATGTAAGAGTCTCAACAGTGATTCATTAGTTATTCTCGTGGTTTATAAATATTTTTGAATAATTGATGTTTTTATTAATAAAAAATACAAAAAATCATCTAGATACCCCATGAATATTTGTTTATTAGATCCCTAAAAATTTTCTTTTCAAATTATCAATCCAAATGGAAATTTTTTAATCCCATAATGTCAATATCAAATTTGGAGGGATTTCATTATAATTTCATCCTCCTTTACTCATAACTAATGATATATATAATGATGCTAAATCAGTGAAAAATATTTAACTCTATGAATTTGATCAAATATTTAATTAATTTCTGTTAAAGAACAATTATTATCTATTATAATATCGTTGATTTCTATATAATAATGCATTTACTGATAGACTCGTAATTATTATTATTGAAGTTAAATGGGGATCTCTAATGTGAAATAATATTTAAATTCAATAAATTTTCTCACCATCCTTTTAGTTATATCATCAAATACAGTAATTCTATAGATTCTATTCTATAGAGAGTATTTGAAATGGTTCAGTCATCAGGGAGAATATGAATGGAAAATCAACTTCAAGCTCTGGTGGATTTCAATGTAATTCCACACGAAATACAATAATGTGTTCATGAAAAATAGTTCTATACTAAAATCAATTATTACATTTTCCATTCATAGATTATAATATTTCTTATTACAAAAAAATTAATTCATAATATCTACTTTAGGTGGACCTAAAAATGTCTCAGATGGTTTATTATCGCCTCTGAAGAGAATAAATTTCACATTTTCATTATCAATCATTATTTCATTGTGCTTATAATAAATTTTAGAATCATATTTTTACTGAAATTTTATACCGGGTAGTATGTTGAAGTTATCCATGAATATGATAATAATATATGTAAATAGGGTATGTTTATAAGTCATTAATTTTATTTCTTGATATATAATTTTGACATTGATATTTTTTCTAAGAGTTTGTTCTATGAAATAAATTTTTATGGTTTAACGGAAATACATATTTATCTAGGAAAACATCAAATATATAAAATAATTTAATGATATAGAATCAAAAAACACATTCGATTAATTTGATAATTTTACTAAAGTATATATGACCACATCATTGGTTACTTAAACATTATCTATTATGATTTCATATGTTTGGAAATCTCCAATTAGGATATTTTATAATTTTCTCCAATAACGCATGGGGAATTGGTGTTAATAATTCCCCAATTCACTATTGTTAAATTAATAAACATTGTTAATTTGTTTCTCCCAATTCATCCATTATCAAGATAACCCTTATTTCTACACTTATTAAAATATACCATTCCCCAAATTGTTTTTTGGATGGTTCCTATATCAATTTTTACATGATATAAATTGAATCATTTTTTTATTATTCTTTGATATGTTTTTTTATTCGTGGGTTTCGTACCTAATCATAATATATTAAATCACATTGAATATATATGATCTATAAAATTCCATTTCTGTTTTGATGCTGAATTAAAAAGTTTCATTAATATGATGGAAATTATTAAGTAACCATTTACCTTAAGAAGAATTTCATAATAACATCAAATAAATAGTGAATATTGATTTTTTTTAATTTCTATTATGATGCATATCTAGATACTCTTGTAATGGTATCCTTACACTCCATAATACTTTCTTCTTCCTTTTTTATTTATGCTATGGGACTTTTTATTCATTTCAATTCATTTTTAATAAGTTAAATATCTATTTAAGAATATTTATTTTAAATATATCCATCATAAGTATTCTATATAATAATCCTATATATTATTCATGATTAACTCCATCCTTTGATCTAAATTTATCTTAAGGAAACACAATATAATTGTATTCATTTTTTTCATCACATACCACCAAAAATATATTTTTAATGTTTTTAATCCACTCCTTATCTATTATAGGATTTATATTACAAATTAATGATTTTGGATTCTATCAGATTATGTAATACGTCATAGTATAATCTTGTTTTTGAATAACATGTTACTCTATATGGGAATGATTATTCATTATCCCAATAGTAAACTTCACTAATATAGGAATGATCTTCCCTGTTATAGTACCCAGTATATTGGTCTTCATAGATGGGGAATATATACATTTAACATGAGTGTTAACTATATTATTTCTAAAATAAGTTTCATGAATATGGAATATATTATGTTAGTTGATGACCTTGTTAATTTTAAATCATAACATATAATTAAAATTCATGTTTAACACATAACATATATTAAAAATTTTGGCATTCAGAGTCATTGAATAATAATCATGGTTTCATTCAGAATATATATATATTATAAAAATACTTTTTATTACTGTATAATGGATATTAAAGGCAATGTGAATTATACAATTTACATCTCCTAGGAGTGTAATACAAGGTGTGAATTAAGGCTCATTATTGGGAACCATTTTACGATCAAGTCAAATCCCAAGGCACATGTATTGGAGTTATTAACTGATGGAACAACTATTTTAGATCCACATCCACTTGAAGTATCGAGACATGGATTTCATTATTCTAAAAAAACACATAATATCTTCCTATCCAAAAAAATGGAAATTTATCTTTAATTATTTCAGATTATTCTCTCCACAAATATTTTTTATAAAAATATAGTTCTCAATGATTCTAAACGAAATCCTCTGATACCATTTATAATAGCCTCAACTAAAGTGACCCCAAGCCAATGTCTATTTTATTACAATATTATAGATTCAAGGGATTAAATCATAAAGGAAATATCAATTTATTAGTCATCGAGATCAAAATATAGACATTATAACTAGATTACATTGAGAATAAAAATATAAATCACAGTAATGAAGAAGATTTTGGAATCCTTCACCCCATTTAATGAATTCATATTTATATAATTATGTGTTGAATCTTAATAAGAGTGAGATCAAATGATTAGTTTTTATTTGTTTTAGAGGAAGATATCATTTTTAAATAAGGCATAATAAATATATCAAGAGACATAATAGAAAAAAAATTCCATTTAATCATTTACTCAGGAATGAACTTGAAACATGTATTATATAAATAGAGTAATATCATGGAAAATAATGAATGATTTGTCAATTATGGAAATTACAAATATTTTTCATCATGATATCCAGCATTATGATATTATAATGGTTATGACCATGATAAATATTTATCAAAACTATGTGTACAAGTAAAATTTATTTATCTAACTAATTTTTCTCATGAGGATTATCGACACATCGAGGGGCTATATAAAATCAATATCCACCCATCAATGTATGTCCATGTTATTCCTCATATATTTAAGTGTTGATATGATTCATTAACAATATAAATTTTCAAAAAATATATCTATTGATTAAATATTACTGATTTATCAATATTTTCCAGTTTAAATGAAATAACATCCATAGTAAAAAACTGTATTTAAATTTGGTATATATAATGGGAAATAATAATATTCATTATATGGTAGATATTGATATTTAATATAAATATAAATTTTAAGGAAAATCATACATTATAATTTGATTACATAAATTGAATGTAAAAAATAATAAAATTAATCATGTTATAAAAAATTACAATCATTTCAGTGAGAATATATCTTTTGTAATAAAATTTGTCTCCTTAGATAAATAAAGGGAATGGAATTTCAATATTAAACAACATTTCATTAATATTGTATCTTTTTAAAACAATTTAAATGTGTAATATAATCTCAGATTATGAAAATTATTATGGTGGTAGGGTTATATTATATAATCGTAATCATTAAAATATATTCCTTTCGACTTTCTATAATGAACGTAATGAATGTCCCTTTCAATAAAAATTAGAAATATTCATTTGAAACAAATATTAAATTCAATGATAACATAACATTTTCTTAAAAAAATAATTTGGTAAAATATTATCTTTTATTAGATAATTTTTAAATTCATTAACATTAATGGAAAATAAATCCAATTAATAGAAAATTATAAATTGGGTTTCTTTGGATAATTTCATTGATTAATTGATGTACTATATTTTTTAAATATTGGATGAAAATTAGTTTAATCCTTAAATTTCAACTGGTTATGTAAATTATTAGTCATTATGAAGGAGAAATTATAATATACCTATGATGAAAGATAAAGAAAAACCAAAAGGAAGTGATACTATAAAATAGAATTTTATATCAATATTAACATTTAAATTTTAAATCATTAAAATAGTAAATATTATTTAATAAATTATCCATCCCAAATATGTAGTTATTCATGTTAATGACCTAAATGTGTTAGTATATGCACTACATAATGATGAATATTGGAATATTTACAATATGCCTCAAAATAGTGACATTGAGAATAATTCCATTACCTCATGCTTACCTTGAGTTATGTAGTTCAAAATTTGTAGTTAATATAGGATAAGAGGTTCCCTTTATATTGGAGGTGGGTGAAAAACAATTGAATACATAATTATTTATCGTATAATACATGTATTAGTGAAATTGAGGGGCCCAATGGGGTAATTTACTTGAATATGAGAAGTATGATGGAAAATAAAAAGAACCAATGGGATTAGACAAAATGATTTTTTGTTATTTTTAATCCATGCCCTTCTTTTTTTACACTTTAAATGTATTTGACCCTAAACCGAGGTGAAAAATATTTACCATTATTACAATTAATTGTGAATAAAATCCTGTTGAACGTGATAAATTATTATAATTTTTATCATTATAAAAATTAAATCCCTTTAACCAAATTAAATTATATAAATTTATAAAATATATAATTAATATATGTTTACAAATCAAACTTTAAAAAACTGATTTCTAAAATCATAATGATATTTCTACATGTAATATATTAATTCTTATATATTTAATATGTCTATGAAAATGCTTCATGAAAATTAATTCCATTATGATATACTAATACTTTAATAAAATTGATAGTCTTTGAAAAATTGGAAAAGTTATTTATTCTCCCAAAATTACACTATTTCTAGAAAAACAGAAAAAGTAACACAAAAAACATATGACATGGTGAATTTAAAAAGTAAAATTAATTGAAAAAAATTAAAAATAAATGAATTTTTAATTTAGCTTTTAATCACATTATTGAATAATCCATTATTGATATTATAATAGATTCATTAGAAAAAATAGAGTTATTTTTATAAATTTTTATTATTATATACTAAGAGAATGATATGTGGATTTCAAAGGAGGTAGGGATTAACACATTCATATATTAAAATTTTCATTCAAAAATATTATCTAATTTAGAATCAAAATGGATCCTTATGAATCCCTTTATGGAAATAAGTTTATATCCAATCATTATAGGATAATGTCTTGGGATTGAAACTAATTGGGGCCTGATCTAGCTGAGGGTGTGGATGTTAAGATTAGGTCCATGTATCACCACATCAGAGAATATAATATCATAAACGAATTGTTATTATAACAATAATCAGGGAAATATAGTGTCAAAATATTTTGATATAGTGTCCATTTGAATATATCCCTCAAAAATTGTTATAAGGTTTTAAAAAAATGGGAAACTAGACAATGATATATAGTTTTCTATGTTATTGATAATTATGTAAGTATGGAAGCTTATTGAATGGAACATACTAAAAACCATTATCATGTTCATGATGGGTTATAAATATCTCATTAGGGAAATTAAATAACTACATCATTCATATGTAATAAACTCATATATTATACCATTTGATCATGATATTTTTTAGTTGAGAAACTTTAAGAAATCATTGGTTATAAGAAGAATATGATTCTCAAAATCACTAGTCAAATGATTAATTTTATTTTTGGGGATAAAAATTTCATGGAATCTAATAGAGACCCATATATATGGTGACGTAATGGAATTTTTAGTTTTCATATTAGATTTATAAAAATTATAGGAATATATTTTATATATAGGATTGAATGTGAAACACTGATATTTTATAAATAATTTATCATTAAATAATAAGTGTTTTTATTAATTTGGATGTAAAAACCCAAAATATATGAGAATAATTATCATAAAATATAAAATGTATACCATTATGTGGTATCAAAATTTGTTATTATTTTATAAAATAATTTCTTTGTCACATAAGAAATACTATTGATCCTACATAACTATTTTGATTTTTTTTTCTATATGTGAATTCTTTCTAAAAATTATATTTTATATAAAATTAAATTTGTAGTATTAAAATAATTAAAATTTGTTGTTTTCCACATGGATAAAAATAATTTATTTTTTATAAACATCCTTTAAATAAAAATTAGTTCATTTTAATTTAAAAAGTGATGATTTTATAAAACACTTTTTTGTGAGAAATGTGTTATTATCTTAATAAAAAACACACATTATGAATATATTTTATTAATTTTATAAAATATATTTATGAAAAAAAATTACTTATTCAATTTATATTTTAAGAAATGAATGATAATTATTTTGAGTAATGTGCTTTAAAATACATTTTCACAAACTATAGATATCCATTGTCTTTTAAATTATTATATTGTTATTAAAATAATCTAGTAATTGAAATTTTATTTTATAAAATTAGTACTACATTTTGAATCATTATTTATATATTTGGAAATATGGAAATTTTGTTTTTCCCTAATTATTGGAAACTATGACAAAAACATTGTCACCATTAATGATAAAAAATGTAGAAAAGTGGATTATACTGAATAATTGTGCTAAAAATAACATATAAAATTTTATAAATTACATTATTTGAATATATATATATATATTTATAAATATTTTATTTGACCCTATTGATATGTGGTGTAGTTCCATATGAATATTTCATTTATATATTTTTACATTTTAATTATATTATAGTTTTCCACCCACCTCAATTATAAAAAGAGGTAATCTCCCCATCATTTTTTCACACAATTTTAAACTATATAACATGGACATGGAATAAAAAATTGTAGTATCTTCCCTATAAACATAAAAAATTATTCAGAAAAATATCCTCAATTTTTTTTGATAATGAATCCCCTTTTGTAAAAAAATAATAGGAATTTTTGTGAGAGAATGTAAATTTTCAATAAAAAGGACATAATAAATGATTTTAGGGATTTTTGTAGGTGTAAAACACATATTAACTCTTTAAAAAATTATATGGTGTATTTTGATACCTAAAAACATAGTTATCACCAGATTTAAATGCTAGTAGAGCCTTGTAACTTAAAAAATGGAATATTAAATATATTATATAATTCTATCATTTTTTTTGAAAAAATATAATATACCAGAATGTTGTCTCGTAGGGAAAATATAATAATTACATTTAATTTGAAACATATTTTTTTACCAAAATAATGATAAATTTCTTTTAAATGTTAGGTGATTGGTTACATCCCACCTATCAGTAATTTGTTTACCTAGATCTATTTAATCAGTATTATATTATTTTTTCAATTACGTACATTTTAGTCATGTACCCTTGAAATAACCCTAAAAAATTACATTATTCATGTGTCTTACATTAAAATACCTTGAAACTCATGATATTGAAAAATAATTATGATTAACAGTTCCATAAATTCGTCAATTTTGCGACTCTGTATTAATTTTCAATTGAAATAGTAGATTAATTACTCTGTTGTAGAAGACATAGTTTCATTGTGGATTTTTATATAAAAAACAATACATAATTTAATCCTGTTTGGTATTATTGATTATAGGTATCCTTATATTAACTTCCTCATGTCTAAGAAACCCTTTGTTGTGTCCCTTCATTAAGAACCAGGTGGCACAACTTTGTCAACTTTCATCCATATTATGCTGCACATATGATGTAAATATTACTATATTGATTATAATTTATTCTACTATATTTAATTATTTCATCATTTTTCTCTTCTAATTTTTTTTCTGTTTTTAATAATAAATATATAGAACCTAAATTTCTTATGGGTAACATAAAAAAACATTTTATGGTAATTACATGAATTTTATTTGGTGATAACAATGAGAAGAATTATACAAAGACAATTGATTTAAATTATACAAGGGTTTATATATATATATATATTAAATGATAAATAAAAAAGGATTTTTTAATAATAATTATCCAAAATAATTATAAAAAGAAAATTTATAATAAAATTTCCTAGGAAAATTAAAAAAACATAATTTATGAAAATTTTATCAAATTATAAACTTTTTAAATTATCAAACATATATTTATGGATTTGTCATGTCCTTTTTAAAAAAAATTAATGATGTAAAATTAATAAAAATTATCAAAATAATACTTCGTTTTAATATTCAAATAATATGGAATTGACCCTCAGCCATTTTAAAAAAACATTAATAGGATAATCTATTTAAATAAAATATCAAAAGATTTTTTTTTGAATTTAACAAAGAATAATTAATATAAATATTAAAACAATACCTAAATTTAATTTTCAATAATTTTTTATGACAATTTTTCATTATATAATTCAAAAAATTAGTATATGAAAATTTACAAATAGATAATTATAAATGGAACAATTGAAGTAAAATTTCAAGAGTTGTATATAAATTAATAATTTATATGAAGTTATTAATGGATAATTTTTTTAGGGGATGATAACAAATGAATGTGGTGGATTAAAAAGATAGTTTTTCGATATAATGACCCAGCCTCATACATTACATAATATTGAGAATTAATTTATAAATATATTCTCTTGAATTTGTGGAACATTTTAGAATTTGATTATTGAAAATTAGTTCATTTCTCATAAATGAAAAAATTTACAATGTGTAAGTTTCTAGTCACTATCAATTTATATAATATAATAAAATAATTAAAATAAAATATTTATGATTATCATTAATAATCTTCATGACATTCAATAAAACTTATCCTTTATTGCTACCCATCATTATTCCCTTTAAGAATGATTTTAGAAAAGGTTATTGGTGAAAAAAGATAAATAAGCTACATAAAACGAATATATATTTTATCATAATGAAAAATGAAATATTTACCATTACTTAATTTTTCTCAATGTGAATGGAATAAATATTTTCAACATTATAAGTAAATACTATATAATCTCAAATAAAACCATTAAGTCTGATAAAAACAATATAAGACAATTTATTAATATTATATATATATATATATATATATATAATATTTCATTATATTCATCCTTGAGAGGTGGTTTTGGAAAAAGAATTACCTCGGTTCGTGCGATGGTGGCCCCCCATTGAAATAGATGATAGATTGCTTTCCCATTTAATTGTGGTTATATGTCGATACTGGATTTTTCATAAATATAATTAAATTTTTATTAGAGACACTAATTATATTATATAGTTTTATTTAAGGTTGATTTTATGGATGTATAATAAGAAAGAAAAAAATCACTTATGAATTATATCTCTATTTGAGAAAATGTATTTTTATATAAATTTATGATTAATTTTCTTATTATACTCAAAATATGTAATCCATAACATTGGGATGGATATAATTAGGTATTTTGATATGTAAATTCTTATAAAGTGGTGTTTTAATGTGTTATAGAAAGAGGATAATATGTTTTATTCTATAAGATATAGGAAAAAAACTCTTAGAATTTGTTGAAATATTAAATTAATATAAATTATTTTTCAGGATACAAAGGATAAAAATTTACAATTTTACACTAATCTAAGAATATATGATGAATGAAAATATTTCAATATATTTTTTTAATATTTTTTCATTGATTTTACCCACATATTTTGGTTTTACCAACTTGTTATCCCTTTTCACACATACCACGATAAAAAATTTCAATACACATTGATGGTCATGGATGTTAGAAAAAAAAATAGATTCACAAATTGAAAATGGATGATATTTTCTACATTATCAAAAATAAATATCTTCTTATTAATCTTTTAAAAAAATTCTCTCATTTTATAGTTTATTTTTTATTATAAAATATCAATAATCTCAATTTTTAAAAAAATCATTTAATTTGACATGTTACACCGTGTGACAATTATTTAATTTTACTATAGTTATTTCACACATACATAACATGATATATTAAGCCATAAAAATCATAAAAAAAATTACTGAATAAATATATAATAACTTTTACTCTATATTAGCTTTTTCTAATTTCTTATAAATTTAATAATTACTGTTTTAGTGTTCTGCTGGTATTAAATGTATTTTTCATCACAAAATATTTAAAAAATCCATAATAAAAAAATTTATATTTCAAATAAATATTTACTGTTCAACACTACATCTATTTATCCATATGTTATAAATATTATAGTTATTTAAACCAAAAGTGTATTATATTTTTCTAAATAATCATTTAAATGTGGTATAGTTTAATAACATTTAAATATGGAACAATGATACCATATTTTGTATAATTGGGGGGAGTTTGATGAATAAGCTAATAAATTAGATAAACTCATGTGTTTCGATAATTTTTTGTCATTATCATATTAGTTTAAACCCTCAATTTTCAGATTTGCCATTATTGATGTGACAAATATTTACTAAGGTTAAAATTTATAATGACCAATAAAAGATGACTCTTACAAAATATGGAATTCATGATTCCTAGTAAGAAATCAATTTTCCATGATTGAATAGACAAATGATGTTGGATTTAATTTAAAATTAATCTTAGAGATTGTGATGATTTTTTTAGAAAAATGGACATTTAATGTAAATGTTTATTTATACTGAATTCAAGAATAAAATTCTTTTCAAAGACAATAAATTTATTATTTTATATAAATAATAATTAATGAAATTTGTAAATGTATTCGTAAATAAAATCATATATTATAAATAATCTAAAATAAAATATAACTTTCAATAAAAATTTATATCATTCACTATTAATTTATAAATTAATCATTTTAAAGAATTCAAAAATATTAATCAATTGATTATATTAATATAAAATTTTGAAATTTTTTTAATATATAAAATATATATATTGAAAAAAAATATTTTAAATAAAAACATACATAGAAATGTGTTTAATAATATTTTTCTTTTATAAAAAATATTAAATATTTTTATAATGATTATAAATATCAAATTATAGTATACTAAAAAATATGAAAATGATTTAGTTTAAAATTACATGGGATTTAACATTCACCCACCCCCATTAAGAAGTATTAACCTCCCAATTTTTTTCATTTATTAATTACATAGGGATATCTTCTACTCATATCATTTTCATAATCACATGTTTATTTGTCAACCATATAGTTTAAAAAATAGTATCTTGATGAAGAACCATATCACACAACAATTTCTATTTATGGTAAATAATATGAAAATATAGTCATATATATGATTTTCTTTCACCCAACTAAACTACTTGTTGTCTTAGATCATTCGGTAAATCTGGAATATATTTCTGTAAGATTATAACATCTCAAACATTGTCATCCAAGGATATACTCGGAGGGAAAGCCACTCTGTAACCCCCCATGATTTTAAGAGATACATTTTTTCAAATTTAATTAATAGTTTAAATATTTTTATATACCCAAAACACTTGGATAAAATAGGGTTTATAGAAAATCACATTTTGGTCGGCATTTCATGAAACAACCTCCTTAGATTACACTATATACAACCATGACATTGAAATAAATGTGAAATATTTTAAATAATTGTATTATTTTATATGATAATGATCACCAAGAAGTTGAATTGGTGGTTATGAATAATATCCACAAAATTAGGAAGATATTTTTCATACATGTTTATAAAATTATTTCATTTGTGACTAGTTGATTAGAAATTATATTAAAACCCTTTTGATTATAGAAGAAAATACTTCCATGAAATATAATTCATATATGTATAACTTTATCTTATATCAATGAATTAACAAAACATAATTTCATTGTTTATTTAAATGATATTTATATATTATATATAAAATAAATTTTTTAACCTTCATCTTTTCTATTTTCTAGATAATAAATAATAATAAAACTATATTTACTCTTAGAAACTCTATTTTAAAAAATGTTTATTAAACATTTTATGATGTTATAATAAAAATATTTTTTTAAAATTTATTATTTTTAATTATTTAATATTAAAATTATTTTTGAAATAAATTTAACAAAATTATCATTATGTGAATGTTTGGGATTTTTCTACAATTCTTCATTTTTTATGAATTATTATAAAGACAGAATTGTAATTAAAAACATAATTTATAGTTTAATTATTTATAATGATAAAATTTATTTTGAATTTAATTTATATTAAAATAACATCAATTTTATATAATTTAATCAAATTTCATTCATTTGAATGAAATTTATATTGAATTTTTTTCTTAAAACATTTCATTCTTTTTGAATATTTTAACTTTAAAAACCCGCATTTTCATTATATTTTCAGGAATATTGTGAAATAAAATAATTAAAATTATGTGAATATAATTTGTAAAAATAGATTCCATACATATATTAAGTATATTTTATATTTTATAACACGGTCACTATAATTTCATCCCAAATTAATATTTAATGTAGTAAAAATTAATTTCCATGATTATGGTAAAAATTTATTTACCTAGGGGTTACACTAAAATATAATGGTAAAATGGTATATAAATTCTTTTAAAAATAATTTTATAAAAATATTTATACCATTAAACAAATAATTTACAATAATCGACAAATATTGACCATTATATCAAATGAATAATGTGGGATCGCTTATTTCCTTTCAAAACATTAAGGCATTCCTTCTCCCAAACATAAAAATGTGCACCCCATATCCTCTCTTACTCACACATTAAATCCACATTGGTTTGGAAAATACATGAAAAAATAGCTTCCCAAATTTCATTCCCTCGTTTTATATGTCGTATTTTTGGAATAAGGTCATCAAACGAATACTTTTAACTCAAGCCTATGAAGCATACACGAAGAAGAGTTCACATTAATAATGAATAATTTCTATTTTATTTCATCCTCAACCCCCTTAAATTATTATTAATCATGATTATATAGTAACCATAGAATATTTTGACTGAAGATATTTTTTTACGTTAAGGTTATTACCTACAATCATCTACAATCTCATCAAATGGGTTATGAAATCATCATTCATTTCTAGGATGGACTACCACCCCACAAATAGATGTTGTTAGTTTTTCCATTACCAAATATAGATGATGGAAATAATTATGGTTACATTTTTTATATTTGATATATATTATAGTTTTTATTATATTATTATTTTTTAATTATTGAACCACATATAATTTCATATTTTCCATTTTTTGGGAGTAAGATAACTTCTTTCCTGTGTGTTGAAGACTAATACAACAGTAAGAAATATAGTTTATTCATTCTATAAATATACGTTATTAAAGATTGATTTAGTAAAATATATTAAATATATAGAATAAAAAATATTCTTAAATTATAATATATTATTTTTATTTCAATCGTTTAAGAAAATTGAAAAAACATTCTTCCATACGTATGAGAAACTATCTCCATGGACCATTTGTTTTATGTTCCATCAAAATAATTTCTGGATTATGACTAATAATTTTAAAATGAATATATTAGAAATTTATAATGTGGTTATCATTGTTAATATTATATCACTATGACAAAATTAGGATTACAAAAAAAAATAAATCAACATATAAATGAACAATAAATAAGTTATTACCTAAAAATGTTACTTAAACATTTAATTTTTAATAAATGATTCATAAAAGGAATAAATATAAATCATATTTGAATTATATATATAATATATTTATATGAAGCATAAATTTATTATAATGGCTGTTTAAATGAGTAAAATGGATTTAAATATTTATGTTATGGGATTTATTTATATGTTTTATCTTCTCTGAGATAAATGAAATTTAAACAACCTATTTATTTTAGGTTGACTGTATAATTCCCATTAACATATTTATTTTTTATAAAATTGAGAATTATTGGAGTTTTCATATCTATTTGAGGATCTCTCTTTTATTGGTTTTATAAGATAAACATTGCAGATAAGGTATATTATTTTTCTCTTAATTAGCCTTTTTTGATATTTATGTAACGTTATGCACCAATATTATTTCATATAGTGTATATAAATACCACTTGAAAAGTGATATCTTGAATTTATTCATTCTAATGATATTTCATGTTTTATTTTCATGTTTTCTTTCTTTGGTATTATGATTCAATGTTACAAAATTAGTATTGATTTTATTTTACATTCTAATAATTTATTAGGTTTTTTATGATTATATATCCAATATTGAAATATCATGATCAAACTCTCATTAATTGTCAATTATTTTCTTAAAATTTGGTTATTCACGATATCTACATATAATGGAACCATTTCTCTAATAATTGTTTCTTAAAACAATTAAAAAATATTCCTTAAAAAATATTGAATTTATTGATTTACTTTGTTAGATATATATTTATCCATAAACCATGTTTTTCAATAAAAAAATTAGTTTATTATACTATAAGGTAGATTAAAACCATTTTTACATATAACTGAATTTTTGAAAATTATTTTGAAATAAATATTCATGTTAATTTCCAAACCATTTTTGTTTTGATTATAACAATAATATGAAAATAAAATTTGTTTTTAACATTTATGACTTCAACTCTATTTCCCATTTTATGATTTCTTAGTGATTTCAAGCTTCCATTACATGTTTTCAATTTCAATTAAAAAACATCATTACTTCATATTTTTTTAAATATATATTTTAGAAAAAGGTTTTGAAATTTAAATTTATTTATAATGGGATGTATATATTAAATAGATATATTACAATATGAAATGATATTTTTTCACAAAATTTGATAAATTATTTTTGAAAGATTTTATTATAAATTTTCAATAATATTTCAATTAATTTTTAAATAAATATTTTATTTTAAAATTTAATTTCAAATTAAATTATATATTCATCAAGAGATGTGCCAATTATCCATTTAATATCATTTTCCATATAAGATAATATTATTTTAGGTTTTCTAATTCATTACTGAGGATATGATCCAAGGATTCCATTTTTATTCATTTTTTGAATAGTTTATCTTTATGATGAAGATATGTTAAAGAAGTCCATTTTTATTGAACGAGTTACACAATGTTAAAATAAATATGAAAACTTATTATTTTTCCATGGGTTATTCTCTGATGACTTGATAAAATGATTTTAGAATTTTTTTTATTTTTCATAGGTTATTATATAAGTAAATGATTACGAATCCCAATTTATTTCATGGGTTCTGATTTGATGAATGTCTTATGAACTTCTTTCATAAATTTATATGATTTTCATTATGTTACGATGGTTAATTTATAAATATGTATGGTAGTTATGGTATAAAAAATTATGGGTGGGAGTTATTGTAACATCATGAGTAGTCAATAGGAAACCCTACATTGATAAAATAAATCTTACGCCCCATTGAATTAAAAAAACAACAAAATTTTATTTTTTAAATGTTACAGTTATAACATTTTAGTTAAAGTTTCTTGAATGAATATGATTAACTTAGTTAAGAAAATAATCATTAAAAATTTAAATATAGTTAATTATTTTATAATTACTTAAATATAAATGAAAATAAAAGGAAATTAGTTTTGGAGTAATTATTTAAATGTAGAAAAGTGTGTATATAAAAAAATCAATCACTCTTATTGGATTATATTAATGAAATATATAATCTATATAAATTTTAACTTTTTTATTATTTGTTTTCTATACATGATATATGAATAAATCCAATTTTATACAATAATGATATATTTTCTAAAAAGATAGGTTTGCTGCATTTTGATGGCACATTGTTTTAAATTTTGTTTTTGAAAATATTATAAAATTTATGTGAAATTTTTTTTCCTTTCAATATATAATAACAAAATTTATTTTGGATGGTTTTTTGGTATGGGTTTCATAAGTTTAATTTCTTGATAAACAGAGGAGAAATAGTACATTTAGTTAATTTTTTTCTTAAAAATAATTTTTTGGTGATAAATTATATTTAGGATTTAATTTAAATAATTATTTTATAAACATTATATCGTTTAATCCAACATAGTTCGTTATAATAAATTTAACAATGAATTTGAAAATAAAAACATTTTAAATGTTTTAATTTTTTCACTTTAATAACAGATTTCCTCATTCCATCAACATGATTAATTTTATATTTATTTTTGTCTATTCTATGTTATGTATTTCGAAAAATGTATTCCATATTTGGAATCAAAATGTAATAAATTTTTAAATATTCCAATTTCATATTTTAATAAAATTTATAGTAAGTATAATAATTCTTATTACATTCGTTACGTGTAAATAAATTAATTATGTGTAATAATAAAATTATTAATATGGTAAAATTACCCTTAAACCATTATGAATTTTATTTGATGAGTTATTATCAAAAAATTATTCCTTGGACCAATTTCATGACCTTTTGGATCATTTTTTACTACATTAATACCTTTAAAATATTTTATTTATTAGAAGAGTAAATGATTCTATATTTATGATTAAATATATATAAGATTTTCAGTATAAGGTTATTTATAAAAAAACATCTTAAATAAATAGTAATTTTAAGTCTAAAATATTTTACTATATCATGGTAATTTATTAATAATATATATGTGATAAAAGATTTATCTTAAATAATTACACAATAATGATGTATTAATTATTTAATAATTGGAAATATCAATTAAATGAAATTAATAATATTAAAATAAATATAATTTGAAAAAATAATATCATACATGAATTTTATTGATTAATTTTACGTTCTGGTTATGTTTTAGAAATTTTTTTTTGAATTTATCTTTATGTTATGATATTATTAAAATGTCAAGTAATGATTAGTGTCAAAATGGACATTGATGTAATTTTGAAATAAATAATATTTAATTAAATGATATGAAATTCATAAAATCCTATAATTCAGAAAATTAATTTTATAAAAATTATCATTTCATAAATAATCCATTTATAGTTATTTTTTATTTTAAATTTACTTAATTATCCATCAAAGAGTAGACAAATATGTTTTTAATATAGTAGTAAAAGAGGTCAAAGAAGGGTTAAAAAAGAAAATATTTTAAAAATACTCCAAACATATATAATTTATATTGGATAATTTTAATCTGAAAAGAAATAATCATATATTTGAAATAAACAAACATTGATCCACTTGTAAATGAATGTTAATTTATAGTAATCTAAAATTTTGGAGAATTCAATGAGTGACCCTCCCATATCATGTTAATGGGAATATATTATACTCTTTTTCACAACATAAAAAAAAATTGATCAATTATATACCCAAAATCATTCCTGGAGTCCCCAAACACATTCTACAACTCCTATTTTAGGAAAAAACGTTCCGTAGTGGGCATAATGTGTTATGAAAAGGGGACTGTCTGAGGAATAAGTATCGTTTCTAATCATGTATTTTTGATTTATTTAATATTAAACAACTATGATATATAACAACTATTTTTTAAATAATAATTACAATATCATCAATATAATTTGAATATATAATGATAATATCATCGTCGAAATCCATCTCCAATTTCATCAAAGGGGAAACTAATTCATTGACTGTTTAGATGGTGGACTACATCTTTAGAAACTAATAAAATTCGATTTCCATCACAGTATCTAGATAATTTTTTTAATTATAGAATTAATGTTGATATTTTATATTAATTATATATAAAAAATGAAGAAATTTTAAAATTTCCAATTCATTCTAATATTTCCATGAAGAGAAATAATATTTTTCCATTCTGTTCGTACGTGTAAACTATCACCACCATGAAGGGAGACATTTCATATTACATCACCACATGATATGGATGATAAATGAAATTATATTAATATGATTAACAATATATTAATGATATTTTTTTCATTATTTAAATTTAAATTGATAATTTACTTATTTCTATATTTATCCCTGAAAATTGGAAATGTTACTCAACCATTTGTACAACATTCCATTTCGATGATTGTAACAAAGTTCATTTTTCATAGCCATATTTAATAAATATATTTAGAAGTATTATTGATTTATAATAATTATTATTATATATTTTTTATTATTATATAGATGATTTAATATTTACCACTTTGATTATAGACATTATACCAAAGAAATTTTAGACTCATGTACCAATAATCATCAAAATGTCCAACATAAACATAAATAATTATGTAATTTTTATAATATGAGAATAATTTACATAATATAAATAATAAAATTTAATAATGAAATCATCAATATAAATAATTATAATATGTTTTATATTCATGATAAAAAAAATTGTACGCGATGAGACTGACTCATGTTAAAGGACTTAGTCTCAATTTTATTTCATCAAGGCATATTTTTTATGTTATATTCTTCAAAAATATCTATAAACTCACCATTTAAATATTATTTCATGATTTTATCCATTCTCAAGATATTAAATGTTTTCAAAAATGTTAATCCTTCATGTGGAATACAATTCAAATTATTATAAAGTAATATTAGATTTCATAACTGAATTCCCATTCTCTAGGTTAAACATCTACATAATTGATTATTCATGATATTATTTTCTATGAATATAATTTTGATTAACTTATTTTTTGCATAAAATTTTTTATGGTGTAATTATAGTGGATACAAATAGTCAATTAATTTTATTAATTTTCTAATCAGTGATATAATCTTCTTAAGGGACTAAAACTAAAACATCATTTTAATTGTTTTAATGATTTATTCCTATATATATTTATCATTCATGGATATATTTTAAAAGTGGTATAAGGAATTTATTTATATATAAAAAAACTTCATAAAATATTAATTTTCTAATTTCTATTTAATATAATAAAAAATGGATATTTAAATGTTTTTTATAATGGACTTTGTTTTAAAAATAACTTTTAAAATTACATATCCAACTATTTTTTGAAGAAACTCCAAAACAAATGATTTCTAAAAATATATGAATTGATATAAATTTATCTCATTATGATTCTATAATGTTTATATGTTTACATTACACATTTATAATTTTTTTCCCAAATAATGTGTTTTTATTTATGAGCACATGATATTGTAAAATTTAAGTGATTTGAGAATAGATATGTTATTATTTCCAAGAATGTTTATTTAATAAAATATTTATATGTATTAGTTATGCTATAGTTCTTGGTAATTTTTTTAATAATAATGGTGATTTCTAAATAAAACAAGATTTTTTTATCCCATTATAGCTCTCCAATTCATTGGGTAATGTTACGGTGTTAATTGGTATGACATGTTGTATGAGATTAAGAGAATATAATACGGTGGTTATTATGAATGTAACTTTGATAATTAATCTTTGTGTAGAGAAAATATATATATTATATGGAAGGATAATATATGAATGTTTATCCCATGTTACCGACATATCGTTTATATTCATCATTATGTGTTTTCAAGATAATAATTGATTTTCAAAAGGTAAGGCAATGATCTTTTTCAAATGAGATTCATTTTTAGTGTAAAAAGTTAAATTTTTCATAAAATGATTATGGGTTTTCATTGGAATAATTATTTATTTTATTTTATATCCATTACTGGTACTTTTTTCATGCAATGATCTATAAATTTTTCTTAAGGTAAATGGATAAGTCGAAACAAGGATTGAGAAAATATAAAATTTTTCAATATATGCCATGAAAATAAAACATGTGATATTTTAAGATGGGTTCCTTTTGAGGAAAAATGGATAATGAATATAGGTATACACATTTAATGTATGGGTTTAAATATTAATATTATTTCCTAATTCACTAAAACACTAAACTAAAAATATTCATGAATGTGTACTATAGTTCGAATACATTACAATATATAATCATCATGGTCAGTTATTTAGAGTTATTATCAAATGATGGATTAAAAAATAGTGTTTAGGACGACATCATAAGAATTATGTATAGCATCATGGGTTTTTATTTTTTAGGTCAGTCAGAAGTTCATTTTTATAGAAAACCCTTTTGAGGGTTTATGTTATGACATTTTATGGTTACTAACAATATGTTGGTAGACATTCATTATTTAGGAAATTACAGGTTATTGAATTTTTGGGTTAATAAATAAAATGTATGAGATTAATATTGACATAAAAAAATAAAAATATTATTTTTAAGGGTTTTTTTACATTTGCAGTAATTTTATAAGAATTATAATGATATAAATAAAAAAGGATAAATCCTAGGTGGGAAAAAACATGTCACATCCGTTAAGGCCATGGTAATTAAATCCATAACAGAAGGGAGATATGGTTAAAGAAACTACCACTATCCTTTATTATATAATGGTTACTATTAGAATTGTTTTTATTATATAAACCATTTAACTATGAATGTTTATTTATTTTTAGAAAATATGTTTTTTAATGGATAAAATTGGTATTGAAAAATGATTTGGTTATTAAGAGAATTTTTTCTTGAAATATGTTAAATATTTTTGGAATCCAATATGATTATGTTAATTATCAAATTATAGGATTATATTTTATGATGTAATGCTGAATTTAATTTTTTAATAATTTATGATTTTATTCTAGAATTATAGAGATTTATATAATTTATGGAATTGGATAACATATCATTGAGATTATCTGATTAAGGATGTTAAATTTTTTTATGTGATATTAAGAGTAATTTATATTATTTAAAAGTATATTTGATCAAATAATTATAATTTTTGGGTTCCAATCATTGATTATAATATTTTTTATTGAATTTTTAATATATTTATTTTTTGAATGGTGTATGCTAATCTTTCGTGTCATTGTTAAATTTTTATGACTGTTGTAGTTTATTTTCATATAACTATTTTTTTATATTTTAGAATTATGTTATTATAAACTAAACATTTTGGGTTTGATTTATTTCTAATGATATTATCAATATATAGTTATAATTTTTTTTTGAACAATATAATTTTACTCTAATACTTTATGTCCCAAAAAATCATCATGAATACTCATCATATGGTAAAAAATATGATTTTTGTGGAAATTGATTAAAGGATGAAACTCAACTTTTTATATAAGAATATTTCCTAATGTTGATTTTCTTGATAGTAAAATAATTCCTCAACTCTCTGAAAAAGGATCTTGAAATCAAAATGTTATATGTTCACTTTTTTTCCAATAAATCATTGTCCATTTTAACTCAACAAATATTTACTGTTTTTGATGGATTACATTCTATGAACCATGTCCTCTATTAATATCCATTAAAATTAGAATTTTTTTCAACTTTATCATCTTGTTTTCTTACTTAGAATCTTAGTATTTGTTTTATTAGTTGACGTTCATATTAGACTTTTTTTCTTTTAAATTGTATGTTTTATTGATTATTTTTGGATGTGGGATTTCAATTAAGGTATTTTAAAATTTCAAATCACTAGTTATTTATCGTGAAATTATATATTAAAGATATGATTTATTAAATGGGGTTTATTGTAACATCCCATGTATTTAGAAGGATACCTATGTTTGATAATATATATGATACACCCTATCGAGATGAAACGAACAACCAAATATTATTATTTAACTTTTACCAATATAAAATACACATTATAATGTCAGGAATTTACAATATTTAATAAATTATGAATATATTCCTTACATAGGTATATATAATAAATTATTTGGGGTCTAATTAATAATAAAGGAAAATAAAACCATATACTAATTAAAAGGAAATCATTTTCTAGGAAATTATTGAAAACTACACATGTGTGTTTATAAATTAATAAACCACACTTGTATGATAATATTAATGAAATATATATTAATTATAATTTAAAACATTCAACATATATGTTTTATAAAAATTTTATAATAATATAACTAATTTTCCAAATAATAGATGAATTTTTCTATAATGGCATATTTTCGATTTTTGCTGGAAAACTTGTTTTAAAAATAATTTTTGAAACATTTATAAATTATAATTTATAATGTATACTAATTATTATCACTTTTTATATCAATATTTAATTTTTTTAATTTTTTCTATTTTTCCGTTGTGTTTACTTTTCATGATGAATAGCGGAAAATACAACATTTTAATTTGAAAAGACTTATTTGAATAAATAATTTATTGTAATAAATTATATATTTTATTCATTTTAAATTATAATAATATCAATTTTATATAATTAAATACAATTTACATCTTTAGAATCAATTTCAAATTTAATCTTGATAAAAAATATTTCAATCATTTGTCTATTTTCAGTTTAAAAATATTTTTGTCATTCAATTCGTCATGACTCGTCCTCGGGGCTGGTGTCGTGACTACCCCAAGCCCAACATCCATAGAATAGGGGCTGACGACTAGCACCAAAGGTGTAAATCACAATAATGGGAATGAATTGTCTTTATAAAAGAAATCAAACACAATAGAGTACGCAACTTAAGTAAACACAAAGTGAAAACTGTATACAAAAAGTAGTGTTGAATGTAAAGGGGTCAGAAATACAAGCCCAATAGTAAAGTACATGTACAATGGAAAAGAAGCACAATTGATAAAGGGGATACAGCTAAAAAGGGGAGCTCCCTGAACGTCTTCTGAGTATCCTACCTGAAGGGTAGGTACATATGTCCACCCCAACACTCTACTTTTATCGATCCGCTCCGTGTACAGTCTCGCCATGTTGTCCACCTCCAGGTACCATCCCGTCCCGAATCGCTCTCTATCTCCACCAATGATGTTCGTCATTTGCATCCAACACAATGAGGTATTGGAATATCCCGTGCAGGGGTGAGTATAATGATACTCAATAGGGACCCGGAGACCCCTGAAGGTCTCCCGGAATCCACATAGGATAAACCACATAAGAATGATACAACCATGAAGTATCAACCAACCCTAATTAGGTATATGCCCATACATATACCTAAGTTACCAATATTAGTTCGGCTCCATCTCATGAGCCCAAACACAAACCAATTCCACAAAGGAAGTAAAGTCAATCACCATGATGATAATGGTTTAAAAACATGTACCATCTCACAATGTTACGACACAATAGTAGAGAGAAATAGATGAACATATGTAGCCACTAGATCATCTAATGTTGTCGGACCCACACAGGATACAAGACCAGCTAAGCTATCGGAGCCACACAGGATAAAAGTCCAACTATATCGAGAGTATGCGAGATGATCGGACGTAGTCACTAATTCATTTAAGTTATCGGAACCACACATGATACAAGACCAGCTAAGATGTCGGACCCACATAGGATTCACAACCAGCTACTCTGTCAGACCCACACAGGAAACAAGTATAAAGGTCTATACTGGCATACCCACATAGGATAGTTGTATATTATTCATCTCCGTTGAACCCACAAAGGATTCAAATACCGTAGTCATCGATGTCGAACCCACAGAGGATTCCAGTACGGTAGTCATCGCTGTCGAACCCACTCTGGATTCAGGTACCGTAGTCGTCACGGGCGAACACACAGAGAATTTCCAGTATGGTAGTTGTCAATGTCGAACCCATGGAGGATTCCAGTACCGACTAAGGATTCTAGAATTTTAGTCATAGTTGTTGAACCCACATAGGATTCCAGTTCTGTAGTTGTCACTGTGGAACCCACATAAAATTCAAGTACCGTAGTCATCGCTGTCGAACCCATGGAGGATTCCAGTATGGTAGTCATCACTGTAGAACCCATGGAGGATTCTATTACTGTAGTCATTTCTATTGAACCCAATGAGGATTTATGGATGGAAGTCATCACTATATATCCCACAGAGGATTCAAGTACCGTAGTCGTCACTGTGGAACCCATAGAGGATTCCAGTACAGAACTCATTGTAATCGCATCCAGCTCTAAGGTTCCCACACATAGCATAGTCGATTCTGGGAGGGTCCGCTTCTCAAGAAAAGGGGGTCGATACATCAATTATCACTAATTCCAGAGTTGATGTATCCCAATTTTTTGTTTTCTCAAAAGATCCCCAACACGACAAACATCTCATCAACCGAACGCCCGGTCTGAGAGTTATTGGCTTTTCTATTCTGGGGCCCCTATTGGATTTTGGGTACAATCCAACTCGCCCATAGTCCAACCTCATATGAATCCTAAGTGGATTATTCCAAAAGTAAAGTATCAACAAAATGAAACAAATTTAGTAGACCACACATCAATCAAACTTCCGGTCTTTATGTTATATGCGTTTATGCTTCGGGGGCCCGGTTGGTTTCAGGTTCAAAACCACCTGACATTATCCAAACTTCAACAAAACCTTGAGTGTAATATACCGAAATGACCTTCTCAATACAAGGATTCCCATGCAAATGATGGTGTGTCGATCGGAGTTCCACAACTCATGTTATGGGTGAAATAACAAAAGTAGCATGAAAAAGGGGGTCTGGGTCCGGTCCGACCTGACCCATCCCACACTGGGTAGGCCCGAACTAGGTTGACCCGACCTGGGTTTGGGTCCGGCCCTATAGGGCATGGCCCGGCCGGACAGCTGTGACCTGGCCTGCGTGAGGGCAGCTCGGCCCGCGCGGAAGGTGTCCCAGCCTCCGTGGTAGGCGGGCCGGCCTACGCGGCAGGAGGTCCGGTCGAGCGTGTTCCTGTCGGTCAGACATTGCAGGAGGGAGGTTTCATGAAACGATAGTGCCATCTACCACATCCTGGCCATCTCGAAAGCCACGGTTTCCAATTGGGCTCCATCATCATGGCCACTGCCGCAAAGACCTTCTGTCAGCGGCACAAGGGGTGCCACCCCCCAAGTCAGTCGGCCAGTGCCGGCCCCCGCCTCCGGTCACAGTCGCTTGCCGCCACCTCCAGTCACTATCACCGCCGCGACGGCCGCCTGTGCTGCCCTGCTCTTCTGAAGGCCATCATAGTTGTTCTGGTGGTCTATTTTGCCTCCCGTCTGCGCCTACGGCCTTCTTTGGGTCTTACCCTTCATTGCGACGGCCTCAAAAATCGTTTCCCTTCCATTCATCCATCATCCAACAATCTACACATCATGAAAAAATTGGCAGATGGTCCAGACAAGTTTTTTATCCCGTACCCTCCGGGTTAGAGGCTCAAATAATTATCCCATATATAATCGCCCAAGAGTGAGGGTATAATTCACACACACATAGATATATATATATATATAACATTATACAAAAACCCCCTACCATGTAATTGTTGTCACACGTCGATGAGCCACGAAAGTCGAGTGTCACGGTAATCAGTCGTCTTGGAATACAGACGTCAATTCTATTGACTTCGTGCTGTGTCCAAAGAGGAAGTGGCTTCTCATCTCTTGTTGCAGAGGAAGAAGAAGAAAGTCACATCGCCGTTCTTCGGTGGAATCAGCATTTTTTGGCGAAGAAAATGTCGTTCTTCATGGAAAGATGAAGTTCTCATCTAATTTCCAATGCTCCCCAACACAACAAAAGCAAACCCAAAAACAATATATTAGTCTATTATTATATCCTTAAGATGAATTTTTAAATTAGATCAAAATATTGACAAATAAATAATTTCATGATGTTAATTTTGAGGGTGTTGGTATAATTATGAATGGAGGTAGAGAGTTTACATTAAAAGAGGGGGGTTGTAAAATTAAATAAAGGGGAGTCAATGGGGAGTTTAAGGGTTATGGATCGTGTGGGCCACACAAACATTATCCTCCCATGTGAGTTTATGTTGGATTTGGGTCCCACCTCCAACTCCTCTTTGAAGGAATTAACCACCCTTAACAATAAAATTGTTTACCCAACAATTTTATTTAAATTACAAAGAATCCCCAAAAATTACCTTCTACCACAAAAGCGCAACTACGGTAAAGGACCCCTTAAGCGAATACTGATTCTGCAAGTTCATCGGTGCCCTCAGATTAATATTCCGAGCACCGGTTCAAAATATAGAAAAACCCAAACGTATGTTTACTGAACGTACCCAAACAAAACTTCAGAAATTGATTCCGGGCACACTGGTCCTCGGAATCTGGCATTGTTAAAAACCACTGACTCGTAAAATTATAAACTATTTAATAAACAAATTTCCCTTGAAATTTTAGGTTCTTTAAATTACCCCAACCTCAGGGATTCACGTCACTGTAAAAATAAAACACACACTAGGGGAACAAATGGGGTACTGAGTACGAATCTGCGCCTCCCGCTCCCAAGTTCTCTCCTGGAGGTTCCCGTCATTCCAGTGAATGAACACCAGAGAAATCAACCATCCACATAGAATCCCCTCCTGCCAATCCTCGATCTCCACTGGGACCTCTGTGAATGTTGCCTCATCATCATTGTATAGCTCCTTGTGGTCGATGATGTGCCCGTATATCCTCAGCTGAGATACGTGGAAGAAGTCGTGTACCCAGTGCAACTGAGTTGGAAGAGGTGGGAAGTAAGCCACCTCGCCTACCCATATGAGGACATGGAATGTCTAGATGAATCGTCGTGATAACATCCCTCCTCGGCCAAACCTCCGTAGACCACGTCGATTTGAGACCCGTAGGAAGACGTCGTCGCCATCCTCAAACTCCAGTGGTCTCTGTCTCTTATCAGCATAGGACTTATGTCAGCTCTGTGCAGTCTTCATCTGCTCCTGGTTGATCTGCACCTTCTCCGTTGTAGCCTGCACCATATCTGGTCCTACAAGTGCTGACTCCCTCTCTATCCACAAAGGATATCTACAACACGGCTAGCTGCTCCATTGCCTATCAAATTAGTTGTATGCCTGATCTCCTGCTGAGAGAATCTGCTACTACGTTACCCTTCCTAGGAATATATATCAAAGTCATAGTCCTAGAGGAACTTGAACCATCATCGTTGTCATAGGTTCAGGCCCCTATGCGATAAGATATACCTGAGACTCTGGTGGTAAGAATAGACTATAAAGCGCACTCCCATCAGATAGTGCCACCACATCTTCAAGGCAAAGACCACTGCTGCTAACTCCAGGTCATGGGTAGCTTAGTTCTACTCGTGATGCCTCAACATTCATGAACCATAGGTGATAATTTCTCACTCTTGCATCAGGACACACCCTAGTCCAGTTCTTGATGCGTCGCATTAGTCTACGTACCCAACTCCCTCCTCCGGTAGCCTCAAGATGTTGGACTGGCCAATCCCTACCTTAGCTCTCAAAATATCTTCTAGCATCTCTCTGACCACACTAATGGATTCCCCTTATTCATCAATAGTGGAAACGGTGATTCAACTGTGGAGAAGTCTGGCACAAAGTACGTTGGGATGACTCTTGATTAATCGACTACACCCTCTTATGTATGATTCTATTCTATGCTCCATGGGTTTTCCTTTTCACCGACCATGGAAAACCCCCATCACTACGTTTTAGATAATCCAAAACCTTTTAGAATAATACATTCAATCTGTGTAAGAACATTGGTTTCCTAGTCCATACCCAAACTAACATCATAAGGCCTCGACGCTTCCACCAAGATGTTCCAACAAAAACTCTCATCTCAAGGGTCAGATCACACTATCGGCATATGCGTGATTATAGAGTCTCCTTCCAATGGTATCTCCAGAAGTGAAGGTCATGTTAACGACATAACCATAAACTCTAGGTCTGGGACATGATTCGTGGAAGGAAGGAATGATTGGTACCTATGTCTATTGATACGACAGCTTGTAGTGGAAATAGACCGTACCTCAAATAATTCATAGATCCCTTGGGTCACACTCCATGACTGCATTCAGATACTCTCTTCCCCTGCCCTCAAACTCTATGAGTCTAGAGGGGTCTACAAAGGCATTTGGTTGTAACATGTTGAAATTTTCACCACCTCATGCTGCTCTACTAGCTCTGCTTCCATGTCTACTGCCCCGCAGATTCATTTTTCCTTAACACTTCCTCCTATAAAAACATTTTACATGCTCAAGTCATCTATGACTGACACCAGTTTCATGATTTCCAACTATTAACATTCACTGGTTGTATCTGCTCATCCAATGAACATTCAACCACAAAGGTTCTCTCTAGCACCCTAGCATATGTAGGAATGCATAGAAGAAAAAGTGATGGCTCGATATCCTTAAACACAACTTGCTCAGAGGTATGATCTTTAAAGAAATGATTGAATCATATTCATCGAGTACCAGGAACGATCGACATTCCTTGATGAATACTCAGCTACCAACAAATCATCTTAATGATGTTGTAAAAGGTCTAGAAAACTCTCAGCCACCTCCTCAAGCTAGTCCACAGCCACCTGTTGAAAGGGATTTCCTTGGAACTAGAGGGATATCTGGTGATGAAAAATATGTATGGCACTAAGACTACAAGTTTCCTCTACTGCTACTTTTGGTAGTGTCTGATGACCAATGAAAAGTGATATAGTTCACACACTGTCCGAATGTACCATATTATAAAACGGTCCATGTACCGAAACATCATCATTATACAGACCATTCTCATGGTCACTCACTGAAAAAAATTAATAGATAAGATCAACATATTCTCTACTAGTGTCTCCACTAGGCACAAAAATCCAGTAATCGCCTCTACCCAGTCCTCTGCTTCTTGGGAATCTGTCTCTCCTCGAAACCTTGGGGCCTTCTTCCACCGGAACTCATGCAACGTGCTTAGTCAGCGTGCACCATCCACCAGTGCGGCTGGTGACATCTTCTTCCCAATGGGTGGTGGTGGTGCTAGTACACCACCCGAAGGTGCCAACAAAGAAAGAGGGCCCTGCACTACAACCTCATTTCTTGGTGGGCAGTCATCGTGTACTCTCTCTCGGGAACCCTAGCTGGTTGTCATCGTAGTAGCATCTTGTTATGGAACAGGTGTGCCACGGTCAATAAGCTATACCTGGTGATCTGGATCAAAGAGAATACACATGAAAATCTTGAAACACACATTAAATCTGTGTTTTCATGCACTATGTTGGAAATTAGAGGTCAGGGTACTGCTGTATGGATACGTCAGCTGTTGTACCAACACAAGACTCCAAGGACTGAAAACCATACTCAATACTCATAAAACTATTGCTTCACAGAGAATAAATATTAGAGTCCTATGATCTATGGTAAAACCAACTCCTATGATACCAATTTTTCATGGGCCATCCTCGGGGCCCGTGCCAGGACTAACCAAAGCCCGCTTTCCATAAGGCAGGGGCTGGCGACTATCAACAAATGCATAAATCCCTATACTCGGAAGACATTGCCTTTATAAAAGCAATCAATAAAAATATAGTACACAGCAAAATTAAACACTAAGTTAATACAATATACAAAAAGTAGTGTTGAAAGTAAAGGGGCCGGATATTCAAGTCCAACAGTAATGTACAGGTACAACGGAAAAAAAGTACAACTGAGAAAGAGACAATAGCTAAAAGGGAAGCTTCTAAACATCCTCCATGTATCCTACCTAAAGGGTAGGTACAGATTTCCACATTAGCACTCAATGTTTTCCGGTCCACTCCGTGTATCATCTTGCCATGTGGTCCACCTCCAGGTACCATCCATTCCTGACTCACTCTCTGCGTCCACCAACGTTATTGGTCATATGCATCCAACACAACTATGTACAGGCATAGCTCCTGCATGGGTGAGTATAATGATACTCAGTAGTGACCCTGAGACCCCAAAAAGTCTTCCAAAATCTATAAAGGATAATCCACTATAGAAAGATACAACCACAATGTATCAGCCAACTCTAATTGAGTATATTCCCATACATATACCTATGTTATCAATCTCAGTTTGGCTCCAACTAACGAGCCCAAGCACAAACCAATTCCACAAAGGAAGTAACGTCAATCATCATGATGATAATGGTTGAAAAACATGTATCATCTCAAACAGGTAAACTACAATAGTATAGAGATATAGATGAACAGATGTAGCCACGAGATCATCTAAGGTTGTCGGACCCACACATGATACAAGACCAGCGAAGGTTTCAGACCCACACAAGATAGAAGTTCTAATATCTTGAGAGTAATAGAGCTGACTAGATGTTGTCACTGATTCATCTAAGCTATCGGACCCACATAGGATAGATGACCGGCTAAGCGGTCGGACCCACAAAAGATAAAAGACCAGCTACTCTGTTGGACCCACAGAAGATACATGTACAGAGGTCAATACTGTCAGACCCACACATGATACATGTACATTAGTCATTGCTATAGAACCCACAGAGGATTCCAGTATGGTAGTCGTCGATGTCGAACCCACAGAGGATTCCAGTTCAGTAGTTATTGCTATCGATCCCATGGAGGATTCTAGAAACATAGTATTCGCTGTCGAACCCATAGAGGATTCTAGTACGGTAGTCGTTTCTGTCGAACCCACAGAGGATTCCAGTACCGAATTCGTCTCATTCGATCCCACATAGGATTCTAGAATGGTAGTTATAACTGTCGAACCCATAGAGGATTATAGTGTCATAGACATCGCTGCCGAACCCACTTAAGATTATAGTATGTTAGTGGTCGTAGTTGAATCCATAGAGGATTCCAGTACCGTAGTCATCACTGTCGAACCAACGGAGCATTCCAATATAGTATTCATTGCAATCCCAACAAAATATAGGTTTCCCACACACATCATACTCGATTCCAAGAGGGTCCACTCCTCGAGAAAAGGGGGTAGATACATCAACTTTCACGAAGTACAGATTTGATGTATCATGAAATTACATCTCATCAAAATAACCCCAATGCGACAGACGACACATAAATCGGATGCCCAGACTGAGAGTTATTGGCTTTTTTGTTCGAGGAGACCGGTTGGATTTCTTGTACAATCCAACTAGACCATACTCCAACCACATCTGAATCTAGTGCGGAGTATTCCTAAAGGACCATATCATTAAATGTAAACCTACATCATAGACCGCACGTCTATCGGACGTTCGGTCTTTATGTTATAAGCCTCTCTGCTCAAAGGGCTTTGTTGGCTTCCGGTTCAAAACAACCCGGACGTATCAAAACTTTTCCAAAACATTGAGTGCAATATAGAGAAACCATTATCTCAATCCAAGGATTCCCATGCAACTGACGGTGTGTCGATCAGAGTTCTGTAGCTCAGGAAATGGAGGAAAAACCTAAAGTAGATAGAAAAAGCAGGGTCTGGGTCTAGTCCGACCCGACCCATTCCACCCTGGGTCGGCCGGAACAGGGTCGACCCGACCCGGGTCCTAGTCCGGCCCATCCCATCAGTTGTGGCCCATCCCGCGTGGGAGGCGGCCCAACCCACGGGGAAGGGGGTTCAGCCCGCGTAGGGGCGGCCCGGCCACGGCTCGACCCGGCTGGCCGAGCGCATTCGCACTGGTCACGCGGAGCGAGGGGGGGGGGGTCGGGCCCTCGGTGTCATGAAATGGCGGCACCAGCTGGGGCCACCCGTCCTCCCTGGAACCCACGGTTGTGGTTTCCACTCCACCGTCGCGGCCGGTGCCGCGGCAGCCTTCCCACAACGGCGCAAGGGTCGCCGCCGGCCCCACGCGGCCTGCGGGTTCTGGACGCCGCCTCTAATTGCCGGTTTCGCCGTGCCAGCAACGCGCACCACCCCTCTCTTTCGCAGGCCACTGGAGTCATTTCAGTGGTTCGGTTTTCCACTCGTCTATTCCTACGGCCTCCGCGGGTCTTACCCTTCACTACGACGGCCTCAAAACATAGTTCCCCTTGTGTTCATCTGTCACCCAACAATCCACGCATCACGAACAAATTGGAGGATGGTCCCGACTTGTTTGTTAGCATGTACCCTCCACATTAGAGTCTCAAATAATTATCCCACATATAATCACCCATGAACGAGGGTATAATTAATATATATATATATATATATATATAAGATTATACAAAACCCCCTACCTCGTAATTGACGTCGCACGTCAACGAGCCACGGAAGTCGAGCGTCACGGTAATCGGGTATCACATAAGATGGATATCGAATCCATTGACGTCAGGGTGAATCCAAAGAGGAAGAGGCATCTCCTCTCCAGTCGCGGAGGAATAGGAAGAAAGAAACTCCTTCGTTCTTTGGTGGAATCGGTATTCTTTGTCGAAGATAATGTCGTTCTTCGTGGAAAGATGAAGTTCTCTTCTAATTTCCAAAGCTCCCCAACACAACAAAAGCCAACCCAAAAATAATAGCTTAGGATATTATTTTATCATTAACATGAATTTTCAATTTAATTCAAATGGTTGAAAAATAAATAATTGCATGCAATTAATTATGAGGGTGTTGGCATAATAAAAAAGGGAGGTGGAGATTTCATGTTAAAAGATTGGAGTTGTAAAATTAAATAATGAGGAGTTAATGGGGAGTTTAAGGGTTTGTACTCGTGTGGGCCCCACACACATTATCCTCCCATGGGAGGTTATGTTGGATGTGGGTCCCACCTCCAACTCGTTTTTGAGTAATTAACCACCCTTAACAATAAAATTGTCTACACAACAATTTTATTTAAATTAGATTGAATCCCCAAAAAATAACTTCTCCTCCCGCACAAACGCAATTGCAGTAAAGGTCCCCTTAAGAGAATATCGGCATTGCAAATTCTTTGGTGCCCTCAGATTACAATTCTGAGCACCGGTTCAAATGATATAAAAATTTTCACGTACGTTTACTGAACGTACCCGAAAAAAACATTAGAAATTGATTTCGAGCACACCGGGCCTCGAAATCAGGTGCTATCAGAAACTACGGACTCATAAAATTCCAAATTATTTTAGAATAAAAATTTCCTTGAAGTTTTTGGGTCTTTAATTAATTAATACAATTAATATTAAATAACTTATATCTAATAATGAGCTTTAAAATTTGAAAATTTGATTATATATTTGGAATAATAGTTTCATCAATTATTAAGGCTTCTTGGATCCACATGAAAGACTTTAATCCATTTTTTAAATAAAAGTCAATGATATCATACTTATGTTTTAATTAAAATAAAATAATTAATATATATTTATTTATAATATATTTTTTACTATAAATAATAATTTTAAAGGTAATCTATTTTTACATGAAATTTTAATCTTTTAATAATATCATTGTTATATAATATCTACCTTAAATTATGTCACATTTATAATGGAATAAATATTTATTAAATGAAAATTTAAAACAAATGATATTAAAAGTATTAAAATTCAAATTTTTTGAAATAATTATTTTTAACCATTTTTTATAGATTAAATTCAAATTTTCATTATGTTTTATAATAATTTTTTATAATATATATATTTTTATTAAATTTTTAAAAATTCATGTAATGTATTATGTTAAAATAGACATTAATTATATTTTCAAACAAATAATATTTTACAAAAAGATAAAAAATTCATAAATATAAAAAACTAAAAGAATTATTTATAGGAGGTATAAAATTTAATAAATGGTCTATTTATTGTTTTCATATTTTATTGTTACTATATTAACCTTTAACAGTAAAACCACAGGTTGTTACAGTTAGAGGCGAAGAGGATAAATAAAAATTAAAACAAAATGATAAGCATTAATAAATAGTCCAAAATTTTATAATTTACATTGGATAAATTTATTAGGACCCCAAATCATATTATATTCAAAAAAAATTATACATTATTAATAGATTTTTTTAATATAATATTTTTATGAATTTCTAGAGTGACCAATCTCTTATAAAAGGGAATTTCATCGTATGATTTATTCACACTTCAAAATCTATTTTTTACTACCAATATATTCCCTAATATGATCTTGTAATCCATAAATACATTATGAATATATTATGTTATGATGAAATACATCCGTAGTGGACATAAAGTGTTATGAAAAAGTATATGGTCCTAAGAAAAGGTATCATTTTTTATATAGTATTTCAGTTTTATTAATTCTTAAATCTCCTTCAAATCGTCAAAAAACAAGATTAAATAATATTTAAATTATCAAAAATATACCTATATGTTATTATTTTAATACAATCACGTAAATATGTATACACATCCATCAAATGGGATAAAAAATCATCGTCTGGGTGTACTGCATAATACCACCTCATAACCCAATGTAATAAGTTTTTTTCAATGTCTCTCAATAATTTTTATAATGTTGAAATTAATTTATATGTAATATATATAAGGAAATATTTATCATTATTTAATTTTAAAATATAATTTTTCTTATTATCATTCCACAAAAAGAAAAATGATAATATCTTTCATGGTTTATATTAACTATCACATCCTTGAAGTGGTGTGGTTCAATTTTCATCACCTAACCATATGAAAGATATATATATGTTTTTAAAATTATTAATATCATATTAATTATATTATTATAATATTTAATGATAAAATAATACATAATTTTTTCTATAATTTTAAATGAAAAATTGAAACTCTACACATGTGTGTGTACGACCTACCATCTCTATGATTATACTATAGTTCATTTATAATAACCATATTTAATGAATAGATTAAAAATTATCATTGACATAAAAAATTGATTATTATTTCATGAATAGTATTTAGTAGATGATTGACTAATTACCACTTTTATTTTTGACATCATACCAATGTCATCATGGACTCAATTACCAAATATCATCAAAACATCTAACTTTAACATAAATAATTAAGTATTTATTATAACATGATAAAATGATATATAGAAGGAATAATAAACATTAATAAATTTATAATTCAACTAAATAATTAACCTATTTATAATATTCATGAATATAAATATTGTATGATATAAGTAAGGCTAAAGGTAAAGTATTCCATCTTAATTTTCATTTATTGAGGCATATTTTTTATGTTATGATCATATATTATATTATGGTGTGTATAAAGCTCACCATTAGAATTTTATATGATGAATTTATTTTTTCACTTGATACTTAATATTTTTATAAATTTTACCCATTCATGTCTCAAAGTATTTGAGAACATAAAATGTAATAAGGGGTTTCATAATGAAATTTCAATTTGTTGGGTTGAAATTATATGTCATTGAATTTTTAATGCAATTTTTTTCTAAGAAATTTATTTTTAATATAATATGATGTATTTAAACATGTTTTATGTTAATTTAATGTATATACACATAATATATTCATTTGATTAATTTTCACTTCTATAATATTATCTTTTTAAGTGTCCCATTAACTGAAACATCGTTTTAAATTTATTAAATATTTATTCTTTATTATATGTCTATATAATTTACATGTTTTAAAATTTTTTATCATGATTATATTTATACATAAAATATTGTTTTAAAATTTTAATTTATTAATTTTAGTTAAATATTTCTTAATATGGTCTTTTATTTGGGTTTTATGTGATTTATTTTAGAAACACCTTTAAGTGATATTATTTCATTTTTTGAAAAAAAAATTGTGAAAATAAATTTTATTAAAAAATATAACAAAATAACTATTTTCTGATTTAATGAACCATAAATATTTTGATTTATGTTTTAGATGTTTATTTTAAAATATTTTCGCTTAACTAATTAATTCTCTATATTGAAAAATTGAAATGTTATATCATAATGGAAAATATATTTTTCTCTATAATAAATTTATTATGAAATATTTATGTGTTATTTGTATTTAATAGTTCATGGGACATTTTATTGAGGGTGGGGGATTCTATGATAATCATATGGACGGTGAGACCGTTATAGCTCACCAATGATTTAGGTAATGGGATAGATTTATGCAGCTGAGTTTCTCCCATGAAATTAACCGAATATACTATGATTGTTAACCAAACTTTTACTATGATAGTTACAACCTATTTAGAATAGAGATCTATAGTGTATTTAAGAGTGATCTGAATAATTTTCTACCCCATTACATACTTATATTTTATACTCTTTTTATGAGTTTTTATAAAAAATTTTGATTTAAAAAAAGGATGATGATGATATTTTAGAAATTTTGATGGATATTTTATTTGTAAAAATGTTTTTTAATAATATGGATATGGTTATTTACTTGAATAATTATTTCATTTCAATAGTGTTCCTTATTGAGCTTTTGGTTCAAATCTAATGCCTAAAATGTTTTTCCATGGGGTATAAAAATGAGTACGAAGAATAATGAGGAAAATGTCAAATTTGTAATGATATTTATTGAAATGAAAACATTTTTTATTATAAAAGGAGTTCCTTTGGGGGGAAATTGATAATGAGTATAAGTGTCTAATAATAATGTATAGATTTAGATTTATTATTTTCTCATAAATCTATAAATATCTATAATAACATTATCCTCTAATGTGATTTATCATTATAAAACACTAGAAATTAAATTATTAAGGATGGGTCCTTCCCTTTATATGTCCCTAAAATGAATCAAGTAATGAATTTTAACTACTGATAAATACTGGACTATAATGAAGAGTAAACTAGGTTCGATAAGGGCCTTTGTCTTCATTCACTATCTTGGGATAGAACCTACACTACTATGATATTAAATATGGATCTATCATTCATGTCCATAATGTTATAAATGAAACTGATTATTTGTTCAAAATATTATACATTATCCTAATTACAAGTCCATGATGTTATGAATAAATGTTTATTTCATGTCCATGATTTTATGTGTGGACCATGTTCAATGTACTTACATTAACCCAAGGGCTAGATTGATTTTCTCTTACTTAATGAGTAAACAACTTTTTATTTATACACATTTACAATTATTTAAGATAAATTTTATTCGATATTCCTATGTTTTATGAAAATGATATCTCTCTTGACACATGTTCATAGATTTATTTAAAATTAATGTATTATAAACTACCATTATTTATTCCAAGACTCATGAGTATAATTATTGATATTATGGACATGGTTTTTTAAATGACATTCTAATTATATCGAACCCTTATAGTAATTATTTTAATTTTTTTCTCCATTGTTTTCCATTACAAAGAATATAAAATCACCCTTTTTGGTTCCATTCCTTAGGTTATTAATAATGGGTTTTTTATGGTATGATTGTGAAGATTGAAAAAGGGGGAAGATATTTATGGGATACGTTGATGATCATTCACCTAATTAATAATATTTTGTTCCATGATTCCGAATCCCTAAACTATAATGGTCCTCATTCATGTGTTTGTGTAATGAATTCAATATTCATCTAAAAAGATGATATATCCCCATATTAAAATCACGTGTCACTATTATTTGTATCAATGTAAATGATTAGTTAATCATTGTAATATTAAATGATAAAAAATAATTTAGATCTCTTGATATATTAATAATTATATATCTAGTATTGTTTGTACGAATAATTCAATGGACGAGTTAATTTATAAGGAAATGTCACGGAGTTTTCCAAAATGATAGATGAATTGGTTCCCTACATATTACAGCCATATATGGATACTAAACATGTGTGTGGATTTGGAATTGAATTACCTAGGGGTAATAAACCTAAAAAGGTAACCTTGAGAAAGACTAATTCATCTCTTGGTCCATGACGTAAATCTATTATACAAACTCAATTTGACAATCCCAAGGGATATGATTTGGAATTTCACAAACTCTTTGTGAACCATCACCATGGATTTAAATAGATTTTGACTATGAGTGACCTAGGATATACCTAATTTTTCAAATATTAAAATAATTGTTTCTTTATTTAAACATATAAAATTATTTTCCAAACAATGTGACTTCTAATTATGATTGTCATTTCACACACTCACACATCCAATCAGAATCAATAGAATGAAATACAATTAAATGTATTAGAATTTAATTTTATGGATGATTTATAGATTAGTAGCCAAATTGTAAGATGAGTAATTTTTTTAAATTATTCTTATTAATTTTCCATAGAACATGATTAATAACATGTGTTGTAAATAAATATTAGACTCACCAAAGAAGATAAGGAAACTATTTTCTATGATATCAGGTAGCAGTGAACTTATAGGATAGAAGATTCAATTTTTTATGTAGATAATGACAAATGAATGATATAATTGAATGTATTAAACAAACATTAGGTTGTCTTTTCAATGAAAAATAAATACATAATGCAAGTAACTAAAATAAGAAAAATTAAATTTCCTCATAAGGAAATATTGGGGAAAACTATAATTTCTAAGATACCATTGATTGTTGAATTATTTAAATGAGGATGTTATAGGAATTAGGAAAAATCATTTACTAGGGTTAAATAATATAATGAAAATCAGCTAGGTTATATGAGTATTTGTTATAATGATTATAAGGAAGTGATTATATATAAACATTAAAAGGAAATAGTTTTTGATGAATAAGATGTTGAATCCAAGACAATGATGTGGGATGAATACTATATTTATTTAATCAAAATCAATGATTTTGTGGTCTGAATCATAAAATATACAATTTTTTGTATGATTATAATTAATGATTGGAAAAAATGTGTTGAATGATGCTGATGGGATTAAAATGAATTTAATAGAAATGTGATATTTTTAATATATCCATTTATATGTTACATATTTAGAGATAATTATGTCTATATAAGTAGAAAATGGATATGAAAATAAATTAGATAGTATTTATTACATTGGATCTTTTTAATGATCTTCTGACTATGTGGTTTATGATATCATTGATGGAGTTTAAAAAATTTCATAATTTAAAGAATAAATTCAATAATCCATGATTTATGTATATAATAATGAAGAATTATATTCTTCAATAGATTTTTTATTTTAGCTATAGTTTTAATGGAATACATGATGAATGCATTCTCATGCTTGGTATCTGTCAACCAGGAGTTATTTCATACTATTTGGGTGATTAAAGAAAAAAAACATTTAGGAATTTTACCGTAATTCTTTTAAATGTTTTCAAATTTAATAATTTATAAGGTTCCTATAGTTAATCATTTTTTAAATTGTTTATATTGAATATTGAATGAGATTTTAGAGGTTAATTTATTATCTCACCATATGATGATTTATGAATATTGAATAACTGGTGAAAACCATCATATGTTGTTTATAACTAATGATAAATGAAATGACAAATATTTTTTCAATGGATCTTATGACCTGTTAGTTCTTCATAAATAAAATATTAGCATTAAATTAATGGTTTATTAGATGAATTAGAAATTTATCAACAAATATCCAATGAGAGATAATTTTCTAAGAAAATCGATTGAAATCAATTAAAAACAAATTATCTTAAAAATTTGACAATTTAATGAAAATGATATTAAAATAAAATAGTTACCTGTTATAACTATTTTATATATGTCAATGAAATATATCCAGACTCATTGTTCAATGCTTTTATGCACGTTATCATTATCTAGATTAACAACAATTCTATAATTACTATTCTTTATCAGTCTCCCAAATTATTTATGCTTCACTTACATGTCCAAATCATCACTTCCCATTATGTTCTCCTACGTGGAAACCTAGTAATGGTTTAATTTAGGTAACAATTATATTTCAGTTGTACCCATTTAAGTGTGGTTTTAAAATGTATATTATTATAGGGGTTTCGATGAAGTAATTTAAAAATAATAAACCTTTATCACTAAAATGAATTTTGTGGGAAAAAATCAGTTTAATGAGGGTAGAATGTTACAACACATCTATTTTGAAGTATTTTTTAAAATTAATTTAATATTTTATAAATTTTATTTACACAAATCTCTATGTTTGGATTTAATTACATGAAAAACTATGTTTATATTGTGCTAAATGAAACACCATACTAATAAATCATTAAAAATGAAATTCTGTTTAAATGAATTGTGACATATAATTAGTTAATATAATAGTTATCACCTGACCCTTAGAATGACAATTATGAATAATATTAACCAAATTATGAAAATATGGTTTACACATGTATTAAAATTGAATTATTTGGTCTTGAAGAAATTATAATTGAAAATATAGTACTTCTGAAAATAAAAGGAAATCTTCTTATAAAAAAATATTTTTATAAGGACCGGTATGTTATATATTAATAATCCAACCAAATTACTTCAAGGTTTTTATTATAATTATATTTATTTATTATATATTCAATAAAATTTTTAATTCACCATTTAATTTTTTTCTATATTTGAAATAAAAATAAAGATAATTTTATAATTTAAAAAATTATATTCCTAAAAAATAATTTTTCATATATTTTAACAAATAAATAAAATTACTTTTTTGGAATAATTTAGACTTTTAATTTGATAAAATAATCCTAATTTTCAAAATATGAATTACTAAATAATTTTAGTTTGAATTATTTTGATTTTTCAAAAAATATTAATTTTTATAAAAAATGAAAGAAACAAATTATAATTGAAAATTTTCTTTTCATTTCAATTATATTAATTGAAAAATTATATATTTTATTTTTTTTAAATTTAAATTAGTTCTATTTCATATCAATAAAATATTTATGGCCATTTTAATTAAATTCATACCTAAATTATATATAATAACATTACCTAATTTTGAACTTATTATATTTGAAAACTCGCATTCATGTCATGTTTATGATATAAATTTTAAATTTAAATTTTCGGATTACGTTAATTGTGTAACACCCAAAGATTTCATAGTATGTACTTCTTCAAAACAAGTCAATAACTTGGACTACACGCTACACCGAGTTCAAGAGCACCATGACTTAACAAACAAGCCGTTCAAAAGAAGTTATTAATAGTATTTACTAAATTTTAAACTTTATATAATCTTTATTATTTTAGAATCCATATTATGAGTTTCTTATACATAATGTAAGAACAAATTCATTTTTTTCAGTTAAAAGAAATATTTTTCGAAAATACACTTTTACCAACTATTAATAGTGAACCCTTTTTAAATCAAACATTTATATATTCAATTTGACTAAATAAATTTATTCTTTAGAATGGGGAAATCAAAAATTTACAATTTAACACCCCAAGTTTCTATAGTACACTTCTCTTTGAATAATAAAGTAGCGTGTGTTGTAGGCAGTTTCGAGTTCTAACACACTCCACAACCAATCAAAGTAGTCGTTATGAATAGTAATACCAAATTTTTAAAATTTTATAAATTTTATCTCTCAAAATGGAATTAATTTTTGGATTCATAATTTCAAATTTATCTTGGGGTGAAATTTTGGTACTTTTCAGATAACTTTTATATTTTGATGAATAGTGAAAATTACTAAATTTTACTTACAAACAAATTTTTTTATCAAAATAATTAATAGTAATAAATTATGAATTTGAGTGGTTTTAAAGTATATTTAGAATATTTTTTTATCATTAAATACAACTTTTTTCATTGGACTAAATTTCACAATTAAATGAGACATAAACAAGTATAAATCTTTTGATAGTTATTTTATCTTAAAAACACGCTTTTTGTTTGGACAACGGGAATTAAATTTAAATTAATTTCTGCCACTTCTGTGTTTTGAATTTGGAAAAATTTATTCCATATTTGGATTCAGTATGTCCAAATTTTGTAAATAGGTAACTTTTATTTTTAGACATTTTGAATAATTACTTCATTATGTATTTTATTTACCATGGTTAAAGGGTAAATCCGGTAAATAAGGGTTAAGAAATAATATAATAATAATAATAAATTACCCTAAAATGTGTACTAACCTTATTTGTGGATACATGTCCGACCATGGGCATATTTGGGTCGATTTTGGGACACCATGGATCCACATGTAGGTGATAGGGACAATTTATATTAATTAAGTTAATGTAAATAGAAAAATGACATAAGCTTATATATTTTAACAAAACAATTTTTACATAGGGTTATATATGTTATATTTTATATTATAAATATTCATTAGAAATATAAAACTATTTATTACATAATGGTATTTTATTTATAATTTTTATACATTGAAAAATTATAAATATATATGACACATTAATGATGCAGTATTTTCCTTTTTAATGAAAGAATCAAATAATTTGTATTATAAATGTTAAAATAAGTATAATTTTAATGTTTTGATGACATAAAATAATTTTATTGGTTAATATGACATTTTATTATATCTTCAATGAATTTTTATCTAAATAATAAATTTTTTCAAGACTTAAAAAAATTAATTATTGATTAGTGTCAAAATTGACATAAATGAGTTTTTAAAACAAAAATCTTAAATTAGTAATTTATATTCTATTCCTAAAAAACTATGGTTCGGACAAAGGACTTATATAATTATTGGCGTATCATTAATGTACCACTTGGGGGTCTCTTGGATATATATAATAGGTTCATTAACTATATATTATAAAAATATAAAGTGACATGGTAAGTGTTAAACTAATTAACCAAGAGTTAAAACTAAAATATAAGGTTAATATAATGACTCAAACATGTCTAAAATCAATTAGATTAATTTATTTAGAATCATACCCACATTATAATTTTTATAATCAAATTTTAATTCATTGGAAACCGAATATGAATTTATTATAAATTAATAGTTTCAGTTTTTTCTAAAGAGCCCCTCATCCCCCTAATAAAAGGACCCAACTTATAACCAATTTTTCACACCTACAAATCCTTTTGGGTCATCCAAACTCTGCCCAAATGGTCTCTAAACTTCCCTCACTTCATCCTAGAGGCCTTATTTGGATCATAAAGCCAACCTATGTAGCCCTTTTGATCAAATCAAAAGCAAGAACCTCGAGAAGAGGTAACATCTTCACCACCCTCTTCAAAGTTCCTTTCCTCTTCAACTTCTTCATTCCTTGTTATTTACATTCTAAAATAATAACTCTAGTATCTTCTATATACTGTGATGTTATAATAATAATGTAACAAACAATTTCATTACTCTACACATTCCTTGAATGACATGTCACCATACATGTGTACGTACGACCTACCGTTTTCACATTGGGGTGTAGTTGTTATTCAATATATTATTATTTAGATGGTTATAATAATTTTTTATAATTCATGTAAATTATAAATATAAAATGATAATGATTCTTTATATATGATATACCATCCAATTACATATTATTTTAATATCAAAACAATGATATTTTCGTTCGTGCGTACGTACGGATTACCGTCTCCATGACGCGATAAGATTCATTTTCTAGTTCACCATTCATCGATGATTATAAAAATATATATTACTACTAATTATGTAATATATTACATCATAATGCTACTGGAGTTATATATATTTATATATATATAAGTATTTATGTACTGACATTCACTTACTTTCGTTTAATACTATATGAAAACAGTAACATCATTTATGCGTATGTATAGACTACCGTCTCCATAAACGGTGTTTTCCATTTCATATATATGTTAATTATACATATTTATATTATAAATATATATGATATATTTATCATGTTTCATATTATATATGTATTTAAATCCTGATATATCATATACAATCAAGAGTAACACGCTAAAACACATACGATAAAGAAAACGATTATCACCAGAAATGTTAATTTGACATGGAAATTATTATTAAATGGGTAGTATAAAGTCAGAAATTAATCATGTATGATATTATAAATATTAATATGGTTCTGGTATAATTAAATAACATACTACAATCTTCGTACATGAGGTTAAACATACCCTCGACTAAAGGAAAGTGCAAGGTAAGGGGTTTTCATCTCACTCATTATTCCCATGAGATTCATGCCATTTTTCCACTATTACCTTTTGGTTCATGTATGTATTGCCCATAATTTTACTCTTTGTGTAATACACATTAATTTATGTGTATTTAAATATTAATTGTATGATACCTCTTTCATGGGGTGTATGTTTCGTATGTTACCAAATTTGTAAGAGATTATTTCACAATATCTTCATTATCCAAGGTTGTTTATACATAATTATCTACCAGGACCTATTTATCATCCACATCCATGTTTCATAAAAAAATTCAAAACATTATTACTATTTTATATAATATGGAATAATGTCATTTATACCCTTTTTTGACTTTTTATGTGATGTTTATAAAGGAATCTTTCCGTCATTTTCCAAACAAGGTCCTTTTTAACCTTTTCGACAAAATTAAGTTAATAATGTATTTTTTTTAACTTATATGGTAGGTGTGGTTATTCTCGGCCGTTATTAAACCTTTGAAGCTTCTCTTACATTCTTATAAGTATATTTTCAAAATAATGGTTTTCTTTTAGTGTTAGGTTATTTTTAAATGATTTCAAAAAAGAGATATTTCTCTCAAATATATGAAAATCCAGTGCAAATGTATACGTATTTAACGCAATCATAAAAATGTTTTCATAAAACCCAACTCTCGAGTGTGGTAGAAAGGAAGGGATTGGGCGTGGACCCTTCCTGTCATGTAGTTAGTCAATCAGTCTCAGAATTAGTTATTTTGTTTTCAGAAGCTTACATAATGTTTTCAAAAAAACACTATAGTATATTTGAGCGATTTTAAACGTATGTATCTTAAAAAAAATTTGAATCAGTTGGTCTCATGAGACAAACTAGTGTCTTGGCATGAGGCTTTGAAAAAATCTTATCTGTAGTCTTGGCACGAGGCCTTGGCTACATGGTTATGATAGTCTGGAATTATGCATTCCATCATTATGAAAGTGGTTATTAATATTTCATGTTATTATTCGACCAGTAGAATATTCATGTGAATAAGTAAGAAACATTATTTCATTTTATCTTTTCCATATTATGCTTAAGTTCAAGTTTAAAAATATGTTATTTTATTTAAACATTTCCTTAAATGTTTATGCTTATTTATGAAAGTTTTTGATGTATTGATAACCTTTACTGAGCGTTTGAGCTCACCCCTTTCTATGTTTTATTTTTCCCATGATTCCAAGATGTTTATTGTGATTGATATGCAGGGTTAAGACAAAGGAATAACAAAATTCATAAAGGATTAGTTATTTGTTTGTATTTTATGATGTTTAATGATAAATTCATGTATTTAATCTATTTTCCAAACCTTCTAAACTGATCGGTCCTTTGGGTCTTCATTCCTTGTAATCATGCCAATGTATTAGAATAATGCACTGACGCTGGGTAACTGGGGTTGAAGAGTTACAGTTGGTATCAAAGGAAATTTATAAAAAACCTTTGATACTAGATTTAGAGAAATTCTTATTTGAGAACATTTCCCTAAGATAGATATTGAGGATTATTTTATAAGAACATCCTAGAATTTTGGTACTATAGAGATTTTGTTAGATTTCCGAGCAATTAATCCCTTTCTCAATATGAGCAGGTAGAGGAGGATCTAGCAAATATTTACCTAGGGGTAAAACCTAAAAACACCACTTTGAGATAGACTAGAACGGGAACTGGTGCACGACAACGGTCCTTGCTGCACTCTTGGTTACGACACTCTTGGGGGGTATGCTTAGGATAATTCTCATTTTCATTACAAACCAAAATGAAGGGTTTATGAGTATATACCTCCTCAAAAAAAAAATTGATTAAGGATTGTATCCATAAACTATTCAATTTATGTTAGGTATTTCACATGTTTTTAATTATTCATTGCAATTCATAAACTGACTTAGTTTATGCTATTGTATAGAAATGGCGCCCAGTAGAAGGAATGTGAACTCCAGCAATATATATGATCCAAAGAGTAAGAAGGATAGTATCATTAATGGTATTAAGCCATCATTTATAAGGGAAATAGTCTCCCACGTATTATCATAATATGAAATAATATTATCATGAGTTGAAAAGATAAGTAAAGAGTTCACTGAGTCCTATGGATTTGAAAGGAAGCAAGAGAAGAAAAGGATGGAAGAGAGAAAGACGGATAAAGGGAAGAGGGAAAATAAGAATTTCCCCATATGTGATAACTTTGGGAGGAAACACTCTGGAACTTTCCTGAAAGGAATGGGAGTTTGTTATAAGTGTGGATGAAAAAGGAACCAAGTACGTGACTGCAAGGGTAAGAAAATGGTTTCAAATGTACAATGATTCATTTTCAAAGAGTTTGGACACTACGTGAACCTATGTCCCAATCATCAGACTATGCCTCAAATGATGCTATTGGATAGTAATCATGTTATGATACTACCACATATGAAGAGGAATGATTGGAGTTCTTATGTTGATTATGACATTTGAGTGTTGTATAAACAATGTACTTGTTATAATAATTATGTAGTATATAAGGATTGTAATTCAATAATATTTCATTGAGGATTTGAGATTTTATGGTACTAAGAAAAGTTACTCTACAGAATTTTAAGATTTTTTTGGAAATTACATGGTTTAAGGAATGACAAACCTTAATATGGTCCTAATATTTAGGTACTAATTTTGGAATACGATATGGTTTATTTGGATAAATAATATTGGATATTCATGAATACCTTAAAACAGATTATAGATTTGTATATTCCATCATTGTTGTAGATTACAAAAAAAATTATAGAAGGAGTATATCCATTATTCAATAAGGAATAAGGGTTCATAAATATAATCAATAAGGTTTTATGGTAATTCAAGATGTTGCAGTGTTTTAAAAGAATACATTATGAAGGTATTCACATGTTATTATGTGGAAAAAGCATCTTCATTATGTTTACATTCCTTATAAATTTTGGACTGTGATTTTGGAAAGATGTATTTTGGATAAGTCTATTTTGAGATTATTTTTGGATTTCCATAAAAAGGACAACCCAGAGGTCAGGCGGTAACACATCGTGTCCGGCAAGGTAGAGAGACATGAACCCGCAACCGAAGGGCGACAAGGGTGTATCACCTACAACTGGACCACATGATGTCCTGGATTAAATAATGTTGTTTTTTTAAGAGATCTGGTAGATGAATTATAAATTCATTTTTTCTAACCCTATAAGAATAGGAAAAATATAATATATTTTATATGTTTTATTATCTTTTATAGTAAAAGATGAGTTTATGGTAGAAATTATTTAAAGTATGGAACTCTACTTGTCATGAATATATTTTTCTTCTTCTCTTATTCTATGAAATAATTAATTCTTATACTTTATTTAAGGGATCCTAAAACAAAAAATGTGTTATCCTAATACCCAATGTTTTGTTGAACCGATGATATTTCAAATCATCATAGATTGTTGAATTTAAGGACCTCAATTTTATACTTGTTTATGATTGATGACCTCAATCACTACCTATAAATATTTACATTTTTCCTCCAATTATATGTATTTAATTTCAACCAATTTTCTCCTAATCAAGATCATAATTTGGTGGTGACCCTTTCATTTCTCTTTTCCTCTTATTAAGACTAAATTTTATTAACCAAATTTCTGATGTGGGTTTTCCCACAAAGATATTTAATATTTTCAAATTTTATTTTCAAAGAACAATATAAAATTATGAGGACACAATTTATTGATGTAGGGAAGAATGTAAAACCCCAAGATTTCATAATATGTACTTCTTCAAAACAAGTCAATAACCTTCACTACACGCAACACCGAGTTCAAACGCACCATGACATACCAAACAAGCCGTTCAAAAGAGGTTATGAATATTATTTAATAAATTTTGAACATGATATAATTCTTATAATTTTAGAAATCATATTATGAGTTTCTTAGAAATTATATAAGAACAGATTAAATTTTTTCAGATAAAGGACGTATTTTTCAAAAATGCACTTTTACCAACTTTTAATAGTGAACCGTTTTTAAATCCAATATTTTAAAAGTTTATATATTAAATTTGAATAAATAAATTTATTCTTTAGAATGGGGGAATCGAAAAATTACAATGTAACTCCCCAATCATCCTCAGTACACTTCACTTTGAATAATACAGTAGCATGTGTTGTATGCAGCTTCAAGTTCTAACACACTCCACAGCAATCAATGTAGCCATTTTGTATAGTAATACCCACTTTTTTAAATTTTATAAAATTTATCTCTCAAAATGGATTTCATTTTTGGATTCGTAATATTGAATTTAGCCTAGGGTGAAATTTTGGTACTTCTCGTATAACTTTTATATTTTGATGAATAGTGAAAATTACTTAATTTTAATTAAAAACAACTTTTTTAATCAAAATAATTATTAGTAATAAATTATGAATTTTAGTGGTTTTAAATAATATTTAGAATATATTTTTACCATTTAATAAAATTTTGGTCATTGGAAATAATTTTACAATTAAAGCAGACTTAAACAAGTATCAATCTTTTGATAGTTATTATATCTTAAAAACACACTTTTTGTTTGGACAGCAGGAATTAATTTTAAATTAATTTCTGAAAATTCTGTGTTTTGAATTTGGAAAAATGGATTCCATATTTGGAATCAGTATTTCCAAATTTTTTAAATAGATAACTTTTATTTTTAGACATTTTTCTTAATTACTTCGTAAAATATTTTATTTACCATTGTTAAAGGGTAAATCTGGTAAATAAGTGTTAAAAAATATTATAATAATACTAAATTACCCTAAAATGTGTAAAAAACATATTGGTGGATATATTTCTGACCATGGTAATCTTTTGGTCGATTTTGGGACCCCATGGAGCCACTTGTAGGTGATAGGGACACATTATATTAATTATGATAAAGTAAATACAAAAATGGCATAAGCTTATATCTTTTAACAAAACAATTTTTACATAGGGTTATATATGTTATTTTTTATATTATAAATATTCATTATATAAAAATATTTCCTACATAATGTTATTTTATTTATAAATTTTATACATTCAAAAAGTAAAAATATATATGATACAATAATGATGATGTATTTTCCTTATTCATGAAAGAATAAAATAATTGGTATTATAAATCTAAAAATAAATATAATTTGAACATTTTGATGACATAAACTAATTTTATTGGTTAATATTACATGTTATTGTTGCTTAAATTAATTTTTTTAGAATTAATATAGTTTTTATGACTTTAAAAAAATTAATTACTGAGTAGTGTCAAAATTGACACAAATGAGTTTTTGAAACAAATATTATATTATTAATTTATATTCTATTCCTAAAAACCTAAGGATCGACAAAAGGACTTATATAATTAATTTTTTATCATTAATGGCCAACTTTGGGGTCGATTGGATGTATATATTATTTTTATTAACTATATATTATAAAAATACAAAGTGACATTGTACGTGTTAAACTAATTAACCAAGAGTTAAAACAAAAATATAAGGTTAATATAATGAATCAAACATGTCTAAAATATATTTGTTGAAATTATTTAGTCCCATAATCACCTTATACTTTGAATAATAAACTTTGGATCCTTTATAAACCGAATATGAATTTATTATAAATTAATACTTTATGTTTTTTCTAAAGAGCCCCTCCTCAACCTTATAAAAGGACCCAACTTCTAACCAATTATTCACAACATCAAATCCTTTTGGATCGGCCAACCTATGTCCAAATGCTCTCTCAACCTCCATAACTTCATCCTAGAGGCCATAGTTTGATCATAAAGCCAACCTATGGAGCCCTTTTGATCAAATCAAATGGAAGAACCTGAAGTGGAGGTAACATCTTCACCACCCTCTTTAATGTTCATTTCCTCTTAAACTTCTTCTTTCCTTTATATTTCCATTATAAAATATTAACTCATGTATCTTCTATATAATGTTATGTTATTATAATTATGGAACAAACAAATTAATTATTCTACCCATCCCTTGAAGGACTTGCCACTATACGTGCGTACGTACAGCCTACAGTCTCAACATTTTGGTGTAATTATTATTCAATATATTATTATTTATATGGTTATAATAATGAGGTATAATTCATGTAAATAATAAATATATCATTATAATTATTCTGTATATATGATATACCATTCAATTATATATTATTTTAATATTAGAAGAATGATATTTTTGCTAATGCGTACATACGGATTACCGTCTCCACGACGCGATGAGATTCATTTCCAAGTTCACCATTCATCGACGATTATAGAAATATATATTTCTAATAAGTATTTAATATATTACATAATAATTCTACTGTATATATATATATTTATATTTATATATGTATAAGTATTTATGTACTTACATTCACTTACTTCCGTTCAATACTATATGAAAACAGAAACATTGTTTATGCGTACGTACGGACTGCCGTCTCCATAAAAGGTGTTTCCATTTTATATATATGTATATTATACATATTTATATTATAAATATATATGATATATTTATCATATTTTATATTCTCAAAGTATTTAAATCATTATATAAGAGATACAATCAAGAGTAGCAAGTTAAAACACCTACGATAATGAAAACGATTATCACCAGAGATGTTAATTTAACATGGAAAATATTATTAAATGGGTAGTATAATGTAATAAATGAATCATGTATGATATCATAAATATTAATATGATTCTGGTATAATTTAATAACATACTACTATCTTTTTACAGGTGGATGAACATACCCTCGACTAATGGAAAGTGCAAGGTAAGGGGTTTTCATCTCACTCATTAATCGCGTGAGATTCATGCCATATTGCCACTATTACCACTTTTGTGGTGTATGTACTGTCCATAATTGTATTATTTGTGTAATACACATTAATTTATGTGTATTTACAAATTTAAGGTATGATACATCTTTCATGGGGTGTATGTTTCGTACGTTACCCAATTGGTAAGAGTTTATTTCACAATCTCTTTATTATTTAAGGTTGTTTATATGTATTTATCTATTGGGACATCTTTATCATCCACATCCATGTTACATAAAAATGTTTTTCAAAACATTATTACTATTATAAAGAATATGTATTAATGACATTTATACCCTTGTATGAATTTTTATGTGATGTTTATAAAGGAATATTTCCATCGTTTTCCAAATAAGGTCATTTTTAACGTTTTCAACAAATTTATGTTAAAAATGACTTTTTTTAACTTATATGGTAGGTGCGGTTATTCTCCTCCATTATTAAAACTTTGAAGCTTCCCTTACACTCTTATTAAGATATTTTCAAAATAATGGTTTTCTTTTATAATTATGTGATTTTTAAATGATTTCAAAAAAGAGATATTTCTCTCAAATATAAGAAAATCTAGTGAAAATGTATACGAATTTAACGCAAGCTTAAAAAAGTTTTCAAAAAAATTGAATCTCGAGTGTGGTAGATAGGAAGCGATTTGATGTGGAGCCATCATGGGCTGTAATAAGTCGAGCAGTCTCAGAATTAGTTATTTTGTTTTCAGAATCGGGCATAATGTTTTCAGAAAAACATTGGAGTATATTTGAGCAATTTTAAACGTAAGTATCTTCTAAAAAATTGCATCGGTAGGTCTCATGAGGCAAACTAGTGTCTTGGAAGGATGTGATGACAAAATCATATCTATAGCCTTGGAACGAGGCCTTGGCTACGTGGTTGTGATAGTATGGAATTATGCAATCCATCATTATGAAAGTGGTTATTGATACTGCATCTAATTATTCGACTAGTATAATATCCATGTGAATAAATAAAAGGCATTATTTCATTTTATCATTCCTATATTATGCTGAAGATCAAGTTTAAATGGATTTTGATTTAGTTATACATTTCTTTAAATGATTATTCTTATTTATGAATGTTTCCACTGTATTGCATACCCTTATTGAGTGTTTGAGCTCACCACTTTCTATGATTTATTTTATCCTAGGATTCCATGAAGTGTATTGTGATTGATATGCAGGGTTAAGACAAGGGAATGATGGCTTTCATAAAATATTATTTATGTTTTTTTTATGTTATGATTTTAAATGTAACATTCATGTATTTAATATATTTTCCATGACTATTAAACTAATCGGTCTTTCGGGACCTGATTCCTTGTAATCATCCCAATGTATTAAAATAATGCACCCACTCTGGGTAACTGGGGTCGGGGCGTTACAAATTGAATTTGGAATAATGGATTATATAATTATAATTATAATAATTAATAATTTCTAGTAATCCAGAATTAATTTTTGAGAAAAAATGATAAATAAATGTAGTAAAAATTAATTATCTCTATTAAGGTAAAAATGAATTGATCAGAGGGTTAAACTAAAAAGATAATAGTAAATATTATGGATAATTTTTTTAAAAAAACTAAAATTTTTAAATATATTTAACCTTAAACCTCTAATGTTTGTGAATGATATAATTTATAAACTTATAACATTTTAATAATTTGGCAGAACATATTTCAATTAAAAAATAAAAAAATTTTCCCTCTCCCCCTGTAACAACCACTATTATAATGGATAATTTTTTTTAAACTGAGTTTATTTATATTGATGAATTTCGTTGAATACATTCTAATATTACATTCACATCTACAAAATTATAATATTTTACATAGAATATTAACATGGGTTACATTACACAGAACACTGATATGGCGTGCTTAACACACATCATTAAGTTTCTACATAACATAATTTTATTTTTATAATTATTTAAATGATAAAATTATAAAAAAAATTCTATAAATATTAATATATAGTTTTCTAATATTTATTATTATGTTTTTAAATACATATTTCATATTTATAATGAAATATATAATTTTGGGTAAGGTAATTTTCAATTTCAAATAGAATTTTTTCAAATGAACTGCTTTTCATGTACTTCAATAAAAAAATAACATTAATTTTTGAAACATATAGAAATTTATTTTTAAAAAAAAATCAAGAATTTAGAATCTTGAAATTATCTTAGGGTAATGGTTTTTTATTTTTTTGATAAAATTAATTTTTGGATGAATAATAAAAAATAATGAAATTCAATAAAAATCATGATTTCATCTAATTTATTTATGTGGATTAATTATATTTAACATTGAATTCCGTGTTTAATTGGGTAATATTTTTATATAATAATCTAAATTTGGTCATTGGAATGAATTACACATTGAAATTGGATAATAAAACATAACAAACATTTGATCAGTTTCACTCTAAAAACATTCATTAGCATTAAATATACGATATTATTTTTAAATTAATTTCATCCACATATGGGATTATAATTTGGAAAAATAGATTAAAAATTATGAATCATAAGAATTTATAAATTTGTATAAGTTAATATTATATTTTTAACAAAACAAATATTGAAATTAATTGATATTAATGTCAATAATTAATTTAAAAGTAAGCCTAATAAATGAATAACACAAAAACAAGAGGTCCCCAAAGAAAAATAAAATTGTCCAACACCATTTTTAAAGATATTAATTGGACATTATGCTTCCATTTTTGAGGTTAGATGGTTTTGGATGAATATTGTTTAGTAAAAATTTGTGTACACCAAACATGTTTTAAAAAATACCATGTGATCCATTTTCCTCCCCTATAAATGACCATAAACTCTTCATCTTCATAAATCCTCTAAAACCACATCAGTACAGCTGAGATATACATAATAAAATTCACAAAAATACTCTACTACTCCATAATTCCTCCACTTTGATATAAATCTATCCTTGTAATCCCATTGGTGATAACCAAAAGGAGTTACCCAATTAATAGATAACATCCTTCCTCAAGCACCATTCTTTAATCTTCTTTCTTCTTCCCCAAATATCACCTTTTTAATTGAATTTACAAAAAACGTATCATATATATGTCATTAATTTTTTATATTATGGTTTTTACCAACACTTATACATAGATCCATCTAATTGGTAATATTCATACCATTTTTGTTTATGGAGAACTATAACCTCATGAAACGATGATTATAACGTCCTGACCCCAGTTACCCAAAGTCGGTGCATTATTACATAACATTGGCATCATCACAAGAAAGTTCAATTATTGAAAGACCTATTTGTTTTGTAGCCTTAGAATAACTAGATACATTCATAAAGTTTACATTACATCATAAAATGAAAACTACAACAATATAGTCTCCATAGTCCACACTCTTATCCCCTCATAATATCCATGCTGGTCATTCATAAAATACTTCTTCACATCCTAGAAAAAATAAAACATAGATTGGGGTGAGCATAAATTCTCAGTAAGGATAACAATATAGCAGAAACATTCATAAATAAGCCTAAAAATTTAAGGCAATGTATAACTAAAACAAAAACCTTTTAAAAAATGAACTTCAGCATAATATGGAAGAAATAAAATGAAATAATTCCATATACATATTCACATGGATATTCCACTAGTCAAATAATCACATGAAATATCAATAACCACATTCATAATGATGGAATTCATAATGCCAGACTATCAATACCACATAGTCAAGGCCTTATGCCCAGACTACAAATAAGATTTTGTCAAGGCCTTGTTCCAAGACATTAGTTTGTCTCATGAGACCTACCGATGCATCGAGGAGCTATAACGGGCTGCACCAGTCACTTACTAAGTCCAATGCATTTCCATATGAAACGGTTTAAACATAACATAAACATTCGTATTAAAACTTGCATACAAAATGTCAATACTTTATCCATAAACCATGAATGGTATAAAATTAACGCATCCATAGTCAAACATATCACACAACATTCAACAAAATATAGAAGTTTTCTATAATAAATCAACATCAAATAAGCTTAAAATCCATCAAAGTATGTTGACATAGATGAAATCAAAACTATTTGAGAGAAATATCTCTTTTATGGAAAATAATTTAAAATTCACATAATTATAAATAAAACATTTACTTTAAAATAACCTTATAATATTGTAAGGGATGCTTCGTAGAATTTATAATGGCAGAAAATTGCCGCACCCGCCGCCACATATGTTAAAAAAGACATTCTTACCATAATTCTGTCGAAAAGGTTAAAAAGGACCTTGTTTGGAGAACGACAGAATTATTCTTTTATAAACCTCTTATATATAGACAATCAAGGGTATAGATGACCTTAACCTATATTCTAGAAAATATTAAAAAAAATTTAAATACATTTTAAGAAACATGTATTGGATGATAAAGAAGTCCGAGTAGATTATTACGTATAAACAACCTAGGATAATGAAGAGATTGCGAAATAAACCCTCAACTTGTAATTTTCCTTGGTTGGGAGTAGGTTAATCTCCTGTATAATGGTGAAATAATTGTTATTAAATTATACATTAATCATATACATTAATATGATATCATATATTATCTTTTAACATTTCTTTGTTAATAATATCTTAGAATTATCGTCGTTTCGGTTGTTAACTTACTCATATATGTTTTGTTAAATAATCCGTGTTTGTTATGGATAGGTGGTATCTTATTAATATCCAAAATTATATCAAGTCCTTAAACATTATATTTAATCATCAAATGATAATTATAATTGAATGGATACAGAATCATTATCCATTCAAGTATAAATATCATGTTATAATTATCAAGACATTAAACATTATTTTCATATAATTATTTTGATATAAAATTAAAATATAATTGGATGGTATATCATATATACAGAATCATTATCTTGTTATATTTATTATTTTCATGAATTACACATCATTATTATAACCATCCAAATAATAATTTATTGAATAACAATTAAAAGACGATGTGGAGACGGTAAGCCGTACATACGCATGTATGGTGACATGTCATTCAATGGATTGATAGAATACTAAATATGGTTTTACCATATTTATAATAACATCATAGTATATATAAGATACTGGAGTTATTATTTTAGCATGGGAATAACAATGAAATGAGATGTTGAAGAAGAAAGTAACTTGAATGAGGGTGGTTAAAACATTACCTCTTTTCCGGGTTCTACTTTTTGATTTGATCAAAATGGCTCTTTAGGTTGGATTTATAATCTAACTATGGCCTCTAGGATAAAGTGAGGGAAGTTGAGAGAGTACTTGGGTAGGGGTTTGCTGAGCCAAAAGGAATTTAATGGATGAATTAGTGAGATGGTGAAGTTCCCTTTTATAAGAGGAGTGAGGGGAACCTTAGGAAAAACTCTAAATATTATTTTATAATAAATTCATATTTGGTTTATAAGGGCTCCAATGTGGATTATTTAAACGTTAAGGTGGGTATAGGTCAAAAAACACTCAACCAATAGGTTTTAGACTGGTTTGGATCACTATATTAACCTTATCTTTTATTTTTAACTCTTAGTTAATTAGTTTAACATTAACCATGTCACTTTTTTTTATATTATATAGTTAATAAACATACTATATACATACAAGAGACCCCCAAGTAGCCCATTAATGGTAAAGATACCTTGATATAAGTATCTTGGACGAACCTTAGATTTTTAGGAATTTAATATCAATTAATAATATAATTTTTTTTAAAAACTCTTTCATGTGAATTTTGACACTATTCAATAATTGATTTTTGTTAAAGTATTAAAAAAATTATTAAATCGAAAAAAAAATTCATTTAAGAAATCCTATAATGTCATATTTCGCAAAAAAATTCATTTATTTCATAAAAAGATTGAAATTATATTAATTTTATCATTTATAATACCAATTATTTTATTCTTTCATTAATAAGGAAAATACTGCATCATTATTGTGTCATAAAAAATATTAATTATTTAATGTCTAAAAAATATAAATAAAATTCCATTATTTAGTAAATAATTTTATCTTTATAATTAATATTTATAGTCGAAAATCCAACATATATAACCCTATGTAATTTTTTTTCTAAACGATATATGCTTATGTCATATTTGTATTTATTTTAACTTAATAAATATAAAGTGTCATTATCACATACAAGTGGCTCCATGGGTTCCCAAAATATACCGAAAGATGACCATGGTCGTACATGTATCTACCAATAATGTTAGGAAACGTTTTAGGGTAATTTATTATTATTATTATATTATTATTATTTACCCTTATTTATCGGATATACCCTTTAACCATGGTAAATAAAATATTTACCAATGAAATAAATCAAAATGTATCAAAATAAAAGTTACCAATTTACAAAATTTGGAAATCCTAATTCCAAATATGGAATCCATTTTCCAAATTCAAAACACAGAAGTGGGATAAATTAATTTAAAATTAATTCCCATTGTTAAAATAAAAAGCTTGTTTTTAAGAGATAATAACTATCAATTGATTGACACTTGTTCATGTCTGGTTTAATTGTGAAATTTTGTCAAATGACTATCATTGTATTAAATGGTAAAAATATATTATAAATATACTTTAAAACGACTCAAATACATGATTTGTCACTATTAATTATTTCGATTAAAAAATTGTTTCTAATTAATATTTTATAATTATCACTATTCATCAAAATATAAATGTAATCCGAAAAGTTCCTAAATATTACCCTTTGCTATTTTTGATATTCTGAATCCAAAAATGAAGTCAATTTTGAGAGATAAAATTTAAAAAAATTCAAAAAGTGGGTATTACTATTCATAATGGATATTTTGATTGGTTGTGGTGTGTGTTAGAACTCGAAGTTGCATACAACACACGCTACTGTATTATTCAAAGAGAAGAATACCATGGAAGATTGGGGTGTTACATTCTCCACTCCATCAAATAATTTCATCCTAGAAATTTAAAGAATATTGTTGCATAAAAAGACTCAGGTGGTTCTTCATGATATGTTCCTTGTGTTCCCACGTTTCCTCTTCCATCTTAGGGTTTATCCATAGAACTTTTACAAGACGAGTCATCCGGTCTCTCAGCACTTGTTCACTTGTATCAAGAATTCTGATGGGATGTTTGCAATAAGACAGATCGAGTTCCAGTTCTAATTCCTCATAGGTGAGTACATGCGTTGGGTCAAGCATGTATTTTCTCAACAGTGATACGTGGAACACATCCTGATCTTTGGAAAGATTTGGCAACATTGCCAAACGGTAATCTATAGCCCCAATTCATTCTATAGTTTGGAAAGGACTGATGTACCTGGGACTCAATTTACCTTTCCATCCAAAACGTATAACTCCCTTCCATGGAGATACCTTCAAAGAAAACATGATATCTCACCTGAAATTCCAAATCCTTTCTTCGATTGTAAACATAGCTCTTCTACCAACTTTGAGCTTCTTTGATGTGGTTTTGGATTACCTTCACCTTTTCCATCATTTCTTATACTTGTTCTGGGCCTAAAATTTTTATTTCACCAACTTCATACCAACAGGTTGGTGTGCGGAATCTCTTTCAGTATAACGCCTCATATGGTGCCATCTGAATTCTACAATGAAAGCTATTGTTATAGGAAAATTCTACCAGAGATAAATATTGTTCCCACATACCCTATAAGTCAAGTGATCAAGATCTCAACATGACTTCTAGGGTTTTAATAGTCCATTCTGATTGTCCTTCTATTTGAGGGTGGTAAGCAGTGCTCAAATGAATGTCGATATGAAAGGCCTTCTGAAGACTCTTCCAGAATCTCAAAGTAAAACAGGTATCTCGATCTGAAACAATCGATATGGGTACTTCATGAAGTCTCACAACTTCATTAATATATATTCTTGCTAGAAGTTCAAGTGATAAATCTTCCATTATAAATAGAAAATGTGATGACTTGGTAAGACAATCAAAAATGACACATATTTCATCGTTCCTTCTAGGAGACTTTGGTAGTCCCATGAAAAAGACCATAGTGATATTATCCCATTTCCACTCAAGTTTGGGAAGAGGTTTCATGACTCCTCTAGGCTGTTACCTTCAAGTTTCACTTATTGACAAACCATACATCTTTACACAAAATCAGAAATATCCCTCTTTATGTTGTCCAACAAAAATGTTCCTTTAAATATCAATACATTTTGGTACTCCCTTGGTGTATAGAGAAATTCGAACTGTGAGCATCATCTAACAATTCCATTTTTAAATTAGGTATATTAGGAACACAAAATCTCTTCCTAAATTTTGAAATTCCTTCTTCAACACAAAGTCTCTCAATCTCCCATCATTCACTACATTAATCTTCTTTTGAAATTCTTCATCATCGGTCTGAGAACTCTTAATCCATTCTAGTAAAGATGGTTTGGCAACCATTTGATAAAGCACTGATGTTTCACCTTCAATGGTTATTCCCATGTCCATATACTATATCCATGAAAATTGGATCCCTTTAAATTCTCATATTATTTAAAACTCCATGATATTTTATGCTCAAAGCATATGCCACCTTATTTTCCATCCCCGGGTGGTAGTGTATCATACAATCATAATCCTTGAGTAATTCAAGCCATATCCTTTTCCTCATGTTTAGTTATTTTTGGGAGAAAATATAATTCAAAATCTTGTGATCAGTATAAATCTCACAGTTTTCACCATAGAGTTAGTGCCTGCATATCATCAAAGAAAAGATCACTGCTGCTAACTCGAGATCATGAGTAGGATAGTTTTGATAAAGAATTATCAACTGTCATGTTGCATAGGCAATAACCCTATCATTCTGCATAAGGAAACAACAAAGTCCTTTCATTGATTCATCACTATAAATAATGAACCCATCATTCCCATATGGTTGAGTCAATATAGGATCATTAACTAATATTATCTTCAATTCTTCAAACCATTCTTCACACTCTTTTTTCCAAACAAATTTATCCCCCATACGTGTGAGCTTTGTTAATGGTTTAGCCAATCAGGAAACTTTATGGACGAAGAATCGATAATAACCTGCTAAACCAAAAAAACGGCGTACCTCAGTTATAATCGTAGGTTTTGGCCATTCTTGGATTGCCTTGGTCTTAGAAGGATCAACAGAGATTCCATCTTTAGAGACAATATTTCTAAGTAAAGAGATCTTTGATGCTAGAATTCACACTTACTAAACTTCCCATATAATTCTTGTCTTCTCAGAGTCTTCAGGATAATGAGTGAGTGATTTTCATGACCTTCATATTTTTTGGAGTATACCAATATATAATCAATAAATACCACCACAAAATCATCGATATATTCCTTGAAAACTCTATTCATTAGATCCATGAATACAGAGGGTTCATTAGTCAGCCCAAAAGGTATTACCATAAACTCGTAATGCCCGTACCTTGTATGAAATGTTATCTTCGGAATGTCTTCCTTATTCACACACAGCTGATGGTATCAAATCTAAGGTCAATCTTTGAAAATTATTCAGCTCCATGTAGTTGGTCAACAAAATAATCAATGTGAGGTTGGGTATACTTGTTCTTTATTGTTATAGCATTGATCTCCCTATAGTCGAAACTTATCCTCATAGATACATCTTCCTTTTTAACAAAAAGAATAGGGTCTCCCCATGGTGAAACACTAGGGCGAATAAATCCTTTATTACTCAATTCCTCTAGTTGATTCATTAGTTCAACTAATTCTACGTAGGTCATTCTATAAGGGTTATTCAATATCGGCCTTGATCTAGAAACTAAATCAATGGAAAACTCAACATCTCATTATGGAGGATGTCCATGTAAATCATACAGAAACACATCTACATAATCATTCACAATAGTTACATCCCCTGTTTGAACATTCCATTCCTCACCCACAGTAATTCCATTCTCTTCCTCCCCAATAATTGAATTTAGTTGAGCTACTGGGGTGAATCTAGATAAGAATTAGGTGGTGAAGATTCTCCTCTAAAGATAAGGAGTTCCTTATCATCATCATCAAAATTTTTAACCTCCTTCTTATTACAATAAATCTTTGCATCATGGTCTGAAATCCAAAACATATCGAGGATTATATCAAACTCAATCATATGTATGACCTTGATATTAGTGGATAAAGTACATTTAAATTCTCTAATGGGGAATCATTCAAAAAACATTGTTTCAATGATACATCCCTTAGGAGTTTTAACTGAAAACTCCATTGTTAAATCAAATTGGAAATAACTAACTTTCGTTGAAAACTAGGAATATGTGAAACAAAGCGATGATCCCAAATCAAATAATGAATTTTCTAAACTTGAGGAAACCATTAAATTACCTTCCACCACGTCTTTCGGAGCCTCTACCTTAGTAGTAGTGATAGCATAAACATGGCCTTGATCCCATGGCCTTTTCTGAAGTAACTTCCCCTGACGCTTAGGAAATTCATTTGCATAATGTCCCATCTCCCTGCAATTGTAGCATTGGACATCTGTAGCTTCCTTCTTTCCCTTACAATCACAAGCTTGGCGGCCTTTTTCAACACACTTGTAACAGACTCCCATTCCTCTTAAGAAACTACCGAGGTGTTTCTTACAACATTTACGGATGGATGGATATTCAACTTTTCATTTATTCTACTTATTTCCATTTCCAGATTGATAAGTGGATCTCTTCTTATCTTGCTTTTCATTAAAGTCTTATGACATAGATAATTCCTTTTCTGTCTTGATAGCATATGAGGCAATATCTTCGTACGATGAGAAGGACTGTGAGACTAATGGTTGACAAAGAAATGGTTTTAACCCATCAAAGAAATGATCAATCATACATATTTATTTATGTATATAATCTCCATCATACCATGATAACATTGTAATGTTAGCCTCATACTTTTTGACATTCTCATCCTCCTTTTGTCTCAGACTCAGAAATTGTCTTTCCATACCTACTTGATGGTCATGAAGAAATTATTTTTCTAAAAACATATCTTTGAACTCCCTCCATTCCATATTTGATAATTCATCATCTTCCTTCAAGTTTTGAATCAATGACCACCATTGATGAGCATCTCCAATGAGGCGATAAACTGCCATGATAACTTTTTCCCTTTCACTACTCCCCAAAGCCTGAAATATTTTCTCTACGGAATTTATCCATTGATAAGCTACTAAGGGATTTGTACTCCCATTTAACGTTGTTGGTTGTTGCCTCATTAGGTGATATAACATTGATTCGCCATGCTGTGGTTTAGGGTGCTCCATACAGGTAAGGTTTTTATTCATAACCCGAGTGAGTTGTCCTAGTATGGTGATTAGCTGATCAGCACTAGTTGCATCACCATCCCCGCTATAATTATATTGACCAGGAGGTAAATCACTACAAGGAGTGTGTACATTGATACAGTTTCCATTTCTTCCACAAGGCTACATTTCATTACAATGGAATAAACTAGATCAATTTATTAATCAAAATACATAATTCCATACTTATAATACACTCAACATAAATTGAACTATTTATGGATATAATCCATAATCATAAAAATGTTTTATTTGAGGATGTATATACTCATAAACGATTTATAATGATTTTTAAAGAAAATGTGAGTTATCTGAAGCATATCACATTGGAGTGTCGTAACCAAGAGTGCATCAAGTCCCATTATCGTGCTTTAGTTCCCGTTCAAGTCTAGCTCAAAGTGGTGTTTTCGGGTTTTACCCATAGGTACATCTGTGCCTGAGCCGCCTCTACCTGCTCATATCTAGATAGGGATGAATTTCTTAGAAAACTCAAAAAATCACTATAATACCAAAATTCTAGGAAGTTCTTCTATACTAATCCTCAAAGTCTATCTTAGTTCAATGTGCTCTGATCAGAGTTTATCTAAATATAGCTTCCATGGTTTGTACTAAATTTCCTTTGATACTAATTGTTACGCCCTGACCCATGTAACCCTGATTCGGTGCATTATTACATAACATTTCCATGATCACAAGAAATATAATGTCTCGAAATACCTATTAGTTTAGTAGCCTTGGAATAACTAGATACATTCATATTGTTTACATTACATCATAAAATGAAAACTACAACAATATAGTATCCATAGTACACACTTTTATCCCCTCATACTATCCCTGCAGGTCATTCTTAAAATACTTCTTCACATCCTAGGGAAAATAAATCATACAAAGGGGTGATCTCAACTGCCCAGTAAGGATAACAATATAGCGAAAACATTCATAAATAAGAATAATCATTTAAGGCAATGTATAACTAAAACAAAAGCCTTTTAAAACATGAATTTCAGCATAATATGGCAGAAATGAAATAAAATAATTCCATTTACATATTCACATGGATGTTCTACAATTCTAATAATCACATGAAATATCAATAACCACTTTCATAATGAGGGAATTCATAATTCCAGACTATCATAACCACATAGTCAAGGCCTCGTTCCAAGACAACAGATAATATTTTTTCACGGTCTTCTGCCAAGAAACAAGTTGGTCTCATGATACATACTGATGCATCGAGGAGATATAGAAAGCTCCACCCATCACTTACTAAGTCAAATGCATTCACATATGAAAAGGTTTAAAAATAACATAAACATTCATATTAAAACTAGCATACAAAATGTCAATACTTTCTCCATAAAACATCAATGGTATAAAATTAATACATCCACCGTAAAACTTATCACAAAACCTTCAATACAATACAGATGTTTTGTATAATAAATAAACTTCAAATAAGATTAAAATCCATCAATGGATGCTGATATAGATGAAATCAAAAATATTTGATAGAAATATCTCTATTGTTGCAAATCATTTAAAAGTCACATTATTATAAATAAAACATTTAATTTAAAAATATCCTTATAATCTTGTAAGGGAAGCTTCATAGATTTTATAATGGTGTAAAATAGCCTCACCCACCGCATAAGCTAAAAAAGACATTCTTACCTTAATTTTGTCGAAAAGGTTAAAAAGGACCTTGTTTGGAAAATGATGGAATGATTCCTTTATAAAACTCTTATAAAAAGTCAAACAAGGGTATAAATGACTTTAACCCATATTCAAGAAAATAGTAAATATTTTTTGAAATACATTTTTAAGAAACATGGATGTGGATGATAAAGAATTCCCTGTAGATTATTACATATAAACAACATCGGATAATGAAGTGATTGTGAAATAAACCCTTTCCTTGTACATGTCCATTGTTGGGGGTAGGTTAACCTCCTGTATAATGGTGAAATAATTGTTATTAAATTATACAAGAATCATATACATTAATATGATATCATATATGATCTTTTAACATTTCTTTGATAATAATATCTTAGTTTTATCCTCGTTTTGCGTGTTAACTTACTCATATATGTTTTGTTACATAAGCCGTGTTTGTTATGGATAGGTTGTATCTTATTCATATCTAGAATGTTATCAAGTCCGTATACAGAATTTTTAATCATCAAATGATAATTATTCTTGAATGGATATGATGGAGAATGAATCCCATTGCGTTCGTTGAGACGGTAGTGCGTACGTATGCACAAGCGACGACATCATTCTTTTGATATTAAAATAATAAATATTTGGATGGTATATCATATATATAGAATCATGGCCATGTTATATTTATTATTAACATGAATTAAACATCATTATTATACCCATCCAAATAATAATTTATTGAATAACAATTACACCACCACGTGGAGAAAGTAAGTTGTGCGTACAAACGTATAGGGACATCTCATTCAAAGGATGGATAGAATACTAAATATGGTTGTAAAATATTTATAATAACATCATAATATATATTAGATACTGGAGTTATTATTTTTGAATGGGAATAACAAAGAAAGAAGAAGTTGAAGAAGAAAGGATCGTGAAAAAGGGTGGTGAAAACATTACCTCTTCTTCGGGTTCTTCCTTTTGATTTGATCAAAAGGGCTCCCTAGATTAGATTTCAGATCAAACTGAGGCCTCTAGGTTAATGTGAGGGAAGTTGAGAGAGTATTTGGGAAGTGTTTTTCAGAGCCAAAAGGATTTTAATGTGTGAATTAGTGAGAAGTGGGAGTGCACTTTTATAAGAGGGGTGAGGGGAACCTTTGGAAAAGCTAGAAATATTATTTTATAATAAATTTATATTCGGTTTCTAATGGATCCAAATTTGATTATTTAAAGGTTAAGGTGGAGATAGGTCGAAAAAAACTCAACCTATAGGTTTTAAACAGGTTTCAAGTTACTATATTAACCACCTCATTTAGTTTTAACTCTTAGTTAATTATTTTAACATTTACCATCTCACATTGTATTTTTATATTATATAGTTAAAAAACATACTATATACAACCAATAAACCCCCAATGTGGTCCATTAATGATACACCTATAATGATATTAGTCTCTTGGCCGAGCCTTAGATTTTTAAGAATTTAATATCAATTAATATTATAATATTTGTTTTAAAAACTCTTTAATGTAATGTTTCACACTATTAAATAATTGATTTTTGTTAAAGTCTTAACAACATTATTAGTTAGAAAAAAATTCCTTCAATAAATAACATAATGTCATATTAAGCAATAAAATTCATGGATATCATCAAAACATTCACATTATATTAATTTTAACAATTATAATACCAATTATTTGATTCTTTCATTAATAAGGAAAATACTGCATCATTAGTGTGTCATAAATAATATTAATTATTAAATGTATAAAAATTATAAATAAAATACCATTATGTAGTAAATCTTTTTAGATTTCTAATGAATATTTATCGGAGAAAATCCAATATATATTACCCTATGTAAAAATTGTTTTTCTAAATGATATATGCTTATGTCATTTTTGTATTTATTTTAACTAAATTAATATAAATTGTCATTATCACTTACAAGTGCCTCCATGGGGTCCCAAAATCGACCCAAAGATGCCCATGGTCGGAAATGTATCAACCGACAAGGTTAAGACACTTTTTAGGTTAATTTATTATTATAATATTATTATTTTTTACCCATATTTACCGGATTTACCATTTAACCATGGTAAATAAAATATTTACCCAAGTAATTATTCAAAATGTCTAAAAATAAAAGTTACTTATTTACACAATTTTTACATCCTTATTCTGAATATGGAATCCATTTTTCCAATTTCGAAACACCGAAGTGGCAGAAATTAATTTAAAATTAATTCCCGTTGTTATAACAAAAAGCGTGTTTTTAAGAGATAATTACTATCAAAAGATGGAAACTTGTTCATTTACGGTTTAATTGTAAAATTATGTCCAATGACCAAAACAGTATTAAATGGTAATAATATATTATAAATATACTTTAAAACAACTAAAATTAATAATTTATAACTATTAATTATTTCGATTAAAAAATATGTTTTTCATTAAAATTTAGTAATTTTCACTTTTAATCAAAATTTAAATGTTATCCTAAAAGTTCCAAAATTTTATCCTAGGCGAATTTCTATATTCTGAATCCAAAAATGAATTCAACATTGAGAGATAAAATTTAAAAAATTTAAAAAAGTGGGTATTAATATTCATAACACCTAGTTTGATTGGTTGTGGTGTGTGTTAGATCTCGAAGTCGCGTACAACACACGCTACTGTATTATTCAAAGAGAAGCGTACCGTGTAATTTTGGGGTGTTTCAATGACTGTTCATTCTTCCTCCAATACCCATCATGGTGGGATTTATTATGAAAAATATATTTATATATTTTATATGTGATACAGATTTTTTCGTTAATATTTTTTTTAATTCTTTTACAACACATATATTTATGCTTTACAGTTTCTAGAAATTGGATAATTTCTTTTGAGAACATGTGGAATATCACATCCTTCATTCACACTCTACATGGAATATATTAATGATGGGACTAATGAACATATATGATATATATGATAATTTAATTATAATTTAATAATTTTATATATACAAATATATAAATTTATTTCATTACATACGTTTTTATAATGGGATAATAAAACGAAAACAGTGTTCCTACGTACGTTTGACCTACCATCTCCATTAACAGTTTATCCCATTTCATACTCTTATAATATATTGACTACTATAACAAAAATATTTAGAAGACACTGGATATTTATATCTTTCTTTAAATTCTTCTAATCATGATATAAGAATAAGGAAAAAACATATAACAAATTAAGACACATGCGATGAAAAAAGAGGATATTACCTGGCGTGAAACCCAAACATATAACTATTTATAAGAGGGTAATATAAAGACATAATAAAACCATATATGGTATATGATAAAAGAATATATTTTTTGTGATATATGTATTATAAACTTATATTTACCAATATAGGAAGTTTTTATGCGTATAATGAGAGCAAAGACATATGTTAAAGAATTTCATCTAAATTTTTTTATATCTATGAGATACATTCTGGGTTCGATACACTTTTATATTTCATAGTGTATATACTACCCATGAATGTAATATATGATTATTATTATTAAATTTTTTGGTATTTACATATCAATTATAAGATTATTCATTCATTATGTTTATCACTCAAAGGTTTCCAAATCAGTGAGATAGATTTGTCTTAATTTTCCATCTTTGAACATCATGTTTTGTTATGAACCTAAATTATTTTTAGAGGATTATATAAATTCATTTGAAATTTTATATCATGAATCTGATTCTATTAATTATATTTTAAGAATCACTTAATTCTAATTTTTTTAATGTTGATTATGATCTCATGTTACAATGCGTTAAGAGTATATTTAAATAATCTAATCATTTATAGGGATTATTTGTTATTATTCATTAATTGATGAAATTTTATGATCCACCCCTCAAGAACCCTCATTATTCTACATATAATATATTTATTCAAGGTATATCCATGTATTAGTTTCATTTATCAATCTTTGGTACATAAAATAATTAATAATTATTTTTAAGAAAAATCATATTGTATATTTCACTTCGATCAGAAATTTGTATTGTTACAAAAATCATATTTTAAAAAATGCATCATTTTTTTTCAAATGATTCATGTCTAAAATATAAAAAAAAGGACATTAAAAATTATTTATTGTTTTCAAATCATACATTATAAATTTTAAATTCCATTTTAAATGAAAATTGTTTTCAGAAATGTATTATTTTATAAAAACAATGCAAAAAATAAATTCTACCAAATAGAGGTTTTTAGTGATCTTTTTTAATTATTTCTCATTTATGATGTCAACCATTAGTTTTAATCATGTAAATATTGTTTTTTTAAATTATTTTTAATGAATAAATTTTCATTGATGTCTTGCATTACTCTATGTAAAAAAGTCATTTCGCACAGGCATATTTTACATGAAACACTATCTGTTCATACATTACACATAACAATGGATTATCATATATTACACACAACACTGAGTTTCTATGAAATATTATTTTATTATTAAATTTAGTAAATTATATAAAACGATTATAATTAATATTATAAATATTAATTTATAATTTACAAATAATTTTTATAATGGTTTTATAAAAATAAATCATATTGATATTGAAGAATATAATTTATTCATAAACTCTTTATAGGTTTAAAAATAATATTTTCCCAAATGCACATCCATTCATGAACATATATGAAAAATTAAATTAAATTTAGTCATGTTTAATTTTGAATTTGATAAAAAATAATAAATTTTTTATTTATAATGTATAGATTATATTATTGAAGAATGTTAGGAATTTTTCTTAGAGGTATCATTTTGTATGAATTGTGAAAATGTGGAATTTTAATTAAAACTACATTATTATTTATTTTATTTAAATTCTAAAGAATATTATGATTTTTTTCAGAGTTTAATTAGATAATATTTTAATTAATTAATATAATTTTATTATTTTTCACCAACATCAAATTGAAATTTGATTCCAAATTCTAAACAAACATTTTCTGATTATTACTTCAAATACCCCCATTATTTTCCCATCTATATGAATAATTTTAAAATAATATTTTATACTTCACATACAATAATTTAGAAAAAAAATTCTATACTTGGAATCAAAATAATATATAATTTTTAATAAAGTTATTTTTTTACTAACCTATTATTGAAGATAATTTAGATTAATTACAATGATGAATATAAAATTAATCATATTAAGGAAATAAACCATAATAATGATAGAATAAATGTCTTATAGACTTTTCCAAAACCCATTGTATTGAAATTATTCTTCTATTAACTTTAACATATTCTTCGGTATGTTTTTTATGTATTTTCATAGGTAATATGTGGGTAAAAATAATTTTTTTTCAAAAACAATAAGTGAGTCCTCCTCCTCCTATATAAAAAGCCACCACATCTCCCCCTTCCTCACACCTCTAAATCCACATAGATTAAACCAAATATCAACCCAGTGCACATCCCAAAACCCCCCATTCCACCATTATGACTCCCTTTTGACAAAAATCCATCCAAAAAATCTCATTGTTTCAATCCAAAAGGAATTTCATAAAGAAAACATAATACCCTTCCTCAAGATCCTTTGTTTTATTTTCTTTTTCTATTACCCCATTTCACCTTATTACACAATTGTAAAAAAAATTATAATCATAAATATATTGAGATTTTGTTATAAAATGGGTTATACCTACACTTACACACACTTATGTCTAATGGGTAACAAACTTTCCGTTTATGTGTAAGATGAACTACTGCTACACGAAATGATGACTGTTTTTCATTGATTTACCACCATTCCTGGTGAGAATTAAAATAGAAAATATGTTTATAAATTATATATACAACATAAATTATGTATCTATAAATCTATAATTCTTTTATAACACATATAATTAAACATTCCAATTTTTATAACTATGATAATGTCAATTTAGAAATTATGGACTACCACCTCCCCAAAACGATGTGATTCACTTACAATCTACATAGAATGGATTGGAGATAGTTTTTGTGAAATTTAATGATATATATGATATAAATATAAATCTACAATATGTTTTTATATAAAAATATATACATATATGTCATTTTCATTCATTCATTCGATGCTATAACAAAATGTAAAGATCGTTCAAGTGTACGTACGACCTACCATGTCCATAAAGTGTGTATTACATTAAATTTTTCTATAAAATATGGATTATTATAATAAAATTACAATTAATACACATGATATTTTAATAATGGTTTAAATTATGGAAATAATGATATAAATATAACATTTAAATATATAAAAAATTAAGACATGTGGAGAACAAAGCGGATAATACCCGAATATAAACCATAATAATTAATTTATAGAAATAAGGTAAAATAATGTAATAAAAATATAAATTATGGTATTATAAAATAACTTGGTATTATGATATATGTACAATATACAAATATTTATTATAAATGATGTTTGTATGAGTATGGAGATAGTTAACACACATGGTATGTGAATTTCAACTCACTATTTTTAGTATTTATGAGAAACATACCATGTTCACCAATATTTTAATCAATGTGATGTGTATAATTTACATGGTTATATTATATGATTAGTATAATTAAATTTATGGGAATTTAAATATCCATTTTATAATATTTTTATCATGAGGAATCGTTTTCAATAGTTACAAAATCATTAGGAAAATGTTGTCTTAATTTTCCTTCATAGAGAATCATTTCCTATTTTTCACATAAAATCTTGTTCTATGGGTATATACATCAATTTGAAATGTCATATCATAAATAAATTTAATTTAATCATATTTTAATTTATATATAATCTTATTTTCCTATATGGAGATTATGATAAAAAGATACTATGGAGTTAGAGTTTTTTGAAACAATCCCATCATTAATGGGAATTTTTTATGGTTATGCCTATATTGATTAAATCGTGTGATCCATTTATCAAGAAAAATAACTATAATCCTTCTTGTAAATTTATTAAAGGTATTTCCATGTATTGGTACCAATATTCAAATACGTGGAATTTAAAATGAATAAAAAATTATTTTATAAAAAATCTGACTTTTTTTACCCCTTTAGTTAGAAATATATTTTATATCAAAAACCATGTTATAAAAAATCTATACAAAATTTTCTTAAAATATTATTGAAGATATTTATTATTTAATTCATAATTTAAAATGATTTCTTGTTTTCAAGTGTAAATTTTTTTATTTTTTTAAATTTATTCCCAATGAATTTTTTTTCAAAAATTATTTATGTTTTAAAAAGTGTTTATCAATTCAAAGAGAATATTTTACTCAAAAAATTATTTTAAGGAACATTGCAAATAATTTACCATATTAGATTTATTCAATTTGTGTTACTCATTCCTTTCGGGAGAAATTATTCAATGTATCAATTCATATAAATTATATTAATTATTTTTGTTTTAATGTCGTGATATTTATGAAAATAATTTCACATTCATGGGTTATATGAATTTGTAACACTCTTTATCTCATTCGTTCTATTTTGATTAAATTATTATGAAGCTTCAATGTTTTCCATTGGTTATTATATGATTACATGTTTATAATACCCAATTAATTTCATTGATTTTGATATTTTTTTAGGTATAATGTGGCACATGTATGTATGGTTAATTCTGATATTGGTGGAACCAATATCTCCCTCCAATTAATTAGGTAAATATTTATATCTCATGAGATATAATCTATGTAACACCCCGAGATTTTATGAAAAATATTCTTTTTAATTTCATTAATGTCTTGTGTTATACGGTACACCAAAAGGAGCATTCACAACACACATCTCTGTCCTGGCTTGAATTACATGCAATCACGACCTTCCACGATAGTGTGTGTTGTACGCAACAACAAGTTTGCTAAACAACGATATGCTATTAAAATATTATTAAAACTAGCCGTTATGAATATTAATAACCACTTTTTAATTTTTTTAAATTTTATTTTTCAAAATGGACTTCATTTTTGGATTCAGAATATCGAAATTAGCTTAGGGTGAAATTTCGGTAATTTTCGGATAACTTTCATATTTTGATGAATAGTGAAAATTACTAAATTTTAATTAAAAACAAATTTTTCAATCGAAATAATTAATAGAGATAAATTATTAATTTGAAAGGTTTTAAAGTATATTTAGAATATATTTTTACAATTTAATACAATGATGGTCATTGGATGTAATTTCACATTTAAACCAGTTATAAACAAGTTTCAATCTTTTGATTGTTATTATCTTTTAAAAACACGCTATTTGTTTTGACGACGGGAATTAATTTTTAAATTAGTTAATGCAAATTATATGTTTTGAATTTGGTAAAATAGAAATCATTTTTTAGTTCGTAATATCAAATATATCTTAGGCCTAATTTTTGGTATTTTTCTGAAAACTTTCAATTTTTGATGAATAGTGAAACTACTAAGTGGTAGTTAAAAAACTGAATTGTTCATAAAAATTAATTTTACCACTTCTTTGAGTGGAATTTCAAAAATCCAAGAGACATGGTTGATTTCAGTTAGTAAAATGTGGTTCAATGAGATGAAATTTTTTTGGTGAATAGTAACTTTTTACTTTTTTAACCACGATTAAAAGTAAATAGGGTAATTAAGGGTAGAAATGAATTTATTATTACCCTAACACATGTCGTAATTCTATTTTACAAGTGTAATTTGACCAAAAACAAACTTAGGAATAAAATATGACCATTTATACCCACTTGTATTAGATTAGGACATTTATTATTAATTTATTTAAAGAAAGGTTAAAAGAGTTAAAATCAAAGTTTTTTTAATAAAACATTTTTAATATGGGGTTATACATAAGATACAATCGACTATAAATATTCATTAGAAATATATAATGATTTCCTACATAATGGTATTTTATTTGTAATTTTTAGACATTAAGTAATTTAGTTTATTTATGACACAACAATGATGCAATAATTATCTTATTAATGAAATATTGACATAATTGATGTTATAAATACCAAAATAAATATAATTTTAGACTTTTTATGAATTCCACTAATTTTATAGGTTAATATGACATGTTAGTATTGATTTAATTAACTTTGTTCGAACTTAACATTCTGTCATGATTTTCAATAAAATCAATTACTAAATAGTGTGAAAATTGACATAAAATAGTTTTTAAACCAAATATTATATTATTAATTGTTATTTTAATCCTAAAAATCTAATATTCGGCAAAATGACTTAGATAAGGTTATATATATTAATAAAAAACATATTGGGGTTCGTTTTTCTTCTTATAGTAAGTTTATTAAACATATAGTGTAAGAACACAAGAAGACACTGTAAAAGTAAAATTATTTAACTTAATGTTAAATCTAAATGATAAGGTTAAAATAGGTACCTAAACATGCCTAAATTCTATTGGATGAGAGTATTTCGACTCATCCCCACCTTATCCTAGAAATAAATCAATTTGGAGCAATTTAAAAACGAACTTGACTTTATAATAAAATAATACTTTTAGTTATTCCAAAGGTGCCCCTCTCCTCCCTTATAAAAGGGCACCTCCTCCCTCTCCTCCTCACACCAATTTGAGCATTAAAGCTCGGCCAAACCCTGACAAAATCTCTTCTCCACTTCCCTAGAAACATCCTAGATGTTCTGGTCTTTCTCAAAGACCAATTTTAGTGCCCTAAGAGTAGGTCTCAAAGAGGCGCTTCAAAGAAGAGGTAATTTCCGTTACCGATTCTTTCACCTTTATTTCTTCTTCCACTTCTTCTTATTAGGTTGTTTCATTATGAAGTAATAACATCAATACAACTCATATACTGATATGTTATTATACGTATGAAACAATCCTATTTCACCATCTATCCATCCTACGGAAAACGAAATCACCGCGCGTGGGTACGTACGGAACACCGTCTCCACGCCGTGGTGTAATCTATTTTCTGCCACCACCTTAATTGGATGGGTATAATGGTGTAATGAGTAACTATATATTATTATTATAAATTGATAGTGATACTGGAATAGTATACATACAGTTCAACACAAGTTCATGATCATGATAATGATATCATCGCTCGTGCGTACGTACGGAATACCGTCTCCACGACGCGATGAGATTCATTGTCCACTTTAACCATTCATAAATGATTATAAAGTATATATAATAAGTAATCATGAAATATATGACATAATAATGATACTGGATTTATGTTTATATATATGAATTTCATCTACTTAATTCCGTTCAACTCAATAAGGAAACGAAAACAGCGTTCATGCGTACGTACAGACTACCGTCTCCATGAACGGTGTGTTTCATTTCATTTATCTATCTATTATATATATATATATACCAAATATATATGATATATAAATAATTTTTTATATTCTATAATTAATTAAATCATGATATAAGTAAAAATAATTTCAAGAACAACAAGTCCAAACACCTACGACAAATGAATCGATTTTACCCAAAACACTCTTTAACATGGAATTTACAAAAGAACGGTTAAAATAAAGTCATAAGTGAACCGTATATGATATAATAACAATGAGTATGATTCCGGAATATGTCAATGACATTATTTAAATCATTATACAGGAGGTTCGGACACTTTCGAAGCAAATCAGACCTAAGGTAAGGGAAATATCACAATCTCATTTTTATCTGATATTGATTATACTTTGGCATTTACTGGGGTGTATTTGATTATCCACATCCATGATTCCTCAATATGCAATTCACCTAAAATTGTTTAAATCCTATTTTACCCTTCGGTGAGTTTTTAGTAAAATATATGAAATGAATCTTTTGTCGTTTTTCGTACGAGGTACTTTTTTGACTTTTCCGACAAAAGTACGAAGAATGTTTTTTTTAACTTATACGGAATGAATGGATTTTTAAAACAATATTTCCAAAAGCTTCCTTTACAAGTTTTCAAGTTTATTTTTAATCAACATCTTTTAGTTTAAACTTGTATGACATGTTAAGAAAGGAAAAGTGTTTTTGATGTAGAATGGATATTTTCCTCAAGAATGATGTTCAAGTATTTTATCAAAATTATTTTCCATCTAAGATAATATAGGGTTCTGTTTATATCCCTATTATTAAATTTATTTTATTATGTTGTGATGCAATTATTTTTATAAATTCCTTTATCTTATATGAATTGTTTGATGATGTCATGATGTTTAAAATTCCCATTTTTATTACATGGGTTATGCAATGATGTATGATTTATGATTTTGTGGCACACATAAGAATGGTATCATTATGAGATGGGTGGGACCTATATCTCCCTCCAATGGATTGGGTAAAGATTTTATATCTCATGAGAGAGACATGGCTGGAATGGTAGGTTATACAGGTTCAGTGAAACAGGACTGAAACGAGGGTGACTCGGTTTAGAAAGGGACTTCGTCCACTAAGATAGTCTTGGAAATAAGTCTTGACTAATAAGATATGATTCTCTATGATTATGTGTGTATGCCACGATGTTTCATGTTTTAAGTTATTATTATTCGGATTACATTTCACTACTATGATTTATCCAATGTTATGAAATTATGATCTCTTTTACATGTTACGATTTCCCAAATTTATTTGCTTATGTATATGATGTGATTGATATTTCTTTTGTTTACCCTTACTGAGCAATTGAGCTCACCATTTTATGTTTTCTTTTCCCCAGGATATAAAAATGGTTTTAGGTATAAAAAAAGGATGATCTTTATGGGAGATGTTGAAGATCTTTCACCAGGATTAGAAGATTATATTCCGAGTTTCCAAAGACACTAAACTATTACGATCCTTGTGTGTGTGTTTTTGTTATGTACTAAGTATTCCGCAAATGTAATGAAATGTCCATGTACGTCATGATACGGGTCTCTACAATTGGTATCAGAGGAAAGGTTTAGTCAACCTTTGGAAACTAGGATGCCAGAACGTTAGTGAGATCCCTAGAGATATTTCTAAGGTATGTCTAGGGATGTCCCTAAGGATAAGTATACGTATAGGATAGTCCTAGAACTATGGTAACGATCTTATAATTTAACCTAAGATGTTAGATATTGAAGTTAATCCCCCTTTATTATGATTTTTCCCTCTAACACTATTCTTTTTGGGTTTTAGAAAATGGCTGGAAACAAGGTGATTCATGATAATGGAGGATATGATGGACAATGGAATGATATTTTTCATGAGCAACCAAATGAAATGGGATTTGGAAGTCCAAACATCATTATTATGCCGAATCAGCAATATCATAATATGATCAATAATGTAAAATTTGGTAAGTTTCATGACTCAGCTAATAAGAGAGAGATGGAGTTTCATGATGATCATAGAGGAAAGAAAGTTCAATTTCCCCTATGTAAATCATGTGGGAAGAGGCATCAAGGAGAATGTTTCAAAGGAACTGGAAGATGCTTTGGGTGTGGAAAAGGACACAAAACCAGTAAGTGCAAAGGAAAAGGTTCAGTTAACACCGGGGATGACGATAATGGTATTGCTACGACATCAACAATGGATAAATGTTTTAAATGTGTAATGTACGGGCATTATGCAAACCAATGCCTTAATGTAAAGTCTCATGAAGAGAATCAGTATGGTCGTATGGGTAGTATTTATGTTGATGATGATGAAGAGACTACAAATGATATGTGAGATGAAAGAATTGTTGAAGCTCGGTCAATGGTTTAAGAATGTAGTGGAATGATTACATGTTTATCATGTGTAATGTTGTATATGTAATCTCATGGTACTATGGAATAAAGAGACATCTAAGGATTGTTACACTGTTGTCTTTCCTTGAGTTTTGAAAGTGTATTATTAATGGTACCAGTATCCATTAAAGGATATTCATATATTTTTGGAATATAGATGATATGCGCATAATGAAGGGATAAGTAGAAAATCAAATGATTGACAGTATTCATGAGCTCATGATTGATATAAGGACTATGTGATATCATGGTTTGAGTATATAGAATTTTGAGGATTTTGGTATGTGGAAGGTGTTAACTTTTAACTGAATTCATGTTTTCACTAAGGTTCAATGGGTATTCAAGAGAATACATGATTAAGGACTTTGAATGTTTGGAGTGTGACCAACAAAACATATCTTATGATATATGGGGATCAACGATGGTATTAAATGTCTGGTAATCGTTTTCACTATGTTATGAGAGTGGACTGCAGTATTATGGATAAGCCTAAAGATTGGAATGGATTATGTTGGAAATAAGTTAGTATTGTTTAAGGATAGAATTTTTTTTTCGATATTATTGATGGGATGTTATAGTAATATAGTTTTAGAAAAAGGACAACCTACAGGACGGGCGACAGCCCATCGCGTTGGACAAGGCTGTGGGAATCGAACCCACAACCGAAGTGTGACTGGCCTTTATCGCCTACCACTGGCCTACAGGAAGTCCCTGTTTAGTAGAAACTAGATTTATTATATTAAGCAGTATGATGTATGAAGTATAAGTCCATTTTAGGAACCATATATGATTAATCTCACTATAGAATGACTTATGTATATTTAATAACTTTTTTCTAACCTTTTGTTTGTGACAGATGGAATGACTCTTCATTCTATCACATGACCTGCTAACACTTCACGAATAACAAATTCAACTTCATTTATTTATGAGATGAAGTGGAAATTGTTCAAGGCTCGAACAACAGTGAGATTGTACCAAAATAAAGTAAATATTTATTCTAATTCAAATTCTTCAACTTTTGGGAAACGATCTTGAAAACAAAAAATGTTGTCCTAGTGCTCTTATATCTGATTAATCAGATGGTACCTTAAATCATCAAAAATTTATGGATTTGCGATTGTTGGAATTTCCATAGACATGTTCTCTACCACTCTCCATCAGAACAAGATGGTTAGATTTCTCTTCCATATCCATATTTTCACCTATGTGGAAACCCAGTGATTAGTTTATTTGGGTAACCATTACGTTTCATAATTTTGTTTTTAAAATTGGTTTTGGTATTCCTTTTTACGATGTGGGTTTCGATTAAAGAAACTTTCGAATAGTAAACCATTTATAACCCCGACAAATTTTGAGGGCAAAATTCATTTTAATGGGGGTAGAATGTAACACCCAGAGATTTTATGAAAAATATTCTTTTTAATTTCATTAATGTCATGTGTTATACGCTACACCAAAAGGAGCTTTCACAACACACATCTTTGACCTGGCTTGAATTACACGCAATCGCGACCTTCCACGATAGCGTGTGTTGTACGCAACACCATGTTTCGCTAAACAACGATATGCTATTAAAATATTATTAAAACTAGCCGTTATGAATATTAATAACCACTTTTTAATTTTTTTTAATTTTATTTTTCAAAATGCACTTCATTTTTGGATTCAGAATATCGAAATTAGCTTAGGGTGAAATTTTGGTAATTTTTTGATAACATTCATATTTTGATGAATAGTGAAAATTACTAAATTTTAATTAAAAACATCTTTTTCAATAAAAATAATTAATAGTGATAAATTATTAATTTGAGTGGTTTTAAAGTATATTTAGAATATATTTTTACAATTTAATACAATGATGGTCATTGGATGTAATTTCACATTTAAACCAGTTATAAACAAGTTTCAATCTTTTGATAGTTATTATCTCTTAAAAACACGCTATTTGTTTTGACGACGGGAATTAATTTTTAAATTAGTTAATGCAACTGATATGTTTCGAATTTGGTAAAAAAGAAATCATTTTTTAGTTTATAATATCAAATATATTTTAGGCCTAATTTTTGGTATTTTTCTGAAAACTTTCAATTTTTGATGAATAGTGAAACCACTAAGTGGTAGTTAAAAAAAACTGAATTGTTCAGAAAACTTAATTTTACCGATTCTGTGAGTGTAATTTCAAAAATCCGAGACACACGGTTGTTGTTAGTAAGTAAAATGTGGTTCAATGAGATGAAATTAATTTTTCAGTGAATAGTAACTTTTTACTTTTTTTTACCACGGTTAAAAGTAAATAGGGTAATTAAGGGTAGAAATGACATTATTATTATTACCCTAACACATGTCCTAATTCTATTGGACAAGTGTAATTCGACCAAAAACAAACTTAGGAATAAAATATGACCATTTAGGCCCACTTGTATTAGATTAGGACATTTATTATTAATTTATTTAAAGAAGGGTTATAAGAGTTAAAATCAAAGTTTATTTACTAATATATTTTTAATATGGGGTTATACATTAGATAAATTCGACTATAAAAATTCATTAGAGAGATAATAAGATTTCCTACATAATGGTATTTTATTTGAAATTTTTAGACATTAAATAATTTAATTTATTTATGAGACAACGATGATGCAGTAATTATCTTATTAATTAAATATTGACATAATTGATGTTATAAATAACCAAATAAATATAATTTGAGACTTTTTATGAATTCCACTAATTTTTTAGGTTACTATGACATGTTATTATTGATTTAATTAACTTTTTTAGAACTTATCATTCTGTTATGATTTTCACAAAAATCAATTACTAAATAGTGTCAAAATTGACATAAAATAGTTTTTAAAACAAATATTATATTATTAATTGTTATTTTATTCCTAAAAATATAAGGCTCGGCCAAATGACTTAGATAAGGTTTTATATATTATTAATAAAAAAATTGGGTTTAGTTTGGCTTCTTATTGTATGTTTATTAACCATATAGTGTAAGAACACAAGAAGACACGGTAAAATTAAAATTATTTTACTTAATGTTAAATCTAAATGATAAGGTTAAAATAGGAACCTAAACTTGTCTAAATTCTATTTGATGAGAGAATTTCGACTCATACCCACCTTATCCTCGAAATAAATCAATTTGGAGCTATTTAAAACCGAACTGGACTTTATAATAAATTAATATTTTTAGTTATTCCAAAGGTGCCCCTCTCCTCCCTTATAAAAGGGAACCTCCTCCCTCTCCTCCTCACACCCATTTGAGCATTCAAGCTCGGGAAAACCCTTCCAAAATCTCTTATCCACTTCCCTAGAAACATCCTAGAGGTTCTGGTCTTCCTCAAAGACCAATTTTAGTGCCCTAAGAGGAGGTCTCAAAGAGGCGCTTCAAAGAAGAGGCAATTTCCGTTACCGATTCTTTCACCTTTATTTTTTCTTCCACTTCTTCTTCATAGGTTGTTTAATTATGAAGTAATGAAATCAGTATCACTCATATACTGATATGTTATTATAAGTATGAAAAAAATCCTATTTCACCCTCTATCCATCCTACGGAAAACGAAATCACCGTGCGTGCGTACGTACGGAACACCATCTCCACACCGTGGTGTAATCTATTTTCCACCACCACCATAATTGGATGGGTATAATGGTGTAATGAGTAACTATATATGATTATTATAAATTGATATTGATACTGGAATATTATACATACACTTAAACACAAGTTCACGATCATGAGAATGATATCATCGCTCGTGCGTACGTACGGAATACCGTCTCCACGACGCGATGAGATTCATTCTCCACATTAACCATTCATAAATGATTATAAAGTAAATATAATAAGTAATCATGAAATATATTACATAATAATGATACTGGATTTATGTTTATATATATGAATTTCATCTACTTAATTCCGTTCAACTCAATAAGGAAACAAAAACAGCGTTCATGCGTACGTACGGACTACTGTCTCCATGAATGGTGTGTTTCATTTCATTTATCTATCTATTATATATATATATATATACTGAATATATATGATATATAAATCATGTTTAATATTATAGAAGTTTGTAAATCATGATATAAGTAATAATAATGTCAAGAACAACAAGTCCAAACACCTACGGCAAATGAATTGATTTTACCCAAAACACTCTTTAACATTGAATTTACAAAAGAACAGTTAAAATAAAGTCATAAGTGAACTATATATGATATAATAACAATGAGTATGATTCTGGAATAAGTCAATGACATTATTTAAATCATTATACAAGAGGTTCGGACACTTATGAAGAAAATCGGACCTAAGGTAAGGGAAATATCACAATCTCATTTTTATCCGAGATTGTTTATACTTTGGAATTTACTGGGGTGTATTTTATCATCCACATCCATGTTTCCTCAATATTTAATTCACCTACAATTTTTTAAATCCTATTTTACCCTTCGGTGAGTTTTTAGTAAAGGATTTGAAAGGAATCTTTTGTCGTTTTTCGTACGAGGTACTTTTTTGACTTTTCTGACAAAAGTACGAAGAATGTTTTTTTTACTTATACGGCATGAATGGATTTTTAAAACAATATTTCCAAGAATCATCCTTTACAAGTTTTCATGTTTATTTTTAATCAACTTATTTTAGTTTAAAATTTAATGACATGTTAAGAAAGGAAAAGTGTTTTTGAAGTATAAAGGATATTTTCCTCAAGAATGAAGTTCAAGTGTTTTATAAAAATTATTTTCCATCTATGATAATATAGGGTTCGGTTTATATCCCTATTATTAAATTGATTTTATTATGTTGTGATGGAATTATTTTTATGAATTCCTTTATCTTATATGAATTGTTTGATGATGTCATGATGTTTAAAATTCCCATTTTTATTAAATGGGTTATGCAATGATGTATGATTTATGATTTTTTGGAACACATAAGAATGGTATCATTATGAGATGGGTGGGACCTATATCTCCCTCCAATGCATTGGGTAAAGATTTTATATCTCATGAGATAGACATGGCGGGAATGGTAGGTTATACCGGTTCAGTGAAACATGACTGAAACGAGGGTGACTCGTTTCAGAAAGGGACTTCGTCCACTAAGATAGTCTTGGCAATAAGTCTTGAATAATAAGATATGATTCTCTATGATTATGTGTGTATGCCACAAAGTTTCATGTTTAAAGTTATTATTATTGGGATTACATTTCACTAATATTATTTATCCCATGTTATGAAATTATGATCTCTTTTATAGGTTAAGATTTCCAAAATTTATGTGCTTCTGTATATGATGTGATTGATATTTCTTTTGTTTACCATTACTGAGCATTTGAGATCACCCTTTTCTGTTTTCTTTTCCCCAGGATATAAAGAAAGGTTTTAGGTATAAAAAAAGGAAGATATTTATGGGATATGTTAAAGATCTTTCACCAGGATTAGAAGATTATATTCCGAGTTTCCAAAGACACTAAACTATTACAATCCTTGTGTGTGTGTTTTTGTTATGTACTATGTATTCCGCAAATGTAATGTAATGTCCATGTATGTCAAGATATGGGTCTCTACAGTTGGTATCAGAGAAAAGGTTTAGTCAACCTTTGGAAACTAGGATGCGAAAACGTTAGTGAGATCCCTAGAGATATTTCTAAGGTATTTCTAGGGATGTCCCTAAGGATAAGTATACGTATAGGATAGTCCTAGAACTATGGTAACGATCATAGAATTTAACCTAAGATGATTGATATTGAAGTTACTCCCCCTTTATTATTATTTTTGCCTCTAACACTATTCTTTTTGGGTTTTAGAAAATGGCTGGAAACAAGGTGATTCACGATAATGGAGGATATGATGGACAATGGAATGATATTTTTCATGAGCATCCAAATGAAATATGATTTGGAAGTCAAAACATCATTATTATGCTGAATCAGCAATCTCATAATATGATCAATAAAGTAAAATTTGGTATGATTCCTGACTCAGCTAATAAGATAATGATGGAGTTTCATGATGATCATAGAGGAAAGAAAGTTCAATTTCCCCTATGTAAATCATGTGGTAAGAGGCATAAAGAGGAATGTTTCAAAGGAACTGGAAGATGCTTTGGGTGTGGAAAAGAAGGACACAAAGCCAGTAAGTTCAAAGGAAAAGGTTTAGTTAACACCAGGGATGCGGATAATGGTATTGCTACAACATCAACAATGGTTAAATGTTTTAAATGTGTAATGTACGGGCATTATGCAAACCAATTCCCTAAGGTAAAGTCTCATGAATAGAATTAGTATGGTCGTATGGGTAGTATTTTTGTTGATGATGATGAAGAGACTACAAATGATATGTGAGATGAAAGAATTGTTGAAGCTCGGTCAATGGTTTAAGAATGTAGTGCTATGATTACATATTTATCATGTGTAATGTTGTATAAGTAATCTCTTGGTACTATGGAATAAATAGACATCTAAGGATTGTTACACTGTTGTCTTTCCTTGAGTTTTTAAAGTGTATGATTAATGGTACCAGTATCCATTAAAGGATATTCATATATTTTTAGAATATAGATGATATGCACATAATGAAGGGATAAGTAGAAAATGAAATGATTGACAGTATTCATGAGCTCATGATTGATATAAAGAGTAAGTGATATCATGGTTTGAGTATATAGAATTTTGAGGATTTTGGTATGTGGAAGGTGATAACTTTTAACTGCATTCATGTTTTCACTAAGGTTCAATGGGTATTCAACAGAATACATGATTAAGGACTTTGAATGTTTGGAATGTGACCAACAAAACATATCTTATGATATATGGGGATCAACGATGGTATTAAATCTCTGGTAATCGTTTTCACTATGTTATGAGAGTGGACTGCAGTATTATGGATAAGCCTAATGATTGAAATGGATTATGTTGGACATAAGTTAGTATTGTTTAAGGATAGAAGTTTTTTTCGATATTATTGATGGGATGTTATAGTAATATAGTTTTAGAAAAAGGACAACCTACAGGATGGGCGACAGCCCATCGCGTCGGAACCATATATGATTAATCTCACTATAGAATGACTTATCTATATTTAATAACTTTTTCTAACCTTTTGTTTGAGACAGATGGAATGACTTGTCATTCTATCACATGATCTACTAACACTTCATGAATAACAAATTCAACATCATTTATTTAAGAGATGAAGTGGAAATTGTTCAAGGCATGAACAACAATGAGATTTTACCAAAATAAAGTAAGTATTTATTCTAATTGAAATTCTTCAACTTTAGGGAAACGATCTTGAAAACAAAAAAATGTTGTCCTTGTGCTCTTATATCTGATTAATCTGATGGTACCTTAGATCGTCACAAATTTATGGATTTGTGATTGTTGGCTTTTCCATATCCATGTTCTCTACCACTCTCCATCAGAACATGATGGTTAGATTTCTCTTCCATATCCATATTTTCACCTATGTAGAAACCCAGTGATTAGTTTATTTGGGTAACCATTACGTTTCATACTTTTGTTTTTAAAATTGGTTTTGGTATTCCTTTTTACGATGTGGGTTTCGATTAAAGAAACTTTCAAATAGTAAACCATTTATAACCCCGACGAATTTCGAGGGCGAAATTCATTTTAAGGGGGGTAGAATGTAACACCCTGAGATTTTATGAAAAATATTCTTTTTAATTTCATTAATTTCTTGTGTTATACGCTACACCAAAAGTATCTTTCACAACACACACCTCTGACCTGGCTTGAATTACACGCAATCGTGACCTTCCACGATAGCGTGTGTTGTACGCAACACCATGTTTCGCTAAACAACGATATGCTATTAAAATAATATTAAAACTATCTGTTATGAATAGTAATAACCACTTTTTAAATTTTTTAAATTTTATTTTTCAAAATGCACTTCATTTTTGGATTCGGAATATCAAAATTAGCTTAGGGTGAAGTTTTGGTAATTTTCGGATAACTTTCATATTTTGATGAATAGTTAAAATTACTAAATTTTATTTAAAAACAACTTTTTCAATCGAAATAATTAATAGTGATAAATTATTAATTTGAGTGGTTTTAAAGTATATTTAGAATATATTTTTACAATTTAATACAATGATGGTCATTGGATGTAATTTCACTTTTAAACCAGTTATAAACAAGTTTCAATCTTTTGATAGTTATTATCTCTTAAAAACACGCTATTTGTTTTGACGACGGGAATTAATTTTTAAATTAGTTAATGAAAATGATATGTTTTGAATTTGATTAAATAGAAATCATTTTTGAGTTCATAATATCAAATATATCTTAGGCCTAATTTTTGGTATTTTTATGAAAACTTTCAATTTTTGATGAATAGTGAAACCACTAAGGGGTAGTTAAAAAAAACTAAATTGTTCATAAAACTTAATTTTACCGCTTCTGTTAGTGGAATTTCAAAAATCCGAGACACACGGTTGATGACAATAAGTAAAATTTGGTTCAATGAGATGAAAATAATTTTTTGGTGAATAATAACTTTTTACTTTTTTTTTACCACGGTTAAAAGTAAATAGGGTAATTAAGGGTAGAAATGATATTACTATTACCCTAACACATGTCCTAATTCTATTGGACAAGTTTAATTAGACCAAAAACAAACTTAGGAATAAAATATGACCATTTAGTCCCACTTGTATTAGATAAGGACATTTATTATTAATTTATTTAAAGAAGGGTTAAAAGAGTTAAAATCAATGTTTATTTACTAAAACATTTTTAATATTGGGTTATACATGGGTTAAATTCGACTATAAATATTCATTAGAAAGCTAAAAAGATTTCCTACATAATGGTATTTTATTTGTATTTTTTAGACATTAAATTATTTAATTTATTTATGACACAACAATGATGTTGTAATTATCTTAATAATGAAATATTGACATAATTGATGTTATAAATACCCAAATAAATATAATTTTAGACTTTTTATGAATTATACTAATTTTATAGGTTAATATTACATGTTAGTATTGATTAAATTAACTTTGTCCGAACTTATAATTCTGTTATGATTTTTACAAAAATAAATTACTAAATAGTGTCAAAAATGACATAAAATAGTTTTTAAAACAAATTTATATTATTAATTGTTATTTTATTCCTAAAAATCTATGGTTCGGCCAAATTACATAGATAAGGTTATATATATTAATAATAAAAAATTTGGTTTAGTTTGGCTTCTTATAGTATGTTTATTAACCTTATAGTTTAAGAACAGAAGAAGACACAGTAAAAGTAAAATTATTTAACTTAATGTTAAATCTAAATGATAAGGTTAAAATAGGAACCTAAACTTGTCCAAATTCTATTGAATGAGAGACTTTAGACCCATAACCACCTTAGCCTATAAATAAATCAATTTGGAGCTATTTAAAACTGAACTTGACTTTATAATAAAATAATATTTTTAGTTATTCCAAAGGTGCCCCTCCTCTCCCTTATAAAAGGGCACCTCCTCCCTCTCCGCCTCACACCAATTTTAGCATTGAAGCTCGGACAAACCCTGCCAAAATCTCTTATAAACTTCCCTAGAAACATCATAGAGGTTCTGGTCTTCATTAAAGACCAATTTTAGTGCCCTAAGAGGAGGTCTCAAAGAGGCGCTTCAAAGAAAAGGTAATTTCTGTTACCGATTCTTTCACCTTTATTTCTTCTTCCACTTCTTATTATTAGGTTGTTTCATTATGAAGTAATAACATTAGTATCACTCATATACTGATATGTTATTATATGTATGAAACAATCCTATTTCACCATCTATCCATCCTACGGAAAACGAAATCATCGCGCGTGCGTACGTACGGAATACGGTCTCCACGCCGTGGTGTAATCTATTTTCCGACACCACCTTAATTGGATGGGTATAATGGTGTAATGAGTAACTATATATGATTATTATCAATTTATATTGATACTGGAATAGTATACATACACTTCAACACAAGTTCACGATCATGAGAACAATATCATCGCTCGTGCGTACGTACGGAATACTGTCTCCACGACGCGATGAGATTCATTCTCCACTTTAACCATTAATAAATGATTATAAAGTATATATAATAAGTAATAATAAAATATATGACATAATAATGATACTGGATTTATGTGTATATATATGAATTTCATCTACTTAATTTCGTTCAACTCAATAAGGAAATGAAAACAGCGTTCATGCGTACGTACGGACTACCGTCTCCATGAACGGTGTGTTTCATTTCATTTATCTATTATATATATATATATATACTGAATATATATGATATATAAATCATGTTTTATATTCTGGAAGTAATTAAATCATGATATAAGTAATAATAATGTCAAGAACAACAAGTCCAAACACCTACGACAAATGAATCGATTTTACCCAAAGCACTTTTTAACATGAAATTTACAAAAGAACGGTTAAAATAAAGTCATAAGTGAACCATATATTATATAATAACAATGAGTATGATTCCGGAATAAGTAAATTACATTATTTAAATCATTATATAGGAGGTTCAGACACTTACGACGCAAATCGGACCTAAGGTAAGGGAAATATCACAATCTCATTTATATCCGAGATTGTCTATACTTTGGCATTTACTGGTGTGTATTTTATCATCCACATCCATGTTTCCTCAATATGTAATTCACCTACAATTTTTTAAATCCTATTTCACCCTTCGGTGAGTTTTTAGTAAAAGATATGAAAGGAATCTTTTGTCGTTTTTCGTACGAGGTACTTTTTTGACTTTTCCGACAAAAGTACGAAGAATGTTTTTTTAACTTATACGGCATGAATGGATTTTTAAAAATAACATTTCCAAGAAGCTTCCTTTACATGATTTCATGTTTATTTTTAATCAACTTCTTTTAGTTTAAAATTATATGACAAGTTAAGAAAGGAATAGTGTTTTTGAAGTAGAAAGGATATTTTCCTCAAGAATGAAGTTCAAGTGTTTTATCAAAATTATTTTCCATCTAAGATAATATAGGGTTCTGTTTATATCCCTATTATTACATTGATTTTATTATGTTGTGATGGAATTATTTTTATGAATTTCTTTATCTTATATGAATTTTTTGATGATGTCATGATGTTTAAAATTCCCATTTATATTACATGGGTTATGCAATGATGTATGATTTATGATTTTGTGGCACACATAAGAATGGTATCATTATGAGATGGGTGGGACCTATATCTCCATCCAATGCATTGGGTAAAGATTTTATATCTCATGAGATATACATGGCTGGAATGGTAGGTTATACCGGTTTAGTGAAACAGGACTGAAATGAGGGTGACTCGGTTCAGAAAGGGACTTTTTCCACTAAGATAGTCTTGGCAATAAGTCTTGACTAATAAGATATGATTCTCTATGATTATTTGTGTATGCCACAAAGTTTCATGTTTTATGTTATTATTATTGGGATTACATATCACTACTATTATTTATCCCATGTTATGAAATTATGATCTCTTTTACAGGTTAAGATTTCCCAACGTTATGTGCTTATGTATATGATGTGATTGATATTTCTTTTGTTTACCCTTACTAAGAATTTGAGCTCACCCTTTTATGTTTTCTTTTCCCTAGGATATAAAGAAAGGTTTTATGTATAAAAAATTGAAGATATTTATGGGAGATGTTGAAGATCTTTCACCAGGATTAGAAGATTATATTCCGAGTTTCCAAAGACACTAAACTATTACGATCCTTGTGTGTGTGTTTTTGTTTTGTACTAAGTATCCCAAAAATGTAATGTAATGTCCATGTACATCAAGATACGGGTCTCTACACTCTATGGTGTGGGCAGTGATCTCATTCTATTAAGATGTCCATGGGAGTGAATAATCACTACCAAGATGGTATGAAGAGTGACCTCATGCTATAATGATGGATGTGGGAGTGAACTATTACTACCATCATAGTATTAGGAGTGAAACCATACTTTAAATATAGTGTTTGTAGTGATTCCTTGAATAATATTGCAATAATTAAACATGTTTATGTGTTTTCCACAATTCCATGTTTCATTCCTCTATTTTGATTTCATGGAATATGATATTTATTTACTTAAAATTCAGGTCTTATGAACATCCAATCTGTATTCCATGATTCATGTATATATTCTTTAATATATTAGGTATTATCTAAAATTACTGTGATAATTTTCTCATACACTTATTATCATGTTTATTTTTATATATCTCCCATGTTTACCATACTAAGCATCTGAGGTCACGACTTTTTAGGTTTCCTTCCACATGTTATAAAGATATGTATTATCTTTGATATTCCTTAGAAGTGTTGTAGTCACAAATATTGAAGTGGCAGATAATGTGGATTTATTGTGTACATGTGTTTGTGCTTCCATGTTTCTAAAGGCACTAGACTGGTATTGTATTTGGGAAACTATTTGTATAAAGAATAAGTATTACATATATATTTTGTAATTTTAATGTGTAAAAAGAGTGGGTCACAATAGTTTTTATTATAGGTAATTATTATCCAACCATCTCAAACAAGGATGAGAAAACCTTATTGGAATCTCATGTAAATGTGTGAGTATAAACCTTTGGATTTGGAAAAGTATAGAAATGTGTCCTGAAATCTGGGTAAATGATAGTGATTATTTACCTAGAAATACATCCATGTCTACATACTACAAGTGGATGTGTCTCTAACAAAAATTTACATTGGAATAAAAACAATAAAATGGTGTATCAGTCATGTATCATTGTAACCTAGTAAACAATAATTGCCCTTTCTACACAATTGGTTTGATAATCCCCTGGGATATTCTTTGGGAATTCACAAAATCCTCAGAATCCATCATAAAGTAATTAAATTGATATTGGCAATGAATATCATTCGATTAACCTATGGTGTCACATATTAATGGAGTTAATATTTTGAAATCCAATATGTGACTTTTCGTGATTATTTGGTTCCTCATTATGACAACGGATTTAAAATGAACTATTTTTGTATTAGTTAATGATTGTAAGATGAAAAAACCATGATGATGTTTAATTTGACTAACAATGCTGGTATTATCCTTGTGAGTAAAAAGGATATGGGATTTGGAAGGAAAAATATTATTTTTATGCTCACTAGACTCACTCAAGGTATAAATCATGGTGGAATTACAAAAAGACAAATGTAAAGAACAATATTTAGTTGTGTATTTCAAGAGGAAACACCCACCTTATTTCAGAAGGTCTTCTTATCTACTTGTTACTGAAAAATTGTTCAGTACAACTAAAAATATATTGTCCATTCTCTAGATATTAGACCATAAGAATGTAATTCAGTCCATTTATCTATTTGAAGGTGATGTAAACATGTGGTGGACTCTCATCAAGAATAAGAGTCACAAAGATGAAATTGAATCCAAGGATTAGGATTATTTAAAGAACAATTTTTAAATAAATAAATTTACCTATATTATTCTCACAAAGATGAAGAAATACTTCCTTAAGATGAAGAAAATGGATGATGAGGCTACTGGTACCTATGAGGATAATTTCACAAGACTTTTAAGTTACTCTTCATGAATTTTCATTCACCCGAAAAGATTCCTTGATAGGTTATTCAGTTTCATAAATTCAAGTCTCTAAAGGGAATTGTCCATAGGAGGCATTAGTAGCTATGATGATATTTTTATTTTTGATATCATGGTTTAAATAGTTTTTGGAGACATGTATCAATATCAAGGATTTAATGTTAAATGGAAGATGGAGTTTAAATGAATATCTAAAAAACATAAATACGAAATTTTGGGCATTTTTTTTATTCAAAATATGTAGGAATAATCATAAAAGAAAATAACTATAAGTTTACTAATAAATGTTTTATGATTGGAAGGGAAAATTATCTGACATTTTATGAGTAATGTGATGGGAAGAGGTTGATACCTTTATGAATGGATAAAATGTGAAACAAAATTATTATCACCCACTTCATTGATATATGTGTAAGGATAATGGGCATTATGAAAACTAGATCCCATACCCAATGGAGAGTGATGATTGTAGACATAATTAAACTATCCAGATGCTGTAGGGTGGTAATTATCATGAAATATCTATTTTAGAAAACTATTATTATAATGTAATTTGTAAGGATAGACATAAAATATACTTAACAACTACGATTTCCTAATTGATTCTAGATATTCCCACTCTTTCATATCTAAACAATTTTCTTTGGGAGTTATTACTCCTGAAAAAATATTATATGTTCAATTAGAATTGAAAAAACCAAATAAAACAATGATTACATCACATTTCTATGATTCCCCTCTAGTTAAATTTTGTGGGAGTGTTCTTCATGAAAATATTTTCATTTTTCCTTTAGTTAAATTTGATTCCCTCTTAGGCATGGATTAGAATTCTCTACATAAATCCCATATCAATTGACAAGTAATTGATGTTATGTTTGATATTTCAAACCCTATATGATCATCCATCAATTAGATGATTATTATGAACATCTTGTACATATTACATCTAGTGTATGAGTCATAATTCCCATTTATAAGGGTTTTTTATATCAATTTCTTGTGGAGAAATCAAAAAAGAAGATATGCCATTTTTTTGGAATTTTTGAATGTCTTACAAAAACTGTGTCCTATTATTCCTCTAAAACATGATGTTGTTTGCACAATATAACTCATACCTGGTGCGACACCAATTTCAATGAGTCCATATTGAATAGCCCAGATTGAGTTACAATAATTATAGAAGATATTCCAATAAAACTATGATTAAATAATCATTCAGAGTTGTGTATCATCTTGGGAGAAGATATTTTTTTGGGAAAAAAGAAATGTGGATAAATGTGACTATATATTGATTATCAAGAGTTAAACTAGATCATAATCAAGTGCAGGTATCCTTTTCCTTATATTGGTGAATTTTTTGATCAACTGTTTAGATCTCAATACATTATCCAAGATTGACCGTCATTAAGGATATCATTAATTATGGGTTAAGAGGGATGATATGCCCAAGAAAACATTTCATAAAAGGTATGAAAACCATTAATATATAATGGTTCCTTCTAAACTTACTAATTCCCCTACTATTTTCATGGATTTGATGAATATATTCTTTAGATATAACATCAATGTGTTTTTGGTAGTAATTATAGATCATAATCATTTTTATTCAAAGAGGAAGGAAAACGCGATGATCGCATGAGAATAGTACCAATGAACAAAAGGAATGAAAAAATACATAAAAAATTTAGTATCAGTGAATTTTTGCAGCCCAATGTTAAATTGTTAGGTCACATAATATCTTGAGATGATATATAAGTAGTTCCATCAATGATGGAGGTTGTTGAATTCTAGCCCAGACCAACCATGGTGACTAGGATTCCTAGTTTTCTTGGCTTAACATGTTATTATCAACGTTTTAAAGATAATTTCTCAAAACTATGTAATCATTTGATCATCTTTACTTGGAAAGGGTTCTTTGATCCTCTATAACATATAATGTGACTAAAATTTCAAGGATCTAAAGAGAATGTTAGTCAACATTCTTTTTTATACATTACATTATTACGAAGAATGGTTTGTAATCTATAATTATGTATCCAATAAGAGATTAAGACGTGTTCATATGAAAAATAACATTGGTATCTATTAATCATCAATGTAGTTGATTATTTATAAATAAAATTACCAAAATTGGGATTTTCAGTCAGCAGTGAAATCTATTGCATTAAATATTTGGAGAAATTATCATTATTGAGAAACGTGTGATATATATACCAATAATAAAATTCTGAAATATATACTCACAATGGAGGGGTTAAACATGATCCAAATAATATATTAAGAGTTTATAGAAGATTATGACTTCTTAATACATTACAACAATGGGAAAGAGAAGATGGTGGGTGATGATTTGTGTCAAAAGGACCATATTGGATTATCCTTGATGAGGATAAAAATGATCCAAGATATGTTGATTTTAAAATGATTGACCTTAAAATCGCCAAACAAGTGTAAAATCATATCATTATCATATGAATCGTCAAACCTATATGAAAATAAATATTATGTAGGTGTAGAAGGAAGATACATAGTTATAATATTAGTATTAAAATGTTCTGGGGTTTAAATATTATTAGGATGGAATGATAATTTTTCAGAACCAGGTATGTGTTCATTCCATATCATATTTAAAGAATTATATATTAGATGATTATCATATTTCATTATTCACTATTCAACCAGGATGTATGGAAATGTATATGGATTTTAAATAATACTTCTAGTGGGGAGAAATTAGGAGAAATTTAATAGAGATCGTATCTTGCTTCTTGGTATGCCAACAAGTTAATGTTAAAATACAAAAGTCTAAAGCAATTGAATCCACTACCCATAATAGAATAGGAATGGGATAAAATAACACTTTATTTTTTTATTAGACTACCATAAACCTCTAAAGGTTTTAAATTTATATGGGCGGTAGTTGATCGACTTACATAGTAATCCCACTTCATTGCTATCCAAGAAGATTTATCTCTAGATTGTCTTTCTAAGATATATAAAATGTAAGTGGTAAAGTTTAGTTGATAACCACATTCCATTGTATCATATTGGAATCATAACAATACATATTGGCTATAGATAATTCTTCCAAAATCAAAAGATATTAAATATAGTTTCAACAGTTCTTATGATCTTCATATAGATTGTCAGTTTGAATGAAAAATTAAAACCCTATAAGATATTTTGAGATCATGTTCACTTGATTTTAAAGGTGGTTGGGATTGAGAACTTCATCAATTTGTGTTTTCAAAAATAAAAATAAAAAATTCACTAAATCATTTATATGGAACCTTATAAAGGTATTACATGGGAAGAAATGTTGAACTCAACTGTATTGTGATAATGTTAGAGATATAATTCTATGGGTACCTGAGATCACTAAAGAAATGGTCGATAAGGTAAGAAACATTTAGAAGAATATCATGGTAGATAAAATTTGGTATAAAATTTATACTGTTAAATAAATGTGTGATCATGAGTTTCATGATGATGAAATGGTGTTTTTATAAATATCACCCTATAATAAGGATAAATGATTCTTGAAGAAAGGGAAATTAATACCTATGTATAATTACTCATTTTAGATTCTAGTTCATATTGGGATGGTAGGCAATAACATGTAACCAACACCATATCACTCTTATGTATTGGATGTGTTCCATGTATCTCTCTTGAGGAAATATATACATGATCCTTCACATGTATTGATCTCAAAGGTAATAGTGTTGGAACATGATCTTTTTTACGAGGAACAACCAGTCAAAATTATGGATCAAATAGAGAATGATCTACAATACAATACCAATCATATGGTCAATTTTTTTATGAAAAAATCACTAGCTAATCGAATGTACATGTGAAAATTCAGATATGATGAAGCATAAATATCTTCATTTTTTACAAAATGATTAATTTTATTGGAGAAAATGATTTAAAGGGGGGTGATATGCGACACCATGAGTTTTTATGGACCATTTTATTGGATAAATAAATTATCATCATTGTACTAAATTTCACTAAGTAAATTATTCATTTCTCATGTCACCAAATCGGTGAATGATACATGAAACAGTAAGATGGTGTACAATACACGCCACACTGATGTGGCATACATTATATGCAACACTGTGTTTCTAAGAAACATTATTTTTTGTCATAATTATTTTAAAAAGATAATTATAACCTAATAGATAAAATTAATAATAATGAATACATTGAAAATATGTTTTTATAATGTTTTTATATAAATAATACATATTTATAATGAAAGATACAATTTTTTTAATGTCTTTATATGTTTAAAAATATTATTTTCTCAAATGGTCTTCTTTTCATGTTATTGAATGACAAACCATTAATTTAACACTTGAAATAATTATAAATTTTACATTATAAAATCATATTAAATTCCTTTTTTTGAATTAAATAATTATCATCGGGTGAATTTTTGGGATTATACTGAGAGAAGAAATTTTTGGTTGAATAAGTAAAAATAATGAATTCTAAATCAAAATAGTTTTTCTTGTAATTTATTTATAATGATAAATTATTTTCAAAATTCTTTTAATGATTAATTATATTAATTTGTAAATTAGTCTTATTTTGGTGATTTGAGACAATTTCAAATTGAAATTTCCTATGATAGACATACCTGAGTTTTGGTCATTTTCAGTCTAAGAACCTATATATTCTTCCCGTCTGTGGGATTAAATTTAAATAATTGTCTTCCAAAAATATTATTATTCTTTTGAAAAATATTTTTCATATTAATAATCATCAAAATTTATAAATTAATAAATGTTCTACATAGTATTATTTTTTAAAAATATTAGTGTAATTAATTGAAATTTATTACATATATTATGATAAAATTTAGCTTTACAACAGAATGAAACATAATCAAAAGGGAAATAATGACATACACACATCTCCAAAACCCAATTTTTAAAATTATTAGGCTAATAAACTTATATTTTTTATTGGTTTTATTTTTCTTTTTGAATTTTTATTGGTAAAAAAATTTGTACACATACCTTGTTTTCCTAAAAAACAAGAGACTCATTTTCCTCCCATATAAAAGGTTACTACCTATCCCCCTTCCTCACACATATAAAACCAAATAGTATAGGACATTATCTTCCCAATTAACATCAAAAGAACCCTTAATTACTCATTTATTCCTACATTTTAAATTAATTTATCCAAGGAATCCATGTTAGTAAACTATAAGGATTTAACCAAAGAGGTGGTAATATCCTTCCTCAAGATCATTAATTTTATTTTATTTCTACACCACATCAACTAAATGTAATCTATTATTATATAAAAACACATGTATCCAAAATATAAAAATATATTATTATATTATGTGTTCTACTGACACAGACTCAAAATCCATCTAATGGGTAATAAACATGTCGTTTATCTGAATGAGGAACAACAGTTTCATGAAATGACAATTGTTCTTTAATCTTTAATATCCTCTAATGGAAATAAATTTGACATAACCCCTTTAAATATATCATATAATTGTAAATTATTTTTTATTTTTTTTATTTAAATATTTTAAAACACATATCATTATAGTTTCCATATTGTGTAAATATGATAATTTTGTTTGAGTAATTGAGGACAACCACCTCTTCAAAGCGATGTGATTCTTTCACACTATAAATGGAATGTATTATATATGGTTTTAGTTTTCTTATATGATATATATGATATAATAATACAACTATAATAATTATATTTAATCATATATAGAAACATATATATTTCATTTACATTATTTATTTTAATATGAAAAGACAACCAAAATAGTGTTCATGTGTATATACGACCTACCGTCTCAAAGGCGTGTGTTTTCTATTTCATAATTGTTAAATATATAGAATATTATAATACCCATATATAGAATATAAATGATATTTTTATAATTGGTTTCATTCATGAAACCATGATATAGTTATAAGGACAAATTATATAAAAAGTCAAGACACATGCGAAGAACAATGAAGATATTAACCCAAACTGGTACGTTAACATAGAATTGTTAACTTGAGGGTAAAATAAAATCATAATCAGACCATATATGGTATTAGATATAATATAATGGTTCTATGATATATTTATAACAAATTTATATTAGATATATAGTTATTTTTTATGAGTATGATAACAATTAAGACACACAGAAATGGAATTTCATCTCACATTTCTTTGAGACTCAGGTTTTGTTGTGCACCTAAATTATTTTTCAAGGTGTATATTATTAAATATTAAATTTTATAACATTAATAAAATTATTTAAATGATAGTTTATTATGAATTAAATTTAAGTTTCTTATATAGAGAGTATGATTCCAAGTTACTATGTGGTAATTGTTTTATGAAACAATGTCATCAGTTATCTAGATTGTTTATGATTATGCTTATATTTAAGAAATATTATAATACATCTCTCAAGAAAACACGTGAACATCCTTCACATGTTTTTATTCAAAATATCTCCATGTATTAATATCATTTCCACTATTTGGTACATAAAATAATTACGAAAATGCTTTTATGATTAATCTAGTTGAATTTCTATCTTTTATCAGAAATATATTTTATATCAAAAACTGTGATTTCAAAAATGTTTCCATGTTTTTCAAATTAATATTGGAGATTATTTTTATGGAATAATAATTTTTTAAATGTATTAATTTTTACAATATTTTTTTGGCTGTTATCAAATTTATAATCAAAGAAAAAGGTTTTCAAAAATGTATTATGTATTAAAAATATTTTTTCCATGTACAAATGATATTTTCCATAATAAATAACATCAATGATATTATAAAATTATTTCACATCTAATATGAAATATATTTGTGTTACTCATTCCTTTCTTAGAAAATGATTCAATTTTTTCAATAATGTTCATTCTATGAATGGTATCTGTTTCGATGGAATGATATTTATAAAACGTGTTCCTATTTTACAGGTTATATTGATTTTCAACAAGATTATTTTAACAGGTTATGTTTTCATGAAATTATTATGAAACCTATATATTTTCATATTTTTATGATATAATTACACATTTCTAATACCCATTTCATTTTATTGGTTATGATATAATTTTTTCAATGATCTGGTTTAACATCTATGTATAATTTCATAATGATATGAGTGGGACCTATATATCTCTCTAATTCATTAGTAAAAGACTAATATTTAATGAGATAAACTATGTTCGTATAATAATTAGACTCATGAAACAATGGTGGAGATGGGTGTAACAAACCATGCTTCCACATTATGTTTCACTTTGAATAATTCAATAGCATGCGCAATACACAACTTCGAGATCTTGCACACTATGAAAAGTTAAACTAACCATTATAAATAGTAATACCCATTTTTTAAAATATAATTAATTTTATTTTTTAAAAATGACTTCATTTTTGGATTCATAATATCAAAATTATATTCTGGTGAATTAATGGATTCTTTGTAAAAACATTCAATTTTTTATGAATATGGAAAAAACACTGCGTTATTGTTTAAATCCTACTTTTTATTTAAATAATAATTTGTTTTATTTAAATTTATTTTAGTTTAAAATAGATAAATAATACCTGTATAAGTTATATGTAAATCATTGGAGTCATTTTATAATAAAATTAGATATATAATATTTTATTGAACATTTTTGCGACCATTACAATCCTTCTAGGAACATTTTAAAATTTCATTAAAATGTAATTTTACCACTTCATTGATTTTAATTTCAAAAAATCAGAGAGACATGGTTGAAATTAGTAAGTATAATTTTGTTAAATAGGAAGAAATTAATTATTGGTTGATAGTAAATTTTTTATTTTACATACAACGGTTGAAAGTAAATATGTTAATTAATGGTAAAAGTAAAATTATAATTACACTAACAGTTGTACTAATTCTATTGGATATGTTTTTTTCAACCAAAATATACTTTATTAATAATATATGATCCTCTTTGATCCATTTGGATTAGATTCAGAAATTTATTATTATTTTATTTAATAAAGATCTTAAAGTGTTAAATATAAATTTTCATAACTGAACCATATTTAATATAGAGATATACATAAGATATATTTGACTATAAATATTCCTTAGAAAAATAAAATTATTTATAACATAATTTTATTTTATTTATAATTTTTATACATTAAATAATTAATTTTATTGATGATACAATGATGATGCAGTAATTACCTTACTAATGAATTATCAAAATAATTGATATTATAAATATCCAAATAAATGTATGTTGAGACTTTTGATGAATTCCACCAATTTTCAATGTCAATTTGACATGTTATGATTGATTTAAGTAATTTTTTTGATGTAATCATGTTTATTTAACTTTCACCAAAACCAAATACTAAATTGTGTCAAAATTGACAAAAATGTGTTTTTTAGAAACATTATTATATCGTTTATTTATATATTATTCCTAAAAATATATGGATTGGCCATAAGACTTATATAATTCTAGATTTTTCAATAATGATATAGTTAGGGTTCTATTGGATTTTTATAGTAAGTTTATTAATGATTTATTATAATAATACAAGAATATAAGGTTAAAGTTATATTATTTAACTACGAGTTTAATATAAAAGTACCAGGTAATGGTTAATTTTAAATTATCATTATCTATCCAAGGTTGTTTATACATAAGTATAAACTGGAACATCATTATCTTCAACATACATGTTTCTTAAAAATGTATTTAAAAACATTTTTACTATTTCCTAGAATATGGGTTAATGTCATTTTACACTTGTTTGACATTCTTTAAAATGTATTGAAAGGAATATTTCTATCATTTTCCAAAAAAATAACTTTATAACCATTTAAAAAATTTAATGTAAAAATGTTTTTTTAACTTAGATGGAGGTTGCGACAATTTTCCACCATTATAACATATTCAAAACTTCACTTACATGAATATAAGAATATTTTCAAAATAAATGTGTTCTATTATAATTATGTGACTTTCAAATGATTTAAAAATAGAAAGGGAAATTTCTCTCAAATAGTTTTTATTTCATTTATGTCAACATTCGGTGATGGATTTTACACTTGCTTGACATTGATTTATTATGATACAATCTTCTATATTGTATTAAATATTTTTTGATATGTTTGATTATAGATGTGTTATTTTTATACCATTCATCGTTTATGGTTAATGTATTAAAATTTGGTATGCTAGTTTTAATATGAATTTTTTTTATGGGTCAAACTTTTCATATGAGGAATGCATTGGACATATTAAGTGACTAGTGGAGCCCGCAGTAGCTCCTCTATGAATTTGTATGTCTAAAAAACAAACATGTGTTTAGAATATGGCCTTTAAAAATCGTATTTTTAGTCTTCGCACGAGGCCTTGACTTTGTGGTTATGATGTTCGGTATTATGCAATCCGTTATTATGAGATTATTTATTGATATTAAATGTGACTATTTTACTAGTATAATATCCATGTGAATATGTAAATTGCATTATTTGATTTATCTTTTCCATATTATATTGTTGTTTAATTTTAAATGGTTTGTGTTTTAGTCTTATACATTACTTACAATGTTTATGCTTATTTTTTAATGTTTCCGCTATATTTTTATCTTTATTGAGCATCTGATCTCATGCATTTATTATGTTTTATATTTCCTAGGATGTGAAGATGTATATTATGATTGACTTGCAAGGATATGATATAGGAAATTATTGTGTTAAAAAGAGACACAATGATGTTTTTTTATTTCATTATGTAATGTAAAACTTATGTATGTATCTTGTATTTTGAAGGCTACTAAACTAATTGGTCATTCAAAATCTGATCTCTTATGACCATGCCAATGTTATGTAATAATGCATTGAGTCAGGGTAACTATGGTCGAGGAGATTCAGTTGGTATCAGAGATGTTTAGTATTAACCTTGGAAACTATATTCAGATAAATTCTCATTAGTGAACATTACCCTATGAATGATTTTGAGGATTAGTATAGAATAACATCCTAGAATTTTGGTAATATAGAGATTTTGTGTATTTTCCATGCAATACTTCTCTTTCTGGATACGATCATGTAGATATAGCTCTTCCAAAGACGTATATAGAAGTGAAAACTCCAACAAGGAGTTTCGAGCTTGACCTGGGGTATCCTAGTACATGATAATGTTCCTTGATGCAATTTTCGGTATGAAACTCCTTGGGGATATGCTTAGGATAATTCATATTTTCATTAAAAACCATTATGAAGGATTTATGATTAAATACATTCTCAATGAAAACATTTTTATGCTTATGTATTATATGCTTAAACATTTCAACATACACTAGGAATTTTACAAATTTGGAAATATTCATTGTTATTCATAAACTAACCATGTGTATTTCATTGTTTAGAAATGATGCTCAGTAGAAGGAATGAGATCTCCAGGAGTATGCATGATCCAAAGATTAATAAGGATCATAAATATCATTGTCTTAATATAACATTTAGAAGGGAAATAGTTGCCCACGTATTCTCATCATATGGAGAAATATTATAATGTGTTAATAAGATATGTAATGAAATCCATGAGTCCTATGGCTTTAAAGGGAATTCTGAGAAGAAAATGATGGTAGAGATAATAATGGATAAAGGGGATAAGGGAAATTAGTATTTTACTATATGTGATAACTATGGAAGGAATCACATTGGTATATTCTTCAATGGAGTGGTAGTTTTTTACATGTATGGAGAAAAAGGACACCAAAAACCTGATTTCATGGGTATGAAAAAGGTTTCAAATGTACATTACATCAACTAAAAGTAGTTGGGACACTACATGAATTAATGTTTCAATCATCAATGTATACCCCAAATTATCTTATTGGATAATAATCATGTTATTATGCTACCACAGTTGAAGAGTTATAATTAGTGTTCGTTTATTTTATTATTAATGAATTTTTTCATCTAAGTGTTGTATCAGTGATGTATTGGTTATATTAATTATGTAAATAAATAAAAAAGTACTACAGTACCATTTCATTGGGGATTTGAGATTATATGGTACTAATAAATGTGATCCAACATCATGTTAATATTTTTGGAAAATACCTAGTTAAAGTAATGATAAACCTAAATATGGTCATGATACTGAGGTAATGATTTTGGAATAGCAGATAGTTGATTAGGATAAATTATATTGGATATTATTGACTACCATAGAGCTGAGTAATTGTTTGTTTATTCTATCATTGTTGGTGTTTTAAAAAAATTTGGATGTAAGGAATATAACTAGTTTTCTATAAGTAATATGGGGATTCATGAAATCAATATGTTTTTATTGTAATTCAGGGTGTTACCTTGTTTTAATAGAATACATAATGAATTCACTCACGTGTTATTATATGAAAAAAGATATTCATTATGTTAGGTTGACCAACATATAAATTTTTTGATTGAGTTTAGACACATGTATTTTGGATAAGTCTAAAGGTTGGAATGGATTATGTTGGAATTTGGATACAATGGTTTATGGTTAAAACATTTTTTAATGTTTTTTTGTATTTTCTTATAAAAATGACATTTCGACGGTCGGCTAAAAACCCGTCGCATCAGGAAAGGACACTAGCCATTAACCAACAATTGAAGGTAGACAATGGTGTATCACCTACCAATGGCCTACGTGATATCTTGGTTTGTATAATGTAGTATTCTAAATTATCTAACACATGAATTATAATTTTATTTTTATGAAACCCTTTACAATTTGGATAAATAGAATATTTTAGAGTTCTATTATCTCTTAGACTGAAAGATGGCATAATGGTATAAATTTGTTAAAGGATGGAACTATACTTGTCTAATATTTTTTTCTTATTATATAAAAAATTGGATTCTTAAAAATTATGGAAAGTATCTGAAATACAAAAATATTTTATCCTAATAGTTTATGTTTTGATGAAAAAAAAATAATTAAATCATTATAGATTTATGTCTTTGAGGACCTTAATTTTCTATTTATTATTCATCTGAATGTGATTGATGACCTCAATCCCTCCCTATATATATTTACATTTTCCCTCTAATTATGTGTCTCAATTTTCCACTAATGTTATTCTATTCAAAATCTTAATTTTTTAGTGAATTTTTCATTTCCCTTTCCCCCTGATGAATAATGAAATACACTGCGTTTTGGCTTAAACCGTAATTTTTATTTAAATTTTTATTTATTTTATTTTAATTTATTTTATGTTAAAATAGATAAACAATAACTATATAAGATTAATGTAATTCATTTGAGTAATTTTATAATAAAATTATATGTTTAAAATTTTATTGAATATTTTAACGTCTTTTACCCACCTTTTATGCATATTTGAAAAGATGCATAAATTGTGATTTTACTTCTTCTGTGAAGTGAATTTCAAAAATCCGAGAGACATAGTTTACTTGAGTTAGTAAAATGTGGTTCAATAATGAATAATAACTTTTGAATTTTTTTTACGATCCTTAAACGTAAATAGGGTAGATAATGGTGACAATGATATTATAATATCCCAAACACATGAATTAATTATACTAGATTAGTGATTTTTGACCAATATCAACCTTCGGAATAATATATGATCTTATTCGATCCACATGGATTAGATTAGTACATTTTTTTATTTTATTTAATGAATTGTTAAAAGTGTTAAATTCAAATTTTCATAACCATAATTATTTTAATATAGGGTTATAAATAAGATACATTTGACTATAAATATTCATTATAAAGGTAAAAAGATTTATTACATTATTTTATTTTATTTATTATTTGTAAACATTAAATAATAAAATTTATTTATAACACAATGATGATGAATCAATTACATTATTGTTGAATGATTAAAATAATGATATTATAAGTATCCAAATAAATTTAAATTGATATTTTTAATGAATTAAACTAATTTTATAAGATAATATGGCATGTTAGGAATGATCTAATTTATTTTGTTCAAAGTAAAAATATTTTTTGGACTTTTAGAAAAACCAAATAATAAATAGTGTCAAAATTGACAAAAATGATTATAAAAAATACTATATTATTAATTGATATAATATTCCTAAAAATATATGGATCAGTCAATAGACTTAGATAAAGTCATATATTTTAATAATGAACTACTTAGGTCTCTCTTTGATTTTTATAGTATGATTATTAACCATTTATTATATTAATTCAAGAATGTATGGTAAAAGTTAAACTATTTAACTAAGAGATAAATCAAAAAGTACAAGGTAAGGGTTAGTTTTACAGTCTATTTATTAATCCGAGGTTTTTTATATGTAAGAATCTACTAGTTCTTCTTTATCACCGACATACATATTTCATAAAAATGTATTTCAAATCATTTTTACTATTTTCAAAAATATGTGTTAATGTCATTTATACCGCTGTTTGAATTTCAATATAATTTTTTAAAGGAATATTTCCATCGATTACCAAAAAAAGTTCCATTATGACCTCTCTGACTAATTAATATATGTCTTTTTAACTTATAATGTCGGTGTGGCTATTTTACTCTGTTATAACACCTTCAATGCTTCATTTAAAAGCTTATAAGCATATTTTCAAAATACATTTTTTGTTTTATAACCGTGTGACTTTTATATGATTTCAAAATAGAAAGTGATATTTCTCTCAAATAGTTTTTTTCATATATATCAACACCCTTTTTTGGGTTTTAGACTTGTTCGATGCGGATTAATTGTGATGCAATCTTCAATATTTTATTGATGGATTTATGATATGTTTGATTATGGATATGTCGTTTTTACTCCATTAAAAGTTTATTAATAAAGTATTAACATTTCATATTATAGTTTTAATAGGAATTTATTTGTTATGTTTCATCCTATTCATATGAAGAATGCATTGGACATAGTAACTGACGGGTGGTGCCTGCTATAGCTGCTCAATGCCTCGGTAGGTCTCCTGAGAGAAATTAGTTTCTTGGCACTAGGACTTGACAAAATATTATTTGTAGTCTTGGTATGAGTCCTTTACTATGTGGTTATGATGTCAGCCAATATGCATTCTACCATTATAAAATTAGATATTTATATTACATATGACTTTATGACAAGGAAGATATCAATGTGAATAAGTATATTGAATTATTTTATTTATCATTTCCATATTATGCTGAAGTTTAATTTTAAAAGTCTTGTGTTTTAGACATATACATTTCCTTAAATGTTTATGATTATTTATGAAAAAGTCTATTATATTGTTATTCTTACTGATCATCTCAGCTCACCCATTTCTTATGTTTTATTTTTTCCAGGATGCGAAGAAGTTTATTATGATTGGCCTACAGGGATAGTCTATGGGATATGGGTGTGTTAAAAGGAGACACAATGATGTTTTTTTAGTTTATGATGTAATGTAAAAAATATGTATGTATCTATCACATCCAAGGCTACTAAGCTAATCGGTATATCGAGACTTAATCTATTGTGATCCTTCCAATGTTATGTAATAATTCACAAACTCTGGGTAACTATGGTCAGGGAGTTACTAAGGGAGTAGAAGATGACTTCCATGATGGTATGATGAGTCAACCCATGCCATTGAGATGTCCATGTAATTGAACCATGATTACAAAGATGTTATGGGAAGAAAACCCATACTATCAAAATGGTTTTGGCAGAGATGATTTGACTACAAGTTGAATACTTTTATACATTTTGGTATTTAACAGAATTATATGTTTTATTCCTATGTTATGCGTTCTTGGATTATGTTCTTTACCTCTTTATGATTCATGTCTTGTAATCAATCAATCCATATTACAAGATTCATATATATGATCTTCGATATGTTCACTATGGTCTTATATTTTAATGATCATGTTATCATACCCTAATTATCGTGATTATTCTTACATATCTCAGTTTTTTACCCTTATTATGAATCTGATCTCATCCCAATTTATGTTTCCATCCCCATTGTATTATGTTATGTATAATGTGTGATATTTCTATGATGGATTTTTGTAATGAAGATCCTATTTCCGTATAATAAAGCTCTCTTATTTACCAATGTTTATGTTATAATTTTTCCAAAGGCATAAAACTTGTATGCCCTTTTAGAATATTTTTGAATAATGTTTTATGTATTATACAATAGTTAATTAATGTTCATTTATGAAAATAGTGGGTCAATATAACCCATGTATTTATTAGATAATTATTAAATTATTATATTCATAATATTTCATTGAATGATTTACTTTTTTATTGAATGATTTTTATGAAACCCATTTCTCTATTATGAGTTATATATTTTTGATATTGATTCTTTTCATGGGGTATGTTTTGAATAAGGGATTATGAAAACTATATCTTTTTCTATTATGATATGATTACATCTTTATTATACCCATTTCATATAATTTTTCATGATATGATTTTTTAATGATCTAGAGTATTATTTAGGTATGATTTCATAATGAGATTGGTGGCACATATATCTCCCTCCAATTAATTAGGTAATTATTTATATTTCATTATATTGGGTAATATGTACTTGGGAGTGAACCATGACAACAATTATGGACTTGGTAATATACCATGTATCCCAACATGGTATAAGGTGTGAACACATTCTATTAGGGTGGACATTGGAGTGAACCATGACTACCAAGATTTTATGAGGAGTGAGCCCATAGTATAAAATGGTATTGGATGTGATACCCTGACTAATATGTTAATCATTTTATATGTTTATCTGTCTCCAACAATTCCATGTCTTATTACTATTCTATTATTTCATGTCTTATGTTCTATATATTTTTATTAATGTCTTCTGAACATCCAATAAATATTCAATGATTCATGTATATAATCTTTTATATGAAGGGAATGGTCTTATATTTTTATGATCATGATCTCATACACCTATTCCCATGATTATTATTACTTGTCTCCTATGTTTACCTATAGTGAGAATATGGTATCACCCCTTTTTTGTTTCCTTCCCCATGTTATGAAGATATTTATAATAGTTGATATGTCTAGGATGGGTGTTTTTCAAGAGGAACCTAATGAGAGATAATATAGCTTGCTTATGTACCATATTTTGTGTCTCCTTGTATCTAAATACCCTAGACTAATATGTCCATGGAAGTCTACTAGTATAATGGTTTACGTATAATGAAAATGTTATATAGTGCTAATTTTTGAAAATACAGGGTCACTATATTTGGTATGAGAGGAATGTTATAGATAAACCATAGAAAATAGGATGAGAAAACCATATTGATAACCCTAGGTAAATTTATAATGATATGTCTAAGTATAATAAAAATATAGAAATGTGTCATGGAATTTTGGTAATGGATTGAATGAGTGGTTTCCTTGAAATAGATCCATGCCTGGATACAATAAGAGGATCTGGATATGGTAGATATATACTTTGGAGTAACAACATAGAAAAGGAGTGTCGGGTCTTACTCAATGTATCCTGGTACCTAAAAATGGGTTATAATACACAGATAGTTTGACACAACTATGGGATATGATTTGGTAATTCACAAACACTATATATACCATATAGATCGATTTATATAGATTTTTTCTATAAATAAGATAGGATAATACTATTGTTTCATTGAATAAGGAAGGTGTCAGAATTTTGACATTTGATAATTTACGCTTCATGATTATGTGGTTCCACATTTTTATAACTATTTATTAAACATTGCTTCTTGTTTTATCCAATATATAGAAACCAATGTAACCCTATTAATGTCGAGTGCAATAGACAACGAATTTATTTTCCTCCTATGAAACTAAATGCTATGGAAGCTGGAATGAAAAATATTTTTTCTAATCCCTCCCAAATCACTCAGTATATTAATACTCATGGACATCCAAATGTGTAAAATAGGGAACACCATTATATGGAGTTCTTCATGAGGTATCATTCACATTCTATTAGAGGGTATTCTAATCTACTTTTCTATGAATAATGGATAATTACTACTATATAATATTATTTTTTCTTGAGTTTTTGGACCTTGAGAATTTCATTATAGCTATTTAGAGATTAGACAGAAAAGTGGACCCATTGTTGACTCTACTAATGAATACGTGAAACAATTATGAAATTGAATCCATTGATTGATATGTACTCAATAAAATATTTTTAAATAAGTAATTTTCTCAGATTCTTGCTAACTCTAGAGAGGAATATTTCATTGAGATTAAGACAAATGATGATGAATCTATCACCACCTAAAGCTTTGTTCAAAAATACATGAGATGTACACTTTATAAATTATCATCCAATCCAAAAGTAATGATTATTGGATCTTTAATGACTTAGATCCTCATCTAATTATGGTGTTTTCAATAAGGGATATTAAAAGCTTCAAAGAGATTTTTTAATATGAAATTAATGTTGAAATCAATGTTGGATTAATGTATCAATCTCATGATTTTAATAATAATTGATGATGGGGATTAATGAAAAATATATAAACCATGTACATAAGATGATATTCTTTCTGTTATGCTGTATATGTGCAAATAATAATGAAGGAAATGTCATTAAATGTTCTAATAAATGTTTTTAGTGTGGAAGGGAATCCCCTCAGGCATTTGATTATCGATGTGATAAGATGATGTTAGGTAACAATTAGAATATGGAAAAATAGGAAAATTCACCTCCCCCACATGATTCGTATGAGTTATTGTAGAATGGTAATTTTTTTAACTTGTTACCAAAACCAAGGGTTAGTTATGATGATAGAAGTCAACTACATTTTAATCCAATGGACAAAGTGATGTATCTTGTAATATCATAATTTATGAAGGTTTTGATAATGATGTGGTGAAAGGAACACATAACATTCAATCTAGAACTACTAATCTCTTCTTTGATTATGTATCTACCCACTCTTTCAAATATAAATATTTTTTTATATATGTTATTAATACACTAAAATTATTATATGTTTAATTATTATTGAAAACACCTAATGGGGTGGTTATTTCATACCAAGGCTATTATTCCTCTCTTATTTATGTTTATGGGTATGTTATTCCTTCAATTATTTTCATTATTGAATTGGAAGAATATGTTTTCATCTTATTCATAGATTTTATTTATCAACATAAATCATGTAGCAATTTTAAATGAAGGGATGTGGAATCTGATATTTTAGAACCTTCTTTTTACTCCACCAATGAGATGGTAATTACAAACATCTTATGCATATTACATCTAATGAATGGGTCTTAATTATAATTCAACTAATTTATTTATATCAACGTGTTTGGGAGAAAACAAACATTGGTGAAATGCCTATTGTTCATTATATAATTGATTTATTTTCAAATGAGTTCCCAAGACTCCCACCAAATCATCATGTTGTTTTCTCAATAGAACTCATACATGATTCCACACTAATTTCAAATAACCCTTATAGGGTTTCCCATATTATGTTATCTAAATTATAGAAGAAATCCCACAAAACCATTATCAGGTATTCATTCAACAAATTCTATCATCATGGCGGGAAACTATAATATTTGTGCAAAATAAATAATGGTCAATGTGACTCTGAACAAATTATCAAGATCTGAACAAGATCAGAAAAAATAAATACTACCAACTTCCCCATATAGTTGAATGGTATGGTAAAATATGCGGATATTATTCCTTTTCCATGATTGAACTTCATTTTGGAGATTATATTTTTAAGGTTATGTTGGGGGATATACCCATGATGACACTTCTTAAAAGTTATAAATACTATTATTATATAGTGATGTCTTTTTATCGTACTAATTCCCTTATTGTCTTCATGAATTTGATGTATATGTCATAACTGATTACCTTAATCCGTTACTGTTTGTCTTTATTGATGATATTATTATCTTTTTAATGAGAAAGGAGGAGAATTAATATCAGTTGATAATAGTACTAAAAACCTTATGAATATAGAATCTATATGAGAAATTTACAATGTTTTAATTTTCATTGAAAAGGGTTTTATTTTCTAGGACATATAATCTAATGATATATAATTTTAGTAGATACATTAAAGATGAATCCAATTGAATGATGGACCAGACCAACCTCTGTGAATGGGATCCATAATTGTCTAGGTTTAAGTGGATATTATCATTTGTTTGAGGAGAATTTTTTATGACTATATAATCAAATGATATTGTTATTTTAGAAGGGTTCTGATATCCTTTTGATAGATGGATGTGAAGAAAGTTTCATGGAATTTAAGATAAGGTTATTCATTTCATATATGATAACATTATAATGTAGATGAGAAGGGTTTTAATTTTATAGTTATGCATCCATGAAAGGATTGGGATGTTTTCATATGTATAATAACTTGGCTATCTCTTATTCCTTTTGACAGTTCAATACTAATGCATAAAATTACCAATCTCATGATTTGAATTTACCAAAAGTGAATTTTTCATTAATGATTTAGAGAAATTATCTATATATAAAAATTTGTGATATAAATACCAATGATAAATGGTGGAAATATATATTCACTCAGAATTAGTTGAACACGCTATAGAGATGACAGTTAGAGTTGATAATTTATTATTACTACTCGATACCATTACCACCCAGGGGATGTGAACAAGGCCGATAATGATTTTAGTCTAAAGGGTCATTCGATCTAATCATTTATACAGAAAAAGAATGATCTAATATTTCTGGACTTTTATCGGATGGACCAAGAAATCCTAATTGAAGGTGAAAATATTATCATTCTCTAATGAATGTTCAACCCTATATCCATTTAAAGAGTTAGAAGGAATAGAAGTAAGATGAATAGATAAAAAAGAAGTTTCAGAATTTTCTCGAGTTTATCATTGATTATGAATGAATGATCATATTCAAGAACAATGTATTTATTACTTCCATGCCAGATTTTAATATAGATATATTAGAGGCAGATCAGTATTATTCATTGTCAATTCATCCTGTATGTATAAATATGTATATAGATTTTAATGAATATATCTGGTGGGATGGAATACAGAGTGATATTGTGGAGTATTAATCTAGGTTCCTGGTATGCATGTATGTTAGGGATGAAATAATAAATTATAATGCAATTTTTCATCCATTACGCATAATAAAATGAAATTTTGGATACTTAAAAATGTATTTTTTTTCATCGAAAAAAACCTATAATGGATTTACCATTATATGGGTGTAGTTAATTTCCATAAAAAGTCACCACACTTCACCACTCTCAAATAAGAATTATATATAAACTGGATTCCAAGGATATATATTAAGGATGTTTTGCATTTGCATGGAGTCCCATAATCCATTGTATTATATCGATATCTAAGGATTACCAATATGTTCTAGAGAATTAATCAGTACGAACATGGTATGAAAATGAGTTTTAGTTCTACATATCATTCTCAGAAATATGGTTAGTCTAAAAGAACAAATCAAACCCTATATGATTTTTTTATATATATTCCATAGTATTATATAGTTATTTGGATCAACACCTACATTTAATTGATATTTATTACAATAAAATATTTCACCCATGAATTCAGATAACACCTTAATAGGAAGAGATGCAGGGAACACATTTTCTCGGATGATTTTGGAGAAATAAATCTATTGGGACTTGAGATCACCAAATAAATAATTGAGAAGGTTTGAACCATTAATCAACAAATAAATGTAAATCAAAGTCGTCCGAAATTTTATGATGATAACTGATGATGTAATCTATAATTTCAAGTTAGTGAAAAGGACATTCCATGAATCCGTCTATAGGAGAATGTTATGAGATTTGAAAAAAATGGAAACTAATTCAATGGTATATATGTCCTTTTGATATTGTTTATCATATGAAGATGGTAGCTTAGCACTTGGAACATTCTCCAAATATATCTCAAGTCCACGATGATTTCCATGTTTCTCTCCTAAGGAAGTATATTCCTAAACATTTTCATTGGCTGAAATCAAAGGTCATACCATTGGATAAACATCTACAACACCCCATGTTTCAAAAAATAAATTTAATATTGAGTCAATGAAACACTATGTCTCTACAGAACACCAATTGTTTATGACCTAGCCAAATATAATTTTTTCATCTATGTCATTTCAATTTTTAAAAACAGGCACACAAAGTTACATTATTAAAATATATAGAATAAGAGAAGCTAAACATAATTTTTGGTGAATAGTAAAATCACCTTATGAATAGTGATACAACCCTTAGGAAGTTTAAATCCATTATTATTTTATTATCTTAATGTTTTAAGATAATTAAATCATGATAAATGTTTCATGGTGATATAAAATGGAATATAGATTTAAAATTTATTTTTTTTGAATAAATTATGATGTTATTTAAAAAATAAATTTACATTATCTAGAAAATTATTTTCAAAAAACATACAACTTTTTTTATTTCTATACTTTGAAAATGGTAAGGGTGAATTTTTGAAATATTTCTAAAATACTGAAATTTTTTATGAAAAATAAAATATGGAAATTTACCGTATATATACATTGTCAGTTAAATTCACTATTACATGTATAATAAATGATGTAAGAACACATGGATCAGACTCACACTCATATATTACTATTCATGGTCACGAGAATCAATAGTATATATTGTATTAAAAAAAATAAAATAATGAGTAAAATAATTGGAAAACCCTTCTCTCCTCCACTATAACGCCCCCTACTCTCTCTTCTATTAATTCCTATAATCCTTGAATATACTCAGTTTTCTTCCCAAATACCCTTTCGTAATCACTCACCTCATCCATGAGCTAATGGACTTTACAAAAGGCCAAAACCCTTTCCCCTAAAGAGATTCTCATGGAGGTGGATTCAAGACGTAAATTCACATTCTTTTTCTTCCATTTTCATGTCATATTCCTTTATATTTTTATCCAATCCCCAAATAATATGAAAATATAACTATGATAACTCCAGTTTCACCTATATGTATGAAATATATCATAATAATGGATGAACCATCATTAATATCCTTACCCACTCTCTTTTATGTTATAAATGAAATCATCACCCGTGAGGTGCCAATTTACCACCTTCTTGGATGAAGATGTTTTGTTATTTAATTTCACATTAAACTATAGTCATGAAACCATTAAGTATTATTACTTATTTAATATTCAGAACCATTTTATGTATAAAATATTAAATCATATGACCAAACTACTTCTTAATAATCAAAATACCACAAAAATAATCTAAGTGATTTTCATTAATATTTCGTCTAATTATTCATCCTCATTCCATGTAACCAAATGATAAAAATGATCATTAACAACAATTTATGTTCATAATTGATATGTAAATTCAATTCTAGAGATTTACATCCATTCCATGTGAGCTCCATTACATGAAAACAAGTGAACCGATTATAAAAATCAAGTAAACAAACACTCCAGAATAACGAAATTCAATATTATAAATTATTAATAAGGACATTGATGAATTATAAAAATTATTATAAAAAAATAAGTGTCTAATAGGTAATTAACTAATTTATTAGTGTTTCTAATTTCATATTCCAGGTCTAGAAGGTCAGGAGTGGATCATTCAAACCTGAGGTGATGGTTTTTCTACCCAAACCACTATTTTCATTCGGGTAACATTTATTATCTATATAACTCAATTAAATTTTTATTAATTCACATATACATATATTAATATTTAAAATAATGTTCTATATATGTGTTACCACTAGAATTATACTTTTAGTTATGGTGATTTTATGTTATCAAATGATCATTCAAAAATCCTTCCCGATAAACAATCCTATTTCAATGGTATCTATCAAAATCTTACCTATTTTCAATGGTACTCTATAATTTGATTTTGAAAAACAATATCATATTAAAATAACTCATTTTATTATCAAAAATACTATCAATCATTAATTATAGTTTCATATATTTTTTCCCAATATAACAATTTGTTTCAAAATAAAAGATTATTTATCTGAAGAATTTCTCGAGGATTTTATAATAGTGTCTTCAAATTTTATAAAAAATGGATTTTTCCTTATATATTATTGGGATTGGTATTTTATATTATCATCTAACATATTTCATTTTATATTTTACAATTATATTGGCTCTGGATGAGCTGTCCCAAAATCATTAACCAATTTATCTGAATGGTTATTGTTTATCTTTATTGATCAGGTAATGTTAATTAAATTTCATATATTAGTTTCAATATGAATTCATATTTTGATTTTGTTTACCCACATTAATTTGAGTAATTCATTGGATGTTGTAATTGTTGGGTGGGGCCTATTATATCCCTTCAATGCATTAGGACATCTAATGAGACAAACTACAATCTTGGCATATGGCCTTAACAAAATGATTATTTATGGTCTTAGAAAAAGGAATTGATGGTATGGTTATGATGTCCGACATTATTAATTCCATCTTTATTAGAATATTATTGCGAGTCATGTGGTTATTCTACTAGTATAATACCTATGGTATTGTTTTACTATGGTATTATCTATTCATATCTTATTCGAGCCATAATGTGTTCATTTTTGTTATTAAAGGCATCTGTCTTTAGTTATTCAACATGAAAAATAGTAATTTTTTTGATATATTCCACTTTATTTCTTACCCTTACTGAAAATTTGATCTCACCCCTTTGTTATGTTTCATTTTCTCAAGATTTGAATATTTTTATTATTAATAACATCCATAAATAACCTTGTAGTTAGGGATGTTGTCGAAGGAATTTATATTTTGTTTTTTGTTTCAAGTTATAATGTTGAACTAATGTACGTATCTTTTCCCAAATGTTACTAAAATACTTAATACTCCCGGACACAAATTCCTTATTTATATGCTTATGTAATATAATAAGGCATCGACTCTCGGAAACTGGGGTCAGGTAGATACAATTGGTATCAAAGGAAGTATAATTGAAAACATTGAAATTAGATTTAGATAACGTAGATTGGGGAATAAAACCCTTCGACGGTCTATGAGGATATAAAATACAAGAACATCATGGAATTTTTGGTATGAAATATATTATGTGAATGTTTTTAGAAAATACAATCCTATCAGGATACTACAAGTCGATGTCGTTTTGGCACATATGTACCTAGGAGTGAAAAGTCCAGCAAGGAGTTTTGAGCTCAACTTGAGGTATCCTAGTACACAAAAATAGGCCTTACAACACACCTAGTTTGAAACTATTTGGGGATATGCTTAGGATAATTCACATTTTCAATATAAGCCATTATGAAGGATTAAAATGTAAATTTTTTCTTAATGAAACTAGGTTTGTGATTATGAGATTAGATATGTATATAATTTCAATTTATCCTATGTATTTTTCAATGATGAGATTATATAATATGATTCATAACTTAATCTAGTTTATTCTATTATTTAAAAATGGAACCTCATGGATGAAATGGAAACATCATGAACAACATTATCCTACATAAAAATTTCCCCCTGATGTAAGATAATGAAGTTTGATCTGGAGCTATGACTATAGATCAATAACTTATAACTATACTGGGACAATTGAAATAGGTTATGAACAATATAGTTATTTATATGGAGCATCTGGACCATAATGTGGAGGAGCTATATTTGATCACTTTATGTTACAACATCCACCATTATTCAATGGGACTACAATCCCATTTGTAGCTGAGTAGTGGGTAAGTTCCCTAGATTAGAAATTTCACTCATTGGGATGTAACAAAAGAGAGAAGGTTTTCATGGATTTTTTTCAACTATCAGGAAGCTCATTTTAGTAGTGGTTATTTATCCAAAATACAAATGAGGATCAATAAATATAAGGGAAGGAATTGAGGGATTTTTGAGAATCTTTAAAGAAAAATATTTTCCCCATGAACAACAAGCTAATATAGAAAGGTAATTCCTAAATCTGTTGTAGAAGGAGGATAAAAATGTTGAGAGTTCGAAGCCAACATCACAAGGTTATCAAGACATTATATAGACTACATACATAATCTAAGGTTCATGATTTATTGATTCATTAATGGATTAAAACCATTACATCAAAGGGCACTTGTCTCACAATGTTTCTCATCATATAAAGATATATTCTCTAGTGCTATGAAGATTGAAAAAGGAATTATATATGTCATATTATTTTAATGGAAGACAAGGGAGGATTTGGGCTTCCAAAAAATCTAGAAAAGGATATATATAATTGGGGACGATGGGAAGAGTTAACCATCCATCCTACAGTAATTGAAGGAAATGACACCCTGTAACATGGTTAATGGTAATTGGATTCTGTTACAAGGGTGAAGAAAAATTTCACCAATCTTATGAATTTAAGGGGATGAAATGAGATTCCAATATTCAATTCTAAAATTTATGAGAGATGGGAAATTAGGATCTCAAATGTCCTAAGTGTTAGGGAAACATTTCCTAAATAGGGCCTAGGGAGCTAGACCAAGCTTATGTGGTCAAAAATGTGAAGGATTGAGTTCCTAATGATTTGGTTGCAGGTCCATTAATGATTTTCTTGAATATAGACAATGATTTATCGGAGTCGGGATCATCACATTCTTTCAAATCATCACAGTATTCGAAGAAAATTATATATTTCTAATTTGACTTAATAAGGGAGTTGTCAGTAAAAATTCGTAAGGGAAGTACCATTAGAAAAAAGTTGTGTCAGTCAGTCCTCATTATGGAATATAAACATGTTTATCAATAGAATTTATTTTCAAACCCATGATTGAATTTGATATAATACTCAGTATGTATCAGATTTAGAACTATGATGCAAATATTTATTATAAAAATAATGAGGATTCAATTTTATATGATGATGTAGACTCCATTATCTTTATGGAAGAAAAAACACCATTTTATTATCATCATGATCTATCCCTAGCAGTGCTAATTAATTCAATTAATGGGGAGGATGGTAATAACAAAACAATGAGTGAGGGAATGAATGTTCAATTATAGGATGTACCAATTGGGAAATAATAATTTAATGTGTTTCCAGAGGACATACATAGACACCCTCTAGAGATAGAAATTGATATTTCCATTGACATTATTCGTGATTCAAGTCCCATATCAAAAACCCCTTATAGAATGTCCACTGTATAATTAGTAGAACTGAAGAAAAAACTATGGGAATTTAGTAATAAAGGATTTATTCACCCTAGTGATTTCCCAAGGGGAGACCATGTTCCATTCATTATGAATAAAGATATATCTACGAGGATTTTCATTGACTATAGGGAGATCAACTCTAATACAATAATGAAAATGTATACTCTTTCCCACATTGTTGGTTTATTTGATCAACTTCATAGTACTTTATATTATTCAATGACTGAACTTTGATATGGATATCATATATTTCTTGTAAAGAAGAAAGATATTCATATGTAATTATTTTAAACCATGTATGGGCATTATGAGTTTAAATTAATTCCATTTGTACTGACTAATCTACCATCTATATTCATGGATCTGTTGAAGAGTGTTTTCAAGGAATATCGTGATGTCTTTCTGGTAGAAAATTTTGATGATATCTTGGTATACTCCAAAATCTATGAAGATCATTCAAATAACTTACACTCTATTCTAAATGCTTTGACTAAAAATTTATTTTTTTATTATCAAAACACTTTTGAGGAAGAAATTGAGAACCCAAAAAAATAGTATGAACAAGCTCCAAAAACCATAGGCAGAAAAGGAAAACCAAAGAAAACCAGCAGACCTACCCTACCCCAGCAAATGTTCCTACAATCAATCCTTCAACTACGCATGCCCCTTTATCATGTAGTCCTGTGAAGAAGTGCATGGGAATGGTACCGAAGGAATATCTATACCGTATCAAGCATCCCAATAAAAAATACCTACATCAATGAAGACTTCGTGATCTGGTCCCCCTCAAGCACAGGTCTATGTAGAATGCTAGAAAAGACACCCAAGATCAAAATATAACAAACAACCAGAACACCCAAGGGCTGCACATATAACAACACTCTCTAAATTCCTTGCCAAAACCACTACCATAACCAAGATCATTAGTGGGGAACATTACATTACCTAAATACCTCTCCCTGAAATGTTCCCAGGATAAGGATTTAATAATAAAATCCGCCACCTCAAGAATCCTCTTCTCTAATGTAGAAGAAAGTTGGTCCCACATCTGAATATACTCCCAAAAGCTGATCATCCCTCTGTTGAAACCCACTACAAGAATGGTGTCATGTCTATCAATCTATGTATATTTTTCTTCATTAAGAGACACCACTAGAAACCTCCCCATTATCTTGGTTGCCTCCTACTCAGATGCATTTATCATCAAGGTATGGTCTATCACTTCTTATTTAGAGAATAAAAGGTGATCCATGTCTTGATCACCCTGTTCCATGGGACATTGAGAGTACAAAGGCTCATTTTCCTTCAACATGACATTCATCTCCATTACAGATAGTGTCTCTAAATGAGGAGGTAACAAAGAGTAGTCTTTATTCCCCTACCTCATTCTGAAACCCTAATTTCTCCTTCTAGGAGAATCCTCATCTGCTAGTTGGCTATGTTCTCTCTCTTTGGAAACCATCACTCTGGTCCCATCTTCCATAGCTGGGGTAATGAAATTAGAATTCACATCAGCCGCTGAGAGGCCTTCAAACCTATTGCATAATGAAACTGAAGTCTGAATCAGGATCAGACCCCCTCCTCCATCACTATTTTAAAATAGATTCCAGTCCTATCTTCATTTTCTCCCAAAATATTATTATACATACTCAAATCAGTCACCCCATCCTGTGACGTCATGCCATGATTCTCAGCCTAGTTGGGCTATATGAAGCCACAACCCATGAACTATGGTTTCTTGCAAAAATTATCTAAAACCACACCCTGAGTAGCACAAGTAGAGTGCACCCTAGGACACTATTCATTTATAATATAGTAGGAGTCACCTAAAAGTCATGACTGGTCATGCCTGGCCACTGCATTACCATTAGGACACGTGATAGGTATTTTTCCACCAATGAGGACACCGATCAATCTACTAAAAACATCTTGTACTTTAGGATTAGTAGGACAGACCGACGGTTTCTCCTGCCACTCCTGGTTGAAACCAGAAGAGTTCAAAAGACCCGTGCCAACTCCATTTATGGCAGCCCATGTGTCGTCTTTGTCGAGACCATAAATATGGGTGACCGTAGTAGCGCTTGATAGACCACTACCCTCATATGGTCTACTGCATATTACCCCGGTTGTTCCCTCTTCCAGCACACCCTCTACCACGCAGTTATCAGGTCTGTCATGATTTATAATGAAAAAATCCTTCTAAAATATAGTATTCCTATACCCCACCTTTAACTCTCCATTGAATGACCCAACCGTTTGCAAACATGGCAATTATGGAACCACAACTCATAGACAATAGGCAGCTAAAATCAGAATTCTTCTCTTACAGTAATGCAGATGAAGTCTAATGGTACCCTCGAAGTGTGAATTGTGCTTTAGTAGGATTCATATAATGGAAACATTATCTTTAAGGGGGAATATCAGTTCACTTTTTGAAGAAATAATTTTTTAAATAATGGTATACACCAACGAATATTAAAAAGTTACATAGTTTTATTGGTTTAGTAGGTCATTATAGGCGTTTTGTTAAGAACTTCTCCCATTTAGTCTACCTAATGAACAAGCATACATGTAAATGGCTTAATATCATATGGAAAAACGAATATTAGGATTGTTTCAATGAATTGATGTGGATATTATTGAATGATCCTATCCAAACACTACTATCAGAGAATGATGGGTTTTGTAACAACCCACGATTTTATAAGATATATTCGTTTTAATTTGTTTCATATCATCTCTTGTATGATACACCAAGATTATCTTGTGCTATACGCAACACCGTATTAGATTGTAGAATACACAACACTATTTTTAGATTGTGTTACACACAATTTCATGTTCGTTTGATAATAGTCATTCTACTCAACATTGAGTATATATATATATATATATTCAATGTATAAATGAAAAATGGTTGGATTTTGTTATAAAAAAACAACAAAGGAGTCTTGCACAACACGCAACCCTGAATTTTCTTTCATTACAAGCAATCACGACCTTCCTCAATAGCGTGTGTTGTACGCAATACAAGGTTTTACTAAACAATGATATATTATTAAAATATTATTTGAACTAGCCATTATGAATAGTAATACCCACTTTTTGAAAATTTTTGAATTTTATTTTTCAAAATGGACTTCATTTTTGGATTCGGAATATCAAAATTTTCCAAGGGTGAAATTTTAGTATTTTTCAGAAAACTATCAATTTTTGATGAATAGTGAAAACATTGGGTTACTATTTAAAAACCGAATTTTATTTAAATAATTATTTATTTAATTTAATTTAATTTTAGGTAAAAATTGATACATAATACCTATATAAGTTCAATGTAATTCATTAGAGTCATTTTATAATAATTTTAGATATATAAAAATTATATTGAAACTTTTCACCGTCTTTTACCCACCTCCTAGGAGAATTTGAAAATTTACATAAAACATAATTTTACCACTTCTGTGAATGGAATTTCGAAAATCCATGAGACACAGTTGATGTTATTAAGTAAAATTTTGTTCAATGAGATGAAAATAATTTTTTGTGAATAGTATCTTTTTACTTTTTTTTACTTGAGTTAAAAGTAAATAGGGTAATTAAGGGTAAACATGATATTATTATTTTACTAAAACATGTCCTAATTCTATTGTATAAGTTTAATTCTACCAAAAACTACTTTAGGAATAAAATATTATCATTTAGTCCCACATGGATTAGATTAGGACATTTATTATTAATTTATTTAATGAAGGGTTAAAATAGTTAAAATCATATTTTAATAACTAAATCATTTTTAATATAGTGTTATACATAAGATAAATTCGACTATAAATATTCATTAGAAAGATAAAAATATTTCTTATATAATTATATTTTATTTGTAATTTTTAGACAATAAAGATTTTAATTTATTTATGACATAAGGATGATGCGGTAATTATCTGATTAATGAAATATTGACATAATTAATTTTATAAATACCCAAATATATATAATTTGAGAATTTTAATGAATTAAACTAATTTTATAGGTTAATATGACATGTTATTATTGATTTTGTTAACTTTTTTCTATCTAATATTTCTTTATGATTTTCACAAAAATAAATTACCAAATAGTGTCAAAATTGACATAAAATAGTTTTTAAAACAAATATTATATTATTAATTGTTATTTTATTCCTAAAAATATAAGGTTCGGCCAAATGACTTAGATAAGGTTACATATATTAATAATAAACAACTTGGGGATCTTTTGACTTTTTTTGGTATGTTTATTAACCTTATAGTGTAAGAAAACAAGAAGACATGGTAAAAGGTAAATTATATAACTTAAAGATAAATCTAAATGATAAGGTTATAATAGATACCTAATCTTGTCTAAATTATATTCGATGAGAGGATGTCGACCCATCCCCACCTTAGATTCAAAATAAATCAATTGGGGGATATTTAAAACCGAATATGACTTTATAATAAAATAATATTTTTTGTTTTTCCAAAGGTGCCCCTCTCATTCCTTCTAAAAGGGCACCTTCTCCCTCTCTTCCTCACACCACCTTGAGCCTTCACGCTCGGCCACGCCCTACCAAATTCTCTTATCCACTTCCCTAGAAACATCCTAGAGGTCCTGGTCATCTTCAAAGACCAATTTTAATTCCCTAAGAGGAGGTCTCAAAGAGGCCCTTCAAAGAATTGGTAATGTCCATTACCGATTCTTTCAACATTATTTCTTCTTCCACTTCCTCTACTTTAGTTTTTTAATTATGAAGTAATGACATAAGTATCACTAATATACTAATATGTTAATATAATTGTGAAACAACCCCATTTCACATTCTATCTGTCCTACGAAAAATGAAATCACTGCGCATGCGTACGTATTGAATACCGTCTCCAAGCCGTGGTATAATCTGTTTTTCCAACACCACCTTACTTGGATGGGTATAATGGTCTAAAGAATAACAATACATAGTTATTATAAAGTCAAAATTATTATTATATATTGTATAATACACTCCAATTCAATTCAATAATTATGGAAATGATATCATCGCTGATGCGTACGTACGGACTACAATCTCCACGACGCGATGAGATTCATTCTCCATGTTAACCATTAAAGAATGATTATAAAGTATATATAAGAAATAATAATGAAATATATGACATTATAAAGCTACTGTACTTATGTATATATATATATGTATTTCATCTAATTAATTCCATTCAACTCAATAAGGAAACGAAAATAGTGTTCATGCGTACGTACTGCCTACCATCTCCAGGAACGGTGTATTTCTTTCAATTTATCGATCTAGTATATATATGTATATTCTGAAAATATATTATATATAAATCATGTTTTATATTCTGGAATTATGTAATAATTATCTAAGTAATCATATGAACAATTAAATGTCAAATCACGGACAATAAATGAAAATATTTTACCCAAAACGATACATTAACATGAATTTACAAAACAATGAGTAATATAAAGTCATATATGAACCATATATGATATCATAAAAATGAAGATGATTATTTAATAATTCAATGAAATTATTTAAATCATTATACAGGAGTTTCGGATATGTACAAATCATATCGGACCTAAGGTATGGGATAATTATTCCAATTTCATTCTTATCTGAGATTGTTTACTCGTTTGTATTTACTGGGGGTTATGTTTATTATCCATGTCCATATACTCTCAAAATGTTTTTGTAAAATGTTTAATTTACTTCCATGTATTTTTAATACATTTTAAACCTTTTTCTTAATTTTACCACATCATATGGAAGGAATATTTATTTTGTTTACCATACGAGGTACTTTTTGACTTTTTCGACAAAAGTACGAGGAAATTGTTATTTTTTTACTTATACGGAGTGAACAGATTTTTATGGTTTGATAAAGGCTTATTTTCATGAAGAATCCCCCAAAATATTTCATGACTATTTTCAAAAAAATCAATTTCTTTTAAAATTCCATGACGTTTTGTGAAAAGAAATTGATTTTTAAGAAGAAAATATATTTTCCTCAAGAATTTATTTCAAGTGTTTTATCAAAACCATTTTTCCATCTAAGATGAAATTATTTTATATGTGTATGTTTCTAGTATAATTCCTCTCTGATTTACATTTTTTCACTTTTCTTATTATGAAATAATATCCATTTATTTTATTTGGATTATGTGATGATGGGATGATGTTTTTGAAACCCATTTCATTCATTGGGTTATTATGAATGATGTATGTTTATTTTGTGGCACAAGTATGAATGATTTAATTATGAGATGGGTGGGACCCATATCTCCCTACAATGCATTGGGTAAAGATTTATATCTCCTGAGATATTCATGGATGGAATGACAAGTTAAAAAAGTTTAGTAATACAGGACTGGAACGAGGAGTGAACTCGATTCAGAAAGGGACTTTGTCCACTAATATGGTCATGGAAGCAATGCCTTGGCTAATATGGAAATAATATCATGTGCTTATTGGTTTCCACAATTAAAAGTTTTATTCCCATTCTATTTTATCATGATTTATGTTCCATTACGATCTATGCCTTATGTATTCCCATGTTTTATCTCATTGCTCAATATTTTCATGTTTAAATATTATGGTCAGGTTTTTAAGTTTAAATGTATATGGTTTGATTTATTTCATCCATCTTTACCCTTACTGAGCATTTGAGCTCACCCTTTATATGTTTTCTTTTCCCTATGATTTAAAGAAAGGTTTTAGTTAAGAAAACCAAAAGGTGAAGATCTTTATGGGAGATGTTGAAGATCTTTCACCACGATTAGAAGATTACATTCTAAGTCTCCAAATACACTAAACTGTTACGGTCCTTGTGTGTCTGTTTTTGTTATGTGTTAAGTATTCCGAAAAAGTAATGTAATGTCCATGTACGTCATGCTTCTTGTATCTACAGTTGGTATCATAGGCAAAGGAGGTAGGAATGAATCCAATCCTTATGAACACTCACATGTGAGGGTTGGACGAAGCATAGCTCTATGCCCAAGGGCATCATGAGGAAATGGATGCCACTGGGGATGGTGGTGTGTCCCGCCTAGGGGGTGTAGCCACCCATGGTGTGCCCTGATAAGTATCAATTATTGTCCATTGGAAGTAATTCCAGACCACTACAGTTGGTATCAGAGGAAAGGTTTAGTAAACATTTTGAAACTAGGATGCGAAAACGTTAGTGAGATCCCTAGAGGAATTTCTAAGGTATGTCAAGGGATGTCCGTAAGGATAAGTTTACGTATATGATATAGTCCTAAAACTACAGAAACAATCATTGAATTTAACCTAAGATGATAGATATTTACGGTATTACCCCTTTACTATGTTGTTTTCCCTAGCATGATTTTTTCCTCTCACGCTATCCTCTTCGGGATTTAGAAAATGGCTTAAAACAGGAAAATTCATGATAATGGAGGATATAATAGACAATTGAATGATATTCTTCATGATCAACCAAATGAAACGGGATATGGAGGTCCAAACATCATTATTATGCCTAATCAGAAATCTCATAATATGATCAATAATCTCAACTTTGGTAAGTTTCCCGACTCAGATAATAAGAGAAAGATGGAGTTTCATGATGATCATAGAGGAAATAAAGTTCAATTTCACTCATATAAATCATGTGGGAAGAGGCATCAGGGAGATTGTTTCAAAGAAACTGGAAGATTCTTTGGGTGTGGAAAAGGACACAAAGCCATTCAGTGCAAAAGAAAAGGTACAGTTAACACCATGGACAAGGATAATGGTATTACTACGACATCAATAATGATTAGATGTTTTATTTGTGTAATGTATGGGCATTATGAAAATCAATTCCCTAAGGAAAAATCAAATGAAGAGAATCAGCATGGTCATATGGGTAGTATTTATGTGGATGATGATGAGGAGACTACAAATGATATATGAGCTAAAAGAAGTGTTGAAGCACAGTCAGTTGTTTAAGAAGGTACTGGAATGATTGTATGTTTATCAAGAGTTATGTTGTATAGTTAATGGTACTATGGAATAAAGAATCATATAAGGATTGTTACACTATTGTTTTTCCTAAAGTATTTGAAAGTATATTTTGAATGGTACCCGTAACCATGTAAGGTTATTTAGATATTTTTGGAAAGTAGATGATATGCGCATAATGAAGGGATAAGAAGATAATGAGATGTTTGATTGTATTCATGAGCTCATGATTGATATAAGGACTAGGTGATATCATGTTTTGAGTATATAGAATTTTGAGGATTTTGGTATATGTAAGGTGTTAACTTTTAACTGCATTCATGTTTTCACTAAGGTTTAATGGGTATTCATTCTTCAAGAAAATACATGATTAAGGTATTCACATGTTTGTAATTTGACCCAGAAGATATATTTTATGATATATGGGGAATAAATGATGGCATTCACATGATTGTTATGTGATATTTCAAGTAATCAATTTCTTTATACTATGAGCTTAGACCAAAGTATTTAAGATATGCCTAAAGATTGGAATGGATTATGTTGGACATAAGTTAGTATTGTTTGAGGATATAATTTTTTTCGATATTATTGATGGGATGTTATGGTAATGTAGTGTTAGAAAAAGGAAAACATGCAGGACGAGCGACAAGCCATCGTGTCAGACAAGGCTGTGGGAATCGAACCCAAAACAGATGTGCGACTAGCCTTTATCGCCTACCACTGGCCTACAAGAAGTCCCTGGTTAGAATAAACTAGTTTTATTTCATTACGTGCTATTATAGATGAAGTATAAGTCCATTTTTAGAACGATATACAATAGATGGACTTATGTATATAACTATTGCTAATCTTTTGATTAGGACAGATGGAATGACCCATCATTCTCTCACATGATCTGCTAACACTTCAGAAATGACAAATTCAACATCATTTTTTCAAGAGATGAAGTGGAAATTGTTCAAGGCACGAAAAATGGTGAGATTATATCAAAATAAAGTAAGTATTTCTTCTAATTAAAATTCATAGAGAAATGATCATGAAAACAAAAAATGTCGTCCTAGTTCCCATATATCTGATTAATCAGATGCTACCTTAGATCATCACAAATTTATGGCTTTGTGATTGTTGGTGTTTTCATAGCCATGTTCTCTACCACTCTCCATCAGAACATGATGGTAAGATTTCTCTTCCATATCCATATTTTCAACTATGTTCTCTTACGTGGAAGGCCAGTGATGAGTTAATTTCTATAACTGTTATGTTTCATACTTTAGTTATTAAAGTTACGTTTTGGTATTTCATTTTACGATTTGGGTTTCTATGAATATTAAATTATTTATAACCCCAACGAATTTCGAGGGAAAAATTCATTTTAAGGGGGGTAGAATGTAACAACCCAAGATTTTATAAGATATATTCGTTTTAATTTCTTTCATATCATCTGTTGTATGATACATCAAGATTATCTTGTCCTATACGCAACACTGTATTAGCTTGCAGTATACGCAACACTATTATTAGATTGTGTTACACACAATTTCATGTTCATTTGATAATAGTCATTCTACGCAAAATTGAGTGTATATATATATATTCAACGTATAAATGAAAAATGGTTGGATTATGTAATAATGAAACAACAATGGAGTCTTTCATAACACGCAACCATGACATGTATTTCATTACACACAATCACGACCTTCCTCGATAGCATGTGCTTTACACAACACCGGGTTTTACTAAACAAGATATATTATTAAAATATTATTAGAACTAGCCGTTATGAATAGTAATACCCACTTTTTGAAATATTTTAAATTTTATTTTTCAAAATGGAATTCATTTTTTCATTTGGAATATCGAAATTATCCTAGGGTGAAATTTTGGTATTTTTCCGAAAACTTTCAATTTTTTATAAATAGTGAAAACACTGGGTTACAATTTAAAAACTGACTTTTTATTTAAATAATTATTTATTTTATTTAATTTCATTTTAGGAAAAAATTTATACATAATAACTATATATGTTATATGTAATTCATTGGAGTCATTTTATAATAATTTTAGATATATAAAAATTTTATTGAAACTTTTCACCGTCTTCTACCCACCACCTAGGAGAATTTTCAAATTTACATAAATCATAATTTTACCACTTCTGTGAATGGAATTTCAAAAATTATAGAGACACGGTTGATGTTAGTTTGTAAAATTTGGTTCAATGAGATGAAAATATTTTTGGGTGAATAGTAATTTTTTACTTTTTTACCACAGTTAAAAGTAAATAGGGTAATTAAGGGTAAAAATGATATTATTATTACCCTAAAACATTTCCTAATTCTATTGGATAAGTTTAATTCGACCAAAAACAACCTTAGGAATAATATATGACCGTTTAGGCCCACATGGATTAGATTAGGACATTTATTATTAATTTTTTTAAAGAAGGGTTAAAATAGATAAAATCATTGTTTAATAACTAAATATTTTTTAATATAGGGTCATACGTAATATAAATTCGACAAAAAATATTAATTAAAAAGATAAAAATATTTCTTACATAATGATATTTTATTTATTATTTTTAGACATTAAATAATTTAATTTATTTATGACACAATGATGTTGCAATAATTATCTTATTAATGAAATATTGACATAATTGATGTTATAAATACCCAAATAAATTTAATTTGAAACTTTTTATGAATTAAACTAATTTTAAAGGTCAATATGACATGTTAGTATTGATTTTATTAAATTTTTTAGAACTAATATTTCTGTTATGATTTTCACTAAAATCAATTACCAAATAGTGTTAAAATTCACATCAAAAAGTTTTTATAACAAATATTATATTATTAATTGTTATTTTATTTCTAAAAATCTAAGGTTCTGAAAATTGACTTTGATAATGTTATATATATTAATTATAAACAACTTGGGGATCTTTTGGCTTGTTATAGTATGTTTATTAACCATATAATGTAAAAAAACAAGAAGACACGGTAAAAGACAAATTATCTAACATAATGTTAAATAGAAATGATAAGGTTAAAATAGATACTTAAACTTGTCTAAATTATATTGGATGAGATTATTTCGAACCATAACCACTTTATCTTCTAAACAAATCAATTTTGAGCTATTAAAAACTGATTATGACTTTATAATAAAATAATATTTATAGTATTTCCAATGGTGCCCCTCTCCTCCACTATAAAAGGGCACCTCCTCCCTCTCTTCCTCACACAACATTGAGCCTTCAAGCTCAGCCAAACCCTTCCAAATTATCATATACACTTACCTATAAACATCCTATATGTAATTTTCTTCTTCAAAGACCCATTTTAATGCCCTAAGAGGAGGTCTCAAAGAGGAGCTTCAAAGAAGAGGTAATGTCTGTTACCGATTCATTCAACATTATTTCTTCTTCCACATCCTCTTCTTTAGTTGTTTCATTATGATGTAGTAACATCAGTATAACTAATATATTTATATGTTATTATATGTATTAAAAACCCCATTTCACCTTCTATCCATCCTACGTAAAACGAAATCACCGTGCGTGCGTACGTACAGAATACCGTCTCCATGCCGTGGTGTAATATGTTTTTCCAACACCACCTTACTTGGATGGGTATAATGGTGTAAAGAATAACTATAAATAGTTATTATAAAATCATAATGATTATGATATATTTTATCATCCACTCCAAATCCATTCAATAATTATGGAAATGATATCATCGCTCGTGCGTACGTACGGACAACCGTCTCCACGACGCGATGAGATTCATTCTCCATGTTAACCATTAAAGAATTATTATAAAGTATATATAAGAAATAATAATTAAATTTATGAAATTATAAATCAACTGGATTTATGTATATATATATTTATGGAATCTACTTAATTCCATTCAACTCTATAAGGAAACGAAAATAGTGTTCATGCATACGTACAGCCTACCGTCTCCATGAACAGTTTATTTATTTCAATTTATCGATCTATTATAAATATGTATATTATAGATAAATATTATATATAAATCATTTTTTATATTCTGGAATTACGAAATCATGATCTAAGTAATCATATGAATAATTACATGTCAAATCAAGGACCATAAATAAAACGATATTACCCAAAACGCTACATTAACATGAATTTACAAAAGAACGGGTAATATAAAGTCATAAATGAAACATATATGATATCATAACAATGAAGATGATTATGTAATAATTCAATGACATTATTTCAATCATTATAGAGTAGGTTTGGATACATACGAAGCATATCAGACCAAAGGTAAGGGATAATTATTCCAATCTCATTCTTATCTGAGATTGTTTACTCGTAAGTATTTACTGGGGGTTATGTTTATTATCCATGTCCATATGCTCTAAAAAAGTTTTCATAAAATTTTTACTTCACTTACATGTATGTTTAAGAAATTTTTACCCTTTTCTTACTTTTACCACATCGTATGGAAGGAATCATTCTTTTGTTTACCATATGAGGTACCTTTTGACTTTTCCGACCAAAGTACGAGGAAATTGTTTTTTTTTACTTATACGGCGTGAATGGATTTTTACGGTTTTATAAATACTTATTTTCATGAAGCTTCCTCCAAAATATTTAATGATTATTTTCAACAAAATATCTTTCTTTTAAAATTTCCTGACATTTTGTGAATAGAAATTGATTTTGAAGAAGAAACGATATTTTCCTCAAGAATTCATTTCAAGTGTTTTATCAAAACCATTTTTTCATCTAAGATGACATTATTTTATATGTTTATGTTTATATTATATTGTCTCTGTGATTTACATGGTTTCACTTTTCTTATTATGAAATAATATCCATTTATTTTATATGGATTATGTGATAATGGGATAATGTTATTGAAACCCATTTCCTTCGTTGGGTTATTATGAATGATGTATGTTTATTTTGTGGCACAAGTAAGAATGATTTTATTATGAGATGGGTGGGACCTATATCTCCCTTAAATTCATTGGGTAAGGATTTATATCTCATGAGATAGACATGGATGGAATGACAAGTTAAACCAGATCAGTAAAACAGGGCTGGAACGACGAGTGAACTCGATTTAGAAAGGGACTTTGCCTACTAAGATGGTCTTGGAAGAAATACCATGGATACTATGGAAATAATATCATGTGCTTAATTGATTCCACAATTACATGTTTTATTCCCATGATATTTTATCATGATTGATTTTCCATTATGATCTATGACTTATGTACTCCCATGTTTTATCTCATTGCTCATGATTTTCATGTTTAAACATTATGGTCATGTTTTTAAGTTCAAATGTATATGGTTTGTTTTATTTAATCCATGCTTACCCTTAATGATCATTTTATCACACCCTTTATATGTTTTCATTTCCCCAGGATTTAAATAATGGTTTTAGGTAAGAAAATGAAGAGGGGAAGATCTTTATAGGAGATGTTGAATATCTTTCACCACGATTAGAAGATTACGTTCTGAGTTTCCAAAGACACTAAACTATTGTGCTCCTTGTGTGTCTGTTTTTGTTATGTATTAATTATTCTGCAAAAGTAATGTAATGTACATGTACGTCAATCTTCAGGTCTCTACAGGTTTGTGATAAATAGTGATGCCTTAGTGAAAGGATTTGGTTGTGTCCTTATGTAGAATTATAGTGTTATTTCTTACATCTCATTAAAGTTAAAAATTATTGAGCAAAACTATCCTACTCATGATTTTGATTAATATACTGTGATGTTTTCTCTAAAATATAAATACATTATATATATAGTGATTAATATATGATATATAAAGATCACAAGAGCCTAAAGTATATCTTCTCATAGATTGAAATCAAAATGACACCAAGAAATAGATCAAACTACTCATGGATTATGATTGTACCATCCACTACCACCAAGGAAATGAAAATAAGAAAGATGATGCATTGAGCTATAAGGATCATGGAGATATCAAAAAAATGAGTATTTATAAGGATCATATTTACATGGATCTAGTGATGATGGATATGTGATTAATAATTAATGGTGAACCATCAAAACGTTTTCAAAATATTTTACCAACCGTATTTATTGAAATGAATTAAATTTTCATAGTCTAATGAATAGAATATTCAAAAGAATATTAATGATAAGGAATATTAGATGTTGGATGACTTCATGTGTGAATATGGAATTTGGGAATTTTTGTAAGAGGCTATGTGTTCCCTCTCTACCCGTACAAAAAATGGAGTTATAGGACGATGCTCATAGATCAAATTTCTCTATACACCATGCTAGCACTAAAATGTATAGAGATTTGAATGATAATTTTTGATGTGATTACACAAATAAGGAAATTGATAGTTATGTATTTATATGTTTACTATATCAACATATGAAAGCCAAGAAACAACATTATAGAAATGTATTGCAACCACTCCGTATTCTTTAATAGAAATGGGATGACATCACCTTGGTTTTTTTTCACTAGATTTCCCAAAACTATAATAATGAATGATGGAATATGGGTAATTGTGGATTGAATTATGAAATCTTCACATTTTCTCGCTATAAGGGATGATTTTCCACAGGAGAGTCTTGCACGACTCCGTATTAATGAAGTTGTAAGGATTCATGGAGAACCTCTTTCAATATTTTTTGATACAAATCCTCAATGTGTATAAAAAAATGGTAGTGTATTTACAATGCAATGTATACTAATCTTCATTTGAGTACTGGTTATCATCCTCAAGAATATAAGAATCAGAAAGGAATATACAAACCATAGAGGACATGCTAAGTTCATGTTCACATGACCGTCAACGTTTTTGGGATCAATATTTACCTTTAATGGAGTTTTCCATCATATATAGTATCCATTATTGTTTTGAAATGGCACCATATAACAAATTGTATGGAAAGAGATTTCATACAACAACATGTTGGCATGATTTTGGAGAAAGGTAGATTTTGGCCTCATCGATTGCAGTGGAAACAATATTTATGTTTTTTACTATTCAAGGCCATATCAAAGCAGAAAAAAGTAGAAAAAAATGCTGATAATCGAAGGATGGATTTAGAATTTTAGGTGGGCGGTCATGTTTTATTAATGGAATCTCCATGTAAGGGTGTTATATGATTTTGAAATAAATAGAAACTGATCCCTTGTTATATAAGACGTTTTGATATTCTGTAGATAATTGGAGTTGTTTCATATCATTTTACTATGACACCAATCCTAGTACACAATGTGTTCAATGTATCATTGTTGAGAATATAAATACTATTCCAAATTCATGTCCTCGTCTGGTAAAGATAATTTATAAAAATCATAAAATCAAAGAGGAAACATGGGATCTTGAAGAGCTTATGATGAAGAACTATTGATATCTTTGTGTGTGGTAACATTCTGGTAATTTCGAGGAAGAAATTTTAGTTAGGAGGGGATAATATATTACACTATGTTTATGAATATAAATTTAATATTGAATGCATTAAAACTAAATATCTCTTCAAAAAACCACACTGTTATAACAAAGCCAATCATAATTTTTCCTCCTCTGTGATTTGAGTTTTAAAAAACTTACATACATAGTTTCATTCAGTAAAATATTTAGAGTCTTATAAAACAAGCATAATTTTTAATGAATTGTAGAATACCCTTATGAATAGTAATATGATTTGTAAGATGAGCCTTATTAATTGTAAGTAAATTATTATTTTATTTTATATCATAATAATATAATGAGGTCTTGAATAATTTTTCTAGGTGATATAAAAAAATACCGATTTAAAATTTCAATTTTTTTAAATTTATGATTTTATATGAAAATTATATTAATATTATTTAAAAAATTACTTAAAAAATATGGAGTTCATTTTTTAATTCTAAAAGTCAGAAAAATAGTTCGGGTGAATTTGTGGGATTTTACTGAAATACTCGAATTGTTGATGAATAGTAAAATATGTTAATTTGTCATATATATACATTATCAGTTAAATTCACTATTGTTAGAATCATGGATGATGTAATAACACTTGGTTCAAATTAAAATTCACATATTTTTATTCTTGGCCATAAGAATCAATATCATTGGTGGTCTTTGGAAAAATAAAAAAATAATGAGTAAAATAATGGGAAACCCTCCTACCCTCCACTATAACCCCCCCGCCCCCACTCACTCCCTCATATCTGAATTACTTTAATACATGAAGCTCTTTAATGTTATAGCCAAATAACATTCCCAAGTCACTCACCATGTACAGGAGATTTTGGTCTCACAAAATGACCAAAATCCCTTTTCATAAAGTGATTTTCAAGGAGGTGGAATCAAGAGTTAAATTCACATTCATTTTCATTCATATTCATTTCATGTTCCTTTTTATTGTTAACCTATACTAACCTCATTTTTCTAAAAGGGCATGATAAATATAGAATCATCTATATAGTAGGATTATATCATGTTAATATATGAACCATCATTAATATCCTTACTCACTCCATTATCATGTAAATGAAATCATCATCTGTGAGGTACCAATTTACAACCTTTGTGGACAATGAATTTTAGTTCTTCAATTTCCCCTTAAATACTAGACATAAACTCATTTTTCTAGTTTGGAAAGGATATAATAATTTTATTGCAACCTATATAATATTCAATTACTAGTATATGTACATAATATTAAATCATCTAACCAAACTAGTTCTTAATAATAAAAATACCGCTAATATAATCTATCTGATTGTCATAAAAATTTCATCTAATGTTTAATACTCATAATTAATAAAAAATTGATCTAAATGACCCTTAACACCTATCTATGTTCATAAATAATATTTAAATTCACATATAGTGATTTATATCCATTCGATATAATCTAAATAACATAAAAACAAGTGAAATGATTATGAAAATAAAGAAAACAAAAACTCTAGAATTACAGAAATAAATATAATTATTTTTAAATAAGGACATAAAGGATATAAAAATTTAAATATAAAATAAATACAAGTTTAATAAGTTATTAATTATGTTATTAATTAATCTAATTACATATTCATGTACCATATGGTCAAGAGAGGAACATTGGACTTCAGGTAATGGTTTTTCTACCTGAACATCCATTTCCATTTGTGTTTATTCTATTTTCTAGAAATATCAGTTAAATTTTATTCATTAATATTTTATCAAATAAATTTATATTATAGTTTTTTATTTATGATTTTTGAAAAGAATCATACATTCATTTTTTGTGAGTTATATGTTTTAAAATGATCATTCTAAAATCCTTGCCAATAAAAAATTTCATTTCAAGGGGTTATCTCAAATTATTACCTATTTTATGAGGGAATATATAAACAATTTTTGGAAACCATTATCTTTATAAAATCAATAATTATATTATGAATATACTATATTACTTCACATCTCGTTTAATAGAATTATTATTTTCCAAAATAACTCTTTTTCTTAAAATAAAAGAGTATTTATCTACAAAATCTCATGAAGATTTTATAAGAGTATCTTCATCTATTTAAACACACTTGTAGATTATTTTGTAACATTTGGATTAATACTTTTATCATATCATATACCATATATAATTTAATGGTGTATTATTTGTTTTACTGTGGGTGTCCTATCTTAAAACAATTCACAAATTTTCTCCGAATGGTTGGTGTTTATGCATAATTTTCAGGGAATGTTTTTTAAAATTCATATATTATTTTCAACACGAATTTATATATTGTTTATATTTATCACTACTAATATGAGGAATCAATTTTACATAATATTTATTTTTTGTGGCCCACTATACCCCCTGTACCTTGGTAGGTCTCATGAGACTAACTACAATCTTGGAATAAGGCCTTGAAAAATAATTATTTATGGTCATGGAATGAGGCCTTAACAATATGGTTATGATGTCCTCCATTATGAATTATATCATTATTAAAATTTTAATGTTGGTTTATGTTGTTATTCGACTAGTATAACACCAATTTTTATGTTTTTTAATGGAATTATTTATTCAGCTCTAATTCCTACCATAATGTGTTCATGTTTATTGTTAAAGGAATTTATTTTAGTTATTGAACATCCAAAATGTTTATGTTTATAATAAATTATGGTATATTTGTTACCATTACTGATTGTTTTATCTCACCTCATTCTTATGATTTAATTTCCCAGGAAATGATTATTTTTATTATGAATGTCATGTAGAAATAACAAAGGAGTTATGTATGTTGTCGAATGAAATTTTATGTTGTTTTTTATTTCGAGTTGTAATGATGAACTATTGTATGTATCTTGTTTCCAATGATACTAAACTAATAAATCCTTAATGAGTTATATTACTTGTTTATATTCCAACATAATTAAATAAGGAAGTACGTTCAGGCATTTGGGGTCAGGTCCTTACATGATCATTATAACAAGGAACAACAAGTTGAAATTCTTGATTGTACTAAGAATGTTCTACAAAATCAAACCAAGAAATTGTTAATGTTATGTTAAAACATAACCTATTATATGAATCTATTTTTTATCATGAGTATATTATGAATTACAAGTACCGTTATATTTTTTATTAAAAGGAATAATTTTGAGGGAGAAATTCATTATATGTTGGGTCGAATGTGACACCATGAATTTTTATTGATCATTTTTTTAATTGTATTAATTTTCATTGATATATTAAATTTCAATATTTCAAATAATATTTCCACAAGGCACCAAAAAATTAGAAGATACACACAACACCAAGTTTATGTACGTTATATGCGATAAGAATGTGGCGTGCATTTCATGCAATACTGAGTTTCTAGAAAACACAATTTTATTGTTATAAATATTAAAAATATATATTTAAAACCAATCTCTTAAAAAAAGAAATATGAATACTAATAACTAATTTTTAATGATTTTTACTATTATTTTTCTAAATAAAACATATTTATAATGAAGGATATATTTATTTTTAAATTCATTTATGTTTAAAAATAATATTTTCTCAAATATATATCTTTTCTAGTCTATTTATGATAAACAAAAAAAATACATTCGTTTAGATGTATAATTTTTCAAAATAAAATTTCATATTATATTTATAATGTTTTAATTATCTTTGTTTAAATTTTTATGTTTTTTATGAGAAGCTACATTTTTTGATGAATAGTGAAACACTAAATTTTAATTCAAAACAAGTTTTTCCTATAATTTTCTTACAAATATTGGTTATATTTTATACTGTTTTCAAATTTAATTTAGATAATATTTTTTCAATTAATAAATTTTTGGTCATTCAAACCAAATTCAGATTGAGAATTCATATAAAAACCTAACAATCTTTTGATCATTTTAACATTAAAACTTTCATTATCATCCTGTCTATGAGATTAATTTAAGATTAATTTCTATTTATTATTTGATTATATTTTTGAATAATGGATACCTAATTTTAGATAATAATTATTTAAAATTTAAAATAATTTCAGCTTATAATTTTTTTTCTAAATAATAAGAGAAATTCATTAAAATTATTTAGAATAACTAGAGTAAATTATGATTAATAATGGTATAAACATAAATATTAACGTCAAAACTAACCTAAAAACTTTTAAAAATCTATTTATTTCCATTAATTTCCCATTAAAATTATATTCTTTAGTTATTTTTTATATGACGTTTTTAGGTATAGACGTGGGTAAATGTAACTTGTTTTCAAAATTAAAAAGTGAGAACGTTTCCTTCACAAAAAAGTCCACCTACTCCCCCCCTTCCTAAAACATGTAAAATATCTTTGGATAATCAATAATATGCCAAATTAAAACCCCAAATACCCACTATTACTCCCTTAATCCTCGCATTGGTCATAAGCCCATCCAAGGATTCCCCTAGTTGAAAACCAAATGAGTTTCCCAAACAATAGGTAACAACCTCCCTCAAGCTCATTTCATTTAATTTTTTACCCAACTCCTTTAAAAAAATTAATAAATTTTCAAGAAAAGTTTTTTCCAAAATATATTTTAATGTATTTATATAAATTTTTAAACAAAAATATACACTCAATTCAATATAATTGTTATCAAATTACAATTTATGTGTATAGTAATCTACCACCTTAGGAAACGATGATTAATCATTCATCCATTACACATTTAATGGTTGAAAGTTTGAGGGAAAATTTGTTTATAATATATATATATATATGATATATATTATGTTATTAAGATTCTTAAATTCATTCATTACACATATCTCTATTCATTCCATTTTCTTTAAATACGATAATTTCGTTGGAGGAAGTGTGGACTAAAGCCTCTTCCATGTGTTATGATTCATTCACACCTTACATATAATGTATTAAGGATTGGTTTTTTGAAGTCATACAATATATAAGAAATATTAATTCTATTATAATATAGGTATATATATATATTTCGTTTACTTTTTTCTATCAATGTCACAATAAAACGGAAACAACGTTCATGTGTTTGTGTGGAATTCCGTCTCAATGAAAATTGTACTCCATTTCATAATTATATAATATATTTATTATAAGAATACACATAAAATGAATATAAATGATAATAATATAATTTTTGAAATGATTAAAATCATTATATATGTATAATGAATAAAGATATTACAAATTATGACACATGTGAAGAACAGAGAAGATATTGCACAAACATAAACTTTAACATAGAATTGTTAGAAATCTTATAATATAAAGTCATAATAAAAAAACATGATATATGAAATAATAATACTAAACTATGATATATTTATATTAAACATATATTTATTATAAATATTTTTTGAATGAGTATATCAGGAATCAAGAGACTAGGTAAATGAATTTCACCTAACTTTATATATATATGTGAGATCCAAGTTGTGTTCATCTGTATTTTATATTTAGTGGTGTCTATAATTAATATAAATGTATTATATTATTCTTATAAATACATTTACGGTTTTTAAGATATCCATTTTACCATCATTCGTTCATGATTTTTATGGTTTGAATGATATGAAATAGGTAAGATAGTTTTGTCTCAATTTTCCGTCTTTGAGAGTAATGTTCTTTGATGCACTAATTTTTTGAGGAGTATATAATATAATTATAAATTTAATATCATGAATATATTAATTATAATGAATGTTTATGATTCTGTAAATTTTATTTTATCGCATGGAGAATATGATCACAATGTTCCATGCGGTAAGTGATTATTGAAACAATCTCATCATTTATCAGGATTGATTATGGTTATGCTTCTATTGTTGAAATATTATGATAAATCCGCCAAGAACACTGATGATTTTACCTATACTATATTTATTAAAAGTATATTCACTTATTGGTACCATTTAGCAACTATTTAGTATATAAAATAATTAACTAACGTTTTTAAGAAAAGTCTGAATTTATTTCTCTCTTTGGTTAAAAATTTGTTATCTTTAAAAATAACAATTCTAAAAAAATAAAAAAATTATTTCATATTATATTTAAGATCATTTTCATGAAGAATTTATTTTATAAATGCTTTATTATTTTCATAGAAAATGGTATCCTAATATTTACAGTTTTTTGAAAGGTGTTTTTCATTACTAAAATTAAATTTTCTAAATGAAAAGATTTTATGGATATTTAAAAATACTCCCCTTCTATGATGACATATATTTTTTACACATGGATTTATTGAGAAATTAGTTTGTGTTTCAATTCATATTATTTCTATGAATGGTTTAATTTTTTATGGCGTTGTGTATATGAAACTCATTTCTCTTTCACGGATTATATTATTTTGAATTTGAGTTCATTTCATTGGACTTTTTCGATCGAATTATTATAAAACCTGCATAATTTCCCAATTGATTTGATATTATTCTATTTTTATAATAACCATTTTTCATTGTTTATGAAAATATTTTTTATTTATATTGTTGCATGTGTATGTATGATTTTATTATGAGAAGGGTGAGACCTATATCTCCTTCCAGTGCATTATATAAATATTTTTATCTAGTGTCCTAGAAAATTAGTGGTCTTGGGAGAGAGCCTTGACTACTAAAGTGTCTACTGGAGTGACCATGACTACAAAGATTATATGAGGAGTGAACTCATGCTACTAATTTTGATTTGGGAGTGAACACTTTTTGTGATGATGGAATGTGGAGTTAACCCATAGTGAAGTGCCGGTATCGACAATGATTCTTTAACTACAATGGTAACTATTTTATAGGATTACGTTTTCCAAAACAATTATTTTATTCATATTTTATGCTTTAATGTATTAGGTTTTTTTTTCTTTATGATGCATGGCTTATAAACTGGTTATCCTTATTAAATGATTCATGTGTATGATCATTGATATGAATTGTTTTAACCTATATTTTAATGATCATGTTCTCATACCCTTATCCTCATGATTATGGACACACATCCCCCTTGGTTACTCTAATTGAGAATTTATGCTCACCTTTGTTTATGTGTCCTTTCTCGGATTATGATGATATGTATTATGTTTGATATTTTTAAGAGGGGTTACATTCATGAAAAATCTAGTGGGAGTTAATATAGCTCCCATATTTACCAATGTTTATGTTTCCATTTTTCCAAAGGAACAAGGCCGGTATGGTCATTTGGTGTCTATTTTATAATGTTTTTTCTATTATTAAAGGGATATGTAATGTGAATTTTGGAAAAGTGAGCATCACATTAGCCCCACTCATAAAAGGACCCAGCCTCTTTGATGTTACTCCCAAGAAGAGTCCTCATTGGGTTTTCCAAAATATTCCTAAATCACATCCCAAATACCATAATATTATCCTAAAAAATTATAATTTCATAAATCCATTTTAAGAAACCTTTTAATGAAAACCAAAGGGGTATATCAGAATATGAGGTAATGTTCATAAATGAACATTTTTTTATTTCATCATCCACCCAATTCAATCCATATTATATATTGTTTAATAAAAGACACAATTATCTTACATATTGTGTGATTTTTGTTATGGGCTTGACCATAAACCATATCCACTTCCATCAAATGGTTTATAAAATCATCGTACGTGTCAACGGTTGACTGCTGCCAATTGAATTGATGTCATTTTTTCAATTACCACCTATCAAAGAAGGAAATAATGGTTGATATGTTTTTTTATGTAATATATATTAATTATTTTAATTTACTATGATTAAAAATTTAATATATCCCACATACACTTATATATTTCATTTTTGGGGAATATTGTACGATTCTTTGTCTGTACAATAAACTACTACCTAGGGAAATAATGTGATTTTCAAATTAATTACATGGAAGGTAGTATTATTATTCTAATGAAACATTATGAAAAATATTATAGAAAAAGTTTTTTATAATTTTAATATATTGTATGTCATTCATTCTTTCAATCTAATTAAAAAATTGAATCAACTTTCTTGCATATGTAAAACCTACCATCTAAATTAATAGTGTATTTCATTTTAGATCACTATATTATATTGATAAACATAAATACATAAATTCTAAATATATATAAAATTTATATAAATTTTCAAATTCTATATACAGTGGAACAATAATCAATGTAAAATTACAAACAATTACAAATCAAAACATATATGAAAAATAAAGTGCTTATTACTAGAAAATGCGACATTTACATAAAATTTTTAATAAATGGGAAATAATATAACCTATGTAAATAATATATTCTATGATATATTTATATATATGGATATTTAATATATATAAAATAAACATATATTTATTATATAATATGTTTGAATTAGTAACATTGATGTTATGACTTAAAGTAATGGATTTATGTCTCCCTTTTTTTCTTTTATGAGACACATGAAATATTCCCAATATATTTATTTTATAATTTAATATCCCATATTTTTAAAGTTATGTCCCTCTTTGAGTTTTGTGCTAAAAATAATTTTTTTATTTTGTTTCCTTTTTCTTTAATCCTTGGTAGATGAATCATTTTCAAAGTTGGTGATCCTCATTAAACCCACGTAAATGATAGACACAATTAAAATTTACATGAGGAAATATTTTTTTGATAAGATGTTAGGAAATAATACGATATTCATAAATAGGTTACACGCCTTTTAATTCTCATGAGAAATAGAATTATGTGGGAAGCCTATATGATTATTTCATTCATTTAGTGAAAAATCTTCTATCTTGAACCATTTGATGAATCCTACGTGACTTTAGATCCCATACACAAATTTTGGATGTTTCGATCAAGAATATGTTCCCTAATGAATTATTTTTCTTTGGTATTCCCCTCTCTTATACTCTTCTCTATTATAGCATTTGAATAATTACTCTATACTTTGATATGGTATAAGTTTTAAATTATTCAATCTATGTTATTCTTATGATATTATTGACCTCCATTATTTTTTTTGATTCTGGTTATTGGTCTTTCCATATCTCTGTGTTATAGTAGGAGGTCTAAATACATTCCCTATATATTTTTAATTTGTAAAGTATATGGAATATAATTATAGAACATATATAACATATGATATATTAAATTTATTTATTGAAAAAACATAAATAATTAATTTTATTATTCATTATATCTCTTTAGATTCCATCGAATTGTGAATTTGATTGTGGGTACCCATTGGGAGATAGAAACCTTGAATTATATCGAAAAAGTTAATTTCTTAAGTTTGTTAATCATGGAATGAGATTTTAGGTGTTTTCATGATAGATAATCATATTTTCTATGAATTTTTTATTTTAATGGACAGGTTGTTAATTTTTTAAGAAAAATTTTATAGAAAAAAATAGTAATTAAATGACAAATGGTATTTTTCAGTAACAACCATAGTGTCTTATGTTTATATATTGTTATATCCTTACTATTGTGAATTATTAGTGTCAAAATGTTGAAATTAAAATATTAATTGGGCTCTACCAGTAGTGACCCAAATCATGACATACATGGAAATTACATTGCTTTTGTGGAATATTTAATACATAACAAAAATAGACACCGATGGACTGTAATAGATTTGTGTCTTTCTAAACTCGGAACAAAATATTCTAATGATGGTGAAATATCTTCAACATTTCCCATAAAGATCTTCCCCTTTTGTATTCGTACCTAAAATATTTCATTATATCCTGGGGAAAAGAAAACATATAATGGGTGAGCTTAAATGCTTAGTATGGGTATGGATGGAGAAAATAAAACAAAACATATACATTTGATCATAAAAACATGAACATAAAGTTTAAACAACAAAATCTTGAGTTGTGAAATAAATCTTGGAAGTATGTAAGGCATAAATCATAAAGGAACATTAATAAATATAAAATAGCATGAGTATAAAACATGTAATTGTGGAAAACCATTATGCACATGATATAATTTCCATAGTAGCCAAGGAATTTCTGCCAATACTATCATACTGGACAAAGTCCATTACTGAATCGGGTTTCCTTGCCATTCCAACCCTGTATTACTGAACCATATTCAATTTCCATTCCAGTCATGTTTATCTCATGAGATATAAATCATTACACAATGAATTATAAGGAGATAGGTCACACCCATCTCATATTGAAATCATTCTTACGTGTGCCAAAAAATAATCATAAATCATTCCTCATAACCCAAACAATAGAATGTGTTTCATAAACATTATCCCATTATAACATAATCCATATAAAACAAATGGACATCATTTAATCATAAGAAAAATAAAACCATTTAAGTAATAGAAACATTATACTTGAAACATAAACATATTAAATAGTGTCATCTTAGATGGAAAACTGTAATGACAAAACACTTGAAATGAATTCTTGGGGAAAATATCATTTCTTATTCAAAATCATTTTCTTTTCAAAAAATGCCATGTAATTTTATAATAAAAGGATTTTGTTGAAAATAATCATGAAATTATGTAGGGGAATCTTCCTGAAAATAAGTCATTATGATACCATAAAAAACCATTCATTCATTATAAGTAATAAAAAAACATTCTCCTCATACTTTGTCTGGATGTGTAAAAAAGTACCTTGTATATTAAACAAAAGAATGATTCCTTACATACAACGTGGTAAAAGTAAATAATGTGTAAAAATTAATTTAAACATACATGGAATAATCGTAATCACAATATGAAAAAATTTGAATAAAACATGGACATGGATGATAAATATAACACGAGTAAATACTTATGAATAAACAATCTCAGATAAGAACGACATTGGAATAATTATCCCTTACCATTTATGATCGGTGAAATCATACGTGTCATAAAATAAAAAAAATTACATGAAAATTTAAATATCATATCATTTATAATAAAAATCATAAAACATTAATGGGAAGAATACAAACCATAGAAAAGAAATAGATGGTGATTAATGCATATGTCTCATAGAAATAAAAGTGGGACGAAATAATCCCTTACCTTATGTCAAATTTCTTCCATTTGTGTTTGAGACTCCTATATAGTGGGTTTAAAAATATTATTAACTTATAAATTAACTATAATAACATTTATGTTATCATATATAATTCACTTAGGTCATTATATTACCTGTTGATTTGTCAAATCCTTGTTAAAGAAACGTTTTGGGTAATAATCGTTTCAATTATCGTACGTGTTTGTATATGTTGTTCTTGATATTATTACTTATATTGTGATTTAATTACATACATAATGTAAAACATGATTTATATATAATATATATTCTTCATTTAAATATATACGATAGATCTATAAATGAAATGAAATACATCATTCATGGACTAGGTAGGCTGTAGGTATGCATGAATGATGTTTTCAGTTCCTTATATTATTGCATGGAATTAAGAAAATGAAACATATATGTACATAAATGAATTATCATTATAATTTCATATATTTCATTTTTATTTTTAATATATACTTTATAATCATTATTGAATGGTTGACATGGAGAATGAATCTCATCGCATCTTGGAGACGGTAATCTGTACGTACGCACGAGCGACCATATTGTTCCCATAATTATTGAATAGTAATTAAGTGGATTATATAATATCTCATAACTATTATCATTTTATAATATCCATATATAGTTATTCTTTACACCATTATACACATCAATGTAAGGTGGTGGTGCAAAATAGATTACACCACGGTGTGGAGACAATATTCCATACGTACACACGCACTGTGATTTATTTTTCCATTGGATGGATAGAAGGTAAAATGGGGTTGTTTTATATTTATAATAACATATCATTATATGATTGATACGTATTTTATTACTTTATAATGGAAAAAAAGAAGAGGATGTAGAATAAGAAATAAATTCGAAATAATCGGTAAAGGATATTACCTCTTCTTTGATGTGCCTCTACTAAAGATGGTCTTTGATGAAGACCAGGACATATAATATGTTTCTAGGTAAGTGGAGAAGATAAATGGATAGTTTTTGGAAGATAATGATGGCAGAAAATGTATTGAAGAGGAGAAGGAGGAGGTTCTTTTTTATAAGAGAGGAGAGGGGTACTTTTGGAAATCTCTATAATATTAACTTATAATATACTAAAAACCCACCTAAGAACCTCCAAAATTAATAAACATAAAAGATGAGATGAGATATGGTAGTAATATCATCAACCAGTAAAATAAAGACTTGTTTTACATTTATTTTAATCCTTATCATATTTATTTTTCCATATTTAATCTATTTTATTTTATTTCTAGTAATAATGTAACAAATATTAAATGGTTATAAATAATTACGTATATGTGAATAATTGTACATAATTACATAATTTATGACATTGTCGACCATATAAATTTTAATTTGTAATTTTTATAAATTTTTGAGAATTTTAAACAATTTAATAATATGTTGATTTTATAAAATATCAATAGAGTCAATTTTAACAATATTTATTTATTTGAATTTAAATAAAATCCACATAGAAGAAATATTCAAACCAAAATATTTAATAGATTTATAAAATGTCTCATTTTTCTATAAAATTATTGGATCACATTAATTAGTTCATATAATATTTATTTTAATATTTTAAACCAATTTATTTGACATTTCAATCAATAAAATTATTTCTACATCACTATTGTGTCACCATTAATAAAAATTATTTAATCAATAAAAAGTATAAATAATGTTACATGACGTATAAAATTTCATTTTCTCTCTTCTGAATATTTATTTTCTATGTTTTATTATGTTTATAAGTAAATTAAAATTATTACACTTAAAAGAAATATGTGAGTGACATGTTGTCACATTGTTTGGTTTTAATAACAATTACATCCTTTTCATGGAGAAAAGTCCATGAAATTAATCTATTTGTCCCTTGGTGATATGGGTCAACTTTTAATCATCCAATAAAATTTTTTCATGTGTTAGGGTAATTTTATAATCTTATTATTACCCGTAATTACCTGATTTACCTTTATCTTTAGTAAATAAAATTTACCATAGTTACTATTCAAAATGTCTAAAAATAAAAAATTAGCCTATTATTATAATTTTGACCTACTTATTCCAAATATGGAATCTATTTTTCCAAATTCAAAACACAGAAGTTTCAGTATTTAATTTAAAATTAATCCCGCTTTTGAGAAAATGAGTTTTAAAAGTTAAAACATTACAAAAGATTGTAATGTTTTAACCTATGAATTCAACGTAAAAATAATAATAATGACTTAAAATATATTAAATGGTAAAAATATATTCAATTTTTACATTAAAACCACTCAATATTATAATTTAACTATATAAATTATCTTGATGAAAAAGTTATTTTTAATTAAAATTTAGCGTAATTTTACTATTCGTAAAAATATAAAAGTGTACAAAAATATATTTAAAAATAATCCAAAGTAAATTTTTATATAGTTATTGCAATGAATAAGTTAATATTTTCATATTTAACTCATAAAGGTGTCAAAAACTAGGTTTAAAGTTGGTGCGCCATCAAAAGGCGGCAAAACTACATTTTTTTTAAAAATAAATATTTAACACGAAAAATTTATTTTTTCCCCAACCATTTTCTAGATAATGTGTAAGATTAATTATAATGTTATAAATTTAAAAATTTGGTTAATACATTTCATAACAGCTAGTTCATAATAATAGTATAAAAATATATAATTGTTTAGTGAAAATCGGTATTGCGTATAACACACGCTATTGAGGAAGGTCGATCATGCGTGAAACACAAGCCAAGAATAGTGTATGCGTATAAAAAAAGGTAATACGGTGTATCATATAGCACAAGATAATTTTTTTTATCATACATCATAATACGTCAATGAAATTAATAATAATATTTCCCATAAAATCTCGTGGTGTTACATTCTACCCCTCTTTAAATGAATTTCTCCCTCAAAATTCATCAGGGGTTATAAATGGTTTACTAACTGAATGTTTCTTTCATAGAAACCCACATCATAAAAATGAATACTTAATTTTAAAAACTAAAGTATGAAATGTAATGGTTACCCAAATTAACTAATCACTGGGATTCCACATAGGAGAACATAGGTGAAAATATGTATATGGAAGAGAAATATAACCATCATGTTCGGATGGAGAGTGGTAGAGAACATGGATATGAAAAAGAAAACAATCAAAAATCCATAAATTTGTGATGATATATGGTACCATCTGATTAATCGGATATGAGGGTACTAGGACAACATTTTTGGTTTTCAAGATAATTTCCCAAATAAGGATAAATACTTACTTGATTTCAGTGTAATATCCTTGTTGGTCATTCCATGAACAATTTGCACTAATTCTATTATTTAAAGCAATGTAGATGAATTTTTAATTCAAAAAATGTTAGAAAATCATGCTATAGAATGATAGGTTATTCCATCTGTCTCAAAAATTTAGCAAAAGTAATTAAATATACATAAGTCCATATAAGGAGAGGTTAACCGTATATGATTCCAAAAATGGACTTATACTTCAACTATCATACCACATAATAAACTAAAACTAATTTCTATTAACCAGGTACTTCTTATAGGCCAGTGGTAGGCGATAAAGGCCAGTCGCAATTCAGTTATGGGTTCGATTCCTACATCTTTGTCTGATGCGACAGGTTGTTGCTCGTCCTACGGTTTGTCCTTTTTTTTTAAACTATACAATTATAACATTTCAGAAATCATATAAAATGTTATTCACTTAAAAAATAATATATGATGTCTAACTTAATCCATTCCAATTTTTAGGCTTATCCAAAATATTTATGTCCAATCTCACATTACGAAGAAAAAAGTTACCAGAAAGTTCATATAACAAGAATGTGGATAACATCATTTATCCCCCTTATATCATATAATATATCTTTTTTGTCACATTTGAAACATTTTAATACCTCAATAATTTATTCATAGAACATTAATTACCATAGAACGTTATTGAAACCACTAGTACTGCCAAAAGTTAACTCTTTTCACATACCAAAATCCCAAAAAAATTATATACTCTAATCATGATATCACAATGTCCTTATAAAAGTTATGATCTCATTAAATATATCCCACATATTACTTTCTCCTCATCCCTTCATTATGTGCACATCATCTGCTTTCCAAAAATATTTCAATCACTTTTCATGGTTACTGGTACCATATTTACATAAAAAACCACAATGGACCAATACATAGATATTTTAATATACCATATAAGTACCTCAACAAAATTATTCTTGAATTAAAATACATAATCCCTTCAATCCATTATCTTCAATGATTTGAATTGAATATCTCTTTCCTCAATTTAGAAGTAAACATTTAGTTCAGGGCATTGAGTTTGGTAATACCGATGTTCTCTACAGATAATACATTGAACTCCATAAATGTCTGTCACTCTATTCCCCTTTTCCCCACACAGATAACATCTTCCCCTCCATTAGGGGTATTCTTCAATGTTCTTCTTCCCTTATTCCTGATATATAGAAAGATTAATCTTCCTTCTTCTATTTTACTCACCATTTGAACATGTATAAAACTTCATCTACCTCTTATTTAAGGACATATGAATACAACTAAAGTTCACCTTATTAATCATATATCGCAATGACTTATTCAGCATAATTTACAATATCATTTTCTCCAAGAGTTACACAATTTTATTGATCATAGTCACCATCATTTCCATAGTTATCAATGTTAATTGAATTACTTCTCGTTCCCTCCATTGACTAAAACCAGAAACCATAGTCTACAAAATAGTTAAAATAATGTAGAACCACAAAATAAAAAAAACACACTTATTGGATGTCTAACATATCAAAAATTAATTATTCCATTAATCCTTAGGTTAAACTTAGGTTATTATTTATTGTTATCATAATTATATAATTGTAACCTATACTTATACATAACCTTAGGGACATCCCTTGACATACCTTAGAAATAAATCTAGGTATCTCTCAAAATGTTTCCCACCCTAGTTTCCAAAGGTGAACTAAATCATTCCTCTGATACCAACTGTAGAGACCCAAATCATGACATACATGGACGTTACATTACTTTTTTAGAATACTTAATACATAATAAAAATATAAACCCATAGATCGTAATAGATTAGTGTGTTTGGAAACTCGAAACATATTCCTCTAATCATGGTAAAGGATATTCAACATATCCCATAAAGATATTCAACTTTTGTTTTCTAACTTAAAACCTTTATTTATATCTTGGGGAAAAGAAAACATATAAAGCATGAGCTCAAATTCACAGTAATGGTATGCATGGAGAAAAAAAAGAAATTATATACATTTGAAAATAAATACATGAACATAAAGTTTAAACATCAAAATATTGAGTTGTGAAATAAATCTTGGAAGTACATAAGAAATAGATCATAAAGGAACATTAATCTTGGTAAAATATCATGGTTATAAAACATGTAATTGTGGAAAAAAATTAATCACATGATACGATTTCCATAGTAGACAAGTCATTGTTTCCAAGAATATCATAGTGGACAAGGTCAATTACTGAACCGAGTTTACTTGTCGTTCCAGCCCAGTATTACCAATCCTGATTCAATTTCCACACCATCCATGTTTATCTCATGAGATATAAAACATTACCCAATGCATTATAGGGAGATATAGGTACCACCCATATCATATTGAAATCATTCTTACGTGTTCTATAAAATAATCATAAATCATTCATCATTACCCAAAGAATAGAATGGGTTTTGAAAACATCATCCAATCATAACATAATCTATATAAAACAAGTGGATATCGTTTATCATAAGAAAAATCAATACATGTAAATAAGAGAGACATTATACTATAAACAAATAAATACTAAATAATGTAATCTTAGATGAAAAATTGTTTTGATAAAACACATGAAATAAATTCTTGAGGAAAATATCCTCCCTTCAACAAAATCATTTTATTTTCAAAAAATTCCATGTAATTTTAAAATAATAGGATTTTATTGAAAATAATAATAAAATAATGTAGAGGAATCTTCTTGAAAATAAGGAATTATGAAACCGTAAAAATCCGTTCATGCCGTATAAGTAAAAAGACATTATCCTCGTACTTTTTCCAGAAGTGTCAAAAAGTAACTGGTATGGTAAACAAACGAATGATTCCTTTCATACAATGTGGTAAAAGTAAAAAAAATGGTAAAAATGACTTTAAACATACTTTTAATAATAGTAAACAATTTATGATTTTTTTTATAAAACATGGACAAGGATGATAAATATAACCCTAATAAATACATGCGAATAAACAATCTAGGATAAGAATGAGATTGGAATAATTATCCCTTACCATTTATGATCGGTGAAATCATAAGTTTCATTAAATTAAGGAAATTAAATTCATATTTAAATATCATATTCTTCATAATAAATATCATAAAACATTAATGGGAAGAATAAACACCATAAAAAAGAAATAGATGGTGGTAAAGGCATATGTCTCACAGAAATAAAAGTGAGACTAAATAATCCCTTACCTTATGTCCAATTTCTTCCGTATGTGTCCGAGACACCTTTATAGTTTTTTTTAAAATATTATTAATTTATAACAGAACCATAAAAACATTTATTTTATCATATATGATTCACTTATGTCTTTATATTACCCGTTCAATTGTCAATTCCATGGTAAAGCAACGTTTTAGGTAATAATCGTTTCATTTATCATATGTGTTTGGACTTGTTGTTCATGATATTATTAATTATATCATGATATAATTACATATAAAATTTAAAACATGATTTATATATAATATAAATTCATCATATAAAAATATATGATAGATCGATAAATGGAATGTAATACACCGTTCATGGAGACTGTAGGTCGTACGTACACATGAACACTGTTTTTGTTTCCTTATTGAATTGAATGGAATTATGAAATTGAAACATATATGTATATAAATACTGTATAATTATTATGTTATATATTTCAGGATTATTTTTTATATATAATTTATAATCATTCTTAAATGGTTAACATGGAAAATGAATCTCATCGCGTCGTCGGGACGGTAATCCGTACGTACGCACGTGCGATGATATTGTTCCCATAATTGTTGAATGGTATTGGGGTGGACTATATAATAGCTCATAATTAGTATCATGTTATAATAACCATTTATAGTTATTATTTACACCATTATACCGATCCAAGTAATTTGGAGGTGGAAAATAGATTACACCACGTCGTGGAGATGATATTTCGTACGTACGCACGCACTATGATTTCATTTTCCCTATGATAGATATAAGGTGAAATAGGGTCTTCTAATATTTATAATAACATATAATTATATTATTGATACTTATGTTATTACTTTATAATGGCAAAAAATAACGAAGATGATGTAGAAGAAGAAATAAATTTTAAAGAATCGGTAAAGGATATTACCTCTTCTTGGATGTTCCTCTTCTAGACCTATTCTTAGGGCACTAAAGATGGTCTTTGAAGAACACCAAGACCTATAGTATGTTTTTAGGGAAGTAGATAAGGGAAATGGACTGGTTTTTTCCGAGCATGAAGGCTCAAAATTTTGTGAAGTGGAGAGGGAGTAGGTGCCCTTTTATAAGAGAGGAGAGGGGCACGTCTCAAAATGGCTAAAATATTAATTTATAATATACTAAAATCCCAGCTAAAAACCTCCCAAATTACTCAACATAGATTATGAGATAATATTGGGTTCTAATATCATCAAACAATAAATTTTAGACATGTATTATGATTATTTTAATCCTTATCGGTTTTATCTATCCTTATTTATTCTATTTAATTCTATTTGTGTTAATAAGGTTATTTATTTTTAATGGTTATAAATACTTACTTATGTGTTGTTAATTGTACATAAATGGATAAATTATGACATTTTATACAATATAAATTTAAATTTGTAATTTTTAAATAATTTTGTGATTTTTAATCTATTTAATAAAATGTTATTTTTATAAAATATAAATAGTGTCAATTTTGACATGATTCATTTTTTGAATTTAAATAAAATATACACAGAAGATATATTCAAACAAAAGGAAGTCAATCCTGATGGAAGGAGGAGCCTCTGAGCGGCGGCGACTTCCCTCTCCCCCGTGGGTCTAGGGTTTCCATTTTTCGGTGCCTTCTTCCCTCCTCCGGCATGGCCCGACCTCGGCGGCGGCTGTCTTCGCTCGGCTTGGCGTCATTGGGTGTCAGTTCCGCGTGGTCCGGATTCGTTTTGGGCTCAGCGGCAACTTCGTTTCGGCTTCGGGATCTTGCCTCGACTGTGGTGTGTTCATCGTCGGCTCTGGTGCGCTCAGAGGTGGCCTCGGCTCTCCTGGATTTGGTATCTCATCTCGGCGTTGGCGTGCGTCGACTCCGAGTGTCTCGGATTCAGGATCTTGGCTCGGTGACGGTTTCGTTGCTTCCGGGCCCAGGTCCTCTTTGCGGATCCAGGTGTGTGGTGCTAGATCTGGTGTGCCAGTGTTGGCTTTGGCTCGTCCCTAGTTTCAGGATCTCGTCGCGGCTTCAGATCGTCGTCGGCTTGGTGGGCTTGTCGTCGACTTCGTGGGACCTGCTGTTCGGTTCAGTCACGGCGGCGGTGTGCTCGGCGTTGATGTGCTCAGCTCCGGCGGATCTTGTTCCTTGCTCGGCTTCATCCTGGATCGACATCGGCCATGGCGTGTTACGGTTTGCTCAGGGTTGGCTCCAATGGCTTGGAGGGGGGAGGAGTTTTGATTTGGTGGTTTTTGGTGCGGATGGAAGCTGTTTTGAGGTTATGATTTGGTGAAGATGGGTTTGTGTTTGATCGATGGCCATTCGTTCTGGATTTATGAATTTGTTATTGATCTGTTTTCAGGAAGATCTCTGGAATGAAGTCGTGGTTGTAGTAATTGCAGTGAAGATATGCTGTTGAAATCTGGAAGTTTTGATGTTTTTGAAGATGATGAACTGCTGGTTGAAGTGTTGAATCAGCAGTATGGGTCTTTGGTTTTGGGTTTAATGGTTTGTTTTGTAATTGGATATGCTTGGTGGGGACTTCTCATTTGGTTTGGGCAAGATGTTCGCCCTCATCCATCTCCTTATTTACTGCACTTTTATTTCTTTTAATAAATGGTCAGAGGTTATTCCTCTGACTGAATTTTCCTGGTATATTCAAACAAAAATATTTAATAGATTCATAAAATATCTTATTCGTCTATAAAATTAGTGTATCACATTAATTAGTATATTTAATATTTATTTAAATATTTTTAAAAATCATTTATTTAATATATCAATCAATATAATAATATCTACATCACAATTGTGTCACCATTAATGATAATTATATAATCCCTAAAAATTATAAATAAATTCACATGCTATAGATAATTTTATTATATTTATGGTGACTATTTATGTTCTATGTTTTGTGATGTTTATCACTAAATTAAAATTATTACAGTTATAAGATATAAGAGAGTGACATATTGTCACTTTCTTTGGGTTTAATAATAATTACATTCTTATCATGGTCAAATGTCCATGAAATGAATCTATTCCGACACATATGAGATATGGGTGGACTTTTATTCATCCAATAGAATTTTGGTAGGTGTTAGGTTAATTTTGTAATCTTATGTTTTCCCTTAATTACCTGATTTATCTTTAACTTTTATAAATAAAATTTATCGTAGTTACTATTCATAATGTCTAAAAATAAAAATTATCCTATTAACATAATTTTTACCTAACGATTAAAAATATGCAATCCATATTTCCAAATTCATAACACATATTTTGCAAAAATTAATTTAATATTTATCCCACTGTTGAGAAAACATGTTTTAAAAGATAAAACATTGCAACAGATTGAAATGTTTTTACCAATGAATTCAATTTAAAATTAATGATAATGACTTAAATTATATTAAATGTTAAAAATATATTCTATTTAAACATTAAAACCATCCAATATTATAATTTAACTGTATAATTTATCTTGATGAAAAAATTTGTTTTTATTTAAAATTTAGCATATTATTACTAGTCATCAAAATAGGAAAGTTAATAGAAATATATTAAAAAATTATCCAAAGTAAATTTTTATATACTTATTTCAATGAATAAGTTTATATTGTCAAATTTAACTCATAAATGTGTCAAAACAGGATTTAATGTGGGTGCGCCATCAAAAAGAGGCAAAACAACATTTTCAGAAAAATACATATTTTACCTGAAAATTTTATTTTGTTCTCATACCATGTTCTAGATAATGTTTAAGATGAATTATAATGTTATAAAATTAAAAATTTGGTTAATACAATTCATAACGGCTAGTTCATAATAATATTATAATAATATATCATTGTTTAGTGAATCTCGATATTGCGTACAACACATGCTATTGAGCAAGGTCGCTCTTACATGAAACCCAAGACAAGAATAATGTTTGCGTATAATACAGGCTAATATGGTGTTTCATATAGCGCAAGATTATTTTGATATAGCATATATCACAATACATCAAATAGATTAAAAATAACATTTCTCATCAAAAATCGCCGTGTTACAATACCTAATCCCATCCCATAAATCGTTTTTTGTGTTGGATCTCCCCAGTCTCAGGATAAAATGATTATATTGAGTTACATCTTCCAAAAATATGATATAGTTCTTACATTTAGTGTTCTCTATGTAGGTCGATGTTCTAATGGTTTTATTTAGTGGGCTCTGCCTAGTCTCAAGCTAAAATAATTATTTAAGGAAATATCATAGATTAATGTTGATAAAACACTATTTTATTGAATAATTTATTGATAATAAATGATATAATCACCTCAAATTGTGTTAAATATGTTTAATTAGAACGTATTTGGAATTAGATCACTAATATGAATATTTGATAAAAATTCCAGTTTTACCCTTTATAGTTCACTGTAGTATTTCGAAGATAAATATTTTTATATTTATTATTTGAATTTTACATTTTGTAACAGTGTTACTAACGTAATTATATACCACTTTTATTCAGAACAATAAATCTAAAGAGTGCATTAGATTGTTGAAAATGGGCCATGAAGTCAAAGTTGGGCTGAACTCGCCAGAATGGAGAAGCTTCTGTATTTCGGCCATAACTCCTTCATATAGGTATTTATTAAGCCCACATTTTTAGAGGAGATAGAGGACCCATATCCTCACATATTAGCCTTCTAGAAGGCCGGCCAATTCACGCGTTTTGGCGGTCAAATGGGCGGTTCAATGTTTATTAAAATATTTGGCCGAATTTCCATATTCACGGTTGAAACCACTTGTAACCTCTCCTCCCCTCCCCTCTATAAATTGGAGTTTTTCTCATTTGGAGGGGTTGGGACGTGCAATGGGAGATTTGAGGAAGTGGAGAATTTGTTTCACCCAAATTATCCAAACATTGTAAGAGGGGTAGCTCTTGAAGCAAGGATCCCCTCATCGAAGCCTCCCTCTCTTCTTCATTTTGTAATGTTTTCATTTGTGTAATAAACTTCTTTGTTCATCTTTTATTTCTTCTCTTTTCTTCTGTTTTGTTTAAATTTATTATTCTATTAATATTCCTCTTTGGGTTGGAATCATGAGTGGAGACAAGATTGGTTTATACCCTTTCAATCCTTTTCTTATGCAAATCGTCTTCACGATGACTACACCGCCCATGGAAGAGTAGTTCTTTTTAGTAATCGGTCGACCTCTCACCTTCTTCATTCATTTATTTTGAATCACTGATATAAATTAATTCACTAAACATGATCCATTAATTGAGTTTTTAATTTAAATGAAACTAATCAATAAATATAATAGTTAACACAAAACAAACGAGGTCGGGAATTCTGTTAACTGTGAGAGTGCAACCTTAAGCGGTAACTCAAAACCACACGGGATCAATTTGTAGAGTTAAAATATAATCCCTAATCTCAATTAATCCTCATTTCCAGAGTGGTTATGTGCCTTAATTTACCACTGACCATAATCTAATCTTAGAACATCAATCAAAGCAGGGTGTTGCGATTTCATGTTCCGAAGTTATCCTAAGGTTAAATTCACTTCATCTTCGTGGTAATGTTAATTCTCGTAGGGTTTGGGATTTAACAAATTAAGGGATCATAATTAAGTGAATATTAATTTAAATGTTAATGAATAATAAATTATTGAATAGGTATAGTTAGATCGATTACACCATTTAAAATAGATTTCTAAAAAACATCTTCTTGTTGTGTCATTCTAATCGAAACTTCATTTCAAAATTAAAAACAAAAAAAATGCAATCTTATTCCATCAAACTTCTTCTAGATTTATAAACTATAAAAAACCACCCCCATAATTTCAAGTAGTGTTTTTATTCCCTTTTATTTTTTTCTAGAATACCTCTGAAAAGTTTTTTTAATTGACTTCCTCCTTTGAGAGACGACCTTGGTCAGCCACTCTAATGCACCTAAGTACCCCAAAATCACACTAATCATTTAAAGGCGCCCACGACAGCGCTCTATCAAATTGGCGCCATTTCCAGGGAGGCAAGTAATTATTTCAACTAATTAGAGGTATTTATTTTATTTTACATTTTATTCTCTTCCTCTCTTATTTCTTCCTTCTGTACCCAATCTTGTTTTTCTTCCTCTCCTTTTATTTTCTTCTACTTATTTTTCGACCATCCACTCAAACTTCTCATTTTTATTTTACTATGGTCCACTTTCTTTCTTTTAATTTTTATTTGATCTATGACATGAACGAATCCCGAAGATCTCTTAGATCTTGACCCTGAGATTGAATGTAGCCTTTGGGCTCAAATCAGAAATTCTCAGTCTACGGGAAGTTTCAATCTTCAACTAGTTGGTGAATTACTATCTTTTAGAAACATTGAAATTGGAAGCAATTCAAATTCAAACATAAAATAGGAAACAATATCTGGAAACAATGGAAATGAACTTAATAGAACCATTCGAGAATTGGCTGCACCTGATGTTATCTATCAACAAAATTGTATTGCATACCCAAATATTGAATCAGACTTTGAACTAAAATCTGGGTTAATTCACTTACATCCAAAGTTTCATGGCCTCTATGGTGATGATCCCAATAAACATTTGAAAATATTTAATGTGTTTTGCTCCACCCTTAATCCAAGAAATGTTTCTGAAGATCAAATAAAATTAAGAGCATTCCCATTCTCACATGATGGAGCTGCAAAAGATTGGATGTATTATTTGCAACCTGAAGATGTAACATGTTGGAATGATTTGAAAATTCTTTTCTTGAAAATATTTTGTCCAGTATCAAGGACCACATCCAGTCGAAAGGAGATACTGGGGATCAAGCAACCACATGTGGTGTCAATGTATGAGTACTGGGAGCGATTGAAGAAGTTGTGTGAAAGCTGCCCACATCACCAAATCAGTGAGCAACTACTCATCCAGTACTTCTATGAAGGACTCACACCCATGGAGAGGAGCATGGTGGATTCTGCAGCTGGAGGAGCATTGGTGTACAAGACACCAGTAGCTGCACGAGCATTGATCGACAAAATGGCCCAAAACTCTCAACAATTCGGTGATAGAGGTACACCACATGTTCGAGGAGTACATCAAGTAATCCCTTCTTCTCTTGAAAGTCATTTGATTGATACTAAGTTAGAAGAATTGAAAACTATGGTGAGACAGATTGCATTGGCTCAAAAGACATCCCAACCCCCTCCTTCAAGGCCATGTGGCATTTTCACTGATACAAGCCACCCAACTGACTATTGCCCACAACTACAAGAGACAGAAGATTGTGCAGCAGTTTTCCCTGGGAGACCATTTCAGCAGCAACAAAAACAACCATATCCCCAAAAGAAGTTTGATACAGTATATAACCAAGTGTGGAAAGATCAGTCAGACATGAGGTATGTCTCTGGACAACAATAAGGGCCCCCTTTTCAACCAAACTTCCAGCAGCCTCCACCTTACCAATAAGGTTTCCAACAACCCCAATGAAGATTTGAGGCCCAAACATCAACGAGTCAGCAACAAGGGAATATCAAACATAAGGTAGACTCTAACACTGATGATATTTTGAAACAAATTGTTCTTAATCAACAGAATGATCTGAAGAGTCAAGGTTGTGAGTTGAGGGAGTTGAAGACACAAATGAGCCATATTGCCACCGCCCTCCATGAACTGGTGAGTAAGAACTCTGGAGCCCTTCATTACCAACCTACTCCCAATCCCAAGGGGAATGTGAGTGCCATCACATTAAGAAGTGGGAAGAAAACAGTTGATACATCTTCACCTACAATACCACTGGGATTCACCTCAACTCCGGAGAAGCCCCATCCCATACCAAATGATGAGAAACCCAAGGAGAAAGATAAAGGTAAGAAAAAAGGTTGATGATCTTCCTCCTAAACACCTTCCAATCCCAAACAGGGTTTTTCAAACCAAGAAGATGGTTGAAGAAGCAATTCAAAAGGAGGTTTTGGTCACATTCAAGCATGTGGAGATCAACATTCCTCTACTTGAAGCCATTAAGAAAATTCGAAGGTATGCGAAATTCTTAAAAGAACATTGTACCAATCGAAGAGGGCTCAAGGGAAATGAGAGGATCAACCTTGTAAGGAATGTCTCGGCAGTCATTACACCAACTATAGCAGTTCCAACAAAGTTCAAGGATCCTGGAATATTCACCATTCCATGTACCATAGGGGAGTTTCACTTCTCTGATGCTCTTTGTGATTTAGGAGCTTCAATAAATGTGATGCCTCACTCCGTATTCTCTTCCTTGCAGGTTGGTGAGTTGAAGCCAACAAGAGTAGTGGTGCAATTGGCGAATAGAGCAATGGAATATCCAGCGGGAGTTATTGAGGATGTACTTGTTTGCGTTAGAGACATGATCTTTCGAGTAGACTTCTATGTGCTTAACATGGAGGATGATCAGGTAAGTTCTCATGCCCCCATTATCTTAGGTAGACCCTTCCTCAAAACTGCAAAAACTATCATAAATGTCAATGAGGGTACACTTTCCATGTAGTTTGGAGATGAAGTTGTGATATTTAATGTTATGGATTCCATGAAGTACCCCTCAGAGGACCATTTTTCTTTTGTTATCTCCCATTTTAACCACCAAGTAAAACCATCATAGAATTGGATTGTCCTATGCTTAGGGATATTATGAGTATTGGTTCTAGTTTGATGTCTAAGAGTACTTCTACACCCGTTTTTAAGGAACAAGACTCTCTAAGATTTGATTTTGAAATGGAATCATATTCTGATTTTGATCATGTGAACTCAGATTATGACATGGCTATTGAGTATGCTGATGGATTTGGTGCTTTATTATCTGATTGTGATGATTTTTATTCTGATACTGATGTTCATTGTGCAGATATGTCTGTTGCATCAACTTCTCCATCCATACTACACCATCCTTCATTATAACTCAATCCATTGCCACCAAATCTGAAATACTCATACTTGTCGAATGGTGAGAGATTACCTATTATCATTGCTAAAAATCTCCCTTTTGAACATTAAGAAAAGCTTTTGAATATTTTGAGTGAGAACATAATGGTGATTGGGTGGAATGTGTCTGACAAATCAGGTATTAGCCCCTCCATTTGCATGTATAGGATTCTATTGGAGGATGAGGCTAAACTGGTGAGACAGCCACAAAGGAGACTCAATCCCACCCTCCTGGAAGTTGTTAAAAAGAAGTTGAGAAATTGCTCGAGGCAGGTATAATCTTCCCCATTTCAGATTCTCAGTGGGTAAGTCCAATTCAGGTTGTGCCTAAGAAAACTGGTTTTACTGTTGTTAAAAATGAGAAAGATGATTTAGTTCCAATGAGGGTGAAAAACAGTTGGCATGTGTGTATTGATTATAGGAAACTAAATCAGACCACTCGCAAGGACCATTTCCCCCTCCCATTTATTGATCAAATGCTCGAGAGACTAGCTGGGAAAACACACTATTGTTTCTTGGATGGATTTTCTGGATATTTTCAGGTTCCTATAGCTCCAGAGGATCAGGAGATGACTAAATTCACTTGTCCCTTTGGCACATTTGCCTACCGGAGGATGCCATTTGGACTTTGCAACGCCCCAGGTACCTTCCAGAGATGTATGGTGAGTATTTTTTCTGATTTTATTGAGACCTGCATGGAGGTATTTATGGATGATTTTACAGTGTATGGGTCTTCATTTGATGAATGTCTAAATAGTTTGGGAAAGGTATTGAATCATTGTATTGAGAAGAATCTAGTCCTGATTTTTGAAAACTGTCATTTTATGGTAGAGCATGGCATTGTCTTAGGGAATGTAGTGTCAAAACATGGGATAGAGGTTGATAGATCTAAGGTATACAATATTTCATCCTTACCATAACCTGCATGTGTGTGTGATGTTAGATCTTTCCTAGGGCATGTAGGATTTTATCGGAGCTTCATCAAAGATTTTAGTAAGATCCCTCTTCCTATGTCACGATTACTTCAAAAAGATTCTGATTTTGTGTTTGATGATTCTTCTAGGACTTCCTTTGATGATCTAAATAAGTGTCTGACCACTCCACCTATCATACAGCCCCCATGGTGGGACCTTCCATTTGAGCTTATGTGTGACGCCTCCAACTTCGCGGTTGGAGCTGTCTTATCTCAGAGGGTGGAAGGACGTTCACATGTGATTGCCTATGCATCAAGGATGTTGGATTCAGCCCAATCAAACTACACAAGAACGGAAAAGGTGTTTCTTGTTGTCATATTTGCTTTAGATAAATTCCGTTCATATTTATTGGGCTCTAAAGTAGTTGTTTTTTCTAACCATGCATCCTTGAGGTACCTCTTGAAGAAGCCAGATGAAAAGCCACGACTTATCCGTTGGATGCTCCTTCTTCAAGAGTTTGACATCGAGATAAAGGAAAAAAAGGGGTCAGAAAACATGGTGGTGGACCACATGATTAAGATTACTCACACACTAGAGGATGAAACCTTGGACCAGGTACCACTTCGGGACACTTTTCCCGATGAGAATATTTATTCCATCTCAGGTACGCATCCTTGGTATGCTGATTTAGTGAACTACATTTTTGCCTCCGAAATCCCTGCAAATTTTAAGAAACATCATGTCCAAAAATTGAAATGTGAGTCTAGGTTTTATGTTTGGGATGATCCTTACCTATGGCGCATGTGTAGTGACCAAATAATTAGGAGGTGTGTTCCTGATCATCAGTTTGAGTCTATCCTACATTTCTGTCATACACTTTCCTGTGGTGGACACTTTGGACCCCAACGGACAGCTAGGAAATTCTTAGACTCTGGATTGTATTGGCCTAGTTTATTCCATGATTCCCATGTGTTTTTTAAGTCGTGCTCTTGTTGCCAACACACTGGGAACATTTCTAGGAGACATGAGATGCCCCAACAACCCATACTATTCTGTGAGATTTTTGATGTATAGGGAATTGATTTTATGGGTCGTTTTTTTAGTTCATTTGGATTTTTGTATATTTTGGTTTCTGTTGATTATGAGAGTAAATGGGTGGAGGCCAAGGCCACCAGGACTAATGATTCTCATGTTGTAGTGGATTTTGTCAATACTAAAATTTTCTGCAGGTTTGGAGTACGAAAGGCCATTATCAGTGACCAATGGACACACTTTTGCAATAGGAATTTTTCTTCCCTCCTTCGAAAGTATGGGGTGACACACAAAACATCAACACCATACCAACCCCAAACAAATGGCCAGGCTGAGGTTTCAAATCGCGAGTTGAAACAAATCTTGGAAAAAACCGTGCAGCCAAATAGGAAGGATTGGAGAAAGCGCTTGGATGATGCATTATGGGCTTATAGGACAGTATACAAGACCCCCATTGGTATGTCCCCATTTCGGATTGTTTTTGGGAAAGCGTGTCATCTCACTGTGGAAGTTGAGCATCGGGCTTATTGGGCAATAAAGAAATGCAACATGGATTTGGCCCAAGCTGGAATTCAAAGAAAGTTGCAAATTCAAGAGCTTGAGGAGATTCGACTATCATCATATGTGAACTCAAGGATCTACAAGGAAAGATCAAAAGCATCTCATGAAAAAATGATCCAAAAATAGAGTTTCATGTTGGAGAGAAAGACCTTCTCTATAGTTCATGACTCAAGCTGATGCCTGGTAAGTTTCATTCCAGATGGTTAGGTCCTTATATTGTATCTAATGTTTTTCCTTATGGTGTTGTGGAGATCACACAAGAGGACACTGGAAGGAGATTTACAGTCAATGGGAAACGTTTAAACAGATACATTGAGGGACATCCTACTGATGTAGTGGATTTTATCACACTGCATGACCCCATCATCACTTGAGCACATTAGGTTGTTCCTAACCCATTCACTTTTATATTGTTTGTCCTATTTAAAAATTCTACATTTCATGTGCATGCATCATCTCATTGGTTCACATTGAGGAAAATGAAATATTTTAAGTGTGGGGGAGGGAACCTTTTAGTTTAGTAATTTCAATATCTTTCCTGTTCAAAAAAAACAAAAAATTGTGTGTTTTTCAAATTTTGTGTGTTTATTTTTCAATTTTCTTTGTGTTTATGAAATTTTTGAGCTAAAATGATTCTCATCACCATTTTGAAATGCATATCAATGAGTGAAACAATTTACCCCTTGAAACTAAGCTTAAATGAATGCTGAAATGACTTTGTTTCAAGTTCAAATATTTAGTAATTTCATGGAATTTACACCAAATTTTGAATCTCATGCCACATCTCACTGTCATTATATTTAAGATCACTTTCCTGTGAGGCTTCTAAAACATTATTTTCATATTCTTTACATTCACATCACTTCTTGAGAGAACCAAACCATACTTGATTTGACTAGAATTTGATCTATTCCTGTCAAAACATGAGGTTTTGAGGTACTTATGTTTAAATGATTGAGGTATTTGTTTGGTATTAAAGCCCATATTTCAAAGAATCCTTTTTTATAATGTCCTACATTGAATATTTAATCGTTGTAGCCCTTAGAAGCCATGCACAGCCTGTTAGGTTAGCCACATTACAAGCCAATTTTCCCAATCCATCCAACTCTTGAAGTGAAATTTCATAATCTAGTTGAGCTTAAGTGTTGGGGAAGTTGTCTTGTGTATTTCCACCACATTCTGTGATACTTTGGGTGGAAAATTAAATTCTGAAGAGATATGTTTGCTGCTAAAGAAAGTCATTATATTGAAAGCTGTGCCTTTTCTGGAGCTTTCATGACAAGTGAAGCTTTGCCTTTTCTGGAGCTTCTAATTGAGGTGGAAAGGTGTGCCCATCTGGAGCTTTCAAGAAATTCATTTTTGAGACGATTGACATTTTTTATGCTGAAATGATGAATTGTGTAAACCTTTCATGACTTTTCATGATGATGGAGCTGAATTGATACTATGGGGATTGAAGAGAAGACAATATTTAAGTGAAAATTAGATTAATGCAATTTTGCTTCAAAAGAGTCAAGCCCTCCCCATTCAGCCTCAGAGTTTTTCACATCTTAATCCTACCAACCGAAAGCCACAGAACAACCCTGAAAAGTCCTCATGATAAACATATGTCCTTGACTCACATCGGGTAGCGATGTAGGAATCTATCAAGCCTCTGGTGACCCTTGTATGAGTTTGGATGAGAAAGACATTGCAAAAAAATTGATATTTGAGTGATGAGAGAAAATTCAAGCGAGGTAATTGATTTGTGCATTGGAAGATAAATGAAGTGGAAATTTATTGAATGATATAAATGGAGAACTTGAAATAAGGTTTTTTATGAGGCATGATACCTTTATATTATTGGAGTGAAATTGATTGATCTTAAGGATATGTGTTTTAAAATTGGTTTTGATTTGATATTGATGTTTACTTGATTTGAGGTTTTGCCCAGGTGTGCAAAAGGTAAGTGTGGGGGAGTTGATAAAACACTATTTTATTGAATATTTTATTGATAATAAATGATATAATTTCTTCAAATTGTGTTAAATATGTTTAATTAGAAAGTATTTGGAATTAGATCATTCATTTGAATATTTGATGAAATTTCCTGTTTTACCCTTTATAGTTTACTGTAGTATTTTGAAGATAAATATTTTTATATTTATTATTTGAATTTGAAATGTTGTAAAAGTGTTCATAACTTAATTATCTACAACATGTATTCATGACACTAAAGCTAACGAGTGCATTAGATTGTTGAAAATGGGCCATGAATTCAAAGTTGGGCTGGACTCGCCATAATGGAGAAGCTTCGGTATTTCGGCCATAACGCCTTCATCTGGGCCTGGAATAAGCCCAAATACTTAGAGGAGATAGTGGAGCCAAATACTCACATATTATCCTTCTATAAGGCCGGCCAATTCACGCGTTTTGGTGGAAAAATGGGCGGTGAAATTTTCATTAAAATATTTGGCCGAATTTCCACATTCACACTTGAAACCACTTGTAACCACTCCTCCCCTCCCCTCTATAAATTGGAGTTTTTCTCATTTGGAGGGGTTGGGACGTGAATTGGGATATCGGAGGCAGAGGAGAATTTGTTTCACCCAAATTCTCCAACCATTGTAAGAGGGGTAGCTCTTGAAACAAGGATCCCCTCATCGAAGCCTCCCTCTCTTCTTCATTTTGTAATGTTTTCATTTGTGTAATAAACTTATTTGTTCTTATTTTATTTCTTATCTTTCATTCTGTTTTGTTTAAAGTTATTCTTCTCTTAATCTTCCTATTTGTGTTGGAATCAATAGTGGAGACAAGATTGGGTTATACCATTTCAATCCTTTGCTTATGCAAATCGTCTCCACGTTGACTACACCGCCCATGGAAGGGTAGTTCTTTTTAGTAATTGGTCGACCTCTAACCTTCTTCATTCATTTATTTTGAATCAATGATCTACTGTAATTCACTAAACATGATCCATTAATTGAGTTTTTAATTTAAATCAAACTAATCAAGAAATTGAATAGTTAACAGAAAACACGCGAGGTCGGGAATTGTGTGAACTGTGAGAGTGCAACCTTAACCGGTAATTCAAACCCACACGGGATCAATTTGTAGAGTTCAAATATAATCCCTAAACTCAATTAATCCTCATTTCCAGAGTTTTTATGTGCTTTAATTTACCACTGACCATAAGATAATCTTAGAACATCAATCAATGAAGGGTGTTGCGATTGCATGTTCTGATGTTAGCCTAAGGTTAAATTCATTTCATCTTCATGGTAAAGTTAATTCTCGTAGGGTTCGGGATTTAACAAATTAATGGATCACAATTAAGTGAATATTAATTTAAATGATAATTATTAATAAATGATTGAAGAGGTAGAGTTAGATCGATTACACCTTTTAAAATAGATTTCTAAAAAAACATCTTCTTGTTCTGTCATTCTAATCGAAACTTCATTTCAAAATTAAAAACAAAAAAATGCAATCTTCTTCCAGCAAAATTCTTCTAGATTTATTAACTATAAAAAACCACCCCCATACTTTCAAGTAGTGTTTTTATTCCCTTTTATTTTGTTTCTAGAATACCTATGAAAAGTTGTTTTAATTCACTTCCTCCTTGGAGAGACGACCTTGGTCAGCCACTCTACTGCACCTAAGTACCCCAAAATCACACTAATCATTTGAGGGTGCCCACGACAGCGCTCTATCAAATGTTGTGATGATTATGATAGGTAGGATCCAACTAATTTCAAGTTTTAATTTTAATACAATGAATTCTATACTGATTCCCATGTTTAAATGTTAAATTTTTGGTATTTTCATATATTTGTGTCATTTTTTTCCAGGATTTATCATTATGGTTACCATGTTTCAGCAACGTGATCAGATAAATTCCAGTATGGTGACGAAGAAGGGTGATTTATGTATTGTATTAGTTGATTAATTAATACAAATGTTTTATATAGACATGAAATTTTCATTCATAGAAATTAAATCATTCTTTAATAATACATATTACATTACACAAATAGAAACCAATGGACTGTATAGTTTAGTGCCTTTGGAAATTTGGAAACATAAAAACTAGTTCACAAATAAGCTACATAATCTCCCAATGGTTTCTCTATGACTATCACTGTTCATATACACATCTTACATAGTAAATATATTCATAACCTAGGGAAATGAAACATAATAAAGGGGGATCTTTGATGCTCATTAATGGTTGAAAAGGGAGATATATAATCATAATCTATAGTATAAGGGTATTATAACATGGTAATATCATTAGAAAATCATAACATATATACCAAAGATCATAATTAAGAGACATGTTGTAATTTAATGGTAGTTTATTAGACATAAATCATAAGGGAATCAAGAGCATATTCCTGAAATCAGAACATAGGAATAAGAAATAGAATTGTGGAACACACATAAGCATATAAAAAATATTTCCATATTAGTTAAGGCTTATTTCTTGTAATGGCCCAGACCTCTCCGGCCCATCCCTTTGTCAAAAAGAGATTCTTGAAGTGTTCTGGAGGGTAAAATGGACTTTTCCCACACTTTCCAGAATTTTGAAACTACACGTCGTGTAGTTTGAGTACATGATGTGTGCCCCCATGTTGGGTATACCCCTTGTTGAAGGCTGTGTCCTTTCTGTGTGCAATAAATGGGTACACAATGTGTGTCCATTAGTACATGCCGTGTAGCCTTTCCCCATGTATGTGTTACCATGTGTTGACCAGTCAACGGCTGTGTGCCGTGTGGGAGTCATTTGAAATAAATGGGTACACGCCGTGTGTCCAGTACTACACGCCGTGTAGTCCGTCCCCGAGTACGTGTTACCATGTGTTGACCAGTCAACGGCCTTGTGCCATGTTGGAGCCGTGTGAAATAATGGGTACACACCATGTATCCAATTCTACACATCGTGTAGTCCCTCCCCGCTTATGCATTACCTTCTAGTCGTGTGTTGACCAGTCAACGACCGCGTGCTGTGTTGAAGGCCGTGTTGGAAGCCGCGTGGTGTCCGCGTGAAATGTACAAGTACACACCGTGTAACATAAAGTACACGCCATGTACTTTTTCTTTTCTCACCTATAAAAGGAGGGGTCCCCTCCTCCTTTTCAACACACCCCTCTCCTCCCCTCCCCTCTGAGCAGAGCTCTCCCAAGAGACTTGAAGGATCTTTCTTCCATAACTTCTTTATCCGAGCTCTGATTTATTATCCGTCAGCGGACACGAGATCGTAACGACGAGGTGGAGCTTCCGAGCGTGGATTAGTTGTCCTTCCATCGGCCTTTATTTTCTAAATTCCACCCGAGGAGATTTTTTCGGGACCCGAAAGATGTGACGGACGCCGACAGACATCATCTAAAGATGATCTGGGGAGGAGCATTGTTATCAGAACCTGTTGAGGTAGGGATCATACCTTCATCTTCTAGTTGGTGCATCATGCAGGGTGGGTGTTCTATTGTTTATGTGAAACACTTTTGAACCAGTTTAATAAAGATAATAGTTGGCTTATATAACGGGGTTGGGAAGTTGTGATTGATGTTTCTTTATATGTTGTGTTATTATTTTGTGAATTGAATGAGCTTCTGCCTACTGAAGGTCATGGTTGTTGGGGGCATTTTCTTACGCAGTTAAATTTTTCCCTCTTCTTCTGGATTTTATTATGGATAGAAACTTTGTGGTATGTGGAAATTTGGTTAATCACGTAAAGATGGCTATTTAAAATCCGGAACCCTTGTGTGATCACCTCGGTTAATCAAAATGGAATAATGAAAATGTGGGTGTTGGCTTGGATATGTGGTAGTGATGGGGGTGTTTTGTGGGTTTTTGTGTATCGGGTGAGAAGCGGGGCTGCGGTTGACTTGGTTGTGGGTTGGTGTAAATGTTATGTTGGTAATAGGAAGCGGGGATACAATAAATGTTATTAAAGGGATAATGATTTACGGGTTTTGGTGTGATTGTCGTTGGCAGTGGGGCTGCAGCGATGGGTTTAAATGTGAACGGGCTATGGTTTTTGAATAATAAATAAAAATTGGAAATGTTAATGAATGATGGGTCATGGTAATTGGAATAATATTAATAATCAATGGGTTGGTTGGTTAATAAGATGGACTTGGTTGTGTTGCTTTTGTTTTCCTAAATTGATTTGTGGATGGCAGGGATATGTTTTACGAATGATCAATGTGGTCGGTTGTGGATAGTTTCCCTGTAGATAAAGAACTAAATAAACTAATTCTGCTAAAACGTGAAAACCTAAATGGGGTGGGGTATGCATGCTTCGTAGTAGCAGTGCCAAGGCATGAGCTCAGTTTCTCTATTTAGAAGCCATAGGTTGGGATGTGTGTTTGGTATATCTATATATATCCATATCTTTGTGTTTTATCGCACCACACCCATGTTGAGAACTTAGTGCCGAACACTCCCATTTCATGGGAGAGTGTGTTTTTCTCTTAGTTACTAGCTCCTTCCGGCTCGTTCTCCCCTAGGTTGTGATGGCTTGAGGTGACCTTACACCTAAGACTATTCGGGTAGGTTTCGAATGGGGTGGTTCTAGACCAAGACTCTTTGGGAAGGTTCTACGGTTTCCCAAGAATCATCTGGATGAGGCCCAGGTGTGTGCGGGCGGGATACGTGGTAGTGAGGCCCAGGTCTATGCAGGCAGGATGTGTGGTTTGCGAGGCCCAGGTGTGTGCGGGCATGGAGAGTGTGGCAGCGTCAACACATTCACCATTTGTAAGAGTATATAACTAAAGGGAAATGGTGTGGGGTACCCATACTCTTGTTTCTTATATACTACTACCTATTGTGATTGTGTTTTTGGTGAGTGTGGCTGGTGTGGTTGGGTGGATAGAATTCCTTGATAGGTTTCTTCTATTGTTCTCACGGGACATTAGGATGTCTCCACACATGTGCATGAGAGCTTTAGGTTTCCCTACTGAGTATACTTGTATGCTCACCCTACGTTTACTTTCAGGATTCCAGGAGGATTACCAAGGCCATGCGGGACCCTACTAGTCGGACAGTTTGAGCTGTTTTAGTTGTTGTCCTCTTGTTTTCTTTTGGAATTGTACTTTGACCATTCTTGTACTTGAACCTTTTTATGAAATTGTTTAAACATTAATGTGGGATTGGGTATGTATTATTTCTATAAACTTGATCTTTTCCATTTTGGTGTTTGACTTGTCTTATTTCCTGATCATTAAAAAAATAAAAAGGGTAATTCCTCCCATGTTTGGGAAAAACTCATAACCTTGGTGCTAGTCGCCACCCCGGGGCCTACTAGAGGTAGGACTCAGGGGTCATTATCTACCTTTCTCCATTTCCATCTCAAGAGGGGAATCTTTGGTGGGATGGGGTCATGACAGAATGGTATCGGAGGTGATGGTTGAGAGATAGGATGGATTCGGGAGTTAGGTACAGTGAGGATTGTGTGGGATGGTAGGGAAACAGTGTTAGTTAATCTTGTTGCATGACATAAGCCAGAAAAGACTAGCTAGGAAATTGGATTTTAGGGCCCCCCGTGATCTGATGCAAGGACTCTGAGCCTACCGAACTACCATGTGAATCTATATTGATTGCAGGGTAGGGACCCTAGGCAAGGTACATGAATCATCATGATTATGTTTTTACATCATTTAGGCATTCTAGGACAGAAATTGAAATAATGTGATAAAATTAATCCTTGAGAAATTTCCTTACTACTTGGGCTAGGTGATCCTTGTTTTAAAGTACACATATGGCACCTGGACGTCATCCCCGGGTGGCTTAGACGGCCGAGGCCCAGCAGATTCAGGTGGTCGATCAGTTGAGGATTGACCGAGAGGAGGAAGATAGCAAGTGGCAGAAGACTCTCTGTTCATTCCAGCATCATATCCTCAAGAAGTAAGAGGGTAGTACTTCGGATTCGGAGACAGAATGGTGGATTGAGGAGTAAGGAATCACTTTCACCTTGATCTGTGCTCCGAGGGAGTACTGGGTTCCCCTAGCATTCATTCAGCTGAGAGGTGCATTGAGACAGTTGTGGATGCTCTACCTTAGAGAGAGGATAGAGGCAGAGGTTCTGTGGGCTGACTTTGAGAATTAATTCCAAGAGGAATTCCTTTGTTACATGATCAAGGCTGAGAAGCGGCATGAGTTACTCTCCCTCCAACATGGGAGTTTTTCAGTACGAGAGCTGGGGATCAAGTTCAAGGATCTCTTGCACTTTGCTCCAGATCTTTTTCTGGATGAGGATTCTCGAGCGAGATGTTTGGAGGAGGCATTTCGTCCTTCGCTTCAGTATGATGTCACCCCCTTCACTCTTCCGACGTACATGGAAGTATAGAAGAAGGAAAAGGTTGTAGAGAGGATGCACTCACTGGTAGGTGCACCATGAGAAGGGATCCACCCAAGCTCGTCGAAGGGGAAGGCAGTCAACAACAGGTCTCCTGCGATGGGACCTTCCTGGTTCAGCCCAGAGGGGAGCTGGCCCCTGAAGTTCCAGTTCATATCTACAGGTCATCGTCCCTTTTTCACGAGCCTAGGACCGAAGTGTTTCTCTTGTATAGGTTTCAGGAACATTCTGTATCGGTGCCCGACCCGAGCTCAGTACAGTGGAGGTGGGAAGGTTCAGCACCCACCTCAACATCACCAGTTGCCAACAAGGACCTTCCAGCAGCAGCATGACCATGCTCCTCCGAGGGCTGACATTGCAGGAGGAGGCCGACCTCAGGGTGCTCCTCAGGGACCTCGACCAGGGCGTGGTCGAGGAGGTGGACGAAATCCGAGGGGCTGAGGAGTTGGGCGTGGAAAGTTTCACGCAGCAGAGTTGGCAGCTACAGCCGGACCAGAGGTGGTACGAGGTACGATTTGTTTGTTAAGAACTCTCGATTCTGCTTTGTTCAATTCAAGATCTTCACACTCCTTTGTTGCACCTGATCTTGCCCATGCATTGGGACTAGGCATAGAGAGACTTTCCGTAACACTGGTGCTAAGTACACCAGTTAAAGGCCAGGCCAACATATCTTGTGTATTCTGGGGATGTGGGAGGACGTTGGGACCACATTGATCTAGTGTGGACCTTCTTCTGTTACAGATGCAACCATACAATGTCATCCTAGGCATCGACTGGTTGTTTTCTTGTTAGTGACATTATCGACTGCTTCCGGAGAAGAGTCGTGTTCACCAACGTGGATGGGCATCACATATATTTTTTTGGCGAGAGGAGTTATCAGGCGGGAATCCGGCATGTGGAGCCTCTCTTTTCCTTATTAGGCAGGTTATCAGTGGTCCCAGCTGATACAGAGATGATCGATGTCCCAGTGGTTGTTGGGGAGTTCCTCGATGTTTTTCCCGAGGAGGTTGTGACTCTACCCCCCACCCCCCCCACCCCCCCGACGTGATGTTGAGTTCGGGATAGACTTACATCCTGGTGATCGTCCAATTTCTATGGCCCCTTATCAAATGGCTCCTTCAGAGTTTTGGGAGTTGCGAATTAAGATTGACGATCTAATGGAGAAGGGTTTTGTTCGACCCAACGTATCACCATGGGGTGCTCCAGTTTGGTTCGTGAAGAACGTATAAGGTGGTCTGAGAATATTCATAGACTACCGAAGGTTGAACCAGGTAACGGTCAAGAACCATTACCCCTTCCCAATGATAGATAATCTCTTCAACCTGCTGAGGGGAGCAGGTTGGTTTGCCAATATTGATATCCGAGTAGGATATCATCAGCTGAGGGTGAAGGACAGTGACATCTCGAAGATAGCTTTCAGGTGTAGGTATGGGCACTTCGAGTTTGTAGTGATGCCGTTTGGAGTTACAAATGCACTGGCTATGTTCATGGAACTTATGAACTTTTTCTTCCAATAGTTTCATGACCGGTCCGTCGTTGTGTTTATCGATGACATCCTGATCTACTCAAGATCAGAGGAGGAGAACGTTGAGCATCTCAGGGAAGTCTTGGAAGTCCATCGACACCACCAGCATTATGGGAAATTGTCGAAGTGTAAGTTCTTAACGCAAGAAGTACACTTCCTTGGGAACATGGTGTCTCGACATGGAGTGTCAGTGGACCCGTCAATGTTGAAGGAAGTTGTTTCATGGGAAACACCCAAGAGCATGGTAGAGGTTCATAGTTCACTGGGGTTGGCAGGTTACTATCGGAGGTTCGTTTCAGAATTCTCTCAAGATGCTACTCCATTGACATCTTTGACTAAGAAGAACCAGGTCTTCCTATGGAGCGAGAAGTGCTAAAAATCTTTCAACTACCTGAAGGAGAAGTTGGTCAGTTCTCATGTACTCAGGTTTCCAGAGGAATGGTTGTGGAATGAGGTGTTTTGTGATGCTTCTAGCCTTGGTATGGGGTGTGTGCTGATGTAGAAGAAGGGAGGGATCTGTTACAGGTCTTGGAAGTTATTCCCTCACAAGCGTAACTTTGCCACCCATGACCTGGAGCTTGCAGCAGTAGTGTTCGCAATGAAGTTGTGGAGAAATTACCTCTTTGGGGGCGCTTTTTAGTCTTCTCAGATCACAAGATCCAGCGTTATATCTTCTCTTAGCATGACCTGAACCTGTGGCAGCGGAGATGGGTCGAGTTTCTCCAAGACTATGACATTGAGATCTCTTACACTGAAGGTAAGGTCAAAGTTGTGGCTGATGCCCTGAGCAGGAAGTCACATCAGTAAGTGGTTTGGGAATCTGATAATGCTTGGAAGGCGATGGGATAGTTGGTTGCCTTGCACGTGGATGCAAGGGTTAAAGGTGTGAGAGGCTATTTGTTTTAGATGACAGTGTAGTCCTCCTTGTTGCAGCAGGTGGAAGAGTCTCTGTTGGGGGACTTCGAGGTGGAAGTGATGTGGGATCGTGTTGATCAGGGGAACGCTCCAGAAGGATGGTCAGAGGATAGACAACATCAGATACTTTTCCATGGATGGTTGTTTGTTCTGGGGGATATGCGTGAGGGTGTTATCTGTGAGTTTCATAGCTCAGCCCTGGTCGTACATCCAGGAGTATCAAAAATGTACCGAGGCCTGAGGGAACATTTTTGGTGGCCAGGGGTGAAACGGGCAGTGGTAGAGTTTGTGGCTAAATGCCTAGTGTGTCAGCAAGTGATGGCTGAACACCTTGTTCCTGGTGGTTTGTTTCATCCTTTAGATGTCCCCGAGTGGAAGTGGGATTACATCTCAATGGACTTCGTCACAGGACTACCCAGAGCTCAGGGTGGTTATGATGCTATCTGGGTAGTGGTGGATCGTCTGACGAAATCATCTCAATTCTTAGAAATTAAGGAGTCGGGCCCAGTGTGTACCTTAGCATAGATGTATGTAGACATGGTGGTGCGTTTTCATGGAGTTCTGAGGACTATCATCTCAGACCGGGATACTCAGTTTACCTCACGTGTTTTTCGGGGGCTACAGTATGCTTTTGGCACCCAGTTATGCATTAGCACTGATTTCCACCCACAGACCGATGAGTAGACATAGCGAACTGTCCAGGCATTGGAGGACATACTTCGAGCATGCGTTCTGGATTTCGGAGGGTCATGGGTATGACACTTGCCTTTAGTAGAGTTCTCCTAAAACAACAGCTTCCACTATACTATTGGCCTGGCACTGTTTGAGGCATTGTATGGAAGACCATGTCGTTCACCCATTTTATGGGTAGAGGATGGTGAGACAGGCACTCTTGGGCCAGAGGTAGTACAGAGCACCATAGAGAAAGTCCATCTTTTACATGAGAGGATGAAAGCGGTTCAAGACCGACAGAAGTCTTATGATGATCGTCGGAGGAGGCCCTTGGAGTTAGAGGTGGGAGATCATGTGTTCTTGAAGGTTTCCCCTTGACGGGGGCCGAGGTGGTTTGGGAAAGGGAGAAAGTTCTCACCTAGGTTCATCGGACCTTTTGAGGTGCTGAGGTGAGTCACCGTGGTGGAATATCAGTGGGCCCTACCACCTCAGTTGGAGAAGGTTCATGACGCCTTCTACATCTCTCAGCTTCGTCAGAACATACACGATGGCTCTCACGTTATCGACTGGGGAGAGTTAGACATGGGAGACGATGCGACCTTCTAGGAATGACCAGTCCGAATCGAGGATCGCAAAGAGAAGGTGCTCCATGGATGAACCATTCCCTTGGTTCGTGTGTTGTGGAGGCATGGCAGCCTTGAGGAGAGCACTTGGGAGTGGGAGACCCAGATGCACACTCATTACCCTGAGTTGTTTTGACTTGTCTTTTCCCTCTTTCTTCTGAGCTTTGTATTGATGTTTTACGCTATACCTTTTATATATGGAACGCTTGGATTGTCGGTTATAAGACATTTTTTTACCTTGTTCTCTGGGAGTGTGTAACATGTCCGGGCGTGTGGGAAAGAAAAAAAAACCCGATCCTTAATCAAGACGCATTAATGAGGATGTGATTGAACCCATGAAGGCGAGTCATTTCCGCCTAAAGCATATAATATCTCAACATAGGAAAAGGAATTTTTCCCCAAACCACTTGTTCGGGCAGTGTGTTGGGTGTGTGGTGTTGGGGGAAGTGTAAGTTGGAAAATCCTAATATATGGAAGTGGGAAGGCCCAATCCTTAATCGAGATGCATTAATGTGGATACGATTAAACCCGTGCAGGTGAGTTAGTGCCACCTAATGTGGATAATATCCTGACATAGGAGGGGGAATTCCCAACACATGTGATTAGGTTTGTTGGTTGGGTTCATGTTATAACGAGAACCCTAGGAGGTATCTTGTTGGGTTCCTCTGGGTTGGATATTGAATTCTTGGGGACAAGAATGTTTTAAGAGGTATCTGATGTAATGGCTCGGACCTCTCCGGTCCATTCCATTTTCAAAAAGATGGTCTCGAAGTGTTTAGGAGGGTAAAATGGACTTTTTCCCACACTTTCCAGAATTTTGAAACTACACGCTGTGTAGTTTGAGTACATGACGTGTACCCCCTTGCCGGGTATACCCCGTGTTGAAGGTCGTGTCTTGACATGTGCAATAAAAGGGTACACGCCGTGTGTCTGTTACTACATGCCGTGTAGTCCTTCCCCACGTACGCGTTACCATGTGTTGACCAGTCAACATTCGTGTGCCGTGTTGGAGTCGTGTGAAATAATTGGGTACATGCCGTGTGTCCAGTACTACACGATGTGTAGTGCTTCCCCGTGTACCTGTTACCGTTTGTTGACAAGTCAACATCTATGTGCCATGTTGGAGCCATGTGAAATAATGGGTACACGCCGTTTATCCAATACTACACGCCGTGTAGTCCCCCCCTGCGTATGTGTTACCTTCAAGCCATGTGTTGACCATTCAACGGTCGAGTGCCGTGTTGAAGGCCGTGTTGGAAGCCACATGGTGGCCATGTGAAATGGCCAAGTACATGCGTGTACCATAAAGTACACGCCATGTACTTTTTCTTTTTTCACCTATAATAGGAGGGGTCCCCTCCTCCTTTTCAACACACCCCTCTCATCCCCTCCCCTTTGAGAAGACCTCTCCCAAGAGACTTGAAGGCTCTTTCTTCCATAACTTCTTTGTCTGAGCTCCGATTTACGATCCGTCAGTGGCCACGGGATCATAACGACGAGGAAAAACTTCCAAGCTTAGATCCATTGTCTTCTCTTTGTCCTTTCCTTTCTGACTTACACTGGAGGAGGTTTTGTTGGGACTCGATAGGAGTGACGGACGCCGACAGACGTCTTCTAATGTTGATCTAGGGAGGAGCGTTGTTATCAGAACCTCTTGAGTTAGGGATCTTACCTTCGTCTCTCTAGTTTTTGCATCATGTGGGGTGCGTGTTCTCTTGTTTATGTGAAACACTTTTGAATTGGTTTAATAAAGATAATAACTGTCTTATATAACGGTGTTGGGAAGTTGTGATTGATGTTACTTTATATCTTGTGTTATTATGATGTGAATTGAATGAGATTCTGCCTACTAAAAATCATTGTCATTGGGGGCCTTTTCTTACGCAATTAAAATTTTCCCTCTCCTTATGGATTTTCTTATGGATGGAAACTTTGTGGTATGTGGAAATTTGGTTAATCACATAAAGTTGGCTATTTAAAATCTGGAACCATTGTGTGATCACCCCAGTTAAACGAAATCGAATAATGAACATGTGGGTATTGGCTTGGATACATGGCATGTGATGGGGGTGTTTTGTGGGTTGTTATGGATCGGGTGAGCAGCGGGGCTGTGGTTGACTTGGTTGTGGGTTGGTGTAAATGTTATGTTGGTAACGTGCATTGGGTCTACAATAAATGATATTAAAGGGACAATGATGTACATGTTTCTACGTGATTGTGGTTGGCAGCGGGGCTGTAGGGATGGGTTTAAATGTGAATGGGCTATAGTTGTGAATAATAAATAAAAAGTGGATAAGTTAATGAATGATGGGTCATGGAAATTGGAACGGGATTAATAATCAATGGCTTTGTTGGTTAATAAGAAGGACTTGGTTGTGTTGCTTGTGTTTTCCAAACATGATTTGTGGATGGAATGGATATGTTTTATTAATGATCGATGTGGTTGGTTGTGGATAGTTTCCCAGTAGTTGAGGTACTAAATAAACTAATTCTACTAAAATGTGAAAACCTAAATGGGGTTGGGGTATGCACGCTTCATAGTAGTAGTGCCGAGGCACGTGCTTAGTTTATCTATTTAGATGCTATAGGTTGGGATGTGTGTTTGGTATATATATATATATATATATATCATTGTGTTTTATCGCACCCCACCCATGATGAGTACTTAGTGTCGAACACTCCCATTTCATGTGAGAGGGTATTTTTCCCTTAGTTACTAGCTCCTTCCTGCTCCTTCTCCCCTAGGTTGTGATGTCTTGAGGCGACCTTACACCTAAAACTCTTAGGGTAGGTTTCGATTGGGGTGGTTTTATCCCATGACTATTCGGGAAGGTTCTACTGTTTCCCAAGAATCTTCGGGATGAGGCCCATGTGTGTGCAGGCGGGATACGTGGTTGGGAGGCCTAGGTGTGTGCGGACGAGATGTGTGGTTTGTGAGGCCCAGGTGTGTGTGGGTGGGATACGTGGTTGTGAGGCCCAGGTATGTGCGGGCGGGATGTGTGGTTTGTGAGGCCCAAGTGTGTGCATGCGGGGAGAGTGTGGCAGTGTCAGGGCGTTCATCGTTAGGAAGAGCAGCTGACTAAAGGGGAATGGTGCGGGGTACCTAATAATCATATTTCTTATATACTAGTACCTGTTGTGAATGTGTTTTTGGTGAGTGTGGCTAGTGAGTTCGGGTGGATAGGATTCCTTGCTAGGTTTCTTCTGTTGTTCTCACGGGACTTTAGGATGTCTCCCCACTTGTGCACGAGAGCTTTAGGTTTCCCTTATGAGTATACATGTATGTTCACCCTACAGTTACTTTCAGGTTTCCAGGAGGACTACCAGGGCCGTGCGGGACCCTATTAGCCGGACAGTTAGAGTTGTTCCAGTTGTTGTACTCTTGTTTTTTTTGGTTTTGTACTTTGAGCTTTCTTGTACTTACACCATGTTGTAAATTTTTTTAAACATGCATGTGGATCTTTTTGGTTTTATTTCTATACACTTTCTCTTTTCCATTTTGGTGGTTGACTTGTCCTATATCCCGATCTTTAAAAAAATAAAAAGTGTTATTCCTCCTATGTTTGTGAAAAACTCATACCCTTGGTGCTAGTCACCACCCCGGGGCCTACTGGAGGCGGGAATCAGGGGTCATTATCTCCCTTTCACCATTGCCAGCTCAAGAGGGGAATCTGCGGTGAGAGGGTGTCGTGACATTTCCAAGGATATATTGGTGGAATGGGTTCACTCAAAAAATCATTTTAGTAATCAAGGTTCACTCCCAATACATTCTTAACAAATAATGTTCTTTACTAAATTGAGTTCACTCCCTGTTCTAGCCATGTATATCCATTGAGATATAAATCATTATCTAATTAATTATAGGGTGGTATCGGTACCACCCATCTCATAATGATACCATACTTATGAATTCCCCAATATGATAAAAATTATTAATTTCATGATCCATGAAATTAATAAATCGGTATTATAATAATTTTATAATATCATAACCTATGGAATATAGATATGTTTAATAATCATTTAATTATTGAATTAACTTTGAATATAAATAGTGTATAATAAGAATTCCACCATGGTATAACATGTTGATGGGTAAAAGTTTTCATAAATAGTTTTTCATCTTAAACAAAAACAATTCAAAGAAGAAATAAGAATGGTTTCCTTAGATAATATCCCTAGTAAAGCATATGCAATACCAAAGGATATCATCTTAGACCGAGAAGGATTATTAAATACCACATGGTGTGTACGTAGATAAAATAGCCCTTCTTTAAAAATAAATTTTTTATATATAAATCATTTTCAGAATCATTTAATTTAAAATACAAATTGAAAACAAAATATGTAATCATTAAAGAGAATTTAAAACAATTTTTAAAAATAAATTATTACGAAACAATTTTTTTAAAAAAATAAATACAAAAGCATATAAATAGATAATTTTAAATAAATTTAAAAAAATTGAACATAATTTTTTAAAAACATTTTTCTTTGAAAAATACTATAACTTGTCATTTCATTTTTTTTCAAAACACATGATTTGGTACAAATAGATTTCCAACGGATGAGAAAAATATGTACAAATTTTATTAAAAAAATTATTAATACTGATAATTACTAAATAATATGATTTTTCCCAATAATATAATATATAATGAGACACTATAATATAATAAAATAATGATAATTCTAGAGACGTGTATCATAAGATTTTATCAATGGAATCATAATCATAAACAATCCTAATAAAAAAAGAGATTGTAGTAATAAAATACAAAGACATTGGTAAATTTAAATAAAATTACATAACTTATAATATATATTATAATTAAGGTGATTAAAAACATAAAATTTCAAATGTAATTATATACACATCATAATATATTTTAGGTGTAAAACAAAACAGTGTCCCAAAAAATTTAAGAGGTGAAAAAATTACCATACCGATGAACTAACATTTTAACAACAAAATATAATGAAATAGAGATAAAAAGGGGAATATGAATAATAATAATTCTAAGGATAATAATAATAACATAGTTAATTCATGTGAAGAATATACACCACTTAATGAAAATAAGTGGTGAATAAGGCATCCGTATCACAAAAATAAATTTGATACTAGAATTCCCCTTACTACATGAGTAACTTTTGATCTATGAGATTTGATGAAGAATAACATCAATTGAAATAATTAATAACAAGAAATAAATTATATTCATGGTATTAAATGTCCAATTTGATTATAAACAACACATAAATGAATCAATTTCTATATATGGAGTGTATCTTATGTAATAAAATGTGAGATGTTATTCCCCTACATTATGTCATTCCAACTATCAAACTCATTAAAACAGTATTTATATTAAATATATTCATTATAAATATATTACATTTCAGTATTAAATTATATCATAACATATATGATTTACTTGAGACTTTATATTATGTGTTTATTAAAAATTATATGTTAATGGTGTATTTTTGGGTAATGGAAGTGATATTTTTCACAATTGTTTTTATTTATTATAGTTTTGGTCATCATAATAATATCATGATTTCATCATATAATTAATTATAATAATGATATAATTATAACATATCATAAATATATATGTCTTTATAATATTCTTTAAATGTAATAATTGTGTAATGAAGTGCCCTGTTCGTATTGATGATAGGTCGTACATACACGTGAACAATGTTTCAATTGTCTTAGAATGTTAAATGAATGTAGTGAATTAAATTAAAAATATATATATATAATCATTAATGTAGAATTATTATGTCATATATTACACATATTTCTATTTTACACATATTTAATACAACCCATGTAATGTGTGAATGAATCACGTAGATTTGATAAGGCAATAGTGCACATATCCACAAATAAAGTTATTGTATTCCCATAAAATTGAATTCATGGAGGTATATGTTATATAATAATAAAATAAGAATAAATAAACAATAAATATAATATATATCATATAAAAACATTATTTCCATCATTATTTCTAACCAAGAGAGGAGTAAATGGTGGGATAAATGATATCAACTCGTGAGGCTATAGTATGTCGTCTACATGAATGATGACTATGTATGCCATTTGATGGAAGATTATGTGACTATTTGTCATAAAAAAATAATATAATAATAGCATATTAAAGATATTAATATTATTATATAATATTGGAATTATTGTAAGTTAGGGGATGAGAAATATGTAAAACAAAAGTGCTTGTTGAAGGACGTTACCTTTTCATTGGGAAACTCCTTTTGGTTTACACCAAAGAGCTACCTTGGATGGAATTATCACCAAATTGAGACCTAAAAGTTGATGTGAGGGATGATAGGATGGTATTTGGATATGGTATGGCAGATAGAAAAGGATTTATATGTGTGATTAAGCGAGTGTGCATGTTCCCTTCTTATATGAGGAGTGGTATTATTGGAAATATATAAAGGTAAACACTATTGAGAGGTATATATTTAATATTGTTACTCAAAATAATGTTCCATTATAAATAAAATATAGGAAATGGTGAAATTTTTCTAGAAAATTTATTGAGGACACAGTTCTTAATCATTGTTTTTATTAATGTTTAACTAGCATGTAAATCTGTTTTTTAATTGATCGATATGGTTAATTTTAATTCTATTATATAATATTTTTGGTAAAATTTAATTATCATATTATAATGAATAAATTATTTTTAAGAAAATATTTAATCCATTATTCAAAATTTTAATAACTATACTGGCGTAAATAAATTCTCTTTTAATCCTTCTCACGGGCTGAGATGACTTGTTTATAAAATGAAAAGGTTTAAAAGTTTGAAACATTTTTATATCCAATATCAATGTGAAATTAGTTCCAATGAACTAAATTGGGTTAAATTATGTATAATTTATCTAAATATACCTAAATACAAAATTAAAATTTAATTTAACTGTATAAATAAATTACTATAATAAGTTGTTTTCCATTATAATTTAGTATTTTTTACTATTGTTCCAATAATGGAATATTTCCAAAAAGTCACAGAAATTCACCATAATTTAATTTTGAAATTATAAATTAAAAATTGAATCATATTTTATCATATTAGATATCTAAAAGTTTCTACATTTAATATTTTTGTAGTTCACAAAATCACATAAAAATGTTCTTTGGAAAAATTAGTTATTTAAAACAAATAAAGGAATTAATCACAATTTTTTATTTTTTTATAAATATGTTATCATTTTAAAAAAACATGATAAATTAAATTATAATTTTTTTTATTAATATTCATATAAATATTTAAACTAATATGTTTTAATTATGTTGATTAAATAATAATAATAATAAAATGATCTTTCATAGAAATATAGTGTTGAATTTTACACAAGCATAAATGATATTTTGTGTATTTCAAGATTAAATTGATGTATAGTACGATGAAATCTAAACTAGTGTTTCAAAAAACAGTAGAAATAAAATAAATTTAATTTATTAAAAAAATCATGGGTTGTTACATTCTAGCCCTCTTAAAATGAATTTCACCAACCAAATTCATCATTATGATAAAAAAAGGACGAAACATATTCAACATGATATCCTCAAGTTACCACATAGATAATTATAACTATTTGTTTCTCCAAATAACATTGACTCGATGAGTGGACTTGTTTTGTAAAACTGTCTTTGTATGATCCATAAATTCAACCAGTTTCTCCTTATAAATAAATTAATACACTAGTTGTATATCCTTCGAGTTTAGTTTATGTGATGGGCCATGTATTTTCTTCCTCATTAGAGATACATGGAACAAATAATGAGCTCCATAGAGTTTTTTTGGTTGTTTCAAAAAAACTTCTACCTTCTCAAAATGTTCAATAATTTTAAAGGGATCGATATATGTAGGGATTAGTTTCACATTCATATAGAATCATATAACATTATTCTAGGGACATATTTAAGGTCAAAAAATCTCACAAACATCAAATTATAAATCACATTAATGATAATTAGAATATTTTTTGTTCCATCATTGAGCATACTTGATATTATGTTGAAGGGATCATGAATTAACTTCCATTTAATCAATGATTTCAAGTCCCAGTTTTATAATATCATGGACATTGTTCCACCACATTGTAACTCTGCATATAATCCCATAGAGGGATTGAAAATGATCTATACAAATTCATATGTGAATGATATTATAGTATGAAAACTCATCTAGATCAACGTGTTCATCTCGACCAATTTTGAAATCTAATGAATAGTGATATCAAAATATCTTCAAGATTTTTAATTGTTCATTTAGAATAGGCATTAGTATAATGATGGTATGATGTTCTAAATAAAAATCCCATATAATGGTCTTGATAAAAACATCCTTAAATCATTGTGGTAATCCTCTAATATCTATCATTGAAAATGAAATGTGGTATTCCATGCCACCATACCACCTCCTTAATGAATATTCTAGAAAGATCTATAGATATTTCTTCTGTGATAGTGTGGATGTTTTCTGACATAATATGTTGATCAACTGGAATCCATATATCATTAAGCAATTTAGAGGATTTGGGGAGTCCAATTAAATAATAGATAGTTATTTTATCCCATTAACATTATGTTAGGGTTAATAGATTCAACATATTCCATTATTTTTTTAATATTATCTTATAGAAATACCGAGCGCTGATATACACACTCTTCGATATCTATCATCATGAAATCCCACTAGATGTATTCATTCAAATCCTTATAAATCACTATACTTCTAGGATCAATAGATAATGGAGAGATATGATCTTCCTATAACACCTCATTATTCAAATATGGAATAGATATAATGTATATATAGTTTGTGAACCTTATCATTCTATCCTGGTCAATAATTAACTCATGAACATTTCTAACATTCATCAGACGATATACATCTTCATTTTATGCCTCTTCAATCATCACATAGATTGAAGGATTATCATTTAATTGACAATGCTAATATTTCCCCCCTTCTTTAGCACTTTTAGATCGATACTTTTAATATCCTTAAATAAAAGATAATTTTTTTATCATTATGTATAGTATAGAATGATTTATTAATGAAAATAATTATCAACCTTGTTCACATTCCTAGAATGGTAATATATTGAGAAGTCAAAATCCTTTATCTGGTTTAACTATCTTTTTTGGAACATTTTAAACTCTTTATGTGTTAATATATTCTTAAAAATTGTAGGATTGGTATATATATCACACTTTTTATCATAAATATAATTCCACTACGTCATTTTTTAAAAAATTTAACATTTAACTAAAAATTAGAAGTTGGTTTTTATTCGCAATAATCATCAATATTCAAGAGGCATTGGATATAAAAATATTAGTTTTCATTAGAATTCATCATAATCATTTCATGTATTAATCACAATATATTACATACCCTTATCCACTACAAGGTAATGTAATCATAGTTTCACTAACAAACCTTCAATTGAGTTCCTTGAAATTTTGCCTCACATTCATATTTCTAGAGGAGAATGTCACCATTTCATGTTAACATAGTTATAGGATTGTATAGTCATGATAAATTATTCATAATACTTAATTAATATATAGATAAACCAAGGAATTTATTGATCTAAATCAATTGGGATAGTCCAGGTCATCATTAAATAACCTTTATTTTTGTATGGTCCTGAATTTTTTTGAAATGGAATTTAAATTATCCCATGAAATTTTCAAACGAATGAAACTAAACCAAAAGAAGGAATTGATGTATTTTTTTTAAAGGAGTTAATTAGGTGAAGGAAAAAGTTGGGCTTCAATGAGAGAAACCATTCATGTATCACCACTGTACATGAATATGCTCTAAATTAAAAATTGTCTGAATAAAACCATTTTGGTTGAAAAATGACTACACCAGCTCCATAAATCGATTTGTTTGCTGGACGAGGTTTGAGAAATTCACCAAACACACTACATACCCTGTGGATGGAAATGGTCTATGAAAAAGTAAAAGGAAATTGATTAATAAGAACAAATTAATGTTTTTTGGGGGAATGAGGATTTGATTTTCACCACAGCAGACCATAATCCCATGACTCCACAGACTAAGACATCCACGGGCTGGGTAATGTTGGTGAGATTTCTTAAAAGGAGGATCACAACCTTGTTTAAAATAACTAGCTACACTAGTACCCAATTCCCTACATCTCTATATGTATAGTTCTAAGGGATCCAAAATGAAGATCAACAAGTTATAGGATGCACAATTAAAGGAAGAAATAAAATGTTCCATATAGGCTTTAAAACATTCAACAATTAGCCATTAGTAAAATCAACCCTTTATAGTGTTATGGGGGAGAATAAATTAAAATTATTAATTTGTGGATTGATGATCTCTCATTGGAATAATCATCAAGTGGTCCAGAATCAATTTTCCTTTCAAAAAAGGCACCCTGTATTGAAAAATGCTATGTAGATGGAACCCTTCCCCAAGTAGGAATTCAAAACATGGGTATAATTTTTCCCCACATAAAAATAATGTTATGTGGGAAGAACATGTCCCCTCATAGATGAACACTATGATAACAGCACCTAGGTCTGTGTACCCCTATGGTACATAGAGAGAATCATTTCCCACGTAGAAACATGCTCTGTGGAATAACCCATATCCCACTAGAGAACATTCCACATGAAAGGAGAACACTATGGCATTTGACTCTCTAGCCAAAATTATTACCTCCCATTTCTTCATCAGTCCCCATGGAAACTCATCTACAGACCAGTCCAATGGAATTAAGCCAATTCCTTTTCCAATTACACCATGCCCATATGATAAATCCATTGGTTATGCCAATGTGTCATTTTGTATATATATATATTGATGGTACAAATAGACATCATGGATACCATATTATTAAGGTAAACCCAAGATATAAACATATGTTAACATTCACAAGGAAACACAGGGTACAAACATGGGTTACAAATATATAGACCCCCCCATTTAAAGTGGTAATAGATTGGATCAAACAAGAATAACATTTTGATCGGGAAAAAGATACATACCAATGGAACCAAATTCAGGGAACTCCCACTATGATAATCCAACTACTTTTGATTTAGGAGGTTTCACTATCTCTCCTCTCTACCCTCACCAACGACGTATTTGGATAGATCCAGAAAACATACTATGTAGGATATGAAAACAAAATCAGAAACGAGAACACCCAAATACCTTTTTCTCTCCCCTTGGTAACCAATACCATCTATCAGTAGATAATGTGGGATGTGAAATCCTCAGATCCATTGCCTCCTTTTGTTTCACACACTAAGCATCACTCATTTGGACATAGAGGATAGTGGATATCATGACCTCAACATTGTACCAATTCACAGACCTTCTACAATGATAAAAGCTCCATATTCAATCCAAAAATGAATTATCCCTAAATATAAGCCCCCAAATTAATCCAAATAGGCATCCCAGAAGGTATACGACACAACCAAATCCCCTCAACTAGGAAGCTCCAATGCATATTCCCCAATAATGATTTCTTAGTTGGACTCCTCTAAAGTGAAATCCCCATCTCATACTGAACTATAAGGGATTTTATTCACAACTAACTGGGATACATATGATTCCTCTTGATGGTCCAAAACCAATATCGAAATGAACCTATTATTTTCCACGATACATACTCGGTGGGTTCACATCCACCTAGGAGACCATATCCCCTCTCGGTACCTTGGGCATCTTCAACATAAGTCTCACACCACCCCTGAACATGTATACTTTTAAATGTGTGTCCTTTCCATATGACATCGAACATCAAAATTGGGTCCCTGCCACACAAACATAAAATTTGATGTGTCTTTAAAAAAATACCGAACTACATGTGTTTTGATTCCTACCATGACGTTACATAGGAATACCATTTTACGAGTTTCGATGTTGACATCAAAATAGCACCCATACCCCAAGATGACAATAAACTCTAGACCATCATCCCATATGACATGAAACAACCATTTTCATCGAGAACGAACAAATAATCCATAATTTATCAATAACGGGTTACATTGATGTAGAACCTCAAATATAGATAGATCCTTCCTTTGATAGAGAACTCCAAAAACATCCAAATGATTCCAATCCCAGACATAATCATGATTAACTACTTACCGGTGGATATACCACATAAACATGATTGGGAATGAACTAAGGATTCATAAACATATGAAAATTTATTAAATATATAATAGAGATATAAAATGTGATATAGTCCCCCCAATATGCTGAGATGAGCTCGAGTTCCCATCCTCTCGACCGATGTGTGTTCTTAAGTGTCGTTGGGAATATAACCCAATTAATGTTTCTTATTGAAAATTTGATCCATGAATCATGGGTGTGGGTGAAGTTGGCTATTTCTGGATCTATAAACAAACTTGATGGAGGCCATCGATGATGTTATAACTAACACCAGCGATTGAAACCCAATTAACCCATACAATATAACCAATGGTCACATTCCCCATCAGGACAAAACAATGAAGTTATTATCCTAAATAAAAATGCAGAACATGGAATGAAACATTAACCAAGATGGTAGTATTAATGTACCAAATTCCATTTCACAACCAATAAGAATGAGGTCCAAGAAAGACCATAAATTATGTATGTATTCATTAGTTGCAACATTGATGATGTTTTTTATCTATGTAATTGTTACATATATTGCAGGTCTTTAGAGATACCTTCAATCAATTGGAATACACAATGTTCTCACAACCACACGGGGTTGATTAATGCACTGGATGTGTCTTTGACCAAGTAGTGGACTCCATCACCCAACCAGTTTCTCCAATGCCATGATTATATTGTGCTGATCTGAGAGTACTACTAAAATGGTACTCTCCCCACATTGGAATTCATAAGATAAACCCTCAAATTAGTTAAATCCCACAAGTAATCTATTAAACAATAGAACATATTCATGAAAACAGAGTCCAAAATAGCTATATAAACTTTTTTAGGGTGCCTAAGTGAGTACAAGACCTTGAAGAGCTCCCTTAATGTTTGAAATAAGATTATATCATCTTAAATGACTTCATCCCTACTGCATAGGAACCCTGTCGAAGGTCCCCTACATGATAATTACACTGCCAATGCCACATGACTTAGTATCCTCGTAAATAGGATAAGACTAATCTGAGGGTCCCCATTGAAGATAAATAGATGCATGTTCCTTGGGATACCTTCCTAGGGTGAAAATCATATAACTTAGAATTTTTCATCACCATGATTCTTGAGGATGATATCCACCCTATTATAATAAAGTCTCGCAGTGAGAAGATGTATATTCATTCTCCAAAATATAATTCACACCATGAAAATATTGGGTCACAATACATAAAAATGAAATTCATAAAAATGGTTAAAAAACCCACCATACATCTTGGGTGGAAAATTATTGGTAGATTCAAATCTCTGCAGATGCACATAAAACCCACTGTATTAATAAGGAGGAAACCAGTTATAAGGAGGGAAAACATAATATTAATTCATACCAATACCATAAAATAAATAAGATGAAAAATTATATTCATTAATATAACCCTTAAAATTTATATGAATCCCACATGTAAAATGTGGCTGCAATGAACCGGTAGATGAAAATTATTTCTTACCAAAATTAAACACACCCGCAAAATACATTTAACGACCCAAAATCTAATCAATGCAATTTATCCCTTATGTTATTAATTTTATAATAAATCACCTTAGGAAAGAAAACTCCTCATAATTAATAATTGAACTATTATTTGTACTTTAAACATAAATTGTCACCTCTTTCTTTTGAATTTAGAAAATCTGACTTACACGGTTGCGTCTAGGGTGATTTTTGGGGTTTGACTGAACAAACCAAAATTTTGATGAATCATAACCTACCATTATGAATAGTGACCGACCCTTATGAATAGTAATATACCATAATGAATTGTTATCTTACATATTATTATATATATATATATAATTTTTTGAATGAATTATATACCTATATCTTAGAGTAAGTAAATAATGTTTTTTAATTTCAAGTTTTTTTGAATAAATTATTATTTTATATAAAATATTAATTTAGAATTTTTAGAAAATTATTCTTGAATAATAGAGTACATTTTTTTTATAAAATTTGAAAAATTATTAGGGTGTGTTTTTGGTATTTTTATGAAAAACATGAATTTTGTGAATAGTGAAAATCATCAATTTACAAAATAAGCTAAATAAATGAAATTTTTGCATCATTCTTGAGTTATGGATTATGTAAGTCGCCATTGGTTCTAATTTACATTCATATATTACAATTATTGGTCATGGAATCATCACTATTATTTTTCTTGTCGAGAAATGATAAATTAATGAATTTATTATTGTGAAAACCTTTCTCCCCTCCACCATAAAAACCACCCATCACACCCTCATTTCCTCAGACCTATCAAGATTCATTCCATGTAAATACTCAACCCAATATTCTTCAGTAGTATATCACCCACATAAAATATCTTCTGGCCTCATGATATGACCAATCAAAGGTTCCATAAGAAGGATTCAAGAGGTAATTCCCCTCTTGGTTTTTTGTTAAATTCCATTAAATCGCACGTTCTATTCATTATATATCCCCACCAATACCCATCCACATGGAATAATAAATAAATTATCATAAGTATATATTAATTTTATTATATTAATATTATAATATATCATTCAAACCCCATATCCTCTCATTTTTATTTAAGAAAGGAAATTGTTGTTCGTGAGGTGTTAATTTATCACCTTCATGAATGACATGTTTTCGTTTCCATTTACAACCTTTAGATATAGTAAATAAACCATTTATATGGTTCAAACATATTAATTTATATGTATTATATCAAAAAAAATTTCAATAACTATCGTAATCACATAATACTAAGTGATCTAACAAAACATATTTGTTGTGGTCGAAAAACTGACCGAATTAACCCAAACAATCATCATTATATTATTATCAAATGGCACATTCTCATGGTATATAAAAAATATCATTTAATGTTCTATATCATCATTAATAACATATAATTACATGTCTGGATTTTTATCCTCGTTTTAGATGAACATCCATACCAGAATACATGTTAACTAGTCAAAAAAACTACAAAAATGAACATTCCCAAACAATGGTTTTAAACAATATAACTCAACCAAAAGATGATAAATTTACTTAATAAATATTTATTGAATCTTATTAATGTATAAAAGTATTTTTAATTGTTAATAAATGAATCAATTTTGTTCATACTGATAATTAATGTTTCCAAATAATTCAGATACAAGGTTAGGGTAAATTCTCGAACCCAACTCACTTTCATTGTGTTTCCCTCTTTCAGCCATTTTTTGGAACCGATATTCCTTAAGAATCATTTACTCATCATCATATTACCTATTCGGGGATATATGTTTTTTATAATTGATTTTATAACAAACCCAATGTTCTTAAAAAAAACTCTTTAGACAAATAAGTACCCTCTTTTTATTTCTCAATTGTTGTTTCTACTTCACTCATAATTGATTATTCTATGTCAAGAATGTTATCCCCAATTTATTTTTGGGAGAAAAATGTTTATTAATTTATTCTATATGATTTGAAACCCATTAATTTCCATGGTTTATATTATTTTTTTGTTTAACATGTGTTCTATGTGGAATTCCTGATAATGTATATGTTATGATTTGATTACTACTCCTAGAATTATAATGCGCAATATGAATTTGACAATGTGACTAGTGAACCTAGAAATATATAATAATAATATGAATTAGGTTAATTAAAAAATCTCTGGAGGTAAATTTAAAGGATGTGTGAACATTATTCAATAATTGTAAACAACTATGGGTGGTAGTTGACCACAAGGACATGATGTGTCATTTTTATGCATTGCAACATTTCAAGACTTTTATTAATGATTACTCTCTTGTTCATGATCATTTTACAATATTATTATTATGAACACCCATTGTTATATTTTTCAAATATATTCCCTTACTAGGATTTTAGATCACCCCTCTTTGATTTATATCCTTAGGAAACAATGTTCACTAAGGATTTTTCAATAGACATTAATAAAATAGAAAATAATGAATTAAATAAATGTTTGTGTTAGAGGTTGTAAATTTTATTTTGGCTCCATGTTTTCCAATTTAACTAATCCTTTAATTCCTCATGGTGTAATAATATTATGTTTTTTATCTTCGTAATGGTGCAAATGTATATTATTAAACATAGGGTTTATATAGTTATTATCAGAGGCAAGGGTTAATTAATTTGGGAATTATGATTAATGAGATGTGGTGAAAACCTCCAGTCATGACTAAGTAAAATTATGAACAAAAAAATATCTTCTTAAACATAAGTATCCCATAAGATATTCTTTTACTGTAAATATAAAAAATGAATAAGTTATTAATTCATGACTCAATGACATATGTTTTGATATAACATTTTCTATTTTAGAAAATCCCAGGAATGAGAAGAAATATTGCCAAAAACCCATGGGAGGTCCAGTTCAATGATTCCACAAATTGAATCCCCAATGATTTGAGTGATGGAGTTCAATAAATCAAGTAGGTTCTAAACACAAACTATCTCAGGTTGTGAATAATAACTAGAATAATGGAGAATTCCCTCTTCACCTAATAAGGAACAACTAGCTATCATGTTATTAAACAGAAACGACCACCGATGTTTAGTGGGTCCTCTGATCCACTATGTATGGAATAGTGGGTCAACTCCATGGAAAAGATGTTTTCAAGGCATCATTTTTTTTAGAGAGAGAAGGTGACTCCGGCTATTTACCTTCTAGATGGAGAGGCCGACCAATGGTAGATTTTTTGTAAGAACATGAAGCCAGATGACAAAATTGAAGAGATGATATGAGAAAACTTTATGATAATGTAACATAACAAGTATTCCCTTAATAAATCATTGTAGAATTATTGAGAGAGAATTCATATAGTTTAGGAAAAAATATTAAGAATTTTTTACGTCATATGAAGAGAATTTAAAAAGGCTTGCAAGAAATGCTTTGGGTTTTGTAATCATTAATGAGAGAAAAATTGATTTATTAATTATTAGATTAGTACCACACCTTTGAAAGGATCTTGGAATTCGATAATTTGGTAGTTATGAAGATGATATTCAATATTCTATTAATGTGGAGATAATTTTTTTAAAATGGTATCATGGAAATGGTGATAAGAAACAAAATACGGAGTTTCATGATGGAGGAACTAATGATAAAGGGGGAATGAAATCACAACCACCAACATGACAATATGTGGAATGATGTTTCATTGTAACTGCCTCAATGGGACGGGGAAATGATTCACTTGTGAGGGTGAAGGCCACCAAAATCCCGATGGTCGAAAAGATATATGAAGGAAGGAGAATGTGGTGGATGGAAGGAGAGAACCACCCACGATCTAATGTTGCAACTATAGAGAGCTAGGTAACTATGAAAACTAGAGAACTAAACTAGGAGTTTTCAATTGTAATCAGTGTCAACAAACACTAATTCTAAAATTAGAAAGGGAGGGATACTTCTATCACTACAACGAAGGTGAAGCAAAAATAAGAAGTCATACAAGGTATACTCCCTATTCTATCAAGAATGTAAAATGTCAAATTTGATTCTAGTTCTATTAATTCCTCTATATCCTGCATGTTTTATATATCTATAGAATCAATGAACTGAAACCATGGTTCATAGATATCTTTAAAACCACTAAGTGGTTAAATAATTTCAATCCATGTTTTTGAACCCACTCTTGTTAGTGAATGTGAGATGATTCTACCAAAAAATATTGTAATACTTCCCTTGATGGAATTTGATAATATAATGAGAATTTATTGGCTCTCAATACATAGAGCATAAATCAATTGTCATGAATAGGAAGAATCTTTCCAAATTATGAACCATCTCCTGCTCCTCAACAAATTCAATTAATCGAATGAATATCATTGGAAAATTACTTCAATGGTGTGGGTGTTTATTCACTATAAAGTAGCATACCTCTCTCAAATGGTTGATTAAAAGGAAATTTAAAACTAAAAAAAATGCTAATTATGGGTGAATTTAGTTATGTATTCCATGAAGTGTTACCCATCATCCCCTAGATCAAGTGTTAGAGTTATACATTGAAATCATACATAGAGATACACCTATCTCAATGTGTCCCTATAGGATATATCATATTGAATTTCAGGAGTTAAATAAACTTCTACAAGTGCATTTAGACAAAGGGTTCATACACCCTAGTGTATAACCTTGGGGTGCACTAGTGCTCTTTGTAAAAACAAAGGAGAGAAAAATGTGGTTTTGTGTCATTTATCAAGAAATCAAACATTTCACCATATAAAATAGTTATCCTATTCTAGGGATAGATGAATTGTTTTATATGTTAAGGGGGACTCAATACTTCTCATGGGTGGATCATCATTTTAGAAATAATCAGATAATGGTGTATAAACATGTTATTCAGTGTACTGCCTTCCATACAAGGTATGAGATCTATGATTTTTCGGTGATGCCTTTCGGACATACTTATTCCCTAAAAATATTGTGAATTTGATGAATAGTGTATGAATGAATTACCTAGACAAATGTTTTTGTAGTTATTATCATTGATATTATCATAAACTACATGAAAAGGAGGAACATGAAGAAAATATAAGATTATTGTGGGAGACATTGAGAAAGGAGAAGTTTTACGCCATGTTCTGCATGTGTTAATTTTGGATGAATCAATTCACGTTCTTGGGTCATGTGATTAGATGTGGGGGAATTTCAATGGACCCATAAAAAATGGAAATTAGGAAATAGACCAGACTATCTATTATCCCATAAATCCATAGTTTTATTGGATAAGCTCGGTACAACTGATGTTTTTTGAGAAATTTCTCATTATTTCAATCTTTGTAAATAAGTAATCAAGGAAAGGGGTAACGTATGTCAAGATAAAATAATGTGAGGGAATATTCATGGAGCTAAAGAGAAGGTGGATCACTACAGTTGTAATAACATTAATGAGAAGTGGATAATATATTTTGATATATAGTTATGCATCTAGGAAAGGATTGGGTTGTGAACTAATGAAAAATGATAATGTGATATCATATCCCTCACAACAGTTGATGATCCATGAGCAGAACTACATGAAGAATGATCTTGAGCAAGAATTTAATATTTTTACATTGAAAATATATCGACACTACCTTTATGGTGAGAAGTGTAACATATACACTGACCACAAGAACATAAGATATACATTCTCCTAAAAGGAGCTCAATATGAGTCAAATGTGATAGTTAGAGCTAATCAAAGACAATGATAACTGAATTCACTATTATCCTAAAATGGTGAACAAAGTACCTGATTCTCTATTTAGAAAATAACATGCTACTCTATCCATGATACAGATTGTGAATGATCTTATTTCATGAAAATGAAAATGGTGGATTTTGAAATAAGGAGGGATGTGTATACAACCTACCATTCAAAATGATTCCACAACCAACAATCCAGGATATGATTATAGATGCACCAGAAGATGATCACGAGTTACAAATGAATGTGAATGAATTAATGAAAGGGAGACATCATGAGTTCCATATGGATGATGATGGTGTGATTTGGTATGAAATTACACTTTGTGTGCCTCCATCACCCGTGAAAAAAAATTTTCTTTTAGACAATGAACATAACTCAACATTCTCAATCAATCATTGTAGAACCATGATGCAATGAGATATCTGAGTATACATTTAGTGGATATAATAAATATGGATATTGCAGAATATATCTAAAGGTACATGGAATGTCAGAAGGTTGATGCAAAGTGAAAAAATTAAAAAGGGATGATGTGTCCATTGCCTATACCAATGTGGTAATGGGAGAATTTCACTATGGACTTTGTCATGGTTATCCCTAAGACGTTGATGAGAAATAATGTGAAATGTTTTTTTTGGTTTAATGACTCAACATGAATAACCATTTTATCACTATACAATAAGATCTATCACTTAAAAATATTCAATGATATATGTGAATAAAGTGGTGAGACTGCATGGTGTTCCACTATAAATTGTCTCTTATCATGATCCATAGATCATATCTAGATTCAAGATAATTTTTCAACATTCATTGACTACTAAATTAAATTTCATAATGGCCTATCACCACAAACTGATGTTGATTTTGAATGCACAATTCATATGATTTAAGGTATTATAGGAACCAACTGTTTATAATTCAAAGGTGGATGAGATCAACATCTCACATCGGTGAATTTCTCATACAACAACAGCTCCCACATGAGTGTTTAGATGAATCCATATGAATCATTGTATGAAAAGGGATGAATAACTCCATCATGTTTGGATAAAGTTGGAGAAAGAAAGCTACATGGAACTAATCTTATACAATAAGTGATATAGAAGGTTCAATAAATCCAAAAACAAATAAATCCTTCATAGCGTTGAAAAATGTGGAATGCTGAAAACCATAAAAGGGATTTGTAATTTGAAGTTGGATATAATGTCTTACTTATAATATCACTCTTGAAGATAGTCATGCAGTTTGGAATAAAATGAACGATCAGCCCAAGGTACATTGTCCCCTTTGAGATCCATAATAAGATAAAAGTTGTGGAATTTTAGATTAAACATCCCAAAAATATGCCTAAATTTCATGATGTGTTTCAACTATCACTCTTGAGGAAGTATATACTATATCCCAACCATGTAACGAAATGATTGGTGGTACAACTGGATGATGATTTCTCTTATTAGGAGAAACCAATAATGATTCTGTACCATAGAGAAAATTTTATATACAAAAAGACATCCCACCTTGTCAATTTTTTGTGGAGGAACTATAAAAATGAATAAGAAACATGTAAATAAGAGGATACGATGAAGGATTTGTACTGTCACCTATTTATATAAAACAAAATTTTGAGGGTAAAATTTCAAAATTGAGGGGGGGGGGGAAATTTAATGACCCAAACCATTATCAATGAAATTTAACCCTTCTTTTATTAATGTCATAATTGTAACACCCCAAGCTTCTACGGTACGTTTCCCTTTGAATAATGTGATAGCGTGTGTTGTACGCAACCTCGAGTTCTAACACACACCACAACTAATTAAACTAGTCGTTGTGAATAGTAATACCTAATTTTTGAAATTATATATATTTTATATTTGAAAATGGACTTCATTTTTGGACTCAGAATATCGAATTTAGCCTAAGGTGAAATTTTGGTACTTTTCGGATAACTTTCATATTTTGATGAATAGTGAAAATTACTAAATTTTAATTAAAAACAACTTTTTTAATCAAAATAATTAATAGTGATAAATTATGAATTTTAGTAGTTTTAAAGTATATTTAGAATATATTTTTACCATTTAATATAATGTTGGTCATTGTACATAATTTTACAATTAAACCGAACATAAACAAGTGTCAATCTTTTGATAGTTATTATCTCTTAAAAACACGCTTTTTGTTTTGACAGCGGGAATTAATTTTAAATTAATTTCTGCCACTTCTGTGTTTTGAATTTAGGAAAATGGATTCCATATTTGGAATCAGGATGTTCAAATTGTGTAAATAGGTAACTTTTATTTTTAGACATTTTGAATAATTACTGCGGTAAATATTTTATTTACCATGGTTAAGGGTAAATCCGGTAAATAAGGGTTAAAAAAATAATATTATAATAATACTAAATTACCCTAAAAACGTGTCTTAACCCTATTAGTTGATAGATGGTCGACCATGGGCATCTTTGTGTCAATTTTGGGACCCCATGGATCCACTTGTAAGTGATAATGACACTTTATTTTAATTTAGTTAAAATGAATACAAAAATGACACAAGCATATATCTTTTAGAACAACAATTTTTACATAGGGTTATACATGTTGGATTTTCGATTATAAATATTCATTAGAAAGCTAAAACGATTTCCTACATAATGATGTTTTATTTATAATTTTTAGACATTAAATAATTTATTTTATTTATGACACAATGATGATGCAGTAATTACTAAAATAGTAGAAAATTAACATAATTGATATTATAAATACCCAAATAAATATAATATGAAACTTTTAATGAATTAAACTAATTTTCTAGGATAATATGATATATTAGGATTGATCTAATTGACTTTTTTCGAAGTAATCAATCCGTTATGAGTTTCACAAAAATCAACTATTGAATAGTGTCAAAATTGACATAAAAGAGTTCTTAAAACAAATATTATATTATTAATTGATATTAAATTCCTAAAAATCTAAAATTCCGCCAAGAGACTTATATTATGATATGTTAATCATTAATGGACCACTTTGGGGTCGCTTGTATGTATATGGTAAGTCTATTAACCATATAATATAAAAATATAAAGAGACATTGTAAAAGTGAAACTAATTAACTTAGAGTTAATACTTAAAGATAAGGTTAATATAAGTACCCAAACCTGTCTAAATTCTATTGGATGAGTTGTTTTCGACCTATCCCCACCTCATACTTTGAATAGTAAACTTTGGAGCCTTTGTAAACCGAATATGAATTTATTATAAATTAATATTTCTAACTTTTCCAAAGGTGCCCCTCACCCCTCTTATAAAAGGGCACTCCTCCTTCTCATTTCTTCACACCTTCAAAGCCTTTTGGTTCGGCCAAACTCTGCCCAAATACTCTCCCAACATCCCTCACTACAACCTAGAGGCCTTAGTTTGATCAGAAAGCCAACCTAAGGAGCCCTTTTGATCAAATCAAAAGGAAGAACCCGAAGAAGAGGTAATGATTTCACCACCCTTTTCTAAGTTCATTTCTTCCTCCACTTCTTCTTACTTTGTTCTTACCATTCTAAAATAATAACTCCAGTATCTCACATATACTGTGATGTTATTATAAGTATGGTACAACCATATTCAGTATTCTATCCACCCTTTGAATAACATGTCACCATACGTGCGTACGTACGGCTTACCGTCTCCACGTCGTGGTGTAATTGTTATTCAATATAATATTATTTGGATGGGTATAATAATGATGTGTAACTCATGTAAATAATAAATATAACATGTTAATGATTCTGTATATATGATATACCATTCATTTATATATTATTTTAATATCAAAAGAATGATATTTTTGCTCGTGCGTGCGTACGGACTACCGTCTCCACGAACGCGATGAGATTCATTCTCCATCGTATCCATTCAAGTATAATTATCATTTTATGATTTAAAAATGATGTTTAAGGACTTGATATCATTCTGGATATGAATAAGATACAACAAACATGGCTTATGTAACAAAACATATAAAAGAAAATGAGTAAGTTAACACCCGAAACGATGATAATTCTAAGATATTATTAATAAATCAATGTTAAAAGATCATATATGATATCATATTAATATATATGATTCTTGTATAATTTAATAACAATTATTTCACCATTATACAGGAGGTTAACCTACCCCAACCAAGGAAAAGTACAAGGTAAGGGTTATTTCACAATCTCTTCATTATCCGAGGTGGTTTATATGTAATAATCTACTGGGATCTCTTTATCATCCACATCCATGTTTCTTAAAAATGTATTTCAAAACATTTTTACTATTTACAAGAATATGGGTTAAAGTCATTTATACCCTTTTTTGACTTTTTATAAGAGGTTTATAAAGGAATCTTTCCGTCGTTTTCAAAACAAGGTCCTTTTTAACCTTTTCGACAGAATTGAGGTAAGAATGTTTTTTTTAACTTATACGGCGGGTGCGGTTATTTTACGCCGTTATAAAATCTTCAAAGCTTTCCTTACAAGCTTATAAGAATATTTTCAAAGAAAATGTTTTATTTTATATGGATCTTAAATGATTTCAAAATAAAAGGAGATATTTCTTTAAAAAGAATTTTGATTTCATCTATGTCAACATCCTTTGATGGATTTTAAGATTATTTGAAGTTGATACAAAACTTCTATATTGTATTGAAGGTTTTATGATATGTTTGACTGTGGATGTGCTATTTTTATACCATTCATAGTTTATTGTGAAAGTATTGACATTTCGTATGCTAGTTTTAATACGAATGTTTATGTTATGTTTAAACCTTTTCATATGGGAATGCATTGGACTTAATAAGTGACGGGTGGAGCCCGCTATAGCTCCTCGATGCATCGGTAGGTCTCATGAGACAAACTAGTGTCTTGGCACAAGGCCTTGACAAAATCTTATTTGTAGTCTTGGCACGAGGCCTTGGCTATGTGGTTATGATAGTCTGGCATTATGCATTCCAACATTATGAAAGTGGTTATTGATTTTTGCATGTGATTATTCGATTAGTAGAATATCCATGTGAATAAGTAAATGGCATTATTTTATTTTATTTATGCCATACCATGTTGAAAGTTCATGTTTTAAAGGCTTTTGTTTTAGTTATACATTGCCTTAAATGTTTATTCTTATTTATGAAAGTTTCCGCTATATTGTTATCCTTACTGGGCATTTGAGCTCACCCCTTTTCTATATTTTATTTTTCCCAGGAAGTGAAGAAGTAAATTATGAATGACCTGCAGGGATTTTATGAGGGGTTAATAGTGTGGATTGTGAAAACATTATGTTGTTGTATTAGTTTTTCATTTTATGATGTAATGTAAAACTTATGAATATATCTAGTGTTTCCAAGGCTACTAAACCAATCGGTCTTTCGAGATTTGATCTTTCTTGTGATCATGCCAATGTTATGTAAGTAATGCACCGACTCTGGGTAGCTGGGGTCGGGGCGTTACAGTTGGTATCAGAGGAAGTTTAGTACAAACCTTGGAAGCTAGATTTAGATAAACTCTGATTAGAGCACATAGACCTAAGATGAACTTTGAGGATTAGTATAGAAGAACTTCCTAGAATTTTGGTATTGTAGAGACTTTGTGAGTTTTCCGAGCAATACATCCCTGTCTGGATACGAGCAGGTAGAGGCGGCTCTGGCACAGATGTACCTAGGGGTAAAACCCGAAAACACCGCTTTGAGCTAGACTCGAACGGGAACTGGTGCACGACAACGGGCCTTGCTGCACTCTTGGTTACGACACTCCCGGGGGATATGCTTAGGATAACTCTCACTTTCTTTACAAATCATTATGAAGGGTTTATGAGTATATACTTCCTCAAAGAAAACATATTTATGATTATGGATTATATCCATAGATAGTTCAATTTATTTTTAGTGTTTTATAAGTATGGGATTATGTATATTGATGCATAAACTGATCTAGTTTATGCCATTTTTTAGAAATGGCGCCTAGTGGAAGAAATGGAAACCGTATCAATGCACACACTCCATGTAGGGATTGCCCTCCTGCTCAAGATAATTATAGTGGGGCTGGTGATGCAACTGGTGCTGATCAGCTAATCACCGTACTGGGACAACTTACTCAGGTTATGAATAATAACCTTACCCGTATGGAGCACCCTGATCCGCAGCGTGGAGGATCAATGTTAGATCGATTCATGAGACAACAACCACCAACGTTCAATGGGAGTACAAATCCCTTAGTAGCTGAGCAATGGATATTTTCCCTAGAGAAAATATTTCAGGCTTTGGGGAGTAGTGAAAGGGAAAAAGTTACCATGGAAGTTTACCGCCTCACTGGAGATGCTGATCAATGGTGGTCATTGATTCAAAACATGAAGGAAGATGATGAAGTATCAAACATGGAATGGAGGGAGTTCAAAGATCTGTTTTTAGAAAAATACTTTCCTCGCGACCATCGAGCAGATATGGAAAGACAATTTCTGAGTCTGAGACAAAAGGAGGATGAGAATGTCACAAAGTATGAGGCTAACTTTACAAGGTTAGCGAGGTACGCTGGTGATTATATTCGCAACCCAAGAAGTAAGATTGATCGTTTCTTTGATGGGTTAAAACCATTTCTCCGTCGAGCATTAGTCTCACAATCCTTTTCATCGTACGAAGACATTGTCTCATGTGCTATCAAGATCGAAAATTAATTCTCTAAGTCTTATGACTTTAAAGCAAAGCAAGAGAAGAAGAGACCTGCTGATCAATCTGGGAATGGAAATAAGGGGAAGAAGGGAAAGGTTGAATATCCATCTTGTGGTAAGTGCGGGAAGAAACACCCCGGTGCTTGTCTGAAGGGAATGGGAGTCTGTTACAAGTGTGGTGAAAAAGGCCACCAAGCTTATGATTGCAAGGGGAAGAAGGAATCTACCAACGTTCAGTGCTACAATTGCAGGGAGATGGGGCATTATGCAAATGCATGTCCTAAGCGTCAGGAGAACTTACCTCAGAAAAGGCCAAGGGATCAAGGCCAGGCTTATGCTATCACTACTGCTGAGGTAGAAGCTCCGAAAGACGTGGTGGCAGGTAATTTAATGGTTTCCTCAAGTTTAGCAAATGCATTATTTGATTCTGGATCATCGCATTGTTTCATATCTTCACAGTTTGCTAAGAAAATTAGATATTTCCAATTTGATTTAATAAGGGAGTTGTCAGTTAAAACTCCTAAGGGAAGTATCGTTGCAACAAAGTTTTGTGAATCAGTCCCCATTAGAGCACATAAATTTTCTTTATCTGCTGATTTCATCGTCATACCTATGATTGAGTTTGATATAATCCTCGGTATGGACTGGCTTTCGGACTATGATGCGAAGATTTATTGTAAGAAGAAAGAGGTTACGATTCTTGATGATAATGATAAGGAGCACCTTATTTTTAGAGCAGAATCGTCACCACCTAATTCTTATTTAGATCCACCCCCTGTAGCTCAACTTAATTCAATTATTGGGGAGGAAGAGAATGAAATAATTGTCGGTGAGGAAAGGAATGTTCAAATAGAGGATGTACCTGTTGTGAAAGAGTTTGTAGATGTATTTCCGGAAGATTTACCTGGACATCCTCCAGAACGAGAAGTAGAGTTTTCCATTGATTTGATTCCTGGATCAAGGCCTATATCGAAGACCCCTTATAGAATGGCTACTATAGAATTAGTCGAACTAAAGAAACAACTAGAGGAATTGAGTAATAAGGGATTTATTCGCCCTAGTGTTTCTCCATGGGGAGCCCCTGTTCTTTTTGTTAAAAAGAAAGATGGATCTATGAGGTTATGTATCGACTACAGGGACATCAATGATATAACGATAAAGAACAAGTATCCCCTACCTCGTATTGATGATTTATTTGACCAACTTCATGGAGCTCAATACTTTTCAAAGATTGACCTTCGATCTGGATACCATCAGTTGTGTGTGAAGAAGGAAGACATTCCGAAAACAGCATTTCGAACCAGGTATGGGCATTACGAGTTTACTGTAATGCCGTTTGGATTGACTAATGCACCCTCTGTATTCATGCATCTAATGAATAGAGTTTTCAAGGAGTATCTCGATGAATTTGTGGTGGTATTTATTGATGATATCTTGGTATACTCCAAAACCTACGAAGATCATGAAAATCACTTGCGCATTATCTTGAAGACTCTGAGGAGGCATGAATTATATGGAAAGTTTAGCAAGTGTGAATTCTGGCTTCAGGAGATTTCTTTTCTTGGCCATATTGTCTCTAAAGATGGAATCTATGTTGATCCTTCTAAGACCAAAGCAATCCAAGAATGGCCAGCACCTACGAGTATAACTGAGGTACGTAGTTTTATTGGCTTGGCAGGTTATTATCGACGTTTCGTCCAGAATTTTGCCCGATTGGCTAACCCATTAACGAAGCTCACACGTAAAGGGGTTAAATTTGTTTGGACAAAAGAGTGTGAAGAATGTTTCGAATAACTGAAGAGAAGATTTGTCAATGCTCCTATATTGACTCTACCATCGGGGAATGATGGGTTCGTTATTTATAGTGATGCATCAAAGAAAGGACTTGGCTGTGTCCTTATGCAGAATGATAGAGTTATTGCCTATGCATCACGACAGTTGAAAATTCATGAACAAAACTATCCTACTCATGATCTTGAGTTAGCAGCTGTGATCTTTGCTTTGAAGATATGGAGGCACTACCTCTATGGTGAAAAATGTGAGATTTATACTGATCACAAGAGTTTGAAGTATATTTTCTCACAAAAAGAACTCAACATGAGGCAAAGGATATGGCTTGAATTACTCAAGGATTATGATTGCACGATACACTACCACCCAGGGAAGGAAAACAAGGTGGCAGATGCTTTGAGTAGAAAAGACCATGGAGTTTTGAACAATATGAGAATTGAAAGGGATCCAATTTTCATGGAGCTAGTGAAGATGGACATGGGAATAACCAGGGAAGGTGAAACATCAATGCTTTTTCAAATGGTTGCCAAACCATCTTTACTAGAAAGGATTAAGAGTTCTCAGACTGATAATGAAGAATTCCAAAAGAAGATTAAAGCTGTGAATGATGGGAGATTGAGAGACTTTGCGTATGAAGGTGGAATTTTGAAATTCGGGAAGAGACTTTGTGTTCCCAATATACCTGATCTAAAAAGGGAATTGCTGGATGATGCTCATAGTTCCAATTTCTCTATACACCCTGGGAGCACCAAAATGTATAGATATTTGAAGGAACATTTTTGGTGGGACAACATGAAGAGGGAGATTGCTGATTTTGTGTCAAGATGTATGGTTTGTCAACAAGTGAAAGCTGGAAGGCAACAGCCTGGAGGAGTCATGCAACCTCTTCCCATACCAGAGTGGAAATGGGACAATATTACAATGGACTTTGTCATGGGGCTACCAAAGACTCCTAGAAGGAACGATGCAATATGGGTTATTGTTGATCGTCTTACCAAGTCAGCACATTTTCTTGCTATAAGAGAAGATCTACCCCTGGAACGTCTAGCAAGACTATACATTAATGAAGTTGTGAGACTTCATGGAGTTCCCCTATCGATTGTTTCTGATCGTGATCCCCGTTTTACTTCAAGATTCTGGAAAAGTCTTCAGAAATCCCTGGATACAGAACTTCATTTGAGCACTGCTTACCACCCTCAGACAGACGGACAATCAGAACGGACTATTCAGACCTTAGAAGACATGTTGAGATCTTGCTCACTTGATTTTCAGGGTATGTGGGATCAATATTTACCACTAGTAGAATTTTCCTATAACAATAGCTTCCATTCGAGTATTCAGATGGCACCATATGAAGCGTTATACGGAAAGAGATGTCGTACACCAACCTGTTGGGATGACGTTGGTGAAAGAAAACTTGTAGGCCCAGAACTGGTGGAGGAAACGGTGGAAAAGGTGAAGGTAATCCAAAATCACATTAAAGCAGCTCAAAGTAGGCAGAAGAGCTATGTCGATAATCGAAGGAAGGATTTGGAATTTCAAGTCGGTGATCATGTTTTCCTGAAGGTATCTCCGTGGAAGGGAGTCATACGTTTTGGTAAGAAAGGTAAATTGAGTCCCAGGTACATAGGACCTTTCGAAATTCTAGAACGAATTGGGGCTGTAGCTTACCGATTGGCAATGCCGCCAAGTCTCTCCAAAGTTCACGATGTGTTCCACGTATCTCTGTTGAGGAAATACATGCCTGACCCAACGCATGTACTCACCTATGAAGATTTAGAACTGGAACCCGATCTGTCTTATTGCGAAGAGCCCATCAAGATTCTTGATACGAGAGAACAAGTGCTGAGAAACCGGACGACGCGTCTGGTAAAAGTTTTGTGGAAGAATCATAAGATGGAAGAGGCAACGTGGGAACCCGAGGAACTTATGATGAAGAACCACCCGAGTCTTTTTATGCAGTAATACCCTAGAAATTGCGAGGACGCAATTATTTGAAGGAGGGGAGAATGTAACACCCCAAGCTTCTACGGTACGTTTCCCTTTGAATAATGCGATAGCGTGTGTTGTACGCAACCTCGAGTTCTAACACACACCACAACTAATTAAACTAGCCGTTGTGAATAGTAATACCTAATTTTTGAAATTATATATATTTTATATTTGAAAATGGACTTCATTTTTGGACTCGGAATATCGAATTTAGCCTAAGGTGAAATTTTGGTACTTTTCGGATAACTTTCATATTTTGATGAATAGTGAAAATTACTAAATTTTAATTAAAAACAACTTTTTTAATCAAAATAATTAATAGTGATAAATTATGAATTTTAGTAGTTTTAAAGTATATTTAGAATATATTTTTACCATTTAATATAATGTTGGTCATTGTACATAATTTTACAATTAAACCGAACATAAACAAGTGTCAATCTTTTGATAGTTATTATCTCTTAAAAACACGCTTTTTGTTTTGACAGCGGGAATTAATTTTAAATTAATTTCTGCCACTTCTGTGTTTTGAATTTAGGAAAATGGATTCCATATTTGGAATCAGGATGTTCAAATTTTGTAAATAGGTAACTTTTATTTTTAGACATTTTGAATAATTACTGCGGTAAATATTTTATTTACCATGGTTAAGGGTAAATCCGGTAAATAAGGGTTAAAAAAATAATATTATAATAATACTAAATTACCCTAAAAACGTGTCTTAACCCTATTAGTTGATAGATGGTCGACCATGGGCATCTTTGGGTCAATTTTGGGACCCCATGGATCCACTTGTAAGTGATAATGACACTTTATTTTAATTTAGTTAAAATGAATACAAAAATGACACAAGCATATATCTTTTAGAACAACAATTTTTACATAGGGTTATACATGTTGGATTTTCGATTATAAATATTCATTAGAAAGCTAAAACGATTTCCTACATAATGATGTTTTATTTATAATTTTTAGACATTAAATAATTTATTTTATTTATGACACAATGATGATGCAGTAATTACTAAAATAGTAGAAAATTAACATAATTGATATTATAAATACCCAAATAAATATAATATGAAACTTTTAATGAATTAAACTAATTTTCTAGGATAATATGATATATTAGGATTGATTTAATTGACTTTTTTCGAAGTAATCAATCTGTTATGAGTTTCACAAAAATCAACTATTGAATAGTGTCAAAATTGACATAAAAGAGTTCTTAAAACAAATATTATATTATTAATTGATATTAAATTCCTAAAAATCTAAAATTCGGCCAAGAGACTTATATTATGATAGGTTAATCATTAATGGACCACTATGGGGTCGCTTGTATGTATATGGTAAGTCTATTAACCATATAATATAAAAATACAAAGAGACATTGTAAAAGTGAAACTAATTAACTTAGAGTTAATACTTAAAGATAAGGTTAATATAAGTACCCAAACCTGTCTAAATTCTATTGGATGAGTTTTTTGCGACCTATCCCCACCTCATACTTTGAATAGTAATCTTTGGAGCCTTTGTAAACCGAATATGAATTTATTATAAATTAATATTTCTAACTTTTCCAAATGTGCCCCTCACCCCTCTTATAAAAGGGCACTCCTCCTTCTCATTTCTTCACACCTTCAAAGCCTTTTGGTTCGGCCAAACTCTGCCCAAATACTCTCCCAACATCCCTCACTACAACCTAGAGGCCTTAGTTTGATCAGAAAGCCAACCTAAGGAGCCCTTTTGATCAAATCAAAAGGAAGAACCCGAAGAAGAGGTAATGATTTCACCACCCTTTTCTAAGTTCATTTCTTCTTCCACTTCTTCTTACTTTGTTCTTACCATTCTAAAATAATAACTCCAGTATCTCACATATACTGTGATGTTATTATAAGTATGGTACAACCATATTCAGTATTCTATCCACCCTTTGAATAACATGTCACCATACGTGCGTACGTACGGCTTACCGTCTCCACGTCGTGGTGTAATTGTTATTCAATATAATATTATTTGGATGGGTATAATAATGATGTGTAACTCATGTAAATAATAAATATAACATGTTAATGATTCTGTATATATGATATACCATTCATTTATATATTATTTTAATATCAAAAGAATGATATTTTTGCTCGTGCGTGCGTACGGACTACCGTCTCCACGAACGCGATGAGATTCATTCTCCATCGTATCCATTCAAGTATAATTATCATTTTATGATTTAAAAATGATGTTTATGGACTTGATATCATTCTGGATATGAATAAGATACAACAAACATGGCTTATGTAACAAAACATATAAAAGAAAATGAGTAAGTTAACACCCGAAACGATGATAATTCTAAGATATTATTAATAAATCAATGTTAAAAGATCATATATGATATCATATTAATATATATGATTCTTGTATAATTTAATAACAATTATTTCACCATTATACAGGAGGTTAACCTACCCCAACCAAGGAAAAGTACAAGGTAAGGGTTATTTCACAATCTCTTCATTATCCGAGGTTGTTTATATGTAATAATCTACTGGGATCTCTTTATCATCCACATCCATGTTTCTTAAAAATGTATTTCAAAACATTTTTACAATTTACAAGAATATGGGTTAAAGTCATTTATACCCTTTTTTGACTTTTTATAAGAGGTTTATAAAGGAATCTTTTCGTCGTTTTCAAAACAAGGTCCTTTTTAACCTTTTCGACAGAATTGAGGTAAGAATGTTTTTTTTAACTTATACGGCGGGTGCGGTTATTTTACGCCGTTATAAAATCTTCAAAGCTTTCCTTACAAGCTTATAAGAATATTTTCAAAGAAAATGTTTTATTTTATATGGATCTTAAATGATTTCAAAATAAAAGGAGATATTTCTTTAAAAAGAATTTTGATTTCATCTATGTCAACATCCTTTGATGGATTTTAAGATTATTTGAAGTTGATACAAAACTTCTATATTGTATTGAAGGTTTTATGATATGTTTGACTGTGGATGTGCTATTTTTATACCATTCATAGTTTATTGTGAAAGTATTGACATTTCGTATGCTAGTTTTAATACGAATGTTTATGTTATGTTTAAACCTTTTCATATGGGAATGCATTGGACTTAATAAGTGACGGGTGGAGCCCGCTATAGCTCCTCGATGCATCGGTAGGTCTCATGAGACAAACTAGTGTCTTGGCACAAGGCCTTGACAAAATCTTATTTGTAGTCTTGGCACGAGGCCTTGGCTATGTGGTTATGATAGTCTGGCATTATGCATTCCAACATTATGAAAGTGGTTATTGATTTTTGCATGTGATTATTCGATTAGTAGAATATCCATGTGAATAAGTAAATGGCATTATTTTATTTTATTTATGCCATACCATGTTGAAAGTTCATGTTTTAAAGGCTTTTGTTTTAGTTATACATTGCCTTAAATGTTTATTCTTATTTATGAAAGTTTCCGCTATATTGTTATCCTTACTGGGCATTTGAGCTCACCCCTTTTCTATATTTTATTTTTCCCAGGAAGTGAAGAAGTAAATTATGAATGACCTGCAGGGATTTTATGAGGGGTTAATAGTGTGGATTGTGAAAACATTATGTTGTTGTATTAGTTTTTCATTTTATGATGTAATGTAAAACTTATGAATATATCTAGTGTTTCCAAGGCTACTAAACCAATCGGTCTTTCGAGATTTGATCTTTCTTGTGATCATGCCAATGTTATGTAAGTAATGCACCGACTCTGGGTAGCTGGGGTCGGGGCGTTACAATAATCAATAAAATTATGAAACAAAATTCCACATAATTCTTAAATGATCTACTATGTGACCTTTATAAAAAAATTACCACCTTTGTGTTTTGAATTTCAAAAATCTGACATCCACGGTTGCGTCTAAAATGATTTTTGGGGTATGATAGAACAAACATAATTTTTGTTGAATATTAACCTAACCATAGGAATATAGACCTACACATTTGAATAGTAACCTATCCTTACGAGTAATGACCTTACATATTATAGTATCTATATATATGATTTATTTAAATGTAAGATATACAAATAACTTGGAGTAAGTAAATAAATGATTTTAATTTATTATTTTTTCGATTAAACTATTACATTATTTTAAATTTTAATTTAACATATTTATAAAATTATTTTTGAAAAATGTAGTTCATTTTTTGATTCTACATGTCAAAAAATGGTTATGGTGAATTTTTAGGATTTTTCATAAAATACATGAATTTTTGGGGAATACTGAATTCAATAATTTACAAAATATGCTAATTAAAAGAATTTCTACATCATTATTGACTCATGCGTTATTTAAATGACCATTGGATAAGACATACATGAAATTTATAATATTCTTTGTCTTGTATTAATCACTCTTTCTATTCTAGTAGATAAATAAATAATTAATTAATATAATATTGTGAAAACACCTTTCGCTCCACTATAAATACCACCCTTCACACCCTAATTTTCTAACAACTCTCAAGAATCATTCCTTTTCTAAAATTTTCCCAAATATCCTCACATGCCACTCCCTTACTAATATGTGCTTCTTGTCTCATCAAAAGTCTAATCCAAGGTTCATTAAGGAAGATTCAAGTGGTAATTCCCCTATCTCTTTCCCCCTAATTTCTTTTCAATTTCATGTTTTTTCTAAATCTATCCCCACATATCCCTGTCCACATGGAATAGTAACTCTAGTATGATACAAATATTAGAATTATATTATACAAATCTGATAATATATCATCCAACCACCTACTTCTCTTCTTTTTATTTTAGAAAGGAAAATGTTGTTCTTGAGATGTTAATTTATCACCTTCAAGAATGATATGTTTTTATTTCAATTTACCTACATCAGATCTGGTCATTAAACGATTTGTATAGTTGAAACAAATTATTTTATATGTATTATATTTTATTAAATCTTCTTTATCTAAATTATTACATTTTACAAAATGATTAAATGAAACAAGTTTGTTGTGGTTGGAAAACCACCCTTATTAACCAAAACATTAATCATTAAATTATTGTCTAATGATTCATTATCACGGTAAATAAAAAAGGTCATTTAAAGTTATATAATAACATAAATAATATATAATTAAAATTCAAGATGTTTATCCATGTTTTAAATGAACTTATACACACAAATATAGTGAAATGTTCAATAAAACTAAAAAACCACATTCCATAACAATGAATTTAAACATTATTACTCTTCCAAAATCCAATACAGGAACGTAATAAAATCATAATAAATGTTATTAATGTATAAAATATTATGTAATTTTAAATTAATGAATATAATCTGTTTATACACGAAATTAATGTGAATAATGCGTTGAGATACATGGTAAGGAAAAATTCTCAAACCCAACTCTCTTTCATTGAATTTTCACTCTTTCACACAATTTTTAGTATATATATTACATAAGGATCATTTATTCATAATTATATAACCTATTATGTTATATACATGTTTTTTAATTGATATTATTAAAAATCCCAATATTCAAAAAAATAACTCTTTTTACAAATAAAAAAGATCTTTTTTACTTCTCAAAGATTGTTTCTAATTCACTCATCATTGGCTGTTCAATGTCATGAATGTCATCCCGTCATTATTTTTGGATAAAAATGATGATGAATGTATTCATTAAGACATCAAAACCTTATATTTCAATTTTTTATTTAATTTTTATGTTTGGTATAATTTCTATGTCGAATCCATGATAAAGTATATTTTTTTATGGGATGGGTGTTCCCAGAATTATATAGAATTCCAATGCGTTGGGTAATGAAATTAATATAATGAGATAATGTGAATGGATTTTTGAACATTAGGATATAATTTTTCACAATTATGTGTGGTCTTTGAACAAAATTACATGATGTTTAATTTTTATTCATTACAACATTTCAATTAATTTATTAATGCTTCCTCTCATGTATATAATATTTTACCTATGTTATGATTGTTCTGTCCCATTATTATATTGTTAAAATCAATCCTCTTATTATTATTTTATCTCACACATTTTTGATGTATATCCTTAGGTGATTATGTGTACTATAGAGTTTTAAAGGGATAATAGGATGCTAGAGAAGAATTATTTAAATAAATATTTATGATTGATGTTGTAAATGTAATGTTTGGTCCTATTTTTCCCAAGATACTAAACCACTCGATCTTTATTGTGTAAAACTATTATCTTGTTTAGTATCATAATGATATAAAATTAATTTAAAACTCATCAACACATAATGGAAGTGATGCGTGGATGAGATGTCAATTCCTTACCATATCCTCCAAACATATCTAGTCATAATCATGTTATAGGAAATAGTATGGAGTCTATCCCCCCAACCCCATATCACCGACTTAATTGACACACCAAAAAAATAATATGGTTACCCCGAAATAGACATTAATACTTACTCTAATCTAAGAGGGTCCTCAGCTATATTCCATGATAAATGGTCAACTGGATAGGAAATAATTAGTCGTTTCAAATAGGGGTCACTCGTCCACCACAGATATAGTTAACCATGATCTACAAACATGGATATTAAATCATTTTGTAAGAATATTTAGTAAATTTATAAAATACATGCATAGTTATAATAATAGTTCAGTGTCATTGAAAACAATGAAAAAATATAATATATACTTTTGAAGGATCATCAATTTATTCCTTAATGATCTAGTCCTTTATTATATTAAACTAAATAATTTTTTTATAACCTAGAAAAAGGAATCATAATAAGAGAGTGATCGTAGATGTCCAGTAACAAAAAATAATGAAATTGTGTAAGTAAAACATGAAAAAAAGTTTATGGAAAATTTATGTAACATACAATTATCATACCCATAATATTAGAGATCATAATAATGATTGTAATATGATAATACATGAACCATAAAGAGATAAATCTCATAATACATGAAACAATAACTTGGGAATAGTACTTGGAATTGTAGAAAATAGATATGAATATAAATATCCTATTTCAAGGTGGCCAAATAAGTCCATTTTAACATTTTATTCTTGGGTTAATCACCTGTGTACCTACTTTGGGATTTGGATTCCATCCCATGCACAATAATGTTTTGGGCTTCTGATGTCCTACTATATATCATCTTGTTTTAGGGTTGGGATGTTCTCTCATATACTATCTTGTTTTGGGAATGGTAAGTCCTCATGATTACCCTCTTGTTTTAGGCATGGGATTCCCTCTCATGTACCCTTTATGCTCATAAAAAATTTATCACTACCCAATGCATTAGATGGAGATAGAGGTCCCACCTCTATCATAGATAAATATTGCATACATGTGAAACAATGTCTGAGAAATTAATTTCATAACCAATGAACTTAAAAGGGTATTATAAACATGTAAACATATCATAACCTGTGGAAAAGTGGCATGATTCAAATCAATTTCATCGAAAGCATGACCAATGAAATGAAGCAGGATTCAAAAACATATAACTCATAGAAGATAAACTAGTGGCATATTTATCTTAACATCAATGCATAAAAATTCAAAGAAAGAATATGAATAGATGCATTAGATCATTTAATAGAAATGGATGAATAAAATCAATAGATGTTATCATATATAGAAAATAATTTTTAAATATATTTTGAAAAACTTTCATAAGAGAAATATCCTATAATTTTTATAAATGAAAATGTAGAAACAAAAAACCATTTGAAAACCACATTCTTTGAGACCTCAAAAAATAATACTCAAAATATTTTGAAACAATTTCATTAAAAATACATTAAAATCATATAAATAATGATTGAATACTTTTTGGAAACCACTACTTTTAAAATTAACTAATAATATATAAATAAATCTTAAAAATGAATCGGAAACCATTTTACTTTAATACATATAAAAGAAGAATGAAAAAATTATTTAAAACAATTTTAATTGAAAATAGAATTGAAAAATTAAAATGTAATGTTTAAAACAGATAAAAAAAATTTAAAATAATATTTTTTTAGAATGGCGTTCTAGGATCCATTGAAAAAAAGAGTTAAAGTATTTTTGAGAACATGGGTTTTGAAATAAAACAACATTCCAACTGAAGAGAGAAATACAATCCATATTTTAAAAAACATTTTACTACTTATAATAATTAACAAATTGTTGAAAAATGGTACTAATACATGGTTTTATCTTTAATAGAAAGATTTTAAGGAAACAAATGAGTGTTCTTGAGAGATGGATTGTAATATTTAATCAATGAAGCACAATCATTAACAATCTTGAAATGAAATGATATTGTTTCAAGAAAATACTATCACATGTTAACTTTGGATTATACTATCTGTTTAAGAAAATGAAAAATAATGAATCATAATATATAATTAATATAATTAAATTCATAATATAACATGGGAAATGAATGTATATACACCTTGGAATGGAATTTCGGTGTTGAAAAATCATGAGTCCCAAAAATTAAAAGTGAGACAAAACTATTTTACACATTTTGAATCATTTGAAACAAAAATCATATGAAATAAAGATCAATGATTGGATATGTAAATACCCACAAATTTAAGGATAAGAATCCTTGAATAAATCCATGAGCAGCATACACTCCACAGATGTTACACACTGACTCTTGTTTTTTAAAGATGGTGAATTATTTTATTACATTGTCATGATTGCAAGTACCCAAATCCCAAAGGACTGATCAATTTAATCTCTCTGAAAAAAATAGATACAGATAGCTTTTTTTACATTACATCATGAAAAGAAAAAAAAATATATAATATTATTTTAAAACACTTATATCCCTTAGTATATCCCTAAAGTTTATCATAATATATTTTTTCCCATCCTAGGGGAAAATGAAATATATGGAATGGTTGAGTTAATATGCTCCATTAGTAGAGAAAATATAGAAAAATACATCATATATAATAATAAACTTTTAAGGTGAGATCTAAAGTGATCCAAATCTCTCAAATTATATAGAATGACTAAATAATATATTTCCATATAAACATTCATAGGGATATTTTAATAGTATAATAATGACATTTAATATCGATTACTAATCACCTAATGAGGGAATACATAATGTCAGGCATTATAACCATACAGTCAAGGACTCGTGCCAAGACCACACATAATTGTGTAAAAACCCAATCCAGTTTGTCTCATTAGAACTATCGATGCATTGAGGGGCTATATCGGGTCCCTCCCAACACATAAATATTCCAATATATTCATCATATAAAAAGGGTGAAATTTAACATAAATATTTATATTAAAACTATAATACAAAATGTTAACACTTTAACCATTAACCATGAATAACATAAAAATATCACATCCACAGTAAAACATACCTAAATACCTTCAACAAAATGTGGAATAATGGCTAATAAATCATCCCCAATTAATTATAAAGTCCAAAAAATGATGTTGAAATAGATGAAAATAATCTTAAAAAATCATTAAAACCCTTTGAGAGAAGTATCCCTTTTTTATATTGAAATCATTTAAAATACATAAAATTATAAAAGTGACCATTTTTTTGAAAATAAACATGTAATATTTTAAGGTAGGATTAAAAATGGAATGAATTTATAATAGCATAAAATATCCTCCAGTGCCATATATGTTAAAAAACATTCATTAATTAATTTTTTAAAAAGGTGATAAAGTACCTCATTTGGAAAATGACGGACATATTCATTTTCAAAAATTTAAAAAAAAATTAAACATGGCTAATAATTACATTAAACAATTGTATAAAATATTTACATATATAATTTATAAAACAAAAAAAGGGATGATAAATATTTCCCAGTATATACTTATGTATAAATAACCATGGATAATAATGTGATTATGAAAAAATAACTATTACCTTGTTGTTCCTTTATTCAAGGGTTCTTTATCCTTCTGTATAATTTTTTATCTATGTTATTATTTTATGTATAAAACACATCCATAATTATGATATCATATATGATACTCTTATATCTTTTTGTTAATACTATTTTAGTATTTCCATTGTTTCGTTTGTTAATTGTTTCATTTTCCATTCTTGTTTTATCATGAAAGTCACAATTTATATACATTGGATACATTCCTTTTCATATCCAAGATGATTATATGATCATAGTTATTATTTTCTAATCATAATTTAAATTTTTTATGTCATTCATGAATGGTTAACATGGATAATGAATATTGTCGTGTCGAGGAGATAGTAGATTGAACTTATGCACGAGAAACAATATCATTCCATTGATGGTTCAATTGTACTGAATTATATGAAATATTAATTATAATGAATAAAAATAATGTTATTTTTATTTTTAATCCCTTAAATTCATCATTATACCTATCAAAAGAATTATTGATGAATAATAAATCACACCATGACATGGAGACAGTAAGTCGTACGTATGCACACATGGTTATATTGTTTTTCATATGATGGATAAAACAATAAATATTGTTATATAATTATTATAATAATATCAAATCTTGTATATGATCTTTTATTTATTAATTTTTAATATCCCAAGCTTCCATGGTACACTTATTAATAATTCAATAGCTTTCTCTACACGCAACATCGAGTTCCAGCGCACCATTACCTATCAAACTAGATTTTTAAAAATAAGTTATGAATAGTATTAGACAAATTTATAATTTAATATATTAATGATATTTTTAATACTAATCTTATATTTTTTAGAAATACTATAAATAAATTTATTTTTTTCATATAAAAGAAGAATTCAAAAATGCATTTCTTTCCTTTTAATGGAAAATCCTATTTAAATCCATTATTTGAATAATTAATATATTAAATTTGAAAAAATGAAAATATTTTTTATAACCAGGCATAAAAATTTATTTTTTTTAATTTCTTTTTCTGATTACTTTTATATTTACATGAATATTGAAATATACTAAATTTTAACTCAAAACATCATTTTTATATAAATTATTTATAATGATAAATTATCAATTAAATGGGTTTTAAAGTGTATTTTGAATAGTTTTTTTGTCGCTTAATCCAATTTTTTTCATTGTATGTAATTTTTCATCGAAATTGGACATAAAACGATTTCAATCATTTGGTTGTTTTTACTCCTTAAAAACCCGCATTCTAGTTTTGACAACTAGAATAAATTTTCAATTAATTTCTGTCAATTCTTTGTTTTGAATTTAGAAAAAAGGATCATCCATTTGGAATCATAACATAAAATATTTGTTAATAGTTATCTTTTATTTTTGCACATTATAAATAGAAATTTTTTTAATTATTTTTATTTTACATGGTTAAAAGGTAAATCTGGAAAATAAGATTAAAAAATAATATTATTATAGTATATAACAACCCTAATGCATGTCCTTATCCAATTGGATGATATATGTAAGATGATGAGAATCCATTGGTCTATTTTATGACCCCATGGAGCCACATGAGGGTGATAATGACCTTTTATAAGTTTAATTTAATGAATAGTGAAATATAACATAAACGTGAATATCCTAACTAAAAAAATATCATTTGTTTGATATAGATGATATCTTCATCTATAAATAATAATTATAAATAAAAAAATATTTCATACATCATGGTATTTTATTTATGATTTTTTGACAGTAGATAAATAAATTTATTTATGACACAATGATGATTATGTGATTACCATAATTATTAATGATTGAAATAAATTATAATTTAATTCATAAAATATATGTAATTTGAGACTTTTTATACCATAAAATAATTTTTTATATAAAAATGAAATGTTAGGGATATTTTAATTATTTTTTACAAATTAATCAAGTTTTTATGTCTTTAAAAAAATACTAAATTATGTAAAAATTTACATAATTGTTTTTAAAACAGATATTATTTTAGAAAATGATATAATAGTCAAAAAATTCCGAGATCTGGGAAACTAATGTAGTTAGTGTTAATAATTTCATTAATGATCCAATTTAGGTCTTATTGTAATTTTATAGTAACTATATTGTCCATAAAGTATACAAATAGAAGAATACATGGAAAGAGTTAACTTATTTAACTAAGGGTTGAAGACAAAGGATAGGGTTAAATTTAGGACATGAAATTGACTAAAACCTATTGGTTGATAGAATATATACCCACCCTCAACATATCCCAGAAATAAATCACTTTTGATAAATTATGATACAAAAATATATTTATAATAAATTAATATTTCATGACATCCTAAAGTGTGCTTCACCTCTTATATAAAATGGATCTTAACCATCTCATTTATTCACACTTCGAAATCCCTTTTGCTGGAAAACACCCCCACCCAAACCCACTCCCATATTCTCTCAATTCATCATAGATGTCATCATTTTGGAATAAAACCACATTAAAGAGTCCTTTTGTGCAAATCAAAAGGAGACACCTGAAGAAGATATAATATTTTTATCCCTTCGTTTAGTGTTACTTTCATCTTCTACTTCCTCTTCCTAAGTTCTAACAATTATATAATAATAAATACAGAATATCATATCCTATAATATTTTTTTAGGATTATTTTACAACCATATTCCCCCTTTTAATCGTCATATGAAAAATAATATCAGCATGCGAGTGTACGTATGACTTACCATAACCATATTGTGGTATAAACTGTTTTTCATCTATAATTTATATCTTTGGATATAATGATGAATACAAATGACTTCAAAAATAAATATAACATGATATTATATATGTTAAATTCATATTACATGAAATTCCAAACCATTAATCCATTAAGGGAATTATATCATCACTCGTGCGTACGTACAACTTTACATCTCCACGATGCGGAGAGACTCATCTTCTACTTTCACCATCCAATATTGATTATAAAAAAATATTTGTTATGATTAATTATGAAATATATGAAATATAAGACTAATGAAATGAAATATATTTTTATAGACATATATATATATATATTTGTGTGTGTGTGTGTGTGTATTTATTAATTCACATATATTTTATTCACTTCTATTCAATATGATATGAAAACGGAAACAGTGTTCAGGAATACTTAGGGCCTACCATCTCTCTGAATGGTGTATTCCATTTCATATATATATATATACATATATGTAATTGTATTTTATATATTTATATTATATTTATATTATATATAAATATTTCATATTAAATATTGTGGATGTATTTAAATCATGATCTATGTAATATGATCCACAATAACATGTCAAAACACATGCAATAATGAAAGAGATTATTACCTAAAACCATCAATTAATTAGGAATTATTAACAAAGAGTAATATAAATTCAGAAACCAATCATATGTGATACAATTAAAATTATTATTATTCCATTACAAGTTAATAATATATTCAAAAACCATATATATGAGTTTTGGACACATACACAGAGTATTAGACAGAAGTTATGGGTTAATTTTGATATATCATTATTATCCGAGATAGTTTTTATGTAAGTGTTTACTTAGAAATATTTATAAATCTTGTCCATTTTTCATAAAAATGTTTTAAAATGAACCTTTTTAAGGTTTTATGTAAGGGAATATTTAAATAAAACACTGTTATAAATATTATAATGATTTATTCTTCTAAAACATTCTCATTATTCACCATGTTTTAAAAATGGATTTAATAATTTTTTTATATTGACATAAATGTTCTAAAATGATAAATATATTAAAAATTTTCATAGTGGAATGGGAATCTTTGACTCAATAATATCCTTTAAATTTATTCTTTTATAAATTGTGTGACTTTTAATGTTTTCAATGTAAAAAGAGAGATATCTCTGAAAGAGTTTTGATGATTTTATTATATTATTTTCATCTATTGAAATATTATTTGATGGATTGTATGCTTAATTGAGATTGATTTAATATGATAAAATTTTTAATATTTTATTGAAAAGTTCAAGAAATAATTAATAGTGGATGTATTATTATTGTACCATTCAATGTTTATGGATAAATTAATAACATATTATATAATAGATATAATATGAGTGTTTATTTTATGTTTCACAGTTTTGGTATGAGGAATGTATTAGATATAGTAATTGACCGATGGGGCCTCTATCGACCTTTAATAAATTGTTAGGTCTAATTAGGAAAATTGTTTTCATAGAACAACGTCTCGATAGAATATTTTTGTATGGTAATAGAACAAGGCATTGACGTAGTGGTTATGATGTCTGGAATTATGCAATCCATCGTTATGAGATTAGTTATTGAGTTTTGATGGGATTATTCAACTAGTGTAATAACCAAGTTATTTTTTAAATATAATTATTTTATTTATTTTTTCCATATTATGGTGAATATATTGTTTTGAAATGCTTGTGTTTCAGTTTTGTACATTTCCATAAAATATTGTGCTTAATTGCGATATATTCTTCTATATTTTTTATCCTTAATTAGCATATGAAGTCTACACATTCTTATGTTTTATTTTCATAGGAGTCTATGAAGTGTTTTATGATTGATATATTGGGTTATGATAGGTGACTAATGGGTTTCTCAAAGGATTATCCAGGTTGTAATTTAGGTTTTGAATAATATTTTGAGGTTGACGAATATTATATATTCTCCAAGAATGTAAAATAGATCCATCCTTTGGAAAATGATTCATTATATCCTTAAAATGTATTAATATAATGCACAATATTTGGGATTTTGTGGTCTGTAAATTACAAATTTAGTATGGAAACAACAATGGAATTGGATATAGAAGAATAAATGAAATTGAATTGAATTAGTATAACAATTACCTCTTATTTGAGTGTCTCTTTTTGATTTTCACAAATGGACTCCATAGGTTAAATTTATTCCCAATGTATAGCATATAGGATAATATGTTGGATGTTTTTAGGAAAATAGGTTAGGGTTGGACAATAAAAAATGATTTATATGAGTGGATTAAACTAAAGGAGAGGTTCTCTTTTATAATTGTGGGGATGATTACTTTTTAGATTTCCAAAAATATTATATTACTATATTTTTTTATGTCAAAATATTTCAATGTGAGTTATTTAGATTATAATATGACTATAGGTTAAAATACTCTCATATATTGATTTGAATACAATTTTATGTAACAAAACTAACTTTTTCTTAGTGATTGAACTGTTGGTTAAATAGTTCACCTCTTACCATGTTTATTTTTCATTTTATAGAATAAGTTTAATATAGTTAATATAAAATGCCAAACATACCTCAATTGAATAATTTATGAAATATTTAACATTGCCCTCATTTTTTTATGAACCATATATTTTTATAAAATTTATAACATTTAATAAAATATTATTTATCTTAATGTAACATTTTTGTCAATTTGGCCCCTTTTCATCATTTTCATTTTTAAAAATATCATACTGACATGATAACTTCAAAAAAAACATCAAATATGTAACTGACATGAATATATACTCTATAAAATTCTTTAATTTAATTAATTATGTCAAATTATATTTAGTTGAATAATTATAATATCCTTTACTTGATTATTATTTTAATTATCCAATTACTGCATCATTATTATGTAATTTATTATTTATTTCATAAAATTAAAAATCAATTTTCATTAAGTAGATAAACATTATTTATATTTAAATACTATTTATAGTTTTCCATATCACTTTTATATCTTCATATTAAAAATGATTTAGTCATTAAAATTTATTATGATATTTTTAACTCTTCTCTAAATAAAATATTACCAATTTACTAATCTAACAAATGTGTCTTAAAATGTATCATATTATATATATAATTATTATTTTGGTGTGAAAACACTTATTCAATAAAATTATGAAAAAATTTAGGGTAATATTATATTATTATCATATTTTTTAGATTTTATTGCCCTATTCACATTAGCCATGGTAAATAAAATATAAATGTTACTTTTCAAAAAGCTAATTTTGATCCAATTATATCCATTTTTTCTTACTAATTAAAACATTTTTTCTCCAGTTTTATAATATCAATCATATTAGTGGTAAAATTATGTATAATGAAAATCACATATAGGGTTTTATAAGACAGGTAGAAGAGACATTCAAAAGTTTAATGCACTGTTATATCTAATTATACTTTGAAAATAATTCCAATGACCTATATTTGACTAATATATGAATTATATATCTATTATTATATTAAGTTCAATTTATGGTAAAATAATTATTCAAATGAACTGGTCATGTTTTAACAACAATTTATTAAATTACACTATTCATTAAAAATTGAAATGTTTTATAAAAATACTAATTATTCACCCTAAGGAAATTTCAATGGCCTGACTTTGAAAATAAAGACCATTTTTAAACACAATATTTATAAATTTCATAATTTTTTTAATACTATACCTAACTCCATATTAAAAAGTCTACATTGAAAGGTCACTGTAATTACCTATAATTTCCATATAAATATTTATTAAATATATGGGAATTTTACAAGTCTGTGAAAATTTTCAGCGCGTGATTCCAAGGCCCAGTGTGCTCAGAATGAATTTATTAACATATTTTTGGGTACGTTCAGTAAATGTTCAAGTGCTATATTCTAACATTTGAACTGTTTCTCGGAATTGAAATATGAGGGCATTGATGAACTCACAGTGCCGATATTCGCTTTTGGAGACCATCACCTCAACCGTAGTACATCGAGGGTGGAAGTTAGTTTGTTAGTTTTTTGTGAGATAATAAAATAAAATAAACTGATGTAACATTTTATTTTTCTATTTTATTTTGAAACACCGCTGTGGATGTTTCACAGGTGGGGACCACCAGAACTGAACCTCCCATGAGAGGTTATGGTGGTGGGGACCACTTTAGAAACAATAACCCCTTTAATTCACCTCATTATGGAGAAAACAATCCATTAAACTCCTTAATTTAATTATGCAAACTCTCACCATTAATTAATTAAGAGAACTTTCAACTACTTAATTAAGATAACCTATTTTTCCAATTTGAAATTAAATAAATTATTCTATTATATGGGCTACATATTTCTGGGTGGGTTGGGGGAGATTAATCATTGGAAAAGGTGGGAGCATGAGAGTGCTAGTAGGACCACATTCACTAATGAATAATTCCAATGAGGAACTCTTCTCCTTTTATGAACCATTCTCTATACTCTATTGATGGATCTCTAATAATGAATGAACCAATGATCCAGGAAAAGTTGTCGTCACTGACTTCCTCTTTTCCTCTCCCCACCAGTGTTGTTGATGGAGACATCATATGGGATCGATGAACGCCAAACCATGTCAACTATGGAAAATAGTTAACTGAATAATCAAGGTAGGGTGGGTGTTTTAATTTTTCCACTTCTTATTCTTGACAATTATTTGTGAATCAAGGACGAAATTATAGTTGCTTTCTACCAACCTAACGAGGAGATTGCAGGCCAAACGAACATGGCCCATAATCTCCAAAAATCGTGGATCTCTTGTGTGTTCTTCGGGATGGTGATGTCGAAAAGTGTCGGTGGTTGGCACAAATGGAACTCAAAAACTGTGACAAAGGTGACAGATAAACGGTGGTTGGTCAAGCAGGCCACTGATGAAGGCATGACGCCCCACTGCCCCTTGGCGCTCCGCCACCACACGGCCTCCACCGTCAGCGGCCAACACACCTCCCCACAACCTCACACCACCCCACAACATTTGTGGCCTCGCACCTTCCCACGACACCCATGTCCTCAGCTACCCCATGACACCAGCAGCCTTGTGCTGTCCCACAGAACCTGTAGCATAGAACCACCCCGCGACACCCGCAGCCTCGTGCCGTCCCGCGACAACTACGGCCTCTGTCGCCCTGTTTCCCCCATGGTATCACACTCCCCCACATCCCTCTTGGTCTCACCATTCCACTCCATGACCTCGTGGCCCTCCTCGAACCTTCGTGGCCTCGCAGTCACCCGCGCACTCGCGGCCACCCGCGACCCCAAAGGCCTCCTGCAGCCTATGCGGTCCCTCGCAGCACTCGTAGCCTTCCAGACCGCCCTGCGAGTTGGGCTGGACCCAGTGCGAGCAAGACCGGACCCAGTGGGCTAGGACAACTCGAACCGGGTCGGGTCGGCCCAATCCTGGTAGGGCAAGGTTAGACCAGACTCGGACCAGCTATGAGCTTTACGCTCTTTTGGTCATAACATTGGCCCCTGATGTCCGATTGAAGAACCATAAATGGTTCTGTATTCCTTGGAGTAAGAAGGTACCTTTGGTATAACCCACTATAGTTTTGGATAATGTTTTGTAATTTTCAGGTTGGACCAAGCATAAATCCAACCAGGCCCTCAGGACCAAAAAGCTAATAACACACAGATCATGCGTCCGATTGACACGTCGTCTATTGTGTTGAGACCCCATTGATGAGGTGGTCCATTGGATTAATTATTCATGATAATATGTGGTAGTTAGAGTATCAAACAGTGAATTTTAATGTATACTGTCCTAGAGATGAGCATGCCAACTATGGAAACTTAGTAGCTAGCTGTGGCGTGAAGAAAGAAAAGAGATATTGTGTGGGTCAGAACCTAACGATCCTGTGTGGGCCAACACCTAGAAATCCTCGGTGGGTCAGCACCAAGCGATCATGTGTGGGTTATCACCAAGAGATATTATATTGGTCATCACCATGCAATCCGTTGTGGTTCAGCACCTAGCGATCCTGTGTGAGTTAGCACTGAGTGATTCTATGTGGGTAACAACATAGAAATCTTGTGTGGGTCAGAACCTAGCGATCATGTGTGTTTCACCACCAATCGAACCTATGTGGGTCAACACCTAGAGATCATATGTGGGTCAGCACCTAATGATCCTGTTTGGGTCAGCACCTAGCGATCTTGTGTGGGTCAACACCGAGCGATCCTTTATGGGTCAAGACCAAGTGATCCTGTGTGGTTCTACCTCTTAACAGATCACATATAATCATCTCTAATACTACTGTACATATGTTATAATTTGATCTATTTGTATTAGTTTTCATTAAAGGCATTCTTATCTACTCGGCTACTAAGGAGGATCATACTTATCATTTTTGGGTAGTACTGGACGCACTCTACGAGAACCATGTTTATGGTAAGATCTCGAAGTGCCAGTTCTTAATCCGAGAGTTTCACATTCAAGGACATGTCATATCAGAGGCTAGAGTGGCAGTGGAACTAGTGATGATTGAGGAAGTACATTCTTGGGAACCACCCAAGAGTGTGATTGAGGTACGAAGTTTTCTAGGATGGGATGGATATTATCGGAGATTTGTGTCATATGTCTCCAGATTTGCAGCTCCTTTGTTAGTTTTGATGACAAATAGGTAACCCTTCGTGTGGACGAAGAGATTCCATGGGAGTTTTCAAGAGCTGTGGTAGAGGGTGACTACTGCCTCCATCTTAAGGCTTCTAAAGGAGGGCTTAGGGTACGTTGTCTACTACAACACCTCAAGTACCAGGCTTGGATGTGTCCTGATATAGGAGAAATTATAGACCACATATTGTTTTCTATAGATGATAAAACATGTGAAGAACTACTCTACCCATGAACTGGAGTTAGAAGTAGTGGTCTTCTCCATGAAGATGTGGTGAAACTATCTGATGGGCAAAAATTTTATATTTTACTTTGATCACAAGAGTCTCGGGTATATCTTCTATAAGATGTACCTAAACCTGAGACAATGATGTTGGATTGAGTTCCTTAAGGACTATGACATTTAGATATTATATAATCCTAGTAAGGGGAACGTTGTAGCAGATGCACTCAGCACGAGATATGGAATATAGATTCTAGGTAATGTGATAGATATGTTTTGTGATTTGTAGATATCCTTTGTGGATAGAGATGGAGCAACATTCATTTAGTCTCTTATAGTCACTCCCCCACTTCTTCAGTGAGTCAAGGAGGCACAACGTGGGGACTCTGACTGCGAGACACGATGTGCTCAGATATCCATAGGATAAGTACCTGATAGATTTTATGATGGTGGGGAGAACGTCAATCTTTTCATAGATTGTACCTTGGTACCAGTGTCTCTTCGGGAGTAAGTGATGAGGGAGTTTCACACATCCCCTATAGTGGTACACCCAAGAGTGTTGAAGATGTACCAGGAGATCCGAAGAGAGCACTGGTGACTAGGAATGAAAAATGCAGTAGCAGAGTTTGTCTCTCAGTGCCTCACTTTCTTGCATGTGATGGAAAAGCATTAGGTACCAACCGGCTTAATTCAGCCTTTAGAGGTCCCAGAGTGGATGTGGGATGAGATATAATTGGACTTCATGATCGTACATCCACTTACATCTAGGGGTCAGGACTCGATTTGGGTGATCATCAACCGACTCACCAATTCGGCTCACTTCCTACTGATGAGAGAGAAGGGTTCTATAGGGATCATGGGACACCTCTATGTGCAGGAGATTGTGTAGATACATTGAGTACCCTCGACGATTGTCTCCGATCGTGATACATGTCTTACTTCCTAGCTATAGAAGGTGTTGCAGAAGGCTTTTGGGAAGTAGTTTAGTTTGAGAACCACCTTCCATCCTTAGACATATGGATAGAATTAGTGGACCATTCAGACCCTCAAGGACATGTCCCATGCTTTTGTCCTCTACTTCGATTGCACATGGGAGGATCACTTTCCATTGGTGGAGTTGTCATACAACAACAACTATTATTCCACCATTGGGATGTCACCAATTGAGGCATTGTATGCGTGTCCTTGCATATCAACATTGTGATGGATTGACCCAGGGGAGTCAGCACTAGTGGGACCAGAGATGGTATGGGCTACCACATAGAATGTGCAGATTATCCAGGTGTGGATGAAGACTGCATAGAGTAGGCAGAAGTCGTATTTTTATAGGAGACAGTGACCTCCGGAGTTCGAGGATGGTGAACACGTCTATCTATGAGTCTCAACCCAATGTGGTTTACAGATATTTGTATGATGGTTAATGTTATCTCTGAGGTTCATCGGACCCTTTCAAATCATCAGTAGAGTTGGAGAGGCGGATTACCACTTAGCTCTTCCATCTTTGTTTCACCAGGTGCACGACGTCTTCCCTGTATCCCACCTGAGGAGATACATGCACAAAACATGTTATAACATTAACCATGGTGAGCTAGAAATCGATGATGGAGCGATGTTTACAGAGTTTCTAGTAGAGATCAAGGATTGAACAGAGCGGATCATTCTTGGATGGTCGATACATCTAATGCGCGTTCGCTAGCAGCACGGGAACCTCCAGGATAGCACATGGGAGTGGGAGGCTCAGATGCTCTCTCAATACCCCACTTAATTTCCTAATTTTGTGATGTTTATTTCGAGGATACAAATTCATGAGGTGGGCAATATTTAATGATCTGAAATTTCAATGTAAATTTTTTTAAATATATGAGAATATTCTGTGTCCGCAAAAATTGGTGGCACGTGATTCTGAGGCTCCCTGTGAACGAAATGAATTTCTAAACTATATTTCAGGTATGTTCAGTAAATGTGCGAGTCATGTTTTCTATCTTTTGAACTAGTTCTTGGAATTGGAATTCATGGGCACCGTTAAACTCATAGAACCGGTATTCGCTTAAAGAGACCTTCACCTTGACCGCAGTAGGTCAAGGGTGGAAGTTATATTTTCACATTTTTGTGAGAGAATAAAATAAAATAAAATAGTGTAAACTTTTTTTTTAACTCCCATGTGGATGTTTCACTAGAGGGGACCACCTGAACTAAACATCCCATGAGAGGTTATGGTGGTGGGGACCACCTGAGACAAAACCCCCCTTGAACTCCATTCATTATGGAGAAAATACCTGTCAACTACCTACTTTAATTATGCCAACTCTCCCCTTTAATTAATTAAGTAAACTATCCAATAATTAATTATGTTAACCACTTTTGTGCCAATTTGAAATTAAAAGACTTATTCTATTATATTGGATACCTTTTATTTTTGGAGTTTTGGTGGAAACTAAACGTTGGAAAATGTGGGAGCATGGGAAAACATGGAGGAACACATACTCAAATGAAGAACACCATTGAATATATATTCTCCTTAGACGAACCATTATCCAAACTCAATCAAAGGATCTGCAATGAAAAATGATCCAACAATCAAGGAAATTCCATCATCATCATCTTCATCTTTTCCTATCTTCTCTGATTTTGTTTAAGAAGACTTCTTGCGAGATCGATGAATGATAAACCATCTCAACCATGGATAATATTCAACCGAATCATCGAGGTAGGGTGGATGTTTGAATTTTTCCATGACCCTTTATTCAAAATTCTTTGTGAATCATGGAAGAAATTATAGCTTCTTGATACCGCCCTAAGGCGGAGAGTGTAGAACAAGAAAAAAATCCCATCATCTCCGCAAATAATGGAGCTCTTGCATATTCTTCACAATGGTGCAAGCGACCGGTGCCAGCGGTTTCTACCCGTGGAACTCGATAACCGTGATGAAGGAGACAAACAAAGTGTGGCCGATCAAGCTGGCCGTCAATGAACGAATGACGCCCCGTCACCTCGTGACACTCCTCCGCCCAACAACCTCCTCCATTTATGGCCATCGTGCCTCCCCATGGCCTCAAGGCACACCACAGCACCTGCGGCCTCACGCCGTCCCATGGCACCCACGACCACCACAACCCCATGACACCCGTGGCCTCGGGCCATCCCACGGCACCCGTGACATCATGCCTCACCGAAGCACCCACGGCCCCACGCCATCCCATGGCACCCGCGGCCTCTACAGCCCTACGACACCCGCGGCATCGTGCCGTCCCATGGCACTCGCGGTCTCGCCGCACTCCCCATGGCCTCGGGGTCCTCCATGGCCTCGTGGCCACCCACGAACTTCATGGCCCCCATGGCCTCATGTGGCCTCTTCAGTCCCTCATGTCCCTCACGACCTTCCAGACTGCCCAGCGGGCTGAGTTAGGCTGGGTTGGTCCGACCAGGTCAGACTAGACCTAGACCAGCTACGATCTTTACACACTTTTGGACATAAATTTTTCCCCAAACGTCTGATTGACGAACAATCAATGGATATGTAAACCTTGGAGTGAGATGGTACCATTGGTATTCTCCACAAGAGTTTTGGATAATGACTTGGGAACGATCAGGTTGGATCGAGCACGAATCTAACCGGTCCCTCGAGACTAAATGCTAATAACTCACAGACTGGGATTCTGATTGATGTGTCATCTATTGCGTTGAGACCCCTATGAAATGACGGTTCTTTGGATTTCTTATTCATTGGACTAAATGGAATTTGGAGTATTGACTAGTGTCTTGTGGAGAATACCCTCTCGGAGATGAGTATTCCTAGTACGGAAACCCAATAGCTGGATGTGATGTGAAGAATGAAGAGAGAACCTGTGTGGGTCTACACCGAGTGATCATGTGTGTGTCAGCACCTAGAAATCATGTGTGGATCCACACCTAGAGATCTTTTTTGGGTCAGCACCGAGTGATCCAATGTGGTTCAGCAGCATGTGATCCTATGTGGGTCAGCATCAAGAGGTCCTATGTGGGTTAGCACCTAGCGATCCTATGTGGGTCCTCACTGAGCGATCCTGTGTAGGTCATCACCTAGCGATCCTATTTGGGTGAGAACCTAGCGATGCACTGTGGGTCCACACCTAGTGTTCATGGTTGGGTCATCACATAGAGATCTAGTGTGGGTCAACACCTAGAGATCATGTGTGGGTCATCACCTAGCAATCCTGTGTGGGTCAACACCAAGTGATCCTCTGTGGGTCTGTCTCTCAACAGAGTAAGATGATTTAGTAGTTACATCTAAACATCTCTACTACTTTACATAAGTTATACCTGGTGTGAACTAATTATATACCTGTGTAGTAATTTTCTTCATGGTAATACCTAGGTTGTATTCTTTTCTATGGTGTACTTATGTGGTACATGACTTCGTGTTATTTCTTCCGTTGTGAAACAGTTGATCATGGGGCTTTGGAGTTGGATTCTGTTTTTTCCTCATGATTGAGATGTGTTTACTTGATATCATAGGTATATGTATAGGAATTTACCAAAGCAGGGTTATCATTTGTTTCCATGCTTTGTGGTCCATCCTTTGTCGATTTTATGAGGCATTTTGGGTCTCAGGGTCCCTACTGAGTATCTTTATACTCACCCCTACACGGTTTATGCCCGCACTTCATTGTGTTTGATACAGAAGATGGACAACGCTGGATGAGGGCGTGAGTACTAGGACTAGAGGTAGCTCAGTGGTAGATCGTAGATGATGCATTCCATAGAGAAAACTGATCGAATGTTGTGCCCACCCTTCAGGTAGGATCTTTGGCAAGTGTTCATATGATCTGTTCAAGTTTACTTATACTTTCAGTTTCTTGTACTTTCAGTTTCTTGTACTTTATGTTTCTTGTACTTTCAAGTTGGTCTTGTATTCTAGCCCCTTTTTCTTACTATGATCACTATGTTTACTATTTAGTTTACTTGAGTTAATATCTTGTTGTGTGCTTGTTTTCATGTGCTTATAGGTTATAAATGTAATTCCTTCCCAGTTTTAGGGAATACGCCTTCGGTGCTAATAACCAGCCCCTTGCCTATGGATGGTGGGTATGGGGTAGTCACGAAACGGGCCTTGGTGGAAGGGTCGTGACATTCATGGTTCCCTCGAACATGGTTTTGCATGAATCATAATCTATTGAATTACATAAAAATGAAGCATATCATGGATTCTTGGGGTGTTACCTTATTGTATTCATCAAATAATTTATTCCATTAAATTTATAGAATATCACCTCATTAATAGATTGGTTGGTTCTTCATCATATATTCTTCAGGGTCCCACACTACCTCTTCCATTTTATAGAGTCTCCAATGAACATATACTACTCAAGACATCCGATTAATCAAAACTTGTTTATATTATCATGAATCGTGAAAGTCTCCTCATAATGATATAGATCAGGTTCCAGCTCTATTTCATTATATGTGAGTACATACATTGGGTATGACATGTATTTCTATAACACGGCATTGTAGAACACATCATGATCTTTGGAGAGACTTGTCGACATTTCCAAATTTTATGATACAACTCCATTTCGTTCATAAATTTTGAATGTTTTGACGTACATGAGCCATAATTTTCCATTCATACCAAATCATATAACGCCCTTCCATGATGATACCTTCAATAAAATGTTAACCCCCACCTTAAATTCCAAATCATTCCTATGATTATCGATGTAGATCTTTTTCCTACATTGATCTATTTAGATATGTGTTTAAATAATATTCACCTTTCTTATTGATTCCTCAACATGTCTGAGGTTTACTATATTTTTTCACCAAAAACATCCCAACCAGTTGGTGTAAGAAATCAATTTCTATATAACATATCATATAGTGCCATCTAAAAAAATGAATGGATGATATTTTTATATGTAAATTCAATTAGAGGTAAATATTGTTCCCGCATATCTTGAAAGTCAAATGACCATGATCTCAACATTTCATATAAATTTTCAATAATCCATTATAATTGACCATCAATTTGATAGTGGTAGGTAGTGCTCAAATGATGCTCAGTTTGTATGACCATCGAAATAATATTCCTTAATCTTGATTTAAAATGAGGATCATGGTCAGAAATAACTGATATATGTATACCATGATTTCTAACATTTTCATTAATGTAAATTCTTGATAAATGTTCCAGTGGTAAATATTATCTTATAGACTGAAAATGTTTTGATATGGTAAGATGATAAACAATGACCAATTTTTCATCATTTATTCTGGGATTCTTTGGTAGCCTCATGGCATTGTAAATTGTAATACAATCCTATTTCCACATAGGGTTAGGAAGAGGATTCATGGCACTTCTAGGATTATATCATCCGTCCTTGACATGTTGAAAAAAATATAATGAAAAATAATCTACAATCACCTACTTTATGTTGTCCCATATTTTTTCTATAATATATATATACATATATGTGACACTAGGCAATACAGTGAAATTGGAGCTATGATCATCATATACTAATTCCCCTTCTAACATAGGTATAGAGTGGACACACAACCGCCTTCCAATTTTCAAAACTACATCATTATATTTGAATTCTATAAATATCTGTTCATTCACAGCATTAATATTCTTTTGAAAATAGACATTATTAGATAGAGAATTTTTTATCCTTTCCATTAAAATGGTTTGGAAACAATTGGGTAATGTAGTGATGATTCGCCTTCCCTGGAAATTCCCATGCCCATATTTACATGATCCAAGAACAAAGGATCCATTTCAACTCTCATTATGTTCATAACTCTGTGGTCATTCCCACTAAAAGCATCATCCAACTTATTTTCCTTCCCTTGGTAGTCGTGCGTTTCACAATCATAATACTTGAGTAGCTGTAGCCAAATCTTTTTCCTCGTATTAAGTTCTTTCTATGTGAAAATATATTTCACACTCTTGTGATCTATATATATATTATGTATCTTTCTAGTAGATATATTTTTCCCATATGTTCAGAGAAATGATTAAAATTTCTAACTCAATATCTTATATGGTATATTTTGTTCATTAATTTTTAATTTCCATGATGCATATGAAATTATCCTATTATTTAGTATAAGAACACAACCATTTCATTTCTTTTATACATCTGTATAAGTCAAAAATCCATAATTTCAAGATTGTAATGTTATGATATGATCATTGAATAATCTTCAGTTCTATTCTTAAAATAAATCTTCAATATCTTCTATACAAATGAATTAATCCCCTTTACCTGTGATCTTGGTCAACATGTTTTCCAATATGCAAATTTTTTTGATGAAACAATGATAATAAACTACTATACTAATAAAATTGAATACCTTTGTTATAGTTATCAGGGATTGACATTCATGGGTTGCCTTTGTATTTACAAGATCAACCTAGATTCCATCCTTCTAGACAATATGACCAATAAAATCTCTTATACAAGAATTAACTATTTTTAAACATCACATATATTTCATTACTTCTGAGAGTATTAATAAAAATCTACATATGGTTCACATGTTTTTATAGTTTTTGGAGCACACCAAGATAACATCAACAAATAATATGAACAAATAATCAAAATATTCCCTGATCTCCCAATTTATTAGATCCATGAAATTATTGGGTGTATTAATTATCCGAACGACATTACTGTAAACTTTTAATTCACATACCTAGTTAAGAATGCCATGTTTGGAATATTTTCCATATTTACATAAATTGATCATATCAATAAAGAAGGTAATTTTTTAAAAAAAAATATTTTTATTAATTTTATCATACAAATAATCAATACGAGGAAGTGGATACTTTTTCATTATTGTAAATGCATTGATATATCTATAGACAATGCATAGTCTCGTTGATCCATCTTATTTATTATCAAAAAAATATAGGGGTCTCTATCAAGAAACAGTAGGGTGAATAATTTCATTATTACGAAACTCCTCTAGTTGTTTCAAAAGATACAATAATTTCACAGTGTCCATTCTATAGGGTGTTTTTGATATTGGCCTTACATCAGGGATTAAATCAATGAAAAACTCAACATCCCGCTATGGAGGATGTCTAGGTAAATCATATGTAAATAAATCAATGAATCCATGTACAATATGTTCATCCTTAATTATATGATTAATAGGTCTTATCATTTCTCTTTCCTTGAGAAATTCACATAGAAGAGACACATGAGTTAGATATAGATAAGAACAAGAGGACGAAGTTTCTACTCTAAATAAAATGGATTCTACTTCATCCCCATAAATTATTTGTTAATTCTTATTTCGAAAAATTTTCAAAGCATATTTTTATATTCTCTCTATATTGAATATTATGTCATAGTTTACTATAGGTATTATAATAATGTCATCAGATAAAGAAAATTAATATTCTATAATGAGAACTACCTGACACATCTTTGTTGCACTAACACTCACCTTCATATTTTTGACCAAAAACAACCCTGTTAATGTGAATTTTAAATACATAAATTTAAATAAAATTGGTAAGATATAAAGGAATATAGGTATTACTAATAAAATTATTCTTTGGTTAAATTTGATGTTATTATTAAAGTACATTCCCCCACATTACTAGGAACATCAACCTCCGAAATTCTGATCACAAAAGAATATCCTTCCTCCCATGGCTGTTTGTAAGGAAATTTTCCTGGACTAATAATATAATCATTTACATAAATCACATCTATTTAAAAATGTAGCAATGAAATTTGTGAAATCATTATTTACCTTAAAATCATGACCTTGGTGGCATTTTTATCCACATATGTACCAAACATTCAATACCATTATGAACGTACTAGGGTGTTTGTTCCAATAATTACAACATGGTGGAATGTCAACTTTTTTCCTTCTCCCCATTATCTAAATTTATTGAGTGTTTGTAGGCCCTATTCTTCTATTTCATTACATTAAAGTTGTAATATATAGATAATTCATCTTCTACCTTGAAAGAACATAAGACTATATCTTCATACAATGAGAATGATTGTGATTCCAATACCTATCAGAAGAATGGTTTAAACCAATAAAATAATCAATCAATCTTACTTCTACTGTTTTGTATAGATTCTTCAGCATTATTTTCTATCCATGTGAAACTAAATTCATACTTTTCAATATTCTCATCCTCATTCTGTATCAGAATTAAAAATTTCCTCTCGATATCTAATCATAGTTTATAAAGAAATTATTTTCATAAAAAGTTTTGTTTAAATTAGCTCCATTCCATATTTTTTCCCTCTTAATAAACCTTATTGTTTTGAAATAATTACCACCATTTATCTAAATCTCATTATAGATGATAGAATTCCATAAAACTGTTTTAATTTTAATTAGACCCAAAAGAAAGAGACATTATTCTCTATGGAAATTATCCATTTCTCAGCTACAAATGGATTTGTTTTCCCATTGAATGTTGGATGATATTTTCTAATGAGGTGGTATAACATTGAATCTTTACATATTATATAATTTATCTCCATACAAGTAAGTTTATTTTTCATGACATATGTCAGTTCTCCCAGTATAGTAATAAGTTGTTCAGAACCAGTACTAGTTCCCGCTTTAGTGTCATTTTATTCCAAAGGAGGTCAATCCCTAAATTTATTATGTGCATTGATATAATTTACATTTCTTCTACCATGTTCCATTTCAGTGAAATTACATTCAGTAGATTAGGTTATGAATTATAATTATTAATTTCAAAATATATAACATAAATCGAATAATTTATTCATTTCTAATTTCACAATCATAATCATGGTTAATTTGGGGACATATTTAGTTTTCAATCCTTCTTAATGTTTCAGAATGAACAATGAAATGTGGTAAATATTATATCTAATATATGAAATGAAATTATATTATATTTTTTGATAAAAAAACATGTTAGCCGCATTTTTAGAGACCAGGATAAGTGCATCCATATTTTTGTCACATAATAATGTTGCTATTTTTTTTATCTAGAGTTATATATAATTTTATTATCATGTAGTCAAAATGAATAATTGTTAACATTGAGTCGAGCATATAGAGAGTAGAAATCAATAAACAAAAAACACAAGGATGTGAGACCTTCCTTTTGATCATGACGATTTGATCAACATTCAATATCATGAAAGCTTCATGAGAGTCTTGTGGTCCATGGAAAGGGAGATTGGTCAAACTATGCCTTCATTTTGTTAGTTGATGAGTGAAATAATTCAACATAAACCACAAATGATAAATAGGGATGAAATTCCATAAGAAGAAATGATATAGATTGATTTATTTTAGATGATAGTTATGGATCTTCATACTGTGGTAGGGTAGTGGGAATAGATTCCAGCATATTCTTCTGGGACATGAAAAACATTAGTGGGACATTTCGGGTCTAGCTTTCTAGCAAGATTGACTATCATGGAATTACTCTATGAAAATGTGCCAAATGTAAATCTATCCTGATATACGAAGGTCTAATAAGGCTTTCTACTTTATGAAAATAACATATGAGGAAATTTTTTTGATAGAATACACCATAAATATCACCAAACTAGAGTTTTGTAGTATATTTACAGGATTTTACATCTCTATGGGGAGAAATATTTATTATAGGAATAGCTATGAGATCAATTCATTAGCGAATTCTTTATATCTATGTGGTTTTGAGGATTTTATGAATCATGTAATCATCAATGAATTGAATATACGAGATTTAATGACGAGAAAAAAAAGTTGTTTTAGTGTGGAAAAATGGTGGTTGTATTTTTTTTAAAAAAATCCCTAATGAATGTTTTCACCACCAAACAAAAGTGTAGTATGGGAAGTGGGTTGCAATATAAGGACCATGTTCCATTATAGTTCATTTATAGTGGTATTTTATGACACATGTTTCATCAATGTCCATACCCCACATTATATTATAATTCTTTCTATAGTATGTTCCAAATAATGAGGTTTTATAGGGGCATGAAAAAAAATTGTGTCAGAAAATCAATATTGGTATCAAGGTTTTGGATCAACTCAGCTACTCTATAAGGGACTAGTAAAAGGTGTTCCAAAAGAAGTTCAAAATGAGGGAAGTGATGTGGTACCCCAGAACAAGATTGGATATTATTGGTAGAGGTAATATCTATGTAATATCATACTGGAGCCTAAATAATTGGTTATAGTATACTACACACTATACATACTACACTAATTATTTTGGATAAATGAATGTTTACTACTAGAGGTTTTGATACTTGTATCACAAACCCTTTCATTTTTTATATAGAAGTATCACATTCATTATTTAAACATTTTTCAGACATTTTGGCATTGGATTTTGAAAATCTTGTAGTTTTTTACCATCGATACACTTTTCAATGTTCTATCAGAGAATATCAATTTATGCAAGGAGTGTTCTCAATACGTCGATGATTATAGCTTCTTATGGGAACCATTTGTTCTGGTCATGAAAATTTTTCATTTTATTCCTGGTATTGATTGGATATTTCTACCCCAAGATCATATTGATTATCACTTGAAGAGAGGTACCTATTATTATTTATAAGGGGGATTATCTTCTCAAAAGGGTGAGTGGAATATTATGGCTAGTTTTTTTGACCAATTTAGTGAATATTAGATTGTCTCATACCATAGATTGTCAGCCTTGCTTTGGATGGTGGTGGAATTGTTCAGGAAAATTTTTCTTTATTTTTTGACAGTTTTAAGGGTGTTTTTCATGACATGTTACATTTCTTAATACTGTATCAGGAGATTGATTTCATTATTTATTTAGTGTTGGGAGAAGAATTTTCTTATTCATAGTATAGGATAGAACCTGTAGGGGATTGGAAGTTGAATGTTCAGTTTGATGATTTGGAAGATAATGGTATTATATGTAGATGTATATCAATGTGGGGTTCAACATATCTCATAAAAAATAAATAATATGGGACATTCTAATTATGTGTTTATTATTAGATATTGAACCAAATTTTATCAATAACCTATATCCCCTTACACAAATTTTATATCTCTTTGATCATTTGATAAGTTCCGTGTTTTATATAAGATTAAATTGAGATTAAGGTACCACAAGTTGAGGATGATGCCATTTTACATACCTCATACTAACATTAGGATAAGGTATGGCTTTTTTGGGTTTATAAAAATGTAATTTTGTTTGAAAAACACTTCATCAGTATTCGTGGATTTTTTGAAGAAGATATTTCATCCATTTCTTGACCTGTTTGTGGTGGTTTATGTTGATGTAATCTTAATGTACTCCATGTAATCAAAAAATAATTCAAAACACCATACCATTTTATTGAACATATTTAGAGACCATTTAATAGACATGATGCTCTCAAATTGTTATTTAAAGATTGGTAATGTGAACTTTAGGGGTAACATCATCTTAGAGGAAAGAGATCTAGTTTACCGATAGATATATTATGTTAATTCTAAGAACCTATTTGTGATTATGTTCTTTATAGGATTATCAGGTAAATATCTTCCTTTTACCTTTGATATAATTTATCTGGGATCATCAATGTTAAGAAGATTAAGATGTTTTTGTTCTTCATTTGGTCTGATTATTTTGAGAGAACATTTCATAAGATGAATATCATGATGACCTCAATAATATCCTCACATTACCTAATGTTGTGTGAATCAAATACCATGTTCTATGAATCATAAAACATTGAAATTATAGTGTTTTTTATGTCGTAGGACATATTGATGGCATAAGAATATTGAATATTGGGACCACATTAGGTGAATGAACTATGTCATGATATAGTGTTAGATTATATAGTTCATTCGATACAATTATATATAAATTATCTTATGGGTGAATGAAATATTGCTAACATGTACCAAAATACACTCAAATAAATATATTCACACTAGTGCCTAATCTATTGGTAGAGGAGGTGGGTCTATTATCGGTCGACATTTGACATTGAGTTGGATTATATACTAAGTAAGTGAAATGTTTTTGTTAATAATGTTAAAAATAAGAAACATAAACTGAAATTATGAGAGTCCTGTGATGAGTGGATGAAAATTTAACCCCTTACATAAATGCATCTAGATGTTCAGTATTTATAGGGATGAGTATCTCAGACATCAACATTAGTTATACCCATTCATAAAGACCAGATCAAGATAGATATGTTATTTAATAAAAAATATCTATTTCAATGAGACATATTATATGGTGGGGAGACACAATTAGGAGTGTCTATTTTCAAAAAAAAATAAATTAATATCCAGACATGAATATGGGTTCCTATATCCTATAATGTGGTGAATTTGATATGGGGTATTCCTTCTAGATCTGTGATATATATTGTTTTGATAATTATTTATCATGATATCTATAGATATTCTAGGTGGTTAGGAATGAAGAATGATATAACATTATTTATTGTAAGATGTTTCACTTATCATTAGTTGAAGTTCAAGAATTTGATGCCAACATGGCTATTGTAATATCCACCCCTTCCTGAGTGGATATGGGTTAATTACACAATGTATTTTTTTTATATTATTACCCATGATTACCAATAATAAAGACACAATGTTGGTGATTTTTATTTTTGTAAGGAAGGTAGCCTATTTAGTCCACATTAGGGAGAAAATTATGATTGATGATCAGAGAAGTCTAAATATGCATGAGATATTTCTGATGCATCATACTGTGAGTAGTATCATTTCTGACAGAGATGGACATTTCACATCATGGTTCTGTATGGATCTAGATGGTCCTTGGATCATAGGTTCTTTTGAGAACAACCTATCTCCCGCAGACATATGATTAATATGTGTGGTATCCTCATGTTTTGGAGGATATTTTACGAACCTATTTTCATGAATTAAGTGGTTATTGTGATCAATATAAGTTATTCCTTTTTTATATATAATATTATTTTCAATGAATTGATCTATATGGAACCTTAAGAGGCATTGTATGGAAAGAATTATTGTTATCCTCTTTCTTAGATAAAGCTAGGTGAATGGGATTATGTTGGAACTGGTCTCATTTATGAGATGTATATGAATGTTTTGTTGATTTGGAGGTGGGTGGTGACCTCATATAGGATGTATATATCTTACATTTACCATCATATATAACCTATCGAGTTTGAGGATGTTCGTCATATTTTACTTTAGGTGACTCTATGGATGTGGAAACACCATATCATGAAATAGAAAAACGTTAGTACCATGGGATTTAATTCTATTTGAGATAGTGGATAAGGTCAATCAAATGGAATAACAATTATCCATTCAATAGAACTAATGTTCCAGGCATGATGTGTTTTATATTCATAATCTTTAGAAATATTATCTTGACCCATCTAATAGTGAAGATGATAAGGTCATCAACCATTTTGATAGTAATTACTTCATATATAATCTGATATATATTGTGGATAATGTTTATAATTATATTAATATTATGATTATATAATTGGTTTGACTATAGTGGAAGTAAGGGCATGTTCAAGAGGAGGTCTGGGAACGATAGTCTCATATGCAATCATAGTTTCCAGACAGCTTTTCTGTGAGCCACATTTATTTTTTTTATGATTTTGAATGAGTTGTTTTATGGTGGAGTTGTTTTATAATCCGTATAAAATTCATGGTATATCCCTCTTTGAGTTTTAAATTAGTTTTTTTTTATTTTTTCAATTGATTTAAAAGCTTGGGGGTTGATTCTCATTTGGACCTAGAGATATTTTTCTGTTGAAAATGAACAAGTGATTAGGAATGTATGTTTTTTAGAATTAATGTATTCTTGTTATAAACTTGTTAAATGGTCCTATGAGTGATTACCATGAGTTTTGAGGCATCAAAGGTGATTAAAGCCTTTTTAGTGGAAATAATTCTTAATGTTTACTTCAAGGAATTTACACACTGTGCAACTTCCTCCTAACGCATGTTGTGATGTGATGTGGTTGTAGATCCTAATCCTAGTTTACCTTAGGATAATTTTTATATGGTTAAAATTAACCTATGGAAATTAATTATTCATTATAACAAACTATTTATAAATACACGACATAAAAATAGGATTCATATCATTTAATTCTCATGAATAAAGTTTTTATATGGGAAGTGTGTGAGATTATATCATTCCAATATTTAATCCACTCCCCTATTTTCACTAGGAAAAAACATATATTATTTTATTGCAACTACCACCCTTCGTCTTGATTTCACCAAGCATATGTTCCCTTGTGAGATGTTATGATTATTATTTCCCCTCTCTTCTATTTTTCATTGTTTTAATAGTTGAATACATTGAAAATAGTTTGATATATAATTAATTTGATGTTTTGTTATATAAGTTATTATTTTGATATTAAGAACATCCATTCTTGATGGAAATTATGGTTTTTGGTGTTTCCATATTTACAGTTTAATGTAATATTCTAAATCCTAACTGTATCATACGTTTCCCTATAATGAATGTGAAATATTGTGGTTTATCCAATATAATGTATGATCTAAATATTTTTTGGATTCAGAAATAGTAAATAATGAATTGGATTAATCATTGTATCTATTGGATTCCATTGATGTCATCACATGTATTGGGCTATACATATGGTGATTGACCACTTGAATAATTTTGAAATGGTTAATAGATTAAATTGTGTATAATGTTGGATGATTTTTATGGAGATTTATTGATAGATATTTCCCATGGATATTTATTTGTTTATTGAAATGTATGGAATGTAAAAAATTTCAGTCCAACATTATAAATGAATATGTTAACTAAAAAATTGATAATTTTCAAAACCATCCATTGTGGAATATGAAGTGATATTATGATATCCTTATTATTGTTATGACATGTTATAGAAAAATGTTATAATATAAATATTTAGTTGTATCTAAACAGTCCCATATTATTAAACTTATTTTTAGAAAAAATTTCCCAATCCCATGATATAATTCTTGTATTGAGCAGCTTGTACCTAGTCCCATGTAATAATTTTTTGATCAAGGGAGAGATTTATAGTCTTCTGGTATAATGTTTATATTTAGAAGTCTCCTCCTAGTACCTTGTTGTAATTCACATACAAGGAATTGGCCTAGTAATATGTTTCATTACTCATATTAACAATGATATTCTCAGTCCCATGCTATAATGATTATATGGAGTGGGATTTTACTAATACCATACTATAATGCTTATATAGTGTTCTTGGCCAATATTTGTGTGAATGTATCCATGGAAATTTGTTTATGATTGGAATATTTATGTTATATGACTAGAGTCATTTTATCATGGTGATTATTTTGGTATATATTGGTATTGTATTAAATACAACATTAGTACACATGTTTATCACATAATTTCCTAAACTTTTTATCAAAATAGATTTTTTTAGGAAAGGAATTTTCGACCTACTCAGTTGTATATAAACTTTATTTGGGCCCCAATTTCTTATCCCTAAGGATTACATGGATACAATATTTTATATGGGAGAGGGAAACTATTGCTACTTTTGCATTTCATGATTAGTTGGAGATTAGATATGAGACTAGAATGGGGCTCAGGAATGGTGTCAATGGATATTATCTATGTTAGAAAATTATTTTATTTTTAATTTTTCTGTTTAACATTATATACAAATATATTTTTTATTACAAGATTAACTATTATTGTATTATTTTTTTCTCTTTTAATTTCTTGTTTTATGATATATTTATTACAATTTTATCCATTAAACTAATATTTATTTATATTTTTTATTTCTATTTCACTATATCTCTCTACCATGTTGAATAGTCTACCAACTATTTGAATCACACCCATAGTTCTAGTCAGTATCCTGCAGTGTATGGGGAGGCGTGTTTAAGATCCCATAAACAACTTGATTTGGCCACATGAGATAGTATGAAGTTTGGGGATTTTATATATGTGGTTTGTATACAACCCAAGAATATATTTTATAATTATTCTAATGATAATTATTGGGAATTACATAGCTGTTTTAGGATCACACATTAAATCAGTTATTAGGTAAAATATAATCAAAAGTGTAAGTTAATTTTTCTTGAATTTTAATTTCTTGAAATTTAGGTTATGTTATGATCCTTCATTATTTCATGAGTTTTATATAATGTCTCTTTGATATGTAATATCTTTAGTTTATTATCCCTCTAGATATTTTATGATTAATTACAAGTTATTACTTCATGGGGTTTGTTATTCAATGTCACCAAGGTAGTGGAAATTTTATAGTATATTGTCATCATTTAGATAGACTGCTTAGGATTAAGTATCTAGTGTCAAAATCTAATGTTCTACCTCCAAATAATTCTCATGAATTTTCTTCTTCTTTAGTTATATATTATATTTTCATAAAATTGTACATTATCCACTTTTTTTTTCTTAAAATAATTAATAATGTTTCTTTAAGAAATTTTTCTTTATTTCATTCTTCTATCAGAAATTTGTTTCATCCAAAACAATATAATTGAAAAATGATTGAAAAAAATTTATTCTTACTCTATTATGATTTTAAAAGAAATTTTTACATCTATATGACATTTTATATAATGTTTCAATTGGAATCTTCTTGTTTCATTCCAATCAATTTCAATTTAGATTTTATAACTAATATGATATTAATAAATGTTTGTAACAAGAACATCATGGAAACTATTTAATGTTTTCACGAAAATTCAATGAATTCATTATCCCATTACTTTTTTTAAAGATAATATATATAACTGTAATTCATTATATATGAAGAAAATTTTATTTTAAATAAATTCTTTCAATGTGAAAATAAGTTTGACAGTTTTCTTATGTTTTAGATAACATTTTTCATAGAAGAAAGTATATTTTCCATAAAAATGGTTTAAATTAATTTAAAATTATTCATTTAAATGTTTTAAAGGATGGTTTTAAATAAAATTAAATTATAAATATATTTTTTTAATAATTATTTTTCAATGGAAAGAAATTTTCCTCATGAAATGTCCCATGTAGTCATTAAAAATTATTATCTATATGAAATTTCATTCTCTAAGGATACATAATCTTTACTAGGGATGTGGTCCAACGATACCATTATTATTATCTCCCTCAATGGATTATATTTATGATTCTAAGATATTTAGGAAACATTTTTCTCTTCCATATATTATACCATGTTAAATATCATATGAATCTTAATTATTTTTCCATAGGTTATGATTTGTTGAGAATATTATGAGAATTTTTTATTTTCAACACATTATATTATGATGAAATTATTATGAAACCCATTTTATATCATGGGTTATGATATGACAATGTTTATATGATCATATGTCACACAAATATATGATATTCATTGTGTAATGGTATTTAAGTTATAAAAAAGAATGGTGGTTATGTTATAAACAACAAAGTGTGGATATTATATCTCACATCAATTCATTTGATAAATCATTATATCTCCTAATAATGATTGTATTGGAATTGATAGTGTAACCAGGTTAGTATGATACTTTTTATACTACAATTGACTAGGGTGTGAACATGGACTACTATGATTTTAGGCATGGACATAACATTCATGTCCATAATGTTATGTGTGATCCTGATTACATGTTCACAATCTTTGTAATGAATATTATTATTTGTCCAGGACATTATGCATGGGCCTATCTTTAATGCTGATTATGTTATATGTGGACCTGGTTGAATGACTAAAAAAACATACAATGGCGTTACTTTGTGTTCATACCATAATGATTTAATCTATATCATTTTATACATGTTCACAATGTCATATGCTATTGTGTGTTCCAATAAATTTTGTTTTAAGACAATGTCATGATTTCATGGATCATGTTATTTGATTTATTTTTTTATTCAAGTCCTATGAAATTCCAATGTTTATTCCATGATTCATTATTATTATCATTGATAAGAAATGTATGGTTTCTCAAATTTCGGTGTAATATTAACATACACTTATGCTCATTTTATACGTACATATCTCCGTAGTTTACACTTATTTTTTATATGACATGACCGTTTATTAGTAATCCATTATGTAGGTTATGAAAAATTGTTTATTTATGGTATATTTATAAAGAGTATTTATGAGTTAAGAAAATTGCGGGTGACATTGATGATATTTCACCATATTAAAATAATTATTTCCCATGATTCTAATTCTAATGTATCATTATGGTCCTTAGACATGTGTTTGTGTAATGTATTGAATACTCATATTAGAAGATATAACATCCATCTATGAAAAGCCTGGGTATTTATACACTTGGAAGGAAACTGGTCTATATTTCTCTTATAATTCATACAGTCTAATGACCAATGGACATAGCTTTCCATTTTTACTAAAATGAATTACACTATTCCACATAAATAATGTATGAAAAATATTACCATCTACCTTCAATGGAATATAATTTCCGAGGTTATTAGCCTCAATTTTCAACCTTTACTATGAAACCATCATGTAATGACGATTCATCATGAACATATTAGAAACATCGTCAAGAAACATTAGTCCCATTAACATTCATTCTCTTGAACCACCACAAAAACAATGAGTATAAGACCAATTTCTATAAAATTCCTCAAAATGTTTCATCATTATTTGAGAAATAAAACTATTCGATAAGAAAATTCAGGTAATGAATGTTGATTATCACATCTTTATGGGAAATTCATTGAAAAATAATGATGTAAGAATTCCAAGGTGAGAATTGGTTTCTCGGATTTTCCAAAATATTGAGGCTGATAATATGTTTTAAAATATAATTAAAAACATAAGTAGATATGATGTCCTTTTCAATTCTAGAGGAGAACATGATGTTATGGATAGATATAAATGAGAGATAATATTAATTTAATATGACTATTTCATTATAATATAATTATAAATGATAATATAAAATCAGTGAATAACAAATCAGATGAAAATGTGAATATTTATATAATAAATCAACAATTACGCAAATCATATTATTACCTCATGAAGTCTAGGGGAATCCCACCATGAATTAAAAGAATATATTAATTTATTTCTATTATGGAACAAAAAATTGATGAAGCACCCCTTCCAAATATCAATTTTAGTTTATCATGTTGAAATGTCAAAATTTCGTAGTAAAGGTAACAATATATATTTTCATTCCATCTCACCTGAAAAACACCCCATGGACTCAACATATCATGGTTGTACTAGGTTGAAATGAAAGTAATGTACTATGAGATTTTCCATGAATTATCTCATGAAATGGGAGTCAAATATCATACAAAATCATTTTCAATACGAGATATAATTATTTTCATCAACAATAAACTATAGAAACATATCATTCATGTCAAATTATACTATTTACAATAATACATGGCAATTTTTACCTTTATTAATTCTATCTATGAAAAATAATTTAACTAACACAATTAAAATTAAAGGATTTCCTAAATCCACAATATCTCGACCAAAATTTATCAAGTAATTAACAAAATGGTCATGTTAAAAATGTGTCATGGTAAACATAGAAATATTTTTTCTAAATAAAATAATCAGTTAAATTGTTTAATCATTTAGGATGATAATGAATCACTAGTAATTATCCTTTTTCAGTTCTAAAATTATTTTCATCCTCATCATTAAATCATTCTGATTGAATATATTTTCTAATATTTATGATGATTATATATTTATCAAATAATTCCACATACATTTTTCATCCATGTTATTATGGAAAATCCCACGCTAGAAAATTTAAGATAATTCCTATGTTAATTTAACTCATGATGTTTTAGTTGATATAAGTAATAAATAATTTCCTAGGGAAACTATACAATGAAACCATCAAATAACGTCAATAAATCATCACTTCATATGATAAATTCATGATTAGTATTATGCACTTCCAAAACTATAGCATGTACTAATGTTATTTTTTATTCATGAAATAAACATCACATTATTTCATCTAATTTTATTTAACTTCCTTTATTATTATTATGTGTTTTTAACTGAAAACTATGAAATATTTTCATTAAATTATTTTTCTTAAACTAATACCACATGAAATCTATGAATATCTATGAAATGTTTATTACATCCCATAATTTAAATACATTGGTTTTTATAGGTAAACTATAATGAAATATTTAGACACAATATTCCCATGGAATGAAATTTATTACAACAAAAATTCATATATACAAATTGTTGTTTCTTCTTATTTTAGGTGTTCAAAAAATTATGTATGTCTTTTTATTTTTCTTAATATGTTTTAGAAAAATAACAAATAATTAAAATATTGACAACATCCAATATATCCATGAACACATGGAAACCTATATTGATAATGCCTATAAATATAGTTATTTCCCTTAGAAAACCATATGTGGAAGAAAAAACACATAATTCAAATATCATTTGCAAAATACTATATTTAGAATATCCACTTACGTATAGATCTATTGATGGAATACTTACATGAGATCAATCATTGAAAAAAATTTCACTCCCTAAAGAAGAAAAAACAAATAATTAAAAAGTGTAAAAGGTTATATTTAGATAATATTTATTTCATTAAATTATCTACAATTAATGTAATTTCTCATTAAAGAATCTGTTTTTATCAAATAATATTATAGAACCCCATAGAGAAGTTATTGTATAAATGAAAACTTTTTCAAGAAACTCTTCTATCTATTTTTCAATTCCATAAGTTATACCTGATTAGTTTGATAAGGGGGTTTGAAAATAGTTTTACATTAAAAAAATTAAAAATTAAATTCAAACCCTCGATCAAGAATGAAATGAGGAAATAAATAAATATATTTACTTACTACATTCACATCATTAATTTGAATAGATTTATTCTTTTCAACAATATGAGATATGTAATCTTCACAACCATCTTTAATTAATGAATCATCTTATTGGTAGAATTATTAAGTTAATAAATCAGTAAATATAAATTTTATTTCTCTCCAATCAATCTAATATAGAAAAAATAAAACCCACTCTATACCAAAAAAATATCGATCTCTACCATTGCTATTTGAAAAATATATATTGGAGAGACTATCCAACAAAAAACAAATGGAATATTCTAATACAACATGATAGATTTAATATTTCTATTTGTATTTTTTACCAAGTGTTTTTTATTTTTTCATGTGGTAATTATCAAATTTTACACTAAAATTTATATGTATTGAAGGAATATAAAGTCCTATAGACAATCCGAGAATTTGAACATTTCAAATAAACATGTAAGATACCAATTACTATTTTATTAGAAAACCCATCAACATCCACTAATGTAGAAAATTATTTTTTGATTCTTTTCATCTGTTGATATTAATTATTTCCATCCCAAGTAACTATCATCTTACACATCATAGAATAATTAAAAAAATTATCACATCAAAAAAATATAACTATTGGATAGTTATCTATTACCCCATTATTTGATGTATGAAATTCCATTCCATGTAGTCACTAGAATTATTACTATTATTTCCTCATCGAAAACACTTTCTAGATCCTTTAAAACATTCCTTGAAATGTATGTTATTACTAATAGAATGTTTTGGGGGCCTAAAACCTAATAAAATAGATACTTGTTTCTTTTATTCCTTCTGAATTAACAGTTTCGTACCTTGTCATCTCAAGGAACATAATTTTTAGAAAACACCATATAAAATTTATCAGTACATAAAAAACATTATATTAACATTTATATTCATCTTTATTCAATTATCATCATGAATGGTTTCAATAACTTGCGAAATAAATCAATTTAACTGTTAATGTTTCGAATAAAATATGGTACATAGTTGGAAAATTTTGTAATAATTTATTGTCACAAAAATACAAAATATTCATCTTTTTGTCTATGTTATAAGAATTATTTCACCATAATGATTCATAATATATTATGTAAAAGTTTATCAATAAAATTATTCTTAAAACATTCCCATTACATGGAATTTAGATCATCTCCCTCTCCTTTATTCTTAACCAGAAACCAACAACGATCAACCTATCCTTCAAAATGATTAACAGTAAGTTTAATATTATTGAATTATCAACATCCAATTATATTAAATATATTTTCCAATACATTTATCAATCCTTCATCTATTATAAGATCTGATGATACACTAAATGTCGGAGGTTTTTTTTCTATGAAATGATGAAAAATAAACATATTAATCTATATATATAGTTTTCCTCTAACATGGATATAACCACAATTAATATATATTTTCAATAGAAGAAGATGACGTCATTTTCTCTTGGTCCTCTCTCTTGAGCGAGGTAAGTCCTCACTTAGGGTTTTCCCTTCTCCAGGAGTGAGCCTCCTTTGCTTCAAAGCTCCCTTCTTCCGCATTTTCTTTTTCTTTCCAATGATATTATCCTCTTTCCGCATCAATTTATTTCAAGCCTCTCCCTTCCACCTTGCCTTTTGGTGTTGTTCTGTGGTGTTCCTTTCCTTGTGTTAGCTACAATTCAATGGTATAGTGGTCCTTTGGCCTCCAGTTGCTCCGATCTGAACAGATATGACTATTCCCGCATGATTTAAAGGTCACGGGTTTGGGGGTTTTCTTGTGACTTTACAGGTGAGGCAATGTCGTGGGATAGAGATGATGTTCCACTTGAACTCTTCTTCCCCGGTTCTCTAGATCAAGATCCACTGGTCAACTTGACATCTATGTGTGGATGGAGATCTGTACATGATGAAGACATGGCTTCAGGAGGATTCCATTCACTGTATGTTTCGTCCAATGATTTCTCTAAATGGTGAAGATTGGATTTCTTGTGGGAATGGGGACTCCTATGTGGTGGGGGATGATGATCATTGTGTTCCTACTAGATACATTGGCGGTCTCTTGGATCTTTTTTAGTTGGAGGTTTACTGATTTTGGTTGGTCTTTTCGTCTTAACTAGAGTTCTGGTTTTGGTTGATTCACTACGATTCTTTCTATTGAAGATTTTGATGATTTTAGTTCTATTTTATGGGTTTTTCTATTTCAATATATTGTTTCCTACATACATGGTGTTTGAGAGGTTTTAGATGTCTTTTTTTGGATTGGATGTTGTTATTATCATATTTTTTACAATATAGGTTTTTTTATTGCTACGTGGGTGGCCTCATTTGAAAGATTGTTATGTGGACACCCATCATCCAGATGTCTGTCTCTTGGATTGATGGGATCCTTGTTTTGGCCTTGCACAGTGTTTTTGGTCATGAGTTGTGTTGCTTAAGGTTGACTTGTTGTGATTGTTTTAATAGTATTTGACAGGTGGGTGTCTCGGTTGAGAGATATATGTGCTGGTATGTATCGCCTGGTCCTCCATCTGAATATTTATGTGTGCAGTAGGAATTCTTTACCTTGTTGTACTTCCAGTATAATTCCACTGCTTGGTAGGGGGCATTACTCTCTTTGACTAATCTCACTATTTCAATTCCTCTCACGGTGGGTGATGAAACTCTTTTTCTTCCTTTTGAATTTTTCTCCACAATGATCAATTCAGTTTTCTTTTATCTCATTGGGTTGTTTCCTCTATGTTTGATGTCATTTTGACTGTAATGGGTTTCCTCTTTGCCAATTCTTGAAAAGAAGATTTGAATTTTTATATTTTTTTGGATCGTCCCTATTCTTTTTAAAAATATATATATTTTCAGTTGATTTATCACCACTATAAAAAACTATGTTCTGATTGAAGAAATACCATGATAATAATTTTGATGGATATTGACCCTTTAATTCCTTCCGAAATCAGCTTCCAATATTCATCTATGAATAAAAATTTTCAATTGATATTTTTGAAATGAGGTAACATGGTAATATTCATATTCTATATGATGATATCAATGAATTAGAATTTATTATGTGTAATGAAATTAATTATCATAGTAACTAATGTTATCAAAAGTGACCTTAGTTCATAATTATAAATTTCGAACCATAATCATCACATAACTATGAGTTTTATTTCCTTAATTAATTATCTTACCTTGATAAATCTTTTTATGTTTAGTGTTTTAAATGAATTTAGACGTAACTCACATATAACAAATAATATTTTAAAATTTGGACAAATCTAATTAGTATAAATTTATCCAATAATATAAAAATATTATAATGAAACTGGTTTTATTTGTATGATAATTCATCATGACATTCCTCTTGACTTATACTTTTTAATAACAATCAATAATCCTGGTCATTTTAAATATATGTTTTGAGCAAAAAAAAACTCAATATGGGACATAAAAATGTTGAATTTTTCCATTTAAGAATAGGAAATGATAAATTGTATTTCATTATTATTTGAAAAAATTATATATATAATTTCTATCTAAATACACACAAATTTTTAGTTCTATGATAAACATTAAATTCCATTGAAAGAAAATAATATTTATTTTTTGGAATGATAGTGAATTAAATTCATACGACACTTTAGAAATAACATGATACATGTTTAGTCTATATGATAACATCATCGGTAAATTCCTCCTTCATTCATGTTATGAAAATGAACATTACCCAATGTATTGTAGAACTTTATGAGTGCACCCTTCATGGAAGATTTATCATGATCACCTGTTGAATTAGTAATAATAGGGTCCCCGTTTATCGTTATATATAATATGGTTCATAGAATTTTAGATGATTTAATCAGCCTCACACATTTCACATATATATTGATCAGGGTCTACATAACTCATTAAACATTTTATTCTTGTTCTCATTCATCAAAAAATATTTTTAAAAATAATTCAATCACTTGTGAAAAAATTTACTTTACTTATAATAAATTTTTTTTTTAATATTTTTTGAATCTAAAATAATTATATATAATGGAAATAGGGTTCTTCCATGATTAAACCACGAAATATAGAAATGGAATCTAATAATTAGATAACTCTTATAGTGGTGGGAATAGAAGTTGTCATTATATACATTAACATGGAATATTTCATTTGTATTTTAGAATAAAATATAAAAAATTCCATAAAAACATTAATATTGAAAACCATAGAAATGATTAGAAATATATATAAATGATCCAATATAATTATCTATTGTCTATATAAATTAAGTAATACTATATTTCAAAAAATATTTATCCTCGGAGAATAAAACATAAATGGGAAAAATTCAAAAATTAATTTTTCAAAATTAATTCCCTTAATTAGTGGAAAACCTATCACATGAGTTCCAAATAGTCATGAATAATAATACTTTTCAGTATTCAGAATCCTTTTAATTATTTTTTTCCTTTCATTTATGTTATTTTCATATTTTTTAAAATAATGTAAGTTTGTGTTGTGTATTGTGATAGAATTTGAACCATATGTCCAAAGTGAATTTTGTGGCTTGAAAATGGTAAAATCGGACAATATTCATTCATCTTAGGAACAACAATTAGGTCCTAATTATCAATATAATATAGAAATTATAATCTGTAAAAAATATAATAGATGCTTATGATAAATGAACAATGTTACTGATAAGACCATATGAAATTTTTATTTCAATATAGATCATGAAAAAAAATATAAAACTCTAACAATGATACTCTATTAAAATGTTGTATTAACCAAATTCAAGGTTGGACCCATAGAGATGGTGAAATTATTTTTAATTATTTTTAAAAAATATTTCAATTTTTAAAATTTAATAAACATGTGGGAAATTATTTATTTGATTGGTTTTGAGAAAGAAGAAAAAATATTGATTAGTTTTTAAAAAAATTTGGAAAGCATTCATGGGTTTTATAATTTTAGTGTTACGGTGAAATTGGTTTTAAAAAATTTCTTTATTAATTCATTATTGGTGTCAGATTTTAGAAGATATTGATCCATTGGTAATAGTATCTCGTAATTGACATGAAATACCGATATTTTCATAGAAAAATGCTTTACTTGCTACCATTCTTAAAATATTTTTCCTATATATTTAAAAATTATCATTACTTACTTATGGTTTTTATTTTTCAAAATTATAAATTTATTTTTGAATTCCACTAGAAATAGTCACAAGAACATTAAAGTAAAGGGTTTAGAAGATGGTGATAGAAATCATGTAATCTGAATACAGGAATATATAAGATAAATTAAATCCAACGCACCTTCCCCCTCTTCTTTACATCATCATATAACAAGGAATATTTACCCCATAAGCCTAGTGAAGATATAATAATATTGAAGGTAATAAATAAAGCGTAATGAAAGAATATTAAAGAACTCAAGAAAGGCGCAACACCTAGCTCCATGATTTGGTCTCCATCATATCTAGATCTGAATGACACAACAATTGCAGCCTATACCTAAATTTTTAGGAACTAGAGGGGATCAAGTAAAATTCATCTAAAATATTTACCTAATGTTTAATAGTGATTCACATTATGTAATTTGGATCTATGTATCATCTATGATTTTATAATCTGTTTTTATCTCTCTTAGAGATCTGTATCATTGACTCATTTCATTATGTGTAATTGGGACATATAACATGTAAAAAACTACTATAGTGTGTAATATGATCAAATTTTTTTCTTCTGGTTGGAATTTAATTCATTGGTTCAATAATTTTTAATGGTGAATCAAGTCATGTAATGACTTTAGGACTTGAAAATCTTCAAAGCATTGCGTCACGGTTTGGGGATAGTTATGTAATGCTACTACACATCAGGTATTTATGTTTCAAAATATGTAAATAAATATTTCATCTCTAAGAGCCTTATTCATGCTTTGTTCTTTAATTTTTTTCTTATAAGTTCTCTATGATCAACTTCAAAAAACTGGTGTTTCACTGATTCACTTTGCTCACAACATGAACTATCTTTTAGCTCCATTATTCATATCATTCCGTTTTATTTTTAAAATTTATTATTTCCTACTAAAAATAATAAAACAAGACAAAATGTTCCAAATTTGTAATGATTCATCATTTAAACAAAAAAATAATTACATTATAATACTAAAAAAATATACACGAAATATACTTATCAGTTAAAATAATTGAAATGGTATATCGTATGCAAGATTTATTATTATTATTGTTCATTATGAAAATAAGGTAATTATTGTTTTTTTCATTATTTAATTATTATAATATAATAGAATATAATATTAAATACCTGTATATTTAATCCATGTGATGTGGAATTGAATAACAAAGCTCATTACTTCATGTTTATATTAGTCCACAGATACACACAAATTGCATTATCATGTTTTTAATGAAAAAAAATACAAAATTATGTTCTATATTGGCCTTATATAATGAAATATATTTCATTAATATAATATATATATATATATATTAAATATATCATGATAACAAAAAATGAGAGGTGGTTATGGGAAAATTATTTCATCATTTTGTGAGTCGTAGTTGACCATACATAAGAATGATGGATTCCATTCCAATATAATAGATAATTGAGATATATATGTTTAATTCCATTAAAATACAAACATACATCTTTATGATATAATTATATTATTTCATATTTTTATGGTTAATGAATATTTTATTTACATGGTCATAGAAATAAAACATAAATAGTTAGTTAATAATAATGCCTCTATTTTTGACAACCTCTAATACATTACACGTTATGACTGCTAATGTCATTATTATTAAAAAATCCAATATAATGTGGGTAGGGATTTTATTAAAAGATATTTAGAGGTTATATATAGTCCAAAAAGAATTTGACGTTTTTATAGACTAGTAGGGGTTGTTTCCTTTATAATAAATGGGAGGGATACTATTAAAATTTATTATAATGTTAAATTAATATGAAATATTTTCAATGATAAAATGGGTACATATTCATAATATTCAAATAAAAGTGAACCATGATGGTAAGTAATATCATAAAACAAATTTTTTACATGTTTAGAATATTATTTTACCCATTTCTCTTGATTTTAACCACCCATTAACCCATTTCACGTCTTCCATTAAAACAATGTTATTTACAAATTGAGCATCAATATCAGTTCTATAACGGGAAAACATCCCGTAAACATACATGATTGATATTTTAAACCTTATAAGAATAACTTCATCTATTATAGGAATCATAAAAATTTTATAAAATTTTATAAAATATTATTTATTATAAAATATCATGAATATCAATTTCATAACTATTCAATTAATTTCTTGTTAACAATAGGATGAAAAAGACAGAATTATAATATATTTATTCAAGAAATATATAAAATGTTATTTTTATCTAATAATGCATGCAACATAATAATTCATTAAAATTTTATTAATTTTAATATTTTTAAAATGATATATTTCCTTTTTCTATAAATTCTATAATCAATCTATCAGAGATTCATAATCATGTAATCTAATTAATTAATGAGTCAAAATGAAGAATAAATTAAAAAAATAATCAAAATTATTTATCATTAAAATTACTATTGGTAATGTCAAATATCATATGATTCTACTTATATTAAAAATATTTAAATTTTTAAAAGAAATAATGTTACATGATGGGATTTATATGGATTAAATTTTTATTGGAATAAAAATAAACTAAATACGGCTTCATGTTTCCGTATTACTGAGAATTTGGTGGACATAGACAAACATGTAACAAGCTAAAAAAATTTAATGGATTTATTACATTTTATATGTAATATAATATTGAATAAAAAACATAAAAAGTAAGGATACCAAATAAAAACATCATTCCCATACATGAAAAATTAATGAAGTAACATTAAAAGTAATTATGGAACCATTCCGGGTAGAATAGTTACATGACCATTGGAATAAAAACTTCAACACTAAGGATATAAATTTTTAAAATCGAATAGTAACCTCATAAATGAATGTATAAATAAAATATAGGTGCTTGATAAATCATAATATATTTCAATTTTATCATTTTATAAGAAATAAATGTTTTAGAAATATTTAATTAAGTGTTATAATTTTTATAAAATCTAAATTTTTATTTACAAATTTATAATTAGTATATATATTTAAAGGAAAATCTATTTTCACAAAATATATTCATAAGGTAATAATTTTTTTTGTTATGGTTATAATATAATTTTATGTGACCTTAATTATCTTTTCATAGTGTTACAAAATTATTTATAAATTTAAATTCTTTATTTTCTATGTAAATGATGATTTTCATTCAAAATAAAATTTCCTATAATTGGAAAAATATTTATATAATATGGTTTTAGATATTTAATTCAACAAGTTGATGAAAGGTTAGTGATGTATTTTGGTATTTTCTAAAATAGTTTATATTTTTTAAATAGTAAAATAGAGTAATTTAAAATATTTAAAAAATACATGAATGATGTATGGATGATTTAATGTAGAGGCCCGAAGCCTGACGTACATAGACTTTACATTACTTTTGCGGAATACTTATTACATAACAAAAACACACACACAAGGATCGTAATAGTTTAGTGTCTTTGGAAACTCGGAACGTAATATTCTAATCATGGTGAAAGATCTTCAATATCTCCCATAAAGATCTCCCTTTTCTTTTACCTAAAACCTTTCTTTATATCCTGGGGAAAAGAAAACATAAAAGGCTGAGCTCACATTTTCAGTAAGGGTAAACAAAATAAATAACAATCAAATCATATTCATAAGAACATATCTTTTGGAAATCTTAACCTGAAAAAGAGATCATAATTTCATAACATGGGATAAGTCATGGCAGTGAAATGTAATCACAATAATCATAACTTAAAACATGAAACATTGTGGTATACACACATAATCATAGAGAATCATTTCTTGTTAGTCAAGACTCATTGCCAAGACTATCTTAGTGGACAAAGTCCCTTTCGGAATCGAGTAACCCTCGTTTCAGTCCTGTTTCACTGAACCGGTATAACCTACCATTTCAGCCATGTCTATCTCATGAGATATAAAATCTTTACCCAATGCATTGGAGGGAGATATAGGTCCCACCCATCTCATAATGATACCATTCTTATGTGTGCCACAAAATCATAAATCATACATCATTTCATAACCCATGTAATAAAAATGGGATTCTGAAACAACATGACATCATAAAATAATTCATATAAGATAAGGGAATTCATAAAAATATTTCCATCACAACATAATCAAATCCATGTAATAATAGCGTTAAAAACAGAACCCTTTTATTATCTTAGATGGGAAATAATTTTGATAATATACTTGAACTCTATTCTTGAGGAAAATATCCTTTCTACTTCAAAAACATTTTTCCTTTCATAACATGTCTTATGACATTAAAATAAAAGAAGTTGATTAAAAATAAACTTGAAAACTTGTAAAGGAAGCTTCTTGGAAATAATGTTTTAAAAATCCATTCATGCCGTATAAGTTAAAAAAACATTCTTTGTACTTTTGTCAGAAAAGTCAAAAAGTACCTCGTACAAAAAAACGACAAAAGATTCCTTTCATATTCTTTACTAAAAACTCACTGAAGGGTAAAATTGGATTTAAACTATTGTAATTGGATGGAAATAATATTACATATTGATTAAACATGGATGTGGATGATAAAATACACCCCAGTAAATGCCAAAGTATAAACAATCTCGGATAAAAATGAGATTGTGATATTTCCCTTACCTTTGGTCCGATTTGCTTTGTATGTCTGAACCTCCTATATAATGATTTAAATAATGACATTGACTTATTACAGAATCATATTCATTGTTATGATATCATATATGGTTCACTTATGACTTTATATTACCCGTTCTTTTGTAAATTCTATGTTAAAGAATCATTTCAGGTAAAATCGTTTCATTTATCGTAGGTGTTTTAACTTGTTGTTCTTGAAATTATTATTACTTATATCATGATTTACATACTTCCAGAATATAAAATATGATTTATATATCATATATATTCAGAATATATATATATATATATAATAGATAGATAAATGAAATGAAAAACACCGTTGATGGAGACGGCAGTCCGTACGTACACATGAACACTGTTTTCCTTTCCTTATTGTCTTGAATGGAAGTAAGTAGATGACATACATATACATATATACATAAATCCAGTATCTTTATAATTTCATATATTCCATTATTATTTCTTATATATACTTTGTAATCATTCTTAAATGGTTAACATGGAGAATGAATCTCATCGCGTCGTGGAGACGGTAGTTCGTACGTACGCACGAGCGATGATATAGTTCCCATGGTCGTGGAATTGTGTTGAAGTGTATGTAAACTATTTCAGTATCAATATAACTTTATAATAATCATGTATAGTTACTCATTACATCATTATACCCATCCAAATAAGGTGGTGATGGAAAATAGATTACACCACGGCGTGGAGACGGTATTCCGTACGTACGCACGCGCGGTGATTTCCTTTCTCCGTAGGAGGGATAGAAGGTTAATTAGAGTTGTTTAATATTTATAATAACATATCAGTATGTAAGTAATACTGATGTTATTACTTTATAATGAAACAACTAAATAAGAAGAAGTTGAAGAATAAAGAAATTGAAAAGATCGGTAATGGATATTACCTCTTCTTTGGAACGCCTCTTTGAATCCTCCACTTAGGGAACTAAGATTTGTCTTTGAAGAAGACCAGGACCTCTAGGATTATTCTAGGGAAGTGGAGAGGAGAAAATGGCAGGGGTTGACCGAGCATGAGTGCTCAAATTGGTGTGAGGAGGAGGGGGAGGAGGTGTCCTTTTATAAGGGAGGAGAGGGGCACCTTAGGAATATCTCAAAATATTATTTCATATTAAAGTCAAAATCGGTTTATAATGGTTCCAAAGTGTCTTATTTAGAAGCTAAAGAGGGTATGGGTCGAAATCCTATCAACCAATAAGATTCAGACAAGTTTAGGTTATTATTTTAACCTTATCAATTAGATTTAACCCTAAGTTAAATAATTTAACTTTTACCGTGTCTTTTTGTTTTCTTACACTATATGGTTAATACACTTACTATAACATGCCAAAAGAACCCCAAATTGTTTATTATTAATATATATATCCTTATCTAAGTCATTTGGCCGATCCTTAGATTTTTAGGAATAAAATAACATTTAATAATATAATATTTGATTTAAAAAATATTTTGTGTCAATTTTGACACTATTTGATATATGATTTTTGTGAAAGTCATAACAGAATTATATGTTCGAACCAAGTTTATTAAATCAACACTAATATATCATAGTAACCTATAGAATTAGTGGGTTTCATAAAAAGTCTCAAATTACATTTATTTTGATTTTTATAACATCAATTATGTCAATATTTCATTAATAAGATAATTACTGCATCATCATTGTGTCATAAATAAATTAAATTATTTAATCCCAAAAAATTATAAATAAATTCTCATGATGTAGATAATTTTGTTAGATTTCTGTATACTACTCATGTTCAATGTTTTATGATGTTTATCACTATGTTAAAATTATTATACTTATAAGATTTAAGAGAGTGACATGTTGTCACTTTCTTTGGTTTTAATAATAATTAAATTATTTTCATGGTCAAAAGTCCATAAAATGAATCTAATCCGACCCTTTGTTGATATGGGTTTACTTTTAGCCATCAAATAGAATTTTGGCATGTGTTAGGTTAATTTTATAATATTATATTTACCCTTAATTACCTAATTTACCTTTAACTATGGTAAATAAAATTTATCGTAGTTATTATTCATAATTCCCAAAAATAAAAAGTAGCCTAGTAACATAATTTGGACACACTGATTCCAAATATGGAATCCATTTTTTAAAATTCAATACATGGAAGTTGCAGAAATTAAATTAAAATTAATCCTGTTGTCGAATAAAAACGGGTTTTTCTTTAAAACATTGCAAAAGATTGAATTGATTTAACCTACGAATTCAAGGTAAAATCAATGCTAATGACATACATTATATTAAATGGTAAAAATATGTTCTATTTATACTTTAAAACCATTCAATATTATAATTCAACCACATAAGATATTATGATGAAAAAAGTTGTTTTTAATTAAAATATAGCGTGTTTTTACTATTCATTAAAATATGAAAGTTATCGGAAAAATATCAAAACTTTATCTAATATAATTTTTACATCCTGATTCAAAAGAAGAATTTTATTTTGTCAAATTGAACATATAAACATGTCAAAAACTAGATTTAAAGTGGGTGCGCCATCAAAAGGCGGCAAAACTGCATTTTTTGAAAAATACTTATTTTACCCGAAAAATTTAATTTGTTCTTATACCATGTTCTAGAAAATGTGTAAGATGATTAATAATGTTATAAAATTCAATATATATTTAATAATATTCATAACGGCTAGTTCATGACAATATTATAATAATATATCACTGTTTATTAAAACCCGGTATTGCGTACAACACACGCTATCGAGGAAGGTCACGATTGCGTGTAATGCAAGCCAAGTCAGGGTTGCGTGTTGTGAAAGAATACTTCGTTGTTTCGTATAACAGAATCCAACCATATTTCATTTATAAATTTAATATATATATATATACATATACTCAATGTTGCGTAGAATAACTATTATCAAAATTGTATGTAACACGATCCAAGAATAGTGTTGCGTATACTGCAAGCTAATACAGTGTTGCGTATAGCACAAGGTAATCTTGGTGTAGAATACAACACAAGACATTAATGAAATTAAAATAATATTTTTCATAAAATCTCGGGGTGTTACATTCTACCCCCCTTAAAATGAATTTCTCCCTCGAAATTCGTCGGGGTTATAAATGGTTTACTATTTTAAAGTTTCTTTGACAGAAACCCACATCGTAAAAAGGAATACCAAAACTTATCTTTAAAAACTAAAGTATAAAACGTAATTGTTACCCAAGTTAACTAATCACTGGGTATCCACATAGGTGAAAATATGGATATGGAAGAGAAATCTAACCATCATGTTCTGATGGAGAGTGGTAGAGAACATGGCTATATAAAAGCTAGCAATCACAAATCCATAAATTTGTGACTATCTAAGGTACCATCTGATTAACCAAATATAAGAGCACTAGGACAACATTTTTGGTTTTCAAGATCGTTTCCCTAAAGTTGAAGAATTTGAATTAGAATAAATATTTACTTTATTTTGGTACAATCTCACTGTTGTTTGTGACTTGAACAATTTCCACTTAATCTCTTAAATAAATGAAGTTGAATTTGTTATTCATGAAGTGTTAGTATGACAGGTCATTCCATTTGTCTCAAACAAAAGGTTAGCAGAAGTTATTAAATATACATAAGTCATTCTTTAGTGAGATTAATCATATATGGTTCCTAAAATGGACTTATACTTCATATATCATACTGCTTAATATAATAAAACTAGTTTCTACTAAACAGGGACTTCCTGTAGGTCAGTAGTAGGTGATAAAGGCCAGTCGCACTTCGGTTGAGGGTTCGATTCCCACATCCTTGTCCGACGCGATGGGTTGTCGCCCGTCCTGCAGGTTGTCCTTTTTCTAAAACTATATTACTATAACCTCCCATCAATAATATCAAAAAAAACATCTATCCTTAAACAATACTAACATATGTCCAACATAATCCATTACAATCTTTTGTCTTATCCATAATACTGCAGTCCACTCTCATAACATAGTGAAAACGATTACCAGATATTTAATACCATCGTTGATCCCCATATATCATAAGATATGTTTTGTTGGTCACATTCCAAACATTCAAAGTCATTAATCTTGTATTCTCTTGAATAGCCATTGAGCCTTAGTGAAAACATGAATGTAGTTAAAAGGTAACACTTTCCACATACCAAAATCCTCAAAATTCTATATACTCAAACCATGATATCACTTAGTCCTTATATCAATCATGAGCTCATGAATACTATTAAACATTTCATTTTCTCGTTTTCCCTTCATTATGCTCATATCATCTTATTTCCAAAAAATATCTCAATCACTTTGAATACCACATCAATAAATATTGCAATACTCAATGATACAACATTATTTTGGAATCCCATTACATAAACACTTAATCATTCAACCACATCGTTGTCATATTCAACATTTCCAATAGTTATCGCATGTGACTTCCCTTTGTCCTTTGCCTTCAGTGGTTGCTCATGTTGATCATCACTAACCCTTGGATTAGGGAATTTATTAGCATAATGCCCCATTTCCTTGCACTTGAAGCATTGAAGTGTTGGTGGTGCGTTCTCTGCAGTGTTTTATTTATTCACATCATTAGAAACCCTTTTTCCATTACTTCGACACTCAGCTGCACGATGACCTTCTTTTCCACACCTAAAACATTTTCTAGTCCCTTTAAGACAATCTCCACCATGCTTCTTTCCACACTTTGTGCATAAGGAAACATTCAACTTCTTTTCACCATTATTATGAGATTTCTCCTTGAACTCCATCTTTCGTTTCTTGTCAAAACCATGAGATGGATATGTAACACCAACTTCCATTTCTACCTTGATAGCACAACGCACAATTTCTTCATAGCTACTAAAGTCTCTTATAGCTAATTCTCTTCAAAGACTTTGTTTTAAGCCACTGAAAAATCGATCAAATTTACTTTCAGGTTTGATGATAATGCCAGATGCATACCTTGCATGTCTTGTAAAATTCGCTTCGTATATACAAACAGATTCATCATCCTTTTGCTTTAGTTCAAGAAACTCCTTCTCCATCTTTGTTCGAAGAATACGAGGGAAGTACTTATTGAAAAATAAGTTCTTGAACTCGTCCCATTCCATGGACTCAATTGCATCTCTTTGCCTTGTATTCTTGATAAGATTCCACCATTGATCAGCTTCACCTTCCAAACGATATACTGCTAAGATGACTTTATCATGTTCAGAACATTGAAGAACTGAAAATATCTTTTCAGTGGTACTGATCCATTGTTCAGTAAAAAGTGGATCAGAAGACCCACTGAAAGAAGGTGGACGTTGCCTCATGAAGGACTCAATAGAATATTGTTCCCTTCTCTGCTCATTTGGAAGTCCAGAATGATTCATAGATTTTGTAAGTATAGCAATAAGATTTTTCACTCCATCTCTAATAAAATTTGTTTGTTCAGGAGGACAATCATTGCATTGTCCATTGCATTGATCAACACGGTTCCTTCGGGTTCCAGTCATCGCCTAAAACCCAAAAATAATAGTGTGAGAGGCAAAAATGATGCTAGGGAAAACAACATAATAAAGGGGGAGTACCTTCAATATCTAACATCTTAGGTTTAATTCTATTATTGTTAGCGTAGTTCTAGTACTATAACCTATACGTATACTTAACCTTAGGGACATCTCTAGACATACCGTAGAAATATCTCTAGGGATCTCACTAACGTTTTCGCATCCTAGTTTCCAAAGTTTGACTAAACCTTTCCTCTAATACCAACTGTAGAGGCCCGAAGCCTGACGTACATAGACATTACATTACTTTTGCGGAATACTTATTACATAACAAAAACACACACACAAGGATCGTAATAGTTTAGTGTCTTTTGAAACTCGGAACGTAATCTTCTAATCACGGTGGAAGATCTTCAATATCTCCCATAAAGATCTCCCTTTTCTTTTACCTAAAAACATTCTTTATATCTTGGGGAAATGAAAACATAAATGGATGAGCTCAAATGCTCAGTAAGGGTAAACAAAATAAATAACAATCACATCATATTCATAAGAAAATATCTTTTGGAAATCTTAACCTGCAAAAGAGCTCATAATTTCATAACATGGGATAAGTCATGGAAGTGAAATGTAATAACAATAATCATAACTTAAAACAGGAAACATTGTGGCATACACACATAATCATAGAGAATCATTTCTTGTTAGTCCAGACTCATTTCCAAGACTATCTTAGTGGACAAAGTCCCTTTCTGAATCGAGTAACCCTCGTTTCAGTCCTGTTTCACTGAACCGGTATAACCTACCATTTCAGCCATGTCTATCTCATGATATATAAAATCTTTACCCAATGCATTGGAGGGAGATATAGGTCCCACCCATCTCATAATGATACCATTCTTATGTGTGCCACAAAATCATAATTCTTACATCATTTCATAACCCATGTAATAAAAATGGGATTCTTAAACAACATGACATCATAAAACAATTCATATAAGATAAAGGAATTCATAAAAATATTTCCATCACAACATAATCAAATCCATGTTATAATAGGGATAAAATTAGAACCCTTTTATTATCTTAGATGGAAAATAATTTTGATAAAATACTTGAACTCAATTCTTGAGGAAAATATCCTTTATACTTCAAAAACATTTTTCCTTTCATAACATGTCATACGACTTTAAAATAAAAGAAGTTGATTAAAAATAAACTTGAAAACTTGTAAAGGAAGATTCTTGGAAATAATTTTTTAAAAATCCATTCATTCCGTATAAGTTAAAAAAACATTCTTTGTACTTTTGTCGGAAAAGTCAAAAAGGACCTCGTACGAAAAAACGACAAAAGATTCCTTTCATATTCTTTACTAAAAACTCGCCGAAGGGTAAAATTGGATTTAAACTATTGTAAGTGGATGGAAATAATATTACATATTGATGAATCACGGATGTGGATGTTAAAATACACCCCAGTAAATGCCAAAGTATAAACAATTTCGGATAAAAATGAGATTGTGATATTTCCCTTACCTTAGGTCTGATTTTCTTCGTATGTGTCCGAACCTCCTGTATAATGATTTAAATAATGTCATTGGCTTATTACAGAATCATATTCATTGTTATGATATAATATATGGTTTAAATATGACTTTATATTACCCGTTCTTTTGTAAATTCCATGTTAAAGAAGCATTTTGGGTAAAATCGTTTCATTTATCGTAGGTGTTTTGACTTGTTGTTATTGACATTATTATTACATATATCATGATTTACTTACTTCCAGAATATAAAATGTGATTTATATATCATATATATTCAGTATATATATATATAATAGATAGATAAATGAAATAAAAAACACCGTTCATGGAGACGGTAGTCCGTACGTATGCATGAACGCTGTTTTCCTTTCCTTATTGTCTAGAATGGAAGTAAGTAGATGACATACATATACATATATACATAAATCCAGTAGCTTTATAATGTCATATATTTAATTATTATTTCTTATATATACTTTGTAATCATTCTTAAATGGTTAACATGGAGAATGAATCTCATCGCGTCCTGGAGACGGTAGTCCGTACGTACGCACGAGCGATGATATCGTTCCCATGGTCATGGAATTGTGTTTAAGTGTATGTATACTATTTCAGTATCAATATAAATTTATAATAATCAGGTATAGTTACTCATTACATCATTATACCCATCCAATTAAGGTGGTGATGGAAAATAGATTACACCACGGCGTGGAGACGGTATTCCGTACGTACGCACGCGCGGTGATTTCCTTTCTCTGTAGGATGGATAGAAGGTTAATTAGAGTTGTTTCATATATATAATAACATATCAGTATATAATTAATACTGATGTTATTACTTTATAATGAAACAACTAAAGAAGAAGAAGTTGAAGAAGAAAGAAATTGAAAAGATCGGTAATGGATATTACCTCTTCTTTGGAACGCCTCTTTGAATCCTCCACTTAGGGAACTAAGATTGGTCTTTGAAGAAGACCAGGACCTCTAGGATTATTCTAGGGAAGTGGAGAGGAGAAACTGGCAGGGGTTGGCCAAGCTTGAGTGCTCAAATTGGTGTGAGGAGGAGGGGGAGGAAGTGTCCTTTTATAAGGGAGGAGAGGGGCACCTTAGGAATATCTCAAAATATTATTTTATATTAAAGTCAATATCGGTTTATAATGGTTCCAAAGGGTATTATTTCGAAGCTAAAGTGGGGATGGGTCTAAATCCTATCAACCATTAAGATTTATACAAGTTTAGGTTATTATTTTAACCTTACCAATTAGATTTAACCCTAAGTTAAATAATTTAACTTTTACCGTGGCTTTTTGTTTTCTTACACTATATGGTTAATACACTTACTATAACATGACAAAAGAACCCCAAATAGTTTATTATTAATATATATATCGTTATCTAAGTCATTTGGCCGAACCTTAGATTTTTAGGAATAAAATAACAATTAATAATATAATATTTTATTTAAAAACTATTTTGTGTCAATTTTGACAGTATTTGATATCTGATTTTTGTGAAAGTCATAACAAACTTATATGTTCGAAACAAGTTGATTAAATCAACACTAATATATCATAGTAACCTATAAAATTATTGGGATTCATAAAAAGTCTCAAATTACATTTATTTTGGTTTATATAACATCAATTATGTAAATATTTCATTAATAAGATAATTACTACATCATCATTGTGTCATAAATAAATTAAAATATTTAATCCCAAAAAATTATAAATAAATTCTCATGATGTAGATAATTTTGTTAGATTTCTGGAGACTATTCATGTTTGAAGTTTTATGATGTTTATCACTAAGTTAAAATTATTATACTTATAATATTTAAGAGAGTGACATGTTGTCACTTTCTTTGGTTTTAATAATAATTAAATTATTTTCATGGTCAAAAGTCCATAAAATGAATCTAATCTGACCCTTAGTTGATATGGGTTTACTTTTAGCCATCAAATAGAATTTTGGCATGTGTTAGGGTAATTTTATAATATTATATTTACCCTTAATTACCTGATTTACCTTTAACTATGGTAAATAAAAGTTACCGTAGTTACTATTCATAATTCCCAAAAATAAAAAGTAGCCTATTAACATAATTTGGACCCACTGATTCCATATATGGAATCCATTTTTTAAAATTCAATACACAGAAGTTGCAGAAATTAAATTATAATTAATCACGTTGTCGAATAAAAACGGGGTTTTCTTTAAAACATTGCAAAATATTGAATTGATTTAACCTACGAATTCAAGGTAAAATCAATGCTAATGAAATTAATTATGTTAAATGGTAAAAATATATTCTATTTATACTTTAAAACCATTCAATATTATAATTTAACCACATAATATATTATGATGAAAAATGTTGTTTTTAATTAAAATATAGCGTGTTTTTACTATTCATTAAAAAATGAAAGTTATCGGAAAAATATCAAAACTTTATCTAATGTAAATTTTTACATCCTGATTAATAAGAAGAATTTTATTTTGTCAAATTGAACATATAAACATGTCAAAAACTAGATTTAAAGTGGGAGCGCCATCAAAAGGAGGAAAAACTGCATTTTTTGAAAAATACTTATTTTACCCGAAAATTTTATTTTGTTCTTATACCATGTTCTGGAAAATGTGCAAGATGAATAATAATGTTATAAAATTCAAAATTTAGTTAATAATATTCATAACGGCTAGTTCCTGACAATATTAAAATAATATATCATTGTTTATTAAAACCCGGTATTGCGTACAACACACGTTATCGAGGAAGGTCGTGATTGCGTGTAATGCAAGCCAAGTCAGGGTTGCGTGTTGTGAAAGAATCCTTCATTGTTTCGTATAACAGAATCCAACCATATTTCATTTATACAATTAATATATATATATATATATACTCAATGTTCCGTAGAATAGCTATTATCAAAATTGTATGTAACACGATCCAAGAATAGTGTTGCATATACTGCAAGCTAATACGGTGTTGCGTATAGCACAAGGTAATCTTGGTGTAGAATATAACACAAGACATTAATGAAATTAAAATAATATTTTTCATAAAATCTCGGGGTGTTACATTTAATCACCCTAATCATAAGAAATAATTATTGAATTACTTTATTTATTCATGGGAATCAAAAATTGTATTTTTTTGAGCCAAAATATTAATTTGGTGAATAAAAAAATAAAAAAACACCTTTCATCCCCAATATATAACAACCATTACCACATAATCTCCTCACATCATCCAATACAAGAATATTATATAATATAGTATCCATAATCTCCCCATGACACTACACCATGTCTTGAATCCATTGGTATTAATAAATGTCTAGATCCAATTTCTCTAAAGAGGTTCTCAAATAGAAGAATTTGAAGATGTATAATCCTTCTCTGTTTTCTTTTAATTTATTTTAATCTGATTTTCTATTCTTCTCATCTACCCACATCCACACATATAATGGGAATGATAACTCTAGTATCATATATATAATTTAATTTTATTATGTTGATGTATTAATCAATCATCTGACCTCTTCTCTTCTATATTTTATTCATAAAATGAAAATGTCGTCTGTGAGGTGTTGATTTATCACCTTCATAGAAGACAAGTTTTTATGTTACGTTACCACCTTCAAGGTAGATCATAAACAATTATAATTTTCATAAACTATTTTAAAATATATTGTATTTCCATTTTTTATTTTATTGATGTATAATATATAAAAAAATATTAATAATAAAACAAATTTTTTTTGTTGTGATTGAAAACCACCAAAATTAATCTAAATAGTTGTCATTAACAATTTATCTAAAGAATAAACCTAATATATGAAAAGTTATATATTTGAACAATTAAACATAATTAATGTAATTAATAAAATATTATTTCATTTATATAAAATTATCCCCATTTTACACGATCATCAACACATGTATACCAATGAATAGATCATGAAAACCCAGAAAAAACACTCCTGAACGATATTTGTGAACATTATAAATCATTAAATTGGAAATATATGAACTTATGAAATTTATAATAGATCAAATACCCATATAATAGGTACTAGATTTATTAATTTATTATTATAATTTTATTATCCATGACATTAAATTGAAGAACAAATTCATATATAAGGTAATGGGATTCTCAAACCCAACATACTTTCATTGGGTTAGTCTTCATTCATGAAAAATATTTATATGTACTTTCACATAAAATATAATTTGATTTTTTCATAGCATTAATTTACAATGATCTAAACGATTGAAATATTTGTTTTATTAAAAATACACATATTTGCTTCCAAAAATAACTCCACCTTTAAAAACATATATTTTACTTGTCTTATGATTGTTTCATATTCACTAAATATTGATAATCATTTTAACACATAGGTTATTCAATTATTTTTTTATAAGAACAATGTTTATAGATGAATATACCCTTTTTGATATTCAAATGAAACACATTTCTCTTCTATTGATTATTTTACCTTGGATGTTATTATTTTTTTACATGCATGCATGATTGTGTAAATGTTAGGATTTCATTGGGGAATAATCAATTGTATATCACCCAAATTCATTGGTTAATGTAACTTTTCTCATGAAACAATGTGAAATATGAATGCACATGATGATATCTTTGATCACAATGATTATTTTTATGCACATATGTTATGTGCAGACATGATGCCATCTTTTTTCACAAATATGAGTGATATTCGACCACTAAGACATGATGTTTCTTTTTTATAAATTATCACATTACATGCTATTAAATTATGACTCCATTCCAGATTATGATGATAATAATATTATTATGTTATAATAATTATAATTATCATCACCCCATGTTATACTGATTAATGTTATTTCTATCCTCTTTCTGGAATTTTAGCTCATCAATTTTATTGATGTATAATCATAGGTGACTACTTATGATATGGAATAAATGAGGACCACTAAGAAGATTTATGAAAATTGAATAAATAATTTTGTTATTTATTATTTTTATGTTATGATTTTCCATATTTTTATCATGAAACTAAAAAATTGTATCCTAGATTTGTAACACTAATATATTTATTTTCTATAAATTTTTTTAATAATAATATAAGAAAAATATGGGATGATATAGTTACTATCAGAGCACAATTTATTCAATTTTTGAAGTATGATTATAGAAAATTATTGAAAACCCATATTGTGAGGGAATATATATATATATATGTGATAAAGAAAACATTTTTTGACAAAATTATATACACATGGATCCCCTAAGACATTCCATTAGAATTAATTGCACAATGGAATAAATTATATATTGATGACTTGTTTACTTATGTTTTTTCATTCTTTATCTATTTCAGAATATTTTTGGATGACAGAAAAACGATAAGAAAACGTCATTAAAATGGCAATGGAGAAGTTTCTCAAACAACATCCCCAATTCCATGCGAGGTGGACTTAAAAATTTGATGGTGATGCTCACCCAGCTATTAGTGGATTTTAATAATAACTTGAATAATGTAGAACCTCAAACGTCCCAAAAGATGGAGAAAATGGATATGGAGTCATTAATACTACAAAAATCACCAATGTTTTGTGGATATTCTGACCCAACTTTTGTAGGATAGTGGGTAAACTAAATAGAGAACATACATTCTTTTCTTTACTATTTTTTTATTGAGAATATGACATTGTACATTTGTTGTTTAGATGGATAGGTCATCCAATGTTTGGTGTATATTAATAACATCATGTTAAAGTATGAAATTGAAGAGATAAAGTGGGAAGAAATTAATAAATTATTTCATAATATGTATTTACCTAAAATGAGTCAATAAATTATGGAGAGGGAATTCATAGAGATGAAGAAAAAAGAATGTGAATTAGTCACGACTACAAAGAAAATTTAAAAATGTTTCATGTTGTGCCTTATTTTTAGTTATCAACAATGATATAAAAATAGATTTACTCTTAATTAGTGTAAAATATAATCTTTAAAAGGATTTTGAAATTTGAGATAATGGGTGTTATGATGAAGTTTTTAGATGTTATATCAAAGTGGGGATTGGGAATAGAGAATTGTCACATGTCTATGGATATATTAAAATATGTATAGAGATTCATTTTTATAGGCTAATGATAATGTTGAAAATAAAACTCAACCCCTCAAATATAAATATCTAGTACTCGCCCATGCATTTGCACGGTGATAAAACAAAATTCTTACTTTATGTGTTCTCATAACAATATGGTTCGATGATTTTATGGCAGTAATACAATGTTTTGGAAAAAAAGCTACTGGGAAAGTTGATAACTTTACAATGGATAGTAATTAGAAATTGAAATTAAATGGAAATGATATTTTGAATATAATAACAGTTTCATAAAAAATGTGAAAAAAAATGTGTTAAGAATATCATCGTAATATATTAATAGTATAGATTATTATCTGAAATGACAATTAAAAAACAATGTTGAAAATAACTGAATAATTCTTGATTTTCAATTACCATGCAATTATGTCATGAAATATCCATATATTTGATTAGTCTTTTAGTTTATGATTTCCATTATTCCGAGTTTCAGTTGAATGGCATAGATTGTTGTAGTAGGGGACTCTAGAAACATTTTTACATATCTTCAGACCATATCATCAACATAAAACATTGTAAGAAAAATTCCTACATGACGAAATTAATTTAATGAATAAGTAGAAGATAATATTGACAAATGAATTTATTGAAGAATAATTCTAAAAGTTTCCAATAGAGGTAAAGAAATACAGTATATGTGATAATTACAGGAAGTGCATATGACATTAAAGAATTCAGTATTGCTGGTTCCGATGATTTTATAAAAATAGTGATGAATGGAAACTGAAAACACATACCTGCGTAGAAGAAATATTTGTAGTTAGTGTAAAATAACCAGTCTCAGTGGTCCAAGACACTCTTAAATTACCTCCATTTCATCATCATCTAAATCAAATTATCAACCATGATCTATAATAGAACTGCACATGATAAAATGATCTACAAAAGAGTTGCATAGGATCAACAGAACTGCACGTGATCAAAATACTAGGAACTGCACATGATAATCTAAAATAGAACTGTACATGATCTACAGCATGTCAATACTATTTAACATGAAACTCTTTCCTTTTTTGGTGAATCCCAAAGATCGAGTTATTTAATGTTCATACAAATTATTTCCTGAAGTCTAAATAAAACTGAATGACACAATCACTATGATTCTTTTCAATAATAAAAAATATGAACAACACGGAGTATTCATTGGAATAGAGAATGATAAAATCCAATACTCTAATAGAACAATATTTTATGAAGTTAATTTTTGACGAAGTGTTGAAGCTAACTGAAGTAACAAAGTCTACAAGAATAGATTGGGGTTGCAATATGTCTTCGACTTCGTTATTGTCCAGGATGTGGATTATATAGATGAAAATACAATTATATACATTAATCATCACTAATTAATATTTAAATATGAAAATCCAATGTAACTGGTAAATAGGAAATGGTTTCGGTAATATAAATGAATGTTCTAGAAAAACACAGTATGGAGATCATAGGATATAAAAAAATTGTGACCTAATTCATAAGTGAAGAATTTTTTTGTGACTGGAAAGTACAAAAAAATATAAGGAAATCATATATTTGGATGTAATTATACTGATTATTCTATAAATTTCATATAGTTTAACAAAAAGGGCTTATTTTGGAAGTAAAGATACAGGAAACATAAATGAAAATTTGTTTCTAGTAGGATGGTTTTTATAGTACCTCAAATATAAATAATGTAAAGAGTACAGTTTGATAGCATGAAAGAAAAAACATTCATCTATTTTAATTTTTCTATTAAATAAAACAAATTTTTGGAATAGCTAATACCTGCAAACATGAACTATTAAAAAGTTTCTGTTAAAAGAAACATTTGTAATTTCATTAAATAGAAATTATTAAACAGAAATTATTTAACAGAAATTGTTAAACATAAATTTATAAAATAAATTAGTAATCATAAACTATTAAACAATTTTTATTAAAATAAAAAATAATCTATTTTAAGAAAATAACCATCTATTTTAATGTTTATAATTTAATTAAACAAAAATTATTAAAACTGAAATTGAACACATATTATTAAAAATAAATAAACACAAAAAATTAAACAGAATAACCATCAGTTTTAATGTATATAATTTTCTCATCACGTGGATAAATTACATAACAGAAGAACAATTTGTAATTTCATTAAATAGAATTTTTTTAAAAAAATGGTTAAAATGAAATTGTTAAACCGAAATTAGTAAATACAAATTATGAAATAGTTTTTATTAAAACAAATAAAAATATGTTTTTAACATATAACCACCTGTTCCAAACACGAAAACCATCAGTTTTAATATATATATTTCAATAAACAGAATCTATTAAATAGAAATTAATAAACAGAACATGTATTATATTTTTTGTGATTTTAAAATTTTACTACAGTGTATTAGAAAAATATATTATAGGTTAAAATTATAGTGGATAAATCATTTGTAACAATCATTTGGAAACATACAGATTGCAGAAAATGTGTTTTCAAAATGGATAAGTTCTGCAAGACAAACCTGTAGTCGATTTTTTATGTATTTATTTGATGTTATCCTTTATCCAAATATGAAGATCAGCGACATCAGTTGATGGTGGTGTGGATTCATTAGTTAGTGAGATATTGTGCCTGAATGCATAATCATCATTGATGTCAGTCAAAAAATATCACTAAAAGTGAAAGAAAATTTTAACATAATCAAAATAAAATCACCCACTACTCAAAAAATGTTACAATTACAACATTAGTGTTATAAATTGGAATAGCTGTATAATTACCTCAAAATTCATCCTAATAGTAGTAAGAACAAATTATATATGAAATGAAATTAAAATCATTCAAGTATCATACATTTCAAATAAGAATAAATAAAAAACATGAAAATAGAAATTTGAAATTATGAATGTAATATAATAGAGATTATTTTGATACCAGGGAAACATAACAATATGTTTATAAAATATGGTTTAATTATTGAAATTAAGGGAGAAAAATATAACAAATAGCTATTTTTTTAACATTACATTGGGAGATCTTTTGAAAAATTATCTCTTCTTACTTCCATGTCAGTAATATCCTGACGAGAATGTCGTGTCACTTTTATGTAGTGGACCAAGACTTCTGTTTGTTGGTTGGGAGAAATGCCAATCCTTATAACGATTAATAGTAGTTGTGGAATAAAAACATTTAAATTTGTTAATTTTATAGTATATACTCTTCAGAACTATGATGTTTACCTATTTCGTATGAGAACAAAAAATAAAAATTGTTTTTATAATAATAACATTGTAAATAAAAATGGAAAAAATTAGTATTTTCTACTCCTATGATGTATAAAAAATAAAAAATAATGAAAAAAAACGTACATGAATATATGAAAAAAATTTAGTTGTATGAAATCCAATTTCATTGTTGTAACTGACTCTTGAACATCCAGTGCTTTCATTTTCCTAAAAAAAGTGTAAAATGAATATTAAAATAATGTGGTATATTGTTTCAAATAAATTTAAATTAAAAATGTAAAATTTGAACCTCTTCCTCTTCAGTGGTAGTAATTGTGAAGAATCACTGAGATAATGATCCTATATAAAAAGGTTAAAAAGAATTGTTGTTATGTGAATTTTATATGGTTATTAATGCAATTTATGAAAATGAAATATATAGTTACCTGAAAATATTACATCATACTCTATTTTCTATGACTAATTTCATGATAAGTACCCATAGAGGGGTCATTGTTGGTTTCCATGTATTGTATCATTATGTTGGAATGCTCTCCCCATATGATGTAGTTAATTCGTAATCATCTATAAGAAAATACAGAAACAATGTTTTTAATTATCATATTTCAATAAAATAATGTTAGTAGAGAATCCTACTAACATATCATCCTCTAAAACAGTTTGGATGTTTTGGTTGGAAGCACCGATTATAGGGCACGAATGATGAAGATGTCTAAAATTTCAATAACATTTTAATATAAATTTAAAACCATTTGAAAAACATTATAACATTATCAAGGAATTTCCAATTTAAGTAGTATTATATGTTACATGAAATGATAAAACTCAAGATTATGTAGTGGAACCTCTATTTGTGTTAACAACATGCAATAAACATGATTACGATTCATGATAACATGAAATAAAAAAACTAAGCAGAATCAGTGACCAAAGAAGATAGAATACTAGAAAGAAGTTATCATTTTGTTTGAAAAACTGATAGAAGAAAAAATCTATTAAGAAAATAGAATGCTAAAAATATAATAGAAGAGGTAAAATAACTAAATCTATGATACAAATTCTTTCCAATCAAATATTGGATGACCCTACATACAGTACTGTCTATGATATTTTGGTTAAAACATCAACTAAACCACCACAATTCCATTGAAGAGAACGAACAAATTTTGAAACCTAAAAATGAATTGATGAATAAATATAGTATTAATTAATGAAATAGTTTTTGCAATTAATGAAAAGGAAGAACAGATCTATTTTAATGAAATGAGAGAAAATATTAAGCAAAAAGTGATTATAAGAAATTAATAGAAGATATATAACAACTAAATCTCTAATAATAATGTTTTTGTTTGTGTATATAACGATGAATGATGATAATAATACAATTTTCATCTGAAATATTAAATTAAATCTACTACACATAAAAAAATAGAATTTCATAAATAATTCAAGAATAATGTCGTGTCACCTCCCGGTTCTCTTTATATTGTGGAGATGCTATGATCTTTCAGTGTGAAATATATTCTTAGAACATTATCACATATAAATTTCATGGAGAGGAACAATCGTGATGTGATAAGTAACTTCATTTATAATGAAAACATATAATCAAAAACTAAGAAGTCAGTTATAGGGCACCAAATCTAATAGTCTGGGACTTCGGATGAATAGGTTGACTTACTAGATTGGTGCTTGGACAATGGAGAACTATTTGGTTATTTTAAAATTTGAGAACAAATAGAGGTACCAATATTAGACTGGTTTTTTCACGAATGTTGAGTGCAGTGGATTGGGAATTTCATCAATGAGAATCATGGGAACATCGAGATCGTGTTCTAATAAGAAGTTACAATAGTAGAGGGTGTCGTGTCTGAAAATTAGCACATTTTAGCTAATTCCAATGGTGGGGATCACCATGAGTTGGGTGAGTAATTGGATGAAAGCACATTGGGATCCTTGGGGTAGAGGGGTGCATACGAGTGTCTTATCAGTGTTTCAGTGATAAATTCAAGCGGGAGCTTGTGTTCAGCAGTTTAAGTGCTTAAAATTCATATTTGTTCTCTGGAACCAGGTTGAGCATTTGGAGTTGGAAAGTGGTCAATGAGTGGAAGGAAATGACCGACATAAATAAGAATATCCAAATAGAATACCATCAAGACTTCTTGAGGGAGAAAAGTTATTTAGTTTGGAGTTTATAATTCTTAGTGCCTGTACAAATTGGAAGCGAGTCAGAAAATTTTTAGAGTTTGATTATCCAGTTAGTAGATGGGTTGTTTTACGGATGCAGGTTCATAAAATCAGGAAGTGGAAAAATATCCATGATATAACAGAGGGAAAATTAACTGAAAAATGAAAACATACCACAATATAACCTATTAAAAGGATGAAAAACTCTTACAGTTGTATGGAATTGAACCTATTGCAGATGACAAACATCAGTTTACAAAACCTGATTAAATTAATTTTTTTGGTTTTTTTTGACATTTCAAAATAACAATCCTCACACAAAAGTTTAGTAGAAAAAATTTTCAAATGAAAAATATGAACTGATACATGTAGATATGTGATGTTTTTGGGGATAGAGACAAACCTGAATCAACAAGAAGGGATTCTCTCTGCATGGCTTCAATTTTAAATGAGGTAGAAATAATGAACATAGAAAACCTTAGTGTTGATGATGATTTCAAAACCAAAACCATTAATGAACATGAAATCCGATGAAAATGATGAGGGAAGTTGATGAGGTAGAGGGATCTAAGAAATGGGTTACCTGGTCATGTCATTAGCTGATGCAGAGCTCCTCACATTTCGATAGTGGGACGTCGAAAAAATATATTTTCAGATAACCCTTTGTTAATTCCAATAGTAGCTTCATGAAGAATATTTATATACACCTTATGTCATGGTCGTAAATGTAGAATGAGAGGAGGTGGTGGATCTGAAGGCGGAGCATGTGGAGAACGTGCATGCTGAGAATGTGGAGGAGATGGATACAGAGGTTTCAGAGATGGAGGTGAAGAAATTTGAGTTATAAAATGTGGTTTTATGATAGAACCATTGGTGGAGCTAAGGTTCCGAAGATGGAGGAGCTGAGGATCCGAATATGGAGGAGCCGAAGGTGGAGCACATAGTGGTGGAGGAGTGGATGGAGAAGAGATTCGAGCAGGGGATCAGGAGAGGGGAGTCGCAGAGGAGAGCAGCGGGAACCCTAACTGTGGATGGAAGATGTGTTATACAGAAGCAGAAGAATGAAAGGCATTGAGCTAGAAGGACGGCTTTTGGAAGCCCGATAGTTGGGGAGTAATTTCAGGATGTTTTTGATTTTCTGGTGATGTGGCTTCTTTTGGAGGTGACACATCAGGCTGGAGCATCCCAGATTTAGTATATATAGTTGATTAAGGAAAAGGAATCTGGGGAATTTCATAATATGGAAGGTAAATATTCTTCTAGTATTGAGAGTTGGTCATCATGAACATTAATGTCATAGAGTCTAGAGGAATCACTAAAACATGGTGGATGAAAGGAGAGAACCACCACTGTATCCATGTTTCAACTATAGGTAGAACTGTCACTATGAATCCTTGTGTAGTAAACCTAGATTCCTTAAAGGTAATCAATGTTAGTATCCACCAATTCTATATGAGAAAGGGTAATCTTACACCACCACTATAGATAAGGTAGACACTAAATATGATGTGGTCAATTGTATGCTAGTTATTCATTTAAGAAAAGAGAACATACAATTGGATTCTATTTCTAAATATTCTTTCATATCATGAATATTTTGTAGAACTATTCAAACACCACCTAAAAATTTGGAGGTTTAGTTAATTGTGAGAATATCAAATTTTTCAATTATTGCATCCAAAGTTTATAACTCCTCCATAATTAATTTTTGAGTACTGAATTTCTAATAAAACAATTTTTACAATTTTTGGGAATTTTATGATATATTAGTCATGGATTGATTTTATTTATTCCAATACATCATCTACTATAATGAATTGGGGATCACACTCCACATCCTAGGGCATACTCTAATTGATAACATTTTTAAAGAGATTGATGAACATCATTTAGATTTATCCTATAAAATTTTGATATTATGTCTTTATGATAAATAATATGCAGATCAACTTTTTTAGAAAAAGAATTGAATCATGCTTGATTACAATCCCACTGTGATTGACTAAACAGATGTAGTCCTTCGAGATTTTTCTGTTCTTCTTGATTACTAAGAGGTAGGATTATCAATTTATCTTATTTCCGGATATCTTATTATATAATGGAAACCATTTATAATGGTCATCATTGAGTTTGAGTAATTTATGATGAATTTACTAGTGAATATAGATAATGGTTTTATATTCCCTGATCGCATCACAAATGGTTGGACCTATCCTATTATATAAGAGTATGAATGGATTGATACACATCATCATTGATTACAGTTAGCTCAAATAATCACAATTAAGAAAACGTTTCTACTTCTATTGATTGATTAATTTTTCATCCTACTATGTGGTTCCATTTATTTCTCTAAGGTGGACCTTAGGTCTAGATATCACCAATTAAATGTGAAGAAGGATGATATTTCAATGTCTGTCATTTGAACATGGTATAGAAACTAGGAGCCCATAGGGATGATATTTGACTAACTAATTCTTTCGAAAAGGAATATCTAAGAACCCATCCAATATAAGGGAAATTTATGAGTGCCCATGGTCATCATCTGTAACATAGATCCACAATTTTATTGGTCAAGATGGTCATTATTATAATTTTTTAGAGAACATATCATGATTGTAAATCCCACAAGCCAATATTTCATTGAAGGGATTCATTTTTTCTAGAATAGTGAATGTGAATACTACTTCTATGTGATAAAAAATATTGTTATCATCATGGTTGTAATCACATATTATACAAGTGCAGAACTATTTGTGGAATATAATGATGCTTCGATGAAAGGATTATTATTTTTATTGATGAAAAATGATATACTGATAGCCTACACCTCATAGAAGATATAATTTTATGGAGAAATCTATCTCACCCATGAACTAGAGTTAGCACATGTGATCCTCACATATATAATGTTATGGAATTATCTCTATCGGGTGAAGTGTGAAATATAAAATTTTTATAATAGAATTAAATATGTATTCACACATAAATATATTAATATGCGCAATCAAATATGGTTAGATCTCATTAAGGATTATTAATGGTGAATCCACAAATATAATAGAAATGTGAATAATGTAGTTGATTGTCTATGTATATATGATTCTCCAAAATTGAAAATAAAAAATATACAAAAGTTTACAATAATGTAATAATTTCATATTTTGTAAATGGGAATAATTAATCCATGAAAATAATCAATTATTTCTCAAATTATTTTTAAATTATCCCTTATGCTGAAAATAATATATACTCAATGAAATAAAAATAAAATTTAGATGTAGGAGGAAGCTGTTGGAAAGAGGAAATCTGAAGTGTTCAAAATTAATGAGGAAGGAGTTGTAAGATTTGGGTCATGATTATGTGGACTATCTGATCTAGATATATAAAAATATATTCTCAATGGATGACATATATCAACCATTAATATTCACCTAGGGACCACAAAAAAATACCAAGATCTTCATAAGATCTATTTTTTAGACAATGTGATGAAGTAGATAACTGAATATACATTGATGTAACTAGTATGTCAACAAGTGAAGGATGAATGGAAATTAATAAGGGGAAGATTCGACCATTACCCATACCCATATGAAAATGGGAAAAAATCCCCCCAGCACATTTTTATTATACAACCAAAGAATTTGAGGGGAAATAGTTATATATGGGTTGTTATGGATCACATTACAAAGCAAACTCACATTATATCAATTCATGAGGACTAATATCCAAATCAACATGCATAGATATATCATATGGGTTTTAAGGCTTCATGGTGTAACATTATCAATTATATATAATCATCATTTGAGATTCTCCTCCATGTTCAGGAAAAGTCTCCAATATTGTCAAAAAACTAAGATAAACATCAATACGTCATATCATCCTAAAATTGATGTCCAGTTAGAGTTCACTATTCAAAAACAATAAAAAAACTTTTGATAATGTTCCATGGACTTTCAAGGAGGATGGGACCAATCTATTCCTCTAGTTGAGTTCTTTTTAAAAAATAGTTTCCACTAAAAATAAAAATGGATCTATATGAATCCCATTATTGGAAAAGATACCAAACACCGAAATAATTGAATGAAGTCAGTCAACATAAGAAAATTGTACATAAATTGGTCGATGAAAGTGCATAAAAGGTAAAAATCATTCTTCATCACAACAAGGAATCCTAAAAATGAACAAATTATGTATCTGTATAATTTTCAATAGGACCTGGAGTTTGAATTTGGAAAAATGGTATTACTCTGAATATCTCCTTGGAAAAGGGCCATGAGATTTGGGAAGAAGGGAGCGTATTTCCCGAGTACATAATCCCATTCAGGATTCAAGATCATGTTAGTGATGTTGACTCCAAAAATGAACTTCAAAAAACAATTACTCAATCAATGATGTATTCCATGAATACCGCTTCAATAATTACATACATGATCCCTCACATTTACTGAATCTATAGGTGTATAATTGAAAAATGATCACTCTAATGGGGATAAATGATAAAATCTCTTAGACAATAGTGATAATTAATCTATAAAACAATAATACATACATGTTCTTTTTAAAATGGATTAACCATTAGAATGAATAAGAAACATGGGGATTAGATGAAGTCACGATGGAGAAATAACCTCACCTTTTTATGTAAAATGAAATTATGAGGGTGAAATTACAAAAGGGGGAAAACATTAACTACCCAAAAACTAATAATTTGAATTGATTAAGATATTATAATATATTTTATATTTTATGAAAAACATACATAGAATGGATATCCCAAATAAACATCATTCTGATAAATTAAAAATTAATTAAGTAATATTAAATAATATAAGGAATATATTCTGATGGAATAGTAACATCACCCTAGGAATATTAACATGACCATTATGATTAGTAATTCATTAAATAGAATATTAACCTCATCTATGAAAGTATAAATAATTTAGTCATATTATGAATGATAATATAATATAACTATCTCTATATAAGTAAATAAATGACACGAAAATCATCAATTAAGTGCTGATATTTTTATAAAACATTAATGTTTATTTATAATGTTCTTGATTAATATAATTATTTAAATTGAAAAATATTTTATTAAAATATGTTACAATATTTGAAATTTTTTATGGTTATAATATATATTTATGAGACCATAAAAAATTTTCAAAATTTTTATAAATGTTATTTTAAGTATAATATCCATATTTCTCAAGTAAATGATGAGTTAAATTAAAATATTATCCTATTTAAAAATTTATTTTCATAAAATGGGATTGTTTTCATAATTATTCATGTAAAAAAATTAGGGATAATTTTTGGAATTTTTATAAAATAATTGAATTTTTTGTGGATAGTGAAATATGGAAGTTTACGGTACATAAAAAATACGTGAATGATTTATGTCTGATGTAAGAACAATAATATTGAAAAACCCTTCCTTGTTTATTTATATAGTCATGGAAATAAAAAATATTCATATTCATGAGATAAAATAATAAATTATGGAATAAAATAATAAAAAAAACTCCTCTCCTCCACATAAAATTTCACATCTCACTATCTATTCTCCTCACACCTTCGAAGAAATAATGCTTGTCCAATTTCTACCAATATTATTCTGAAGGAGTTCCCCCATATGAATGATCACTTGTTATCAAAAAAACAAAATCCAATTCCTTAAGGAGGATCTCATAGGGAAGAAGTCAACGAGGTAAAATTTTATTTTTTATCCTTTAAATTTGTTTTGATGACCTTTTATTTCAATATTCACTCTTCACCTCCCATCATCCTAGTTGAATGATAACTCTAATATATTATATATAATTTTATTTTATTATGTTAATGGAATAATCCATCATATATTCACTTCACTAATTCCTCTTATTCTAAAACTAAAAAAATTGTCTCTGAGTTGTTAAATTATCACCTTCGTTGAAGAAAAGTTTTCATTTTTATTTTACCACTTTTATGGATGGTCATAGACACATTATAATGGTTGAAATATATTTTAATATATTCTTTATATAATTTGTATGTTCTGTAAATAACACATATACATAATATTTAAAAACACAAAAATAAGTTCGTTGGGATTGAAAATCACCAAAATTAAAATAAATGATTATCATTAACGTATAATATAACGAATCATCCTTGTATATGGAAAAAATTATATATAATACTAATTAAAATTCATTAATATCATTAATAACATATTATTTATATTTTTTAAAATTATCCTCATATTATATGATCTTTATTACATGTTTACAAGTGATCATATCATGAAATATAAAAAAATAAACACTGTCGAACGATGAATTTGAACATAATTACTCATCAAAATAGAAAAAATTGTACATAATAAGATTAATTTGAATAAAATAATTTTATAATATGTTTTTTATTTCTTATCTAATTAATATTATTTATCTATCCTAGAAATTAATGTTATGAAATCATTCATACATATGGTAAGGGGAATCTCAAACACAATTTCTCTAAATAAGAAAATTCCCCTTTCATGCCATAATTATGTGTGGATGTTCTCATAAAATTTATTTTAATAGTTCATAGACTCTTTTTTCTAGGATTTATATGTTACCAATATGATTTTATTAAAATTAAATGGAATTTAATTAAAAGATTACATATTACTAAAAATACCTTTTTACATCTCTTGAGAATATTTCTTATTCTCTATAGATTGATGATTCTTATTCCAAGTATGTCATTACATTTTTAATTAAGAACTAAAAGACTTATTAATTAATGTATTATTCCATAAAATAATATTAAACCTACTTCTATTCCATGGAATATTTTATATCTCCAATTTTTTTATGTTCTATATATCATGCGTGATATTGTAAATGTCATGATGTGATCTGTGCACCCTAATTTATATATCACTCCAATTTAGTTGGTAATGTGGTGTATCTCATGAGATAAAGATAAATATGTGTGAAAATATACTATATTTCTCACAAGGATTATGTTATGAATATTCACATATTTTATGGGTTGACATTTTGTTCATTTTGTTCACAAATATGTGTGGTATTTAACCACTAAAGAATTTTGATTAATTTTTATGCATTCAAAAATTCAATGACATTGTCTTTTCAACCTATAATGATTATGATGATGACATAATGATAATTTTGTGATGATGATAATTATTTTAATCCCTCCTAATATTGATTCATTTTATAATCTATCCCTTTTTTTGGATTTTAGGTCATCCATTTCAAGGATATATATCCTCAAGTAAATACATATACTAATGAGTATATGAGGTCCACTAAGATAATAAAGTGGAATTATGTAATTAATCATTATATTTTATTATATAAATATTATTTTTGTTCCTAATTTCCCAAATACCATAATACTTTGGATCCTTCTCTTGTAACACAATTTTATTACTTATCTTTAAAATTATATAACAGTATTTTTTGAAAAATAAGGGTCTCTATAAACAACAGTCATAAAATAGAATAAAATTCTATATTAGGGATTTTTTAGTTATTATCCAATTATTTTTTACCATTAATTACATGATTAACCCTTATTGAGGTGACCAAAATTTATATAAATTCAATATTAATAATAACCAAAAATAAAAGTTGGATATTTTAATTTTTTTACCATATTATTAAAATTATGGGATCATTTTTTATTGATTTAGTACATAATATTTTCAAAATTTAATTTTAAATAAAATGGAATAATATAGAGTAAAAATATTTATTTTCAAAAAATTATTTTTTAATATATGAAGAGTTTTATATATTGTTCATGTATAATATTTTTTTTCAAAGATCATAAATTGATTATTTTAACTCAAAAGGATCTAGATAAAAATTTTAAAGTAATTAAAAGATAATTTCATTTTGTAAATAATCAATAGGAAACAAAAATTAAAATAAAATTTTATATTTTTTAGTATACATTGAAATCCCAGTATTTTTATAATATTATCAAAAAAATATTAGAATACTTTTTACATAATTGATTTATAAATGAATATAATTTTGTCATATTTAAATTCTATAATTTGAAAATGAATGATTATTATAAAACCATATAATGGAATGTGAATATTAAGACTATTTCATATTTCACTTTATAAAAAATATTTAATACTTTTATAGTGATTATAAATATATAATTCATGAATACTAAAATAATTTAAAATAATTTATTCAATTATTAAGAGGGATTTTATTGAATTTTTCTAGGAGATATAATGTATCATCGCGTGTGATATTATATTTATTTCCAAAATAAAATAGATACTTTTGGTTTTAGAAACCATTGGTGAACCTTTATAATTTACATGTCTATGACTAAGATAATAAGTTCTAAGATCACATTTTCTTTACTAGTGAAATTTCAAATCCATCATTCATATCACACATTTAGGTTTTTCCTTGCCTTTGACATTTATGGCATGGAGGTAGGATGTTGAATTCAACCTCCGTAATTTTTTCATATGATGGATTTTAATTATATTATTATAGGGATAAATGATTACCAGTATTGACTTTTTATTCCATGTGTGTTTATGTTTAGATGATAAGGCCACCATGATGTTTTTTATTTGAAAATTTTGAGATTTATTCATGTCCATAACTGTATATTCACATGTTGATATATAATTATATAATTTTTTTCATTTTGATATAATTTATTTTTTAGGATTCATTGTGTTGAATTTTATATCATTTTGAGAATAGGTATGTCAAATAAGTGATTGGTGGCCATAATAGTATTTTTGTCCCATAGAGTGTGAGTGAGTATTACATGAGATAATGATGAAAATGGATCATGCTGGAATTAATACATGTCCTACACTCAATTAATTTTGGGTTCCAATTATATGGATGCCACATGGTGATTGATGCGAGGTTAAACTAACCATACACCGTTAGTGAGAAAACCATGCATTTTTCTTATATTTTGTGCAAATTATTATTAACCTATTTAGTAAACAATTAAACAAACCCAAAATGAGTTTTTTTTCATTTAACCTTCTTATTTTGTACATTTTATTCACGTGTTCTCACAAATCAATTTCCTAATACATGGAGGTCAAACATAGATCTTTTCACTACTCCCAAGAGCATCATTTTTTATTTTGAATGAGTTTCTTGCTGAGTCGTCACCTAGATTGAAAGGTTAGTGCATCCCACTCCATCCCCCTAATTTTTTTCTAATATTACTTTTTCATATAAAAATAGGATACTTTTTTGGATAATTTTCAGTCTTAGGTTTGTTTTAAAATTTTATATCATTTTTATTAATAGTTTTAAGACATAGAATGAATAATTTCCAAGTGTACATCCTCTTTGAGGAAAACACTCCATAATATGAAGCATCATTTTTCATTTTTTTCCAATTTTATATTGGAGTTACATGATTTCAAGATTCATAAATGTGTTTTTTTTGGAATAATATATTGATTAATATGATTTATTGTTTGGATTATATAATGGTTATCATGCATGGGTGAGTTTTTCAATTGGAAAAAATGGGTGATTTTTTTAGTGTAATGGAACATGGATTAGAAATGGTGTTTTATTTGTTCTTTATATTCAGAAAATTATAAAGGGATTTTTATTTTAAAAATTCACTTATTGTTTCTCATTTAGTCCATGCTTGTTTTTTATCATGAGATTCACTTTTTTAAAATGGTTTACACTTTTTAATGTGGGGTCATTGTTTTCATAATACAAATTGGACTCTCCCATGAATTGGTTTTTTTCACATGGATGTTTTTATTTATTCTTTTGGAAATTTTTGTGAATTCAAAAGTGACTAAAAATTGATTTCCAATGTTCTACATAATAAATATGATATATGAAGGCCTAGTTATAACATTTTGATTTTATGTTAATTGTTACCTTATTAAGCCTCCGTGGTCGTTATTGATGTGTATTCTTATCCATGTTATGTATTGTGACCCAAGATTAACATACAATGATATTAAAACATTTTATATAAATATTTAGTGCGTTATTGAAATACATGCATGAAGAATGTAATCATTTAGTGTCTTTGGAATCATGGAAATGAAATATTATTTCTGGGTGAATATCCTAAACAACTCCTACAAATATTTATAACATTAGAACTTCTACCCAAAATATTTATTCATTGCATGGGGAAAGGAAACATAAAAAAGGGGTGAGACCATATGATAAATATAGGTAAATAAACAAAATGTGTATGCATAACATGAAAAAATAGTTTAGAACTTGAAATATACTTTTAAGATTATAACTGTACATATTATATATCATAATAAAGACATACGACTCATTACACATTGATCATAAGTTAATTAATAGAATAATTCATGAAATATTAACATTGGAATAAGACAAGGATTTTTTGGATGAATTTTTTATAACGTTGTGAATATTTATTAGTAGAAACATAAAAACTCATTAGGTTAAGGACATGGAATCTGGACCCTAAAACAACTTATAGACATGAAACAAGGTCTATACAAAACATTTTGAAGTTCTATTAATGATCATATATAACCTTAAGGACATGAAACAAGGTCGATGAATATCATTGTGAACATGTAATTAGGTTCACCATAACATTATGAACATTTTATCATCTTCACAAATAAACATAAGAACATGCAACTAGGTCCTTGAATAATATTTTGAACTCTAGATAATGTTCGATCTTAACATTATGAACATGTAATTAGTTTCACGCCTAAACAAATGTACATGCAACTAGGTCCATTAATAACATTGTGAATATGTAATTAGGCTCACACATAACATTGTGATCATGAACTCGAGATCAGGCATAACATATATACTCATGATCTCTCCATTGTTACCCAATTCATTGGAGGGATATATTGGTCCCACCCATCTCATAATAACATCAATCATATATGTTACACGAAAGAAAACATTTTTTATATCATGACTCATAAAAAGACAAAAGTTTTATAATAATAAAATCACAATACATTAAATGAAATTCCTACCAATAACATTTTATCAAATCAAAATCTATGAAAAAAAAGGTTTGTAATGATTTCATGAAAAAATAACACATTAATAGAAGAGGGTTTAAAAATCATATATTTCATGGAAGAGATCTGGTGTTTCATAAGAATTATAAAATCAATAAATAAATAAATCATATAAATCATATCAATGGAACCTTTGTATCATTTCTGAGAATGGAATGTGTAACATCAAAAGATGTCATATTATGTGGAATTTAATTTTGAAATATCTTTTTAAATAATTACTTGAATAAAATATAATTTTTTACAAGTATTCAATTTTAAAACATAATAAATTTTTAAAAACATTTCATTGAAAATAAATATTAAAACATATTAATAATTATTTGAAATCATTATTCGTAAACATTTTCTTTTAAAACATATATATAATTCTTGAAAATATTTAAAACATTTCTTAACCAAAAAACATGATTAAAAAACTTTTTCATAAAAAATAGATTTCCAAATTTTAAGTGGAATATTTATTAATAATAAATAATTGTTATAATAATTTTTCCATTCAAATTATCTTCAATAATCATTTGCAATTAGGGATTTTTTTTTCCTGAAAACATGACTTTTGAAATAATAATAAAAATTCCATCCAAAAAAAACGCTAAAATTTTCATGGCCACACTATATTAAATATATGAAGTATTAAAGAGTGAAAAAATAATAATAATAAATGGATATATTATTAATCAATAAAGTATAAATAATATAATGTTTTCTCTTTAGAGATAAGTCATAATAATTTATCAAAGAAGCATAATCATTAACAAATCTCAAAAACTGATGACATTATTTCAACAAAATCATATTACATAGTAGCATAGAATCATACTATCCATATATGAAAATATAATTACATGAAGAAAATAATATCATTAAAATAATTATAGTCATGATATAAGATGAAAAATAGATGTATATTCTCCTCAAAAATGAATGCAGGTATATAACCAAACATGGATCCCAAAGAAGGAATATTGAGAGAAAACTATTTAACCAATTTGGTATCATTTGAAACATAAACCCCATGAAAAAAATATAACATAATTGATATGTAAAAAATTTAAAATTTAATTATAATAATTACATAATAAATTCATTTTTATATATACACAACACAAAAATAATAGGTGGATAATAGAGCATGTATATCATAGAAATAAAAAGTGATATGAAGTCATCTTAACATATGTCTTGACTCATATCTTACTAATAAAAGAATATTGTATTATAATTTATGTTTATTATAATTCATTTAGAAATAATGTTATTACATATAATACCATATATTGTTTTATCAATACCTTATATTACCTTCTTATTAACAATCCAATGTTAAAGATTTACTTTGGGTAATATTCGCTTTGTTCATCACATCTATCTTAATTTGTTATAAATTTGGTCCTTATAATTATATAATGATTTGAAGAATCAAAAGCATGACATAAATATCATTTATATACACTATATTTTTATTATAAAAACCTATATAATATATATATGTATTAAATGGAATACACCGTTTATGGAGATAGTAAGTCATATGTATGCATGATCGTTGTTTTTGTATTTTGTTTTTGTACTGAAAGAAATAATAAAAATGACATATAAGTATATATATTTTAATATATATTAATACTATGGTCTCATTAATATAGATCATAGGTCACATAATGTCACTATATATATCATTAATACATTACATGCAGTGTTTGAATGAATCAAAAATTCTTTAGGGGGCAGTAGTCTACAATTCCTCAAATGAAATTATCGTATTTATTCCCAATGAACATAAAAAAGGTAGGTTTTGTAAAAAAATCAGTCACCTAAAGAACCAATAAATATTTTATATGACATAAAAAATATATTTTCTATTGTAATGTCCACTATGAAATATGGTAAATGAAAAAAAATGAATAATCATCATTTATTGAGGCGGTAGTTCATCACACACATAAATAGTATGTTCGTTACCCATTAGGTGGATGTTTCTATGATTTTTTGTGAAAAATTTATTATAAAATCATCCCAGTATATTGATGTTATTGGATTTGTTATGAAATAACATAATAATGTGAGTGGAGGGTGTGAGAAAAAAATTAATTAAGGAGTTTGAGAGAAGGTTGAAACTCTTAATCCAGAAAATCTTTTTGTTTTATTCCAAAAGGATTACATGTATTTTTTTCATCGTAAATAGAGGAGTCAAGGGGAAGGGATGTATGATTAGTAATATATTGGTTAGTTATTGGCTGAGCCTATATGGTCTGATAGAAGTAAATAATTGGAATATTTGGTGTCATTTTATAGGGAAGGGAAGGACCCACATGGTATCTTTGAAAACATGTATGGTGTAATCACGTTTTTTACAAAACAATTTCATAACAAAAAAAACAAGTCATGAATATTATATTCATGAAAAATTAATGGATATCTATTCAGTTCTATATATATTTTAGGTCATTTTGGATCTTAAATTTATGGGTATATATTTTATTAGTTTAATTTCTCACTTAAGCATTATAATAAATTTCAATCACACTTACTAATTTTTTTGGTCAAAAACTATCTTGAAATTATTATAAATTATAAATTATTATTATTCCAAATATGAAATCAATTTTTCATTATTTTAATATCATATGTGGCAGATATAAATTTTAAATTAATATGACTGATGGGATGACACTGCGGGTTTGTAAAGTAAGAACTTTCAAAACATTGCAATGTTTTTTTTAAATTTAAAAGATAAATTAATTAAAATGATGTAAAAAATTAACTAATAAAAAATATTATCTAGGTTATATTTTAGAAACAAAATAATATACAATTTATTCTTATAAATATATTAGATTAAATTGCATTTTTGATTTAAACTCATGTAGTTTTAAATATTCATCCAAAGATGAAGCTTATATGAAAAATAAAAAAACACCATAAGATAATTTATTAATTAAAAAATCAGAAATAATGTTCCTATATCATATTATATTTCATAATTTGTGTAATATTATTTTTATTTTATTTAATATAAAGACATTAAAATTATGCCATATGAAAAAATTATATTTTTAAACTGAAAGGATATTACCAAAAATTATATCATTAATTATCAATATTATATATTTATATAAAAATATTATATAAAATTTATTAAATTATATTTTACTATTAATATAACTATGTTTAATAACAAGGTTCTAGTTCACTCATTTAAAAAAACTATAGCAGTAAAATAATATAACATGGAATCATCGGTGTTTCATTTGTCATATGCTAATTCTTTTTTGTGTGTAGTACAATACATGATCATTATATGTGATAGGATTTTTTTATAAGTGAAACAAAGAAAATTTATTGGTTTGAGAAATATCAAATGTTTAAATTAATTTGAAAAAACATTTAAAAAATCATGGGGTGTTGCATTGGACCCCCCATAAAATGATGTTTTCCCTTGAAATTCATATGGGTTGTTAATGGTTTAATATTTGAATGTTTTTTCAATTAAAAATACATCATAAAATTTAATAAAAAATCTTATTTATATAGGGAATGAAAAAACCTAAATGGTTTCCCAATTTATTATATAATTTGGTTTCCACATAAGATAAATAGGATGAGAGTGAAGGTTGGACATGGATGAGAAATATAAATTTGAAGATCTGGAGAGAGTGATAGAGAACATGGTCAGAAGAATGTAAAATATAAAATCCATAAATATGTGATAATATAAAGGATATTTTGATTAATCAGAAGTGTATAAACAAGGATAATCTTTTTGGATTCATGATTCTTTCCCTATATTTTATGAATTTTTAATGGAAGTTTGACTTACTTGATTTTATTCTCCTTCATGTGCATAAAATTACCCTTTGGTTATGTGTTGATATATTTCCTCATTATTTATTACCCTAAGAAAAGAATGAGAACTTTTTATTTCATTCCTAATGTAATAACAGATCAAGATATCCATTATCAATCATCCCCTTTTTATTTAGGTACCATCAATACAAAAATTGTTATGCAATATTCATGTGTCCTCATATGATGAGAAAATACTGTAATCTCAAAAATTGTATTCAAATATTAAATAAAACATTCCATAAATGGTGAACATTATTACCCTTCCCAAATATAATTCACCCTTTCTATTTTAAATATGATTTTATCTTATATAAAAAACTTTTTTATTGGATACTTGGATTCATCCATGAACTAGAAGAACATTTTATGATTTCAAAATCAATTTTGAGGGATATAATCACATGAAACCTCTGTAAATATTTAAAAAAATGATTATCATTTGGATTATTCATAAAAAATCAGACATGAGATTCCAAACTAAGGGCGTAATTGTTAATTTCCCCCTAAATTTGATTATTCACATCATCTATTGTTATTGCATAAGAATTATTTTTTTTTGATTATCCTAAGTGGTTTTTGATTCTTATAATCCATATTAGCCCATGGACTGGGGATATTATTCACATAATTCCCAAACTCCTTGAACATTAAATATTGAATTGTGGGAGTTTCATTCTATTTATCTTTCACTCCACTCATTTCATTGAATTTCTTCTTCTCATCACTTATGTATACTTTTTCTATTTCCAGGCGTAATACATATTAAACTGTAACATCCCAGGTAAATAAAGAATAATACATTTTCATATTTATTAATATTTGAGAATTTAATATTAATTTTACTTTAAAGGGGTTGATATGTTCGATAGCATACTTGATACGCAACAATGAGTTTTTCGAAAACTTACATTGTACATAGTAATATAATAATATTATTTTAAATCGTAGTTAACACATTGTCATTGTATTGGCTGGAATGAATAGAAATAACTAAAATATGATTATATATGTTTGTTAACTTTTTTTACATTTATCCAATAAATGATAAAGGCTTAAAATATGAAAAGAATTCAATTTTAGGCATAGATACTCTAATATTCACTAAAAAGTAGAACTATCTCCTTTTGATGGTGAACCGTCATTAAATATATTTTTGGTCACTCAAATACATTATTTTGGACCAAATAAAATGATTCTTTAGAATCAGGACATCAAAATTTACTTTGTGTAAATTTTTTGTATTTTTCCGATAAAGATCATTTTTTAATAAATAGTGAAAAATGTTGTATTTTAATTCAAAACCTCTTTTTAATATAATTTATGTATATGAATAGATTATATTTTTAATTGGGTTTAAAGTGAAATTAGAATATATTTTTACCATTTAATCTAGTTTTTGTTTTTGGAATTAATTTCACTTTGAAATCGGACTTAAATTAGTGTCAATCTTTTCATACTATTTGTTTAATGAAAACATGCTATTTGTTTTGACAGCGGGAATGAATTATTAAATTAATTAATTCAACTTATATGTTTTGAATGTTTTAAAATAGACATCATTTTTTAATTCATAATATCAAATACAGCTTACGGTGAAGTTTTTGAATTTTTCTGAAAAACTTCAATTTTTGATGAATAGTGAAACCACTAAGTGGTACTTAAAAAATTGATTTTTCATTTAAATGAAACTTTACCACTTTTGTGTTTTTAATTTCAAAAATATGACATACTTGGTTTTCATTAATAAGTAAAATGTGGTTCAATGGGATTAAAATAATTTTTTGGTAAAAAGTAACTTTTATGTTTATTAATCGCCATTAGAGGTAATTTGTGTAGTTTAAGCTAAAAGTAATGTTTTAATAATATGAATTGACCTAGAAACATGTTCTATGCTTATTGGATGTTTTATAGCCGACCAGGAAAGTCCATGGGTCAACTTGGGGACCCCATGGAGCCACTTTGGTAGGAAAATGACATTAATATCTTAAAGTTAAAATAAAAATGTCACAAACAAGATTTGTTTTACTAAAAAAAATTTAAATAGGGTTATATAAGTCATATTTTTTACTATAAGTATTCATTATAAAGATAAAAATATTTCCTACATAATTATATGTTTTTTATAATTTTTAGAAATTATATAAATTAAATTATTTATGACACCATGATGATGCAGTGATTACCTCATTATTTAATGATTTAAATAAAATGAAAAGATAATGTAAAATCAAAGACCTAAACATGTAAAAAACCTTTTGGATTGGTTTATATCGAACCCTTATCACCTTAAACTCTAAATATTTATTTTTGGGACCCTTTTTATCTGAAAATCATTTTATAATAAAGTATATTTTCTTAACATTCCAATAGTGCCCCTCCTCTCTTCTTATAAAAGGCCCCCAACTCTACCACCTTACCCACAAATCTCAAGCCTTTGAATCGTCCAAACCATGCCCATTTTGTCTCTCCAAATCCCTATCTTACTCTTAGAAGCCACACATTGGGCAAATGTCTTCCCAAGGAAGCCTTTGAGCTCAAATCAAAAAGAGTTACCCGATTTAAAGGTAGTTTCTTCTCTTGTGTTCTTTTGTTTTACTTTGCTTCTCCAACCCCCTAAACTCTTTTTATTCATTTATTTTGTAACAACAACAGTATCCTCAATATACTAGGATGTTGTTATAAGATGTATTATAGCAGCACTTACACACACCTACATCTAATGGTTTAAAAACATAGTGTTTCTGTGGATGGCAAATTTCTGCCTCACGAAACGATGATTGTTCAACACTCATATAACACCTTAAAAGGTGGCCATTAAGGTGACACTATATATATATATGATATATAATATGTTTATGTTTTCATTGAACTTATTTATTTTTCATTTATGGAATACCTTTATGGTTTCCATTATGGGTAAACATGATATCTTCATTTTAGGAAGTGCGGACTACTGCCCCCTCAAAGTGATTTGATTCCTTAATAACATATATGGTACATATAAAGGATAGATTTAATGATATTATATATGATACTATACTGTAATTATAATACTATTATATATCATTATTTTTTAATTCCATTAAATATGAAATAGAAATGGAAGTAGTGTTCATGCGTACGTACGGCTTACCGTCTCCATGAACGGTGCATTTCATTTCTTATCCCCAAATGTAATGTACTGTTATAAGTACATATATATAATAGATATATATGATGTATGTTATATTTAAATGATGAATATAATTCTGGAATTAAAATATACATATCTCTCATTTAGTTTTAATTCCATTAATATGACATAGAAGTGTAAGTAGCGTTAATGCGTACGTACGACTTACCGTCTCCATGAACGGTGCATTTCATTTCTTACCTCTAAATGATTATGTAATATTACAAATGAATGTATATACTGGATATATATGAAACATATTTCATCTACATCATGAATATCATTCTTGAGGAAATGGATATTTGACTACGTGAAGAACTTGTAAATATAAGAAGTTCACTTTTGACTCAAGTACCAAATATCGACAAATGACCGTTATTAACTTAAATGACTACATAATGTTAATAACATGGTAATAAGTGATATAAAAGGAATAATGAACTTGAAGAAGGTTCTTAATCAAGTAGAAATTTTCTCATGTTTATTATTCAGGAGGTTAATGAATGATCGAGTCAAGTCGGACCTATGGTAAGGGACTTCGTCTCAAACACCTTTCATTGAGGCATGTTTTATTTTATACACAACTTTGTTTTATACGGTGTATAAACCCCTTTGACTTTTAATTTTATACAAAATGAATCTTTTTCTACGAATCGTTTTACTAAACGAAAAAATGTAATGTTTCTTTTAACGTACGTAGTGACAACGACCTTTTCCTCCACCGCGAATATTATTTGGTCTTTGTCTTCCTCAACAAGCCGTAATGTTTTTAAAGATGAAATAAATAACATATACTCTTTTATGTATATTGGTATTGAAAATGGTTTTTTATAATGGATTTGTTATGTCAATATATTTAAGTGATATATTGTGATCAAAGTGTGGAAATGTTTTCCTTCCATTATATTTGTTTTATATCTTATGATTTTATAATGGTACTTGGACATTTGACAGGTGGTTACGTGATAAACCATATGACATGTGGTGTCGTGAATACTAGGACGGGTGGTTACGTTATAACCTCCAATTCATTGGGTATGGAAGTCGGCCGTATGGCTATTCCGTTAAGTGATATGTGTGGAAGTCGACCGTATGGTTATTCTGTTTAAGTATGTTAATGTCCCAAGTTACCTTTATATATTATGTGATCTTTATATGGATTTTATGGTAACCTTTTGCTTACAAAAGGGTAAGTAATGATCTTTTATTCAGTGAAGAGTTTTTACTACTTCATAAAGGTGAAAATTTTTACATTTATAATGTATACATGGTTTACTAGTTGTTTTGAAAAACAAACAGTTTTCATTCATTGTGTATCCCTTACTGAGATTTTTATGCTCAGCCCAAGTTTTTTTTAAAATTTTTCAAAGGACTTAATGTGGAGTAGGGTCAACGATTTGATCAAGGGAAAGTCATGCTATTTGAAACATGGAACTAGACATGATACTTTTAAGAGTTTTTATTTTATGGAAACATAGTAGAAGTTTCAAATTTGTAATATTTTGAGATGTAATTGTTATGTCCTAATTCTCTAAAACTCTAAACCTGAAAAGATCCTCAATGTGAATTATTAATTTAATTCAATATAAAGTATGGATTAAGGACGAGGCCTTATAGTTGGTATCATAGGTCGGTTTAGACAACATTAGGAGTTAGAAAAGTGTTAAATTATAAGTTAATTTATGGTATGATTGAAATGATATAGCATTTAAAGATAACCATGTTGCTTCACCTAAGATATTTCTGTGTTAAGAATGATTTTATGTAGAGTAAATAGAATGAATTTTATGGGTAGGCATACTATGGGAAATGACCTTTCAAATCAGTATCCTGAGATGGTCAGAATCATAACTAAACAGTTTGTTGCAGAGATTGCTCAGTTGACTCAGGAGTTGAAAAGAAGATTAGTGAATGCTCTAGTTTTGGCACTTACTTCCAGGAATGATGTGTTTGTTATATACAATGATTCATCATTGAAGGGACTTGGTTGTGTCCTTTTGCAGAATGATCAGGTAATTTCTTATTCTTCACATCAGTTGAAAACTCATGAGGTAAATTACCGTACACATGATTTGGAATTAGCTGCTGTTGTTTTTGCTCTAAAAATTTGGAGGCACCATTTGTATGGAGTAAAGAGTGGAATATATACAGATCAAAATTGTTTAAAGTATATATTCACTCAGAAAGAATTGAACATGAGATAAAGAAGATGGATGGAATTAATCAAGGATTATGATTTTATAATTCATTACCATCCGGGAAAAGAAAATAAAGTGGCTGATGCTTTGAGTCGAAAAAATAATGCTTCATTAACAATGTTGCATTTGGAACATGATCCTTTGGTTAAGGATTTGATGAACATTGGCATAGAAGTTTTTGGTGCAGGAAGTTCTTCTCTTTTGTTTCAGGTATCAGTTAGATCATCCCTATCAGACAGAATTATGCAAGCACAGAAGAAAGACAATGAGTTGCAGAAAAAGGTAGATTTGGTTCAGAAGGGTAAGTTGCCTGAATACAACATTGATAATAATTGTGTTTTGAGGTATGGGAAGAGATTATGTGTGCCTAGTGATTCACATGTGAATAATGAGTAGTTATGTGAGGTTCATAGTTCCCCGTTTTCAGTTCATCCTGGAAGTACTAATATGTACAAAGAAATACGGGAGTATTACTGGTCGGACGGAATGAAAAGAGATATTGCTGATTTTACTGTGAAGTGTTTGACTTGTCAGCAGGTTAAAGTAGAGAGGTATTTACTGAAAGGGATGCTTTAGACTTTACCACTGCCAGAGTGGAAATGAGAAAATATATCCATGGACTTTTTTGTGGGATTACTGAAGACATCTCGAGGTAATAATGCAATATGAGTTATTGTTGATAGATTGACTAAATCTGCCCATTTCCTTCCTATTCAAGATACTTTGTCTCTAGATCAACTTGCTTGGTTGTATCTTAAAGAGATATTTTGGTTTCATTGAGTTCCCCTCTCCATTGTATCTAATCATGATACCAGGTTTACTTCTATCTTTTGGAAAGGCCTTCAGAAGTCGTCGAGTACTGAATTGAATTTTCGTATTGCTTTTCATCCTTAATCAGATGGGCAGTCAGAACAAACAATTCATACCTTGGAGGATATGCTACGTGCCTGTTCGATGGATTTTCAGGGAATTTGGGACCAACATTTTTCTTTGTTTTAGTTTTCTTATAATTACAGTTTTCATTATAGTATACAGATGGCACCATTGGAGTTATTATATGGGAAGCGGTGTCGAACTCCATCTTTTTGGGTTGAAGTGGGTGAAAGGAAGCTGATGGGATTAGAATTGGTAGAATTGATGGAAGAAAAAGTTCAGTTGATTCAGAAACACATGAAAACAGCTCAGAACAGGCCGAAGGGTTATGCGGATAACCAGAGGAAGGATCTATCTTTCGAGGTAGGAGGTCATGTTTTTCTCAAAGTTTCACCATGGAAAAGTGTGATGCGATTTGGTAAGAAAGGAAAGCTGAGTCCAAGGTTCATTGGACCATATAAAATTTCGGAGAGAGTTGGATCAGTTACATACAGAGTGGCATTACCTCCGAGTTTATCTCAGGTACCTAATGTTTTTCATGTTTCGATGTTGAGAATGTATATGCCAGATCCATCTCATGTTTTGAGCCCAGAGGTAGTTCAGTTGGAAGAGAATCTCTCTTATGAAGAACAACCAGTCTATATTCTTGACCGAAGAGAGCAAGTGTTGCGAAATAAGGTAATTCACAAGGTAAATGTTTTGTGGAAAAACCATATGGTTGAAGAGGGATCATGGGAATGTGAAAATGCAATGAGGGATAAATACCCCCACTTATTTTGATAAGTGAATAAAATTGCGAGGACGCAATTCTCAAAAGGGGGGAAGGATATAACATCCCAAGAAAATAAAGAATAATACATTTTCATATTTATTAATATTTGATAAATTAATATTAATTTTACTTTAAAAGGGTTTCTATGTTCGATAGCATACTCGATAAGCAACAATGAGTTTCTTTGAAAACTTATGTTGCACACTAGTAATATAATAATATTATTTTAAGTGGTAGTTAACACGTAGCCATTTTATTTGCGGGAATGAATAGAAATAACCAAAATATTATTATATATGTTTGTTAACTATTTTTACGTTTATCCAATAATGAATAAAGTCTTTAAATATGAGAAGAATTCAATTTTAGGCATAGATACTTTAATATTCACTAAAAAGTCGAACTATCGCCTTTTGATGGAGAACCCTCATTAAATATAGTTTTGGTCACTCTAATACATTCTATTAGACCAAATAAAATTCTTCTTTATAATCGGGACATCAAAATTTACTTTGTGTAAATTTTTGGTATTTTTCCTATAAAGATCATTTTTTAATGAATAGTGAAATTTTTTGTATTTTAATTAAAAACCTATTTTTAATCTAATTTATTTATATGATTAGATTATATTTTTAATTGTTTTTAAAGTAAAATTAGAATATATTTTTTCCATTTAATCCAATTGTTGTTGTTGGAATTAATTTCACTTTGAAATCAGACTTAAACTAGTGTCAATCATTTGATACTTTTTATTTCCTAAAAACACACTATGTGTTTTGACAACAGGAATTAATTATTAAATTAATTAATGCAACTTATATGTTTTTAATTTTTTAAAATAGAAATCATTTTTTAATTCGGAATATCAAATATAGCTTAGGGTAAAGTTTTTCTATTTTTCAGAAAAACATCAATTTTTGATGAATAGTGAAACCACTACGTGGTACTTCAAAAACTGATTTTCCGTTTAAATGAAACTTTACCACATATGTATTTTTAATTTCAAAAATATTTCATACATGGTTGTCATTAAAAAGTAATATGTGGGTCAATGGGATTAAAATAATTTTTTTAATAGTAACTTTTATTTTTATTAATAATGATTAGAGGTAATTAGTGTAGTTTAAGGTAAAAGTAATGTTTTAATAATATGAAATGACCTAGACACATGTCCTACCCTTATTGGATGTGTCATGGCCGACCAATACAATCCATGGGTCAACTTGGGGACCCCATGGAGCCACTTTGGTAGGAAAATGACATTAATATCTTAAAGTTAAAATAAAAATGTCACAAACATGAGTTTTTTTTTAGTAAAACATTTTTTAAATGTGGTTATACAAGTCAGATTTTTGACTATAAATATTTATTTGAAATATAAATATATTTTCTACATCATGATATTTTGCTTATAATTTTTATACATTAAATAAAATAAATTATTTATGACACCATGATGATACAGCGATTACCTCATTATTTAACGATTTAAATAAAATGAAAAGATTATATAAAATCTAAGACCAAAACATGTCAAAAACCTATTGGATCGGTGGATTTATAACCCTTATCATCTTATCCTTTAAATATATAATTGTGGAACCCTTTTTATCTGAAAATCATTTTATAATAAAGTAACTTTTCTTAACTTTCCAAGAGTGCCCCTCCTCTCCTCTTATAAAAGGCCCCCACCTCTACCACCTTACCCACACATCTCAAGCCTTTGGCTCAGCCAACCCCTACCCATTTTGTCTCTCCACATCCCTCTTTTACTCATAGAATCCTCACATTTGGCGGAAGTCTTCTCAAGGAAGCCTTTGAGCTCAAATCAAAAATTGTTACCCGATTTAAAGGTAGTGTCTTCTCTTGTGTTCTTTTGTTTATTTTGATTCTCAAACCCCCTAAACTCTTTTTATTCATTTATTTTATAACAAAACCAGTATCCCCAATACACTAGGATGTTTTTATAATAAATATTGTAGAAAAAATTACACACACCAACATCTAATGGTTAAAGATCATAGTGTTTCTGTGGATGGTGAATTTCTACCTCAAGAAATGATGATTGTTCAACACTCATATAACACCTTCAAAGGTGGCCATTAAGATGAAACTATATTTATATATGATATATAACATGTTTATGTTTTCCTTAAGCTTCTGTATTTTTCATTTATGGCATACCTTTATGGTTTCCATTATGGGTAAACACGATATCTTCATTTTAGGAAATGCAGACTACAGCCCCCTCAAAGTGATTTGATTCGTTAATACCATATGTGGTACATATAAAGGATATATTTAATGATATTATATATGATACCATAATTGAATTATAATACTATTATGTATCATTATGTTTAAATTCCATTAAATATGAAATAGAAATGGAAGTAGCGTTCATGCGTACGTACGACTTACCGCCTCCATGAACGGTGCATTTCATTTCCTATCCCCAAATTTAATGTACTATTATAAGTACATATATATAATGGATATATATATTTTATGTTACATCTAAATGATGAATATAATTCTGGAATTAAAATATTCATATCTCTCATTTATTTTTAATTCCATTAATATGACATAGAAATGAAATTAGCATTAATGCGTACGTAGGGCTTACCGTCTCCATGAACGGTGCATTTCATTTATTACCTCTAAATGATTATGTAATATTATAAATTAATGTATATAATGGATATATATGATATATATGGAATCTAAATCATGAATATCATTCTTGAGATAATGGATATTTGACTACGTGAACAACTTTTAAATATAAGATGTTCACTTTTGACTCAAGTAACAAATATCGACAAATGGTCGTTATTAACATAATTGACTACATAATGTTCATAACATTGTAATAAGTGATATAAAAGGTATAATGAACTTGAAAAAGGTTCTTAAGATAGTATAAATTAACTCAAGTTTATTATTCAGTATGTTAATGAACGATCAAGTCATGTCGGACCCAAGGTAATGGACTTCATCTCAATTTCCTTTCATGGAGTCATGTTACTTTTTATAAACAACTTTCTTTTATACGGTGTATAAACACCTTTGACTTTTACTTTTATACAAAAGGAATCTTTTTCTATGAATTGTTTTACTAAACGACAAAAAGGAATATTTCTTTTAACATACGCGGTGACAACAACCTTTTCCACTGCCGCCAGTATTATTTGGTCGTTGGCTTCCTCAACAAGCCGTAATGTTTTTAAAGATGAAATAAATACCATATACTCTTTTATGTATTTTGGTATTGAAAATGGTTTTTTATAATGGATTTGTTATGTAAATATATTTAAGTGATATATTGTGATCAAAGTGTGGAAATGTTTTCTTTCCATTATATTTGTTTTATGTATTATGATTTTATAATGGTACTTGGACATTTGACGGGTGGTTACATGATAAACCATATGACAGGTGGTGCCATGAATACCAGGATGGGTGGTTACGTTATAACCTCCAATTAATTTGGTATGGAAGTCGGCCATATGGCTATTCCATTAAGTGATATGTGTGGAAGTCAACCGTATGGTTATTCCATTTAAGTATGTTTATATACAAAGTTACTGTTATAAGTTATGTGATCTTCATATGGGTTTTATGGTAAGCTTTTGGTTACAAAACTGTAAGTAATGATATTTTATTTATGGAAGAGTTTTTACTACTTCATAAAGGTGAAAATTATTACTTTGATAAAGTATACATGGTTTACATGTTGTTTTGAAAAACTAACAGTTTTCATTCATTGTGTATCCCTTACTGAGCTTTTTATGCCCACCCCAAGTTTTTTTGAAATGTTTTTCACAAGACTTAATGCGGAATAGAGTCAAGGATGGGATCAAGGGAAATCCATGCTATCAAAAACATGAAACTAGACATGTTTCTTTTTAAGAGTTTTTATTTTATGGAAACTTAGTAGAAGTGTATACATTGTAATCTTTTGAGATGAAATAGTTATGTCCTAATTCTCTAAAACTCTAAACCTGAAAAGATCCTCAATGTGAATTATTCATTTAATTCAATATTAAGTATGGTTTAAGGCCGGGGCCTTATATAAAAACCATCTATTTACATTCTAAAAAACCACTTAAGTGTTATTTACCATAGCTTTATGAATTCTTATTTTGAAATAGTTTCTTACCTCCTTGGGATGTTGATCACCCTTTGAACTCCATCTTCTACTTTTAGTTAAATTTATGAGATTGATTTGTTACACCAATATCCATTTAAAATATAATAGAAAAATTCACAATCTCTTCATAGATACTATTGTATATTATACGTAATACCATTATGACACTTTTATATAAGCCACTGAATGAACAATATACTTTATATTCAGATTGGATGATAATACCAAAATAATAACTATCAAGTCTTCTGTAATTAGCCTCATATGTAGAAACAGGTTCATCATCAATTTTTGTCAACTCAAGTAACTATTTTTCCATATCCATCCAATTAACACAAGGTATGTACTTATTAAATAATATTTTCTTCAACTCATCCCAATCGAAAACATATATTTCATATGAAGACCCACAAAATTAAGGTGGATGTTTCATCATGATGGACCCACGTGGACATTGTTCCATACATTTCATTTTTAGAAGCTCAAAATTTAATTTCATGAGAAAGATCTTAGAGTATAAAAATATTGTTTTGTAATCTAGACCAATATAATTATGATATTCAAGTGAACAATTGTTATATTTTCCATCACAATTTCTATTTACATAGTTCATTTTGGGTTCTATCCATTGAATAAAAGAAAACGAATAGAGTACGAAACTATTATCATAATAAGGAGTCACCTAATCATGAAAATTCAGCTACATGATTTCAAAATTATTAAACATTACTCATTATATCATATATTAGGTTTATACTAGGTTATTCATAACCTAATTCTATTTAAATCTCTCATGAAAATTCTTAATGTGTTTTTCAATTTTCAAATCATATCCCCAGGTTTTATCAAAACATGTATACGACAAGACCCATTGTCATGTACTAGATTACACTATATCAGGCATTGACCTCCTTGTCATAGTTTTCACTCCTAGGTATATTGGTCCAAGAGAAAATTTAACATGTAGTTTCCAGACAAAGATGTATTTCAAGGAATCCACACATTGTATCATTTACCAAAATTCTAGGAAATTTTTCATATATGTTAACTCATATTTATAAATATCCATATATAAATACCAAGGTGTATCCATAGAAATATAAATTCGGATCTCACTGAGTAATAAAATTTATAATGAATAATGGTCATATGAAAAGACATAAATTGGTTTTATAAAAAACCATTCCATTTCAATCTGTTAATAATTTCTTTTTAAAAATAATTCATTTTTTTTTTGAAAATAAACCCTTAGAAGATTTAAAACATATCAAAATCATATAATCTAATAATGAAAATATGAGAAGAATTTTACTATTTTTTAATTAAAATAAATAACACACCCATGCTGTTTTGGGAATATGTTGGACGAATTTATCAGGTTGTTTTAATAAAAATAGTATTATAGTAACCTTTTTGTCATTTATGGGGTGTATAGTTATTCTACAAACATGTATTTTTCTCGGTGTATGGGTGGAGAATATAATAAATTGATGTAAAATCTATATATTAAATTGAATAGAGATATTCCATGGTTGTATCTAGTATGAGTGTTTATCATGAGTTCATATTTGAGTTTTGGGTGGTATTTTAATATGTTCTGAATATTTTTTGATCCCTATTGATTGAATTGGAGGTTTCAGGTGCCAGTCTAATTATGGGAGGAAAAATGGTGAATAGGATAGGGTTCCAATGTTACCAGGCAGAGTATTGTAATCCATGTAGTTCTCAGGTGTCCTTTTTTTCAAAAATGATTATTTCAGTTTAATGGTCTTTCCACAATTTACTGACTTGTGCGGCTAAACAATGTATAGTGTTGTTTCCTCTCAATAATTTCTTTCTCACAGCCTTCCATTTTTTACTCCAATGGAGTATTTCCAAGGTGGATTATCTTTTAATTTATTATTTGTTGGAATTATGTCTAAGGTAGTGTTTTGAATATTGCTTTTAGTTTTACATGTTTTATTATGTGTTTACTATTTTTCCATAGAGGGAATTGTATTTTAGATTATATTTTTTTAAAAAAATGGAAAACATGATTTGTTTTTGAAAAAAAATTATTGTATTTTAAAAGTATTGGGTATTTCAATTTCAAACTAAGACATGGAAAATATTTTGAGTTAAAATACATTTTTTTTGAAATTTTGTAAATTTTATAATCCCATTAATTGATCAATTTTTATTTTAATTATTTAGTTTATGAATTAATTTTCCTTGAGGTGGTTTATTTTGATGGGTTTTTGTATATTTTTTTTAAAAGGAGTTTGACCTCCCAATATTCTATGATTTTTTGTGTTTCATTTTTGAAAGATGGTTTACCCATTGCATTCAATAACATTTGGATATTGGAGGGTCCTAGTAATGGTGCCTTGTTTGGGAAAGGTGTGGTCGAAAATGTATGAGAGATCAAATATTACTATTAAATTAGATTGAAAATATTTTCAAATGATGCTTTGTATAGGTGTTTTGTTTGATTCCATATGTTATAGGACTAAATTAATTATTTTTGATGATCATAGATATTTGGTCTCATAATTTGTGTGGTTCTTAATGTTCCTCCAAGAAAATTATTGATGTAATAGAGAGTTTTGTTCCACGGGTATCCATTTTTATGTGGTTGTCTCTATTTTTTAGACCTCATCTGTTCTATATATCATGGATTATGTGCTTGATAATATTATAGTGACATAGTGTTATGGTTTAACCCTTATGTGTCATGTTTTTCATTCATTATATGGTGTTTTAGTTTAATTATTTTCCATGAATGGCGGTTTTCACCTTGAATTTCAGACGAGTCATTAGATGTTAAGTATTGTTAAATTTTAAAATTATTTTAAAACTATATATGGAATGTTAAATAATGTTTGACATAATTATTTTTGTTATATGAAATTGAAAGTGTTGTTTTTATCATCCCATTATTTTTATATTGTGAATCATGAGTGTAATACATGAAAATGTTTTCACCCTGATTGGGTCATGTTGTGATATTTTCAAGGGGGTTTATCATGCCCATTGATGGTATTGAAGGGAAATAGTTAATTTTTTAGAATATTTCTTATCATTTTTTGTGAAAACTGGTTTCTGAGATGTTATAAAATGTGGATTTCAAGTGATAAGTTTTTAGTTATTTGTTTTATTAATGATAAAAAAAATGAGAAATGGAACATTTAGTTTTTGTAAATGTAATGGGTTATTTATTTTATAATTCTCATTAAATTTGGATTTTGGAATTTTTTTGGAATGTTGTATTGAACAATAAAGGAATTTTTATTTATCTTATTTTTGGGAAAATGAATAAAGTAGGCCAAAGTGAATTTTATTTAGTTATATTTTTTCATTAGGGAAAATTATCCCCTAATAGTGTTTTTTCCAAAATATGAATAATGGAATTCAAATTTTATTTTCATGTGGTCATTTAAAAAAAATTGTGTTCATTTCGTAAAATTATAATATGTGTTCTGGATTTTAAATTCTTATGGAGAGTGAATTTATCTTAGGATTGTGTGGATCCAAAGGTTTGAAGATTTAATTCATTCCTTAGTTTTTGGTTATCTTTTTTATAACTTCATGTTTTTTCTAGTTCCATGATTGGTTTTTATACAAGGTTCTTATTGATATTAGCAAAAGATAAATTTTCATTGGTAATTTGGTTAAAATGATGTTGTTTCTATTCATCATATATCAAATAAATTGTTCTAGAATTTCTAAGATCTCTATGAGATAATGCTCTATCTTAGGGTCATACTTTCCCCCTATAATAGGATAACCCATGTTATGGACCACATTGTCTAATTTTTTGGAGTCTTTTGATGTTATCCTATTCAATGTTTAGTGATAATATTATTGATGGATCATTTATGTGGGAGATGGGTTAGTTGGATTAGTTCTAATTTTAGAATGTTATAGTTTTCTATAAGTATCCTTTGAATATTTTTTTATATGTTTAATATAGTGGTTATTTATATTTGAGGTATTATTTTTTTATTACACAACTTAAGATATTTTTAAATAGTTGGGAGACCCATTCTTAGTCTCTATTTTCATATTGTTCTTGTATCAGAAACCATGGTTTTGATTTCCTTAAATTTTTAATCTCCTTTTGTTTTTAGTGGTTTTAATTTTAGGATTCATTATTTCCCTAGAGTATATTCCTTGGGACATGTCAATTTGTTTGTAATCCAACTCACCTTACCTTTCAGAGGGTGTTTTTTGGATTATTATTTTATTACAATGTCTTAATTTGATATTTTATAAGAGAATAATATAGCATGGTTGTGTTTTTTATCTGACCCTATTTCACTTTTTGGTTAGGGTATTGGTTGTATAGTTTACCCCCTTTAATGTTCGCTATTTTTGGATGACAATTTTGTCATTTGGGGACGTTTTTAGGTAACATTTTGAAGGTGTATGATTAGTTTAATAATGAATCATATATTTTATTCTTATTGTAGTGGATTTCCTTACATTATATTGTTGTTTTCCCCTTCTCCACTAACCCAAGTGGAAATTTTTGGATTATTTTAATTTCTAGGATTATTCTATAAGTGTGGAATCATTTTGTAATTTTTTTTGCAATATTTTGAGTGTTTTTATTATGGACTTTGTAAAAGATGAAAATGATCCACTACAATATGTTTGTAGTTCTTATTCATTGCATTTTACATAATTTTTTAAATGATTTCCTGATTCATTAAATGTTTTTATAGTTAAAATTATTAAGGTATATGATTTTCAGTTTTTATTTAATAAAAATTTCAATTATTGGTGGCAATTTTCCTTAGAATAAATTGGGTTATTTTCATAGTGTAATAGAACATGGTTTTTCAATATTTGTGTATCAAATATAAAAATTTTATACAATGGAAATGAGGTTTTTATAAATAAATAGATTTTTTTGGATTTATAAAATATTGTGTTTTATGTATTTGATCCCTTATCTATTTAAAGGATTTTCACTTTATAAAGTAGTAGCACAGTTTTTATAAATAAAATCATATTTCCCATAACGTATTTGGATTCACATGAATGTATTTATTATTTCGTTTATATTTCATTGACAATTAAAAATGGTATTAAATTTCTTTCACAAAATAATATGTTTTTTTATTTCATAACGGATGGCCTCAATGGAACATTGTTATGTGATTTTGATTGTACCCTTATTAACCCCTTCAGTTGTTGCTGATGTGTGTGATTTTCCAAGAGAATGAATTATTATGATGTGATCCACATGGTTCTTATATTTTGGGGAATATTTTATGTGTAGTTATGGATATATGATGGTATTTAATGTGGTGTTATCCCTAAAGGATTTATATTTTCATTTCATACCATTATTGTTCATTCCCACCTCTATTATTAGTCCCCAAGGAGACTGATGATGCTATGTGATAACTAATGGGACTATTCTAGGGTAGTTTAATTTTATCCCTACCTAGTCCCACATAGTTGTATGTATCCCTGGCGTGGTTTTTCCCACTGAGGAGATGGCATAGAGAGATTCATTGGATGTAGGGAAATAATTAGCTCACGGAAAGTTAGATCCACTTTTTAGTGTCTTATTTCTTCCTATTAGTCCTTATGGTGTCACTTTTTTCTATATATCATATATTATTTATATTATTTTATATATTATCATGTTTGAATTTTAATTCTTCTATAAAAATGTTTGATGTGTTGACCCTCTTATTTCTTAGTAATGTTGTTGAATATTTTGTTTGCATTTTATTTATTGCTTTATTTACAACTATATTTGGTTCTGTTTCATCATTGGTTCATTTTTTCCTTATCTCCTAAAATTTCTGTAATGGAATTTATATTAATGGGAAAATATATAAATATTTTTCATTCTGAAATTATTGGATGACATGATTCTGAAATTTTTTTAACAATGTATCGTGTTATTTCTTATCAGTGAATTACTATTAATGTGAAATGTTTAGCACTCTAATATTGATTGATTCCTGGTTAAAAGATTTTATTTATTTTAATATAAAATTTATACATTTTAAAATATTATGTTACATTCATTTTTTATTCAGTTATTATGGACAGATAAAATTATATACTATTTTGTCATATTATTTCCAAACTAGTGGTATTGGTTTCTTTTAAAAACGGAATGAATTGGAACATGATGATATCCAGATAGCTTCTGCTCACAACCTAATACATCATGTATGTGTGTATGTACTATTCTTGTCTTATGAATGTTTCTCTAGGGTTTAGATTTTATGATTGATCTGGTCTTTTCATCCTTGGGAAGACTGTGTTATAATGATAATGGTGGTGAAGAAAGTGTCAAATGGAGTTGGTGACCAGACCTTAATTTTGCCTAAATGGTTTGGATGAATAATTTTATTAGATTCATCAATCATTATTTTTTATCTTATGTTGCTGTTTTATAACTCTAATTAATTGTTCATTTATATCAGTTGTCCCTTACCATGTTTCATTTATTTACTTTTATTCCCTTTTGATGTTTTTGTTTAGATTTCTATGGTTGAAACCATCCCAAATATTTATGAATGATACACTTAATTATTATTGTCATCTTATGGATACCCTAAATGCTCCTCGGGTATGGGGTGGAAAATCTTTGAAAAATTTAGGATGGATGTCCCAAGTTAGTTCATTATATAAATGAACATTGATATCTTCCTTGTATTCCATTACTGAGCTTCTATGATCCACCATTCACTTATTTCCATTCCCTAAGTTTTAAAAAACATACATTAAGTTAAATTTTTAGAAATGGTTCTAGTTATAAAGAACAAAATGGGAGATAATATAGATAACAAACAAACCAATTGTTTTTGTATCTATGTTTTCAATTAAACTTAACCCCAAAGGTTTAAAAGAATTAATTTATAAATTAACATTCTTATTTATATATTAATATTTAATATAAGTGTATGAATGTTATGGGTATCTATAACAATTGAATTATTGAATTTTTTTTTAATTTTCAATATTTTATAATTATTATTTCTAAAATTAATTATCTCTTTTTTTGGATAATTAAAATAATGAAATACTACTATGAGATACCTAGGGAAATTCCACAATAAACACACCATGTGGGTGTTCTCACACGATACCTTGACATTATAATCTTTACATGACAAATATCTCAAGTATAATTCCAAAAACACCAATATTCTAATTTAATTGATTTTTTAAAATATGAGTTATAGGAATATTTTTTTCTCATGGTGATCAATAATTAAAATAAATGTCAAATAAATGAATTTTTCAATTCATGATAGTTTATATTGTGATATCTTAATCTTCATTTTAGATAATTTTTTATTTTTATATTTTTGTAAATTTATTTTAGGGCTGTCACAAATCATTAGGGAAAAGAACACTTTGAAAAAAAAACTAGAATCACATCATTGAAATTTTCATGTTTCTAAATAATTTATGAACAAAATAAACGAATTCTCATTAATATTCTATAATTATGTTCTATTGTTTCTCATTTGATAAAATTAAAATTGATATTAGTTTATTTGCATTCAAATATTTGTATTTGAAAATATAAAACCATTCACAAAGTGATATAAAATATTAATTTTTCTCCAAAAAAATAAATAAAAATTTTATTATTCCTTTTTAATTAAATGTTAATCTGAATGAGAATTAGTATATATGATTTCATATTTATAATACTTTATTGTATAATATAAGATATCATTCAATATTTTTAAATATTGAATTTTGAATAATTGATGAACTATATAATGTCCTAGTGTCCACCCTATAATTATATATGATTAAAATACAATGACATTGGTTACAAAAATGTTTTTTTATATAAGAAATATTATTAATTTATTTAACATTATTATTCTAAAAAAACATTATGTGGTCTATAATATCATCTTTATGCACTTTCAAATCATCTGTACATACTACTAATCATACTTATGAAAATATAATCGACCATAATGAGTTGTACATGACCTACAAGAACATATATATCATCCTTATCAAGGTATTAATTTTTCATTTTTTCAACATCAATGGGGTATAAATTACATGTAATATGTAAAAAATATCATGTATAAAAAATGGTGTTTCTCAAGGACGTTGACTAATTTTTCTATTTTTAAATAGGATTAATATTTTAGTAAAATGAAAATTTTTCATTATTATTAATAAATATATAACACTATATTTTATTATATTATAATAAAAACTCTTTATAAAATCATTGTAAACCATTCATATTTTATAATCCATTCAATATAGCTTTAATAATATTTTTAATCCTCCAATGGTTCATAATTTTCATTAAGCTAAATAAAATCCATAATATATTCCCAATATATAATTAGTTTGATGTTTAACTACATTGGATTACCACTAAAATTTACCAAAGATAGTTATCCTTCCACTATAATGGAACAAAATACAGGGGAGTCAAAGCATGTATTAAATAAAATCCAATATTAGTAAATAAAAAGTAATCCCCCAATGAGGAAAATCATATTTTTGAGAATCATCATGTTTCATTTTAGGAAACTATGACTCAAAAATATTATACATTACGGTTTGAACATACCAATTTTCCTATGTTCCATATGTGATTACCCCATGAGGCTTGAGAGCCTTCATGTTCATATTTTATGTCTTGTTCATCTCCTCCTACATCCACACACGTATAAAATTAAAGTGAAACCATCATAAGAAATCAATTATCTTTATAATTAATATAATAATTAAGGAACACCTTTTAAGTGTTCAAAATATATAAAAATTTATAAAGAAAATCATATATGTTTCTTTTTTCTCCTTTGACCATTAATTTTCTCTATATAGAAGCTCATCTAAATCAATATCCTAGATATCTTCCATTACTCTTCCTGTATCTATAATCATTCTTATTTTTCACTCTTTTTCATATTTTTTAATAATAATAGGACCTTATTTTGGATGATATATTATATTAATTTTATGGTATAATTAATTTTTTTGTGATTTATAATATTTAGATATTTTAATTATGATTTTACAAGAATTATGTTTAAATATCCTATCATTTTATCTAGTAAAGTGATACCAAAAATTATTGTTTATTTAAATTATGCATTAATGTAAAAAAAATTCCTATATCAATATTTATATCATATTATTTTATTGATAAATGGTTACAAGATATTTCCTTTAACTATAATATCACACAATATTGACCATATTAATAATAGTGACTCAAACACATATGTTTTTATTTAAATTTCAATAAACAAATATGAGTACAAATAACTTCACCAAAAATTATGTATCATCACTTTGGAAATAGAGTACAATAGTTGGGTAGACTAATTCATCATAACACATTGATATTTAAAATGGTCAATTATTAGACAAATTCATCATAACACATTGATATTTAAAATTTTTTAAAAATGAGGATAATCAATGTTTTGGAATGGATGATAAAATATATAATAATCTATTAGAAATTTAGTGACATGAAATTATTATTAAATATGGAATCCTTCAATATCAGTGTGAGTTATTAACTTCAACATTCATAATCTTCAATAATTTATTAATAATCATTTAAAATTATTCTATTTTTTTATACATAGTATGTTTTTTCTATAGATCCCCATTATCTAAAATCACAAAAAAAACTATGTTTAATGCATGGTGATATTATTTAATTCAAAAAATAATAATTATTAATTTGAATCAATATACTAAAATCACTTAACAACATAATCTTATTTAAGTGAAATATTAAATATATTGTTAGTAAATTATAATTTTTCATTTTTTGGAAATATAATCAAAGAATAATAATTAATGATTTCTAATAATTTATTCATATATTAACACTTACCCTTAATCATTAATGAAAAAATCAATATATATCAATGAATTTTGAAATTATATTAACCATGATATGTTTTTTTTGAAATGAACACCATTCTATGTCAAATAAAACTCTCACACATCATGCTTCATAAAGGAACTATCATCATGTGTTTTATTACATTTCATCAAAATTTCATTCCCACTAATTTTAAAACATGTAATCTTGCACCCACACTCCTTGAAAATTCTTCCTCATAAAACATGGTTGAATTTTTAATTTTTATTCTCTTCTCAGTATCATGAATTATTAAAAATATTCATGATGTATCAATAGTTTATCATGATATAAATAAAAGATATATATGTATATTTTGAAAATTTAATTTTTACATTATTGTTGACGGTTCATGAAAATAATTTTTTTATATTACATAATTTATTGAAGATGGGATTTTCTTTAAATAAGAATGTTTGATTAATGGTTAAATCAGTATATTAAGATACCTCACATATTTTCCTTACTATATGAATCAAATTTCATGAAAATAATTTTAATTTACTAGATTATCAATAAAAATAATAATATTTGAAGAATATCATAATATCAATAGATATTTTTTATCATAATACTGTAAATTATAAATAGTTTTTAATAACTATTCATATATCTTAAAAAAATGAAATTATTTAAATTTAAATAATGTTTTATTTTCACACTTGCAGAAAATAAATTTCAATACACAAACAACATACCATCATATATATTGGAACCAATGATACCTAGGAAACAACCATTCCATATAATTTATCATAATAATCATCACGAAAAACAACTATGTTTATTGTATGTTATGGAATTAGGGTTCTATTATAGAAAACATCTATGATATAAATAGATTATGTGGGTTAGAATAATAACATTATAATAAATGGGTTTTTATTTGGATTTCATACAAGATGATTTAAAATACATCACCAAAAAAAAATTTATGCAAATAAAATTTATAATAAATATGTAAAACAATGAGATAGAATATTTATAATTTTATGACATTTCTAATGTCTCTCAAGTATTATTGAAATAATACCATTTACAAAAATCATTGGAAACCTATTAGGATTATTGAAACAACCTGGGTAACATTATAATAAATCGTTATCTTGTATCATAAAAATTCATTACATAGATATTGAATTGTAATACTCATTATATGAATATTATGTTAATTTTCAATCTAAAGTAATAAAGCATTATTTCTAACCAAATTTTATTCTCAATAATTTTATGTTTTTAATTAAAATCTAAAATTTTATATTGTAGAAATATTAATTGATAAAAATATAAAATCATTATTTAATTCATCACATAAAAAATTCATTAGCATTAATTTTTCATAATTTACATATCATTTTAATATTTTAATTAATATTGAAGAATACAAGATTTTAAATAGAAAAACATATTTTAATGTAATTTTTTTATAATGTCAAACACAATTTTGGATTTTTTAAAATATTAATTTTTGATTTTTTATTTAAAATAAAAAAATTTAATTATTTTATAAAAAAATTATTCATAAATTCTTTTTAAAATCATATTATATTTAAAAATGTTATTTTTTTGATAAACTATTTTTTATGTTATTTCTCTTGTTTATGATAAAATTAAATTAATTCAACTATTTGAAATGAATATTGAAAAAATAATTAATATTTATAAACATTTTTTCCATATTTTCTAAATAGATCCATTTTTTTATTGTTAATTTTTAATAATAACGTTACTATTTTTTATTGCCATGCTAAATAGAAAATCAGATACATTAAGATTAAAATAAACCGATGAAGACTAAAAAGAGATTGTAAAACATTATTTATTTTTAAGTTATGAGTTAATTTTATCTGTACCCATATAAGATTAATTTATTTATCCTTATTTTCCATTTGGATGTGATTAAAATTTTTATTAAATATTATTTAATGAAAATTAAATAAAAGACAAATAATTTTTATAAAAAACAATTTTTTTAAACGTTGGATAAAAAAAGATATATTAGGTTATAAATTTTATTTTCTAATTTAAATTATTTTAATGATAATGAAAATTTATTTGTCATTTTTTTGTGGAAATAACTAAATTAAATGTCTGATAAAATATATCTTATTAATTATTCAATTAATTAGAAATTAGAATAATTCATATTAAAATTTTTAAAGAAATTAAATTTCATAGAATTATTGTTATCCATGATTTTTATAGAAAAATGTAACATATTCTGTATTTATTAATCGATTATATTGTATATATTTCTTTTTTTAATGTCATACAATTAAATGTAAATGAATAGATTTTTAAATAAATATATATTTTAAATAAATATTATTTTATTAAATGTTATAAAATTCCCATAAAACATATATTGGTCCTAATTAATGTATATTTTTTTATTAAATACTCTATGGTAAATTTATTAGTTATTTAAAATATAGAACAATCATTTACTGTTAAACATTAAATTTTTTTAACTTTTTAGTAATTATCAAAAGGGATAACTGATGGTTAAAAAAATTAGGGTAAACCAATGGTAAAAAATATCTATATATTAATTTATTATTATATTTATGATAACACCAAACCTATATTATATATAATTCATTTTGGAATCATTTTAAATTTAAAATAATTTTTTATTTTAATATTCTATGAAATTCTATGAGTGCCACTCCCCTCCCTTAGAAAACGGTACATCTTCTTCCCTTTATTTTACACAAAAAAACCTATCTAGATCATAATAGACCTGAAAAAATTCACAAATAAATTACTTCCCCTCATTATAGAGAACATTTTTTAGGGAGAATAAAGAACATATATCTATTAAAATATTAGTGAATAGATATCTTCCAATGTATTTGTGTAGTTCTTTACCACATGTTTTAGATTTATTGATTCCTCCACCTCTTTAAAATGATACATTAACATGATTAAATAGTAATAGTAGTATAAAAATATGATTATATTTCTTTATGATAACTTATTAAACTAATCCATCCCCCCATCCATCAAGTGGGTAATGAAACCAGTATTCATGTGCATGGAGGACAACCACCATATGAACCGATGTAATTCTTTTTCCATCACCATATATCAAATCATGTTATAATAAAATAAATAATTAATATATATATATATATATATGTTTGTGTTATATTCATGGAATATTAATCGTTCTAAAAATAAAATATGTCCATTACTTTTATACCATTCAATACATTGAAATATGATAATTTCATATGTGTGTATGTGTGGATTATCAGCTCCAAGAAGAAAGGGGATTTATTTTTCATCACCAAATAAAATGATTATATAAGTAATTATATTTAAATAAATAATAATATACTTATTATATTATATTAATTTCATAAATATAAAGTGAAATTTTATTTCTTTCAATATTAACCATTTAAAAATGGAGACATTACTCATGCATATGTTCGATATACCATCTCTATGATTATAAAATATATCATTTTCCATACCCATATTTCAAATTTACATTAGAAAAATATAATTTATATACATAAAATTATATTTTTTTAATTAGTATTTTTCATAATATGAATAAATAATATCCTAGTTGACCGTAGTCAAATTAAAAAGTCCATTTTGAGCATATGTAATGATTTTTATCAAAAAATGCGATGTGTAATTAATTAATAAACTATATAAAGGTAAGAGATAAAATAAAAATAAATAAAAATAATGTAATATGTTCATAAGGAACTATATAATTATCATATATTTATTAATCAGTGTGATAGTGAATGTATTTGACGAGTCAGGCTCAAGCTAAGGTACTTTATTTTTAAAAACAATATTTTATGGTTTCCCTTAAGAACCCACATTTTCATCAGTATAAATTATTTTAATATTATATTCTTGTTTTTATATGTATATAAGCTATTTATATTGGTAATTTTATATTTCTTTTGGTTTCATTTCATTTTAAAGGATTATTTTACTTAATGTTTTCCTCCCTTTCGAGAAAGAAAAAAACAAGGGTTATACCATTATGTATGTGATAAAAATGAATGTTACCTTCAATATTAAATTTAACTTATTTTTGTATTACTTTAGTAGAATTCATGATTTCATAAAAGTGGAATCCTCTTTCCATACTTTCATTTTATTTTTAAAAAGGGATTTTACATTCTACGGATATATCAATATCAAAAAATGATTTTTTATGGATGCAAAGAAGAATTTTATGAGTTATAATTTTATGTACTCTATTACAGTTCATGAGAATTATTTATAAGGACATGTGGAATTATTATATTCTAAAGGTGGGTGATCCCATTATTTATATCCATTGTATTAGGTAATGGGATATAATAATTATTATGTTCCTCATAAAATGTTATGGGAATTTCTATAATGATTGTTAGAAGTATAATAGTGATTTCTATATCAATTTTAACTATAACAATTACCCCAAGTGTAAACATGATTTTTAATCAATTTTTATGTAAAAATGATTTGAAAATAATTCCTCATGTTACATATATGTATTTTATATTCATTTTATGGTGTTTTATTAACATATTATAATATAACAAGGTAAAATAGTTTATATGATACATTGGATGGTTAAAAAGTTGATCATTGTGAAAAATGATATTATGTGATTTTCATGATTTATGTGAAAAATTATAAGACTTATTATTAATATTTGATTTCTTATGAAATGTATAATGAAATTATTTTTGAATATAAGATGAATTATCAGATACGAAAATTATTATATGTATCCTAATGATTATTTTTAAAAAGTATTATTTCTATATATATTCATTAAATAATGGTTTCATTAATTATTTTTATTTCCCTTATAAATATTTTTGTTTTCATCACATGTTTTTTATTTTTTATTCATAGGTCATGTGTTTGGGTTAGGGATAGAAAAATTTCTAGATAAATTTGGTTAATAAAATTTACATATGAATTTTTATATTGTAAAAAATAGAAACATTCTATAAATGTATCCTTTTTAATATATGTGATGATTTTTTAGGAATTTTAACCTAAAAATAAATTAAATAAACAGAAAATATTATTTGAGTGATATAAATTGAAACATAGTCTAAAGAGACATTATTATGAAATGTTTATTTTCAAGCCCTTATAGTTATTATTATATCAGTCATTAAATTACTTTAGAGGCTACGATAATGTTAATTGAGAAAATATAAATATTTTACAAAATTTTTAATGTTAAAATTAGATATATTTTCAATATTATTATATCAATTCATCTAAAATATTTCATTTCATAATGGTTTTCCATCCAAGGAATATGGAAGCTTAATTTGGAAGGCACAAAGTGAGAGATGACCATCCGAATCTGAAACATATAATGATTGGAATTAGAACTAATTAAATTGGTTCTCTAGTTTATCGGTTGATGTTGGATATAAATAATAGTGTAATGCCTACTAGATATCATAAATTACATCTAGAAAAGAATATAATGTAAGAGGAACATTATATTGGGCAACATTTTCTAATAATATTTGGATCATATAAACCAATTATATCATGTGGATAGATTAAAAAACTATAATATATATTCAATTTTATGTAATTATTAGGTCAAATAAACTTTTAAAAATTTTCATTTTGAAAGTTAAGTCCAACAATGGTGAATAATTCTATACAATAATAAGTAAAACAAATATATTGTTATCTTGAAATGTGATAGTTTGAAAATATTATTCATGAAAAATATTTTCCTAATTTTATTAGAATTTGAATATAAAAAAAGTTCTTTTAATTGAAAAAATTGAAGAAGATTCATTTTCTATTTGATAATAAAAACCACATGATAGACAAGGTATAAACAAAATTTTCTCCTCAATCATGATTGTATGATTAATCATCTTTTCAAAGGATTCATGAAAAGTTATCAAAGGGAATTGGATTCCATTGAATTAAAAATTTATGAGAACATCAATGATATTTTGAGATGGTGGATATTTATTATTCTAATGATCATGTGCACTTCCTGAACTACAAGGAAATGTGGAGATGGTGGTTGGAAAAAATTATTAATGGTCTACGAAATAGGATTGTTATAAAAGGTTGTTTTGAATCTTTTGATGTTGTGTCAAAAAGAATACTATATGGTAAAATATAAAGTCTAGTATGTTAATCCTATGAGGTAATATTGACCATGTGGGTCATAATTTCTATGAAAAATGATTACGAAATTGGTAAGACTTATTCTGAAAAATAAGTAGTAAGATGTTTAAATGAAATGAGATGGTTAATTATAAACACGATTCTTAAAAAAACAAATCAAATGGAGGGAAAACATATAATATAATATGAAATGTGTGGAAAAATACTTTTCTACCACTTTAAATTATTTGGGGTAGTCAAAAAATGTAGTAGCAGTTATATTTATTATTTATTCAAATTATACCAAGGTTTTTTTTTGATTTTGGGTCAACACATTCTATAATATTGTGGTTGATCTGTTGTATGTAGAAAATTGCACTAGATGAAATTAATAAAAATATTATGGTAAAAAGCTGGAGGATGTTTTAGGTAAAGAAATTATATGAATTTTATTTTCATTTTATGGGGAAATACATTAAATTCAAATGATGTTGTCACTATATTATTATATATTGATGTTTTTTATTTTATGGATTGGATTTAAAATTACCATGTGATGAAAAATAGTATAGTTAATGTTTTTTACATGATGAATTTAATTTTATTGTAGGAAGGAAACTGTACATTTTTTAACATATGAATAATAAGAAAAACTACTAAAATATGTAAAGGAATGTTATATTTCAAATATTATCCAAAAATATTGGAACTATATAGATTAATGATGTCCATGTAATGAAAATATACCTCGAAGATTTTAATGATAATATTCGTCATGTAAAACTAAATATGAATGTTGGATTTAATATTAATTTAATTCTAGATTCAAATTCAATTTAAAAACTAACATAACAAATTTCTAATGTTGAACATATAGAATTGAAAAAAAGATGCATGAGTTTCATGAAAATTTATTTATTCCTCATAGAATATTATTATGAGGTTATCCTATCTAATTTTTCGAAATTTAACATTATACCCTAAGGATAATCAATAATTATTGATATATGAATAAAATTAAAATTGGTAATATGAATATGTTTCCTCATATTGATGATTTTTTTATTAATTGTAGGGAACTTAGTATAATTTTTTGACTTATGTTCTTGTTACTATAACATGAATGTAAAGGAGGATAGAATTCCTAAAATATTTTTTTTTCAAACTAGTTATAGAAATTATGAAATTTTTTTATACCATTTTGGTTGATAAATTACCCAACAATATTTACAGAACATAGGAATATAATATTCATTGTATATTTGGAATCTTATTTGTATTTTATTGATTATATCATGCATTTTTTAATATTTTATGATGTTAAATAAAACAAACTAAGAACAATTATAACTTCCCTAAATATAATATGTTACATGGAATAATTGAAATAAATTTAAATATATTTCAATTTGCGAACACATAATAAAAAAATAATGATTTATAGTTGATCATGAGAAAACTATAGTGGATGTTGAATTGTTACAACCAATAAATGAATCTAATTGTTATATTTTCCTTATTCTAGAAAGATAGTATCATTGTTTTGATGAAAATTTATCATTTTTATCTATCCCATTAAAAATACATACTCTGAATTGAGTTAAATTCATATGGATAAATGAATGTGATAACTGATTTTATAAAAAAATTATAATATTTGTGAATGATCATGTTATGGACCTACTCTGTAGAAATTGTGAATTTTTCATCTAAATATATGAATCATTGAAATATTATGGTTTCATTTATATGCATCATGATATGGAAATTGTTAATTTTTTTTAACTTAATCCACAATAGTTAAATTACACTACACATTATATGGAATTTACTATAGTGGGTTTTTCATAAAAAATGTGGAGACCCAATTCCGATGAGGCCTAATATAAAATATATAATTTTCATTTATTTTTTTATGTTTATATTCACATCGATATATTTAACATGAGAAATAAGAAATTAATATAGTTTATAAATGAATATGTCTATAAAATTCATTAACATCCATCAATTGTAAATGAAGGAGAACTAATTTGTGTTTGAGAAATTTTATTCCTTAATTCTTTTATATTTATAACCCAACACTATGGTTAAGGATTTGATAAATCATTTCATAGAATATATAGATAATGGAACCTACTCAGTTTTATTTAAGGTGTCAGTTATATATACACTAGTAGAAATAATTATGAAAGCTCAAAAGGAAGACAATTATTTTAACATCCCAAGTAAGTAATGAGTAATTGATATTTTTATCTATGTCTATTAATGAATTATATTGTGTTTTAGAGGCTTAAAAAGAAAATAAATCTAATCTTAAGCATGGAATACACCAATATTCTTAAAAGATTGTTTTACTGCCTTTTGATGGAAAACCCTTTTTAAATAAAACTTTTGACAATTTTATAAGCTATTTTTTTCAAAATAAAGTTATTATTTATGATTGGGAAATAAAAATTTACTTTTTGTGAATTTTTGGTATTTTTCTGACAATGTTCATTTTTTAATAAATAGTGAAAAATACTGCATTTTACATCAAAACTGCTTTTTAATCTAATTTATTTATATGATTATATTATCTTTTGAATTGGTTTAAAAGTTAAATTATAATATATTTTTACCATTTAATCCAATGGAGGTCATTAGGATTAACTTCTCTTTGGAATTGGTCATAAACTAATGCAAAACTTTTCATAGATATTGTTTCAAAAAAACCCGCTATTTCTTTTGACAACGTGAATTATTTTTAAATCAATTATTGCAATTTCTATGTTTAGAATTTTGTAAAATGGATTACATATTTGGAATCAAAATGTCCAAATTATGTAATCAAGACTCTTTTGTTTTTGGACATTATGAATAGTAATGACGGTAATTGTCTTTAATTATCTTGATTAATGAGTAATCGGGTAGTTAAGGATAATAAAATAATAACATAATAATAAAAAAATGACACCAACATGTGTCATAATTCTACTGGTTTTCTCATGGCCGACCATGGGATATCTTGTGCCAAACTTGGGGACCCCATGGAATCACTTTTGTTGAAAGTGACTTGTTATCTTTTTATTTTATTAAAGAAAGTAAACATAACAGGAATGTATCACCTGATTAAAACATTTTGAATTTTGTCTACATAGATTATATTTTAAACTATAAATATTAATTGGAAATAAAAAATGATTTCCTAAATCATAGTATTTTTTCATAATTTTTAGACTTTAAATAAATTAAATTATTTATGACATCATGATGATGCAGCGATTACCTCATTAATAAAGGATTTAAATAAAATGAAATGATAATGTAAAATCTATGACCTACACATGTCTTAAACCTATTGTATGTGTGGATTTTGAACCCTTATCACCTTATTTTCGAAACACATCAATGTGGGACCTCTTAAATCTGAATACCTTTTTAAAATAAAGTGACTTTTCATTACCTTCCAAGAGTGCCCCTCCTCTCCTATTATAAAAGGCCCCCACCTCTACCTCCTTACCCACACTCCCAAAGCCTTTGGCTCAGCCAACCCCTGCCCATTTTGGCTCTCCACATCCCTCTATTACTCCTTGAAGCCTCACTTTGGGCAGAAGTCTTCCCAAGGAAGCCTTTGAGCTCAAATCTAAGAGAGTTACCCGATTTTAAGGTAATGTCTTCTTTTGAGTCCTTTTGTTTGATTTTTCTTCTCCAACCCACTAAACTCATTTTATTCTTTTATTTTGTAAAAAATTCAGTATCCCCAGTATACTAGGATGTTTTTATAAGAATTATTCTAGATACACTTACACACACCTACATCTAATGGTAAAAGGCCATACTGTTTCCGTGGATGGTGAATTTATGCCTCCCGAAACGATGATTGTTCAACATTCTTTTACCACCTTAAAAGGTGGCCATTCAGATGTCACTATATTTATATATGATATATAATATGTTTATGTTGTCCTTAAGCTTCTGTATTTTTCATTTTGGGCATACCTTTATGGTTTCCATTATGGGTAAACGCGATATCTTAATTTAAGGAAGTGCGTACTACCGCCCCCTCAAAGTGATTTGATTTGTTAAATACCATATGTGGGATGTATAAAGGATGGAAATATGATATTATATATGATATTATACTAGATTTATAATGTAAATTTATATCATTATGATTCCATTCTATAAAATACGAAATAGAAATGAAAGTAGCGTTCATGCGTACGTACGGCTTACTGACTCCATGAACGGTGCATTTAATTTCTTACCTATAAATGATTATGTAATATTATAAATGCATGTATATAATGGATATATATGATATATACTTAATGATTATAATTCTGGATATAATGGATACATGAACAACATGTAATTATAAAGGGTTTATTTTTTACTCAAGTACCAATGATCGTTAAAACGTCTGTTATTAACTTAAATAATTACATAGTGTTCATGACATGGAAACAAGTGATATAAAAGGAATAATTAACTTGAAAATGTTCTTAAACAAGTATAAATTAACTCAAGTTTATTATTCAGGAGATTAAAGAACGACCGAGTCAAGTCGGACCCGAGGTATGGGACTTTGTCTCAATCTCCTTTTATTGAGGCATATTTTGTTTTATACACAACCTTCTTTTATATGGTGTATAAACCCCATTGAATTTTACATTTATCCAAAAGGTATATTTTTTTATGAAGCGATTTACTAAATGACAAAGGGGAATGTTTTTGTCGTATGTATGCGGCGACAACGACTTCTCTGCCGCCGTGACCGTTATTTGAGTTTCGGCTTCCTGTACAAGCCATACCATATTTTTACAAGAGAAGTAAAAACCATGTTTTAATTTTCTTTTATTTTGTTATTGAAAATGGTTTTCATAATATTTATATATCAATGTGTGGTATTGATATCTTCTGATTTAAAGGTGGAAATTTTATGTTTAATTTATTCATTTTTTATGTGATATGATTATGTTGAGGTTCTTGGGAATTATTATGAATACGGGTGGTTCCGTGATAAACTAAGGGTGGGTGAGCCCGATATAGCTCTCCAATTCATTGGGTAATGCGAAGGAGTGTAACATTAATATTTCTCCGAAGAGATTTAGGGAATATACTGTGATGGGTATTCCAAATGTAACCAAGAGGGTTACTCCCTACGTAAGAATGTTATGAAGGCCTCAAGTTACCTTTATGTATTATGATTTCTATGATTTATTAATGATTTGATGAGGTATGTTAAAGTGCTTATGTGTTATCGGTAAAGTATGATTTCATTCTTATGTATATATGTACCCATGTTTCCTTTCCATATTTTTATATCCCTTACTGAGCTTTTTATGCTCATCCCATGATTTTTTGAAATGTTTTTCACAGGTCAAGGGAAAGGTACAAGATATGATGATAGTGTCAAGGAAGTGTCAAGAACGAATCCATGTTTTATTTTGAATATGTTTCCATTGATGGGAAAGAATAATACTATCTTTATGTAACCACTTTGTTTATATGTGGATTGTAATGCATGTTTTATGATCTAATTATCTAAAACTCTATACCCGAAAAGATCCTCAATGTTTAATCTTGTAATAAATCAAGATTAAGTAAGGTTTAATGCTGGGGCCTTATAGTTGGTATCAGAGTTCGGTTTAGATAACTTTAGGAGTTATAATTCTGTTAAATGATTATCCAAAAATATTTTTTTTTGAAATGATATAGCATTTCATGATTACCATGTTGCTTCATCTAATACATGTTTGTCCAGAATGGTTTTCCGCAGAGGAAACCAGTAAGTAGTGCTAGGAAGTCATACATAAGGAAATAACCTTCCGAATCAGCATCCCGAGATGGTCGAAATTTGAACTGAACAGTTTGTTGTAGTAATGGCGCAGTATACTCAAGTGATAAATGGTGGTGGTATCCATGCACGAGATCAGCCAGATCGACCGCATAGGAACATGTCAGTGGTGGAACATTTCATGAGGCAACATCCCCCATCATTCAGAGGATCATCTGACCCTGTGCGAGCTGAAGGGTGGATTACAGCACTGGAGATGATTTTTATGTCATGGGGTGTTCAGACAATCAAAAGGATAGTCTTTCTATTTATCGTTTGCAGGGTGAAGCAGATCAGTGGTGGTCGATGGTTAAAAATATCAGGGACGCTGATGAGATTGATGCTCTCAACTGGCATGAATTCAAAGGTATGTTTCTTGAGAAGTATTTTCCTAAGGTTGTTCGACTTAGGATGGAAAAAAAATTCATAGAATTGAGGCAAGAGGAAGACTCAGTGGCTGGCTATGAAGAAAGGTTCACTCGATTGGCAAGGTATGCTCCAAATTTTATCTGATACCTTGATAGTAAAATCAATCGTTTTTACTCAGGATTAAAGCCAAAGTATCGAAGGGAATTAGCTTCTCGTGAGTTTAATAGTTATAAAAATCTTGTTCGATGTGCTAAGAATGTGGAAATGGATTTTTTCGATGATCAAGTGTTCTATAACAACCAGCAGAAGAAGAGACCAAGGTGGCAGGAGAAAGGGAAGAATTCTTCAAAAAAATCAGAGTGTAAGAAATCTAAGTTTCCAGTTTGTGATAAATGTGGAAAAAGGCATGCTGTGGAATGTCTTCTAAATTCTGGAAAGTGCTACCGATGTGGTAAGATGGGACATAAGGTTCGTGATTGAACTGAAAAAGATCAAGGTGAAGGTAAGACCAAATTTGATTTACAGTTAGTGAAATGTTATAAGTGCAATGAGATGGGTCACTATGCAAACGAGTGTCCGACAAAGAGCTTGAGTGATGGGAAGCAGTTAGACTACAAGATGAAAGGGGTGGTGAAATCATTTGCAACTACTTCAGCAGATGTCGAGCCATCAAATGATGTTGTATCAGGTACATTTTTTGTTTTTTCAGATTATTCCAGTGTGTTTTTTGATTCAGGGTCTACACATTATTTCATCTCTGAAACCTTTTCTAGTAAAATGGGAATACCATCTCAAGATATGACTCATGAACTTTTGGTAAAAACACTTGGGGGAAATGTTGAGGCAATAAGAATTTATAAAAATATTCCTATCCTTATCTGTGGAAAGAACCTACTTGAAAACCTTATTGTTCTACCTCTAGTAGAGTTTGATGTTATCTTGGGTATAGATTGGCTCTCTATTTACCATGCTAAGATTGACTGTAGAGATAAAGAAGATTCTTTTCATAAAGACTTTCAGTTTGTGTACAAGAATGAACCCTTACTATTGATAACTTATCAAGAGGCCAAGAAACTTGTAAAAGATGGAAATTAATGTTACCTTTCACACATCATTGAAAATAAATGAACTGTTCAGATTAATGATGTGCCAGTGGTAAATGAGTATCCTAATGTTTTTCCTGATGAGTTGCCTGGAATAATACCAGATCGGAAAGTTGAATTTACTGTTGACTTAGTTCCTGATGCTAAGCCAATTCCAAAACCCCCTTATCGAATGGCTCAAATTGAACTTTTAGAGTTGAAGGAGAAATTGCAAGATTTATTAGAGAAATGCATCATTCGACCTAGCACATCACCATGGGGTTCTCCTGTTTTATTTGTTAAAAATAAAGATGGTTCAATGAGACTTTTCATTGATTATAGAGCCTTGAATAACATCATTGTTAAGAACAAATATCCTTTGCCTCATATCGATGATTTGTTTGATCAGCTCCAGAGAGCTCAGTTTTTTTCAAAGATTGACTTGAGATCGGGGTACCATCAGCTGAAGGTAAAGGAAGAAGATGTTCTGAAGACCGCGTTCCATACAAGATATAGCCATTATGAATTTGTAGTAATGCCTTTTGGGATAACCAATGCACCTTCTGTATTCATGGACTTAATGAATATAAATTTCCATGAGTTCTTGGATAAGTTTGAGGTGGTTTTCATTTATGATATTTTGGTGTTTTCTAAAAGTAACGAGGAGCATGAAAGACATTTAAGGTTTATATTTCAAACCTTAAAAAAAGAAACTGTATGGAAAATTCAGCAAGTGTGAGTTTTGGTTGCAATAAATTTCTTTCCTTGGTCATATTGTTTCTAAAGATGGGATAACTGTTGATCCTGCAAAGATAAAGGTTGTTGAAAATTGCCAAGACCCACAAATGAAACTGAGATTCGTAGCTTCCATGGTTTGGCAGGCTATTACCGACGGTTTGTTAGAAATTTTTTACGGTTATCTAGTCCAATGACTAAGCTAACTCGGAAGGGTGTTAAGTTTATCTCGACAAAAGAATGTGATGATTGATTTCAGGAATTCAAAAGAAGATTGGTGAATGCTCCAATTTTGGCACTACCTTCTAGGAATGGTGAGTTTTTTATATATAGTGATGCTTCATTGAAAGGACATGGTTGCATCCTAATGCAGAATGATCAGGTAATTGCTTATTCTTCACGTCAGTTGAAAACTCGTTTGGTAAATTACCCTACACATGATTTGGAATTAGATGCTGTTGTTTTCGCTTTAAAAATTTGGAGGCATCATTTCTATGGAGTAAAGTGTGAAATATATATTGATCACAAAAGTTTAAAGTATATATTCACTCGGAAGGAGTTAAACATGAGACAGAGGAGATGGTTTGAATTAATCAAGGATTATGATTGTACAATTCATTACCATCTGGGAAAATCAAATAAAGTGGCTGATGTTTTGAGTCGAAAAAGTAATGCTTCATTAGCAATGTTGTGTTATGAACTTTGGCATAGATGTTGTTGGTGCAGGAAGTTCTTCTGTTTTGTTTTAGGTATTAGTGAGATCATCTCTATCTGACAGAATCAAGCAAGAAAAGAAGCAAGACAGTGAGTTGCAGAAAAAGGTAGAGCTGGTTCAGAATGGTAAGTTTCCTGAATTCAACACTAATAATGATTGCATTTTGAGATTTGGGAAGAGATTCTGTGTGCCTTGTGATTCACAGTTGAAGAGAGAGTTGTTATGTGAAGCTCATAGTTCTACTTTTTCAGTTCATCCAGGCATTAATAAGATGTACAAAGATCTACGGGTGTATTACTAGTGGGCTGGAATGAAAAGAGATATTGTTGATTTTAATGTGAAGTGTTTGACATGTCAATAGGTTAAATCAGAGCGGGAATTACCGAAAGGGATGCTTCCGCCTTTACCAGTGCTAGAGTGGAAATGTGAGAATATATCCATGGACTTTGTTGTGGGATTACCGAAGACATCTTGAGGTAATAATGCAATATGGGTTATTGTTGATCGCTTGACTAAATCTACACATTTCCTTTCTATACGAGATAATTTTTACCTAGATCAACTTTCCCGTTTGTATCTTAAAGAGATAGTCAGTTTACATGGAGTTCCTCTCTCCATTGTATCTGATCGTGATCCCAGGTTCACTTCTAACATTTGAAAAGGGCTTCAGAAGTCGTTGGGTACTGAATTAAATTTTAGTATAACATTTCATCCTCAATCAGATGGGCAGTCAGAACGAACAATTCAGACATTGTAGGATATTCTACGTTCTTGCTCTATGTATTATCAGGGAAGTTTGTACCAACATCTTTCTTTGGTTGAATTTTCATATAATAACAGTTTTCATTCCAGTATACAGATGGCACCATTTCAGGAATTATATGGGAAGAGGTGTTGAACTCCAGCTTTCTGGGATGAAGTGGGTGAATGAAAGTTGATGGGGCCATAATTGGTAGAAGAGATGGTAGAAAAAGTTTAGCTGATTCAGAAGCACATGAGAACAGCTCAGAGCAGGCAGAAGAGTAAAGCAGATAACCGGAGGAAGGATCTATCTTTCAAGGTAGGTGATCATGTTTTTCTCAAGGTTTCTCCTTGGAAAAGTGTGATGAGATTTGGTAAGAAAGGAAAGTTGAGTCCAAGGTTTATTGGACCATATGTAATTCTGGAGAGAGTTGGATCAGTTGCATACCAGGTGGCTTTACCTCCGATTTTATCTCAAGTAAACAATGTTTTTCAAGTTTCGATGTTGAGAAAGTATATGCCAGATCCATCTCATGTTTTGAGTCCAGAGGTAGTTCAGCTGGAAGAGAACCTATCTTATGACGAAAAACCGGTCCAGATTCTTGACCACAGGGAGCAAGTGTTACGGAATAAGGTGATTAATCAGGTAAAGGTTTTGTGGAAAAACCACATGATGGAAGAGGCAACATGGGAATCTGAAAATGCAATGAGGGATAAGTACCCCCATTTATTCGATAAGTAAATAAATTACGGGGACACAATTTTCAAAAGGGGGGAAGGATGTAACATTCCAAGTAATTAATGAGTAATAGATATTTTTATCTATGTCTAATAATGAATTAGATAGTGTTTTAGAGGCTTAAAATGAAAATAAATCCAATCTTAAGCATGGAATACACTAATATTCTTAAAAGATTGTTTTACTGCCTTTGAATGGAAAAACCTTTTTAAATTAAACTTTTGACACTTTTATAAGCTATTTTTGACAAAATAAACTTATTCTTTATGATTGGGAAATAAAAATTTACTTTTTGTGAATTTTTGGTATTTTTCTGACAATGATCATTTTTTAATGAATAGTGAAAAATACTGCATTTTACATCAAAACTTCTTTTTAATCTAATTTATTTATATGATTAGATTAGCTTCTGAATTGGTTTAAAAGTTAAATTAGAATATATTTTAACCATTTAATCCAATTTCGGTCATTAGGATTAATTTCACTTTGGAATTGGTCATAAACTAATGCCAAACTTTTCATAGATATTTTTTTCAAAAAAACCCACTATTTGTTTTGACAATGGGAATTATTTTTAAATCAATTATTACAATTACTGTGTTGGGAATTTGGTAAAATGGATTACATATTTGGAATCAGAAGGTCCAAATTATGTAATCAAGGCTCTTTTATTTTTTGGACATTATGAATAGTAACGACGGTAATTATCTTTAATTATCTTGATTAATGAGTAATCGGGTAGTTAAGGATAATAAAATAATATCATAATAATAATAAAATGACACCAACATGTGTCCTAATTATACTGGTTGTCTCATGGCCGACCATGGGATGTCTTGTGCCAAACTTGGGGACCCCATGGAATCACTTTTGTTGTAAGTGACATGTTATCTTTTTATTTTTGTAATGAAAGTAAATATAATAGGAATGTATCACCTGATTAAAACATTTTTGATTTTGTCTAAATAGATGATATTTTAGACTATAAATATTAATTGGAAAGGTAAAATGATTTCTTACATCATATTATTTTTTCATAATTTTTAGACATTAAATAAATTAAATTATTTATGACATCATGATGATGCACCGATTACCTCATTAATAAAGGATTTAAATAAAATGAAATGATAATGTAAAATCTATGACCTACACATGCCCAAAACCTATTGGATGGGTGGATTTCGAACCCTTTATCACCTTATCCTCGAAACACATCAATGTGGGACCTCTTAAATTTGAATACCATTTTAAAATAAAGTGACTTTTCTTTACCTTCCAAGAGTGCCCCTCCCCTCCTCTTATAAAAGGCTCCCACCTCTACCTCCTTACCCACACTCCCAATGCCTTTGGCTCAGACAACCCCTGCCCATTTTGGCTCTCCACATCCCTTTATTACTCCTTTAATCCTCACTTTGGGCAGAAGTCTTCTCAAGTAAGCCTTTGAGCTCAAATCTAAGAGAGTTACCAAATTTTAAGGTAATGTCTTCTTTTGAGTCCTTTTGTTTGATTTTTCTTCTCCAACCCCCTAAAGTCTTTTCATTCATTTCTTTTGTAACAAATCCAGTATCCTAAATATACTAGGATGTTGTTATAAGATGTATTCGAGCTAAAATTATACATACCAACATCTAATGGTTAAAGGACATACTGTTTCCGTGGATGGTGAATTTATGCCTCCCGAAACGATGATTGTTCAACATTATTTTAACACCTTAAAAGGTGGCCATTAAGATGTCACTATATTTATATATGAAATATAACATGTTTATGTTTTCCTTAAGCTTCTGTATTTGATCATTTTGGGCATAACTTTATAGTTTCCATTATGGTTAAACGCGATATCTTCATTTAAGGAAGTGCGGACTACCACCCCCTCAAAGTGATTTGATTCGTTAAATACCATATGTGGGACATATAAAGGATGGATATATGATATTATATATGATATTATACTGTAATTATAATATACCTTTATATCATTATAATTCCATTCTATAAAATACGAAATAGAAATGAAAGTAGCGTTCATGCGTACGTACGACTTACCTTCTCCAAGAACGGTGCATTTCATTTCATAACTCGAAATGATTATGTAATATTATAAATGCATGTATATACTAGATATATATGATATATACATAATGATTATAATTCTGGATATAATGGATACATGAACAACATGTAATTATAAAGTGTTTATTTTTGACTCAAGTACCAATGATTGTTAAAATGACCATTATTAACTTAAATAATTACATAGTGTTCATGACATGGCAATAAGTGATATAAAAGGAATAATGAACTTGAAAGAGGTTCTTAAACAATTATAAATTAACTCATGTTTATTATTCAGGAGATTAAATAATGACTGAGTCATGTCGGACCGGAGGTATGGGACTTCGTCTCAATCTCCTTTCACCGAGGCATATTTTGTTTTATACATAACCTTCTTTTATACGGTGTATAAACCCCTTTGACTTTTAAGTTTATCCAAAAGGAATATTTTTTTTATGAAGCATTTTACTAAATGAAAAAATAGAATGTTTTTGTCGTACGTATTCGGCGACAATGACTTCTCCGCCGCCGTGACTGTTATTTGAGTTTCGGCTTCCTCTACAAGCCATACCTTCTTTTTAAAAGAGAAATAAAAACCATGCTTTAATTTTCTTTTATTTTGGTATTGAAAATGGTTTTCATAATGTTTTTATATCAATGTGTTGTATTGATATCTTGTGATTGAAAGAGGAAATGTTATGTTTCCTTTATTCTTGTTTTATGTGATATGATTATGTTGAGGTTCATGGGAATTATTATGAAGACGGGTGGTTCTGTTATAAACTAAGGGTGGGTGAGCCCGATATAGCTCTCCAATGGATTGGGTAACGCAAAGGAGTGTAACGTTAAGGTTTCTCCGAAGAGATTTAGGGAATATACTGTGATGGGTATTCCAAATGTAACCAAGAGGGTTACTCCCTACGTAAGAATGTTATTAATGCCTCAAGTTACCGTTATGTCTTATGATTTCTATGATTTATTCATGATTTGATTAGGGAAGTTAAAGTGCTTATGTTTTATGGGTAAAGTATGAATTCATTCTTATGTATATATGTACCCATGATTACTTTCCATATTTTTATATCTCTTACTGAGATTTTTATGCTCATCCCAAGTTTTTATGAAATGTTTTTCACAGGTCAAGGGAAAGGTACATGATATGATGATAGTGTCAAGGAAGTGTCAAGAAAGAATCCATGTTTTATTTTAAATATGTTTCCATTGATGGGAAAGAATAATATTATCTTTATGTAACCACTTTGTTTATATGTGGAATATAATGCATGTTTTATGATCTAATTCTCTAAAAATCTAAACCTGAAAATATCCTCAATGTGTAATCTTGTAATAACTCATGATTAAGTAAGGTTTAAGGATGGGGCCTTATAATTATTTACTAGAAAATGATAAATTGGATAACAATGTCTTATTTCATTAAATTATCATATAAATGTTTTTTATATATTTATTGAGATTATTTGTTTCTTTTCATTCATATTAAAAGATTATTATTTTTCTGGTCATAGTTCCATGTTTTTTATTCATCAAGGAATTAATATTATGTACCAATATCATCAAGTTTATAGCTGGTGAGATTGAATAAAAAGAGATTTTATTGACTATATAATAATATTTTGTTATTATATATTTGTTATAAGTAATGAATATTAACAAATGGGATTATTCAACCTTTTCGTGTTTCATGGAGGAAATTTTAAAATATATCTATTTATTTTATCTTGGGATAACCGAAATAACTCGAGGTAATAATGTTATTTCAATTATTGTTTGTCCATTAACTAAATGTACACAATTAATTTCCATTTGAGACATATTGTCTTCATATCAAATTTTATATATGTCTTATAAACAAATAGTTAGGTTACATGGATTTCACCGCTCAATTTTATATATAATAGATCATGGGGTCAATTGAAATTTTTGGAAAGGATATAAAATGTAAATGAGTGATGAATTAAGTTTTTAAATGTCTTTTAATCAAAAATATGATGGATAATATGAGTAAAAAACTAAATTATTGGAAGATATGATTTGGGTTTTATCAATGGATTACTTGGGAAATTAGATTAAATATATTCAATTAGTACAGTTTTCTTATAATAATAGTTCTCAATGAAGTATATAGTTGGAAACAAGTTTTTTGATTATATAGAAAACAATTTCAAACTCATGAGCCAACAAGCATGTACCCGAGTGGTATAGGCTCCTGCATGGAATCCAAATGAATGAGGATCAATTATGGGTAGGGACGAATTATCGAGTACTATAGAAGTACTATAGCAGGGCACTATGGTAGTAGTGGAGCAGAGGAGGCACTGTGGCGGAAGACAAACTCTAGCTGTTATAATATCATCGATGTTAGTATACCATGTACTATAGTAGAGTGGGTATTGTAGTAATAGTATTCACTGAGGAGTCCTTTGGGCCACAAAATGGGATTTCAAGCCTTTTCATTAGGTCACATAGGATTAGGCCTTTGGGATATGTAATGGACCCATTTTACCTAGTATTATAGAGGTCATTGTATTAATAATAAATGAAGGCTTCAACCCCATCCCTTTAAAAAATGTCCAAATCATTATTTTTATATATTGTCAGTTAAAGGATGTTAATGGGAACAGAATTGGTAGAGTAAATGGTTGAGTAAGTCAAGATAATTCCTCATCATTTGTTGTAATTTTAGAGTAGAAAAAATTCATTTTGGATAATAAGAGAAATAAAATTTATTTTGTGGTGGGTGGTAATGTTTTTGTTCAAGTATCTGCATGGAAAAGTGTTAATTTGTTTGTAAAATTATGAAGTTATGTCACTGGTTCATTGGAGCATATGAAATCCAAGATAATGATGCATCAATTACATAATAATTGTCCATGAAACTATGTTTCTCCTAAGCACACAATCTTTTCCATATAATAATGATACAGAAATATATTTCATATTCATCTCATTATTTGAGACTTGGGGTAGTTCAGTCAGAAAATTACCAATATTATGAGGAAAAATGTGATCATATTTCTTTCCATATAGATAATATAATGAAGAATATTATAATTCTACAATTTATTGTTTTGTTAAAAATGATATGGTTAATGAATTAATATAGATGATTGAAATTGATAATAGGAGAATGTATTCCCACCCATTTAATAAGTGAATAAAATTTACAAACCATAATTATAAAAATGCTGGAATAATGTAAAAACCATGTATTTTTAGAGTAAATAATATTAATGTATTATTAATATACATTTTTAACATACTATAGAGGTATATTAATTATAATAATGTTATATAATTGTTTCGTCAAAATGTGAGAAGAATTATTTCTAACAATATTATACTTTCATTAACTATATGGTTTTATATAAAATCAAGATTTTGAAATTCTAGATTTCCAATTTGAAAAAACGAAAATTATTTTCTAAATAATCATGGATGAAAATTTTTAGGATTAATTTTTGATAATTTTTTCAAAATTTTTATTTTTCAATTAAAAGTTAAAAACACTTATTTTAAAAATGAAAAGATTAATTTATTTTAATGATTTTATAATGAAAATTTATATTATGGATTAGTTTTAAAATCATTTCATTCTATTTTAATTATTTTTATCTCACTATATTATTAAATGTATTTTATACATGAATTTAGTATAAAAACATTATATATATGAAAATACATATTTTAAGACGAGTTTCTAATTGTATATTTATGGATTAAATTTAAACAAATTTACAACGCTTTTATATAATGAATTTTGGAAATTCTAATTAGTTACCTATATATATATTGGTCACTATTTTGGAAAATATGAAAAGTAACCTTAGTTATTTATCATTTCATTGTAATGTTAAAATATGGTAATTATAGATAAAAATTTGTTGACAAGGACTCAAAAATTGCCCTTAATGATCCCATAATTTTATTTTTTGAGTCCACAATTTTAAAAATTATCCATGAATTGGTTATATAGAAAATAATTTTCCATTTTTATTTGAATAAAACATTTATAATATTTTTTTATATAAAATTCAACAATATCACACTCCTATTTTTAATAACTATAGTATTTTCAACTCATTTATAAATGGATGTTATTTTAGTTTAAAATTATTTTTTTATGAATAATAAATTATTTATATTAATAATGATAATTGAATTTTAATTTTAATAGGATAAATTATAACATTAAAGTCATATAAAATGCAGACATATTTTCATTAAGTTTATGTAAAAATGAATAAATTGAAATTAAAAAAACAACTGAAATATAATTTTAAATAAATATTGTGATTCATTAATTTTATATAAAAAAATTTTTAGGTATATATTAATTTATTATATTATTAGTCAATATTTTTATTAAAGTTATAAATTTAAATATATAAGAATTATTCAAAATTTAACATTATTGATATTTTATGAAATTAATAATTAATAAAATTATATAAAATTAATGAAAAAAATATATATCTATATTAATGGGATATAGTTTATTCCATCAACCATGATCCATTTATACATAGATTTTCGTTATATAGTATAAATAATAACACTCATAGTTTAGAACATTTTAATATTAGTAAAATACTAAAAATTATTAATGAATGGTTAAAACAAAAATATATGGTTTAAAAATAGTTAGAACATAAATATTTATTACATTATTTGTGGAAATCAATCCATAAAGAAAATTATTTTATAAAATTTTGTATTTAGATCTTTATAATTGATAATTATTTTATTTCAATTTCACATTTTCTGAAATTCCATGACTGACCCTCCCCACTCTTATAAAATAGAATATCCCCTTTCTTATAAATTAAAATTAAATAAAAAATTTTATGATTAAACCCCTTCCTAAATAACTTCCTTAATTATCTCCCCATATTATATTTGACTTGTATTAGTCATAATTTGAACAGTAGAGTGATTATGGAAATAATCATTTGTTATTTCTCAAATAGGACTTATAATTTTTCACCACCTGATGGTATTTTATTTCTTCATCAACCTATAAGAAACCTTCCTTAAAAATATTATATATGAAAAAAAGAATACTTTTTATAATTATTTGTCATTATGTTAATTTTGATCATATATATATATATTCTATTCCAACACATGGAAAACAAGACTATCATTCTTGGGTATCGCATACTACCTCCTCACAAACAATTGTAATTTATTTTTCATTAGATACATCAGGGATTTTTTTAATGAATTAAATAATTTATATATGATATTAATCACATATATATATTAATATAATTTAAAATATATCATTATAATTAATATCATTCCATTCAATGGAATATTATATAATCATTCCCGCATACGTGTGGACTTCCACACCCCCAAAGCAAGGTAACTCCTTTTACATCACCACGTCAAATAGATGGTATCTATATGCATAACTAATGAAATAATGGGAAATTTATTATATCATTATAATTATATAATTTTTAAATGGAACTACCTAATTTTAATAAAGTTGATTGAGGCATGGTATCAATAAATATACATATGTATTGTATAATGCATATATGATTATAACATTGTTCATTTTTCATAACCATTATTCCTGTTTAGTTTTGGAAGTGTAAATAATAAATGAAATGTATTAATATAACATGATTATTATATTGTATATAAACTAATAAAAGAATCATTAAATTAGTTTACAAACATTCTAATCTTTTCCCATATGAAATGAATATCGTCATAACATCCACCATAAATTAAAATTTTTAAATTATAAAATATGGCTTAGTAATAAATAAAATAAAATGTATAATAAAATTTAAAATATGTTATATGAAATTAAATAATTAATATTATTTTATTAATTTTCTAGATAAATAATTTACATATTGAATCCCACCCATGGTAAAAGACAATTTTTACAAATCCTTTTTTAATGATTCCCTTTAAAACACAATTTTTCAACAACAAAATATTTATATATTTATTTTATCAATGTTTCTATATCAATATAAGTAAATAATAAATAAAAATATATTATTATTTTGATTTTATATCAAATTATTTCAAAAGTAATATTTTATATAATTTTTTATAATACATGAAAAATAGGAAAAATAGAATATTTTATTTTTAATATATTGGATTACAAAGAGATTTTCCACTACCATAACTATTATTTGAGTCTTTTATTCGATTACGAGAGATCAAGTTCTATTAATATAAAAAAATTACTTCCATTTGATTTGGTGATTTTCGAAATTTTTTTTTTGAAATTATTATAGATATAAATAATTTGAAAATTATTTTCTTATGGGTGATGAGAAATTTTTTTTGATGCAATATTATTTATATTCTACAATGGCTATTGGGTTTTTTTATGAGGAATTTATTTCAAATTATAAAATAATGGTGGGTGAGCCTTTTATAGATCTCTAATGCATTCTGTAGTGGGGAAAAGTTATCCAATTATGTTTCTCATAAGATATCATGGGAATATACTGTTATAGTTTTTTCATATATAACTATGATGGTTATTTCAGGTGTAACATAACAGTTTCTAAAATTATAACAGTGATAGTAATTCGATTTGTATGTAAGAGTGGAATAGAAATTATTTCTCAATTAAACTATATGATTGATCAATTTCTTTAAGTGTTTTTATTAAGATCCAATTATTTCACAAGGAAATGAAATAATATGATAATTTGTATGGTTGAAAATTATATAATTTTGAAAAAAAAATTTTATGAGTTATTCAGGATTTTAAAGAATCTATGAAATTTTTTTTTCATTAATATTTCTTATAATATGTTTTATGAAAATAATTGGAAAAATAATCTGATTTTTCGGGAAAAATGGTTATTTTGTGATCATGTTATATTATGAGAATGTGTATATTTAATAAGTACTTAGGGACTATGTGTTTTTTCATTCGATTTATGTCCCATATTGATATTTTTATGCTCATTAAATGTTTATAAATTTTTTCACCGTGCGTACGGATGGGTATGGGAAAGGTAGAATAAATGTTGAGTGTCATGATTATTTTTTTACATTACAAGTTATATGTTTTCATATAAATTTATACTGAGTATATCTATCCTCTTTGTAATATATGGGTTTATTATGTTTGATATAACATTAAAATGAATAAAACTATAAAACAAGTGTTTATTGGGAACAAACTAATATTTAATATAATCTAATGACACTATATTATGTAATATTAATGACCATGTCCTTATATTTTTTATATTTCACAGTACATTATTTTCATGGAATGTATTTACATATTTAGTGGACTTCATATTAGTGATATAAAAATAAAATTAGGGATTATGAACCATATCACCATTCATCTATAATTTCAACGATCATATAAAATAAATTTATTATAAATCAGAAAATATATTTAATAGTAATAGACATTTAATATAAATCTTTATAACGAAAATTAGAAACAAAATAGAATTGAACATTGTCCTTACAGATTTTGACCCCCATAGATACTTGTTCTTACTACATTTAAAAATATCATTATTTTTTAATAAATTTTTTATAAGAAAACATGGGATAATATTAAAAAAATGTGGCAATGTGGTAGAAAAATTTAATTATATAATGGATATTAAGATTAAAACTCTTATAAAAATAATGAGTGTACTATAATATTAAAAAAGATGAAATTATGATCTTCATGACAGAATAGTAAATTCAATAAAATATATTTGTAAAATAATCTATCGTATAACCTCTATAACGATAGGTTGTAGTTCAAAATATCCCTTGATACATGGTTATTACATTATCCACAATGTCACTTTTGATTTATTTTTTTGATAGAAACAAAAAAAATCATTTTGTATCTAAATATGTGTATAATAATTTAATTATAGATTAACCAATTATCAATGTACTACGTTTCAACCATTTTTTTAATTAAAATAACATGATATAGTGTGGATGGGAATACATCATTAGGTCCCTATGTATTCTAATCATATAAAGTCAATGCATTCAATGATTAATTAAAAAAAATATTGAGAGGATCATAATGTTTTTAATTTTTAATGAGATATTCATGAATATAAATATCTATGAAAACATGGTATTAATCCCCAATCTTCAAAAAATTAGTCTCATCCACCCTCTTCATCTCTATATTGTTCTTCTGTGATTTATTTACTAAAATCATCATGTATATTAATTATGGAAGATAAATCTTAAGTTTAAAAATAAGATAGAATAAAATTTCATTTAATTTAAATAATATTATAATTAATTGAGTTCCAAATATATTTACATTACTAATTTTTTTCAGTACGATATTATTAGTATTCATGCAAAACAAATGAAACAATTAGTAAAAATTGTTCATTGTTCTTCTTCAATTATCTGTCCACCCTCCTCCACATTTTTAAAGATCAAATATTAATCATTGTTTTGTTTGACAACTAATAATTTAGGAATCCTTTTGATCACCATTTTTTAGGTAATTTAGTGAATTTTTGAAACATAAGTATTCGTCTTTATCATTTAAATTATCTAGAAAATTTTTTCTTCAATTTAAATATCTTATATACATGATCATAAGTTCATTATTTTATTATTTTTGGCATTAGGGTAACTGAAATCTGTAGTTGTTTCTCAGGCTCTCATCTCATCTAAAAGGGTACACATGGTTTAATTATTCTATTTATTCCTCGTTCTATGATCTATTATGACTATCCTCTATTAAAATTTTATTGGAAATAAATGGTGTTATTTTTTTTTGTGAAATATGTTTAACATCATATAAAATTTTATAGGACTGCTATTTTAATATTGGATATATAGTTTTATATTACATTTTAATCATATAGTATTTTTCATAAAAAATAACTTAAAAAATATGTGAAATAAACAAGGAAATTAATTATAAATCTATAAAATTACTATGAGGATTAAGTAAATGTAAAATATTCTCGATAACTATTCCAAATTTTATATGAGAAATAACATTCCATGTAGGACTTATATAAAATAGAAATATAAAATCACTATAAATTAAATATAGATTATTACTACAATCTTGTATTTGTGGGTTGAAAAGCAATGTATCTTTAATATTTTTAATTATTATAATTTATGTTCATTTATATGTATTGAAAAAATAAAAAATGGATAAGTTATTTATATAAAAAACAATTAAATTATAAAGACAAATCATATTAATTAAGATGAATTTTGTATAACTAATTGTGTATGACAACGAGTTATGTTCCATCATAGTTATACTTTTATTGTATGTAGGGTTTATTATACCAATGTATTTTTTCTCAAAAAATAATAAAATAGTTAATTATATAGATATTAGAATTAATAGAATTATATTTCATATTCACAAAGACATATATTTTGTAAACAAAATATGCATACACACCCAATTCAATCAAATAAAAATGGTGTACTAGTATAATGTAATCCCTTATATCAACCATCGCTCAGTCATAATATTGATCAATAATATAATGAAAACATACAATTTAACTATAAATTACATGGCCTAAATAAAAAACAATATATCTAAAATCACTATTTACAAAATTATATAATTTTAAACATAAAAATGGTTGAATTGATGTTTAGTCATTCAAAAAACAAAAATGGTATTATGACTTCTTGAGTTCAATTTTTATCATAGTTTATTAAAGAAAAAAATATTTTCATCGAATTTTTTTTATAATTAATGATTATTGGAAATATTATGAAAAATAAAACCTATAAACAAATAGATTGTCCTAATTAGGATAAAATAATTGGATTACAACTTTGTTGGAATAATATCCAAAATATAACAGTGTCATAGATTTTACCAAAATAAATTAAATCAATGTATATCTAAAATAGTCCATTTTTATGGACCATTTTATTATTGGGTTATTTTTGTTCCATTATTGGATAAAAGTACTCAAAAATTATTCTCTATATAGTGTGATCATTACATTGGTTCCTTATATAATTTGGTGATTCGTGAAATGGCATTTGATACTATTTGATATTCTCTTCCAACCTAGTCTACACCTCCACTATTTCGATATCTATTTCATGTGAATCAAAACTAGACTATAATCTATAATATATTTTTTATTATAATAATATCTATGGGACCACCTATTAATTCATTTTAATCAAAAATAAAAAAATAGGCTAGTAATTAAGATGTTTTCCCTTTCATCAATTGGTTTTTTGTGTTCTCAACATGAAAATACTTATTCATAATTTTAATAAAATATAATATTTTATCTCGTTGATCTAGATTCTAGTTAATATCATTCATTTTCTTCTATAATTTCTAGGAAGTTATAAAAAAGAAATATATTTATGACATGTTTTAGAGTCCATTGAATTTAATCAATATTATATTATATTATTTAGAATATGTAATTATGATTTTCCTTTAGTATAATATAGTATCCATTTTATTATTATAGATTAGGTGATATAATATATCGTGGTTCTAATACCATCAATATTAATGGAAATAAAATTAATAACATTAAATAAATTATAGGGTCTTAAAACATGCGCCTTTATTGACCACTCAAATACACACAATCATATTTTTTCATGTTACATATTTTTATATAAATTTAGTATACATGATATATGGGAAAGTATAATAGGGGATAATTGAAAAGGAACATAAAATAAATGAAATTTCAAAATTGATCTTAAATCCATGTCTAAGGCCTAATGTTGATCAACCATCATTATTTTATCATTGTTACCAGTTTCATTTGTTTATGATTCCTCTTTTATTGGTTGGTAATATCATACTGTAGACAAAATCTCACTATTTCATTATAACTATCTCGAAAATAATATATATTTTTCACTATTCCTTGCAACATTTATATTAAAGTTAAATATATATTTAAAATTATTTATTGAAGTGTATAAAATTTTACATTTTATATCTCTAGTAAAATATCATCACTATAATTATATGTATATTTCAAATAGAGATAACCACACATTGAATCCTATCATATATTTACATAATCGTGTAAAATTTAGTCCATAAACACCATATAACTAATTATATATTAATAAACATTATCATGGAATTAGTGAATTTTTTATAGTAAAATATTGAAACATAATATATTTGTAGAAAACTAGTGAGAAAATCTCCACCACAAGTAGAACAAGAAAATTTCATATGATAGTTTTTAATAATCTTATTTTTTATTTTTTGATAATAAGATCACAAAAATTATTTTATGTTATTATATATAATAATTTTTGATAAGACCCATTTCATAATCATGGAAAACATAAGCCATGATAAAATACTTCTAGGACTATTTTTAATATTATTTTAGCTATAAATATCATTTAAATATAAATTTTAACTTCAGTTTTTATAGAATTAATGGTAGAATTTATAAAAAATAGGAAAAAAATATTCATCCTCATTTTAATTGAAATATTATTACTATAACCATGATTATTTATATAGATTAACATACATTTCATACATAGACATTACATTTTATTGTATCTATATTTATTAATTTCTATAAAAACACCCATGAGGACCCTAAAGGGATACTATATTTTCAAACTACAAAAAAAAATTATAGGGTTCCTTGTAAGAACCTGGTTCTTATTTTTGAGGTACGGGCTTCTTCTTTTTCCTTTTCCTTAAGTGTTTTTGAGAAAATATGGAAAATGGGAAAAGATGCTAAATTTCGAAACTACTCGTCGTGTACTTTGTCCACACGTCGTTTACTTTTGGTCGTGTTGGGACGAGTACACGGGGCTAATAGCCTTGTCGGTGACGAGGGGTGTAGGAACTGACTGCACGCTGTGTAGTGGTACCTTACATGCCGTGTAGTCAGTCGGCAGGCTTGAATAGTAAGGTGGTGGAGTCACCGCCAGCTGGGCGATAGTACACGCCATGTACTCAAGAGTACATGTCGTGTACTCCAGTCGACGGATGAACAGTGTGGCGGTGCCGCTAAATGAATAGTTAAATGAAAGAATTACACGCCGTGTACTTAGAAGTACACACCATGTACTTTTTTCGGCTTAATACAGGCAGTAGCCTCCTCATTTTGAAGAGGAGGCATTTGAATCATTTTGGAGTCAAGGAGGACGGACGAACCTTTGAAGATCTGTCGGGTGTTCATCTGGAATCTGATTCGGCTTCAGACGATCTCGTTGGAACCGCACGGGTAATCACGTCCTCCTCCATAACCCATTATTAAAAATTCTTCTCCTAATGTAAGTTATTTACGTTTCAATGGGTTTTAATTTTCATCAGATCTACACCGTTCTTGGGCGTTTCTGTAGTCGGTGTTCGGGTATAACGTTCTTTGACGTTTATAGTAGGTGGCTTTGTGTTAGTTCCTATCTGTCCTGCGTTTTTGTGCATTTTTGTACCACAAATCCATGTTGGGGTGTAGTGTGGCTGAGGTCATTGATATATTAATGCCTAGATTTTCATAGGTGATAAAATTGTGATAATCAAATGCTGGTTGGGATCGTTGCTTGGATATGAAACCACCCCAGGGGTGTGTTTCACTGTTTAGTCGTTTGGCAAGGATACCCGAGGGTATGCCTTAAATGTAGTAATTGTAGAATTTCCTTGAGAGGAATTGCTTGTTTACTACATTTTGATATGTTGGGCATGGCCCAATTACCTGTTTAGCCTGAGGGCGTTGTTGTGATTAGCCTGTGGGCACTGCACTACTTAGCCTGTGGGCTGTAGATATTTTCGGCCTAAGGGAAAATTCTTCCATGCCTTTGGGCTGCTAATTCTGTGCCTATGGGAGACACTACCTATGCCTGAGGGAAAAACTATGTTATCCCTTAGGGTAGATTCTTGTGTTGGATACTCGTTACTCGAGGGTAAAAGTTTACGTGTCTTTGGACACTAATTGTATACTAGAAATGCACTATGGTGATTTCTTATATTAAATGGTTTAAATGAATATTAAAAATGGAAATATAACTGGTATTTAGTTACTTTTGAGTACTGCCTACTTTATTTCTTTTTACCACTGTACACTATTGTTTCATGTTAGAACACAGTTGGGCACGAGACTATGGTGGGTGCCTACGGAGATATATTTCTCACACCCTGTTTGGGTCACGCTTTTCGGCCCAAAAAGATTACGTTGCAGCAGGTGTAGATAGGGGCAATAGTACCTATAAAGGTACATGAATGTTGCTGAGGAGTAGGATGGCATGGGACCGAGCCTAGGCTCGCGATGCCGCTACCAGCTATTTTTCTTGTTTTATTGTACTCTGTATTTTTTTGTACTGTATTGATGTATAACATGTTCTAGCTGTTTTCATAGAACTTGAAACATGTAGCATCATCATTTATATACTGTTGGTTATATCCACTACTGTTGTTATTTCACTTGTGTATGGTTTACTTCTTTCGCTGTCGTTGTATGTTTGTTTTGGTATTCTGTTGTGCTACACTTTGACAAATGAGGGCATAGTTTCCCCACTATCTGACCTGGGCCCTCACTACTAGTCGGAAGCCTATGGAATTTGGGGTAATTTGCTTGAGGTCAAGTGGAGAACCGGGTTCGGGGCACCCGTTGTGTGGCACCCGGATCCGGGACATTACAAAGTGGTATCATAAGGGTATTCCTTTTCATTGAATTACTATTTGGAACTGTAGTCAGGGATAGGACGGAACAGTAGTTGGTAATAAGCTATGCCCGGGAGTATCTAACCCTTGTACAGGTAAAATCGAGTCTACCTCGTATTTTGCATTCTTTGGATTTTGAAATTTTACGGTTGATATGTTTTCACCGTTGGGTGACGCACGTGGATTTTGCTGTTTATATTTTATTTGTGGGTTCTATTTAGTGGCAACCCGATGAGACGAGGGTATGTAATCTCATTCATCATATAGACACATGCTAGATATCACATGCCATGCATAGTTTCAATGAAATGTAGGTGCATTAGATTTTGCATGTTGTTGTGATAGTTGTTGTGATAGAAAAGCATGTTGTTGTGATAGCTACTTGATAAATACATGCCTTGCGATATGGTGTTTTTGTTGAGACTATTTATAGAATGGACTCGAAACTTTGGTTTTTGGGGAGTATGGGCCCCCATTGACCGGAACTTGGTGGATCATTGACTGTTTGTTGGTTATAACACATATAAGATGTCAAACTTTGATTCGTGGGGAGTATGGGCCCCCACGGGTCGGGATTTGACACTTAGGTGTTTTTTTCAGTATTTTTTGGGTTCCGGGGATGTTTCTGAGGCATACTGTCTATAAACCCAGTTTACACGCCATGTAGTACTTTATACACACCGTGTATGTTCTTCTATTCGGGAAGAAAAATGAACTTTTTCAGTACACGCCGTGTACCCGGAGTACACGTCGTGTAGTCTCTTCCCGTGTCACAAACCATGTTGGCGGCGACACGTGGTAGGTAAGGGATTGGGTAAAACACGCCATGTAGTTTTTTGCATGTCGTGTAGTGTTGTCCCGAAGTCCGACCGTGTAACTATCAACACGGGTCAGTGAACTCCTTCACAGAACACACTGTGTCATTGATGCACACGCCGTGTAGTGTGAACTGGGGACTCGGCCGTGTAACTAAGAAAATAGTCCAGTTTCACCTCCCTTTAAAAATTCCATGTACCTGTGGGACATGCCGTGTAGTCTTGTCCGAGGACAGACCGTGTGGAGTTAGCTGTTTGGCTGGGAAACAGGGTGTTGTCCACGCCGTATACGGGTGTAACACGCCGTGTAGTGTCAAGACAAGTATTCGGCCGTGTCACATACGACATAGGCATTTGGAAAAATAACACCGTACATGTTGTGTAGATATTATACATGTCGTGTAGTTTTGTTGAATGGAAGTCGTGTGGCTTAGCCGTGTAGAAGGACTCGGGCAGGGGAAGGGAAGTCAAGTACACTCCGTGTAGTCAGTGTACACACCGTGTATTCTTGTTTTTCAAATTTTGAATGCCTTATTCATCTTGTTTCCTTTGTGGTTCATTTGCATTTCAGTCATAATAATTTTGAATTTGAGGAGTGCTTTTGACCTTGTACTGCCATGCCACCAAGACGACCACGAGTTGTTTACCAAGAGAGCGGAAATAATTATACTCCGGAGATGGTGGGCCATGGGCTACTAGTGGATCCTCCAGCAGAGCCAGATGCGGCACAAGCTGTTATACCATACATATGTGTGATGGCGCAGTTCCATGAAGGTTTTATGCAGTTTATACGGTCCTTTCAGGGAGCACCTCATGCTGCTACATCTATGGTCGAGATGAAACATATCTTCCAGCCACAGCATCCGCCTACATTTTTAAGGGATTACGGACCGAATGATGCGTATTCTTGGCTAGGATCGATGCAGACTTTTTTGAGCATCTCGAGACGCCTCCAGGGCTAAGGGTCAATCTTGTGACTTACATGCTGTGTGATTCCGCCAAGAGGTTGTGGGATGTTACCACCCAGTCCGAGCTTCACAAGGACATGGCGTGGGAATATATTCAGGTAGTCTTCTATGACTTCTTCTTTCTTGAGACGATGAGGGTAGATAGAGATTGAGAGTTCATGAATCTATAGCAGGGCGCTATGTAAGTATTGGAGAATTCTATCCATTTTACGGAGCTTCAGCGCATTGCATTCGTGCTGGTGGGTGATGAGACACAGAGATCCATATGTTTTGAGGATGGTCTTCGGTATGACATTCGAGTGCTGGTGAATGTTTTTAGGTTGCCTACTATACATGCCATCATGAACCAGTTGATGATCCCATAGAGAAACCTTTGTGAATCTAGTGGTGTGGGCCAGGGCGGTTCAGCACCAGTTACTGGTACTATTTTTTCTGGAAAGAGGAAGAGATAGATAGACTTCTCTCAGGATAGCAGTACCAGTAGGAAGAATGATTCAGGTGGCTAGGTTATGTGCTACTAGTGTGGAAGAGAGGGGCACAAGAGAAAGTAGTGTCCACGAGACCCAGTGGAGTGCCGATTTTGTGGCATGATTGGTCATCTACAGCGCTTTTTTAGGGCATTTCCACCAGGGGCTAGTGGGAGGGGTTCTGTGCAGACTCTGTGTGCGGGAGTAGGACCAGTGGATTCTTACCAGTCTGGGAACTGGAATTCATCAGGGCGTGTAGCCAGAGATGGTGGTCATGGTCATGGTATCCAGACACCAGGATCACAGAGGCAGTAGGGCGGGACTTCTCAGGGTAGCCAGGCTGTGTCGTAGGGCTGCGACACTGGGTAGGCATATGCAGTGCAAGAGACCCAGCAGGAGCAGGATCCCAGAACATCTATAGTCAGAGGTACTATTATATTAGCTTCTTTCCTATCATTAGTTATTTTTTTATGGGTGCTACACATAGTTTCATTTCTGTACCCATTGTGGAGATCCTTGGGCTCTGTGTTTCTACTTCTTCGGATATCATGATGCTAGACACTCCGTTGGGGACTAGGACGACTGGTGTGCGTCAGTGTAAGGAGTTCCCCCTTGAGGTTGGTGGGTGTCACTTCCTTTGGGACCTCTATGTCTTAGAGATGACGAGCTATAACTTTATTCTCGTAATGGACTAGTTGGTTCCCTTTCGAGCCTTTGTAGACTGCTATCGTCGCAGGGTGCATTTCATGTCACCAGATGGCGGAGAGTTTCTATACAAGGGAGAATGGGATGTTCAGGCATGTCGAGCTAGACCAGAGCATCATGGGATAGGTGGAGTCATAGCCTAGATTGTGAGCTTATATCTGGATGACCAAGGGACTTGTCAGACATATTTCCCTCCAATTGTCGATCGTTTCAAGGATTTCTTCCCGGATGACTTTTCAGGTCTACCTCCGGTCTTTGAGGTGGATTTATCTATCAATCTTGTCCCAGGAGTAGCACTCGTATCCATTCCTCTTTATAGGATGGTCACGCCTGAGTTGCAGGAGCTCAAGAGGAAGTTAGAGGAGTTACAGGCGAAGGGTTTTATCTGACCCAGTACTTCTCCTTGGGGTTCTCTAGTCCTTTTTGTGAAGAAGGAGGATGGTAACCTTAGGATTTTCTTGGATTATCGGATGATGAACCAGTTGATAGTTAAGAATCGATATCCCTTACTGAATATAGATGATCTATTTGATCAGTTTTATGGAGAAAGTGTGTTCTCGAAGACTGACTTGAGATCTGGATATCATCATCTGCACGTTAGACCATCAGATATACCTCTCATAGCTTTTAGGAGTCGGTATGGTCGATATGAGTTTACGGTTATGTTGTTCAGACAGATGAACGCACCCGCAGTTTTCATGGCTCTAATGAATCATGTGTTCCATCCGTATCTTGATTATTTTGTGGTTGTATTCATGGAATACATATTGGTGTTCTCTCACACATGACATGACCATTCCACCCATCATGAGATCGTATTGAGTACATTGAGAGAGCATCGACTATATGCTAAGCTCTCAAAGAGCCAATTTTGGATGGACCAGATTCACTTCCTAGGTCACATTATCTCAGAGGCAGGAGTTGAAGTAGACCTAGAGAAGGTGAGAGCCGTAGTTTCCTGGGGGAATCCTAAGAATGTGTTTGAGATACAGAGTTTCTAAGGGTTGGCTGGTTACTACAGACGCTTCATACAGGACTTCTCCAACTTAGCAGCACCGTTGACAGGTCCGACTAAGAATGGTGTGAATTTCGTTTGGTCAGAAGATTGCAATACAGCTTTTCAGGACCTGAAGGGAAGGTTGACATCAGCACCGGTACTGATACTCCAAGAGCAGGGGAAGAGCTATATAGTTTACTGTGATGCATCAGGGATTGGGCTGGGATCCGTTTTGATGCAGGGGGACTGAGTTATCGCGTACGTGTCACGACCCGTCCTCGTGGCCCGTACCGTGACTACCCCAAGCCCGCCTTCCATAGGCCAGGGGCTTGTGACTAGCACCAAGGCGTAAATCCCGGTAAAAAGGGAAGGAATTGCCTTTGTAAAGTAAACAAGCACCACAAAGTAAGCAAGAGGAAAGATAAACACTAAGTAAAAACAGAGTACAACTGAAAGTGCGGAAAAGTAAATGGGCCAGTATACAAACCCAAACTGAAAGTAAAGTACAACATGAAAGGGAAAACAGCAACTGTAAAGTAAAAGCCGCTACACCGAGCTGTCCATTGGAAATACCACCTGAAGGGTGGGTACAAATATCTCCACTACTCCTTGGGTACCACCGTCCGCTTCATTCACGTCCCACCCAGTGGTCCACCTCCAGGTATTGTCCTGCGCTGTGAGCTTCAACCATGATCAACGTTGTCCGTCGTCTGCAACCAACACAACGTAGCGCGGGCATAGCCCGTGAAGGGGTGAGGATAAGCTACTCAGTAGGGACCCTGAGACCCCCGAAGGTCTCCCAAAATCCACAAAGGATAAACCACAAAATAAAGATACAATCACGAAGTAACAACCAACACTGCTTAGGTATATGCCCATAAAAATACCTAAGTCATCAATTCCAATACGATCTAACCTCCGAGCCCAAGTACAACTCAGTCCACACAGGAAATTATACGTATTCCACATAGGAAAGAAAAACGTAATCCACAAATGATAGCACAACACAATCCACATAGGATGGTAAACAGGATTCAGCTCACACTGGTATACTTCTTCAAAAGACGATAGAGATGATCAGATGTAGCCACTGATTCATCTAAGCCGTCAGACCCACAAAGGATCGGTAGGTACTAACCCCCGCAATGACCTACACAGGTTCGTTCCGGAAGTTTAACCCAACGCTATTGGGAAACTCTTTTTCTATCAAGTACAGTGGTTATGCTGCTACAACCAAGCGCTACACATATCAGGTACTGTGGGCCTGCTGCTACAACCAAGCGCTCCTCTATCGTGGGTCTGCCGCTACAACCAAGCGCTCCCCTGTGCCACTACAACCAAGCGCACCTCTATCATGGGTCTGCCACTACAACTAAGCTCTCCCATGTGCCGCTACAACCAAGCGCACCTCTGTCGTGGGTCTGCCGCTACAACCAAGCGCTCCACTGTGCCGCTACAACCAAGCGCACCTCTGTCGTGGGTCTGCAGCCGTCAAGTCTCAACCGGCTCTAGGGTTTCTGTACATAGTATGCTCATTCCTGGAGGGTCCACCCCACAAGCTAAGAGGTCGATGCATCAACTGACATGTAGTCCGGAGTTGATGTATCCCAAGATGTACCGTAGTGATCTCTGCCGAAAACACGGAGGATTCCCGCACTGTTTCCGTCATCGTCGCAGTCGAATCCACCGAGGATCACTGTACAGTCATCGTCGTCGAAGTCACAGAAGCAGTCGTAGCTAGATCTAGGGTTCTCTCACACAACAAGCTCGTTCGGGAGGGTCCGCTCCATGATCCTAGAGGATGATATATCAACTGTCACAAAGTATAGAGTTGATGTATCTCAAAGTTCCGTATCTTCAACAGGAACTCAACGCAATAGACGGCGCGTCAATCGGACGCCCGGTCTGAGAATTATTGGCTTTTTCGTCCTAGGGGACATGTTGGTTTTTAAAGAAAAACCAACCCGACCATACTCCTCCTGCGTCCAAACCTCGGGCAGAGAATGCCAAAATATCCGTCTCACTAAGAGGAACTCAACAAAGCTGACGGCACGTCAATCGGACGTCCGTAGCTCAAGATATGAGCGTTTCCGCTCCGAGGGCCCGATTGGTTTTCTGTACGAACCAACCCAGCCGAACTCAAAGTATTCCGAAACCTTGAATGTGAAATACCAAAATACCCGTCTCGATCCAAGGATCTGATCGCCGCAGACGGCGCGTCGTTTGGAGGTCCGTAGCCCGAGTTATGGGCATTTGAACCTAAACAGTTCGGTAATGGGAGTTTCGGGCCCGGGCCGACCCGGCCCGAGACCCCCCCGGCTGGCCTGAACAGGGTCGACCCACCCCGGACAGGGTCGGCCCGGCCTGGCCCGGCGCGGCCAGGCCTGGCGGACCGGCCAGGTGCGCCGGTCCGGCTCAAGGGAGCGTGCTGGGCGCGCTGCATGCTCGGCCTTCGGCCGAGCTGATTGAGAAACGGGGGGCGCCTACCCCCCTTTTGTGAAACTGCGGCCCCCCTCATTATGGGGGGCCGTTTTTAAGCTGGTCGGGGGAATTTAATTCCCCTGTCTTTCCCACTTCTGGCCGGCCCGACCTGGCCGTCCGGTTCCTTCTCAACGGGACCGGCAAAGGCCGGTCCCCTTCCGGCATCCGACACCGGCGGCCCGGCTGGGCGCCGGTCAACTTCTACCGCCGCGGCCCCGAACCGGCCGCGGCCTTTTCCATCTGGCGCGGTGCGACGGCACCGCGCCCCTCCGCCGCGGCCCCGCTCCGGCCGCGGCGTCCTCGGTTTCCATCGACGCGGTGCGACAGCATCACGTCCTTGAAATTTCTTTCCAAGACGCGGCGCGACGGTGCCGCGCGTATCATCCGCAATATACCACGTGGTGTGACGACACCACATTTTCTCGTACCAACCTCAAGAAACCATCACGAAACAAAGGAGGAGGTTTGGCTGTGTTTGTGCGGTCCAACCCCCTCGTGTTATTCAATAACAAAAAGGGTTTTAATCCATGATCATCACCAAGTTGGTATTCACGAACAATTAAATAAATAAAACCCCTACCTCGGTTTCAAGAGCGGAGAATGCCAACAAGCCTCGGAAGACAAGCGTCGCGGAGGTCGGGCGTCGCGGTAATCGTACGTCGATTCCATTGACGTCGAGGTGCGTCCGAAGAGGTACGTTGCTGGTGAAGCTTCGTAAGCCGACGAATAAAGTCCGAGGAGGAAGAGGCGTCTCCTTTCGTTGACACGGGTAGAAGATTGAAAGAAGCTGCATCGTCGATCTTCAGAAACACACCGACTGCGAAGGAGAGAAGAGACGACACGTCTTTCTCTTCTTATGGTGATGGCGTTCTTCGTCGGAGCCTAAGTGTTCTTCGTGTTCTTCGTCGTGGTTGATGAAGATGAAGAATGATTCCCAAATTATCTCAAGGTGGCAAGAGAAAACTAACCAAAATAAAATAATCTTAAGCCTTATTTTATTTACACAACTTCATCTCTTTGAATTTCAAAAGTTTGAAAAACAATAACTCATCTCAATTAAAACTCAAGTTGTCAAAATTATATTGAGTGGAGTTATTGGGAGTTAAAAGGGGAGTTGAGGGGTTAGGGTTCATGTGGGCCCCACCACACTTAATCCTCTCAAGGGAGGTTAAGTGGATGTGGGTCCCACCTCTAACTCCTCTTGGGAGGATATAACCAACATGGATAAAAATAAATTGTGTTTCCACAATTTATTTAACTTCATTTTATTTCCCCCAAAACTAACTCTCAACCCGCATAAAGCGCAACCTCGGAAAAGGTCTCCTTAAGCGAATATCGACACTGCGAGTTTATCGGTGCCCTCAGAATTCGATTCCGGGCACCGGTTCAAATGCTAGAAATTCCCGCTCATTCGTTCACTGAACATACCCGAGCCAATCTTCGGAAATTGATTCCGGGCACACCGGTCCTCGGAATCAGGTGCCGTTAGAAACCGCTCTCTTGTAAAATTACAAAGAAAATTAAGAAAAAATTTCCCTTGAATTTTATGGGTCTTTAAATTACTCCCACCTCAGGGATTTACGTCCCCGTAAAGATACATCAAAACTGGGGAAACAATGGCGGTACTGAGCACGCATATGACCCTCCCTCTCCCAAGTGCTCTGCTGGAGGTTCCCGTGCTGCCATCTGATGAGCACTAGAGGAATCGATCGTCCATGTAGGACACACTCCTGTCGATCCTCGATCTCCACTGGGACCTCTGCAAAAGTCACCCCATGGTCAAAGTTGTGCGTCGGGTCGTGCACGTATCTCCTCAGCTGAGATACGTGGAAGACGTCGTGCTCCCGAAGCAACTGAGGTGGTAGAGCCAAGCGATAAGCCACCTCGCCAATCCTGCTGAGGACCTGGAAGGGTCCGATGAAGCGTGGAGACAACTTGCTGCCTCAGTCAAATCTCTGTAATCCACGTCGAGGTGAGACACACAAGAAGACGTGGTCGCCATCCTCGAACTCTAGTGGCCTCCGCCTCCTGTCAGCGTATGACTTCTGCCGGCTCTGAGCTGTCCTCATCCGCCCCTGGATGACCTGGACCTTCTCTGTCGTGGCCTGGACCATCTCCGGTCCCACAAGAGCTGCTAAGATTTCTTCATTGTCGATAAGAGAAATCTGGTCTCATCCCCTAGATGAACCACTTCCTTTTCCTAATAAAGTCAATTCCGACATGGATGTTACTAATCCATACCAAGGATGACGTCGTAAGGCCTCGACGCTATTACCAAGAGGTCCAACCATTACTCTCGCCTCCAAGGGTTGAGTCACACTATCGGCACAGTGTGTGGTAACTGGGTCTCCTCCAGTAGATGTCTCACAAGTGAGGGTCAAGTCGACAGTCTAAATTGGAACCTCTTAGTAACAACACAAAAGAGGAAAACAATTAAAAACATCACAAGGGTGTTCGTCTTTTATTATTTCAGGTAATAATACAGAGACACTACACCATAGAAACAAGGAACTAGAAGTACAAAAGATGTATCCACTAGTCCTGCTCCTGTCCATCTGCTCCTAGAGCTCCATGATCGAAGGCCTCAGCTGCCCGAAGCTGAGCTCTCGCATGTCCACCAACTCCCTATGGTCGGGGTGGACCTCCTGGTGGTGGTGGTGGCAACACCCCGAAGCGTCATCCACCTCCAGCTGCACGGGTAGCTCCCCTACCATGGCCGCCTGCTCCTTGCGGCCCGCCCTGATCGAACCTCTGCCTCTGCATGGGGGTTCCTTCATTCATCTGCTGGTCATCCGTATGGTGGGTCGGATAGTCACGAGCCATGTGACCAACCCCGCCGTAGGAGTAACACTTTCCGCTCATGGTAAGTCGTTTTCCAACCTGAGTGCCTCGCAGAAATGATCCAGAGTCATGATTTCGACCACCGGTAAGTCTAGTCCTCTTGGACCCCTGCGTCACCTGCCTACTGCCCGCCGCAGAAGACTCTGCCGCATGCCGGCTAGTGGTGGGTCCTGCTACTGGAGACTTCTCAGCAAGGAAACACTCCACTAAGAGGGATCTCTCCAACACATCTGCCTGTGTCGGAATGTTGAGGGAGATCATCGAAGCCCTGATCTCGTTCCTCAGTCCCTTCTCGAATGTTCTGGCCCGGATGAACGGGTCCCCGTACCATATCTGTGCAGTAGCGCGAGAGATCAATAAATCTCGCTGAGTACTGGGCCACTGTCATACTGCCCTGCCGCAGTTGTAGTAGCTCCTGAATATGCACCACACAAAGGGTGGCTGGGATGAACTCCGAGCGGAAGAGGCTCTCAAAGTCCGTCCAAAGTAGAGATGTCTCATCGTGCACCTGGAGCATCACGCTCCACCATCTGCCAGTTGCTGCGTGCAGGAGGCTCGCTGCGAGGATCACCATGAGGTCTGCTGGTGTCCTCACTAATCTGAAAACCCGTAAAACTGCCTCCAGCCAGTCCTCGGCGGCCTGAGGGTCCGTCTCCCCGCGGAAACTGGGCGGTCGCTGGCGCTGGAACTCATGAAGTGCACTAAGGCGACGTGCATCGTCAGCGGCTGGGGATGGTAGAATCAGGGGCTCGGCGGGTAAAGCTACCACCAGTGCCACTGCTGACAAAGGGCCCTGCACCGAGGCCTCATCGCTCGGTCGGCTGTCGTCACGCTCGACTCTCGGAACCCTAGCTGGCTGCCGTCGTGGGGCCATCCTGAAAAGGAAACAGGTGTGCCATGGTAAGAACAGTATACCAGGTGAGCTGATATAAATTAATTACAAAGAAAATTTTGAAACACACACGCAATCAATGTTTTCGTGCATTAAGTCGGAAATCAGAAGTCAGGGTACTGGTGTACGGATACGTCGGCCGCTGCACCAACACTGGACTCCCTGGACTGATAACCACACCCAATACGCTAAACACTATTGCTTCACATAGAAATGATCAGGGTTCGTGGTAGAACCGAACTCCTCTGATACTAATTTGTCACGACCCGTCCTCAGGGCCCGTGTTATGACTACCCCAAGCCCGCCTTCCATAGGCCAGGGGCTGGCGACTAGCACCAAGGAGTAAAACCTGGTAAAAAGGGAAGGCATTGCCTTTGTAAAGTTAACAAGCACCACAGAGTAAGAAAGCAGAAAGGTAAACACTAAGTAAAAAAAGAGTACAACTGAAAGTGCGGAAAAGTAAATGGGCCAGTATACAAACCTAAACGGAAAGTAAAGTACAACTCGAAAGGGAAAACATCAACTGTAAAGTGAAAGACGCTACACCGAGCTGTCCACTGGAAATACCACCTGAAGGGTGGGTACAGATAGCTCCACTGCTCCTCGGGTCCCGTCGTCCGCTCCAAGCACGTCCCACCCAGTGGTCCACCTGCAGGTATTGTCCTGCTCTGCGAGCCTCAACCACGATCAATGTTGTCTGTTGTCTGCAACCAACACAACGTAGTGCGGGCATAGACCGTGCAGGGGTGAGTATAAGCTACTCAGTAGGGACCCCGAGACCCCCGAAGGTCTCCCAAAAACCACAAAGGATAAACCACAAAGGAAAGATACAATCACGAAGTAACAACCGACACTGCTTAGGTATATGACCATACATATACCTAAGTCACCAATTCCAATACGCTCCAACCTCCGAGCCCTAGTACAACTCAGTTCACATAGGAAATTATACGTATTCCACACAGGAAAGCAAAACGTAATCCACACAGGATAGCACAACACAATCCACACATGATGGTAAAAAGGATTCAGCTCACACAGGTATACTTCTTCAAAAGACGATAGAGATGATCAGATGTAGCCACTGATTCATCTAAGCCGTCAGAACCATAAATGATCGGTAGGTACTAACCCCTGCCATGACCTACATAGGTTCATTCAGGAAGTTGAACCCAAAGCTATTGGGAAACTTCTTTTCCTTCAAGTACAGTGGTTATGCCGCTACAACCAAGCGCTACATCTATCGGGTACTGTGGGCCTTCTGCAACAACCAAGCACTCCTCTGTCGTGGGTCTGCCGCTACAACCAAGCACTCCCCTGTGCCACTACAACCATGGGCACCTCTGTCGTGGGTCTGCCGCTACAACCAAGTGCTCCCCTGTGCCGCTACAACCAAGCGCACCTCTGTCGTGGGTGTGCCGCTACAACCAAGTGCTCCCCTGTGCCGCTACAACCAAGCACACCTCTGTCGTGGGTCTGCCGCTACAACCAAGAGCTCCCCTGTGCCGCTACAACCAAGAGCACCTCTATCGTGGGTCTGCAGCCGTCAAGTCTCAACTGGTTCTATGGTTTCCGTACACAGCATGCTCGTTCCAGGAGGGTCCACCCCATGAGCTAAGAGGTCGATGTATCAACAGAGATGTAGTCCGGAGTTGGTGTATCCCAAGATGTACCATAGTGATCACTGTCGAAAGCACGGAGGATTCCCGTATTGTTTCCATCATCGTCGCAGTCGAATCCACCGAGGATCACTGTACAGTCGTCGTCGTCGAAGTCACAGAAGCAGTCACAGTCAGCTCTAGGGTTCCCGCACACATCAATCTCGTTCGGGAGGGTCCGCTCCACGAGCCGAGAGGCTGATACATCAACTGTTACAAAGTATAGAGTTGATGTATCCCAAAGTTCTGTATCATCAACAGGAACTCAACGCAACAGACAGCGCGTCAATCAGATGCCCGGTCTGAGAGTTATTGGCTTTTTCGTCCCAAGGGCCCGGTTGGTTTTTAAGGCAAAACCAACCCGACCGTACTCCACCTGCGTCCAAACCTCGGGCGGAGTATGTCAAAATATCCGTCTCACTTAGAGGAACTCAACAAAGCTGACGTAACGTCAATCGGACGTCCGTAGCTCATGATATGAGTGTTTCCGCTCCGAGAGCCCGGTTGGTTTCGTGTACGAACCTACCCGGACGAACTCAAAGTATTCCTAAACCTTGAGTGTGATATACCGAAATGACCGTCTCGATCCAAGGATCGCATCTCCACTGACAGCGAGTCGTTTGGAGGTTTGTAGCCCGATTTATGGGCATTTGAACCTAAACAGTTCGGTATCGGGGGTTTCGGGCCCAGGCCGACCCGGCCCAAGACCCCCCCCGGCTGGCCCGAACCGGGTCGACCCGCCCCGGACAGGGTCGGCCCGGCCTGGAAGATCGGCCAAGCGCGCCGGTTCGGCTCAAGGCAGCATGCTGGGCACGCTGCCAGCTCGGCCTTCGGCCGAGCTGATTGAGAGACGGTGGGCGCCTGCCCCCCTTTTGTGAAACCACGGCCCCCCTCATTATGGGGGTCCATTTTTAAGCTCGTCGGGGGAATTTAAATCCCCCGGCTTTACCACTTCCGTACAGCCTGATCTGGCCAGCCGGTTCCTTCTCAACGGGACCGGCAAAGGCCGGTCCCCTTCCATCTTCCGACACCGGCGGCCCGGCTGGCCGTCAGTCAACTTCTACCGCCGCGGCCCGGAACCGGCCGCGACCTTTGCCGTCCAGCACGGTGCGACGGCTCCGTGGCCCTCCGCCGTGGCCCCGCTCTGGTCGCGGCGTCCTCGGTTTCCTTCGACGCGGTGCGACGGTGTCGCATCCTTGAAATTTCTTTCCACTGCGCGGCGCGACGGCGCCATGCATATCTTCTGCAATATACCGCGTGGTGCGACGACACCATGTTTTGTCGTACCAACCTCAAGAAACCATCACGAAAAAAAGGAGGAGGGTCGGCCGTGTTTGTGCGGTCCGACCCCCTCGCGTTATGAGATAACAAAAATGGTTTTAATCCACGATCATCACCAAGTTGGTATTCATGAACAATTAAATAAATAAAACCCCTACCTCGGTTTCAAGAGCGAAGCACGCCAACAAGCCACGAAAGACAAGCATCACAGAGGTCGGGTGTCGTGGTAATCATACGTCGATTCCGTTGACGTCGAGGTACGTCCGAAGAGGTATGTCGCTGTTGAAGCTTCGTAAGCTGATGAAGAATGTCCGAGGAGGAAGCAGCGTCTCCATTCATTGACACGGGAAGATGATCGAAAGAAGGAGCTTCATCGATCTTTGGAAACACACCAGATGCGAAAAAGAGAAGAGACGGCACATCTTTCTCTTCTTATGGTGACAACATTCTTCATCGGAGCCTAAGTGTTCTTCATGTTCTTCGTCGTTGTTGAAGAAGATAAAGAATGCTTCCCAAATTATCTCAAGTTGGCAAGAGAAAACTAACCAAAATAAAATAATCTTAAGCCTTATTTTATTTACACAACTTCACCTCTATGAATTTCAAAAGTTTGAAAAACAATAACTCATCTCAATTAAAACTCATGTTCTCAAAATTAAATTGAGTGGAGTTATTGGTAGTTAAAAGGGGAGTTGAGGAGTTATTTCTCGTGTGGGCCCAACCACACTTAATCTTCTCATGGGATTTTAAGTGGATGTGGGTCCCACCTCTAACTCCCTTTGGGAGGATATAACCAACATGGATAAAAATAAATTGTCTTTCCACAATTTATTTAACTTCATTTTATTTCCCCCAAAACTAACTCTCAACCCACATAAAACGCAACCTCGGAAAAGGTCTCCTTAAACGAATATCGACGATGCGAGTTTATCGGTGCCCTCGGAATTCGATTCCGGGAACAGGTTCAAAAGTTTGAAATTCCCGCTCATTCGTTCACTGAACGTACCCGAGCTAATCTTCGGAAATTGATTCCGGGCACACCGGGCCTCGGAATCAGGTTCCGTCAGAAACCACACTGTTGTAAAATTCCAAAGAAAATTATGAAAAAATTTCCCTTGAATTTTATGGGACTTTACAGTACGGTTCTTGGAAGTTGAGGGCACATGAGACGAATTAACTGACGCATGATCTTGAGTTGGATGCAGTTGTTCATAGGTTGAGCTGTTGGAGACAATATCTGTTGTGAGAGTATTTTGTTGTTTTCACCAACCACAAAAGCCTCAATTATATCTTTACTATGCATGACTTGAATATAAGGTAGCGAAGGTGGGTTGAGTACCTACAGTCCTTCGATTTTGAGCTTGCCTATACACCTGGTAAAAGTAATGCAGTAGCTGATGCCCTGAGAAGGAAGACTCAGATACATGTAGTGCAGGAGGCCAGTGGTGAGTGGCAGCTTATGGCTTTGTTCTCTGAGATGCATCTTGGGGTGTATGACAGTCAGGGGAAAACCTATCTTTCTTCATTAGCTGTGACTTCTACCCTCCTAGATAGAGTGAGGACAATATAACAATCTAATTCGAAAGACCTAGTTCTACGGGAGTCGCTGGAAAGTGAGGACCCTCCTCCCAGTTGGACGATGGGCGACGATGAGGTTTTTCTTTTCCATGGACAAGTATGGGTTCCAGGGGATATACACAAGGAGATGATGTGGGAGTTCCATGCTTCAGCTTGGGTAGTTCATCCAGGGGTTAACAAGATGTACTAAGACTTGAGACGTCAGTACTAGTGGGCAGGTATGAAAAGAGAGATAGCTGGGTTTGTTATGAGATGTTCCACCTGTCAGCAGGTGAAGGAAGAGCATCAGAGACCAGCTGGACTGTTATAGCAGTTACACAATCCAGAATGGAAATGGTATGATGTCGCGATGGATTTCATGACGGGTTTTTCGAGGTCACCTCGTGGCAATGATTCTGTGTGGGTTGTTGTGGACATTATCATGAAGGTAGATCACTTTTTTCCCATCTAGGAGACCTTCTGTGTGGATGAGATCGAAAGGCTGTATATCTGAAAGATCATACGTCTACATGGGGTCCCTCGTTATATCATTTTAGATAGGGAAGCCCGCATTACCTCTCATTTCTGGGATAATTTTTAGAGGGCACTGGGTACACAGGTGCTTCTGAGCACAGCATACCACCCTCAGACAGATGGCTAGTCGGAGCGTACGATACAAGTTCTAGAGGACATGCTGCGTGCATGCGTCCTAGACTTTGGGTTCTCTTGGGAGAAGCATATACCCTTAGTTGAGTTTTCCTATGACAACAGTTTTCAGGAAACTATTGAGATGGAACCATACGAGGCCTTATATGGTAGGACATGCCGATCACCTTTGTGCTGGCTAGAGGCAGGTGAGGTAGCTTTACTAGGGCCGCAGCTCGTACAGGAGACATCTCAGTAGGTCCAATTGATTCGGAAGAGTATGCCTACTGTGTAGTCTCGTCAGAAGTATTATGTTGATCGCTGTAGATGAACATTGGAGTTCTTGGTCGGAAATTAGGTTTTTCTACGTGTTTCGCCGAGGCTGGGACACAAGCGGATCAGGATATAGGGTAAACTTTCACCGAGGTATGTGGGGCCATTAGAGATTCTGGAGAGAGTCGGGCTGGTTTCCTATCGGTTGTAGTTACTGTAGCGGTATCGAGCCATGCATGACGTCTTCCACGTGTCTCAGTTGCGTCGCTACCATTCAGACCCATCTCACACATTTCAGCCGGAGGAGGATGAGCTTCATCATGATGCATCCTTTGAGGATCATCCGATCCGTATCGCTGACAGGAGCACAAAGGTTCTCCGAGGCCGGTCAGTTCCTCTCGTACGGTTGCTATGGAAGCATGGCTGAGTGTAGGATGAGACCTGGGAGCGTGAGGCCGTTGTACGTGCTTAGTGGCTAGAGTTGTTCTGAGCTTTATCTTCGCCACCCTTGGAAGGGCAATTCTGGGACGAATTTCTATAATGGGGGAAGTTTGTAAGAAACCGGTTCTTATTTTTGAGGCACGGGCGTCATCTTTTTCCTTTTTCTTAAGTGTTTTTGAGAAAATCTGGATAATTGGAAAAGATGCTAAATTTCGAAACTACACGCCGTGTACTTTGTCCACACGCCGTGTACTTTTTCCCATTTTGGGATGAGTACACGGTGTGTGTAGCCTTGTCGGCGATGAGGGGTGTAGGAACTGACTTCATGCCGTGTAGTGGTACCTTACATGTCGTGTAGTCAGTCGGCATGCTTGAATAGTAAGGTGGTGGAGTCGCCACCAGCTGGGCGACAGTACACGCCATTTACTCAAGAGTACATGTCGCGTACTCAGGTCGACGGATGAACAGTGTGGTGGTGCCGCCAAATGAACAATTAAATGAAATAATTACACATCATGTACATAGAAGTACACGCCGTGTACTTTTTTCGGCATAAAACAGGCAGTAGCCTCCTCATCTTGCAGAGGAGGTGTTTGAACCATTTTGGAGACAAGGAAGACGGATGGAACTTTGAAGATCCTCCAGGTGTTCATCTGGAATCCGATTCGGCTTCAGACGATCTCGTTAGAACCGCACGGGTATGCCCTTCCTCCTACATAAGACAATCTTACAAATTCTTCTCCTAACATATGTTATTTAAGTTTGAATGGGTTTTGATATTAGTCAGATCTACGCCGTTCTTGAGAGTTTATGGAGTCGGTGTTTGGGTATAACGTTCATTGACGTTTAAGGTAGGTGGCATTGTGTTAGTTTCCATCTATCGTGCATTTTTTGTGCGTTTTTGTGCCATGAACCCATGTTGGGGTGTCGTGTGGCTGTGGTTGTTTCTATATTAATGCCTAGATTTGCATAGGTTATTAAATTGTGATAATAAAATGCTGGTTGGGATCATTTCTTGGATTTGAAACCACCTCGGGGGTGTGTTTCACTGTTTAGCCGTTTGGCTAGGATACCTGAGGGTATGCCTTAAATGTAGTAATTATAGAATTACCTTGAGAGGAATTTCTGGTTTACTGCATTTTGATATGATGGGAAGGGTCCAATTACCTGTTTACCCTGAGGGCGTTGTTGTGATTAGCCTATGGGCCCTACATTATTTAGCCTGTGGGCTGTAGATATTTTCGGCCAGAGGGAAACATATTCTGTGCCTGTGGGAAACTGATTCTGTGCCTGTGGGCGACACTACCTATGCCTGAGGGAAAAACTCTATTATTCCTGAGGGAAGATTCTTGTGTTGGATACTCGTTACCCGATGGTAGGTGTTTATGTGTGTGAGGACACTAGTTGTTTACTAGAAATGCACTGTGGTGATTTCTTATATTAAATGGATTAAATGAATATGAAAAATGGCAATATAACTGGTAGTTAGATACTTTTGAGTACTGCTTACTTTATATCTTTTTACCACTTTACACTATTATTGCATGTTAGAACGCAGTTTGGCACGGGCCATTGGTGGGTGCCTACTGAGATATTGTAACGCCCCGACCCTAGTTACCCAGAGTCGGTGCATTATTACATAACATTGGCATGATCACAAGAAAGATCAAATCTCGAAAGACCGATTGGTTTAGTAGCCTTGGAAACACTAGATATATTCATAAGTTTTACATTACATCATAAAATGAAAAACTATTACAAAAACATAATGTCTCCACAGTCCACACTATTATCCCCTCATAATATCCCTACAGGTCATTCATAACTTACTTCTTCACATCCTGGGGAAAATAAACATAGAAAAGGGGTGAGCTCAAATGCCCAGTAAGGATAACAATATAGAGGAACATTCAAAATAAGCATAAACATTTAAGGCAATGCATTTTTAAAACAAAATCCTTTTAAACTTGAACTTCAACATAGTATGGCAAAAGTAAAATGAAATAATGCCATTTACTTATTCACATGGATATTCTACTAATCGAATAATCACATGCAAAATCAATAACCACTTTCATAATGATGGAATGCATAATGCTAAACTTTAATTTCTTTTCAAGGCCTCGTCCCAAGACCTTGGGGCTAACTGTAACCGGAACCCAACCCGGAGTGCCTCTAATAACCGGACACCAACCCGGAGTGCCTCTAATAACCAGACACCAACTCGGAGTGCCTCTAATAACCGGAGACCAAACCGGAGGGCTTACTTTTACCAGTCCCTAACCTGGAGGGCTTACTTTTACCAGTCCCCAACCTCGAGGGCTTACTTTAACCAGTCCCCAACCTGGAGGGCTTACTTTAACCAGTCCCCAACCTGGAACATACTTTTCCAACACATTCATATGAAGTAAAGGTTGAAATATAACATAAACATTCTTATAGGAACTAGCATACGAAATGTCAATACTTTAATCATAAACCATGAATTCTATATAAATGAAACATCTACAGTCAAACATATCACAAAACTTCATTACAATATGGTAGTTTTATATCATAATAAATCAACTTCAAATAATCTTAAAATCCATCAAAGGATGTTGACATAGATGAAAATGTTTTTTTTAAATTATTGAGAGAAATATCCCTTTTTCATGAAAAAATTTTAATGTTACACAATTTAGAAAGTAATGCATTTAAATAAATTTTTGAATCAAAGTGTCCCATACCACTTTGAAACATTTGAATGGAATTAACACTTTTAAAACATTCATTTTCATATGAATAAATCCTTACAAACCATTTTGAAAACGTGGGCATAAATGAGGATGATTTAGAAGAATAAATATTTAAAACATTTAAAATGATGTTTTAGTAAAAGTTCCCTTAGAAATAATCCCTTTGAAAACTCTTTTATGAAATATGGACATGGATAGTAAATATGTCCCTGTAGATACTTACGTAAAGACAACCTCGGATATTAAAGAGATTGTGAAGTAAACCCTTATCAATTTGGTAACTTATGAAACATACAACCCATGAAAGAGGTATCATACAATGAAAATGTAAATACACATAAGGTAAAGTGTATTACAAAAATAATACAATTATGGGAAGTACATACACCACAAAAAAGATAATAGTGGAAATATGGCATGAATCTCACGGAAATAAAGAGTGAGATGAAAACCCCTTACCACGTTAATCAACTAAGTCGTATGGCCAAAAGTTAATAACCACCAAATTATTTACAGAATAACATGAATATAAAGATAATCATGATAATATATATCAAATTCCAGTACACAATACACCACTTTCAATAATTTAGTGGTGAATAATGGAAATCTCATGGAATTGAATGTGAGATAAGAAAATCCCTTACCTTGTACTTTTACTTGGTTGGGGTAGGTTAACCTCCTTTATAATGGTGAAATAATTGTTATTAAATTATACAATAATCATATACATTAATATGATATCATATATGATCTTTTAATATTGATTTGATAATAATATCTTAGTATTATCGTTGTTTCGGGTGTTAACTTACTTGTTTTCTTTTATATGTTTTGTTACGTAAGCCATGTTCGTAATGGATAGGTTGTATATTATTCATATCCATAATGAAATCAAGTCCTTAAACATCATTTTTAAATCATCAAATGATAATTATACTTTAATGGATACGATGGAGAATGAATCTCATCGCGTTCGTGGAGACGGTAGTCCGTACGTACGCAGGAGCGACAATATCATTCTTTTGATATTAAAGTAATATATAAATGGTTGTTATATCATATATACAGAATAATTAACATGTTATATTTATTATTTACATGAGTTACATATCATTATTATAACCATCCAAGTAATGATATATTGAATAACAATTACACCACGACGTGGAGACGGTAAGCCGTACGTACGCACGTATGGTGACATGTTATTTAAAGGGTGGATAGAATACTGAATATGGTTGTACCATATTTATAATAACATCACAGTATATGTGATATACTGGATTTATTATTTTATAATGGTAACATCAAAGGAAGAAGAAGTGGAAGAAGAAATGAACTTAGAAAAGGGTGGTGAAATCATTACCTCTTCTTCGGGTTCTTCCTTTTGATTTGATCAAAAGGGCTCCATAGGTTGGCTTTCTGATACAAATAAGGCCCCTAGGTTGTAGTGAGGGAAGTTGGGAGAGTATATGGGCAGAGTTTGGCCGAACCAAAAGTCTTTGAATGTGTGAATAAATGAGAAGGAGGAGTGCCCTTTTATAAGAGGGGTGAGGGGGACCTTTGGAAAAGCTAGAAATATTAATTTATAATAAATTTATATTCGGTTTCTAATGGCTCCAAAGTTGATTATTCAAAGGTTAAGGTGGGGATAGGTCTAAAAACACTCAACCAGTAGAATTTAGACAGGTTTGGGAACTTATATTAACCTTATCTTTAAGAATTAACTCTAAGTTAATTAGTTTCACTTTTACAATGTCTCTTTGTATTTTTATATAATATGGTTAATTAACTTACTACATACATCCAAGAGACCCCCAAGTGGTTCATTAATGAGGAACCTATCATGATATAAGTATCTTGGACGAACCATAGATTTTTAGGTATTTAATATCAATTAATAATATAATATTTGTTTTAAGAACTCTTTTATGTCAATTTTGACACTATTCAATAGTTTATTTTTGTGAAACTCATAACAGATTGATTACTTCGAACAAAGTCAATTATATCAATACTAATATATCATATTATCCTAGAAAATTAGTTTAATTCATTAAAAGTGTCATATTATATTTATTTGGGTATTTATAATATCAATTATTTTAATTTTTCACTATTATAATAATTTCTGCATCATCATTGCTTCATAAATAAAATAAATCATTTAATGTCTAAAAATTATAAATAAAATATCATTATGTAGAAAATCTTTTTATCTTTCTAATGAATATTTATAATCTAAAATCCAACATATATAACCTTATGTAACAATTCTTTTTCTAAAAGATATATGCTTGTGTCATTTTTGTATTCATTTTAACATAATTAAAATAAAGTGTCATTATCACTTACAAGTGGATCCATGGGGTCCCAAAATCGACCCAAATATGCCCATGGTTGACCATGTATCAACCAATAGTGTTAAGACACGTTTTAGGGTAATTATTATTATTATAATATTATTTTTTAACCCTTATTTACCGGATTTACCCTTAACCATGGTAAATAAAATATTTACCGCAGTAATTATTCAAAATGTCTAAAAATAAAGGTTACCTATTTACACAATTTGAACATCCTGATTCAAAATATGGAATCCATTTTCCTAAATTCAAAACACAGAAGTGGCAGAAATTAATTTAAAATTAATTCCCGCTGTCAAAACAATAAGCGTGTTTTTAAGAGATAATAACTATCAAAAGATTGACACTTGTTTATGTTCGGTTTAATTGTAAAATATTGTCCAATGACCAGAATTATATTGAATGGTAAAAATATATTTTAAATATACTTTTAAACCACTCAAATTCATAATTTATCACTATTAATTATTTTTATTAAAAAATTTGTTTTTAATTAAAATTTAGTAATTTTCACTATTCATCAAAATATGAAAGTTATCCGAAAAGTACCAAAATTTCACCTTAGGCTAAATTCGATACTCCGAATCTAAAAATGAAGTCCATTTTGAGAGATAAAATTTCTAAAATTTTAAACGGTAGGTATTACTATTCATAACGGATAGTTTGATTGGTTGTGGTGTGTTAGAACTCGAAGTTGCGTACAACACACACTACTGTATTATTCAAAGGAAAGAGTACCGTGGAAGTTTGGGATGTTTCATTTTAAATTTTTTTGATGTCTCCATTTAGTCAAAAAGTTTAAAATATTGTATTTAAAAAGGTTTCACTATTAAAAGTTGATAAAAGTGCAATACTGATAATGAATCTGTTCTTGCATTATGTCTAAGAAACTCATAATATGGATTCTAAAATTATAAGGATTATATAAAGTTTAAAATTTAGTTAATACTATTCATAACCTCTTTTGAATGGCTTTTTTTTGGTAATTAATGGTGTGATTGAACTCGGTGTTGCGTGTAGTGCAAGTTATTGAATTATTTTGAAGAAATAACACACTATGAATTCTTGGGGTGTTACATTCTCCCCTCCTTCAATAAATTGCATCCTCGCAATTTGAAATTGTTCTTCGAAAATAAAAGGTTGATAATAGAAAATATATTTGTGGGAAAACCCACATCGGAAATTGGGTTATTAAAATTTAGTCTTAATATGAGGAAAAGAGAAATCAAAGGGTCACCACCAAATTATGATCTCAATTAGGAGAACATTGGAGGCAATTAGAGACATATAATTGGAGGAAAAACGTAAATATTTATAGGTAGTGATTGAGGTCATCAATCACAAACAAGTGTAAAATTGAGGTCCTTAAACTCATCAATCCATAATGATTTGAAATACCATCGGTTCAACAAAACATAGGGTATTAGGATAACACATTTTTGACGTTTCAAAATATCTTAGTTGAAATCCCACATCGAAAAATGAATTAATGAGGCCTCTATTTAAAATAAAGAGTGGAAAGTATGAAGATTACCGAAAATAACTCATACCAGGGTTCCATGTAGGAAAATATGGATATGGAAGAGAAATCTAACCATCAATTATCTGATGGAGAGTGGTAGAGAACATGGTTATGAAAAGGCCAACAATCCCAAAGCCATAAATTAGTGATGATTTAAGGTACCATCTAGGACAACATTTTTGTTCTAAGTTCCTTTTCTTAATGTTGAGGAATTTATTTATGAGATTGGCTAAGATCATAAAGAGATATACTTACTTTATAATTAGAGTTTTGTCCATTGATAAATTTCTACCACAAACTCATCTTTCACTCATTAAAAAAATTCTATTTATACTATTCGTACAGGGTTCCATAAAAAACAAATTTATAATTCATCTACCAGATCTTTTAAAAAAACTACATTATTTAATCCAGGACATCTCTTGGGCCAGTGGTAGGTGATACACCCTTGTCGCCCTTCGGTTGCGGGTTCAAGTCTCGCGGCCTTGCTGGACGCGACAGGTTGCCGCCCGACCTCCGGGTTGTCCTTTTATGGCAATCCAAAATTAATCTCAAACTAGAATTTATCCAAAATATTTCTGACCAAACTCACAGTCCAACATTTATAAGGAAGTTAAACATAATGTAGATCCTTTTTACCACGTAATAGCATATGAATACCTTCATCATGTATTCTTTTAATACACTGAAACATCATGAATTACCATATTCCTTATTGATTACATTCATGCTCCCTTATTCCATAAAGAATGCTGGATATACCTCATCAATCCAAAAATGTTTTAAACCCCAACAATAATGGAATATACAGATCATTAATCAGTTCCAAGGTAGTCAAGAATATCCAATATAATTTATCCAAAATAATCTTGTATTATTCCAAAATCACTAACTCGGTATCAAAACTATATTATGGTTTATCATTCTCTCAACCATATATTTTCCAAAAATTTATCCTACTGTTGAGTCACCGTTCTTTGTTCTACACAATCTCAAGTCCTTAATGAAATAGTACTGCTGTACAATACTTATATACTCCATAATTATTATAACAAGTACACTGTTGATACAACACTCAATTGACATAATCAACATAAGAACTCTAATCATTCCTCTTCATCTGTGGTAGTATCATAACTTGATTATTATCCAATAACATCATTTTCTGAATATTCTGATGACTGGGACATAGGTTCGCGTAGTGTCCAAACTCCTTGCAAATGAAGCATTGTACATTTGAAACCATTTTCTTACCCTTGCAGTCACGTACTTTGTGCCCTTTTCCTCAACACTTATAACAAACTCCCATTCCTTTCAGATAAGTTCCAGGGTGTTTCTTCCCACAGTTATCACATATGGGAAAATTCTTCTTTTCCCTCTTCCCTTTACCCATATTTCTCTCTTCCATCCTTTTCTTCTCTTGCTTCCCTTCAAATCCATAGGACTCAGTAAACTCTTTAATTTTCTTATCAACACATGATATTTTTTCTTCGTATGATGATAATAAATGGGAGACTATTTCTCTTATAAATTATGGCTTAAGGCCATGAAAGATATGATCCTTCTTTCTCTTTGGATCATGTGCATTGATGGAGTTCTCATTCCTTCTACTGGGCGCCATTTCTAAACAATAGCATACACTAGATTAGTTTATGAATAACAATACCTAATCCCAAACTTGTAAGACACATAACCTAAATTAAATAGTTTATGGATATAATCCATAATCATATAAATTTCTCCTTTGAGGAAGTAAATCCACATAAACCCTTCAAAATGGTTTGTCAAGAAAATGAGAATTATCCTAAGCATATCCCCCGGGAGTGTCGTAACCAAGAGTGCAGCAAGGCCCGTTGTCGTGCACCAGTTCTCGTTCGATTCTAGCTCAAAGCGGTGTTTTCGGGTTTTACCCCTAGGTACATCTGTGCTAGAGCCGCCTCTACCTGCTCGTATCCAGACAGGGATGTATTGCTCGGAAAACTCACAAAATCACTACAATACCAAAATTCTATGAAGTTCTTCTATACTAATCCTCAAAGTTCATCTTAGGTCTATGTGCTCTAATCAGAGTTTATCTAAATCTAGCTTCCAAGGTTTGTACTAAACTTTCTCTGATACCAACTGTAACGCCCCGACCCTAGTTACCCAGAGTCGGTGCATTATTACATAACATTGGCATGATCACAAGAAAGATCAAATCTCGAAAGACTGATTGGTTTAGTAGCCTTGGAAACACTAGATATATTCATAAGTTTTACATTACATCATAAAATGAAAAACTACTACAAAAACATAATGTCTCCACAGTCCACACTATTATCCCCTCATAATACCCCTACACTTCATTCATAACTTACTTCTTCACATCCTGGGGATAATAAACATAGAAAAGGGGTGAGCTCAAATGCCCAGTAAGGATAACAATATAGAGGAACATTCAAAATAAGCATAAACATTTAAGGCAATGCATTACTAAAACAAAATCCTTTTAAACTTGAACTTCAACATAGTACGGCAAAAGTAAAATGAAATAATGTCATTTACTTATTCACATGGATATTCTACTAATCGAATAATCACATGCAAAATCAATAACCAATTTCATAATGATGGAATGCATAATGCTAAACTTTAATTTCTTTTTAAGGCATCGTCCCAAGACCATGGGGCTAACTGTAACCAGAACCCAACCCGGAGTGCCTCTAATAACCGGACACCAACTCGGAGTGCCTCTAATAACCGGACACCAACCCGGAGTGCCTCTATTAACCGGAGACCAAACCGGAGGGCTTACTTTTACCAGTCCCTAACCTGGAGGGCTTACTTTTACCAGTCCCCAACCTGGAGGGCTTACTTTAACCAGTCCCCAACCTGGAGGGCTTACTTTAAACAGTCCCCAACCTGGAACATACTTTTCCAACACATTCATATGATGTAAATGTTGAAATATAACATAAACATTCTTATTGGAACTAGCATACGAAATGTCAATACTTTACTCATAAACCATGAATGCTATATAAATGACACATCTACAGTCAAACATATCACAAAACTTCATTACAATATGGAAGTTTTATATCATAATAAATCAACTTCAAATAATCTTAAAATCCATCAAAGGATGTTGACATAGATGAAAATGTTTTTTTTAAAATTATTGAGAGAAATATCCCTTTTTCATGAAAACATTTTAATGTTACACAATTTAGATAGTAAGGCATTTAAATACATTTTTGAATCAAAGTGTCCTATACCACTTTGAAACTTTTGAATGGAATTAACACTTTTAAAACATTCATTTTCATATGAATAAATCCTTACATACCATTTTGAAAACGTGGACATAAATGAGGATGATTTAGAAGAATAAATATTTAAAACATTTAAAATGATGTTTTAGTAAAAGTTCCCTTAGAAATAATCCCTTTGAAAACTCTTTTATGAAATATGGACATGGATAGTAAATATGTCCCTGTAGATACTTACGTAAAGACAACCTCGGATATTAAAGAGATTGTGAAGTAAACCCTTATCAATTTTGTAACTTATGAAACATACAACCCATGAAAGAGGTATCATACAATGAAAATGTAAATACACATAAGGTAAAGTGTATTACACAAAGAATACAATTATGGGCAGTACATACACCACACAAAAGATAATAGTGGAAATATGGCATGAATCTCACGGAAATAAAGAGTGAGATGAAAACCCCTTACCACGTTAATCAACTGAGTCATATGGCCAAAAGTTAATAACCACAAAATTATTTACAGAATAACATGAATATAAAGATAATCATGATAATATATATCAAATTCCAGTACACAATACACCACTTTCAATAATTTAGTGGCGAATAATGGAAATCTCATGGAATTGAATGTGAGATAAGAAAATCCCTTACCTTTTACTTTTACTTGGTTGGGGTAGGTTAACCTCCTTTATAATGGTGAAATAATTGTTATTAAATTATACAATAATCATATACATTAATATGATATCATATATGATCTTTTAAAATTTATTTGATAATAATATCTTAGTATTATCGTTGTTTCGGGTGTTAACTTACTTGTTTTCTTTTATATGTTTTGTTACGTAAGCCATGTTCGTAATGGATAGGTTGTATATTATTCATATCTAGAATGATATCAAGTCCTTAAACATCATTTTTAAATCATCAAATGATAATTATACTTTAATGGATACGATGGAGAATGAATCTCATCGCGTTCGTGGAGACGGTAGTCCGTACGTACGCACGAGCGACAATATCATTCTTTTGATATTAAAATAATATATAAATGGTTGTTATATCATATATAAAGAATAATTAACATGTTCTATTTATTATTTACATGAGTTACATATCATTATTATACCCATCCAAATAATAATATATTGAATAACAATTACACCACGACGTGGAGACGGTAAGCCATACGTACGCACGTATAGTGACATGTTATTCAATGGGTGGATAGAATACTGAATATGGTTGTACCATATTTATAATAACATCACAGTATTTTTGAGATACTGGAGTTATTATTTTAGAATGGTAACAACAAAGGAATAAGAAGTGGAAGAAGAAATGAACTTAGAAAAGGGTGGTGAAATCATTACCTCTTATTCGGGTTCTTACTTTTGATTTGATCAAAAGGGCTCCGTAGGTTGGCTTTATGATAAAAATAAGGCCCCTAGGTTGTAGTGAGGGAAGTTGGGAGAGTATTTGGGCAGAGTTTTGCCTAACCAAATGGCTTTGAAGGTGTGAAGAAATGAGAAGGAGGAGTTCCCTTTTATAAGAGGGGTGAGGGGCACCTTTGGAAAAGCTAGAAATATTAATTTATAATAAATTCATATTCGGTTTTTAATGGATCCAAAGTTGATTATTCAAAGGTTAAGGTGGGGATAGGTTGAAAACCACTCAACCAATAGAATTTAGACAGGTTTGGGTACTTATATTAACCTTATCTTTAAGTATTAACTCTAAGTTAATTAGTTTCACTTTTACAATGTCTCTTTGTATTTTTATATAATATGGTTAATAAACATACTACATACATACAAGAGACCCCCTAGTGGTCCATTAATGAGAAACCTATCATGATATAAGTCTCTTGGACGAACCTTATATTTTTAGGTATTTAATATCAATTACTAATATAATATTTGTTTTAAGAACTCTTTTATGTCAATTTTGACACTATTCAATAGTTGATTTTTGTGAAACTCATAACAGATTTATTACTTCGAACAAAGTAAATTATATCAATACTAATATATCATATTATCCTAGAAAATTATTTTAATTCATTAAAAGATTCATATTATATTTATTTGGGTATTTATAATATCAATTATTTTAATTTTTCACTATTATAGTAATTACTGCATCATCATTGCGTCATAAATAAAATAAATCATTTAATGTCTAAAAATTATAAATAAAATATCATTATGTATGAAATCTTTTTATCTTTCTAATGAATATTTATAATCTAAAATCAAACATATATAACCCTATGTAAAAATTCTTTTTCTAAAAGATATATGCTTGTTTAATTTTTGTATTCATTTTAACTTAATTAAAATAATGTGTCATTATCACTTACAAGTGGATCCATGGGGTCCCAAAATCGACCCAAAGATGCCCATGGTTGACCATTTATCAACCAATAGGGTTAAGACACGTTTTAGGGTAATTTAGTATTATTATAATATTATTTTTTAACCCTTATTTACCGGATTTACCCTTAACCATGGTAAATAAAATATTTACCGCAGTAATTATTCAAAATGTATAAAAATAAAAGTTACCTATTTACACAATTTGAACACCCTGATTCCAAATATGGAATCCATTTTCCTAAATTAATAACACAGAAGTGGCAGAAATTAATTTAAAATTAATTCCCGCTGTCAAAACAAAAAGCGTGTTTTTAAGAGATAGTAACTATCAAAAGATTGACACTTGTTTATGTTCGGTTTAATTGTAAAATTTTGTCCAATGACCAAAATTATATTAAATGGTAAAAATATATTCTAAATATGCTTTAAAACCACTCAAATTCATAATTTATCACTATTAATTATTTTGATTAAAAAAGGTGTTTTTAATTAAAATTTAGTAATTTTCACTATTCATCAAAATATGAAAGTTATCCGAAAAGTACAAAAATTTCACCTTAGGATAAATTCGATACTCCAAATCCAAAAATGAAGTCCATTTTGAGAGATAAAATTTCTAAAATTTTAAAAGGTAGGTATTACTATTCATAACGGATAGTTTGATTGGTTGTGGTGTGTTAGAACTCGAAGTTGCGTACAACACACGCTACTGTATTATTCAAAGGAAAGAGTACCGTGGAAGCTTGGGATGTTTCATTTTAAATTTTTTTGATGTCTCCATTTATTCAAAAAGTTTAAAATATTTTATTTAAAAAGGTTTCACTATTAAAAGTTGATAAAAGTGCAATACTGAAAATGAATCTGTTCTTGCATTATGTCTATGAAACTCATAATATGGATTCTAAAATTATAAGGATTATATAAATTTTAAAATTTAGTTAATACTATTCATAACCTCTTTTGAATGGCTTTTTTTTGTAAGTCATGGTGTGATTGAACTCGGTGTTGCGTGTAGTGCAAGTTATTGAATTATTTTGAAGAAATAACACACTATGAATTCTTGGGGTGTTACAGATATATTTCTCACACCCTATTTGGGTCACGCTTTTCAGCCCAAACAGATTACGTTGTTGCAGGTTTAGATAGGGTAAGATTCCCTATATAGGTACTTGAATGTTTTTGAGGAGTAGGAGGGCATGGGACCGAGCCTAGGCTCACGATACCGCCACCAGATGTTTTTCTTGTTTTTTTGTACTCTGTATTTTGTTGTACTGTATTGATGTATAACATGTTCTGGCTGTTTTCTTAGAACGTGAAACATGTAACATCATCATTTATATATTGTTGGTTATATCCACTACTGTAGTTATTTCAGTTGTGTATGGTTTACTACATCCGCTTTCGTTGTATGTTTATTTTGGTATTTCGCTGCGCTACACTTTGACAAGTGAGGGCATAGTTTCCCCACTATTATACCTGGGCCCTCGTTGCAAGTCAGCAGCCTCTGGCATTTGGGGAAATGCGCTTGAGGTCACGTGGAGAACCGGGTTCGGGGAACCCGTTGCGTGGCGCCCGGATCTGGGACGTTACAATCACAATTGAAAAAATACCCTATTTAACAATGATAAAAATATTGACAAATTTCATAAATATTTGATGTTCATAAGACTCTAATAATAAATTAATTAGAGAACATGGGCCATTAGGGGATTACAATTTCATTAATATTATATATATATGAAATAAAGACTTGAATAAAAAACAATTTCCTTAATAGAAAATTATTTTTTAACATAGTCATCATATTGGGATGATTACACTCTTTAATACATCTTTGTATTTAAGGATTACACACATGATTATCAAAGTGGAAATAATCCCCTACTAAATTGAGTTCACACCCAATTGAAGTACATTTTATCCCATGAGAAATAAATCATTAAAAATTAATCAATGGTATATATAATTATAGTACATAAAATATCATTATTAAAATAATACAGATTTTTAACCAAACTTCAAAAATCATTCAGCATGTCATAACAAATGAAATTAAATGTGTTTCATAAAAATTTATTTAGGATATATAATATGGATAAGAAATTTGTTTAATAATCATTCCATAATTCATAATATAATAACTCATTAAAATAGTACTAATTTCATAAATATCTTTCCATAATAATCATAAACCATCAAGAAGAATAATAAGCATGGGATCCATTGATCATTCCCCTATTTAGTATTAAGAAATATGAATTGATTATTTTATAGATATAAACGACTTTAAAAGGATTATTTGATATATATTGTTGATGAAAATATCTTTTCTACTATTAAATAAAATATTTAGATATAAAAAATTACAAAATATCTATAAAAAATTGTTCTCTCAGAATAAACGTTAGAAACTATAATTGTTTATTAGATGAATTGGCGGGCCATGAATTATAACAATTCAATACATGTTGTGTTTTATAATATAATGATTTTTTCCACACACTGTAAAATTTAAATATTAACTTGTTTGGAAAATGAAAAGAATATTCCAATTAAAAAAATTGAAAAAATGAAATTATGTGTAAAAAATGATTTAAATAATTATAGAGAAATATTAAAAACATTCTAGAAACCATTTTCTAATAAAATTAAGATTAAATAAATTTTCATTTGTGACTAATGTTAGAAATACTGTTTGTTCTTCCCTAAAAACATTTTTGTGGTACTATATGCACATAAATATAATAAAATTAATCTAAATCATGTAAATTAAATATTTTACCATACAATAAAAAATTTAATTTTTTCTTTTGCATATATATCATTATATTTCATCATCAAATTCATAATCCTAAAAAACCTTATAAATAAATAAATTTTAACCTATGAACCATAACACTATATTAAATTTTGAATCCTAAGCCCATTGAAAGAATGAAACATATATGGAAATGTATATCCCCTAATTATAATTATTCGAACCATTAAATACATTCATTATCAATATATACATCTGACAAAATAATTATGTTGTTAATATGGAATGTTTTCCCTGAATATTAAACTACTGTGAAAATACCTTACCTCAACTCTCGATATGATTTGTACATGGTAAACCACGTGTATTATATATATATTTTATGATACATATATTATAAAAACATTCTTATATGTATCATACAATATATTAGATACTTATTATAACCCTTTATTGGAGGTATTCTATCGTGTTCATTTTCGTTCGGTTTTTGGTTTATAGTTGATGGGTAAATTCCTCAATTTTTAAAAGAGGGTCACAACGAGAGTATTTAATTTAAAAAACATCTATATGATAAATTTACTCTATATATAATGGTATTACAATGTAAATTATTCGGTCCAAAATCCCGATGACAAATTCATGGTAAAAAAAATATTTCCAAAATGAAATAGACTTTTACAATATATTTTTGTTTTTCCCCGAAATAAATTACCAAGGTGTCAAGATAGTCAGCTTGTTTGGCCTTCGATGATTTTATGATATGAATTATTATTATTTTAATGTAAATACTTCTATCCCAAAATATATTACATTATACAGTGTTTGTAATTTTTTCATATAATATTAATTTATTTTCTCAACTTCCATGGATAACCTATGTGATTTCCAAAGATAATTAATGTCAATACTCTTATCCAAATGTATCATTGGGAATTTATTTTTCATATTGAATGTTAGGATATCCTTAATCATCATATTCATTAATCATAATGTGTATTTTCTTTATGAACCCTCTATTGGTGTGTTAGAATATTATGAAGGGTTTGGATTTGTTTCTAAGGAATCAAATTAGGTTTTTATAGTAGAATAGAAGGAAGATCTTGATATGTGGAATAGTTTAAAATCCTTTGTGAAAACAAATAGATGTTGGAGTATTTTCTCCAACTCTACATTTATGGACATTATTTTAGTGATCCATTATAATTTTTTTTATTATTTTTGGAAATTTCATTTGGAAATGGTTAGGTAGAACATTATTTGATGTGACTTCAAAATGGGGCGTTTTGGAAGATATGATTTTGTAAAATTATTATTAATCCTATGAAATTTCATATGTTTGTTCATGTGAGTTCATGTTCATATGGGATGATAGTGGTTAGATTTACCACTATCAATTTTTAATAAACCTATAATGGATCATCGTCATATGTACCACTGTCAAATATTTTCACCATGAAACTACTTAGTTAATGTATGACTCCCCATTCATGTGTATCTGTAGGTCAATAGTTTCATACATCGATTGTGTGTGTGGGCGTTGAAGTTAATCAATTATGAAAAATACTATGAGATTTTTTGAAATTATTTATGTAAGGTTTCCCATTAAATGAAATTATTCTTTTTTATGTGAAAACATTTTGTCTAAATCACATCATGTTTATATAATATTTCTAAATATTTATTGTCCCATTGGAGTGGGTTGTGAAATATTTATGGAAATCATACCGAGTGATATTTTCTCTACCTTATTGGAAACTATTTTTTGATTGAAGATGATGTATATTAGTAAACAGTTAAGGATTATTTGGAATATGATCCTAGGGGTGAAACTTGGAATATTGATCTGGATGCTGATGATGGTTTTTTTAATTATATGCATACTATTTATGATAGTTCCTATTTGGTGGAAATGTTATTATTTTGGATTATTTTCTTGGAACCATTATTATTTTTACATATTACATCAATTTTTCTATATTATGGTATTTTATCAAGTCATGTGGCTGATTATTTATTCATCATATAGTTGAACTCTATTATTTTAATAATTTATATAATCTTGTGTGTTCATTTGGGAAATTTTTTTCATTATGGTTCTCTAAGACCACAAAATTTATTTATCACCATTGTTGTATCAGGGACTTCATCTAAGACTTGTTTCACCTTCACCTCTTCAATAGAAAACTTTTGAGTGGTGGGGTGTTAAAAATCATATCAAATTTGTTCGATGCCAGAGTTGGGATTGAAAATAGAAGGTAAGACTACTAGAACATGAAATGTAGAGAATTCAAGGACATTGAAAAATATTTTATATTAAGAATTATATTTCCAAGGTTTTTTAGGTAGAAAATAGTTCATATAGATTAATATGAGATTTGTTATCTCAGATTAGTGGGTATCGCCTATGTGTGTATAATATCAAGAATTAATGTAGGGAATTCCCAATAAGACTGTATTGCGTATTTATTGTTCAAAAAACATTTTAAAAGAATAATTTTTAAAAAAAATTATTCTTTCACTAGTTCTTTATCATGATAATTATAATTTCATATAAGGATTTTTAATTTGATCAATCTAGAAGTTACTAGATATAAATGATAAAAATGATTTATTTTTCTACTTATATAAAATGGATCATTGAAGATTCCAAAGAAATCAGAAAAAAATTCTACTAAAAATGTTGATTCACCAGATACATAGGGGTACTAATAATTTTAATAGAGTATTGTGCATGATTTGAATGTTTTTTATGTAGGAAATGAAAATAACAACACAAATAATAATATCATTTAGTTTAGTTTAAAAATTAGAATCCACATATATTTTAAGTGGATTCTGAAAATAAAAAAAGTAGATGTTTATTCTCAACTTTTGGAAATAAATCCCTATTTTTTTAAAATAAAGAGTAAGAGATAATAAATATTATGGAACTCTATAAGCTGTAATATATTACATGGAAATTCTTGGATTTACCTTTTGATGATATATCATACTAAAAATTTATGTGGGTGGATTTTGATGAATTTTCTGGAAAAAAAATCAATATTCATGCATTTAAAATATGAATAATAATATATTTCTTCATTATAAATAATGATATCATCTTTGGGATATAGTATAAAGCTCTGTTAATGAAGGTAGTTTAGTTCTTCATGGATATAGCCTATACTGCTCCCTTAAGGGATCATATCATTGAGTCCCTATTTTATACCAAATATTTTATTCAAATTAATTTTCACTATATCAATTAATATTTAGAGATGTTTCACATAGAAATAGTTATAAAATTGGATCTAGTTAGAAATACATCATGATGATTTATTTTTATTACATAGGGATAGGTTTCTACATTAAAATTGAATATAAGAAAATATGGATTTGTACTCTCATAATAATAGCACCCCACAAACTGAAAAAACAAAATCAATAATTTTCATATAAATTATGATGTTAAACCAGATTAATTTTATTTTTTTTAGTTAATCAAAAAAATAATGTATATACTACACCACTCATGAATTTACAATGTTTCAAATCAAGGAATATCTCATGAACAACTTTCACAAACATCAGAGATCAACTGGTAAGACATGATAAAATCAGCCTCAAATTTTATTTGATCATATGGAATATTCTAATTGGACAAGTTCACATCCAAAAACATAATTTTTCTAAGTTACTTTTTTAAAACCATAATTATTCAATAAACACCTCATTAGTGAAGTAGAAATTATATCATGATGGTTAAGATATAATTATATAGAGAATAATAGTCTTTTTTGATTCGGAAACCAATACACTCTATAGTGTGATGAACCATTCTTATGATATACACTCAAATATATAATTTTTTTATTATTAATACAGAAACATTTCATCATTTATTATATAAGTAAAAAATTAGTATAGCCATTAGAAATCATCCTTCATGCCATTAGTATCGTGACACCTATTTGACAATGTTGGTGCACTGATTCCAAATTCCTATTATGTTCCATTTATATTGATGATATTGATTTTATAAAGAAATTTATAGTCATAAATATTGATTTTTATTAATAAACTATTGTTATGGACTTCTTATTGGGGTTTCAAGAACATATATATATTAACCCTTTATAGTTAATATTTATTTACCATTATAAAATCCATCATTATTTCATAGGGTTGTAAAACAAATATTGGTAGAGAAGGAAAATTAGTTATAGTTGGTAAAACCATATCTATCCCATTATTTTCCATGATATTGAGTGTTATACATAAGAAAAGAAATGTAACACTTCTCAAAATAATTGTTCAAAAATCATATGTTTCTCTGAATTATTTTTCTGTGTTTCCACCTGATACAGAAATCAATGTTACAATCATAATACTCCTCAGAAAAAAATTATTATTCATTACCTTTTTATATAATGGAATTGAATATTCGAATGTAATCAAAGTATCAATCCTTATAAATCCCCTTGAGATTCACCATTTTTATTTATAAATAGGTATAATGGTATATTCCTCAGATATGTTTCTTAAATGACATGATTCAATAAATAGTACAAAATCAGTTTCATCATCTTTGAATAGATTAAGTGATTCATCAATTAGTGAAAGAAAAGTGTTTTAATAAAATTGATATATTATAAATATATCATCATACTTATGTAATGAGAGAGGATATTTCTAAAATATAATTTTAGAGTAACTACTGTGATTGTGATTTTTTCCCATGCCATTTATTCTGGTGAAGGAATGAACCATATTCATGGAATTAATGAATCATTTATTCTACAGGTACGTAGAATCCTTTTATGTGGTATTATATAATTATATTCTAGTTTATTCTTGAAAAATTAATGACCATGAGAATAACATGGATAATATACTCATTACATCATAAGAACGTAATTTTTATCCTTTGTTTTATAATTATAACTTATGAATTCATGAATTATGATTCTCTAAGAATATCATTTCTATAAGAAGAGAATTAGGTGTCCTTGGGACGATAAGATCCAAAGTCTCTTTGTATAAAATACATATATTTTTGAAGAAAAGATATACATGGTATTATTAGGCAATAATAATTTCATCATTTGGTATTTCTCAAGAATTTCACCTCCCAAAGCTAATTTTAAAAGGAAAGGACTTCTATTTGTAAAGAATTATTAATGATAAAACAACATTATTGAAATTAAAACTATTCTTACCTAAGAGCCCAACCTAATATTTCTGGATATAATTAACATCAATGTGTTATATTATGATGTATCCATATTTGATCATGGTTGTGTTCTCAGGAAGGGTTATTATGTTATGATCTTTGGTTTAACGAATTTGTGGATGAATGTGATGAAATTTCCTATAAATTAATTAGAATTACATGTGTTTATTCATTATATAATGAAGTGAATGATTTAATTCATTAGATAAAACATCACATTTATCATTAACTAGAAGTTTTTTAAATAAATATCTTTTTGGAAATGCATGAACATGAGGCAATGAAAATGGATGAAGTGCATCAAAATAATGGATTTTAAACTAGTATATATGACAAGTAATTGAAATTATATGTCATATTGGACATTTAAAAATTATTTTAGTAATTATGTCCAACAAAACATATAGGAAATGGATAATTATGGGGATAACTGTTGATATGCATTTAGAATATGCTATATGGGGTGTCTATGTGGTTTTCCTTCTATATAATCTTGTTTTAGAATTTATAATGATAGTAAAACAATCCCGAACAGAAAATATTGATCGTATATCTATTATGTAAATCCAAAATATTGGTAGACATGAATAAAAAAACAAATGATGCATACACTATGTTATGCTTGTAAATTTAATTTTTATTTCCTCATTCTTATTAGTAATTAAACCCTTTGGGATACCATTATTTGAAAATCGATATTCAACTAGGTGTTTAGAAAAAGTTTGATAATATGAGAATGCATTTCTGGTTTGAAGAAATGAAATAATCTATTTCCAACTATTTAATGAGATGTATGACATGTTTTTAGATAATTTATAAACATAAATGACTGGAAGGGGTGATAAATTCTATGCCTATACAAATAATAAAGTGGATGATAATTGTGATTTATTTATTAAGTGTCCTACTAATAATTTTATGGAAACATGATTCCATATGGGTAGTAGTTCATCAACATAATAATTCAAAACATTATATCCATATCATATTATAAAACAAGGAAGAGGTTGTAGAAAAATAGTATAATTGACAAGAGGTAGGATTAAATAGTGTTTCCACATTGATTGTATCTGATAGAGACCATTATTTTAAATCTTAATTTAGGCCATTCTTACAATTGGACATCAGAAGTATATTTAGTATGAGAAAAACATATCATCAATAGAAATATAGGTTTTGGAACACACTATTCTAGAACATGATGATATTCTCATATAGTGTGTAGTGGATATTGATGGTTTTTTGGAGTATCATATTCTTTTGAATAATTCTACGATAACAGAAGATATTAGGCTATAATTTATAGGGAACTATCTTACACATTTAATGGCCATAATTATCATTATACATTATATTGGGTTATGATTTGAAATAAATCGTTGATTGTACCTATAAATTTTCATTAATCTATTAAGGGAATATAAATGATCTTGTAGTTGTTGGATATACCAAAAAAAGAAATAATTCATAAGAATATATTCATCGATGATTGTTATTTATTGATTTCATTGATCCTTTGTTCTGAAAAGATTCACCAAAACATTATCACAGACTCTTGTGTAAGGAAGTGATGTTAACATCATGGTACATGGTCCAATTTTATGTTATAGAACTTATTTTCAATATTTTATTCTTCTTATAATTTGTCTTTAGAATTTTTGTTGTTCAAAAGGTCTTTTATTATTCACATTATATGAATTATCATCCTAATCCACTACTTGTTATCATTTGGGAACATGTTACTCACGATCTTGATGAAACACATATCCACAAAAATGAATAGGTTCTAGATAGAAAAAATATATACCTTCATGTGATATTTCTTTCCTTGGTTGGAGTAATATGGCATCATGTCCATGTTCAAGAGGAACCCCAGGAATAGTAGATGTTTATGTGGGAACAATGGGTCCACTATTTCAATAGAAATTATGATATCTAGAATTTATTGAATAAAAATTCTAATTTGGGGGAGAATGTATGACCCTATATTTCGGAATACATTTATTAATTGTTTTGGTTGGGTTATATAGTTTATGGGTATGTTCATGGATTTGTGAAATTAGGGAAAACATAGAGTATAAAAATTCCAATATATATATATATATGACAAATTTAAACTATAAATTATGGTAATATGATGTAAATTTTAAATTCTAAATGATGTAAAAAAATTTGGTTTTAAAATAATTTTACATCATGAAATATAATTTTACATCGTAAATTATGTTTTCCAATAAAAATAAATGAGGATCGTGTTTTTAGGAATAAGGGAACCTTAATGAATATATGATTTAAATTCTTAATTTACGACATATAACTAATTTTGGAAATGTAAATATTAAAACAACTAGAGGTTATAAATTTAATATACACCTAAAAATTATTCCTATTTACTTCTAGGGACACCCTAGTAAAAATTACATCAATGTTTGACATTGTGACACCATTCCCCGAAATTATTTCACTATTTATTTATAAAATATATTTATAAGATCTCTTCCATATTCCTCAACATCAATGTACATGAAATTTTTAATACTAGAACCCTAGATCTGTATGTTGGAATCGAACAATAGGTTTGGATTTTTTGTGATGTTTTATTCATTTGTATTTACAGGTGAACATATGGAATATGTTAATTTGTGAATTCAACTAATATTCCTTGTGAAAACATAATCGTGGTAGGTTTCTTCTCTAACACTCTCAAATTTGGGAACTTTTTGGATCTATATTTTTTGAATTATATTTTTCATATAGAATATATTTTTGTGAATTTATTTGGAATACATTCATCTGATGTGATTTCATAATATTTGATATTAGATTATAGGATTTTATTAAATTAGTGATTTAATTAGTAACATTAAGTTATTCTATTGGTGTATGTTTATCATCATATAAGATGGATAATGGTTGGATATAACATCATTAACTATTGAAAATCATGGGATAGAGCATGGTCAAACATACCAACATCAAAATGGGTTCCCCATGTGATTCCTCAATGAAACTATTACACACTGCTCGTGGGTAAATAGAACTCCATGGTTTCATGCATCATGTGTGTATGTGGATATGCAACTAATAATATTATTCCAAATAATGTTAAATTTAATGTAAATAATTATTCAAATTTTAAAATGAAAATTTATTAAAATTAATTTTTATATAATACATATATATATATATCTTCCATTTAATAAAAAATGTACTGACATGTTCTTGTCCATGTGGAGTGTGTTGGGATGTCTTTGGTGAAATAATATTGACTGATATTCTCACAAAATGTTTGGGATATATGGTTCATTTTTCTATTTCATAAAACAAAATATACATGAATGTTTCAATTTTATACTTCTCTATTTGAAATTCATGAAATCATGGTTTAGTAACAAAAGCTAGAGTTGGTGAGTGTCATCAAATTTTTGGTATAATTCCAATTTTGTGCCAATGTCATTCTTTTAAGATTTTTAGAAATAATTTTATTAATAATTATTTTTTTATGTTGTTATATCATTGTTTATTATGATTAATTATTCATTCATCATGTTTTTATTTCTATTTTACTCTTTATTTTTATAATGTTTTGTGTTCATCTATGAAGATTGTCTCCCAATGGTTTATAAGACTGTAGATTTTTTTGCATATTTTTTCTTTTTTGGGAAATTATCTATGAATACTAACACATAATTATATTACCACTCCAATATTATATGGGTGGCAATATACACTAATAATATCTTACACCTATTTATTAAGATATCTTTTTTATAATTAGTGTTTCTTTTAATAAATTCTTTATTTTTTTATGTATAATTAGGATTGTAAATTTTGATACTTATAAATTAATAATGGTAACATATTCTATATATGAATGATATAATTATAATATATATTTGTTTTTTTATTCATAGTCATCCATTAATGTTATAAATATGAAATTAATTATACAGATCAAGGAGAAGGTTGGTTGTACATACCTAAGAACCCAATTTCAATTTTTAATAAAATAAAAGAAAAGAAATGAAAATTATTTAACATTTAAAAAATTATTTTTATAGAATATGTATTATTTATATATATTAAATATATCCCGATTACATTCTTTTAAAAAACTGAATGAAAAATATATCACATCACTTTATGGATGTGGTTTCCTCATGTACACATGAGTGATATTATCATCAACCAATGGTTTGGAAGGTATGATGGTTGATGTGATATTATATTATAAAGAGTATAATATCTTTAGAAATGTGATATATAAAAATAAAATACATCATTATATATATCGATGATTGTATTTAATGTTATACCAATTAGACTGGTTCATGAGGTATCAATACCTAGTGCACAAGATAAAAGGTTGTGTTTCCCATATGAGGGTAGATGATATGAATATAGGATATTCAATTATCATAAATAAATATCATTATATGGGAGATATTATAATTATTATTATCGTATTATTGAATTATTTTTTAAGGAAGAAGAATGAAAAATAACACAATGATCTGTTGTTGAGAATTATACCTCTTCTTCAAACTATCACTTTAGGTTCACACATAATTCCTTTTATAGGGTGGATTTATGAAAAAAATGGATCCATTCCATGGGAATGGAAATAAGGAATTAAATTTAGTTGTACATGGCCTAACTAAATTTTTTTTATGTGTTTAGAGGGGAGTAGAGAGGTTTCCTTTTATAAGTGAACGAGAGGAAAAACAAAGAATATTAGAATAGAATAAAATATAATAATACTTTAAGAAAAAAATGGATATATCATGAAGCATTGACATAAAATAGATGTTTAAATATTAATGTATGTAAATAAAATATAAAATATTTAATTTTTTTTATTTGAACAATTTTATTTTAGTTTAGCCCTAGCATTAATGATGCCTTAATATCAACTATGGTAATTAATTATTACTACTTTCATACATCAATATGTCCGAAATTTTAGTTATCAATAAAAAATTTATTTATATTCTTAATTTTTAATCCATTTTATGAAATTTAATTCCTAGATTTTGTATAATTTATTTCTTATTTAAACACATTGACCCAAACTAAAAATAAATTTTTCAATGAAAATGTTTACAAAAGTAAAAAAAGATTTTATATGAAAATTAAAAACAAAATTATTCCAAATGAAATAAATTGGATTAATTATAACAATAGTGATCTAATTTTACTTTTAAACCACTCTAAATAAATAGTAATCTATGAAAATTCATTAATCTAAAAAAGAATATTTCAATAAGAATCATCTTTTTCAATAGTCATAAAAATTTATTATTTTCAAAAAAAATTAAAAAATCCATGATATGGGAATTTTTTCATATTGAATTCAAATATTAATATAATTTTATATAATAAATATTAAAAAATATTGAAAAATTATAATTTTTTTAGGGAAACAACAAAATTAATTTTAAATGAAAATGTATTTTTGAAGTATATATCACTTTTTCTAAAGAGTATGTATTTATTTATAAATATATCTTATTAATCAAGATAACTTATATTTAGTTTTCAAAATTGGTTTATTAATATTCCACATAAAATAATAATGGCTATGATATAATAGTATTTTTTAAATAATAATATTAATTGTATATCGTATACCATTAGAACTCAATGTTGGGTGTAACACAAGATATCGATGAAATTAACTATACTAGAAAGGAATCCTAAAATATTACGGTGTTACATTTTACCCCATTAAAATTGAATTTTATATTTTAATTAAATCAAATCGATGCAAAAAAAAAATTGAGCATATATTTGTTTCCTTACTTCCTAAAGATTATTTTTTGCATTAGTATGTTTATAATTCCTTGATTGAACATTATTATATAGACTGGTCTTGGGTAGTATAAAATTATAGGTTTCATCCATGATTTAGTCAATATGTTCTTAATTGTAAATATTATTCTAATGTGGTATGAAATTTTTGATTAATTCATGTGATATATCATGTATTTACTTCCTTAAGGGAGACACATGGAACACATCCTGAAAACGAGAGATGTTCAATGGAAGCATAAAGTTATAAGTAACCATCCGTACATGATTAAAAACCATAATGATGCAATATATCAAAGTCACAATTTAACATTCTTATTTAATCTAATATCCATGTTCTATGTAGAATTAAATCGAATAAAATTCTCACCAACATCAAACTCTATACCATATAGAATATTTTCATCAATAATTATTTTGTTGAATATAAGGTTCATTGTTATGTTGTTCGATGACTTTGAAAATATCTTCATTTTATATTTCTACCTTAGTTACTAATAGAAGTATTTATCTATCATAAACCTAGAATGTTGGACATCTATAATTATATCCAATAAGGGAATCATAAAAATCCATCTGAAATCTTGAGTGAAAGCTACACATACAAGAATACTCTACTACAGAAACATGTTCATTTCAAACATATTTGATATCCACATTGTAAGATCTCAACATATCTTATATTCTATGACATTTCCTCATATAATAAACAAAATTAAAATTGTGATAAAAAATCTTTAAGCATAACTATGATTCAAATGAATGTTGAGGAATTATGTAGAATATAGAGGTAATCATCTGATCCTGTTCAGATATAATAAAAAGAAATACTCTAGGAAAATATAACACTTCATTAATGTATATCATAGAATGATGATCCAAATAGAAAAATAATTTGATAAAAATGAATATTACAGAATTTATAAAGATATAAACTATCACCCAAATATCATTATGTCCTTTACTGGTTTTTTGTAGTGTAATCATAAAATCCATAATAGTTTTTCTCATTTATATTCTTATATGGGAAAGGATTATAATATCCCATTAGAATATTTTTTCTAATAATTAATATTCTAAAATTCCATGAAAAATGAAAAAACACTATAATATCACTATTCATGACATCTTATAGGAAATACTCTTTTTGACCCCATAGATCATAGTAGTTCAAGGATGAATTGGGATTTATGAAATATATTTTTCCTCAAAAAAATCTATCTTCGAATCTAGTATGGATGGAAAAAAGACAATATTTGAAACCATATAATTCATTCATAATCAACACTATACCTAACAACATTTGTAACCTACATCTGTACCTCTATATCCTCCTTATACACATCTTTAATCATCACCTATATTGATGGTTGAACACTAATTTTTGAATGATACTATTCATCATCGTCATTCATGTTTTCAAAATACATCCATTCTATACCCCTAACTATTGTATATTTTGTGATCATTAACATTGATAATCCTAAACAATACATTCAATTATAATCTTCATCCACCTTGTTCATTTTTATGTAGATGTAATGTATTGAGGAGTCACAATCATGAATTAGTTCTCACCATCTTCTTTGTTATATATTCAACTCTTTTTATATTAATGTATACATTAAAAATGTTTGATATTTATATATATCACATATTTCTCCATAAATATAATTCTTCCAAAAATTTAATAAAAAATACCACAAATAACTACATGTTATGAGTTGGGAAATTTTTTTCATGAACCATGACTTTTCATGGGCCATAATGTATATCCATGTCTTTTTCCATGATGATGCATCCAATTCCTTCTTTGATGAATATTTATAGTTGGGAATCCCTAATCCAATGTTGGATAATGAATACATTGGTGTGATGATTATCCTTCTCATTATTTCTTTGAAATTTTACACACATTCATTTATATAAATTAATGATTATCCCTTTCGAGGTATCATGGTGTGTCGTTTGGACATCCATGATATATTTTTAGTAATGAATTGATAATTTATAGGAAAAAAAAATTATGAATCCCAATATCTATGGTTGGTCTAGGGAAATTTTCAATAGACTCCACTATTCATATATCCACTCATAAACCCCCTAGTGATAAAATATGGTCCAAAAATAAAAAATCTGTAACAAAAATTACGTCATAGTGAATTTTTCATAAAAATAATCTTCAATATGGTACTTAGTACTATCTTCAAATTATATTAATTATTCTAATTTCGTTTTGAATATATTATAATATCATATATTGAATCTAAAAAATGATCAATATAATCTCAATATAATCTATTCATTGTACCCATTATGAAAGTATGAAAATTAGTAAGACCAAATGGAATAATAATATATTCATAGGGTCCATACATTGTATGAACAATTTTCTATTGTATATCTATAATAGTGACACTTAACTGATGATATCTATAATGGACCTCAACATTGGGAAACTATTGATCTTTGTAAAATTGATTAATCATGTCATCAATAAGGGGTAGATGATTTCTTTAATTTATTGTTATCATGTCTAGTTCATTGTAATAAAAACATTTCCACATTTATTTGTAATTCATCTAAAAAAAGTACTTAAGGACTCCATGGATACACACCTATTCAAATGAATACATTATAATGATTTTTTTGTAGTCTAATTTTCAATTTCATTGAATAAATCTGGGATATTCTAATAATAGTCATTGAAATTGGTGTATAATCGTATATGAGTTCTATTGAGAACTCAACCATATGATTATGTGGAAGAGTATTATGCTATAATTGGATTATATCTTAAATATTCTATACAATATACTTATTTAAGATTTTGATATTTTCCCCTAACATGTGAGATTAAAATATGTTTTGAGTAACAAAAAATTCCCATATAATAGATATTATTTCCTTCAACTTTTTTTATCATCACATAAATTGGTGATCAATGTCTAGTTTGAAGAAAAATATTGTCCTCTATTTCCAATAGATTGTTTTTTAAATTAAGTTAATAAAGCTAATAAATTCTTTAAACAACATCAATTTCAGCTGGAGGGGGATTAAAATTATTTAAAAGAACCACATTTCCATAAACAGTAACTACATAATAATCATGGAAATGATATGAAATCATCTTAAAATTAATTTTATTACTTTTAATTCAACATATACTCATTTGGTAGGAATTTTGGTATCCTTATAGAATCAATCTAATTTAAAATTGTTTGTATATTATTTGAAAAATAATACATTAGAATTTCAAAAATGGATGGTATGTATTATTTTTACCATTTTATTATCATACCAATTATTAAAAATAGTGGTAATAATATATTTATCAATTTTTTTGGCATTATGTAGTTAATAACATCGACCATCATCTTTAAACTTATAATTTAAAATCATCTTAGAATAATTCACATAATCCTCTCAATTTAAAATTTTAGTGTGGATGGTGTATTCTGCATAAATTTCTCACTATTGGTATATTTATCTAAAATCAACCCAGGAATTCATCATTAGTCCACAAAATAACCTTCCTTTAAACACTAAAAACATTTACTAATAGACTTACGACAATTTCCTCCATGATTACTTCCTCTGTTTATCAATATGGAAATATCATATTATTTTATTTTAGGTTTTTTGAGATTCCATTTGATTCTATATTTTTTTCATATCAAAACATTTATAATGAATGGGAAATTGTAATATCCATTCCCACATTGATAGAACACAAAATAATTTATTCATATCTACTAATGTTCCTTATGAATGAGTCATTATATATAACTACTTATATGCCAAAGGTGAATTAATCAAAAATTATTTCAATTTTGATGATAACACCTGATGTGTACCTCACACGTCTTATAAAAGTTTCTTCAAAAGTACCAAATGGTTCATCATCATAATACATTTTAATACATAATTCATTTTCTATTTTCATATGTACAATATGTGGAATGTCCTTACTTATAAATAATATCATTAATATATCCCATAAATTAGAGTTAAATTCTTCGAGTAGCCTTATATTCTAGAGATGAGAATATTATTGATGTACATCACTTTAAGAATGATAAATATCCAAAATGAATTCTTCATTCTCCAAAATAAGGATAATGAACTCTATATTTTCAATATATTTATCTATTTTTCAATAACTAGTGAATGTGTAAGATCACTAATAGAAGGTGGATATTTCCCCATGAAGGAATCAAAATAACATTGGTCACATATTTTCATATTTATAAATTCTAAATGAATCCAATCATAATATAATTATGTTAGAATATCGAAGATATTTTTCTTTTCATCTCCAATAAAATTTGATTTCGTAGGAGTAAATACATTTGTTTGTTCCTCAGATTCATCATTTAAACAAATCCTTCGACTTCCATGAATTTTCCAAAATAAAATAATATATTGTGTTGAATAATAATATAAATGGGTAAATAAATAATAATGAAAATAATTTATTGTATAACTGAATCATAGCTCCTTTTCAATCTAGAATATTTTTGTTTCACCTAGGCCATTCATGGTTCTTTTTCAAAAAAAATCCAAATTGTTCGTAATGATTTAGTGAATTTCAAAAACATATCCAATGGGAGTATCAAACCAATTTTTAAAAAAAATGATGTTTCTCATTTACTAGATGATGATTGGTTAAAATTAATATAACGATTTTTCAAAGTTATAACCCATAGGAATAACTATAATAGTGACACATAAATTTGTACAATCCATATAGGTATAAAATTCCATTGAAACAACTCACTCTATCCTTTACCATAATTTCAGGATATTTTCTTATAAATTGAATTATCTACACACTTATCCCATGGGTTATCACTAATATTTTCTTGTCGAAGTTACAAATGATAACTAAAAATTTACACTAATACCAACAAAAAACACCCATGATTGTTATATATAGATATTTTTCTTAAAATAAAAAAAAACATTTCATTTTATGAAAACATGAATGAGGACCATTAATTATTAGTGCCTTTTGATACACTGTATCATATGTAAACTAAATCATATCTAACTAGGTTAATCAAAAGTTTCACTCTTAATTTAAATATCATACATAATAGATTTCATCATACTACAGGGAATTGTAACATAATAAAGGTTTTCTCAAATTCTCATAAAGAGTAATCAATGGATACATCAATGATCAAATAAGAAAAAAATATGAATTAATATATGAGAAAATGATCATACCCATTGAAAGACATCTCACTCTGATCAATGGTCACAATATTGATACATGGATTAAGGTTTTTATATTTAAAATACAATAATTGTAAATTAATCAATAAACATGTTCTAAAATATCATAGAATTGGAATAATACATGAATTTGTGGTCACACAAAAGATATTAATAAAAATTCTTTAAAATTATGGGATCATTGAAGAGAACATCATTGTGGTATAGTTACACTCCAAAAACCATCATATTATTAATATTCAATACTAACCCAACCATATTAGATAATTGAACATTATATATGGGGTTCACTCCCAATTCTAGTCAATTTTAATCTAATGAAATAACATTAATTACCCAATCCATTGGAAGAAAATAAAATTATAGGGTTACCCATAATTTAATTAATATAATATATATATATATATATGTTCTATAAGAATATAAATCATTCATATTATTTTATACCTTGAAAATAAATGGTATTAATAAACATTTAATTCTGGAAAACCCTGTGGAAAATGAATGGATTTTTTAATAATTTCAACAATTCATTATTTCTCAACCATTAGAAAAGTAAATGGTTTCATTAAAATATTTTCATCAAAATCCTAAACTATATAGAGAAACATTAATTGTGGTATAATTGATGAAATAAAAATTAATTATAATGAAATTTAACAGGATTTTTCTCCTAAATGGATCATTTTTTTAGAAGTTATATAGGGACATTTCTTGAGAAAAAGTTCCCCCCCACATTAAAAACATTTTCTTAAAAACTAATAAATTGATAATTATTAAAAAAAATATTTTCAATGAAATTGTAATTGGGAGTATTTAAAGGAATAATATAATAATTGAGTTATCATACTGATATAATATTTCACATAGACAATTTAATGATAAAACAAAAAGTTATTTCATAATTTTGTTTAAAATTAAAAAGTACCTAATTTGGAAAATGAAAAGAAGATTACAAAAAATATTATTTTTAATATAGAAATAATGATGGTTTATACTCAAAACATTATTTTAAACTACTATGTACATATAGAGATTGGAAATAGAATATAAAACTGGTTTTTTTTTAAATATCCAAATGATAATAAATTTTATGAATTCTATGAGTTATATTTTATAATATTTCATCATTATAATCCATATTAAAATAGTTCTCAAAATCAATAATGTTGTTACTTACAACCCTATCAACATTCGTAGAATTTGAGACATTATAAAAATTAAAAAATAACCTTATATTAATATTTATAACAATTTTTTAATGAAATTAATAATAAAATACATTCATGTGGTTTTATACAACACACAAAATAAAAACATGTCTAATATGTACTATGACCAAGGAAAATAAAATTGAGATGAAAATCCATTAACCCAGGTACTTAATTTACTCATTCACATTAGAACATCATGGATAATAAATTTAAAATTATAATAAATCTATTACATTATAATAATCATAAAGTTTATAACATATATTTCATACATATAACTTTTAATCACCATTTCATTAATAATTCATTGTTATAATCATTATTTTAGTCACTATAATTTTTATTTTTCAGGTATGTTTGGGTCGGTATTTTTGGTCCTTGTACCTAGAAAATTGTAAAATAATATAAAGATTATTAATAGTGATATAGTTATAATATATGTTTATATTATATAAATATATATTCATCGACTAATATTATAAATAATGAATTGAATTACATCGTTAATAGAGAGAGTAGGTTGTGCAGACAAAAGAACATTGTTTTTATTTTTTAATATATAGAATGTAAAAATATAAAATAATATTTAACAATTATATAATAATTTTTATATTATATATTCATAAATTATATCTTTATTTCCACTCATTCAATTATAAAATTAAATATATTCACATCACTTCATAGATGTGGAAATCCATGTGTTTTCACAAGCGGTGTTGTAATATTCCTATGGATTGAATGTAATATGTAATATTTCATATTATAGAATATTATATAAAATTATCTCACTAATATAATATATTTATGAAAAATCTATAATTTTTACCGTCCTTGATTGGAATTGATGGAAAATTAATTACATTGGTTTGGGAAGCGGTGGTCTTCAAAACACACATTCAATGATGTCATTTCCCATTTGATATCAGAGGAGGTAGATATAGGATATTATGTTAACATTAAAACGTGATAGTAAATTTGAGATTGTTTTTTATTATAGAATAATATTTTTTGAATATATTAAGGTGGTTGAAGATGAAAAAATAATAATAACTCGTTTCTAAAGACTATACCTCTTTATTGGACAATCTCTGTAGGTTTACAAATTAAACATTCATCGGATAGTTTTTGAATATCATAGTGCTCTAAGACATTTTAATTGATGTAATTAATGGATTTGGGATAGGCATGGATTTAATAAAGGTATCATGAAATGTTTATTATAAAAGAGAGGGGTGTCCTTTTATATGTGAGGGAGAGAATACACATGAAAATGATAAAATATAATTACATTTTACAAAAATTAATGGCTCCAAAATAACTCATTCAATAAAATTATGTAATATAAGTTCTAAATATGGCTAAAAAAGTTATATAAATTTTTGGGTCATTTAAACAATTATCTTTTAGCTTAACCCCTAGTATGTATGTTTCAAGCACAAAAATGATATTTTATTTTTACTTTTTTTACTTTTTTAAATGATGGAAAATTAGGACAAAATAATTAAATAATATGAGTTATAATATTTCAAAATAGTTAATCTATTTTACCAATGTAAATTAATTTATTTTTGAAAATATTATTTAAAATTAAACCCACCAATGAGATGAAATAGTTATTTTCCAATGAAAAGGATTATACAAGAATATATTGTTTTTTATAAACATTTAACATGTAAGGGATAATAATATTATGAAATTAATTAATAATTAGATAATTGATGTTATTTTCCTTCTATTATATTTTAAAAAATTTATCTTTCTAAAATTTCGAAATGAAAATGAAATATTTAATAAAAATATGATTTTTGAATAATCAATGAAAAATAAATTTTTTTCAAAAATTTATTGACAAATAAAACTATGATAATAATTAATTTTGATTTAATAAATAATATTTTTAAAATAATTTTTACAATTGTGGAAAAAATTATTTTTATTATTTTTTCAAAGAAAAAAAAATAAAAAAAATTATTTGGAAAATTGAATTTTCACATAATATAATGATATTTCAATAAATTATTTAATTTCATATAAATATATTTTTTTAGATAAGAAATTATTTATTAACATTTAATATGTGTTCATTTTTATTCTTACTACAACGTTTAGTGTCTTGTTAAAAACGTTTTAAAAAAATTGCTACAAAGAGTATACGAATGTTCACTAAAACTCAAAGTTACCTTTAATATAAGATGTTGAAAAAAATTTCATTTATAAATTATAACTCATAAAATATTATGGTGTTACAAACAATTTCACAACCACATTCTCATGGTCTTGATCTTTTTCAATTAATCAATTCCTAAATTATTTTTGCACCATTTTTTCTCTCTCAGAGATTGAAGAAATAGATTTCAGGACCCTTAGATAAACTCAAACTATTGAAGGTGAAATTCAATATTTTTTTATATGTTCTACATCCTCTCAAAAATGGATTAATTTTTTGATATATTTTCATCATCGATTATTTCATGGTTATTAGTTAAAGTTATTCTACAACAATTATTGTTGGATGAGATGTTAAATTTTTCATATTTATTAATGATTTATATATTATTTAAAATCTGTATTAAGTTAAAGGATTAAATTATTATTAATTTATTATTTATTTTACCCATTTAGTTAAAAGACTCTATGGTTATAATTAATTTAATATTATGATTTTTAAAAAATAAGAACTTCATTATGAATTTAAATTGTGTTTGTAAATTTCGTAGATATAAATTTTTGTATTTAAATTTAATTTTTTAATATTATTTATCATTACAAATTGGAATAATTATTAGATATTTTATATAATAACTTATTTGAATTATATATATTTATCATTATAATTAATATTTATATGCAATATTATTCTTGGTAAAAAATATTTTAAAATTATAAATATATTGTCTTAAAGTTATGCATGTTAAAATATTTATATGTTATTATATTTCAAAAATATTTCTTCATTTATATATTTAATATTATCTGTTTATATATTTTTAAATATTATAATATTATAATTTAGACTTATATAATTAATGGAACATAGGAAGATTATTTATGAATGAACTAGTGATGAATTTGAAAAATGTGTAAAGACCGGTGTTTTTAAAAATCAAATTGAGAAGATATTTTAATTTTATCATATAAACTCTCATGAAGTGTATAATTTTCTTTTTCACGTAAAATTTTATCTTTGTTAGTTTTTCAAACCACTCTATTTCTCCATGGATTGGTTTTTTACACTATTTAATCTATGGTGCAATTCTACGCCATTCAAATTTACATTGATTAATTAATATTTAATTAATAATTAATTAATTAATTTTTTCCATTTTTTGGTCAAATATATAATTTTAACATGACATTTTATAAAGAGTATATATTTTTGGATGAGTCTGAAAAGTGTTTTTTTCCTAGTAGAGGCATAAATTTACATCGATGGTTCATTCCTGACTTTTGCACCAATTTTATCTATTTTCATTTCCTATTGGTTAATTTTCATTCTCCTTTAAATTTATACAAATTATTTTGATTCTACAAAACATAATTTTTGTGTTAATATATTCCACAACAAATATTGGATAGAGAAATAAATATATATATATATATATATATTTGGAGAGATTAATGTATGTATGTCGTATGGATTAGAAAACGTCGTATTGTTGTTTTGTAGTTATTGAGCATTAATAATGGCGAATCTTCTGCTGATTCCCCCCAAAGATGGTTTTTTTTTAATTTTTTTAAATGAAAGATACATATATTTACCATATCATGTTTTTATGGTATTATTAGTTTTTTTGGATCCCTAAGGTGTCGATATATTTTCTTAACCAATGAAAAGAATGATTTTCTTGATGTTCAATATGGTTTCACTATAAAAAATCATGATCTTGAAACTTTTGGTTCCCTAAAAACATTCCATGTGTTATTAATTTTCTAGAAAGATGATTTGATTAAATATAGTATATATACATTAATTTACCACAATATAGATGTACATGGACATGTGGTCTCGTACTTGGGATGACACCCCATTTAATGTCTGTATGGTCATCTATATGTACACAACAAGACACCATGTGTTTCCTAGTCAAGTAGTACAAAACGATCCTACATAACCAGGGAGGAGGTTTTCTAGTTACTACCACGTACATCCGTATTGTTAAACATTTTCCAATTTTTTGTGATTTTTTCCCTAATTTCAAATTGATAAAACTGAGGAGTAAATGGCGCGTATTTTTCACCATATAAAATGATGGTGCATCCTTCATTTAATTTTATGCCTCGTATGAGATGTTATGTGGTGTATCAGAATTAATAAATTACTTTTTAGTCCAATAAAGGTATTTTTACCTATATAGTGTGTAATGTGTTGAGACCCACATGAGGGTCATATATGTGATAAGAGTATTGGGTATGATATCATATGGTTTTTTACTAGTGTGACTTAAGATATTCCATGGTTAGGGTAATGAGATGTGGCGTGTGTATAAAAATTGGTTGAGTGTTGGATAAATCCTGGTGGGTATCCTTAAAATTGATATGGGCCATGATCTCTCTCACTAGATCAATATTTAATTCTATTTTACCCTAATGTCATCTACTATTTCAGGTGTGTGATATTTGTTAGGGATATAGTGAGATGTGTGAATTTGGTTATGGGATTGATTAACTTCAAAAGACATACTCTCGTCGAGGGAACTTTATATTTATGGGAATCCAATGTTGAATTCCTCAACATATAAACATTCATAGAGGACCTAGAGAAGGATTACTTGTTTTATGTGTAATCATTGAGGATCCACCAGTAGACAAATCTCTTGTGTATTAACCTATAGTATCCTACAAGGGATACCAATCCAATGTATTAACCTAGAGGATTCGAGAATGGATACATCTCCCATGAATTGATATTGGGGAGCCTAGTGTATTCCCCTTTGGTTGAACATCCTTATGTTGGTGATTTATAGGTTTGGGTAAATATGGTAGAGGTTATAACTGTAAAACCTAAACCAAACACATAATTATGAATGATATAGATGTATTAGTGGGTTTACACATTCAAACAACAATGATATTTCATTATTATTTAAATTTGATGTTTCATATGATTCTTCTACTTCCATATGTTTTTACATAAACACAACCTATTGACCTAACATAGTGATAATGTATTTTAAGGATTCTAAGAGGTCATTCATATGATCACCATATGATAGTTACATAATATAATATTTTGGTTACCTAAATTCTTATTTTCACTATGATTCCTTCCAAAAAAAATTTAAATAGGCTAGTTTTAATGTGAATATTATAGACCCTCTAACATAGTGTGTCGCAGAGGATGCCCTTGTCAGTTTTTATATATTCGATTACTGAGGATTTATGGTTGGTGATATTTCATTTAATAAGGAATATAATGAAATTATTTGGGGATAATGATAATATCCTATATATATTACTTTTTTAATCATTAGTATATTTTGGTAAAACCTCATTACATTTCCCAGAAAATTATAAAAATATGTTGTTGGGACATTTGTTGAATAGATTTATAAGTTATTATCATTGAAATATGAGTGTATTATTTAAATATTTATTATGTTTTATACCCCAAAAGGATCATAATATCTCCAATATTTTTACCTCATATGGTCCATCACATAGTATATAGACATTATATGTGATTACACTTGACATGGGAATTATAGACAGTAATTTTATTCCTTATTTATAGGATTTTATACAGATGCCTAGAATACTCCATTACAAACTGAACATGTGTATAGTTTCTCCCATGGATATTAATTTAATACCCCTTTGGTTATGTATAATTACCAAGACATTTCCAACACTAGTAAAATATGGCATGCTCTATCTAGATCATGATCTATAGGATTGATAACATTACCCACAATAAGAGTTTTACAAAATGTATATAAATGAAATATTTGTATTATGTCCAATAAATTGATGTCATGGATACTTGGATAGAATGATGTTTCATTTTATTTACTTATTCTTGATGGTTTTTACTAGGATAAAAATATTTCTTGCCCCTAATCTTATAAATATAGGTTGTTGGATTACTATAGGGTGTGGCATATTGGGATTTATTCTATATCCCTTATTATTGTTACAATGCGTGTCTGTGGATCATTTTTTATACATAATGTTGTTCAAAAAATCATGATGTATAGAGTTGCGGCCCATTGTTTCAGGATTTAGGTTAGTCGCTCATATTGACTCTTCTGATCAGGAAGAAGTGGCTCTAGATTCATGGGGACTGCATATGTAGTTCCGCTCATAGTTATCATTAGAGTCATAATTTTTTTAAGCATAATATTTGGTAATGATTTGGGTGATCATTGATTTATATATTTCTTTTCTTTATGAGCCATCAATGTTTTCACATATTATATCCATGTATATATTTATCAATTCCACACAATAATTATTTTATTATTGATGTTGTTTTGAAATTTACAATATTATGCTTATTATGAAATGAGGAAATATTATCCTATATATAGACAGAAGTACACCTATTCTAGTTATTGGCCTCTAGATTATTATGATTCATGCATAATGAATATACCCCCCAGTAGTCTAATTATTGTTTATAGTGTGAGAAAGTCCACCACATAGTAAATTTTTATATATGGAGTTCATATCTAATAACATTATTTTTTTGGGATTTGTTTTACATGATTATTAGGAATCATTACAATACAATGATGGATACAGAATAGAAAAGTCAATATCACATGTTCTATTAAGAATTATATGTTACCAGAGATATGGGATGGAAATTATTGATATGTGATGTTAATGTTTTATATAATTTTCACATTCAGTGGAATGTTTTGGTGTAAATTATATGATTTATTATGTATTTATGGATCTAACACATTTAGGGGGATTCAATATATTGATTTTGACTCTTGAATGGATGAAACATGCATATATTTTTCAAGGATAATAATTTTCTTGAAGGGTCAACATTTTATAGGCATTCTGATTCATGATTATTCTACTAATGCTGAGTCTAACTATTTAATCTCTAGAAATCAACCTAATTTTATTCATATATAGTTTATTGGTGTATTTCAATTCTATGATACCACCTTTTTTACATTCTATACATTTCTTTATGTTGAGATATGTTAAGATATTTGAAGGTGGGGATAGTGACATTGTTCTTATTCATTTGAGGTGTAGGGCACATAGTAGGATGATAAGGCATGTGTATTCTAAGGGTTGGACCCATCAAAGTGATTTGATACTTATTTTATGTAATTAAATTTTCATGTCAAAACCTATGTTCTATTTTCAAATATATATTTGAATGTGATTCTATTATTCAAACATAATGAGAGTTTAATGACACAAATTTATTGAGATGATGTTGTGTCTATACTATTGAACCACATAGGTCAATATTGGTAGATATTTACCTTCTCATAGATCATCAATGGGTGTATACATTTTATTTTTATTTAACTAAATATTAATAATAAGATTCAAATTCATTTTCACATATAGTTTTTAGTAAACATTTATATATCTAACTATCAAAATAGTTCATTAGATATATGATTGATTATGATGTCAACATTTTCATGAATGTATATTCTGAAATATAACTTTAATATGCGTATTAATATATAATAACTCCATGTAAGGATTATTTCATTATCTTTATAATCTTGATATCATGACCTAATAGGGAGCATTACCCTTTGATGATTCATAGAGTGGATCAAGAAAAAATGTCTAATGAATGGTAGGTGATTCCTTATATTCTTAACAAACAATAATTATCTATGTTAACTAGTTACATATTTGTTAAAATATAGCAGGAATTCCATTGAAACAAATAAATTGTTATCATAAATAGCATCTCTCTTAATTATTCTTTATGGTCATGCCAAGTGACCTTGATACAAAACAATATTTTTTAGGAATTACCTTATATGGGAATAAAACCCTATTTAGTAGAAATTCAATATTAACAAGGGCTGCATGTGAAAGGGTAAGCTCATGTTTATATATTTTTATATTGGTGTTTAGTATGGTTGTATTCTCATATAGATGCTGACACATGGAATGAAATCAAATTTCATGTTACATATAGTTTAATTAATTTGGTTACCAATCGTGCGGCAAGTGTTCCTCTGTATTGATACTTTGATTTATTGGCATGAATTTTCAGGTGTTGGGATAAGTCTTAGAGTGCATATACAGTTATAAACATTATTAGAATGTGGTATATGCTCATGACTAGACTAAAATTTAATGGTGGGTGAGCATATGGAAGACATTGAAACATTTCAGATAAAGTATTCTTTAATAAGATACTAAAATGAAACCATGTGATTATCGGTTGTAGAATAAATCATGGAATGTGTAAGGTTCCATATTTTGAAGAAGCGTTTTATGGGAGCTCATAATGTATTGAGATTGGCCTTCCCTGTGGCATGGTTTTCATGGCCATATAAATTTATAACATGAGTAACCATTTCGTGAGTGATTTGAATGGGTTGTAGAGTAATATACACCTATAGTGCTTGGAGATATAGGAAAATTACAAAACATTTCAATGAGGGTAATATATAAAATGTTAATTGGGGAGATACTATATGTGATCCTATCATAGAAGGTTTCAATTAAATTCTATAGATATAGTTTATTATGGTTGGGATAAAATTATATATGTAATAATATTTTAGATTATAAACCAATAATAGAATAAGTGTAGTCGAATTACAGATTTTCCTCAATCTGAGTAAGTATTTGGAAACAGTAAGCATGGAATAGGCTGAGATACAAATGAGAAGATGTAAATCTTTTGAGGATGTATATGAGTAATGATATATGGTAGTGAGCACACCAACTTCCCTTTGACTGTGGTGAATATCTTTATGATTTCAAATTCATAAATTTAAATGGAAACCAATCTAGGGATGGGGGATTATCCAAGGTCCTGATTATTTGGTTAGATCATGAGAATGAGTTTTTTATTAATTCTAGTGGCTTCATTTAGTGATGGATGTAAAGTGTGATTGGGGGTTTCAACATAGTTGTGAGGCATAAATATAGGAACATCGATTTTGGGGAGTAAAATACCTGTCATTGTTGAACGTCTCTCATGTTGGGAGTTTTTTTGACTCTATGAGGTTTGTTGTTATAAATTCGATATAGTGTTTTCATATAGGTTCTTTGGGTGAAATAATTGTTCTTTTGTAATCATAAATTTTTCCCTTGGATGATAATGGTAATGGGTGTGATGTTATAAATAACCAGGCTTTCTATACTAATAATTTTTTATATAAATTTGAATATTTTCATTCAAATCCTCACGGGGGATCAAATTTATTTACCCTTTCAGATGGCCATCAATATTTTATCTAAAAACTCCATTGTTATTATAATAAATTAATTACTCCATGATAATAATGTTGTGTAATTCCATTCCATGTGTGTTTTCATTGAATAATTATTATTTATTATAGAAATTATTAAATATTATCTTATTCCCTTGAATTTTATCATTAATATTGTTTTAATCTATCATTAGAATGAGATTACATATCCAATATTTAAAATTCAATGGGGAATTTTCTATAGTTGATGTATAAAATGATATAGGGAACTGCTTCCCGGGCCATCCCCTTTTCTATTTTTATATTATTTCTGTTTTCATCATTTAATATTTCCCTTTTATCTATCCTTATTCCAAGGAGTTTTGGTTATTCTTATATGGGGATACCCTATTTCCTTGAAAAAATTTAGAGGTAGATGAAGAGATATAGTGTAGGGATAAGGAATTTTCCTACCATAGATCTGGGGAAGTGCAGATTTTCAAAGATCAACTGTAGTGCATGGATATGATTAAAGAATCAATGTATTCCACACAATGGTTGGAATTATTTTTTATATTATCATAAAAACCCAATTTATTTACCAATTTTATTTTTTATATTTATTTTATGGTTTCAAGAGACCCGCTAAGGGTTTACCTATGCTTAATCGGGGTTAATCATTGGTTTTCAGAGGTTTTTTTACTATTTTTGGATTTAAATTTCTGATCGTAAATCATGTGGTTCCATGAAAATAAATTAATTGTTTTCTTGTAATATCATTTACTAAAGGTACGCTTTTGTAATTTCATTACATATTTTTTAGTTTAAAATGGCCATATATCTAGGTAATTTGGGATAAACCCCATGTATGGTGGAGATCCATGTTTTAGTACATTTTCTAAACAAAGGTGTTTCCTAGTCATGTAGTTGTACCCATTTGGACCAAAGGTATTCCCTGTCCAGGTAGTAGTACATTGAAAAATCCTTTTTTTTATTGGGAATGTATGACTATATGGCCTTACATGATGTATTGGTGCAGATTCCTTGTACATTTAGTACGAATCATGTATTGATCCTTTATTTCCCTTTTATCTCATTCTGTAATTTAACTCTATATAGTTATAATTGAACCTATGATATTTATATCATTTTTTTCTTTATTGATTATGAAAGTTGGTCTATTGCATTTATTTTAGTATTCCTAATATGATTTTTTTTTAAAAATTATTTATTTGATTGGTTCTTCATATCAGAAATTTAATCATTTTTCTCATGAGAAGGATACATTGGATGGTATCCACATCAACATTGAATGAATTACTATGGTAAATGGAAAGGGATTGAAAATATCCTAACCTAGTGTTACTTAGGTTAGAAAAGGGATAGTAGGTATAAGGCATGATTTGAGGACATAGATATGTTTGAATTAAGGATGTGGATAATTTTTCAATTAGTGAGGACCAAATGTTTAGGTGGATTTCACCTTGAGTCTGTATTCATTATGATGTGTAAAACTACAGGGAAGAGAGTTAGGGAGATCCAAGAAATAAGTAATTGGATTTTCTTCCATATGATATATGGATTTGCCTTGATGTCCTAGAATATACTAAGGATACCAATTTGGATTCCATTACTTATGTTCTGAATTTTGGACACCCATATGGATGTCTCCTCTAATTTTTGACCCGATGGATCCCACAATCGATACACATCACATGCATTGTCCATGATGATCTATCAAGTGATGCATTAAATATTTATGGATCTAGGAAATAGAGTAATGGATACCTCCCATAAGTATTGACTTAGGGGACTAGTGGTTTCCCTAGTGGTCATCCAACAATATGCCATTATTCCATTGTATTCATTAAATATGGTAGTCGGTGTCATCCATAGAACCATTACCAGAGAAGTCATCATGATTGTATATGGAAGTAGTGATGGATTTATCCATTGAAAAAGCATCACCCTTGTATCTATTAATTCACTTCATTAATATTGTTGAACACCATATATGAAATGTTGTTCATAGAACTCGGCTTATAAGACTGATGTAATGATATGGTATGGTTGTGATTTACATAGGAAACTCTTTTGATGTGTCTTATGTATATTTTTTAATAGATTTTTACTGTTAACACAAATACAATTTTTGATAGGATTCCTCCCTACATTGGGGTTATCAGGGTTAGATTATGTGTTCATCTGAGGGAAAATTATACATATTGTGTCTCCTAGGGTTCTTATCTTGATTAGATTCATCTGAAGCTAGAGGTGCCTAGGAGTATTTGTAAAGACCGGTAAAATTCTAGGGAAATTTTTTCTTAATTTTCTTTGGGTTTTTACAAGAACGCTGTTTCTGACGGCACTTGATTCCGAGGACTGGTGAGCCTGGAATAATTTTCTGCAGTTTGGCTCAGGTACATTCAGTGAACGAACGAGTGGGTTTTTCTGACTTTTGAATCGTTGCTCAGAATCGAATTCTGAGAGCACTGATGAAACCGCAGCGCCAGAAATTGCGTAGGAACGCCTTTTCTGGAGTTGCGTTTTCTCGATGTGAGTTTTTTAATTTTTTGTGGATCAAGAGTTAGTGAAATAAAATTTCATTATGAATCTTATTTCTCTTCTCCATGAGGTAGAACCTAAGTGTAGGAGTTAGGGTGGGGCCCACTATTTGTTAGTTTCTCATGAGTGGATTAAAGGTGTGGTGGGGCCCACACGAGCCCCCACCTTTTAAATTCCCTTAACTCCCAAACTCCTCTTAACCCCCACTTAATTTGTGTAACTCTTATAACCTTTTCACTTCCATTTAATTGGGTGACTTTACCTCTCCTCTCATTAAGTATGCCAACCCCCAATTCAATTAATTAAATTAAGTTTTAAAATTTTAATTGTGGCTTGAGTTAATAAAATAAGGATGAGCCTTATTTTATTTTTGTTGGTTTTTGTGTGTGGACATTAGAGGAGAGTGCTCTCGGGTGTTTTCATCTTCATCACAAAGAACATCAAGACTTTGACGAAGAACGTCTTCACCGTAAGAAGAGATTGACATGTCGTCTCTTCTTCTCCCCGCAACTGGTGTGTGACCCCTTTTTTCCGAGGATCGACGACGCAACCTATTTCGATCTTCTTCCCTTGTCAAAGAAAAGGAGATGCCACTTCCTCCTCGGACGTTCACCATCAACATACGGAGCTTCACCTCACGATGTCGTTTTCCGCGGCGAACCCCCGTTCTAGCTACGCTCAAGGTAGGGGTTATTTAATTATTTCGTTCGTGAATTCTACTTTTTCGTCCTTCGTGAATTTACGACCACTTGATATCAATTAACGAGAGGGGGCCGGACCACACAAACACGGTCGAACCTCCTCCAATTTGAATGATGTTTCTAATATTGTTGGGACGGAATGGCGTGGTGCCGTCGCACCACGCGGGATCTTATGGAAAGTAATGTGCGGCGTCGTCGTGTCGTGCCGTGAAGTTAATAAAGGACGCGACGTCGTCGCGCCACGTTGAAGAAAACCGAATACACCATGGCCAGAGCGGGGCTGCGATGGAGGGGTGCAGTGCCGTCACACCGCGAAGGACGAACCAGGCTGCGGTCGGTTCCGGGCCGCGGGGGAGCAGGGTGACCGGCGGCCGGTTCCGGGCCGCCAGTGTCGGCGAAGGAGGAAGGACCGGTCGTCACCGGTCCTTGTGGGCCGAACCGGCTAGCCGGAAAAAGGGAAAACTGGGAGAATTAATTCCCCCGCACGGCCAAGCAAGCGGCCCCATTAATGGGTCCGCAGTTACAGGAAAACCGGGGGGGCAGCCCCCCCCCCCCCCCCCCGGTGAGCCGGAACGGCTCGGCCAGCTGTCGCCACGCACCGGGTCGCCAGCCGGTCCGGGCCCGAAACCCCTGTTTTCGGACCATCTTCGGTCGTTTTCCCACAACATGGGCTACATACCTCTGATCGATGCAACGTTAGTTGCGTAGCGATACTTGGAACGAGACGGTTGTTTCGGTATATCACACTCAAGGTTTCAAAATACTTTGGGTTCGACCGGGTTGGTTCGGATATGAAACCAACAGGGCCCTCAGAGCGGAAATGCTTATATCTTGAGCTCCGGACGTCCGATTGATGTGCCGTCGACTTTGATGGATTCCTATAAGTGATATGGATCTTTTGGTTTACTCTACTAGAGGTTTGGATGCCATCAGGGTGCGGTCGGGTTGGTTTTCTCATGAAACCAATCGGGCCCCTAGAATGAAAAAGCCAATAACTCACAGACCGGGCGTCCTATTGGCGCGCCGTCTGTCTCGTTAATTTCATCTTGTTGAGACGGACCTTTTGGCATACTTTGACCGATTTTTGGTTGTTGTGGGATATTGGCTGGGTTGGATTGTACCCAAAATCCAACAGGGCCCTTGGAACAGAAAAGTTGTTATCTTTCAGACAGGACGTCCGTTTGACGAACCGTCAGTGGTGTTGGTGATCGCGTGGAGAAATGGTCCCTTGAAGTATACCCTATGTGAGTTCGGGGTACAGTTGAGTTACAGCCGGGTTGGTTTGCACTCGAAACCAACAGGGCCCCTGTGACGAAAAGGCTAATAACTCACAGACCGGGCATCCGAGTGACGCGTCGTCTGTTGCGTTGAGACCCCTATGACGAGGCGGTCCATTGAGATACATCTTCATGGGACTTTGAGATACTTTGAGTATCTACCTGTAGCTCATGGAGCGGACCCTCCCAGAGACGAGCGAGCGGAGTACAGAGACCGTGTAGATGACTAAAACCTGACTACTACTTGACTGACTCGACTTGGAGTGAGTCGACTAGCCCAGTGGACGGAGTGCCCAGTATTTAGCGGTGACCCACGGCGGACGGAGCGCCTGGTAGTTGGCCGCAGACCCGCGGTACTCGACCGATGGAGTACCTCTCTAGGATATTAGGGGGAGCCCCCAGTATTCAGTGGTAGACCCACAGCGGACGGAGCACCCAGTATTTGGCAGCAGACCCGCGGTACTCGACAGGAGGAGTACCTCAGAGTCTTGGTTTAGTGAGCAGTACCTCGGAGTCGTGACAAGACCACTGTACACTCTAGAGACAGGGCTCTTCCGTAGTTATGGTTTCGATAATGAAAATCCTGGTTTGAGCTGAGCCTATAACATTGTGTTTGCCTCATGATTGAGATGGGTCACTTGATAACTTAGGTATATGTATGGGCATATACTTGGGTAGTGGTTATCCATTGATTTCATAATCTTTGTGTTTCCTCATGGTTGAGATGGGTTACTTGATAACTTAGGTATATGTATGGGCATATACCTAAGTAGAGGTTGTCTGTTGAGATCATCGTTTTTGTTATATTTGTTGGTTTTAGTGAGACCTTGAGGGTCTCATGGTCCCTACTGAGTATCTTTATACTCACCCCTGCACGGGCTATGCTCGCACCTCGTTGTGTTGGTTACAGACGACGGGCAGTGCTGACGGAGGCCGAGAGTTCGAGGACTGGAGGGTACCCAGAGGTGGACTACACGACGAGTCAGTATCCGGAGGTGGACTTCACAGTGAGACGACACTCAAAGGAGGTTTACGGGTGAGAGCGTTGTGGAGGCTATCTATACCTACCCTTCAGGTAGGATCCGTGGTGGACGATCCAGGAGTTGCGCCATTTGTACCTACCCTTCATGTAGGATCCGAGGAGGACGTCCCAGGAGCCGCATCCTTTCTTCCAGCTGTTGTCTTTTTCTGTTGTACTTTTGTTCATTTGTAGTTGTACATTCAGTTGTGTTTGTATTCTGGCCCTTTTACTTTTCATCACTTCTCTTTGTACTTAGTGTTTTACTTCCGCTTGTACTCCGTGGTGTTTTGTTTACATTATAAAGTCAATGCCTTCCCAGTTATCTGGATTTACGCCTTTGGTGCTAGTCACCAGCCCTGGCCTATGGAAGCGGGCTTGGGGTAGTCACGGCACGGGCCCCGAGGACAGGTCGTGACAGTATTCATCTCCCCGAGAATAGATTCTTATGGAATCTATTGGTATTTGTATTGATCTTCTAGATATATTCCACGGATACTACTCAATAACTCATGGACTCACCATAATTCATTACCCAATCATGTTTGCTAATATGTTATTCAGACTTTTATTAAATGGGTTTACAAGTAAATGTTAATGATCTAGGGGTGTATTCATTATTTTTACATAATTTTCATCAGCCATAGCGATTATTTGAATAGTAAATACCTAACAGATGATAGATTGGGCCCTAGGACAGAGGCAACAGACTAGATTACAGAGAGATTGAATATAATGGTATCCATCTAAATGAATCATTTTTAGTATATCCACATAACACATGGAATCTAATGTTCTGTAGTAGAGGTTAGTATAGGTGATCTAAGGGGTAGTTCATAAATCCACTTTTGCTAAAATTTCTTACACATAGATGTCATTAGTTATTATCAAAGAAGGTATGGTCAATCAAAATCATGAACATAAGGATACTGGATTACACATGTCTATAGTGGCATGAAATATAGCTCAATTCCATATTTATAAGAAGTATAGTCCCTCAACATCCAGAACCACATGATTGATTATGGGTTAATTTTATTAATTTATTCATGTTAGGTCATATCTTGGGGAGAATATTAGAAGAGAATTTACTATTTATATAAGGATATAGGTTCCCAATTATGGGGGGGGGGACATTCAGATAACTATTTATCAATTTTTGGATATGAAAATCAGAGTGTGTGGTATTCATAGGTCGAATTTAATGTTGGGAATAGATTCATGATGAATAGGGATGTTCTCAATGGTTTCTTGATAGACTAGAGATGGTCATGTGGAGTAGTATGATTAACTTTTGGTAGATTAAGAGTTTTCTAGATATGATATGTAAATAAACATAGAGTTATTAGTATATTCTGTTACTTTTATTTTTTTTTTCATTTCATTCATATATAAGTGGCCATTCTAGTGGATGACCAATGATGTTTTATTAAAAAAATTGACATATATTTCAATTTTTTTTATAAAAAATTATATTATATTTATTTTATCTGAACATGGATTATATACTTATATGGATTATATTTGTTTATTTTGGTTATTTTTCTTACTTTGTAGTGAGCGAATTGTCTCCCCATTGACACACTGATAGCCATTGTTTCTTGTAATAATAATCTTGCATATAGTAATATACATATGAGGCCTTGTGACCAACCTATCCCGGTTTTTTCATAGAGTGAGACAGACTGAGGAGTGATATAATTGGTTGATGATTTCATGAAATTCTTAAAACCAAATCATTAAAACAAATATATAACTTCCTATCCATGAAATAAGTGTATTAATATGATAAATTTATCCTCTAGATAAATCGTATATCATATAATATTAAATGGTTTTATTCAAGATTAAAAACCAAAGATCAGATAATGATTAGTTACTAACAAGTCAATATAAAAGGATAAATATGAAGTCTATCAAGATACAAAAGATCAACTTAGAGAATTATTTCATGATGTTGTTGTTAAAACCATTGAGAAGCAACATGTTTTTTCATTATATAGGAATGCTAATAAACCACTATTCCAAGGAATAACTATATATACTGTTATAAATATGTATAAGATTTACTAAGAGTAAGGAATAAAATGGTTAAATAGATAAAAGAATCAAAAAATTTATTAGATTTTAAATGCAATACATCAAAATGAAATAATCATACAAATTATAAATATGATGATGAAAAGAATATTTACTATTGGATTAGAGTATTAAAATATATATGATTTTTTCATGTATTGTGTTATTTATAAGAGGGAATATGTATTATTATATAGAACTAAATGTGGGACATAAAATAAATAAATACATGGAAAATACAACTACTATCAATTCTCATCATTATGAATTAGACCACTATATGATGAAAAATTGTATTATTTAATAATCCATTTTCTAAGTATTTATTTATTAATATAAATGAAAAAACTTTCTTTTATGGCATAAAGATGAGTATATATCTAATGGAAACCAATTAATTAGTACTAATTCTACAGAGGGATGATATATGATTGAAATTTTTTTTTTATTGAAATATTGTCATAAATATCATAATAGAACTATATGAAATATAATTAATCTATATCAAATACTTAGTACCGAACATAGTTTGAATCACGTTCTATTTATTTTCATCAACTTTTCCACATATATATATTTATAGATAATATTTGTGATGATATTCGTTCATATTTCTTGATCGAAATTTTTGAAATATATTTTGATGTTTACATTCCACCACTAACTAATTATATGAAATATCAATGGGATAACATTTTTAATGTATATAATTAATATAATAAAATGTATTTGAAATTTTTGGATATGATAGAGTTAACTTAAAATTTACTTCTATAAATTGGAAACACATCTGTATAAAATCTTAAAGGGATATAATTATTTTAAAATTTGCGTGGAGGGTATATAATATCATCAATTTATAAATGGATGAAATGTAATAATCATGGGACAATAATGACATTAATGAAAGGATCATCCATATAAATGACAAAAAATTTGTTAATGCTTTAAATTTTGCAGATATTTTTAAAAAACAATTATCAAATAAATGAAATTAGAAGAAGAAGAAGAAATCGATGTCACATTTCAAAACACATGATGTTTTTGTAAAGAATAAAATAATGGCAATAAACATTCCATTTTAATCTACTATAAATATTGTTAATTTGGGGTGTTTTATCTTAAAATTTTTGTTATTCATGTTGAAAAAAATATGAGATAGTTTCATTGAAACAATAATACACATAAATGGAATGATAAAGGATGCATTTTATACAACACTGAAGAAAATAATCATTGGAATACACATGTAGTTTTCTCCCACTATGAAATGATTAATAACATATTTAACAATGTCTTGTTAAAAATTAGTCAAGAGTGAGATGGAAAATTTTTCTCACATTCTATAGGGTATTAAATTAAATTCTTTATCATTTTACAATATAATACATTTTGTTTCATTTATGATTTTAATATTAAAATTCATAAATCACTTGTTTATCATCAATCGGGGAAACAACTTCTATCGGTTTCATTATGTGTCATTTATCTAATAACATGTGGGACATCAATCATTATGTTTTTTAACTTTTTAAATTCCAGTTTCAGATCATTATTGATAAAAAAATTATTTATTTTTTTAGAAAAAATAATTCCTCAATATTTTTCAAATAGAAATATATATTCCACTATTTTTTATGTAGTGGTTTAATATGTAAATAATATTTTGTGAGTGATAAGAATATATGGTTCTATTTATTTAAATTGTATATATCTGGTTGTATGATGTATAAAAATTGTGATGTGATATGTTAACAATCTAAATTTTCTAGAGATCCAGATTGTTATAAAAATATATATTTTTCTATGTGATTGAGTTCTATACTAATTTTTTTATTATTTTGAGCATATTTCTCTACCTCTATCATGACATTTTTTTCATTATAGAAGATTTAAATGGATATGTATAATAATGATAATAATAATTACCCTTGATAATGTAATATATTCACATTTATTCATTTTGATCAATATAGGTTATGTTCATAAATAAATAAACTCAAATATGGAAATATTGAATTTATGATAATAAATACAAAATTAAATAATAGTTTTGAGTGAACATAAAAATATAATTGTTATAAGGTTAAAAGATAATTTCAACATTTATATATCTACATCAAAATTATTCAAATATTTAGAAGTATAAAACTATGAGTACAATCAATTGTTTATGATTGTATAATAATGGTTACAAATTTCACCAATAGACAATAACTTCAAAAGTAACATAATAAAAATTGCAGTAATGGTCACCACTATATTATTGTAAACTTCAATAATCAATGATAATAAATAAATTTATGAATAAATAGTAGACTATTCATTTTTTTAGGATTTATATAAAAATTTTACACTAAATTATCTATATCAGTGTTTATGTGAAAAAATTATGTTAGTAATAATGTTTGTATAAAACCGCTACCCAAACCCACAGGTCTGTGAGAGAGATATTCCCGATCTCATGTGTGTCTCCCTATATTAAATAGGATACCAAAATACATTGTGGTTCAAATTTATCATGGGTACAGAATACCCTCACTTATCATACCCATCAAAGGATCATACAATAATATCATCTTATAAATAAAAAATCACAATAAAAAAATACTATAAAAAATTCCATTTCAATTTATATCAGAATGATAAAATATTCCCATAATTTGAAGGTCTACACAATCAGCATGATTATTAATAAATAAAATAATGTTCCAAAGAAACTACCAAATGTATGTTCACATAATTTCCATTGAAAATATTCATTATCATTAGTAACTATTTTTGGGAACATTACCAACACCATATCTCTAATAATGAAATATTAATGGGTGCCATGATTCCTATTTAGGGTGTCAGTATAAACCCAGTATGACACCCCCAAAGAATCTATAACCTATTATCATGTCTTTATTGATTTGTCTTTAATTAAATAAATTAGACTCACTACCAAGAATTATATTATACATTTACTAATCAAATGTGAGACAACCATTGTTCTAGAAAATATTTCTATACATTCTTTCGAATTATATAAAATGGAATAGAAAATAATAATTGGAATCTAATGACGAAATCAAGGGCTCCTAGAAGGTCAAAGAAATTATACATGAAAAACATGTATCACCCCTATATATAAGTATGTGACAATTTTTATAACTTTTTATGTATATTATGTTGTTGGAAATGGATCAGGATATTTTGAATTATATTGGAATTATTTGGAGGCGCTTTTATAGATTCCCAGTTTGAGTACACTTACGAGAAACAATGCAAGAATACTAGGTAATCATGTGATATGACACTGTTCGGATAGTATCATTCCCACGGTTAGTGCACAATTTTTCTAACCATGCAACTAAACCATTTGCCCATTAAAAATGGGTTTTTGCATGTTTTTACATAGGATTTTCCATAACTCACACATCTCATCTCCCATACGTATCATACATGGGATTTCATCATCTCAAGGTCTAGGTGCGCTCTCCCACTAATTTTAAAATAGATTTTAATGGGTTTCTTAGTGGATTGAAGGTGGATCATCTCAGGTATGACATATCATCCCAGGTAAATAAAGAATATGAAATTATTATATTTATTAATATTTTTGAATAAAATGATAATATTACTTTAAAGGGAATGATATGTTTGATGGTGTAACCAATATTCAACAACGAGTTTCTTTGAAATATTACGTAGCACGCTAATAATATAATAATATTATTTTAAATGGTATTTAATTCTTAGCTATTGTAATGGCAGGAACAAATAGAACACACGAAAAAATGATTATATATGTTTTTTAAATATTTTTACATTTATCCAGTAAAATTTAGAGGCATTAAAAAATAGTTTTATTTTAAGCATAAATAATCTAATGTTCTTTAAAAGGATGATTAACCGCCTTTTGATGGCATACCATTTTTAAAACTACTTTTTTTCAATTTCATATTTTATATTTAAAAAAATAAAATCCTTCTTTAGAATCGGGACATCAAAATTTACTTTGTGTAAATTTTTGTTATTTTTCCAATAAAGTTCATTTTTTAATGAATAGTGAAAATGTTGTATTTTAATTCAAAACCTCCTTTTAATATATTTTATTTATATGTTTATACTATATTTATAATTGGTTTTAAAGTTTATTTGAAATATATTTTTTTCCATTTAATCCAATGGTGGTCATTGGAATTAATTTCACATTGAAATAGGACATAAACAAGTGTCAATCTTTTGATAGATATTGTTTTATAAAAACACGCTATTTGTTTTGATCGCGGGAATTAATTATAAAATTAATTAATGAAACTTATATGTTTTGAATTTTTTAAAATGGAAATAATTTTTGAATTTGGACTATCAAATTTACTTTGGTTAATTTATGGTATTTTCTGACAAATGTTCATTTCTAATGAATAGTGAAAAATACTGCATTTTATTTCAAAAATGATTTTTCATCAAATATAATTATATAGTTATATGGTATTATAAATTGTTTTTAAAATTTAATTTAAATATGTTTTTATCCCTTAATACAATTTTCTTCATTGGAAGTAATTACACTTTTCAATTGGATTTAAAAATAAGTTAATCTTTTGATAAATTTTACATCTTAAAAACCCATATTTTGTTGTGGCGACGAGAATTATTTTTAAATTAATTGCTGAAATTTTTGAGATTCAAATTTTGTAAAATTGATTCCATATTTGTAATCAAAAGGTCAAAATTATGTAATTAAGAATCTTGTTTTTGGACATTATGAATAGTAACAACAGAAATTATCCTTAATTATGGTGATTAATTAGTAATTGGGCTGTTAAGGGTAATAAAATGATATCATAATAATATAAAATGACACCAATATGTGTCCAAATTCTCTTGTTTATTTCATCTCCAACCTTGGGAAGCTTTTTACCGAACTTGAGGGCCCATGGAGTCACATGGGTGTAATATTGACATTTAAGACATTATTTTTAAAAAATAATAGAAATATAACAATGGTTTGTATATCCTAAGTACAAAAAATTAATTTTTTTTACATAAATGATCTCTTAGACTATAAATATTTATTTTTAATATAAAATTATTTCCTACATCATGGTATTTGTTTTTGATTTTTATGCATTAAATTAATAAATTTATTTATGACACCATGATAATGTAGTGATTACCACATTCATGACAAATTTAAATAAAATAAAAAGATTAGGTAAAATATAAGACTTGAACTTGTTGAAAAACAATTGTATTGGTATATTTAGAACCCTTATCACCTTGTCCTAAAAATATATCATTTTGGGACATTTAAAATCTGAAAACCATTTTGTAATAAAGTAACTTTTCAAGACTTTCCATAAGTGACCCTCATCCGACTTATAAAAGGCCCCCACCTCTACCCCCATACCCACACCTATCAAGCCCTTGGCTCGTCCAAACCCTACTCATGTTATCTTTGCACATCCCACTATTACTCTTAAAATCCTCACGTTGGGCAGAAGTCTTTCCAAGGAATCCTTTCTCCCAAATCAAAAAGAGTTACCCTATTTAGAGGTAATGTATTCTGTTGAGTTTCTTTATTTTATTTTCTTTCTCCACTCACTACAATCTTCTTATTATTTGATAATATAATAAGAACAGTATCATAATTATACTATTATGTTGTTATGATGATGATTCTACCTACCCTTACACACACCCCTCTTTAATGGTTAAAGAACATACTGTTTCTGTGGGAGGTGAAATACCGCCTCACGAAACGATGATTGTTAAAACATCTTTTAACACCGTTCATGGTGGCCATTATGATGGAACTATATTTATATATGATATATATTATATTTATGTCCTTTATAAGCTTCTTTATTTTATATTTAAAACATACCATTATGCTTTTCATGTTGTCCGAATGTGATAATGTCATATGAGGAAGTGTGGACTACTGCCCCCTCAAGTGATGTGACTCATTCATGACAAACATGGAATTTATAAAGAATTTAATTAATGAACTTATGATACCTATGTAACATATATATTATTCTTGAATAATAATATATATATTTCTAATTTAGTTTTAATGTCCATTAATATGACAAAAAAATGAAAGTAGTGTTCATGTGTACGTACGGCTTACCGTCTCCATGAACGGTTCATTTCATTTCTTATATCAAAATATAATGAAATATTATTAAATACATATATACTGGGTATATATTATATTTAAATCATGAAAACAATTCTGGATATGATATTTTTATAACTACATGGTCAATTCTCTTCAAACAAGTTCATTGTTGACTCATATACCAAACATCGACAAAATGTATGATATGATGTCGCATAATTTACTAATTATTATACCATGATAATATGTGATATTATTTGAATAATAAAATTTAAAGTATGTACATAAGAAATTATAATTGAAAAAATTTTATTATTCAAGAATATAAAGAAACAAACAAGACAAGTCGGACTTGAGGTAAGGGGATTTCTTATCGTACTTTAAATTCTGTGAGATTTACATTGTTTTCCACTTATTTGTTTCATGTGGTGTATTGTTTACTGCCATTTCATATATATCATCATTATTATATTTATATTCATATTATTATGTGATTCATTTGGTTCTTATTATATTTTGTTCATACGAATCGATTTATTACAATGAGGTAAGGGGTTTGTATCTCACTATTTATTTCCATGAGATGCAAGCTATATTTGACACTATATTCATTTAGTGGTGTCTGTACTGCCCATTATTCAAATATTTGTGTAATATATTTTCATTTATGGGTATTTACCTCAATTTTTTATAGTCCTTCTTTCATTGGTTCAACGTTTCTAATGTTACCCAAATCGATAAGGGAACCTTTCACCCACCACTTTTTAAAAGACTTATTTTTGTTAGGTATTTTAATTTGATTATTCTTAATGTTGTGATATGTTCTTATATATCCATATTGCTGTAAATTTTATGCCCATGTGATGAGATACCCTATCCATCTCTCATCAAATCATTTTCTGAATTTTAATGTGACGTCATTAGGCTATTGAATTTCTGTAAGGGAACTTCTTAACCCAATTTCAATTATTTGGGGTAATCCTCTACTTCGTGATTATTTCATACAATGAATATGATTGGATGAACTCTGATTATTTTACACTTAATATCCACATATATTGGGTGTATTTATATTTGTGACACATAATTATGTAATTGATTTATCCTTAATCTAAGGATACCATATTTATAAGGGACTTAGACCCAATCTCTTTTTATTGAGGCATCCTTTGATTTATACAGGACTTTCTTTTATACGGTGTATAAAACCCTTTTGACATTTCATTTATTTCAAATGGAATCTTTCCTCTATGAAGAGTTTTACTAAATTACAAAAAGAAATGTTTCTTTTTTTAGTTATGTGGTGACAATGAACTTTTCCACCGTCGTGAATATTATTTGGTCTTTGTATTCCTTAACAAGTCGTAATTTATTAAAAGGAAAATAAATACCATATAATTTTTTTGCGTATTTTGGTATTGAAAAATATTTTTAATAGGGATTTATTATTTAAATATCTTAAAAATTAATATTGTTATTTAAATGTTAGAAATGTTATATCTCATTTATGCTTATGTTATGTGTTATGGTTATGTTATTGTTCATGGGAATTGTTTTTGAAGTCGGGTGGTTCCATGATAAACTAAGGGTGGATGAGCCTGATATAGCTCTCCAATGCACTGGGTAATGTTAAGGAGTTAATCTCAAAGGATTCTTCAATGAGATTTAGGGAATATACTATGATGGGTATTCCAAACGTAACCATGTGGGTTACTCCATATGTAAGAATTTTATGAATGACTCAAGTTACCTATATGTCTTACGATTTCTATGTGTATTTCAAAAATCTTATGATCTCATGAGATATGTTAAAAGGCTTTGGATATGTATATATTGATGATATAATGTATTCTCTCTTTGTGTATCCCTTACTAAACTTTTTATTCTTATCCATGTTTTTGAAATGTTATTCACAGGACATAAAGTGGAATAGGGTCAATGATGGGATCAAGGAAATATCATGCTATCTAAAACATGGAACTAGACATGACCCTTTTGTTCAAGAGTTTTTATTTTGTTAAAAAATGGAAACTGAGTAGATGTGTCTATTCTGTAATCATTGAGATGTAATAGTTATTTCCTAATTCTCTAAAAAACTAATCCTGAAAAGATCCTCAATGTGAATTATTCATTTAATTCAATATTACGTAATGTTTTAAGGATGGGTCTTTATAGTTGGTATCAAAGGTCGGTTTAGATAACTTTAGAGGTTAGGGTATTCATCAAGCACAAGTGACATGACTATAATGGGTACAATTTCATAAAGACTCATAGTTTATTATATAGATAATGTAAACGAGTTTAAGATTATATGAATAATTATATCTTAGTATTTACCCTCCTCAAAATATATTATATGATTATTTTACTAATATACTCACACTGACCTTTTTGATTTTAATAAATGGCTGGATCTAGCAAGAAACAAATTAATAGAGAATGTGAAGAAAAATGTGATGGTTTTCTGAACGAGCAACTGAATGATATAGGAGCTACAATGAGAACTCTTGTGGTTATTCTCCACCAACTATCTGGAGTCGTTATTGACCACCTGATCCATAGTGATTTTTATAAGGCATCATATATGCTAGAAAAAAATCCCTATGGATGTTCAGTTAATAATCATAAATGAAAGTGTGTTCAAAAACCTATGTCTCAAAGATGTAGAAAGAAACACCTAGGAAAATGTTTCAAAGGGATAGAAAGGTGATATATATATAGAAATTTAGTTCATAAATCATGATCCTTCCATGGAAAAAGGAAGCATCCAGTTGACTCTAGGAAAGGGAATGAAGTTCTTTATGATGGATCAACTGAATTTTTTAAATGTGGTGTGCATGGTAATTATACAACCACATGTCCTACGAAGATGTTTTGGAAATGGGATCACCAGGATCATACAAATATTCATTTACCAATACCAAATTCCATTCTTATTGAGGATGAAGAAACCGGCAATGACCAATGAAAGGTATGGATTATTTCTAAACATAGGATTTCCTATTATTGAAACCCTAGGATACGATTCATGATTTTTTTGTAGGAAATAATTATTTTAGAATAAGTTGGAAAGGAATGGTTAATGGATCATGAATATTGTTTAATTAGTAAGAAGTCAACATAGAAGGGATTCAAGTGTTATGATAGATTTTAGGAAGGTGAAATTCTTAAAAGAAATAAGGCTCTTTTGATGATGGGATTACCATAGAATAATTTTTATAGTATGTGTAACCCTGATGTTTCATATATGAAAATTTTATTCGAGGAATAATTATCTTTTTTTGTGGATATAGTTATAAATAACCATTCGGGTTAATATGATTCTTAAATTTGAGGAAATTGGTTGTCAATAAATTTTGGGATGTAAAATGAATATTATTAGATAAACTTTGTGGATAAAATATGTTATGGATATTTTTGATGAATTTATCTCTTTTTGGGAATTTTATAAATTTATGTAGTTTTTTAAAAGGGACAACACTCAAATTGTGTGAAAAACTGTCGCGTCAAACGATGTTGCAGGAATCGAACCCACAACCAAAGTGTGACTGATATTAATCGCCTAACACGGGACTAAGTGAAGTCCATTGTTAGTATGACTAATTATTTTTAGTAATATTATCTTATAAATCAAGAATAAGTTGGTTTTTTGGAAATTATTAACCTATCATGAAGGATATGTGATTACGTTAATTACTTGTCAAAATTGGACATTAAGAGTAACTGATATTATTTGGTGATAAATGTTAAGATTTACCTAGGAAGACTATGTGATTAAATCATTCAGAGATTTGGGATTCAATCTCAATTTTGATTACTTTGAAGAATTTTCTGTATAGCTATTTTTTAAATGGTCTTTCTTGAACCTTAGGTTCTTTTGGTGGAATTTTGGAGATTAAGAGTAGTTTTTCTCTTTGTAAAATATTATCCATTTGGGGATTATATAATCTTATACTAAAAATTTTGTTTTTGGTTAAGGTCTAAAGAAATGGGAAATATATAGTTCATCTTTTGTGGATTAGGCGATTCTCAAGAAGTTGACGATATTTCCCTTAATGTGAACAAGTCATCCTAAATACTCATCTTTTAGAGAAAATTGAGTTTTTGTATGAAATATAGTAAGAGATGAATGTATACATGATAAGTAATTATGTTTTATTATGATTTAGTTAATCTCATAAATAAATTCCTCAATGAATACTATCTTAAAAAGAAAATGGTTTCTGTTGTCTTTTCCTACTGGGGAATCAAATACCGTTTAACCCATCAAAAGATTGTAATTTTCTGGTGGTTAACATTCTCCTAGACATGTTTTCTATCACACTCCATCATAACATGTGTAACATACCATGTAATAAAATTTTAATATATTTTCATATCTATATATATCTATGAATTATATTGCGTTTTAGAGGATTAAAATGAGAATAAATCCAATCTTAATCATAGAATACACTAGTACTTTTAAAAGATTGTTTTACTGCCTTTTGAAGGCTAACAATTTTTAAATCTTACTATTGACAATTTTATAAGCTCTATTTTTTAAAATAATCATATTATTTATAATTGGGACATTGAAATTTACTTTGGATAAATTTTTGGTATTTTTCTGATAATGTTCAATTTTCTTAATGAATAGTGAAAAATGTTGTATTTTAATTCAAAAATTAATTTTAATATAATTTATTTATATGGTTAGATTATCTTTTTAATTAGTTTTAACGTTCAATTAGAATATATTTTTATTATTTATTCCAATGGTGGACATTATAATTAATTTAACTTTGAAATTGAACATAAACAATTTTCGATCTTCTGATAGGTATTGTTTCATAAATACACGTTATTTGTTTTGACAGCAGGAAATAATTATAAAATTAATTAATGATTATTTTCTGTTTTGAATTTGGTAAAATGAATATAATTTTTTATTTTGGAATATCAAATATATCTTAGGGTAAATTTTTGGAATTGTTCTGAAAAACATCGATTTTTTGATGAATAGTGAAACCACAAAGTTGTTGTAAAAAAACTGATTTTTTGTTTAAATGAAATATTACTTTTTCAGTGAATTTAATTTAAAATAACCTACATACATGGTTGTTATTTGGAAGTTAAATTTGGTTCAATGGGATGAAAATAATATTTGGTTATTAGTAACTTTTGAGTTTTATTAACCACGATTAGAGGTAATTAGGGTAATTTAAGGTAAAAATAATGTTATAATAATATTAAATAACCTTGAAAAATGTGCTACTATTATTGGATGAGTAATTTCTGACCAAAACAATCCACGTGTCAATTTTTGGGACCCCATGGAGTAGCATGGGTATGATAATGACATTAATACCTTTTATTTAACGTAAAAATAAAAATACCACAAACATGTTTTGTTTTACTAAAACAAATTTTATAAGGGGATATACATGTTTTATTTTCGTCTATAAATATTTATTAGAAAGCTAAAAATATTTCCTACAACATGGTAATTTTAATATAATTTTTAGACACCATATAAATATATTTATTTATGACCCAATGATGATGTAGTGTAAATTTCATTAATGAATGATTAAAATAAATAAGAAGATAATTTTTAAAAAAATATCCAAAACTTGACAATTCTTATTGGATGATTTTATTTCGAGAATGGGCCAACCTATCTTTGACTATAAATATTTTTGGACCTTTAGAAACTGAAAATCATTTTATAAAAAAAATAATAGTTTCAAGATTTTCAAAAGAGCACCTCCTCTCCCTTATAAATAGACCCCAATTCCTACCCATATATAACACTTCCCAAGCCCTTTGGCGCATCCATCCTCTACTCAAATAAGCTCCCAAGATCCATATCTTTCTCCGAGAAGCCTTACCTTAGGCATAATTCTCTTCAAGAAACCCTTTGGGTTCAAACCAAGGGGAGTTACCCGATTTAAAGGTAATGTCTTCTCTTATGTTCTTTTCATTTATTTTGCTTCTCCAACCAAGTAACATATTTTTATTCCTTTATTTTGTAACAACACTAGTATAATAAAAATACCAGGATTTGTTTATGAGAAGTATTCTAGCTACAATTACACACACCTCTATCTAATTGTTAAATAACATATTGTTTCTGTGGGATGCGAATTACTTCCTCACAAAACGATGATTGTTCAATAATCATTTAACACCTTTGATGGTGGCCATTAATATTTCACTATATATATTTATGATATATTTTATTTTTATGTTTACTTTAAGCTTATTTATTTTTTATTTATGGCATACCTTTATGGTTTCCATAATCGATAAACGTGATAATTTCATTTTAGGAATTGCCGACTACTGCCCCCTCAAAGTGATTTGAATCATTAATACCATATGTGGGATGCATAAATAATGGAGTTAATGATATTATATATGATATTATAATGTAACTATAATATACCTTTATATCATTATTATTTCATTTCATTAAATGAAAAATATAAATGAAAGTAGCGTTCATGCGTACGCACGACATACCGTCTCCATTAACGGTGCATTTCATTTCATACCTATAAATGTTATGTAATATTATAAATGCATGTATATACTAGATATACAGGATATATATGATATTTAAATCATGAATATAATTTTGGAGATAATAGATATTTTACCACATGAACAACATGTTATTATAAGATGTTTATTTTTGTCCCAAGTACCAAAGACCCAAAAGATGACCATTATTAACTTAAATGATTACATAATGTTCACAAAATGGTAATAAGATATATAAAACGAATAATTAACATGAAAAAGGTTCTTAATCAAGTAGAAATTAACTCTAGTTTATTATTCAGAAGAATAAAGAACGATCGTGTCATGTCGGACATGAGGTAAGGGACTTCGTCTCAGTATCCTTTCATTGAGGAATACTCCTAATTATATATAACATTATTTTATTAGTTTTATTATAAAACCTTTTGACTTTTAATTCAAAAGGAATCTTTTTACACGAAGTGTTTTACTAAACGAAAGAAGGGAATTTTTTGTCTTACGTATGCGGCGACAACGCCTTCTCTGCCGTCATTACCATTATTTGAGTTTCGGCATCCTCTACAAGCCATAACATTTTTTTAAATGAAAACTAAAAAACATGTTCTAATTTTATTTTGTTATTTAAAATGGTTTTGATAATGCTTTGATTATATGTGTTTTTGGTATCTTGTGATTAAAATGTGGAAATTTTATATTTCTTTTTTTTCATGTTTTATGTGATACAATTATGTTATGGTTCTTGAGAATTTTTTTATGATGACAAGTGGTTCCATGATAAACTAAGGGAGGGTGAGGCCAAGATTTCTCTCTGATGCATTTGGTAACACAATGGAGTTAAACTCTATGGATTCTTCAATGAGATTTAGGGAATATACTGTGATGGGTATTCCAAAAGTAACCATGAGGGTTACTCCCTACTTAAGAATGTTATGAATTCTTCAAGTTACATTTATGTATTATGATTTCTATGAGTTATTAATAAATAATATTATTTCATGAGGTATGTTAAAGTGCTTATGTTTTATGAGTAATGTATGGTTTCATTGATTCTTATGTATACATGGACTAATGTTTTCATTCCATATTTTTATATACCCTACTGAGCTTTTTATGCACATCCCATGTTTTTTAAATGTTATTCATAGGTCAAAGGAATGGTACATGATGCGATTATAGTGTCGAGGAAGTTTCAAGAAAGAATCCATGTTTTATTTTAAATATGATTCCATTGATGGAAAAAATGAATACTGTATTTTATGTAACCACCTTGTTTAAATGTGGAATGTAATGCATGATTTTTGATCTAATTCTCTATATCTCTAAACCTGAAAAGATCTTCATTGTGTATTCTTGAAATAACTCAATATTAATTAATGTTTAGGGATATGGCCTTATAGTTGGTATCAGAAGTCGGTTTAGATAACTTTAAGAGTAGGAATTCTATTAAATGATTATCCAAAAATATTTTTTTTATGGTCAAATTGAAAATGATATAGCATTTTAAGATTACCATGTTTCTTCATCTAAGCCATGTTTGTTCCGAATGGTATTCCATAGAGGAAACAAGGAAGCAGTGCTAGGAAAGCATACATATGCAAATGACCTTCTGAATCAGCATCCTGAGATGGTCGGAATTTGAACTGAATAGTATTTTGCTGCAATGACACAGTTGACTCAAACGATAAATGGGGGTGGTATCTATGCATGATATCAGGAAGATCAACCGTGGATGAATATGTTAGTGGTGGAGAATTTCATGAGGCAACAACCCCCATCATTCAGAGGATCATCTTACCATGTGCTAGCTGAAAGGTGTATTAAATCACCGGAGAAGATTTTCGATGTCATGGGGTGTTCATAAAATCAAATGGTTCATCTTAATGTTTACTATTTGGAGGGTGAAGAAGAGCAGTGGTGGTCAATGGTTAAAAATATCAAGTAATATGATGAGATTTATGCTCTTGACTTGGATGAATTCAAAGGTATGTTTCTTGAGAAATAATTTCCTACGACTATATGACATTTGACGGAAAAACAATTCTTTGAATTGAGGCAGGAGGACGACTCAGTGGCTGCTTATGAAGAAAGGTTCACCCGATTGGAAACGTATACTCCAAATTTTATCTGATACCATGATAGTAAAATCAATCGTTTTTACTCAGGATTAAAGCCAAAATATCGAAGGGAAATAGCTTCTCGTGAGTTCAAATGTTATGAAAAGCTTGTTCGATTTTCTGATAAGGTGGAAATGGATTTTTCTGATGATCATGTGTTCTATGACAACCAACAAAATAAGAGACCAAGGTGGCAGGAGAAAGAGAATGATCCTTCATAAAGTTTTGATGGGAAGAAGACTAAGTTTTCAATTTTTGATAAATGTGGTAAAAATAATTGTAGGGAATGCCTTATAAATTCTGTAAAGTTCTACTGATGTGGTAAGATGGGACATAAGGCTCACAATTTCACTGAAAATTATAAGGGTGATAGTAAGACCAAATTTTATTTACGGTTAGTTAAATCTTTCTAGTGGAATGAGATGGGTCATTATGAAAATCAGTGTCCGAAATAGAGCTTATGTAATGGGAAGTTGTCAGACTACAAGCTGAAGGGAGTGGTGAAATCCTTTTCATCTACTTCAGCAGATTTTGGGCCAACAAATGAAGTGGTATCAGGTACTTTTTTTGTTTTTTCAGATTATTCCAATGTTTTGTTTTATTTATGGTCTATAAATTCATTCATCTTAGAAAAATTTTATACTAAATTGTGAATACCATCTCATGAAATGAATCCTGAACTTGTGGTAAAAACACCTGGGGGAAGTGATGAGGCAAAAAGAATTTATAAGAATCTTCTTATCGTTACCTGTGGAATGAACCTACTTGAAAACATAATTGTTTGACCTCTAGTAGAGTTTGATGTTATCCTTGGTATGGATTGGATCTCTGTTTACCATGATAATATTGATTGTAGAGCTAAAGAGGAATCTTTTCAGAAATACTTTCAGTTTTTGTACAAGAAAAAACACTTATTGTTGATGACATATTAAGAGGATAATAAACATGTAAAATATGGAAATCAATGATACCTTGCACATGTTTTTGAAAACAAAAGAATCGTTCAGATTAATGATGTGCTAGTGTTAAACGAGTATCCTGATGTTTTTCCTGACGAGTTCCCTAGAATAATTCCTGATCGCAAAGTTGAATTTACTATTGAAATAGTTTTTTATTCTAATCCATTTTCAAAACCCCCTTATCAAATGTCTCAAATTGAACTTTTAGATTTGAAGGATCAATTGAATGATTTATTATAGAAAAGTTTTATTTGACCTATGACATCACCATGGGGTTCTCCTGTCTTATTTGTTAAAAAAAAGATAGTTCAATTAGACTTTGAATTGATTATAGGTCCTTTAATAACATCCCTATTAAGAACAAATATCCTTTGCCTCATATCGATGATTTGTTTGATCAGCTCCAGGGAGCACAGTATTGTTCAAAGATTGACCTGAGATTGGGGTACCATCAGTTGAAGGTAAGGGAAGCAGTTTTTATAATGACCGCGTTTCGCACATGATATGGACATTATGAATTTGTAGTTATGAATTTTTTGTTAAACAATGCACCTTCAGTATTCATGCACCTTATGATTATAATTTTCCACGAGTTCTTGGATAATTTTGTGGTTTTTTTCTTTGATGATATTTTTGTGTTTTCTAAAATTATTGAGGAGGATGAAAGTCGTTTAAGGATTATTTTGGAAACCATAAAAGAAAAAAAATTCTATGGTAAATTCCACAAGTGTGAATTTTGGTTGCAACAGATTTCGTTCCTTGGTCACATTGTTTCTAATGATGGAATAACTTTTGATCCTACAAAAACTAAAGTTGATGAATAATGGCCAAGAACCAAAAATGTAACCAAGATTTTTAGTCTTCATGGTTTGCCAGGATATTACCAAAGGATTGTTTAAAATTTTGTACATTTTTTCAGACCATTAACAAAGAAAACTCCGAAGGGTTTTATGTTTATCAGGACAAAATAATATGATGATTGTTTTCAGGAATTGAAAATAAGATTCGTGAATGCTCTAGTTTTGGCACTACCTTCCCTGAATGGTGAGTTTTTTATTTACATTAATACTTCAATAAAAGTACTTGGTTGTGTCCTAATGCAGAATGATCAAGTAATTGGTTATTTTTCACATCAGATGAAAACTCATGAGATAAATTACCCTACACGTGACTTGGAAATAGCTATTGTGGTTTTCACTTTAAAAATTTGGAGGTGTTAGTTTTATGGTGTAAAGTGTGAAATATATAATGATCAAAAATTTTAAAATTATATATTCACTCAGAAATAATTGAACATGAGATAGAGGAGATGGATAGAATTAATCAAGGATTGTGATTGTGCAATTAATTACCATCTAGGAAGACCAAATAAAGTGGCTGATCCTTTGAGTCAAAAAAGTAATTCCATATTAACCATGTTACATTTGGAATGTGATCCTTCAGTTACAGATTTGATGAACATTGGCATAGATGTTGTTGGTGTAGGATGTTCTTCTATTTTGTTTCAGGTATTAGTGAAATCTTCTCTAACAGACAGAATTAAGCATGCTCAGAAGAAAGAAAGTGATTTTCAAAAAGCGTTTGAGCTGGTTGAGATGGGTATGTTACCTGAATTCAACGTTGATAATGATTGTGTTTTTAGATTTGGGAAGAGATTGTGCGTGCCTTGTGATTCACGTTTGAATAGAGAGTTGTTATGTGAAGCTCATAGTTCATCGATTTCAGTCTATCCTTGTAGTACTATGATGTATTGAGATCTTCAGGAGTATTACTGGTGGAATGGAATGAAAAGAGATATTGTAAATTTTACTGTGAAGTGTTTGAATTTTCAAAAGGTTAAAGTAGAGTGTCAGTTACCGAAAGGGATTCTTCATCCTTTACCAGTTCCAAAGTGGAAATTTGAGAATATATCCATGGACTTTGTTGTGGGATTACCAAAGACACCTTGAGGTAATAACACAATCTGGGTTATTGTTGATCGCTTGGATAAATCTGCTTATTTCCTTTCTATACATGATACTTTTTCCCTATATCAACTTTATAGTTTGTAACTTAAAGATATAGTCAGGTTATAATTATTTCCCCTCTCTATTGTATCTGATCATGATCCCAGGTTTACTTCTAACTTTTGGAGAGGCCTTCAAAAGTCATTGTCTAGTGAATTAAATTTTAGTACATCTTTTCATCCTCAATCAAATGGGTAGTCAAAACGAACAATTCCGACATTGGAGGATATGCTATATGCGTGTTCGATGGATTGTCAGGGATTTTTGGGCCAACAACATTCATTGGTTGAGTTTTTTTATAATAACAGTTTTCATTCCAGTATACAGATGGAACCATTTAAAGCATTATATGGGAAGAGGTGTCGAAATCCATCTTTTTGGGATGAAGTGAGTGAAAGGAAGTTGATGGGACCAGAATTAGTAGAGTAGTTGGAAGACAAATTTATGCTGATACAGAAACACATGAGAACAGCTCATAAGAGGAAGACATGTCATACGGACAATAGGAGGAAGGATCTCTCTTTTGAGGTAGGTGATAATGTCTTCCTAAAATTTTCACTATGGAAAAGTGTGATGTGATTTGGTAAGAAAAGAAAGTTGAGTCCATGGTTCATTGGACGATATGAAATTATAGAGAGAGTTGTATCAGTTGCATACCGAGAGGCTTTACCTCTGAATTTATCTTAGGTACACAATTTTTTTTTCATATTTCAATGTTAAGAAATTACATGCCAGATCCATCTCATGTTTTGAGTCCAGAGGTAGTTCAGCTGGAAGAGAATCTATATTATGAGGAACAACCTCACCAAATTCTTGACCACATGGATAAAATTTTTCGAAATAAGGGGATTCATCATGTAAATGTTTTTTTTAATAACCACATTATTGAGGAGGCAACTTGGGAATCTGACAATACAATGAGGGATAAATACCCCCACTTATTCGATAAGTAAATAAATTACAGGAATGAATGTTTTTAAAGGGGGGAAGATGTAATATCCTAGGTAATTAAATAGAAATAGATTTTCATATCATTGTTTATTTATAAATTAGATAGTTTTTTAGAGGCTCAAAATGAAAATAAATCTGATCTTATGCATAGAATACAATAATATTTTTGAAAGATTATTTTACTACCTTTTGATGGAAATCCATTTTTAAATATAACTATTGATAATTTTATAAGATCCATTTTTTAAAATAAATTTATTCTTTAGAATTGGGACATTGAAATTTACATTGGATAAATTGTTGGTATTTTTTTGATAATGTTCATTTTTTAATGAATAGTCAAAATGATGTATTTTTATTCAAAACATCATTTTAATCTTATTTCTTTATATGGATAGATTATCTTTTTAATTATTTTTAAAGTTCAATTAGAATATTTTTTTACCATTTAATCCAATGGTGGACATTAGAATTAATTTAACATTGAAATTGGATATAAACAATTGTTGATCTTTTGATAGGTATTGTTTCTTAAAAACACTTTATTTGTATTGAAAGCAGGAATTAATTATAAAATTAATTAATGAAACTTCTATGTTTTTAAATTGGTAAAATTAACAAAATTTTTTAATTTGGAATATCAAATATATATTAGGGTGACTTTTTGGTATTGTTCTGAAAAAAATCCATTTTTGATGAATAGTGAAACAACTAAGTGGTAGTAAAAAAAACAGATTTTTCGTTTAAATTAAATTTTACCGCTTTTGTGAATTTAATTTCAAAAAACCCACATAAATATTTGTTATTATGAATTAAAATGTGGTTCAATTGGATGAAAATATTTTTTGGTGAATAGTCATTTTTTATATTTATTAACCGCGAATAGAGTTAATTAGGGTAATTTAAGGTAAAAATAATGTTATAAAAATATGAAATTACCTTGACACATGTACTAATAGTATTTTATGAGTCATGGCCGACCATGTAAATCCATGCGTCAATTTGTGGGATCTCATGGAGCCACTTGGGTAAAATAATTACATTAATACCTTTTATTTAAAGTAAAAAATAAAATATCAGAAACATGTTTTCTTTTAATAAAACAATGTTTATAAGGGGTTATAGAACATATCTTTTTGATGAGAAATATTCATTAAAAAGATAAAAATATTTCCAACAACATGGTAATTTTAATATACTTTTCATAAATCATGTAAATAAAATTATTTATGACACAATGATGATGCAGTGTTTACGCCATTAATGAATGATTTAAATAAATAAGAAGACAATATTTAAAATAATATCCAACACTTTTCCAATTCTTAATGGATGTTTGTATTCCGAAAATGGGTCACCATATCTTTGAATGTAATGATTTTGGGACCTTTAGACATGGAAAACAATTTTATAATAAAGTAATAGTTTCAGGATTTCCAAAAGAGCCCTTCCACGCCATTATAAAAAAACCCCACTTCCAACCCATCTATCACACTTCTCAAGCCATTTGGATCCTCCAAACTCTACTAAAATAAGCTCCCATGATCCCTAAATTCATCCTAGAAGTTGTACCTTAGCCAGAAAGCTCTTCAATAAACCCTTTTCGTTCAAACCAAGGGGAGTTACCTAATTTAAATGTAATGTCTTCTCTTATGTTATTTTGTTTTATTTTGTTTCTCCAAACACATAAACTATTTTTATTCCTTAATTTTGTAATAAAACCAGTTTATTAAATATAATAGGATGTTTTTATAAGAATTATTCGAGATACACTTACACACAACACCATATAATGGTTAAAGAACATACTTTTTTTGTGGGTGGCGAATTACTGCCTCACGAATCAATGATTGTCCAATATTTTTTTAACAACTTTAAAGGTGTCCATTAAGATGTCACTGTATTTATTTATGTTATATATTATGGTTATGTTTCCATTATGCATCTTTATTTTTCATTTATAGCATACATGTATGGTTTCCATTATGGATAAACACTATAATTTCATTTTAGGAAGTGTGGACTACTGCCCCCTCAATGTGATTTGAATTGTTAATGCCATATGATGGATGGATAAAGAATGTAGTTAAGGATATTAAATATGATATTATACTGGAATTATATTATACCTTTATTACATTATGATTTAATTTCATTAAATATGAAATAAAAATTAAATTAGCATTCGTGCGTATGTACGGCTTATCGTCTCCACGAACTATGCATTTCAAATCTTACATCTAAATGTTATGTAATATTATAAATTCATGTATATACTGGATATACATGATATATATGATATTTAAATCATGAATATTATTCTGGATATAATGGATATTTTACCACATGAACATCTTCTGATTATAAGAAGTTTATTTTTGACTCAAGTACCAAAGACCGACAAAATGACAGTTATTAACTTAAATGATTACATAATTTTCATAAAATGGTAATAAGTGATATAAAAGGAATAATTAACTTGAAAAAAGTTCTTAAGAAAATATAAATTAACTCTAGTTTCTTATTCCGGAGATTAAAGAACGATCCAGTCAAGTCGGACACGAGGTAAGGGACTTCATCTCAATCTGCTTTCATTGAGGCATACGTCTATTTATATATAACCTTCTTTTTTTAGTTGCATAATAAACCCTTTTGAATTTTTATTCAAAAGGAATCTTATTACATGAAGCGTTTTACTAAATGAAAAATGGGAATGTATTTTTCTTACGTTTGCGGTGACAATGACTTCTCCTCCGCCATGACCATTATTTGAGTTTCGGCTTCCTCTACAAGCCATAACATTTTTTAAATGAAAAATAAAAACCATGTTTTAATTTTCTTTGTTATAGAAAACGGTTTTGATAATTCATTGATTATATGTTTTTTGGTATCTTATGATTGAAATGTGGAAATTTTATGTTTCCTTTATGCATGTTTTATGTGATACGATTATGTTATGGTTCATGGGCATTGTTTATGAATACGGTTGGTTCCATGAAAAACTAAGGGCAGGTGAGCCCGAGATATCTCTCTAATTCATTGGGTAATGTGAATGAGTTAAATGATAAGGTTTCTATGAAGATATTTAGTGAATATATTGTGATGGGTATTCCAAACGTACTTGTGAGGGTTACTCCCTACGTAAGAATGTTATGAATGCCCCAAGTTACCTTTATGTCTTATGATTTCTATGAGTTATTCATAAATATTATGATTTCATGAGGTATGTTAAAGTGATTATGTTTAATGAGTAAAGTATGATTTCTTTAATTCTTATGTATACATGGAATAATGTTTTCGTTCCATAATTTTATATCCCATGCTAAGCTTTTTCTGCTCATCACCAGTTTTTGAAATGTTTTGTCACAGGTCAAGGGAATGATACATGATGTGATTATAGTTTAGAAGAACTGTCTAGAAAGACTCAATGTTTTATTTTAAATATGATTCCTTTGATGGAAAAAAATGAATAATGTCTTTGATGTAACCAAATTATTTAAATGTGGAATATAATGCATGATTTTTCATCTAATTCTCTAAAACTCTATACCTGAAAATATACTCAATGTGTTTTCATGAAATAACTCAAGATTATATATTGTTTAAGTCTGTGTACTTATAACTTGACCCTTTGTTTTCTCTTCCATATCTATATTCTCATGGGTTCCTAGTATCTGTTGTCTCGGGTGACCTTTGTTATTTTATTTCTTTCATTTAATGTGATAGTTTAATATACTCCTTTTCTGATGTGGGGATTTCAATGATGTTTCCAACCCCAATTTTAAAATTACAAGGACAAAATTCTAAAAAAAGGGAAAGATGTAACATCCCATGTAAATAAAAAATATGAAATTTTAATATTTATTAATATTTTTGAATAAAATATTAATATTACCTTAAAAGAAATACTATGTTTAATGGCATACCCTATATGAAACAATGAGTTTCTTTGAAATCTTATGTTGCACACTAATAGTATAATAATATTATTTTTAATCGTAGATATCACCTAACCATTGTAATGGTGGAAATAAATATAACTGACTGCAAAATTATTATATATGGTTGTTAAATATTTTTAAATTTATCCAATAAAAGTTACAGGCTTAAAATAAAGAAAGAATTTTATTTTAAGCATAAATATTCTATTGTTTCTTAAAAAGCCGATTAAACAACTTTTGATTGTGAACCCCTGTTCAAACTACTTTTTTTCAGTTTTATATGTTATATTTGACCAAATAAAATTCTTCTTTAGAATCCGGATGTCAAAACTTACTTTGTTTAAATTTTTGTTATTTTTCAGATAAAGTTCATTTTAATGAATAGTGAAAATGTTGTATTTTAATTCAAAACCTCCCTTTAATATAATTTATTTATATGTTTAGATTATCTTTTTTAATGGGTTTGAAGTTTAGTTAAAATATATTTTTACCATTTAATCCAATTATGGTCATTGGAATTAATTTCACTTTGAAATTGGATATAAAAAGTGTCAATCTTTTGATAGATATTGTTTCATAAAAACACGATATTAGTTTTGACAACATAAATTAATTATAAAATTAATTAATGAAAATTATATGTTTTTAATTTTTTAAAATGAAAATCATTTTTAAATTTGGAATATTAAATTTACATTGGATGATTTTTTGGTATTTTTTTAACAAATGTTCATTTTTAATGAATAGTGAAAAATACTGCATTTTACTTCAAAACTATTTTTTCATATATTTTAATTTTATAGATAGATAGTCCTTTTGATTGTATTTAGATTTTAATTGAATTATGTTTTTATCAATTAATAAAATTTTGTTCATTTAATGTAGTTTAACTATTCAATTAGATGTAAAGCAAGCCAATCTTTTGATAAATTTTACTTCTCAAAAACCCATATTTGGTTGTGACAACAGGAATTATTTTTAAATTAATTAATGCAATTTCTGGAATTAGAATTTTTCAAAATGGATTCCATATTTGGAATCATAAGGTTCAAATTATTTAATTAAGAATTTTTTTTGGACATTATGAATAGTAATGACGGTAATTATCTTTAATTATCGTTATTAATTTGTAATCGGGTAGTTAAGGGTAATAAAATAATGTTATAATTATATAAAATGACCCACAAAAGTGTCCAAATCCTCTTGTTTAAGTCATGTCCTACCATGGTAAGTTTTTTACCGAATTTGAGGGCACATTGAATCACACGGTTGTAATAGTGACATTTATGACATTTTTAAAACAAAATAGAAATATAACAATGGTTTGTATATCCTATGTAAAACAATTTTTATTTTGTTTACATAAATTATCTCTTAGACTATAAATATTCATTGGAAACCTAAAAATATTTCCTACATCATGGTATTTTTTAATAATTTTTAGACATTAAATAAATAAATTTATTTATGACACCATTATAATGTCGTGACTACCTCATTAATGGATGATTTAAATAAAAGGAAAAAATAACGTAAAATATAAGACATTGACATGTCAAAAACCTATTGGATGGGTGTATTTATAAACCTTCTAACCTTATCCACAATATATATCATTATGGTACCTTTAAAATCTGCAACCATTTTATAATGAAGTAACATTTCAAGACTTTCCAAAAGTGACCCTCCTCCCTCTTATAAAAGGCCCCCACCTCTACCCCCTTACCCACACCTCCCAAGACCTTGGATCGTCCAAAATATGCTCATATTATCTCTCCACATCCCTCTATTACCCCTAGGAGCTTCAATTTGGGCAGAAGCCTTTGGCTCAAATCAAAAAGAGTTACCCGATTTAGAGGTAATGTCTTTTCTCAAGTTTCATTCTTTTAATTTCATTCTTCAGTCACCACAATCTTTTTATTATTTTAACCCATAATAACAATAGTATCCTCAATATACTTGTATTTTTTAATGATAAATAATATACCTACACTTACACACACCCCCGTCTAATGGTTAAAGAACATATTGTTTCTATGGGTGGAAAATTACTGCCTCACGAAATGATGATTATTCAATATTCTGTTAACACCTATCATGGTGTCCATTGTGATGGAACTACATTAATATATGATATATATTATATTTATTTCCTCTATGTGCTTCTGTATTTAATATTTAAAACATACCTTTATGCTTTTCATGTTGTGAAAATGCGATAATGTCATATGAATAAGTGTAGAATACCGCCCCCTCAAGTGATGTGACTCATTCATGAAATACATGGAATTTATAAAGAATGTAATTAATAAACTTATGTTAAATATATAACATATATATTATACTGTAATTTTTATATATCCATGTCTAATTTAGTTTTAATGTCAATTAATATGACAAAAAAATGAAAGTAGTGTTCATGCGTACGTATGGTTGACCGTCTCCATGAACGGTACATTTCATTTCTTATCTTAAAACATTATGGAATATTATTAAATACATATATACTGGATATATATGATATTTAAATCATGAACACAATTCTGAAGATAATATACTTATAACTACATGGAAATGTTTTTTCAAACACGTTCATTGTTGACTCATGTACCGAACATCGACAAAACGTAATATATAAACTCACATAATTAAATTTTTATTATAACATGATAATATGTGATATGAATTGAATAATAAAATTTAAATGAATTCATTATGAAATTACAATTGACCAATGTTTATTATTTAGGAATATAAAGAAACAAACTAGACAATTCAGACTTGAGGTAAGGGGATTTCTTATCTCACTTTTAATTTCGTGAGATTTTCATTGTTTCCCACTTATTTGTTGCAAGTGGTTTATTGTTTACTTCCATAACAGATATATTATCATTATTCTATTTATATTCATCGTATTATGTGATTCATTTTTTTCTTGTTATCTTTTGGTCATACGACTCGATTTATTACAATGATGTAAGGGGTTTTTATCTCACTATTTATTCCCATGAGATTCAGGCTATATTTTTCACTATCTCATTTTAGTGGTGTATGTACATCCAATTATTCTACTCTTTGTGTAATATAGTTTTTTTTGTCGATATTTACATCAACATTGTATATCCTTTCTTTCATGGGGCGTACGTTTTGAAAGTTACCCAAAACTGTAAGGGAACCTCTCACCCTCTGCTTATTAAAAGACTTATTTTTGTTAGGTATTTTAATTTACATCTTCTTTATTTTGGGATATGTTCTTATATGTCTTTATTTCTATAAAAAAAATTTCCATGTGATGAGATACCCTTTCTATCTCTCATTAACACATTTTTGTAATTTTAAAGTGACGTCGTTAGGCTGTCGAATTTCTGTATGGGAACTTCTTAACCAAATTTCAATTCTTTATGTAAACCTTTACTTCTTGATTATGTCGTACTATGAATATGCGTGGATGAAATATGATTGTTTTAAAATTAATATCAACTTATATTAGTTTTATTTATATTTTTCACACATAATTTGATAATTGATTTTTCATTTATATATGGATACTGTCTTTATAAGGGAATTCATCTCAATCTACTTTTATTGAGGTATCTTTTTATTTATACACGACATTATTTTATACGGTGTATAAAACACTTCTGAGTTTCCATTTCATTAAACGTTAATCTTATCTATGAATAGTTTTACTAAATGACAAAATGAAATGTTTCTTTTTTTTACGTAAGCAGTGACAATGACCTTGTCCGCTACCGCAATTATTATTTAGTCTTTGGCTTCCTTAACAAGCCGTAAAATTTATAAAAGGGAAATAAATACCATATACTCTTTTTACGTATTTTGGTATTGAAAATGGTTTTTTTAATTGAATAATTATTTCAATATCATAAATGGTTATATTTTTATTGCAATGTGGGAATGTTATCCTTCTTTTATGCTTAATTTTTGTGTTATGGTTATGTTATGGTTATTGGCATTGTTTATGAAGTCGGGTGGTTTTGTGATAAACTATGGGTGGATGAGCATGATAAATCTCTCCAATGCATTGGGTAATGCGAACGAGTTAAACTCTATAGTTTCTCTGGAGAGATTTAGGGAATATACTGTGATAAGTATTCCAAACGTAACCATGAGGGTTACTCCCTACATAAAAATGTTATGAATTACCCAAGTTACCTTTATGTATTATGATTTCTATGTTTATTTCACAAATCTTATGATTTCAAGATGTATGTTAAAAAGATTATGATATGTATACATTGATGATATAAGTTTTTCTCTCCTTGTGTGTCCCTTACTGATATTTTTATGCTCATCCCAAGTTTTTGAAAATTTTTTCACAAGACATGAAGTGTATTAGGGTCAAGGATGTGTTCAAGGTAATTTCATGCTATCTAAAACATGGAACTATACATGACTCTATTGGTGGAGATTTTTTATTTTGTGAAAAAATGGAAACTGGGTAGATGTGTCTACTTTTTTAATCATTGAGATGTAATAGTTATGTCCTAATTCTCTAAAAATATAATCCTGAAAATATCATCAATGTGAATTATTCATTTAATTCAAGATTGTTGAATGTTTTAAGGTTAGGTCCTTATATAAGACTTATCTCATGGATTATTTTGGTCCTCTCTAGATCTACCCTTCCATATCTTTTGGTTTTTGTGATATACATATGATGCATGGACATCTATAGTTTCAGTTGTCTTAAGTAAAGATATTAAGTCTTATTAATGATAGGGAAGAAGATCTATTGTGGTTTTGATGAATTGTTATCCATGATTTGTGGTGCAGTTGCTTGTGGGTCAGTTTCAACAAAACCCAATGGTTGGAAAATTCTCCCTCGAATCCACTTTTGAAGAACACAAGGAATTGTTTTCAATTTAATTTTTTCTTGAATTTTATTGTCAATATGATGTGTGAATCATGGTAGAAACCCATTTGGTGAGGATTTTGGGATTTTTGGTAAAATGAAACATTGTTTCAAAATGGATTTCCATTGTGTAATATTAAGATGTTGATTTTAAAATGGATAAATGTATGAATTTTCAAAAAAAAATTATGAATAAAGAATTTAAATAATGTTGATTATTTATTGAAATTTTAATTGGAATGGGAAATCAATAAGGGGTGTTTTCAGAAAATGGGGCTATTTATTGAATGGTTTTTTCATGTGTTAGAAATGCTTGTGTGGATAATCTGTGGCCTTAGTGTGCTTATTCTTATTGGTTGGTCAATAATTATTGATTGTGTTGATTGTTTGTGAATTGGGAGGGAAGTATCATTATATGTGGTGATGGATTGTATATAGAAGTTCCGCCATTATGGATAAGTGGTCAGGAAGTGCCACTAGTTCAGAGAGGTAGTATATAGGTTTGGATGGGATGTGACAATGTGGATGTTTTTCTTGTTGTGGGTTGTAATGAAATATGAGAACTATCCCTCTAATGTGAAATAGTGAAATTGATCATTATATGATTGTATGTATTTCTCTTTGGATGCATGGTTTGGTTCATGTGGTCTTTTTAAGGTTTTGTTTGTCTTATAGATAATTTTTTAACAATTGGTTTTTTAAACAAACTCTTTTATCTAAATGTGGTAACAGTTTTATCCAATTGGCATCTACGGGGAAGTAATTTTTGGAAATCTGATAGTGTATTGTTACTCACCCCTACATTGGTAAATTGGTGATTTTGTATATGTACTATTCTAGGACATAGGTAAAAGTAAATCATAATATTTTTCTAGTGGTTCACTAATAGGATCAGGTGGTTTAGTGGTGCTTAGAGCATGGAGCATGCTATGGAGCAGTGGATTGTGTCTCAGTTTTCATTTTTTATCATGTATAATATTCCTCTTGTTACTCTAATTTTTGTTTTATATGGTTTCCTTGTATTGGTTATTAGATGAATCATGGATTAGTTTGTCTATATTTTGGGTACTTTATAGTTCATGTTATTATGATAACATGCATCATGTAGTTTTGTTGGTAATGGCTTGTTTGGTAGGTTGGTTTATTTCGTTGGAAAATCATTCCCCAATATATTTTTGAAGCCCTCGGTATTTATTCCAAGCCTTTTACACCTTGAGGGCATCAGTTATGGCCTAGGATAACCTCATTTCCATCTCATTCCAGTGACGAAGGTTTGGGGTGTTACAAGTGGTATCATATGGTTTGGTGCATTGACATTAATTATTGGTCTTGGGGTTGAAATTTAATCTGGGTCCATTCATTAAGTCTGGATTGTTGTAAGGAATATGATTTCCATAACATGGAATGTATTGTACACAAGGATGTAGCTATCCCTTTTATTTTGAAAATATTTTTACCATGAAGTGGGGTACATAAGTGTTTTGGATACACTTATAGGCATAGGATATCTTGTTATTGTGGATGTATCCAATGAGATGAACATGGAATGCATTGTATAAATAGCTTCCCACTAGGATGCATATTTATTTTTTTATAACGACTATTGTTATGGTATGAATATATATATGTGTAGAAAATCGGGAAATAATTTCAAATGTGAAGCATTGAAATGTGAATGGTTGTGGTATTTTGAAAATTGATCTATTTTTAAAACATAGTGGATTTTGTTCAGAATAGGGAAACATGGGAAATGTGATCATGTTGAAATAATAGTTGTGATAGTTTTTATGTAGTTGAATTTGAATCACAATCCATTTATTACTATGTCTTTTGAATTTAGGGTTGTTTTGTGTTGATAGAAACGAGACTGGGTAGGTGTTGGAGAGATAAATCAAAAAAGGACACTAAAAATGTGGTCACACCTAAGCCACATGTGTGGTAGAATCTATTCTATAGTTTAGTGAATTCTTTCTAAACTATTGAATGTGCGAATAAAGCGAATGAACCAAAGCATGTTGATCATGTGGTTTAGTTTCAAGGGCCTAATCGACCCATTTTTAGGTGTGATTTCGAGCCAGAAAGGGTTAAAGCATGGATAAAAGAATAAATAATATATTGGACTTTTTTTATCACAACCAGAGATAAAAGTGATGTTAGGAACATAAATTATAAATGATATATACATTCATTGGTGGGATCTAGATGTCCATGTTCGGACGGACCAAGGTGTGACATCGGAGGGTTTCAAAGTGTTGTTTAATGAACAATTATACAATTATTCTTTCTTAATTTTGTGGAACACGGATTTATTCTACATGAATTAGGAGAAATGTTCTGTAATGGAAAATGATGATGTGTTTATGAACTTACTGTAGTATTCACCCGAGGTGGTGGGTAGTATATCCTGGAAAACCTGTATTTTTGAAAGTGGGTTGAGGTATGAAATTAATTCCAAGATAGAGGTGCTATGTATTAATTTTTCCTCATAAATGTTGAAGGGAGATATGGTTGCCGAGTGGGATATTTTGAGGCATATATGTGGGGGATGTATGTTAGTACCAATGGGGAATAGTGGGAACTCGAACTCTGGGTTCATGTTGATGAGGTACTCTTATTTATAAGGTGGGAGTACGGCTCAAAATCTGAGGAAATTATTTATGAATCCTCCCTTGAAGCCATAGTGTAGGCCCTGATATATTTACTGTGGATCAATGAGTCACATCAAGTAGGATTATATGACACAACATAAAGCACGTAATAAATGTACTAATACGGATCATCTTCAGTACTATTTTCAAAATTCGTTGAGGTCAAGTGTTTGTGATGCTCCCCAAGGGTCACAGATGTCCTATTAAAAGATGGGACAGGGGAAACATCATACTCTTCATTAGTAGAGCCAAGTGAGACATGGAGATTCTTTAAATAACATGACATCTCAGTAGGGTGACAAAGGGAAGAGTGTGGCAAGAAAGAAGTTGTTTGGAGCTGAACGGGCTGTTATGGATGATTAGTTGCGACTAACCATGGTGAAAGGTTTGGTTTTTATGAATTACCTATTGATTCATGCATTGTATGATATGGTTACATAACATTTTTTTCTTTATTCTGGTGCTATTATATTTCTAGGTATAATTGGGGAAATTATCCTTCCATTTTTAAAACTTCAATATTTTCTGGGTAAAAGAGTGTGGAAAGCCTTCTTATGTAATGTGTGTTTCTTATAAGTTGATGAAATTGAATTGATGTGGGATTTATCAAGGGTTGAGATGGATGATTATGATATAATTCTGGTAGTGTATTTATTGTAGGTGTTTAAATACAACATTTATTGATTGGATTGAACAACTATTTATAAGAAAGAGGATGGAGTTGAACACCTATTTAGAGGAGAGAAGAAGGAAAAGATGGGTGCAACAAATTTTTTGGTACCACTTGTTGGCATGATCTAATATAAGAATGAGGATTTTATGATAGCATCAGTAGCAGGTATTCAGTAGTGAATTCCTCTGGTTGTTGTGGGACAGTTTATAGATGTATTTCTAGAATAATTATCAGGGTTACCACATGTGAGAGAATTGTAGTTTAAGATTGACATATTTTGGGGACCATTCATATCATAATTATATCTTACATGATTGAATTAGAAAAAATTCCGAATTTAAATGTTTAGCTGTAATATCTAGAGAAAAAAGCGTTCTTCCCTCCTAGCACATATCTATGAGAAACACTTGTTTTTTTGTTAAAAATGAATATGAATCTCTACGGCTCTATATTGATTATTTTAGTTTTAATTATGTTACAATAATTAACTGGAATCCACTTCCACACATTTATGATTTTTTTCCAGCTGAATGGAGCTTAGTCATTCTCTATGATTGAATTGAGTCCAACATATCATCAATTGCACATGAGGAAGGAGGATATTCCCAATAATGATTTCAGAATTATATATGGCCATTAAAAGTTTGTGGTTATTCATTTTGTTCTGATGAATTCACCAAAAATGTTCATGTCATTGATAAATCCAATATTTCATTGATAAAATGCCTTATTGAATTTCCTTATGCCCAAATTAAGGATTCTTGGAGTTATAGAGGGATGTTGGGCGATTATTTGGGGAGATTTTGTATGATTCAAGGGGGCTTGAGAGGTGTGAGTGATGCATATAGGTGGTGGCCTTTTATAAGAGTTCATAGGGGTACTTTAGGAATGATTGAATGACTATAATATTATAAACTCAAATTTTATTTTTAAGAGGTCCACAAATCATTTAATTATAATATAAGATGATTATAGTTTCAAATACTCTTAAAAATAGTTTTTACACATGTTTGGTTTCCAATTTAACCTTTTCATTTAACTTTAACCCTTACTTAAATTATTTGACACATACCATGTCTTCTTGTATATACATACTATATAGATAATATAGTTACTATAAAATTCTAATAAAACCTCAAGTGGTTAAATAATTAAATTTTAAACCTTATCTAAGTCATATGGGATAATAATATATTTTTAGGGATATTATATCATTTTATAGAATTATAAGTTTAAAAAAACATTTATATCAATGTTTATACTATTCATATCATGAATTTTTTAAAACCTTTACAACTTGATTTATTAGATAATCATTATTAATTCAATGATAAAAATTAACAATAAATCCAAATTTTTATATGGGAAAAAAATAATCAAAATTAATTTATTTTAATACTTATAATGTCATTTATTTGAATCATTACTTAATATAGTAATCATTACATTTTCATTATGTCAAAAATAAATTTATTTATTTGATGTATAAAAATGATAAATAAAATATAATGATTTAAGAAATATTTTTATCTTTATAATGACCATTGATAATCAAATTGATCACTTACATAACCCCATATAAATTTATTTTACAGAATGATACATGTTTATGTTATAGTTTACTTTACATACAATTAATTTTTATAAAATGTCATGTTCAAATCCAAGTACCTCCATGGGCTACCAAAATCGACCCAAAGATGGGAATGGTCAGACATATCTCATCTAATAGGATTATGACACATGTTTGGGTATTTTAATATTATTATAATATTATTTTTTATAATTATTTACCTAATTTACCCTTTAACCATAGTAAAAAATATATTTACTGATATACTATTCATAATGTCTAAACATGAAAGTTAACTTTCTACTTATTTTGTAAATCATGATTCCAAATATGGAATCCATTTTTCCAAATACAAAACACTTAAAATTTAGAAATTAATGTAAAATTAATTCCCATTTTCAAAACCAAAAAGCATATTTTACGAAATAAAAACAAAGAAAAGATTAACATGTGTTTATGTCAAATTTAAAAGTGAAATGACCTATAATGACTAAAATGTGATTAAATGATAAAATTATATCCCAATTATAATTTAAAATCAATTAAAAGTAAAATCTATCTATATTAATAAATTACATGAAAAGTTAGTTTTTGAAATAAAATTCCATATTTTTTCACTATTCATTTAAAATTATCATTACCAGAAATTTCCAAAATTTCATCCAAAGAAAATGTTGATTTTCATCTTCTAAAGGAGAATCTTATTTTTTAAAATATACTATATAAAAGTGTCCAAAACAAGATTTAAAAACTATTCCCTATTAAAAGACAATAAATCAACATTCTATAGAATATTTAAGTATTTCCTACGTAAAAATTGATTCATTATTTTTTTAAGCCTATAAAATTTATTTGATAAATATAAAAACATTTAACAAACATGTTTAATAAAAATGTATTAGTTATGTTCATTCGTGACAATACAATGGCTATGTGTTAACTACTATTTAAAATAATATTATCATTATTTTATTTTTTGGTAGAACTCCATGTTTTTTTTCAACATAAGATTTCAATGAATTTCATTGTTTCGTGTTGAGTATTCAATCAGACAAAGTGCCATATTTAACTGAAAATTAATATATTATTGATAAATACTACTAAAAATGAAAATATTATTATTCATTAAATACATGTTTCATAAAATCCTTCATCCCTTTTGAAAAATGGCATCCTCACAATTTTAATATTGGGCATGGAAACTTCATTGAATTTCATACATTGTAAAAAGGAAGAATAAACATCCAATTTTAAATAATTAATGTGGGGATAGAAAGGTCACATGATATAATCCATACTATAATTCCATGTAGGAAAACATGGATATGGAAGAGAAACTAATTGTAAATTTATGATGGATAGGAATAGAGAACATGTCCAAGAGAAAGCTAACCACCTGAAAATCACAAAATTGTGATAGGTAATATTGACTTTGAATAACTAGTAGGAAAACTAAATAGACAATATTTTTCATTAATGTATCTTTTAATGAATTTTTGGAATTTACTTATGATATTTACTAAGAATATAAGATATATACTTACTAGTCAATTATAGTTTTATACATTAATAAATATATACAAAAAAATCACTTTTCTCTTAATGATTAGTATTCAATAAGACATGGTCTCCCATGAAGTGCTAGAATCAATTTCAATAAAATAACATTATCCCAAAAAGATGAACTATATAATTCCCATTTCTTTAGATATTCATCAAAATCAAAATGGTTAGTAAAAGATAAGATAATAACCAAAAGGGGTATTCCCTTATAAAATAAAATACTACTCTTTAATCCCCAATATTAATCAAACATTACCCAAAGTTCAATAAAGACATTTCAATACACAATTTTCCTTAAAATCCATTAATATAATCCAAACTATGATTTAACCCCAAAATACAAAATAATTTTATCATATTTTCTTCCATAGAAAATCTTATTATTTATCTCCAAATATCATGAACTGCACTTAATGTCTCATACTAAAGTGTAATTATCCTAATCTTATCATCACTATGATGGGCTAATCGTTTCCATAAATTACCCAAATCTCCATATTTCAATAATAAAAATATATATTAATACAAATTTAAATTTGAACCATTACTCCACTAACAAAATCACATAGTATTTCTTTTTTAGAGGAATATAGTGTTGCGAAAATAGATAATGTCTTCCAAAATAACCATTGTCACTTAATCACCAAAATATATCCTATACTAAAGATATCAATTTAATAAAACATAGGTTCCAAAAATCAACTAATTCTTGATCCATAAAATCATTTAACTAAAATTAATTAGTCATACTAACCAAGGACTTCACATAGTCCAGTGGTATCTAAGAAAACCTAGTCTCACTTTGGTTGTGGGTTTTATTCCGGCATCATTGTCTGACACGATGGGTTTTCGCATAGTCGATGTGCTTCAATTTTTCAGAAACCAAATTATTCTAATAACATTATCAACATAAGATGCATTTATTAAAAATTTAGATGAATTGTTTTAACCTTAAAGGATATTTTATGCCTTAGATTTTGCATGCCAAAAACTAAAAACCCATAACTACCTCAAAAACAAAAGATCACATAAATCCCTAAGGTTATCTATTAAGTCCACACAATAAAATATAACTTTTCCTTGAAAAACGTTTTCACACATCAATATTTAGGGATACAAATACTATAAAAATTCATCCAAAGTAATACTATCATTAAAACATTTAAACATATCATCGTCTGTAAATCCAACAAAAATCATCAATTCTTTAACATCTTAATCATCATGCATTTATCATGATTATTTATCTATATTTTTACATCTTATTATTTTATAATTATTTCCTATAAACACTATTATGAGTAATATATTATGATTCAAGTAATGTTAATACATGAACAATGAAATAGTCCATACCTTTCATAGGTCATTTTCAGATTCATCATCATCAATTAGAAAGCCATTAGGAATTGGTAAACATATATTTGTACGATCCTCAAGATACCATTACTAATCCTTCTTCACAGTACAACTATTTTTACAATGACCATGCACACCAAGTTTAAATCATTCGATTGATCCTTCATAATGAACTTCTTTCCCATTCCAAAATTCAATTTGACTCTTCCTTTTTCCATGGCTAGTTATTACTTTATAACCTTTATTAACACATTTGAAACATCTTCCCATACCATTGAATCATTTTCATAGGTTTTTCTCTCAAAATCATTGAAACATAAGTTTATAAATATACTTTCTATTATTATTAGTACCTAAACCTCCATTAAGATTATTTTCTTGTATATATGATGCCTTAGAATAATCAGAAAGGATCAAGTTATCAATCATGACTTCAAATATTATGTTAAGAATAACCACAAGAGTACTCATTGAAACTCCCATTTAATTTGGTTCCTCATTCAAAAAATAACTACAGTTCTCCACATCTATTATTACATTGGTGGCTGATAGATGCATCCATTTACTAAAACCAAAAAGGTTAGTGTGAGTATATTAGTAAAATAATTATTTAATATATTATAAGAAGGTTACACACTTAGATATACTTATTCATGATATCTTAAACTCATTCAATTTTTCAGAAATAAATATGACACATTATATTATTCTATCAATTAGGGATATGTAACTTATGATAAAATAATACCCTAACCTCTAATGTTATCTAAAATAACACTTAATTCTAACTCTAATGTCTCGACCATAAAAATTACATAATCAAGAATTATGTTAATAATTCACATTGTGGAAATTATTAGTTTTATAAATTTAGAGAATTAGGTAAAAACGTATATATAACTAGTTGAATATTATGAGCATCCACTTCTACACACTATTAAGTTTTTTCATAAAACAAAAAAAAATCATTAAAAAGAGACATGTTTAGTTCTAGGATTTCAATATCATGAATTTCCATCGATCCCATATTTTACCCTGTTGAACTTTTTGTCCAGTAAATGAATCTTAAAAAATGGGATGAGAATAAATATCTTAGTAAGGGATAAATAAATAAGGGAAAATATTTTTTATTCATGAAAATTTAAATCATGAATACTTTATCATAAATTAATACCTTTCACCTTTAATAAGTAGACAAAAAAATCACTGAATATAATCCCATTTCTACTCCATTTTGTAATGGACGGATTACCATAATTACCATAAAAGAAACATATATCAAATAAAGGTATATTGGGAAAAACATACTTAAATATAATAACCATTTGGTCAACTTCCATACATATGACAAAATGGAATAGCCATATGGCCGACTTCCATACCCAATTCATTGGAGGATATAACGTAACCACCCGTCCTTGGTTTATCATGGAACCACCCATCATTTGGATTATAATGTAACCACCCATCATTCATTTTTCACATAACCACCCATAAAATGTCCATGTGCCATTATTTAACCATAACACATAAAATATTGCAAATATCAATATTCCACTAATAAAATATCATTCACAATCACATGAAACCATTTCAAGATATGGAAATAAAAAACCATTTCAAAAACCATTTCCAATATGAAAACAACCAAAAAGGGAATAAGGGATTTCAATTTTTTTAAAACATTATTTATTTTAGAGGAATCCAAATAACGATTATGGCATCGGAAAGGTCAGTGTCACTAAATATTATAAAAATAAATTTCGGTCATTTAGTAAAAGATATCATAGAAAAATATTTCCATTGAATGAACATAAAACTAGAAATGGTTAATTATAAAATGTGTAAATAAAGGATCTGTATATTATCAAAACATTTATCAATGAAAAGAGATTGACATGAAGTCCCTTACCTTGGGTCCGACTTGTCTTGTTCGTTCTTTATCTCCATGAATAATAATATTCAGTTAGTTTATAATTTCTTATGAACCATTTTTAATTTCATTATTCTTTTTATATAACTTATTTCCTTCCAATAATAATCATATAATTATTCATGTTCATATTGGTTGTTTTGTCGATGTTCGGTACATGAGTCAAAAATGAACATGTTATAAGTACAAATTGTCCAGGTGGAAAAAATTTAATTATCTACACATTGTTATTAATGATTTAGATATCATATACATCATATATATCATGTATTTATGTATTTACAATATTCCATAAAATTTGGAGATTATAAATGAAATGAACTATTCATGTAGATGGTTAACAGTACGTACGCATGAAGGCTACTAAAATTTCTATTTCATATTTAAAGGAATGAAAATGTAATGATACATATAAATCTTATAATTATAGTGTAATTTCAGTTTTTATATATGTTACATAGGTTTATTAATTATATCCTTTATACATTCCACATATAGCATTAATGAGTCATATCACTTTGATGGGGGCCGTAGTATGCACTTCCTCAAATGAAGATATGGTATTTATACAACATGAAAAGAATAATGGTATATTATAAATTATAATTATAGAAGAATAGTAATTAAATATATTAAATATACGTCACATATAATAATATTGCCATCATAATGGCCATATAAGAGGTTGTAGAGGAATATTGAACATTCATAGTTTTGTGAGGTAGTAGTTTGTCATCCATAGAAATAGTATATTCTAAACCCATTAGACAGAGGTGTGTATAAGTGTAGTTAGAATAAATTTCATAAATCCAACCTAGGATATTGAGGATACTTGTGTTGTTATGTAAACAAAGAATAATAAGACCATCAGGAGTGGATAAGGAAAATAATATAAAGGAACATGAGATATGATGTTACATCAAATTGGGTAAATGTTTTTGATTTAACCTAAAAGGCCTTCATGAATTGTCTTATGCCAAAGTTTAGGCTTCTAGTAGGAATATGGGGATATTTGGGGCTTATTTAGGAAAGATTTGGACGTTCCAAGGGGGATTGAGATGTGTGAGTAAGTGTGAAAGGTGTATGCATTTTTTAAAAGGGAGGAGGGGTACTTTTGGAATGTTTGAAATATTTTTTTATTATAAAATGAATATCACTTTTCAAAAAGTCCAAAACATATTTAATTCATAGATTAGTTGAGTATTTTTTTAAATAATATTAACCAATTGATTTTAAACATGTCTGGGATTAAAATTAAACCTTATCATTTAGATTTAACCCTTATTTAACATATTTGACTATTGATATATATCCTTGTATATTAAGACTATCTAGTAATTACAGTTACTATAAAATTAAAATATAACCTCAAATGGATCATTAATGTAATTTTAAACCTTATATAATTAGTTTTGACGAATATTAGTTTTTGTACTATTATATCCTTTAATAAATAATATTTGATTTAGAAAAATATTTATGTAAATTATTATAATATTCTTATTGGGAAATTTTAAAAATCAATTAATAAATTATTCATTAGAAAAAAATTAATAATTAAATTTTAAAATATCACAATAAACCAAAAGTAGTTATAGAATAAAATGTTTCATAAAAAATATATTTTAAAATTTAAAATCATATTTATTTAAATCATTCATTAAAAAGATAATCACTATATCATTATTGTGTCATAAATAAATTTATTTATATGATGTATAAAAATTATAAATAAAATTCCATTATATATGAAATTTTTTTATATTTATTAAGAATATTTATAGTTAAAATGATCACATATATAATCTAATATATAATTTGTTTTACAAAAAGATAAATTTTTATGTTACATTTTATTTACATTAAATTATTTTTTTATAAAATGTCATTTTCACATCCATGTGCCTCCATGGGGTCCCGAAACAAACAAAAGGATGCCCATGGTCCGAAATATGTCATACAATAAGATTAATAAACGTTATTGGTAAATTTAATATTATTATAATATTTTTTACCCTTATTTACAAGATTTCACATTTAAACATGGTAAATAAAATATTTACTGAAGTTACAATTGATAAGGTCGAAAAGTAAAAGGTATCTATTTACACCATTTGGAACTCCTGATTAAAAATATGGAATCAACTCTTCCATATTGAAAACAAAAAATTCAAGAAATCAGATTAAAATTAATCCCCATTGTCAAAACCAAAGAGCTTGTTTTAAAGAAGTAAAAACTACCAGAATATTAACATGTGTTTATGTCCAATTTCATATTTTAATCACACTAATGAAAAACACCAGATTAAATGACAAAAATATAATCTAATTAATATCTAAGAAAATTCAAATTACTCTATATATATATAAATAAATTAGATTAAAATGCTATTTTGATTTAAATGGAAATATTTTTCACTATTCATCAAAAAATTAACATCATCAGACAAATACCAAAGATTCATACAAAGTAAATTTTGATGTTCCTAATCTATGGATCAGTTTTATTTTGTCAAATTTTACATATAAAGGCTAAAAAAGTATATTTAAAAAGGGATTTCTAGAAAAAGACGATAAATCAACCATTTATTGAATATAAAATCGTTTCATGCTTAAAAACAGATCCATTATTAATTTAAGCCTCTAAAATTTATTGGATAAATGTAAAAAAAAGTAATAATCATGTGTAATAATAATTTATTTTTTATATTCACTCTTGACGATACAACATCTATGCATTAACTATAATTTAAAATATTATTATTATTATTATATTTTTATATATAACTCAATGTTGTGTGCAACGTAAGATTTCAAAGAAACCAATTGTTGCGTTTTGAGTATCCTATTGTAAAAATTGTCTTATTTAAGACAAAACTAATACCATATTCATAAGTATTAATATAAATGAAAAATTTATTATTCTATAAATACCTGAGTTGTTACATGATTTCTTCGAAAAAACTACAATAAATCAATGATAACATGTTATTATATTCCATAAAGATTGTGGATGGAATCAAAATTTTCATATTAACTATATTATAATATTTATAATATCATTCATGTCACACCCTCTATTTCAAAATTTATTTATTTTATTAATTTACATTGTGTTGGGTAGTTTGGGTTGAAACCCGACATAAGATTTTGAGTTCTTGGTGTTTTGGTCTTGACTGCATCTGGCGCAACGCGGTCGAAGCTGCACGGCCTCGCTTGGGCTGCCATGCGACCCTGCCTGGTTCACCGCACGCCTTTCCAATGTTTAATTAATGAAATCATCATTATTATTATTATACTGGATGATAATTTAATAGAGAGTATTATTTTTATTATTATTATTTCCATTGTTGTAACTTGTTATTATTATTTCCCATTTACTTTTAATATTATTATCGTTAGTCTTATTTTATTTTTAGTTTTACTTTTATTTTATTATTTTGTTATCATTATTATTATTATTAGTTTGTTTTGTTTTAGATTTTTTTAGGTTTCTATTTATTTATTTATTTTGTTCCCCTTAATTTTTTTTTATTTGTTTTATCTCTCTCTTTTTCCCCCTCATTTCCATCGGGTCCCCTCCCCTTTCCCCGCCGGGTGTCGCGCTCCCCTCCCCCCTGAAACCCTAGCTGCGTCGAACCCATTCCCCCCCCCCCTTTGGCCGAGCCTTGCCGCGCCGCTCATCCTTGGTCGCCGCTCCATCTCCCCCTCCAGCGAACCCAAACCAAAGCCCCCTTTCCTCTCCTGTCCGACGACCTCCCCCTCTCGGCCAGGTTGAAGCGCGACCCCACACCCCTCTTCCATGGCTGCTGGCTCTCCCCTTTCTATCTCACGTCGTCGCCCCTCTTAGCCCGCCGCTCATCGGCACTGCTCGACTGTCCGCATGCACCGCTCCCATGTCCGACCATCGCAGTGACTCTCCAATCCGTCGTTGCCCCTATTCCCGTTGCTCTCCCTCTCCTGTCGCTCTCCCTGGTCCAGTTCCCTCCTCTCAGTTGCGTCCTCCTCCCCTCGTCAAGCGGCTTCGCTGAACCCCAGCACCCTCCCTCGCATGGTCCGTGTCCAGCGCCTCCCTCCCTCTTCTCGCGCCATCCGTCGCTGCCCCCACGAACCCCCGTTGATCGGCCAGCCCCATTATCCTATAGTCAATCCCTTTTTTTTCTTTTCCATCATGATGCAGCACTGCAACAACTCCCCGGGTCACGACTTCATTTGCCGCGCCTTCTTCCGGCACGGTTCCAGCCAGCGAGACACCTTCCGACAATATATATATTGCTTGGATGGCTATTCAAACCATTCATATAGGTGCAAAATAACTCTATTGGTAATCCATTCAATTTGATTATGTTTTAGAAAGGGGTTTTGGTTTATAATTTTGTTAAATTTTGTTGTAATTAGCTTGATCTTTTGGTGTTAGTTTATTCAAGTTGATTGCGGCGATTTTGATGCGCATTTGGGGAATTGCTATGATATTTGAGGTTTTCGACGCTGAGGTAGGTGGTTCCATGTATTTACATCTTTCAGATAATTTAGTTTGGTTGTTTAATTAATTTAATAGGTTTTATGATTTAATTGCATAATGTGATCCATGTTTACAATGTTCTGGCATGCTTGTCTGAGGAGATTAGTTTTCCAAAATAGTAGGTTCTTGTTGTTTATATGTGTGTTGTCATATAAATGATTGGCTATTCTTTAAAAGCTATGAAAAATTCATTTTAAAAATTGTTTGACATGGATGCATCATGGAAATTTCACTTTCTTTAGAAATGATCATCTTTTCTTCATTTTGAACTTGTTGGGGTAAGTCGAAAAATTGTTTATTCAATTATTTATATGGTTCAAATGTGGTTTAGAATATTTGAGTGCGTAATTTATTTTTTTTTAAATGGTCTTTGCGCGTAAAAGTATGTGTTGTTTTGGTGCAATGTTTTCAAGTTGGGTTCTAGGTGAAGTTTGGTTGGTGCGAACTTAGTTTTTATGGGTAATTGAGTTGTGTATATCTAAATGTGGGTTTTTAATGTGTAGCGAATCATTTTAAGAGGTGCAGATGGTTCAGACAATTGTGTAGTTGGGTGAAACTAGTTTTAAGGACAATTTATTAAGCATGTGGTTTGAATGAATCCCTTATTTGTAATTGGGTGTGTTTATTTGTGTCGGTCCTTGTCGTGTGATTAAAATAATACTTTTTAAGTTGTGCAAATTGTTTATGTTCTTGTTTGAGCGTTTTTTTTAATGGGGTTTTCCGAAACGATTAGGTAACGACAAATATATTTTTGGAAACGTATTTTTGGCATGCGTGAGTTTTGGAATGTTGTTTGGGTGTGAAAATAGTGACTTGTGTGTAATGTCTGGTTGGTTCTGTGGTATGGGAAAACAATATGCCATGTGAATGTGAAATTTGATTGAGAACAAGGGAAAACCCCGGGTATCTAGGTGGGAGGACGAGAACTAGTGCGCTAATGAGCCAGATGGGTATCGTCCCTGTCTCACTTAGCTGGATTGACGATTGAAACACTAACTAAACATGATATATGAGGGTCGTGGCCTTCTAAGCCACGTGTTCTGAGGGTCGTGGCCTTCTAATCCACGTTTTCTGAGGGTCGTGGCCTTCTAAGCCACGTTTCACTGAGACACGAGGTTCTAGGGTCTCACTCGAACTAGACGAACCTTAGGGGATTTTACCCATAGTGCTCTAACATCTTTGGTGTGGTGCCTTCCATCGGCATATGGTGGACCACTTGGGTGTGAGTGTGTGAGTGTGTGTGTGTGTGTGTGTGTGCGTGCCCATAACGAACTTTCCTCTTCCTCTTTAAAAATCATGTTTGTGAAATGAGTTCTTCTAGTGTTTTCCTTTAGATTTTGGCTTGTAAATGTTTCCTTTAAAAGTATTTCGAAAGTATAACTTGAATAATCACATTAAATTGTCCTTTTGATGTTGTGGAATGGAACCTTTTTATTGGGTGACATCCTACTGGGCCTTTATCTCACACCCTACATACACCCTTGGGTGTATGTAGATTCTTATTTCTTGTGTATTCCAGGTTGTGCGTCGTGCTCAGTGATGGTGGTTGGTCGTTGGTGGTCTTCTCGTGCAGGTTAACGTTTGTGACGTGTGGATGTCACACCTCTCCTGTCGCTTTGAGGTTTTAGTTATAGTTTTAGACACTTTTGTTGTCATTTATTTTTGGACATTGGTTCTAGTTGTAAACCATTAAATTTTGATTTCAGTTTTATGGTCTCTTTGGTTGTCGATTCCAAGTTTTATTTTTATTATCTTGTTAGTGTTTGTTTATACCATTTCAGGTAAACCGTTCCCACAGGTTACTCTTGATACCCGGGCACTTGTGCCAGCCCGTGGGGATCGGGAATGCCCTTCGGGCCTTGACGCGGACCGGGTCGGGCATCGGGTCGGGTGGCGACCCGGCCTGGTTCGTGACAATTCACATGAATCTATCATTAATAACGAAATCAGAACATCACCATTGTGTGATAAATAAATTTATTTATTTAATATCTAAAAATTATTATGAAAATACCATGATGTATGAAGTTTTTTTAGCATTATAATAACTATTTAATGGAAAATATATTATTTATATAACTCCTCATTAAATTCATTTTAGTACAAATATTCATGTTTATGTTATATTCGACATTACCTTAAATTAATTATTATAACATATCATTATCACTCCCTAGTGGCGACATGGGTTGCTAAAAAAGATCCAAGTATTCTCATGGTAAAAAATATTTTATAAAATAGGATTATTACCCATGTTAGGGTATTTTAATATCATTATAAAATTAATTTTTACCCTTATTTACCTGATTTACCCTTTAGCCATGGTAAATAAAAACAATTTCTGATGTTAATAGTCAAAATGTCCATATATTAAAGCTATATATATAAATAGTAATAATCCTCTGATTCCAAATATTGAATCCAATATTCCAAAATCAAAACAATGATTTGGGAGAAATTAATTTAAAATTTATTCATGTTGGGTTAACAAAATAATTGGTTTTTAAGAAGTAAAAATTATCAAAAGATTGACATGTGTTTATGTACAATTTCAATGTGATGTTTCTTCCAATAACCAATATTCAATAAAATAATAAATTAATAATTAAATTACATTTAAAAAAATTTAAAAGGAAAATCAATCTATATAAATAAATTATATTAATGAATAATTTTGAATTATAATACATAGTTTTTCACTATTCATTAAAATATGGATTTTATCAAAAAAATACCAAAAAATTAAACCAATTTAAATTTTTATGTTCTGATTCTATTGAAAAAGTATACTTTTTTCTAATAGAACATTTAAAAGATATGAAAAAAATAATCAAAAACGTTTCTTCATTTAATGGTGGTAAAATCACATTTTAAAAATATCACATTATTTTATGCTTAAAATTGGATTCATTCTCATTTTAAGCGACTAAATTTTATTTGATAATTGTAAAAAAAAATTAACAATCATGTGTAACAATACTATAGCTAGTTATATACATTCTCTCCAATAAAATTTCAATGCATAAACTACCATTTAAAATAACAATAATATTATGTAATTATATTTTTGTTTAAATCAATGTTTTGTGTAATAGGTGATTTTGGAGAAACATTTTGTTGTTTGTCGAGTACACTATTGGAAAAATTGTCCCCACTAACATAAAATTAATATCTTGTACAGAAATATTATTATATATGAAAATGTATTATTCTATAAAAACATGGGATGTTACATCCATCCCCCCTTTTGTATATTTTTCACATCCAATATAAAAATTTGGTTCGGTAAATTCATTGAATATCCCAAATTGAAAAAATCACCAATAAAACTACCACTTTAAAATAATTAAAGAGAAGTAAAAAATGTCACTCAATATAACACATACATATATTACATGTAGTAAAACATGAATATGGAATAAAAACTAACCATCTTGATCTTATGGAGAGTGGTAAAAGACATGATCAAGAGATATTGAATAATAAAAAACCATATACTTTTTAACTGATAATCAATATTTGATTTCCCAATATGAAAATTAAATGAATAATATTTAATTTTAAGGTTCGTTTCATAATGTTGATGAACATATTTTTGAACATTACTAAGAACATAAGGAATCACACTTATTAAGTATAATTTTACCAAGTAATAAATTTCTATCTAAAACTCATTTTTTCTATAAATAATAATTTTTCAAAAATTCTATATCTCACCTAAATCACATGAATCAAATTCAAGAGAATCACAGAATCCAAAAAAATAAATGATATATTTATCTTATATTGAATCATTAACCAGAAGGAAAATGGCTAGGATAAGATACGATAATTCCCAAAATAAGAAAATTAAATTTATAAGAAAAAAGTATACTTTTAATCATACAAATTCAAAATTAATTACCCAATTCCAAAATAGAAAATTCAATAGATAATTATTCATATAATTCCTAAATAATAATCCAAACTAAATTTGAAATCCTAAATTTAGAATGGTTTGATATCATATTCTTCCAGGATAAATTTTAAAAATTATTTAAAAATTTTATCAACCACAATTAATGGATCTTAACAAAATTTAATGTCCAAAATCACATATTTTCTAGGATAGGATTATCATTTATAAAAACAACCCAAAGTTCTATAAGTCTATATTTATATCATTTAAAATTCAATACTAATTCAACCTTAATTACAGAAATTAAAATTCAATATTATTCTATTTATCATTATTATAATGGGATCCCAAAATAATGTATTTATTCCAAAATGGATTTTATCACTTAATCCACATATCATTTTCCAGTTACAAGGATATAAATTAGATCAAATTAACGATCATCACACCATAAACATGTTTAACAAAAAAGAAAAAACATATTCACCTGGGACTTCTTGTAGGCTAGTGGTTGCTGATAAATACTTTCCATAGTTCAGTTGTGGGTTCAATCACCATTGCCTATTCCAATGTTAATGGTTCTCACCTTTCATGTAGGTATGCCTTTTTCTAAAGCTATATAATTCATATGTCACTCCCAAAATGAGATAAAATAATCCAAAATAGCCATAACATATTTTAACCTCAATGTTTATCTCATGTCCTTAATTTTTCATTCCAAAATGTAATATTTCATAAATAACTCAAAATCCAATGTCATATAAAGGTTATCATTTACATTTTAATTGTTTTGAAAAATATATAATTATTCACTAAATAAAATTTTCACATCACAAAATATAGGGTTACACATATGATAGAATGAATTCTAATGTAATACCATCATCAATAGAGAATTAATACTTTTAAACATCTCATTATCCAACAATCTACCACAAAGTTGAATCTCAAAAATGTAGACTTTGTTTCCTTGTAACATTCTTCATGATACCCTAACAAATAATTTCCATATTATTCCTTAATACTACTTTCCTGCAAATAGAAAACATGAATAATGTCCTTTGATTCAATAAATTCAAAACATGCAACAGTAAATAATCCATAACTTTAAGATTACATTCTCTGTATCCTCATCATTAATTAAAACAGAATTTTTTATTTCTACACATATATAGATAGGGTCATGTAGATCCCATTCCCAAACCTTCCTCATCTGAAATCTATTTTCAAAATGACCATACTTCCCATACTTAAAAAATTCACATGATAACTTGGAAATAACTTTTTCCCTTTCCTAAAGTCTAACAAATACTTATATGTTTTTGGTAGGATATTTATTTATGACCAAAATTTCTACATCTATAAAATCTTTTTGTCTCGTTGAAAAATTTATCTAGTTGTTTATTTCCACTTCCATGACACATAGGTTTTTGAATATAAGTAACTTTATTATTAATACCTGAAGAACCACAAGGAATCATTTCTAACATATATGATGCTGTAGAAAAATCACTATGGTTTATGTGGTCCATCATGAGTCTAGATTGTTTGTTTAGAATAACCATAAGATTTATCAATCCATCTCCCATCTCATTTGATTTATTATTCATAAAATAACATAAGATTCCTTCCTACACAATTTTACTTTGGTTCCTACTATATCCAACCATTTAGTAAAATTGAAATTTTTAGTGTGATAATATCAATAACAAGATCATATACAATCATATGATGAATATAAACACTATGATATATTCATCCATGTTATCTCAAACTCATTCATTTTTTCTAAAATAACTATGAATCCTTTTAATATTCTTTCCACTGTGATTATATATGTATTTTTACTTATAATAAAATAAAACTCTAACTCTAAAGCTATCTAAACTGGCCTATGATAATAACTATAATGACCCATCCATAAACATTAATCAATCATGATATATGTTAATAATTTAACATTAATTCACAACAAATACCTTTTTAGGATTATATCTTTAGATAATTTGATCATAACTGATACATAATAACTTAAATATTACAAGTATATAATTCTACTCACTATCCATTTATTTTATAAAACACAATTTTTTTAAATTGATACATGGTTTGTTTCATGGTCAAACAACTAGAATTTTTCGTGATCCCATCCTTTACTATATTTTTCTTTATGTCATTTGAAAAAAAATTCAATAAATATGTAGATCATAAACAGATCTATAAGGTATACATAATGAATAAAAATTTTTAGTCTTGTGAAAAAATGTAACCCATGAATAAATTAAAATAATTTAATACTTTTTCCTTTAAGAAGATGCAAAACCAAATCAATGAATATAATCTCATTGCTTACCATTTTCTGTAACCAAAAAATTACCACAAATCACATAAAAATATACATATAAAAAATAATGGTCACATGTAACATAGAAAAATATAAATTGAATATCTATAATGTCGATTAACATACATATCACTAAATGGAATAGCTATATAGCCTACTTCTATACATTTCACTAAATTGAATATTCATTCTATCGAATTCCATATCCAACACATTAAAGGTTATAACATAAACACCAATCCTTATATTAGCATCGAACCAACCATATTTTTGTATCATGTAACCACCAAACTTTGGATTATCACTTAACCACCCATAAAATGTACAGGTACCTTTATATAATTATAAAACATAAATTATAGGAATTATCAACATTTCACTTATAAAATTTCATTTTCAATCATAGGAAATTTTTTCAAAATATTGAAATAGACCATCTAACTTCAAAAACATTTTCATTACTAAAAATCCACAAAATTAAAATATGGGATTTATTTTCCTTTTAAAAACATTAAGTCTTATAGTGGAATCCAAATATCAAATAACTGTTACGGTGTTGGAGAGGTCATTTTCACCACATATGTTAAAAAAATTCTTTTTGACATTTAACAAAATATTTCTTAGAAAAAAAATCATTTTGAATGAAATTAAAAGTAAACGTGGTTTCTTATAAACCCTATAAAGAAGGTGGTGTATAACTTCTAAATATTGCTCAATGAAAGGATATTGAGACGAAGACCACTACATTATGTCTAACTTGTCAGGTACAATCATTATGTTCTTGAATAATAATTATAGGTTATTTTATACTTTCTTGATAACCAATTTCAAGTTAATTATTACATTTATAAGACTTATTACCATGTTATAATAATTACATAATTATTTATGTTCATATAGTAAGTTTTGTCGATATCTAGGACATTAGTAGAAAATGTAGTTATTTTGATGTAAATAATACATGGATTAAAAAGTCCATAATCTCCAGAATATTATTCATGATTTAAACATCATATATATATATAGTATATATGTGTTTTTAATATCGATATTATTTGGACATAAAAAATTAAATGAACCTTTCATAGACACGGTAGGTTGTACGTACGCATGAACGCTACAATGATTTCATTGCAAGATTAAATAATAATAATTAAATGATATAAATTAAGATTATAATTATAGTATTTTATTAAAGTCAAGTTTTTCTTGTAGGCATAACAAATCTATCCTTTATGTGTTCTCTATAAAGTGGGTACGAGTCACATCGCTTTGAGTGGCCGTTATTCCACACTTCCTCAAATGAAGTTATCATATTTACACAACATGGAATGAATAAATATTTGTTATAAATAAAAATTACAGAAGAATATAGACAATATAAATAAATTATATATCATATATTAATATTTTTCAATCATAATTTCCACCATGAGTGGTGGTAGGATAAAATTGAAAAAATTTCATTTCATGAGGTAGTAGTTCACCGTACATAGAAACAATATGTTTTATATCAATTGGATGGAGGTGTGTGTTAATTTAGGTCTAATCCTTAGCATTAGAACAACCTAGTATATTAAAGATATTATTTTTGTTATAAATTAATCGAATAAAGGGTGTTTATATTGTTGGATAATGAATATAATTAATAGGATTTTGAGAGAAGACATTGCCTCTAAATGGAATAACTATATTTGATTTGAGCCAAATGGCTTCTTTGAGTTGACTTCTGCCCAAGGTATAACCCCTAGGTGGCATGGATGGATGTAAAGAGATTATTTGACCATAATTTGGTTGATACATGTGTCTTTCGAGGTTTGAGTATGTGGGTAGAGTTGGGGACCATTTATAAGAGGGAGGAGGGGGCACTTTAGGATTGAATTAAAAAAATACTTTATTAAAAGTTGATTATCGAATTATAATTGTTAAAAAGTGATATATTTTGAGGATAATATAAGTATGGGTATAAATAATCAATACCAGAGGTTTTAAAAATATTTATTTCACAAGTTTAACCTTTTCTTTAAGCATTAAATCTTAGTAAAGTAAATTAGCTTTTATCAGGTCCTCTTGTATCTTTACACTATATGGTTAATATGATTACAATAAAAATAAATTATTAGTTCTAGTAGATAAATAATGACATTTGAATCATTAAAAAAGTTATTTGGATAAATATATGATATTTATCACTATTATATCATTTAATAGATTTGTATTTTATTTAGACTCTCATTTTTGTCAATTTGGAATCTATTTATTAAATACATTGTGTTAATGTGAGATGAACATGAATAAAAAAATCAATGTTAAAATGTCATTATAATTTAGAAACATTGTTCATGGAATCAAAATGTTTAAATTAAATTTATTATTGTATTTATAATATCATTTATTTGAATGGTTCATGTATAAGGTAATAAATTCATTATCACGGTGTGATAATTAAATTCAAATCCTTAAATTATAAAAACTATCAATATAATAAACTTAAGTAAGAAATATTTTTATCTTTATAATTACTAGTTATGGTAAAAGATATAAGTTATGTAACCCACTTTAAAATAATTTTAGTAAAAAGATACATGTTTATGTTATATTACTCTTTACATTAAATTAATTATTATAACATGTCATTATCACACACAAATTGCTCCATGGGGTTATAAAATTGACCCAAGGATGCTAATGGTCACCCATATCTCATCCAATAGGATTGGGGCGTGTGTTAGTGTATTTTTATATTATTATAATATTATATTTTACCCATATTTACCTGATTTACCCTTTAACCATGGTAAGTAAAAATAATTAGTGATGTTACATTTCATAATGTCTAAAAATTAATGGTACCTATTTAAAAATATTTAGACCTTCAGATTCCAAATATAGAATCCATTTTTCCAAATTAAAAACATAGAATTAGAAGTAATTTATTTAAAGTTAATTACAATTTTCAAACCCAAAAATTGGTATTTTAAGAAGAAAAAACTACCAAATGAATGCCATGTATTTATGTCCAATTTCTACAAAAAAATATCACACAATGACAAAAATTGGATTAAATTATAAAAAATACCCAAATAAACATTAAAACCTATTACAAATATAATATATCTGTTTAAATAATTTATATAAAAAGAACGTTTTGAATTAGAATTCATTATTTTTCACTATTCAACAAAATATGGATTTTATCCAAAAGGTACAAAAATTTCATCCAAATTAATTTTGGATGTCTATATTGTAAATAAGAAGGTTATTTAATTAAAATAGAAAATATAAAGTTAAAAAAACTATATTTAAATGTTTTATTCCATAAAAAGTTGGTAAACTAACATTTTAAAAATAATTGAGTATAATATGCATAAAATTCTATTCTTTCTAATTTTTGGCGTTAATTTTTTTAGATAAATATTAAAATATTTATCAAACAAGTGCAATCTTATTATAATGAGTTCTGTTCATTACCACCAAAACAATTTCTAAGGGTTAAGTATCATTTATAATAATATTATTATTATTATTGTATTATTTTTTGGTATAAATCAATATTCAGTGTAATGTATGATTTTGGAGGAACCTGTTGTTGTGTATCAAGTATGCTGTCAGAAAAAGTGTCCAATTTAATGTAATTTTAATATATCATTCATAAATAGTATTAGATATGAAAATTTATTATTCTATAAATATCTGGTATGTTACAACAAGTTACCCATAGGAAACCCCAGTCTCCAATTGCAAACTCCAATGGTGAAATCCTACTATTTAAAAAACATATGAGTTCTCTATGCTTTTTAAAAACACATATGGATTAGTTATACTATATCATAAGAATGCTATACAATTATATCTACTAGATCCATAGACTCAACCTTCCATATACTCCCCCATGTATAATGACAAGGTTAAACAAAAATATCATTGAAAATTTACATTTGAAAAGATATGTGTATTATATTATTTTATGAAAACTAAAATAATTAAAATTGATCATACAAAGATCCACAAATTCCTATGATTAATTCTAATAGAATACCCTTTATAGTAAATATTTTCCTCTATGTATATTCATTAGTATGTAGATGATATGTTTTACTAAACATTAGTTTTCTACCCACCACCATATATAAACCCTACCATAACTAGGATACGAAACCCATGCCTCTATAGAAAATATTTTAATATTATCTCCATGAATTCATACAATCTACTACACATAATGGTTTTATATCTAATTAATTTAATGGGGCCTCTAGAATTTGAAAAAATGATCCACTAACATCATTTAATTAACTACCATCTATAATGAAATACATCTCCATTGGATCATATGTACACTCTTCCCAATATCCACCATTATCGATTTCATATTCCTTATAAGTATAAATTTTTTCTGAATAAAAGCCCATGTATTATAATGCTCAGACTGTATCATATTAAATGTTTTTCATCATAAGAAAAAGCATGGGATTTTTCTCTATATACAAGGCCACAAAAACTGATGACTGATATCTTGAAACATCTTAATTGAACCAAGTTTTCCTAATGACCGTAATGTAATAGATTATGTAATCATCTCATCCATTAATGATGAATAAAAAAACATTCCCATTGATATAAATCAAATTATTATTATATATGGAAATCATAGAACTAGATCATTTAATTCCCTATATTCCTGCATCACATTACACTGCAGGTATGTCTCTTAGATCACTTTCACACTATCTATAAAATATAATGTTATTAATAATGATGCACATGTGAGTAATTCATGTTCTAATGATGCATATAATAAGAAATATTATATTAAGGATATTATAAGTCCCTCCTCTTGTGATGACCAGTCTCTATGATCACGTGTCTCTAGTGTCTTATTATAGTGTTTATTTGGAATAAAATTTCCTCTCAAAAAATCAGAGTTTATCTCAAAACTAAATATATATAGATAATCCTCATAATTTATCTACAATAAATTTAAATCCCACTATGATAATATATATTATAGGACCATTTTGTTGGTGTACATGATAGGTTTTTCACTAAATGATTTATTCCCCTACCATTCAAGATCATTGACAACATATACCACCTATAGGTTATGTTATAGGTAGTTAAGATCATGGGGTTGATGTTGAATTAAACAATAAGAAATTATCTAAATTATATCCATTATAAACTCTACCAATAAAACTCTTAAGTCATAATGGTATATTGAGAATCATATCCAAGGAACTAAAATATTTAAAAAAAGGATTTTTTGTTAACCACCTCTTTGTCATAACAGAATATTCATATACTAGTAAAACTACTCCTATATCCCCACATTTTTGTTTAGAATCATATTCAATGATATTAATATAGATAATTCATATATGACGTGTTAATTTGAACATAAATGAAATAGAATATACATTATTATGGAAAACTTATTGGTACTTTCCCATGATATCATGGTTCGTACCATCTCTGAGTCTATAGAAATTCATTCCTAAAAAAATCATAGGCCCATGGAACCACAACACTAAAATCGAAAAGTTAAACAATAACATTGTCTAATATAGAAAAATAACATGATGGGTACTAAATACAATCTCAATGATCCATGATTGATTGTTTATGATAAATAATATTAAAAGATATCCTATAAAAAACTCTAGATTCAATATATTGGTGGAAAATCATTGTCATGATCCCCTTGAATATTAGAAATGTATTTTTCAATGTGAAAGGTAAGAAATGATTCTCAAATAGACTATATATACTCTTGACAAATGGATTCAGTATTTATTCTACTATGATTCACAATAGATAGTATGGTGTATAAATTACAATCATAAAATAACAACTTGATATGAGTAACTAGTTTAATATATCATTAATCCAGGGTAAATTTTACTTCTTTATATATTTACCTAATTGATATTTTAATAATTCCTGAAGATATTTATACTAACATTTATTTTAAGGTAAAATAACACTAGATCACACCAATGTAATATTCTTGTCAAATATAAATCATGTTGCCTTGATGTCCTCAAACTGAATCAGTAACTCACTCAACTCACTTAGTGCTATATGTTAGGGAGAAAATAATATTTCTAGAACCCCTTGTATAATATCATTTGAAACTAAACTCTTATTTTCAGAGTATGACTTAATAAATCACCTAGGAAAATATTCTGATAATATTTTATTACATGATGAAACATTTAGTGGGATACTATTAATTATAATTCAATAGTTAACCATGTTACCTAATATGTGATTAATTTGATCTATCTCAGTTATGGTAACCTAATTCCTTCTACAATATCTCCCATATCATTTTATCCATTCATATCTCCCCCAGGAATAGAAAATGTTATATTTTTCTAAAAATCAATGATATGGGATTAGTAATTGGAAATCATTTCCATCCTAATTATCACATCAAAACTAATCACCTCTATGAGTATTAAGTCCCAAGAATTATAGTGTAATTAAAAAGCCATTGGAAAATTCTATAATTGTAGAAAATTTTATATATTCATCCCTAAATATATATTTATATGATCACTAATCCTTGGATAGAAAAAAGGTGTGATGATATAATGGAATAAAATGATTTTTTTCTAAGAAATGTGTAGGAAGTGTGCGGGAAATGAAAACCATACCACTAAATTTCAAGCGTCTATCTCCAATAAAGGATGAAAATAAATCCATAGAATATATTATACAGTATTTAAAACCAATAATCACTTGAGTTGGTTATAATTATGGTGTTTGGGTCTGTAACAATAGAGAACATTCACAAGAACAATTTTTCGTAGATCATGTCTTCCATACACTCTTAAGATATGTTTCATGTGTCACCCTTGAAAATAAATATTGAAGGTGTCCCAATATGATACCCCCATTATAATTATTCTGAGACATTTCGTAAAATTTGATATTTTTACCACCTTCTCCATTAATTAATCAATATGGAACCTCTCCTCTTAATGTGGAGGATAATGAAATTCGACTCTACTCCACCTAACATCCACCCTATTACACCACATATCCCTTACCATTCTATCATCCTAGAGATAAATTGTCTTCAAAATCAGTTATTTTGTGATTTAACTAACAAAATTTTGGAAGATGACTATTTATTATGTCCTCTTAAAGGGAACATTTTTTGTTAATAGGCTTCCAAATCAACATGGCATATATTGTCAGGTCAAATAACATAACATATTTTCATATATTTGGATGAAGGATATTCATGAATCTCATATCCATTTCACTTCATTTTGATCCAAAAGAAGAAAAAATATAGTAATTTATATGAATATATTAAAGTATAATGAAAATAAAATCAGTCCCTAGGTAATATCATATAAACATGATCATTGTTTTGCTTTAATGTAATATGGTATATTTCCTAGATGAAATGATACATAAAGTTATCCCATGTAAGACCCTCAATCTCAGAAAACATTTCAATTGAATCCCCATCACCTAATAGAATATACGAAAAGCAGAAATGAAAAATTATTCAATTTTAAATATTGCGGACTCTCCACGTGTTTATGATTCTGTAAATAATATCAACACATTCCCCCAACATAATATTGTCCACTAGTGACCTATATTTCATGGGGATACAAAATCTAAAAATATTTGGAAATATTTAAAAACACCATTTGATCATGTTTACAACATGTAGACCTAAATTTTAAGATTCTAGGATGAGACGGGTTCACCACATGATCAACTCGAGAATGTATAACAGCATTCTTAGGTTCATCCTCCTTTAGCACCTAGGGCGTGTCAGGCATGTCATCCTTACCCAATGAAAGATATCATATCTATTGTGGTAACATTCTAAAAATCCAACTTTTCTTCTTAAAATTTAAAAAAAAAATTATAGGAGATAGATTATTAATTCACAGGGCACACAATATGGAATTTATGGAATTTTATCTTATGGGCCTTGTAATGAGGCACTAATTCACTGAAATCCTACAAAACAAAAACAATAATCAAATAATTAACATCCCAAAGTTTTATTAAATGTTAGTAGTCTAGTAATGTGGAAACTCCCCAACCCAGGGTCCATATTTCATATCCCCATTTTTTCATATTTTACAAAAATTACAAGACAAATATCCACAGACACTTCAATTCCATTTTTTAAAACTCCAACCAATTATAATAGGTTCAAGTTAATGATCTATATTAAATCATGCACGTCATCAAATATGAAAGATTCCAGTTATGAGAGGTGACAGTCTAATATAAAACTAGGATATTATGCCCATGATTATTACTGTGATGACATGATAACAAATTATAAATGAATAAAAAATAAACACAATAAGAACATGAATAAAAATATGAATCCACTATATTTGTTTCAGTATAAGGTCATACAAGTATAATAAAAAAGACCACCACTGTGGAAGGTCTGTAAGAATTAGAAATAATAATAATAAATGAAAAAATGTTCATCAAAAACCTCATAGTGTTTTTTTAGTATGACATATATCCCAGATCCATTATCAATATCAACAAGTCATAGGGACCCTTCCATTCAACAAATACACATTCTAAAAATTAGTAAGTGTAATAAGATTCTCATATAGGTTACGAGTAAAAAATTAGTAGGACACCATCATATCGTCATAATGATTATTGTATATGTATTTGGATTTTTATATAATTAAATGATGTGAGAACACAACAAACCATGAGATTGAACATGTTTTTAGAGATAAAGAACTAACCAGGCCAATATTTCCTTGACCAGACCCATACCAGGGCTTGATACGCAACTACCCCTATCCCACCTCTATTAGATACAGGTGGAGACTAGTGCTGAAGGCTGAACTAAAATCGATGAGGCCTCTTCTTAAGTAACTTTAGACATGCCCACAAACAACTCAATGAAAAAGTGAAGAGTGAAACAAATTAATGATGAAACATTGCTATAAATAAACCATATGATGCATAGAACACTAAACAAAATTATGTATAGTAGTGTGAACTGAAATAAAATGGTAAAAACACATTCCCACCTAGAAATATGTACCAACCTGACAGAAAATGGGGAAATAGTAAAAATGAGATCCCATCTATAGAATCCCAATCTATAACCACTGTATGTGATACAAAATCTTTATCCCTAAGCTCATATGACTCCTAATTAACCTATCATCCACCAAACAAATACATGAAATGTGTTGGTAAAATCAGACTTATGGGTCATTATATACATAACTAGTAAAAAACTCTAAAAAGGTGATGGGGATGTAGTAAGAGACACAATTGAAAAGGAAATATATAGATTGAACAATCTACGGTAAAAAAGAGTAAAACTCAACACAACAAAAGAGTGAAAGCGAACTCATCCAAACACAAGGAGCTTGACACTATGAGAAGATGAACTAATCATCACGTCTTTACTACCTATATCTTTAGTGTTAACTCATCCAACTACAAGTCATTAGTCATTGAATGTAGGTGGAATACCATGCATGTCTTCACCCCTTATATAAAGAGAGTAACTACATTGAAGGATTGGGTATTTATGTAGTATATATATATATATATATTCTTATTCAAAGAAGACCAACTGATAGATTAAGGGGATATCCATATCGCATCTCATCCCAAAAAGTTGAGTAGCCAAAATTCATGAGGTAATGTTCTTCATAGATGTCTAGAACCTCGTGATGTCTTCCTTGGGAACACATGTCAATGCTAAACAATCAACACATGCTGATATTATCTTCATTCAGTGGAACTAACTCATCGATATAGTTTTATGTTGCACCACGAGGTTGAATCTCAGTGGGGAAATCATATTTTATTATTGTGATTCCAATGATTCATTAAACCATGCCTCAACACTATGAGTCATAGCTAAGGGGTCCCTATTTTATGAATGGATTCAATTACAACCTACAATAGGAGAGTGTTTATTTGGTAGTCATCAAGGAACACCACTACATAGCCTAGTGGGATGGGAAGCCTGATACTGCTATGGTCAATCCGTCTGATCTATGCCATTTTCGGGTACCATCTTAATGCATGTCAAACCTAAAACATTCTCATCATATATCAAAATATGGATCTGAGGGAAAATCATGTTATATGCATTAAAATACTATATATAGTCATCTTGTAGATTAAAATTAATGTTTAAATGAAGTATATAAGAAGATTTTATCATTTCTGAGAAGAGATCTTGTAGAACATGATGTGTGGTCCCTCCTTACAGCCTTTCAATGTCTCAACCCAGTACACTAGTACCATATGTATAGTTTTACACATTGTTTAGGTGAAATACCCAACATGTCCCACCTTTCCAGGTAACTGGCCATGTTGGTTTATCATGTGTGTGTACTCGATCACAGTGTCTGTGTACTTAGTTACATGGTGTGTTGGTGCAAATGGGATTTCCCCCATGTTTTCAACCCATTTCCATGATCCCCTTTCACGTAGTCCCCATACGTGGGACCCATCACATAGGATTTCCAACTGGTAAGGGGTACCCAGTGTGTGAGGGTATCCAACAGATAATTTCATCGTTATCTTCTCCCAAACCCTGGCATATCCACTAAGGGATCTACATGTCATTTATTATTCTTCTCATATGATATGTAGTTGTAATTTTACATGAACATGATAATTATCATGGATTAATCATCACACTATAAATATGTTCAAACATCTATATATCCAAGATTATTTCCACACTAAATATTCTGATGTAGCTACAAATCATGTTTTTCAACCGTCGTTCTCTGAAAATAGGCCACCATAATGTTTGAGCATTTTATAATTTGTTCAAAATTATTTCACAACCTTGATCCTAGATATTCTTGCTTAAAACAAATTATTTATTCATCCCTAACTTGAGGTATTCTCACATACATGATCTCCTCATGATTTCTTTTCCATTTTGTCGATCCACAATGTATCTAGAAATCCAATTTAGCTTGGAATGCATGAGAATTTTTAAACCCATATCCATGAGGAATACATGGTCAACAAAATGAAGAATCAATGGATAAAATAATAAAAAAATTATTAAATCATCTCCAGCTTAGTGTTCTTGTTCGAATAAAAAAATTGGGCATCAGAGTTAGATGAAGCATATGAAATAAGAAAAATTCAAACATCTATGCACATTTAATGGTTTCATGTAGAACATATCCAAGAAAAAGTTAGCTAATTTAAATTATTTTAATATATGGTTGTTAAAACCCAAAAATGAGTTATACATAGATTGGTTCAATTGTCGTTGATGAATAATGTGCTCACAATGATATATTTAATCCATTTCGCTTTGAATCGCCTTGATCTATTACATTTTTTTCATCATGGGAATTATCTAGAGGAATGTGGTGCTCTCACTGATGAATTCTACATGAAATGATACTAAGCCTATTCAAGATTTCATAATAGTGAATTTATACACATATACCACATTTAAAGGAATTAATTTTTTCAAATTAATTGACTAATTAGCTCCCTAAAACACACCACCAAAGAGTGAGGGTTTTGAACATCCTGTGCTGGCTCCTTTTATGTTGCGCCTAGGATAAACACCATATTCCAGACCCAAATATGGTCTTAGATTTCCTATTAGATCAATCATTTTAATGTTATATTGTTTTCATAAATTACAAGTGGATGTACGCAGTAAAAATATATTTAATAATTTTATAAAATAAATTATAGGTACATTAACCCATTTAATTAAGTGATGTCTCGGATCCTACTTATATAAATATATTTAAAAATATTAAAAAGTCTAAAAATGGAAAGACTAAGTATCTTCCACATTCCATACTTCAATATTTTCAACAGTGATATGAAAAAATATTCAAATAATATGGGGTATTGAGCCTAAATATGTATATCCCTCTCACGAAAACAATCATACATGTTTTCAGGCTGACAAAACATGTGAACAAAAGGAATGGTATTTTCTCTCAAGGTCCACTCTTGATGTTCCTCAATATCCACAGGGTACTCTACAATGGTGTCTCTATCCTCAATGTTCAGCTCGCCCAAGTCAATGATGTGTGTATGGTCATGCATATATCTTCTATGTTGCAACACAATGAAGACATTGTTCTCATGGTCAGACTATGGGGGTACAGATAGGTATTACAAAACATTTCCAACCTGAATCATGATCTCGAACAACCTGATGATCCTTTTGGATAGCTTGCTTCCCCGGTCAAACCATTGTGTTCCTCATCATGGGGAGACTCTCAAGAAGAGGTGGTCTGCCAGGTCAAATGCCAAGGACCTATGACAGGGATCTATTTAGGATTCCTGTATTATCACTTCATTCATCATCCATTCATGGATTACCTAATCTTTTACTATTGTCTCCTATAGTAGTTTTGGGCCCATAAGAGAAAACTCTCCAATCTATGTCTCGTGCAATGGTGACATTCAGGGTCTCTTATGTAGGGCCTCAAAAGGTACCATGTCTATGGTTATGTGATAATATTTGTTGTACATAGACTCAAACAATTGTTGGTGAACCTTCGATCTCCAGTTGAAATCCAATATACAGGCCATTAACACATCCTATTTCCCCTCGATACTGTTCATATTATATGTATCATTGTAGGGGTGAAAGGATATACTCATCCACAACTTGGTCCAAAATTCTGCATATATTCCTCTCCGAAATCATGATGCAATCCATTTTTCATGATCAGAGACAATCTTTGAGGTTACCATGGGAAGGAAGACGATCTCTTACATATACAATTTCCTCGAAAATCACCAGAAAAAATTGTTCCCTTATAGAAATGTTGTTCACCATCTTCGTGAGTCGGTCTAAAATCACCCAGATGGTGTCATGTACCTTAACAAAGTGTGTAAGCCCTATGATTATGTCGATGGATATTAAATCTCATTTCCAATTCCTAATCTCCAAAGGGCTGCAACAGACCCGCCAAATCCTAGAGCTTAACCATCACATGTTGAAAAGTGAGGCATCGTGAGATGAACTCAAAAATGATTTTCCACATGTAAAAACAAAAATAAATTCAACTTATTCTCCCCATATATCTTCATCATTCCATGATGTACATCAATATGGGATGTGTGGAAGTACTAGATCATGATTCTAACCACTATATTCCCCTAGATCAAGATCTAGTGATTTCATCATTCAGAATATACATCTGGTAAGTAGACTGTGGATATCTAATCATGAAAAACATCATGGTTGATATCTCCTAGATGACACTCTATGACATGCTCCCTGAATAACAGAGACAACAACATCATATGTATAAATATTGTACCATCCCGATCTACCATGGTCAGCTACATGGAATCTATCATCTCATAAGCATCCCATAATAGGCGATCCTATGAAATCCTGTTATGGAAATCATCTTCAAAATTTATGTTCCATAGATTATAGACTATATCAATGTCATATTATAGCAGGAACACTAACTAGCATCACTACCATAGGTTCATGTATCAATGTGGGAAGATGTAAATGAGACTCCCATGGTCTGTGTAAATTACAAAGTGTTCCCCCAAAAGATTAATACTCCACATCCTCAAAGAAAAGAATACCATTTCTATCTCTTGTTACTGATTCATGTAGCTAAGCTTATGGGGTCTCCACTTCCTTGACCAATATGAAATGAATTCATATCATTGCATCAACATGAAGCTAATCCTATCTCTCGAGGATTCACAATACACAACAAACTCAACACCTTCATATTGTAGTCTTAAAACAGGAGTTATCATTCGGATCATCCTAAACTCCTCAAGGGCCATCTAGAACATCTTATACCAAGTGAAAATTTGTCCCTTCATTGGCAATTTCGTAAAAGGGTCTTCAATGCAGTATATTTCTTCTAAAAATCACTTATATTACTCCACTAGACCAAGAATCCTACTCACATCTGACACATTCTTGGGTGGCTCCTAAGCGATATCTATTTCGATCATTATGGATCTAGGGAAAAACTTGTTTAGATGTGATAAGACACTAAATTAAACCACTTATATCCAGTAATAGAATTTTGGGATCTTTCCATAGCAGATTCTCTCAGTATAAATCATGGATCATCATCAAGTGAATTATATTCTCCTCATCTGTTGCAATGTAAAAGTGTTTTTCATCGATAAATACAATAGAAAACTAGTCCTTTTATGGATGGATAACCTGGTTCATCAATTCAATAAAAATTATTGGGGCTTTCATCACACCAAAAGGACGTCACTAGAAACTCGTAGTGTCGAATGAGTTATCTATAACGTCCCAACCCAAAAGCCACTAAACCGGTGCTATGAGCCAGTTCTCCACAATGCCTCAGGTGCACCTCCCCATACGCCATAGGATACTGACTAGAAGCAATGGTCTAGGGTGTGATAGTGGGGATATGATTCCATCATACTAGAGTACTAAAATTGTAGAAAGAATAAATTATAATACACATCCAAAAGTACACAAAGTGGGTAAGCAATAAACAACTAAAATAGAAAAAGCTTATATAGTAAAATGTTGTAAAAGCCTGAACAACTATGAAATACAATACCACACTAGTCACCCACTTGGATGACCATACAGATACAAGTAAAGATGAAACTAATTGTAAATGTACATGGCTTTGATACTAACTCTGAGATGACCCATGTACCTGATATCAAGACACTGTCGAACTGCATCAGCCCGATCAGTAGAACCACTCGAGTAGCTCTTATCAATCTTGAAACATTGGGCCTTAGCCCTATTCACCATAAAAACTGTTCTCAACCTGAAAAGTAGACATATGGAATACATCTACACTAGGGTTCATGGGAATGGGTGAGAAATAATCTTAGTAGGGAACACCGACAAGAAACCTATAATTTTATTGCTATGTATATGGAATAACAACGCGCTTAGCCTCACTGGAACACAACAAAGGAGGTAAACGAAACGTTCAACCACTGTTGAACAGAGGGTATGTAATCCCTGTCAACTGGGAAAGTTCCATCACACATGTCAATATCTATATACGTACACATGTATAGTTCCATACCTATACACATATACATAAATATGAATATTTATGATAAGTAATTCGAATAAAAAGAAACCACATCACCAGTCGATCCATGGGACCATATACCTAATCTCCTAGACATCCTATGAAATGGAATCAAGCAGGATGTCATGCCACTCAAGTCTTGTATCAATAAGTCATTCTCTGGATCTGTAATCCCATCGTGATGAACATGCTTCAACGAATGCCAAAATTAGATATCTGAGCAAGGTAATCAAAAAACATGTAACCCCCTTTGAAGTACTCATAGCCTAAAACCTCTAGTTCATCCAATAAAACACAAGAAAACCTTTGTGACTTACTCATATTAAATCCCATGTTTTTAAGCTTTATTAAAGACAATCTATGGAAGCACTAACCATCAATTCTTCATGTAGACTCGTATCAGAAACTAAAAGGCACTCTCAGGAAGCACTGAACGTCCTATTCCCCATGTGGCCCACATTGAAGATATAAAGACACTCTGAGGGAGCACCCAACATCCATCAACCCTATGGTAATGCAATGTAAAAGTAAACATACACTCTGGAGAAACCCTTAATTTCCATTATCTATATGGTCTACTACACCAGGTTCTCAAATCCCTGTGTATGTAAATCATGCACAATGATAAATAGTATCCCATGTAAACCTAAAAAACTATATAGGTAATAGTCTACAACATATCACAACATGTTAGATAAAACCACTCCATCCTAACAAATACTAGTCCTAAAACAATGTAGCCTAACATGAAAATCTAGACCAAATGATCAATATCAAGAAACATGGGAAAACACATGCACCACAAGGTAAATATCCCAATTTACAAAGTAACCACCCTTATGTAGGAACAAAAGGCATAGTAGTCATCCAAAAAATCAAGAATACACCTTGTGTCAGGCTCAAAAGTCTCCAACTAGGATGAACTTTTGGTAACCACTTCTATATCATCAAACCAAGTCAGATATAAACAAACAAATGAGGGTGGCCCAAACCCCCAACCTAATAATATATCTAAAGCCCCATGGGATTACTAGTTTGGAACAGGTTTCAGGTGGACCTCGATCACCATCTCTACTAAAACCCCATGTAAAAAATCAGGGATGGTCAAAAAATGGTCACCCAATGGGTGCCTCATGTCAAAAACTAAAGAGGCATCATACTCAGTATCTTCCAGGTAAACACAAGCGAACGCATACTACACGAGATCCTTAGCGAAGAGTAATGGAGGAATATTACCCAGGATCCTTAAATGAAGTACAATATAGGGATTAAATGTCAGGGGTCCTCTCAAATGAAAAACAGGAAAGAGATCCTACAAGGGACTCCCTAGGTCAGCACAATGGAAAAGAAACCCTTAGGGGATCCTTATAAGTGCCCAGTCTGATGGCCTCATATGCTATAAGGGAACCTCTCACAAGGGGAACACCATTAGTAGAACAGTTTATAAGAGAAATCTCCAAACCCATCACAAAATAAAGGTCTCAACATAGTTGGTCCGAACACCCAACCTATCATCCAAACCATGTTTCACTCTCTAGTGTCAACTGGACTCAATAACTGGATGGAAAACCTCTCTATTTAGATATTAATTCCAAAACAACATTTATATGACCTTTAAATGTAAAAAGGATTCCACCATTACGATCTATGTCGAAAAAGGCTATGAATGGACTATTCACATGCCCGATTCTAACATCCAGGGCACAAGATATCCCAAAACTACTAAGTTGAAGTAATACATGGCCAGAACACATGGCCAGACCCATGGGGTCTGCCTATGTAATAGTACACGACATGTACATTACTATACACTACGTGTACAGTTCAAAAAATGTCACCCCGTGTGTTTTCACACAAACACATGCCCATGTACCACTACGTGGCGTGTACTTACAGTACATGTCATTTACTCCATAAAGACCACTATTCTGTGTCTTATTTCACACATTCGGTCGCACAGAATTCCACTACATGGAGTGTACTCAATGAACATTTAATGTACTTTGTGAAACATCATCTTCCTTTAATGGTAAGAATACACGCCGTGTTCCCATGGAACATATGCCGTGTATTCATGGATTTCCAATGGTAAATCCTTCAAAATACCCAGAACACCTGTTTTATCCCCCAAAACAATAGATCGAGCATTATGTGGCCACAAGAAAGAAATATAAGGCTTTAAATACAGAAAAAAAAAATTTAAATGGGATCTATGGAGAAAAAAATAAATTTCCATCCCATCAGGTGGAAATTGCTGAAGCATCGCTTGATTTCGTGGCTCAAGGTTGTCGCACGCCGACTCTGCACATTGAGAGCTTCGAATCAGTACCCCTCTTGCCTCTAAACACAAACTCTCTCTTTCCCAAACTCCAATTCTACCCAATGTACATGACCATGGAGGAGGTGAAAGAGATGTGCGCCTGGAGGAGGATAAAAGAAGTGATGGTGGATACAAAAAGAAAAGGAAAAGAAGAAAAAGGGTCTCAGGTAAGCCCCAACGCCCAACATGAGTTTATTCCTAACCTAGGCTAAACAAACCATTCCGGACTCAACAGTGTAGATGGAATCTCAATCTAACTCTATGTTTAAAAGTTATTGACAAACAAACCTGCATTAATAATTTTATATTTAATTTAATAATATTAAATATTAATTATTCCTATATAATTTGAACAGCTCATATTTCCTCCAAACTCATGTCCTGGGGTAAACTCCCTGTTCTAGGACCAACATATTTCTCATAAAAATTACCCGAGATCAGTATTTTGGGAAAATGACCATATTACCCCTTAAGAGCAACCAAGATAAAACAATTAAAATTTACTCTCAAAATGACAGTCTGAAAAATCATGGGTCATTACAAACCCCCCACCATAAACATTCTCATCTCCACAAAGACTTTTGAAAGGACCAGCATCCATGCTCCCAACTGGATCATCTATAAAACCAAGCTATTTGGATAGTCGAATGACCACCTTTATTGTGTTGACAACCACCTTTTACATAGATGACAATCAACTAAATCCGATCTAGTAATCCCCACCACAGTAATACCCATGTCGTTGTCTTAAAAGAAACATTGAGCTTAAAATCCCACTAAAAAAGCCATAGTGTATCCTAAATAAGGAAACACTCCCTCAAAAGGCCAATGGTTCACTTCAAACCAATATGTTTTTCCTTACAATTCTCTATGAGCACAACCGAAATTGCTTCCATCCTCAGTAGGGATGAATATTAAAAAAGTAAAAGGAGCTCGTTGTTGGGTGGAAGCTCTATCAGCATACTCATGATGAATAAAGATGGTACATGATTGTATCTAACAAGAGTACACTATGACTTCACCGAAGGTGTGTCCAGATCCCTTTGAGCCACAATAACATCCCACAAATACTCGATCTAGATTCAAGCACAGGTCAACCATTTAATGACAATCGTACATTTCACAATGTCACCTCTATAACATAAGGACATTATAACACAAAATCTGGATTCTAAGTCCACAAAATATTTTGAAACATCGGTCCTTGGATAGCACCCAGCCACTCACCGATTTAGATTCAAATGACTCCACCCGGAACTGCAACATCATAAACACTAGTCGACCTTGCCAGGCATCCGAATAGTCATGCTCATCAAAGCCAGCCGCAAAAAACATGAACCTCTAATAGGCATTGGAAATAACAGGCCGACCATTCTCAAATAGGATATCCTAGAATGAAATAGAAATTGACTAAAAAGGGTTCGAATCAAAACCAAGGGTCTCTAGGTATTCCACATATCCCTACAAAAAAAGCCTCACAACTGGGTCACATGGTCTAGCCACCTAGCCAAATAGATCCAAAACCACTCAGAAGACGGTAATGATCACAAGGACCAATGAAATTAAAAACCAAAAAGAAACCTACAAGGGCCCTGATCTTCTATGAGAATCTTCAGAAGGAACTACACCTTGGATTTCAGAACCAAAGTAGAAGATAATCTGAACTGATGCCCATCGGGTATTCTTATATTTAAATTCCACAAGGAGGTCCAGTTCACAAGAAAATCTTTTGTATATGTTGAAATAATTCTCAACAATCTGACTAGATATCCACATACCCAAGAAACAACACCCAATAAGGGGAAAACATAATGGAATCGTGTGACATATCAACCAACATGGGTCACTATACCACCTGTTCATGAGGATTGAGTCATAATCCTCACACCAACACCTCATCGTAGATCCACATAATCATCCATAAGAGTAAAAAAGTATTGTAATCATACCCAATGGTCTCAATCGTCAGTAAAAACACACAATAGCTAGACTATATGATGTGAATCCCACATAACTAGTATGATGTAAGAGATGCCTCTTGCCTTTTCTAGCCAAGAGTCACAATCCATCCCTGGAATATTAACAATGGCTAAGAGCCAGAGATCCATAATAAATTAAAACACCAAACAACATGTCTGTTGGTCAAGGAAAAAATCATATTCAACTATAACATCACAAAATCAAAACAATAATCCCAAACCCTGGAAACCAGGACTTATTTACAAAACAAGTGTTCTCGACGCACCAGTTCGGTATCCATCATAGCTTTTGACACATTCCTAATACTCGTATTTACCATATCCTAAATAGTAAAGACCATAAAAATAAACTCCTCTGATACAACATTGTAACGTCCCTAACCGGAATCCATTATATTAGTGTAATGAGCCGGTTCTCCACAAGGCCTCAAGCATGCCTCCCTGTACGCCAGATGCTACTGATTAGAAATAAGGGCCTAGGTTATGATAGTGGGTAGACTCTGCCCTCATACAAGAGTAAGAAAACAACTCAAATAACTAGTTATAATACACAACATAATGTAAAAAATGTAAGGAAGAAATAAATGACTGAAATTGAAGAAGATGAAATAGTAAAATGATGTAAAATAATGAATAGCTATGAAATACAATACGAAACTAGTCACACATTTGTCCGACCATATATATACAAGTAAAAAAAAGAAACTAAAAGTAAAAGTACATGGATCTACTGCTATCTCCAAGCCAATGCACGTACTCGATCCCCAGACACTATTGAACTACATCATCCTGATCAGTAGAACCACTCGAGTATCTATGCTTGATCATGAAACATTGGGACTCAGTTTTATCCACCATGTAACATGTGCTCAACCAGAAAAGCATACATAAGGTCTACACGAACACCGAGGTGCATGTGCAGTCATGTGAAATGATCTTATTAAGGGCCCCCAACAAGCATCCTCTAACCAGGCTGCTATGTGTATGCAACAACAATGTGCTCATACTAACTGTAACACAATAATGGAAATAAACCCAAAGTGAAACCACAGTCGAACCTAGGGTATATCATCCCTATCAACTGGGCATGTCCCATCATATATTTCCATATCAATATACAAACACATGTATAGTTCCATACCTATACACATATACATAAATATGAATATTCTTGATTAGGTTATTCAAATAACAAGAAATAAAAATAGTATTCAATCCTTGGTACGAGGAGCTCGATTTCCTAGAAATCAAGTGCAAAGGATTTGAGCTGGATGACATGCCACTCAAGCCGTGTATTAATAAGTTGATATCTGGGTCCTAATCCCATCGACATGTACCTTCTTTTTCCAAGGATAGAATTAGATATCTGAGTAATCTAATATAAAACAAGTAACTCTATGGGAAGTACTCAGATCCTAACCCCTTTGGTTCAACCAATCAAACATAAGAAACCCTCTGGGAATTACTCAAAGTCTATCACCTCTGGTTTAGCTTTAGAAAAGAATCTCTCAGTATGCATTCACCATAAATTCCCCCCTATAGTCTCGTAGCGATAAATAAAAGGCACTCTGGGGAATCACTCAACATACAATTTACCCTGTGACCCGCATTGAGTATCTACAAACACATTGAGGGAGAACTCAATGTCTATAACCCAATGGTATCGCAATGTAAAAGTAAACAAACACACTGGAGATACCCTCAACATCCATTCTAACTATTATATACTACACTAGGTTATCATAGCCATGTGTAAGAGAATCATGTACAATGTTATATTTTATCCAAATTAAACCACAAGAACTACATGGCTAACAGTCTATATCATATCACAAAACATCAGATAAAACCACTGCAGCCTAACAAATACTAAGAATGGAAAACAATGTAGCCTAACAGGCAAAGAAAGACAAAATGATCAATATCTTGAAACATGTGTAAACACATCCACCACAATGTAAATTACCCTATTTATAAACAAACTACATCTACTCTGGAACACAAGGAATAATATGCTTCCGAACTAAGAATAAGACGCCTTGCATCATGCTCAACAGTCACCAACCAAGTAGCACCTCAGCTAACCAAAACTACATCAGAAAACGAAGTTAGATATAAACAAATGATTGATGGTGGCCCGAACACCCAACCCAATAATACTTCCAGTCCACCATGGGATTATCATTTTGGAATGGTTTATAGGTGACAATTGATCACCATCTCTATTCAAACCCTACGTAACAACATAGGGTCGTTCAAAAAATGGGAACCTACTGGGTACCTCATGTCAAACACTGAGGATGCATCGTACTGAGGATCTTCCAGGTAAACACGAGAGAGGGCATCCTACACAGGATGCTTAGCGAAGAGTATGGGATGAGTCCTACACTGAATCATCAAATTTTGGACAACATTGGCATTCCATAACATGGGTCCTCTAAAATGAAAAACTAGAGAGAGATCCGACATGTTATTCCCTAGCTCAACACCCAAGTAAAGGAATCACTTAGGGGATCCTTATAAGTTCCTGGTCTCATGGCCTAATAATCCAGAAGGGAACGCCTCACAAGGGGAATGTCCTTTGTAGCATAGTTTAAAAGTGATAACACACAGCTCATATCATATTAATGGTCTCAAATACGTTGGTCCGAACACCCACCCTATCATCCATGCCATGTCTTACTCTCTGGTGTCAACAGAACATGATAACATGAGTAAATACCACTCTATTTAGATATAAACCCCAAAAAATCTTTTATATGACATCTAAATGTAAAACGGATTCATCTATGGCGATCTACATAGAAATACACTCATAATGGACTACTCACACACCAAATTCTGACTTCCAGGGCACAAGATATCCCAAAACTACTAAGATGAAGTAGTACATGGCTTGAACACATGGCCAGACCCATTGGGTCTACCAGTGTAATAGTACATCACATGTAAAATACTATACATTGTGTTTAAAAATAAAAAAATTTCACCTTGTGTGTTTTTACCCAAACACATTCCCATGTACCACTATAGGGGGTGTACATAGAGTACATGATGTGTACTCCTTAAAACCACTTTTCTGTGTCTTATTTCACACGGTCGGTCACACAGAAATACACTACACAAATTGTACTCCAAGTACACAACATGTACATGGGATAAATTTCCTTCCCCAAATTATAGGAACACATGACGTGTTCCCCTAGATCACAAGCCATGTATTCTAGGATTTATGATGGGAAATCCCTCAAAATATCGGAAACGCCCGTTTTCACCTCCAAAACAATAGCTCTATAATTAAGTGGACACACAAAATATGTATAAGGATTTAAACACATAAACCAGCATTTTTAAAGGCGGTATATGGAAAAACCATAGACAACCTTACCATCAGGTAGAAACTAGCGAAGCTTCTCTTGATTTCACAGATCACGATTGATGCACACCGACTCTGCACGTCGAGAGCTTTGAATCTGTACCCCTCTTGCCTCCCAAATCACTATCATTATTAAACACAAATTCTACCCAAACGACACATCAAAGGAGGACTCTTAGGAGACATGCACAAGGAGGAGGTGAAAAGAAGAGTTGGGTGAAATAAAAATAATAGGAAAAGAAGAAAAAGGGGCTTGGGTCAGCCCCAACGCCCGAAATGAGTTTATGACTTACCAAGGATAAACTCCCCATTCCAAACTCAGCAATGCTGATAGATTCTCAATTTGAATATCTATTTAATATTTATTGACATAAAACCTATAAAAATTATTTAATATTTAATTTAATAATATCAAATATTAAATATTCCGCTAAAATTAGAACAACTCGGATTTCCTCCATATTTCTGTACTAGGGAAAAATCCCTATAAATAGACTAATAGAGTTGTCCAAAAATTTATCTAGCATCAGATAAAAGGTAAAATGACCATTTTACCCCCCAAAATCACCCAACAACAAAAAAAATCAAATTTCTGCTCAAAACCACAGTTTAAAAAAAAGGGTTCTTACATTATCAGATAGAAATATTTAGAATATCTACCGTGAAGACCTATAATTGGGGGTATCCAGACCTATGATCAATATAGTAAATCCACTTCACACATCTCAATTAATCAGAGTGGTCACAATAATGAAAATGGGTATTTTTTCATTATTGTGTCCTCGTTCAGGAGATGAGAATCCTTGCAATGTCATAGCCTCCCATTTTCCCTTTTCACAAACATAACTAGGGCTACCCAAGGGGACACACTAGGTCTCATGAAAACATTATCCCAAATGTCCACCAACTATATACATATCTCCTAAAAATTTGTAGGTGAAAATTAATAATCTGTTGATGATTCCATGGAAATCAGAAGTTCCAATTCAATAAAAAACTCCAACTCCCCCCGTAGAGATAGTCGAAAAATTCCTTTTGGAAAATCTATATATAATCCTCTAAAACCTAGGTAATCCATATGCCTAATGATTTTTCCCCACAAAACAATACAGTTGCTAATAGATGAGTAATGGGATGTAACCTCTACTTCATAGCACATGCTTCTCCTGCTATTAAGACTCTCTCACTGATATAGCATAACATCATCCCAATAGCACATACAAATTTGATTAATTTATGGTGTTAGTGGATCTAAGATCAAAATATCGATATATAATCCTTTCCCAAGATGTCATAATTGGGTTCCATCATTAGGATCAGTTGGTCCAATGTGAACCTTTCCATTCTTTGGGTTATCTCCCAATTCTAGTAGAAGAATAATTTAGAAGAAGCATTCTTGGTAGTAATCTCAATGTGAAGTTGTAGTACTGGGGTATCTACTAGTATAACCAACTATTTCACCATTATTCATGACAAAAATTAATGGTTGGACCCTCTTTCTAATAATAATTAGCAAAGAGAAGAATAAACAATGAACATACCTCAAGTAATCTTGTGCACTATGGGATCATAAACGTCTAAATAATACAACTATTTACATCCCCATCCACCAGCTCCCAGATCCTAACATTTTCCACCTAGTGGTGGTGGTTAGACAACTTCATAGCATCATCCCTCACTTTCAACTACTCCAGCTCCTCTTTTATATCTGCCTCCTGGGAGACCACCCCACTCCCACCCACTATATCCCCGATCACGAAAATATCTATTTCGTGGTGGTATATTAGATATTTGGAATGAACATAATTTCTTTTTAGGTAGTCTCAAGCCATGTCACCTCACCCAACACATGCACAACACTAATCCTATCCAATCTACCCTGGTGATTTGTTGTCACGACCCGCCCTCGGGGTCCGTGCCGTGACTACCCCAAGCCTGCCTTCCATAGGCTAGGGGCTGGCGACTAGCACCAAGGCGTAAATCCCGGTAAAAAGGGAAGGCATTACCTTTGTAAAGTAAACAAACACCACAGAGTAAGCAAGCAGAAAGTAAACACTAAACAAAAGCAGGGTACAACTGAAAGTGCGGAAAAGTAAATGGGCCAGTATACAAACCCAAACTGAAAGTAAAGTACAACTCGAAAGGGAAAACAACAACTGAAAGGTAAAAGCCACTACACCGATCTGTCCACTGGAAATCCCACCTGAAGGGTGGGTACAAATAGCTCCACAGCTCCACGGGTCCCGCCGTCCGCTCCGAGCACGTCCCACCCAGTGGTCCACCTCCAGGTACCGTCCTGCTCTGCAAGCCTCAGCTAAGGTCAACGCTGTCCGTCGTCTGCAACCAACTCAACGTAGTGCGGGCAAAGCCCGTGCATGGGTGAGTATAAGCTACTCAATAAGGACTCCGAGACCGCTGAAGGTCTCTCAAATCCACAAAGGATAAACCACGAAGAAAGGAACAATCACGAAGTAACAACCGACACTGCTTAGGTATATGCCCATACATACACCTAAGTCATGAATTTCAAATACGCTCCAACCTCCGAGCCCAAGTACAACTCAGTCCACACAGGAAAGTAAACGTATTCCACACAGGAAAGCAAAACGTAATCCACACAGGATTGCACAACACAATCCACACAGGAAAGCAAAACGTAATCCACACAGGATTGCACAACACAATCCACACAGAAAAGCAAAACCTAATCCACACAGGTTTGCACAACACAATCCACACAGGAAAGCAATAGGTTTCAGCTCACACAGGTATACTTCTTCGAAAGACGATAAAGATGATCTCTGATCCATATAAGTCGTCGGACCCACGAAGGATCGATAGGTAACAAAGCCCCGCAAAGACCCACACAGGATCGGGCCCACACAGGACCTGTAGGCGCTGGTTCACACAGGACCGCTGATCGCAAAGACCCACACAGGATCAGACCCACACAGGATCAGGCCCCCACAGGACCTATAGCACTGATCCACGTAGGATCGCTGAGTGCTGAAGTCGTCATCGTCGAATCCACACAGGATCGGGCCCACACAGGACCTGTAGCACTGATCGACGTAGGATCGCTGAGTGCTGTAGTCGTCGTCGTCGAATCCACACAGGATCTCTGTACTGTCGTCGTCGCAGTCACAGTAGCAGTAGTAGCAGTAGTAGTCACAGTAACAGTCGCAGCCAGCACTAGGGTTCCCGCACACAGCAAGCTCGTTCGGAGGGTCCGCTCCACGAGCCGAGAGGCTGATACATCAACTGTCACAAAGTCCTGAGTTGATGTATCCAAAAGTTCCGTATCGACAACAGGAACTCAACGCAACAGACGGCGTGTCGATCGGACGCCCGGTCTGAGAGTTATTGGCATTTTCGTCCCCGGGGCCCGGTTGGTTTTTAAGGCAAATCCAACCCGACCGTACTCCACCTGCGTCCAAACCTCGGGCGGAGTATGCCAAAAGATCCGTCTCACTAAGAGGAACACAACACGGCTGACGGCACGTCAATCAGACGTCCGTAGCTCAAAATATGAGTGTTTCCGCTCCGAAGGCCCGGTTGGATTCGTGAACGAACCAACCCGGCCGAACTCAAAATAATCTTAAACCTTGAGTGCGATATTCAAAACGACCGTCTCGATCCAAGGATCGCGTTGCCACAGACGGTTTGTCGATCGGAGGTCCGTGGCTCATGTTATGGCCAAAAGACCGAAAATGATTCGAAACGGGGGGGTCCGGGTCCGGGTCGACCCGGCCCGACCCCCCCTGGGTCGGCCCAAACCGGGTCGACCCGGCCCTGCCAGCCGGCGGCGCGGCGGCGCAGCGGCCCGGCAGTGGCGCGGCGCCTGGCGGTGGCGCGGCGGCCTGGCGGTGGCACGACGGCCTGGCGGTGGCGAGGCGGCCTGGCGGCATGCGGGGGGGGGGGGGGGGGGGGGGGCAAAGGCCCCCTTTCTTGGAGTGGCGGCGCGGCTTAATGCCGCGCCCTTTGTGGAAAACGGCCCCCCTTGCGGGGACCAGCTTGATTGAACCGGGGGGCCTCCTGCCCCCCTCATGGAAATCACCCCCCCGCTTTATGAGGGGGGTTTCTATTGCTGGCCGGGGGATTAATTCCCCCGGATTTGACCATCCGGCCGGCCAGCTGGCCGGCCGGTTTTCTCCAACGGGACCGGAAAAATCCGGTCCCCTTTTTGGCTTCCGACGCCGGCGGCCCGGCCGCCGGTCTCCTCGTCCCGCCGCGGCCCGGAACCGGCCGCGGTGTTCATCGTCCGGCGCGGTGCGACGACACCGCGCCCCTATGCCGCCCCTTGATTTCATTCAACACGGCGCGACGGCGTCGCGTTCATAATGATTCTTCCTTGGCGCGCGCACGACGGCGTCGCGTAAAATAAATGCACGATTAACCGCGTGGTGCGACGGCACCACGCCACCTTGTAAGATTTGCGCAGCGTAACGACGTCGTGCCCCACCGCCGCGGCCCGACTCCGGCCGCGGTCTCATCCGATCTCAAAGGCGCGGTATTAAAGCGTCGCGGTTCTTCGTCGTGACCCCAACCGGCTTTAAATAATCCTTTTCGTGCGGTACAATTGTACCGCGTTACCCCGCTTCAAATCACAATAAAACTAAACCACGATGGGAGGTGGATCGGCCGTGTTTGTGCAGACCGGCCTCCTCCCGTTAGTTTGTTATCAATTGGCTTAGAAAAACTTGAGGGATGTCAAATAAAATGTAAACAACGAACTCAAGAACCCCTACCTCGATAGTCGCACGTTGACGTAGTCGTGGAATATCGGTGTCGATTCCTTTGACTTCGGAGGAAGAGTCGTTGTCGATGGCGTTCGTTGCGGAAAACCGTCACGGAAGAGATGATGCGGAAGAAGAACGTCACGTCGCGGATATGGCGTCACGGAAGAACCGTGTTCTTCGGCGAAGAAGTTCGTCGTTGAAGAACGGCGTTCTTTGTGTTCTTTGTCGAGGTTGAAGAAGATGAAGAAGACTTCCCAACTCTCTCAAGGAGATAAAATTCTAACAAAATAAAATAAGACTCTTTCTTATTTTATTCATACAACCCAACCTCTTTGATTTTCAAAGGATTGAAATTCAATAACCACCCACAACTCACCTCATTAACTCATTACATTTAAGTCATAGGTTTATAACTTCAGTTAACATAAATTATGTGGGAGTTTAGGGGGTTTTAGAGGATATGAAGGGGTGGGGTTCGTGTGGGCCCCACCACCCTCATAACCTCCCATGGGAGGTTGGGTGGTTACCCAACTTCCAACAAGAGATATCACTTAGAGTAAAATAATAAAAATTGTAGTGTAATTACAAAGTAAACACCCACAATTTTTATTATCAACACTCGCATGAACGCAACTCCAGAACAGGAGTTCCTAAGCGTATACCAGCGCTACAGTTCCATCGGTGCCCTCGGAATTCGATTCAGGGCACCGGTTCAAAAGTTAGAAATTCCCGCTCGTTCGTTCACTGAACGTACCCGAGCCAAACTTCGGAAATTGATTCCGGGCACACCAGGCCTCGGAATCAGGTGTCGTCATAAACCGCGCTCTTGTAAAATTCTAAAGAAAATTAAGAAAAAATTTCCCTTGAATTTTACGGGTCTTTACATTACTCCCACCTCAGGGCTTTACGTCCTTGTAAAGATACATCAAAACTAGGGAAACCAATGAGGGTACTGAGCACGCATCTGAGCCTCCCGCTCCCAAGTTCTCTCCTGGAGATTCCCGTACCGCCATCTGATGCGCACTAGAGGAATCGACCGTCCACGTAGGACCTGCTCCTGTCGATCCTCGATCTCCACTGGGACCTCCGTAAAAGTCGCCCCATCGTCAACGTCAAGCTCGCCATGGTCAATGATGTGCGTCGGGTCGTGCACGTATCTCCTCAACTGAGACACGTGGAAGACGTCGTGCACCCGGTGCAACTGAGGTGGTAGAGCCAGGCGATAAGCCACCTTACCAATCCTGCTGAGAATCTGGAAGGGTCCGATGAAGCGCGGAGATAACTTGCCGCCTCAGCCAAATCTCCGAATACCACGTCGAGGTGAGACCCGCAAGAAGACGTGGTCGCCATCCTCGAACTCCAGTGGCCTCCGCCTCCTGTCATCATAAGGCTTCTGCCGGCTCTGAGCTGTACTCATCCGCCCCTGGATAACCTAGACCATCTCAGGTCCCACAAGAGCTGCAAGATTTCTTCTTTGCCGATAAGCGAAATCCGGTCTCATCCCCAGGATGAACCATGTTCCTTGCCTAAAACAGTCAATCCCGTCATGATTAGTTAATTCATGGCAAGGATGACGTCGTAAGGACTCGACGCTACTACTAAGAGATTCAACCATTACTCTCGCCTCCAAGGGTTGAGTCACACTGTCGGCATCAGTGTGTGGTAACTGGGTCTTCTCCAGTAGATGTCTCACAAGTGAGGGTCAAGTCAACAGTCAAACTGGAACCTCTTAGTAACATCACGAAAGAGGACAGGAACAAAAATATCACAAGGGTATGCGTCTTTTATTATTGCAGCTCATAATAAAAGACGCTACCCAAATGCAACAAGGAACCAGAAGTACAAAGGATATATCCACTAGTTCTGCTCCTGTCCATCGGCTCCCAGAGCTCCATGATCGAAGGCCTTGGTTGCCTGAAGTTGAGCTCTCGCATGTTCACCTACTCCCTGTGGTCGGGGTGGACATCCTGGTGGTGGTGGTGGAAGAGCCTCAAAGCGTCGCCCACCACCGGCTGCTCGTCCAGCTCCTCTGCCTCGTCCGCCTCCTCCCTGCGGACCGCCACGGTCGAACCTCTGCCTCTGCCTAGGTGGTTCTTCAACCGTCTGCTGCTCCTCTGCATGGCGGGTTGGGCAGTCACGATCCATGTGGCCTTGCCCGCCGCATGCATAGCACTGTCTTCCACTTGAAAGACTGGCTCCGCGCTGTGTGCCCCGCATTGCTGAGCTAGTGTCCTGAGGTCGTCTGCCCGAAGGTCTGGTCTGTCTGGACCCCTGAGTCATCCGTCGACTGCCTGCTGCAGATGAATCTGCCACGTGCCGCCCTGCGGTGGGTCGCTGTGATGGAGTAGACTCAGCAAGGAAGCTCTCGATCAGAAGGGCCCGCTCCAGTACTCCTGTCTGAGTCGGTATGCTGAGGGAGATCAGCGATGACCTGATCTCGTGTCTCAAACCCTGCTCGAAGGTCCGGGCCCGGAAGAATGGGTCCCGTACCATGTCGGTCGAGTAGCGCGAGAGATCGGTAAATCTTGCCGAGTACTGAGCGACCGTCATGCTACCCTGCCGAAGATGTAGAAGCTCCTGGATACGCACCGCACGAAGGGTGGCTGGGACGAACTCCGAGCGGAAGAGGATCTCAAAGTCCGTCCAAATTAGAGATGCCTCATCATGCACCTGGAGCATCAAGCTCCACCATCGTCCTGCTGCTGCGTGTAGTAGGCTCGCAGCGAGGATCACCATGAGGTCTGCTGGTGTCCTCACTAGCCTAAACACTCGTACCACTACCTCCAGCCAGTCCTCTGCTGCCTGGGGATCCGTCTACCCGTGAAACTTGGGCGGTCGCTGGCACTGAAACTCATGCAGTGCGCTGAGGCGACGTGCATCGTCAGCGGCTACTGCTGGAAGCATCGGGGGCTCGGCGGGTAGAGCTACCGTCGGTGCCACTGCTGACAAAGGGCCCTGCACCGAGGCCTCGTCGCTCGGTGGGCTGTCGTCACGCTCGACTCTCGGAACCCTAGCTGGCTGCCATCGTGGGGCCATCCTGAATAGGAAACAGGTGCGCCACGGTCAAACAGTATACCTGGTGAGCTGACACAAAGAAATCACAATGAAAACTTTGAAACACACACGCAATCAATGTTTTCGTGCATTAAGTCGGAAATCAGAAGTCAGGGTCCTGGTGTACGGATACGTCGGCCGCCGCCCCAACACTGGACTCCCTAGACTGATAACCACACTCAATACGCTAAACATTATTGCTTCACATAGAAAAGATTAGAGTTCGCGGTAGAACCGAACTCCTCTGATACCAATTTGTCACGACCCGCCCTCGGGGTCCATGTCGTGACTACCCCAAGCCCGCCTTCCATAGGCCAGGGGCTGGCGACTAGTACCAAGGCGTAAATCCCGATAAAAAGGGAAGGCATTACTCTGTAAAGTAAACAAACACCACAGAGTAAGCAAGCGGAAATTAAACACTAAACAAAAGCAGGGTACAACTGAAAGTGCGGAAAAGTAAATGGGCCAGTATACAAACCCAAACTGAAAGTAAAGTACAACTCGAAAGGGAAAACAACAACTGAAAGGAAAAAGCCACTACACCGAGTTGTCCACTGGAAATACCACCTGAAGGGTGGGTACAGATAGCTCCACTGCTCCACGGGTCCCGCCGTCCGCTCCGAGCACGTCCCACCCAGTGGTCCACCTCCAGGTACCGTCCTACTCTGCAAGCCTCAGCTAAGGTCAATGCTGTCCGTCGTCTGCAACCAACACAACATAGTGCGGGCAAAGCCCGTGCAGGGGTGAGTATAAGCTACTCAGTAGGGACCCCGAGACCTCTGAAGGTCTCTCAAATCCACAAAGGATAAACCACGAAGAAAGGAACAATCACGAAGTAACAACCGACACTGCTTAGGTATATGCCCATACATATACTTAAGTCATGAATTTCAAATACGCTCCAACCTCCGAGCCCAAGTACAACTCAGTCCACACATGAAAGTAAACGTATTCCACACAGGAAAGGAAAACGTAATCCACCCAGGATTGCACAACACAATCCACACAGGAAAGCAAAACGTAATCCACACAGGATTGCACAACACAATCCACACAGGAAAGAAAAACTTAATCCACACAGGTTTGCACAACACAATCCACACAGGAAAGCAATAGGTTTCAGCTCACACATGTATACTTCTTCGAAAGATGATAAAGATGATCTCTGATCCATCTAAGTCGTCGGACCCACGAAGGATCGATAGGTAACTAACCCCCGCAAAGACCCACACAGGATCGGGCCCACACAGGACCTGTAGGCGCTGGTTCACACAGGACCGCTGAGCGCAAAGACCCACACAGGATCGGACCCACACAAGATCGGGCCCACACAGGACCTGTAGCACTGATCCACGTAGGATCGCTGAGTGCTGAAGTCGTCGTCATCGAATCCACACAGGATCGGGCCCACACAGGACCTGTAGCACTGATCCACGTAGGATCGCTGAGTGCTGTAGTCGTCGTCGTCGAATCCACACAGGATCTCTGTACTGTCGTCGTCGCAGTCACAGTAGCAGTAGTAGCAGTAGTAGTCACAGTAACAGTCACAGCCAGCACTAGGGTTCCCGCACACAGCAAGCTCGTTCGGAGAGTCCGCTCCACGAGCCGAGAGGCTGATACATCAACTGTTACAAAGTCCAGATTTGATGTATGCAAAAGTTCCGTATCGACAACAGGAACTCAATGCAACAGACGGTGCGTCGATCGGACGCCCGGTCTGAGAGTTATTGGCATTTTCGTCCCCGGGGCCCTATTGGTTTTTAAGGCAAAACCAACCCGACCGTACCCCACCTGCGTCCAAACCTCGGGCGGAGTATGCCAAAAGATCCGTCTCACTAAGAGGAACACAACACGGCTGACGGCACGTCAATCGGACGTCCGTAGCTCAAAATATGAGCATTTCCGCTCCGAAGGCCCGGTTGGATTCGTGAACGAACCAACCCGGCCGAACTCAAAGTAATCCGAAACCTTGAGTGCGATATACCGAAACGACCGTCTCGATCCTAGGATCGCGTTGCCACTGACGGTTTGTCGATCGGAGGTCCGTGGCTCAAGTTATATCCAAAAGACCGAAAATGATTCGAAACGGGGGGGTCCGGGTCCGGGTCGACCCGGCCCGACCCACCTGGGTCGGCCCAAACCGGGTCGACCCGGGTCCGACCCGAACCGGGTCGCACCGACCCGGATCCGACCCGGCCTGGCCGGCCGGTGGCGCGGCGGCCCGGCGGTGGCGCGGCGGCCTGGCGGCATGCGGGGGGGGGGGGGGGGGGGGCAAAGCCCCCGCTTTCTTGGAGTGGCGGCGCGGCTTAATGCCGCGCCCTTTGTGGAAAACGGCCCCCCTTGCGGGGGCCAGCTTGATTGAACCAGGGGGCCTCCTGCCCCCCTCAAGGAAACCGCCCCCCCTCTTTATGAGGGGGGTTTCTATTGCTGGCCGGGGGATTAATTCCCCCGGATTTGACCATCCGGCCGGCCAGCTGGCCGGGCGGTTTTCTCCAACGGGACCGGAAAAATCCGGTCCCCTTTTCGGCATCTGACGCCGGCGGCCCGGCCGCCGGTGTCCTCGTCCCGCCGCGGCCCGGAACCGGCCGCGGTGTTCGTCGTCCGGCGCGGTGCGACGGCACCGCGCCCCTCTGCCGCACCTTGATTTCTTTCAACACGGCGCGACGGCGTCGCGTTCATAATGATTCTTCCTTGGCGCGCGCGCGACGGCGTCGCGTAAAATAAACGCACGATTAACCGCGTGGTGCGACGGCACCACGCCACCTTGTAAGATTTGCGCAGCGTAACGACGTCGTGCCCCACCGCCGCGGCCCGACTCCGGCCGCGGTCTCATCCGATCTCAAAGGCGCGGTATTAAAGCGTGGCGGTTCTTCCTCGTGACCCCAACCGGCTTTAAATAATCCTTTTCGCGCGGTACAATTGTACCGCGTTACCCCGCTTCAAATCACAATAAAACTAAACCACGATGGGAGGAGGATCGGCCGTGTTTGTGCGGACCGGCCTCCTCCCGTTAGTTTGTTATCAATTGGCTTAGAAAAACTTGAAGGATGTCAAATAAAATGTAAACAACGAACTCAAGAACCCCTACCTCGATAGTCGCACGTTGACGTAGTCGTGGAATATCGGTGTCGATTCCTTTGACGTCGGAGGAAGAGTCGTTGTCGATGGCGTTCGTCGCGGAAAACCGTCGCGGAAGAGATGATGCGGAAGAAGAACATCACGTCGCGGATATGGCGTCGCGGAAGAACCGTGTTCTTCGGCGAAGAAGTTCTTCGTTGAAGAACATCGTTCTTCGTGTTCTTCGTCGAGGTTGAAGAAGATGAAGAAGACTTCCCAACTCTCTCAAGGAGATAAAATTCTAACAAAATAAAATAAGACTCTTTCTTATTTTATTCATACAACCCAACCTCTTTTATTTTAAAAGGTTTGAAATTCAATAACCACCCACAACTCACCTCATTAACTCATTACATTTAAGTCATAGGTTTATAACTTAAGTTAACATATATTAAGTGGGAGTTGAGGGGGTTTTAGAGGATATGAAGGGGTGGGGTTTGTGTGGGCCCCACCACCCACGTAACCTCCCATGGGAGGTTGGGTGGTTACCCAACTTCCAACAAGAGATATCACTTAGAGTAAAATAATAAAAATTGTAGTGCAATTACAAAGTAAACACCCACAATTTTTTTTATCAACACTCGCATGAATGCAACTCCAGAACAGGAGTTCCTAAGCGTATACCCGCGCTACGGTTCCATCGGTGCCCTAGGAATTCGATTCCGGGGACCGGTTCAAAAGTTAGAAATTCCCGCTCGTTCGTTCACTGAACATACCCGATCCAAACTTCGGAAATTGATTCCGGGCACACCAGGCCTCGGAATCAGGTGCCGTTAGAAACCGCGCTCTTGTAAAATTCTAAAGAAAATTAAGAAAAAATTTCCCTTGAATTTTACGGGTCTTTACATTTGTGCTTCCCTTGAACTGTACGACCATTTCCTTGAGCTCAATCACAAAAGGGACTCATATTCTGATATCCCTAGTTCCTACCTGCTACTATAGATGACTCTAACATGTTGCACCGACAAGAAGCTCTATAAATCAGACATCATTCTAATATAAAACTCTTTATATGAAGCACCCATTCCAGCACCCTGAAATTGGTGAAGACACCCAAGGGTAGTATGCGAGCTTAGATCTCTCTACAGTGTCCCAAGTCAATCTACAGTTCTTGGTAGTTCCTATTTAATATCATGTAAAGAGAGTATTATGTAAGGCCTATGAACAATGATGCATAATCTCCAATTATATCACTCCCTGCTAAAGCTCATAGATATCCTACACTTGAACATTTTGTAGGAAGGAGGGGTAATAATCCTCATGAAACAGCTATTGCAAGTCATTTGATGAGAGTTCTGACTCACCATGCATCTAGGTAACCAGGTTCAACCAGCTCCTAGATATTTTATGGGAATGACTGGATGAAAAATCCACCCTCTAATTTTTCAATTTCAAAAATAGACTGAAGCTGTAGACTACGGTCTTTAGTTTACCCTCTACCAACTGTGGATATGGCTCATATCATAACCTCATTGGTCCCTGATGATGGAAATCACAGAGTTCACATAGCATATGCTTGTATTAATCATTCTATGCAGGTAATATCAGATACTCAACTAGTTTTAATGATACTACCTACCCAGCTATAGGATGAGGATTGCATGATAGACCTAGAACTATAGCCTTGTCCAGCATGGGGATGTCGTTACAAACCATAGCTAGTATCCTAGCGACTGTCGTCATGATGTCATGTTAAAAATTATCAAGGAGTACCATGGTCATATGAGAATATATATATATATATATATATAATATTTTATTACATTAATGTGGACTTAAATTAAATTTGATAGTAAAAGACTCAATACAATATGATGCATATACCATTGTTCCCGGGAGGAAATGTCTTAGGGTGCCGAGATAACAACCGGGTAATCAAGTTCATGTTTAATTGATATGTCAGCTGCTCAAACCATCACTGGAATCTTAGGCCCAAGAGCTACATTTCAGACACATTGAAACCATTTCCCCAAACCCAACCATTACTTTTTAGGGAACTTCTGAACAACATCCAATGGAAAGAACCACCTATGATACTAATTGTTCCTGACCTGGACCATACCGCGGGTCTTGCAAAAGGTACACCACCCCCCCTCAATAGGCTAGGGGTTGGTGACCATATTTTATGGTACAAATAAAAATTTTGAGTCCTTTTTTATGTAAATGAAAAAATGCACAATTCTAACTCAATGAAAATGTGATGAGGGAATGATATAAATGATGAAATTGTACTATAAATAAACCAAAAAATTTGTGGACCTCTAAATGAAATGATGTACCATAGTGTAAAATGAAAACATAATGGGAAATCATAGCCCCACGAGAAATATGTCCCTACCAGATAGAAAATGGCGAAATGATATCAACTGAGATCCCACCTCTTGTAGTCTATGCTATGACTATTGTAAGTGTTCCATGAAGTCTGTATCGACAAACTCTTTTGATGTCATGATTGACTTTTCCATCATCCAAGAATGAAAAAACAAGTGATAGGTAAACCCATATGTGGTTGATTATTTACATACCCATTAGAATGCACTGAAAAGGTGAAGTTGGAGTTGTTAGAGAAACAAAAGAAGACGAATTTTGTAGATAGAACACAGTACGGTAATAGAGAGTACAACTCAACCCATCGATATAGTGAAAGTGAACTCATCCAAAAACAAGGAGCTCAAAATGGTGAGAGGATGATCTTACAATCAAGTATTTTCTAAATATATAATGATTGTAGACTCATTCAACCATGAATAGAAAAAATAGAATACTCATGGAATACCTCACTCATCTCCACCACCCCTACAAAAGGAGTTACTACACAAAAGGAGTGGGTGGTGAAGTATAATATATATATATATATATATGATCAGTCAAAGGAACCCAAATTAGATATTATGTGGATATCCATCAAATACTTCTACCTTTGAAAATGAGTTTCCAATAGTTCGATGGTAATGTATTCTGATGATGTCTAGCACCTCATGTGTCTACCTATAAAAGAATAGTATAATTCAATCCATCACAACACCATGATACTATCAAAATTTCGCAGAACTAACTCACTGACATGTTTTTAAGTCATGTCACAATAATACATATTATTGGGGAATGTGTCCCTCCTTCTCATAATTCTAATGGTTCTTTAAACCACATATCTCCATTGTGAATCTCAATAGAGGGGTCAACATTTTAGGAAAGGATCGTGTTCCTTATTATGACAGGGGTCTTCTCTAGTAGTCAAAATAGAATTCCAATATCCAACCCAGGTTGAGGGTAAACCATAAAATGTTCAATAAGGAACACTATCTCTCAGTCCTACTAGCGGTTATGACTATTGAGTCTTTAGGGAAACGCCACTACCCATCCCGACTAAATGATTAAGACTAGTTGATTTCATGATTGAACTCCACTACCCATCCTCGATAGAGGGTAAGACCAAAACTATAATCAGGAATGTCACTACCCATCCCTTCATGAGGGTATTTCTATTATTTCTCTAGTGAATCTATCTGATCACTGATATCACAGGGTGTCACCCCAGCATGTGTCAAACCATGAACATTCACATCGTTTCTCGAAACATTCATCGAGGAGAACCATCGCATGCTACATAGAGAAACACGAAGGATATGCATCAGGAAATCCAAAATATGAGTTCAATAGAAGTTATTACGGTTCAAAATCACTCTAAAGATATAAGGTAGAACATGAAATGTGAGGGACCCACATGGGGTGTGGTCCCTACATGCTACCTGGTAGTGTCTTTGGTTAGTACACGGTTCCCATCCACGTAGTGTTACAAACTCTGTGGGTGGACTACATTGTGTTTCGCATTTATCTGGGGGACATTCCATGACTTTTGGTTGTTTCATTGTACAAATATTCCATTTTTATGTACATAGGTACACAAAACGTGGGTCCACATGAGAGGCCACCTATGTGGTCAACCCGTGTATGTGTTCTCATACTTGGTGTCCCCACCCGTGAGACATATCACATGAGTTTTCCAACTAGGGAAGAAGTTCACTGCTTGTAACAGTGACTTACATGCCTTTTCCTCATTATCTTCTCCCAAAACATAGCACTGACGTTGAGGGATCTACACATCATGTGTTCTTCATCCCACATGGTGCGTAGTTAAGATTTTTCTAAAACGTAAAATTTTAATGGATCCATCCTCGGTATTTGAATCTAGTATAAATGACATAGATACTGGCTCGTTTCATTACAAAAATCATTGGATTTGTATGCGAATCGCGGTCATAGATTATCATTTTCCCAAAATCAAATTTTTGGAATGTTCGAGGGTTTCGTTCTATGTCTTGAACAATGTCGTATCATAGATCCTCAGTAACATAGCTGTATGTAATAAATTTGTCAATAATTGGCCCAAAAACATCTCAGATCCATTCCCCACTTGTGCTTTCACTTTTGTTTCGTAAATCCACCTCGAATCTCAGAGCCCGATCAAGCTCAAGATGCTCAGTAATTGTCTATCTGGGTAATGAGGTTATGTGGACCATAAAAAATAAGTTATTATCCAATATCTGGACACATGAAATCATTTCAAGGATTACATATCCATGAAAAAGGATATATCTACTCAATAATTTCACTCCAAGGGAATAAAAAACCAAATAAGAATCTTAAATGGATTGTAATGATCATTGTTGATAATGAACAAGCTCACTAAGATCTGTTTCATTCATCCTTCTTCGAATCACCCCAATCTATTGTGTTTTTCATTCGTCAAGGTAATTCTCTAAATGAAGGAGATTCTATTTCCATTGAATATAGAAAATAATGAGGCAATCCCTATCCAAGATGTCATAATATGAAAAATATTTATATATTTTCTAGTACAAATTCAATTAATTAAATTAATTAATTAATTATATAACATACATTAATGCACTACTAATGAGAGAGGGGTCCAAACATCCTATTACAACTACTTTTTTGTCACAACTATGTTCAACACCTGGTTCTAGGCCCAAAATTGGTCTAGAATTTCTAATCAAATCAACTGTTTTAGAGCTATCCTATTTTGTTTAATTAACCTTGTTTTCATATAATAAAAATATATATAATATTCTTTATTAAATAAATAATTGGTACACCATGAATCAAAATTGCACAATATCTATGCATATGGCTGTAGAAATATATTATGAAATATTTCAAAGTCTTACAAATAAAAATAGGGTATCTATGATCATGATCCCCAAGAATAACATTACATAAAACATACAATAAGGATTATCTAAGAGTAATTGGAATCATAGGATAAAGAAAAGATCAATATGAGTAGCCCTAAACTGCCAAAGTGTAAATGAGTCTTGGGTCAGGATATATGGTCCCAAGGTTCCCTCATGGTTGAGGGTCATGCCACATGAAAATCATACCCCTCTATCTTAGGTCAAGAAACAATTCCATCCTGATAATATATAATCATATGTATATCCATAGGGTCACCAAGACCATTCCAAGAGTCATTTCCACACATCTTCATCATCTAATGCATCACATGATCCACATATATGGGATAACCAGATACTTTGGTCCACCAATAATTGTTTACCTGAATGAATCAACCAATGTCAACAAAATTACACAAATATGTCTTCTCAAACATGGTTATGAAATTAAATATCAACAAGAAAATAAAATCATGATTTCACATATAGACATTGAATAATAATTCAAGAATTAAAAAATTCAAATTATGTCCCAAAATGGTGATGATTATCAACCTTTAGTGCATCTAGTAAAACTCCATGGTTCCTCCAAGAATGACACCATGATTTATCCCACAAAATAAACAACTAAAATAATATCTAATAAAAGAAAATTGCACCTATAGGATTTTTTTTCTAGAATATAATCAACAAAATGTATTTAATTTACACAATCTAACAATAATAGAGATGCCATCAATGGTATATTCAATATGGTTCAAGAATAGTACACAAAAAATAATGATTAAATGATGATTTATATATCTTGAATAAATAATTCATTAAATCTAGACGAATATGCATATTTCTATCCATCATGTCTTACATCCATGATAATATAAATAATATAAAATAAAATTCTACTACATAATGGTGGATTTATCCTCAATTAATTCATAGGATTGATCTAGAATTCATGTTTCCATGATGAGATAAACGGTATTCCTAAAGGACTATGAGAAAGATATCCTATTGGTTTTGATGCATTATAACCATAATTTTAAAGTGTTTAGTTAAATAAGAATGTTGTAAAAATATATAAATATCTACCAATAATGGTCTATTTTGAGAACAATTGAGTGGCCAATGGGATCCCACTAAATTAATAGTGTGTTATATAATTTTATTAACCCACTGCTAGCACCACCAGTTGGTTGGTGGACCACCACTGGTGGGACTGCAACCTTTCATCTCCCACCGACATATAGTTCAACATAAAACCCTTAAGAATCAGTCCAAAGATAGTATTATCATGATGGAACACCCAAATAAGAGAAAATAAATTGAAATAAAATGTATCATGAGAAATAAGAATGACAAAATATGATATAAAATTAATATGGATTTTCTCATGTTGATATTAAAATATTTAGTTGTGACGAGGAATCACTAATCTTTAGGACACATGTACTAAAACATTAATGTGGTTTACCAATAAAAGGACTTGTGTTCAATTATTTTTCATATGATGAAAAATTCCTTTTTGTGAGGAGAATATTGAATATTTTGGAGAATTATATGATTTTTCAAAATATATTAGATGATTACATGAGGATAAAATGTGACTTTGATGTAGAATTTATCTACATAATGTGAAAATATCACATAGAATTGATATCGGTAAATAATCCACCACACTCTTCAATAATCACATCTCTATATATTATATTATTGGAATGTAAACCGTCTAAAAAGTTATTTTTTAAAAAAAGATACAATTATTTTTTTCTATGATTGCAATTACATCCTTTTGTTGGTAACCATTATCTTAAATATGTTAAAATATTCATTTTTTGGTAGAAAAACTATTCAATCAATGTTTGTTTGCCATTATTTTTTTATATTCATCAGTAAAGGTATAAAATTGTATTATAGAAAATATTTATAAATTTTCATACTCTTTCAAAAAATGATATTTTTACTGAATAACTATTTATTTCATTTAAAATATATAGAAACAAAATTTCACCATAATAAATGATATTTGTTTTTCTAAAAAAATTATCATTTTCAAATTATTTATATTTATTTAAACATATTTTGTTAGAAACTTCCATCATTAAATTTATTACATTAAATTATAAAAAATGATTTTTTATTTTGTAATAATTAAATTATTATAATTAAATAATGATGTAAATAATTTCATTAAAATGTAATAATATTATTATAAAGAAGAAGATGATGTATGGGAAATTGATGTTGGAACACCCCAAGCTTCCATGATACACTTCTCTTTAAATAATACAATAGTGTGTGTTGTACGCATCTTCGAGTTCTAACACACACCACAACCAATCAAACTAGTCGTTATGAATAATAATACCCACTATTTGAAAAAGTATAAATTTTATCATTAAAAATAGACTTCATTTTCAGATTCCGAATATTGAAATTAGCTTTGGGTGAATTTTTTGTATTTATCTAAAAACATTCAATTTTTTGATGAATAGTGAAAAAACATTGGGTTATAGTTTAAAACCGGATTTTTTTTAAATAATTATTTATTTTATTTAAATTTATTTAAAGTCAAAAAAGATAATTAATATCTATATAAGCTCAATTTAATTCCTTGGAGTTATTTTAGAATAATTATAGATATATAAAAATTTTATTGATCTTTTCACGGTCTTTTACCCTCCTCCTAGGAGAATTTGGAAATTCATATAAAACCTAATTTCACCGATTTTTTGAGTGTAATTTCGAAAATAAGAGATACAAAGTTAATATAAATGAGTAAAATTTGGTTCAATGAGATGAAAATAATTTTTGGCTAATAGTAACTTTTTTCTTTTATTTACCACGGTTAAAAGTAAATAAGGAAATTAAGGGAAAATGATATTAATATTACCCTAAAACATGTACTAATTCTATTGGACAAGTGTATCTCGACCAAAAAAACCTTAGGTATAAAATATTATCATTTTTGTCCACATGGATTAGATTAGGACATTTATTATTATTTAATTCAATAAAGTGTTAAAAGAGATAAAATCAATGTTTAATAACTAAAACATTTTTACTATCAGGTTATAAAAAAGATAAATTAGATTATAAATATTAATTAAAAATATAAAAAGAGTTCCTACATAATGGTATTTTATTTATAATATTTAGACATTAAATAATTTAATTTATTTTTGACAGAATGATGATGCAGTACTTACCAAATAAATGAAATATTAAAATATTTGATATTATAAATATCAAAATAAATGTAATTTGAGTCTTTTTTTGAATTCCACTAATTTTATAGGTTAATATGACATATAATTATTGGTTATTTTATTTTTCTTCAACGTAATAATGCTGTTATGAAATTATCAAAAACAAAATACCAAATAGTGTCAAAATTGACATAAAAGAGTTTTGAAAACAAATATTATATTATTAATTGATATTTTATTCCTAAAAAAATAAGGTTCGGAAAAAGGACTTATATAATGATAAGTGTATCATTAATGGAACACTTGGGGGTTTCTGGGATGTATATTGTATGTTTATTAACTATATAATATAAAAATACAAAGAGACATGGTAAATGTCAAACTATTTAACTAAGATTTGATAGTAAATGATAAGGTTAATATAGTGACCCAAACCTGTCTAAAATATATTGGTTGAAAGGATTTAGACCCATCCACACCTTAACATTTAAATAATCCACTTTTGAGCCATTAGAAACCGAATAGTAATTTATTATAAAATAATATTTCTACCTCTTTCAAAGGTGCCCCTCACCCCTCTTATAAAAGGGTACTCCCCCTTCTATTTAGTTCACATCTACAAAGACTTTTGGAACGGCCAACCCATTCCCATATATTCTATAAACATACCTAAATTCAACATAGAGGGCATAGATTGATCATAAAGCCATCTTAATGAGCCCTTTTGATCAAATCCAAAGGAAGAACCCAAAGGAGAGGTAATTCTTTCACTACCCTCTTTCAAATTCCATTCTTCTTCATCCTGTTAATTCTATGTTATTTCCATTATAAAATAATAACTCTAGAATGTTATATATACTGTGATGTTATTGAAAATATGGTACAACCATATTCAGTATTCTCTCCATTCTTTGAATGACATGTCACCATACATGCGTACGTAAAGCCTACCGTCTCCACGTCATGGTGTAATTGTTATTCAATATATTATTATTTGGATGTGTATAATAATGATGTTTAATTCATGTAAATAATAAATATAACATTATAATTATTCTGTATATATGATATACCATCCAATTATATATTATTTTAATATCAGATGTAAGATATTGTCACACGTGCGTATGTATGGATTACCGTCTCCACGAACGCGATAGGATTCATTCCCTATCATATAAATTCAAGAATAAATTTCATTTGATGATTAAAAATAACTTTTATATACATTATATAATTCTGGATATGAATAATATACATCCCATCCATAATAAATATGGATCACATAACACAGAATATAACAGAAAAAGAAGCCTTTGACACCTGGAATGACGATAATACTAAGATATTAGCAACAAATCAATGTTAAAAGATCATATATGATATCATATTAATGTTTATGATTATTGTATAATTCAATAAAATTTATTTCACCATTATACAGGATGTTAACCTACACTATTCCAATGAAAATGTACAAAGAAAGGGGTTTCTAATCTCACTTTTAATTCCGTGAGATTTCCATTGTTCACCACTTATTTATTGCATGTAGTGTGTGTACTGCCCATGATTGTATAAATTTTGTAATATAAATTAATTTATGAATATTTAAATGATCATTATATGATCCTTATTTCATGGGTTTATGTTTCTTAAGTTACCAAATCTATAAGGGAATTTGAAATTTCATTTTCCGCTCATTCGGCTTTACTGATACTTCATTTGATTATTTTACTCCAAGATTATGTGTGGAATCAATATTTTTTTTCTTATGTCATAATTACCACTACCATTTATGTGGATAAAATTTTTATACACAAAACCACTCCATTGATAAATTCTCATGTCATCGATATGAACTTGATAAGAGTAATTTAAACTCAATCTCCATTTATTGAGTTAAACATCTAATTCATTAGTGTTGTTTTTACCAGAATATGTGTAAATGTCCTTTGATTGTGTTACAATGAATATCAAATCATATTGACTGTATTTATATTTGTCACACATAATTATGTCGTTGATTTATCCTTAACCTAAGGATACGACTTTTATGAGAGATTTCATCTCAATTTATATTCCATCGAGACTCCGTTGTTGTTAAACACCAAATAACTTTTATATGGTGTATATAATGTACTTTGACATACTATATCATAAATCCCATTATTCTCATGATATTAAAAATATTTTATTACCTCAATTTTTTGTATTCATGTGTCTCTCTTTGGTTTAGGAACTCTAACTAAAATATCATTTTAAAATGTTTTAATGATTTATTATACTAAACCATTCTCATTAATTCCCATGTATTAATAATAGTTTTAAGGATTTATTTATATGTACATTAATGTTTTCAAATTCTAAATTCCTTTTAAAAGTTTCAAAGTGGTATGGGAAACTTTGACTAAAAAATCTATTTCAAATGGCTTCTTGAGAAATAGTGTGACTTTTAAATGGTTTCAAGATAAGAAGGGATATTTATCTCAATAGTTTGATGATTATTTTAATCTATGTCAAAATCCTTCATTATTATCCATTGAGGTTAATCTGATATAATACAATCATCCATATTGTATCGAATGAGTAATGTTTGACTGTGGATGTGCTATTTTTATACCATTCATGCTTTGTGGTTGAAGTATTGATATTTCGTATGCTAGTTTTAATATGAATGTTTATGTTATGTTTAAACCTGTTCATATGAGGAATGAAGTGGACTTAATATGTGACATATGGAGCCTCCTATAGCCCGTCGATGCATCGGTAGGTCTCATTAGACAAACTAGTGTTTGGGAACACAACCTTGAAAAAATATTATATGTAGTCTTGGAACGAGTCCTTGAATATGTGGTTATGATAGTCTGGCATTATGAATTCCAACATTATGAAAGTGGTTATTGATATTTCATGTGGTTATTAGACTAGTAGAATATCCATGTGAATAAGTAAATGGAATTATTTCAATTTATCTTTTCCATATTATATTCAAGTTCATGTTTAACAAGATTTTGTTTTAGTTATACATTTCCTTAAATGTTTATGCTTATTTATAAAAGTTTCTGCTATATTGTTATCTTTACTGAGCATATGATCTCACACCTTTCAATGTTTTAATTTTCCCTAGATGTAAAGATGTAATTTATGAATGACATGTAAGGATATTATGAGGGGATATGAATACAAGATGTTGATGTAGTTTTTTTACTTTATGTTGTAATACAAGACTTATGAATATATCTGGGGTTTTCTAAACTACTAAACAAATAGGTCTTTCAAGACTAGATATTTGTTTATCATGCCAATGTTATGTAATAATGCACCGACTCTGCCTAAGTAGGGTCGGGGCATTATAGTTGGTATTAGAGGATGTTTAGGACAATCCTTTGAAATTAGATTTAGATAAACTCTTATTATAGAACATTGACCTAAGATATAAATTGAGGATTATTATAGAAGAACTTCCTAGAATATTTGCATTGTATAGATTTAGTGAGTTTTCCATGAAATACATCCTTGTCTTGATACAAGAAGGTAGAGGTGGATCTGGCACAAATGTACTTAGGGGTAGAACATGAAAACATCACTTTGATCTTGACTCGAATGGGAACTGGTGCACGACAACATGCCATGTTGCACTCTTGGTTACGACACACCTGGGGGATATGATTAGGATACTTTATATTTTCCATATAACCCATTTTGACGTATTTTTATATAATATGAGAATAAATGATCTTGGTTAATCATAATGTGTTTCAAATTGAGAATATGGTGTCATGATATTTCTTAAATGATTTTATGACTAATGCTACTCACACAATTCTTTCAGGTGTTTATTCAATGGCTGGAGTCCAAGGAAGTCATAGTATCTTTGAGAATGATTTACAGGGTGGGAACAGTGGTGGAAATTAGAATCAAAATGTAATGCTGATAGACATAAAAGATATCATGTTCATGCCATATCACTTTTCCAAAAATATGATCAACAACATATATATTTACCAACTCCCGGACTGATCAAAGAAGAGAAATGTGATGAATGATAAGAGCTCCATCAGTGGAGACCATGGAGAAAAGAATCCTGAATTTACATCATGCAGGAAATGTAGAAGGAGACACCCAAGAATGTGTCATGATAGAAAAAATAAATTCTTTACATGTGGGAAAGAAGGGAATAAAGTGAAGAATTTCCGAGGAAAAATGAAGAGTACTATAGAAGAATATAAAAATGGTCCCAAATATCCATTTACGGTCATTTGCTGTAAATGTAGGGGACCTGGCCATTACCCGAGTGAATGTCGTATTATATAGTATATTTTCATGGTCAAATATGAAGCTATGTGGAAATAAATGGTTGGAGGAATGTTTAAATGTATTAGTGCTCCTTGTTGATGGGATTAATTTGGAATAATTTTCTCGTGTTTTTGTAACCCCGCAGTTTTCCATTTGAGATTGATATTTGAGGAAGAATTATATTTTCCATTATGGATATAGTTATAAATAACAATTTGGTTTTATATTATCATTATGTTTGAGGAAATTACAAGTTATTATATTTTGGGATGCAAATGCAAGGTATGAGATAACATTTCTGGTTAAAATTATGTTATGGTAATTTTGAGGAATTTTTCTCATTTTGGTAATGTTATAAAATATAGTTTTTGAAAAAGGACAACACACAGACTGTATGACAACCCATCATGTCAGACAAAGATGTTGGAATCGAACCCACAACCAATGTGTGATTAGGATTTATCGCCTACCATCAGATTACAAGAATTCCCTGGTTAGTATGACTAATTATTTCTAGCTAAATGATTTTATTGATCAATAATAATTTGATATGGGTTCTTATGTCTTATCAAATGATTACCCTTAGTATAAGAAAATGATTTGGTGATTATGTGCTAAATGTTATTTTGTAAGATGTTTGCTTTTTTGGGAACACTATATGCCCAAGGAAACGAGAATCTTCTGGGATTTCATTTAAGGAGAAATGGTAGATTTTTATCTACGTTTTTATAGTGGATTTATAGTGATTTGGGTTATTTATGGAAATGAATAACCTGTAATAGAGAATATGTGTTTAGGCTAATTACTATTAAGTATGTGACTTTAAGAGTAGTTGATGTCATTTGGAGATACAATTTAACGTGGAAGTCTACATAACCAAATTCTTTTATGTTTTGGGTTTCAATATTAATTTAGATTATATTGAAGGATTTTAAAGAAAATTGTTTATTGAAAGGTATTTATTTAACTTTGGGGTATTGTTGGTTTAGTTTTTCAAATTAGGATTAGTGTTTCTTTCTGTAAAGGAATATCATTTTGGGGGATCATCAGATATTGTACTAACCATTTTGGTTTTGATTAATCTCTAAAGACAAGATAAATATATAGTTTATCTTTTGTGGATCATGTGATTCTATAGAAGTTTATTCTAGCACATCCAGTGTGAGAATGTCTTCTTGAATACTCATCATTTAAAAAAATGAGTTAGTGGTGGAAATTTATTAAATAATGAAACTCTACTTAAAAAGTACATAAATATCTTTATTTTCTAACTCAATCCCATAAATTAATTCCACATCTTTATGTAATGTAACTTAAATAATTTTTGTCCGAACAATTTTCCTACTGGGAAACTAGTGACATTTTATCCCATCACAATTTTGTGGATTTCTTGTTGTTAAATTTCTCTTGATCATGTTTTATATCCATCTCTATCACTACATGACAATTAGTTTATCATCCATATCTAGGTTTTCCAACACAGAATCCTAGTATGAGTTATCGTGGGTGACCTTTGTACATTTCATTCTTTCTTTTAAGGTGATGGATTTATTGACTCTTATTCCGATGTGGGACTTTCCATTATATTATCATGCCCAATTTTAAAAAATTCGAGGACCAAATTATTTCAAGGAGGGGATTATGTAACACCCCAAGCTTCCAGAGTTCGCTTCTCATTGATTAATACAGTAGTGAGTGTTGTACGTAACTTCGAGTTCTAACACACACCACAACCAAACAAACTATCAGTTATGAATAGTAATACACACTTTTTGAAATATAATAAATTTTATCTCTGAAAATGGACTTCATTTTTGTATTCAGAGTATTGAAATTTTCTTAGGGTGAATTTTTGGTATTTTTCTGAAAACATTCAATTTTTATGAATAGTGAAAAAAACTAAGTTATAGTTTATAACCAAATTTTTTATTTAAATAATTATTTTTTTATTTAAATTTAATTAAGGTCAAAATAGATACATAATATATATATAAGCTCAATGTAATTCACTGGAGGTAGTTTATAATAATTTTAGATATATAAAATTTTTATTGAACTTTTCATCGTCTTTTACCCACCTCCTAAGCGAATTTAGAAATTCACATAAAACTTAATTTTACCGCTTATTTGAGTGGATTTTCAATAGTCAGAGAGACAATGTTAATATCAGGGAGTAAAATGTGTTTCAATGATATGAAAATAACTTTTGATGAATAGTTACTTTTTTACTTTTATTTACCACGGCTAAAATTAAATAAGGGAATTAAGGGTAAAAATGATATTAATATTATAGTAACAGATGTCCTAATTCTATTGGAAAAGTGTTTACCAACCATAAACAACCTTAGGAATAAAATATTTTCATTTAGGTCCACTTGAATTAGAATAGGACATTTATTATTATTTATTTCAAAGAAGAGATAAAAGAGATAAAATCAAATTTTAATAATTAAAACATTTTTAATATTGGGTTATACATAAGATAAATTTGATTATAAATATTAATTTTAAATACAAAAAGAGTTCCTACATGATGGTTTTTTTTATAATTTTTAGACCTTAAATAATTTAATTTATTTATGACGCAGTGTTGATGCAGTAATTACCTAATTAATGAAATATTAAAATAATTGATATTATAAATACAAAAATAAATGTAATTTGAGACTTTTTATGAATTCCGCTAATTTTATAGGTTATTATGACATATTAGTATTGGATATATAAATTCATTTCGAAGTAATAATATTTTTATGAAATTATCAAAATCAAAATCCCTAATAGTGTGAAAATTAACATAAAAGAGTTTTTGAAACAAATATTATATTATTAATTGATATTCTATTCATAAAATTCTAAGGTTCGGATAAAAGACTTATATAATGATGGGTGTATCATTAATGGACCACTTGGAGGTTTATGTGAGGTATATGGTATGTTTATTAACTATATAATATAATAATACATTGAGACATGGTAAATGTCAAACAATTTAACTAAGAGTTAATTATAAATGATAAGGTTAATATGGTGACCCAAACCTATATAAAATCTATTGGTTGAATGGATTTAGACCCATCCCCAACATACCCTTTAAATTATACACTTTATATCCATTATAAACCAAATACGAATTTATTATAAAATAATATTTCTAGCTCTTCAAAAGGTTCCCTTCACCCCTCTTATAAAAGGGTACTCCCCCTTCTCTCTAATTCACACCATCAAATTCTTTTGGCCCGGCCAACCCATGCCCAAATATTCTCTAAAAGTACCTCACCTTAACCTAAAATCCTTAGTTTTATCTGAAATCCAACCTATGGAGCCATTTTGATCAAATAAAAAAGAAGAACTCGAAAGAGAGGTAATGTTTTCACCACCCTCTTTCAAGATCATTTATTCTTCAACTTATTCTTTCTTTGTTATTTCCATTATAAAATAAAAACTCCATTATCTTCTTTATAATGTGATTTTATTATAAATATGGTACAACCATATTAATTAATCTATCCATCCTTTGAATGACATTTCACCATACGTTCGTACGTATGGCCTACCGTCTCCACATTGTGGGGTAATCGTTATTCAATATATTATTATTTGGATGCGTATAATAATGATCTTTAAATCAGGTAAATAATAAATATAACATTATAAGGATTGTTTATATATTATATACCATCCAATTATATATAATTTTAATATCAAAAGATTTATATTCTCGCTCGTGCGTACGTAACTATTACCGTCTCCACGAACGTGATGAGATTCATTCCCTATCATATCTATTCAAGACTAAATTTCACATAATGTTTAAAAATAACTTATAGACACATGATATAATTCTGGATATGAATAATATACATCCCATACATATCAAATAGGGCTTACCAAACCGTGAATATAGAGGAAAATGAATCTGTTACCGCCCGAAACGACAATAATACTATGATATTATCAACAAATCAATGTTAAAAGATAATATATGATATCATATTAATGTATATTATTATTTTATAATTCAATAACAATTATTTAACCATTATATAGGAGGTTAACCTACCCTTTTCCAAGGAAAAAGTACAATGTAAGGGGTTTCTTATCTCACTTTTATTTCTGTGAGATTTCCATTGTTCACAACATATTTATTCAATGTGGTGTGTGTACTGCCCATGATTGTATTAATTTTGTAATATAATTTAATTTATGGATATTTAAATCATAATTTTATGATCCTTATTTCATGGGTGTATGTTTCTTAAGTTACCAAAAATTATAAGGAAATTTTAAATTTCAATTTCTGCTCATTCGGCTTTATGCATTCTTCGTTGATTATTTTACTCCAAGATTTTTTGTGGAATCAATATTTATTTTCTTATGTCATAATTTACACTCCCCTTTAATGGGATATACTTTTGATACACATAATCAATCCATTTATAAATTCTCAAGTCATCTATATGAACTTTATAAGAGTAATTTTACCTCAATCTCCATTTATTGAGTTAAACATCTAATTCATTGGGGTTGTTTTTACAAGAATATATGTGAATGTCCTTTGATATTTTTACACTGAATATTAAATCATATTCAGTGTATTTATATTTTTCACACATAATTATTTTGTTGATTTATCCTTAACCTAAGGATAAGACCATTATGAGAGATTTCATCTCAATTTACATTCCATTGACATTCCTTTGTTGCTATAAACCAAATCACTTTTATATGGTGTATATAATGTACATTGACATAGTTTATAATGAATCCATTTATTCTCATGATATTAAAATGTTTTGATTACATCAATTATTTTTATTCAAGTGCCTCTCTTTTGGTTAGGAACTATAACTAATATATCTTTTTAAAATGTTTTAAATATTTTTTTTTCTAAATCATTCCCATTAATGTCCATGTTTTAAAAATGGTTTTAAGGATTTATTTATATGGGCATTACAGTGTTCAAATTGAAATTACTTTTAAATGATTCAATGTGGTATTGGACACTTTGATTCCAAAATCTATTTTAAATGGCTTCTTGAAAAAGACTGTGACTTTGAAATGGTTTCAAGAAAAAGCGGATATTTCTCTTAATAGTTTGATGATTATTTTAATCGATTCCAATATCCTTCAGTATTCTCTATCGAGGTTAATTTGATATAATACAATATTAAATATTGTATCGAATGAGTTATGTTTGACTGTGGATGAGCTATTTTTATAACATTCACAGTTTGTGGTTAAATTATTGGCATTTCGTATTCTAGTATTAATACGAATGTTTATGTTATGTTTAAATGTGTCCATATGAGGAATGCATTGGACATAATATGTGACTAGTGGAGCCCACTATAGCTCCCTGATGAATCGGTAGGTCTAATGAGAAAAACTAGTGTCTTGGAACAAGGTCTTGACAATATCTTATTTTTAGTCTTGGCACGAGGCCTTGAATATGTGGTTATGATAGTCTAGCATTATGCATTTCATTATTATGAATGTGGATATTGATATTGCATGTGGTTATTCGACTAGTGTAATATCCATGTGAATAACTAAATGGAATTATTTATTTTTATCATTTCCATATTATTATGAAGTTCAAGTTTAAAAGGCTTTTGTTTTAGTTATAAATTGCCTTAAATGTTTATGCTTATTTATGAAATATTCTGTTATATTGTTATCATTACGGACCATCTGGGCTCACACCATTCAAGGATTTATTTTCTTAGGACGTGAAGAAGTAATTTATGAATAACCTACAGGGATAGTATGAGGGGATATGAAGAAAATATTTAGTTTTAGTTTTTTTTACTTTATGATCTAATATAATACTTATGAATATATCTAGTGTTTCCAAGACTATTAAACTAACCTGTCTTTCGAGACATTATCTTTTGTGATCATGCCAATTTTATGTCATAATGTAGTGACTCTGTGTAACAAGTTTCGGGGCGTTACAGAGGTATATACATTTCATAATATATGAATTTAGTTTTTATTAAATTATTAAATTAAATTAAAATTATATTTCATGAAATTATGTTAACCATTACATGATCAATATAGAAGATGGTACATATTTTTGGTGGGAATTAAAATACATGTTTTTAAATTTACACTTCATCTTGGAGGGGAATAATTTATAATAGTGTTTGATGACAATGACATTTCAATTGGAAAAAATTACAATTAGTCTAAAATTTACGTGGTTATATATTATAATTTTAAGAAAAGTATTTTAATCCTTGATTAGAGGAGTTCTGACCAAACTATGAAAGGTCATATTTTAGAGTCCATATTAAAAAAACATGAATTTTTTTTTCTTAATTTCCCAAAATTGAAATAATATTGTACTTTTAATTATGGATTATATGAAATGTATTAATTTTAAAATGTTAATTTAATTTCATGAGATATAATAAATTAAGAAAATTATTTTATAATTTTTGGAAACATGGTGGAGTGATTTTGATGAAAATATTGAATTCAAATTACATTTTTATAAGTAAAAATATTCAAGATCCTAAAAATATGTTTGGGTTTATTTAAAAACGCACATTGTTAATTTGTATACCTAGTCATTGGGAAAAAGATGTTATGGTATATATTTTTAAGTATTAATTTTTTTCAAATAAATTTTAATTAAATGAAAAATTATTTCTTCCTTTTTATGTAACATGATAGTAGGAGAGTCGAGCAAGTCATATAGCCCAAAAATTTATACAGTCACACATAGAAATGAAAATGGTAACCATTATTATTTGAGAAAATGATGTACTGACAATACGATGAAATGAGGTCCATGACATGTAGAAGCATTTAAGTGTTTCATTATAACACTCTATATCCTCTACACCATCCTGAAAATTGAATTTTTAAATGATGATAATAGGTGTAATTATAACCAATCCAATAAATGATCTATCTTGAAAGATTATAAGTGATTAATTATAATATTTCGTTAATATTAATATTGTTTATCATACAAAAAATGTAAAATTTTCATGCTTTATTTTTGGAATCCCTTACTGGGAAATATATACAAGGGATCAATATCTATAATTGTAGGATGTGTATTTTAAAAAAACATTTGATTACATAGAACACCCATGACCAGATAGAAGATATCATTGTTAGAAAATTTGTTAACAACCATAGAATTTCATTGAAATAAGAATAGTGTAGGGGTTAATTATATTTATTAATAAAAAATTTGTGATAGATTATTTAAAATAATATAATAGAATCTAATCAACATTACATGAAATTTTTTCTAGAAGGAGGAAAAAACGTAGTATCGGAAAATTCCCTTCTATGATTCATTAACTACTCAATAAAACCCAACATTTTTTTGTGAGTGGCTTGCTGAGGATTACCTTAAAGAAATTAAAACATCAAATTTATTATATTATTTAAGAGATTATATATAGAATTATATTTTTAATTTGTGTTAGGTAAGAGTATTGTTAATTAATATTGTTAATCCAGGAACTCATGGTCCACAACCTACTGAGAAGGTGAATATAGTGTGACAGAGCTTTTGTAGTTTATTATTTGGAATTGATAGTCCTTTCAAAAAATTGAAATTTGTTTTTTTAAATCTAATAAATTATTTATTTACTATTAATAAAAAATAATGTACAAATTTCTCAAATAAATACTTTATATATGAGTGTATAATGGTAATAGAATCGTTGAAAATGATGTAATAACAACCAATAAAAATACTATTGTAAACTTATTAGGATATTGATGCGATAGAAATGTTATAATCTATTTAACCTTCATTAAATAATTATTATACATTCAAGATGGTTGGTCCAATTTTTTGAATTTATTATATGATATATATTAAAAATAATATATTTCATATTGTAATTTTTAAGGAGCTCATTTACCTATTGTGCTGTTATTTCCTATACAAATAAATTTTAGTTATAAATTTTATTTCTTTATATAAATTACTGATTAATTGAAATAGTTGATTAAATTTATAATTTGGTAATTCCATAGTATCTATATTAAAAATTGTTTCACTTGTGTATATGGTTTAATGGATCTAGGCTAAATTTCATGAATATTGATATACATGAACAAATATGTTATAAATCCATATAAATCAACATAATGGAAAAACAAAAAATATATTTATAGGTTTTTTAAATTTCATTTCTTATTTAAACAATCATAAAATTGTGATCCAATATTAACTATACAGTAAATAATGATATAATTGTTAAAATTTTGTTTAAATTAGTTTCAACCAATATTTTTCCAATGTAAATGCAAGGAATTTTTTTATTAAACTTATTATGTGATATTTAATATATTTTTATAATGTCATTAATGTAGTCTATTTTTTCATATTGGTTATTTATTTAATCATAATATATTCATATTTTATGTGTTTTAATAAATAATTAATAAAAAAAAATTCATATATTGAGTTCAATATGGAGACAAAAAAATTAGTATGTGTTAGTTTAAGTGGAAAATAGTAACATTTTTGAATAGTTTTCTCATTCCTGAATATTTATTTTTATTTTTAAATTAATTTTCAAAAATTTAATTACATCACAAAAGGGGGTTTTATTACTTTTATTCTTTTTCTATATGCATTTATGGTATAATCATGACTATAATAATAACAATATATTTTGTGTTTTTTCATTTCATCAAGACAAATACATTTACAAAAATGTTGGATCATTAACTTTATTACAGTTTATCACATTGAAGTAATTTGTGATGTCATTTTCTATAATAAATGAAATGAAATAAAACTAAAATTTATTAATTGAATATTTAATATTTTATAATTATTTCTATATTTAGTTTAATTATGGTGTATATTATTATTAAATCACATTGTAATGATTTCAATTCCCATTTTTAACAACAATTTGAGATGTATTTAAGGATATTTTTAAATCACATTTTAATGATATCAATGCCATTTTTATATTACCTTTTCATTTAAATTATTGGTATTTCCATTTACTCTACAGGAATTTACCTATGATTAAATGTTCTTGAGATATTTATTTTTATGAAAACCCCTTGATTACTATTTCAAGCATCCACTTCCACACAGAATTACCAAGGAGTTATAAGGAATACTGATATAATAATTTATTATACATCTTTTCTGATTCTGTTTTATTTTAATTGGTTTATAATATTCGGATATAATAAATAATAATTTTCATTATAATATTTTATCTAACATGTATTATTATATTAAAGGGTGATATAATATATCGATGGAAGAGTAAATTTTTATTTTTATGTAGTTATTTGTGTCATATTTCACATAGATATGAATTGTAAGAATCAATATGTGTATTTTACAAATAAGACATGTAATTTCAATCTGTTCATATATCATTTTCTATCACGTGTTACTAAAAATGTGGAATCAAAAATGAAAACATTCCTAATAACCTTAATGATGGTATAAAACAATTTCCAATCACATAGTATGATTTCTTATAAGGACAATATTTATTAACCCTATTAAAATAGAGTATCAGGGTTTACTTTCAACAAATTTATATCATTTATCCCGACTCAATCATTTTCATTTTCAAGTATATGTCATTGAGGGTAGAAATATATCCTTCAAATTTTAATTTTCCATATCTTATTGATACTAGAATGCAACAATTAGTTATTTATTTATTTGTAATTGATTTTATGAGGCCATATGGATTGATTATTTCATAGTCAAGTGACATGGAATTGTTTCGATATATAGAATACTTATATTTCATGCATATACAGACTCTTTGATAAAGAATTGTCCTCTTATACCCAATATGGTCAATATTTAGGCTATGTTTGCTACCCAGAATCCACCTCCATTATGAAAGGGGATGATACCTAGCACTAAGAAGTTAAAAAAAATTGGGGAACATAGCTAAATGAAAACATAATATATCCACACATCTCAAACAATGAAATATTTATATATTAATATATTAATATATATATAAGAATAAATTATAACCAAAAATAATATTAATAAAATTTAAATGAATAGAATCATGTCTTCAAATATCACCATCAATCTCAGGTAAATATAAAATAATTCTCCAAAATGAAATACAATAGAGATTACTAAGGAAGAGTGTATAAAAAATTCATCATCAGCAAATAAAAATAAAACTTATCACATATGGAATTGATAACATTATCATTACCAGTTTGAACCTCTTTTGAGAATCAGTAAGGCCCTTTATTATCCTCATCCCATCCATAAACATCACCCAAAACCAACATTCAACTACATTATATTTATGAATGTTCCTATATATTATCATATATGGTAGAGTATAAAAATTAATAATATGAAACCCTAAAAAATAATTCTTAAAATAGATCCTATAATTAGTAGAAAAAAACTAAACATGTCTTTCATCCAATCTAGATAAAAAAGAACATTGAAATATTTTTAGACTAATATATTCTTCAAAATAATTCATTTTTTGTAATTTTAAATTATTTTATTTTATAATGAAAATAAAAAATATTTTAATGAAACTGTTTTTTTATTTTTTTATTTTCATTTTATTTTATAAATTTGAGAAATAATTAAATATATTGTTCTCAAAAAATTCATGGAAATAAAATTAGTCAATTATTATCATTTAGGGAATAATTTGGTAATAATATATAATAATACATTAAATAATAATGAATAAATATATATATTTTATTTAAAAATATTTTTAAATGACAAATGTAATTATATTATATTTTCAGTGTTAAATTTATAAAATAATTTGACAGTAAAATAGGGTATTTTTTATAAATCTATTTTTTATGTGTCCAATGTATTTATATCTCAAAATAATATATTAATCATAGATGATGAATTAAATTGTGAAATTAATTGATAACATATTCCACCACGTAAAATTACATCAATTTAATTATTATTAAATTTAAATAAATAAGATTAAATTTATATAATTCATAAAGATATATTTTTATGAAAATAGTTTTTATACATTTTTTCCCATAATATTAAAATAAAATCTTATCACTTTTATATATTTTATTGGACAATTTATTCATTCTTGTAATCTATATAATATTTAATTTCAATATTTTATATTCTAATTTTTCATAATATTAACTTTACTAGGTAAAAAAAGTCACTTTGTTGAAGCTTAAAATAATCTTAAATGGATTGAAATATTTTATAACGCCATATATATATGAAAGAACTTATATATAATTGATTGGATGATTGAATTATTTTAAAACATATATAATCATTAATAATTTTTTAATTTGTTTTCTTATTCAATTCATAATTATATTAATTTCGTTTAATATTAAGAATATTTAAAAAAAAATTACACATATCTAACATAAATAAGATCCCTCTGATCCCCACCTCACACCTCATCATCCAATATATTTTATCACACCCCCTACCGAAGTCTTTGAATAATATTTGTTTGGTAACCAATAGACCCCATAAAAATTCCTAAAACACTCATTTATAAAACCTTCTTCAAGTTTTTATTCATGCAAAGAAAATTAAAAATACATTCTTCAAGATTTTGGATCTTTGTCATCAATAAATAACTCTTCGTATATATTTTTTATTACAGTTAGAATGTTTTTGTATTCATTTTGAATCAATAAAATTTATCAATTATTTATGAAATAAATCAATATAACTCATTCATTCATTATAAAACATCCTTGTCTATGCCAGTTTTAAAAATTACATAGTGTCTTTAAGGATCAATTTCATTAACAATGATGGGGGTTTGAATCATTAAAGATAGTATTTTTTAATTAAATCTTAATCATATTAAACATTTGTGTCTTATTTGAGTATTATTAAACAATAATATAAAAAATATAGCCTCACATGATCATGTATATTGAAAAGAGAATGGTTCAATGATATTTTAAAAGGTTTTGAGCCAATTTGGAATCGTACTACATATCAATGCTGGTTTATACTCGATATCATTGATTCTATTAAGTAAACCCCAAATTGAAATTTACAAAAAAAAATATACGAAATCCCCAAAAAAATGTTAGGAGTCACACCAAACACAAGATCTCCAAACATTATTGAAAATATATCTTTAATGAAAATAAATGATGATAACTAGAAAACATAGTTACCATGATAATAAAGAACGTAGATCTACATCCATCAGCCAGCAAAATATTAAAATTTTCTCTATTCATAGTGTAGGAAAACAATAAATTCCATAATAATATTGGAATCAAAATAATAAACTCATGAATACATGAGACACATTGGATGTTGTTCAAGAAATAATAAGAATCTTATATTCTGACTATTCATCTATTTTTCTATATCCCTTACACTCAACAAAAAGAACATAATTTTTTTTCACAAAAATATCTCTTCCCAGAGTTTTCTACCTCCCCCTAATTTTCTATAGAAAAATATATAAACACTAATATCCCCAATATCTGTAACTATTTCCAACAATAGTTTCTCTAAAATGAAAAATGACACTAATTCATGATATCATGGTGAAAATAAAAACATTCCACACAAAAAAAATTACTTAAATAAAATGTACTATAAAACCCCTATTAAAAAAATCAAAATTTAACATTACAATAGGATAATATAAATGGAATAAATTCTTATGTGTTTATAAAATATTTAAGGCTAAATATATAAACTATATATGATATCATGTTTGATAAATACCATATCTCCCTCATTGATTCACTATTTGACTACGTCAAAATATGTCTAAATCATTTTCAATTCAAAATAGCTAAATTTTTGAAATAGATAAATTATTACCTTATATATATTAAATGGAACCCTTAATATCATATATATTATAAAAATATACATGAGTCCATTATTTATCAAAAATGGAAACCAGAATCATTCATGTAGAAAAAATGATATGCAGTTCATTATTTTGTAAATATTTTACAACTATAAGCCCATTTCAGATTCATCTACATTGATTACAAGTCCAAAAAAACTCTACCAAACATGTCACAAAAAATAATTCATTCGTAAATAGTAAATTATTTTGTCATGAACCATTATTACATTAAATGCAATGGCATATAAACTGGATTATCTATTTTCCATCATATTAGGTCCCCAAATACGATTTCAATCAAATAAAAAAACAACCTCCCACCAAGTAACATTTAATCACAAAGATGTCTAAAACAAAGGAAAACATATAAGGGTTTATTAAATATCAGACATTGTAATTTTTAAAAATAAATTAAAAAAAACCATGAAGATATGTTTTGATAAAAAATAATCATGCATCACCCCTAACGAGATAAATTATTGAAGACCAAAACTCTATCCGAGGAGAGTAGTACCATAGAGTAACACCCTTTCATACTCTATATTTCTCATTATTATGTGAGGAACATTATTGAAGATCCCATTAAATATTTTGAAAAAAAATTATTATATGTTTAAAATCGATTTTCTGTCTTCTGCGGATTCTTTGATGACATTTCCTTCCAAACTGCCTTTATTTCAGGTGCATAATGCATTCATTACAATATCTTATAGTGATCTGTCTTAATTTAGTAAACTAATATAGTATCCCCATAATAAAAAATCACCCTAAAACATAAAATCCCCATACCTCCACATATTTATATCTCCCATTAAATATATAATAAAAAAGAAAATTTGGTAACTCAAAACAAAAGAAAATCATTTCCACAGGGAAGGTTGATCAAGATGTTCCAACCTTAACACCACAAACCACTCTCATGACATATATTTGGTTGAAATTGCTGACATCTAGTATTTTATAATATTTATTAAAAATTTATATATTTATTGGCCACCTTTACATTGATTAAAGGATATTAGATATCTATGTGCAAGGTTGTAGAATGTTATCGTATATTTTATGATACTAAAATATAATATTGATTATAATAAGAATGTTTAATGGTAACTCATTACCAATCATCAGATCATATAATTTCACTTTCATTGTAATTATCTATGTATAAGTATATGTGCCAATTTCATATTTTGATTCCAATGTGTACAATATCACTATATTGTGTTTTCTAGAATTCATTTTTACCCAACTCTCTCCCAAAAATAAATTTCGATCAAGATTCAATCTTCTATCTACATGGTCATTATAGAAAAATGTTTATGTAAATATGAAAAGTTTTATATCAATCAAGTATATTTATTACAACCCACTTATCATCGTCACTTTAGAATATATCATAATTCTCTTAGTATGTAATCAACATGAACCTTCTAGTTCACACATAGATAAGGAACATAAATCCATGACCTAAAGTAGGTATAGTAATGATATTATTAGATATCCTGACATCCAATTAGTTTTATGGTTTATTTATAGTTAAACTTTATTTAAATTTCATCTATGAATAAAAGAATGACTCAAAGGAAGGATCACATGGGGGGAAGGATGGAGGGGCATGCGACGAGGTCTCGCTGCTCGAACGATGAGTTCTAGGGCTCGGTATGGAGATACCCCATTTCTTAGGGTTTTATAGTCTTCCTTATGTGTTGGCTTCAGCTACTCATCCCAGATCTAGTGTCGTGGAGAGGAATCGATGCATGGAGAACCTTCCTCTTTCTGGATTTGGTGTTCCTGTGATGTCAACGAACCCTTCGGCTCCAGATCATTCTGGACGTGGTCTTGGGGGATCTGTTTGTGCTGGTTTCTCTTCCCATGGTGGTCTACGGATGTCGTCGGATGGCGGGGTTGCGTCTACATTTCACTCGCTGTTGATTCCTTCTTCTCGAGATCTTGACGCTACTGTCAAAACCTCAGTTCTGCAAGAACATCGCCTCACATCAGCTTTAGCTACTCGTCCCAAATCTGATGTCATGGAGAAGAATCGAGGGAACCTTCCTCTAGCCGGATTTGGTGTTCCTGTGAAGTCAGCTAACCCTTCGGCTCCAGATCATGCTGGATCTGGTATTGTGTGATCCGTTTGTGCTGGATTCCCTTCACATGGTGGTCCGCGGGTGTCAACTGGGAAGACTAAGCCGCTTCGTGACTCTGCTAGATCTGGAAGTGGAGGTAAGCTGCCTTTGCATTTTCTCAAGGATGTTGTTCCTGCCAAAATCATCCGAAAGGGAACTTGTGCTCATGTCGAAGCCAATCCTGCATCCCTTGCATAGAGAGTGATGATTGGTAAAAACTCTCTGATTGCTCGTATTATTCTTCCTAAGGATGAGAAACCTTGGAAGCTGAATGATTTGATTCATAGAATCTCAATTTTATGGGGTTTTTCAAACTAGAAATGTGTTTCTCTTGGTCGTGGATTTTTTCACTGTCTGTTTCCCTCAGAGGAGATGAAACATCAAGCTTGGAGCATTGTGACCCTACTTCTGAGACATGGCTGGCTTCACTTGCATGAATGGTCTACGGACATTAATGTTTCACACGAAAGAAATGCTTTTTCTCGGGTTTGGGTTCATCTTCATGTACTCAATTGGGTTCTCTGGAATCCGAAGATCTTGCTTGATATAGGTTCGGAAATTGGGACTCCTATTCACCTGGATAAAGAGACTGAGGATGTCTGGTTTGGTCACATTGCCAGAATATTGGTAGAGATTGATCTCAGTTCCACTCTGATTGATCAGTTAACCCTATCTACACCCTCTGATAATATTCAAATTGATGTTGAATATGAAAAAAGCCACTTTTCTGTAATCAATGTATGGCTGTTGGGAACTCATTAGAGTCATGTCGGAAGAACCTCTTATATGAAGATTGTGGGATGAAAGGTCACCAAACAGATCTTTGAAAAAAGAAAAAACAAAAGAAAGGGAAGACTTTATCAAAGGACACTATTCAAGATGGTTTTTCATTTAAATATCCAGCTCTCTCTGCAGCTGATGCAGCTGATGGTCTGACTACTAGGAGCTCTGGTTCCCATTTGGATGAGGGTGGTGTTCCTAAAGAGTCGCCTATGGTTGACGTTATGGTTTTTTACAATCAACCTCTGAAAGATAATATAAGGATAATGGAAATGTCCTCGACACGGGTCCTTAGTGGACCTTCTTGTGTGAATTTGGATAAAGGACTTCCAACTGATAACTCTGCACCTATGTTGGTTGATGGTCAACTGGTTTATGGTCGAAAAGAACCGCTTTTTACTGGAAAATGGGGGAATGTTTGAGATGACGAGAGATAAGTGTCTGGCTTTACTACTCCGAACAGTGGTGGATCTATCTCCTTCAAAGATATGGTATTAGCTGGAGAGGCAAGGATGACTGATGGTGAAAATTTTACTTCTGCTACTGTAAAGATAAGACCACACAAAGATTACTCTCAAATCCCTAAGACTGTTTCCACTAGATCAGCTTCAAGGGCCTCAAGAAGAATTGATGACAATTATTGAAAGGATTTCAACTAGATTAAATCTCAATCTGAGTGGGAAACTGCAGGAGACTTATATTATGGAAATGACATGTCGTACTATTATTTATTGTCTTGAGATCGAGGGCACTGCTGACTGTGTGACCCTGTTTGCCTCATTCCTATATCTTCTTTTCTTTATTAAATAAAGGGTCAGAAGCATTTTCTTCTGACTTGACCTTTTTCAAAAAAAGTCATCTATGCATAGTTTAAATTAAATAGAAATTTTATTAGAAACAACATTATCATTTTCTATTCCAAACAACTTTAACAATTCACCAGCAGAATTGTCATGCCATAGATATATGTAATTCATCATCATATCAATATTAAATCCCAAAAATTATTTCATATCACCATTTATTATAATTTCAATTTTTTTTCTATATGATCAGTAAAATATTCACAGAGACACTACTTATGTAATGATACTGGCTCTAGTAACTCAGATTCATTTTATTATATTATTAAATTGGCATATTATAAGTGGAAACATATCCCAAATGATTAAATATTTTATTATCGATTTTAAACATAGTACATATATGATTAATATTTTATATTAGAGAAAAAAAATTATAACTTTGTTTTCGAAATTTAATTATTCCATTTATAATATCACTGTATATCATTCTTAGTAAACTTGCATCATTCCTAGGGAAGAAAACAAAATATGGGAGGGAAAAATTTTGTTTAAGGGTTACATACAACAGAATATAAAATTCCATTTTTTTAATAATATTCAAACTGCTTAAAGGTAACCAACATAAATTATGTGGGATACATGTTTAAAATAGTAGAGAAGAATTTCAAAATTCAAACTAAAATGCACATCATCCAAAATTACCTTGATCCATGTATACCCACAACATCCAATGTTATGTCATATCACCTACCATCATCCTCATGAGGCCCACTATCCTCGATATCCCACATTAGTCACTAGAGAACCTCACCACTATAAATCATTAATAGTATCGACGACCATAAACAACCATATGAATCATTATAGATGGCATTGGGAACCATAATCATGTTCATCTAAAAACCACACAACATGAAGTAATTTCCACATTTAAAATTCCATAATGAGTCAAACCAGTCAAAAAGCATAACCAAATATGCAAAATAAAAGAACAACATATAGACCGCCACCTGAAATATATTGATGACTTGAACAACACCTCCCAATGAACCATCCAAACGATCACACCAAGACAACTGGGACATGAGCATTGGATTTAGAATCCATGGTAGAGTTGAGTGGAAGGGTATAATAGAGATCTCTAATTTTTAGGGAGACAAAATCGAAAATCAAAACATCCAATATAAAAAGAATGAACAACATAAACACCATCACTAGTTGAATCTGTCGACCTCAATGATGAAAAGCATAGAAATACCAGGAAAATAATGAAAGAGAATGGAAGAATGAAAGAATAGAAGAATTGGGAATCCTCCATAGCTAACCATGACCAGCAACCCCAACACATTCCAAACCACCATGAGGAACACTGAGAATGACCAAATAGAGTCCGACACAGTAGATCTGGTTTGCAATGCAGGTGTGATTTATTGTGGATGAACCACATAAGAAATATAGATCATTGAATATAAATAATATCCCAAAAGGAATATCCCAAGGAAGACACAAAAGGGAGAAGAAGTAGCAGAATATGGAAATGGATATCGAAAAGAATATCCAACGTGAGGGAAAAAAACCCCTAGAGTGGGGAAAATGCATCTCAAGGGAGCTCTCCAGGTGATAACGGATCCATATATGTATCACTATAACTTTATATCATTAAAATTACATACAAATAATAGATGAAAATTTTAATAATTGATTATAATCTTTGAATGGTAAATATGTAAACACTAATTACATTTCAATAATATGAATAATGTAATAAATAGAGAACTGTAAATAATTGAAACCATATTGCATTTTAACAATTACATGAATATAATTCCTGGATAACAAATAATAAATATGTAAACATAAATATCTAAAAAACATTCAATTTAACCAATAATGTAATAATGAATTGAATCTGGAGATTATATCTTCTCGAAAATTTAATGGATAAAAAAATGAGTTTTCAAATATAGAATTGATTAATTATTATATTTCATGATCTATGCCATATAGATACATCTTCTATCTTGATAAATCATGAGACATTTTAAAAATTGATTTGTAGGTAAACACCAGAAACACATTAATCTAATATTGGCCAAGTGATTCATCTCAAGAGACTACTAATGCATAAATGGCCTATATATAACTAGTAACCATAGTTTATGTATGTGTCAATAATTAATTATATATTGAGTAATCGAGTTATTTCATATAAAACATTTCTTATAAACTTATAACTAGATTTCATAAAGAATATAGATTTATCCGTATTTTCCCAGCCAATAAAATAACATTCAATGTAAGATAACTTATGTGTACATGATATATTATTTTTGAAATAATCATATCTAAGATAGATAATATGGAATTTCGGGGTAAATTCAATTTACAATGATCACAAGAAAGTGGATATTTCAACGAAATGTTAATTACATAAAAAATGAATCAATAAATATAATTCCTATAATTTCCTTTAACAAAATAACCACAAAACATCCATATAAGGAATATCTATGGTAATAATACAACATATACGATGTGGGGTATAACTAAAATAAATGGTTTTTGTCATTAATAAATATAAATTATATAAAAATATCACACAAAAATCATGAAGAAAAAACCCTTTAGTTTTTGATAATATCCTTTTAAAACTAATATTTCACTAAAAAAATTAAAATATTTTTCTAAGAATATAATATATGGATATTGCAAAAACATTATTAAAACATTGAGTTCTCATTGTGGTGGGATATTCCATAAATGATATATATGTTAAAAAATATTTCTTTCACATTTTTCATAAAAGAAAAATAAGCATTGTTTGGATAATAAAATGAGTAGTCCTTCAACATTTTCTGTAAAATGTATTAAATGGGTAATAATTTATTTATTAATACATCTGTAGAACAATAAAAATACTTTTTTTAGAAATTTTATTGGAAGAAAATAAATGTTCGACCGGATAGTGAAATGAGGTACAAATTTATTTAAACAATTATACCACCAATATGATATACTAATGAGGTCCAAATATTGTGAAATTACATGAAAATTAATTATCAATAAATAGAGTAAATGAATATTTAATGGCATTATTATCCAACGATCAAATTATTTACTTCAATGGATTTTTATACACCAACAGACCTTATTAATATATTATGTATTTAAAATATAAATAGACATATAAATTTGGTAATACAACATATAAAGTAAATAATAAATTAAATAATATATCATTAAAATAAATACAACAAAGATATAATATAATCCAATTAAATGATATTGATTTACGAAATTATGTAATACATAGTAATTTTCATTTAAAACCCCATTGGATGATATAATAAAAATTAAAACTGAAAATACCATTAACTATGAATTATTTATAAAATTAAATATAAAAAGTCTCATTATATTCACCATATAAATTTAATTAGTTGCATGATATTACAATATGCCTCAATGAAGTGAAATTTTGGCAATGTTCATCACCTCATACTACCTTTTGGATGAACATGAATTAACATCCTATATAATGGTTTTATTAATTTTATTATTTTATACCCATTAAATTATAAAATTATTAATATAATATATTATTCTCTTCAAACATTTTACCTCCAGGCTTCTTATAATAATTTTTTTATTATTTTTTGTTTCTATTGCTAATTAATAGATTATTTATACATGATTTTTCATGAATGAAATGGTTAATGGGTATATTATATATATTCATAATATACAAGACTATATTAATGTATTAGGTAAAATATATTTGCATTTTATTTTATTTTTCATTCATAATGGATGGACATGGAAATATAATTGCACTGTATCATGGAGATGGTATGCTATTTTTACACACGAGTGACAATATCATTCCATTATGAGTAAAATTATTAGGATGTGGCTGATAAATTAATATTAAATTATATATCCTCTCATATATATCACACATATTAATTAAATTTATATTTATTAATATTAATATAATGAATAATTGAAAAACTAATCCCATCACTTCACGAGGATGTAGTATTCCATATACACGTAAAATGTTGTTTTATTTTAAATGGATTGGAATGAAAGAATTTATTTGTGATATTTCAATTCCAAATTTACTAAAATATCATATATATTTATATATTTCTTTTTTATTAAATCTATCAATTATCAATCCATGAATGGTAGTCATGGAAAATTATTTATATCAGTTTCTGTGGTGGTTGTCCACCTTATACTGTGTCAATTATTTCATATCACATTTAATAGATGTAGAGATGGATATATGTACTTCGATAAAATTATAAAATCTATATATATATATATATAAGATACTGAGGTTTTTATATAATTATTTTTTAACATTATTTTAAGGTGTTATAAGATAAAACAAAATAAAAATTATTGTTTAAGAATGTTACCACATATTCATACAAGGTCATTAGATTTTCACTGAAATCAATCATATAATGTAATATCAATCAACAAGTAAACTCTAAGGCCCCACTGTTGGTGTTGGGGTGGCAAGGGCTAGGGGAGTGAGGGGCAGGTTACGGGGTCAAGTCCCCGGGCATGTGATTTACATGTAATTTTCTTCCTTGTGTGTGTGCTGCTTTCGCGGTTGTACCCAATTTTTTAATAACTGGACTCTAAGATGTTTTGAGGGGTGCATGTAATTGATTTTGGAATGGCACAATAAAATAAAATATAATTGGATGTTTCAATAATGGATGAGAGTTGGTGGCCTTTTGTAATCAGTGGAGCTGAAACATTTGAAATTTTTAAATAGATTTAATTTAACCAATGCTTTCTCAAGAAAAAATACTCCAAAATTTATATTATTTTTTTTACTGTTAATAAAGCTTTAATATGATTATCCATAGGGTTCGAGAGATTTTTTTAGGAAAATTTATTCCTTATCATTTTAGATATACCATTCTATAAATTTTTTTTACCTAAACCATGGTAATTAATTTTTTATACGTTCACTATTAATAATAGTAAAAAATTTTTTTTTAACTTATTAGATAATATAAATTAGAATTATTCATTTTATATAATCCATTTTTACAAATTAATTCCATATATGTGGAAAATCCATTTTCAAATTATACCCCCAGACTCCATGGAATAGCAGGTTTTCAAAGAGAAACGTCTCATATGTATAGAAGATTTTAATAAAAAAAAGTAATTATTAAATTAATTAAAATTTTCTAAAATTGTGAAATTATTATATTATTTTTATAAATTAAAATTAAAACAAAATTAAAATAAAATGTATATTTGTAAATAATTTAAATAGAAATACAATTTTCAATAAAATGTGTACTTTTTACTATTAATTATAAAATAAATATTTTTATAAAACCCACAAAAACCAAAATATAATATTGATATAATTTTTTAAAAACAATAATTTAATTTTATCAAATATATTTTAATCAATTTTTAATAAAATTCATTATCAATTATTTGGGCAATGTGAGACAATAACATCATTAAGAAAATATTATTTTCTTAAAACATTTCCAATTCATTTAAATGATTATAATTTTATTTATCATCAATAGATAAAAATAATTTTTATCAATTTAGTTATGAATATCCATATCCACCAACTTAATGTATTTTTATATCATTATATAATGTTATAGATCATTTAGAATCATGGTTTCATGTTCTACTAGCTATTTATGACCTCAAATTTAAAGAAATATATTATATGTGTCTTTAGGATTAGAGTTTCTTATTGCATGTGATATATAATACAGTGTTATTATTTTTTTAGTTTGAAGGTGTCAAATTATCCCCCACATTAATATAATATTTCCTCATAATTATTTATTTCTCTTGGAAATTAGGTGTTTATATTTGAGGGTACCGTGTTGAAAACCCATATCATAAAAAAGGAAAATAAAAATACGCAAGATAAGATAAAAATGATAGTAAAAAAGTTCATAGGAAATGAAACATTACTAGGTTTCTATGTATGATATCACTAGTGGTTAAAGATTTTATTAACATTGATGAAAAGAATAAATAATTATAGAGAATGATATAATTTATTGATTAAAAGCATGTCTATGGTTAGTGGAATGTTTATTAACTCAAAACCGTAGATATATGATTATTTAAAAGCCCTTTTCATTCATTATGTATGAAGTTAATAAGTTTTTGTATTTTTTAAGATCTTTTTCCTAATTTATAATAATATTTTTTTCTTTATAAAACAATAAGGATGTAAACAAACATGATATCATTCTATTTCATATACACAATTTTATCTTTTTTTGTGCATCAATCAATTTCTAATTATTCGATTTCTCTAATAAATGAATATCCAAACCTGAATTTTTTATGCCTTAAGGGATAAAATTCACAATTAACTTATTGAATGATACGTAATAGAGTGATATTTATTTCATCATATATCAACGTATTTTCTAAGACCAATATGGTTATCATAAGATACCCTATAAAATACATTAATCTATAACCCTCTATATAACCTATATTTGTTCATAATTAATATTTTTTATGTAATTTATCTAAAAAATATGACATATTAACGAGGAAACCACATAGTCTGGTTGTGGGTACTAAATTGATATCATGAATTTGTTTTAGGTTTAATACCCTTAGGATTTCCAAATGTAAATAGTTTTTACTCGGCCTGAGAGATTTTATTTTTCTAATAAAATATTAATAAAATTTTATAATGCTATAAAATATTTATGACCCATAATTAATACCCCATTAATGTATAACATAAAAATAAAATATATAATATACTATAATATTATTTTTAAAAATAATTAAATGCATTCATACTCAAATAAAATTTGTACATACTAAACCAATCAGTTGTATCATAATTAATTTTTTCAAAAAAGATCCTTAATCATGTTTAATTACAAAGAAAAAAAAAGTAGAAATGCGTTTCTTAATGATTCGTTTTGTGATCATGTTTAATATAATAATCCAATTATGGTATACTTAACTCTTATGATAATAAATAAATATGTGCCAATAAATTTTTACATAATCCATTGATGAATCATATTTCTTACAAGAAAAAATTTATTCTTTAAAAAATATTCTATAATTTAATTCATCAATCCAAAATACAAAAATAAATTATCAATATTATATCAATGTAGTACATTTATTAGTCTAGTGGATAACGATTACAAGAGGTTACATACTCACCCAGTATCTAGGTTACCCATAATTAAGATGAAGAAATTTAAGTACACTCCAAAGGTGATATTTATTTCCTTTTATCATACTCTTCAATTTCCCTAAAAAATTATTTTATTTATTCAATAATTTACACATAAAATAAATTTTACCATTCCATTGAGATAAATTATTGGGTGTGTGTTTCCAAAATTTTTTCATGATGGAAATTAAGCCCTTTTTCATCTTTTTTCTCCACCACTCAAGCACTTAAAAAACACTATACCCATTTAATTAGGTGAGTTTAAGATTCTATTATTTATAGGATTGTAGTCATCTATTTGGATATGTGAATATTTATATTCAAAATAACATTCCCATATATTGTCATCATATTTGGTTTCTCATAGTCAACACATTTTCATCAATAGTCATTATTAAAATGATTTATTTAGTTTCTAGACATTGAATAAGACCATTAAAAAGTTTGTGATAAAAAATTATGATTGTAGAAAAATAATTTTATCACTTATACATTATCCAAATCATGACATATTATTTTCAACATAAAATACCTTAGATTTATCCTTGGACATTAATTTTTTCACATCTAATTTAATCCTTCATAATGTTTTTCATATAAAATGTGAGTTTTTATATACATATTACCTGGTAGAATCAAAACATGTGTGTAGTAATGAATGTTTTCATACACCATGTGATAATAAGGTCAATAATAATCTACCATTTTTAGATTTATTAGCCACAAATACATAATTTCTAGATCCATCTCCACATATAGAATCTATAAAGGGATTCCTTTCCAAGAAAACCCAGATAATTTATATCTTACCAAAATATTATAATGTCATTATTTAAAAATACCCAATGTAGGGTATAAGGTATTGATCGCTAATATATGTTATCTTAAATCTATTTCAAATGGTTTATACTAAAAATTCTTTTGATACCAACTATAATAATCTTAACTCAAATAATCCTGAAAAAAGTTTTTACATTATTATACTCTCATAAGGTACATAGAAATACATACATAATAATAGAATAGTTTAGTAGTCATTGTAAACAATATAAATACATGATTAACCAATTATTTTGGGGAGAAAATTAAAAAACTAAATTCAATAATGTCATTGTTACCTTAATAATATTCATTCAAAACATTCATATTACACTTTTATTCCCATGAAATGAAACAAAATAGGCATGGGATTCGATGATCAATATTTTTTTACAGTGGATGTTATCATGAAACAATAATTACAATAAGGGTATTGTTAAAAATTGAACACACATTCCTTTTAAATAATTTCAATAAATGAAATAATATAAAATGATAAAAAAATAAAAAAACAAGAAATTTTATCAATAACAAGACTATTATAACATGATATTTAATAATTAACATGTAAAGAAAAATATCTGGAAACACAATCCATTTACTCAGTAAATTAAAAATTAAATGATTCCAATGATTATTTCATTGTGATAATAAGATGGATTATAATTTATTAATTCTCAATGATGTATTTTTTTAATATCATATTATAAGGAATATTGAAACATATACTTTTAATACCACTCATAAGACCTTATAAATCTAATGGTTCAAAAGAAGCCATAATCCCATTTTCAATGGACATATAATTGATTTGTCTCATGAGAATACCAATTCATAAAATTTATATTTATAAGTTGGCCCAAACCATATATTTATGTCAAAATTATTCCACATATACTTAATAATAAATTTAATTCATGAAAAATATGGATTTTGAAAATATAAGTATTGAGTAAAGAATATATATTTATTAGTATTTTCCAAATAAATAAAATAAATTTCAATGTAAAACAAAATATTTTAAATGATATAATATTTATGAGATAACTATATATATGATAAATATTATAGATATTAATGGGAATTTTAATGTCCAATTAATATAGAAAAGATGATATTTTGATGGAATGTTAATGACTACCAAAATGAATCATGAAATTGAATTTCAATACATTACTTGTTAGAAAAAATCATAAAACATCAATTTAAATAATAATAATTGTATAAATATTAAATATCACCATTAGAGTATATGTATAACAATGTGTTGTAGTAATTGACATATACATGTTCTATAGAAAAATATTTAAAAAACATTCTTTATGAAATTGTTCTTTTCATTTGGAAAATATCCAATAAAAATAAATGTTCATAATATTATTGGAATATAATTAAATTATAAAATCGAATTAGAAACATGTAAAATAATATTTAACAAAATTCATTTTTATTTATGGATGGAAAATCCATTCATTAATAATAACTTAATAAATAATACTTTGACATTTTCTAATAAATAAGAATAGTCATTTTTTGAAAAAGACATAAATAATCATTCCAAATAATATTTTTAAAATTCAAAATATTGTTAAATATAAGGTTAAAACTATTTGGATAAATTTTATATTATTTTTTTAAAACATGGTTTTGAAGAAAAAAGGATTGACACTAAATAGATAAATAATGTTTTATTTTCTCAATAAATATTTTCTCAACAATATCATGTACCGAATAGTGTAAATGGTATTATTACTTGAAAAATAATGAATAAACATATGATAATAAAATTAATAGGATTTATTATTCAACAATAAATAATTCATTATAAAAGTAAATTCATGCATAAACAATCCTTATTAAAATGATATTATGAAATAAACCCTTAAAAAATATCACACCATTAGAGTGGGAGTTAATCATTTAATCTATTATGTGTATAAAATGTAAATAAAAATATAGAATGTGTAAATACAGCATAATTTATTGAAAATTGATACACATGTAATCTATTAATAACAAATGCAATGGAGAAGTAATATATCTTAAAGAAAATAAATTGAGTTAAATTATTTACCACATGTTAATTTTCAATTAAAAATATCATGGATGATTTATTTAAAATTGATACATAAAATTCTAGTAAATATGAATTATTTATGAGAATACATGTATAAATGAAATTTTATATAGTATATAATTGAAATTAGATTCATAATTTTACAATAGGTGTCAATGAAGGGAAATTGAGAGGAAATCCATTACCTCACTATTCCTTTTGTTGGGAATTCCCTAAAATATTGTATAATGGTTTCAATAATTATGGTAGTTTATAAAAGAAAAATATTTATTCTAAAAATATCAGTTATTTTAATCTTATATCATTTATACCAATTTTGAAATAATATTTCATTATTTTAATTTTTTGAGTTTTATTTTTTGTGTTTTCTCATTTGTGTATTATCATAAATGTTAAGGGTTATGTTAATATGATATATATTAATAATATCCTGAATGATATTAAGGTTATAATTATAGTATTTACACATTATACACATCCTTTGAATCATTCATAAATGTTTTACAATGAATATTAATCAAATCACCTTGTAGTGATAGTAGTTCATATGTACGCACATATGACGTTATCATTCCATTAATAATTGAATGGATAATGAAGTGGGTGATATATTAATTATCTAAGAGTAATATCCTATATTATGTATCAAAATATATGTATATATGTATTTTCGTTCTTACATTTCATTTAAATTTGAACAAAAAACGAATCACATCGCTTCATGATGCGGTAGTCCACCGTACACAGGAGAGACATTATTCTATTTTAATAAAAATGAAAACTAAGAAGATTTATGGGATATAATAATTAAATAAGAAAAATAATATCATATATTATATTTAACAATTTTTTTTAATTTTTTTAGATCCATCATTATATAAATCCTTAATAAGTGTTGATGGAAATTGAATTACATTGGTTCATGAGGCGGTAGTCCACTATACACATGATCGATATTTTCATTTCCAAATTCACATAATAGGATATAGTTGTTGGTAATTACAATAAATTATTGACGTCTATTTTTGTTTAAAATAATTATGTTTTATATAGTCACAGTTTATTATGATATTATGTATGTGGAAGATTAAACAGAATAAAAATGATTGTTCAATAAAGCAACCACTTCTTTGGAAATATTAGTTATGTTTTCCAAAAAATACATCCAAGGATAGAATTATGATGAAAAGGACTATATTATTTTTTTATGGAATTTAAAAATATATATGGTTAGTTATTGGATTATCCAAATGGATTTGGATATGTGAATAGGGGTGTAGAGGTGTTTCCCATTTATAAGTAGGTGAGAGGACACACCAATAATTTTTAAAAATACTCAAACACACTCATGTTTTTCATGAAAAACATCCAAAATAGTTTATTAATAAAATATATATGTGATAAGGTTGAAATATTTCCATAAAATGGGTTCTATTAAATTCTATTTATTATTTTAGCAATTAATGTTTTTGTGGAACACCACTCAATAAATATGTTTTTACCTTTACCGCTACAAATAATTTCCACACCTTATCTTATTAAAAAGGGTTTAAAATAACTTTTTTCTGTAAGATATAATAAAATACATTTATAAAAAATACATAATCTATTTAAAATTTTTTAATTCACATATTTTATAGAATTAATTAAAAATAATACCCATTGTACCAATGGAAAAGTGGTATTTCAATGAGAAATGTATCATTAGTAAGGATGGTTAGAAAATTATTATTCAATATGAATTTTATTCCAAAAACCTAAAATAGTTAAATTTAAATATAATAACTAAATTTACATTGAAACCAATTTGTGCTGAAATTTATATTTTTAAACAATATAATGTGAAATGATGTTTTAAAAAGAAGTTCATTATTCATTAATTAATGAAAATTTTATAAAAATATAAAAAAATAACCCTAATATATTTTTGATAATATTATTTAAAAATTCTAGTTCTTTTTATCAAATTAATATACTAATAGTGGGTAAAATTAATTTATATTATATGTGAATGTGAAACTAAACTATCTTTTCAAAAAAAGTGTTATTGAGAAAATATTTCTTTTACTTTTTAATGAATCTTATTTTTCTCTAATCAATATAATACCACAATTTTCAAAATTTATATAGTATGATTTAAACTTAACACATTGACATATATTTTATAGCACTAAAATATATTAATATTCATTCATACAAGGGGGTTCTTTTTCAGGAAGTTATCAATGATATAAAATTTCAATAAAATTATATCATGTGTTATTTATGATGTTTATTTTATATCAAATATTCTTAAATATAAAATTCCCTTATTTTGAAACATCATATTGGATCACATTATCTCTACTATCTTTCAACCACATTCAAATTTATAATAATAATCCTTTTGCTGAAATATTTTACATAAAATAAAATATTCAACATTATCTTTAGGTAACATCATGTTAAAAATGTCATGACCCGTCTCCCGGGCTCATGTCGTGACTACCCCAAGACGGTCTTCCATAGGACAGGGGCTGGCGATAGCACCAAAGGTATAATTCCATAAAACTGGGAAGGCATTGCCTTTATTTCATATAAATTCACTCAACAGAGTACGAGCTAGAATAAAAACACTAAGTAAAACTGTATACATAGAGTGATGAAAATTAATAGTGTTGGAATACAAGACCAACAGGAAAGTACAAGTATAACTGAAAAAAAGTATGACTGAAGGAAGGTAAATAGCTGCTGGATTGTCCACAAGGAAGTCCTACATAAATGGTAGGTATAGATAGCCTCAACAGCACTCCATGTTCATCCATCTCCTTCGTGTACTGCCTTGTCGTAAGGTCCACCTCCTGCTACCGTCCAGTCCTGCTAGTCTCAACCTCAGTCATCGCTTTCCATTGTCTGCATCCAGCACAACGTGGTGCGGGCATAGCCCGTGTAGAGGTGAGTATAACAATACTCAGTAGGGACCCTGAGACCCTCAAGGTCTCAGAAAATCCAACAAGAATAAACCACAATGTATGAAATCAACACATAACCCCACTTAGGTATATGCCCATACATATACCTAAGTTATTAGGTAATTCATCTCAATCATGAGGTAATCAAAAAAGTTAGTGACTCATCTCAAACCAATAATTAAATCTAGGTAAAGTATTAAATTACATCCCCAGTCACAGTGTTGAATCCTCAGTTACAAGAGAAATGTTCCTCTATCAAGTACAGTGGGCCTACTGCGACACCAAGGTGCTCCCCACTGGGCTAGTATAATCACTCCGAGTCGAATCGGTCAGTAGTCGTCAGGTCTTAGCCAGCTACTCGGTCTATGCGGAAAGATTTATCTTATCACTGAACTGTACAACTAAGGGTTCAGCTCCGGTAATCATAGAGAAAAGTCAACGAAAAGATTCATAGAAAATCCTGAGTCTGAATGAAGTTGTCGGGTAACCAACTACCCAGCCCAGATGGTGGGTAAACCCTAAAGGTCAACGAGTTACCCAATACCCACCCCTGGTGGAGGGTAAACCCTATGGTCAATGGGTTACCCACTGCCTAGCCCAGCTGGAGGTTAAAACCTAAGATGTCATCGGGTAAACCACTTCCCATCCAAGATGGAGAGTAAACCCTAATAGTCGACAGGTAACCCACATCCCAGCCCAGTTGGAAGGGTAAACCCTAATGGTCTATGGGTAACCCTCTGACCAGCCCATCTGGAGGGTAAACGGTAAGATAAATGGGTATCCCATTGCCTAGTCCCACTGGAGGGTAAACCCAGATCTTGTATGATAACAGAGCACCATGATTTCCTATCTCTAGGAGGATCTGCTCGATGATATAAGGAGTTTTCAAGGGACAATAAGAAGATTGGGAAAAATGAAATAAATAAATGTTTATGTATGCTATTTTAAATATAATGTATGGTCCCAGTTTGATCGTGAAACATACCCTATAGATCTACATTGTCTTATAATATTTTGTTTTTTATCTTCCTAAAGATGTAATTGTAATTTAAAAAAATAAGATTTGTTATATTAATACTGTATTGGTTGTATACATGAGGTATTTAAAAATAATTTAATAGAATATAAATTTGACTCTTTTTGGTTTTCTTAAAAATAAACTCTCCTACACAAAATAAATATAATATATAGTCTAGCAATTTTCAAGCAGATAGGTATAACTCTATCATTTTTTGATCTATTTTTTCCTTGTTTCATAAAAAACCAAATTTACATGTTGTACACCGAGATGTATCATTACAATTACTTTGATATATGTAAAATAATTTAAAAATATATTTAGTATAGTTTGATGGATTTAAAATAAATCTTTATTTATTTTGATTGTTTCAAATTCAATAATATAATCAGATTTCACATATTAATCTAATTTCAAATTCATTTTTCATTGTTTTATAAATCACAGTACATATGGAATTTCATAAAGATCAACAAATAATATCATTAACATTTATTGGAACCATTAATATTTCTTTTGATATTTATTTTATTAAAATTGTTGGATTAATAATTCCATATGAAAATCCTTTTAAAATAAGAAAATTTATGATCCTATAATACGATTCTCAAGGACATTATTTTAAACCATATGATTCATTACTTAATTAAAAAAATTGATTTGGAAAATGAGGATTTTGGAAACAAGGGTGTTTTTTCTAAAAATAATGCTCAAATATGAAACCATTTAAGAATGATCTTTTAACATAAATTTGATATATCTTCAAATGAATATGTTGAACACAACCATACTAAATTTGTATGGGCTCATGTATCGATACAACCGAAATGGTTTCATTATATTCTATACCTTCTTCCTAACTATTACTTTATAGAAAAGTCTACCCTTGTTTCTAACTATAGTTCTTAACTCAACCACATTATTTCCCAATACTCCGTTATTGAGAGTAGTCAAGTATTACTTGGATAGATCTAACATTTACAACCATTTTTATATTTAAAATTGATTCAATTCATCTTCCCAAGGATGTACAAAAAAATCTTCAATAAATTCTTTATTGATGTTCTTTGGTTTTAGCTATGTTGAAAAGTCTTATTGTTCCATCTGATTCCTAACATAATCTCTTATTTGTGTAATTTTTTCAACGTCTCATTAAATATCTTATATAGGATGGTATTTGATAGTTATAATATATCAATATTAAGAAGGACCTATCACTTCTGGATATTTAGGATAAGGTTTTAGATGTTCTAGAAATTCTACATAACTGGATGATTTTTATACCTTCTTCACAGTAGATTCTAAATGCTTGGAATTTATGTTCTAATGTGATGAATAATCCTAATTGTTTTATATAGAGGTCATACGCACATTTGGTCCAATATTATGAAATTTTACATGAATAGATTCTTCCAATTTTTTGGCATTTTTATTGAAAACTCTATATGAATTTCTAGATATTTAATAACTGAGGAAAATTCCTTCATGGCTATTGAATGAATTTTTCTAAAAAGGATCCTTACAGTTAGGAATAATGGATTTAAAATAGAATACTATAAAGTAATTATCCTTATGATTCCTATTATGTAACAAATCATAATTTTTATTAATAATTATAGGTCTAATTAAAAAACTCTTTATGATATTACAGGCTGTACTTATAGCTTATTCCATGAAATAGATAGTTATGTCATACTAATTTATCATGTCTATGCAATCTCTTATAAATTCATATTTCTTATTTCAATAACTTTATTCGGCTTGGGTGTGCTATGTGCATATATGTTATGAGTGTAACCATTTTTTGGGGAAAAGTAGTTAAAATCACGATTCTCAAACACACCACCATTGACAGGTCATAGGTTCACAATACTAATTCAACTATTATTTTATATTGATGTTGCATAATTGGTAAAAATAATAACAAGAATCAATTTTTGAGCTAGAATTTATAGCCACGTATACCTAGGGAAATCATTTAAAATATTAAAAATATTATTTCCCATTAACACATGATATTATAGATAGTCCAAAAAGATCTATATGAACCAACTAAAGAGGTTTAGAGGTTGACACTTCCTTCTTAATTTAAATGAAACATTATATTGTTTCTCTTTTTAATAGGGGTTAAAGAATTTGTTATTTGGGCACAAAATATTAGGAATATCTAAGACTAAACTTTATGTAGTAATCTTCCAATGTAAGTGAATCTTTCAATGTCCTAGTCTCCTATTCCAATTCCATGACTCCTTTCTAAAGGTAGTTATGTATGAAACATTTTGAGATAATGTAGTATTTAAATCATTATCATAAACATTATAATCACAGAAAAATTTAAAAACAAATTTTTTTATAATTATATAACATTTCCAGAATCATTCTCAATCATAATATAAATAACCTCATCACATAACTGATAAATTAATAGCATGTTATATTTAAAACCATCAACATATAAAAAATTAAAATCTAAACTGAATTATCATTACTAATCAAGTCTATTTGTTAGAGTTGTCACTAAATGAGACATGTCCACCTTAAACCTCTATAATGCATTTGAAGCATTAATGATCACATCTTGTATTCCTTAAAATAACATTTTCCATGTACCATAGATATAAAATGGAGTTTTTCATGCATTTTTCCTACAAAATAGATTTTAGGGAATGAATAATTTTGGAACCCTTATATATTTGGGTCTAAATTTTTTTAGAAATTAGATATTCGAGAACCCATAATATCCTAATGGGGTTTCTATAAATAGTCTGTATATTTTTTGAAATATAAACCATGATATATCCTTTTGATTAATGATTGGAAGAATAACATTAATGTTTATATTTATGAATAAATGAACTTTTTATTATTTTATTCTCTCTAGGTTGATATCCAATTGAACTATTATATTATTGTGTAACTAATTTTTAAAAAATTAATGTGAGTTTTGATCTACCATTAATACAATTATTAAATATTTTATTTATTTTCTCATTAGATAGATGATGCTCTATATTTTCCTTATGATATTTAGTATTTTTCTCCCTTTCAATATAAATTTTTGAATTTATATTTGAAGATAATGAAAAAAGTTATTTTAAAATTTATATCTACCTGTAATATAATTAAGGGTATATTATATGATGTTTCAATATTTGATTAATTCTTCATTTTAAATATAATCAGAATCATTTTTTTCATTATTAGAAATAGTATAAATATATATAGGGAGAATATTATTAATAGTTGTTTAAGTGGTTACCTCGCTAACATTGGTCAATAAACATATATTTCTTATATATGGATTCTATCGAGGAGATTCGTCAAATTCACTAGATTTATCCTCTGAATCACTCTGTGTTTCCATCTTACCATATTTTAATCCTGTCCATATCCTTATATTGAATTTTTTAGCTAATCTTTGGATAGTCATATTTTATATTCTCTTTCCTCGTACATTCATACCAAACATTATTTTTTAGATCATCATCCATCTTATAATATTTCATCTAATTTCTACTATTTTGTTATATTCTTTTATTGATGGATTTCTTAAATAAATTTGTATATAGATAAAATTTTGTGAATCATCTGGCTAGTTGAGCCATCTCATTATCACTATCAGTAGGTGATTCACTATCAATGGAACTAAGATCTTGTACATTGTCTTTCGGTTTTACATTTTATTATCTAAATGTATTAATCATTAATGTAGCTAATATTCATTTAGGATCATCATTATCTTCATTGTTTACCTATAATTCATCTTCTTATACCATAATACTTCCAATCAACTCTTAGATTGGTAGCTTTAAAATATCAATTGTTTCTTTGATGGAGACATATGTGCCTCTCTAGATTTGTAGTATGGATTTGAGTAATAGCATAATTTGGTCCTTCTTTCATACAATCTTTCCAAGTGATCTCATTGTGTTGAAAGTCACATTGGGCATAAGGTATAATTAAGAAATGGTTTCATCACGCCTCATTATAAAATTATCATACATAATTTTATAAGTATTAATATCATATCTATAACATTTTATGTTCCCTCCTTGGAATCACAGAGAGTATCGAAAATCTTATAAGTAGTGTTACATTCATAAATCCAATTAATCTCTACATATTATTTTTCATAGTATCGGTAATTCATAACATTATAATTCACATTATATGTAATATTACAATAAAAAATCTCAATCACTTATATTAGTGTCATGAATAATTTATTTATCATTAATAGAAAATCAAATGTCTAAAACCATTCTCTCTATATGAATTCTAATCTTAATTATATGTTGGGATCAATTTGTACCATTATATAAAGGTGTAATTAAGTTGAAGATTCATCTTGAAGACTATCCATTTAACAAAATGCATTTTGAAATAATATAAACTATGATTTTTAAATCTTATATAAAATATGTGTTAAAAATAATTTGTAAAACATTAATACCAAAAAATAGACCCTTGATACTAAATGTTGGTTAGAGTTAGTTTCTCAATAAGGGGGAATTGGGTTCCCAATAATTTTTTTTTGTCTAAAATGGATTAATTTAAAAAGACCAAACTATTTACATACAGTCCAATTTATCAAAATATGTAGTATGATATAGATTTCAATAATTCTAAATATTTCTATAAATAATTATTATGTCTTTGAGTAATAATATATAATATTATTAGATCCTTTTAAATCAGTTTAATTGATCAAAAACTTCATGACAACAAATTGTGATACACTATCAAAATATAAATTTTTATAGTTAAAAGAGTTTTTTGTTTTAGAGGAGAAATAAATTGAAACATTTTTAAATCACACAGAGGAATGAATGAATATAAGAGGTTTATTTTAAACTCAATACATTGTCTTCTCAACATGGTTATCACCTCCCACTAAGTTTTTTATATAAAATAAATAAGATGTTACATATCCTCGATTGGATTTTGATAAAATTTAAAAAATATCTAGGTCACACACGACCTCTTCAATAGGTGTACGTGCGAGTAAAAACAAAAACTCCACACAACGACCTCTATAAAACCCCAATATTCCATGGTACACTTCTCTTTTAATAATGAAAATTCTATCATTGTACGCATCTTCGAATTCAAGCACACCACATCCAATCAAAATAGTCTTTATGAATAGTAAAACACACTTTTTAAAATTTTATAAATTTTATTTTTCAAAATTGAATTCATTTTTGGATTTGAAATACCAAAATTATATTAGTGTGAATTTTTGATATTTCTCTCAAAAACATTCAATTTTTGATGAATAGTGAAAAACACAACGTAATTGTATAAAAACCAGCTCTTATTTAAATAAAAATAATGTTTATTAAAATTTATTAAAAATTAAAAATTGATATATATAATATTTATATTAATACAATTTAACTAGTTTGAGTCATTTTATAATAATATTAGTTACATAATGTTTTATTTAATTTTATAATGTTTTTACGTACCTTCTAGGAACATTTGCATATTTGAATAAAAGGTAATTTTACTGCTTCATTGAATTGAATTTCAAAAATCAAATATATGTGGTTATTGTCATTATGATAATTGTGTTCTCAATAGGTTGATTTTTTTGGGTGAATAGTAAATATTGAATTTTATTTACACAGTTAAAAGTAAATAGGGAAATTAAAGGTGAAATGAAATTATAATTACCCTTACTCATTTCTATTTCTATTGGATATGTTTTTTAGACGCAAATAAACATTACGAATAAAATATTATACTTTTTGATCTGATTTTATTGGATTTGGTCATCTATTATTATTTTATTGAAAAAAGAGTTAAAAGTGTTAAATTCAATGTTTTAAAACTAAAACATTTTTATATAGTGTTATACATAAGATAAATTAGACTATAAATATTCATTATAAACATAATAATATTATATACATAATGGTTTTTAATTTATAATTTTCAGACATTACATAATTAAATTTATTTTTGACGCAAGGATGATATAATAATTACCTTATTAATGAAAGATTAAAATAATTGATATTAAAAACATACAAATAAATCGAAATTGATAATTTTGATGCGGTCCATGAATTTTATAGGTTAATATAATATTTTAAGGATTATTAAATATATGTTGATCTAAGTGAATTAGTTTCATGGACTTTCATAAAAACAAAATTCCAAATAGTGTGAAAATTGACATTAAAGAGTTTTTAAAACAAATACTATTTTATTAAATTATATAGTAGTCCAAAAAATATAAGGATTGGACATAGGAATAATATAATAATATTTAGGTCATTAAATAACCACTTTTGTTTCTCTGGTAATTTTATAATATGTTTATCAATAATGTATTATAATAATACGATAAGACATGGTAAAAGATATACTATTTAACTAAGAGATAAATCTAAAAGATAAGGTTATTATGTTGAACTAAACATGTATGAAACCTATTGTTTGATAGGATTTATAAACATCCCAAATTTATCCTCAAAATATATCCATTTGGTGCCATTAGAAACCAAAAATTATTTTATAATAAAAAAGTATTTCATGCTTTTCCAAAAGTGACCCTAACCTTTATTATAAAAGGGAACTAACCTTTTTCTCCAAATCACACTTCCAATGTCATTTTTCTCATCCAAACCCAACATTAATATACTCTTAACAACCCTTAACTCCACCTAGAGGAATAAATTTGGTCAGATTCCAACCTAAGGATCCCATTTTATCAAATCAAAATGAAGTACCTGAAGAAGAGGTAATAATTTCATCACCTATTTAAACATTCTTTTCTTCTTCCACTTTCTCTTTCTAGGTTGTTTGAATAAAAAAATAATAAATACAAAACCTTATTCAAACTAATATGTTTTTATAAATATGTTAAAACCATTATCATTATTCTATACATCCTATGAATGAAAAATTCCCCATACGTGTGTACGTACGACTTACCGTCTACATGTCGTGGGGTAGTTTGTTATTCAAAACATCATTATTTGGATGGGTATAATAATGAGTATAATTTTTGTAAATAATAAATATAACATTATAATTATTTTGTATATATGATATTCCAACCAATTACATATGATATTAACATCAATAGAATGATATTATCGCTCGAGCGTACGCATGGATTACCGCCACCATGAACACGATGAGATTCATTCCCTCTCATAGTCAATTCAAGAATAATTTTTATTTTATTATTTAAAATAATTTCTATGAACTAAATATAATTCTTCATATGAATTAAATACAAAATATTAATAAAAAATGACTTATTTAACAAAATATATAAATGAAAATGACTCATTTAACACATGAAACAATGATACTACTGAAATATTATTAACAAAACAGTGTTAGAAGATCATATATTATATCATATTTATGACAAACCTGCTTTTATTACAAACATAAACATGTTTTATTACATAAAACATCACTTGATACAACAAAGAAGATCCAGAGGTTTAGTGTCTTTGGGGCTTAGGATCATTACATAAAAACATAAACAATGAAATATAACATCTTTATTGATAACTTATTTTACATGACCACTATATTCCCCCATACATTGCATTGCAGGGAATAACCTCATGACATCCATAAGAAATGGGTGAGCTATAAAGCCCAGTAATGGAGTTCACATGGAATAACATGAGTATTACAATACATGTATGGCAATAGGTCTATCAATAGAGCATAAGAGAAACATGAACATAAAGGAATTATAAAGCATGATAATCATAACATGGAAATGTGGCAACAACACTTAATATGGAATTAGAATAAGCCAAGGCTCATTGCACATGGAGCATGATTAAATCCTCATTGAACATAAATCACGAGTAAACCCTCATTTCATATGAATTAGAATGAGTCAACACTCATTGCACATGACGTATCATGATACTATACATTACCCAATGCATTGGAGCGCTATAAGGGTGCACCCTTCTTAAACATTTCATTTCATGCATAAGTGTGCCACATGGATCATAACACATGGATTCATAAAACATAATCATTTTTCCATGATAAAAGAATTTTGAATTAATACATGAAAAATTAAAATCCTAAGTAAATATGCATAATGGTGAATACCCTTGATGGAGAAATTGGCATGGTATTGACTACACAATGGCATTGCTTTGAAAATTAGTGCGATTTCGGTAGCGTAACGGCATGACATAAGAATTCATAAAATGGTTGATGAGAGAGAAAGGGTTTCCTCGCCATATTTACATGTAATGGACAGTATGTAGGTCATATGGATACATGTACCAACAATTTTAATGGAATTTAGATTCATCATACAAAAGTATTGCTTGAATGTAAATGAGGAGAGAGAAGTTTCTTTTGGAATTATGGCATAGTAGCAGGTGTACATGATAGATATTTAATGATAGAGACATGGGTCTCCCATCATTAAAACATAAATAGGGAAGTATGAAGGAGGTATTAAACCAGGCCCCAACATTCATAATTGAAATTAAAAGGGCCAAACAACATAAAGAAAATTAGACAAAAATGAGAAAGGAAGAAAAAAACCCTTTCTTGGAAGTGTGTTTCTAAAAGCTAGAGAGAGGATTGTGAGAGGCTTATTGGGAGATTAGGGCACCTTGGGAGGATTCTAGAGAGATTAGGGTAGAGGTTAGACTAACTCCAAAGGCTTTGAGTGAGGAGGAAGTGGGAGCTTGGGTGGGTTTACATAGGAAAGGTGAGGGAATACTTTATTATTTAGGTTTGGGTCCCCTTACATTAAAATAATCCAAACCACAAACCATCCCATGGTTTTTGCCCATGTTATTTGGAAAATGGAAGAGGAAAACAATATTTTATAAGTCCAAAGTTCGAACTTCTTAAAATAATATGGTTTCTTATGTGGAGGTGAGTCATACTCCCCTGGAAATTTATTTAAAAAGACAAGGTGTTTAATAAGTCTTGAGGGGTCCATTAATGCTTTGAAAATTAAGTCAAACACACCCAAAATATCATTATATTAATTTTAAAATATATATTTTCCAAAAATAATGATATTAGTGTTTTATTACATCACTACTGGGTCATTATGATGTCATAAAACACATTATATATTTAAACAGTATTTAATTTTTCCCAAATATTTGACTATCTCAAAAAATTACGAAACATTCACCATCGGATAATTTTGATCTCCTAATTCCTTAAATAATATTTATTTTATCTAAAAAAATTTCTATATATGTTAATTTTCACTTTTAAAATTATAACTGACATTTATCATAAATTCACAGTTTTTGATAGAACTGGTTTTCAAACCATAATAAAAATTACAATTTCATTCATAAAATTATAAGATAATTTATATTTAATAAGTTATAAATTAATAATAATAATAATATTTTATTTAAATATTATTTATTTCAAAAATCTTTTAATTTAATAAAATATAATTCTTAATTAAATAATAACTAAAAACATTATTTGTACTTTAAAAACGTTTTACAATGTATCAAAAATGACAAGAAAGAATATTCATTATTATATACAAAAAAAATAATGTACCTGAACATATTACTATATATATGTTACATAACCCCTTAAAATAGTCACATAAGACCTAAGGGTAACGTGTGCGATGGTAACAGACTCTTGGGGTGGCTCGAATAACATTGCTCGAGTGGTAATCTCTATCAACTACCACTTTTCCCATAGAAGGTCATGTTCGAGCTTGACATGATGATGCTCATCTTAGGCTTGGTCAAGACCGATGACTAAGGATGCCACCACTTTTCTAAGCTCTAAAAAATGGGCTTTGTATGGAGTAATTCTACTAGATGAGGCCATCAATTTTTTTCTGAGTAAATTGGATTTGTTAAATTCCTATATTTATACTAATCATGTGATCATTGTCAATGTATATATTAACAACGGTCAAAATTCTTAACATAAAACCATATAAGTTGACATTTAATATAAACATAAAGAGTCATTTAATTAGATCAATAGGGATTTCCATTAATGAAACATTGGGTAATTACAATATTTATGTATTGTTTTCATTTTTAATGTAGTAACAAATATATGACTATTATATAGAAGGATAATATACCGTTGACCATGGAAAAGTATAAGGTAAGAATTAATTTTACAATCTCCTTATTTAACCGAGGGTGTTTATACATAAGTATGTACTGTGACTTCTTTATCATCCACATATGTGTTTCTGAAAAATTTATTTCAAATAATTTTTAATATATCATAGTATAGCAGTTAAAGTCGTTTATACCTTTTTTTATTTTTTATAATTTTTTTTTCAGAAGAATCATTCCATCATTTTCTAAACAAGGTGCATTATAATATTTTGACAAACTAAGGTACGAATATTTTTTAAACTTATATGGAAGGTGCGACTATTTTTTACTATTATAACACCTTAAAATCTTCCCCTACATTATTATAAGAATATTTTCAAAATAAATGTTGTCTTTTATAATTATTTGACTTTTAAATTATTTCAAAATAAAAAAAATATTTCTCTCAAATAATTTTGATTTTTTGTATGTCCAAATTCTTTGATGGATTTTACAGTTGCTTGAATTTGATTTATTAAGATACAATCTCCAATATTATATTAAAGGTTTTTTGATATGTTTGACTATGGATGTGTTTTTTATACAATTCATGGTTTTTTAATGTATTAACATTTCATATGCATGTTTTAATACAAATGTTTATGTTATGTTTCATCATTTTCATATGAGGAATGCATTGGACTTATTATGTGATGGGTGAAGCACACTACAACTCCTCAATGCATTAGTTGGTATCAAACGAAAAAATATTGTCTCAGCACAAGGGCTTGAAAAAACCATATTTGTAGTCTTGGAACGAGGCCTTGTCTATGTGATTATGATATCCGTTAGTTTTCATTCCATCGTTATGAAATTAACTATTGATATTACATGGGATTATTCGACTAATAGAATATCCATTTGAAAAATTAAATGGAATTATTTGATTTACCAATCCCGTATAATATCGATGTTTATGTTTAAAATGCATGTGTTTTAGTCATATACATTTCATAAATGTTGGTCTTTTTTTAAGATAGTTTCCTCTATATTGTTATCCTTACTAAGCATCTGATCTCACCCATCTCTTATGTTTTACATTTCCTATGATGTGAAGAAGTATATTATGACTGACCTGGAGGGATAATATAATGGATATGATTGTGTTTAAAGGGGACACAATTTTGTAGTTTTTCAATTTCATAAATTAATGTAAAACAAATGTATGTATCTTGTACATCCAAGGCTACTAAACTAATTGGTATTTAGAGACATGATCACTAGTGATCATGATATTGTTATGTAATAATGTACCGACTATAGGTAACTAGGTTTGGGGCGTTACAATTGATATGAAAGGAAGTTTAATACAATCCTTGGAAACAAGATTTGTAAAAATTATGATTGCAAAACATTACGATATTATAGATTTTGAGGATTAGTATAAAAGAATTACCTAGTTTATTGGTATGTATTGATTTTGTATATTTTACAAAAAAATATATCCATGTCTGGATATGAGAAGGTAGAGGAAGCTCTGGAACAGATGTACATAAGAGTGAAAATGCTGACATGGAGTTTCGAGCTTGACCCGGGGTATCCTAGTACATGAAAATGAGCCTTAATGCACTATTGGATATAATACTTGTAAAGACCATAAATTTCCGTGTAAATATTTATTAAATATATAGGAATTTTACGAGTCTGTGAATATTGATGGCGTGTGATTATGAGGCCCGGTGTTCATGGATTGAATTTCTGACCATTTTTCTGTGTACGTTCCGTAAAGGTACGAGTGGGATTTTCTATCTTTTGAACCGGTTCTCAGAATTAAAATCTGAGGGCACCATTGACCATGTAGCGCCACTATTAACTTAAAGAGACCTCCAATTCGACCGTAGTGGGTTGAGTGTAAATGTTAGTTTCTGTTTTTTCTAAAAGAATTAAATAAATAAGAATGTTCACATTTTTTATTTTTTGTTGAAACCCCTCAACATGGGTTATGGTGGTGGGGAACACCCGAGCCTAAACCTCCCATGTAGATGTTTAGAGGTGGGGACCACCTGAACTAACCCCCATTTTGAATTTTGGGTTGGGGACCACTCGAGCCCTCTTAATGGGGGAGAAACCTCTCAACTCCCCATTAATAATTTCCTCACATTAATTGGATCCAATTAATTATGACAATGTGGAACAATTAATAGTACCAACAATTAATTGGGAAAACATTTTAATTTGATAAACTTAAATTAAAAAGGGGTAAATTTTCAAATTTTAGGTGGAATTAGGATAAGAGAACATTTTGGAGGATTATTTTCTCCAATGAAGAATGTTCTCCCCAACGAAGAACGCTCACGCCGATGAGGAATGTCTTCAATTAAAACGAACTGACAAATGAGGAAACACCGATGTCACCGACATTCATCTATCCCCAATGACTACGTCACATTCCTCGTGACCTCCATCGAAACAATTCTGAGGTAGGGGTTTAATTATCTGTGATTATTGTCTCTAATGTTATTCTATTATAATACAAATAATGCGGATCAACTCTCTAACTAGTTGATTCAAGGATGATTTCCTTTTTTGGGTTTGGGAAAAATAAATTGCAGGAGGTTTTAGAGTTTAACGTTCTTCATTCATGTTTTTGTTGAGCCGCTTGCAACTACTCTAACGTGGAGGGTGTTGGCCAAACAAACATAGACGTACCCCTATGTCATTTGTCGTGAATAGTGCGTCCTTCACGATGGAAGAAGGATTCTTTGTGCCATGGTGATGAATGAATGTGGCAGCTGGAACATCGCTGGATGTGACAAAGGCGAAAGCCCCGTGGCTCCTCACCGCCATGCGGCCTCTGCGGCCCCATGGGTCCTTACTGCCCCGTAGACCTCCGCGCCACCTCTTGGCTCCTCGCTACACCACGACCCCCTTGGAGACAGGAGACCTCGCCGCTAAGCGACCCTCAATGACGCCCTGTGGACTTTGCGGCACCCTGATGCCTAGCCGCCCGGTGGCCTAGCCCCCACATGGCCTCCACGACTTCCTGCGGCCTCGGTGCACCGCGGCCCTCCGCGCCACCCCACGATATTGCCACCTTGCGGCCCTTCATGCCACCCCGCAGCCCCGCTGACCCACATCCTCTACGGCCCTCGCGGCCTCGCGCCACCTTCGTGGCATCCACGGCCCTCACAGCCTACGTGTCCCTTGCAGCCTTTTCGGCCCCCATGGCCTCACCGCACCACGACCCTCAAGACTCCCCCCCCACCCCCAGCCTCGCGCGGCCCTTACGACCTCTGCGCCCCCCGCGGACTCATGTCGTCCTCACAGCCACCACACCGCCTCACGCGGGCCGGTCCCAGTGTGCCGGTTTGGACCAGACCTAGTGGGCCAAGATGACCCGAATCGGGTTAGGTCGGGTCGAACCTGACTCGGGCCAACATCCAATTATTCGCTCTATTGGCCATAACATTTTCACAGTGTTTCCATTTGATGAACCATCAGCGGCGCTGTAAACCTTTGAGAAAGACACATCAATTGATTATACCCCAGTATAAATTTTGATAATGTTGGAGTACAATCGGGTTAGATCCAGCACGAATCCAACGAGGACCTCAAGAAAACAAGGATAATAACTCAGACACCGAGCATGTAATTAATGCACAATATGTTTAATTAAGACCCCAATGTCATGAATGTATTTTTGATACATATTTGTTGGACATCGTGGAAGTTGGAGTATCGACCAGTGGCTTGAAGAGTGTACCCTCACAAAGACGAGCAATGTTAGTGAGGGAACCCAGTAGTTGGCTATGACATGAAGAATGAATAGCCACCATGTGTGGGTCAGCACCTAGAGATCCTGTGTGGGTCAGCACCGAGTGATCCTGTGTGGGTCAGCACCAAGAGGGATCTTGTGTGGGTCAGCAACAAACAATCCACTATTGGTCATTGCCTAGAGAACATATGTGGGTCAGCACCGTGCCATCCTGTGTGGGTTAGCAGCAGATCATATTGACAAAATAAGATGATCAAACATTAATACTAACTGTCTGTACTTCTGTACTTAAGTTATACCTAGTGTGAGCTGAGTTCATACATATGTGGTACTTTCCATTGTGGTACTAACTTGGTGGTAATCTTCTGTGTGGTATACCTGAGTGGTACATACCATCGTGGTACTCCTTCCTTTGTGGAACAGTTTTGCTTTGGGATTTTGAGTTGGACCCTGTGTTTCTTCAGGATTGGGATGGTATATTTGATAACTTATGTTTATGTATGGGAATATACCTAAGTATTTTTTGTTGATTTCATGCCTTGTGGTATATCCTTTTTAGATTTTGTGAGACCTTGGGGGTCCCGGGGTCCCTACTAAGTATCAATATACTAGCCCCTTGACAGGCTATGCCCGCTCCTTGTTGTGTTTGGTGCAAAGGATGGACATTGATGATCGAGGTTGAGGGTCCAGAACAAGTTGGTGCCATGAGGTGGACCATATGGTGTGTAAGAACGCAGACGAGACAGGCGGATGTGGAGTGTTGAGGAGGAGATTTGTACCTACCCTTCATGTAGGAATTCTGGAGGAAGTCCTAGTAGATATCATTATTATTCTATAATTGTATTGTATTTCTATTGTTCATGTACCTTTATAGTTGGGCATGTATCTATGACCCTTTTACTTTCAACACTGTTTTTTCTATATAGTTGACTTGTGTTTATATATATTAATGTGATTGGTTGTGTGTGTTTACATGTTATAAATGCAATGCCTTCCCAGTTTTTGGAAATACGCCTTTAGTGCTAGTTGCCAGCCCCTAGCATATGGAAGGCGGGCTTGGGGTAGTCAAGGAACGGGCCCCAGGGAATGGGTCGTGACATATTTGTATAAAATAATTCAGATACAACTTAGAACATTAGACTCTAATGTTTTTAACAACAATATTGTTAAGTGTAGTCAGTGTGGTTATCAGTTTTAGGAATCCAGTTTTGGTGCGGTGGCTGACGTATCCATACACCGGGACCCTTACATCTGATTTCTGACTCAGTGCATAAAAACACTAATTGCGTGTGTGTTTTGAAAATTTTTCTTCTGTTTTCTTGAGTTAGCTTACCAGGTATAACTAAATGATTTTGGAGTACATGTTCCTTATCAGGATGCCACCACATAGACAACAATATAGGTTTCCTAGGAGTGTACATGATGGCAGCCCACCATGTGACGAGGATCCGTTGTAGGTCCCTCATGATATATTATAACCTCTGAGTGGTGTACTAGCAGCACCATTAACAATTGGAAGCAGTTACCACCAGCTGTAATGGCAGATGGTGCACACCGACTTAGCCTTTTGCATGAGGTCTAGTAGCACAGGCCTTCTAGGATTCATGGTGAGACAGATTCGCTAGAATTTAAGGGCTGGATGGAGACGATTAATAGATTTTTCTTCCTAGTTGAGAAAACAGTAGAGGAGATGGTGAGCTTAGCTACTAGTCTTTTTTAGGGAGAGCCCATGAGGGTGGTTCTTATAGTGATGAGGCTTCGGTACGTGGACTGTTTCCAGAGATAGTACCTTCGTGTAGTGTGTCATCTATATCAATGCATGTTGATCAACAGTTACAACCAGAAGTACCGGTAGAGGACACATTTAGAGTTAGTGCCTTATGCAAGATTCAACATCAGATACCCCTCGGGTTCTGAGGTCATCCCGACTCACAGGTGGCTAAGGACTGGCTTGAGGAGGTGGTTGAGAGTTCTCTAGATATTCTACAGATTTGGTAGGATGACATGTCACTAGCTGAGTATTCATCAAGGCATAACGACCATTCTGGGTACTCTATTAATATGATACCATCAATGCTTTAGTTCTCAGAATTCCAAGCGATGTGTGTTTAAGGACATCCATGTGAACAACATTCCTCTATGAATTCCTAATTATGCTAAGGTTCTAGAGGGAACCTTTATGGTTGAATGTTATTTAGCTGAGCGGATTCATCTAGTGAATGTTAGAAGTGGGAAAGAAGGAAACTGGTGATATTATTAGAGACTTGGGCTTGGGAAAATGTTTTGGAAAGAGGATGTGATAGGGATAGATGAATCTCTAGGGAAGAATACATTGAAGTAGAGCTTGGAGAGAAGAATGAGGTGGTGTAAATTCCAACATTCCACAACCAAACCTCTTTTTGTGGGATCCACCAGGCTGGGGGAGCAGGAGGACATGGGAAGGGAGTAACTGCATGATTTCAAGGAGTGTGACCCAAGGGATCTCGAAATGATTTGAGGTACGATCTATGTCTACTACTAGCTGCCTCATATATAGAAAAAGGTACCAATCATTCATTCATTCCAAGAATCCTGGTGAATACCTAGAGTTTCGATTAATCCATTGACTTTAACTTCACGTCTAGAGATACCTTTAGGGGGGACTTGATAATCACACATACAACGTTGGTGTGATATGACCCTAGAGGTGATAGTTCTGGTTGGAACCTCGTGGTGGTACTGTCAAGGCCTTATGATGTTAGTTTGGTATGAACTAGAAATCCACAGTTCATTTTTAGATTGATTGTATTAGGCTAAATGGATTTAGTTTATCTACAACAATGAAATAAGGTTATCCATGGTCGGTGAAAAAAGAAACTCAGGCAGCACAAGATAAAATCATGCATATGAGTTTTGATTTTTCAATTTCAAATAGGAGTGGCGGAGAATGGGGACATAATATCAAAAGATATTTCCAAGAATACACCCATGAAGGGAGAGGGACGTTTGATTTGGATACGTTCTACTAGAGACTTGTACCCAACTTCTCCGGGGTAGAGACACATTTATCATCATTGACGAAGATGGGGGAACCCTTCATTTTTTTCAGAGAGATGCCAACAGAGTTTTCAGGAACTGAGGAAGAGGCCGACGAGTGAACCCATCTTGAGGCTACAGGAGGAGAGCATAAGGTACACAGTCTACTCAGATGTATTAGGGACCAGACTCGAATGTGTCCTGATGCAGGAGCGACCAGTGATTGAAAATGGTTCTTGGAAGCAGAGACAACATGATCCTAACTATGCTAACCATGACCGGGTGTTAGATGCAGTGGTCTTCGCCTTGAAGTACATTATAGGAGAACATTTTAAAATATACTATGATAAGAGGAGTATGAGGTATATCTTCTCTCAGAAGGACCTGAACCTGAGACAACGACATTGGATTGTGTTCCTCATGGATTATGACTTCATGATAAACAATACTCCTGGGAAGGGGAATGTTTTCGAAGATTAACTCAGCAGGAGATCCGGTATATAGATGCTAGGTGAAGGGAAGGAGCAGGTGGTCGCTTTGCAGATATCCTTTTTAGATTGAGATGGAGAAGCTTTTCTTCAGTCTCATACAATAACTCTCACACCTTTTCAGCGAGTTAGGGAGGCTCAACATAGTGACACTAACTTTGAGGCCCTACATGGTCATATATCCAGAGGGCAGGCAGCAGATCAATTTTCTGATGGTGGGGAACATGTCATCCTCTTCAGAGAACGTACCATGGTACCAGTGTCACATCTGGATGATGTATTAAGGGAGTTCCACACATCCCCTATACTAGTAAATACAATAGTGGTGAAGATGTATCCAGACCTCTGATAATAGAACTGGTGGCTAGGAATGGAGAAAGAAGTAGTAGAGTTTTTCTCTCAGTGCCTCACATGATAGAAATTAATGGCGGAGCATTAGGTAACAACATTCTTATTTCATCATTTATTGGTCCCTGAGTGGAAGTGGGATGGGATATCCATGGAATTCTGGACAATAATTCAATGTACATTCAGAGGTCATGACTCTATCTGGATGATCATCGACCGACTCACCAAGTCGGCCCACATCCCACCGATAAGACAGCATGATTCAGTATAGAGATTAGGACCCACTTTTTTCATGTGATTGTGTGGCTACATGGAGTTCCCTCGGCGATTGTCAATAATAGTGATGCATGTTTTACTTCCCATCTATTGAAGGGGTTATACGATACTTTCGATATGCAGCTTCGTTAGAGCACTGCCTTCAATCCTCTAACGGATCACCTGACTAAGTGGACCATTATGATTCTCGAGGACATGTTGTGTGCTTGTGTCCTTGACTTTGGTCGCATTTGGGAGGATCAATTCCCTTTGATGGATTTTTCGTATAACATCAGTTATCATTCGACCATTGGGATGGAACCTTTTGAGGCGTTGTATGGGAGACCTTTTATAACACCATTTTGCTGAACTGACCCAGAGGAGGCAACACTAGTGGGACCAGAGATGGTATGGGGTACCACAGAGTAGGTTCTGATCATGAAAAGTAGATGTAGACTTCCCAGAGCAGGCATAAGTCTTATGCTAACATGAGACATAGACCATTGGAGTTTGAGGATGGCAACCACGTCTTTTTATAGGTCACACCATGAAGTGGTTTGTGGAGGTTTGGCCGAGGTGACATGTTATCTCCGATGTTCATCAGAAACTTCTAGGTCCTCATCAGAGTTGGAGAGGTGTCTTACCAAAAATCTCTTCAACATTATTTGCACCACTTTCACGACGTCTTCCACATATCTTTACTGAGGAGATACATGCATGACCGTTATCATGTCATCGACCACATCGATCTTGACATCGATAAGGGGGTGATGTTTTCAGAGGTTCTAGTGGATATTGAGGATCGATAGGGGTCGGTTATTCAAGGGAGGTTGATACCTTTGGTGAGTGTTAGATAGAAACCCGAGAACCTCTAAGAGATCACATAGGATCGGGAGGCTCATATTCATGATCTGTAACCCCCACATTTTAACATAGTTTGAGTGGTGGATTACATGGACGCAAATCCCAAATGTGAAAGGAATGGAAAGACCCCGAGTTTTCATTTATTTTTTTAAATATATGGATATTTTAAGAGTCCACGAAAATTGAAGGCATGGGATTTTGTGGCCCGGTGTGCCCAGAATGAATTTCTAAAAAAAATTTCGATTACGTTTATTAAACATTTGAGTGAGATTTTCTAACATTTTTACTGGTGCTCAGAATTCAAAGCTGAGGGCATCGTTGAACTACCCGCACCGGTATTGACTTAAAATGACTTTCATCTCGACAATAGTGGATCGAGAGAAAAATTTATTTTTTGTGTTTTATGGTGGAATAATGATATAAATAAAAAAATTTACATTTTTATTTTTTTTGAAAACCATCAACATGGGTTATGGTGGTGGGTGCCACCCGATCCTAAACCTCCCATGTGGATGATTAGAGGTGGGGAACACCTAAACTAAACCCCATTTTGAATTTAGTGTAGTGGACCACCCAACCACTCTATATGGGGTAGAAACCTCTCAACTCCCCATTAATCCATTCCTCCCATTAATTGGAGCCAATTAATTATGCCAACTTGATTCAATTAATTGTGCCGACAATTAATTGTGCCAACCTTTTAATTGCATAAACATAAATTAACAAGGTGTCTATTTTCAGAATTTGGGTGGAATTGGTAAAGGAGATCCCTTTGGAGGATTATTTTCTCTAATGAATAATGTGCTCCCCAAAGAATAACTTTCATGCCGACAAGGAACATCTTCAACGACAATGAACCGACGATCGAGGAAACGCCGACATCACTGACGACCCTCTATCTCCAACGACTTCATCTCTTTCCTCGTGAGATTCGTCGAAAAATATTCTATGTAGGGGTTTAATTATATGTGATTATTGTTTCCCATGTTATTTCATTCTAAAAAAGAATGCGGATCAACTCTCTAACTAGTTAATACGCTGATGATTTTTTTAGCGATTTGGGAAATATCCATTGCAGGAGGTTTTAGTGATTGACATTCTTCAATCGTGTTTTGGTTGTGTCGCTTGCTACCACTCTAACGCATAGTGTGTGGGTGAAACAATCATGGAATGAACCCTCCTCGATTATTCATAAATGGTGTGTCTATTTTGATGGATGAATGAATTTTTGTGCCATGGCGATGAATGGATGCGGCGGCCCGCACATCGATGGATGTGATGAAGGAGCTAGCTCAGTGGCTCCTCACTGCCACGCAGCATCCGCGGCACCAAGGAACCTTGTCGCACCCGGCCTCTGTGGCCCTGTGTCTCCCCACTACCGTGCGGCCTCCGTGGCACCCCATAGCCCTCTGCAATGTCCTTCGGCTCCAAGCCACCATGTGGCCTTTGCGGCACCCCTTGGCCATCCGCGGCGCAACACGGCCTCGCCGCTCAACAGCCTCTGCGGCACCCCACGGCCTCGCCACCGTGTGGCCCTCCATTCCACCCCAGAGCCTTGCATCCCCGCGGCTTCCCTGGTACCCATGGCCGTGCGCCACCCTCGCGGACTCCGCAGCACCCGCGGCCTCCCTCCCCCCCCCCCTGCGGCCCCGCACCGTCTTCACGGACATCGCGTCCGCACGCCGCCCCCACGGCCTCCACGCCACCCAGAACGGGTTGGGCCTCCCAGTACGGTCAAGCTGGATAGAGCGGGCCAGGATGACCCCAATCGCGGTTAGGTCGGCCCATGACGGGATGGGCCGGGTCGGACCAGACCACAACCAACATCTAAATTTTCACTCTATTAGCCATAACTTTGGTCCCGAGCTTCCGTTTGGAGAAGCATTAATGGTGCTAGAAACTTTTAAGAGATATGGTTCATTTGAGTTTACCCCAAAATAGATTCGTAAAATTTTGGAGTATGGTTAGGTTAGATTGAGCATGAATCCAATCGGGCACTCGGGACTGAAAGGCTAATAACTAATGGACCGGGAATCTGATTGATGCATTGTCCATTGCTTTGAGTCCCCTATGGTGTGGCAGTCCTTTGTCATACTTCATCATGGGAATTCATGGAAGTTGTAGCATCGACATGTGGCTTTAGGATAGTACCCTCTCTGAGAAGAGAAAGCTTAATGCATGATCCCAGTAGTTGGATCTGACTGGAAGAATGAATACTGATCCTATGTGGGTGACCACCTAGAGTTCCGGGGTGGGTCAGCACCAAGCTATCTCATGTGGGTCATCACTGAGTGATCTTGTGTGGTTCAGCACCGAAAGATCATGTGTGGGTTAGCAGCAGAGCCTCTTGATAGAATAATATGATCTAACATTATGACTAATAATATGTAATTTTGTACTTAAGTTTTACCTGGTGTGATCTTAGTTTGTACCAGAGTGGTACTCTCCATTTTGGTAATACCATGGTGGTATTCTTATGTGTGGAATAGGTTAATGGTACTTACCATCGTGATACTCTTTCCTTTGTGGAGCATTTTAGCATTGGGATTTTGAGTGGGACCATGTGTTTCCTCATGATTGAGATGGGTATACATGATAACTTGGTTATATGTATGGGAATATACATAAGTAGTGTTTTCTATTGATTTCATGCCATGTGGATTATCCTTAGTGGATTTTGAGAGACCATGAGGCTCCCCTGGTACCTATTGAGTATCGTTATACTAACCCTTGTATGAGCTATGTTGGCACCATGTTGTGTTTGGTGAAGTTGGCGGACAACACTGATCAAGGATGAGGGTACCAGGACTAGACGGTGCCCAGAGATAGACCATAGGGCATGTAGGAATGTAGAGGAGATGAGAAGACATGGTGTTCTCAGGATTCAATCTATACATACCCTTCATTTAGGAATTCCGGAGGATGACATAGTATATGTCTTTCCTTTTCTTCAGTTGTATTGTATTTTAGTTATACATGTACCTTTACAGTTGGGCTTGTATCCCAGCTCCTTTTACTTTCAACACTCTTTTTTCTAAACAATTGACATGTGATCATATCTTGTTGTGTGCTATGTTGTTTATGTTTATAGGTTATAAAATCAATGCCTTCCCAGTTTTAGGAAATATGCCCTCGGTGTTAGTCTCCAGCCCCTATCCTATGGAAGGCGGGCATGGGGTAGTCACAGCACGAGCCCCAGGGAATGGGTTTTGACAATACTTGTATGATATATACATAGTATAATTCAATTATTCTTTACAAACCATTATAACAGATTTATGAGTAAATACTTCCTCAAAGAAAACCTTTTTAATGGTTATGGATTATATGCATAAACAATTCAATTTATGTAAGGTATTTTACTATTTCGGAATTGGGTACTTCGATTCATAAACTAATCTAGTGTATTCCTTTATTTATAATTGGTTCCTAGTGGAAGGAATATAAATCATTTCCTCACATGTAATCTATGCAGAGATTCCCGTCCTACTCTGGATAATCACAATGGAGATGGTGATGAAACTGGTGTTGATCAGGTTATACCCATAATTGGACAACTCACTCAATGTTATTAATAATCACCTTACCTGTATGGATCACCCTAGTACACAACACCAATGATCAATGCTAGACTGCTTCATGTGGCATCAAACACCAACAAACAATGGGTCTACAAATCCATTTGTATTTGAGTGGTGGATAAGTTCCATAGAGACAATATTTCATCCTATTGGGAGAAACGAGAGGGAAGAAGATTTCATTGTAGTTTATCACATTAAAGGACATGTAGATAAATGGTGTTCTTTAATTAAATACAAAAAGGAAAATTAAGAAGTATCAAATATGAAATGTATGGATTTTTAAATTCTATTCATTGTAAAATACATTCCTCGTGACGGTCGATAGGATATAGAAAGATAATTTCTGAGTGTAAGGAAAAAGGAGGATAAGAATGTCGGAATGTACGAGGCTAACATTACAATGTTAGAAAGGAAAACCACATATTATAAATGTAACCCAAGGAGTAAAATTGATCAATTCTTTGATGGGTTAAAACTATTTTACTATCGAGCATTAGTCTCACAATCCTTCTCATAGTAAGAATATATAGTCTCATGTGCAATCATGGCAGAAAAGTAATACTCCAAGTCATAAACCATTAACGAAAAGTAAGAGAAAAAGAGATAAACTGAACACTACAGAAATAGAAATTAGGGGAATAAGGGAAAAGTTAAATTTCCATATTGTAGTAAAGGTGGGAAGAAACACCATGGTTCTTGCCTGATGGAAATGATATTTTGTTATAAGTGTGCTAAAAAAGGCCACAAAGCTCATGGTTTCAAGGGAAAGATAGAGTATTTCAATGTGGAATGCTACAATTTTTGTTAAATTGGGAATTATGAAATTTAATGTCCTAATCCCCAATGAACCATACCTCAAAAAAGGCCAAGGGAGCAAGGCCAAGATTATTTGATCACTACTCTTACAGTTGAAGCTCTGAATGACATGTTGGCATGTAATGTAATGGTTTCCACAAATTTATCCAATGCTTTATTTGATTATGGATCATCTAGTTATTTCATATCATCCTAGTTTTCTATGAATATTAGATATTTTCAATATAATTTCCTAAGGGTGTTGTCAGTCAAAACTCTTAATGGAATTATCATTGCAACAATGTATTGGGTATCAGTTCACATTAGAGAATATAAATGTGAATTATTTGAAGATCCCATAGTCATAACCATTATTTAATTTTATATTACCATTTAGTATGGATTTTCTTTTAGACCATGATGTAAATATTTATTATAAAAAGAATGAGGTTTCAATTTTCTATGATGATAAGGAGTACCTTATCTTTAGAGAAGAAACATAACCACCTGATTTTTACTTAGATCCACCCCCAGTATCTCTACTATGTTAAATTATTGGGGAGTAATATACTTAAGTAAATGTGGTTGAGGAATGGAATGTTGAAATAGAGGATATACCTTTTGTGTAAGAATATGTTGATGTGTTTCCAGAGGACTTACATGTACATCCTATAGAATGAGAAATTGAGATTTCCATTGATTTAATTACGGGTTCAAGGACAATACCAAATACCCCTTATAGAATTTCCAATGTGGAATTAGTGGATGTAAAGAAAAAATAGAGTAATTGAGAAATCAAGGATTTATTTTCCATAGTTTTTTCTATGGGGAGCCTCTATTATTTTTTTTTAAGATGAAAGAAGGATCTATGAGGTTGTTCATTGACTATAGAGTGATAAATGCTAAATCAAAATAGAAAAATTTTCCCTTACCCCAAATTAATGATTTATTTGATAAACTTAATAGAGCTAAATATTTTTCAAAGATTGACCTTCGATCTGGATGTCAGTAGTTGTGCGTGAAAAAGGAAGAAATACCAAAGACAACATTTCAAACAAGGTATGGGAATTAAGAATTTACAGTAATGCCTTCTGGACTGAATAAATCACCATCTATCTTTATGGATCAAAGGAATAGTTTTTTCCAAGAATACGATGATGAATTCATAATGGTATTTATTGATTATATCATGGTATAATCCAAAAACTACAAATATCATGATAATCAATTGAGCACAATTACTATGACTCCTGGAAGAAATGAATTATATGGGAAGTTTAACAAGATTGAATTATAGATTTAGGAGATTTATTTTCTTTTACATATTGCCTCTAATGGTGGAATATCTATTGACCCTTCAATGAAAAAGGAAATCCGAGAATGGCCAACACTAACGAGGATAACTGAGGTACACAGTTTTATTGGTTTAGTAGGTCATTATCGGTGTTTCATGCAGAATTTTTCCCGATTGGATATCCTATTAACCAAGCTCACATGTAAACTGATTAAATTTGTTAGGAAAAACTGTGTGATAAATTTTTTAATGAAATGAAGAGAATATTTTTCAATGCTTTTATCTTTAATCTACCATCAGAGAATGATGGGTTTGTTATTTATATTGATGCATCAAAAAATGGACATGATTGTATCATTATGTTGAATGAGATAGTTATTTCCTATGCATCACGACAGCTAAAAATTAATGAAAAAAATATAATACTCGTGATATTGAGTTAGAAACTATAATAATTTATTTTATGATATGGAGAAACTATCTTTATGCGAATAAAGTGATATATAAACTGATCAAAAGAGTTTAAAGTATATTTTCTCATATAATGAACTCAAAATGAGGCAAAGGATATGGCTTGAACTACTCATAGATTTTAATTTCACTATACACTATAACACTGGGAAGGAAAATAAGGTAGAAAATGCATTTAGAAGAAAGGATCATGGTGTTCTTAAAAAGATTAGAATTGAAAGGGATCATTTGTACATGGATCTAGTCAGAATGGATATGGGAATAATGATGGAAGGTGACACATGGATATTTTTTCAAATGGTTTCCCAAAAATCGTTACTATAAAGGATAAAATTTTCTTATAGTAATGATGAGTAGTTTCAAAAGAAAATTAATGTTTTGAATGATGGGTTACTTATCGACATTGTATATGGAGATGGAATTTTGAAATTTGGAAAAAGACATTGTCTCCCTGAAATTTATAATCTAAAAATGGAATTGTTGGATAATGCTCAGAGCTCTAATTTCTCTATGCACCCTATAAGTACTATGATGTTAATTTATTTGAAGTAACATTTTTTGTGGGACAACATGAAGAGGGATATTGATGATCATGTGTCAAGATGTATGGTTTTTCAATAGGTGAAGGATGTAAGACAACATCCTAGAGTATTCATGAAACCTCTTCCATTACTTGAGTGGAAATGGGATGATAATCTAAGGGACATTGTCAATGGGGCTACCAAAAACTCCTATAAGTAATTATGTAATACTGGTCATCATTGATCGTCCTACCAAGTCAGCACATTTTCTTATTAGAAGAGAAAATTTGATAATTTAATGTTTAGAAATACTATATATTAATGATGTTATAAGACTTTGTGGAGTACCCCTACTGAATATTTATCATCGTAATCATTATTAACATTATGATTCTGGAAATGTCTTCAGAAGGCCTTTGATATTGTACTAAAATTGAGCACTGACTACCACCCTCAAAATAATGGACAATAAGAACAAACAAATCAAACCTTAGAAGACATGTTTAGATCATTTTCACTTGACTTTAATGTTATGTGGGATCAATATTTACTTATGTTATAATTTTCCTATTACAATAGCATCCTTTCAAATTTCAATAAGGAACCACATTAAGAATTATATGGAAAGAGCTGTCACACAAAAACTTCGTGTGATGGTGTTGGGGAAAGAAAACTCGTAGTCATAGAACTTTTTAAGGAAAGAATGAAAAATGTGATGATTATCCAAACCCACATCAAAGAAGCACAAAGAATGAAAAATATCTATGCTGATAACCAGTGGAAGGATTTGGAATTTAAAGTAGGATATCATGTTTTCATAATGGTATATCTATGGAAGGGTGATATATGATTTGGTAAGAAAGTTAAATCACATATCTGGTACATCAGAAATTTTGAAAATCTATAATCAATTAGAGTTGTATCTTACCATTTGGAAATGCCTCCAAATCACTCCAATGTTATTGATGTGTTCCATGTATCATTGTAGAGAAAATAAATGCCAAACCCAATGCATGTACTCAATTATAAAGAAATATAACTGGAACCTGGTCTATCAAACTATGAAGAGCTTGCCATGATTCTTGATACCAAAGAAGTAGTGTGGAGATACCAGATGACTTGTTTGGTAAAACTTCTATGGAGAAACCATAAGTTGGAAGAAGCAATGTGGGAACCCATAGAACATAAGATGATGAACCAACAGAAAATTTTTATGCAGAAATATTCTATTAATTTTGAGGAATAAATTATTTGGTGGAGGAAAGAATGTAACACCACAAACATCAATGGTACGCTCCTCTTGTTATAATGAGATACCATGTGTTATATGAAAAATTGAGTTCTAGCACACCACGACCTATCAATCTAACTATTTTGAATAGTAATACCCACGTTTTTAAATTTTATAAAATTTATTTTTCAAAATGGACATCACTTTTAGATTCAGAATATCAAAATTAGCTTAGGTTGATTTTTTGTTATTTTTCTGAGAACATTCAATTTTTATTAATATTTAAAAACACTACGCTTTTGTTTAAAAATCTAATTTTATATAAATAATAATAATTATTATCTAAATTTATTATAAATTCAAAATAGATACTTAAAACCTATATTTATCTAGTGTAATTTATTGGAGTCATTTATTAATAAAAATATATACATATATAGAATTTTATCCATGTTTTTAGCATTTTTAAACCACCTTCTAGGAACACTCGCAAATTTTTAGAAAACATAATTTTACCTCTTTTATGATTCGAATTTAAAAAATTAGAGAGAAATTGTTGATATCAGTATGGAAAATGTGGTTCTATAGGATGGAAATAGTTTTTGGTGAATAGTAACATTTGATTTTTATTTAGTACAAATAAAATTAAATAGGGTAATTGAAGGTAAAAATGATATTATAATTTCCCTAACACATGTAAAAATTATATTTTATAAGTTTTTCTCAACATAAAACGACCTTATAAATAAAATATGATTCTTTTTTATCCCCATGGATTTGATTATGACTTTTATTATTATTTTATTTAAAGAATAGTTAAAGTGTTAAATTCAATGTTTAATTACTAAAACATTTCTAATATAGGGTTATACATAAGAATAATTCGGCTATAAATTTTTATTAGAAAAATGAAAATGATTACTAGATAATTATATTTTATTTATACTTTTTAGACATTAAATAATTAAATTTACTTATGACAATGTGAAGATGCAGTAATTACCTTATTACTGAAAGATTAAAATTATCAATATTTTAAATATCCAAATAAATCTAAATTGATACTTTTGATGCATTAATATAATTTTATAGATTAATATTACATGTTTGGGTGGATTAAAGAGTTTTTTCATAGTGATACTATTTTTATGGCTTTCACATAAACCAAATACCACATGTTGCCAAAATTGACATAAATGAGTTTTTTTAAAAAAAATAAAATTTTATTAAATTATATAATAGTCCTAAAAATAAAAAGTTCACCAAAATGACTTATATAATAATAGATTTGTAATTATTTAAATACATTAGGTTCTCCTGGAATTTTATAGTATGTTTGTTAAACACGTTTCATAATATTACAAGAAGACATGGTAAAACATAATTTATTTAACTAAGAGTTAAATATAAATGATAAGGTTAATATAATAAAATAATTAGTATAAAACCAGTTGGATGAGAGTATTTCGACCCATACACACCATATACTCGTTCTAAATCCATTTTTATCCACTTGAAACCGAAAATTAGTTTTTAATAAAATAATTTTTCACACTTTCCCAAAAGTTACCCTCACCTCTCTTCTAAAAGGATACATCCCCTTCTCTCAAAATCACACCAGCTAAGACATTTTTCTTGGCCAAAACATTCTAAAATATCCTCCCAACTACCCTCAATTAAACCTTTATGACTTAAATGGATCATAATCCCTCCTATGGATCTCTTTTGATCAAATCAAAAGGAAGCACCTGAACAAGAGGTAATAATTTCATCAACTCATTCAATGTTCTTTTCTACTTCCAAGTCCTAATTATATATTGTTTCCATACCAAAATAAAAACTCCAGTACCTGATAAAACATATGATGTTATTATAAATATGGTACAACCATATTATTTACTATATTTATCACATGAATGAAAAATTATACATACGTGCGTACATACAACTTACCATCTCAATGTGGTGGTGTTGTTTGTTATTCAACAAGTCATTATTTGGATGGGTATAATAATGAATATAATTTTTGTAAATAAATAATATAATATGTAAAATATTCGGTATATATGATATACCATCCAATTAAACAATATTTTACCATAAATTGAATGATATTATCACTGATGCAAAAATACGGATTATCGACTCCATGAACACGACGAGATTCATTCTCCATCGTAACCTTTCACAAATAATTATAATTTTATGACTTAAAATAATGTTCAAGAGCAAAATATTTTTATGGATATGAATCAAATATAACCTATCCATAAAAAATTTGACTTACATTACAAAACATATAAAGGAAAATGAATCATTTAACACACGAAACAGTGGTACTACAGAAATATTATTAACAATGAAATGTTAGAAGATCATATATGATATCATATTTATTCATATGGTACATGTATAATTTAATGAAAATGATTTAACTATTATAAATTATGTTAAAATTACCTCCACAATGAAAAATTAGAAGGTAAGGGTTAATTTTACAATCTCTTTTTTTATCTGAGGTTCTTTATATGTAAGTATCTATCGGGACATCATTATCATCCACATCTGTGTTTCTAAAAAATGCAATTCAATTTTTTTTACTACATTGTAGAATATGGGTAAAAGTTATTTATACCCTTTTTTTACATTTTATATTTTTTTTTGGAAATGAAACATTTAGTCGTTTTCCAAACAAGGAACATTATTACATTTTTTAAAAATTATGGTAAGAATGCTTTTTAACTTATACAGCACGTGTAACTATTCTATATTGTTATAAAAAATTTGAATCATCCCTTATAAGTTTTAAAAAATATTTTGAAAATATATTTTTTCTTTTTTAATAACATAACATTTTAATGTTTTCAAAATATAATTAGATATTTCTCTCAAATAGTTTGGATTTCATCTATGTTGACTTCCGTTGATTTATTTTAAAATTTATTTAAAGATTATTTTTATGATAAAATATTAAATATTATATTGATGGTTTTTTATATGTTTGATTGTGGATGGTTTTTTTAAACAATTAAGGGTTTATGGTCAAAGTATTATCATTTTATATGCTAGTTTTAAAATAAATGTTGATGTTATGTTTCATCCATTGATATGGGGAATTCATTGGAATTAGTAAATGATAGGTAGAGCATGCTATATCTACTTGATGAGTCGGTAGGTGTCATGAGAAAAAATAATGTCTTCGAATAATGCCTCAACAAAATCATATTTTTTAGTCTTTGCATGAGGCCATGATTATGTGGATATGATTTCCAGCGCTATGCATTACATCATTATAAAATTAGCTATTGATATTACATGTGACTATTCGATTAGTATAATATCCATGTGAATAACTGTATGGAATTTTATAATTTATCATTCCCATATTATGATAAAGATTAAGTTTAAAATATTAGTTTTTCAGTATTATACGTTTCCTTAAATTCATATGTTTTCTTATGATAGTTTCTTCTATATTGTTATACTTTCAAAGCATCTAAGTTCATCACTTTCTAATGTTTTATATTTCCCCGGATGAGAAAAATATATTATAAATCACCTGCAATGATAGTCTATGATATATGAGTTTTTTAAAACGGGACACAATGTTATGGTTTTTCAATTTCATAATGTAATGTAAAACGTATGTAGGTATCTATTACGTCCAAGGATACTAAACTAATCAGTCTTTTGAGACTCTATCTATAGTGATCATGACAATGTTATGTAATAAAGCACTGACTCTGGGTAACTAGGGTCAGGGCGTTAGAGTATATACCATTGTTATTTATTGGACTACAAGTGTAATAAAATATTAAAATATATCTTTTTATCTTCTGGAGATAGTGTGTGTATATGAAAAAGAGTATATAATACACTACTAAAAATTTAATAAATTTAAATTTAATAGAAAAATCATAAAGATGATATAAATACATGGTTTTCTGAAATATGGATTTTTACTCTTTATTTGACTCTAAAGTGCAGATTCAGTTAGGTGTTGATGAAATGTCCAAGAAAATTATTTTTCTCATAATCATGTACATGGACTAGAGAAAATTATTTGATATGATGATGTAGTTTGGACTCTTAATAGTGTGCCTGTATAGGGGATCTATTTCTATTTGAAACCTAGTTTATCTCTATATATGATAATAATTTTTCATCTCTCATCTTTATATTGTTCAACTTTATCCACTAATTAATCTCAAAAATATGATAGTGTGTAATACCCTTTTATCATCAGTATAAAAGAGATTATGTGGATCAGTTGATTCCTCTTACTACACATTCTGAACAACACTTCAATGATTTCATTCAAGAATTTAAGAGAGAATATTTTAAAAAATATTAAATTCAATAAATATATCAATTAGAGTAATGTAATTCATATATATATGTTATGAAAATATTGATGGTGACATAGACTGGTGGCGATTCAATGTCTAATGTATTCTCACTCTGGAAGTTTTTTTTCTAGTGTTACGATACTGGTAGTGTCTTAAACATAGCCAAATTTACACTATGTTGATGGTGCCTCAACTATATGTGTCTGTTCGGTAGTGTCTGGTCTAACATTTTCTCATAATTTGTAAATTTTTCAGTCCCATGGTATGTCATCCTAGCTGTGTGAAATAATATGGTTTCTCATCTTCAATGTTGACTAATACATTGAAAATTTTGTCTCTGATCGCTGAAAAAATATTAATTAAAAAAATATTTATTTTCATTAATATCATTAGAATCATTATTTTATATAATTAAATCTTGTAGGTAAACATAAATCTTTATTTATTATACATGAGGTTAAAATGTGTATGATGGAATTTGATATTGAATATAAGGGATTTCTACCAGAAATTTATTTTCTAGGAGACACATGAAATATTCCCCACATGTATATTTTTTGTGGTGTATATAAACCCAACCAATATATATTATGATTATTATAATAAATTTTTTTAGTATTTACATATAAATTTATCAATCACTCCTTCATGGGGATCATGATTAAAAATTTTCCAATTGACAATAATATTTTGTCTCAAGTTTCACTCATTGAGACATATATTATGTTATGAGACCATATTCTTTTATGTGTTTTATATACATCCACTATTATATTTCATATAATGAAAAAATTTATTCTATTAGGTTTTTTCATGTTTTTATTTAATGTGATTTATGATTTAAATGTATCTAACACGGTAAGTGTATGTTGTTATAAACACATTATTTATCAGAATTGTTTTTGATTATTCATTTATGGATGAAATAGTTTGATCTATTTCTCAATAAAAACCTAAATTTTAACCCTATATAGTTATCTATACAGATTTAATATTTACCCTTTACATTTGACACTTTATTCACTGAATATTCGAAAATAATTTTTTTAATGAACACCAACCATATTTCACATATAATTAGAAAAAAATTATTATTATATATCTATGTAATCTAAAAAAATTCAATTTTTTTTTAAAATTCTAAAAATTACATATTAATGAAATATTTACTCAATTTTGAATTTTTTAAAAATAATCAAAAAAATTATCTCTAAGAAAATTGTTTTTTAAAAAAAAGACCCATCAATCATTTACTGAAAATTGTCATATAATATTAATTTTATCATGAACATTGTAAAAAATGTTTTTTGTTTTCCTGATTTCTAGATGATATGATGATGAACATAAATGTATTTATGTTTATTATTAATGAAAATGTTTTATATAATATTTGGGAAATTTTTGGACTTAAAATTAGTGGTTTCAATAGGAAATTTTTATTTTATTCATGAAATTTTTTAATTAGTTTTTTTAAAATATTTATAAATTTTCAAGGATATTTTGAAAGAATATAATGTCTACAATATATTATGAATTAAAAATTATAAAAAAATGTTTTTCCTAAAGATATAGTCCATATGATCATTGAAAAAACATTATATATATAGTGACATCCATTAATATTACATTATATTGTCATGGGAATTAATCAAATGATATTTCATTTATCATTCTCGGAATGGAATATTTTTATGATTAAATTTTGGTTTTGGAACCCATTAATTTACAATGGATTATCATATGATGAAATGAAGAAACTATTATGAAACTCATTTCATTTCCATTGGTTTTGTTATGATGAAATGTTTTTAAAAGCCATTCATTTTTACAGGTTATTATAAGATGAATTTTTTTATCCATTGCCACAAAAATCAATACATTATAATATAAGTGACACCTATATCACTCTCTAATACATTATGAGAAAAAGATATTCATTTGATCTCAAAGGGAACATTAAATGTTTTCCTAATCCTGTTAGAGGTTTTATGTGAGGTAATCTAAAGCCCGAATGTTTGTATACGAGGGGTTATACCACGACTAATGACAGAAATAATATTTTAAAACCAAGAATTAAATGTTATGAATTCTATTTTTGATAGCATTGATGTTTGATTTTTTATTCTTCGGTGTATTCAACAACTCCATCTTTTATGATTAATGTGTCTTATGTGATTTGATTCCATTATGATTCATTTCTTATAAAGTTTTGTTAGTTATGTAACATATAATTTTTATTATAAATAATATAATGGGATTGTTTTTAGAATGTTATTATCATGTTATGATACCATTACTTTTATCTTATATTGATATCTATCGATTTTATAATTATTGATAATATATGAAAACCATTTATTATGTATTATTTCCATAAAATATTAAAAATGGTAGTATATAGGGTATATATGTGATGATTACTAAATGGGAGTATCATTGAAGTATATATTTAAGATCATTCCTGAAATAATGTGATAGTGTATCTAGTTTCTAATGAATCTAACCATATATGGTCCAAAAACATATATTTTTTGAAATGTAATCAATATTCTTCTAAAAAGATGTAAAATATATGTATGAGATGTTTTGGACTCTATAATGTTGACATTATAACATATTTTCCTCCACAGTTTTCCATTTAGTAATATCATTAAATATTATAGGCATTTGCAACTAAAAATGAATATTCATATCTAGCAACATGGATCCTATGGCCTGTCTAACATAACTAGAACCGTCTCGACCAACAACCATCCCTTTTCATGTGTACATTCATCCATCAATATCCTCTCACCCATGATATTTAATGAAATAAAAACTGGATTAATCATCATAAATTTTCTGATATATTAATTACTGGTCATAAAAAATACAACACTTGAATCTATGGACAATTGGGTCTCCAAGCTATCTCAAACTAATCCACAAGCCCTGGGTGTTCATCAACATATATGTACAATGTTACAATGTTTGTATCATGAATTATTTAAAAATGTAATATATTTGTTATATTAAGAATAATTATATAATTTCATACATTTTAAATACATTTTAAATTTTTATATTCACATTTTTATTCAATAAAAAAATACAATATTCATATCAATCCAAAGTTTCTCAAAAATAATATTTTTACTATTTATCAAAAATTCATCATTATAAGTTAAATTATATAAATGTAAGATTATAGAAAAATATAAAAAAAATATATACCAAAATTGAAAAGTATAGGGGTGATAAAACCATGAACAATATGTAATTATCATAACAAATAAATTAGAAAATTCAAGGAAAATTGAATACTGAACACAATATTTTTTATTTTCAAATGAACAATTACGTAGTTGGAAAAACAAAATTATAGTTGAATTTTATCAATTATGTTAAAAATAATTATGTTTCTTATATATATATAATAAATATAAATATATTTTAATTGTTGTTAGAGAATATTTTACCATTTAGATGTCTGGGGTATGTGATTTCTCAAATCTAATTTCCGTGTTTGAGATATGGTCAATGATCGTCACCCTATAATTATTTTGATTCACATATATATTTTAAATGAATTTATCTTATGAATCATTTCTAGTAAAATAATTAAAATTTCAGATCAATGATTTTTTTCAAGTTAATGGCCTTTTGATTCGGTGGTTACAAAACTATTAATGTTTATTATTAAAATTTCAAGATTAAAATGATTTCATATCTCTTACCTACCTATTTTATATCCAAGTACATATTCATTATATTATTACAAATAATTTATTCTATATGAACCATGATACTCATAATATCGTTTCCAAATAAATTTTACGTTCATTATAATGTATTAAAAGGAATCATCATTTGTTTCTTATACAGGTTACATATGATATTATTTAAAATAGTTTGATATGAATGTTTTTTCATGTTTATTATTAAAATAATATTTCCATAAACCATAATAATTTAACATTAATAACATTAACTTCTACCATTAAATCATTTTTAAATTAAATTCCTATTACATTGTTTTTAATTTTTTCAGTCATGAATACTAAAATATATATATCTTCGTATTTTTTCACATATCATTACGACTATTTTTTTAATTTTTTTATATATTTCTAATAATTTTAGTTATTATTTCGATTCTGAATATATTATAAAAATTAAAATATTCGATCTTTATTCTATATATATTATATTATTATTATTTTTATCAATTTTTGTGAAACTCGTTTAATTATCATAGTTTAAATAAGCTGTTATGAAAATATGAGCATTTTAATGCTGTTAATGTTTATATATATATAGTATTCATTATAGGATCAGTAGTACTATAATAATATGTGAATCCAATTAATTAATTTAAGAAATATATATCATGACTTAATATAAAAGTGAATTGGGTGGGAAAATATTCATCTAAGAGACAATTTCTAATATGGTTTCAATGGAATGAGATGTTCTACCCATCCTCCAAATGAACCTATCATATTTAATATGATTTTATTGGTTATGTTCCTTTAAAAAAATAATTGCTTATGAATATGTATTTTCTGTTATTTTATTTCATATTTATATTAATATGTTATTATATCATAGTTCATGATTATTGAATTTGGAATTGTTTTTACACGCTTTTATGACTCATTTATTTTGATATGGCAAAGTATTACAGAAGTATTTATGATTTATTATCTATGAAATGTTGGTTAAATTATTGGTTTATTATAACTATGTAAATTTATTATAAAATCATATCCATATTATTATTTTAATATAACTTAGGTTATTTCATATATATATTCTCATTTTTAAATTAATGATCATCTGAGCACTCCCCATATTATGTTTCCATTTCCCTATAACATGATGAAAGTGATTGTGCTCGAAATATTTTGAATGGTACCGTATGTGAAATGTATTTATCAAAATTATTGAATATCCACTATATATTATATTTATGATAAATATAATCATTAAGGAAACAAAAAATTTATTTTCATGGATGTTATTTTTAGTGCGATTTCTTAAATATTAATAAAAAATAAAAAATATATTCTTTTATGATATACTCAAGAAAAGTCACATTGAAAAAAATACTAGTATATAGAGTAACTCATTCCCTTTATACATATTATTAATTGATTCTTAACATAAATAAACATTAATTACAACTCACATATGATGAGGAATAGTGTTTTTGATGACTAGGATCATAATAAATCAAATAAAAAAACTAGAATCCTTATGTTTTTCCAATTCTAAAGAGAGGTCCTAAATATTTTTGTTGTACTAAAACTTTACAACCTACCCATGGGAATACATATAAGAAATAATTGGTATAGAAAGACTAGTAAGAAAATACACTTTATGAAGAATCAAATTATGTATCTAAATGATATAAGTTGATATCATAAAAAATTAGGGTAATTAATAATCAAATGGAATCATAAAATAAATAGAATGCTTTTATATGATCATAAACTCATATGAAATATGGAAGCTACATATTATATGACAATATCATCAGTTAACTATAATATTATATATAATATTACATGGTGGATAGAGTCCCAAAATAGATTGGGATTACTCCATAATCTCATATATAATGTCACGTGAGACTAAATCATTACATAATACATCCAACACAGTTTAGATAGACCCATTGTATTAGAAATACAAGGCTCATCCAAAATCCTTTGGGTTCTCTAATTATAGAATTATCATGATTTATCTGTTCACTAAAATGATGTCAATCATAATTTATAAACATAATAATTACACATGGGCATAAATGTGTTTCATAATCTTTTTTTATATCACAATTAATGAAAATTTCATAATGATGTCATTTGAGATATGAACATAACTCAAGTATTTCCATATAAAACTAAGGTAGATTGAAAATGTAATATATATTAGAGGATTATTATATAACATTTAGAATCATTATATTACATTATAGGTAGTTTTCATTTACAAATAAAAAATTATTTAAATGTTCAAGAAAAATTATTTTTTTAGGAAAATAAACATTTAATATTGAAAATAAATGATAAATATATTATAAAAATATCATTTAAATTAGTCTTCTAATATTTTGATGGGTGATTTAGCAAAATGAGTTTAATGACAATATAACAGTTCTATTCACTCCAAGTACATTAAAAAATTATTTCATTCAAATTTTTGTATGAAAATTCAAAAATAAATTATTTTGAAAACCACAAGAATATCCATTTTTTAATAGAAATTAAATAAAAAAATATGGTTAAACTAATGTTAGAAAATAATTTCAAACATTTTTTGAAACCAATTTTAAATAAATGGATTTGGATGAAAAACTATATTCAACATTATTGATGAATGATGTTGGAATTTATTAATAACATTTTATCAATAATTTTAATACCAAAGTGATGAAAATGGTTAAAATACATTAAAATATAAAAAATAAACTATGGATATTAAATGTTCATGATTTTATTGTTCAATAATCAAATAATTTTCAAAAATGGAAATACAATAATAATAAATCCCATTAAAAATTTGACAGAAACATCAACCCATAAAACTTTGGTATCATTTAAATCATAACTCCCATGAATTATATAAATTAACAATGACATAAAATATCATGAATGATATATGATTCATGATAATAAGTCTAATGGGTTATTATATATACCATTCAAAAACATTATTCATAAAATAACTTGTCTCTCTATGAGGGATATTTTGAGATGAAAGCTCTTACCACAAGCCCAAATCATCCCATGTGTTTTTTAAAATATATAATAATAAAATTATGTTAATTTTTTATTTTATTAATAAAAATTTCCATGTTAATAATACATTTTATTTTGTTTCTTATAATATCATATACAATAACAATACTAATAAATTTCATATCGGAAATATTATCGATATAATACTCATATGTTCATAATCAACTTGGTAATTTTTTTATGGACAGATAGATTATTTTATAATAATATATAGAATTTTAAAAATGTATTTATTTCTATTTTACACATATATTAAACTTATAAATGTGTTGATTAAACACGGTTATGAAAAATGAACAATGATATAATCATGAACATAATTAGTTATACGTGTGCAGAAGTAATGTTTCCATTTTTAAAAGATCATAACGGTAATATGGTGTATGTTATTTAACTATTAAATCCATAAAATTATATAATAAATATAATATTATTTATGAAAATATATTTTAATATATCATATATGTCATACAATAATAATAACCGATCATATCATGTTGTAAGGCAGTAGTCTGTCATGTATATAAACAATATTATAATTTATTTAATGTATGGTATGATAAGAAATTATATGATATATTCCTCTTCCAGAATGGTCACTATATTATTGGTATTATATATTAACACTAAACATTTCCTTATTTTCATCCATTAATATATATAGAATAATTACTAGCAACGCTTCATGAGGTTGTAAGCTGTTGTACAAATGACCGACATTATCGTATTATATATAAAGTGTACTAAAATAAGTTATATCTGATATTATAACTATAAATGAATATTTATATTAGAAAAATATTATATAAAAATTAAACACATAATTATATCATTATTTTTGAAGTGATTGTGGAAATTGATTTAGGTTGGTTCATGAGGCTGTAGTCCACCATTCATAGGATATATGGTTTCATTTCCAATTTGAGAGAGGAGGATAATATTGTGGAAAATAAACTTATTATAAAAACTTATTAGTATATGGATGATAAATTTTTTATTATATCAAAATAATTTAATATGATTTTAAATTAGTGAAATAAGAAATAATATAAAATTGTCAGTTAATGACGTTACCTTTTTTTGAGATAACATCATTTGGTTTTGCCCAAAATCCATCATATTATGGATTACTGATCAATATAAGGCATATCATATAAGGGTAGGATTGAATGGAAGTTATTTTGGTCGTTAATATATGATACATTAAGTTTTTGTGTCTTTAAAATGTGTAGTGAGTGTGGCCTTTTGTAGGTGGAAGAGGGGAAACATTTCGAATTTTTTAAAATGAATAATTCGACAAATTTTTTATCAACATATCTATCTCAAAAATGTATAGATTTAGAGTTTTATAACACAAAAGAACAAAATATGATAATAAAATATGAAAACCAAATTTTATTAAGACATTTTTAATAATTATTAATTTAGTTAAACATTATCTAATCCATTTTTTCCATAACCACAATAGATTTTTTCTATTTTCACAATTTATTATGGTAAGAAATTATAGAAACAAAATTTGACCAAAAAATTAGCCTAATTATATTTATTTAATCAATTTTATGAAATATAACTCTCATTAGTGATAGAATATAATTTAAAATTAAAACACCTACATTTTTTTAAAAAAAAATTCCCTAATAAAATCATGTAAACGATTCAATAGTTTTAAATAATATTTAAATATGGAATTGAATAAAAAATAATAAAATGGATTATTTATTATTTTTTTGAACAAATTTTACCTTTTTAAAGTATATTAAAATTAAATGGTTCATCTAAATTATTTAAAAGAAAACTTAGTTTTTAATAAAAGTCTTTATTTTTTCATTATTCCTAAAAAAATTTAAATTATTGGAAAATTTCAAAAAAACTCAACATAATAAAATTTTTATATTGTTTTTTAATATTAATATCATTTTCTGAAATAAATTTCTATATTTGGTATTCATAATATTATATTATTTTTTTATAAATTTTTTTACAAATCAGTAGTTTTTAGATATCATAATTTTATTGAATTGGTTGACTTATATTAAAATTTAGTGATTAGTTTATTACAATTTAAAAATAAATTTATATTGAGAATGATATTTATTCTCAATTAATGATGTATTTAATACAGTTCACTCCACCCAATTTATTAGATATTTTATAATTGTATTATAAAAATAATAATATTTCAAGGTTCATTTAAGAATATTGTTTCATTTCTTATATGTTATCGAACAGAATTTTTCCAAAAAATCATGGGGTGTTATATTCAACCCCATTAAATAAACAGAATCAACTAAATTTGATCATTTTATTAGAAATTAGTGGTTTAACAAATGAAAGTTTCTTTCTGAAAAAACCTACACCATAAAAACACAACTAGAAGTATATATATTTGCGACGACCTATTTACGATAGGATCCCGTCCCCAATAGGATTTAGTGATGGGGGCCCGTCACAAATAGCCCGTTGCGAAAAACAGCGTTTCAAATACAGTTATTTGTGATGGGCCCATCACAAAACATTATTTTTACGACTGGATTTTTCTCGGTCGCAAATAAGCCTTAGATTATATACATTATATATCAATCATCCATTTGATACAGGCCTGTTTCAAATACTATTTGCGATGGGAAATTTTCATGGCACAAATAACTGTCTAATTATATACATTATATATATAAAATCATTTTGCAACGGGTCCATCACAAATACTATTTGTGATGGACACGACGTCCAATCACAAATATTATTTAATAAAAGTTATATTTTGATTATTTGCGAAGGGATCCCATCACAAAAGATCCCATCGCAAATACTAATCATGATTAAAAAAATTATAAAATTATGATTACAGAAAATATTATATTATTATTATTAAACTAATAAAAAATTAAAAAATTATTATATTTCTCAATATTTTAAAAAAATATTACAAATTCAAAAAAAAATTATTATTAGTAAAATAATAAAATATTAAAAAATATATTACTAATAATAAATAATAAAATAAGAAAAATAATAAAAATTAAATTATGCAATATTTTCACTAATATAAACTACAGAAACTATAAATAGTTCATATTACGACAAATCTTGAATTCAAATGTTTTTAACATAACAAGCAAAACACTAGGGGGTCGTCTGCTGGAGGAGGTGGAGGAGGTGGAGGAGGTGGAGGAGGTTTTGGTGGAAACTGCATCCCTAAACAATGAGTTAGACGGCGCATGTATTCCATCTGAACGTGATGTTGCTACTACGGTTGTTGCCCCCATCGACACATCTCCTCATTGTGTTGCTGCTACTACTGCCACCGACACATCTCTTCATGATGCTTCTTCCAACTTTCTATAAGCTCAGCTTGAGTTCACAGTTGATCCTGATACTGTGCGGTAAAAGATGATACCTCACCAGGTTCCCCTCTCAAGCTAGATGCTGACACCACAACAGTACCGTAATATGTAACAATAGTCAAATGAGAGCTCATAACAACTACTTGTCTCTTCTCAAACCCAAACTAAGTCGCCTGCATCTATGTAGCCTCATCTAAATGGTGGGTACTGATCTCTTCCGACGTCTAGTCCTGACTCTCAACCTGTGTCTGAGAGGTCGTAACCTTATATGAATCCTTCAATTTCAAATTGAAATTAAAATGGTGAAAATATTATATGCAGTTAATAAAAAACAAAAAAATAATACTAACCACAATGTAATGTTGACGATCACCTCTAATATTTCCAGTGGCCAGATCACTGTACATCCTATGATAAACATGGAACATCATAATATCTTCATTCTTGAATTCCTATAGAAATATAAAATAAACTGTTTATATTTAATGTTATTTAATATATTTAAAAAATTTAATTACCAGATTGTCTCTATACATACTAAATGTACGTTTACCAGCTTGATGTGTCACCTCCTGTCTAACCAGTTTTTGTTGTCTTATTGAAGATATTCTCTGAAATCCACCACCCCACTAGTGTAAACAAAATCCATCCCAAACGTGAGATGAAATGTACTCTGATCGTTGGGCTCTATGTAACTTATCAAATTTTATCACTCCTGCTTTCTTAATGGTTGTTCTTCTCAAATTGTGAAAACATTAACAAAAACTTTCATGCATAGACTCCTTCCATGACACGTGGATAGCATCATTCATGCTATCACCGATGGGATACCATAAACCCTACAAATAATTTATAATATAATGTTATTAGTAAAATAAATTTCAAAATAATTATTATTTATTTACATACCAGCCAATGATTGATCATGTCACGCCACACATCAAAGAGAATCTGTTCCCATGTGATCCATGGCTGAGAAAAATAATTTTGAATGATAACACTCCCTTGTCCAATAGCTACATATGTAGAACTGTGAAAATTGAATAAATGATAAAAAAATTAGTATATATATAAATAAATAAATGAAAGATAACTAAAATATACCGGTTATCCTACCTCCATGTGTGTGGATCGAAGCCATGACATGGACGCCACTCAAGAATAGGGCCAGGAATCATCAGTCATGAAAGAACACACCACCTTTGTATACCCCCTAAACTGCTATTAATCAGAGGGTCAGATGATCCAAAATCCCCCTAATCCAAAGGTTAATCATCCTCCTGCAACTCGAAAAATATATCGGGATCCATCTAAAACACAAAATGATTGTTATTACCATATAGATAGTTGAAAATGAATATTAAATATAGATATATAATAGTTATGATTATAACCAGCATTTAAAAGTTTCAATGTCCATCTTCATCCTCATCTTTGTAGTTGTCCATGTTAATGTCTTTATCTTCCTCCTTAGCATCAACAATAGCCATATGAGTTTCAGTTTCTCCATCTCTTATATTTTCAAATTCATTTGTGACAACATTAGAATCTTCATCATCATCGATCGTTAATTGTGGGGTGTCATCATTGATATTCACATCAGTTTGTCAAAAAGATGTATTTTGATCAGTCTCTTGAAAAATTTCAATTTCTTCCACTTTAGCTGAACAATATTTAGTTTGAGTAAACTGATATACCCGAGATTTCATTTTTATTATGCTCCACCAATCACTGAAGTCTCTTATAGTAGCAATATACCTTCCATAATAAATTTGATATGCCTATTAAACATGTAAGAATAGTTCATTTACTACAAGAATAATTTTATATTTAATATATACGATTCCATTAGTCAGATGAAAATTCAATCCTCTCTTAGTATCCAACTACTAACATTTAAATATCATTATATAATTCTGTCCTATATAACACATCTCGATAATTTCATTCAGAATTCCATAAAAGACAACATTAGTTTCTCTGTGATGCGATCCACTCAAGAAAACATCACTATTCATTGTAGTTTTTTGATTCCCCATATGCATGTGTATGAAATCGAAAACCACTCACCACATATTCATTATAAGATTTTACCCTTTTGGATGGTGTGTTACTCAATATACACACTTTATTATCAATTTTATCATCATGTTGAGACACTTGAAAATTTGTAAAAAAAATTATCTACCTGATAACTAATAAACAGAATTGATATTAAACCATCAATAATTTATGTTACAAGTTTTTGAAACCATTGAGAATGTTTTTTTTCTACGTTCTTCAAGTGCATCTACTATAATTTGTGGAAGTTGTTTCTTGATATTATTATCATATAACCATAAAATAAAATAAGTTTACAGACTACAACATAAATTAAATAATAAGTCACAAAATCACTCATAGCACAGTTGATGTCATTTCTTAACAATTGAGAAGTACATATGTATGATATCTGTGATGTTAATAATCTGAAATCCACTCTTCATGAACTCCACCGAAACCAAGATTCGGTTGATTAAAAACTGATAATTGATTGTCCATTTCCTCATTAACATTCCCCTTGTTTCATCCCATGTGATTGTGTTTTGAGGGTTATTGAGAATCAAAATAACGAGAGAAGAAAAAAGATATTTTCTCTTGAAAATATGCTTCAGCAGTTGAGCCTTCAACTGATGATTTGTTATATACTATCTTCATTAATTTCTACATGAATATATTGAATGGGTCCATCCACCGAAACATTACGGGACCTCCACATTTAGATTCATGTGGTAAAAGTAATATAAATGATCTATTGAGTCAAAGAAAGCCGGCGGAATGGTTTTTTCTAGTTTACATATATTTACAGTAATATCTTTTTCCAGTTTTCAAAGGGCATCGTAGTCTCTTCTCTCTGAACAAATGTCTCGAATAAAATATGATATGTTTTTTATTGAATCCCAAATCATAGAATTCAACAAACCTCTAAATCCAATCGACATAATTATTTCCATTATAAGATGAAAATCATTGCTTTTTAATCTGGTAATATAACTATTCATAAAACATCTTCCCAAATTGGAATCACAACCATCTTTATGTCTCAAATCTACAATCCACTGAAAAAATAATAAGTGCTTCTCATTGGATAGTGTATAAGATGATTTTGGCTTATTAACCTATGTGATCTGACATTTTCAAATAGTTCATGTTCTGGTTCCAATATATTTTGGGAAAGATGTAATTGTGCCTTTATAGAATCTTTGGTCTTACCTGGTGTATCAAAAACTATATGAAATAAATTATCAAAATAGTTTTTCTCAATATACATGAAATCCAACATGTGGCTGAACAAAAAATTAGTCCAATATGGAAGATCCCAAAAAATTCTTCATTCTATCCAATTATGTTCTTTCCCAAGGCCATCAATTTCTTGTTAGTTTACTGTTGTACCAAATTTGATGGGAGGTAATGAAAATACAACTAATTTTAACTATGTACCTGAGATCATATTTGTAGGTTCATCCCATTCAATTGTACCTTTTTTATAATAAGATTTGTTCTTTCGAAAATGATGATTGGTTAGAAGAAAACATGCAGTGATAGTATTAATAGCATGGTTTTTTTCATTGACAAGCAAAAAGGCTTTGTTGTCTTCCATATAGTAAAGACATGATTTCAGACCATGTGTAGTCCAGCTAGATAACATGCCATATGTTGCAATGTCACTAATTGTCCACATCAATGAAGATGTTAATATGACATTTTATTTTTCAGCAACATCATATGTACTAACACCATCTCTGTACAATGCATTTAACTCAACAATCAATGGATTCAAATAAACATCAATATTATTTTTCAGATGTCCTGGTATTAATAGAGTTAAAAAGATATAGTTCTCCTTCATCAACATCCATGGAGGTAAATTGTACAGAGTTATAAAGATTGGCCAACATAAATACTGACTACCATAAAAACCAAATGGACAGAAACCATTAGTAGAAAGACCCAACCGCACGTTTCCCCCTTCTAATGAAAAAGAAAGATCCAAACGGTCAAAATAATTCCATGAATCACTATTTTATGGATGATTCAAGATTTTATCAGTTTAAATCATGGTTTTGTGACATGGAATCCTTGATTCTTTTTTCTGAGACATAAATAAATGATATAACCTAGGTGTTAGGGGGAAATATCTCAACTGTTTTACTGGAATCGATCCAGACTTCCCTGTTTTAGCTTCTTTATACCTCGATTGTCTACATGTGGGACAACAATCTAATGACTCATTTTCACCAGAATATAAGATGATTTAATTTGGACATGCATTAATCATCAGATAACTACAACCCAAATTATGGACCAGCCTCTTCCTCTCATATTAATTTGCAGGTAACACATTTCCCTCAGGTAATAGTGTTTTAACCAATGAAAATATGTCATAAAAAAGTTGTTTGACATTGCATTATCTGATTTAATAGCCTTAAATTTTTCAACCACTTATAATTTTCTTATCTTACATCTTATATATAATGCATCATTAGCAGACCTCAACAACTCATAAAATTCAGATAGTGCCAACTCAAGAGTTAAAACAATATCATCTTGAGTTTCATTTTATTGAACAGATGGAGTTGTAACATCTTTTACTAAATTTTGAAAATGTGATGGATCTAGAATCAAGTTATTAGTATCTTCTTTGGAACTTCATTCACCTTGTTGATAACAAAAAACATAATCTCGTAGAAAAAAACCTTAAGTGATGTCCTCCAACTCTGTCAAATGTGTCAAACATTCTCAAAGAACATTTTATTACAAATATACTTAATTGCACCTTCTGAAAAATATTCTAGTTTTGATGGTGAAAATGTTAATAAATATTCAACACCCTTAATATATAAATGATTTAAACTAGAACTATTTGGATTTATGTGCTGATTTATCCAAGCGCGATCATCTTATAATGACTGATGTTGATTTCCTTGTTCCATATTATTGTACAAAATATAAATCATCACAGTTTTTGAATAATTTGAAAATATAAAAACAATATCTGAAAAAAGAAGATATATAATTAAAACTAATTCTTAATAATTACCACTAAATTTTGACAACACAATTTCCATTAGATTGACGGCTACTCTTTTGTCTGACAGCTCATTTACTTGTATCTTTTACAGATTGAAATCACAATGAATAATCTACTCAGAGGTATTCTTATTCATTCTTGTGCATATGAGAATATATAATCATACCACCGAGAAGATTCTTCATTGTGATTTCAGTGTGAGAAAGATTCATGTAAATGATTCGTCGGACAAAAGAACCCCCTTTTCGTCGATGAATCATCATCTTGCAACTATCACTTCCTGAACACATTATGAAAAATGTGGTCTTACAAATGAATATTAAAACATTAGCATATGAGATTGTATATACATACATAGAAGCAAAATTCTCATAATGTTTTGAGTATGTGAATGTTGAAATTAGAAGAGGCATCGAGCAAAAGGAGAGCTATCAATCCATTGGAAATTATGCCATGTTATTACAAGTTATTAGAGTTTATTTCTATTTATCCCAATTTCTTCCAATTTATTACTATTTATTTCTAATTTATCTTATTTATTACGAATTATTTCTATTTATTGGAAATTATTCCTATTTATCAGTAATTATTAATATTTATTTTTAATTATTACTATTTATTCGTAATTATAAATATTTAATTCTAATTTTAAATATTTATTACTAATTTCTTGTAATTATTATTAATTATTACTAATTATTACTAATCATTACTAATTATTATAATTTATTCGTAATTATTTCTAATTATTCTTATTTATTACTAATTATTCATAATTATTCCAATTTATTAGTATTTATTATTATTTATTCCTATTTATTAATAATTATTTATATTTACTACTATTTATTTCTAAATATTTATGTTTATTGATAATTATAAATATTTATTCCCAATTATTCCAAATTATTCAGAATTATTCAGAATTATTCTAAATTATTCTTAATTATTTCTAATTATTCATAATTATTCTTCATTATTCTTAATTATTCCTAAATATTCTTAATTATTCTTAATTATTCAGAATTATTTATATTTATTCCTATTTATTCCTATTAATAAATAATTATTCTAATTTATTACTATTTAATTCTAATTCTTCCTATTTATTTCTAATTATTATTATTTATTTCTAATTATTTTTATTTATTGGTAACTATTCCAATTTATTTCCAATTATTCCTATTTATTACTAATTATTCCAATTTATTAATATTTATTTCTAATTATTCCTAATTATAACTAATTATTCTTAATTAGTCATATTTATTTTTATTTATTACTAATTATTACTATTTATTAGTATTTCTTATTATTTATTCTAATTTGTTATTATTTATTCATATATATTTTTAATTTTTTCTAATTGTTACTATTTTTTGCTAATTATAAATATTTATGCCTAATTATTTGTAATTATTATTAATTATTATTAATTATTCCTAGATATTCTTAATTATTACTATTTATTTCTATTTATTAGTAATAATTTCTATTTATGACTAATTATTACTATTTATTACTATTTTTTCTATTTGTTGCTATTTATTTCTAATTATTCCTATTTATTGTTTGTTATTCTTATTTATTTCTAAGTATTCCTTATTATTGCTAATTATTCCCATTTATTATTATTTATTCCTATTTATTAGTACCTATTTCTATTTATTACAAATTATTCCTATTTTTTGCTAATTATTCCTATTTATTAGTGTTTATTCATATATATTACTTATTATTCTTATTTTTTGGTATTTATTAATATTTATTCCGGTTTATTAATAATTATTCCTATTTAGTTGTAGTTATTCTTATTTATTAGTAATTTTTCCTATTTATTTGCAAATATTCCTATTTATTACTAACTATTCATATTTATTAGTAATTATTCTTTTTTATTACTAATTATTCATATTTTTTACTAATTATTCCAATTTATTCCAATTTATTCTTATTTATTACTATTTATTCCAATTTATTACTATTTATTCATATTATATACTATTTATTAATAATTATATCTATTTATGACTAATTATTCCTATTTATTCATAATTATCCTAATTTATTTCTAATTAAACCTAATTATTCATATTAATTAATATTTATTTCTATTTATAACAAATTATTCCTATTTATTACTAATTATTCTTATTTATTACTATTTATTCTTATTTATTACTATAAATTCCTAATTATTACTATTTATTTCTAATTATTAAAAATTATTCTATTTTTTGCTAATTATACCTATTAATTTATAATTATTCTTACTTTAAGCTAATTATATATATTTGTTCCTAATTATTTCTATTTATTCCTAATAATTACTAATTATTCATATTTATTAAGAATTATAAATATTTATTCCTAATTATATCTAATCATTTCTAATTATTCTTATTAATTACTAATTATTCAAACTTATTACTAATTATTCACATTTATTAATAAATATTCCTATTTATAAAAAATTAGTACAAATACTTTTAATTTATTATTTCAAATAACTATAATTAACAAAACAGTTTAAATCTAATTAAATTAAAATTAATCAAAAATAATTAAAATTAACATTAAAAATAAAATAAATATTAAATTAAATAATATATAAATACCATTAAACTTGATCTTCTATTAATGTAAATGGCTTCAAAACATTTTCGTCAAAAAAAAACTCAAAACAAATTCTCACCCTGAAAAATAGGGTTGAGAGAGAGAGAGAAAGTGAGAATTGAGTGGAGGATTTGAAAAAACGAATAGGGGGTATATATAGGTTTGATTAGTTGCGATAGGACCTTTTGCGATGGGACTACCATCGCAATAGATACATTTTGTGATGGGACCCATTGCAAATACATTTGCTGATATTAAATGTTGTCCGTGGATAAAAGGGTTTTTGCGACAGGCCCCGTTCCAAAAGGTATCTGCCACCACACATTTTGCGATGGGGCATCATCCCGTCGGAAAAACCCATTTATCTTCGCTGGGTATTTGCGAAGGGACACATAAAAAATAACATCCGAGCGACGAACCATTTGCGACGGGGAAATTTCCCTATCACAAATATCCTTCTCATCTAAAAAAACCATTTACCACCTCCGGGTATTTGCGACAGGACCTGTCGCAAATACCTCCGGGCGATAGAACTATTTGCGACAGGAATATTCCACCCGTCGCAAACAAGATTCCCGTGGTTTGGAGCACAATTTGATCCAAATCGCCCATTAGTTTTTGTAATGGGCCACCAGAACCCATAGAAAATTACAAGGTATTTGGGAAGGGATGACTCTCCAGTCGCAAATAATCTCTGGACTGGACTATTTGCGATGTGATAATATCATGTCACAAATATCTCGTCGCAAAAGGTTGTTTTCCCCGTAGTGAAAGTGTTATTAAAAGACTCCCATAAAAATTGGGAAAGGGAATCACAACTACCATAACATAACTTAGAATCCACATAGGAGAACATGGTAGGGAGCTTAAAATTGTTATTGAGGATAAATTTAAATAACTATGGATATTTATGTAGGCCATTGATCATAATAAGATGAATAATCATTAGAATTTCTGTATCCAAAATCCATAAATATGTGATGAAATAAAATACCATAGTTTCATGATATATGAACATAAAAAATATAACATTTTAGATGTAAAAACATTAAATAAAAATAAAATGATTAGACCATGTTCTCTAATATAATACATTAATATATATTTCTAAAATAGAAACTCTCATAGTAAAACATTGTCTATTTCAGAAGTACCTATCCATAAACCCATTCAACATACATCTCCAACAATATAGTATAATTATTCTTAAATAATCTCTTATCCTAAAATAAAATTTTATATGTAATTCAACCAAATTAAACATGTCTCAAAAATATCATTTTTCATCTTAATAAAATATTTTCAGAGGAGAATATATATACATATAATAGTTTATATAAAAAAATATCATATTAACTGGTGTATCACATTGTCTTATGGTAGGCATTAACCTCATAACACAGTAGATTTTTTGGGTATATGATTAATGGCCATCCTAGAAGTGATGGATATTTACCTTTCTTATGGGTTTTCTTTTTTTTCAAACTATATAATAATATATGATACTATCATATTCATAAATATCCATGATCCTATAATGATTTCAATAACATTATTAACCCATATAACATAAATTACTTATAAAATCAATATGTGTTTTCATAGATATAATTATTTTCGAAAAATCATCTAATTTTAATTCTATATTACTAATTAAACATCCATATTTTCTTCAAGATGTTATCTTTCACAATTATGTGTTTTTATATAGAGTATCAACTTAAAAAGTAGTTAGATTTCTAGCATATTTGTACTAGTAATCATATTATTGAGTTTCCAAAACGAAAAACTACTATATAATGACTGATTTATGATTCTTGATTCAATTTACTAGAACACCATTGATAAAAATAATTATACAACAATGTGATTCTCAATATTGAACACCTCATAAATTTTATCAATCCACCTCAATGATTTTCAAAACATTATCCCTAAGGTTTTGGGTATTAGATTAGGGAATTTATAACGACAATTCCCAGGTTTTCCGCAATTAGGACATGGAACTATTATTGGTTTTATAAGATAAATATCATTTCTCCGGATCATATTATCTAGACACTTTATTAATAACCAATAATTAGCTTCATTGATCACTCACATTCCATATCTAACGCATCTTATAGTTCCATTAATTAATTTTTAGTAGTTCCTTCTCCCATGAATTTTTATATAAAAAATCAGGTCATCTTCTCCTTTTAAACATTAACACTTGATCATCCATGATCCAAAACAAATCTATTACTTGATGTATATGTATAATGAATTATTTTCTAATTTTTTATTATAATTACTGATATCCTAATTTGAAAGACTATAAGATGCATAAAATTTGTTCTAAGTATGTTAGGAATATCATTGATTAAATAATTAATTTCTCATCATATTGGTTGTGGTAATTCATTCCCATACTTCAAAATATTAACTAAAAATATAAAAAAATAATGGAGATGATAATGGATTTACATAAAAATGGAAACATATAATTCTATATGGAATATCTTATAAATGATTATCATTTACTAAAATTTAGTCCTCTAGGATTCAATCAACATTATCTGTGGTAATGTTTAATATTAGATTTTCTAGACAAAAAATTAATTGATGTCATGTATAATGGTTAATATGGATTTTTTGAATTTACATGTCATTTCCCCTAGGAGTTCAAAACATGGTTTTTAATATGTACCATTTTCATTTTCTAGGTAAATATTGATTCCATCCTAAAGAACCTTTTTATTGTAATTATCTATAGTTATATCTATTCTAGAACCACATCCACATGTATATCTATAAAGAAATTTAATTACTCAAAAAAGTTTGATTTTACTTCAATAATATTCCAATATATTTTAATATACATAGTATTGTCAATATTCATATGCATGGGGTTCTAACTAAAATTTTCTCATCAAATTATTAAAATTTTAACTAATACATTACACGGATAAAAAATATAGCAGCTAATTTATTTCCAAGTTAACATAAAATTATTTTTAACAAAAAATAAATTAATTAAAATTAAAATATCTTTAGTCCAATTTCGTTTTTTTATGATTAGGATCATAACAAATAATGTTATAATTAATCATGATATAATTATTTTTCTGTAGTGACATCGTAATTGAATTTGGTCTCCTAGAAAACATATGTTATCCTAGTAAATACATTGAAGGTATAGGTTATCTAAAAATCCTAGTAATTGAATAAACATGATGAGGAATAATAATATCTTCTTCAATGGTATAAAATGATATAAAAAATTTTATGTTACATGAATAATTATATGGAAGCATAACATGAAGAACATCATATCCTGCGATTCTTCTCTCATATGAAATTTTGTTGAAATATATATCATGATATAAAAATTTTCATAGATAACATCCTATATAATAACACATGGTAAAAAATCTCCATTAAGGGATTTTAATTTACCCTTAATCCCATACATGTTGTCACATGAGATTAACGTATTACCAAAGGCATTGGATCACTATATGGTCACACTAATCATATATGCTATATCTTTCTCACTTGGTTCTATTTTGGAACACACATCATAACATGTTCATGATTTATGTGTACCATAAATGGTAATCAATCATGAGTAATAAACATAATAATTACCCCAAGGAATGAAATTAGTTTCATAATCTTGATTCTTATAATACTCAATGGATATTTCATAATGAATACAATTGAAACATGAACATAAGGATTGTATTTCCCTATCAATTTATAAGAGGGTTATAATTTATATATGTAATATATTAATAATATAGTATTAAAAATCCATCTATAACATTGATGGTTTTTGTATATGTGTATAAGTACAACGAATATATCATTAAAAACAATTATGATGAAAATAAACTGTAACTATGAAACTCAGATTAAAAAAATGAATATATTAGGAAAATATTTTTCATTGAAATGATAATTAAAATCATGTAAGGGATGCTTCAATGCAATGTGTGGCCATTATGGTGGATTAGATCCATTCATCCAGGGTATGTTAAAACCCAATTACTTTTTAATTTTTTATGAAATACCAAATATATCTTGTTTGGAAAGTTACAAGAATATTACATATTTTATAAAATAAAATAAAAAATTAGCAGCAAAAAAATAAAATAATTAATTTAATTAATATAAATTTTTAAACAATTTTTATAAAAAATGGAATTGGTAGAAAAAATGATTTCGAAAAAAGATAGAAATGAAATATTTGTTATTAAAAACATTTTCACAATAATTTTAACTACCAATGAGAGGTAAATGTGACTATTAGTTTATAAATTCATGAATAAGTAATGTATTATGTATTTAAATGGTTTTAATTAGAAATGGTGAACTCATTTACAATAATGTAAATTCATGCATGAGTAGTCCTAATAAAAATTATATTGAAACATAAACCATTGACATATTCGTAACATTTAAATAATATATCACAATAATGATTTAAGTTAATTTTAAATTAAAATATTATAAATTATTACTTTTTCATTATATAATGTTTAATGATTTATTATATTAAAAATGTAAAATAAATGAGGTGCAAAAATGAACCTGCATCTAAATAAAATAATTTTTGACATTAAAACCCTTACCTTGCTTATGAGTCATCACAATGATTAATAATGTTCGTGAATAATATAATTATTTTCAATATTTAATATATTAAGAATACTTTTAATATTTATTTTCTATTATAATTTATTTCATACCATGTCATGTTAAATTATATACCGATTAATTTCATGTTATATATTTTTAATATGAATGAATCATATGTACAAAATAACATTTTATAGGTTACTAAAATCAAATATATTGTTATTTAACATCATAAATAATTATAATAATTATAAAATTATCCTTTTTATACATAAATTGTACTTATAAATCCCACTATGAAATATTTTTACAAATATGAACTTCATTATATTCATTGAGAAGGTAGTATGTATGTATGGATGAGTAATGATTCCATTTTCAATGTTATTAGTTAAAATAAAGTAATAATTATATAATAATTAGTGAATGATAATTATATCATTTATAACATATTGTTTCGTTAAATAATCTTACACATACCATCTTTTGGATTCAATAATTAAAATGAAGCACATTGCTCTGTGAGGCAGATGTTCTTCTAATAAAAGAACGATGTTATCATTTATTCAATGTTTGTTAAGGTCTGAAATTATATTAAATATTATATTTCTATAATGGTAAATTATTCATTTGTCATGACCCGCCTTCACCAAAAGGAGGGAAGGGTCAACTGATTGCCAGGCCCTTCCTTCATTATGTTTAAGAAGAGATAATGACCCCCGAAACCCGCCTAAAATAGGTCCCAGAGTGGCGACTAGCACCAAGGGTATAAAAAATTCTCACAAATGGAAGGCATTATCCTTTTTATTTTATAGGATCGAGATATAAGGAGAAGAAAACCCAACAAAACCAAGGTAGAGAGAAAAGTAATTCCAAAAAAAAATCCATTCCCACATGCATGTTTCAAAAGTAAAATCCACAAGGTAAAAAAATGTTACTGCAGTAAGTACCAAAAAGGAAACCAACAACTGTAACTGCTCCACAAGTCCAAGCTAGTAGGGTCCTGCATAATCCCGAAGTCCTCCTGGAATCCTGAAAGCAGTTTTATATACGTAGGGTGAGCATACAAGTACACTCAGTATGGAAAACCAAAGACTATCGTGCACAAGTGGGGGAACGTACTAAAGTCCCGTGAGAAAAGAGTAAACTAAACACCTATCAAGGTAAACTATCCACCCCAGGCCTCACCAAGGCACACTCCCCAAATAACGCAAGTCATGTAATTTATATAATAAGAGCACATCGATGTTTGGGTACCCCGCGCCACTTTCACACTGGTTATTGATACATCCTACGCATCGGACCAATCCCGCCATTCTCACCACAGTCCCACGGGCACACCCGCCCGCACACACCTGGGCCACAACCACACGCAGTCCCACTGCTGAAATCCCGCCCGCACACACCTGGGCCTCAACCACACGCAGTCCCACTGCTGAATCCTGCCCGCACACACCTGGGCCACAACTGTCAAACGAAACTATGCCTCCAAACACCTAGGCCAGAACAACCACCACCACGCCTGAAGACACCTGGGCCTCATCCCGAAGACACTTGGGAAACCACCTGCCGCACACACCTGGACAACCACCATACTACCCACCCCGAAGGTTCTTGAGCTAATAATGGACTTCTGGCCATCACAGTCTACCCGAAGATACTTGGGCTATCAGGAAAAGGGGTCAAAAAAGGAGCTAATCACCAGCCACTAAAAATAGTGTTGGGAAAAACACCCTCCCCCATAAAATGGGGGTGTTCGGCACTAGGTGCTCAACTTGGGTGGGGCGCCAATAAGAAACACAAAACTACAAGTATAAATATAAGTAATAAGCACTCACCCTAAACTAGGTTTTTCTTCGGGGAGCCTATAGATCACAACAACACTCAAGTCTGAGTCACGACTCATGCTAACAACCCATCATCCCATTCTTGTTTCAGGTTCAGTAACAATATTTGGGTTAAGAACCACTGGGCATCTAGTAGGCATAGGCATAAGTCCAGAAAAGTAAACAGTCAAACATCAACCAAAACGTCCACACCTGGTTCTCAACAACAGAGGATTCGACCCCAATTTGTGATATGAACAAGCAACCACCCGGATTTAAAACTCACAACCACCGAATGTATAAAAGAACAGGGGATCCCATCCCCTCCCACATCTCCAGCAATCAGCCCGAAGGGAAAACAACCAACTACCACCACCAACACAAGCAGGGCATTGCATGTATTTTCATATTTAATCTACTTAACACACTCTATGATTCAAATTCCGTGTGTTTTAACCAGGGATATCAAAAAAAAGGAAAGATCCTGGTGCCTCAATTTATTTGGCTGGATATACGTGATTAACCAAATTCACTTTTCACAGCAGGAGTTTACAACCACAACAAGCTATTTAAAACATTAGCAGGGGTTCATTAGTGCACAAACAACGACCACCAACGGCCTCGATTTTCAGGAGGCATAAGCCAGCACAACTCAACAAGATGGTCATAAGAGAAACAACATCAAAACATAAGACAACATCAATGATCACAGCCCCCCTTCTTTCTTATAGAATTAGTTCGTTATCATTAATTTGGTCCGGTTTATCCAATTCTACAGAAACAAAAGCACGCCCACCCCGCATGATACACAAAGAGAGAGGAAAAGGAGAAATTACCTACATGTTGATAGATGATCGACGTTTTGGCCGGGGGCGCAGAACTTTACGGATAACGATGCGGCTGGTCCGACACACCAGAAGTTGTTTGTGAAAGTCATGATGGAGGAAAGGAGAAACCATGGCTATCCCTTAGTTTATAGGAGCCAGAGGCAGTTGAGGTGAAAACGCAAATCCGCATAAGGCGCGGGGGTCGTGGGTTGATCACATGGCTCCACACGTCACAAAAGGGTCGGGTGGTTTTAAGTCGACTGATGAATTGATGAAGCATTTAATTAAAACTCTTATGGGCGTTACGGGTCTTAAAACACGGTTAAACGAGTCAGAATATGGTTTAAAACCCTATTTATGCAAAGGAGCGTTACTGGAAACAACCTGACAAGGCCGTGTGATGTCGATCGCTCTCACCGATCGGTCTCGCCGATCGGTCTCGCCCATCGGTCTCCCAGATCGGTCTCACCGATCGGTCTCACTGATCGGTCTCGTCGATCGGTCTCGCCGATCGGTCGCGCTGATCGGTCTCCCTGATCGGTCTCGCCGATCGGCCTCGCTGATCGGTCGCGCCGATCGGTCTCACCGATCGGTCTCGCCGATCGGTCTCACCGAGACTCCACTCCTTTAGAACCCAGATTTTGGTAAAGGGAAGGACCAAGAGAGTCTGGGTCATCACATCAGAAACCTCTCAAACTATTCTTGTCCCCGAGAATTTAGATAACCCAGAAGGGAAGGGCGGTCCGAACAACCACCCCAAAAGATACCTCTCAAGAGAAAACCTCATCGCTAACTAAGAACATTTTCTTGTCACGAACCTAGCAACATACCATGCCAAACTGCCCGGGTACATGGGTTGGGGAGTCTCTTCCCCCATGTCAAGATATTATCCACTTTGCGCGGCACTGACTCGCCTGCATGGGTTTAATCGCATCCACCTTAATGCGGCTTGATTAGGGGTCGGGTTCTCTCCTTCCCTATAGCCGGGGGTTTTCACACACAAACGGAAGAAAGAACCCAGTACATTTCATAGCCAAAGGACAAAACGTCCTACCACAACAGGTACAACAAGGAACAAAACTCAAAACAACTCTGGGAACTGGGTACGCATCTGTGCTTCCCTTTACCACGTACTCTCCTCAAGCCCACCATGTCTCCACAACACGCAAACCAAGAGAATGGTTTGCCCAAGAAGGACCTTCTCCTTGTGATCCTCGATCATCACTGGTCTCTCCACAAAGGTCGCGTCGTCCTCGATGTCTAGCTCGCCCCAATCAAGGACGTGCGAATCATCGTGCAGATACCGATGGAGCTGGGACACATGAAAGACATCATGTATCCTTAATAGCGATGGTGGAAATGCTTTCTGGTAAGCCACTTCGCCGACCCACCGCAACACTTGGAAGGGTCCGATAAACCTAGGGGAAAGCTTACTCCCCTTGCCGAACCTCCGCTGCCCACGCTGAGGGGAGACCTTCAAGAACACGTGGTCCCCAACCTCAAACTCCAAGAGCCTCCTCCTGGTATCATCATACGAATTATGTCGGTCCTGGGCTGCCTTCATCCTTTCCCATAGGAGCTGAACCTTCTCTGTCGTGTTCTCCACCACCTCTGGACAAAGGATGTCTGCCTCTCCTACTTCGGCCCAACACACAGGAGAACGACATGGCCTCCCGTACAAAGCCTCAAACGGGGCCATGCCGATGGTAGAGTGGTAGCTATTATTGTAGGAAAACTCTACCAGAGGCAAGTGTTGCACCCATGACCCTCCTAAGTCCAGAACACATGCTCGCAGCATATCCTCCATGGTCTGGATGGTGCGCTCCGTTTGCCCATCTGTCTGGGGATGGAAAGCAGTGCTAAGGCGTAACTGGGTGCTAAACGCATTCTGCAATCCTCTCCAGACCCGCGAGATAAACCGCGCATCCTTATCCGAGACTATAGACCTCGGAACTCCAAGCAACCACCCCACCTCATCCACGTACTTTCGTGCCAAAGCATCCAAATCACTCGACTCCCTGATCGCCAGATTGTGAGCTGATTTCGTCAACCTGTCCACTACCACCCAGATGGCGTCATACCCTCCTTGGGACTTCAGTAGTCCCGTGACAAAATCCATTGAGATGTCATCCCACTTCCACTCGGGGACACCTAGGGGCTATAGTAGGCTGCCTGGAACTCGGTGTTCAGCCTTCACGTGCTGACACACTAGGCACTTGGCCACATACTCTGCCACTGCTCGCTTAACTTTGGGCCACCAAAACTGCCTCTTCAAACCCTGGTACATCTTGGAAACTCCAGGGTGTACCGCCAGGGGTGAGTTGTGGAACTCACTGAGGACCCTGCCACGCATCGCCTCTGGGAAAAACAACCTCCCCTGGAAAAGCATCTGGTTATGACCATCCTCGGTCCATCCTTCCAGAGCATTGCCCTGGTAAACTTGGTCATGCATCACTTCTCACTCTAGGTCTCCCCAATGAGACTCTTCCACCTGCTGAAATAGGGATGACTGCACTGTCATCTGATATAGGCAGCCTCTGCCACTATCCATCTTCGCATCCAGGTGTAAGGCGTCCAACTCATCCATTTCCTTCCAGGCATCCACCGACTCTCGGACCACATCCTTCTGCGTCCTCCTGCTCAAAGCATCATCCACCACATTTCCTTTTCCCTCAGTATAAGAGATCTCGATGTCGTAATCCTGGAGGAACTCCACCCATCTCCGTTGTCGCAAGTTCAAGTCCCGCTGGGAGAAGATATACCTCAAGATTTTGTGATCTGTAAAGACAAAAAAGTGTTCCCCGATGAGGTAGTGCCGCCATAACTTTAGCAAAAAAATGACCGCTGCAAGCTCTAGGTCGTGGGTGGCGTAATTACACTCATGGGAACGCAGCTGCCTGGACCCGTAAGAGATCACCCTCATCGCTGCATCAACACGCATCCCAGGACCTCTCCCGAAGCATTGTAGAATACCTCATAGGCCTCCCCTTCTTCTGGTAATCTCAGCACTAGGGCGCTGACCAACTTCCCCTTTAGATAGCTGAAGGTTGACTGACACTGCTCACTCCATACGAAAGCCTAGTCCTTATTGGTCAGAGCCGTCAAAGGGGCTGCTACTCGGGAGATGTTGGGTATGAACTTCCGGTAGTAACCTGCCAACCCGAGGAAATGTTGGAATTCTGCCACATTCTTGGGTGCTGCCCAAGAAAAAACTGCTTCGACTTTTGATGGGTCGACCGCTATCCCCTGCTCTTACACTACGTGCCCGAGGAAGTTCACTTCTCGTGTCCAGAACTTGCATTTTGACAACTTCCCATATAGCTAGTGCCGTCGGAGGACCTCAAAAACTATCCTCAGCTGCTCTGCATTGTCCTCCTATGATCTAGATTAGACCAGGATGTCTTTGATGAACACAACCACGAACTGATCCAGGTACTCCCGGAAGATGGAGTTCATAAGCCCCATGAACACAGCCGGGGCGTTCGTAACACCGAAGGGCATGACTACGAACTCGAAGTGTCCATACCTACACCTGAACACTGTCTTTTGGATGTCGCTCTATTTCAACCTCATCTGGTGGTACCCAGACTGTAGGTCGATCTTTGAGAACCATCCTTCCCCTTTCAGCTGGTCAAAAAGATCATCTATCCTTGGGAGAGCGTAGTAATTCTTGATCTTCACCTGATTCAACCTCTTGTAGTCTATGCACAACCTAAGACCTCCATCTGCCTTTTTTTCAAACAAGACCTGAGCACCCCACGGTGACTTACTCGGATGAACATAACCCCTCTTCATCAGATCGTCAATCTGTATCTGCAACTCCCGTAGTTCCGAATGTGTCATCCGGTAAGGAGCCATCGAGATTGGTCGATCACCGGGATGTAGGTCTATCTCGAACTTGATATCACGTCGAGGGGGTAGAGTCGTCACCTCTTCAGGAAAGATGTCCATAACCTCATGGACGATCTATAGTACTTCCACCATTTCCGCATCTACTGATTCTACCGGCAGCTCGGTCAACAATGAGAGGAGAGGTTCCTCTCTCCTGTTTCCTTTCGGACTGCTCCACTCGTCGATGAAGGTAACACGCCGGTTTTCCAAGTTTGAGAACACCACCCTCCTTTGAAAATAGTCGATGACGGCACACACAGAAAATAGCCCGTCAATGACTAGGATGACATCGTATGGCTGAATCTGTAGCAGAAGAAGATCCCGAACCAACTGATGTGGCCCTATCATCAGTCTACATCCCTGACAAATGAACAACAAGTCGGTCTGACCTCCAACTGGTGTGCTCAACACCAGGGGCACTGGAAGTCTCTCAGAATACAGACCCAAGGCACGGGCTAGACTGGGTGCAAGGAAGGAGTGCGAAGCTCCGGTATCGAACAAAGCATAAGCAAGAGTGCTAAACAGACTGATCATACCTCGAACAACCTCTGGCTCTGCTAGGAGTACAACTTCTGTAGCGTGCAACTATCCACGCCCAGCTCCCCTGCCCCTCGGCTGTCGGCCACCCCCCCCCCCCGACCACGCCCTGGCCAAGGTCCCTGTGGAGCGCCCTGGGATCGACCTCCTCCTACGTCTGCCCTCGGAGGAGCGGGAGCTCGCTGTCCCTACTGCTACTGCTAGAAAGGTCTGGCTGGAGCTGCTGTTGGGGAGGGTGTTGGAGCTGACTTCCACTACTGTACTTCACCCAGTCTGGGCATTGACTCCGGAGATGCCCAGGGCTCCCACAAGTAAAGCACCGTGGTCCCGGGCCCGTAGGAAAAGGGCGAGGGTCGGGGGATCGAAACTGAAACTACTGCAGCCTGCTCCCTGCGGGTCGAAACCTAGAGGGTCCTGACGATGGAGGCCTGGTGCTGACGGCTTTCCCCTTTGACGGTCCCAGCTGGGTCCCCTCTCGTGACACTCCCCCTAGAGCATGAATCCTCTCCACCACTTCGGCCTTCTTCTGGACCTCCAAGTATGTCGGCAGGGTAAAGGGGGTAACAGCATACTGGAGGGAGGTTCGGAGTGCCTCCTCCAAACTTCTTGCCCGAGACTCCTCATCGGGAAAGAGGTCCAGAGAAAAACGGAGTAGGTATTTGAACTTGATCCCTAGCTCCCTCATAGACATACTCCCCTCCTGGAGGGAGAGTAGCTCCTGCCTCTTTTCTGCTTTCATCGTCGAGGAGAGGAACTCCGCCTGGAACTCCTTCTCGAAATCCACCCAAGCCACCTCAGATTCTCTCCTCTCCCCTTGGTAAAGCATCCATCATTGACGTGACGCTCCTCGCATCTGGGTAACGGCCAGGGGAACCCAGTACTCGGTCGGGGCCCGAATCAGGCCGAAAGCTATAACTAGCTCCTCTATCCAGCCTTTCGTCTTCATATCGGAGGTGATGCCCTCATACCTCTCGAGGGTCTGTCGCTGGAAGGCTCGAAGAGTCTTCTGCCACTAGTCGTCCTCTTCCTCTCAATCAGCTCTCTGCCGATTGGCCAAAGTAGTCTCAGGGGCCTCGATCGCCTGTACCACATGTGGTCGCCTTCCAGGTTCCATAGTTTCAAGGTAAACAAGGAATGCCTAAGCCCAAGTAGTGCAGAATATCGTCCTTAAAACTTATTAAGATTTAAATTGATTATTAATTCCCATGACACCCCAGAAACAGAAGAACACAAGTCATTATGATGCATGTACCATTCCTAGGGTCTCTACCCTGCAATCAGTGCGGCCTCACTTGGTCGTTCGGTAGGTCCAGATTCCTTGCATCAGATCACGGGGGGCCCTAAAATCTCGTGTCCTAGCCGGTCTTCCCTGACCTAATTCACGCTCCAAGGTCATCCAACACCATTGCCTTACCACCCCATGCAATTCTCACTGTACCTAACTCCAGACTCCATCCTAGCCTCTGATACCATTATGTCATGACCCGCCTTCACCAAAAGGAGGGAAGGGTCAACTGATTGCCAGGCCCTTCCTTCTTTATGTTGAAGGAGAGATAATGACCCCCGAAACCTGCCTTCAATAGGTCCCGGAGAGGCGAATAGCACCAAGGGTATAGAATATTCTTTCAAATGGAAGGCATTACCCTTTTTATTTTATAGGATCGAGAGATAAGGAGAAGAAAACCCAATAACACCAAGGTAGAGAGAAAAGTAAATCCAAAAAAAATAAACCATTCCCACATGCACGTTTCACAAGTAAAAGACACAAGGTGTAAAAAGGTGACTAAAAGGTAAGTACCAAAAAGGAATACAACAACTGCAACTGCTCCAAAAGTCCAAGCTAGTAAGGTCCTGCATAATCCCCGAAGTCCTCCTGGAAACCTGAAACAGTTTTATATACGTAGGGTGAGCATACAAGTACACTCAGTAGGGAAAACCAAAGACTCTCGTGCACAAGTGGGGGAACATACTAAAGTCTCATGAGAAAAGAGTAAACTAAACACCTATCAAGGTAATCTATCCACGCAGGCCTCACCAAGGCACACTACCCAAATAACGCAAGTCAAATAATTTATATAATAAGTGCACATCTATGTTTGGGTACCCCATGACACATTCACACTGGTTATTGAGACATCCTACGCATCGGACCAATCCCGCCCTTCTCACCGCAGTCCCACTGCCACACACACCCGCACACACTTGGTCCATAACCACACGTAGTCCCACTGTCGAAATCTCACCCGCACAAACCTGGGCCTCAACCGCACACAGTCCCACTGCTGAATCCTGCACGCACACACCTGGGCCACAACTGTCACATGTAACTATGACTGCAAACACATAGGCCAGAACAACCACCACCAAGCCCGAAGACACCTGGGCCTCATCCCGAAGACACTTGGGAAACCACCTGCCACACACACCTGGCCAACCACCACACTACCCAACCCGAAGGTTCTTGGGCTAATAATGGACTTCAGACCATCAAAGCCTGCCCAAAGATACTTAGGCTATCCGGAAAAGGGATCAGAAAAGGAGCAAATAACCAGACACTAAAAATAGTTTTGGGAAAAACACCCTCCCCCATAAAATGGGGGTGTTCGGCACTAGGTTCTCAACTTGGGTGGGGCACGAATAAGAAACACAAAACTACAAGTATAGATATAGGTAATAAGTACTCACCCAAAACTAGGTTTTTCTTCGGACAGCCTATAGATCACAACAACACTCAAGTCCGAGTCACGACTCACGCTAACAACCCATCACCCCATTCTTGTTTCATGTTCAGTAACAATATTTGGGTTAAGCACCACTGGGAATCTAGTAGCCATAGGCATAAATCCAGAAAAGTAAACAGTCAAACATCAACCAAAACGTCCACACCTCGTTCTCAACAATAGAGGATTCCACCCAAATTTGAGATATGAACAAGTAACCACCCGGATTTAAAACTCACACCACTGAAAGTATAAAAGAACAGCGGATCACATCCCCTACCACATCTCCAGCAATCGGCCCGATGGGAAAACAACCAACTACCCCCACCAACACAAGCAGGGCCTTGCATGTATTTTCAGATTTAAACGACTTAACACACTCTATGATTCAAATTCCGTGTGTTTTAACCGGTTTTTTCAAAAAAAGGAAAGAACCTCATGCCCCAATTTATTTGTCCTGATATACGTGATTAACCAAAATCACTTTTCATAGCAGGAGTTTACAACCACAACAAGCTATTTAAAACATTAGCAGGGGTTCATTAGTGCACAAACAACGACCACCAACAACCTCGATTTTCAGGAGGCATAAGCCAGCACAACTCAACAAGATGGTCATAAGAGAAACAACATCAAAACATAAGACAACATCAACGATCACAACCCCCCCTTCTTTCTTATCGAATTCGTTTGTTACCTTTAATTAGGTCTAGTTTATCCAATTCTACAGAAACAAAAGCATGCCCACCCAACATGATACACAAAGAGAGAGGCAAAGGAGAAATTCCCTACTTGTTGATAGATGATCGACGTTTAGGCCAAGAGAGTAGAACTTTATGGATAACGATGATGCCGGTCTGACACACCAGAAGCTGTTTGTGAAAGTCATGATGGAGGAAAGGAGAAACCAAAACTATCCCTTAGTTTATAGGAGCCAGGGACGGTTGAGGTGAAAACGCAAATCCGCGTAAGGCACGGGGGTCGTGGGTTGATCACGCGGATCCACTCCTCACAAAAGGGTTGGGTGGGTTTAAGCTGACTGATGAATTGATGAAGCATTTAATTAAAACTCTTATGGGAGTTACGGGTCTTAAAACAAGGTTAAACGAGTCAGAATAGGGTTTAAAACCCTATTTACGCAAAGGAGCATTACTGGAAACAATATGACAAGGCCGGGTGACGTCGATTGGTCTCACCGATCGGTCTCGCCGATCGGTCTCGCTGATCGGTCTCGTCGATCGGTCTCACCGATCGGTCTCCCCGATCGGTCTCGATGATCGGTCTCGCCGATCGGTCGCGCCGATCGTTCTCGCCGATCGGTCTAGCTGATCTGTCTCACCGATCGGTCTCACCAATCGTTCTCACTGATCGGTCTCGCCGATCGGTCTCCCCGATCGGTCTCCCCGATCGGTCTCACCGAGACGCCACTCCTTTAGAACCCGGATTTTGGTAAAGGGAAGGACCAAGAGAGTCTGGGTCATCACATCATTATTATTATATATAAATATTAATATAATCCTGAGTAGTTTTCTTGTAATGCATATGAGGTAAAAATCACATCGCCTAGTGAGGATTTATTTTGTGATACACAAGAGCAGCGTTAACATATTCCATATGGTGTGGAATATAAGATATTTTATGTGATATTAGAATTTCATAATCAAAATTACATCATATATATAATATATAAAATTTAAATAAATAACTATATCTATATTTGATAAGTAGTTATGGAAAATGAATTATGTCGGTTCGTGAGGTAGAAGTCTTCTGTACACTTGGTCAACTATATTATTTCCAATTTGAGGGATTATTAGGTGGTTTTAATTAATTCCATTAAAATAAAAATATATCATTATATGTTTCAAATTATATCTATCACCACATGTTTTTATGAATTACTTTTTTTGAATAAATTAAACTTCATTTATGGCTTGCATTACACGCTACCCAGTCTTATACATGGTTTTCATACTATAGAAAAGCTTTCAATACATAAAACACTTATATTAGATTAGGGTACAAGAAAATAATATGTTTGTCTTGTTTTACAAAGTTTACCCATCCTTTTATATCATGTTTTTCATGTAAGATTTAGTTTTAATAAACTAAAATATGGAATTATTATTATTATAATTAAAATATTATTATAGTCACCAACAAGCCTTTGGAATGAATGTTACCAATATGATTAACTAAATTATGAAAATATGGTTTATATATGTATATAAAATTAATACTTTTATAACTAATTAGTTATAAATAAATGTAAGAACTATTTGAAAATAATAACATTAATTTTTTAAAAAAATCTATTTTCTAGTGTTTGAAAAAAATTCCTCATAAATGTAAACAAAACACAATTGATGAATGATTTTAAGGAAAATTTATATTATATATTCAATAAATTATTTATCAATCATTTTATTATTCTAATTGATAATATATTAGAACAAATACAATTCATGGCCTAAAATAGATAATTTATTATAAAAGATAGTATGACAACCTTTGAATGGAACCCCTATTTTAAAAAAATTATTCTTTTAAAAATTATATTTGAATTATTAATTTTTTGTTTAACATCCCAGGTCTTGTTACCAGTGAATGGTTCCCAAAACCGAGTTACTCTCATGACCTCATGTTAATTTCTTGAAATGCTAGAGGTTACCGACTATCATTGAGGACCACAGTGTGATATTGGGCGAATTATTCCCTCACTGGAAAAGTATACAAAACATAATCTATACGATAAATAGTAGTGGAAGTAATAATACTATATAATAAAATTAAATGAGAAAGACTGGAATTATATCCACCAGATGAAATAATATATATATATATATATATATATATATATATATATATTACGCAAGGAATATGTATCTTTGAAAATTTACAAACATGACCTAATACAGGAGGGAAACACAAATACAAATGTACAAAAAAAAAGTATAATCTAGTAGCATCGCATGCCTCAGCATGCTCCCATTCTCTCTATCTCCTTCGGAAATCAAGTACTTGATGGGGAAGGGTGATTTCCCCGATCTATACCTAAAATAATATAATCTGTTTTTCTCCTAAATCATGACCCAAATAGGGTGTGAGACGACTCCTAGTAGGAAACCACCAAAAGATATGTGCCAAACTATCAGTGAATATATATTGAAGGAAATAAGAAATAATAAAGAATTGACCTTGGATGTACTGAAATGTAATAAATATTATCGTTTTCCATTACATTAATTCACATTTATTATTCAAATATTAAAAATTCAATCCTTGGGAACTAGCCTATTCTTTGTATACCTTTTGTACATAACAAAATATATGTCTTAAAAGACAGTATACGAATTCATGAAAGACAGAATCAAAGCTTGTGCTTTTGGATTGGAAGACTCGTCCCCATCATTCAATTATTCAATCACGACCTCTTTTGGGTGTTATCACTATTTAATCCCTCTAGTATAATATAACAAAAATTATTTAATGGAAACCCTCTTGGAAACTCCCACAGTCTAACCACATCGGTCTAAATTAGCACTAATAATTTACAAACGACCATATGTGAAGCTGTCCTAGACAATACCCATTTTTCAACATAGTATCAATAAATTTTAAATATCCACCTAGGCAGCTCTCATAGTCTAAACTCCTGGGTCGATGACCAGCTGGCAGTTCATATAGTCAATACCCCTAGGTCAACATAATAGTAAAACATATATAAATTACTCTACATCAGGAAGATCTCACAATCTAAGTAACCTCATTCAAACTCCCACAATTTATATTTTTACAATCTCATATAATTAGTAAATCCATCCTAACAAAACAAGGCATATGAAACTCGAATATCATAAAATTCATTCTATAACAAATGTTCGAAATAATCAATTAAGGGAAACACACCCACTGAGATTCACATAACCAAGGTATCTCACCCTATGCATATGGAACTACCCTTTATTAATAAAAAATCATAATAGGTACTAAATAGGGTTTAATTCCAAAATATGAAATACCCCAAACATAGGTACACAACATTTTTACTATATATAATCTAAATAAGAACAATGAAAGACACCAAAAACCTTCCACAACATCCCGCGATCAATATCTGTGAAGGTCATCCCTTGAATCGGCGTAGATCCTTATAGATCTACAAAAAGGTAAAAAACATTAAACCGTGAATAAATCCTGTCATATGAATAATCGTGAAGAAATGATCTAGTTTAATTGAGAAGTTACCGGTGGGATTCCAACGCACCAGATATCATCTCAATCTGTGGTCAGATAGAGAATTGATGGTTCAATTTTTTTCATCATTTCGTAGTGATCCTGTATGAAAGATGAGAAGTATATGTCAGTTTTGGACAAGAAATTAGACCCCTCTATGATATATAACTAAAAAACTACATGATGTTTTCATTAAATGTACACACCATGTAGTAGACTAAACCGGAAATAAATATAAGCAGTATGCCTGGTCGTCACAAGGATATGTATCCAACAGTTACACGGTCAGTACACGGTTGTAAGTGGAAACTTGGTAAACAATGTGTACTTAGAATATCTCTATTTATACCATTTTCCTGAAAAAAATCCAAAATCAAGACCGATACATGAAATGAATATCGAGGTTCTTACAAACATTCCGAGATATTGCAATTCGTCCAAAAATTTCACTCATAAGGGTGGAGAATAAAAAATGTCAAAAAACTCTAGCCACTATGATCGTACAACATCCTACCTCTCACAAGTCACATCATGTAATCTCATGTATTTCCATAGATGTCGTACCAGTGGTATAGACTAGGCAAAAAGAACCTTCGTACAACGTCCCATAATCAAAATATCCTTCTCCGTGAAGGATGCATCCAACTCGAAATCAACCTTCTTGGGTTGAAAACATGAGACAGGTTGGAAAAGAGATGTCATAGATGAGAGACATGAAAATTGTCATGCATAGCCTGGTACATCATTGGTAACTGAAACTGATTGGAAACCAGAAAAACTCACTTTAAAACCTCAAATTGCCTAACGTATCGCTGGGAAAGATCCCCCTGTCTCATAATCATCTTGTGTCCCAACTCTTTTCTGAAATATTTGAAAACCTGATCTTTGACCATGATGTCCAGAGGTCATATCTTTCTATTACCATATTACTTCAACATAGATTGTGAATTATATATCCTCTTCCAAATCAACTCCACCTCCTTAGTGGTCTCTGGGACAAAACAAGGTCATATCATAGCTTCCACTCCTACCTACATCCAACATAGGGGTTATCGACATGTCCTTACATTAAAATACTCATAAGGATCCATATGAATTGTTTCCTAAAAAATATTCTACTATGAAAACATCACAAGGGGAATGAGTCTCACAAAAGAGCCCCTAAAATCCAAGATTCATGCTCGAAACTTGTCATCCAATACCTGAATCATGCACTTGGACTGTCCACTTGTCTCGGAATGGTAATTAGTACACAGAAGTACCTATATACACAAAGCACTCACTTATCCTTTCAAGACATGAAAAGTAAATTGGGCATCCCTGTCCAAAATACATGAGTACAGAACCCCATGAAATTATAAAATATCTCATATGTACAAAACTTCAATGCTCTTAAAAACTGAAGGTATTCTTATCGGCAGGAAATGTGACACCATCATGAGTCTTTCAACAACAACCAATACATAATCATTTCCTATAGGAATCTTTGGTAAACCCTTCATGTAATCCATCACGACATCATTCCACTTCCACTAGAGAGTGGGTAACTAATGTAAAATTCACTCCAATCCCTGAAGAACCTCCTTCACCTATGGACATGTGGACAACCTCATAACAACACCAGATGAATCCCTCTTCATACAGGGACACCAATAATAATAATGTATATCTCAATACATTTTAGTGAGACTATGCTGAAATTTCCGTACTAATGCATGAAAATATCACAATATCATCTCTTACATGTCTATTGACACCCATATGTGTCCATGAAAATGCATGACCTCCTCATCACCTATGGTCCATACAGGAGTAGGGTCCTCCCCTGACACAATATCCCATATGACTAAGACTTCAGAATCTAATACCTACCTCATTCTCATTCGATCCAGCCATGTAGAGGTAACAACTATAGAAGAAATAAATTTCTTCCATCATCTTTCATGCACTAGGAAATACATATCAGAGAATAGAGACCTAAGATTACACTTATTGTTGGCCTCCTAAACTTAAAATATTTGAGTTCTCCTACTCAACAAATCTACCACTACGTTTCATTTCCCACACATGTAACAATTCACAATGCCAAAAGGTAAAAGTACTATACTCACCTTCGATGTCTCAAATTCAGATCTCACTGAGTAAAAATATACACGAGGATTCTTTGGTCAGTTATACCTCAAAATTCTCTCCCAAATGATAATATCTCCAATAGAGTAAAGCATGCATAACTACAGCCAACTCGAGATCATGCATTGGGTAATTTGTATCATAAGGCCGCAACTTCCACAACCTGTACACAATGACTCTTTCCCCTACACATGCACTGCTCCCATCTAGATACTTGATGCATCAATGTAAATGTAGTATCTCTTTTCCAATTATAGTGAAATCAGTATTCGGTAAAAATTCAATTTCCCTTCAACTCCAGAAAGGCTGAATCGTAGGAATTTATTCACATGTACATCCTACTATTCTTAATCATGCCCATAAGAGGAGATACTAAGTGTGAAAAGACTGGTATAAAGTGAATTTAGTAACCATCCATCCCTAGAAATCATCGTACCTCAATGAAATTCATTGTATACTCCCAGAAAACTACTAATATCACTTTATTTAGGTCTACTAACACTCTTATCTCTAAGATGGCATGACCCGTGAAGTGAATTTTGTCTATAAAAAGGTGGATTTTTTATATCTTGGAATATAACTAATGATCTCTTGGTGTACTCAATATGATATTCATATGGATTTCATAGTTTTGTTGACTGTGAGAGCACACAAAGATATCATAAAATAAGACAAACATAAATGAATCCATGTATGGATGGAACACTCAGTTCAACAATTCTATAAATACATTTGGTGCGTTTATAAGACCGAACAACATAACTAAGTACTCGTTTAGACTATAAATTATCCAAATGTCTTTAAGAAAAATATTTGAGGGTCTAACATGCAATTGATGATAACCAAATTTCAAGTCAACCTTCGAGAACACCAAGGCTCCTCAAAGCTGATCAAAGAAATAATCAATCACCACTTACATATATCATTTCTTGACCATCAACCAGTTCATCTTCTGATAATACACAAAATTTATAAGGGTATCATCTTCCATCATTGAAAAAAGGGTAGGTGGACCCCAAGTAGAAGTATTGGATCAGATTAAACCCTTTCCCGACAACACCTCCATCTTCTTCTGGAGCTGCTGTAACTCTTGTGTAGCCATCCTATACACAGGAATTGGCACCAGTTCCACTCATAGAAGAAGCTCAATAGTGAAATATACTCTTTCCTTTTAGGTAAAAATAAAATGTGGGTATGAAAAATATCCCTAATATTATCCATCACAAGAGGAATGTCCATATATGAAGTCCCATAGCCATCCAAATATAAACTAGCAATCTAGGATGTAATTCTTCCCAAATCATGGTGCTATGATCTATCTAAGCTCACCTAGAAATCACATATTCCCATGTGTATTAAATATTCATTCTCTGGTGATATGAAACTCAACCTGAGGTGATAAAAGTCCACAAAGACTGGAAAAGATTCCAACCATTCCATTAATAAAATGATATCAAAACATGTCATCTCTAATACATGGTGGTCCCATAATAAGTTTCACCCACCATCCTCAAGATGAAACTCTTCTCACTGATGTACAAAAGCTATTAAAATATCCAATGGAGTTTCTTTCATCATAACATAATCAGATGTAATGATACAGAGCATAAGGCTCTCCCCAATGGCATCTAATATAAAACAATCGAAATCCCCTATATCAAAAAGAGTAGAATCTAAAACCGAGGAAAAAATATTTGTACATCTAAATGTAGATAGTTTGGGATCCTACCATTTCTTGGTCTATTGCATCACAAATGTTTGACTTGTATCGTGATCATGTAACCCTGCCTATATACCCTATGCAAGTCCACTCTAATGTCACTGAAAACATGTCATCTTCCAATAATGAACATGACCTCCTCCTCCACATGATGAACATAAATTCCATAACTAATGAGGAATAGATGGTCCTTCATCTGAACATGGATTCATAACAGATCCCTTATCACCATATTTGGTGATAACATCTGAAAAAAATTGGTAATATGTCCCACCTAGTCATATGATCAGCACTCGATTGGGTCCCTCGGGAAATGTGGCCTCGTCTTCCCACTCCTTTCACATTGTTAGGACACCAATTGGTTACCCGAAGGAACATCCTTTTGGCACGTCCTACAATTAGTAAAAGGATTAAAAACACTAAATGGTGAACCTCCCTAGCTCAAAACTCCTGACACCATCAGATTGTGCTAAGTAATCAGTTAATGTTTTACTGTAGCAGTCACCAAGGTCATCTGGAAAACATTCTCTTGTGATCAAATGTCATACTTAAGACCATCCTAAAATCACCAAGACAGTGATAACTGGTCACCTCCAAAAATAGGTGTTAAATGTTGAATATATATAAATCCATAAGATTAATCCACCACTAAAAGAGCTCCCTTCTCCAAATGCAAAAACACCTAGGCTCGGACGGCCCTCTATGTCTCAGTTTAGAAGTAATCATAGAAAGTCCTCTAAAACTCTTCATAAGACATATCCTGATGAAATCACACCAATAAGATAACATCCCACCATCTCGTGGCCGAATCACGTAGCTTGTATGTTGTGAGATACACCCTCCTCTCAGGAGACTCTCCAGAAGATAAGAGATAGAATGAAAGGTCTAAAACCATGACTCTGCATCATGTGGTACTCTATCCTCTGTGATAGTGGGAGTATGCTACTGTTGGGAAACCCTCATAAACAAATACTATTATCAGGGAAGGATATTTTGATCCTAGAAATGTTTTCATAGTCCTCATAAATCCTTATCAAAAATTTTCATCAACACCATCATCTAGTATATCAACTATTGCCAAGACAGAGTGGATGTAAGGATATGAGGGTATTCTTTAATCTACCATTTCAGGTGTTTGATCATCACCCTAAACTTGGAAGATAATTTGAAGACGTCTTGTGGAATGAATCTTTTCGATCAAGTGCAGATTCCATTTCATTATTATCAATGATGACAACATAGAATATCTATAATAGAGTAGCATAAGGAAAACATTCAAAATTTATAAAACAAGGTTACACAACATGTATAACTACTACATGACATGATCCCATATGCTTTTAACATGGGTGTGAACTTCTTCAAACCATGTCCTGTAACACCACATACACATGTCGTGTTTCTCATGATATGTGATGTGTTCATGAATTTTCCCTTCTTCCCATGTTCTTTTACACACCAAGAACAACATTGTTCTCCTAGTGTAACATTCTATGCCATAAACACTCCAGAAATGAAATATACCACATATGTTCCATCCAACTATTCCATTAGTCACCAGGAAGAATACACAGTTGATTACAACATGGATTGTATATGAAAGACATGATATGTAAATCCCATGTTGCAGAAACTCATTTCATTAGTCACACTACCATATATATGTCCTTTTATAGTACTCCATGTACTCCAAGTACAAGGAATTTTCTACCAAATGTTTATCAACCCTATGTATCTTCTCATATATTCAGTCACACCATCAAAAACTATATGGTGTTTATATAAAGTACATGGAGGGTACTTATGAAATTTCAGTTCGTGAAAAGTAGAACACATTCCATGTTTTCATAACATCACACGCCGTGCTGTCTGGGATGTTAGATAGTAAGCCTCTGAAACAACTCTAGAAACCTAAAAAACATAAAATTTTCCATATATTTACATGTTATGATCAATGAAATCCCATAATCCCCACAAATAAATGATTCACATACATCTTCTTGTCATATTAACAAAATTCAATTAATGTTAAAACATGATCTACCAAATTCCAATCCAAGGGGAGAAATAACACATTAGGAACCAAATATTGGTATCTCTCAAAATAAAGCATTACACATATATATAAAATATAAAAATAGTTATTATTTATACCATGGAATAAATCATAATAACATTCTTATCTAGATGAACATTTATCATAATAGCATGCAATCAGTAATGAAGCATAAATGGAATTCAAATATTTCATGACATGGGATCTCGAGAAAGTGTATATATGATGCATGAGATGGCATACCTTTATCTCATCAAGGTGAAATAGAAATAGATCCACAATTATATAAATCATAATAGTAAATAACAAGTGAATCACTCAATGGTGAAATCAAATGAACTATGAAAATATAAAGACTAGAAAATTTTGAAATATTTGAGGTAACTTTGTTTTTATTTATACACGGGCTGAATACTCCTTAGAAAATATTATTAGGAATGGTATATTCTTTCTTATCCAAGTCAATAGGCTCGAAATGTTATGTAAAATCAAAAAACAAAACTACCCTGATACTACTTTTTAACATCCCAAATCCGGGTACCAGTGAATGGTTCCCCGAACCTGATTGGTAACATAACCTCAAGTGCTTTCCCTTAATATCAGAGTTTTTTGATTAACAGTGCATGACAAGGTGTTATAATGGGGAAACTATTCCCTTATAAACAAACTATAAAAACTAGAATCTAAATTATAAAGAGTATTAGAAGAAGTAATACTATATAACAGAAGCAAACATTGAATGACTGAATGTAAATCAAATAAAAGACACAATATATATGATTCATGAAAAATTTATTTAGAAAATATACTATCAAGTGTCAATTATGAACATAAATACAAAAACCAAAGTTAAAAAAAGTAAAATGTAAAATCTAGGAGCATTGCATGAATAATATTGGTCGAATTCTCTCCATCTCCTACTAGAATCAAGTACCGGATGAGGAAGGTATCTTTACCTTATCTGTACACACAACCATATAATCTCTTTGGGTCCAAAATCGTGACCCAAATAGGATGTGAGATGAATCCCAGTATGTAACCATGAAAAGATATATTCCTAATTATAAGTGAATATATATAGTAGAAATATGTATGAATGAAGAAACAAAATAGTAAGTACTCAAAAGTAAACAATCATACATATTCAAATTACATTCATTCACATTTATTATTGAATCCAAAATCATGTAAACCTAGGGATATATCCTATGCTCATTATCTCATGTATAGGTAACAAAACATATATCTTATAAGACAGTCTAATAAATCATGTAAGACTAGGGTGATGAATTATCTTTGCATGGCTGACTTGTACCAATCCTTAAATTAGTCAATAACGACCCCTTGGTAATATTCTCATAGTATAATCCCCTTGGTCTAACATGATAACAATAATTTAATGATGATCGTCCTAGAATATGCAATGGTCTAACTCCTTTGGTATAACATAGCACAAATAATTTATAAATAAACATTGGGAAGCTCTCATGGTCAATACCACTTGGTCAACATTGCATCAAAAAATTATAAACGACCTCTTGGGCTACTCTCACGATAAAAAAAACCTCAAATGATGACCACATGGAGGATCTTTTAATCAATACACTTGGGTTTAAATAATTGTAAAACATACAAAAATTTTCCTACCTTAGGAAAATCTCACAGTCCAATTCCACTTGGTCCAACTTCCACAATGCATATCACCAGAATTTAATATAATCAGTAACTCCATTCTATCATCAAAAGGTATGTAAAATAAGGAAATCCAAACATGTACTTTATAAAAAAATGACCATAATAAAATCATGAGAGACACACCCAGGTGGTGTCCCATAACAAAGGTATATAGCCATAGGCAAATGCAATTACCCTTTATCAAAAATCAAAACCATAAAAGGTAATAAACATATTTTAATTCCAAAACATGAAATACCCCAAACATGGGTATGCATCACTTTTGGCACATATAATCTAATGATTAGAATAAAAAGGAAAAAACCACCTACCCCGATGTCTCATAACTGATATCCTTGAATTTCAGCCCGTGAATCATCTTAGAATCACATAGATTGATAAAAAGCTGAAAAATGCACACACATGAATAACTCATGAGAGATGAAGAATTATAATGAAATGATCTAGTGGATTCGAGAACTCACTAGTGGGATTCTAGTGCACTCAACGATGTCACACTTGGAGTTCAGACACAAAATCGGGGGATTGATCTTGATTCGACATTCCTGAGCACTCCTATAAGAAACATGGGATGAATAAGTTGGTTCTGGATAAGAGATGTGGCCCCACACAGATATATATATTATAAAGAAAACTAAACAGTGTGTTCATTAAATGGTCATGTCTTGTAATAGCCTTAACTGGCCCCCAACATAATTGTTCTTCTATGTCATCATACAGACATGTAAATAGCCATACACAGTAACCAAGTACACGATGCGGAGTCATAAGTACACGACATGTACTTAGAAAATATATATGTTCACTTATTTCCTATAAAACAACCCCAATTAAAAAACCATACAAGAAATGATGATCTAGGATCTTAAATTTTCAATTAATAATGTAAAAAATTATCTTAGTGTTATTTTTTTATTCGATGAAGATTAGTTTTTTGATGAATAGTGAAAAATATTAAATTTTAATTAGTTTATTTTTAATGAAATTTCATCTATTTTATTTAATTTGATAAATTATATATTTTATTAGATTTAATTTATAATTAGTTCAGTTATATATAATTTAATATAATTTATATTATTGTAATCAATTTAACATTGAAATTGGATTTAAAAACATTTCAAACATTGGACCTTTTTACATTAAAAACATGATTTGTGTTTCTTTATGTGAGATTAATTTTAATTTAAATTCTACCACTTATATGATTGGAATTATAAAAAATGAGTTAACCATTTGGAATTATAATAATTTACAATTTCAAATATTTTTAGTTTTTTTGACAGAATATTATATAAAAGAAATTAAAATAATTATCAATGATCGATGTATAAATGTGTGCAATTTGTGGTTGAACATTTATATTAATGGGAATAAATAACCTATAAAATTTTCAAAAACAATTTGTTAGGATATATATATACAAATAGAACCACTTCGATATAATATTTTTCATTATTTTAGGCACATAATTTAAGAGAGATGTCCCAATAGTGTTTACCTTTTTATATTTAAAAAAATTCCACTCCCCCTCAATAATAAAAAGTCACTCACTCTAATAAATTCATAAATCATATAAAACCTTTTTTATAATCCAATAACATCCCAAAAAAATCCAAAAATCTATATTATCATATGATTATCCTCCCATTGGGCATAAATAAAACTAATGTAGTCCATTAGTGGAATCCAAATATAGTTACCCAAAGAAGCGGTAATGTTCGACACCATGCATTTTTGTTTCGTTTCCTTCTAAGACCCATAAATTATTTATATATTAAGATTATATAACAAAATTATTATAAAAAATATAATAAGATAATTTATGTCATTTTTACAACATAAACAATCAAATTTTCCAACAAACAAGATACACAATCATCTTTCTTGTGTACGACGAGCTGCCACCTAACAAACCTATGTCATCCAATCATCCATTTACACCGCTCAAAGATGTAAATAATGATATAAATAATTTAATAATATGATATATATGATATTTACGAGGTATTTATGCATATTAAATTATTATATTACATATACCTTCATTATTTTTATTTTTGGGGAATATGATAACATTTTTTGCGTATATATGGACTACTGCCTCCTGAAAACGATGTGATCTGTTTATGCTTTTAGGGAATATATCAAATATTTTTCTATTTACCATATGTGTTATATATGAAATATTAATTCTAAAATAATTAATATATATATATATCATTTACTTTTAATTCTTTTGATATGAAAATCAAATAGAAACAACCATTATGTGTATGTACAGCCTACCATCTCCATGAATAGTGTATTTAATTTCCTGTTGATATATTTTATAGTTTATTTTAAATAAATATATTTTAATTATATAAATATTTATATAATTTTTTACATTCAGTAAATAAATATTGTATAATCTATGTAAGAGGATCAAGAAAAAACTCATAAAATGAATGAAAAACTAGATGTTTATTACACGAAACATAACATTAACAATGAATTGTAAATAAAACGGTAATGTAATATCATAAAAAAATAAGTTGAATTATATATATAAATATGGTAATTTTTAACATGTATTATAAACATATATTTATTATACAGATGTTTTGAACAATTATGACAATAGTCCAGACATATGTTTAGTGTTATCTCTTCTCACTTCTATTTAATAGAGGTATTAGCAATATTCAATAATTATTATTATTTTGTAGTGTATATGCATCCCAATGAAATTTATATCAGTAATTCAATTTATAAAAATGTAATTATTTTTTATATTTTTGTTATTATCTAACAAATCTAATGATACAAACTTTACTCAAGTAGTAATGGGGTTTCTAGTGTCAAGTTTGTTTTCTTTGAGATATATTTCATATTCCACACTCGTTTCATTTATGTGGTTTTGATACTAAACTATGAAATGTTATATATTGAATTAAATTTATTTCATTATATCAAATTTTCCAATTGATTTTATTCATTCATCAATCTTGTCATTCAAAAGTCACTCATAAGTAAGGGCTTTTGATCTCTCATTTATTTTCTAGGATATAAAAGCCATGTTCACCACCTATCTCTTATATGTGGTTTTTATGAATACAATGGTTGTATTTTATTATTATTATATTATTAATTATATGGATTCTCATATCTATTTGAATAACATTCCTTCATATGATTTAGCATTCAAAAGTTACCAAATTGTTAAAGTAATTTTTTCTCAATTTTCATTCTATGTGACACATGTTATGTTATGAAAAAATATTATTTTATGTGTTCTAACTAATTGTCTTATAAAAATTTATATCATTAATATCCTTTTTTAATTATATTTTATTTTTTATTTAATTATATTCCTTCATGTGTATTTTGATTCAAATTTAGCCAAATGGGAAGTTTATTGATTCAATCATATGGTTTATCCAGATTATTTATGATTAAGGTTCTATTGATGATGTATTTTGATCAATATCCCATGAAATATATTCACAAAAATTTTCCTCTATTCATTCATGATTAATTCATGTAATGATACTAACATTCCACTCATTGGTACTTAATATATTATAGAAAATATTTTTAATCAAATATTACCTTCATACTACCAGTGATAGAAAATATCATATATTAAAAAAATTAAATTTTTATAATTTTTATTTAATTTTATTAAATTATTTTTATGAATTTTTCAATGAAAATTACATTGAAAATGTTTTATGAAGTAAAAATGACATGAAATTAGTTGTTATATTCATTAATAAATTCTCCATGTGGTCTTACAATATTATTCTTCATCTGAAATGGAATATATTTATATATTTTGTTCTTTACTCGGGATGTGATACAAGTATACCATTATATTTCATTATCTGAATGGTTTATGATTAATATGAAAATAAATTAATGACACAAATTTATCTCCCCTTTGTTATTCAATGCTAAGACCAATACGAGACCCACCTTTTTTAATGGTTTGTATGATGATTTTGAAACCAATCTATTTTCAAAATTTCATAATATGATTAAATTTTTAGAATACCTGAATGATTTTATGTGTTATGATTTTATTTTTTTTGAATCCCATCAATTAATGTGGGTTATGATATGAGAATTTTTTACTCTCTTCTAGAAAAAATATGTATGATTTCATTACTTGACGAATGAAACCTACATATTCCCCTAATGATTATAGTTAAAATGTATATATTTTTTCAGATAAAAATGAATGGAATGATATGTGGAATTAGTTCCATATTACAGAGCTAGAATAAGGAGTCTAGTAAGTTCTATAATATAGGTCTAAGACGAGGAGTGAAATTGGTTCATTAATAAATCACTGGAAGGTGTAATGAACATGTTCAGCAATATAGGGATGGAATGATAAGTGAACATAGTTCTGTAATACATGGATTCAATAAATATTCAAAATTTTTTAGTTACACAAGGAAAGATGGATGAGTGAACTCAGTTAATTAATAGCCGACTAGAACAAGGAGTAAACATGGTTCTGTAATACATGATTAGAACATGAGTGAACTTAATTTAGTAGAACATCGCTCGAATAGGAAATGAACTAGGTTTGTTAATACAAGGTTGGAATTGGGGGTGAATCTTTTTTAGTAACGAACATTGTCTTATATCACTATCTTGTTAGAGATCCTTGAATATTCTAAAATGATTAACTATATTTATGTATATTCCAGAAATTCAACGTATTATGCCTATGTTTTGCTGTCATGAATGATGTTATTTTATTTAATTATGACTCATATCACAGGAGCTACCAATATTTATTCAGTGACTCAATATTATGATCATTGATATAGAGGGTTTTATTTTGTAATTTTATTTTCGTGTTCTAATACACTTATTATCATGTTATGGATATCTATCACTTTTTTACAATTATTGAAAACCTAAGATAACCATTTCATGTGCTTCATCTCCCCTAATTATGAAAAGAAATTAAGTAAGTTCACTAATGGGTATGATATTTAATTGTGATTTTTGAGATATTATAAAATTTTAGTATATTTTGTTGCATGTTTCCATATACACTAAATTATTACGGTGACCAGAAATTTAATTTTTTAATGTGATAAATATTATTCTATAACGATTTATAAACAATTCATATTAAACTTTCTTCTATATACATGGTATTAAATGAACAATGTAGTCATTAATTGGAAACTAGAATGAGAAAACATTAGAAGAGTTTTCAAGATATATTTATAATTATATTACATATGATGTCTCTAGGTAAAATTATAAGGATTTTTCAAATTTTAAAAATATTTCCATAAATAATTTTAAATAATTGATAAAGTGGTCTCAATGAAATTTAATTTCAGATTAAAAACTATAAGATAATTTCATTAGTAGACTAGAATATGTTTTTAATAGAATGAAACAATGAAAATCACTATAAAGGGAAAAATGAAAAGATTAGTTAACTCAATAGATGAAAATAATGGCCTCCCAAAGGTATCATCAACTATTGAAAAATTTAGAAGTGGAATGTATGGAAATTAAGAAAATTGTTGTCGTAGGGGGAATATCAAGAAGGAAATAATCATGCTTGTTAAAGTAATGGTCATGTTGATGATGATGAAGAGTCAATGAGTGACATATGAAATTTATGTAAATTTATAATAGTATTATTTATACCCCTGAATAAATTGAGTATAGATAATTATTATTTTATATTTTATGAAATTAGTCTTATGGAATGATACAATAAAGCTCATTTATTGGCTTATGGAAGTAAAGAAATAATCAAGGAAGGAATGTATTTTAATTCAAGGACTATGTTATATGAATTATGTATTATATAATGATTTTTCATAGAAGTTTTTATTTATGAATCTCATATAATAAGTTAAATGATATTTATGACGAATAAAAGTAATTTAGTGGCACTGTTACATTAAGGTAAGGTATCCAAAAACATGTTCATGGGGATAAGAAAATAATATTTTGTATGGATTATAAAATAATGATGTGGATAAAGTAATTTGGAATGTATTATTAGCCCCAGAACAGATATAGTATTTTTATGGAAATGTGGTTTATGCTATCATTGATGAAGTTTAAAATATTTTTTGATTAATGGAACAAATCCAATACTATTTGGAGTATGGTTAATTCATGTTTTTAATAAGTATTTGTTGAATTTCATGTTGTTACAATGATTCAAGATTGTATGTTTTAAAGGTACTCACATGTTTTTATATAAAAACCAGGACATGCTATATAATATTTATGGATCAATATTATGATAATTTTGGGATATTTAGGGACTTATTTCTATAGTTTTGGATTTTCAACATTCAAAAGGCTTATAGGGATAATTTTTTTGAATAGTTCATGTTTGACATTAGATGAGGTTTTACAAATTACTGTATTATATTTATGTCTTAGTGTTTATGAATATTAGATAATCTTTTCAAAAACATTTTAATGTTATGTTAACTAATGATACATGGAATGTGTTATCATTATATATATATATCTTGTGATCTTTTATTTATTTAGGATTAAAATTCTCTCATGCAATCTATAGAGTAAATGATAATGTTATAATTGATCTAGGAAACAAAGGTCGAGATTGTTTATATGAAATGGAGTCAAATCATGTATGTATATATTATAGTGTAATATTCATTAACTATACGAAAAGATGTTGAATCCCAAAACATTCTATACTAGTGTCGTAATTTGTTATTAAAATAACTGTCACTCTGTTCATCATTTATTTATTATTATTTGATCAGTAAATTTTTCTTGATCTCCCACTAATTCTGATCAATGTTCACTATGAATCTCCATTAGTATTTTAATGTTACTTATTTCTTCTATATCCATGATTTCACTTGTAATATCATTTCACCTATGTGGGAGCTGAGTTATGAGTTACTTTCTCAAACTGTTATACTTCTTATATTCCTTTTATAAAGAGAGTATTCAAATTCATTTTGATGATGTGGATTTCTATGAAAGAAAAAATAATGTATAATTCCATTAATGAAATAGATGGCATTAGATGGAGAAATTAATTTTATGGGGGATGAATGTAATACTCTGAGTTTTTATTAATTATTACGGTTCAAATAAATTAAATTTCATTGATTTCATGCATTACACGCTACAACAAGTTATGTTTGACTTATACACTACATAAAACATTTCACTACATTAAACACATAAAATCTCATGTCTTTCAATAAGAATTTTTTTTGTATTTTGTAACACCCAATGTAGATTTACATTGATAGCTTTCATTATAATCTAGAATGAGTTTTACTGGACTAAAAAATATTACAAATTGTATTATTGAAATATTTCTATAGTTATCACCATGTTTGAAGAATGGATTTATGAATAAAATAATGTCAATTATGATTTTTTTTATAGGTATATAAAATGAATCCTTTGGAAACCAATTAATTATAAATTAATGGAAGATATTTTAAAAAATAATGAAATTATGTCTCTAAAAAAAACTATGTTTCTATATACAAACGAATATTATCTCTATAATTTAAAAACAAATTTTAATGAATGATTTTAATAAAAATTATATAGTAAATTTTAAATGATCTAACTAAAGATCATATTATTTTTTATGGATAACATATAAAAATAAATAAAATTTTAGGCATAGAAATATATATTTTAATAAAATAATGTTTTACATCATTTAAATGGTGCACCTATTTAAAAAATAATTTTTTCACTTTTAATAATTATATTTGATAGAATAAAAGTTTTTTAAGAGATATATAAAAATTATATTTGGGTTAATTTTTGATATTTTTCAAATAAGATTTATTTTTTGATGAAAAATTAAAAATATTTTTATTTTCAATTAGGTAGTGAAATTTAATATAATTTATATAATTCGTAAAATTAGATTTTAAATTCTTTTTATGTATAATTATATCATTATTATATAATTTAATCTAATTTATTACAGTGTAATCAATTTCAGAACAAAATTAGATATAATAACTTTTCTATCTTCTGTCATTATTACTTTAAAACCCCTTGTTCTCCTTTTATTTGTTGGATTAATTTTAAATCTCACTATGAAAAATATCAAATTCAAAATTATAAAAATTAATTCTATTTTATGAATAATAATAATTTATAATGTCTTAAAATTTCTAGATTTTACTTAAAAAATAATTTTCAAATAAATTAAAATTAATAACATTTATTAAGGAAAATAGGTTTTCATAGAAGTAAAATTTTAATATTATGGGGGACATTGCATATAATCTTATAAAAATCACATTTATTGGAGATTACTCATACTTATACCTAATTTTATATAATTTTTTTCTTTATTTGAGGTAAATGATGTTAGGGAGTCCTACCAATTTGGTTTACCTTTTTATATTTAAAATAATTTTACTCTACCTCAACTGTAAAAAGGCACTCACTCTCCACACTTATTTTGTTATAGGATTATTTTTTACTCATACAAACCAATGAAACATTTTTTACCATAAATTACTCATATCATACAAGAATCCTCAGTTTTTTAATAAAGAAAATTAAGGCGGTCCATTGGTGGAAACCAAATGGAAATATGAAAAAAGAGGAAACATTCATCAACATGAATTTTTTTGTTTCATTCTCCACGTAATTATATTATTCTTATATAATCAAATATATAATAACTTATTTATTCTATAATTATTGATATTTTACTATCTTTTGGTTAAAAATTTCTCATTCACACAATTTTAACACATGGTATATACAATCATCATTTTTGTTTATGGAGAACTACCACCTCAAGAAATGAGGTTGTTTGTTCATTCATTACAAACTCTAATGGTTGAGAATAATAATATAATTTATATTTTTAAATTATATATCTGATATTTATAATGTCATTATTCCTATGGAATTATTACAATATAGATACCATAAGTTTTTACATTTTGGGAATACTACAACATTATTTATAGATGTGTGGACTACTGCCTCCTCAAAGTGATATGATTTGTTATCCAATTACATGTAATGTAATAAGGAGGGTTTTATTAGAAATATGTGTCTTGTATTAAATAATAATGAAATTTCAATATATATATATATAACATTTAATTCATTTTCATACAATATGATAAGAAAATGTAATTAACATTCATGCATACTTACGACCTACCGTTTCCATGATTAGTGTTATTGATTTCCCATTTCTATCATATATAGATTATTATAAATACAAGTATAAATATATAATATATAAGGAATTTATATAATTTATTTAAACCATATATAATTAAATATTTATTTTTTTAAGAGTATCGAGATTAAAAATTCAAAACATGCATGAAAATCAATGTTATTATTTCCCAATTCATACCATTAACATGTAATTATTAATAAATAGGTAATATAAAGTCATATTTATATTATATATTGTGATATATATATATGGTTTTATGATATATTTCTAAAACAATTATGTTAATTATTACATTTTACAAAACATTTATGATAATATTCCATACATAAGGTTAGGGTTCTCCCATTTCACATTTATTTCGGTAAGATATATGTTACATTCACTACATATTCATTATTTTTTATATATATAAAATCCTAGGATATTTTATATAATAAAATTCATTTATTTAATTATATTTAATGTGTATATTTTTGTTATTCAATCACAAATATCCTAATTAAAAATTTACACATTTATTAAGGGGATTTCTTGTTTCTCTTTTATTTCTATGAGACTTTATCCATATTCACCAATTATTTATTATATGTGGTGTATATAATACTATTTTACATGTTATATCTATAATTTTAGTTATTTCACGACATTAAAAGTGTCAAAATTTTTTATTCATACACATAACTCATGTTCACCACATATTTATAGTATGTTGTGTGTATAATACACATGTTTTTGTTATATTATACATATATTTTTTATTATTTACAATTAAAATTACACATGAGGATCCATATTTCATGGGGTTTAGGGTTCAAAAGTTACCAAATATGTGAATGATTTTTGTCTCTATTTTCTTTCTTTCAGACGCATGTGATTTTGTGAACATATATTCTTCTACAAGGGGTTTCTACATACACATTAATATTTTATTTCATTAATATACATATGTTTATGATATTTTAAACATCGTTTAATGTTATTAATTCAAGGGGATTTTCATTCTATATTACCAAAAATGAAATATTTTATGGGTTCAATGTCGTCTTTTATTTGGGATATTTTATGATTATTATTTCATTTATGAAATATGATGATCCATATCTCAAGAATTGTTATAAATTTTATTCTTCTCTTATTATTCCAGATATCTTCACGTAATGATATAAATTTTCCACTCTAAGGTACAAAATATATTTATGACTTTTTCTAAAAAATCTAACCTTATTTCTTCCATAGACCATAAATATGTTTTATTCAAAACAAAATTTATTATAAAAAAATTTCAATTTTTTTTAAAATTATCTTGTATGATTTAATTCAATGAAAAAGATTCTCAAAATTTTTGATTTTATAATATAGATGTTCATATTATGTTTCTTTTCCTTAATAAATTCCCCAAATAGAATTTCAAAATAATTATCTATATAAGAAGACATCCATTGATATAATATATTATTTATTGCAGATATCATATAAGAACACCATTATCATTATTTAATTGAATGATTTAGGATAATAATGTAATAATTTTTATAACATACATTTCACCTCATGTGTTATACAATGATAAAATTCTTATGAAACTAATTTTATTTCTTGGGTTCTCCTATGATAGTGAAACACATATATTTTCCACATGTTATGGAATGATTATATTTTTATTATAATTATTTAATTTCATGGGTTATTAAATTATATTTGTTAAATCCATCTATATTTATGAGTCATTGTATAATGAATGTTTTAGTATATTGTGAAACATTTATGTATTATTTAATTTTGTTACAGATATAACCTCTATCTTCATCCAATTCATTAGGTAAAATTTTTATATCTCATGATAATGAATGGATTAGATCATGTGGTGAAATGGATTTAGAAATATATGGCTATAATGATAACTAATACCAGATTAGTAATATAGGGCTTGAACGAGGTGTGAACACATATTATTAATATAGTTTTGTAAAGAGGAGAGAATTTGTTTTAGTAATATAAGGATGGGATGAGGAGGGAACTCGATTTAGTAAAATTGGGATGGAATTGGAAGTGAATTTGATTAAGTAATATGGAGTGGGAATGGGGAGGGAACCCAATTTAGTAAATCACATTTTCATCTATGATGGTCATGACAGTTATCCTTCGGTAATTTGATATCATTATCTATTATTTTATATATGACACAAATTCCATGTATTATGCATATGTTATCCTTTCATGAGTAATTATATTTAATTTTCATATGATTCATTACTTATGAATCTATAATAATTATTCCAATAGTCTATGTAATGATCTTTGATATACATTTTATGGTTTCCAAATGTTTTTCCCAAGTTCTCATAGCTATACATTTATGTTATGCACATTTATCTAATATTTCCATTAATTAGAATCTGATCCCACACATTATTATGTCTCCTATACATAGGTTTTTAATAATTGTTTTATCTAGGATTAAAAACTATGAATAATATATATTGTAGATGTTGTTGAACTTTCAAAATGCCAGACAATATTGTTCTATGTTTCCAAATACAGTAAACTATTACAGTCCTTAGACCTGTAATTTTGAAATGAGATGAATATTAATAAAAATTATAGGAATATCCTTATATGTTAGTATAGGGTGATTATACTAATATTATTATATCATCATGATTTAATAATATATCATGGATGTATAATAAGAAACAAAATAAAACAATTGATTATGTATGTTAGATATTCTTCAAATAACATCTCTAGGTTTTCTCTAAAATAATTCTATGGATTAATTTTTGAACCAATAAAGGGTTATAATAATTATGGAGGGAGTTATATAATATAGTTGAGTATTTGGTATTTTAAATAATTTTTTATTTAATGAATGTATTGGAGAAGGGATTTCCTTTTATAAGTTGGGAGAGATCAAATTTGGTATTTTTTTAAAAGAATGAATGAAACCCTCATTTTTAACATGAAACCAGGATAGAAATGTCCCTTTATTGATCAATATAAGATAAAATGACTAAAAATTATAATAAAATAGGAATTTTTTGTGTTTTTATTAATCTTATCCCTTAACATTTTAGTTAGACCCCCCCCCCCCCCCGAACTCATTTTTACCTTAACGACGTTAATTAATTTTTACAATTTTCAATATTAATTATGGTAAAAGATTAAGAAAATATTATTGGATTTTATAAAATATTCTATATACATATATGAGATCTATTATTCCAAATTCTACTCATAAAAGTGGTATAGTTTTATTTAAAATTATACCCATCTACGTGCAATGAAACAATTCTCTAAAAGAAAAACATTAAAAACAATAAAATGATTTACATAAAAATACATTATTAAAATGATTCTAATAACCTAAATTGTATTAGATAATATATAAATTAACTAATTATACATTTTAATAAATCATAAAAAATGGGGGTTAATTTGGAATTAAGTAAAATTCTATCTTAACTAAATGCCATTATTTTTAATTGTTACTCAATAAATAAAACTTTTCAAGACAAATCCAAGAAATTAACTGTAAACTAATTCTCCTAATATGGTCTTAAAATATAATTTAATTTTTCAAATTAAATTTTCTCAAGGTATTATAAATTAACATATATTATTTTCTCGTTGAAAATAATAAAACTAATTTTTTTCTGAATACATATTTTCAATGAATTAAATTTGATTACTTAAAATTGAGTGATTTAGTTGATATGAATATATATATATATATATATTAGGATCATTATAAAAATATTTTAAATTAGTTAATCTCAATCATTCCCACGAATTTATTGGTGATGTTATAAAAATATTATTTAAAAAATAATGATTCATGGTCTGTTAAGGCTTGGTGTTTCGTTATGTATATGCTATCAAACATAATGTTATTATTTTATAATATTTTGAGATTACATTTTATTTCATTTTTTTAATTAGTTCATAAAAAATTATAGTAAAGACAATAAAAATAATATAAAATGAGGGTGATATAATATGAACATAAAATGTCTTTGGTTAAAAGAATATTTCATAATTTACGCCATTTTAGGAGCAATTTTACATATCATGTGATCAGTCACGTTGATTATAATTACATGATAAACACATTAAGAATCTTCAATCTAACAACTTGTTGGATCCATGAGGAAACACATTCAATATTAATTTCATATTCAATTTGATGACTATCCTAATTATAAGGAAATGGGTTGGGATATGGAATGAATAATATTATGTTTATGATCACTGAATTCTTTGAAGATATAAAAAATTGAATGAATATTGTATAACATATGTATGATTAATGGAATGAACCAAAACCAATCGATTCTACCATACAGAAGTGTATATGTTCTTTTATATGTTATTGAAATCAACTAACTAATGGGTATGAATCTATATAATTAAAATGATATGTTCTATTATTTAATGATTAATATAATAAATGTTTTTCTTTTACATTTATTATTATGAATGTGGACTGGTCAATTGTATAATCTTATAACAAATGTTAGTCATTGGTAATAACTTTACTCTATGTAATCATAAGAGTTTAAGAAGATATTTTATGTATATTTTTTTCCATGAACTATATATACTAAAATATATAGAGAACTCATGGTGATAATATAAATGGTTGAAAATATATATATATATATAAATTAAACTATTCAATAATTTAATGGTTTACTTCTTTTCTAATAATTAATCCAAAAAATAATATTTGTTTGTTTACAGTATATTATATCCATGTATCTAAAATTATATTTATAGAAGTAACATATTTATATATGATCAATCCATTCATTTTTTTCTAAACGTAAAATAATATAGTTTTGACTCCAATTATTCTCACAGTTTTAGGGATATCATGAGAAATGTTGATTTTTTTTCAGAAAAAAGTAATAAAATGCACATAGTAAAAAAAATTATATCTTCTTTATTTAAATATATTGTTATAATCAATATGAATTTTTTTTAAGTGAACCAATAAATGATTAAAATGAGTAATATAAGTATATGAGACACAATATTTCTAGAGATATATAAAGAGTATATCCAACAAAAATAATGGAGAAAAATCCAAAAAAATCACTAGATATACCCCAATTATTTAATTACAATTATTATGGACATTATTATTTCTATTGGATGAATCCTATGGGTAATAAAGATGATTATTGTCAACATACTCTTATAACATTTTATAATGTGAAAGCCTATGCAATCAAAACAACTAATATGGATCTGATGATGAATTGATTAATTGTACAATTATATTCCACTCAATAAACAATTTTTGATAATATTTCTACAAACACTATTATATCAAGATAATTTTATAACTATATCATTCTACCATATAAACTAATGTTAGTTTAATGATCATTGAAATCTCCAATTGATATGATAATTGAATCCAATGTGTCAAATACATCTCTCATCTATGTTTTTGAATATATGATTCTTGAAAATATTATTAATTTCAGTATAATAAAATATGATGCAAATTTTGGCATTAATATGCTCTCAATATGTCACGAACCCCTCACACAAAAGATGCCCCTCCTGAGTTGGAAATGGTGAAAGGGAGATAATGACCCCCTAGGTCCCACCTCCAGAAGGCCCTGGGGTGGTGACTAGCACCAAGGGTATGAGTTTTCACAAATATGGGATGCATACCCTTTTAGTTATTTAAGATCGGGAAATAGGACAAGTCAACCACCAAAAAGAAAAAGATAAAGTGAATAAAAATAACCCCAAACCAATCCCACAGGAATGTTTAAATAGTTCTGAAACAAGGTAAAAGTAAAAAGAAGCTCAAAAAGTACAATACTAAAAGAAAAAAGTACAACAAACTACATCAACTCCAACTGTCCCGACTAGTAGGGTCCCGCACGGCCCTGGTAGTCCTCCAGGAAACCTGGAAGTAAACGTAGGGTGAGAATACATGTATACTCAGTAAGGAAACCTAAAACTCTCAGGCAAAAGCGGGGAGACATCATAATGAACCGTGAAAACAACAGAAGAAACCTAGAAGGGAGTTCTATCCACCAAACCTCACCAGCCACACTCACCAAAACACAATCACCACAGGTAGTAGTATATAAGAAAATGAGTATTAGGTACCCCACACCATTTTCCTCCACTAGCTAGCTGCTCTTCCTAACGGTGAATGTCCTGACTCTACTACACTCTTCCCGCACACACTTGGGCCTCACAACCACGTATCCTGCACGCAGACACCTGGGCCACACAACCACGTATCCCACCCTCACACACCTGGGCCTCAAACCATGTATCATGACCACACACACCTGGGCCGCACAACCACGTATCCCGCCCACAAACACCTGGGCCCCACAACAATGTATCCCGACCACACACACCTTGGCCTCATAACCACGTATCCCGCCCGAACACACCTAGGCCTCATCCCGATGGTTATTGGGAAATAGTAAAACCTGCCCGAAGAGTCTTGAGCTAAACCACCCAAATCGAAACCCACCCAAAGAGTCTTGGGTGTAAGGTCGCCCTAAGACATCACAGCCTAGGGAAGAAGGATCAGAAATGATCTAGTAACTAAGGGGAAAACACCATCTCCCATGAAATGGGAGTGTTCGTCACTAAGTACTCAACATGGGTGGGGTGTGATAAAACACAAAGATACAGATATATATACATATATTTGTATATACCAAACACTCAGCCCAACCTATGTCTTCTAATCAGAGAAACGAGCACATGCCTCGGCACTACTACTATAAAGCATGCATAAAACAAACAACCCCAACCCCATTTAGGTTTTCATGTTTCGACAGAATGAGCTTTTTAGTTCCTTAACTACTGGGAAACTATCCACAACCAAACACATCGATCGTTCATAAAGAATATCTCTTCCATCCACAAATCAAGTTAGGAAAACACAAGCAGCACAACAAGTCCCTTCTTAATAACCAACCAACCCATTGATTAACATTCTCGTTCCATTACCATTCCCCACCATTACTAACTCTTCCACTTTTTTTATTATTTACAACCCATAGTTCGTTCACATTCAAGCCCATCCCTGCAGCCTTCCTGCCAACCACCATAACCACAACCACACCATACATAATCATTCCTTTGATACTATTTATCGTAGCCCCGCTGCCCCTCACCAATATAGCATTAACACCAACCCACAACCAAGACAACCGCATCCTCACTTCTTACTCGATCCAAAAAAAACCACAATAACACCCCCCTTTACATAAATTAACCCCAAAAGCACCCACATGTTTATTATTTCATTTTGGTTCAACCGGGGTGATCACAAAAGGGTTCCATATTTTCATTTAATCAACCAACTTTACGTGATTAACCAATTTTTACATTCCATGATGTGTCCATCCATAATGGTCTATAATGATAGGGCAGCATTTAATTGTGCAAGAAAAGGCCCCCAATGACCGTGATTTTCAGTAGGCATAAGACAATTCAATTCACAACATAAAATCATAGGATATAATGATAAACATAACAACTTACCCATCCCCGTTCATTAACCAGTTATTATCTTCGTTTAAAGGTTCAACAGTTTCTCATGAAAACAATAGGATACCCACCCCACGTGATGCACAATTTAGAGAGACGAAGGTAAGATCCCTTCTTCAATAGGTTCTGATCACAACGCTCCCCCGTATCAACTTTAGGAAACGTTGTTCGGCGTCTGTGGCTTCTGTCAAATCCTGGAAAAACTTCCTCGGGTGGAAGTTGGAATGGGAATGATGAAGGAAAGACAACTGATCCAAGTTCAAAAGTTCTGCCTCGTCGTTACGATATCGTGGCTGCTGACGGATCGTAAATCGGAGCTCGTACGAATAAGTTATGGAAGAAAAGGAGCCTTCGAGTCTCTTGGGAGATCTCTGCTCAGAGGAATGGGGAGGATAGGGGTGTGTTGAAAAGGAGGAGGGGATCCCTCCTTTTATAGGTGTGAAAAAAAGTACACGACATGTACTTTATGTTACACGGCGTGTACTTGGCCATTTCACGTGGCCATCACACGGCTTCCAACATGGCCTTCAATGTGGTACGTGGCTGTTGACTGGTCAACACAAGGTTTGAGAGTAACACATACGTGGGGAGACGCTACACGACATGTAGTATTGGGTACACGACGTGTACCCATATATTTCACACGGCATGGACATGTATCCAACATGGAACACGGCCATTGACTGGTCAACACACGGTCTGAGAGTTACCAGTACACGGGGAGGGACTACACGGCGTGTCGTATTGGTTACACATCGTATACCCATTTATTTTACACGGAAAGGAAACGACCTTCAACACGAGGTATACCCGGTGAGGGGGTACACGACGTGTACTCACACTACACGGAGTGTACTTGCAAATTCTTGGAAAGTGTGGGAAAAGTCCATTTTACCCTCCAGAACACATCAAGACCATCTTTTTGAAAAAGGAATGGGCCGGAGAGGTCCAGACCATTACACCAGAAACCTCTTAAAACATTATCATCCCTGAAATTCAAAATCCAATCTATAGGAACCCAACAAGATACCTCTTAGGGTCCTCGTTATAACAGTAACCCAACCATTAACCCTATTTATAAGTGATATGAATTCCTTTTCCTATGTCGAGATATAATCCTCTTTAGGTGGCACTGACTCGCCTGGATGGGTTTAATCGCATCCTCATTAATGCATCTCGAATAAGAATCATGTCTTCCCACTTCCATACATTAGGATTTTTCAAACTTGCACTACCCCCAACACCAAACAACCAACACATTGAACATGTGGTTTGGGAAAAACTCCATCTCCTATGATGAGATATTATACGCATTATGCGGAATTGACTCACCCGCACGGGTTTAATCGCATCCGCATTAACGCATCTCTATTAATCATCAGGATTTCCCATTTTCCCCACACTTCCAGACATGTTACACACTTCCATAGAATGAGGAAAAAAAGGGTCTCATAACCGACAAGCCAAGCATTCCATATATCAAAGTTATAGAGAAAAAAAGATCAAATGAACATGGAAAAACACAAGTCAAAACAACTCTGGGAACTGAGCGTGCATCTGGGTCTCCCGCTCCCAAGTGCTCTCCTCGAGGCCTCCATGCCTCCACAACACACAAACCATGGGAATGGTTCATCCACAGATAACCTTCTCTTTATGATCATCTATTCTGACTGGTCATTCCTTGAAGGTCGCGTCTTCTCTAATATCTAACTCTCCCCAGTTGATAACGTGAGAGTCATCGTGTAAGTACCGACGAAGCTGGGAGACGTGGAAGATGTCATGAACTTTCTACAACTGTGGTGGAAGGGCCAGCTGATATTCCACCTCATTGACTCGCCTTAGCACATCAAATGGTCCGACGAACCTACGTGAGATCTTTCTCCCTTTCCCAAACCTCCTCTGCCCATGTTGAGGGGAATCCTTCAAAAACACATGATCTCCCACCTCAAACTCCAAGTACCTCCTTCGACGATCAGAATAAGACTTCTGTCGGTCCTGAGCCACTTTCATCCTCTCACACACAAGCTGGAATTTCTCTGTGGTGCTCTGCACCACCTCTGGCCCAAGATCACCTGTCTCACCATCCTCTGCCTAGAAAATTGGTGAACGACATGGTCTTAAATAAAAATCCTCAAACGGTGACATTCCAATAGTATAGTGGAAGAATTTTCTATAGTAAAAATCTAATAAATCCAAGTTTCGTACCCATGATCCTCATTAATCCAGAATGCATGATCGCAGTATGTCCTCCAATGTCTGGATAGTCCGCTCTTACTGCCCATCGGTTTGGGGCTGGAAAGCAGTTGTAAGGAGTAGATGGATGCCAAAAGCATGTTGTAACCCCCTCCAGAATCATGAGGTAAACTGAGTATCCCGGTATGAGAAGATAGTCTTCGGAACTCCATCCAAACGCACCACCTCATCCACATACCTTTGTGATAAGGTACACACTAGGCCTGACTCCTTAATTTCTATGAAGTGAGCTGATTTCGTCAGATGATCAACCACTACCCAGATAGATTTATAACCACCCTGAGCTCTGGGTAGTCCTGTGACAAAGTCCCTCGATATGTCATCCCACTTCCACTCGAGGATATCTAAAGGATGCAACAAACCACTGGGAACACTGTGTTTAGACTTCACTTGCTGACACACTAGGAATTTAGCCACAAACTCCGCCACTGCCCGTTTCACCGCAAGCCACCAAAAGAAATCCCTTAGGCCTTAGTACATTTTTGAAACTCGCGGATGTACCGACAAGGATGAGCTATGGAACTCGCGGTGAACTCCCTCACACATCACCTTCAGAACAAACAACCTTCCATGGAAAAGTATCTGATGTTGGCTGTCCTCGGACCATCTTTCTGGAGCATTTCCATGATCGACACGATCCCGCATCACTTCCGCCTCAGAGTCCTCCCACTGAGACTCTTCCACCTACTGTGACAAGGAGAACTGCACCATCATCTGAATCAAATAGCCTCAAACACCCTCTACCCTTGCATCCAAGTGCAAGGCAGCCAACTCTACCATCACATTACAAGCCTCAGTGGATTCCTGAACCACTTCCTTATTCGAATTCCTTCTCAGGGCATCAGCCACAAAATTTATGATACCTTTAGTGTAAGAGATCTCGAAGTCATAGTCTTGGAGAAACTCAACCCATCCCCGCTGCTGCAAGTTCATGTCACATTGGGAGAAGATATAACGTAATCCCTTGTGATCTGATAAGACCACAAAGCACTCCCCAAAGAGGTAATGACGCCACAACATCTGTGCGAACACTACTCCTGCAAGCTCCATGTCCTAGGTGGTATAGTTACGTTCGTGAGGGCACAATTGCCTAGACCCATAACAAATCACATGATTCTACGGCATCAGTATGCACCCCAAACCAAGGATAGAAGCATCACAAAACACCTCATACAACAACCCTTCCTCTGGAATCCTGAGTACGGGCGCACTGATCAACTTCTCCATTATGTAGTAGAAAGCATTCTGGAACTGCTCTCTCCACAGGAAGACCTGGTTCTTCCTAGTCAAAGTAGTAAATAAATAAGAAACTCAAGAGAAGTCCAAAACGAACCTCTGATAGTAACTTGCTAACCCTAGGAAACTAAGAACTTCTGCCGCTCTCTTGGGTGCTACCCAAGAAACAACTGCCTCCACCTTCGATAGGTCCACTAACATTCCATACTGAGATACCACATGCCTAAGGAAGTGCATGTCTTGTGTCATGAACATACACTTCGACAATTTCTCGTAAAGATGGTGGTGTTGATGGAATTCCAAGACAACCCTGAGATGCTAAATGTACTCCTCCTTTGTTCTTGAGTAGATGAGGATGCCATCGATAAACACAACGATGAACCGGTCGAGAAACTATCGAAAGACAAAGTTCATTTGTTCAATGAACACAGCTGGTGCGTTCGTAACTCCAAAAGACATCAATTCAAACTTGAAGTGCCCATACCTGCACCTGAAATCCATCTTCGAGATGTCATTGTCCTTCACCCTCAGCAGATGACATCCCGATCGTAGATCAATCTTAGAAAACCAACCTGCTCCCCTCAGGTGGTCGAAGAAATCATCAATCCTTGGAAGGGGGTAACGGTTCATGACCATTACCTGGTTCAACCTTCGGTAGTATAGTCATAGCCTGAGACCACCATCAGCCTTCTTCACGAACAAAACTAGAGTACCCCATGATGACATGGTGGGTCGAACAAAAACCTTCTCCATCAGATCGTCAATCTGAATCCGAAACTCCCACAACTCCGAAGGTTCTATCTGATAAGGGGCCATCAAAATCGGATGGGAATTAGGATGTAAGTCTATCCTGAACTCAACATCACGGCGGGGGGGGGGGGGGGGGTGACTCATAACCACTTCGGGAAAAACATCGAGGAACTCCCCAACAAACCCTGGGATATCCATAATCTATTCATCAGTTGGAACCACTGATAGCCCACCTAACAAAGAAATGAGAGGCTCCACATGCCAGATTCCCACCAGATAGCTCCTCTCACCAACAAAAGATACACACTTCCCCTCCATGTCGGAGAACAAGAATCTTCTCCAGAAGCAGTCTATAAAGGAACTAACAGAAAACAATCAGTCGATGCCTAGGATGGCATCGTATGGCTGCATCTATAATAGAAGAAGGTCCCCACTAGATCGATGTGGTCCCAACATCAGCCCACATCCCCGCCAAACACATGATACGCTGGACTGGCCTCCAACTAGTGTACTCAGCACCAGTGGTATGGAAATTCTCTCTACGTCTAGTCCCAGAGTGTGGGATAGACCAGGTGCAACAAAGGAGTGCAAATCTTTTGAATCGAACAAAGTAGAAACGAGAATGATGAACAAAAAAATCGTACCTCACACCACCTCTGGTCCCACTGGAGATGCCAACACTAATGCGTGCAACTGTCCACGACCAGATCCTTTGCCTCTCTGATGTCATCCAACTCCCTGACCACGCCCTGGTCAAGGTCCCTAAGGAGAACCCTAAGGTCGGCCTCCTCCGAAAAAGTCTTCCCTTGGGGGAGCAAGGTCCTGCTCCTGCTGGAAGGGCGTCACCAGAAACTGGTGCTGCTGAGGTAGGCGCTGAACCTACCCACCTCCACTGTAATGATCCTTGGTCGGTTAATGAAACTGAACGTTCCTGAAACCTCCAAAAGAAAAACACTTCGGTCATCTGCTCGTGAAAAGGGGACGAGGACCTAAAGATCTTAACTGGAACTGCTGGTGCCTGCTCCCCACTAGCCTGAACCTGGAAGGTAATGTCGCAGGAGACCTGCTGCTGACTACCTTCCCCTTCGACGAACCTGGCTGGATCCACTCACGTGGTGCACCTCCCGGCAAGTGAATCCTATCTACAACATCTACCTTCTTCTGTACTTATAAGTATGTTGGAAGGGTGAAGGGGGTGACAACATACGGGAGAGAAGGATGAAGCACCTCCTCCAAATGTCTCGACCGAGACTCCTAATCTAGAAAGAGATCCGGAGCAAAATGCAGGAGATCCTTGAACATGATCCCCAACTCTTGTACTTATATACTCTACTGCTGAAGGGAGGGTAACTCCTGCCGCTTCTCCACCATGATCATGGAAGAAGGGAATTCTTCTTGGAATTCCTTCTCAATGTCAGCCCATGGAACCTCTGCCTCTATCCTCACTCTAAGGTAGAGCATCCACCACTGTTGCGCCGCACCTCTCAGCTGACTGGCTGCTAGGGGATCCCAATACTCCCTCAGAGCACGGATCAAGGTAAAAGTGATCCTGAGATCCTCAAGCCACCCCTCCGTCTCCGTATCCGAAGTACTAAACTCATACATCTTGAGGGTTTGACGCTGGAAGGAACAGAGAGTCTTCTGCAACTAGCTATCTTCCACCTTTCGGTCAATCCTCAACTAATCGACAGCCTGAATCTACTAGGCCTCGACTGTCTGAGCCACAAGGGGATGATGTCTAGGTGCCATAGCTGTAAGGTAAATGAGGATCGCCTAAGACAATGTAGTAAAGAAATATCTCAAGGTTTTATTTTATCACATTATTTCAATTTCTTTCCCAGATCGCAGAAATCAAGTAAAAAACAATCATGATGATGCATGTTCCTTCCCTAGGGTCTCCACCCTGCAATCAATGTGGTCTTACATGGTCATTCGGTAGGCTCATAGTCCTTGCATCAGATCATGGGGGGGGCCTAAAATCCCATGTCCTAGCCGGTATTCCCTAGCCTATGTCATGTACCACGATTAACCAACATTGTTGCCCTACCATCCCATACAATCCTCACCGTTCCTAACACATGACTCCATCCCATCTCTCAACCACCAGCCTCTAATACCATTCTTTCATGACCCCCTCCCACTAAAGATGCCCCTCCTGAGCTGGCAATTGTGAAAGGGAGATAATGACCCACGATTCCCGCCTCCAGTAGGCCCCGGGATGCTGACAGTCACCAAGGGAATGATTTTTCACAAATATGGGGGGCATTAACCTTGTGGTTATTTAAGATCGGGAAATAGGACAAGTCACCCACCAAAAATCAAAAGAACAAGTGTATTGAAATAAACCCAAAACAATCCCACATGAATCTTTAAATAGTTCTGAAACAATTTACATGTACAAAGAAGCTCAAAAAGTACAATACCAAAAGAAACAAGTACATCAAACTACTGATACTCCAACTTTCCCGACTAGTAGGGTCTCGCACGGCCCTGTTAGTCCTCCAGGAAACCTGAATGTAAACATAGGGTGAGCATACAAGTATACTCAGTAGGGAATCCTTAATCTATCGTGCACAAGTGGGGATAAATCAAAATGTCCCGTGAGAACAACTGAAGAAATCTAGCAAGGAGTTCTATCCACCCAACCTCACCAGCCACACTCACCAAAACACAATCATAATAGGTAGTAGTATATAAGAACAAGAGTATTGGGTACCCCACACCATTTACCCACACTAGTTTGATTCTCTTCCTAACTACGAACATCCTAATGCTACCAAACTCTTCCCGCTCACACCTGGGCCTCACAACCACGTATCCCGCCCACAAACACCTGGGCCTCACAACCACGTATCCTGCCCGCACACACATCAGCCACACAACCATGTATCCCTCCCGCACACACCTGGGCGTCAGAACCACGCATCCCACCCTCACAAAGATCGACCTCACAACCACGTATCCCACCCGCACACACCTGGGCCTTATAACCACGTATCTCTCTCGTACACACCCGGGCCTCATCCCGAAGGTTATTGGGAAATAGAAAAACCTGCCCGAAGAGTCTTGGGATAAAACACCCCTATCGAAACCAACCCGATGAGTCTTGGGTGTAAGGTCGCCTTAAGCCATCACATCCTATGGAAGAAAGAGTAGGAAAGAGCTAGTAACTAAGGGGAAAACACCCTCTCCCATGAAATGGGAGAGTTCGGAACTAAGTGATCAACATTGGTGGGGTGTGATAAAACAAAAAGATACAGATATATATATATATATATATATATATATATATATATAACACTCATCCCAACCTATGGCTTCTAATCGGAGAAACGAGCATGTGCCTAGACACTGGTACTGCGAAGCATGCATACAACAAACAACCCCAACCCCATTTAGTTTTTCATATTTTAATAGAATCATCTTATTAGTTCCTTAACTACTGGGCAACTATCCGCAACCAAAAACATCGATCGTTCGTAAATCATATCCCTTCCATCCACAAATCAAGTTAGGAAAACACAAGAAGTACAACAAGTCCCTTCTTAATAACCAATAAACCCATTTATTAACATTCTTGTTCCATTACCATTCTCCACCATTAATAACTCTTACACTTTTTATTTATTATTTACAACCCATAGTTTGTTCACATTCAAGCCCATCCCTGCAGCCCTACTGCCACCCACCATAACCACAACCACAACATACATCATCATTCCATTAATACCATTTATCGCAGCATCGCTGCCCATCAGCAACATAGCATTCACAGCAACCCACATCCAAGACAACCGCAACCCCGCTGCTTACTCGATCCACAACAACACACAATAACACCCCCCTTCACATAAATTAACCCCAACATCACCCACATGTTTATTATTTCATTTTGGTTCAACCGGGGTGATCACATAAGGGTTCCAGATTTTCATTTAATCATCCAACATTACGTGATTAACCAATTTCCACATTCCATGAAGATTCCATCCATAATGGTCTACAAAGATAGGGATGCATTTAACTGCACAAAAAAATTCCCCCAACGACCGTGATTTCCAGTAGGCATAAGACTACTCGATTCACAACATAAAATCACAGGATATAAAGATAAACATAACAACTTCCCAATCCCCATTCTTTAACCAGTTATTATCATCGTTTAAAGGTGCAGTCATTTCTCATGAAAACAAGAGGATACCGACCCCACATGATGCACAATTTAGAGAGAAGAATGTAACATCCCAACCTATACATGTTATGATCACAACGCTCCCCTATATCAACTTTAGGAAACGTCTGTCGGCGTCCGTCGCTTCTGTCAATTCCCGAAAAAACCTCCTCAGGTGGATGTTGTAATGTAAAGGACAAAGTAAAGACAATATATCCAAGCACATAAGTTCCTCCTTGTCTTTATGATCCTGTGGCCGCTGAAGGATCGTAAATCGGAGCTCAGACAAAGAAGTTATGGAAAAAAATGAGCCTTCGAGTCTCTTGGGAGAGCTCTTCTCAGAGGAAAGGGGAGGAGAGGGGTGTATTGAAAAGGAGGAGGGGACACCTCCTTTTATAAGTGTGATAAAAAAAATTACACAGCGTGTAATTTATAGTACATGACGTGTACTCGGCCATTTCACGCGGCCACCACACGGCCTTCAACGCGGTAGGCGGCTATTGACTGGTCAACACTTGGTTTGAGGGTAACTCATATGCAGGGAGACACTACATGGAATGTAGTATTGGGTAAACAACATGCACCCATTTATTTCACACTGTAAGGACACAGCTCCAACACGATACATGGCCTTTGACTGGTCAACACACGGTCTGAGGGTAACGCGTACGCGGGGAGGGACTACACAGCGTATAATATTGGGTACACGTTGTGTACCCATTTATTTCACACGGAATGGACACGACCTTCAACACAGGGTATACCCAGTAAGGGGGTACATGGCGTGTACTCACAATACAGGGCGTGTACCTACAAAATTCTGAAAAGTGTGGGAAAATTCCATTTTACCCTCCAAAACACTTCAAGAACCTCTTTTTGGAAAAGGAATGGGCCGGAGAGGTCCTGGCCATTACACTATATATTTATCCGACATTAATTTACATGTTAGGGAATTCAAAATAATATTCCAAATCAACCCATTATCTTCTATTTGTTCCTGTATGACTATGAAAATCCAATGGAAATTACATCCATTATATGGGACATAATACATATATAGGTATTAATAATGAATGGATTGGATAAAATATAATTGATTATGTTCATATTATGTGGGTAAATATCAATATATTTCTTGAAGAGTATCATGATATTCCACCTTCTAATGAAGTTTACAATTCAATAGATCTCATAATTACGTTAACAATTGTCAGAATGTATCCTTTTAGAATGACTCTAAATGTGATGATTTAATTGAATAATAAAATCCATGAAAATATGGGTAAGTGATTCATTCAAATTATTTTCCACCATGGGGTGGAACAGATGTTTTTAATGCGAAATATGGTATAATGCATGTTGATTTTGAATATAATTAACATTTATTAACAATATCAATAATATGTATCATAATCTATTTGTTTCTGGATTATTTGATCATATAAAATGGTATTAATACTTATTAGCTGTTAAAATTCAATATAGATATAAGTAATTATGGGTAATATGTGTCTAAATATAAAATAAAACCTTCTTTATGTGTGATAGACATGATAAATTTCATGTGGTTTCATTCATACATAAAATTTCATCAACTATCCAATAGGATGTAATGAATAATGCATTCCATGAAATCTTAAATATATTTTTTGTTGATTTTATAGATGATATTCAAAAATATTACATGATAATTCAAGAGTATTAATATCAATTTAGTTTTCTGTCAACTATAGGCTGGATAAATAATATTCTTAATTTTGAAAAAGTGAATTCTTTCTATACTATATCTTATTCTTTGATGATGTAAATGAATTATATGATCAATATATGGATATTTCATAGTTTAATGTAATTAAAAAACAACCATTACAATATAATATGATATAGATTCATTTTCTGAATGGATTGGATTGATACTATCAATGCGTTCTAAAAAAATACCTCATATATAAGGTAAAAAGATCCATTGGATATTTGAATCTGATAATAAAATCAGGGATCCTAAAGAATGTTAGACACTAAACTTGTAGAGCCCCATACCTGTGCTTCGGTGTCCAGGACATAAAATTGCTACAGAATTGGTTTATTAGAAGTAAATAGAAAATAAATATTTTTATAAATCTGAGGAACTCTTTCATTTTAGTATTTGTAGGAAAAGGACCATTCATACATATTATTAATGTTAATACAATTAATAAGATGGCAGTGATAATAATTTTCTTATGTTATCCCCTTATTGAATATAAATTCCATAAAATCTACACATAAACATAAAATCATTTTATAAAAGCATATTGTGGGAACAATTTCTTTGTATGGGATATTTGAATATCGAGTGATAATACTTTGTAATGTTACTTAATTATTTTGAATAATAATTTTGATAATATATTTGAAAATATCATTGAAAATATGTATGAAAATAGCTTTGGAAATATATTTGAAACTATCATTGAGAATACCTCTGATAAATAACATTGAAGGTAATTATAATTCTGAAAAATAGATTTAAGACTATTTTAAACTATTATATCATTTGAAAAATATTTTTAAAAATACTCTGAGAAATAATTTTGAAAACACCTTTGAAATTACATATTCCATTGAAAAAATATAAATACACTCTTTTGAAAATAGTTACTCATTTGGAAATGCTATAATTAATTGTAAAATATATAATATTTTGAGAAAATTATAATGATTTTGAGAATAAATACCCTTTGGAAAAACCTTAATATATTCAATCTTTTTTCATAGAACACTATGTAATATCTTGAAATCATAACAATAGTGTCACCTATAAAATTATTGTTGTGTCAGCCTACACAAATTCCTTAGAAATGCGTTCACTGCTAATCCAGTTTCGTGTTTAAACATTTTATGTTCCAATTTTATAAAAACAATTTACTATTATTTATATATATACATTTTCTAATGGGTTTTTTATTTTAAAACAAAAAAATTCATCAAATACTCATGAAAATTCATTAATATATATGTTTACTTTATGGGAATTCACTTGATAGATTTGGCACTGCCAAATCGCATGTAATTTTTCTTTTGTATGGTTTTTCAATAAAAAATATTAACATCCACATCTTTATGAGTTTCAATATATTACATTTCCTTAAAAAATAATTGATTTCTTTTAAAACCTATCCTTAAAAAATGTATTAAATAATCACATTCTTAAATCAAAATTTTTTTTATTGACACATTAAATAATTTATACATTATTCACATAAAATTAATGAAATATTAAATTGAACGTCACATGAAATAGTAAGTATTAGTTTTTAAACCCACAGTTTAAAATTGAGAATAATTATATAATACACATAAAATATTATAAATAGTATATAGAAATTCACATAAAATAAGATACTTTTATTTTTGATTTATTCTAATCACATAAAATATAAGAACATAAAATAATGGCTTACATAATAGTAACTGAAAAATTATAATTTTCAAAATATAATTCCAATAATAATATACACATATATGTAATTTTACATTAATGAAAAATTATATGTAAAACTAAATATACACGTCAGTTTTTTCATTAAAATAAAAGGGAGGGACATTGTGAATACTAAGGGATGCAAGGATAATGTCTTGATGAACCTCCATGGAAAAGGGAGGGACCTCTCTAGGGATGAGAAAGGAAATATGGGTGGTCGGGTTGGTCTCTCCTTCATTGATATTGTGTAGAATTGGAATAAAGGGACGAATGAGTGCGAAATCAACTTATCTGCTACACCAAGAAGAAATACCATAAGGGACTAATCCTACCTTCTATGACCAGTGAGTACCATATCATCCTTTAAGCGGGATATTGGGGTAATTATTTCTTTAAAAAAGGATATCCTGGCCAAGTAGCCTTGTCTAGGGCGCCTTCACTTGACCATTTGAGAAACTGGGATCAATGTGATGGCTTTTGGAGAGGGAATTAACCGTCTTCAAAATGAGAATTAGCTACTACAGAGGAGGATTCATATGTGGGTTGAGGAGATGAGTATGGGTATTATGATATTTCATGATATGCTGGTGTGTTTTTCTCTGGTTTGTTTTGTAGGAGACAATTTTTTGATGTTTTAAGTTGGGATCCTGTTTGAATTTAATGGTTGTGAAAGTTCCCAAATTCCTTGAAGTGTTTGGAAATAATAATTTAAAAGTCAGTAAAGTCATATTTATGTATAAAAAATATGAATGAAGTCACTTATATTAATTTAAATATATTAAATTCTTAATTATAATACTTGAAGAAGATGTAATTCTTATAAAAATGAATATTTAAATTAATATATATGTGTGTGTGTGTCTGTGTGTTTCTATATACATAATGAATATAAGTATAGAAGATATTTCTAATAATGTATAACATACACACCTATATTTAAGAAACAAATGTATAAAAACTACATATATCAGATGGGGAATATTTCCACAAATACTTACATATATTTGGTTGATAAAAATGAAATGTCAAGACTGAAATATATATATATATACATAAATATTATGTATTTGAATTCCAAAACCAAAACATGAAGAAATTGAAAACCACATAAAAATATAATATATTCATATATATATTTTTGAAAACATGAAATTACAAATAATATATAAATATATTTACATTATTGTACTTATATACTTGAAGAATGAAAATATTGAAGTAAAAACATGATACACTCTTATGTAATAATAAATAAGAAACTAGAACTCTTAAATAAATGAGTGATCTGAGAATTGATAGTGATATAAGCATACAAATTAAACATGGAATTTGAATCCAATATGATAATATATATATACACACATTTCTATTTTTAAATAACTAATTTAAAACATAAATTACCCCTTACATAATACTAGAAACCCTAATGAGATTCAACTTATTTGGTATAAGTCGATCAAGGGGGATCGATGTGGCCTTGTACATTTTTCAAGTTAGATTAATCTAGATGAAATTATGAAGTGAGGAAAATGACCAAGGGGGATTCAATATAGGTTGTCCAACAATAATTTCTCCCTATACAAGTAGAAGATTATATACAAAATTGTATCACACATTCTTAGATTCCAATATAAATTATAATTTTGATTAGACAATTCAATAAAAATAATTTGAACCAGTACTTCCATCGTGTTTAAATAAAATGTAATAATACAAAAATATGTTATAATAATTGAAATTAATACTATCAAACTATTTTAACTTTATTAAATGTAAATACATGTGTAGTGTAAAATCAAACATTTGTGTTTCTATGAGTAGAAGGGAGATCTATGGGGTTCCCTCCAGGGTGATGGCATGAACGAGGTGTGTAAAGGAAGTAGTGTGAATTTGAGGGGATTGGCTGGGGTTGCAAGGTAGAATACAATGATAGAGTATTTCTAGCTTCATAGTGTCTTGTTAATAAGGTTGATATATTTTTGAGGGAGGGTTTTTTACAGATATGACTTCAGGGGTGATGATTATAAAATGTAAATACTAGACAAAAATGGTTCGAAGAAGGATGTCTAGTTAGCTAGGGATGCAACATATGATGGTATAGAGATTGGGAATCAATAATTTTTGAATAAAATTCAATCATGGTTTGGTGTCAGTGTTTAGCTGGGCCTGAGGAGGAAGATGACATTGGGTGTTTTCTTCCATTCATCATTTTTATTGGTTTTATCTATTTTCATTTTTATTTAATTCTCTCTTTTTTTCTTGAGTTTTTCTTTTCTTATAGTTATTGTTTCAAATATATATATATATATATATATATATGTAATTTTTATTATTCCTTAAATAAATATAATAAAATCAATAACATGATTAATATTATTTTCTTTATTTATAATTTTTATCACCTTTGTTAATTTTATAATAATGTTAAAAATTTATGTTGTTATTTTTATATTAAAATTTTAATCAATTTTTTATATTATTAATCCTTTTTATTTTTCATATTTTTCTTTTTTTGGATAGAGAAATTTCTTGTATTTAAAAAACATAATAATTATTATAACTTTTTATGTTTGTATCTCAATATATCATGTCTTTTTATTATCTTTTTTAGATTTGAACAATTATTTTAATTTCAAAATAATACATCATGTATATGTATCATATTTGATATATATTTTTTAGATTAACTTTACAATATTATATTTAAATGTAATTTTATACATATATAATCCATCAATAAATATATTTATAAATATATATATATTTTTATAACATTACTATAATATTTTTTTCATTTTATGTAACTTTATAATATTGTATGTCTTTAATTTGATAAATTTATATTCACCATTAATATTATTTCTTAAATTGTATAATATATTTTGTAATTCATTAAATCACCTAAATTTATAAAATAATATAATAAATTATTTATTTTCTAATATAAAAGAATCAATATACACATACATATTCCAAAAAATAATGGAATATTTCATCTACACATATAAGCAAAACAAAATTTTCTTATAGAAAAAAATTATGTTCATGTTAAATTATACTTTATATTAATCCAATTATTAGATAAATCATTAAATAATAACTTATTAAAAGAATGCTTTTCTGGGTTGTTATATTCTACCCGCATAAAATTGAATTTTTTCCTTGGAATCCATTTCTTATATTTGAGGAAAATTATGAAATTCTATTTTCAGAACTTGGAATCCCTAGAACTACTAGAGATATATATTTTTAGTGATTATATAATCACCAAGGAGTTCAAAAGTGGATTTCTAACTCATAGAATTTTCTCAATATAATTGGTTACAAAATATAATTTTACTAAAAATATATACTTACAAAACTCAACTTTTTTTGACGAAACTTCCAAATCAGTAAATTTATCTCAACCATTTATTTGAAACACAATGTAGATCCCATGACCCATCCTTCCATTTTAGGTACAAAAAACTGATGTATATTTTTTTTATGAAAACTTTTTTTTTAAAATAAGTAGAAATTTATATCTAAGGATCATTTTTTGTGGAGGATTTGGATTAATAATACAATTTTTAGATTTTATTAAAGGTAAAAAATGAAAAAAATGAAGCGATATAAGTTTTTTAAACTCCTTCCTTACTAAAGATATATTTCTCGATATCTCTATATGGACATGAAAAAATTTTATAAAAACATTTGGGGGGAAAAATTATACTTAAGGGGATTTTGAAATTCCATTGAAAATCATTTAAAAAAACTTATACCTTTCAAATAATAATTATGAAAATACATCTTAAAATAAGATTTAAAATAGTTTTGAAAATAGATTCTCAGATAACATAGAAAATAACTCTAATAAATACAATTTAATATAATATTTATTTTGAAAAAATATTTTTACAAATCATCAAAATATAGTATATTTTGAATAATCTTTTGAAAATACTTTGAAAAAATAATTTAAATAATTCCTATTAAAATACATATGCATTTGAACATAATAAAAATAATCTTCGGAAAATTATTATCCATCATGTAGTATTATATTTCTTGTGAATATAATTATGATATTTAAAACATTATATTAATTTTGAAAATAATTATTCTTTAAAAATAATTAAAACAATTTAGTGTTTTCTCAGAATACAATAAGAGTGATATTGAAAAAAATTATGGGACTACATACATAATGACATTTTCCTAGACCAACCAACCTTCCTTAAGAATGGGTTTAATCCCCATCACATTTCATGATTACAATTTTTAAGTTCAAATTTTATGAAGTCATTATTTTCATTAATTACATATATACATTATCCAATTGAGATTTTAATTTTAAAACAAAACAATATGTTAAATACACATTCAAATTTATATATGTATAAAAATTAACATTCTTGTAAATTTACTTGTCAGATTTGGTATTGAAAAATTTCTTATAATTTGCCTTTTTCATTTTTTTAATAAAAATAATTAACATCTATGAATTTAAGATTTCCAATAATTTATTTTTCACCAAAAAAATAAACATAATTTTTTAAAATTTATTTTTAAATGATTTTATTAAATAATATTTTTCTTCAATGACAATTATATATTTTTAAAGGGTAAATAATACATAAACCACCAATATAAAATTATTTCAATTGAAAATTTGAACTCATACGAAATAATATGTATTAATTTTTACTTCCTTAAAATTACCATGAGAGGAATTATATAATTCACATAAATTATTAGCAATTGTAGATTGAAGTTAACATAAAATAATTGACATTGAATTTCTCTTTCTTATACGTAACTAAAATATACTAACATAAAATAATAGTTTATCTTAGAGTAATTTTTAAATTAATATTTTCCCAAAATAACTCCATTAATAATAATATACATATATATAATTTTACATTCATGAATAGTTATAAGTAAAAGTAGATAAATTCTTAACTTATAAAAAAAACAAAAACTATATAACACATATAGGTAATATATAAGTAATACTATTAAAATAATCAATTCTTCATTGCTTTATATAAAAATAGTATGATGGATCATATCATATTTTGAAATGAATTACATAATCATTTCAAATAATGCAATGATGTCAATGAATATATATATATATATATATATAATGAAATAAAACAATTACAAAAATTAAAATAATGTTTTTTCCTAATTAGAGTACTTTATGAAAATTTCATTCATATAAAACATCGATTTTTGAATTATTATACATATATATATATACACGATAAATATAAAAAAGGTTAATTTTAAAAATAATGTATAACATAAGCACATATATTTCTTAAACATAAGTATGAAAAATACTAATATAAAATGAGGTATATTCTCATAAAAACTAACATATATTATGTAGATAAACATGATATGACATGCATGATTATATATATATATATATTTATCATAGATCTAAATTCCAAATCATAAACCTGATGAAAATAAAAACAATATATGCATATAATATATATATATATATATTATAAAACATAGAATTTAAAATAATAATAATATATATATTATTATGTTCTTAATGAATACAATTTTTATACTAAAAACATAATATAAACATTCATGATAGTAAATTTGAAAGTAGAACTCTTTAATAAATGAGTGATCCTAGAAATGATAATGATAGATTCATATAAAATTTAATTAAAATTTTAATCCTATAAATGTGTATATATATATAACAGATAATTTGGAAATTATAGTTTTAAAATAAATATGTTCACCTTATGTAGTACTAGAAACCAAAATTTGATTTGGAATCCTTGGTATAAACTGAACTAGGGGGATGGAAGTGTCACTATTCCTTTTTCGAGTTGTATCGAACCAGATGAAATTAATATTGGTGGAAAAGAGAGGGAGGGGATTTGTCATAAGATTTCCAATCATGTGTTTCCCCTATAATAGAATAAGTTTATATACAGAGTCATATTTCAAATTCATAGCTTCCGAGTTATGAAAAAATTATGTTCATAAAATTAAATAAAGACGTTTATGTAAACCTTGACATCAATCAGGTTTAAATCTACATTTATTAGATGGATGAGGGTTTTAAAAATTTATATGAAATATTGTATCATTATTTCAATATATTTTATGGTAAACAAAATTTATCTAAAAAAACTCTTTTGTGGATGGGAGGTGAAGGGAAATTGAAGGGGTACCATCGATGGTAATGGAATGAATGAGGGGTGTGAAAGAAGTAGTGAAAAGTGGAGGGGCATGGATGGTTTCCCATGTTAGAAGACAATAATGGGGTGTTTTTGGATTCACCATGGTCTGTATATGAGGCTGATGTATTGTGAAGGAAGGGGTTTGTACATATATGACATTACAAATTAAAATAATGAGATGTTCAAGTCAAACTGTTATAGTTTGAAGAAGGCAATGTGGCTGGGTAATAATGTGACTTCTTTCAGTTGTGAGATCAGACAGCGATTGTTGTTGTGGGGTCAGTCGAGTGCAGCTCTGTGTTTTTGTTGAGTATGGCCCAAGGAGGAAGATAACATAGGGTATCTTCTTCATTCCATTTTATGTTGGTTTCATTTAGATTTATTTTTGTCTTCATTTAACTCTCAATTTTTTTATTGTTTTTATTATTTTTGTTTTCTTATTTGTAAACAAACAGTTTCATATATATATATATATAAAGGTAATTATGATTATATATTAACTAAATATAATAAAATCAATTAGTTTATTTATGTTATACCCCCAACATAAAATTTTTATCACCTTTGTCAATTTATTTATAGTGTTCATAAATTACATTATAATATTACTATTATTACGTTAATCTATTTTTATATAATATAACTTTATTATTATTATTATATACCAATTTTGGTTATCCATAATTTATAATTTTAAACCACTCATTTTTTAAACATTGTATGTCTGTATCTTCATATTTCAAGTCTTGTTATCATATATTTTATATTTTCACAGTTATCTAAATTTTAAATTAATATTTCATGAATCACTATCATATTCCATGTAATTATTTTATATAAACATTGCAAAGTTATGTTATTATGAAATTTTGAGAAAATATATACCTTCTAAGAATATAAATACATGTATACATTTTTTTAATCACTAATATAATTTTTTTTTCATTTCATATACCTTGATAAAATTGTTTGACTTTAATTTTACAAATTTATATTCACATTTAATATGATTTCAAAAATTGTATCATATATTTTAACTAAAATTTTATAAATTAATTTTATAAAATATGTTATTCAATTATATCTCGCTGCATATATTGGAATCCATATACACTTAATAATCCCAAAAATAACAAGGAATTATTTTATCTATATTTACACACAAAACTAAATTTAATAAAGATGACATTTATGTTCATGTTAAATTATATGTTTATTTTCATTAATAATCATATAAATCATTACATAAATACTTATTAAAAGATTAAATTTATGGGATGGTAGAACAAGTGTACTCGAATTACATTTCTATTGAAAAGGATTTAGGATATATTATGATTCATGAATGAAGGGTTTGTGATGTTCCTTCATGAAAAATGACATTTTAGTAATGCAGGTATCTCACCAATTGATGTTGTAAAATGATAATTACCTGAATTAATATTTTGATATTACATAAATTATTTCTACCTTAAATTTAAAAAGGTATTTTCTTGATGAGAATGGTGTGATATATATATATATATATATTTATCGTAAAAAGTTAAAAGTATATATTCATAAATAAGGAATTAATATGTCTGAAATGTGATATTTATAGTTGATCAAGGATTATGATAGATCAACACACTAAAATCCTATGAAGTAATACATGTCGTTTAAATCCCTATATATAAATAATCATTCTCATTTATATATTATTAAGACCAAAAATGAACAAATAATCATGGATATGTATATAATAAACCATAAAATCATATGGAAACGGGTGAAATCCTATATTCATAAAATTTATACTAAATCATACATCCCTATAAAGATAAAATATGATTGATTGAGGATACAGAGTTGAAAAAGATGGTAAATATTTTTAGTTATTCACATTATCCATGATTAAATGATAAGTTTTAGGTAGAGAATATTGATTAAATCAATACCTAAATTTATTGATTTATATTATAAATTATAAATTTATCATTTTATATCCTTCCTTGTATTAGAAATATTTATAGATATATCAGGACATAATTCTTGTTGGAAATCATGGAATGGGATATTTTTTAGTATGTATCACAAAGATTGAAAATCCATAATTTTTTGGATTAATGTTAGTTGTTAAGAGGATGAGTGAACAGTCGCACTTACTAATGTGGAAATTCTTATACATCAACCTATATTTTATCATAGGATGTATAAAGATTTTTTAATTCAATAATACCATATTGGTTTTCGTTGATCCCCGTACGAAGTCAAAAAATATCCTTACTATCATAGAAAATTCTCTCTTATAAAAAATATCTTGACTCAAATGATACATATATGTATAACTATATGGAGTGACACAATATATTGTATCATATAAGGATTTTAGGATTACCACGATGTTATATAGTTGTATTAAATAATATTTTAATTAAAATAATATATTTAGAACTATATACAATCCTCTAATAGATATTAATTCTAATATGGACTATAAAACCAAACCTTATTTGTGATCATGGTTAATGGATTTAAAATGTGGTTGGGATTATCAATTTTTATTATAAGATTATTTAATAAAAATAATTTTCATTCTATTATTACTATAGAACCATTAGAGGCATCCTGTAGAAATAGGTATAAAAAACCAACATGTAGGTATTAATATAGAAAGTATAATATTTGGGGACTAGGGGTTACTCAAGAGATGTTAGAGATGATTCAAAATAATATGTATAACTATTAAATGATAAAATGTTGACAAAATAGTTATTCAGATAATTATCAAAGAAATTTGGAGTTTTGAGTTGTAGAAAAAATTTTCTATTTGAATATGACATTGGATGATATTTATATGATTTTAATAGAATGTAATCTAGAGGAATAGGTGTATCAGTAATCTTCAAATCCTCGATCATATAGAGAGTTATATAATAATTATTAACATCCACCAATACTATCTAATGTAAAATATGTTTCCATGTAGTAATTTTTTGGATTTATTATATTACCATTATAATTGAATAAACATAGAGGTTATACATTGGGATAATAAACATTATTATGATGATAAACCAATATTAATATTTTATAGTAGAAATAGTGTAATGTGAAATCTGACAACTGACATGAATAAGGAACTAATATGGAATATAATGATTGAGGAAGTAATATTGGAACCATAACATGTAATGTGGACAAGATATTATTATTTATTTCATCACAATAATGTATTTTTTAGTGAAAATTTTATTTTAGAGGGGGTGGGGGTTGAATTTAACACCTAATGATCTTAAAATGATTTTATTTTTGGAAAACATTCAACGTTCCCAATATATTTTAATGATAAAATATAAACTAATGTAAATAATTCATTATGAAATAAAAATTAAATACATAAAAAAAGATTTTTAGAGAAAAAAATTATAAATATAATTAATTCTATTATAATTAAAATATATAAATTCACACTGGTAATTAGATGGTTTTCAAATAAATTATGTAAATTATTTTGAAATATTATATTATTTACTCATTTTCATAAATTATATCAATCTTATTTATTGATAATATTCCTGGAATGAACTGAAAATAAATTAGTATCTTCAATTGAATAATTAATTGACATTAGTTTAATAATTTAAATATTAACAATTAAAGAGAAATATTTTGTAAAATTTTTATTTATATTATATATATTTCTTAGTTACATTTTCATATTTTTTTGAAAATTATATATTATGCATCTAAAATAATATATTAACAATTATAAATTTAATCTCAACACGAGAAAAATGAATATAATATTATTTTTATTAATAACAAGTGATATTAGTTAAGAAAACGTTTTGTTATTTAATCATTGTATATTTATATTAATAAATATAATTATCCAATATAGTGAATTATTATTTTTTAATTTATTGAAAATATATACTATTTTTTAAAAAATTTATTCATATAACCATTCTCAAATGAAATTGGTGTGAGTATGATCATTTTTCTTCAAAATAATATATTATTTGTAAGATTATTTTTTATCCATTATATTTGTAGATATTAAAATAATAATTTAACTCCAAAATAAATTGAATATTAGATAATTGAATTAATATTTTAAATCACCTAATTTTTATTTAATATGTTGTTCAATTTAATTTATTGTAATAAATATAACTTACCTATGTAAAATCTAGTTAAACCAGTAAAAATTATATCATGATAAATTTGTTAAAACATAGTAAAAATGCCATAACATTCATAATGAATGATTACATAATATTAATTACTTATTGGGATTCTATAATATACAATATTATTTTTAAAAATTACAGTATTTTTTCCCACATTCCATTGAAAGAGAACAATATTTTATTTAATCTTATCTGTATTTATAATAGTGTCTCCCACTAACAAATAAACTGACTAGTTGTCTGCCCACATAAAACCAAACCATTACGTAAATTCTATATTAAATAAAATGTAAAAGTAATTACCTAATAATAATATCTATTTTTTGGATCCATGGGTAGTGTGAAGGCGGATATAATCTCTTATTTCCAATAGGCACTTCAATATGAGATTCAAACACTCAATGTAAGATAAATATTCATCTAGATATTTTATTTATATCATATATATATATCATCTTAAATATTATTTATTAGACTGATTATTAATTTATAGGATAACTAAATTTAATAAAATTTTATAATCTCATTTGGAAATATCTTTTTATTATTCATCCAATCATTTTAAACAAGCTCTTCCTTTGGCATGTTTTACTACCAAAATGGAAGATGCTATAATTTATATATCATGAATTTTTAGGAAATGTTGCATAATGTTAAATTATTTAAATTTATTGAATTTCATATGTATTAGTGATTCTTAAATGGTTATATGCATACTTATATTATTTAATAAAATCATTTTTTTCATACAAATAACATTTTGGGAATAAATATTTTTTGGATCACTATGAAAATTATTACACTTTCTATCATGAAATGTTCATAGGACATCTGAAATATATAAATAAAATACTATAAAACTTTATGAGATTTTTTGTAATTTTTAAACCATGAAAAAGGTGTATATACTTGAATGAGTGAATTAGATAATGCGTGGAAAACTAAATAGTCAAAAATTATTAATTTTAACAATGAATTGTTAATATAATAGAAATTAATAAATAAAAAGTTAATTGAATAAATGGTGATAAATATAAATAAGGGTTAGAAATAGATGTTAAATAAATAGAAATATATTATAAACATGGTTAACAAATGTCTGAAGAATCATAATTATGAGGAAATGGTTTTTCTTATCTCATTAATATATATTCTATAATTTCCATAATATTTTTATTATGTGTTGTATATTTTCCCTATGAATGTATTTTATTAAAATTATAATGAAACTTATTTTTATATTATATTCCATATTTTGTTCCATAATTCAAAATTTTTTGTTTGAAGGAAATGATAATATAAAATGGTTTTCTTTAAAATCCTTTTTTGTAATTTTAAAAGACTTGTGCACAACCATTTTACCTGAATTTATATACTTTTCATATTATTTATGCAAACTTATTATATATATTTAATTGATATTAAATGGTAACTTATATCATTATTTGATTTTTTTTAGAATTTGTTAAGAAGACACATCTAGAAACATTTAACACGATTCACATTATAATATTAATTTTTTTTAAAAGAAATATTTTTTTCCATTTTCTACATGTTTTAAATTTTAAACAAACATTAATTTAAAATTTTATAGATATTAAATACTAGTATTAAATGTCCTTTAAAATAAACATTAATTTCTATAAAGATGTTAATTTTTCATTTTTAAAATATTCCAAAACAAAATAATATTTATTCTTTTTTACTAAGTATATTTCTAATTATATTATATATGAGTTTTTATTATTTTTCATTATCATTTAATGTGTCTAATTCTTCACTTGGAATATACTGTAGTGATAAATTATCCCTTAATTAAATGGATGAAAAATTATTCTGTTTAAAAATCCTAACAAGAATCTGATTTCATTCCCATGTGTTTATTAATGTATGATCAAAATACTAATACTATATGTTCTTGGGGAACATATATGTATATTTTTAATTACATTATGTGGGATAACTGAATTATATTTCACTATGATTCATGGTTTAAAATTTTTGTATTTAATTATATTACACATATGTGACATGGGTGTCAACCCAAACCACTATAGGACTCTATTTACCCTATTTTTTATGGATGGGGATGTTAACAAAACTATCTTTGAGACTCATTTCATAATGTGATGACATTATTTTAGTGATCCTTGAGAAAATAAGATTTATTATATTATAATTAATATGAATAACAATTATTTCATTTGTAATTCCTATTTTATTGTATCACGGATCCTTATTATATATATATATGAATTGTATGTAAAAACTCATAAGACTCATATAATATGATATACCAATGCATTGTTCCACAATCTATAATTTGTGATCTACAAACTATTTGGAATAATTATAATTGTTATGATCATGTAGCTTAATTATGTTTTTTCCCTTTTTATCAACATATAAAAAATTATTAACATCGATTTTTATCTCCCATGTTTACCCTTAATTAGATTCTAATCCAACCATGTATTATTTTTCAATTTCTATAGTATATTAAAATGGTGTACTTTATGATATGTATATAAGGGTGACATTTATATTTTTATTTTTTTATAAATAATGAATAATGATAGTGAAGAAGTTTTTGTGTATATAATAGTAGAATACAATATAGTTTTATGTTTTACGATGTGAATTATTTAGAGAAATATTAAAATTAAAAAATTGATTTAATATGCTTGTATGTTATACATAAATTTCCTCAAATAATTCCCCGGAAAATAGATAATGTAAATAAAATCAATTTTAATATCATTACCCAAAATATTTTGAATCAATATTTTAGTTAAATTGGAGAAATTACACTACACTAGAGGAATGCACACCAATCAGGAGATAAATAAACAAATAGATCAGGATAAACACCATTTCTCATTATAGAGTTTACTTACACATTACACGCAAGATAAATTTCACCTAATAAATATTTTACTGATATTTGGGTCCCCTAATGACAAACACCTAACATGGAGATGCTTAAACATTTCTGTGACAATGTCATATCTCTAGAACTATAATGATAACCAGCAACTCATCTATGACACCTTGATTGGTTGAGTTTCTAACCCATTGAACACAATAAGCATCATTTAATAGTTACCAAAAATAAATATTTCATGATGAAAACATATTTAGAATACATCATGGAATGGAATTAAATATTATATCCTGTATAAACTTTACAATGAAGAAAAAATTTTGTATCTATCCATCATTATCCACATCTATTTCCCCTTCCTTAGTAGAAAAATACTAATATTTAATGGAAAATCTATAAAACATCCTTTTATATGAATAATTTTTAAATTTGTTTTGAAATTGAGAAAATAAATCTACATGGGATCATTGATGATCTGTATACTTCATCTGAATCGTATTCAACTAAGTGAGTGAATTGATTGCTTGAAATAATGATTTAGTTTTTTTGAAATAACAACCAATGATTCAAAAATTTATAACTAGTACATAACTCCTGAAGAACAAAAAATAAAAAATACTTTTGGGGTACCCACACCTTTCCTTTCATTTGTTTCTAAGGGATAATAAACTTGTATCTCCTCAGAATATCTTTCTCAAATCTATTATTCATATAATAGGTATAAATAAATAGAACTAGCTAAAGATTTTATCATCATACTCTATTCCAAAATAATCCCCCACCAAAAAATTATATTGATAAAATGAAATTAATTTACTATTCAGCTATCAAATTATGTAATTTGATCAAAAATATGTGAATGTTATTAGAATTAATGAAAATATATTACATACAATATACATAAAATAATATGTTTATCATAAAGGGTTATCTATGTGTGCACCACTATAGACTAATCACATATTTATATCATGCTCTAAAAAGGTTCTCCACTGATAGACCCCGACTAGTACAGTTAAAAATAATCCGTGATATTCCTCATATGTTATAAATATAAATGTAAAATAACCTAGACACATGATCCAAATGCATAAATAGAAACATTTTATTCATTCAAATCATATTCTAGACCATTATTCAATAGAATCATTATTAAATCATAGGAATTACCTTGACAAAATTACAAAAATATTGTCTCAAATCCCATAGGGACACCACTACACCTTTTCCTAAAATGTATTATTCCATCAGGTAAAATTAGCATGTCCTATTAAATATTTTTATAAAAAAATAATCTCTAATCAAATGTGTATTTTTGTCAATATCTACATTCCAAGGCACAAAATTCAATTTTTTTTGGTTTCTAACAATTTCATTAATGATAACATACACCATTTTACAATAATTCTAACAATACATAATTAATGAAATAATTCATAATATATATATAAAGAATAACTAATTTTTAATTTTTAATTTTTTATATCACCACTTTTTTCAAATTATAAAATATTTAGATATTATATTTTTAATCTAGTAATTTAATTTTTCTTGATAAATATCTAATGAATATTGAATTCAATAAAAGTAGTTGAGTATGTATTAATTTATTTAATCATTCATGTAAATGGAAACGATTAATTTATATAAAAATTGATCCCATCAAATCGTCTAAACTATATACTAATATTAATCATTTGTCATGAACCAGTTACCATTCATGGTGATTTATAGATTTATTAAAACACACAAATAAATAAATAAAATAAAATAAAAACTCATTCATTTCTTCGAGGATGAAAATAATCTTTTCATCCTATTGTGATTTCCACTATCAATACTTCCAAATCTCATATTCCATTTATCTCTTCCTAATATTCCACCACTAAACATTCTCACATAAAAACATATGGATAGAATTAGAGAATAAAATTTCATTAATTATTTAAAATTAATTCTTCCAACACATTTCTTATAACACATCCCATTAATCTACATAGAAATATTCCATTAATTCATTTATTTCCTTCGATTCAAAACACTCATTCTATTATATGATATTAAAAATGAATCATATTAGAAATATCAATAAATAATATACTCTAAATAGTTTCAAACCATCCCCACAATTATATATTGATAACATATTATTAATATTAATTAAATTAATTATATTACATAAAATAAAATTTTATGAAAATTATATACTTCAATAACATTATATATCATTTTTAAAACCATCACTCTTAGAAATTTTGGTATAAATATCCTCTGGAAAACACCACATCTCTATTATAAAAATTTAGTAAAATTCGGACTACCTAAAATAAAAAATAAAAGTGTTATTATTTTCATAGTTTTAATGATTTAAAATCTCATGAACATACTATGTTAGGTTGAGTGAAAATCATGGGTCACCGCATTCTATTTACCAATTAAATTTTCATGAAAAATCATTATTTTCATGTCTAGAAATATCATAAATATCTATCATTGATGGGATAATAGGTCATTACACATGCTTCACATATTTTTGATGGTCATAAAATATTTGTTGATATATGACATAACCACTCAGGTAATATTATATTTTCTCCAATACAACCAAATAGAGTTTAATATTCTATTCATCCAATTCCTCTATGAGGAATGATCATCACATGTTCTCTTTATATTCAATACATAAATATGTTCACCATATTGCATTTTTTTATGAAATAATATTTTCTACCATAATTCCATTTTCATTAATAGGTTATTTAAATTTTGAGAAAAATGTAAATAAAAAATGACAACATCATCATTATGATTGTTTGTAGATAAACGTATTTCTAGTGAGAGTGTCCTAATCCAAGAATTTTAGTAATAATTCTATAAAAATGGAAACTATAGACAGTCTAATTCCATATTCCTATATAACCATGTGTTTTAATAGTATGAATAACCCCACCATAAAATTGAACCAATGTGATATGGCTTGATAGGTCTGTCAATAATTCCCTTCATCACTTGAAAAATTTAAGCATTTAAATATCACAAAATCAATGAACTAGGATGAAAATATACTTCCCACATATTAATTTCTCTTAATTAATTATATGAAAACCATGTCATTTCTACAAATTCTGTCTATTTATAATACATCAATTTTGATGTCCTTGATATAGAGTGTTCCCACTAATTTCTCCATGCAACGGATTAGCACAATAATAGGTTTAATCAGTATCATTTAACAATCATTCAATATTATTTAATATCATCAGTTCCCAATTCTTCTAAAATACAATTCAATAATTCATAATCTAATCATATGCACATTATATTGTTACCATATAACCCAAAATAACACATTGCATATGTTAGGAAACCTAAAACATTCCCGATTGAACCAAATAAAATAATCACACAATAAATGAAATATATTAAAAGGGTTAAACTATAATATATAGTTCATATCTATGAATATAAAATTAACCATGTGTTGAATTACAATTATCAATTTTTTTAAAAATTCCATTAACCATTGACCTATACTATAATTACCATGACTCATTGGTTAGATAAGTATTATATGAAGAAGAACACATCACCACTGGTGGAGGACCCAAACCCTTATCATCTAGGTTGTTTCTACTCCGCTAATAGATTACTCACACATAAATTTCCCTGGGTTGACCTTATCCACTAATAGATTACTATAATATCATTCGATATGGGATTTAAAATTCTATTGATAGAGTACGAAGCCCCCATCTCTTGGTGTGGTATCAAATCTATCTATTATATGGTTTCTCTTTATTATAATAAAGGGGGTATTAACAGAATAATATTTATGGTAAAGTTATCATTATTTATACTATCTACATTCCTCGAGTGGGTATTGAAACCTATCAGGAAATCATTTCTCATTAAGCTAAAAATATACTAAAAAAAGGAGTACCAAATCTATAAACAAATATCATTACCCAGAGACATGGGGGAAAATATAGGACTCATGTAAAATATAAGGTAAACCCTTCTATTTTTTATGCTTCCAACCATGGACTACATTCAATTCCCAATTATATTATTATATCACACATTATTGATGATAGGTTGACTACAGTGTATGTGTCCCCATTTTATACTTACCACTTATGGACACTATGATCCTAATCCCAGAGGAAATCCTACACTAATAATTTTCTCTAGAAAATATTTTATTAGGATATTGAGAAAATATAAGTTAATATAAACCATATCCTAATTATAAGATAATAAATTTATACCATCAATATAAGTATTTTACCATTCTTCTTATTGTTACATTGATGAATGAAATCATATTTCTATACAAAATGATTCTATTACTATATGTTCTATATGATGCCATTGGAAATTGGATTTTTTTAAAATATTGGTAATATAAAAGTCATAATTATTCCAAAAAATATTTGTTATAAATACATAAATAAATTAAAAAATTATTAGTTTCCTCATGAGGACATGTCCCGATGGGGATTGTGGCATGACACACTAAGCCTGCCTCTAATAGTTCAGGTGCTCGTTTCTCGCATCGAGTGGGAATATCACTATCATGGCAGGCATTTCCAAATTACATATACATACACACATCTCCATGCCCATAAAAATTTTGAAATTTAATACCCACTAAGTAACCTTGTCTGAATATATATAAATATTTTATCTAGATTATGCTAGAATGTATTGTTAAGTAACCAGGGCCAAAAACAATCCCCCCCAAAGATTCTGTAACACCATTTCACCATAAATGTATGTGTATTGGGACTGTTTTTCGATAGGTTAAGTAATACACCTTTGTCTATTAGGTTTCACTATGTATTATCAGGTCCTAGCCTTCTTGGTACTCCATAAAAAGACCGATCATCTGTATAAGACATGTCAAATGTGGGAAAATCTCATGAAGGGGAGAGTTTAATGATACTATATTGGATTCCCTGAAAACAAAAAGAACATATAAATGGAAATATTGTCATCCATACATAGGTATATTTCTACAGTATATATAATAACAATATATAGCTATACTCAATCTAAGACATACATTCTATAAATAATCTATAGTTAGAGTTTACTAGCCATAGGTTCCCAACATGAATTATTCATGAAGCACTAATCCATTAAAACACACTCTTGAGTATGATATCCCAAATAAATTCCATCCAGTAAGAACTTCTCATCGGGTCTCTCCCTGAAAAATTTATGCAAATAGTTCAAAGATAATATGATATAATAAATGAGAATCATAGCAAGGGCCATAGGGTGATACAGAAAACTCAATCTAGATTAATCCACTATATATATGATAGTTTCCTAGAAGGATTAGACATTCTAATACCCAATAATATTTCTAGATAATGAAGATGAATAGATGATACCACTACATGACTGTCAGTGGGATTTTAACGACTCTATGTAGGATGTCTTGTAAAAGGGAACATTGTCCTATGAGTATGAGATGTTTCATTCCTACCTTTAGGGAAATAATAATGGGGAAAACTTATTGAATCTTTTACAATATATAGATGAAAAGAGATTCGAGCCTTATAGAATTTAGTACATAATGAGTACTATGGGTATAAACATTGTCCCTTGACCATGGGTTTGACCCGTGTAAATGTCTCATGTCATCCAAAATGTCTCGATATATAATGATTGTAAATAGCATGTAAATTTTTCACACTCCATGTCACAGTATCCAAGATCCTACCCATGCACTCCAATCTTGTGTCACTAAATAATTTTATCCCATGTATTTGTGCCCATGCACATGTTCTTGGGGTAACCCCAGTTCATGGTCCTAGACATGTCAGGTAGGTGAGTACAAACTATATAAAAAATGTGTATACTGCCCCCATGGCTATTTACTTTCCCATGTACATTCCATGTCATCCACAAAGACTTCCCAACATGAATTTATGTATAATATTACTAGTGTATTTTCTTGTTCCAAGACCATTCTTCTTCTACCCACTCACCCTGGTCAATCCTCAAGCCTTAGATCCATCTACCTCAATATCAATAATCTCAATATCTATCCTCTTATAGCCATAAAATCACCTAATAAATGAGATTTTGGCCTTTGATCCTCTCATAAAACATGATCATTATTATTCTTCATTATGCTGTTTAGAAAGTGAGATCAATGCAAACCATCATTTTATCCACTATTGGGTCCACCATCATACCAAAATTTAGTCTTATTGATGCTGGATCTATTTGGATAATTACTCTATGTATTAGATGTGCAATGATAGATCGTTCAAAAATAGTGAACCATGGGGAAAAACAAAATACATTTGGAATAATCATGATTCACGGGAGAAAAACACCAATCCAAAAAAGAGTAAAGAACCTGGATTTATTTTTGATTTAATCATGGTTCATTTCAATTATAATTACAAGCTAATAATAAAAATCCATGAATAAATCTTATGATAATAATAGAAAATAAACCCATCACACATAATGATTGATCATCAAGGAATCTGTTCATTGATTGTTTCAGATTCAAAATAAAAATACAGAAAGGGGGAAATGAATTTAAACACACACTGTACCTCAATTCTGTTTGATCGCTGATGAAGAAAATATTTCAAGTTATGATCATTGATAAGATTCATAAACTCCAAGTTTTCATCGATCGATCGATCCACAAACCTTCACTATTCACATGAGAGGGTTCTCCAATCCCCTCCCTGTCGATTATGTAGTTTCTCTAGTGTTATACAAATAACCTTAGATTCCAAACATAATTATCTATTTAAATAATATAAATTCGGTAAATTTGAAAAATAAATTGAAATAATTTTTATTGTATTATTTTATTAATTTATGGAATGCGGAATCATTTTCAAAAATTAGCCTTTCTATCCAATGTTAATTCACTCCTACGGTAAAACTAATAATATGAACTCAAAGGTTCCCTTGTAATTCTCATCCTCCCACCCAATAGATGTTATTCCAGTTTTTTAATAAAATAAAGTACGTGTTCTATTTTATATGTTTAATATATTTTGACCATTAATTCTAGACACATTGGGTCTTACAATCACATGTTCTCTCAGAACATTCTCTTGTAATTAATTTATATAATAATTGAAAATTATAGAGTGAAAATATAAGTTATTAAATTATATCCACCTAGAGGATTTATATCCTCAAAATATCAAATCAATGTCTACAAAAAAAGATGTGGGTACTTAGATTGAATACGAGACTCACTCTCTCGTGGGCTCTCTTAGATATTCTAATGCTACCACCAGACATACAATAAAGGAATCTATCAGCCATGATCAATTCTCTCTTAACAATAATCAATCTCTACTAGTTACACACCAAATTTCACTCCATCCTCAATATCCTACTCACCATAGTTGATAACGAGTGATGGGTTATGCATGCACATCCATCGATGCGATAGGTGAAAGATAATGTGTACCATGTCTAACTAGGTTGGTAGGGCTAAGTATTATTCAACCTATCCGAAACTATGATGTATTTGGAAAGGGTCAATGAATTTTTGAGATAACAGTCTGACCTAGTAAAATATCTGTAATACATATTGAGGTGAAACTCATTGGAACAGAATGTCTCTTTACTCAGACTCCAAGGGACATTTTGGCCTATCAACATAAGGCTACTAATGGATCTATCTAGTTTAACTTCACTCATATATGATATACAGCATCACTATTGTATATCATTCCAACATCACGCACATGTGTGTTGACTCTCCTAGATCATTTCAAAAAAGTGGCATCCAACAGGGTCCCCCAAACCAAACCTCAAATGGTTCAATACTGATGTTGTGATGGTGGTTATTGTTGTACCCAAAGTCAACATGTGGTAGGTGACCCTCCCAACTATTTCCTACATCTATCATGTAATCTTGAATCATGTACCACAAAACTTGAATGGTACTCTCAATCTGGCCTTCTGTTTATGGGCGAATAGATGTACTCAACAATAAATATGTCTGAAACACCTCCAATATTCACTTTCACAATAGGAATTTAATGATAGAATCATTATAGAAAATAATCTTTGTTGTAAATCCGTTGAGTAGGCCAATCCCTTTAACCTAGAGGAATCACAATATCTTTGTTTAACTCTTCTCCCATATAACTAGGATTTGGGTCATCTTGGTGAGTCTCTCTATTATCATGTAAATGGAATTTTTTCCACTGTATTTACATTTTAATACCATAAAAAATTCTATATATATCCCATATTAATTCTATTTTGGATCCTCAAGGGGATGACCTAATTTTACTAGAATTTGGTTATCAAAATTTACTTGCTGACATGTAAGTCCACACGGACAAACTATGAAACACATTTTATTATTCCTGGCCATGAAAACTGACATCATATGTCCAAGAACATCATTTCACACATTGATGTACCACCAAAGGGGACATATTAAATAGTTCCAGAACCTCCTCCTATAATTTAATTAATACCATCATGAATCCTCTCAAAGACCAAGATAATCCCCATGATAAAAAAATCAATTATGATCATTCCCAATGAATATCTAAGAACATATGGTCTCATTTTCGGTATCCATAAGTTGTACCTCCATGTCTCGCTACAAAATCGGAGCTGTGGAAACCATTGAAAGGATTTTAGATTCTCTATCTCTATCTATAGAGGATAATTGAAACGAGTTTAACTACTCTAAAACCACATTCAGTAACCTTGAAAAAAGATCTCTTGGAGAGAGCATCTGCGGCCCCATTCCCCATACGAGAAGTATAAACAATCTCAACTTCATAATCCATGAGTAAATTTAACATTATTAACTATATAACATTTTGATCTTTTAATGAGAAAATATAATTGAGGCTTTGGGATCAGAGTTGATGAAAAATTTCATTCCCATGAGGTATATTCGCCACATTTTCCATGTGAATACTACTACTTATAGGTCAATATTGTAGGTCCTAAAGCTCTGTTCATGTTCTCCCAACTAGAATGAACCATATTTAATCATATCTTACCTCTAAATCAGAACACAACCAACCCTGGTTCTGGATTCATCGTAGAACACAACCTACTCAACAAACTCCTAAAGAAATATCAAGATTAGAGTGCTCATCAATCTCTTACTCAAGTAAAGAAAAGACAACTGACACTTCTCATCCCATAATAATGTATTCCATTTTTAGTAAAATCTATCACTTTTTGTAGATATACTAAATTAATTATGTATAAATGTATTTTAATATAATAACAACACAATGAATCTATGCACAACCATTAAGCTCTCTCAAGGATATTATGCTAGAATTGCCTTGACCATGGCCATGTCCACCACCAATCCATATACTGAGATACTGTTTTGTAGAATGTAGAAATCATAAAACTATAACATTCACATTGAGTGATTTAAAAAATGCTATTTCTCTTAGAGTACATCTAGAACTATCCTCAATTATCATGTGTCCTCCTCCTCGAATGCAGAGTACAAAAGGAAATTGTTGTTGAAGACTACCACAAACCAATTTATTTAAGGATAAAATATCCAATTTATGAGTACCATGAACACTTTTGGGGAGTTTTTTATGAAAAGGGGAATTATTACCTTCTCATATTGGTCGTAGCTACATCTGAATGATGACTTTCATATATCCACATACCATACTCACAACTGGTGATATCCTAATTATATGTCACCCTTTGTGAAACATCATGACACTATAAACTGATCAGTGTGTTCATAAATCCTGAGTAGTGGATACATTTTTCTTCATGGTCATCTGATTCTAGCATTATTAATCCACACACAACCTCATGCTATTATCTTCTCTTTTGGAAAACAACATTGTGATGTCCGAGAGTGAAACACTGGGTCTCAAAAATCCAGCCCTCTACAAGTCATCCAAACACATCTTCATATCGTGAAGTTCCCAAAGATCCAACCAATTTATTGTATTACATATCAGGGTTTTATTTGTGTGTAGATAAATTCATAAGCCTATATCTCAATGCATTGGTAAACAAAGACAATATTCAAGGAAGACATCTCGTACTCCTCCACTACTATAAGAAACACAGAACTCAAAACATCCATTGCACCATTGGTTAGGTTATCCAACTGATGAGTTATTGGATTCCCCCACTTATTCAAGATCCCATCCTATGATTTATATGATTCCTTTTCATCAAAAAGGAGATCCTTGTTCCGTAACTATAGGAAAACATAAACATTTAACAAAATAGTTAATCTAGGAACGGAATGTAGATAATCATTACATGCCAATATTGATGTCGTAAGCCTTGAAAATGCTTCTGACAGATTACAATGGAAACCCTCATAACCAAGGTTCATGTCACACTATCCATATATGTGTGTGATCTCTGAGGATTCTCAAATAAGAGATTCCAAATTTAATGTTTGAGTTAACAGTTTAACCAGAATCTTGGTGTCTCACACAAGGAATGTGTCAAGAAAGCAATGTCTAGAATAAATTTAATTATTACTATTTATAAATTTGGAAATACATAGATCATATATCGAATCAATCCTACAGACCATCGGTCGTAACCCCCAGCCACCTATAGCTATCTCCACCCATGTCCTCCATCTCATTGAGCCTTGGGTGGACCACCTAGGATGGTGGTGGAAATAATTCAAAATGTTGATAACCACAAACATCACTCTCATATCCTTTACATGACTATATCCCAAAAAATATAACTGACCCTACTTCTGTATCTACATCAATGATATATCAATAGTCTCTCAGTCATCTGTATGACAGGTCATACAATCTTGATTGATATGACTCATGTCGTAACAAGATTAAAACCACCTCTATCAAGGCCGACTAGACCCACCTTGTGAGGTATGAACTACAAATCCTCTATCATAGGAACTCCTCCGGAGACTCCTCAAACACCCATGTCTCTAAGACCGATGTTGTCTTCCTACTTTCAAGGTCTCCACTCCATCTCACCCACTACTATCTATCAATGGCTTTATCTACTCATCTCAGAATCATTAGACCAAAAAAATCAGGGTCAACCACCCCAGCATATGTAAAAACTCATAGTGGGATTACAATGGCTCAAATGTATCTGTGGAAACCTCATTTAATGTTACTATCCCTGAAGAACACAGATCTAACCACTTATATCGAGTACCTTGATAGGTTGGCTATCCTCGATGAGTACTCATATACTGTCATGCTACCCAACTAGAGTTGCAGAAGCTTGTGGATACACCCATGTCTTAGTATATATGCTGAAAAATACTATTTAAAAAGATGGTCAATATAATCCCACAAAACAGTAACCTCATCATATGTTAGGGTAACTAAACCCCACCATTTCCCTACTAATCCATGAAGAATTATCACTACTATGACATCCATTTGATCTTCTAGTGTCCTGACTAGACGAGAAACACGATTCACCACATCAAGAAATTCGTTATCTACCTATCGGCTGGATTCACCATCGATCTTTAGGGGACTCTTTCAAAAAAAACCCCATGAAGTACACTCAACATGTGCTCCTCATCCACTGTTACTATGAGTACCTTGTACTGCTCTACATGTGGAATGATAGGTGCACCACCTGCAGAAAACATCTCCAGAACTAGTCCCTATATTAAACCCTCAACACTGATGTCGGTCATTATAATGATTAGGATACTGAATCATAACTGTCATACATCATAGAGGAATTATGATTGTACACAAGATATACCATGGTCATGGAGTATATCGAGAGAACTAACTCAAGAATTATGTGGAAACAATAACCAATTCCTCTAGGATAAATTTACCATTTCCCTTCCACCATTGTACTCATATACGAAGTCCAAAAAAGGTGGTCAGAGACTAGGTGTATTGATACACAAGCTTCCAATCTAACAATTTAGTTTCTAGAGTGAAATCCGAACTCAAAACAATTAACACTATGACCCCAAACCAAACTCATAGACTATTGGTCCTAAAGTAGAGACGACCACCTATAATCAAAAGTGTCATGACCAATCCCAATGGGTCCTATTTAGTAACTCCTAAATCCCTCATCTGATAGGATAAGGGCTACTGACAAGCACCGAGTAGGCATATCAGTAACATAGATGGCATTATGCATGTACACATACACTGACACACATATCTAAGACCATAAAAATGCTAAAATGAAAAAACCACTATGTAACCTTGCAAGAACACATCTAAATCATAGATACACAATATGATCTGATGTAATTTAATGTTAAGAGGTAAAAAAGAAACACCATCCAAAAATAGTATCTAACAATAGAACAACCTGAATGGAATGATACTGGGAGTTTTGTATGAATTCCATAGGAACACACCGTGGTCCATTTTATCTCACTAAGCATTGTATTGTCATTATTTATATAGGACTCCATCAAAATGTTGATCATCTTGACTAGAGATGAGATGTGATGGTGAGGCCCATGATGTGGTTAGTATAAAGATACTTAGTAGGACGTCTAGAAACCATGAAGCATATAAGATGAAACTATCGTCATCTCTAAAAAACAATATGTTTAGAGAATGTATAATAATAATATATAGTTATACTCCATCCAAGACACATAGTCCAGATATAAACCAAAACTATATTAATCCATCCTTAGGATTCTAGCTCGAATGATCCATGAAGCATTCATATGAGAGAACGCAATCCGGATAATGATAACATTGATGGCATCCCTCCGATAGGTACTTCCCATCAGGTTTCACAAGGAAAATGATTTTCTAATAGTCTAAAGAAAACGTGAAAAAAAAATATGATCATTTATAGGTCTATGGGGTGATACAACACAATCATTTCTAATTAACCTTCTCTGTAGAGGATCAGTTCCTAGAAATATTGGTCACATCAATACCCATTACTCAACATAGGTTATGAAGATAAATGGAAGATCCCACATTGGGCGTCTTAGAGGGATTTCAACAACTCGATACTGGATGTCCTAACAAAAGGATCCTAGTACGATGAGTTGAAAATGATTCATACCTACTTCCAAGAAAATAATAAGTGGGATGAGCCCTAAAAACCCAATCCAAGATATGGGGGGCAAGATATTCAATACTCATTGAATGTTGTACATGTTTTTTAATAAGAGTATATGCTATGTCCCTGGACCATCGGTTCTATTTATGTAAATGGAAAATTTCATCTGAACTGTATCTATATAGAAGGATTCTACACAACATGTAGAGTGGTCATAGGTTGTGTCCCTATATATGAGGTACCACCTAGATACACCAATTTTGTGTCAATAAATGGTGTCATTTCGTGTATCTATGCCCATGTACCAGTACACTGGGTAACTCATGTACGTGGTCTAGGCCATGTCGTGCGGGGAGTAAAAACCATGTGGGAAATTGGTGTACATCACCCCATTTCAGTGTTCTTTTATAGGTACAATATAAGTCATCTAAGGGGACTACACCATGTAGTTATGGACTACACGTTGTGTGTATCGAGTATTTTCAGAACCCCTATTCTTCTACCCACATACCAAAATTGATTCACCATCCTCTGATAGGTTGGCCTATATGTCAAAATACTCAATATATATCATATTCTCACCATTCCATTACTGAATCCTAGAAATTAAACCCTTTTATTCTCTTAGAAAACTAGATTTTCATTTCCTTTCATGAAACACAAGAGAACTGGAAATCGTCATCGACCATCATTCATTCTACTATCGAAACCACTATCACACCTTTTCCAAGTTGTACCAATTTTATATCTATGATTTCAGATATTTTTTCTAAGAATTGGATGCAAAATGATCGAACAATCAATGAAATGTAGAACTAATGTGAAAAAAAGAACATCATGGAGTATAGTGAATAGGGGGAAAACCCTCAAATCCGATCATGTAAAAAGAACATCGGTCGATGTTCATGTCGATTTTAGTTCATTTTTGTTATAACAGAAAATTAATAATCAATATACACTAAGAAATATAATGATAATCCCCAAAAATAAATACATCCCATATAACTATAATTCTATAGGCCAATCTTTTCATTGATTGTTCTGTATTCATCGTTCAAAAAAATAACAAGGAAAATTTAACTAAAACAAATTCCCTACCACAATTCATTTTTATTAATGATGAAGAATATATGTCTCAAAATTTTTATTAATTATATTAACCACATATGATGTTGTACCAATCAATCGATCTATAATCCGTCATCATTTGCATGAGAGGTTTCTCTAATGCTCTCCCTGGTAATCTCTGAGGTATCATGGGTTTTACGGCTAACTATTTATATCTAATATCATCATCTATAAAAAGACAATAATGTTCATGTGTTGAAATAAAAAATACTAATTATTTTGAATGATTTTTTTCATTTTAGGACCACAAAAACATTTTCACAAACGTCCTGCACCAACCAATGTTAATTCACATTTATGGTAAAAACTCCATTTTAATCTCAACAGTTCCCTCATATTTCTAATTTGGAAACTGTTCTAGGATTTTTTCCACTTTTTTTGTAAAAAATTAATTCCTTATATTTAAAATATTTAATAAATTTCAAACATTTATTCTAGACCCATCAAGTCTCGGAATCACATACTCTCTTAAATACTAGTATCAAATTTAATCCATATAATATATAAATATAATACATGAAAAATCTGAGACATTACATTCCTAAAATAGGAGTGGATCTTGTACCCCATCCCATGGTCAATTTCACTTATTTTAAATCTTGGCCCAAGTACATTAAATATTGAGTCAATATTTATGACAACCCATCTTTTTATTACAACTTAAACATGATTTAATACATAAAACTTCACTTGATACAACAGATAAGATCAAGAGGTTTAGTGTCCGTGGGGATTAGGATCATTACATAAAAACTTAAAACATGAAATAAAACATCGTTATTGAAAACTTCCTTTACATGACCACTACATTCCTTTATACTTAGCATTGCATGGGATAACCTGAGGACATGGATAAGAAAAGGGTGAGCTATAAATCCCAGTAAGGTAGTACACATGGAATAACATGAGGAGTACAATACATGTTAGACAATAGGAATATCAATAGATCATAATAAAAACATGAACATAAAGGCATGATAAATCTTGATAATCATAACATGGAAATGTGGCAATAACACTTACCATGGAATTAGCATGAGCCAAGGATCATTGCACATAGAGCATGAGTAAATCCTAATTGCTCATAAATCATGAGTAAACCCTCATATCCCTTGAATTTTCATGAGTCAAGAATCATTTCACATGACATATCATGATACTATACTTTACCCAATGCATTGGAGCGCTATAAGGGCACACCCTTCTTAAACATATCATTTCATGCATAAGTGTGCCACATAGATCATAAAACATGGATTAATAAAACACAATCATTTATTCCACGATAAAGGAATGTGGATTTCATACATGAAACTTTATAATAAATATGTAAATGTGTATAATGGTGAATTCCCTTTATGGAGAAATGGGCTTGGTATTCACTATATAATGACATTGGCTTAGAAAATCGGTCTGATTTCGGCAGCGTAACAGCGTGACATAAGAATTCATAAAGATGATTGATGAGAGAGAATGGGGTTCCTCATCATATTTACATGTAATGGAATTTAAGGAGGTCATATAGATACATGTCCCAACAATTGTAATGGAATTTATATTCACGATACAAAAGTATTACTTCAATGTAAATGAGGAGAGAGAAGTTTCTTTCGGAATTTTGGCATAGTAACATGTGTACATGGGAGGGATTTAATGAGAGATAAAGGGTCTCCCATCATTAAAACATAAATAGGGCAGTATGAGTGAGGTGTGAAACCATACCCCAACCTTCATAATTGAAATTAATAGGTCAAAACAACTTAAAGAAAATTAGACCCAAATGAGAAATGAAGAAAAAACCCTTACTTGGAAGTGTGATTCCAAAGGCTAGAGAGAGGCTTGTGAGATACTTATTGGGAGCTTGGGGCACCTTGGGAGTATTATAGAGAGAGTAGGGAAGAAGTTGGACGAACTCCAAAGGATTTTAATGAGGATGAAGTGGGTGATTGTGTGGGTTTATATAGGAAAGGTGAGGGAATTATTTATTATTTAGGTTTGGGACCCCTTACATTAAATTAATCCAAACCACAAACCATCCCATGGTTTTTTCCCATGGATTCTGTCAAAGGGAAGAGGAAGAAAATATTTTATAAGGCCAAAGTCCAAACTTTTTAATATATTAGGGTTGCTTATCTGGAGGTGAGTCACACTCCCATGAAAATTAATTTAAAAAGACAAGGTGTTTAATAAGTCTTGAGGGGTCCATTAAGGATTTTAAAAGTAATCCAAACAAACCCAAAATAACATTATTTTAATGGTAAAACATATATTGGCCGAAAATAATTATTATTGTATTTTATTACATCACTATTGGGTCATTATGGTTTCATAAAACACAATATATATTTAAACAGTATTTAATTTTTACAAAAAAAATTGATTATCTCAGAAAATTATGAAAAATTAACCATTGGATAATTTTTAAATCCTGATTCCAAAAAATAACATTTATTTTATCTATATAATTTTCTAAATATGTTAATTTCCACTTTTAAAATAAAATCTGACATTTATAAAAAATTCACGGGTTTTGAAAAAAATGGCATTCAAACTTTAATAAAAATTATAAATGCATTAATAAAATTACATGATCATTTATATATAATAAAATTAATCTAATAATAATAATAATAATAATTTATTAAAATATTATTTTATTAATAAATCCCTTAATTTAATAAAATAGATTTCTTAATTAAATAATAACTAAAAATACCATTTGAACATTAAAAATTATTTACAATGCATCAATAATGACAAGAAATTATATTCATTATTATATAAAAAAATAATGTACATGAACATAGTACTATCTATTAGTTACATAACCCCTTATAACAGCCACATAAGACCTAAGGGTAAGGTGTGCGATGGTGACAGACTCCTGGGGTGGCTTAGATAACATCGCTCGAGTGGTAATTTCTTTTAACATCCACTTCTCCTGTACACAGTCCCGTTCGAGCTTGACATAGTGAAGCTCAGCTTGGGCTTGGTCAAGAGCGAAGCCCAATGATGCCACCTCTTTTCCGAGCTCCAATAAATGGTCTTTGTATGGGGAAATTCTACTAGATGAGGCCATTTCTTCCATTGTATATGTAAAATTGGATTTGTTAAAGCCCTATATTTATACTAATCAGTTGATCACTGTTCATCAACTATAAAAGTAATAGTCACAATTCTTATCATTAAACAAATTATGTTGACATTTTATAAAAACGTTTTATATAAGAATACATTTAATAAGATCAGTAGGGATTTTCCATTAATGAAACTTTCGGTCGTTACAATATTTCCTCAATTAATATACTAATTTAATAATATCACAATACATTGATCCTGGAGAAAAAACCTATGATAATACCAATTAATAATGATAAAACCATCCATAACAACATATAAAATAGTAGTTTTTTATGTGATAAACTCCAATACTCCCTTCTTTAGGTATTGGGCTGCTGACTTGTAGCAATAATTAATTAGATTCTTGGGGTCCTTATTCCAATGAAATTATTATCCATAGATGAATTTATTAAAATGTAATATGTATATATATATATAATCCTATATGAAACCAGGTGTAAACAAATCATCATAAATTCAATAATTCATATAAATATCACTATTACTCCATTAATTAAAAAAATATGAAATAAAGGTGAAAATACAGTAAGCACATACATATCATCCTTTGAAAAAAGGGGCCATATCATCATCATCATTAAAATTCATAAAAGAAAAAGTAATAGTGGTAACCACCACCAAGAATTATTAAGGAATAAATGTTCCAATATTATATGCACTGATATAGACTCTTAATTGAATGATAAATTCACTAACACAACAAATGTGGGCAAAGACACCCCAATAGGTGTGAGTTTAAAAATACCAAACAAGATTCCTTGAAACCCAGAAGGATGTATGAAATTATAATTTATTCAATATTTATAGGAAACAATGAATAATAATAATACAAATGACTGATATATTAAATGATAATGGTAAAATATATAAAAATATGATATGAATGAAGATCCAAAATGTATGACAATAATATCATTGAAAAAAGATATATAAATGTCATAATACATACATTTAATAACATTTAAATACCTTTAACTAGTCCTCATTATGTAACTAGGAATTGAAAAACATTTTCTATCCATTACAATGAACAGTATAGTAGAAATTCAATTTCATAAGGAGTTCATGACCATATTCCTAATATCATCCATAAGGTAAATGAAAATAAATTACCCAAATTGATATTATTTCTAACAAACATGGTTCGAAACTATTACTCAGAAAAATATTCACTTTATCAATATGTAAATATTATATAATCCATGTACATTGTTATTCTATTTAAAATATCTATTTCTAAGAGAACCCATTATATTAACATTCCCCCGATAATATTTAATCAAAATAATAATTATTGTGAAGGAAGTACACCCTAATGTTGAAATATTTACATATAAAATTATTAATAATCCAAATAAAGGTGGAAACATTCCACACGTGGGTGACAGAGTTCCTTACCCATTCATACTGAAGTGATATCACACCACATTGGTAGTGTATTAAAAATATCCATCCTTGAGGAAAGTTTTCTTAACTGGTGTTCTAATATAATCACATTCAATGAAGTACAGACTTCATAACCATAAGGGTTACCCGCACTTCATAAATGGGTCCATCACTAGCTGAGTAACCAAATATATAGTGAAGAGGAATTTCTGGCTCCTAAACCTATTGCAAAATCATGAAAAATGGGGTAATTATCCAGTTGTACATGTTTAATTTTATCTAATCACAAATAACATTTTATACCACGAAAAAATGATTTATCTATATTGTGAAATAATTTATGAAATATAATTATAAATGGAGAATATGGAAATAAAAATAATTATTACCATTAAAATTTATATATCTCTCCTTTGAATCTTATGATAATATGAAAACACTTCTGAAATTTTTTCTCTATTATTTTTTTTGGAATCCTCCCCCAACCCTTGATAATTCCACAAATATAAAGATACCCTATGTTAATAATGAACCATATAATTAATTTCATTTTCTCAAATAGTAATATAAATAATTATTATCTGTAGAAAACAATGTGTTAGCTCTAAAATCCTACATATATCCATTATTAAACTCATGGGGCTAATGAAGTCAAAAGACCAATATGGAAGATAATTTTCATGAGTTTTTCAAGTGGGGAACTATTTTTTCTATATAGAAGAAAAATATAATGAATATTATATTGAATTATTCTATAATAAGAGAGTGTTGAAATGTATGTAATTAGTAATGTGGATAATATATTGCATTGATCACACTTAAAATTAAGTGTCTATCCAAATGGGTGATGTTAGTTTGTAAAACAATAACTCAATCACATACATATAACTCAGCAATACCAATGTTCACCACTGCTTGATTACAAAATGTGTAATCACACACCGTTAATAATTTCCATCATATATATGGAATATACATATTCTACATCCACACCACATGATCAAAACACATAAAATGATTTTATTAGATTAAGAAAAATAATATACTAGAAAAATAAACACAATTACACCCATCTAATAATAATATATAAGTAGCTTTTGGTTTCATAAATGAAACTAGTACACCATATATAATTATATAAACCCACAATAATTATATACCATGAACATTAGGGAATATATTTCAAATTATAAATGTCCTGATCATGCCCTGTAATAGAATTACCCAAAGAAATATCAAACCACATTATTCTTGGTACATAATGAATCATACAAATAAAGACTATTCAACAACCCAATAATATATAGATTCAAACAATCTATCTCATTTCCACTTATCCTATCAACCAAACCCAATAAGTCTACTCATTCTCAGAGATATTAGCATAACATTCATGTAAAATTAAAATAACGAATGGAAAAATTTATAAAAATTGAACCTCTTAACATGAACATAATTACATTGAATATCAAATTTTTGAGGTATAAGATCATATTGGGGGGTTTTAATGTGATTCATAAATTCTTAGAATATTTTTATAAAAACCATTAAACTATAAAAGGTGTATAATAAGAACCATTTAATATTTATTAACAATATGAAACTGTGAATAACAATTGTTCCTCATGTTTTTTAAAATTCCTCAATTATTTTCAAAAATAATTTTATAATATAACTTATCCACTATTTCTCCTAAACTAAATAAAATACATATAATTATAGGATTATACTTATCATTCATCTAATCAATGATTATTCTATCAAAATAAAATCATTTATAATCATATTTCTACTCGTATTTCAAATTTACCCCCCAATTCCACTCTTAAGTTGTTATGAATCATTTTTACCAACTGGTGAAAAATGGAATTATAAATACACATTGATATAAATTGATATGGTAATTATGAATCCTATACCAATTCTATAATTAATTCTTATAATAGTTCCTTTAATGATTTCAATAAACTACATTTTCAAATTAAATTTACTTTTTATTTCTTTTCAATATTCTATAACATATTTTTCTCCCATAAAAATATTGATAAAAATTAGAGAATAAAATGTTCCTAACCTTAAAAAATGAAATCCACAAATATATTTCGTTCTTGAATCCTATTTATACATTTTATTACAACCACAATAATGATAACATTAAATTACCTTAACACAACCAATATATCCTAAAAAATATTTCTATCAATTTAAAAATCTAGCATTATAGTTCCAATATTACATCTCCCTTCCAATCCCCCTAAAATAAAAAAATTTGATTTTATAAATTTCGAATAAAATAATTTTTTCAAAATAACTACAAAATAAAAAAATATTCAAATCACACATGAAATCCTTATGAAATGAGGAACTATTGGAAAATTTTATAACCATTTTCCTAGGGAATGCACTAAACCAAAAATTTCATGTTATGTTAAAAAAAATTTAATAAGAAAAAAATAATAAATTTACTATTTTTTGTGTTAATGGATTTGAATATTAGAAACTAACTGTTGTACTGTTGAGGAAAACTCAGTTAGTACAGTCATTTGTTACAACATCCTTTAATCAATGAATAAGAAAATGAATGCTTGCAACATAATAATTTATATTCAATACATAAAGTCTATTCATAGATTATTAATCACCAATAACCATCAACAAGAAAAAATTTAATTGTTTATGTCATTTTAATAACAAAAAAATAGTTAATTATTAAAATCCCCCAGTTAATATAATTTCGTAATTAACTATAATTTACAATAAATTATCAACTACATAGTCAATAAATAATTATTTTTAAATGTATGTTAATGAAATAAATTATTATTCTATTAAAAAATCTATTATTTCCTTGCATCATGATTAAGTTCCCTATTGAGACATCCATTGTGGTGAAATGGCCTATGTTTTATAAAATATGTAGAACATATTAAGTGATTTCACCCTCATGGAACTGAAAAAATACATCAAATTGGTGTAGACCTCTTGAGAATCATGAATTTAATAGATCCTTGGTATAGTAAACGTAATGAAAAATACAATTATTGTTAGAGATCTTATATATAATATTATTAATCCAATCAAATCATTTACTAATTATGATGTCTATAACAATTTGGGGTTTTAGCAATCAAATTTATATTGATGAGGCTGAAGAACACAATTATGAAAAATATGAAATTGATGTTGATTAAAATGTAAAAAAATTGTATTACTCCAAATTTGAATAATTTACACTTCAAATGTCGTAAAATCTATTTCCTGATTATATCACTTATGAATTTCTACCATAAACCATCTACACCCCCCAATATTCCACAAGGAATAATAGATATAAGAACTCTTAAAAACTATTTAATATGTATAATGAGTATAGTTGTGATATATGTAGATGTAATATTCATGGGTGGAGGTAAGGACAAATATCCAGTTGTGACCAATCAACAAAAGATATACAATATACCGCACCATAGTTAAATATTTCATATATATTTATTGAGTAAAATATATCATTATGAGTATTAAGAGGGGTTTTTATTCACATATTGGGTTTCTTAACTAGTAGATTAAATGTTCACATTGTTCTAATAATCCATTTTAAAAAAAATATTCAAATAAAATATTTTGGCCACATTGTTATTAGGAACATGAGTAGATTCCTCAAGAACTCAAGTGGTGAACCATTTTTATGAGTAAAAAAATGAAATAGTCAATTTAAATAATGTTTTAGAAGAAATATACTTGGAATATAGAAAATGATTTTGGGTATTTTCTTTACGGACATAATATTATAAGTGTAACTAAAATAATATTTCCAATAAATTATTTTCTATAACCATCTATTGGTAGCATCTCATATGGTATAGAAGGAGGATCATTCTGATTAGTTAAATCCATTTATCATTTAATATGACTCTCATGTAGGCATAGTTTATTGAGTTACTGTAATTGTATCATATAAGTGAAATAAAAATAAAAAATTGTTGGGATACTATATATAATATTTATATATGTATATAAATTCATTAAAACTATATTCTAATTGGAATAAGGATGATGTGATTTTAGAAATTAAAACTAGTATTTTAGAGAATTATTTTTAAGGCCACAATACACAATTAAATTATAATCATATTCCTTCAAGGTATTTTAATTATATTTGAATTCATTAATAATTATAATCATACCTTTTAATAATAACATTTATTTCCCCAGATTAGGGAATTTCCTAATAGAATCTTTCTGTTTTTATACATGTATAATTATTGATAAATTCAACTACATTATAAAATAGGAATATAATATTTAATATCAACTTGGGATAAACTATATATTTCATAGTAGAAGTAGGTGAAACATCTAATGTCATCAGGTTCTTTAGTATCTATTATAATCATACCTATTTTTATATTATAAAACATATCAACTAAATTGGCCTAAATTGTTATGATTTTTATTAGATTGATTGAGGATCTGAACTATATTTCCATTTTTAGGGATACAAGACCATAAAATAATTTTAATCAACCATAATAATATTAAATGATATCTTAATTCGATTGGATTTAAAATTATATTTAAATATATACATAAATAAATAATCAAATTTATTTAAATTAATTTATAAATTCAGAAAATGTAACAATACATCATGAAATAGAGTGTATACCATCTCAATATTTTTTATAATTGAAAACAAAATCATTTATTGGGAACACTAAGAATATGGAGTTAGTTCTCGAGCATGACATAAAATTAGAACTACATATTCCATGGAATATATTGTATTATAGTGGAAAAACATTATAATCTCAATACCTATATCAGATAAGATTCTTTGAGTGGGATGGGAATTAAGAGAATTTTATTATTATATTTATTCATATCATTTAGAGATTGTTTATTTTACAATAACCCATTTTATCCTCTATTAAATAACTTTTTTTACCACCTAGCACATGGTGGAGGCTTGGATGGTATTCATATATGTAATTGATTTCAATTAGTTATCTAGCTAATCACTTATGTTTGTTTTACATGTGATGGATCAATGGAAGTTGGGTAGGTCATGAATATTGGATTAAAATAATAACATGATAGTTTTTATAGTGGTTGAGAAATTACATGTGGGAATGGAATTATAATATTATATGATGGTAGAGTTATAATGATGTATACAAACATCTCCAGAAAAATTAATTAAAATACATATATCAAAATAGAAACACCTATAAAAGTGAAATCATTAATTTTTCTTTTTTTCATAATATTCATTTCAACTAATTAGAGGATCTAAATTATATATGTCCTTCCTAATTTTACAAATAATAGAATAAACATTATTCTCACTATCCTTATGCAAAATTATTAAAATTATCTTCTACCATGAAATTATTTATGATTCTAAATGTAAAATAATAATAACATAATATTATTATTATTTAAGTGAAATAATTTCTATTTTTTTAATATTTATTCACATTTTACAATTGAATATATATGAAAATAGGGGTATTGAAAATTTTTATTACAATATTTCATGTCTCGTAGTCCTTTAAATATATGAATTTATTTTTCTTTTTACAAAGGGTTATCCATGCTTTATTTTTGAATATTTTATTTTATTTCGTTGTATTTTCATAAAAAACTGTATAGGTATATCATGAATTGAAATAACTATTTCAATCAAACACCTTTGGGGGTTCCTAACATAATAAATTTTTCATCCCAATTTATATTTTTCATGTTGTTTTTGTTTCTATAATAATGTTTTTCAATTTATATTTCAACGATTTAATGAAATACCCAACTAATACAGAGAGATGGAATTCAATATCAAATGGAAATAAATGGAATATATTATGAATCTGTGCAATATACAAGGATTATACTAAACCACATTGTGAATTGGATATTTGTTTTATTAATTTCATGTGTTATATAGATTATTATGGTAGTATATTTTACGACTCATATTTTACATGTATTATTTTTGGATATTGTATGGATTTTTTTGATAGAAGGTAATAATACAATGTATGATTCTGAGGCATATTGTTTCTTTAATAAATATTTTAAAAATATTAAATATACTAAGTAAAAAGTGGATGTATTTTTAAAAAAAATGTGGAAGATATTCTATGTTGGGGATCATGTTAGAAATATGAAGGTTTCGTTGAGTTCAAAATGAATTTTTTTCCCTAGGAATAACATAACGATTATTGGCATATGGAAATTGTGGGAAAAGTCATTAAAAGGAAAAAATATATAAAATAATTTATTTATTTTATTTTAATTCATTCATTAACACAATAACCTAATGAATATATTTATATACATTTTTATAATAATATTTCATGGTTTCCACATGACACAAAAATTATTTTGGGGCCCTTTAGAGAGTGTAGATAGAGATTATGTTGTTTGAGGATGACCAAATCGATGAACAGTGATCAGTGTGAGACAAAATAATAAGATATATCCAAAAATATTGAAACATATTTTATCATCATTAATGATCTTTCTAAATCAATGTATAATGTTGTTTGATTTGGATTTCTTTCCGCGTTTTCATTACTATGATGAATATGGATCATTCAAACCAAAGACCAGTATGTGAATAATTCATATTGCAGGGTTTTTTGGGAGAATATCATTGAATTTATTTTATTACTTATTTTTTCATCATCCTAACCATAATGAATCATGGTTGACATGAACATCAACTGAGATTCATTCTTTATGATTCTTCCTTCTTCTTTTCTCCAATGATTTATTCATTCACAATGGGAATTCTTTTTTGTGACGTGGTTCATCATATACAAAAAAATAAATCATTGTGAACCCATTTCAAGGTGAATATATTAAATATTTTAGATCTATAATCGGAATGATGTGATAATGATGTCATTATGGTGGCGACATGGGGATCAGATTAGATTAGAATCCTCCGATTTTGGATAGTATACGTGATGGCGACATTGCTAAATTGAAATCAATTTTCTAGTTAATACGCTCTTGTAATCTAGTGAGATGCAATATTGAGCTTCATCTAGAGTATATCAATGATTTACATTGACAATGAAGCTCAAATATGAGCTAGATACATCATGAAAATATGTAGAAGTAATATCTAGGGTTTTTTTGAAGAACTTGATCTACACAACATTTACTTCGGAGAAACATTCCATGTGGGGATCTAAATGTATCTTCTAGGTTCTATGATGTTGTTAAGAATCACATGGAATATGACCCTATTACCTGGTATGAGACCCCTCCTCAATTAAATGATGTGTACCTTGGAGGGATCACAAACACAAGATTGACTACATGAGAAAAAGAATGTCATGTACAACAGAACGAGAATAACTAGAATTGGAATATATGGTATAAGTTCTATACCATAACATGGGATGGTGTACTTGGGAAGTATCTCACTGTGTACAATCACCCATACATAGATATGGGTAATTTGAAATTTTAGGAGCTCGGGTTGAAAAACATGGAGTGTAATCCTACAAATTGTTGTATACTCTGAAATTGTTGTCTTAGAGGTCTTGTCCATTATACCATTCAAATATTCTATTAGGATATGTTCCCCATTTAATATCCATTATGGTCAGTATGGAATCACCTCCAACACATAGGAAAATAGTCCCTTGCGTAGGAAACCATGAATAGAGTTTTTTGAATCATTCATTGAGGCCCAGAGTGAGATACTCTATCATCTTTTTAACCAATCTTGACATCATAGTATCATCATGAACAACACTACAAGGATGTAAATCCTATAATTAGTTGGTTGCTTCAGATTGAGATATTGGTATATTCTGTGGACTTTGATGTTGTCCCCTTTTATGTAGTGTATCTCTTCAGCAATCAGTGTATACATCCTATGACTGGACCTGATGAGATCTACCCATTGGATGGACATTTTCCATGCAATTAGACTCATGTATTGTGTTCTCCAAGACAAGTTATAGGTGGTATCTTTTAGTAGGAACCCTAGGTTGGAATTATGCTTAATAAATTATCGTGATACTGTGTGTATTTTTTTAGTACATCTGGATATTATTTTTATATTCATTTTATACATATACCTGAGTAGAGAGGGTTTTCATTTATATTATATATGATTTGTGGTTTTGGGTTTCCTATTGGGTATTTCTAAACACACCATTTCATGGTCATTGCATAAATGTGTCAAGTCCTATGCAGACAATCGACCTTTTAACAGTGTCCTATAAACACTAAGATCATATGGTGCTTAGTTAGGCTATATATATAGAGGTGTATTTTGGTAGTATCTTGATAATAGTGCCTATATTTATTTTCATCTTTGACATGTTCTCAGACTCTCTGTGTGGGGTATTTATTTGACTCTATTTAAATTTATTTAATTCATGTCTTAATTTGGATGTTGGATTTAGATCTATGCATGAACAGTTTTTCATGTGATTTTACATTTAGTCATTGTGTGGTATTGGAGATTTATGTGATTGTATAAGAAATTAGGCTATGGAAACCCGTATTTTTGATATTCCTAATCGGTGCTTGTCGCCAACCCCAGGAAAATTGGAGGTTTGTTTGGGGAGTCACTACATGGGCCTTATTTGGACGGGTTATAATATTGTGGTATTAGAGAATTCGGATTTACCTTAGGGTAAAAATATGTAAGATTATTTTGGACAAATATTTTTAATTTTATCGTGTTACTATCATAGTCTGTGTTCCCCAGTGTTGGTGTGGTATCAAACATATCCATACACAAGGATCCAGATCAAAAACCATTCATCTAGTTACATCACAACATTGGTTACACAATACTGGAAATGAAGGTTATACCAATGGTTCTAATCCATTGGTATAAGCTAGAAAATCATTGGTATAGCCAATACCAACAATTTTCCAAATCGTAGGCCAGTAAGCCGTGAGCAAGGCCCTATACCAATAGTTTGATCTAAACCATTGGTATAGACCACTATATGTATTTATTTACCAATGGTTGTAGGCTAAACGTTGGTATATGTTTGTATAGAATTGTTACCAATGGTTTCAATGAAACCGTTGGTATATATTGAAGACTAAACATTATACCAACGGTTCTAAAACCGTTGGGATAGTTTTTAAATATTTATCAAATAATACAAATGGTTTAAAACCATTAGTATTGTGTATTTCTAGATCTATTGCACATCATCCCCTCTAGTATTCCCTCTAGTATACACCTACATAAAAAATAGCAAAAAAACACATTCAAACATACTTAAAACAACATAAAAACACCTAAAATAGCACAAAAAAGTACATAAAATCTTCAAACTCTTCCAACTATGTCATTTACTACAATTCACTATTTCAATATTCATATGACAAAAATCATCCAGTATAGTTAAATAGTAGTTTAAATAACACAAACATTATTTACACCCATTTCAATTTTCATATGACAAAAACGCTTCCATTAGTAATTCACATCACCGCTACACAACACCCCCAACAAGAATAGCCCCCACATCCACATCAAATTATAATAGGTTGAATAGTCTAAGAAATAATTATTAGAGTTGAAGAAAAGTTTGAAATTGGATCAAATCCAAATTTTTTTTCCGGATCCTAGATTTGGGTATGTAATGATTTGTGATGCATTTTTCATTGAACATGTATTTTTTATAATATATGGTGAAAATTTATTTTCATAGGAGTCTCATTACTTAGGAAACCATTAGTGAAACAACCCAAATCATAAAAATGATTTTTTGACTATCATTGATGAGTGTAAATTTTAGAGACACCGCCTCTTTAATTAGACACATGTTATATATACAATTTGAATTTCATAGTAATATAATTTATTCTATTGTGAACTAAATCATTTTCAGAAGTGTTGGATTAAATACAATTAGATTTCCAAATTTGAAATGGAATATGTTATTTTTAATGGAAATGTTAGTTTTGATGCACTATGATGGAAGATGATGGAGGTTGGGGTGTTAATGTAAAATACTGGGTGAATGGTAATGGCTTTGTTGGTAGACTCTATAGTTGTAATAACATAATAATAATTGGTATTGGAGTTTATACACATAGTGATAATGTCTTAATTGGTTGAATAATTTGATGTTGAACATGTGTCTGATCCAGAGTGTGTGGTGATTCATATGAGGTTGACAAAAAACAGTCCCCTTCCAGGATGGGTTATAGTCATACATTGTGTACTACTGGTTAATGTATGGGTGAAACTTCTTTATTCAATGATAAAAATAATTTATGAGAACCTATCATGCATAATAGTGAGAATAAAAGTGACGAAAAATAGTATCCACAAAAAAATTGGATCAAAGTGAATCATGCCCCAAATACCCTCTTTAGCACAACAATCGTACCATAGGACATTGACAAGGGCATCATATTCCCTCGCTACAGTTTCATGATGTTTTGAAATAAAACCCCTTAATTTTTAAAATTATTAGTGTTTTTAGAATCATAATAAGATCTTTTGAAAACGAAAGAACACCTAAATATGGTGTATCCTCAAACCAAAGAAACATTTACAGAACATGAAAAATTTCTTAAAATGGATTTTACCTGTGAGTGGTTCTCTCCTTCCAAAATATATAGAGAATGTTTAATGATGCATGATATGAAAATAAATTTGAAAATGGGGTTTGGAAACTGACATGTGGTTACATGGTCATTACAAAAGAAGTAATGTATGGAACTCATTACATGATTTAAAATTCAGGCAGAACTGAAATGATCATATGTTCACCTTGTGATGGTCTAGAAGAATGGAACTGGAAGTTTATTGACCATAGTGAGAATAATTTTAATGTTCTTAAGGATATGAACACTAAATGGTACAATTATGGTGTGATATATTGATCAGAGTAGGATTCCAACACATCTTTCCTCAAAATACGGCAGGGCTAACTCATACATATAAAAAATGTCCAATGTATCGTTGTCCTAAAGTATCAACACAATCCAAATACGTTTGGTCAGTTTTCCGTATGTTAGTTGTTGTTTTCAATTAATATGGTGTTCATTTAAAAAAAAGTGAGACACTTAGAGTGGTACCATCCACACCATGCCTCAGATGGAGGTGGGGAGGACTCATTCACATAAAAAATGACACAACGATCATTTTCCTAAATTATTAATTAAATTTGAATCTGTTTGGTCAGTTTTCTGTATGCAAGTTATTGTCTTCACTTAAAATCCTATCCATTTCAAATAAAAGTGAGACACTTTGAGTGATACTGGTCGCACCATGCCTTGGAATGAGGTGGTGTTGACTCGTACATGTCACAGATGACTCATGAATCGTTTTCATAAAGTATTAGTAGAATCTGAATGCATTTTGTCAGTTTTCTCATTTTCCAGTTGTTGTTTTCACTTAAAATGTTTTCCTTTTCAAATGGAGGTGAGACACTTTCAGTGGTGGAGGCCCCACCGTGCCTCGGATTGAGGAAGGGTTAACTCTTACACATCACATATGACCCATGGATCTTTGTGCTAAAGTATCAACAAAATCATAATATGTTTTGTTGGTTTTCCATAAGCTGGTTATTTTTACTTAAAATGATGTCCATTTTAATCAAAAGGGAGATAGTTAAAGTGATATTGGTCATACCATGCCTCAGATTGAGGTAGGGATCACACTTACATGTCACATATAAACCATGGATCATTTTCCTAATGTTTCAACATAATATGAATGTGTTGGTTAGTTTTTTGAATGTAAGTTGTTGTTTTCACTTAAAATGATGTCAATTTTTAAAAATAGAGAGACACTTTGAGTGGTTTCGGCCACACCGCACCTCGAATTGAGGCGGGGTTGACTTATACATGTCAGATATGACCCATAGATGGTTGTCATAAATTTTCAATAGAATCTGAATGCATTTGGTTAGTTTTTTGTATGTCAATTGTTGCTTTAACTTAAAATGATGTTCATTTTAAACAAAAGAGAGACACTTTTAGTGGTATCAGCCATAAAACTCTTTATATTGAGGTGGGGATGACTTGTACATGTCATATATGACCCATATATCATTGTCCTAAATTTTCAATAGAATAATAATGCGTTTGTTCAGTTTTCCATATGTCAGTTGTTGTTTTCACTTAAAATGATGTCCATTTTAAACAAAAGAGAGACATTTTGAGTGTTGTCGGCCACAAAACACCTCGGATTGAGGTGGGGTTGAATCATAAACACCAAAAATGACCCATGGATCGTTTTCCTAAAATATCAACACAATCTGAATGCATTTGGTCAGTTTTTCATATGCTAGTTGTTTTCACATAAAATCATGTCCATTTAAAATAAAAGTGATACATTTTGAGTGGTTCCTTCCACCCCAGCCCTCGGAATGAGGCGGGGATGACTCTTACACAACACTTATGATCCATGGATCATTTTCCTAAATTTCAACAGAATATGAATGCCTTTTCTTGGTTTTCCCTATCTCAGTTTTTTTATTCACTTAAAATGTTATCCTTTTGAAACAAAAGAGAGACACTTTTTATTGTGTCGGCCACAGCGTGCCTCAGATTGAGGCAGGGTTGACTCATACATGTCACAAATGACCCATGGATCATCTTTATAATGTTTGTACACAATCCAAAAAAAATGGTCAGTTTTCTATATGCCATTTGTTTTTACTTAAAAGAGTAACAATTTTAAACAAAAGAAAGACACACTCATGGGTACCGGGGACAACATTCTATGGATTGAGGTGGGGTTGACACGTACACATCAAAAATCACATATGGATCATTTTCTTAATGTATCAACCGAATCTGAATGCATTTGGTCAGTTTTCTGTATGCCAGTTGTTGTTTTCACATAAAATTATGTCCATTTAAAGAAAAGTGAGACACTTTAAGTAGTGTTGGCCACACTACACCTCATATTGAGGTGAGGTTGACTAGTACACATCAAGAATGGGCCATGGATCCATGTGTTGATGTCTCAGCAAAATCATAATGCATTTGGATAGTTTTCAGTATTCCAGTTTTTTTTTCACTTAAAATATTGTTCATTTCAAATAAAAGTGAGATACATTGAGTTGTACCAGCCACACCGTGCCTCGAATTGAGGCAGGGTTGACTCAAACACATCAAGACATAATGATGTATCACTGTGTTGAAGTATCAACAGAATCGAAATGCGTTTGGTCGTTTTTTTGTATGCTAGTTGTTGTTTTCAATTAAAATGGTGTCCATTTCAAATAAAAGTGAGAAACTTCGAGTGATACCGACCACAAAGTGACTCGGATTGAGGCGGGGTTGACTCGTACATGTCTGAAATGACACATGGATCATTTTACTAATGTATCAACAAAATATGATTGCACCTCTTCAGTTTTAAGTATGCCAGTTGTTGTTTTCACATAAAATTTTGTCCATTTCAAAAAAAATTAAACACTATGACTGGTATTGGCCACACCATTCCTCATATTGAGGTGGGGTTTACTCATACACGTCAAAATTACCCATGGATCATTGTACTAATGTACGAAAAAAATCTGAATCTATTTGGGAAGTTTTCTGTATGCGAGTTGTTGTTTTCATTTGAAATGTTGCCCATTTCATATAAAATTGAGACACATTGAGTGGTACCGGCCACACCATTCCTTGGATTGAGGTGGGGTTGACTCGTACAAGTTAGTTGGGAGTTTGAGTGTCGTCAAGTGCATATTGAAGATACAGGTGAGTCTAATCCTCACCATGATTCCTCTTTTTGATTAGGGTTTTCCCTCTTCACTCATCTTCTTCTGAATATTTTAAACCCCCTTTTCCGTTGTGATTTATCATGAATCATGAAGAGAGCATAGATTGGGATCTGGGATCTAGATAGGAGGGTTGGGGGCTATCTGGGGGGGCTGTCCAGGGGGCTGTTCGGGGTCCCAGGAGGTGGGGGGCGGGGGGCTATCCGTGGTCCAAGAAGGAGGGTGGGTAATGTATCTAAAACATTAAGTATCATACATCGAATTACGACAGGACTGCGAACCGCTGCGGTGAGTCATCCTAGAGTATGTCTAAATCACGGCAGTACCTCGGTGTGACCCTGGCGTGACCGCGGCGTGTTTTCCAAGTCCATCAAGAATTCTGGGGTAGCATCGTCCATCCAGGAGTAATGCGAGCCGGAGGAGGCAGGGAAACATTCCATCCATCCCCTCCCTCCCCATTAACAATGGGTGGGTAATGTATCTAAAACTCTATCTTGGTATCATACATCAAAATACGATAGGACTGTGAACTTCCACGAGGTGTCACCCTGGAGCAGGGCCAAATCATAGCATTACTGTAGCTTGACCACGGCGTGACCGCGGTGTGTTGGCCCGGTCCAGCGACATCCATGGGGTAGCATATTCTATCCATGAGTGAATGGAATGGGAGGAAGCGGGGAAACATTATGGTAGTCACCTACCACCCCATTAACTATGGATGGGTAATGTGTCTAAAACACTATCCAGGTCTCATACATAGAATTCCGATAGAACTGCGCACCACCGCGGGGTTTCATCCTAGAGTAGGGCCAAATCACAGCATTACCATGGTGTGACCGCGGCATGACTGCGACATGACCGCGGTGTGACCATGGCCTGAGAGCGGCGTGACCACGGTGTGTTGACCCGGTCTAGGGACATCCTCATGGCAGCATCTTTGGGCCAGGATTCCAAATAAATCCTATGTAGTTTTCCTTCCCATTATATAAACTGATCTTATCTAATAAAAAATAGACTCTTAATTCGAGATTGTGTTATGATAAAGATATATAATTTAAATTCATTGGTTTTAAAGTGGTACTGGGTATTTGAATCTACTGATTGAGAGTCAAATTATGCAGGTGTATTACTTATCAATTGATTATGAATTTCTTGGAACTCTAATAATAAAACATCAATCACCTTGATAACAATAGAATTTGAGTATGTTTTAACATCTCAGTATTCAACACAAATCATATTGGAGAATTAGTATATGTAAAAAATAAGATGTACATCAAGTCTAGGAGAACACCCCAAATAGTGTTAAGATGATGCTTATGGTGGGTAGCACTATAAGCCTGACAGGTGTTAAACAATGACACCATTAGTGTTTTTAGATATATAGGCTCGGGTAAACAGCATAGGGGGTGGCCAAGAGGCCCGGAAAACACATGAAACAGTTTTCGCCATATGATAAGGTCACAACATACATGATAGAACAAATAAACTATTTAATATGTTATAATAGGGGATCTTCAGAAAGTTTTAGTGAGAGGCACAATGACACAACATCTAAAGGGAAACAAAATGACGGAAATGAATCATACAACCTAAAAAATTACTGTGAGTTTTCGCAGATAGTGCACCTCCGTTGGAGGGGTTTTATTATAAAAACATGACTTTATTTATAAAATAAAACAATTATATTAAAAAAACTTATGCAAGATATAAAATTAAAAATAATTAAGAAAGATTAATAATGAAGCTAAATTCAATTTAAAGCATTCTTAAATTAAAGATGCTACGAGTGGGACTCTACCTCAAGGTGGAACAAAGATTTCCACTTATGCTCTTGGAGCTTTCTAACTAAAAGTTGTTACTCCTCCACTGGGTATACGCACCTTCACACACGTGAAAGGAAACCTAGCCCTTATGCACACACCTGCATGGTCATGAGAATGTGAAAGGGGATCCTTGCACTTGTGCTTATATATATATATTAGTCTCCACTCACCAACATATGAATTTATATTTATATATATATACATGTGCACACCTAACCCCATACATTCATAATCACTTCCAATACATGTATCGGGGGAACCCATATACATATACTTTCTTATCTATGCACACGTAGGAGAGTCGCCCTTAACATGGCCACTCAAAACCAATGAGTAGTGATCAAAGCACTACCAAAAGGATATTATGAATCTTGAAACACATGAAGGATGGTACATAACCAATGAGAAACCAACCAATGGCTTTAAATCCTTACATTCATTAGAAGAAAAGAACCAAATCCACCCGAACCAACATGAAACAATCCAACTCCCTACTGAAAACATAATATGGTGTAAAAAACACTAAATACCAAAATACATGACGTGTGAAACAAGTACTAACCATATAATCTTACCTCATATCAAAGCCGGTGGACTGAATCAATCTGAACTCCTTCTAGAACCCTTTGCAGAATATAACTACCCTCTGTCCATAGAAAGAAGTCAAAGATCTAAGTGACCAATGTGATAAAGAAAATAAAATACAAACTAAACTAAACATAATTGTCTCTTATGACTATACATGTCATCGACAAACATATATGTACCACAGTACCACATGGGTCCAATCATGTTCCTACAAGATAAGGGGAAATAGATCAATGTTTCAAAATGATACTATCAAATAGTATATTCGTATTAATTAACAATAACTCTTCTTATTAAGGTTATAAAATCAATTTGGCCCAAGTTTCAACGTAGTTTGTTTTTTTCGATATAAGGGATGAGGTCTTATTATTCCTGGTTTTTATGTTTACACTTGAGATATTTATTTTCAAATGATTCATGTATTTGGCATTATTATTTATGGTTTTAGTTCTTAGCCTATTTCCATTGGGCCTGTCCACATGAATTATTCTTGGAATTTAGGGTTTAGTTGACATTTATGCGCTTTAATTTTATTTATGTCACTAACGATGAAGATTTAGATCAAGTAAAATATTCCTAATAGGATCAGGCCTTGTAGTGATATGTGAGGCAATTGTACATATAGAATTTGATGATGAAATAATTATGAGATTGGATTGGAATCATGGTAGGTTCATAGAGTGGGATGGTCCCTCTGAGTATATAAAATGTTTTATGAATGATTTTAATCCATTTTATGATTCAAGAGTTCATCTAATGTGATGAAGGATGAGATGCAAGTGTGGGTATTAGGTATTGTCAGACAGATTGGTATTATAATTCCAAGAGGCATGGTGTGATATAGCTTAGGATGGAACCTAGTTAGTGGGGCTGGGTTATAATACATGATTTTGATGTTGTTCTTCACTTGGAGACACATGAGGTTATTTATTCTATCTCATGGAGACATTTGGGGTTATTTCATGACTCCAAAATACTCCAGAAATGTTACCACACAAAGTTTTATAAACAAAAATTCCATCTCATGGAAGACCCCATGGATCCTCTATCTTCAAAATTTTTTTCACACTCATACCTCATGGTGTTACAGTATACAAGTGATCTATATCAACTAGTCAGGATGGCATCACTACCCTCCGTCTTTAGAAAGAAGTAAAATACCTAAGTGGCCAATGCGATAAATAAAATAAAATAAAAACAAAACAAAAACATACATGTATCCTATGACTATACATATCACCACCCTATATATATGAACCACACCCCCACATGGGTCAAATAGTGTTCTTTCAATCAAGGGGAAAAGAGTTCCATTTAATAATCCTCTTCATTCATCCTTATTTTCTTTATAAAGCACGTTGTTGGAAACATCATACTAGTACAAATAGCCATTGAATATGCACCTATGCTACATTAGTTCAGTTGAATATTGTGCACATAACCCTCTTCACTATGGAAAGAACCTCAATGGGACCACAATAAATATGTAGTAGTTGATCCTACTCTTGAACCTGGTTGGGCACATGTCCATGAACCAAATGGTCTACTTGGTCATGAGAGTGTAAACCATTTCATTATACTATATAATGAATAATGGTGTTTGTGTCTTTCCTACCAGAAAAGGTATTATCTCAAGGACTGAGTGCCAATAAACTTCAGTTCCCAATTAATTGCCCCTTAACTATCTATAGATGTCCAGGGGTATCTCCCATGGGTGTCTTGTAGAGTGTAGACTCTCTCTATGATTTTTGTGGTGTTTCAATATTGAGGGAATTTTTTATTACAGGGTCATTTTAAAAAAATAGATTATTTTATTTGAAAATACTACCATAGTCAATAGAGATATACCTACTTTTATAGAGAATACCATCCAAATAACAAACATAGAAATCTAAAACAAACATTTTACATAACCAATTACAATTACATAATATGTGCAGCACCAACTTATTTTTTATGAAGCAATCAATTAAAGGGAAATAATCTCCTCACAATAACCCATAAAATCTCATATAAAATCACTCACCTCCAATTAACCCATATCATTGCACCTCTTTATGACGATACAACCTCATCACAGATATATCATGATTAACAAACAAAATCCAACATAGTATAAGGTCTAATAGGAGTCTATAGATGAAAAAATCTGGTTTTTAAAATAATAATGATCATTTTATTGAATTCACTTTTCGAATGAATTGAATTCAACCTGCGAATCTTACCCTACATTTATAGATAACTCTATTTTGAAAAACAATACAATTTACCAAATAATTAACCAAAACATGAGTTGGTTATTTGCCAAAAACACTAGAAAATGTATAATTAATCTGATTTTTTATCCTATATATGAACCTAAAAATTCATACCTTGTTACCTTATTTTTAAAAAAAAAGACAACTTCGTACCAAGAAGTACCCATCAAAAACCCTGACGGGAGGAGAGGGAGCCGAGAAAAGGGGACGTCTCATGGTGTGTTCGGCCATGGGGGGTCTCACGTGCGACTGGAGAGGGGTGCAAGGGATGCCTAAGGAGGAGATGAGCCATGAAAGGATGGGGACATCTCTAAGAGAGGTAGACGAGAGGGGAGGGGTGAACGTTGTTGGAATCTGAGAGGGGTGGGGGATCTCTTCATTTGGAGAAAAATCCGAGAGGGGAAGGGGAACGTTGTCAGAGGAGAGGGAGGGGGCTGGGAGGGAGAGGCGGAGGCCGTGAGGTGGAGGTGGAGGTCAGGAGGTAGTCGAAGTCGGTGAGGGGAGGAGTTCATGTGGATGAAATGTCACGGGAAAGCCCTAAATTGGTTATAAGTTTTTCCAACGGTTAATAAAAAGTATGCGTAATAGTTTTCTTTCCCAATGGTTTTCTTAAAAATTTGGTAAAACCCAACATATAATAGCCTATTCCAATGGTTTACTAGAACCTTTGGTATAGGCTCATTTTCCCAACTTTTTTTTAAACCGTTGGGAACAAAGGTTTTGCATAGGCTTGATTTCCAGTAGTGATAGGGAAATCATTGGTACATGAATTTAACTATATTGGGTTATGGTTTCCATGTCCATCTTAATTCAACTCTCTATATATATACAATAACCTCTATATATATAATTTTCTTTTAGGATACCTCAACAATGAATGAAAATGTGGATTTAGTTTCTGGATCCTGAGAATGATCCCTTTAGTGATATGGCATTAATATAGGGACAAGTTCCAAAGATTTTACCACCAGTCGTTGCACCAGCTATTCCACCATGTATAGAGAATCATTTGGTAACTGAAATACCAGCATATGAGGTGTATATGAATAGTGCACATCATGAGTTTCAACAAAAAAGACCCATATGGTTTGATGGAGAACAAAACCCACAGTTTGTTGGATAATAGTTTGTGGTGGTGACATGAGTTTTCAATCATGTAATGACATCAAAAAAATCATATTATGGTCTTAGAAGGGAGCCTTCTTCCTGGTTCAGTAGGAAAATAGTTGGGGTTAGTAACCTAGTCCTAGGATGATATGACTCTAGCATGGTCAGAGTTTGATAACTTCTTGATATTGGATTTATATCTAGCTACTCAGAAGGATGTACAAATCTATGAGCTTCTTTATCTATAGTAAGGCATCACAATAGTAGTTGAGTATCCATTGAGGTTTAAAAACCTATCCAGGTACTCAGTGGATATGGTTCAGGGTAAGTTCATTCGGGATTAGATCTTTGATCAAGGATTAAGTAGAGTAATTTTGACCAATTTTTTTATTTATATTAATTACAGTCTATGTTTGAGAAAAAGATACACCATTTGAAGTTGAGAGTTTGTTGGATGATCGTGAAAAGCCAGGGGTTGATTGTTGCATGCCTACAGGAGTAGAGACCTTGAAAATATGAAGTTGATGTATGTCTCATGGATTTGGATGTTTTAAATGTTTCTGGATGGGGTCCAAAGACAATGGTTATATGTTTTAGGGCTCACATGATGGGTTTAGTAGCGATGGGAGAGGCAATTCTACACATGTGATGACAAGGGACATATTGTATAAGATTGCTTGACTCATTATATGGATGACTAGGAGACCATTAATGGGATGTACATGTAGAGTCTCCTGTAGGTTTTAAAATTTCATTATATCAAAATATTTTGTAGAGGATCAGTAGAGAATATTGAGGTAGTATATGGTTTTACTTGTTACCTCCACCACACCTAGGTGTTGCACACCAGGCTCTGGGTTATGGAGGAAAGGGGTGGTGACAACTGAATCTGGTCAAGGAATATTACCTTAATGTATCAGTAATGATTTATGTATTTTATACCTAACCATTTTTACTGATAGACATAGGTTCTAGTAATTCTGTTTTTTCCACATATATTGTTTGATACATAGAGATTCGGGTTGATCCCTTTGGTCAACCCCTGCACATGGAGATTCCAACAAGATATGACTTTGTTTTCACACACTTATGCTGATAGTGTGACCTAATTATTTGAGTTGAGAGTTTCTGTTGGGATATCCTTATATTAAAAATGAATCCTTTTGATTTAATATTTGGTATAGACTGGTTATCTATAGTTCGTGACTAGATTTATTTTTCTTGAGAAGGATACAATGTGTCGATAGTGATGGGACCATATTTTCCTTTTATGGTGAAATTATAACTCGAAAATAGTATTATGGACATTGTTGGTTTATATCCCTCAATGATAAATAGACTTATTCATTGATAAAATCCCTAAGATGAAACCAATATATATCTAAACATATTTTTTGTCTCATACATATCATTTTGAGAAGAGGGTATAGTTGGAAGACAAGCAGAGTAAGGGATTTTTAGACCCTGTTTTTCACCCAGGTTTTCCCTAGTTTTGTTCACTAAAAAGGATCCTAGAATCTGATGGTTATTTTTATACTAAAAGTGCTTGAACTAGGTGAGAACTAAGAACAACAATACACTAACCAAGATATATTAAAACTATGATTATTTGAGGAGGGCCTAATGGTTCACGATGGATAAACACAATTCAAGATATCACCATCTGCGAGTACATGATGAGGATATTATGAAGATTTCATTTAGATGATTATACAGTCACTTGAATTAATTTTTTACTCCATCGGAATTAGTAATAAACCAATGGTTTTTATGGGACTCATGAATCTGATTATTCATCCTTTCTTAAACCAATTCATGGTAGTCTTCATTAACGATATCCTTGTGTAGTTAGTGTCTGAAGTTGTTCACAAAAGACAATTGGGGATGGTTTTTGACATAATTCATGTGTAGTAGATTTATGGGATTCTCTATATGTTTTATTAATTCATTCAAGATGTTTAATTTCTAGAACAAGATATCTTAGCTTATTGAGTGGCATTTGACCTAGGTATGGTAGAGACAATGTTATCATGGGATTCAACCATGAGTGTGATGGAAGTGAAGATTTTCTGTGGGTTGGTAGGAAATTACTAGATATTAGTACATCATTACACCGAAATATAAGTACTCATGATAGCTTTGAACTAAAGCAGCTACCTTTTCATATGTACAGAGAGGTGTTAGTTGGAATTTCATGAGTAACGGAAAATATTTAAAAGAATAGCCAAATTAAGATTACCAGTGGATAGTATTTATTATCAAGTGTTATTCGATGCATAAAGGGATGAACATGGATGTGTTATAATTACTAATAATATGGTGATTGACAATAGTTTATGTTAGTAGAGAACAAATGAGTATAACTATATAATCTATGATCTAATGTTATCTATAATTTCCTTTATACTATTGATGTGGTTACACTAAGTTATAGGTGATTAATTTTTCTCCTATTTTTACCACAAGAGTCTCATGAATATATTTTTTCATAAGGATAAAAAATGTGAGAATGAGGAGATGAAACGAGTTCCTCCATGACTATAAATTTTGAATTTTCTAAACAATTTCGAAGGGGAATGTGGTAGTAGATGTAATCAGCTAGAGATACTGTCCATAGTTTTTGAATGATGAATTAGAGAAGTTGGCCTCATTGTTTTTATCCATACTTTATGGAGATGTAGAAACTCATATGCATTAGATGTTTGATAACCCCCTTCTTTAGCAATGATTCTTGAAGGTATAACATTTGAATACTAACTACTATACCTTATGTAGTCAGATATCCAATATAAATTCTCCTTATGAATTTTATAAAGGGTGTATAATTTTATTCATTTTGGAGATCACACATGGGTACCAGTGGTTCTGTGGGAAGAGGATCGAGAGTGTTTCATATATCTCCATTAGTTGTACATCCATGTTTTGAAAATATGTACAAGGAACTATGACATATTTTTTTGGGTTCCATGGATGATGAAATGAGTTGAAGAGATTATCTATTGAAGCCATAAATTTATGAAACTGAAGGTGGATCACCATGATACTATAAGTTTAACATGACCAATCACGTTAAAAAGATGATATGGGATGGGATATAAATGTACATCATGATGTGCATACCCTATATGTATAGGGTACATGATTCCATATGGGAGATCATAGACCGTCTAACCATGTTGGCCCACATTCTACCAATCTGAGAGAAATGTTCCGTTGAGATTTATGACACCACTTTGTTTAGGTGTTACTCCAACTATGTTGAGTTACATCTTTGATCATTTCTATCATTGATGATCACATCACATCTCTATTGTGAAGGGGGTTGTAGGAGGTGTTTGAGGGTTAGTTTTTCTTGCGCATCGTGTTCCACCCATGACTGGTAGCTAGACAATGTGAGATATTCATTCATTAGAGGATATGATGTAGGTTTTCATGTTATACATGGGATATAGTTGGTAAGATCATCTTCCACTATCAGTGTTTGAGTTCAACAATAGTTATCATTCCATTATCAGTATATCAGCATTTGATCCGATTTATGGGTGACCCTTCAATTCACCTCTTTGATGGGCTGAGCCCAGGGAGTCATAACTAATGGGGTTAGAGTTGGTTTTATCCACTAATAATAATTTATAGATCATCTAGTATTGTATAGAGTATTCACTTTTATATCATATGTTATTTGAGTAAATAAGATAGAATCCTTGGGAGTTAGATGTGGGAGACCATGTGTTTCAATGAGTTTCACCTCAAGAGGGATTAAATATGTGTCGTAAGGGTGTGAATATATCTCTAATAATCATTGGGCCATTCTAGATACTTCATAGGGTTGGTGTATTGGAATATCATTTATCTCTACAATCATAGTTATTTCTTGTACAAAATATCACCCATGTGTCAAAACAGAGGTGGTATGTTTATGAACCATCACACGTTATTGAATGTATGGAAGCTAGATATCAAAGATGGAAAAATATTTGATGAGTACCCAGTGGAGATCATGGATTAGTAGGAGAATATAATTAAAATGTGATTTATTCCTTTAGCATGTGTCTGGTGGAAGCATGGGTATCATCATTAGAACACTTTGAAATTGGAGTCTCATATACATGCTCAGTACCCACATCACATTAGTTTTGTATTTTTTTTTGGATTTTTGACATGTAAATCCTCATGTTGGGGAGAAAATACATACTCTAATTGTTTATGTAATTTTTTTGGATATTATATGGATTATTTACGATTCCATCTATTAGGGGATCGTCCAATTCAAAGGGCCAGTGTGCTGTGAAAAAATGATCAAAATATATTAAATATATAAAATAAAATGACCAATCAGTTTTCCCGAAAAAGTAGAATAACATTTAACAAGGACTCAAACTAGATATATAAGGGAACCATTGGGTTAATAATGTTGGTTTTACCCTAATGGAGACATAACCCATGTTGGGTCAGGGATTGTTTTTGGAAAATTCATCACTCATATAAAATAAAGAAATTAAAGAAATTATTCTTTTTTATTTAAACTATTGTCATAGTTTCAAAAAAAAATTCTTTCGGTATAGGTTTATTGAAAATATATATTGTTATCCATTTAACCCTATATATCCGGGGAGAACTATTGGATAGTATGGATAGACATTCTATTTTTGAACGATGGCCAAATCAATGATTGATGAATGTTTCATGGTAGAATAATAGGAACACAACAATGATCATGGCATATCTTCTCTATTCATCAGCAATAGATCCAATTTGATGAGGTATTTTTTATTTGGTTATATTTATATATATTTATTTATGTGATGATAAAATATCAATCAACCATCATATTGGTCCATGGATCATGGGTATTGTGGGATGATTTTATTTTTGGATTTTATTAGATAAATTTATTTTTTATTATTTGATTATCTCATCATTCGTTTTTTCTATCAATAACAAATCGAGTTACAAAAAAAACATTGAACACGTTTTATTCTGCATGATTGTTCCCTGTTATTTTCTACCCTGATTTATATTCTTAGTGAAGGTGTTCTTCATTGGATTTTGGTTTGACATCTACCAGGTAATTTTTCATTATGCACATGTTTCATAGTTAAATGATCTGATATTGTAGATTCGGTTATGGAATAATGTTAAAAAGGTGCAATGATTGTAAATTGGAGTGAATCCCACAAGATTGGAGACCTCTAGTTTTAGATGGGGCATAAAATGATGAAAAGGATGAATGGAAACATTGTTTCTTCAAAATTAGGAGACTAAAATATAGTTAGTGATGGTGAATCATGGATTGTATAAATTCATGATTTCCTGTGAGATTGAGGCATAAATATGAGTTATTGGTTGTGCAAACATAATTGGACGATAAACTATTGTAATTAGAAAAACCCATTCCTAATTGAATATTCATTAGGCCTACATGACATATGGGAGACTTATAGTCATGGCTAGGGTTATGGAAAATGTTAAGGATCACATGTCATGTATCCCTATCACATGAAATATGACCACTCTCTAACGGATCAACATGTACATAGTAGGGTACATGAACATGGGTTGGAGTAAGTGTGGATGAGAACACCATGTACTCCAAAATGGACATTACCAACCATGGAATACAAGGGAAAATATTTTTATGGGAAAACTGGCTGAAGTACATTGTATGAAAATTGTCGTGTAATATTATGGGTACACAAACAAGTTCCATTTCCAGGGGTAAGACCCCTGGATGAAGGGACTCATTGTGTAACCCTACTACACACTTTGTAATCCTTAAATGTTTTCATGGATCCTTTTTCCCCTATACCTTTTACATGTTTCATTATGGTCATTACCTATATCCATTAACTAAGCATTTGTATCAAATACCCACTTATACATAGGAAAATGATCCCATAAATAGGATTTGATTGATACTGTTTCTAGAATCATACTCTGAGTCCGGAGTGAAATCCATTATCATCTAATAAATCTTGATATAGCTCTTTGTTTCATCATGACCAATACTATGTGGGTTCCAATCTCGTGCTTAGAAGGTTGTTTTGGATTTAATTATAAATCTACCCCATGGCCTTGGGTGTGGTCCTCATTTGTTTATCATATTTGTTCATACATCAACGTATTGTTCCTATGATGGGACCTGATGAGAACTACATCTTAGACAGACATCATCCATGCTATCAAACATGCAGAGGGATTTCTCCAGGATGAGTTCTATGTGGAATTTTCAAGATACAATCCAAGTATTTCATTAATTATATGATTTTACCTTGACATAGTGTGTATTTGTTGAGAATATTTTGATATTAGTTTTTTTATTAATCATAGGAATATACCTGTGTAGTGTTGTTTGATATTTTTGGTTGTATTATTTGTTATTTCAGGGTGTCCTAATGTGTATTGTTATACTCACCCCAACATGTAATTTTCCCACATGTGTCATTTTTGTACAGATGATCAACCATTTCATTGAGTCCTTGATGAACCCAAAATAGATGATTCTTAGTTAGGCCGGTTAGAATGAGGTGTGTTCGTGGGGTATAATGACATTATTCCCTATATTTCTTTTTTAAGATGGACATGTTTTCAGACTATTTTTGGTGGGATTATATTATAACCTATTAACATTCTTGTACTTCCAATCATACTCTTATTGTGTGATTTTGATGTATTCATGCATGGTCGATCAACATTTTTTAAAATATTATCATTATATGGTCATGGATATATATATATATATGTGTGTGTGTGTGTGTGTGTGTGTGTGTGTGTGTTTGTGTGTGTTTGTATAAGTATAAATCCTAAGGACTCCAATTTTAGTGATATTTTCAATTGGTGCTTGTCGGTAGTGCCGATCTGATGGGAAGTAGGGTTGGGGATTCATGGAATGGTCCCCATTTGGATGGGTTATGACACTATTTGTAGTCTAATTAAAATTTAAATAGGAATGTGGAAATCATTAATCATTTCAGGAAATAATTGAAATTGAAATGGATAAATGAATATAAGTTTGATATAAATATGCTGGATTATCACTGTATAGGAATTCCATTATTGTACCATTGAACATCAAACTGAATATAACCATTTAGAAATTTATTACCACACATTCAATTGAAATTTCACATAATACATATGGATTTAGGGGGTATTTTCACTATGATATATATGTATGGATTCATTGTAAGTGTATTAAAAATATAGGCAGTGTGTGAATGTTTTATTATTATGTCAATAAGAATATAATCATATTAAAAATAAATTACCAATTTATATATGTGGTTTATATTGATTTATGAATTTATGGTATCAAGTGTGTTTTATCAAAAATGAGTTTTCCAATAATTTTTTGATCACCATGAGGTTATAATAATAGATATTGGATTAATATGTTGGTTTAAACAATCATGGTTGTGGAGAATAATTTTATAGAAATAGTTGATATGAAATTGCAATGATAATTAAATCAATTTTAATTTAAGTTAAAATTGATAAAAATATGGAATACTCTAAATAATTGATGATCCAATATTTTTTAAGGAATTTAGAATATGATAATGGTCACCACAAATGTTGGATAAAGTGGTTCATATACAAATATATTATTTACAAAGAATTATTTTCAAACATATAGGTTATCACAAAATAAACAACTAAATTACTATGTAAGGGTAACATATAGGGTTTTTATTTGTACCCATAATTATATTTCATTAGAATCAAGATGTATACTATTATTAAATTATATAATGGATTTATTTGGATAATTTCATTCCATTATGTGGGAGAACCAATGTTATTGATGGAATGGGACATAGATATGAATCAAGAATGTGGAAACCCATACACACATTTTCTACATCCAAATGATCCATTATATAGATCATGGTTATAAATGGGACTTTGATGCATAAATTCTAGCATTAGGTTTTATGTGAATAAATCTACCATATTATTTAATATATTGGGATATGGTAAAATGATATTCCATGTAGAATAATGTTATGTGAAAAGGAAAACACCATGTAATTTAATGGTATAATGTAAAAAAAGATAATAATGATGAATATAATTAAATAATAAATGGTGTGAAAACTAAAATGGATGGGTCTAAGATAAGAGTGATGGGTACTATTGTGTGTTCAAAAAATATAAGATTAAAGAATCATATAGTTCTATACGATGGGATTCTAGTTGGGGAAAATCATATGAATGGATGTCTAATGAATATAATCATTTGATAAAATCTATCAAGAATACGTTACATGAATTTAAATGGAATAACACATTAAGTTATAATTCGAAATAAGAGAACAAATCCGAGTGGGTATGAGTTAATAGAATATATTTCTTATATGTGTATAATAAAAATAGGGAAAAATAGACAATAAACTATGGATAATGTTTTATTTTATAGAATGTTGATTAAACTATTTCATGAATTTTAAAAAAATAAATTTTAGTGTCTCCACACTTATACAGTTATATGAGGAAAAAAACACAGTAACAAATAAGGAATATTGATTTTATTATGGAGGTATACCAGTAAATCATTTCCAAATTTGGGATCATATGAAATGGTGGATATAGTTTCATATGGCCAATATGGAATCAAATATATAAATTATTAGTCCTATAGTTTAATATCATTTATCTTGGTTGAAATAATTATAATTTAGGTTAATTTAATTTGATAAGGTATGTTACATGTGATTTAATCACTTATGTGAAAGCAGGTGAGGCATATTGAAAAATATCATGTGATAATGAAAGATACATCATATAGTTTAGGGACATGTGTACATTAAACCTAGACATATTGATTTGAATATATTACTTCTTCATGAATATAAAATATGTAGGAAGTGATATGAGATCAGCATCAAGAGTGATCAATGAAAATAATTCATTATAGTAAATATTATATATGTGAAATGAGATTCCTTTTCAAATTACAATATTGTATCTTCTATCTGAATATAATTGGTTTTCTTTTGTCATTAAATAATTAAAATTGAAGGAATGGGAAATGGTGTGTTTTCTTATTAAATACACAGGTTATAGATTTTTTTTATCTTAAGAGTGTGTAGAAATATTTGACAATAATCTTCTAGTGTTTTAAATATAATAAAATACATATGAGACCATTATAAATATATATTTCAATTATATATAGAAATTTATATTGAGGAAACTAAACATCAATGTGAAACAATTATTCAGTCCTATACATGATGAAATATATTGTGTATATAGAAATACATCTAGTTAAAATATACGAACACCATTATATAATGGGGTGTGAATGATAAAAAATATACTATTTTATTTATATATTCTACAATATACTAGGGTCATTTTTTAAAATTCCACTAAATATCTATTAGCAGTAGTATAATAGTGGTAAATGTTGTCAGACTATATATAACAATATTTATAAGGACCCAACATTAAAACATTACATAATCTTGAATTAAATGAATAATTCATATTATGGATATTCTTAGGTTTAGAGTAAAGAATAATTAGGCCATAACTATTATATTTCATTTTAAAAAAGTAGACACTTCTCCTCATTTTCCATTATATTCCCAAAACAAGCACTCTTGAAAAAAGTGTCATGTCTAGTTCCATGTTTAAGACAACATGACTTTTCCATGATCCCATCCTTGACCCTATTCCACAATAAGTCCTTTGAAAACATTTCCAAAACTTAGGATGGTCATAAATAGCCCAGTAAGGGATACACAAAAAAGGAAAACAATTAATTTTTCAAATAAAAAAGTAAACCCTGAATACATTAACATATGTAATAATATTCATCTTTATGAATTATTAAATACTCTTCACTGAATAAAAGATCACTACTTACCCTTTGGTAACCAAAATATTACCAAAAAAACCCATATATGAACACATAACAAATATAGGTAACTTGAGACATAAACATATTTAAATGGAATAACCATACGGTCGACATCCACACATATCACTAAATGGAATATCCATATGGACGACTTCCATACCCAATTATTCTGAGGTTATTACATAACCAGCAATCCTGGTTTATCATGGCATCACCTGTCGTTTGGGGTATCACATAACCACCCTTCAAATTTCAGCGTACCATTATAAAATCATAACCTATAAAAAAAATATAAAGGATAGAAAAAAATTACACATTTCAATCAAAATATATAACATAAATATATTTACATATAATATCCATCATCAAAACAATTATCAATAAAAAAATACATAAAATAGTATATGGTATTTATTTTCCTTGAAAAAAACATTACAACTTGTTAAGGAAGCCAAGAAACAAATAATACTCACGGTGGCGGAAAGGTCGTTGTCACCGCATATGTTAAAGGAAACATTATTTTTTTCATTAATTTAAATTCTTCATAGAAAAATATTCCCTTTGAAAAGTCAAGGGTGTTTATACAGTGTATAAAATAAAGTCATTTATTAAAATAAAATATGCCTCCAGGAAATGAGATTGAGACGATGTCCCTTACCTCATGTCTGACTTGAACCTTTAATTATTTTATCTCTTAAATAATAAACTAAAGTTAATTTAAACTTGTTTAAGATCCTTTTTCATGTTTATTATTCCTTGTATATCACTTATTACCATGTTATAAACAATATTTAATCATTTAAGATAATAACGTTTATTTTGTCGATATTTCATACTTGAGTCAAAAATGAACACCTTATATTTACAAGTTGTCCATGTGGTCAATAGTCCATTATCTCCAGAATGATATTCACTATTTAGATATTATATACATCATATATATCCATTATATATATATATGTATTTAAAATATTATGTAAAATTTTGGAGATAAGAAATGAAATGCACCGTTCATGGAGACGGTAAACCGTACGTACGCAGGAACGCAACATTCATTTTAATTTCATAATTAAATGCAATTAAAATATAATGATACATAGGTATATTATAATTCCATTATAATATCATACATAATATAATTATCTCTATGCTTTATACGTCCCACATATTCCATTAACGAGTCATATCACTTTGAGGGGTGGTAGTCTGCACGTCCTCAAATGAAATTATCACGTTTATTCATAATGGAAACCATAAAGGTATTCTATAAAAAAATACAGAATCATAAAGAAAACATAAGCATAAAATATATCATATATAAATAAAGTTCCATCATAATGGCCACCATGAGAGGCATTAGGGGATAATCGAACAATCATCGTTTCGTGAGGTGTTAATTTTCCACCCACAAAAATAATATGTTCATCATCAATTAGATGGAGGTCTATATAAGAGTAGTTAAAATACTTCTCATAACAACATCACAGTATATTGAGGATACTTTTTTGTTATATTTGAGATAAATAAAAAGAGTTTCAGGGTTGGAGAAGTAAAATAAAATAAGCGATGTTAAGAGAAACTGTTAGCATTAATTTGGGTTACTTCCTTTGGTTTGAACCAAATGAAATTCTTGAAGTGCCATCTGCCTAAAGTAAGGCTTTTAGGTGGAGGAGAGGGATGTAGGGAGCTTAAATTTTTAGAGTCTGGATGATCAAAAAGTCTTTAGAGGAGTGATTAATTTGATAGAAATTGGCTCCTTTTATAAGGGGGAGGAGGGGATCTTTAGGAAAGTGTGAAAATATTATTTTATTATATAATGATTTTTGGTTTCTAAAGGTACAAATCTCCTTAGAGTATACGATAAGTTTACTAATGGTCGAAATAAAATCGTCCAATATGAATTTGATTGGTTTTGGAAGTTATTATAATATTTATAATCATATTTATTTAAATTATTTATTAATGAGGTAAACACTTCATCATTATTGTGTCATAAAAATTTTAATTAATTCGATGTCTAAAAATTTTAAAAAATATACCATGATGTAGGAAATATTTTTATATTTCTAATGAATATTTATAGTAAAAAATACTACTTATATAACACCATATAAAAATTAATTTACTATAATATTATTATTTATGTTATTTTTGTCTTTACATTATGTTATTTAAACTAAAATATCATTATCATTCATTAGTGGCTCTATGGGGTCCCAAAATCAGCCCATGGATGACCAAGATCTCCCATTACTCATAAAATAAGGTTAAGATAAATGTTAAGGTAATTTTGAATTATTATAATTTTTTTACCTTGAATTAACATATTTTACATTAACTACAGTAAATAAAATTCAAAAGTTACTATTAACCAAAAAGAATTTTCATCTTATTGAACAAAATTTAAATTAATAACAACAACCATGTATGTCGGATTTTCAAAAATAAATTCACAGAAGTGGTAAAATTTAATTTAAATGAAAAAGCCATTTTTTTAACTACTACTAAATTGTTTCACTATTCATCAAAAATTGATGTTTTTCTAGAAAATTAAAAAAATTAAGCCCATGAAATATTTGATTTACCAAATTCAAAAATGATGTTTATTTTAAAAAATTATAAACATAGAAGTTGAATTAATTAATTTAAAATAAATACCTGTTGTTAAAACAAATATATTGTTTTTTAGAAACAATAGCTATCAAAAGATTGACAGTTGTTTATGTCCAAATTCAAATTGAAATTTCTTCCAATGAAAAATATTGCATTAAATGGTAAAAATATATTCTAATTACTCTTTTAAACCAATTAAAAATATAATTTTACCATATAAATAAATTATATTAAAATGTAGTTTTGAATAAAATACAATATTTTTAACTATTAATTTAAAAATGTACTTTATCGGAAAAAATCCAAAAATTTACACAATTTAAATTATGATTTCCCTATTCTAAAGATGGATTTTATTATTAAAAATAGAATTAATTAAAGTTACCAAATCTATATTTAAGGATGGTTCCCCATTAATTGGTTGTATATCGACTTTTTAATGTAAATTATGTCTAAAATTAGACTCATTCACATTTTAAGCCTCTAACTTTAATTAGATAAAAGTAAATAAATCTAAAAAACATTTATAAACATATTTTAGTTAGTTTTTTTCATTCCCACCAATATAATTTCCAGGATATAACTTCCATTTAAAATAATAATATTATATTAATAGTGTGTAACGTAAGATTTCAAAGAAACACATTGTGGAATATCGGGTACTCTAACGAACATAGCAACACATTTAAAGAAAAATTAAAATTTTATTAACAAATATTAATAAATAAGAAAATATCTTATTCTTCATTTACCTAGAATGTTACATCCTTCCCCATTTTATAAATTGTGTCCTCGCAATTTTTATTCACTTTTCAAAATTAGTGGGGGTATTTATCCCCCATAGAATTTTCAGATTCCCATGTTGCCTCTTCAATCATCTCGGATTTACACAAAATGTTTAGATGGTGAATGAACTTATTCCGGAAAACATTCCCTCTAAGGTCAAGAATCTGGATTAGTTTTTCATCATAAGAGAGATTCTATTCCAACTGATGTACCTCTGGGATAAAAAATGAGATGGATCTGGTATATACTTTCTCATAATCGAATCATGAAAAACATTGTGTACCTGGGATAAACATGGAGGTAAATCCACTATATACGCCACTGATAGAACATTCTCAAGGATTTAATAAGGTCCAATGAACCTCAGACTCAAATTTCCCTTATTACCAAAATGCGTCACACTTTTCCATGGAGAAACATTGGGAAAGGCATGATCACCTACCTCAAAAGAAATATCCTTCCTTCGGTTATCCGTATAACTTTTCTATCTACTCTGAGTTGTTATCATCTGCTTCTAAATAAACTGAACTTTATCTTCCATCTCTTCAACCAATTTTGGTCTCATTAGCTTTCTTTAACATAATTCATCCCAAAAATATAGAGTTCGACAACACTTTCCCCAAAATGTCTCAAATGTACCCGTCTGTTTAATGGAATGAAAACTGTTATTATAATAAAATTAAACCAATGAAATATGTTGTCCAAACATCCCAGGAAATCCAGTGAACATGCATGTAGCGTATCCTCAAAGTTCGAAAGTGTTTGTTCTATCTGCCCATCTGATTGAGGATGAAAAGCTGTACTAAAATTTAATTCAATACCCAATGACTTCAAAAGGCGTTTACAAAAGTTAGAATTAATCCTGGGATCATGACCAGATATAATGGAGAGGGGAACTCCATGCAATCTAACTATCTCTTTAACATACAACCAAGCAAGTTGGTCTAGAGGAAAAGTATCTCTAATAAGAAGGAAATGAGAAGATTTAGTCAATAGATCCACTAAAACCCAGATTTCATTATTAAATCGAGATGTCTTTGGTAATCTCACATCAAAGTCCATGGATATATTATCCCATTAACTCATTGGCACTTGTAACGACTGAAGATTCCATTTCGGTAACTTCTTCTCTGGTTTAACCTACTGACATGTCAGATAATTCACAGTAAAATCTACAATATCTCCATTCATTCCATCCCACCAGTAATACTCCCTAAGATATTTGTACATTTTAGTACTACCAGGATGAACAGAAAACGATGAACTATGATATTCACACAACAACTCATTCTTCATCTTTGAATCACAAGGAACACATAATCTCTTCCCAAACCTAAAAACATATTCGTTATCAACGTTATAATCAGGCAACATACCTTTCTGAACCAACTCTTCCTTTTTCTGCTACTCACTGTCTTCTTTCTGTGCTTGCTTTATTCTATTTGATAGAGATGATTTCACTGAAAACCGAAATAAATCAGAATACTTTCATGCAACAACATCTCATATTCCAAATTTCTTCAAATAAAAAACCAAATAATCTCATTCCAAATGTATCATTCTTAATAAGAAATTAATTTTTCAACTCAAACATCTTCCACTTTATTTTCATTTCTCGGATGTTAATGGATCGGGAAATCATAATCCTTGATTAATTCAATCCATCTTCTCTGTCTCATGATAAATTATATCTGAGTGAATATATACTTTCAACATTTGTGGTATGTATATATTTCACATTTTACTCCATTCAAATGACGCGTCCAAATTTTTAAATCAAAAACAACATCAACTAATTCCAAATAATGTGTATGGCAATTTTACTCATCTGGTTTCAACTAATGTGAAGCATAAGAAATTACCCGATCATTCTGCGTAAGAACACATCAACATCCATTCAATGAAGAATCACTGTAAATAACAAACTCACCATTTTTGGAAGACAGTGCCAAAACTAGAGAATTCACCAATCTTCTTTTCAATTCCTGAAAAAAATCATCACATTCTTTTGTCCAATTGAACTTAACAAATTTTTGAGTTAACATAGTAATTGGACTAGATGTCCTTGGAAAACATTCAACAAACCTCTGGTAATAACCTTCCAAACCCTGAAAACTATGGATGTCGATTATATTGGGTGTTCTTGGACATTATTAAACATTTTTTTGTTCTAGTAGGATCAACAGTTATTCCATTTTCTGAAACAATGTGACCATGGAACGAAATTTTTTGTAACCAAAACTACAATTTCTGAATATCCCATAATGTTTATTTTCTTTTAAGGTTTGCATGATGACCCTTAAATGAATTTCATGCTCCTCATTTATTTTATAAAAATGAAAAATATAACTATGAAAAAAACCACAAACTTATCCGAGAACTCATGAAAAATTCTATTCATAAGATCCTTGAATAAAGTAGGTGCAATGGTTAACCCAAAAGGCATAAATATATAATTTATAATTGACATATCTATTATGAATTGTGGTCTTTAGAATGTCTTCATCCTTTACATTCAACTGACGGTACCACAATCTCAATTAAATATTTGAAAAATAATTAGATCCCTAGAGCTGATCAAACAAATCATCGATATGAGCCAATGGACACTTGTTCTTAGCAGTGATGTTATTCAATGCTATATAATCTATAAATGGTCTCATTGAACCAACTTTTTTTTAACAAAAAAGACCGGAGCACCCCACTGTGATGTGCTAGGTCGAACGAATACTTTATCTTAAAACTCCTATAATTTCTTCTTTAACTCTAAAAGTTTTATTTGATCCATTCAATAAGGGGATTTTAAAATTGGATTATCAAGATGAACTAAGTCAATAGTAAATTCAACTTCCCAATCAGTTATAATACCAGGAAACTCATTAGGGAAAACATCAAGGTAACCATTTACCATTGGCACATCATTAATCAGAACACTTTATTTTCAACAATATGAGAAGGTAACATTTATTTTCATCTTTTACTAGTTATAATACCAGGAAACTCACTCCAGGTGTTTTTACCATAACTTCCATATTCATATCTTGAGATGGAATTCCCATTTTATTAATAAAATTCTCATAAATTAAATAGTGTGTATAGCCTAAATCAAAAAAAACATTGGCATAATATGAACAAACATACAGTGTACCTGATACTACTTCGTTTGATGGACCAACATCTTCTTAATGAGTTGAAAAGGACTTCACCACCACTTTCTACCTGTAGTATGGCTGCTTTCCCACAGTTTAGTTTTTCACTAGGCATTCATTTCCATACTTAATCATTTCATTACACATAAAACATATTACAGATGGATTTTCACATAAATCTTGATCATCTTCCTTACAGTTACAAGCAATATGACCAGACATACCACATCAGAAGAACATTTCAGACATTGATAAAGATTATACAGGATGCTTTTTACCACACTTCACACACGTTGTATATTTTATTTTCATACCTCCAGGCTTATTTGATGAATTAGTTCCCTTTTCCTGCCAACTAGACCTCTTATTTTGTTGTTTGTCAACGAAAAACTTATCATCGACAAACTCAATTTCCACCTTCGCACATCGAACAAGTTTTTCATAACTTCTGAAATTACAAGAGGATAATGCTCTTTGATAATGTGGCTTCAGCCCCAAGTAAATTCTATTTATCTTACTATTAAGATCTCGGACGTAATTTGGTGCATACCTTGCCAATCGATTGAACATTGCTTCATAAGCAGCCACTGAGTCATCCTCCTGCCTCAATTCTAGGAATAGTTTTTCTATCCTAAGATGAATAGCCCTGGAAAAATATTTCTCACGTATAATACCTTTGAATGAATCCCAATAAAGATAATCAATCTCTTCACTATCCCTGATGTTTTCACCATCGACCCCCACTGATCAGATTCACCTTCAAAATGGTAAATAGAAAGACTAACCTTTTCATGTTCTAAACCCCCCATATCATTGATAATATTTTCCAGTGCAGTAATCCACCCTTCAACTAGCACAGGCTCAGATGATCCTCTAAATGATAGGGGATGTATCCAATCGAAATGCTCCACTACTGATATGTCCCTTTGCAGTTGATCTAGAAGATCTCGTGCATAGATTCCACCAGCATTTATAGCCTGATTCAACTGTTCCATCACCGTAACAAACAGTTCAGTTCTAATTCCGACCATCGTAGGTTGCTGATTTCGTAGGTTGTATTCATTTTGATGTCATCCCAACATATCTTCCATGTTTCCTCTATAGAAAACCATTCTTGAAAATAGAAATATCGTAGGCGAAGCCACATGGTATTCTATAAATTCTATATCATTTCAATAATACAATAAATTAATTTATGGACATTTATTTATCAATTCCCTAACTTCTAGTGTTTTCTAAACCGAGCTCTGATACCATCTATAAGGACCCGACCTTAAAAAATAACATAATCCTGAATTACATGAATAATCAATATTAAGGATCTTTTCAGGATTAGTGTTTTAGGGAATTAGGAAATAACTATTACATTTCATTTAAAAAAAAATAAAAAGTATACACTTAAAACCAGTTTTCATTTTTTCAGAAAAAAAATAACTCTTGAAAAAAAGAATCATGTCTAGTGCCATGTTTAAGATATCATCAATTTTTCATGATCCCATCCTTTACCCTACACCACATTAAGTCCTGTGAAAATCATTTCAAAAACATGGGATGAGCATAAAAATCTCAGTAAGGGATACACAAAGAATGAAAAATGTTAGTTTTTCAAAACAAAAAGTATACCAGGAATATATTAACATAAGTAATACTTTTCATATTTATGAAGTAGTAAATACTCATCACTGAATAAAAGGTCAGTACATACTCTTTTTAACCAAAATATTACAATTAATCTCTTATAAAGGCCACATAACATATAACTGTAACTTGGGACATAAACGTACTAAAATGGAATTACCATGTGGTCGAATTCCACACATATCAATAAATAGAATAGCTATACGGCTGACTTCCATACCGAAATTGTTGGAGGTTATAATGTAACAACCCATCTTGGTTTATCACGGAACCACCCTTTATTTAGTTTATCATGTAACCAACCATCAAATGTCCATGTTCCATTATAAAATCAGAACACATAAAACAAATATAAAGAAAAGAAAACATTTCCACATTTCAATCAAAATATATAACATAAATATATTGACATAAACAATCCATTATCAAAACCATTTTTAAGACCAAAATACATAAAAGAGTATATGGTATTTATTTTTCTTCAAAAAATTACGGCTTATTAAGGAAGACAAAGAACAAATTATACTCGCGGTGGGGGAAAGGTTTTTTCCACCGCTTACGTTAAAAGAAACCTTCCTTTTTGTAATTTAGTAAAACGATTCATATAAAAAGATTCTCTTTGAAATTTCAAGTGTGTTTATACATCATAAAAATGAAAGTGATGTATTAAAATAAAATATGCCTCGATGAATGGAGAATGAGATATATTCCCTTACCTGGTATCTAACATGACCCGTTCGTTCATTAATCTCATGAATAATAAACTACAATTATTTTCTACTTTATTAATAATCTTTTTCAAGTTTATTATTCCATTTATATCACTTATTACCATGTTATAAACATTATGTAATCATTTATGTTAATAATGTTTGTTTGGTCGATATTGTGTACTTGAGTAAAAAATGAACAACTTATATTTACATGTTTTCCATGTGGTCAATAGTACATTATCTCTAGAAGCATATTCATTATTTAGATATTATATACATCATATATATCCTTTATATATATGTATTTTTAGCAATTCATAACATTTTTGAGATATGGAATGTTATGCACCGTTCATGGAGACGGTAAGCCGTACGTACGCATGAACACAAGTTTCATATCAATTTTATACTTGAATTGAATTAAAATATAATGTTACATAGGTATATTATAATTATACAATAATATCATACATAATATCATTAACTATATCCTTTATATGTCCCACATATGAAATTAATGAGTCATACCACTTTGAGGGGGTGGTAGTCCGCACTTCCTCAAATGAAATTATCACGTTTACCCATAATGGAAAGCATAAAGGAATGCTATAAAAATAAAAAACCAAATTATAAAGAAAACATAAATATAAAATATATCATATATAAATATAATTCCATCATAATAACCACCGTGAGAGGTGGTAGGGGATAATCAAACAATCATCATTTCGTGAGGCGTTTGTTTTCCATCCACATAAAAAATATGATCTTCACCCATTAGATAGAGGTTTCTGTAAGTTTAGTTAAAATACATATCATAACAAAATACTAGTTTATTTAGGATACTGTTTTAGTTACAAACAAATTAATAAAAATAGTTTAGGGGTTGTAGGAGTAAAATAAAATAAAATAATTTAAAAGAACTGTTACCTTTATTTTGGGCAACTTCCTTTGGTTTGAACCAAAAAGAATTATTGAAGTCTGTTCTGCCTAAGTTAAGGCTGTTACGTGGAGGAGAGGGGTGTAGGGAGAATAATTTGGCAGTGGTTTTTCGAGCCTAAAGTTTTTAGAGGTGTAAGGAATTGGTTATAAATGTTCTCCTTTTATAAGGGACTGGAGGGGCTTTTTAGGAAAGTAGGAAAATATAAGTTTATTATATCCCCATATTCGGTTTATAAAGGTCCAAAAATCATTGTTGTCAAAGATAATATGACTCATGGTTGAAATAAAGTCATCAAATAAGAATTGGATAGGTTTTGGATGTTATTTTATTATTTATAATCTTATTTATTTAAATGAGTTATCAATGAGGTAAACACTACATGATTATTGTGTCATAAATAATTTCATTTATTAGAGTTCAAAAAATTATAAAAAAATACCATGATTTACGAAATATATTTTTTTTCAATGAAAATTTATACTAAAAAATATTACTGACATAACACCATATAAAAATTAATTTACTAAAATATTTTTGTTTATGTCATTTTTGTATTTACATTATGTTAATTAATCTAAAGTGTCATTATCATTCAGAAGTGGGGATATGGGGTCCCAAAATCGACCCAATGATTTTTAGGGTCGGTCATTTCTCATAGAATAAGGTTATCATACATGTTAAAGTAATTTTGAATTATTATAATATTCTTTTTAACTTGAATTACCATATTTTCCTTTAACCATGGTAAATAAAAGTCAGAAGTTGCTGTTTAGAAAAAAAAATTCATATTATTGAATCAAATTTTAATTAAAAATAAAAACCATGTATGTTAGAATATCAAAAATCAATTCACAGAAGTGGTAAAATTTCATTTAAATGAAAAAGTCTGTTTTTTAACTACTACGAAGTGGTTTCACTATTCATCAAAAATTGATGTTTTCCAGCAAAATACCACAATTTCAGCCTATTCTATATTTGAAATCCCAAATTAGAAAATGTTGTTTGTTTTACCAAATTATAAACATTGAATTTGTATTATTTAATTTAAAATTAATTCCCATTGTTAAAACAAATAGCATGTTTTTAAGAAACAATAACTATCAAAAGATTGACAGTTGTTTATGACCAAATTCAAGTGATATTAATTCCAATGACCATCATTGGATTAAATAGTAAAAATATTAAACATTAAATCCAATTAAAAATATAATCTAACCATAAATATAAATTAGATTAAACATAGTTTTAAATATAAATAAAATATTTTTCACTATTCATTAACAAATGACCTTTACTGGAAAAATTACAACAAATTACACAAAGTAAATTTTTATTTCCCCATTATAAAGAAGGATTTTATTTTTTTAATAGAATTTATTAATGTGAGATAAATATATTTAAAGAGGGATCACCATTAAATGGTGGTAAATCGACCTTTTAATGTAAATTATGCGTAAAATTAGATTAATTCACATTTTAAGCCTCTATCTTTTATCAGAAAAAAGTAAATACATCTAACAAACATGTTTAATAATATTATTGTTAATTTTATTCATTACAAACAATACAATGTCTATTAGTTAACTTCCTTATAAAATAATATTATTATATTATTTGTGTGCAATGTATGATTTTAATGAAATTCGTTGTTGCGTATTGAGTACGCTATTGAACATAGAAACCCTATTAAAGTAAAATTAATTTTTAATTCACATATATTAATAAATCTGAAAATCTATTATTCTTCATTTACCTAGGATGTTACAATATAAATACTATCTGTTCAACATATATGCATGTCAATATATGAAATAATATATTGTGGATTATATGAAGAACTATAAATTTAATAAGGTTATTTGGTTTAAAAATATATTCTTGATATTATATGGTATATGTACTTATTTATTCACTAATGTTCTTCATAGAATTCATTGGTACCAATACATAATATTAATTATCATATTGGCACAAAATTATAACATCGCTTGATATTAGTCTTATACACGATAAAAAGATAGAATCACATTGTATCTTATAGTATCATAAACAAGAAAATGGAGGATTTAGTAATTAATGATGTATAATGAAATAATTTTTCCAAACACCCTATAATTTTAAATACTGAAGGTTTGGGAAGAAAATGAATACTCTTTTATAGGATGGTTTGGTCTATATCAAATTGGTGTCCAATATACTAACATTGACCTCCTTTATTGATATATGGATTTCATATCCCAAAACCAATCAATAAATAATTTAATTTTAAACTTGTGTATAATGAATATTATTTTATACATGTAACATAATATAATATAATACATATTTTTTGTCTATTTATTTTTTCCATTATTCAATACATACTTCATTTTTAGAGGTATTATTCCTTTAGATTTATCAAATCATCTACATGCTAAAAATTTGATAATGATTTTTTTTCCAAGAGTGAGTTTTCCCTAACATATCCAACCACATAAAAAATTATTCTGTTTAAAGGGGAAACACACTTATATTACATGTAAATGAACTCATATGTATTCTAGATTGGATAGAGAAAAAATTATAAATTTTAATATATATTTTTATGATGTAGAGATCAGTGGAATGTGTGGGATCTTTTGATTACTTAGGGAAAATATGATTAAATCTTAAATCAATGCGAGGTAAAATTTATTCTTTTTCTATATCTTTTTTTCAATTGAATTTATTTGGTAAAAATTATGGATCAATATTCAAATATAATTTTGTGTTTGGTATTTTAAAGGATAACTCAATACCAATAATAAGGGGATGGATTCTTCTTTATTATTAGTGAAACAATTTTATGAAATTAATGAGTAAGAAATCAATTCTATTTCAATATTGATAAAGATACCATAATGGATAACCAATTTGATCCCTCTAAAATTTTGGATTGTGAAAAGAATGTTCAATGTATTTTTTTTACATCATTAATGTAAATTTTGTTGAGAATACTTCTCTATCATGAAAATATACTTAATGTGTATGATATTCAGATATTAAAAAACACCGCATAAATTTACTATTATTCAATTAAATTTATTTTCATAAAAATATTAAATGAACATATATGTAGGTATCACTGCAAATCTTGTTAATAATAATGTTAGCATGAGGTGATTAAATATATAAATTTATTTATAAAAAATGGTAATCCATTAAACATAAAAATGTTATAATTAATGAAAATGATTTTGAAAAATAATTACCAAATAATTCATGTTTATCATGATAATTTTAAATATAACCACATACTTTCACATTGTATAAATGTTTTAATAACAGTTCTTTTCTTTTTATTTATAATTACCATGTGTCAAAATTTTATCATAAAATTTATATAGTATTTTTTTTATAGTGAATGCATTGTTCATATTTAGTAGATACCGCATTAATGATGATGTGAAGGAGGTATTTCTTGATGGTATTAAAATAATCATGGAATTATTCATCACACTATTTTTATTAACCATTATCTAAACATTTTTTAGGGAATTAATAGATATTGTTGGTTCATAATGATTCATTGTACATAAGATTGAGTTCTTTTTAATCCTCCCACCTTTTTAACATTCTAGATATGGGTAAATTCATTAATAATAGTAGTTTAATCAATATAAAAACAATGAGTCAATGTTTATAAAAATTTCAAATTAATTTAAATTACGTGAAAGTGATTTCAAATTTAAATGTATGTAACTTTTAGTTATGTTGTTGTTTTTTTGAACACCTCCTTTTTAATAGTGAAATATTCAAGATGTTATCATTATTAGACCACTAAACCTTCTATATATTACTCCACTATATTTTCAAGAGAGAAATCATTAAACAATAAATGTATGATTAGTATGTTACAAAGTTTTTCATAAAATTAATTATATTAATCATGTTTTTTTACACTCTTCAGGGATGCCTAATTATAATAATTTTCCCTTATTTAGTGTCTACCTATATATAATTAAACTTTGAAATACAATCATTGATTAAGAGTTATTATTATGCAGTTATTATAAAATTAAATATTATTGTTTTTGATACATAGAAAAAAATATTTTATCAATTAATTTTTTAGTAAATTCATCCTCTTGTGATTTAAAATGAAACACAATGTTTGATAGAAAATATTGCATTATACATAAATATAAAACAAACAACTAATTATTTTTATTTAAATTTTTTTTTAAATGTTCTAGTTAGAATAGAATAAAATATTTATGAAATAAATATATAGGTCTTTCTCAATATAATCTTATTGGTAAATTAAAAGAAAATAATAACATAATTTTTTAGTAATGTAATTTTAATCTTCGAAAATGTGTTTTGTTAAAAAACATATTTGGTTTATTTTTTTAATGAATATTGTAATTTATGATGGTTTTAAAAAACTATTTCGTCAAATGAAAATCATTTTTGAACTAATTATATCTAAATTAGACTATGATGAAATTTTTATAATTTTCTGAAAAATATATATTTATGGTGATAGTAAAAAAATGTACCTTTTTATTTTTAAATACGGTATATTTTTTAACATATTAGGATCAATATATTGATATTAAAATATATTTAAATTATTTAATTACTAAGGTATGATATGATAATTTAAATATTTTACAAAAAAATTTAGAAAATATATATTAATAATTATTTCATGATAAACCTGAAAATCATTTATAGTGCAAAAAAAATTCCTAGAAAACTTAATAAAATTATAAATTTTTGTCTTCTAGATAATAATTAAGTCATAATATGTCTTTTAACAAAAATTTTATTAAATAATATTTATTTATTATAAATGTTTTTTTAATTTTCAAATTTCATTGTTATATAACATATTCAATATCCAAATTCTTATGAAACACTTTTGCAAGACAAGAAACTATTTTCTAAATTAGAGAAGTTGTCATGAACAGGATCTGATTAAAAATTATATATTTATTAATATAAAAAATTATATTTACCCTTTTTTATTTTTTTTTGTAATATAAATATATTCTTAATTTTTCTTTTGGAAATTATTACCATATATTTTTATGAAAAACTTACATAGTTATTATGTATGATGAAGGAAAATCAATAAAATGATATTATTTAAAATTATAACAACCATTAATGTTAACAAAATATATTTATAAATATTAATGGTTAGTTTTCCACATATAAACATTAAGGTTTTTTTTGGATTTATGTTCATTTTTATCATCTTTTTTGACATTGAGTCCTTTATGATATGTTATTTAAAATAATGGTAAACTCTTCACACTATGGTTTTAAATATGAACAACATTATAATATTTAGATTTATAGAAGTGATATTTGACAAAATATTTCCTCTATTAATTGATAGGATTTATCTTCCTCGTGAGATATTGCATTAAATTTCTAGGTAGAAAATAAATATCGTTAATAATTACACAATGATTATGCAATGATTATAAAATTAACAGAAACAAAATAAATTTATAATGATAAATTAAATATAATTTATGGTAATTTCAATTTCCCATTAATTTCATAGATAACTACGATATGTCCTGTATATATTAAATATTTTCTTTTAATTTTTCACCTTTATGTTTATAAAGTCAATATAATTAATAGTCTTAAATTTGAAAGTAATGATTTTCCTTGAATATAAAAATTTATTTAATTTATTAAAATTAAAAAACATAAAAAATAAGAAAAATGGGGAAATATTTTGTTTAAATTTTCATCATTTTTAGATTATAGTACATTTTTAAGTCTTTGGAACTAATATATTCATATTATATTTTAATATTTTATGAAATTCCAAAAAATCCCCTCACATCAATTATAAAAGGGAACTCCTTCTTCCACATATTTTCACCAACATGATCCTACTAGCTCATCTATCCTCTTAAATGTTAACTTCTCAAAATCCATTAATACATTATTGTGTTTATTTTCTCCAAAGAAATATTTATTCTATGTGCCTTAAAGAGGTTCACAACCAAACGAAATTAAAGTGGTAAATTCCTCCATAATTCTATTTTAAATTATTTCTCTCATCTACCATATCCTCACACCTATAGAATATTTCACACTAACTCCAGAATCATATATAAAAAGAATTTTATTTTTTTATATAATATTCATCATCAAATCTATTCTCTTATACTTTTATTTATAAAAATTAAAGCATCATCCAGGGTATATCGATTCACCTAATCACTATCAATTCTGCGATGTTTTATATATATCTATCTTAAGGAAGTACATACCTGACCCTTCACCAGTACTAAACTAAATGTTTATACCACTGGAGCATGATATCTCTTTTGATGAACAACTTGTAGCAATTATGGACCAATCAGAGAAAGTTCTATGAACCAAGACCACTCACCTGGTCAATGTTTTGTGGAGATATCACTACTTAGATGAAATAATTAGGGAACTAGAGGATATCATGAATCATAAATATAAACATTTAATTACATAAGTGATGAATTTTGAGGGGGAAATTCATTTTAAGAGTGGTAGAATGTAACACGCCAAATTTTTAGGGATCTTTTTTTTAGTACACTAAATTTTCATTTATGTATTGCAATAAATTATGTCCAAAAAATTCTCACATGGAACCAACATGGAATGGTTATATACAACATCTACTTGGCATATGTTTCACACAACCTTGTTATTTATATGAAACATAATTTTATTATTTTAATTATTTAAAACATATAATTATAACTTGTATGTTTATATTAGTCATATGAATAATAATAATTAAATTTATAATATTGGTTATAATTATTTTAGTAAAATAAAACACATTGATAATGAAATATAATATTTTTAGTAAAGGCCTTTTATGATTACAAATAATGTTTTCTCAAAGAAATTTCTTTTAATTTCCTTCTGTGAAAATTTAAAAAAATCATCATATTTAAAAAATTTATTTTGAAAAATAAAATTCATTTTTTATAATTTATAATTTATCATCAGGTGATTTTTTTATATTTTTATGAGAATATTCACTTTTTGATGAATACTGAAAAATACTGATTTTATGTTAAAAAATTCCTTTTAGTTTAAATTATTATTAATCATGTTATAATACTGTCATAGATCTGGAGGAATGATTAGAGTCCTTATGTTTTTATTAAATAATTATGTCATTTGAGTGTTGTATCAACGATGTACTGGTTATAATAATTATTGAGTATATAAGGATTATATTGTAGTACTATTTCATTAAGTAATTGAGATTCTGTGGAACCATGAAAAGTGACTCAATAGCAGGTCAAATTTTTGGAAAATATATGGTTGAGTGAAAGAAAAACAATAATATGGTTCTTATGTTGAGGTAGTGATTTTGGAATAATACATATTTTATTTTGATAAATTATATTTCACATTCTTGACTACCATGAATCTGATTCATGATTTGAATATTCCATCATTGTTTGAGTTTACAACATTTTTGGATTGGAGAAGAATATCCAGTATTCTATAATGAATAAGGGAGCATCAATATAATCAATAATCTTTTTTGGTAATTCAGGATGTAGTCATGTTTTAAAGGAATACATGATGAAGGTGTTCACATGTTATTACATGGAAAAAAGCATATTCATTGTGATTAAATTACCTATAAATTTTGGACTATGAGTTTGGACATAAGTATTTTGTATATGTCTAATTTGAGATTATTTTTGGATTTCCATAAAAAGGACAACCCGGAGGTTGGGTGACAACCAGTCACGTCCGGCAAGGCCGCGAGACTTGAACCCGCAACCGAAGGGCGACAAGGGTTTATCACCTACCACTGACCCATGTGATGTCCCGATTTGATAAATGAAGTTTTTTAAAGGGTTGGGTATATGAGTTATAAATTCATTATTTTGGAACCCTATACAATAGGATAAATAGAATATATTTTTAGTTCTATTATCTTTTATAGTGAAAGATGAGTTTTTGGTAGAAATTAGTTTAAGGATGGAACTCTATTTGTCAAGTATATATTTTTCTTCTCTTATTATATGAATAAATTAATTCTTAATATTTAGGTATGATATCTTAAAACTAAAAATGTTTTATCCTAATACCTTTTGTTTTGTGGAACCAATGATATTTTAAATCATCACAGATTGATGGGTTTAAGGCCCTCAATTATATAATTATTTTTGACTGATGGACTCAAACACTCCCTATAAATATTTTTGTTTTTCCCCTAATTTTGTGTCTCTAATTGACACCAATTTTCTCTTAGTCGAGATCATAATTTTGTGGTTACTTTTGCATTCCAATATTTATTTTATTAAGAATTAATTGTATTAACCCAATTTCTGATCTGGGATTTCCCACAAAGGTATTTTCAATTTTTATCCTTTTATTTTTGAAGAACAAATTCAAATTGAAAAAATTAAATTTATTTAAGGAGGAAAAAATATAACACCCCAAAATTTCATAGTATGTTATTTCTCCAAATTAATTCCATAACCTCCACTACTCTCAAAACTAGGTTCGAGCGCACCACAAGATTACCAAACTTGCCGTTCAAAAGCGATTATGAATAGTATTAACTGAATATTGAGTTATACAAAATCATTTTAATTTTAGAATCCATATTATGAGTTTCTTAGACATAATTTAAGAACAAATTCATTTTTTTCAGATAAAAGAAGTATTTATTTCAAAAACGGAACTTTTATCACCTTTTCTGATGAACCCATTTTAAATCCAATATTTGAAACTTTTATATATTATATTTTACAAAATAAACTTCTTCTTTAGAATCGGGACATAAGAATTTAGTTTCAATAAATTTTGGTACTTTTCTAAAAACTTTCTTATTTTGATGAATAATGGGAATTACTAAAATTTAATTAAAAACAACTTTTTTAATCGAAATAATTAATAGTGATAAATTATGCATTTCAGTGATTTTAATATATCATTATATTATATTTTTACTATTTAATCTAATTTTGGTCATTGAAAACAATTTCACATTTATACTAGACATAAGAATGTGTCAATCTTTTGATAGTTATTATTTGTTAAAACAGGCTTTTTGTTTTGACAACGAGAATTAGTTATAAATTAATAAATGAAAACTTCTATGTTTTGAATTTGATAAAATAGACTTCATTTTTTTATTTTGAATATCTAAATTATCTTACGGTAAAATTTTGGTACTTTTCTGATAACTTTCTTATTTTAATGAATAGTGAAAATTTCTAAGTTTTAATTAAAATCGAATTTTTAATCAAATTAATTAATAGTGATAAATTATAAATTTAACTAATTATTAAGTATAATTAGATTATAGTTTTACCATTTAATACAATTTTGGTCATTGGTCATAATTTCACATTTAAACTGGAAATAAAAAAGTGTCAATCTTCTGATAGTTATTATTTGTTAAAAACCCACTTTTTTGTTTTGAAAACAGGAATTAATTTTAAATTAATTTCTTCCACTTCTGTGTTTTTTATATATAAAAATGGATACCATATTTATAATCAGGAGGTCCAAATTATGTAGATAGGTAAATTTTATTTTTATACATTTTAAATAATTATTTCGGTAAATATTTTATTTACCATGGTTAAAGGGTAAATCCGGTAAATATGTGTAACAAAATAATATTATAATATTACTAAATTACATTGAAACGAGTCCTAACCCTATTGTTAGATACATGTCCGACCATGGAAAAATTTGGGTCAATTTTGGGACCCCATGGAGAAACATGTACGTGATAATGGCACATTATATTAATTTATTTAAAGTTAATACAAAAAAGGCATAAGCATATATCTTTTAGCCAAAATATTTCTACATATGGTTATATATGTTATCATTTGTACTATAAATATTAATTTTAAAGCTAAAAATATTTCTTACATACTGGTATTTTTTTAATAATTTTTATAAATTGCATAATTAAATTTATTTATGACACAATGATGATGCAGTATTTTCCTTATTAATGAATGGATCAAATAATTGGTATTATAGATGTTATAATAAATATAATTTGAATTTTTTTATGACATAAAAGAATTTTATTGGTTAATAATACATGTTAGGATTGGTTAAATTAATTTGGTTCGAATTAATAATGTTATTAAGAATTTAACAAAAATAAATTATTAAATAGTGTCAAAATTGACTTAAAAGAGTTTTTAAATCAAATATTATATTATTAATTGATTTAATATTCCTAAACTCTAAAGATCGGACAAAATATGTATAAGATGATAGTTATGTAATTTATGAACCACTTTATCTTATCCTGTTAGTTTATAGTATCTTTATTTACCAAATAATATAAAAATACAAAGAGACATGGTAATTGTCATACTAATTAACTAAGAGTTATATCTAAAGGATATGGTTAATACAGTGACCCAAACATGTCTAAAACATATTTTTTTGAGTGGGTTTTGACCAATAACCACCATATCCATTAATTAATCTACTTTGGAGCCATTAGAAACTGAATATGAATTTATTATAAAATAATACATTAAGATTTTACTAAAGAGGCCCTCCCCCCCTTATAAAATGACAGCACTTCTAACAAATACTTCATACATTCAAAGCCTTTTTAATGCACCAAAACATTCCAAAATATCCTTTAAACATCCCTAACCTCAACCTAGAGGCCTTAGTTTGATCATAAAGACAACCTACGGAGCCCTTTTGATCAAATCAGAAGGAAGAACCCGAAGAAGAGGTAATGTTTTCACCACCCTCTTTCATGTTCCTTTCTTCTTCCACTTCTTCATTCTTTTTTATTTCCATTATAAAACAATAACTCAAATATCTTCTATATATTATGATTTTATTATAAATATGGTACAATATTATTCAGTATTCTATCCATCCTTTAACTGAAATGTCACCATACGTGTGTACGTACGGCTTACCATCTCCATGTCGTGGTGTTATTGTTATTTAAAACATTATTATTTGGATGGGTATGATAATTATGTGTAATTGATGTAAATAATAAATATAACATGATAATTATTTTGTATATATGATATACCATCCACTTATATATAATTTTCATAACAAAATAATGATATTTTCATTCGTGCGTACGTATAGACTACCATCTCCACGAACGCGATGAGATTTATTCCCCATTGTATCCATTCAAGACTAATTTTCATTTGATGATTAAAAATAATGTTTAAAGACATGATATCATTATGGATATGAATAAGATACAGCCAATACATAATAAATATTACTCAAATAAAAAATTATATAAAGGAAAATGAATCTGTTAACACCCGAAATGATGATAATACTAAGACATTATTAACAAAACAATGTTAAAAGATCATATATGATATCATATTAATGTATATGATTCTTATATAATTTAATAACAATTATTTCACCACTATACAAGAGGTTAACCTACCCTCAACCAAGGAAAAGTACATGGTATGGGTTAATTTCACAATCTCTTTTTTCATCCGACGTTGTTTTTACATAAGTATCTACATGGACCTACTTATCATCCACATCCATGTTTCGTAAAAATGTTTTTCAAAACTTTTTTAATATTTACTAGACAATGGGTTAATGTAATTTATACACTTTTGTGTTTTGAAAGAAATATTTCCGTAATTTTCCAAACAAGGTTCTTTTTTACCTTTTTGAAATGTTTAAGGTAAGAATGTTTTTTTAACTTATACAGATGGTGCGGTTATTTTCTACCATTATAACATCATCAAAGATTCACTTACAAGCTTATAAGAAAATTTTAAAAATATTTTTTTCCTTTATAATTATATGTCTCTTAAATTATTTCAAAATTAAAAGAGGTATTTCTCTAAAAAGGGATTTGATTTCATCTATTTCAACACCATTTTATTGATATTAAGTTTATTTGAGGTTGATTTATTATGATAAAAAACATCCATATTGTATTGAGGGTTTTGTGATATGTTTGATTGTGTAAATGCTATTTTTGTTCCATTCATGGATTATGGTTAATGTTTAAAAATTTAGTATTTATAGTTTTAATATGAATGTTTATGATATGTTTAAACCTTTTCATATAATGAATGTATTGGACTTAGTATGTGATCGGTGGAGCCTAATATATCTCCTCGAGGCATCCGTAGGACTCATGAGACAACTAGACGTGGAATTGTCTGATGCCCTTTCCCAATTTGATATTGGTTTTCGCCGAGGCCTTAATCCTTTTTAGACATCTTTTCTGAGGCCTTGGCAAAATGTTTCAGAATTTCCGGCATTATACATTTTCTCATTATGAAAATAATATTGATCATTCATGTTGTCATTCGATTAGAAGAATACCCATGATTAATCTTTATTATGGAATTATTTACTCAGCTCATATTCCTTCCATAAAAGTATTCATGTTTTTTATTGGTAAAGGCATGTGGTTTCAATTATTCACCATAATTAATGTTTATGTTATCTTCCGCTGTATTGCTTAACCTTATTGAGCATTTGAGCTCACCCCTTTCGTATGTTTCATTTTCCTAGGATATGTTAGTTATGAGTGGCGTTCAGTAGTTATGAGTGACATGCAGGAATTATCTAGGAGGATTCGACGTTTCCAATGGAATAAATTTGTGTTGAATTTCTTTTCAAGTTGTAAAGTGGAACTTATGTATGAATCTTGTTTCCAATAAAACTAAACTGATCATTCTTTCGAGAGTTGATTTCCATGTGATCATGCTAATGTTATGTAATAATGCAATGACTCTGGGTAACTGGGGTTGGGGCGATACAATTAGGGACTAAACCATAGTTTTAGGATAAAAAATATCCTATAAATTTGTATAAAAACAATATTCTATCAATTAATAATCCATAAAAAATCCATTCATTATTTTTTTGGTTTTTATTAATTTTTTAGGTAATAACACCTTTACACCTCTCTTTTTATGAAAATCCATGTGAGTCTTTTTCCTTCATTATAAATGGTCACCTACACTCCCACTTCCACACACATCTCAAACCTATTAAATACTACCATTATCTAACCAATAACCTTAAAATTATTACTTTCTAACTTCTATAATCCTTATCTTTGGAAAAAGGTAATCCATGGAAGCCTTTGGGCATAAAGCAAATGGTGTTACCCGATTAAGAGTTTACAACTTCTCTCATCCTTATTAATTTTATTTTTCTTCTCCTCACCATTCCCAATATTTATTACATTATTTTTAGAAAAAAATGTATCCAAAATATAGAATGGTTTTTTATCTAATGTTTTAACATACAATGACACATGCCACATCTAATGAATAATGAACATATTGTTTTATGTGTACAGAAAACCGGTACCTCACTAAATGATATATGTTAAAATTTACATACCGCTTTTCTTGGTGGATATTATGATGGAAAATTATTTTATGCATGTTATATATTATTTTTATTATTTATTTTAAAAAACATATGTTTTTTACTTTCCATTTGGTACTAACACGATAATTTCGTTTCAGGTTGTGTGGACTACTGCCCCCTCAAAGCGATATAATTCAGTCATACAAAACATGGATTCTATAAAAGTTGATTTTTGTGATTATATAATAAATTTATGATATCATAAATACAAAATAATAATGATATATATATGTGAATTTTAAATTCATTCATTCGACAGGACAATTAAATGGAAAAATCATTCATGCATATGTAAATCCTTTCGTCTCCATGAACTGTTTATTCTCTATCATACATATATATATATATATTATAAATTATTAAAATTAAAAATTAATGTATAAAAATGATATTTAAATCATTCTTTAAATTTGTTAAATCATGAAATATTGTTTAAATAGAATATATAAAACAAATTAAGACACAGGTGAGAAGTAACACGTATATTACCCGAAGTGAAATCATAACATAAGATTCGTAACCATTATATAATATAATGCTATAATAAAACCATATATGGAATTATATATAAGAATATGTTTCTTTAAAACTTATATAAATAATTTATATTTATTATAAATGAGGTTTGAATGAGTACGATGAGAGTCAAGACGTAAGGTATGTGTATTTAAATTCAATTTTAATTTTTGTGATATTCATGATTTATTCACAACCCATTCCTTTTGTGTGGTGTACGTAATTCACATGAATGTATTATATGTCTCATATTATTGTATTTATTATAATGAAAATATCAATTTAATGAAATTCAATTCATAGTGTTGATGTTTGAATATTTATGAAATCAATTAAATAGTTTTGTATAAATTTTCCTTCTGAGATTTTAAGGTTTTTTTCCACCTAATTTTTTTGAGGTGTATATAATTAAATTTTACATGGTTAATCATGAATGTAATTTTTTACTGATATTTTATGCTTCATGTAAATTCCCTTCTTAAATGGATAATAAGTCCCCATGTTACCATGTTATAAGAGTTTTTTTAGACAATATCATCGTTTTTTTGTGATTGTTTATGATTGTTCTTGCTTTGATGAAATATTATGATCTATCTATAAATTACATGATTGATTTTCCTTGACCCCTATTTATTCAGGGTAAAATCATCTATTAGTAAACAATTTCCACAATTTGTTACTTAAGATATTTTATTTATGTAACATATTATCATCTCTCTATGTAGAAGAAAATCTATCATATTCAGAAACCCTAATTTCTATAATGTTTTCCAAAATTATTTTTAAATATTTTAAAAAAAATATTTTTAGAAAATTTTCATCGAAAAAGGATTTTAAAAACATTTTATTGTTTTTAATTCCCCCTTAATATATTTTCAAAACTATTTTCAATTAAAAGGATTTTCAAAAAGGTTTTATGTTTTAAAACTCATTTTCAATACAGAGAAAATATTTTCCATAGGAAATGTTTTTAAAATATATTTCAAGATTAATTCCCATATTTGATAAAATAATTTGGTTTTACTGATGTATTTTTGGGAAAATTATTCATTGTTTCCATTCATATTTATTCTTTAAATTAATTGTGTTTTGATGGAATGAATCTGATGAAACAAATTTCTCTTTCAAATGTTATATTATTTTGAATCTCTATTCTATTCAAAGGTTCTGTTTATTATGAAACTATTATGAGACCTAACACATTCCATATGTTATTATATGATTACATTTTTAAAATAGCAAATACATTTAATGGTTTATGATATGATTATTTATGATCTTCTGTCACATGTATGTATGATTTAATTATGAGAAGGGTGTGATCTATATTTCCACCTATAGATTTGGATTATGATTTATATATCATGTGATAGACTATGATAGTCTTGGAAAATAACACTAAATATAAATATTTCCATCATAGTTAAATATGACTTCCAATATGGAATGAGGAGTCAACTCATGCTACTAATAAGTCCCTAGTAATTAGCCACATCTATCTATATGGTATAAATAGTTAACACATACAAAAATAATGTTCTTGGAAGTGATTCCTTGGATACTATGTAAATAATATTACATGTTTGTGTGCATTCCAAAATTCCATGATTTATTTCTATGTTATGATTTCATGGATTATGTTCATTATTTCATAATGATTCATGTCTTATGAACTGCCAATCCTTATGTTATGATTAAATTATATGATCTTTGATATTCTAGGTGTGATCTTATATTTTAATGATCATTTTATCATATACATATTCTCATTATAATTCTTACATATAACTCTATTTTACAGTTAATATGGTTTTTATCTCACCATTTTTTAGGTTTCCTTCCATAGGTTATAAAGAAATGTATTATGTTTGTTGTATCTAATAAGGATGGTAGTCAAGATGAAACTAATGGTAGTATTATAGCTCACTTATGTATAAGTGTTTATGTTTACATGTCTCCAACAACACTTAACCACTATGGCCTTTGGGAATCTGATTGTATAATGATTTAAGAATTCTGTAAATGTTATGTAATTTTAATACATTAAAAGGGAGGGTGGTTATATTTCAAGATTATTTATCATTTATTGACTATTTATCATTATTCTATTCTTATTAGCTTGAATATATATGTTTAATTCATATTATGAAATTCCTAGTTATGATTTTGTTATATGATTGGTTTTATGAAATAAAGATGTAGCTTAAAATTAAACTCGATCCATTCTTCAGTTATAAGTTAATAGATTCCTTATAAATGGTTAAAGGTTACATGTTTACTTGATCAATATTTTGATATTTTTAAATATATCAAGATACCATTGTTAAAATGTAAAATCTTATAAATCTCAAATTTTAATGGGAATCGGTCGTGATTAAAGGGAGATAAATTTCAATATGTTATGGGTATGGTAAGTTTATGGATTGGGGGAGGGACACCCATATAATGTTACCATTATAAATAACCATGATATGTTTTTAAATGGTTATAAATGAAAAATATTATTGATTTTTATCTGAAATTAATTGGTTTCTTATAGAACTCTTACATGACTCAAGCCTATTCGGAAAGTTACAGTATTAAAAACTATAAAATAAAACCCATTAAGATCAATTTAAAACTTTTAACTATTTATGGTTTCCTTTATTTTGACATAAGACTATATCACCTGGGAATGGTGATTCATTTTTTTTGACTTTTAATATTCACAATTGGATAAAATTAGGTTATTTGGGTAATTTCCCTCATGATATTACATAGTACATGTTTTTGAAAACATTGAAAATCAGGAATCTCCTATTAAATTGTTTATGATGATTACAAATTGTCTTATTGGGACCCTCATATGTTAATTTATCTATTAAAATTGATATTATATGGTAAATTACCTAATTTTGATGAAATTTCATAAATCTATTGTGTTTCAAAACGGAGTTTGATACGACATTCAAGTTTTTCATTGACGTGTTAGTTAAATCAGCTACCAAGTGATTTTTTCTTATAAATGGTACATAAAGATAGGATTTAATTCTTTAAAATGATTAATGATTGAATGTGAATGAATGTAATGAATAAAAATGGAATCTTAAGGAGTAAATTTTGATTGAACCCTCATGTATGGGTAGTTTAGATATCTTTTTGAGTTTCCATGGAATGGACACATGAGTGTTTTATATTTTTATTCCTCTTTTAGTATGGTCTTAAAATATTTTGATAAGAAAATTGGAAATAGGTTTGGTATGACCTAGTTATATGTTTTTTTCTTATGTTTTTATAAGGGGAAATACTCATGTTGGTAGCACACATAGAGCTTAAATTCCATGATAAATACCATCAGTATTCTGACATATGGTATCATTAGGGTGTCATTGTACCTATATTAACATTTAGATTTTGAATATAACCCAGGTTTAAATGGGTTGTTGAGGTATCCTTGATCTTTATTACGGGCATGTGCATCAGGTAATGATCAGTTTTAGTAGGATTGACATACCATGAAGCAAGGTTGGTCCCTTATTAGGTCACATGAAACTCTATTATTCCTCAGTGATAGATAACATAGTCTGTCCTCATCCTAGTTAATGGTCTTATGGGGAAATAAAAATATATATTATATTTCTTTTATGGACCAACTGATACGCGGAAGCATATGGTAGATATCCTTGGTAAAGTATCGAGGGTGTGTCATCTTTCTTTTGATCCTTGGGGTATTGTGCATTTATATATGTGGTTTCATTCATGTTTCTCGATGTTATAAAAAATTTGTTGAGTTTCATTGAATTTTTGCTTCTTGATCTATTTATTATATTCTCAGGTAACCTCAAGTGTTGAGTATCTTGGGAATTAATGTAATAAAATTCATCTCAATTCCCAAGATGGAGTTCCTAGAGGATAGGGTGTTTTGACATGCCATTTATGTTTATTTTGGATTTCATTATAAATTATATAAAATATGTGAGAATTAATTCAATAATTATCACATGTTTTTTTTTGTAAACATGTTCTTCTGCACTTATGAGTGGGTATTTTATATCCATTTTCGATGACATGGAAACTCTTATTGTGGGGAGATTCAGGTTTGATCTAGTGAATAAATTTCATTTGTGGTAGAAATAAATAATCAATGGAGACCATATAAATATGTTCAATGTGTTTTTCAAATTCCTATGCGGATGATAAGTCTCAAAACATGTCTATGATTTATCATTAGCATGACTCAAATATGGTTGGGCATGTATACAACCATTGAAAAACTAATATCTTAATGGATAGAATTTAGTAAAAAATATTGGGTGGTCACAAAATTCCTTGTCTTATAATGGCATCATGGTCTTGGTGGTGATGTGATGGAAGGTAAATCCTAGATTTTTCATGGAAGTCCCCCAGTAGAGGTTCAAATTCCCCTTTCTCTGAAAATTTGGTATGGTTGGTTTAAAACATTACTAATCACTTAATATTTTTTATGTTGGAGTGTCCCAGTTACATTAAAGATCTTGAAACATGATTACATTACTCTTTATTAGTGAATAAAATGTTCCCAATTTTAACTTATCCCATGATTCACAAAGAGAACTTCAGTTATACCCTAGGCTAATATTTTCAAATTTTTTAATATTCAAAATAAATATAAATTTTCAATTTTTTTAAAAAATGTTTTTTTCTAGGATTGGTTATTCGTGAGTGATACATGTGTCCATGGTGGCAATGCCTTGGATAGACTCTTGGACACCATCCATTTTCCTATGACCTGGCCACCAGATGGATGCACTTTGGTCTCTTTCAAGATATGATGTGGACAAAATGGACATATAATGATGTTTCACATGTAATCCTTGAGTTTGGAAAACAATTGGTTAGATCCTTGGAAGCCATTTTAATGAATATGAGGTTATCTGAAACATGTGTTCGGGCCTAGAGGTGATGTTTTAAAGGGTAATATTTCAAATGTGATGGATTTGGGTTACACCATTATTCATATAGAGGAATGAAAGATTAAATGGGAAGGTTATCATTTGATTTTGGAATGTCCCAAGATGTAAGGTATAGACTTTGGTGAACATTTTCATGATAAACATGAGATGCCTTGGAAGAAGGAGTTATAGTTTAGTTTGTATTACATCATCCATCTATGTTGATCATTTTGAGAACTGTCACCCAGAGGTGGATAGACATGTTTTTCTTTTTCTCGAGGAATGCGGTCAGTAAATAACTATTTTTCAATGAATTTAGGTTAGGGAGAAGGTATTATGTGTTCCCTAGGTTTCTTTATGAAAATCAAGCCAGACCATTATAAATGAGGACTATGTGGGAATTGACCATTTGGACAACTACAATGAACAAAAAAAGTGAAATTAAAAACCATAAAAAAAATATTAGTAAGAAATTACAGAAATGGTTGTATAATTGCTTGGAATTGGACACCTTTTCTGTTAAAACATCTTGTGGGTAGAAAAATCGGCTAGAATTATAATCAAACAGTGATGGGATCTGTGACTTGGTGGAAAGATGAGCATTTTCATTGGTTTTGATGGCTTATGTGCTATATGGTTAAATAATTATTGGAGGTCCCTTGGATGTTTAGGAAAGAAATTTGTCTATTTTAATGACTCATTGTGAACACTATAGATTATGTGCTATTTTTGTTCCCCCAATGATTATTATTGAAATAAATTTCTAATTTTGAGATATTTTAATGTCCCATATATTGATCCAAGGTTTAATTACAGGGGAATTCGAATTTTAGCATTTAGGGGATGTGTTGTTCAATGAACCAATCATAGAATTTTAATTGAGAGAATTGGAACAGATGAACATGTTATTTTTAGTCTAGGTTAATGTATCGATAGGTTTATAAGGTGATTTATTTGGTTTAAACGTTATGGGCCCCATAAAAAATTTAATATTGGTGGAATACTAAGGGTTCAGGGCATTTATAAATCTTTGTGGCCCACTAGATGAAATTATGAAACCACTATAGTGAACTAGTAGGTGGTTCATGGAAGTCACATTATATTCTCAAACCATTCTTCCATCATGTATTATTTTTTCAATAGGTTTAGAGTGTGTACTATTCAACACATAGTTAGAACAGGTTTGGCAAAAAAATGTGGAGAAACCATGAGGAGTTTGGTTACTAGGTAATGATAGAGACACGGTTGGTGCATAGTTTGGAAAACCGTGTGGGAAACCATGTGACCAGACATTATAGTAGAAATTACAAAGTTTAAATTAATGATATTTACAACATATTTTCACCTTTCATTCTTCTTATCCAATCATATTAGGCTATCCTTTATCTCTCATGTGTTCATCCACAATCTTCTTCTTGTTTTTTTGATAACTATATCTTCTATAGTCAGAATCTAGCATCGCAAGTTATGTAAAATCTTCATTGGTAGGTTATCTAATACACATTTTCCCTTCTATGTTTATCTTCCAATATGTTTTGTTATATTAGTGTGAGATCATTTTCCCAATTTATAGGGAATATTTCCATTTCATTGATTTCATCCAAACTGGATATAGTAAAACGTCAATATTGTATTAATGGAGTTTCCTTAACTTGAGGTAGGTGTTCTAAATCTATTTTCAATTTTTTTTAAATTTATAAATATTTCCATCATACCACACACCGGCCAAATCTATTTTATTTCCATAAAATAAGCTATTTGTTTCAAAAAATTTATATTCATGATTTATTACTCTCTGGGAGCCTTGATATATAATTAGAAGATGATAAAATAAAATATATCACCTCATTTTTAGTTACAAGTTCTTTTACATTATTTAAATGATTTTTTAAAAGCATTTTATTAATTCAATGAAAATTATCTATATTACGAATAGAATTTCCCCTATAAGTAATTTCCCAATTGATTAAAAGACCTCATATGTTCCATATTGATCATTATATTTTATTTCCATGTTATGGATAATTATAATTTCTTCATTTTAGTGGAGTAATTTATTACTTTTGAATGATATTCTTAGTTTTGATAAATGAAATTTATTGTTATACAATGTTTGTATTTATAATAAAAACAAGAATTATGTGTGTTGTCTTCTAAACTGAAAAGCATTGATTATTGATGTAAATCATTCTTGTCCTTGTGAATTTTTTTTATTTTTCTCTTATTTTGTTCTTACATATATGTAATTCATAGCACATATAATCCAATTATAATCTTAAATTTATTAAATAAAATGTAATTCCCTTCTTTGTGACTAATTTTTTCAGAGACCTACCACCTTTTATATAGTTTGGGACGAAATGATTATAGAAATAATTTCCTTGATAAATGATATAGATTGTTCATATTTTATGGATTGATTCATGGATTTTTTATTTTTTTAATGAATTGGATGGTTTAATTGAAATAAATTATAGAGGGAGGAAATGAAATACCAATCATATCATGCTTTACTACCCGATTTAATAGATTTTTGATGCCTGAGGTTATATTGTACCATTGGGTTATCATAAGTGATAATGACATATTATTATAATTATTATTATTCAAAAAATTATTTTTTACATGATAATTAAGGGTCATATTATTCATGAAATTTTACACTCCCTTGCCGTGGGTGTTGAGCGGGGCGTGTTACACTATTGAAACTATTTTTATAGTGGGAATCATGTACCATAAACCTTATTTTGTGTATGTAAATGATGAAATATAACCATATTGAGTGTTGATAATTATTTTACTCACACATTATGAGATATATGACAAATATTAATTTTTTGAGCTAATAAGAAGGTTTTGATTAGTTCTGGATGACTGGGTTACGCCATAATCTAGATACCACACAGTATTCCCTATATATGGCCACATAGGTCAACTCATAATTTTTATAAATAGGTGGATGTAATATATAGATATAATATATTAAATTATTATTATATGTATAATTTCTAATCAGACACTTATCCGTTAATGAGATGATGTAGGTAGAGCCATTAGGTGTCCCTCACGAACCAGATCTGGATGGTTGTTATCTTTTCATCTTTGGTTGTTATTCTATATACATGAACATTGTTATAACTTATATTCATGGATAAGATTTATTTATATAAACTATTGGTGGTGGACTACTTGGATTTTATCTCAAACAATGATTGAGAATCCAGTAAACTAGTGTAAATAAGAATTTATAATATATTCAGGACCATGGATTATTGCTTGTGTTGCTATGCATGTATCGATGAGTCAAGAGCATAAGACTAAGCTGGATGAAATGATGGTTGATGAGATAACACTTTAGAATTTTAGATATCTTATTTATTCATGTATTGCACTATATCATATTTCTTCTTGTGTGTGTAATTATTAGTTTATGCATAATCATATGTACAATCATGCATTCTTTTATATTTGAATTTAAAATCTCTTATTCAGTGTATACTATTCTTCCACCACTATATATTTCACTTATCAATAAATTCATTTTTTATTGTTATTTATATTATAATATTATATTGTTTGACTCTATTCATTAGGTCATAGTATCCTTATTGTCTCCTCCTTCTAACTATGCTACAAGTCGGTAGCCCCATGCAAATGTGGAGGTGTGCTTGAAGACATTCCAAACTTGTCCAACTACTAGTTTAATTGTCATTTAGGTCGGGATGTTACAGATAATACCCCCGGAAGAAATCACTATCATGAATTACATTGATAAAAAGTTCCCATATTGTTAGGAATTACTAAATCTTTCACTAAATCATGATAGTCATCCTAGTTACCTATGAATCATATTTGGAATATATATTCCACCAAAGGTCTAGGTATCTACATATACTCTATCTACTAGTGGTAAGAACCAATAATTTCAATGTTGATGACATCATCTAGGGTACACTCAATATACACGTACCCATATATGGGACACCAAATAGGTTAAACCCTAACCCATCCATATTATCTCAAATTGTCTTTGAATATTTTACCCGTAAATTTGTATTCCTCCTTATTCAAATATTCCTTATACTCATTGTTACTGTTAAACTAGAGGTGGAAAACTCTATATGTGATTTTTTTAGGGATCTATACCAACAATACCCACTCCCTTATAAATAAAAATAAATTCGATATACTAGAAATGGTTACTCATATTTAATTCTAATACTAATATTTTCTATGTACCTTCATCTTTATAGTATATATTTCATTTAGTTAAATAGTTGTTTAGATAATAAAATATTCATGATGATAAAATATTTAAAATATGTCAATAAAACATTTATATAAATGTCTCATTACATGTTCATGGCATAATGTCCTTAAAATTCATAACATTTGTCTTTATCATAAGAAAATATTGGAATAGTGTGTCTAATAAAATGACCCCAACCTGTATTGGTTCTTATTTAAATTATATAGCTACATATAAAGAATCCACTATGGGAATGGTCCAAACACTCCACCAATTATCCTCCTGGGATGGTGATAAATTCCAAACACCCAAGCTATGTGCCTTAAAACCATGGTATAACTATCTTTTGAAGAAATAAGGGAGAACCTATAATACAAAAAGTAGTATAAATTGGTGTGTGTACTGAAAAAATAACTGAAATAGAGTAAAATATTTGTACGTTAATTAATCATAATTATTAATAATCTTTTATTAAATAATTGATTGATTATTCAACTGTGTATAAAAACCCTTAATGGATAATCCAACATTCATTATTTTCAAAAAATATTCAACCAAAACTATCATCTATTTGTCTAGAAGTTCAATTTTTATTGTAATGTTGGACATCAATGACAAAAAATAGCACTAGTGTGGGAGATCATGCAAAATATAATGGTAAAATTGACATGGTTTCATATCTAGCGAATAAAAATAATTGACATTAAATTTTCATGTGGTACAATATTATGAGTTTTAATGATTTTGGTTTTAATTGATGACCTCCAATTGATCCAATAGCAATAACCAATAGAACAATTTAATGAAAAGTTACAACGATAGGATAAGAGTTTTTTAAGGCACTATAATATAATATTCATATCCTTCCCATTCATTACAAACATACTTATCCACCACTATGATTTTGGCCTCCTATGAAGAATGTATGCTAGAATTGCCGGATCTCCTACAGTTCTAATTTATGAATACTCTTGTCCATGAATACTAAATAAATATATTAATCCAAACCACACAATTCACCCATGATACCCTCCATTTGATATAGCCCCACAAGTATTTTAAACAATAATGGTGAAAATTACCTTGATAAAATATGTTTTCTTCTATCGTAACATAAGAATCACATATCCTAAGTGTAGTAACAGTTTATTCCTTATCTTAGGGAGATATATGAGTAGCTCAAAATAACATCCATCAATTTATAGAATTTTCCAATGAGGTATCCCACCATATATCATCATTTTTAGTTTCTAATAGTATTATATCATTAAATATATTATGACAAGATCACACTAATGCTATAGGGAATTGTTTTCTAAAGTACGACTCGTAAAAGAAAATCCCTCTTAGGGATGATGATAACTACATCACTAAAATAGTTATTTATTCTTGTTCCCAGGTATAATGTTCAATAAAATATCATTGGGGAAACTGAATCTCTAAAACAAGTTCATATTTCTGATTTCATCAATATATAAGTGATCTATCAGAATATTATAGGTGGGACATAGGTGAAATCATATATCGCAACTCCCATATAAATTTTTGAATATTTTCAAAATTATATTTTATCATAGGAGGAGTAATATCATTTCCCTACTACTGACTAGGTATTTTATTAACATATCATAAATTTATTCATGGATCTATCTCATATGTATAAGTTTACCAATGAATATTATATGTATATTATATTGGAAACTAAAGAGAAGGATAATAATCACACTTTTTATTAAAAATACCAGTAACATAATTTTTGTGGAATCTCATGTGTGTGATTATATGTAGTATTTCACTTATGAATTCCATGGGAATATCCCAAATGTTATCCCTGAGTATGATCATATTAATTTTCCCAATAATGAATTTAATTAATATTATCATGATTAAACAAAAAATAATATCACATTCCTTCCTACTTATAATAAACACATTTTCATATCATGGAGGATAATGGGGGAAATTTATTATCCTTGATTAAATCAATATTGGTAATTGTAACATACCATGTTCATGTTATGAATCAACTAGGTGGGATTCTACTAATGATCATTATCATCCATTCTAGGAAACACTATTTAGGTTTGAGGTTCCAACCACAATCCCCTAATGAATGTCTTATATAAGTATATTTATTCATTTGTAATAGTCATTCCAATATTATGATTATATATGTTCTTTAAAAAATGATAATATTCATGAATCTATTTTTTATATTTTAATATTATATCTATAATTTTATATATCCTTTGTAACAATTGAAATCTTCCACGACCATAGAGGTCCTCATATTGGTATCATTACCAACTACAATGTAGGCCCTCTCAATAATGTATTATATGTAGTCCCTCTTAACGAGACTATATAACACCTATATAATTGAAAAAATACTTTTTTGATAGTTTATACAACACCTGTCACTAATATTATATGAATTATAATATATTATTCAAATATTATTAAATAAATAGGTTCGTTATAACATACCATTTAAAATTAGCTGTACAAATATTATAAACTAATTTATTAAATACATAACATGTTATTTACCAGTTTAATATATTTTATAAATTATTATGAAATTATAACTCAATTTTTAATAATTATTATTTATTAAATAAAAATTTTATTTGGATAAAAAAGTTGTTTTAATTATTTTACTATGAAAATATTATAATTAAATTATAGAAAATTTGAATATGTGATTGTATTAAATTAAGATATATTTTTAAATTAGATTATCTAAATTTTCATTTAGTAATATTTTGGGGGTTTTTAATAAATAATGGGTTATCAATGAATAGTGAAAAACACTGCATTTGTAAAACAATAATTTCATTAATATAAATAAATTAAATTAAAATATCAATTGTATTTTTGAATTTTTTTAAAATTAAAGTATTAAAAAAATTATTTTAAATAATCTATTTAATTTAATTTTAATCATAAATATTCCTAATTATTGAATGACATTATTCTCATGTATGAAACATGGTTTCTTGATAACTATTTTAAAATGAAAAATCATTATCCATTTTTTGAAAAGTAAACTCTATTAAGTAAATATTTATATTGAATTTTAATATTTCAAATCAATATATAGTAATTTATGTTAATATCATTAATTAAATCTACTCATAGTTTCAATACAAGATTGTATATTTCTTCTAAAATCCATTTCTTGGAATACCCTTTTCTGACATATTTGGAGGGTGAAATTTTAAATTCAATTCTAACAGTTTTGGTGTATTTATTTTTTAATATTTATTAGATAATTTAATAATAAAAATTAATATTAGTTAATTTCATCAAATTAATAAATTTTCTAAAGTAATAGTAAAAATAGAAAAAAAACACACACATTACCATGGTGATAGAAAATGTTAAAATAATGTAAAATTAGATTAAAATGGAAGAAATATTATAAATGAAGTGTATAATTGAATAATGGGGGTTTTAATCAACCATTTAACCCATACAATATATTATTTATCATTTTTATTGGCAGATTAATTGATAGTGACTTCCCATAATTGAATAGTTCTGAGTATTTTCAATAATTCCACTCCCTCTCACTTAGAAAAGGTAACATCATCTCCTATGATTTACAAAATTTAATGTTATTTTATTTATTCCATTACATTTATAAAAAAGTTATTTAATTACCTATACATTTCCATGAGTCCCTAGGATAAACATAAGTCCAATGTAGAATGTCATTAGGTATGATCTAAAAGAGGTAGTCTAAAAATGTAGAATCATTCAAACCACAAGTTTTTTGTTTTTTATTCCAAATCATTAATATATTATTTCACTAGGATTATATAGTAAAATTATTATCTCCTACATAAATAGATATTATTTTATTAATGGATGAACGAAAATATTTCTACTCTTTTATCAAATGGTAAACAATACCATCATTTATGATTATAGAATATAATCACCTCATGAAATAATGTAATTTTATTTCCATAATCAATTCTCGGGGATTTTATTGATTGTAGTTTTAATTTTTAAATATTGTAGAAAATTAAAACTAATAAATATGTCAATTTAATATATCACGTAAATTTTAACCTTACTCTCCATGGAAAAATTATTACATCGTCTGTGTGTTTGGTGAACTATGAAAACGCGAAGTGATGTGAATTTTTATTACTTCATAACCCAGATGGTATATATAAGAGTATTAAAAGGAATAATATAACATTTTTTATAGAATTATTATTTTAAAATAAAAAATCAGACTTAACTATTCACCATTGTGAATGATGATAAATCGAGATTCAATTTATCTATTCGTACAATATATCATCTCTATAACTGTGAAAAAGATAATTTTTCATTAACATATTTCACAGGTGGTTTTAAGAATATAATATATTTAATAAAATTATTATTATTTAATTATTATTATTATTTATATGATTTTAAAATGTCCCCATTGACCATGGTGGAGGTAGTAATGAAATTTTAATTTTATGAACTCAACATACTCATAACATGCATCATGGAAAAATAAATTATATAATTAAATATGTAATTAAAATATATTAATTAAATGGATTAATTATAAGGTATTATACCTATATAAATTTATTTTAAACATAATAACTGATATATGTCTTTTATGAAGGATGCAATAGTAATTAAATTCATGTTAGGTCTACAGGTAAGGCTTTTGGTCTCCCAATAACCTACTTTAAGACACATGGTCTTTTATACAATTAATTACATTTAGATGAAGTATATAATAATACATTATTCTTTAAAATCATTTATTACTCTTAATGATGATTTTTTAACTTTATCCAGAAGTTATTTCCCTTTCATGTTGTTTATATTAAGGATTTTATTTTACCATATTGGATTTTATATGAGTTTTCCTTTATTTTGGAAGATTTTGATGTTATGATTAAAATATCATTTAGATGGTTAATATAATTGTTTATTAAATACTATATAACCTATAATACATACCTCATGTTATATTATTTTTTATATTCATCAAATTCATTCATCGGGGTTGTGATTCAAATGTTACCAAAGAATTAGAGTTTATAATTTAACCTCTTTTTTTGATAATTGATTGTGTTTAAATATACATGGAATGAATTTTGTTTATAAATTTACAAGTAATCATATTAAATTTTAATAACATCCTGATATTAGTGAAATATTATTTTAATAATAACATTATCCACTATTTGGTTCTAAAATTGAATAATAATATGTTTTTGAGGAAAGATAACATTATTCCACTTATATGTTGAAAATTATTTTTCTTCATATTATTTTTATTTATTAAAATGTTTTAAAATATGTTTCCAATATTCAACAATGATATATGAAATAATTTTTTACCATTTTTTACTTTTTACAGTATTTTAAAAGGAATCTTATTATCCCTTCTAAAAAAAGGTGTTGTTTAACTTTTTACAAAATTTAGAAAAAAATTCAAATTTTATAAAATAAAATTATATTCCCACAATTATAAAATCTAAATAAATTGATGAAAATTTTTAATTTTTAAAATACTCTTTAAATAAATATATTTTTAGTATATATTATTAAATTTATATATATTATGTAAGTGATATCTCTAAACCACCCTTTCATTAGGTTATAATCATTCTATTGTAAGATCACTTTATCTCTACATTTTTTTATAGGATGATTATATATTTTGTATATATGTATCAAAAATATATAACAATATTAGTCACGATTTCATTGATTTTTAATGCATTTCTTATATTCATCCTTGTAATTCCATCATAGTCAAATTTCCTCGAATTATGATATGAGGTAAGAAGCCGTAACCGATTTTCGTACCTTACAAAATTATTATTATTTTACATTTTAATTGATTTATTTTTATTGACATATAATCATGAACATGTTATAATTGATGCTCATTAATATAATTCCAATAAATTGGTTAAATATTTAGTCTCCGGAGACATTATATGTGTGATTTTGGTGTAATCCTAACCGATTTTGAAACTTTTTTCACTATGTGATATTTTCATGGAAGCTATCCTTCAGTTAGGTTTATTCATTTTTATATATTTATATAAATATTTATTATATTTATATGATATTATAATCACAAAATAATTATTTTATTATCCAATTTTATTTCTCATGATCCTTAACTTTTATAAAATCATGTTTTACTTTTGACTCACTTGTAATATTAATATATCATGGTGTTCCTTTACTATAATTTTATGCTCAACCATATTGGACATGTATTCCCTAGTTTATCCTATTTATTTATAGGAACTAAAGTAGATTTAGTATATAATTTTATAGGATAAAATAATTTTTTTTATTAGTCTCACATTGATGTATTAATAACCTAGTCTTGTAAATACATTAATCCATTTTTATCTATATTTTGTATTAATATATATTTATTTAGAAAAATACAATAACGTGTTTAGAAGTATATATTTACTAATGTTGGTAATATAGTATTTTATTGTAATATTATGGATTATGACTTCAATAATTTATGGATGACCCGTGTTCAATTTATAAATATAAAAATAGGAATAGTAAAATGTCATGGAATTTTAGAGAATGATAGAGAGTGTTTCTTTGAAGAAAATGAATCACTATTTGGAAACACCTCATGGATATGTCTTGGGAGTAGTTTTACCAGTAGTTAAAAATCTATAAAAGGGTCCAATAATATTGAAATGGCCATCCCCTATTTTATGAAAAGATCACTTTCTACACACCTAGGTCGACACCCCTATGGTATATTATTATAAATTTGAAAATTCATTATGAACCATTATAAAAGATCTTAAAAAATTGAATTGTTTCAAAAACTAATAAGAATTATTATCATAGATAACCAATATTGAAGCCTATAGATTCATAAGCCACAATATACCATATAATTTTAACCTCTTCCTTCTAGATTTTTATTTTTCCATTTTTTTGTTACTTCCTTATCTTATAGTTCAAATTATTATTTTAGTTATTAGTGGTAAATAGGCTAAATCATGATGACAACCAATCTGATTGAAATTTAAGGATTTTCCTAATATGGAGCATAATCAAATGGGAATAGAATTTAGAAATATTATTCTCGTGCCAAATCATTTTTTGTGAATGAAAAATAATTACGAAAACAATTATGAATTTTTAAACACATAATAATTGAGTAATGATGTAATCTTATAGAAGTGAAATTGTTAAAATGAAAAGAATAAGTATATTTTGTTACCTATATATAAAAAATGTTCGATGAGGCAGCCGAAAAATTGAGTATATAAAAATAAAATACTCTTTATGTGTGGAAAATAGGGAAAACATTAAATAATTTATCCTAAAAAAATCTAGTCTAGTTAACAATTGACATGAAAACAAAGGTAAACGTAATCAAAAACTGATACATAAATGTATTAAATGTGGGTTATTGACCATTATACTATTAAATTACATAATAAAATGATTAATTATTATAGAAATTTGTTATGAAAATCATTGATGGGAAATGATTAATGTGTTTAGATGTTGCAAATAAAGAATCATTTTGTTGAAGTATTTTTTTAAATGGTATCTTGGTTATAGGAATTAGGAAACAACAATGTATCATTTATCAAAATTAATATTATTGGATTTTAATAAAAATGTTGAATGGATCTATATAGAAATTAATGTGATTTAATGGTATCATTATATTTTATAAAAAAAAATAATTGAGGGAAATATAATTATTGATATAAGAATAATGTTGGGGAAATTATAGTCATATAAAATTATTTAATTTTTTGGAATGGAATGATGTTGGTAGAATAAAATTATAGGTTGTAATTTTTTTATGTATTATGTTATTTTTTAATAAGTTAATCATATTATTGATAATGTTATAGGTTCATGGTTATTTATGAATATGATTATCATTTTTTCATAGTTATATAAAAAGGGCAACCCCTAAGACAGGTGACAACTCATCGCATTTGGAAAGGTATCACATGTTAAACCCCCAATAAAAGGGAAAAAATGGTTCAACTTCTAACACTGGCCTACATGATGTGATTTATACTATATAATTTTATTTGAAAAATATTTTCTTTATATATTATACTTTTATTTTTGGGAAACATATTAGAGAATAAAATCTTTTTGAATTTTTAGGATTTTAAAGTGACTAATTATATGTTTTGTATGGATTAATTGGGTTGAGGCACGTACAACCCTTAGGCCTAATAAGTTATTTATCATGATAATTTTTGGAATAACAATTTTTTTTTTAAATAATGAGATTATTTATGATGCATGTTTTTATATTTATTAAATTATTTATATTTATCTTTAGATTTGGAGTTTAATATAATGGTTTATAAATGTTGTTGTTATATTAAAATTTTATAAAAATTTTAGTTTTGTATATTATTTTAGAATAGTATGAATAGATTTTCATCCTTTTAAATTTTATAATACCCATTAGAAGAGAATTTTATTGCATCACTCATGAAAAATTCATCATGAATAAAAATCATTTGGTGAAAAATATGTTATTTCAGTTAAAGCTATTTAATTGATGAAATTATAATTGTATATTATGTATATTATTTTATATTCAAAATATAAATGGTAATAGAATCCATCAACATTAGGAAATGGATCATGAAAAAAATTAATTTTTGATAAATCTATTGTGTAATATCATAAAATAATGTAATAACATTACCAACTAAATGGATTTTCATTATTAACAATGTTTTAAAATTTATAAAACTATTTTTTCTATGATAACCAAGATTCTTTTTATTTAGAATAATCTACATAATCCCCTTTCATTTTTAAGATGAATAATTATTATCCCTTTTTATAATGTGAAATTAACACAGAAGAATATTTGAATCTCAACCCCTTTATTTATCGTCATAAGATAAAATTGTGAGTATGGAATTTATTTGTGGGGGTAGAATGTAAACCTCCATGATTTTAAATGAATATTGTATTTGGTATTGTATACAAAATGCAACACTAAAATTAAACAAACATCAAGATTCTACTAATATATTACTTTTCTAACATGAAAATTGTTTCCTGAAATTAAAATTAGTGATATAAATAGAATTAAATGCATTATGATATATATATAATCATATAACTGAATAAAAATATATTGATAAATTATTATTATATTAGAAATATATTTTTAATTAATACATCATATTCTATAATATATATGTTAATTCAATAATGATATTTATTTAATTTATGAATAAAATATAAAACTGTGTTTTATAACATAATAAATGATATTTTATAAAATTAGTATCATTTTGGAAATAATTTCTTCCAAATTTTCTTGGTGTAATTTTTTTTAAATGTAGGTTTTTTTCAATGAATGTTCATGTTAAAACTTTTTTTAAAACTCTCATTTCATTTTAATAAATAATTTAATTTTTAATATCTATTATATTTTGTAACTGTTCATATTATTAAATTTGATCCATTTTAATTATAATAATTCATTAATTTCATTTTAATTTTCAAAATTAAAAATATGGGTGTGTGTGTCTTTTTATTCCTAAAAACATGGTTTTCTGTAAACTATTTTCATGTGCGTAAATTTTGTCTATGTTATTTAAATTAAAAAATAATAAAGAGATATATAAATGATATTATAATATTATAAATATATTTTCGTTGAATAGAAAATAAAAAAAATTATAATGAATATAATATAGTTAATATAGAATCATCTATTTATTTGTAAATGTGTTTTATTTTAAAAAAATTAAATGTTTTGAGGGTTTATTTTTAAAATATATCATAAAAATTAAATTATTTTAATATGATAAAATATTATTAATCTTTTTAATCTAAAAAATCAAGATTATTTAATAAGATAAAAATAATTTCTGTCTATAATTAATAGTTACAATAGAAAAAACTTGCTAATATGGTGAAAAAATAAAATTCTGAAAGTAATTAAACATAGACATAAATGGTTTAACATGTTCAAAAAATTAATTTTGAATAGTGGATTTTTTATTGACCATATTTCCACTAAATAAAATTATTTATCAGTTTTGGAGGCACTTCATGTGAGTGTAACATCAAATCATTGAATAGTTATGGGTATTTAAAAATGAAACTCCCAATCACTTATAAAAATTGAACTTATTATCCACTCATGTACACACTAATATATACCTTTTTAAACATTACCTAAAAATAAATCTTTATTTACATCATTATTTTTTATTACCCTTTTTAATCCGAAATACAATTTAAGAAGGCTTTAGTTAATGTCCTAAATATGTTTCCAAAGAAGATATATGATTCCTGACTCATCATTTATGTTTGGTTTCGTCATTGACCTCATTCTAATAATATTAAAACATGATGATTTTATAACATCAATATATACCATAAATATAGATCATATTATGAAATTTTCATAACATACATTGATATCCACTTAAGTAAAATGGAATAAAAACCATCCTTCATGAATGTGGTAGACTACCATATCACGAATTAATATTAATCTTTTTCCTCCATTTCATATCATGAATACTTATGATGATAGATTTAATTATAATATATGATTTCAGAAAATATTAATAATTATTTTAATGTAATATATCTTATAATTTCATCCCATACCTTCCATTTAAAATTTATAACATCATTCTGCTTTTCGGAGGACTATCACCTCGTGAAGTGATGTGACTTTTTTTATTTATGCATATCTTTTATGGTATATTGAAGTGTATTTTAAAAAAATAATATAAATATAAAATAATTTTAATTATTTTAATAATAAATAATAGTTATCGTATTTCCATATTGATCAGTGAAAAATGAAAACCTTACACATACGTACGTAAAACCTATTATATCCATGCGTATAAAAAAGTTAATTTATAAGAACTATATTTCATGATTGGTTTTATAGGTATTATTAATAAATAAATATAATATTTTTTATTATTATTATTCTAGGAAATATTTAAATATAATATCTTTCACCGCATCCAATACAATAATGATGGTGTGAATTTATAAATAGATCCTTCACAAAACACATAATGGGTACCAAAATGATTACATAATTAAATATGTCATTAATATAAATGAATGAAATTTTTTAATTGTATATTATTAAACCATTAAACATTTCATAAAAAAAAATAATTTATTTATTTTTATAATACATGAGATAATGGACATACACGACAAGTCTAGGGTCGGTGTAAGTTTTTTTATCTTAAAACATCCATCATTGAGAAACATTTAATTTTACATAGATAATTTAATTTAAAAATAATAACTACTTCTAATATGATATTAAAATAATTTATTATTTGTATTAATGTTATTTTTACTTCTAATTCATTACATGTTACTTTCAATAGGGTTTTATTTACAGGGTTCTTAAATAGCAAAGGATTTCACATAAATTTCCATTAATTAATGAATATTTTATTGTCAAGCACCAAATTTCATTTACAGTTTGTATATACATACTCGTAAAATATTTTATATTTAATCATTCATACTTCTTGGTATATTACATTATAATTAATTTACATCCTTCCTGGTGATTATGAATCAAAATTTACCAATGTAGTTAGGGTTCATTCTTTTAATTTTTTTAACCGAGATTGATAATGCTTGATTTTTAATTGTGATAAATTTTTTTGTTATAAATTTAATAATTTAATATTATTATTCACTTGGTATCCATTAATTTTTCATGTAATATTTCTATTTTTTGATTTTAACAATAAAAATTTTAAAAAATTGTTTCATAGAAATTATAACATTTTTTTTATTTTTAGTTGATGATTGTTTTTTTATTTGCTCATAATATCCTTAAATATTTTTAAATAATAATTATAATATTTTCCAATTTTCTAAATAAATACACTTTACAATTTTTTATTTTTAACAAGATTCATAAAAATTAAAAGTGATGTCTCTTTCTTAATAAGAATTTTTTAAATTTTTATAATAGTTTGGAAATAGTTTTTTTTAACATGTATAGTGTAAACAGAAGTTATCTTCACCATTATATCTCAATGTTTTAAATATTAAAATTAATGTTCTGTAGGTTTTTTTAATTTAAAATGTTTTCTTTAATATTTGATAAAATTTATATTTTAAGAAAGTGTTCTCTCTAAAAACACTTCGTTCTAGTTATTACTATTTTCTCTCTAACTCACATAATCTATAATGTTATATTAAGGAATAGTTCTATTTTATGTATATTTTACAATATTACTCTGATTGGGTAATTCATTACCGATTATCATCCCTAAAATTCATTTACTATGAAATTTTAGTTTATTATGATATGAGCCAAATTTATGCAACCCATTTTTTTCCTAGGTCTAATTCGTATTTTCATCCTTTATGATTGATTTCATTTCTATTGAAAATGTAATCATGAAAATTTTATGATGGGTGCACCTATATTAAACACTATCTAATTAGGTATATCATTAGTCTCATGAGAAATTATATATGGGATTAAGGAGTAAAGATAATCGATTATATAACATTATCTTGTAATTGATATTTCTTATGAAGTAATAATTTCATCGATATTATTTGATGTTATATGTTGCAAAAAATATTTAATTGTTTACAAGAATTTTTTTATAAAATTTTTTTATTTGATTTTCCCATGTAGTTAGTAATGATAATTATAATTTATGATGACATCTTATGCATATTAATCATATTTCATGTGGTCAAATTATTTTAGTCTTATATTTAATTATTATTTTCCTAGACATAAAAATTAATTAGTCTTCATTGTATCATTATTTTATTAGTACATATTTATGTTAAAAATTATTAAATAGTATATAGAAAAGACTTTGGTTGCTATACATTGAATATACAAACAGTGGAGGTTATACCCATGGAATCATAAAAAAACTATGGATGTACTCCCAAAAGTAATTATTTTTAATATCCTCCCCATTTTATAAAGATAAAATATACAAGATGTTTTCCCCTTTCTAACAAAATAATAATAATAATATATGGATATCCCCCACATATAATCCATTTCATAATCTCTTGAGGCCCTCCCAAAAGAATTTCCTGTAAAATACATCCATGAAATAGACTATAAATTTTATGTGATGATCATATCCCTGATAGGGAATCTGAAATCAATTAGCATATTGGAAATCCCCATGTTTCTTATTATGAATTTAATATCCTGATGTTTTAAAATAAGTGCATCATGTTTGCTAGTGTTCTCAGCACTCAATCCTAATCTTAAACGACCTGTGAAATATATAACCTTCATAACACATCCCTTAAATTGAAAGTTATGATTATAATTAACTAACATATTATATTTATATTTATCTCAATGTAAATATAAATTAATAGATAAAATCTTAGAAAATAATATATCAATTTTGTTGTAATGTAATTTTATTATTCAAAAATATTTTTTTCTAAGTTGATTTTTTTAATTATTGTGATAATCTATTCTGACTATTTTCAATAGAATTTCAAAACATAATTTGAAAAAGTATAATTTATTTATTAAATAATCATATAAATATTAAATTACGTGAGAGTTTTGGATTTTTAAGAAAAAATGAATTTCCATTGAATATTTTAAAATACATATTTTTTTGGAAAATTTCATTTAAAATTAATAAAATAAATAATTTAATATAAAAATTTTGTTTTAAGACATATTTTTATAATAATATTTATTAATTTAATATATTTAATTACATTTTAACAATTTTTATATTCTTTTTCAGTATAAGATTATTTTTGGGATTAAAAATAGTATTTTTAGGGGAAATTTTTTAAAGTGTATGTTATTTTTCTGTTTTAATAAATTGAAAAAACACATAATTGAGAATTTTTTAAATGATATATATATATATATATTAACTAAAATTATTTAATAATTTAATATAATATAATTATTATTATCTATCTACAAGTTAATATGAAATCATCTTTTTATGAAAAATTACACTTTTAGAAAACCCACTTTTTCGTCACATAATTGGGTTTATATTTAAATTATATTCTACAGATTATATTGATTTAATTTTTAAAATAGATTATGTAATTGAAATAATAAAAATATTTAATATATCATATCTCAAAATTAAATTTTAGTCATAATGAGTAGTGGAAATAATAAATATACTTTTCCCTGGTTATTATAATAATCGGTTTACCATGAGTTAAACTAAAAAGATAATTTTCAAAATGACATAATTTTTTTTATCAATTATATTTTCTAGCCATATTTCTATCATATAATATATACATTTAGATAATAATCCATTTTGGATCATTATTCTTTTTCAATAAAAATGGTATCAATTTTTATCATTTTAAAAATTAGATGTTTTCAACTAACCACAATTATAAAAGACACCCCCATATACTCTACAATTAAAACATTCAATTCCATTTTGATTGGACTTGAACTATGAAAATAAAATATTAAATAAAATATACAAATCATATTTCCCTTTTTAATCATATTATCAACCTATGAACTCTTTTAGAGTTTACCAAAGTAGGTTTTCTAAAGAATTAGTAATGTACTTGGAATATAGTATTTATATTATTTCTTTTCAACCTCCATAAAATAATTTCTAGTTAATATTATGAAATTTAACCTATATATCCAATATTATTATATTTTATTATGTTAATTTCAAATCATAAATACACCTCACATTCCGTAAAAGTGGAAATTAATCTGTTATTCATCTGTACGACAGACTACCACATCACATACTCTTGTGATTCATTATCCGTAATTACCTATATTAGTTATTTATAATGATGTAATTAATGAATATATGTGAAAATTTTAACATAAATTTATTATATTAATTATTATAACAAAAAACCTCTAACTATCAATTTTTTATGGGATATAGAATTATATCTCTTATCTTCAATATATTACCGCCACGTCAATCATTTTGAATTTTTTTCTTGAAAGAATCTAATGAAATATAAAATGAATAATGTTAATTAATATATTTGATATAAATGAAATATTTATAATATTATTGAAATATTTATCTTTCTTAAAATATTATATGACATTTTCTTTCTTACCTTTCGAGTCACTGAAAAATGATAACGTAGTTTATGGGTACGAGTGGACTACCACCTCCATGAAGTGATGTGATAATTTTCTCATCACAACATAAAATGGATTATATATATAAGTATATTTGAGGAATTAATAATTTAAATTTTATAGAATTATTTTTTTCTATGGAAATATTAATACTTACCATTTTTCAATAATGATCATTATAAAATTGAATCACCACTCACATGTACGTATATCCTATAATATATATGATTATAATATTTTAATTTTTTCACAATAATAATTAGTTATTGGATTAGAAATTATAAATTATGTATGAAAATATTATTTATATTATTATTATTTTCCGTAGATAGTGAATTAATGGTCTCTTTAACCACGACCAACATAAAAAAGTTGTTACGATACAATTAAACGAGTGTCCTCAAAACACCTAATGTGTACATAATGTTCCAAAAAATATTGAAATTAAATATTTCAATATAAGGTGTTAAATCTATAAACTTTTTTAAATTAATAATATAATTTATATCATATTATTATAAAGGAGTTATAGGAAATTCAGGGAATGTATAGAATTGAGATAAGGGACCTTGTCACAATATTCCTTCATAGGGGAATATTTTAATATCATGAGAATAATTTATAATACATGTTGTATATACAAACCATTTTACATGTAATATACCAAAAAATTCAAACATAATTGTAGTTAATGTTTCAATTTTAATTATATCATCTTATAGGGTATGACTTTATAGTTACCATGTGAGAAAGAATTTCATATCTCAATTTATTTTCATTTTATTATATTTTTTTTATGATAATTGATTTTATAATATTATTTTTCTGATAAATTATAATTTTCATCTGTTATATCTCAATATTTTTAATATGGATTTACATTTTATTCACATTATCTATCTATTGATCGATTCTCGCATCATTGTTATTATCAATTTAATTATTAACAATACTAAATTTTCTTCTTTGGGAAAAATATTATGTTATACACAGAACATTATTTATATAGTTTATCTATTATATATTTGATATGAAAAACCCATTAAAATTTTTATATTGATTTTATTCGATGTTTAATTTTATTTTATTTCCTTCATTGGATAAATTATTCAATTGTAACCAAAGAGGTAGGGGTTAACAGTTCAATCTGGATTTAAACAAGATTATCGAAACCCGAATTTACCATGATGTAAAGTAGTTGATCATTTTATAAAAATAAATTTTCAATTTCTTCTCCTATCATTATTGATGAAAATATAATTTAATTTTACATTTTGCAACTATATTTTACTTAAAATAATTCAAAATATTTTAAGGAAAATTAAAAAAAAAAATCCCAATTTGGTTAAATATAATTTTCATCTAAGTCCATGTATTCTGAAAATGATTGAAAAACATTATACTATGATGGTTTAAATATCATTTTAGGCCATTATTTTATTTGTAAAAAATAATTTAGAATGAAATTGAATTTCATTTTTATAAACATGTTTTTTACATTTCATACAAAAATATTAAAGGAATATTATTTTAAATAATTAAGCATGAAATGAACTCTTCTACAGTCATATCCAATAAATTTTTTAAATATTTATTTTTATAATATTTTTTTTCATCCAATATTATTTAGGAAATATATTTTTAATTTCTATTTTTTAAGACATATATTAACATTGAAAATGTTACTTTGATTAAGATTTGTTTATTTATCCTATAATGATATTTCCATTATTCATCATTAAAAACACATAATAAATCAAATAAATATCTATGGATATTTCTTAATGAAACTATCGTCATTCTATTAGTGTATTTATTATTATTTTTACAAAGATAATTTCATAGAACCCATTCCTTTTTAATAGTTAATTAAGATATGATATAAAATTTATTATTGAAATTAGTGACAAGTAAAGGATAATAAATGTGTATTAATGAATGGTACTTGTATATTATTGATGATGTATATGTGGCCCTAATATAGATTATATTAAGGTATTATAATTATTACAAATAATGGGTTATCATGATATAAATTATATGATCTAAGCGCCAACAAAGCCTTCGGTCATCACTATATTGCATATATGATGAGTTCTATAAATTAGTCTTAGGTGATCATGATTTTTATTATATGCAAGGTGAAACCAAATAACATTGTAATGCATTAGGTAATTTTACTTTTCTTTATTGGAAAGAGGGAGATGAATTTAACATTGTTTATTAACAGTGGATTTAACTCTGCTCTAGTTACTTCTCACAGTGGGTTTAAAATTGATTATAAAGGTAATGTTCTAATGATACCCAAATTTTGTATCCTATTATGGATTTTTAATGATTTATTTAATCAATATTTAAATAAAATGGATCAAAATTATTTATTATTTTAATAATATTATTTGATAAAGGCTAATTCTAGGTTTCATGATTGATGATCTAGCTATTAATGCATATTAATTAATTTTTTCATTATTATCCACATTGATTATGTAATTATTTCCATATATTATTATCTCTAATAAATTACATTTTTAATGATTTTAATTACCATTAATGAGAATTTTATCACACCATATATTATATATTAATTTCCCCATGTTATATATAATGATGTAAAAAAGAAATATTTCTAGAAGGGTTTCATATGGATGATAATGATAATCTAATATGGTTTTTGAAAATCTAGTTATAGTTAGAAAAATAATAATTGGGATCCATTAGTCTTTTTTATTTAATTTATTTTCATAATTTTAAAAAAACAGAAAATTTTAAAGGTTTTTTGGTACATATGCGATCCAATTTATCCATTTTTTGTTGTAAATTTTAGATGATATATTTTTTTCATTTTCATTAATATGAATGAAACAATTTAAATATTATGTGTTTAAAAATAGATATTAGATTTCAGGTCTAATGATTTTTAGTAGGTTTCATATGAGGGTTGGAATAAAAATATATATTGGGATGTTTTTAAATGAGGATATATATATATATATATATATTTATGGATACCATCAGATGTATATAAGAATAATGTCTAACATAAGTTAAAATGTATTATAGAACTATTTTGAGGTTATATTTTATGGCATAATAATGCTACTAAATAAATTTCAAGTGTGTTATATTTTTATGAGGTACAATTAATTCTTTTTTTAATGTTTTTTTTGAAATTTCTCATTAAGGAAAAAATATGAAATTTATTTATAATCATTACGGTTTTTATGATCATAGATATTTAGGAAATTACAAGAACATGTTTCATAACATATAGATAACCATGGGATTGAAATTGGATTTGGTGATTTTGTTATTAATGGTATATAAAGAGTAAATATCTTCATTTATAATATAAGATGGTGATTATGAGATAAAAAATATTTCTAAAACATAAATAAAATTTTGCGGTTAATAGGGTTTTTAAGGATATATTATTTTTTATTTATGGAATGATTTAGTTCAAAATTTGGGTATTGCTGTTGAATTTTAGAGATTAATGATTTACATGATCATATGATGTTTGTTTTAATTTTTAGAATCATATTACCATATAATAACAATTTTTTTATGGAAAATTTATAATGTTATTTGGAATATCTTGTTATTATTTTAAGGATTTTGTGATCTATTTTATATTTATTTTACTGATTCTGACAGGTGAAATTCATCTATAATACATATCATTTTGTGTAAGAGATGATATTGTGATGGAAAATAATTAAATGATTAAAATATACAAATAATTTGAGTATATTTTATTCATTTATTGTCTGTATATTAAAATAATCCATAAAATTTACAAAAAATGTCATACATTTTTATCCTAATATATTTATATCTAAAATATATATGTTCTTTTATCCCATTAAAGATTTATTGTTTTTATGTCCTTAACTCTACCATGATTATTCAATTTTTTAGGTTAAATTATCTATATTAATCTCCATTATTATATATTCTTTTCTCCCATGTTCATATCATCACATTACACCAATTTTATGTTATTTTGAATCCTATTATGTGTTATTCCATATAACCATCATACATTTTCTCTCTTTTTTCTAAAGGATTTTTTAGTAATTATTTTTTCTACTGGACATCACGAATGGAATTTTGGAATATCAAGACTTCTAAATTATAAAATAATGTTCATATTGAGAGTATGTTGTTTCTTTAAGTTGGTTGGACATATCACCTGATAATTTCGTTAGAAGGAAATTTCGTTCAGTAGCATATTTGACACTAAACACCAATATTAAAGGACCCATGAAATATATGACCATTATAATGTAGTAAATAAATATTCAATAATTTATAATAGTAATGTGATTCCTCAAGTATTATGTGTATTAATTTTGGATATTATATGGATTAATTTTAGGATCCAACATAGGTGCAGCATGTGATTGTGAGGCCCAGTGTTCCTAGAAAACTTGTCTGAAATATATTACATATATTATATAGAACATATTCCTATTTTTGTAAAAATATGGAATAACCTCCAAATGGGGGCTTAGATCAGATGTAATAGGGAAATGTTGAGTACATAATGTTAGGCTTACCCAATGAGAATCTTAATAGTAGTTTCTTTGGGTTCTCTATAAGAATTTAATTATGTGTGTGGAAATGAATAATGAAATTAAAATAAAATATTTTCCATTTCTGTTCATGAATTGATTGAATTTATTTAATTAGACAGTTATTGAGATATTCAAGGTAAATCTACATAACCCCAAATCATTTTCGGAGTCATTCGAGATATATATTACTTGAGAACTGTCCCAGGATAACGATGAAGAGATATTGGATTGAGACTAGATGTGAATAATATTTGATAGATATCACCAATTAATGATATGCAACTTATTTCTTCATTAATAGTCAATGATAATTTATTTAGGGTTTGTTTATTGATTTTTTATTCCATGTTCTTGATTTCAATGATGAATGTGGTTCAATAAATGAATAAATTGATCTTCAGTTTGATCATATTGCAGTATGGGATTATTTATGGGGTTATAGAGGGATACTAATATTTTTGATTTGGTTATTTATAATGTTTCACTAATGGATATTGTTCAAGATCAACACAAACATTGGTTTACATTCATTCCTCTAGTGTATATTTTTCTCCAACTATTCATCATACATCGTAGGTGATGGTTGGTAGACCCACTAATCAAAAATTCATGATCTATCGATCATTTCACACAAGATTCATGGAATTGTTTTTGATATTGTAGAGCTAGGATCAAATAGGAATTATAGAGGTGATCTAACAGAGATGATGGGATTTAGATGAAGGAGGATACCTGATTTTTCATTCTTCTCTATTCTTTGGTGAACAATTAGGAACTATGATTAGATTATTTTTCATTGAATATATGATTGACTAACCTATTATTTATTAATGGTGACAATAAGATGACATGGGATTAATCTTAAGGATAACTAACTACCACTTTGGATGAAAGAGGTGATGGAAAAATAATAAGTAGATCAAGGATTCTAGAAAATCCTATGATACGCGGCATGTATGTCAGATCTACACATTGTGTGAGGCACCATGTGGTTTTTATTGTTTAAGGAGAAAGTTAGGTATCCTAATTCATGTGGCCGTTTTTACATGGAATGTGGTAAATCCTAAGTGACATGGCGTGGAATTTGGGAGGTACATGTATATGGTGGAATTACAAGGGGTTGAGAACAACGTATACTCCCCACACAATCTCAAACTATACAATGTATATGGGCTATGGAATGTACTAAAACATGGGATGATGTACCCTAGATTGATCCATGTTCTGAAACACATATAGAGTACACAGTATTGTTACACAGTATGTACTACTACACAGATAAGACTTGATGAAATTTGGAGTTTACATGGGCATGACTTGTGGTCATGGGACATGGAACGTGACCTCTAATACACAACATATACTCTTTTATACATAACGTGAGTCTTTTGACATCCACATTTTTGACATGTTTTGATAGTGTTTTCCCCATTATCCTTTACAAGATGGTTGGTATAGAATCTTCTATTACCCCTAGGACTATGATCCCATCTGTGGGACTTCTTGGATAGAGTAATGGGAATCCCAATGAGAGGCTAGGAGTGAGATCCTCTAGTAATCATTATTCCATGGGTGGAGTTTGTGGTATCGATGTGACCAACACTATGTAGGAACAAATCCACTACAGGGAGGGTTAATCCAAATTGAGTTGTTGGTATCACCCCATGGCCCACGTAGTGATCCTCTTATCTGTATCTTATTCTCTTTATATATTCCACATGTTCGTTCACATGAAGAGACCCAATGTACAGTACCTCTCAGAAAAACATCATTAGTTTTATAAAACTCAAGAGATTGTTATCCCAGACGAGTACTCTATGAAAGTTTCATGCTCAAATCGTAGGAAAATATAGCTATGTTATTACTTACCTTTGGACTATGTGTCTTGGTTGAGTATATCTAGATATTCTTATCATATGTGTTATATAAATATACATGAAAAGAGATAATTGTATTTGCAATATAATATGTTTTTTTGTTTCGGGGTTTCCTACTAATTATTTTTATTATAACCCCTATATAGTTTTTTCCCATACAACTCATGTCTTGTGAAAATTATCAAACATTTGACAGAGTCCTAGATGGAATAGGACCATATTGATCTTAGTGAGACCAGAAAAACCATGATTTATTCATGCGTCATTATAATATAGGTCCTAGAACAAAGTTTTAATGCGTAATTGTATTTCCAAATCATTTTTGGTCTTTTATTTTGTCAATATTACTTTATTTTCCATCATATCATACTCTCAATGTGGGATTTACATATAAGCATGACTTTTTGTTTAGTTGTTTTTATATTTCAGTATTGTATAGGCATGGAGATGTGTTCATGGGTACATATACATAAATAATTTCCTTCCAACTTTGTATCATGCCTTCTTAGAGCTAGTCACCATCAATTATCATATTTGAGGTGGGCTTGGGATATTGTGGCACGGGACCCCTATGAATTGGTAGTGAAAATGTGGTATCAGTGGGGGTCGGTCCTACTATAGTATTGTGAGTGTATGAGATTTTATATAGGAAACAGTGTTAATTGTTTCATGACCAGCTTTCAGTCTAAGCACTCTAGTGTTAGTATGGTGGTCAATGTATCCATACAATATGACTTTGACCACCTAATTTTCGACAATGTATCACAAGAATGCTAGTTATTGGAAAAAATGGTACATATATAATAGTGGAATGGGTAATTGTTTCCATGTCCTTGTTGAGTCATATCTCAAAATATACTCCTTAACTATGCTACATATTGTTTGTTTTTGGATTATTCCATGGCATTTGTCAGCTAGGATTCAACATGATGATCATGAGGATGGTCCCCTTAGTGATAAGGGGTCAATACATGGACCAGTTCCTAATATGATTCCTTCAGGTGGTGCACCAACCAAACCACCCATAGTGCATCATGTGATACCCATAGTACCTGTGTATGAGGTGTGATGGGTGAGTGAGATTCATGAGTTTTAGTGATAGATCCCTTCACTACTACAAATATTACCTTTAATATTTTAAAAGTAGTCTTTTAAAAGATTTAAAAAAGCATTGTTAAGGTCGAAGATGATAAAGGGTGGGTGGTCCCATTATCAGTGAAACAATAGCACCGATAATGGCCTATTTGGTGCAATGTTTCGTAAATATAATTGCACACCGAACAAAAACATGTAATTTTACAACAATTCATTAAAATATATAATTTCAAAAAATCAATTTACATTCAATCAACATCAGGAATAAAAAAATTTCTTCCAATATTATATAAAAACACTACTATATACATTACAAAAAATTTATATATTTACATTTACAATTATGCACCAAATATTTTAAATCATTCATATTTCATATTTTCACACATGGGATCCCCCCTTAAAATTGTACATGCATGTAATCAATTACCAATAAAATCATTTACACCCATGGCAAATTTGTCCCATATATAATAAAAAATATTATGTTAGTAATATTATAATTAAACAAATTAAACATTAATATGAATGAATACAATAATAAAATGTCAATATTTATCAAAAAAGACACATTTGGAGTTATACGGGTCACACCGTGTGTCGTATTGAGACGGGGTTGATTTTTACAGGACATAATATATTGAGGGATCATTGTACTAAAATATCAAAACAATATGAATGTGTTTTTGGGTTTTAAATATGTCACTTGTTATATATCTAAAATTAATGTCAATATTAATGATTGAAAATTAAAAATTTATATTGGTCATACCATGTATAATATTGAGGTTTAGTTGATTTTAACCTATCAAAAATTACTGATTCATCATTGTTATAAGGAATCAAAACAATAGAAGTTGGTTTTATTAGTGATCAGTATTTAAATTTTGATATTTTTCAAAAAATTCATCTCAAACATGAAACATGTATGATGAGTCAAACCTATTTTATCATGCATCAGACTGACATGAGACTACTTCATACAAGTCAAAAATAACTTATTAATCATTTTTCTAGATTATCAATAAAATTGGAGTCAGTTTTCTTATTTTTCAGCGACTAGAATTTTTTGAACTAAAATGTGTATCTTCAACTAATAATGGACACATTAAGTCATACCAGTCACACCGTGCATCAAGTTGAGGTTTGGTTAATTCCAAAAATAAAAAATTACACAATTACTTTTTTCTAAGTTATCAAAACAAACATAATGTGATTTCAATGTTTTTAGTACATCAATTGTTCCTTTTACATTAATCAATGCCAATTTAAAATAAATAGACACATGTGGAGTCATAATGGTAAAAACATGAATTGTATTAAGGTTTGGTTGACCTGTGCAATACAGAAATGACTCATAGATTATTTACCTATAATCTTAAAATAATTAAAATTTGTATTCCTAGTTTTCAGTATGACACATTTTCTTTTCACTAAAATTAATTTCAAAATTAAATATGCTCTTTCAGTTATTATGTTCCCACCAGGAATTATATAGTGGTGTGGATGACTTTTAATTTTCAAAAATTTTAGTTGGATCATTACCATAAATTATTTAAATAATCCAAATGTTTTTTCTTAGTTTTTTTAATACGATTTTTATTTTTTTACAAAAAATCCATTTCAAACTAGAAACATGCATTATGAATCATATCGGTAGGATTGCATTTTGGGTTGAAGTGAGATTGAATTATACACATCACAAAATACTTATGAATAATTTTACACTATAATCAAGATAATGATATCATGTTTTCTTGGTTTTAATTGAGTTACATATATTGATCTAAATTGATAATAGACAATTTAGTCGTACTATTCACCCAATGAATCAGATTGAGGTGTGTCTTTTTCATGCATGTCACAAATGACACATGTTTCATTTTAATAAAACTCAAAATAATCCTAAATCATTTTTGAGTGTTCATTAGGTACTTGTTATATTTACATAAATTAATGTCATTTTTTAATGAAAAGAAACACAATGAGTCATACCGATCACACCGTTTGTAGTATTGAGGCGAGGATGATTTATACACACAAAAATTGCATGTTGGATACTTTTTTGAAAATATCAATACAATCTGAATGTGTTTTATTGGTTGTTCTTATGTTACTTTTTATTTTAATAAAATTTCTATCAATTTTAAATAATGACACATATAGAGTTATATCATTCACACAATTTTTAGTATTGAGGTGATGCTGATTTTTATCTATAAACAATTAATGAAAGATCGTTATACTAAGGAATTAAAACAATCTGAAATCATTTGGTTTGTTTTTCGAATGCAAGTTAATTTTTTAATAAAATTTAATTTCAAAATGGAAATGTGCATTATGAGTAATAATGGCCGCATTGTTCATCAGTATGATGTGAGACTGAATCATACATATAAAAATGAATTCTGAATAATTTTCCCTAAAAAATCAATACATTCTGAGTGTGTCTTCTTGGTTTTCATTGAGTGACATATTTTGAACTAAAATGAATATTTTAAACTGACAATGGAAAATTTTATTCAGACCAGTAACATTGTTTGTCATATTGTGGTGCGGTTGATTCCTACATGTTGAAAATGACTCATGGATCATTTTCCTAATGTATCAAAATAATCCAAATGTGTTTCTTGATTTCTATTATGTGACTTTTTTTTTACTTAAATTAATGTCATTTTAGAATTAAAAGATACACATGGAGTCATACCAGTCCCATTGTGCGCCCTATTGAGGTGTGGTTGACTCCTATAATTCAAAAATGACTCATGTATTGTTATCTGAAAATATCAAAACAATCCAAATGTTTCATCATAGTATACAGTAATAACATGTTGTTTTACTAAAATTAATTTCAATTTAATATATAAATTTTGAGTTATAATGGCCACACCATGCATTATATTGAGGTGTGGTTGATTCCCACATGTGGAAATTACGTATAGACGGTTTTCCTAATGAATCATATCAATCTAAATGTTTTCTTGTTGGTTGAAGTATGTATTTTTTTATTAATAAACTTCCTTTTCAAACATGAAATAGATATTTTGAGTCATACTAGTCTTATCGTGCACCAGTTTTATGTCATACATCTTCATGCATATAAAAATGAATTATGAATAGTAACCCAAAATTATCACAAAAATACAAGTTCATTGTTTCAGGGATTGATAATTTTTATAATAATTAGATAAAAATATAATTTAGATTATGATAATGTGGTAGAGGAAAAATAATATGATGAGGAAAAACATAGTATATTTAAAAAATCATTACCTTCTCAATGGATTCTGAGTTGCATCCTCTAAGACCTATCAAGAGTATCTTAAAACATACTACATTCCCTCAAACAAATAATTCCAACTATATAAGAAAACAATTTGTATTTATGTAATACAAAAAAGAGGGAAATTAATCAAAAATATGAAATAATTCTCTATTTTTATTGAAGTTTCATATTCATGCTAGTTTTATTCATTCTTCCATCATGTACAATACCCATTATTTTCTGAGAACGTTTTTATAATCTTGTAAATATGAGGCCTTTTGATAGACATTGCAGTACTGGAAAAATATAAATATAAAAAGTATTATTAAATATATTTAATGAAATTATAATTTACTTCTAAAATTACTCAAGAGTGAATCATGTTTGTTCAGAGATTATGATCTCTCTCATAAATTTACAAACATAATAACCACAATATTATCAATTGGTTTGGTTCTTACATTGTGGAATCATTGTGGATAATATGTAATTTGTTCTTATATGTTTTTGGATAGTGAAATATTATTATATATACCATGATACATGTCCACTTGTAGTACATTTTTGGTTTCTCATCATTAGCCTCATGCCTAATTCCAGGTTATATAAGATATTTATGAACTACTCTACAATAATAGAATCCAAATTAGAATATAATATAAATTATATATCTTGAGGATTATTTATAAATTTTGGATGTAGTGTATTAAAAAATGAAAACACCCTTAGATGTGGTAATTTTTTTGGGTATACATGCATTGAATCAATTAAATATTTGAAGTATCTAAATTAACCATAATATGAATTCAATGCTTACTAAAAACAAAAATTGGAACAAGTGATGAATGGTATGGAAACATATTTGATATAAATAAATTTTCTAGTTTTACCACTAAATAGTTAGTATTAAGAATATAATATCATCTATATTTTTTCTTTCAAATTATTTGAGAAGGATCTCTTGTATTTTATCCACGTTGTTGGAATAAATTTTGTGTTGTTCTTTAAAGGTAGGGTGATGAAAAACGAGTCCAAATTATTTTTCAAGAATAAATCCCATAAAATAATTTTTTATAGATACTCCTCCCAAAAATATGAAATTTATTTATTCATAATTTACCAACTAGATATTCTTTTCGAAAATAAAATTCTGAAAACATACCACATGAAACCATTTAAAACATATGCACATATCCAATCATATTTGTGGACTACACATGAATTCTCAATACTAACAATGTTATGAACTTACTCCCCATACATATTTAATTCAAAATCAAATACGTGAGAATAACCATTTTTAACATTGAATCTACATGAAATGTAAATGAAAGTAAATATGGATATATAACAAGAATGTTAAAGGTGATTTCGGCAGATCTTTTCAATCTGTTGATTGATCATCTAGATGTTTTCAAGAATGTCACTCGTTTCACCTAATTACCTTTGTCTGTCTATAGCAACCTTCATCTGATCAGAAATATTTCCATAAATTATTAATAATTTATCAAAAAAATATATTTAAATGAGTACCTCCTTGTCAACATGTTTTTTAAAAGATTTGATAGCCATGAAATGTATGTTCCAATAGGTTTTTTGACCTTATGATTATCTGCCAAATCATTTGAATGGTTAGCTCGGCCCTTGGCTCATGGTCTATGTTAATCGACACTCTCACATGACCAGTTTGAGATGGTATTTTGTTAGACTATATTCTTTCATATTGAAAAGTATAGCCCTCACTACAAGATGATAAGTAGGTGTTGAATGATATAAATATTACTTATAATCACCTAATAGAATATTAGTATAGAAATGGTATCATTTTTTCCTGATTCAAATTTCAAAGAAATAATTATTTTATCATTGATTACCTCATCTATGATAGATTTTTTTGAAGCTAATGGAATTCATCAAAGGTGGTGAGGGTGTCGAGGGATCTTAACATGATTGGTTTTCTTGATTTTTTTTCTCTTTTCCTCCCCAAAAATAATATTAATTATAAAATCTCTCATCCATTGGAATTATATTAAATGATACATATAAACTAATGATAATGTGTATTTTATATGCATCGTTTTTCCCTTAATAGATTCAAATGCCAAATAATTTGTCTGTGGGTATTAATATATAGAGAAACCTCCAAACTATTAATAAAATGTAAAGGTGTTCATACTCCTAATTTCTCATATTGATTGTGACAACATCACATCTAGAAACTTCTTCACCCACAAGTCATCCAATATGACTAGATTTTTGTTGATCAATTCTTTCCACATAGGATAGGTATTCAGTATAGAATTTAATAACTTCCTTAATGATATGTCACTCCTCAATACATCCATATGGAAAAATTTGACTTTCTAGAAACTCATTAAATATATAAAAATACCACTCTATGGCGAATGTCCAAATATAGTGTACTAGACTACATATTTGAATCTATATCTCCAATTGAACAAAAAAAATTAATTAATATTGGTGTGATGAGCATTTCCAATTCACATAGTATTATTAAAATATCACTTTCAATAGTATGAAATTTTTTCAAGTCTATAAATTTCCTCGATATAACATAGATGATGAAACATAGATTGGTTTATGTATGACAAATATTCTTGAAAAAAAATCAACATTATTCTATAGGAATTAGATTTTTCTTCAAAACAGGGTGTTTTTGTGATTTCACACACATTAACTTCAAATCAGACATTGAAAGGATGTTATTAATATTCGAGGAAAACCCCTATCAATCCTATACATCATTCAATAAATTGATCACCAAATATCACCCATTTTTAATATTAATTATTCTTTTATATCACTTATTAACATGTAATAACAATTAGTTATTTATTTAATTTCATATTGAACATTTGGTCGATGTTCGGTACTTGAGTCATAAATTAACTTGTATTGATGACAATTATCCATGTGTTCATAAGTGAATTATCTCCAGAATATTCTGAATTATTTACATATATTATATATCCTATATATTAGTTTTAGTAATTGTCCATAACACTTTGATATATGAAATGAAATTCACTATTCATGGTGATGGTAGGCTATACAAACGCATGAACGCAACATTCATTTCATTGTCATATTAATGGAATGAAAATTAAATACTAAATATGTATATTATAATTGAATAACAATACCTATGTTATATATGTTACATATGATAATTAAATCCATCCTTTATATTTTCTATGTATAGCACGAACAATTCATATCACATTAAGGGGGCGGTAGTCCACACATCCTCAAATGAATGTTTTACATTTATACATTATTGAACATAAAAAGGTATGTTGTAAATAAAAATTATATAATCATAGAGAAAATATAAATATAATATATATCATATATTAATATTGGCCCATCATAATGGCCACCATGATAGCTGGTATGAGAAAATATAGCATTCATCGTTCCGTGAGGTAGTAGTTCATCTTACACAGAAACAATATGTTCAATATCAACTTTATACAAGTATATATATTTTTAAGTTAAACTCTAAGAATAAAAACATACATATATATTTAGTAGAAAATGTTTTTTAAAAAAATTGAATAAAGAGAGGTTAGGGAGTTGGAGATAGAAAAAAATGAATGTTTCTTAAGAGAAAAGTTACCTCCAAATTAGGTAACTCCTTCGGATTTGAGAAAAAAGGCTTCCTTTAGTTTCTCTCATAAAATGGTAAAGAATATAATAAGAAATTAGGGTTCTTGGAAGATTATTTAGGTATAATTTGGAATATACATGGGGCCTAAGAGGTTTGAGTAAATGGGTAGAGGTGGAGGCCTTTTATAAGTGAGAGGATGGGAACTTTAGAAAAGTCGTGAAATATTATTTTATTACAAATTGATTTTATAATAATAACGGGTGAAATGTAAAACTATATAGGATAACATGATTATCAGTTTAAATTCACTCAACCAATTGTTTTTAGAAAATTTTATGCCACACATTTAGCATCATATTTTGTCTTTAACCTTTAGTTAAATAAATTTACTCTTACCATATATTCTTGTATTTTTAAACTATATGTTTAATATGGTTTCTATAAAATTCCATGACAACCAAATGTTGTTAATTGCTGATATTTTTAACATTATCAATTTCATTTTTCTGAATATAATATTTTTATTACTATTATATCATTTAATAAAATATTATTTGTTTTAAAAACTCATTTTGGTCAATTTTGACACTATTTAATAATTGATATTTGATAAATTAATTATAACTATATTAATTAAAAAAATACATTAAATTAATGATACATTATCATAATCATACAAAAAAAGTCATGGATGACATCAAAATGAACAAATGGAATTTATTTTAATATTTTTAATAACATTTATTGGAATCATTCAATAATAATGTAATCAGTTCATAATCACAGTGTCAGTAGTTCTTCCTTTAATATCATAAAAATATATACTAAATAAAATGATGTTACAAATAACTTCATATTTCTTGTGAATATTTATAGTTATATAGATCGATTAATTTAACATATATTGTAATTGTTTTAATAAAAATATGTAGGATTATGTTATATTTCTCATTACATTAAATTAATTATTATAACATGTCGTTATCACACCCAAGTGGCTCCACAGGGTCCTGAAATTAACCCATGGAAGATCTTGGTCATACATATCTCTTCCAAAATGATTAGGATATCTATTATGGTAGTTTTATATTATTAAAATATTATTTTTTAACCCTTATTTAACTAATTTGTCGTTTAACTATGGTAAAAAGTTTAATGAAGTTTTGATTCATAACGTACAAAAATAAAATATATTTATCTACACAATTGGACATTTTAATTTCAAATATGAATCAATATTCCCAAAATCAAAACACATAATTGGAATAAATTAATTTATAATTAATTCATGTTGTCAAAACTAGAAATCAGGTTTTTAAGAAGTTAAAACTATCTAGAGATTGACATGTATTTTTTTGTATAATTTAAGCATGAAATTATTTCCAATGAAAAAAATTGAATTAAATGATGAAACACTAATCCAATTACACTTCAAATATAAATAAATTTACAATATAAATATATAAATAAATTATATGAAAATGATGTTTTGAATTAAAATGCACTATTTTATCACAATTCATTGAAATATGAATTTTATTAGAAAAATACAGAAATTTCAACGAAATTAAATTTAGATATACTAATTCTAATGTATAAGTTCATTTTGAAAAATCCAAAATATAAGAGTGATCATATCTAGATTTAAATTGGGTTCACCATCAAAAGGTGGAAAATTGTCTTTTAAAAATATTATAGTATTTTTTGCCTTAAATTTGGATTCATTCTCATTTTAAACCTATAATATTTATTAGATAAATGTAAAATTATTTAAAAACATTTTAATCATGTTTTAGTTAGTTCTGTCAATTCCTACCAATACAATGGCTATACATTAACTACCATTTAAAATAATAATATGATTCTTCTATTATTTTTTGGTATATCAATGTGTTGTGTGCAACGTAAAATTTTGGATAAACTCATTATTATGTGCCTGGTACGCTATCAAACATAGTGTCCCATTTTAAAATAAAATTAATATTAAATAAAAAAATTTAATATAATAATTATATTGTTTTATAACATTCATGGATTTTACAGTGTCCCCTAAGACAACTGCTTTATGGAATCATTTTGCTGAAATCATAGGCTAATATACAACTGTTGGGACCTACCTCTAGACAGTGTTTCATGGTTCAGTATATCTAGATATTATTGTCATATGTGTTGTGAAAATATACCTACATAAATTTGACTGTATTACCTTTCTTGTAAGCTTTGTGATTATTGAGTGTCATACTGAGTATTGTGATACTGACCCCTACATGAGATTTTCACAAACATTTATTGTATTGTGAAGATGATCAATGATTTGAAAAATTCATAGGTGTAACAGAACCAAACAATGCTTTGGGAGAATGTATAAAACAATTATTATTCTTGTAGCTTTCTGACATAGTGTCAGTGCTTACATTTATGTTGGACCTGTGTTTGAGACTCTTTTTAGTAGGCTTCTATTTGGCCCTATTTACTTAATTTTACTTGACATTGTACTCTCGTTATGATATATATATATGTATTAATTCATGGTAATTCATTATTTTTACATTTAATCATTTTATAGGCTTGGAGAAGTGTGCATCTATACATAAACATAGTCTAAGACATCACATGTTAGTGATATTCCTTCTTAGTGCTAGTCGGCAACCCCTATCCTATTGGAGGTGGGCTTGGAAAGGTTGTTCTAGGTCCCCTCTAGGATTTCTATTAACAATTTACTATCTTATCATTTATATATACAATTATACTACTCAATATATTGTTAACGTAAAATTCACTATAAATAATAAATCGATTTTTTAAAATTTACATTACTCTGCAATAATAAGTTTTCCTATAAAATTAATTTTATTCATTTTTATCAGAAAATAGTATAATATAATTGTATATAATTTATATATTTAATTTTATAAAATAATAAATTTTTTCTGTATCAGTATATAAAAATTAATAAAAGTTGAAATACTGATATTCTCTTAAAAACATTGATTTAATGTGGATACTAGAATATAAATATTAATGGAAAAATTCATTTGCATTCATTAATTTATTTAATTTTAATGAATTATTATATTTTTAAAATTATTTCCAGTAAAATATGAATTACATTATATGTTAACTCTAATTAATTTCATTTGATTCAAATTTATATTATATTTTAGTATGTGTTATGTTATTTGTTTAAAATAGAAATTTTCAAAATACTTTTTGAAAGTGTATAAGGATCCTCCATTTTAAACAAATTTTAAAATTAATTATGGGGAATTAATTAATTGATATTTATACATAATATATCATTATATATATATATATATATATTATTTTAAATAGTTTTTATTACTAGTTTTAGAGTTAATTTAAAATAATCACATTCATTAGAAATACAGTCCATGAAATCCCACTTTTTTATCACGTTTGTTGGATTATTCTTATATAAAATTATACCACATATAAAAATTAAAATAATCAAACTGTATTCCATATTTTTAAATTTAAAAATTCAGATTACTTAATTAATTAAGGACATTTTATCCATAATGAATATAGATATTTTAAAATATCATTTAATGTGGTCAACGTGAAAACATTTTTCTCAGGGGTTTAACAAAAATGATATGAATTATAATACCAAAAAAATTAATAAATTATACTTTATGGTAATATATATATATATATATATTAATGTTTAAATCATGGTAATGGACAATATTGGAAGCTTTTAAATCGCTAAAAAACTAAGAATCACATTTCTTTTTCAAAAATCATTTGTTTGCTACTTAACTCACATTTATAATTTCACTGATCTCCTCTACTATACACATATTCATAGCAATTAATACATAACAATTCATGGAAAATTACCTTCCATAATTCCCTTGACCTAACCTATAATAATTTTTCATAATATAATCTATCCATGTAAGGATTCGGGTGCTATCCAAATGAGGCTGTCTGACGTAGAGGTATCATGCTTAAGCAAAGTTTTTATTTTATTTATTTTCCACCTATTTCAAATCATCATTAATTATGATTATATAATAAAAAATATAAAAAATATAATTATATTTTTTATGTTAATCTCATTACCTAAATCTATATACTCTACCATAAAATGGGGAACTAAACCGCCATTCATGTGAATAGTTGTCTACTGACTGAAAAACCGGTGTAATTCTTATTCTATCATTTCCTATGATGGTTTTTTATAATTTTTTATTTTTATTATATATATAAATATATTAAATTTCAGAATAATTAAAATTATAAAATTATGATATCACATATGGTCTTTTTTACATTTAATTCTATGGGGAATAACATAATATAAGTCGAGAATATAGAAAGCTGCCTTTTCCTATAGAGATCTAACTCAATATTCAGAATCTATTTTCATGGAAGGTAAAAAAGAGAAAATAAATGAATTTAGGAAATATTTTCGAAATAATTATAATGATAAATAATATTTATCCTTCTTAGATTAATATATATCAATTTATTTCATATCATTCCACTCGAATTAAAATGAAAATGATTATCATGAATGTGTGTGAGCCACTACCTCCAGGAAACGATATAATAATTTTTTTATTACCATATCACATGGATTATATATATGATTATAATTATATAATTAATATGGAATTTATGATATTATTTTAATTTCATAAATATATAATAATACATACATTCTATCCAAATTAGTCATTGAAAAATAGGGATGTTACTGATTCATAAGTATAGTGTATTATCTCTCTGATTATAACATTTTTTATTTTTCATAACCATATATCAAGATTAGTTTTAAACATATAAATTATATATAATAATGATAATAAAATCATGATTTATTTTCTTAATTTTATGAAACAATTCCCAATTTGATTATGGTCACACACTGAAACTATTTAAAATTTTGAATAAAATTCCCCAAAAAAACATGACAATGACATAACAAATTATGTATTTATATATGGTGATATAAATAAAAATAATAGTTTAATTATATGTTATTAAAATTTTAAATTGATAATTCATTATCAAATACTTTATATAAACATATTATACATTAGATAAAAGGCATACATTGAATGACTAGACTTGAGGTATAAGACATCGTCATAATATTCTATCATTGAGGGATATTTTAATATTGTTTTCGTAATTTATTTTATATGGTCTATATAATTACTATTTTATTTTTAATATAATTAATAATTCCTATATCATGTTATTTAATGGTTAAATATAAATTATATAAACAATGTGATTTTTTTATGAAAGATAACTTGTTGTCAATAATTTCATTACTCGCTTTTATTTCAATGGGTCATATTACTTCATTATTGTATTTGATATTTAATTAGTATGTGTGTAATGTATTATTATCATCTTAGTTTATACATAAACTTTATTTATATTGTTTCAAAATTTATATATATAATTGATTAATTTTTTAGTTCTCACTTCAATGTTTTGATCATTGTAAGGGTTAATCATCAAAAAATTTCATATTTGAGATATATGTTATGTTATACACCTATTTCATTCCTCAATGTATCTATGGATTATTTTATACGATACAAAATGAACATAATTATGTTCATTTTATTTAAATTTTATTTTTCTGATATTTATTTCATAGGAGAAATGAATCATTAGTTTCCAAAGATGAATGTGGTTTTCATTCATTCTCATTTTTGTTTGGATTTTTTGTTCTATAATATCCAATGAAGGAATATATTTAACCATTTTATTATAATCAAATATTATTTTCTTATCCCCGTGTAATTCATTATATATTCAATTTATAGTAAAATTTTTATCCCTTTTGTACTTAAAATTACTGAGAAAATGTTTTTATTAATATAAGACATTATATCTCTATTTCTATGAATATGCATTTTCGTTAAAATAATTTTTTTCTAAAAAATATTTTTTATAATTGTTTAGTATGATGTATTGATTCTATTTTTACCCTTAATTGGATTTTTAGAAAGGATATTAAATGTAATCATCCATTTATTTAATGAACAAGCAAATTTTTTAATTTTCCTAAAAAATGGGAAATAAATCTTTCTATTTAATGTATTTTAAATGAACTAATAATTTATATATTCATGACCACTGAATGGTTTAATTAATTACTAATATTATTCATGTTTATTTAATATGAAAATTATTCCCAAAATATTTTTTGAATTTTATGATTTTAATAATTATTTTTAAAGTGAATGGTTTATTTCATTTATAGAGACCCAAGATAAAAATTCATGGATATTAAAACATTTTATATGAATATTCATAATATTATTAGGACACATTCATGAGGACTGTAATAGTTTAGTGTCTTTGGAAACATGGAACACATTCTTCTATTTTGGTGAATGATATTTAACATGTTCCTTAATGATCTTCCGCTTTAGTAATCCTATATAAATTATTTATTCATATCCTTGGGAAATGAATCATATAGATGTGCAGAGGTAAAATTCTAATTAAGGGTAATATAATGAAATAAATAAGAATAACATGAATGTATGGGTATGAGAATATTATAATAAAATTGTAATATCCTAACCATCCTAAAAAGTTAATAACATTGATACATGGGAAAAATATTGTAAATCCATAAGATATGAATCATAAGGGAATAATGGACAAGAACCACAAAAGCCAAACATAGGAATAAGATATCGAACTATTGAAGACACATATACATGTAATATCATTCCCTATAAGTCATGATGCATTTCCAAAACATACCATGGTTATTCATTGAAACTAATCCCACAAGAGGAGACACACCAAATCCCATATCATAGTTCTTTTCTTATAAGGGACCATGTTCCCTTTTTTCACATTATGGATTGTGATTCCACATCTTCCCAAACAAGTTTAGGTTTCATCATATTCCCAGAGTGGATCTTATTTCCTCGTCATCCGATAGAGGATCTGTTTTTTCCATCATCCCATACTGGATTAGGTATCCACATCTTTCATAGAAGATTAATCCCATTGACTTGAATCACATCATTATATCAAGAGATATTAATATTTACCACTACAATGGATGGATATATAGGTCCCAACCATTTCATTCTGATTTTATACACACAAGTTTCACAATATCAAAACTAAATCATATCATAACCCATGAATGTAAATAGGTATCATAAACATGTTATCATTAAATAACCTGTGGAAAAGAGGTAGGTTTTATAATAATTTCATCAAAGCATAAATTTTGAAAATAAACATATTTCATAATACTAAAACCCATAATAAGTAAATCTATATTATAGACATATAACCCATGAAAGAGAAAATGGATAGATAAGAACTATCCAATAAAAAGAATTAACCATTTAGAGAATGAATATTAATGAAACCATTGGATAATTTCCAAAAAAAAATGTGTAACTCCAATGAATGTCAATGTATACATAAAAAATGTAGAAATATCCATTAAAACATTTCTTTAGGTAATTAGTTGTTTTATTTTAAATGTTTTTTGTAAATAAAAATCATTTTTGAAAAAAACAAATCTAGAAAAAATATAAAATAATCATGAAATTTTTTTTGAAATGAAATTTCCATCAAGAAATATAAAATAAGAATAAAAGAATTATTAAATAATTTTAACATAAAAACATATTTAATAATCATGTAAATATTTTTATACCCTTTTACCTTGAAATTTTATAAATGATTCTTGAAAAAATTTTCCTTGAAAACTTATAAAATAAGTAGTAAAAAATTATAAAAAAATGATTTTCAAATACTATGAAGACATATATAGATATATTAAAAACATTTTGAAAACCATTTCTTTAGAAATATCCGGAGAAGCTATAATCAATTATTGAAAGTGGTTTTGAAATGAATTTATTTGAAATTTCTTTGATATCGTAAAATGAAATCATAAAAATACCTTTGAAAACCATTTCTTTGAAAATATTTTGAAAACATATGGTGAATTATTGAATTTATTTTGAAAAAAAAATTTCATTGAAAATTGAGTGAAAAATTTTAATGAAATATTGATTTTTTTATTATAAAATATTGTTTTGAAAGACCATATATTTACACCCATATAGAGAGGTAAAGTCATACATCCATAAAAAATAATAATAATCATAAAGAGTAGAAAAATGGTACAAATACATGAATAAATAATGAATCAATTGAGGAAATGAATCATTATAAGATTTATCGAGAGATTCATCTTGCAATATCATAAGTGGAACCATAATCATTATCAATCTCTATAAATGATGATATTATTTAAATAAAATTTTACCACTTTATATCATTTAATTATGCTCCCCATATAAGAAAATGAAATTATATAAAGCATAAATATCATAAAATGAAGTTATTTTATCATATAACATTTAAAATGGTGGTATATACACTTCTTAAAAGAATATAGATTCATAAAAGAAACAAGTGATTCAAAGAAGGAAAATTGAGAAAAAACTACTTTTATGAGTTGGTAACTTTTGAAAAATAAATCCATGAAATAATGTTAGTAAAATAGATATGGAAATACCCATAATATTAAGTATAAAAATCACATAATTCATACATGGTATGTATACACACCTCGTATAATAAATAAGAGGTGAACATGGCATGTGCCTAAAATCCAATAATAGTGAGATGAGAAAATTGTAAATGATTGACTGACATTAGAATCATCATCCCCAAGAAAAAATGGAATCAATTATATCTTTTAATATAATTAAACAAAATATATTAAATATATAACATGTAACTCAGTATTATGCTCACCACACAAAATAAGTCAGTGGTGATTGTGGAATATATCTCCCAAAAATAAAAAGTGAGATGAAATTATCATACCATAAATTATTACTCTATTTTTACTTGTTAAAAACTCTTTTATAATAAATATATTTTTGTTATAAATCTAGAAAAAACCAAATTTCTATATCTATTCAATATTTTTTTTATATTACCCTATTATTAACACTACCATATTAAGGCCATGTTTTAGGGTTATATATGCTTTCTTATTTTCTTGTGTAGTAATTTTTTATATTCATTGTAATTATATTTATATCAATATTTAAAGAATATATATTTTCACAACCTGTCCCCCAGGGCCCTTACGATGAATACCCAAAGTCCACCTCCTGAAGGCTTGGGGTTGATGACTAGCAGCGAAGGCGTCAACCTGTAAGTGGGAGGTATTTTCCTAAGTACCTTTATGCACACACATGCCCAAACATGTCCCAAAAAGATAAAGGGGAAGTCATGTATACTAAAACAATTGTTATCCCCAAGTACATCTGAAAACTTGTGGTCCCGATGAAAAACATAAAAAATAATTGTAAATAGAAAAGTAAAAAATTGGGATTCCAGATAGCCCTCCACATAAAACCCCACCAGATGGTATGAGTAGTGTAGCATCTAGAATCTGAAGTAGTAAATTGTGTCCACTTGATCCTATTGGGACCCACCTTATCCTAAAACCCCAAGTCCTCTATTGAAGCGTTCATCACCTGCCCCAGACACAACACGTACGGTCAAATCCTGTGTATGGGTGAGTAATAAGCTACTTAGTAGGGGACCCCAAAACACTATGTAAAGACTAAAATCCAATACATAATGTAAATTATAAGCACAAAGAAAAATCATGAATCTGAATACAACTCACTCTAGGTATATTATAGGGTATTGATAGAAGAATCATATGTCCCATTATCGAACACCTCAGTTTCTGGAGAACTCCACCACTATGAGTACTGTGGGCATGTCAGGTCACAAGGAAGCTGCATCCCTCTATCCATGGACTATTTTGGTACTCATCCTTGATGTGTACCATGGGTATTCTCTGTCATAGTGTCTCTCTATTAATGTAGGCCTACAAAGTGACACATAGTTGATTCCCACATTAGACAACTAAGTAACTCCTCCCTATCATATATATTAGGTCTTCCGAGTCACACATTTGCAATCCCTAGGAGGGAATGCAATGTCACATAATCGGGATTCTCCTTGGGCCATAGTTCAGTCACACTGAGTATCTTGTCAGAATTCTTTAGATATCATCCACCCACAAGGTTCTATACATAGTTTGCTTGGGAGAACCGATCCTCAAGCCATTCGTCACATCTCAACATCCATGAAGGACTCCTAAAGGAGTTCCAAATGATCCTCCTCGTCAAGAGGGTCTCAATGTTGTGAATAGATCATCAATTGGATGACGAGTTTTCAAGTTATTATTGTTTCTGTAAATAGGGGTTTGTTGCATCTGGTCCTCGTCAGACCAACTAAACCAACCCGACCCGGGGGGTCTCACCTATCCCATTTTAATTTGACTAAAAGCACCTGACCTAGTGTAGGTATGGGATAGTCTGTTCTGGCCTAGACAATTTGCATGGCCCAAGGGGTCACATTGGACCAACCCATTTTTGCGGAGGGTCCAGCCCACAAGTTCTCCCGGTAACCCAGCCCTGTAATTCCAACCATGAAGGGTGTGGTTCTGTCCCACTGGGTGCGTGTCTGGACCACCTACATGAGTTCGACCAACTAGATCAGGTCCATCACACTGGTTTGGGTCTGTCCCACTGAGCGTGGGTCTGTCCCGGCCTAGTGAGCACATGTCCATCCAGTCTCGCTAGCTGGGGCGCATTATGCATACCAAAGGCACATCATTCCATCGGAATCCAAGTCCGTTGGGGGAGAACAGGTGGTGCGCCTAGCCATGATGTGGTTGAATGACATGTTAATCTTCTCTATTTCCCCACAGATGTGAGACTTCCCTCATCCCATATTCGAGTGACCATGACTCACTAGATCGCCCGAGCAGCCCGCACACGGGCTGCCGCCTCCACGAGGCACAGGGCTTATGCTGCCTCTTCCATGGTTGATGGTCCACGTCCACCTCTACCATGGCGTGAGAAGTTGAACCACCTCCTCCAGAAAAGCTGGTGAGGTCTGGATGCCTCATTCAGCCCATGGTTCCTGAGGTCGAACAACCTCCACCACGTGGTCGGCAAGGGTCAGTCACCATATCCTGTCATTAGCGACACCTTTATCAGGCCACTAGATCTTCTTTATTTGTCTGATCTATTATCATTCAATGCCTTCTAGCCTCTTGGGATGCCATCATTACTACCTTGGTGTTGGATTCCTCTTGCCACTAGTAGAGGATATATCCATAACAAATGCATGTGAGGAATGACAGAGGCCATGTTCGTGTCATCCTGTGCCCTCCAAGTTATTGGTATAAAACATGTGGAGTCTTGGGGAATGTAGTTCAATGAAAAAAGTTATAGTTCAAACCTAGATATAAAAAATCCCAAAACCCATTCTCACATTAGAATGCATAATTCACTTATCAACCTGTTCATGGGTCAATCTGCGTTCATCGTTGAATTTATAAATGGTGAAAAAATACAAAAAGGCAACCCCTACATTGATTGAGGATATGTCACTAACGAGGGATGTATCTCTAAGTCGTCATTGATATCCGATCTTTTAGCAATGTTCAACATTCGTCAATGGAATTTTTTATCATTAATCGATGACATTCTTCATTATTCATTGGGGAGGAAATTCATTAGTGGGTCATTAGATAATCCTAACTGTTTTGTCATTATTCCTCTAATTCATCAAACTATCAAATTGAAAACACATAACAACTTTTTTGTTACACTATGATATCCCGTCTTTGTATTGTTTCATTTATGAAATATTGTCGTTGTTACTCGTCATTAATGATTCGTTATGCTATGTGTTAATGAGCCATTAATGAGGTCTAATAATGTTCCTCATCTTTACACCGTAACATCTTCGAGTCACCTCTCTTCGATTAGTAAGGAAATAAAATAAAATTTTCAGTTATTTTATTATTATTTTCAAAACACCCAAAAATTAACTTTTTTGTTCGTCCCTTGCTAGCCAAAGTTAAGCCATTTATATGAGAATCCCCACATTTTGAGTTCAATGTTACCCAAAAAATTCTGATCCAAGCACCACTTTAAAAGATAGAAAAACATGGTTTATTGTTTACAGAACACACCATAAAAAAGATCAAAATTATGTTTCGGGCTCACTGGGCCTCAGAATCACCTGACATTAGAGCGTGTATTATCAAAATAATTCCATATAATTTTAAGAAATACATATAAATTCCAAGACATTACAGTATCCCCAATATAGGGCATTATGTCCATGAGAACCATTACAATGTGTAATCATACAGATCGGGGTACTAAGCTTGAATCTGAGCCTCCTACACCCATATGATCTCCCTGAGATTCTTATGCTGCCACCGAATGTGCACTAGAAGAATCGACCACCAATGTAAGACATGATCTTATTTATCCTTTATCTCCACATGGAACTCCACAATCATTTCCCCATCATCAATTTCCAGCTTGACCAGTCGAAGACGTGCGATGGATCATGCACTTATCTTCTCCACTGTAACCCATGGAAAACACTGTGCACTTGGATAATCAGTGGGGGAAGATCCGGGTGGTACACCACCTAGACAACTCTTCTTCGGATCTGAAAATACCTTATGACACTTGGAGATATCTTACATCCCCATCCGAATATCTACAATCCATGTCTGGGTGAGACCCAAAAGAACACATTGTATCCCTCTTCAGAATCAATGGGTATCCATCTCCTATCATCATAAGACATATTGCTGCTCTGTACAGTCCTCATCCTCTCTGAGATGATCTGAACCATATGAGTGGTAGCCTGTACAGACTCTAGACCCATGAGGGTAGACCCCCTGGGTATGTTCGTCTTAGAGGTGATCTTAAGGGTTTCCTGTACACGGCCTAAAATGGTTCTATGTAAATGGTGGAGTGATAGTTATTGTTGAATGAAAGCTATACTAGTGGAAGTTGGTCCTCAAAACTATGAACAAAATCTAGGATGCAAAAATGAAGTATTTTCCTTATGTCCAGTATGGTCTGCTCTATCTGACCATCCATCTAGTGATGACATGATACACTCTTGTGCAACTGAGTCTCCAAAATCCCCTATAATCCCTTCCATAATAGGGATGTAAAGCATGCGTCACGGTCTATGAATATCGTCTAAGGAACCCTGTGAAGAATCACTATCCCATGGATGTAGAGGTATCTCAATCCCTATTCCTACCTCTATTCCTGGATGGATAAGAAGTGAGCCGACAAGGTAAGTCGGTCAATGATCACCCAGATAGAATCATAGCCTCTGTATTTACACGATAACCCTTCATGGATTCCATTGAGAAACCATCCCATTTCCACTCTGGTACATCATGTGGCTAGGTCAAGAATGCTGGAACCTGATGCTCGACATTCACATTTTAAAAAGAGTGACATTGTGAGATGAGCTCTGCCACTACATTCATTAATTCTAGCCACCATTAGTGATGTAAATGGTCCCGAAACATCCTTTCCACTCTAGGATGTACCGCCAAAGGGGGTGAATGAATCTCCATCAACACCTCCTCCCATAAATCCATTGGTACTATAGTTCACCCTCTGAAAAGGATGAGATGTTCTCCACCTATCAATAATCAATCAGGAACATGCCTTGAGGATAAATGATCACATCATGTCTTGTAGTCAACATCCACCAGTTGTGCCTCCCTAAATCGTTGTAATAGTGGGTGAGTAATTTTCATCGATTGAAGGTAAGCTTCTCAATCACAATCCATTAATGATATCTTCATAATGGTTAGCTTCTCTATCACCTCACTCAGCAGCTATAAACCAGACCTCCTAGAAATCGTGTCTACTACCACATTCCCCTTCCCAAGAGTATATACTATCTCAAATTCATAGTCCAAGAGAAACTCTAGATATCGCCACTATCATAGGATTTGGTCCTTCTGGGAGAAAATATACCTGAAACATTTATGGTCAATGTAAACAAAAAATGTTTCGCCCATCATGTAGTGACACCTCATCTTCAAGTAAAGAACGAATCTTGCTAACATCATGTCATAGGTCGTGTAGTTCATCTCATTTTTTCTCAACTTTCATGGCAAAAATGTGATCACCACTCTCTCCTTCATTAGGTCACAACCTAGACCAGTCTCTGATGCATCACATAAATCAAAGTACTCAACATCCTCCTCTTGTTGTCTCAATATGGGAGCACTAGTCAGTCATTGCCTCAACACCTAGAAACTCTGGTGTCATTTATGCATCCACACAATGGGTTTTCTCTTCTCTGTCAAAAATTATAAGTGTGCGGAAACTATAGAAAAGCTGGGCATAATCCTCTGATTTTAACTATCAAGCCCCAAGATGATCCTCACCTCAGTCATGATCTGAGGTGGCTCCCAAGGGAGCAGTGCCTCTATCTTCTCCGGATCAACATCATCCCAAATCAAGAACTATAATATGAATAGCATACCATAAATATGGTTCTCTTCGAGTGTATCCAATACTATCTGCATGTGTGTAGCATTATCCTCCTCTAATGCGAAATACACTAAGAAGACAATAATGAATACCATAAATGATAGGTCATGTTCAGGATTTTTAAATCATATTAATGACTCCCATGAACACTACTGGAGAATTGGTCATGCTTAAAGGAATTACCATGAACTCATAGTGGTCATATCAGCACCCGAAGGCTGTCTTTGGTACGTCCGCATCCCATAACTGAAGCTGGTGGTAGCCTAATCTGAGGTTTATCTTGGAGAGCCACCTTACTCCCTTCAGTTGGTCTAAGAGGTCATCAATTCTCCTCATATAATACTTTTTCTTCAAGGTCTCCTGGTTTAGGCACCGGAAGTCCACACACAACATCAAACTACAGACTTCCTACTTGGAAAAAATCAATGGGGCTATTCATGGTGAAATGGTGTTCCTTAAAAACCATTTCTTCTTCAAGTCCTCTAGATATTACCTGAGCTCACAAAGCACTATGAGAGCAATCCAATATGCTGGTGTAGATATTGGTGTCATCCTGGTGTATAGGTCGATGAAAAAGTTTACCTATCTCCATGGATGTAGTCCCAAATCATCCCCCTGGAAAAACATCCTAGTAGTCGTCCACAACAATAGAAAATATTGGACTCCTCTCATCCACTACACCAAGGGTGGGACTAGCCAATTGGTTAGTGATCAAATACACCATCCTCTGGGAAGTTCATCTTGTGTTGCAAGGGTTTCCGTCTCACTAGTGAAGTAAATTCTTGTTCTGTCTCCATAAACACAAAAAATTATATGTCTAAAATAGTCGATCAGAGCATGAACTATAGATAACTAGTCCCTAACGAAGATGACATCATATGTCCTTAATGCTGCAACTATGAAATACAAGCCAAAGCTCTCGCCTCCAAGAGTATTCTCATAATATAGATATCGATGTGTAATCGTCGAATCCCCTCCAATATGATTCTATATCTATAAGGATCAAGACAACAACTCCACCAGATTCTCCAAGCTCTGAAAAAGAGTTGTGGAAAGGAAAGAGTGGCAAACACATTTGTCTATAAAAACTGCATCTAGGGTGGAAAAGACATAGAATATACCTCAGATCATCTTTGTAGCATCGTGTTCATAAGCCTCCACTTCATAAGGCTGAGATCACCCCTTTATGATTACTCCCAAGGGATGTGGTGGACCACATATGGATGGTGGCTTTAGTACCTCAAACTGTATCCCACCGCATACTACTTGTCATGTTTCCCTTCCATGTTTGTCTCCATGCAAACCTCATCTATCAAAACTAAAACTATGTCTCGGAGGTCCCTCGACTGTCTATTGTCAATATTCATGTCCTATCAGGCTATCACGTGCCATGTGTCCCAGCCCTCCACAGACACACACAAAATCATACCCCTGGTAGAATTCCTCTAGTTATGGAGCCCCACACTTCCAACCATGAGTCTGGGGGGTAGCCTTTGAATCACCTAGCACTCATGGGCCCTTTTGTCAGATGTATGCTACATGCTGAATAATTCACCTCTTACGGTATTCTAGTAGCTCTTGTGGTCGGTGAATTCTCTTCCATGAAGCTCTCATCAAGAGGGGATAACTCCAACAATCCAACATGTGCCAGAATGCTGAAAGACACCATCGATGCCATGATCTGCCGCCTGAGTCCATGCTCTAAGGCTCATTCCCTGAATAAAGTGTCTCAAAAAATGAATATTGAGTAGTGTAAAATCACCATGAACCTTTATATGACATAAAACACCATCATGTAGCCCTGCTAAAGGTAAAGAAGCTCATGAATGGACATAGATCATTTGGTCATGGCCGAAAACTTCACCTGGGAATGTCTCTAGAAGTCCAGCCAAGTGAGGGCCGCCTCATAATGTGTCTAGATGGTCAAACTCTACCATCTCCCTGTCATGCCCTGAAAAATTCTCATAGCTAAGATTGACATCTAGTCATGTGGTGTCCTCACTAAGTGGAAGACTCACATCACTGCCTCCAACCAGTCCTCAAAAACTTATTGATTTGTCTCTCCCTAGAAAATGGGAGGTCTCTATCTTTGAAACTCATACAAGATGGTGATCCTATGTGTATCCTCTACTGGTACTACCGGTAGTATGCACTGATCAACGGGTAGGGGGAACATCAGTGCACCACCTGACAGTGTCATCTATAAGACAAGTCCCTGATGTGACACCTCATCGCTAGGCATGCTATCCACATGATCAGGTATAGAGATCCTTACTGGTCTTCTATGTGGAGGAGTCCTAAGATAGATCACGATGTACCACAATTAGATGGATATACATGGTGAGCTGACTCTTATCCAAAATTAACACAAGTAAAAAATTATTTAAATAGTTTTTTATGTTTAAAGCTAAAAAACAAAATTCAATGTCTTAGTGTATTGATATGTTAGCTGGCGTACCATCACTGAACACCCAAAATCTATAATTCAGACTCGAAACAAATTACACTATTTCACCAAAAATTAAACAAAAAACATAGGTCTCTAAGGTAGAACTGACCACCTATTATACCACCTTGCCACGACCTGTCCCCAGGGGCCCGTGTTGTGACTGCCCCATGCCCACATCTTGAACGCAGGGGCTGGAGACTGGCGCCGATGTCATCAACCTACATGTGGGAGTAATTTGATTGAGTACCTGTATGCACACAAACACCCAACCACATCCCAAAAACTGAATTTGGAAAACAAGTATAAATAAAATAGTGTTGAGTACAAGTACAACCGAAAACAAGTGGGAATGTATGCAAATCCAAAAAAAATACCTGGAAACATAAAAGAAAAAAAGGGACTCTGGATATCCATCCATATAAAACACCATCGGGTTATAAGATTAGTGTAGCTACTAGATGTCGATGTAGTAATTCATGTTTTCCTAATCCTACTAGGCCCCGCCTGGTCCTAGGACACCAAGTTCTCCATCAAAGTGTCGATCTTCTGCACTAGACACAACATCTTCGGGAGAATCCTATGCAGGGGTGAGTAACAAAATAATATGTAGGGTACCCTGAAACAAAATGGAAACAAATAAAATAGATCCTCAAATAAATGCATGACCCATAGGCATAATGTGCAATCACGAAGCACAAGACATCTGACTACATGTATATTCTAGTATAGTGATAGAAGAATATTTAGTCACATCATTGAGCACCTTTGATACTGGGGAACTCTAACACTTTGAATATAATGTACCTTCTAGGTCACACATAAGCTGCTACCCAATAACCTTGTACTATTGTGGAACTCATCCATGGTGAATACTATGGGAATGCGAGAAACACAGTCTATCTCTCATTGTGGGCCTGAAAAATCACACATAGGGGCTTCCAACCTTGTCCAACTGAAGAAATCCACCCATCATATATCGTGGGTCAGTTGAGTCACATAGTCTCTCTCCAATAGTGTTCTTCAAACAACACATAGATTTGCTTTCCACATGGCCATAGGCGTGTCACACACAGTCTCATGTTTTCATTTTTTATGTCTTAGCTAACCGTAGGGTTTGGTACATAGTGCGCCTAGGGGAACCACTACTCATGCAATTATTTGCATCTCAAAATCTGTGAATGACTTTCCAAGGAATTCCAAAAGATCTGCCTCATCATATGTGTCTCATCATTGTAAACATCTCATCAGTCAAATGCATGGTTTTCATGTTATTAGTGTTTTTGGAAACTGGGGTCGATTTCCTTTGGGTCCGTTCTAACCTGGTTAGACCGACCCAACCAACCAAGCTCGGGGGCCCCACATACACTGCTTTAATTTGACTAAACTGACCTAACCTTGTTCAAGTCTAGGTCAGTTTGTTCTGGCATGGCCAATAAGCCAGGCCCAATGGGACTCACTGGACCTGGCCAAGTTTGGTCACGGGTCTAGCCAACCAGGTCGCCCTATGATAGGGTCTCATTCGAACTAGCCAAATGGGTGTTGGAATGGACTGAGATAGGGTGTGGCCCACTATAAATGACCCTTTAGTAGATTCCTGGTTCACCAGGGGCTGACCAGTGGTGCACCAAGTAAGGATGTGGTAGAATACTGTGTATGTATCCTCCATAGTTCAGCGAATGTGTGGCCTCCCCCTTGCCACGACCGAGCAACCACAGCTCACCAGATTTCTCAGACTTCCAAAACGTTTTCCATTCCCTCCACGTGGCGGCAGGCTGGAACTACCACTACCATGGACAGTGGGTCCTTACCTACTCATATGTAGCGCGCATGACCGTGCTCCCTCCTCCAGCACGACCAGTATCGGCTAGCCGCCTCATCCATCACGTGGCACCTGGGGTGGTTCTGCCTCCCCCAGGAGGCTAGAGTGGGTCGGCCTCCTTAACCACTGATTTGGGGGTTCCACACTAGAGAATCTGTTCGTGAGCCACTGGGTCCGCTCAGGTGGTCTGATCTCTAATCTTTCAACGCCGTCCAGTCTCAGTTCGCTGTCGTCACAGCCTCGACCCAAAATTCCTCTTTGCTGCCACTTAATGATACAGCCAAAAATAACACATTGTGGAGGAACATGGGCCTTGTTCATATAATCTCATTCCCTCTGTGTTATAGGTTTAGAACATTGGGGGATCAGAGATTGTAGTTCAATCAAACTAGTGATAGTTAAAACTCCAATAAAGAAAATCACAAAAATCCACCCTCCCTCATGAACACATGATCCGTGGGCCATCCTGTTCATGGGTTGATCTACATTCATCGATGAATTTATTAACGAGGGAAAACAAACTTAAGAACAACCCCAAACTAGATTGTGTACCTATCGTTAATAAGGGGTAGAGCTCCGAGCTGTCGTTGATCCTTGATCTGGAAGCGTTTTTCACCATTCATCGATAGTGTTTTTCATTGTTCTTCGATGGAATTATGTGTTATTCATTGGGGAGTAAATCCATCAATGGATTATCACATAATCATCATAGTTTAATCCTTATTCCACCATCACATCAAACAATTAGAAAACACATCACTGTGATTTTTTTACCCTGTGACGTCAAAACATTACATTGTATCATTTTCAAAACAGAATTGTTGTTGCACATCATTAATGCGTTATTACATTGTGTGTTAATGAATCCATAATAAGAACCATTAAAACACCTCGCCACTTACCCATCGCTACTCCGAAGCATCTATGTGTCGCTACTATTAAGTGAGAAAATAAATAAAATAGTAATTTATATGGTATTTTTTTAATTTTCTCGAAATTCTTGGAAATTAACATTCTTGTTTGGCCATTGTCGGTCATATTTAAGCCCTTCCTAAGTGAATCTATGCATTTTGAGTTCAACGGTGCCCTCATATTTTCGATATGAGAACTATATCAGAAGTTAAAAAAACAATCTCACATGTTTACTAACCATAACATAAACATAGTTCAAAATTCTATTCTAGGCTCACTGGGCCTTGGAATCATGTTTCGTGAGAGCGTATAGTCTCGAAATAATTCCATATAATTTTAAAAACAATTACATAGAAATTAAAAGATATTAAATAAATAATGATATAAATATGATGTATATTTATTATATATATAATTATATATAATCTATGAATGATAGATATATGAAATGCAATGCACTATTCATAGAGACGGTATGTCGTACATATGCATGAGTGTTGCTTCCATTTTTTTATTGATATAATGAAAGTAAATTTAAATATATATATATATACTAATTATAATAGAATTATTATTTCATATATATAATATATTTTTAGTGAACCAATCCTTAATATAATCGATGTAGAGTGTGAACGAATCAGATCACATTGAGGAGGCTGTAGTCGACACTTCCCCAAATGAAATTATTGTTTTTACAAATAATAGAAATGAGAAAGGTATGAGTTATATTATAATTAACTAATCATAAATAAATCCTATATATCAGATATATAATATGAAAATAGTGTTCCTTCCAAAATTCCCTACCCTAAGAGGTTGTAGAGGAAAAATGAGCAACATTGTTTCACAAGGAGGTAGTTTTTCATACACAAAGTTGGTATGTCCGCCATCCATTAAATGGTTTTGTGTGTAATTGAATGTCAAACACTTATATATAAAATACCTAAGTAATTTTTTGATAGTGAGTTTATTATATATTCATGTAATAAGAATAATTTTGGTTGTGGAGAATGAAAATATAACAAATGAGCATGAGGAAGGATGTTACCTCTTATATGGGTATGTCCTCTTGGTTAGCAACAAAAGATCATACATTGTTGGATTTTAGAACAAATAATGGATTTTAGGTTGATGATAATGTTATTGGGAGACTATTTTGGAATATTTTTGATGACTAAAAATTGTTTTATTATTGTGTGTAACTGTACGAGTGAATGGCTTTTTGTATTGGAAGAGGAGTGACATTATTGTAAATACAAAATGGTAAGATCTAATGGGAGGTATACATTACCTAATGTGCATTAAAAATGAAAAAATAGTTGATTAAAAATAATTTATGGTTGAAAAAAATGTACACCATAAAAGATAAGTCATTTTTTATATTTTTTCTCCTTAGTCATTCAGTTTCACTATATTTTTCATTCTTGTTTCACAGTCAAGTAACAAGTTTCCCAAACAATGTAATATTAGTAATAAAAATAAATTGATGTTTTGTTTATGTTAAAATATAGACCCACTGAATATTAAATATTATACATATTTTACCAAATTAAAATTCATTTTTTTGGAATTTAATTTCAAAAAAAATCATGTAACGCACAAAACACTACTTTAACTCAAAAAGTGAATACAATGTTTTTTCTACTTATTAGCCTATATGTTCATAATAGAAGATTATTTGGTCCACTAATAGGCCATATTTTATATTTATTAACACCTAAAAATTACATATAAGTGGTTAGGATTTTTCTTACTTATAAATCATTTAATAAAATATAATTTATTGTTAAAAAACATTCATTTCAATTTTGACATTGTTTATTTAATTTGACTTTTAAAAATTAAAAATAATTATTGGAATTAAAATATATTAACTTTAATATATTTTAAATGATATATTCATATAATAATATAATTTATCATGATAATGTATTATATTTACTATACTTATAATTTTTTATAATAAATAAATTTAAACAATTATTAAATAAATAATTCATGCATTATAATTTGTTAAGTGTTTAATGTTAGTAATTCATATCTAATGATTCATGATAAATATTTCTGTTGAAAATAAAATATTTATATATAAAATGATATATATAAGAGAATTTATTTTGTTTTTTCCATATCTTAGTGTTTTATAAATGTTAATTGTAATGAAAGTTACTTTATTTTATTTTTCGTTACTTAAATTATGAAATAGGGAAAAATAATTGATTAATATCTTAATAACTCATATATTTTGAACAATGAATTGATAATTTCTATATATGGGGTACCATGTATTGTGGATAGGATTCTAGGTCGTTTTTTTTCATTATTATTATTTTTTCTCATTTGATTTTCTACTTGTTTTCCCTTAATCCCTGTAAGTAATTTTATTCATGTTCTCTAATTTATTTCAAAATATCAATTTTAAAGTTATTATACATTATAAATTTATAATATACTAGATATAAAATCTATTTTTCCAAATTCCAATCAAATCAATAGAAAAAAAATATTATAAATTTAATCTTATAGATGAGACAACACAAGTGGTTTTTAATATAAAATTTTTCAAAAGGATTGTAATATTTTTATACAAATTTAAATTAGAAATTAATTCCAATTAACTAAATTGGATTAATATATGTATAATTGATATAATTTATCATTAAAACCAAAAAAAATTCTTTATATATATATATATTATTAAGAAAGAAGTTCTGATTTAAAATTCAGTATTATTCATTATTCATTAAAAATTGATACTCTTCTAAAAAATAAAAAAAATCATATATATATAAAATTAGTGTAACTATTTAAAAAATTATTTTCATTTTTACATATACAATTTATAATGTTTCAGTAATGGGATATAATATGGATTTGTCATTAAAAGGTAGTTAAATTTTCTTTTAGAAAAATACATCATTTTATTTGTAAAAATTGATTTATACACACCTTATAACTATAAAATATAGTTTATGATATATATTTCATAAATTTTATTTTTAAATATTAATCAACTTTATTGAATTTATATAAATAAAATTGTTTTTAACATAAAAAAATAATTTTCCACGAATAGTAATTTTTTTAAAACAGTTCATACAATAAATTAAAGTAATTGATAACTGTATGTTTTATTTTATATTAATTTTTAAATAATATTTTTATAGGTTCATTAATCATATTCATAAATTCAATTCCAAGGGCTAGGTGGTATTTAGAACAATAATTTAATAATCAAGAAAATATTATATTGTAGTTCTATAATAACTCAACATTTCCTGTAATACATGATATCAATGGGAATCAATATTATTTGTAATATTAGACAAACATAGTCATATATTTAACAAAATATAATCTATGTGTTTCATGTAGTCCATCAAGATAAACAGAGTTCATTAATATATATAAAAGTATACTCACTGTTGCGTTAAATGAAAAACATAAAAAACTAAATTAATTAAGTAAAAATATTTCACAAAAATTTCAAGGTGTTACATTATACACCACCTAAAATTAATTTCACACTCAAATTTCTTCTCAGAAATTAATGGTCTAATAGGTGAAATTTCATTTCCTAAAACCCCATATCATAAAAAAAATACAAATGATTTATTTAAAAACATAATGATGGGAACATGAATGTTACTCTATCTAACTCATAACTAGTTGTCCACATTGGAGAACGTTGGTTGAAGGTGGAAATATTGACATGGAGGAAATGAATAAATATTTATATGGACAAATTAAGGTAATCAATAACAAAAAAATTGAATTTTCAATGGAATGTCATTGTACTCAAAGGTATACATATGTGATGATCTAAAAGTCCATTACTTCAAAAATAAATTAATGTATTACAGAAAAAATTATATCTATATAACTTTCCTAAATTTGAATAATTTTCATGAAAAATATACATTCATGAATTTAGGAAAATATCACCCATTGTTATTCCTTGACCAATTTCAATTTCTCCTCTTTCGCAAAAAAAAGAATGTGAATACTTCATTTTTGAGGAAATAACATATCATGAGATATATGATAAGACATCTAATATGTCATCATTTATGATCTATAATAAAAATTTAGAACAGGATATCAAATATTCATAAATCCTCATGTAGTGATATTATACTTTAATCTCACATAATTCATCTGAAATTTAACATAAAATTTTAATAAATGTTTTGACTTATAACCCTTCAAAAATATGAAAATAAAAAACATTCAAAATTATGTTACATGATCAATGTAACATTCATCCCACATATATTTTAATGTATCTATTCATTATCACTTTCCAAATATATGAATACAATCATCATATATTCTCATTTTACCAGGTAAAAACATAAGTTAAAATAAATAATTTTCAAAAACATGAATGTTTCCTCCATCAAGAAAATATTAAACATTATAAATTAATCCAAGATGTGGTATAATTCATTTATAATAACATAGAACTTATATTCAAAAACTCATTTATATATTTTAATGTCACAAATATTATCCAATTTACTTTATCTATGTCATCACCTCCTTATCCATATAAAATTCCATTTTCTCATCCTTTGTAATATGTTATGGGTTTCCTTACCTTAATGTAAACTTTTCGATAAATAAATATTATTATTCATCAGTATCATTTACCAAATTTTTTAAAATATAAAAAACTTACATATAATCCTTATATTCATCGTGATTCATATAACACAATCATTTATTACCAAAACATATACAATTCAATATCAAAACTATATTATTAAACAATTAATCAAGCACCATAATCATATTTCTTAATACTACATTTCTATAATATGAAATATTATTCATATATTACGGTTAATAAACTATAATATAATGATGATTCTTATTTTTAATGTAAACAGTATTGGGTGAAAATTCTATATAATTGACATGTCAATTGCAGTCTCATAAACATTGTATGAATATCCAATAGTCATACCAACTTCTTGATTCTCATTATACGATTTCTACTAAGGACATAAATTTATTTAATTATCATAATTTTTAAATTCGAATAATTAATTTTTATCCTAGTCCATTCTAGTTTGTTCAATTAAATAAATCGAGAATGAAAGGGGTGAAAAATAAATTCATATAAGAAACCACATTATCATGAAAAAATCATTATATGATGTCTAAATAATGAGACATACTACACTAATCTAATAAATATTGTCTTTATACAAGGTTATTTTTTTAATCATATATTTAAATATATTACGACTCCTCAAATGGAGTTTGTGGCATCTCATATCATATCCCCAATGAGTGTAAAACTAGGTGTGGAGTAAGGCTTGTTGTCATGTAAAATTTTATTCTAGAGTTATGTTTGACGCACCCTTTTGGTGATTTTATTCCTATGATCATCAGTTCTATAAAAGCTTCTAGTTGTTGTATCCACAATATGATGTATTTCTACAAAACAATCTCTCTATACCATTACGAAATTATTAGACATTTTTGTAAACATAAACTCGTCCTTAGGCTTATCCTTAGACACACCCCTAGGTATATCCCTAGACATATCCAAATGGATATCAATAATGTTTTTATCCTAGAAACAAAAGGAGGACTAAATTGTTCCATTAATAAAAAATACAGTTATAATAGATTAATATAATTAGATATTACATCATATTATATGAATATTTATCTCATTAAAAAAATGCATGTCCTAGGACTGTAATATTATATTGTATTTGGAAATATGGAACCCATTATTCTTGATGGATGAAAGATCTTCAAAAACTTCACAAAATATATTCCCCTTTTAGAGTCCAATATAATACCATTCCCTATAAACATAATAAAGGAAAAGATGAAATGTGTGTTCCAAAATGTATAGTGAGGGTAAATAAAGGAAATACATAAACATTACATGAACATAAGGTTTTGAGAATAAGAACATAACATTTTATGATCATAACCAACATAAAAATATCATAATCAAGAGAAATATTATAAATTTTGGATGTTTATAAAGAATTAATCCTAAGGTAAATAATAACAATAACCATGAAATCATAACATTATTATAAGACATGGATGTTTTGAAGACTCTTAATAATGTAATATAATTACATATATGTTAGGTTGTGTTGATAAAACATATTATGTAAATTTAATGGGAATATAGAAAATAGGTTGGAAAAACCACTATCCTTAGTCATAGTTCATTCATTATATGGGATCATGATTCCCACTCACCCCATAGTGGATCTAGATTACCTATATTCCATTTGAGGATGTGGTTTTCCCATATTTTCCTAGTGGATATGGTTTCCCCATATTCATAATGAAGATTACATTTCCCATCTTCCAAAGTGGATAAATTCCATATACTAGAATCCCATAATAATATCATTATATATAAATCCATACCTAATGAATTGGAGAGATATATAGGTCCCAAAAATCTCATAACAAAATCTTACAGACATGTCCCACATGATCATAATAGTCATATCATAAAACATGAAACGAACTGGGTGTCCTCATATTGTAATCAAAACATAGCCTATGGAAAAGAGACATGTTTCAAAATAGTTTCATCAAAGCATAAACCATGAATATAATTTGTATTTATAATCATATAACCTGTGAAATATAAACATGTTTAATAAATATATAACCTGTGAATGTGAAATGGGTATCATAAGCATCATGCCATCAAAACATAAACCATTCAGATAAACAATATGAATGAAACCATTCAATAATACCCTAGAAAGGCTTGAGTAAAATAAATGGAAGTCACCATAGAGAGAAATTAATTTGGAAATATACTTTAAAAACATTTCTCATGGAAATTACCTTTTATTATTTGAAATATGAATATTGAAACATAATTCATATTTCTAAAACAATATTATTGTAAATATAAAAAAAATAGCTCGATATATTTTTTTAAAAAAAGATTGAAAACATATGAAACATTATTTATAACAATTTTAATACTTTTTTCCTTGAAAATAGATAAATGACTCTTGAAAATATTTTGGAAACTTTTTTCATTGAAATATTATAAATGATGTATAAAATCATTTTTAAAACCTATTACATTGAAAAAAAATTATTTATTCTTTGAATTAGTTAAAAAAAGTTATTCATTGATAATAAATTAATGATTTATAATTAATTATTTGAATCATTTTTTGAAAACATGGTTTTGAATGATCATATATTTTTGACCAAAGAGATGTAATGTCATACTATCAAAAAAAATCTAATCATGTAATGGAACATAGAGTGGAAAAATTGTACCAATAAATGATGATACCATGAATCACTATGCTAGAATAAACATCATTATATTTATTGAGATAATTATAATATTATTTTATCAAAAAATAATAGAAGGATAAAATGATGATAAATGATGAGATATTTTCAATAAACATTTACCACTGGGTAACATCAAATTATACTCCCCATGTATGAATATAAAATTATATGAATCTAAAAATTCCGTGAAATTAAGTAGGTCAATGAAATAACATTTAAAAATATAGTATACATAACTCATAAATATATAGATCTGGAACAAAAAATGATCTAAAAGAATAATAATTGAGAAAAAATATTTTTTTATTTGGTACCATATGAAACATAAACCACATGAAAGAAATTTTAATAGATGAATATGTAAATAAATATATATTAAAGTGTTAAAAACATTTAATTTATACAGGGGATGTATACCCACCACCTATAAAAAATATGAGGTGAACATTGCTTCTGCAGTATAGAAATTAATCGTGATATGGTAAAACACATAATAATTGACTAAAATTATAATTTTTTTCCCCAATAAATAATAAATTAAATTAAATCTTTTAATATCTTCAAATAAATTAAATTAATTATAAAAAATATCACAAGTAATTATATATTCCACACAAAAGATGTGGCTAGTGAATATGCACTTTATATCATGGAAATAAAAATTGAGACCAAATTATCTTACCGTAAGTATTGACTCTCATTGTAATAATTATAAAATCTTGTATAATAAATATAAAGTTATTATTATTATACAATAAAAAATATTATTATATATAATACTATACATTTCTTTATATTACCCACTTATTAAAACTTCCATTTTAGGGTCTTGTTTTGTGTAATATCATTTTTGTCCTTTACATGTTTCATAATTTGTTATATATTTTGTCATTATACATAAATCATGATTCAATGAATGTTAGAAATTATATAAATATCATTTATATTCATTACATATGTATTAAAAATAATTAATGGTGCATTTAAATTCAAAAACGAATACAATGTTCATGGAAATAGTAGGTCATACATACACATGAATGTTGTTTCTGTTTAATTATCATTTTGAATGAAATAATGTAAATGAAATATATTTATATATATACTAATTATATTATTATTATTATTTCATATATTTAATATATGGTTATGGAAGAAATCATTAAAATATTCCATTGGTGTTGGAAAAAATCACATCACTTTGAGGAGTTGGTTGACTATAATTCCGCCAAATAAAGTATCGTAATTAAAAAATAATATAATAAAGGTATGTGTTATATAATTATTGCAAAATAAAAAATACATAATAAATTTAATATATGTATATAATAACATATTTTTCTTTATAATTCACAACCATGAGAGGTGGTATAGGAAAAAAAGAATAACAACGCTTCATGAGGTGATAGTTCACCAATAACATGAATTGAATGATTACTACCCATTAGATGTATTTTTACGTAAATTTATGTATAAATAATAGATTAAAAACAATATCATTATATTTATGATTCTATGGATATTATATAATCATGTAATAATAATAATTAAGGTGGTGGGGAATGAAAATAAAAATAAGGAGCTTAAGAATGCATGTTATCTATTCATTGGGTAACTATGCTTGGTTTTCAAGAAATAACTTTCTTCAGTGGATTTAATTCAAAATTGAGGATTCTAAGATGAGAGGATGGATTATGGGAGATTATTTGGGAAGATTTTGGATGTCCCAATGTGTCTTTGGAGGTGTGGGGAAAGGGAATATTAAATACCTTTTTATAGTGAATTTTGGAGTGAGTTTCTTGTAAATATGAAAATGTAATCACTAATTAAAGGTATCCATTACCTAATGGGATTAATAAATGTAAATATAAAGGATTTAATCGAACATATATTTGAAACAAATATCTACCACAGATAAATAAGTTCATTTATATAATTTTGTTCCATAGTATTTATGTTTCCTTATATTTTTCATTTTGGTTTTTCATTTATGTATAATTTATCCGGCGTATGTAATTTACCCATTAAGAAAAATTATCATTTGATTTTTTAGAAAATACAGTCCTAGAGAATTATTAATATTTTTAACTGTTTTAAAAAATATCTAATGTGTAGGAAGTTAATTTTAATCCAATGGGATTTAACGCCCAAAAACACAATTATAGCTCGTACTATGCTAACAATGTTTTTATTATCGAAGGGTTTATATATTCTTTATAAATGATCATTTTGTCAAAATATAGAACATTTTTAATATTTATTAACACATAAAATCATTTTTTATATGATATTATTTTAATTAATATTAAATCTCTTTATAAAATTTAATTTATTTAAAAATAATAACAATACCAATTTTCAAATTATTTATTCATTTTTAATTACAAAATATATCATAATTATTGGAATTAAAATATATAAGGATAAAATATTTTTAACATTATATATTCATCTTAATAAATACTTCAACACATTAATTCATCAAATTTACTTTACATTTAATGTTATAATAATCATTTATTTTATTTTATTATTAACATAATAGTTCACATATTGGAATTTCGTAACAGTTTAATGTAACTAATTAATCTATAATAAATAATGGCAAATAATTATGATAAAAATAACTAATTAATATTTTAAAATGATATGTATAATAAAATATATATTTTTTCCCATATCTCAATATTTTTTAAATTTTAATGGTATGGAAAGTTTCATTGTTTTCTTTTTCCTTGTCTAACTTGTTTGAAAAGGGGAATTTTATTTAATATTATCCCAATAAATCATATAAATATAACCATGAATGGATATAGTAAAAATATGTGCATAATATATATTTTTGACAACTTATATGTCATTTTTATTATATTTTTGATGTTTACTCATTTATTAACATATGTGTTTCTCATAATCAATATAATTAATTTTAATCACCTTTACTAAAGTATTATTATAAAACTAAATTGAAATTATTAGAAATTATAAAATATTTAGATACCAAATATGGAATCCAATTTTAATAATTCCAATCACAGAATTCCTAGAAACTATTTTAAATTCAATCTCATATATGAGATGACACAATGGGTGTTTAAAGTAAAAATGGTCAAAATTTCGAAATGTTTTTATATTTAATTTCCAATTAAAATTTATTATAATTACATTAATGTTATTAATTTATGCATAATTGCTCTATTTTAACTTCAAAACTAATAAAAATCAAAATTTATTCATATAAATAAAATTTATGAAGGTGCTGATCTGAATTAAAATTCAATATTATTCATTTTTCATCAAAAAATAGAACTTCACAAAAAAATACAATAAATTAATCCTAATCTAATTTTTATGATTCACATCAAAAAATTATGTTTTTTTTATGTACAAATTATATAAGTGTCAAAATATGATTTTAAAGGTCTTCTCAATTAGAAGTCGGTAAAATAATTTTTTGGAGAATACATCATTTATTCCTAAAATTGGATTTATTATTCGATAAAACTGTAAAATATATTGGATGAGTATCAAAAATATTGATTGAATATATATTAATTAATTTTATTGAAAAAATAAATCAAAATTTGTTTCATTAATTGGTGAAAAAATAGAGTTTGTACATAGAAAAATAGTATCATAAAAATATGTGTTCATTATTTTCAAATAGTTTATATATTCACTTATATTAATTCATTACTATAGGATTAATTTGATATAATTTTGTAAATAACGTTTTTCAGAATTTATTTATTGTTTTTAATAACATCCATTTAAATGGTTATGTTGTAGCTATAATAATATTGTAATAATATATTAATAGTATATTACATTTCGTAAAAAACTCAGCCTTAAAGGTAACAAATGTTATTGAATAGACAGGGTATTATATATAATATGAGAAAAAAATATTGTCAATTATACAAGGTAATATTTTTTTCTGTTATTGAATTAAATCTAAACATATTTATTTAATATAAAAACTATATTCAACATTGTGTGAACATAAAAATTGAAAAAATAATAAATTAATTTAAAATATATATTTCCCAATATCTGGGGGTGTTAAATTACACAATAATTGTTTAATATTACCTTAATTTTATTTCAATTCATCAAAATCAACAAAAAATGTTATTGTATGAGCTTCATTTGGGATATATTTATATGATATAACCCGCATTCAATACTTTTATGGATTTTGATTATTATAAATAAATGTTCATTGAACCTATTTCTTTTCCATGAGTTAACAAAGATAACAATGAATATTGATTATTATTATTATTATATAAGAGTGAAGGATTATATTTTTTTCATCAATGGTACTCTTAAACTTCATTTATGAATGGGTCATCTTGATATAACTTATACTATGGGTTTATTCCTATTTTTTCTCATAGTTGTGGATGATATAGCTCACATGATTGGAACACCCAGATGGAATTACATCATCCTGATAAAGCTTTTATTTTGGGCACATCCAAATACCACATGTTGATCCTAATATATATTTTTTGATGGGTGTGAGTAGGTATCACTCCAACACATTAAGCAATGTTCTTTTCCTATGGAGTCAAAATGGATGAAGTTACATAAGGATTTATACTATGAATGTAACTGGGTAGTAGTTAGTTATAAAATTGGTTTAAATTGGGTTATGAAGATAACTTTAAAAATATACCAACATGTTATATTTATTCCTACTATATGGATTTTATAATTACATTTATTAAAAAAAAAATCACCTTCTCAGGATTATATATTCTTATGTATATTTCCTCTAATAATGATTTAATCGATGAGTCATGATTTTAGATCTAGTAATTGATGGGTATGAATTCTCATATATTATTTTTGTTCACATTTATTATTCTTTAAAATATATATCTTATTATCACTAATTAAATTCATTTGTTAATACATATTTTTATCCTTGTAGGGCATTTTATCTCACCCTTATTATATTCCATTTTTCATTATGATTTCTGGAATAATGTAAAAATAACTATTTCAATATTTGTCTCATATTTGATAAGGTTATGATATATTAGTGAATATTAAAATCTATGATTAGATGGAAATATACATTGTTCATGACATGAGTCTGGTTTTGGTATGATTTTGTAACAATTATCTAAAATTCTAGTCCTAGAAAGATATTTCTTTTGTAAATCATCTATTATATTCTTTTTATGTTTTATGTATTTGATTGAAAATAATTTACTAACAGTCATCAATATAAAATGAAAAAATGTAATAACCATGTTTTTATTACCAGATATTAGAGTTTGGGTCTTGGGATATTGTAATAAATTCCCTCCTTATGATGATTTATTTCTTATTAAATATGGTCCCCCATTTTCATAGATATTATATATTATCCCTCATACAGAGTGAGACTTGAGAAATAATAAATTAGTACACAAATATACTCATCACCAACATGATACATTTCATTATATAAAAATTTATAAATTAAGGAAAAGCCAAATTTTATGACTCCCATAGAAAAGACAACATTTTATGTAACTAAGGATGTTTTGAATTGTCCTTTCCATCTTTAAAAATATGAAATGAAAAAACATTATTTTCATGTCATGTTAAATCGTATCCCATAGAGGATTATGAAAGGTACCTGGGTATATTGAAGGAATTTTATATGGATGTAATATAAATCATGTTATTCTAATCTCCATTCCCTACTATGACATTCAAGAGGAGTTTAAAAACTAATATATACACTACATTAATCAAAATCAATAAGAGACCCTCTAGCCTAATTTTTTTTATTAAAATGTTGAGAGTAGTAAAAATGTTTAGAAGAAAAATAATCTCTTTCAAAATGAATAACCACACATACTTTCAATGGGATGAAACCCAAAGGATTGGTTGAAATTTAAGAGTCGCCTGGATTCCATCCTCATCACTATGATGCAACATTTCTATATAGTCAATGAAAATCCCTCTTACATGCATGTTAGATGGTGTGGTGAATTTGGAGATCATTTTTTCACCACCACTCATCAGAAAAAAAAATATTTCTTACAAGAAAACATGTAGTTTCATCACTATGTTATAACTATAGTTCCATAGATATTCATATGATAATTTTTATAAAAAGTAAAATTATACAATTTATAAAATACAGAATAGGTGAATCTAGTTAGAGAAATCATTAGAAACCCCCAATTTTAATTTATGAGGATTTAATATATAGTGACCCATATAATGTTAATAAATCATTAAATAATAGTGAATATTGTTGTATTGAGTAACACTCTCCAAAACATTACATTGCATCCAACTCATGCTTCAGTAGAGGCCTAAATTCAATGAATAAAATGATATCAATTTTCTCATTTTCAAAATAAAAATAATAATAACTTGTATGTACCTGGGATTATTACCACCAATTGTACCCTTAAGGTCATAAAAATCATATTTTACTCTATTATGTAGTGGTATCAATGTGATATGGACCCTATATCAGAAATCTAATGGAATAATTACTTTATCCTCAAGTAAGGAAGTTATAATATCAATGTTGGTGGAACATCATAAGAAAACACCCATTTGGATGAGTCCCATTATTGAACCATATACATTATTATTAGTATACTACATTAATTATGTTAATGAATCTCACTTGATCAATATTCTGAAACTAAAACTTCAGGAATACAGTGTACCGCCAATGAAATATCATATTTGATATAATATTGAATTTCCCACAAAAAGATTTATATCAAGGAGGATTATTATATTATGATATATTGATATATAGTTAATGATTAGTCCAAATAGAAATAATATTATAATCTAACACATGATACAAAATTTTTATTAGTAAATATTATTTTTTTGGCCCATCAGATTATATGGATCTCAATAATAACAAATAAAAACATAATGAGTTGGAATATATCCAAAACATTGTTTATATCACAATCCAAGAAAGATGATTGAGTTCTATATATTATAGGTGGACTTTTGATTTGTGATGTACCCAAAATATTCATTAGTCTCTTACTATGTGAGACATAGAAGAATAAAAAGGGATTGTCCTTGATTTGTCTCACCCAACACATGAATAATCTCAGTCACTCTATATTAAATAGATCTTTTTATAAATATTAAGTTGAGATAGAAAATATAATCTGGGATTATACTAAACTACTCAAAGAAAATATCACTCTTGAGATTAACACTTATGTCTAGTTTGTTTCATCCCCTCTATAAAAGCATAAAACTCTATATGAAATATGTTTCAGTAAATATTTTACTTATGATATATAAGATATTGAACACTCAAATCATATTTCTTTTAGTTTTCATAATTCTATCATATTTATTTCTATAATGATTAAGGTCATCCCCCATAATATTATATTTTAGAGTATTTTATCATCAACTCTAGGAAACAAACATATTTTCAATTTAATATTCATTCCCTAAAGAATTTTTATTCTTAATAGTTCATATTTTTTAATAATTAGTGACAGACTTCCATACTAGGATCCTCTTTGTCCATATCAATGTACTTCATTACTCTAATGTTCACTGTTATATTTGAAAGCCCCATTATTTTTAAGAACATGTCATCTTCACATTTTCAGTTACTCTTATTGAAACAGAGTTTTATTACCTCTATTATGATGTTAGATTACAAAAAATAATTTAAAATATTCAATGGTTTCAGTCTTTATTCATATATATTATATTCCACTACAAATCTAATATTGAAATAAATTTTTAATATTCAATCATCAATTATTGGGATTCCATTTAAAATACTATTTATTTTTTATACTACATAATTTAATTTGACTTTTGAAATTTACTTATAACAATATATATTTTTTTCTTCAAAAAAATTAAAAAAACAAATTTATGATATATATCCCATTTTATTCATTATATTGATTTTTTTTACATACTTTAGAGTTATTTTAATATACTACCTTTTAAATCCACCTATAGTAAATTATTTTGGTGTATGAAACTCATTGAATTATATATTTAATTCATAATCCCTTTTAATGTAATACTATTTTATATATTGTTATAAAAAAGGTTGTTCCAACTATGTAAACGTCATCAAATGTTCTTATTGTATACTTTGGATATTCTCCAATATTAAATTCTAAATTATTTATTGATATTTGTAAGAATAGTGGAAATTCATTTATTTATTTTTAAAATAAATGACAAGACTACATTCTCTTAACTGTATATAGTTTTAGTTTGTGGGATTATTACACATAGTGTTATTCTATTTTTAGGATGTGAATATATTAACAATATGTGTACTATTAATTTTGAATTAAATTTATATTAAATAATAATATTTTTTTATACCAATAGATTATTCATTAATACATATGATGATTTAATTTATCATATTTATTAATGGGTGAAGCCAACAATATCAATTTTATTCATCTGTAGGTCCCATGAGAAAAAACTATATTTGATATTTGGTATCTGTATGCCTATTTATTTTTACATATTATCTTTATTCATGACCAAAACATGATATCATGGAATACGTCATTGACTATATGTATAATCATGGAACATTTCCTTGATATTTCATGAATTATGTGTTCCATAAATATTATAATGTTTTTTGTTTCCCATATGATTACAAATATCATTCAATAATCTATGAATTTATTTCAAGATAATGTGTTTCGTTTATAAGTAATTTCATGATAATAATTTATATCCATTAATAATATCCATGCATTATGTATTTTATGATAGCTACAAGTATTCACATTCACATACTGAGTTTTTGGGGTAACCCATCTTAGGTATTCATTTACCTAGGTTATAATGAAATTTATTACACGTTGTATGTCCCAATGTATAAAAACTATAGATAATTTATGACAAATGTTAATGATTAAATAGTTGTTCAGTAATACTTATTGATGGTGGGAATATATTCTTTTTTTAGAATTACATTGTATATATAAATTAATGATGTTTCCTAAATTTAAAAAAAATTACCTAAATAGTCATGGGAATGTATGAAAATAAATATTAAATTTAAATCATGTAATTATGAGAATGATACATCTGGGATATTCTAGTATAGATTTTTTAGTATATCTTATAAAAAATTAATGAATATAATTTCATTGTTAGATTATAATTTTTGAGTTATGAATTCCTAGAAGGGTTGATAAATTATTGATGACATAAAATTCAAAGGTGTGTATAACATGTTATGTAATTTTCTATAATATTCATTATTTTATTTTGATTACTAATTGGGATGAGATAACATAATTAAAAAAGGTACCAATACCACAATGTTTCAATAATAATAATTATATCATGGTAAATCAATTATTGCGGGGTTCTCGTTGAAATTAATTTCCATTATGGATAAAAAAATGTGAATCCAGCTACGTAATAGATGCAACTAGGGGTAGTATCTCAATAAATAAAGGTTATGAATCAAATAAATATTAATATAGTTCACAATCACTTGGATTAATACTACACACTTTCTTAGACATTCTAGGGTAGTATTCATTGTAAATTCACAATCTATTTACTAAACATTAAATGATATTTGAATATTTTTTGTAGAGTAAACATAGGTAGAAGATGAAGATTGACAACATAAGATAAAATAAACATGTTTTAGATTTATCAATTTATATCCCAGTTGAATAGAAATATTTATATGTTAAAATAAATTTTTTACTAGTTAATTTGTCATAGGAATATGTTCTAATAATAAAATTATCATTTACTCTGAATTATAATATTTTATCGCAACATGTTTGGTAATATTGTTTATTTTTAATTCATTCAATGAGAATGAAATTATGAGAGACATGCATCTAGAAAATTATATTTATTATTACAAATATATATATTCAAATTTGGAATATATTTTTATGTAAAATATAAATAATGAAAAGGTAATATTAAGGTGTAAAGGACGTTTTTATTTGTCATACCAAATATAGTGTGGTTGATGTCTTTATAGAAATTTAATATTGTGTCCTTCCAATATTATAGTAAACCATATATATTATATTATAAAATTATAATTTAAATTTATTTGATGAAATTTATTTAATGGGGGACAATGTAACATCCCAATATGTTCAATTATATTATCTATTAATACAAACAAATTATTAATTCATCATATGAAACACTAATCAATATTAAACCATTAAAATTTATATTACAATTGGTATATAGATGTTTAATTAGTAGGTATTAATTTAGGTGAATAAATTATTCAGTATATATAGTAAAGAAAAAAGTCACATTTAATATTAGTGAAACAGTAAAATTAAATTTACATAGTTAAATAATTAACAAGATAATATGAGGTTATATATTTTATTTTCTTAATAACTGAATGATTTATTTTATTAAAATATATTTATTGTGTTCATAATATATTTTCATTATGAATTATTTATTGACACAAATATAACCATTAAGTTATAGTAAATAATCATAAGAACGATTAATATTTTAATGTTCTATTTTCCTAGTAAAATATTTTTTAATAGTCTATTAATATAAAATAATGGTTATAAATTTTCTACAATTTTAATTTGAAAAAATTGTATTTATTATTTATTTTCGATAAAACTTTTAAATGAATAATATGGATTTTTATGATTTGGTTTATTTTTTGGTAAATATTAAAAAATATAGTATATAATAAGATTTTAGCCTTTATGGAATTAATATAAACTAAGTACAACATTAAATAAAATTAAAAAAATTCACCGAAATTTAATTTGAAGATTAAAATTATTCATTTCCAATTACTATCGTCAATTTTAAAAACCTAGGATTGCAATTTCGAATCATAAGTAATATTATATGTTGATAAAAACTGTATTCCATTTTTTCTTTTAATAAATTTTTCATGAAGGGTAAATTGGTTTTTGATTTATATGAAATTATCATAACTATTTTGGAGAAAAAAATCCATCTATGTCAATATAAATCATCAACACTAATAATATTTTCTCAGTGATTATTTATAATCCTAAATTTTTTTTTCTATAATGGGTTTTTATAACATAAGGATGAATATATTAATATTAATTTTCACACACATATAAATTTTATTTGAAAAAATGAAATTAATTATATTTATTAATTATATTAAAATTATATAATATGTTAAATTTTACTTGTATTCATTAATATAAAATTATATCATAAAACATTAGATACAATATTAAAAATAAGTAATTGTAAAAGGGAAAATTATAAGAAAGATAAAAATAAAAAAATGTGTGAAATTGTATGGTATATGAATCCTTGGATATAAACATTCCCCACCACCATAATTTAATTTGTTAATTCTATTTGACACATAAATTGTTATTTTACAAATTATGTTATTAGGAATCTTTTACTCCCCATATCACAGACCTTGATAAATATGATTTCAATAATACAGTAATCTCATGATTCAATTATTTCATTTCACAAACTCATATACAAAAAAACTATTAAAATGTTACTATCATAGAAATTACATACATAATAATTTCTGTTTGATACATTTTTGAACATTTATCTATAATCATTCTCCTATATACAATTTATAAACATCTCACAATATACAATAATCTTCCTATGCTCAATATTGGAAACATATGAGTGCGATGAGTTGAAATTATTATCAATGGATAACATAAACAATAAAACAAGGTTTTATTCAAGAAACTGTAGAAATGAACTAGCATAATGAAATTTGTTTTTCGATGACCATAAATTTCCATGTGTTAACCTTAACAATAAAAATTTAAATGAGATCACTTTTTCCATGGAAGTAAATAATAAAATAGAAAATATATATCCTAAGAAAAAAACATAGGAAATTTCATGGAATAATCCTAAAAATAGTAATTTTTACCCTTATGAATCTGGAAACCTCCTAACCAGCTCTATAAAAAGAAAATTGTGGAGATGAACACCACAAATGTTACCATATGTGAACTATACGACTTAGTAACCTGTTAAAATATAAATATTTTTTATAAATAAATTCCATCACACATAACATTTTATAAACTCTATACTCATTAACTAATGAATCTGTAAAATTTTGAGTACAACTAATCGCAATCACGGTCACCCTTTTTGAAATTGGATACTTATAAACCAGCACATATAACAATTATATGTCATGAGGTATAATATTTTACCAAATTCATTATTTTTTGATATATGTCCTATAAATTTCATAATCCATATATATTTTATCCATGGTCAATTAATGATCACACCTTTAAATTGTCCATGAAATGAAAAATGGGCTTCTTGACTTTTAGGATCATAACATAAAGAACATTTATAAAAATAATGGGTTTCATAAAAAATAAAAAATGAAATATCATGAACATAAGAAATCATCAGATATAAAAATTCTCATATATCATAATTAATCATATATTATAATCATATAGATAGTGTCAAAAACATAAATTCATGATGGATAACCCATTAATAGAAAATATATTTGAAAATAAAAATGATTTAAAAAATATTCTAAAAAATTGTTGTATGATTACATTAAATAATAAAAATAGAAATATGATTCATTATAAATACATAATACAATGAGTTCAAAATATAACATCCTTGGAATGAAATAAATTATATCCATGTATAGAACATAAAATAATTCAAATTCATGTGAATTTAAATAAAACCATAATAAAAGAAATTTCAAAACACACAAATTATTAAATAAGTACGTCAGCATTCATTGATTAATTTTAAATTTAAATGAGTTTTTATTAATGTGAAAATTAATAATATATAGTGTTTTCAAAAACTGATGTCAAAATTAATTGAAAACAATTATCATTAAAATTATATTTAAATGTATATGTCAAAAGTACACAATTTAACTGAAAATGGTAGTGAAAATAAAATGATTGAATTAATTTTCATATTAATGTTTAATAATGTAACCCTTATAAAGAAATTAGTTTCATCAACAGATAATATAGAATTTATTATTAAACTTTATTAAGATGGAAAATCCTTGTGTAAATTATAAAATATCCCAATATAAACCCCCACATCATTAAATAGATAATTAAGCCTTGGTTATTGAAATGAACAATTTCAAATAAAGGGATAATTATATATTCAAATATGTATCTAGTATGTCAAAGAATTATATTGTTCGGTTGTAAAATCATGGACACTGAAGAAGACACTGTAAAAAAAATGGGAATTATTCTAAACAAAAATACATTTTCATCGGTCAAAATAATAAGTATGGATAAATAAATTTATTTGAATCATTTTTTTTGTCAAAAAAATAGGGTAAAAATACATCAATAAATCAATATATGTTAGTATACATCAATCTTGTATGACAATAAATAATAAATAGTAACTATGTCCTAAAGAAATGATTTGAGTTATGAAAACATGCTGCAACTTTTATAATTTTGGAATATTACCACATGATCTTTATAACAAAAAATATAATATTTAGTTTTATGAATTACAAGAGGATAACTATGGAAAATTGAGATAAAAAATTATCTCCACTATTTAAAAGTAATCATGTTGTATTTCATAAACATGTCTCATATAATTCAAATTTAGTTCAAGAAATAGTTAATACTTTAGTAAATTTTTAATAAATAGTCATTTGAATATTGATATTTATATATTTCTATAAATTATATGAATTAAAATGTGTTTCACAAAATACACATTAATTTATATTATATACATTACATATATATAGTATATTTCATTATAAATTCATAACATGTATCAATAACGTGGAATTATGATGGATAGCCCCTTAGGAAATGAAAAACATTCTAATAAATACCCCATTAATTGAATGTGAGAATGAAATTGAAGTTAAAATTGATCAGAATAATAATAATAAATGATATTTAATGTCGAATTGATATCAAATAAACAATTTAAAAGAAATTTCAGGCATAAATGAAATTGTTTCTCAATGAACGAAGTTATAAGAGGAAACTATTATGGTAATGTTATCAGCAGAATCAAATAGAAATGAGATAAATTCCTTGTAATAGAAAATAAAATAAAATAAAATATAATTACTTATATTTATCATAAATTAATTAAATATGTAATTATAAATTTCACATCATAGGTTTATTAGTACAAAACATGAAATCATTCCTCAATGAATGTGAATTTGGGACAACAACAAATTAGATTTTGTTCTTTCTTAGTGGATGCCTCTATATAATCCTATAAAACATTGATAGATTAATTAATATATTATTTTATAAAAAAATTAATTTATAAAACCCTTTTATAATGATTATTGAATTCATTTATCATCAGTACATTTTTATATTATAGCATCTGTTGACCGTCTGTTTCTAATAACATTAACAGTTCTGAACACATATATGTTTTTTCTATATCATTACCCAACATATGATGACACGATAATTATTGATATATTATTTAGGATTCAGTTATATAAGACTTGTATTAATTTAATTTTTTTATCATTCATTCAATTTTTGTTTTGTTTATGTTAAGAGATAACAAAATTGATAACATCTTATTTCAATAATTTTATAAGATGATACATTTAATTAAAATATTAATATCAATACATTATATAACATTCACATAACCCTATTATTATTAGTATTTCCTTAATATATTATAATAATAATATATTCCATGAGATCATGGCCTTCCATATTCAGATTTCAATCCATTGTTCATATATGTGGTTAAATTGATCCTTAAATGATCATAATTTTAATAAATTAAAATATATGGCTAATATTGAATTAATTTTGGAAAAAGTAAAATATTATAGCTAGTTTAATTATAAATAATTAAACTCGATTGAATACATGGCATAATGTAGACCACAACGTATCTTAATTGATGATCACTAGAAGTGAGTTTTTTAGTGGTGCCATGAGTGGAATATACCTTCTTTATCAAATAAGAGTATTATAATAACAATTAAGAGAAATAATTTTAAATTATAATATACATTCGAGAAATTAATAACTTTATTTCCAATGTAAACTGAGCGATATAAAAAATTTGATTTAATATTATTTTAAAAAACATGGTGAGTAAGGGGAGACACATAACAACAATCATACACCGTACATCATATTCAAAGTATAAGAAAAGATAAAAATAAATTTCTAATAGCATAAAAATAATTTTAATTAATATATCATCCCATACTCCATCCTAACATAACAATCATAAATCCAATGTTCTTTTCTTTCCCATTATTCCAACCGTCATCTATGAAGTGTTTCTGGGTACCAAATGATAGCTTGAATAGGTTGTGAGTAAAAGACAATAGTATTCCACCTACTATGTATAATTCTATCTCCATAGATAATATATATTTAATTGTTTGATGGAATAATAAATTAGGGTAGTGAGAAAAATTACACCATGTTGTCTAGATTTACTCATGGGATACTCTTCTGCTCTTACCTTCTTTATCCAATGATTGAATGTCTATATAAATTTATGTTTATTTTTAAATAATACAAATAACCAAGCCATAAAAAGGTACCCAATTGTTTATGATATTAATTTATTGGAATCATTAATTCCCATTATCGTTTATGCCTTATTGGTTGATCCAATTCACCTTGATCATCCTTTCAATATGAAAAATAAAAGGGGTTAGTTTAATCAAAAGACAAACCATTATCATTCCACTTCTATATAAATTATAACTCAGGCCTAGGAAAGAGTCCCAATTATTTTTTGGATAGAATTTAATGAAACCCATATTGATAATCAGAGGTGGTCTTTTTCTTAGATCATCATGACAAATTCAAGAAGACAATACGAGAAATTTTAATTTTTTAGAGAAAGGGGATGAATCCATAGTGCCATGCTTAAAAATTCGACAATCGGAGACAAATTACAAATCAAATATTGGTTTTAATCATGGAAATGAAATTAATGAATTTGGTGAAATATTTCGGAATTCAAGGAACTCCCATCTTGGGAATCAATGTAACTTTTAAAGTAATTCAAACTATAAGAGTATAAAAATATCATAACAATATTTTAAATCATTATTGCTCATCTTTCAAGGTGAAGTGAAGTATTTCGGACATTTTCGCATTCAATCATTCACATTCATTAATGGGAATAATTTTTTTCTTTTAAAAAATGTCTGGTGACATGGAATTTTAATTTATAATCCACTTACTGTATATAACCATTTAATATATTTGAAAAAAAATCCCACTATAAAATTAATTCATATAATAAATTCATGGAAAATTTTTCTAATAGACATACATTATTACACCTAAAGGCGTGGACTATGATTATGTTTTCAACATCAAAATTTATCATGGTTCAATAGAAGGATCTCAATTATGTCCTAGACAATTTAATAAAATTAAAACACATTTAAAGGTTTTGGAAATAGGAATTTCTAGGTTATTAAATTGGGTGCACATATTGGACCCTTGGTAAAATAAAATCATCAACGTTATTTGGAACCTAGTTTCTAAGGAACCTCACCCTTAGGGATGATGTGAATTGTTTGAAAAAAACAACTTAACATATTGTGTTTGTATCTTCCCCTTAACCCATAAATCTAATAGCCTCAGAACAAGGTTAGAAAAAACTTTTTCACACTATTTGACTTATATCTTAAATTTCTATCAATATTCTCTTTAATATACATCAGATCCAACATATTTTAAGTAAATATGATCAATAAATACTATAATGAATCACTGTCTTCACGATTATTACTAACCATGCACCAACTGTACATTATCCTAAATTTACAAAATTCCAATCTCTTGGATCTGATCCATGCCATGATACTACAAAAACCTTCTTGACCATATTTTAAAATTTTATTAATTGATAACTATTATTGACTTATCATTGAGATTCAATAAGGTTTTTTATTTTGTATCTAAGAATTCCCATGGCTACAATGAAATCATATCATACTCTTTCTTGGAGGACTCTTATATACGCAGTGGTGCTTCCATTTTTTATGAAAAATTGGAAATGACCTCCAGCAAACAGACATCATTCTATATTAAGTGATTTGAAATATATAATTTTCAGTGGAATCTTCTATCATAAACTCAAAATCCTCTGAATAAAATCCATGATATGGTTCAAAGTAAAAAATTTAAAAGTTTAGAAAGTTAGAAGACATCATTCATTGTCGAGTTCCTATTAGGATGAATTATATCATTAGATACCAGCCCTAATTAGTACAATGTATTTAATTGACCAAAAAATATAGGTTCTAAATATCTTTTTCCCTGAATACCTCAATGACCCATTCCAGATGAATCTTTTATAAAGACCAAATATATAACTATAAAATATATATTTCATTGATGACGATCATCAAAATAATTTTAACTGAACAACAATTTTGGCATACAATGCATGATAAATTAAACACCTCATGATTCCCCCTAAATGAGAAGACGTTGAAAAAGGCTTTCCCCCTACATCCACCAAACACAGTGGTGATTGGTAAGGCCTAAAATAGATTTACTCATATAGAGAAATGTAAATTGTCTCTTCAAATATATTATTTTATGGGAAATCAATAAGAGTTAAATTTTACTCTTAATGGCCTTAAAATGAAGGGCACACACCTGATAAATGCCCTCTAATACCATTATAGGGTCGCAAACTAATCATTAGTATGAGGGTGGAAGTATATACACAATGTACCTACGGATAGATATCCCTTAACAAACACTTCTATAATAGTAAATTGAATTGATATCCCTAACTAATATAATGTTGTGGAAAATTTAATGAAGGTTTATAATCTCTTGGAAAAATATTCTTACATGTTCATCTAAAGAAAAGTTTTCCTGAATAGGTAGGAAGTGGGTTTCTTTTGTTGGTATACATATGATCTCTTAAATGATGTTACTTCATTGAGTTTGTCTCAGTAACCTCATATAAAATTGATAATAACGTAATCCAATTTTCACTCTATAATATGAAACAAATGTAGGTGACTAATATTACATTGGTGTTCCACATTCACCTATTGAAAGAAGGAAAAACGAATAACCGAACATGCAATGTACTTATTCATCATGGAAAACAATAACTATTCATGTATGTCATGATACATCATTATAATTGTATGATTTAAATCCCAGTGATATTAATGTGATTCCATTATAAATTAATCTAAATTCCACATAGGAACCCAAAAACAGCCATGTACATGTGGAATCTCTTCCTCATCAATTGTCTTATTAGTGGATATAGACTCACCAAAATATTCCCCTATTACTAAACCTTCAGGGTCATAAATTTCACTTCACTTCACTCAATCTTGACATCATGATGGATCATATATGGCTTTAAGAATATATTTCCAATGGATATAATGATTTTTAGATGTATCACATAAATAATATTCATCAACTAACTTTCACAGCATTCTTCGTAAATAAAATTCATCTACGTTGTTCTACTCAGATTATAGGTAACATCATTTTAATTTCATTGTTTATATTCTTACTTAAAACCAAAATAAGGAAGTTATTCAAACCATATATTCTAATTAATTTGTTGTTCATGTTGATTGAATATTTGTTGTAGGTTTTTATGATATGTGTATACAGTGAAACATTCCATAAATAAATAATATATTTGGTAAACTATATCCTAATAAACTACTAATAACCTTATATCATGTGTTGGGAAGTTGGAATCATAGGGCCTAAAATGTCAATACCCTTACGTAATAAATCATTACCCTTCATTATAATGGCTCGTACACCAATTCTAGATGCATGAAAACAATATTCTCTACCAAGATCTGCGAAAATATGGAATGGAAAAAATGATAGAACATCCTTCATATAAAAATTTATCTCTAATTAGTTTATAAAAATGAAAATTTATCACAATTGAGCTTAACTCCTATAATTGGAGCTGCAAGGTGTGATGAATAATGCATAAAAACCCTACATTAATCTTCTATCTGTAGGAATATATAAATATAAAAAATATTCTTATGGTGATCCTAAAAACCCAAAACTCTCTCCTTTTATAGATTTATAAATACCCTTGATTTTGATATTGTATAGCCCATGAATTTTTATTGATTATTCCAAAATTTTAATTTTTTAAGATTAAGATTTTTCAACTTATCTCTTAGTGTACTCATGGTGTCTATCTTGATGGTTTCGAGTATAAATGTACCCTGATATGTCATTCTCACAAAAACCACAATCAAATATTACTATGGCTATAAAACTTGATTGATAGAGGCCCTGAAAATTACGAGAACAATTATTAGAAAAAAAAATATAATACTCGGAAAAGGCCAAGAATAATTTTGAATATTGGACATAGTATATCTTTTTTCAAAACCCTTATGTGGTGATTTATTGATGTCAAATCAATAGTCCAAAAGTTTTTGGGACCAAATAGATCATCAAATAGATTGAATATTTGATGGATTGAGTGTTGTTTCTTAACTATAATCTAATTCAACCATTGCTAATCTAGACACCTCCTTAGTTTAAAATCAACCTTACTAGTAAAAATCATGGTTGAATCCCAAAAAGGTGTACTATGTTTCAAAAAACCATTAGCTTTTGGGTCCTCTAACTACCTATTTGGCACCATCTGTTTAGTAATAAAAATGATATATTGAGGGATCAATTTTATTGGCTCAATTGAAACATGTTTGATAGTAAACACTTCCTATAACATATGTGATATCCTAGAAAATGTATTAGGGGATAAATCCCTAAAAAATACACCAATTGAGGGAAAATACATTATTTTCTACCTCAATCCTTAAGAAAAAGGCTATAATTCTAGGCTAGTTGTCTGACCAACCAATGAATCTCAAGTACATATCAATCTTCCCAGGCATCTTATTCTACATTTCGATCAAGGATACCTCACTTGGGTTATAAGAAAGAAACACTATGGTGAATTTGATGTATATGGTAATAATAAATAGAAAAAAAATCAGATAATGAATTAATGAAAATCCTATGCTCTTGAAAAGATGTTACATATGAAATAGAGGCATCCAATCTAAAGGGGGACACCAAGAAATTATTTAAACATTATAACTATAATTGCAATGGAGTATCACAATTCACTATCATAAAATGTTCTATATATCAATTCTAATACTATAAATTAAATACATAAATAATAATGAATTTGAAGAGCCAATATCAAACAAAGACGATTATAATGTCAAATATATTGTGATTGTACCTCATACTATTGAAGTCCTGGCACAAGAATCCTTAGGAATTTGCTGAACAACAATTTACTTGATATAACCATGGAACCGAGAATCAACTTGGCTACCCTGATAAGGTCCACTATGTGGTAACTTCATATCATATGATTATATTAAATGACTTCATCTTACTTTATTATATATATATATCCAATGGTACTCCAACTTTTGGAATGTTGTGGGGCTAACAATCATTAATTAGAGGGTTGATGAAGTGTGAATACACTCATACAGATAACATATGGGAACATATGAAATGAATCAATAAATATTACCCATTTTTATATAGTCTCAAATCATTAATGGTCATATAATAATGTAAGTATTGATTTATTTTTACCTCCTAAATTTTTTAAACACCCCCAATTTACCCATGCAGTTACTCTGAATGACACTACTCAGACTAGAAAAATGAAAGTAATGCTTCCTTCCATAGGGACATAATCTTCCCTTCCATGGATATGGATTTCAATTTCCACACCTTCATCATCACCCAGTGTACTCTTATAGATGAGGTGGCGATTTAATATCTCTTATATATTGATAAATAAAATAGGTTATTTTTCCCCCATGATGTCTATTTGAAAAAAATGGGTTTATATGAATAAAGGTGAGTAATCAATAATGGGTAGAGACACTTACTGATAATTCATGTTTTATCTCACAATATTGGATCTCAATATATATTGGAAAATGAAATTATTTAGGGTCATCCCGAAATATCTCATCGATGTATGAGGTGATACTACTATTACTCCCTAGTCATCTCTGATATATTAAGTGAATGTCTCAAAGATTAATTCATGGAATGAATTAGCTACACAAATCCCTTCATAAGATGAGAACCAATTCCAAAACTAGGAATAATATGAGGTGATGTAATTGGTAATATGTGTGGTAACACTGGAGTTTTTGTTCCCACCACACCAAATGTATGGTCACACCACCCATAGAGAATTCATATCAATGCCATTACTGTCAAAAATTTCATCAATTTCGAGAAAAATATACCCTAAGTGATTTGATAAATTAATATATTATGAAGGGACACATGATAAGCATCTGACATCCCATAATCAATGTCTTTTCAAAGAAATAAATTTTCTGTTTCCCATTATATGATTTTTTAGATATAGTGTTTAATGTAATTTATATGCAAGAATACACAGTATAATGTAATTGGAAACCTTATATAACAAAATCTGAATCATTTATGATATATAAATGGGAATTTTGTTTTAATAATTATTCTAGAAGATTTATAGTCATTCCAAAGTTATAGAGACATAAAAAATATATGTTATAATTGGATTTCAGGTAACTTCAACTAGAACCCAACACCCACTCTTAAAAAGTAACTAGTCTATTTAAGGTTATTGATTATATAGAACAGAATTCATTAAAATAATATTAACTAACATTTGAACATCACCTTTCTAGGAACAATGTAAAATTTCAAACGAATTTCAATTTTATTCATTGGTGAATGGTTTGTAATTTAGTCCATTATTTGGAATGTAAATTTGATATTTGGAACACATAAATGTGATGGTTTTGGACTTGTTTAGACATCCCAGAGGTGTCCTGGTTGTTCGTTTGAGTATCGGTTGTGAAAAGCCCCTAAATATCAAATTAGAAGAAGGATATATGTGGTGCTCAATTTTTCTTAAACTGTGCATCCCTCAAGAAGAAACCATGCATCCATTTTATAGAGGATGAGGGTGTAAAATGGTTTTTTCTAACCGCAACAGTTTGCTTTAAAACTGTTTTTCTATTCCATATATTTTTAGGTGAGATAAATAGTTTTAGATTACAATCTGAAAATATTCACATAAATCATTAGATACTCTTTATTAGGTAGCATTTCTAGCATGGTTGGTGCGAGAGTTGGACAAAAGTGCTTCCAAGGCGGCTTCCAAATTTTACGTGGTGAAATTTATATTTCCCCCCATTACTATTAAGTCATATCTCCACTTTCTTATCCTCATAAACCCATGAAACATCACTACAATATATATCCTCTTCTCATCTTCTATGTAAGGAGATATTTTCATCAGGGTGCATCTGTTCTCACTATTGTTCATCTTGTTGGAACCCTTATGTGATTCTATGAATCATTGTTCCTCCATAATCATTATATTTTACAATAATTGGTTATGTCATCCAGAAAAATAATTGTCAACGTTTTTAGGGTTTATGGCCATGTATATTATTTATCTCCAATTGGATAAAACAAAGGTATGATATTCGATGAGTGAACCATCCTAAGAATGAGGTAGGTGGAGTGTTTCTTTTCACTTTATGTTTCATCAATTAATAGTATATTCGTTTTTTAGGTTTTGTATACTATGTGAAATAGAATAAAAATGTTAAACATAATTTGAATGACTTAATGCCTTATATTATTTATAATATTTTTATATAATTCACTATAAGTGGATTCCAACCTCAACCCTGACCACCCCTTTGGGTGAGCTACATTGTTTCCCTGACCCCTATATTTGTTTACAGAAATAAACAAACTATTTCGGTTTTATTTCAAATGAATATTATTATAATTTATAGTCTATTATATGATCATATCTTGTGTTGCATTATGTTTTTATTCATTCAAGAGATGTTTTGATTTTCTTAAATTGATAATCACATGTGTGGTATTTATTTCCCATATTTTATGTTCAAGTCCCATTTTGGGTGTGCAGTCCTTATAAAGAAAAACATGAAATTAAATGGGTTATTAGAAATGATAAATGGTAATGTCCCTCCTTATATATACGTTAATAATGAGATGGAATACTTAAGTACATTTCCCTTATTATTATTTATTCATGAAATGTGTTTTGAAATTGTTAATTTCAAGTCCATTTTTATTTTAATATAAATAATTAATGGGTATGGTTGACTTATATATAATTGAGGTTTTATTAAATGTTTTTTAGTATGGAATATTATTTATTTGAATGTAAATTATTATTGAATCGTATTTTTTCTAAAGAGATACTTATATTCATTTTTTCTAAATTCCCATTATAGCCTCATAGGCTATATGAAATTATTTTTCTGGGGGAGCCACAATATTTTTATCATTATGAAACACCATTTTTGAGCTTATAGTCTACTTGATATACATTATTATTTGAGGGATACATGGATTACCACATGGAAATTACATAGACATGCTCATGGTATATTTGGAATTGTTATACACATTTGTGATACCTAGACCCTAGTTGTTTAACATTGATAGGATTGTAATGAAATGTCTCCATACCCTGTAACAATCGATACAAGGTCCCATTTGTGGGGTACTCGGGAAATAATCAATGGATTATTCCAGTATATCGTAAAAATAGTTATACATGAGATATGTTTTTATGGATCTCCTTGGACATAACATTATGGTGATGGGTAATTTCGGTGCTCCTCATAGGATTCTTGGGATTCCACTTTACATGTCACCTTGGATAGAACCATGATTACTTTTTTGTTATGAAACACATAGCCTCATGTTTAAAGATACATATAATTCTTGTTCACTAGATTTAAGGTCACCGCCTCTATGCTAGAGAATGATTTTGGTATCAGTACATGTTTTTATTAGACCCTTATGATGCCACTATTTAGGTCACCATCTGCATGCACCTATATAATCATATAAATATATTATTTTTAATATTATTTAGAAACTTAGGAACTAAGGAACATGAACATTTATATTGCTATTATATCATTGTTGGAATACCATATTTGAAAATATATATGTGTTCAAATATGTTCAAAGACACTCCAGCCTATGGAAATATAGGTATTGTTGGCCCAGTGTCACCTAGAAAAATGATATGACATGATTTAATTCATTTATTTTTGTTAGTGAATTAATAATATACATGAAAACTTATGTATTTTATATTCATGGATTAGATTATACTTTAGAAACCATTTTTGGTGGACTATTTATTTTATCTCACACTCAATTTGGTATTCCATTGAACTTGGGTACCCAGACAGACCTTGTGTTTATAGTCTCATAATTATGGACTATGTTATGTGATTTTTAACTTGTTCATGGGAGTTATGAGTAGATGGCTGATCCAGAGCACCAAAAGACCTTGGAAATAGCCTATGGGTCTTTTAATTTATGTTATAATGTATTTTTTCACATACTAATTGCTTATAAATTTTTAATTTAGATTCATTTAATAATACTTGCTTGTTTGTATATTTGGTGTGGGAATATACTCATTTTTATTAGTTATATTATTTTTCATCTAATGAACTATCATTTATTAATATTTCATCCATTATATGATGATTTATATCTCATATACCACATTTGTATTTCGATCATCGGGGTATATTCTCCATACTGTACCTCCTTTGGGACATCGATGGTAGTTAGAATCATCATGCATACAAGGAAGTAAACATTATGCCATGTGGTTATCAGTTTTACTATTGGATTTACTGTCAGTTAGGTTAAAATGGTAAAAATTTATATAAAATATGTTTCTTTTCCTTTGAGTTACTGTTATTTAATTGGTATACATGGGAGAATGAATGTGTCAATGCTTTCAAAATAGCATTTATAAGAGTGATAAACCCATCTATGGGATAATTACAAGTGTCATTTGATTGGATTATTGTTCATGTTGTTCATTTTTATAGTATATTATGATTTCACATTGATTGATTAGTATAATTTCGACTACTAACTAATTAAGTAGATTTATTACCTTTTTCCATGGCCCAACATGGAGAGTCAGTTGTAGAGACCCAAATCTTGACATACATGGAAGTTACATTACTTTTTCAGAATATATAAAACATAACAAAAATAGACTCCCAAGGACCGTAATAGTTTAGTGTCTTTGGAAACCCAATATATAATTTTCTAATCATGGTGATAGATCTTCAACATCACCCATAAAGATCTTCCCCTTTTGATATCTTACATAAAACCTTTCTTTATATCATGAGGAAAATAAAACATATAAAGGGTGAGATAAAATTCTCAGTAAGGGTAATAATGGAGAAAATAAAACAAACCATATACATTTGAATATGAAAACATTAAAAAAAGTTTAAACATCAAAATATTGAGTTGTGAAATAAATCTTGGTAGTACATAAGGAATAAATCATAATGGAACACTAATGATGATAAAATAAAGTGTGGATAAAACATGTAGTTATGGAAAACCATTAATCACAATATATGACTTCCATCTTAGCCATGGAATTGGTTCCAAGACGATCATAGTGGACAAAGTCCATTACTGAATCGGGTTTACCAGTCGTTCCAGCCCTATATTATTGAACTAGATTTACTTGTCATTCCAGCCATGATTATTTCCTAAGATATAATCTTTACCCATTGAATTAGAGGGAGATATAGGTCCCACACATCTCATATAGAAATCATTCTTACATGTGACACAAAACAATCAAAAATAATTCATTATAGCCCAATGAATAAAATGGGTTTCATAAACATCATCCCTTCATTTCATAACACATATAAAACAAATGGAAATCATTTCATCACATGAAAAATAAAAACATTTAAATAGTAGATACATTACACTTAAAAAATAAACATGCTAAATAATGTCATCTTATATGGAAAATAGATTTTATAAAACACTTGAAATGAATTCTTGTTTAAAATATCCATTCTTCATCAAAATCATTTTATTTTCTCTAAGTGTTGTTCAATGTTAATAGAAAAAAATATTGTTGAAAATAATCATGAAATATTTTGGAATAATATTCATGTAAATAAGGAATTATGAAACCGTAAAAATTTGTTCCTGTCGTATAAGTTAAAAAACACTCTCCTCATACTTTTGCTAAAAAAGTAAAAAAGTATCGTGTATGGTAAACAAAAGAATGTTTCCTTGCATACAATGTGGTAAAAGTCAAAAAAGGGTAGAAATGACATTAAACATACATGTAATAATTGTAAACACTTTATGAAAACAGTTTTAAAAAACATGGACATGGATTATAAATATATCCCCAGTAAATACTTACGAATAACCATTCTCGGATAAGAAGGAGATTGGAATAATTATCCCTTACCATATGTAAAATTTCTTCCGTATGTTTCCGAGCCTCCTATATAGTGGGTTTAAACATATTATTAACTTTTAACATAACCATAATAATAATAATTATATCATATATGATTCACATACGACTTTATATTACCCATTCAGTTGTCAATTCCCTGTTAATGTAGTGTTTTGGGTTAAATCGTTTCATTTTTCATACATGTTTTTAATTATAATTATTCATATGATTACATATATCATAATTAATTAATTCCAAAATTTAAAACATGATTTATATATAATATATATAAATAATATATAATATATATTATAGATCGATAAATGGAATGAAATACACCGTTCATGGAGACGATAGGTCGTACACATGAACCATGTTTTCATTTCCTTATTAAATTGAATATTAGAATGTAAATAACATATACATAAATCCTGTATCATTATTATGTTATATATTTCATGATTATTTATTATATATATTTTATAATAAATCTTGAATGGTTAACATGGGGAATGACTCGTATCGCAACATGGAGACGGTAAGCTGTACTTACACACGTGTGATGATATCATTCCCATGATTGTGGAATTGTATTGAGTTGTATGGTGTTTAATATTTCAGAATCAATATCACATTAATTTAATCATATATATTAATTTCTTCCATCATTATACTCATCCATGTATGTTGGTGATGAAGAAAAAATATTACACGACGACGTGGGGATCGTAAGCTGTACGTACGCCCAAGTGGTGATTTTGTTTTTTTTAAGATAGATAGAAGGTGAAATAGAGATTTTTCATATTTATAATAACATATAAGTATATTTTTTATACCAATTTTATTACTATATAATGAAACAACTAAAGAAGATAAAGTATAACAATAAATAATCATGAATGAATCGGTAGAAGAGACTACCTCTTCTTCGATGCACTTCCTTTGAACATCCCCTTAAGGAAATATAGTTGGACTTTTAAGAAGAAAAACACCACTATAATGTATCTAGAGACGTTTAAAAGAGGGATTCACAGGTGTTGGCAGAGCTTGAAGGCACAAAATTGACTGAAGAGGGTAGGGAAGGAGGTGCCCTTATATAGGATAGGAGGACACTTTTAGAATCCTGAAATATATTAATTTATAATAAACTCAAACCCACTTAAAAACTTAAAAAGTGACTCCAATTAAGATATGAGATAATATAGGGTTGTAATATCATCAACCAATAAAATTTAGACATGTTTTGATTTTATTTTAACATTATCATTTTGATTTGTCCTTATTTAATCTATTTAATTTTATTTGTGGTAAAATGTAATAAATTTAAAATGGTTATATATACTTACATATTTTTTGTTAATCGTATATAATTTGATACATTATGGCATGGTAGACCATATATTTTAACTTTGTAATTTTTAAATATTTTTGGGATTTTTAGACCATTTAACAATATGTTATTTTCATAAAATATAAATAGTGTCAATTTTGACACAATACATTTATTTGAATTTAATTAAAATCCACACAAACTATATTTGAGGAAAAAATATTTAAAAGATTATTAACAAATCATATTCATCTAGAAAATTCTTGGAGCACATTTATTAGTTCATATATGTTTTATTTTAATACTTTTAAAATCATTTCTTTGATATTTCTCTTAATAAAATAATTACTACAACATATTTGTATCATTATTTAATATACTTATTTGTTGCATAAAAATTAAAAATAATATAATATAATGAATATTAATCAATTATATTTTATAATAAAACTTTTAGTAGAATTTATCTTTTAAAACACCCAAATATTTAATATTTTATGTTTTTTAAATTATGAATGTCACAACATTGACATCCTTTAAAATAAAATATCATAACTGTAATAATAACTTTTATAAGGCTCAAAATTGTCCACAATTCCAAAATTGGATTATTAGGATTTATAGATACCAACCAAAAAAAATTTGGTAGGTTTTGGTTGCCTTTTATGGGTATTATTATTTGAATGAAAACTATATTATTGATTTTTTCTCTAAATAAAAAATTTCTTCATCATTAATTTATAAGCTATTAAGGTAAATAAATATTTCATTAAAAATATAAATACATTAACATAATAAAGAAAATAATTTTATCTTTCAAATTAGTATTTATAATCTAATTTATATTCTGTATAACATTATATTAAAAAAATATTAATTATTAAATTTTGAGTGAGACATATTTCACTTTCTTTAAATAAAATTAATTAATGGTATTAATCACATCCAAGTGGGTTCAAATAGATTCTATTTTGACGATATTATGTTTTAGTGAGAAATATAATCATCCAATTATATTAAGACAAATTTTAGGGTAATTTTATAATATTATTTTTACCCTTAATTACCTTATTTAACTTTAACTATGGTGAATAAAATTTACCGTATTTACTATTCATAATGCCTAAAATAAAAAGAATAATATTAACATAACTTAGAAATATTGATTCTAAATATGGAATAAGTTTTTCTAAATTCAATACACATAATTTAATGTATTTAATTTACAGTTAATCCCACTATGAGAAAATGGGTTTTAAAAGTTAAAATGTTGCAAAAGATTGAAATATTTTTAATTATGAATTCATTATAAAATTAATTCTAATGACTTAAATTATATTAAATGGTAAAAATATATTCTATTTATACTTTGAAACCTTTAAATATTATAATTTAATCATATAAATTATCTTGATGAAAAAGTTATTTTTAATTAAAATTTTGAATATTTTTACCATTCCTCAAAATTTGAAAGTTAATTGAAATATTTTAAAAAATTATCCAAAATATATTTTTATACACTTATTGAAATTAATAAGATTATTTTGTAATATTGAACTCATAAACATGTCAAAAACTAGATTTATAGAGGGTATGCTGTCAAAATGTGGGAAACTGCATTTTCTTAAAATACTTATTTTACCCAAAAAAATTATTTTTCTCTCATACCATGTTCAAGAATATGTGTAAAATTTACCATAGTTACTATTCATAATTCTTAAAATTATTTTTCTCTCATACCATGTTCAATAATATGTGTAAGATGAATGAAACTCAGCATTGCGTATAACACACACTATTGAGAAAAGTCTCTCTTGCATGCAACCGATGCCAAGAATAGTGTTGCGTATACTACAAGATAATATAGTGTTTCATATAGAACAAGTTAATATGGGTGAATAATACAACAAAATACTACAATAAAATTAAAAACAATCATTCACATAAAATATTGGGGTGTTACATGCTACCCCCCTTAAAATTAATTTCGCCCTAGAAATTCGTCAGGGTTATAAATTGTTTACTACATGAAAGATTCATTCATAGAAACCCACATCGTAAAAAGAAATACTAAAACATAATTTTAAAAACTAAAGTATGAAAGATTTTGGTTACCCAAATTAACTCATCACTGGGTTTCCACATAGTAGAACATATGTCAAAATATGTATATGGAAGTGAAATCTAACCATCACGTCCTGATGGAGAGTGGTAGAGAACATGGTTATTAAAAATCCAACAATAACAAAGAAATAAATTTGTGATGATCTAAGGTACCATCTAATTCATCATATATGAGGGTACTAGGACAAAATTTTTGGTTTTTAAGATCATTTCCCTAATGTTGATAAATTTTTGCATAAGGATAAATACTTACTTGATTTCAATGTATTATCATCGTTGGTCATTCCATGAATCATTTCCACTTAATCTCTTATTTAAAGAAATGCAGTTGAATTTTCTTTCATGAAGTGTAATAATATCACGTGATATAATGATAGGTCTTCCTATGTGTCACAAACATAAGGTTATCAAATGTTTTAAAAATATACAAGTCCATCTATGGTGAGATTAATTGTATATGGTTTTAAAAATGGACTTATACATCATCTATCATACAGGTTAATAAAATAAAACAACTTTCTACTAACAAAGGAGTTCTTGTAGGCCAGTGGAATGTGATAAAGGAATGTTAGCCTTTATTTGTGGGTTCGATTCCCACATCCTTGTCTGACATGATGGGTTGTTTCCCATCCTACACGTTGTCCTTTTTTAAAACTATACTATTATAACATTCGACAAATAATATAAAAAAGGTCAATCCTGAAAAAATACTATCTAATGTCTAAATTAATCCAATATAATCTTTAGTCTTATCGAAAATACTTCTTTCTAGTCTCATAATATAATGAAAATTATTACTATAAAGGTCATATAACAAGTATGTGAATACCATCATTTATCCCCCATATATCATAAGATATATCTTGTTGGTCACATTCCAAATATGTGAATACATTAATCATTTGTTCTCTTGAAACATGAATTACCATATAACCTTTGTGAAAATATCAATGATGTCAAAAGTTAATTATTTCAACATACCAAAATCCAAAAATTTCTATATACTCAATCCATGATGTTACTTTGTCCTTATATTAGTCATGAATTCATTAATACTGTCAAACATATTATTTTCTCCTTATCCATTTATTATGTGCGTATCATTTTCATTCCAAAAATACTTCAATCACTTTTCATGGTTACTCGTAAAATATTCTTATAAAAAACAACAATGGACCAATACATAGATATTTTAGTATAACATAAAAGTACATCAACAACTATATTCTTGAATTCCAATACATAATCCATTAAATCCACCCTCTTCAATGATTGGCATGGAATAAGTCATTACTTGATTTAGAAGTAACCTATTATGCCTGGGCATTGATCTGGGTATTCCCCATGTTCTCCACAGATAAGACATTGAACTCCATAATAGTCTGTCACACTATGCCCCTTTTCCCCACTTAGATAACATCTTCCCCTCCATTTGAGGTATTTCTCAAGGTTCTTCTTACCTTCCTCTTCATATGTATAAATCATAATCTTCCTTAAACTATTTTTCCCACCATTATAACATGCATCAAAATTTCATCTTCATCTTATTTGATGATACAGGAATTCAACTAAACATCGCATTGTTAATCATATACCGAGATGACTGATTTGGCATAACCACAATATCTTTATCTCCTAGAATTAAAAAATTTCATTGATCATCGTGACCAATTTTTCCATTGAAATCAATGTTAAGTGAATTCCTTCTCGTTCCCTCCATCGACTAAAACTAGAATCCATAGTGTAAGAAACAGTTAAAATAATGAGGAACCACATAATCATAAAAAGTCACTTATGGGATATCTAACTTATCAAAAATTATTTAATCGATGACACCTTAGGTTGAACCTAGGTTATTCATGATCGTTATCATAATTATAGGACTGTAAACTATAATTATATTTAACCATAGGGAAATCCCTCGACATACCTTAGAAATATCTCTAGGGGTATGATTAAAGTTATCGCATCCTAGTTTTCAAATGTTAACTAATAATTTGATTTAATACCTACTGTAGATACCCAAATATTGACAAACATGGAAGTTAAATTAATTTTGCGAAATACTTAATATATAACATAAACAGATAGCCATGGACCCTAACAGTTTAGTGTCATTGGATACTCGGAACATAATCTTCTAATCATGGGGAAAGATCATCAACATCTCACATAAATATCTTCCCCTTTTGTTTTCTTACCTAAAACCATTGTTTATATCCTGAGAAAAATAAAACAAATATAGTGTGAGATCATATGCTCATTAAGGGTAAGAATAGTGAAAATAAAACAAATCATATACATTTGAACATAAAAACATGAACATAAAGTTTAAACATCCAAATCATGAGTTGTGAAATAAATCTTGGCAGTACATAAGGCATAGACCATAAAGGACCATTAATAATGATAAAATATCATGGGGATAAAACATGTAATTGTGGAAAACCGTTAAGCACAAGATATGATTTCCATAGTAGTCAAGGAATTGATTTAAAGGACATGAGAGTGAAAAAATTCCATTACTAAACTGGGATTACCTGCTATTCCAGCCCTGTAAAACTGAACTATATTTTCTTGTCATTCCTGCCATGTTTATCTCATGATATATAAATATTTACCCAATGGATTAGAGGTATATATAGGTTCCACCCATCTCATATTAAAATCATTCTTATGTGTCCCACAAAACAATCATTAATCATTCATCATAAGCCGATGAATAAAATGGGTTTCATAAACATCGTCTCTTCATAACATAATCCATATAAAACAAGTGGATATCATTTCATCATAAGAAAAATCAAACCATGTAAATAATCGAAAAATAACACTTGAAACATAATCATACTATATAATGACATCTCAGATGGAAAATAGTTATTATAAAACACTTGAAATGAATTCTTGAGGAAAATATCCTTTCTTCTTCAAAATCATTTTCTTTTCTCCAAATGTCGTTCAATTTGAAAGGAAAAGAATGTTGTTAAAAATAATCATGAAATCTTTTGGAATATGATTCATGTAAATAAGGAAATATGAAACCGTAAAAATCTTTTCACACTGTATATGTTGAAAAAAAATTGTCCTCATACTTTTGCTGGAATAGTCAAAATGTTCATTGTATGGAAAATAAAAGAATGTTTCCTTCCATACAATGTGGTAAAAGTCAAAAAAGGGTGACAATGTCATAAAAAATATAGAGAAGAATAATAAAAACTTTATGAAAATATTTTTTATAAAACATGGACATGGATGACAAATATTTCCCCACTAATTATTTACGAATAAACAATGTTGGATAAGAACGAGAAAGGAATAATTATTCCTTAACATATGTCCAATTTCATCCGTATATGTATGAAAATACTGTATTGTGGGTTTAAACATATTATTAACTTGTAAAAGAAACATAATAATATTTATGATATCATATATGATTCACTTATTATTTTATATTACCCATTCATTTGTCAATTCCATGTTAAAGTATTGTTTTCAGTAAAATCGTTTCATTTTTCCTACGTGTTTTGACATCTAGTTATTCATATGATTACATAGACAATGATTACATACTTCCTAAATTTAAAACATGATTTATATATAATATATATTTACAGTATATAATATATATTTTAGATCGATAAATGGATGGAAATACACTATTCAGGGTGACGATACGTCGTACACATGAACATTGTTATCGTTTCCTTATTAAATTGAATAGAAGTATGTAAATAACATATAAATAAATCTATTATATTTATTAATTTCATATATTTCATGATTATTTATTATATATACTTTATAATCAATCTTGAATGGTTAACATGGAGAATGAGTCTCATCGGGTCGTGGAGACGGTAAGCCATACGTACACACAATGGATGATATCATTGCCATGATTGTGGAATTGTATTGAATTGTATAGTGAATAATATTTCAGAATCAATATAAAATTAAATTAATCATATATAGTAATTTATTCCACAATTATACCCATCCAAGTATGTTGGTGATGAAGAAAAAAGATTACCCAACGACATGGATACGGTAATCCATATGTACGCACACGCGGTGATTTTGTTTTTTGTATGACAGAAAGAAAGTGAAATAGTGTTGTTTCATATTTATAATAAAATAGAATTATATTATTTATATCGATGTTATTATGTTATAATGAAAAAATTAATTATGAGGAAGTAGAAGTATAAAGAAACATGAAAGAATCGGTAGAAGAGATTACCACTTCTTTGACACACTTCCTATGAACATCTTATTAAAGCAATATAGTTAGCCTTTTGAGAAGACCAACACCACTATTATGTAACTAAAGTGGAATAAAATAGTAATTGGTATGGGTTGGATGAGATTGAAGGAACAAAATTGATTTAAGAGGAGAGGGAAGTAGGTTCCCTTATATAGGAGAAGAGAGGGGAACTTTTGGAATCCCCAAATATTTTAATTTATAATAAACTCAAACCCAACATTAAAAATCAAAAGTGTGTCAAATTCAGATATAGGAATATATAGGGTTGTAAGATCATCAAATAATAAAATTTATACATGTTTTAATTTTATTTTAACCTTATCATTTTGATTTATACTTATTTAATCAATTTATTTTTATTTGTGGTAATATTGTTATAAATTTTAAATGGTTATAAATTCTTAACTATGTACTATTAATTGTATATAAATTTATAATTTAGGAAATGGTAGACTATATAAATTTTAATTTTTAATTTGTAAATATTTTTCTAATTTTAAACCATTTAATAATATGCTATTTTTATAAAATATCAATAGTGTCTATTTTGACACAATTTATTTATTTGAATTTAAATAAAATCCACACCGAATATGTTTTAAAAAAAATAGATTCTTAACAAGTCATTTTCATATATAAAATTCGTTCATAACATTCATTGGTTCATATAATATTTATTTTAATACATTTAAAATCAATTGATTGATTTTTTTCTTAATAAAATAATTACAACAACATTTTGGTATAATTACATAAGATACGTATTTGTTTAATAAAAATTAAAAATAAAATACTATAATGAAAATAAATCAAATAGATTTCATGATAATAATTTTAGTCTAATTTAACTTTTAAAACACACAACTTTAAAAAATGTTATATTTATTAAATTATGAAGGTGACAACTTTGACATCATTTAAAATAAAATAACATAAGTGTCATGATAGCTTTTATAAGGCAAAAAATAGTCCAAAATTTTGCCATTGTATGACTATGTTTTATATATACACGACCAATATGTTTTTCTAAGTCTTTGGGACTTTATAGGTATTAATATTTAAATAAAAACTATATTATTGATTTTTTCTCTAAATAATTTATTTCTACATCATTAATGTATAAGCTATTTATGTAATTAAATATTTCTTAAAAATTACAAATATATTACGATAATAATGAAAAATATTTTAGGTTTAAATTGAGTATCAATAATCAAATTTATATTCTCTATAACTTTATATTAAAAATACCTTAATTATTAATGTTTGAAGGAGGCATATTTCAATTTCATTAAATAAAATAAGATAACGGTCTTAATCAAATCTAAGTGGGTTCCAATAGATTCCATTTAGAACCAGGTATTCTTTATAGAGAAATATAATCATCTAATTATATTAAGACAAGTGATAGGGTAATTTTATAATAATATTTTTACCCTTAATTTCCCGAATTACCATTAATTGTGGTAAATAAAATTTACCATATTTACTATTCATAATTCCTAAAATAAAAAGTATCATATTAAAATAATTTGGACCTTCTGATTCCTAATATGTATTCCATTTTTTCAAATTCAATAAACCCAATTTGTATTATTAAATTTAAAATTAATCCTGCTATTGAGAAAACACGTTATAAATGTTTTTTAATGGTTGAGGTTGAAGCCTCATTTTTTATTAAAGTAAAGAAAAGTCCACTTTAACTAGGTATAGGGAAACCCATTACATATCTTGAAGGCTTAGTGGGAATTTTTTACATTACATGGCCTATAGGCCCAAATTTTTTTCCCAAGGCTCATTTTGTGAATAGTACTGCTATAGTACCCGCCTTCTACAGTACCTCGTCGTACCCACCGCTACTATAGTGCCCTTCCACCACTACAATTCCCTTCCATCACTACAGTTCACGTTGTGTCTACTGTGTTTCCACTACTACATTCAACTACAATACCTACACCCAATGGGTTTAAAAACTTTGAAAATGATTGAAAATTTTTTACATACAAATTCAGTGTAAAATTAATTCTAATGAATTACATTATATTAAAAGGGAAAATTTTATTCTCATTGTAATTTATTAACATTAAAATATATAATTTAATTATATAATTTATCTTTATAACAAAAGTTGTTTTTAATTAAAATTTTGCATATTTTTACTATTCATCAAAATATAAAAGTTAACAGTAAAATATTAATAAATTATCCAAAGTAAATTTTTATATAATTATTGAAATGAATATATTTATTCTATAAAATTGAACTCATAAAGATGTCAAAAAATATATATACAGTGGGTGTTCTATCAAAAGGCGGCAAAACTATATATTTTCAAAAATACTTATTTTACACAAAAAACATTATTTCGTTCTCATAACTTGTCCTAGAATATGTGTATGGTGATTGATAATGTTATAAAATTAAAAAATTTATTAATTCTATTTATAACAGCTATTTTATAATAATATTATAAAAGTATATCGTTATTTACTTAAAATCAGTATTGCATACAACACACGCTATTGAGAATGTCACTCTTGCGTGCAACACAAGCCAAGGTTCGTGTTTCATATACTACATGATAATACAGTGTTTTGTATAGCACAATCTAATCTTGTTGTAGTGTAAAACACAATACATTAATAAAATTAAATAGAATCTTTCTCATAAAATTTTGGGGTGTTACGTCGGTAGTGTTTCTTGAGTTATTATAGTCATATAAATATTCACATTCCACATTGGATTCATTTACTATTGATATGTTCCCTATGTGTTATCCCATGATCTTATGATTATATTGCATTCCTATCATTTTACAGTAGTTTTTTAATTATTTTCCATGATTTTGATACTATTATAAAAATAACTGTTTAACAGACTTGGTTGTTTTCCTTACTTTCTTCATAGTAATCTATGTTTATTTTTCATGATTATTTTTTATTTTTTCATATATCCCTATATTTACCACTTAGAATAGAATAAATTGTTCTAATTGTGATATATAATTTCTTTTTAAAGTGTAATCATCAAAGATAATGGTGTTTTATCATACTGTTTTATGGTGAAACCTTAAATAACAAATCATGACATGTTTTATCCATGGACAATTGGTTTAATGTGTTGAATCATATTGGATGTTATTATATTAGATCCTATTTTCTTATTATAAAATATATAGGTGCTTAAAAAATTGGATAATGGGGACCCATATAATCGATTTGTGTTTAACCAGATTATATGACACGATACCATGGTATATACATAAAATCTATTAAATTTTCGGTTTAAATGAATTTTTATAACGTATTTTATGTCTATTACATGGGTATGAAAAATCATTTTGAACAATTTCTAAATGAACAAAATGACCCATGCAGGTAGCAAGGGGAATGTTTCATATTGGATATCCCACTATGGTAATTTTAAAAAAATAATAAATAAATATATTTTGGTGTTTTATGTATCCTTGATTAATATTAAGGGACCATATTAGGTCATCATACTATTGATATGCCTCATTATTTAACCCCATTGGGGTTTAATTATACAATATAAGTATTTTTATTTATGGTGTCTGCAATCTCATATATGGTTTTACATATTAATGTGTGGTGTAATAATACTTATCTAGGACCATTTTTAAATTTTAACATGACCTTTTATATTATTTTGATTTATACTGATAAAATCTATTAGTTAATAAATATTCCAATTAAAAACTAAAATGTGTTTTCCTCTATATATTGGAATTCAAATTTTCAATAACTAAGGATATATAAAATTCTTATGATTAAATGAATGTTGTTGAAAATAAATTTCAGTGGATAAAAATCCAAATTATGAAGGGATATTTGTTAAATAAGTGATGTATAAAAGAACATTTGATAAATAATATTATTGTTTCTTATTCTCCTATCCAAATAAAGTATCAAATTATTTCAAATTTTGACTGATGTAATATGTTCATTAAAACTAAATCATAGAATGATAAGTAGATAAATTTTAACTATTGTAATGTTTTATGATGAAACCCTATGATTTGTTCATAGTTTGATACATCTGTAAGGGATAATCATAAATTTTTATTTGAGAATTCATGTAATGAGAATGTGAGCATTATCTATATGCATCATATTTAAATCTTGGATGTAAATGATTAGTTTAGGGTATAGTTAACAATCAAGAATGATATATAGGTATGATAGATGATTTATTATTTAGTAATTGGAAGTCTTCAGTTATGTATCACCTTTATAAAAATAATTTATTTCTAAAATCCCTAATGATATTTCTATGGTGTGGTACTATTTGAGTGCCTTTTGTCCCATATAGTAATCATAAATTCTAATGGAACACTTGTGATAGAGGTGAGTTCATTTGGTATATGGACCCTTATTTCAATCATTAGAATCATGTAATGCTCAGTTTCGTTGGGATATTAATCCCATTGGAATGGTCAATAGATTATTTTTTCATGTGGCATTGTTCTTTTTTTTCTATAATGGTGATTTACTATGTCATCGTCTAGGTCACAGTGATATGGAAAAATAATTTTTGAGAAAAAGACATTTTATAAACTATAAAATATAGGATACATTGGGTTGATAGGTAAATGGATAGTGTTAAATGATGTGTAGTTGTAAAAAATGAATATCAGTGTAGTATGTGTCAATGCATGTGGTGACCATAGATTTGTTGATTTTTAAAATGAACTGTATGAGATTTATAAAAAATTTCAAATACTTGTAATTTTATACTTTATTAACATGTAATTTATTAGGTATAGTTACTTGGGATATAGTTGAAATAATATTTTTCCAAATATTCAGGATGACAACATAAAAGGATCATGTATTTCAACACATCTAGTTATTCATATGATTACATAGACAATGATTACATACTTCCTAAATTTAAAACATGATTTATATATAATATATATTTACAGTATATAATATATATTTTAGATCGATAAATGGATGGAAATACACTATTCAGGGTGACGATACGTCGTACACATGAACATTGTTATCGTTTCCTTATTAAATTGAATAGAAGTATGTAAATAACATATAAATAAATCTATTATATTTATTAATTTCATATATTTCATGATTATTTATTATATATACTTTATAATCAATCTTGAATGGTTAACATGGAGAATGAGTCTCATCGGGTCGTGGAGACGGTAAGCCATACGTACACACAATGGATGATATCATTGCCATGATTGTGGAATTGTATTGAATTGTATAGTGAATAATATTTCAGAATCAATATAAAATTAAATTAATCATATATAGTAATTTATTCCACAATTATACCCATCCAAGTATGTTGGTGATGAAGAAAAAAGATTACCCAACGACATGGATACGGTAATCCATATGTACGCACACGCGGTGATTTTGTTTTTTGTATGACAGAAAGAAAGTGAAATAGTGTTGTTTCATATTTATAATAAAATAGAATTATATTATTTATATCGATGTTATTATGTTATAATGAAAAAATTAATTATGAGGAAGTAGAAGTATAAAGAAACATGAAAGAATCGGTAGAAGAGATTACCACTTCTTTGACACACTTCCTATGAACATCTTATTAAAGCAATATAGTTAGCCTTTTGAGAAGACCAACACCACTATTATGTAACTAAAGTGGAATAAAATAGTAATTGGTATGGGTTGGATGAGATTGAAGGAACAAAATTGATTTAAGAGGAGAGGGAAGTAGGTTCCCTTATATAGGAGAAGAGAGGGGAACTTTTGGAATCCCCAAATATTTTAATTTATAATAAACTCAAACCCAACATTAAAAATCAAAAGTGTGTCAAATTCAGATATAGGAATATATAGGGTTGTAAGATCATCAAATAATAAAATTTATACATGTTTTAATTTTATTTTAACCTTATCATTTTGATTTATACTTATTTAATCAATTTATTTTTATTTGTGGTAATATTGTTATAAATTTTAAATGGTTATAAATTCTTAACTATGTACTATTAATTGTATATAAATTTATAATTTAGGAAATGGTAGACTATATAAATTTTAATTTTTAATTTGTAAATATTTTTCTAATTTTAAACCATTTAATAATATGCTATTTTTATAAAATATCAATAGTGTCTATTTTGACACAATTTATTTATTTGAATTTAAATAAAATCCACACCGAATATGTTTTAAAAAAAATAGATTCTTAACAAGTCATTTTCATATATAAAATTCGTTCATAACATTCATTGGTTCATATAATATTTATTTTAATACATTTAAAATCATTTGATTGATTTTTTTCTTAATAAAATAATTACAACAACATTTTGGTATAATTACATAAGATACGTATTTGTTTAATAAAAATTAAAAATAAAATACTATAATGAAAATAAATCAAATATATTTCATGATAATAATTTTAGTCTAATTTAACTTTTAAAACACACAACTTTAAAAAATGTTATATTTATTAAATTATGAAGGTGACAACTTTGACATCATTTAAAATAAAATAACATAAGTGTCATGATAGCTTTTATAAGGCAAAAAATAGTCCAAAATTTTGCCATTGTATGACTATGTTTTATATATACACGACCAATATGTTTTTCTAAGTCTTTGGGACTTTATAGGTATTAATATTTAAATAAAAACTATATTATTGATTTTTTCTCTAAATAATTTATTTCTACATCATTAATGTATAAGCTATTTATGTAATTAAATATTTCTTAAAAATTACAAATATATTACGATAATAATGGAAAATATTTTAGGTTTAAATTGAGTATCAATAATCAAATTTATATTCTCTATAACTTTATATTAAAAATACCTTAATTATTAATGTTTGAAGGAGGCATATTTCAATTTCATTAAATAAAATAAGATAACGGTCTTAATCAAATCTAAGTGGGTTCCAATAGATTCCATTTAGAACCAGGTATTCTTTATAGAGAAATATAATCATCTAATTATATTAAGACAAGTGATAGGGTAATTTTATAATAATATTTTTACCCTTAATTTCCCGAATTACCATTAATTGTGGTAAATAAAATTTACCATATTTACTATTCATAATTCCTAAAATAAAAAGTATCATATTAAAATAATTTGGACCTTCTGATTCCTAATATGTATTCCATTTTTTCAAATTCAATAAACCCAATTTGTATTATTAAATTTAAAATTAATCCTGCTATTGAGAAAACACGTTATAAATGTTTTTTAATGGTTGAGGTTGAAGCCTCATTTTTTATTAAAGTAAAGAAAAGTCCACTTTAACTAGGTATAGGGAAACCCATTACATATCTTGAAGGCTTAGTGGGAATTTTTTACATTACATGGCCTATAGGCCCAAATTTTTTTCCCAAGGCTCATTTTGTGAATAGTACTGCTATAGTACCCGCCTTCTACAGTACCTCGTCGTACCCACCGCTACTATAGTGCCCTTCCACCACTACAATTCCCTTCCATCACTACAGTTCACGTTGTGTCTACTGTGTTTCCACTACTACATTCAACTACAATACCTACACCCAATGGGTTTAAAAACTTTGAAAATGATTGAAAATTTTTTACATACAAATTCAGTGTAAAATTAATTCTAATGAATTACATTATATTAAAAGGGAAAATTTTATTCTCATTGTAATTTATTAACATTAAAATATATAATTTAATTATATAATTTATCTTTATAACAAAAGTTGTTTTTAATTAAAATTTTGCATATTTTTACTATTCATCAAAATATAAAAGTTAACAGTAAAATATTAATAAATTATCCAAAGTAAATTTTTATATAATTATTGAAATGAATATATTTATTCTATAAAACTGAACTCATAAAGATGTCAAAAAATATATATACAGTGGGTGTTCTATCAAAAGGCGGCAAAACTATATATTTTCAAAAATACTTATTTTACACAAAAAACATTATTTCGTTCTCATAACTTGTCCTAGAATATGTGTATGGTGATTGATAATTTTATAAAATTAAAAATTTTATTAATACTATTTATAACAGCTATTTTATAATAATATTATAAAAGTATATCGTTATTTACTTAAAATCAGTATTGCATACAACACACGCTATTGAGAATGTCACTCTTGCGTGCAACACAAGCCAAGGTTCGTGTTTCATATACTACATGATAATACAGTGTTTTGTATAGCACAATCTAATCTTGTTGTAGTGTAAAACACAATACATTAATAAAATTAAATAGAATCTTTCTCATAAAATTTTGGGGTGTTACGTCGGTAGTGTTTCTTGAGTTATTATAGTCATATAAATATTCACATTCCACATTGGATTCATTTACTATTGATATGTTCCCTATGTGTTATCCCATGATCTTATGATTATATTGCATTCCTATCATTTTACAGTAGTTTTTTAATTATTTTCCATGATTTTGATACTATTATAAAAATAACTGTTTAACAGACTTGGTTGTTTTCCTTACTTTCTTCATAGTAATCTATGTTTATTTTTCATGATTATTTTTTATTTTTTCATATATCCCTATATTTACCACTTAGAATAGAATAAATTGTTCTAATTGTGATATATAATTTCTTTTTAAAGTGTAATCATCAAAGATAATGGTGTTTTATCATACTGTTTTATGGTGAAACCTTAAATAACAAATCATGACATGTTTTATCCATGGACAATTGGTTTAATGTGTTGAATCATATTGGATGTTATTATATTAGATCCTATTTTCTTATTATAAAATATATAGGTGCTTAAAAAATTGGATAATGGGGACCCATATAATCGATTTGTGTTTAACCAGATTATATGACACGATACCATGGTATATACATAAAATCTATTAAATTTTCGGTTTAAATGAATTTTTTATAACGTATTTTATGTCTATTACATGGGTATGAAAAATCATTTTGAACAATTTCTAAATGAACAAAATGACCCATGCAGGTAGCAAGGGGAATGTTTCATATTGGATATCCCACTATGGTAATTTTAAAAAAATAATAAATAAATATATTTTGGTGTTTTATGTATCCTTGATTAATATTAAGGGACCATATTAGGTCATCATACTATTGATATGCCTCATTATTTAACCCCATTGGGGTTTAATTATACAATATAAGTATTTTTATTTATGGTGTCTGCAATCTCATATATGGTTTTACATATTAATGTGTGGTGTAATAATACTTATCTAGGACCATTTTTAAATTTTAACATGACCTTTTATATTATTTTGATTTATACTGATAAAATCTATTAGTTAATAAATATTCCAATTAAAAACTAAAATGTGTTTTCCTCTATATATTGGAATTCAAATTTTCAATAACTAAGGATATATAAAATTCTTATGATTAAATGAATGTTGTTGAAAATAAATTTCAGTGGATAAAAATCCAAATTATGAAGGGATATTTGTTAAATAAGTGATGTATAAAAGAACATTTGATAAATAATATTATTGTTTCTTATTCTCCTATCCAAATAAAGTATCAAATTATTTCAAATTTTGACTGATGTAATATGTTCATTAAAACTAAATCATAGAATGATAAGTAGATAAATTTTAACTATTGTAATGTTTTATGATGAAACCCTATGATTTGTTCATAGTTTGATACATCTGTAAGGGATAATCATAAATTTTTATTTGAGAATTCATGTAATGAGAATGTGAGCATTATCTATATGCATCATATTTAAATCTTGGATGTAAATGATTAGTTTAGGGTATAGTTAACAATCAAGAATGATATATAGGTATGATAGATGATTTATTATTTAGTAATTGGAAGTCTTCAGTTATGTATCACCTTTATAAAAATAATTTATTTCTAAAATCCCTAATGATATTTCTATGGTGTGGTACTATTTGAGTGCCTTTTGTCCCATATAGTAATCATAAATTCTAATGGAACACTTGTGATAGAGGTGAGTTCATTTGGTATATGGACCCTTATTTCAATCATTAGAATCATGTAATGCTCAGTTTCGTTGGGATATTAATCCCATTGGAATGGTCAATAGATTATTTTTTCATGTGGCATTGTTCTTTTTTTTTTATAATGGTGATTTATTATGTCATCGTCTAGGTCACAGTGATATGGAAAAATAATTTTTGAGAAAAAGACATTTTATAAACTATAAAATATAGGATACATTGGGTTGATAGGTAAATGGATAGTGTTAAATGATGTGTAGTTGTAAAAAATGAATATCAGTGTAGTATGTGTCAATGCATGTGGTGACCATAGATTTGTTGATTTTTAAAATGAACTGTATGAGATTTATAAAAAATTTCAAATACTTGTAATTTTATACTTTATTAACATGTAATTTATTAGGTATAGTTACTTGGGATATAGTTGAAATAATATTTTTCCAAATATTCAGGATGACAACATAAAAGGATCATGTATTTCAACACATGGTCAATTTTTTGGTATTTATGCCTAATGTTATGGAGTATGTGAACATGAATCCGAATGAATTTTATGCATACATCTAGAGAAAATATTTAATATAATTCTTATAAAAGTATATCCAAATTGTAATTTTAATTTAATTCTTTCAAAAATCATGTTGTCTATGTTTATGACCCACGGTCAGTGGTTGACCTAACTAGTGCTAGTGAGTGGATTCTATTTTTGAGAAATAAAAACATGGAGAATCATATGGTAGGAGTGTGGAGTCAAAAATTATATTCATGTACATCCATTTAAAAATTAAAAAACCACAATTTACTGTTTTTATGTGGATAATACTTCTTTTTGATACCAATGAGACTGGTATGTTGGGATCACATTTTTGTTTGCAAGGTAGCACAATAATTAACATTTCCACTAAATAGGAAACATTAAAATACCAAATTTTATGGTTTGGACTTATTTGGTTGTTTTAGGTGATCTTATGTTTTTTTGGGTGGTAAATACTTCATGAACAGTTAATGATGATGCATCCGCAGGTGAAACAGACCATTATACAAATGAGTCGACTGGAGATAGTATGGTTCATTATATTTATGTAAGCTAGATATAACTATTTCAAATCCATCTTGGGATCCCATTATCTTATAGTGTAAGTGTCCAAATACATCTTCTAAATTATTTATTTCCTCTTAGTGTAATATTTTCATAGTGATGATTATGTCTGATATCGTAAAATCATCTAAGATACAAAAATTGATTGTCAGTTATATGTTGAGATGAAGAATGAATGATGTTAAAAGTCAATAGAATGATAAGTAAACTAAATGTAAGTTCATATTCTACAAAAAAGGTATGTTTAAAAGGAATGGTTATTCCTGAGTGGTACTTGGGTTACCAATGTTTATTTTCTTGGATGATTTCCTGGGAACCATCCATCTCCCCTTTGACTTGACCACCAGGGGAACGCTGTTTGGGGCATAGTCATTGATTTGATACCAAGATATTTATGTAATATAAAGACACCTCACTTGTAAATTATAGTTTATGAATTGAATTTTTGGGTTTCCGTTGACCCCAATATATGATTTTGGGGCTACCCAGACTTCTATCACCCTTATATGGGATGATTACGAGTGAAGATCCAAGTGTATTGGATCAGGTATAGACCTATGATTATGTTGGGCATGAAATCCTAAATGGAAGTTTTTCTAGAGACATTACTAGATGATGGTTATTGGCTCTGATGAGTTTTATCAGCGAAAATATCAATGTAACATAGATTAAAGGTATCTAAATATGTTTTTGAAATTTGTTGGCCATCCAGTCAGTGTGTTTTAAGAGTAGTCTTCCAAGAAATTCTTGACATGTCTTCCTCTTTATTTTTTAATATTGTGGAAGAGCAAATGATTATAGAATATTTTTGTGATATGGTGGGTGTAGTGAAAAAATATTCTAAAGGATTTCCTGAAAACATAGATCTTACATGCTGATGGATATTCTTTGGTAGTTGATCGTTATTTTATGTTAATGTTCACGCCAAGGGCATCATTAAAACTCATGGTTAATTTTAAAATAGACAATTACAAAAACAAATATTTATGTAATTAGAATTAACCTTTTAAATATTGAACATATGTTGTTGAGTTGTATAGGCTATGTGATTATAGAGAAAAAGATAATATTTTTTTCTAGTTTGATTGGTTATAGTATGCATCATCTCGTTGATTAAATTCGTAACACATATATTGTTTATAGTTTTTATTTATTATAACCCTATTGTCAAAATGTTGTTTAGTGGTGTGATGGGAGTTCTGAAACACGATGAACTTATTAAAACAATCCATCATTACATTATTATATAATGGATTATTCTCGTTGTTCAACATGAATTCTCGGGGATGTTAATTTTTTAGGTGGGGAAGCTTTAATGTACCGTGTCTTGGGGAAAGATATAATTCTAAATTAATATGTATTTTATTGTATGCGGATGGGGTAATCCTTAAAACATAATTGAGTATGTAAATACGGGATTTGGAACACATAAATGTGTTTTTTAAATGTTATATTACCTTAGAGTTTCCTCTGTTGTTCCTTCATATTGGGGGAGCTTCAAACCATAAATCCTAAAATATAGAGAATGTTGAAAGGGGTTCATGTTTGGATATTATTTGTGGCCCTCTATGAGAAAATATGTAGCCTATTCATAGAGGTCATGGGTGCTGCATGGTTTTTTCTGATCATGGGAAATGGGATGAAAACCAATTAACTTGGTTATTGGTTTTTTATTAGAGGTTAAACACATGGTGTGATCATTTTTTATGAAACAATGTATGTGTACCCTAAGAGCCTCTTTATAAGTAAGTAAATCAATAATTCTAGGAACATGGTTTGTCCAACCATGCATCCAAAGGTTGTGCCTCATTTAAAAATGTCAAACCCCCATTTTACCCATGCATACTTAAATGAATTATCTTCACATTCTTCTCATATTACCCAATTGAAATAAAACATACATGTATATCCTCATATCCTATTTATGATATGAAGATAATATAATCATCCGAACATCATTTCAACTATATTTTATCAAATTGAAAGCCCCCTCTATGAGCCTATAACACCACCATCCACCATCCATTTTTTATTCCTCCATATTTGGTGATATCTTAATGTGATATAATTTACCCCGTTTTTTAGGTGTATGTTTTTTTCATCGATATCTTATAAACCAACTCACATAAATGCTCAATATCAGATTTGTGTACTATCCTAATCACGGTGTCTGTGTTCTACAGTATTACCATCTTTATTGAATTTTTTTTTAAAAAATAATTTTCCTCGCACAAAATATTATCCAAGCACTATATTTAATATGTGAATTTAAATATGAATTAATTAATATAATAAATTATGTGGATGATGGGTTTTGATTGATTTTTAATAGGATTGTTACCTAAACCTAGACCAGCCCTTTGGGTGTGCTTCTCAATTTAATTGACCCCTATGTGTGTTTACATAATTAAACCCTTCTATGTGTGTTATTTGAAATTAATACCATTTTAATGTATTGGATGTACATTGTTAGTATCTTGTGGAATGTTGAGTTTTTCCTCCATTAATGTGATGATTTCATTTTCTAAAATTCATAAAGATATGGTTAGTATTTTTATCCATAGTTTTTTTAAAACTGACTTTGGGTTGTTCTATCCTAATAATGAATATGGGGGAATTAAATGCAATATTTGAAATGATAAAAGTATATGTCCCTACCTATATATACCTAACATGTTAGAAATAATTCTTATGTATAAAACCATCCATATTATTTTCACTAGAAATTTTTTACGACATGATTAATTAGATGTCCTTTTCTGTTATACATGAAATGAGTAATCAGTAAGTCCCACTTATATATAGTCGAATTGTAATATCGTGATTAATAACATGTACACATTTCTATTTTAATTTATATGATTAACAATTTGTATCATTCATCGAGAGATACTAGGGATCCTTTTTAACGAGATCTATGGACAAGATCATAGGAATCAAGAAATTATATGTGTCATGGGTGAAACCTCAGTTTCCTATTTAGGGAATCCCAGGGATGTGATCTTTGGAAAATTGATTTTTATTATCCTATGAGTAATTCTTGTATTACCATGTGGTAATTCCATGGAAGGGGTCTTAAGATTTTTTTGATTATTATTTCAAAGAGTGATAACATTACCCCTGATGGTTTACCTTGGACGAGATTTATGGGAAGTGTCATTATACTTTTTCACTAGTGATATTTGGTCCAATATGTGGTGTCCACAAGGAGATAATCTGTCGGTTATGATTTTACATAGTAGAGGGAGTGATACATTCGATTTCCAATTACAGAAGCCATTGTATGAACACTTACGATAATGGATAATTATTGTTATCCTATGCAATAAATGGGAATCTTCTTTACTATTATCCGTAGAAGGTCCTTTGATTTGTTTTTTACTGTGAACCACAATGTGTTGTCATTAAAAATCTAAGGAATGAAAGTTCACCATATTTATGGATGCAACTTCCATGTTGAAGATAAATGATGGGATCATTCCATGTCTATATTCAACTATAATGATATTCCAGTTATGTCCCCATGTCCATACACCTGGAAAATTATATTGATATATATATATATATTAATATTATTTTTATTCCTTATAAATAACCCACATCACCATTACTTGTGTAATTATATATTTCCATACATGTCATGTCTGCAAATATATTTGCTTTATCATATGATAAGAGAAACATTATCTTAGGTTGAAGAAAGAATGGTTATTTAGGTGTCCCTCAGGAATCTAAGACAACTATATTTCATTAATTTTATTTTATTACTACATTTTTTATATATTTGAAAACTACTATAAATTACATTCATAGGATGTATTTTTTATACCATTGGTGGTGAATTAATGAGTTTATATGAAAACCTATTTGAGGTTCCATTTAATTATGGAACCTGACTTGACCACATGTTTGCAGGCATGGGGTTATGGACCATGTTATGTTATTTTATTCTTATTCATATGTGTTAGGAGAATAGGAAATATCCTAATAATTATATTCTCATTGAGGAATCCTGGGGGATTTTATTTATTTCTTCTATACCGTATTTTATCACCTACTGTATGTTTAATTCAATTGTTTATATATCTTCTTTTATATATGCATGCATGGTTGTTTATTTCGTTTTTATCCTATTTTGTTTTAATCAGTTATATTATCTATGTTTCATTCCTCTATAATTTAATTTCATTTCTTATACTATATAATGATTTATATCATTTATAGTTATATGGTACTCCAATAGCAAGGGTATAGACTCCCCAACATTATATTATTGGATTTTCCTTGTTAGTCATGTTCCTCTGGCATATGGGGATGCATGCTTTTGGCCATGTGGTGACAGGTAAGCTTCTAAATTTATATTTAGTCAGTTTAGTAAGTTAAAAAATTATAAATTACCATTATAATCTATCTAACCAAGTCATATAATGTTCATCCCATATAAAATTGGTTAAGTGGCACAAATCAATAAGACAATTAAAAATATAGAAATCAAATCACTCATAATTGTTTTTAGGTATTTCATTAAGTAAAATAATCAGGGCATTGAATTATAAAGTCATGAAAATTCGTATGTGCCTATAATGATGTGAAACTATCTATTTCCATAATTTTTAATGGTTTAAGAATGGAAATAAATAAAAATAACACTGTAAAGAATGTTTTCAACCAAATAGTGTAAATATTGGACATTTAATAGGTGTATCCAAATAATTAAATTGCATCCCTAATAAAGTGTATTTTCACTAAAACATGGGTTATATAAACTAAGGTACTTCTTATTAATATGTCTATATGTGTTATGGCCTCCTATAAATCAAACTCAAAAATGAAATACCATGAATAATGGGCCAACTCTAGCACCACATTACAAAATCATTGGGCCAGTTCAATATGAATTAATCGAACATGGTTCACCACATGTCATAAATTGTTGCTATACATATTTTAGTTATTTATAACTAGATATGAAGGTCTATAGTTGTGTGGAAGGGATACTATATGTAACACCCTGAGATTTTTTGAGAAAATTTTTTTCTCTTTCTTATGATATACGCAACACAAATTAAATCTTTCACTACACTCTACGCAAGCTTGTATTGCATTACACACAATCGCCACCTTCCTCGATAGCGTGTGTCGTACGCAATAACGAGTTTCACGAAACATCGATATATTGTTATAATATTATTATGGACTAGAAGTTATGAATAGTATTAACTAAATTTTTAATTGTATAACATTATTATTCATCCTACACTTTACTATAACATGGTATGATAAAAAAATAACTTTTTCATGTAAAATAAGTATTTTTCAAAAAAAATGCTGTTTTGATGCCTTTTGATGGCGCACCAATATAAAATATAGTTTTTGACATGTTTTTAAGTTAAATTTGACAAAATTAAATTCTATTTTGGAATCATGATATAACAATTTACTTTGGATAAATTTTTCATATTATTCTAATATCATTCATATTTTAATGAATAGTAAAAACACGCTATATTTGAATTAAAAACAACTTTTTTCATCAAAATAATTTATATGGTTAAATTTTAATATTTAATGGTTTTAAAATATAAATAGAATATTTTTTTTAAAATTTAATATAGTTTATGTCATTTCCATTAATTTTACATTGAATTCATTAGAAAAAACATTTCAATCTTTGGCAAAGATTTATCTTTAAAACAAATTTTCATAACAACGAGATTAATTTTAAATTAATTACTACAACTTCTATGTTTTGAATTTTGGAAAATGGATTCCAGATTTTTATTTATTGGATCCAAATTATGCTAATAGGTTACTCTTATTTTTTGATATTATGAAGAGTAAATAAGGTAATTTTTATTTACTGTAGTTAAAGGTAAATCGGGTAATTAAGGGTAAAAATAAGATTATAAAATTACCCTAATACCTGAAAAAATTCTATTGGATGACTAAAAGTAGACTCATATCACATAAGGGTTGGATTAGATATATTTTATGTACATTTGACCAGGAAAATAATTTATTTATTAATAAAACCAATGAATGTGACAACTTGTCACTCTCATAAATCTTATAAGTATAATAATTATAGCTAGAAGGTCTGAGAGAAAAGCAAGAGGCCTGCTCCCAACAAAATATAATAACAAAAAAGAAATAAACACTACAAAGAAGCTCAAATACAGGGACTCTTGCAAAACCGAGAATATAAGACACCATCCCTGTCCCTGCAGACCAAGGAGTCACAATAGGGAGGTAAGGTAAAAGACCAACTGGAGCTAGCTTCTGTAATGGCTCTCTTCGAGAGAACATCAGCGACTGGGTTTGCTTCCCGGTAGACATGAGAGAGATCCAAGAAAAGCTATTCAGCAAGTTTAAGGTAGGAAATCCAGGAGGACATCATTCTCTAGGGAACATTCTGAGACCGATCTTTCAAAATCTTCACAGCAACAGCAGAGTCCGACTCCAGCCAAATTCTATGCCAACCATAATGGACAGAATACCTGATCGCTTTGATCATCGCCCAAAGTTCTGCCTCAATTGCCTAAGCATGTCCAACATAATGGAAGAAACAGCCTTTAACGAAGCCCCGATGAGTTCTGAAGACCCCTCCACAGCCAGCAGGACCTGGTGCGCCAGAGGCCGCCCCATCAACATTCACCTTCAACCATTCACAGATAGGTGGGATTCATCGAATAAACTTTACCATTCGGGGCTTCGGTTCCCTGCCACGAACACCAAGAGCTCTCAAGAGAACAATGTCAGATAAATCATTATGTATGGAGCCAGTTTGAATTGTCGAGGCAAATATGATGGCTCGATGCATCAGTAGAACACCCTCTCTGAAAGAGGGCCTGATGTTATTAAACACAATGTTATTCCGAGATTTCCAGATAATTGAGAAATTCGAGACAACAGCTGAGAGGAGCAAGGAATTAACTTTCTCGCTAGAACCAGTTTTGAAGGATGACATAAGCAAGGAATCAAAAGAACAAGTATTAAAGGAGCAATGGAAAGCCAACTGCACATTCTCCCAAAGCCGAGCAGAAAATTGATAGGGAATGAAGGTTTGAATCAAAGTCTCATCGCTTCTGAAACAAAACTGGCATACCGAAGCAAGGCTGAAGCCTTTTCGTTGTAGCATACTTTGGAGGGGAAACCTATTTTGCCAAATCCTCCAGAGAAGTAGCAGGTCACTGGGCGGTATAAAAGGCCTTCGTAAGCCTTCAATCCATGCGGGCAGAGCATTAACCAAACCAACCTGCAAGTTATAGCAATCCCGAGTAGAAAAACAACCAGTAAGTGCAGGTTTCCAAACAATGATATCAACATCCACGTAAATGTAATCTGCAATTTCCAGCCTAAAATTTTCTGGAATGAGGTTAATAACAGCCGTATGATCATGTAAATCAGCAATAGACAGTTGCACAAGAGATCCTGAAACTGAAACATGTTCATTGAGGGGAGAGGACAACCATGAAGTATTCCAGTAGTTGAGATGAGAGCAATGACTTACAATCAATTTTGAGTGAAACATAAGACTGGAAAAGGCAGACCTTATTGAGGGCCAAACCAAAGATTTGAGGTATAGACACTTCCCTTTCTGTAACTTGGAAACAAATCTGCCAATCAAGAATTCCATTGAGAAGTTAGGCTTTGCAATAATTTCCCAAACAAAGTTCTGGATGAGAGCACTATTAAATACTCTGATATCCTTAATGCCCATTCCTCCCATCTTGATGGGCTTAATACACTTTTTTCATGCAACAGTGACAAGTTTTTTCTACTGGACAGAGCCATTCCATATAAAATTTCTAATATGGCCACTCAACTCCTTGAGGAGAGATGTTGGCCATCTGTAGACAGATAATGAGTAGACAAACATAGAGGTAATAACAGAATTAACGAGACAGATTCTCCCAGCCTGGGACATAGATTTTCCTTTCCATCTTGCCAGTTATTTGATGATTTTCAGAGCAATACCCTCAAGATGTTCACGCTTTACACCTCCCCAAAATAGAGGGATTCCAATATAATGAAAGGGTAATGTGCCTTTCTTAACCCCAAGACTTCTTGCAATCCTGCTCTGCTTCAAGTTGTTAATACCTTGACCAAAGACAACAAAGGATTTCTTCCAGCTGATTGCCTGACCTGAAACATCTTCATAATAAAATTATCTACATCATGTGAATTTATTTATAATTTTTATGGATTAGATAATTATCATTAATGGTGACATAATAGTGATGTTGAAATTATTTTATTGATTGAAATATACAATAAATGTTTTTTAAAATATTAACATAAATATTATATTAACTATTTAATGTGCTCAAAACAATGTATAGATAAATATTACTTGTTATTAATCTATTAAACCTATTATTTCTTACATATCTTCTGTGTGGATTTTATTTAAATTCAAATAAATTGATAGTTTCTAAATTGACACTAATGTTATTTTATAAAAATAACATAATATAAAATTGTTTTAAAATCACAAAAATATTTAAAAATTTTAATTTAAAATTTATATGGCCGAAAATGTCATATTTTATCCAATTATAGACAATTCAAAATACATAACTAATTACATATAATAATTTATAATTTAGAATCTTATTACCACAAATAAAATTAAATAGATTAAATAAGGATAAATCAAGTTACAAAGGTTTAAAACAAATTTCCAACATGTATATATTTAATTTGTTTATGAGATTTCAACCATAGATCATATAATCTTCGAATATGAGTCATTTTTTTAGGTTTTTAAGTGGGGTTTTATTTATTATAAATTAATATTTTTGAGGTTTCCAAATGTTCCCCTCTCCTCCCTTATAAAAGGGAACCTACTCCCTCTCCTCTTTACACATCTTTGAGCCTTAAAGATTGGCCAACCCCTGACCATTACTCTTATCAACTTCCCTATTAATTTTCTGGAGGTTCTTGTCATCTCAAAATACCAACTCTATTCTCTTAAGAGGAAGTTTAAAGGAGGCACGTCGAGGAAGAGGTAATCTCTTCTACTGATTCATTCAAGTTTCTTCCTTCTTATACATCCTCTTATTTAGTTTTTTCATTCTAAAGTAATTAAATCAGTATCCCTCATATTCTGATATGTAATTATAAGTATGAAACAATCCTATTTCACCATCTATCCATCCTACAGAAAATGAAATCACCGCGCGTGCCTACATACAGAATATCGTCTCCACGCCGTGATGTAATCTGTTTTCCACCACCACCTTACGTGGATGGGTATAATAGTGAAAATAAAAACTTTTTAAATTATTATTTTAACATGATACTAATTATGAGTAATTTTACTATCCACTCCAATACCATTCAATAATTATGGGAACAATATCATTTCTCGTGCATATGTAAGGCTTATCGTCTCCGTGATGCGATGTGATTCATTCTACAGGATATTCACTAAACCATGATTATATAAACGAATTTAATGAATAAATATTATATATATTATACTATTATCATTCTGTAAATGATGTATCTATAACCTAAAAATAGGAATAAGAACTTATTCGACCAAAAAAATCATAAGAACATAAAGAAATGAATTTATGAATAACAAGTAGCAATGAAATATTACCAATAAGAAGCTAAGAATATGACCATATATGATATTATAACAATGATTATGATTCTTTAATAATTCAATTACATTTTTTAAATAAGTATATAGGAGTTTCAGAAACGTACAATGCATATCAAACCTCTGGTAAGGGAAAATCTCGTAATCTCATTTTTATCTGAGATTGTTTACACTTCAGAATTTACTGTGGGCATATTAATCATCCACATCCATGTTTCCTCAATATGTAATATTATTTCTATCCTCCTACAATTTTTTAAATCCAATTATACCAATTCGTGAGTTTTTAGAAAAAGATATGAAAGGAATATTTTTTCATTTTTAGTACGATGTACTTTTTGACTTTTCCAGCCAAAGAACTAGAAGAATGTTTTTTTAACTTATATGGCATGAATAGATTTTTATGATTTCATGAAACATTATTTCCATTAATCTTTATTTACATGTTTTATTGTTTATTTTTAATCAACTTCTTTTTGTTTAAAATTGTATGACATGTTATGAAAGGAAAAAAAAATTTGAAGTATAAAGGATATTTTCATCAAGAATGTCGTTCAAGTGTTTTATCAAAATTATTTCCCATATAAGATAATATAGTGTTATTTTTCAATCCCTATTTTTAAATTTATTTTATTATGTTATGATGTAATTATTTTTATGAAGTATTTCTATCTTATATGGATTATGTTATGATGACATGATGTTTAGGGATCCAATTTTTAATTACATGGGTTTTTCTATGATGTATGATTTATGATTTTGTGGCACACATTAGAATGGTATCATTATGAGATTAGTGGAAACTATATCTACCTCCAATGCATTGGGTAATGAATTATATCTCATGATATAGACATGGTTGGGATAACATGTTAAACTGTTTCAGTGATACAGGACTGGAACGAGGAGTGAACTCAATTTGGAAAGGGATATTGTCCACTAATATAGTCTTGGAAATTATTCTTTAATACAAAGAAATGTTTTTCAATGATTATTTCTGTATGCCACATTGTTTCATGTTTTTATATGATTATTGGGATTACATTTCACTACTATAATTTATCTCATTCCTTGATATTCTGATCTCTTTTGCAGGTTAAGATTTTAAAAAATTTATGTTCTTTTGAAAATGATATGATTGATATTTCCTTTGTTTACCCTTGCTGGAAATTTGTACTCACCCTTTTGTATGTTTTATTTTCCCCAGGTCAGGAATAATGATATTAAGTGAGATATGCAAAAAGGAAATCTAGATATGATAAAATAAAAAGGGAGACATTGTAAATGATTTATGAACCATTATTTTATGTTTCCCAATTTCTAAAGACATCATATCTATATGGTCATTTCATTGTTTTGTTATGTTTTGTAATAACTGTGCTTTAATTTTGAAGTAATAACAATGTATGTAATGTATGGGTCTTTATAGTTTGTATCAGAGGAAGGGTATAGTCAACCTTTGGAAACTGGGATGTGAAATCCTTAGTAAGAACCCTAAGGGTGTGTCTAAGCATAGAACACAATCTTAGTGTTTTTGAAATGACCATGAGTAACCTATGATAAGATATAATGGGTGAAATGTTATTATTTTTTATGTTGTTTTCCTGTTATAATTATTGTTTCTCACACTATTATTATTTTTTTTAGTCAATGGCTGGAACCTGAAGGAACCATGTTAATGCGGAATGCGATGGGAAATGCAATGATTATCCCCTTGAGAAACCAATCATTATAAGAGATGGAATGCAAAATCTTGTAGCCATGCTCACACAACATTCTCAAGCTATGAATCGGGCAGGACATCCAAATGAGCAAAGGAGCAACATTATTTTGAATCCTTCATGAGTCAGCATCCACCCTCATTCAACGGGTCTACTGATCCATTAGTGGCTGAACAATGGATCAGAACCACTGAAAAGATATTTTCAGTTCTTCAATGTTCTGAACAAGATAAAGTCATATCAGCAGTATATCATTTGGAAGGTGAAGATGATCAATGGTCGAATCTTATCAATAATTTAAGTCAAAGAGATGAAATTGAGTCCATGGAATGGGACTAGTTCAAGAACTTATTTTTCAATAAGTACATCCCTTGTATTCTTCAAACAAACATGGAGAAGGAGTTTCTTTAACTAAAGGAAATGGATGATGAATCTGTTGGTACCCAAGAAGAGAATTTTACAAGACATGTAAGGTATGCTTCTAGCATTATTATACAACCTGAGTGTAAGATCGATCGATTCTTAAGTGGCCTAAAACCAAGTCTCCGAAGGGAATTAGCGATAATAGACTTCAATAGCTACGTGTAAATTGTTTGTTGTGCTCTCAAGGTTGATATGGAAATTTGAGTAATCCATCAGTCATATGGGTTTGATAAGAAGAGGAAAATGGAATTCAAAGAAAAATCTAAAGAGCACACTAAAAAAAAGATTTGTTTTCCCTTATGCTCCTACTGTGGAAAGAAACATGGAGGGAATTTACTTAAAGGGACACATAATTGATTCAAATGTGGAAATGAAGGTCATCGAGATCTCGAATGTCACAATGATGGGAAAAAGATATCTAGTGATGCAAACAAAAAAAGGATACAAACAATTCACCTCCTACACTTCAATATTACAAGTGCAAGGAAATGGGTAATTATGCTAAAAATTTCCCTAATACATGTGTTGTTGATGATGATCGACGTTAAAAAACTCTTAAGGCCAACAACATAGGAAAGTCACATAGAATTCCTATTGGTGATAGGGAGTACAATAATGATATCGTGAAAGGTACACATACCATCCACTCTAAAGTATCAAATGTTTTATTTGATTATGGATCCATACACTCTTTTATTTCTGAAGAATTTTCTAAGGGTATCGTCGTATTACCTCAAAAATTAGATGTTGAGTTAGCTGTGACAAAACCTAATGGAAAAACAGTCTCATCAAAAGTTTTCAATTCTCCTCCAATTGATGTTTTTGGGAATGTGCTTCTGGAAAATCGTGTGATCCTTCCTATAGTATAATATTATGTGATTCATGGCATGGATTGGCATTTATTATATGGAGCTCATATCAATTGCCAAATATGTGAAGTCACATTTTCATATTCCTGATCAATCTATGATCATCTATCGATGCAAGGTTGAATATAACCTTATAGTGGAAATTTATTCAATCTTATGGGTCTTGATTCCAATAAATGAAGGTTATTTATCTGAAATGGTTGGAGATAAAGTCATGATTAAGAATACACCCACTGTATGAGAGTTTTATGATGACTTTCTAGAGGAATTGTCACATCCTCCACCAAATCATGATGTAGAGTTTTCAATAGAACTAAAACTGTGTGATTTTCCTATTTTAGAGACACCTTATCGAATGGCCCCAATTGAGTTGTAGGAATTGAAGAATCAACTCCAAGAGAATCTTGATAAGGGATTCATATTCCCTAGTGCATTACCTTGGGGAGAAACTGTTCTATTTGTGAAGAAGAAAAATGGATCAATGATACTCTGCATTGATTATCGAGAACTTGACAAGATCACTACCAAGAACAAATATCCTCTCCCCCGCATTGATGACTTATTTGAACAACTACGCAGAGCTTAATACTTTTCCAAGATTGATATTCTTTCAAGGTATCATCAATTAAAGGCCAAAAGGGAGGATATACCAAAGAAAACTTTCCGTACAAGGTATGGACACTATGAGTTTATAGTGATTCCATTTGGGCTTTCTAATGCCCCTGGTATCTTCATGGATCTAATGAATAAAGTCTTTAGAGACTATCTTGATCAGTTTTTGGTAGTCCATATAGATTATATTCTTGTCAATTCAAAGAGCCAGGAAGAACATGAAGATCACTTGATAATTTTTTTGAAGACCCTGAGAAAGGATAATCATTATGCTAAATTTTCCAATTGTTAATTTTGGCTTCAAAAAGTTTCATTTTTGGGTCACATAATCTCAAGAGTGGGGATATGTTTGGATCCATTAAAAATAGAGTTTATTGAATGACGATCAAGACCAAAAATAGTAACTGAGATCCGATGTTTTCTAGGTTTAGCTGGGTACTATCGATGTTTTGTGAAAGATTTTTCAAGATTATCTATCCCACTCACAAAATCTACTCGGAATGGAGTTATGTTTGTTTGGATAGAGGAATTTGAAGATAATTTCAAAGAGCTAAAAAGATGGCTAGCCAGTGCACCTGTGCTCACACTAACTTTTAGTGGAAAAAGGTTTTTGATCTATATTGATGCATCCCTGAAGGGGATGGGGCATGTTCTCATGCAAAATTATATGGTGATATCTTTTACCTCACAACAGTTGAAAATCCATGAGCAAAATTACCCAACTCATGATTTGGAGTTAGTTGCGGTAATCTTTGCATTAATGATTTGGAAGAATTATCTTTATGGAGAAAAGTCTGATATTTATACTAATCATAATAGTTTACAGTATATATTCACACAAAAGGCTATTAATATGTTCAAATATGATGGTTGTAGATTATTAAAGATTACAACTGCTCAATTCATTACCACCCTGGGATGAAAAAAATTTGGGAAACACATTAATTCGACAAGACCATGCTTGCATATCTATGATGAGGGTCACAAAAGATCCAATATTTATGGATTTACAAAGGATGGATCATGGAATTATAATAGACGGGGAGAAATATTATCTTTATCAAATGAATTTTCATCCATCTATACATGTGAAGTTTAAATAGGCTCAGAATGAAGATGTAGTGTTACAAAAGAAGGTGAGATATGTTCCCGAATTCCACATTGATTGTGATGAAATAATAAGGTTCAAGAATCGGGTTTGTGTTCCCCCCATCCCAAAATTAAAGAAGGAAATATTTAATGAAACTCATAGTTCTTCATTCTCTATTCACCCTAGATACACGAAGATTTATAGGGATCTTAATGAGTACTTCTGGTGGGATGGAATGAAAAGAGATGTTGCTGAATATGTCACTCGATGCTTGGTTGGTCAGCAAGTTAATGATGAGATAGAAGTATAGGGGAATGTTGGAACCATTACCCATACCAGAATGGAAATTGGAAAACATCACTATGGAATTTTTCACTAGACATCCTAAAACATCAAAGTAAATAATTCTATCTGGGTTATAGTTGATCATCTTACGAGCTCAGAACACTTCATTTCTATTAGAGAAGATTTTTCTATTGATCAAATTTCCAGGATATATGTGAAGGAATTTGTAAGATTGCATGGAGTACCACATTCCATTATATATGATCAGTATCCTAGGTTTACCTTGATGTTTTGGTGAGGTCTTAAACATAATCTAGATACAGAGTTCAGTTTCAGCACTACTTATCATCCTCAGACAGACGGTCAGTCTAAGAGGACAATTCAAACTCTAGGAGACATGTTGATAGCTTTCTCTATGGATTTCAAAGGTTGTTGGGATCAACACCTACCTTTGGTGGAATTTTCATATAATAATAGTTTTCAATAGAGTATTCAGATGGCTCCTTATGAAGCTCTCTATGGATAAGAATGCAGAACTCCATCATGCTTGGATGAATTTTGGGAAACAAAGCTATTAGAAGCTCATGTTGTTGATGAGATGGCAGAAAAGGTCCAATATATTAAACAACACATAAGAGCAGCTCAGAGTCGACAAAAAATTTATGCCGACAACAGAAGAAAATACCTAGAGTTTTAATTGGGTGATAAAGTGTTCATATGAATATCTCCTTTAAAGTGTGTAATGAGATTTGGAAAGAAGGTAATGCTCAGCCCTTGGTATATTGGTCCATTAGAAATAGTGGATCATGTTGGGAAGGTAGCTTATTGATTGGAGCTTCCTCCGATTCTTTATCATGTTCATGATGTGTTCTAGGTATCTATCCGGATAATGTACATACCTGATCCTTTACATGTACTATGCTCAGATGTTGTACCACTAGAGAAAGATCTTTATTATGAAGAACATCTGATAGAGATTCTAGATCGTAGTGAAAAATTTCTACGAAACAATATCACTCTATTGGTTAATGTTTAATGGAAGAAGCACCAATTATAATAAGCTACATTGGATCTTGCGTATGTGATGAGGGAGAGGTATCCACATTTGTTTGTTACGAAATGATGAATTTGGAGAGCGAAATTCATTTTAAGGGGGGGAGAATGTAACACCCTGACATTTTATGTTTAATATTTTTTTCTTTTCTTATGTTATTTGCAATAATAAAGGAATCTTTCAATAAAGAAAATACTGGCTTGGATTGCGTTACACGCAATCGTGACCTTTCTCGATAGCGTGTGTAGTCCACTATACCGAGTTTCACGAAACATAGATATATTGTTATAATATTATTATGGGATAGCCTTTATGAATAGTATTAAATACATTTTGAATTTTAAAACATTATTATTCACCTTACACATTACATGAAAATGGTATTAGAACAAAATAAATTTTTTGGGTAAAATAAGTATTTTTATAAAAATGCAGTTTTGCTTCGTTTTGATGGCGCAACCACATTAAATATATTTTTTATCCTATTTATAAGTTCAATTTGAAAAAATAAAATTCATTTTTGGAATTAGGATATAAAAATTTACGTTGAAATTTTTTTTCATATGATTCTGATAACTTTCATATTTTAATGAATAGTAAAAACAGGCTATATTTTTATTAAAAACATCTTTTTTCATCACAATAATTTATATGGTTAAATTATAATATGCAATGGTTTTAAAGTATAAATAGAATATATTTTTACCATTTAATATAATTTATGTCACTACCATTACTTTTACATTTAATTCATAGGTAAAAACATTTGAGTCTTTGGCAATGTGTTAACTTTTCAAACCCGTTTTCTAAACAACGAGATTAATTTTAAATTAATAAATGAAACTTCTCTGTTTTTAATTTTGAAAAATAGATTACATATTTTAATTTAGTGGTTCCAAATTATGATAATAGTTTACTCTTATTTTTTTGATATTATGAATAGTAACTACAGAAATTTTTATTTACTGCAGTTAATGGTAAATCAAGTAATTAAGTGTAAAAATAAGAATATAAATTACCCTTACATTGGACAAAATTCTATTGTATGACTAAAATTAGACCAATATCATCTAAGGGTCAGATTAGATTCATTTTATAGCGTTTTGACCATGAAAATAATTTAATTATTATTAAAACCCGTAAAATTTACTACATGTCACTCTCTTAAATCTTATAAGTATAATAATTTTAATTTAGTGATAAACTTCCTGAAAAATCGAACATGAATAGTCTCAAAAAAGATTATAAAATTATCTATATCATATGAATGTATTTGTAATTTTTATGGATTAGATAATTATCATTAAAGGTGACATAATAGTGATGTTGAAATTATTTTATTGTTTGAAATATCAAATAGATGGTTTTAAATATTTTAAAATAAATATTATATGAGCTATTTAATGTGCTCTGGTAATTTTCTAGATAAATATGACATTATATTAATCTATTAAATCTTTTATTTAGAACATATCTTCTGTTTGGATTTTATTTAAAATAAAATAAATGAATAGTGTCTAAATTTACTCTAATGTTATTTTATAAAAATAACATAATATAAAATTGTTTACAAACTACAAAAATATTTAAAAATAATAAATTAAAATTTATATGGTAGAAAATGTCATAAATTATCCAATTATGGAAAATTCAATATACATAAGTAATTACTTATAATAATTTGAAATTTAGAATCTTATTACCACAAATTAAATTAAATAGATCTAATTAGTATAAATCAAGTTGATAAAGTTTAAAATAAATTTCCAACATGACTAAATTTTATTGGTTGATGCGATTAAAAACCTATCTCATATAATAATATAATATGAGTCATTTTTGGAGGTTTTTATGTGGGGTTTGATTTATTATAAATTAATATTTTTTAGGTTTCCAAAGGTGCCCCTCTCCTCCCTTATAAAAGGGCATCTCTTCCCTCTCCTCTTTACACAACATTGAGCCTTCAAGCTCAGCCACCCCCATGAAATTACTATTCTCATCTTCCTTAGTAATATTTTGGAGGTTCTTGTCCTCTTAAAATTCCATCTATATTCCCTTATGAGGATGTATAAATGAGGAACGTCAAGGAAGAGGTAATCTCTTCTACCGATTCATTAAAATATCTTCCTTATTCTACTTCATATTATTTAGTTGTTTCATTATAAAGTAATAACATCAGTATCACTAAAATATACTGGTATGTTATTATAAATATGGGACAATTCTATTTCACATTCTATCCATCCTACGGAAAATTAAATCACCGTGTGTGCGTACGTACGAAATACCGTCTCCATGCTGCGGTATAATCTGTTTTCCACCACCACCTTACGTGGATGGGTAATAGTGAAAATAAAAAATATGTATATGATTATTATAACATGATACTAATTCTGTGTTATTCTACTATCGACTCCAATACCATTCAATAATTATGGGAACTATATCATCGCTCGTGCGTACATATGGATTTCCGTCTCCATGATGCGATGTGATTCGTTCTACATGATCTTCACTAAACCATGCTTATAAAAACGAATTGAATGAAGAAATATGATATATATTATAAAATTACCATTCTATAAATGATGTTTCTATACCCTAAAGAGATGAATCGGAAGTTATTTGACAAAACAAGCATAAGAACATAAAGAAATGAATACATGAATAACAAGTAGCAATGAAATATTACTAATAAGAAGCTAATAATATGAACATATATTAAATCATAACAATGATTATGATTCTGGAATAAGTCAATGACATTATTTAATCATTATACATGAGGTTCAGACACGTACAAAGAATATCAGACCTATGTTAAGGGAAAATCTCGCAATCTCATTTTTATCTGAGATTGTTTATACATCAGAATTTATTGGGAGCATATTTATCAGCCACATCCATGTTTCCTCAATATGTAATATTATATCTATCCACCTAAAATTTTTTAAATCCAATTTTACCAATTGGTGAGTTTTTATTAAAATATATGAATGAAATCATTTTTCGTTTTTAGTACGAGGTACTTTTTAACATTTCCAGCCAAAGTATGAGAATAATGTTTTTTTAACTTATACGATATGAATGGATTTTTATGATTTCATAATACATTATTTCCATGCAGTTTACTATACAATTTTTCATTTTTATTTTTAATAAACTACTTTTGTTTTAAAATTTTATGACATGTTATGAAAAGAAAAATGTTTTTGAAGTATAAAGGATATTTTCCTCAGGAATGGAGTTCACGTGTTTTTTCAAATTATTTTCCATCTACGATAATATAGGGTTATGTTTCTATCCATATTATTATATTGATTTTATTATGTTATGATGGAATTATTTATATGATTTTCATTTATCTTATATGGATTATGTTATGATGACATGATGTTTAAGGATCCCATTTTTATTACATGGGTTACGCTATAGTGTATGATTTATGATTTTGTGGCACACATAAGAATGGAATAATTATGAGATGAGTAATAGCTATATCTCCATACAATGCATTGGGAAATATTTATATCTCATAATATTGACATGGATGGAATGGAAAGTTAAACTGGTTAAGTGATACAGGACCGGATCGAGGAGTGAACTCGATTTAGAAAGGGACATTGTCCGATAAAATAGTCTTGGCAATGAGTCTTGACTAATATGAAATGATTTTATATGATTTTGTGTGTATTCCACAAAGTTTCATGATTTTGATATTATTATTGGGATTACTTATCAATACTATGATTTATCCCATGTCATGATATTATGATCTCTTTTGCAGGTTATGATATTCAAAATGTGATGTTCTTATGAATATGATATAACTGATATTTCCTTTGATTACCCTTACTGAGAATTTGAGCTCACCCTTTTGTATGTTTTATTTTCCCCAGTTCAGGAAGAAGACTATTATGTAAGATATGCCAATAGGAACTCTAGATATGATAAAATTAAATGGGAGATAGTGTAGATGATTTATGAACCAGTTTTTTATGTTTCCTTGTTTCTAAAGACACTATACATATACTATCCATTCATGGTTTTGTTATATGTTTTCACAAGTGTTCTACAATTTTGAATTAATAACAATGTATGTAATGTATGGTTCGTTATACTATATCCTCTTTTTTATAGTTGGGTATATTTTAAATTATGTATAGTTATTCCAAGATATAATAACAAGGTCATATAAAAAAATCATCTAATCAAAATTGAACAAATATAGGTTTAAAATTTTATGATATACCAATAAATATAGAATGTTACTATAAAAAGGGAGGTGATTATTATAGATACATGAAAATAGTTATACATAAACTATAAATACAAAATATTAAATTTGTAAAAAATATTTTAACAATGGAATCCTTAGAACTAGCTCAGTCCTCTAATCCCTTAATCTATCCTATCATATAAATCAAGCTTCTATATCATTATACTTACTATATATATACTAGCATACATTAACTATATATGAGTAACAAAAGGCCTCCCATATAAGGTGTGAATAAAACACCAGAGTAAACTACTAATCATTTATTATAATAACATGTTACTGAATAAAAATTGATTTATGAATATGTATAATAAATAATGGATCCGGAAAAAAATAAGTCACATTATCATGGTTTACTCATTGGATACCCAACTAATCCAACATTTCTCTATCTAAGTTGGATTTACTCAATAGAATTTATTTTTATAAGAAATATTGCTCAGAACTAATGTATATCTTAGGTTTCCATTTTTGTATGATAATAATAATGGGGAAACATGATGATGTATAACATATCATTGCTTAGTAGTGAATCCAAATCACTATGGTTGTCCTTTTTTGGGAAAATATATGTTGTTAGTGTAATCCATTGATTAACACTTGAAATTTCACATCTATATATATTTTAAAATCATCCAATGAAAAATGTCTAAAGTTCCCTTGGGATATAATTCTTTGCATACAAAGGAGATAATTTGAGGTGGTTCATATATTAATACAACAAAACAAATCCAATGAGATAATATGTGGCATTTAAATTATCTAGAGAAATGGGGGAAATCTGGGGAACCATAGTTTGGAATTGAACAGTGTAATAACTGTTCCTAATCTAATTGGGGTTACTACATTTAAAATATTGTTAATGAATCATCTGGTTTCCTCCGAGTAGTACTGTAAATCCTAGGTTTATAATTGTTAACATTCCTAAGGAACATCATCCTATAATATTGAATATATTTAATAATAATTGTCATCAACATGATAAGATAATAATCATGGAAAAGTTCAGTATTTATAACATTTTATCTTTTAGTCGCATCCATTAATGTTTTGAAAATAATTTACCATTTAATTAACTGTCCAGTGACATGTATTTTCCATTAACATTCCATCTAAATCATTTTACCATTTTATTTAAGAGATGAGATAAACCAACTATTAAAAGTGGTTTTGGTAATAATGTTGTGGTAAAATATTCAAAGATGAATATAATAAAACAATAAATGGGTTGGATAATGATATTGATTTCAATATCCAAAATCATTATGTTACTACTTAATTGTATGCTTTAATTTATTTACAATTTGATAAGAAATCACATATTTTGAATAAAACACATTTGAGATCCTTCATAAGGAATAATGTCATATGATATGAAAATCTATAATTTTAGGTAAAGGTATTATACAACATACTATTACATGAATTTAGACAATACATCAAGTATCAACCTTATATTCTAGATGGAATGAGAGAAATCAGTGAAACTAGACAAATTACATAAAAATAGTGTATATGAGATCACATGAAAATACCACCAAATATAGCGAATAAAAAATTAATAAATGTAAGGGTAATCCGATTTTAACCAAGGGTAATACAATAAAATTGAACATGATAAATGCCTAGATAGGTTGGATATAGTACTTCAATGCCTAGTGTATGATAATTGGAATGATATATATTTGTGGGCGATTTTACTAATCAGTAAGAATGAAATTTTATTACGGTTATGGGAAAAGGTGGTGGTAATGGTAATTTATATATTTTTTTAATAAAGTTCCTAGTTTATTCCTACGTAATCAATGCATCTATCAACTGTGTGAACATACTATCCAAAATATAAAATCCTACATATTTGATTCAAAAGATTAGAAAAATATGAAAAACCATGTTTCTAAAACTGTCCCAGAACCTAGACACCCCAGGGCCATGGAACATTGTTAGAAAAAACATACACACACCTTGTAGAATACCACAACAATTTATTTCCTATTTACTTATTCATGAAACATTCCTCACATGTTTAAAAAGAAAAAATTCTATCACTTTTATTTGGTACAGTTCAGTGACCAAATTTCTACATTAAATTCTTCATCCATGTACATTAGAACGATTTCCTAAAAATAGTAAATATACACCCTGAAATAATCCTAGAAAATCTCAAAACCTCTATGACCATATTATGAAAAATTTAATGTAAATTAAAATTTCATACAAAAATTATAGGATTTACACTTCTAAAAATATCCAAGATATTAAAACATGATATCATTAGAATAAAATTATAATGAAATTATTTTAATTTGTTTATAATAGGGAGATATATTTTTTATGGTGGAGTAAAATCAATATGAAATATGATGAATGTTTCATATGGAGATGGAAATCAATATGTAAGCACGGTTACCATCCCCATTTCTCAATGACTGGGAGGGGGTAATGGTGGATATTAATTTAAAATTTATGGATCATAATTATATGTGATATATTATATTTATTCATATGTTCCATTATTATTTCTATCTATGATGGGGGTTAATTAAAAAACATCACCTTGTGGAATAGATAGTCTATATAATCCCCAAATGATGTTCATTTATTTTTCTCAGTAGATGTAAGTACAAATAAGGGTTTCACCATTAGTATAAAAGAATATATTATAAATTTGATAATAAATTCATAATATTATTATGTATATCTAGTATTTATAGTACATATATAAATAAGAATATCATATGAATGCTTTATTACTAACCTTGGATGCTTTATATTTCAATTATAAGTCCCCTAGTAATTCAATTACATACTCTAACTATGATTTACATGGAGAAGTTTTTTTGGTAGAGACTATATAGAGAGTAAAAAATAATTATTATCATTTTAATTCTATTTTTAATGATATATTATAATGGTTAATGTGGAATAATTTTTTAGGGGTGTAAAGAGGAAATTTATAAAACCCTTATAATCTTTCACATTGGAAATGACTATATTCATGGTTTAGTGGCTCAAAAATGAAAAACCATGCAGTGTGGGATGATATTATATTAATAATAATCTTAAAATATTGTATTTTTTAAATAATATTACCATGTTTTGGCAATTTTCACTTAGAAAAAATATTTTTACAAATGTTAGATTTTACCATCATTATATTTTTTACCATAATATGTATTTTTTTGGAAAACATTTATATTGAACCTAAAACATAAATATAATATTATAATGAAAATTTTTAAAATATTTTTTCATAATTAAAATCTAAATGTGTGAATTATTAATTTCAAAATAAACTCATGTTGTCAAATAAAAATAGTTATAAAAAATTGACGATTTTCAAAATTAATATTTATATAATATAAAATTTTCATTATTAAAAATTTTAAATACATTAATATATTTATTATACATAAAATAAATTTAATTTTAATTAAATTAAATGAAAAAGTACATTTTACCATGAAAATAATTCTTTCAAAGAGAATATTAATATTAATTTTTATTAAACAAATTTTTTTGTTCTAGAAATGAAGGAATCAATATTTATAATATTTGAGAATATATTAATATTCGTAATAATTTTTCTTTAAAAAATAATTTATTAATTATTTCAATTTAATAATATTTTTTTAAAACTACACAAAACTAAATTGAAAAATATTATAATATTCACAATAAACATATTTTTTGGCTAAAAATAAATATTTTTAACGAAAAAATAAAATATTAATATTATGTACATTTTAATAAGATGATAAAAATATGGTTTTATTTATTAAGAAATAAATTTTATGAGTTTTTTAATTAATTTTTGACATTATATAAAAAATATATTTTATTATATACATTTTTAATATTAACTCATATCAAATACTTTTTCGATAAATGAAATAGCTATTATTGGAATTCAATTTTTGTTCTTATAAGAGAGTTATTAATAATTCATTATTAGTATCTTGTTGGTTTTTATAGTTGGTTTAGTATCATTCACATGACATATAAAATGTTATGTATTTTAATGGGTCTAGAATATTTGATATTCGTATTCAACCATCTTAAATTATTTTATTCTGCAAAATTTAATTACAATTTTCATGTAGGAAATGGTAATATGGGATAAAATATTGAAATACATATTGATATCACCTATAAAGTCTTGTGACCCCAAATTTTATGGTAATCTCACATGAAACTTATTTTCTCTAACCATTTCAATCAATTGTATCTTATAATTACATATTCAAGCCAATATGAAGGATTCAATTTTATTCATTGATAATTCATAGTACTTTATTTACTAATAAATTGTCATGTTTGATTTATAATTTCAACTTCAATATTTAGAATTTATTATATAGTCAAAGAGAAAATGAACATTCTATTTAAAAAAAGAAATAATTTGTTTAGGGAGGATATATAGATTTTTAATATGTTTATAAATATATTAATATTACCATTAATTGATTTTCTGTAAATATTATTTTCTAAGTGTGGTGATGTGATTTTTTTAGAAAACACATATGATATTTTAGTGTTTATTGAGATAAAAACATCTACTAATTAATAATGAATCATTATTGTAACCAAACAAACATGATCATATTCATTAATATATATTGCAAAGGATTTTCCATAATCCCATAGTCAATGATGTTATTGGTGTAGTTTTTTTCATCATCCCCTAGATTAGTGAACTTGTTCACAATGCTAAAAAATTTATCATATCTATAACACAAAACATATTCTGTATCCTTTTGAAGAACTTTTATTTTCTCGTTCAAGTAAAAAAATATTCATTTTCCCTCTGTAACTTATCAATTTTTTTCCTCTATTTCCACATATAAAATAAATCTATTTCAATTTAGACAATCACATGGGTTTAAAATCAAACATATTATAATATAATAAATGTTTCATAGTTTTTCATTTATCTTATTCAAAACATGTCCCTTATGGAACACAATATTACTATTCTTTTGTGGATTTGTATGTTAATTAAATATAAAATTTTTAGTCATAACATGATATTATTTAGTGAGAATAAACACACGATTTACAACACCACATTAGACCCTATTTGGTTTCCCATAAGAAATATTATTGTATTTTCTATCACACCACCTATTTACTTGGTTTCATATAGCTCCTACCACAAGGGAAAAAATTGGACATTAGTGTAAAAGAATTAACAAAAATGGAAGAATATAAAAATCATAAATGGAATTTAAGAATAAAAAACCATTGACTATCACAATTTCACATTGGCTTATTGTTCTTTATCTTAAATATATATATATATATATATCATGGCTAAATATTTTTGGTTTATCTTATACTAATAATCATGACACCTCAAACAAAAATTGAATCAAATCCCTAATTGTGGTTTGAAAAGAGTATATGAAAATCTGATAAATATCCCCATGGATTTTCCATCCTAGTTTATCAACATTATGATTAGTTCAATGCTCAGCCCACAAATTTCTTTCTGATTACCCCTATGTAGATTTATAAAACTTCCACATACACCTTCAGTACCAATATTTGGATGTATTGATATGAAAACAAACTACTCATGAATTTATGTTTATTTTTTAATATCTCTATATACGAAGACTCAACTCTAGATTTTTTATTGAGGTTATATAACCCTAAACCAAAGGTTAACTAAAATAATCTCCTAAATAAATATATATTACTCTGATACCAACTACATATACTCAAACCATACATAACATAAAAAATAAATTAATAGTTCTATTTAAATAATAAATATTGAAAACATTTTAACAACACAAATACTTAAAGGTTTCATGTGATGAAGATTATATAAAAAACTATTATTTTAATATACATGTAAACATTTCATCATAATCCTGATCTTATATAATCATCCCAAACATATCACATGATAGAATCTTATTCATTATGTGGTAATCTGAAACATAACAATGCATTGAAAAAAAAATCATAGTATGGGATAACAAAACAAAGGACATAATGATCAGTTATTTATCATATATAACATTGTAATAGGAAAAATATCATGGTTCTAATATATTAGTCATTAATTTTTTACCTCAATAATTACTTCTCATAAGGTAAAACTATTTCTATGGAATGATAACATAAAATATTATACATAAAACATGTTCCACAAAATATATTAATTAATATGGAATAATCATAATCACTGGATTTGTTTTTATAGAGAACATGGCTACCTATCATCATATTCACTCATAAAATTGTGAGAACAGTTTAATTCAATCAAACAAAACCATTATGAACCTAGGTACTCTCTAACCTATTCACATACAAATTGTTAGGGTAGATGAATTACATCACACTTATCCTTTATGCACCCAATTATCTGATAAAATGTTAACATGTAAAATTATGAGTATTGGTAAGCATCATCACCCTCACCCATTGGAAATCTGGAAACTCACTAACCTATTCAATTAAAATTTCTTTTCTAGATATATAATCCATTATCCATTTCATTAGAGGGATATGTATATCCCACCTGCCACAAAATCATTAATTTTTTTCCACTTGAAAAAAATCAGCACATCATAAAATAACCCATATAATGAATAATATATTTTATTAAATTTTGAAATAATCAACTACAAAATAAATGAAACAAATAAATGATTTCATAAAAAATTAACAGATAAATAAATATTCCAAACTTAACAAGTATTTAGAAATAAAAACTATCTTATTTTGAATTTAATCATTCCATAACAATATATAATTGGTTCATAGAATATCACTTCATGAAGTATAATCCATAGAGGTCAAATCCATTTGAAAATAAAAATTTTTTTATTAAAATGCTTAAATCAATTTAGTGGAAATTAAATTCAAAATATAATTTTCTAATGGAATTTAAATAATTTAGAGAAGATTGATATAAATAGTTACAAAGAGAGCATCCATGAAAAAACCTAAATGTTGTCAAAGTGGAAAAGTGGAAATACTTTTAAAAATTATGATTTTAAAATGATATTTAATATGGTATATAAGAATTGTATGTAATATCATAGAAGAAATTACTAAAAATACATTGAAAACATTTCGTCATAAAATAATGTTTTATAATATTAAATTACAAAAATACCTAATGCCATTAAAAATGGATTTGAAATTTATTTTCTAATTATTATCTTTTAAAATAATCGTTGAAATAAAACAATTTAAGGAGACATAATGGTTTAATATTTTGATGAAATGATACATGTATAAAAATACTATAAAAAATATATATAATATTTAGACCTTTAAAAAGAAATAAAATCTATTAAAATAAAATGTTTAGTGGAATAAAAAACATTTTTTTAATTAAAGAAAAAACAATTTGATAAATTTGAAATATCATTTGTAAAAACCCACATCGTTAATAGAGTAATGATACAATTATTTAAAAATTAACTAAAGGGAATAAAAGGATCAATAGAGATAAAAATTTGTTTTCATTAAATCAAATGAGAACTCTTAAAGGGAATCAAAACAATGATATTGAATTAAATTTCAAAGAATTAATGTTAATTATTCAAAACAAAAAATCATTTTCATGATATAATATAGTTATCATAGAAGAATACATTACTGTGAAACATAATTTATTTAGAAAATTGGTTATCAATACATAAAAAAATAAATATAATTTGTAATTGATCAATATTATAATATAATAAACATAGATTACTTACAGCCCTAGTAAAATTATTGAATAACTGAAATAGCAATCAACCGTTTTGAAATTTTAATCAAAACCACTTCATAGTTATAAAATTAATTATAACCATTAATATCATTTAATTATCTATGAAATTGATATAAATTTGACATTGGGTAGTATTTGAACCATTTAAAATAAAATCGGTTGTAAATCTAAATATTATCTTAAAGGAGTCAAATTTTTTATTAATTAATCATTTCTAAATAAGAATTTTTTTAATGAAATTTAATTTGAATAATGAAATTCATATAGTCAAATAAGATAAATTAATTAAATAATATATTTTTATAAAATTAATTCATCAGTAATATAACCCCCATAGAAATAATAACTTTCTACATAAAATAATAACTTGTGTCAATGAAGTGGAATGGAGAGAGAAACCCCCTTATGTTTTTTGAAACAATCTAACAAAAAACCCTTGAAAAAATATAGCATTAATTTGATTATAATAATCCATTAACGAGAATAATAAATTAAATTAGATGTTTAATTTTTATAATATACACAATTTATAACAATTATGTCCATAAAAGTACTAGTGTCTAAAAAGGTAGTTTGGAGATGGAAAAATTATGTTAATGGTATATAAGAATAAAAATGACAAGAAAGGGATTCAATTAAATGATAATTAAAATATAATTTACATAATAATATTTATCATAAATTTAATCAATAGGGTTTATCTATATAAAAAATTTAAATAGGTAAAAATATGAAATCAATCCTCAATGAAAGTTAACCTGATACTAGAATCACTTACCAAATTTATTTTTTTAGTTAATGACACTATATACCGCTAAAAAACAAAAATAGTTATCTTAATATCAATTTTCGGAATGTTCGTCAAATATATTATACATTTATGATACTTGATATAATTTTTTATCTATATTTTATTTATTTATTATTAATTATTATAACAATCATGTGTTGGTAATTTATATATTTTTTAAAATGTTTAGAAAATTTTATTTAATATCAGATAATTTGATACTAATACTGAAACGAATTACTTGTTTGGGATTATGTAACATATAAATTATATTAATTTAAAATTTTCATACATAATTTTTAGGTGTTTGGGTTTAGTTATGTGAAAACCTAATTGATAAGGGCTTATTTATGTAATTCATATGATTAAAAAATGTAACATTAATAAGAACATAGATAGTTAATATTAAATTTATTGAACCATATGAAAATAATTATTATTTTAATATATTATTTTAATATTATTTTTAATGTTTCCATTAGGATTCATAAAGAAATATTAATTCATTTTTCACATAGGTGGTTAGATCAACCCAAACATGAGCACACTTTTACTCGATTAGGGAATATGTTTACAAATTTTTTTAATTAGTATTAATATAATTATCAATGAATAATAATGATATTATATTTTTTTTAATTATATTAAACTATATTATATATTTTTTATTATCTATGAAAATCAATAAAAATAAATACAGATGGTTCTTTTAGGATGCGGTAATCTAAACCTATGAATGATTACCATATCTAATTCTCAATCTATGAGAGGTGGTGGAGGTGGATGATATATACACATTTAAGATTCATAAATATATGTTATTTATAATTTTTTTATAATTTTCAACTATAATTACTAACTATGTAACGAGAAAATAAAAAAAACAAATGGAATCACATTGATGGGGAAGTATTCAACACAATAAAATTATAATTTCATTCAATATTTCTAAGATGATGTAAATGAATGAATAATAGTGATAAAACAAATATAAAAATATAGTAGTAAAATATTTTAATTAAGTCATCATATTTTTTATGAAAATGTATATTTAGAGTATAATTAAGAAGAAAAATGTAAGAAGAAGAAAATATTTATATGGGAGGGTTGTTTTCCCATTAGAGATCCACATAACATATACGAGATTATTCTAAATTGTAAAGTCCCGGTTCTGGGAGCCACCTAGAGGTGCCGCGTACCTGGTTGGTCACATGGCCTCAAGCGCGTTTCCCCAAATGCAAAAGGCTTCCGACTAGCAGCGAGGGGCCTCGGTGTGATAGTGGGGAAACTATGCCCTCATTGGCAGAGTACACAGTGGAAGAGAAACAATAAACAATATCAGAAGTAGTAAAAATTCCATACACAAGTGAACAATCAATGACTAAATATGATAAATAGCAGGAGCACATATATATATGATGAATGATACAAATGTCTTGGAAAATAGCAAAACAAGTCAAAATGATGGAAATAAAAACAATACTAAAACAAGTAAAAAATAAAGATAAATAGATCCTTAGCATCACAAACCTATACTTGGTCTCGTGCTCTCCAGATCCACAGCATGTCATGTACTTGAAGTCAAAGGGTGCTTGCCTTTTTCTATACCTGCAGCAACATAGTCTGTTTGGGCCCAAAAGCATGACCCAAACAAGGTGTGAGACTAAATCCTAATAGGTGACCACCCGATGATCTTTGCCTAATAGTCAGTGAATATATGGTAGGTAAAAGTATAGTAAATAGTAAACTGGAACATGCTGAAAAACAAACAAACCACAGTTCCAAAGTCAAGAAATAGCTAAGAAATAGAAAGTCACAACAGGTAACCTTTTTGAAGTACTCACAACTATTTCTTCTGTTCCTACATAACCAGTACCAACAACCCACTAGGAAGAGCACTCAGCCTAACCCCTCTGGTTTGGTCATACGGAATTATGAAGACTCCATGAGGAAGCACACGCGGTCAACTCCTCTTATAGTCTAAGGTAGTCAGGAACACTCTGAAGAAGCACTCACAGTTAATTCTCCATATAGCCCCAAGTTCAATTACTCTCTGAAGAAGCACACTAGGTCAATTCCCTTTATATCCCAGGTTGTTCATAAACTCTATGAGGATGCTCACATAGTCAATCCCTCCTATAGTCTATGCTAATCTGGTGATTCTAACAAACTTAACAGAGACTCTCTGTGAAAGCTCACATGGTCAATCCCCATATTGTCTAAAGAAGTCAATGAATCTCTCCAATGAAGCTCTCAGGGACTATCCCATTTTTTCTCAAAGTAATCTAGGATCTTTGAGGATGCCCAGACGATCAGTCCCCGTACAGCCTAATGCTCAAAGACTCTCTGATAAAGCTCACTCGGTCTATCCCCTTATAGTCTATTATACCTATTTCTCACGGCCCTATATAGGATAACGACATAGCATTACAATATGAACAAAGTATATTTACAAAACTACTTGGATAAGGAGTTCTACAACATAAAAATCATGTTAGAAAACATTTCTCTATCATACTAGAAAAGGCAGGGAAATAGAAAAAGCATCCAAGGCAAAGCAGGACCAAACAATCATAATAGAAGGTGCATGGAAGAACCTCCAAAGCATATCAGTTCAACCATATTCATATTCATCATCTTTTATACAGGAATACTAGCATGGAAGGCACATAACATATGTAAAATGGTAAACACACAATACCCCATTCAAGGGATATTGGTTTAATTTTAGTATAATATTCAAGAAAATTCAACGGAGAGGCAGAAACCACCTACCCTTGGTGCTAAGAGATCAAAATACTTGATCCTTGAAACTTGATTTTCCTTGGAACATTGTAGATCTACGAAAAAATCCAAAACATTCAACCCATGATAACATAGAAATGTATAAGAATTGGAAAACAAGGCTCAAGCAGAAGAAATAGCATACCACTACAGTTCTAATGCAATCGACGGTGGTCGATTCGGGGAACAGATGGAGGCTTGGGGGCTCAGAGGAGTTTCAGTGTTGTACGGTTCCTCTTGGCCGAACGGGACCTAGAAGAAGACACATCAGGGGGTTAGATGCAACCCCGGTGCATTTAATGAAAAAAAAGTACACGACATGAACATTTTGAGTACATGGTGTGTACTCACCTTTTACATATCTCCTTTTGTGTGGCCTCCAAGTCACCCCACTCGACCATGTGTGTGGCTAGAACACGGCTACCACACAGCCTCTTACTGCGTCGAATTACACGAAGTGTACTCATAATGTACATGCAGTGTACTTCATTAATTTCCTGAAAAATCCCCTTTCTCAAATACTCCAGAAAAAAACATACCTGAAAGGAAGATCTGGGTTCTTAAAAACTTCCCCCCTTAATGAAATTTCTCCCTGAATTGCAATAGTGTGGCATAGAAGAAGAATCCTCAAAGAACACTGGACACTGTGATTGTCCATCAGCCTCCTGCTCACATGTCTCGTCCTATACCCTCTTGTGTTTCCATACCACCTGTACCAGAGGAACACACCAGACATAGAGAATCTTCATATTGCATTCAAAAATCCGAATAGGCTGCTCCTCAAAAGATGCATCCACTTATAGCTCAACCTCCTCAGGTTGAAAAACATGAGATGGGTCTGAAAAGTAACTTTGAATATGAGAAAAGAGGAAGACATCGTGCATATATTGGTACCTCTGAGGTAACTGCAACTGATAGGAAATCGGCCCAACTCCCTCCAACACCTCAAATGGCCTAATGTATCTTGGTAAATGTTTTCCCTATTTTCTAATCCTCATGCGCCCCATCCTCAGTCTGACACGCAGGAAAACATGATCCCCGGCCTCGAACTCCAGATTCCATCTCCACTAATCATCATAAGACTTCTGATGAGACTGTGCAATTTCAATCCTTTTCTGAATAAACTCTATCTGCTACGTAGCCTCCTGAACAAGACAACGACCCAGTAAAGATACCTATCCTACCTCCATCCAACAAAAGGGTGATCTTCATGGACTACCGTAAAAAGCCTCATAGGGTTCTATCTAAATAGTTTTTTAAAAATTATTATTGTTGGAAAACTCCACAAGAGATATATGTCTCTCCCAAGAACCTCCAAAATATTGAATTCAAGTTTCGTGCATGTCCTGAAGCACCAGAATCATATGCTCGGACTGGCCATCTATCTGGGGATGGTATGCTATACTCAGAAGCACATGTGTACCAAAAGTCATCTGAGGCCCCTGCCAGACCCGAGAACTAAAACGCACATCCCTGTCTGAAAAAATGGAGTGTTGAACTCCTTGCAGACGTACAATCTCTTGGATGTACAACTATCCCAGCTCATCAAAACTGAAGGTCTCCTTGATTGGAATTAATTGACCATCCTTTGTAAGATTTTCAATGACAACACAATCTACATTATTCGGTTGAGGAGACCTTGGAAACCTAGTCATGAAATCCATCGCAATGTTGTTCAACTTCATCTCGGGAATGGGTAGCTGCTATTAATGAACTGCTAGTCACTGATGCTCTGATTTCACCTGCTGACAAGTGGAATACATCATGAAGAAACCAGGAGTATCTATCTTCATACCTGGCCACCAATACTAGTGGTGTAGATCATGATACATCTTGGTGACACTATGATAAACTGACCTAACCGAGGAATGAAAATCATGTATCAGCTCTTCGCATATGTCTGATGCCACCCATACGCATCCCTGGAAACGCAAGATCTCATCCTCAACCACTATCCATCCAAGAAGACAGTCATCCCCTGAAAAACCCTCCCATAGGGCTAGGCCTTCTGAGTCTTATAGATGCCTCATCCGTACCAGATCTTGAAGAGGTGAGGAAACTGCTACAGAAGATAGAAAATTCTGCCCATGTCCGACGTGCACCTCCAAATGCATCTTAGAGAACATATCCATAAACTGCCACTCTCAACTGGCCTTCTAGACTACTTGTATCTTAGTTGACCTGCTCAATGCGTCAGCCACCATGTTGTCTTTCCAAGGTGTATATGCAAGCTCAATGTCAAAGGACTGAAGATACTTGACCCACTTTCACTGTCTTATATTCAGATCATGCTGAGTGAAGATGTACTTGAGACTTTTGTGGTCGGTGAAAACCATGAAATTCTCTCCCATAAGATAATGTCTCCAACGGCATAATTCATGAAAAACTGCCTCCAGCTCCAGATCGTGTGTCAGATAGTTCCTCTCATGTGGCCTCAACTGTCGAGACCTATAAGCAATGACTCCATCTCCCAACATCAGCACACCTCCCAGCTCGATACTTTAAGCATCATAGTAAATAGAATAGCTCTAGCTCGGATCTAGAAAGACTAGTATTGGTGCTAACATAAACATCCATTTCAACTCCTGAAAGGATGAATCACAAGAATCTGATCATTAGAACATCGCACCCTTCTTGGTCAGACCTGTCAGTGGTGATGCTAAGCATGAAAAGTCTTGTATAAAGCATCTGTAGTAACAATACAGCCCTAGAAAACTCCGCCCCTCAAAGAAATTCATCATCTTATCCTAGGAATCTATGGATCATACAGTCTCTTGGTCTATAGATACTCCTGTCTCTAAGATAACTTTACCCATGAAGTGATTCCCGTCCATCCCAAAGTGGAATTTCGAGAGCATAGCATATAACTGATGCTCTATCACTATACAAAGAACAATATCAGGATGCTTAGCATGGCTATTTCGAGTGTGAGAGTATACCAAGACGTCATCCAAGAAAACCACCACGAAGGAATCCAAGTATGGATGGAACACTCTGTTCACCAGTGCCATGAAAACTACAGGTGCGTTCGTTAGACCAAATGGCATAACCATATATTCATATAGACCATACCTACACTGAAAGGCTATTGGAGGTATATCTAATGGTCTAACATGAAAATGATGATAACGGGCCCTCAAGTAGATCTTTGAGAACACTCTATCTCCTCAATGTTGATAAAAGAGATCATCAATCATTGGAAAAGGATATCGGTTCATGACCATCAACTTGTTTAGATTTCGATAATCCACACAAAGATTGAGGGTGTCATCTTTCTTATTCACAGACAGGTTAGGTGAACCAAAAGGAGAAGTACTATGTCTGATGAAACCCTTTTCCTGCAACTTCTCCAACTGTTTCTTGATATCCTTCAACTCCGGTGTCACCATCCTATAAGGAGGATTGGACACCGGTTCTGCTCCAGGAACGAGATAAATAGATAAATCCAATTATCGTTCTGTAGGATGACCTGAAAAGTCATTCGGATGACATCCCTGAAACCATCCACCACTGTAGGAAAGTATAACTTTGAAGCCTGCTGGTCATCCAAATATAGACAGGTAATTTGGGATGTAACTCCTTCTAGCTCATGATGCGCTGGACTTTCCCATCTCACCTGGACATCCCACTCGCCCTTATGAAGAAAATATCCACCCTCTAGTGATATAAAAATCACCCTTCGGCGGTAGTACTCAACGACTTCTTGGAGAGGAACTAGCTAGTCTATTTTGATAATGAAATCATATCATGTCATCTCTAAGACATAGAGGCCTCATAAGAAGTGACACCCCACACCCTCAAGAGGGCGCTCTCTTTATTGACGTATGCTAGATGTACTTGTTTCCAATGGTGTTTCTAGTGTCAAAATGTTGGTAGAAGAAAAGATACTGAGCTCAAGGATCATCACAACAACAATAGAGATAAATCTATGTGAATCTCATATGTCGAAAAGAGCAGAAGGTAAAACTACGGCTAATAAGATCGTACCTCGAATGGTGGAAGTTTCGAGATCCTACTCCTACTGGTTCTGCTCCATCGCAAAAGTCTGACCTACTCCATGGCCATGTGACCCTGCCTAACTACTCTGAGGTGATATTCCCTGCATTCGCTGATAGACCGGCAACTGAGCACATCAGACACGACCTCCACCTTAGCTCGGAAGAACTCCAGTACCCAGACTGGCGAGAAACATGTGGTGATGCTCCCGAATGCAGAGTCATTGAAGAACCCCTGTCTCCACCTGCTAGAGGGAAAACTGACAGAAATGCTCAAGATGGTCCATCCTACTATAATATGGGCACTCCATCAGGTCACTCCGGAAATGTGGCCTCGTATTCGCGCTCCTACCACACTAGTAGCACACTATTTAGATACTAGAAGGTGCATCCCGTCTACTCTGATCTCCTCGAGAAGACTTCTTATGGATCTTCCTACTATCAGAAGAAGGTACACCTGCTCTGTATATCAAACCACTCTATATCACTTCTCTAGAATCTCTCAGATTACACTCTTTGATTAGTCCCTGGTTGATGATAGAGTTTATCGAAGTCAACCTCAAGATGTTCACCTGGGAATAGATCTCCTGCCTGAGACCATCCATAAACATCCTACCCTGGAAAAACTCATCATTAGCATGGATAGGACTGAAATTCTACCACTTCGTGAAGTGAGAGGAATACTAAATCTAAGTTAGATTACCCTGATCTAATCTCATGAACTCCAAGGCTCAGTCGTCCCTCATGGTCTCCGGGTATATATAGTCTTAGAAGATACGCTAAAACTCCTACCAAGCCATATTCTGGTGTCATCCTGCCTTAGATATGACACCCCACCACCTCTTGGAGGAGTCTCGGGGCATATAGGTCACGAGATCCACCCTCCTCTTTGGTGGTACCTTATGATTCTTGAAGATCACCAGTTTGGATTCTAGCCACGACTCTACATCTTGTGGTCATCCTTCCCCTAAGAAGGTGGGTGGATGATTCTATTGGAAATCCCACGTCAAATTTTCCATCAACAGGGAAGGAGGAATCGATCCTTCGAAGGTCTACATAATCCACAGAAAACCCTCCCTAAATAGTGTATCGGTGCCTACAACTGGTATAACTACTAGTTGTAAGGCTGGCACAACAGGAGGATGTAAAGGAAATCCCTGATCAGAAATTTTGGGCATCTGATCACTCCCCTGCAACTGGTGGTCAATCAGAGGACATCTATGTGGCATGATTCTTCAAATTCAAATGAAAACCTTAGATTTAGGATTAAAATGGCCTGAATACTGAGGGAACAAGATGGATCGGGTAAAATAAGGCATTAGAGTTATGGAAAATAAGACTACACGGCATGTTCATTCCCTACATGGCATGTTCCAATAAGTCATTCACATGGGAATGTACTTCTACCTTACCTGGTTGTGTAGCACCCCAAATACATGTCATGTTGTCCTAACACATGATGTGAAAATGAATCATCTTCCATAACCGAGTCCTTATACACAGTTAAGTAACACGGCTCATCTAAGACAAAAATACACAGTGTGTTCAGGGTAGACACAGCGTGTACTAGACACGCCTTACTTAGACCATTTTTTTAGCAACACCGCCTGACACACGGCTGACACTACACTGCCTGTTCCAGATATACATGGCATGTACGGGAAATGGTAACACCGAGCCATGTTGTTCATGAAACGTCCGGTACCTATATTACACTACACGGTGTGTAAAATTCAGACACGATGTGTATGTGAAAATATAACATGACCCGTGTTGTTTGTGACACGGTTGGGGTACCAATTTCATACTACACAGCGTGATAAAATAGTACACAGCCTATTCCAACAAGACATTTCACAACCCCATATCATTGCTCGCACAGTCTGTGACACGGCTATAGACTGCATGACATGTTTTCATAAAGTACATTCCGTGTATTTTGGGTTTTTCCAGACAGTAGCCTCAAAAACTGCTCCGGAGCCGAGAAAACCAGTGTTAAGGTGCGAAATTCAAACCCATGAGGGCCCATACTCCCCACGAATCAAATCATGGAACCTTATACATGTCATATACAAGGGAATAATGTCAACGATCCACCATGTTTCGATTCATGAGGGCCCATAACACCTGAAGAACCAATTATTGGCATCCATCTAAAAAATAAATATACTAACAAGTTACCTCTCAAACAACAGGGATACTATAAAAGCATATATCACAATAGAATTCATAATCTACCCAATGTATATCACAACAACATGAAATCACTATTGAATCCTAGATGGCATAGTAAGAATGCATGGCATGTGATTTCTAACAAGTGACTATATGATTCATGAGACGTAATACCCTAATGTCATCGGGTTACGATAGAAATATAATTGCAATATCATCAATGCTAACAGCACAAAGTGTGTGAATCACCCAATTCTGAAATAAAATTAACTGTAAAATATGAAAACCAATAAAATTTCAATAAATAAAGTAGTATGGATTTTCCCTGTACACAAGATAGATACTCCCGAGCACAACTTATTACCAATTATTGATTCTATATTATCCCTGAATAAGCCTCCAAACTGTAGGTCAAGTGAAAAAAAGGCCTCTGATACCATTTTGTAAAATCCCGGTCCCGGGAGCCATCTAGAGGTTCCCCATACCCGGTGGGTCACAAGGCCTCAAGTCCATTTCCCCGAATTCCATAGGCTGCTGACTAGCAGTGAGGGCCTTATGTGTGATAGTGGGGAAACTATTCCCTAATTGGTAGAGTACATAGTGGAAGAGAAACAATAAACAATAGTAAAAGTGGTAAAAAATCCATACACATGTGACAGTTGAATACTAAATATGATAAAAAGTAGGAGCATATATATATGATGCATGATACATATGACAAGGAAAACTGCCAAACAAGTCACAAGGATGGAAATACAAATAGTACAAAAACATGTACAAAATAAAGATAAATAGCTCCTCAGCATCACAATAATATTCTTGGTCCCATGCTCTCCAACTCCACATCAAGTCATGTACCTAAAGTCGAAGGGAGCTTCCCCTTGTCTATACCTACAACAAGATAGTCTGTTTGGGCCTAAAAGCATGACCCAAACAGGGTGTGAGATTATATCCTATTAGGAAACCACCTGAAGATCTGTGCATAATAGTCAGTGAATATATGGCAGGTAAAAGAATAGGAAACAGTGAATACGAACATGTTGAACAATAAATAAACCACGATTCCATAGTCAATCAATAACTAACAAATATCAAAGCTCAATAGGTAACCTTTTGAAATTACTCACAACCATTCCCTATGGTCATAACTAATCTGTACCAACAACCCTCTAGGAATTTCACTCAGCCTAACCCCTCTGGTTTTGACATACGGAATTATAAACACTCTCTGAGGAAGCACAAACAATCAACTCCTCTTATTGTCTAGGGTAGTCAGGAACTATCTGAGGAAGCTCCTACAATCAATTCCTCTTATAGACCCAAGTTCAATGAAACTTTGAGGAAGCACACTCGATAAATTCCCCTTATTGCCCAGGTTATTCATATACTCTCTGAGAAAGATCATACAGTCAATCCCTCCTACATCCTATGTTAATCCAGTGATTCAGACAAACAAAATAGAGACTCTCTGAGGACGCTCACATGGTCTATCCCAGTATATTCTAAAGTAGTCAAGGACCCTCTCTGAGGATGCTCTTGCGGTATATCATATTTTTCCAAAAGTAATCCTAGGATCTCTGAGGATGTTCACTCGGTCAATCCCTATATAAACTAAAGCTCAAGGACTCTCAGAGGAAGCTCACTCAGTCTATCCCCAGAAAGTTTACTACACCCAGTTCTCATAGCCCTATGTAGGATAACGGTATAGAAGTAAAATATGAACAAATTATACTTACAGAACTACTTGGATAAACAATTCTACATCATACAAGGCATGTCAATAAACACTTCTCCATCCTACTACAATAGGCATGGAAACAGACAAAGCATCCAAGGAAAAGCAGAACCAAACAGTCATAACAAAATGTGCAAGGAAGAACCTCAAAAGCATTGAAGTTCAACCATATTCATATTGGACAACATTTATATAGTAATACTATCATGGAAAGCATGTTAAAAGGGTAAAATGGTAAACACACAATACCTCATTCAAGGGTATTGGTGTGATTTGCACATAATATTCAAGGACTTTCAATGGAAAGGCACAAACCACCAACCTTGGTGTTAGGAGATCAAAATACATTAACCTTGAAACTTGATTATACTTGGAACATAGTAGATCTATGAAAATGTCCAAAACGTTCAACCCAAGATAACATATCAAATAAAAGGAATTGTAAAACAACGCTCAAGGAGAAGTAAGAGCTTACTGCTGTGGTTCTAACTCAATCAATGACGGTCGATTCGGAGAACAGAAGGAGGCTCGATGGATCGGAGGAGTTTCAGCTCTGTACGGTTCCGCTCGGCTGAACGGGACCTAGAAGAAGACACATATGGGGGTTATACGTAACCCCGGTGCATTTAATGAAAAAAAAATACACTATCATGATCTGTCCTCAGGGCCCATGCCGTGACTACCCCAAGCCTGCCTTTCATAGGCCAGGGGCTAGCGACTATCACCAAAAACATAAATCACTAAGCTCGGAAGGCATTGCCATTATAGAAGTAACACACACACAAATAGGGTAAGCTGGAAGCAATGTACTAAGTGAATACTGTATACAAAATGTAGTGCTGAAACTAAAGGATCCGGAAATAAAAACTATATAGTAAATTACAGGTACAAAGGAAAACAAGTACCACTGAAAAAGGGACAACAGCTGAAAATGGATGCTCCTGGAACGTCCGCCGAGTATCCTACTAGAAGGATACATAAATATGTCCACCTCAACACTCCACGTCTATTAGTCCGCTCCATGTACCGTCTCTCCATGTGATCCACCTCTGGGTACCGTCTGGTTCTAGCTCACTCTCGGCCTCCGTCAATGTTGTCTGTCGTCTTCATCCAACACAACAATGTGCTGGAATTTCCCGTGTTGGGGTATGTATAATGATACTCAGTAGGGATCCCGAGACCCTAGATGGTCTCCCAGAATACATGATGGATATACCAAAGAATAAAGATACAATCACGAAATATAAACCAACCCTACTTAGGTATATGCCCTTACATATACTTAAGTTATCAATCTTAGTTAGGCTCCAACTCTCGAGCCCAAGCACAACCCAGTCCACACACGAAGGTAATGTCAATCACATTGATAATAATGATTGATAGTCATGACACAACTCATACAGGTATACATCTTTTGTAAAGTGATAAAAATGATTAGATGTAGTCACTTATTCATCTATGTTGTCGGACCCACATAGGATACTAGACAAGCAAAGTTGTCAGACCGACACAGGATACAAGACCATCTACAATGTCAGACCAACACAGGATACAAAAACATTGTTCAAAACTTTAGGAACCACATAGGATACAAGAACAGTAGTCATCGCTGTCAAACCCACGAAGGATTCTAGTACAATCACCATCGTCGTCGATCCCACAGAGTATCCCAGTATAGTAGTAGTTGTTTCCGATCCCACCTAGGATTCCGGTACAGTATCCATCATCATCTAACCCATGGAGGATCCTAGTATTGTAGTCATCGCTTCCAAACCCACATAAGATTCCGTTACAGCAGTCGTGATAGGCGTAGTCGCAGCCAGTCTAGGGTTCCTTTACACATCACGCTCGATTCCGGGAGGGTTTGATCCTCGAGCAGAGTGATGATATATCAACTATCACAAAGTCCCGAGTTTATGTATTCCATAATTTTTCCACATAATAAGTAACAAAACGCGACCTATAGCGCATCAATCGAATGCCCGGTCTGAGTGTTATTAGCATTTCTGTTCTATGGTCCCAGTTGAAATTACGCTCGTTCCAAACACAGAAATTTTACAAATTTTTCAAAAACTCACTTAGACTATCGAAAAAGTACTTCCTTTTTGTGAGGATCCCAATACCATGGATGACACATCAATCAGACACGCTGTCTAGAAGATATTAGCGTTTAAGCGAAACGGGCCCGACCCGTCAAGCCCTATGGGCTGGCAGGTCAGCCCGACCCGGTATACCGGGTCTGACCCATTTGGGGGTCGGCCCGATAGTGCACTAGCCACCCTCGGACCCACCGTGCGGATGCAGGCCTGTTCGGCTCGCTCTGTGGCTTCGAGCAGCACCACCCCTTTTTGCTGCTCGGCCAGCCAAAACCGGCCTGTTTTGTCCAGCACAAGTGGCTCGCACACCTGGCCGTTCTTCTTCCCACATGGCTCCAAGAGGCACCACGGTTCCCTTAAGCCGGGCCGGTTCGTCCGCTCAGCGGACCTTAGAAGCGAGTTGTGGTTCCTCCGCAGTGCGGTCCCTAGCTGTGCCACGATTCTCTAGCCTGGCCGACTTTAGTCGGCCGGTTCATCTAGCCCGCCCGGCATGAGGCCGTCCAGTTCTTCTTCGGCAAAGTGGCACGTTGTTGTGGTCCACAGAGTCCCCCACATAGCCGACACGACAACTCCGGTCCTCCACCACCGCAGCCCGGCTTGGCCCAAGCCTTTGGTTGCTGCCGCCTTCGGTCGCTGCCGCCTCATGGTCGTGGCCACATTCCTCCGGTGCGGTGCAACGGCATAGCGCCCTTCCGGCTCCACCTCCGTCACCATCATAAAAAAAGTTCAACAGATGGATTTCGGGCCATGTTTGTTTGGATCATGCCCTCCATGTAAGGTGATAACAAATTGCCAAAGAATGAACCATAACATCTAACAAGAATGAGGGTATAAGTTTATTCAATTAAAATTATAAAAAACTCTCTACCTCGATTCAAGGTATGTTTTCGAAGTCATAGAAGACGACATCGCGGATATCGGGCGTCGTGGAAGACGGAAGTCGTTCCATCAATGTTGGAGGGAAAGACATTGGCAATGTTCATCGCGGGCGGCCTCTTCTCCCTTGGCGCGGAGGAAGAAGAAAGAAGATGGGAATTCTTTGTGGGCATCACCGTTATTCATCGAGAGAGGAAATTGGTCTTCGTTGTAAGAAGGCCCTCTCCAATCTCCAAATATCCACCAACACAATACGTGCCCATCCAAAATAATAGAATATGCTATTATTTTATCCATGAAATGAATTTAAAATTAATTCAAATTAGATTAACTAAGTGTGACATTAATTATTCTTATGTGTTGGCACATTCATGAGAGGAGGTGAAAGGTTTAAAATTCAAAAGAAGGAAGGTGAAAGGTTTTAAGGGTTAAAGGGGGTTTCAAGGGGAGTTGAGAGGTTTGTGTAAGTGTGGGTCCCAATACATAATATCCTCTCATGGGTGGTTATGTGGGGTGTGGGCCTCACCTATAACTCCTCTTTGGAGAAAAAAACCACCCCGTAACAAAAATTATGTAACACATAATTTTTTTAAACTTATAAATAATCCCCAAAAATTAACATTCAACCTGCAAAAAACGGAACTGCAGTAAAGGCCCCCTTAAGAGAATATTGGTGTTGCGAGTTCATCAGTGTCCTCATATTTCAATTACGAGCATCCATTCAAAAGATAGAACAACCCTCACGTACGTTTACTAAACTTACCTGAACAAAACATCAGAAATTGATTCCGGGCACACCATGCCTCAGAATCAGGCGTCGTTAGAAACTGCAGACTCATAAAATTCCAAAGAATTTACGAAAAAAATTTCCTTTAAATTTCTAGGTATTTACATACATGCAGTGTAATTTTGGAGTACAATGTGTGTACTCACCTTTTCCATACCCTGCTTTAAGAGGCATCCACATCACCCCTCACGATCGTGTGTGTGGCCAGAACACGACCATCACACAATGAAGTACACAAAGTGTAATTCAAAAAATTAATGAAAACACCTCTTTTCTCAAAAACTCCAAAAAAAATATAAAACATATATGAAAGGAAGATTCGGGTTCTTAAATAAATTATTGTGACTATGAAAATATGTTTGGGGGAAAATTATCTAGGTATAGAAAATTATTGTGTTTCATGGGGTAATAAAATTATTAAGGGAATCATTTATCGGTGTAATTAATCTATTTTTAATGGGAGAGAAGTAGAATATTTAGAAACAATCATCATTTTAAATAATTTCATAACCTAATTCATGTGTAACTTGAGAAAAAATTGGAAAACATGTATTTTGGAAAAAATAATGTTTATAATCATCTTAAAAACTAATTTTAAATAATTTTTAAACATTTCATGGCTATTTATTCTTTGAATCATTTTTTAACCACAACTACTTTTCTCTGTGTGACTAATTTTTATCCTCATTAATTAATTTCGATAACTACAATTAACATTGAACTTATATACTAACATTGAAATTCTGATTTTATATTTGAATGTAATTTTTCCAAATCATATATTTAATTTTATGAAATTTTAATTTTAATAAAAAAAGTAATAGTGTAGAAAAATTAGAAAAATTAAAATTTTCAAATATTTATAAAATTTAAAAATATAATCATCCTAATTATTTTGTAAAAGAAAAATAATTCATTAGTAATAACTATAATGAATGTTATAAGGAATTAATGAAAATAATTAATAAAATATCACATTGAAAGTAGTTCATTTAAAGACATAGACGAAAATAATGTTTATTAAAATGAAATTCTAAAATAGCTCTATAAATTATGGAAATAGTATTTATAGGCACATAGAATATATTAAAATTCAAACATTTTTTACTTAAATAAAAAATTTATTAAATAAATGGTTATTAGTCTTTTTTAATACACATAAATACTGATAAAATAATAAAAAATATATAATTTACCCAATACCTAAATATTTAACTAATAATAAATCATTATTGAAAAAATGCACAGTTTTATAATAATTAAATTTTCATTATTGGAGTTCAAAAATTAATTTCATTTTTACAAATTAATTTTTTAAAATTTTATATTCTTTTTCGAAATAAGGTATAATATAATGAAATGAAATTTTATTATAACCTTTTACAATATTTACTAATATTATTAATTTTTCCACTAAAGCTAAAAGATATTAATGGACTACAGTAATATTGTTTATTAAAAATTTATTAATAATAATAGATTAATACTTTTTTTATATTCATGTTGATTGTAGAATCTGAAACATGTTATAGAACACAGTATGCATTTTAAAGTATCAAAAATATCATGTTGTTTCAACCTCCATAATTAAATTGATCTTTCACCTTCCCACTTCTCCTAAAACCCAATTCCAAATAGATTTATGTGAACACATTCCAAATACCTCCCAAAATAGTCGTAGACAAGTCATAGTGGAAATTTTCATCTTAAATTTTCATACATCAATGGATTAATCATTGTTTTAAAATTATTTCTTATATTTTACCATCTCATTATGATATATTTTATCTATTAATATATAATAATAAAATTTATATTTATTTATTCAAATTTAATTATGATGTTTTATTGATAACTATATATCACATCCCATTTAATTTTAAAAACCAAAACATTATAATGCATACATGTAGACTACAACATCCATGATAAATGTTCTTGAATTATCCTCACCTACATTCAGGTATATTTTAGAATGGGAATTACAAATATTATCATGATATTTATAACCATATTAGGTTTCAAAATTGTTAAAAAATTACCCATATACCTTATTTTTTATGGAATGTATTGTACCACCAATTTGGGTATATTTACAACAACCTCTATGAAAGTAGAATATTTTTTTCTCTATGTATTGGATTATATGTCATGGTTCTTCTAAAATTTCAATTTATTAATATATAATTCATATTTATTTCAACATTTATTTTTGGATAATTAAAAATTCATAGGTTTTTTCCCAATGTTTTTATATTTTTTGATTTTTTTTTGTGTATGAGAAGTGTAAGGATTGCAGTAACCATGTGGAAACCATGTCTGGGGTCTTGTTCAAGGGAGAATTCCATTTAGAATGTTATTGAAAAAGAATTTTTGACTTAGAATAGTTCTATATTATTCATGTGGTGGAGAATTTTGATTTTCTAATGGGAACCACAAAGTTACCACATTGTTTAATAAACTGTTCAAGTAAAACTTGTGGGTTACCTAGTGTGATTTTTTTAAAATAAAATTATAGTTATCCATTATTTTATATATAATGATTTTAAAATCCCTCCACCTCTTCCCACATCATCGCAAATCAGTTCCAAATACCCATCACAATGTGATATCCCTTCTCTTATGTTCTTTCCTTGTATAAATATTTTACAAGGTGACTTCATATTTTTTTGAATCCCTATTATACAACCTCCACATACATTACTTATAATTTTCCAATTAGTTTTACTCTGATCCATCACAATTACTATTTTTGAAAAATCTATTATATTTTAATGACATTATTTCAATAATTACATTAACCTTATGTCATATGATGTATTTTTTATGTCCATGTCATTCCATAGATTAGTAGTCAACCCAAATGGAGACACATTTTAAATTGTTTTTTTATTTTAAGTTAGTTGGTTCATTGGAACTCAATTATATTAAAAGTTATAAATTAAAAAAATTAAATTTTTTATTATAAATTTAGAATCATATTTTATATCGTTATAGGATTGAAATGGTATTTTTTTAGCTTCTTGGATTGACATTGATTTTTTTACCTAGAATGTACTCATGAAATTCCCAAAGTGAATAAATTGAAATTATCATAGTTGTCTACATTGTTTCTTATATTTTATTTTTTATAAATAAGATATTTTATATTATTATTATCATAAAATATATTTAAAAACATTTTTTGATCTTCATTCGAATAAAAATTGATTTTTAAACTAATACCTTTTATTTATTTGAAGTATTTAATTTTTTTTGAAATTGTTTTTAACTTTATTTTATGTGAGTAATTATAACTGTAATAATATTAAGATTATTTCATATGAAAATAATGCGTTTCTACATCATAAAAATGATTAAGATTGTAGTTTATTGATGATTACAAGTGATTTTAAAATTGTGTTATGGTTTTAAGAAAGGTGTTCGCACAATTTAATTTATTTTAGAATACAAACACAAATTAAAAAAATGATTTTGATTAAATTGTATATTTCTAAAATGGTATTTCATGTGAAATTTAATAAATTCTATTTAAAATGTAAATTTGAATCTTTATTTTCAAAGATGTGATAACAGGTCTTCATTCTGATAAGACTGGATAAATCTAAGTTGGAATAATTTGTAAAATAGATTTTCAAATCCATGAGACACCCAAATTAACCCATGATTTTATTTTTTTGACATTTTTAATTATATTCCCTCGGTGGGAAAAATTAATATTTACATTCTAATTTTGTATGATAAATCTTAAACACCTAATTTCTATTTTTTTAGGGGGTGTTGGAGTTGTATATTGTTTTTCTTTAATTTTTTATATTGGTTACATGTGTTTTTGGATTTGTGCAAGACCCTATTTCAATTTTAAAGGGAGTATGAAGAATATGTTATGTGACTTATATGATGGATAAACCTAGTAAAATTGTGTGTCAAGAATGATGTTTTCCGAAAAATACAATTAGATAGTTACATTAGATATGGTAATGGGACATGTTAGCTATCAACATCACCATGTGCATCTATAGAGAGAGAATCTAAGATGAATATCTGTAGAGTGATCAATAAGACTATTGATGACATTTATTAGATTAATAGTTTCATCTATGGTTCTATTTTCTAAATTTATACCTTTATTAAAAGATTAGAAGGAAATTTTTCATGATTTCTAGGTAATGTTTTATATTTTTTAGTTGATCCCATGTTTGGGTACATTTTTAATCCCATTATTTCACTTGGAACATAGAACCACATATTTTGGTTTGTACTTGTATTATTAATAATTAAATCCCTGGTTTATAAATTATCTTTCATGATCTAAGGGGTGATTTTTATTTCATTCAAATTAATTATTTTTATACTAGTGAAAAATTAATTTTAAAAATGGTAAATGGATTGATTTATATTTAAAAATTCAATAAACTTTTTTTTAATTGATATTTATTATGAAATTGGAGTTTTCAAAATATTTTTAGGAAGAGGGAGAAGATATGATTTTTTCTTCCTTGGTTTAAATTCCCCCTTTCATAGGATTAAAATAATGATTTAAAATATGTAACCATTATTATCTTTCTTTAATAAATAGATTGGTTTCACGGAAAATTGTATATATAATTTTATTTGAAATAATTTTATATTTAATCTTAAATCTAATTTTATATCACATTTAAACACTAAGATTTTATTAATTGTTTTCATAATGTTTTTTGCATTGTTTTAGTGGGTATATACCTACTGTGTATATTTATTCTAATTACTATATAATCACATTTCAGTTTTGGGCCCATATCATGGTCTTCTTTCAGACTTAGGGTCATGTTTTAATTATATACCAATTAGCGATGAGATGAGATTGATGATAGATTAGATTTTATTTGTTACATTCACCTTATGGTTCCTATTACATGATTTCTCAAGGAATTTGTGGGTTTAACACTATTAGGTGTTTGGTCACTACATTTCACGAAGACACCTGAAATAGATATTTGAATCAATATTGTAATTTTTAATATAGAATTTTATTAGACTTAAAATTGTGTATCTATTGTTCATCATCATCATTTAATGAGTACTCTTTAGGGTTAAATTTCTTATTAGTATTAGGATATAATGTGGAATGACGACATCGGTTTGGTTAGTATGTATTAATAATCTGGATTATCAAATCCCCAATATTTAAATGTATTTGAAATAATTTCACACCAATTATTTTGTCCTTCATACAATATGGTCGATTCAGGCATAGTTCCAAATACTATTTTTCCTATTTATGTTAACCACTCTTTAACGGTTCTCATTGGTGAGGGATGGTTCAAAATGGGCCTTTTTTGTTGATGATTTAAATTTTGTATGGATAAATTTATAGTTTATATTAATTTAGTGTTATTTTTCTAAAAGTTGGTTTTTTAAAATATCAGATTTTATATGGATTTCATAATTGTTTAGAGGAAGTGTTTATAAATTTATATAAAATTTATTTGATTTTTTTGGAATTTTTTTGATGATGAAATTAGTAATATTCATTATTTTTGAAAGGGAATATGTTATTCCTTAATACCGAGTTAATGGTACTAGTGTAAGTTGTTTTCAGAATCTCTAGTGGTGTGTTTTACAATAGATGTTCTCAATTATTGAAACTGATGATTTGAAATTTTGATGACCTTTTTTAAATAGGTTTCCATTTTTATGAAACATTTTAATGTATATTCTTTGGTTTTAATGTTTGAGTGTCCTATTTTACATAGTATTCAGTGGTTTATAAAGATTGATTGATTGATTTGGGTTAATTATTTTAGTTCCAATTAGAGTGTGGTGGTTTAAATTATAATTATACATTGAAATTATATTTCCCTTAATTTATTTAATTCTTTACGTTTTTCCTACTTGTGGGATCATTCTGGTGATTAAATATTTGAAACATGGATGAGTTAAATTCATTTCAAGTTTTATAAAAAGTATGGCTCTAGTAACGGTCTATATAATGGTGGATTATATATATTTTTATAGTTATTCCTTATATTTGGGATATTTATAAGAAAACATGTGGGCTGAAATGTGTAACATACACTTCAGTGGGTTTTCATTACATTATGTATCAATTTTTTAGGAAGTTACGTTATGCAACCATTTTCTGGATGGGGATAAAATTTAGCAGGACCGATTAAATTTTTCTATTGGGGCTATTTTTTACCTAAAGAATATGATATAATATGAAATTTTTAATTTAATGAGTATAAATACTTCTAAAATTATGGTGTATTATGTATTAGTATGCTCCTCAGGTAAACATATGATTCCACTTTTTGAGTGGTTTTATTTTTGAATTTTTTAATCTTCTTTCTTTTTATTCCATATGTGGAATATATTTGGGAGTGTGGCCCTAATGAGATGTATTTTATTTTGATTTTTCTAATTTTATGGACATGTGATGGCCTTATATGATTTAACATTATTGATATGATATGTATGTAATGAGTTGATATTATGAACTGACCGATGTTGAATCAAATATTGTTAGATTCACTATGCGACGATAGCCTGGGTATGAAGTCCAAGTTTCCTTATTTTCACATAGTTTGTGATCCAATGTTAGGGACTATGTCATTTATGTGATTTTTACATATATGTTATCATTTATTTATTTAGTTTTTTTGGGATAAAATTTATTATTTAACACTGTTTCATTACCTTTTGTTGATTTTGGTTTATTTTATATAGTTTATTTTGTAGAACTGAGCTTAGGATCTACGATATTCAATGTCTTTATCTTCCCTAGGGTTTTCAATTTTACATGATTTATTTTTTGAGATGACCTCATAATGGATTTACATGGATACTAGAATGATTAGATTTAATCTTATGTTTTTTAATAAATCATTATTATCCTAGTGATGATCTATTTTACAGAGTTTTCTTTTGATGAATAATCATTTAGATCTATTATGAAAGATGGGGTTATAGCTATTCTAATTCCCTTCATTTAGGGATTCATATCATAAGCTCCTTTGGATTCATAATAATAGTTTTTATCATTATTTTAGTATATTTTAGTGTTATATATAAAATTAATTGTGTTTAGGGATTCAATATACTTGGAGTCTTGATTTTCCCCTATCTCAACATACATTATAAGAAAAAGTGTTGGGTCTTCCTCTTAATCTGGAACCTCTACCTATTCATGGGACATTTTAGTGTAAGATATTGACATAATGTGAAGAATGGGGGAACCCACATATCACTATTTATTTTTATTAGAATGTTTTTACTCCAATTTCTTTATAATTAAAATTTTAGATGTCCCTATTTAATGATTTTAAAATTTTATTAATTTTAGTATTGTTCACGGACTATATATAGTTAGAAAAAACCATTAAGAAACTATGTTTTTGGACTATTAATGGGAAAATTTAATTAAAAAAGGTATGAAGATGAAAAAATTTCTCTCTGAGGGATGAAGATTACCATTTTATGTGATTTTCAGGTTTCCAATGTGCGATTTATATTTACCTTGTTGTTTAACAAATAGTGTGGGAATTTTTGGCCGGTAACAAAGGTTTTAAAATTAATTAAAATTAAGAGTTTTTCCTTAATATAGTTTTATGACATTTGAGATCATCCATCCTATTTATCATATCGTTGAACCCCATGATCAAATAAACCCTAACACATCGCCACAACTCCCTTGATATCTCCACATTCACAAATATTTTTCATTGTTTCTTCATTAATTTGTTGAATTTCATAAGGTAGACCTCCAACTATTTTATTTATTATTTTCCAATCATATAAATTACTCCCTACCTCTATTAAAATAATATAATCCCTATCTCCATGTAAATCATCCAATCCCTATGGTAATTTTTAATCTTTATTTTTTTATATCTTTCAGTTTAGGGATTGTAATGTGTCCTTTGGGTTATATTCTTCTATGTCTAGGTGATAAACAGAAAAGATTATATTTCTTGATTTGTCTATTGTTAACCTGATGATTCTGTTTATATGGAACCCAAATTATTACATGTTACAAGTATTATGTGTCATTGAAATAAATTATTTTTAAATTAGTGTCATATTAACTGAAATATAGGCTTCATTGTCTTTTAATAGATTTTGTTATTTGAAATAATTAGGTTTCAAGGAAAGTGCATGTAAAATTTCCAAACAGTCTATAATATTTTTATTATAGTGATTTTTAATGAATATTCTGGGATTTATTGAATATTATATTCCATTTCATGTGTTTAATGTCTTTTAAAAGCTTTATAGGATTTACATTGACTTAATATGGATGCCCAATCATGAATTAAATGAATGGTTTAGATTACATAAAGGGATTTAAATTTATTTGGATAATATTTTATGTTAATATAATTTTATAATTGGGTGTTTAATATTTTAAAAGATATTATAAATCTATAATTTTACATTGGATTAAATTATTAATACAATTTGGTCTTGATTTTTCCCTAATGATTAATAATTTCATGTTTGGTTTTCTGAAATGTTTGTTGAAACTGTTTGATTTATTTCCAAAATGGGAGAGCTATTCAAAATTAAATTTTTAACTAGTAATAATTATATATGTTATTTCATGTTAATTTTCATAAGAATTCTATTAATGGTAATTTTAATCATGGTTTTTGAATGGTCTTAAAATTTCTCAACATTATAATAAATTTAATGAAATCATTTTTTGTTGTTTATTTGAAATGATTTTGTAAATTTATTATTCATTCAATAAAGAAATATGGGTTTACTTTTTCATGTTATGTATCATGTGCATGTGGCGACTATTCTACATTCCCTTGCACAATTTGTGTGTTCTTAAGAATATATAAGTGATTGGGGAAGTTATTTGTTAGGTTTTTAGAGGTTATGTGTATTTTGTTTTCTCATCTTTCTTATACGATACATGTAATTTTTTATTTATAGTACCATCCATTTGATGTTTAATTAGAGTCATAGGTACATAGTTGGAGAAATTTATAATGGAAAACTAGGGTACAAATATTTCATGGACTTCAGTGTGTTTCATGGATTCTCTAAGATGGTTGGACCCAAAGGGTAGCATGTCATGTGAGCTATAAACCTCATTTTTACCATGTAGTAATATATATTTAGAGATTTTTTCTCTGGATATTCTGATGGGACTACTAGGATATTTATATGTTTATTAGTGGCGTCCTAGGTTTCTTGTAACTAGTTTAGGTCTTTATTGCTGATGTTTAAGGCCCATTTTTACATGTTCATTTTTTTTTATTTTTTAGTGGAATCCATATATTTTCCTCATTTTTTATTTTCCATTATATCCTTAACACATGTATCCATTTATTTTTTATATAATATTATAATTCATGGAATATATAGTGTCTATTTTATCATTTATGATAATGGTAATGCTTTTGATTATATTTAAATGAAATATGTTTATAGGGTTTAATATTTTTGATTTATAATCAAAACGAAATAATTTTTTTTTGAAAATTTATTATAATAACATTTTCCCTTGTTGTTATTAATGAAAATGTATTATTCATGATATTGTTTAAAATGAGGAGAATGTAGTTATTTTTAATTTCTTTATGGTTTAATTGACCAGATTCTTGGGTTTGAAGGCTTGATTTAAAATATTATTATAACTTTTTTAGATATATGGTTGTGTAATAATTCAAATGTAGAATTTTTTCTAGTTTTATTTTAAAAGGAATTTGAAATAATATTTTTTCCATCAGTTGAAAATATAATTTAAAAAATAATTCTTCTTTGAAATTTTTATATTTCTGTCATCTGGTGAACAAAAAATTATTTTTTATTCATTAATATATTATCAAACATCAATTTCAAGACCTTATTCAATTATGGTACCACTCCAGGGGTTTTGTTTTACTTTCAAACTAGACATTTAGATGTGGTATTGAGGTTATATTCAGTTTAATTTTTTACACTCGTCATATGTTACCAATTAGATGATATGTTAGGTCAGGAATCTATTTTTATATAATATCCTAGAAAGTGTGGCCATTAATAGATCTCTTGATTTCTTTCCATTATGGTTATGGTAAATGAATTATATTTATATATTCTAGATGACTGGAATCAATTCCAGCAAGCTGTGGAAATTAGGTAAATAAAATTGAGATCAGAGATGATTTTTTATTAAGGATACATATTTATTTCCATTTATCAGTTTCTAATATAATCAACTTCCCCAAGGAATGGTCGTGTTGGGTTTTTGGAAGAAAACACCCTCCTGTTAAAAATTGAATTTAAAGATGAAATCATTGCCATTAGTTATATCATATACTAATGAACTTTTCTCTATAATGTTGTTTTAATAACCTCTTATTTTATGGTATTCCACATTTAAAATTTAACATCTTCAATAAATTATGTTACACACAACGCTAGGTTTAAAACAATAATATACTTTTCAATATGATTGTTGGGATGGTAATATGGCCATTACTCAAATTAATATGACCAATAAAATAGTAAAATCACCTATGAAAGTATAAATATTATTTGGGTTTCTTATAAATGAAAATATAGTATATTTACATAATGAAATAAGTAAATAAATGTTTTAAAAATTACCAATTAAATATTATTATTATTTCTAAACACAATTATTTATTTAAAATATAATAATTTATATAATAATTTAAAACAAAATATATTTTCACAAAATAGATTAATAAATTAATATTTTTTATTTAGAATATAAGATAATTTTAAGAGACAGTAATTAATTTTTTTATGTAATAAAAAGGGTAATGAATATTAAATTCGAATTTTGAGAAAAAAAAAATATTTACTTTAATTAAAAAATAAATTTATCAAATTTAAAAATTATGTTCTAAAAATTTGATATTATTTCTTAATTCTACATGAATAAATATGCTTATGGTGTTTTTTGTGATTTTATGGAAGGAGATGAATTTTTAGTTAAAAGTGAAATACTATAATATAAGGTATATAAACATTATAAGAGAAATAAACTATTACTTAATTCCTGAATGGTTTAAGGTACATATTCTCTATCCTCCCTTCATTATTTAAAATGTTTTGTTTAAATTATAAAACTATTCATTTACTTTATGATAAATATTAAGCTGATAAATAAAATAATCAAAAAAAACCCTCTCCCACATTTTAAATACCACCCATCACCACATCTTCTCCTCAAACATTCAAATCCCTTGACACTAATTATAATTAACCCATTTCCTTCCCCAAAACTATACCCCACATTACAGTCATGTTCATCTCTCAAAAATACATTTTGAATGATCCTTAAGAACGTTCTTCAAGAGATGAATTCAGGAGGTAAATCCTTTTTCATTCTCTTTCAATATATTTTAATATATTTTCTTCTTATTGTATCATAAAATATAATTTAAAAACCTTCATGATAACTCCATCATATTATATTTAATTTTATTTTATTATTTTAATATAATATCTATCATCAAACCCCTTATCATCCCCCTTTGTATGTAAAAATTAAAACATTGTTCATGATGTTTAATTTACCTCCATCATTTACAATGTGATATAATTTTCGATTACCACATTATGTGGTGGTCACAAAAACATAATTATGGTTAAAAATGTTTTATAATAAAATTGATACATTATTTATTTTTCTATATCCAAAATATATAAATTATGTTAATTAACAAGACAAAACTAGTTCTTAACGATCAAAAAACCATAAAATAATCTAAATGATTATCAATAATGTTATATATAGTGAATCATCATCAAAAAGGGAAAAAAGTTATATATAAAACAATTTATTGTTGTGTAAATATATTAATAACATTTAATTATAATTTTGGTGAATTATTTCCATTTTACATGATCTTTCAGACATGAATACATGTGAAACAATCTAGAAAATCAGGGAAATAAACCCTCCCAAATGACGAAATTAAATATTATTACTAATAAAAGTGGCCATAAATGAACATAATAAAATTATTGTAAATAAAACACATGTTTAATTGGTTTTGAGTTAAATTATTAGTTAATCTAATTTTATTATCCATGAAATTTAGGTAAAGTGAAAAACAAATTCGAATGTAAGGTAAGTGATTCATCCTAAAACTCCATTTTCCATTCAGTTTAAGCATTCTCTCTCTGCAATCCAATTTATTTATTTATTTATTTTATATAATTCTTATAAATTATTTTTATATGTTTTATAATCATATATGTAGATCATTTTATCATTCTTTTATGGGGACTACATGTTTTAAAAGTTTCCCTTATCAATTCTTCCCGATATGCAAGCCTGATTAAGGAAAAATTATCGATTTCTTACACATTTTCTTATACCATACATAATAAATTTTATGACACCATAATTTTCCCAAAATAATTATTTTATCATGGAAAAAATATTTTTCCATTTATACTTTTATACACGAAATTTTGAAAAATACAAATGATTTTCCAAACTAACCCTTATTTCCAAAGTGAAAATGTTATTTCTCATTACAATAAATAGATGATTTCATTAAGATATTTTCATAAATTTCAATACATATTTTTAATAACATGATTTATTGATATTTATATCTTATGATTGTCATATACTGTATTTTATTACATTTTTATTGTCAGATTGTCTATGGACATGCTACCGTGATACCATTCACCGTACGAGTCAGAATGGTTGGGGATTATGTTTACAGATTGGGGAAACATATTTAAATAGTATTTGTATATGTTTTTTATGTATCACCTCCTTCATATAAGGAATAAAGTATAATCATTAATTGATATGTGTGGACCAATATCGCCCCTAGATGCATCGGTACATCCCTTGAGGAAAAACAGAAATGGTTTTTTGAGGCCATAACAATTTATTTTCACATTTCTTAAAAGTGGCCTCGATGAGATGTTTATGATGTAAATCATAATGAATTACATAATTATGATATTATTAACTGATAATAAATGTGATTATTCTGCAATTATAATATTCATGGTTATGTTTAATTCTCATGTGATTATTTATATCGAATTATTAAATCATCTTTTCTCCATGCCATATAATGATCAAGATTATCTTCTAGTGGAATGTGTTTTTAGTCATTCACCATTACTTTTTATTTTTATTAGCTTCTAATGCATTACATAACCTTATTGATCATATGATATCCCCCCAGGAATTTTTTTTATTCTCCCCCTAGATGTCAATATTTATATTATGAATTCCTTCCATTGATAATCTAATAGTTTATGGATGTTTATAAATGATATAAAATGTTTTTTCATTTCATGTTGTAATGTGAAACATATTTCTGTATCTGGTTTTCTAAAATTACAAAACTGTTCAGTCCATCATGATGTATATTACTTGTTTAATAAAAAACATTAATAATGTAGGAATCAAATCTATGATACTGGGTTTAGGGTCTTTATATTTGTGATCGGGAACACCCATCAATCCGAGGGGATATTTGTTCATTTGGCTGTTTTGGGGGACTCATGGGAAGTTTCACTAAATTCAATATATTTTAAAATATGATTCATAATCCAAATAAAATATTAATAATATAAATATAATTGTATAAAAATTATATTAGGTATAAAAAATTACATTTTTAGTCATGATCACCCATAGATTATATGTTGTATATGATTGGGTCAGTTTAATAACCAAGGTGGTCAGTGACATAAATTTATACCATGTTTAATAATGAAATCATACCTATTTCAATTAATTTAATTTATTGTGAATATAATTTCTTATATATTTATTATTTCATATTAATATTTACCTAGAATCTAATGTTCAACACTATTTTTTAAAAATATTTAAAATAATCATCACCAATATCACTTTCTCATGTCATAATAAAGAACAAGTATAATTAAAATAGAATATTATAAATAATTGTAAATATATATTCTATTGCATAAAATGATCATGAAATGATGAACTGTTGTTTTATAAAAAATAAAAGACACCTCAATTACAAAACTAGCAGTAAAAAACAATAAGAAATAAGAAATTTCGATTAACAATATCAACAATTTATAACTAATATATCTAAAATAAATTATTTTAATTGATGTTTATATAAGTTTAAAAGTATGAATAGTTTTCTAAAATATGAAATTATGGAGATTTTTGTTTACATGTTGTTAGATAATGTTCGATTAAATAGTATTACATTTAATGGTTATATTAATCTCATATTTTCATTTCTGAGATATGATGTGTACTCCACAATTTTATTCGTTTTATAATTTATATATTATACATGGTGTTGTTTTATCATTTTTAATAATTCTTAATCTTTGAGGAATGTTATTGTTTATCAAATGTTTAACCATGTATATAGTGTTCATTTTATTCACATCACATGATAGAATGTTATATTATTCTTGGGAAATAAACATAATCATGGTGCATTATTCTTACATTATTTGATTAATGTGTTACCCAAGAAATATGGGTTTTGAACTAAATTTTAATAAATTATGTAATGAATGTTATTATTTATATATATTATAATATGTTTGGTCTATTAAAGACTATGAATAAAAAAATTCAGAATATATGTTTATTATCAATTTATGTAAATATATATCTGTTGGAAAAAATCCATCAAGTATTCATTGAAGAAGTTTTTAGGTGATTTTTTTCTGGAAAAATTCAGCCTTTGTGTTGTGTTTATTGAAAAATAAGGCAACATTGTACAAATTAGTTGGCAAAGGGAGTTTCGCGCAAGTCGTTTGTGGAAACTTCTGCGCAAGGACTGGATAAGTTATCAGGTTGATAGTTGCGCACCAATATTGGTTTGAGAATAAAAGTGTGTGAGTCCCCCATGTTTTGTGTTAATGAAGAGACTGTTTCACAAGTGGTTTGGTGACACATGTGCGCTATGAAGAAAGAAGTTTGTCAGTCATTCTTGGTTTGTGTGAATGTTGGAAGATTTCTCGGTACATCCCATGCAATGTGAGATTCATCTTCAGGTGAAATTTAAACATCATTAGGGAATCTACATACATAGAATGATTTATTCATTTGTGATAATAAATGGACCTACAGGTCCATAAACATTGGGAGGATCCCTTCTAGAGAAGTGCAAAATGGAAGAGGAAGAAGATGATCCTCTACATCGGTAGTGATCCAGAGAGAGAGAAATTGGGTGTGACCCTTGAAAAAGGTGTGAGTTGACCATAAATGTTGTAAAGGCAGTGATCCTAGGAATATAAGTTATCTATCCTAGACATTGTAAATTGGCAGTGAGCTTTAGTGGATTTTTTACAGTGGCACATCGTCATTGTATGCACAATGGATGTTGCCCATTGAGGGAGATCTAAGTAAAAAATATATATGTCTTCCTTCTTGTTTTCCTACATTGCATCCAAAGAATAATTATCCGATAAATAAGGAATGAAAAAGATAAAAGATAACAAAATATTAGAAAACAATATGACCATTTTAATAAATAGGTCATGATCTAGTAGGGAAGGAAGAATTTTTGAAATTGAATATCAATACCCTGATTCACCACCTCTCATGGTATCTAAGACACGTTAGGTCCTAATATTTGGTATCATAGAAAGGATTATTTTTTCACTTATATTTGTTTTTGATGTAAAAGGGAAGAACTTCAAAGAAGAAGTATATGTCTAGTGAAATTTACTAATGTGGAAGTTTCAATGGAATAAGTGTCATTCGGTTGAAGGAAACAAGTAGTGAACATAATAATGATTTTGATAAATCATACACTAAAAATACTTAATCATTAAATGATATATAAGTAATGATCAATATACATGGTATTCTATGAGACGTTGGAACTACTGATGATTAAGAAACTCCAAGAAGGTGAAAAGTGGAATTTGTCCATGAAATAAAGGAATTGTATCATATTTTAGATAAAGTGATTAAATCTAAAGATATCTGGATCCAAGTAATGAAAATTGACATTAAAAAGATAAGAGGATTAAATAAAAGGATTATTGATGTGGCCAATGATATGAAAGAGAATAATGGTTATTAAAATTAAGAACTATAAAATTTTTCTATCAAGATAGAATATCTACAAGTTAATGTTAAGGGAATGAATATGAATCCAGATGAAATTAAGAATATGAAATCCAAAAATGATGATATTAGTACATAGTTATTTGAACTAGTTCAGAAAAATCAAAGTCTACTATAAGAGAATGATTCCTTCTCTAACTCTTTAGCTCCAAAAATTGAAAATAATGGTGAATATTGATATGGTAGATAAGCTCAAATGATTACTGGTAGATGAGATGACTAGAAGAAAGAATCTTAGAACAAGGTTCAATTCTCAACATGAATCAAGGGATTAGATGATTCAGCAACTCGAGGTAGTGATAATATCAGTAAAGAAATAAATGGATAAATAAAATGACCAAGGATATATAGAGTTGAAGGATGCACTACAAATATTATTCTATTGTCCCTCAACAGGTGATGATAAAATGAAAAAGAAAGTATGGTATTTATAAAGAGAATGAATAACATATTTTCTAATCTCAAAGACAACATAGTGAGGGAATGTCTGGAATTGGATATGAGAATCCCCATCCTATGAAAGATGGGAAGAGATTCATGATGAGTTCTAAAGATATGAAAAAAAATTAAGGTGCTGGAGATAAACCTAAAAAGGCTATTAAAGGAATTAATGATAGCATGTTCCATTTATATGGGACTCATGGTGATACCTCAAGATTCTGTTCAGAGGTACATGAATAAATTTAATTCTCTGAAGATAGAATTTTATCTAAATCTGAGAATAAGAAGAAGCATCATTAAATGTTTGAAAGGAACACTTCTCAAAAGAAAGCATTCATGGGATTCTATTATAGAGGAAGATTGGGACACACAATATGCATGTGGCAGGAAGATCATGTGCATAATATCAGAAGAAAAACTCAAGATACATCAACATTTTTAGTGATAAATTATAAAATGAGGCATGCCTTTAATGGAGGATGTTTTGTATGTTCGGATTATGGGAATTTGGAGAGTCATTTTAGTAAGAAGAAAGTTGTAATGGAAAAGGGACTTGAAAATATATTCTCGACTCCAGTGGTGCATAATGAGAAGTTATTAACTAAAAGAAAAAGTATCATGTTCAATAATAGACTTACAACTATAGGGGAATCACAAGGAGTTGAATGAAAGGCATATCAATCGCCTCCTCTACCACAATCAAAACATATCTCTTGTAGAGAATTTGTAAAAAACTATAAGGCTATTGTGGATCTAATCCAGCTTTGATAAAGAAAAATCTTAAATCAGTAGAAAACACAATAGTAAAAAAGAATGTGTGGCGTGATTCAAACAACTGATAAAAGAAAAATTAACAAAGAATTCATTTGGAATTTCACATGTCGTGTTAAATAGAAAAAAGTAGATGAAAGTGGAAGATCCTTGAAATTGTGGAAGAACCAATAGAATATGAACAACATAGAGAATCATAATAATAGAAGGAATCAAGAGAAATGGAATTTTTTTGGAACATCAATGATGGAAATGTGTACAAGTGGGTTTACACCCCAGATGGTGAGAAAGGCTTGGCTTGCAGAATGTACATATAAAAAAAGGCTCAACAATTGGGTAATGAATGCAGTGTCATATTTCCAAATTAGATAAAGTTGGATAGGAAGATAGAAGAAGTGAGGAAGGACTGTTATATTATTCCTGAAAGATTCAACGGGTTGACCCATCAGGATCATCCAAAATGCCTATCTTAAGTATTCTAGAAGATATCATCTCCCTGTCTTTATAAATTTTTTTAAATGATGTTAATGTGTTTTATGTTCAAATGGAGATACAATCCATGTAAAAGTGGCATCAAAAGATGAAAAAAATGATGTGATATGATCCATAATTTCAAAATATTCAAATCAATTACTAGAGATTAAAAAGGAATCCGGATGAATTCCATGAAAGGATTTAATGTTATATGGATGCATGAGACAGATGACTGTAATTGAGAGAAATATAAATAAATGTTTTATTAACATTATATTTTGTTTCCTACAAAATGTTTGACTCATTAGGCTTATATATTCTGTTGATATCTTATTATGATATAGTGAATTCACCTAATGGTGATCTCGTTGATGTATGTGAATTGGAGAAGTTTATCAAACAAACAATCACATGTGAAGAGATGGTGTAAGAGAAGAATAATATTTATCATTCTAAAAAATAGGCCTTATAACTGGAAGAGCTGATCATCATAGGTTGGATTTCAATTTCCTTAAAATCTTCCAAAAGTGTTGTTACAAAATAATTCTATTTTTCAAATCAGTATTAGAAGGTCATGTACTATGAAGAATGTGATGATATGATGAAGAAACTACACAAAAACTGATGACCAATCAATGCAATAAATGGATGATTCAGTGGTACTGAGTTGAATTGAATATATATACATTGGTATCATGCTTCAGTTCAGGCATTAGTTGTCCACTAAGAGAATGCGGATTGCGGTGAAGCAACAATAATCATGCCCTTCATGATTATTTATTTTGTTCTAACAATGTGGTATCTATTAAATATTTTAAGGATACCAATTAGATTCTTAATAATCATAACATTAATTCCAAAATATGTCAATAAAAAACTTAGAAAGATATCAAATGAAAAAATGACAATATTCTTGTTGAATGTGATTATGTGGTAAGGGACTCAAGGGAAGAAAAAGTGGAAAATGTTGATTTCTGAGGAGATACATATAATGAATAATAAGAAGTGAAGTATATAGTTGTAGAGAAGCCAATGGGTCGAGCTATAAATGATAATGGATTATTGTTGATGATTAGACAATGCCAATGCAAACAAGGAAGATTGGAACTCTACAGTGAGCACGTAATTCAATGATGGATTGATTTTTGAAGAAGCTCCGGTTTTGATGTGGCAGAATTGACTACAATTTGTATGACAAAAAATTATTATAATCAATTGATTTTAGTGATAATATATATCAAAGACATAATATTTAAAGGAACTGATATAGCATAGTCCAGGGGGTTTCATTGGAAGTCTATTGTATCTAATAGTGACACGGCCTGGAATTGTATTCGCTACATCCCAAGCAGGGATATATCAATTAAATCCAAAGGAAAACCACATTATTTCAGAGAAAATAATACTTTAGTATATCAAGGGCATAGTGGATTTCAACCTGATATATAATTAAAAAACATTGTCAGAGTTATTGGGATATACTAATGCATATTGGGATAGTTCTGCGGAACATAGAAAATGAATATTAGGAGGTGCATTCTATATTAGTGGATTGTGTAATTCTTGGTTAAGTAAGAAACAAGATTAAATTTCACGAAAAACTTTTGAAGTTGAGTATATTTCATCCACTCAATCATGCACATTGTTATTATTGATGACGCAGTAGCATGATGATATGGGAGTTGATGTGAATCCTCCAATTGGAATCCAGTGCGATAAATCATGTGCTATAAAATTTAACAAGAATCAAGTACATCACTTAAAGAAAAAATATCATTGTGATAAAATATCATTTTATAAAAGATAATAGTGAGAAATGGATGGTGAAGTTGGAGTATGTGCCTACTGAGCTACAGGTTGCTAAGATTCTGACAAAGTCCTTACCCAAGGAACCTTTTGAGAGACAGTGTATGGCTTTGGGAGTTCAGTGTACACCCCAAACATGAATAAGTGTGGAAGTGGGACCCCCCCCCCCCCCTCTTTGAGAGGTTTGTTGTGTTTTCCATATGGTACTATTATGTTATATGTACTCTATTGTTGTTCACAATGGAGGGACCATTGTGATTGTTGACAAAGGGGATAAAGAGTGACTACTAATTGGGGAGAAACTCTGTCTAAAGAAGGGATATAATGTCTTTTTCAAAGGAATGGGGAGAAGATGACCAGGGGTGCAGTGAGATAAGTGGATTTTATCAACACAGTTGATGAAGCAGATAGGGAGAAGACCAATTTGAGAGTATGTGGTGTTCGAAGTGATCAGCTATTGCCTAGCTTGGACAACACAAGACCCAAGAAGTGAAGATGAAAATTATTAAATATGGTGATACAGGAAGTGATCAATCAAAGAATATAGATCATGACTGCTAAGGATCATGATAAAAGAAGAAGATTAATGTTGGAATGTTGTTTGAAGGTTTGTAGTGGTCAGTAATTTGGTAGTAGTTTGGTTTCAATAATTTGTGTTAGAATGGATGTGATTCGTTGATGAATTGTTCATTTAGTCATGTTTCTCACACCGAGCATATCTAATGTGGACTTATAATAACTATTGATTAAATACTTTATTTCTATCTAAATCGCAATAAGAAAATGGTGGTAGTGGTTGGAAGAAGCATTAATGAGGTATCAAAGTGTAGATAATTTTTATGAGAAGAGTTTTCAATAATCACATAGGGGATGATTGTCGGGGGGAAATCCCTCAATGTATCATTGATTGATTTTTTAGCTGATTTTGTTTGTTCGAAAAGTAGGCCTCTGTGTTGTGTTTGATGACAAAAGAGACTATTATGTACAAATTAGTTGGGAAAGGGAGTGTCAGGCTTGTTTTTTGTTGATGATTTCACACCAGGATTGGAGAAGTGTGCCAGTTGATAGTTGTGTACTTGTATTGGTTTGGGCGTAAAAGGTTGTGAGTTTCCCAAGTATTGTGTTGAAGAAGAGAGTGTTGTGCAAGTGGTTTGGTGACAACTATGAACCGGGAATAGAGAAGTGTGCCAGTCATTCATGGGATGTGTGAAAGTTTGATGATTTCCCGGTACAACTGGTAAAATGAGTGATTCATCGTTGGGTGAAAATTGGACTTCAAAAAGAGAATCTACGTATAGAGAAAGATCCATTCATTTTTGATAATGAAGGGGCCTAGAAATCCATAAACTGTGAGTGGATCCCTTATAAAGTAGTGAGATATAGAGGAATAATTAGGTGATCCTCTCCACCAGCAGTGATCCAATGAAATTGAAATAGGGAGTGACCCTTGGGAATGTTGTGAGCTAACCGTAAACATTTTAAAGGCAGTGATCCAGGGCATAAAAGTGATCTATGCCAAACATTGTATATTGGACGTGAGTTTTAGAGGATTTTTTATAACGGCACATCAATATTGTACGCTCCATAGACATAGCTCAGTGAGGGTAAACCAAGTAAAAATCATTGGTTCTACCTTCCTCATTTCCAACATTGTATCCAAAGCATCATTATCAGATAAATAAGGGATGAACAAGATAAATATTAACCAATAAGAGAAAAAAACTGACCCCTTAAATATAGAGCTCAAAATCCCATGGGGCCGGATTAATTTTGAAATAGAATATCCATACCTTGATCCCCACCCATCTTAGTGTATCTAGGCATAATTTGGTCTTAACACTATCAAATATAACCCCTTTAAAATTGTGTTCACAACATGAATTATGATGTAGGTTATAGTTTTTTATCTCAATATCCATTATTTGAGTCCTATTTTACTTATGAAACTAATTTCAGGTAAAAACTGTGTATAATAATTTCAGAATATTCAATATTATGAATTGTATTTTTTTTAATGGAACTTAAATTCCATTTTCAGAATTTCTATTTGTATATGTTTTCATAAAAAATGTTTCTTAATTCATATTGTATATTGATCAATCGAAACACAATTCATTGAGATATGATATTTCATTGTGATCGTTATTATTCCATGTTTTTGTTCTTCCACCATAAAAATTTGTAATCATTTATTTTATATTACTCTCTGGGAAAATATAGATTTTTTAATTCATGGATCTATCAATGTTTATTTTATCTCAAATTAAATTATCACATTTTTAAGAATAATTTACATCTTACCCATGAATTACCTTTCCCATCTATATCTATGTTTTCAATTTTATCTATTTTTATCTTATATACTTGGAAAGAAAATAATGTTCTCTATATAGTGATATTCACGTCTCATTTTTCATATTATCAAATTGAATATTTATTACCATTTTTTGTAGAATTTTAACAAATTAAATTTCATTTTTTAAATTGCTTCTTCCATGGTACTATGGATTTCTTAACTCCACATATCGTATGCAAAAACATTATGTATTTTTCAAATATATATTATTCTGACACTTTTTTAATTAGTGTTAAAAAAATTATTTTCATGTGTCCTTTTTTTTGAAATTGACTTTTGAAAGTGACACATAACAACCACATTTCGAGTCATTTTTAAAAGTGGTTTATAAAAATAATTTTTTGAAATTCTTCCCATTTTTCGACTATGTGAAAAAGATATATTTTGGAAGGGATATTTATGATATGGAGGGGTCTTATCACAAAATGTTTGTCATGAGGGATTATTTGAGATGAGACACACTGACAGATGCAAATAAATAGTTGTTTGCGATTAGAATTATGTCCTCATCACCAAAGGTTTAGTGTGAGTTGTGTGCCAAACCACATGAGGGTTATTCAGGGAGGGTCTTTATACCCATCACAAATATCCCTCAGTTTTTTTTAGTTTTTTTGAGATGGTAGATAACTCTCGTCACAAATACAATGTCGGCAGGTGTGTATTTTTTAGGCCACCCATGACAAATATCTTTTAAACCACCACCCTAATTAATAGGAGTGTGTATTTTTGATTGATATCATTGAAAATAATATATCTTATATATACACCCATCTGGTTTTTTCTCATTCCACACCTTTCTTTACCCCTCTATCCCAGTCCAATTACATTTTTCCTATCAAAATAATGATTAAGTGTAACACCCCAGGTAAATAAAGAATATGACATTTCCATATTTATACATATTTGTGAGTAAAATATTAATATGAATTTAAAGGGGACGCTATGCTCGCTGGCGTACCCAACACGCAACAACGAGTTTCTTGGGAATCTTACATTGCACTATAATAATAAAATAATATTATTTAAAATGGTAGTTAACATGTAGCCGTTGTATTGGTGGGAATGGATAGAAATAACTAAAATATGATTATATATGTTTTTAAATGTTTTTACATTTATCCAATAATAGATAAAGGCTTAAAATACTGAATGAATTCAATTTTAGGCGTATATGCCCTGGTTTTCACTAAAGGTTCACTTATCGCCTTTTGATGGAGAACCGTCATTAAATATAGTTTTTTTCACTCTTATAAATTCTATTGGACCAAATAAAACTCTTCTTAAGAATCGTGACATAAAAATTTACTTTGTGTAAATTTTTGGTATCTTTCCGATAAAGTTCATTTTTTTAATAAATAGTGTAAAATGTTGTATTTTAATTCAAATTAATCTAATTTATTTATATGATTAGATTATATTTTGAATTGGTTTTAAAGTGAAATTAGAATATATTTTTACCATTAAATCCAATAGTGGTTGTTGAAATTAATTTCACATTGAAATCAGACTTAAACTAGTGTCAATCTTTTGATACTTATTGTTTCATAAAAACACGCTATTTGCTCTGACAGCGGGAATTAATTATTAAATTAATTAATGTTACTTATATGTTTTTAATTTTGTAAAATAGACTTCATTTTTGAATTCGGAAAGTCAAATATAGCTTAGGGTGAATTTTTGGGATTTATCTGAAAAGCTTCAATTTTTTATGAATAGTGAAACCACTAAGTAGTACTTATAAAAAATGATTTTTCCGTTTAAATGAAATTTTTCCATATTTGTGTTTTTAATTTCAAAAATCCGACATACATGGATGTCATTAAGAAGTAAAAAGTGGTTCAATGGGAAAAAACTAATTTTTTGGTGAATAGTAACTTATTACGTTTTTAATCGCGATTAGAGGTAATTAGTGTAGTTTTTGGTATGAATAATGTTTTAATAAAATGAAATGACCTAGACACATGTCCTACCCTCATTGGATGTTTCATGGCCGACCAATAAAATCCATGGGTCAACTTGGGCACCCCATGGAGCCACTTTGGTTGGAAAATGACATAAATATCTTTTTGTTTATTGTTAAAGTAAAAATGACACAAACATGAGATGTTTTACTAAACTATTTTTATATGGGGTTATACAAGTTATATGTTTGACAATAAATATTAATTGGAAATATAAAAAGATTTCCTACATCATAGTATTTTTTTTATAATTTTTAGACATTAAATTAATTTAATTATTTATGACATCATGATGATGCAGCGATGAACTCATTATTTAACAATTTAAATAAAATGTAAAGATAATGTAATATCTAAGACCTAAACATGTCCAAAACATATTGGATGAGTTGATTTAGAACCCTTATCACCTTATCCTCGAAATACATCAATTTGGGACCTTTAAAATCCGAAACTCTTTTGAAAATAATGTCACATTTTGTAACTTTACAAGAGTGCCCCTCCTCTCCTCTTATAAAAGGCCCCCACCTCTACCTCCTTACCCACACTCCCAAAGCCTTTGACTCAGCCAACCCATGCCCATTTTGTCTCTCCACTTCCCTCTCTTACTCCTTGAAGCCTCACGTTGGGCAGAAGTCTTCCCAAGGAAGCCTTTGAGCTCCTACCAAAGGGAGTTACCCGATTTTAAGGTAATGTCTTCACTTGTGTCCTTTTGTTTTATTTTTCTTCTCCAACCCCCTAAAATATTTTTATTCATTTATTTTGTAACAAATACAGTATCTTCAATATACTAGGATGTTTTTATAAGAATTATTAGAGCTAAAATTACACACACCTACATCTAATGGTTAAAGAACATACTATTTCCGTGGATGGCGAATTTCTGCCTCCCGAAACGATGATTGTTCAACATTCTTCTAACACCTTCAAAGGTGGCCATTAAGATGACACTATATTTATATATGATATCTAATATGTTTATGTTTTACTTAAGCTTCTGTATATTTCATTTATGGCATACCTTTATGGTTTCCATTATGGGTAAACGTGATATCTTCATTTAAGGAAGTGCGGACTACCGCCCCCTCAAAGTGATTTGATTCGTTAATACCATATGTGGTACGTATAAAGGATATATTTAATGATATTATATATGATAACATACTGGAATTAAAATACTATTATGTATCATTATGTTTTAATTCCATTAAATATGAAATAGAAATGGAAGTAGCGTTCATGCGTACGTACGGCTTACCGTCTCCATGAACGGTACATTTCATTTCTTATCTCAAAATGTTATGTAATATTATAAGTACATATATATAATGGATATATATGTAATATATTACATCTAAATTATGGATATAATTCTGGAATTATAACAAATATATATATCTCAATCATTTTGTTTTAATTCCATTAATATGACAAAAAATGAAAGTAGCGTTCATGCGTACGTACGGCCAACCGTCTCCCTGAACGATGATTTTCGGTTTTTATCTCCAAATGATATGGAATAGTATAAAATTAATATTTACTGGATATATATGATATTCTAATCTATAATGAAATTCTGGAAATTATTTACATATAACTACATGGGCAATCGTTTTTCAAACAAGTTCATTTTTGACTCATGTACCAAAATCGGCAAAAACGTCTGATATGAAATAACATTATTAAACAATTATTATAATAATATAATATGTGATATGAACTGAATAATAATATATAAAGGAGGTACTTAGGAAATTATTAATTTACCAAAGTTTATTATTCAAGAATATAAAGAAACGAACAAGACAAGTTGGACTTGAGGTAAGGGATCCTACTCCTCTCTCTCTTTTTAAGTACACTCTTTTATGTCATTCCTTTTAAAGCTAATCTTTCTTGTTATTTGGATGTTCTTTTATATTACTCTTACTGTAATTTTTATGTTCATGTGATGAGAGACCCTATTCTCTCTCATCAATCCATTTTGGAAGTTTTGAGTGGTGCCGTTAGGCTGCCGAATTTTCGTAAGAGATCCAACCTCTCTCTTTCTTTTTAAGTACTCTCCATTATGTCACTTCTTTTAAGCTCCTATTTGTTATTTTGGGGGGTATTCTTGTATATTCCTATTTCTAAAAACATTAATTTAATATTATTAGATACCCTATTTGATCTCATCAATCCATTTTTTTTTTGTTTTATGTGGCGCCGTTAGGCTGCCGAGTTTTCGTAAGGGATTTTTCACCTCACTTTTATTCCCGTGAGATTTATGCAACATTTTCCACAATTTCCTTTGAGTGGTGTATGTACTAACCATTATTTTAATCATTGTGTAATATTCTTTCATTTATGAGTATTAAATCAATGTTGTATTGTCCTTCTTTCACGGGGTGTATGTTTCGAGAGATACCCATGTCGGAAAGGGAACTTTTCACCCTCCTCTTTTTAAAAGACTTATTTTGTTATGTCTTTTAATTCACATAATATTATTTTGGGATATGTTCTTATATATCCTTATTGATGTAAATTTTATGTCCAAGTGATGAGATACCCTTTTTATCTCTCATCAACTCTTTTTCTGAATTTTTAAGTGATGTCGTTAGGCTGTCGAATTTTTGCAAAGGATCATCTTAACCTAATTTCAATTCTTTGGGATAAACTTGTACACCTTGAATATGACGTTCTATGATTATGTGTGAATGTCCAATGATTTATTTACACTTAATACCCACTTATATTTCGTGTATTCATTTGTCACACATAGTTATGTAACTGATTTATGCTTAATGCGAGGATATCCTCTTTATATGGGACTTTGTCTCAATCTCCTTTCATTGAGGCATATTTTATTTTATACACAACCTTCGTTTATACAGTGTATAAAGCCCTTTGACTTTTACGTTTATCCAAAAGGAATCTTTTTTATTCGAAGCCTTTTACAAAACGACAAAAGGGAATTTATTTTCCATACGTATGCGGCGACAACGACTTCTCCGCCGCCGTGACCATTATTTGAGTTTCGGCTTCCATTACAAGTCATACCTTCATTTTAAAAGAAAAATAAATACCATGTTTTACTTTTCTTTTATTTTGGTATTTAAAATGGTTTTCATAATGTTTTTATATCAATGTGTTGTATTTATATATTGTGATTGAAATGTGGAAATGTTATGTTTCCTTTATACATGTTTTATGTGATACGATTATGTTATGGTTCTTGGGAATTATTATGAAGACGGGTGGTTTCGTGATAAACTAAGGGCGGGTGAGCCCGACATAGCTCTCCAATGCATTGGGTAACGCGAAGGAGTGAAACGTTAAGGTTTCTCCAAAGAGATTTATGGAATATATTGTGGTGGGTATTCCAAACGTAACCAAGTGGGTTACTCCCTACGTAAGAATGTTTTGAATGCCTCAAGTTACCTTTTATGTCTTATGATTTCTATGATTTATTCATGATTTGATGAGGTATGTTAAAGTACCTATGTTTTTTGGGTAAATTATGATTTCATTCTTATGTATATATGAACTCATGTTTCCTTTCCATATTTTTATAACCCTTACTGAGCTTTTTATGCTCATCCCATGTTTTTGAAATGTTTTTCACAGGTCAAGGGAATGGTACATGATGTGATCATAGTGTCACGGATGTGTCAAGAACGAATCCATGTTTTATTTTAAATATGTTTTTGTTGATGGGAAGAATGAATAATGTCTTTTATGTAACCACTTTGTTTAAATGTGGAATGTAATGAACGTTTAATGATCTAATTGTCTAAAACTCTAAACCTCAAAAGATCCTCAATGTGTAATCTCGTAATAACTCAAGACTAAGTAAGGTTTAAGGCTGGGGCCTTATATTAAGATTCTACATCAGATCATTATTCAAGCCTTGCATCCAATGAATGATTCATTTTTAATATATTTATGTTTTTATTTTATTTTTTAGTTAGTTCATTAATTTATATATTATTTATAATTTTTTTAATTAGTTTAAATTAAATTAAATTAAAATCAGATCGTTTTATTTTGCATTATTTATTTTTAAAAATAATTATGTGTTCTTAGTATTGATTAGTATTAATTAATTTCTATTAAAATAATTATTATTAATATGTAACAATATGTATTAATTAGAGAAAATATAAAAAATTATTTATAATTACTCATAATTTGTAATAATTATCGATAATTATTAATAATTTGAATTAATAAAAAATAAATTCACATAAATATTTTTAAATTGTAATAAAGAGTAATAATTAGAAATTCTTAGTAATAATTAGAGATAATTAGATATAAATAATAATAATTATGGGAAATAAATAATAATTAGTGGTAATTAGTATTAAGTTGTAGTAATTATTAATAATAAGTAACAAATTGAAATAACTAGTCATAACTAGTAATAATTAATAATAATTAGTAATATCTACTAATAGATATGAATAACTAGTAAATATATTAATAATTAGAATAGAATATTAATAATAAGTGATAAATATGAATAATTATTATTAATTAGTAATAAATATGAATAATAAGTAATAATGAGTAATATTTTGGAATAATTAAGAAAAATTAAGAATAAATAAGAATGAATGTGAATTATTTGGAATAAATATGAATAATTATTAATAAATATGAATAATTAGTAATAATTTTTAATAATTAGAAATCATTAGTAATAATCTATAAATATTCTTTAAAATTAGTAATAATTGGTAATAAATATTAATAATTATTAAGAATTGTAAATAAATATGAATAATTATTAATAATTACAAATAAATTTGTAAAATTAGTAATAAATAATAAATAAATATGAATAATTTGTAACAAATAGTAACAAATATGAATAATTAGTAACAAATATGATTAGTTTGTAATAAATAAGAATAATTTGGATTAATTAGTAATTATTTGTGTTATTTAGTAATAAATTTTAATAAATTGTAATAAAATGTAATTAATGTAATAAATAGTAATATAATATAATAAGTAGTAATAAATACTAATAAATAGCAATAATATGTAATAATTAGTAATAAATATGATTTATTAATATAAATTAGTATTAATTGGTATTAATTTTTAATAAATAAAAATAATTAGTAATAAATGTTATTAATTGGTAATAAAAATGATTTACTAGGAATAAATAAGATTAATTGGTATTAATTATTATAATTCAGTAATAAATAGTAACAAATTGTAATAAATTGTAAGATTTAGAATGAAATAGTAATGATTGGAAATAATTACTAATAACTGTTAATAATTAGTAATTATTAGTATTTATTATTAATAATTAGTATTAATTAGTAATAATTAATAATAATTTTTAATAATTTTTAATAATTTTTAATAATTAGTAATCATTAGTAATAATCAATAATAATTAGTTTTAGTTAGTAATAATATGTAATATTTAGTAATAATTTGTAATAATTTGTAATAATTAGTAATAATTAGTATAAAATTTTAATAATTACTAATAATTTTAATAATTATTAATAATTAGAAATAAATAGAAATATTAACTAATAATTTTCCATTATTAGTAATATATCATAATAAAGAGTAATAAATTGTAAAAGATAATATTAAATAATAATAAAAAGTTACAAATAGTAAAAAATAGTAATAATCAGTAATAAATATTAATAAATATTAATAAATATTTAAAATATTAATAAACTATAATAAATAGTATTAAACAGTAATTAAAATTAATAATTTCTAATAATTAGAAGAAATTAGTAATAATCAGAAATAATTTGTAATAATCAGTATAATTAGAAATAATTAGTAATAATTAGTAATTAATAGTAATAATTAGAAAAAATTAGTAATAATTGGTAAAAAAATTAATGAATAGTAATAATTAGTAATAACTAATAATAATAACAAGTAATAATTACAAATAATTAGTAATAAATAGTTAAATTTGTACATTTTTCTGCAGATTGGTGATAACTATTTTTCCAGATGGCTTACCCCCTTGAAACTTTATCCCACAGAAGTCATTATAATAAATCTACTCCAATGTAAGAATATCCATTTTATTATGCACGAGAATGGTGACTAGTGCAATGTGGCCTCCATTCTATCGATTCTCATGCATATGAAAATTAATATGTGTACATCGGATTATATTTTTTATACTGATTTGATTTAGATAATGTTTCAATGAAGTGATCCATCGGGGAAAAGATTATCTTTTTCCCAACACCACATCCCCTTGCAATATTCTATCAATAAAATCAGTATAAAAATCTCCACCGATGTACGGTTATCCATTTTCATTTTTATGAGAATGGAGTGAAACATGGTTAGGCCATTATGCTCTATATTATTGAGAATATGAAAATAAATATTCATACATATGAGTATATTTTTCATAATTATTTTAGTGGGAGAATGTTCCAAGGGGATGATTTATCAGGAAAAAGAGATGTTGCCAATGTACAGGACATTTTATTGTCTCCAATTAGAGGTAATTAATATAAATTATACAAAATTACTAATTTTTTGTGGTAAATAGTGAAAATTATTATAAATTTGTGATGATTACTATTTGTCTTTATAAAAATACTATAAATAACATTGAAATAATAAGTATTATTAAAAAAATTAAAAAAAATTTAATTTAATTTTCTTCAATTTTTTGTACAGAATTTTTCTTATATCAATTTGTTAAAATTATTAATTTTATATTTTTTAAGGAAATACAGAAATAGGAAATAAATAATTTTCATTATTTGATAATCATTATTGTATCAATCAGTATCTGAATCCAAATGTATCTAGTTCAAATATTTTTTATATTGAGGGTGTTAATGATTTCTAATCATTTGATTCATTGAAACTAATGTTTTTTTATATGGGAAAGTACTTTGTCCTAATAGAGTATGCACTCCGAGAAAGTTTGACACATTTGATAATGTTTGTGGTCACCTATTGTGTTTTGATTTTCATTCATATTATGTTTGTTGGTATCGACATGGTAAATGTAGTTCCATATTAGACACTAATAATTTAGTTCTGGATCCATCACAATTTCAAAATATAGTATGTGATGTGGAAGGTAATATTTTTAACAAAATAAAACTCAAGATTATATTGATTTCACTCCAATGTTGGAAGCATCTCAATTTTATGACTTATTGAGATCCACTAAGGATTCCTTATTTCCTGGTTGCAGAATAATAAAATGTTATGTGGTTGAAAATTTTATAGCTATTAAATTATATAATGGAATATAAAATATTTATTTTAATCAAATATTATCTTCTATTAAAACTTTCTGACACGAAAGAAATGTTTTTCCTTCAAATTTATATGAGAGAGAGATGCTAGTTAATTATCCGGGTCTTGGTTAACAAGATATTCGTGCATGTTCAACGGATTGCATCTAATATTTTGGTTAAAGTGCATTATCACATAATATTACAACATGTTGATAATATATGTATAAAGAGGCTCGACTTTGGAAGTCTTGATTGATTCGTGTAAAAGAGTGGAGATATTAACCACTTACAACCAGAATGCAGAGTTTATTTATGTATTAGAATATAACAGCATTGATGTGATTTCACAAAACCAATATTTCAATTGATAAAATCTTAAATCATCATTATGATGGTGATTCATGGAAAACTTTTGACCAATTCATATTTCTTATTCATTAGAATCCTAATACATAAAATTAGGTCTTTCTACTGATGGTTTCTATAAATTTGGTTGTTACAAAAGTCAGTATTCATATTGTCCTATATTTATTACTTTATATAATTTACGTTTATAGATGTTGATTAAGGAGTCATATATCTTTTGTACCTTATTAATTCTAGAACAACTGAAAGATAATCTTTATGTTCATTTTAAACAATTGATTTATGAGTTAAATTCATTATTGGTAATGGGGTTGGTATATATAATGTTTATACAAAACTAAAATTCATAAATAAAGATTCATTGATATGGATGATTAGTGACTTCCATAAATATGTAATGTTATCTAGCTAGAGTAAACATGGTCTAAAATCATGTATGAACTATATGAATGGAAAAAAATCATTTATGATTATAAATTGAAAGAATCCATTTTTTCATATTCATCCTTGATTTCTACCAATTGATCATTATTTTTAGAAGAATGAATATCATTTCAAAAAATGAAGAATAGAAGGAGTTGGAAGTCTGAAAATGATCTCAGGTGTAGAGATAAATCAATCGTCTCTTCATTTACTCCCAATACATTTGGATCAAAAATAAATCAACAGAAAATTAATGGCATTGGAAAATATCACAATTGTATAAAATGGATAATTTTATTAGATATTTCCATATTGGTCAGATTTGTTGGTTCGTAACGTGTTGGATGTCATGAATATTGCGAAGAACTATTTTGATAATTTATTTCATATTGGTTACAAACATAGCTATTGGATAGAGGAGTTCTAAATTGAGAAATTATTTTTTAAGGCACAGTTGTCATGGGATCAGATTACCCTAGATGTCCAGCACCGCAAATTCAATCATTAGGTAGTATGTAAATAATTAATATTTATATAATAATTTATCATATTATTTACATGATATTCTTAAAAAAATTTGGTTTATGGTATCCCATTGATTAGAGCATGTGTCAATCTATCATGTGGGAATGAGAGTGTTGTATGAGTAAGAAATTTCGTCGGTTTTTTCATAAATTTATGATGATAATAATGAAAAATGAAGGATTCGAAGAGTTTGATCAATTTAGCTACGCCCACCGACCTCAATACATTTCATCTTAGTTTTGGGACGGATTATGTTCACAATTGATAGATGGTTGTTTTTAAAGGATGTCATTAGTAGGTTGAAAAAATCAGCCAAGACAGGATGTTAGACATCGACCTGGTATTTGTACATTTAGTGCACATTAGGAAAATATGATAAATTCATTTTTTTAATTAATTAATATAACATTATATGTAAAAAGTTTATTTTATATAAATATATGTAGTCAAACAACATGATATTGTGGAGTTTGATTTTTATATTAGGATGAACAATGATGGAATCATTGGAATGATTTTAGGTGATCACATTCATTATATTGTGGTCATTATCATTTATTTTTGTGTATTAAAAACATATGTAAGTGATATTTATAATATTTTAAATTTATATTGTAATTAAAGAAGCCATATGAGGTTATAACGTCTCAGACATAGTCTGAATGTCATGTTAATGCTGATTATCAGAACATTATACCATGATTTGATGATGCAACATGGATGTAGGTGACTCAATGTGCCTTCAAGAAAGGCCAAGTTATTGGTATCATCTTCCAATGGATGTCTGGGATTTATTATAGCATCACATTGATGTCAATTTCCATCTTAGGAAGAGGTCATGGAGAATCATAATCATCTTCTTCACAATATTAGGAGTAGATGGTAGCTCAGGGTGTGTTTATAGAGATTATGTGTAGGGAGGAGGAGACGCATCGATGGCAGCAGTAGTAGTAGGAAGAGATCTGATGACATCATCATTAGGAGGAGTGGTATATGCATTGATGGAATTAATAACAGCATCGGAAGATGGAGTAAAAGGGACATCTGACTCATGGTTTAGGGATGGAGTTCCCCCACCATATCCTCCAACTCCTCCAGAAGTCCCTCCCCCTTAGTGATGTATTTATTTTCTATGATAAAAATTTTAATATAATTTTATTAATATTAAGTATTCGCATTTTTATATATTATGTTTTTCGTATTATTGTAAATAATTCATTTTTATTATTTATTTAATATTTTATTATTTTATTATTTTATTTTATTTTTTAATTTTATAATTTTTTTTATTGATAATTATTATTTTTATTTTTTTTGCGAATATTGATGTTTCTAATATTTTATAATTTCTTCTTATTTTACTAATATTAATATTATTATTTTATTAATATTAATATTAATATTATATTAGTATTAGTTTATTATTATTATAATATTAATATTATTTTATTATTATTTTATTATTTTATTATTATTATATTATATTATTATTATTATATTATTATTTTATATTATTATTATTGTTGTTATCTGATATTATTTTCTTATTGTTATTAATATTATTTTATTCAAATATAATTTTATTTTATTCTATTTGTGATAGGTTGGTCAAAAATATTTTTTACAACGGGCCGTTGTAACATAGTTTTTGAAAAAAATTGGGGAATACTCATTTTGAAAGGATGGTGGCCTTTCATAATACATTTTTTAAAAAAACCCGGGGAATCTATTTGTGATGCTCTTTTCGACAATGAGGAAATTTCTATAGGACCCCATCGCAAATTCTACATCCCAAATTAAAAATTTCTAGAAGTGTCCTCTTCATTTTAAAATGTTTTAACCTTTATTATAGTTATGATTCATGGATTATAGTCCAAATCATATGATAATGTTTTTGTGGGTGATTACACTCACAGTTTCATGAATCCTAATTCTGCATCCCTTTTAATTTCATACAATTTTATGTGTTCTTATTTGGATATGTACATGATATAGGTTAACATCCTTCAACATCCTTATGATACACATTGTATATGGCTATAAAATATAATCTACCACCCTTATTAGGATGAACTCAGATCATTTAATCAATTTATCGACTGTAGACATTTCTGACATATCTATATACACAATACAATATGAAATTTTTATTTTGGGGATTCATAAATTAATATCAATTCAATTTATTCATTGAAAAAATACTAACTTCTTGTATACTTGTAATTTCTTTATAAATGATTATTAATTACTAAAAAATTTGGGAGACATATTGTATTTTTTATTAATTTCATTATTTATTGGATATTTCTGTAAATATATTTAGTATTAATATTTAGTTCGAACTGGGTTCCTTATAATAAATAGGTGAAATATATGTCTCTATAATCCTTTATCCCCTTTATTCCAACTAATTAATCATTCGTTGCATTAATTATTATGTAAAATTGAAAAGCGTATATTGTTTTTAGGACGTAAAACTTGTGTATCCTTGTCTTACCTAAGATACTATCGATAATATTTTACTATAAATTTTACCTATTTTCATTGATATCTTATGCTCAACATTTTCTATATTATTAGTATATGATAATTAAAATTAAAAGGGTGTAATTTATTAATGAGGTTTGAATATAACCCCTCAATATTATAAATAATAGTTAATTTAGACACCAGATGTTTTCAATATTTTACTTCATACTCACTATCGATTTAGAATAAACATTGAAACATTACATAACATCTAAAAATTAGAAATTTAATTAGAATATATACTTATAAAAAATTAAAATATGAATCGTAATTAGAAAAAAATAAACACTAATTATCATATTATTGTGTTGATCAAATTTAATTTTCATATAAAAATAACTAATTAGGTTATTTAATGCTGTAAATATTTTTTTTATAGAATTGGATTTTGTGGATTATATTTTAAAATATTAAATAAAAAATGGATAAAATTTATTTTCATTATAAATATTATAGTAACACCAAATTAACTTGTAATTTATGGGAAATATGAATGATAAATTTTTTGTATTTAAAAATGTAAATTTTCTATGTAAATAATTTTCATTATATTTATATGGTTTAATTTAAATGTTAAATTTTAAAATTTTGGTTTTGTTATTTTAAAAAATTAGAGGCAATTTTGGATTTGAAATAACATTTTTATCTTAATATGAAAATTTTGGGATTATTGTAAAAAAATTGATTTTTTAAAAATAATGAAAATACATTTTATAACTATACTGTCACTTTTATGGAATTATGATAATAATAATTTGAAATTAAAAAATTATAAAAAATTTACAAACAAAATATTTAACTAATGAAATTATTTATTTAAAATTAAGTATTGAATTTATAAAAGTAATGTTTAATATTTCGATACAAATGTAATCATTGATTATGGTAAAAATAGTTTTATTTCATTTTCTTTTAACAATGTTTTCATAAAAAATTTCTTTTATTACATTTCATGAAAAAACACTAAAATTTAATTTCAAAATAATTTTTTTTTATTTTATAGAGATAAAAAAATATTAATACTTTTATGTTAGTCATAATTTTAAATCATAAAATGATCATTTCAATTATTTGGTTAGTGTTATGTGAATTCATATAAAAATTAATTTTATATCGCTATTATGAATTTTATATGAAAATTTTAATTTTGTTTTAGGAATAATTAGTTAGAAATTATATTTTAATATTCATTTTTATATTAACCATTAGATTTAACTTGATTAGGTTAAAATAGATACCTTATTAAAGATAAAAAGGGTAAAAATAAAAAATAATCAACTTAAAGATTTAAAAAAAATTGAGTTTTTTTATTACTCTTTCAATACCTTCTGCCTTCCCCAATTGATTGATTTTCTATTACTGGATCCATTTGAGCCTTTAATAGTGACATATCCTTTTATATTATCACAAAAATTTGACTGCACTAACATATAAAAGGATATTTCATCACACTGCTTCACCTTACACCCACAACCAAATAGCTCATCTAATCCTATACTAAAAACCATACTAAAATTCACTTGGGATGTCCCAGTGGTTCCATGACTCCAAATATACCACAATTCCATGTCATAATTCTTTTTATAAAACAATTTCTCTTGGAGTAATGTTAAAATTCAAAATTACTACTTTTCAATTTAAAATATTTGCATTCATAATCAATCTCCTTATATTATATTATATCACTTTTGTGATCATTAAATTGTTATTATTAATATGTATAAATATTATCATTATTTTGGATAATTTATGATGTAATATTTCCCATTTACAAATACAAAAATTGTTTTGTGTGCATGGGGACTACAACCTCCATGAATGACATGTTTAATCTTTCATCATATATATATAATGAAATTTCTAATGGATTCATATTATATGCACAACCATTTTATGATTCATAAATTAGAAAATATTTAATACAACAATCATGTTCTATTAAATATTTAATGTTTCTCCAATGCATAAGTACCAAATAACATCTCCCAAAAAGTGAAAAAATTTATATTTCATTTTCAAATTTAATAAATGGAAATATCTATAAAAATATAATTAACCACATTGAAAAAATATATATAATATCATTATGACTTTCTAATAATGATATTACTCTAAATGAATCACATTATTTCCCATACTCACCCATATATTATCGCTTTTCCTTGTTGTTCATGATTTAACCACCAATATCAACAATGCTATAAATTATATAATGGATAAATATGAAAACATAAAAAATAAACACATCACTAAATTAATCTTCTTGAATCATAAATAAAATAATTATTTAATCAAATTAGAACATTATAAATCATTATTAAACATATTTTTGAGTAACTATAATTATATTAGTATGATGGAAATTGAAACTATATACATGAATCTACCCTATTATTTCAAAACAATATAATAACACATAGACAATGATAAAAACAAATAATGATAAAAATTAATTAGAATTAATTAAATTATTTCAAATAAATGTTTATTAATATATATTTAAATTATTATGATTAATTTATTATAATTAAATATGATTTTTATTTTTTATATAATCATAGAAAAGTTATCCATTGTAAATACATATTGCATAATCCATGAAAAAACATGATTGATTTTTCATCACAGGCATACATAAATGGTTTAGAAGCATCATTTAATTTATTAATGTTATATTTATAACCGTTTTTTGATTTTTTTTAATTATTAACTAACCCCTATATTCCTCTTGATCGATTAAATAAAAATGTTCCACCTATGCATACATAAAGACGACCATATCTTCCATAGAGACATATTTCATTTTTCATCATGAAATTTATTATTTACCTAGATCTATTAAAATATAATACTCTAAATTATAAAATTATCTATAATATGCTTATTACTTTTAAAAAAATATTATTACACATGAATCTCTTTCACTACAATACTCACCCATTGATTATAGATTATTCTTGATCTAGTTTGTTGAGCCACCTATACGATGAATTCTATAAATAATATTATCGGGTGATAATAGTAACATTAAAATAGCTTTTATTATGAATTAATGATATTATAGTATTATGTTTCATTTTATTGAATGTATATAATTATATTTAACTTTTTATAGTGATACCAAATTTTTTTATGAACAATTACAAAAAACATTTCAATGACTTAATCATTACGAATCATGATTAAAATACATATGAAATGAAATTAGATTATTATAAACACTTATTAGGAGTCCATTTCTGTGCCTATAATGCTATTTTTTAAATCTACACTGAAAAAATATATTAAAATCAATACTGCATCTATGAAACTAATATAAATAAACATTGGATTCTAATAAGCACAGAGGATGAAAATAAAATTTAAATATGTAATTTAAATCTAATATTTGATTATAAATGAATACTTAAAAAGGTAACCAATGTGAATACATCTATAAAATAGTTGAAGATGGAAATAATTTTTTTAATAAGATTTTTTAGCATCTTCTTCTAATTTGTATTAAAATGATAGTTTTTTGGAATCTTGATTTTTCATTAATGAGATATGATGTGTACAAACTAATTGTTTCTTTATTTGGTTTATATTTTTTACATTAAATAATTTAATTATAATTTATAATTTAACAGAATTTATTTAAAAAGAAAACATATTTTCAAATATTAAATGGTTTTTTATTTGAGTGATAAAGATAATGTAATGGTTTCTTTGGATTAATTCACACTCTTTGAGACATGCTATATTTTCTATCGGTGCTGCATCATGTGGTCAGCGTTCCTTTGTTGATGTGATTAAGGATTCTTTATCAAATCAGAAAAAGATTGAGGATTCCTGCTTTTGAAGGATTCTCCGAAAGGGATATTTGGCTCACGTCGAGGAGAACCCCGGTGTGATTGCTGAAAGGTTGGTATAGGGTGAGAACTCATTGATTTCTCGCACTGTTCTTCCTAAAGGTGCGCAACCTTGGAAATGTGAAGAATTATTCCGTAGAATTTCGATTTTGTGGGGCTTTGATAGCTGGAAATGTGTCTCCCTTGGGTGGGGATTCTTTCACTGTTTCTTTCCATCGGCAGATCTCAAGCTTAGGGCATGGAGTTATGGTTCAATGTTTCTAAAACCAGGATGGATTCATATGCATGAATGGTCACTTGTCATTAATGTCTCGAATGCAAAAAATGTCTTCACTCGGGTATGGGTGCGTCTTCATGGTCTTAATTGGGTTCTTTGGCATCCAGAGATCCTACATGATATTGGAACGGAAATTGGAACTCCCATCCGCCTTGATAAGGAAATGACTGATGTCTGATTTGGGAACTTCGCTAGAATGCTGGTGGAAGTTGATCTCAGATCCACTCTCATTGATACGGTAACACTTTCTATTCCGCCTGATCAAATTATGATTGATGTTGAATATGAAAAGAAACCTCTTTTCTGCACCAAATGCATGACTGTGGGGCACTCTTTGGAGTTGTGTCGTAAAAACATCACTTGTAAGGAGTGTGGGATGCGAGGACACCCCTCCAATCTCTATCGAAAAAAGGATAATTTGAAGGAATCTCCCACACCAAAGCATGTCATCAAGGAAAACGACCATCCTATGAAGGCAGCCCTGATGTGCTGACTCCTTCATAGGGTAAAGAGTTGATTGTTGATTCTACTCTGACAAGATCTTATAGTGGCCCTTCTAGAGATCATGAGGTTATCACTTATGATAATTTGAGTCATGCGTCAGCATTGGTGGTGAATGATTCTTCATAGATGAATATTCAGAAGCAATCTTCTGCGTAACGGAGGAACAACTCTGATGATGGGAAGGAAGGGACCGAGATCTACACTCCAGGAAATGGAGTGTCTGTCCCCTGCAAGTGGGGGGACACTCATGAGGATGATTAGGAATGTGATAGAAATATGATTAAAACCTCATACAGTGATATTGTTCGAGGAGAAAAGAACAGAATCTCTGACAGTGAGGGTGTATTGCCTACCCCAGTTAAAAGGAAACCAAGTAAAGATTACTCTGTAGTTCCGAGGACGGTGACCACCAGGTCATCCTCCATGAAGGCTAAGGAGAAGATATCTATGGAGCAATTGGAGCGAAGAAAAGAGTATATCAAGTTGCTAAAACAATATGAGCCCCAATCATAATGGGAATCAGCTGATGCGGATGATATGACCATGTATGAATGATATTCTTATGAATATTACGACATGTAATCTCGTCCTCTTTCTCTTGTTTGTCTCTGCACTTTTCTTTTTATTAATAAATTTGCGGTCCAAGCGTGCTTGGATCTGACTTCTGCGGTATACATTTACTATATGAATGAGATATAGAAATATCAATCATGTTCCATTATTCATACATATATTAATTCATGTGTTTTGAAATCCGTAAGGGTTTTTGTAAAATCCATTATCATTCACTTAGTTATGGTTATTTTTATAAAAGAAATTATATTTGAGTTTTTTTCAAACATATGGTTTTAATATTCTAAAAATCCTAATTACATTCTTTGGATTTAAATTTATATCACATATTCCCTTTTAATATTTTATATTCTTCATTAATTTTTAATTTTTATGGATTTTTAATCACCATATCCATTTATTGAGAAATTATTTTTTTATGAACATAATAAAATTTAAGGTTTTGTATACCACATACTGGTTATATAATATAATGAATTAACAATTAGAAGTTGTACTTGTTGATTTATATATATCCCCTCATTTAAAAGGGAATATATTAAAAAATTTCATAAGTTGTTATGACTATTGAAAAATCAAAATATTATTTATTTGATTTGGGATGTTTACCATTGTACATCAATTATCCATTATTGTGATCTTTAACCAAAAAATTGATTTTTTTTTCTCTTCCTACATTGGGAAAATTTATTTTCAGTTGATATATTCTTCTATGATGATTTTATTTTTCATAAAAGAAAAAAAATTGTTATGAATAATTATCATCCATCCCATGTAAGATCTTTATCATCCAAATCAATCATTTAATTAATCCTAATTCTCCCATTTATATTTGGAAACCATTTTATATATTATCTCTTATGTTCTTCAAATTTCCATTTCCATTTTTCAAATGTATTTTATATTAATCATTTTATGATATGGTTGTTCAGAAAAATTATTTTAATATGATTGAATTTTTTTACATACTTGTACATATGGTTTACCATCTACTCCACAATTTTATTGGACTTATTTTTTACTATATATTTCCATAAAAAATTAAATTATATACAACTTATTTTAGAAGTGATGATGAAATTTATTGGAAACCATGATACATTTTTATAAATATATAAATAATAAATATAAATATTAAAATAGGGACATTGAATTATTGGGTATGAATAAGAGTAATGAAAATATAAAATATGGGTTTGATAAATTTAAATACTACATGTATTTCTAATTACTTTTATATATCTTAGTCATATTCACAAAAATTATTCTTTAAAATGTTTTCTTAAATTGGTGATTAATTTCAAGAGTTAAAGAATGTTATTTCAAAATAAAAATAAAATATATATATTATATGAAAAATTCATTAACATTACATAAATTATTAACTGAAAAGAAATGAAACTTATGAGTAGTTCACATTTTCTTAATTAGTTTTCCAATATGACCAATTTTACAATATCTTTTAATTTTCGTTAAATTTTGAAATCTAAAATTTTATAATTTTAATTGGAAAAAAAGTATCATTTTTTGGGTAGTGAATATTAATATAATTTTAAAAGGAATATTTTTTATTTCTCCAATCATTCATTTTGGTGAACAGTATAATATAATGTTTTTACTAACATGACATCTTTTTAATTTATTAGTATATAGTTATGTTTTTTATATTCATGAGACTTATTTATAAGACCAAATATATATTTTAAAAGACCGTTTTTAAATAAAAATTATGTTTTTAATTTATAATCTCATATATTTCATTTTATAATTGATGATATATTCCATTGTAAAAATGTTTTCAATACACTATACATTTAGAATTTTTAATTTTATTCTTATCACTTTAAAAAATTCATTACAAAATTGGGTTCAATGTTTTGATTCATTTCATAAAAAATATATAACAAGGTCTACTTAATTTTTGGGAATATAAAATTAGTTACCTTAGTAAAAACTTGTTACTATTGTGAAAAATATAATGCGAAAATTGAGTATCTATGGAAAAAATAGTTGTAACTTGTTTAAAATATGTTTCTAAAAAAGAGATGGATTTTTTTAGAATAATATGACATCCATACTCAAGTATTTACTTGTTTTTGTGCCATTTCACAGTAACAGAACTACACATTATTTAAATGTTTAAGATATTTAAAAAAGTTCCCCCCTTTTTCACTTACAAAATTTCCAAAACCTCTCCTCACATACTCTATAACACATTTATATTTTTATGAAATACATTTTTAAATTTTTTTAGTTATTTGATAACCTGTGTTGCACATAACAATAAGTTTATATGTACCATGATATATTATTGAAAAATTATAAGACTGTTATAACAATGAAATTTAAATGTTCAAATTGAATATGAATAAATAATATATGAAACAAATATAATGTTCACACTCAATACCAGTTTTTTTATATGTTTTAATTACATAATAGTAGAATTGTTTCTAAATTATTTTATACATAGAAAATATGTTTTCCTTGAAAAGTAGTTTTTCGTCTTTTTATGAGTGAATATTTGTTTTTATAAGTTCAATATAATTTATTTTAGAAAATTAATTTCTATTTTGAATTAATAATGTAAAATCTATCATAAAATGAATTATTTGTTTTTTAAAACATATATTTTTTCTTTAATTATGAAAAATAAATTTATTCGAGAACTACATTTTCTTTTATCATTTTTACAGGTGAAAAATAATATTTTTATTTTTCATAATATAATTTAGATAATTAATATTTAAAATTATCCAATTATGGTTTTGGACAGTTAATTTATAATTATAATTATTTTAAAAACAATTTACTTTTAAAAAGAGTATTATTACAAAAAATACCTTTTTATATTTGTGTTTTTATAGTTATATCTTGAATAATGACTTCAACTTTAATGGTTTGAATTTTGTAAATGTGATTCCCTATTTTAAATCACATGGTCCAAATTTAGTAAATTTGACTCTTTAATTTTTGGACAATTTGAATAGTAACCTCAATATGTTTTATAACCACGGTAAAGATAGAATCATGAAATTTACTGTAAAATTTATAAGGAATGTAAAATTATCTTAAAACTAGAACCAATTTTATTGAATAAATAATTTTAAACCGTAATCATCAAAGGGTCGAATTTATAACCCTTCAGGGCTACTTGAATGTAAGGATTCATCATTAAACATAATGAATTATAGTTTTTTTAAACATGAATTCACATTTAAGGATTTTTCAATTAAGTGTTTTAAGTAATTAAGAATATATCATACAGTGTAACCCATAAATTAAAAATTAAAACATATACTAAGTATACATTTTTACCACCAATGGAAATACTTTAAAAAAGATGATTTATTTTCAAAAAAAATCTTCAATACATTCATCCCGATATCTTTATTTTTTCATAATAATCATAAGACATATAAATAACATTTTAAAACATATGATCATCAGAAAAACATAGCATTGATAATGAAATAAATGAAACCATTAGCTTAGTAAAAACATAAAAAATGATATAATTTTTAACAATATCTTAAATATTCTTTTATAATATGAAATAAAACCTATTTATATTAAAAAAACACTTATTTTCCTCGAATTAAATAATTAAAACACATTTAATTAAATTAATACTCATTTAGGTTTAATAGAAAATAATATACATAAAACCCTTTCAATACCCTTTAAATTAGAATTTACACATGACCGAATTTTAAATAATCTATTATTATATCACACAACACTATCATGTTAACCTCATTTTATGCTATAACAGGATTTCCTAGCACTATCGATAAGGATCCAGCCTTAAACATTACATAATCTTGAATTAAATGGAAAATTCACATTGGGGATCTTTTCAGGTTTAAAGCTTTAGAGAATTAGTCTATAACTATTACATAACAACATGAATATTACAAGAAGAAACTATTACTCAGTATCCATTTTTTTCATAAAATAAAAACATTTAAAAGGACACATGTCTTGTTCCATGTTTTAGACAACATGACTTTTCCTTGATCCCATCCTTTAACATATTCATCATTATGTCCATTGGAAAACATTTCAAAAACTTGGGATGAGCATAAAAAGCTCGGTAAGGGTTTTAAAAAAAGGAAGGAAAACATTATCCCAACAATAAATACAAATCCATGAAACCATGCTTTTCAATCATAAGATACCTTATGTAATCATAATATTTATGAATAACACACACAAATAACTAATCATAATGTTTACTTATGTCATCTATATAAAAAATACATTTTAGCTATCACATCTACGTAGGGAGTAACACTTGGAATAACCATCATAGTATATTCCCTAAATCTCTTAGGAGAAACATCATGTTTACCTCCTTCACGATACCCAGTGCATTGAAGAGCTATCTCGGGCTCACCCGCCTGAGGTTTATCACAGAACCACCCATATACGTAATCAATCCCCAATAACCATAACATAATAATAACACATAACATAGTAATAAAGGAATGATAACATTTCCACATTCTAATATATAAAATCATGATATTAAAATAAACAATTCTTTATCAAATAGTTTTCAAAACCATTTAAAAGGAGATTTTTTAATCAAAGTGTCCCATACCACATTGAAGATTTTAATAGAATTATCATTTAATAAAATTAATGTCCATATAAATAAATACTCAAAACCATTCTTAAAACATGGACATTAAATATAATTATTTATAATAATAAATCTTTAAAATATTTAAAATGATATTTTAGTTAAATAGTTATTAACAAAATGATAGACGCTCGAATACAAATAATTAAGGAATAACATTTAATCAGAAAATTATAATATCATGAGAATAAATAGATTCATGACATAAAATGTCATAGTACATTATATACACCATATAGGAGTTAATTGGTGCAAAAGAATAATGATGACATAGTGGAAATGTAAATTGAGATGAAATCCCTTATAAAGATGGTATCCTTAAATTACGGATAAATTAATCACATAATTATGTGTGAAAAATATAAATACCCCAAATATAAGTGGATATTATGTTTAAGAAAATCATAGGACATTCACACATATTCACATGACTACCTATTCATGAAGTAAACGTTTAACCCAATGAATTGAAATTGGGTTAAAAAGTTCCCTTGTAAGAATTAAAAAGCATACTGGTGTCACTTTTGAATTACAAAAATGGGTTGATGAGATAAAAATGGTATCTCATCACTTGGAAATATTAATTTACATCAATAAGAGAATATAATATCATATCCCAACATAATGAGATGTAAATTATAAGACATAACAAAAAGAAGTCTTTTAAAAAGAGGAGGGTGCAAGGTTCCCTTACTGATTTGGTAATTTACAGAACATACACCACTTGAAAGAAGGATCATACAATGAAGATGTAAATTATTATAAATGAAATTATATTACAAAAAGAGTACAATAATGGTCAGTATATACACAACACAAAAGGAAATAGTGGAAAGTATAACATGAATCTCACGGGAATAAAAAGTGAAATGAGACAATTTTCCACAATGTAATCAACTAAGTCGTATGACTTAATGTTAATAACAACCAAATGAATCAGATAATACCATTAATATAATGACAATAATGATAATATATATCAAATGGTAGTATGCAATACACCATATGCAATGAATAAGTGGCGAACAATGGAAATCTCACAAAATTAAATGTGAGATAAAAAAATCCCTTACCACGTGACTGACTTGACTTGATCGTTATTTAATCTCCAGAATAATAATATAAAGTTAATTTAACTTTATTAATAACCTTTTTCAAGTTTATTATTACTTTTATATCACTTATTACCATGTTATATACATTATGTAATTATTTATGTTAATAGTGTTTGTTTTCTTGATATTTGGTACTTGAGTCAAAAATAGACTTCTTGTAATTACATGTTGTTCATGTCGTCAATGGTTAATTATATCCAGAATTACATTCATGATTTAGATATCATATATATAATATATATCCTATATATACATGTATTTATAATATTAGAAAACATTTAGAGGTAAGAAATAAAATGCACCATTCATGGAGACGGTAAGCTGTACGTACGCATGAACGCTACTTTCATTTCTATTTATTATTTTAAGGGAATTAAAACATAATGATAAATTGGTATATTATAATTCCATTATAATATCATATGAAATATCATTATCTCTATGCTTTATATATACCACATAAGCCATTGACAAGTCACATCACTTTGAGTGGGCGGTAGTCCACCCTTCCTCAAATGAGATTATCGTACTTACCCACTATGGAAACCATAATGGAATGATAGAAATGGAAAATACAGAAGAATAAAGAAAACATAAACATAATATATATCATATATAAATAAAATTCCATTATAATGGCCACCATGATAGGCGGTTGGAGATATTTGAAAAATCATCGTTTCGTGAGGCGTTAGTTTGCCATCCACCGAAACATTATATTCTTCATCCATTACATGGAGGTGTGTGTAAGTGTAGTTCGAATAATTCTCATAACAACATCCTAGTATATTTAGGATACTATTTTTGTTTAGAAATAAATGAATAAAAGTGTTTAGTGGTTGGAGAAGTAAAATAATTGAAAACAAATTAAGAGAAACTACTACCTTTAATTTGGGTAACTTCCTTTTGTTTGAATCAAATGACTTCTTGAAGTGCCTTCTGCCTAAGGTAAGGCTTTTTGGAAGAGGATAATGATGGAGGGAGATTAATTGGGCAGATTTTGGATGAGCCAAGCATCTTTAGAGGTGTGTGGAATTGGATAGAAGTGGTCTCTATTTATAAGGGATATGAGGGTCTCTTTAGGAAAGTGTGAAAACATTATTTCATTATATATTGATATTCGGTTTCTAATGGTTTAAAAATCATTATATTCAAAGAGAAGATGAATCATTGTCGAAATATATTAATCCAATAGGAATTCAATAGGTTATTGGATAATATTTTAATCAATATAATCTTATTTATTTAAATGATTTATTAATGAGGTAAACAACTCATCATTATTGTGTCATAAATAATTTAAATTATTTGATGACTAAAAGTTATAAAAATAATAATATCATGTTGGTAATCGTTTTATCTTTATAAATAATATTTATAGTTTAAAATATGACTTACATAACAATATATATAAATTAATTTACTAAAATATATTTTCTTTTTTCTTGTTTGCCTTTACTTTAAGTTAATTAATCTAAATTGTCATTATCACTCCCAATTGGATCAATAGGGTCCCAAAATCAACTCAAATATGCCCATGGTCGTAATTGACTTAACCAATAAGATATGGAAATGTGTTAAGGTAGTTTTAAATTATTATAATATTCTTTTTACCTTGAATTTCTTTATTTACCTTTAACCGCGGAAAATAAAAGTCAACAATTACTATTCAGCAAAAATTACTTTCATCTTATTGAACCACATTTTACTTCTTGATAACAACCATGTATGTCGAACTTTTAAAATTCAATTCAAATAAGTGGTAAAATTTCATTTAAATGAAAAAGTCATTTTTTTAACTACCACTAAGTGGTTTCACTATTCATCAAAAATTGATGTTTTTCAGAAAAATACCAAAAAATCAGCCTAAGATATATTTCATATTCTGAATTAAAAAATGATGTCTGTTTTTTCAAATTCAAAACATAGAAGTGGCATTATTTAATTTCATAATTAATTCCCATTATCAAAAAATAGCATGTTTTTAAGAAACAATAACTATCAAAAGATTAACACTTGTTTATGTCCAATTTCAAATTGAAATTAATTCCAATGACCAACATTGGATTAAATGGTAAAAATATATTTTAATTTCAAATTAAAACAAATTAAAAAGATAATATAACCAAATTAACTAATTAGATTAAAAGTTACTTTTTAATTAAAATACAATATTTTTCACTATTCATTAAAAATGAACTTTATTGGAAAAATACCAAATATTTACAAAAATTAAATTTTAATGTCACCATTAAAAAGAATAATTTTATTTGGTCATATATAATGTATTAAATTGACCAAAACTAGATTTAAAAAGGGTTCTCCAACAAAAGGTGATTAATCGGCATTTTAATGTAAATTTTGCTTAAAATTAGATTCATTCAAATTTTAGGCCTCTAACATTTATTGGATAAATGTAAATACATTTAACAAACATGTATAATCATATTTTAGTTAGTTTCTTTCATTACTGCAAATACAATGGCTAGGAGTTAACTACTATTTAAAATAATAATATTTTATTAGTGTGCAACGTAAGATTTCAATGAAACCCTTTTTTGCATATCGGGTATGCTATCGAACCTAACAACCAATTTAAAGTAAAATTAATATTTACTTCAAAAATAAATAAATATGAAAAAGTCATGTTATTTATTTACCTGGATGTTACATGCTTCCCCCCTATTGGGAATTGCGTCCTGCAATTTTAAAATTTGGGCGCATAAACATTATTGAAAGCCCCATATTAGAAAAAAGCGTCAGTAAAACTATCACTTTAAAATAATGAAATAGAATTAAAATTGTCACCTTAGTTAACCCATATTATGATTCCATGAAAACATGTATATGTAGGAGAAAAAAGATTCATGTTCTGATGGAGAGTGATGGGAAACATGATTAGGAGAAAGTTAACCACAGGAAAATCACAAACATATGATGTGTGTAAACGGTCTTTGATTACCCAGTAGGAAACGTAAACCAACAATGTTTTTGTTTTACGTTCCTTTTAATTATTTTTAGGATTTCATTTCCTACATAAAATAAAAACATAAGTAAATATACTTAACTTAAAGTTGAATTTCATCTTTTAATAAGTTTCTACTGAAACTAATCATTTCTCTAAACGATGAGCATTCAAAAATTCTTGGTCACATCAAAAGAACAATAATCATCTCCTAGAGAATCAGATAATCCACAAAATTAGAACTTTTTATTTACTTTGTATTTAGACATCAACTAAAACCCAAATTATTAGTACACGATCAGATTATCCCCAAAAGGATAATCCTTTATAAAAACAAATACTACTCTTAATCTCCAAAATTCAACAAAAAGTACCCATGGTTCAAGAAAGACCATTAAATAAACAGTTATACTTAAAATTATTCAATTTAACCCAATCTATGATTGAATCCCAATTCTCTAAAGTATTTAATCTCATAGTCTTCCAAGGTAAATCTTATCATTTATCTCTAAATAAGATCAGTTACTCTTAAAATATCATACTAAAAAGTAATTAACCTAATCACATTTCCTCCATGATAGGTTGATCATTTTCATAGATAACCCAAAATCAACTTATTTATGATTCATAAGATCATATATCTAAAAATAATTAGTCATACTAACCAGGGACATTACGTAGTCTAGTAGTAAGTGATAAATACCAGTCGCACTTTGGTTGTGGGTTCGATTCCTACAGCTTCATCCGACGTGACGGGTTGTCACACGATTTGATTATTATGCCTTTTCATAAACTACATAATTTTATAACATTCCCAAAAAGAGATAAATTCATAAAAAATAACCACAATATATTTTAACAACAAAGGTTATCAAATAACTTTCATTTTGCATCCCAAAATGTTTTAATGGGCAACTGCCTGAAATTCAAGGATCATATAAACGCAAATGTTCTTTATAACTATATCTAGAAAAGAGAAGATAAGTATTACTTGAATAAAATTTCCATATATCAAATATCATGGTTACACATACTTAAAAAAGTCTTCTAATAAAATACCATCATCAGAAGAGCCTTAATACATTTAAGCATTTCACCATCCTAAATTCTACCATAACTCTTGAATAACTTAATTGTTAAATTCTTACTCATTAAACATTAATCATGATCCATTAACCATTACATTCCAACTTATTCTGAAAAACTAATTTTCTACAAACCAAATCACAAATCATATCCTATGATTTCAAAAATAGGAAAACATATGTTAAGAAATAATGCATACCATTCATTGGTCATTGTTAGTTTATTCATCATCAATAAGAATGGAATTAAGAATTGGTAAAAGTATATTTGTATGATACTGGAGATCCCATTCCCAAAACTTCTTCATAGTACATTTGTTTTCATAATGACCATGTACGCCACATTTTAAACATTCAATTGATCCCTCGGAAAGGAAATCATTCCCTTTCATCGAGTCAACAATAGGTTTCCTTTTTCCATGGATGGATCATGATTTATGCCCTTCATTTCCACATCTATAGCATCTTTCTATCCCTTTGAATCATTTAAATAGGTGTTTATTTCCACATCATTGACACATAGGGTTTTTAAGACACTAACTTTTATGAGTATTACCTTAACATCCATAGGTATTTGTTTCTCATATATATGATTCATTATAAAGATCACAAAGGTTCAGGTGGTCAATAATGAATCTCGATAGTTGGTTGAGAATAACCACAAGTGTTCTCATTGCAGCTCACATATCATTCAGTTGCTCATTTAGAAAACCGTCATAATTTTCTTCACATCCATTGTTACCTTGATGCCTACTAGATCCAGCTATTTACTAAAACCAAAAATTCCAGTGTGAGTATATCAGTAAAATCATCATATAATATCTTATGAGGAGGTTAAACACTAAAGTATTCTTATTCATGATATCTTAAACTCATTCACTTTATCTTAAAAACTGAGACTCTTTCAGAAATTCCAACCATTATTGTAATGTCACTTATGCTTAAAAAATTCTCTAACTTCTAAATTTATCTAAACTGACGCTCTGATACCAACTATAAGGACCTAGACTTAAACATTACATAATATTGAATTAAATGAATAATTCACATTGGGGATGTTTTCAGTTTTATAGTATTAGAGAATTAGGCCATAACTATTACATAAAAACTTGAATATTACAAGTAGTCACTACTACTCAGTATCCGTTTTTTTTCATAAAATAAAAACTCTTAAAATACACATGTTTAGTTCCATGTTTTAGACAACATCAATTTTCTTTGATCCCATCCTTGAACCAATTCATCTTTATGTCATGTGGAAAACAATTCAAAAACACGGGATGAGCATAAAAGGCTCATTAAGGGTTATAAAATAATGATGGAAAACATTACCACAATAATAAATACAAATCCACGAAACCATACTTTTAAATCAAAAACATACCTTATGAAATCATATGATTTATGAATAACACACACAAATCATAAATCAAAAATTATACTTATGGCATCCATATCAAACATACAGTGTATCTATCACAGCTACATAAATCTCTTTGGAGAAACATCATGTTTACCTCTGTCACGTTACCCAATGAATGGGAGGGCTATCTCGGGCTCACCCGCCCAAGGTTTATCTCGGAACCACCCGTATAAGTAAACAATTCCCAATAACCATAACATAATCATAACACATAACACATTTATAAAGGAAAGATAACATTTCCACATTCTAATATATCAAATCATGATATTGAAATAAACAATTCTTTATCGAATCATTTTCAAAAAAAATAATAAGATATTTTTGAATCAAAGTGTCCCATACCACCTTGAAGCTTTTAAAGGAATTATCATTTCAAAACATTAATATCCATATAAATAAATACTCAAAATCTTATTTAATACATGTACATTAAAGATAATGATTTAGAATAATAAATCATTAAAACATTTAAAATGATATTTTAGTTAAAGTGTTTTCAACAAAATGAATGACACTTGAATACAAATAATTGAGGAATAAGACATAAGTATTACTTTATAATATCATGAAAATAAATGGATTAATGATATAACATGTAAAAGGGCATTATATACACAATATAAGAGTGAATTTGTGCATCACAACAATGGAGTCTCAGAGGAAATGTAAATTGAGATGAAATCACTTATAAAGATGGTATCCTTAAATTAAGGATTAATAAATCACATAATTATTTGTGAAAAATATAAATACACCAAATATAAGTGTATTTTATGTGTAAAACAATCAGTGGTCACTCAAACATATTCATATTACTACGTATTCAAGAAGTACACATTTAACCCAACGAATTGAAATTGGGTTAAGTAGTTCCCTTGCAAGAATTTGAAAGCCTAACGACATCACTTTAGAATTCAGAAAATGAGTTGATGAGATAAAAAGTGTTTTCTCATCACATGGAAATAAAATTTACATCAATAAGGATATATAATAACATATCCCAACATAATGAGAGGTAAATTAAAAGACATAACAATAACAAGTCTTTTAAAAAGAGGAGGGTGAAAGGTTCCCTTACCTATTTGGTAACTTACAAAATATATGCCAAATGAAAGAAGGATCATACAATGAAGATGTAAATACTAATAAATGAAATAATATTACACAAATAGTACAATCATGGGTAGTACATAAACCACACAAAAGGAAATAGTGGAAAATATAGCATGAATCTCCGGAAAATAACAAGTGAGATGAAACCCTTTACAAAGTTGTAATCAAATGAGTCGTATGACCCAAAGATAATAACCACAAATTTAATCACATAATTCCATAAATATAATTATATTCATGATAATATATATATAAGGGAAGTATAAAATACACCACATGAAATGAATAAGTGGCGAACAATGGAAATCTCACGGAATTAAAAGTGAGATAAGAAAATCCCTTACCTCGTGTTCGACTTAACTTGATCGTTCTTTAATATGGTAAATAATAAAATAATGTTAATTTATACTTGCTTAAGAAACTTTTTCAATTTTATTATTTCTTTTATATCACTTATTACCAAGTTATAAACATTATGTAATCATTTTTGTTAATAATGTTTGTTTTGTCGATATTTTGTACTTGACCCAAAAATGGACATCTTATAATTACTTGTTTTTCAAGTGGTCAAAGGTTCATTATATCCAGAATGATATTCATGATTTAGATATCAAATATATCAAATATATCTACTATATACATGTATTTATAATAGTACAAAACATTTAGAGGTATGAAATGAAATGCACTGTTCATGGAGACGGTAGGTCGTACGTATGCATGAATGCTACTTTCATTTCATTTAAAATTTTTATTGAAGTAAAACATAGTGATACATAGGTATATTACAATTAAAGTATAATATAATATATAATATCACTAACTATATCCTTTATACATCCCAAATAAGGCATTGACGGGTCACATCACTTTGAGGGGTGGTAGTCCGCTTATCCTGAAATGAGATTATCGTTTTTACCCCCTATGGAAACCATAAAGGTTTGTGATAAATGGAAAATATAGAAGCACAAAAAAACATAAACATAATATATATCATATATAAATACAGTCCCATCATAATGGACACCATGAGTGTCGGTTGGAGATATTTTAATAATCATCGTTTCGTGGGGCGTTAGTTTTCCATCCAAAGAAACATTATGTTATTCATCAATTAGATGGAGGTGTGTGTATGTATAGATAGAATCCTTCTAATAAAAACAGCCTAGTATATTTACGATATTTTTTTGTTACAAAATATTGGAATAAAATTTTTTAGGGGTTGGAAAAGTAATATAAAAGAAAACAAATTAAGAGAAACTGTTACCTTCAATTTGGGTAACTCCCTTTGGTTTGAACCAAAGGACTTATTGACGTACCTTTTTCTTACGTTTAGTCTTCTAGGAGGAGGATATGGATGTGGGGAGTTTAATTTGGCTGAGTTTGGATGTTCAAAAAGTCTTGAGAGATGTGTGGAAATGGTTATAAGTGGTATTCTTTTATAAGGGAGAAGAGGGGATCTTTAGGATAGTGTGAAAACATTATTTTATTATATATTGATATTCAGTTTCTAAAGGTCTAAAAATCATTATTGTCAAATATAAGATGATGAATGGTCAAAATAAAATCATACAATAGGAATTGGATAGGTGATGGATAATATTGTAATCATTATAATCTTATTTATTTAAATGATTAATTAATGAGGTAAACACTCCATCATTATTGTTTAATAATTAATTTAAATTATTTGATGTCTAAAAATTTTAATAAAATACAATCATGTAGGAAATAGTTTTATCTTTCTAATTAATCTTTATAGTAGAATATATAACTTATATAACACTATATAAAAATTAAATTATTAATATATTTTCATTTGTCATTTTTTTCTTTACGTTAAGTTAATTAATCTAAACTGTCATTACCACTACCATGTGGCTCAATAGGGTCACAAAATCGACACAACAACGACCATGGTCGTAAATTAATCAACCAATGAGGTTTGGCCAAGTGTTAAGGTAATTTGGAATAATTATAATTTCCTTTTTACATTGAATTACATTATTTGTCTTTAATCGCTGTAAATAAAAGTCAAAAGTTACTATTCACAAAAAAATAATTTTCATATTATTGAATGAAATTTTACATATTGATAACACACATGTATGTAGGATTTTCAAAATTAAATTCATAGAAGTTGTAAAATTTCATTCAAATGAAAAAGTCAGTTTTTTTAACTACCACTAAGTGGTTTCCCTATTCATCAAAAATTAATGTTTTTCAGAAAAATACCAAAAATTCAGCCTAAGATATAATTGATATTAAAAATTAAAAAATGATATCTATTATGAAAAATTCAAAAAATTGATGTGGGATTAATTAATTTTAAAATTAGTTCCCGTTATCAAAACAAATAGCGTGTTTTTAAGAAACAATAACTATCAAAAGAATGATACTTGTTTATATACATTTTCAAAGTGAAATTAATTTCAATGACCAACATTAGATTAAATGGTAAAAATAGATTTTAATTTCAATTTTAAACTATTTAAAAAGATAATCTCACCATATAAATATATTATATTAGAAGGCACTTTTGATTTAAAATACAGTATTTTTCACTATTCATTAAAAATGTACTTTATCGGGAAAATTCAAAAAGTTTACACAAAGTAAATTTTGATGTCCCCATTATAAATAAGGAATTTATTTGGTCTTATATAATATATTAAAGTGACCATAAATATATTTAAAAAGGGTTCTCCATTAAAAGGTGATAAATCAGCATTTTAATGTAAATTCTGCTTAAAATTAGATTCATTCACATTTTAAGCCCCTACCTTTTATTGGATAAATGTAAATACATTTTATAAACATTTATAATTATATTAAAGTTATTGTATTTCATTCCCGAAAATACAAAGGCTATGATTTATCTACCATTTAAAATAATAATATATTATTAGTGTGCAATGTAATATTTCAAAGAAACCCATTTTTGCGTATCGGGTACTCTAACACCCCAGGTAAATAAGGAATATGACATTTTCATATTTATCCATATTTGTGAATAAAATATTAATATGACTTTAAAGGGGACGCTATGCTCGATGGTGTACCCAACACGCAACAACGAGTTTCTTGGGAATCTTACGTTGCACTCTAATAATAAAATAATATTATTTTAAAAGGTAGTTAACATGTAGCCGTTGTAATGGAGGGAATGGATAGAAATAACTAAAATATGATTATATATGTTCTTAAATAATTTTACATTTATACAATAAAAGATAAAGACATAAAATATGGAAAGAATTCAATTTTAGGCATATATGCCCTAGTTTTCACTAAAGGTTCACTTATCACCTTTTGATGGAGAACCGTCATTAAATATAGTTTTTTTCACTCTTAAACATTCTTTTGGACCAAATAAAACTCTTATTAAGAATTGGGACATCAAAATTTACTTTGTGTAAATTTTTGGTATCTTTCCGATAAAGTTCATTTTTTAATGAATAGTGTAAAATGTTGTATTTTAATTCAAAACCACTTTTTAATCTAATTTATTTATATGATTAGATTATATTTTGAATTGGTTTTAAAGTGAAATTAGAAAATATTTTTACCATTAAATCCAATAGTGGTTGTTGGAATCAATTTTACTTTGAAATCAGACTTAAACTACTGTCAATCTTTTGATACTTATTGTTTCATAAAACACACTATTTGTCATGACAGCGGGAATTAATTATTAAATTAATTAATGTGACTTATATGTTTTGAATTTTGTAAAACGGACTTCATTTTTGAATTCAGAATATCAAATATAGCTTAGGGTGAATTTTTTGGATTTTTCTGAAAAACTTCAATTTTTGATGAATAGTGAAACCACTAAGTGGTACTTATAAAAACTGATTTTTCCGTTTAAATGAAATTTTTCCAACATAGTGTTTTGATTTTCAAAAATCTGACATACATGGTTGTAATTAAGAAGTAAAATGTGGTTCAATGAGATTAAAATAATTTTTTGGTGAATAGTAACTTATTAAGTTTTTAATCACGATTAGTGGTAATTAGTGTAGTTTAAGGTAAAAATAATGCTTTAATAAAATGAGATGAGCTTGACACATGTCTTACCCTCATTGTTTGTATCATGGCCGACCAAGACAAGCCATGGGTCAACTTGGGGACCCCATGGATCCACTTTGGTTGAGAAATGACATAAATAACATTTTATTTAATGTAAAAGTAAAATTGACACAAACATGATATGTTTTACTAAATAAATTTTTAAGTGGGGTTATACAAGTAATATTTTTTATTATAAATATTCATTGGAAAGATAAAAATATTTCATACATCATAGTATTTTTTTTATAATTTTTAGACATTAAATAAATTAAATTATTTATGACATAATAATGATGCAGCGATGACATCATTATTTGACGATTGAAATAAAATGGAAAGATAATGTAAAATATATGAACTACACATGTAAAAAACTTATTGGATGAGTGGATTTCGAAGACTTATCACCTTATCCACGAATTATATCAATTTGGGACCTTTTGAAACCGAAACACATTTTCAAATAAAGTAATATTTCTTTACTTTCCAAAAGTGCCCCTCCTCTCCTCTTATAAAAGGCCCCCACCTCTACCTCATTTAACACACTCCTCAGGCCTTTGGCTCGGCCAACCCCTGCCTATTTACTCTCTCCACATCCCTATCATCATCCTAGAGGATTCCCTTTGGGCATAATCCTTTCAAAGGAAGCCTTTAGGCTCAAATCAAAAGGAGTTACACTTTTAAAGGTAATTCACTCTCTCATGTTCATTTGTTTTATTTTGCTTCTCCAGCCCCATAAATTCTTTTTATTTACTTCTTTTGTAACAACACCAGTATCTTAAATATACTAGGATTTTGTTATAAGATTTATTCGAGCTACACTCTCACACAACTACATCAAATGGTTAAAGAACATACGGTTTCCGTGGATGGTGAAATTCTACCTCCCCGAAACGATGATTGTTCAATACTCATTTAACACCTTCAAAGGTGTCCATTATGATGTCACTATTTTTATATATGATATATAATATGTTTATGTTTTATTTATGCTTCTGTATTTTTCATTTTTGTCTTACCTTTATGGCTTTCATTATGGGTATACGCGATATCTTCATTTAAGGAAGTGCGGACTACCGCCCCCTCAAAGTGATTTGATTCGTTAAATACCATATGTGGGATGTATAAAGGATGGAAATATGATATTATATATGATATTATACTGAAATTATAATATACCTTTATATCATTATTATTCCATTCTAAAAAATACGAAATAGAAATGAAAGTAGCGTTCATGCGTACGTACGGCTTACCGTCTCCATGAACGGTGCATTTCATTTCTTACCTCTAAACGATTATGTAATGTTATAAATGCATGCATTTACTGGATATATATGACATATATGATATCTAAATAATTAATACAATTCTGGATATAATAAACATTTGGCCACATGAACAACATGTAATTGTAAGAAGTCCACTTTCGACTTAAGAACCAAATATCGGCAAAACAAATATTATTAACTTAAATGATTACATAATGTTTATGACATGGTAATAAGTGGTATAAAAGTAATAATGAACTTGAAAAGGTTCTTAAGGAATTAGAAATTATCTCAAGTTTATTATTCAGGAGATTAAAGAACGATCGAGTCAAGTCGGACCCGAGGTAAGGGATCCTACTCCTCTCTTTCTTTTTAAGAGCACACTTTTATGTCATTCCTTTTAAAGCTCATATTTCTTGTTATTGGGATGATCTATTATATTCCACTTTCTGTAAATTCTATTGTAATATGATGGGATACTCTATTTGATCTCATCAATCCATATTCGGAAGTTTTATGTGGCGCCGTTAGGATGCCGAGTTTTCGTAAGGGATTTTTCATCTCACTTTATTCCCGTGAGATTTATGCTACATTTGCCACAAATTCCCTTGAGTGGTGTATGTACTGCACATTATTCTACACTTTGTGTAATATACTTTCGTTTATGAGTATTTACATCAATTATCTTTTGTCCTTCTTTCATGGGGTGTATGTTTTGAAAGATACCCAAGTCGGTAAGGGAACCTTTCACCCTCCTCTTTTTTAAAAGACTTCTTTTCTTGGGACTTTTAATTTACATATCGTTATGTTGGGATATGTTCTCATATATCCTTATTGATGTAAATTTTATGTCCATGTGATGGGATACTCTTTTTATCTCTCATCAACTCTTTTTGATGTGATGCCGTTAGGCTGTCAAGGGAACTTTTTAACCCAATTTCGATTTCTTTGGGTTCAACATGTAGTCATTGAATATGTCGTCCATTGAATATGTGTGAATGACCTTTTTACACATAATATCCACTTATATTGGGTGTATTTATATTTTTCACACATATTTTTGATATTGATTTGTCCTTAATTTAAGGATACCTTCTTTATAAGGGATTTCATCACATTTGACATTTCTATTGAGGGTTCATTGTTGTTATGCACCAATTAACTCTTATATGGTGTATATACTGTCCTTTGGAGTATTATATCATGAATCCATTTATTCTCATGATATTATAAAGTTTTGACTAAATTTTATTCCTCAAATATTGTATTCAAGTGTCTCTAATTTTGGTAAAACCCCTTTAACCAAAATATCATTTTAAATATTTTAATTATTTGTCCTTATTAATATCCATGTTTTCAAAATGGTTTTAAGGATTTATTTATATGGATATTAATGGTTTAAAATTTTAAGCTTCAAGGTGGTATGGGACACTTTGATTCAAATATCTCTTTATTAAATGTTTTAAATGGTTTTGGAAATGGTTTCTTTTTGAATGGATTCATTATTTCAATATCCTAAAATGTTATATTGTGATTGAAATGTGGAAATGTTATGTTTCCTTTATTCATGTTTATGTGATACGATTATGTTATGGTTCTTGGGAATTTTTATGAAGAACGGGTGGTTCCGTGATAAACTAAGGGCGGGTGAGCCCGATATAGCTCTCCAATGCATTGGGTAATGCGAAGGAGTGAAACGTTAAGGTTTCTCCGAAGAGATTTAGGGAATATACTATGATGGGTATTCCAAACGTATCCAAGAGGGTTACTCCCTATGTAAGAATGTTATGAATGCCTCAAGTTACCTTTATGTCTTATGTTTTCTATGATTTATTCATGATTTGATATGCCTATGTTTTATGGGTAAAGTATGATTTCATTCTTATGTATATATGAACTCATGTTTCCTTTCCATATTTTTATAACCCTTACTGAGCTTTTTATGCTCATCCCAAGTTTTTGAAATGCTTTTCACAGGTCAAGGTTAAGGTACATGATGTGACGATAGTGTCAAGGATGTGTCAAGAAAGAATCTGTGTTTTATTTTAAATAGGTTTCCATTGATGGGAAGAATGAATATTGTCTTTTATGTAACCACCTTGTTTAAATGTGGAATGTAATGCAATTTTCATGATGTAATTCTCTAAAACTCTAAACCTGAAAAGATCCTCAATGTGTAATCTTGTAATTACTCAAGTTTAAGTACGTTTTAAGGATGGGGCCTTATAGTTGGTATCAGAGGTCGGTATAGATAACTTTAGAGGTTAGGGTATTCTTTAAGCATAATTGACAATTACCATAATGGTTAGGATTTCAGAAAGAGTCTTTGTTTAGATAAAGTGAATGAATAAGTATATCTTATTTTCTATCTTACTCATTAGTACATGATGGTTTTGGTGATATACTCACACTAACCTTTTTGGTTTTAGTAAATGGATGGATCTAGCAGGCACCAAAGTAACAGTGGATGTGAAGGAAACTGTGACAGTTTTTTGAGAAAGCAACTGAATGATATGGGAGCTGCAATGAGAACTCTTTTGATTATCCTCAACCAACTATCTGGAGTCATGATTGACCACCTAAACCTTGTATATTTCTCTAAGGCATCATACATGCAAGAAACAAATCCCTACGGAAGTACAGGTAATAATCATAAAGGTAAGTGTGTTGAAAAACCTATGTGTCAAAGATGTGGAATGAAACACCTAGGAAAATGTTTCAAAGGGACAGAAATATGCTATAGATGTGGAAATGAAGGTCATAAAGCAAGAACCAGCCATGGAAAAAGGAAGCATCTAGTTGACTCGAGGAAAGGGAAAGAAGTTATTTCTAAGGGATAAATTGATTGTTTTAAATGTGCTGTGCATGGTCATTATGAAAACACATGTCCTATGAATAATTGTCGTGAATGGGGTCACCAATAGCGTACCAATATTCGTTTACCAATACCTAATGCCATTCCGATTGAGGATGAAGAAACTGATAATGACCAATCAAAGGTATGTACTATTTCATGACTATTGTATTCTTATTTTGGAATCTTAGGATATGATTCATGATTTTGTTTGTAGGAAAGAGGTATTTCAGAATAAGTTGGAAATGAATGGATAATGGATCATGAAGAATATTTAATGAGTAAGATGTCAACATATAAGGGCTTCAAGAGTTAGGGTGAAATTCTTAAGAGTATTAAGTCTCTTTTGATGATGGGGTTACATTAGAAGACTTTTTATATTATGTGTAACCCTGATGTTTAATATAGGCAAATTTTAATCAAGTAATAGTTATCTTTTCTTTTGTGGACATAGTTATAAAGAACCATTTGGGTTTATATGATCCTTACTTTTGAGGTAATTATGGGTTACCATATGTTATGATTGAAGTGAAAGGCATGAGATAAAATTGAAGTTAAATTATGTTATGGTTGTTTTTGATGATTTTATCCCTTTTTGGGTAATGATTTGAGAATTATATAGTTTTGGAAAAAGGACAACACGCAGACCGTGTGACAACCCGTCGCGTCGGACAATGCTGCGGGAATCGAACCCACAACCAAAGTGCGACTGGTATTTATCGCCTACCACTGGACTACGTGAAGTCCCGGGTTAGTTTGACTGATTCTTTTTAGTTATATGATTTTATGAATTAACAGTAAGTTGATTTTGGAGGATATGTGATTAGGATAATTACTTTTCAATGTGAGACTTTAGGAGCAACTGATGTTGTTTGGAGATAAATGTTACGATTTAACTTGGAAGACTATGTGACTAAATCCTTCAAATATTTGGGTTTCAATACTATATTGGTTTACTTTGAAGAATTTTATGGACAAATTGTTTATCGGATGGTTCTCGTTGAACTTTGGGTTTTGTTGGACAAATTTTGGAGATTAAGAATAGATTTTCTTTTTATAAGGGGTTATCCTTTTCTGGATTATCTGATCTTGTACTAACCATTTTTGTTTTGGTTTTGGTTAAAGCCTAAATACATGGGATTTATATAGTTCTCTTTTGGGGATTATGTGATTCTCTAGAAGTTGATTATAGTACTCTTAATGTGAACAAGTCTCCCTAAATACTCGTCTTTTGGAAAAAATATGAGTTTGACTAAGGAATCTAGTAAAAGTTGAAAGTCAACATGATAAGTGATTATGCTTCCTTAGGAATAAATTCCTCAATAAAAATTAACATAAAACAAAAATGTTGTCTATTAACTTTTCCTACTGGGGAACCCAACACCGTTTAACCCATCACAAGTTTGTGATTTTCTTATTGTTAACTTTCTCCTAAACATGTTTTCTATCACTCTCCATCGGAACATGACCCTATGTTTTCTCCTCCATGTCCATATTTTCATACTTAGATTCCTAGTATGGGTTAACTCGGGTGACCTCTGTGCTTATCTTTCTTTATTTTAAAGTGATTGTTTTACCGACTCTTGTTCCAATGTGGGACGTTCAAGGATGTTTCCAAGCGTAATTTTAAAATTGCGAGGACGCAATTCCCAAAAGGGGGGAAGGATGTAACACCCCAGGTAAATAAGGAATATGACATTTTAATATTTATCCATATTTGTGAATAAAATATTAATATGACTTTAAAGGGGACGCTATGCTCGATTGCGTACCCAACACGCAACAACGAGTTTCTTGGGAATCTTACGTTGCACTCTAATAATAAAATAATATTATTTTAAATGGTAGTTAACTTGTAGCCATTGTAATGGCGGTAATGGATAGAAATAACTAAAATATGATTATATATGTTCTTAAATATTTTTACATTTATACAATAAAAGATAAAGACTTAAAATATGGAAAGAATTCAATTTTAGGCATATATGCCCTAGTTTTCACTAAAGGTTCACTTATCACCTTTTGATGGAGAACCGTCATTAAATATAGTTTTGTTCACTCTTAAACATTCTTTTGGACCAAATAAAACTCTTATTAAGAATCGGGACATCAAAATTTACTTTGTGTAAATTTTTGGTATCTTTCCGATAAAGTTCATTTTTTTAATGAATAGTGTAAAATGTTGTATTTTAATTCAAAAACACTTTTTAATCTAATTTATTTATATGATTAGATTATATTTTGAATTGGTTTTAAAGTGAAATTATAAAATATTTTTACCATTAAATCCAATAGTGGTCGTTGGAATCAATTTCACTTTGAAATCAGACTTAAACTAGTGTCAATCTTTTGATACTTATTGTTTCATAAAACACGCTATTTGTCATGACAGCGGGAATTAATGATTAAATTAATTAATGTGACTTATATGTTTTGAATTTTGTAAAACGGACTTCATTTTTGAATTCAGAATATCAAATATATCTTAGGGTGAATTTTTGGGATTTTTCTGAAAAACTTCAATTTTTGATGAATAGTGAAACCACTAAGTGGTACTTATAAAAACTGATTTTTCCGTTTAAATGAAATTTTTCCATCATTGTGTTTTGATTTTAAAAAATCCGACATACGTGGTTGTAATTAAGAAGTAAAATTTGGTTCAATGAGATTAAAATAATTTTTTGGTGAATAGTAACTTATTAAGTTTTTAATCGCAATTAGTGGTAATTAGTGTAGTTTAAGGTAAAAATAATGCTTTAATAAAATGAGATGAGCTTGACACATGTCTTACCCTCATTGGTTGTATCATGGCCGACCAAGACAAGCCATGGGTCAACTTGGGGACCCCATGGATCCACATTGGTTGGGAAATGACATAAATAACATTTTATTTAATGTAAAAGTAAAATTGACACAAACATGATATGTTTTACTAAAAAAAATTTAAGTGGGGTTATACAAGTCATCTTTTTTATTATAAATATTCATTGGAAAGATAAAAATATTTCCTACATCATAGTATTTTTTTTATAATTTTTAGACATTAAATAAATTAAATTATTTATGACATAATAATGATGCAGCGATGACATCATTATTTGACGATTTAAATAAAATGGAAAGATAATGTAAAATATATGAACTAAACATGTAAAAAACTTATTGGATGAGTGGATTTCGAAGACGTATTACCTTATCCACTAATTATATCAATGTGGGACCTTTTGAAACCGAACCACATTTTCAAATAAAGTAATATTTCTTTACTTTCCAAAAGTGCCCCTCCTCTCCTCTTATAAAAGGCCCCCAACTCTACCTCATTTAACACACTCCTCAAGCCTTTGGCTCAGCCAACCCCTGACCATTTACTCTCTCCACATCCCTCTCATCATCCTAGAGGATTCCCTTTGGGCATAATCCTTTCAAAGGAAGCCTTTAGGCTCACATCAAAAGGAGTTACACTTTTAAAGGTAATTCACTCTCTCATGTTCATTTGTTTTATTTTGCTTCTCCATCCCCCTAAATTCTTTTTATTTAATTCTTTTGTAACAACACCAGTATCTTCAATATACTAGGATGTTTTTATAAGATTTATTCGAGATACACTCTCACACAACTACATCAAATGGTTAAAGAACATACGGTTTCCGTGGATGGTGAAATTCTACCTCCCGAAACGATGATTGTTCAATACTCATTTAACACCTTCAAAGGTGGCCATTATGATGTCAGTATTTTTATATATGATATATAATATGTTTATGTTTTATTTATGCTTCTGTATTTTTCATTTTTGTCTTACCTTTATGGCTTCCATTATGGGTATACGCGATATCTTCATTTAAGGAAGTGCGGACTACCGCCCCCTCAAAGTGATTTGATTCGTTAAATAACATATCTGGGATGTATAAAGGATGGAAATATGATATTATATATGATATTATACTGGAATTAGAATATACCTTTATATCATTATTATTCCATTCTATAAAATACGAAATAGAAATGAAAGTAGCGTTCATGCGTACGTACGGCTTACCGTCTCCATGAACGGTGCATTTCATTTCTTACCTCTAAACGATTATGTAATGTAATAAATGCATGAATGTACTGGATATATATGACATATATGATATCTACATAATTAATACAATTCTTGATATAATAAACATTTGGCCACATGAACAACGTGTAATTGTAAGAAGTCCACTTTCGACTTAAGAACCAAATATCGGCAAAACAAATATTATTAACTTAAATGATTACATAATGTTTATGACATGGTAATAAGTGGTATAAAAGTAATAATGAACTTGAAAAATGTTCTTAAGGAATTAGAAATTAACTCATGTTTATTATTCAGGATATTAAAGAACGATCGAGTCAAGTCGGACCCGAGGTAAGGGATCCTACTCCTCTCTTTCTTTTTAAGAGCACACTTTTATGTCATTCCTTTTAAAGCTCATATTTCTTGTTATTGGGATGATCTTTTATATTCCACTTGCTGTAAATTCTATAGTAATATGATGGGATACTCTATTTGATCTCATCAATCCATATTCGGAAGTTTTATGTGGCGTCGTTAGGCTGCCGAGTTTTCGTAAGGGATTTTTCATCTCACTTTATTCCCGTGAGATTTATGCTACATTTGCCACAAATTTCCTTGAGTGGTGTATGTACTGCACATTATTCTACTCTTTGTGTAATATACTTTCGTTTATGAGTATTTACATCAATTATCTTTTTTCCTTCTTTCATGGGGTGTATGTTTTGAAAGATACCCAAGTCGGTAAGGGAACCTTTCACCCTCCTCTTATTTAAAAGACTTATTTTCTTGGGTCTTTTAATTTACATATCTTTATGTTGGGATATGTTCTCATATATCCTTATTGATGTAAATTTTATGTCCATGTGATGGGATACTCTTTTTATCTCTCATCAACTCTTTTTGATGTGATGCCGTTTGGCTGTTAAGGGAACTTTTTAACCCAATTTCGATTTCTTTGGGTTCAACATGTTGTCATTGAATATGTCGTCCATTGAATATGTGTGAATGACCTTTTTACACTTAATATCCACTTATATTGGGTGTATTTATATTTTTCACACATATTTTTGAGATTGATTTGTCCTTAATTTAAGGATACCTTCTTTATAAGGGATTTCATCATGTTTGACATTTCTATTGAGGGTTCATTGTTGTTATGCACCAATTCACTCTTATATGGTGTATGTACTGTCCTTTGGAGTATTATATCATGAATCCATTTATTCTCATGATATTATAACGTTTTGACTAAATTTTATTCCTCAACTATTGTATTAAAGTGTCTCTAATTTTGGTAAAACCCCTTTAACCAAAATATAGTTTTAAATGTTTTTATTATTTGTTCTTATTAATATCCATGTTTTCAAAATGGTTTTAAGGATTTATTTATATGGATATTAATGGTTTAAAATTTTAAGCTTCAAGGTTGTATGGGACACTTTGATTCAAAAATCTCTTTATTAAATGTTTTAAATGGTTTTGGAAATGGTTTCTTTTAGAATGGATTCATTATTTCAATATCCTAAAATGTTATATTGTGATTGAAATGTGGAAATGTTATGTTTCCTTTATTTATGTTTATGTGATACGATTATGTTATGGTTCTTGGGCATTTTTATGAAGAACGGGTGGTTCCGTGATAAACTAAGGGCGGGTGAGCCCGATATAGCTCTCCAATGCATTGGGTAACACGAAGGAGTGAAATGTTAAGGTTTCTCCGAAGAGATTTAGGGAATACACTGTGATGGGTATTCCAAACGTAACCAAGAGGGTTACTCCCTACGTAAGAATGTTATGAATGCCTCAAGTTACCTTTATGTCTTATGTTTTATATGATTTATTCATGATTTGATCTGCCTATGTTTTATGGGTAAAGTATGATTTCATTCTTATGTATATATGAACTCATGTTTCCTTTCCATATTTTTATAACCCTTACTGAGGTTTTTATACTCATCCCAAGTTTTTGAAATGCTTTTCACAGGTCAAGGGAATGGTACATGATTTGATGATAGTGTCAAGGATGTGTCAAGAAAGAATCCGTGTTTTATTTTAAATAGGTTTCCATGGATGGGAAGAATGAATATTTCTTTTATGTAACCACCTTGTTTAAATGTGGAATGTAATGCAAGTTTCAAGATCTAATTCTCTAAAACACTAAACCTGAAAAGATCCTCAATGTGTAATCTTGTAATTACTCAAGTTTAAGTAAGGTTTAAGGCTGGGGCCTTATAGGTACACTATCAAACATATCAACCCTTTTAAAGTAAAATTAATATTTTATTCAAAAATTAATAAATATGTAAAATTCATGTTTTTATTTACTTGGGATGTTACACTATTTATGCCACCCCATGTTAATTTATAACGGGGTTTCTCAGCACTCTATGGCCCACCCCATGGATAATATGTATCAGTCTCACTCATTTCCTATAATTCTCAATAACTATACCTTTAATAATACACATTAATCATAAAACACGTGTAAAAAATATTTTAATCCCAAATTAAAATACATTCAGAATATTATATTTTTTCGAGGAACCATTTTCAATACCAAAACACTCTCTTCCATGAAATAAAATTCAATATAAAAATACAAAAAAATATAATGTTAGTTTTTAATTAATGTATACATGTAATATTGAAAAAGAACACAATAATAACATAATTTACACAATAAAAAAAATTCATTTTTTAGTGAGAATTGAAAATAGAACATTATTTCTTCTAATTTGTCCTATCATTCAGTACAAAGAAATGTAATATATTGCCTTTTTGAAAATCCTTGAATTAAATTAAAAATATAAATAAAATTTCCATTGAAATAATTTTATATCCATATAAATAATTATGTAAAATAATATCATTAATATTTTATAAGAGAAAAATATTTAATAATTAAATCTTTAAACATTCAAGGTGTCTCATACCACTATGAACATTTAAATTATAATCTACATGAAAGATTAAATTGACCAAAAAAAATTATTATAATTAAATTATTGATATGAAATTTGAAAGTATAATTATATGAAACTTATAAAATAATAAAGGTTCGTATCATCAAGAAATACCGCAAAAAAAGATGCTGATATGAAATCACTTTCCATGAGTTTGATTCGTCACGTATGTTCTTTATCTTCATCTTATTCAAGATATTTCTTTAGATTATAACATTAACACCTATTAGGATTGTTTTCTGCCAAAACTAATCCCTCTATAATGTAGAGATGGATTTTTTTAAGGGATTTTGGAAGATCATGGATGAATAAAAATGAGAATGATGTGTGATGAAAAGAGAAAAATGGGTTCCCCTAATATAGGATATTAGAGGGGTGCTCGTAGAATTCTTCAAATTATTAAATAATTAAATATCAATTTTATATTCAAAATGGTTTCGAAATGAATTTTTTTAGCCTATGATGATTTTATGTAAATTCCAATTCACCCAATAAATATTATACATGTTTTGACTATTTTTTAATCCTTATCTTTTATAACCATTATTTTACCATTTTAACCCATATCGTGTTATCATGAAATTTACATATTAATGTTTAATAAATTACTATAACATGAAAAAAGTCCAATAAATGAGATATTTTTGAAATTTAATGACTTATAAAAATTATTTTTCCAAATCATTATTTTTATAAATTTATATCATTTAAAAAATATTATTTATTTTAAAATATCAATAAAGTCAATTTTGACAATATTCATTACATGAATTTATAAAAATATGATAAAAAACAATATTTCCAAAAAATCAATATGAAATAATCCCAAAAATTTCATTTTAATCTATAATATTATTTTATGACATTAATTATATCAAATTTGAATTATGTTAATATTTCTAATATCATATATTTGAATCTATAATTAGTGGGGAAATTTCATCATCATCATTGTGTATCGATTTAATTTATTTATTTTGTTAATAAAAATTATAAATAAATTACCATGATGTAGTAAAAAGTATTATCTTTATAAAGCCTATTTATAGTTGAATATATCCCATATTTAACCCCATATTAAAAATATTTCACTTGTTAAGATCAACATTGTCATAAATTTGACATTTTTTGAATAAAATACTATAAATGACATAATGTCATCCAAGTTGCTACAAGAGCTCAATAAATAGTCCCAAGGATGATATTTTTTAAAATAACTCATCAAATTAAATTTTTACAGTTTTTAGGGTAATTGTTTTAATAATTTAAAATATATTTTTTTACTCATAACTACTTAATTTATGCTTAACCTTTGTATTAAAATAATAATAAATTTTCTATTAAAATTTTCCAAAAATGAAAGGGGCGTATTTAATAAATTTGGATCATAATATTTCAGATAAAGAATCCATTTTCCAAAATTATAAACACATCAGTGTCAAAATTTAATTTAAATTTAATAATGTTGACAGTTCGAGAAAACAAGTTTGTAATGAAAAAACATTCCAAAATTCACATTGTTTTTATATCCAATTTCAATGAGGAATTTATTAAAATAAACTAAATTGGTTTAAGTGATAAAATTTAACATAATAATAAATTAAAATCATTAAATTAAATAATTTAACACTATAGATAAATTTTATTAATACGCTATTTGTAATTAAAATGCATTATTTTTCACTATTCATCGAAACATTACACTTATTAGTAAAATTAAAAAAATAAAAGAAAGTAAATTTTTATCGTATGAATTCAAATAAGGTTATTATTTTGTAGATTATAACTAATAAAAGTGTCAATACTAATTTTAAAACAAAATTTTCCATCAAAAGGCGAAAAATTCATCTTTTTAGAAAATTACTTCTTTTATGCGTAATATTGGATTAGATGTTATATCATATCTATTAATCACATAAGATGAATTTTAAATACTATATATAATAAATTTTAAATATTCCCTTAGTAAAAATACCAAATGGGAGATTTTTTTATATATTAGTAAAAAAGACACTTATGGACATTTAAATAGTTTTTTGAAAAAATCATTTCCTTTTATTTTAAATAAGGTTTTTCAATAGTTTATAATTAATTTCTCATGAAAATAACTAATTATTAATTTTTAATGAATATTTACTTTACTCATTTTATACAGTTCATTTCTACCATTCTAAGGGCTATTTTAAAGATAACATTTAAATAACAACATTTTGTTGTCAGTTTAAGTTCGTTGTGGTGTGGCATATACATTATCATACAAATTGATCCCATTTAGAAACTCAATATTTTTAATTCCACCTACTTATTAAATTTCATCCTATCATTTGGTTTTTGGGGTAAAAAATTAGGGGTTTGAATTTTAAAATTACTATTGATGAAATTTCATAATTTAAAAGGGATTAGTTAAACTTCCACAATAAAATAGATAAATGGAAGTATGATGGTCACATAAGATTACATATACATGGTTTAAATATATAAATATATGTATATATTTGATAAATTTAACTCTTAGAGACTAATAAAGAGTGATATAGAACATGATCATGGGAAATATAACCATCACAAAACCAGAAATATATAATTTTACAATCTTCTTCAATGAGTAAAGGAATAATTTTACTTCCAAGACTATGAAAATAGGTAAATATGATTAATTGATATGTGTAGTTTTATTCATTAATCAAATTATAGGAAAAACTAATCATTTAATCCAAATTATGAGTATTAAAGATGATATATTCATGCTTGAAGCACCATAATAAACATTTAGAGATTCATATAACCCACAAAAGGTTAACTATCAATTTATCCTATCTTGAAATATTAATCAAAAAAATATTTCGAATATATGATAAAATAATTCTGTAAATATAATAAACCTTACATGGAAAAAATGACTTTAATCTCTATATACCAATAGTAATTACGAATGTTCAACTTATACCTGTCAAAAAATAATTACCCATAAAATGACTAAAAATGAGAATAATATTTCAACCCAAAATTTAAATGTATGTGGTCATATAATCGTTGAAGATAAATTCTAATATTTCTATCCAAAAAACATCAATTACTCTTGATATATCACACAAAAAAGTCACATCCCTAGTAATCATCAAGTTATGATGACTATTTTTATAAATCAACATTTGTCCAAAAAATCCAAACATTATTCCAATATATAACTTAACCTATAAAAATCTAATTAATTACCATAGTATTCTATTTACCTTAATCAAAATGGGTTCCCAAATAGTAAATATCATACAAAAAATAATAAATTAATAACCAAATGATTTTTTAGTGTTATTGTTTTCTATTAGCTAAAACTTATGATCCCAATATAAATATATTATTAATCAATGATCTAGATTAAATATATAGAATAATAATATGGATTTTACATAGGCAAATGGTAGGTGATGCACCCTAGTCACCCATTGGTTGTTGGTTTCAAACTCATTTCTTAGTGAATGCAAAAGGATGTCACCCATAATATGAGTTCTACTTTTTCTAAATATATATGAATATAACTCATATAAAATTTTACAAATTGCATAAATAACCTAAAAATATCCATAATATATTGTAACATCAATGTTTATCTCATAACATTCATTTCATATAAAAAATTGAATTATCCTATAATTACCTCATAAAATGAATGTCTCAAAAAATTAAATTAGTCACCATATAATTTCATAACTTAAATCATATATGTGGTTTTCTAATAGATTGAATATAAGATCCTACCTAAAATTATAAACCCTATATGATATCAATAAATTTTAAGAAGATATTCTGATCTCCAATGTTGTATAACCCTTCCATTTATACCCACTATAAGGACTTGGTCATAACAATAAAATATTCTATTTTTAAATAGAATTAGACATTAATGGTTCATTTTATTTTAGAGTTTTAGATAATGATTTCAAAATATTAAAAATTATCCCATAAAATTTAAATTGGCATATATACTCAGTATCTATTTTTCCATCAAACAAATCCCTTATAAAATAAAACATTATTTATTTTCAATAAAAATATTTAATAAATTCTTCAAGACATAATTTTAGTGCTTACAAATTTTATGTCCAATAAAAAACATTATAATACTTCATTTGAGCACAAAAACATTATTAAGAATAAATAAATAAAGAAATATTTTAGTTTATAAATAATATAAAAACTCATAAAATGATTACCTTTTTCTTCCATGATCCTTGATAATATGAAATAAAAAATTCTCTAATAAAAAATAAACATTTTTTTCACAAAGAAAATCATTAAATATGATAGGTGTAAATTAAAAATCATTTTTGTGAATTACATTATCATATAAATAAACCACTTTCAAAACCCATTCAATTTGAATAACTCTATAGACGAAATCCGATTAAGTTATTGTTGGATTATAGGGAGTTATCTAGGAAACCCCATGTTAAGATATAACAGGAATTCTAGGTTGTATCCATGAAATCCCTTGCTAAGCTATAACGGGCCTTTGTGGCACTATCTGGGACACCCTATGTTAAGCAATAACGGGCTTCCTTCGGGCTATATGGCCCTCCCCATGTAAAAGATGAATCACACTCATCCATTTCATGTAATAATCATGTATAAAATCGTTAATAAAACACTATCATCACTAAAATCTATGAAAAAACTATTTTAATCACGTATTAAACAACATTAAGATAATATATCATTTTCTTTCATGAATCCATTATAAAATAAAAAATACCCTTTTCTTTGACAACCCATTCTCAATTCCAAAATAATCAATAATATAAATATGATTCCTCATTTATGTAGACATGGAATCACGAAAAGGAATATGTGAATAAAATAATTATCATTGCAACCTAAAATTAATTTTTTTTCTTATTGAAAGAAATGAAACATTTTTTTTGTTTTTTGTCAAAATTTTTAATTTAAAAACATTTTAAATTCCAATTTTGAAATACATGGAATTATATTAAAAATAAAATTAAAATTTAGTTAATATTTTATTTATACATATAAATAAATATGTTAAATAATATCAAGAATATAGAAATGAAGAAAAATATATGATAATTAAATCTTTTATCATTAATAGTTTCTCATACAACATTGTAAATTTAAATCATAATCTACATTAAGATATACATTTAAAAAAACATTAAATTAAATGATTATTGATAAAATATGTATATGAAATGTAATGGTAGGTATATATGAACCTTATTAAATAATAAATGTTTATATCATCATGAAATTTCATAATGAAATGAGATTAAGATGAAATCCATTACGTTGATTCTGATTAATCACATATGTTATTTATCTTCTTCTTCATTGTGTGATTTGATTTTATAATAACCTAAAAACAACTATAGAGGGTGTTATTTCTAGACTAAGGCCTCGAGAATATTAGGAGGGATTCTAGAAAGGGATTTTGGAAGATCTTGTCTGAACTAAAACTATTGTCATGTTTGATGTAAAGAGAAGAATGAGATCCCTTTTATATGATAGGGTAGGTGAACTCTTGGAAATGTTCAAATTATTAAGTTAATATAAATTATTTTTATCTAATAAATGGTTCCAAAATGATATATTTTAGGTATATTATTATTTAATAAAATATTATTTGTTTTAAAATACAAATAATGTCAATTTTTAAACTTCTCATTACATTAATTTATAAAAATAAAATAAAAACATGATATAAGAAGTAAAACTATATTAAATAATCTGTGGCACACCAAATTAATCCAAAAAATCATGTATGACATTAATTTTTTAATTGTATATTTATTTAAATATTTTTTATTTCACAAATTTTATTATTCCATTAATGAAGAAATCGCTACATCATCATTATATAACTATTAAATTTAATTATTTTTATCATAAACATAATTAATAAAATACCATTATGTAGGTAATCCTAATATATTAATAAATACTATTTATAGTCGAATATAACCCCTATATAACCCCATCTTAAAAATATTGTACTTGTTTAAATCAAGAGTGTGAAAAAATTAAATTTTTATAGAATAAAATATTGTTATTGTTATAAAATATTCGAAGTGGAACCAAGAAATAAAATCGGCCCCAATATGATTTCGATTAAAAATATTTCATTAAATTAATATTTTAAAAAATTTATGGTAATTTTATAATATTTTGTAACATTATTTTTTCCACTAATTACCTTATTTACCATTAACTATGATAATAAAAATAATTACGAAAGTCACTATATGAATTTTCCAAAAATTAAAGGGACATATATACTAAATTTAAACCTTAATTTTGAAAATATAAAATCTATTTTTCAAAATTAGAATCACATATGTAGAAAAAATGATTTAAAAATATTCTCAATGACGGATCAATAAATCATGTTATTAATGTAATAACATTCTAATGTTTAGAATGTCTCTATATCGAATTTCAATGAGAATTTTTTTCTAATTACCAAAATTGGTTTAACTAATAAGTACCTATTTTAGTTATTCAATATAAAAATTAAAATATATAATTTAACAGTATAAATAAATTTGGTGAAAAAGATTAATTCAATTAAAATAAATTATTTTTTTACTATTTTTCAGAACATAAAAATTATCAGAAAAAATATCAAAATTTAAACCTAAGTAACTTGTAATTATAAAATATTAACGACGATATTTATTTTTTAAAATATCACTTATAATATTATAAAATCTAAATTTAAAAAAGATTTTCATCAAAAGGTGGTAAAATATCCTTTAAAAAAATACTTCATTCCTATGTATAATTTAATGGGTTCTTAATCCAAGTTCAGAAAACACATAAGATAAATTTATAACATTATATTGAATATTATATATATAGATATATATTCTATTAATAAAATCCAAAAATTGTGATGTTTTTATTTGTAGGTATGAAACACACTTAAATAGTTTTTCAGAATAAAATCCTTTTATTTTAAAAAGGTTTTACCATTAAATTATAATTAATTAGTCACTACAAAATTAGTTATTTAAATGTAAACCTTATTTTCATAACTCTGTTAAAACTTTTTATTCCATCCATTCTAATGACTAGTTTAATGGTATCATTTGAATAAAAATATTTTTTTTCTTTATTTTTTCTCATTGTAGTGTATCATATACACTATTAGAAATAATAATTCATTTTAAAAACTCAAGATGTTACATTGAATGATATTATAACCATTATAATATTTTATTTAATGAAAAACAAACGGTTCCACATTCATTTTTTTGTTAATATAAAATTTTATATATTGGTTTATCCAGAGGATATGTTTGACTGTAAATATTATATTGAAATAAAATTGATTTATTTTTATCATGGTAATTTTTCTAAAATTTCTATCAATGAAATATTTACCCTAAATTCATACACATATATGATGTGGTAATAATTTAATTAACATGAAAATAAAATAAATGATATTAAAATTTTAAAATTAAAATAATTTTAGATATTTATGGTTATATACAATTCTTATGTATTACACTGACATGTTTGGGATATAATAAAATATTTGGATCTCTTTTGACATGTTGTCTTGATATAACTGAATACCAATGTACTGAATAATATCAAAATTGAAAATAATGATATTTTATGATATTAAAATATTATTGATCTATTAAAAAAAGTAAAAATAATAATAAGAAAATTACTAATTATTATAATATGGTCGAAAATGTTATAAATGTTTCATTTAATGTCCAATTGACACTATATTTGTAAGAATAACGTCCTTTTAATATCAGAAAATGTATTATTATAGTTAAAATTAAAATAGATCAAATAAAGGTAAAAAAAATAAAAAGATTTGAAATAACCCAAAATATATCTAGAATATATTTGATGATGTCCTTAAAAACACTTATTATCTTAGATTAAAATAGTCATTTATTTTTATATATATATTAAATGAGTTTGTTTCAATTAAATATTTTGTGAATGTCCAATATTTACCACCACCTTAATTATAAAAGAGAACCTCCTATAAGACCACAGAACATGGTAATATAGTAAAAGATAATCAAAGATCCAATTTTTTCTTTTAATATGACCAATATTATCCCCACGTTAGTAGGAACATAATAAAATAATTGATGGAAAATGTTGTGTAAATAAACATTCATATGTAGAAAGATAGCAATTTAGATTTACATGGTTCAGCATTAAGGTCTAGTCAAAGGAGAATACATGGGAAGTGTATAAGCCATACGTAGATCCACAAATCATCACTAGTTTTGTATTATAGATGTCCATACATTATGACATTTTTTCAAGAACAATACCATTACAAGAGTGTATGGATAACACAATGCCTCCCACAGAACACATCTATTGTATCTTCTTTCTCACTAGTTTTGGTGTTGTTATACTATGTTTAATAACATTAATGTCCCATTAGAAAATTTGAATATTATTCTTTTTCCCAATCTAGCATTGGACTCTTTGTGCATCTTACTCTTGTGTTGATTCAGATGATGAACTATTTACACAAACTAGATGTTCAAAAACTAATGTTTGTGAAGCTCCTTCATGAATAACCTTTTTTAAACACATACCCTTCTTGAATAAACCATTTTTCATAGATAAATCTACCTTTATAAAGCTCATTTGTTCATCAAGTAATAACATGTCATCACAAAACTACTATCTTCCAAGATACATTTAAATTAGTCCAGAATAAGATATTTTGTCATCAATTCTTAAGCTCACAAGGAATACCCCATTCAAAAAGGTATTGGACTCCATGAATTCTAAAAGAACCATCTTTTTCTCTAAATCTTTTCATGTCAAATATTGTGGAAAAACATCATATTTATTTCTTAATCCTTTCATGAGGCAACATTGCTCTGTTGTATATTTCATGAACCTCCAAATTCTAGTTCGAGAAGCTACTTCACTAATGAAGCTCCAATAAAATTTAACCTTCTTATGATTCTTCACAACGTTATAGAGGTTATCTTCAACCCTTCATGAATTCCTGATGACCCACATCTTATATTCATAGAGATTAACATAAATCAATCACACCATTCATGATTATTGTTCCTGATTCTCCTCATATTTGTTAATAATGTCCAATGCAAAACAAATTTTTCATGAAACCATAATTTTACCATATTTTGGAATATTCAATCCCAAAAACCCTCCACTATTTTTGTTTATATCTTCTTAATTATTATGAGTGAAAACAATGGATAACAAGGGGAAATGATGCCACATTGAATACTATATTCAACTTGTACTATAATATCACTTTCCATTCATACACCATAATCAACCCATCATGGATTGAAAAAAACACAAACAAGAATCCATTTCATAAAAATAATAGCATTGGTTCCAAAAATCTCTCCCATTAAGATTGTTTTTAATGTTAATAAAGCATCAGATGCTATCGAAACCAAATATTCCTGAAACAAATAATCCAACACTTTAAGACAACATGGGAAAAATTAGTTTATAAAACTATTGGGGAATCATAAATTGGGTTCTTCTGTTTTTGAATTCTTAGTTATGTCCATGTTATGATCTGAGGAATATAAATAGTTCCCATAAACTAAACAATTCTAATTGTGTAACATAACAATTTCATGGTTTCCAAAAATAATCCACAAGTATTCCATTAAAACATAAAATTTATCCATAATCTCTCATTAGAAATAAACCCAAAAACTGTATTTTTTATTTGAATGTTAAAAAAACTTCTCCTAGGATCATATCTTCCCCATTATCATGCATCTATTTCACAAATAGATTAAAATAGTTAACTATAATGGGAATAAGGGAGCACTATAAACCCCCATGCATTGAGTGGTGTATAAACATCTAGGTTCAATCAGTTTTTCTCGAACAAATTTTTTTCCAAGGGAATGGTCAAAATGGCTTTAAAATGGTCATAAGTTCCAATATACATTATTTTAATTAAATATTATTCATTTTATTCATTTTTATGTGATATCTGATAACATCATTTTTTATCAATGTACATAACATGATTCTTTATTAGATTGATTAAGATCTTATTATCATAATGAATCGCAATCATTTGTTTGACGTCATAGAAAATATTAGAAAATTGTTTCTTCATCCACAAATAGCTATGTATAAGGCATTATATTAGAGATATACACAGCATCATCTGTACTAATATAAGTTATTTATTGTGCCTTGCTCATATATACCACACATTTATTTCCAATAAATAATTATTCACCACTTGTGGATGTTCTAATAACCACATATATGTCCCAATAAATGTCAAAGAAAGCTGATAATTCATTATCTTATAATTTTTACTGAATAATTCAAATTTATAATACATTGAATATAACTCGTGATAATTTTATCTTCATACATATGCTCTTTCATTGAATTATATTAAAATCGGGCTACTAATCATGTTAAAAAGCTGATATTTTTATTTTTTTAAGTAAAGTATAATAAAATTCATATTATTCATTTATACATTTTGGGATCAACATATGTCTCATATGCATATTTTTTATATTTTTTTCAAACCAAAATTCGAGTAGAAATTGGATTGGATTCATGGATGTTTAACTTATTCAATAGCTCACTTTCTTATTTTTATTGAGAAATAAAGGTGTAATCCTTCTTTAAAATCACATGTCTCCCCAAAAAGTATTTGATTTCACCAATAATAGACATTTAAATATATGATTTCATGTGATTAGAAAATTATATCACTGATACCTACCTTATTCGTCCAAAATTATTTTAATTCTCATACAAAATAACTATAAATTGATCTTTGTAAGAATTATTTGTGTAAAAATTATTTTCAAAACCTACACTTTTAAACACAAACTTATTTAGATAATCATCTAGTAATTAATACTATTCATTTGGTGCCTACTTCATATCATAGAGTGCCTTCTTTAATATGAAAACATTCATTTCATTATTTACTATCCGAAAAAACACGAGTTGTTCAATGTAGAACTCTACTTCAGGAACAAAATTTAAGAATTATATTTGGGCATCCAACTAATAAACAATATAAACTTTTTAAAATATCATGTATATAAATAGATTGACTAACTCCAGTCTAGTCACTATATGAAATGATTCTTCAAAATCAATGCCTTCAATCTGTGCATAACAGTTACACACTAAGTGTTCCTTCTTTGTGATCACATTTCCATTCTCATAAAATATATTTTTAATGATCAACATGTACCAATCAAACAGTGATTCTTTGGTATCATGATAAGATCCCATGTATGGATATTATCAACCAAATCCAGTTCTTTAGTCATGGAATTAAACTTGGATTCATCCTTTGTTTCTTCTTCAAATAAAGTTAGTTCCACAATTGATAGGACAATAAAATGTACTACATTCCTCATTCTCATTGTTTGTGTGGGTGTTATCCACTTCCCAATGATGTTGGATTGATCAATTTCATATCTTATATTTCTATTGGGAGTTTTTAATGATGTTAGATTAACCATGGTTTCTTATAATTCTTCTTCTTCTAATTCATCATTATTTTGTGTGCCCTCAATATTTTACAATCCTTTAACTATTTTTATATTGAATCTATCCCTTTTCTTCTTTTGTATTCATATTTTATCATATTAGAAAAAGATCTCCCTAAGTTTTTTATGGTTTGATATTCAATAATATTGATATCTTTACCTTCCACAATTTGATCAAGACGTTTAAAATAAAATATGTAGGCTTTAAAATACAATAAATATCCATGGAATATTCCCTCATATACAGCGTCACCATACTTTCCGTGATTTACTTCTTTCTTTAAGATGAAATATTTCCATCCAAAAACATGAATGTAATTTTGATATGGATTCCATACATACAATAACTTAAATGGTGTTTTGTATTTTCCCATACAAATCCATTTTCATGATCAATGGGTACTACATCCTGAAAAATTATATTTCTTGTAATGAATAGAGAAACAACTATCAATCATCATAGTTCTGTCCATATTTTTCACCCATTAATTTTGGCATTCAACAACTCCATTTTGTTATGTGGTTCTCACAATATCCACCTCATTATTTATTCAATTATTTCATAGGTACATATCAAATTTAATGGATGTGAATTATAATATATTGGAAGATCTTTGAACTTTGATATTTAAGACAATATCATTCACATCAATTTGATAATAACATTTTTTGAAATCAACCACTTGAGGATTCAATTGTATATTCATTATAAAATAAAGTATGCTATAATCATCAATAAAAATAATGTTTTACCTCTCTCTATATGTTATAGAAACATTTATTGGTCACAAACCACTATGTCGATGAGATTAATCATATCTGATTCCCTTTGGTTATTTGGTTGATATGAACATCTTACCATCTTTGCTTGCATTTAGGCATTAGAAGTATTATCACATTCATGCTTCAAATTTGTAATATCATGGACTATATTTATCATATATAAATTTTCCATGTGCTATTGGTTACTGTTTCCCAACCTTCAATCCATCAAGTTGTTTTCTTTTTCAACTGTTAAGTAAAAATGTTTTTCCTTACTATAACATGGTATAAATTGAAATCTATTATACGTCCATTCATGAGAGAAATAATTTTATTTCCTAGGATTGTATACCCATTTTAAATAAATGTCACTTTCAGTACTATTCAATAGATTTTAATCACACTTAGATGATTTGACACTATCCTTTCATATAGATAACTTTAGTTTTCCTATGCTCTTTTTTATTTATTTCTATACTTCACTAACCTTTTATTTGTAGATTATTGTTGTTGTTGTACCTAACTATTCCAATAACCCTTTTCATAAAATTGATCAATTAATCTGAATTTATTGAAATATGGAATCAGAATATTGCATCAATAATCTAGGTTCTAATATTCTTTGTATCTCTAAGATCTATTTCTGTAAGTTTGGATTTCCTGATTTTTGTAATTTTCATCTAGAAGATACTTGAATATGTGGTTTATAAAGATGGAAATTTCAATATCTTTCCAAAATGAATGGATTCATCAAAATTATATTCATATTATTGAGTAGATTACATATTTTTATGAGTTACATCACCTGCTTGGAGGATATTTACCTGCCTATGATTTCTATATGTTTTGTTCTAATCTATCCTATGCCTATAAAAATAGATTTATAGCCATAGTGAAAACAAAAAAACAATATCCATAGAATTTTTTTCTTATATATTTTGATGTATATACTCTCATTCTCCTTTTTTGACATCTATTAAATTCATCATTTTCATAGCTCTATACCTCCTAATATTATGACATAGTATAGACTAAAGGACATATAATATATATTTTATTAGAGGAAATGTCTAATCACATCCATTCATCATCATCTCCATTTATCTTGTACTGTTTCTTGATTAGTAATCCATTTAGATTTCTTGATGATTATATTATTCACTAATTTATGTTTGGTTCTAATTTTATTTATGATATTAAGAAACTTTGAGATATGATCAAATATTTTTCTTCCCATTATTTTGGCTCATCTATTTCTATACATTGATGTTTCTAAATCATATCCAATTCAAAATTTCCTCATACTTTTGGATCTGTCATCACTTAAGTCCTTATTGACTCATTCGGACCCATATTTATTTATTTCTACTAAATTTATATTTTATAATTTTACAAACTATAATTTCTTGATTGTTTTCAATTATTTTCATTCAGTTTTGTTTTTACATCATATAGTAATGACTAATTCTTAATGCCTATCCAATATCATAGTCTTATTCTCTAATCAATATTTAAGGTCATTAATTACATTTTCTTTCTCATGAATCCAAATCTTAAATTCCAAAACAACTTCTTTGATTTATAATGTTGTTTATCTTTCATCTCCCTTAGTTCTAGAAGATAAATTTCTCCATAAATCCTTCCAAAATAATTAGTTGATTCATAATGAATAGATCTAGACATTATATTTTTTTCATTGAACATTAATCTAATCATATTCACCTTCAAGTTCCATATTGAGATCAAAACCACCAATCATGTGAGTATATTTTTATATTTATTTTTATGCTTTTCAAAAGTTTCAATCATTGATGTTTGGGTTCCATATTAAATTTATTGATCTTTATCCTCAAAAAATTCAATATAATCTTGTTCTTATTATCGTAAAAACAAATTGTTTTTAATTTATTTCCATATATGAAGTCTCCAATTTGGGTAAAACTTTTTTGAGGCTTCTAAATTCTTCCAACATCACATTTTTTATCATGAAACTACCTTTAGTTCAAATTGACACTGTGAAAATATCTTCCTCAATTAATAGAGACCAATGGAATATATCCATAAAATCTACATTTCCATATCTTTACTTTTATGGGATAAGAGAATGATGCATATCTTCATAGTTATCTTTATCAGCTATATCATTGAGTCCTCATGCTTTTATATTTCCTTGAGAACCATTTCCTTGATTACACAATATTTTGAATCTTCTAGTTTCACTCACATTTCATAATTCACAATACTACATAGAATATCATTAATATAATTTTTATACATACCCATTTTTAAAAGGTAAGAAAAATTTTGATAGTATAGTGGTGGAATCATTATCAATCTTTTTTTTAATAATTTCATTATCATTATTTTCCTCAACAAGTCTTAGTATTTCCTTAAAATGTCAATAATTTTATTAAATTGGGTATCATCCTTTACCTCATGATTCATTTAGATATCATCATTCTTATTCGTCAAAACATGGAGTTTCATCACTTTCAAATTGTTGTCTCAATATATATTCTCTAGTTTTTTCCACATTGGATTACATGAAGTTAAACTCCTAAACCTCATTAGTATTTGAACAAATTGAGACGTAGTAATGGAATTTTTTGATTTGGAATCTATAACAAATATTTTCTTATCTATCATATACAATGACATTGATGTTTTTTTAGTGACATGAATACCCAATGTAGTGGAATAAAAGAACTTCCATTCCAAAGGATCTCAGATGAGGTATCATAATTTTTATCAAAAAATATATGTTTCTTTTATCAAAGAGGGGGACCAAGCATGAAATTTACATAATTATCAATGAATAAAATACATGATATATTTAATCTATAATCCTAACTTTGATACAACATATTTTAACCCGAAATAGCATGAGAGGGGAGGTTGAATATGGTTGTATTATTTTTCTTTTAATGTAATAGATCCTATTCTAATTTTTTTAGGAATATATTAAACAATTATTAAGGTAATTTTATGTCATTAAATATTCACATGGAATGTGGTGACATAAATAATTTTCTAGGTTCTCCACACAGGGATATTCTAAAGAGCATACACTGATAGTGTATCAGTCGACCCAAAATCCACTCATATTTACTAGTAATGTAATACATATGTTTAGACACATTATCCTGGTATAGGAGAACTATCGTTGCATTATTTTAGGGATAGTACCCTTACTCTCTCAGAACACATTTTCATCTCTCCCTAGATCAATAATTTGGGTGAAGTCATACATATTTTAAAAAACTGATGGTCACCTCAGTAGATTGGAATTTAATTCATTGTCCCTGACTATCATGATAATCTTATTACACCATTTTCCAGATTTTTTGTACTTGAAATCACTGTTCACATAAACTAGATGTTCAATAACTGTTAATAATGATGATCCACTCTCAAAATCCTTCAAAACACAGACAACCATCACAAAGAAAACATCATTTTCAGAACCACATGGAATTATGAAGCTCATCGAGTCCTCATGGAATAACTAGTCATTAAAAACAACTTTTTTTAAGATAAATATTATATGGGCCAGACAAAGATAGTATTTTCTTGATGCTCAATTTCATAATGAATTATTGATTCATGAGACTCTTTGCCATTGTAAATTCATAATGTTTCATAAATTTCTCCAAATATTTCTGTGTCAAATGATGTCTTGGTAACCTCATACTTAAAGGGTCATCCTTTATCAAAGATCCCATATCACTATTATATTTTTTTAGAACCAAATTTTTTTTCATGATTGTCCTTCATTCACAAATATCTATTAAAATTTATCCCTCTCGTGAAGCATCTCATAGTCAGAACTATTATCATTATCCCTTCTCACATTCAAGATGCTCCACCTATTGGTGTCTAAGATATTGCCATCAACATAATGTTTCCATTCATTATTGTTTTTGGTGATTCCCCACACCTTCATGAATCCTAGCCTTGGGAAACACATTATTTTCCAATGTCATTCCTTTTCTAAATTTATAAATATTCGTAACTTGAAAATAATCATTTGAAATGTTTGTCTCTTCCTATATATTTTGATACCAAAAAATGGTTAATATTTTGAAAGGATGTCACCATCAACACTATAGTCATCTTGTATTGTAAAATCACTTTCCTTGAACAATCCCTTATCATTCCAATATATATTTTCAAAAAACACAAACCATAATATGTTTTCAACAATGAACATCTTATTTCCAACACTTACTCCATCACTTAATTATACTAAATTTAACCTCTTATCTCAACCATACCATGAATATTTATCTTCTGAACATCGATAGATAATTTTTAAAGGATTTTGTATTATTAAAATACCAACATTAGATCCCATTAGTGTATATTCAAAGGAACTATTTCGAAAAAGAGATAATCTATCTAACCAACATCATTTTCTGTCTACACTTCTTTACCTCCTCAAGATAAATGATGGTTATAATAAAATAATAACTTTGGTGTCTTAAATATTCATAAATATTATTATTATTATAAAAACACCGTTATACACCGCATTTTCCATCAAATAGTATGTGAATCTATCGCTCATTCTTACGTACAACATAATATCTACATGTAGAGAATAAAATTATTTTTCATCACTATTATTTATAGACGGGTGTTATGATGGGTTTAATAAATATTTTATATATATATATTATAATAATGTGTTGGTAAATATGAATTTTTATTTAACATTCTTCAATTTCTTCTATCAAAAAATTGAAATAATTTTTAGGCAGACTTATAGACTACCATCTCTATAAGCCATGTAATTCAATTTTTTATCTCTAACATATCAGAATGACTATGAATCTTTATATAATTATTATATATAATATTTATATAATTATTAAAATCATGGAAATTTTGGGACAAATATCAATCAATAAGGACCAAATCTTCAAAACTGAAACATTTCTAGAAAATGATGTAGTTACAACCACAAACATTGATTTTAATAACAGAATATATTAATAAATGGTTGATCAATGGTTATTAATATATAATACATGGAAATATATAATTCATGATATAGAATAAATATATAATAAATCTATTTTTTATTTATGAGGATTTAACAAGAAAAATGAAATGAAATACTTGAGGTAAGGGTTTATATAAAAATATCATAATTATTTAGAATTATTTATGTTTTAGTCATTGTTGGTGGATATTTCTATTCAAAGACTTTTTTGATAAAACATTTTTCAAAAAAAAATTACATTTGTTTAAATTCATTTTTATTGATGTTTCACCTTTTAAAAAATGGTTTGAAATGAATCATTTTGTGTTTTTCTGAACAATATTATATGTAACTCTTTTGAAAAAAATATACAAAAGGATTTATTTCCTTATAAAATATATAGAATGAGTGAATTTTACTTCCATAATGATTCCTTTATGCCTTAATTAATCCCTAAAAATATTACAATGTTATTTACAAATAATTTTTTTCCAATTTACTTTGGAGGATTTACAAAAAAAACAAAATTGAATGGATATTTTCCACCAGAATTATTCCATGTCATATTTAAAAATAATTTTTTATAAATGATAACTTTATTAAAATACAATTATGATATTATAAGGATATAGTCCAAGGATTTGTAACAAATTGTTTCTCTAGATGGTTTATGAAAATTATGGAATGGTGTTTATGAATATGGTTACTTTTTAGGGAGTTGTGCTACGATGTAGTTTTTTAAACCCATTTCATTTACATTGATTAATAAATGTTGAAATATTTATATAAACAATTATTTTTCATGGGTATTGATATGATGAATTAATTAGGATCATTTTTCACAATTATATATTGATTTTATTAAGTGATGGGTATGCAATAATTAAACCTCAAATGAATTGGGTAATACTATAAGGCCCCAACCTTAAACCTTACTTAATCTTGAGTTATTACAAGATTACACATTGAGGATCTTTTCAGGTTTAGAGTTTTAGAGAATTAAATCATGAAACATGCATTACATTCCACATTTAAACAAAGTGGTTACATAAAAGACAGTATTCATTCTTCCCATCAACGGGAACATATTTAAAATATAACACGGATTCTTTCTTGACACATCCTTGGCACTATCATCACATCATGTACCTTTCCCTTGACCTGTGAAAAACATTTCAAAAACTTGGGATGAGCATAAAAAGCTCAGTAAAATTTATAAAAAATATGGAAAGGAAACATGAGTTCATATATACATAAGAAAGAAATCATACTTTACCCATAAAACAGAGGCATTTTAACATACCTCATAAAACCATGAATAAATCATAGAAATCATAAGACATAATGGTAACTTGAGGCATTCATAACATTCTTACATAGGGAGTAACCCTCTTGGTTACGTTTGGAATACCCATCACAGTATATTCCCTAAATCTCTTCGGAGAAACCTTAACGTTTCACTCCTTCGCGTTACCCAATGCATTGGAGAGCTATAACGGGCTCACCCGCCCTTAGTTTATCACGGAACCACCCGTCTTCATAATAATACCCAAGAACCATAACATAATAATATCACATAAAACATGCATAAAGGAAACATAACATTTCCACATTTCAATCATGAGATATCAATACAACACATTGATATAATAAAAACATTATGAAAACCATTTTCAATACCAAAGTAAAACATGGTATTTTTTTAGTTTAAAAAAAAGGTATGGATTGTAGAGGAAGCCGAAACTCAAATAACAGTCACGACGGCGGAGAAGTCGTTGACGCCACATACGTACAACAAAAACATTCCTTTTTTCGTTTAGTAAACGCTTCGTATAAAAAAGATTCCTTTTGAATAAACATAAAAGTCAAAGGGGTTTATACACCGTATAAATAAAAGTTGTGTATAAAATAAAATATGCCTCAATGAAAGGAGATTGAGACGAAGTCCCATACCACCTTGAAGCTTTTAACATTTTAAACCATTAATATCCATATAAATAAATCCTTAAAACCATTTTGAAAACATGGATATTAATAAGAACAAATAATTAAAACATTTAAAATGATATTCTGGTAAAAGGGGTTTTACCAAAATTAGAGACACTTGAATAGAATAATTAAGGAATAACATTTAGTCAGAACTTTATAATCTCATGAGAATAAAAGGATTCATGATATAATACTCCAAAGGACAGTATATACACCATATAAGAGTGAATTGGTGCATAACAACAATGAACCCTCAATAGAAATGTCAAATGTGATGAAATCCCTTATAAAGAAGGTATCCTTAAATTAAGGACAAATCAATCTCAAAATATGTGTGACAAATATAAATACACCTAATATAAGTGGATATTAAGTGTAAAACAATAAAAGTTCATTCACACATATTCAATGGATGACATATTCAATGACTACATGTTGAACCCAAAGAAATCGAAATTGGGTTAAAAAGTTCCCTTGACAGCCTAACGGCATCACATCAAAATGAGTTGATGAGAGATAAAAAGTGTATCTCATCACTTGGACGTAAAATTTACATCAATAAGGATATATGAGAACATATCCCAACATAACAATATTTAAATTAAAAGACCCAACAAAAGAAGTCTTTTAAAAAAAGAGGAGGGTGAAAGGTTCCCTTACCGACTTGGGTATCTTTCAAAACATACACCCCATGAAAGAAGGACAATAGATCATTGATTTAAATACTCATAAATGTATGTATATTACAGAAAGAGTATAATAATGGTCAGTACATACACCACTCAATGGAATTTGTGGCAAATGTAGCATAAATCTCACAAGAATAAAAGTGAGATGAAAAATCCCTTACGAAAACTCAGCAGCCTAACGGCGCCACTTAAAACATCCAAAATGGATTTATGAGAGAGAATAGGGTCTCTCATCACATGAAAATAAAAATTACAGTAAATGTAATATAAAATATCATCCCAATAACAAGAAATATGAGCTTTAAAAGGAATGACATAAAAGTGTATACTTAAAAAGAAAGAGAGGAGTAGGATCCCTTACCTCGGGTCCGACTTGACTCGATCGTTCTTTAACGTCCTGAATAATAAACTTGAGTTAATTTCCACTTTATTAAGAACCTTTTTCTAGTTCATTATTCCTATTAGATCACTTATTTCCATGTTATAAACATTATGTAAACATTTAAGTTAATAATGTTTGTTTTGTCGATATTTGGTTCTTAAGTCAAAAGTGGTCTTCTTACAATTACATGTTGTTCGTGTGACCAATTGTTTATTATATCCAGAACTGTATTCATTATGTAGATATCATATATTTCATATATATCCAGTACATTCATGCATTTATAACATTAAATAATCATTTAGAGGTAAGAAATGAAATGCACTGTTCATGGAGATGGTAAGCCGTACGTACGCATGAACGCTACTTTCATTTCTATTTTGTATTTTGTAGAATGGAATAATAATGATATAAAGGTATATTATAACTCCAGTATAATATAATATATAATATCATATTTCCATCCTTTATACATCCCACATATGGTATTTAACGAATCAAATCACTTTGAGGGGGCGGTAGTCCGCACTTCCTTAAATGAAGATATCTCATATACCCATAATGGAAGCCATAAAGGTAAGACAAAAATGAAAAATACAGAAGCATAAATAAAAAATAAACATATTATATATCATATATAAAAATAGTGACATCATAATGGCCACCTTTGAAGGTGTTAAATGAGTATTGAACAATCATCATTTCGGGAGGCAGAATTTCACCATCCACGGAAACCGTATGTTCTTTAACCATTTGATGTAGTTGTGTGAGAGTGTAGCTCGAATAAATATTATAACAACATCATAGTATATTGAAGATACTGGTGTTGTTACAAAATAAGTAAATAAAAAGAGTTTAGGGGGTTGGAGAAGCAAAATAAAACAAATGAACATGAGAGAAAGAATTACCTTTAAAAGTGTAACTCCTTTTGATTTAAGCCTAAAGGCTTCCTTTGAAAGGATTATGCCCAAAGGGAGTCCTCTAGGATGAGTAGAGGGATGTGGAGAGAGTAAATGGGAAGTGGTTGGCCGAGCCAAAGGCTTTAGGAGTGTGTTAAATGAGGTAGAGGTGGGGGCCTTTTATAAGAGGAGAGGAGGGGTACTTTTGGAATGTAAAGAAATATTACATTATTTGAAAATGTTTTTCGGTTTTAAAAGGTCCCACATTGATAGAATTCATGGATAAGGTGATAAGGCTTCGAAATACACTCATCCAATACGTTTTTTACATGTGTAGTTCATATATTTTACCTTATCTTTCCATTTTTTTTAAATCGTCAAATAATGATATCATCGCTGCATCATTATTATGTCATAAATAATTTAATTTATATAATGTCTAAAAATTATAAAAAAAATACCATTATGTAGGAAATCGTTTTAGCTTTCAAATGAATATTTATAATCAAAAATATGACTTGTATAACCCCATTTAAAATTTGTTTTAGTAAAACATATCATGTTTGTGTCAATTTTACTTTTACATTAAATAAAATGTTATTTATGTCATTTCCCAACAAAAGTGGATCCATGGGGTCCCCAAGTTGACCCATGGCTTTTCTGGGTCGGCCATGACACAACCAATAAGGTTGGGACATGTTTCTAGGTCATTTCATATCATTAAAGCATTATTTATACATTAAACTACACTAATTACCACTAATCAGGATTAAAAACTTAATAAGTTACTATTCACCAAAAAATTATTTTAATCTCATTGAACCACATTTTACTTCTTAATGACAACCATGTATGTCGGATTTTCAAAATTCAATACACATTAGTGGTAAACTTTCATTTAACTGAAAAATCAGTTTGCTTGATTACCACTTATTGGTTTCACTATTCATCAAAAATTGAAGTTTTTCAGAAAATTACCAAAAATTCACCCTAAGATATATTTGATATTCTGACTTCAAAAATGAATTCCTTTTTACAAAATTCAAAACATATAAGTCACATTAATTAATTTAATAATTAATTTCCGCTGTCATGACAAATAGCGTGTTTTATGAAACAATAAGTATCAAAAGATTGACACTAGTTTAAGTCTGATTTCAAAGTGAAATTGATTCCAACGACCACTATTGGTTTTAATGGTAAAAATATTTTCTAATTTCACTTTAAAACCAATTCAAAATATAATATAATAATATAAATAAATTAGACTAAAAAGTGGTTTTGAATTAAAATACAACATTTTACACTATTCATTAAAAAAATGAACTTTATCAGAAAGATACAAAAAATTTACACAAAGTAAATTTTGATGTCCCGATTCTTAATAAGAGTTTTATTTGGTCCAAAAGTATGTTTAAGAGTAAAAAAACTATATTTAATGACGGTTCTCCATCAAAAGGTGATAAGTGAACCTTTAGTGAAAACTAGGGCATATACGCCAAAAATTGAATTCTTTCCGTATTATAAGCCTTTATCTTTTATTGTATAAATGTAAAATATTTAAGAACATATATAATAATATTTTAGTTATTTCTATCCATTCCCGCCAATACAATGGCTACATATTAAATACCATTTAAAATAATATTATTTTATTATTAGAGTGCAACGTAAGATTCCCAAGAAACTCGTTGTTGCGTGTTGGGTACGCCATCGAGCATAGCTTCCCCTTTAAAGTCATTTCAATATTTTATTCACAAATATAGATAAATATGAAATTTCATATTCTTTATTTACCTGGGGTGTTACATCCTTCCCCCCTATTGGAAATTGCGTCCTCGCAATTTTAAAATTGCGCTTGGAAACTTCCTTGAAAGTCCTACATCGGAACAAAAGTCGGTAAAAAAACACTTTAAAATAAAGAAAGATAAGTACAAAGGTCACTAGAGTTAACCCATACTAGGATTCCAAGTATGAAAATGTGGACATGGAGGAAAAAACAAAGGTTCATGTTCTGATGGAGAGTGACAGAAAACATGTTTAGGAGAAAGTTAACCACGAGAAAATCACAAACTTGTGATGGGTTAAACGGTCTTCGATTCCTCAGTAAGAAAAGTTAATAGACAAAATTTTTGTTTTAAGTTACTTTTTATTGAGGAATTTATTCGTAAGGGAACATAATCACTTATCATATTGACTATCAACCTTTATTAGATTCCTTACACAAACTTATATTTTCTCCAAAAGATGAGTATTTAGGAAGACTTGTTCACATTAAGAGTATTATAATCAACTTCTAGAGAATCACCTAATCCACAAAATAGAACTATATACTTCCCATGTCTGTAGACTTTAACCAAATCCAAAAACAAAAAGGCTAGTACAAGATCAGATAATCCAGAAAAGGATAACCCTTTATAAAAATAAAATCTATTCTTAATCTCCAAAATTTGCCCAACAAAACCCAAAGTTCAACGAGGACCATTCTATAATCAATTTGTCTATAAAATTCTTCAAAGTAAACCAATATAAGATTGAAACCCAAATATTTGAAGTATTTAGTCGCATAGTCTTCCATGATAAATCGTAACATTTATCTCCAAACAATATCAATTGCTTCTAAAGTCTCGTTTTGAAAAGTAATTAACCTAATCACATATCCTCCATGATAGGTTAATCATTTTCAAAAATAACCCAAAATCAACTTACTCCTAATTAATAAAATCATATAACTAGAATGAATCAGTCAAACTAACCAGGGGCTTCACGTAGTCCAGTGGTAGGCGATAAATACCAGTCGCACATTGGTTGTGGGTTCAATTCCCGCAGCTTTGTCCGACACGACGGGATGTCACACGGTCTGAGTGTTGTCCTTTTTCCAAAACTATATAATTCTTAAAACATTCCCCAAAATGAGATAAAATCTTCAAGAATAATCATAACATATTTTAACCTCAAGTTTATCTCATTCCTTTCATTTTCCATCATATCATAGAGTAACCCATAATTACCTAAAAATTAAGTATCATATAAACCCTAATGGTTACCTTAATAATTATTACCTGAATTTCCACATCGAATTGGCCATCTCGTACCTGATGCATTAGAGAACTCACCAAGGTTGAAGTGGTTGATCATGACTAATTGATTTTTGGTTTAGAACAACCACGAGTTTCCTCATTGAATCCTTCATTTTATCTAGTATCTTAATCAGAGAACCACCACAGTTTCCTTCAAATCTGTTGTCTCTTTGGTGCCTGCTAGATCCATCCATTCACTAAAAATAGAAATGTCAGTGTGAGTATATCAACAAAACCATCATGTACTAATGAGTAAGATAGACAATAAGATATACTTACTCATTCACTTTATCTAAAACTAAGACTCTTTCTGAAATCCTAACCATTATGGTAATTGTCAATTATGCTTAAAGAATACCCTAACCTCTAAAGTTATCTAAACCGACCTTTGATACCAACTATAAGGCCCCAGCCTTAAACCTTACTTAATCTTTAGTTATTACAAGATTACACATTGAGGATCTTTTCAGGTTTATAGTTTTAGAGAATTAAATCATGAAACTTGCATTACATTCCACATTTAAACAAAGTGGTTACATAAAAGATAGTATTCATTCTTCCCATCAACGGGACCATATTTAAAATACAACACGGATTCTTTCTTGACACATCCTTGACACTATCATCACATCATGTACCTTTCCCTTGACCTGTGAAAAAAATTTCAAAAACTTGGGATGAGCATAAAAAGCTCAGTAAGAGTTATAAAAAATATGGAAAGGAAACATGAGTTCATATATACAAAATAATGAAATCATACTTTACCCATAAAACAAAGGCATTTTAACATACCTCATCAAACCATGAATAAATCATAGAAATCATAAGACATAAAGGTAACTTGAGGCATTCATAACATTCTTACGTAGGGAGTAACCCTCTTGGTTACGTTTGGAATACCCATCATAGTATATTCCCTAAATCTCTTCGGATAAACCATAACGTTTCACTCCTTCGCGTTACCCAATGCATTGGAGAGCTATAACGGGCTCACCCGCCCTTAGTTTATCACGGAACCACCCGTCTTCATAATAATACCCAAGAACCATAACATAATCATATCACATAAAACATGCATAAAGGAAACATAACATTTCCACATTTCAATCATGAGATATCAATACAACACATTGATATATTAAAAACATTATGAAAACCATTTTCAATACCAAAGTAAAACATGGTATTTTTCGTTTTTAAAAAAAAGGTATGGCTTGTAGAGGAAGCCGAAACTCAAATAACGGTCACGACGGCGGAGAAGTCGTTGTTGCCGCATACGTACGACAAAAACATTCCCTTTTGTCGTTTAGTAAACGCTTCATATAAAAAAGATTCCTTTTGAATAAACGTAAAAGTCAAAGGGGTTTATACACCGTATAAAAGAAAGTTGTGTATAAAATAAAATATGCCTCAATGAATGGAGATTGAGACGAAGTCCCATACCACCTTGAAGCTTTTAACATTTTAAACCATTAATATCCATATAAATAAATCCTTAAAACCATTTTGAAAACATGGATATTAATAAGAACAAATAATTAAAACATTTAAAATGATATTCTGGTAAAAGGGGTTTTACCAATATTAGAGACACTTGAATACAATAATTGAGGAATAACATTTAGTCAGAACTTTATAATATCATGAGAATAAAAGGATTCATGATATAATACTCCAAAGGACAGTATATAGAACATATAAGAGTGAATTGGTGCATAACAACAATGAAACCTCAATAGAAATGTCAAATGTGATGAAATCCCTTATAAAGAAGGTATCCTTAAATTAAGGACAAATCAATCTCAAAATATGTGTGACAAATATAAATACACCCAATATAAGTGGATATTAAGTGTAAAACAATAAAAGGTCATTCACACATATTCAATGGATGACATATTCAATGACTACATGTTGAACCCAAAGAAATCGAAATTTGGTTAAAAAGTTCCCTTGACAGCCTAACGGCATCACATCAAAATGAGTTGATGGGAGATAAAAAGTGTATCTCATCACTTGGACATAAAATTTACATCAATAAGTATATATGAGAACATATCCCAACATAACAATATTTAAATTAAAAGACCCAACAAAAGAAGTCTTTTAAAAAAAGAGGAGGGTGAAAGGTTCCCTTACCGGCTTGGGTATCTTTCAAAACATACACCCCATGAAAGAAGGACAATAGATCATTGATTTAAATACTCATAAATGAATTTATATTACATAAAGAGTATAATAATGGGCATTACATACACCACTCAATGGAATTTGTGGCAAATGTAGCATAAATCTCACAAGAATAAAAGTGAGATGAAAAATCCCTTACGAAAACTCAGCAGCCTAACGTCGCCACTTAAAACATCCAAAATGGATTTATGAGAGAGAATAGGGTCTCTCGTCACATGAACATAAAAATTACAGTAAATTTAATATAAAAGATCATCCCAATATCAAGAAAGATGAGCTTTAAAAGGAATGACATAAAAGTGTATACTTAAAAAGAAAGAGAGGAGTAGGATCCCTTACCTCGGGTCCGACTTGACTCGATCGTTCTTTAACGTCCTGAATAATAAACATGAGTTAATTTAAACTTTATTAAGAACCTCTTTCTAGTTCATTATTCCTATTAGATCACGTATTTCCATGTTATAAACATTATGTAAACATTTAAGTTAATAATATTTGTTTTGTCGATATTTGGTTCTTAAGTCGAAAGTGGTCTTCTTACAATTACATGTTGTTCGTGTGGCCAAATGTTTATTATATCCAGAATTGTATTCATTATGTAGATATCATATATGTCATATATATCCAGTACATTCATGCATTTATAACATTACATAATCATTTAGAGGTAAGAAATGAAATCCACCGTTCATGGAGACGGTAAGCCGTACATACGCATGAACGCTACTTTCATTTCTATTTCGTATTTTGTTGAATGGAATAATAATGATATAAAGGTATATTATCAATCCAGTATAATATCATATATAATATCATATTTCCATCCTTTATACATCCCACATATGGTATTTAACGAATCAAATCACTTTGAGGGGGCGGTAGTCCGCACTTCCTTAAATGAAGATATCGCGTATACCCATAATGGAAGCCATAAAGGTAAGACAAAAATGAAAAATACAGAAGCATAAATAAAACATAAACATATTATATATCATATATAAAAATAGTGACATCATAATGGCCACCTTTGAAGGTGTTAAATGAGTATTGAACAATCATCGTTTCGGGAGGCAGAATTTCACCATCCACGGAAACCGTATGTTCTTTAACCATTTGATGTAGTTGTGTGAGAGTTTAGCTCGAATAAATATTATAAAAACATCCTAGTATATTGGAGATACTGGTGTTGTTACAAAAGAAGTAAATAAAAAGAGTTTAGGGGGTTGAAGAAGCAAAATAAAACAAATGAACATGAGAGAAAGAATTACCTTTAAAAGTGTAACTCCTTTTGATTTAAGCCTAAAGGCTTCCTTCGAAAGGATTCTGCCCAAAGGGAGTCCTTTAGGATGAGGAGAGGGATGTGGAGAGATTAAATGGGCAGGGGTTGGCCGATCCAAAGGCTTGAGGAGTGTGTTAAATGAGGTAGAGGTGGGGGCCTTTTATAAGAGGAGAGGAGGGGTACTTTTGGAAAGTAAAGAAATATTACTTTATTTGAAAATGTGTTTCGGTTTTAAAAGGTCCCACATTGATAGAATTCGTGGATAAGGTGATAAGGCTTCGAAATACACTCATCCAATAAGTTTTGTACATGTGTAGTTCATAGATTTTACATTATCTTTCCATTTTATTTAAATTGTCAAATAATGATATCATCGCTGCATCATTATTATGTCATAAATAATTTAATTTATTTAATGTCTAAAAATTATAAAAAAAATACTATTATGTAGGAAATCGTTTTAGATTTCCAATGAATATTTATAATCAAAAAGATGACTTGTATAACCCCACTTAAAAATTGTTTTAGTAAAACATATCATGTTTGTGTCAATTTTACATTTACATTAAATAAAATGTTATTTATGTCATTTCCCAACCAAAGTGGATCCATGGGGTCCCCAAGTTGACCCATGGCTTGTCTTGGTCGGCCATGACACAACCAATAAGGTTGGGACATGTGTCTAGGTCATTTCATATCATTAAAGCATTATTTATACCTTAAACTACACTAATTACCACTAATCGCGATTAAAAACTTAATAAGTTACTATTCACCAAAAAATTATTTTAATCTCATTGAACCACATTTTAATTCTTAATGACAACCATGTATGTCGGATTTTCAAAATTCAATACACATTAGTGGTAAACTTTCATTTAACTGAAAAATCAGTTCGCTTGATTACCACTTAGTGGTTTCACTATTCATCAAAAATTGAAGTTTTTCAGAAAATTACCAAAAATTCACCCTAAGCTATATTTGATATTCTGAATTCAAAAATGAATTCCTTTTTACAAAATTCAAAACATATAAGTCACATTAATTAATTTAATAATTAATTCCCGCTGCCATGACAAATAGCGTGTTTTATGAAACAATAAGTATCAAAAGATTGACACTAGTTTAAGTCTGATTTCAAAGTGAAATTGATTCCAACGACCACTATTGGTTTTAATGGTAAAAATATTTTCAAATTTCACATTAAAACCAATTCAAAATATAATCTAATAATATAAATAAATTAGATTAAAAAGTGGTTTTGAATTAAAATACAACATTTTACACTATTCATTAAAAAATGAACTTTATCAGAAAGATACAAACAAATTACACAAAGTAAATTTTGATGTCCCGATTCTTAATAAGAGTTTTATTTGGTCCAAAAGAATGTTCAAGAGTGAAAAAAAAACTATATTTAATGACATTTCCCCATCAAAAGGTGATAAGTGAACCTTTAGTGAAAACTAGGGCATATACGCCAAAAATTGAATTCTTTCCGTATTTTAAGCCTTTATCTTTTATTGTATAAATGTAAAAATATTTAAGAACATATATAATCCTATTTTAGTTATTTCTATCCATTCCCTCCAATACAACGGCTACATATTAACTACCATTTAAAATAATATTATTTTATTATTAGAGTGCAACGTAAGATTCCCAAGAAACTTGTTGTTGCGTGTTGGGTACGCCATCGAGCATAGCTTACCCTTTAAAGTCATTTCAATATTTTATTCACAAATATAGATAAATATGAAATGTCATATTCTTTATTTACCTGGGGTGTTACAAATACTTTTTATCTCATGGGATAATAATGGGAAATAATTAGATTAGATTGATCCACTATGGGAAATAGGTGAATCCTAATGCACTATGGGAAATAGACGTGTCATAATCCTCTATTTTAATTGTATTGGTAGTAAACTTTGACATAAAAATGGTGTTTTATATTTATATTCATGACACACCATTATGAAATAATAATATGATTTATGATTAAATTATAGGGATTTTTCACTCAAATTATCCATATTTTGTAGAATGATAATGTTTTTTCCTAGAATAGAGTATTATCTATGATCAGTTGTGTATAAATATCATATAATACATTTGAGATCATGTAACCCAATTATTATCTTATTCTTTCATATGATAACGTACTAATATCTCCTATGATTCCACTTACTAAGCATATAATATCACCATTTCTTATGATTTCTTCCATTGGTGATGGAGAAAGTATTAGTTAATGGCTTACTAGGAGGATTACTATGTGATAATATATTTGGTGGATATACGGAAGATCATTCATTAAATAAGAATATTTTATATCTAATCTCCACTATATATAAAACATTATGTTTCTTGATAATTAATATTATTATGTATTGAATATTAATCTAAATAGATGTAATATTTTTGTATGAAATGATCTTCTCATCATAGTTGGTAATAGGGAATGTTTTAGCCAATAAATGGATATTAGGGTTAGAAAACATTTATGAAATCCTAAGGATAAGACAAAGTATATGATAAAATAATAATGATTAAATAATGAACATGAATGAAATAGTTTAATCCTAATGTTTCGTAGAAGAAGGCTTCGTGATTTAGATATTTTATAAATTATTTTTTAGAATTATGTTGTTTTCTACAAATATTTTCCATGCAATGATTTCTTCAGTAAATGGTTGTAACCTAAATTATTTGTGATAATAATTATTATGAAACAAAATTAATTTATTTTACTCCTATGAATCGAAATTTATTGGGATTTGGTATGTGGAATATTGTAACTATTCTCAGTATAGTATTTCAGACTATGAATCATTACCCATTTCAAAATTACCAATGGAGGGACCACATTCTGTTGAATATTTAATGAGGTTAAATTCACCTTGTTTTAGTGGGTATTCATATCCACCAGTGGCATATTTATGGGTAAATTATATTAATAAAATATTTCATGACCATCAATGATTGGGAAATGACAAGGTTTATATATATATATATCATTTGGATGGAAAAGAATATCGGTGGTAAAATCTTACCAAGAATATGAGGAATTTGGTAGGTATTGAATCTATTGAATGTGAAATGTTTATGAGTTTATTCATTATGAGGTACGTTACATGTATTCCCTGTACAAATATGGAGAAGTAATTGGTTGATCTTATTGAAGGATGATGAATCCATTGGTATGAATGAGTAAAATATTACATGGCGTGCATGGAATTCCTTTAGTTCAAATATTAACCCTTAATGTAAAATTGATTTATATTTTAGTGGTCTAATACTACGTCTATTAATGTCATTATTAATAATATAAATTATTTGTTATGATGAAATCATTTTATGGTTAATCAAATTATTAATGGAAATTGGTGATTCCCACCACTCCAATGGGTTTGATAAGAAAATTATTATTGATGCTCATGAAAACATTAAATAATAATATAAAGAAATTAAATATTGATCATCTATATTTAAGATATAAATATATAAAGAAAAAGGGAATTGTTTATTGGAACATGGAGGTTCTTTAGATGTTGAATGGTCGGTTATAATTCTTGTTAATATTGAAATTAGATTAATGGGATTATAATTTCATTATATGATAGGATGTAAACTAATGCAACACCCACACTAAAATTATTCAGTTGATTGATGTTTGGGAATTATCTGATTCAAAACCTCAATTCAATGGATAACGTGGTTGTTAAGATATTTGAACAACTAAAGAAAAATGATATGGGGAATGCTTAATAAATTACAATGGATGATATGAATCATGCTTACTAGGGAACCCTTATTCAACCAAACATATTTAGGAGTTTAATGTATGATTTTTTATGAATGATACTAAGGTAAATTTTATTGTTCATCTATTAGAGAATGTTCATATGATTATTTCCTTCTATATTGATTATGGAATAATGAAATAATGTTTTATAATTTACCTATTTAAGGAAAATTATAATATTCTAATCAAACTATGTTTGTATAATATAAGATCTTATTTAAGTAATATTTCATGAATTAACATTTTCATGGGAATATGTATCCATGAAATATTCAAATAAGAGTTATGAATTCCATCTTCTGTTTTTTGGTCGGTATCCCATTATATATTTTTAAATGATTTGAGTTTATCATGAATAAAGATATTCTATGAAAAATTTATATTAAAAAACCCTTTGGTTTAGTATATATGAAAAATATATTCAATGTGGAATCCCATTATAGTTTCTAGACATATGATTATTTGTATTGGTAACATTTAGGTCTTATATTATTTTTTTATATTGAGTTAATTCTGTGTTATAGTTAATCACCATTTGATGTTATCACACATCATCTAGATTAGATTTATCATTCGATATACTTGAAAATATATGTATTATGTAAGTTTTAAAGTTTCATGGATGACAATATTAAATGTAACTGATTGGGATTTGATGTTTACCATGATGTTTTGTTGTTGTCATTAGAATGTTTTTAATACAATATTGAATTTTAGTAATGAGTATCATTTTCAGGGAGATGGTCTGTCTGAGATAATAGTTCTAACTATAGTGAATATACTAAAACATTTCAATATGGATTTGAAAGTTGACTTTAATAAAAACCCCTATCCATTTTAGTTTTCTTCAATCAATAGATTTCACTTCATCATTCAGATATATGCTTTGGAAACACATTCAAGAAATATTTGTAGAACTTGATCAAAGTGAAAAATAAGTTAATGATATGAAGATATTGGGACCTAAGAAATCTGATGGGATTGAAGATATGGTTAGATTCATTCAACATTATATAATGAAAAAAAATATATAAATGAAATGTTACACTGATAAATGTCAACATGATCTTGTATTTTATGCCAATGAGAAGGCATTTCTATAATATTATTTATGGATTAATTAATGGAAAATACCCAATGTAAACTGGTCTATATGAAACACTTTATCATATTGGGACAATATCTAATCATTTTTCACTTCCATTCGATATCTCTCAATTTTAAGATGTGTTTTATATATCTATATAGAGGATCTAAATACATGATCCTACACATGTACTAAATAAATAGGTCATACCACTAGTGAAAGTTTTTATTTATGATGAATAGAGGGTAAATAATCTGAATCATTGAGGGATTTTCCTAAAAAAACAAAGCTACTCATCTTGTTAAGATTTTGGGGGTGAAATCACCAATTTGAGGAAGCTACATGAAACCTAATGATGATATGAGATAAATGCATATTCATATCGATGTATCTATTTGATGAATTTTTAGGGATGAACTCATTTAAAGGGGTGTATTATCTAACACTATGAAATTTTTATATAAAATATTTTTAAATATTTTTATTTCTTCAATAACATCCATTTCAGGCTACAACGAGTTTAGAAGAACAAAAAAATATTTTAAAATTATTATATATCCATTTTAAATAGAAATTAAATTTATGGGAATTATTTGGAATAAAAAATTTATAATTTTTTTAAATTTTCTATATAAATATTAATTTGTTTTTATTTAATTTGAATATAATCACGCATTTTTTAGTAACTTCATTTTTTACTACAAAAAAATGTTTCCTTAAAAAGATGAGTTTATATTATATTTTTGAGGGAATATTATATTCTATAAGTAATATAATATTTATTTAAAAATATTAATATCATATTTTAGTTCATCATGTCAAAGATATCTTAAAATTATTTTTTGAAAATATTTTAGAAAAAATGTATTTTTCAAGGAATATTGAAAAATAGTTATTTTTATTGAAAATGTTATATTATATTCATTTTTTTAGAATGTAAAGTAATGAATTGTATTTTTATTAAAAATTAATTAGTTATTTATCATTTAAAATAATCTAATATGGGTTTTTAATTGGATTTTATACTTCAATATTGTATGAAAATATTTTATATTAAAAAGGGGTATTTTAAAAAAACTGTTTTTGCAACGTTATCTTGTTTTATCTTAAATTACATTCTAAAAAATAGGTTTCATGAATTATTTAATTTTTGATCCATATTTATAAGTATTGGGTATATCTTTAAAAAATATTTGACTTTATTTTTGGTCAATATGAATAGTAACCTTACTATATTTTGTTACTATGGTAAAAGGTTAATCACCTAATTATGGGTTAATATAATAGGATATAGAATATAACAATAACCTAAAACATAACCCAGTTTTGTTAGATATATAATTTTAGACCCTAATTATTATATATTCTATAATATTACCTTTTCGGCGAACTTCTGTGAGATTATGACCATTAAAATATTTTATTTAATGAAAAGTCAATGATATCACAATCATGTTTTAATAACTACATTATTTTTAATATGTACTAATATAGAAATTATTTTGGAATATAAATATTAATTTTCAAGATATATTATATATTTTCATCATGGTGATTTATCTATAATTTTTAGCAATTAAATAATTATAATAAATTCATACACAATGCTGATATAGTATTTATTCCAATAAATGAAAAACAAAGTTAACAATATTAAAAAATAATATAATTAATATTATTATAGATATTTAAGTTAATCTAAAAATTATTAATATTACACATATTTTATATATATATAATTAATGTTTTTAAATTTATAAATTTTTGTTAAAAATATTAAATGTAAAAGTAGTGAAGATTACCAAAAGTAACAATTATATTTTCTTCATATTAATAATTATTCTAATTATATATAATCATAATAACTTATAAAAAAATTATTGATTAATATATAGTCTAAAATTTCATTAGTATTCCATCTTTGTTCTATTTGACACCATATATGTAAATATAAAAACTTTTAATATGGAAAAAGTTATTACTATAGTTACAATTTAAATATGTTATCTAAGGGTAAATAAAAATTATAGGTTTTAAACTAAAACCAAATCATTTAAAAATTAAATATATTGATGATATTACAGAATTATATTATCATGATTCTAATAATTGGTCATTTGGTGGTATTTTTATATATAATTTGTTTATTAAAATTCAATATTTCTAAAAAATTGCAAAAATGTATGTCACCTAAATTATAAAAGTGCACCTCCTCCCTCAGTAAATTACACCAATTTGGTCCATATACGTCAATAATAAACATATTATTTAAATTATAAACATACCTAAAAAGATTTTATTGGTTCTGTTCTTATCTAATGTGTAACCCAAGATACTTTTTTGGGAGATCCAATGTAGAAATTTCTAAGAGGAGGAAAAATTCCAAACCAATAACATTCATTTTCTACACATCATTACCTCCTATAAATATAATATTTTTATCATTAAATAATAACATAAATATCATAAATATTTAATATTTTTTATTATAAAAACACTCTTATATAACCCCCTTTTCCGTGAAATAATAAGTAAAATTATTACTCATATGTATGTACGTTCTACAATCTCAATGTAGAGATATAATGTCTTTTTCATCACACGATTTTATGCATGTGTATTATTATGGTTTTAATTATTACATATGACATATATGATATAATAATGATTAATTATATTCTAAATATTATTTAACTTTCTTCAATTATATCAATCATAAAATGAAAATAGTTTTCGTGCATACATATGACATGCCTTCTCCAAGAACTGTGTACTTTAATTTTAGATATATATATTATATGAATTCATATAAACATTCATAAATTTATTATATTTTGTGTTTATAAAATGATTCAAATTTTAGAAATTAGTATAAATTTTTTTTTATAATGACCGGGACGTACGAATAGAAACATGCTTGATAAAAGAAAATGTTACCCCCCCCCCAACTGTTATTTTAATATAAAATTATCAAAAAACGAAATATTACCTATAATAAATGAATAATAAACTTTATGTTAAAATTTATGTTATTGATAAAAATTATAATTAGACCATATTTATTATATAGATGTTTTTAATGTGAATAATCAATTTAATGACTTGAGGTTGCTCTTTATTTCAAAATATCATCAATAATTAGGATTATTTATGATTACTTTTTCATTGAGGAATATTTCTAGTTAATATCAATGTTTTCAAATACATATTTTTATAAAGCATACTATTGTTTAAAATGTGTTTTATCCATATTTTAATTTTAATTAAGATGTTTGAAAAGAATATTTTTTTAAAATGAAGTTACTTGAATCTTTTACCCAAAAAAATATAGAAGGAACACTTTTTATCACTTATAAAACATGTAAGAATTTACCAACGTTGTGACCCTTTATTTCTATGAAGCAGAATTTTAAATATTAATAGGTTTTTTAAAATAAAATTATTTCCTTTTCAATTCCGTTTAATTAAACAAAATAATTTCAAATTGGAAATGATTTTTTCCTCACCATTTACATCATGTGAGTATTAAAAATAATTATTATCAATGATAAAATTATTTTATGTTAACTATGCATGACTAAGAATATTATACAAGGATAACACCTTTATTATATAACTATCTGGATTATTTTAATGATATATTGATGTTTATGAATATTATAACTATTCCATGAGTTATATTGTGATGAGATATTCATAAAACTCATTTTATTACACTAGTTTATACAATGATGGAATTTTGATTAATCTAATTTCCTCTGGTGGGTTATTATCTGATGAATGATCTTATTTAACATATAATTATGGTTTTTATTATGTTATATATGGGATCATTGTCTCCCACCAATTGATTTTGTAAAACATTTTATCTCATTAGATAAAAAATGGGGAAGAGGTTAATTAGATTCATCCACTATGGGAAATAAGTGAATTCTGATCCACTATGGGAAAGAAGTGTGTATTGATCCACAATGTTTACGGTACTGGTAGTAAAAATTTATATATTTAATGGTTTTCTATTTTTATGATGGTTCCACACTTTTGTGACATTATCTTATGGTTTGTGACAGATTGATGATGATTTCTCACTCATATGTTCTATATTATTAGGAATGTAAATTTTTTTACATGAATCATGTTAATGTTCTATGAAATGATTATTATGAATATTTTAAGTCATATTCATGATCAAATATCCTTATTATTATCGTATACATTCATATGATCATGGATTAATATCTCATATTTTAACCCTTATTGAGTATCTATACTCAACCTTTCTTTCATTTTCTTCCTTGAGTGATGAAGAAAGGTTTATGTAGGGTATGTTGAAGAAGAGTACTATATGAGATAATAATTTTTGGGGATATTGAATATAATTAATAAAATAATAATATTGTATACTATAAGAATTTTCAGTTCAGCAATGGATTGTATTGTTATGTATTTAATATTTCTCTAAATAGATGTAATATATATGTATGAAAAGCATGGTACCTTATACACCATCAAACCAAAATCCAATATATTTTTATTAAAATATTCTAAATCACTCCTAGAAAATCTATTAAATATTAAGAGGTTCTTCTATTCCCAAATTACCATCTATTAAATATTTAATTCTCTTATAAAATGATATAATCTATGATGTGACATATAACTTCCAATAATATATTTGATTCTTATATATCATTATGTGATTTTATAATATAGGAAAAATAATTTAACGATATTAAAATGATAATATCAAAATAATTATCAAACATTTATATAATTATATGTTTGCTAGAGTGTTTAACCATCCACCACATTTCTATAATGAAATAATGAGAATCATGCACAGTAGAGACTACCACCTATATGGCATCGTTTGTTCTGATTTTCCATCACAAAAAAATAAATAAGGTTATAAGATAGAAATTTATATATAATTACAATATGTATGATATTTTGGATTCTGAAATGATTTACTATAATATCTCCTTTTCTTTGTTCAAAAAACACGAAATCGTTTACTATGCATACATGTGTACTGTTACCTCCAAGGAACGAATGTTTTTTATTTTTTATTTCATCACCACTATACATATTTTTAATGATAATTTATTTAAAGGATTAATAATAAGTTTCTATTATCTTTAATATTTTTTTAATTCATAGAAAATAGTAATTATATGATCAAAAACTGTTGTCATAAATTCAATTGTTTAAAACATGAATAATATTAGGAAAATCATTATTCCAATTTTTTATTATTTTCTTATACATAAAATTTTATGTGAATTCATTTAGAATAATTACATATCACATTTATACACATTATATGATATCATTATTATATCATTTTTATTATATTAAAACTAAATCACTCCATTATCATTAATAACAATAGTATGTAGTTGGTTCGGTTGGTTTCACCACAAACATGAACAATTATGTGAAATAATCTCATCTATGACTAATGTAACAGAATTAATATTATAATATGATATAAATATCTATGTAATTATTTTTAATAGGTGATTTGTATATCATTATTTTAGTCATTAGTTTATAAAACATTGTTCATAGGTTAAAAATCTAACGAAAATAATCATTGTGTATTTATCCTTCTGGGATAAATCCTAAAGTACTTATAAAAAAAATTAAAATATAATTATTAATTATATGTCATAAAATACAGGAAATTGGAGTTTTAAAATTCAATGATGAAAATATACAGACACCGCACCTATGAAACCAAAAAAATTGTCAAACCTCTAAGCACCCAATGTGAGAAAATGAGCAAAAACTAACTGATATAAATAAATATTATGATTACAGATGAAAATGAAAAATAGTTTTAGGTTTGATTATGGTTCTAAAATTATTATATTTTGACACATATCTTTTTTACAAGTGGTGAGATTTTATTTGACTAAGGGGATATAACTCCAAGGGTTTATCTATCTTAAATTACATTCCCTTGAAACATGTTTAAGATATACACAATATTCCAATTTAAATGGACTAAAAAAATAAATGTTATTATATTATATCATGATAAAAATTTATTTCAAGATATTATAAATTATTTTTTATTTTATAATGCACATGTTGTTTTCAAAATAATGTTTCAAAGACTATATTGGGTTTTTGTGAGTCAAAAAATTCCCTTGGGTCATAATCACCTTTTTATGAATATTATCTTTCAAGAATGATATTTTACAATGTATTTTGTTTTTATGTTTTATTCATAATTTATTTATTATGTAAATATTATTTCAATGAAAAATATTCTTCTTTGATTATTCTATTATTTCTGGAAAATACATTTGTTTAAAAAAATAATTCGCAATTCCATTAATTTTTTTTCATTAGTGGGCATGTTTTTACTTCCCAACAATGTCATCCATTACATCATAGAAATGAAAATCATATTATTTAAAATGTTCTCCCTTCCTCTATATTTCCATCTTATATAAAATTTTAATTGTCCTTTTTATAATAAATATTTTTTAATAATGGCATTTCAAGAAATAACTAATATTTACCATCCATTATAAATGAAATGTTTGTTTTTATATTTCAAATGTTTTATTTCCATAATGTATTTCAATTGATATTTGATTTGTAACGATTTTATATTAATGTTTTAAAATTATTTTTTTCATTCAAAAAATATATAATAGAATTTAATTTCAAATTAAATTTTTATTTTTTTTAATATTTATTACTTCAATTTATGTTTTCCCACATAATTGTTTCATTCTTGATGTGTTATTTTGATCACCCTCAATATATTTTTATGACATGATTCATTTTGTAAAATTTGATTTTTGATATCTAATTATATATTTTTTATATTGTGGGATATTTCTATAATGTTTATGAAACCAATTTTTTTCCATGGGTCATTAAGATAAGTTTATTAATGGCTTTATATGGATATATATATGTATGGATAACGAGAATGAATGATTCTATATCACCTTCTAACTCACTGGATAAGGTTTCATATAACATAATAAAATGAAACGGTTCATGAATGATATTCCATAATCAATGTTCAATATTTATTCTTATGTAAATGATATATAGGATTTTAATGTTATGTTTTTGTTTTTAGGTATTCCTAATCCCTTAATTTGATCATGATTTTTTCGGGGTTTCATTTAAGATCCATTAAGATATATTTTTTAAATTGTGAATGTTTTTGGGTTGTGCGTGGTTAGTGCAGGGTTTTCCCAAATGTTGTGCCCACATAGTAGAAATCTTGAAAACATAAATAGTGTGGGTTTGTAGAGCCAATTTACATTTTAAAAAACCAGGCACCCACAATAGAGAAACTGAGAGCCTTCCCAAAATAGAGTAAATAATTATGGTGCATAGTTTATCTAATTGTCTGCCACATCCTAGGAAACTATGAATGAGATTTAATTAATATTAAAACCTAACATGGAAGTCTGATATACAATTTTTTAGGTACACTATAGTCATAAAATCAACCAATAAAGTATGCTTCATCCATAGAGGATCCCAAGAGTGTATTTTGGCCCTAATAAACACCTCTTAAAATGAATCAAAGCTATGAGAACTATTTTTTTCTCCCCATTATAGGATTCATCTACCATTATATTTCTCCCATTTTCTCCACTTTCCTCTCAATGGTTTTGTATTTATACGAATTGATGGAGGATGCAATCCCCACTGTTTTAGATCGTTAATATAGTTTTTATTTTTAGATCCTCATTTTTGATGTTCATCTATGGAGTTTCTCGATTTGGTATTTTATTGTATGATCTCATAATAATTATGTATGTGGTTCCATTATGATGTCCGATGTTTATTAACCCTTAAATCCATGATTTAATTTCAATTGATAGAATAGTATTATGTTTGTTGATTTCAATTAAATTAATTTCAATTCAAATGTGAAAATATAATTTGATAGAATGGGGGTATGAAATGTATTTGGTAAGAAATTAGGAATAACACGCAATTCCATTGAATTGGGTTATATTTGTGAAATTGATGGAATTTTGTTAAATTTAAAATGTTGAATATAAATTGGGAAATTGATTTGATGTATAAGATTTCATATAGGTAAAAATGGATTAAATGTTTTTTGAATGAAACCCATTTATTTTGTCTTATAAAAAGGCATGTTTTTATTATAAATACTTTTTAATTGAAAAATGGAATACATGAAATGATATAATAGGATGAATTGAATATTATAATGAATTAATATAAATATCTCATTATTTTTATAAGATAACTTGACAGACTATGTAGTTACTGCGTTATTGGAATAGTACTCTTTTGACACATTACAAGTAAAAAAACATAGTCAAGTAGGTCTTGTCCTAGATGGGATTGGATGAGTCATCATTTTCAGAATCGAACGGGACATGTGTATACAAATATTATCATGAATCACCGTAATGTGTGTGAAGATTTAATATCCTATAAATATCATACTTCCTAGAAAATGACATTGTTGATCATTGTTAGTATTTTAAATATATTTCATTATTGTAAACTATTATACAGGCCTTAAGAATTTATATAAATAATTTTGTATAAAATTATTTTTAATTCATTTGATTGAATTATTTTCATCATTTATAATGTAAATAATTAATGGTCTGAACTAGACTTATGATATTTCCTGACCATTTAATAAATATTGAATTATTTTTTTGGTTACATAATGGATTTCATATTATTATGGAATCCATGGTTATATCTTACTAGGATTTAATCTCATACCCTACCTATTTCATTGGTTGGTTTTAGATTTTCTTCTTATAGGTTCAAGAAAGGGTAACGAACACATGTAGGTGGTAGTAGCTATTTATCCTTCAGATTAGAGAGTTGTGTCTATTAGTACTTGGTTTCTTCTCATATTTTCTAGTATATTGAGTTGTACATTAGGTTATTTATACTAATTTTTTTCTAATAATCATTCCACCAATATTGTTTTATATTAATTCATACAAAATTATTTACATTTCTTCTGTTGTGTTTATGGAAAAATTATTCCCATGTTTATATTGAAAGATCCAAGGTTCTAGTTGTCAACTCATGGATATAAGGAACACCCTTTAGGATATATTAGTTTTATCTCGTATATCTTGTCATTGGGGTATCTATGATATTCTCTGAAAAAAGGTATCATATTTTTATTTTGTAATCATTCATTGATGACAGTATGTAGTTTTGTAACCCTGTTGGGACTTAGGAGGTTGATTTGATCAATTTCAGAGACATATCACATTGTAATAATACATAATTCACCTGGGGTGGGTTTGGAATGATATCCTGAAGATTAGTTATATTATTCTAAATTTATTTATTTGGTGAAAATAAATTCCAAACATTATATTAATATATGCTAAGATTAATTTTCTCTTGTTTCAATTTTTTTGTGTTAATCTGATGTGTTATATGTTGTCACCTAATGTTCTGTAGAATCATTCCCCAGATAAGACTTGAGAAAATTATCCAAGAGGATTCTTCTAATAAACCACAGTGAAATAATACTCTCTTGGACCCTATTCTAGTTGAGGTAATTGTTCTTACATTCCCTGAAATTGGAAAGGCACCAACATTAGTTCCCGTTTAGGCACCAGATATTGAACTTAAAAGTGATTTATTATGGAATCATTGTCAAAATCATCATCACCTGAACCCACCAAAATTTAGATGATTCAATTATCCTCAAGAGTATGAGAAATGGATGATTACAATTGTTTGTTTGTTCTATTGCAATGAGATGTACGATGATATCATGGTAATGTGAGACACCTTCATACTAGAGGGACTGAGTAGGAGATGGTAGGACATGATGGTGATGGTGAATAATGCCACGACCCATCCTCGAGCCTCGTGCCATGACTACCCCAAGCCCGCCTTCCATAGGCCAGGGGCTGGCGACTAGCACCAAGGCATAAATCCCGGTAAAAAGGGAAGGCATTTCCTTTGAAAAGTAAACACGTACCACAGAGTAAGAAAGCGGAATAGTAAACACTAAGTAATAACAGAGTACAACTGAATGTGCGGAAAATTTAATGGGCCAGTATACAAACCCAAACTGAAAGTAAAGTTCAACTCGAAAGGGAAAACAACAACTGTAAAGTAAAAGTTGCTACATTGAGCTGTCCACTGGAGATCCCACCTGAAAGGTGGGTACAGATAGCTCCACTGCTCCTCAGGTCTCACCGTCCGCTCCGAGCACGTCCCGCCCAGTGGCCCACCCCCAGGTACCATCCTGCTCTGCAAGCCTCAACCACGATCAACACTGTCTGTCGTCTGAAACCAACACAACGTAGTGCGGGCATAGCCTGTGCAGGGGTGAGTATAACGATACTCAGTAGGGACCCCGAGACCCTCAAGGTCTCACTAAAACCAACAAGGATAACCACAAGAAGATCTCAACAGATAACCTATACTTAGATATATGCCCATACATATACCTAAGTTATCAAGTAACCCATCTCAATCATGAGGAAACACAAGGATTGTGAAATCAACGGATAACCACTACCCAGGTATATGCCCATACATATACCTAAGTTATCAAGTGACCCATCTCACTCATGAGGAAACACAAAAGGTCAAAAGTCTCAGCTCAAACCAGGATTTTCATTATCGAAACTGTAACTGCTGAAGAGCTCCGTCTCTGGAGTGTACAGTGGTCCTGCCACGACTCCGAGGTACTTCTCACTAACCTAAGACTGCTGAGGTACTCCTCCTGTCGAGTACCACGGGCCTGCCACCTCACACAGTAGTGCTTCCCGCCGGGTCTGCAACCCGACACAGTAGTGATTCCCCCTCATAGCCTACAGAGGTACTCCTCCTATAGAGTACCACGGGTCTGCCACCTCATATAGTAGTGCTCCTCCGCTATGGGTCTTCCACCACACAAAGTAGTGCTCCCCACTGGGCTACGTAAGTCACTCCGAATCTAATCTGACAAGCAGTCTTCAGGTCTCGGTTGGCTACATGGTCTTCGTACTCTGTACACTCATTTCTGAGAGGGTCTACTCCACAATCTACAAGTCGATACTCCAAGTATCTCAATGTCCCACGAAGAAGTATCTCAAAGAACTGCCTCATCATAGGGGTCTCAACGCAACAGACGGCGCGTCAATAGGACGCCCGGTCTGTGAGTTATTAGCCTTTTCATCTCAGGGGCCCGGTTGGTTTCGTGAGCGAATAAAACCCGGCCGTATGTCAAATGTACCCCGAACTCTCATAGGGTATACTCATAGGAACCGTTTCTCAACAAGATCACCAATGCCGCTGATGGTTCGTTAATCGGACGTTCTGTCAGAAAGGTATCATCTTTTCCATTCCAGGGGCCCGGTTGGATTTCAGTGCGATCCAACCCGGCCACTATCCATCTGAATCCAAATCCCGGGCAGAGGATGCCAAAAGTTCCGTATCATCAATAGGAACACGACGAGACAGACGACGCGTCAATCGGACGCCCAGTCTGTTAGTTATTGGCTTTTTCGATCCAGGGGCCTGGTTGGTTTCGTGAGGGAACCAACCCGACCACACTCCGACGGCATCCAAACCTCGAGCGGAGTAAGCCAAAAGATCCGTCTTACTTAGAGGAACTCAACAAAGCTGACGATACGTCATTCGGACGTCCGTAGCTCAAGATATGAGCGTTTCGGCTCCGAGGGCCTGGTTGGTTTCGTGTCCAAACCAACCCGGCCGAACCCAAAGTAATCTGAAACCTTGAGTGTGATATACCGAAACGACTGTCTCGTTCCAAGGATCGTTTCGCCGGTAACGGCGCGTCGTTTGGAGGTCTGTGGCCCGAGTTATGGGCATTTGAATACAAACCGCTCGGTAACGGGGGTTTCGGGCCTGGGCCGTCCCGGCCCGAGACCCCCCGGTTGGCCCGAATCGGGTCGACCCGCCCCGGACATGGTCGACCCGGCCCGGCACGGCCCTGCCCGGCCCTGCGTGGCCCGGCGCGCCGGTTCGGCGCTAGGCAGCGCGCTGGGCGCGCTGCCAGCTCGGTCGTAGGCCGAGCTGATTGGAAAACGGGGGGCCGCCTGCCCCCCCTTTGTGAAACTGGCCCCCCTCCTCATGGGGGGCCGTTTATTTGCTGGATGGGGGATTAATTCCCACCGGTTTTCCTTCCTTCCGGCGGCCTCGACCTGGCCGGCCGTTTCTTCCTCAACGGGACAGGCAAAGGCTGGTCCCCCTTTCGGCTTCCGACACCGGCGGCCCGGTTGGCCGCCGGTCTTCTCGTTCCGCCGCGGCCCGAAACCAGCCGCGACCTTCGTCGTCCGGAGCGGTGCGACGGCACCGCGTCCCTCCTCCGTGGCCCCGCTCCAGCAGTGGCGCCTTCGGTTTTCCTTCGACGTGGCGCGACAGCGTCGCGTCCATGAAATTCTTTCCACGGCACGACGCGACGGTGCCGTGCAATAATTGCCTCTATGACGAAACATTTTTCTCAATTAATACTATATATGGATCATTTTAATATTTATATTAATATGTAATCATGATATTTAAAATATATTTATTTTTTGAATTCATAAAACATATTATTATTTTTCACTGTCTATCAAAAATGAAAAATTCAAGAATACAAACTCATGGACTACTCCCTCCATGAATTGAGATATTTATTATTTTAATTTCATCACATCATTACATGTTTCGACATGTGATTGGTCTTAATTCGGAAATTTCATTATTAACATGTAATTATTTTTATTTAATGATAAATTTGAGAACCTATTAATTATATGATCAATAAACAATTTTTGTAAACTTATTCATTTAAAACAATATTACTTCAGAAAAATATTTAAGTCAATTTTATTAAATTTAATTATCCATAATATATTCAACTAACAGAATTATAATTCTGATAACTCACAATAATGAAAACTAAGAAATTTCATTAATTTATTGGTGTAATGATATTACAATGAATTCATCTCATATTCCTCAATATCTATAGTATGTTCATGACAGGGTTAGTTTAACCACAAAATGAACAATGAAAAAATATATATATAATGATAGATTATGAAAATATATTTAATTTATAATATTATGTAAATATAAATATAATCTCTTTTTCTATATGAGAATGTTTACATCAATACTTCACTCTATAATTAAGAAAACACCCTTTGGTGGTTAAAAAGCGTGGAAATATATTCATTTATGCATTCATATTCCATGGTAATGACTAAAGAACACCTAAAAGTAAATTTAAACACTATAAATCATTATAATCAATAAATTGTAGAATTTTTATTATTATCATTGGATATCAAAAACATACTGAAACCTCTATAATGAAAATTCTATAAATAGTCAAAACTATAATCACATGTGGTTGGAAAATATGAAAACATATACTAATATACATATAGATAATAAATATAGAATAAAAATGAAAATAGTTTTATGATTGAATATTGTTTTGAAAATAGTATATTATGGTGTTTATGGTTTTATATGAGTTTTGTGCACATTAGATTATGTGAGAATATAGGTAAGGGGTTCTTTCTCTCAAATTTGAATCCTTTGATAAAGGCTTAATCTATAAAAAAAATTTCCTTTTAAATGGTTTCAACACCATAATATCATAATTTTTCTTTATAACCATATTATATTTAATGAATCCTTTGACAAATAATTCCCATAAGCCATAATCACTGTTCATGGACTATTTTATTTCCAGATTGATCTATTTCAATTATTATTTCTGTTACATTTTATCTTCCAATATTTTTATGTAAAATAATGTGAAATTCCAAATTATTCTTCCTTAATGATTATTTTATTTAATGAAATTTCATCTTTTACGAATAACTCTGATTTTATTTAATGGATTTTTATTCTATATTTTTGTTCTTACTTTCAACCAATGTACTTAATTAACTTAGGGAAAATTAAATTTTTTTCATTAAAGATCCATTTTCATTATTTTATTTATATGAATAAATATATTATTAAACTTATAATGATTTTTAATAATGCAATTTACGATATTAAAATTTATTTCAATCATTTAAAAATAAAATTAGTTATATTCTAATCAAAAATTTTTATAACTACTGTATATTTTCAGAGATATATAATTTTTAAATATTTTTTTTAAATTTTTTGGAAAATTATTATATATCACTTCACAATAATGATTTTTAATGTAATAATAAGTCATTATAAGAAAAAAAATTAAATGTTTTGTATTTTCACATATATTTACCATTAATGGTATCTCACTCATGAAGTGATGTTTTTCTCTCCCTCTGTGTTCTATTATTATATTATTGATTTTGGAAATTTAGATGTTTATTATCCTATTATCATTATTGTTTTTGATATATACATTTTTGTAAATATTAACAATTCTATTATTTTCCCATCGATTCATTAAGATTTTTTATGATTGATTTTATATGTGACTCGTATATATATGGATGATGATAATAATGATCATAAATATATCCCTCCATTATGTTTTATAATTATTCATATAAATGGTAGAGTCAAATAATTTTTGAGTGAGATATGGGATGTTATTTTAAAAATATTAATATTTAAATGATAATTGAAAAGATTTGGTAAGAAGTTAGTTTTATGAATCAGATAAGAGAATATCTATTCAAAAGTTTTTGTGTAATGTTGTCAACTGATTCCTTGCTCATAATAATTTCCAAACATATGGTTTTTATATATTTCAATATTGCTCATAATGTTATGACCCATTATCAAGATGCATTTCATTTCTATGAAATTTTATATTACCATGATTTTACATAATTATGTATCTGTTCAACAATTTATATAATATTAACATGTTTTTTGATTATTGATATATATTTAAGCCATGTTTTAACATTTACACATACCAAATGATCTATATTTTACCTTAATTTTCTATAAAATATTTTATGATTATCATCTATGTTTTTATGATATTGTATAAATATATTTATGACCCTCATATATTCTAAATATTTATAATTATCTTACATATTGTGATATTTCTTCCCTTATAGACTGCTTGATCTCACCCATTTACTATGATTCCATTTCTCATGGTTGTGAAGATAGTTATATTTTTTAAACTTTTTAGTAGTGACTATATAAGAGTTTTATTGTGGTGAAAATATTTTTTATTAATATAGTAACACATCAAATATCCATGAAAAAACCTTTTTTCCATAGGTTTTATAACTGTTTGTGTGATTTATTGTCTAATGATTTATTTTATTGTACTATTTATTACATGTTTTTCTTAGGTGACAAAAACATTTCTTATGGAAAACCATTATGTATTTTTAAATTCTCTATCATTTGGATATCATTTAAAAAAATTTAAAATGTTTTATCATGATACTTATATGAATTTTATTTTTATAAAGTGAATCAAATAAATCTATTTTATGGAATTACCAAACTTTTTATAAATATTATTTAATATATTCTCCCTCATAATTCACTTCATGTAACATGGTGTTCACCGACATTAGAGTTATCCAAATCCTCTCATATTATTTTGTTTTCAATGATGAAACATATTGTTTAGAATAATATAATTATAAATCAATTATGATGTTATATAATTAAAAGTGTGTTTCTATAGAAGGTGTTGGAATCGATATCATAATCCATAAATTTTCATATGTCACACTTGGTATATTCCACAATATATCCATCCAACGTTTATATATATATATATATTATGACCATATAATTAAGTTTAATTATATAGTAAATTAATGAATTAATCATATGCATATTCCACTATGTGTTTTTTGTATAGGGGATTTTGTATATCGAGTTATTACCTAAATAGTTTGGATAAAAGTTTTCAGACTATATATATGTTACTTCAATTAAAATGCTTAAGGATTATTTTGAATTATTATTAATTGTTGCATTGATTTTAATTCCATTATATGTTGAATGCACTGTATATAATTATAGGTACTTGTGTCCCACAGTAGCCCCAAAATTAATTTGTAGGCCATATGAGACAAACTAAACTCTTTATTTACTGTATTAATACACATTTGTTTTGATATCCTAGTTGACATATTAGTAACAAGTATATTTCTTGGAACAAGTTGATGATGTTATGTAAAATATTGTTAAAAGTCCATAAAATATCATGTTTTATGATTTCCATCCAAATAAAAATATTTTTTAAAAAAAATTTATATTACAATCACTATAACATCCATGAATTTATTTAAAGAAGATGTTATATGCCATATTGAATTATTTAACTATCATTTATTTCTATCCATATTATTTGATAGTCATTTATTAAATGATAACATGTGGTATACCCATTCCTTTGTTGAAAATTTCACCTTCCCCCACATATGTTTCCATTTTAACTAGTCACTATGAATGGTATTAAAGTCATTTTGCCTATATGAATAGAATGAGTTTATATATTTTTTAAAATGATGAATAAATATTATAGATGAACTATTACATCATGTTGGTGTAAAAATCCCCATTTTTTAGAAATACAATAGATTTATAAGTTATTCATGTGTCCAAATTCTCTAATACACTAAACCAAGAATGTTGTAGGAATATATGTGATGTTATATTTTTAATAAATTTTGGAATAATGTGATATTAACTTTTTAGATATCAAATTTTGTATCAAGGAAGTGTATAGATAACATTAGTGATTATGATGTTTCTTCTTGAGTGAAATTTTTGTGAAAAAAATATCATCATGGGATCATATGTTAATGTTATAATATTTTCAATGGTATAAACAAATATTTAGTTTGGATGTTGTTTTATTTAATATTTTATAATATTTGATAATTTAAATGATAGATCAATTATGAAATCCCTAGGAAAACTATATGTATTAGAAAGCATACAAGAAGTCTTTAAAATTGGAGACTTTCAAGTTCATTGTGTTAAATATTAACTTTACGGATACTAGCTGGTGAATGTGGATGTAGAATAGATTCAAAAGGGGGTAATAAACCTAAAATAGATAGTCGGGTATCAAATAAATATTCACATGATGCATAATGTGTGGGAAAATTACTATAAAAAATTTATACACTAAAAAAAGATATGCTTTGAAAATTCATAGGATCATTAAGAAACATTAATATTGATTTAAATATATATATTTTTGAGAAAAATTGGATAATTATCATGGAACGCCATGGTTAAACAAATTTATTCCTAGGTTGATCTAATTATACCATATTTTAACTAAACATGTCATAGGTTAAAATTGTAGTTTCATATGAGACGACAATGTATGATTTATTTCACATTATTTGATATTATGTTATATTATCCCAACCATTTTTTGTATATCTTTCGTATCTAGATCATGAAAATGATGATGTCAATGATATGTCTCTAGTAACCCCTATCTCACATCATCTATCTTTGGAGAATTATTTATCATAAAATTATCTTGAAAATTAAAATGAATACATTGGTTAATTAAGAGGAAAACTATGAGTTTTATATCATTAACTAATAGTTTGAGGATAATATCATAGTTGAAATAATTTACTATTTAATTATGTCTTCTGTATACCTGTTGTTATTTTATGACTTTGTGATAGTCAAAATATTTATGACACAATTTTTTTTAAGGTGGGAGAGTATAAAACCTATAGATTTAAGAGTATATTTTCTATTGAATCATACTTTATTCAATAGCTTGCATCATAATCAATACTAAAAACAACTGAACTACAAAATATTATGTAACCATTATAATGTTTCCATTTAATTTTAATGTAAAAATATATATAAAAATATTTTTCAGTATATGGTTAAATAAAATAAATTCTTCTTGCAATTAAAGTTCACTAATAAAATTTAATTATCATAGATTAATAACTAAAGCATACATTTCATTGAAAATAATTAATTTTTTCATGAATATTAAGCATCATTTATAGAAAAAATATATATTATGTATAATATATTTTTATATTTGAATAATATATAGATTCTAATTCAATTAGTAATTCATTTAAATGAAAATAATAATAGATAATATTTTAATATATTATTTTTCTATGAAATTATTTCTCATCATATTTTTATAAATTTATTTGAATTTTAGATTACAAAATTTTAGTGTTTACAATAAAAAAATTATATATTTTTTTAATTTATAATAATAATAATTGTAAAAGTGTATTCTTGGTATTTTTAAAAAATGTTTATTTTTATATGAATTGTTAATAATAAGATTGTTATTATAATATTGATTTAATTGAAATATCATAAAATTTATAAGAAATTAAATCCAAATAAATAATTTTTAAAAATTATATATTTGTTGATTAAAATTTTCAATTTAAAGATAGAAACAATTTAGAATAACAATGATTTATATTTTAAAAATTTTAAGATCATTTATTCCGTTAAAATTTTACTTTATTTATTTATTTATTTTTATCAAAAAGGATAATTTAGTTTTCTTTTTTTTAGAATAAATGTAATATTCATTTATCAGATAATAAACTAATTACTTACATATAAGTCAATCTCATTGATAATTATTTCTATGTAATAATTGGTAAGAATAAAAAAAATTATAAAAACATTTTTTATGTCTTATGTGTTATAATATTAACATTCATTAAATATTATGAAATAGGGATAATACCCTGAGAGGGGGTGAATCAGGGTACGATTGATTAAACTATATTCCCCTTTAGATCATTTTCCATCATTAAATAAAACACACTTCTCTCTCGTTCCCATTTAAATGTATGAACTGAATTGAAATAATGCACGAGACAGAACAATTATACTTGGTTCACCCTCAGTGGGCTATGTACATCGAGCATACAATTGAGATAGTTCAATGTACATAATCCACTAAGTCTGAATAAAAAATGATAATGTTCATCCTAGATAACTTCTATATCAATTCTCACTTTCTTTACATTGTTTAGGGTCACATCACTGCATTACGAAGGTTTACTCCCATTATCTCTTTTATTTACAAACTACTAGTGGAATGGATCATTGTCTTATTATTACTTTTCTTACTACACTAGAAGGGATACCCACATAGTTTATAGACATGTAGGTCGAATCATTTCAAGGAACGAACACATCTTTAATTGATGGTAGATACTACATTGAAGTCAAATTTCCACCTGTAGATGAAATCCACTTTTCTGTGTACTTTTATTTTTTGGAAATTAAATTTGAAATATATTTTATTTTCTTTGAAAATTTAAATGATTCCACCATGAATGGCCTTGTGTCCTCTATGAAATTTTTTTCACTGTGTAGTTCTAGTGCTTTGTGGACCATCTGCCCTTTCACAGACTTCCTCTACTTATGTAGATTGCTTCACCTTTTTCAGACATGTTGTTCTTCTGTAGACCACCCATACATCACTAACATGTTTTCCTTCCATTCACATCCTATGTTACATGGTACCTATTCATTTATGGGATACATATCCCTATAAAATCTATTGTTGTAATTATTCCCACAATCTGCTTCACCTTTTATGTAATCCTCCCATATGAACCTCTTCATACATTTCCAAATTCATCCTATAATTAAGATATTTCCTAATGAAATTCACTCTACCTAATGATCGTAATATAGTTATTTATATTATAATATAAATCTAAAAATCTGCTAATCTAGTTTACCCAAAACATCAATGTGGAACAAACTTCATTGCAAGCTATTCTATGTGATCCACATAGTGCTTTAATCGTTTACGGTGGACGATGTCTGTAACACCCTGAGATTTTATGTGAAATTTTATTTCTAATTTATTTGATGTCTTGTGATGTACTCGAAACCAAAATTATCTTGCGCTATATACAACATTGTGTTAGCTTTTAAAATACGCAAACACTATTCGTGGCTTGTGTTGAACGCAAGAGCGACCTTCCTCAATAGCGTGTGTTGTACGCAATACCGAGTATCACTTAATAGTGATATATTGTTATAATATTATTATATACTAGACATTATGAATATTTTTGACCAAATTTTAATTTTATAACATTATCATTCATCTTACACATTATCTAGAACATGGTATGAAAGCAAAATAAATTTTTCGGGTAAAAAAAGTACGTTTCAAAATATGCAGTTTTTCCGCCTTTTGATTGCGCACCCTATTCAAATATAGTTTTTGACACATTGATAAGTTCAATTTGACAATATAACCTTATTCATTTCAATAAGTATATAAAAATTTACCTCGGATAATTTTTTTTTCTGTTAAATTTTATATTATGATGAATAACAAAAATATGCTAAATATTAATTAAAAAAAGTTCATCAAGATAATTTATGTGGTTAAATTATAATATTTAATAGTTTTAATGTATAAATAGAATATATTTTTAATATTTAATATAATTTTATTAATTATCATTAATTTTACATTGAATTCATAGGTAAAAACATTTCAATCTTTTACATTGTTTTAACTTTTAAAACTCGTTTTCTCTACAAAGGGATTAATTTTAAATTAAATAGTGCATCTTCTGTATTTTGAATTTGGAACAACAGATTCCATATTTGGAATCAGTTGGTCTAAATTATGGTAATTTTCTACCATTTTATTTTTAATCATTATTAATATTAACTATGGTAAATTTTATTTACTACAATTAAAGGTAAATCAGGTAATTAAGGGAAAAAATAATATTATAAAATTACCTTAACACCTGCCAAAATATTATTAGACAAATATAACTCGACACATATCACATAAGAGTTCTAATGGATTCATTTCATGGACTTTTGACAATGACAGGTATTTAATTATTATTAAAACCAAAGAAAGTGACAACATGCCATGCTCTTATATCTTATAGGTGTAATAATTTTACATTAGTGATAAACATTATAAAACATCAAACATAAATAGTCAACATAAAGATAATAAAAATATATATCTCATTTAAATTTATTTTTAATTTTTTGGGATTAAATAATTATCATTAATTGTGATACAATAGTGATGTAGAAATTATTTTATTGATTGAAATATCAAATAAATGGTTTCAAAAATATCAAAATAAATATTATATGATCTAATTAATGTTATACATGAATTTTATAGATTAATAAGACCTTTTAGGAATTTAATAAATATTTTTGTTCAAATATATATTCTCTGTTGATTTTATTTAAATTCAAATTAATGAATACTGTTAAAATTGACACTATTGATATTTTATAAACAAATATATTATTAAACTGATTAAAAATCACAACAATATTTAAAAATTACAATATAAAATTTATATGGTCGAAAATGTCATAATGTATCCAATTATGTACAATTAACAACACATAAGTAACTATTTATAACCATTTAAAATTTATAACATTATTACCAAAAATAAAATTAAATAGATTAAATAAGGATAAATCAAAATGATAAGGTTTAAAATAAACATAAAACATGTATAATGGTATTACAACCCTATCTCATCTCATCTTTGATGATGAGTCATTATGGTGGTTTTTAAGTGGGGTTTGAGTTTATTAGAAATTAATATTTTAGAGGTTCCCAAAAGTACCTCTCTCTACTCTTATAAAAGGGAACCTCCTCCCTCTCCTCTTCACAACATTTAGAGCCATCAAGATTGGCCAAAACCTATAAATTTCTATTCTACACTTCTAAAGGATCAAACTATAGTTCTTGGTCTTCTTAAAAGACGAACTTTATATCCATAAGAAGAGGTTTAGAAGAGGAGCGTCAAAGAAGAGGTAATATCCTTTTCTGATTCATTCTAATTTATTTCATCTTATTCTTCTTCTTATTTAGTTCTTTCCACTATAATTTAATAACATCAGTATAACTAATCTACTGATATGTTATTATAAATATGAAACAACCCCATTTCACCTTCTAATCCATCCTATGGAAAATTAAATCATTATTCATGTGTACGTATGGAATACCGTCTCCACGTCAGGGTGTAATTTATTTTCCACCACATCCTTACAAGGATGGGTATAATGGTGTAAAGAATAAATATAAAATGTTATTATAACATGATACTAATTATGAGATATTATATAATCCACTCCAATACTATTCATAATTTTATTGAACAATATCATTATTCATGCATACGTACGGATTACCGTCTCCATGACGCGATGAGATTCATTCTCCATGTTAACCATTCAAGAATGATGATAAAGTATAGATAATAAATAATCATAAAATATATGAAATCATAATGATACTTTATTTTTGAACATATCTATTTTATTTTCTTAATTCCATTCAATTCAATAAGGAAACGAAAACAGCGTTCATGCGTACGTACGAGCTACCATCTCCACAAACTGTGTATTTCATTACATTTATCGATCTATCAGATATATGTATATGATGAGTATATATTATATATAAATCATGTTTTACTTTATTGAAGTAATTAAATAATTATATAAGTAATTATATCAAGAACAATAAGTTCAAACACGTACGATAAATGAAACAATTATTACCCAAAACGTCGCTTTAACATGGAATTGACAAATGAACGGGTAATATAAAGTCCTATGTGAATCATATATGATATCATAAATATTATTATGATTTTTTTATATGTTAATAATATGTTTAAAACCACTATACCAGATTCTCATACACATAAAGATGAAATTTTACATAAGGTAATAGATTATTTCGTCCCACTCTTATTTCTGTGAGACATATGCCATAATCACCATCTATTTATTTTTTATGGTGTTTATGCCTACCATGAATGTTTTATGATTTTTATTATTAAGGATATGATATTTAAATATTCATTTAATTTTCTTTATTTTTTGAAACGTATGATTTCACCGATCATAAAGAGTAAGGGATTATTATTCCAATCTCATTCTTATCCGAGATTGTTTATTCTTTAGTATTTACTGGGGTTATATTGGTCATCCATGTCCATGTTTTCTCAAAATGTTTTTATAAAATCTTTATTACTCCTCCATGTATTTTTAAATTCTTTTTTACCCTTTTATTACTTTTACCACATTGTATGGAAGGAATCATTATTTTGATTACTACACAAGGTACTTTATTACTTTTCTGGAAAAAGTACTAGAAGAATGTTTTTTTAACTTATACGGTGTGAATGGATTTTTATGGTTTCATAATGCCTTATTTACATGATGCTTATTATTATATATTTCATTATTATTTTCAACAAAATTATTTTATATTTAAATATCATGGAATTTGGAGAAAAGAAAATGATATTGAAGAAGAAAAGATATTTTTCTCAAGAATTAATTTCAAGTGTTTTATAAAAAATATTTTCCATCTAAGATGACATTATTTTGTATGTTTATGTTTCAAGTATAATTTCTCTATTATTTACATGGTTTTTGATGAAATGATTACAATTTTTTATATGGATTATGTTATGAAGGGATGATTTTTATGAATCCCATTTTATTCATTTGGTTATGATGAATGTTTTATGAAAATTTTGAGGCACATGTAAGAATGATTTAAATATGAGATGGGTGGGGAAACAATCTCCCTCTAATTCATTGGGTAAAGATTTATATGTCATGATATAAACTTGGATGGAACAGTAAGTGAAACTGGTTCAGTAATACTGGGCTGTAACGAAAATTAAAATCGGTTCAGTATTGGACTTTGTCCACTATGAGAGTCTTGGAAGCAATGCCTAGGAAAATATGGAAATCATATCATGTGCATAATGGGTTTCCAAAATTACATTTTATATTCCAAGGATATTTTATCATGATTAATGTTACTTTTTTATCTATGCCTTATGTAATGCCATGATTTATGTCATTACTCATTTTTTATGTTCATGTTTTTATGTTAGAATGTTTATGGATTGTTTGATGTTGTCCATTTTTACCCTTACTGAGCATTTGTGCTCACCCTATAAATTTTTTCTTTTCCCTAGGATATAAATGAAGGATTAAGGTAAGAAAAAATGGAGAATAACTTTATGGGATATGTTGAAGATCTTTCACCCTGATTAGATGATTTTGTTCCATGTTTCCATAGACACTAAACTATTACAATCCTTGAGTTTATAATTCTGTTATGTATTAAGTATTCTTCCAAAGTAATGTAATGTCCATATAGTTTAATCTTTGTGTCTCTATAGATGTTATCGTAAGAGTGGTCTAGTTAAACGTTGGAAACTGGGATGTGAAATATTTACTGAGATCCCTAATGATATTTGAAAGGTATGTCTAGGGATGTCCCTAAGGTGAAGTATAAGTATATGTTACAGTCCTAAAATTATGATAATGATCATGAATAACCTTGGGTGAACCTAAGGTTTCATGGTTTAAATAATTTTTGATAATTTAGATATCCCATAAGTGGATTTTTATGATTATGTGGTTCCTCATTAATTTAACTATTTCTTACACTATGGTTTCCGATTTAAGTCAACAGAGGGAACGAGAAAGAATTATCTTAACCTTGATTTCAATGGAAAATTGTTGACTACGATCAATGAAATTGTGTATTGCCTGGAGAGAATGATATTGTGATTATGCTGAATTAGTCATCGTGATATATGATTAATAAGGTGAACTTTAGTTGTATTACTATGTCATAAAATAAGAGGAAGATGGACTTTTATGCATGTTCAAATGGTGAGGAACATAGTGGAAGGAAGATTAATCTTTCTAGATATCAAAAAGAAGAGAAGAATAACCTTGAGTAATACCTCATATAGAGGGGAAGATGTTATCTTCATGGGGAAAAGGGGCATAGAGTGACAGACTTTGATGGAGTTCAATGTCTTATCAGTGGAGAACATGGGAATTACCCAACTCAATGCCCTGACCTAAGAGGATACTTCTAAATCTAGGAATAAAATATTAAATTCCAACCATTGAAGATGATGGATAGAATGGATTATGTATTGGAATTCAAGAATAATGTTTTTGAGCTACTTTTATGGTATATTGAAATATATATGTTTTGGTCCATTGTGGTTTTCAATAAGAATATGTTACCGGAAACCATTAAAAGTGATTGAATTATTTTTAGAAAGCAGATGATATGCTCATAATAAAGGGATAGGGAGAAAATAATATGTGGGATATTATTAATGAGCTCATGAATGATATAAGGACAATGTGATATCCTAATTTGAGTATATAAAATGTTTGGGATTTTGGTATGTGGAAAGATATAACTTTTGACAACATTCATGTTTTCACTAATGTTATATGGTAATTCATGTTTCCTGAATACATGATTAAGGTATTCACATGTTTCTAATGTGACCAAAAAGATATATGTTATGATATATGGGGGATAAATGATTGTATTACCATGCTTTTTATTTTTCCTTTTTGGTAATTATTTTCTTCGTACTCTGAGATTGGACAAAATTATTTTGGATAAGCATGAAAATTGAAATTGATTAAGTTAGACATCAGATAGTATTGTTTAACTCTGAAAAAATTTGATTTTATTTCTGAAATGTTATAATAGTATAGTTTTATAAAAAGGAAAACATGTAGGATGGGCAACAACCTATCGCGTCGGACAAGGCTGTAGGAATTGAACCCACAACCGAAGTGTGACAGGACTTTATTGCCTACCACTATTCTATAAGAAGTCCCTGGTTAGTATAAATTTGTTTTATTTTATTAATTGGTATGATAGTTGAAGTATAATTCAATTTTTTAAAACATATAGGGTTAATCTCACCATACATGGACTTATGTATATTTAATAACATTTGCTAACTTTTTGAGAAAGTTGGAATAACCTATAATTCTATCGCAAGATCTTATGACATTTTAAAAAAGAAAAATTCAACTTCATTTCTTTAAATAATATATGAAGTGGAAATTTTTCAGGGAATGACCAATGATGATATTACACTGAAATCAAGTAAGTATTTATCCTTATTAGGGATGTGATCATGAAAACCAAAAACTTTCTCCTAGTACCCTCATATCCAATGAATCAGATGGTACCTTAGATCATCACAAATTTATGGATTTTTGGTTTTTGGATTTTTCATAGCATTGTTCTCCACCACTCTCAATCAGAACATGATGGTTATATTTCTCTTCTATATCAATATTTTCACCTATGTTCTCCTATGTGGAAACCCAGTGTTGATTTAATTTGGGTAGCTATTAAGTTTCATGCTTTTGGTTTTAGAATTAATTATTCCATTTTATGTTGTGGGTTTATATGAGAAAAACATTCAGGTTGTAAACCATTTATAAGCCTCATGAATTTTGAGAGATAAATCCATTTTAAGGGGGGTAGAATATAACATAGTGAGATTTTATGAGAAATATTATTTTTAATCTCTTTGATGTCTTGTGATGTAAGATACACCAAAATTATCTTTCACTATATGAAACCTGTTATTATCTTGTATTATACACAAGAACTATTCTTGGCTGGTGTTGCACACAAGAGTGACCTTCCTCAATAGCATGTGTTGTACGCAATACCAAGTTTCACTAAACAACAATATATTGTTATAATATTATTATGAACTAGACTCTATGAATAGCATTAATAAATTTTTTAATTTTATAACAATATTATTAATCTTAAATATTATAAAAAACATGGTATAAGAACAAAATAATTTTTTCACGTAAAATAAGTATTTTTTAAAAAATGCAGTTTTGCAGCCTTTTAATGGCGCAACCACTTTAAATCTGTTTTTTGACATGTTTATGCGTTCAATTTGAAAATATGAAATTATTAATTAAAATATGTATATAAAAATTTACTTTGGATAATTTTTTAATATTTTTCTGTTAAATTTCATATTTTGATTAATAGTAAAAATACGCAAAATTTTAATTAAAAACAACTTTTTCATCAAGATAATTTATATTGTTAAATTTTTATATTGAATGGTTTAAAAGTATAAATAGAATATATTTTTACAATTTAATATAATTTAATTCATTATCATTAATTTTACATTGAATGCAAAGGTAAAAACATATCAATGTTTTGCATTGTTTTAACATTTAAAAATCGTTTTCTCAATAGCGGGATTAATTCTAAATTAAATACTAAAACTTATGTGTTCTGATTTCGGTTAAATGGATTCCATATTTAGATTCATTAAGTACAAATTATTTTAATAGGCTACTTGTTATTTTTATACAGTATGAATAGTAAATACGGTAAATTTTATTTACTATAGTTAAAGGTAAATCAGGTAATTAAGGGTAAAAATAAGATTATAAAATCACCCTAACACCTACCAAAATACTATTGGATGAATAAAAGTCGAATCATATCACCTAAGGGTCATAATAGATTCTTTCCAGGGACTATTGACCAAGAAAAGGATGTAATTATTATTAAAACCAAAGAAAGTGACAACATGTCACTACGTTTATCATATAAGTGTAATAATTTTAATTTAGTGATAAACTACATAAAACATTAAAAAAATAATAAACATAAATATAATAAAATTACCTACATCATGTGGATTTATTTATAATTTTTAGGCATTAAATAATTATTATTATTGGTGACACAATAGTGATGTAGAAAATATTTTATTGATTGAAATATCAAATAAATGGTATTAAAAATATTAAAATAAATATTATATGAATGGATTTATCTTATCCATGAATTTTATTGATAAATAAGGCATGTTAGGAATCTATTAAATATTTTTTTTCAAATATATCTTCTATGTGAATTTTATTTAAATTAATGTAAATGAATTGTGTCAAAATTGAAACTATTGATATTTTATAAAAATATCATAATATTAAATTTTTTAAAAATTACATAAATATTTAAAAATTACAAATTAAAATTTATATGTTTTAACATGTTATAATATATCCAATTATGTACAATTAATAACACATAATTATGTATTTATAACCATTTAAAATTTATAACATTTTTACAACAAATAAAATTAAATAAGAATAAATGAAATTGATAAGTTTTATAATAAACGTAAATCCTGTTTAAATATTATTGGTTGATGATATTACAACCCTATCTTATTTAATAATCTAATATGGGTCATTTTGGAGATTTTTAGGTGGGTTGGAATCCATTATAATTTAGTATTTTAGATGATTCAAAAAGTACCCCTCTTTTATCTTATAAAAGGGAACCTCCTCCTTCTCCTCTTCACAAAATTTTGAGCATGCATGCTCTACCAAACCATATCCATTTATCTTATCCACTTCCCTAGAAGAATTATTGAGGTCCTGGTATTCTTCAGAGACCATATTTAGTGCCCTAAGGAGAGGTTTAGAAGATGCACGTCAAAGAAGAGGTATTATCCTTTACCAATTCATTCAAAATTATTTCTACTTCTACTTCCTCTTCGTTATTTGTTACTATTATAAAGTAAAAACATAATTTTCATTAATATACTGATATGTTATTATAAATATTAAACAAACTAATTTCATCTTTTATCCATCGTATTGATAACTAAATCACCAAGCAAGCGTACGTACGAAATACCGTCTCTATGTCGTGGTGTAATCTGTTATCCAGCACCACCTTACTTTGATGGGTATAATGGTGTAAATAATAAATTTTTATGGTTATTATAATGCGATACTAAATCCAAGATATTATATCATACACTCCAATACCATTCAACAATTATGGGAACAAAATCATTGCTCGTGCGAACGTACGGATTACCGTCTCCATGACGCGATGAGATTCATTCTCCTTGTTAAAAATTCATAAATGATTATAAAGTATATATAATAAATAATCATTAAATATATGACATAATAGTGATACTTTATTTATTTACATATATGTTTCATTTTTTTAATTCCTTTCAATTCAATAAGGAAACAAAACCGGCATTCATGCGTATGTACGACCTACCGTCTCCATGAACGATGTATCTATTTCCATTTATCAATCTATCAGATATATTTATATTCTGAATATATATTATATACAATTATGTTATACATTATAGAAGTAATTAAATCATGATATAAGTAGTAATATCAAGAACAAAAAATCCAAACACATACGATAAATGAAACGATTATTAACCAAAACGTTGTTTTAACATGGAATTGAAAAATGAACAGGTAATATAAAGACCTTAGTGAATCATATATGGTATCATAAATATTATTATGGTTCTGTTATAAGTTAATAATTTTTTAAAAGCCACTATACTGGAGTCACGAACACATATGAATGAAATTGTACATAAGGTAAAATATTATTTTGTCCCACTTTTATTTCTGTGACACATATGCCTTAATCACCATCTATTTTTTGTATGGTATTTATCCTTCCAATGAATGTTTTATGATTTTTATTATGAAGGATATGATATTTAAATATGCATGTAATTTTTTTTATTTTATGACACGTATGATTTCACAGATCATAAATGGTAAGGTATAATTTTTCCAATCACATTCTAATCTGAGATTGTTTATTCGTAAAAATTTATTGGGGTTATATTTATCATCCAGGTCCATGTTTTCTCAAAATGTTTTAATAAATTTTTTACTATTTATAAATGAATATTATTCTAAAATATTTCATGACTATTTTCAACAAAATACTTTTATTTTAAAATTTCATGGAATTTGGAGAAATTAAAATAATTTGGAAGTAGAAAGTATATTTTCCACAAGAATTTATTATAAGTGTTTTATCAAAACTATTTTCCATCTAAGATGACATTATTTAGTGTATTTATGATTCATGTATAATGTATCTATTATTTCAATGGTTTATGATGAAATAATATCCATTTGTTTTATATGTATTATGTTATGAAGGGATGATGTTTATGAAACCTATTTTATTCTTTGGGTAATGATGAATGATGACTTATTTTTTGTGGAACACGTAAGAATGATTTCAATATAAGATGGGTGGGACCTATATCTCCCTCCAATGCATTGGGTAATGATTTATATCCCATTATATAAACATGGCTAAAATGGTAAGTGAATCTGTTTCTGTAATACAGGTTTGGAAAGGCACGTAAACCTTGTTTAGTAAGGACTTTTCCCACTACGATAGTCTGGGAAGAAATGCCTTGGAAACTATGGAAATAATATCATGTGCTTAATGTTTTTCCACAATAACATGTTTTATTCCATTACTATTTTATCATGATTAATATTCATTTATGATCTATGACTTATGTACCGCCATGATTTATGTCATTACTCATGTTTTTCGTTCATGTTTTCTCGTTCAAATTTTTAAATATTTTTTGATGTTCTCCAGGTCTACCCATATTTTTCATAAAAGCACACCCTTTATATGTTTTATTTTCCCTATGATATAAATTAAAGTTTTAGGTAAGAAAAAAATGGGAAGAACTTTGTGGGAGATGTTGAAGATCTTTCACCATGATTATAAGATTTTGTTCTGAGTTTCCAAAAACACTAACAAATTACATTCCCTAAGTGTCTGTTTTTGTTATGTATTAAGTATTCCGAAAAAGTAATGTAATTTCCATGTAAGTAATGCTTTGGGACTCTACAATGTCATTTAAAAATAAAAACACTTTATGTATTCAAAAATAACAACTAGTATACCCAAAATGATGATTCTCCTATGATCTGTATTCTTCCCATGAACTGTGAGTATCATGTTAACTAATTTCACTACGTTTACAACATTGTGTATTAATCTATTTTTATAGCTGAAAACAATACCCTTGTTTGCATAATTTTATTTCTATAACAATTCGTAAAAACTTGATTAATGTCACCAAACACCATGCTTCTTGGCCCATAAACCCCTTTATAGACAACCTTAAATATATTATGTGAAATTATAAACAATACTAAACCATGGCCATCAGGATTTTTCTACAAACATAATCACCATAAAAGCTCTAAAACCAAATCTTGATGGATTTTTACCAAAATTCCCCAATATGTATTTTTGTACAACTCTTCATATTTTAATTTCACATTAAGGATTATTCCATCTTCTTACATATTATTTTTCTTTTGATTGTGATAGAAATATCATATTTACTCAAAAAACACTCTATGACACAATGATCCATACTCTGTGAGAGAAATATGAGTGTAATGAAAAATTCATCAATGAATCACATCATTCAAAAACCAATCATATATTATCATCAGAAACCTCATAAGTAGTAGGATATAAACTTTGATCAATCACCTTTAGTATTTCCCAATTTAAAACTCCTCGTTCTTCACTTCTCCAAAAATCAACTTCTCCCTCTATGTTGATTGAGTCATTTTATCCACTTTAATAAAAAAATCCCTCTTTTCAATAAAACCAAATTCCACTCCATTGAGGTTTGAAACACCATAATTAACAAAGATCATCACATTTAGGAAAAAACACATCATTCCTCAGGGATAGGGGTCAGACATCCACAATATTTCATGTTTTAGGATTCGACTTAAATACAAGATATAATAAATTCATTTCAAATTCATCTTTGCGCAGGGTCGTTGTTTGAATATATACATCTTATTATTCTGTAGAAACATACTCAAACATTACAATCCCATTCTCTACATTCTCCTGGATAAAATGATACTTGATTTCAATGTTCATAGTAAAGGAGTTGTGAAATATACTTTTTCAATGAGCGAAAGAACTTGAAATATTACAATGGTATCTAATCTATGACATAACTTGAAGATCCATACCTTCAAGAAGATGCTTCATCTTGATTAATCATGTACACACATGAGTAGCATCCATATATTCATATTATATCATTCTTAAAAAAAATTGATTCTTGTTTCTTACTTATCCATGATATAAAAAATCATTTATGATAGAATTCACCACCTAATGTTCATTTTATATCATCAGCTGATGTGGTCCAATAGGCATCTATGTATCCCAATCACTATTTTCGAGATGTTTCAATGTACAATAATCCAAAATCTATTATTCCTTTAATATGTTGAAGTATTATTTTAATATAAAGAATGTTTATTTACTTAGGATTTTATTGATACCGTGATTCTTCGAATCTTGAAAAAAAATTAATAAGTTTTATCGTTGTTGATTTAAATATAATAGAAATATTATTCCCATATTCTAGGACATCAATTATATTTCCTTCATCATCTCAGGATAGTATAATCCATGTATCCATTATATTCTTTATCTCCAAGAAACTATCTATCCCAAATATTCTAAAAACTCATTTGTATATTTATATTGGTAGATGAGGGTGTCATTCTTCCCTTATGTCAATGGTAAACCAAGGAAAAATATGTGTTCACCAATCAATGAAATTTCAAATTCACAATCCATGAATTCGACAAACCGAGTGAAATAAACATCATCTGATCCACAAAATATAAGGTCATAAATATATAAAAATAGTGTAATCCATTGATTAATATCAGTATTTACATATTTATTGTAATTAAATACACCTTGTTGAAAAATTATCTTCTTATGAAATTGTTATAGCCATTAACTATATACTCTTGGTGATTTCTACAACCCACATAGCTCATTATTTAGTCAAAAAACTCTACTATCATCATCATTAATTAAAAAACAATGTAACTGCTCCATGTAATCTTTATCATCTAGAACCCCGTTATAGAATGTTGAGTTAAAATCCATCTAGAAAACATTAAACTATATTTTCACTAATATGGACAAGATTAATCTAATTGTCTCTATCTTTGAAATAGGTTCAAATTTTTAATCAATATTGATCCCCTATGTCTAAGAGTACCCTTATCATAATAATTTTTCTTTGTTTCAAATCAATTGAACATACTAATTCATATTACTATGAAGGAACCATTTAGTTATGATTAAATTAAGATATGTTGTCCTCCAAACAATCTCACATGTCCGATTATACTCAATATGTAAAATATCATCTTTCAAAGCTCAAAAATAATTTTCATCTACAGCGAATTCCTCAAAACATTTTGGTTTAACCAGTAAAAAGAATGATGCTTGATATAAAGACTTCATCCCCCATTCACAAACTAGCATTTTCTGCTGACTAATTATATTTTGTCTATAAATTTCATCTCTTCTCTATGATAATTTTATAGATACTAGATTGTGCTTATCCTTTTCATTCTATGAATACTTTTCTGAATCACCTTATGGAATTTGAATATCCCTTTATCTGATTATCTTTTCATCACTAACCTCTAGAGATTATTCATGTATTTTCTAATGATTCTAGTCATTCTCTACTATAGATACATCATGGATTTCGACTAACTTTTCTAGCCTCTTATTTAATGATTTATCATATTTTATTTTTCATTGATTATCCAAGAAATATCCCTTCATCTCCTTTAGGTTCAATCATATTATTTTTCTCTTTATTAATTATGAAAAACGTACTTTTGAAAACTAGAAACTAATTCAATGTTGGATTCATTCCATACCATAACCCATTTGTATTCTACTCTTCTTTTGGAGTTAATAACAACATAGGTGATGATTATAATAATTTTATATCCACTTATTTCCAAAAACATCTCTTTATAGTCCTTCTCAATGGGATTTTTTCTAGCCTGGTTGTTGATAATTTTATTTCCTCTCTCATGTAATCCATTTTTTGTGGAGTTATTAATTTTGAAAAATTGTACCTTATCCCATGGTTATTGTATTAGTCCTCTAGTTGGATATTTTTTACTATTATTCCATTATTTGTTTGGATCATCCAAATTATTTGAACCATCATTTTTTCAACATCCCTTCAAAAAGTTGTTAGGAAATTGAACAAATCATATTTGAGGGTGATGACTGAACCCATGACATTATACTAATATCATTAATGAATGAAATATAATATCTCATACCATCAATATATATTGGTGAAATAGTTCATAAAACAATAATATTCACCAACTCAAGCAATGTTTTTCACCTTTTATATTTAGCATTATATTTCTTTTGATTGATCCTTCATTCTTGAAAATAATCACACGTATGAGTGTGACCATGTGAAAACCTATAGAAGTCTTGAAAAACATGATATTTCATTAGATCTTCCCCTTATATTCTTATCATGAAAAAATCATGTTTATGAAATAACATGTTATCTTATTCCCTATATAGATTTAAGATATATTATTATCCAATCACAAGATAAGGATTACTTTTAGAACTATTTACCAGAAAAACCATTTCATCAACTTTTTCCATGATAATACACAATTTGCTAAAAAGTATTTTAGAATTTTCTAAATCTCATTATTGATCGAAACATAGTTTGATTTTACCACGCCATTCAATAATAATGATATCAAGGCATCTCATATCTCTTTCCCAATACATGGGTTTTCCTGGGCTATCAATATTCAAAACATCAAAATTACCAAATATAATGATACCTCCTATATTATAGCTGATTGTGGTCCCCAAATCATTAGTTAATGTCATATGAGAGGCTGACCCACTATTAGTGATCCATATTCTAGTGTGAAATGATGCTTTAAAAGAAATATATCCTGATAATACATGTTCATCTCAATTATTATTGATCCATGTTTGTTACAACAAACTCGGTGAATATTGATAGTCTTGATCTTCCTCGAAGTATGTTGGAATAGATTCATCGTGAAATGGTGAAAAAAAATTTGCATCTTCAGCTGATTTTACAATACAATGAATAGTTTCTTATGACCACATTCTTTATGCTTTGGCACATTTCCGTACATTGTTGATGAGTAATATCATTATACGTTCCTGAATCTGCCACACCTCCAAAATTTACCATCAAATGATGTTATGATATATATAGTTCTGCTTGGATGACTCAATTGGTCTTATTCTCTTTCTTATCTCTTCACTATGGAACATACATTTTTCAAGTGTCCCATATTTCCATAATAATAACATCACATGTGCGGTGTATTCCTCTATAAAAATGCATCACTACTGATTCTACCATTTTTCACTAAATATTATGGTTTTTATTCATAAAAAATACATCTTAGTCCTTGGAGTGGGATCCAATGTCAAAAAATCATCCATTACTACTTTTTATTTTTAATCAAGCCATACAGCAGTTTAATCATTCTAATCAATAAATTTCATTTCCTGGAACTGACATATCTATTTCAATGGAACTCTTAATTATTTTTTTACTTTTTATGTTTTTATTGTATCTTTATCTTCTCAAATCATGATTTTATCCTAATCTTTCAGTTTATATCGCATTCACACAATATCCTCTTCAAGTTCATCTTTACGTTTGATTTGAACTTTTTCTGTATTTGTCCAAATATTGATCTCCATTTTCTATTATTCATTTTTTATTTTTTAATAAATATAATTTTTGGAGTTCTCAATTATTTAGTTTTTAATCAATTTTTTTTCAACATATATATCATAATTTTCTTCTTCCTTTTGTTCAATATGTAGTTTTACATTATTAAACAACTATTTATTTTCTATTTTTGGCTCTCCAAACATCTAAATGTTCAAGAATATATCTTAATTTTATTTGAAGAATAACTATTCCATTGAATTATAATATAAAATTTTAACTATATTATCTTGATTGAGAATTTTTAACAACTTCCACTAGAAGATCAACTTCATGATCCTTGTAGTCCTCTAATTCTTCTACAAAGGATTCTTCAAAACCTTCATTTTATTTTGAAATAAAAATATACCTTTTTAATAAATTTTTCATTAAATGGTTATTTCCTTTCACATATGCTGAAGACTTATTTTTAGTAATTTCATCATTATCTTCTTCATTATGTTGAGTAATATTAGGGAAATTGTCTACAAGATGCCCAATATTTCAACATCAAAAGCATAAATGTGGAATTTTCCCTTTGAAATTACCACTTCCAATTTGTATATTTGAAGAGGGAAATGAGATGACGTCATCCATATTTTCTTCTTCTAGGTAATCATCATTAGTGATGTTCTTCAGGGACATGAATTTCACATCATTGGGCTTCCAGTTTTTTAAAATATCATTTACATATTTTCTCATCCCGTAGGCAACAATGGTATTGTGCAATATATCCGACATCAACTCCATTGAATCAATATCATCAAATAATTAAAAAACACATTACACCATGGTTCTATTTTTCTAAATATTCTCTTAATATTTTTTATACCATTTATAATTTCCTTGAGGCCATTCATGTCTTCCAAATTAATATTCACCCAGTCAAAAATTTATCTATAGATTTATTTGGGTGCCTTCTCAGATTCACATACATTTTTCATAATACCTATAGTTTTTTATCTCTAATTTTTTAGTATACATCATAAATATTTAGATACTTTTCCAACGTACTATGTGATGACTTACATGATGTCACCTGTGTATAGCTTTCTTTGGATAGAGCTCCTCATAAGCAATGATTCCTTTTGTGTAATAATCAAATTCTCTATGTTCTTATTCTAAAAAAAATTTACAGTCCATAGTTGAAAAAATATCATGAATTTAATACATGAATAAATATATACCCAATGATAAAAAAGAATTTTTGAATTTGATTCTTATATAGTTGAGAATTATTTCTATCAAATATTGGAATCTGTTTGTGATTTACAGCTCCCATTTCATTAGCTAATAAAAAATCACTATCATAAATAATTTCTATTTTATACTAATTGATATCCCAGCTATGTTAAATACCAAGAGAGGTAGTGAATTACGGTATGATGGAATAAATCAACTTCCCCTTCAGATCATGATACATCAATAAACAAAATACTCTTCTCTCCCCATCCAATATCAATGTATGAACATAATAATCATCATACATGATACCTGACAATTTTACTTATTTCACACTCATTGGGAAATGTAAAAGGATCATACAATAGACATGTTCCAAACTACCAAATCCAATACAGTTCAGTACCAAATTACATGGATTGGGAAACATAACTTTTATCCTCAGGTTCACTACCATTCAAATATTTAGGTAAGGTTCAATACAATCCCAAGGGTCTCTCCATTTGTCTCTTTTTATGGATCACTATTAGTGGAATGGATATCTATATTACTCTCCCATTTTCAATAATCTCGATGGGATCCACACACAGTTTATGGAAAAGTATTTGGATTATTTTTCATGAATGAGTTCATACTTAGTTGTCGGTATATTCATTGTTAAAGTTATATTTTCAACCATAGACGAAATCCATAGTTACATTTATTGTTAGTCTACAGAAATTACATTTGAGAAATTTTTTACTTTCATTGTGAAAAAAATTAATCCTCTTTGAAGTACCCAAATTCTTCCATGAAATTCATTTCACTGCATGGAATGATTACTTCTTGGACCACCTATCATTCTGTGGACTACATCTTATTCATGGATCAACCCTTCGTTATAGATGCCCTTTTCTTCGATATTCTTCCTATTTTATATAGTCCCTTTTCTATTTTATGATATAGATCGATTCAAACTCCATTCATATAATTTTTCTCATAAACTACTTCCCCCTTTGTGAAAACTTCCCTTGTGAACCACATCAAAATTTTCTGAATTCTTACCAAAGCAATGGACTTTTCAAATGAAATTTTCTCTACTTAATTATCTGATTAGGGGCCTTTATATATGTAAATAGATCCAAAAAATCTTATAATCAATTTTACCCAAAACCAATATATAGTACAACCTTCCCCAGAAATTGTGTTTTGTGATTCTCATTGCTCATTAATCCTTTGAGGTGGATGATGTCATCCAAAAAGTAAACCCCTTTTAATCATCAAAAATAACTGCCTCTCAACCAAAAACAATAAGCCTCCTACAAACTACATACTTCCATAGAACTGTGAGCCTACGATGAACTAATTTCACTATACAGTCCTTGTATCTCATTATTCCTTTTCTATATCTAAAAAACACCCTCATCCATAAAATTTCTCAACCTTCACAAATCAAAAAATCTCCTTTGTGGTCTACAAACTACATGCTTTGTGGTTCATAAACTCTTTTTTGGTTTGTATAGTGCATCTTCTCTATTGAAATAATTTTTGGCAAAAAAACTCCCTGTTTTAAGGCCCAAAAATTTGGGAAACATAGGGAAACATCTCTACCTTAATCATATTCTTCATTAACACCAAATTTACTGATTCACAGTTGTTTGCATTTTAAAAAAAACACAATCATTCCAAAAAAACTAAAATGGAACCATGATGGAGTATTTTCCCAACATTAATAAGAGAAAATAGAAATTTTATTTAAAAATATTTATTAAATTTTTTGAATAATATTCCTCAATGTACATAATAAGAATCATTTCACATTTATTCATTAAAATTAATAAGTAAATTTCGTACCATGGTAAAAACTAAAACAAGAAAATCAAAAAAAATCTAAGAGTAAAAGACTTATAATCTAAAAAAACATAACATAAAATGATGTTTGTTAGTTCATTGACCTTAACCCTTCCACCACATGAGTATTTACTATTATTGGATCCATTAATACGTTATTACTAACTATATATTTTATATCATTAAAAAAATCTACACCCTTGCCAAATTAAATGATCATTCACCTCCCCCCTTCTCTTCACAGATAATAAAATATATCTTGAATAAAAAACTACCCTCATCCCTATACAATAATACTAACTACATCCAATTTTTTATAGAGTTTTGAAAATAACTCCCTTTATTGGATTATTCTTTTTCTAATGTATTTTCCCATGAAGAAAGCTAAAATTTCGTAATTACTCCTTTTCTATTTAAATTCATTTATTTATTCTTATACTTAAATAAAATAATTATATTCACTGTTATAATATAATTACACAGTTATTAATAATATATAAAAATATACATTTATTATATAAAAAATTTATCTACCCTTACCCATGTACAAAGAAAAACAAAAATGTTGTCTTGTATTCTGGTAGACATCCTTCACCATGAATGAAATTATTATTTTTTCATTACCTCCATTAATGGATTGTTAACAAGAGTTATTTAATGGATTAATTGCATATCATTAAGAATTTTAATATTATTTAATTGTAAATAATTTCTTATCTTCCTTCAATTTTATGTAAAATCACCTCATCTCCTTTGTGTACATATTGAATATTGTATCCATGAAACTGAGGTATTTAAAAATTATTTTGTATTTTATTCCATGAAAATATAATCTAAAATAATATTTATAAAATAAAAAATATATTATATTATTATTCTTCTGTAGTAAAGAAATTATTAAAAAATAATAAGTTTCCATTATATACTCACCCTTATATTATAGATTTTTCTTGTTTTGGTTAGTTTGACAACCAATATTACCAATTCAGTAAATTTTCATAATTCATACAATGGAAACATAATAATGGTGGTATTAGATAATTTTTTGTTAATAAAATTTATTTATGGTATTGGAATGGTTATATTTATATTTTCTTTTTATTAGTGTAAACCTCGGTAATTCGTTAAAAATTATATAAATAAGCTCATCAAATTATTCTTCATCACAAATCCTAAATAAAGGTTATATTAAATGATATTAGAACTCTATAAATCAATATAAATGATAAATAAGATTTAAATTAATGATATATCAGTGATGAAATTTAAATCTAGGAATAGTAATCAACAACATAATATTGAAACAAATAAAAAATTAGCAATCCAGAAAAATGATATCAACTAATGAAAATAAAAAATATCTCATATATATATATATTAAAAAAATAATTAAAAATAATGTTAAAAAATAAATTATTATGTGTTATTTTTAAAAAATGTTATTAAAATTATAACTTCTTAAAATTGATTATATATTGTGTTCAACTAAAAAAGATTAAATTTATGTGTTTTTTCATCTAAATTTTTCATCATTGAGATGATATGTACCCTCAAAAATTGATTCCATTTGGGGAGAATATATTTCAATATTCATATAAAGATAATTTTTCATTTAGTGTCTATTGTTTAAAAATTCAATTAATTTTCAACATTTCATGGGTTTGTAACATGAATTATAATAATATTTTCTTCAAATACATAGTCTCAAATTTTACGCATTGATACATGACATATATTATGTTCCATTATTAATTTTATGGTATGTTGTTATGATTCACATCCCTATATAGTATATTAAAATATTCAAGGGATTCTACAATCTAAATCTTGTTCCTTGTAACATAATTATTTAAATTCCTCTATTACCCAAACAATTAATTTTTTGTTAAATCAATATTCATTCATTGGTTTATTATTAATATTATTGAAAATTATTTTTAGAATATTTTTATATTCTATGCTTTTATTATATTATGTTTAAATTTCTTAGTAGTTCATATATATTTACATTTATATCACATAAACACATATATAATTTCATCTACATCATTAATTACATTGATCAAAAGTGTTATTTATCAAAATTTTCATTCAATAATACATGTTTTCTTTATACATAAACATTGTTTTATGTTTTATCTATAATACCTATAAGATAAATATTATCATGAATTATTATTTATTCATGGTATTTAAAATTAAATTTCAATCCCTTTCTTTCAAAGGGATTTAATGAAATAGTTTTTTATATAGTAATGGATATTGAAAACACTAAACATTATTATTAAACTTATGATTTTTTTTCTTCAAAATCATTATTAAATTTCTAGGGTCTTCCACTATAAAATTTTATAAATTATTTTTTGAATATATATTGGTAAAATATATTTTAAATTCTAGGATCATTCCATGGTGAATTTCATTCATATAAATGTATAATATTTAAAAAAAATTATAATCCTTCACATATATGTTATATGTCATAAATATCAATGCTTTCTCGTCCAAATAATATTCTATAATAAATATCAACTTCCAATTATGATTTATCGCTTTTGATCATAAAATTTCGCATTTCCTCTTTAAAATAATATTTTATTGCTATTTTAATGTGTTGGAATTCAAAAAATTTATTTTAACATATCGAAATTCATTATCTATCATTTTTCTTCTGTTTTATATTCTACTCCATGTTTCCATTATAAAAAATTTATCTAATTTTCAGGTAAGTATTATTGGGATTCATTATATACTACTATTTCAATAAAATAACATGTTACCTTGATGTTAAAAACTTTTTCATTTCACTTTTACATTCCCTTTATTGTTGAATTATTAATATATTTTTATAAAAAAATTATTTCACACCTATTTCCCCCTTTCTATTAAATGATTTTTAACTCTTTTAGAATTTTTTATTCAATTCCTCAAAAACCCTCAATTACTATTTACTTTTGGAAAATAATAATTTTGGTATCAAACAATATAATTCATGATCACGTCTAATGTGATACCATTTTGACATTTCATTTTTGAGAAGGTATTTTAATCTATCTCAGTGACCATGAATGTTATTATGTTACAATTAGGGTTTCAATCAAAATTAATATCCACCTATATTCTCTAGGAATATAATTATTATATAATTATATTTATTTATTGTTGAAATTATTTACATATTAGTGTACACCATAATTTATATGGTATTAGTTGTTGGGGTTCTAACAGAAATAGGGATTCCAATAATTGTTTTGGAAAATATTAAGACTGTGGATATTTTTCATTTTAATATGATTTTTTATTGATTACATGATATTTAATATATTAATAATTAATTCACATTATAAATTAACTATGTATAATTAGTGATGGTTCAAGCCTTCAATATCCCAATATTTAATTGGAAATTACCATGAGAAAAACTATCATAAATATTTGGTGTATCCATACCCATTTATTTATATAACATTCATGAGGTATTGAAAAGAATAATATTTCATTACAAAATGCCTTGCTGGTATGTAATGCCTTATACCAATTACATGTTAAGTGTAATGTTGTGGATTGAATCCAAAACATTAGTTATTTTTGTCAATGTGATTATTTATATTTTTATTTCATTGGTAAATTTATTTCAATATCATTTGATTAGTTATATTTAATTATTTTATTTTCATTTACTTCTATCCATATTTCTCATTCCATTTTTATTTTTTAATAGATTATGTTTTTAACATTTCCATATTGAGTTTTTGAGATCACCATTCAGTTGTTCCCATTTCCACATGTTATACAGAAAATCATTACACAATATATATCCATAAAAAATCGTGTGTGTAGAATTTATGAGAAATGAAAAAAACATATTATGAATTATGTAATTCAAGATGTAGTTCTTCTAATTATATTTTATTAATGATCCATGGGCTATATTAGATAATTATATCTATTAATTAAATAAAAATCTAAACCTAAAAATATCATTATAATGTATGTTTTAAAATATTTTGTATAAACCATGTAATTTTCAAAAATTTAATTCAAGGATGTATCATTAAGGGCTTAAATATATATTATAATAAAAAATAATAAAATCCCAAGAACTAAATACAAAATAATTTTTTAAATACATTCATTATTTATAATAATAATCACTTAAATTATTATATGTTAAATTGAAATTTATTTTTTAAAAATAGTTTATAATTATATATGATAAATATATATGTAAATTTATATTATTTAATGTCATATAATAATGGTATTTTTATTTTTATATATTCAATGAAATTAATATTCATTTAAACATTGATTATATAATGGATATAATTTATAATTAAATCATTAGAGTGTATCTATACTGTAAAATAACCTATCTTTAAAACATTTACACATTTGGCTCCAGATTCCCATGAAGATAAAATTATTTTGTTATAATGGTAGTGGTATTTATAAGGGTGTGAAAACCCTAAATTAATGAATGGATCCACCTATTTTCACTTATCAAGGAAAATTCAAGTATTATACCTATTCAACCCTTATTTGGAACATCAAATTTCTAAAAAAAACATTATGATTATATGGCCATATTTCATTTTTTTAATATGTAATCAGTCTCATCCATAAAAGTTTCCATAAATTGTTTTATAATTTTTTTATAAATAAATATATAAAAAAATAATTTATAATTACTTTTACTTTATTTTAAAATAATTATAATGATTATTTTGAAAAAAATGGTTCAACTCACTTTTCACTTTTTTTGTAAGTAAAAAACAATGATTTTTAATATTTATGACAAAGCACAATTTTATATTCATAATGATCATTATTCATTATCAACCTTAATTTTATGGATTCTTTATTTTTTAAGTAATATCTTCTTCCAAATGTTTTAATAATTTTTATATATTCAATGATTCTTAAAGGAATGGATGTTTTACTATTTTTTCTAGTGTTTAATTATAATTATTTTATAATTTTATTTTTTATCTATGTCAACATCCATTATAGATTTTTTTACATCAATGGAATTGTGATTTTATGATTCCATCTACTTTTATATTGATATTGATTATGATAAATATGTTATGTGGAAGTTTTTATGAAACCTATTTCATTCACATGTCTTAAATAACATATGATTAAAATATTAATTTTTTAATAATCATGTAGAACAAATATGTTTTGAATTCATTATTTTATTTGTGGGATAAAAAATATAATTGATTACAATGTATTATGATGTTATGGATATCTCATGAGATAATATTAAATTTAATGGGGAGTGATTCTATTATATTATGTCACTTTGTGCACAATATATATGAGAATGATATGTGAACCCAATCCACTATTGGAATTTTTCCACATCGAGAGTCCTAAAACTAATCTATGAAAATCTTAATTATTTTATATCCTTCTATATTATACATTAATATAGGTCTTATACTTATAATATGATATCATTTCCTATGATTTGTTGTAGTTTATTTTTCACTCTTATGACTCATGGATTTTGTTTTTATATAGGATAATTATAGTACTCATGATTTGGGATGTAAAATATATTTGGTATTTTTTATGTTATTAACATATTATTTTAAACTTATGATAAATTTTTTCACACTTCGGATTATTGATTTATATATCTCATGTTCCCCCTAACTAATAATCTGAGGTCACCAATTCTTATGTTTCAATTTCTCTTAGATTTTAATTATGGTTTTTAGTATGATATTCCATAGAAGGGTAGTATATGAGAGGAAATTTGGGTGATATAACAATGAAACATCATGAAATATATAGATTATGTATTTAGTCATTATATACACTAATCCTTTATGGTTATAGAGATTTATTTATTTTTAGATGTATTGAATATATCTATAATTATGTAATGTATCTATAGGTGATTCATGGGTCACTGTCAATTGTTATAAAGTAGTGAATATTTTATTCATATTAGGATTAGGAGACTTGTTGTGTCCAAAATAGCGAGAATTATATATATTATGAATGTATAATTTTTATTAAAATAATATAGATTGTGTGGTTTCTTGACAATGAAATCCCTACTTAGATATAATAATTGGTAATATGATCAATTATAAATACACATAGGGGAAATAAACATTGAATTTTGTTTTTGTATTAACATGATCTTTTCTTGGTGCATAAGAAAGTGGTATAATTACACACATAATTTGAAAGTACTAGGGATATGAATTCATCAATGTTAAATCCATTTATGAATCATTTTGTGGGATTATAATATATTTTTTAAAAAAATTAAAAGAAAAAATTAAATGGAAAACTAATATTGATACAAAAAATGTGATGGGATTAATTAATCTTTCTTGATTTTGGAAATGTATGTAATTATTTTAATATATTATATCACAAATTTATTATTTATGTTTATTACTCCTCAGAATATTTTTGGTTTCTCTCAATTGATTGTAGAAGAAGATATCATGTGAAGAATTATTTTTTTGGCCAATGTAACAACTATCCTAATGGGAAACCAAATTTAATTGAAGATTGGATGAAAGTCCATATTTTTATGCTCACTAAAATTACAAATTAAATGAACTGTAACATGGATCATGATGAACATACTACATCCAAAATGAATAAACAAATTACTATTTAGTCTTTCCTATGTAATATTACACCTTCATTTTGTGGTTCCTTTTATCTACCTATTACTGATAAACTTATCAAATATTTATAAAATATATTTATAATAATATAGTTATTTCATAAAGTTAATTTTCTTTTTCCTCGGTGAAAATTGTATTGTGAATTTTATCAGTGTTATAATTAAATCAATATTTATTGGTAGGATGAAGAAACTGAATTTAAGTAATATAAACTGTTTTAGAAGATAAATTATAATATGTACATTTTACACCTCATAAAACATTAAGTTAGTCGAAATTACTATAAAAGAATCAAAATGATGATTAATATAAAGGTATCTATGAGGAAAATTTCATGAAATTTTCAAATAATGTTTTTATATTTATCAACCAACCTAAATTTGAAAATGATTGTTTCATTGGTGTATTAAAGACATGTCTCTAAAAAGTCATTATCTATAAGAAGATATTTTCTTATTACCTATCATTGTACAAATGTAGGCTATAGACTCCCATTACTGTCATCATTTTGGGTATAAGAAAAGAATATTTTAATTTTTAGAAATTTTTAGTAATAATACTCTTAGAAGAAGTGAATTTTAATATAACAAAATACCAAAAATATGGAAAGATGTATTGGGAAAATTAATTTAATATAATATGTATTTTTTTATGTTTGTAAAATGATCTCATCTATCTGACTAATGTCAAAGAGTCAGGAATATTTTATTCAATTAAGAGAATAATGATTCAAAAAATGAACTAGACAGACTCCAACCCAATAATTTTTAGGCATATGTACACTATTCCATTCATTGTAGGAATGAATGTGTTATTAGTAAATACCATGTGAAAATGTATATATGAGAAAGAAAAAATGGATTGATAGAAAAATAAAAACTATAGATATAGGTCATAAGAACAAATTTTTTAATGGTATATATATATATATATATATTCCACCCTTTAACTATAAACATATTCATCAATTAAATAAATTCCATTATTTATTATCTAAAAAACCATCTCAGAGTATAACATAACCACCTCAACATTTATAAATTAATTTATCAATGTAAACTCTAAATGGTACGTTCATTAAATCTCATATATATAGATCCCATCTTAAAAAAATCATGGGAATGTTCTTTTTACAAATATTTTTGTTCCCACCATAGTAGATTATTATATTATTTTTCATATGTTACATATCTTATAATTGATCCAATATGATTTTCCATAGAAGGAAAATTTAATTTCATATACTAAATCCTCCTATTTTCAAATATCACTTTGAGGTGTAATATTACCTTTTAATTAAAATTAATACTATTTTATGGGAAAAACTCATGAATGATATTTATCTCAAATGTCTTGAGAGAATCTTAGTATTGATGTTATACCTATTGGACTGGAATATATTTATGTATTTCATTAATAGTTTCTTAGTATTCCCCCAGAAAACAAAATGTTGAGTTTTCAATAGTACACATCCCAGGTTATTTAATAGGTCCAATATATCATTATTGGATTACAAAAATTGGGTTAAACAATAAAATTAATAGACCATATGATCATATAAAAAATGGATTAAAATACCATAGAGCATCACTATGGATGTGATTAATATATATATTAGGTTCTTAAGGGTACAATTATAATAAATTCACACACACCACACATATATGCCAAAAAGGAATGACATACCCACAAGAAAGATCCCACTCATCAAGTCATATTTACTCAGTACATGGACCAAAGGCCTTCTATGAATGAAGACCATTACATGGACTAGAGGCCCATTATTTTCCCTAGAGGCCCAGTGTAACATCATCATTTTGTCATGTCCTACCTACCTCACCCTTTTTTTATGTCATGCTTGTGTCACCACCTATCTATGTCTTGCATATGTCACCACATGTCTGTATCATTCCTACATGATTTCATGCCCTCAAAAAAATTTCCCACTTTTATTTGAACACGAGTCTGATACAGCATTATAGGGAGCCTTTACCACTCAGAAAATCACCCAACTGCATGGGTGTGCTTATTATTTTTCATAAGAATAATGAATGATAACTTCATCTTTTCATTTACTAAAAAGACCATAAAAATATCACTATCCATATCAAGTATCATATAACTATTATTTAAGATTTAATTGTTCAATTACACGTTGGTAAATAAATTATAATGATTTATCATAGATATTTATATCATAATTTATGTTATATATATGAGGATATAACCATGGATGACTTATATATGATGTATAGACCCCAGAAATTTAGAGTGATTTCATTTTGACATAAAAATTATCCTACTATATTCCATGATAAAATGAAGAGAGTATTTTGACAAAACCTATATTAATTTTATATATTCTTTATAGATAATAATCTCTCATCTTCCAGATCCATGGAAAAGAATAAATTCCATTTGGGGATTTTATTGAAGAATCTTATGAATGAGAAATTGTATTCTAAATTTATAAACATTGATCTCTAGAAACAAAAAATTAATATTCTTAATGAATTCGAGGAGGAGGCAACTAAAATGGTGGGGAGGACCTCAATATAAACCCTTAATGATGAGAAATATGCCTCGTATGGAGAAAAAGATATTATTCTTTTCAATGGATTCAATATAAGGAAGATTAGGAGGGAGGTGTACATTCAGTCTTGGGACCAGCTAGGCTTGGAGATTGATAATATAATGATTGTGTCACTAAGTAAGGTAACATATATCTCATGTAATTTGTTTAGGGAGAATATATCAAGTAATATTAGTTTTCTTTTCAATTCTCCTGTCTTACTTGGGGGGTTTTTGTTACTTGGATTGAGAGTCTTTCTAGATAGGATGGATTTCACTTTTGGACCATAATTTTTCATTTTTTGAGATGATGTTTGTGATACCAGTATTATACTTGGTCCTACGTCAGATGGGGTTCATAGCATGTGGTTGTTACATTTCCATGCCAATTGGATAGATGATTGAAATGGTATGGATATTCTATTGGTTCGGTGCCTATGCATCTTTGCACGAAACTACTTCCAAGTGTTCATGCACTGGTGAGGGATTGTTGACACGATGTAATTGCTGGGGTGAGGCAGAGCATGTATATTATTGGGGCTTTTTATGTTATGATTATTAGTTTTTAATGCTGGATGTGGTGGTTTCTCATTTTTTTCCTAAAAAGTGATTTTATAATAAAAATGAATTTTTAGTTAGTGGTTAAATTTTAGTTCATATAGATAGATCCTTCAAACATTTATCCTATTGATATTTGTCTAAGACAAACCACGGTTACCATGATACAAAGTTTTCATGAATTATCAAAATATACCAATTAATTTTGAGGAACTCTTCATGGTAGTAAAATTAATTTTCTATGTTTATGTGGATGGAAGAAATGGGAATTTAAAGTAATGAATGTTGAATAAAAATTAAGGGACTAATGTGAAGGTCGGTCAATGAACCTATATTCATAGTACCATATAGTGGGCATGAGATTGTGTTATAAAGTGATAAAAAATAAAATGAATAATAAAGTGTTCTCGTGATAAATTAAAAGGTAGTAGTTCACATCCACTGACATTTGATGTCTCATGAGAAAAATTAACTAACTCGTGATTTATAGCTTGTAACATTGAATTTTTAAATGAAAATATAATGGTATTTTTTCAATATGGAATGCATTGATATATATATATATATATTGATCATCAAAATATTATAAATATATTATGAATAAAAAATTCAAATATATACCCCATGGAGCCGTTGAAATACATAAATGGTCTTTAATTCTCAATTCACAGTCACATAGGTATGATAAACAAGGTGGATAATTCTCTATTTTGGAAGGATCATAAAATCCTATATCTGATAATGATTTATATAGATGCAATCCATATTAGTTTTTAGAGGATAGACCATGAAAATATAAGGAAAAGGGATAAATCCTATCATATTAAAATAATGTTCAGCCATCCATTAATGTGAGTATTACCGAGGCATAGATGGAGGATGTGGAATTATGGAGTTATGTTAGAATTATTCGAGTGATCAACATTATTTTTTATGGAATTAAAATTTTCAAAACCAATAATATTACTTTAAATTCTATATTTTAATAATTATAATTTGTATAAAATCACATAGTTCATCATTTTAAATACATATTGTAATAAAAAAACATATAAGGATCTTGAGGATATTTAAAATTTGGGAAACATGGAAATAGACATAAAGAGTATATATTTCCATACCTGGAATGTCAGCTATTTAATGATGACTATAAAATTTTAAAGGGGACAATGAAACCAATCTCGATACCTATATTAAAATTTAAAAATTCACCTTGGATTTCATCATAGGTGTCCTTAAAACATATAAATGTCATCACACTATTTGATCTGTAATTGATCCCCATATAAAGTCAGAATATTTAATTTCCATTTGAGTTTATTTCCCGCATATCCAACTTTCTAGAATATACATTAATGATGTGGTAAGGAATCAAAGAGTTAATAAATCAATATTATGTAAAAGATATCTGATTATTACCTAGAGTTTCTCGAGAATTGGTTATCAATCACTAACTACCAAGATAAACATTAGCATAACATGTCATACTTATATAAATTTATAGTTATATATGCCCTATAAAACCCTATAAAACATACCGATAACTTTCTCTGTGGACTTTAAAACTAGTAGGGATCAAAACCATACACTTCTCAAAATTTAATTCAATAATATATTATAACACAGTCTTCATATGGATCTATATAAATACCAATATAATAAAATAGGATATGATATTTATATGGAAGGGTATGTTTATCCTTGAATATATTTTCTCATAGGATATTATTTATTATATCGGGATAGTATCATATTATTTTAAACATGTATCAATGAACACAATGTTTAAATATTTGTTTAATGTATTTCATTAAAGTTATTAAAATTCCTAATCATTCATATTTACTAATATCAAAGGTGGTATAATTTGATAATGATCTTTTTTATGAGGTGAATATAGTATAGATTCGGGATTGATGAGATAAGGTGATGTACAATAAGACCACCCACCTAGTAAATGGTTCTCATAGAATCAAAAAAAATTTGAAATGTACATGGGATCCCAGTGATATAATTAAGAAAATGTATACATATTTTTTTCATTAGTCTATCATAAATTCTATGTTTTAATTATTTTAAAATATGTCTAATATAACACTGTGATATTTTATGATATATTAATCTTTAATATACATCAAATTATTTGAAAGCATCTGATAAAAATATAATTTAACATAACTGAATATATAATTATAATAATGAAGAATCATATATATTACATGAAAATTTAACAAAACAATTTTATTAAAATAAATTATTTTTTTATAAGAAGTTGAAAATTAATTATTATTGAATGTATAGAAATTTATTATTTACAAACATTATATTATTACATATTTTTTAGTTAAAAAATAATTTATATTATTTAGAATATTTTAATTGACTGAAATAATTTTTTATTTGTGAATAAAAATGAATAACCATTCATAAATCAATTATCAAAACATAAGATATAAAGAAAATATCATTTCAGTATTAAAAATTGTACTTTTTATTTTACTATGTGTAATTTATTTTATCATTATAAATTATCTCATTATCTAGTGATGAATTCTTATCATTAAATGTAAAAATAATATACATAACCTAAAAATTTTTATATATCAATTTTTTATATGAAATGGAATGAGATGAAAATCAATTTTTCTCTCCAAAAAAACTATTTTTCTATAAAATATTAGTTGTTTTGTGCGTGAATATTATAATCAACTTATTCAATATCACATAAATGAATATTCAAAATAATATTTCATATTTTTAATCAAAATTATAAATATTCGATAATGAGTTCATCATAATTTTCATCCATAATAAATTATAATCAAGGAAACATTCTTATGAAAATAGTAATGATTAAAAGGGTTAAATAAGGTATTAATATATGATATAATTAATTAATAATCACAAAATTTGATATAAATATAAATAGTTTGTTGAATCTGATCCTTAAAATATATTATTATAAAAACAACTACAATTATTTTCCAGTTTCTCATTGAAAATTATTTTAATTATTTTAAATATATGGGTTTTTATAAGGGTTAAACTCCATTCACTTTAATTTGGAACAACATATTATAACATTTATACAAAACATAATAACCATAAATCTACCAATATCAATCACAATACCACAGAAACACCGTTATCAATAACCTTATGTTTCTATAGTTCTAATAATACCCATCTATATTGACTTATGTTTTTTTCAATGGTGATTATTCTTGGAAGTGGAATAAGTTATTAGTGTTATTTTTTGAGTTTAATTCATCCTAAACCTCATCCAAATCATTTATAATATTATTAATATAATTTAAATTATATCACTTTTATACTAAAATTAATTTATTTCAGTGGTACAATAATTTTCATTCTTTGTTCCATCTAATGTATAATGATATAATCACTTTTCCAAATGTCTAGACTATGACCACTACAAAGCTAGGTAATTCAATTTTAATCACCACTAATCATTTATAAATATATGTATATATTTAAATTTTTTATATGAATTTTTTCATATATTTATTATACTTTTAAATAAATTATTATATATGTCCCATTTGTTATATTAAATAAAATAATAATTCATCACCAATGCATACATGCATAATACTACCTCAACTAGTTGATGTAATTTATTTTTTTCTAACTACATTATGAATAATATTATAAACGTATAAAAAGATAATGGATATATGTTGATTACATGAATAATATTTTCTATCCATGACCTAGTTAAATGTTACAGAACCATCAAAACAAAATCATCATGGAAAATTAAACAGTTATAACATAAATATTTATTTTAATGAGGAACATTTCATAAATGTCTCATTTAAAATCATATTATCATTAAATATATTAAAATAAGTATGAAAATGTTACATTAATAGTTTTATAATATGTATAGATTTTTTATAATGGATTATATAGTGTGTTTGAAGCATTTCTTGAAATAACAACGTTCTTCCAATTGTGTCAAAAATATAATACACATGAATAATTTTTAATAATTTATCATGAAATTTATATGAATTTAAAATTTCTTTTAATGTTCTTTATATTAACATTTTTATTATAATAATTCATAATTTTTTAAGTGTTAATGTTATGAACTCCCATTTTATCAAGATTATTTATGTTTCAATATTATTTGTTGGGAATATATGTTATATCAATTCTAAAACATTTATATTTTAATATATGTAGTGTATTTAATGTATTTTCATGTATTCTATCTATATTCCCCTCATTGGTTCTAAAAAATGTTGAAATAATATTAATAATAAGTACATCCATTTTTTAACGTTATTTGTGGGAATTTTTTAATTCCCTATCCAGAACCTTTAATTTTTTTGGTATTTATTATTAAAAGTTAAAATTTTATTATTGTTAATTCCTAATTAAATTTTCTTTATTTATTAATTATTACATAGAATCTCTAGAAACATTATTTTTATGACTCACATATTATATTTTACAAAAATCAAGAATTGTATTATCAGTAATAGATCAAACTCAATTTCCCACCACTATAACAGTTATTCATTATCAAAATTACATTAAATTTTACTCATGTTTATGAAATAAAACTCAAAAAAATTTGGTTTTTTCTAAATTTATGAAATGAAAAATTTGTTTTCTCTTATATTCCAAATCATAATATAAATTCTTTTTTGATGAATATTGAATAAATGGAACCAACCATTAAGGATTTTATTCTCTACTGGGGTTTTGATTTTATAATACCATGTAATCTCTATGTATTGATGGGTAATTATGGTTATGTTATAAGAAAATTATTATCAAACTTTTGTATTTCATATTGGTTAATTTATCAATGATGAATTTTGGAATTTTTTACAATCATGTGACACACATATATATGGTTTTTATAATGTAAGGGATTATCCCAAAAATATATATATCTCATACAAAATGGGTAAATTTTTTATCTCATGTGAAAATATTAATGGGAATATGGATAAAAAATTCATTATTGGACTCTATCTACTATGTTTATGTGAATGAAATGGGAATCCAGTTAACTATGGGAGTCTTTATACTATGATTTTCTTTAGAATGAGCCATTAGTGAGAGAATAATTTTATCTATTTATGTAAATTCCTAAAATAAACATCTTATGATTATGATATTCTCCCTTGGATAATGATATTTTATTCTTTATTTACAAATCTTATGAATCATTATTGTCTTTAAGATAAAGATATATGGAATTACTCATGATTTATTCTCTATGAATTATTGGGTATGTTTTTTATGTCCTGATCAAACTATTATAAACTTATCATTATCTTATTATAAATTATGATCATTAGTTGAAAACTATAATGTCTCCCTTTACCAATAATATATGGCCTTAATTATTTTGTACCATGTCTAAATGTTACGATCAATTTTTTATGTATGATATGTTTATGACGGGTACTATGTTGGAATAACATTATTAGAGATGTTGAGGAGCATTAATGAAATATGTTGACAATATTATTAGTTGTTAATGAAATGAAAAACTTATTTTTCTAGAGACTAAAGTACTGCGAGATGTAATGAATATTCATCTAAAATTATTTATTATTTACGTTTTTCTTTCTTGAATCTCTGTACCGTTCTTTGAATTATGATAACCTAAGAGAGAACATTATATACTAAATTAGTAGGAAAATAATGGATGTTGAGAGTTAGTATTCTGACATTCTAATGAGATACATTTCACTAATATTAAGAATATATAGATTTATAAAATACATGTTTCATGTATAATCATTCATATTGTTCTAATAATGTAAATATTTAGTTTACCAATACTAACAATTCATATTGCATAATATGGAGTCTGTGTTTTGAAATTATAAATCAATTTACTATCTTAAAAGGATATTAATGTGAACCCATTAGCATCATTACTCATATTTTTTCCTATACAAAACAATTCAATAATGTATTTTGAACTCCTAACTAAAAAAATTTACATTTTTATTAAACCTCCCTATCATGGGAGATTTAGTTTGATGGTTCCTCTAAGTTTTAAATAGATAGAATGGTGGAAAAACAAAATCTCAAAAAAATTTATTATAAGGATAATCATCTTATATATTGGAAAATTATGTATACATTATTTCATTAAATTTTTTTAAGGGTGAATAAACAACATAGTTGAATAAAATTCACAAATGTTAGTATTCTATCTGGACTTGTAATTTTCAGTGTTGCAATGGAATTTCAATAATTATTCTTATATTTTGATCACGGAAAAACTAATGATTAATATGAATGAGGTATTTTATGGATACTAAATTCCATTATAGTTTTCACATAATTTTTGAATATAAGTGTTAAACATACGTAAGATTGATTGATCAAGGATTAAGAAACACATAAATGTTCCTGATGCACCTCTGTGTTTTCAAATATTTTCTATCATTGAGTTTCCCTAGTTTCACCCTTCAAAGGAATCATTTACAAACCCATTGACCAAAGGTGATCCATATTCATCACTTATTTTCAACTATAAAAATATGGGTCTCACGAGGTGGTTTTTTTCTCTTATCCCACCTAAAGGACAACATGAATGATTCCTCTCTGTCAAATATTCCCTCATAAATTCCTTATTATTAAATGCCTATTTTCTTTTCCAACATCCTAGATATTATATAGGATCATATCTATTCAAATATGGTGAGGGTTATCAGTCACTATCTTTTCCCATTTAGTCTTTCACATCAACTTTAGATATCCATAAATGGTCATTCATGGCTATGTTTGGCACTATGAAACCCACACATCCTGTTTTTTGGGGAGTTTGATGTCTCTTGGGGTTGGGTAACCCTTCAAGGGATTACATGATAAATAGAAATGGTTTATATGAGATCTTATATTCTATGAATTATTCATGAATTCATGTTTTATGATACATATTACTAATGGAATGAGAATATTTAACTTATTTAGGTGGTCCTTCAGGTTCCATGCTTGTTGTGATCTCTAGCATAATGTGTTTACCTTTGTTTTTTAGGGTTTCCTCATCCATTTTGTAATGATTAATTCTTGAAATATATTTTATATTTAATTATTTAGTTTCTATGTGACGATGAAAAATATTTATGTATATTTATTCCTCTCATGTTGATTCTACGTTGAAATGGATATTTCTTAGACTCTCCCTAATCACATCATTCATCCGGTCAGTTCTACCATCTCATTGATTAAATAAATTATTTTCTCATCTCTATCTATTTTTTATCAATCTTACAATTAACAAGGGAATTAGGAATCATATTTCATGATGAATTTCATTTCTATTTAGAATTTTATTATGGGATCTATCCTTAAACCTCCTCCAAATATTCTAAGGGGTTCGAACTAGGTTAGAAATATTCCTCCTTCCATACAACCATACAGTGAAATACATGTTAATAATGATCTTCCCCTTCTTGTTTCCAATTATTCAGAACCGTCTACCATCCAATATCCTTCTTCTATATCCCATTCTCCATATATTTTATTTTTCCTTAACTTGGATCATTTTAGACCTTTCTATCCCATATTCTATAATACCTTTGTTATGATTTTTCATGCCCCCTCTAGTTATAAGGGAATGTTTATCCCAACTTCCATGATCACTCCACCACTGAGAGAACCCATCCCTTTAGGAAACTTAATTCATCCCATAACTAATGATTTATCCATATATACCAATCCGATATTATTTGTTCAGGAATCGGTTTCCCTGGGAATTATACCAATCATTCATTTTCCTTATCCTAGAGGTATTTTTCCTCACACGAATCACAATATTGACCCAGATACATAATTTATGAAACCCAAAAAACCTCTGATGATAGTTGAAATATACATACATCCTCCTATAAAATGCTATGATTTATAATGTGAACCACATGAAAACAATGATACCCAGTGAAAATGGATTTTATTTCCAATTTTATCTTCAATAATATGTATTCATTACTTACGATATTAAACCAAAGTAGAAAGTGTCTATATTTTTCATTACAAGAAGAATGAGATTCCATTATTTCATTTAATTAAATCTTCTTAATAATTTTTTTTGATCTTATAGAATTAAAATATTATGGTATAGAATGTCAGAGCATCAAATCAATTCATTACCAGCTAGATTAACATTTGTAGAAAACACTATTTTGATACTTTTTTTATACCAAATGTGAACTATATTATTTGGAGGGTTGTTTGAACAAAGCTTTATCTTCTACCCTAGGATATTAAATGTGGATTTATGGCAGTAATTTCAATTCCATTATATATCCATTTGAATTGATCGGTGGGGGATCCTCATATAAAATTTCTAGAAACTGTTTTTTTTTTACTTCTCATATCTCAACAGTCACATTCCATTGGTAGTCATAGGAGTTAATAATATGTGTTTTAATACTAAAAATTGAACCATTAATATTTTTTACCTATTTTTTATGCTTCTCTAGTCTATAGGCTATTACCACCAACCTGAATACCAATTTCACTTACCAAAATTCATCCCACTCAGATTATTCTCCAATTTTCATTAACATATCACCTATAAGTGATGGGACCAAATATATAATAATATACTATATATGTATTTTCCACCTAAACATACATCATATGGTGATGTTTTATTCTATCCTAATGTAATAGAGTTAGCGGGTTAGTAGTCATAGAAAACTGTTAAGGTTAAATATTGTCCTACAATGATGGAATATAAATTTATACAATATACTTCTTAACCATGAAGAAACTAAAATTTATATTGGGATAAAGGAATCCATGTAAGAAGGAGGTTGGAAAGATGATGTTTTTAGAGTCATTATAAATTAAAATAGTACTTACGAATATATTCTTCTTCAACAAGAATGAACAGTATCAGAGAAGTATATTGATTTGTGGTTTTGAGAAAGAGATATAAATATTGGGCTTTCTAAATACTTTATTATGGAATGAATGTGAGTCATTAGTTACAAAATTCACATAGAATATGGGTATTTCTAAAAATATATTTATGTTTTTTATGTTATCACTAGTTTTCATAAAAAAAATCACTCCATTCTAGTCTTTGTATATTTATACAAGATGGGTTCCTAAGGGGATACACAAAATATGATTTTATTCCATGAGTGGTTAGGAAAAAAGAATTTATTCAAGATGGGAATTAATTTTGGGTGGCGATGGTAGAACTCAATATTGAGATCTCCCTAAACCATGATGTCTTCCCATTATCATTCTATGAGGCTAGTTGAGAGATTGTCAAGAAGAGCTTATGGAGGATTTGAAAAATTTATTTCAAGGAGTTTTCCTACCTTGGGTGTCTATAGATAACAAATAATTTCTCATAAGAAATGTTAGGTATCCATACTTTCTCCAGAATAACTGCCATATTAATATGGTCATTTTCTCTTATAAGGATATAAGTAGTGTTTTCAATAAGATATTATCTTATTTCATAAAAGGTTGGATATCCACGTAGAATCATGATTTCATGATGGGAATATCCTTTAATGTCACTATTAGACTTTATCAATATATGATTGATGACATAAATATTAAATAATATGGATAATATTTAGTAATTAATGTGGACATGGATAAATCCAATAATAGGATTGAACAGGGCTTCATTGTGAATGTTTGAACTATATGGGGTTCTTTTCCTAGGAAATGTTTTTTCAGAATTTTTAGTTCACTATGGTTATAAATCATATTTATTGGCAGGTTATGTGGGTTATTAAAATTATTTTTGTGTATTAGGAGGGGGTTTTATTTATCTTTATGTTTTTTTATCATGGCCCATGATTCTATTAGGAGGATTACTAAATATGAAATGTTCGCTGGTAGCATACAACTATTTTCGTGAAAACAATACATTAATGGTTTATCTCCGATAATATTTGAAGAATGGATTTTCACCTTTCTAAAAATTAACTATAATTCTATCTATGTCCTCAAAAAATTATGATTATTAACTTATGTGGATCGGAAAAAAAGATATTCATTAAAAATGAAGGATTTATATATCATACTAGTGTTTTGAGAGGACTGGTCAAATCATAAAATCCAATATTGGGATCCAAATAATGATCATTCCCCAAAACTATTTAATAAATACAATAATGCATGGTATTCCTAATATAAATCATCTATATAAGGTGTTCATAAGGATTTCGTCTGATATTAATTATTAGAAAAATAATTTCTTATCATTTAGTGGAATAATAACTCTTCTTAATAGTTTTATATCATCTATATCATGTATCATAATTTCATTTATTAAAATTACAATGGCGGTCATCAAAAACATTTAGAATTTTATGAACAACATTATCTAGGTTATTCATTTGGTTTAAAGGTTCTATTGGTCATCTTGGGTGAGGATGTAATATCTTACCAATGAAATAATAGATGTTGTGATGGGAATTCAAAAAATGGTGATTTTTTTGTAGGCATTGTTCGAAAGGGAGGTTAAGGAAGGTCCTAATATATGGGTGAATTTCATCATAGTGAGGTACTGTAATAGCCTCATATAATCAAAATGGAAGGTATCAAATTTTTGGAAGTTTCTCCAAATACATATATGTCATCTATAGTTCCATTCATATGGGATTGTTATCAAGGGTGATATGATCTTTGGGAATGATTACTAGGATATTTATACACTTGGAATTAATCTCTTACTATCCTAGGTTATTTAATTCAATCAATAGGGTGAATATCAATCCTTCACCTATTTAATTTTAGAATAATTAAAAATTTATACCCTCAATGTTATTAATCTCTTAAAATACTAATACAAGTGTTTGTTTAGGGAATTATAATTAAGAGGATATTTTCATAAGGGCAATATATCTATTCTAAATGATTCTCAATCTCATGATAGATGGGTTCAAATTCATTCATGTTTGTAAATACCTCATTTGATTAACATTTTCATTTGGAATTTACAGAATCATGATCATCCCACTACTGAAGTGGTGAAATGAATGGGGTCAATATCCTATTGAAATCTCCAAAAATTCATAATCCTAAGAATGAGTTGATTACTCACCCTTTTTCAAAGGTGAATGTGCTATGTCCTTGAGAGTATAGGTTTAATAGGTCACCATTATTTCTTCCCCGAACTTCAAAAAATAAATTTCTCCCTAGAGATGGTTCCATGGAGTGCAAAAGAATAGCATTTGGAATTAGTGGATGTCCATCCTTCTAGATTGAGGATATTGGGGTGCTTTTGTTGAAATTAATATGATCATATTAAAGTTCTCTCATACTGGTGCACATCTCTTACTTCTAGAATGTGGGGATTATTGGATGATATGGAAAAACATCATAAAAACATGATGATTATCCATAATTAATATCACTACAATAATGTAGTAATTCAATCATTTTTTATCCAATGTGTGGTTCCTCAATGCTGGTGGATATGTTGTCTTACTAACACCAATGGGATTAAATTCAGTAATGAATGATCATTTTGTAGTGACCCCGACCCTATAATCCCATAGCTGGAGCCTCCTGCCATTATATTATCATTGATACAAGGAAATCACATCACAAAGTACCTAATAGTTTAGTATTCTTTGTAAACTGGATAAATAAATGAGTCTCATATTAATATTGTATTCAAAAATAAAATTATATATTTTCATCTGTGGATAACATTATTACCTCTAGTATATTATTGTTTATCTTTCTAAGTACACTTCATTGAATCATACAAAATGAAAAAAAATAAGGGTGACCTCAAATGATCCTTAAGGTTTATGTACATCGACAGTAATAATGATTCAATGAGAATAATCTATATGTTAAGGTAATGAAATAAACACACATAAAATTTAAAAAAATTCTTATAGATTAAAAAATATATAAAGTTAAATAACTGAGAAGTCATTCCATTTAATAAATTTTTTTTATGGAAGATCATAAAAAATATGGAATGGTATATAACTAAAAAACATTCCATTTAATCATTTAATGGAGAACTAAATTCATCCATATATTTTATGTTTTGAAAATATCAGGGATAATAATAATAAAAACTGAAATCTCAATGATGGAAATGATTAATTATTGGATATAAATACATGTCCACAAGAAAACATACACTGTCAATACCTTTCATAAGTTTGTTTAAAACTACATGTAGAATCCAATTTAATTTTTAAAAATATTTGTTCTATGAGAACCTAAGGATGAATATTTGGTATCTATAATTTTATAGTCCTCACCAAGAACTTCCACATGAAATAATACCTCATATATAAAATAAATACATTATTTAATGAACTATATACTTTATCTAATAACTATTTTGATTAAATAATACGGATTTTTTTACATTTCATGAGATAATTAAATTACTGTCAATGTAAAAATGTATGTAAAAATGGTATATAATTTAGGAAATAATCATATGAATGATAATTAATATTGATATTTAGGAGCAATTTAAGGTTTAATGGTTAATGGATAGTGAATAACTCAAGGAGAAGTTAATGACTACAAAAATGATACAAGGATATTAATGATAACACTATCCTTGGTAAAAATGATCATAATACTATTATATAAAGAACATGGATGGTATCAATATGACATATAACCATTGGTGTGTGAATGAGGTTTTTTGTTTTATGAATATAAATAAAATAAAATACATTTAATAACATTTTTGATTAAAACATTCACTTAATTTTTTTTAAATTCCTTTTCAATGAACATCACTTCTAAAGAAATTTCATTTAAAACATCTCTGAAAATTTTCAATGGGTGGTTTGACCAAATTATAGTAGGTAATTCGGTAAAAGATAAAATTACATTATATTCATATTAAACAATGCGTAAGAAATTGAATTTTTCATAAAGATAGATGAATATTCCATAGAAAAATATTTGAAAAATAAAATTCATACAAATTTATTTTAATAAATTATTTTTAAATTTTGAAAGATAAAAATTTAAATACATTTAGAAAAAATGTTTTTGTATGAATACGAAATTTATGTTGAATATTGAAATGAAATCAAATTTTATTAAAAAAAAGTGGTTATCAAGATTAACTCTTGAGGGGGTAAATTAAGTTAATAATAAAAACTTCTGTAAATAAAATATCTAGTTAATCAAAATAATAGATCAATATAATATCAATCCTTTTAAAATATTTCTTGAAGAATGACTATCACATAGTTAAAATATAGTTTTGAAAAACCTAAACATTTGAGATCAATTTTCATATATAGATGAATATATAAACACTAATTAGGATTAATTTTCAATGAAATTATTGTGTTTATTAATGAAATGATTTCTTGAATTATATAGAAAGACAAAACAAATAACATAGTTACACAACAGAATAACCAAGAGGTTCAGTCTCAATGTGAGACCAAATACCCTATAAATGTTGATCATTTACTTCCCAGAAGATTATAAATATAATATAAAAAAATCCATAACCTAGAATAGTTATATAGTCAATATCACACATGATATCCAAGCTAAAATCATCTTCCATAGTCAGATGAGGGATGAATTAAATGCACATGTAAAACAGGGTCCACTTCCACAAATATCGTGGGAAATAGAATTGAAGAAGGATTGAATAACAAGTATTATCCTAGAATAGGAATGACATACTATGTGTGGGATAAATGGAAAAAACTCAATAATAAAAATAATATAAATATAACCAAAATGAATATAAAAAGATTAGTCTAATTTGTTCTTTATGTTTATAATCTTTAGATCAGCATTGTTGAGGAGTTTATGTTTTGTTTAGTAAAATTTGATGTAGAACAGAGGATCATATAAATTTTTTGGTATAATTTAGTTTATCTATGATTATTTTATCAATAAATATAGGTAATGAGTTCGTTGTTTCTATATCACTGGTCATCATATAATGTAAATTAGTATGTTCTAGAGAATTCAAAAATTCGATTTCAAAATTTTTATTATCGATAGTAATCATTGTGTCTTTATATCATCAATATTTTGAGAGATATAGATCCTTCATTGATATAAAATAGCACTTTTTTAAGGATATCCACATTCCACAGACTAGACTTTACTAATCATTAATGACTTTTTCAAAACATCTATGAATAGTTTTTTATGTCAAACCATTCCCACTGAAGAGCTTAGAAAGAAATAGTAACAGTATATCTTACTGTGAATCATCATATTGTAGGGTTTATGTTGATAGTAACTCCTTTGGAAGTATTGATTACTTCCTTATGATATTTTCTCATCTGGGAGTTAATGGTGACTTGAGTCTAGTGGTAGCTTATCTTGGCAGTAACAGTGAATTGAGTCTGGAAGTATCTCATCCTGGCGGAAACTTTGACTTTAGATTGGTTATATCTTGTCCCGGTGCTAATGGTGACATGAGTCTGGTGGTAGAGGCGACTCATATCCAATGGTGTCATTCCATAACTCTTACAAATAATTTAATTTATGTAAATTTTTCATATAAAATGATATCATACAACATGCGAAAAATTAGTAATAAATGAATCGTGGTTTGTGATCATTAGAATAAGAGATGTCAAACATACTCCCTTCAAGGAGGATCCATCATTCTCCCTATTTATGATGATAACAAAATTGTGAATTATATAAAACATTTAATAGATAAAAAATTAATAATTATAAGATATAGTTATACTTATATAAAAATTAAAAATTCCTAATTATCTCCCCATTGTGAATATCAAAAGTTAAAATAAATTCAAAAAGAAAATAATGGATTTGAATTAACTAAGTACCAATAATACATTAAATAAAATAAGATAAATAATTTTTGATGAAATTAAAAGATCTATGTAAGAGAGATAATATCAAAATATATTCACTCAATAGAGGTTGGTAGATGATCAGATATCTCCTTTCCTTTGTCTTTTTTACTGTCTCTATCATCATCTTGAAAAAAGATTGTTTAATTATAAGTTGGGGAAAACATTGTAATTGATGGAAGAGAGATATCCAAATGTAATGGTTTACTTAAAAGAGTTTTTTTGATATTCCTAATAGCATATACTGAATAGAGACATTGAGGTTGAAATAGTGGAGGCATAAGACTGGTTGACTTTGTGATTAGATGGTCATGTACAAGAATGTTCTTGTGGTTGTAGTTGAAAACATTTAAGAATCATGAATTACCTCTTGAAAAATAATAGTGGTATTATGGATATGAATATAATGTTTCAGATGATTTATGACATCCATAATTATGAAACATCCAGGTTACATTATTTTATATAAATCATCCTTTTATCCATAAACCTCTAAAGTGTTGGTGTAAGAACTATTAACTGAATCACTTGTTGTTTAAAAGATCTTTCCACAGGTGGGTTATTCATGTTCTCACAAAAAAATGTGAAATTATCCTACATATCATTAAAATTTTATATCCTTGATAAATAATATTGGATTTCCATTTTTATCACTTCCTTAACTTGTTTAAGATAACTCTAATATCTCTTAATAATTGAAGAATATGTTCTGTATAAAGATGTATTTGCATTATTTGGTCTTCATGAGTTGTGAAATAACCAATGGAATATATTATTTCTTCACAGAACAACTCATGAAAAATATCTATATCAAACGGTACTAGAGTAGGAGAAGGTGCCAATGTTGTAGAGGTAATAGAAGCCAAAATACCTAACTTCTATGAAGTCAAACTCATAAAATCAAAAAAGATGGGTTTTAGAACCTCAAATGTAAATTTAAAACAAGACACCTTATATTTAAATCTTCTATTTTCAACCACCATTTATTGAATATGAAAATAGACTCCAGGATTAATATGATATATGACGAGCTAAACTAAATATCTAACACTGTTTTCATTATGACTAGGAAAATGACATGGTTGAGAGTTATAAATTTTTGAAAATTCTATTACCAAATTACTTCTCAAGGTTTCCATATCTACATGAATATACCTATATAGAGAATCTAAATCGTATTGGGATACAAATTTAGAAGGAATTAGTGATTGAGAAGTGCAAATAATTATTTTTTCATGTGATTCTACATCCCCATTTTTTATTTATATTTCCATGGGAGTGAATGGTTGTATCTCAACACTTCAAAATTATGGTTCCCTAAAATAAATTCGCTTCTAAATTCATATTCATCATTTGTATCACTGTATTTCATCCCATGTCTTACAAAACCACGAAATTTATCCCATTATTCCAAGTCTCTAACTAAGGATCTGAAATATAAAAGAGTTGGAGTGTCGCATAGATTTTTGGACCATTAACCAATTTTAGTTCATGAGGGAACAATTTATGTCTATTAAAGTTGAAAAGTTGGTTTCTGTGGAGCCTAATCCACTAGATCTCAATAAATAACTGTAATTTTATTCAACTCACCCTTAGTTGAAACTAGATGAAATTCTTGAGGATTATATTCCAAATCACCCTTAACTCTAACTTACCCAATCCAACTAAATGTTATTCAGGATTTAGAGACTTCTCCCCCTCACTATCTAGATATTTATATATTCAACGATATATATAAATATTAATTATTTATGTATCCCTAGTTTAACAGTCTTTTAAGGTAGTGGACAAAATTTTATCAGAGGGTTGAGAAGGAACTAACTCTTTGATGGGATCAACACCACTCTTTTCAATTCCCTCATGATAAGAACCCCTTTCATTATATTGATCAACTTTGGGAACTATGACAATATCATAATTATAGACATCATGATTCTCATCATGTTCTTCAACATGTTTATACCTAGAATTCATTATGGTTGTTTAATTTAATTTCATTAGATCCATATTCTCTATATCTACCATTTATAGAATCATTATCATTTCCTTCATCATTACTCTCCCCACTTGAGGTCTCAGAGGTAGATGATTTATACTAAGATTCTTTAGAAACATCATTATCTTCTTCATCGACATTGTCATATAAGAGTGTTTCTGTAAATGATGGAGAGAATTTTGAACTCAAGATCTTATTATATACATTTTTTATAGGAATTCTGATATCTAGATCATTCTCTTCATCAACTATCTCGGTTTATTCTTTCACTTCTTCTAATTTACTGATGACATCTATAATATAATACTCAAGAATCTCATCAGGTTCAATAATTAGATCCACAATATCCTTTGGTCTAGTTGGATTATCAATAGAAGTAAAATAATCATATAGTTTTTCATTATCCCTAATCCAAAAACTCATCTAGGGATTCAACATACTTTTTCTCTTTTGAAGATTAACATTGATATGAATAAAATCCCATGTTATCCTCATCTTCTTCTCCCATCATGAAATAACCTTTTGCATCTAGGGTGGAGGAGATCATTTTGGTATAAATGTGGGAGTTTGACCTTGATCTATTCTTTGACATCTCATGCATGTGGACCATCCAAAATATAATAATATTTATTCTTTTTTCATTCATTGTAAAATACATAAAGTATACATGTTGATATCTTGTTGTGTTGATGTCTCCATTCCTTATACGTAATACATGTTGTACAAACATAAATAATAGCTTGCACTCACCATCAAGCTCTATATATTATCATCTCCTCTTCATTTTATCTCCATTTAATTCTTGTAGTTCCTCCTATAAATTTTCAATTTGAATAAATTCATGGAAATCTTCATAAACACTTTTGTGAGGAATCTGTAGACAATTTTTCAATTGACTAGAAGAGAAACAAACCACTTCTCCATATATACTACTACGAATTCTATATTCATTAATCCAAAAAATGATTCATGCATTCTGATAAAATTCATAATCATTCAATGGATAACACACTCTATGTGTCGAATTAATCTAGTTTATCCACTTTTTTTTATATTACCTTTAACACTAGTGTACTTTTTTTTGGAATCCACTACGCAACAATCAATTATTCTCCTTTGAATACATGGTTCATTCTATAAAGGTTTAATTAAATAGATTGGAAAATACTTATAGATACTAGTCATCTCTTAGGATACCTCGTCAATTATATATTTTATTCTATAACTCCCTTCACATAGGCCATTCGAATCAGTTGCAGGCATCATAAAGAGAAAGGAAGTGGGACGATAGTTCGTGAGGAAGGAAAGGTATCAGGATTTCGAGGGTAAAGAGAAGTGAATAGATTTTGTGTAATCCTAATGTTTCTATCATTTAGGGATTATAAAATAGTAATAATAATAAAATTAATATAATAAAATTTTAAATGTTATATGAAAATAGAAAGAGTGATAAAAAATAATAGTAACATAAAAAGTAATGGTGACTCTTTCAACAATGACTCCTTAATGGTGTTTATCAACAGTGACTCATCAATGATGACTCATCAATGGTGAATCCGCAATTGTGAATCATCAAGGGTGACTCATCAATGTTAACACATAAATGGTGACTCATAAAAGGAGACTCATCAATTATGAATCATCAATGGTTACTCAAAAATGATGAATCATCAAAGGTAACTCATCAACGGTTACTCATTAACCAAATTTTCTAATTCCTAACACATGTTTGATGTAGTAAAATCATTCAAAATTAAAAAATTTCATGAATATATCTTCTAGATGATGTTCATTTCTAATAACTACTAATGTTATATCAACCTTTTTATAATTATTTGTAAAAAATGTTATGTCTTACATCAATATGTTTTGTTCTAGACTGAGATACTAAATTTTTTTAAAAAAATTATTTCACTTTTGTTATCACTATTAATAGGTACATGTATAAATTGGTGTCCAATTTCTAGTTAAATATGTTTCATCCATAGGATTTTTGCACAAAAACGTCCTATAACTATGTATTCAGCTTTAGTAGTGGATAGTGAAAAAAAAATCTTCTTAATACACCATGTTACTCTGGATTTTCCCAGAATATGACATGTCCCTGATTTGTTATTTCTATATAACATGGAACCACCCAAACAAGCATCTGAATAACTAAATAAATAAAAATCATGTTTTATTGGGTAGAACAATCCTAAATTGGTTTTATACATGTGGTATTTAATTAATATTTGGAAAACATGTAAATGTTACTCATTCGGATTATCTGGAATATGAGAAAACATACCTAAACTAAACATAATATCAGTTCTAAAAGAATTTATATAGGGAAGACATACAATCATACCTCTATAAGAATTTTTATCTTCTAATTTCCCAATTCCATCGATGTCGAGATTATAGGTTGTACTCGTGAGAGTATCACTTCTTTTGGTACTCCCCAACCCAAAACCTTTTAAATGATCATTATTGTATTTACATTTATTTAAAAAAATTCCTTCTTTATTTTTGAAAATCATAAATGCATGAATGAATTTTATCTCACCAATTAAACTCATTTAAAATTCACATTACATTAATTTTTAAAAATTATAACATAATGAATATTTAGTAGATCATAAAATAATATCATAGACATAAATTTTAACTATCAAAAAATCATTAGAATTTAATTTTATATAGAAACATGGACCAGTAATTCCATTTTCAAAACTTTTTAAATAAATTAATTGATAAGCCTATCATATCAAGCTCTTAGAGCCACTTTTAAACCATACAAAGAATTTGTTAATTTGAAAACATGATTTGGAAAATGTCGTTTTTGAAATCATGGGGAATTTTAAAAAAACTCAATTATAAATCCATTTATGAATACACATTTAACATACATTTGATATAGTTTGATGTCCAGATGTGATGAATAAGAAAGCAGTATTCTGATGGTTGTATGTCTTGCTACACGTGAAACATTTTCATCATAATCAATACATTCTTATTGATTACAACCATGTGAAAATAATCTAGAATTTTTTTCATACTATAGTTCAATATACATCAACATTATTTCTAAACACCCACATTGTACCAATAGTTAACGTATCCTTACGTCGATCAACATTGATGGCATCATTGAAGTTCAATAGTCAATCTGTGAAAAAAGTATTGATGTTCAATCTAATATCATATATAATAATAGGTTTGTCTATCTCTATCTATGTTTCCAATTATTAAATCTAATGGTTGGTGTCAGTGAGTCCTAGTGAGTCTCTGAGAAGGGGGGATGGTAGGCTCAGTGTTTTCTTCCTATTCAGGATCTAGTAGATCACTATCTATAGTGTCTGTTTTTTTAACAAAATTTCAGATAGGTCATAATGATGATTAAAATATGAAATATCATCCTCAAGGTATTATATGATAGTATAAGATTCATTGATATAATTTTCACCAAAAAATATATGAAAATATTCATCTATTATTTTGGTCTTCTTATTAAACACTCTATAGTATTTTCTAGATGTTGAATACCCTAATAAAATTCCATCATCTATAAGGGAATTTTTTTTCCTAATTGTCTTGTGTATTAGGAATAAATAAATTTCATTAAAAAACACTGATGTAATTTATCTTTGTTTTTTAACTATTCAATAACTCCTAAGGTGTTTTCTTTAATAGAGGTCTAATCAAAACTCTATTATTTATATAAAAGTTTGTATTAATAGCTTAATCTGAAAACTAGATATGTAGGACACACCCATTTAACCTATTTTGGGTTATCTATTGAAGAGTACTATTTCTTATTTCTACCACAACATTTTGTAGTGGTGTTCTAGGAGTAGAAATGTTTTTACTAAATTATTTTTAAGAAGAGAATGAGTCAAAGTCTTAATTTTCAAATTCTAAACCATGATCACTTTTTATGTTTTTAATACTATATCCATTATGGTTTTCTATATAATTGTAATAATTAATAAAATAACAACAATATTAACTTGTGTGGGATAGAAATAAAATCCATATTTATCTAGCTAATTTATCTACAGGAACATTATCATATTTTTTTCCATTAAGTCTAGAAACTATGGAAGGTCCAATGATGTATTTATGAATTAAATCATGAGGTTAAGAGGATGAAACATCTTTCTGATATTTAAAGGATTTATTATGTTTTTTCCCTCAGATAGGAATTACAAACAATATCGTTCGAGAATTAATCCTTTTAAGGTCTCAAACTAACCATTTCCTAGTTATCTTTCTAAGAGAGTGAATATTGTAATGGAATAGTATTCTAGACTAATGACAAGATCCATTATGAATTCCACATAGGGAAAAAATATTTTTAGAATATAAATAATTTAAATCAATAGAGTAAATATTATCATTTCTCAAAGAGGTATAAATTATATCATTTTTAAAGATAAAAACATGATATGAATTGTTTATAAATTTCACATAAAATCCATAATCGATGAATTATTATATTCTAAGATGATTTTCCTTAAAGAAATATGTATATAAAACTTTGGAAATTAATAATTGATTATAATTAACAATTCAACAAGACTGTTGATTTCCCATTTATAATTGTCACCGAAAGTAACATGTCCACCATTAACATTAATAAAATTCTTCAAATTTTAATACTCACCAATCATGTGTCTATAACATCCATTATCCAGATCCCATATTATTTTGTTGGAGGTTCTCAAACAGGATTCCTACAACACAATGTTTCTGCCAAAAAATATTTTTCCACCAAAATTATGTTGGGTCGTGATGTGTTAGTAAAAAATATTGTACCCATATTTTTTTAACAGGTTTCCTATAAATAGATTGAATACTTCTAGAGATAAAAAATTTATTTTATCCTTTTGAGTAGTCTATTACATTATATGAACATTCTGCACTAGAACATGATGTAAATCTGTTCTTCGTAATTTTTCATTGTCCAAGCAGGTAACATATTCCAGATACATACTTGGTAAAAACATATTTTTCCCAGTATTTGAGTTAATTCATTCTTACTATTTGTTAATTTTTCTATGTATTTCATTTATTTGTCATTTGATAATTTTAATTCATTTTTTTCTTTCAATTGTTGATCATTTTTATATTTCTCAATAGTAATATCATTTTTAACATTTATAGTTTAAGCAAACCAATTTTTATAGACTTATATTTAAATTTTAGTTAATGAAAAGGACATTCCATCATGTTTCAACGGCCATATTGAACTTTTCTAATCATATTTTCATCATTATAATTACATTATTAATTTTAAAAAATTTATGAAGCATTAGTAGGAGACATTGGAAGCAACTTTTTACCTTTGAAGTTATTTCAGTAAAGCACATCATGGAACTATTAGACTTATCTTCTTGATTAATGTATAAGTCACATGCACTATTTTTGAAGTCACTCCATGTTTCTTTAATGTCCTATGTGTATCTCATTCCGTTATTTCAATACATATTTTTGTATTTTAATTTTGCATTATTAGGTTTAATGTGGCCTTTTTTCATAGATTCATAACAGGTAACTTCTGTTTGAGTATAATCCTTTTTAAATTCCATTTTCCACATTCCTTTATTATCATAATGTCCTCTTAAATTTCTCTTTTTTATAAAATTATTTTATCTTTTATAATAAGTAGAATTATCTTTCCTGGTTTTTCATTTCTTCATCACTATCATCAGAAGATCCTTCTTTACTAGAATCATTGACTTGTACTTTTTATAGTTATTTTATTTGTAGTATATTTGAAGTATATTTATTTTTTTGTTCATATTAATTAATATAATTATTGAAATTTTATTCCTCTTCATACATCATCATATTTCCTATCAATTACTTTATTGTTAGTTTACTTACATCACCTGACTCCCCGATTGACCTATATGTTCTTCTCCATCTGTCTTGTAAGTATCTATGTAGTCTCATAAATTGATCTATGTATTTTACTTCATTTATTTGTGAGTGTTTAATATTCAATAATTCATTGAACCTGCGATACATTTCAGAAATTGGATCATCATATTTCATTTTAAAAGTATCATAATTGATTGTATATATATGCAGTCTCATTTACATGATTTTTTATGCTACTTTATGTGAGAGAGATAAAGTATCCCATATTTCAAAAGTAGATTTTCAAGTATATATTAAATTTAATTCATCATATCCCAAAGCATAGAATAAAAAATTCTTAGCTTTACAATTATTATTGAAATCATTTTTTGTAGTACTACTCCAATCACTATAATGAGTTGGGGGTATTTTTTATTTATCTTCATTACAATCCATATATCAAAACCTTACATTCTAGATGCATTCCCATTTTTATTTACCAATGAGAATATTAGTTTCCATTAAAATAAAGAGGTACATTGGAATTAAATCATTGATGTCTATTGTCCATAAAGAAATTTTTTTAAATGATTGAAATATGATATATTTATAATAAAACTAAAATCAAGTTAAAATCTGGTAAATTTTAAACCCTCCATCGATATCAAATGTTGGTCTAATAGAGTAACGCAAGAGTGTGTTAATTGAGTTCCCAATAAAAATTTGTATAAATAAATTGGCCAATTAATCCAAATATCTGAATAATATAAGATCTATCCTTTTAAAAGACTTCTTAAGGAATGATTATCTCTCATCTAAAATAAGGTTTAGAAATACCCTAACATTTTAGATCAATTTACATATATATAATAATACATAAATACTAATAAAGATTTATTATAGAAGAAATTGTTTTTTATATTAATTAAATAATATCTTCAATATGATAGAAAAACAAAACAAATGGCATAGTGACATTGTAGACTAAACAAGAGATTTAGTCTCAATGTGATACCAAAACACGCCCACATGGAAATCACATGCTACCAAAAATATTATAAATATAATAAAACAAATCAATAACCTAGATTAGGTATAAAGTCATCTTCAATAATCTATATAGGATAAAAATCATCTTCTGTAGTTGTAAGTGGTAATAATGAAAATCATGTGTCGCATAGAGACCTCTTCCACAAACACTATGACAAACATATTTTAAGGAGATAATAACATGTATTCTCCTAGAATATTTAGGATATAGTTTTTTTTGGATAATAGGAAAAGAGCACACTATTATAAATTAATAAAAACACAAATATGAATTAAAAAATCTTAGTCTTTTGTGTTCTTTATGTTTGTAATCATCAAATTATCAATGTTGAAAAGTATGTTCTTGGTTTAGGAAAATTTGAATCAAAACACGGGATCATAGAAATATGTAGGAATGTAAATGTTGTATTTTTTCTATTATCTCAAAAAATATCTATAATGGGTTCTCTGATTCTAGGATGTTGAACTTTAAACAATCTTAATATGTATGATCAGGTGAATTCTAAAATTTTGTCACACAATTTTCATGATCGATTGTAATTGTCATATGTCATGAACCAAATTTGGTCTCCATAAAAACCAGCATCATACCCATCCCATGGAAAGGATTTAAGTGAACTAGCAATCCCCATGGGATGGCACAAGTTCTCGGGAAACATAAACTAAATTTTTTTGAATTATTGACATGAGTTTACAAACATAAAACAACCATTAAATCCAATAATATAAATTTGGATTTTTCAAACACAATAATGTTTTACAAAATTTAATAAATGAACTAAATAATTTTAAAACAATGTAAAAAGAACATTAAAAAAGAATGAAACCAAAAATGGATAGCCAAGAACCTCCACATGGAAAGATTCACCTCCCTCAAGCCACCTCCGCAACACTACATCATGATGGACAGCTAAAACCCCAACCAGGGGCACAAAATATTGTACCCAAACCTGTGGAAAAAATAACCAATTCTACATACAACCAACGGTGTTTGTTGTGTGTGATTCCAATCCCATTATGATACCACCACTAAGAGACTTCATGTGATAAACATTCAAAGACCAAAAGTAATCAAATTTTCATGAACATGAAATGCTAGATTCAATTTCTAAAAGACGAAACGTTAAATAAAATTAGTTTGCAAGTGAGATATTTTATATAATCAACACATTTAAATAAAATGAAAAATCTACTTAATTTTCCATCCAAATATACTTTATGCTGATGGTGATCATAAATCATCACAAGAGCACAAGCAACGAGAAATAACCCCTAGGCACTAGCTAGCTTTATATCTCAGGTACCTCATATCTCGGTGAGAGTAACCATCAAAATATCCTTCTCATGCAAGATCCACTAGTAGGGAACATACCAATATTCTTGTGGTCCCCAATCATCATCATCATAGTTTATTTAGTTTTTATGCATCAATATTGCTACGTGAAACTGAGGCCAAACCCCATGAGATCACTAGTATACTAGTACACGTCCACCCACCTAGATACATGGGTTTCCCTCTTATTCATAAACATGTTCTAAAATTCTATAATTATAAATTGCACATGAAAATACTACTTCCACAACACAAATTAACCAATAATCCCACATGTATATCACAAAATTCAGATAATCAAAATTTTCATTCAAATTCATTTTGAAATAATATTCACACCAAAATAGCCCACAACACTTTTCATATTTCTTTAAAACATCAACAAATACATAAAAACATTATAAAATCATTCAAATATATTCCAAATCACATAACATCCCACAAAAACATCACATAATACACATGTCGCCTTCAGAATTCATTTTTTCAACAAACTCACAATAAATAGCCAACAACCATATTTTACACCCACATCACAATTTAGTAAAACATTTTAGAGATTTATATTTCATTAAAAAATGTTACACATGTAAAATCATAACATAACCTTTAAAAAACCAATATTAGGTTAATACACTCACCCAAAAAGTACATATACACCATTTTCCCACTTTTTAAAACCAAATAAATCAGTTACAATTTTCACAAAACAAACCCATGTGGTAGAATTATGTTTTCACAGAAATCCTATTTCAATATCCTAATTAAATTACAAAATCAAACCAATACCACTGTCAAACAAAATTGGTATCCATGAAAAAAATTATTAATCCACTCTCAACTTTTATTGAAATACCACAAATAATACCAAAAAAGATCCACATGAAAAACACATGTTTTCATAAATCACTTTTAAGATGTATAGCATGGTTTTACACATTTAACCCATTAAAAATTACACTTTAAAACCAAAAGTCACACTATATCCATACCAAATCATAATTGGCATCCCAAAAAAAATTTACTAAACCACTTCCATATGTTAGAGAAAAACCCAAATAATACAATAAGAGTTTCACAAGGAAATACACCCAATTTAAATCAAAATGAAACTATTGAATTAAATTCTTGAACAAATCCTTCAAAAAAAGGTTTTCTCAAAATACATAGAATTCGAGGAAAATGAATAATTAAAAAATCCTACAAGATAACTCATAAATAAAATATTACACATGGAATCTCCTTCCATTTGTGTCAAAACACTAAAATATTGGTGAAAAATCTCAACTGCACCTCTACCGCACCATAAGGGAGATAAAAGCAACCTAAAACATCAATATTTCACCCAAAAGACAAAAAGACAAACCCCAATTATTAAACCTACTTTCTGGAAAATTTACAACTCAAGAAAGTGTTACCAAAACCCTAAGGAAAGGGATGGAATTTAAGAGTGGAGGACTTAAATTGTCAATTTTGATATTTCCCCCATCAAAAATACCTTCAATGTTGAGGTCCAATGGAGGGGGAGACACCTTGGAGGTTTTACATGGATGTATGGCACAAAAGTGTTATAGGAGGGTTGGATTTGGAATATTTCTAGAAGGTAAAATGGGTCAAAACACATCAAATTTTAATGTGTTGGACACAATTTCACGGTTTGGTTGTATAGTATGGAACTGTGGAACCAAACCTTGTGGCTTGTTCTGGCCACCCAAAACCATCCATTATTCAAAAAATTTAGGGGGTCCAATGGGGGAATCCATGGGGGAAATATAGGACATGGATATAAGAGATAAACCCACAAAACAAATAACTCTTCTCACCGAAAAACACATCCAACTGAAGGGTACATACCACCTCAACAACTTCCCAACAGGTTATGCCACTAGGAGTGTTAGTAATCCAAATCCAAATCATCAAAACTTCACCCCATCCATTTGAAAATATGGGAGGCCAATTACCATACCAGACCCCTAAGACTAAGGTCATAAATCAAGAACAATGTATACACCTTATATTAAAACCTGGAACCCACAAAAACCAAGATAATACTAAGAACCAAAAGAGGATTTGAATGAAGCATGGAATTTAAAATGATTGTATGACAATTTTCCTCACCATAAAGCTTTCCACCCTCGAAAAGGCACTGAAAGCCCAAAATAAAAAACTGATCCAAACCAATAAACAAATATTTGAACCATATCTATGCGTCATCCATAAAGGCCAAAACTCCCATAGTGATCAATTAAGGTAGGAATATCCACACATCAAAAACATAATTCATTTTCCTGAAATGATCATGCACATTAAGATTTTTAGCCAAAATAAAACTCCTCAAACACTATCTAAAAAATATTCCATCAATTTATCCAAACGAACAACAATAAAGTACAAGTTTTCACTTTCTTTACTTTAAACATATCGTTGGGAAATATCTAATCCCAACGTTCACCCAAGAAAGATATAACTGGTTAGAAATAAATGAAGAAGACTACCTATTTCCATGTCATGACCCAATAAAAATTTCAGGTACTAATATGTGGAGACACATATCGGCTCCCCCCATAAGAGAAAACTCAAATTTTCTGGAGATAGGATCGAGACACTAATATTGGGAGACCTGAATGGACTCCCCAGTACAAGGTGTAGACGTCCATTTGAAATATCTAAAGGAACATACATTAAATTCATAGTGGGTCTCCCCACCATAAAAACCAACTATCTTAAATGAACCACATGACCCTTCATAGGAAGAACCCATATTTAAATAGCAGGGATGGTCATATGATTAATCCACACAGTTTGGGAAATTGTTCCCTAACCATGTGGATCTTTCTATCTTCATGGTTTTCTGGGGCACAATTACTACTAAAAATGCACAAACCCTTCGCTCACCCTATCTAACCAAATTTCAAACCATTATAAAAATATCCCAAACGATAAAATAATGACATTGGGTGATAACATGGGCATGATTCCCCCTACCTCTTTCCATTGAATGAGAACAACAGAAGCATGAAGATAAAACCATAGGTTTAAAGTCTTCACATCTTTCATACTGAGGGTAAGAATTTGTATAAAGGATTGAAAAACCTTTGGATTTCTCCTTACTACACTCTACTTTCACTATGGGACTTATGGATAGATCTCAAATGATTGAAGAATCTTTGGCCTCATATATAGGCTTTGGAACCCCCCCCCCCCGAATGGAACATCTTCTTATGGTGGCGCCAAAAACTACAGAGAAAGCCCAAAAAAGATTACCAATACATAACACCCTCCAAAACTCACCTTACCCAAACACAATATTTCACTAGAAAATGGTCATAGGAGATACACACACACCAAACCTTGTTTTTTCGGGTGAGGAATAGTATAAGGAAATGACACACATAAACACCTTCCTCTAAAATAGAGGTTTTTGATGTTTTTCCAACGGAGACACACTCCCAACATAATAGTGACTCATAAGGGACTTTATAAACTTCACCATTACATTAAAATGACCACATGACATCACATGGTGTCACCAAACATAACCATTTAGACTGATAGAAACAATACAAGGAAAGGGATCTTATATAAGGTCCCAAGCAAAAAATGATTCCAAAAAGTGGCTATAGTATCTTCTCATGACTAGATCTTTCATACTGGTGGTTTAACATGAAATCATACATTAAAGATACTATGAAGGACTGAGAGTCCCTCTAGATACCATCCACACTAATAACCCTATCTCACTTCCACCCTTGATGAATCAAGTAGCATAAGAAAATGAAGTCTATTTGAACTTTCCATGAACATTATCCCAATACAAGAGGATCCATAAAACCTAAAAAGTAAAATGGTGTAGACTCAATCATAAAATCTAGAGAAAAAGATTCTTTATATTGGTTATGTATAGGGTCTTCCTATGGTGAAACAATATGTGTTGCACTTCAGTTGTGCACTAACCCATAATAGGGGCATACCTTATCTAATGAGAATACCCAAGGACCAAACCAAGAAGGTACATTGGTTAAAAAGTTCCACAAACCATGTTCGAACACATTATGGGATCCACTATATAGGCTTCCCAAAAATTTTCTCAGAAGTGACTACTAATCGGTCCTTCTACCCTTCTCACCAACCAAACACAAACCCCAAACATGGCTCAAACGGGATGGGTTCTTAGACTGAAAACATCCCATAGTATCAATATTTTCAATAATAGATAACAAAACAAATCCCAATACAGTAATCAAATGATCATGTTTTCCTTCATAAACATTTATTTGAAGAAAAAATAGTATAATGGTTAGCATATCCACCAATAGTGCCCCATGGGCCTCACACATGCATGGTTTTGTGCCATATCAGGCACCCTTCTCATATAAGTCATGGTACTCATCCATTAATTCAATTAACCATCAATAATACAATATATCCCAATTCATTTGGTCTCTCACAAAGATATCAAAGGATAAATGAATAATTATTTCCTCTATTCAAAGTCAAAATGGTCAACCAATACATCTTTTTTCTCACGACCGCTTACCACAAGATCGAAATACCAATTTACATCTTAAAAAACATTTCCGAAAGTCACAACCATTAAAATATTAACTCACTTTAAATTATTAGACATTAATTTCAAAATATTTTATACCATTAAAACAACTTCAAATTGTTTAGAAAACTCTATCGGGAATACTTTTTTAAAACCAACTTTATCAAAATTTCATGCATTCAAAAGAGGTGAAAACACACTATTCCCCATTTCAAAATCATTCTTATAATTAAGTTCTACCATTTCACAAATCTTACCATTCCTAATTTATTGTAAGATAATTTCACCAAAACCTTATTCTTCATAAAAGAAAGTCATTTTTTTCATTAAAACCGTGCTTCCATGATTTCATAACTAAATAACACAAGATAATGCAAGAGGAAGTTAGTTTTAGTGGGTGACTTAGACATATGGTTGGAGGACATACACTAACCACATCACTATTAAAGAGTGTGATCTAGATAAATATCCTGAATCCACATGGATTTCAAAGCCCAATGAGCTCACTGAGACTATTAAACCAACTCTTTTTTTCATTTCCCCTAATCATCATCAAACCAAGAAAACCAATGGACTCAAACAAATCCTAACTTCCAAGGTTGACTCGAATATTTTCATAGGGTGTGGTTATCAAGAACACTATCCATATCTAGAATACCATGTATGTAAAATCCTTACTCATTACTATCCTTACTGTTCCCCAAATAACATGACCAAAAAAAGAGAACCTCCTTTGATACCATTTGGTCACGAACTGAATATAGTCTCCATCAAAACCAGCATCATACCCAGCCCGTGGCAAGGAATAAAGGATGTTCTCGATCCATGTGGTCTGTAAAATGAACCTGGGATTAATAAACAAAAAATTGGGAATGATTTACTTGAGTTTTAAATCGTAAAACAACTAACGAATCCAATAATACGAATCTAGATTTTTCAAACACAATCATCTATTAAAAAATTTCAGAACCGAACTACACAATTTTAAAACAATTTTAAAAGGACATTACAAAGGTAAATAACCAAAAATGGATAGCCAAGGACCTATACATTGCAAAAGGTGCTGTCCTCAGGCCATCTCCACAATACCGCGTCATGATGGACAGCTAAAACCCAAACATGTGGCACAAAATGTTGTACCCAAACCTGCAGCAAAAATAAAAAAGTCTACTGACATCCAAAGGAGTAATTAGGCTATGAGACACAATAAATTTTGATACCAACACTAAGATACTCCATGTGATAAACTTTCAATGGTTAAAAACATGCATGTTTTCAAGAACTTGAAATGCAAGCTACAATTTCTAAAAGATGCAACATTAAAAAAAATAGTTTCCATGTGGGCTAATTTAAAGAATCAACACTTTTAAATTAAATACCAAATATAATTAATTTTCCATAAAAATATATTTTATGTTTATGGTGAAAATAAATCATCCAATGAAATCAAGAAAATGGAAATAACCCCAATGCACTAGATAGTTGTGGGTGCCAGATACCTCGTATCTCAGTGACAGTATCCATCAAAATATATGTTATCATGCACGAGCCACTCGTAGGGAACATAACCATAACATATTGTTCCCCAATAATCATAATCATCATCATAGTTAAGTTATTTTTTTAGGAATCAATCTTTCTACCTGAAACTAAGACCCAACCCCATGGGATCACAAGAATATTTGTACACATACAACCACCTAGATACTCGGGTTTCCCACGTTTGTTCAAAAAAGTTCAATAAGTTAAGAAATATTCTTTTAACATGTAAATAAAACTTCCAAATCACACATTAACCAAAAATCCTCCATATATATCACACAAATCACATAATCCAGTTTTTCATTCAAATAAATTTTGAAATCATTCTCACGCCAAAATAGACAACAACTCATTCCACCTTTCTTTAACACTTCCACAAATCCTTTAAACAACATTATAAAACCATTTAAATATATACCGACTCACAAAAAATCCCACAAAAATATAACATAATACCCTTCTCTAATTTAAAGTTCATTTTGTCAAAAACTCACCTGAAATAGTGTGCAACCATGTCTCGCACCCACATCAAAATTTAGTAAATAATTTTAGAAATTTATAAATCATTCAAAAAAATTTGACATCTCAATTCACCGCTTTACCATTCAAAACCCAATATTAGGTGAACAAACACACCCAAATAGTAAATATACACCATTTTCCCACTTTTTTTTAACCAAATAAAACATTAACAATTTTTTTAATAAAATCCCAAGGGGTATAACTATTTTTTTACATAAAACCCTTTTCAACACCTTCATTAAATGCCAAAATCACACCAATACCACTCCAAAATAGAATTTTAATCCCTTTACACATTTATTAAACAACTCTCACATGCTATAAAATTACGTTAAAAAATACCACAAAAGATACACTTGAAAAACAAATATTTTCATAAATCACTTTCAAGAAGAATAGCATGGTTTTACACATTGAAGGCATTCAAAAACCCCTCTTTAAAACAGAAAATCACACCAAGGCCCTATCGAAGAATAATTGGAATCCCAAATGACATTTAATATACAAATTTCATTTGTTAGAGAATAACCTAAACAATACAATAATATTTTCACATGGAAATAAATCGAATTTAAATAAAAATGCAACTATATAATTAAATGCTTAACCAAATCCATCGAAAACAGTTTTCACACCACACATAAAATACTTGGAACATAAAAAATGAATAAATCTAGAAATCTAAATCATCAATAAATGATTAAACATGGAATCACATGCCTTTTGTGTCAAAAACATTATATTTTGGTGTAAATCCTCAACCGCACCTCTGCCGCACCAAAAGGGAGGTAAAAGAAACCTAAAACCTCACGATTACACCCAAAATACAAGAAGATTAACCTTAGGTATAATCCCCAGTTTTTTGAAAATTTAGAACTCAAGAAATGGTGAATGAAACCCTATGTAAAGGGAGGAAAACAATGGGATGAGGATATAATTTCTGGATTTTGACGTTTCCCCCATCAAAAATCCCTTCAATGTTGAGGTCGAAGGGAGGGGGAAACCATTGTGTTTCTCCATGGAGGCAGGGCACAAAATGGATAATATAGGGGCTAATTTGGTTTATTTTTTTCAAGGGAAAAGGGTAAAAAACATCAAATTTAAATGTGTTGGACACCCATTCAAGGTTTGGATGCACAGTTTGAAACTAGGAAGCCAAATCGTGCAGCCTGTTCTGGAAACCAAAAAAACCTTCCATAATTTTCAAAATTCAGGGGGGTCCAAGGGGGGAACGAAGGTGGAATGATAGTCCAAGTATATGGGAGATAAATAAACAAAAAATACACTCTTCTAACCTAAAAACACATCCATCTCAAGGGTACAAACCACCTCAACAAATTACCCCAACAAGTGGTGCCACTAAGAGTGTCACTAATCCAACTCCAAAACACAAAAACACCAAACCATCCCTTGGAGAAAACATGAGGACAATTACTATACTAGACCCCAAAGATTAAGGTAATAGATCAATAACATAGTAGACACAAAAATTTAAACCCTGGAACACCCAAAAGCTAAGAGAATTCTAAAAACCAAAATACGATTTGAAAAAATCATGGAATTGAAAATATGGGTGTGACATTTAATATGTATATCAACTTCATTTTTTGATAGAGATACTTTACTAATGTATAGAAGTTCTTGATGATTTAGATCCACATTACTCGGATCAGCCTTTTCTATATCATTAGTAATTTGTCAATCAACTCATGAATATATATTTTCATTGTTCCATTCCTGCCAATGTTCTTGGAAAGTAATGATAATAAGAGATTCAGTAATTACTCAGAATCTTGCAGTGACTAAACTTATGGTAACTCCTTTGGTGGTAGCAGTGACTCAATTTTGATGTTAGAACATCCTTGAGGTAATGGTGGCTTGATTCTAGTGGCAGCTTATCCAGTTCATAATGAAGACTTGAGTGTGGCCTTATCTCATCCTAGTATTAGCATTAACATGGGTCTTGTGGTAGCTCATCATGGATGTAACAGTCACATGAGTCTAGTGGTGGTTGTGACTCGTAACCAATGATATTTTTTATAACTCAGAGTAGGAATTTAATAGAATTAATATATTCATATAAAATTCTATCTTACAACATGTGAAACATTAGTAATAAATTAATCATGGTTTCTAATCATTAAAATATGATTGGTCAAACCTACTACATTCAAGGAGGTTCCAACACATTTTATAAAACATTCTATCTACAAATATTTGAAAAGATGTATTTTTACATGAAAATAGCCCTGAATAACCAGAGGAGAATAAAATCAATGTTCTTATTAATCAACAATTAAATAATTTATTTTTAATGTAAATTCATGTGTAAATAATCCTGATAATAATTATGTTGTGGTGTAAATTCTATAAATTACCAAAATGTTGATGTGAGAATAAACCAATGAATAAATAATTTGTATAAAATAAAATTCTACATAATATATGTATAAATAATAAAATAAATATTCAAAATTAATTATACATATAATAATTTAATATTCAGAATAATGAGGATGTAATATAGGTCATTGAAAATAAATTGTGTTTTTAAATTCTATAACACATAGTAACTCATAATTAAAATATTAATAGGGGAAGTAATTACATTGAAACATAAAATACCAGGAATAATTATTTATTCCTGATATTATATGTGATATGGTATGTGTATCCACCATATTAATGAAGCTAGGTATATAACATAACAATATTCCTTAATGTAAGGAAAGTGAGACAACACCCCTTACTACTAGAGTAACTATTGAATCATGAGATATTTAAAAAAAATAGAATATATTGAAACTTCTAATATCATGATATAAATAAAATTCATGATATAAAAATTAATAGTAAATTATATACGCCACAAAAAATAAACTAGTGGCGAATAGGGAATGCATCTCATATAAATAAAAGTAAGCCCGAAATTAACATATATTATGCTTCTTTTTGTTAAAAACACTTTAAACTAATGTATAATGGTTTTATAAAATTAAATATATTAGTAAAAAACCTTATTATTATTAATAATATTATATATTATCCTTTTATAACATCTTATCATCTTATCGTTAATATTCATTCATTATGTTTAGTGTTTCTTGTGACAATTGGATTGTATTTCCAGTGTGTTTTGACTTCAAAATCCATGGTTTTACAAAATTGATCATTAAATGATAATATAATTAATATAATACATTATTTTAATATCAAATATATTTATTATATATATATTTGTAGTCATCAAAAATATTTGATATTGGATATGAAATATAGCATTCAAGGAGACGGTAGGTTGTACGTACGCAAGAACATTATTACAAATTTCTTATCATATTAAAAGAATGAAAAGTGAATCATAAATTTTATATTATAATTAAACTATACTTTTTATTATATATATATATATATAATATTTTTATTAAACCCATAATTAATACATTCCACATAGAGCGTGCACGAATCACATCACTTTTGGGAGGCAGTAATCCAGACATCCAAAAATGATGTTATCGTAATCCAAATAAATGGAAAGCAACATGTTTTGTGTATTAATTAAATAAAATCAGAATAAAAAACATAAATATAATATATATATATATATATATTATATATATTATAAATATTTCATTATATAATATTTTAAATGTACTAATAGATGAAAAAATGACATCAGTTCGCAAGATGGTAGTCTGACGTACACATGATCGATGATTGTGTATCCCAATTGATAGATGTTTATGAAATTTTATATACGAATTTTTTAAAAAAATATAATTATATTTAAAATATTTAGTTATTTATATAATAAAGATATTATAATAATTGAATGATTATTGAATGAAATAAAATAAAATTGATCGTTGAATAATGTTACATACTATTCGGGTAATGACTGTTGGTTTATAAAAACCTAATTCCTTAGAATTAATTATTCCAATTTTGAGGCTTCTAGTATGAATATAAATATATTCCAATGTTTTTTGGTATGTTTTTTCCAACCTCAATTCCTTGAGAAGTGTGACAGTATAAGGCGAGGAGTTCCCTTTTATAGTGGGGGTGGAGTGACATTCTTTTAAATATCAAACGGTAGACATTATTGAGAGGTATCTTATTTATATTTCGCCTCATATATTGAAATAAATTAGATCCAAGAAGGTATACTCTATAAATATGGATATTCTATGGGTTTTTTACAAGTGTATAGTTCTTTTGGTAACCTACTATTAAGGGACAACCACTAAGTAAACTCATTTTAACATAAACTAATATAATTAATTTTAATTTCTTTCAGTACTATTTTTCTTCTAAAACAAAATAAAACAAAATAGAAATTATATATTATTATATTTCCAAATATATAATCCATTTTTAAAAATTCAAATCATTGATGTTTATGAAATGGATTTTAAATTAATCCCGTAGACGGGATGGGAAAGTATGTTTTAAATGTGAAAATGTGAAAATGTTCATTGGATTTTTTATCCATGTTCAAAATAAAAATTATTAAAATGATATAATTGTTATTATTATATTTAACTTTTTTATATTTTTATATTAAAACCAATTAAAAACATAATTTATGTCTTTAATTTACTAAGATGAAAATTCATTTTTCAATTAAAACTCAATATTTTTCACTATTGATAAAAAAATTCAACATCATAGACGATTACCAAAATATCCCCCAAAGATAATTTTTAAATTTATCAATCTAAATTGATGTTTATTTTTTCACATAAAATTTTTAAAATTTCCAAAATTATGTTTTCAAATATGTGAGCCAATAAAAGGAGGAAAAAGTATATTTAGAAAAATATAGCATTATACTTAAAATTTGTTTTTATCATATATTATGCCTATAATATCTATTGGTTAATTGTAAAAAATATTTTATTGAATATATAATATATTTATTTCATTAATAACATCCAATAATAGTAAATAATTTAATTTATATTGATAAATAAATTTCACATAAATAGATTTTTTCATGTGTACATTTCCATTATATTAAATTTGTTTTTTATTTATAATTTTTTATTAACAAATTAATTCATTTTATATTTTTCAGACATTATATTTTCATAATTTATTAAATCATATTCCTATCCTCCTGCATAACTACTATCATATAATTGTTATTTAGAATATTATTATTAATAGTATTCGATAAAACTCAGTCTCTCATATAACGCAATCCATCAAAGAATGTAATTATTTTATGTAACAGTATCTAAAATTGGTCTTTCTTACAAGGAAAGATAAACATTATGTTGGATTTAATTCAAGAAAATATCACTATTTTATGGATAAACAATCTTGTAAACATTAAATTTATCTAAATATAAATATATAATAATGTATCAATTTAAATATGTTCTTGGAAAACTAGTTTTTGACATTTTAAAATTATTTCTATTGAAGTCCCACATTATGATAAGGGTTGGAAATACATCCTCTTGATAATAGTTATTCAAAAGTACAATAGTCAAAAATAATAACATATATTTTGGTTTTTCTGTAATATAAAATTAGTGGAATGTGATTATGTGGAAATGGAGGAAAGCGTACATATTTATAGAGTGATTGATGTCATTGATCACAAACAAGTGAATGATCAATAAAAAGTTTAGGGCCTTAAATCCATAAATATGTGATTATTTAAAATAAAATTGATTCCAGAAATTATGGTATAATTAAAATATTTCATTTCAAGAACCTTTTACAAATTTTGATTAATTATTTTCTTACCTAATAATGTAATAAAATATATTTACATGACATATTTATGTTTTGAATATGTCATTTCTTCCTTTGGTGGTGATTCAATCAATTCTAAATTTATCCCTCTACCCTTGGAAATGAATCCCTAAAAACCATTATGCATGATGTACGAAAATTTAATTATAGTGGATTATAAGTTCTATAACAGAGTTAAAATTATTTCTATATGTCTCTATATACATTTTTAAATTAATATTATTAGATCATGTAATCTAATATAGTTAATTTATCTCTAATCCAAAAAATTAATAAAACTAGTTCATTTTTAATATTTTTCTGAAAAATTGTTTACCTAAAAACAAATACATATTAACTAAGATAGCACATAGGCATATGTTAGTCCTGAATTCATTATCACACATCAATAATGGGTTTAAACCCCACCGCCCTACCTAATTCAATGACTTGTGACCCTGCATGTGGGTTGTCCTTTTTATATACTACATAATACATATAACATTTACAAAACAAAAATAATTTAAATCCTTGAAATATAATTAATCATTGAATATATTTCTTACTAGGGTTTTCAAAACAACCTTCTTTCATAATTTAATAATATTTTTTTTAAGCCTAAATATTATGAATACATTTAAATTTATGACTATAAGACATTATTATATAATTCCTCAAATAATTTTCCCAGATAAACTTATTATTTCCATAAATTTCTCCAAAATTTTATTAACATATTTATAATCTCATTAAATAAATCCTAAAAGGTGTTTTTTAAGTAATTGATCTTATTTTTAGTATTTAACTCAAAAAAACCATGATGTTATCTGTAACATCTTTGGTAAATAATGAATAATACATATTTAGTATTTATTATTATTTGTGAATTAAATATTAATTTTACATTAAAGGGCTTGCTATGTTCGATAGTGTACCAGATACGCAACAACAAGTTTCTTTGAAATCTTACGTTGCACACTAATATTATAATATTATTATTATAAATGGTAGTTATCTCCTAGCTCTTGTATTGGCAGGAATGAACAAAACTAACTACAATATGATTATACATGTTTTTTAAATGTATGTACATTAATCCAACAAAATTTAGAGGCTTAAAATGTGAATGAATCTATTTTTAAGCATAATTTACATTAAAAATATCGATTTACTACCTTTTAAGGGTAGACCATATTAAAATAGTGTTTTGGACACTTTAATACATTCTTATTGACCAAATTAAATCCTTCTTTTGAATGGGGACAACAAAATTTTACTTTGTGTAAATTTCTGGAAATTTTCTGATAAAGTTCAATTTTTAATGAATAGTGAAAAATATTGTATTTTAATTGAAAAATGTGTTTTAATCTACTTTTTAATATGGTTAGTTTATATTTTTAGTTGGTTTTAAAGTTTAATTAGAAATTATTTATACAATTTAATCCAATTTTTGCCATTGAAATTCATTTCACTTTGAAAGTGGACATAAACAAGTGTCAATCTTTTGATAGTTATTGTTTCATAAAAACACGCTATTTATTTTAACAACGGGAATTAATTTTAAATTAATTAATGCCAATTTTATGTTTTAAATTTAGAAAAATAGACCACATTTTTTAGTTCATAATATCAATTAGAGATTATGCTTAATTTTTGGTATTTTTCTGAAAAACGGAAATTTTTGATGAATAGTAAAACCACTTAGTAGTAGTTAAAATACTGACATTTTCATTTGAATAGAATATTACCACATCTGTAAATATAATTTTGAAAATATGGCTTACATGGTTGTTATTAGTAAGTAAAATGAGTTTCATTAAGATGAAAATAATTTTTGTTGAATAGTAACTTTTGACATTTATTTAACGCAGTTAAAGGTAAATATGTAAATTACAGGTAAAAAAATTATAATAAGTCAAAATTACATTAACACTTGTCTAAACCTTAATGGTTGAGTCATTGACGACCATGGTCATCTTTGGGTCGATTTTGGGACCCCATTGATCAACTTGGGAGTGATAATGACAATTTAGATTAATTAATTTAAAGTAAAGACAAAAATGACATAAACAAATATCTCTTTATAAATTAATTTTTACATGGTGTTATATAAGTAATATTTCCGACTATAAATATTAATTGGAAACCTAAAAATATTTCCTACATCATAGTAATTGTTTTATAATTTTTATACATCACATAAATTAAATTATTTATGACACAATAATGAGATTGTATTTATCTCGTTAATGAAATATTTAAATAAATAAGATTATAAATATTAAAATAACATCCCAAACCTATAAAATTATTTTTGACTGATTTTATTTCGACCATGACTCATCTTATAATCTATGTTAATTATTTTTGGACCCTTATAAACTAAATATCATTATATAATAAAATAATATTTCCACACTCTCTTAAAGAGCCCCTCCTCCACCTTATAAAAAGAGACCACTTCTAACCAATTCCTCACTCCTCTCAAGCCTTTTGGATCATCCAGCCTCTATCCAGTTAATCTCCCTACATCCCACTACTCCTCATAGAAGCCTTACCTTAGTCATAAGGCACTTAAAGAATTTATTTGGTTCAATCCAAAGAGATTTACCCAAATTAAAGGTTATAGTTTCTTTTTAAATTGATTTCTTTTATTTTATATATCCAACCCCAAAACTCTTTTTATTCCATTATTTTATAATAGTACCAGTATCCTCAATATACTGTGAGGTTGTTATGAAAATTATTTTAAATACAATTACACTAACCTCCATCTAATGGGTGAAGAACATAATTTTTTTGTAGATGGAAAACTAACGCATCACAAAAGGATGATTGTTCGATTATCTCCTACCACCTCTCATGATGGAAATTGAAATAGATCTATATTTATATATGATATATATTATTTTTATGTTTCCTTCAATCTTTTTTAATTTTTTATACCACACCTTTATGGTTTTCATTATGGGTAAACACAATAATATCATTTGAGCAAGTGCGGACTACAGCCCCCTCAATGTGATATGACTCATTAATTCCATATGTGGGACGTATAAAAGATGGAGTTAATCATATTACATATGATATTATATTTAAAATTATTCTATAATTATATTATACCTATGTATCATTATGTTTTAATTCCATTAAAATAAGAAAATATAAATGAAAGTAGTGTTTATGCTTACGTACGGCTTACCGTCTCCAGGAGTGGTGAATTTCATTTCTTACCTCCAAATGTTATGTAATATTGTAAATACATTTATATATTGGATATATATAGTATATATGATATATAAATCATGAATATGATTCTGGATATAATGTAATATTGACCACATGGACAACTTGTAAATATAAGGTGTTCATTTTTTACTCAAGTACCAAATATCGACAAAATAAACATTAATAACTTGAATGATTACATAATGTTCATAACATGGTTTTAAGTGATATAAAAGGAATAATAAACTTGAAAAATGTTTTTAAGAAAGTAGATAATAAATTTAGTTTATTATTCAGGATATTAACAAACAAATGGGTCAAGTTAGACATGAGATAAGGGACTTCATCTTAATCTCTTTTCATTGAGGCATATTTAGTTTTATACATGACATTGTTTTATATGGTGTATAAAACCCTTTGACCTTTCATTAAATTCAATGGTAATATTTTTATATGAATTATTTTACTAAACGAAAAAAAGGAATGATTTTTTATGTAAGTGTTGACAATGAAATTTTCGCCACTATGATTATTATTTGATCTATGTCTTACATAACTAGCCGAAATGTTTTTAAAAAAAAATAAATACCATATACTCTTTTTATGTATTTTGGTATTGAAAATGATTTTTTAGAATGGATTTATTATTTCAATGTCTTGAAATGTATTTTGTTATTTCAATGTGGAGATTTTATCTTTCCTTTATGCTTATGTTATGTGTTATGATCACGTTATGGTTATTTGGAATCATTTATGTATACGGGTGGTTCTATGATAAACCTAGGGTGGGTGAGCCCAATATATATCTCCAATGAATTGGTTAACATGAAGGAGCTAAATGTGAATTTTTTTCCTAATAGATTTAGGGAATATACCGTGATTGGTATTATAAAGTAACTCCTGATGTAGTTGTGATAGCTATAATGTAATTATGATATGGATGCCACAAGTTAACTTTATGATTTAAGATTTCTATGTGTTATTCTTAAAATCATATGATTTCATGAGGTAAGTAAATGTGTTCATGTTTTTTTATTTATTTATGAAAAAAGGTTTTCTTTCTTTGTTTTATACCCCTTAAAAAGATTTTTATGCTCATCCCATGTATTGAAATGTATTCATAGGACTTAAAGATTAATAGGGTCAAGGATGGGATCAAGGAAAATCCATACAGTCTAAAACATGGAATTATACATGAATTATTTTCCAAGAGTTTTTATTTTATGGAATCTCTGTAGAAGTTTCTACTTTGTAATCTTTTGAGATGTAATAGTTATGTCCTAATTCTCTACAACTCTAAACTAGAAAAGATCCTCAATGTGAATTATTCATTTAATTAAATATTATGTAATGTTAAATTCCATGTCCTTATAGTTGGTATCAGAGGTTGGTTTAGATAACTTTAGGAGTTAGGTTATTGTTAAATAAATTTCCATAAATTAATTTATTGTAATATTGAAATGATATAGCATTAACAGTATACTATGATGCTTCGCCTAAGATATTTTTGTGTTCAGAATGGTTTTCCTCAGATGAAACAAGGGAGCTGTGCTAGGAAGACATCAGGAAGAATACAACCTTTCAAATCAGCAACCTGAGATGGTCAGAATCGGAACTGAAAAGTTACTTGAAGTGATGGAACAATTTACTCATGCTATAAATGGTGGTGGTATCCATGAATGAGATCAACCAGATTAACCATAGAGGAACATGTCAGTAATGGAGCATTTAATGAGGAAACATCCCTCACCATTTAGAGGATAATCTGACCCTGTGATAGCTGTAGGGTGGAATAAAGAACTGGAGAATATTTTCAAGGTCATTGGTTGTTCAAAACATCAAATGGTCAGTCTCTCTGTTTACCATTTTGAAGGTGAAGCTGATCTATGGTGGTCGATGGTGAAAAATATCAGGGATAGTGAGGAGATTTATGGTCTCGATTTGGATGAATTCAAAGGTATGTTTCTTGAAAAATATTTTCCTACAGTGGTTAGTCTTAGGCTGGAACAACAATTCCTGGAATTGGGGCATGAGGATTACTTAGTGGCTGCTTATGAAGATAAATTCACTCGACTGGCATGGTATGCTCCAAATTTCATAAGAGATATTGATAGTAAAATCAACTGTTTTACTCATGATTAAAGAAAATTTATCAAAGGTATTTAGATTCTCGTGAGTTCAAATGTTATGAAAAACTTGTTCTTTTTGCGGAGACGGTAGAAATGGAGTTTGTGGATGATCAGGTATTCATTGACAAACAACAGAATAAGAGGTTGAGGTGGTAGGTGAAAGGGAAGAACTCTTCAAAAAAGTCTGATGGTAAAAAAACATAGGATTATAGTTTGTGAAAATTGAAGTAAAAAGCATGCTAGGGAATGTCTTTTAAATTCTGGTAAGTGCTACCAATGTTGTAAAAAATAACATAAGGGTTGTAATTTCACTTAAAAAGATCATTTTTTTGTTAGAGAAAATCTTATTTTCAGTCAGTAAAATGTTTTATGTTCATTGAAATTGTTAATTATGCAAATGAGTGTCCAAAAAACTAAACTGATGGAAAGAAACCACACTACAAGTAGAAAGGTGAGGTGAAATCCTTTGCAACTACTTCAGCCCATATTGGGCCATAAAATGAAGTTCTATCAGGTACACTATTTTTTTGTTTAGATTATGCCAATGTGTTTTTTGATTTAGGGTCTACACACTCTTTTATTTCTGAGAAGTTTTCTAGTAAATTGGGAATTCCATCTAAAGATAAGAATATATAACTTATTGTAGAAACAACTGGAGTAAATGATGAGATAAAAAGAAAACAAAAAAACCTTCCTATCCTTGTGTGTGAAAATAATCTTCCTACAAACCTTATTTTTTCCCTCTATTAGAGTTTTATGTTATTTTGGACATGGATTGGCTTTATTTTTATCATGAAAATATTGAATGCAGTGCTAAAGTGGTTTCTATTCTAAAATATTTAAATTTTATTTATAAGAATGAACCCCTTTTTATAACTTATCAGGAAGCTGGGAAACTAGTAAAAGATGGAAATGAATGTTACATTGCACATATTGTTGAAATTAAAGGAACTGTTCAGATTAATGATGTGCCAGTGTTAAATGAGTATCTTTATGTTTTTCCCGATGGGTGGATGGGTATTATACCTAATTATGAAGTTGAATTTATTGTTGACTTAGTTCCTAATGCTAATCCAATTTCAAACCCCCCTTATCAAAAGGCTAAATTTGAACTTTTAGAGTTATAGAAGCAATTTCATATGTTATTAGAAAAATATTTCACTTGACCTAGAACATCACCATGGGGTGCTCCTCTCTTGTTTGTTAAAAACAAAGATGGTTCAATGAGACCTTTCATTGATTATAGAGAATTGAATAACATCACTATTAAGAATATGTATCTTTTTACTCATATTGATGATTTTTTTGATCAAATCCACGGAGCTAAATATTTTTTGAAGATTGGTTTAATGTCAAAATACCATAAGTAGAAATTAAAGGAAGCATATGTTCCGAAGACCGAATTTCATACTATATATGGCCATTATGAATTTGTAGTTATGAATTTTGGTTTAACCAATGCACTTGTTGTATTCATGGATCTTATTAATTGAATTTTCTGTGAGTTCTTGGATACGTTTGTAGTTGTGCTCATTGACGATATTGTGGTTTATTATAAAAGTAATGAGGAGCATGAAATTTATTCAAGGGATGTCTTGAAAACATTAAAAGAAAATAAACTTTATGGGAAATTTAGCAAGCTTGAGTTTTGGTTACAATAAATTCCTTTCCATGGTCACATTATTTCAAAAAATGGCATAACTATTGATCCCTCTAAAACAAAAGTTGTTGAAGAATGGAAAAGACCAAAAAATATAAACAATATCCGTAGTTTTCTCGGTATGGCAGGTTATTACCGTAGTTTTGTTGAGAATATTTCATAGTTATCTAGTCCATTGTCTATGTTAACTCGAAAAGGTGTTAAGTTCATTTGGACAAACGATTGTGATGATTATTTTTTTGAATTGAAAAGAAGATTGGTGAATACTCTAGTTTTGGCACTACCATCCAGAAATGGTAAGTTTGTTATCTATAGTGATGCATCATTGAATGGACTTGGTTTTTTCCTAATGCAGACTGATCAGGTAATAGCTTATGCTTCACTTCAATTGAAACCACATGAGTTAAATTTCCCTACACTTTATTCGGAATTATCTGCTGTTCTTTTTTTCTTTAAAAATTTAGAGGAATCATTTGTATGGAGTAAAATGTGAAATATATACTGACCACAAAAGTTTAAAGTATATATTCACTCAGAATGAATTGAACATGACACATAGGAGATGGCTAGAATTAAATCATGGATTATGATTGCACGATCCATTACCATCTGGGAAAAAAATTAAAGTGGTTGATGATTTGAGTTGAAAAAGTAATGTCCCATTAACCATGACACATTTGGAATGAGATCCTTTAGTTTTTTAATTGATGTACATTGGAATAGAAGTTTTTGGTGTGGGAAATTATTCTATTTTGTTTCAGGTGTCAGTGAAATCATCTCTATCAGACAGAATAAGGCATGTGCATAAAGAAGAAACTGAGTTACAGAAAAAGGTAGAGTTGGTTCATAAGGGTAAGATTCCTTATTTCAAAATTGAAAATAATTGTGTTTTGAGATTTAGAAAGATATTATGTGTGCCTTGTGAGTCACAGCAGAAAAATGAGTTGTTATGTAAATCTCATAGTTCTCTATTTTCAGTTCATCTTGGTAGTACTATGATATAAAGAGATCTTCAGGAGTATTACTGGTGGGATAGAATTAAAATAGATATTGCTGATATTACTATGAAGTGTTTTACTTGTCAACAGATTAATGTAGAGCGGAAGTTACAAAAAGGGAAGCTTTATCTTTTAACAGTGCCAGAGTGGAAATGGGAAAATGTATGCGTGGACTCTGTTGTGGGATTACCAAAGACATCTTTGGGTAATAATGCAATATGGGTTATAGTTGATCGATTGACTAAATCTGCTCATTTACTTCCTCATCGAGACACATTGTCCCTAGATCATCTTTCTCGGTTGTATATTAAAGAGACAGTCAGGTTGCATCGAGTTACCCTCTCCATGTTATCTGATCATGATCCCAGGTTTACTTATTACTTTTGGAAAGGCCTTCATAAGTCATTGGGTAATGAATTGAATTTTAGTACAGCTTTTCATCCTGAATCAGATGGTCAATTAAAATGAACAATTCAGACATTGGAGGATATGTTACGTTCCTTATCGATGGATTATCAGGGAAGTTGGGACCTACATCTTTTTTTGGTTTAATTTTAATATAATATTAGTTTTCATTCCAGTATACAGATGGCTCTATTTGAGGAATTATATGGAAAGAGTTGTCGAACTCTAGCTTTCTGGGATGAAGTAGGTGAAAGGAAGTTGATGGGATCTGAATTTTGTAGAAGAGATGGTAAAGAAAGTTTAGTTGATTCAGAAGCACATGAGAACAGTTCAAAGCAGAAAAAAAGGATATGCAGATAACAGAAGGAAGGGTCTATCTTTTGATGTAGATGATTATATCTTTCTCAAAGGTTCTCCATTTAAAAGTGTGATGTTTTTTGGTAAGAAGGTAAAGTTTAGTCTGAGGTTCATTGGACCTTATGAAATCTTGGATATTGTTGGATCAATTGCTTACAGTGTGTATTTAACACCAAGATTACCCTAGGTACACAATTTTTTTCATGTTTCGATGTTGAGAAAGTATATACAAGATCCATCTAATGCTTTGTATCCAGATGTAGTTCAGTTGGAAGAGAATATCTCTTATGAAGAACAACTAGTCCAGATTCCTGACCATAGAGAGGAATTTTTTTGGAATAAGGTAATTCACCATGTAAATGTTTTGTATAAAAACTATATGGCTGAAGGGGCAACGTGGGAATTTGAAAATGTTATGAGGGATAAATAACCCCACGTATTTCTATAAGTACAGTTGCGAGGACGTAATTAACAAAAGTGTTGAAGGATGTAACAACCTAGGTAAATAAAGAATAATACATATTTTATATTTATTAATTTTATTTGAATTAAATATTAATTTTACTTTAAATGGGTTTCTATGTTTGATAGCGTACCTGTTACGCAACAACGAATTTATTTAAAATCTTACGTTTCACACTAATAATATAATATTATTCTTTTAAATGATAGTTAACTCTTAGCTGTTGTATTTTCGGGAATGAACAAAACTAACTAAAACATGATTATACATGTTTGTTAAATGTATTTAAATTTATACAATAAAAGTTAGAGTCTTACAATGTGAATGAATCTAATTTTAAGTATAATTTACATTAAAAAAGTCGATTTAACGCCTTTTAATGGAGAACCCTCTTTAAATATATTTTTTTTCACTTTAACACATTCTAATTGACCAAATAGAATCCTTCTTTTGAATGGAGACATCAAAATATACTTTGTGTAAATTTTTGAAAATTTTCAGATAAAGATAATTTTTAATGAATAGTGAAAAATATTGTATTTTAATTGAGAACACAGTTTTAATATAATATATTTATATTGTAATTTTATCTTTTTAATTAGTTTTAAAGTTTAATTAGAATATATTTTTAACATTTAATCCAATATTGGTCATTGGAATTAATTTTACTTTGAATGTGGATATAAACAAGTGTCAATCTTTTGATAGTTTTTGTTTCTTAAAAACATGATATTTGTTTTAGAAAATGAGATTTAATTTTAAATTAATTAATTCCACTTATATTTTTTGAATTTATAGAAATAGACTATTTTTTTAATTCAGAATGTCAAATATTTTTTATGCTGATTTTTTGGTATTTTTCTGAAAAACTTCAATTTTTGAGGAATAGTGAAATAACTTAGCAGTAGTTAAAAAAAACTGAATTTTTAATTTAAATGAAATTTTACCACTAATGTGAATTTAATTTTGAAAATCCGACATACATGGTTGTTATTAGTATGTAAAATGTGGTTCATTAAGATAAAAATAATTTTTGGTGAATTGTAACTTATGACTTTTATTTACTGTGGTTAAAGGTAAATTGGTTAATTCAAGGTAAAAAGAATAATATAATAATTCAAAATTTTCTTAACACTTGTCCAGACCTTATTTTTTGAGTCATTTACGACTATGGAAATATTTGGGTCAATTTTGGAACCCCGTTGAGCCACTTGGGAGTGATAATGACAATTTAGATTGTTTAATTTAAAGAAAAAAATGACATAAAATAATATCTCATTGTAAATTAATTTTTTCATGATGTTATATAAGTTATATTTTAGAATATAAATATTAATTGGAAATCTAAAAAGTTTTCCTACATCATGGTAGTTTTTTTTAAAAAAAATAGACATCACATAAATTAAATTATTTTTGACACAAAATGATGTAAGATTTACCTCATTAATAAAAAAATTAAATAAATAAGATTATAAATTTTATCATAACATCTCAAACCTATACGATTCTTATTGAATGATTTTATCTTGAACATGAGTCATCTTTTCTTCTACTTTAATGATTTTTGGACCTTTAGAAACCAAATATCAAAATATGATAAAATAATATGTTCACACTTTCCAAAAGAGCCCCACCTTCCTCTTATAAAAGAAGGCCACTTCTATCCAATTCCTCACACCTATCAAGCCTTTTAAATCGCCCAAAATATATCGAATTAAGCTCCCCACATATCATTCCTCCTCTTAGAAGTTTTAACGTAGGTTTAAGGAACATCAAGAATTCCTTTTGTTCAATCCAAAGGGAGTTACCCAAATTAAAGATGACAGTTTCTTTTAAATTATTTTTTTATTTTACTTCCACAACCCCTAAACTCTTGTTATTCCTTTTTTTATAAAAAATCCAGTATCCTCAATATACTATTATTTTTTTATGATAATTATTCGCATTAAAATAACACACACCTTAATCTAATGGGTGATGAACATAATGTTTCTGTGGATAGAAAACTAACGCCTCATGAAGCGATGATTGTTCAATTATCTCCTACCACCTCTTGTAGTGGCCTTTAAGATGACACTGTATCTATATATGATATATATTATGTTTATTTTTTCTTTATTTTTTTGTATTTTTTTAACAGAATAATTTTTTTTTCTCCATTATTTGTGAACACAATAATTTCATTTCAGGAACTACGGACTACCACCCCCTCAAAGTGATATGGATTGTTATTCCCATATAAGGGATGTGTAAAGGATGGAGGTGATGATATTATGTATGATATTATATATTAAATTATACTTTAATTATAATATAACTATTTATCATTGTGTTTTAATTACATTAAAATAAGAAATAGAAATGAAAGTAGTGTTCCTGTGTACGTACGGCTTACCATCTCCATAAATGGTGCATTTCATTTCTTACCTCCAAATGTTATGTACTATTGTAAATACATGTATATACTGGATATATATGATATATATGATATCTAAATCATGAATATGATTATGGATATAATGGAATATTGACCACATGTCAACTTTCAAATATAAGGTGTTCAAATTTGGCTCAAGTGCCAAATATCGACAAAATGAACATTATTAACATGAATGATTACATAATGTTTATAACATGGTAGTGAGTGATATAAAAGAAATAATAAACATGAAAATGTTTCTTTAGTAAATATAAATTAACTTTAGTTTATTATTCAGGAGATTAAAAAACGAACGAGTCAAGTCAGACACGAGGTAAGGGACTTCATCTCAATCTTCTTTCATTGAGGCATATTTAGTATTATACACGTCTTTATTTTATACATTGTATAAAACCCATTGACCTTTAATTTCATTCAAAGGGAATATTTTTATACGAATTGTTTTACTAAATGAAAAAATGGAATGTTTTTTTACATATGTGTTGACAAAGACCTTTCCGCCACCACGGGTATTATTTGATCTTTGGTTTCCTTAACAAGTCGTAATGTTTTTAAAAGGAAAAATAAAAACCATATACTCATTTTATGTATTTTGGTATTGAAAATGATTTTTGAAAATGGATTTATTATTTCAATATCTTGAAAAGATATTTTGTTATTACAATGTGTAGATTTTATCTTTCCTCTATTCTTATGTTATGTCTTATGATCATGTTATGGTTCTTGGTTATTATTTACGTATACGGGTGGCTCCGTGATAAACCTAGTGCGGGTGAGCCCGAGATAGCTCTCCAATGCATTGAGTAATGTGATAGAGGTAAATATGAATGTTTCTCTTAAGAGATTTAAGGAATATACCGTGATGGTTACTCTAATGTAACACCCTATATAGCTGTGATAGCTACAATGAAAGTATGATATGGATGCCACATGTTACCTTTATGATTTATGATTTCTCTATGTTATTCATAAAATCTTATGATTTCATGAGGTAAGTAAAATTGTACTTGTTCTGTATGTATTTATGAAAAAATGGTTTCATTATTTGTTTTATAACCCTTACTGAGCTTTTTATGCTCATCCCATATTTTGAAATGTTTTAACATGAATTAAAAATAAATAAGGTCAAGGATGAGATCAAGGGAAATCCATGCTATCTAAAACAAGGAATTATTCAGGACAATTTTTTTCAAGAGTTTTTATTTAATGGAATCTGTGTAGAAGTGTCTACTTTGTAATCTTTTAAGATGTGATATTTATGTCCTAATTCTATAAAACTCTAATCATGATAAGATCCTCCATGTGAATTATTCATTTAATTCAATATTATGTAATTTTAAATTTCATGTCCTTATAGTATCCATAACCCATAGGTTAGTGAAGACAGTTTTTATTCTATGAAATTATTTAATGTTTATCTTAGGGTTATGTTCCCTAATATATTTTTTCCTAAATACAATTCCCTATGATTCTACTAAAATTATTTTTATACCAATAGTAGTAACCGAGACCCTAGAATCCCGAATATGGTGCATTCCACTATTAAATTGGAAAAAATAGAATGAAATCACATCTAAATGGACAAACCCATTTATTTGTCATGGTAAATTATATAGAGAAATTAGACTCTTATTAAAAGTAATTACATGGATTAAAACATAGTTTTTTTCTTTAGGGGATCAGTTTATTCCATCTAGCATATTCTTTCATCTCCATCATAGTACACTTCATGTAATACAGGGGAAGGGAAACTAAATATGGGTGAGATCAAATGCTCAGTAAGTGTTATGTACAGTGTAATAAATAATTAATAAATTCTAATAATTTATATAAAAGGTAAATAAATGAACACACATTAAATTTCAATGACAAGATATAAAATAAAACATAATTCAATGGAAATAACTAAGAAAACATTCTATTAAATCAATAAATTAATAAGATGTTCATAAATAGTTTTTCTTGGTAAATAACTAAAAACATGTTCTATTTAATCAATACAATGATAATTCAATACATCAACAAAAATTATAAAATAATATCATGAATAGAAAATAATAATTACTAAATTCACAGTGATTCTAATGCTTTATTGTTGGACATCATGTCTAAAGAACTTGAAAAACTATAATGTTAAGACCATTCCAAATACTTTTAAAACTACCAGTAGAAACCTATTTAATCTTTCCAATGTATTTTTCTCATGATAATCAATCGATACATAAATGGGATATAATAATTTTCATGCACAACCCATTACATCAAATCAAAATAAATCCTCCTATATCTAATACTAGATATAATTAATGAATAATATGCCTGATCAAATATCTGTAAATATTAAAGTATATGTCTTTTGAAATATTTCCTAAGATAATCAATAAAATGTTCAATTTAACACCATATGTAAAAATGATATTGATTTTTGTAAATAATAATTTCCATGATAAGTAATGTATACATTTAGGGAAAAAAATTTGTTCAACAGTCACTAGAAAGTGAATAACTTGTGGAGAAGTTTATGATTTCCAAAATGATTCAAGGATGTGAATTTCAAAATTTTCCTTTTTCAAAATAATCATATTCCACCCCGAGGAAGAATAATGACGGTATAAATATGACATATATCCATTAGATTAACATTAAGTGTTTTTTCATTGAATAATAAAAATATAATATAAATATCATTAGAAATATTATTGATAAAAATATACTCCTCATTTTTAAATTTATTTTTCAAAAATATGTTTTTATAAAAATCAATTTTAGATCAGTTTCATTAAAAATAACCCTGTAAAATTAAAAATTAATATTAAAAGAAAGTAAATATGGTAATTACTTTTATGTTAAAATAACATTCATTTTTCTTTGTAAGAATATTATGAAAGTTCGTTGTTCAAAATGAAATAATAATATTCATCTGGAAAAAAAAATTTAATACAAATGTGGGTAAAAATTTATTTTAATAAGTTATTTTGAAAGTGTTAAATAAAAAAATTATAAATAATTTTTATAATACATTTTTTTATGAAAATTGATTTCTGACATAAGATATAAATGAATTAGAATTTTATTAAATTCAGTTTATAAAACATTTTATGTACGAGAGAGTGTAAAAATAGAGATTTTATTTGAAAATAATAATCAAGAACAAAAGGTGATTGAAATTAAAGGGTTTATTAATTCATTGTAATATAATTTCTATTAATGTAAATTCAACTATAAATAACCCTGAATAAAATTATGTTGTGATGTAAATTCAAAAGAAAGTTAAAATTTTGAAGTGTGAATGAACCAATGAATAAATTGATTATATTAATGATAAATGAAAATAAAAAACATATATAAAAAATTGATAATCAAAACTCATATAACACATTATCAAATAATTTTATTGACAACAAGGATGTAATGTAACTAAAAAAATAAGTTATACATTTATTGACCACTTGGTAAATTATTATTAAAATTCCCATAGATGAAATAATTCCCATTGAAAATTAAAATAAAATTATTTATTAATTATTAATTATATAACATATTAAATTAGAATGTTATACACCAAATAAATTATTATGTGTGTATAACTTTACCATATTCCACAATGAAATGAAATTGAGGTTGAATCACTTACTACTTGAGTAAAAATTTTATCGAGAGATCTATAAAATAATCGTATATATTAAAACAATTAGTATAATTAAATAAATTAAATTTAATATATAAAATATCATAGGTTGTTATATAAATCACACATAAAAGGAGTGGTGAATATGGAATAAGTCTCATAGAAAGAAAACAGAGACTTGAAATTTATTTACCTAACACTCAATTTTTTTTAATGCCCATTAAGATACTATATAATAGTCTTTTAAATGTTGATAATTTAATGAAGAACCATATTAAAATTTAGGATTTCATATTTAATCATTTTATAACTTCATATCACTTTCTTTTCAATGATCATTCACGATTTCCACTATTTATGGTGTTAATTTCCTTGTTTTTTATGTATGTTTCCACTTATTAATATTTATTTTTCTCTTACATAGATCATGATTTACTCATCTACATAATATAAACCATTATATTAAATACTTATATATTTATTATACATTTATTTTTTGTAATCTTTAAAATCCTTATATTGGAACTGAAATACATTTTGCACGGAGACCATAGGTGTACAAACCCGAAGCATGACGTACAAGGACATTAAATTACTTTTGCGGAATACTTAGTACATAACAAAAACACACACACAAGGACCGTAATAGTTTAGTGTCTTTGGAAACTCGGGAAATAATCTTCTAATCATGGCGAAAGATCTTCAACATCTCCCATAAAGATCTTCCCTTTTTTCTTACCTAAAACCTTTCTTTATATCCTAGGTAAAATAAATCATAAAAGGGTGATCTCAAATTCTCAGTAAGGGTAAACAAAAGAAATATCAATCACATCATATTCATAAGAACATAACTTTTGGAAATCATAACCTGCAAAAGAGATAATAAATTAATAACATGGGGCAAATCATAGTAGTGAAATGTAATCCCAATAATCATAACTTAAATCATGAAACCTTGTGTCATACACACATAATCATAGAGAATCATTTATTATTATTCAAGACTCATTTCCAAGACTATCTTAGTGGACAAAGTCCATTTCTTAACCGAGTTCACTCCTCGTTTCAGTCCTATTTCACTAAACCGGTATAACCTACCGTTCCAGCCATGTCTATCTCATGAGATATAAAATATTTACCCAATGCATTCGAGGTAGATATAGGTCCCAACCATCTCATAATGATACCATTCTTATGTGTGCCACAAAATCATAAATCATACATCATTGCATAATCCATGTAATAAAAATGGGATTTTAAACATCATGACATTATAAAACAATTCATATAAGATAAAGGAATTCATAAAAACAATTCCATCACAACATAATCAAATCAATTTAATAATAGGGGTATAAAAATAACCCTAAATTATCTTATATGGAAAATAATTTTGATAAAACACTTGAACTCCATTCTTGAGGAAAATATCCTTTTTACTTCAAAAACACTTTTCCTTTCTTAACATGTCATGAAATTCTAAACTAAAAGAAGTTGATTAAAAATAAACATGAAAACTTGTAAAGGAATCTTCTTGTAAATAATGTTTTATAAATCCATTCATGCCGAATAAGTTAAAAAAACATTCTTCTCGGACTTTTTTTGGAAAAGTCAAAAAGTTCCTCGTTCGAAAAAATGACAAAAGCTTCCTTTCATATCTTTTACTAAAAACTCACCGAAGGGTAAAATTGGATATAAAATATTTTAGGAGAATATAAATATTATATATTGGGGAAAAATGGATGTGTATGATAAAATACACCCCAGTAAATACCAAATTATAAACAATCTCGGATAAAAATGAGATTGTGATATTTTCCCTTACCTGAGGTCTGATTTTCTTCGTAAATGTACAAACCTCCTGTATAATGATTTAAATAATTTCATTGACTTATTAGAGAATCATAATTTTTGTTATTATATCATATATGGTTCACTTATGACTTTATATTACCCGTTCTTTTGTAAATCCCATGTTAAATCAATGTTTTGGGTAAAATTGTCTTATTTATCGTACATGTTTGGACTTGTTGTTCTTGATGTTATTATTACTTATATCAGGATTTAATTACTTCAAAAAATGTAAATCATGATTTATATATCATATATATTCATTATATATCCAGCATATACAAGCATTTATAATAGTACATAACATATGGAGGTAAGAAATGAAGCGCACCGTTCATGAAGACGGTAAGTCGTACGTACGCATGAATGCTACTTTCATTTCTATTTCCTATTTTAATGGAATTAAAAAATAATGATACATTGTTATATTATAATTACAGCATAATATCATATATAATATTATTAACCACATCCTTTATACATCCCACATAAGGTATTAACGAATCATATCACTTTGAGGGGGCGGTAGTCCGCACTTCCTCAAATGAGATTATTATATTTACCGACTATGGAAACCATAAAGGATTGATATAATTGGGAATTAAATAAGAATAATGAAATCATAAACATAATATATATTATATATAAATACAGTGCCATCATAATGGCCACCATGAGAGGTGGTAGGAGAAAATCGAACAATCATCGTTTCGTGAGGCGTTGGTTTTCCATCATAGAAACATTATGTTCTTCATCCATTAGATGGAGTTGTGTGTAAGTGTAGTACTAATACATCTCATAAAAACATCCTAATATATTTAGGATATAGGTTTTGTTACAAAATAAAGGATAAAAAAGAGTTTAGGGGATGGAGAAGTGGAATAAAAGAAAACAACTTAAGAGAAACTGTTACCATTAATTTTGGTAACACCCTTTGGTTTGAACCTAAAGGACTTATTGGAGTGTCTTATGCCTAATGTAAGGCTTCAAGGGGTAAGATAGAGATTTAGGGAGATTATTTGGTCAGAGTTTGGATGATCCAAAAGGCTTGAGAGGTCTGTGGAAATGCATAGATGTGGTATCCTTTTATAAGGGAGAGGAGGGGATCTTTAGGAAAGTGTGGAAATATTATTTTATTATAAACTTATCATCGGTTTCAAATGGTCCAAAAATCATTAAGGATGAAGATAAGATGACTCATGGTCGAAATAAAATCATCCAATCAGAATTGGACATGTTTTGGAAAATATTTTAATCATTATAATCTTATTTATTTAAATCATTTATTAATGAGGTAAATACTTCATCATTATTGTGTCATAAGCAATTTAATTTATTTGTTGTCTAAAAATTATAAAAAAAAATTAACATTATGTATAAAAATATTTTTATCTTTCCAATGAATATTTATAGTCGAAAATATAGTTTATATAACCCCTTATAAAAATTAATTACTAAAATATGTTTGCTAATGTCAATTTTGTCTTTACATTAAATTAATTAATCCAAATTGTCATTCTCACAACCAAGTGGATAAATGGGGTCCCAAAATCGACCCAAAGTTGCACATGGTCGGCCACTAGTCATACAATAATGTTAGTACATGTTTCAAGGTAATTTTGAATTATTATAATATTCTGTAAACCTTGAATTACCCTATTTACCTTTAACTGTAAAAAAAATTACCGTAGTTACTATTCATATTATCAAAAAAAATAAAAGTAACCTGTTAACATAATTTTGACCCACTGATTCCAAATATGGAATCCATTTTTCAAATTCAAAACACAGAAGTTGCAGAAATTAATTTAAAATTATCCCTTTGTTAAGCAAACGGGTTTTAAAAGTTAAAACATTGCCAAAGATTGAAATGTTTTTACCTATGAATTCAATGTAAAATTAATGCTAATGACATAAATTATATTAAATGTTAAAAATATATTCTATTTATACTTTAAAAACAATAAATATAATAATTTAACCATATAAAGTATTGCGATGAAAAAAGTTGTTTTCAATTAAAATATAGCGTGTTTTTACTATTCATTAAAATATGAAAGTTATCAGAATAATACCAAAAATTAGGCCTAAGTTATATTTGATATTATGAATTCAAAAATGATTTCTATTTTACCAAATTCAAAACATATCAGTTGCATTAATTAATTTAAAAAATAATTCCCATCGTCAAAACAAATAGCGTCTTTTTAAGTGATAATAACTATCAAAAGATTGACAGTTGTTAATGTCTGGTTTAAATGTGAAATCTCATTCAATGACCAACATTGTATTAAATGGTAAAAATATATTCTAAATATACTTTAAAAAAACTCAAATTAATAATTTATCACTATTAATTATTTCTATTAAAAAAGTTGTTTTTAATTAAATTTTTGTAACTTTCACTATTCATCAAAATATGAAAGTTATCCGAAAAGTACCAAAATATCACCTTAGGCTAAATTTGATACTCCGAATCCAGAAATGAAGTCCATTTTGAGAGATAAAATTTCTAAAATTTTAAAAGGTGGTTATTACTATTCATAACGGATAGTTTTAATAATATTTTAATAGCATATCGTTGTTTAGTGAAACTCAGTATTGCGTACTACACACGCTATCGAGGAAGGTCGTGATTGCGTGTAATGAAAGACAAGTCAGGGATGTGTGTTGTGAAAGAATCTTTCATTGTTTCGTATAACAGAATCCAACCATATTTCATTTATACATTGAATATATATAAATATATATACTCAATGTTGCGTAGAATAACTATTATCAAAATTATGTGTAACACAATCCAAGAATAGTGTTGCGTATACTTCAAGCTAATATGGTGTTGCGTATAGCGCATGGTAATATTGGTGTAGCATACAACACAAGACATTAAGGAAATTAAAAGAATATTTTTTATAAAATCCCGGGGTGTTACATTCTACCCCCTTAAAATGAATTTCGCCATCGAAATTCGTCAGGGTTATAAATGGTTTACTATTCGAAAGATTCTTTAATAGAAACCCACATCTTAAAAAGGAATACCAAAACCAATATTTTAAAACAAAAGTATGAAACGTAACGATTACCCAAATAAACTAATCACTAGGTTTCCACATAGGGGAAAATATGGATATGGAAGAGAAATCTAACCATCGTGTTCTGATGGAGAGTGGTAGAGAACATGGCTATGAAAAAGCCAACAATCACAAAGCTATTGATTTGTGATGATCTAAGGTACCATCTGACTCATCGGATATAAGGTAACTAGGACAACATTTTTGGTTTTCCAGATCATTTCCCTAAAGTTGATGAATTAAAATAAATACTTGCATGATTTTGGTACAATCTCACTGTTGTTCTTGAATTGAACAATTTCCACTTCATCCCTTAAATAAATGAAGTTGAATTTGATATTCGTGATGTATTAGCAGATCATGTGATAGAATGATGGTTCATTCCATCTCTTACAAACAAAAGGTTAGCAAAAGTTTTAAGTCCATCTTATGGTTAGATTAATCACATATGGTTCCAAAAATGAACTTATAGTTCATATATCATACCGCTTAATAAAATAAACTAGTTTCTACTAACCAGGGACTTTCTGAAGTCCAGTGGTAGGCGATAAAGGCCAGTCGCACTTCGGTTGTGGGTTCGATTCCCACAGCCTTGTCTGACGCGATGGGATGTCGCCCATCCTGCAAGTTTCCCTTTTTCTAACTCTATATTACTATATCATCCCATCAATAATATCAAAAAAAGTTCTATCCTAACTTATGTCCAACATAACCCATTCCAATATTTAAGCTTATCTAAAATACTTTGGTCCAACCTCATTGTATAAAGAAAATGATTACCTTAAATGTCACATAACAATCACGTGAATTCCATCCTTTATCCCCCATATATCATAAGATATATCTTGTTGGTCAAATTACGAACATGTGAATACCTAAATCATGTATTCTCTCGAAGAATGAATACCCATTGAACCTTAGTGAAAACATGAATGCAGTCAAAAGTTAACTCTTTCTACATACCAAAATCTAAAAATTCTATATACTCAAACCATGATATAACCTTCTCCTTATATCAGTCATGAGCTCATGAATACGGTCAAACATTTCATTTTCTCATTTTCCTTTCATTATGAGCATATCATATTATTTCCCAAAAATATCTCAATCACATTCTATGGTTACCGGTACCATTGAACACCATAAAAGACCAATACATAAATATTCCAATATTCCACTATACTATAGAAAACATTATTTTGGAATCCCATTACATAAACACTTAATCATTCCACCACATTGTTTTCATATTCAACATCACCAATAGTGATCGCATGTGACTTCCCTTTGTCCTTTGCCTTAAGTTGTTGCTCATGTCGATCATCACTAACCCTTGGATTAGGGCATTTATTAGCATAATGCCCCATTTCCTTGCACTTGAAGCATTGAAGTGTAGTAGGTTCATTCTGTGTATCCCTTCCTTTGTTTGCATCATTAGACATCTTCTTCCCATCATTGTGGCATTCAAATGCCCGATGACCTTCCTTTCCACATTTGAATCATTTACTTGTTCCTTTAAGACAATCTCCACCATGCTTCTTTCCACACTTTGAGCATAAGGAAACATTCATCTTCTTTTCACCATTTTTCTGAGATTTCTCCTTGAACTCCTTCTTTCGTTTCATGTCAAAACTATGAGATGGATAAGTAACACCAACTTCCATTTCTACATTGATAGCACAACACACAATTTCTTCATAGCTACTGAAGTCTCTTATAGCTAATTCCCTTCGAAGATTTGGTTTTAATCCACTTAACAGTTGATCAACTTTACTTTCAGGTTGGATGATAAATCGAGATGCATACCTTGAAATCCTTGTAAATTTCCCTTCGTATATACCAACAGATTCATCATCCTTTTTCTTTAGTTCAAGAAACACCTTATCCATCATTGTTCGAAGAATACGAGATAAGTACTTATTGAAAAATAAGTTCTTGAACTCATCCCATTAAATGGACTCAATTTTATATCTTAGCCTCGTATTCTTGATAAGATTCCACCATTGATTAGCTTCACATTCCAAACAATATACTACTAAGATGACTTTATCATGTTCAAAACATTGAAGAAATGAAAATATCTTTTCAGTGGTACTGATCCATTATTCAGCAACAAGTGGATCAGAAGACCCACTGAAAGAAGGTGGACGTTGCCTCATGAAGGACTCAATAGAATATTGTTCCCTTCTCTGCTCATTTGGAAGTCCAGAATGATTCATATCTTGTGTAATTATAGCAATAAGATTTTACACTCCATCTCCCATAACATTTGTTTGTTCAGGAGGACAATCATTGCATTGTCCATTACATTGATCAACATGGTTCCTTTGGGTACCATCCATCGTCTAAAACCCAAAAAGAATAGTGTGAGAGGGAAAAATCACACTAGGGAAAACAATATAATAAAGGGGGAGTAACATCAATATCTAACATCTTGGGTTACTGTAATTCTAGTGCTATAACCTATACTTATACTTAACCTTTGGGACATCCCGATACATACCTAAGAAATATCTCTATGGATCTCACTAAAGTTCTCGCATCCTAGTTTCCAAAGGTTGACTAAACCTTTCCTCTGAAACCAACTGTAGAGACCTGAAGCATGACGTACAAGGTAATTACATTACATTTCCGGAATAATTAGTACATAACAAAAACACACACACAAGGACCATAATAGTTTAGTGTCTTTGGAAACTCGGGACGTAATCTTCTAATCATGGTGAAAGATTTTCAACATATCCAATAAAGATCTTCCATTTTTTTTATTACCTAAAACCTTTATTTATATCCTGGGGAAAAGAATACATAAAAGGGTGAGCTCAAATTCTCAATAAGGGTCAACAAAATAAATATCAATCACATCATATTCATAAGAACATAACTTTTGGAAATCCTAACCTGCAATAGTGATCATAAATTCATAACATGGGGTAAATCATAGTAGTAAAAGGTAATCCCAATAATCATAACATAAATCATGAAACATTGTGTCATACACACATAATCATAGATAATCATTTATTATTAGACAAGACTCATTGCAAAGACTATCTTAGTGGACAAAGTCCATTTCTGAACCGAGTTCACTCCTCGTTTCAGTCCTATTTCACTAAACCGATATAACCTACCATTCCAGCGATGTCTATCTCATGAGATATAAAATCTTTACCCAATGCATTGGAGGGAGATATAGGTCCCACCCATCTCATAATGATACCATTATTATGTGTGCCACAAAATCATAAATCATACATCATTGCATAACCCATCTAATAAAAATGGGATTCTTAAACATCATGACATCATAAAACAATTCATATAAGATAAAAAAATTCATAAAAATAATTCCATCACAACATAATCAAATCAATTTAATAATAGGGGTATAAAAATAACCCTAAATTATCTTATATGGAAAATAATTTTGATAAAACACTTGAACTCCATTCTTGAGGAAAATATCCTTTTTACTTCAAAAACACTTTTCCTTTCTTAACATGTCATACAATTATAAACTAAAAGAAGTTGATTAAAAATAAACATGAAAACATGTAAAGGAAGCTTCTTGGAAATAATGTTTTAGAAATCCATTCATGCCGTATAAGTTAAAAAAACATTCTTCTCGCACTATTGTCGGAAAAGTCAAAAAGTACCTCGTACGAAAAAACGACAAAAGATTCCTTTCATATCTTTTACTAAAAACTCACCGAAGGGTAAAATTGGATATAAAATATTGTATAAGGATATAAATATTACATATTGAGGAAACATGGATGTGGATGATAAAATACACCCAAGTAAATACCAAAGAATAAACAATCTTAGATAAAAATGAGATGGTTATATTTTCCCTTACCTTAGGTCCGATTTGCTTCGTAAGTGTCCAAAAATCCAGTATAATGATTTAAATAATTTCATTTACATATTCCAGAATCATACACTTTGTTTTGATATCATATATGGTTCACTTATGACTTTATATTACCCGTTCTTTTGTAAATCCCATGTTAAAGCAAGGTTTTGGGTAAAATTATCTTATTTATCGTACATGTTTGGACTTGTTGTTCTTGATGTTATTATTACTTATATAATGATTTACTTACTTCCAAAATGTAAATCATGATTTATATATCATATATATTCATTATATATCCTTCATATACAAGCATTTATAATAGTACATAACATATGGAGGTAAGAAATGAAGTGCACCGTTCATGGAGACGGTAAGCCGTACGTACGCATGAACGCTACTTTCATTTATATTTCTTATCTTAATGGAATTAAAACATAATGATACATAGGTATATTATAATTAAATTATAATATCATATATAATATTATTATCCACATCCTTTATACATCCAACATAAGGTATTAACGAATCACATCACTTTGAGGGGGCGATAGTCCGCACTTCCTCAAATGAGATTATTGTATTTACCGACTATGGAAACCATAAAGTCTTGATATAATTGGAAATTAAAGAAGCATAATGAAATCATAAACATAATATATATTATATATAAATATATTTCCATCATAATGGCCACCATGAGAGGTGGTAGGATAAAATCGAACAATCATTGTTTCGTGAGGAGTTAGTTTTCCATCACCTAAACATTATGTTCTTCATCCATTAGATGGAGGTGTGTGTAAGTGTAGTTATAATACTTCTCATAACAACATCCTAGTATATTTACGATATTTGAGTTGTTACAAAAGAAAGGATAAAAAAGAGTTTAGGGGTTGGAGAAGTAGAATAAAAGAAAACAACTTAAGAAAAACTGTTACCTTTAATTTTGGTAACTTCCTTTGGTTTGAACCAAAAGGACTTATTGGAGTGTATTCATCCTAATTTAAGGCTTAAATGTTGAAGATAGGTATGTAGGGAGCTTATTTGGTGAGAGCTTGGACGAGCCAAAAGGCTTGATAGGTGTGTGGAATTGCATAGATGTGGAACCCTTTTATAAGGGAGTGGAGGGGCTCTTTAGGAAAGTGTGGAAATATTATTTTATTATAAACTTATCTTCAGTTTCAAATGGTCCAAAAATCATTAAGGATGAAGATAAGATGACTCATGGTCGGAATAAAATCATCCAATCAGAATTGGACAGGTTTTGGAAAATATTTTAATCATTATAATATTATTTATTTAAATCATTTATTAATGAGGTAAATACTTCATCATTATTGTGTCATAAGTAATTTAATTTATTTGGTGTCTAAAAATTATAAAAAAAAATATAATTATGTATGAAATCTTTTTATCTTTCAAATGAATATTTATAGTCTAAAATATAGTTTATATAACCCCTTATAAAAATTAATTATAAAATATTTTTGTTATTGTCAATTTTGTCTTTACATTAAATTAATTAATCTAAATTGTCATTGTCACACCCAAGTGGATCAATGGGGTCCCAAAATCGACCCAAGGATGCCCATGGTCGGCCACTACTCATACAATAAGGTTATTACAAGTGTCAAGGTAATTTTGAATTATTATAATATTCTTTTAACCTTGAATTACCCTATTTACCTTTAACCGTAAAAAAAATTACCATAGTTACTATTCATAATATCAAAAAAAAGTAACCTATTAAAATAATTTGGACCCAATGATTCCAAATATGGAATCCATTTTTCAAAATTCAAAACACAGAAGTTGCAGTAATTAATTTAAAATTAATCCCGTTGTTAAGAAAATGGGTTTTAAAAGTTAAAACATTGCCAAAGATTAAAATGTTTTTACCTATGAATTCAATGTAAAATTAATGCTAATGACATAAATTATATTAAATGTTAAAAATATATTCTATTTATACTTTAAAAACAATAAATATTATAATTTATCCATATAAAGTATTGTGATGAAAAAAGTTTTTTCTAATTAAAATATAGCGTGTTTTAACTATTCATTAAAATATGAAAGTTATCAGAATAATACCAAAAATTAGGCCTAAGCTATATTTGATATTATGAATTCAAAAATTATGTCTATTTTACCAAATTAAATACATATCAGTTGCATTAATTAATTTAAAAAATAATTCCCATCGTCAAAACAAATAGTGTCTTTTTAAGAGATAATAACTATCAAAAGATTGACAGTTGTTTATGTCTGGTTTAAATGTGAAATCTCATTCAATGACCAACATTGTATTAAATGGTAAAAATATATTCTAAATATACTTTAAAACCGCTCAAATTAATAACTTATTAGTATTAATTATTTCTATTAAAAAAGTTGTTTTTAATTAAAATTTTGTAACTTTCACTATTCATCAAAATATGAAAGTTATCCAAAAAGTACCAAAATTTCACCTCAGGCTATATTCGATTCTCCGAATCCACAAATGAAGTCCATTTTAATAGATAAAATTTATAAAATTTTAAAAGGTGGTTATTAATATTCATAATGGCTAGTTTTAATAATATTTTAATAGCATATCGTTGTTTAGTGAAACTCAGTATTGCGTACTACACACGCTATCGAGGAAAGTCGCGATTGCGTGTAATGCAAGACAAGTCAAGGATGTGTGTTGTTCAATAATCCTTCATTGTTTCTTGTAATAGAATCCAACCATATTTCATTTATACATTGAATATATATAAATATATATACTCAATGTTGCGTAGAATAACTATTATCAAAATTGTGTGTAACATGATCCAAGAATAGTGTTGCGTATACTGCAAGTTAATACGGTGTTTCGTATAGCGCAAGGTAATATTGGTGTAGCATACAACACAAGACATTAAGGAAATTAAAAGATTATTTTTTATAAAATCCCGGGTTGTTACAATAGGTCATGCATACACATGAACATTATTTCCATTTTTTAATCATTTTAATAGAATTGATATTAAATGGTATATCTGTAAATTAAAATTCTAGTATAATTTTTATTTTGTATATATAATATATTTTTACTAAAAATGTTCTTAATATATTCCATTTAATGCATGAAAAAATCACATCTCTTCTAGGAACTAGTAATCCACATGTCCACCATCGGTGTAATAATATTCCCACAAAAAGGAAAATATGAAGATATGTGTTATAAAATGATTACATAAGAATAATGAATTTATAAATAACATATTTATAATTTATAAACTATAAAAATAATCAATATATACCACCATAAAATGTGGTAATGGATGAAAGAATGACATCAGTTCATGAGGTAGTATTCTACAGTACACATGGACAATGAGAGAGTCAGTCATTTGATGTATATATGTAAAGGATTACGTAATATACATAGAATAAAAACATCTCAATATAATTAATATAATTATTTTATTATATAATCATGATATAAAAAAACTTTAATGAGTAGTGAAATAAACAACACAGTAGTAATTGTTGAAAAATTTAACTTCTTTTTAATGTATCTAATTTTTGTTTATTCCAAAATACTAATTTGGTTTTATTTATGAAACATTTGAGGCCTATAGGATGAGGGGAGGTATTTTGGGAAGTGATATACATAGGTTTTTTTAGATAAAAGGCATTATATTTGGATATAATTGAGTGGGTGTGTTCCTTTTATATTAAAGAAAGAGTAGATGTTTTTGAAATATATAACGGTAAACACCATTTTGACATCACTCTTAAAAAATTATCCATAAATAATGAACCAAAATTTATAGAATAAGGAAAATTTAATATATATATATATATATATATATTTCCATACTTTTTTTTACAAGATTCATTGTCATTTTTTCTTTTTTGATTAATGTTTAACCACTAAGTCGGTCCATTTTCACCTATTTCACTATAATTAATTTTAATTTCTTTCACTAATTTTTTCCGTAAAAAAAATTATGAAATTTACAAGACATATAAATTATTATTATTATAAATATTAAATCCATTTTTTCAAATAATTATCACATACGTGGAAGACATTATTTTCAAAATAATCCCACAAACAGGATGGGAACACAACTTCTTAAGGTGAAATTGTTCTAATGTTCATTGAGTATTTATATCTAAATTTAATATAAAAATTATTTAAAACAACATAAAAAATGTTAATATATTTAAAATGGATGAACTATTAATTTAAAATCTATTTATAATATAATATAACACTATAATATTTGTAGATGAAAAACTATTTTTCAATTATAATTTGGTATTTTTTACTATTCATCACAAAATAAATCTTCAAAATAAATAACATATGATAACCCTATGATATATTGATATTAATATTTTAAAAAATTAAATTTATTTTATCATATAAATTTTAAAAATGTTAAAAATATAGTTTTAAAATAACTGGGCCATTAAAAGGTGGGAAAACTACCTTCAGAAAAATATTGCTTTGTATTCATGAAAGTGGATTTGTTCATATATTATGACGATATAATATATTTTATTATCATAAAAAAACGTTTCTCTGAAGATATACTATATATATATATATATATTGTTAATATAATCCATTAATATTAATTAATTTAATTTATTATCATAAAAGACAATTTTTTTCGTAAAAAATGTTTTTTATTTAAACCATTCTCTTTTATTTTGTGGGTTTTTATTTTCATTTATAATTGATTGGTAACCAAGAAATTAATTTTATATTTTTCTATAATAGTTCATGTTCACCCTATTCAAACTTTGTTTAACCAAATAAAACATTTTAAATTTTCATCTATCAATCCCAAGGTGTATAACTATGTTTTCACACAAAACATATTTCAACACCCTCTTTCAATGCCAAAATCACACCAATACCACTATAAAACTGAATTGGAATACCTTGAAACATTTATTAAACAACTATCATTTGATATGTAAATAACTAAAGAAACACCACAAAAGATACATATGAAAAACAAATGTTTTCATAAATCCCATCCAAGAAGTATAGCATGGTATTACAAATTGAACGAATTAAAAAACCCTCTTTAAAAACCAAATGCACACCAAGACCCTATTGAAGCATAATTGGAATCCAAAATGACATTTATTAAACCAATTTTATAAGTTAGAGAATAACTTAAATAAAACCACAAGACTTTCACACGGAAATACACCGAGTTTAAATCAAAATTCAACTATTGAATTAGATGTTTAACCAAATCCATCAATAATAGTTTTCGCACAACACATAACATAATAGGAACCTATAAATGAATAAATCCATCCAGCTAAATCATCAATAAATTATTAAACATAGAATCATCTTCATTTTGAGTCAAAACCCTTAAATCTTGGTGTGAAATCTCTACCTCACTAATGTCACAACAAAAGGGTGGTAAAAGAAACCTAAAACCTAAAGATTTCACCCAAAATACAATAATATAAAACCTAGGTTCTAACTCTGGTTTTTAGACAATTTATAACTCAATAAAGGGTGAATTAACCCCTAATGAAAGGGAAGAAAAAAATAGGAGGGCTTATTTTTTTAATTTTGATGTTTCCCCATCAAAAATCCCTTCAATGTTGATGTAAAAGGGAAGGGGAGAAACAATTTAGGCTATACATGTAGTTAGGGCACGAAATGGAGAATATATGGGTTGATTTGGTTTATTTTTTGTTGGAAAAAAGGGTCAAAACACAACAAGTTTTAATGTTCTGTACACTGTTGCACGGTTTTGTGGCATAGTTTGGAACTGTGCGGCCAAACCATATGTCTTGTTCTGGCCACAAAAATACCTTTCCTAATCCTCCAAATTTATAGGGGTCCAAGGGAGAAACCAAGGGGGAATGATAGTCCAGGTATATGGGAGAGAAATCCACAAACCAATGCACTCTTCTATCCCAAAAACACATCAAAATCAAGGGTACAAACCACCGAAACAAATTTCCCCACAGGTTGTCCCACTAGGAGTGTCACTAATCCAAATATAAAACCCCAAAACATCACACAATCCCATGGAAAATACATGAGGAAAATTATGATACATGACCCCCATGAATAAGGTTATAGATTAAGAATACAGGAGAAACCAAAAATGTAAACCCAAAACACCCAAAAACAATGAGAATGCTGTTAACCAAAAGAGGATATGAACAAATCATGGAATTGAAAATCCTGGTGTGACTTTGTATATGAATATCATTGTCATTTGGAGATATAGATCCTTCAATAATATAAATAATTTCTTGATAAAAGAGATCCACATTCCTCATATCAGCATTTACTATGTCCTGAGGACTTCATCATACCACCCAAGAATATATATATACATTGAACCATTCGTTCCGAAGATCATGAATATTAATGGTAAAATGATCGTATTCAGTTACTCAGAATCTGGTAGTTATTCCACGGATAGTAACTCCTTTAGTGTAAGTGCTGAATCACATCTAATGGTAGATCATCTTCGAGGTAATGGAGGCATGATCCTAGTGGTAGCTTATCCTGGTCATAGTGGCGACTTGAGTCTAGGGGTATCTCATCCTAGTAGTAATTTTTAAATGGGTCTAACAGTAGATCATCATGGAAGTTACGGTCACATGAGTCTAGTGGTAGCGGTGACTCGTAACCAATGGTGTATTTCTATAACACATAGTAGGAATTTAATTACAGTAATATGTTCATATAAAATTCTATCATACAATTTGTGAAACATTAGTAATAAATGAATCATGGTTTTATTCGTTAAAATAATATATTTCAAACCAAATCCATTCAAAGAGGTTCTAACACATTTTATAAAACATTCTATGTAACAAATAGTTTAACAATTATATTTTACAAGAAAATAGCCACGAATAACCAAAGGAGAATAAAATAAACATTCTTATTAATCAATTATTAACTAATTCCTCATAATGGAAATTCATGTGTAAATAATTTTTATACAAATTATCTTGTGATGTAAATCCTTTAAAAGACAAAAATGATTATGTGAGAATCATCCAATTAATATATAATGTGTATAATATACACATCCACGTAATATAAGAGTAAATAATATAATAAATATTAAAAATAAATTATACATATAATAATTTAATATTAAGAAAATGAGGAATTAATATAGCTCAATGAAAATAAATTGAGTTTTTTAATTCTATAACACATAGTAACTCATAATTCAAATATTTGTAAGAGAAATAATAACATTAAAACATAAAATACCCTGAATAATTTTTTATTCATGATATTACATGTGATATGGTATGTGTATCCACCATATTAATGATGTATGGTATAAAACATTACAATATTACATAATGAAATGAAATGGATATAGAATCCCTTACTACATGAGTAAATATTGAATCATGAGATATATGAAAAAATATATATATTAATAATTCCAATATCATTAAATAAATTAAATTCATGATATAACATTTCATGGTAAATTTTATACACAACAAAAAAAGATAAACTAGTGGTGAATAGAGAATAAGTCTAATATAAATAAAAGTAAGCATGAAATTAACATATATTACGCTCAGTTTTGTTAAACATGCATTAAACTAATTTATAATGGTTTAAAACAATTAAATATATTATTAAATAACCATATTAATATTTATAATATAATATATTATCCTTTTATAACATCGGATCATCCACATGTTAATCATCATTAATTATTTTCAGTGTTTCTTGTGTTAATTGGCTTCTTTTTCTAGAATGTTTTGACTTTAAATTTATTGGTTTTTGAAAATTAATCCTTATTTTTTAATATAATTAATGTAAAACATGATTCTAATATGATATATATTTATTATATATGTATTTTTATTCATAAAAAACATGGATATTAGAAATAAAATACACCAGTTATAGATACGGTAGGTCATACATACGCTTGAAGGTTATTACAATTTTTTTATCATATTTAAAAAATGAAAATTAAATGTTAAATTGTATATTATAATAAAAAAATAATTTTTATTACATATATAACAGATAATTTTTTTAAACCCATAATTAATAAATTATACATAATGTGTGAACGATTCACCACAGTTCTGGGAGGCAGTAAACCAGAAATCAAAAAATGATTTTATCGTATTCCAAAAAATGGGAAGCATGATGGTATATGAAATATATTTTTTAATTAATCATATAAAATATAAATATCATACATATAATATATAAATTATAAATATGTCATTATTTAATACCTTGAAATGTAGTAATGAAAGAAAAAAATGATATTGGTTCGTGATACGATACTCCGCCGTACACACGATTGATGATTGTGTATCCCAATTAATAGAAGTGCGAGAAATTTTATGTAGGAATTTTTGAAAAAACAATATTATATATATGATATATATTTCATTATATATGAATGAAAAAATAGTAATTGAATGATTATATAATGAAATAAAATTGAAGTGCTCGTGGAATAATGTTACCTACTATTCGTGTAACGACTATTGGTTTATAAAAACATAATTCCATATAATTATTTATTCCAAATTTGAGGCTTCTATTACGAATATAAAGATCATAAAAAGTTTTTTTTGGTATATTTTTTATCAATATCAATGTCTTGAGAAGTGTGAAAATGTACAGGGGATGAGTTCTATTTTATAGTGGAGGAGGAGTGACCTTCTTATAAATACTAAATTGTAGACATTCTTGGGATGTATACCATATATAATTTTACTCATATAATGAAATAAATTCAATAACTGAAGGTATATGTTGAATCTATAGATATTCAATGGGTTTTTATAAGTTTATATGTCTTTTGGTAACTTATTATTAAGGGTCAACCACTAAGTATACTCATTTCCACCTTAATTACTATAACTAATATTAATTTATTTCACTATTATTTTTCTTATAAAATGAAAGAGAACATAATATAAATTATATATTTTTATTTTTACAAATACATAATCCATTTTTTCAAATTCAAAAGACAGAGGTGGTCAAAATGGATTTTAAATTAATCTCGCTGACGATATGGGAAAGCATGATTTTATGGTGAAAATGTTCATAAGTTCATTGGTTTTTTATGTCCAAATTCAACATAAAATTTATTAAAATGATATAAATTTTTTCAATATATATAAATTTTGTTAATTTTATATTAAAACAAATTAAAAATAAAATTTAAGAGTACAAATTATTTATATGAAAATACATTTTTCAAATAAAATTTAATATTTTTCAGTGTTGATAAAAAATTCAACATCATAGACGATTTCTAAAATTTCACCCAAAGATAATTTTTATTTTTCTCATTCTAAATTGATGTTTATTTATTTCTATAAAATTTATAAAATTTCCAAAATTTATTTTTAAAATATGTGAGATAATAAAAGGTGGAAAAAGTATATGTAGAAAAATATAGCATTATGCATAAAATTGGTTTTTATCTAATATTATTCCTACAATATCTATTGGATTTTTGTATAAATTATTTTATTGAATATATAATATATTGATTTCGTTAATAACATCCACTAATTGTAATTAATTTAACTTATTAAGATAAAAAACTTGTGTGCATAAAAATATTTTTTTATATAAACATTTACATTATATTCAGTTTTTTTATTTTAATTTATAATTTATTATTAACCAATTAATTTATTTTATATTTTGTAAACCCTAGAGTTCATAATTTATTTAATCATATTCATAACCACCAGCTTAAATTCTATCATATACTTGTTATTTAACAAAATAATATTAATAGTATTCGGTAAAACATTGTCTCGCATATAACGCAATCCATCGAAGATGTAATTGTTCTGTGTAACACATTCTAAAATTGGTGTTTCTTGTAGAGAATGATAAACATTATTTTGGATTTAATTCAAGCAAATATCAATATTTCTTATAACATACAATATTCAAAAAATTAAATTTATCTAAATATAAATATATAATAATGTATCAGGTTGTTGTGTTTATTTATTTTCATTATTTCATGTCATACATGATATGAATAATATATTATTATTTTAGAATTTTGAGTGTTTACATTATCTCCTCCTTAAACTAATTACATAATCCCAATTTAAACTTATTCATACCAATCTACGTTTAGACATTTTAAAATTATCTCATTTATGTCCCACGTCATGATAAGGATTGGTAATACATCATCTTGATAATAGAGATTCAAAAGTATAATGGTCACATATAATAACATATAATTTGGTTTTTATGTAATATAAAATAAGTGGAATGTGATGATGTGGACATGGAAGAAAGTTTATATATTTATATATTGATTTATTTCATTGACCAAAAACATGTGAATGGTCCATGGAATGTTAAAGGCCTTAGATATGTAAATATTTCATTATTTAGAATAAAATAGATTGAAAGAATTTTGGTATTAGGAAAATATTTCTTTTCAAGAATCTTTTACAAATTTTGAGTAATTATTTTGGTACTTAATATTATAATAAATTATAATTACATTACAAATTTTTTTTTTAAAAAATTCATTTCTTCCTTTGGTGGTGATTCGATCAATTTTAAATTTATCCCTTTACTCTTGGAAATGAATTCCCAAAAAGAACTTTTATGCATGATGTACAAAAATTCTATTTTAATGGATCATATGTTCCATAATATAGTGAAAATTATTTATATACGTCTCGATATATTTTTTAAATTTAATTCAGTTTGATGATGTTATCCAATATAGTTAGTTAATCTATATACCTAGAAAGCAATAAAACTATTTCATTTTGAATATTTATCTGAAAAATTGTTTACCTAAAAACAAATAAATATTGTCAATAAAATCACATAGGTGGATGTTAGTCTTGAATTCCTTATCATCCTTCAATAATAGATTTAATCCCCACCACCTTACCTAATTCGAAGAGTTGTCACCCTACATGTGGGTTTTCCTTTTTATAAACTACATAATTCATATAACAATTAAAAAAATATATTATTTAATTTTTTGAAATATAATTAATCATTAAATATATTTTTACTAGGGTTTTAAATAAAACCTTTTTTCAGAATCTAATAATATTATTTTAATATGAAGCCTAAATATTATCAATAATTTTAAATTTATTCTTATTAATTATGATTATATAATTCTTCAAATAATTTTCCCTCTAACACTTATACGTTCAATAAATTTCTCCAAAATTTCAAAATTATTTTTAGAATCTCATTAAATAAATATTAAAAGGTGTTGTTTAGTTAATTGATCTTATTTATAGTCCTAAACTAAAAAACCCATGATGATATAAATAACTCATAGGTTAGTAAAGGCAAATGTTCTTCTATGATAATATTTAATGTCTATCTTAGAGGTAAGTTACCTAATTTTTGTTTTACTAAATCTAGATCCTGTAGAGTATACTAATATTATTTTTATACCAACTGTTGTAACTGAGACACTAGATTCCTGATGATGGTGCGTGACACCATTGAATGGGAAAAATACAAGGAAATCACATCTGAAAGAACCAATCAGTTTATTATTCTTAGTAAATTATATAGATATCTGAGTCTCTTATTTAATATTATTACATGGATTAAAACATTGTTTTTTTAATTAGAGGATAAATTTATCCCCTCTAGAATATTCTTCCATCTCCATCTTAGTACACATCATGTAATCCAAGGGAAAGGAAAAAAATATGGGTAAGATCAAATGGTCAGTAGGGGTTATGTACAGGGGAATAAAAAATTTAACAATAATAATAATTTTTATAGAAAGGTAACTAAATGAACACACATTCAATTTCAATAAATAGATAAGTAATAAAACAAAATTCATGGTAAATAACTGAGAACACATTCTATGAAATCAATAAATTCATAAGAAGTGCATGAATAGTTTTTCATGGTAAATCACTGAAAATATGTTCCATTTAATTAGTACAACGATAATGTAATATATCCAAATATTTTGTATAAGAAAATATTATGAATAAAAATAATAATAACTAAATACTTGGTGATTTCAAAGCTTAATTATTTTATATCATGTCTAACGAACATGAAAAACAATACTGTCAAGACCATTCACAATACTATTTAGAACTACTGGTAGAAACCTTTATAATTTTTCCAACTGATTTTTCTAATGATAATCAGTCGATGCATCAAGGGGATATAATAATTTTGATGCCCCAACCATTACAAAAAATTGATATAAATCCCTATATATCCAATAATTGATTTAATTAATGAATAATATTCCTTATCAAATATCTGTAACTATTAATGAATATGTATTTAGAAATATTTCCCCAGATAATCAATAAAATGAAAAATTAAAACCCATTGGTAAAAACAATATAGATTTTTAGAAGTAATCATACTTATAATAAGTATTGTGGACATTTAGGGAAAAAATTTTGTTCAATAGTCACTAGAATGTTAATAACTCAATGAGAAGTTAATGACTTCAAAAATGATTCTAGGAAGTGAATTTTAAAACTATCCTTTGTCAAAATAATCATATTCCATCTAAAGGAAGAATAAGGATGGTATAAATATGACATATATCCAATGAATTAAGAGTAAGGGTTTTTATAGTTGATGAATAGAAATACAAAAAAATATTATTAGAAAAATTATTGATGAAAATATATGGATCATTTTTAAATGTATTTTTGAAAAATATATTTCAATAAAACCCACTTTTAAATCAGCTTCATAAAAAATAACCATGTAAAATAAAAAATGAAGCTTCAAAGAAATAAATTATGGTAATTCCATGAATTTTAAAATAACATGAATTTTTCATTATATGAATATTAGAAAAGTTCCTTGTTTAGAAAGTGATAATAATATTCATTTGAAAACAAAATATTTAAAAGAAAATGCGGGTAAAAATTTATTTTAATAATTCATTTTCGAAAATATTAAATAAAACATTTTTTAATTCATTTTTATAAAACATTGTTTAGTTTGAAAATTGATTTCTGACATAAGAGAGAAATAAAATAGGATTTTATTAAAATCAGTTTAAAAAAAAATTATGTACTAGAGTGTGTAAATAATGATAATATTATTTAAAAATAATAATTAACGATCAAAGTTGAATGAAAGTAAAGGTTTTATTAATAAATAGTAATATAATTTTCACTAATGTAAATTCAACTACAGAAAATCTGGAATAAAATGATATTGTGAAGTAAATTCAAAATAAGGCTACAAAATTAAAGTGAGAATAAACCAATGAATAAATAAATTATATTAGTCTTAAATAAAAATAAAAATAAAAAATAAAAAATAGATAATAAAAACTTATCTAACACCTTATCATTGAATTTTAAGGATAACAAGGAAGTAATATAACTAAATAAAAATGAAATAAGTTCTAAAATTATTTACAACTTAGTAAATTATAAGTAAATTACCCTAAGATTAAATAATTCCCATTGAAAATTAAAATAAAATTAATTATTAATTATTAATTATATTACTTATGAAATAGGAATTTTATAAACAAAATTAATTAATTTGTGTGTATAACATTAAAATATGCCACAACAATATGAAATTGAATCTGAATCCCTTTCTACATGAGTAAATTTTTAATCGGTAGATCTATGAAATAATAGTATCCATCAAAAAAGTTAATATTATTAAACAAATTAAATTTAGGATAAAAAATATCATAGGTTATTATATACACCACACAAAAAAGAGTGGTGAATTTGAAATAAGTTTTGCAAAAATAAAATTGACATGTGAAATTCCATTACATAACACTCTATTTACGTTAATTCCCTTTAAGAAACTATATAATGTTCTTTCAAATGTTAATAACTTATTCAAGAACCATTTTAAATTTTTACGATTTCTTATCAAATCTTTTTATAATATCTTATCACTTTCTTGTCAATGATCATTAATGATTTTCACTATTTTTGGTTTTAATTTCCTTGATTTAAAGTATGTTTCAACTTATAATTATTATTATTTCTCTTACATAGATCATGATTTCTTATTATCCATAATATAAACCATTATATTAGTAACATATATATTTATTAGACATTTATTTATAGTAATCTATAAAATTTTTATATGAGAAATGAAATACATTTTTATGGAGACCATTGGTCGTACATACACATGAACATTGTTCCCATATTCTAATCATTTTAATAGAATTGATATTAAATGATATATATGAAAATTATAACTATGGTATCATTTTTATAATGTATATATAAAATATGTTTACTAAAAATGTACATAATATATTTCACTTAATGAAAGAACAAATCACATCGCTTCTAAGAAACTCTATTCCACATCTCCCCAAACGATGTAATCACATTCCCACAAAATGGAAAAGAAGAAGTTATTTGTTATATCATGATTACATAAGTATAAAGAAATTATAAATAACCTATATATATAATATAATCTATAAAACAATCAATATATTCCACCATTTTCACGAACCGTCCACGAGACCCGTGTCGTGACTACCCCAAGCCCACCTTCATTAGGCCATGGGCTAGCGACAACCACCAAAGGAATAAATCCTTAAAACTCGGAAGGTATTTCCATTATAAAAATAATAATAACACACAATAGAGTATAATATAGAATAAAAACACAATGTAAAACTATATACAAAAGGATTGATGAAAAATAAAGGGGCCGGAAATACAAGCCCAACTGTAAAGTACAAGTACAACTGTAAAGAACAGAAACATTTGAAAGGTGTAAAGAATATCCTCAATCGTCCACCACAGATCCTACCTGAAGGGTATGTACAGATAGCCTTCACATCACCCCACTTTCGTCAATATCCTTTGTGTACCGTCATGCCGTGTGGTCCACCTCCATGTACCATCCAGTCCTTCCCACTCTGCCTCGGTCAGTGCTGTCTATTGTATGCAACAAACAAAATGAGGTGTGGGTAAAGCCCATGTGGGGATGAGTATAATGATACTCAGTAGGGACCCCGAGACCACCATGGTCTCTCAAAATAAACCAAGAATAAACACCAGAGTATGAAATCAATGGATTACCATTAGTTTGGTATATGCCCATACATATACCTAATTTATATAGTAATCCTTATCAATCATGTTTTAAACACAAAATTCACTAAATCAGGTCAAACCATGATTTAATTCTAGGTTTAGTAACATGTAACACTCCCAGTTAGACTGCCGAAACCTTGGATGCTGGAGTACTCCTCCTCTATAGAGTATTGTGTGCCTTCCGCGTCACACTAAGGTGCTTCCCACTATCCTGGACTGTTGAGATACTCCTCCTGTCGAGTATCGTGAGTCTGCTTTGTCACACAGACGCGCTCCCCGCTATGGATCTACCACATCACACAGAGGCTATCCCATGTGTAGCCTGTTGAGGTACGCCTCCTATCGAGTATCATGGGTCTGTTGTGTCACACAGAGGCAGTCCCCACTGTTGGTCTATCGTGACACCAAGTCACTCCCCACTGGGCTAGTCGAAACACTCCAAGTCGAATCGGTCAGTAGTCGCCAGGTCTCAGCCAGCTACTAGGTCTCTGCACTATGATCACTAATCTCTAGGATAATACTCTCCATGAAATATAGGTCAATGCTCCAACTGTCATGAATTACCATAAGGAAATATCTCAAGGGTCTTCCATGTCATAGGGGTCTCAACGCAACTGGTAGTGCGTCGATCGGATGCCCGGTTTATGAGTTATTAACTTTTTAGTCCCAAGGGCCCAGTTGGATTCGTGTATAATCCAACCTGGTCGTATCTCAAAATTAGCTGAAAATCCAATGGGGTATACTAAAAGGGACCATCATGCTCTAAGAAAACTAGCGTCATTGATGGTTCGTCAAACGTTCATCTGGTGCCAAAGATATGGCCAAAAGAAGTAACGGTTAGTAGTGGGTCCGTGTCCGGTCCGACCCAGTCTGACCAAATCGGCCAAAACCAGTCTAGGCTAACCAAATGTGGGTTGAAACGGTCAGACCCGTTCGGTCTGACCTGGCCCTTTTGGCAGGTCATCCCGCTAGATTCGGCTCAGTCCGCTGGACCCGGACCAACGGATAGTGGGGGCGGGTCACCCTGGAGGTCGCTGCGTTGGTGGCTCAGGTTGGAGGCCAGGGCCGGTTCAGCTAGTGAAACAAGGTCGCGGCTCGGTGACATGGCCTGGGAGGTTGGTAGGGCGACATCAGGATACCGGGTGGCTGTGCGGGGGGCGGTCACACCGGCGGGGCACCGGGCAGGGCGCCGGGAGGCCGTGCGGGGCGCGGGCATGCCAACAGGGAGCCGGTCAGGGAGTGATCAGGCCGTGTGGGGTGCTGGTCTGGCCGGTAGGGCACCGCGAAGGCCGCACGGGGAACGGTGTAGGCCGACATGACCCCGGGCAGGTTGGTTGGGTGCCTGGTAGGCCGGACGGGTGTCGGCCAGGGGGCGGGGCAACTGGAAGGGCGCGCGGGAGAACGCGCCAGGAGCGGACAGGTCATTTGGAGGGCACGCGGGGCACAGGCAGGCCAGCAGGGCACCAAGCTGGCTGTGCGGGGCACCGGCAGGCCACAGGCAGGCAGGTCGGCGGTGTTTGGCTGGTAGCATTGGTGCGCCGTGGGGGCGGCGTGATTTTTAGAGGTCGCGGGTAGCGCGGCCTTTGTCATTGCAGCTTTCATCGCCTCATTTCCATTTCGTCGTCGAAATTTCTTCATAAAAATGATCGGTGGAGGGGTCGGGTCATGTAGTTATGGATCACACCCTCCTCGTTTAGGGTGGTATCAATTGGTTCGTCAAAGTAGGAAAGATAAAAAAAAATATTTACAACCACGTAACGATTTATTTACAAACTATGATGAGAAAAGAAATTTAATAAAACTCAAAGGTAAACCCCCTACCTTTGTTGGTCATTCATCATTCGTTGATGTAGTTACAGGAAGAAGATGAATTATATCTTCGTTCATTGCTTCTGCCAAGAACATCCAAACCCGAGTTGTGTCGGCTCGTGGAAGACGATCCACGTCAGTAGGTGTCCGCAGATGATATCGAAGACGATCAGGGTTCTTCATTCTTCGTTGGGAGATTTTTTCCTTAGACCTCCTATTTCCTTGTTCCATCAAATGAAAGATTCAATCCCAAAAGAATTAATAGATTGTCTGTTATTTTAGTTCTTGGGATGAATTAAAATAGATAATTAATTAATAAGATAGGCTCCACCAAAAAATTTGATGATATTTATCACAAATTTAATAAAGGGGAGTTGAAGAGACTCCATTATGGTACAGCACCATTAAGTGGGGAACTCAAGAGGATTCTCCCCACTTAATGGGGAGTTCAAGGGGATTCAATCTCGGGTGGTCCCCACCACATTAATCCTCTAATTGGAGGTTGAGTTTACATCAGCCGCACCACCATAACCTCTCATGGGAGGTTAAGGTGAGGTGGTCCCACCACCAACCTCCTTGAGAAGGTATTAACTACCACACATCAAATGGTGGCTCAAAATAAAATTAAGTTTTTCACACATGATTTTTTTTAAGAAAACCCAAAAACTAACCGCTATCCTCGACTCATTGATGTCGAAGTGAAAGTCTTATTAAGTGAATAACGACACTCTAGGTTCAACGGTGCCCTCATATATCAGTTCCAAGCATTGGTTCAAAAGCTATAAAGTCTCACTCATATGATAAATGAACATACCTGAACAAAACATCTGAAATTGATTTAGGGAAAACCAAGCCTCGGAATCACACGTTGTATATTTTATCGGACTCGTTAAATTCCCATGTATTTAAGAAGAAATATTTCCACGGGATTTTTGGGTCTTTACATTCTCCACACCTCATGGACTTACATCCCCATAAGCTACAACTCGAACTAATAAAACAAATGGGGATAATTAGCATGAATTTTATCCTCCCACTACCATGTACTCTCCTGGAGGTTCTCGTGCTGGGAACAAACATGCACCAGAGGTATCGACCGTCCACGTTGGACCCACTCCTGTCGATCCTCGATCTCTACTTGAACCTCCATGAATATCGCCCCATCAAAGAAGTCTAGCTCTTCATGGTCGATGATGTGATTAGGCTCATGCACGTATCTCCTAAGCTGAGATATGTGGATGTAGTTGTGCACCTGGTGTAACTGAGGTGGAAGAGCTATGTGGTAAGCCAACTCGCCTTCTCTACTGAGGAACTGGAAAGGTATGATTAATCGTAGAGATAACTTGCCACCTCAGCTAAATATTTGTAGACCTCATCGAGGTGAGACCCGAAGAAAGACATGGTCTCTATCCTTAAACTCTAGAGGACTTCGTCTCCTATCAGTATATGACTTATTCCTGCTCTGTTCAGTCTTCATCCGCTCTTGGATGATCTGCACCTTCTCCTTGGTAGCCCATACCATCTCTGGCCCCACTAGTGCTGACTCCCCTGGGTCTGTCCAGCACAGTGCCAATCTGCCAGGTCGACCATACAAGGCCTCAAAAGGTTCATCCTTATAGTGGAGTGATATTTGTTGTTGAATGAAAACTCCACCAAAGGTAAGTGATCCTCCCAGCTGCGACCAATGAAAAAGAAACAAGCACGTATCATGTCCTCGAGGGTCTGAATGATCCACTTAGTCTGACCTCTTGTCTGAGGATGGAAGGCGGTGCTCAGGCAAAGCTATGTCCTGAAATCCTCATGAAACCCTTTATACATCCTAAAAGTAAATCTTGCAACATGATCAGAGACAATCATCAAAGGTATACCATGTTAACACATAATCTCATGCATATAGAGGGGTCTCAAGCTCTCTATTGTACCCTGTTCTCTGATCGGTAGGATGTGGGATGATTTAGTCAGTCGGTCGACAATCACCCAAATCGAGTCATGACACATTCATGTACATGGAAGACCCATCACAAAGTCCATGTATATCCCATCCCACTTCCACTCCGGGACATTTAAAGGTTGTACCAAGCCAGCTGGTATGTGGTTCTCCACCTTCACTTTATGACAAGTGAGGCATCGAGAGGCTAACTCCTCTACCACCTTCTTCATACATGGCCACCATTGCTATCGTCCGAGGTCCTAATACATCTTTACCACACCTGGATGTACCGCTTGAGGGGATGTGTAGAACCCCCTCAACAATTACTCCTGAAGCAACATTGGCACTATAGTACGTCCTCTGATGTGGATGACGTTCTCCCCATATTCAGAGAATCCATCAAGTTCATGCCATGTGGATACCTGAGCATGTCGCATCTCGCAGTTAGTGTTCCCATGTTGTGCCTCTCTGACTCGCTAAATAAGTGGGGGAGTGACTGTAAGAGACTAATGAAAGGATTCTCCACATATATCCACAAAGGATATCTGTAAGGCAGCAAGCTGCTCTGTCACCTCCTCTAGTAGCATTATACCATACCTCTTGCTGAGTGCATCTGCTACAACATTCCCCTTTCCATGAGTATAGACTATCTCAAAGTCATATTTCTAGAGGAACTCATTCCATCTCCCCAGTCTGAGGTTCATGTTCCTTTAAGAGATGATATACTTGAGACTCTTATGATCAGAGTACACGGTAAATCGTTAGTTCATCAGATATTGTCGTCACATCTTCGAGGCAAAGGCCACTAATGATAGCTCCAGGATACGGGCAGTTTACTTCTACTCATGTTGTCTCAGCTATCAAGAAATATACGCGATCACTTCTCACTTCTGTATCAGGACACACCTAAGTCTGGTCCCTGATGTATCATAGTAAACTGCATACTGTATGCCTTCCTCTGGAATCCTCAAGATGAGGGCACTAGTCAACCTCTACCTCATCCCTTGAAAGCTCTTCTTACATCTCTCTGACCACACGAAGTGTTTCCCCTTCTTCTTCAAGGCTGATAGTGTTGTTGAAACTCTGGAGAAGTCTGGTACGAAACTCCGGTAATAACCAGCCAAACCCAGGAAATGTTGTACCTCTGTGACACTCCTGGGTGGCTCCTAAGCAAGTACCACATCAATTGTCATAAGATCCACTGCAACTCCAGCTTCTGAGATGACCTGACCTAGAAAGTGAACCACTCAGATCCAGAACTGACACTTCAAGTGATTACCACAAAGATGGTGCTCCCAGAGTGTGTCCAGTACTACCCGTGAATGGTAGGCATGCACCTCCTTAGTAGTCGAGTAGATCAGAATGTCATCGATAATGCCAAAAAAAGTGATCAAGTTATGGCTGGAAGATCCCGTTAATGAGTCCCATGAACACTGCTAGAGCATTGGTTATGCTGAAGGGCATGACCAAGAACTCGTAATGGCTGTACCGACACCTGAAAGCCATCTTCTACACATCCCCATCTTGTACTGTGAGCTGGTGATAGCCTGATCAGAGATCTATCTTCGAGAACCAATGTGCTCCCTTATGCTGATCAAAGAGGGTTTCAACCCTCATGAGTCGGTACTTTTTCTATATGGTCCCCTAGTTCAGGAAACGTTATTCAACACAGAGCAGCAAGCTCCAATCCGAATTCTTGGCAAATAGAATCAGGGCTACCCAGTGTGAAACACTGGTCCAGATAAACCCCTTCCTCTATAAGTCCTCTATCTATGCTTGCTGCTCGCGAAGCTCTGCAGGAGCCATCCGATACGCTGGAGTAGATATCAGTGTCGTCACGGGGTACAGATCAATGTAGAAGTCCACCTCTCTACGAGGATGTAGACTTGGGACATCGTCAGGGAAAATATCTGTATAATGGTCTTCCACTATAGGATAGCTCGGAGTCTCCACATCTACTGCTCCGAGGGTAAGGGCAGCCAATATATGAGTGATCGTCTGCACCCTACTCTGAGTAAGTCTGTCTTGTGCTGCAAAGTCTCCCTTCTCGCCGGTTAAGTTAAACCTGGTCACATTCGTATAGACACACCGCACATTGAACCTAATACAGTCTATCATAGCATGGAATGTTGATAACCATTTCATACTCAAGATGACGTCATAACAGCTCGATGTCAGTACGAGGTGATGTCAACCGAAGATCTCGCCTTCTAGAGTAAGCTCACACTTCCGACACCATCAAGTAACAATCAAGTATGCTCCCATTAGCGTCTCTAGCCGTAAGGATCGAGCCAACAGCTCTGTTGGAATCTCTGTGCTCCAAACGAAGGCAATGGCAATGAAAGAGTGACTAGAACCTATTTCCATAAGAACTGCAACTATGGTGGAGTAGACAAAGATCATACCTCGAATCATATCTTGAGTGTAATGATAATAATCCAAAATTGCATGGAGCTGGGCTCTCCCCTATCGACCTACTCCATGTGGTCTGGGTGGACCTCCTCGTGGTGGTGGCAGTAACACCTCGAAACGTTGTCCACCGCCAGCTGCAAGGCCTGCTCCTCTTCCACATCAACCTCCTCCCATTGAACCGCCTTGATTGAATCTGTGCATCTACCTGGGAGGTTCCTCAATTTTATCTTTATCATCAGAACAGTAGGTCAGATAGTCACAATCCATGTGACCCTGCCCACCGCATGTGTAATAATGTCTGCTCCTAGCATGAATGTCACTACCCCGGGTGCCCCTCACAACTGATCCTGAGTCATGAAGTCGTCCACTCATGGATCTGGTCCTCTTGGAACTCTGTGCCATCTATTTACTACCAGTTGGATAAGAATTCCCTTCATATCAACCAGTGGTGGGTCTCGCTGTTGGAGTCTGCCCGGTAAGGAAACACCGCACCAGGAGGGCTCTCTCTAGCACCCCCACCAGCGTCGGGATGCTGAGTGAGATCATAGAAGCCCTGATCTCTCACCTAAGCCCCATCTCGAAGGTATGGGCTTTTAATATTGGGTATTATAGCATATTTGTGGAGTATAGTGAGAGGTTGGTGAACCTCACTGAGTACTGAGCTACCATAATGCTACCCTATTGTACATGTAGTAGCCCCTGAATCTACACCACATGAAAGGTGGTTGGGACAAACTCTTCCTGAAGCAGGTTCTCGATGTCTATCTATAGTAGTGTCGCCCCGTCATGCTCCTAGGGAATCGGGATCCACAATATGACTACTACATTCTAAAGGAAACTCACAACAAGGATCACCATACGGTCTTCTAGTGTCCCTACCAGTCCGAAGACTCTCACCACAACCTCCAGCCAATACTCAGTCTCAAGTGGGTACGTCTCTCCCCTGAACCTGTGTGGCCTCTAGCTCTGGAACTCGTGCAACGTGCTCAAGCGGTGTGAATTGTTTGCTGCTGGTGCTGGTGGCATAGGTGTCCCAACGAATAGTGGTACAACTAGTTCCTCCTCTAGAAGAGGGGGCTGCACCGAGGCCTTGTGGATCGGGGGATATCTGTGCGTACAACTCTCGAGGCTCTAACTGGTCGTCCCCATGGAGGAATCCTGAATTAAAATGATGCGACACTGTCAAAATATAATGCTGGTGAGCTGACCTGGTTGATCTGAATTAAAGAAAACATTTTAAAACACACATGCAATCAATGTTTTCGTGTAATGAGTGGGGAATTATAAGTTACGGTCCTGTTGTATGCATACGTCGGCTGCCGCACCAACACTGGACTCCCTGAACTGAAAACCACACTCAGTACACTTAACACTATTGCTTCACAGAAATGAATGACCAAAGTTCTATGTTCTATGGTAGAACTGACTCCTCTGATACCTATTTGTCAAGACCCATCCTCGGGACCCATTTCGTGACTACCCCCAAGCCTTCCTTCCATAGGCCAGGGGCTGGTGACTAGCACCAAAGGCATAAATCAGTAAAACTGAGAAGACATTGCCTTTATAAAAAATATAAACACACCCAACAGATAATATTTTGGAAGAAAAAAACTAAGTAAAACTATATAAAAAGGAGTGCTGAAAAGTAAAGGGGCCAGAAATACAAGCCCATCTATAATGTAAAAATACAACTATAAGTAACAAAAATAGCTGAAAGGTGTAAAGATACTCCTAGATCATCTGCCACGGATCATACCTGATGGGTAGGTACAAAAATCCTCCACAGCACTCCACATCCGTCCGTCTCTTCCATGTACCATCATATCGTGTTGTCCACCTCTGGGTACCGTCTAGTCCTGCCCACTCAGCCTCAGTCAGCGATGTCTGTCATCTACAACCATCACAACGAGGTGCGAGCAAAGCCCGTACAGGGGTCAGTATAATGATACTGAGTGGGGTCCCCGATACCACCATGGTATATCAAAATCCACCAAGTATAAATCAAAATGTATGAAATCAATGGATTGGCATTAATTAGATATATTCTTATAAATATACCTGTGTTATCAAGTAATCCATCTAAGTAATGAGATAAACACAAAAGTCACTGACTCAGCTCAAAACAGGATTTAAATCAAGGGTAGTAACATATAACACTCCCTATCAAACTATTGAAACCTTGGCTGCTGGATTACTCCACCTCTATAGATTATTTCTGGCCTGTCACGTCATATAGAGGTGCTTCCCACTATCCAAGACCACTGGGGTACTCCTCCTGTCATGTACCATGGGCCTGCAGCCGCACACAGAGGCACTCCCCACTGTGGGTCTGCAGCGTCACACAAAGCCCCCCGTGCTCATATCCTTCTGAGTTACTCCTCGAGTACCATGGTTCTACTGCATCACACAGAGGCACCCCCCACTGTGGGTTTTCCATGACACTAAGGCGCTCCCCACTAGGCTAGTCAAAACACTTTGATTCGAATCGGTCAGCAGTCATCAGGTCTCAGCTAGCTACTAGGTCTCTACACTATGCTCGCTCTTCTCCAGGCTGATCTGCTCCACGAACTGCAGGTCGGTGCTCCTACTATCACTTAGTCCCATGAAGAAGTATCTCAAGGGTTTACCACATCTTGGAGGTCTCAACGAAACTAACGGCATGTCGATCGGACGCCTGGTCATTGAGTTATTAGCTTTTTAGTCTCGGGGGCTAGGTTGGATTCGTGTACTATCCAACCTGACTGTATCTCAAAATTAACCCGAACTCTAGGGGGTATAGTCAAATAAATCGTCATGTTCTGGGAAAACCAGTGCAGCTGATTGATTTTCAAATTGTCATTTTGTTCCAAAGATATGGCCAAAGGAAGTAACGGATAGTAGTGGGCCCGGTTCCGGTCAAATCCAGTCGAACCGACTCGGCCGCACCAAGTATGGGCCCACTCAGTCTAGGTCGACCCTGTCAGACCCACTGGGTCTTACCGGCCCATTGGGAGGGTTTGCCCGCTATGTTTGGCTCGGTGTGATGGGCCCATTCTGCTAGGCGCGACCCAATGGAGTGCGGGGGTGGTTCGGCCTGGAGGTCGCCGCGTAGGCGGCTTGGCCTGTAGGCTGGGCCCGTTCGGCCAATTCTATGAGGGACGCGGCTCGGCGGGTCAGCCCAGGAGTTGGCAGGCCACTGACAGGGCGTAGGGAGGCCGCGTGGGGCATGGGCAGTCTGGCGACGCACTAGGAAATGCGCCAGGAGGCCACACGGGGCGCGGCCAGGCCAACAGGGCATCGGGCAGGGTGTGGTCCGGCCACACAGGGCATGGTGTAGGCCGATCGGGTGCCATGGAAGCCTGCAGGGCGCCAGGAAGGTGCGGGTAGGTTGTGCGGGGCACGGGGCAGGCTAGCAAGGTGTTAGGCATGTCGGCAGGGCGCCAGGTAGGCCATCGGGGTGCTCAAAATGGCCTGCGGGAGGCCACGTGGGGCACATGCAGGGTTCAGGGAGGCTGCCCAGGGCGTAGGAAGGGTGCTGGGTGGCCACGTGGGGAGCTCGGAGGGCACAAGGAGGCCAGCGGGGGGCCGAGCAGGCCGCGTGGGGTGCCAGAAGGCCTTGCAGGTGGCAGGGGTCTGGCGGCCCGACATCCGGGTGGCGGTAGGGCATGCTGGTTCGGCGCGGCTTGGACCGCATGGGTCGGCGATGTTCGTCCAGGAGCACTAGTGCGCCATGGGGGCGGTGCGATTCATGGAGGTCTTGGGTAGTGTGGCCTTTGTTATTGTCTCCTTTGTCACCTTATTGTCTCTTCGTTGCCAAATGTTCAACATAAACTAGATCGACAGATGGGTCAGGCCATGTTATTTTGACATACACCCTCTGCATTTAGGGTGGTATCAATTGGTTCCAAAAAGTAGGAAATATGAACAACAATTATTTACAACCAAAAAAAGATTTCTTTTCAAACGATTATGAGAAAAAAGGAGTCAAACACAATGGTAAACCCCAATCTTTTGTTGTCCGATCATCGTTTGTTGATGGAGTTGCGGGAAGAAGACTAATAGGATCGTCGTTCGTCGCATCCAACAAGCACTTCCATACCCGAGTTGCATCAGCTCATAGAAGACGCTTCAGGTTAGTAGGTGTCCGAGGAAGAAGTCGAAGAGGATCGATGTTCTTCGTTCTTCGTTGGGAGCTTTTCTATATAGCTCTCCTCTTTCCAAGTTCAATCCAATGAAAAATTCCAACCCAAAATAAAAAATATATTGGCTATTATTTTAATTTTTGGCATGAATTAAAATGGAGATTTAATTACTTAGATAGTATCCGACTAATTAATTTATGGGAGTTGTCACAAATTTAATAAAGGGGAGTTTATGAGGCTCCATTATGGTTGTCGCACCATCAAGTGGGAAGCACAAGAGGTTTCTCCCCACTTAATGGGGAGTTCAAGGGGTTTCATCCTGGGGTGGTTCCCACAACTTTAATCCTCTCCTGGGAGGTTGAGTTTGGGTGGGCCTTCACCATAACCCCTCTTGGGAGGTTATGGTATGGTGGTCCCACCACCAACCTCTATGAGGAGGTTTTAACCACCACACATCAAATGACGGCTCAAAATAATATAAAGTGGTCCACGCTTTATTTTTTATTAAGAAAACCAAAAAACAAACTTTTATCCTCGACTCACTTCCATCAAAGTGAAAGTCTTATTAAGAAAATATTGGCGCAGTGAGATCAACAGTGCCCTTAGATTTCAGTTCTAATCACAGGTTCAAAAGTTATAAAATCTCACTCATACGTTTACTGAATATACCCGAACAAAACATCATAAATTGATTCCGGGCACACCGGGCCTCGGAATCACGCACTGTCAATTTTGACGGACACATAAATTCCCATGTATTTATGAAAAAAAATTCCCCAGAATTTTTGGGCCTTTATAACCATAAAATGTTGTAATGGATGAATGAAGGACATAATTTTTTGGGGCAGTTGTCTATTGTACTCAAAGACAATGACTATGTCACTCATTTAATGTAAATTTGTTAAGGTTTAGTTTATATACATAGAATAAATACATATTAATATATATAATATAATTACATTGTTATATAATCATGATATATAATAATTTAATTAATAGAAAAATAAAAAACACAATAATTGTTTTTGAAAAATGTAACATCATTCTTGGGTAACAAATTTGTTTTATTCGAAAATACATTTTTGGTTTTATTTATGAAATTTTTTAGGTTTCTAGTATTAGGGGAGGTATATTTGTAATTTATTGACATAGGTTATGGTTGAGATAAATGACTTTATATTTGGGAATAAATGAGAGGGTGTGTGCCTTTAATATTGAATGTGGAGTAGAATGTTTTTAAATATCTATTGGTAAACACGATATGGACATCTATCTAAAATAATATTCCATAAATAACGAACCAAATTTCATAATGTAAGGAAAATATATATATATATATATATATATATATATATATTACCATAAATTATTTTTACATGATTCATTATCATTTTTTTTTATAATTGATGTTTAACCACTAAGTCGAATCATTTTTACCTTTTTCACTATAATTAATATTAATTTCCATTACATATTTTTTGGGATAAAAATTATTTTGAAATTAATAAAACATATAAATTATTATTATTAGAAATATGATTCCATTTTTTCAAATAATTATCACATACATGGAAGAAATTATTTTAAAATAATCCAATAAACGGGGCAGGAACAAAAGATTTTAAAGTGAAATTGTTCTAATGTTCATTAAGTATTTATTTGTAAATATAATATAAAAATGATTTAAAGAACCAAAACTATGTTAATAGATTTAAAATGGATAAAATATTAATATATAACCAATTAACAACGTAATATAACATTATATTTGTTTTCGATGAAAACTATATTTCAATTACAATTTTTTATTTTTTACTATAAATCATAAAATGAATCATCAAAATAAATACAAAATGTTAACCTTATGATAATTTTGACATTAATATTTTAAAAAATGAAATTTATTTATTCAAATAAAATTTATAAATGTTACAAAATATATTTTTAAAATAAGTGATCCATTAAAAGGTGGGAAAACAACTTTCAAAAAATATATCTTTTTATTTATGAAAGTGGATTTGTTCTTATATGATGCATATAAAATATATTGGGTAGTTGTAAAAAAAATTTAATTGAAGATATATATATAATAAATATAATCCATTAATATTAATTAATTTAATTTATTTTGATTAATGACATTTTTTTCATAAAAATAATTTTTAATTAAAAATTTCCATCATATTTAGTGGGCTTTCTATTTTCATTTATAATTAATCGGTAGCTAGAGAATTGATTTTATATTTTCCTAAAACATATATTTTCATAATTTATTTAATACTATTCAAAACCTCTAATTTAATATCTATGATATAATTGTTATTTTAAATAATAATATTATTTTTATTAGGGGAACATTGGTTTTTTGTATAATACAATCTATTGAAGAAACACATTATGTTGTGTATAGAAAGAAAAAATCAGTGTTCTTTAAAGAGAAAGAAACAAATTATGTTGTGTTTAATGAATTCCAATGTTAGTGTTTCGTATAACATAATCTATTTAAATGAATGAATGTATCTAAATATAAATATATCTTAATATCTTGGGTAGTTATATATTTATTCTACATATGGTGTTTCATGTGATTCATGCTATGAAATACAAATCATTTATTTTGGAATTTCTTGGAGATACATGTGTGAGTCAGTTTTAATGAGGGAGAATTGTAGTCATCAATCCTAGAGGATATTTTGTCAATACCATTACCTTATTTTTTGGGATAGGTGACCCCCTTTTGGTATAGGAATGATAAATAACGACTCATTTATAGTCCTTTAATTTTAAATATATCACACTCATTTCAGTTAAAAAAAATTATGTGACAGTTTACAATTCTTCCAACAACCTAATATTCACCCCCTGTTCCATCTCATATCAAATTGGAATATGGAATTTTCTCATAAAAAATACTTTTTATTTAATTTATTCATGGAATATGGGAAATAATGTATCTTATCTTCATGTTTTGTAGGCTACTCATGATGGAAAATTTGATTCTATCACTTGTTAAGACTCTGTTACCCCTGTGTGTGTATTACTTGTTAGAGGTGACTCTCTCAGGATCCACTATATCATATATATTAACAATTGGTCTCCTTGTTATTTTCCAAGTTCTTTTTCCCTATTTTTATCATTGTATTTTTCAATATATTTGTAATAAAATTATTGATAATGTTTTTAAATAATTACTATTCTATCATGAAAGAGTAATTAATTTCTATGATTGATTATATAGAATTTTTTGAATAAATTACACTATATTAATATAATATCATCCATAATTAGTTCTTGGAATGATAAAGAGAATGCAGTAGCCAATGAAATCCTAACCCTATTACATCTAGACTAGGATGTGAGAGTTAGTCATTTTACAAATCTTGGCTTGGACTCACAATTCATCAACAATTATATAATAGTGATCATTAATTAACATTATAAATTAGTAGTGGAATACATTATAGTAGTTTTTTTAATACCATAATTTGATATATTTCACCCATAATAGACAACCTCCAAAATATTATTCTCCCATAATATCAGGCCACAAAAAAGAAGATCTGGTGGGTTTTAGTAAATTTTATTATGTGTGATTGAATAAATACATATATGGTCCACTATAAGTTGTGATTGGATTTTTTACACCATATGTGTGTTGATGGAAAATATACAATCATCATTAGGAATAGTGTAAATATAGGCACATGATTCCCAAAAGAGTCTAGAGAATAGATCATACATGAGATCAAGAGACATGGATGACTGTGGTAATAAATTATATAGGAATATAAATAATTATTTAATAAATTTAATTCATCTCAAATACATTCTTACTTCATTCATAATCTCATATAATTTTCTCACACCCCCAAATATCCATGGTCATATAACATATAGAAGATATATTTTCTGAAGCCCCGTATCCCATACATAATGAGGTAGATCATGTAAAACCTTATTGACATGGAATTATTCAATATATGGGATGAAAATAAATCCATAATGGATTTTAAAACATAAGATATCATGAATTTATTATAATCAAACATCATTTATTTTTCATTGTGTGAAAATAATTATCTTTATAGATAATAGTACCAAATTATGTACTTACAAATTGACGAATCTGTATCGTAAATAAAATATCGAATCTTACCGTTTTTCCTACTATTAGACAATAGTGAATATAATAGTATAATAATTTAATAAATCACTCATTAATATTCTACCAATGACAGAAGATAGTTAAAATAATTCTTTTTTTGAAAACAATACGACATTCTTTGTTGGATTATAACATGATAACCGAAACTAAAACACGACTAACATCATATAAACATGTATATAAGATTTATGAGGCGTTTTTTATGATGTATTATAGTATTCAATTTTAATTTAGATGTATAATCAGTCATATGAAGATGATTAGTTGTTGATACAAGTTTATAAACAGAGTCACTTGTTGAGAAAATGATTTTCACATTAACAGAACTAGAGATTCAAAAATATATGGTCACCTGAGATTTAAATTAGTGTACTCCTCTATAAATTCTTCTATAGAGAATTACAGAAATATTTTATGACTCATATGATACAGGAGAATAATCCTCCAATACTAGTGTGAAAAATGGGATAAAGATTATATCATACATAACATATTCTCTATTTAATAATATTCCTTATCTTACATGAATTCAGAGAATATAACACCACCCAAAATTGAAATTTTTATCAATAAAATAATTTCATTATTCTATGACATCTTCCCCCAGACAATAATATATGAATTTAAAAATCACAAAAAAAAATTACTAGCTACAATTCCATAAAATATGTTTATTAATGTCATTTTAACATGAAATCAAAATAGAAGATATATATTAAATACCATATGAAATTGAATAGTCATTGGTTTCCACCATGTCTGACCATAAACAAAATAAAAAGGTCTACTCCATATGACATAAAAAGTTAAATTCTCCTAATTTAATATCATAATAGACTTATGAGTTTTACTTTTTTCTATGGATTGATGGTTATGGATACATTGATCGACTGTAATTTCACAATATACCCATCCCCTGAAAATGATATCATTTAACCATTAAACTATGTGTCTCAGTTCCTAGTACATATTTATACAATGTTTTATATAGATTAGAAATCGTAGTCCCATCCTAATTTTTAATTTAAATGTATAGTTCCATTATATTGATGATTCCTTTTATAATTCACATTTGATACTATACATTTATCACACATGTGCAACCATACATTTATCTCATTTGATCATATTCATGAGATGAAACTATATATTGATATATTATTTCATTAACTATGTGTATCTTGAGAAACATAATTACTATATATGTAGTCATTTCAAGATCAAAAATATTAATCTATACCACTGATTACATCTGCATGATGTATCTCCCTCATGAGATGAAACTTTATCCTTCTCAAGACACTTCATCTAAAATCTATCCCATAAGATGACACTGAGTCCTTTTGTATTTATAATGAGACTCATTTTATATATAGTATCCACCAAATATCACATTGGGATTCTTAACCATTTTCTATTTGAACACAATTCATGTTTCAAATATGTGAAAAGGCTTCATAGGAAATACATGTGGCTCAATTCGAATTCTCTGTAGATATATAGGGATTTCATGATTTTTTATCATATACCGAGTTGAAAATATTACATTTAAAATAATCTATCATGACTATGGCCTCCTAATTTTCCAAATATTTTATATATGAACCATAAAGTGTAAAACTAAATACAAATGATTTTATCACTCGTTATGGTTATAACCGTAGAGAATCTAATGGTTATAATCTTATATAAGAAAAAATACCCATTTCATATAACAAGTTTTATCTTGATTTCTACTAACAAAAGATATATATTGACACATGGTGGTATTATTACTGATATTTACACAAACTTAATCCAATTCATTCATATTAACTAGACTCTTACTCATTCATGGAGGGTTAATCACAATATTATAGCATTTAGATGATGTTGTTGTGATATTTTACAGGATCAAGAGTTTTATTTGTGAAGAGCCCCTTTTTTAACTATATGTGACTTGGATTTTTTATTTCAATATTCCATTAACATACATTCATATATCATTGAATCAACAATTATTTTGATCCTAATTAAATACATATATTTTCATTGTGATTTGTTTCTCACCAATTCCGATTAGGATTTATCTGTTGTTCCAACACTAGTGCATAATGATGTCATTTTCCTCTGAATGAGATATATATATTAAAGACCATATTTAAAAAGGTACTGAATATATGACCTTAAACTACAATAAACCAACATCTAATTTTCCTTATTATAATAAATATGAAATTTGTACTCATTGTATGACTTTAAACATCATGGATTATGTGTCCAAAACACATAATTTTAAACTAAATTACTTATAGTACTACATGAATGTACTCAAAAATAACTAGAATGATCCATTATATAAAACATTATATTCTTCACATGATATTAAGATCTAGTTATTTGATTCTAACATTTCATTCATACCTATAAATTTATCCTAGGATAAAATACCCCCATTATTTGAATAATTCCCTTGTTATTTTTCTTAATGTATTAACATCGAGTAATGTAGATCCCTTTTCTATATTTGTTATATTATTGAATAAAAAATTTCATATAAATGAAATACTTTTTTGCAAAAATCTTATTTTGAAATATTATGTAGTTATATATGGGAAATATTTCTCAAACTACCCAAGATCATCATTCGTTATCACTCCCTATTTGTCATTCCATAATTCCCCAAACATATTCATAATTTGAGTAGAGTATTACAATACCCTATTGGATTTCATCCCCTATATTCCACACCATATTCATGATGTGTTTTTTGAAATAATCGTTTCATGATTATACCAAATTACAATATTTAAAAATAAATCGATAAATCTATATGATCTTGATATTTTTACCACATTTCTTCCCTTCCAACCAAATGAATGTTTTATTTATGAGAATAAGTTCATAAATCTCCATGCTTCATAAGCCAGATTATCATAGAACTAGTCATTTTAAAAATATTCCTTATTCATCTGCAATATTGTTTTTTTTATATATCCACATCATGAATATAACACATCATATTAGAATATTCTTTTTTGTCCCCCATACTTCATAAAATTATTGATTTTATACACCTCCTGAGCCCTATTGGAGTTTTTATGGAATACTTTACATTACTTGTTTATCCAGTATGACCTTAAATTACATTCACCCCTCTATGAGATATTATATATTATCACTAGTATTTTATTCTTATCCGATATTTACTTTACTCTTACATTATAGGGCATCCCTCCATTTTATCAAATCTATATGTCAATAAATTTTAACTATTTCAATTAAAATGTGTGAAAATTTAATCATAAATCCTTCAATGGTTAAACATTCTTGAAAAAAAACAATAAATAAATGATTCATACTTTTATTTTACACTGACACTTAAAAAAGTGATATACGACCTAAAGAGAAAGTGTGAACACAATTAGAAATTCACATACATATATTAAGAAAAATAATTGAGCATAATACATATAAAAATAGAAAATATGACTTATCAATTTTTATAAAAGTAAATTGTGGAATATTAATAACTCATGGATCCAATCTCAAATATGTAACCATTTGTGGGGATATAAAATTATAGAGTGTTAGAAATATCCCAAATATAAAACAGAATATCATGTTTTAAATTGATAAAAGGATGACTAAAAAAATAGTAATCATCTATACACTAAGAAATTCCAGTTAATGTTGTATAAAAAATGTTACCGGAAAAATAAAATATAGAATAATAATTTAGGGACTGAAATATCGCCCTAGTAAATAGAAAACTATTCTATAAATACCCACTAGTTTAGGGAAAAATTGAGAAGAAATTTCTAGCCTCAAGTAAGTAATACTGAAGTATTTCATCGGTCTATTATTGTATATGATAATTATTCTATCTAAAATTTAAAAGAACAAACTATTATGATGATTTTAAAATTAATAATTATCTTTTTATATAACATTACCCAAATAATATGGTCAATAAATGGTGGAAAAAAATTATGGTTTGAAACACTTAATGAATTTCTTTTTCTCTATATGCCTTCTTTAAAAAATTTATGTTTGAACCATCACTATCCCATATTTTTAGGGAGATACACTCCTCTTGAGAATTAAAAAACAAACAATTTCGTCCTGGTTATCTCTTTTATATAAATTAGTAACATGAAGATTAGATGGTCTGAACAAACCATGATGGAACTAGATAGATAACAACCCAATTTAAATAAATAAATAAATAACCCTTATGATATGATTTTCATTCTATGGGAATTTTACACCTTAACGCTATATAATATTTACAAATGGTAAAATGATTTTCTCTCCATTATCATTTCTTAACATACTACAACCTATCTCCATATCTCTGTTCTATTATATATTCTTATATTAAGATTTTATATTCAAAAAACCAACTATTCAAGATGATAAATGTACAATTAATGTTAATTTTATTCTATTATACCCGCTTCCAATGAAAATCTATGTCATCATATTATAATTCCCATTAGAATCATAGTATTAATTTAATGCGAAAAAATAATTAAGTTGGAATACAAATATTTGTATAAAATAGTTAAATGAATATATGATCCATTCTTATGACTACAAATTGTGCAATAAATCACTCTGATAACCATAACATAAAATAATCCTTCCCACTTTTTGGAATATTCTAAATTTTTATTTCTCAATCATTTATTAAATGTTATCATCTTGACCTAGCGATATAGACCATCTCACCTTATTCTCAATATTTCCAAATATTATGTTTTACCTTAATTTGACTTATTAGAATTAAATTAATCTAATGTAACACAAGCGTGATTAATTTTATTGTATTATAACGGCCTCTATTCACTATGGGATTGCTTTTCAATTATTACTATATTGAATTTATTATATGTTTTAAAAATTGTATGACTTTAAACAAAAACTTCATTGGTATGTCTTGTATGAAATTAAAATACACAAGGAAAAACTGTAAACACAAATATGATAACCAATAAATATAATATAGGGAATATATATTTTCCTCACACTCTATTCCTACACATTGAATCACCCTAGGATAAATTTATATCTTAAACAATGATTCAAAATAGTTTCTAGCTAAAAACCATAAAAACTTAAACTGATAAGACGTAGAGTTTGTTCCCATAATGAAACTCCATCGTATATTTTTTCTAAATATTACAGTGATGATTAAAATATATAATAATCAGGTGACCATTCATTCATATGTATAAAAAATAGATCCATGATCTCTCTTTCCTTTATCCATTGGAAACATTCAACACCTATTCTATTTTAAAATCATATTAGATCAGTTAATTTATGTAAAATGCAATAAAATGTTGTTTCAATGTATTTTACACCTTTTATCATTGAAATATTTATTCCAAAATACACATATGTAGATTTCATTCTGTTGACTCATTCAAAACTCTCAAATCCCAAGGGGTCATTAATATCTTATGGTGATAGAGACTTTACCACCATATCTAGCCTTCCAAATCTCATATAAGATAATAATTTTAATTGGATTTAATCATATGATATATCCATTAATTATGGTAATGGAATATTATCCACCATATTTGGCCCCCTATATATTTCAATATGAAGAAGAAAAATATGTATCTAAAGATCACAATACATTATCTCCATAACATTCCCCACTATTTGGTGATAGTATATGTGAGACTATATTAATCTCATCAATATTCTTTTGAGGGTATATAATTATAATTAATTTTAATAATTCGAACATATAGTCTAATTTTTTTTGGAGGAATGATTTAGTAGATCCAGGATAATTAATATACAAATAGATTCAATTCATATGAAATTATTAATTTTGTGTTTCATATATTATTATAGATTGAAAAATATACCAATATAAGGGATTTAGAAGTTAAAAACATTTTGAGATAAGAAACTTTTCTTTTTATTGAAATAATTTTGTGGAATATCTCAACAGATAGAGACACTCAAAATTGTATTAAAAAATAAGTGACAATATAATATTTATTAGTGACATAAAAAATAATTTTTTGGAATCTTTATGGAATATTATTAATAACCTATAACATCGATTGGATCATGAAGTTAAGATGATCTTTTAAAATATCTATCTTTCGTTAATGGTGGATAGTGATCCTCATTGAGAAATCATCTTGAATATTATCTTCTCAATCATTGATCAATTGTTTAAATATTTTATCATCATTAATTATATAAATAGGTTAATAAATACAGTCTCATTTTATATCCCTTAAAAAATAAAATAATTACTTATATATCCAATAAGCATGTCATAGTAGATCACCATTTAAAAAATTGACATGATAAATAGGAATAATAACATCCTCACAATTTACGATATAAATTAAATATTCTTAAAATTCACCAACTCATTAAAAACATCATTTTGGGGTTATACATTTCACTGTAATCAATCATTAAATAGCCTATATTTGTGAACGTAAATTCCATATAGGGTATTCAATGGAATTACACCCCAATGGGAATCACATGGATTAGTAGACATGTTTCCCAACACCATCTATGCAATGGTCCATTTTAATTCATGGAACTCATAGATTGATCTAAATATTGTAGGGGTGAAAAATATATAATTTTACAATGTGTCCAATATTGTGACCATGACTGAATGTTATGTGTCCTCTATGAGATTTTCAATTTATAGGATATTGGTGTTTCGTCCCAATTTATTATATACTTTGTGAATACTAGTGTAATTTAAACATTATTTGATACTACTACCATACCAGATGGATCAAATGGGTTACCCTCCTCTACTACAACATCTCATCAAGATTATTTGAAACTCTTGGTAAGGGTGATTGTTACACTCATCATTACTAACTCATCGTCTATTATGAAGCTCATATTTTTTCAATTTAGACCATTCTAAATGTTTTGATTTTATACTTATATTAAATTATATAAATATGATTAATGATCTCTTATATCACCTTATATGGTCTATGTTATGTCTTTTAAAAAATATACAAGAATCGTGACATTTGGGATACTTATTATTCACATTATTTTTGTTTCATTATAGGGTGACAATAAAAACATTGAACAAGTTAATAAAAATTCCATCATCTATGTTAATGGATAAATCTAACAACCCTCCTTATATAACCTCATATATTGTAATGAGAGGATCAAATTAACCCTCAATACTCTCTAATAATGTATACTATTTCTCAATTCCCAATAAAGTGGTATGGTGGATTGATAATTATTTAAAAGTATATAAGAAATAAATTTGGGACATTGATATCTCTTTCAGTATAGTTTTCATATCTACCTAAATACCCAAATCTGATATATTATTTAAGTTATCTTTGTGATTTTTCTAATCATCACTAGTTGCATGCAAAATTGAAGGAAAAACATCATTGTAAATATTATGGAATATTGATTAATTAGGTACCTAATTGAGAATAGGGACATATATTACTAGATAAGGCCAAATTGCATAGTGGTACATGTTCCCATGATTCATTATATGTGATCTCCTTATATGTTATCATCTCTAGGAAATAATATATTCCAACATAAAATGGATGAGATAATATCTCCCAAAAATGTATGAAAATATAATTAGTGGGGTTGAGAAATATTCCTCTCATTCCTATATGAATGTGTGTTGGTAATATTTTGGAATTCCCCTAGTAACTGATAAGGGTAGGAAGGAAATTTGGGCTCACCTTGGAGTCACATTGTCTATGTGAAGGCTGATAATATAAAAATTGAATCCCTATGACTTCCAAATTATACTCTAGAAAAGAAAAAATATATATTTTTCATAGTGTCCAACACTACCGCACTACCAATTAGGGAGCTACCATTGGAATACTGAGAACACATTACCATATTATTCGATAATCATATACTAAATAAGGGGTGTGATGTGGAATATTTTAAATGAAATTACATAATTTAATATTTTTTTAAGATCATTATACAACATAATTTTATTAAATAATTTAAATCCACTATTCAGCATTAGAACAATTGAAATCCCCTTTGATGTTCCCATATTATTGAATTTCATTAAGACATATTGTTGTTGGAACTCTATCAGAGATTTTTTGAAACAAAAAATCCTGATCATAAATATTTATGTTGTAATCTAATGGAATATTATTTATTTTTATTCTATAATGTGTATTCATATTCACAATCTATAGGAATTTCTTATTTTAATAGTGGAGAATAGAAATCATCTTCCCTGTCAATTCCTGGACTACTATCATAGAAATGAAATTCCATTAGGTATATATTTCTTAGAGTAGGCTTAGATCCCATTGTATTTTGTATATTTATCAACCAATTAAATTCCAACTAGTCAATAGTTTTATTTTTATGACATGGCCACCTCATTGTTGGTCCGAGAAGAAATAATCTATGTATATTGATATAAATTCGTAACTGAATCCATTAATGGCTCAAACAATCGATGGATTTTTATTTGGTCCTCCCCTTTTGAATATTTTGAGACTCATTCCCCCGCTTCCCTGTAAAATCTGAGGAACCAATGCAAGTAATATTACGAAAAATATTTTTTCATTTATAATTCAAAATCCACATAATGATGTAACTATATTCCAACTAAAAACTGGAATATGGGGAAATAATATTTTTTATGTAATAAATTTCAAACGAATTCATAATAATTTTTAGTTTTATCTCCACTATATAATTTAACAATATTATAGAATTCATGACAGGATTTGAGACTATATGCTTCTTACAACCAAACTGGATAGAAAATCAATAATTTTTATATACATTACTATGGATTTATTGATCAATTCGTGATAATAAAAATAATTTAGGCATGGTAATTATGTATGATCTCTACATGTATCCCTCATTATCATTATAAATTACTAACTTTATTATAGCCTCAAAATAAAGAAAAGGGTTGAATTTGAAGTGTATCCCTATTATCATAATGATTATCACATTAACATTTGATAGTGTCTAGATTCCATAGATGGATAAAATAAAAGGACGTAATCTATACATCAAAATATCATGGGTCATATGGAGTTTAGATTAATTATTGTGTATACTTATCCAGTAATAAATAACATATAATGGAATAGAGATATTAACTAGCCACTTACCCATATAAAAATACGTTTAGTATAAATATCTGTTGGATATCATTATAATTTCCCTTTAAATATGCCTTGGGTTTTCATCCTATATCCTCACCATCATAAAAAAATATGCTTGGTGTCATTCTTGTGTATAAATTAATAATGGGAGAATAAAATCACTATGGAACACATAACAAAAACTAGAATCATAGATTAATTGATATATGTTTTCATTTATTATATATCTATAACTTCTGTAATGGAAACTATCCAGTTCACACCAATTGAAAAATATGGTTCCAATATTTTGTATTGTGGGTCATATTGTAAGGACCATTATGTTTTTCAATTTAATATTATTCTTTTGTAACTGGTTTGTTCGAAAAGAAATTTTGAATATTGTTACATTCTTTGAGGATACTCAATATAAGCATTCTCGTCTTCCTATGGTGGTCCATAAACTATGGGTGGTATCCATCAAACATTCTCATAAATCACATTGGGATGAAGGAATTCATCATACATCTATCATTAGTTTTTTAACATAATATAACATCATATATGTCATAAATGAGAGTATCCAACTCTCTATGTAAAAAATATAAGGTGATTTTCACGGGGATATATTATCTGATAAGAACTGATACGATGTCTACATTCTTGTAAATATATGTCTATAACAGAAAGATGTACTTTTATATAATTGAGTCATAATTATATCTCTAAAGTCATTCACATTTCTGTTTAACCCATAATTCCCTTCCCCACTTTCACATCAGGTATCTCTTAGGAATATTCCTGATCACTCATTTATCCCAATGAGTTGTTTGGCCACAACTTGATGACATACTCATTCTTAGTTGTGAATATTTGAAATAGTTGAAGCATGGGGATATTGAAATGAGAATTCTCATGCTACCTTATGTATGACTGATCCATTTAATCATGTATGGTATACATTATTCATCGAGATACTATCCCAATTAGGACATGAATATCTATTAAACCAGGATGATGGAAATTTGTGATCTGGATGGGGGTAGTAGCACCACTTAGTATATCACGGTTATATATGGGAATGAATTATTTTAGGGGTATTATTAGTGATTCAAAAATATAATATCTTTATTATTGGATAGATATGGTCAAAAATTTCTAATATACCTTCATTTTATGTTGTTATCTGTCTCTTATATATTGGAAGGCGCAACTTCTATAATTGTAGTTTTCAGGAATTCTTCATTTTCTTGTAATAGAAGATGAAAACCATAGAGGAATTATTATACGAATGAAATCATATTGAATGGTATGATATTTTGGGATAAATAGATAAAGAATGAATATATGAATGTGAAAATCCCCCTAAGTATTATTTTCCTCCCATCTTTTTATGCTTACATTATGGTTCTTAGGTCATGGAACCCAATAGACCTTTCCAAGAATGGGTCAACCCATAAATTTTACCCATTTATCTATCTCATTAACACAATGTAGTCACACATACTTAATAATTCCTAACACATCTTCCCTACTTCAGATCCATGAAACACATGCCCAACACCAAAAATTAGGTGGAACTAAGGACATTGCATATTAAATGCATGGAATGCAAGGAATGGGAGTGCTTGGTCTATATGATTAACTATGGTCACAAGTTCACATTAATAAAATGGTTCCCCCATATTTTTCTATGATTTAACGAATCCTCATATTTCATATCGTGATAAATAATTCATAATAAATTGAATACTGTGAGAATTTCACACCAGACATAGCATCTAAGATATTGAGTTTGAGATTGAAAATGATGTTTCATTGTAAGGTTATAACATACACTGAGCCCAACTAATTTCCCTGTAATTTATTTTTAAATATTTGATCCAATAAATGTGAATCATATTTATTTTCAAGGGGATAATATTTTTTTATTCTCATATTAGAATTGGAAGAATTTTACCACAAATTAATGAGGTGGAAAATATTAAAATGGGTGAGAAAGAAAGTAGGCTTCCAAGGTCTTCCTACACCCTACTCAATAATGTATACACAAGCCTCACTCTGTTCCATCACCTAAATTCATGGCTTAAAAATGTGTTCTGAATCCTCTATATCCTACCATGATTTATTCATATTTCATATTACCTAATAAATGGAGTTAGGTAGACTGAGTATTTTCTGATATCTTCCTAGGTAAATAACTCCTCTATCATATATATTTAATCCTAAACACCCAATTTGGACCTGAAGTGTGAGGGGGAGTTATTTGAGCTTGAATGAGAATACCAAAATGACTTGATCTATTAAATTATATCATATCAATTCTGAACACCCTTTTAGTTTAGTACTAAATCTAAATAAATGTTAATAGTATGATGTCAAGGAAATTTTAATCTTTCACATTAATGGACTATTAAAGGACCACTTAATCCATATGTTTAAAATATTCGGGTGATGACCCTTTTTGAATAATGGAATTAAAGTGACTATGGAATTCTATAAAGGAACCTTTTATGTCCCAAATTTTTACACTCAATACTTCTTTAAAAGGTCATGATGTACTATTACATGCTTCGTAATTAACTACATATTCTTTATGGACAATATGGTGTAATTGTAGTTGATCTATAAACTCAAATGGGAATTATTTTTAGCTCACATGAGAAATATTTTTCATATGTTTTACTAAAGGGTTCATAATGAAGTAACATACATTGGTTTTCCTTCACCCAATATAATAAACTATGTTCATAATCTTCCCCAGTCACATTCATAGGTTAAACATTCACCAAGGTTAACTAATTAGTTGTCATTCTCTCATTGTAACCTATCTAGGGGAATTCCCACCAAGGTATCCTCCATGATATCGTGATATAGATAGATAGTTTGTAAATTAAATATTATTGCCCTTCAGTCCTAAATTCCTTTGATATGTTTCATCATTCCCAATATATGGTATCCTTCTCATATTTTCTATAGGAATGACCAGCCAAAAATTGTCTTTATTTTCAGGTATTCTCTTTATAATGAGGGAAAATATCATTTGGTGATTCATGAAACCCTCCCTCACTCATGATTATCACCTGATATACCCATGTAACATTCTATACATCGTTACTTACTCAAATGGTTTGGTACCTCCATATAGGTTATCGTATTAAGTTTTCACCACAACAATATCCTCACTACTGACCTTAAAACATTCTTAATCAATAAACCATTTTACTATATTCAGGTTTCATACTATTTATAACCCACATCAAGTCCACATTAGTCTATATTAAAATGTGAAAATCCCTCCCTATTGGGATATATTCCCATGAGTCAAGTATTTCTTCGTCATCAGGTTTCTAAAATAATGGAGTCTTATATATATATAATCCATTTATTTTTTGAAATCATCCACCATAATAACATATGTTTCATTAAAAAAATGGATTGATCAAGAGAGTATCACTAATTAATAGTCCCACACCAACCATTAATTTTCAAATTTTCTTATTACTCATATCTTCATATTATTATTCTTTATTGCACAATGAATATTCTAGATGATAAAAAATTTCAAATAATATTTCGAAGATGAATGACCCTAAAATACACTTCACATATTCAAAATTGAAATACCTTAAAATGAACAACAACAACACTTACTACAAGAACTTAATATTTATTAGAGTTTCCAATTAATAGACACTAATCTATATATATTATAACAAATATTAAAAATAATGAATATAAATAATCTCTCATAGTCCCTATCTTTTGTCTATTACATCCACTAAATCCATTAATAGACAAAAATTCTAAAGCACCCATTTGTGAATATTTAAGTCCTATAATATCAAATTAAAAAAAATGATGGATAAACACTTATACAAGTATAAATTTACATAAATCCGTAGTTTTTATTGACAAATTTTTTATTGATAAAAAAAATGTTTATTACTATGAATGGAATATTAAAATGTTTTAAATATTAATGATAATACTAGATTGGGAATAAAAATGATAACATATGTGTTATCCTGCCATCCACCTGACCAATGTATGTACTATAGTGTCACTAGTTTGTCTTAGTGATCTCATTCCATTCAAGATCATATAGACATCTACTAAAAGTTTTATAGTAAAGTGATCTCATTATAATTAATATTACCTTATATACAAATTGAGTACAATTTGGCATTTCTAATTTATGTAGAGTCCCTAGTTCTCAATAATTTCATTAGAATTATGTTTTTGTAAAATATTCAAGTATCTCATACTGAGAATTATAATAAATGATTAGTCATATTTAATTTTATATTTTCTCGAGTTATACATTATTTTATCATTATGTATAATCATGATCATATTTCCATATATTATTCATTATATTAAAAGTTATTATCATATTCAACATATAAAAACCATTAATCTGTGTTCCCTAATTGTCATACAAGGATCATATACGATAAATTTTTTTAATGATCACATATGGATATCGGGGATGTTATCTTGAAATACCTAACATAGCCGATTGATACTAAATCTGAAAATAAATGAATAAAAATGTATTATATCATGTTTTAAGATTTAATAGAGATATTATAGTCTATAAAAATCATCAGAAATGATCCATAATAAGGATAATCCAATATAATATGATGAAGTACATGATAACCCAATGTGGAAATTTTTATTGCTCAAAAAAATACATTTTTTTATTACTTTATCAACTATTAGGAACCATGTTCCAATCTTGGTGATATACAATATTTCTTCCTCAATTATGTTCTGGAATCCACACATCGAGTACCTAGTTTTACTAGGATGTGTAATTACACTAGATTCTACATTAAAATCTAGTTCAATTCCACTCCCTTCTATAAAATGACAAAAAAAATTACACCATAATATAACAAAATATTATTTCCAATATGTTAAAATAAAATCAATGATATAAAAAAATTATTTGGGTCATTAAAAAATCTCATTATATGAATTATCATACCCATTAAGTGTTAATGATAATAAAAATGAAAAAATACATCCATTTAAGAACACTATGGATTCTCAATCCCAATTATATTAAGGTAAAGATCCATTATATCTTAGAATATGTAGTAGTGGAATGAATTATACTCAAAAACACAAAACTATATTATAAATAACACACAATAAAATCAATATTAAATATATATTTCATTAAATATAAAAATCACCATATTGAATCAAATAGGTTGGATCTATTTTATATTACCCAAACTAAGACACTGGAAAAGATAAATTAATTTAGATTTTTTTCTAGGATAATTAAAATAGTAATGAATCCTCCCAAAACCTTCTCTATATCATAAACAACCTAAAACCCCTGGGATTAGACTTCCCTTACTCTCAAATTCTATGATGTCCCAAATATACTAAAACATTAACTGGGATGATGTCTCCAACATGAAAATCAATATGAAAGCACTTATATTTAATAGAACACTATATTAAAAAATGATCTATAAAAAAAAATTATTTATCATATATAAATGATTAGATGATTTTTATAATAATATTATGTCAAAAAATATTCCTCATTTTCATTTATCAAACGCAAATTCAATCAAAAATTATTCTCATTCAATGACTAAAATAGTGTCATCTAAATATATTCTTAAAAGTTATTGTTATTAAAAACCATGGATCCATGGTCTTCTAAAACAAATAAAAAATGGGACTACAAAATTTAATAATTTCCTAAACCACATAAATTGTACTATTATATTGTATATCCTTTTAAAATTATATGTTATAATCAACATCAATTTTTAATAAAATTACTTGTGAAAGAAATTCTAGAATCAAGAAGTGAATAATACAAATGACCATATATGATACTATTTGGTATCCTATGAAGTTATTAATTTCCTTACTATAAATAATACAATGATTATAAATACAAAGAACACAATAATGTGTGTTTTTTTTTGGTTTAGGGATGTTTGAAAATGTCTCTAATTGGTTTTTTGATGTTTTGGAAAAATATAGGTAAATTATATGTTTTTAAATTTTAAAAATATATAAACATCCTAAATTTAGTGAATATTATAAAAATATCTGATTAGAGACACCTTTTTTACAGATGTTTTTGAAAATAATTGTTAAATGAAACATAATTTAATAACATTTATAAAAACTACGGTATTTTTAATGGAAATTTAATGACACTTCATTTACCGGAATTTCTAACAAACATGGGTAATTTTTTTAATATATATATATATATTAATAATATTTATTAGTTTTTACACTAATTTACCTACATTTCAGAAAAACATCCTTGTTTTTTTAATTTATAATATTATTTTAAATTTTATTATTATAATAATTAATTTCATTACACTATGCACCCTCCACATGTTGGAGATTATGAGCCCGAAATTATTCTCTTAGGTATGGCACCTGGACTCGAGGTTCAAGTATACAATGGGATGAATCCCACATTTCAGAAACATGATGTAGTGTCAAATCTATTTTTTGAAGTAAACCAGTTTTTTTTAAAATTTGATTGTTCCGTTTGAAAAAGTTGGAGGATAATACCCTATAGCATACTGTGTAAACTATTTTAATAAATAGCTATAAAATTTCAAAATAAAAACTATTATTATAAAACATTAATAATAAATATTAATAAAAACCATTTATTAATATTATTAACAAATATATATAAATGATTTTGTTTAGATTTTTAATAATCAATTTTATAGTATAAAATTTCAATGAAAATTTAAAATTATTATATATTTTATAAAAATTATTTTATATAGAAATTATTTCATTGTCTAAATTGGAAAAAAACAAGGTTTTGATATATTAATATTTATAGTTATTTTTTCATTATTTCATTGGAAAACTAATAATTTAATTTTATTTAAATGAAATATTGAAATATATATGGACAATTGTTTTATTATAAGTATAAAAAATATAAAAAGGATCATTATATTTATTTTTCAGTGAAAATTAAATTTCTAATTTTATATTAATATATTCTCATATTTATTTTTTGTGAAAATTTCATCTATAAATTTTTTATTTACATATTCAATATAAATTTCTAAATAAAATTTACATTGAAAGTTATCACTATAAATTCCATTAATCATTTATTAATATAACTACACTACAAATGAAAACATTTCTCTATTTTAGAATTTATTTAATTAAAATTACACTATAATAATTCTAAATATTAAGTGAAAATATTAATTCAAATCTTAAATTGGAATATGAACATCAATTTTCGAGTATAAATTTTCACTAAAAAATTACAATACAAATTTTTAGTCCAGATTTCAATTTTTATTTTTGATTTAATATATTTGCATTGTAATTTGAAGTAGATATTAGAACTGAATATTTTCAATATAAATTTCCATATGAATTTTTAATTTATTATTTATGTGTTTTAATACTATATCTTATAATTTACGTTAAAACACAAATTTTAAATTTCTTATGGTAAGTTTATTATAAAATTTTCACTATAATTTTCAAGTGAAATTTTTCATTATTTATTTATGTATTACTCTATTTTTATTTTTGATCTATGTGGAAAATTGAATTGAAAATATGTGCTGACAATTTTCAACCTATGAACCTAGTAAGTGAAATAATACTCAAATACATTTAAAATATATCATAAATATAGTCAACATGAATGGATTAACATACACCGAAAACAGATCATCTGAGGGATGCACTTGTAAGAAAAAATGTATATTTCACTGATATATTTAAACTTTCACTTTGAGTTTTAATTCAAAATATTCAATGGTAGAGTGTGACATTAAAATATAAATTTTACATAAAATTATATGGAATATTTATATATTTTGTATAATTATATGTATGTATATATACATGCATTTAAATTTTCTACATTAAATTTGCACAAAATATTTTTTCTCCAAATTTATTTTAGTTTGGATTTATTCTTTAAATGTAAAACAAAAAAATACAATTTGAATTTACGTTTTTGTTTTTATATACGTACAAAAAATTTCCACTATAAATATTAAGTTGATTTTTATAATTTAATATTACCTATTTTATTTGTATTTGTGTGTTTTTTTGCGCTTTTTTTTTAATATATAATATCCACCACACATTGAAATTTTATTTGAAATTTTCTATGAATATTTTTCTATATTTTTTTTCAAAACATATTTTATAGTGACTAAAATACATTGATAATTTCAACTAAATATTTGAATCAAAATTGGAAATTAATGTTTCCAATAGAAATTTCTACTCAGGGTTTCGAGTGGAAATTTCCATTAAAGGGTTTTAGTTTAAATTCATGATCCAAATTTCCAATGAAAATTTAAATTTTTTATTTACATATCAAATAATCATCATTTTAATTTATTATATAAATTTGAATGACTAGTTTATGTTTTCACTCGAAATTTATCATGGATGTTTAAAATTGAAATTTTTAGGGAAAGTTTGCACTAGAAATTTCATTAAGATATGTGAAGATCAATATTAACTTGAAAACAAAAAATTGCTTTTTATGTATTAATGTATTTGTTTTTTATATTCAAAAATTTATTAAGTATAATTTTTATATTCAAATTTATAGTTTAATAATAATAAAATTTAATTTTTTATTTGTGCTCAAAATTAAATCTCATGTATAAATGTATACCAATGACTAAATTTTTTTAAAAGGATATTGTGACTTTCAAGTGAAAATTTTCAATTAAAATTAATTTGATACATGAACTAAAATATTTTTTAGTTAATTTATATTGAAAATTTAAAGTGTAGATTTATTTTAGTGGGGATTTAAAGTTTACATATAAAACAAAAAAAATTCATTAAAAATTTTCACATATCATTTTCTATGTATATATAAAATTTAAACTATAACATTTCACTTAAAATTTATAATTTAACATTTTCATACATATTTTTATTTCAATTTGTTTATGTGTTTTTTAATTAGTAATTTACATATTATATAGAAATTTTATTTGAATTTTTCAGTGAAGAGTTGCACTATTTATTTAAATGGAAATGTTTATTAGAAAATATACATTTTTCACTTGAAATATGAATGAAAATTTACACTAAACAATTAATGTGGAAACATGCTGTAAATGTTGTTATGGTGATAGGTACACACATTTTCAATATGATGAATTTTTTGATTATGTACATGAGACTCTTGGAAAAAATTTATTTTACTTAACCAATATTTATAAAGTGTTTATACACTCTTGGACATCCATATAATTCTCAATAAAGGTTTTTAATGAATATTTCAAATCTTAATTTATAGATTAGAAATTAAATTTTTATATATTTATTAATATATTTTATTTGTAATTTTAATTGAAAATTTAAAATTTAAATTTCATTTTGAAATTTACATTGTAAATTTTCATTCAAAATTTTTAATTGTAATTTCTAGTGTAATTTTTCATCTCAAATTTACAGTTAAAATTTGAACTGTAAATTTCCAGTTTAAATTTCCACTGCATATTTTCCTATGAAATTATTAGATTAAATAATAATTTTCAAATTTTAAATATGAATAATCAATATTCTATATACTAAATACCATAATAAAAAGTATATATATATATATATCTTTCTGTAAAAATATTATTCATATATTTAAATATCTATTCTCCTTGAATAATAATATATATATTCCAAGGAAATTATAATAAAATTAAAAATATATATAATACATTCAATAGTTATATTCCCATTATCATGTATGATAATATTATTAATAAATATCAAATAGAAAATATATATATTAATTTTTTTAAGAAATATTTTTTAATATATTTTAAATATATATAGGTATTATTGGATTATAAATATTTGAACAATAATAAGTTGTGATAGAGTAAAAAAATGAATTGACAATGGGGGAGTTTCCGGTCAAAACCCCAATCTAAGGGTTAGGATCAGTTGATGAACCTGAGACGATTTAAATCTCTATATGCCAGTACCCATGTTGCATCACCCTAAAATATTTTTTCCATTTCTTATATAAAAAACTATTATCTTAATCACAGTAGGATTTTTTATGTAAATATTTATACCTACACTTTCACACACTTCCATCTAAGGGGAAACAAACATACTGCTTATATGTATGGTAAACTACTTCCTTAGAAAAAAAGAATGTTTGGTTTTTCTATTTACACATATCTTGATGAACATTATAATGGAAAATAATTTTTTATATATCATATAATTTATTTATTTTGTATTTATTTTTTTTCTTTCCTTTTACGACAAATATCTTATTACTCTCTATTTGGTGTAAATGTGACAATTTCATTTGACTATGTGTGGATGACATCCCCCTCAAAGCGATATTATTTGATCACACACTACATGGAATGTGTAAAAGAAGGAGTTATTTAACTTATATGATATATATAATTTAATAATACTACATTAATTATATTATATACATATCAACTTTTCTATTATATTTCTCTTATTTTTAATATGATAATTAAAACGGAAACAATGTTTATGTGAATGTTTGGATTGTCGTCTCTATGAATGGTATATTCCATTTCATAAATCATTATGCTATATATTATTATAATATATATATATAATATATACATGATATTTATATCATGATTTAAATTTAGTAAATCGTGATATAAATAAAAGGACCAAATATATAACAACTTTAGGTGAATGTGAATAACAAAAATAATATTACCCGAAGTGAAACCTTTGCATATGATCGTTAATAATATGGTAATATAAGGCCATAATGAAAACATATATTTTATGATATATAATATTATTATTATTTAAAATATGTATAATAAACATATATTTATTATAAAGTAATCTGGAATGAGTACGATTAGAGTCAAGACATAAGGTAAGGGGATTTCATCTCACTTTTAATTTCCATGATATACATTTTATGTTTGAAACAATTTCTTTAGTTTGGTGTTTATAATTCCAAATATATTATTCTATTTATATTATAATTATATTTATGGTTATTCACATGTCCATTTTATGAACCTGGATTCACAGGGTTTTTTTTTAAAAGTAACCAAATCGGTAAAATAATTTCATTTCAATTTTCTCTCTTTGTGATTGATGTTATATTATGAACCTAAACTATTTATTTGAGGTGAATATAATTATATTTAAAATTTTATATAAGGAATTTAAATATATTCATCATATTCTAATATTCATGTAATTTAATTTTTTACATAAATATTCTTCTCCCAAGTTACCAAGTCACAAGAGTTTATTAAGGTAATCTCATTACCTTTTGAGATTGTTTTTGTTTATGCTTCCATTGATAAAATATTATGATCCACATCTCAAGTAAATTAATGAATTTTCATCTAAACTATTTTTTAATTATATAATCATGTATTTTCACTATATTTCTACTCTTTGGAAAAAAATATTTTTATGAAATTACATTCATGAAATCTTGTCTTTGCCCTCTCTTCAGTTAGAAATCAATGTTCCTCCAAATAATGATTTCTAATAAGGGTTTTTATGATAATTATACCAATATCATATAATAAATAAAATATATTTTTAATCATTTTTTCTTTTATTGATCTCCTCAAAGTAATATTGTTCTCACATTTCAAACAAGTCATTTTTATAACCCTTTTACGATGAAAATGGAATTTTCTCCTTAACTCATATGTAATATCCAGATTTATCAATCTTCATTTATTTGATGCTTTATTTTCATTTTTTAAAATTTTTATTTTAATGAAAATGTTTTTCAAAAGTAAATTTCATGTAATTTTTTTCAAAATTTTTTTAACCCTTTTTTTATGTTTTCAAGGTAAATTGTTTCCAAATTGTTTTTGGGCCTTATTTATTAGTTTTTAAAGTATTCTCAGAGAAAAAATTTTCTGAAAAAAAAATTGAGAATTTTTTGTCTATTTTCATTGTTTTTTCAAATAAAATTGTTTTAAAAATGTTTTCAATTTTTTTATATTTTTTAGAAAAATGTTTTTCAAAATTATTTCATGTTTTCATTATATGTCTTCAATTTATTTTATGATAAAATAATTTTTAAATGGTTTTATCTACTAAAAATATATTTTAAAAAAATAAATGATATTTTCATCATGAAATGTTTAATAAATATATTTATAAATTATTTTTCATTAAAGATTTCATCTTTTTATATTACTTATTCCATTCGATGAAATGTTCTAAATATTTCATTAATATATTTTCTATTAATGAGTTATTCTTAATTTTTTAGCCTTTATGAAACTCATTTATCTTTCAAAGGTTTTATATTTTTCAAATCCTTTTCTCTTGAAAAGGTTATATTCTTTTAAAAGCATCTTTCATTCACAGGTTATGATTTGATGAAATTATTATGAAACCAATCTCTTTTACAAAGGATATGATATGAGGAAATGTTATTGATACACATTTAATTTTTAGGGATATGATTTGATGTTTATGTTACCCATATATTTTATGTGTAATGATATGATGAATGTTTAAATTATCTTATGGAATTTGTATGAAGTATTTTATTATGAGATGTGTGGGACTTATATCTCTTTCTAATTTATTAGGTAACTATGGTTGGCTCATGAGTATAAATGTTGTGTTTGAATCTGATTAAACGTTCACAATGTTATTCATGGAACTGGTTTCACGTCCAGATGTTTATGAATAAACCTGATTACATGTTCACAATTTTATGAGTGAACCTTATTACGTGTTAAAAATGTTATAACTGGACCTATTATATGTCCATATGTTTATGTGTGAAAAAAATTACGTGTTCACAATGTTTTGTGTGAAATTTATTACATGTTAACAATATTTTTCATGGACATCATTTCATGTCCATAATGATATTTTTGAACTTTATTACACATTCAAAATTTTATGCATGGACATGGTTTCATGTCCAAAAGGTTATGGATAAACTTGATTGCACATTCATAATTTTATTCATTGATCTAATTTCATTTACATATGGTTATGCATCTACTTGATAACACGTTCATAATGTAATTCATAGACCTGGTAGAAAGTTCTCAAGGTTATGTTGGGGTCTGTTTTGATGTCCTTAAATTAAATATTTTTCTTTTTTCTACATATACATATTCACAAAATTATAAACTAATTTTCATGAAAAACAATTCCATATCATATTCAAATTTTATTCTTTCTTGATTTATGCTAATAACTTTCTTTTGGATTTTATCTTATAAACTAAGAAACATTATTATGATCTCTAATATGTAGGGTATGATCTTAAAGTTTTATGATCAAGTTCCGTACCCTATTTTGTCATGTTATGCATGAAATTTTTTTTATCCTTACTGAGCATCTAACCTGAACCCTTTATTAGGTTTCCTTTCTCTAGGTTATGTAGTATGAGTTTATGTGGAATTACTAAAGACATAGATCGTTGTGCGATATGTCGAATATCCTTCACTGAGATAGAATTTTTTTTCAATGTTTCCAGAGACACAAAACTATTACCTTCCTCAGTCATGTTTTTATTAATGTAGTAAATATTAATCTAAAATGATGTGATATCCATGTATGTTAAGCATGGGTGTCTATATTTGATATCAAAGGAATGGTTTATTCAAATTTTTGTAAAATATGATGAAAACATTTTAGTGAGATATCTACGTATATTTCTAATTATATGTCTGGGGATGCCTCTATGGTTATGTATAAGGATGAGTTAACATTTAGGAAAATTTCCATGAATTTTGGTAAATGATATAGTGAGAATTTACCTATAAGTACAACCTTGTCCGGATAATACATGTGGATGTGGCTCTAGAATAGATGTATCCAGGGGTATCGACTCTATAAATATGATTCAGGACTATGTTTGGCAAATCTAGTACCAGATAATGGGACTTTCTACACATTTAGTTTGAGACACCCAAGTGATATGCTTTAGGGAATTCACATACTCATCATGAAATTTTTTTCAAGATTTAAATAGATGTTGGTTATTAATTACATAGGATAAACATAAGGTGTAATATATTAAAATTATTTTTCATGATTTTTACATCCGATATATAATTTTTTATGATTATGTGGTTTTTTTCTATGATATGGGTTTCTCACATTTTTCATTTTTGTTTTATTGAATAGAGAGTACCATAAATAACATGTATAACATTGAATACTTAAGAGGAGAAAGTATGGACAATATGGAAATCAATTTCCCATGTGTAAATCTTATAAAGTGAATCATGAATGTGGTTTGAGTATTGGTTATACTTCTGAATATAAAGAGACTGTAAATGACATGTTAATGGTTTGTGATGTTCTTCCATTTATTGTTTTCATTAATCATAAGAAACAAGATTATATTGAGGTTGAGGAACCTGAATAAATTATTAATATTTCATATTACATGAAATGATTATTATGGAATATGATAAAAATGATGTATTAATGGTTTAAGAACACAATTTGGATGAATGAAATACATATTTTTTGGAATTAAAAGTTTATGTTTTATAAATCAGGAAATATATAGGTATTTTTAGCATATTTTTTCATTAAGGATTGAAATTGATTTGTGTAATAGGGATGAATAATTATAAAAGTGATTTTAATATTAAGGTAAGGAAACCGTTATTGTGATGAAGATTTGATGAATTTTTTTTTATATGGATATGGAGATGATTGATATGGATATAGTAAATTGGATAGTGCTGATTACCATTGATCTGTTTATTGACTAGTAGAAAACTTTTTCTATGTCATCATGGATATGGTTTAAAACATCATGGATTTATGAAATATATAATGTAACCTTTTGAATAAGGAAGAATGAAAAAACTTCAAAATGATTTTTGTAAATTAAGGTTGTTAACATGTTTGAAGGGAATATATGATGAGGGTGTTCACAAGTTAGGAATGTGACAACCACGTGGTACATTGTGATATATGGGGGATCAGAGTTAAAAAAATCATGGAATTATTACAAATGCTTTGAATATTCATTTTTATTAGGGTTATAAGATTACCATTTATAGAATATTTTTGATAAACATCAGATAGAGTGATTATGTTTATTGATTTATCTCATCATTGGAGGATTTATGTATATTGGATAGTCTGTTCAAATTTCATTGTGTTTATTGTAACTAAAGATAGATGTTTTGACTTACTTTTTATTTCATGATCTATTAGTACTTCAATAAAAAAAGAGTTCTGATTCATTTCTTAGGGTAGGAAAGGAAGAGGAAATCTATCAAGGAAAAACTAAAGGATACTATTCTGTATAAGAAAGGAAATAACGCCATGTAAATATATTTTCTTAATATTCTTGGACAATAAAATGATTTACTCATTGATAGGATAATGATAAAAAATGTTTTGTCTAAATAACTAAATTTATCTTGAACTAATAGTATTATAAATCCTCATAGATTTATGACTTTGAAGCCATTACATTATGTTTGATCATTCAGATTTTTGTGATTGGTGACCATAATCATTCCCTATAAATAATTGTGTTTTTCAACCATGTCCAATCTTCAGTGCGAAATAATGTTCTCTTATTAGGAAACATAGTTATATGTTACTTTGGGTAAACGTTATGGTTCCAAAATTCTATTTTCAAGGGATGTTTTAGTATTTAAATTTATGATGAGGGTTTCTATGAATGAAACGTTAAAGTATTAATCATTTGATATCCAAGGTGAATTTTTAGGATGAAATTATTTTTCATGGGTGGTAAAATGTAACATCTTGTGATTTTTGGAAATATTATTTTTAAAATTAATTAATATTTTAGTTATTTTTCATTTCACAAGACACTAGAAATATTTATATATATATATATATTAAGAACACTATACCAAACATTCCATTTACACACAATACTAACATGCCTTGTGTGACATGCATGAATGGCCATAATGCCATCTCTTTTATTATTTTTGATAACAACCCTTTCATGGGATGAGGGGGAACCCTTAAAAGTCCCATAGGCTTATATATTACATTTCCCAGAGGCTTGGAGACCTTAAAGGACCTATATGTCTTATATAAATCATACATTCTATGACTAATTGAAACTACCCATCCCCAACATCTCCATTGTGATCATCTTGTATTTCATTACACGTAATAATGACTTGGATTGCGCTACACACAATACCGACATAGCTTGTGTTATATGAAATATTGACTTCTGTCACCCTCAATAACTACATGGATTTAACTACATGAAATAACTACTTATGTAAAATGCAATACCGACTAGGATTTTTCTTCCAGAAACACCGACTAGGGGTACATTAAACACAACACTGATATTTTCTATGAAACATACTTTATTGTTAAAATTATATAATTTTGATAATTATAGCCAATCCATTAAACAATGAAATATGAATTGTGATTAAAAAAATCAAATATTAATTATAATGGTTTTATATAAATAAAATATATTGATAATTAAATTTATATTTTTTTAAGTAACGTCCATATTTGTTAAAAAATAATATTTTATCAAATAAACTACACTTCACATCCTTCATTGAAAAATAATAAAAAATATTTTAAACAAAAAAAATGAATTTTATTTTTATAAATAAAAAGTTGTTTTTTAATTTAGAATTCTGAAATTATCATAGTGTGAATTTTTGAGATTTTTCTAAGAAACTTCATTTTTTGAAGAATAATAAATAATACTGACATTTAGTTAAAAACATAAATTTCATTTAAATAATTATTAAATTTTAATTATATTTTAATTTTTTAAGGTAAAATTATATCAATTATATATATATATGAATACAATTTATTTCATTATAATCAATTTCACTTTGAAATCTTATATAAAAACTTAATAATCTTTTGAACGTTTTATATACTCTCTCGCCATGTCAGCAGGATGAGAATTAATATTAATTTTTCCACCTATATAAATTTAATTTATAAAAACCATCATAAAATAATGTATTCCGTATTATATTTTTATTGTAATAAGTTCAAATTAATTTTCGGCCAAAAATCTTCGTAAAACAGATTAAAATTGATCACAACGATTAAGGTCAAATAAAGCTTAATTAGGGTCTAAAATTTAATATTATGGTCCAAAATGACCTATAAACCTGTCCAGAACCCATTGTATTGAAATATATTGGGCATAAGTCTTCCATTATTGAGTTTTTTTTGTTAGGTATGAATGTTTTTAGGTACATACATGGGTACACCTAAATGGTTTTCAAAAATGATAAATGTGTCATTTCCATTCCTTATAAAATTCCACCACATATATCCACTTCATCACACATATAAATCCCCTTGGCTCACCAAAAATGTGATAATAAAATCTATGAAAGTCATTACCTTTCACTTTAATACTACCTTTTGGTATAACAGCTTCATATGAATCCTTTTGGAACAAACTAAAAGGAGTTACCAAATTTAGATGAAATGACTTCTCTTGAGATATCTAGTTTCCTTCCCATTATCCACCCCCTAGAATATTTTATACACTATTATATGAAAAAACAAGTATAATAAATACTAAAGGTGTTTTTATGTAATTATTATTATATACACTTATACACACCTCCATCTAATGGGCAATGTACAAACTATTTCTGTGTACGATAAACCACTACATCACAATATGATGATTGTTCATTTTTCCCATTACACCTATAATTGTGGAAATTTTATGGAATATTGTTTTCTAAATTTAATATATTATATTTATTATGTCCTTAATATTTTTTATTCCTTTCACAATACATATTTTTTTACTCTCCATTTGGTGTAAATGCAATAATTTTGTTTGAGGAAATATAGACTACTGCCCGTCAAAGCTATACCATTCATTCATAAAGTACATAGAATGTGTTGAAGATAAGTTTAATAATATTATATTATACTTATAATCTTATAATTTTACTTTAATGATATTTTATACATATAAAATTATATTTTCTTTTCTTTTTTCCAATACGACGATTAAAACATAAACAATGTTAATCTGTTTGTACGGCTTTTCGTCTCCAAGAACGGTGTATTTAATTTCATACATCATTAAGATATAGGTTATTATAATATATATACATGATATTTATATCATTATATACATTATTGAAATCATTATATAAATATGAGGACCACATGTATAACAAATTTTGACGTATGCGAAGAACAAGGGGAATATTACTAGAAGTGAAACCATAACATATGATCAACAAAAAAATAGGAATATAAGGTCATAATCATACCATATATGGTATTATATATAATAATATTCATCTATAAAATTATTATAATAAAATTATCTTTATTATATAGGAATCTTGTAGGATTATGGAGTGATTCATTACACTAGATAAGGGGATTTTATCTCACCTTTAATTTCATCTAGATACATGTTATGTTCACCACTAATTCCTTTTCTGTAGTGTTTTTACGTCCCATGATTTTATTTTATGAATATTATAATTAAATATATAGTTTTTAACATGTATATTTTATTAATCTTGTTTCATGGTTTTTATGATTCCAAAGATTCCAAATCAGTAAAATAGTATTGTCTCAACAAACTTCTTTCGTACACTTGTTTTGTTAAGCACCTAAAATATTTCTTTGAAGTGTATATACATCAATCATACATGTTATATCATGAATATAAATAATTTAATGATATTGTAATATTCATGTAATCTTTTTTACATGGAGTGCATGATCTGATGTTACCATGTTATAAGAGTTTATTGACACAATCTCATCGCTTTTCGAGATTGTTTATGTTTATGGTTCCTTTGATGAAATATTATGATCCATTACTGATGGAAATTCATGAATCTACCAAAAAAAAATTTATTCATGATAAAATCATGTACTTGTATTGTATATATGGTATTTGGTAAATATGATTGTAAATAATGTGTTATAAAAAAGTCTAACATTACCCTATCTGATTTCAAAATTCTATGTTACATCAAAAAATGTATTCTATAAAGGGTTTCCACAAATATTATATTATCCTATAATATTTAAAATTGATTTTTACTATTTTATTTATTTTTCCAATATAATTAAAGTAATATTCTTATCTCCTTCCAAACAAGTATTTTTTGTAACCCTTTTATAGGTAAAAAGGAATGTCCCTTTTGCCTCATACGACGTGTCTGGATTTATCTACTTTCATTTATTTGTTGGAGAATTTTTTTTAATAGTGTTATTTTTAAGAATATTTTTTTTTAATTTTACATTCAATAAAAATACATTCAAACTGTTTTCAACCCTTTTTTAAAAAAATCAAGGATATTTTTTAAAAATATATTGAAGTTTACTTATTAGTTTTTGAAGTATTTTCAAAGAAATAATTTTCAAATAATTTTAATGATTTCATTATAAGTTATCAAGATGTTTTAAAAAATGATTTTAAAATATTTTGAATATTATTTAATAATTTTTTAATGAAAACGGTTTTCAAAATGATTACATATCTTAATTATAGGATTTCAATATATTTTCAATGAAAGTGATTTTTAAATTGTTTTAGGTTTTAAAAATCATTTTTTATAAATGAAATGATATTTTACTCAATAAATGTTTTTGAATGATATTTCAAAACTATTTTCCATATATGATGATATATGTTGATGATACTCATTCTATTCTAGGAAGTGATCTAATATTTCCATTACTAACATTTCTATGAATGGGTTAGGCATAATTTCATGGTATGTATGAAACTCATTTCCCTTTCTTGGGTTATAAATATAAGAAATCTATTTCTCTGGCATAAGTTATATTCTTTTGAAACCCACTTCCTTTCAAATGTAATGCTTTGATTAAATGATTAGGTAACCTATCTTGTTTCTATAGTTTATGATTTGATGAAATGTTATTAATAATCATTCAATTTTGTGGGTTAAGATTTGTAGTTTATAAAAACCATCTCTTTTTATGGGTCATGATATTATGAATGTTTTAATTATATTTTGGTACATGTATTAAGTATTTTATTATGAGTTGTATGGGACCTATATCTCCCTAAAATTAATTGGGTAATGATGGATGACTCACGAGTATAAATGTAATGTGTGAACCTGATTACATGTTCACAATGTTATGCATGGACCTGGTTGGATGTCTATAAGACTATGTGTGAACCTAATTTCATGTTTATAATGTTTTGAATGATCTTTATTATGTGTTAAAAATGATATGCATGGACCCTATTTTATGTCCATAAGTTTATTCATGAATATTATTACATGTTCATCTTTCCATACGTGAACCTGATTACATTATCACTATACTATTCATATACATGATTTCATGTCTATATGTTTATGTGTGAACTTGATTGTATATTCACAATGTTATGCATGGACCATATTTCATGTCCATATAGTAATGTGTGAATCGGATTGCATGTTCACAATGTTATTCATGGACCGGTTTTCATGTCTACAAGTTGGTGTTGGGGCCTGATTTCATGTTGTTAAATTAATGAGTTAACCGGTTTCTACAAAAACGTTTTTACAACGTATAAACCATTATTTATACCACAAATTAAATTTCTTCTTAATAGGATATGATTTCATGACTTATGCTATAAATTTTATATATGATCTATGTCTTGTATACTTGAAATGTTTTTTATGATCTCTAATATGAAGGGTATGATCTTTAAATGATTTTCCCAAGTTATGTATCCTATTTTTTAATGTTATTCTTACACATTTCCTTTATTTTCCCTTATTGAGCATCAAATCTCACCCCTTATGTTTCCTTTCTCTAGGTTATAAAGATTCATTTTAGGAATAATTATAAAATGTGTATATCTTTATAGGAGTTTTTTAAAATCATTCAACACGATAGAAGATTTGGTTTCCATGTTTCCAAAGACACTAATCTATTACGGTCCTCTGGCATGTGTTTTTCCTATGTAAAAACCATTTATCTATAATGATGTAATATCCATATATTTTATATATAGGTTTATATAATATACATATTTAATTATATATATACATATATTATTATAAATGTTTTAAAACACTGGTGAAAATTTCACTACAATAAACAGGTTTTCAGAAAATGGAACCTAAATTTAAAATAATTTTGTGATTTTCATATAGAATTATATTTTTGTATATATATATCTGTATGTTTGTGTCTATGTTTAAATATATATAAAATTATTTATTTTTCTATTATTTATATAAATTTCTATGTATATATATATATATATCGATTCAGGGAAATGAGATATAAATATATATATATATAGCAACCTTTCCCAAAAAACATAATAAATTTACAATCATTTCTTTGAAAACATGGCTAAATTTAGAATATTTCAACAAAATACTATTAAATTAGTGATGTTCCAATAAAACAAATACAAATAAAACATCATTTCATTTAATTCAGATCAAAATTAGTGATGTTTTGAAAAAAAAGATACTAAATTAGAGAGGTTTCCCAAAAAAATCTGTCTAATTTGGAAACATTTCAATAAAATGTTGCTAAATTAACAAAGTTTCAAGGAAAAATATCTACTATAGAAACATATACATAAAAACATGTTTAATTTTTTATGTTTCCCCAGTTTATAACTGAATTAGTGGTGTATCCTCGAATAAATCACTAAATTTTCAATGTTTCTACAAAACATCACTAAATTGGTCCTATTTCCAAAAAAAACATCCCAAAAATTTTCTATATTCCCATAAAAAGCCACTAAATAAGAAAAATTCTATAAAAACATAACTAAATTGACAACATTTCATTATAAACATCTATAAATTAGTGATATTTCATTAAAATGATCCTATATTAGAAACATTTCATTAAAGCATCACTGAATTAGCAATGTTTTATGGAAATCTAACAAAATAATTTATGTTTTTTTGAAACATATCTAAATTGGACTCATTTTATTGGAATCATGTATAATTTAGAAAATATTTCTTGAAATACATCACAATTTTTTTTAAAAAAATTATGTTCTTAAAAAAATTTGCAATAAATGACCACAACTTCACTTTTTCTATGCTATATAAACTGTCTAAGTATCTCTAATTATATAAAATGAGGATTATTTAGTCAATCAATCTGTTACGGCCTAAAAAAATATCATTTATTTTTATTCATCCTTATAAACACTACAATAAAATACATGGGTGCATAATCATATATCCATTTTACAGAAAATTAACATGAAATACTCCTTACTGACCATCAGTGTTCATTATTCACCCTCTAACATTTGAATAGTCCTGAAAACAAAATTCAAATCCCATTCCATACATGGAAAAAAAACTTTCACAAATATATATGGTACATTTTCTCTTGAGATGAAATAATAACAAATAAAATACATAAATTTATCTCATCCAAACTTCTCACTAACAAATTACAACATAGTATCTCAACTAGAAATAAAATATTGAATATAATCCATATTCCCTCCAAATGATTTTCTATCCTCTATATAATATTTTAAAACAAATATTTCAATCAAAATATGATCTCTAAATTTTATTCACTAACTCCATCAAAGATGAAGTAATGGTCAAAGGTATAATAATAACAAAACCCCCCTAATCATATTCATTTATATTTATAATAGAGAAGTGATAAATGAACATTCTCTCCTATTTTAAAGAAAAACAATATCCCCCTATGAATTCTTGATTAATTAATATATATATACACTCCCATTATCATTAGCAGAAATATTGTTGAAAACATAGTTATGATATTTAACCAATATATTCTATAAATTATTAAAATTTAATAAATCGTATCCTTAAGATAATTTTGTTTAGTGAACACTACAATTTAATGTGAAAAATGGTAAATATAAGTGATAACATGAACAACCACAGCCAGATCACATTCATGAGTAGGATGGTTCTCTCATAATGTCTTAAGACTCTAAATACCATACACCAATACTATCTATTCATGAATTAACACACTAGAAAATAATAAATTTATTGAATTAAGACATACCTCATAACAATTCCCTATATCAAGAAAAATATATGTATTGAAATGAACATCTTATTTAGTTCTTGAAATAAAGAACTGAATATATCATCCCATTATAAGATTATATAATTCCTAATTAGTGACATCATCAACACAGCAAGTTAAGGTAAAAATTGCATGAATTAGAGATAATGACCTGCAACATAGAATAAACCCCAAATAATTAATTCATTTGTAGGGATCTTGTAAGAAATAATCTAAATTATCATCTCTAGATAAATTAATATTTATAATTAATCGAAAATACATTATGATAATTACCAATAAAAAATCGAAATAAAATTTCTAAAACATGAAATATAAGATATAAGTTATCAATGCATCTGATACAACAAGTAAAATCTCCCAACACTCATCATTAGATGTTAATATGTCAATATATAATTGATAAATTTGAATCAAAATGTATCCAAATTGTGATATAGTAAAATTATTATTCATGAAGTTAAATACAAATGATGATTTTTTACCCTAGAATAAATCATCACAAATTTATAATGATCATACCATATAAGAAGGGCTATTGAAGGTACATCCTCGTCCTGCTAACACAACTATTGAAAACCAAATCAATCACTAATCATTGAAAAAATAAAATCCTCCCAACTGGATGAATGAATCATTACTCAATGTTTATAGATATTAAATTCTAATGGAATCGTGATTCATCATTTAGTATTCAACATATATTTACAACATTACACTCTCATTCTAATAAGAAAAAATAAAATTACCCCTTAAAGACACAGTATTCTTGATAAATACATTATATTAATGATTTTAAAACTATTTATTTGAATTCATGAGCTCAAATATATACATGAGATATTGTGGGATGGATAAATTATTGACACAAGGTACCAAGTAAATAATAACATCCACTTCCCTCTCAACTGATAACCCCAAAAAATCATTAAGAAATACACCCTTATATCAATTATCTATATATTGAATAATATCACTTCATGAATCCTAAATTAACCAAAGATACAACATTAAAAGTTGGGGTGTAATTATTCTCAAATTTTCTCAATCATAGTGATATATTATTGAATAATAGTTTGATTCTTCGAGAAAAAATTTTTTATTCATCCTGGGATAAATTTAATGTCACATGCCATTGTTAACAATAAATATAAATATTAAATATGAAATATTATATTATAATAATCAAAATAAAGCACATCCATTACTATATTGATGAAAATATAGTTATATTTATTACTTCTAAAATTAATTAAATTATTTATAATCATTTAACATGATCATATCTTTTTTTAATACATAGAATTCATTTAAAAATCATAAATAAAATTTATAGAAAAATCAACGATAGAAATAAAATAATTTTTTATTAAATAATGAGAATAAACATAATAAAATAGAATTATTTAATTGTAAAATATGAATATAAATATATACCTCATAATAGGTGAAACCATATCAAGATCCAGATATGGATAATAAAAAAAGTGACCTAATAGTGAATCGTAACTCTACAATGGGTCACCAAAAATCACTACAAATCATCTCATCAATATAGATATCCAAAAGAATAACATACCCTATATGACTACACCTCTTTAATTATTTATAGATCCATCAACATTATTTTCCTTTATAACTATCCATGATATTTCTCTGTGGAATCCAATTAATTCCACTAATCTTCTATATTTAATAACAAATTTTTAATTAAACCCATCATTTCATAAGAATGATAATCCATAGGTGGACTAAGGAACATATAATCAGTAAGACCCCTCTATCCATTATAATAATAATATAAAATAATCATAGGTTTCAATTACGAATTAAAAATGGTCATCATGTATCTATTAGAGCACTTTCCATCTATGCAATATTCATTTCTTCTCCTCTTATTTCCAATACCTTAACATATATTTTCCAAAAATCCCTCTTCCACTCTTAAATATTTTTCTCTATCGTTAATGATTTTTTTTATTTACAAATTTTGGAAAACTAATGGAACATTATTAATTAAGACTCTATATTTGTCCCTTACAAAAGCCGATTGACCATTGAAGTCTTATCTTAAAAAATCATAAAAATGGTGCAGGATTGTAAATATAGAGGTATAATCATGAACATAAAACTTTCATTTTTATATCTATAAAATCAAAGAATTTATTGTTCATCGATATCAATATACATATCTTCTCAAATAGGGGCACTTGAAATTCCTACCATGATAACCCATTTGTCCAATTTCACTAGACTATGGTGTCTAATCATTTCCAAGATGAACAATTTATAAGAATGATGGATTTCCTTACATTATTTACCCTATAATAATATATCAACTCATATTTAAGATCAAGACAATATATCATATACCTAAATTATCATGTCCCAAAATAATGTCTATTAATAGGAGGTTGTTTCTCCCACATATATCAAATCCCTTGATACATAACTGCAAAATCCTATGCTTTTCTAGTCTCTATATTCTGAATCAATTTTAATAAACTCTCATTGATTTATATCAATATTAAAATCACCATGTTATCCATAATAAGAAAATTCTCAAATTATCATTCCAAATTTTCAATTATAGAATTGCACTCTTCAACAACCATTCCCTCTGCTCATCAAATTTCTACATTGGATTCATGAATTAATAAAATAATTCAACTCAAATTCAATAAAATAAAAAACATATTACTGTCTAAAAAACAAAAAAAAACACAATTTCAAAAAGATAATAGCTAAACCAAACTAACCACATTACATTACAAAAGTTATTCCAAAAAATCTAAATAATTAATACATTATTAGTAAACTATTTAGGAAACTAGTAATTATATTATTAATAATTTAATTTTTTACATGAAATTATTGATAAAAATAATAAAAAAAATGAACACATTATAAAATATCATTATCCAATATATAAATTTATACATGAATACTTCAATAATCATTCTCAACTAAATTAAAATAACATCCAAAAATAACATTAATAAACAAAATAAATTCAATCACATACTTTTCTATTAACCAAACATTTTATTATCATTTTTTTTCTACACACACACACTCATATATATATATATAGTTTTTTTTACCAAAAATAGATTCATATTCTTGAATCTACAAAATCACAAATATCATGACATAAAAAAGTAACAATTTCGATACAATTTTGTAATTTTCTCTCTGAAAATGACCTCATCATCTAGGTGAATCATTGCATGGCCTCATGTGTTACCTAAAATCACTAGATTCCAGTAATCGAAACACAATGGTGTAGCATTTTAAATAGGGAAGTGATTTATCTGATAACTATTAATCACATCAAAAATATCATTACACCCTCTTAAATCAAATTAAGAAACCAAAAATTATATTAACAAGATCAAATATCCTAACATCACTCAAAAATTACTCATGATTATATATAATATAATTAAGAATTAATGATTTATTGGTATGAATAAAATAAGTAAAAATGATATATAAAATTTATTGTACATAGCCCCTTAAATATAACCGTTAAATAATTTGATTACAATACCATTGTATATATAGAAATCTTTGTCTAATTTCAATATGGTCTTCCCTTTACCTAAACCAACAAACATAAAATATATTTTATCATTTGACATGTTTGTATAAAGAGATAGAATATAATCCCATGTATATATCACTATAAACCCAATCATATATTTGATAAAATTATGATCATATATAAAGAGTTTATATAACATCCAAAAAATTTTAGTTAAAATAATAATTTGATTCTTAGGTTTATTTACATTTGACAACAAGAATAATGTCAATAGAGATATAATATAAAAATATAATAATTTAATTTTGACTAATCCATTGAATTATTAAAAATAAATATGAGTAACTAGAATATGGAATATATTTATATTTTTCATAAAAAACAAATATCTTGACTAATTTTTAGGAAATAGAAAATCAGTTTTTTGTGAAGTCATTTGAGGGTTCAAAAATGTTTTTCTCAAAAAATAATTTTATTATATTCGTTCTATTGAAATTATAATTAAGTTATTCATTATTTTGGAATTTTATTTAATATAATGGTTTTAAATACAAATATAATCATTACTATTTTTAATTAAGGTGATGTTTTAGGATTTTTTTTAAAATGGTTGATTTTTTGTGAATAGATAAAAATTATAATTTTTCAAATACTAACAATTTTTTTAATTAAATTAATTATTTAAAAAACTAATTATATTTTGTATATTTTATAAAATTTAAATATTCTGTATTTGATATAATTAAATCAACTTGAATAAAATATATTCATGATGTTGATATAAGTTTATTTTTACTCATAAAACCCATTTTTTCTATAAACTTTTTATCATTAGGTTTTGGCTAGTAATATTAAAATTTACATCATAAACATATTGATATTGAATCATGAATAATTAATTCTATATTTTGAATCAAGATGTCATGAATTTAAAAATAGGTTCCTCTTATTTATGGTAATTATGAATTGTAAATATGGTAAATAGTTGTCACCTCAGTATGGGTAAAATAAGAAAAACATGGATAAAAACTTGTGATTGTAATGTCTTAGAAATTTAGTGAAATTTTTTCTTAATTATATAATTTTTTTTAAGACCACAAAGTTTTAATGGCATGTGATTCCATGGCCTGGTGAGCCTAGAATAGAATTTATATTTTCTTAAAGGTATAATTAGTAAACATACAAGCGGTCTTTCCAACTGTTAATCTGTTGCCTGGATCAAAAATATGAAGGAACCATTGAAAAAATAATTATAGGATTCTTCTAGAAAGGCCATAACTTCAAAAGTAAAGGTTTAATGAGAAAAGTTAATTTTTGGAATTTTAAAAAAAATAACATCAAAAAGTTATTTTCATTTCTTTTCTCATTTTTTGAGTGGAAGATGGTAAAACTATGGTACAATGACGAAGAAAATTGATGAGGTTCTTTAATTTCTTCTTAACTCCTATAATAATGACATATTAATGATGTGTAATAGTGACATTGTTTCATAAATGAAACACCATAATAGAAATGATGTGTTGTGTTTTCCTTTAATTTTAGTTGATTCAGTGGTGGAATGAGGAATTAAACTCCAAGTATTCTCATTTGAACCTCCAAAGAATATCCTCTCTAATAAATAATGGAAAAATCTAATTAATATTAAACATCATCGACGCATCTCAATGAATGGAACTAGAAGTAACGAATAACGTCGACGTCTTGATTCCTCGATGACGTAATGTTGCGGCAACGAACATTAAAGAGGTAAAGTTTTAATTTGTGAAATTGATTACCCATTATTTTATAGAAATGATGAAGGCAGATCAACCCATGAACAGGATGATCCATGAATCATGTGTTTATATGGGATTGTAATTTTTGGGATTTTCATTATCTTGGAGGTAAGTTATCTTTGGTTGATTAAACTGAAATCCCTAGAACTCTGAGGGTTTTAAACCTCTAACACAGATAGTGAGGGACGACATGAAAAAGCCCAAATCACCTCCACCATGTACGTTCATTGTGTTAGTATCCTCTAAATGGCAGAAAGTCACATCTGATACCATCACCATGATGGCGGTGACCTGAGAGGCCCATTGGCATAGACGGATCAGAAAACAAACCACCTAAGCAACTCTGGTAGCCCGCGGAAAGTTGCACTGGCATGGAACCATCAGTGTGGTGATGCCAATGAATGGCGGTGGAAGGTATCCCACACCATCAGCATGGATGGGGCCACACCAACCGGAACCACCACCAGCCCTCACTGTCCGTGTTAGAGGATAGTGGAATGCTCGTTTGTCTGTCGTGGTGGTAGGAGGCCATGACCATCTATTCACAGCATCCACAAGGGTGACACAGCACTAGGCAGTAACTAGGTTGAGTGGTGTCCCACGTCTGGACCACCCAGACGAGCTAGCAACACGATCGCTCGATCATGACAGGAGGGAGGCCAAGCGCCGTCTCGCAGTGCATTAGGGAGGCAGACGCGGCTGGATACCGCATCCCAACATAGTGTACCCTGGGTCCACCTATGGCAGGCCAGGCCAGCCCATCACCTAGTGCGATGGACCTAAATTGATGGGTCGGACCTGCAACACAGTGGGATGGACCAACATCGTCACCCCGGACCCATGCCCTTCGTGTCGTTCCAGATGATACCTAGTCACCGAGAGACCCAGTGGGCTAAACACTTGGCCAAACCGTGCTGGGTCCAGTGAAGCCCTTGGGGTCTGGCCCACTCTGTAGGCTGAACCAGACCAACTCAAAACCAAACCATGTCCGGTCGAGTTGGTATAAATTATAACAGGGTATGTGGGACCCCCCGAGTTGGGTTGGTTGGGTCAGTCTGATAGTGTCAGACCATGCCCAAATGCAACCGACCCCTATTTACTAAAATTCCCAAATCGTGAAATCCTGACATATGATGGATGATATGTTTGTGGATTTGGGACCCTTTTATGAGGATGATATTTTGGTATGCTCTATGGTAACTTCTATGGAATTTGAGATGCAATGAATGGATTGGGGAGAGTTTCTCGCACGCGCACTACATAGGGAACCATGCGGTTGGCTGAGACCTGAATAATGCTAAATTTGGACTCTGTGTGACTCAATTATGGCTCAACGGGATGCACATATGTGTGACTTTATAGGATCATAGTGGGAAACACATCTATGTGACTTTTCAGGCCAATGGTATGTGAAAAGGAGGAGTACCTCAGTTGGATAGAATTAGTGGGAAGAACATATGTGTGACATTGTAGACCCACAGTATGCGATGATGAGGTGTACCTAAGCAATCCAATGTTAGAGGTAAGTACTTCTGTGTGACCTAGAAGACACAATGTACTCAATAGAGGAATAGTTATCCAATAGCCGAGGTGTGTGATGATGTGACTAATGATTCTTATATAACTACATTAAATGTATACCTGGTTTGAGTTGTCTTGTGATTCATGATTTACATTGATTAAATTCAATGTGGTAATTCTTTTTTTTTGTCCCTACTGTGTATTTTGATACTCACACCTACATGTAATTTTCCCGCACGGGTTGTGTCTGGTGTAGATGACTGACGTTTCGACACATACATTGGTAGACCAGGACCCAGAGGTTCCCAGGGAGGCAAGATCAACAGAATCTACAACGGTGGACCTGGTGACCTAGGACCAGCCAGGGCCTAGTAGGATCATGTGTATAGGAAATTCTACTTCATCTTCCAATAGCTACACTACTCTCATTATTAGGTGGGGTTTCTCATGGATTACCATATAAATTTACTTTTTGCATATTACTATTTTTAGTGATTTTGTTGAGTTTTTATTATGGACCACTTATATTAGTTGTACTTGTTATCAGATTTTTTTTAGTGATACTTGTTTCCTTTTCACTGGGTGGGACTTGGTTGTGAATGTGTTTCGCTACATGTAGTAAACTAAATGCCTCCCACTTGGAGGTTGACTTCTTCGACGTAAGTCACGAGCCCAAGGCCTTTGGGAGGTGGTAATGGGGTAGTCCTGGCACGGGCCCCATAGGATGGGTCATGAAAAAGTGTTATCAAAGGGAGTTCATTAGTATAAAAAATGACTGGGAGTCTATTTTTTATTTTGGGGAAACAATGATAAGTGTTTTTAGTCTAACATTTAGATTAAGGGAGTCCAGTGTTAGTGCGGAGGCCAATGTATCCATACACCAGAACATTTAATTCTTTTTTCCATATCTATACATGAAAACACTGGTCGTATAAGATTCTCCTCATGTACATTTAAATAAAAGTCTTCCCACTAAGTCTAACTTTCTGACTGTGGTACATCTTGAACTATCTCACCAAGGCACCACATAGACATCCATCCAGGATCCCGATATGTGGTCATGAGGACAAACATCCAAGAGACGAGGCACCTATTCATGGACCAGTTATATAGATGGACCCACCGAGTGGTGCACCTGTGTTACCCCCACCTGATGGTCATCATCTAATTCTAGTGGTTTCAATAGAGTATGTGCGCAGACTCAGTTCCCTACTCATGTTTTAGAGATAGAGACCTCCCATGTTTAGGTGAGACACAGATCATCAGGTCAATGAGGACTAGTTGGAGGCAGTGACGCATGTATTCCTCTTTGTGAAGACCCCACCTAACCATATGGTGATCTTAGCATTGCTCCTTTTATACGTCTCGGAATGGGTATGGTGGAGGATGACCACCCAGACAAACGATGAGGTGACCCTCACATTGGCAGGCTTCAAGCATCTATTCTGAGAGAAGTTTTTCCACACTACCTTATGCTCTTTATGCATTTAGATGTTAATTCTTCTATAGAAAAGCATCATGATGGTGGTTGAGTACTCAGCAAGGTTCACCAAGATAACTCTATACTCGACAGAAATGGAATGAGACCCTTTCTTCAGTGATGGAACCATTGAGCAAGGAATTAGGAGGGTGATTTGGGAACCGGTGTTGTATATCATCATACTTACTCAGGAAGGGATACTGGAGCAAGACCTTCTGGTAGAGAACTTCTTGGTGGAGAAGGCATCGGGAGCTAGAGTCACTTGCATACCCCATGTGGAAGAGTGTTCATTAGGTAGTAGACAAAAACAGAAGGGCCCAAGTGGACCAGGTGTTTTAGGGGAATACCCCAGGACTCAAGTTTGACAATGAATGGCACCCAGACAAGAGGGAGTCAGCTAGGAACCATGCTTTTCTTCTCCTGCTACAGGTTGGGACACATGACACGTGATTACCTGACCAACCGTACAGATGACCAGCAGATGGGGTAGTTTGTTGTGATGTACATATACTTTGTGAATGATGGGGGAGTTCCTTACCTTCAGTCGATGACTATTACTCCCCCACATTTATAGCAAGTTATAGAGGCACATCTGGTGGATTTTTACTGAGAGGCCCAACATGCTTAGTTATCTTTAAGATGGGATCCTGATAGAATTTCAATATGTGGGGATCACATCATCCTTTTCAAAGGGTACACTATAGTGCCAGTGACATTACAGGAGGATGTGTTGAGGGATTTCCATACACCCCCCTTGGCGGTACATCCTGGAGTGGAAAATATGTACTAATACCTCTGATGTTAGTACTGGTGGTCGGGGATAAATAAAGAGGTGGTCGAGTGCATTTCGTGATTCCTCACATATTATCAAGTGATGGTCGAGCATCAGGTTCCAGCATGCATGACCCATCCACTCAAGGTACCAGAGTAGAAATGGGATGGTATCTCAATGGACATTCTGACTGGGTTACCATGTATATTAAGGTTCCATGACCCTCCCTTGGAGATCATTGAATGATTCACTATGTCGGAAAACTTCCTACCCATAGAGGAGTAGCTATTGATTGAGGGATCTAGACACCACTATGTCCAGGAGATAGCATAGCTTCATGCAGTGCCTTCAATGATCGTCTAAAATCATGATTCTCATGTTACATCCTCGTTATGGAGGGGATTACAGGAGGAGTTCGGGATGCATCTTCTCTTGATCATATATTTTCACCCACAGACGGATGGTCAGATGGAGCAGACCATATAGACCATGGATTACATGTTATGTTCTTGCATCTAGGATATTAGTCATAATTGAGAGTAAAACCTACCACTAGTGGAGTTTTCATAAAACAATGACAATCACTACACCATTATCATGACACCATTAGAGGCCTTGTACGGTAGGGATTTTAAATGACCCCTATGCTAGAAAAACCCAAGAGAGTTGTTACTAATGGGTCTAGAGTTGGTAATGGATACCACCAAGAAGATACAGATCATTCAGAAGTAGATGAGGACTTTACGGGGCAGGAATAATTCTTATGTTTATAGGAGACAAAAACCCTTGGAGTTTGAGAAGGGTGATAATGTATTCTTTTGGGTCTCACTGTGACCAGGATTATTGAGATTTGGTTGGAGTAGCAAGCTATCCCTGAGGTTCATCGAGCCACTTCAGATTCTGAGAAGAGTTGGTGAGGTGGAATACTACCTAACTCTACCCCCAAAGATCGACAAGCTGTTTGATTCTTTCCACATGTCGAATATGAGGAGATATGTTCATGATCCATTGCATGTCCACAACTGGTGCGACCTGGACAGTGAAGAAGGGGTGAAATTTGCAGAGTTCTTGATAGAGATAGAGGGTCTTAGGAGAAGGTCCTACATGGAATGTTGATTACTCCTAAGCATGCTCGGTGGAAGCATGGGAATGTCCAGGAGAGCACATGGGAGTGGGAGGCTCAACATCTTACCCAGTACCCCCATCTGTTTGTTTAGTTTCGAATTTGGATTTTGGGGATGTAAATCCCTATGTTGGAATGAATTTAATGTCTTATAAATTCTTTTTTATTTTTTTTATTTTATGGAATTATTCTGAGACCACATTCTTTGAAGGCATTAGATTCTGAGGCCTGGTGATCCCGATACATAATTTTGGACTTTTTTAAGGTAATTTCAGTAAACATGTGAGAAGGTTTTTCTAAAATATGACCCGATTCTAAGATTAAAAATTTAAGATAACCCTTAAACTCAGATGGAATGGATTTGTATAGAAAGGACTTAACATTGGCTAGAAATGTACTAACATAAATGATAACTTTCAGAGTTTTTGAAAAATAATAAAATGACATTAAAAAGTTATTTTATTTTATTTTCTAATATGTTGAGCTGTGGATGATGATGATGTGGTGCAGTGAAGAGGCACATTGATCAGGCTGAATAATGACTAATTAACTAACTATGTAATGATGATTTAATGATGTGTAATAGCCTAATGACACGATGTCGTAGCATAATGGAAATGTTGCAACGTGTTTTCCATTTATTTATTTTTTTGAAGCGTTTGTCGAATGAGGAATTAAACTGTGAGGGTTATCAGAAAAACCTCCAGTGAACCTCCTCTCCAACAATGAATGAAGAACACCGAAGAAAGTCAAACATCGTCAATGCTCCTTGAATAATGGAGCTAGAAGTAACGAATGATGTTGACATCATAAAACCTCGAGGATATAACACTATATTAATGGACCTCAAAGAGGTAGGGGTTTAATTTTTGCAAGTTATTCCCCATTCTTTTCTAGAAATTATGATTGAGAGTCAAACCATAAACAGGTTGATCCACGAACTATGAATTTATGTGGGAGGGTAACTTTTTTGGGTTTTTCATTATCTGGGATTGAAATTATCTTTTTTTGATTGAACCAATATCCTTCTACCTCCAATTTTTTAAACCTCAAACATAGAGGGAGTGAGATGACGCAAACAAGGCCTGAAAAACTTTGATGTGTGCATTAATTGTGGATATATCCTCAAAATAGAGACAAGGTGCGTCCAAGACCATCGAGGTGATGGAAGTGGCCAGAGATGGTAATAGTCATAGAGAGATCATAAAATGGATCACTGGAGAAACTATGGTTTCTTACAGAAAGTGCCTCTGGTGCAGTAACACAAGTGTGGCACCGCTAGTGTGGCATCACTGATGACCAGCAGTGGCGACCGGCCCGCACCGGCTGCATGGAGGAGTAGAATCCAACCGGTTACGTGGCAGTCGAGGTGATTGGACCTCATCGGTTGTGCTTAAGGAAGGCAGCAATCTCATCAGCGTGCCATGATGGTAGGAGGTCGTGGTAGTCACGGGCTGAAACGGCACCAGGCGACCCCCGTGTGAAGGGGTGGACCACGTCCAGGACACTCAGATGATCTAGAGATGTGGTCTCTTGACCATGGTAAGAAGGAGGCCCCATGGAGTCCCACGGGTAAGTAGTGAGTAGATGTGGGTGGATGCCGCCTCCCAGCTAGGAGCACCAACGGTCCGCCTCTTCCAGACTTGGCCTCAACTAGGGGACCAGTTTCCAGCCCAGTGGTCTGGTCCTACACCAAGAGGGTTGGACCTGCACTAAAGGGTCTTCCCCGCATCTAGTGGTCCTTACCCCCATCAGCAGCCCAAACTTGTTCCATTTGGGCTGGGCCAAATGTGACTGGGCCACAGGGTGTCTCGAGGGTCTGGACCATCGGCCAAACCGTTCTGGGTCCAGCGAAGTCCTTCGGGATAGGACCACTGGCCAGGCTGGACTGAACGACTCATACTGAAATTGGGTCAGATTGAGTTGGTTGAATTTATTCCATGGTATGTGGGACCCCCTGGGAGGGTTGTTTGGGTCGGGACGGGCTCCGATGCAACCATCCCTTGTCTACTAAAACAATTGTATCTTACAAAACACAAGTCTAATTAATGATCTGTTTTTGGTGTTAGGACCCTATAATGAGGTGGATCATTTAGAATGATCTATGGTGACTTTATTTGAATTTTATATTCTAAAAATTTATTGATGATTGGTTCTCTCAGGTGCACTGCGTATGGAACCATACGATTGGCTAAGGCCTAAAGACTACTAACTTTCAACTCCATGTGACTCGAATATGGCATAGTATGAAGCACATCTATGTGAAATTTTAGAACCAAAGTGGGAAGAACATTTTATAGACATTGGATTCCAATGGTTGGTGATGTGGAATATTACCATGTTTGGAAAAGATTATTTGGAATCACTTTTCTGTGACTTTGTAGGCCCACGGTAGATGATGAGAGGGTGTGCCATGTTTTCCAAGGTTAGTGTGAAGAAATTTTGTGTGACTTGGAAAGACCATTGTACTCAATAGAGGATGAGTTTTATTGCAGCTGAGTTGTTCAATGATTTGACTTATGATTCTCCTATCAATATCCTAAATGTATACTTGGTGAGAGTTTTCTTGTGCTTTCGGCATTACATTGAGGAATTTATGTGTTGTATTTCCTTTTCGATTTAGGGTCCCTACTGAGTATTTTATTACTCACCCCTAAACGGGATTCTCCCGCACGTGTTGTGTCTAATGTAGATGACTGATGTTTCTTCAGAGTCATTAGTGGACCAAGACCCAAAAGTACTCAAGGAGATGGGACCAACAGACTCTATGACGATGGGCATGGTGGTTAGGACGAGGCGGGGCCCGGTAGGATTGGGTGGACATCACGATCTAATTCGTCTTATAATATCTACACTACTCTCATTATTAGGTGGGGTTTTTCACATATGGCTATTATATTCGTGTTTTTGTACTTTTCAATTTTCAGTTATTTTTTTGGGTTTGCATTTTAGCCCACTTATATTAGTTGTACGTGTACTCATCATTGTTTTAGAGATACTTATTTTCTTTTTAGTGTATGGGACTTGGTTGGGATTGTGTGTCCATATAGGTACTTAGGAAAATGCCTCCCACATGCAGTTTGATGCCTTTAGTGCTAGTCACTCGCCCCTGGCCTTCGGGAGGTGGGCAAGGGGTAGTCACGACACGGGCCCCGGGGTAGGGGTCGTGACAGTGATAAGGTCTCGAAATCCACCAAAAATTTCTATAATATCATTTTACATGAAAAAGTCTACAATATCCAAAAAATAATAATATATATAAATTTAGTATGTTTTTTTTCGAAATTATTTTTTATTAAGTAATCAAAATTCCAAAATATTACTCTCTTCGTTTTAAATTTTTTTATACAATCTCATTGTGAAAAAATATATGTAATAAATGAATAAAAATTTTTATCATGAATATAAAAAAATAATGATTATAATTTTTTAAATTAATAACTATCTTGATTTCTTACTTGATTTTTATAACGTGGTTTTCCACGCATAATAAAAATCAATGTAAATGATTTTAGAAACATCAAAATTAATATTATCCAAATTACATAACGGGGTACAAGAATGTAATTTGTAATAATAATTTATTATTTAAATTTAAATAATTATATTTGGTGTCATTTTTAAATTTTATGTATATAATGTCAAAATAAATAAACAGTATAATAAAGATATTAGAAATATATTATGAAAATAATATTTTATTATATTATTTAAAAATAATTAAATCCATTCAAGAGGATAAATATGATGAGAATTTTTATAAAATTTAATATCTATTAAATTAATGATCGAATTCATAACTTAAAGATATATTATTATCCTTTATTTTTGAAAAATTTGATATCATAGATCTAGTCATAAGTGGTTAATCGATTGTTAATATAAAAATATTATTGTAATAATTACCTAAATATGTGATTAAATTTTACTGTATAGTTGGATTTCATAATTAACAATATTTAAATAAAATATTACTCTATTTGGATCAATTTTTTGAAGAATGTGACTTATTAAATTTATAATACTATCAAAAATTACATTTCTGGGACTAAATGCAATTTGTAAATGACACCCCATCCCTCTATTCATTAAAGTACAATTAGAACCCTTAATCAACCAAAACCTTCTCAAATATATTTTAAACTATACTGTCCACGAATTTGTTATTCATAACATCACAAAAGACCATTAAATGTGTCCAAAATAAAGGATCTAAAGGATATATTACAGAGAATAGTAAATAATCCTCACCAACACGTTTATGCTTATTTCGTCTTATACATCCTCTAATTTTATTATAACCATAAAAAATAATAAATCAGGAATCATCAATATATAGTCTTTTTTATTATTATCATATTAAAAACGTTTTTGATGTCTTTTTCATCTTATGGATGGGGAAAAATTGCTTGTGCATATATATGTCTTACTATCAGCACGTCACGGTGTAACTAATTTTTCATCACCATTTCACATGAATATTTATAAGTAGGTAAATAAAGATTATATATGATATTTATTGAATAATTATTTTTCAAGATATAAAGTATATCATTTACCTTATTACCTTTCTATCTATTTCACATAAATAGTATTGCACATGAGTTTGTGTGGACTACAACCTACATGATGAGATGCTATTCCTTTGCTATTTACACATTAAATAGATGAAAATAAGGATAAATTTAATGAATAATATATATATATATATATATATATATATATAATTTTTATTCAAAAATATATATTATTATTTAACTTTCATTTATTCCATCATTTAAATGGTGAAAAAAACATTCATGCGTACGTACAGAGTGTTATCTCTGTGAAGTGTGAAATTTATTTTCCCTTCTCTATAAATCATGAATGGATCAAAAAATGTGAAAAACAAATAAAAATTATTCATTTAAGATTAATATATTATGTGTTGATGAATTTTTTTATTATTCAAAAGAACCGAGACATATGTGATCAAGAATATTTGAGGAAACTAAATAGTTAAAACTTGGGACTATGGCAACAAATAATGGTTATTTTCTGAAGGCTAATATGATGTTATAACTAGATCATATATGATAATATAAATATGAATATTTTTTAATTATAAATTAGTATCATCTTTAAAAACATTTTATAAGAGAATATTACATGATCAACTATTTTTATGCTTTCGGTAATGGATTCTCTATCTCAACATCCATTCATTATGTTACTCTTATACTTTATTTTCTATATTAGTCCATAGTTATGGATGAAATGAACTCTGATTGTTTTAAGTATTATTTTAAAATTATTTTTTGGTTCTAATTTAATAACAATTAATCACATCATTTATTACATCTCACTTATAATCTATGATCTTAATAGGTTGTTTTTTCAAAATTTCAACTCTATTTGGATATAATTGGTATTATTCACCTATTTACATTTATGTGTTTATTATAAATCTACATTAATTTATTTTATATGATTTTATATTTAATAATGATGATAATTTTTTATATTCATGTTTAATCATTCACGGTGTTAAAATTTTAATGTTATCCATATAGAAATAATTTATTTTACAATCTCATTTTCTAAGATATATTTTGTTTTTCCTTGAAATATTATTTAAATTTATTCTTCATAAACATAATTGAATTTATTTTTCTGTAGATATTTAATAAGATTCAGTTTTTGATAAATATAAATTCACCCTTCTTTTCCTGAATCAAGAAAACAAATGATCAAAATAAAAGATGAACTAATAAGTCTTTCTGATCAAAGGAATTTCTATTACATCTCTATTTTTATTAGAATTAACATGAAAAATTAATATCTTTTTACTCAAAATATTTGTTAAATAATTTTCATTTTATAGTTTTGTTTTTACATAGATAGAAAGTAATCATTATAATGTTTATCTTAAGGGTCATTCTCACCATTCATCTGTGAAATTCAAAATTAATGATAATTTTTTATTTATAATGTTAATGGATTTTCTTGTAGAAATAAACGTTTTATGATATATAAATATTTATATTAGTTTTATATAGTTTTTAAAAAAACATTTCATTAAATATTACTTTAATTTTTCTTATGTATTTTATACTATTATCCAAAATACATGATTTTACTATAAAATCTATATTTATGAATAATTGATAGTCAAATTTTACTAATTACTAATTTTATGTTCATTATAATTATATTACAATATTATCATTCTTATAACCAAATTTCATTTGAAATCCCATTGATATTTAATATATGTATTCTTTGTATCATGGATATTATTATTTAATGAAACATATTCCATTTATAATTAGGATTTATACAATATATTATCTTTTATTTCCTATAGAAATATTTACATTCTATATTCACTACTCAATATGTATATTTATTAATAAATAATAATTTTTATGAAATAAATTTATAAATAAACCTATAATGAATTCATTGAAAAACTAATGTGATGGGTGGGTCCCATTATATCCCCTCAATGAAACAGGTTTTCTATTGTGAAGTACTAGTTGGGGTATTTGTTGTATACATCGCCTTTTTAAATATATTGTTTTAAAATAAGGAATATTCATTTATTTTATGATTCCAATCATTATTCATTCCTTCATTAAAAACATTTTTTTAAGATCCCTGATATCGTTTAAATTGTTATGGTATCCATGCATATGTCTCACACTTATGTGATTATTTATATTTTATTCTTTGGTCATTATATATTCCAAACATATTATACATTCTATGTTATTTATTAAATGTAATGTTAATTAAAATATTTAAATATCCATTTTTATTATGTTCTTTTCCATGATGGATTCTACTTTACGATACCTTTAGTTGGAAACCGAGGCCACTCTAATTTTTGATTCACTATATAGGATATGAAGAATGATTTTTTTAAAGAGATCATGTATTACATGTTTTTACATTGAATATATATTTTTTATTTTATTACTAATTTGAAATGATATACCTTTATGTATTTTTCTCTTCATGAATACAAAACTATTTGGTCATTTGGGATGAGATCTCTTGTATCTAGTGAAAATGTTATAAAGTAGACATTGGATCTATGTAATTAGGGTGGGTTCATTACAGATTGTATTAAGTATTTTTGGGTTGAATCCCTAGTAAATATATTTATAAAATAAAACATTAGGGAATATAACCCATAACATTAAATGAGGATATATCTTATTATATAATATTATCATAATTTTTTGGTAATGAATTTTTTTTTATTTTTTATAAAAATAAAACCATATCTTAATAGTATTATTGGATGTGGTTTTGGAACATATTCATCAATTGGTAATAACCAATAAAATATTTTTTAAAATAAATATCGAGCATATTTCTGGTGCATGGTAAATTTTCCCTTACTATGCACCTGATTTGACACATCTGTGAAATATTTGTGTGTTAGTTAAATTTTTCATTTTGAAAAAATATTATAAATGATATAATATAACCTATTAAAACTAATTATTTTACATTTCAGTATGGTATAAAACTCATTTTCATGGTTTGATAAGCCAATGGTTGATCATATGTTTATAGGATTTGATACCACTTTTTAATATTTATTTTATTGAATATTAAGAATAATACTGATATTCCAGAAGACAGTTGTAGGAACATAACATTTTTGTTTAGTATATGTTTCCATTTGAAGGTTATTTTAGGATTAATGTTTTTATATATTATAGACATAATTTTAATATTATTGATAACTTTTATTGTTCATAGTTTTACTGATTCTAAAGTGTTAATAGTAATCTTTTATTTTATGGGGGAAAATAATCTATAAAGAAAACAATAGTGGTTAACAAGTGATTTTTTAATTAGTGTAACTTTTTTCTATGTCTATCATACTTTTGGAAATTCTTTTTGAAATAAATTAATATTTTTTATGAAAAATGATATCTGGAATGTCGAGAAAAACCCTATTATACATATAGAGTTTGTTGGACATAAACCCACAAGCAATATGTGATAAGGGATAAACATTAACCACTACAAAATGTGATTTCCTAGTAAGTATGAAATTTCTATTACTAAAATGACTTGATAGATAATGTTCAAGTTAAAATCGGTAATCATTTTATAGGATGAAATCAAGTTCAATAAATTTTATTTTAAGGTATTATTTATATTAAACATGATATTTTTGGGATAAAGGTATATATATACCTTTTTTATGACAAATAAATTTATTTTATAATATTTAAATTACATTTTTTGGGGTTTATGATTAATATAATGAGATAACTGGTTAGTTTAACTTGCTATTTAATTTTTAGGAAATTCATCCAAATTATTTTTTTTATTTTTATAAAACCACTTTCATGGAGAGTGGTAACTAGTACCTTGTTCAAAATGTAACACATTTTAGTGAGACAGAATTTAAAATTCAAAATCAAAAGAAAATTCCATTTCTATCTCAGTAATTGCATGAGCCTCCTGAACCAGCCTATAAAAAGATAAGATGCTTCGAGTATATTATTACATCCATATCATCACCTCTATCATCACATAATCATAGTAATCATATTTCTGAAGAATTACTAAAATTTGTTTCTTAATAACCATATTCTGCCTATGACTAAACCATTTTTTCACTAATTTGCATCTCTGTTTTACTATTGAGAGCCCACAGGTCATCGTTTTGACTTAAGAAATGCATCGAACCATTATAAATTTACACATCCAGTATCCCCCTAAACCAGATCATCGTAAATGGCCCAACAAATTTATATTTACAACACCAATGAGATTTAACACACATATACTCACCACTGATCACCTAATAACATCACCACCATCATCAAGAATCCAAACCAGTAGACATCTCAAAATCACCAAACAAATCAAAAAACACAAAATATGGAATAGAAATCATCACCAGGGAAGAATAACCCCATTCAAATTAATGATGTAGCAGAAAACTGGGATGCAAATAAATGCCATCAGAACCCCAAAGGAAAGACTAAAACCTACATTGGTCACACCTCCTAGTACACCATCAAAAGCTGAACCAGCAGATTCCAAAACCCAATATTCAACAAACACACCACACTAAACTAGGGGAGCGGTAGAAAATGACAAAACAACATATGTTGAAGTAGTAAATGGTCTAAACAAAAATCCACAACCCTATCTTGGACAAAAACTCTTTCTTTCAAATCAGACACCAAGATAATCTAGAACCATCGAGCACTAGCCATGCCATCGCGGGTCGAGTGTCTTCTCCATCCAAATCTAGAATAATAACCCTCATTATAGGCCATAAATGGACTATATAATCAGGGAAGGTATTAAATTATTATATGAGGATATCTATGGTAGTGACTATGATGATCAATGTCACAAAAAAGAGAACCAAAACTATAATAGAGGACAAAAATAGATTCGGAGAAAAGGGGAAACAATTGGGAGGAGCGCGAGACTCAAGAAGAGAAGGAGTGGGTAGATAATGTAGGATCACCTCACAAAGGTATCCCTAACTCTTAACCACCATAAAAGAGGAACCCTAGTAGAATTGAGAAAATAAGCGGGAGCATTAAGTAATTTTGGGTCTGTGGTTATTTATTTATTGAAGGATATATATTTAATTTATGGCTTCATTGTGGAAGATTAGAGATTATTATTTTGTTAGTTGAAATAAAAGTTTATTAATTTTTGGTATTATTATATATTATTTAAAAATTGGTTTTAGTAAATATTGGAGGAATATATTATCATTATTTTTTTTATTATGTGATTTGATTGAAGATAATTATTATGCTTCAGTTGGGATAAAATTCATCTTGAATACTCATAATTTGGATTAAGATATGATATTATTGTGAAAATTGATCAGAGGATGAAATTTTAAATTCCATGGTATATTCTAATTTATTATTATTGTATTAGGTAGAGATATTCCTCAAAATATGAAAAAAATATGTTAAAATAAAAATTGTGTCCTTTTACCTTCATTTTTAATGAATTGATTATATTTTCAAAAAATAATTTTTTGTTGTTTTTTGGACATCAACATTATCTTGACCACATTCTATATCAGTCTCTATTAGTCCATGGTAGTTATTTTTATCCTATATATATATATATATATATATTCACATACCACAAATGATCTCGTTATTTGGAAAGTTGGTTATGTGTTATTTTAGTAAAAATTTAACCGTCACATATTCTCTTATGATTTTTCATTCTCTCTATGTATGATATGGATTTTAAATAATATAATTTTACAATTTTAATCCTTTTATGGTGAATATAAAATTATATGGGATCATTTTATTTAATGGATGGAGAATGTAAAAACATGAATATATATTTTAGAATAATTAAAAGCATGATAACATTCTTAATAAGAAAAAATGAGTTTGAAGAAAAATAATATATATTATAAAAATCTTATCATTTCATTGTGACATATAAATTCAATTACTGGTAATTAATATTATTTAATAGATTAGGGAATATATTTATAGTGATTATACTTTATAAAATAATATTATTTAACACTTTTTAATAAAAACGCAATTTTAATGATGTAATTTTGTGATTAAAAATGATTTTTTTCAAAAAAAAACATTAATTTCATTTTGTGAGTTAAAATAGTAATTAATTTATACATATTTTAGATATTTTATTTTATTTATAAAAATATGAAATTATAATATTTTAATTGATTTTAGTTATGTTTTTGGAATTTTTTAAATGATTTATATTTAAATGAATAGTGAAAATAATGAATTTTATATTACTTTCAATTACATTAAATAACTCTTGTAATTTAAAAATGTAATTAAATATATGATTTTTTCTAAAATTTATATATTGTCCATTTTAACTAATTTTTTTCATTTTAATCATCAATATTCATTGTCTTGTTATGTAGAGACTCAAGATTGGCATACATAGACGTTACATACTTTTATAGAATACTTAATACAGGAAAAAACCATATTCCGAAAGACAATATTAGTTTACTTTCTTAAAAAACATTATACAAAAACATTTAAATTGGTGAATGTTTTTCAATATGTCCTATAAATATCTTCCCCTTTATTTTCCCTACCTGAAAAGTTTCATTATATCCAAGAGAAAATAAAACATAAAAAGGGGGAGATCAAATTCATAGTAAGGGTTATCATTGAGAATATAAAACAAACAATAAATATAAGACTGTAAAAACATGACCATAATTTTTATATATCAATATCATGAGTGATGAAATAAATCATGGTAGCTTCTAAGGTATAGATAATAAAAGAAAATTAACCATGATAAACTAACATTGGCATAAATAATGGAATTGTTGAAAACAAATAAGAATATAATATTATTTATATAGTATCCAAGGAATTTATTCCATGTCCATCATAGTGTATAAGTCCATTATTGAACCTGATTTACATGTTATTCCATCCATGTATTATTGAACCAAATATACTTATCATCCCATCCCTGTATTACTGAATATGATTTACTTGTCATTCTAGACATATTTATCTAATTATATATAAATATTTACCTAATAAATTAGATGGAGATATAGGTCCCACCCATATCATAATAAAATCATTCATACATGTTCCCCAAAAACATAAAACACTAATCGTAGCATAACAAATGATATAAGATAACATTCTTAAACATCATTTGATCATAAAATATTCCATATAAGATTAATGGACATCAAAAAATATATAAATAATAAATAAATTCAAAAAAAGTAATAATACGGATATAAACATAACCCTATGTCATTATAGTTGAAAAATAATTTTTATAATACACCTCCACTTAATTCCTGAGGAAAATATCCTTTCTTCTTCAAATTTTTTTTCTTTTCTCAAAATGACAAGGAATTTTAATGAAATAATTTATCTGAAAATGAAATTGAAACCATGTACAAGAATATTATAAGAAATAAATAATTATGAATATGTAAAAATCTGTTCATGCCATATATGTAAAAAAGTATTCTTCACATACTCTAGTAAAAAAAGACAAAAAGTACCTCGTATGAAAAATAAAAGAAAGATTCCTACCATATCAATTAATTAAAATTAACTGATGGGTAAAATATACATTAAAAATAGTATAATAATAGAAATAATGTTATATATTTATGAAATATGGATGTTTATGATAAATATACCCTAGTAAATACTTATGTGTAAACAATCTTAGAAAATAATGAGATTATGAAATTTTCCCCTACCTTAGGTCTGTTATGATTCGTATGTATTTTAACATTCTATATAATGATTTAAATAATGTTATAGTATTATTCCATAATTATAGTCATTTTTATGATATCATATATTATTATATTAGCATCCTTTTGTTAGTAACATTTCATTATTAATCATTATTCATGTATTAACTTCTTTACATTCTTATGCAGGTTTTGTCCGATAAGTTCTTATTACTCTATTGGGGTTATAGTTTTATCATTTACAATAGGGTGTTAGTAGATTATATATATTTTATTATTCATTCAATTAATTTATATAATCATTCATTAATGAAAATTATGTATAACGAATCACATCACATCATTGAGATGGTTAGCTGTATATACACACAGGCGACGATATCCTTCCCATCATTGTTGAATGGTATTGAAGTTGATGGTGTATGGAAATTATAATCAATATAATATTATATTAATCGTGTATATATTTATTATCCCCATCATTATACCCATCCATGTAATGTTTTAGTGAAAAATGAATTACACCACAATGTTGATATGATAAGCCATACGTACGCACGCGTGGTGATTTCATTTTTCAAAGGATGGGTAGAAGGTGGAATGTGGTTTTTTCAAAAGAATAATAACCACAAAATATATAAATACTACAGGAGGTAATAATTTATAATTAAATAACACCTGAGGAGGAAGTAGAAGAAGAAAGATGTTTGAGAGAACCAGTAAATGATATTACCTCTTCTTTGATGTGTCTCCTATAAATATCTTTGTAGAGTACTAGATATGGAAGTAGAAGAATACAAGGACCTCTATAATTTTTATAGTGATTTTTGAAAGGGAAATGGGACTTTTATAGACTATCATTAAGGATTAATCAATTTTGGAGAACATAGGGAGGAGTTTCCCTTTTATAATTGAGGTGAGGGCACTTTTGGAAACGTCAAAAATAATATGTTATAATAAAATCAAACCCCACTCAAAGACCTCCAAAATGCACCCATATAGATTATAATATAATATATGGTTGTAATATCATCATCCATTAAATTTTATAAAGTTTATATATCCCTTTAAACCATCTCATTCCAATTTATCATTGTTATTCTATTTTATTTTAACTAAGGTAACACATATTTCAATATTAAAAGGGTAAAATATTTACTTATTTGATATTAATTAGTTTATAAATAAATAACATTGAATATTTTTGACCATATAATAAAGATTATATATTATAAAAAATTTAGGATTTTTAAATAATTTAATAAAACACTATTTTGATAATCAATCAAATTGTGTCAATTTTGAAAATGTTTAATTTATTGTTTTTTTTAAAATATTTAGAAAACAAGTTAACTTAGAACAAATAATTTTATTGCATTAATATGATGTAAAGGGTGTCTATAAAATTCATTTTACATAATAAGAATCCCAAAATATATTTATTTTAATATTTTTAATGACATTTATTTGATATCTCTATTAATAAATAATTACAACTATGATTTTGGGTATTTATTTAACATACTTCTTGGTTAAGTAAAAGTTAAAAAAATAAGTACTATATTGAAGATAAATTTAATATATTTATTTATAATATATTTAGTCAAATTTATCTACATTAAAATTAACCAATAAAAATGTTATACTTATTAATGTATGAATGTGACAACTTTAACATTACATTAAATAAAATAATATAATGGAAATAACCTATTATATAAGGTTCTAAATGGTCAATATCATAAAAATTACATTATTATAGTCTATATATACTCAACCAATATTATTTTTTCATGTATTTTGATATTTTATGGTAATTAGGATTTTAGTAAAAAAAATCATTGATTTCTCATCAATTAATTAATTTTTACATCATCAAAGAGTTAGACATTAAGGTAATTATTTATTTCTTAAAAATTAAAAATAATTTACCATGATGTAGTTAATTATTTTATATTTACATTTAATATTTATTTTCTAAGATATCAACTATTTATCTCTATATTAAAATTATTATACTTATAAGAAATGTGAATTTATCATTTCGCCACTTTCATTGGTTTTATTAATATTTAAGTCATTTTCATTATCAAGTGGCCCTTAATTGACAATGTTTTGAACCAAAGATATCTAGGGAAAAATTGTATTCATCGAATAAGATTTTGGTAGGTTTTAGGGTCATCTTATTTTTCCTATCATATTATTTGTTACACTAATTTATCTGATTTACCTTTAACCACGTTAAATAAAAATTACCATAGTAGCTATTCATAAAATCCAAAAAACGTAACCAATTAATATAATTTGGAAAAACTGATTTATAATAATTAATCAATTTTAATAAATTAAAATTAGTAAATTGGTAAAAAATAATTTAAAATTAATTCTCGTTTTTAAAAACCCAAAATTGGGTTTTTAAGATGTGAAAACTTTTCAAAAGATTGTTAGGTGTTTTTGAACAATTTAAATGTGAAATTAATTCCAATGACCAAAATTGTATTACATTATAATAACATAATCCAATAATACTTTAAAACCAATTAAGAATATAGTATAACTATATATATAAATTAGATGAAAAGGAATTATTGAATTAAAATGCAGTATTTTTCATTATTCATAAAAAATTTAATTTTATCAGAAAAATAAAAAAAAATACAAAAGAAAAATAATTTTTTTTTCATGATTCCAAGGAATAAGATTTTTTTGTCAAATATAATATATGAAAGTGTTAAAAAAAGATTTAAAATGGTTTCTCTATTAAAAGGCATCAAAAATGTATTTTTTTTAAAAATACTTCTTTTATCCACCAAATTGAATTTTTTATTATATCATGTAAAAACAATTCATAAGATGAATGTAGATTTTATATAACACTCAAAATTTGGTTAACAAAATTCATAATGTATAGTTTATATCGCATTAAATAATAATATTTTAATAATATATTATTGTTTATTGAAACTATGTATTTCATACAACATAAGTTATCAAGGATGGTTTCTCTTCTGGGTAATGTAAGTCATGTCAATGTTATGTTTAGTGAAAGATTCTTTTAGTGTTTCATATTACATAATCAAAATATATTTCTTTTTATAAATTGTATAAAATATATTCTCACTAAAATGAATTCTATTAAAAGTACTTGAAATTGTTTATAACACAAACATAGTATAGTGTTCCATATACTACAAGCTTATATAGTGTTGCATATAACAGAATAAAATCTTGGTGTAGAAGACAACAAAAGACATAAAAAAATTAAAAATAATATATCCCATTAAATTTATGGGTTTGAGATGATATATGATTTCTTTATGCTCAAAAACATGTTTTTTCTAGAAAAATATTTTCATTTCATATTATGAATTTATATTAAACATAACTTTTGAAACGTCTAGATAATTACCTTGAACAGTTGATACCATATTTTTAATTTGTTAGAAAATCTTTTGTAAACATTATCCTTTTCATTTTTCTCATTATGAATAGTAATAATTATAAATATTTATCACCTCGGTATGGGTAAAATGGGAAAAAGGTGTTAAAACTATATGATAAGGTCTCAAAATCAACACATAATTCTACTATATTTCTTAGAAGTGATAAATTCATATATGTCCTTCCCAAATTAGAATATATCGCCTCTTTTGATATTTTTTCTTATGAATGGAATTTTTATAATATTAAACAAAAAAATAAATATCTCAATCTATTTATTATATTTTTTTTATATGTTCACATAAGGGAAAAAATATGTTCTGGTTGAATATAAAACATTATTATGAATATTATAAATTTAATTTTGTGATTGAGATTTATATTCAATTTTGGATGTCTTATAGTGTCACATGAAATTTAAAGATATTAATATTGTAAAATTTATTGTTAAATATTTTTATTTCTTTGAATTTGTTATAATTGTTTTGTTAAAATATAATTAAATGAATTTAATAAAAAATTTATAATAATGATATTTTAAGGGAAACATATTTTACTATATTATTTATAAATAATTATAATCTTTATATAGGGAATGTAGAGTGAGATATTGTCAAAAATATCATTCCGAGATGACTTATGTTCTAATTGTAATATTGTAAGAAAAATTATGAACCATTCTGGCTGAAAATGTAGATATCATGGTTAAGTTATATCATGAACCAGACTAGGATGACCCGACCCATCACCCAGTCTGGAGCACAATGATAACTCAAGTGCACGTCCCAATTCCCCAAAGGATGTCAACTAGTGGGGAGGAAAAAATAGATACAGTGGTGAGACATGGAACCTATATTAGAGTGAAATAACATTAGAAATAAACTTAACATATAGAAGTACATTAACATCAGAGTACACATAAATAAATAATTAACTGAAATAAAATAATTATAAATGGGATGTTTCATAAAATCTCAAAATAAAATCATACAAACAATGATTGTCAACTGGGATAACAAAAAAAGTAATATAAGTACATAATGATATATAGGTACACCGGCCCAAATTATATACCTGATCACCAATATATATAAATAGCTCCAGCACAAACCTCAAATTCCACCCGATCATCTCAACTCGATCATGAAACATTGTCCAATTAATTTTTACACTACACCTCATGATCAACATGAAATAATAAAAAAGGTCAATTAATACATTTAGGTAGATGTGTATGGGGGTGAGAAACAAATTTTAATTGGTCACCCCCAATGGATTTCATTAAATCTACTATCATAACATGTGCATGAAACACCCATCAATTAATTCCTATCTAAAAGGCACCAACAACATGAATAATAAAAAAAGATATGAAAATAAATAAAATGGTGTAAGAAAAGTGAAAATAAAAAACCTTAGGTTCTAGACTAATAGTAGTAGGTAAACCTAACCTTGGTTTGGACACAACCATATGAATAAAAAAACATGGATCATATAGCCAAAACATCAAGCACGTCATCCTGATTAATAAGGATAAATAAAGTGAACCCTGAGGACATGAAATAGTTTCAAACACTATGATTTAATCATAGTTAATAAAAAAAATTTACTCACATCAACCTAGAACTAGTACTATAATGGGATAACCTAAATTGGTATTAGGAACTCTCTGTTGACCCCATAAGTATAATACGATACCCTAATGTCCTATAGAAACTAATGTGTAGAATGAATATTTTGGAAAATAAGTTATAAACTTGATTAAGAAAAAATATATAAAATGGTACCCAAGAGTGTTATATAAATCATTGTCCCCTATCCAAATCCATGAGAGAACAACTGAACATGGGGGGGGGGGTTCACTCATCCAAATAATCTATTGGCTCCCTATACCCACCTCATTGCAATAATATAACCAATATATGATGGAAATTGAATCTGTCATAGGGACTATGAGTGGTAAAAAAACAATCCAAACGTTTGTTACCTCATCCATTCCTCAATAATAGTAGCCAAAAACCTCCAATCTGGCATGATCATGAACCAGGGTCAACTTACACTAGCACCCGCAGACTAGAGTGTTTGAGACCCGTATAAACTAGCTCAAAGGCCAAAATGGATGGGACCCCATCCACATTCACTTAAACCTCAACTCATGAAAGAAATATTATGAGTGGATTCTCTATAAAAAAATAATCCTCAATAATATCCACCCAATTAAATGATATATTGCCTCACAGTTCACAGTTCCATGAGCAACTTCCATTAAGGAAATTCACAAACCACTCCATTCCTAGAAGAGATTTCCTCTAAACATGTCCCCAATCACTATATATATTTCAATAAATAACCTCTATCCATATTGAATATTTCACCTTATTGTTATAATTGGAATTATCTTACATATCATAACCATTGGAGACTAAATAAAATCCTCAAGAAATAAAAATAATGATATCATCTAAAAAACGTTATCCATCCTTCTCAAATCTATCTACATAACCTCATGAAATCTCACCTGGCATCCTCAATCCTTGTTGTTGAACTATTAAACTCCATCATAAAGGCCTCACAACACACAATCCCAACCCTAGATGATACTTAGACCACAATATTATAGGAAATACTCTCTCCACAATCTCTCATTCCATAACAACATCCAAATTTCCTCTAAATTATGAAAGGATTCTAACATTTTGGTCTATGTGAAAAAATTATCTGAATGAATTACTCAATATTCCAATTCTGACTATAGGGAATTAAGACACCCAAAACACCATTGATAGAAACAGAATATGTCAGGTAATTCTGAGTACACAACATTTAATCTCATGTGTGAACAAACCAATGTACATACTAATGGCCAGGGAACACATGTGATATTCTTATATACTAGTACATGGGGATGGAATCTACACATGTAATATTTCATTAACAATAAACCCTTGCAAAGGTTTCTAAAAAAGAACACATCCACATGGCTAAGTCCCACTACACCATGTGTGTACCTAGTATATTTTTTTATGTCTCCAAACGTCCATATACTCATTTACTTGGATACATGGCTACACACCAATACATATGGTGTACCTTGGGTACATGGTGTGTAGTTCCCAAATCTCTGCATACCAGTGCACTTGAAAACATGTACATGTAGTAATAAATGGTGAGAAATTAATTCAAATGACAAGTACTACTAATAAATTAATCTTCCCCAAACATGAGTAACACACAAACATCCTTCATCAGAACATAATTTGTGTGATTCAAATTTCCTGAATAGAAATCTCTCCAATCCCTCGAGACACTACGATTTTCTGGAAAATATACTGATCAACCCACTAAGTGTCCCCAACTACCTAAAAGAAGATTTAAAATTAGAAAAAATAACTTAAGAGGATTTAATATGATAAAATTATAAATTTCTTACCTCACGGTGGAATCTATTAAATCATTAACCTGATTCACAACCCAGAATAGCCGAATGATGATCTAGAACCTCCCAGGCTCAATGACAACACCTATTTCTTTGCCTCTCTCACATGTCTCTCTCTCTCATCCTATCCAGCATATCAGATGAGGACATAAAATTTCAGGGATAATTAATGATTAAAAATAGAGAAAATAAGAAGAAAATAGAAGAAAACTAGAAATAAATGAACAAATAAGAGAAAAATAAAACATAGAAATAGATGAAAGGGGGACTGAACCATCCTATGAGGCAGATGTTAGGTTATTCCCTTCCAATGATTAACTCCCCATTTAAAAATCTATAATGAATTTAAACTTCCAATTTGATTCTCAAAGAACTACATTTCAATAAATCAAATTTCATGAATATATAAAATTTAATGAATTAAATATTAAATATTCATACCAAATTCAAAGAGCATATATTTCAACCAAATTCATAACCTGCTGTAATAATCCTACTATAGACCAATGGAGTGGTATAAAAAATTATCTGAGAACTCTTGGTATGATAAATAATCATTTTACCTCTAGAAAACCACCCAAGTAAAAAAATTTAAATTTACACTATATTATCTAACCTTGATGATGAAGTTCGTGACATGCTCCCAAACATATAAACTTTTCTCACCTAAAAATCCTTTGTCGTAAAACACTTACCAAACATATCATTTCAATACTACCACAACTATCTATAGTCTGGTCTAAAAAACCAACAACACAACCAATATAATGTAAATTCATCCATGAATGATCTTATTCTACCCACCACATGAGTATCCATATCATCAAATTTCAAACAAACACTAAACTCTATGGCCCAAAATCCATTCACTACAGAACAAAATTGCTAGATGTAGCCAAACCACTAACTAGAGAACCATCACAGAACACCAACTACAACACATGCTCATATCACCAATAATAATATCCCATACTCAAAAAACCTATTCAAACTATGACCATGACCTTTGATGTCCTACAGTCCAATCCCCACTATAAGTCTTCCACATATAGTTCTCCTCAAACATTGACCTCACATACCAACCAACATTACACCTAACTACCACACACATGCCTTTACTCAATAACGATTTCTATAAAAAAGATTATAAATTAACAACCACTATCCACTAATGGAAGAGTCGGTATCCCAAAATCATTCACAAAAACTCATTATAAAACAAAAATCATGCTAATGAACCTAGGCTATCCTGCTTAAACCCCTTACCATGCTCCTCATAAAAGATGCATCCAATAAACTATAGCACACATGATACTCCACTTCAATATAGGACATCTACCACCTTTCTGGATCCAACACATGACCACTAACCACATGGGTGTTGATACATAACCAAAATTACCAAACCATGATCCCACATCACTAAAAAAAGTGAAACTAGAACCAAATGGCCTTAAATCCAACTTGACCTACCCTCTCAAACCATTCATGAAACAATGATCACATCTAGTTATCTTTCATGAATTCCAAAGGAAACAATATTCATACCTAAAAAAATTATCTATTTTTAATATTTATAGGGAACTCAAACCCGAATAAAGAAACTCTAAGTCTTCCCTGACATCAATGAGGGAACCGCCAAAAATAGTGCACTTGAATTCCTATACCATCCCACTTTTGTTTCCATGCATTATATGATAATGGAATGCATATACACCACTAGGGAACACCTTTACATAAGATACACATGAAAAATCATACATTGATAGATATTTGTCGTACAATTTACTAGAATTACATAGATACATATACAAGGAAAAATTGAATAAGTAGTTACTGGCACTTTAAACATCTAAACATATCGTCATTGAAAATACACATAGGAAAGAAAATTCATCATATGTTCCTAGAATAATGCATAAACATATATTTCCATTCATTATGTATAGATCCAAACAAACTGATCTATCATAAAATCTGTAATAAAAAGTTCATCACATAAGGTGAAAATCAATGAACAGTAACATCGAAAATCATGAATAGAAATCACATAATCCATATATCATAAACATACTACCAGAATAGGTGTTCCTGATAGAATATACTTCATTAAATAATTATATTTTACACATTCCAAGACCTCCTATCCATAAACTCCCCAAATAGTATTATAATTAAAAATAATCATTTGATACTACTTTTCCATGAACTGGCATGGGTCGACCCAATCAGTCACTCAATTCGACTATTAATAAGGTCACAAGCATGCCAACCCATACAGTGGAGGCTAACCATTAGTGATGATGGGATAAAAGGATACCATGAGAAGAATATTTCCTTATATCATATTTCATTAAAAATTTAAATAAACTAAATATAAACACATCTGTGAACAACTGATTTAAAATAAATATATAAATAACTGAAAACGAATAATAAAAGGAATTTTTCATTCATATGTAAATAAAACCAAAAAAACAATGTATTACCACTATAATGACCACATACTGAATAAAAATAAGAATTAAATACACAAGGATATACTACGACATCATGATAGAACACATACTCGATCTCCATGATTATTAAATATTACATCACTAACCTCAAACTCCACAAGAGAATCATTACTCAATCAGGAAACACTAAAAATCAAGCTGATAAACCACATCCCATAACCCAAATCAATGAGTACATAACATCTACAAATACATTTTAATGCATGTGAGGGGTTGGAGAAAAATGTCTCAGTGGGCCACCCCTGATTAAGATCATTACATATTCTATCTTAATAATTTCATGAAACACCAATAATATTAATCCAAACTAAAAATATCTACCACCCTAATAGATAAAAAATGAAAATAAAATAAACAAAAAAGTGAACAAAATTTTAATGATATAAGAACTCAAATTATATCCTTGATCTCGAAAATAAAACTACCCTCACTCTGACCCCATTCATAGGAATTACAAAATGTTTAACATACAACCACAACATCAAAAATGTCTACTTGGTATAAAAGATTCTACAATGTCTACTGTATGGACATAGATGAATGTCAGACCCAAGTATCTCATCATATACATAGAAAATTAAAAAGATCATCCTTCATAAATAATTATTCAAATGGAATGATCTATAAGTACAATGGGGAATTTGTGTCGACCATGGGAGTATAAAACAAATCCCAAAATTTCTACGCAACCAAATGGAATGAATGAACATTTCGGTGTATCACTAAAATTCCATATTTTGTAGTAGACTCATTAAAACCATTCATTGGTTTTAAAATGGACTCCATGTTCCACTACCTACGTGACATTTATTATAGTTAGACATGGGGGTTTTCTCATCTATATTTTTCATTAGATACCTATCCCTTCCCCACAACAACCTGCTAACATGAAAAATAGATAAAAAACAATTTTAGTGAAAAATTACAAAGTAATATTATCAAAAGTTTGTCCTCTATCTTCGATTATTAAACAATTAGAACCTCAAATATCCAATACAATATGATTAGGCACCATGGTTGGACAACACTTACACATCCCGACAGGAACATCGGAGGCCTAAAATAGCCACATCAAAGGAAAATAAGTGCAAGGTACACTCCATGGTCCCCAAAACCACACCTCAAGTAAGATACCATATAAGGATATCCTCCAATAAAACAAATACTTAGTCTATTACCTCAATAATCAATCCTTTCAAGTCTCATGGATCATAACCTCAGGATGTCCTACCCATAATAAAAACTTCAAGACACACCACACCCAAATGTGAATTCCTCCTTACTATCCCCTCAACCCTATCTCCAAATCCCCATTTATCTCACATCCACACATTATATCCCTTGATTTTGTCCCAACCTGATTGTTTTTATCTATCCCAATCTATGGTGACCATATCCAAACCTCAAACAACTGAATTAATGATCTAGTCCAATAAGACAAAAGGTCACGCCTCCTAGAATCTGTCCATTAAACCTCAAGGAATATCACATAGAATACTTATTATATGGTTTTAATCTAGTGTTCACCCTCAAATTGTCCCCACAATATATATCCCAACACCTGGGTGGATTCTAGGACCACAATATTAAATGAAATACTCCCTCTAAAATAACTCATCCAAAATAAATCATCCAAATGAACTCTAATGGATTAAATAATTCCACCACAATGATATAAATGTAAAAAATTAAAATGGAATATCCATAGGTCTAATTCATACCTCATTTAACATTGAAAAACAAAACATATATTCTATAAAATGTATATTGTTTGAACTTATTAGTACACAGTGTTTACTCTCACACATGCACCAATACATGTACTTCCACAAGGACAAGGCACACCAGAGGTCAGATAGAGTATAAGTACATAGGTAGATAATCTTCATAGGGTATATTTCACTATCATGTCCCACATGAACAACACTACAAAAATGAAATCAAATATTAGAAAACCAATCATCATCATAGAAAATTAAAATATAAAAACATGACAGGAATTGTAGTGAATTTTTAATAATGGAATTAAGAGCTATTTATAAGAAGTAATATGACTACTGAATATTAATCTGGTCATTTTAATAGTAAGATTTCTATAGTAATAATAAATATCCTATTGAAAATAGTAACCTGTTAGTTGTGTATAATAACTTGACCATTGAGAAAAGTAATCTGGTTGATGGAATAGTAATATAGCCTCAAAATAAAAAAAAAGTGATATAAATAATATTTATCATGATAAATATAATAAAATATAAATATTATAATTCTATAAAATTAATATCAATAATTAAAATATATGAATTCTTTTTAAAAACAATATTCTAAAAAATTTCACACAAAAAATACTTTTTAAATATTTTTTAAAATTTATTATGATAATTTCATATTTTTATAAAATGAATTTTATATTATATTATATTGATGATATTTTCCAATGGTTATTGTTTGTTAATTTTTTGAAATACTTTATTTTTTACATGAATAGTAAAAATATACTATTTTATATTACTCGTGTTTTACGACATAATGATCGTGTTATAATGACGTGTTAAATGATAAAGAGATTATTTCATACCAAAAATATTTTAATAAGATTAATGGATCTTTCAAAAATACTCAAGATAATTTATAAACATATAAATGTTTTTTCAAAGTACAAAGTCAAAAAAATTCAATACAATTACAATAGATTCATTTTTTCTATTTTACTATTGATTAAACTAGTAAATTCATATTATAATTTTTCGGAATGGATAAAATAATTTTATTTAATTATTATATATTTAAAATTTTCAAAAAAATTACTATCAAATTTTTTCCTTTAATAATATATTTGATTAAATTTTTTTTCTAAAAATACCCCAATCCATTAGTATAAATAACCCCTACCAGACTCCTTGGAAATACAGCCCTCCCATAATTACCAAATATAATAATCTACCAAAATACACCAAATCAATCCCCTTATAATCAATAGGGATTTATTGAAACTGAAATATAATAATCAAGTTACTTTAGTGTCATGAATGAGAAGTAACACCTTGGAAAGAGTAAATTTATATAAACTATTGTCTAATTTTCCTCTTCTCTTCCTCATTTTCTATATAAAAATAAAAAAAATTAAGGTTATTTAATTATTATGAAAAAAATATATTAATTATTTTAACATAAAATAATTATTTATCTTATGAAACATTTAAATTTCATATTTATCTTTTATCAATTCTCAACAAATTCTGCTAATAGTCAATTAACCACCCATAGGGGCATTCCCAACTCTCTGCATATCACAATGATTATAGTTTTCAATAATAAATAATTTATAACTTAAAATGGATAAATATAATTATATCTATAATTATGGAGTTATTCTTATTAATTTAAAATTTTAAAATATGATATAAAATTAAATCGAATAAGTAGATTAAATTTTAAAGCCAATATCATGTAAAAACATTTCACCATAAGTGATGACTATTAATAAATATAATATAATTATTATAATTCATCAATAATTAATAAATTTGATAATTAAATACTATTTTGATATTTTAATTTACCAATAAATATTTTTAAATTGGGAAAAAGCAATGAAATAAAGCATGATTTATGGTAAGGGAATTCATTACATCATATTATATGCTCAAGTAACTAATTTTTTAAATATTATATATTTGATTAATATGTTCATTTGTCTTATAATTTTAATTGTGAAATTAAATCCATATTGGTGTTTTATAAATGGGTATCCTTCACATCCTCTTATATTCTATTACAATAATCGTAATTTAAAATTTTCATGCATCTAAATTCATTTAATGAATTTCTATCTTTCACATGAAATCATTATATATCTTGAAAGCAAAATCCCCTTATTTATCAATGTGTATTCAACATTATGTAAACATAATATATTTATTCCATGGTTTACATGAATAAAATCAGCATTCCTTACCATAGGTAAAAAATGTTTAAATTTTCTTGTATTTATGATCTTATTTAGTAAACTATTTCATATAAAACCTATTATTTATTTTTGATGAGTTATTGATGAAATTTTTTCTTATAATCATTGGGGATCAAAATAATTATATAATTCTATGTGTTTTACCTTATATTACTCCAATTAATTAGGTAAATAATTAATATCTAGATATGACTTGATTTAAGATACATTGGTGAATGAACTTGGTAATTATGATTTAGGACACCATGGTTATAAACCATGGTGTTATACTTATTAATGTATAAACTTATTGTTTGAGAAACATTTATTTGATATTCATCATGTATTTATGAATATTTTGTTATTTTCTTGAATATTTGTCATCCATGATTATCATTCAATTTCAATTCTATTTTTTTATAAATTATTTGGAATTATAATAACCACTTTCATTGAATGTAATCCCCTAGGATATGTGATGTTGTAAACATATGATAAAATTAACTAATAAATAATCCTTTCTTTTTTATTAGAATATTTTTTACGTTATTTATATATTAAATCTCTCATATCCTATAAACTAAACCATAAAAGATCTCATGTCTTATTTAGTTTTGTACTATGTAATAAAATATTTATATATTAAAAAGGATGGATACTATAGTTTTTATTAATTAATGGTTTTAAAAGGTATTGAAATTAGGAATAAAAAAATTAAGTATGAACATTACACATAATTTCAAATATATTAAAAATTATTTTAATTTTGGTGAAGTATAATGCTAGTGGATTCCAAAAAATGAAATACCTATCTGGAAACTAAATGTATATTTGGTTCTAAAGTATTTTAAACTAGGGTTAATAACCCTAAAATGGTGCATTGGGATTTTAAATTGTCAACATATAGTGAAAAACAATGAGATGTGCATCACACATGGTTTGACACACCTAGGTAAATGTTTGGTTAACTACACACATTCTAGGAACCATTATGATTGTTATATATAAAATGTTATTATTAAAAGAGGATACAATTGAATAATTTTTTTAGAATTTTTTTTCAAATTTCATAACCTTTATAATTAAATGATACAAATAATTATATAAATTGTCAATTACGATTTATACATTTATAAAATTGTTGGGAAATGGGAGGAACCGTGTAAATGATGTTTGAAATGGATGATGTATTGATGACATTCCTAGAATGATGGAACTTGTAATGAGAAACTTTTTGAGTATGATGAAACTACTAGAAAAATTTTTTAATAATAACATGAATCATGTTGATTGTCAGGATTTACCTAGGTAGGTAAAAAATTAAATTGTGTCCTTAATGCATCGACGGTCATAATCATTTAGTTGATATATTGATATATTAACGGCTAAACAATGGATTAACTCTATAAAAATGATATTTTTTCATTCTGTTGGTCATATATATAGAATTTCACCATGTTATTATACCAAATAACAAGAAAAGTTAATAACTAGTTGAAACATCTAAAGAAAAAATAGATAATAGGGTTGATTGAATCTATTGAGTGGGAAGAGTCCAGAAGAGTCTTTCTCAAAAAATATTTTCACTAATCAATTAGTAAAACCTAAGAAGTAATTTATAGAGATGAACTAAAAAAGAAAGTTTATCCCTAGTAATCTATGAAATGGACCTTATAGAAACATTTCTATAATCCTCTATCATTTTTGTGGATCCTAAATGAAAGTATAACATGTTATTTTGCAGTTTGATACTCCATATATGGAGGTATTTATAAATATGTCACTATCAAATATATGTGGAGATAGTAGGGAGTTATTTAAAGGTTGAAAAGGGTTTTGGAGACACATAGTGGCCACATAGGCTGAAATAATCGAATAGGGAAATAATGGCAAATTGGAAGATTTATTTTTGACAATGAAATGATCAATAAAACTACATATCCCTTTGTGTATTGAATATTGGAATAAAAATTATGGGAAATTATTTTTTGGGAGTGAAAAATGCTCAAAGTATGGTAGATATTGGAATATATAAACAAACCAATGTAGTGAGTGGAAGCACCATCATCTCCATGAAAAAAAAAATTAAATATGGTCGAAATAAAACCTGATGTTCGATGATTAGAGTGTGGATAGATTAGAAAATTTTAAAATTGACTTACAAATCAAATGATAATAGTGGGAAACCACATTCAACATCATCATTGACTAAGGGATAAAGGTCAATATTTCAAAATAATAGTGCACCTGGTATTGGATCAAACTGTTTTGGTGGTATGTACACTCTATTTCCACATAAATCCAGAAATTATTATTTTTTAATACATATTTTTATTCCCTTATTTCATCAATGTTGGAAAGTTGTAGAATCAATACCAAAACCTCTAGAAGTTTAGTTATCAGTAAAAACTCCATTAGTAATTATCCATGAATTAATGTTTTATATAAACTATAGTATCCTCTTTGGTGATTAAAATCTAATCACAAATATATTAGTTATTCACATGGTGGATTTAAAACTATTATAATGATGGACTGGATCTGGAAGAAATATTCCACGATCAACTATAAAAGTAGATAAAATCTAGTGGTTAATAATGAAAATTGTATCGCTATCTTCATATAATAGATATCTGATGATGAACTATTCCTATAATAACCTACTATGGATTTATTTATAGAATTTATAGATAATGTGGGATAAGAAAATAAATGTATAATTATATAATGTGTAACCATTTTGGGGATACACTAATTTATTTCCTAAATATTCATTTATAACTCCCCCTAAAAAAGAGGTATTTTCTCTTAATTGAATTCATACATGGATGGAATCCGGTATCAACGAACCTATATAGAATAACAAATTTAGGGTTAGAGTATATAATGAAGAAACTTTAATAACCATCTTGGAAAGGATTATTTCATCCAAATTTATCTATATAGGGGAGCCTTTTCTCTTTATAATAAATAAGGATGGATCAATGTGGATATGAATTGATTTTAGATAATTTAATGGGATAACTATAAAGAAACATTATTCTCTTCATAATATTGACGAAATGTTTGACCAAATTATAGATATTTAATTTATTTCCATGATTGAAATCCAATAGTTTTATAATTATTTAATGGTGATGAAATAATATATCAAAAAAAATTCATCTAAACCAAAATTGGGTATTATGTTTTTGTTGACGTACCATATTTCATGACTAATTATCCTTCAATATTTATGTATTTTTTTAATAGAGTCATTACATATTACCGTGATAAATTTGTAGTGGTCCTCCATAATGATGTTCTGGTACATTCCAAAATTCATGATGAGAATGAGGATTATCATAGGGTTATATTAAAAAAATCTAAGGATGGATATGTTGTTTGTTAAATTTAGTAAATGTGGAATGAAAGTGATCGAATCAATTTATTCTAGACTTTTTCATGATTCTAAAGCTTTTGGTGGTCTGAGTAGGCCTAGATCTGGTCTAGATGTTTTTGGTTGCTTAAAGTTAGAAGCATGGATGATTGGTGAAATGTAAAGGTATCACTTCATGAATTTATAGTTCATGGATTGGTTAAGAGTATGATTAAAGGTTATTCAAATAAGCAATGAGAGACATTGGCTATAATGATCTATCAGTTACCTAGAGACATCATCTATGTGAAATTAGATATATTACTAGATTAGCTATGTGGATGGATCTATTATGTGTAGAATTAACTATGAGGATGAATCAAATACTTGAGTTATTTGATATGTGTAATGACCCAAATATAGAGCCTCTCAACTAGTGCCATGTGCTAGATTCGCCACATGACCACATGTGCATTTCCCCAAATGCCAGAGGATGTTGACAAGCAGCGAGGGCCTTGGTGAGTCATTGGGGAAACTATTCCCTCATTTGTTAAGGTATACAAAGAAAAGGAAATAACAGTCAATAGAGGAAGCAGTAAAGAGTATACAATAACAAAAACTAAACAGCGAAAGCAATGTATAATATAATAATGATGATGAAAAATGATGCAGCAGGTACAAGTATCTAAGGAAAGTAGTAACACAACAACATGTTGAAATACAACTGAGAACAAAGTAATAAAAGTAAACAACAACTCCAGCAGCATCCCAATCCTAGGCTAAGTCATATTCTCTTCTGCTCCAACCAGTAATCATGTACCTGAAGTAGAAGGGCCAGAATCCCTATCCACACCTACAACCATATAACCTATTTGGGCCAAAAAAGAGGACCCAAACAGGGTGTGAGACTAATTCCAGTAGGCAATCACCACAAGACCTGTTCCCTACTGTCAGTGAGTAATATAGGGAAAGTGAATGAACTAAATGCAGTAGAGAAATAGGAGTACACCAAGTAAAAAATCCTACAATCTCTATTCACATTTATTTGTTAATCTAATTCAATCATTTAGTTATCAACCAAAGAATCTATAAAACATCTCTATAATTCAAAATCACAGTAGGAAACACAATAGGTTTCTCAGCAGACTACCTAAACAACAAGCAATAAAAAATCCACGATTTTTCATTGGCTTGGTGGACTCATCACAACCAACCAAGGAAACTTCACACTGACTTTCTGGGTGACTCATACTACCAGACCCCTATAGTCATGTAATCATACAAAGGCACAGACACTCTGGGAGGCACTCACTGTCGAATCCCATATAGTCTTTCAATGATAGGTATAGAGAATATAAGGAAGAACTTACGTCTAATTCCCCCTATAGTCTTGATATGTAAATAAAGAAATTATTAGGAATCACAAAGTCCAATCCCTATAGGTCTTGCGAATGATAATTATTTATAACAGACTCTCTATGGATGACATTAATCGTTAATTCCCTCTTAGTTCTTCTACACCAGGTTTACATAGCCTTGAGCAGTCTAGTCATGTGTGAACGGCTGTTTGCAGCACTAAGTATGTCCAACAACTACTTGGATAATAGCTCAAATGCATAAAAAGTAAATAAAAAGCAGGCAATACATGCAATCAAATATCTCAATGTAGTTAATCAATTCAATAAGGTATGCCTCACAGGAAACCTAATCCAAACAGCGGTAAACAACCAAAACAAGGGAAACACCCATGGAGTGATCCTCCAACATGCTAAAAAGCAATCATTAATCATCTAATAACCTCAAGAATACATGAAATCTAAGGATGAAAATAATACTGGTTCAAAACCCTAACCCGAAATACCCGGTACTTGGGAATCCAACACTTTTTTCACGAAAACTCAAATACATACAACATAGGGAAACAAACTACATACATTGATCATAGGATATTGATATAGTTGAAACTAGGCTTGTGAATCATCCAAGAATGGAGAAGATCTATAAAAATGTCTAAAATATTAAAACATAGATAACTCTCATAAGGGATAGAATCAAGAAGAGTGGCCAAGTATGAACTAAGAACTCACCGATATGATTCTATTGCAACTGAGGGCGTTTGATTTGGATAACTTGTGACTGTTTAGTGGATCGGAGAATAGTTGGCCTCCTTGGACACTCTGGACATAATTAGGTGAAGAAGAAGATGAAAATAGGGATTAGACGAAACCCTGGTCTGTTTAATGAAATAAAAAAAGTACATGGTGTTCTGTACACTGCATTAAGCAGCCTCCACATCACCCCTACACACCATGTGTGTGTCCTGGACACATCCAACACATGGCCTCGCGCGAGATCAAAGTACAGGTCATTTACATATAAAGTACATGTCGTGTACTTATAAAATTTCCAGATTTTCCACTTTTCCTCAAAAAGGGGCCGAAAAGGAAAAAAACCTGAAATGAATATATGTGTTCTTACAAACTTACCCCCTTAAAGAAATTTATCCCCAAATTTCCCTAACAAGGTGGTGGAGAAGAAACCTCAAACAAATCTGGCCACTGTGATCACATATCGGTCTCCCTCTCCCAAGTCTCATCCTCCACACGGTAGTGCTGCCATAGCACCCGTACTAGAGGAACAGATCGTCCATGATGTACCTTTTCACTATAATCAAAAATCCTGTTAAGATGCTCCTCGAACAATTCATCCTACTCCAGCTCAACCTCCTTGGGTTCAAAGACATGAGATGGGTATGAGAAATAGCGTTTAAGCTACGAAACATAGAAGACATCATGCATAGCCTGGTACCTCTGAGATAACTACAACCTATAAGAAACCAGCCCAACCCTTTATAGATCCTCAAATGGCCCGACGTATCTCAGTGAAATCTTACCCTGTCTTTAGATCATCCTTTGTGCCAACCACGGGGTAACACGTAGAAAAACATGATCTCAAACCATGAACTCCAAAGGTCATCACCGTTGATCAGCATAAGATTTCTACCAAGACAGTGCAGTATCCATCCTTTTTCGAATCAACTCCACCTAATCTATAGTCTCCTAAACAAGGCAAGGTCCCAGCATAGCTGCCTCTCCTACCTCCAGCCAACACAAGGGTGATTGGGATGGCCTACCATACAAAGCCTCCTATGGTGCCATATGAATAGTTTCTTGAAAACTATTTTTGTAGTAAAACTCCACTAGAGGTATATTTTTCTCTCAAGAACCTCCAAAATCAAGGACACATGCTCGTAGCATGTCCTCTAGCACCTTTATTTTGTGTTGTGACTGGACATTTGTCTGAGGATGGTAAGTTGTACTCATAAGTACCTGTGTACCCAAATCCCTCTGTAGCCCTTTCCAGAAATGCTACATAAAGATGGCGTCCCTATCTGAAATTATATTACTCAGAACCCCATTAAAGCATACAATCTCATGGATGTACAACCGTCCAAGATCATCGACGTCGAAGGTCTCCTTTATCGGCAAGAAGTGAGAAACCATCATGAGCCTGTCAAGGAAAACTCATACAGCATCATTCCCTCAAGGAGATCTCCGTAACCCAATCATGAAGTCCATCATGACATCATTACACTTCCACTCGATAATGGGTTGCTGCTCTAAAATCCCTTCTGGTCGTTGGTGCTCTTCCTTCACCTTCCGACATGTGGAACATCTCTTGATAAAACCAGCAACATCTCTCTTCATACCTGGCCACCAATACTGGCAGTGTAGATCACGATAAATCTTTGTGACACCAGGATGAACTACCCAAAATGAGGAATGAAAGTATCGCATCATCTCCTCATGTATATCTTCCAGCACCCATACGTGTCCATGGAAACGCAAGATCTCTTCCTCGCCTATGGTACATCTTGGAAGAGGGTCCTCTCCTGACACGCTTTCCCGTAGGAATAGGCCTTCGGAATTTGATAGCTGCCTCATTATAACTCAATCAAAAAGGGTAGAGGTAACAACTACAGAAGAAAGAAAATTCTGACCTTGTCTGTCGTGCACCTCTATATTCTTTTTAGAGAACAATGCCCTAAGCTGCCACTCGCTGCTGGCTTCCTGAACTGCCCATATTTGTGTCCTCCTGCTCAGTGCGTCTTCCACATCATTTCCTTTCCCATGCGTATAAGCAAGCTCGAAATAAACATATTGTAGGTACTCAACCGACCTCCATTGTCCCATATTCATGTAATTTTGCGTGAAGATATACTTGAGGCTTTTATGGTCAGTATATACAACAAAATTCTCTCCCTGAATATAATGTCTCCAACAACGCAAAACATGAACAACTGCAGCCAACTCCAAGTTGTGCGTAGGATTGTTCCTCTCATGTGGCCTCAACTGCTGAGATCCATATGAAATAACATGATCCTCTTGGATAAGCTCTACTCCATGCCTGATGCTAGATGCATCAAAGAAAATTGTATAACTCTTTCCCAGATCGGGAAAAACTACAGTCAGTGCTGAAGTCAGTCACCCCTTTAGCTCCTGGAATGCTGAATCATAGGATTCTGACCAATCATACTTCATCCCCTTCTTATGAAATCTCTTCATCGGTGCTTCTAAGCATGAGAAGTCATGTATAAACCAACTGTAGTTACCATCATGCCCTAAGAAACTTCATTCCTCAATGAAATTCTTCGGCTGCTCCCAGGTAACTACTGCTCTCTCCTTCTCTGGGTCTACTGATACTCATGTTTCTGAGATGACATGACCCAGGAAGTGAATCTAGTCCATCCAAAAGTGGAACTTTGAGAGCATAGCATATAACTGATACTCCCTCAGTGTACTCAAAATGAACTCAAGATGGGTAGCATGGTCGTGTCGAGTGTGAGAGTACACAAAGATGTCGTCCACGAAAACCGCCATGAAACAATCCAAGTAAGGATGGAAAACTCTGTTCATCAGCGCCATGAAAACTGATGGTGCATTCGTGAGACCGAACAACATAACCAAATACTCATACAGACCATTCCTGTCCTGGAAGGTTGTAAGAGGTATATCAGATGGTCTGACACACAACTAATGGTAGCCAAATCTCAATTCGATCTTCGAGAAAACTCTGGCTCCTCGAAGATGATCAACGAGATCATCTATCTGTGGCAATGGATATCGGTTCTTAACAGTCAACTGGTTTAGCTTCTGATAATACACATAGAGCCTAAGGGTGTCATCTTCCTTCTTCACAATCATGACAGGAAAACCCCAAGGGGAAGTACTTGGTCGGATGAAACCCCATGTCTGCAACTCCTCCAATTGATTTTTGAGAACCTACAACTCAGGTGTAGCAATCCTATAAGGAATATTTGAAACTAGTGACGCTCCTTGCACAAGCTCGATAGAAAAGTCAACCTCATGCTCTAGAGGTTAACATGAAAAGTACCCTAGAACGAAATCCCTGAAATGATCCACCACAAGAGGAATGTCTATCTGAGAAGTCCCCTGGTCATTCAGATATAATCTAGAAATCTGTGTCGTAACACCTCCCAAACCATGATGCTCTGGCCTCGCTCTTCTCGCCTAGACATCCCATTCTCCCTTGTGAATAAATGATCCGCCCTCCGGTGATTTGAAACTCACCCTTCAACGATACCAATCGAAAAATACCTGGAAGGGAACTAACCAGTCCATCCTGAGAATGAAATCATAGCCTGTCATCTCCAAAACATAGAGACTCCATGAAAAACAACACCCACCAACCTCAAGGGGGCGGTCTAAGAACTGACGCACGCTAGCAGTTCTAATTCCCAAGGGAGTGTCTGGCGTCATCATATACTTAGGAGTAAAAACAGTAAGTCTAAGGCTTTACACAGTATGCATAGAAATAGAGCTATGAGAGGCTCCTATATTGAAATGTGCAGAGGATAATACCGAGGCTACTAAAATCGTACCTCGAACTGTGGAAGGTCCAGGATCCTGCTCCTGATAAATCTGCTCTACCGTAGAAGTCTGACCTGCACCGCAGCCCTGTGTAGCAGCCTGAGATCCCTGAGATGAACCTCCTTAAGCCTGACCACTATGTCCACGGCCTCTACCCTATCCCAAATGACCTGAAGAACTCTTGCCCCCAGTCTTCTTTGGAACTGGTAATCCTACTCCTATACGAGGAGTCAAAACTGATCCCCCTTCACTAGCCACTAGAAGAAGAACCCTACAGAAATGTTGCAGATGACCCATCTTGCCGCATGATTGACACTCCACTGGGTCTCTCGAGCACTGAGGAATATTATGCCCATTTCTTCCACACTGGTAGAACACATCTTGATTTCCAGATGGAGGATCTCGTCTACCAGAAGGAATTCATTGCTTCCTCAAGTCACCTCGTGTAGACTCTCGGTGACACATCTTACAGTCTACCTGAAAAGATTTAGACCTAGAAGCCGAACCACCCTGGTCCACAACTCTAGTCCCCCTCAGTTTTCTCTCTATGATAAGTGCATGGTTGACTATCAGAGTAATAGAAGTCAACTGGAAGATGTTCACCTGCGATCTGATGTTCGGTTTGAGGACTTCCTCAAACATCCTTGCTAAAAACAGCTCGTCGCTCCCCCATAACAAGAGTGAAGCGCTGTAACTATGTGAAATGAGAGGAATAATCCATAACTATGAGAGTACCCTGCTTTAGGTTCATGAACTCTTTGGCTCTGTCAGCCCTCAGCATCGCCGAGTTTAATTAGTCATAGAACATACGCTAAAACTCATCCCAAGCCTCAGCATGTCGGTACCCTGCCTGAGAAACCACATCCCACCACCTCTTTGCGGAATCTCACAAAATATAAGTCAAGAGCTTCACTCTCCTCTCTAGGGGAATCTACAGGTGCTCGAATATGGATAGCATGGCTGCTATCCATGACTATGTATCTTGCGGTCCTTTATCCCCTGTGATCGTGGGAAGATGATGTTGTTGAAAAACCTGGGTCAACTCTTCCATAGACGGGGTAGGATACTGATCTTTCATGGAAGGTCTGCATGAATCTCATGAAACCCTCTCAGAACTGAGCATCGACCCCAGTTTCTGGAATCACTGCAGGTGCCATGTATGAAACAATATCCAGAACTACAGGTAGTCCCTGATCTGCCATATCAGGCGTACAATCACTTCTTGGTTCCTGACGTGCAACGGGAGGATGTCTTGGTGCCATAGCTTTGAAAAGTCAAAAGCTCGCCTTCTGTAATGATGAACGTAGTTTCAACATAAGAGATTAAAATGGAATAGGAGGGAAAACATTAAAATTCATGAAAAAAACATGACTACACAACGTGTTAGTAAAACTACATTGCGTGTTTTCCAGAAATTTTTTTTACCCTAGGTGTGTACCTTGGCCATACAAGGCTCTGTAAACCACCTAGCTACACGGCGTGTTCTCAAACTACATGGCATGTACTAAGACTTTTTCTCCCTACCCGATCACTCTTACATGGCTAGGAACATAGTCTGTCCAACCAGGAAACTACACTGCGTGTTTTTCCACTACACGGTGTGTCCTTAATATTTTTTCCCTATCTGTGTAGTTAGTCACACGGACTGGTACACGAACCACTAATACATGGTGTGTCAACATGGTACATGATCTGTTTCCCTACGGATTTTCCCAACCCATTTATTCATCTATACGTCATGGTTATACGGCTCCCCTATGAAAAAACTATACATAATTTTCAAAAGAGACATGGCATGTACTAGACATTCCTTACTCGGCCCGTGTTGTTAGCGACACGGCCTGACAGATGGCCGACTCTACACGGAATGTTCCAGAAGGACATGGCATGTACCTGAAGGAAAATTGATGGAAAACCACGTCCCATGTTTTTCATGACACGACTGGATACCCAAGTCAGACTACATGGCGTGTGAACTAGTACACGGCGTGTTCCTATAATATCTTTCACATCCTCGTGTCCCTTTCCACACAGTCAGTGACACGTCTAAAAACTACACGGCATGTATTCATGATGTACACAACTTGTATTGTGGGTTTTTCTATAAATTAGCCTCAGAACTATACTGGAGCCTAGAAAACATAGAAAAACCAGCATTAAGGTGCCAAATTCCGATCCGTGGGGGCACATACTCCTCGCGAATCAATGCTTGGCATCATAAAAATTCATATAACAAGTAAACAGTATAGCAAACTCACGACCCACAAAATTCCGATCCTCGAGGGACCAGAACACCTTTAAGACCAATGTTTGATGTCCATGATAAGGAAGCTCTAAACAAATGATACCCTATTAACATGGAAGGTATTCTATCACAACATCTATCACAACAACATGCATCGTCTATCACAAATTCTATCACAACAGCATCAAAATTCTAATGCAACCTAGATGGCATGAAAAAATGCATGACGTGTGATTTTCTAACAAGTGCCTATTTGATGCATGAGATAGCTTACCCTCATCTCATCAGGTTTCAATAAAATAGAACCACATTCATATAAACAGTAACAGCAAAAAACAGGTGGACCACCAAATGGTGAAACCAAGTAAACTGTAAGATTTTCAAAACTCTAAATTTGAAACATTCGAGGTAATCTGGATTATTCCATGTTCAAGGGTTCAAGAACTCTTGGGCATAACTATTTACTATTTACCTATTTCTTCCTATCCATGTCTAATGTCACTAAACAGTAATTCAATAGAAAAGGAAAGGGCACCTCTGATACCACATTGTAACGACCCGAATCTGGAGCCACTCAACTGGTGCCCCATGCCTGGTTCGCCACAATACCTCAAGATAATTTCCCCAAATGCTAGAGGATACTGACTAGCAGTTATGGCCTTGGTGAGTCATTGGGGAAATTATGCCCACATTTGGTAAGGTATATACAGAAAATAAAATTACGGTCAATAACGGAAGCAGTAAACAGTATACAATAACTGAAACTAAACAATAGAAGAAATGTATTATATAATAATGATGATGAAAAATGATGCAGCAAATACAAGTATCTAAGTAAAGTGGTAACACAACAACGTGATGAAATACAACTGAGAACAAAGTAGAAAAAGTAAATAGAAACTCTAGAAGAATCGCAAGCCTAGGCTCGGTCCTATGCTCTCCATCTCTAACCAGTAATCATGTACCTGAAGTAAATGGGACACAATCCCTATCCCCACTTGCAACCTTATAACTTGTTTGGGGAAAAAGGCAGGACCCAAACAGGGTGTGAGACTAATTCTAGAAGGCAACCACCGAAAGATATGTTCCCTAATATCAGTGATTTATATTGTGAAAGTGAATGAAATAAATGCAGCAGAGAAACAAGAGTACACCATGTAAACAATCCTAAAATCTCCATTCACATTTATTTTTTATTCTAATTCAATCATTTAGTTATCAACCAAAGAATCTAGCAAACAACTCAATAATTCCAAAGCAAAGCAGGTAACACAACAAGTATCTCAGCAGAATACCTAAACCATAAGCAGTACAAAACCCAAGATTGTTCTTTTTCTTGGTGGAATTGTCACAACCAACCTAGGAAAATTCACAATGACTCTCTGGATGACTCATACTGGCAGACCCCTATATTCATGTAATCATACAAAGGCACAAACTCTTTGGAAAGCACTCACCGTCAATTCCCATGTAGTCTTTCAATGATAGGTATAGACTCTCTGAAGAAGCACTTACGTTTAATTCCCCCTATTGTCCTGATACATAACTAAAGACACTCTGAGGAATCACAATGTCCAATTCCTATAGGTCCTCCGAACGATACTAATTTATAACAGAATCTCTAAGGAATCCCTTAATCATCAATTCCCTCTTATTTCTACCGCATCGGGATAACAAATCCTTAAGTAGTGTATTCATGCATGAACGACTGTTAGCATCCCTAAGTAAGTTCAAAAAATACTTGGATAATAGCAAAATTTCATCAAAATAATATAAAAATCAGGCAATACAGACAATAAAATATTTAAAGGTAGGAAATCAATGTGACAAGGTATGCCTCACAGGCAACCAATGACAAACGGCGGTAAACAGCCAAAACAATGGAAACACCCATTAGGTGATCCTCCAATATGCTAAAAAGAAATCATAAATCAAATAATAACCTCAGGCATACAATCAATCTATGGAAGACAATAATACAGATTCAAAACTGTTACCCAAGATACCTGATACATTGGAATCCGGCACTTTTTGGACAAAAACTCATGGACATTCCATGTAGGGCAACGAACCACCTACATCAATCCTAAGAGATTGATATAGTTTAACCTCATCCTGTGAATCAGGGTAGATTAGAGAGGATCTTCAAAAACATCTAAAACATTCAACATTAGATAACTCTCATAAGGGAGAGAATCAAGAAACGTGGCCAAGGAAGAACCAAGAACTCACCATAGCAATTCTATTGCAATAGACGGCGTTCGATTCAGATAACTGGTGATATATCAGTGGCTCAGAGAATATTCGTCCTCCTCGGATGCTCTGGACGTAATTAGACGAAGAAGACATCAAAAATAGGGATTAGATGCGACCCCGATCCGTTTAATGAAATAATAATAAAATTATATGGAATGTACTTCCCTTTTTCTTACACCTCATTAAGTAGCCTCCAAATCACCTTTACACACCGTGTGTGTGGCCTGGACACGGCCAGCACATGGCCTCATGTGGGATCAATGTACACAGTGTGTACTTTTAATGTACACGGCGTGTACTTAGAAAATTTCCATATTTTCCACTTTTCCTAAAAAGGACTAGAAAAGGAAAAACAAACCTGAAAAGAAGATTTGGGTTCTTACAATATGTGAATCATCTGTTATGTAAATAGTATATGTGATTGATTGACTATGTGAATTGAAAATGTGGTTGGATTGGCTATATAGACCAATTATGTGAGTGATCAACAATGTGAATCAACTACTTGGATGGATCAAAATTGTGGATCTACTACTTTAGTGATCAGCTACAAGAATCAACAACATGGATAGATCATCTATGTTAAACGAATACGAGAAAACCACTTTTTGAAAATGAAAATGTATGGATTTGGGCTATGTGTTATGGTTTTATACATCATATCAGCTAACATTAATTTTAATCATATTTCATGAAAACTACCATGTGGTTATTTATATATATAGAATCAAGGGACATAAAATTCATTTTAATCATGGACATTATATCATCCATTTTATGAGATGGCCAAGGATGTAAATGTGTCTCTCTCTGTGGATTTTATTGAAATCAATAATTGTTGGAAATAAAGCCGTCATGATTTTATAATTATGATTTCCTCATCTATAAACAAGAAAATGATGTTTCATCATTACATTTCTTCCATTATTTCTTTTTCTTAGTATTGGGGGTGCTAAAGACTTCCATTAGTGTCATGTAATCCTATTACCATTTGCTCATTTCACTTCCAACATATATTTCTTCTTCCATGGACCACATTTTTTGATGTAGTGAATTTTTTTATGAATAATCTTCCCTATAGGGGATTCATTAATTCTCTTAAATATTTACATGAAATGGTAACATTATAATTATTTATCTTCATGGTTGGAAATGTAGTTTACCAAATAAATATTGAACTAGTTTAATGAATAATTGGATATGGATTCTTGTCATTTATTTATTCACTTATAATGGATTTATTCATTATCTTATAAATAATGTATGATCTATTATATTCTTATATAGTGGTATTTTATTCTCATTTTAGAATTTTATTTTGAAACCTGTTAATAAACAGAAATGTGAAATTAATTGATAATTAATTGGACAACGAATAGCGAGGGATGTTTAATGATATAATTGTTTATTTTAATTTTATAATAATAAAATTTGTGCAATTAGGAATGTTTAATTATGTATGTAATTCCATGTGATGATGTAATTTTATCTGTAATGTCAAGCATGAATCTTCATGTTGATGAAAATAATTAAATTCATGTTAATAAATTGTAATTATCAATGTTTTTTGAAATCGGAATGTATATTGGGAATCACATTTAAAATAATCATTTAATTAATTTATTATATTTTTTTATCTAAAGTACATTGGTTTCCAATTGATGGAACCTATGGATTGTGAATTTTTAACTAAAAAAGTAATAAAAATGATGTTTCTGATTAAGATAATTTTTACGACATGAGTTGCTTGCATTTTTATATAGGCCAAGAGAATAGTGATGGATCCCTGAGAGATCATTTTAATGTAATGTCTAGATACCCTATTTTAGGGCCATGATTTAGCTAATAAATATTTTTTTTCATGAAACTTTTTTGATGTGATCTGTGTGTTATCTTCAAAATTTCATTTCATATATTATTTTAATTACTAAACAAGGATGGTTGATATAATTTGATCATGGGTTGGTCGATGTGATATGGGGTGGTGAGGTATGGATTTTGTGGTCAAGTGGATTTCTATGATGGTGACATACATTTTGATATCCATGTGGGTGTTAGGAATGTAATCATAGTTAATGGAATGGATTAATGATGGTATTACCCATTGATGTGATAAATATTAATTCTATCTTTAAATGAATCTATTTAAGGGCCAATGGTTTGGATTATTCTTTTATATAGATTTAATTTACAAGTTCTTAATGTAATTGAATGTGCTTGGATTCATGTTTCTTCTTACTGGTATATTTGGAATTTTTCCGTATATTACCTAGATTATAGAAAAAATTTCATAATTTTTAATTAATTAATGATACCATGTGGTATTTATTGATGCAACTAAAATAATTAAATTTTTTATATTGTTATATATTGTACATGGTTTGGATAATTCCTATAGATAATGAACTTTGCATGATGGTATTTATGTATGTTTAATGGTTGATGATTTAATTCATGAAAGATAATTTAAAAATTAAATGAATGAATTTAATGTATCTCTTTAAATGAATGTGTGTGTATATGATATCTAGTCCCATGTTTTGATAGTCTAGTGTCTAGGAGACTATATCCTTAGTTGATCCAATGACATTTTTTTTCTATAGCAAGGTTGTGATGTAGGTTATCTCATATATATTCTAGGAATTCATCTGTTATTTCACCCATGTAAGATATGGATATATACACCTAATGGACTAAGGGAGGGTCTATTCCCTAACATTCTAGTGGGATGATGGATGGATGACTACCCACTTTGTCTCTACACTCTTCTTTAGGTAGTTACATATTTGGTTATGCATGGGGTTTAGTTTTAAAAAATGTGTTTGTAGTTGTATAAGATATATTTTTGTTATTTGACACACATGTATCTCTAGATATAATATCTAAATTTTTATTTTAGGTAGGATGTGAGTAATATGTGATGGATTAAGGAACCTTACTCAGGGTATGGATTGTGATGGTTTGTGGTATAATACCATATGTATGATACACATCATAGGGGATATTATGGATCCTTGAAAATACATGTATACTATTTTTAGATGTGACATTAAATTATGTGATGATGTGATTCACAATGTTCATGTTATGAATCCTTTAGCAAGTTTCTTCTAGTTGGATTGTTTTGGTGGTAGATGGACAGGATGTGCGATGTTGGGGTATAGAATAAAACGAGTGGGGAAGTGGTAGTGAGGTACCCATGATGTTTCTTTATTATAATATATGTTTAATTTTATATGATACAAATGGAGTGTTATCCATGGTTTTTATGGGAATATAGTATACCAGTTTAGGTGATGAGTTAGTCTCACTATTTTTTCACTATGCATTAGCATGAATTCGTTATCTTTTTGATGAAAAGAATCAGGTAGGATCTAACTGAGTTTACATTTATAATAAACCTATTTATATATAAAATATTTTTTGTTTATCCTATGATGGTTTCATATTGGGATGGATATTACAATATCATGTTTTTACACGAGCTATTAGGGCTCCATCATCACTTCCATATTTATGTTTTTGGTAATTATAGTTTACATTTTAGTTGTTTAATTACTATATGTCATTACATGAATACACTTGGGATTTATTTATATATATATATATATATATATATATATATATTTCATATATGGTTTCTAAAATTCTATATGAATTATATACCTCTTCCACATGTTCTCAATGTGCATAATTCCACCCCTATGAATTCTCATTATACCCACAATGCTAGTCACCGCCCAAAGGCCTACTGGAGGTGGAATCGAGAAGTCCCCATATCCCTTTTCTCATTTTTATCCCAGTTTGGGTACTTTTGCAGTTGGGGGTCAGGAAATATTATTTTTAGAGGGAGGATTGTGGGTTATGATGGATCTATTTGTTTGGAACATGAGAGGTTTCATGGGTTAGTAGGGAAATACTATTAGCTACATTTATTAATAAATGAAAATATGGGATACTAGCTAAGACAAAAGTAATTTGTACCATTTATATGATGTGTCTAACTTTATATTTAATTAAAATACTAAATTTAGTTATACAAGTTGTAGGTGAGAGACCTAGGAACTAATCACACACCATTCTTTTTTCCCTGTGTTAGAATTGGGTAGACTATGGGATATATCCAATTATTTAAAAATATAAAATAAATAATTTAATAATTTTAAATATTCTTTATTACTGGTTTTTCAGTCTAAAAGTTTTTCATTTATAGTAATAAATCTAAGTAAATGTCTACATCAATTTTTCACCAAAGACATTCAGCAAAATATTTCAGTATATCAATATAGAGTAGAGTAAAATGAAAACAACACATGGAGGAAGGAAATTCAGGAGTTTCAATTCCATATTTTATAGAAGTAAGAGGGATCCATTTCATAATTATTCAAATCAAATAGGTTGGGGAGTTTGAGAGGGAATTTAGTTAAAATTGTGTTTGGAAGGAGCACAACGTTTTGTTGTCTGTGTAGATGTTTTCGTGGATCATTGAGGTTGTGGTGTTTCTTATTTATCATGGATTTTGAGAAGATAAAAGTCTCATGGGGGATGTTTTTGGACCCATTATATGTAGTTAACCTTTATTTGAAAGAAAAGAATTCTAGTTTTCAAGGGTTGTTTACCCTTTGACATCGGAGTTTCAGTGTGCGTGAATTTTAAATCTATATTAGTACCCTTATAGTATATGTTTCATACTTATTACCATTATATGAGGACATGAAATGGAATTCCAGATATTCTTTTGATCAAAATATATATTTCTTGGTTGCACCATAATTTTGAATACATTACTTGAGTTTTTGTAGAGGGAAGATTTTATTGGGATTATGTTAGACAAAACCACATCATCGAGAGAGTGGAGCTATAAGGATTATTTATGAATATTGGATGTGTTTCAGGGTTCCCATCTTCATAGAAAAAATGAATTTTAGTCTGATGGGGCAGGTAATATCCCTCATCATCTCATATTTCTAGGGTTGTATTCTCTCAAACCCATTGCAATGTATCGTAATCATGTTTTTTATGGAGGTTGAGGAAACAAGTGACAAGAGTCCCCAACTTTTATATGAATTATGTGTGCACCATGTGTTTTTTGGGGCATTTTCAGTTGAGAAGGATTTAAAAGTGTACTCTATTATGGTATTATAACATATAAGATATTCCTGAATTTTATATCCAAATGATACACCCCATCCCCAAAGAATATAGTGAAACTATTTAGGTGGTTTTTAGTGGGTCCAAATAGGCTATAAATATGTTTGTGGTCAACTTTATGATTTATTTTTTCTATATCCATGTGTGGCAGACATCATTTGAGGAACCCTTTAAATGTTTTATACATGGGTTCTTGTTTTTTATACTCTTAAGTGATGAAATCTTTCATAACACCAACCCACATCTATTCTTTGGGACATGAGGTAGAAAATAATCTAGTTTCATTGGTGATGACTACATAAGTCGGAGGTCGAGCTAAACTATATGATGTATGTATAGAATGTGAGCTATTTTTGGGCTAGAACCACTCTTGGGGAGACATCATGAGTTTATGTATACATCCTTATGAAACCATCCTTGTAATTTATTTTGTGTAATATGATTGTGATGCACACCCAACGATGTTATTTGTAGTGAGAGACATTGAAATGGGTTTGATTAATGTTTCCTCCATGTCATTATTGGAGGATGAGTTGATGTTATGCTCGTTACTGTATTTTTTATTAGTTTTTTCTTGGGTTGTATAAGATTAACATGTTGTCTTTCCTTATGAGGTGTTATAATTACCCCATTTGGGAGAGATCTATTTTTGGGATTGATCTATTGTTATAAGTGCCTTCTATATCAATGTATCCAAATTATAATTCACCTTTCAAGTTGTGAGAGATGAAATTACATCTTTATTATATGTCATAATGAGGTTTTGTTCGGATGTGTTTGCTACCTCTGGGTGCACCATTTGATTCCATGAATATGGATAATTGTATTTTATGTCATTATAAAGATTATCATCACATGAACCAAGAGACAACAAAGTGTTTTTGTCCTCCTCTATGGATTGATAATTTATTTGACTATAAAAAGATAGAAATTTTCTTCTGAAATATTAATTTTCATTTATGGTATTATCAGATGTTTGTGATGGATGAATGAATCCCATAGATGGATTTTCATTATCATCATGTTCATTATGAATTCATCATGATGTATTTTGAGGTGATGAATTGTATATCAATGATCATGGGTTTTATGAATACACTGTTTTGAGAGATCCATGATATTTTTGTGGGGGATTTCATCAAAAAGTCATTATGTAATCCTTGTATGAAGAGGTGCATTATGGTAATCTATGTTCTATTTTGAGATTTCCTCATTTTTAGTTTCAATTCATAGTGTTTTTTATGTGAGTTTTTTACTTGTGATGTCTATTTCGTGGAGCGTGACATGTCCCATCTGGGTGTAGCTATGAGGGCATCAAATATATGGGTGTTTATTTCATGTGTAGACTCAATAATAGTGATCATAGTATAGTTTTTACTTGGTATGGAAGGATATTATAGGTTCATCATAGTCTATTTACCGAAGGTTGCGACTCCACTGTGTGAGTTGCCTAAAAAGGAAGAGGATTCCTTTTGGACTTGTGAGTTTCATGTTTCCTTTGAAAAAATTAATGATAATTTTTTCAACTATATTTTCATATTTATTCTGATAGAATGAGTTCAATTTAATGTTTTATATGATTCATCACATCATGTATTGTGTTTTTAGAGACCTATTTTTGTCCTTATAAGACTTTGTAATATTTATACATATATTTCCAAAGATGGGTATTGAGAGGGCATGTGATTCTGAGTCTTGTTTTCCTAGAAATATTTTTATATTATAATTTATATTTTGTGCTATTCTTTTGAAGGAAATATAATAACTATATAACGGTAAATCAAATAAGAAATATGCGGGAATTATTGAGTCACGAATGTGGTGTTTACCCAAGTTGGGGCATTATATGTGTCAGTATGGGACTTCTGGGAAAAAATTCAACCCGGGTAAAATCATATATAAAATAATTAAAATTATTTATTTTATCTCAAATTATGAATCAAATAACATTTTTTTCAGCGACTTGGATTGTAAATCTAAGACCGAAATTGGGTATGTAATGGGTTTTTTACCTAAGTACGACTTAAAATAAGGGGGTGTGGCATATATAGATTATGCGCCAAGTGGGGCTCCTATAAATAGTATATTAAGAGTTTAGGATTATTGTTAGCCTTAATCCTATCACGCTCTCTCTCTCTCATACATTCTTCTTTGAATTAAAGATATTTATTCGATGGAACCTCAACAGATCAAAAAAGGAGCGTGGTGAACACATTGACAGTGATAAATGGATCTATTGAGGTCGGATTCTTCAACTATTAATTTATAATTGTATTTTTTTTATTAATAATCCTTTGTCTTTCCTCATAATTTTTCATTTAATTATCAATATTTGATGAATGAAGTAACATGGTCACTGATCCATGCTAGGATCATGTTTATATTTGGGTTCTTCATCAGTTCTTCATGACTATTTCCATTTCATTTTCAATGCACTAAATCACAAATGGAATTTCGAGCAGAGGTTGGTGATGTGAATTACTCATTGCGAGGATCATAAATACATTTTCGGATCTATGATCAAGAAATTAGTAGTGTCGGTATAGTAAATAGAAGAAGGTGGTTCTCTGAGTCCTACATAGTGGTGTGAGAGGCAATCGACGGTCATGAAGGCGGCACCCACATTGGTCATGGGTTTAGGTGGTGATACAGTGTGGTGTGGTTCTAGAGAGGTGGTCTCCGCACTGGGAAAAGCGAGACAAAGGGTGAAAGGCGAGTTAGGAAAATAGCATAGTGAGAAGGGAGGCATGAATAGTCGACCGGGCTGGGTAGTTCAGTAAGACCCAGGCAGCAACTGCTACCGCAAACTTCAGCATGTAGTTAGCCATGTTAACGTTGGGAAACAACATGGCCACGTGTCAGGATGGTGTGGGTAGCCATAAATGTTATGAATCTAGTCCATGATCCAAAAATATGGACTAGGCAAGCTGAACTGGTCCAGCTATAATAGAGAAGACTAGCCAGAATGGTCCAGACTAGTTCGATCAGGCTGAGGCATCTTCAAACGTTCATATCTCCTAATCTGGGGGTCCCATTCACACAAGGTTTGTAGCCAAGAATTCCTCTTATCAATGCTGAGTTTTTTAGGCTTGTTTGGGAATTTTAAAACATGTCTTCATGGATCGGTGTCCCTATACATAAAATAATAATAATATATTAATTATTGTTGGGATATTTTTGAATGGGACATATCTCCTACATAATACATTTCATTGACACACCATTAGTTGAGTCGGGACTCTAAATTGGAGGTGTCTATTTCCAGATTTATTTAGATAACATAAACCAAAAACATGGTGTAGGCCTCATGAAGCCCAGTTTGGGTGTTTGAGGTGAAATGTACATACACACACAAAACAAACATAATGAGAATGTGTAGAGGGAAAATAAAAAAGATAACACATTGCTATATAAAACCCAAAGGAATCCATCAATCTATAAATTGTACAATTACATGTGTTGTAATATAAACTGAAAGGAAAGAAAGGTAAAAAATTCACAACCAACTAGAAAAGATCTACAACCTAGAAGTAACTGAAAACTAAAATAGTTGAGAGAGCCCTTCTCCTAGATATAAAGCTCTAACCACCATACGTGTTATAATAACATGTATCATTAAGCTCGTAGGATGCCACGCTAAACCTATATGTCATCTGCATAAGGAATAACATGGGTGTGAAAAATCCAGGCAAGGATGAGTATAAAAAATACTCAGTATGATGCCCCCAAAAGGCGAAGGGAAACTATAATAGATACACTAAATAGGGATGTAGTAGATAGGACATGGTATAGAATTGAGTGTAGCTCAACCCAACAGGAGAAGTAAGTAATCATAATAAAATAAAAGGAGCTAGAAATGGTGAGAAGATGAACATATCATTGAGTCATTCCTACCTATATTAGGATAGTCGACTCATACATCTATGATAATCTATAAACTAAATGTACATGGAAACCATTGTGCATCTTCACCTCTCCTAGAAGGAGAGTAACCAAAAATAAAGAGTGGTATTAAAATAGCACATATATATATGTGTGTGTGTGTGTGTGTGTTTGTGTTCATGTGCAAGCTCAGTCGTGAAGCCTAAATGAGATAGAATGGTTATATCGATCTCACAGATCATCCTAAAAATAAGATTAAACAATAGTCTAGTTGTAATCACCAATAATTCATAGTATTCCACACATCTCCCTTGAACACACAAGTCAAAGGGGCACAATCACCACACCATGATACTATCTTCATTGGGAGGAATATTCTCACCCTCATGGTTTTGGGTCATGTCACATGGATGTTTCTCGGTAGGAAAAGTGTACCTCTTTCATGAGATTACAAGGGTACATAAAAGAACGTCTCTTTATTCTAGTTCATAGTCGAGAGGTCGTGTATCAACTTTTAGGACCCATGCCCAACCTAGCTAGAGGGTTTCACTCTTTTCATCGAGTATCTGCACCATAGTACATTAGGGGGATCATCCCATAGAAGCAAACGGTGACCCTACACTGATATATATATCCCAAAAACATGTATTGAACATTAAACAATACATGTGTTAGTAATTTAAAGTAAACTAATAGGAATGAAAGGGGAATAATACATGCTCAACAAAAATAGTGACACAAACTAGAAGTAACAGATAAGTAAAATAGTTGAGAGAGACCCTATCAAGTATCCCTTACTATCACCACCATATGTGGTCCAATAACCCTTATCCATAAGTTTATATTAATTCAAAATCAACATGATTTTCATATGCATAAGGCAATACATGTGCAGGAAAATCCAATACATGGGTGAGTAAACAAGATAAACATTAGGACTCCCTATAAAGTGGTAAGGGATCCCTAATAGATACACAGAAGATAGAGGAATTAGATATCACAAGGTATTGAAAAGATTTTAGCTTAACCCAACAAGAGAGTGATGTAATCTCATCCAAACAGAAGGACCTAGAAACAGTGTGATGATTACCTTCTCATTGTGTCTTTTCTACTTATAGTTGGAGAGTAAACTCCTCCAACTATGAGAATATAGAAACAAAAATCCCATGGAATACCTCTCTTATATTCACCTCTCATATAAGGAGTGTAACCAAAACTCAAGGAGTGGGTAACAAAACAAGATATATATATGTGTGTGTGTGTGTGTGTGTGATTAGGTATGAAGCCCAAATGAGGGAGTAAGGGGACCTCCATCTCAAAGCTCTTCCCAAGAAGAAGATTAGCCAATAGTCTAGAAGTAACCACCAATGATTTCCAGCATCCCAGATGTCTTCCATGAACATGTGAGTCAAAGGGGCATAATACTCCTAAATTGGTATTATCAGCTTCTGGAAGCACTATCTCACCCACACGATTTTAGGTCACATCACATGGACACGTCATAATGGGGAAAGTGTCCCTCTTTCTTGAGAGTACAAGTGTGAGTCAAATCACAAATCATCACTATGATATACATTTGAGTGGTCATATCTCAATGTTGAGTACCCACGGCTAACAAGGATAGATGGTTCCACTGTCTTCCTTGGGTATTTGCGGCCTATTACTTTAGGGGATATCATCACCTAGAAGTCAACGGGGACCCACTGCCTAGCCTCGCTAAAGGGTAATCTTCTAGAGGTAACATCTCGTAAAGCATAATCGATACGACCCACTCCCTAACCCTACTTAAGGGTAGTATGCTAGAGGGTACTCGAAATTCCCATTGGGGAACCACTGCCCAGCCCCGCAAGAGGGTATGCTAGGAATTGCCATTGAGGACCCACTTCCTAGCCCAACTGGAGGGTAAGTCTGAAACATCTCTAGCCATCCATAATATATGGTACCTCTTGCATAGAATCAATGAACTACATAACTCATCCATATTAGATGGTACCTCTCTGAAATTATCGAGGATCTAAATTGGAAATCCATAAAAGTTGGTTCCTCTATAAAAGAATCAAATAATTATGATGGCCATACCTAATGTATGTTACCCCTCTAAAATCATTATGTAACTACAATGGCCCTCCCTCTATGTTTTTACCTTTCTAAAAGCATTGAGGAACCACAATGGCCATCCCTACTAGATGGTACCTCTATGAAAGCCAACCTAGAACATTCACATCACATCTATTCTTATATGTAAGAATTATATAACAGATATATTTATTTTATATGTCCACAACTGATGATATCACAAAAAAAGGATCTGCACATCCAAACGGATCACACTGTTGTTCTCTTTTTGGAAAAATTTAAAAGATCGACGATTAATTCACCCAAAAAAATACCTGATAGAAAAGATGAATGACTCCATAGTATGCTAAGATAAAGTCTCATGGGTCCCATGCCTAAAACGTGAATCAAAATATATGGATCACATCATTTTGACCCTTATGAAAAAACACATGGAATAGGTTATTTGTTTGTCCAAAATTGACACCCAATGAAAATGTCATATTTCACCTCAAACGCCTTACTCGTGATTTTTTGGTCCCATGCTTTGATTTTTTTAAGCACAAAAAATAAATCATGAAATGTAAAACTCTAATTCAGGGTCATGATGCCACTAATAGAGCGTCAATCAGACATCATATGTAGATGATATATCTCATTCACGAATCAAAAAATAATAATAATAATAATAATAATAATTATATAATAATAATTTGATGATTCATGTAATTAAGCAATGATGTGAAGCCTTTAAATTACATAACTACACTAAAATGGTATGTATTGATAATGGGAATTTGTGTTCATATATGACTCTTCAAATGGACACTCAGACTAGAAGATACGCCTGTTTGAAACTACCTCCACCCGACTAAACTGGTCTTGCCAGTTTCGGACAGTCCATATCATTGCCATGTGGCCCAAATGTGTGGCCCACACCATTCCTAAAACAATACTGGACTATGTCTAAGCCACCACCTCACATAAACATGTCTGATTAGATGTCGCACTTTGTGGCGACTGTCACCGTCTAAGTCACGCCGCCCGACCCCATTCATCCAACCATCCAAGCCACCCTGCTCATCAGCCTGCTCTCCAGCCTCCCCATTAACACCTAGTCTTTCCCTTCCCATTACACTAATTTCCTCACTACAACTTCACCCATCCACTTCGACGCATAATCCCATGACCATCACGGGTATCGTTGTCGCAACCGTCGCCCGCTGCCAGCACCTCTCTGCCAGACCCGCATCACCCCATTCTTCCACACATTATACTAAATACTCTGTTTTCCTAATATTATATCTGTAAATGGAACAAAGATTCCTATTATTATATATTCACGGCTCCATCCTTTTCTCAATGATTCATCATTGATTCGGTGTGCTGGAAATTAAATGGGAACATCAGAAAGAAAGGCTGACTAACATGAATTTAAGTGGGTTCAAGCATGGATGGGTGGTTGTGTTTGTTCGAAAATCGATGATAAATAAAAAAAATGAATTAAGATTATAATTAATATATTTTTAATCATGAACTTCAATCATAAATTAGAATTTGAATAATCCTACATCGATTTTATTTTTATCACTACTGACATGTTCGTCACACACCTAAATGGATCTATTGTGGTTCTATTAATGAAATATCCTTGATTCGATGAAGAATAGATGATATAGATACCTAGATTTGATTAAGTTTAACCCTAATCATAAACTCTGAAAAATTTATTAATTAGATCCCCTCTTAGAATAGAATCGGATTCACCTTTTCTCCCTTAGTTATAAGTCCTACATAAGTAAGACAACCCATTATGAACCCAAAAGAGATCTTGGAATGTTCAATCTGAGTCTTTGATAAAAAATTATTTGATTTATCATTTGATATAAAAAATTATGTTTAATTATTTTATATGTTATTTTTTCACTGGGTGACATTTCTCACAGAAGTCTCATACCCACAAAAGTTATGCCCCACCTAGGGTAAACTTCGTGTCCTGGACTAAATCGGGACATCATATTTATGATTTGAGTTACCATTTGAGAGTAATTTGCTTTCTTTATTTTCATAGTATAACTTATACTTATTATTTTAGTAAAATTTATTCTGAGCATACCGATCCTCAGAATAACTTAATGTTTTAGCAACTTTATCTAGAAATATATGTAGAAATATTCCAATGTCTTTCACGGGAAAAAGGGTCTCTAGATCATTTCCTACTTCAAGATTTTTATCCCTGAAAATAAAAAGAAAATTACTCAGGATACTAAGCTCAGACATTTCACTCCTTCTCCTGGGAAAACCTGGCTGTTTTCATACTACCACATCACGCAAACCAAAGGGATGGTGTGTCCCCATAAGGTTTTATCCTGTCAATGATATGCATAAGAACATACAAATATCTATTTAGTTGAAACACATGGTAGATGTTGTAGGCCCTCTCTATCTATTGGAGGTAGGGAAAGGAAGTAGCAAACCTCTCCAACCCATTACATGGTCTTGAACAGACTGATGAATCTCGATAAATTCTTTGCCACCTTGACTAGTCCACTACACTACACATTGTGACTGGGATCACAATTTGTACCTAGAACGAGGATTCATGATTACCTATTTTAGAATATCTATCTAGTGAGTCACTTAAGGATATATGGTCATGGAGTATTTGGAAATCGATGTATCATAACCAAGATACTGTTACATTTCTTGGAAGCAAATGAGTCAACACCATCAACAGAAGAGATATTGTACCCTCCTACTCTACCATGGACAACTATCAGAAGGATATCTTCTCTAAATCTACAGACACCATGTGATCCTAGGATATAATACAAGGGGAATTATCATCAATGTTCCCGTTCCCAGCATATATACTATCTCTATGTCATAGTCCTATAGGAAGTTCAACCAACGTCGCCACCTCTGGTTCAAGTACCTCTTAGTGAATGTGTACCTGAGACTCTAGTTTTCTAAAAAAACCACCATGCATTCTCCCAAAAGTAGTATCTCAACAATATCAAAGATAATACAACCTCTACCATATTCACGTAGTGAGTTGTGTGGTCATATTCATGGGCTCCCCATCACCTTGACCTGTACATTATAACTCCTATATCAAGGTTTAAATTGATCCTGAAAAGGTACCAAGGAACATGGAAGGTGATTGAACTCATCAAACCACAAGAAGCTAGATATAGAAATGACATGTCATACCCAGTACATCTTCACATCTATTGGAAGGTGATTAATCCCCAATATTGGCACTCTGACAAACCCACTAATGGAATTCCACGGAAAATGTGACCAGAATGAAAACTTCACTAGAAATTTTAGGACCTACATGGACACTCCATCGCACAACCTCACAGTGAACGCAGATGTCAGGGGGAATCTTCCACCATACCTTCATATTATCCTCTCTGGGTGGAACTATCACAACCTCATTGTTTAGATCGCAAAACAAAAACACATATTGGTGGGAGAAGAACCATTCTTCCTCATGTAATCAAAGCTACATCGAACAATACTAACATAGGGTTACAATGATTCCTCGTGTCACCTAGTATACAACTCAAACAAGTAAATTGGATAAAAGAGTACCTCACACAGTGCCAAACAACATCTACTAGATGAATTATTAGATACATGGGGAATAACTCTAATCATGTCTTTCAAAGTATGATCATATACATCCAAAGAATGTGGTTTTCTAGGGCCCTAGATGTCTTCTTCGTGAGCCTGATATGGGTCTCATTGTGGTGGTGTTGGTTGATAGACCTCACAACATTATCCCACACCTCTATCTCCTCTGGCTCCACTTCCAAAAATTCCTCCCTAGGGACCACCCTATCCCCACCTAAGAGATCACAGATCACGGTGATGCCTCTATTATGGTGGTCCACTGGCTATATGCCTTGGGTTCTCAACACTTCTGGTCAGGAAGTCTCACTCCATGTGACAACATCCATAACAAGCATAACATCGGACCTCTTTTGGATAACCCATCACTACCTGACCATGATCTCGATTCTTATAATAAGAAGATATGCTATGTTGATATCTTTTTGACAGAAGTATATTATCTATCTAAGATGCCTCAACTCTGCAACACCCACTATCATCTCTAGTTATATGGAATACCTCTAACATAAATCTCTCTATCTCGAGAACTTTCTCCAGCACCTTGACATATGGGGGAATGAACAAGGGTAATATAATTGAAAGGATGTCCCTATAGAGAACCTACTCAAAAAAATTTGTTCTCGAATGTATCCATCACATATCATGACTAGAAAGTAGCATATAAGTTATGTGAACCAAGTCATGTACTCATCCACCATCATCCCTCCCCATTGAAACTATAGGTTCTCTTAAATCAGAATAGAGTGAAAGCAGGAGTTGTAGTGCACCACACAAAATAGCAGCTAGAATTCATCCCACAAGAGTGAGAATTGTCAAGTGTCTCGGTAACCAGGATCTATTATCTCCCATATACTACTTGCTAAAGACTGGCTACCTAATCCACCATCTAATCTACTGGTGTCTGAACAATCATGAAGAGGGGGACCACGTACTCTCGCCAAACCTCTGCTTGCTGAGGTTATATCTCACTATGGAACTACATTGATCCCTTTTGAAATAAATCACAGAGTTCACTCAACATAATCACATCCTAAGCCTACCCTACTAGGATATATACTTCTTAGTTGGTGGAGGTGCTTATACCTTTCCAACTGGGTGAATGTGATCACCTAACATATCCTCAACTGAGGCCTCGTCACACATAAGGTTTTTGACTTGGAGGAATCCTGAATGTTATCATATATTATCATGATTAGATTAGTATATATATATATATATATATTAACAAAAATGGAAAGATAACTGAATAAGGACAGTCAAAGACTCAATCCTATATGATGCATGTACCATTATTCTGTGCAATGAGTGTCTCAAAATGCAGAGTCGATAGGTGGGTAATTAGGGTCTTGATGAATGCATATGTCTACCTATTGAACCATCATTGAACTATCTTGCATAAGAACAACTCTTGAGACACTTTGTCACTTTTTTACTGATCCAAACCAATACGTTTTTAAGGAAACATCCCAAATCCATCCCATGGGTTGAACCACCTTTGATACTACATTGTAATGATCGAAACAATGTTGGAACCTGATCTGAAACTACCCTAATAAATACTACATAGGATAGAGGTAGAGACTATGGTCGAAGGCACAACAAACATGGGGATTTCTTTTCCTAAGAACTAATACACATAACACACAGCCAACTTGATGCATGTTTGTGGGTTATATATAATCATGTTGTATCATGTTTTCTATTCCAACTACACTTTTTCATTGAGTTGGCTGCATGTGTCTATACAGGTTCTTACACAAAGGCATCCCCATGTTTGTTGTGCCTTGGGTGCTAGTCATCACCCATGTCCTATGGATGTGGGTTTGAGGTAGTTAAGCCTCAAGAACTGACATGTGTTGGGTCATGACTGTTATGATTTCTCATATAGTAGAGACCGTTAATTCTAAATGGGTCTCAATATTTATGCCGATATAATCATATCTATTCCATCCATGTTCATGAGTTGAAGGAATTTTTGTTTTATCAGATGTTGTCGTGATATGATATCATTATTGATTGTTGTTTGTTTGCTTCATACCATAAGTTCTTGAGATATGTCTTGTCCTAGCATTAAATGAACTTTAGTCGGCAACGATGGATGTAATTCAGAAAATATTATGAATTTTATATTTTTTAAATGGATGGAATGGGAAATTTTATCACTGATTCAATGGGTAGGATGTCACATAGTGATTCCATGCATGAATTAGTGGATTTCATGAAATTGAAGGAGGATATCTCAATGATGCATCTACATATGGAAGATGTCTTCATCCGAGGTTGAGTTTTTCAGATGATGGTGTTGTCATCATTGGTATAATAGGGGGATGAGTCCCAATTGGGGGATTTTGAGGTATATATCTAGAAATTTTAAGTTATATTTGGATTAGTTCATGTCGGTAGGTCTAAGGATAGACAACATTGGGTTTTACTTGAGGAATGTATTTTTATTCCTTCAATTATGAGAGATAATTCGTCATGACTTCCATAGAATGCCCTAGGTGGTACATAAATGTGAAAAAATGATATACCAAGCCTTGAGAGGAAAATTATGTTGTCTTGGGATGAATCATCTATTGTAATGTTTATTTTTTGATGTCTTGTCTTCCAAAATGTAATGGTTGAGCACTACATTCTTGGTGGTTATCTCCACCAGTTAGATGATCCCCAACTAAAGTGGGAGAAAATATCAATTGATTTTTTTACATGGTTACCTCAATATGAGAGAGGAAATTATTGTATATGGGTTATAGTTCTTCATTTTACGAAATAATCTACTTTATAGCATTCGTGGTGTTGAGCAGAGTGGATGCTTTATCAAGGCTTTACCCAGAGGAGGTGGTGATAATCCACAATATCCTATAGGTAATTAACTATAATCAAGAACCATAATATAACACCAAGAAATGGAGATGTATCTAGTTTTTTATTGTATCTCAGTTACTCCTTATCAATACTTTTCATACACAGATGAATGATAAGATTGAACAGACCATCTAGACTCTTAAAGACATGTTGAGCTCTTTTATCATAGATTTTAGTGGTTTATGGATGAGGAACATACCCTTCGTTTAGTTATTTTTAATATAATTTATTCTACTTTTCCATTGATTTGGATCCATTCAAATATTTATATGGAAGACTGTTTCATTCCCCATAGCTCTATATTGGTGTTAGAGAGGTTACAATTCTCGAGATTGAAGTTGTAAAAAATACGACCAAAATGGTTAATTTAGTTTTCATATTGGTGAGGAAAGTGTAGGATCATTAAAAATACTTTGTTGGTAATTATAGGAGACCATTGTAATTAACTTTTTGAGGTCACATGTTCTTGAAGGTGACATTGAATCATGGGTAGGGAATGTTTAATTGTTGGATTATGCATTATCCTCAGTCTATTTTTCTTGTTGGGGTGTTGGATCATGTTTGATTCATTACATATTAGATAGAACTTTCATGTAATATAAGAATAATACATGATATTTTTCACTTTTATTCACTCCAACATTAAATTTATGTCTAAACCCATATCATAAATTGGGTTGATATTGTCATTGATAATGACACATCCTTTCAAGAGTATCCTGTAGAGATCCAGAACCACTGGGAGAAAGTGTTTTATGGGCTTGATATTCACTTAGTTCATGACTTGTTGTTTCATAGTGGCATGGATGAGAGTACCTTGGAATGTGAGTTATATTCGAAAACCCAGTATCAAAATCCATTTTATGTATATCTATTCAGTTGTATCCTTTTATTCTTTTTTTACTTTCTGGTTTATAATATTCTTCACTTTTGTTTCATGACAGTAAAAACTCTATATATTGAGTGAAATGTTGCTCTGGATATTTATTAGGATCTGATTTTTGTTGAGGTGTGGTTTTATGCTTCATTCCATTGATGAGGTGGTTGAGATCCTATGATAGAAATATCAATGAGAGGTATATAATTGGGTAACTTTTTGGTTGAACTTTATTTTTCTCTATGGGTTTTGATTTAGGTTCTTAGATGTGAGAATAATTTTAATGGTCTCTGATATAAGGTCACTAACCCATCTAGTTTGAAATTTTTTATGAATCTCAAGATAATGGTTCAATGAGGAGGCGTACAGTTGGTTTGGAAAATTTTAAACACTAAATTATGGAAGGAGTAATGATTAACAGTGTGTAAGTGTTTCAAGATGTGATTGTATGTTTCAAAACTTGGGATAGATACTAAATCATATAAAGTTGAATCATATTCTTGGATTCTTCAATTACATGAAGTTTTCAACCACATGAAATAGGGTACGTGGATGTATTGAGTAAGTGGTTGGATGAGTTACATCATTTATGGGGACCTGGAATTAACATATATGAATATTACATAATTTGATATGGATTTTTATATCATTACAAAAGTACATTACCAAAGACCATATTAATTTAGTGTCTTTGGAAACATGGAACACAATCATCTAACAAGGTGAATGATATTCAATGTTTCCTAAAATGATATTACATATTAGTACATTGACTTCAAATTTTTCATCATATCTCACATACTGGAAACATAAGAAACGGTGAGATAATATACTCAATAAGGGTAATGAAATGATACATATTAGCATAACGTGGACATAAGTTTATGAGAATGTGATAATAACTTTTTAAAAGAATACCCTACATATATAATATCATAATCTCAAGTCATAGAAAAAATATTGGTAGTTCATATCTAATAAATCATATGATTATATAATAACATAAACTGAGAGAGTATAAAATTGTCAGATGAAATTGATTTGTTGCATAAAAATAATAATATAACATTGTGAACCTGAATAAATAGAAAATGGTTCACTCAATTTGTTAATGTTATGAAATTGGGCCCTCTTATAAACTTATGGACATAAAAGAAGGTCCACGTGTATCAAAATTGAAATGAAAGATAAATCCTTGAATAACATTATGAACATGTAATTATGCATAACATTGTGAACAAGTAATCATGTTCATGAATAATATTGGTATCATATAAATAAGTTCATACATAACATTTTGTACATGAAGTACAAGTCCAAACATAACATGGTGAGAATGTAATCTGGTTCACATAAAACATTTATACTTATGAGTTATCCATACTTACCTAATTCATTTGAGGAAGATATAGGTCACTGTAATCTGATAATGAAATCAAACATATATGTTCTATAAGATAAATATTTGTCATCATATCATGTTCTAGGAAATGATATGAATATCATAAAAATTTCATCATGTCATAAATTATGGAAAATATATAGGTTTAATGATCATTTTATCATAGAATAACCCATTAAATTAAGTGGGTTTTATATGCATTTTATCATGGTATTACCCGTGGAAGATGAATGGGTTTCATAAAAAACATTTCTTCTTAAAAAATCATTAAAATAATGAACATGAATGGTTTCATTAGATCACATTTCCAACATTAAATGATTAATATCAATTGATGACATTGTACATGCAAAATAAATATTAATGGTTATTTAAACCATATCTTTTAGAAAATATCCTTTCTTCTTAGAAAAAAAATATTTTTATAACATAAACCATTTTATGAATACAATTTTCATAGGAAAACACATTAAAATAATGAATTTAAAATATATTTAGAAAAACAATCTTTCAAAATTATCTATTAAACTTATAACGGAAGCTTCAATGAAAAAATGTCCATTAAAGAGGATATATCTGTACATTCGAAACATTCCTTTTTTGTAGTAAAAAGTTTTTAAAATCACAATGATCAAAAATTGACAAGAATATTACTTTTCAAAAAACTAAAAATGTAAAATTTTATAATTTTCATATAAAAATAATAAGATAATCACATAAAATTTTTCAAAACATTTTATTAAAACATAGTTCTGAAAGAAAATAGATTTCCAAGTGTAGATATAAGTAACATCATGTTTTATAAAAAACATTTTTTAGTTTTTTTATGTAATAAAGAGTGGATAAATGGTAATATTACCAGAACCTATCATGAATAAAAAATGGATAAGAAAATTCACAATAAATCTTGAGACGTAGATTGTAATATTTCAATATTTGTATCTTAGTAATTAATAGTTCTGATAAATGATGAGATTGTAACATAAATCTTTATGAAATTTGTATAATTGAATCATAAAGCACAAGAAGGATTAAAATATAATATATCTTAAAATATCATGAGGAATGATAAATTTAAAATTTTCATTTCTAAGGGTCTGTATATATACCTCATTAAATAATATATTTTCTTATCATGACATACTTCCCAATCATGAAAAATCAAGACAAAATTCCTTTACCAATATGTTAAATTATGAAATGTAAACCCTATAGAAGAGAGAACATAAAATGGATATATAAATAGCAATAAATTTTATTATAATAATAATAAAATACCCTCAATGTATTTATATTCACCACATTAATGAAAATGGTGGTGAATATAAATGTGTCTCACAAAAGATAAGAGCGAGATGGAAAACTCTTAATACTTAAGTAAAATTTGAATCATGAGATCCTTGAAAGAATAACATCAATTGAAACTTTTAATGTAATGATATAAATTAAATTAATTTTATAAAATTTCATTGAGAATTAAATACACCACATAATATAATAAAGTGGGCAATATGACTTAACTCTTGTAGAAATAAAGGCGATATTTGAAATCCCCTTACCTTATGTACAAAATTCATTTGTACACATTCAAACCTCTTATATAATAAATAAAATTGTATTTTATATATACGAAATAAACATATTCATATATATAATACCATATATTATTATATTATGACTCTATATTTCATATTTATTTATAATTCCATGTTAGGCTTACATTTTGGGTAATAAACACTATTTTTGTATGATATTGGAAATGTTATATTTATTGTTATATTAAATTAATAATTATTAATTAATATCTATAATTATAACAAAATATATAAATTTAATATATTATATGATTATATTAATTTAAAATAATATTTTAATGATAAACGTAGGAAATGGAATACAATATTCAAGTAGAACGTTGGTTGTACGTACACATGAACTATGTTTTCATTTTCATTTTATATTGAATGAAAATAAATTATATGATATATTAAAATTAAAAAAATTATGATATGTATATAACATATATTCAATACAATCATGTTTAATTCATACCATGTATAGCATGAAAAAATCACTTCGCTTCATGAGATTGTACTTCGTCGAACAAACGAATGATGTTATTGTATTCCTGCAAAATAGAAAGATTGAAGGTATATATTATATAATAATTAAAGAAGCATAAATAAATCCTAATAATAATATATATGATATATAAAAAGTATTTCTCCCATTATTATATTATTTTTTGTGTTAAAATGGAATAACGAATAACATCGGTTTGTGAGGTGGTAGTCCACTGTACATACGAACAATTATTGTGTATCCCATTTTATGGTAGTGTGTGAAGTTTCATGTTGTAACCATAACCTAAAAATATATTGTTAATATTTATGATACTTATATTATTATATAGTCATGGTATAATATGAATTTAATGGGGTGAACAAGGAAACAAAACAAAATTGAATGTTGATTAATGTTACATATTCTTCAGTTAACTCCTTTGGATTTGCACAAAAGGACATTCGTAGATGGATTTCAACCCAGTGTGAGGTTTCTTGGTTGTGATTATGGATTTTGGGAAGAAATTTTTATAGGTATTGTAAAATAAAAATTATATTATAATTTTGGTGAAATGGAAATTATTGGTGGCCTTTTATAAGTGTCGGAGAGGAAACACTTGACATTTTTTAAAATAAAATTACGTATACCTAAGGGTTTTACCTAAAAAACTTTAATAATGAAAAAAATATATCCATGAGGGTTATGGTTGATATATTACAACCTATATCACTTTCCCATGATGATTAATGTTTATTCCCTTGGTGAACTTGTTTTTCTCTAAATCTGGGTGATTAATTTTAACTATTTTCATTAATCACTTTTGTAAAAAAAATTGGTTGAACATGTTATAAATTAAAAAATATGATGATTAAAATATATAATCCATTTATCCAAATTTTAATCACAAATTTTTCAGAAACATAATTTAAAACTAATCTCATGGAATAGAAGAAACAATGGATTTTATAGTTAAAATGCACAAAAGATTGAAATTTTTTTATATAAAATTTCTCAGTTAAAATGATTAAAATTACATAAATTTTATTTATTGATTATTATATATTATATTTACACTTCCAACCTAATTTAAAATATAATTTAACTATATAAATGTTTTAAATTAAAAGGTTATTTATACTTAAAATATTGTATTTTTCAATATTCATAAAAAAATTGAAACTTTTTTGAATACCACCAAAAATACACTCTAATATAATTCAAAATTAATATTTAAAAAATTAAGTTTATTTTTTCATATAGTATTTATAAATGTGTAAATATTTATTTTAAAAATATATTTATCGTTAAAATGCGGCAAAACTTCCTTTAAAAAAATGTAGCTTTTATGCAGAAAATTGGATTTGTTCATATATTATGCCTATAAAATCAATTGTATGAATGAAAAAAACATTATATTGAATATAAAATATATAAATTTATCCAATATCATTCAATGAAACTTTTTTAATTCCATTATTAATGTAAAAGTTTCTTGATAATAAAATTTTTCTATAAAATGATTTCTTATATATTTAAAAGGGTTTTACTTTCATTTATCATAAATTGGACAAAAAATAATTTATTTCATATAAATTTGTATAATATATTCTCAAAACTTTGTTAATATTTTTCATAGCCACCATTACAATAGTTTTGTTCTGAATATAATAATAATGAAATAATGTGGCACATTTCATGTCAACATATTGTTGCGTTTAACATAAGCCATGCTCGGTGTTGCTTGTACTACAAGCTAAATGCAGTGTTGCATGTTTTAAAAGAATAAAATTGATTTTGATATAAATCAGTCTTCAGTCAGTGTAGTTTAAAATTAAATCCATCAATTAATTTTTATTTACTCAGAAATTATTTCATAAAAACTATGGGTTTTACATGCCCCATACCTAATATAATGTTTTCCCTTGAAATTTTCCTATTTTTCAATGTTTTAATATATGAAATTTAATTTCACAGTAACCCACATAGTAAAAATGAATACTAAAACATACATTAAAGAGTACATATTTGTCACCCAAGTAACTCATAAATGGGTTCCCATGTAGCTGAATTGAGGTGGAAAGTGGAGATATAGACATTGAATGATATCATAAATAATTATAGAGTATGATTAAGGACATTAATCATAAACAATTAAATGATCAATGGAATATTAATGGCCTATAAAAAATAATTATATGACCATTAAAAAAGAAATTGATTCATAAAAAATGAATGTACTGGGATAACATTTTTTTCAAGACCCGTCTCTTAATGTAGAATACTTTTCATGAGAATATATTCATACTTGATTCCATTTAATTTTATAAGGACAATATTATTATTTAGTTATTCATTGATCAATTTTAACATAATCTATTACTATAGAAAATAAATGTGATTTTTTTATTCTAGATGCACTAGTAGGTCATATGATCTATTCATATAATTATAAGTAATTATATCCATCTTTAGTCATCAATAGAAACAAAAATCAATTAAGGGTTATTAAATATATATAATTCATTATATGGTGGTGTAACACATTAATCTCTAAAACCACCACTGAATTTTAACATAAACCATACCATACATGGTTAACCTTATAAACCTTTCAAAATATATTTCAACCTTTATTATATAAATATGATCTTATCTTATAAAAAAATAATATTCATTCGAAACATGGGTTCATCCTTCTACTCATAGAATATGTGATTCTATTAATCATGAATTTATATGGATAATCACATGAAATTTCATTAAATTATGAATAAAACCCATTTTATGTATATCATTAATACAAAATCATACATGAAATTCCAAAATTTGGAAGTAAGGATTACAATTTTGGATTATTATAGTTCACATTATCCATTATGATAGCATAAGATTTCCATTTCCCAATTTTCTTCAGAGGTCTTTGTGTATTAGATCGACACTAGTCCGTGGATTTGGGAAATTCTTAGAATAATTCTGAATATCCATGATAAAGATACACTAATGTGTGGGTCAAATGTTAGTTGAAATTGTTGGGCGGAGAAAAGAAGGAAGTGATGGCAAGTGGGGGGTGAATTGCCTTTTAAAAATTAATTAACAAATTAAAAATCAAAGTGAAAGTGCAGCGGAAATAAAAGAGGCAAGACACAAAATTGATAACGGAGTTCGGACTAAAACCCAGCCTACGTCTCCGCTCCCAACTCAACCGTTGAGAGATTTACTACTGCTTTCTTTTCAATGGTTTTAGCAAGAATCCCACTAGACTTTACAGGTAGTCTAGAACCTATTACAGCTTGCTTTTAAATGGTTATGCAAGAACCCACTTGCTTTCAATGGTTGAGCAAGAACCCACTAGCCTTCTTACAGGTGAAGGCTAGCTCACCTATGTCTCAATCCTTTTAAAAGGTAAGGCTTGACCAACCTCTTCACACCTAGAAGGTGGTGTGAAAACCCAAGAGAGAAGATGAGAGAAAGAGTTGGGGGTTTGTAGGCACAAACCCAAATTGAAGCTCAAAATAAATAAAGCAATAAAAAACCGTATTTGGAGAATCCTTGGGCGCCAATGGATGATTGGAGTTGAAGACGTGCACTCCCAAGCTTCTTTGGTGATGCTCCTTGGATGTGGAATTGAGTTGGAGCGATTGGGGTTCCTTGGAGGAAGTCCGCCGGAGGTTCGCCAAATGATGAGAAATGTGTATGTTGGCTTCACAATTGTTCCGACTATGTTCCTTCGGATTCTGGGGGTTCCTAGTCCTTTATTTATGGAGGGGGAACCCTCAAATGGCCTTAGGGAGTATTCGGAGCCGTTGGAGAGGTCTTCGGAGCCGTTGGAGGCCAAGTGGACAGGCTGGTCAAAAGCCCAACGGCTAGTTTGACTGGCTCCACCGGCTGACCAGTGCAAGTCCACCGGTTGGCCGGTGTGTGCAAAATGGAAGAGGGCTCGGGCTCAGGCTCCACCGGCTAGCCGGTGAGGAGGCCACCGGTTGGCCGGTGCTGAGGCAGTAGCAAACACTGTTGGGACTGGGTTCCACCGGCTGGCCGGTGCTGAGGCCACTGGTTGGCCGGTGAGGAGGCAGTAGCAACCTCTTCTTTCTGGGTGCCACCGGCTGGCCGCTGGTGTGATACTGGTTGGCCGGTGGTCTGGACAGAGGGATTCCTTCTGTCCAGGCCTCCATCGGCTGGCCGGTGCTCTTCCATCGGTTGGCCGGTGGACTGAATTTCAGTCCACTTTGCCTTGTTGCTTTCTTGGCCCAATTCCTTGGCCACCTGAAATCATGCGTATCATCCAAAAACACTTAAAACAGGATTAGATAAATAAGTGAGTGATTGTGATCATGAAAATCAAACCACGAGGGGTACGAGAGGTATAACAAATCACAATCACCAAAACAAGTAATTTAGAAAATGAAATGAAAAGCATGCTTTAAAGGATTTCTCCCCCAATCAACCAAGAATTTCTCCCCCTTTGTGATTATCAAAATAGCACGGGGCATAAAACTTGATTGAGGGAAAAAGATTTTAAACCAATTGAAATTTCTGAAATTTGAATTGAAAGTTTTGAATCAAAAATTTGAAATGAAAGTTTTGAATGAAAAATTGAATAATAGTTTGAATTGAATGTTTTTGAATGAAAAAATTGAATAACAATTTGAATTGATAGTTTTTGAATGAAAAAATTGAATAACAGTTTGAATTGAAAGTTTTGAGTGAAAAATTGAATAACAATTTGAATTGAAAGTTTTGAGTGAAAAATTGAATAACAATTTAGAATTAAAAAATTTGATACCAAGTGTTGAAATTGAAAGTTTGAATCGAAAATTTTGAAATTGAAATCAAAAGGGTTTAAACGATCCTAACTCCCCCTAAATAAAAATAACAAATCACCGGGGAGAGGTTTTTGAAACCGAGACAAATTTTGGCCCAGATAGACTCGCTAAAAGGAATTTTTCAATCCATACTTGTCTAGTGGCGGGTCTTCTCCTAAAAAATTCATCATTAAAGAAAATACTTTTCGGGCGGCCATACCGGGCATTTTTGCAATCACATTCATAAATCATGTGCCCGGGTTTTTTACAATAATTGCAAAATTTAAATTGAGAGCTCCCCCTTACAAAAATAGTTGGAGCATGGGAAGAGGAAGCTTGCTTGGAATATCCAAGCCCTTGGGTGGTTCTAGATATGCGTTGGGAACCAAGTAATTTGGTCAAATATTGTTCCCCTTGGGTGAACTTGGCTAGGGATTCCCTTAGGTCTTTGATTGTTGATTCCATAGAATCAACATCGGGAAGGTTTTGGATTTTGAGGGACAACTCCTCCTTTTCTTTGAGAAGTTGTTCCTTTTCGGAAGAAAGTTTTTTGAAATTCTTTTTTAAAGAAACAAATTTGGAAGAAAGTTCGTGAAAACCTTCCTCCAATTGATCTCTCGCATGTTGGAGATCCTCATAAGATAAATGATTAAAAGAATGTGAGGAACTAGAGGATGAGGAGTCGGAAGATGTTACCTCATGAAATTCCATTAGGCATTTGTTACCATTGTCGCTTGAGGAGGAGGATGATGTGGAGCTATCACTCCATGTGGCCTTGAAAGCCTTTTTCTTCTCCTTTTTCTTGGCCTTTTTCTTGCGAGATGGGAAATCGGGCTTGTCATCGCCTTTAGTACCTTCATGGGTTACTTCTAAAAGATTCCAAATATCATGAGAAGATGAAAAAGTAGAAATACGATTAAATTCATTACGGTCTAGCCCACAATGAAGAGAATTCATGGCTTTTCCATCAAGCTCAAAATTTGCAATGTCTTCGGGGGTCCACTTGGACTCATCGGGAGAAGAGAGTGAATAACCATGCATGAAAATTTTAAAAATAGGATAACCAATGCTTTTAAGAAATGTGGTCATGCGGGTTTTCCAAAAAGAATAGTCAGTTCCATCAAAGAATGGAGCACGACCCAAAGAAAATCCTTCGGGGGTGAAAGAGGTTGAGGCCATCACAATGGATCTTGAATTTGAAACCGGTGAAGGTATTTCTCAAATTTTGCCTCTGATACCAATTGTTGGGCGGAGAAAAGAAGGAAGTGATGGAAATAGGGGGGGTGAATTGCCTTTTAAAAATTAATTAACAAATTAAAAATCAAAGTGAAAGTGCAGCGGAAATAAAAGAGGCAAGACACAAAATTGATAACGGAGTTCGGCCTAAGACCCGGCCTACGTCTCCGATCCCAACTCAACCGTTGAGAGATTTACTACCACTTTCTTTTCAATGGTTTTAGCAAGAAACCCACTAGACTTTACAGGTAGTCTAGGACCTATTACAGCTTGCTTTTAAATGGTTATGCAAGAACCCACTTGCTTTCAATGGTTGAGCAAGAACCCACTAGCCTTCTTACAGGTGAAGGCTAGCTCACCTATGTCTCAAGCCTATTAAAAGGTAAGGCTTGACCAACTTCTTCACACCTTGAAGGTGGTGTAAAAACCCAAGAGAGAAGATGAGAGAAAGAGTTGGGGGTTTGTAGGCACAAACCCAAATTGAATCTCAAAATAAATAAAGCAATAAAAAACCGTATTTGGAGAAGTCTTGGGCACCAATGGATGATTGGAGTTGAAGACGTTCACTCCCAAGCTTCTTTGGTGATGCTCCTTGGATGTGTAATTGAGTTGGAGCGATTGGGGTTCCTTGGAGGAAGTCCGCCGGAGGTTCGCCAAATGATGAGAAATGTGTCCGTTGGCTTCAAAATTGTTCCGACTATGTTCCTTCGGCTTCCGGGGGTTCCTAGTCCTTTATTTATAGAGGGGGAACCCACAAATGGCCTTAGGGAGTCTTCGGAGCCGTTGGAGAGGTCTTCGAAGCCGTTGGAGGCCAAGTGGATAGGCTGGTCAAAAGCCCAACGGCTAGTTTGACTGGCTCCACCGGCTGACCGGTGCAAGTCCACCGGTTGGCCGGTGTGTGAAAAATGGAAGAGGGCTCGGGCTTAGGCTCCACCGGCTGGCCGGTGAGGAGGCCACCGGTTGGCCGGTGCTGAGGCAGTAGCAAACACTGTTGGGGTTGGGTTCCACCGGCTGGCCGGTGCTGAGGCCACCGGTTGGCCGGTGTGGAGGCAGTAGAAACCTCTTCTTTCTGGGTGCCACCGGCTGGCCGCTGGTGTGACACCGGTTGGCCGGTGGTCTGGACAGAGGGATTCCTTCTGTCCAGGCCTCCATCGGCTGGCCGGTGCTCTTCCATCGGTTGGCCGGTGGACTGAATTTCAGTCCACTTTGCCTTGTTTCTTTCTTGGCCCAATTCCTTGGCCACCTGAAATCATGCCTATCATCCAAAAACACTTAAAACAAGATTAGATAAATAAGTGAGTGATTGTGATCATGAAAATCAAACCACGAGGGGTACGAGAGGTACAACAGAAATTATATTTTAATACATTTAATTAAATGTACAATTAAACTTATTTAGACATTAATAGATTTTAGGACCTTCCTTCCACATTTAATCCACCTCCACATAGCATTAAAACAATTCGCTACATGTTTCTTCCCACAAATTGTGAATTATGTAAAGACAATCTTCTTCTCTAAATGGTTAATATATTTTTTTTGAAATCCATCTTTATTTTCTTTTCAAAACATTTTTGTTTATTAAAATATCTAATATTCATTTTTGTACAAAGAAATGGGGAAGGAAATTTTTGAAAAAATATGTTATTGAACTTGTGCCTATCCATACAGAAAATTTTATCTCATTTCTATGTCTTGTTGATAATATTCCACAATTGAATCACATCACCATCCAGGCAATAGGAAGAAAAAAATTATTTTTAATTTTCTAAAAAATAGAGTATAAAATATCTCTTTTCATTGGCATAGATCCATTACTCAGTAACTAGTAGATTGATTGTTCAACTAAAATAAGTTTCACATTTCCAAATAAAGGATTCTAGAAAGTATTGTTCCTTCCATTGATAATTTGGAATCTCAACAGGTTTTATGGAATCAAAAGGTTGTGTGCTTATAGAAACAAGATTTTTCATCCCATATTCTATAACATTCAGTTTCTGAAGAGTATTGTCACTTCATTTGTCTATTTCATTCATCATTAACGTAGTTCTTTTAGGTTCAATCAATTGACTAAAATGAATAGAGTAGTGTCTGAAACACTAATTAGATTGGGTATCCAAATAACCATGCATAATCACTTATAGGATATCTAAATTGTGACACATACTACATTAATCGACCACTCATTTGGTTTATCCAATGTTATTTATAGTATTATTTTATTTAAAACCATCATGAAGGTTCATAAATTTATTTTGAATTTCTTAAATATCTTCCCCATTAGTTTAGAACTAGTTTTTCAATAAGGCCCATTTTCATGAACTAGTTCTTAGTCAATTCTACATCAATGCGATGTTTTCAGGAGTTTTACCTCTTGGTACACTTGTTACATATCATAATAAACATGTTGTATCTAGAAAAGGATTAAATTTCATGGAAATAACTAACTCATTTATTTACCAAAATTCTAGTACATCTTCAAAAACATTGACACATCCTTAGTCTAATCCATAGAGACATCCCTATACATATCCTTAGATATGTCCATATGGATCTCAATAAAAATTTTCCCATCCTATTTTCAAAAAGATGAATAGCCATTCATTTCGAACCAACTATAGCTACCCCAGAGTAACATTCAAGGATATTACATAATTTTATTTTATTATTAATCACATTAAAAAAGTAAATTCCCAAGGATTGTAACAGTTTTGTGTATTTGGAAGCTTCTACCACAATCTCCTATCTTGGTGAATGATACTAAATGTTTCAAAAAATATCATCCCATTTATTACTTCAACATGATACATTTCATCATAAATTGTGGCAATTGAACATAATAAAGGATGATATACTATTTTTAGTAATGGTAAAAAATGAAATATGTATACATAACATCAATATATGTGAATGCGAATAACATTTGGAAACCATTGTCTAAAAATAAATGATCATAATCATGATTTAGAAAATAAATACTGGTATCTCACAAGAAATAAATCATATTATAATCAATGAATATGATCCATGAGAGCATGATATTTTCATAATACATAAATATGCTTCATGTATATCATCTTATTACATTTGGAACACATATAAATAGAAATTGGTTAACTCATTAATTTGATTATATGGAATTGGGCCATTGTAGAAACTTATGGGCATGAAACCATGTCCACACATAAAAATATTGATATCATAGATAGTTCCACACATATCATGGTGAATATGTAATTTTATTCATGCTAAATATTATGAATATGTAATCATGGTCATGTATAACATTGTGAACATGTACTCAGGTTCACACATAAAATTATGGACAAGAAAGATACATCCATTCATAACATTGTGAACATGTTGTTAGTTTCATCCATGACATATATACTCAATAACTTTCCATAATTTCCCAATTTATATGAGGCAGATATAGGAACCACCCATCACATAGTGAAATCATTCATGTATGTGATACAAGATCATAACAATTCATCAAATCATAACCCATAAAATAACATGTGAATAATAAAATTTTCTCCATATTATAACAAAAAGATCATATAGATTTTTAATAATCAGTTCATCATATAAAAACTAATAAAAATAAGTGGTATTCATAAGCAATTTATCATGGTATAACCAAAATAAGGGAAAGAAGTATCATAAAAAACATTCCATATTAATCATAATCCATTATATTAATGAATAATAATGGTGTCCACAAATCGTATTCCCAATAAGGAATGAGGAACACCGATATATTTATTTTTATATGGAAAATATATTTGAATGAACATTTAATACATTTCTTGAGGAAAATATCATTTCTTTTGTGACAAAAAAGATTCATAAAACATATAACACTTTTTGAAATACATTTTCATTAAAACCAACATTAGAAATAGTGAATTAATAGAATATTTTGGATGAAAAATATTTAAAAATAATCATGTAAACATCCAAATGAATCATCAAGGAAATTACAGTCATGAAAGTTGATAAATTTGAACATGTCGAACATTTCTTTTTCACCAAATGAAGTTTAGAAAAACAGAATGATCTGATGATGATATGCAGATTAATTTTAAAAATATTTTCTACAAAATATAAAAACATGGGAAAACGTTTCTTTTAAAAATCAGCTTATAATTCTAGAAAAATATTAAATACATTTTTAGAAAACATGGTTTTTAATGAAAATAGATTTATGACCAAAGAGATAAATTAAGTCAAATTTTCATAAAAAAATCATATTGATTTTATGTTCCAATGAATATAATAATGGTACCATTATGTGAAGATAACATTAGTGAAAAAAGGATAAGTAATTTATTTAGAATTATTAAGAGTTAGATCATGATATTACAATATTTTGGACATAATAATAATAAATCCAAATAAATGATGAGATTGTAACATAAATCATTATAAATTTCGTAGTATTGAATCATAATACCCATGAAGTAATGAAATAAAATGCAATATAAAATATATGTAGGATAAATAAATTCATGATATTGCATGTTATATATGAATTATATATAACTCATTTAATAATATATGGTAATATAATAATATATGTCTCAAAGAAGGAAAATGAGATAAAAATCCTTTACCAATTTTGTAAATTATTAACTATAATCTTCCTGAAAGAGATAATATCAAATAGATATGTACATACCAAAAAGTTATTATTATCATAAAATACATTAATGGTAATTATATTCACCACATATAAGTAATAGTTGGATTATATAGAATGTGTCTAATAAAAGTAAAACGAGGGATGGAAATACCTTAATACTTGAGTAAATTTCAAATCCTAGTATCCGTTAAATATTATAATAAATTAAAATATTTAATATTATTATATAAATAAAATTAATGATATAACATGTCATAGGAAATTATATAAATGGCCTAAAAGAAATGAGTGGTGAATATGGAATTAGCCTTGTATAAATAAAAGTGAGACTAGAAATCATCTTACATGAATTCGTGAAATTCTTCTAAAACATTCAAGAGTCATTTATACTAAATATAAGGTTATCATAAATCTAATAAAAAACTATATTTATATATATATATAATACCATATATTATTATATTATGACTTTATATAACCCGTTTAATAAAAATTCAATGTTTTAGTTCCATTTTGGGTCATAACTACATTGTTTTTCATATAAGTGATGATTTGTTATATTTTTCATTCTATTAAAATAATTGAGATATAAAAATCCCATGAAAGATATCCATAATATAAATTTCATATATATATTCAGTATATATGTATCTATAATAATATCTAAAATATATAAATAGGAAGTGAAATACATCATTCATGGAGATGGAAGGTCAAACATATGCATGTGAACAGTTTTCATTTTCTGGTCAGATTGAAACAAATAAAAGTTTATGTTATATTATAATAACAGAAAATTTATTATGTGATATTTATCATATATGTTTATTAGACTCATCATTAGTAAATTCCTTGTATAGTGTGAATGAATCACATAACATCGTGAGGTGTTATTTTGTCATACAGACGAATGAAATTATAATATTCCCATAATATTTAAAGCATGAAGGTACATGTATATTAAAATTTCATATGAATAAAGTCATAATTAATATAATATATAAAATGTATAACATTTTGGAATTGGTTCCCTAGAAAACAATGTCATTGTACTTTATAATAAACCTGTATTCATTGGATTAATATTAATAAACTTTTTATCGCATCATGGTTGTTCTTCTATGTGACATAAAATGTGATAATTTCCAAATAATATATTTTTCACTAAAAAGTAATAGAGGATCCTTGCTATGGTGAAAACCTAGATGTTCCATGACACTATTCATGAATATATGTTATTTGGTTAGATGATATCATTTGATGGGATACAAATCATACAAGCTATCAGGGGTGGGAACTCATGAAACTTTGAGGAACCTTATCATGTTGTGCACCCTTATTAAAATACCAGAGGATATTATGAGAACCATACATGCCAGTAGGAAATCATCATTCATAATTGTCATTGGATGTTCCAATCTAAAGACGTGTGGGTTCATCTTTAGACATTAAGATTATTATCAATGTGTATTACGAATCGTGCAGTTAGATTTACTGATGAAAACTCTGACAAAAGATGATTGCATCAATAGAGGATATGTTGGTTTCATCAAATGTAATACTGCATTAATGAATAATGAGATACATGATTTTTCACTTCAATATATGTAGATATCTCAAGCCCATTGTTGGAAATGATATAACCTAACTAAATCCATGGTCATGCTGTTCTCTAGGAAATTTCATTTCTGGGAAGTCAAAGAATGAAAAATTGATGACATGGGTTGATGGAACATTCATCCAACCCACTTGATTAGAGATATTTTTACAAATTTATTAAATTACGTGGAAAGTGTTCCTATGAGGTGGCATGTCATTGTGACATCAAATTATTTCTCATGGGTGTTGTGACCCATTTCTAGACAATAATCTTGTACATTAGGCAATCCCACCTAATTCCAATGAGAAAGATTCCAATGGGGTCACAAAATAAGTGTCTCCATTATCTCAGTTAAAAAATTTATTATTTATCAAGTTGAATAAATATTATTCTCCGTTGTGGTTTAATAATTATTCAATTATGACTATTCACATTTTTTTCATCGTAAGTTATTTTAAATAATATATCACCCATGGAATATTTATTTATAGGTGAATAATGAAGTTATATTTATTTAATAATAAAATAGTCATTATTCAAGGCCTAGTAAATATTTAGGAGGATTGGTGGAGCATATTATGGATCCAGTGAAAAATAATATTAAATATTTTTTAGTTAAATAATAATTAAATATAAATTGCCAGTTAATCACATGTCATGGAAATAATAGAATTGTTATTATTATTTGACATGTGGTTTCATAGGGAATAATAAAATAAGTAATGGAACTTGTAAAAATTATTTATTATTACCCAGTGAATTAAATTCCTTGTTCTGTTATTATTCAATAATTAGCCAAGGGTTTATTCCTTCGGATAACCAATGGTTGTTTTCACTACATCCATGGAGAAAATATCTTGATCCTAACTAAATCTTACCTCTCTAATAACACTCTTATAAATGAGAGAAATCCTTATCCACTGGATCTAGTAGAATTCTTTAGATGTGATCCTCATGAAAATCAGAAGTTGACATCACAAGCGAAAGGATCATTCACGCTAGCACCCAGAGACTTCTTCGGTGACACCAGAAGACATATGGAGCATGTGTGGATCACTGATAGATGAATATTATCCTTGGATTCTACATCACAATGAATATGAACCTCAGACATGTTTTCAAACGCATCAATGATGAACAAATCACCTTGGAGGTAATTCTTTTATTTAATTAAATTATTTATAAATAAATTTAGATAATATCTTCTTGGTTCTAGATTCTATCCTTTGTCTTTTATCATTTCTCATATTCTGTGGATACTAGGATTTATCATCTTAATGATCCTGGAATAATCATCGATAATGGAAATTATCAAATTTGGGTACACGCCCATCCTACTCTTCTGTTGTTCCCAGAACATACAGGTTTTATTAGTGTTGGTCATATTTTCATTTATAATTATTTAAATAATTCGTTAATAATTTAATCTTTAATAATTTAGTATGAAAATTCACATTTAATCAATATTGTAATATAAATTTTGAGATATATTTTTCCTCATTCATTTCATGCAGATCTAACAGAAATAAATAATTTTTGATTTAAATTACATCTAGGATCTAATCAAGAGGTGATAAAGATTTTGTATAGCTAACATGACACTAAAAGTCATGTATTTATAATTACATGCCATGTAATCAAGATTACAAATCATGTTGTTGTGTTAAACTCTAATTGAGTAATTTTGAAATTACTCAAGCTATGTGCATTAATGGAACACAGTGTAGTTAATTCTTACACCACAATTGACCAGGATAAACCCGCACATGATTTGTAGGACTACACACTATGTATCCCATTGGACATGGTGTGTAGTCCCTTTAAGTTAGGGTCAATTAGTGTATCCCATACATATATTTCCCAGCTAATAACTATGTAATGTGGATTATACAGTGTGTGTCCCACTAGACATGCCATGTACTATGAGGATTTCTGAATTACACCTCACACGTTGTTTCCCCTGGCATGTACATCATATTGATGGTGAGGAGGGTACACATTGTGTTGTCAGATCTACATACAATGTACTATTTCCAGATTACATTGATTTAAATAACAAAATATTATATTATGTAACCCTTTATATATGTATCTTCATGTTAATGTAAATCTAGGACACAACATGTTATTGGTGTATGACATATATATGTGTGGGTGTGCATTTTATTAACATCTACGTAATGTTAAAAGATCTTCACATCAGGTATAAGATGTATTGTAATTATAATTCTACAATCCTGCTACATGTCATAATGAATAAAGTGTATACAATTATAATACATGATGGGTAGTTTTGGATGGGTATTTACCAGGTTTCCTCTAAGGAAAAAAGTTATGTTCAAGGTTATGGATGAGAATCTCATGGAAATTCAGAAATCGATTAAGTTAAAAAGGATTGATTAACTAAGGATAATGATTAATCAATTAAAGAATAATTAATCATAATAAGAATGATTAAATAATTGAATTCTAGATTTATTAAATGCATAATTTGTTTCTTGAATGTGGATGATTGTGATCCAGACCATACCTTTGTATCTGATTGCTTTCCATTTAATTTATTTATTAAATTAAAATGTATGGAATGAATTCCTTCTCCTCATAAATAAGTATGCCTGGTGTTCCCCTGGTTTATTTTATTTAGTCCTCCATTTACCCCTCACCTACCAGTGAGTTAAAATCATATCTAATGGATAGAGCTCCCAAACTAGCAGAGGTGGTTCAAGTTAGAAGCTGAGGCATTACCAATCCAAGGAGATACAAAGGTGTACTAATGGAATTTTGTAAAAAACCATTCAGTGGTTCAAGGTGTTTCTCCCTTAAATAAGGGTTATTATATATATTTCTAGATAAAATATCCAATAGTAAATATCCTGATCATAACCGTTACTTACTTAAATTAGTAGTATGGTTATTCATTATGGATTTCTAATGCAGTCCCGTAATTAATGATGTAACAAACATACAACAAAGAACTAAAATAAAATGGATTATGTGTAAATATTATTTATACATGGTTAATCACTTAGTTATATCCCACTTAATATTAAAAAATATGTGAAAAAATAATAATTGGAAATTTACACAAAATGGATAAAATTCCACAATTAAATATTATGTTGTTATGGCCTTCAATTAATTTAGTAAGAATCGAACCATGGTTCAATGTGATTGACCAACCCTTTTTGTGGATAATTCAATTATCATGGAATTCTAATTTGAGATTTTTTGTTAAATTAACTATCTATACAACAATGTTTGACTACCTTAGTAGTACATGGTAAAACTGAGAGGTAATGGTAGAGAAAATCCAACATTAAGGATTTTAGGATTGGGGATTCCAGTCAACATATCAAGGAATTGTGAGTAAATAATGTTGGAATTCGGAATTCCTACCTAAAACCATTCAATTTTCTTGAACTACCTTAGTTGTGTTAATTTAAAGGGAAATTTAGATCATTTCAAATAGAATGTCCAAATAACAGGATATTCTAAACCTAATGGTGAGGGATAGTAGGGTTTGAAAAAAATTCTAGAGAATAATAAAATATAAATTCTTTATTTTTATATATTTATCAATATAATTTACTATAACTTGGTTTATCTTATCTATATAAACAGCATAAAAATTACATCAAACTAATCATTTTGATCTATACTCGAGAAGGAAAACCTTCTCACTGGAACAAATTTCCTGGAGTGTCAAAGGTACCCTGGGGTTGTCCTTCTCCATTAGAGGAAACATTATGTGATGGAAGATCATTTACAAGTTGTTCCTAGAAATGAGGTGAGTGATAAGGATCTCTCTGTGTACTTGAAATATATTAATGACACTACAGATGTTTAGTGACTCATGCTAACATTCATAACCAATTAAATCTTGAAAAACATTGTGAAATGGATGCTTATAGAATGATGTCTCACCTTTAGGATCTTTATCAATATAAGGATACACATAAGAGGTATCATAACTCCAATTCATTGTTCACTACTACGCTTTGAGAGACTATGCTAGACGGACCACATGTGGTCAATCTTATTGGCTACATTGAGCATCTGGACGTCTTGCAGATTAAATTCCCAGATGAGTTGCATATAGATATCATATAATCATTGTTGTATAATACCTTCTCTAGATTTATTTATAATTATAATATGATAAATAATGATAAGGGTCTATTAGATCTATTTACCCTAATTCTCCAAGCTTATTAGGACATGGGGCGTGAAAAACCCATAGTCATTATTGTTAATAGGAAGAGGAAGGACAAGGAAAATTGGACTATGATTTATAAACAATCTAAAGGATCTGACAACCATCTGAAAAAAAAGGTGAATATTCAAAGGAAAGGAAAGAAGTGGAGGCAATATGCTTAGCATGTCTCATGTTAGGCCACTAGAAGAGGAACTGAACCCAGAGGCAAGGGGAACCCAAAGGTACATTCGTTATCAAGTGAAGTATGTCTATTTATACACATTGGGTATAAGATAAAGCTTGAGGGTTTCCAATATGTATTCTAATATAGGAACCAATTATATGCTAGATAATTTCAATAGGAGAGGTGGATCTACGAACTACCAATAGTGCGAGGTTGGATGCTCTTCCCGTTGGTGACTACCACCTCACATTGCTAACAAGAATGATTATGATTTTATGTGACTGTTATTATGTACCTAGTATTACCAAGACCAAAATTTCAATATCAAGTTTAGATACATATGGATATATGTTCATGTTCAGAAAAAAAAAATCTTTTATATGGAAAAAATGTTATGGTATGGAACATTTAAATAAATTGATGTATGTGTTAAATTATGAGAACCAAGTTTTGGAAATAGATAACAAACCATGTTCACCTAACTCATACAACATCCATTTGTGGCATCACCGTCTTGGTTATGTAAATGAGTAGAATTTTATAATTCTCTATAATCATGGTTATTTAAACGCTTCTAAGCTAAAACAAGTTGATTGATGGAATTATTTTTTACAAGGGAAAATGACCAAACCACCATTTTCTTGATAGGGTAAACGAGCCATTGATCCTCTCGGATTGGTACACACTGACATATATGGTCCATTTTCAGTATAATATAGAGGTGCATATTCTTACTTAATAAATTTTACTGATGAATTGAGTAAATATGGATATATTTTCTTAATGAGGTACAAGTCAGAGTGTCTTGAGAAATTTAGGGAATTCAAGATTGAGGTAGAGAATCATATTGGCAAGAAGATAAATAATAATAGATCATATCTAGGTGGAGAATATCTTAACCAAGATTTCATCGACCATTTATGGGAGTCTGGGATTCTATCTCAACTCACTCCACTTTATACAATATAGTGTAATGGTGTTAGTGAAAGGTGAATCAATACCTTATTGAACATGGTAAGGTCGGTTATGAGTCATCCAGATCATCCATTATCTTTTTGGGGATATTCATTGAAACTATGGCATATATATTAAACCAAATAAAAACTTAGGTGGAAAATTGGATTCACTTCTAGATATGGAGTGGAAGGAAACCCACTTTTTCGTAAAGATGTGTGTAGGGATTTGAGGTGTTTGGTAAGGATTTCTCTGGAAAAAAAACTATAACCATGAAAGAAAATGTGTACCATTATTGGGTATCCCAATGAAAAAATGTTCTATATCCAATACAACCCCTCAAATAATAAATTGAATGTTTCCAAACATTCCATATATCTTGAGAGGGAGAAGATCCCCAAAAATGATAGTGGGACAAAGATTGACATCGATGAAGTTGATGCCCAAGATAAACAAAAGTTGGTATAGTAACAAATTCCATAGGTCCTCATAGAAATATAAGTTCTAGAAACAATATTACTATGATAGAGAAAAATATATTTAAGGGAACCAGAGAGATATAGTTTCCTTTTTACTGAGGATGGAAACTCATTATTGTCATAAAATGGTGAACCGATATCCTATAAGGAAGCAGTAGAGATCTCAGAAGCTGTAAGATGGATAGAAGCTATGAATTTTGAAATGGATTCCATGAATCGCAACCATGTATGGGTTATAGTTGATGAATCTATTGATGCAATTCTTGTTCGGGGTAAATGTGAATTAAAGAAGAAACTGGACATGGAAGGTCATGTTAGTACCTAAAATGAAATGATAGTGGATAAAGGTTCAAAACAATATCATGGAATTTACTATGATGAAAACTTTTCAAAAGTTTCAATGTTTAAATACATTAAAATCATTCCTATCAAAATAGATTTCCATGAATATGAGATGTGAAATTTGTATTTCATGGCTGCATTATATAATGAGAATGTTTTGTATGATGTGTATATGACACAACCAGAAGGTTTTGTGACACCAGGTGATTGTAAAAGGGTATGTAAGTTACATAGATCGATTTATGGATTATATCAAGCATCCAGGTCATAGAACATTTGATTTGATGAATCCATAAGAGAATTTGGTTTCATTGATAATGGATGTGATACATGTGTTTACAATAATTTTAACGAGAATGTGGTCATTATCCAAGAAGTGTATGTTGATGATATATTACATATTGTAAATGGAATACCAGTTTTGACAGTCTGTCATGGACTGATTGAAAAGGTGCTTCTCTAGGATGGAAATAACAGAAGTAGCCTATAATATAGGTATCAATATCATTCATGATAAATCCAATAGGCTACTTAGACTATGTGAAAGTACATACATTGACCAGATACTAAATAGATTTAGTATGGAAGAATCCAAGAGGGTATTTGTTCCATTTTCACATGGTATATAACTTTCCAAGATAATGTATCCCCTGACACAACATGATAATGAGAGTATGAATAATATTCCATACTCATTGGAAATAGGATCTATCATGCATGCCATGTTATATACCATACATGATGTTTCCTATACATAGATCATGGTAGGCAGATATCCATAAAATCCAAGAGAACAACATTGGAATTTTATCAACACTTTCTTTAAATATCCAGAAGAACATATCATATGTTCCTAGTGTTTGGGGGATACGAGGAACCTATCATTAGAGTATTTTTTATTCTTGTTTGCAAAAAATATCAAAATGATCTAACATTTCAATTAGGATATGTTTTTTGTCTCAATGTAGGAGTTGTGATCTAGTTGAGTTCAAAGTAGCCAGTTTTCATTGATTCTACAAAAGTGTTCGAATATATAATGGCTTCTGATGCAGCCCAGGCATAAAACTAGATTCAAAACATTGTCCAAGATCATGATGTGGTACCATGAAATAAGGAACCCAATAAATTGTACTGTAATAATACTATGACGATGACTATTTCATTGGATCCAAGGTTATATCAATAGACAAAGAACATACTCCGAAAGTATCACCTATTGGGGGATATCTATCAAAAGGGTGAAGTTGAAGTGAGAAGAATATCTATATAAGAGAACATGGTAACACCTTGACTAAATAAATATCTTATTAGATGCATGAATATCATGTGGAAACTAGTGTACAAAAGTTTGTTTGCAGTTGGACCTAGTGAAAGTGGGATTATGTTGGAGATAGATCCCTAGAAAATAACATCTCCTGCATTTATGATAATCCTATATTCATTGGAAAAATATTAATAAAATATTTATCGCATCATGATTTTTATTCTGCTTTTCATAATATGTGATAATGTCCAAGGAATAGTTTTCTCACTAGAAGTTCATAGTGGATACCTGCTACAATGAAAACTCATAAGTTCCATGACAATATTCTTGAATATATGTTCTATGTATATATGATATCATTTTAAGGGACACAAATGATACAAAATATCATGGTTTGGGACTCATGAAACATTGAGGCACCTTCATATGTAGTGAGCCTTTTGTAGTATATCGGAGGATATTATAGGAACAAGCCCCGCCAGTTGTAAATCGACATCATAAGCGTTGTTGGATGTTCCTATCTATGGACATGTATATTAGTCCTTATACTATATGATTATAACTAATGTGTATTATGACTCACGCAGTTATATGTACGGATGAAAACAATGACAAGAGATGTTCACGACAAGGTAAGATATGTTGGGTGCATCACAAGTAATACTATATTAATAAATAATGCAGGAAATGATTTTACACTTCTATAGTGGAATATATGTTAGGCCTTTTAATGGAAAAATATAACCTAATTAAATCTCATTTTATGGGATTCTCTATCCAAGTTCTATTTTGAGAAGTTAATGAATGTGAAATTGATCACATGGGTTGATGGAACTTTCATGCAACCTTCTTGAGTTGAGTTATTCCAAAAAAGGGATTATATTACATAGTAACAATTCATATTGGATGACATGTTGTTGCGACATCAAATTCTTCTCCTGGGTGCCTTGACCCGTTGCTAGACAGTAATCATGGACATTAGGCAATCCCACCAAATGCCAATGATAATGAGGCCTAGAGGGTTACAAACTATGTTTATCCAATACCTCAGGTAAATAATTTATTATTTGAAAATTTGAATAAATATTCCTCATGGTTGTGGTTTAATAATTACTCAAGTATGTATGATCGCATTTATTTCATCACTAGTTAATTGAGAGAATATATTGCGGACAAAGTATTTATTTATCTGTTAATAATGTTGTTATATTTTTTAAAGAAATAAATTATCATTATTCAAGGCTCGGTAAATATTTAGGAGGATTTTCGGACCATGATATGGGTCTAGTGAGAAAATAAAATTAAATATTATTTGGTAAAATAATTTTTTAAAATAACATCCATGTGTAGAACATTTCATGGGAATAATAGGATTGAAATTATTATTTAACATGGGGTTTTACATGGAATAATAAAATAAGTAACGACAATTGTGATTATTACTTTTTATTACCTAGTGTATTAAAGTCCCCATTATATTATTGTTCTATAATTATTTAATGGGTCATTACACCATCTTATTGATGATTTTCTGCACAACATCCATGAAGAAAATATCCTTATCCTAGAAAACTCTTCCCTATCCAAGAATTATCCAAACAACAAGAGACATCAACGTCTAGCAGATCTAGAATAAAACTTCGGAAGTGATTTAGAAATGATAAAAGGCAATCATCAGAAGTGAAAGTATATTCCATGTTAACACCTTGAGACTCCTTCGGTGATGATTGGAGATACGTGGATCACATGTGGATCACTACTAGATGAATCATATCATTGTACTCTACATCATAACAAAGCTTCACCTCAGATATTTAGTAAAATGCTTCAACAAATAATGAATCACCATGGAGGTAATTTATTATTTTATTAAATTAATTATAAACTAAATATTTTGATCCCCTCATCTCGGTTTGAGTTATATCCTTATTCTTTTATCATTGATTCAATTCATTGCATAATGGCAATGATCTTCATATTGATCTCAGATTAATCATTGATCATAAAAATTATAAATGTTGGGTAGACATCCATCATGTTATTACATTATGCTCAGAACGTACATAAATAGTATTTACATCATTATTATCTACCATTATAGGTGGTAATGGATGTATAAATTACATCGGTTCATGAGGCTATAATCTTATATACACATGAAGGGTTTTTGATATTAAATTTCATGGAATTTGTGAGTTTGAAGGTCATACACATAACAAAACAACATATTAGTATATTTAGGAGATTTAGAATATTATATATCCCTTGTATAATAATAATAATTGATTATTTTGTGAAGGAAACAATACAAAATTTCACATTGATGAACGTTCCCACTTATTCAAAAACTCATTATGGTTTTCACCAAAAGATATCATGAGTTGGATTTATACCCAAATTAAGGATTATTGGTTTATAGAATGGGATTTGGATTATATTTGGATAGGTATTTTCCAATAATAATTATTTTATAGATGAGATAATGGAAAGAGGTGCTAGCCTTTTATAAGTTGGTTAGAGAACACACTTGAAATTTTTGAAAAGAATGATAGGTTCAAAAAACATTACCTAATTCAATTCTTCAATAAAGAACCAAATTAAATCCATGAAGGGTTATGGATGAATTAATGACAACCAATGGGATTCCAATAAAGTTATGGTTCACTTTTCTCCTTATGATTATGACCTAGATCCTTTGTAAACTCATGTTTCTCTTAATTGACATTACTAATTTTAGATGTTTTTAATAATTAATTTTGTAAAAAATTATGTTGAATTTATTAGATGTTATAAATTATTATAAATAAAAATATGTAATACTTTTTTACAATTTATATTCATAAAAGTTCCAATAATTAATTTAATATTAATCTCATAGATGGGATGAAAGAATAGGTTTTTAAGATGAAAATTTTGAAAAGGTTGATATGTTTTTATAGCACATTTTAATGTTTAATTGATTAAAATAACATAAATAAGATAGATTTATGTAGAATTAAAATAATTATACTTTTAAATGTAATTTTTCTATTTAAATTATTTAAATTAAAAGTCATTTTTCTATTAAAATTCATTAATTTTAACAATTCATTATAAAAATTAGTCCTCCCAAAAAACTACAAAAATTACACATAAATTAATTATCACATTATAATTTAAAAAATATAATTTATTTTCCATATATAATTTATTATAGTGTACAAATTAATACTAAAAATATGTGCACCATTAAAAGGTGGTAAAACTACCTTTATAAAAATACATTTTTTTGCGTAAAATTTAATTTTCCCTTATCGTAGGCCTATAAAATCGATTCAATTAATTTTTTAAAAAAATCATTGAACATATAATATATAAATTTTTTAAAAAACATTAAATAATAGTGTTTTAATTAATTTATTATTGAAAATCATGCTTGATGAAAATAGTTTTCCAGAAAATAATTTATTATATTTCCAAAAGTGATTTATTTTTATTTCTAGATAATTGGTCACTGAAGAATTAATATAATATAAATGTGTAAAAAATATTTTCATAATTTGTTTAATACTTTTCATACCCATTATTCCAAAATATAATTAATGATTATATGAATATTTTTATAATGTTACACATTTCATTCAAACTCTATGTGGAATATAGAATAATCTAAACTCAGTGTTGTGTGTACTACAAGCTAATATTAGTGTTGTGTGTATAATTTGACAAAAATGTTGTTGTATATAAACAATGGTTAACATGGTTTATCCTGAAATTTATACCATCAATGAAATTAAATTTTTTCAAAAATAATAATTCAAAAAAACTCATAGTGCTACATGGTGCCTTGTTTACATAGATAAATTTCTTGTATGAGAAATCAGAAACATAAAGTGGCTATATGAGTTATTAAATATATAAATCATATTCCTAGATTTTTTATGTGGCATATTGGCTACATGATTGATCAACTATTTGAATCAGCTGCATAGCAGGATAATCTGTGATAATCGACTACATAAGTTATCCAATATTTGAGTGATAAGATATGGGAATTGTCTACGTGGATAGATCATGTATGTGGAACAGCTATGTGAAAATTTAAATGTGGGGATTTTTTTATACATGGTGATTTTGGATATATAAAATCAATTATTTAGTGTTTTCTACTAGTCTCAAGAAAATGACCATATAGGTCATTCAGTAGCACAAATCTAGGGCCTTCATAGGCTAGTTGGTCATGGATAATAATATCATTTATTTTTTTGTTATGGAAATGTCTATAAATGAATCTATCTATGTCTATTTAAATTACATCCATAATAATTGGAATTAAATATTTTACAATCTGAGGTATGTGATCATCCCATCCATCAACATAAAAATGAAGTGCTTCACCTTATTTTCATCCTTTCGTCCCTTCTATAAATATTAGAGGATTTGAAGCCTTCCTTTGGTGTCTTGGAATATTGATTTCATTGTAACATGTTTCCTGTTGTGGGGAATCCATCAAATGTGTTTCCCCTATTGTTTTGTGCCCTAAATCTTTTGAGGATTATTCTACAATGATGGGGATTTTTCTTCGGTTACTTTTCATTTAAATACAATAAAAATGTTAAGATGGTTTATACACTTAGGTAGAAATGGAATTAACATAATGAGGATTGAACCAAATTAAAAATAAATTAGACTATGATCATCTATCATTACTTCCTAACATGTTAACGGTTTGATTCATTATTTTCTAGAGAGTGTTTTATTATTAATATTATTATATATACTATTTTGGTTCATATCTTATCATTTTTTTCAAAATGTAATGTGCTAATGAATATAAATCAATCATTCATTGACGATTAATTTTTGGAATATAAAGTGGAATGTTTGCTGAATTTGTTGTTGGTTTTAAATTGAAATTATCAAATTGATGTGAGTATTCATGTTTAACTGAATATGTAATTAAATGAGATGATTAAATTAGATAAATAATTTGTATACTTTTAAATTATATTTATGGAATAAATTAATGGAATGTTAATAAATTTTAATTCCACTAGTTTCTTTAGATTTGAATGTATATTGTGAAGAATTTTTAAAATAATTGTTTAATTAATTTTTTATATTGTTATAGAATGATGTCTTAGGATTCCCATAGTTGTAACATGTGAATTATGATGTTGTTAATTCCAAAAGGAATAAATAGTGGTTTTTTTATAATGATAATTTCTAGGGACTATTTTTCTTGTCTCCATGAGAAGTTTGGGAGCCATATGTTAAAACATGGAAATATATTTTTCATATGAAGGTGAAATTAATTTTTTTGGATATTATATTCCCTTGTAAATATGTTTCTTTCTTCATAATTTTTTGATGTACTTAGGTTGTGAGATACAGTATGTGATGTTATATGATCCTAGGATCACATATGTGATGGATTATTCTAGGATGGAATATGTCATATTAGCATTATGATGTCTGATCCTATGATGGATGATGTGATACAGGATAGGGAGGTCTATATGATTTGGATGTAGTTGAATAATGTGATGGTGAGATACATTGAGATATACATGTGGGTGTTGGGGATGATACGAAAGATGATAGAATGGGTTGAATCCCCACTTACCAGTTGATGTGATACTACATATGCTTTATTTAAATGAATCTATATTATGGATGATGGTTGGGTTACTTGTTTTATGTACATTTTATTCATCACTTATTGAGGTAGCTAAACATATGTTAATCATTAGAAACTATAGTCTCAATTTGGATTATTCCTGGAGTGCATGTACCTATAATGACAGTTAATAATGAAAGTGTATGAAGGTTTTTAATTAATGGTTAATGACTCATTTACATAATGATAATGATAGAGATAAAAACTGAATTTAATGTGGCTCTTTATATTCTTGTTTACTTATAGAATATCTACTCCCAAGACATTGTTGATGGGTGTCAAACTAATTATTATTGCATTTGAGTATTGGACAAGTTTGTGCCCTTAGTGTGGTTGTGAGGTATATTATATCATGTATATTATATGATTTACTATGCTACATCAACGATTTTGGTTAGCTTGATTGACACCTAGTGGAATCTGGGATCGTTTTTTCCATAATATTTCTATTAGAGGATGGATAGACAACTACCCAAATATCCTTATTCTATTCATGTGCTTATGACTTGTGTCATTATACAAAATGACTTGTTTTCCCATATATGTGTGTAAAATTATATGATGGCTTATGGTAATTTCATATAAATTTACCTCCAAATATTGTATAAAAATGATTATTATAGGTAATATGTTCTTATACTTGGATGGATTGAGGTACCATACATGGTGTATGAGATGTGATAAATTGAGGTAAACTACACGATATATGATGCACATCATATAGGTTTTTTTAGATCCTTGAATCTATTTATTTATTATATGGTGAACCGATATGGGGGGATTCTGTGATGCATGAGGTGAATCTTTTCATTCCATTCATTATTGTATTCAATATGGATGATTTTAGAGAGATATAGCTCACGACCTGCAACATTAGGGTAGAGTGGGAATCCAAAGGTAGAAACTATAGTGGGGTAACCTTGATTTTTATTTACAAATATATTTTCTCTCTTGTATTTGATACCTCATGCGATTTATACATTTTCGGGATATAAAAATTATGTATTTGTTTAGGTGATGAGTTTGTTTCAATTTTTTTCACTATTATTTTTCATTCATTCTTAATCTTCTACATGAGAGTATTCAAGGAGATTTTCTTTACATATATTTTTATGATCACCCCAAGTATGTATAAGTTATTTTTATGTTAGTATGATACATTTAGATATCTGTATGGATATTATAAGTTCATGGTTTTGGAGTGTAAGTTTAGGATTCATGGTCACTGTCATATTTACCTTTTTTACTTGTAGTTACCTTTTTAGTTTCTTCAATAGTGTATGATATTGTATCTATTCTCCTAGGATTTATATAGATATTTATTTTGAAGAAGGTGTTTATTTGTTTATCTATCTTATCTCTATACTCTGCATGTTTTACTAGATGTTAATTCCTCCCATATATATTCTCATTATACACCCACTTCTAGTCAGCAACCTAAGTCATACTGTAGGTGGGACATGGGTTTTCCCTATCTCCCTTCTCTCACTTCCATCCTAGTAGGGGTACTCATTGTGGGGATAAAGTTTTGTCATGAGTTCTTTTTATAATATTTTTATTATATGGTGACATAATGACTAGTGGGGGAATATTAGTTGATCCATTAATGAAAAAATCCCTGAAGGAGTGGTCGTGTTCTACAACTATTACCAATATTTGTAGTTTACGTGGTCTCCAAGGATAATACAATTTTTTTTTAAAATATTTTATTTTTAATCAACTATACATGTTAACTATAAAGGGTGTTAACATTATCTACAATGATGGGTGAGATTACTGTTTCATTGTAATAAATAACATATTAGTTAGTTCACCTATAATCAAATTACCTTTAAATGGGGATGAATTTGACATTTATATTGATTAATTCAAAAAATGATATATAATTTCTATCATGAAAAATGAAAAGGTGATTCAATATGGATCATATCAGTTAATTCCTCTTGAATAGAAAAATAATACTAGTGACCTAGAGTTATTTCCAGTCATTATTGCTCTTAAGATATGGATACACTATCATTCTGTGAAAAAATTTATATATAAACATACCACAAATGTTTGAACTACATATTCACAAAAATGGGATCGATATGTATTAGTGAAGATGTTCAGAGCTAAAAAGGAAAATGATTACTCTATTCTCTTTAATAATATAAGGTAAAATATTGTATTTCATGCTCTTTGTTGAAAATAAAAAGTTACATTATCCATAATGTGGATTAATAAGGACCCTATCTTCTTGGATATACAAAATATAGACATGGAAATAATAATTTAAGGGGATAAATCATTCCTTTCACATATTATGGCCCAAAATCTATCAAATAGGGGATCATGAAGCCACAAAGGGATTATTTGGTGTATCAATTGAAGGATAAATATTTAAAAGATTTGAATTTTAATTACTTACACATAAATGAAGATGGTTTATAGGGGTTATAAATAAATGTTTTTGTCCTTCATCACCTGATCTAAATATTGAGTCATTGGGTAATTCACATATCTTATCTTTCTCCCTAATTCCTGGATGTACAATGATGTACCAATATACATGAGATAAAATATGGTGGGAAAATATGGTGTATGAGATCAATAAATATACCTCAATGTTATTTCTATTTCAAAATGATATTGTACATGTATTGATATCCAAATGGATGATGCAACTATTGACTATACCCATGTGAAAATGGGAGAACAACACCATGTGTCTTTCACTAATCTTCTAAAGACATCCAAAAGATAAAATGTGATATGTCTTTTAGTGTATTGACTCATCAATGTTACCCAAATCATTATTATTCAGGATGATTTCTCCCGTGACCAACATGAGGAGATATTTTTAATGCAAGTGGGAGATTTTGAAGGTGGTGCCACTTTTAATTATATTTTTTCATGATCCATGATTTACATCCTAATTCAAGAGAAGTATCTATCATGCTATAAATGAAGAATTAAAAATGAATATAGAATATCTCCATCAAATCGATGGCTAAAATAAAATTTCCATTCAGAAACTAGAATACATGTTGTGATCTTATTTAATGGAATATAAAGGTATGTGGGTTCAAAATAACACAATTTTTGAATTCTCATACTATAACGACGTCCAATATTGTATTCGAATAGACCAATTGAAGAACTATAAGGGATTTAATGTATAACATCTAATTTATGGGATGAATTTAGTGAATGAAATATAATTTGATCTAATAATGTATACGATATAAAAAAATGATTAGTCCATCTATATTTAGTGTGTGAAAAAGATCTATTCTAATTACAATCTAAGGGACATGGAGTTTGATGTTGGAGAAAAATTCATCCATAAAATATCACTATGGAAGTGATTCATTATGTTTTTAGAGAAAGGAAGTCATATATCTAGCTATATTGAACCATTTGATATCCTTGTTCCCATAAGATCATTGTCCTATAATCTAGAACAACAAAAAATAGGGATTAATTTCATGATGTGTTTCACATATCACAGTCGAGGAAGTACATAATTAATTACTCACATTCCATGAATCCATAGGTGGTGAAAAATATAATGACCTATCTTATGATGAGAATATATTGAATATCATGGATCATAGTGACAATTTTTATGAAAACAAGAAAACTCATTTTATCAATGTCTTGTGTAGAAACAATATGTATGATGTGGTGACATGGGAACTGCTGTAAAAATCAAATAAAAGCACACAAATGTATTCAAAAATAAGAATATGAGTTGATATTTTGGGGAAGAAATTTATAAATGGTGGAGAATCAAATTACCCATATATTATTAAATATATTTTTTTAGAAATAAATGTGTTATATATTATATTATATAGTCTTATAACTTTTAGAATATAGGGAAATCAACAATAGTTTATTTCATTAATGAAGAATGTTATATTGGTCATTAAATAATATAATTAAAACTTCATGATTTATAATGGGACAAGAAATATAAATTAAGATTAAAAAAATTAAATAGTGTAGATCATTCTAGTCTACTAGAATCATAATCCCCATAAACCACACTATAAAACGGAAAAATTATTTGAACTAATCGCCATCATAGATAATGGAAATTTAAAATCATTGAAAGAATTATATTTAATTTTTAATTAAAGAATAAATTTTTATTTATAAGAAGTTATATGATAATTGGAATCAGAATATTTCTGTTTGGATAGTAATGACATGGTTGGAATAGTAACATGACCATTGTGGGTAGTAACTTGAACATTGGGATTAGTAACGTGGCCATTGGTAATATTAATCTAACTATTGGAATAGTATTTTGACATCAATATATTAATATTTTATGTAAGTAAAATTAATAATGATAAATTTATGAATATATATGTATATTATAATTCCATAAAAGGAATATGAAGATTAAAAATATAAGCATCCTTTTTATAATCATTATAGTAATGTATTTTTCAAAAATTATAAATTATAAATTATAAATCAAAATTACTGATGATATAATATAATTTTAATAAAATGAATGTAATATTGGGAATCATAATGTCACATTTTTTCAAGAGTGGTTTTTTGAAAATTTATTGAATTAAATATTTTTTTACATGAATATTAAAAATATTTTTTTTAAATACTATGTAGTTTATACCATATAGATAATGAAATAATGAATTTATTTGTTTTTAAATAGATATTTTAGTCAATAAAAATTATAATTAGATAAATGGATCATTTAGGAAAACTAACATCATCATCATCATGTAAATTTTATTTCAAGGGAGAAATCACAACAAGAATAGACGGGCACAAAACACCCAAAACAAGAAATCTAAAGAGGCTGAAATAGTGGAGGTCAAGGTAATCCCCTCAAACCCAATTAACCCCTCCAGCTTCCCAGTAATAGAAGTATAAAAGCAAAAGTTATCCAAACCAGGAACATCTAGAGACGCAACGTGGTCTGTGACCTTGTTACCCTCACGCCATGTATGGACCATGCTGATGTTGCTGCTAATCGAGACCCTAAACTTCCTGATGAATTTTTCAATATATAATGAAATAATGTTAGAGCCTTTCATCGAATTTTGGAGAATTTTTGAGTCATTTTGTGCCTCTTAAAATATGTTCCCTTTTTTATGACATTAGGATGGTCCAAAGAGCATCACATTGGACTCTTCCTAGAGGGTAGAACTGTGGCCTCAATGAGCCCAAAAATCCATAATGACCGACCAAGAGATATTTTTCACAACCCTCCTCCAAGATTAACCCCCATATTTCATGACCTACTGGAATTAATTTTTATCTCATTGTTGGGTGGAGACCAACATACCTAGTTCCCACTAAAACTGTTGTTACCAAGAGAAGAGATATCATAGCGTGCATAAAGGCTTTGGAGAGTAGGCTTCCACTTCCATTTGTTAAAGGATATCATCATGTCAAAGAGGAGAAACATAGTATGAATGATGATGCCCTTGGCAGAATCTAGGGGCCCTTTTTGTCTAGCCATATTCTTTTCTTGCCAAAGCGACCAGCAACCAACTTGAAGGACCATGCTATGGACCATTTTCTCATGGCCCTTATCCATTTCACTATGGAACCATTGATCCCGAAAAGTAATCCTAACCATGAAGTTATCTTTAATTATTGTAAACTCATCATAATACTTCCACACCAGCCTCACCTATTCTTATTCAAATAATAGATGTCTCATGCTCTCCTCCTTCTGGTCTAAGCAGCATTGGAACCTTGAATCCAACAAGATGCCTCAACTCTTAATGTTCTCCTCAATGGAAATATTCATGTGACTCAGTCTCTAGGTAAGAATGTTTTGTTTGAGAGGATAACCTTTGGAACGTAGGATCTCACTCCATGTATCTCTCTATTCTTTTTTGGACGTCGTGTGCCGAAAGTATCTTGAGGTTAAGGACCCTACTACAGATATAGTGAAGACGCATTTGTCTGGTTTAGTGTAGAGCATGATAGGGTTCATGGTGTCAAGATGGTCCTCATCCAATATAACTTCAATGAAGGTCGGTTTATATTTATCCTCTGTGAGAGTGATGAATGTTTTTGAGAACCTAGGAAATCCAAGGACGGGTACTAGCATAGCTTTAATGCCAGATAAGGATTTCCCCCTCCCTACGATCCATCTAAAATGAGGTTCCAATAAAGTAATAATAGGGGTGATAACTGACAAAAATATAGAATCTTGGCCAACATCCCTGAAATCCAAACAAATGTGTTAGTTTTTCACGGTGATTCCCTATAGCCTGTGTTTTTCAAGAACATCCCAATAAATATTTTCATTCATGAACCGTTTAGTGGACTCCAGCCAACAAACATTGATGTCACCTTCTATAGAAGGTCTTACCACCTTATTCCTGGAAGTCCATTGATGCCTACCCTCCAGGAATAGATCCCAGTTAAATCCAGGAAGGATCTAATCAAATTTTTAATAATTATCTTTGGGATATTGATACACGAGATAGAGTCGATAGAGGTGAAAAGAATCACACAATTAACCAATGTTATCATAGCCCTGAATGAGAGGTATGTATTCTTCCAAGTAAAATTTTGTTTAGTAATTCTATTGATATTGGTGTCAATGTCACATTTAAAAATCCTCCCTAGGTAGATTAGGTCACCCAATTACTTCATAGGGAAGGTCCCTCTATAAATATCCAGGTTGTGCTGAATAACATGGATCTGAGTTTTGGTGCATATATTGGAGATAAAGAAGTTACTTTTTTCCTTGTTGATAACCTACCCTATCCATAAATAGTACTCATGAATAACCATATTACGGACTCTAATAGACCACATACTAGTATTCATGAAGATTAATGTTTCATCCATGAACATCAAATGAGAAACAAAGGGTGATCTCATTCTTCCTCAATAATCCATTACCTCTCCACTATTTATACCCTTTTCAGATGCTGACTAAGGGATTATTGAGAGAAGATGAATATGCTCTCGGAAAAAGGATCACTCTGCCTCAGTTCGTGGGTAGCCTTGAAAAACCCTTATGTTTTCCTTAGAAAAGTGACAGCCAACCAGGAGGAGCTGAAGCACCTAAAAATGATGTCAATGTTCCATGAGGAGAACCCCATTATTTCCAGCACTATGTTGAGAAAACAAGACTCTACCATGTCATAATCATTATTATTGACGATCTTGATAGTCGGATTGGAACTGTGAGACTTAATGTTTTTTTTATCTGATCGTCTCTTATGAATGTGCAATGGCCCCATGAATAGATCGTTCCTTCATGAATCCATGCGATTCCAAGGACACCCACTCGGGAATATGATTGGACCCTCTCACATTGATTATGCTGGACAAAATCATATACAGAAATTTACACAGACTTAATGGCCGGTAATGATAAATGGAGGAAGGGTTCTTGATATTCGGGAGGAAAACAATGGTCATGGAATAGGAAACCTTGGAAAGATGCCCCCTAGAAGAAGTCAAGAATAGAATAGGTAACATCTCTTTTCACATATCCCATGATAATATATATAATGAACCCGAGAACCCATCGGGGCCTAGAGAGAATTCAGGGTAAGGACTCAACATAGCTACCAAAATTTATTTATCATCAGGAATGGAACTCATATCAAAATTATCCTAGGACAAAAGATGGGTTTTAATCACATAGATGTATCCCACATCCTCCCCCGAATAACCATTGGGTAAGAGTGGATAATGACCAACAAGATGGTATTTCATGGAGGCCAGGGACATTGAACCTACAATATCTCTGTCATCAGTGTACCAACCATCATCCAGAATGATGTTAGGATTCACAATGTGTTTCTATTCCTTGATAATAGCATGGAAGAAGCCATTATTCTTGTCTACCTCCCTGATCCACTTAATCCTCGATAACTCCCTCACTATGCAATACTACCTAAGGATCATGTCTCCCAAAGCACTCTTCTAGATGGAAGGATTTTCAAATCCCCTATAATCGCACACATATTATAGGGTATTCTCCCGAAAACCCGCATTGTGCATGGTGGTTTCAATATCAATTTATGTGGGATAGATATCTTTGTCCCACACTTGGAGCCTTTACTTGAGCCTTCAAAGCTTGTGGTGGATGTCCATCCATGAATGAACATGAGTGGACTTTCCACAAGTGTCATTAACCAAGTCATGGAAACCTGAAATACTATCCCGGTGATGGTAATACTAGAATCTTACATACTGATCCTACCCAAAGGATAGGGAAATTAGTATGGGGGAGTGATCAGATAACCATTAGAATAGATGACATACCTTAGTTTTAGAGAACGTGGAGATAGCATGAATGTTGTCCAGGCAGCATTTCAGATAGCTCCACGAGTGGTTCCTACCGTTCTGGTTATTGCACATCATCAAACAGACTCCCGAGAATCCGAGATCAGATATCCCTTTACCAACTATAAACTAAATGAAGTCCATACTTTTGTTCCTCTAGAATGGGCCTTGACCTTTCCTCTCCACCCCATCTACGACCATGTTGATGTCCTCTTGAAAATTTAAGGGTGGTTTCACAAATCAAAATAATTGAATTCACTCAATTAGTATTTCCTTGTAAAAGCATCATAGCTTCCATAGACAGAAGAAATGAGGAGATACATAATGCCATAACCCACCCTCCTATTGATGAATTGGTCTCCATCCTAAAGAATGTCCACATAGCGGTTTCAGTGACACAAGATCTAAATATGTTTATAAGTGGGATGGGCATGCATTCACCCATGTAGACTAATTTTCCTAGAGAGGTAATTGAGTTTTAAAGGAGATAGTTTGTGCTCAACAACAACAATGATGGAGACCGTGTGACTTCTGATTTAGCTGGAAAGGAAACCCACCATAACACGAGCTCCAATGCTCTAGGTATTCCAGATGATTTTGGGAATCATTTGAAAAAAAATATTCTGGAATTGGCCCTAGAATTCATGGACTTATCAAAATTAGATGAATATTACACTTTTAGGCTCCTCAATCAATAATTTGTGCACAACTCCTTGAAAGGTTACAGAGAATCTCCTTGGTCGATCAGCTATGTCATCAAAAAATTTAGAAGAATAATTAATTCCAAAGTGATAATTCTTCACACTTGCAGAGAGTGGAAAAAGGCCGCATACCACTAGTCCTCGGTTGAATTTAGTATCATAAATGACGTGTTTCTTCACACTATGAGGAGTATCCATCCCAATAGAATTGACTATATCAAAGAGGATGCACTCAATATTCATCATTCTGTGGGGGGGGGGGTCTCCCAAAATTTCTTTCTAGTTTTTGTTTTTATTTCTCGTTATTTACCTTTGTACTCTTCCCTTCATTCAATAATAAAGATACATGATGACGATGATGTGCATACCCCAACACCCTTGGGAGGTAGTGAGAAACCATGTGGTTGAGCTGCACTGGAGGCATCAAGAGAGGGGCCCCTTGTACTAGAAAGTCACATGAATATCTTCCCTTGAAACGTGGAACTGTGGAAGGTGGAGTCTTCCTTCGAGATCAGTTTAGTATTTGCAAAATTCGAGGCTGACCACCCCCCAGAAGAAATACCATGAGGGGAGACCAAATCAGAGTCTGACCACCCCCTAGTTGAGGCTATCTGAGAGAAAGAAACCAAAGCCTTAAAGGCAAGAGACTATGAAGAACTTGCATATAACAAGGAGTAAGGAAGTGGAAAATCTAAAAGGCCATGATGACTTGACACCCTATGTGATAGCCACCCAAATAGAGGAGGGCCCTAGGAAAACCAAGACAGAAGCATAGGAGGTGAAAAACCCCAACTAGGTATGAGTACATGGCTCTTGGAATATAAGTACTCTGGACCATGAAAGAAAGAAGGGATCGAGATGGACATGGGATCAGCGATTCCTTGAAACTTGGTCTGGAATAAAGGGAATCGACCATTGGTATGTCAAAAGAAGAATAATCCACAATGAAAGGTGCTTTGGGATGAACAAAGGAGTTCATTAGAGGCTACTAGGACCAGTCCTCAGAAGGGTGTCGAGAAACCAAATGTCAGCGGTGCCAACAAACCTGTAGATAATGCATCTAGAGAAAGTATAAGGGGCAATACCTTGGGGAGACCGGGTAGGAGGTGGCATGATACCAAGAAAAATTATCATTAACCTGAAGAGTGAGATGATCCAGAATCAGTTGGGAGAGATCAAACTCTACAGATAAAAGAGCTAACAACACATCATCATAGCACATCATCCTGTCATCATCACAAAGGATACCACCAAAGGAATCACCATTCTCTTTGAGAAAACCCACATTCTAAATGGGAAGAGGCAATTCGGGATTTCAGAGAACACCCATTCTAGATTAATTATTTATGAAACCTAGCACTATTATTCTAGAGGCACAAGTGTTAAAAAAATTACAAGGATTTAAGGTGAGGGAATCATCCACTTCCTCATTCACATTAAATTAACTCTTTGAGGTATGTTATATATGTTTTTGTTTTTATTACTTTTATATGTATTTAATAGTCTCATTTCTTATAAATTATCATTTCATCAATTGGAGAAATCCACATCCTCCTATTATTCTATTTCATTCATCCAAATTTTATATCTTCATGCTAAAACATTCATTTTGTTAATTTATCTCTTTTAGATGAGAAGTTATTATATCATGAAAACCCATACCACTTATTTATCAATGTTTATTTACCTTGATTTATAGAAAACATAGTTATTTATGGATTTACATGTATGAAAACCACATTTCATTTTTATGGGTTAAAAATTATGTAATGGTCATGAAATTAATCCCTTGTATACTTAATTAACTTCTATAAAACATGATATTTATTTATAATAGTTTAATGATGAAAATATATATTATGATCTTTTTGGATCACATGAATTGTTACATATAAAGTGTGCACCATGATATTTCCTTTGTGACTTGGGTGATAAATTAATCTCTATATATTACATGCAATACATTAAATTGGTAAATATCATTATAAAATAGGGTTTTTGATTCCTTGGTGATATACCATGGGGGTATGCTTATGAATGCCTAAATATTGTGTTGTAGCCAAATTTAAATGTTATGTATAATTTATTACGATTATTATCTCATTTTATTCCTCATTTATTATCTTTAATGATCATTCATGTTACACTGAATTTTATTATATATTAATGGGATTTATTCATACCCTTTTGTTTTTATGTATTTCCCTAGAATATGAGATTCAATAAATTAAACATAGAATGAAAATTTAAATAACTATTTCAAGTATATTAATATACTCTTTATGTTATTGGTGTATTACATTTCAATTTTCAATGAAAATTATCCTTAAAAATCATATTTGTTGATCTGTCATTTTATATTTAATGAATTCATTATGAATTAAAATTTTCTTATTTAATTTTTTCATCCGTTAGAATGGGAAAATATAGCTCATGTATATATATAACAAACTATCTAAACGTAGTGTTACAAATCTATTTTGATAATGATTTTACATGGATATTTATAATATGGAATTATTGTCAATTTATTTTAATTTTGTAATAATTATGGTTATAGAAATATAATATAACATTTTCCTTCTTATATTTCCATATATAGGAAAAATAATAGTGTTTACCACATGTATGTTTAGACTTCCACCACCATGATGTGATGTCATTTTTTTCATTTTTTATATACATAGATGGAAGTGAAGATATATTTATTGAATATATATTATATATATTACGTAATAATGATTATAGAATAGTGAATTTTTATTATTTAAAATTCATTTTAGACATCAAAATGTGAAAAAAATAATCATTCATATATATGACCTACCTTCTCCATAAATAGTGTTATTCATTTAATTTAACTGTAACTTTTATGAATGATAATAAAAATTTATATAATCAATAAATATGATATTTATAAAATTAATATGATTCTGTATATGATGAGAATAAAACATACTCACATGAACTGTAAAATCAATAATGAAACATATATGAGAAAACTAAGTAGTTTACACCATATGCAAGGATTATAATGGAGATCTGTAATCCAATGAATGAAAATATGATTTAATTTGATAATATATGGTATTATAAATATTAATATGGTTTTGGTGTAATTTTCAAACTAGTATAAAACCATTATCCCATAGTTTGAAAAATGAAAATTTAATTCGATGTTTGAGGATAAGGGTTTCATAACTCAATTTCCATTTATGAGGCTATACTTCTACTTTAGTGACTATTTATTTATAAATTTATGGTTTAAAAGTCCATTAATTCTGTTATGATTTATTTTCACCCATTCTCTATAGATTTATATTTTCTAAACACAATCACATAATTGATTAATTCTTTCTTCAATGATATAATATTCAGAAGGGATTTAGTCTCCATTTTTACACCCCTGAGAAAAATATTGTGATTTGAACCTATTCTGTTTTATGTGGTGTATATAAATTTCTTCTTCTATATGTAATATTAATATATAATTATTCATTTTTATTAATTTTTAATTTAATATTCGAAACATTATATGTTACAATTTATTATTTACGAAATATGTAAGAATTTATTTTACAATATCAATATTTTTGGGATTGCTTATATTTTTTTAAGGAATCCAATTATATATCCTTGATAAGCATATTTTTTATTATCCTATGGATAATATGGATTATCATTTTATTCAAACTTATTACTCATTTTTTCACCTGTATCAAAAAAATATATTTATAAAATATAGAGGATCTTTTTTTTTTGGGTTTATTCCTCATTCATCTTTATATTATTAAAAATTATTTTTAAAAAACGTATTTATTTACATAAATTAATTATTATGTCAATTTTATGATATCAATTAAATTTTTTAATATTATAGAGGAATATTTGTAATGATTTATATAATTATCATTTTCACATTCTTTTTAAAAAAAATCTTTTATAAATATAATATGTTAACTAAATACCATATAGAAATGATTTTTTAATGATAATTAGATTATTCTATAATTTTTCAATTATTTTTCAATTATAACTATTTATAAAAACATATTTTAATTATTTAATTCAATTTTATGTTATTCAGCAAAATACAGGAATTGACAATAAATCATATATTTCTGTTGAATTGATAGTATTCTTTAATATTATGTTAATTTTTCGGCCATATGGATTCCCTTGAAACATTCACAATATTTTCATAATCATTCACAACAAATAACATTTATCATAAATATTTTAAATCTATCTATTATGAATAATCTAATTTCCCAAACAATATACCGTATCTACACACATTTTTTTACTATAAAATTTGTTTGATTGATTGGTTAAATCCTGACATTTTGTATTCATTACACATGTGTTTTCTTAGCATGATGTTTCAATGTTATATTTATGATACACGGAAGACGTGAAAGGAAGCCTTCTCCATCGTCAAATCCCTAACCCTAATTCCTCAGAACCATGATCCCCCCTCTCGATCAGAGGGGGAGGCCTACGATCTCATGGACAAGAAAAGTCCTTCTTACCGTTCACAAATCCTGAGTTTATGCCTTTATTCCTGAGGATTAAGCCCTCTCCGAAAGTCCCTGATCTTTTCCAAGGAGCGCCTCAACTTGATCTTTACTCAGCGGAGCATAATTGTGCAACAGATCTCTACAACCTTACGTTGGTGGCTCGGTTTTGCCATAATCACCCTTTAGTTGATGATTTTGATCACTATATCTTCACTTCATGGGATATTAAAGAGCATGTGGTAATCGGCTTACTTGATAAGAAGCATCTGATGATCCGATTTGAGATGGAAGATGCCCTAATTATTTCCTGGTCCCGATCCCCTTGAAACCGCAATGGAGATTCCATTTTTCTTCTCCGATGGAGTTTTGACTTCCACATGAGACATTACCACTCGACGATGGTGATTTGGGTGAGTCTTCCGGGTCTCCCTCTCTCCTTTCAAAATCCTTCCATTTTGTGTTCCATTGGAAATTTGATCAGGTGATAGCTATGCTGTGATCATCGGACGAAGGTTTTCTATCATCCCATTTTTCCACAGAATTTTTTAGAAGATAATGTTGTGAGTTCACCTATCAATTGGGTTTGGATTATAGATGGGAAGGAGTTTCTGTGGAAGCATGATGAAAAATTTGAGTCTTGGATATCATTTTGTGTTTCATGTGTTCATCTTGGTCATGCTTATTCGGTGTGTTGATGTAAAGGTCTGGTTGGCGCTTCATAGGGGGTTTTGAGAATAGGTATTGTGGGTTCTAAACCATCTAGTTCAGCCTCACTGGTGGTGAAGGAGTCATCTAGGAGTATTGGGCCACATCGTGATGAGGGCTCTCAAGATATGGTGACTTCCTCTACATAGGCAATGAATGATTCTCGGTTTTCCATATTTCAGGTTGCGGGGAGTTTTGGTCCTGATTCCAAAATGTAGGGGAATTCTCATAAGGAGGTTTAAGAGAGGCCATAGGACCCAACTGTTAGGCAGATTTTTGAACATTTAAAGAGTGATCTTGGTATTCCTAATGCAATAATAGTGGATAATCTGGATTCATGTTACCGATAGAAGGAGTTTGTGAGTGAACAGCAGCTAGACTCAGCTGTTTCTGAACTAATGGCAGTGGATTCCTATGATGAGGAGTGGACAGGGTGGGAGGATGTTACTTGAGGAATTTCAATTATGGTCTCCACTGGTAATAGTTTTCTAGAATTGGATCAAGTAGAGGAAAATGATACAAGGCCATAGGATGGCATGTTGTAGGATGATCTCTCCTCTGAGGATGCTGCAACTGGGAATATTGTTATGCAGGATGTTGGGGAGCATCCACAATGTCTGGCCATGACTGATTATAACAATCAAAATCAGAAATAATGGGGATTGAATTATCAAGATGTGAAAATCCCAGGAAAGTGGGGTGATATTTCTGATAGTGAAAAGGAAAATGATAATGGTATGGTTCAAATTTCTTATAGTGATGTGGTTCAGGGTGTGGGGAAAAAGATGTCTGGGAATGAGGATGATATGACTGCCCCACCACAGCGGAGGTCAAGGAAAGATTACTCTTATCTTCCAAGGTCAGTGCTTACTAGGTCATTAGTTGCGAAGGAAAGTGGTGTTATGCTGTCTTCAAAGGATTTTTTGTCTTTGGAAAAGATGAATCTTATAAGTAATTATGCCATGGTCCTCAAGCATTATGAAAGATTGGAGTGTGAAACGGGTATTATAGATGAAGAAATCTATAGTGGATGTGGTAATGGTTGTGATTTTTATGCTCTGTAGTTATATTCTCTCCCCTACTGTACTTTGTTGACACTTTCTTTTTATTAATAAATGGTCTGAGTCTTACCTCTGACTGAGCCTTCTTGGTATATTTATGATACTATAAATTTTTTATTATATCATTATGAAATTATTTATTGATATCCATGTGATTATTTGAATATATATGGTATTCATGGATAACCCTTAGGCATATTTTATATTTTATTAAATTATTCTATCATCCTATATTCATGACATATTGTTCTTCATGCATCTTTTATTTATTGAATGTGAAATGTTATTGTTTATTTACCTTTATATATTGATAATTACATATTAACTCCTTCATTATTCCACAATATGTAACCCTTACTTGGAATCTAATATCGCCCTTTTCTTTTTTCCATTCCTGAGGATATGGTGAAGGAATCTTAGAATGGGTTCAAGGAGGCATAATTTTTTACATTAACTATATTCTAATATTTATTCAAATATAAAATGAGATTCTGGTTTTTTTAATGTTCTCCATGACTACTATAATATTTTTTTTATGTGATTGATTATATCTACTACTAATGTAATAAAGCAGACACCACCTTCGGGATACTAATTTCGAGGTCAAAACACTATAATGCTTAAAATTATTTACTAAATATAATATTATATTAAAAAATAATCATTTTGGTGAAACATATTACCTATATAACCTCATACATTTTTTACTCTTTTCCAATTATAATATAATATAGATATAAGACTCATTAATATACATTTTCTTACATTTTGATAATATGGCCTCACATCATCCCTTATTACAAACTCATAGTATTTCCACATCCCACTTATTAAACATATGGAATCAAATATTTCATTATTCCTAAATTAATACAAATAGAAAAAAAAATTATCTCCAAAATTAATATATCAGGTGATAGCCTAACCCAAGGATCTTATAAACTGAATAACTTAATGGATAATTTCATAATAAAAATATAATTAATTGAAAATAAATGAACATTACTAAATTTTCAGTCCAACAATCCACTGTATGGATAAAGTAATTCAACCATAATATCTCAAGCATAATGATAAAACATATTCATATAATAATATTATTAGTCACATTTAGTGAATAAATATATAATTTCCCTCACTAATTCAACACATCAAAACATTATTATCATTTACCTATAGAATTTACATAGTTAATAAAAATCATGAAATTATTTCTATTTTCTATTTAACTTATTATCATTTAATAAATAATTTCAAATGTTTATCTATCCCTTTACACCATACATTTTCTATATTGAAATTTTCTAAACACAAAAATAATACATATAATTCTTTTAGTCTTTGTATTACTCTCTCTCTATATATATATATATATATCATTTTTACCCTTTTACATCATGTTAAATACAATTATTATTATTGGAAAAATTAACAATATAAATTAAATAGATTATAATAATTCATAAATGTATTTATAGGAAAATTTTGAATTATTATATTAGTGAAAAACAGCTTATATGAATAAAATAGTACAAAAACATCATTTCTTCCACATTATCCCACAATTAAATGTTCTATAAACAAATGTGTAATTTAAAATATTTAATTATATATTATCTATGTTGATTCATCACATAAATCATGTATTTCAAATATTTCAACACAAAAACATTATATTAGGATCCAAAACTCATGTAATAATTTATACAAAATTATTCTACCATAGTAGAATAGATTTTTCATGATAATCAACATAAAAGAAATAATTAAATAAAAAATTAATTCACAAATCATATACAATGATGAATTAGTCATTTAGAAAAAGTTTTAAAAAACATAACAAAAATGTTTGTAATCCATAAAATAAAAAAACCTCAACATCATCCACCACAACTGAAACAAATGAAATCATACAACTATAAGAAAATAGAATAAAGAATAATGTGATAGTGACCAAACCTCATATCCATAACAAAAAAGGATAAATTTCTTGAACAACATATCATTTCATAGATAAAAACAATAATGGATTTCAACCAAAACCATATACAAATAAGGAACTAAATCATTTATTATAGAGATATACGATAGTATTTAATTATAAGGGACTGAATTTTCATGGACCTTTTCTCCATTGTTTCGTAATTTCTAATAGTGTATGGGGATTTCTTGAGGAAGCGTAGAGAGAGAGGGAAGGATTTTCCCCATTTTTCAAATATCCATAAATTACTGTGTGGATGTATCTACTACAATTTACTTCATCCATCATTGAGAAAGGGTTTATTTGGGTTTGTTGTGTTTATAAGATGATTTTATAGTTTCATTGATGGATTTTTTTAGTGGAATGAAGATGATATCTTGAGATATTGGAGTTTTTATCATTTATAAGTCTATATATGACTCTACATGATTATTTTTTTTTGTGTAATAGTGTTTATTTTGGTTTTCCTATTCAATCTTACTCACATATGGTTGCAGTGTGACATTATCATTTTATTAGGTGAAGTTTACAGGATATTATTATGTGATGTGTCCTGAGTTAATATTATGAATACACCATTGAATAATGGTTATAATTTATCTTTTATTGATCAATATATTTTAAAATTATATTTTTCTAACTTCAAATAAAATACTTCACAAAGGTGCATGGGCTTCCCCAAGAGTTTGGTTAAAGGTTTATTAGTTTTGATGGAGATGGTCAGGAACATCATAATAATTTCCAATGGATTGTTAACTACTTTAAAACAATATTTTCCACACTATCATCATTTATATACCCATCAATGAAATAGTATTTAATATGACAAAAATGAGGATTCATTTGTTTAAATGGCACCATTATCTGAACATTTTTACCTGTTACGACATGAATGATTCATAAAACATCATGATGTGTGGTTTCCAAAAATTTCAATAAATTTAATATTCCTATAAAATTTATTATATTTCCATAAAATTCTATAAAAAATAGGTGGATATGGAATCATGTTTTTTAACATGTACATTTTTTATAGACACATTTGCCTTTTTGTTTTGAAATAACTAACTTTGATCAAAGGATGCTAATTTTCATTTTTTTTCTTATCAAACTGATTTTCAAATTTCATCTTTCTCACTATGGATATTATATTCTATTAATTTTTTATATTATTCCTCAATTGGGGATGGCGGATTCATAATTTTATTATTCCCATAGAGTTTAAGGATTCACCATGAGGTTTTCTGTTGATGTTCTTCATTATTTACCGCATTATATTTATTGATAATTAAAGAAAAAAAAATTGAAAAAAATTATAACAATATACCTATTTATTATGCATATAAACATGATTTATAACATTAAAAATAAACTTAATAAAACAAAATATAACTTGATATTAGCATGATCCAAGGCTCATTGCACATGTATAATGAGTAAACCCTCATTTCACTTGAATTATCATGATTATACCCTTATTTACCTTGACATTTCATGATACTAATCCTTACCCAATGCATTGGAGTACTATCCGGGCACACCCTTTATAAACATTTAATTTCATGTATAAGTGTGCCACATGGATCATATAACATGTAATCAATCAACATCATAAGTTATTCCATGATTAAGGAATGCGGAATACATACATGTATGTATCATTAAGTATGTATATGTTTATAAAGTTCAATACCCTTGATCAGTACATGGGCATGGTATTCACTACACAATTATTTTGGCTTGAAAAATCATTGTGCAATTTCAGCAGCATAATGGCATGACATTAAAATTCCTAAAAATAGTTGATGAGAGAGGAAGATTTATATCAACATTTTTGCATGGAACGGATAGTAAGGGGGTTATATAGATACATGTCTAAAAATATGGAATTTTGAAATAGAAGGTGTAACATAATAATGAATCTTTAAGAAAGTGGAGAAATGGAATAACTCTTATGAAATTTCAATATTGTAATGAGTGTAACTTGGATGGATTAATGAGAGATAATAAAGATATATCATCATAAAATAATAATTAGGGTGGAATAGGGAGGTGAAAAATTATACCCCAACATTATTAATTAAAAATAAAATAGAATAACTATATGAAGAAACATGGAAAAAATGAGAAAGGAAGAAATCCCTTACTTGGATTTGTGATCATAAAGGCTTGAGAGGGATTGAGGGAGGATTATTGGGAGATTTGGGCACCTTGGGAGGATTATATAGAGAGGGGGGAAGTGTATGGACTTTCTCAAAGGGTTTATATAGAATATAAGTGGGATCTTGAGTGGATTTATATAGAAAAATATTGGTAATTTTTTATTATTTAGGTTTTTGGCATTACACATTAAACTAATCAAAACCACAAACCATCCTGTCATTTTTTCCAATGGTTTTTTAAAAATTAGAGTGAAAAACATTATTTAACAATTAAAATGAAGTAATGTATTTAAATATTAGGATTTCTTATGTGGAGGTTAGTAAAAATTTCAAAGAAATCATTTTAAAATGTTAAAATGTTTTATAAGTCATGGAGGGTCCACTAAAGCAATGTAAAATAAATCAAACAACTCTAAAATCACATTATTTTAAAGTTAAAACATATATTGTCTGAATATCCCTTTTATTGTATTTAATTACAATGCTATTGGGTCATTATGATGTAATAAAACTCATTATATTTTTAAATAGTATTTAATTTTTAATCAAAATTTTAACTCTCTGAAAATTATGAAAAATTCACTATTATATAATTTATATTTCCTGATTCAAAAAATAATTTTCATTTTATATAAATAATTTTATAAATATTTGAATATTTTAATTTAAAATAAAAATAAATATTTATGAATAATTCATGGATATTGACAAGAATAACTTTCAAACATTAATAAAAATAACAATTGTATTTATAAAAATTATTTGATCATTTATATTTAATAAAAAGTAATTTAGTAATAATATTTTATTAAAATAATATTTAATTCCAAAAATTCCTTAATTCATATAAATATATTTCTTAATTGAATATAAATATTAATTAAAAATACTTATAGTTCTTTAAAAACTATTTACAATGTAACAATAATAAAATGAAGATTTATTCTTTATACCAAAACAATGAACCAAATTATAGTACTAGTGTCTTTTTAAAAAAACCTTATAAAACACATGTAAGATCTATGGGAAAGGTGTTTGATGGGGAAAGACTCTTTGGGAGGCTCAGATAACATTACATAGGTGGTAATCTCTATTAACATTCACTTCTCTCGTAGGCGATTCCGTTCAAGATTAACGTGTTGAAGCTCATCTTGGGATTGGTCAAGAGAAAATTCTAATGATGCTACCTCCTTTATGATCATTGAAAAATGAACTTTTTTAGAGGAATTCTACTGGATGAGTTCATCACTTCCTTTTTTAAAGTATATTAGATATGTTAATGCCCTATATTTATACTAATCTGGATATTACAATTCAAAAACTACATTAACAATGGTTATAATTCATAACGGTATTTCAAAATCTAAAAACATAAAACCAAGATAGTTTATATGATTTATATAACCATTTACATAATAATATAAATAATTTTATGAAGATAATTTTTATTAAAAAATGTTTGTGGCGTTGAAAATTTGACTGAATTAATTACCAAATTTATTATTGCAAAAAAATGGGAGTCTGATGCCTAATCATTCAATGTGAGAGGAGTTAGAGTTATTAAATGAAAAATAATGAAACTAAAATAAGTAAATAAAATTGGGTAATATGTTTCACAAGAGTTTATGCATTAAATCATAATATTAGATTATGATATTTCATAGCGTGTGTGTTACATTATTTCAAAAAAAATTATTATTATTAGTAAATAAATATAATTTTTAAATTTATTAATCAACTTAATCAGGATAAGATAAAATCAATGATAATCCTTGAATTGATAATTTTTGACACATTCCCATGGAATTTATTAATATTAAAGAGTACTACATTAAATTTATATATTAAAATATTAATACTAATAATGTTTTCTAAATCATTATATATTTTTTTCATCCAACCCTATTAAAAATAAATTAATATATTTCATGATTGAATTATAATGTAATGTTTTTTATGTAATATTAGTGGTCATCTATGTTTGGTATTTATTTAACATAAGTTTTTTTTCACATTTTGATGTTTGTTTTGATGTTCTTATTATTTTATTATACTAGTATTATTTTTTATCTATCATAATCATTATAATATTAGATCTCTCATGTTGTTTTAATTAAAAACTATATTTTATTTATTAATTTGTTTATGGCGTAGCTGCTATGATTTTTTTGTAGTGAATACTATTTTTTTTGGATGTGGGATAATATTATTGTTTTGTAAAGGACGTCGGGATGATGTTTTAGTGGTTAGGCTGATTTGAATGGGGTGATTAGTGTTTTCTTTGTATACATTTTATTGATGTTTTTATGGGTGATATAAGTCATAACACTTATTTAAAGTAAAATATTGATGTATTAGTACAATATAATTCTATAAGGGTAAATGAAAATTAATAAAATAATTGGGATGGATTGTGATTATTTAATTATTATATAGTAAATGATAAAATTGTTTTTTGAATGACAGAATTATTTATCTATTTAAAGGGATATTAATATATTGATATGATGAATACATTTTTTTGGTATAAAATTTATTGAGCATAGTAATTGGAAGAAAAATCATATTTTGATGTTAAATTAACTACAATGAAATAAAATGAGGTTATGGTTACTAATATTATAATGTGGAATAAAATAACATTGAAATTATATTATCAGTTAATGTATAAATTGTAAATTTAATATGGAATTATATATAATTATTTCCTACTAAATATAATGAGAAAATAAAACATATACGTAACTCATTATTATTGTTTTTCATATATGTGTTTTAACATCAGAAGATGTATTATTAGTAGTTTTGTTTTTATATTTGATCAAATTTTCTAAAAGTTTTCTATCATTATTTACTTTCCTTATAATGGATTTTGTTCTATAATCTTAACATTATAGTATTTTTATGTAATTTTCTCTAGCACATGAGTTTGATAACACAAATAAGACCCATATTTTTACTTTGGTTTAACGTTTCATTAAAAAAAATCTATATTTAATGATAATAATGGATAAATACCCAAATTACAATAAAAACCCAATCAAGGTTTTCATTACATGTCACCCAAGATTACTCAGCATAAGGCCTAGTGTGTGTTCCTTATCACCATGGTCTAGAAACAGGTACCTATGTATCATTATATATTACCATGATAATGATTTCACCCTAATATAAAATTAAAATTTTCTAAGGTATTTTAAGATAAAGATAAAAATATATAGTACACTAGAAACAATAAACTACAAAACCATGATATATAATGAAATAATCCAAAAGGCCAAATCATGAAGTTGAACCAAGAATGACAAAAACCAAGTATCAATGTGACTGTCTATCACCACCATCCATACCCACTATAATAGAAATTGCATCCAACTGAAGAATACAGGCTACATAAAAACATTCCAATTAGATGTATCCTATAATATAATATTCATAAACCTAATTGAATATGTATGGAATGAGAAAAAAACCATTTTAATACCACCAATAATCTATAAAATGCCTTTCATCCTAAAACAGACGGTTTAATCACTTAAAAGATAATGTTTCATAATGTAATTTAATTGATTAGAATTATATATATCATAGGGTTTTCCCCAAAAAACATTATCCATATCCAAATATATAATAATGTCAAAATCAATATTATTGGTAGCATAAATGGATGAAATTAATAAAATTAATATCTCTAGAGATAAACATGTAAGGAATCATGACATAAAAGTTTACCATCATGAGATAATGTATGTGTAAATAAATAATTTAGTCTAGATTATGGAAATAATTATCTAGGATATTTAAGGAGAACTAATATAATATAACATGAATCAAATGTTACCAAGACCTTCCATCGTCTATCTGTATTAAAATCATACCTTAAGTGGTTCCAAACTCATTGAGGTTTAAAACTGCTCATATCCTAATGCAAACAACATTCCAAATGTGTTATTATTTGATAAAAAATTCATGTAAACCATTATCATAATTTTTTAAAAAATTTCTAAAACAAAACCAATACAAATAAAATTATTTAAAACACATTTTTTAGTCAAAATAGTATAGGTATTTAATCAATCAAATTATGTGAATAAAACTTTATTTATTGAAATTTTCCTGTTATAAAATTTTTCCAATTCACCAAAGATGAAATTACACAAAACAAATTCATTTATAGGAAATAAATCCATGAAATTCACAATAAAAACTATAGTATGGAACATCTAAAATAAAATATTCAATGATATGGAACTATTATATAGAGACATCAACCTCTCCAATGGGGAAAACCTATACACCACTGAAAATTGTGATTGGAAACGAATTGATGTGGTCCTTAAAATCACTTATTTTTTAGAAACATCATCAATTACACCTAAAACCCTCAATATTCATCTATTTCAGTTTATTAGTTTCCAATTAAATCTTGTAGATGATATATAAAAATAGGATCTCGATGGAAGAGGAGGAATCAAAAGCAGGTCATCCCATGGATTGAATTTATCCACACTATGATGTTGTTTGGGTCGCATGTATTTTTTATTTTTGGAATATTTTATATCTATTTTTGTTTTAATGTATTTTGGGGTTATTGAGTTTCTATTTTTTTTCTTGGATAAATAGGAGATGTTTATAGACATCACATGTTTATTAGTAAAAATGCGATAACTATATGGCATAGTTCCATTACATCAAGTTGTGCCTATAATGGAGTGATAATTTTATTCCTAGTAGATCATATTTCTAGGATAACTATGTAGATTAATGGGATGGTGTTAAGAGGTGTTTTCGAGTCATTCACATTGTTTCCCTAGACATGTGGCTATTTCATGGAAATATTTTCCATGGTTTTTCATGGGGTAATAGATACTTTAGGGTTTCTCTAACCATGTAACCTATCCTTATGACCCATGTTCCACTTATAAAAGTGAAAAATTAATTTGTTAACGAATATCTACATATTCTATAATATCATAATAATATCTAATTATCATGACTCAATCCTTTGATGATGATGTAGGATGTTCTCCACTTATACTCCTAGCAATTATCTATTTATTATGTGGATCATTTCCTGGTATATAAGGATCTCGTATATAATTCAACTACTATTCTCTATATCATAACATTATCTATCTTCCCATTGATTTTATACAACCCTAATGAGATGTTAAAGTCAACTATAGAGGGTTTAATTAAGAACTAATGTCGGTTCATTTCAATTTTTTCTTGTGTGGATTCAATATATTCATTTCCAATCACTATTTTCAATTGATTCATGTTTTTCTCCATTTTAGAGGTAAGTTTCTCTATATAATAGATAATTCCTAACGAGTAAATTATTGTTCATGTATTTTCCATTTTTTTAGATTTTTAAAATCATGGATTAATTATCTTTGGGTAATTTTTTTTAAATTGTATATTTCTTGGAATATAAAATGTTTTTAAAAAGTTTTTTTATTTATATGATGTTTTTCCCATATATTTCGATCAAATGACCAAATAGTGTTTTTGAATCTAAAATTGGTTTTCAAGAATGGGAGTGGTAATTCTATTATTGTGAGAATGTTTTATAAAACTATGTTATGTGGTTAATTTATTGATTTATGGAGACAGAACACTTCAGGAACAGTAGGTTCATTGGGTTTTGGAGAAATGAATACCTTTGTGAGTGTTCAACCACATGGGTTTATGATTTTGATAAGGATATACTATATTGTGGATTTATATTTTATGATTCACATTATTACATCATAATGTTCATCACATGTCATAGTTATGTATTATAATAAGATACAACCCATTTGTGTTTCATGGTTTGTTTAACTCAGGAATCAAATTGTTCATGCCATGATTTCAAAAATGTTTATCTCTGGAGTTGTGAATTTTGTTTTTACATCCCTCTATGTTATCATTCATTTTGATTTCCATATTATTATATATTTATATTTGGATTTATTTTAATCGTAAAACATATTTTGTTTTATATAATGTGATTTAAAATGAATTATATTTATGAAATTTCTTTTTTATAATGATATAACTAATGGTTTTATAGTGACCGGCAATATATATATTCTTGGTGGTATCCACCTAGGTGTTTCCCTAACACCTTTAATATGACTTTGGAAATATGGTGATTTGGTATTGTAAGATAAAGGTATTGTGAAGGGTAAATTTCATCCTAATTTCTTCTCCTTGTTGGTGTTACATTCATAATTTCTTGGAATTCTGGTGACTAATTTTCACAAGGTGGCATAATCTTTTTCTTGGATAGTTTTGCTTCTAGTTTTATCCATTTTTATTTGGTTTTTATGTCTCATGGTTTTTAAATTTTACATTAATGTTATACTTTGATTGATTATCTTTCTCTTCGAATACATGATAAACATTTTGTTATCATTAATTTTGGAATCATTTCCATTTTTATGTATGTGGATACTTAGGATATTATTATTACCCTATTGAGATTGAGAAGATTATTTAGTCCTTCTTTAGAGACATCATTGGTGATGTGACATGTTGACCTAGGATTGTTCATTACGAAATTGTATTAGGGCCTACGTATTTTTATGTTTAGTTTGTTTAAAAGAGTTGGGACATTCATAACAAATTTAGTAAGTGTGGAAGTTTTCTAATCTAGCTCACTTTAATGTGTTTCCACATGTTACCATTGCTGGTCATGGAATTCTCAACATTCATTGAGTTTTATTCATAGATTTATTTATATGAAATTGCTTTTGGTTTAATTAAAATTATTATTTTCATTTTCCTTTGTTGGTTTTTACCTTTTTCACTAATATTTTATTGAATATATTATTTCTATAAATATTAAATTTTTTTGGGAATTAATATGAATTCATGATGTTAAAAATTTGACTCATATATGTTTTAAAATTCTAATATAGTGTTACATGTTGTGTTTAATATACAATTCCTCATAGTGGGACATTCTTGAATTAAAGGTAAGGACTAGCAGGAAATGTCTATAGAAAGACCCTCGATTATCAACATCATTTAATAAAATTGAAATACAAACAATTAAATCCATGGGTTATATAGGTGATGGAATTTGGATGTATATGGTGGTTTATTCCTTTTAATTTTCTAATAAAATCTACCAATATTATTTGGGGATAAAAGAACCCATAAATATAAGTAATAGAATAAAAGATAACTAAGTTTTTTTAAATTTTTGAAGACTCTGTAAAACTCAATGGTTCTATTCCACAAATATATAATTGCGGATCTAGAATAAAATATATTTATTCCATCTGGAAAGGAATGATACATGAGGAATGAATTCAGACCTCTTTGTAGATATATTTTAATTTTTCTTTCAATCCTGAAATGTTGTAGATTTTTAAGGATCAAGAGATTATAAACATGGATCATGTTGTTTCTTCTACTGTGTAGTTTGATACTCGTTTCAAAAAGATACTTTATTTGTCTCTAGAACATTACTATAATGACTACCTACTATCTAGGAAGATTGATATGGGTCTTGATAAAGGAATTCAATCTATGATTACTCTCATATACCTAAATTCCATTGCTAATGTAGTTGAATAAGAATCTATGGTCGATGCAGACATATCTAAAAGACATATCATTGTGATTCATTGGCTATATAATAAGGTAGTTAGGGTGTATTTTTTATAAATAACAGGATGATCTAATTATGATAGAAGTAGATATAGGTTCTTGTTTCAAGTCACTATTGGGTGGTTTAATATTGTTCTGGAAGAAGTATTGATAGAAAACCAAATTGTAAAGTATTACAAAAGATTTTCCATCATTATAGATAATCTTTTCATTATAAAATTTATTACAAAAAAACCTAACTCTAGGTATTATAGATGGATCCACCCTTAAATATGGATCTATGGTTTGAAAAAAATATAAAGAAATGTTCTTTATTCTATTCTCATTCAAAGGGGATGCTCATGGATAACATAAATTACATACAAGTGTTGATATGTAATGACCCCTTAGTCAACCCATTATTCCTCTATAATCCTGAAGCACTAATAGTGTAGACCATGACACTTGGAAAAAACTTGTAACACATTCCTGGATCACTACCCTATCATTTATGATTTTATATAACTCCCTTATAAATCGAACCCATGACCTTTAGTAAATTAGTTACTCAACAATCATTTGGAAATAAATTGAGCTAAAAAATCTCCACATTCCCTGAGCTGCAACATCTCCCTAGACTAAGCCCATTTCGTACTAGCTACATACTCATTTTCTCTCATCTGATGGGTTGTTGGTAAACATAATTCTTCTTATATGGATTTTATTCAAGATTTAATGGAGTTTTATTAAAGATAGGTTTGTGAAATTCCATATGGGTGGGGACTACTTTTCCAATGTGCTATAGGATATGAGAAAGGTTTATGGTTAATAATATAATTTCATTGACCCTATAAGGAATAATGGGGTCATAGGGTGGTCGTTAATGTTAATGCTTCCCAATTGGCTCTTATGTAAGATTTCATAGGTTCAAGGTATAGGGAAGGGTACTAAAACCCCATATATTTGGGCATACAAATTTTCACATTAAACATTTTATGGGCATATGTTGTGATTAAAATCTGTATGTGTTCATGTTTGTGAGGGTATAATTTTCAAACTGGGTTTTATTATAGTATTAACATTTTTTTATGGATATATGGTGATTTTTTTGGAGATTTATGGTGATATAGTCTGTGATACATGAATATGTAGATTGTTTTTATAATAATAATTAATTTTAAAATACATAAGGTCATTATGGTGGCTATGTATTAGTATCAGTTGTAATCAATGGTTTCTTACATGGTTTTTAATAATTTATTATAATATTTATTACAATATATAAATGTATCATGTTATCAATTTCATTTTTACATTATCATTGGTTAATATATTTTTATATACCATGAAAATATATGGTTATTTTATTCTTTTTGGGTTTTTTAGTACATATATTGTTTTTTTATTTTCTTTGTTTGTTTCTGAATATTATAAATCTATCAAATTATTTTTCATAAGAAATTATAATTTATCAATGATTTGAGCTTGTTTATTTTTTTTAATATTACAAATAACTCAATTTATTTTTCTTCAATAATTATAATTTCTCAAAATATTATATTTTTCATGTTTATTTTATATAATTATTTTAGAATTGTGCACTATATTTGATAATGGATTTTGTAGACCCTATTTATATCATAATATTGTGATGTTTTTATATCACACTGTCAATTTAATTATTCTATTTTCAGGTATTAATGTTGATTGACTACTAATGTCGCAAGGTCACATGACATACAACATGGTAACTTTCTCTTATAGCAGCTTCACTATCAAATAATAAGATGAATTGACACATGATAGTTTATTTGTGACAATTAAAACCATTATCTACTAAACATTTCCCCTTGATGATGGGTCACATGGCCTCATGTGCGCCTATTGGTATTAAAAAGGGTGTCGACTAGCTGTGAGCATGTAAATTTTTATAGTGAAGAGATTTTACACTCATAATCAGACTATATCATAATGTTAAAATCATATCAATTGAAAGAAGAATAAAATCAAATAATTGAACATAATAGATAAATATCCACATGAAATTAGTAATAATAAATAAAGCTAAAATGAAATATCACATACAAGATGAGTATGTCATGTCGCTATAAAAAATGGTAGGCAATACATGGAATCAATCATCCAGCACAACTCTTTTATCAAAAGAACAAAATTGGAAAAAGTACTAGTTATTGGTTTCATAATGATCATATCTTGATCCTATGATTCCTTGCCCCTATGACAAATAAATCATGTGTCATAAATAGGCTACATTCTCTAGTCCCTACCAGCATCTGTTAAGTCTGCCTCAGTACTCAGGGATGACCTAAACAAGGTGTGAGATGACACTCAATAAGACACCACCAATAGTATCAATATCATGTCATGTATATGTATATAAGTTGTGTAGTGTGGAATATGTAATAGTAATATAAATGAAAAAGTGGGATTTCTTCAAGTAAATGAGCTATTTTCTAGCATATGAAGTCTCATAGTAAATAGAAAATTGTAATCTAGGAACATATGTAAAACATGATAACAATCCACTGCAACCATTGCTATGTAATCCAGTGTTAAGCCTAAAAGATTTATATCCATGGTATAATCTGAAAAAGTCATCCTAATCAATTCCATGAATCATATATTTTGAAAACAAAGGATAGGGGTGGATCATAATAATCATGTCCAACTAACATGTTCAATATGTTATTATAAATCTAGATCCTTGTAGTAGAACTGTCTTTGGAATCCAAACAGATATGGATCCATTGAGTAAAAAATTACCAAGAATCTAGGGTAATAAAAATATAGGCTCTCATGGGTTTTGTCCATGGAGGATAAATTCACAATCCATCTAATGTAATCATTACCATTTGATTAAAAATTCCATAACTAATTTCATAACCATAAACTATCCATGACTTTCACCAAATCATTAATAATTTTCTATTTAATATATTGAAATATTTTATTAAATTGTAATCACGTTGATAAAGAGGCATAACCCCTCTCCTAACTTCTCATTTAATTCAATATTGCTGCCAATAAGATATCGAGATCATAGACACCCAACAAGGTTGTATAACATGAAGATGATACATAAACAAAACACATGGTTAGTCTATATAGATGATGAAAAAATCCAACCATATCATCAATCAATTTGGGAAACCATTCAACGAATTAAATTAATTTAATGTAAACCCTCAAAAGGTATGGCATGTGGATCATTTAAAACTTTCTATAAAACAACAAGAATTTATTGAAAAAGGTATATACCACCTACCATATACTTGTTGTATAAAACTCATCTAGAATCATCAAACAACTGTACTAGGATTGGAATAAAATATATGAATTAAAAAAACACACTAAAAATAGGGCCTAAGAACATATAATAAAATAATGTCGCAAATAGTAAGAAAAATTGTAAAAGGTACATGAGGAATTTATAACTCACCAGTGTCGATACAACAAGATGAATGACTCTTGAATCAGATGTCGTAAGAAAGAATTCATTCAATACATTGGTTGAAGGATTGGGGGAGATAAATAATTATAAAACAGGTCTATAGTTGGTGAAAATAAATAATTTCGAGGTGTGTTAATTAATTTATTCAATTATCAGAAAGTGGATAATTCCACTAAAAATACTAGGTTGCACAGTTTGGTCACATGGTTGGCCAAACTGTGTGCTAATTGTGCACCCTGAACTGTACCAAATCCCCCCAGCACAGTAATGCCACATGAATAAAAAAGCTTCACTGACCATGCACATTGGATCTGATAAAAACATTACAGAACATTAATAAGATTTCATCCCCAATTAATCAGTTTCATCAAACATTGTACACTTGGAATGTGTGCTGGACAACCCCACAAAGTTTACTCAAACCTTGTGGCGTGGGCTGCATGGTCTATACTAATTATGATCCCCAGCTCCCTCTAAAAAATATATATCATTAGGATCCGAACAATCCATGGACACCCTCATTTCCTCTATGTCCTCATTAGGCACTCACATTTCACCATATTAAAGAAATAATAGAGAAATTTAAAAGATAGATACCACCAAATAATCCATGAATCATAAAATAACACCCTACTAAGAAAACATGTCCCTGAGTTTTTCTAATGAGGGTTTTAAATCATCTTAAATGGTTTTTGGACACTGATAATATACTTATTCCACTCTCTCCCATGTCTCATCATGCATAGGGCCATGCTTTCATATCACGCAAACTAAAGGAACAAAACTTCTTTGTAGATAATACGTGTTCTAATCAAAGATACGTATAAGATAATACTAAAAGGAAGAATATTCCTAGAAATCAACCTTGTAATGTTGATGAGTATGTGATGGGTATGAGTGTCAACAACTTAACTGAGATACATGGAAGACATTGTTCATGGCTTGATACCTTTGATGCAACTCCAACTGATATGCTATCGACCCAACTCTCTCTAAAATATCAAAAAGGCCTGAAATATTGTGGTTAATGCATAACCTATATCTGAGTCAATATATTAACCATCCTAGTTGAGATACATAAAAACGCATGATCCATGACCATGAACTCTAGAGGTCATATATGGAGAACTGTGTAGGAATTCTATCCATATTCTCCTATAGAAAAAACTTTCTGAATCAATTGAACCTAATACAATGAAACCTAGACTAGATGTGGTCAAAAATATTCTATATTCATTCCCTCTAGTTAACATATAATTTACCATCATGGGATATCATAAAAATAATCACAAGGTTTCATCGACATAGTCACATGATAGCTATTTTTTGTAGGTGAATTCAACCAGGGTTATATGTATCATCTAAGATCCCCCATTATCGTGTACACATGCTCGTAGAATGTCCCCTAAAACCTATATTGTGCACTCTAAATTCAAATCAGTTTTTAGGTTATATGTCTTTCTAAAACGAACCTATGTACTCAACACCATTTGTAATCCTTTACAAAACCATGATTTGTTCCATGTATCCCTATCTGATACAATGGTATGAGGAAGCCCATTAAGGATAAAAATCTTATGAATATAATGTATCATAATATCATTTACTAAGGATGTCTCCATAATCATCATGAGGTGTGAATCCTTTATTATCCTATCTGAAAATAACCATACAACATCACCCCCGCAAGTTGGACATGTCATCGAGGTCATAGAATCCATCACAATGTCATCCTGCATCCAATTATGAATGGATAATTTCTCTAGTATCCGAACTAGTTGCCAGTGTTCCACTTTTACCTACTAATATGTAGAGAACCAATTAACAAATACAACTATTTCATGTCTCATACTATTCCACAAATACTAGTGTTATAAATCTAAATAAATCTCAGTGATTTATGGATGTACTATAGAAGATGAAGCATGAAATTCCCACATAAAGACCTCTCAACTCTCTTATGGAACCAAGAAACACAATTTAATGAGTGTAATTTAAACTTTTACTAGTATTAAAATAGGTGTATGTTTCTCACCTACCAAACTTTACTATAGGATCAATCCATTAGAATATAATAGATGTATCTTCCATGCCCTGTCCATAAGATTTTATGTCTATTACATGGTTGTGACAATAGTATTATCATGAAAATTCTCCATCTACAAGTGAATCTCAGTGAATAAAGCTGTAAATTTTAATTCACTCCCAGCCTCCTAAACAACATGTTCCTATGTCTTCTAGCTATGAGATTCCCCTACTTAATTTAACTTAACAGTCATATAGGATTACTCAAAATCAATCAACATGAGATACTCAACCAACCTTCTCTTTCGAATATTCACTTAGTGATGCATAAATATTTATTAGAGTGTTATTTGGTCTATAAAATAAAAAAAATCATCTCCCAATATATAGTACCTACAAATATTCATTACATAACCCATGACAACAAACTCAAGAATTTATGTAGTGTAATTCATCTCATTAAGTCTCAACTATAGAGACACATATGACTAGACATTATCCCCATGCATCAGTATAGCTCGCAGACCGATTCCTCAAACATCACAGAAAGCATTATAACTTCTTCAATGCTCTGGAAGAATCATGATTGACACCAAAGTCAATCATCCCTTAATCTCATGGAATTATTTTTCACACACTTCATTCAATATAAAATTTACCCCTTTATTGGTCATCCCTATGTAAGGCATATATAGACATGAAAATTCTTGAATAAATCACATATTTTAACAAGCCATTCCAATGAAACATTGGATATCAAATACAGTATTGTGATAATCCCATGAAACCATAACATTCACCATATTTGGGTCTATAGACAATCCTATATCTGAGATGATGTGACCCAATAAGTAAACATTATCTATCCATTCTATGATTGTTGATCATGGAATAAAAACTATGATCTCTATTTATATACATTCTAATGATAAGTTGTTTGGAATGATCTTATAGATTCTAAAAATATACCAAGATTTCATCTTAAAAAGATAACATGAAGGATTCCAAATTTGGGTGGAAGAAGGAATTCATCAAGACCATGATAACTACTTGTTTGTTTGAGAGACTGAGTGAAATAACAAGATACTCAAAAATTCAAAACAAGATATTAAACACTATATGAGATATATATTTCTTCCTAACACACATGAGGTGATAACGTGACCTCAAGTCAATTTTTTGTAGGACCCAAGATCCTCTAATTCGGTACTGGTCATCCTATTAGAAATAATGGATATTAAAGAGACTCCTAGAACAATGTTAATACAAAACCCCACCTCCCACTCAGGAGGTAAACGGGAAGAGTCTCCAAGATAGGAATTCATAAAATGATCAAATACTTATTATAAATAAGTCTATCACATTCACATATCATCCATATATAAGATAGTAATCTAGGTTGTCATTACAAACAACCCATGATGATTTGGTCCAAATCTGCCCTCATGGACATCCCACTCACCCATGGGTATATTCCTACTACACCTTATTATGTGATAGATACATTATGTTAATAATAATCAACATGGGCATAATAATAATACAATAAATCTAACCTGTTAATTTTTTCATACCATATGATCTTCAGAAAAAATAGGTCTGATACGAAGTGAAACCCACCTATCTCAAGGGGAAATTACTAAAAATGGAATATATTATCTGATCGAATCCCCAAAAAAGTATTGAGTGGTATATCACCATTATAAAAAAATTAAATTGAGACCCACGAACTCCAAAAAAATTATAGATATGATAGAATGTGTATCACATTTATCAACAAATGGAGAAAACAAGAGTTGTAACTATAAAGATCATACCCGTCAATATCAGAAAAATGACACTTTGCTACAAAGTTATAGGCCCTAATGAATATATATTTCCTAAAAATGACCCTTAGAAGCATCTTATCCACCCAATGTAGGCCAACAATGTTGTCGAGTTGCAACTGGTCTCTATATCTACTAAACATGACCACCCCCTCGGCCAGAATGATCGGTAGTATTCGATCTGTCGACCTAACACATAGCTTTGGATTGTTCTTTTGAAACTAGAGTTCGAGTCAACCCTCTCTCACTAACTAGTGGTGGGGAGTTCCTTGATAACCACTATATATGGACTATCCTAACAAATTTTCAACACTCTTCTATATATTTATTATATTGGCTCCCCATATATCGATGCCTACCCCACCAATGAAAAAAGGAATAAATTCTAGTAATAATAACTTTGATGGTATTCCCCTAAAAAGAAGTCTTCAAATATCTATTCCTACCACTAGTACCTAAACATATAATGACCCTAAAAAAAGTAACCTAGATCTGGTGCCTCATATTATTAAATTATCATAATAAACAAGGAATTAGATTCCCTAAGGACTGAATAGTTTAGTATATTCTAAAAATTAGATAAAAATAGGATAATTACATTACTACATTATATGAAATACAAAAGAGTTAATCAATTAGTGACACCCCTATTCTACTATAATATCCCTACATGTCAGTCATAATAAACATCATGAAATCCTAGGGAATATAAAACATAATTAAAGGGTTGGATCTGATACAATGTAAGGGAAAGGATATAGTAGAATCTATCATTAATAAAAAACAATAAATCAAGGTGAATAACTAAAAACACATTCCTTTAAAACATAAACCTGATCATGATATGGTTGGAATAAAACATTATCAAATAATGAAATATAAATAATCAAATTTTTATGAAACATAATTATAGATATTCTACCAGTCAAATAATAATATTGAATAGAAACAACTAATCTCATAATGAGGGAATTTATAATTCGGGGCATCATGAACATACCATCATGGCCATGGACATGAATTATACATAAATAGTTAAGGCCTTAGACAAAACGTGGTCTAGTTTGTCTCATGTGACCTACTGATCCATTGAGGGGAAACAGAGGGCCCTACCCAACACTTACTAAGTTGAATAAATCCCTTATATGAAATGAGTGAAACATAATCAATATATAAATTCATATTGAAACTATAATATGAAATGTAAATAATTTTCCTGATCAATAAACATAATCATAATCTATGTAGAATTATATAGTGAATGGTATCAAGATAGTACATCCCAAATCAAAATGATCCTAATGTATTCATAAAAATAATTTAGGTTATATAATAAGTGATAAAACATAATTAATAAAAATATTAAACAGAGGGTGTTAACATGGATGACAATACTCTAACAAAATCATTGAAACTTTCCTCAATGAAATGCAATTTTTATCTTTTGAGTAAATTATTCAAAAATTCATGAAATTATAAATGAAAAAATAATGCTGGAAGAAACAATTATAAAATTTTAAAGGATTACACGAGGAAATAAGGTGTTATGGATGTGGGATGATCAATTCATGTCATATAAGGTTTAAAAATCATTTAATATAAACATTGAAAAAAAATTAAAAGAGTATTTTTAAAAGAATGTGTGAGAATTGTGTGCCCCATAAAATTAATAATCATCCAACAAAGTAATTTAATACCATGATGATAAATGGATTCTTGATATTATATATCAAATTGATTTATACATACACCACACGCAAGTAATAATTCTTGAATAAATAATATATCATAGAAATAAAAGTGAGAAGAGGAAACCCTTACCTTATGTCCAAAAGATTTATTCACATGTACTTAATGTCTAGGATTATCAAAATATATTCATTAATTACATAATGTAAACCCTCTTCAACATATATATGATTTTTTAAATTTTTATTAAGTTCATTTATGTAAATATATAAGGGTTATAATTTTTATTTTAATTATTTCGGGAGAGTTCGTTTTATGGTGTTATGGACGGTTCCATTGTGTATTAATATTAGAGTTATTTTCAAATTGGAATAACTTCTCATGATGTAAAATTATATAAAATTAATGAAATTAATAAAATTATCTGATCTCATAGATAATTTTGTTACATGGTATAGGATTATTCATTAGATTAAATTTTAATGAAAATGATTTAATTTATTTTTTATGTTTTTATGACCATCAAGAATTGGTATAATTTATTTAATAATATGTTTATAAAAATGATTAAAACATTAAATAAGTTGTAATACGTATATTATAATCTTTTATTCCATAAAAATTGTTTTATGAACAAACATGAAGGTAGTAACAAAAAAAAAACATGACATCCATGAAGGAGGTGAATTGACACATCATAAAATATGTTTTCATTTTTAGATTAAATAAATAAGAGAAGATAATTGATGATGTATATTACATTATCATGTGGAAGAGGGATGGTTTTACCTCATGAGTGTCAGGACCTTGAGAACATCTTTAAGGCACATGGAAATGGTATGTTGGTGATACTATCAACACCATAACATGGGGGAATGATCTTCATTCGGTTGATTCTTTTTGTTGTTGGTTGTGGTTTGGTGATGGTGGACGAAAAATTGATGATGTTAAGGTGCCTTGACATTTTGTTGTCATGTTTATTGGTGGTGATGATGTTGGCGGTGGACCGAAGTTTACGACAGGAGGGAGGCTCTTAGAGACATCGGCGAGTGAAGGCATTGGTGGTTGGAGAAGAGGTCGGTGGTGATGAGCTGATGAGGTTGATGTCTATGTGATGTGACGATCTGGAGGTGCTGAGACGATTGGATGGCGTGGCGATGATGGTAGTGAGGTGTCATCTTTGATGGTTGGTTTTTCGGTCTTCTCTCCTGTTAGGCTTTTGGTTTTTCCAATGTTTGAATTTTGAATTTTGAAATTTGAAAGTGGATTTTGGGATGTGGTTTGTTGCGTAATAGTTTATGTGGATGATGTTTGGACTATATTCGGCCTTAGTGGGGTTTCCACTCAGCCATAAAGTGGTATTTTTAAAATGACAAAAAAAGGATTTGCACGTGATAATAACAGTGTGGGGAACCTACAATGTAAGATGGATTACTAAAACATCCTCTTATTAAGGGGTAAAGTTAAATTCAATATTTACCCCAATATTAGGCATTCGAATAAGTGAACATTAGCAAAAAGTGATAATATGCACAAGAAAAATAAATCTTACAATCAGATTATGATGGAGAGTGATATAGAACATGATCATTATAAATTCTACCATCACAAAAACCATAAATTATAGATTGGTTAAAAGAAAATGAAATACTTATTATGAAAATAAATTTGATAATGTTTTTTTTAATGTACTTTTCCTAGAAGGATAGATTCTTTATTTATAAAGATAAGAAATTGAGAAAATAAAAATACTTGATTACATTACTTTTCAAAAGAATAATGTCATCCATTGGTTTTTAATTAATCTATTTTAACTTCCTCCAATTCATTAGGAATTGAATTTTTATAATGATATTTTTTATACCTAAATCACATTAATGAATCATAAGATCCAGAAATATTTCCATCATCATTTAAATTTTTACTCAAAACAAAATGTTGAGATCATAATATAAAATATAATAAATCATTATTGTAACTCAAAAAATAATATCTAACATTAAAATAAATCTACAAATAAATCCAATTTAAATGACCAATAATTAATAAGGAAGGTCTCTATATTTTCAATCACAACTTAGCATTGGATTCCCAAAAAATTAATGTAAATAATAATATCACATACCATATATATGAATACCTTTATGACCTTAATACATTATTGAAAACATGAATGATTACACATCTGTAAAGAAAAATTAGTACAGTAAAATCTTTATATATATCATGATTCTTATAACAATAATATCATATGATAATTTTTGAATCCAAAAACAAAACATCTTTAATTTTTATTGTTTGACTTTATTAATATCATTTTATTGTACTTTATCCCTTTGCTTATTCTACGATATATTCCATTGAATCATGTGAAAATAATTTTAATAGTTCCCCATATTCATTCATTTAAATCATCTGACATCTTCTTTCTTTTTTGTTTCATTCATGAGCCTAGTTACCCTTCTCTTCACACTTTTAGTAAACACCCATTCCCTTCATGAAAGAACTTCTGTGATTCCTTCAATAATTATCACATCTTGGGAAATCATTCTTTCACTTCTTCCCTTTATCAATAATTTTAATTTCATTTCTCTTCTTCTATTTCATTCATTCTAATTCATATAACATGTAGAATTACTTCTTTTTCTTGATAACACATGATATTATATCCACATATGAGGATAATTTTTGGGATACTAGTTCCCTTCATATAATTTTATTAATACTATAAAATAAGTGATCAATATTTCTCTTTACATTATATATGTAGTCTTTATAATTCCATGATATCTTTTTAATGTAGGCATCATATGTAGCAATGTTTTCATCCTCTTTCTTTCTAATTCTTATGAATTTTCTCCTAATATCATCTCATTGTTCTCTAGAAAAATATTTTCTCAATAAATGTTATTCAAAATCTTTTCATTCCATGTTTTCAAGTTCCAATTCCTTTTTAGTTTTTTGAATTAATTACCACCAATTATCTGAATATCCATAGAGACAATATACCTTCATGGTAGCCTTCTTCCTCCTGTTTCATCCTAAAGGGAGAAGTATATTTTCTATATAACTTATCCATTGTTCATATACAAATAAATTTTTATTACCATTTTATAATAGAGGTTGTTGTTGTATGAAGTGGTATAACATTGTTACACCAAATTGTGGATAAAGTCTATTCTTTATGGTTATGGTAATCACTCATTACTAGAGTCAGGTATCACAATATAGTTATAATTTTTTCATCTCCATCAACAGATAAATCTTCATTATCGTTCCATGGAGGGAAATCCCTACATAGAATACTTGTTTTTTTTATAGTTTGCATTCCCTCTACTAGTATCCATTTCTAAAAAATGGAATAATCTAGATTAGATCATAACATTAAAAACATAATTTATAACCTAGAACTAGATAAACACTTATATTAAATTGAAAATATATTTATAACTATTATCTAAATCATAATCTTGGTTTCATTATAAATATTTCAAAATTATATTATAAGTTCTCATTCACGAATATAATATTTATTAAATTTAGTTTCTAAAGTTTCTACTAAAATTCCACTGATACCAACTATAACAACCCTAACCCAAGTAGCCTAGAGAATATTCCTTGCATTATTACAAAGGCCTAATAAACAAGGAAGTCGAATCATGAAGGACAAAATAGTTTATTATCTTTGAAAAAATAGATAAAAACATATTCATTACATTAAAACATGAAATGAAATACAATATAGTAACTCCTTTTGATACACCCCTATTCTCTATGAATATCCATGCATATCAATCATAATATTCATCTTAGAATCATATATAAAATAAGAGATATGAAAGGAGTGTGCTTATATGATCATTAAGGTTTTTCATATAGCATAATATATCACAAATAAAAATAAACAATAAGGTAATGAGAATAAATAAAACCAAAGGCTATTAATACATATAATTGAGCATATTATATAAGGAATAAAATATGATCAAACAATGCCTTATAAATAATCACATTTGTATGAAACATAACCATGGATATTATAATAGTTTAATAGTCACATATAATATCAATAATTAATCTCATTATTAGGTAATTAATAATTTGGGACGTCATGAACATACCATCAAGGCCTCATCCAGGAATTCTATATAAATGGGTAAGGCCTCATCCAAAACCTGGTCTAGTTTTTCTAATGAGACCTACCAATGCATCAATGCACTATAGTAGGCCCCACATGATACTTAATAACTCTAATGCATTTCACATATGAAGGTGGTGAAACATAGTCAACACATACATTAGTATTGAAACAATTATATTAAATATAAATAATTTCCCCAATCTATAAACATAATTATATGTTATAGAGATTAATATGAAGAATGGAAATAAGATATTACATCCCTAGTTAAAATGATCCTAAAAATTCAATAAAATATATCATATTGTATCACAATTGACTAACCTCATTTATGAATTATATTAAATACATGGTTTTATCATGGATGAAAATACTCTAAAAATTCATTGAAGTTTTTTTAGAGAAAAACTCTTTTCACATTCGAATCATTTAATAAAAGATGAACACAATTATAAATGGAAATATTTTAATAAAATTTAAATTCATAAAATTTAAATTATTCCCCAAGGAATTAATTAATAATTAAATGGGGAAGAAACTCTCATGGGGTATAATGTTTAAGAAATATTTCGTTTAATCATGGAAAATAGAAACATTTAAAAGAGTTCTTTTAAAAGAAAGTGTAAGAATTGAATGTCATGTAAATTTAAAAATTATCAAATGAATCAATTTAATAATAAGAAGATAAATTATTTCATGACATTATATAAAAAAGGGAATTATACATACACAACATACAAGGAATAAGTGGTAAATAAGAAATATCTCACAAAAAAATTAGATGACAAAACCCATACATTAGGTTGAAAATAGTTCTTCAATTTTACATAATGTTTATGATAATATAATTATATTAATTACATACTTAATTCAGAACCTCTTCCTCATATATGTTTTCTATTAGAATTTTAGTAAGTCCATTTTTGGTCATTTCGATGGGTTATAATGTTTAATGTCATTGTTCTGTGAGCATTCGTTTCATTGTTTTATGGACAGTTCCCTTGGGTATAAATATGGGAGTTATTTTCAAATGGAAATAATATTTCCAAAAAAAGAAATTATTTATAATTATTTAACTTCAATAATATTAAATGATATAATTTTTTTTATAAGTTACAAGCATGATTCATTATATAAAATGCGAGTGAAAATGATTTAATTTATTTTTGTGGTTTTTACAACCACCAAGAATTAGTATTGTTTCATTTTATAAGATTTTTATATAATGGTACTAGAAAAACAAATATTTTTTAATACACATAATATTTTATGGTTTAACTATAAATATGTGCTTATGAAAACCATTGAAGGTTAAATGAAAAATGAATACTGGTCGACCACAAATGCAGTGAATCGACATCTCATAGTTGATGCATTTCTTTCTAGAATAAAATATTATGAGACGATACATGATAATAGATATTCCATTAACATTATAAAATTATATTATATGTATCATACTAGAGTTACTATTACAATTTGTATATGGTTTTTGTGGGAAGGATAAAAATGAAATTAAAGGAGATACAGGGAGGGTTTTACCTATTGAGTGTGGTCTCCTTGAGAACCACCATAGGCACATGGAAATGGTCATTGGTGATACCATAAAGACCAGAACACAACTAATTGTTTTTCTAAAGAAATTGGGTTGAATATAAGCAATATAAATGTCTTAGAAGGTGTGAAGGGAATGGGTGGTGATTGTTGAATTTATAGTGCATGAGAGAAGAATTTTTGGATTATATTATTTAATAGTTTATTATTTTTCCTCAAGAATATCCATATTATAGAGTATTCTGACTAAATATAGTGACTAGGGCTTGTGATTTCTACAAAATGGTTGATTACGTAATCCTTACATCATCCATGACTCAATAATTCATTTATCAAGATATAATGTTAAATACTGTAAATTACTAAATTTTACTATTCCTACAATAAAGAACTACTTTATGAAAATCCAAAATATCACCCTAACATTTTTTTGACATGTAAATTTCAAAAATAAACAAAATTTTATGAAAATAATTTTCTAAATATGATAACTTTTTTTAAATAAAATCCTGATTTATTTAAAAAATACTGATTTCAATATTATAATTGTTTTTGCAACACATTGAAAAATAAAATACGTCTCCTAAAAATATATTACAATAATAATAAAAAAGTTATTAATATATGAATACATTTAATGAAGATAAAATATAATTTAAAATAAATATATTAGTTATAATATTTTAAATAATAATTACATTTCACCAAAAAAAATACCAACACATTTTTATCACTTTTAAAATATATATTTACTATTACATGACATTAATATATATATATATATATATTTCATTTATGGGAAACCAATTTTATTTATAAACTCATATGTGAGGTTATTATTCTAATTTCAGATTACTTTTTCTAATATTCACATAACAATTCCAATGGTCTGGTTAATATTTAATATTATATCATTTTTTTAATCATTGTGTTGTGGGAAACATAAGCCATCAAAGATGATAAATTTAAAAGATACATACAATAAGATCATGGTGAGTAACATAACAACTATAGAGAGAATATGTACTACCCTCCTCTATAACCCCATATTTTTTTGGGATACTTTTAGTAATAATTTTATGACTTCATATCTCTATTATGGCAGCCAACCAAAACACGTTCACATATAATAAAACTTCTTGCCTAAGAAAATCCAAGAATATTGTCTCCTTATATGTATCATCATAAATATATACAAGATAATATAGTTAAACTTTTTTAAAGAAATCTCAAAACTGCAAAATGGTCATCGCACCATTCTCCAACAAATAAACTCACTAGCCCGTTCAATTCTAAAAATCACAAGAAAGATGTAATCATATATTTTGGTTTGGAAATCCCTCTAAAAAAATAGCTCAAATCCTATCATAATTAATTTGAAGAACCTATTTGTTCATAGAAAATCACTAAAAAATTATATCATGAGTTCTACACTTCAATAGAAAAGATCCTCTATGTGCTAGGAGATCAAAATGATTGTCTCTTTCCACTGTCCAACTGCCTTTTGACCCCCATCCAATAAGAAATTTGGTGGATGATTCTACTAGAACACATGTCTCAACTCTACCAAGGTTTTGGGAGGTTTTGTGGCTCCCAATATGGCCTTAATAAAGAAAATTAAACTCTCTTAGATATTGGGAATCATCATCCATGTTCATAATAGTGGTTTTTGCCCCAAGTGGTAGTAATGTTGGTTCTACTGGTAGCTTAGGGCCCACCACCTCCAGTGCATGGTCATCTCCACCCTCCTGGTGCATGGATGGACGCAATCATGATAAAATATCTCAAAAACTTCCAAACACACTCCTAATAAAGTATTCAATATTCACTAGATCCCAAATATAATCATATGATATGATCAACTCTTCTTATAACCAATCGACACCCCTCTTCATACACTAAAATCAAGGACACGGTAATATTAATATTCATTAAAAACTCTAGAGATATATCCTATTACCAACTAAAAAATAATTATCTCGATCAAGATATTGGTTTCATCGCATGGGTCCCAGTTTATGAGATTTAAATTACAATTTATAGAGTAAATGACCTCTAAATTTCAATTATAAACTCCATTTAATGGTGACATTTACCTATAAGAATTCAAAGTAATTAAAATTTAAAATTACTTTAAAATTATCATCAGGTGGTTGAATTACATAGATTACCATTTTCAATTTAAAAGGGTCCATATTATCTATAAATGGGTGTGTGGTGCCCATTTAATCTTAACCATAACATGTTCCATCACATGAAAACAATTGTTCATGACTCAATGTGAAATAATTTACTTCCTATTGTGTGTCATATAGCATGTTCTAGAAAAAACTATTTAGGTTATGATAGGAAAATTAAGTGCCAATTATGTGTCACAATCTCCTATAAGAAACGTTAGTCTATAAAATTTATATATCACAAGGAACACATAAAAATTTATATGTGGTCAAGTTGTGCATCCTTTATAGAATGGAATATATATGGAATGTGAATCATGTAACATGCACTAATTTATGCATGATATAAGATTCCATTCCTTATCAGGTCAAGGATAAAATTATATTCATCCATCATAACAAAGATAACATCAAATATCATCTGCATCACCCCACAGTGGAATAAAATAAACTCTAATAATCAAAACCCAAAATAAAATATCACATGCCAAGATATTTGGATCCATGATATATGTTGGTTAGCTAGTACCAGGAATAGCCCATTACCAAATTCATACATTTTCAAAATCTCATATCTAATATTTTCAATTGATATTACAAAATAAAATAAATTTATTTGATACAACACTGTAACATCTCTATCCAGGAGCTACTAAACAGTGTTGTGAGTATGTGGGTTACATGGCCTCAAGTTTGAATCCCCATATGTAATAAGCTACTTACTAGAAATAAGGATCTAATTTGTTATATTGGGGATAATATACCCACATAATTATACTGTAACATAGTTGTGTAATCACATCAACCAAAAGAAGAAAAATATCAAATAATTGAATAGTAGTAGATGACCATCCATATGACAAAATTAATTACAAATAAAACCTAAGGAAATATCATATGCAATATAAGTATGCCATGTCTCTAAAAAATGGTTAAAAATATATAGTAACATTCATCTTATAAAATTCATGTAACAAAAGAACAAAATATCAAAAAATAACTATCTCTAGATTGCATCACAGGAATAGATGGGTCCATTTCCCCCATATTGGTAATCAAAACCATTCAAGAATCATAATGTTTTTAATATACCAAATCCCTACCTACATCCATGAAGTCTATATGTGTACCCAAAAGTGGCCTGAATAGGGTGTGAGATTACACTTAGAAAGACACCTCAAACGGTGTCTACATCAAGTCGAGTCTATGAAAATATGGAGAGTAATGTGAAATATATAATAGTAATATAAATAAATTAGTATGGGTGATTCAAATAATTTGATATTTTTAATCCTACCAGGGTCACTGTAATATGATATTATATACTAGGGTCATCTATAAAATAGTTTAAAAATCCACTACATCCTATGTTATGTAATCTAGTGTTATGCCTACATGGTCTGGATCCAAGGAAAAAAATGACAAAATAATTCTCATAGAGTACATGGATAATTTCCATAGAAAACTATCTAATTTATTTGGTGGATACCAAGGAGAATGTCCACATAGGCTATCCATGGTAGTCCAATAATTATTTATCCAAGAAGTATAAATGTAATGGTTTCCAAATAGATCTAGATACATGGAGTATAAATGTCCATGTAATATAATGTAATCAATAGTTTGAACCTCATGGTCTAGATACAAGGAGTATAAATTTACCTTGAATCCAAAGTAATCATAACAATTTTATTAATCACATCATAACTCATTTCATAACCATTTACTATCCATAAGCTCATCCAACTCATTCCATGTTTTCCATTTAATCCATTTAACCATTTTAATAATGTGTAATCATATGGAAAAGGAGGAATAAATTGTCTCATAATATCTCATTTTATTCATTAAGTCTCCAGCTAAGATAGAAATCTCACATGACCAAAAAAGTGTTTTATAACATGGGGAAGATACATAAACACACATTACAAGTGGTGTGGGTTAAGGATGAAAACCTATAACTAAATATTGTTTCTATGTGGGAAACCTATCATGGGACAAAAATCATTTCATTAATGAATTTAATTAATTTTGGAGAAATTTTAGGAAGGTTTGGTGTGTGGAGGAATAAAAATTATCTATAAAACAACAATACTTTTCTATAAAGGGTATTGAAAACTAGCATATACCGGTGGAAGAACACTTATCTAGTATCCACTCCTAACTCAAATTATATTAGACACAAAAATAAGAATGGAATAAAACCCATAAAATATGGAATGAAATCCTATTCCAAAATTACATTTTTTATAGAAAGGAAAACATAAAAAGATGTAAGTGAAAAGTAGAAATTACCATCATGGATCCAAAGAGATGAAAAACTATTTAATGAGGCCTTCTGTGAAGTTATTACATCAATCACAAGGTTAAATGATTTAAAAGATCTCAATCATGAGAAAATGGGGCTGAAATTGGAGGAAATATTTAATAGAGAGGTGGGATAATTAATTCTTTAATTTTGGAAAAAATAGACATTTCCTTTTAAAATATTGGGTTGTATTATTTGGCCACATGGTGGGCCAAAATATACACCAAATTTTCACCATCTACTCTCCCAAATCCCTCTAGCATGGTCATTGTTCATGGTTTGAAAACCCATGCCTCAACCATGTATTTAGGTGCCATTAAAAACATTTCACAACATTCATGGGAAAGAGGAATTTATCGAATGGTAACATCAAACTATGTGGACATGGACAATGCGATGGCCCACAATTCATATTTTACTCAAACTGAGTCTCCTGAGTGTCATGGTTTCGAATAACTATACAGGACAACCACCTCCTCCAAAATATATGGATTTGGGCTCCCAAAAATCTTTAAACACCCCTACTTCATTCCGGGCGTCATTAGGCACTCACATTTGGCCAAAAAAATAATTAAATAGAAATTAATAAAATATATTCCTAATGAAAAAACCTAGGTTTTGACATTATTCGGTTGTTTAGTGGTTTTCTTCATATAGTCAATAAATTATTCATGTTGTCGATTTAGGTAGTAGATTTTTTATTTATATTGTTTGTAATTTTTACCTAAAAGAAATATTTTATGGTAGGATATATCCCATGTTCAATTTAAATTGTTGGTCAATCTCAATTCAAATACATTAAAAATTTTTATGTTTAAAAATTTGGATAATTTATAGATTACTCATTTTTTATATTCTTATATTTTATTTTATTTTATTATTTTTGTTATTTTTTTATTTTTTTATTAATTTAAAAAAAATTATTAATCCTAGGGATTCTATGAGAATTATTATTATAAATTCTTACCTTTTTTAAAATATAGATTTTAACTGTTGTTATTTCTGGCTTAAATGTACAACATGTATTTTGAATATTTATAATTTATTTTTTATGAGTGAATAATTAGTTATTAATGTATCTATATTAGTGATTAGTGAATTTATAAACATAATGGTTACTTTACTATATTTAATGTACTATTATTATAAATTTATCTTTAAGGAATATCTTCAAATTCAGTGATGATTTTCAAAATTCATATCTGCATTTTATAGAAGTTAATAATGTGATATTTATGATATTTTTAGTGGATGATTATTATAGAGATATTTTCAATTTTTTTACTTATTCATTAGTTTTTTATAGTATCTAACTAAGAATCTATTTAAATCCCTCTATAATAATTTTGATATATTTAAAATTATATAAAATAAAATCAGTGTGGATGATTTTTTTTGTTTTACCTAAATTGGATCAAGTCTCTTTAAAATTTTATAGAGGCACAATGTAACTTTGATGACTTTCTCTTTTCAGGAACATTCCAACTCACATGTTTTTTCATAATTCTAGTAATTTCCATATGATCATATGTGAACCCATTATATTATCCTAAATGAACTCACAAGTTGATACTAATATTCATATAATATTTATAGTTCCTTTAAAAGATGTAATGTTCTATTAAATGGGAAATAGAACTTATGCATCATATTTTATCATTTAAATCATCATCATGGTTTAGAATGAGTTCATATTAATTCATTATATTCCCCTCACTTATTTATAGACATAGTTCTATTATTTTTGTTTAAAATATAATTTATGTCTTACAGTTTTCAATTCAAGATCCATATGATTTGATAGTTTAGACCTGCTAATAATGTTCATGTTGTAAAGGGTTGTGACAACCCAATAAAATTGAAGTGTCAATATTGGTTAAACATAAACATTAAAAATATCATGTACTAATGTTATTTTTATCCTTAAAAAATTATTCCCATAGTACATAATTCATCTCTCAAGGATTAGATAGGGTTAAAAGTATATATTGGTTTCTCTTTAATAGAACTTCTAAAAAATATCATTTGATGTATCTTTCTTGTCTACCACTTATTCGTTATTATGTATGCATGATAATTTAATTGAGTATTTTTCATAGACATATAATATTAATATTTAATTTTGTATAACATATATATTAATATACAATTAGAAAATATAAAATTTTAAACATACAGAATACGTGGTATTAGATTATTTTCATATTATATTTATGCATTTAGTTATTCATATTTTTTATGTTAACCAGAATATCCAATACCAATTTTAATTTATAAAATTTTACGAATTAATGTAAATAAATATTAGATTCCAAATAATCTAGATCATTTTTAGGTAAATTATTATACTTAATATAAATAAATAATAGATTCAAAAATAAATAAATACTGTTTTTATAACTAGAATACAGGGTTAAATCCATTCAAATTGTCTAACTCTTGTTCAGACACACTTATAGAAAGAAATAATGTTATGTATGTTTTGAATTAAATTTTTGAATATTTTATATTTTATATTAACATAAATATGTTTATTCATGTATCATAATTTAAGAAGGATCATAAACTTTATAAAATTCTACATGTTATTAACCTTGGATTGGATAAGATGATCAAAATCATACCCCAAATTCTATAATTGAGTACCTGGAAGTTAATATGTGTAATGATGAATGTATCAACTAGAAGTTACACTAATTAACAAGAATTATATATGGAATTAATTATCTCAGAGAAGCATTAGATAATAATATGCTTTTTTAAAGAGACCAAAATTCATTACAAAAGATGTGACATGAGAAGAAAGAAGTAATTAATGAAAGAAATAACATTATGAAATATATATCAAATGAACCAACTATTTTTTAACATAAATACGAATTTAAATTGAAATAAAATGTAAAATTAGAGACAAAAATGAAGAATAATTTTTTATTCAAATAAAATATAACTATTTCATCTAATTATTCTATTTTTGAATCACGGGAATGTAAAAATGAAAAAATATATATTACTAAAACTGTCTACAAAATGATTAAAAATATCATTAGACTCAAGAAATAATAAAGATAGGATAATCAAAAGTATTATTAAAATATTAAATCAATACATGATTATAATAATTTTTTCTAATTATTTTTTATGTTTCATAATTATTTTTTTATGTTTCCAGAAAAAAGGGACACATAATTTTTAATTTTCTATAACAAATGAAAGGATTAACATATATTAATTATAATATAAATAAGAATGGATTTGATTGTTGGATGAATTTCAATATAACAATTCATGTAATGTAAGGAAACTATAAATGAAAAAATAGAATTTATATGCATGATAGAGACATTTTTTATTGAGGTTAGTTGTTGTTTTGATTTTTGTTAACATTATTATGAATAATAAAAAACTAATATGAACCAAATAATTAAACATATTATAATTTTAAAAAAAATTAATGTTTTATAATTTATGATTGGTATAGAAAATAAAATGGATAAAATAACGAATTTATCAAATCAATTAATAAATTGAATAAAAATTGATGTGTTTTTAAATGACACATTTTTTCATGTAAAAAAATAGTGATTTAGGGATTTCATAGAAATAGAATTGAATTTTGATTATTGAAGTTATATGATTAAAATAGTATTTATTTTCTTCTTTCATGGACAAAAAAATATATGATAAAAATATTTCAATGACGAAACTAAACAATTGAATATGTTAATTTGTCTAGAGTAAAAATTATATTATATTATAAAAAACATAAATTATTAATAGTTCTAAAGTAATTATATTTAATGTTAAATGAATTAATTTTTGACTAATAGAAAACTATGATAATTGACATTCAATGAGATTTCCATTGTCTTTGCATCATGTTAAAAATTTTATTTCCAATAATTTATCACGCTGATTTCCACAAAATACAATTTTAAATCGAGTATGGATAGAAATGAATTATTATAATAATAAATTTATACAGAATATATAATATGTATCAAAAAAAACTTCAATTTAATTACTTATAAATGGAAATATTCAATAACCAAATTTATGATGCACCGTTAGTTCCTTTGTTTCCATTTTGATGTGATAGACCATTGGAATACTTCTTCATGGGACTTAATGGAAGTGGGATTATCGACTTGTGGCTTGAGGGGCGGACCCTCCCGGAATCAAGTGAGCTTAGTGTGGGAAGATAGTGGCTTGTTGTACGTGATGAAACAACATCATTCAAGTGTGGGTCAACATCTATTAGATCTTTTGTGGGTCAGTGCTTAGCGATCCTATGTGGGTCAGCACATACCGATTCAATGTGGTTCAAATCCTATGTGGGTAAGTGCTCATTTATCCTTTGTGAGTCAGCACATATCAATCATGTGTGGGTCAGATCTTCTGTGGGTCAGTGGGCGTTAGTTACCAATCGATCATGTGTGGGTCAGAAGCAGTGCTACTTAATAGAATAAGGTGATCTAGCCTTCAACTAATCATTTGTACTTATATACTTATGTTATAACTGGCGTTATTTGAGTCCTTAACTTCATGGTGATACCTTAGTGGTATTCTTCTATGTGGAGTACCTATGTGGTACTTACCTTTGTGATGATACCTTTTTGGTATTCTTTTGTGTGGAATTACCTTTTTGGAACTTGCCTTTATGGTGTCACCTTTGTGGTATTCCTTCCTTTGTTCAATAGTGTAGCTTTGGGCTTTTGAGATGGACCTTATGTTTCCTCTAAAATGAGATGGGTATACGTGATAACATGGGTATATGTATAGGCATATACTAAGTAGGTTTGTCAGATGTTTACATGCTATGTGCTTTATCCTTTGTGGATTTTTTTGAGAGCTTTGAGGGTCTCGAGGTCCCTACTGAGTATTATTATACACACCCCTGCACAGGAAACACCTGCACCTTATTGTGTTGGGTGCAGACAACGGACATCTCTGACTGAGGATGAGGGTACCAGGACTGGAGGTTGCTCAGAGGTGGACCTAGACGAGGTGTACCACAGAGACGACCGCTCGATGGATGTACATATCCTTTAGGTAGGTTCCTTGGCGGGTGTCCTCAGCATTTGTTCAATTTTTCTTGTAATTTACAATTTACTTGTACTTTCCTATTGGCCATGTATTCTGGCCCCTTTTACTTATTGTACATGCTATTTTTACTATTCATTTTACATGAGTTCGTATCTTTCTGTGTGCTTTGTTGCATGAGTATACAGGTTAAAAAAGTAATTCCTTCCCAGTTTTAGGGAATACTGCTTCGGTGCTAGTCGTCAGCCTATGGCCAATGGAAGGCGGGCTTGGGGTAGTCACAACACGAGGCCCAGGGGATGGGTCATGACAAATTAGTATCAGAGGAGTTGGTTCTACCATAGAACATTGGAATATAATATTTTAATGGAGATAGTGTTAATTGTTATGAGTGTGGTTATCTTTTTAGGGAATGTAGTGTTGGTGTGGTGGCCGACGTATCCATACACCTGGACCCTGACTTCGGATTTCTGACTCAGTGCATAAAAACACTGATTTACTGTGTTTTGAAGAGTTTTCTTCGTTAAATATTTGAGTCAGTTCACTAGGTATAACTTATTTACCATGGTTCACCTGTTTATTTTCAGGATTCCTCTATGTAGACCGTCAGCTAGGGTTCCGGGTATAGTACCTGATGACAGCCCACCGAGCTACGAGGCCTCATTGGAGGGCCCTCTTTCAGTAGAGGCCCCAGCAGAGGCACAAGCACTAACATTACCAGTTGGGACATCGATGCCACCAGCCCCAACATCAGAGTGTGCACTCCACTTGAGCGCGTTGCACGAGTTCCAGTGCAAGAGGCCACCCAGGTTCAGGGAGAGATGGACCCACGGGCGGCCGAGGATTGGCTGGAGGTCGTTGTGAGATTATCCGACTAGTAGGGACATCAGTTGATCTCATGGTAACCATTATCGCCAGTCCTTTATAGGCATTAGCAGGCAGATAGTGGTGCTTGATTCTCCAGGTTCATGATGTGGTGACACATCTCTATGCAAAATTTAAGAGCCTGATTCGGGAAGAGTTTGTTCCAGCAGCCCTTTGTGACATGCGCATACAGGAGCTTCTTCATCTGCAGTAGGTCAGCATGACTATGGATTAGTACTCAGTGAGGTTCATTGACCTCTAATTCTACATCACTGATATGGTTTGTGACACATTTTTTTGGACCAGAACCTTTGAGTAGGGACTCAGGTGGGAGATTAGGGCTTCAATGATTTCTCTCTGCATCCCGATGCAAGAGAGGGTGTTAGAGCGATCCCTATTAGTGGAGAGTTTTCATAATGAGTAGTCACCAGCAGTGAGATACACCACCAGGCAACACATATCGAAGTCTTATGTAGCTGGTAGTATACAGATGTCACAATGGTCCTAGAGGACCAGACCTAGAGGTGGACAACCGTAGGATTCTGGGTCGGTTGTTCGGGCCACCGGAGACAGATCTAGTTATGTGATCGGCAAGTAGTGTTAGACATGTGGTAGGTAGGGTTACATGGCTCGTGAATACCCACCCCTTTATATGGAGGATCTATAGATGGTCAAAGGACCGCCTAGGAAGTGGCAGAGGTTTGACCGAGGAGGTCCGCAGGGAGTAGGCAGATGTGGCAGAGGAGCTGGTCGTGCAGCTGGTAGTGGGCGATGATTCGAGATGTTACCACCACCACAGCCAAGTGGTCCACCCCAACCACAGGGAGTAGGTGGATAGGGGTGAGCTTCGCTCCAGGAATCTAAGGCCTGTGACCATGGTACTACGGAGATGATATGAGGTATGATCGGTGTCTACTCCACCTTATCTGCAGTACTTATAAACACAGGCTCTAGTCCTTCTTTTATTTACACGAACCTCATTCAGAGCTCGGAGATCTTAATGGAGCCATTGCCTATATCCTTATTTCTAGAGACTCTTACAAGATAGGATTCGATGATTACACATTGGTGCTAGTATTGTGAGCTTACTCTAGGAGGTGAGATCTTTAGTTGGTATCTCCTACTAGTGGCATCGAGGCCTTACAAGCTCATCTTGGGTATTGATTGGTTATCTACATTCCAAGCACAGATTTACTGTATTAGGCCCAAAGTGTAGTGTGTACATAGTTATATGAGTAGGTTTACCTTTACTAGTTAGAAGGGATCCTTTGTATCATAGGATGAACTTACCATGAAGAGAGTAAAGTCGATCACTCATAAATTGGCTAGCCTTACCCTCAGCACAGTTGATGTGGAGAGACCGAGTTATCCAATAGTGGTGAACCAGTATGTAAATGTCTTCCCTAATGATGTTTCGGATCTAACTCCTTATAGAAAGTAGGATATTACATTGATTTCTACCCCAGGATGATATTGATATCTACACTAGTGTATCAGATGGCTCTCGTATATCTTTGTGAGCTGCGAGAAAAGTTGGTGGACTTATAGTGGAAGAGGTTCATCCGGCCTAGTGTTTCCACTTGGGCCGCCCTGATTTTGTTTACCAAGAAGGCGGAAGGGAGATTGAGACATTATGTTTACTATTGGTGCCTGAACCAGGAGACCTTGAAGAACAAGTACCCACTCCTGAGGATTGAAAACCTCTTTGATTAGCTGAAGGGATCACGGTGGTTCTGGAAGATATTCCTCAAGTCAATCAATCACCAGCTCAGAGTATGAGACGAGGATGTTCATAAGATGGATTTTAGATGTTAGTGTGGACATTATGAGTTTTTTTCATGTCATTCGGCATGACCAACACTCTAGTAGTGTTCATGGGACTCATGAATAGGATCATTCATCCATACCATGATCACTTTTTAGTATTCATCATCAATGGAATTCTTATCTACTAGGCTACTAAGGAGGTGAATGCATATCATTTTTAGATTGTCGTAGACACACTCCTAGATCACAAAATATATGGTAAGCTCTCGAAGTTCCAGTTCTGGATCCGAGAGGTTCACATTCTGGGAGACATCTTCTTAGATGCTGGATTTGTAGTGGATCGAGTGAAGATTGAGGTGGTGCTTTCTTGGGAGGCACCTAGTAGTGTGACAGAGGGACGAAGATTCCTAGGTTCGGCCAGATACTACCGGAGGTTTGTTCCAGATTTCTCTAGAGTTTCATCACCTTTATCAGTTTTGATAAAGAAGTTGAAACCCTTTGTGGGGTAGGAGAGATGTCAGTAGAGTTTTTAGGAGTTGAGGCAGAGGCTAACTAGTGCCCCCATCATTAGGCTTCCAGAGGAGGGCATTGTGTATGTAGTCTACTGTGACGCATCAGGGGTCGGGCTCAGATGTGTCCTGATGTAAGAGTGAGAATTTATCGATTATGTTTCTCAACAATTGAGAAAACATGATAAAAATTGCGCTACCCATAACCTGGAGTTAGAAGCAGTGGTATTACCCTTGAAGATGTGGTGACAATACATGAAGGGTGAATGTTTAATAGTCTACACTGATCACAAGAGTTTTAGATATATATTCTCTCTGAAGGACCTGAACCTGAGACAGTGGCATTGGCTTGAGTTCCATCATGACTAAGACTTATAGATTGTCTGTACTCCAAGGAATGGGAACGTTTTAGCAGATCCATTCAGTAGGAGATCTATTATACAACTGCTAGGTGAGGTGAAAACGCAGGAGGCCACTTTGCAGATATCCTTTGTGGATCGAGATAGACTAGCTTGTCTTCTGTCTCATACAGTCACACCCCTACTTCTTCAATGAGTCCGGAAGGCGTAGCGTGGGGACAGTGACTGCGAGGCTCGACATGCTCAGATATCCATAGGAGAGGCACCTGATGGATTTTATGAAGGTGGGGACCACGTCATCCTTTTCAGAGGATGTACCATGGTACCAGTGTCACTTCTGGAGGACGTGTTGAGGGAGTTCCATACGTCCAATCTAGTGGTACATCCAGGAGTGGAGAAGATGTACCAGGACCTCCGACGATAGCACTGGTGGTCTGGAATGAAAAAGAAGTAGCAGATTTTTGTCTCTCAGTTCCTCACTTATCAGCAAGTGAAGACAGAGCATCAGGTACCAGCAGGCTTACTTCAGCATTTAGAGGTCCCAGAGAGGAAGTAGGATGGGATATACATGGAATTCGTTACAGGACTTCCACGTACATCTAGGGGTCATGATTTTATATTGGTGATCGTTGACCGACTCACCAAGTCATCCCACTTCCTACTGATCAAACAGAAGGGTTTACTGGAGATCCTGGGACGCCTCTATGTGCCGAATATTGTGTGGATACATGGAGTAACATTAACTATTGTCTCTTATCGTGATGCACATTTCACTTCCTTGTAATGGAAGGGGTTACAGGAGGCTTTTGGGAACCATCTTTGTTTGAGCACTTCTTTCCATCCTTAGATGGATTTCCAGACTGAGTAGACCATTTAGACCCTTGAGGAAATTCTACGTTCTTGCGTCCTCATATTCGGTCATTGTTGAGAGGGTCACTTTCCCTTGGTGGAGTTTTCATACAACAATAGCTATCACTCGATCATTGGGATGGCATCTTTCAAGGCTCTGTACGGCTGGCCTTATAGATCGCTTTTTTTTAGGACTGACCCAGGGGAGTCAGTACTCATGGGACCATAGATGGTACAGGATACTACAGAGAAGGTGCAGACTATCCAGGAGCAGATGAAGACTGCACAAAGTTGGTAGAAGTCTTATTCTGACAAGAGACGGAGACCTCTAGAGTTTGATGGTGGTGACCACGTCTTTCTACGGGTCTCGCCTCTATGGGGATTGCAGAGATTTTTCCATGGAGGAAAGTTATATCCAAGGTTCATCGGGCCCTTTCAGGTCCTCGGAAGATTTGGTGAGGTAGCTTAACACTAAGCAATTCCACCTCAGTTGCACTGGGTGCATGACATTTTCCACGTATCTCAACTGAGGAGATAACTGCATGACCCATCACACGTCATCGACCATGGTGATCGGGACATCGACGATCGGGTCGTGTTTACGGAGGTTCCAATGCAGATTTAGGATCGACATGAGAGATTCCTTAGTGGGCGGTCAATACAATTGGTGTGCGTGCGTTGGCATCACGGGAACCTCTAGGAGAGCACATGGGAGCGGGAGGCTCATATTCGTTCCCAGTACCCACACATGTTTTCTTAGTTTTGTGATGTTGATATTGGGGATGAAAATCCCTAATATGGGGAGAATTTAATGATCAAAAAATTCCATGTAATTTTTTTTCAAATATATGGGAATTTTACGAGTCCATGAAAATTAATAGCATGGGATTCGGAGGCCCGGTGTTCCAAAAATAAATTTCTGAACATTTTTTTGGGTACGTTCTGTAAAGGTGGGAGTGCGTTTTGTATCTTTTGGATCGTTTCTTGGAATTGAAATATGAAGACATTGTTGAACGAGTAGAGCTGATATTCTCCTAAGGAGAATATCACCTCGACCGCAATTGGTCGAGGGTGAATGTTAGTTTTCGTGTCTTTCATGGAAATAAAAATAAAATAAAGAAAATAAATTATTTTATTCTTAACCTCCCTATTAAATTATTGGAGGTGGGGACCGCCTGATATTAAAAACTCCCATTTGTGAATTCATGGTTGTGGGGACCACCCTACCCCTCTCCTAAATATATATGGAGCTTGGGGTGGCTGATTTGGAATGACTTCACCAAGTGATGAAACTCTGTTAAAGTGTTGTGAAGCCTGACACATAGAAAATGGATCTGATTCCGACAAGCGGTGATGAGCGACCCCAAACCACGAATCGAAGAATGAGGAACCAACCCCGAGCCTAGATAGGATGCTCCTTTTGGAGATGATGAATGCCGACATTCAACAACGACTTTGTCTTCTTCCTTGTGCCTCTTCCTTAGGATCCTTCAATGTAGGGGTGTGATTTTGATAAATCTGCATTGGTTTTTATTTTACATTGAATCTATCCCCATGAGTCGCTTGCTACAGATCTAATGAGGAGGAAGCTGGAAAAATGAACATGGCTGAACACTCCTAAATCCTTGTGATTTTCTGTGTGTTCTAGATGATTGAGGAGGATGGTGACCGGTTCCAGTGACTGGCACTAGTGGAGCTCAGGAAGGGTGGCCCGCACTCCTATCGACCATGATGAAGGCGGCAGCACAACCATGCCGCTGGAGAAGAGCCGTGTCTCGTCGGCCGCGGCAGAGCAAGGGCGACGGCCGACCGCGCGAAGGGGCAGTGGCGCACCTCTGCATTGCCTGGTAGGGATGAACAGCAGCCATGTGTTGTGGCAGCAAGAGAAGGGTGTCCGGCTCACTGTCGATTGTCGGCGATGGCGCGGCGTGCGACCGATCCATGCAGAGGAGAGGCTGGCCATCCGGCCAACCGGTGGTGCCCAGTGGACCACCTAGCACGGACCACACCGAGGGCTGCCCAGTGGGCTACATCGTCAGGCCAGACCCAATGGGCAGAGCTAGAAACAGTGGGTCGGTTCATACCTAGACATGGTAAGTTCGGGTCGGACCAGACCTGGACCAACTTCGACCCCTTTTCTGTCTTTCGGCCATATCATGAGCTACATGTTTCCATTTGACGAACCGTCTGCAGCAACAACAAAAATATATAGATATGTTCCTTTTGGTATACTCAAAATGAGTTTTGGATAAAGTTGGTTTACAGCCGGTTTGGATAGAACCCCAATTTCAACCGGGCCCTCGGAGCGGAAATGCTAATAACTTACAGACCGGGCGTCCGATTGACGAACCATCCATTGCGTTGGGTCCCTTTTGACATGAAGGACCTTTGGGATACTTATACGTGGGACTTCATGGAATAAGGAGTATCAACCAGTGTCTTGAGGAACAGACCCTCCCGGAATTGAGTGATCTTGGTGTAGGAACCTGGTGGCTGGCTATAAATTATGAAAGAACATTGATCCTATGTGGGTCAACATCTATCAGATCATGTCTGGGTCAGCACTCAGTGATCCTGTGTGGGTCAGCGCATACCGACCCTATGGGTCAGATCATGTGTGGGTCAGTGCTCAGTAATCCTATGTGGGTCAGCACATATCGATCATGTGTGGGTCAGATCCAATGTGGGTCAGCGGGGGTTAGTTACCTATCGATATTGTGTGGGTAAGAAGAAGTGCTACTTTACAAAATAAGAGGATCTAGGCTTCGACTAATTATCTATACTTCTGTACATAAGTTATACCAGGAATGAGCTAATTCCTTACATTTTTGGTGATACCATGGTGGTATTCTTCTATGTGGCGTACCTATGTGGTAGTTACCTTCGTGGTGATACCTTTGTAGTATTATTCTTTGTGGTGTTACCCTTGGGGTACTTACCTTTGGGGTGTTACCTTCGTTGCATTCCTTCCTTTTTGGAACAGTTGAGCTTTTGGATTTTGAGTTGGACCTTTTGTTTCCTCTTGAATGAGATGGGTAAACTTGATAACTTGGCTATATGTATGGGAATATACCTAATTAGGGTTGTCATATGTTTACATGATTTGTGGTTTATCCTTTGGGGATTTTGTGAGACCTTTTATGGTCTCAAGTTCCCTACTGAGTATCATTATACTCACCCATGCATGGGCTACACCCACACCTTGTTGTGTTTGGTGAAGATGATGAACAACACTGACTGAGGAAGGGGGTACGAGGACTGGAGGTATCTCGGAGGTGGACCTAGATGAGTCATACCATAGAAAAGACCATTCAAGAGTTGTACCTACCCTTCATGTAGGATCCTTGGAAGGTGTCCAAAGGAGTTGTTCCAGTTTACATGTACTTTCCGGCTTTCTCATACTTTCTAGTTGGGCTTGTATTCTGCACACTTTTACTTACTGTAAACACTCTTTTTACTATTCAGTTTACTTTTTTTCTCATTTTAATGTGTTATTGGTTGCATGAGTTTACATGTTATAAAGGCAATTCCTTTCCAGTTTTAGGGAATATGCCTTCAGTGCTAGTAACCATCCTCTTTCCTATGGAAGGCGGGCTTAGGGTAGTCACAGCACAGTCCCCAGGGGACGGGTCGTGATAGTAATCTTAGAAAACATGCCATCATGGCGATGGGGGTACTACTCAATTAATCATCAAGGACTCAACTTCCCGGATCTATAGGTGGTTATGTAGAGAAATTACGTCGGAACTACACTGCCCAACATTGGTGGAGGTTACCACATAGAAATGTCATAAAGGAACTCTATTATCCATCCCTGTTGAATAGTACCACTTGAAAAGGTCATTGAGAAACTCCACTTATCATCATTTTTGGAGGGTACAATATAGAATGATAATTTTTTGACTCCACTTCCCAGCTCTTCTGTTGGTTACAGCTTAGAATGGACATCATGGAGCTCCACTACCCAGCCATATTTGAGGGCACTTCTCAAAACTATCACGTTGATCCTATGTAATCACTAACTTCATCACACATTTCCTAACCATGAATCATGCCTATAAATTTAATGGTTGTTTCAATCAATTTACAATTAAGTTAACCAACAAATTCTACAAATAAAAACACACAGGATACGATACTCATGGGAAATAATCCAATTTCATATGAAGGAGATACAAATGTTTGATGTTTCCAAAAAAGAGGGAATGAGGTAAACGATGTGTGGGGAAACTTGCACAGCATGTGTTCCCGTTCTATCACACAGATATATATATATATATATATTTGGGCACACTAATTACAATCTATGTAATGAAATATTCTATGTAGGCGGACTACATTTCATGTCCAATTCAATTGAGACTGGGTCGTGTCCTTCTATTTGTGTTTATATATCAGATCACATGTCCTTGTACTGACCTTGTGTCTGTGTACTAGGGTAATAGATATGTACTTAGACATGTACATGCACATATGTTTTAGAACATATGATTTAAAACATGGGTTTTCTAACTGGGAAATGGGTACAGAGAATGTGATGGGGGCTACATGATATGTCGTTATTGACACTTCTGAAAATCTTAGACACTATCATTATGGGGCTATAAGACATAAATTCATCCAACTACATGAGGTGTAGTAGATTTTTCTCCAAAATTAAAAATCCAAAATCTATGCCCTGATTATATCCTTACAGTATTTGATGTGGTCCTATCACTACTTGAAAATGGTTTATCTGGCCATGGATCATTGTTTCCAGATGTCGTCCACTGTAAATTTGATTTCGGGGGTCCACAGGGGGTCCATTCATTATTTTTCCACACCCCCAATAATTCTACCACAAACTAATAAATATTTATCCATAAAAATGATGATCCTTGTACCATGATGATTCCAATATTATTCTCAACTCGTTGATCCTCTATTCTCTTATGAAAACATTACGTCCAATCAGGCTCGGTATCGCCCCGAAATGCTGAACCAGGATTACGGAATCCAACTAGTGATGAATGGTAAAAATGAGGGTAAAGTATTAAGAAAAATATTTTAAAATATCATTTCTGAGTTTTCCTGGCCAATGATCATGGAGGGAAACCAAATCTATAAAATATTGAATAAATGAACTTAGATTTCAATACATTGGTTCATACTCAATCAAAAACTAGTTTAGAAGGATAGAAAGAATTGATCCACTCAAACCATTTAATAAAAAGGGATTCAATAACCAAATTGAGGATTCCTACCTAGATATTGGTTCATTATTATTCGAAGAAATCAATCGCCCATGAATAGAATAATTCATTGTTTTTTCTGTGTCCTGATCTTTGTTGATCAGTAGTTTTGTCATCTGATGTGATTAACTAATGAAGGAGTAAAATTAGATTTTGAATACAATCAGTGTTTATATAGAGAACCCTATAGTATTTCATATTATTATATTATTAATATTATTATTATGAATCTGATTGAGAAAAATAAATTATATTAATTAATAATTATTTCAATGAACATACTACCAATGAGTGAGGAGACTTTACCCCTGTGTCGACCCATTTTACGTCTCACCAAGGGTAAAAAAGGAGTTCTATACTCAAATATGGTGTCATATTTCTAATACAATTGTTCTTTTAAGAGTTATCCTATTTTAATTTCTATGATTTGTTCATTAGATATAAAATATATTTATTATTTTTATAATATTAAATATGGGAACATCGCGCCTTGGAATCGAAAATCATTGTAGCACTTAGCTATAGAAATATATAAATAAAAATTTCGAAGTATTAAATGGAATAATCTTGGTATATAAATAATTACTGCCTTCAATAATTTCACCATTAAATCAATTCTAAACCAATAAATCAGGATACTAAGCCTTCACATGAATCACCCACTCCTAGGAACTCTCCTGTACAATTTCACGATTCCCCAACATGTAAACCAAGGGGATTTTCCATCCTTGTAGGGTCCTCTCATGTAGATCCTTGATCAACACCAGGTGCTCCACAAAGGTGGCTCTATCCTCAATGTCCATATCTCCCTAGTCAATAACATTCAAAGGGTCAAACACATATCTTATCAGAGTTAACACATGGAAGATGTCATGCAGCCACTCCATTTGTGGGAGTAGGGAGAGGTGGTACGAAACCTCACCAACCATCTGCATGATCTCAAATGGCTAGATGAACTACTGGGATAACATTACACCCTAGCCAATCCTCTAAAATTCTCATTGTGTGGAGAATCAAAGGAATAAATTGACACTAAGATCGAACTCCAGGGGCCTATGACCATGATATTTGTGATATACTTTTCTTATTTTGGGTATTTTTAACAACTCACAGATGATATGGACATTCATCTACCTCACATGAACCATCTATGGGACCATAATATCTGTATCATGGATATTTTTCTAGCATAAGGGTGTTATGTAGGTTCTCCCATACATTTCATCCATAGGATTCATGTCGATTATAGAGTGGTATTTTTTCTTCTACATAAACTCTACCAAGGAAAAGTGGTCCTCCAAACTCTTCCAAACTCTAATGTAATCCCTCCACATGTCATACAACACTTTGATAGTGCACTCATCCTACCTATCCATCTAGGGTTGAAAGGTTGTACTCATCCCCATTTAGGTCTTGAATACCTCCTACATGCCTCTACACAATAATGACATAAACCACACATCATAATTATAGACAATTATTGAGGTAACCTAATGAAGGGGAATAATATACCATTTGTACAATTTCCCCATAATCTCAAATTAACTTTGGACCGTGATAGAAAATAATTATTCATTCTTCATGAGTCTGTAAACTATCACCCAGATGGCATCATGAACCTTTTCTATGCATGTAATCCCTATCACTAATTCCATGGATATTTTATCCCATTTTCTATATGGGATTTCAATGGGCTACAACAAACCTATTGGAACATGGTGTTTGGAATTAACTACTGATAGGTTTTCCACCAAGAGATGAATTTGACAATGCTTTATCTCATCCTAAATGAAAAATACTACCTCTAATTTTCTATATATGTATTCCTTACACTGGGATTTGCAACTAAGGTAGAGTTGTGGAACTCTCACATCACCTCAACTCGCAATGTGATTGGGACCAGCGTCTATCCTTGGAAAATCATGACATGATTCCACCTTTAAAAATATCCATCTAGTTAGTAAACATTGGATATCTAATCATATAAAACCTTGTATTCTATTTTTCCCATTCGTTCCTCTCTCGTATACTTTCGAAGAAGATAATTCTACACCATAGAATATATAAAATTTGTACGCTCTTGATCCACTAGGGTCAACTACAATGAGGCTAACTTCTATGAAACCTCATACACCATGCACACATCTGACTTCCTTAGAGATTAATATTCTACTATGTTATGCTTCATTGGAGTATACAGCATTTCTATGTCATATAAATTAAATAAGTATAACTAGACCTATTTTCCCAGGTTCATGTCACTCTACATGAAAATATATTTGGGACTTTAGTAGTTTTATTAATCCACAATGTGCACTCCCATAAGGTTATTCCTCCACATAATCAATAAAATGACTACTTCATCAAAATATAGTTTGTTGTTTTCATAGTTATTCACATGGGGACTCAAAAACCTCACCCCATATGTGATAACTTACCACTGATGCATCAACATGCAATTTATCCCATCTCCTGAGGCACTACAATACACTACAAACTTAACACCTTCCTCTAGTAGTCCCCATACAAGAGAACTCACCTTAATCAACCTCAAATCCTCAAGGAAACTCTAGAACTATTTAGAAAAGGTAAAATAATGTCTTTTCAACCTCAAGGTGGTAAAATGATCCCAGATTCTAGAGAAGTCTTACACATTACACCTATAATAACCTCCTAATAAATGAAATCTCCTCACATTGGCCACCTGATGGGTGTCTCCCAAAAAATAACTGCATCGATAATTGACAGGTCAATGGCTAAATCATTCTCATAAATGATATTACCTTGAAATTGATCCTCATGTATCTAGAAGTGGAACATTGAGAGTTTTATAAAAAAAATTATTAATCCAATAAAAATATTGGATGATCCTAAAGTTATTTTCATTCTCCTCCTTTGATGTAGAGTGGACGAGTATGCCATAAATAAAGACCACAAAAAAACTGGTCCATGCACGGTGGGAATAACTCTTTCATCAATGACATAAATATAGTGGGGGAATATTTCCCACCAAATGGAATCACTAGAATCTCATAGCGTCAATAGCTATATCAGGATCCTAACATTAGAATATCAGCCATAGGAGCCCTCAACTGTTAGAAGTATGAGCAATGATTAATCTTGTAGAACCATCTCACCCCTCATAAATAATTAAATAGTTCATAAATAATTGAAAATAGATACATGGTATTTTTCATGGATTGGTTCTGATGATGATAATCTACACAAAGTCACAAGATCTCATCTACATTTTTTACAAAAAACACTAGAGCTGCCTAGGGGGGCACACTGGTTCTGATTAAAATCTTATCTCAAACATCCCCCAACTACAAATGATGCTCCATTATTTCAATAAGGACCATCCAATATGCCTCATAATATTGAAGATTTATTTCCAAATTAATTTGGATGAAAAACTCCATCTCCCACCTCAGTGGGAGTACTGTAATGTCCTCTTGGAATAAATCCATATAATACTACAAAACCTAAAGAATCCAGATGTAGGAACATAATACTACACCAAGGTAATTACATTATATATGATGGGTGATGGGTGTATCCTCCTACTCTAAAAAACCTCTTGTCTCATCATGATATCTCTCTCTCCATAAAAGGATAATAACATCCCATCATTTTGTAGGCATCTGACTTTATTGCGGTGATAGCTAATCTGGGGTCAAATCCTGGAAAATGAATCCACACACAATATTAAATCATAGGTTTCCATCATGATGACCAAAAAGATCCACATAAACCTCTCTCTACAAACTGATAGCTCATACTACCAGATGAAAAAAAAAATACAGAAGAGGCATTCCCTATAGTAACCTCAAAATGAGGCTTCTCACCTAGTGACTCAATTGGGATATTTAGCTCTTAAAACGTGTGTATGGAGATAAAGGAATGAAAAGAAACTGGGTCTACTAATAAAGAATCTATATTATAATACACACAGGTCATACATCTAATAATCTTGTGTCCTATAGAATCGTAATCCTCTAAATCATGATGTTATCTGCTGCCCTAATAGCTAGCTCCCTAAGCCTGACATGTGATGCCTAGTGGTGGGGAGGGGATGATATTATACCATCGTCCACCACCCATATCTCCTCATTATCCTCTTTTAGTTCTTAATCATGGGGTACCACCCTACCCTCACATAGGAGATCCCTGGTCATGGTTCTTATGCATCCTTTGCAGTCAATCATCTACTTGTCATCACTACGTGACATGTCTGGTGGGGAAAACACACCCCATGAGACCTTTACCAACACAATTTAATCACTTACCTTATCATGGATTCCTTTGTGCTTTGTGTTGTCTCTATATCATATGACTATGTGCCTAAATCATCTTGTGAAAGGGTTTCATGTGTCGAGGTCCCACAGAATAGCGCATGCTAGCTGTTGCTGATGATCAGCTCTGTGAGTCCCACATCCAGTCCTAGCTTCCTAGAATCCCTCTGACAAGAATAACTTTGTCACCAGTTCCTGCACCAACCCCCTGACATAGGTGGGGATTCCTAGGGGGAACTAATTTGGAATACATATATCTATGTAAAATTCTAGATTCTAGTACAACAACTTAACCAATTTGGGTAAAAACAATCCAGATCATACAAACTACCGACTATAGTCAATCATATCCTTCATAAGGATCTATCTCAATGTGTAACCTCAGTGGACTCTAGATATAGAACTCACTGAGTGCACTAACCATATAGATTTCCTCAACATACTATGCTTGAGTGATCTATTTCTCAATAAGTATAGGTTCTATTATCATCGCACCTAGAGGAATGGATCATGGTATAGTACCTCTACTGAATCCTCTTTCTCATTAGATCATCTTCATGATCCAAAACTAGATTCATGGATGGCTGGAATCACATACGCATACTAAGATTTAACAAGAAGATACTTGATCAGATGAGTATATATATGTGTCTATATATATATTGAAAATGGGTATATGTCTCAATAAATAATGATAAATATGAAATATTATATAATTAATTTACCATCGTTCTCTCCAACCAATGTCTCGGTATACAGAGTCGAAAAAAAAAGTAGTCAAGGTCATGGTGAATAGATACATCAATCTCCCACACATTCACTAGATTCCTTGCCCTGATAGAGACACTTGAGTCACTTTGAAACTATTCCCCTAAACCCAACTTAATCCTTATATATGGACTAATATAAACAATATCCTAAGGAATGAACGATATCTGATACTAATATTTCATGGCCTGACCCATGCTGGGGATTGAGGTGAAAGTTCCCTAAGCCCTCCTCCATAGTCAAGGGGTGGATACAAGAATTGAAGATATATATAACATAGGGATTCAATTTCCTATGAACCTATATGGACACACACAAGCATCTAGATGAAAAAGTGCAGATGATATATAAGTAATATAAGAAAAAGGTAAGGGAATAACCATGTATATAAAACCTTTTTAGAAAATAATATTACAATAATGTAAATTGAAATGTATATGGGAAAACACATGAAAAACTAGAAATATTTCCCAACCTATCAAAATTGGATATGTAAACTTATAATATAGAATAGCTCCAGAATCTCATGTTGTTACCACCGCACACAGTCCAATGTACCAGGTATCTCTCATCTCTTTTGAAATCACCAATGAATTTTTCTTCATCTACATAAGAAACGACACATGTGGGAAGGAAAAAGGAAGGGGGAGAATATACATACCCAATAGGATTCCATGAAATCTGAATGGGGAGAAATAAGATATAAAATATCAATAAAAAGACAGTAGATATATGATACAATCAAATAGAACATCTCAACCTAAAATAACTGTATAAGTCACATCATATAAACATATGGGGCTCAACATGGTGATTATATGAACTACACATAATGTATTTTCCCCCTATAATAGGTGAGTATACTCATTCAAACATGTTAAGGTAAAAACAGAATGATTCTGAGATACAATAGGCATTTTCACCTATCCTTAAAGTAGATTAACAAAATATAAGGTGTGGATATAGAAGAAAGTACACATATATGGTCTGTTAATATAATCTCGAATAAGAGAGTAAAGGGATCAAAATCTAACAAATCAGCCCAGAATGTAGAGTTTACAACAGTTCCGAAAGTCCATCAATGATTCCTAGTATCTCATGAATCTTCCCAGAGGTAACCTGTCAGGACCAGTCCCCAAAGTCCCATGTTGTGACTACCCAAATCCCGCCTTCCATTGGCCAGGTGTTGGCGACTAGCTCTGAAATTCATATTACCTAAAATATGAAGGAATTGCCTTTAAACATGTAGAAACACACATTCTGAGAACACACAAGAAGAAATTGTGAATTAAACTCCTGTACTAAAAGAGTTTTGAAATTCAAAGTGGCTTAAATACAAGCCCAACTATAAAAGTATAGTAAAAATGAAAGTACTGTTCAAATGAAAGGAAAAAAGGAAAACAGTTACTGGGTCTTTCTCTGAGGTTCCTACCTGAAGGGTATGTTAAGATCGCCTCCACTACCATCCACGTCCACTCGTCTCCTTAGTGTCATGTCACACCAAATGGTCCACCTCTGAGCACCATCTAGTCTAGGATCCCTCATCCATGATCAATTTTGCATGTCAACTACACAAGAAACAATAAGTTGTGGGTGAATCCCATGCAGGGGTAAGTATGACGTTACTTAGTAGGGACCATGATACCCTGAAGGTTTACTAGAGTTTAACAAAGAAAAAAGCACAAGGTAACACCATGAAGGTAGATTACCAAAAATGTAAAGTACCACATAGAATAACATAAAACATAAGAATAGGGTAATGATAGCTCTCAACAGGATTTATTCCTGGGGTAGTAACAAGTAACATTCCTAGTCACATTGTCAAACGCCTCAACTGCTAGATAACTCCTCCTCTATCGAGTACTTTTTTCATTTTTTTCACTCTAAGACTCATCCCACTATCCTTGAACTGCTGAGGTACTCCTCGCCACCACGTATTATGGGTCTACCAAGTAGCACATATCCACCCACCCCGATCGTGTTTTGCTAAGGTACTCCTCCCCATCGCACACCACGAAAACTCCCCACCATGGCCCACAAGGTCACACAGAACCACCCACCCCCATCGTGGTCTGCTAAGGTACTCTGCCCCATCATGTACCACAGTCATCAAGTCACTCCGAGTCCAAAAATCAGCATTCGTCAGGTCTCGTCCATTCATAGGGTTTCGTAGAGAGTGTGCTTGGGAGATCCACTCCCCAAGACATCAGTTGCATCTCAACCAACAAGAAGCCTTGCAAAGAAGTAACTTGAGGATCCAATAAGTCATAAGGGTTCCAATTAAATAGATGGTGTGTCAGTCAAATAAACGGTCTGTGCATTATTGGCATTTCAGTGTTGAGGGCCTAGATGGATTCGGGTGTGATCCAACCCAATAAAGTCCACGTTTCTCAGAAACTATAATGGAGTAATTAAAAAGGATCATCTTTATCAAAGGGTCCCAACACCAAAGATGGTTTGTCAAATGAGTGTCTGGTTCTCAAGATAAGGTTCATTGAATATTTCTTGGCCTGGTTGGGCCTGGGTCTGGTCCGACCTGGTCTGACCGACCTGGCCTAACCTGGTTTGAGGCCGAGGTGGACTCAGCCTACTGGAATGATATCCAATCCGCCCTGTCAAAGGGGAGGCCCATGAGGGCGGCCTTGCCTGAATAGTGTGTCCCGACCTATGTGGGGTAGCATCCTGTTAGGGAAACGGCCTAGTTTGGGGGCGGCGGACCGTAGGACAGCATCCCAGTCTGAGGGTGGTGTTCTGGTCTGAGGGTGGTGGCCCGGTCTAGGGGTAGCGGCCCAGTCCAAGGGCGGTGGCCCGGCATGATTGCAGTGGACCGAATTGAGGGAAGATGCCTCATTCGGTCCAACATAGGGAGTGTAACCCCCCAGTCTCCTGGATCCCTGACTGGCCTGAAGACTATCCGGTTGGCGAGGCAGTGGCGCCATGTGGGTGTTGCTCAATCACTGCAGAAACCACTGAAGGGGGGTTCAACCTCTGCCATGGATTCAATCGATGTTTCTATTCATGGCAGCGTGGCGGTCGTGCCGCCTGCCTTATCGTGGTCAGTCGTCATCTTGGAAGCCTCCTCCATTCACTATGAATGATGAGACGCAGCCTTCCTCTTACAACATATGTCGACGTGCTCGCGGTCATCCAAGGTGGTGGAAGGATACCAAGATATTGGAGGGATTGGGCCGGGTCCGTTAGGACCACGCCCTCTGCATTTGCTCATATTATGGAGGATAATAAGGGGTTGAAAATTCAATTGAATTAAACAGTAAGATAAACCCCACAACGATTCCCCACAAAAATCCTCATACAAAGACGAATGAATCGCAGGTCAACCCATTAGTCGGTTGAACTGTGTTCATCGTATAATTTCATGAATGGGGAAGATGGAATAAAAAATGCACAAACCAAATAACCCCCGACCATGAAACATTAAATATGAATCATGTTTGAGTGAGTATCATTGTTCTATGTCACTAAAACAAGTTAACCTCACCGTTTCTCGAACATCAAACTCTGGTTTGGGTTTTATGTGTCACATGTCACCTCATGGTGCGGTCAGTTCCGTCCTCTAAGGGCACGACATTATTGAACTCCAACAGAACATTGTTTCTTAGCGAAGCATGTTCGATACCGATCCCCCCATATCTATATTTATAAAATTGGGGGAGATTAAGTAACGACACTAGAGTTAATGGGGATCATAAATTAGGAAGATTCTTAATCCCCCACCGACATCGTTACTTGAGATTTGGCATGTCAATCCATTCATTGGCATTACTCACCACGGGTCCCATACTCCATGTTTCTATTGGTGGAAGAGAAATAAAATAATGATATTATTATATTTCATTTATTTTAAAAGAAACAAAAATAAAATTCTTCTCCAGACCTACTACAGTCAATGTAAAGCCTCCCTCAAGAGAATCCCGGTGCTACAGATTCAACGGTGCCCTAAGATTATTAATCCGAGAAACGGTTCAAAAATTAGAAAATGTAGCACACACGTTTACTGAATGTACCCATAAAAAGTTTAAAAATTCATTATGGGTGCACCGGACCCCCAAAACATGCATCATCAATTTTCATAGACTCTTAAAAAGTCAAAATAATTAAAAAATACATGAAAAATACAGGTCTTTACATTCTCCCCATCTTTGGGCATTACATACCTGAAAGCCACAACATAGACTAAGAAAACAAATGGGGGTACTGAGCAAGAATTTGAGCCTCCCCCTACCATGTGATCTCATGGAGTTTCTCATGTAGCCAATGAATGCACACTAGAAATATCGAACGTCCATGAAGGACACGCTCCTGTTGATCCTCAATCTCTACTGGAACCTCTGTAAACATCACCCCATCGTTTATGTCCATCTTGTCATGGTCGATGACATGAGATGGGTCCTGCACGTATCTCCTCTACTAGGATATATGGAAGACCTCATGCACAATCTCCAAATTTTGTGGATGTGACATGTGGTATGCCACCTCACCAATCCTCTGATGTATTCGAAATGGCCCAATAATCCTCGGTGATAACTTTCCGCCTTAGCGAAATCTCTGTAGACCCTGTTGAGGAGAGACTCGCAAGATAACGTGGTCACCCTTTTGGAACTCCAGGGGTCTCTTTATTCAACCAGCATATGACTTTTGTCTACTCTATACAGTCTTCATCAGCTCCTGGATGATTTTCAGCTTCTTAGTGGTATCATGTACCAACTCTGGACCCATAAGTGCTTACTCACCTAGGTCTGTCCAGTATAGATTTGATCGTTAGGTTTGGACATATAGGGCCCTGAATTGTGTCATACTGATGGTGGAGTGATAAATTTTGTTGTATGAAAACTCAAATAAGGTCAAGTGATCCTCCCAAATATAGCCAAAATATTGGATGCTTGCAAAAAGCATGTCCTCAAGCATCTGAATGGTCCTCTCCATCTGACCATCTATCTGAGGATGAAAGGTGGTTCTCAAATGCTATTGAGTCCCAAACACATCCTGTAATTCCTTCTACAAAAAGGATTTAAATTGTGTGTCATGGTTAGAGATGATCCTTGATGGAACCCCATGAAGTTGCATGATCTCCTATACATAGAGGCATCCCAATCCCTCAATTGATCCCTACTCCCGAATAGGTAGGAAGTGGGCCGAATTGGTGAGTCGGTCAATGATCACCCATTTGGAATAATTTCCCATGGACATACATGGATGTCGTGTCACAAAGTCCCTGGAGATCCCATCCCACTTCCACTTTGGAACCCCTAGTGTATGAGCTAATCCTGCTTTAACCTGAAGCTCGAACTTCACTTGCTGACAAGGGAGGCATCATAAAACAAACTATGTCACTGCATTCTTCATCCCTTTTCACCATAGCTATCGTTGTAGGTCCTGGTATATCTTTGCTATAGTAGGATGTACCGCTAGAGGGGATGTATGGAACTCCCTCAACACCTACCCCCGTATCGCTACTGGTACCATGTTACGTCCACTGAAGAGGATGACGCGCTCCCTACCATTAGAAAATCCATAAAGTGCATGCCTTGAGGATAGATGAGCATGTCGAGCTTTGTAGTCAGTGTCCCCAAGATATGCCTCCCTGACTCTCAGAAGGTGTGTAGGTGTGGCTTTCATAGACTGGATGGATGTTTCTCCATCCCTATCCACAAAGGATATCTTCAATGAGGCTATCTTCTTTGTCGCCTCACTCAGCAACTACAGACCATACCACCTGCTGAGTGAATATGCCACCACATTCCCCTTCCCATGGGTATAAACTATCTCAAATTTATAGTCCTGACGGAACTCTATCCATCTCTGATGTCTCAGGATCAGGTTTTTATGAGAGAAGAAATACCTGAGACTCTTGTGATTAGAATATACTGTAAAACATTCTCCCATCAAGTAATGATTCCAACTCTTCAACGAAAAGACCACTATTGCTAACTTCAAGTCATGATTAGTGTAGTACTTCTCATGTTGCCTCAGTTGTTGTGAACCATATGAGATCACTGATCGCTCCTGCATCCAGACACATCCACGCCCTATCCCTGATGAGTCGTAGTAGACTACATACCCAACGCCCTCTACTAGCAGACTCAAGATGGGGGAATTAGTGACTCTCTGCCTTAGCTCCTAGAATCTCTGTTGGCATCTCTCCGTCCACAGGAAAGGTTTCATCTTCTTTGTCAAAGCTGAAAAGGGTGATGCAACTCTATAAAAGGAAGGCACGAATCTCCGGTAGTATCCAGCCAACCCCATGAAAAACTGCACCTCTATAACATGCATGGGTGGATCCCAATGTATCACAGCCTCTATCATCACTGGATCCACAGCAACTCTAGCCTCAAAGATAAGGTGTCCTAGAAAGTGGATCTCTCATATCCAGAATAGCCACTTTGAGAGTTTACCAGAAATCTGGTGCTCTCGAATTCTATCCAGAACTATCTCTAGATGATAGCCCTGATCCTTATTCATCACCGAGTATATCAAGATGTCATCGATGAAAACCACCACGAAGCGATCAAGGTATGGATGAACGATCCAATTCATGAGTCTGATGAACACTGTTGGGGTGTTGGTCACACTGAAAGGCATAACCAAGAACTCATAATGGCCATACTAACATCTAATGTTCATCTTCTTCATATCCATGTCTTGTATCATGAGCTTATAATAGCCTAATCTGAGGTCTATCTTCAAAAACTAGAGAGCTCCCTTCAGATGATCAAAAATATCATCATTCCTAATGAGTGGATACTTATTATTAACGGTCACCTGGTTCAGGCTCCGATAGTCCACACAGAGTCTCAAACTCCCATCTTCCTTCTTGGCGAACAAAATCAGGGCATCCCAATGAGAATCACCCGGTCTCATGAACCTCATTCCCTACAATCCCTCCAACTATACATGTAACTCACAAATCTCCATGAGAGCCATCTAATATGCTAGTGTATATATCGATGTCATCTAGGGGTACAAGTCTATGTAATTGTCTAACTCTCTGTATGAATTATGTCTTGGAATATCATTAGGAAAAACATTAGTATACTTCTCCACCACCACAGGATAGCTCAGACTCTCAACATCAGCTGCACTGAGAGTAATGCTAGACAAATGATGAGTAATCGGCTGCACCCTCCTTTGGGTAAGTCCATCATGTACTGAAAAGGTTCCCTTCTCTCCTATGAAGGAGAACATGGTCCCTTCCGTGCGGACACACCACACTTTTCACCAAATATAGTCAATCTAAGCATGGACTCTGGATAACCATTCCATACCCAAGATGACGTCGTAAGGCCTCGACGATGCTACTAGGAGATCCCAGCCGAATATCTCTCCTCCTATAGTAAGCTCACACAGCCATCACCAAAGTGTAATTGTCAAATATTCTCCAATAGGTGTCTCTAACCGTTAGGATCGAGCCAACAGCTCCACTAGAATCTTCGAGCTCTGAAAGAGGGTTGTGGAAATAAAAGAGTGATTGACACCTGTGTCTATGTGTGCTGTATCTAAGGTGTAGTAGATAGATATCATGACTCTAATCATTTCCAAATCATTGTGGTCATAGGCATTAGCTTCCTAGAGCTGAGCTCGTCTCTGTCCTCTTGATCCATGTGGTCTTGGTGGACCACCTAGCGGTGGTGGTGGTAGAATCTCAAAATGTTTCCCACCGCCTACTGCACGGATAACTCCACTTCCACATCTTCCACCCTATATAAATCTTCACTCGAACTTATGATTTTTCCTCAGTGGTCCTTTGACCGTCTTATGTTCATCGATACAACGGGTCAGGTAGTCACGAGTAATATGACCTTGCCCACCGCACGTGTAACATTCTGTGCCCCTCACCTGTCTTCATTTGACTTGTGAGGCCTACACCTCTTACCATATGTCCCAGGTTCATCCAATAGATGGTATAGTCCACATGGACCTCGTTTTCATCTTTTTACTACCTCCTACAGATTTCTGGGCTTCCTATCATCTGGTGGTAGCTCTCATTGTTGGTACCTGCTCAACTAGGATGCTCTCCACCAAAAGTTCTCACTCAAGCACCCCAACCTGCATTAGAATGCTGAGTGATACTATCAATGCTCTGATATTCTATCAAAGACACTACTCAAAGGTCTAGGCCCTAATCAAAGGGGCTTATACCATGTCGGTGGAGTTGTGGGATAGATCAGTGAACCTTGAAGAGTACTAGGCCACTATCATTCTACCCTGCTATAAGGGAAGAAGCTCCTGTATATGCACATAGCATAAGGTCGATGGGATGAACTATACCCTGAAAATACCATCAAATTATACCTAGATGAGGGTCACCTCAACGTGTATCTGGAGCCTCAGGCTCAACCATCTCCTTTCTGCGGCCTGAAAAAGGCTGGCTTCCAATATCACCATAAAATTAGTAGGTGTCAGAACTAAGAGAAAAACTCGGGCCACAACCTCTATTGAGTCCTCTGCCGCCTACGGGTCCGTCTCGCCTCAGAACCTCAAAGGACTATACCACTAGAACTCATGCAATGTTCTCAGTCATCATGCATACTCCACAGGTGGGGCTGGTGGCAACATCCACCCATTGGGATGTGGTGCTACTGGTACACCACATGAAGGTGCTAATGCCATGAGAGGGCCCTGCACTGAGGCCTCATCACTCGGTGGGCTGTCATCATGCACACTCTTAGGCAACCAGGGTGGATGTCTTCATGGTAGCATCCTAAAAAGAAATAAGTGTTCCATGGTTTAAATTTATACCACGTGAGCTTACTCGAGAAAACACAAGAAAGACTTCTCAAAACATCTCAATCTATGTTTTCGTGCGATGAGTCATAAATCAGAATTTGGGGTCCTAGTGTATGGATACATCGGCCGCCACACCAAACCTAGACTCCCTGAACTAAAAACCACACACAAAACACTAAACACTATTGCCATATATAAAAGATTAGAGTCATAGATCTTCGGTAGAACCAAAATCCTCTGATACCACTTTGTCACAACTCGTCCCTCGGGGCATGTGTCGTGACTACCCTAAGCTCTCCTTCTGTATGCCAGGGGCTGGTGACTAGCACTAGAAATAATATTCCCTAAAATGGGAAGGAATTTCTTTTAAACCTAAAAAAAACATGGTATTAGAACACAACCAGAAGCAACTATGAAGGTAACCGTTTTATTAAAAGAGTGTTGAGTGTAAAAGGGGTCGGAATTCAAGCCCAACTGTAAAAGTACAAGTATTACTGAAAGTACAGTATAACATAAAGGATAAAGTAAAATAGTTATTGGGTCATCCTATGAGGTTCCTACCTGATGGGTAGGTATAGATCTCCTCCACTGCACTCCATGTCTGCTAGTATCCTTTTCGTCATGTCACGTCGAACTGTCCACCTCCGAGCATCGTCCAGTCCTAGCTCCCTCAGCCTCGATAAATGTTGCACGTCATCTACAGAAGACACAAAAAGGTGTGGGAGAATCCCTTTCAGGGGTCATTATAGAGATACTCAATAGAAACCTCAAGACCCTGATGGTCTCTTAGAGTTCCACAAAGAAAAAAATATAGGGTTACACCACATAGGTAGATTACCACATAGGTAAAGTACCACAAAGCATAACCTCAAACTGAAGCACAATGTAAAGATAGCTCACACCAAGATTTATTCTAGGGGTTGTAACAAGTAACATCCCCTGTCACAATGTCGAACGCCTCAGCTGTTGGAGAACTCCTCCCCTATCATGTACAGTGGGCCAACTGGGTCACATCGTGCCGCTTCACTCTAACCTTGAACTGCTGAGGTACTCCTCCCCACCACATATTGTTGGTCTTCCAGGTCACATAGAGCCACACACCCCCATCGTGGTATGCTAAGATACTACTCCACATCACATAACATGGTCGCTCACCATCATGGCCTGCTAGATCACATAGAATCACCCACCCCCATCGTGGTCTGCTAAGGTACTCCTCCCCATAGCGTACTATGGCCGTCGATTCACTCCGAGTTGAAAATTCAGTAGTCGTCAGGTCTCAGCTAGTTGCAGGGTTCCGTACATAGTGTGATTGGAAGAACCACTCCCCAAGCCATCAATTTCATCTAAACTAGCACAAAGTATCACAAAGAAGTAACCCGATGATCCTCCAAGTCATAAGTGTTCCAAAGAAATAGATGATGCATCAGTCGGATGCTCGGTCTATGTGTTATTGGAATTTCAGTTCTGAGGGCCAGGTTGAATTCGGGTATGATCCAACTCGGTCGAACTCCATGTTTTTTTCAAAACTCTAATATAGTAAGTAAAAATTATTTTCTCACTCCAAGGGTCTCAATTACATAGACGGTTTGTCAAACGGGTGTATGGTTCTCAAGATAAGTTCCTTTTAGTGTTTCTGGGATCAGGTTCGGTCTGACCAGATATGACCGAACCGGCCCAACCTCACCTGGGTTTGGCTGAGGTGCACTTAGCCAGCTGGGCTAATGTCCTGTCTGATGCACAAGAGGGTTGACCCACAAGGCTGTCCTACAAAAGGGAAGCTAGGCCCGTGTGGATCGGTGGCCCAATCTAAGGGTGGAGGCCCGGTCTGAGGGAGGTGGCCTGCAATGGTGGTTGCCTGATCTGGTGGCGGCCGCTCATTTTGAGGGTAGCATCCCTTCATGAGAATGATTGCCAAGTTTGAGGATGGTAGCCTTGTTTGGTCCGATGCGGGGGGTGTAACCACCTGGTCTCTTGGATCCCCAACTGACTCGAAGGTCATTTGGTTGGTGAGGTGGTGGCACCGTGTGGGTGTCCCTCAGTTGTTTCAGAACCAATCGGAGGAAGGTTCGACCTCTTCCATGGCTTCGTTCATGGATTCCGTTCGCCAGCGGCATGGCGGTCATGCTACCTCCCATTCCACAGCCGACTATCTTGTCGGCCGCCGCCTCCATTAACCATGGTTTATGAGCCGTGGCCATCCTCTTGAGGCATGTGTCGACGTACTCATGGCATTCTAAGGTGGCGCAAGGATAGCAATATAGAGGAAGGTTTGGGCCATTTTCGTTAGCCCCACACCCTCTGCATTAGCTCATACTATAGATTATATTAATGGGTTGAATAATAAATTGAATTAAACAACTATATAAACCCCACAATAATTCCCCACAACAATCCTCCCTCAAAGACGAATGAATTTGGGGTCAACCCATTAGTTGGTTGACCCGCGTTCTTCATATAAATTCCAGAACTGGGAAGAGGGAATAAAAAATACAAACAAAATAACCCCTACCTTGAAATGTTTGAGATTGCTCACGGTTGAGGGAGTGTCATTGTTTTTCGTCCCTACAACAAGTTATCCTTGTCGCCGCTTGAACGTCAAACTCTAGTTTGGGGTTTTGGTGTCACATGTCACGTCCCACTGGGGTCGGCTGCATCCTCTAAGGGCTCAGTGTTATGGCACTCCAATAGAACTTCGTTTCTTGGTGAAGCTTGTTTGATTCCCCTCCGCTATGTTCTATATTTATAGGAGTGGGGGAGAGAGAGTAACGACATGGGGAGTTAATGAGGCTCATAAATTAGGAAGCTTCCAAATCCCCCAATGACGTCGTTACTTAAGATTTGGCATGCCAAGACATTCATTGACCTGACTCACCGTGAGACCCACACTCTACATGTCTATTGGTGGAATAGAAATAAAATAATGAGATTATTATATTTCCCTTCTTATAAAAGCCACAAAAAATAAGTTCTTCTCCGGACCTACTACTGTCAATATAAATCCTCCTGTAAGTGAATCCCGACACTGAAAATTCAACGGTGCCCTTGTATTTTCAATATAAGAAACAGTTCAAAAGTTATAAAATTCAACTCACACAGTAATTGAACATACACAAAAAAGTTCATAAATTCATTTTGGGCACACCGGGCCTTAGAATCACGCACCGTAAATTTTCATAGACTTGTAATAATTCCATATAAATAGAAAAAGTACATGGAAAATATGGGTCTTTACATAACTGTCCAAGCCCATCCATGCCTTCTTATTATTCCAGATAGTTGTGGGGACATAAACTCTAGGTTCTTAACACATTCCTTGTTACAAAAGAAGGGTCCCAATATGATTTTCGTCGAGAGACACCACTTCCCCACCCTATGGGAGTGTTACTCTCAGAATGTATCCATAGAGGGCATGCACCCATGCTGATAGAGGTCCCACTCTATCAACAATAGATGACTATACTATCCATCTTTACTAGTGGGCGGATGTGATAATCCTCTAAAACTCCACTATATACTCATTCTACATAGTACCTCTTTGGAACGTTCATCGAGTAAATCCATTACCCAGCCCTGTAGGATACCACTTGGAAAGGTCATCAATAAAATCCATTTCCCATTACTTCTAGTGGACACTTTTTGAAAATTTCATCAATGAACACTACATACCATAATTGTTGGATGGAAGTTCTCATAATGGTCGTCAACGAACCATACTACCCAGCCATGTTAGATGGTATTTCTTGGATAGGCCATGGTGATCATGCTAGATAACTACCATTAACACACATTACCTAAAAAGGAATCATTATCTAAACATTATAAATTGTAACTCAAAAAACACAACATAGAGAACCGTAATGTTCTATATGGAAAAACACTCAGGATAGGGTACCGAAAATCCAAAATATGAGTTAAAAAATTGAGATATAGATGATTGATATTTCCTCAAAAGAGGACAAAGGGTAAACGATGTGTGAGGGGACCCACTGGGTGTGTGGTCCCACTCATCCTACTAGATATGTCCATGGGGGTATACTAATTCCAATCTATTTAACATTACATGCCGTGTAGGTGGGCTACACGGAGTTTCTATGTAAACTAAGAACAGACTGTGTTAGTGTACTAGATCTGGTATCAGTGTACTAACCCTGTTTCCAGGTACTTGGGTACAAGTTCGTATACCTATCCATATAAATTAAAAAATTTCCCCACTTATTTGATCTCTGACATGGTTTTTCCAACCAAGAAAAAGTAACATGGAATGTGATGTGGTTTACACGTCGTGTCACACATTAATCATCCCAAAACTATTTTTGATGCTGCTAAGAGGCTACACACCGTGTGTTTATCCCACCACATGATGTGTACTTAGGTTTTCTCAAGAATATAATATCCCTGATATATTCCTATAATCAATACACATTACATAATATCTGGTCTTATATACATCATAAAACGGTTGATCCGCATGAGGATTGTGGTTTTAACAATCATTCCCTAGAAAACGGATTCTGGTTGTCCATGGGGGATCCATCATTCATTCCGCAAACCCCTGATCCCTATACCATCAAGTAATTGACCCCAAATCATTTAAAAGGTCATAATTTAATATTATAATTCCATTAATATTATCATCTAATCAATATTACTTTTTAATTGAAAATAATTTAATTTTGGGGGTCTGATCAGGCTCGGTATCGCCTGGTAATGTCGAACTAGGACCGCAGGATCCCACCAGTGATGAAAGTGAATAAAATGAGGGGGAATGGAAAATGAATAATATTTTGATATATAATTTCCATGATTTCTTCTTTATAGATCAATAATGGGGATCTAGGGTTTGAAATCTTTGAATAAATCAATTTATATTTCAGTACATTGGTACATGCTCAATCCACGCATGTCTTGGTTCAATAGAATGGATCGATCCACTCAAACAATTTTATCAAAAGTGAATAGATCAAAAAATTGGGAAGAAATATATAGATATTGGATCCAAAAATTTTGAAGAACATTCTTGCAATAAATTTAGGAAGTCGTTGTGTCTTCTGCGTCCCGATCTATTCTGATTCGGAGGTTCATCATCGTCTGATGCGATTCTCCAAATAAAGAGGAAGATGAAGCCCTAAAATCCTTCATGGTTTTATGAGGATAAACCTAGAGGATTAAATATAGATATATTCATATAGAATAATTCCCAACATCAAAATCAAATAATTAATTCATTTAATAATTAATCATTTCACTAAACGTACCACCAATGAGCGAGATTATAAAAACCTCGTCCTGACACATTTTTTGTCACGCATAGGGTAAAAACTATGTTAGATACTCAATTGGGTTCTCATAAACTGTTCTGAATTTTTATATAATATTTATCATATTTTATTTAATAATATACATGCACAAAATATAAAAAAATCAATATTTTTATTAAATTAATTCTTGGAATAACATGTCGTCTGAGTTCCAAAATCTTGATATATATATATATATATATATCAATGACTTATATTGTAAAAAATGGGTATCTATAGATTTTTTGAATTAGGTATATATAAAATTTTATTCATTTATACTTTTTTATATGTGGATGGTTTAAAACATAACATAATTAATTTTTAAAAAAATATATGATAGAATTTGTGTTAAATGTTATGAATAAAAAAAATTATATTCAATAATGATTCTATATTATTTTTTGAAAATACGGTAGATATTATATATTATTTTGATATTTCTCAGTTAACAAGAATGGATATTATGTGTCTTATTTATAGAGAAATAGATGATATTTTATTGAATCAAAGGCTTGTACAAGTGAACATTAATCATTTAAAAAACTTCTAATGAATGGATTTGTGCTAAATCTATCTAAAATATATATTATTAAAAATAATATTTTTTCATGTGAATGTTAAAAAATATAGAATAAATATTAGATATCATAATAATAAAAAAACTACTAGATCATTAAAAAATATTCATTTTTATTTTTCAATTGTTTTAAATACTACATGTTTTAGAGACAGGATTTTTTTTATGATTGTTGATACTTTTAGGAGAATTACATACACCTATATTATTCCTCATATATATGAAAACATATTAAAGTATATGGATTTTTATAAACTTGTTCTAAATAAAAATGGTTATTTAATTATTTCTTTATGAGGTGATACTATAAGTAAATGTTTAATCTTGATTTTGGTATATTTTTTAATAAATTTTTAAATTCAAGAATTTTTTTACACGTATACCATATAATAAATATAGTGTTATTGAATGGAAAATGGTAACTATTATGGAAATAAATAAACCTATGTTAAAATAATATTATATTTATAAATATATTTTGGGTGAATATGTTAATAAAAAATATTATAATTTTTATTTAGTTTTAATTAAAACATTCTAAAATAAAAATCATGACGAATCGATTAATCGAAAAAACATAATGTTAGTTATTTAAATTATTTTTAGTTTAATGATTTAATTTTTAAATAAATAAATTTTTATATAACATTGACTAAATTAATGCAGAAAGAATATAATAGGGGTATTCTAGTAAAAGTATGGATTATTAAGTATGTAATAAAATTATTGTGTTTCTCGATGTATTTTATTTTTTCATATTTGAATAATATTATTTAAATATGGATTCATATTTATAGATTTTTCAAGAGGAATATAATGAGTTTAATTTTGGGGAAGAAAAATATTTGGATAATAATGTAATTATTTTGGAGAAGCATAATCCATCTAACTATAAACCTAAAAATTAGATAATTCTTAAATATGATAGTATTGATAATGTTTTTTGTAATTTTCATTATCGAGCAATGACTAGAAATTAAATTTGCTAATAGAATTTTTTTTTCTAACTTTGTTCCAAATTTTATTTTAATTCATTTAATGATAATAATAGGAGTTTTAAAATGATCGATGAACAAAAATTGTTTTTCTATAAATAATCACTCCCTTGTAGATTAACCACCTTGGGATTATAATTTTATTGGAATGAAATTTATTTAGATGAAAAATGGGTAAATATTTTCAATTTTATAATTTATAATTTCTGGAATATAGCTCATGGTTATTTTCAAGTAGATCAAACAAATTTCTATCATTCTTTTTATCCTTTTGATAAGATTCAACATATTAATATTTTATTTTATTTTTTGGAATACTATGGTTTTGAATTATTTTAAATGGATAATAAAATTACTGTTTTTAGTGGTTTTTCTCATATTAAGATTAAGATTATCAACCACCTTACATTGAAAATGATAAATTATAAAATCATGATTTTATGTTATCAAATGATTCTAATGGTCTTATGTATGAACCTAATGATTTTCATGAAAAAAATCACTTTTTTTTATATAAAACATAATTTAATATAGGTAGGTTGGATCGTAATTTGTTTTTATAAATTATTTCATATGATATTTTAGGTGTTCAAATATATTTTTATGAATTTTTTGTGGATCACTAGGTGTAATATTTATGAGGAATTTAATATATTGATGGATGGTAAATCTTAATTGAATTTAATATGGAAACATAAATTTTTTTGGGCCATAAAAATAATCACAATAATATTTGAATATTTTTTGAATAAAAATAATAAGTCTACTGATTTATTTAAGAGGATTTTTATAGATTTATTTTTGAAATGTAAAATTCGTATGAGATAAAATTATATATTTGATTTTAATAAGTTATGAAAAACAATAGATTCCAAATTGTTATAAAGTATTATTAAAAATTTTGTATATTTCATTTATTCTTGTATTAGTATTATATGTTCTGTTTCGTTATGTGAAATATTTAAATATTATCATTTGTAAGATCAATTAAAATATGTCAAATTAATTATATTATATGTTAATTAAATAGTGAAAAATTTATTAAATTATTTTATACATAACTATTCATATTTTTTTACTTATTTTTATTATTATTTTGGAGTATGTAGACTTGATTTTAAAGAACTTCTGATATGTGTCTTTTTATTTAAAAAACCAAAGAACCTTAGACTTTAATGAATGAATATATACTTTCCTTTTCTAATACCAGATGTGAATTTTGTTATGTTGTTTCATTTTATTCCCAATCATTATGGATTATGTTAGCATTTTTTATGTATGGTATTAATTTTGAAGATATTCATATTTATTGTGACAATTTTTTTGCTATTTTAATATCCAATAATCCTTTACGGTGTTCTATAAAAGAACCAATTGACATTATATTTATTTTTGTCAGAGAAAATTTTAATAAATGGTGATATTTTTTTTTGAAAATTCTCAAACTTAAATTAACCTGAGGGATTTTTTATTTTAAACCCTATATTTTGAAATGTTGATAAAATGAAATTGGAGCTTAGTAGGATCTTGATTTAATTTGAAATCTTATTTTACGTATATTATTTTGCATTTAATTTTTCTTCAATTATTTTGGGGTATTTGTTTCTGCTTATTTTTAAACATGATTTTTCATGTAATATTTTTGAAATCATCTATAATTTTAATTAATATTATTTAATTTGGTAAATTTTAAATAAGCGGGATAAATTTATTAAATTTTGTTTTAGTTTTATTATTTCTCAAAGGGGGTGTTTGATAGTTAATTATATTCTTTATGAGTTTTATTTTTCTATTTTTTTAGTATTTTAAATATCGCAAATGATTTTAATTATTCAAAAAATTATTTCTTAGTGTTTTTTTGTTTTTTAATATTAAAAATACCTCAAATGATATTTATTAAGTAATTATTACCTTTAAAAACATATTATACTTTGTGTTTATTTTTTTAAAATTTTGGTTTCTATGTACTATTTTGGTTAAAGAGTTTAAAATATATATATATATATATATATTCACAGTTTTATATCTGATTGTAACATGACATAGAGCATACTTATTTCCTAGGGAATATTTTTCTACCTCAATCACATGATCGAATTATTTACCACATTTTAACATACTTTAATTTTAGATTTAGCTTCACATGATAGGATGAAATTTTATAAGGTAGTTTTATCATACAGTCAATGTTTTTCATCATACAATTGATTATTTTTATATATTGTTGATTCAAATGGTTAAAAAATATTTTTTGTATTTGATGCATTTCATGAGCTTTCAATACCAAATCCAATGTTAAATATCATGGTTGTTTTGTATGGTAGTTTGAATCTCAAGGCTAGTCTACTAATTTTTTAAAAATATAAAAATGTATAAATTTAGAAATTACTCTATTTTTCATATACTCTTATATTTTATTTTATTACATATTTTTAATAGGTTTTTCACTTATTTGTTTATTTTATAAATTTTTATTAACCATTGGGTAAATAAAATATGTATTTTTAAAGAATTCTAAATTATTATTAATATTGATATAAATTATTCATCTATGTGGATGAAAACTACATATGGTATTTTGAATTTATATTAATTGACATATTTTGTTCTTTTTAATGTATTTCAAATAATTATTAGTATTACCTAAAATTTTGAATGTTTCATTATATTACATAATGTAATATTATTATAATAATATCATTATCCTATATCAAAATGTTCTTGAAATATATTCAAAATATAAAGTTGAATTATATTGAATGTCATTATCCTATATTTATTATATTTTCATTCACTAATTATTATTTATATATTTTAAAATATTTAATAGTTAATAAAAATTGGTTTAAATTATTCTATAGTAATTTATTATAGAAATTCAATTTTATAATGATAATCTCCCTCTATATAAATTAAAATTTTGTATTATTTTAAATTATTAATTTAATTTCATGGGTGTTGATAAATTTTGTCATTTTATTTAAGGGGTTTCTAGAACCGCTCAATTTTTAGAGATATACAATATTTTTATGATGATTTAAATTTTATGTTACAAATGAAACTCTCATGTGATGTGTGATACAATGGATTTCCATGTAATCTTGTGTGAATATCTTCTATTATTTATGATATCACAAGGGTAACGTAATATACCTTAACTGTTATTACGATATTTAGTATATGTGATCATCTATTACTCATTAACACTAGGTTGTGCTTCATTTTTCATCAATAACTACATCAACCTGGTTCTATCTAAGCCTAGATTAAATCTTTATATCCCTCTCACCCATTCATAAACATTATTTTATAATTTCACCAATTAAATATGTCAATATTTGTATTATTACACATGGTTTATGTATTGACTCATGTTTCCATGGTATGTTTCCCTTTGAATAATGTAATAACCTGCATTGTGCGCTTCTTCGAGATTCTAACACACCACGACCAATAAAACTAACCTTTATGAATAATAATACCAACTTTGTGAAATTTTATAAATTTTATCATTCAAAATGGACATCATTTTTGTATTCAGAATATTGAAATTAGATTAGGGTCAATTTTTCGTATTTTTCTGAAAACATTAAATTTTTTATGAATAGTGTAAATACTAAATTTTAATTAAAAACAAATTTTCTATTTGAAATAATTTATAGTGTTAAATTATACATTTGAATAGTTTTTTAGTATAATTAGATTATATTTTTATCATTTAATTTAATTTAATTCATTGGATGTAATCTCACGATTAAACTGGACATAATGAAGTGTCAATCTTTTGATAGTTAATATTTCTTAAAAACACGCTTTTCGTTTTGACAACGGGAATAAATGTTAAATTAATTCCTACCACTTCTGTGTTTTCCATTTAAATAAATGGTTCCATATTTATAATCTAGAGGTCCAAATTTTTTAAATAGATAACTTTTATTTTTAGACATTTTGAATAATTATTTCGGTAAATATTTTATTTAACCTCGTTAAAGGGTAAATCTGGTAAATAAGGGTGAAAATAATATTGTAATAATACTAAATTACCCTAACACAAGTCTTAACCCAATATAATGATACATGTCTAACCATTGGCATCATATGGTCAATTTTGTGACCCCATGTAGCCACTTTTAAGAGATAATGATAGTTTATATTAATTAATTTAAAGTAAAGGAAAAAATAATAAAAGAAAATATATTTTAGTAAAAAAAGTTATATGCTGTTATATAATTGATCTATTTGACTATAAAGAGTCATTATAAATCTAAAAGTATTTCCTACCTCAGAATATTTTATTTATAATTTTTAAAAATTAAATAAATATATTTATTTATGACGTAATGATGATGCAGTATTTTTCTTTATTAATGAAAGAATCAAATAAATGGTATTATAGATGTTAAAATAAATTTAATATGATAGTTTTCATATCATGAAATATTTTTCAAGTTAATGTGACATGTTAAGATTGATTAAATGATTTTTTTATGTAAGAATACTCTTAGGAATTTAATAAATACAAAAAAGAAAATAGTGTCAAATTTGAAATTAAAGAGTTTTAAAAAAAAATATTATATTATTAATTGATATTATATTCCTAAAAATTTAAGGTTCAGCCAAATATCTTAAATAATATTATATATGTCATTAATGAGCCACACAAGGTTCTCTTAGAATTTTATAGTATGTTTATTAACAATATAATATAAAAATACAAAGAGAAATGCTAAAAGTCATACTAATTAACTAAGAGTTAAATCTAAAATATAAAGTTAATATAGTGACCCAAACCTACCTAAAACCTATTGGTTGAGTGTTTTTTGACCCATCCCAACCTTATCCTTTAAATAATTCATTTTGGATCCATTATAAATAGAAAATTATTTTATTATAAAATAATATTTCAATCTTTTCTTAAGTTTCCCCTCACCCTTCTTACAAAGGTCACTTCCTATTCTCTCTAATTCACGCCGTCAAAGCCTTTTTTCTAGGCCAAAACCTGCCCAAATATCCTATACACTATCCTAACTTCATCTTATAGGCCTTACTTTAGTCAAAAATCCTACCAACGGAGCCATTTTGATTAAATCAAAAGGAAGAACCCGAGTAAGAGGTAAATATTTCATCACCTCATTCATGTTCCTTTCTTCTTCCACTTCCTCTTTATTTGTTTTTTAAATTCTAAAATAATAAACCCAGTATATTATATATATTTTGATGTTGTTATAAATATAGTACAACCATATTCATTATTCTATCCATCGTTTGAATAACATGTCACCATACGTGCGTACGTACGGCTTACCATCTCCATGTCGTGGTGTATTTGTTATTCAATACATTATTATTTGGATGGGTATAATAAAGATTTTTAATTGATTTAAAGAATAAATGTAACATGATAATGATTATTTATATATAATATACCATCCAATTATATATTATTTTAATATCAAATGAATGATATTGCCGCTCGTGCGTAGGTACGGATTACCGTCTCGACGAACAAAATGAGATTCATTCCCCATCATATACATTCAAGAATAATTTTCATTTGATGATTAAAAATAATGTTTAAAGATGTAATATCATTCTGAATATGAATAAGATATATCCTATCCATAACAAACATTACTTACGTAACAAATCATTTGAAGGAAAACGAATCAGTTAACACCCGAAATGACAATAATACTAAAATATTTTTAACAAAGCAATATTTAAAGATCATATATGATATCATATTAATGTGTAGGGTTATTTTATAATTTAATTAAAATTATATCACATTTATACAGTAGTTTAACCTACCCTTGACCAAGGAAAATTACAAGTAAGGGGTTTCTTATCTCACTCTTAATTCCGTGAGATTTCCATTGTTCGCCACTTATTTATTGCAAGTGGTGTATTGAGTAATTCCATAAGATATATATTTCCATGAGTATCTTTATATTCAAGTTATTATATGATTCATTTGGTTATTATTAACATTTGTTCATACGACTCGATTGATTAAAACAAAGTAAGGGTTTTTCATCTCAGTTTTTATTCCTGTGAGATTCATGCTATATTGGAAACTATTTTCTTTTTGTGTGGAATATGTGTTATCCATGATTGTATTCATTGTGTAATATAAATTAATTTACAGGTATTTAAATCATCATTGTATGATCCATCTTTCATGGGGTGTATGTTTCGTATGTTACAAAATCAGTAAGGGAATTTCAAATTTCAATTTCCACTCATACAGATTTACACATACTTCATTGATTATATTACTCAAATATTATGTTTGGAATAACTATTTATTATTTATGTATTAATTTCCACTCCAATTTTTTTGGATAGACTTTTGATATGCATAATCAGTCCATTGATAATTTCTCAAGTCATTGATATGAACTTTTTGAGAGTAATATTAACTCAATTTCCATTCATTGAGTTAAACAACCAAGTCATTGGTGTTGTTTTTACAAGAATATGTTTCAATTTCCTCATATTGATTTACACTGAATATCCAATAATATTGAGTGTATATAATGTACTTTGACATAATACATCACGGATAACTTTATTATAATGATATTATAATGTTTTTATTACCTCAATTATTTATATTCAATTTTATCTCTTTTCGTTAGGAACTCTAATTAAAATATCATTTTAAATGTTTTAAATATTTATTATTCTAAACCTTTCTCATCAATGTCCATGTTTTAAAAATTGTTTTAAGGATTTATTTATAAATACATTAATGTTTTAAAATTAAAATCCATTTTAAAAGTTTCAATGTGGTATTGGACAATTTGATTCAAAAATATATTTTTAATTACTTTTTGATAAATAGTGATACTTTTAAATGTTTTTAAGAAAATGGGGGATATTTCTCTCATATAGTTTTGATGATTATTTTCATCTATGTCAATATCCTTCATTATTCTAGATTGAGGATAATATATTATAATACAATCTCCATATTGTATTTAATGAGTTATGTTTGACTGTGGATGTGCTATTTTTATGCCATTCGTGGTTTGAGGTTAAAGTATTGACATTTTGTATGATAGTTTTAATATGAATGATTAGATTATGTTTCACCGATTTCATATGAGGAATTAATTGGACTTATTAAGTGACGGGTGGAGACCACTATATCTCCTTGATGCATCGGTAGGACCATTGAGACAACTAAACTTGGAATTGGCCAAGTCCTTTCCCAATTTTTGATATATGGTTTTGGCCGAGACCATAATCATTTTAATATGTCTTGGCCGAGGCCTTGACGAAATGTTTCAGAATGTCCAGAATTATGCATTCCATCATTATGATATTAGCTATTGATATTTCATGTGGTTATTTGACTAGTAGAACACCCATGACTATGTTTTATTATGGCATTATTTACTCCACTCATATTCTGGCCATAAAAGTGATCATGTTTATTATTTTTAAAGGCAGGTATTTTCAATTATTCACCATTCTTAATATTTATGTTATCCTTCACTGTATTGCATAACCTTACTGAGAATTTTAGCTCACCCCTTTCTTATGTTTTATTTTCCCAGGATATTAAGATGTTAGTTATGATTGACTTACAGGCATAATCTAGGAGGCATGGATGTTTCTAATGGAATAAATTAGTGTTTTATTTCTTTTCAAGTTTCAAAGTCAAACTTATGTATGTATCTTGTTTTCAAGACCACTAAACATATCAGTCTTTCGGGACATGATTCCTTGTTACCATACTAATGTATTAAAATAATGCAGTGTCTCCTCGATTCTGGGGTCAGGACGTTACAATTGGTATCAGAGGAAGATTAGTGCAAACCTAGGAAACTATATTTAGATAAACTCTGATTAGATAACGTATCCCTAAGATAGACTTTGAGGATTAGTATAGAAGAACATCCTAGAATTTAGGTACTATAGATATTTTGTGAGTTTTCCAATCTTTACAACCCTGTCTGGATATGAGCAGGTAGAGGCGGCTCTGGCACAGATGTACCAAGGGGTAAAACCCAAAAAGACCGCTTTGACCTAGATTTGAACGGGAACTGGTGCATGAAAAGGGGCATTGCTGCACTCTTGGTTACGAAACTCCCGGGGGATATGGTTAGGATAATTTACATTTTCATTACAAACCGATTTGAAATATTTTAGTATAAAATGAGAATAAATGACCTTGGTAAATCCTAATGTGTTTCAAATTGAATATGGTGCCATGATATTCTCTAAATGATTTTATGACTATTTTCATTCACATAATGATTTTTGGTTATAGTCAATTACTGGATTCCAAGGAATTCATAGTAACATTGATTATTATGTACAATGTGTGAACGATATTGGAAATTAGCAACAAAATGGAATTTTGATAGGAATAAAATATATTTTGTTCATGCCAAATTAGTTTTCCAAAAATATGATCAACAACATATATATTAACCAACTCTTGGACTCAAAAAATAAGAGAAATGCAATGAATGATCAGAGCTCCAGTAGTGGAGACCAGGGAGAAAAGATACCTCAATTTCAATCATATAGGAAATATGGAAGGAGACACCCTGGAAAGTGTCGCAACAGAACAAAGAAATGTTTTACATTTGGTAAAGAAGTAAATAAAGTAATTAATTGCTGAGGAAAAATGATGAGTACTATAGAATAAAATAAAAATGGTACTAAGAATCCATTTACATTCATTTGTAATAAATGTGTGGGACTTGGCCATTCCCTTACTGAAAGCCTTATTCTATAGGAAATTTTCTTGGTCAAAGAAAAATATATGTGGAAATAAATGGTTAGAGAAATGTTTAAAAGTATTAGGGCTCTTTGTTAATGGGATTACTTTGGAATAATTTTCTCTTGTATTTTTAACTCTGCAGTTTGTCATGTGAAAATTATATTTGAGAAAGAATTATCTTTTCTCTTCTGGATATAGTTATAAATAACCATTTGGTTTTATATGATCATTTTATTTGAGGAAGTTACAATTTATTATATTTTGGGATAAAAATGAGAGGTATAAATTAAGTTATGGTTATTTTGATAAATTTATCTCATTTTGGAAATGTTATAAAATATAGTTTTTGAAAAAGAACAACACACAAACCGGTTGAAAACTCGTCACATCAGACAAAGCAATGGGAATAGAACCCACAACTAGAGTGTGATTGGGATTTATCACCTACCACTAGACTACGTGAAGTCCTTAGTTAGTGTGACTAATTATTTTTAGTTAAATGATATTATTGATCAATAATAAGTTGATTTGGGATCTTATGTCTTATCAAATGAATACCCATAGTATAGAAGATTTATTTGGTAATTAAATGATAAATGTTATTTTGGAAGACGTTCGCTCTTTTGGGAACACTATATGCCTATGGACAATAGAATACCATGTGATTTCATATGAGGAGTAATAGTGGATTTGTATCTAAGTTTTTATTGTGGATTTAAAGTTAATTGAGTTATTTATGGAAATAATTAATCTATAATAGAGAATATGTGATTAGGTTAATTACTTTTAGGTATGTGACTTTAAGAGTAGTCGATGGAATTTGGACATACAATTTAACATGGAACACTACATAACCAAATTCTTCTATTTTTTGGGTTTGAATATTAGTATGGATTGTATTGAAGTATTTTAAGGACAATAGTTACTTGAATGGTATTTATTTAACTTTGGGGTATTGTTGGTTTAATTTTAGAAATTAAGATTATTGTTTCTTTATCTAAAGGATTATCCTTTTGGGAGATCATATGATCTTGTACTAACCATTTTGTTTCTGGTTAATCTCTAAAGACAAGGAATATATATAGATTATCCTTTGTGGATCATGTGATTCTCTAGAAGTTGATTCAAGCTCTTCCGGTGTTTCCAAGTCATCTTGAATATTAATCATTTAAAAAAATTAGTTAGTGGTAGAAATTTATTAAATAATGAAACTCTACTTAAAAATTAATTATATCTCTTTATGTTCTTATTCAATATCATAACAAATTCCTCATATTTATGAAATGAAACTTATAACAAAAATTTTTTTTGTCTTTTTACTTTCATACCGGGAAACTAATAACCGTTTGTCTCATCATAAGTCTGTGGTTTTCTTGTTGAAAATTTTTTCCTGGTCATTTTTTCTATACCTATCCATCAAAACATGACACTTATTTTATCTTACATATCCATGTTTCCATACTTGGAATCCTTGTATGGGTTATCTCGGGTGACATTTGTTCTTCTCTTTCTTTCTTTTATAGTGATATTTTTATTGACTCTTTTTCCGATGTGGGACATTCAATGATGTTCCAAAGCCCAATTTTAAAAAATTCAAAGGAGGAAATTTCCAAAATAGGGGAATAATGTAACACCCCAAGCCTCCGGGGTACATTTCCCTTTGAATAATGTAATAGCTTGCATTGTACGCAACTTCGAGATTCTAACACATCGTGACCAATCAAACTTGCCGTTATAAATAATAATACCCACTTATTGAAATTTTAAAAATTATATCTTTAAAAATGGACGTAATTTTTGGATTTGGAATATTCAAATTATCTTAGGGAAATTTTTTGGTATTTTTCTAAAAACATTCAATTATTGATGAATATTGAAAATACTAAATTTTAATTAAGAACATCTTTTTTAATAGAAATAATTTATAGTGTTAAATTATAAATTTTAATAGTTTGTATGTATAATTATATTATATTTTTTAATTTCATTTAAGTTAAGTCATTGGATGTAATCTCACGATTAAAATGGACATAAACTAGTGTTAATCATTTGATAGTTATTATTTCTAAAAAACACATTTTTTATTTTGACAACGGGAATCAATTTTATATTAATTTTTTCCACTTCTGTGTTTTGAATTTAGAAAAATGGATTTCATATTTAAAATCAGGAGGTACAAATTGTGTAAATAGTTAACTTTTGTTTTTAGACATTTTGAATAATTACTTTGGTAAATATTTTATTTACCATGGTTAATGGTTAAATCCGGTAAATAAGGGTAAAAGAACAATATTATAATAATATTAAATTACCCTAACATATGTCCTAACCCTATTGGATGATACATGTCCAACCATGGGAATACTGTTGTCGATTTTGGGACCCCATGGTGTCACTTGTAAGTGATAATGACACTTTATATTAATTAATGTAAAGTAAAGTCAAAAATAACAAAAGAAAATATCCTTTAGTAAAAAACATTTCATGTGAGGTTATATAATTGATATATTAAACTATAAAGTTTCATTATGAAGCTAAAAATATTTCCTAACTTATAATATTTTATTTATAATTTTTAGAAATAAAATAAATATATTTATTTATGACACAATAATGATTTCATATTTTCCTTATTAATGAAAGAATCAAATAAATGGTATGATAGATGTTAAAATTAATATAATATGAAATTTTTGATGTCATTGAAGAATTTTAAAGGTTAATTTGACATGTAATAATGGATTAAATGAATTTTTTTATGTAATAATGCTCTTAAGAATTTAACAAAAACAAAATAGTAAATAGTGGAAAAATTGACATAAAAGTGTTTTTAAAACGAATATTAAATTATTAATTGGTATTCTATTCCAAAAAATCTATGTTTCCTCCAAAGATATTAAATAATATTATATATGTTATTAATGAACCACTTGGGGTTCTCTTGGTATTTTATAGTAGTTTTATAATCCTTATAATATAAAAATACAAAGAGACATCGTAAATTTCAAACTAATTAACTAAGAGTTAAATATAAAAGAAAAGGTTAATATAGTGACCCAGACCTATCTAAAACCTATTAGTTGAGTGCTTTTTGACCCATCCCCACCTTATAAGTTAAATAATATACTTTTAAGAAATTATAAATGGAAAATTATTTTATTATAAAATAATATTTCAATCTTTTACTAAGTTGCCCCTCACCCCTCTTATAAAAAGGCACTTCCCCTTCTCTCTAATTCACACCTTCAAAGCAATTTGGATCAGCCAAACTGTGCCCAAATAACCTATAAACTTTCATAAATTTATTCTATAGGTCTCCCATTAGTCATAAATCCATTCTAAGAAGCCATTTTGATCAAATCAAAAGGAAGAACCTAAAGAAGAGGTAAATATTTCATCACCTCTTTCAAGTTTCTTTCTTCTTCCACTTCCACATTATTTGTTGTTACCAATATAAAATAATAAATACAATATCTATTATATAGTTTTATGTTATTAAAAATATGTAACAACAATATTAATTATTCTATCCATCCTTTGAATGACATGCCACCATACGTTCGTACAAACAGCTTACCATCTCGACATCATAGTGTAATTATTATTCAGTACATTATTATTTGGATGGGTATAATAATGATTTTTAATCTATTTAAATAATAAATATAACATGATAATGATTATTTATATATTATATACCATCAAATTATATATTATTTTAATATCAAAAGAAATATATTGTCGCTCGTGCGTACGTACGGATTACTGTCTTGACGAACATCATGAGATTCATTCCCAATCATATCCATTCAAGACTAATTTTCATTTGATGAATAAAAATAATTTTTAAATATTTAATATCATTATGAATATGAATAATATATATCCTATCCATAACAAACATTACTTACCTAACAAAGCATATAACAGAAAATGAATCTGTTAACACCCGGAAAGACGATAATACTAAAATATTATTAAAAAAGAAATATTAAAAGATCATATATGATATCATATTAATGTTTATGGTTTATTTATAATTTAATAATTATTATTTCACCATTATAAAGGAGTTTAACCAACCATCAACAATGGAAAATTAAAATTAAGGGGTTTCTTATCTCACTCTAAATTCTGTGAGATTTCAATTGTTCGCCACTTATTTATTTCATGTGGTGTTTTGAGTACATCCATTTGATATATATTATCATTAATCTCTTTATATTATTGTTATTATGTGATTAATTTTGTGATTATTAACTTTTTTTCATAAGACATGATTGATTACAATGAAGTAAGGTCTTTTCATCTCACTTTTTATTCTCGTGAGTTTAATGCTATCTTAGAAACTATTTCCTTTTGTGTGGCATATGTACTATCCATGATTGTACTCATTTTTTAATATAATTTAATTTATGTTTACTTTCATCATCATTTTATTATCCTTCTTTCATGGGGTGTATGTTTCGTATGTAGGCAAATTGGTAAGGGAATTTCAAATTTCAATTTCCACTCATTCAGATTTACGCATACTTCAATTATTATTTCACTCCAAAATTATGTGTGGAATCCATATTTATTATTTATGTAGTAATTTACACTCTCCATTGTGTGGATATACATTTTATATTAATAATCACTCCATTGATTTTTTGTCAAGTCATTAATATGGACTTGATAAGAGTAATCTTAACTCAATTTTTGTTCATTGATTTAAACTTCCAAGTCATTCCTGTTGTTTTTACAAGAATATGTGTGAATGTCCACTGATTAATTAACACTGAATATCCAATCATATTGAGTGTATTTATATTTCTCACAAATAATAATTTCATTGATTTATACTTAACCTAAGGATACGGTATTTATAAGATATTTTATTTCAATTTACATTCCATTGAGACTTCTTTATTGTTGTACACCAATTCACTTTTAGATGGTGTATATAATGTACTTTGAAATATTATATCATGAATCCCTTTATTATCATGATATAATAAAGTTTTTATTACCTCAATTATTTGTATTCAAGTTTATCCCTTTTGGTTAGGAACTCTAACTAAAATATCATTTTAAATGTTTTAAAGATTTATTATTCTAAATATTTCTCATCAATGTCCATGCTCTAAAAATGGTATTATGGATTTATTTATATATATATTATTGTTTTAAAATTAAAATCCATTTTAAATTTTTCAAAATTTTATGATACAGATGGATTAAAAAATCTATTTTAAATGAATTTTTGATAAATATTGAGACTTTTAAATGTTTTCAAGAAAAAGGTGTATATTTCTCTCATATTGTTTTGATGATTATTTTCATATTTGTAAAGATCCTTCGTTATTATTTATTGAGGTTAATATATTATAATAAAATATTCTATATTTTATAGAATGAGTTATGTTTGATTGTGGATGTGTGATTTTTATGCCATTCATGGTTTGAGGTTAAAGTATTGTGTTTTTGTATGCTAGTTTTAATACGAATGTTTAGACTATGTTTCACCACTTTTATATGAAGAATGAATTAGAATTAGAAAGTGATGGGTGGATCCTGCTATAGATCCTTTATGCATCGGTAGGTCTCATGAGAAAACTAGACATGTAATTGAGTGAGGCCTTTCCTGATTTTTGATATACAGTTTTGGATGAGGCCTTAATCATTTTTAGACATCTTGGCCAAGGCCTTGGAAAAATGATTCAGAATTTCTGGAATTATGCATTCCATCATTATGATATTAGCTATTGATATTTAATGTGGTTACTCTACTAGTAGAGCACCCATGACTATGTTTAATTATGGAATTATTTACCCATCTCATATTCCTACAATAAAAGTGTTTGTGTTTATTATTTGAAAATGAATGTGTTTTCAATTATTCCCCATGCTTAATATTTATGTTATCTTCCACTATATTGCTTACCCTTACTGAGCATTTAATCTCAACATTTTCTTATGTTTCATTTTCCAAGGATATGAAAGAGTTAGTTATTAGTGACTTGCTGGAATAATCTAGGAGGCTTGGATGTTTCTAATGGAATAAGTTAGTGTTGTATTTATTTTCAAGTTGTGATGCCTGAATTATGTATGTATCATATTTCTGAGACTACTAAAATGATTGGTCCTTTAGGACTTGATTCTTTATGATCATTCCAACATATTAAAATAATGCACCATCTCCTGGATTCTAGGGTCGGTGCATTACAGTTTATATTTCCAATATAATTGGTTTATAACTCCCTAAATCAAAATTCATGACATATTATATCATCCTAAAAATTTATGAATTCCAAACATTATTACTCTTCCATAAAATTCATGATTCTTTATAACTTATAAATCCTATAGAAAAGGTATATAATAATTTATTCATTCTTCCCCATAAAAAAATTGTACTATAGTATGTAAAATTTCTCACATAGAGTATATAGATGTAAGAGTAGTCATATGATTATCTTGTACAAAACTATTATATTATTTTTCACACTCTCTTAGTTTTTTCCTAGTTTATTATTATTGAATGTTCATGATTGTAAACATTGATAATTTATATAAAATATTAATTCCACTCTTTAAAATTTTTAACTAGTCTATTCACACCACACCCTCTAGACCGTATTCTTTATAAATAAAACATATAATAAATAACATCTTAGAGGTAAATATATATGTTATTCTATCTTTATAGATTCCATGGAAAGGAATTAGTAACACTATGATGCTATGATCAATGTGATTAATAGGATCATTTACATGTACTGAAGTAAATCATAAGGAATAATTATTTCTTCTATTATGGATTTCTAAACTATTTATATATTATGGATTGTATATCATAGTACAATTGATTTTATAAGGTTCATTTTTTATAAAAATAAATATAATAAGATGTTAGAAATAAACTCTTCTTCTTGTCCCACTTACCTGATACATTTATTATATCAACCTTGTGTATTATCTAATCACTGTGGATTGGGAATGTTTTTTGATCATGTGGTTTCTATTCATATCTATAGTTGGATTTGTCTCCATTTATGATAAGTATGAATATTGGCCTCTCATTGAAAATAACTTCATAATTTTATAGACATGGTTCATTAATTAATATTTGATCCTCCCATCAACATAAATAAACTACATGAGAAGTATTCATTAGGATATGTAACATGACATGTATATATCTATCATGACTAATATTTACTCTGAGAAATAATAATATTTAAATTTTCATATACCTAGTTGACATGTTCCATGTCAAGTGGCTATACATGATTCTTATAACAAATAGATTATATTATTATGCATCATTTATTAACTATATCTAGTGGATATTTGAATTCAGTCATACCCATTCGATTATGATCATTCAAGATCCCCATATAAGTTTATTATAACTAAAACATAACTATAATTCTCTCATTTATTTTGACTATGAATTACAAATTTAAAATCAATATCAAAGCATCAAATGCACACAAATCCAAAACAAATATTTGTGTGAATGATAGTATATTTTTTAAAAAATATAAATGTTTATAAATATAAGCTATTTAGTTAATATTTTATAAAAATTAATATTTTTAGGGATCATAAATGTGTTTTGAGAATAATTTCATAAGTACTAATAAATGATATTACAATAAATGAAATGATGATAATGTTTATGAAGATTTAGTAAATGGGGGAGATTAAAATATATGAAATATTCTAAAGCAATATAATATAAATAAAAATATATAAATCACTATAAGTGATATAGTTGTGATATATTATATATAATCATCTACTTGAAGTCATATATTCAAGAGATTTCTACCATAGATTTGAAATAAGGACATGTCACATGGAGGGATTTTCATGAAATATAGAATATTAAATTTTACTATATTTATTCATTAAACTAATGTTATGATGCCTTTAAATTAATATTAGAAAATTTATTTTATGGTATTCTCATAACATCATAAGGAATTTTTAATTTTTAAACAATCATAACCATTTTTCATTTAGTACACATATTATTTGTGAAAAGTTAAATAATTTATCATAATTACCCACATAAATTTAATGTTGGTAAGGGTTAAAAATGTATATAATATTAATGAAAAGATGAATTTGTCTAATCTGGTTGGATATTTAATTATATGGATATCTCTTTTAATTCTACTCCTTTGGCTATAATGTTATAATAGTCTAAGAAGTGAGTTTGAAATCCTACCATGGTTTTTTTCTTAGTTACATAACTATTGTGTAAATTTAGATGTGAAGATTGATTTCAGGACACCATGCGATCTCTTCCATTCATAGTGAGAAAATATTTTTCAATAAAAAAAGGAACCTTCTTCCTACTTTTTATTTCCCTTCGGAACATCTCTCAGCAGGTCCTATAGTAATGGGTTATGTGAAGTTATTATAAAATATTTTATGTAAGGATTTTTCTACAAAAATCATTAAAACCCATAAATATAATATATAGGGAATAAATATAGTATCATGATATGAAATTTATCAAGGAAATAATGGAACTTATTCGTATTATATTTCCTAAGAGTTTGTGATTCAATGATAGAAGGAATATTTTACTAGTGGATCTCATATATTCATTCTCTTTTTTTATAATATTCATTTTTTTCAAAACATGTAGTAATTTATGGTAGATAATCCAATCTAGATGTTTAATTAAGCCTCTATGACTAATTTTAATTTATCAAAAATAAGGAAATAACATTCCATTATTTTATATGATAAATTTTTTATGATTGTTTCTAATACTTTGAATAAAATATATGTTATCCCATTTCACAAAATAACAATTTGTTTATTAATATAATGACCAATAATATTAATATGTATCACATAGAATATATTATATCAATACTAATAAATATTAATTTATTATCACATATAAAATTAAATATATAATCAAAATATCAACAAATTATGAATAACAAAAAAAATTCAATTGTCATTATAAAAAAATAATCATCCTCTCCAAAATGATTATATCCATACTCATTCTACATGAAAAATAAAATAAATAATCATCAAAATCTCATTAATGAAAAATTAGCTCAAATAATTTATTACATTTTTTCTATTTATCTTCTAATTAATTTCCCTATAAAGATATTTCAATTTACCGAAAACCTACATCTTGTATGTTATAAAACAGATAATTTTTCACTTTCAATTTTTTTATGTAATTAGGATTACCCACCAAACATTAAATATCTTTATTAATAAAACATAATGTAATGACACCACATCATTTCTCTTCTATGATAATTAAATGAGATCCATAATTGATAGGACCGTGTTGGGGAAATGTTTTCAAAACAATTATGCATTAATTTAAATAAATAAGTTAATCACGTATAAATGTAGCTCCATAAAATCATTCTCATTAATATATTCATTTTGTGGATTCTTTTCATGAAGGATATTAATTCAATTTTTCTTTTCCATTCATAAATACCTCACTAAATGTAATTAAAAAAGATATGATTTTGTAACAAAAATCTGATAAATATTTCGATCAAGAAAACCACTATTGATAATCTACTAATTTTATTCTAAATTCGACTAATCAAATACCATTATTTAATGTTGTAAATAAGAAAACTATACATTTCATACTGAACGATTACATCATTATTCCTTATCTAACATGGATGTATTCCAATTTAAAATATTGAGGTTTTATATGTATTTTATTGAATTTTATTTTATAATTATCATATTTTAGAAGTTTTATAAGATATATGATAACAATAATATAAATGTGGTATGAAAAACTATTTTATTTCAATATCCCATTATAATACCTTATGTTATCGTATATTAGTACATTCAAATAAGTAATTGATTATACGTTAGGTATATATAGTAGTGTCTGAAATTTAAATTATAATAATTTGTAGGATATAAAATTTCTGTCATGATATATAAATGGTGGTTTGGTATATGGTTTAATGTTGAGAAACAAGTTTCAGAGGATTGATTGTTAGAGGCATGGGGCCAAATATCAGCACTGTTCATTAGCAGAGACCAAATTCTTTGGTTTATTCATTTATGAGACTTATATTATAAGTAGTCATCATGTATCAATGAACCTAACACTAGAATCAATGTAGGGTTCTATTAAGGGAACAATGGTATCACGTGGATTCATGTAATGGCCTCTAGAATATTTTGAGAATAGCGCAACTTTGTTATATGTAGGGGGATTAGTAGACATTTGAAGGTTAAATTTAAATGATACATTGGGGATATTTTTAATCCCCCCTTGTAGTGTATTGATCAAGATTATTTAACGTGGGGGTTTTTTTCCCTCCCACTCTTCTCTTTATCTCGTTCCAAATATTTTGATTTAGGGGGTTCCATATCCTTTTGATTCATTAATAAGTGGTAATCATCCTCTTCATCATATACCTTACAACTTCTTCATTTTCTTCCATTTATATACTCAATTATATCTAATTATTTTGAGTATTATTTCCATGTTTAGGGGAATATCACTCATTAATGATGGTTGTTTTTTTTTGGTTGATAGAGTAGAGTTAAATAGGTTGATTGAAATTAATTACTCATTGATTTATCATTTTACCTTAACCTTGTGAGTTTTTTTAATCATTTTTTTGATATTTGGAAAAAAAAATTAATTACATAAATTAAAAATAGTGGAACTTTTTATAAGAGGACCTATATATTGTGTTAGTCTATTAACACCCTATGAATAGTGGTTTCATAATCATTAAATCCCTTGATACGTTTTATATGGTTTATATTAGTAAATGGATTTTCAATAAGAGGTTTAGTAATTTTAAAATTTATAGTGTTGATATAGTTAGTAGTCAAAGGTGTTGTGGATGGTTGGAGTGATCTTGTATGAGTAAATATATTGGTATGTGAGTTTAGTAACTTTCACTCAAATAGTATTTTGACTATGATTTAATGTAATAAATTTAAAAAAGGATATATTATTTTTTATATGATTATTATTATGAAAATTATGATTTTATGACATCTCATGACTTTATGATCCTTTATTGGTTTATTATTCACTAATAGATCATATTAATAGGATAAAAGTATAATTTGTTGGAGATAATGATTAATAAGTGTCTATGCCCCAAATTATAACATATTTCAGTCGTATGAGTTAATTATTAGTAATGGATTTCAAGGAAAAACATATTTTCACTAAATATATTTTGAAATAAAATAAATTATTTTAGTGTTGGATTTGATAAAGGAATGTGACTTTAATATTATAACACAAATAAATATATTTTAAATTTGAAAATAAAATATTTCATGTATTTTTATTCTAGATTTATGAAAAGTTTAACATATGTGTTAAGATGATGTGGGTATCAATTTTAATTTATTTTATAAATATTCTATAAAATTTAAAAAAATGTAATATAAAAAGGGGAAATGGGAATGTTATTAAAACTGGTTTTCTCATACTAGAAATATTTGATAGGTTACCTATTTTGAATTAGGTTTTCATGTTATATATTTATTTTTTGGTTTCATTATATCAGTTACTTTTATTAAATAATTAATTTTAGTGATATTTTTTACTATGTAATAAATAATCCCTAATATAATAGGTTTTTTGGGTTTGATTGAGTATTTAAACACATTATTAATCATAAAAAAGTAATTTTTTATAGAGATAATAATTTTTAATGGGATAATTTTTTATATTTTATTATTTCATTAGTTATTTAGAGATTACTTTTAGGGATTCATTGAATGATTAATTTCTGATAACATATTAGTTGTGATTAGGGTATGTGTTGATCCATGGGATGTTATGAGAAACCTTGTTTTAAATTACTAATATGGTAAATGATTCCCCATATCATTGTAGGATGTGATATATAAACTCTGTGATAGACTAAGTGTTATTTTTATTATCGGTTGGGGAGAATTTCTTATGAATAGATTAGAGTGGTTTCCTTACTAGGTGTGATTATATTTTTCCCTGTATGTGATAGTTTAATTGAGCACATAGTTGACTTGGTAATGTTTCACATCTGATTAAACACTTGTTAAATTTTTAAATATATCATTAGCATTATACCATAATATAACCCATATAAGGGTACTACCTTAGAGGTGAAATTATGGTTAAAATTAAATGTTTTTTAGATAATGGCTTACTTTCATTATAAGATCATTTTCATTGAAAGGGATAAAACTATTTGATGAAAAATACTACATATATGTTATCATACTAGTATAAAACTAGACATTATTTGACAAAATATTTTTAGATACAATGATTATTACTCATATTATTATCCATTAGAATTAATTAATATGGTTTGGGGTTGAGTGAATAAATTTCATTAATGTTTTTTATTAAAACAACCCTTCTTAATATTTAAGATTACTGATACACATAATCATTTTTTCATCCTTATTAATAAATACTATATTCATTAATTTATTAAACTAATATCATAGAAAAAACTTATTAGGAATATAATCATAGAAAACATTTTGATTTACAATGCTCAAAATTTAATATGAATAGTTAAATCATTATCATGAATTGGAAATTCATTTATCATACAATATACTAGATTCATCATGGGTATAAACAAGAATGGGGTATCCCAAATATCTAGTACAAGTGAATCTATACTGATTAGCCTTGATCCAAAACATTATAAATTAAATACATTAAATTATACAAAAATAAAATAATTTAATCTCTAATTTTTTAAGATGAGTTTCACTTCCATTTTACTTCTCCACACACTAAATTAATCAATAAAATAATGTCTAAATTATATCCTTAAAATTAATCTTATTATTTGATTATCTACTAAGAATTATTGATTCAAGAACAGTTCTCTACACTACAATAAATAAGTATAAATATTATAAATTCACTTGAAGTGCATTGTGTTGCATTTGTTGTCAATGAGGCATGAAGTTGTCTTAGAATGAATGGATGTCAAGAATTGTCAAGATGTGAATGCCAAAGGTTGTGATGGTGTTGGTGAGGAAAGGATAATGGTCGTGATACTAAGAGGCATGTCACTTAGGAGATTCACTAAGTGGCATAGGAGATGTGGTTGAAACATTCTCTAGTCAAATCTGACGATTGTTGAGCTGTTCATTAAGTTCCCAGAACTTGTATCAACTGGATACAAAGTCACAACAATGATAGAAGACCATGCATTGCTAAGACAATGCATGAGGAGATGAAGATGATCCATCCACACCTCCTAAGTGGATGAAGTGAGCTGAAGAAGTCCATGCACTATCACTTAGTGCATGAGAATTAGAAGAAGATCCAATTGATCTCTGATTAGATCAATGAAGCACATTGAAGAAGTTTATGTGATTCAAGAGCTCGGTTGATGAAGAACCTTCGGGAATTCCCTCCTAAGTGAAGATTATTTGTTTAAGAAGAATGGAGGAATTCTAATAAAGAAGAAGAATAGAAATGTGGGAGAAGAGAAGAAATGGAGAAGAAGAGTTGTGGCACATGGCATTTTACACTTAGTCCTTATACAAAGTACTTAGTGTTTAAGTAGGCAAAAAATATGCCACCAAGGGCCAGCCTTAAGGGTTCAACCCCCAAGGCACATGTGGGCCTAAGGCACCACGCCCAAGGGGGGATCCCATGTGGCCAGCCCGAGAGGCAGGGGGCCGTGTGTAAGCCCCCGAGGACACGCGGTGGTGAAACCCGCGCGCCCGAGGTGCATAGTGGGTGCTAGGAGCGCGCCCGCAGGAGGCATGAGTGGGCGCAGAGTGCGCCCGCAGGGAGAACTCGGCGCGGGGCGGCACCGAGAGGGTTGGAAGTTCAATTGCCGGGTTGAGGCAGCGCCAGGGTAATAAACCGCGGAAAAACCGCGAGGCGTTTCGATGTGGGACACGCAAATTTTACCGGGAGCGAATCCCAGCCGCTCATCTGATCTCGCGGACGATCGGCGCCGCTCATCTAATCCGCCGCACCCCCGATCAGATCCAAGCCGTCGAAGAATTTTTGATCACCGCATCCAACGGCCCAGCGTCCGTCTCCTTCCTCGAGCTCGACCGAGGCACCCGCGAAGCCGCCGATGAACCAGAGGCTACCCGAGGCCAGTTTTCGAGTTCCCGGCCACCTCTGAAGGATCTAAGACGTCCATGGAGTTCGTCTGGCCACACTGAACAGATTCATGTATAAAAATATACATGCATGCAACGTATGGAAAATTTCGAAGAAGGCCGAAGCAAACCGAAGGTGCGAGGCCTTGTGTGGGTTCGTTCCTTTGCATGGATTGGGTTTAAACGGAGGTCGTGCATGCGTTATAAATCGCATGCACGAGGAGGAAAGAAAAATGAAAGAACCCGCGTGAAATAAAAAGAAAAACAAGATTCACAGAATCTTGAAATACCCGAAAACTTCGGGGATTCAAAGATTGTATCCCGCGGATGTTTTGAGGATTCCTCTACCTATAAAAGGAGAGCACGAAGCACAGAGAAGCTTACTGATCCTTGGTTGAAAATCCGAAGTCCCATGACAAGCCTCTGCCTCGCGAAGAAGAAGCCCTGTGCAAGTTTACTTGCACGGCTGGAGTCCCTTGCGTGCAACACCTTTGCGCGACAAGAAGAGGAGTCCCCTGTGCGCCTCACTTGCGCATCAGGAAGAGCTCTCTCTGCCCGCACACTTGCGCGGCAGGAGTAGCTTGCCCGCCCTCGGTTGAAGCCCGTGGGTGATACCCTTGTGCGACCCAAGGCAGTAGCACCCTTGCACTGCAGTGGCTACCGAGACCTTGCGCGGCCGCTTGGCTTGCGCGACTGTGACACTTGCGCGCCCCTGGTTGCACCCTGCGCACCTTGCACCCTACACGACAGTGTTGGAGAAGAAGACTCGAGGTAGTATACCACACCCTTGGTTGTGTGCAAAACAAGAAGGCCACTACACCCTACGGGCAGTGTGTGCACAAGAAGTGGAAGGCCAAGGCAGTGCCTCGTGTGTGAACTTTGTGAAGGCCGTAGCCTTTGGTGGTTGTGCAATTCATGTGAAGGCCGAGACTTGCAATCCTTGTGTGGGTGAAGTGAAGACCACACCTCATTTGAGTGTGTGTGTGTGAAAATTGAAGAGGAACACCCTACGACCATTTAAGGGTGTGCAACAAGAAGTGTGAAGGCCAAGCTCAAGTGTGTGCCAAAGTGAAGAAGTTTTGTGTGCAAAGAGACAAGAAGGCTGAACCTAGGTGTGTGCACTAAGAAGTGTGTATACACTTAGAAGAAGAAAAGGGAGGACATCCACACAAAGAAGAACACACATTTATGTGTGTAGACAAATTGCATAAAGTGTGTGAAGTCTCAGAAGAAGGTGTGTGCTTAAAGTGACTACACCCTTTGTGGGTCTACTGCACCAAGAAGAGGAAAGGAGGAGTGCATGCATGCATGCATGCACGTGCACACGTGAACAGTGCTAAATCAGTGGTGTGCATCTGAGGAGTCCAAGACTTGAAGATCTTGAAGAGATTTGAGAACCCATGCTATCAGTGCATGAAGATGAAGAGTTGCCATGCACTCAGTGCATGATGTTGAAGTGAAGTGAGACTGAAGCCAGACTGAAGTTAAAGACATCAGCTGCCTGAGTTTTCAGTAATTGAGAAGACCCTGATCAACAGAAGTGATCAGGAGATTTGAGCAAGACCAATAGACCTTTTCAGAGGCTATTGAAGATTCTTGAAGAGTGAAGCCAGGTCATCCTGAAGAAGGAGATAAAGCCTGAGCTAGACGAGAAGCCCTGATCAACCAGAAGTGATCAGAAGAGAAGAGCAAGGCCAGCAGCCTTTATCCCAGGCTGCTGAAGTTACTTGAAGAAGCTTAATGTGAAGAAGAGCTACTCGTGTGACTCGAGGATCCAGGAGAAGACCCTGTGGGACTCAGGGAGAAGAAGTCTTCAGTGGGATTCTGGAGCAGGCCAGTGGGACTCTGGTAACACTGTGTGAAGCAGTATAAAGACCCTCCTGTGGGACTCAGGAGAGATACGGTGGGAAGTTGTATCGACCATTGTAATTCTAACAAGTTATAATGGGAGAATCCATGCTGGGAGAGCATGGCAAGGATGTAGGCCTTTGGTGCCGAACCTTGTAAATCCTTGTGTTCTGTGCCTTTTCATTACTGCATCATTTGAGAAAGGTTGAGAGATACAAGAAGAGTGGATCGAGGCTTTAACCAGCCATAGAGGTTTAATTGATAAGAATCAATTAGTAAAAAGTTTTAAGGGATCACTGATTCACCCCCTCCCCCTCTCAGTGATTCACACTGATCTGGGCACTTCAATTGGTATCATAGGGAGGTTACCTCTAAAAGATCCAATGGAGTCTTTATGAAGTGCAGATTTGAGGAAACAAGCAACCAGCCTCAAATGGAGATATCTGCCAAGACTCAGAAAAATAGAAAGAAGAAACAGGCCAAGAAAATGGAGAAAGCATGTCCTAGCTGTGATGAAGTTGGAATAATGAATGATCTTCAAAGTGCAATCGAATATCTTCAGAAGACAGTCCCTAAGGAAGTGGCAATGTGTATAGCTACAGGCATCCTTGATCTTCAAGAAGAAAAATCACAGTTAGAAGAAGAAGCCAATGCTATGGAAGATTAGCTGGCTAAAAGGGTTGGCATAACCAACACTCTCAGAAAGCTGGTAAATGCCAAAGATGAAACAGTATCTCTTTGCAATGAAAGATATGAAGACACTGCTGAAGAATTGCAAAGAAGCCTTTCTGAGAATGAATTCTTTAATATAATGGTCAAAGAAGTGTTCCATGCACTGGAGAAGCTGCATAGAGTGTCAATGATTGTCAGAGATGCTCAACTTGAAGAAAAAGTCAAAAGGGTGAAGGAGCTGGACAATTCATTTCTTGAAATAAAAAGGGTGCATGAAGACCAGATAAAACAGCTGGAAGAGAAATGGGAAGGAAGGCTAAGAACAATTGAGGATGAGAAGAACTCCCTCAACATGAAGTGTTTAGAACTGGAGGTGATATTAACAAATCTGCAATCACCCAAAGTTGATTCCTCCCAGTCAGCTGGAAGAAGACATGTTGCTACTCAAGTATGCTTTGAGCAGGATGATTCTAAGAGAAATACATCCTCTAGTGAAAGTGCAACATCTTCTAAGAAGAAGGTTCCATCCATCTGGATGAGGAAGGTGAAGAAGTAGGGCTCTCCTGAAACAACACAACTTGTCAAGAAAAGTACCCAGCAATCAGAAGTACACAAGAGGTCAAGATTTGTGGGTCAATGTTGGTGTTGTAATAATTATGGGCATTGTGCAAAGGATTGTTGGTACAATCCACTAAATGCCAAAGCACAGAGGATTCCCATGCCAAGGGGGAGAAAGCCAGAAGGAAGGAAGCAGCATCCACAGGTCCAGAGACATCTGTTTACTGCAAATAGATTTGGATTACTTGACAACATCTGGGATGATTGCAAAAGTGGTCAAATAGATACATGTCAATCTCCAACTGTATCCAGAGCTCAAAAGAAGAAAAGATCACAGAACCTGGCTAAGAGAGATTCCTTGGGAAGCAAGAAGAAAGTAGAAAATGCTCCCAAGAAGTGTTTTAGAAATGAAGAGAAGTCCTTGGAGTCTGAGTCCAAGAAGAGTGATGCATCCAGAAGGACCACCAAGAAAACATGCTTCTACTGTGGAAAGAATGGACATATCATGGATCTTTATAAAGAAGCCATGAAATTAAATAGAGGCAGACTGGACTCAAACAGACGATCAATCCAGAAGAAGCAGAAGGGATTGGTTGAAAATAAGTTGCCTAAGAAAGGTAGCTTAACAGCATCAAAAGAACCATGTGGAATATCCAGAATTGAGGCCACACTTCCAAATGACTTACTAGTCATATGGCCACATCAGTTGCAACTTGCCAGAGAACTGCAAAAAGCTGAAGATGAAGTTCTGGCAATTGATAAGGCAAAAGGAAAGAAGAATATTTCACATGAAGATGTATTGAGATCCACACCAGCACCAACATCATTGAAGATCAAATGTGCAAGTGTGAAGACTGGTGAAAATGGGACATCTCGGTTGAGAGAATATTCTCAGCCTTGTTGTTCACATTGATGAACCAAGGAGGTTCCATCTTATTCCCTTATACTATTGGTATATACATGTGCTAACATTGCAGGGAATTGAAGATGATGATCATTCTCATCTGGAGGATGATTTGGACAGAACAGAGTGCACCCCTTGAGGGGGAGCAAATCTGAAGATGATGATGTTCTGAGATTAATATCATCTTAAGAAAATGGATGAAAGGGGGAGCTTTATCTTTACACCTGAACTTTCTAATGAGTTTTGTGATGTATGTGCAGGATTTAGCAATTCATTGTTATATCTGAAAAATTTCAAACCCCTGAAGCATGATCTCACATGTATAGTGAAATGTGGACAGCATTGAAAAATCTTGGTTATATCACTCTTGTTTTCTACATCGGGTTAGCCCAAGTAGACTTAGAGTTGATCTACTAAAGGTTCTTTGCTAAAGAAGAACATGTGACATCATCCCTCTCTCAGTGTTTTTCAAGAAAATACTTTTCAAAGGGAGGAAGAGATTTTTGAAAGAGAACCACACCACACCTTTGCATTTGATTGCCAATAAGGGGGAGAAATATTGGCACACATATTGACCCATTCATATGTGGTGAAGAAGTGTATTGACAACAAATACAAAGGGGGAGATTGAAGTGCATTGTGTTGCATTTGTTTTCAATGAGGCATGAAGTTGTCTTAGAATGAATGGATGTCAAGAATTGTCAAGATGTGAATGCCAAAGGTTGTGATGGTGTTGGTGAGGAAAGGAGAATGGCCATGATACTAAGAGGCATGTCACTTAGAAGATTCACTAAGTGGCATAGGAGATGTGGTTGAAACATTCTCTAGTCAAATCTGACGATTGTTGAGCTGTTCATTAAGTTCCAAGAACTTGTATCCACTGGATACAAAGTCACAACAATGATAGAAGACCATGCATTGTTAAGACAATGCATGAGGAGATGAAGATGATCCATCCACACCTCCTAAGTGGATGAAGTGAGCTGAAGAATTCCATGCACTATCACTTAGTGCATGAGAATTAGAAGAAGATCCAATTGATCTCTGATTAGATCAATGAAGCACATTGAAGAAGTTTATGTGATTCAAGAGCTCGGTTGATGAAGAACCTTCGGGAATTCCCTCCTAAGTGAAGATTATTTGTTTAAGAAGAATGGAGGAATTCTAATGAAGATGAACAATAGAAATGTGGGAGAAGAGAAGAAATGGAGAAGAAGAGTTGTGGCACATGGCATTTTACACTTAGTCCTTATACAAAGTACTTAGTGTTTAAGTAGGCAAAAAATATGCCACCAAGGGCCAGCCTTAAGGGTTCAACCCCCAAGGCACATGTGGGCCTAAGGCACCACGCCCAAGGGGGGATCCCATGTGGCCAGCCCGAGAGGCAGGGGGCCGTGTGTAAGCCCCCGAGGACACGCGATGGTGAAACCCCCGCGCCCGAGGTGCATAGTGGGGGCTAGGAGCGCGCCCGCAGGAGGCATGAGTGGGCGCAGAGCGCGCCCGCAGGGAGAACTCGGCACGGGGCGGCACCGAGAGGGTTGGAAGTTCAATTGCCGGGTTGAGGCAGCGCCAGGGTAATAAACCGCGGCAAAACCACGAGGCGTTTCGATGTGGGACGCGCAAATTTCACCGGGAGCGAATCCCAGCCGCTCATCTGATCTCGCGGACGATCGGCGCCGCTCATCTAATCCGCCGCGCCCCCGATCTGATCCAAGCTGTCGAAGCATTTTTGATCACCGCATCCAACGGCCCAGCATCCGTCTCCTTCCTCGAGCTCGACCGAGGCACCCGCGAAGCCGCCGATGAACCAGAGGCTACCCGAGGCCGGTTTTCGAGTTCCCGGCCACCTCTGAAGGATCTAAGACGTCCATGGAGTTCGTCTGGCCACACTGAACAGATTCATGTATAAAAATATACATGCATGCAACGTATGGAAAATTTCGAAGAAGGCTGAAGCAAACCGAAGGTGCGAGGCCTTGTGTGGGTTCGTGCCTTTGCATGGATTGGGTTTAAACAGAGGTCGTGCATGCATTATAAATCGCATGCACGAGGAGGAAAGAAAAATGAAAGAACCCGCGTGAAATAAAAAGAAAAACAAGATTCACAGAATCGTGAAATACCCGAAAACTTCGGGGATTCAAAGATTGTATCCCGCGGATGTTTTGAGGATTCCTCTGCCTATAAAAGGAGAGCTCGAAGCACAGAGAAGCTTGTTGATCCTTGGTTGAAAATCCGAAGTCCCGTGAGAAGCCTCTGCCTCGCGAAGAAGAAGCCCCGTGCAAGTTTACTTGCACGGCTGGAGTCCCTTGCGCGCAACACCTTTGAGCGACAAGAAGAGGAGTCCCCTGTGCGCCTCACTTGCGCATCAGGAAGAGCTCTCTCTGCCCGCACACTTGCGCGGCAGGAGTAGCTTGCGCGCCCTCGGTTGAAGCCCGCGGGTGATACCCTTGTGCGACCCAAGGCAGTAGCACCCTTGCACTGCAGTGGATACCGAGACCTTGCGCGGCCGCTTGGCTTGCGCGACTGTGACACTTGCGCGCCCCTGGTTGCACCCTGCGCACCTTGCACCCTACACGGGAGTGTTGGAGAAGAAGACTCGAGGCAGTATACCACACCCTTGGTTGTGTGCAAAATAAGAAGGCCACTACACCCTACGGGCAGTGTGTGCACAAGAAGTGGAAGGCCGAGGTAGTGCCTCGTGTGTGAACTTTGTGAAGGCCGTAGCCTTTGGTGGTTGTGCAATTCAAGTGAAGGCCAAGACTTGCAAGCCTTGTGTGGGTGAAGTGAAGACCACACCTCATTTGAGTGTGTGTGTGTGAAAATTGAAGAGGAACACCCTACGGCCATTTAAGGGTGTGCAACAAGAAGTGTGAAGGCCAAGCTCAAGTGTGTGCCAAAGTGAAGAAGTTTTGTGTGCAAAGAGACAAGAAGGCCGAACCTAGGTGTGTGCACTAAGAAGTGTGTATACACTTAAAAGAAGAAAAGGGAGGACATCCACACAAAGAAGAACACACATTTATGTGTGTAGACAAATTGCATAAAGTGTGTGAAGTCTCAGAAGAAGGTGTGTGCTTAAAGTGACTACACCCTTTGTGGGTCTACTGCACCAAGAAGAGGAAAGGAGGAGTGCATGCATGCATGCATGCACGTGCACACATGAACAGTGCTAAATCAGTGGTGTGCATCTGAGGATTCCAAGACATGAAGATCTTGAAGAGATTTAAGAACCCATGCTATCAGTGCATGAATATGAAGAGTTTCCATGCACTCAGTGCATGATGTTGAAGTGAAGTGAGACTGAAGCCAGACTAAAGTTAAATACATCAGCTGCCTGAGTTTTCAGTAATTGAGAAGACCCTGATCAACAGAAGTGATCAGGAGATTTGAGCAAGACCAATAGACCTTTTTAGAGGCTATTGAAGATTCTTGAAGAGTGAAGCCAGGTCATCCTGAAGAAGGAGATAAAGCCTGAGCTAGACGAGAAGCCCTGATCAACCACAAGTGATCAGAAGAGAAGAGCAAGGCCAGCAGCCTTTATCACAGGCTGTTGAAGTTACTTGAAGAAGCTTAAAGTGAAGAAGAGATACTCGTGTGACTCGAGGAGCCAGGAGAAGACCCTGTGGGACTCAGGGAGAAGAAGTCTTCAGTGGGATTCTGGAGCAGGCCAGTGGGACTCTGGTAACACTATGTGAAGCAGTATAAAGACCCTCCTGTGGGACTCAGGAGAGATACAGTGGGAAGCTGTATCGACCATTGTAATTCTAACAAGTTATAATGGGAGAATCCATGCTGGGAGAGCATGGCAAGGATGTAGGCCTTTGGTGCCGAACCTTGTAAATCCTTGTGTTCTGTGCCTTTTCATTACTGCATCATTCGGGAAAGGTTGAGAGATACAAGAAGAGTGGATCGAGGCTTTAACCAGCCATAGAGGTTTAATTGATAAGAATCAATTAGTAAAATGTTTTAAGGGATCACTGATTCACCCCCTCCCCCTCTCAGTGATTCACACTGATCTGGGCACTTCATCACTAAATATAATACAATATCCTTTATGGGATTGAATATTAAAATTGGAGTGTTTTGACATGGTGAAATGAATATAAAATAATCCTTTATAATTATTTACTAAATGGGGTTTTCGTATCTTATTTATGTTTTTCATGATAATAACATTTGGAAACACATAATATATTCCTTTAACACACACTATCTATAATAATTTTGAATTATATATTCATAATCCTTATAAAAAAATCAGTAATCAACATTAATCAATTTCAACCATTTGAAAAAATAAAACCTATTATTCAAATTTAATTTTATAAAGACACATTGATGGTCATTATTTAATAACCCACATGGAATATAAAAATTTATATGACCAAAATTAAATGAATCTAATCTTCTAAATTGACTATAACATAGTGAGGTAGATACCTAAATGTCTTTTTATCCAAAATCACTATAGAAATTAGAGATTGTTATTCAAAATCAAATATGAAAGAAACAGATATAATATGGAATGGAATTTTCAATTTCATTACCCTCTAATGAACCATAAACATAACTTCATAATTTTTGGAATAACTATAACATATTAAATGTGAAATCATAACCATGACAGATACTCCTTGGAATTGTTATTTCATCATTATTATTCCCTTATAAATAACCATATTCAATCCCTTATTCTTCATTGTTGATTTTATCCATGATGATTATATCTCACTATACCATTAATTATTCTTTCTACATTATTTCCCATTCTGTAAGACCACAACATGGTTTTGGTTCCCCATGATGTACATATAGTTTTTAACAAACCAAAATCATAACCTTGATCATAACCATTGTACTTCAAAAAACATTTATTATATATTAAACCACTAAATGTTTTACTTAACAATGTTCTTTGTTAGGATATTCTTTACCCTAATTAAATTACACATATACTATACAACTCCAAACCTTTCACATCAATAACTAAAACTCAAAATAAATGATAATAAATCTCAATAACCATTCTTCAAACATTGAACATTTTTTGTCATTGATTCCCATGAATTGATTGTAAAATAAAAACCAAACATAAATACTTCAAAAATACATATTTCTTATTCAAAAAATTCATTAAAGGTCTTCTATGGATTATTTAATGTCCCCTTAATATTATGTTTCCAACTATTCAATATAATTATCTTTCATTATTTAATACATTATTTTTTTTAATGATAAATTATTTATAAAATCATAATCCTAAGATATATTTCTTTGTTAAAAAAATAATTATTATAGTAACCTAAAAACTCATCAATAAGGAGCTCACATTCTCATAAAAAATCATCTCATGTATAAAAAAATATTTGTATATACCCCAAATTTATTTCCTTCAAAAACACCTTACAATGAAATATGGCATTCAAAAACCAAGTACACATGAATTCATTCACACACACACACACACACTATGTTCATATATTTACCAATATTGAAAAAAATATTACCCAAAATCATTCTTAAACATGATAATACATCATTATAATTTATGGAAAATAATAACTTCTTTGAATTTATTATATTATCTCCCCCTTAGAAAATAAAAATAAAAATATGGTCGATAAATGAGATGGAAGACTATCCATTGGGATTTAGAAACATGTGTTTCAATTCCAATCACTAACCTGATTATTTGAAAATATTTCATTCTCAATGGTTGTATAAATACATACATGATTATCTCATTAGAAGAAAAAATCTATAATTTAATCACCCCATATTCAAAAAAATATTTTATAAAGTGAAACATGATATATATATGTATACATTACGATATTTTTTTTAAGAATAATATAAAACTAAAATTATTAAACAATTAATTTCACTTCAAATATGTTATCCCAATAAAAATTATAACCTCACCTCTACATTGGAATCTTCTTATTGAGTTCACATCCACATCAACTGTGTTATTTCCTATATCAATATTACATAATAATATTCAACAATACTCAATGAAATACGTAATTCCTAATTTTTTCTCACCCTACATATATCCCTTTCAATTAAAATATCTAATTAGAGGTAGTATTCCAATAAAAACCCCTTTAATCCCAATAAACATCGTCCAATACATTAATTTCTGACATCCATTTACTAAAATATTTTGGCCTAATGTAAAATATATATTCAATATTAAATTAATTCCTATATTTTATAATTATGTGAGCATATATTGTTTATAATTGATAATAAGGAAATTATGTAACAAACCATGTCCATAAAAAAATAATTTATTTTCATCTATGAATTAAATAGATAAACTCATTATAAATGTATAATGAAATATGTGGTATTTATAGAAATTAAATAATATATACTAATATAATATTAACCTCACATATGAGAGGAAAAATAAAATTTTTGTTTCTTTTAAATGAAAATATGATATATTTATATCATGTATAACTATATAAATGTTTTTAAAATAAATTATTAAGTGTTGGTATTTTTTAAGTGATAAAAATTTATATACAATTTTATAACAAATATATTGATTTAAAAAGAAAATAAATTTTCATTAAATAGATTCATTAATTAAAATTTTGATTTATTAGGATTATAGGATACTTTTATGAGACCTGAATTAATTTTTCTATGTGTTATAAAATTAGTTATAATTTTAAAATTGGTATTTTTTTTGAATAAATAATGATTCTAATTAAAAATTTAATTTCTCATATGTATAAAATCATTTTCATAAAGTGGAGTTAATTTTTATATTATATACGTCAAAAAATTGTTGTGTTATTTTTTGTATTTTTACAAAATATTTTAATTTCTTTTGAATTGTGATATGTGGTAATTTACAGTATTTAACAAATTCATTAATTAATGAGTCATAGATGATGTAAGTACAATTAAATCCCAAAATAAAGAACTATACGTCATTATTTTATAATATTTAGTCATAATACTCAAACTATTCATACTCCTCGGCCAAAATAATACACCAATAAATATAATAATCGGAAAACACCCATCTCCACCACTATAAATATCACTCCTCACCACCTCCTCTCCTCAAACCACAAAGCATGTTATAATATTTAATTTTATCCCAATTATCTTATCAAACCTATTACCTATTTCAAAGACCTTATGGTCTCACCAAAATTCAAATACCTTGTTCATTATAGAGGTTCTCATATATGAGAATTCAAAAGGTTAGATCCTCTTTCTTTTTTGTTAATTTTCTTTTCATTTTCGTTTCATTAATTATTCTTTCCCCGCTTTCCCTATCCAAAGTGAAATGATAACTTCAATATATTAAATATACTAAACTTTTATTATGTTACTAAAATATCCATTATCAAAACCATCCTTCTTCTCCTCTTATTCAAGAAATTGAAATCATCATCTATGACATGTCCATTCACCACCTTCATGGATGTTGAATTATCATTTTATTTTACCACCATAAAGGATGTTAATAAAACCATTATTGTGGTTGAATCAAATATTATTATAAATATTATATTTTATTTAATGTTTTTGAACTAATAAATAAATATAATATTGAATAAAATTATATAAGTTCATGATGGTCATAAAAAATCGCAAAAATAAATTAAATAATTTACATTAATGGTGTATTAAATGATTCATCCTCATATAAGTAATTGAAATTATATATGGTCTCATTTAAAATTATGGAATCTTATTAATAACATTTTATTCCACTTATGGAGTTTTTATTCCATTCGACATGAAAATACATAATGAATGAAGCATGGAAACAATGAAATAAGTACACCCAAAAGAATGAAAATAACAACATATTATAAATAAATGGATGTAAATATTTTATAATAAGATTATATAAGTAAGTAAAAATACAATATGGTACCATATTATATAAATAAAAATATTTAAAAAATTATATAGGAGGTTTGAACATGTTATACGTAAGATGAACCTGAGGTAAGTGACATTTGTTTAGAAATACCCATTTAACGTTATATTAATAAAATATTCAAAATGAATGTTTTTACAATGAAATTATTATTTTTTATTATTATGTTAAAGTTCATGTAAATTTTTTATGATGAAGAGTAGGACTTATATATCCCTTCAATTCACTGAGTATGTTTATATTAGAGTTCAAATGTATTGTTACTCCAATTGTAACTATGATGGTTACACCATAAGGTATCCACGCGGGTTCCATAAAAAGGTAGCTATGAGGGTTAAATTTTAAGGTAGCCATGAGGGTTATAAATAATATGGTCGTTTTGAGAATTACACTCCTAATAAAGTAATTCCCCAAGTTACCTTTATGTTTTCATTTATGTTTTCTATGTTTTATGGAAATATGTTGTTTTTACAAAGTATATGATAATTTGTGGTTGAGAAGTATATCATTGTAAAAATGATTTCATGTGTTTTAAATATTCAGGGACTAATGAATTATTTCCTTATTTTTATGTTCCTCCCTTATATTTTTATTCACATCACATGTTTTAAATTTTTTTCGTAGGGTTTAAGGATGTGTAAGAGAAAATAAGAATCTAAGATAAATGTTGTGAATATTTGTCGTAAAATGATTTCATGTTTTATTAAAAACCATTATATTATTGTTGAAATGGATATTATTTTAGTAGTAACCACTTTATATTATTATGGGTCTAAATGTTTGAATTATTTATTAATTAGATAAAATTATATACTAAAAATATATATGGGAATATAAGAACTTAAATTCTAAAGGAATATACTAGATTATGTAATGTTTAAGGTGGGGTCCTTATAGTTCGTATCATAAAATGGTTTAGATAACTTTAGGGGTTAGGATGATGTTAATAGAATAACATAAATTATTTTACATTGTTATTATGTTGAAATGATATAGAATTTATAGATTAACATGTTTCTTTATCTAAGATATTTCTTTTAGTAATAGTTTTTCACAGAAGAAACTAGTAATCTGGAGTTGGAAGGCACTGAGAGGCTTATATCATTCTATATCTATAACCTGTAATGGATCGGATTGGAACCGATTAGTTTGTTATAGTAATGTCTTAGCTAACACATTCTATAAATAACAATGGGATCCATGTAATTGAACAATTTGAATTACTATAAAAGAACATAATGATTGTTGAACATTTTATTAGGCAACACCCTAAAGATTTCAGCTATTCTTATAACTTGGTGGTGGATAAAGTGTGGATTAATGACCTTGAAAATATATTTGATGTCATGGGGTGTTCAGATAATGAAAATTTTAGTCTTTTGATTTACTTTTTTGAAGGTGAATATGACTATTGGTGGTTAATGGTCATTAATATTGGGTATAATGATGCGATCAATACCCTAAAATGGGATGAGTTTAATAATATTTTCCTTGAAAAAATTTCCCAAATGTGGTTCTACAAAGGATAGAAAATTAATTCCTAGAATTTATACAAAAGGAGGAATATTTAGTGTCTATTTATGAAGAAAAAATAACTCTATTAGAACGTTAATCTATAAATCCTTTTTGAGATCTTTATAGTAATTTCAATCATTTTTACGTAGGATTGAATCCAATATATCAAACAGAATTAGCCTCCCATGATTTCAAAAGTTATATGAAACATGTTTGATGTTTTGATAGGGTAGAAATAGAGTTTTTTGATGATCATGTTCACATTGAAAACATTTAGAAGAAAATGTCAAAATAGAATGAAATGGGTAAGAATCATTCATTGAAATATGGAGGTAATTATGTACAATTTTTAACTTGTGATAAGTGTGGTAAAAAGAACCATGGGGAATTCCTTAGCAAAACTTGAAATTTTTTTCAATGTGGTATGTTTGTATATATGGCACGATATTTCAATGAAAATGATCAAAATATAAATTATTATAAGAAAAATGTTAAGCGTTTTAAATATAATGAGATGGGGAAATATGAAAATTCATACACAAAGAAAGATCTGAATTATAGAATGAATCTAGATTATAAGATGAACGATAAAGAGAAATTGTTTGGGAGTACATCAATAGATGTTGGGTACCTAATGAAGTGTTATCAGGTAAAATTTTCATTTACTATATTTTTTATAATGTTTTTTTTTGACATGCAGTCTACACATTATTTTATTTCTATATAATTGTCTTATTAATTAGAAATTTCACCTAAAGAAATGAAATAAAATCATATGGTTAATTTATAGGGGGATATTAAAGGAAATGACATTATAATAATATTTTTGTTGTTGTATGTGGACTGAAATTACCCGTAAAATTTAGTGTTCTTACCTTAGTGGAGTTTGATGTTATTTTTGGTATAGAATGTATTTATCGTTATCATGCTAATATATAGTATCAATTAAAATGAAGTTTTTTTTAGAATGAGTCATAGTTTTTATACAAGAAAGAACCCATACAGTTAAAAACATGCCAGGAAGATGAGATACTATTAATAGATAGAAATGAATTTTATCTTTCACATATTGTTGAAACCAATGGAACTGCTTAGATAAATAATATGTCTATGGTAATTGATTACCTAGATATTTTTCATGATAAATTTAACAGTGTTATACCTGATCATGAATTTGAATTTATGATTTAATTAGTTCCTGATGCTATTCCAATTTCCATACCCCAAATCTAATGGTTCAACTAGAATATATAGAATTTAAAATTAGTTGAAAAAGTTGTATGACAAAGGATTCATTCATCCTATAACTTCCCCAGGGTGTGTTCCTATTTTGTTTGTTAAAAATAATGGTGCTTACATGGTAAGTTTTATAGATTATTGGGATTTTAATAACATTACTATTATGAAAAATTATCCATTTCCTCATATTGATTGCTTGTTTGATTAGGTCCATGGAAATCAGTCTTTTCACATGGTTTATTTGAGATTTGGGTACCATCATCTGAAGGTGACGGACAATGAAATTACAAAAACAATATTCCCTACTAGATATGAGAATTATGAGATCTTTTATTCCATTTATTTTAATAATGGGTCATGTTTTATTTATCGATATTTTAAATATAATTTTCCATGAATATTTGGATAAGTTTTTTTGTTTTTTTATTGATGATATTTTTGTCTTTTCAAAAATTGTCTGAGGATCTTTAAAAACATTTAAGTATTATATTATAAACTATTAAAAAATGATATACATAAAATTTAACAAATGTAGTTTTTTGTTGCAATAGATTTATTTTCATGAAAACATTGCAAATAATGATTGAATAGTAGTTTATCCTACTAAATAAAAAGTTATTGGGGAATTTAAAATACCTATGAATGTTAATGATATACATAGTTTTCATGGATTAAACGGTATTATCAATAGTTTTCTAGAATCATTTCATGGTTTTCTAGACCACTAACTATGTTAACACAAAAGGGGTGTATTTTTTTACAGAAGAATATGATGTTAATTATTAGGAATTAAAAAAATAATATTGGTGAATGATCTATTTTTGGACCTATCTTCCTTAAATGGTGATTTTTTTCATCTATAGTGATGCTTCCTTGATGGTACTTGGTTGTGTTCTGAGGCAGAATAATTAGGTAAGTGTATATGATTCAAGAGAACTAAAACATCATTATTTAAATTATCCAACACAAAATATTTAATTTTTAACTGTGGATTTGTATTCGAAAATTTGGGGGTATCACTTATATGGATCCACATGTAAAATATATATTAACCATAAATGTTTGAAGTATATATTTACTCAGAAGGAATTGATCGTGGGGAAGAGAAGATGTCTTGAACTGAGAAAAGACTATGACTACGTGATCAATTACCATCCTAGAAAAGAAAAAAAATTAGTTTATTCATTGAATTGAAAACATCAGGAATAATTATCCATGTTACGTTTGCAACATGAACCCTTGGTTTATGATTTAATAAATTCTATCTTAGATGTTGTAAGCGTAGGAAATTACTCTATTTTGTTATATAAGGGTATTCATTTAATTGAGAAAATCAAGAATAATTATCAATGTTACGTTTGAAACATAACCCCTTGGTATATGATTTGATGAATTTTTTAGATGTTGTATGTGTTGGAAATTATTCTATTTTGTTTTAGGTGTCAGTACAGTCATCACTCTCATTCCAAATTAATAAAGAACAGAAGGGATACCATGTGTTAAAAAAATGTATAATTGGTCAAAAGATTAGGTTTTCAGACATTATCAATGATAAATACTGTGTTTTGATATTTGGAAAGATATTATGTGTGCCTTTGGATACCATGATAATGAATGATTTGTTATGTGAATATTTTATTTATCTATTTTTAGTTAATCCTAGACACACTAAGATATACAAATAACATCAAGATTATTACTAGTGTGATGTAATAAAAAGAGATATTACATATTTTGCCTTGAAATGATGTAATTTTTAATAGTTTAAACCAGTGAGACAACTACCAAATGTGGTGATTCAGCCTCTTCCAATGAAGGAGAGGAAATAGTAAATTATATCTATGAACATCATGTTGGGACTGCCCAATAAATCTTTAGGTAACAATGCAATTTTGGTTATCATGGACCAACTGATAAATCTTCGAATTCCCTTCCTATTCGAGACAATATGTCTTTGGATCATCCTTCTAAATTATAACTCAAATAGATTATTAGGTTATATGGATTTCATCTCTCAATTATATCTAGCTGTGATCATCGGATAACTTATAACTTTTGGACATGACTTTATAAGTTAAATATAACTTAATTAAATAATAGCTCATCCTTTCATCCTCAATATGATTAATAAAACAAGTGAAATATTCATAATTGGGAAGATATGTTACATGCTTGTTTAATATATTACTAGAGATATTGGGATCAACATATTTCATTAGTTTAGTATTATTATAAAAACAAATTTCATTATAAAATAAGGATATAACATTTTTGAGTAATTTTATAGAAATTGATTTCAAACACCAACATTTTGGGATGATTTCAGGGAAAGGAAGTTAATGGGGAAAAAATTAGTAGATGAGTGGTTAGATAATGTTATGGGGAACCAACAATCCATGAGGATAACTCAGAGATGTATGAAAAGTAATGCTGATAGTTGGAGGAAATAATTTTTTTGGGGTAGGTGGTCATGTATTTCTCATGGTTTCACCATGGAAAAGGGTTGTACATTTTGGTGAGAAAGGGAAACTGAGTCCATGGTTCATTTCACTATTTGAAATCCTAGAGAAATTTGGACTAGTTTCCTTCCAAGTATCTTTTCCTACAAGTTTATCTCTGGTGCACTATGTTTTTGATGTTTCTAGGTGATGAATGTTTTTTTCAATTTAATCTCATGTTTTGAGCCTGATTGTAGTTCAACTATAAGAGATAAATTATTATGAATAGAAACTTTTTCAAATTCATGATCGTAGATAGCAAGTATTATAGAATAAGTAAATTCATTATGTTATGGTTTTGTGGTGAAACTGCATGGTTGAAGAACCAACAATGGAATCATAAAATGTTATGATAAAAATTTATCACAACCTTTTTGATAATTGAATAAAATTATTGAGGACACAATTTCAATAATGGGGGGATAATTTAATAACACAAGTATATATAATATAATTTTTTTCCATTATGCAGTTAAATAGTTAAACTCATTATAAATGTATAATGAAAAAAGTGGTATTTATTGAAATTATAGAATCTATAATAATATAAACCTCGCCTATGATAGTATATATAATATTTTTGTATCTTAGGAATTAAGATATAACTTATTTATATCATGGTATAAGTAAATAAATATTTCAAAAATAATAAATTAAGTGTTGGTATTTTTTGTAAGTCGTAAAAATATAATTAAAATCTTATAATTAATATTAAAATTTAATAGAAAAGATATTTTCATAAAATATATTCATTTCTTATGATTTTAATATAATTTTATGATACCTTAATTAATTTTTTGAATGTTTTATAAAATCATTTATAATTTAAAAATTGTTAATTTTCGAATAAAAATTATTTTAATTAAAAATTAAAATTTTCATATTCAGAAAATGGTTTTCATAAAATAGAGGTAATTTTTTAATTTTAAAATGTTGAAAAATTATTGGGGTGAATCATTTGTATTTTTTTAAAATACTTAATTTTTTATTGAATAGTGAAATACGGTAACTTATAGTATTTAACAAATTCATGAATTATTGAGACATAGATGATGTAAGGCTTATATAATACAAAAATAAAAGACTATAATTAATTATTTTAATATAATTGGATATAATTTCCAATATTTTGATAGTCTTGATCCCAAATTATAACTAATGAATTTAATAAAGAGAAAAAACTCATCTCCTCCACTATAAATACTAGCCAACACTACGTCTCCTCCTCACACCTGAAAGACTTGTATATTGTTTAATTTCTTCCCAATTCCCATCCCAAACCTCTACCTCGCGTCCAACACCTTCCAGTATCACCAAAATTCCAAAACAATGTTCCATATAGATGATCTCAATGAGAATAATTCAAGAGGTAAAATTCTCTTTCTTTTTAGTTTATTTTCTTTTCATTTTACTTTCTTTTACTATTATCAACTCAAATACCCAATAAAAAGAGACATGATAACTATAGTATCTAGAATATAAAATAATTTACCATTATAATAGAATATAAATTATCAAACCCCTCCCTCTTCTCCTCTTTTTATTGAAAATTAAAGCGTCGTTCGTGACGTGTCGATTCACGGCCTTCATGGTCGTAGAATTTTCATTTTCTTTTATCACAATAATTTTTTTACCTAAAACCATTATTAGGTTTAAATAATATTTTATTTAACATATTATAAGTTATTTAATTTTTAGTAATCGATATATAATCCTGATATTGGATAAAATTATATGTGGTTGTGATGGTTGTAAAACGTGATAAATTAAATTAAATCATTTTTATTAATGTTTTATCTAATGATTCATCCTCATATCATAAAAAAAATTATATATGGTATGATTTATAATTATGGAAACATAACAATTTCATTTCAATACTTTTCTATAGTTTTACTTACATTTGAAAAGAAAAACTATCGTGAATGAATCATGAAAACCATGAAATAAATACACTTGAAACAACAAAAATACAAAAGTGTTATTAATAAATTGGAGGAACGATATTATAATAAGATAATATAAGTAATTAAAAATATTAATATGGTTTTTTAATATATTAATAAAACTATTTAAACTATTATACATTAGGTTTAAACATGTTTTAGGTAAAATGAACCTGAGGTTAGGGGATTTTATTTCAAAATCGTCATAAATATCCATCCTTAAAAAATTCAAAAATAATGTTTTTATGATTCATGTATTCATGTTTCATGTTAACGGTTTGGTTCATGTTAATTTTTTCAGATGAAATTTCATACCAATATCTCCCTCTAATGCATTTTGAATGTTTCTATTGGAGGTTTACCATCTGGTTACTCTAACTATAACTGTGATGGTTAGACCACAAGATAGACATGAGGGTTACAACATATGGTATCAATGAGATTTTTAAATTATATTTATCCTAAGGGTTATAAATTATATGTTATCCATGTCATTTACAATATTAATTCTGTAATTCCCCATTTTACCTTCGTGGTTTCATTTATGTTTTCTATGATTTGTAGAAATATCTTGTTTTTAAAAAGTCAGTATATGATTCCTCATGGGTGAGAATTATGTCTTTGTAAATTTTGTATGTTGATAAGTAATCATGGTGTAAAAGTTTGTACCCTTATTATTTTGTTCATTAGTGATATTTTGTGCTCATACCAAATTTTAAAATGTTTTTCATTGGTTTTAAGGATTTGTAAGAGAAAAGAAAAAGACCAGATGAATATTGTGAGGATTTTTCATGGAACTATTTCAATTTTTATTTAAAACTTTTATATTATAGAAAAATGGTTATTATATTAGTAGTGCACACTTTTTATGCTTGTGGGTTGATATGTATAAATAATTTCCTAATTATCTAAAACTATATACCAAAAAATAACTATGGGAATATAAGAATATAATTATTAAATAATTTACTAGATTATGTAATGTTTATGGTTGGGTCCTTATACAAAATGTATAAAAAAATATCATATGTTTTTATGAAGATGAAAAATTGCATAATGTTCCAATAAGATTTCTGAAATACTTTATATTTATCTATTTACCTTCAGTATTTTGGAAAATAATAATTCCCACTAAAACTAGAGTGTAAACATCATTTTATTCAACCTTTCAAAACTTCTTTAAATGTTTATGTGCATTAATATATTTAGAAATAAATAAATGATCCTATGATTGAAATATTTTGAGACCCATGAAACATTTTATCTAAACAAATATCAATATCTAAAAAACTCTTTCATTTGAGTGGAAAACCCTATAAAAACCTTATTTTATAAAAATATAATATCATATGCATAAAATTTAACAATAAGATAAACCTTTATAAAATCCTTAAGGTAAAGTTTGTTTTTCACTCCATTAATGAAAATTTTCTCCATTAAAGATGAATCAATAATAAAGTAAAATAACCATATATTTTATTTTTACCTTCAATATTCCATATTGAACTTCTAAATACATATTTCTTTATCTCCAGGAAATACAATTTTTTGTTTCTCAATATACACATCCACTTCACATCCCCCATTGAATTGGGATTCTTAATATCAATTTTACAATACAATGTCATCATTAATAAATGATAGTAAGAGAAATATTTATTCATTAAATAATTTTATTTTGGTAAATATATTATAAAAATAAATCCCTTCGTCAAAATAATAACTTTCTCACATAATCATTTTCCCCAATAGATCAACTTTCATATGAATCTTGTTAAGAAACACTGTAAATTTTCCAATAAATTTTTTATTTATTGGATTAAGATCCAATAAACAATTATTATTCATTTTAATACAATTTAATGCCTCAATAATAATTTCCAATCACTATTGAAGATTTATTTTATTTTAAAACATAATAGTTTGATTTGAAAAATAAAAAATTTGTAAAATGTTTACCAAAATGTTATTATTATTTGAACAACTTGTCTATGATCACTAATTATATTTAATTTCTTTATTAATAATGTATGAACTAAATTTGAATATTTTTAATCCGTATATATTTTTTAGTTAAGACTTTCTTCTTTTTAGTCACTCAAATAATAGTTTTTTACAGAATATCTCTTATGTTGTCTACAAACTTCCAAATCTTCTCTATTATTTAAATATCATTTTTAATTCTTTCTAAATTAATTAAATTAAATTTATAATATCTTTACATTATAAAAATTCATTATTCTTTCCCTATTTTATAGGGTTTGTGAACATTATTTTGAAGGATAAGCATTGAAAATTCCATCAATACATCTTTAGTGGCACTTATCCATACATACATACATAAATTTATTACGAATGTTATGTCAAAAATAATTAAGTAATTAAATTCATAGGTATTATTATATTATATTTCATAAAGATACATTATTTAATTTTTGAGTTGTACATGTAACATTTATGAATATGAACTATTTCCCCAATCACTAATCTCAAAATGAAATGTAAAATTACATATTCATCAAATAATTTTTGGGTCATGTCAATTATAGTTATATTCATCATTAATTGGAATATTTTTAGTTTTAGGGTATATAGTTCCCTAAAATCATGTTCTATTCCATTATGTTTTATAATATTCAATAATTCCACGATGTTACTCATATTTATTAACTATTTTTATTCTCTTTATAGAAAATCCATAAACTTTTACCCTTTCTACAAAAAATATTAATCACACTCAAATAATTAGGTTTATGATTAATTATATTAATCATAAAAATTATAGTAAATCTATCTTAAAATGAGATAAATTTCCCGTTCAAATTATTTAAAATCATCTCATGGAACAAAAATATCTAAATGTATAATTTTTTAATTGATGAGAATCATGACTCTCTAATTTCTTGTGTGAAGAGTTTATAATATTCCCATTTTATCATATAAAACAAATATACTTCCCCTCACTATTATGTATAGTAAAAACCATATGTTATCTCCTTTAGTAATATTTTTAATGATATTTTGACCATGGTGACCTATGATTTTGAGCCACAGCCTATTCTCCTCTTTCTAGATCAAAACAAAAGAATTTTCAATACTAAAAACTTTGAAACATTTAATCGTAATTTACATATAACAAATTCATAATATGAACATAATATTTATTATTAAAGATTATTTTATATTTTTTTAAAGTTATTAACTACATCAAAATGTTTTGATACACTATCTAAATTCTACTAAAATCCATATATATGATGTGTATTCATCATTTTCCACATGATCCCATTAGTATAAATTGAACAAACATATTATATTTTGGGATAAAAACATTAAAAAGTTATCACTAAAAATTACTTTATCACTATAAGTTCATTAATCATCTTCAAATATATCTTTATATGATATAAAAATTGATTTTACAGAATCAAAGTAATTTCTTTTTGGGAAGGTTTCGATGAGACCTCAAAAATTTCTACTTTAAATTATTAGTATTACATTATAAAATTTTAATATAACGATTCATTCTAAAATGACCCAAAATATAGTGAGAAAATTATTAATAACATGGTCTAGTTTATCACATCTTCAAAAAAAATTGTTAAACATATTCAATTTATCTTCTTCCTCTCTTAATAAATATTACATTTTATATGATTATTTATTCTTTGAGTTTCTTTATCTCCCATAAAATACTTCTTTATAAATTATAATTTACATAGAAATAATTATAATGGAAATATTATCATTTTATATCATTTATGAATCCCCATAACTTTTATAATAACTATAATGACTAATTATATCAATAGGGACACTATGTTATATAAAATGTGTAACATATTTCCATGATAATTTTGATGATGTTTTTTAATTCCATTATTTTAAATAAAAAATGAGGTACACATATAATATTACATTGTTATATTACATTTCATCATTTAATATATTTCCGTCCATTTATATTATAATTCTCAATAAATCTTTTATTTTTAGAATTTCCTAAATTTATGATTTTTCATTCTTTAGTAAAAACAATGATTCTTTTATCATTAACATTATATCATCCATTCCTGAGTCAAAAGTTTTAAAATTTATAATCACAGGGTTTTGTTTCTTGGAATTAAAATAATCATCATGATACATAGAGGCATAACTAATAACGGAATTTCCCTTCGATTATCTCCAAATAAAGACAGAAAATTATTATAGATAAACCTGAAAATTTTAATAATATTTTCCAACTATAAAAAAAATTTATTAACATTAGGAAATTTCATTTATATATAATTGACCATATATTCCACATCCATATTCTTCTTCTATTCATTAGTAAGAGATAGCTTCAAATATTCATTTCCCATCAATGACATTGATTGTTTTCCACAATGACCTATATAAATTATTATTTAATTTTTTAGTTATTTATTCAAATTATTATTATCATCCATTAAATTATTTTTTTTGAAATAAATTAACATCACCCTTACTTCATGAGAAAATTATTTCTAGTTTTATCCACAATTTCATCAATATCAATTCTATCACTCGTGAATTGATCATCATTTACTATACTGATTAATACATAACCTTCCTCTTCATGTCACAATATAAATTTAGTCTCATAGTCCATACATTCATTATAAAAATATTCATATAATAAATTTACCATATTTTATTTTTTGTAATTAATACACTTTTTATTTCTGGTAAACTTATTATTTTTTAATATTGATATTTTTTAAAAAAGAACGTCGTGGAGACTCATCCACATTACAAATTTCTTCTACTGTAAAATTTAAATTATTATAAGGGATTTTTTAAATAGATTCACATTGAAATTACATAAAATATATATTTATTTCATACATTAATTTTCTTTTTGAGATACTTTACAGTTTAAATGGCATTAATTTTTAAATATTAATCTCAATAACATCTTTATTTTATCAATTTTCATCTTATTTCATCGATTCATTGCCTAGTTGTCCTGAATTATTTATTTAAAAGAGATTTTTTTTATACATACCCTTTTTCATATGATTTTTCCATTTAATTATTTCGTAGATAAAAAAATTTAATGAAAATCCCATGGAATAAATGTATCATGTTCAGGTTCATAAAGGGAAATTTTTTTAGAATAATTTTTTTATAGAAAAGATATCAAATAAATTCAATGTCACCATTGAATTGTAATGAGTCCCACAAAAACATATAATATCACTAAACAATTCATTTAATCGTGTTGAGGTGACCTAAGAGTCACATACATAAATATTAAATAACATAAAAATTATATTAATTAAATTATATAATAATACACTCTCAACAATTATAAAGGATTAGAATGTTTGAAGACTAAATATATAGTCAACTTATTTATTAAATAATCATTATTATCCACCCTTAAATTTATTCTTTTCATAATATAGTTCTTTTAAATTCCCTATATAAACACACTCATCATAACCCTGGGTAAGGAAAAATAATAAAATATGATCTTAGAAGCACAGAAACACTAAACATGGTTGATTTCAATCAATGATCATAAGTAATCATTTTATAATATTATGGTTAAAAAACATGATATCCATGTAGGATATCATATCTGATAATTAATAAATAATAAAACACGAGTTATGGTATAATTCATTGTTATAATTATAGACATGATTCATAATAGAATTGAATTGTCAATAATCAACCAGGATGAATTAGAGTATATCATAAGTATAATATATAATTTTGTGTCCTATGATTGGCACATAATAATAATCATAGAAATACTTTCCTTATTCAATGATCATTTGTAAGACTATCATAGTGGACTGATTCTCATAGTCTATTTGGTTCAAGCTTAATTTCTACAAATGTATAAGTCGTATGTAAAACCTACCCAAAATGAAATTCAAAACATGTAATGAATTGTAAAACATTACTTATAACATATTTGGATTGTTAAAACATCCCATATACCCTATTTTTATTTGTATAATCACTTGTGTACCATATTTGGTTTTTTTTAATCCCTTGTCTACCCTCATGGTCATAGGATAACCTCTCATTTACCCATGGGATTCAAAAAACATTATGTAGCATTCAAATATCTTGATATATAATACTTTACATAATTCATTAGAGAACTATATGAAACTCAGAAATCACATTATGATAATACATTCATATATATTCTATAATAACACATGATTATTAATCATTCCATCAGAGTTTAATTAACCAATGTTAATGAAAGAAGATTGAAGAAAAATAATCAAAATATTATCATTAAATTTTATCAAGCTAATGGAAGTGTATGGTATCATGAGATTTTATCTCCAATGAATAATATTGATCTTTATGGGTTATTAAAGAACATGTTTTTTTATAAATGAATGAGAAATTTTATTTAAAAAATTGATATAATCCCACAATATTGGAAAATATTAAAACTAAAAGTTTCAAGATAAATTGAAATAGGATTTTTGTTGAAAATCCCATGAAAATTTTAAATAAATATTGTTAGAGAATAATTAACATAACATTGGGAAAATATATTCATGAAGTAATTTTCAAATATTACTATATTCATTCTTTTATAAACAAATTAAACAGACTTTAGGTAATATATTTGAGATTATTCCTTTTTAATAACCTTTAATGTATGTAAATTATATTAAAAAAATAAAATTTTCAATATTTTAAAACATTGCATAAAAATATTATTAATTTATGATCATGGAAATAGAGGAAAATGATTCTTTTCAAAAATGGGGAATTAATTTTTTCTTTTATTCAAAAAATTCATTGGTGCTTTTGAGTACCAATAATTAATATAAGTTAAAAACACATAAAAAATTAAAAAAAATGATAACAAAAAAATATATGGGTTTAATAATTAAATAGAAGACAATTACCCTTAGTGGTAATTAAAATAATTTTTGTCCCCATAAAATTTGATATTTTATTGTAAACACTTACCTCAGCATCGTAGATTCATAAAAATGGATCAAAAATCATATAAAAAAATTTATAAATATTTTAAATAAATTTATAAATATTATTTAAAATTTAAAACTATATATAATTATATAATAATATGAAATATATTATTTATTAATAATTATTCATTAAAATCAATATTCATGTATGACGATTTATTTTTTTCCAAATCATGTTATGGAGATGATAGTTTGTATCTACACAATAGTAATTATTTCATCTATCATTGGATTAAAAGGATAGAGAAAATTGTTTTACCATTAACATTTAATAATTAAATTCATTAAATATACAGATGTAATTATATTTAAATGTATATAGAATATTTTGAATGTGATTTAAAATAAGGATACCTACAAAAGTTTGGAATGAATATATACGTCTACCTTGGATAATCTCTATTGAAAAAAAACTTAATGATTCATTAATAGTTAACGTGGGAAGACCATATCTTCAATGATTTATAAAAGAATATTTGTAAGGTATTTAGGAATATATTTATCAATATATGGTGATAATGTCGTATAGAGAAGGGATAAAAAAAGGTTCCCTTTTGTAACTGGCTGGATTGGACTATTTATAAATATTAGGATTAAAAAAATATAATATAGTGAGTTTCATTGGTATGTTTTTCCACAACAAAAATAAATTAATGACAAATCTATGGTGATCTAAATACAATGAAAAATTAAATTAATTATATTTTATGTATATATGTTAAGGAATTTTCACCTTATTTTAACCCTTTTTACCCTGTTTACCTTAACTATGGTGACACACATTTTACCAAGGTTTATTATTTTAATAAAAAAAAGTTACCTTATTAATAAATTATAAATTATTATTACTAACATATAACCCATTTTATTTTATTTGATATTATAATTTTGAAGAAATTATTTATAATATATGTGCACAAAATATGTAAATACCATTTAAAGAAAACAAATTGAGATTCAAAAAATAAAAATGATTTTATTATCATTCTATAATTAATGACAACCATTATATGGTTGATAAATTATATGAGGTAATATAATATATGAAATTTAATTATAATAATTAATAAATAATAATTAAATAAATATATTAAATTAACAAAAATTTCAAGTTGGAAAATAATTTTCTAAAAAATATCTTATTTTGCCTAGAAATAATTTTCTCTTAATTTCAAAAAATTCTATCATTATTTACTGAATTACTACTCATTTTATAAATGTAAGGAAAATAATTTTCCATAATGTTAATAAATAAATTAAAAAAATTAAAATTCATAAAAACTTTTATAAAAAGAACTACATTTTTTTATGAAATAAATTTTTATTTATCAAAGGATTAATAAACTATTATTCCTTTTCATTTATCAAGACTATCATAAATTTAATTAAATTATTTTTACATGAATTTTATCAATTTAATATTACTATATATTACTTTATTTTATTTTATATTTCAAATAATATATTATTCATTTATTATTGGTGCCTCAGGGAACATAATTTATCAACCAAACAAATTTGTAAAGATAAATATATTAACAAATCACTCAGTGTTACTTTCTACCCCTTATAATAACTTTTCCTTGATATTGTATTTCATAAATTAAATGGGGACACTATATCATCATTATATCATTCGTTCCCAATATAACTTCCTAAAATTTATATCTTCGCCATGAAACATTGACCTAGTAAGAATTATTATTCCATATTAGCTTATCTATATGATATATAATCTCTTCTGAATGATTATTAAATGTAATATCATGATTCAATGGCATGGACATTGTGTTTTCTAAAAGTGAAATATTAAATATGTTTTTACATATAAGAGATACATGGAACTAACTATGAACATGGGATAGGTTTCTTGGAAGTTTAAATAGATAATATATATTCTTAATATAATCAATAATTTCTTAGTGACAGGTATATTTGGGACATAAATTCCACATTTTTAAAATCTCATAAACTCATTCAAAGGGGATATAAATAAAACTAATTTCCTTTTAATTTATAACTATAATACGTGTTGATTTTTATCAACATAACACTAATGAAAAATCTTTGCTAATGTTATGTGTTGTTTAAGGGAATTAAATTTAACTTACATTAATTATTATAGATTAGGTCATAATTGATTTTTCCTCTAACATCATCATCACATGTTGAATTTCTGTACTTCCATCCATAAGGGGAATCATAATAAAAAAATATGAATTATCGATTGAATGGTATCATATTAAAAATTTTCAACTAGGGGATAGTTTTGATCCCAAACTCCTTTGAAATCCATAGAGTGGGATTTCATCAAGTATTCTGTGTACACCTTGAATCTCGATCAGAATGTATTTGTGTGTGGTACTCCAAAATTCCTTAAAAATTCATTAATATATAACTTTGAAAGTTTGGGACTTGAAAAATCTTCTCAAATGGTAATTTAATGTGTTGATATTATTTGTAGGTATACTAAAACCTCCTTGTTTTAATAGATTTTTTATTTTTTGGTGATTCCTATAATGAAATATATAGTAATTTTTCCATTAACATATAGGTTTGGGTAATTATTTATTTATCCCTTTAGACATATATCATTCATCATGAATTTTATAACATTCAATGATGTGATATAGATACACAACAGTATCCTTTTTTTTGTTATCCCATTAGTTATTCTCTTTGAAATATCCATTAATCATTTTACTTGCATCATTGATAGATAACTATCATCATTTTTATTCATCCAATAACTTATTTTTGAATTTTTTATTGATGGTATTTATATCTATTTATAGAATCTTATCATTCCTTAATATTCCTAATTGATCTCTAGAACGTTTCATACCATATATTTCACTTCAAAATCCACCTTCTGTACTTATTTAATCGTTACACGGATGGATAATTGAACATTCATTTCATAAAGATGTGATTCCTCCTATTTAATTTTTATTGAAAGATCTATCTATTTTTTAGGAAAGTTTTATTAATGATCATTGTACATATATATAAATAAAAATGTACTATATATAGTTTAATCCTTTTCATGGACTAATAGGTTTGGTCATTATATCTATAAGAGAATCATCCACCATGTTCACTTTCAAATGGTGGAAATGTAATGGGTAGGAAAAAAATTAATTAAATAAAAGAATATCAAATGGTTTACATTTAACTCTTTCAACATGAATATATAATATATTATTTTATGATTTCTCTATATTTAACACAATTCCCAATAATGCTAACTAAATCATATCATTATATAAAAACATGTTGATTCTAAATCCAAATCATGGTTAGAGAAACTTTTCTCATTAATCTTCAATTACAATAAGGTATAAACTACAACCATGTAATTCAACATGAAACCACATCCCAAACCTTTCATTAATTCATTAATATAGATCAAAAATCATTATTCATTGTTGGATTTTGTATGAATTAGTGAACTGGCCAAACATATCTTACGTTAAAATAAATATTATTCACATTAATCTATCAAAACATGGATTCCTTCCAATTATACATAATTTTTTTATTTCATATCCATTAAAAAATTATATCATTATAGTAGTGTTTTTTATTTGATCGAATAAATATATGGAAATCAGTCATAGTGGTTGGTCTGGGACATTTCTCAATAGCATCCATCTATAAAGGATTCATTGATATAAACTCTCAATAAATTATTTGACCAATTAATGATAAATTAAATAGATGTAATTCATAATATATAAATTTTAAAAATATTTTCTCCTTTATCAACATCATTATCAAAATACTTAAACAATCTACATAGTATTCCATGATTTTAGATGATATCCAAATTTTATCTATAAAGACAACCAAAAACAGAATAATTTATTCTAATAAGATATAATTTTTGATTTCCTCAATTATAGTATTGGATTTCTTATGTCCAAATTGAATCAATCTAAATTCTTTGTGTCCACACCTCATATAAATGGATGAATTTTACATCTGATCCCTTTTTACCCTTAACTGGTGATATCCATATTAATGGTCATTCATAAAATAATATTGATATCCCCATAGTTTATCTATAAAAGAATCAATATTATAATGAAGATATATATTTTTTATCATGATCTTACTAATTTCCTAATAACCAAATGAAAATATGTATTGAAGCCTCCTTATATTTAGTAATATTAATAGGTGAACCCCATATAGAAGCACTTGGAAGAGTGAATCCTTTATCCAAATTATCTTGTAATTTCTTCATAAAATCTTACAACTCAATCATAGAATCATTCTATAAAGATTCATTAATATATTAATAAAACATGGTATGAGTTCTATAGAAAAATAAACATAATCATATAATTAAATAATAAAAATCTAATAATGCAATACATCATATATTCCAAAACAATAGGCATATATCTAATGTTGAGTTTCTCTACTACCACTTGAGATTAATGGATATCATTAATATATATAAAGAGAAATATAATTTGATTAATTTAACATGTAATTTCATGATAACCCTTACACTATTATAATATTATATTTTTACTGTTATAATAATATTTGACTTCCCATCCTTGGTAAGTAATATGGAATTATTATATAGTGATCCAATCCTTTCACAAAATTATAAAAAATTAAATTAGATTGAAAAAAATATGATTTATAGGAATCATATTCCATAAAAATTTTATCAGAGATGAGATATATATGTGAGATGAAATCATCAAACTATTTATATTTTTTCAATAATTTAATATCCAATTATTAAAGATCCATGTCATTAGCATTAGAGACCATTCATCATCTAGTAAAATTCTGATAACTGTGATCAAATAACGAATTTTTATTATTTAGTTTGATTTTCACCACTATATAAATATATTTCTATTATCCAACCCTTAATACATATAAAAATTCACTATGACAATCATTGAGTAAAAAAGAAGAAAAACATAACTCATTTATTTGAAATAATTCCAGAAAGGTCCTAAATTATTAAAGACTAATATCATAGTTTGAAACATTAGGTATATCATATACCACATGGTATTGAAATATGCTTTAATAGCTTATATTGAATCCTTTATCTTAACCATATCTCCAAAAATAAAAATAAAAACCCTACTCTAATACAATCTAATGAGGCCAAAGACTCACATATATAACGATGATATCATTTTATATGAATGTTAAAAACATTTTATGATAATACACTCAAAAAAAGAATAATGTTTTTTGGGTGTTTTTATACTATATACATATTAAACATATTTTGTGAATGATCATAAAATTTTCTTAAAATTATATCCTTTAATATTACCCATCAAATAAATTTGATACATAAAACCAATCCTCATTCCCATTTTAAATAGAGAGAATGAAACTGTGAGTTTAGATTCCTTGTATTGGTAAAAATTATAGATTTAAATAATATATAATATTTTTACATATGATAAAATTTGTTTTATAAGAACAACATAACAATATATGAGATCATATCAAAGAATTGTTAAACCATAAAACATTTTTCATAGAATATTTTTTTCATAATAATAAACATAAATTGTAATAGTGTGAAATCATCAATAATAAATCATGATCCATCAGATCATATCATAATAAAAATAAATATGTTTTTTTATAAATTTTTGATGAAATATTAGGTTCATAAAATCATTTTCTTATTCAATGACCACTTCCAATAGTATCCTAGTAGATAGAGTCTCATAGTATAATGGGTTCACTCCTCATTCCCACAAACATTGAAATCATATTTTAAGGATACACACAATGAAATTAATCACATAGTATAAATTTTATAACAATATATGAAATTTATTTTAGGTTGGGGAAACCATACATGTACACTCTTTGGATTTAGATAATCACCCATGTACACTTTAGGGATTTTTCTAATCACCTGTTTACACTTATTGTCAGGATAAAACATCCAATGTACCATAAAGATCTCATTAAAAATAAAAATATAACCAATTCATTTGAGGGATATGAAATACCAATTTCTTATATTATAAAAATCCATTAATATATATATATGACAATAACAAATTAGTAGTCATCATTACTTAAAAAATTTATTAACCATTGAGAACGAAATAGGATTCCTATATCGTAATTTTTACATCATCAAAATAATCCCTGTAGAGAAAGTAACTTTTTAATATCAAAATATCATATCCATGGTTAATCATATTAAGGATTAAATTATTTCAACATAGGTGAAGAACGGTTTTATAAAATTGGTAGTAATAAACATTCAAGAATAGGGGAACACATCCTTCAATTTTTCTAAAATTTAAATATTAAAATTTATATGGAAATTGGAATAGGATTTTCATTGTATAAAAACTGTATCCTATAGAGAAAGTTCAATATTATAAATTAATTTGATATTTGGAATATCTATTCTTGCCAAAAACATCTAATAATATTATTTTCATTCATTTTTAAAAGGATAAAATTGAGTTATATGATTAAATTTTACAAATAATTATTTTTATTCATTTACACATAAAATAAAATGCGTTATAAAAATAATTTTCCAATTTTGAAAATTAGATATGAACTTTTATAAGGAATGTATTTCTTAACTAAAATTGATAAATAAAATCATCATTTTATTAAAAAAATTAGTCTTTTGAGTAAAAAAAAGGGAAATATTGAAACAATACATGAAAATATAATCAATAACTATATAATATGTATATATATGTGTTTTATGAAATAAATAACATATAATTTTTCACAATGTAAAATAAAATATGAAAAATTCAATGAAAAATAGATAATGTAGAATAATCCCATACCTAAAGCTATGAATTGAATTTTATAATCTCTAGAATATTGTATAAGGAATTTATAATATTTATAAATATATACTAAAAAAATTCACAATTATTTTACTATATATTGTTCTATAATTATTTGCAATCTCGTATTTGTTAATAATTCTTCATTAAAATCCACTTTCAAACGTCACCTGTTTTGTTTTCTATGTATTTTTTGATCTAGTGAATCATATACTAGAACATTATTCATGATTAAATAACCTATATAATCTTTAAAATCTAAGAAATATTATATTTATTAATTATATAAATTATTAGAACCATTAATGTAAGGAATTAATGAAAAATTAATTGCATCACTTCATTGAGATGGTAGTTTAGATGTACACTTGACTGATGAGTTCACTAATCAAAAGACGAAAATAATAAAGTGTAAGTAGTAATTTATCATTAAATAATATTAATTATCTTACTAGTATCATATATATTAATTAAATCAATAAATATAACAATACATGATACATGTGTTAAAAATTGAATCTTGTTGCTTTGTTGAGAAGGTAGATCATACAGAGACAGAAGTAATGATTTTATTTTAAATGGGATCAAAATGAGATATAAAATTTGTGTCACAATTATATAAAAAACTTTTTTTATAGTAATGAGAAAATTATTATTATGATAACATGATTAGGGAAAATTTTGAGAGCTTTATCAATAAAAAAAGGTTTAAAAATATGAATATGAACATATTTCACTTCCTATGTTATTATATATTGAAAAACACAATCAGGAATATTGGATGTCTCTTTTTGGAATAACCTAACATATATTACATGGGGATAATATTTTTAAGGTAATTTATACATATAATTTTTAGGTTATTTTTATCAGGTGGTGTGGATGTGTGTATGATAAAGTTATATTTTATGAGTTGGGGGAGTGGGACCCATGTAAATACTAAGAACATTACAATTTAAAAAATTCTCTCTCATGGGAGAGTGGATCTAAAAATTTAAAATTTCATACAAGAGTTTAGGATCATAGAAATTAACTTATACAATGAATGTGAATATATGTTCTAATGATATCATGAAGGCTTATCTTATTATTTTAACCCTTCTAAACTATTTTTTAGAGTTACCGTAGTTGAAATTGTTTTACCAAGGTAACTTATATTTATGACCAAACATATAATTAATCATATAATAAATATTGAAAATTTTAATTCAATATATGAAATCCATTTAATAATATATAATTTATATTTTTTTTGTAAAATATTTCTAATATATGAATAATAAACACAAAAAACCATTTTATGAAAAAACGTTTTTTATACATAAAAATAGATTTCATTCTTAATCCTTACCAAGTAAGACCCACTATGTAAATGTTAATTAGTTTAACTAAATATATTAACAAAATATTATAAAAATATCATCCAACAATACTTGTAAATATAATTTTCTAGAATAAGTAAAAATTGTGGCATAAAAATAATTTTCTTAAAAAATCACCGATTTAAATTGTAATTATTTTATCATAATTTTTAACCATATAATAATCAGTGTAATAATAATTCAAAAATATTATTAACTTTGTAAAAAAATAATTTTTCCAATATTTTAAACTCTTAATAAATTAATTTATCTTCTAATATATATTTATATATTTATTTATTTATTTATATTAAAAATAATGTCTCTAAAATATAATTTAATTTTTATCTAAATTACTTGACAATGAATATTTTTTATTTATCAACTATTTTATCAATATAGTTACTTGAATTAATTATAGTATTTTTTAATTTTATTTAAATGTATATTTATGGAATTAATTTTCATTTATAAAATGATATTGTTCACTTATATATTTTGTTTCATGAACCAAAAGTTATTAAACAAATAAAATTTATTAATGATAAATATAATATAAAATCACTTGTTTCTATACATATAATCAATGAATAAAAAGATTAAGAGTTAAATAAAATTATATCTTTATACTATAAATTCAAATGTAATTAATGTTTCTTCTTTGACATTGAAATTTTATTTGAATATCACATCAAACCTAACCCATATTCATTTTACAATTTTATTTTCACAGAACATTTCATTTTCATTTGAGGAATGAGTTGTAAAAATATCAATCCTTGTATAAAAACCATCCTTAATTTTCCCTCGATCTATAACATTGAACACAACACATATCTCGTGATCAATATTCTCATTCATTTCAACATCATGAACATATGTTTTAATTGTTAAAATGTTTGGGAAATTATATAAATCCATATAAGATATGTATTTTCAAATGATTTCATCACCTTAATTATATTCACTAAATTTTTATTATGCATTATAGATATAAAAATTATGAACTATATAATTTTAAATAATATATTAATCATCACTTTGATATATAAATAACAATGAAAATTATTTATAGTAAACTTATAAAATAGTTTCAATAAAAAATTATGTATACCTTTATACTAATTGATTTTAAGATCATCAATGATTCACTGTATGGGGGATTAAATTATTGAATCAATTCATTTTTCATTTTTCAAACAAACTAAATTTTTCATTAGTTATATTTATTAATATTATTTCTAATTTTATCTTAATTTTTCATTAGTACTGATTTTTTTGAATAAAATTGAGAAAAATTATTTACAAGTTTATCCATTAAATACAAATGTATAGAATAATGGCATGGCCTAAAAAACATGTGATAATGTGATCAACTATTTAATTTATATTTAAAATAAAATCATTTATTTTATATTAAAATATATTATAACTTATTCAATGTTCTTATAAATAATACAAGTAAATGTCTAAATAATAATAATTTATAATCATTATAATCAAAGTCCACTTTGATGTAGATGATTTACAACTCCATTTCCACTGTCTTAAAATTTTCATTATTTAATAAAATAATAAGTGAAATTTATCCTTTAAAACCAAAATCCATTTTAATTATTCATAGAGTATTTTTGAATGAATTAAAATTCAATGAAAATTATTTAATTATAATAATATAATATCTAAACTAGAAAAACCATAACATACATCATGGTATTTAAATCCAATTATTCCAATATCGAGACATAAATTAATAAAGGTACAACCCAATTATTTATAATTTTTTATAATACATATCAAACCTCCATTAAAATGTAAAAATTTAATTGAAGACACATTAAAATAATCAAACACAAACACTCTCTCTGAATTTTTAGGTATTTTAAATTTCAAATTACAAAAAATAAAAATAATATCCACAAATACTTCAATAATAAAACATTCCATAATTTTATCAGACACATATATTTATTGATTATTTATTTATTCAATACACATTGTATATCATGATTTAATGGACCATGTACTACATGCAAAACCACATTAGAGAAATCATTTGAATCTATACATTTAGATAGACCACAAGAGAGTGATGTAGATATTTCTATATTTATTTCCTAAAACATTCTAATCTATTTTTTTGCCTATCCTTTGAAATAAATAACCACAACCAATTTATCCTAATTATAGTTTGTTATTCATTTTCTTCCCTTCTATAAAGATTCATAGTAATTCTTGATACCACAATATAATATTCGAGCATCATATCATGAAATATTACATAATAAAAACACTAAAGGGATATTATTCATAAGTATATTTATAATTCTAATTTTTTAATGTTATATTTTTTAAGAAAAAATTAAACTTTATTTGTGAGTAATTCAATATTAATGTATAAAAGTACTGATTCAAAGGATTTATATAAATAAAGGGTTTTAATTTTGAAAATGATAAAATTAATTTTCCCTCCACATATTAATTTATTTATATAAAATACATTATATTAATAATTATTAATACCAAATTAAGTAAATTTTTTAATATTTTTTTTAGTGGTTGAAAAAATATTATTTGGATAATGATTAATTAACACTGTAAAATAAAAATTATTATCCTCGAATCACTAATTTAATTGGAATTAAATATATTATACCCAAATAAATTAGATGACACTACATTAAAATATGAATCTTATGACGTAGTTTATCATATAAAAAAATTTAGAAACATATTCATTTAATAATTAATTGAATATAGAATAAAAAACACGTAATATACAAATAATTATGCTATAAAAATATGCTTTCCTATATCTAAGGATTTATTTTATAATTAAATTTTCAAAAAATTAAAAATTGAATTTAGATATATGGATCCGAAATTAAGATTCCAACAATAAAACTTTGGAATGAATGTTCATCATATATTTTTAAAAATAACATAATTAAAATGGTTTATTATTAATCAATATTAAAATGGGTAAAATGGAAAAAGTAAATCATGAAATTTAAACAATTTAATGGTTAAAAAGAATTATAAAAATACTTTTTATGTAATAAATAAATACAAAATTATGTCACCTAACACTAATAATAATAATTCACATATTATTCCAATCCTACCAAATACCCATGTGATTCTATTATGTCCACATACGTAACTCTATTTTTAATTAACAAGGATCTCTATCTACAAATAAAAGGTGCTCACTCCCACACATTATATCATCCCAATCAATACCAAATTAATTTAACATAAAAATACGTTAAATATCCTTCTCCAAATCAGTCACAAGAAGTTATAATTATTCTATAGTCTCTTCAAAATCTTGTATAAACTTCTTATTAAAATAATGGTTCCCCTCCTCTTTTTCATTCTAGTACTTTTTTTGATATTCCATTTGAGTTTTTGTTGATTATTATTTAATATGATAATAACAAACCCTTTACTATCAAAATTATTCCATATTTTTTATATAATTTATATACCCCTCATTAAACCAATTCTATAAATATTTCATCATGAAAATATGCTTCTAAAATCACTACATGATTCTCTTTGTCCACTTTTAAATTCAAGCACTTCATTTTTTATAATCCTTTATTTTTTCTTTTGACAATGATCCTAAATTTTCATAATAAAAAATTTAATAACAAAATTTTATCCAATTAATCATATAATACATTTATCACTAAATAAAATCATTTTATAGTCCCTTTTCTATATTCATTATGATCTCTAAAGCATTATGCCAATTATTTATTTATCTAACACATATCGAAAAACAGTATCATTCAAGGGTATCCATATAAATTATGATTGTAAATGGTTATTTTTATGAAAAAATTTCCTAATTATGTGAAATTTAGAGATATTTTTATGATACATGATATTTAATTAAGTTCATGGACGTAAGGATAATATATAAGCATTTTCTATCTCAAATTTCTTTTTTGGGGATGCATTATTTATTATGCACCTAATGTCCTTTATGTGTTGAAAATATTCTTTCTATTTGAGATATTATATCGTTATATACAATTATTTTTGGTATTTAATGATCAATTTTAATTCCTCTCCCTTTCAAGTTATTGTTATGTAATAATTACCCTATCCATATGTGGGGTATTTTTGTCACAATTTTATTTTATTGATTCTCATGATATAATTATCATCTATTCTATTTTTTATGGTGCATGAATTTCTATAGATGATGTTTTTTATATTACTCATAAAATTATAGTGATTTACATGTCTATATTTTTATTACTCTCTTATATTTTTTTATTATATTGTTGAAAAACAATTATAAAACACAATTATCTCAATGGTAGGAAAACCAACCAAAGTTATGGGGATGTAATATTGTTAGATGTTTCCTATAAAATACATACATGTATATATAATGTAATTTTGATTTATAAATATCATTGATGAATTTGTGGGTGATGTCCCAGAAATGGTTCGATTGGTCATTAAATCAATAATCACACTAATTCATGATGATAGTGCCTAATACTACACACTTGGGGAGACACTCCGTGAGGAAATGGTTTGGAATATTCTAAAAAAAGAGAAATGATGTTGTATTTTTCTAATGATAAAATTTGTCTCTTATCAATTAAATATATTAATCCCTATTTTTATATTTTATATATATATATAAATCAACACATTAGAATTATTTCTACCATAATATTTTTATAAAGAAGGTACATTTTATTATATTGGAAATAACTAATTTATTCAATTTTCATATGAGATGTTATCTTATACAACCACTGTATTATGTTGAATTTGGATTAATTTTATTTCCATATATCACATTATTATGATATCTATGTTTTATTCAATAATATTATCCTTATGGGATGGTATGAAAGGTTTTGATGTCTCTAATGTCAAATGAATGTGATTTAACCATGTTCTAGGTGTTCCAAGTATTATATATCCCCTAGATACATCAATAATTATAATGGGAAATAATGTATTTTGTTTTTTATTCATATTCCAATAACAGGATATATGTCTTGGAACAAGGTCGAAGAATTATTTTTTGATGTTAAGACTTATGAATTACATTAATATGTGATCAATGATTAATATTATCTATGTTTATATGTAATTTCATGGGTATATATTACAATATTTTTAGTTTATTTTGGAATCACATTGATCATTTATACTTTCCATATCTCATATTCCATGTTAATTTTATTTATGCTTATATTGTAATTTTATACATACAATGAATATCAATTCACATTCAATGTTTTAATTTCGTTAGGAAACATAGAAGATAAATATGTGTAATTTAAAAGGATATGATGGATGGGGTAGTATTGTTATGACAATGTCTTCATGTTATAGATTTTGTTTTAAAAAAATTTGTATGTATATAGTAGGTATTCCATAAATAATAATATGTTTTCCCCAATAATAACCCTTTTATTTTTTACCAATAAAATAGAAAAACAATAGTCTCCATGTTTCTTTAGTCTGAGATGATATAGTTCATATCATACCATGTTTAACAACTACCCTGGGGAGTATTTTTTGTGAATTATTTTTTTTTGCATAGGTAATATTAACCCCCTGGTGATTTAGTGGCAAAACTCAAGAAAATATAATAGAAATTTTATTTTCAAATTTAATATAATTATCTAATTGTTTGTGTTATAGTTTGGAAAAATGTTGACTTATGAAATGAATGGTAGGGGTATCAACACTTGTAGCTAATTATTAGGCAATCCCTTAGAACATGTTAATTTATATTGATTCCAGGATGGATAATTTATAACTATATTATGGGGGTTGTCCAAGGATATGACAAATAATATCACCCACATAGTGTTACACACTTATCCTCAATATGGTGTTACTATTATGGATCACACAATTTAAAAGAATCCTATAACATTCAATGGAACTGTAAATACAATGGTAAATGAACTACCTGTCAAGACCTTGAGAGTATATTTCTCACACTGGGATATAGTGAAAGAGAAAAAAGTCTTCATGGAATTCTTTTAGATAAGGTGATATAAAGACCAATGATGGTAACAAATTCAAATGACTAAAGATAATGAAGGGATCATGTTTATGGAATGAGGAAATTTCAATGTGGTATTGTATGTAAAATAACTTAATTTTTTGATAAAATATAAAATGGAAAAGATGGTCCTCTATAATAAAAAATGTAGGATGGGAGTATTTCTAATTTTGAGGATAATTGTACAAGGTTATAAATACATAATTTTGAATATGTACATATACCAAAATGTGAGATTGATTGTTTCTATTACTGGATAAATTTGAACCTTTTAAGGAACTCATATATCATATAATTCCATTGTATTATTATATACTATCAATTTATATTAAATGAGAAAATTATACCACCATGGTGTGTGGGTTTATGTAAAATATAGTGTATAATATGATGACTGATCAATATCAGAAGAAAAAATGTGGCAAAGGGGATGAAAAAATAGTATATTTCACAAATGTGAAAACTACGGGATGAAAAATTTTAAGGTATGTAGTAATGAAATGATAGTATGTTATTTGTGTTAAAAGTGAACATAAATATTATGAATACAAAGTGAAAGAAAAAATATAAAAAAATTTAATGAATTAGTTAAATAGATAAGAGAAATTATGTGGAAAAATTCCCCAAGCATCAAGAAAACTTAACTCAAAAAAGGATAGTGGATTAAATAAAATCATTTGTGATTACAGTGGAAAATTTAAAAAATCCTAAGAAATGGTGGAAGTTACTTTAATCATTATATAAAATTCAGAGAATGTTTTATTTTATTATAGACCATTAATCTATTTTATATCGTCCATGTTTCCCAAAATCATTATATATTTCCCTATCACCATAAAAAAGAATTATCTATTAAGGCACCAAGTGGAAGTCATATTGAAACAAATATTTTTTAGTAATTTTCTAATTAGTATGAATAAACATAATTGATTTGAAAACATGTTTCTTATAAACATGTTTGACATATATATGACACTTTTTATGGATTTAGATATCAATGTAATTGAAAAAAATATTTCCAAGAGAAGGATATTATAATTTCTGAATGTGAGGGGGGATATCCTATCATTAGTGGGTAAACATCAACATTTAAATAATTTATGGATACACCCCTCATTTCTCATCATAACTAAATTTTGGGAAGAGGGAAATATTAAGAACAATATATTAATGATGAAGATATCCTACTAATAGAGGTTGAAAAGTGGTTCAGAAATTCATTGATATTTATCTTGATTAATTTTTTTATCCACTTGAATTTAAATTTGAGAACTACATTTTTTTCATTCTTGATGCAAGGATTATATTTAAATGTACTAATAAAATAAAATTTGTGACTTTGGTGGATATAAAAAAAATACCTATAGTATTTTTTGGATAAAGGGTTTATATTCCCTTATTTTTTACTATGTAGATAAACTATTTTATTCATGAAAAAGAAGTATAGTTCTATGATACTATGCATCTATTATAGGGAGATAAATTCCATTACTATAATTTATATGTATCCTTTACCAAAAATTGATGACTTATTTTATCATCTTGATGGAGGGAAATGCATTAAAAATATCTACCATTTCTCTAAGTATCACCATCTAAGTGTGAGGAAGTACTATAAACCATATACAATGATCTAAAAAAGGTATAGACATTATGAGTTTATTTTAATTTCTTTTAGAATTAGTAATACCCCTTATATCATTGTGGACATGATGAATATAGTATTTAATGATTTTCTAGATAACTTTGGGGGGTTTTAATTTAGGATATATTGATATACTATATAATCTATAAAGTGCTTCTGATCTATTAAAAAATAATTTTTAAGAACATCAGAGAAAAGTAATTATATAGAATGTATAGTAAGTGTGAATTTTTTCACAATGATGTTACATTTCATGGCTAAATTTTCTCAATTTATAGAATATTTTTTACCCTTTAAAATCAATTTTGGTCAAAGAATGGACAAAACTGAGTAATATTACCATGATCCATTGTTTTCAGTGATTTCATTATTATTTTCCATGTTTGGTATGCATTTTCACCATGTTAATCTATAACGGGGTAAAATTCCCTTTGTTAAGAGAATATAAATAATGTTTGGAATATCTAAAATTGATAATTATTAATTAACCAGTGGTAACCATTCCATCAATAGAGGAATGATATATAAAATATATTTATGCATTGAGTAAAGGAAATGGTTGTGTCCTTAGATAGAGTGATGGTGTGATTTCATATGAATTAATTAAATTGAAAATCCATGAATAGAACCATCCAACCCAATTTGTTAATTTCTAAGTTGTAATATTTTTATTGAAACTATGGGCACACTACCTCTATAGTTAAATATGTTACATATATACTGATGATATGATTTTTAAGTGTATCTTATCTCAGAATTATGTCAATATATAAGAAAATAAGTTGGTTAGAACTGCTAAAGGACTATGATTTCATGTTACGGTACCACCTATAACATCACAGGTAAATAAGGAATATGACATTTTAATATTTGTTAATATTTGTGAATAAAATTTCAATATTACTTTAATGTGAATTCTATGTTTGATGGCATACCCAATACGCAACAATAAGTTTCTTGGAAATCTTACGTTGCACACTAATAATATAATATTATTATTTTTAATGGTAGTTAACACATAGTCGTTGTAATGGTGGGAATGAACATAACTAATTACAATATGATAATATATGTTTTCTAAATATTTTTACATTTATCCAATAAAATTATAGGCATAAAATAAGAAAATAATTTGATTTTAAGCATAAATATCCTAATGTTCTTTAAAATGTCGATTCACCACCTTTTGATGAAGAACCCTTTTTAAAACTACATTTTATCAATTTTATATATTATATATGACAAAATAAAATCCTTCTTTAGAATTGGGACATCAAAATTTACTTTGTGTAAACTTTTGTTATTTTTGGGATGAAGTTCATTTTTTTAATGAATAGTGAAAATACGGTATTTTAATTCAAAAACCCTTTTTAAAATAATTTATTTATATGGTTAGATTATATCTTTAGTTGTGTTTAATGTTTAGTTGAAATATATTTTTACCGTTTATTCCAATGGTGTTCATTGAATTTAATTTCACTTTGAAATTGGACATAAACAAGTGTCAATCTTTTAATAAATATTGTTTCTTAAAAACACGGTATTTGTTTTGACAGTAGGAATTGATTATAAAATTAATGAATTAAACTTCTATATTTTAAATTTGGTAAAATTGACATCATTTTTGAATTTTTAATATCAAATTTACTTTGGATAAATTTTTGGTATTTTTCTGACAAATGTTCATTTTTAATGAATAGTGAAAATGCTGCGTTTTACTTCAAAACTGCTTTTTCATCTAATTTAATTATATAGTTAGATTGTCCTTTTAATTTTTTTAAAGTGTAATTGAATTATTTTTTATGACTTAATAAAAAAATTCATTGGAAGTAATTTCACATTTTAATTGGATATAAAAACAAGTAAATATTTTTGACAAATTTTACTTCTTAAAAACCAATCTTTGGTTGTGACAATAGAAATTATTTTTAAATTAATCCCTGCAATTTTTGTGTTTGTAATTTTTTATAATGGATTCAATATTTTTAATTAGAAGTTCTAAATAATGTAATTAATAATCTTTTGTTTTTGGGCATTATGAATAGTAATGACGGTAATTATCTTTAATTATCGTGATTAATTAGTAATCGGGTAATTAAGGGTAATAAAATAGTCTAATAATAATCTAAGATGACCCAAAAATATTTCCAAATCCTTTTTTATGAGTCATGGATGGCCATGTGAATCATTTTACCGAACTTGAGGGCCCATGGAGTCACATGGGTGTAATAGTGACATTTATGTCATTATTTTTTTTAAAGAAGATAAATATAACAAAGGTTTGTATATCCTAAGTAAATAAAATTTAATTTTGATTACATAAATTATCACTTAGACTATAAATATTCATTTCAAATATAATAATATTTCCTACATCATGGTTTTTTTTATAATATTAAGATATTAAATAAATAAATTTATTTATGACACCATGATGATGCAGTGATTACTTCATTAATGAACGAGTTAAATAAAATTAAATGATAATGTAAAATATAAGACATACACTTGTTGATAACCTATTGGATGGGTGGATTTCGAACACTTATAAACTTATCCTCAAAATCTATCTTTGTGTGACCTTTAAAATCTGAAAATCATTTTATAATAAAGTAACATTTCATGACTTTCCAAAAGTGACCCACCTCCCTCTTATAAATGGCCCCCACCTCTACCCCCTTACCCACACCTCTCAAGACCTTGGATCGTCCACACTATGCTCATATTATTTCTCCAAATCCCTCTCTCACTCCTAGCATCCTCACTTTGGGCAGAATCCCATCCAAGTAATCCTTTGGCTCAAATCAAAAAGAGTTACCCGATTTAGAGGTAATGTTTTCTCTCGAGTTTCATTATTTTATTTTCCTTCTTTACTCAAAAATATCTTCGTATTATTTGATCCCATAATAACACTTGTATCCTCAATATAATAGGATTTTTTTATGATATGTATTTTACCTACACATACACACACCTGCGTCTAATGGTTAAAGAATATATTGTTTCTATGGGTGGAAAATTATTGCCTCATGAAATGATGATTGTTCAATATTTTTTTAACACCTTTCATGGTGGAAATTATGATGGAACTATATTTATATATTATATTTATTATATTTATTTTCTCTATATGCTTCTTTATTATATATTTAAAACATACCTTTATGCTTTTAATGTTGTGAAAATGAGATAATGTCATATGAGGAAGTGTGGACTACTGCCCCCTCAAGTGATGTGGCTCGTTCATGCCAAACATGAAATTTATAAAGAATGTAATAAAAGAAATTATGTTACCTATATAAAAAATATATTATACTGGAATTATAATATATATATGTCTCATTTAGTTTTAATTCCTTTAATATGACAAAGAAATGAAAGTAGCGTTCATGGGTACGTACGGCCTACCGTCTCCATGAATGGTGCATTTTATTTGTTATCTCTAGATGTTATGGAATATTATTAAAAAGATATATACTGTATATATATGAATTTTAAATCATTAAAATCATTCCATAGATGATGTAATTATAACTACATGGACAATTCTCTTCAAAGAAGTTCATTTTTTACTCATGTACCGAACATCGACAAAACGTATGATATGAACTCACATAATTAACTAATTATTATAACATGATAATATGTGATATGAGTTGAATAATAAACTTTAATTTATGTACTTAATAAATTATAAATTGACCAAGGATTATTATTCACGAATATAAAGAAACAAACAAGACAAGTCGGACTTTAGGTAGGGGGATTTCTTTTCTCACTTTTAATTCCTTGAGATTTCCATTGTTCGAAACTTATTTGTTATATGTGGTGTATTGTGTACTAAAATTTAATATATATTATCATGATTCTATCTATATTCATGGTATTATGTGATTCATTTGGTTTTTATTATATTTTGTTCATATGACTCGATTGATTAAAACAAGGTCAGGGGTTTTGATCTCACTTTTTATTCCCGTGAGATTCATGCTACATTTGGAACTATTTCCTTTTGTGTGGTGTATTTACTACCCATGATTGTATTATTTATGTAACATAAATTAATTTATGGGTATTTACATCTTCATTGTATGACCCTTCTTTTTTGGGGTGTACGTTTCGATTGTTACCCAAATCAGTAAGGGAACCTTTCACCCTCCTCTTTTTAAATGAATTCTTTTTGTTAGGAATTTTAATTTAAATATTTTTATGTTGGGATATATTCTTGTATATCCATATATTTGTAAATTTTATTTCCAAGTGACTATATATGCTTTTTATCTCACATCAACTCATTTTCTGAATTTTAAAGTGACTTCGATAGGCGCTAGAATTTCTTTATGGGAACTTCGTAGCCCAATTTCAATTCATTTGGTTAAACCTCTAATTCTTGATTATTTCTTGTTATGAATATGTGTGGATGGACTCTAATTTTTTTACACTTAATATCCACTTATATTGAGTGTATTTATATTTTTACCACATAATTATTTAATTTATTTATCCTTAATCTAAGGATATCATCTTTGTAGAAGACTTCGTCTCAATCTCCTTTCATTGATGCAACTTTTGATTTCTACACGACTTTATTTCATACGGTCTATGAAACACTATTGACTTTTAATTTCATTCAAAATGAATATTTTTATATTAAGTGTTTTACTAAATGAAAAAATGAATTGTTTTGTCTTACGTATGCGGCGACAATGACTTCTCTGCCGCCATGACCATTATTTGAGTTTTAGATTCCTCTATAAGGCATAACTTTTTTAAATGAATAATAAATACCCTATTTTTCCTTTTTTTTATTTTTGTATTGCAAATTTATTTGATAATTTTTTGATTATATCAATGTTTTGTATTGATATCTTGTGATTGAAATGTGGAAATGTTATGTTTCCTTTATGCATGTTTTATGTTATAAGATGATGTTATGGTTCTTGGGAACTGCTTTTGAAGTCGGGTGGTTCCATGATAAACTAAGGGTGGGTGTGCCCGAGATAGCTCTACAATGCATTAGGTAACGTGAAGGAGTTAAACAATAAGGTTTCTCTGAAGAAATTTAGGGAATATACTGTGATGGGTATTCCAAACGTAACTATGAGGGTTACTCTCTACGTAATAATATTATTAATGCCTCAAGTTACCTTTATGTATTATTATTTCTATGAGTTATACATAAATATTATGATTTCATGAGGTATGTTAAGTGATTATATTTTATTAGTAAGGTATTTTTTCATTGATTCTTATGTATACATGTACTATTGTTTCCCTTCCATATTTTTATATCCCTTACTGAGCTTTTTATACTCATCCCATGTTTTTGAAATGTTTCCCACAAGACATAAAGATAAATAGGTTCAAGGATGGGATCAAGGAAAGACATGATTTCTAAAACATGGAACGAGACATCTTTCTTTTTAAGAGTTTTTATTTTATGAAAAAAAATGGAAACTGAGTAGAAGTGTCTAGATTGTAATCATTTGAGATGTAATAGTTATGTCCTAATTATCTAAAACTCTAAACCTGAAAAGATCCTCAATGAGAATTATTCATTTAATTCATGACTATGTAATGTTATAAGGCTGGGTCCATATAGTTGGTATCAGAGGTCGGTTTAGATAACGTTCGAGGTTAGGGTATTTTTTAAGCACAAGTGACATTACCATAATGGTTTGGATTTCATAAAGATTCATAGTTTTTTTAGATAAAGATAACGAGTTAAAGATAACATGAATAGTTATATCATAGAATTATATGATGATTTTACTAATATACTCATACTAACCTTTTTGGTTTTAGTAAATGGATGGATCTTGCTGGCACCAAAGTAACAGTGGATGTAAATAAAACTGTGATGGTTTTCTGAACGAGCAACTGAATGATATGGGAGATACAATGAGAATTATTACAGTTATTCTCAACCAACTATCTAGAGTCATGATTGACCACATGAACCTTTGTGATTTTCATAATACATTATATATGCGCGGAAAAAACCCTAAGGAAGTTCAAGTAATAATCATAAAGGCAAGTATGCTCAAAAACCAATGTGTAAAATATGTGGAAAGAAACACATAGGAAAATGTTTCAAAGGGTAAAAAATATTCTATAGATGTGGAAATGAAGGTCATAAAGCAAGAACCTTCCATGGAAAAAAGGAAGCATCTAGTTGACTCTTGGAAAGGGAAAGAAGTTATTCTGAGGATCAATTGAATGTTTTAAATTTGGTGTGCATGGTCAGTATGAAAACACTTGTCCTATGAAGAAGATTCAAGAATGGGATCACCAAGATCTTACAAATATTTGTTTACCAATACCTAATGTCATTCCGATTGAGGATGAAAAACTAACAATGACCAATTAAATGTATGGATTATTCCTTAACATATGTTTCCCTATTATTGAATCTTAGGATATGATTCATGATTTTGTTTTTAGGAAAGAATTATTTTAGAATAAGTTGTAAATCAATGGTTAATGGATCATGAAGAATGTGGAATGATTATGAAGTCAACATATAATGGATTTAAGAGTTATGGTAGATTTTAGGATGGTGAAATTCTTAAAAGTATTAAGAATCTTTTGATGATGAGATTACATTAGAAGACATTTTATAGTATGTGTAACCCTAATGTTTGATATATGAAAATTTTATTCAAGGAATGATTATCTTTTCTTTTTTATATATAGTTATAAGCAATCATTTGGGTTTATATGATCCTTGAATTTGAGGAAACTACTGGTTAATACATTATGGGATGCAAAAAAATAGATAACCTTTATGGTTGAAATATGATATGGTTATTTTTTTGAATTTATCTCTTTATGGGAATTTTATAAAATGATGTAGTTTTTGAAAAGGGACAACACGCAAACCGTGTGACAACCTGTCGTGTCGGACGAAGCTGCGGGAATCAAACCGACAAACAAAGTGTGACAGATATTTATCGCCTACCACTATACTACGTGAAGTCCCTGGTTAGTATGACTAATAATTTTTTAGTTAGATGATCTTATAAATTAGGAATAAGTTGATTTTGGGTTATCAATGGAAATGATTAACCTATCATAGAGGATATGTGATTAGGTAAATTACATTTTAGTGTGAGACTATAAGAGAAAATGATGTTTTTTGATGATAAATTTTACGATTTACCTTGGAAGACTATGTGATTAAATCTTTAAGTGATTTTGGTTTCAATATTAGTTTGGATTACTTTGAAGAATTTTATGGATATCTGTTTATTTAATGGTCTTTGATGAACTTTGGGTTATGTTGGGAAAATTTTAGAGATTAAGGGATGTTTTTCTTTTTTTGAAAGATTATCCTTTTTGGGATTATCTGATATTGTATAAACAATTTTGGTTTTGGTTCATGTCTAAAGACATGGGAAATATATAGTTCATCTTTTATGGATTAGTTGATTCTCAAGATGTTGATTATAGCGCTCTTAATGTGAACAAGTCATCCTAAATACTCATCTTTTGGGGAAAGTATGAGTTTGTTTAAAAAATCAAGCAAGAGATGAAAGTCTACATGACAAGTAAGTATGTTTCCTTATGAATTAATTAAGCTCATAAATAAATTAATCAATGAAAAGTAACTTACTAAACAAACGTTGTCTTTTATATTTTCCTACTGGGGAATCAAATTTCGTTTAACCCGTCACATGTTTGTGATTTTCTGGAGGTTAACTTTCTCCTATACATGTTTTCTATCTCTCTCTATCAAAACTTGACACTTCGTTCTATCTTCCATATCTGTGTTTTCATGGAATACTAGTATCTTTTGTCTTGAGTGACCTTTTTACTTTTCATTCTTTCTATTAAAGTGATAGTTTAATTTACTCCTTTTCTTATGTGGGGATTTCAATTATGTTTTCAAGCCCAATTTTAAAATTGTGAGGATGCAATTCCCTAAAGGGGGGAAGGATATAACACCCCAGGTAAATAAAGAATATGACATTTTCATATTTATAAATATTTGTGAATAAAAGTTTATATTACTTTAAAGGGAATTCTATGTTTGATGGAATACCCAATACGCAACAACAAGTTTCTTTGAAATCTTACGTTGCACAATAATAATATAATAATATTATTTTAAATGGTAGTTAACACCAAGTCATTGTAATGGTGGGAATGAATAGAACTAACTACAAAATCATTAAATATGTTTTTTAAATATTTTTACATTTATCCAATAATATTTAGAGGCTTAAAATAAAAAAAGAATTCAATTTTAATCATAAATATCCTAATGTTCTTTAAAAGGTCGATTGACCACCTTTTGATGGAGAACCCTTTTTAAAACTATGTTTTGTCAATTTCATATGTTACATTTGAAAAAATAAAATCCTTCTTTAGAATCGGGACATCAAAATTTACTTTGTGTAAATTTTTGTTATTTTTCTGATAAAGTTCATTTTTAATGAATAGTGAAAATGTTGTATTTTAATTCAAAACCCCCTTTTAATCTAATTTATTTATATTGTTAGATTAAATTTTTAATTGGGTTTAAAGTGTAGTGTAAATATATTTTTACCATTTAATCCAATGGTGGTAATTGTAATTAATTTTACTTTGAAATTGTATATAAATAAGTGTTGATCTTTTGATAAATATTGTTTCTTCAAAACACGCTATTTGTTTTGACAGTGAAAATTAATTATAAAATTAATTAATTAAACTTAAATGTTATTAATTTGGTAAAATGGACATAATTTTTTAATTTGTAATATCAAATTTACTTTGGATAAATTTTTGGTATTTTTCTGACAAATGTTCATTTTTAAGGAATATTGAAAAATACCACATTTTACTTCAAAACTGCTTTTTCATCTAATTTAATTATATAGTTATACTGTCCTTTTAATTGTTTTTAATGTGTAATTGAATTATGTTTTAATCTCTTAATACAATGTTTTTCATTGGAAGTAATTTCACTTTTCAATTGGATGTAAAAACAAGTCCATCTTTTGATAAATTTTACTTCTTAAAAACATGTCTTTGGTTATGACAACGAGAATTATTTTTAAATTAATCACTAAAATTTCTGTGTTTAGAATTTGGTAAAATTTATACCTTATTTGGAATCAAAAGGTCCAAATTATGTAATTAAGACTCTTTTATTGAAATTGCAAATAGTAATGATGGTAATTATCTTTAATTATCGTGATTAATTAGTAATCGGGTAGTTAAGGGTAACAAAATAATATCATAATAATATAAAATTACCCTCACATGTGTCCAAATCATATTTTTTAAGCCATTTCCGACCATGGGAAGCTTTTTACCTAACTTGAGGGCCCGTGGAGTCACATGGGTGTAATAGTGACATTTATGACATTATTTGTTTTTAAAGAAGAGAAATATAACAAAGGTTTGTATATCATAAGTAAAAAAATTTAATTTTGTTTAAATAAATGATCTCTTAGACTATAAATAGTCATTGGAAATCAAAAATATATTTCTTACATCATGGTATTTTTTTTATAATTTTTAGACATTAAATAAATAAATTTATTTATGACACCATGATAATGCAGTGATTACCTCATTAATGAAAGATTTAAATAAAATGAAAAGATAAGGTAAAATCTAAGACATACACTTGTAAAAAACCTATTGGATGGGTTTTTATCGATCCTTTATCACCTTATCCTCAAAATATACCTTTTTTGACCTTTAAAATCAGAAATTAATTTTATAATAAAGTAACATTTCAAGACATTCCAAAAGTGACCCTCCTCCCTCTTATAAAAGGACCCCACCTCTACCCACTTAACCACACCTCTCAAGCCCTTGGATCGTCCAAAATCTTCTCATATTATCTCTCCACATCCCTCTCTCACTCTTTGAATCCTCACTTTGGCCAGAAGATTTTCCAAGGATGCTTTTGGCTACAATAAAAAAGAGTTACCCGATTTAGAGTTAATGTCTTCTCTCGAGTTTATTTATTTTATTTTCCTTCTTCACTCTCCACTATATTCTTATTATTTGATCCCATAATAAGACCAATATCCTCAATATACTAGGATGTTTTTATGAAAATTATTATACATACACTTATACACACCTCCATCTAATGGTTAAAGAACATATTGTTTCTGTGTGTAGTGAATTACTGCCCCATGAAACGATGATTGTTCAATCTTCTTTTAACACTTTTTATGGTGGCCATTATGATGGAACTATATTTATATATGATATAAATTATATTTATGTTTTCTATAGGCTTCTGTATTTTATATTTATAACATACCTTTATGCTTTTCATGTTGTGCAAATGTGATAATTTCATATGAGAAAGTGTGGACTACCGCCCCCTCAAGTGATGTGACTCGTTCATGCCAAACATGGAATTTATAAATAATGTAATTAATGAACTTATTTTACCTATATAACATATATATTATACTGGAATTATAATATATATATTTCTCATTTATTTTTAATTCCTTTAATATGATAATGAAATGAAAGTAGCGTTCATGCGTACGTACGGCATACCGTCACCATGAACGGTGCATTTCATTTTTTATCCCCAAATGTTATAGAATATTATTAAATACATATATAATGGATATATATGATATTTAAATCATGAAAAACATTACAGAGATCATGTACTTATAACTACATGGACAATTCTTTTCAAACAAGTTCATTGTTGACTCATGTTTCGAACATCGAAAAAATGTATGATATGAACTCAAATAATTACCTAATTATAAAAACATGATAATATGAGATATGAATTTAATAATTAAATTTAAAGTAATTACTTAAGAAATTATAAATTGACCAAGGATTATTATTCAGAAATATAATGAAACGAACAAGACAAGTCGGACTTGATGTAAGGGGATTTCTTATCTCACTTTTAATTCTGGGAGATTTCCATTGTTCATCACTTATTTGTTACATGTGGTGTATTTTGTACTTACATTTCATATATATTATCATGATTCTATTTATATTCATGGTATTATGTGATTCATTTGGTGTTTATTATCTTTTGTTCATATGACTCGACTGATTAATACGACGTAAGGGGTTTTTATCTCACTTTTTATTCCTGTGAGATTCCTGCTACATTTTCCACTATTTAATTTTGTGTGGTGTATTTACTGCCCATTATTGTATTCTTTGTTTAATATAATTTAATTTATGGGTATTTCCATCTTCATTGTATGACCCTTCTTTCATGGGGTGTACGTTTCGAAAGTTACCCAAATCGGTAAGGGAACCTTTCATCCTCCTCTTTTTAAAAGACTTTTTTTGTTAGGTCTTTTAATTTACATCTTCATATGTTGGTATATGTTCTTATATATCCATATTTCTGTAAATTTTATGTCTAAGTGATGAGATACCCTTTTTATCTCTCATTAACTAATTTTCTGAATTTTAAAGTGACGTTGTTAGGCTGTCGAATTTCTGTAAGGGAACTTCGTAACCCAATTTAAATTATTTGGGTTAAACCTCTACTTCTTTATTATGTCATTATATGAATATGTGTGGATGACCTATTATTGTGTTACACTTAATATACCCTTATATTGAGTGTATTTATATTTTTCACACATAATTATGTATTTGATTTATCCTTAATCTAAGGATATGATCTTTGTATGGGACTTTGTCTCAATCTCTTTTCATTGAGGAATATTTTGATTTATATGTGACTTTATTTCATATAGTGTATAAAAAAAATTTGACTTTTAATTTCATTCAAAAAGAATCTTTTTAAATGAAGCGTTTTACTAAACAGCAAAATGAATGTTTTTGTCTGACGTTTGCGGCGACAATAACTTCTCCACCGTTGTGACCACTATTTGAGTTTAAGCTTCCTCTACAAGCCATAACATTTATAAATGTAAAATAAATACCATGTTTTACTTTTCTTTTATTTTGGTATTGAAAATGGTTTTGATAATGTTTTGATTATATCAATGTGTTGTATTGATATCTTGTGATTGAAATGTGGAAATGTTATGTTTCTTTTATGCATTTTTTATGTGATGCAATTATTTTATGGTTCTTAGTAATTGTTTATGAAGTCGGGTGGTTCCATGATAAACTAAGGGTGTGTGAGCCTGAGATAGCTCTCCAATGCATTGGGTAATATGAAGGAGTTAGACTCTAAGGTTTATTTGAAGATATTTTGGGAATATACTTTGATGGGTATTCCATACGTAACCATGAGTGTTACTTTATACATATGAATGTTATGAATGTCTCATGTTACCTTTATGTATTATGATTTCTATGAGTTATTCATAAATATTATGATTTAATGAGGTATGTTAAGTGCTTATGTTTTATTAGTATTGTATGTTTTCATTGATTCTTATGTATACATGGACTAATGTTTTCTTTCTGTATTTCATTATCCCTTACTGAACTTTTTATGCTCATCCCATGTTTTTTAAATCTTTCCCACATTACTTAAATATGAATAGGGTTAAGGAAGGGATCATGGAATTACATGTTGTCTAAAACATGGAACTAGACATATTTCTTTTTAAGAGGTTTTTTAATGAAAAAAATGAAACTGAGTAGAAGTGTCTACCTTGTAATATTTTGATATGTAATATTTATGTCCTAATTCTATAAAACTCTAAACCTGGAAAGATCCTCAATGAGAATTATTAATTTAATTCAAGACAATGTAATGTTATGAGGTCGGGTCCTTATACCACCCTAGGAATGAAATAAATGTGGATGAGGTTGTAAGTTGGAGAGACCATAGATTTATAGCCATGATGATGATTAATAGGTATCAAATATACAAATATATTTAAATGATGGATAAGGTGATTTTAATTCAGGGGTATGCACTATTCCTTTTCTAAGAAATTGTTAAACAATCCTTACTCTAAATGATAGTGGAGTCCTAATATAATGATGAGATATTACAAAGAAATATTAAATAAGATAATTTTTTGAAATTTAATTACATGATCTATAATGATGGAGGGGAGACATTTGGGAAGAGTTTATGTGTTATATACATAAGGTAATAGAACAGTGATATACAGGGTGAACCACAGATGTCAAATCTCCAAATACACCCCTATTGCACATATATATATACTAATTTGAGGGTTAATTTATTAGTGGGGTTGTATGAAGTTGGAAATTGTAGACTATAATTTTAATGATTCTTATACTATAAGATAAAGTATAGAAGAAAATACCATATGGGATTCATGAAACACATGCCTATACCAATAAATATGTACAATAATGTTACAATGGACTTTTTCACTTAACACCGAAATTATCCATGTAAGATTGATGTTATTTGGTTCAATGTTGAGAATCATACCAAGTCTAATCATTTCATAATATTATGTGATAATCTAACCCTTGAGTTCCCTTACAATATATATATTAACGGAATGTTATGGATTTATAGGTAACCTCTATCAATTTAAATAGAACATGACCACCAATTAACATAGAAATTATAGAATAGTTTTTAATTGGATCTTCAGACTGTTATAAACTAATTCAACACCTATCATCCCTATAACAATTTCAATAATCAAAGGATTATGAAAAAAATAAGATAGCATACTATAATAATTTTCTCATGACATTCAGCATAGGTTTTGTCAGTATCTCCCTTTTGTATAATTTTTTACTAAAAAATAATGCACATTATTGATTCAAAATCGCACTATATGAATAATGACAATAGAAAAGGATTCATAACTAACCGATTATGAATAAGTATGAGAAAGAATGTTTTATGTCAAAATATTATTGTGGTTGTGACTATTATAGTATGAACTATTCCAAATTATATAAAATAATCCTAGAGAAGGCAAAAGATATATGTATTCAATCGAAGGAAATACATGTAATTTAATTTTTGGGATCATGTATACAAAAATATTTCTCCATAGAATTGAGTTGTATGGTCTGGTAAATTATATAATTCAATCTCCTTGTATATTATACCGTTTGAAATATTAGAAAAAAAAGGAATTGTTACTCCCCAAATGGTAATGCTTCTAAAGATTCATAACATACACAAAAACTCCCATGTATCATTATTAAGGAAATAATTGTCTGATCTGATAAATTTGATCACTTAGGAGTGAATATAGTTGAAGCCTAACTTATCTTATAACTAAGAGCATATCCATAGTCTTGACACCATTTATAAAGTGTCTTAGAAAAATAAAAATTGATTGCTGAAAGTATTATAGAGAATATATAAGATATAATTGGAAAACAAGGAGCCTAATGAATCAATATTGATAGAGTATCCACATTTTTTCAATAGATTATATATATCCAAACATCATGGATGAAATTATATATGGTGGTAGAATTTAATAATTGGGATCTTACTATATCTAGTAAACACAATTTCCCAAAATATTGCATAATATGGACACTAAAGAGCCATTATTCATATATATATTTACAATATTAATTTATAAATTTAAAATTATTTTTTAAATAAAATATCATTATTTTTGAATTCATTATAATTATATTATCTTAAGATGGATATTTAGGCTTTTTATAAAAAAATTAATTTTATACGGGATAATGTAATAATTAATTTTTCATACACAAATTAATATATATATAAAATTAGAAATTATATTTTTATTTAGTATTTATAAATTATATGACTTATTCAATATTAGTTCTGGTCATTAAAAACAAATTACATAGGATAATGATTAATTACAGTAGGAAATGTAAAATTGTGGTTTTCACTGGAAAAATTTTATATGAACAAAATTTTTATTATCAAAATAAATTTCTTTAATTTAAATTAAATTATGGATCTTATATGATTTTTAAACTAATAAATTATATATATATATATATATAAACACATTAAATTAATTATTAATGTGATATATTTTTAGAAATACATAATATATAAGTCTATTTTCTATGAAAACAATATTTCTTATATCATATGTTTTAATTTTTTTGATTGTTTTATCGTGTTTATAAATTGAATATATTTTATATAGATTAAATATTCATATTAGTTTTGTAAGAAAAACAAGGTTTGTATAATATATTTAATAATAAATTAAGTACAATGTATAATTATTAATAAACAATAATATATTTAAAGTTTTTAATTTGGAATCTATAATTTTTAAAAATTAAAACGCCGCATACAGCTTCAAGAAATCCTTGTAAGGTAATAAAATAATACCCACATCTCTCACTTATAATTTCATCACAAAATTCTCAAAGTAGACCAAACTAACCAAACACTATTGTGACTCTATTAGGTAACCTTAAGATAGTTTTCTATGAAAAGTATCACCTTCTCACATATATGGAAAACTCTCTCCAACTATTTCTCTCATCCTACTCCACCCTAAATGATTTTACCATGATTTTACCTTTTTATTTCAATCTCTAAATCACTATCATGGTTTTTGTAGGATTCAATAGACTCATCCCATGATTTATAATGCTACTTATTAAGGTAAATTTTATAATTCTCCATTTTTTTAAGAAGTTATTTTTCTTTAAGAAATTTGAGTTTCAATTGATTGCAAATTAATACATTAATAATAAATATCATAAATTAAAAAGGATTCTCTATTGATGGGATATTTATTTTCTACCTCATTAAACCCATTCTATAAAACATTTTGAATAGACATTATTGTACAAAAATCTTTAATTTATTCTATCCCATAGTATTAAATTCAAGAACATCATTTTCTACAATTTTATTTGTTTCCATGTGATTATGGATATAAATATCCTTAATCATTACATTATTTCCCAAAAAATTTATATTAATGAGATACTATTTTTCTCAATTAATAAACACATTTCATAATGTCTTTTATATTTTTATCATGTTTCAAAAACCATTCTATTATTCTTCATCTTTATTCTATGAATAGAAGACTCTAATATCATTCAAGGGTACCCATATAAATGAATTTTTTTAAGGGTTATGTGTTTAAAATATATTCTGAAATATTCTATTATGATTTATATTATTATTATTGATGAGGTTAATGTATATTTCTTGAAGTTGGGATAACAGATATTTGTTTCCATATTAATTTTCTTACTTTTCCACAAGTTTTGTATTATGAAGATGACTTCCATCATTAGGTGTATATGTGCTACATATTTTATATTAAATATGAGGAAAACCGTTATTCATTATAATTAATTATTAATTCAATGTATAATATATTTTAATATATTATTATTGAATTGATATCCAAGACATATGGGGGGGTTTTCTATCTCAAATTTTATTATTTGATACTTATGTTATAATGAACACCAATTACGTATTTTCTAGTTCTTTAATTTCCATGGAATACATTCTTCCATATTAAACATTAAATTTTATTAATATAGTTGTCTATAATAATATATCAACCTCTTATTCTTTTGTTTCATGTGCTTCCATTACAAATCTAAAACCTAGTAATATCATTATGAAAAATATATTCATATGTTCTAATAATGTATAAGTGAGTGAAATTTACTATAAAATACTTCTATATTTAGATGATACAATGTGAATGTGGTAGTGTAATAGATTAACCTATATGTAATCTCCAAAAAAGTACCATTTGATCTTTGACACACCTATTGTGACACTCCTAGGGATACACATTAGAGTTTTCACATACTATTAATGAACCATATTGAATTATTTTTCTTAAAATTTACTTGTTAACCTACAAATGAAAAATATTGAACTCGATTAATATATTATATGGAAAAAATGTACATTAAATGTACCAACACACCTATATTTCATTGATGAGGTTACTTATTTTTTCTTCGATGTTACCCCAAATCATATATATTGATAAATTTATTTTCCCCTACATATCCATATTATTTTGTGGAATGATGGTATATTTTATTTTTTTATTTCTCATTTTATGGATAACCATTTTTTATTCAGTAATTTTTTCCTTGATGAATCGTATAAATGGTATTAATGAATCTTATGGTTAACAAATTGGACATTATGTAGTGATGTTTGGGACGTAAAATAATATAAACCCCCAATTAATTGACATGTGTAATGACATTAAATATATTTTTATTGTGTGTATACCGATTCTTATAATAGGATATGTTACTTGGAATAAGACCTTGATAAAAAATCAATTTCTAGAATTATGAATTGCATCAATATGATATCAATGAAAGTTGTAATCCATGTTTTCATGGATATATAATTCTATCAGTATCAATTGATTATGTATTCTTGTTATTCATTTGTTTAGTCCATGTCACTTATTCATGTTTATGTTCTGTAATATTCCACTTTAGACAACTATTTACTGAGCATTTGAGCTCACCCTTATTTTTTTATTTTCTATAGGAATCATAGAAGAGTAATTTCTGTAATTATTAATGATATCATGTAAGGGAAATAATTTTCTCATAATTTTTCATGTTGTATCCTATGGTTTAAAATTTCAAGTTTACAAAAATCTAAACTACAAAAATATTTAGTTGTTTAACCCTCTAGTAATTCATGTACTCTTTTCTAATAATTTAATATAACTAGTAGTTCCAGGTTAATGGATTCATGTTTGTTACATTTTTAACTAATACATAAATTTTTAATAAGAACCAATATATATTAAATTTTAAATCATGATCATAATGAATACACCATGTTATGGTGTGTTTACTATTTTTATCCCTTTCTAATAATGAATGTCACTCCATATTTTATTCATCAACGAGATAAATCAATACCATTTTATCATACCAATATATAATCAATTTTCCCACTCAACATGACTAGATCAATAAGATGGTGACATGAATACTGTTCCCAAGGGTGACCAGATAATTTTCAAAAAATTAGGTTCATCACCCTGGTCATTTTCTTGCTTTCCCATTCTATTATTAACATAAATAAAACCTGAAAATTTTTAATTAACACTATGATGTATTTTCTGAAATAACTCCCAAAAAACTTTCTATCTCTACACACAAACATGAGTCCTTTTTCATCAACTTAAATCAATCTAAATAAACATCACATAATCTAAAAAATAACCTTTTGGTATTTTTTTAAATATAAATCTTTTGTTGAAATTTGTTAATAAAAATTCTAAATAAAATTCATTAATGATAATACTATCTCTTAAAACCTTCAAACAATTATTCAACAGTACTTTATGACTACTATATGATTTATATTAGGATGTGAGAGGGTAACACCACTTGTGGACAGAAATGTAATATGCCAAGAAGTTTTTTTCATCCGCATATAAATTCCATAATAAAAAAATGGACATGAAACAGGATATAATGTTGTTGACAATTAATTTTGGATCAATAAAAATAGTATAAAAAATTCCTTCTACATATGAATGTTGTAATATATAAATCGTGTTATGATTTATGATTCTTGGTTTGTAGAATGTGTTGATATATGTGTAGTTTTATTAAAACCCATAGAAAGGGTTTATGGGGTGATATAAGTCATAGTGTGATATATTGGATCTCTATAATATAATTAAAGTCCCCATTAATTGTTTTGAAGTTTGATTTATAATGGATTTCATATTATGTAATAATTTTTTTATTTCATCCCATCCTTACATACATTATAGTTTTGTCAACATTTAATTTATTATTTGTTTTATTTTTACAATTCAAATTCTTATTATTATAACTATTATTATTATTACATAAAATGATATTTCTTATTATTTTATTAAAATGTAGTGATATGACTGATGTGTTAGGTATGAATCTAATGAATTGAGTGAGTCAATATTGTTTTGGATGTGCATAAAGACCATTACATTGTCATTTCTAACGTGAAAATGGTGACTTTTTATTAAACCACCTTGAATATGTGTGGATATATAGTATATGACAAGAATGTACATACATGGCCAATTGTTTGGTTGAATTATTTTGTATACATTATTTTATATATCATTTATATTCCATGAAGTAATATATAATAGATAATATTAAATGAGAATGCTTGGGATATGTGTTTTATGTGGTTAGTGTGAAACTCACTATGAAATTACACGAGAATCAACCAGATCACTATCACATTGTGACTTGAAGTAAGTGGGAGAATTCAATTTGGACTTTTGAATCACCCAATACTAGTATATTGGACTTGGTTTTTGACGGAAATGGGAATATCACTATGTTTACTTTTGGATATAGTATCAACTAAATAGATTTTGATCTCCATGGGGTAGAATTATTATATAGGATAATGAATAAATATGTAATAGTCTTAGTATTTGGATGTTATAACACCATTATATTTTTAATTATATTGTTCTTTTATTATTAATTTGACTGGAAGCATTCTTCAAACACAACACTGAACCAAAATTTACCAAATAACAGAATATATCCATTAAAATATATCCATTGAATTGAAATGTAAAAATACCTGTAAAAAATATAAAATCAACATATCAATAAAATAAATTTTATTATAACACTTTGACACAACCCACCAAGTCCAAAATAGAGCACCGCATGAAAATATAAAATCTTCCCCATATATAACATGCTTCTAACTCGTAATGATGGTCCATGTTAGTTAGTGGGGAGACTATACCCTCAATATCATTCCCTTGAAAAAATAATAATATAATAGCGTATAAAAAATAAAACAATAAATTTAATCTTATAAAAATTAAGTTCATGGAATACCAATCATGAAAATAAGTAAATAAGTATCCGAGTGTGGAAATAAAAACTAATAAATAAATATAAATATATAAAATAAATAGAAAATAGTGGTGTCGTTCGGAGTTTGTTTTGGTCTACAATCAGCTTTATAAGCCTATTTTTAAGTATCGGTCTTAGTCCCCCTTTTATATATCATAATACACAATGTCTACATCTATATTGAGATTTGGGTATAGTGTGTGAGTGATAAAACTGAGTAGGAAACCACAAATACAATAATAAAATATTTGAATAGGAATAATATGTGTATTCCATTCTAAAAAATGTGATGTAAGAATAATAAACATAAATCATGTATTGAGAGATTATGTTCTATATAAGACATTACAAAACCCGTAAACATACCTCCACGGGCTCCATGATAGAAGAATAGTATTAGGTTTTAATAATTGAGAAAGAACTAGCCATAAAGAAAATAATACTATATCTTATTAGTCTTAAGGCATTGAGTTTGATTAGGCCCGAAGATATTTATATCCTAGATCTATCATGGGTTATGCCTCTAGACTATCATAAATCATCAATTAATTTGTTTATAACTCTAGGTTTCTATGCCCCTCATGATGTTTCATTTGGTTATACCCCCATGCCATCATGACTTGACATTGTGCTTTGACCAATAATCACATGTCCTGCATAGTTACCCTATAAGGGATGATCATCTCATAATGATTCACATGTGTAACACCCCAAGGTTTTAATAAAATAAATTGAAATTCATGAATATTTTTTAATCTTTATTTTTATAACTATCCTTTAGACAAATGTTTTCATCTTCTATGTTTTTAATTTCTAAAAAGGTCATTTAAAATTGTTATTGGTGTGTTATTTGGAGTATAATGGAACCACCTTGTTTTTTTAGTGAATATTATTCTACCCCGATGAATAGTTATATGAATAGTAATATGACTCAAATGAAAAGGGAATGGAAGTATTATTTTATTTTCCTAATGTTATAAGATAATTAGATGTTGATAAATTTTTCAAGGTGTTAAAAATGAGATATAGATTTAAAATTATTATTTTTGAATAAATATTGATTTTATTTAATAAATAAATTAAAAACATTGTGAAAATTATTTTCAAAAAATGGATTTCATTTTTTATTTATACATGCCAAAAAATTTGGAAAGGTACATTTTTTTATTTTTTCTGAAATAATTGAATTTTCAGTGAACAGAAAATATAAAATTTTGAGTTTTCGGTAAGGTTAATGACAGCATTAATGGTGAAATAACGATTTAAAAATTCTAGTCAACTTTTGTACACTAATATATGTTGTGATGTGTTACTAGTGGCTAATAAAAATGGAATATACCATGGGATGCCCATTATTTTTCAAATACCACTAATGAGGTGTCCCTTGGAAATTAAAAAAAATGTTCCCTCACTTATGTTATAAATACCAACCCATTCCTTCATTACATTCATTAAAAATTCCTCATAAATGATGATATGGTCTTCTTACCTCACTAGTATTCCTCAAAAAGATTCATCAATCCCCAAGGTCCCAACATTCATGTGTTAGGAGTACCCCTATAAGTTGAGAGAACTCTCAACTTCTTTCTTTTTTCCATTCAAGTTCTCTTTTATGTAGAATAACATTCATGTTTCTATACCATGTTCATATTTTAATTTTAATTCTACATATATACTGTATTATTATTAATTTATGTATTTTTGACTCATATCCCATTTCTTTTTAATGTTTTCTAAAACCATGTTGCATAACCATTAGGATACAGAATTTTGTTAAAGGATTTCTCATCTTTTCTTTTGTTTTGAGTTCCTTTATTTCCTTATTCATTCCCCATATCCCCTTATCCATGAAAAATGAATGATCCAGTATGTTAAATATTATTTTTTAATCATTTTTATGGATGATTAATCATTATAATTAGAGGTCCTATTATAACCTAACATTTTTTTCCTGCATAGTCTATAGGAGAAACGTTAAGACACCAACTACGGAACATTGATTCATAGATCATTAGTCACTTGGACTGGAATGTTATATGTTAAGGATTGATTGTGAAAAAATTTGATTAATTAGTTTTATGGGTCCTTATGGATTGTATGTGGTGAAAAATTTTGTTCAATCATTTAATGAATAAATGAAATACAAATATATAAGTTAAATGAAATTGAAATTCAAAAGAACAGAGCTTGACTGAGTCTTGAACATAGTAGTGGAAGTAGTTTGTGTCTTTATTGTTCTTTATAAATGTCTCTATCACCCAACCATGACTCATTGATCTAAATGAGGAGTGTAGTTATTATATATAAATGACTTCTTCCTATTTTATTTCTATATCTAATGATTATTCCATTATTGAAACCTTTCTAAGGCATGTGTTAAGAGATTATACACCAATTCCCCCATGACTTACTATAGAAATATGAAAAACATGTGGTTAAAACCAAGCTATGGAGGTGGTGGGACCTCAACTACAAGTTGTACCTTCATTAGTGCCTTCTATAGAACCGCTTTCTATTATGAAGATGGGTTATGATGCCCAGTTTTGGGGATATTTTTTATGTCTTGTGTAGACATTATAGGGAGCCTTGTGCTCTTCCCCTTATATGGGATAGTTGACTATGGAATTCTAGTAGTAGTATCCACCAAAACTTTTAATATATGGTGGACCATAGACTGTAGAGCTTTGGATTGATATTCCCATGTCTATATTTGAGCATATGGAGACACCTCATGAGAGGAGAGTGAAAATTTATTCTTATATTCTAAGAGGATCCTCCAATATGTGGTGTGATATTATAAATCAGAATATTTAGTAATCGAAAATGAGGTGGAGGGACTTCCAACTGAGATTCATAGATTATTTATTCCATCAGACTATAAAGTGTGATCATGCTCAAGATTTCATAAACCTATAGGATGTTTCTATGATATTAAATGATTAATAAAATCATCTTAAAGAGCAATATATATTAATTTATATCAACATTTAAAATGAGACAATGAAAGTGTGCCAATTTGTGGATGGTCTGAGGCATCATATTCATTGTCAAGTAAATATTTTATGGTTGACTACTATATATGATATAGTGAACTAGAGCCTCATCACTGAGAATAAGATGAGTGTAATAGATGGTTTGATCATAGGATTTTATGAACCAAAATAGAGTACTGGAATTACTAGCTATTGTAAATAACTATTTGAGACTGTTCACATGAGTAATAGTAGCCAGTTGAAACCCATAGATTGCTACATAGTATGTCACGTGTGTGAGAATTATGGGAATAAATGTCCCCAATGTACCAGATACCCCTTAGAGTGTCGAGGATCCAATATATTAAGGAATTTACATTTCTTTTTTAGGAATATAATATCTATTCTAAGAGGCAGAGGATCTATGCTAGCTTTACATTTATGAGCAAGTTCAGTAGCACCTCACCATGAAAGTAGTTGTAGTACTATTTTCCATAGAAGAAGAGGAGGAGGTTGAGTTATCTAGATATTGTATTTTCTGTTCCAACATAGATGAATCACTCAATGTAGTCAAGTTATAGCACAAGGATAGGGATCAGGTTATATTTAGATACTAAAACCTATACAAGAGGAACCGGATATCAGACCATCTACTATTTGATGTATTACTCTTGTAGACTCAACTATCATTTCATCCTTATTTGATACATTTGTACACATTATTTTATATTTTTCCCTATTTTAGAGAGTCTCAGACATCATTTTGATTACACTTATGGTGTAATGATTCAAGATACACCCTTGGGTATATGATCAAAGAGTGTACGCATGTTCAAGGAGTGTCCACTTCACAGAGGTAGCCATTACTTCACATAGAACCTCTTAATAATTAATATGATAGGCTTTGATACCATTCATTGAATGAACTTGGTGGTTACATATCATTAGTATGGGGACTGTTTCCACTAGAGGGTGTCATTTACATCACTCGAGGGTGGTACCAATATTCAAAAATATGAGTGGGATATCATGGATGGTAGAACATGACTAGTGCGTATTGGTATAGGTGGATTGACCACCAATATTTCAATCCATTAAATAGATGATCAGTTACATAATAAGTAACACCCCATTATTCCACAGTACACACCTATTTGAATAATATAATAGCTTGCGATGTACGCAACTTCGAATTCTAACACATCGCGATAAATCAAAATAGCCGTTTTAAAAAGAAGTTCTAAATAGTAATACCCAGTTTTTAGAATTTTATGAATTTTATTTTTCAATTTGGACTTTATTTTTTCATTCAATATATCATATTATATTAAAGATAATTTTTTTCACTTTTATGATAACTTTCATATTTTGATGAATAGTGAAAATTACTAAATTTTATTCCAAAACAACTTTTTTAATTGAAATAATTTATATTGTTAAATTATACATTTGAGTGTTCATAAAGTATCATTAGATTATATTTTTATAATTTAATATAATTTAGGACATTTTATGTAATTTAAAATTTAAATTGTGCATAAAAAATGTAAATATTTTGATAGTTTTTACTTATTAAAAACACGCTTCTTGGTTTAAACAACGGGAATTAATTTTAATTTAATTTCAAAAACTTATTTATTTTGAATTTGTAATAATGGATTCAATATTTTGAATCATGATATCCATAATTTATAAATATTTAACATTTATATTTGAACAATATGAATAGTTACTTTAGTAAATGTTTTATTTAACAAGGTTAAAGGATAAATCTGGTAAATAAGGGTAAAAAATTAATATTACAATAATGATATACTACCTTAACACATGTCATAACCCTATTATTTTATACCTATCAGACCATGGACATCCTTGGGTCTATTTGGAAACCCCCTGGAGCCACTTGGGAGTGATAATGACAATTTATATAAATTAATCTAATGTAAAGGAAAAAATAACATAAGCGTGTATCTTTTATTAAGACATTTTTTATATGGAGTTATATAATTGATATCATAGAATATAAATATTAATTTTAAATCAAAAACTATTTCAAATATCATGATATTTTATTTATAATTTTTAGACATAAAATAAATATATTTATTAATGGCATAATAATGATGCAGTATATTTATTTAATAATGAAAGAATCAAATAAATGATATTATGAATATTAAAACAAATATTATTTTCATGTTTTTATGCCATAAACGAATTTTATAGGTTCATTTCACATGTTAGGTTCGATTTAGTTTATTTTTTTTAAGTAATCATGTTTTTTTGAATTTCAAAAAAACCAAATAATAAATAGTTTCAAAATTGACATAAATGAGTTTTTTTAAATACTATATTATTAAATTATATAGTAGTCCTAAAAATATAGGATTCATAAAAAGTACTTATATAATGATATATACTTCATTAATGAACCACTTGAGGTTATCTTGGAATTTTATAGTATGTTTATTAAATATATAATATAAAAATACAAGGGGACACGGTAAATGTTAAACTATTTAACCAATAGTTAAATCTAAAATATACAGTTAATATTGTAACCTAAACTTCTCTAAAACCAATTGGTTGAAGTTATTTAGACCCATAACCACCTAATTCTCTAAATATACTCATTTGGATCTATTATAAACCGAAAATAATTTTATAATGAAATAATATCTCAAACTTTTTCTAAAGTGACCCTCACCTCTCTTATAAAAGGGTACTTCCCCTTCAATTAATTTCACACAACCAAAGCCACTTATCTCAACCAACCCATACTCCAATATCCTATAAAATACCATCACTTCAAACTATATTCCTTTAAATGATCATAAATCCAACCTATGGAGCCATTTTGATCAAATCAAAAGGAAGCACCAGAAGAAGAGGTAATAATGTCATCACCTCTTCCAAAGTTCTTTTCTTCTTCCACTTCCTCTTTCTTTGTTTTTTCCATAAAAAATTAATAAATCTACTAACTTATACATATATTTATGTTATTACAAATTTTTACTAATATATTCCTTATTATATCCATATTATTAATGAAAAACTCATCATACGTGTGTATGTACGACTTATCGTCTCCATGTTGTGGTGTAGTTTGTTATTCAACACTTCATTATTTGGATGGGTGTAATAATGAGAACAATTTATGTAAATAATAAATTTAACATGTTAATGATTTTTTATATATGATATACCATCCAATTACATTCTATTTCACTATCAATAAAATGATATATTCGCTTGTCTGTACTTACGGATTACCGTCTCCACAAATACGATGAGATTTATTCCCCATCGTAACCATTCAAGAATAATTTTCATTTTTTGTTCAAAAATAATGTTTAAGAACATAATATAATTCTTTATATGAATCAAATACATCATATCCTTATCAATTATGACTTAAATTTAAAATATATAGTGGAAAATGAATCAGTTAACACATGAAACAATGATAATAATCAAATATTATTAACAAAGCAACATTAAAAGATCATCTATGATATCACATTTAGTTATATGGTTATTGTATAATTTAATTACAATTATTTAACAACTAAAAAATAGTTTAACATACCCTAGAAAAAGTAAAAGTTCATGGTAAGGGTTAATTATACAATCTTTTCATTATCTGAGGTTGTTTATAGGTAAGTATCAACTAGGACCTCTTTATCATCCACATCTGTGTTTCTTAAAAATATATTTCAAAACATTTTTAATATTTACTAGACTATTGGTTAAATTCATTTATACCCTTTTTTGACTTTTATAAAATGTTTTTAAATGAATCATTCCATCACATTCCAAACAAGGTACTTTATGACCTTTTTACAAATTAAGGTAAGAATATTGTTTTAAATTATACATCGGGTGCATCTATTTTTCATCATTATAACCCCTTCAAAGTTTACCATAAAATCATATAAAATATTTTAAAAATAAATGTTTTCATTTATAATTATTTGAATTTAGAATAATTTCAAAATATAAATGAAAATTTCTATCAAATTGTTTGGATTTAAAATATGTCAACATCCTTTGATTGATTTTACACTTGATTGATGATGATATATTATAATACAAGCTTCCATATTACATTTAATGTTTTTTGAAATGTTTTACTATGGATATGTTATTTTTATTCCATTCATGGTTTATGGATAAAGCATTAACATTTCAAATGCTACTTTAAATATGAATGTTTATGTTATGTTTCAACCTTTTCATATGAGAATTCATTGGACATAGTAAGTGATAGGTGGAGCCTGTTATAGCTCCTTGATGCATTGGTAGGTATCATGAGAAAAACTAGTTCCTTGGAACATGGCCTTGGCAAAATCTTATTTTAAGTCTTGGTATGAGGCCTTGATTATGTGGTTCTGATGTCCGACATTATGTATTCTATCATTATGAAATTGGAAATTGATATTACATTTGATTATTTGACTAGTAAAATATCCATGTGAATATGTAAATTCAATTATTTGATTTATCTTTTCTCTATTATGATGAATTTTATGTTTAAAAGGATTTTTTTTAGTCTTATACATTTCTTTAAAAGTTTATTCTTATTTATGATAGTTTTATCAATATTTTTATCCTTACTGAGCATTTGAACTCCCCCCTTTCTATGATTTAATTTCCCCAGGATGCGGGGAAGTATATTACGATTAACCTGCTTGAATTGGCTAAGGGATATGTGTGTGTTCAAAGGGGACACAATGTTTTTGTTTTTTAATTTCATAATGTAATGTAAACCTTATTTATATATCTAGTGCATCAAAGTCTATAAAAATAAATGGTATCTTGAGACATGATCTATTATGTCCATGAAAATGTTATGTAATAATGCACCGAATCTTGGTAACTAGGGTTGGGGAATTAAAGTTGGTATAATTGGAAGATCAGTACCAACTATAGAAGTAAGATTTACAAAAACAATGATTACAGAACATTACCCTATGATAGACTTTGAGGATTAGTATTGAAGAACTTCCATGAATTTTGGTAATGAATATATATTGTGTATTTTCCAACCAATATATCCCTTTCTGGATACGTGCAGGTAGAGGAGGCTCCAATATAGATGTACCTATTTGTGAAAACACTGACAAGGAGTTTTAGGCCTGACCTTGGGTATCCTGGTACATGAAAACGAGCTTTTATTCACTCTTGGTTATTACACTCCTGGGGGATATGCTTAGGATAATCCACATTTTCCATACAAACTATTATGACGGATTTATGATTAAATACTTCATTAAAGAATTTTTTTATGATTATGGATTATATGCATAAACTGTTCAATTTATGTTTGGTATTTTACTAGATTAGAATTATGTATTGTGATTCACAAACTAATATAGTGTATTACATTATTTAGAAATGGATCCTACTGGTAGGAATGGAAACTGTATCAATGCACGTAATCCATGTAGAGATTTCCCTCCTAATCAGGATAATTATAGTGGAGATGGTGATGCAACTCGTGCTTAACATATTATAACCATACTGAGACAACTCACTCAAGTTATGAATAATAACCATACACATATGGTGCACCTTAATCCCCAACGTGGAGGATAAATGATAGACCACATCGTATGGAAACGACCACCCACATTCAGTGGTACTAAATATACATTTGTTGGTGAGAAATTGATAAGTTCCATAGATAAAATATTTCATGCTTTGGGGAGTAGCAAAAAGGAGAAAGTTGTCATGGATGTTTGTCACCTCACAGGAGATCTGTATCAATGGTGGTCATTAATTCAAAACACTAAGTAGTATGAAGAAGTATCAAATATGTAATGGTGGGAGTTTAAAGATATTTTCAAAGAAAAATACTTTCCTCGTGACCATCGAGCAGATATGGAAATACAATTTCTGAGTCTATGGAAAGAGGAGTATGAGAATGTTGAAAAGTATGAGGATAACTTTACAATGATAGAAGGTCATGATGTATATTATATACATAACCCAAGGAGTGATATTGATCAATATATTTATGGGTTAAAATCATTTATCCATCAAGCATTAGTCTCACAATCCTTATCATCAAATTAAGATATTTTCTCATGTGCTATTAAGACCTAAAAGTAATTCTCTATGTATTATGAATTTAACTAAAAGAAAGAGATTAAGGGATTTATTTAACACTCGGTAAATGGAAGTAATAGGATGAAGGGAAAAGTTTAATTTCTATCTTGTAGAAAATGTAGGAAGAATCACCCTGGTACTTGCCTAAAGGGAATGAGATTCTTTTAAATGTGTGGTGAAAAAGGCCACCAATATCGTGATTGAAAGGGAAAGAAAGTGGATTTCAATGTTGAATTCTACAATTATAGAGAAATTAGGAATTATAAAAACGAATGTCCTAAGTGATAAGGAATCATACCTTAGAAAAGGCCAAGGGAGAAAGGCCAAGCTTATGTGATCACTACTACTGAGGTTGAAGCTCAAAATGACGTGGTGTGATGTAATTTAATGGTTTCCTAAAGTTTAGCCAATGCATTATTTGATTCTATATCATCTCATTGTTTCATATCTTCTTAGTTTTCTATAAAAATTAAGCATTTCCAATTTTATTTAACTAGGGAGTTTTCATTCAGAACTTCTATGAAAAGTGTCATTGCAACAATGTTTTGTTAATTAGTTACAATTAGGGCATATAAACGTGTATTATCTTCTGATCTCATCGTCATACCCATGATTTAATTTTACATAATCCTTGGTATCGATTGGCTTCTGTACCATGATATGAAAATTTATTGTAAGAAAAACAAAGGATACAATTTTCGATGATGATATGGAGTACCTTATCTTTAATGTAGAAATGCCACCATCTGATTATCATCTAGATCCACCCCCAGCAGCTCTACTAAATTCAATTATTGGGGAGGAAGAGATTGGAATAACTATGGGTGAGGAATGCAATTTTCAAATAGAAAACATACCTATTGTGCAAAAATATATTTATTTGTTTCTAAAGGATTTACCTAGACATCCTCCAGAAAGAGAAAGTGATATTTCCATTGATTAAATTCCTAGGTTCAAGGCCCATATCATAGCCCCCTAATAGAATGAACACTATGTAATTTGTGTAACTAAAGAAAGAACTAGTGGAATTTATTAATAAAGGATTTATTTTCCCTAGTTTTTTCCCATTGGAATATTGATCTATGAGGTTGTGAATTAAATACATGGAGATCATTGTTATAGAAATAAAGAACAAGTATCCCCTACCTCGCATTGATGACATATTCAATCAACATCAAAGAGATCAATATTTTTCAAAGATTGACCTTCGATCAGGATATCATTAGTTATTTGTGAAGAAGTAATACATTTCAAAGACAATATCTTATACTAGTTATAGGAATTACAAGTTTACAGTAATTCATTTTGGACTAACTAATGCACCCACTATCTATATGAATCTAATTAATATAGTTTTCAAGGAATATATCGATTACTTTGTTGTTGTATTTGTTGATGATTTCTTGGTATACTCAAAAATCTATGATGATCGGGAAAATCACTTGTGCACTATTCTAAAGACTATTAGAATTAATTATTTATATGGGAAGTTTAGCATGTATGAATTATGAATTCCAAAGATTTATTTTCTTGTCCATATTATCTCTAAGGATGGAATATTTATTGATCCATCTAAGGAAAGAGTGATACAAGAATGGCCAACACCGATGAGTATAACTGAGGTATTCATATTTAATTTGTTTGTATGTTATTATCAGCATTTCATACAATATTTTTCCCGATTGGATAACCCATTAACCAATCCCACACGTAATGGGGTTAAATGTTTTTGGACAAAAGAGTGTGAAAAATGTTTTGAAGAATTGAAGAAAATATTATTCAATACTTCTATCTTTACTTTACCATTGGGGAATGATGGTTTTGCTATTTATATTAATGCATTAAATAATATATTTTCTTGTTTCTTTATGATGAATGATACAGTTATTTCCTACGCATCATGGAAGCTAAAAGTTCATGAACAAAACTGTGCTACTCATGATCTTCAGTTAACAGCTGTAATATTTTCTCTATAAATTTGGAGACACTGTCTTTATGGTGAAAAAATGAGATATATACTGATCATAAGAGTTTGAATTATATTTTCTTACATAAAGTACTCGTCATGAGGCCAAGGTGATGGCTTGAACTACTCAAGGATTATGATTTCACAATACACTACCACTCAGGGAAGGAAAATAAGGTGGCAGATGCTTTGAGAAGAAAGGATCATGGAGTTCTGAACAAGATGATAGTTGAAAGGGATCCTAGATTACTGGATCTACTAAATATGGATATGGGAATAGTAATAGAAGGTGAAACATCGATACATTTTCAAATGGTTTCCAAACCATCTTTACTAGAAAGGATAAAATGTTCTTAGACTGATGATAAGGAGTTTCGAAAGAAAATTAAAGCTATGAATGATGGGAGATTGATTTAATTCATATGTGAAGATGGAATTTTGGAATTTTGGAAAATAATTTGTGTTCCCGATATTCCTGATCTTAAAAAATAATTATTGGTTGATGCTCATAGCACCAATTTCACTAAACACCCTCATCGTGCTAAGATGTATTGATATTTGAAGGAAAATTATGGTGGGACAACATCAAGAGAGGGATTGATGATTATGTGTCAAGATGTATGGTTTGTAAAGAAGTGAAATTTAGAAGGCAACATCCTAGAAGAGTCATGAAACCTCTTCCCATAACAGAGTGGAAATGGTATGATATTATGGCGGACATTTTCATGGGACTACAAAATACTCCGAGAAGGAATGATACAATATAGTTCATTATTGATTTTCACACAAAGTCAGCGCATTTTCTTACTATAAGATAAGATTTACCAATTTAACATTTAGTAATTATATATATTAATTAATATTTAAGACTTCATGGTGTACCCCTATTGATTTATTCATATCGTGATCACCATTTTATATCAGGATTCTGGAAAAGTCTTTAGAAACCCCTAGATACTGAACATCATTTGAGAACTGCCTACCACCCTCAAACTGATGGACAATTACAACAGACTATTCAAACCATAGAAGACATGTTGGGATCTTTCTCACTTGACTTTCAAGGTATTTGCTATCAATATTTTCCTTTGGTAGAAGTTTCCTATAATAATATCTTCCATTCAAGTATTCAGATGGCACCTTATGAAGCATTATATGGAAAGAGATGTCGCACACCAACATTTTTGGATGATGTTGGTGAAAGAAAACTTGTAGGCCCATAACCTTTTTATGAAAAAATGGAAAAGGAGAATATTATCCAAACCCACATCAAAGTAGCTCGAAATAGGAAAATGAGCCTTGATGATAACCATAGGAAGGATATGGAAGTTTAAGTATGAGATCATGTTTTCATGAAGGTATCTACCTAAAAGGGTGTTATACAATTCAGTAAGAAGGGTAAATTGAGTCCCAGGTACATTGGACCTTTCAAAATTCTAGAAAAAATTGGACTTGTATCTTATCATTTTCCAATGCAGCCAAGTCTCTCCAATGTTCATGATGTATTCCACATATCACTATTGAGAAAATACATGCCTGCCCCAATGCATATACTCACCTGTGAAGAATTATTATTGGAACCTGATCTATCTTATTGTGAAGATCCTATCAAAATTTATGATACTAGAGAACAAGTGTTTAAAAACCAGACTACTCTCTTGGTAAAAGTTCTTTGTAGAAACCATAAGACAGGCGAGGCAATGTGGGGACCTAAGGAACTTATGATGAAGAAGCCAACGATTGTTTTTATGCAGTAGTATTCTATAAATTTTATGGTTTAAATTATTTGATGGAGGGAGTAATGTAACACCCCATGATTCCACAGTACACTCCTCTTTTAATAGTAGAATAGTTTGGGATGTACGAAACTTCAAATTCTAGCACACCACGACAAATCAAACTGGCCATTTTAAAAGTAGTTATGAATAGTAATACACACTTTTTAAAATTTTATAAATTTTATTTTTAAATTTTGAATTAACTTTTGGATTTGGAATATCAAAATTATCTTAGGGTGAATTTTTTGTACTTTTCTGATAACTTTCATATTTTTTATGAATTGTGAAAAATACTAAATTTTAATTTAAAACTACATTTTTATTTGAAATAATTTGTACTGTTAAGTTATAAATTTTAGTGGATTGAAACTATTATTAGAATATATTTTTCTCATTTAATATTTTTTTTTCATTTTATGTAATTTCAAATTTAAATTTTGCACAAACACATGTCAATCTTTTGATATTTTTTAATTCTTAAAAACGTGTATTTTATTTTAACAATGGGAATTAATTTTTTCCACATCTATGTTTTGAATTTGTAAAAATTTATATCATATTTGGAATTAGTAGTTCAAAAATGTGTATATATGTAACTTTTATTTTTATCAATTATTAATAGTTACTTTAATAAATATTTTATTTACCATGGTTAAAGGGTAAATCTGGTAAACAAGCATAAAAAATAATATTATAATAATATTAAATTACCTAAAAAAGTATCCTAACCCTATTTTATTATACATGTCCTATAATGGGATTCCCTGGGTCAATTTTGGGACCCCATGGAGCCACATGGGAGTGATAATGACATTATATATTAATTAATTTAATGTAAAGAGAAAAATAACATAAGCATGTATCTTTTAGTAAAAAGTTTCTTATATGGGATTAAATAATTGATCAATTATACTATAAATATTCATTTCAAATATAAAACAGATTAATACATCATGATATTTTATTTATAATTTTTATACGTAAAATAAATATATTTATTTATGACATAATGATGATGCAGTATTATCATTATGAATAAATGAATCAAATAAAAGATATAATAAATATTAATATAAATATAATTTGAATGTTCTGGTGCCATACACGAATTTTCTAGGTTAATATGACATTTTAGGGTTGATATAATGTATTTATTTGAATTAATAAAGTTTTTTTAAATTTCACAAAAACAAAATACTAAATAGTTTCAAAATTGTAATAACTGTGTTTTTAAAATAAATACTATATCATTAAATTATATAATAGTCCTAAAAATTTAAGGTTCAGACAAAGGAGTTATATAAGTATAAATATGTCCTTAATGTACTAATTTAGGTTCTCTTGACATGTTATAGTAATGTTATTAACCATATAATATAAAAATACAAGGATACATGGTAAATGATAAACTATTTAACCAATAGTTTAATCTAAAATAAAAGGTTAATATGGTAACCTACGCATGTCTAAAACATATTGGTAGATAATATTTAGACCCATAACAACCTAAGTATTGATATAAATTCATTTTGAGGCATTATTAATAGAAAATTATTTAAAAATAAAATAATAATTCAAACTTTCCCTAAAGTGACTCTCACCTCTCTTATATAAAGGTACTTCACATTATCTTATTTTTACACCTTCAAAGACATTTATCTCGACCAAAAACTACTAAAATATATTCCTAAAAAACCTCCCATCAAAATAGATTCCTTAATTTCATCATAAATCCAACCTATGAAGCCTTTGTGGTCAAATCAAAAGGAAGCACCCGAAGAAGAGGTATTAATTTCATCACCTCTTTCAAAGTTATTTTCTTATTCCACTTCCTCTTTCATTGTTGTTTCTATACCAAAATAATAACTCCAGTAACCTCTAAATACATTATTGTTATTATAATCATGGTACAAATATATTCATTATTCAATCTATCCTATTAATGAAAAAGTCACCACAAATGCGTACATACGGCTTACCGTCTCCACACCGTGGTGTAGTTTTTTATTCAAGAATTCTTTATTTTGGTGGGTATAATAGTGAGTATAATTGATGTAAATAATAATTATAACATTTTAATGATTTATTATATATGATATACCATCCAATTACATAATATTTCACTATCAATAGATTGAAAATTTTGCTCGGGCGTACAAACATATTACAGTCTCCACGAACGTGATGAGATTTATTCTAAATCGTAACCATCAAAGAAAAATTTTCCTTTTTATGATTAATTATAATTTTTAAGAAATTAATATCATTATATATATGAATCAAATTAATCCTATCCATATTATACATGACTTATGTAACAGATCATATAAAGGAAAATAAATTAGTTAACACCTGGAACAATCATACTACTGATATATTGTTAACAATGCAATATTAGAAGATCATATATGATATAAAATTTATGTATATGGTTATTTTATTATTTAATAACAATTATTTAACTATTATATAGGAGTTTAACGTACCCTATACAAAATAACCTTTCATGTTAAGGGTTAATTTTACAATCTCTTCATTATCTAATGTCGTTTATACATAAGTGTCTATCGGGACCTCTTTATCACCCACATCTGTGTTTCTTAAAAAAAAATTCAAAACATTTTTACTATTTACTAAACTATGGTTTAATGTCATTTATAACTAAATTTTAATTTTTATAAAATGGTTTCATAGTATTATTCCATCGCTTTCCAAATAAGGTACATTATTACCTTTTCGATGAATTAAGGTAAGAATTTTTTTTAACATATACAGTGGGTGAAGCTATTCTCCGCCGTTATAAAACCTTAAAAGTTTCTCTTAATTGAATATAAGAATGTTATTCAAATTAAATATTTCATTTATAATTATGTGTCTTTTAAATGATTACAAAAAAGAGAGATAAATTTCTCTCATATGGTTTTGATTTCTTCTATATCAACATCCTTTGAAGGATTTTACACTTGTTGGAAGTTGATTTATTATGATTCAATCTTACAAATTATATTGAAGGTTTTGTGATATTTTTGATAGTGGAAGTGTTATTTTTATACCATTCATGGTTTATGATTAATGTATTAACATTTCGTATGCTAGTTTTAATACGAATGTTTATGTTAAGTTTCATCCTTTTCATATGAGGAATGCTTCAGTAGGTCTCCTGAGACAAACTACTAACTTGGCACAAGGCCTTCACAAAATCTTATTTTTATTCTTGGTATGAGGCCTTGATTATGTGCTTATGATTTCCAAAATTATGCATTCAATCTTTATGAAATTGGCTATTGATATTACATGTGATTATTCGACTAAAAGAATAACCATATGAATAAGTAAACGGAATTATTTGATTTATCATTTCCATATAATTCTGAAATTTATGTTTAAAAGGATTTTGATTTAGTCTTATAAATTTCTTTAAATGTTTATTTTTATTTACTATATTTTTCTTTATATTTTTTTTCCTTATTGATCATTCGAGCTCACCCCTTTCTATGTTTTATTTTTCCCATGATGCGAAGATGTATATTACGATTATCCTACAAGAATAGGCTAAGGGATATGAGTGTGTTCAAAATGGACACAAGGGTATTGATTTTCCATTTTATAATGTAATATAAAACCTTTTTAGGTATCTAGTACTTCCATGTCTACTAAACTAATAGGTCTTTAGAGACTTTATCTCTTGTGATTGTGCCAATGATATATAATAATGCACCGACTATAGGTAACTAGGGTCGGGGTTTTACAACATCAGATTGAATTCCCTCATATAGTTGATCCATTCAATTATGTCATCGATAAGAACTTTTCTAGAAAACATCCTAATAGAGAGTTATAATTTACTATTGTGCTAGTTCTTAGAGCCGTACCAGAATCCATTCCTCTTTAAGGGATGGATAATAGTGAGTTGTAAGAGCTCAAGAGGAAACTATATTATTTAGAGTCTAAGGGTTTCTTATGGCCACTTACTTTTCCCAGGTGTTCACCAACCCATTTCACCATGAAGGCATATGAAACACTCATGATTTACATGAAGTAATGGAAATTGAAGTAGAAATCAATAAAGAACCAGTATCCCTTAACTCATATAGATGCCCTTTTTGACTGGCTGTGAAGAATGGGGGCATTCTAGTTCATCAACCCAAGATAGATATATCATCAAGTCAGATTAATTCCATCATATATTCAAGGTATGGATTTTTTTAGTTGGTATGGCTTTTATGAGTATCTCATGATGTTTTCAGTCTTACAAACGCACTTGTTTTCTTCATGGGTTTGATGAATCATGTTTTATATCCCTATCAAGATTCTATTGTAGTGGTATTCATAGACGAAATATTGTTGTATTATCTATATCATAGTGGCCATTACACTAATTTTGAGATCATTTTGGATACATCGAGAGAGAACCATCCATATGGTAAGCTCAAAAAAATTCATTTCTAGATCGAAATGGTTCACTTATTTGGTCACATTATCTCAATTACAGGATTTTTAGTTTACCTAGAGATGGTGAGAGTTGTAATTACCTGTGAGAATCCCAAGAACTCATTTTTTATAAGGATTTTCATGGGGATATATAGTTACAGTGGGAATTTTATTAATGAAATTTCAAGAATATTGTCAACTCTTACATGATTTACTAAGAAGGGTGTAAATTTTCTATGGTTTGAATCCTCTGAGACAGCCTTTGGGGAACTCAAAAGGGAGATTGATTTAAACATTGATCCTATTTATTCTAGATCTGGGTATGAGGTATACAATCTATTGTGATGCATTAGGTATCGGTCTAAGAGTAGTTATGCTTTAGGAAGATAGAGTGATTGCTTATGGGTCATAGTATTTGAATCCTCTTTTGTGGAATTACCCATCACATGATATCAAGTTATAAGCCATTGTATATGCCATGCACTTGTAGAGATATTAACTATTGGGATAGAGTTTTGTGTTGTTAACTAAACATAGGATCTATGGTTATATATTTACATAGTGGGACATAAATATCTATAAGAAAATTTGGGTAAAATGTCTATAGCCTTTGGACAATGATCTAGCTTATATTGGTGGGAAACTAAACATTGGTAATGATTCTCTGAGTACAAGTACCTAGATGCAAGCAGTTCAGGAATTAATTTGATAATCATATCTTATGGATCTATTTTCTAAGATGCACATTTAAATTAATTACCTTTATGGAGATTTTCAACATACATCGCTCTCAGTGACCTCTTCACTTATGAAGAATATGAAGATGGGGTAGTTTTAAGTTCATTAGGGCTCAATCCTATGTGAGGGAATTGTTGGTGAGGACCCACATTCGGATTAGACAATCAATGATGTTGAAATCCTACATATAAATGGGTGTGTTTGGGTTCCCATAGACATAATAGAGGATTAGATTTGTGATTTTCATGCTTCATAATTGGTTTTACACCCAATTATATCCAATATGTATATTCAATTTCATTGATAGTAGTGATGGATAGGGATGATGCATCAGATAGTAGGATTTGTCAATAGGTGTTCCACCTGTCAGTAGGTGAAGGTGGACACCAGGGATCTTTAAGCTTGTTATTTTAATTACCAGATCCAAAATGGAAATGAGAGGATGTTTTGATGGATATTTTTTATATCTTACCATGTTTATCTCTATTTAGTGACATAGTTTGTGTAGTAATTTATTGACTAAAGAAAGTAGCTGACTTCCTTCAAATTTGGGAGACATTATCTATTGATAAGTTTGGAAGATTATATGTCTATGATATTATACAAATAAATGGGGTCCCTCGTACTATCGTTTCATATAGGAATAATTGTATCACATTATTGTTCTATCAGAGGTTGCAGATGGCTATTTTTATTCATGTTCTTCAAGTAAAATCCTCTCTCCCATATACTAATGTTTTGGTTGGAATAAATGATAATGGTTCTTAGGTACTTGCATCCAGCATTTTTCATTGATTTCAATAGTTTTTGTATGAATCATATCCATATTATTTATTTATCCAAAAATAAAAATTATCATGTGATGATACATATGGGTTACTATGAGTCCCTATATAGTAGTTCGTGTCATTCACACCTATTCTTGATAGATAAAGTAGAGAAAAACTATTGGGTCCACATAACATTATAGAGACTTTAGATAATGTTCTTCCAATCCGAATGTGGATGAATACTACTCAGTATATACATAAATCTTAGGTAAATTTTCATTTAAGAACTAAGGATTTAGAGGTTGGGGATCATGTAATTTTTTGGGTATCACCTAGATATGTTCATAGATGGATTAACTGGAAAGAGAAGATATCAACTTTTTTTTCATACTGTTTTATATTATGTAGAGATTTGATCTTGTATACTATTGGTTTCTCTTAACTCAGAGGTATGATTCCATGAATGTAATCTTCCAAAATTCACAACTTCACTGATATCATGTTGACTCGTCTCATACTTTTGTTCCTGATGATTTTGAGCTAGATTTCAATGATTTCTTTGATAATTATCCTATATTGAACGTTTATTATAGAATGAAATATATAAGAGGACAAAATCTAACTTTATTATGGGTTTTATTATAGCACAGCTATGTTAATGGAATGAGAAGCGAGTAAGAGGTCGATGTATATGCCCAGTGGTCGGAGTTTCTCTCAATTGATATTTATCCACCCTAGGAAGGTGAACTCGATGATGATTTCCTTGAATGGGTGAACACTATAACAACCCTAATTTTATCTCAAGATTGGATCCTTTTAAATTTGTTCAAATTCTTTATTTTAGAGATAATTTTGATTCGTTGTGAGGTTATAATGTTTTGGGGGGTTTCTGGGGCTTTTTTAGAGCTCGGATCCCTAGATATAGGAGAAACACACTGGACCAAACTGTTAGAAGAAAATGTGTTACTATAACCACATAGTATCTTCTAACACTACCGGGCTAGAAAATGGGTGAAGCAGGGAACAGGCTTTACCCAAAACATACGATAGGGGCCATACGCATGTGAAAAGACTATAGACATTTTAGAGGATTTTTTTTCATGTTTGGTGTATAGCTTCCCCAACTGTGTGGCCTATCCATGAAAAATTCCCCTTAAAGTAGTTAATGGGGAATTTATTCTATGCGGTTTGGAAACCGTTCTACCAAAATGTGTAACCCCTATTTTTTTAAATGAATACCCTAATAAATTTTATATCCATATAGTCATATAGACCCTTTTACAAAGTTTATACACTACATGCATTTAGACCCTTACATAAATTTTATTCTATATAGGAATGGAATCCCTTTTGATACTAATTGGGTATGTAATCCCTAGTGATACATTGTGATCATGTAGTACAATACGATACTATGTGATATTGGGAATGGTTTCCCTTAAAAATGTCATATTGGGAATGAAATCCCCTATAAAACTGTGATACTAGAAATGGTGTCCCTTATAAATGTGATATTGGGAATGGTGTCCCTCATAAATTTGATAATGGTCATTATGGACCTTGATACTTATTCAGAGTTATTCCATCATGGGAAAAAGTAGGTACTGTCATCCTAGATTACTTTTAAGAGCCACATCTGAACAATTTACTTTTTTTATTTCTTTTTTAAATATGATATATATGATATCGTCAATATTGTGTACTCATATGGGTTATTTATAGATGTTGGTGGTGGTGTAATAATGAGATTTATCTCACACACTATCATTCAATCATATGGTACATAGGAAGACTACATTATTTCATGTTTTGATTAGAGGTAATATTTCTCATATGGATGCATGAACTTTTGTTGAATTAGGATGGATATGGTAGAATATGACTGGGGTGGAGCTCAGGATGCTATGATATATTTTTTCTTTTATATTCCTTTTTTCTACTATTGTTTCCTATTATTATATCCATGTTTTTTAGATTTATAGGTATATGAAATATATTAAAATAGCTTTCTATATGATTCAGCCTCTAGTTATCAGTTACTAATTTTCAGTATTGATATCTATTGCTTGGTTAGTTACATTTGTTTCTTCATATTATTCATTGGCATACTTCTTTGGCTATTTGTTGGTTAATTGTGCCATTGTGATACTATAATAATTATTTTATAGTCTCCCCACAGACACACCCAATTCCTTAAATACGATTTGGTGGAAAATAGAATTTAAGGAGATGTTCATGAGGCCGTGTATAGAACCAATATCGAGGAACCTTTGATTGGATCCCAGTTGTGTGACTTCACAATGATAAACTCCAAATATTATCCTGGATCGATTAATGAACCATGTAACAAAAGCATAGATAATGGATCACACATCAAGAATATTTATCTCAGGTTGTAGTTCATTAAGAATAGGTTTATAACGGAGTGGTATGATAATTTAATGTCATAATGTTCGTTCTATAATCACACACATTATATATTCCGTAAATATAAAACATTCATTTTAGAGTTCATAAATAGAAACATTTCGTAGGAATGTTAATGGACGGAAATATAGTTAACTAAATTCTTTTTGAAATCAAGAAGGAAACATGAATTCCTCAAAAATATTATATGATATCCTTGGATCATACCAATTATAATTGATCTATCATTAATCTATCAATGGAAAAGGGACTCAAGATAAGATTCAAGAACAATAACATATCTTGATCATCGTTCTTAAATGAATTACTAGGAGACATCACTATTCATCTCAGTTATATATCTATACGAGAGGGGTTTTCATTAACAGGTTGATCTCACCACAACTCTACAATGACACAAATAATTTATTAAGATTATATCATCAATCCACTATCATGAATTTTTCTAGGATGATGATTCACCAACATAATCACGTTGAATGCTCGTTGTAGATAGAAAATTTTAGTCTTGTCAAATATGACATCGTTATTAATGATCTACCATTGATTTATAATTTTATGGGTACTTTAACATCATATAATAATGGAAAACACATTCCCAACATTAATCCAAGAACATCACCCAAGAAGAAAGAATGATTTCGGTAGGATCAAGGGGAAAATATCACCATTCTTACTGCCAGGATATTTCAAAGGTTATAGAGACAATGGGAGAATTATTTTTTAGATTTTAAGGGAAATGGTTTGTATCCAACTGAAAATTGGTGTAATGGTTCCAAATCTGGAAAATTAAATACCGGTAAAATAGTATGAAATTAAATCTCATTTTTTGGGATTAATACACCCGTGGACTAGGCACATATTCTGTCTGATGTGCATTGAATAATTAAATGCATTCATCATTAGAAACTATTACTCTAGAGTGTTTATATGGAGCCTAAATACTTAAATGAACTCATCTAGTGAGATGGTGGAGTCCACGACTGATGGGTGGTAGATTTCAACCACCGTTCATCTAGGCCTTTTGGTAATCCATTCAATACAAGTTACTATACCCCATAAGAATAATCATTTTAAAGGAAAAAAATTAAGTTGATAAATAATTTTTATGGATAAATTATATACTCTAAAATCTAAAACATTAAGGACAAGTGAGGATGTTATAGTCATTGCTAATCCTAAGTCAATGATAAAATAAATTAGTGTAGCTAAATAACAAGAAAGACTGATTTATACTTTAAAACATAATCATTCAAAAAATTGATTTTTATGATTTATTATAATAAACTAAATATTTATGGATAAAACACGTTATTTATATGAAAAATCCTCAAAAAATTTACTATATATTTATAGGATATATTTTCATGAAAAGATACAATTTCATAAAAAATATATTTTCCTATGAAAACGTTTTTTATTATATTTGTATGATATTATAAAAAAGATACACTCCCATCATGTAGAATTTTTATTTTATAAAAAAATTTATTTTTAGATTCATTTTCTCATTGTTATGTTTTGATTAATTCTATGATATAATTATAAATTTCATAGTATTTATGTTAATAGTGGAAAAGATAACGGAATTACTAAATCCAAGACATTTTTGATCTTATCATTATTCAATAATGATGTTATTGTTTTTTAAAACTTTTTTTATTAAATATATATTTTAATGGATTTTATAATTCAATTAAAATTACTATTTTGTAATTATAAAACCCATGTATATCATTTTAGAACCTAAACTAAATTTTTATTCTATAAACTGATTTAATTGAATATATAATTTTTTATCATCAGTTATATAAATTAAATATAAAATATTGTATTTCATATTTTATATTTAAATTATCAAATTATATAGTATATTCAATTTAATTTTTTCGTGTAAGAGTATTATTAATATTGTTAAGGATAATAATAATTATAATGTTAAAACAATAATTTTCAATGAAATATTTAATTGACAATGTATAATTTTTATCTAATCAAATAAAAAAAATTATATAGTTCCCATGACTAAATTTAATGAAATCATAAATGATTAAATTGGTAATCAATACAAAATAATATTTATAACACTTAATCGTGAAAAAAATTCTACAAAACATTCCTATAATATATAAAATTAAATAATTTAAAAGTTAATTATGACTTAAATATTAATAGATTTATATTAAATTGAGATAAAAAATAAGTTTATAACACCCTTATTTAGTAAGAGTTGTCATTTTATATGTTTATTAAAACATAGGTTTACAAGGAAAAAACTAGTACCCCAGAAAAAAATATAAATGTTTAGATAAATGTAGAAATCACATAAATATTGCTAAAACATGTGGGAGAATATTGGTTGAGTATTTAATATACTTATGTCACACCAAACTTTTTTATATCTAAATTTTAAAACCATTGATCCCTCAATATTATCCTTTAGTTATTCAAGAATAATTCATGGTCACAAAACAACCCTTTTCTTCACTTATAAAAGGGGATACTTCAACCCCTCCATGTGATACCAATTATTTCAAGTTTATTCCTAATATTATATAATTTTTATCACATTTTAAGTCTAATGTTAGTAATCCTCTTGACTCAATTATATATTCTATTTTTAATGAGATTTTTATGATAATATTCAAGGTCCCAAAGTGAGTATTAATTAATCCTTATCATTTTCTTATTTTATTTAAATTAAAAACAAATATGATTTATAGTTATAAAAATAAATATGTTTCATTAGTTTAGTTAAGTGTTATAATATTATTGTAGAAGTTATTCTTTATTTCATTTCATTCAATAATGAAAACAAATGAATGTTAATTGTGTGTTGTTAATACTACTACCACAATGAAGTATCATTTCTAATTTTTTATTATGATTTTATTTCGTTATAAAATGAAAATAAAATATTATTTGTAACTCCAAAAATGAAAATAATAACATTAATCCCCTATTATAAATATATTTTAATCTTAATTAACCATAATCTTGCCATGATATATATCATATTCATGTTTGGGTTTGGTTCAACCATAAACATGAAAAATCTTCTAAACCTCTATCACGGATAACATTGAGATCATAAATACTAATTTTATTATTATTTAATAATAAAATAATTTTTTATGGTTATGTAAAGGTTATATTATGAATTTAACTTCTTATTAATATACCATCCATGAACAATAAAATTATTTAAATATACCAACACTGATTCCATATTTATACAAAATAAAACTAAACCACTAATTCAATGGGATATGTAAATTAATAATAATTAAGGTTATCAACTATAGTACCATAAATTATCTAGTAAATAGGAAATTTTTTAGAATCATAGTTAAAATCATTGATAGTACGAAACCATTTCCAAATGATCAAGATTACTCACACCCAATATTGAATATAGAAAAAAACTAATATACAAGTAGAGAACAATAATAAATAAATTTATTTAAAAGTTTATATAACTGAAAATGATCTAAAATTTATTATTATGAAATATATTTTTTATTTAATTACTATTAAATCACCATAGTGAAATTTGTGAATTAAGGTAATAGATTCTTGTCTCAAATTTTCATACCATGACACATTATTCTTATTGTACAAATTATTTTCATTAGAATGGTGTAAAAACTGTACAATTAATATTTGATATCATTATCATTTAATTATTTCTATATTAAAAGTTTTATTTTTAAATTCAATCCATTCCCATTTTTATTCAAAATCTTCAAATGTTTTATGTGTTCTTTGTCTCAATTATAAATTCTAGTAGATGTGTTTTATATAATGCTCAAATTTTGATTTATATTTTATATTATATACCCCCATTGACTTCAAGAATAATGAATATTATTCATTTAATTATACTTAATTTTTATTATTATTATCATCTAATTTTTATTATTATGTTATAAACACTATAATGTTTTTTCATATCAATTTTGATTCATTAAGATGTGATTCATATTCACTAATAGTATCCATTTTGTGGTATATATATTAGATATAGATTAACTATTGAACCATATCATTCAATTAATTTATTTTATTTATCTCATGTAAATCCACCACTTTGTTTCTCATTCCAAATTATCCCCTTTTATATAAATAATTATTCTTCTAATTCAATTTCTATGTGGACACTCAATATTTCTTTTCGCTGATTGAAGGGTTTCCACATGGATAAAATGAGTTTATTAATTGTGGTAACATTGAAAATATGTATTCTTGTGATTCCAATAGATTTTTTTAATTAATTACTCATAAATGTTTATTATTTAATTTTTAACCATCAACTTTCATTGACATTAGGGATTATATTCGTTTTTTTACATGAATTATATAGACAATATGTATATTTGTATCTTAATACAGATGTTTAATTGATCCTAAAAAAATTTATGTTTTTTATATATATTCCTATATTTTATATTGTGAATGAATTATAATTATAATACTATGGGTGGGGCCTCATACTATATTCCTCCTGATGTATAAATTAGTTTCATGACACAAATGGATTGGGTATTTTCTGTATTCCAACAAAATGTTCTAATTATTTCATAATTGTGACTTTAATGGAATAAATGATTTCTTGGTTGTGGTATTGATGGAAAGTTAAGAGTTCTTATTAAGGAGTTGAATTTATTTATTTTTAATACATGCTTTATGAATTCCAACACTCTAAATGTAGTTATTTCTTCCATTTGATTAATTATTTTTTAATCATAGATTACTTCTAAACACCTATGGTAATTTATATATAATTATATTATTATCCCATATTTATTTTAATTTTATTAATGCTAGGATCATTCCATAAAATATTTTGATATAAATTTTTACTAACTAATAATTTTCCACAAAATTATTTTTTTTATATCAACATGTTATAATGAAAATTAAAATACATGATATTATTATAAGAGTAATTTGTGTGGATAATTTTCTAGGTAATGTTGAAGAATCATTTAATATTAAGTGTAACACCCATGATTAAAACACAGTAAGTGAACATTTTATTTTAATAAAAAAATAATAAAATTAACATTTTAATATTTTATTACACAAAAAATTAAAATTTTATATTATTAACATCAACTATGAGCCTACATAATCAAAATATGTCTAGAATGTTTTTTATGTTTTCCCTTAGAAATGATATTTTATGAATAATAAAAAATATATAATTTAAAACAGTTTTCAATATATTTTCCTTTTTTATTTAAATTAATCAGTGTAATATTTTATAATTTTCATGTGAAATGTTAAATGAAATTTTTATATATAGTATTCAAATTTATTTTTTGGGATTTTTTTAAAACAGAATTATTTTAGGTGAATAGTTAATAAAATATAGATATTTCTAAAACATCACATTTATGTCATTACCATAATACATGAATTACATAAAATTTAATAAAAACATTTAATAAAAAATATATATATTAATAACTTAAATAAATAATTTAAAATTATTATATTTTATTTTTAAACTCAATGTAAATCATTTTGGATTCATAAGTAATATTTTATTCTAAAATCCAATTAATTTTCTAATATTAAAAAAATAGTTATCATCACATCTATAAAATAAAGAAAAAAATGATTTTATATTTCCTATACATATGAAAATATAATGTAAACTTTTCTATTTAATTTTTTGGTATAAAATTATGGTTATTAAAATTAATTTAATATCTTACATAATAGTAAAAAAAATTCAAATAATTGATTTATTAACATTTTTTAATTTAAATAACACATAATATATAATCCTCTTATGAAAATTAAATTTTGTATAATTTTTGGGCAAATATTAAAATAAATTATCACTCCTTCAATTGGTAATGAATACTAAATAACATTATGAACACTTAATGGTGGAATTTGTTTTCTATAAAATTTTGTTTTTATATATATAATTTTTAACATAAAATAATAATTTTGTTAATTATAAATTTATTTATATTTAATAGAGATTAAATTAAGGTATTTCACATCAAAATTAATTAATAGTGGTTACTTAGTATGTTTGGAAAAGCATAAAAAACTTGGATAAAATCTAGTTACCAATATAAAACTTTTAAAAGGATAATATAAGAAATAATGACATCCAACATATTTAAAACAAAAGGTAAAACAGGCTGTGGAAGATTTTTTGACTATATATCTCCCAAAAATCAATTATTTCTCACTTTTTTCTATTTACACTTAAATAGTTCCATCCCATTATTGAAAAATAATCAGTGTTCACATAATAATATTTTTTCATATATAAAAGGATACACTTTCACCCCTTCGTTCCACACACATTACATTGAATTTCTTCCTTAAATTCTTAAATTTTAATCCCACTAAAATATTTTCGCATGTTCATATTTATCCATTATTAATTACTTATGATAGTATAATCATTTAAGAGGATACATTATAGAGATAGTGCATGGTCCTAAAGTGGGTATCACATAATCCTTATTTTCTTCTTTTAATTCATTCCCATTCAAACTAATAATAACCACTATTATATAATTACATCCTTATAATTATAATAATTATGTGTTACTATATTAATATAAAAATCATTATTCCTCTCTTTCCATCAATATAGAAAAACATATAAACATTAACCACGTGTTGGGTGGAATACATCCTCTAATAACTAACATTTTTCAATATTCATTTCGATTCTATTTATATATAAAAACCGAAAAAATAGGTTTCATAAAATTACAAACATCCCAATACTAAAAAAAATTCATTTATTATGATGATATTATGAAAATTCATAACAATAATTACCCATCGAGATATAGTATGGTCATTTTATGGGTTTCTTTATCAATATACGTGGAAAATATTCAAAAATATATCATGTATTAATATAGGAAAATAAAAATAATAATTTTTATATAATTTAATAGGAAATTCATAATTGAATTATTTTTATAGAAATTTTATATTAAGAATTTATCTTATTATTGAAATATCATTCATAGTCATTAAAATTACAAAAAATAGAAAACATTGATTCAATTTTCAAAAAATATAACTAAAACAATAATGGAATGATACATATAATTTAATTTAATTTATATATTAATATACCTAAAATTATCTACTAATCACTTAATTTTGGATAAAATTAATCATTTAAAATGTTTTTTTTTTTGAATCTAGTTCAATATGGTCAACATTAATTACACTTGATATTAAATATAGAGAATAACTAACTAACATAATTATAGAGATAAATAATAAATTAGGTTAATAAAATGATATATATATATATATATATGAAAGTGTATTTGAAATAAATGATTACTATTTTTATTTTTTATAGATGAGATTATAGCAGTTTAGTGTATGAAATGAATTATGTTAAGGGGGTTTTTCTCAAATAATCACCCCTTGAAACATATTTATTCTTATAAACATTTTTCCTCAGAATTTTTTATCAAATAGAAATTTAATATTACGTATCTTGATCCTCTATTTATTTTTTTAAAATTTTTATTTGAAATTATATCATTCTAGAGTTTTTTTCAGATGTTTCTAAATTTTTAGTTGTTATATATCCCAATTGAAATTTTCATAAGTCATGTCTAATACTACACATCATATATTATGTTATATAGTGAATGAAATGCCCAATTGTCTTCATGAATTTGTAATATATTTCATTTCATTATATTTTATTTTCATGATATCCCCATCATTTTCTTATGATTCTTATATTACCATTACAGAAAGGGTTTTCTCATCTACATTTTTCTTCTATGATATATGATTCATATTCATCACTTGAATTCCATTTTAGAGTATATATTATTAATGGATTTCCATTTAAACAACCTCATTATATTTTATTTTTGTGGATTTAACTTGTGAAAATTGATCATTTCCCTTCTCTTACTAAATCAACCTCCGGGATATCAATAATTTCTCACCTGATTCCATTACTTTTTAGTCTCTCGATATATATTTTCTTTTATTGAATGGTGTTTAGAAATATAATCTACATTAATTTATTGGTAAAATATTAAAAATATATAAATGTTTTTTCAATAAAAAATTTTATTGATTACTAAGAAAATATGTTTTATTATTATTTGAATATCCATAATATATCTCTATTTAAATTATAATCTTTAATCTATAAGAAATATATTAACATTAAAAAAACTTGTATCTCAATATAGATTTTTCTATTCCAAAATAAAGTGTAGTATTCATCACAATGATAATCATATATTCCATATCATTAATGATTTTTACTTAAAAAGTGATGTTTTGGGTACGGTGTTACTTATCCCATCAGTGCATCAGTTGCATTAATGAGATATATTTTTTGGTAATTTAGTGTATTGTACCCAATATAACTATGTGTTCTCAGTTTTGACCATGAAAACATGAATAATATATCGTTTTTCAGAATTAAAGAAGGAATAATTTATTCGATGTGTCATTTATGATAATGATCAAGATATATCTCTTTATTCATTCCATCATTATGAATTCACTTATTTTTCCCTTTTGATTTTGTATATATATCTAAGAGAATTTGTTTCAATATAATTTGATTAGTTATATGTTATTATTTTATTATCACTTATTCTGTGACATATTAATCATAATAATTTCAGGAATTGATATTTTATAATATAAATTTACCCTTAATATGTTTTTGAGAAAGCCTACCACACCCCAACCATGAAATAATGTTTTTTTAGTTTTTTAATTATATAATTATTATCATACTCTCTTTTGAGTTTCAATGTTTTGTGGTTAAATATTAAATCATTGAAATATTTTTATATATTCAATAGTTTGTATGCAGGTTAGAAAAAACCATACAGTTCCTATGCAGGTGTCTAGTTGAGTGTGTTTGGTGTCGCATGGCTTGTAAATGGTTTATTAAACCACACAAAAATCATGCAGATTGTCTCTCTTAGGTGGAAGTGCTATTTGGAATGGTTGGATTATGTTTTTTCCAAACATGCGGCTTTACTAAAAGTAACCATGTGGTGGCTCTTGTTAGTCATGTTGGGATAACACGGTCGGTGAATAGTTTTGTAAAATGTGTATAGACTGTGCGAGATGCCCAGTTTTTATATTTTATATTTTTTTCATTCCATATTTATTTATTATTTCTTTTATCCTAGCACTTATTTCCTTCTTCCCCTTTCACTTTATCGTCACACAACCATCCCCTACCCTCATCCATTACTATGTTTGATCCCTCACTTCCCACCCCTCTTTTCATACTGTATCTCTATATTTATCCCTAATTCATGGTCTTCACCCCAAGGTATAGACTCTTACACCCTCCTCATCCACATTTCTAGTGATTTTTTCCTCATCCCACTACATAGATTTTACAAACCCTCAGGTTTTGGGTGGGACAATTTTTTATGCTTATTTTTTTGTAGATCATTCAATGGGTCTTTCGGGTCGACATCCTTCATGTTTCAGAGTCCCCCACTGAAGGCGAAGTGTTTCTGACCATTTCAGTCCACCCAACATCAATTTGGGTAATATTTCCCCCATTATTCATTTTTTCTCAATTTCTAAATGGTGATTTTATTGTTTTTTAGTTTCTAGTAATTTTTATTAGTATGTTTTGATCTTCTATTTGTGGGTATTACATACACTCATGTGAAGGGGTAAGTAATATATACAAATATTCCCTCATTTTATATATTTACTCATAACCAGGGAAATATTTCCAATGTGGCTGTGTATATTTATATATATATATGTATTTGTTTGTGTGTGTATATAAACTCATGTGTGTGTAAGTGTAAAGACTGGAATTGAGTTTTCATTGTCAAATTTGTTGATTGTCAAGTTGTTTTGCCTTGGTCTTCTTATTCATGAGGTAGGTTCCATATACTGAAGACTTTAATTTGAATTCCATTATTTCATGAGTGTTTTAAAATTCGTTTATAATATTAAATAGTATGTATATGATATAAAATGTGATGTGGACTCTTAGAGTTGGACTTTCCTTTATATTCAATGTTCACCATCATGTTTTGACAAGTTTATTCTTAATTAAAATAATCATCCGTAATTTTTTTAAATTATCGTCATTATAAATTATTAAAATTGGATTCCAAATTGGTTTTGGGTGTGTGGTGGGTATTCCACAAAGTTAATATGTGTGTTTATAATGGTTGTCAAAATTGAATTGAATGAATATGGGTTTTTTGTATGATTTTAAAAAATAGAAATTTCATTTTTTTCGTTATGTTTGGAAAATATCATGGGTTTTGGTGTAAATTCAAGGTTAAATAGTTTTTTGACTTTATTAAATGGGTTTCTTTGATTTAAGCATAGTATCCGGATTTTTTTTAAATATGTGGTTCTTTGGATGTTTAACTTGCCTTTTAAATGGTTTTGGAATTAAAAAATTTGGGAAATTATGCATTCCAATTTGAAATTATTCTTTTATAAATATTGAATCCATATTATATCCTTGATATTGTTTTAGGGAAGTGTAAAACCTCTCATGAGGCATGACCCATTTTTTTATAAATATGAAGTGTCTATAAAATCTGGTATTTTTGATATGTTCCTAGAGAAGTGTATTGTTAATTGTTGTGTGTCTTGAAAAGGGGATATTCTTAAGAAGGCAGATTGGTGGTGATAGGTTTTATGAGTTTCTTAGAAAACAAAATGATTTGTACACACATGTTTTCTTGATAAAAAATCACCACCATTTGAAATGTAGAGCATGGGAAACATGGGTGTCTTGGTGGAGAACTATAACTAGTATACTAGTTGATTTATAAAGTATGGGGCCTTGATTATTTTAACAATATTGATGGTACAACACTAACTAAACATTTGATATGATCAAAGTCAACTGTACCATGGGATGTGATCCCCTCTAGTAACCCATGTATGGGATCACTTTTGGTTTTGGATTATAATATGGGGACTTCTAGACCATGGGATGTGTCCCCCTCTAGTGGATCCTACACAATAAAATATTTGGTTCTGGTTGGAGGATTTTGGTCACCATGGTATGAGGTTCATAGGTCCACTCTTATGCTAGTTACTTATAAGGGGTTCCTAATGTGCTCTCTTGTGACATGGTTCTTTATGATATAGTACTCACCATAAGTATGCGGTGGGATTTGTCTACATGAAGATTTAAAAGTATGATTATTTTGATAATGGTTTCCCTTATAATTTTTTTCCTAATTTTTTTTTCCATAGAATGTTTTATTTGAAAATGTTTCCGAGCTACTTAGGGTTTTCCTACGGTGCTTATGATTAGATTTCCATTTTATTTTCTTTTTATTGTTTTTACCATTATAAAAACCATCTCTTAATGTAAATTTCATTCCCTTTATCTTGAAATTTTTATGAATACTTTGAAACTATTTTAAAGATTCAGTGTAAAAGAAATTATTTTTATAAAAACATAAACTTTTTACTTGATTTCAAAAATAATCAAAATCATTACTTTTATTTTGTATTATTTTGAAACTAGAATTTAATGGTTTTATTTTTAATGATAAGTCATCAAGAATAGTTTATTTGGACATTTCTATTGTGTTTTAATACTCAAAGATATAGTTTTATTTTTGTTTTTAGCTACAGGTGATGATTCCAGCATAGATTCAGCCATCATGAGGCGATGTTGGTTTAGTGGTTAGAGGTGACCTATGTGTTCATGTGAAGGTATGTAAAGTTTTACTTATTTAATATTATCATGTTCATTTTAATTTTATAGATTATATTTATTTATGATTCATTTTTTATGTGTAAAAATTAATAATTTCTTCATCTAGATGATCTATACTAGTTGTCAACCTGGGAGGATTGTAAATGCCTCTCATGCCCTATTACGGGTGGACTCGAGTCACCAAGGGGAGTTGGGTTTCAAATATTTTTTTTTGAGTTATTATGTTGATATTTATTTTTATTTATGACCCTATCTATATAGGGGGTTGATATTACAAGTGATATGGTGTCGTAAGATGATCTTACATGGCATATTGAACCATGTGGAGCTCACATGAATTGTTGAATATGCTTCTAGTTCTTAGTGCATAATTGGTTCATGGTATTATAAACCATGTGGTTGAGGTATGCATGACCATTAGTTCCACTATCTGGATAATTTTTTTTTGGATATGTTTTGGTCTGATGGGGGTTGGCGTGAGTGGAATTTGAGAGGAAACTTAATTTTAAAAAATGATTAAAGAGTAAAAAAATGGGTTTTAAAAGTGAAATTGATTCTTAATTTTCAGATTATTAGTATAATGTGGAGAAAAAGGGAATTGGGAATTTGGTATATTCTTGGTTTTGATGGTAAAATATTTTGTATGGCCCTTGGTATTCCTTTTGGAAATTCACATATTTATGTGTGTGTGTGTGTGGAAAGTGCATGTCGGCATGTTTTTGTAGATGATATATATAGAAGTGTGGATGGAAATATATGTGATGGTTTATATGATTCCTTAAGTGAGTAATTAGAATCAATTTTTTGACTTGGTTTTTCAAAATTGGTTTCTGAAAGAAAAAAAATCAATTAAAAAGGAAATTATTATCAAAAGATATTTTTGGTTTTAATGGGAAAAGTGAGGCGGTGTTTTGAATTTTTATATTGGATGAATTAAAAATATTTTTGAAATAAAATATGATTTTGATTATTAAAATGGGAATTAAATTTGAAAATAGTATAATTTTGAAATGGTGGTTTCTAAAATTGGGTTTATTTTGTTTTTTAAGTTTTTAGTTTTATTTTGGTTGAGATTTTATTTAGATTTGATTTGGTTTTGTGATGTTTTGGTTTATGAGATTGAAATTTGTCATAAAATGTTTATTGGTTGACTTTGGTATGATGTTTATCTAGTTTTGTGCCTTTAGTTTTTGAGTGTATGCCCCCTAGAAAGACACAGATGGTTTCTGAGGATTCTCATATAGTCATCAGACCAACCCAGACTCCTAGTGGAGTGGTTGAACCAAGCTCTTATAAATCGGTGTATATTTTCTCTAGTCATTGATTTCTATTAGATTTGGTTGAGTGGATCAGGAAATTTTAGTATCTTTAATTTTTTGGGAATTCCAGTTTTCGTGAGAGTGTGATTTGTTTTGTTTATGCATGAAGGATTGGAACTAGACTAGTGGATAGTTGTCATTCCATTCTCATTGTGTGTTGATATGTGTTGGTAAATCATCAAGACTGCATTCATCCAATTTATTATTCATGAGGAAGTTAAATAGTGAAAACTTCAAGAATTTTTGTTTGTTTTACAAGGTCAGCTAATGCTGAAGGGGTATGTTGAACATTTAAATGAGTTAGTTTACATTTCATCAGAGATGGTGTTTAGTGATTAGTTATAAAATCTTCTCTTCAAGTTTACTCTCTTTCAAGGGTTCAAGGACCTATTTATTTTATAGTTCATGAAGGTTCCCCATGTAGTGAGGAGTTTGAATTGATGGAACCTATTTTGGACAAGTCCTCATGTTATTTATTATTGTTCATTTTTTGTACCACTCTATTGTTTTCTTCTAGTGTGGTTAGTTTGGGAACTCTATGTCATCTTATTGTCATCCCCCAAAGTATAGCTGTCGGAGTGGTCATTTAGGTCACATAGAAAGGTTATGTAACTTGTGTCATTAATAGAGGAGTTATTGGTTAGAAGATTTTTTCTTTTCAATATGATTAATTGGATGTTTCAAACATCTGGGATCCAACTATAGGGCATAGACTGATGCTTACTTGTCATCAGAAATATCTATGGGTGTGGGGAACTTTCGTTCATTTTTTTCTCCAACATCAGTTTGGAGATGGATTATTCATTCATTTAATATTTACTTGTGTAGTTTCTATTGTTCTTGTGATTTCATATTTAGTTATAACAATGTTTGGTGGTCTCAATTTCTTATAAATCTGGTGGTTGTGCCTTTTCTGATCTGAGTCTTTGATTGCATTTCCTTATGTGGTTAGCCATTGTGGAGGGTTTTTTTGTTTGTTATAGTTTGTAGGTGTGTGTTTATTATAGAAATAATTAATCATGTTTTGGTTTTCCTCTTGGATTGTATTTTCTTCGGTCGGGGAGCTCATGTGTTGGGGTTTTGTCTATGTGAGGAATTCTCGGGTTGTTCTGTGTTGGGTTTTCCATGTCGTTTTATACTAGTTGGTTTACGCTAGTCAATTTTTAATGGTGGGGTTACCAAATATGAATCCTGTGGTGGTTTCATCAAGATTTAGTTGGTGATAGTTGGTTTCTGATGTATGGGGGAACTCTCTCTTTGTTTCTCCTATTTGTAGTTTTCTCAAGACCAGTTAGGGTGTGACTTGTGGAATTGAAAGGTCATCGAGGTTCCTGAATGACCCAGGACCACCATGAGTGGGGGGGTGAATCAACGTGTCAACCTTTTTTCTTCATTAATGTATCTTGTTCCCAAAATGGTAGGAACATGTTTAAACCTGTATGATAGATATGTGCAGTAATTAAAACATTCACATGTAGAAGGAAAAAACAACACATTTTAGATAGTTCATCACTGAGGGATACGTCCATGGAGTATTCACCGACACATTTCTGGTCATACCAAATTCCACTAATCTTCACTAGTTGTGGATTACAAATGTTCGGGCAGAGTCACTTTGTCCCAAGCACACTAACTTTGCAAAGGATCGGGGATAGATCACTACTTCCCTTAGATCACTTCCATTAACTCCCCCGGGGTCACTACCTTGGAAGACGCCACACTCAATTTATTGAATTTAAGTTCACTTCAATAGATTTTCATGAAAGGTCTTTGACTATATTCAGCATGCGACACTACCTGCATAGAAGTCCCTAATTGATTCTATTTTATATTCAAATTTTCTCCTTTAGTGAAATTACTGAATGGACTAGAAAATCATCCCTTTTATTCACTAGAATCACAAACTCCCTTTAGGGTGTATTTGTTTCCTAGAACATTCCCTAATTTTTTAGATTGTCTCTGATCTATGTACCACTATTTCTCTGTGAACCGCACCCGGTCTATGTACCGTGCATGTTTAGCGTACCACGCCTATTATGCAAACCTCTCATGCTCGTTTTACCATGCCTACTCTGCATATTTCCCCTATTCGGCATATCATTCCTGCTCTGCATACCGTATCTACTCTATGTACCGCCTCTTCTCTACGTACAGTTCCTTCTCCACGCACTGTGCATGCTCCACGCAATGCACATGATCCACGCACCATGCCTTCATTGTGCACTGCCTCTGTGTACCACCTTCACATACCACTTTTATGTACCACCTTCACGTACCGCCTTCATGTACCTCCTTTGAGTACTACCTCTTCTCGGTGTACCACCTTTGCGTACTACCATCATGTACTGCCATGGCGTACCATTTCTTCCTTCTACAAACATTATCTTCACATTCAATTAATTATTTCATCTCTGGCATACCATGTTTTCATATGAAAAATCTCTTCTAAATACTACTTCTTCCAATTTTGAGAACCATTTCATCTTTCCTATACCACTTCATCCTACCAGAATTTTACCAGCATCCCACTTTTGGACTTAGCCGATTTCTTCCACAATGATGATATTTTCTTATCGAATTCCATCTTCTTTAATGATGGGATTGGCACTCCTTATATAAGAAAATAACTCTGCAATTTTGGTCAATCACTTTTACCCAAATTTTCAATGTGATACAATCAGCACCGCATACTGAACTCCATCCGCATACTGCAAGCATCCACCATGTACCGGTCTAGTTTTACAAACCGTAGCAATCCTGTGAAGCTTTAGTCGCATACTATAAGCTTGCCAGTCTGCATATTTTGACCCTCCTGCAAACTGTGAACCTTCACCAAGTATTGTGTGTCTTCTATTCTTAGTATTATATCTCTTACTCCAACTATGATCCATTCCCCATACCGAAACTCTTTCTGTATCAAACAACTAGCGTTCCACATACCTCATGCCTTCACTGCTTACCCTCACTTCAAATTGTTTTTGTTTATGTACACCACTTCACGTACCGTTTCCTCTTCCAGGTACATGGACATGAACCATTACTAGAACATGGTAAGCGGTCCATGTTTCGAGGTACATGATTTGTTTTCTTTTTCCAAATTCCTTGGTCATTCCACATCTCGTTCACTACTATGCAGAAATCCTTCCACTTCTAAAAAAAACTGATTTTGAGGTCCAACAATTTTGGAAGCACTGGGAAACACCACCACCTTAAAAAGATTATTCGGAAAGAACACCCATGCTAATTCAATATAATCATTATTCTTCAATAGTCATTATCTTTCATCGCAAACTCCTTCCATCGTTATATATACTCTTTTAACGATTTTTTCCAGCATCCTTAGATTTTCTAGAGAATGTACTAAAACATACAAACTTATCTATCTTCAAGAAATATCATTATTTCTAGTTGACACTGAATATGACCGACATCATATTCTCATATTTGTATGATCCCTCATGCAATAATGTGTTTCTCTCAATAACATTATAGTTATTCTTTATCTCCTTCTTCATTTTAATCATCACTGATAACTATTGACAACAAATACAACATTATAGACAATGTGGTCCCAACAATCTCTCCATTTGTATATTGTTGTCAATACCTTAAATTTCACCTCAAATGAATGTGTCAATATCAAAATGATAATATTCTATATCCCCTTAATCTAATTTTATTTCTCTCCCCCTTATTGACAAGAAATACCATGTTTGTAGGAAAATGGTATCAATCCCTACTTAAGAAATGTGTCATTAATAATTTTACTCTATGTCTACATGATCAATGTCCGGTGTACAAAAAAATATGATTTGATTTAGATAAAAAGTATTTCCATTATTCATTTATCATGATACAGCATGTTATGAGAACACATGTTCTTTTTTTTCAAGTATTTTCCACTTTCATTCCTAGGTGAAGAAATTGAATGTGATAGGGAATAATCAACCTGAAAATCCTACACTCACATCAACAAACATATTAAAAACATTAAATGGTAATTTGAAGGATAAGTTTACTTGGGTAACATCCATTCATCTTATGTCACTGATTTATTCAATTAATCCCCCATTGTAAAATGCTCTTCATTCTATGTAACCAAGGATGAGAGATTATGAAATTAAATACATTTTCCAATGACATGTTCTACAAGAAATTTCTAGATTAATTGAATTTAATACCTTCTAATGTTGATACATATTGAAATAATAATTTTGGAGGCTTCAACATTTTCCTCCCCCTCAAGGGGAACACTCCTCATCAACTTCATCAAGGGTGATCCTACGTCATTTCAGCCTTTGAATAGTAATTGAAGAATCATCCAAGGATGGAAACTTCTTCTTCTTAGATGTAAAGAGTTTGTGGAATTCACTACTTCTCAGGTTCTCCCCTAGAGTTCATGATTAACCTTAAATTCGATGTATTATCAACAAAAATATAATAAACACATGCTTTAGCAGTTATGGTGGTCCCTCCTTGCTTCGTCAATATGAGCTGCATGGTTGAGATTCTTTTCTCAACCAAGTTCCTCCATTTACTCCAGACGTCATGCTTTCACATCTGAACATATGTTCTAATATTTGTAGAATTGGAATGGATCCCTTCACATTTTCTTCTGCTTTGTGTGGAGAATTGATATTATTAACCACAATCATGAATGATACATTCACACTCTATTTAATGAATACTTCTTACTCTGGTATTAAGGTTATACACCCTTTTGCAATATGACTAGATTTCATACATCTCTCACTCATAAAATCATTAACACGTGTTTTTCTTTTATTTCATTCTCTCACGCACTTTATCTTCATCATGTGAACATATTCCCGTTTCCTTTATCTCCAGCCTTGGACTTTTTATCTTCAAGTGTCCTCATTATTTTTAATTCTTCTATTCATATGACCAACATGTAATTTGGAACTATTACAGCTGTTTTGGATCTTCCCCATGGATTCATCCAACTGGAATTCATCTTAGTTTCCCTTTTGGATGAATTTCCCTTCAATTTCATGGATCTCAAATCTAGGTTTTTATCTTTTTCCCTTCTTAAGAGCTTCTTAGGGATCTTTATGATCAAAATATCCTTCTTATTTCTTCCCAATGTGGAAAAATCATACTTATTAGGTATCATAGGTATTAATTATTATCAAAAATGAAAGATTTTTTATATGGGCATGTACCTACCTTTTGACTACATCCATTGAATATATCACAGATGTTACCAACCATTCCAAATCAGTTTGTGGTAAACAGATACTTATTTACCTGTGGATGTTGTTTAATCTTATTTGGATTTCTCACCCTTGAGGTAGGATTCCATTGTTCTTTTACATTATGAGGATGGTACCAAAAGTTTAATGCACAATTACCAAATCTGTTGTAGCACACATATTGACCCATAAATCATGATTTATTTTTATTTTTCAGTTGGTCCTTCTTCTTAACTTATTGTGCTCTTTGTGGAGAACCACCTTCCATATTCTTCTTCCTATTCAACCCAAATATAGTGATAGGTAAATCCTCAATTGTCCTCATCCATACTAGTTTTGGATTTATCTTCCAGCCTACACTGCTTGTGGGAACATATTTAGAAACATGAGTACAAGATGGTTAGGATGGTACCTTATTATTCTTTACTGCTTGTGGTATATCATCGAATGATTTCATGATCTCCTTTTTGCATGTTTGAGGCCTTTAATATTAAGGTTCCTCCAGTGATAATTGTGTATCAACATACATAGTTTCTTGAGATATATCATCAATATATGTCATGAACTTCTTGTCACATGTTCATGGCCTTTCAAATTTATAATCCTCTAGTGGAAACTGAGTACCAGTAGAAAATTTTTCTTTCTTTTGTAAACACTCAATCTATGTATTCTCAATATTGGTCAATTATGTTTCCAGTTAAAGACATTTCATATTGAGGATGACTTTCTGATCATCAATCATAATCATCATCTCTTCACATTCATTCTTTATTCTTTCAGCTTCAACTTCATGCAACTTGACTTTGGTTTGTAACAAATAGTCATGTTCCATGGATTTATTGGATGTTTCATCTAAATATAAACTCTTTATTTCAGTTCCTTTCTTAATCTCAGCTTTAAGTGCATGGATATTTTATTCTATATTCTTTATAAATATCTCTTCCTCTTCCACTCCATTGATCCAATTTGATGTATTTATTTCATGTTTCCTCTTGGTTTCTTTAAAGGCTTCAATCTGTCTAGAGAGATTATAACATTTTGACAATTTATTTACCTATAATTACTCCATATTATCAGCTTATATACCCAATTGGGTGATCTTAGACTACATACGTTGTAATATTCTACAAACAACATCAACTCTTCCTTCAGGAATATCAGGAATATAAGTCCTTAATTTCTCCTCATCACTTGAAAGTGAGAAAGAAGTGTCTTCCCTTCCTCTAGTTGAAACTGGATCCACATGTTCTTTACATTTCAAGACAGATATTTCTTCATTATTAGGATGGAATGGAGAACAAGACACTACATCTTCTTCAAACATGAGGTACTTCTTCAAATGTATCTTCTCATTCTTTTTCATGTTTTTCATGGCCATTCTATATAAAGACATCTTCTCATAGATGATTGAATTTTCATAAATACTGAACATCATTGTTGAATTTTGGAAAGAAAATCTAATCCTCTTCTAAGTAGAATTACTTAAGAGTATCTAACATACATAAACCTTTGGCATATGATACCAATTGAAGGACCCTAGACCATCCTGAGAGGGGGGGTGAATCAGGGTGACAAACTATTTTTCTTATTTACGGGATCTTGTTCCCATGCTGGTATGAACATGTTGAAAGCTATATGATGGATATGTGCAGTAATTAAAACAATCACATGTATAATGATAACACATAACTTTTTACATGGTTCACCACCAAGGGCTATGTCCAAGGAGTATATACTGACAGGTTTCCAACTGTACCAAATTTCACTAATCTTCACTAGTTGTGGATTAAAAGGTTTGGGCATAGACACTATATCCCAGGCACACTGCCTTTACTAAGGTTCAGGGACAACCTGTTTCTTCCATCAGATCACTTACATTGACTCCCCCTATCTCACTGCCTTGTGAGATGTCTCGCTCAGTTCATCGACTTGAATGTCACTTCAACAGATTGGAATGATAGGTCTTTGTCTCTATTCTACATGAGACACTTCTTGCATCGATGTCCCAAATTAGTGCTCTTTTATATTCAAATTTTCTCCTTTATTGAAATTACTGAATAAACTAGGACTTATTCCTTTATTATTCACTATAGTCACGAACTCCCTTTATGATGTATTCACTTCCGCAAACATTCTCTAATTCTTTGGACTGTCTCTTATATATGTACCACGCCTACTCTGTGTACCGCACCTGGCCTACGTACCGCATGTGGTCTTCATACCGTGCCTATTATGTGTACCACCCCTACTCAGTGTACCATACCTTCTCCATGTACATTTCCTAATCGACGTAACACACCTACTCCACATAACGGCTTCGCTCCACATACCATATCTGCTCTGCGTACATCTCTATTACACATAATGTAGAGACCCAAAGCTTGACGTACATGGACATTACATTACTTTTGCGGAATACTTAGTACATAACAAAAATAGGCACACAAGGACCATAATAGTTTAATGTCTTTGAAAACTCGGAATAAAATCTTCTAATCATTGTGAAAGATATTCAACATCCCCCATAAAGATCTTCTCTTTTTTTCTTACCTAAAACCTTTATTTATATCCTGGGAAAAGAAAACATAAAATGGGTGCGCTCAAATGCCCAGTAAGGGTCAACATAGAGAAAATAAAACAATCCATAAACATTTGAATGCAAAAACTTGAACATAAAATCTAAACATCAAAATCTTGAGTAAAGACATGAATCTTGGAACTACGTAAGGAATATATCATAATGTAACATCAACCATGATAAAATATAATGGTAATAAAACATGTAATTTTGGCAACCATTCAGCACATGTTATGATTTCCATAGTAGCCAAGGCATTGCTACCAAGACCATCTTAGTGGACAAAGTCCCTTTCTAAATCGAGTTCACTCCTCTTTTCAGTCCTGTAACACTGAATTGGATTAACATACCCTTTCATCCATGTCTATCTCATGAGATATAAATCTTTACCCAATGCATTGGAGGGAGATATAATTCCCACCCATATCATAATGAAATCATTCTTACTTGTGCCACAAAATAAACATAAAACATTCATCATAACCCAAAGAAAAAAATGGGTTTCATAAAAATCATCCCATCATCTCATAATCCATATAAAACAAATGGACATTTCATCATAAGAAAATTGAAACCATATAAATCATATAGGCATTAAACTTGAAACATAAACATATGAATTAATGCCATCTTAGATGGAAAATGGTTTTGATAAAACATTTGAAATTAATTCTTGAGGAAAATATCCTTTATTCTTCAAAATCATTTTCTTTTCACAAAATTCCAGGCACTTTTAAAATAAAAGTATTGTTTTGAAATTTTTCATAAAATCATGTAGATTATGCTTCATGAAAATGAGGCGTTATGAAACCGTAAAAATCCAGTCATTCCGTATAAGTTAAAAAACATTCTTCTCGAAAAAGTCAAAAAGTTCTTCGTATGGTAAAAAAAAGAAATATTCCTTTAATAACATGTGGTAAATGTCAAAATAGTTAAAAAGGAAATTAAAAATACATGAAAACACGTTTATAAAACATAGACATGGTTGATAGAAATAACCCCAGTAAATACTTACGAATAAGCAATCTCGGATAAAAATGAGATTTAAAAATTTATCCCTTACCTTAGGTCCGATATGCTTCGTATGGATCCAAACCTCCTGTATAATGATTTAAATAATGTCATTGACTTATTAAATAATCATATTAATTGTTATGATATCATATATGTTTCATTTATGACTTTATATTACCCGTTATTTTTTAATTCCAGGTAAAAGCAGCGTTTTGGGTAAAATCATTTCATTTATCGTATGTGTTTCGACTTGTCGTTCTTGATATTATTACTTATATCCTGATTTACATAAATACAGAATGTAAAACATGATTTATATATAATATATATTCATCATATACATATATATTATAGATCTATAAAAGGAATTAAATACACCATTCATGGAGATGGTAGGTCGTACGTACGCATGAACGCTGTTTTCGTTTCCTTATTGAATTAAATGAAATTAAGTAGATGAAATACATATATATATATACATAAATCCAGTATCATTATTATGTAAGATATTTCATGATTACTTATTTTATATACTTTATAATCATTCATGAATGGTTAACATGGAGAATGAATCTCATCGCGTCGTGGAGACGGTATTCCGTACGTACGCACGAGCGATGATATCATTCCCATGATTGTGGAATTGTATTGGAGTGTATGTATACTATTTCAGAATCAATATAAATTTACAATAATCATATATAGTTATTATTTACACCATTATACCCATCCAAGTAAGGTGGTGGTTGAAAATAGATTACACCACGGCGTGGAGACGGTATTCTGTACGTACGCACGCGCGGTGATTTCGTTTTCCATAGGATGGATAGATGGTGAAATAGGGTTGTTTCATACTTATAATAACATATAATTATATGAGTGATACTGATGTTATTACTTCACAATGATAAAACTAAAGAATAATAAGTGGAAGAAGAAATAAAGTAGAAATAATCGGTAACGGACATTACCTCTTCTTTGAAGCGCCTCTTTGAGACTTCCTCTTAGGGCACTAAAATTGGTCTTTGAAGAAGACCAGGACCTATAGGATGTTTCTAGGGAAGTGGAAAAGATAATTGTTTAGGGTTTGTCCGAGCTTGAAGGCTCAAAGTGGTGTGAGGAAGAGAGGGAGGAGGTGCCCTTTTATAAGGGAGGAGAGGGGCACCTTTGGAAAACTACAAATATTATTTTATTATAAAGTCATATTCGGTTTTTAATAGCTCCAAATTGATTTATTTCGAAGCTAAGGTGGGTATGGGTCAAAATAATCTCATAAAATATAATTTAGAAATGTTTAGGGCTCTATTTTAACCTTATCATTTAGATTTTAAATTTAAGTTAAATAATTTTACTTTTACCGTGTCTTTTTGTTTTCTTACACAATAAGGTTAATAAAAATACTATAACAGGCCAAAAAAAACCCGAGTTGTTTATTATTAATATATATAACCTTATCTAAGTCATTTGGCCGAACCTTATATTTTTAGGAATAAAATTGAAATTAATAATATATTATTTTTTTAAAAAACTATTTTATGTCAATTTAGACACTATTTGGTAATTCATTTTTGTGAAAATCATAACAGAAATATTATTTATAAAAAAGTTAATTAAATCACTAATAACATGTCATAATAACATTTAAATTTATTTTAATTCATAAAAAGTCTCAAATTACATTTATTTGTGTATTTATAACATCAATTATGTCAATATTTCATTAAAAATATAATTACTGCATCATCATTGTGTCATAAATAAATTAAATTATTTAAAGTCTAAAAATTAAAAATAAAATACCATTATGTAGGAAATATTTTTATCTTTCTAATTAATATTTATAGTTTAATTTATCTTATGTATGACCCTATATAAAAAATTATTTACTTATTAATCTTTGATTTTAACTATTTTAACCCTTCTTTAAATAAATTAATAATAAATGTCCTAATCTAATCCAAGTGGACCTAAATGGTCATATTTTATTCATAAGGTTGTTTTTGGTCGAATTACACTTATCCAATAGAATTAAAACATGTGTTAGGGTAATAATAATATCATTTTTATCCTTAATTACCCTATTTACTTTTAACCATGGTAAATAAAAGTAAAAAGTTATTATTCACCAAAAAATATTTTCATCTCATTGAACCAAATTTTACTTACTAACATCAACCGTGTCTCTCGAACATTTCAAATTCCATTCACAAAAGTGGTAAAATTATGTTTTATGTAAATTTTCAAATTCTCCTAGGAGGTGGGTAAAAGACAGTGAAAAGTTCAATAAAATTTGTATATATCTAAAATTATTATAAAATGACTCCAATGAATTACATTGAACTTATATAGGTAATATGTATCAATTTTGACATAAAATAAATTTAAATAAAATAAATAATTATTTAAATAAAAAGTCGGTTTTTTGAATAGTAACCCAGTATTTTCACTATTCATCAAAAATTGGAAGTTTTCAGAAAAATACCAAAAATTCACCCTAGGCTAATTTAGATATTCTGAATCCAAAAATGAAGTCCATTTTGAAAGATAAAATTTATAAAATTTTAAAAATTGGGTATTACTATTCATAACGGCTAGTTTATATAACAAATCGTTGTTTAGCGAAACTCGGTATTGCGTACAACACACGCTATCGTGGAAGGCCGTGATTGCGTGTAATGCAAGCCAAGTCAAGGATGCATGTTGTGCAAGCTCATTTTGGTGTAGCTTACAACACAAGACATTAATGAAATTAAAAAGAATATTTTTCATAAAATCTTGGGGTGTTACATTCTACCCCCCTTAAAATGAATTTCTCCCTCGAAATTCGTTGGGGGTTATAAATGGTTTACTACTCGAAAGTTTCTTTAATATAAACCCACATCATAAAAAGGAATACCAAAACCTGCCTTTAAAAACTAAAGTATGAAACATAATGGTTACCCAAATTAACTAATCAGTGGGTTTCCATATAGGAGAACATAGGTGAAAATATGGATATGGAAGAGAAATATAACTATCATGTTCTGATGGAGAGTGGTAGATAACATGGATATGAAAAAGACAACAATCACAAAGACATAAATTTGTGATGATCTAGGGTACCATCTGATTCATCGGATATAAGGGCACTAGGACAACATTTTTGGTTTTCAAGATCATTTCCCTAAAGTTGAAGAATTTTAATTAGAATAAATACTTACTTTATTTTGGTACAATCTCACTATTGTTCATTCTTTGAACAATTTCCACTTTATCTCTTAAAGAAATGAAGTTGAATTTTTTATTCGTGAAGTGTTAATAAATCATGTGATAGAATGATGGGTCATTCCATCTGTTTCAAATAAAAGGTTAGCAAAAGTTATCAAATATTCATAAGTCCATCTATGGTGAGGTTAATCATATATGATTCTAAAAATGATCTTATACATCATATATCATACCGCTTAATAAAATAAAACTAGTTTCCACTAACCAGGGACTTCCTATAGGCCAGTGGTATGCTATAAAAGCCAGTCGCACTTCGGTTGTGGGTTTGATTCCCACAGCCTTGTCCGACGTGATGGGCTGTCGCCCATCCTGTAGGTTGTCCTTTTTCTAAAACTAAATTACTATAACATCCCATCAATTATATCGAAAAAACTTCTATCCTTAAACAATACTAACTTATGTCCAACATATTCCATTCTAATCTTTAGGCTTATCTATAATACTGCAGTCCACTCTCATAATATTTTGAAAACAATTACCAGAGATTTCATATAACAAGCATTTTAATACCATCGTTGATCCCCATATATCATAATATATGTCTTGTTGGTCACATTCCAAACATTCGAAGGCCTTAATCATGTATTCTCTTGAAAAATGAATACCCATTGAATCTCAGTGAAAACATGAGTGTTGTCTAAAGATAACTCTTTCCACATACCAAAACCCCAAGATTCTATATACTCAAACCATGATATAACTATTTCCCTATATCAGTCATGAGCCCATGAATACTGTCAAACATTTCATTTTCTCCTTATCCCTTCATTATGCGCATATCATCTTCTTTCTAAAAATATCTCAATCACTTTCCATGGTTACCGGTATAATAAAATTATTGAAAACCACAATAGGCCAATGCATAAATATTCCAATATTCCACGATATTATATACAACATTATTTTGGAATCCCACCACATAAACACTTAATAATTCCACCACATCATTGTCATATTCAACATCTCCCATAGTTATCGCATGTGACTTCCCTTTTTCCTTTGCCTTAAGTGGTTGCTCATGTAGATAATCAATAACCCTTTGATTAGGGCATTGATTAGCATAATGCCCCATTTCATTGCACTTGAAGCATTAAAGTTTTGGTGGTGCATTCTCTGCAGTCTTTTCTTTATTCACACCATTAGAAACCCTTTTTCCATTACTTCGATACTTAGCTGATCGATGACCTTCTTTTCCACACTTAATACATTTTCTAGTCCCTTTAAGACAATCTCCACAATACTTCTTTCCACACATTGATCATGAGGAAACATTCATCTTCTTTTCACAATTATTCTGAGATTTCTCCTTGAACTCCATTTTTCTTTTCTTCTCAAAACCATGGGATGGATATGTAACACCAACTTCCATTTCTACCTTAATAGCACAACGCACAATTTCTTCATAGCTACTGAAGTCTCTTATATCTAATTCCATTCAAAGATTTGGTTTTAAGACACTGAATAATCGATCAACTTTACATTCAGGTTGGATGATAAAGCTAGATTCATACCTTGCAAGCCTTGTAAAATTTTCTTCGTATATACCAAAAGATTCATCATCCTTTTACTTTAGTTCAAGAAACTCCTTCCCCATCTTTATTCAAAGAATGCTAGGGAATTACTTATTGAAAAATAAGTTCTTTAACTCATCCCATTCTATAGACTCAATTTCATCTCTTGGCCTTGTATTCTGGATAAGATTCCACCATTGATCATCTTCACCTTCCAAACGATATACTGCTAAGATGACATTATCAGGTTCAGAACATTGAAGAACTAAAAATATATTTTCAGTGGTACTGATCCATTTTTCAGCAACATGTGGATTAGAAGACCCACTAAAAGAAGGTGGACGTTGCCTCATGAAGGACTCAATAGAATATTGTTCCCTTCTCTGCTCATTTAGAAGTCCAGAATGATTCATAGCTTGTGTAACTATAGCAATATTATTTTGCACTCCATCTCCCATAACATTTGTTTTTTCAAGAGTACAATCACTGCATTGTCCATTACATTGATCAACACGGTTCCTTCGGGTTCCAGCCATCATCTAAAACCCAAAAAGAATAGCGTGAGAGGAAAACCTCATGATAGGGAAAACAACATAATAAAGGGAGAGTAAATTCAATATCTAAAATCATAGGTTACCATAATTCTAGTAACATAACCTATACTTACACTTAACATTAGGGACATCCCTAGACATACCTTAGAAATATCTCTAGGGGTCTCAATAATGTTCTCGCATCCTAGTTTCCAAAGGTTGACTAAACCTTTCTTCTAATACCAATTGTAGCGGTATGGAATTAATTCCAGTGGAATATAATTGATACCTATCAGGGAACTCCATGGGTGGATACACCCCCTGGGCGGGACACACCACCATCCCCAGTGGAAGCCATTTCCTCATGAACCCCTTGGGCAGAGAGCCATGCTTCGTCCAACGCTCACATGTGAGAGTTCCCAAGGATCGGATACATTCCTACCTCCTTTGCCTATGATACCAACTGTAGAGACCCAAATCTTGAAGTACATGGACATTACATTACATTTGCGTAATATTTAGTACATAAAAAAATATAAACATAGGGACCGTAATAGTTTAGTGTCTTTGAAAACTCGGAATAAAATCTTCTAATCATGGTGAATGATATTCAACATCTCCCATAAAGATCTTCTCTTTTTTTTTCTTACCTAAAATCTTTATTTATATCCTGGGAAAAAGAAAACATAAAAGGGGTGAGCTCAAATTCCCAGTAAGGGTAAACGTAGAGAACATAAAACAATCTATAAACATTTGAATGTAAAAACTTGAACACAAAATCTAAACATCAAATTCTTGAGCAAAGACATGAATATTGGAAGTACGTAAGGCATATATCATAATGGACCATCAACCATGATAAAATATAATGGGATTAAAACATGTAATTATGGCAACCATTCAGCACATTTTATGATTTCTATAGTAGCCAAGGCATTGCTGCCAAGACCATCTTAGTGGACAAAGTCCCTTTCTGAATCGAGTTCACTCCTCGTTTCAGTCCTGTAACACTGAACCAAATTAACATACCGTTCCATTAATGTATATCTAATGAGATATAAATCTTTACCCAATTCATTGGAGGGAGATATAGGTCCCACTCATCTCATAATGAAATCATTCTTACTTGTGCCACAAAATAAACTTAAAACATTCATCATAACCCAAAGAATAAAATGGGTTTCATAAACCTCATACCATCATCTCATAATCCATATAAAAATAATGGACATTTCATCATAAGAAAAGTGAAACCATATAAATCATAGAGGCATTAAAATTGAAACATACACATATGAAATAATTTCATCTTAGATGGAAAATGGTTTTCAATAAACATTTGAAATGAATTCTTGGGGAAAATATCCTTTCTTCTTAAAAATAATTTTCTTTTCACAAAATTCTATGCACACTTAAAATAAAAGTATTTTTTTGAAAATTGTCATAAAATCTTGTAGATTAAGATTCATGAAAATGAGGCGTTATGAAACCATAAAAATCCGGTCATGCCGTATAAGTTAAAAAAACATTCTTCTCAAAAAAGTCAAAAAGTTCTTCGTATGGTAAACAGAAGAAATATTCCTTTAATAACATGTGGTAAAAGTAAAAATAGTTAAAAATGACTTTAAACATACATGAAAAAACTTTTATAAAACATGGACATGGATGATAGAAATAACCCCAGTAAATACTTACGAATAAGCAATTTCGGATAAAAATGAGATTTGCATAATTATCCATTACCTTAGGTCTGATATGCTTCGTATGGATCCGAACCTCCTATATAATTATTTAAACAATTGGATTGACTTATTAAATAATCATATTCATTGTTATTATATCATATATTTTTCACTTATGACTTTATATTACCCGTTCTTTTGTAAATTCAATGTAAAAGCAGCGTTTTGGGTAAAATAATTCCATTTATCGTATGTGTTTCGACATGTCGTTCTTGATATTATTACTTATATCCTGATTTACATAATTACAGAATGTAAAACATGATTTATATATAATATATATTCATCATATACATATATATTATAGATCTATAAAGGAATTAAAATACACCGTTCATGGAGACGGTAGGTCGTACATACGCATGAACACTGTTTTCGTTTCCTTATTGAATTAAATGAAATTAAGTAGATGACATACATATATATATATACATAAATCCATTATCATTATTATATCAGATATTTCATGATTAATTATTATATATACTTTATAATCATTCATGAATGGTTAACATGGAGAATGAATCTCATCGCGTCGTGGAGACGGTATTCTGTACGTACGCATGAGCGATGATATCATTCCCATGATCATGGAATTGTATTGGAGTGTATGTATAATATTTCAGAATCAATATCACTTTACAATAATAATATATATTTATTATTTACACCATTATACCTATCCAAGTATGGTGGTGGTGGAAAATAGATTACACCACGGCGTGGAGACGGTATTCCATACGTACGCACACGCGGTGATTTCGTTTTCTGAAGGATGGATAGATGGTGAAATAGTGTTGTTTAATACTTATAATAACATATCCATATATGAGTGATACTGATTTTATTACTTCACAATGAAACAACTAAAGATGAAGAAGTGGAAGAAGAAATAAAGTTGAAAGAATCGGTAACGGATATTACCTCTTCTTTGAAGCGCCTTTTTGAGACCTCCTCTTAGGGAACTAAAATTGGTCTTTAAAGAAAACCAGGACCTCTATGATGTTTCTAGGGAATTTGAGAAGATAATTTTGCAGGGGTTTTCCAAGCTTGAAGGCTCATAGTGGTGTGAGGAATAGAGGGAGGAGGTGCCCTTTTATAAGGGAGGAGAGGGGCACCTTTGGAAAAACTAAAAATATTATTTTATTATAAAGTCATATTCGGTTTTTAATAGCTCCAAATTGATTTATTTAGAAGCTAAGGTGGGTATGGGACGAACTAATCTCATCCAATAGAATTTGTACATGTTTAGGGTTCTATTTTAACCTTATCATTTATATTTTAACTTTAAGTTAAATAATTTTACTTTTACCGTGTCTTTTTGTTTTCTTACACTATAAGGTTAATAAACATACTATAACAAGATAAACAAACCCCAAGTTGTTTATTATTAATATATATAACCTTATCTAATTTATTTGTATGAACCTTACATTTTTAGGAATAAAATAACAATTAATAATATAATATTTTTTTTAAAAACTATTTTATGTCAATTTTGACACTTTTTGGTAATTGATTTTTGTGAAAATCATAACAGAAATATTAGTTCGAAAAAAGTTAATTAAATCAATACTAACGTCTCATATTAACATTTAAAATTATTGAAATTCATAAAAAGACTCAAATTTAATTTATTTGGGTATTTATAACATCAATTATGTCAATATTTCATTAATAATATAATTACTGCATCATCATTATGTCATAAATAAATTAAATTATTTAAAGTCTAAAAATTAAAAATAAAATTACATTATGTAGGAAATATTTTTATCTTTATAATTAATACTTATAGTTGAATTTATCTTATGTATAACCCTATATTAAAAATGATTTACTTATTAAACATTGATTTTAACTATTTTAACCCTTCTTTAAATAAATTAATAATAAATGTCCTAATATAATCCAAGTGGACCTAAATGGTCATATTTTATTCCTAAGGTTGTTTTTTGTCGAATTACACGTATCCAATAGAATTATTACATGTGTTAGGGTAATAATAATATCATTTTTACCCTTAATTATCCTATTTACTTTTAACCGTGGTAAATAAAAGTAAAAAGTTACTATTCACCAAAAATTATTTTCATCTCATTGAACCACATTTTACATACTAACATCAACCGTGTCTCTTGGAAATTTGAAATTCCATTCAAAAAAGCGGTAAAATTATGTTTTATGTAAATTTGAAAATTCTCCTAGGAGGTGGGTAAAAGACGGTGAAAAGTTCAATTAAATTTTTATATATCTAAAATTATTATAAAATGACTCCAATGAATTACATTGAACATATATAGGTATTATGTATCAATTTTGACCTAAAATAAATTTAAATAAAATAAATAATTATTTAAATAAAAAGTTGGTTTTTTGAATAGTAACCCAGTATTTTCACTATTCATCAAAAATTGAAAGTTTTCATAAAAATAGCAAAAATTCACCCTAGGATAATTTTGATATTCTGAATCCAAAAATGAAGTCCATTTTTAATGATAAAATTTATAAAATTTCAAAAATTTGGTATTACTATTCATAACGGCCAGTTTATATAACAAATCGTTGTTTAGCAAAACTCGGTATTGCGTACAACACATGCTATCGTGGAAGGTCGTGATTGCGTGTAATGCAAGTCATGTTAGGGATGCGTGTTTTGAAAGCTTCTTTTGGTGTAGCGTAAAACACAAGACATTAAATAAATTAAAAAGAATATTTTTCATAAAATCTTGGTGTGTTACACATAACATGAATGATTTGCATACTGCACCTACTCTATGCCTCGTGCCTGCCCTGTGCACCACACCTAATCTTCACATCACGCTTGCTCTCTGCAATACCTCTGCATTCCACTTTCGTGTACCACATTAACGTACCACCTTCACGTACCATATTCGCGTACTTCCTTCGATTAATACCTCTTCTCGGTGTACCACCGTCGCATATCAGCTTTGCGTACTACCTTGGAATACTATTTCTTTCCTCTATAGACTTCTTCAAATTATTTGAATTATTTCATCTCTCGCATACCATTTTTTCTTATATAAAATCTCTTCTATGTACTACTTCTTCAAATTTTGAAAATTGTTTCATCTTTTGCATACCACTTCATCCTACGTAGAATCTCTCCAGTATACCACTTTTAGACATTTTTGAGTTCTTCCACAGTGATGATATTTTATTATCGAATTCACTCTACATTAAGGAGGGATTATATCTCCTCATATAAGAAAATAACACAGAATATTTGGACATTCCATATTACCCAAATTCTAAATGTGGGACAATTTGCACCACATATTGAACTCCATCCGCGTACTGTATGCCTCCAACGTGTGCCGCTCCTTTTTGGAAAACCGCGGGAATCTTGTGAACCTTCAGTCACATACCGTAAGCCTATCGTTCCACATACATCAACCCTCCTATGAATTTAGAACCTTCACCATATACTATGTGTCTTATGATCCGCGTAATACAACTATTTTGCCATCGACGAGCCATTATGTGTACCAAAACTCTTTCCACATCAAAAATTTAGTGCTCTGTGTACCGCACACCTTCACCATGTACCATTACTACAAACAATTTTTGGTTTTGTTCATCTCTTTTTGTACTATTTCCACTTCTTAGTACTCAATCGTTAACCATTACTGGAACACGGTACGTGGTCCATGTTCTGGGGTATTTGGCTTGCTTCCTCTGCAGATTTCCTTCATCGTTCCCCATCATGTCCACTCCTATGCAGAAATCCTTCCATTGCCAAAAAAACCCAATTTTGAGGTCCAACAATTTGGAAAGCACTGAGAAATGGAAACACCTTAAATATCTTCTTCTTCAAGAACACCCATATTAATTCATTGTCTTATTTCTTCTTCAACAATTAGCAACATTCATCATGAACTCCTTCCACAATGATATATACTCTTTGAATGATCACTTCTAGCATCGTCAGATTTTCCATGGAATATACAGCAACTTACCATCTTCCCTGTCTTCATGAACCATGAGTCTTTCTAGTCAACACTAAATATGACTGGAATCATATCATAAGATTTGTATTATCCCCCATGAAATAATGAATTTCTCTCAATAAATTTGGTGTTATTCTTCATTTCCTTCTTCATTATGATCTTCATTGACAACTATTGACAATAAATACTGACTTATACACAAAGTGGTCCCAAAAGTTCAATGGTTTCATTTGTACTTGGTTTTTTTGGATTCCTAGTTTTGTTCCAGGTTTGTCTGGATGAATTTCTAGGGGATGAAAGTGTTAATGGTGGGTAGAATTGTCACACTCCAGCCTTGAAATATTGGTTTTTTAATTATCTTAAATTTTTAATAATCTCCAACCTCTATTTAGTGTTTTGGTAGTTGGCCAGATGAATTTTATAATTTTGTAAGACACTTACAAATTACATGGTTATCCTGTATGGTTTGGAGTAACCATATGGTGCTCGTCTGGGTAACGAGGTGAGTCTATTTGAGGGTGTATGAATTGCACCTAGTTTATTAAACCATGTTCCAAGCCTTTATTTTGGATCAATGAGTCATCAGTTCCATTTAGTATTGTTGTAGTTTGGATTGTACAACCATGAATCTTGCCAAGAGGTAACCATGTGGTTTCTTTTGTTTGTCTAGTATGGATAGCAATGTCCGTGCATAGTTTTTTAAACCGTGCAAGATGGCCTTTTTTATAATTTTTGGTTTTTCTTTTTATTTTTTCTTAAATTATTTCCTACATGTTATTTTCTTCATAAATATTCTCCTTGGAATTGCACATCTAGACCATTCCTTCTTCCATAGTCATGAACAATTACTCCCTCTAATACCCCTCTTTCATCAACATTTATCTGTATTTATCTTATATTTGTTGTCATCGCCTCAATGTATGGCCTCTAACACACTCATATTCCACATTTTTGGTGATTTTTATTTCACTGTGTCCCTACATATCTCGGTTGGACCCTAGGGTTTTTAGTGGTCATATTTTGGATTCCTCTCTTATTTCTATGGTGTGTAACGAGTCTCTTGGAATTTTATGATGAGTGTTTCCACATCCATTGTTCAACATGTAGAGTTTCAAACTGTTTCAGTCTGTCTACCTTCCATTTCTGGTAGGATTTCTTTCATTCTAAAATATTTTTCAATTTTTAATTAGTGATTTTGTTGTTTTTTTCCCTTGTAATTTTTTTAGTGCGTTTTGATCTGGCATTCATGAGTATGACTTAATCACATGTGTCGGTTACGGAATATATAAATATATTCCCTCTTTGTTTATATTCCCCCATAGAAATAGGAATATATACAATGCATCTAGAAGTATTTATATATATATATATATGTGTGTGTATATATATATATATATAAAAATTCATGCGTGTGTTAGTGTAAAGACTAGATTCAAGTTTCAGTTTTCAAATTCATCGAGTTTCTAGATGTTTTGCCTTGGTTTTCTTCTCCATGAGTAAGGTTCCCTTTGTTGAGGCCTTTATTTTGAATTCTATAGTTTCATGATTGTTTTAATAAGTGTTTTTAATATTAAATAGTATGTATATGATATAAAAAGTGATGGTTTTTCTTGGTGTTGTACTTTAATTTATTTTTCATGGTCACCTATATGTTTTGACAAGTGTATTCTTCATTAAAATACAATTTCATGATTTCATTACGATGATCAAAATTGTATATGTTGAAAATTGGGTTCCAAAATGATTTTATGTGTGTTGTGGGTTTTCCACAAAGGTTTTTGTTTTCTGTATAATTTATGTGAAGGTTGACTTGAATGAAGATGGATCCATGTGTGGTTTTAAAAGGGGTAAATTTCATGTTTTGGTATGTCTGGAAAAGTTCATGGGTTTTGGTGTGAATTAGATGTCAAATAGTATTTTGACTTTCATAAATGGGTTGACTAAATTTATTCATGGTTTGAATCTTATTTTTATATATATGGTTCCTTGGTTGTTTAATTATCCATTTAAATGGCTTTGGAATTAAAAGTGTTGGGAAATTGTGCTTTCCAAATTGTAATTATTCATTTTAAAATAGTAATTCCCATTTGGAACATTGATAATTTTTTATGGGATAGGAAAAACCCTCTTCAGTCATTTCCCCTTGTTTTAAAAATATGTGTACATTAAATATTTTATTTAAGATATATTCCTAGTGAAGTGTCTTGTGTATTATTGTGTTAATTGAAAAGGGGGGACTCTTTAAAAGAGGGTGATTAGTGGTGAGTGGTTGCATGAGTTTTTTGGTAAAGAAAATGAAATATATATTCATGTTCACTTGAGATAGACTCACCACCATTTATAATAAAACATATAAGAAACCCAAGTATCTAGGTGGAAAAAATTGAAATAGTATGCTAGTTTATTCATAAGGGGTGGGGATGGGCTTCTTCTATCAATATTAACATTGTAACACTAACTAGACATGTGATATGTTCAGATAAAAAATGAACATGGGATGGGATTTCCTCTACTGCCTCGTACATGATAATATTTTTGGTTTTTCATTATGATATGGAGACTAGTAGACCGTGGTATATATTCTATTCTAGTGGATCATGTATGATAATGTTGATTGTTTTTTTGGATGATTTTTTATAACCAAGGTACAAGGTTCATATGGTTTTATTTTTTTTAATTTACTATAAGGATACAACATGGTGCATTATTATGACATAGTTATCTATGGCGTGGCACTAATGATAGGTATACAATGGACCTTGAGTATATACTGATTCCAATTTTTGTTTCTTTTTAGAATGGTTTCCTTTAAAAAAATATTTAATATTTTTTCCTTTTGAATGTTTTATTTTAAAATTATTGTTAGCTTCTTAGGATTTTTCCATGGTGCTTGTGAATAGATATTTATTTTAGTGGCATCTTCATTGTTTCCTCATTTATGAAAACCATGTTTTAATGTAAACTACATTCCTTTTATTGTAAAATTTCTATGCATGATTGGTGGGTATTTATGAAATGTGGTGGTAAAGAAATGGTTTTCATGAAAATGGAAACATTTCACTTTAATTTGAAGAGAATGGAAATCAGTACTCTTATTATGTCTCATTTTAAAACTATCTTGTCTTGGTTTTCATTATAAAGTCAAGGAATCGGGAATAGTTAGTCCAATCTTTCTTATTTATTTTTAATAAATATGAATGCAGTTACATTTTTTAGATACTAATTCTTCTTCTATTTAGAATTTAGTCACCTTGTGGTGATGTTGGTTTAGTGGTTGGAGGTGACACACTAGGTTATGGGGTGGTATGAATAGTTTTATTTATTTCTTCTTCTTGTGTTAATTTTTTATTGTTTGGTTTATATTTATCTATTTTTTAATTTTTTTATTATGGGCCTACTCATTCCAAATTGCATTATCTATATTCCTCACAATAGTTTGTAGACCCTGAGGGTTGAGAATGCCTCTTGGGCCTAATTAACGGCCGACTCAGGTGACCGGTTGGGGTTTGACCCAGGTTGGTTTGTGAAAACACCTTTTTTATGTTTCCATTTCATTGTGATTTTATGAAAATTATCATACATGATATTGATAAAATAGTTTTTTGGGTGGATAATTTTTTGGAAAATATTGAATACTGATTAGCTATTAATTAGTTTCATATATAACGATAAAATTACTCATTTGATGAGAATGATAATTTAAAAGTTTTTAATAATTATATAATACTCTAAATATAAAATGGTTCTTCTAATGTAAGTGTCTCAAAAATTTCTATTTATATTATAACTATTGAAATATAAAATTGGGTTTCTTCAATTAAGATAAAATTAATTTTTAAAAGATGGTATTTATTCACATCAGATCTAAGGAATGTGTATCTGAGCCATATGATCTTCAGACCTATACAAATATATTTTTTTATTTCACATTATATATATATATTGATCATGGGGTTATATTATTTATGTATGTATACAATAATATATCTATTGATATTACTTTATTTACTGTATTCCTCACACAAAATAATTATATAATAAATTTAATTGTATGATGGTATTGTTTCTCCCATTTTTTCATAGGATAGAATGTCTGATATATATAGGTAGATTGAATTTTTTGATATTTTTTTCATCATTATATTTAACCTTTGAGGTAATTAAATCATTATGGTCTGTTAATTACCTTGACACTAGTTAGAAGATTTTATATTATAATTTATTGTTTCTAAGGCTTATGTTAAACCTAAATTTTCAAACTCGGATGGAAAATAACTATGTAAGAATCACAAAATTTTATTAGACAGTTTTTATAATTAATTCAAAATCATTTATTGGTATACATTAGATTTCAGGACCTAGGAATTAGACCATGATATTAAATATCCAACTTGGATATAGTTAAAACCACTGTTTCAAGATATCATCATGTATTAATGGTAATCATTCTATGTATTAGTGAGGACATACATAGAATACTTAAGACAATTAAAATAAGGGAATCATATGACTTATATTTATAAATTAGTATCATATTTCTACAATGTTCATCAATCATTATAATTTCATTCATATAGAATGACACGCATGCTTAAAGGTGACTTTAGATAACATATGAACTAAAAAAGGATCATTAAAATTAAGAGTTCACAAAAATATATTAACATTGGTTGTAAATAAAACCATGTTAGAATATTAATTAATATGAATATGAGAAGTTTGTTTATTTAATATGGATGGTTTTTTTACTATCATTTTTTACTCTTCAGAGGATAATGGTTTTGGTCTTTTTAATTTTTGGGAATGTATTTTTAGAAATTGTTTTTCTATAAATAATATAATTCATAAAACAATTTTATATGTCGATTTCACTTGAAAAGGACCTAAATAACGTTATTTTAAATTGGAATATGTATATTTAAAAAAAAGTTTTGTGAAAACTTCAAAAAATAGTTATTTTGAAAAAAACCATAATGCAAGAATTTTTTAATGATTTTACAGTTTTGATAACACTATAGAAAAAATACTAAAATTAAATTCATAATTTTATGAGTATTGTATGTTAATAAATAAAATTGGTTTCTGGGTAATATATGGGTGATAAAGAAAATTCTATAGGTTTTGAAAGGAAAATAATTGGACACTAAGGGAAATTATAAAACATGTATGACTGTATGGGTGCATATTCATTAAAATTATTATCAAAATGGGTAATTAGAATAATTTTTTATAAGAATGGATAAGTAATTTTCATATTTTTTTGACTAGGGATTGAAGAACCATGATTAATATGATATTACTATGAATGATATATGTTTTTTAGGCATAAATAGATGGTATTTGAGTGAGGTTGGATGGTATAGATATATGAATTTATATTTATATTATTTTTATTAGATAATGATATTGGGGTTTAATAATAAATACTATAATGTGGGAAAATTTTATATAATTAACATTTTATGCATTTTGTTATTGTGATGGTGGAACCCTAAAAATTTTAATATATTATAAGAATTTGGGAATAGTAGGGGTGTTTTTTTAACACTTCTATTTTATTTTATAAAGTGAGTAGTTTGGTATGGTGAATGGATTTATTTATCAGATGTTTCATGAGTGATTTGGAAAAAATATAAAACATAATGATGATTAATTTGAGACTATAAGAGGTTGGTATATTTTTGGGTGAGATGATATTTTAATATTTCATAAATGAAAATCATTACATTGAATAGATTATAACATTATAAAGGATAATGTTTTGATGTATTTAATAAAGGGTATGATTTCAAGAGGTAAATAAATGGGTGGGTTTGAAATTAAATATTCAGATTTATTGGGAGATATAGTTAATGATTTTAATATATCTAACTGCTATATTTTGAAACGGTTTGATGTGTGTATAATTAAAAAATAGATAATTGGTCACAAGAGGTATGGAATTAGATTTTTATTTGTTATTGAATCACCTACCAACAAATCAGTGGTCTCACTCTGTGTTTAGTATGGGTTTTGGACATATATCAGGATTCTGTAGGCCCAATAGCAAGTGGGAAGTTGTCTTCGTAATTAGTGTGTATTTTAAACCCCTAATGTTTTTCTTATCATATTTTTTCTATATAGGAAGGCCTATACATGTTCTTTTATTTTATCCATATATTCCTATTACTTTGATTTGGGGTATTTTGGATCATTTGGATTCAATTATTAGAGGTGATCTCTCTCTCTCCTTCCATTGATTTTTATTCTTCCTTTGAATTTGAATGTTACATTCTATGGATTGGGAGTGTTTTTTCACAATATAATTGTATAATTAATCGATAATGATGGTGATTTTTATATAGATCCAAGAAGAGGTATTAAGAGATTTAATGAATTTCTTTGATTCCTAGTTTGGTGATGTTATGACTCTAAATAAGTTTCCATAATGATTATTTAAAATAATAATAATTAGATGGTGATTTGGAATAGTAAATTTGGTTTTTTACTTATTGGTTTATTTAGATTCCATTTTTTCAAATATTAATGGATACTATTTTTTTAATTGTTATGTGGATTGTTATGTTTTATAATTATTATAAATATTATGATAATTTATTATGGTTTGTTTTTAATTAGATAAACTTTTCATTTGGATAACCTAAATTCTCATCTTATCCAAAAATAGTTGATTAATTTTTGGATATGTAAATACATTTAAATATATGTTCATTCTCTATTAGTCATTACTTATTTTTATCATTGTGTGAGGTGATTGATTTCCTAATGGTTATTTTATTTTCAAATGTTATTATAATTATATGTATCATTATTGGGTTTCATAATATGGATCTGTAAAATGGGAAATCATTAAGTCTATTTATTATTTACCAAATCATTTTAATTCAATGCTAAAAAAATTTTTGTGGAACATTTGTTGACTAAGTATTGATGGTCCATGTTATGATATGTGCGGGTCATGAGCGTAAATACATTAGAATTATTTTTTGGAACCAGGTTGTTTGAAATATAAAATATAATTTTAATTTTAATAAATTGTTTATAAATATGATATTAAAAATTAATATAGTTTTAATGAAATTTTTTTAAATTTTTATTTCAACGGGGAAGATAAACTCCTTCAATGTGGTATTCTTTTAGATTTTCACTAAGGTGTTTGTGTTTTTAAAAATAGTATGTTATGGAATTTTTAATGAATTTATAAAGTTAATTTTATATTAAAATATATGGTTATTTAGAATAATATTGAATATGTAATGTTTTGATAAATTTAATAGTTTTATTGAATAAGAGAGTTAGTGGACTGTTCTCAGAGTGGGTTTACATGAATACTCAATTGTTTTAATTTTTCTACTATGAATCATATTTTTTAAAACATGATTCATGATGATATGTTTCACTGTATATAAAACCTTTATCTGTGTTATGGGTAGGCATTGGTTGGTCTAATTATTTAATCCCTTATAGATTATTTAATTGATATGGTTTTTATATAAATTCCTTAATATTTGGATTATTTCCAAGACATTTCGGATTCAATAGTGACCTGAGTATCTGTTACATAAATATTACATCATTTTATATGCATGTTCAATATATCTCACAATAATACATGGAAATGAAATCTAATAGTTTAGTGTTATTTTAGACTATATCCATAATCATCTTCTTTCATGAATGATATTCAACATCACTCAATAAGTTCATTTCACAAAAAAATCTTAGTAAAATTATACTTAAAAATTTTCATCATTATCTTTATAAATTTAAATATAAGAAATTTTGATCTTAGTTTCCTAGTAAGATTAAATATGGTAGGTATCAATAAATAATCATTTGAGAGATTAAAATAAAAATAATGAGTTAGTAACATCATCCTAACATACAAAAACATACCCAATGGGTCATATGCCATAAATAATGAGTCATGGGATAATTCATTGTCATACCCAATTCTATTTTTTATTAGTTTGTTGAATCGTCAATAATAAATCATGAACCAAAATAGAATATCATAATAAAATGAAATAAGTTTTTATAATAAATATAATAATATAAAATCATTTCGATGGTATAGAATTTAAATCAACAAAATAATATTACATAGAGTCACATAGTGGATTGGGTTAACATCCCATTCCAATAAACCTGGTGGGTATAATCCAACTATGGATTGGGGTAAATCCTAATTCCATTTCATATTATCTCATAGGATATCAAGTTTCACCCAAGGAAATATAGGAATATATATTTCTATAAATACCCATTAGAAAATAAATCATTTTATAATTTTTACATAAGATCATAAAAACATCGATAATTTTATCATAGATTAATTAAACCATAGAAAGAAACAATTTTCATAACAAATATGTTTATCATCATCATCATGAGATATTCAGGGATGTAAATTCGATGTTATCTTCAAATAATAACCCTAGTAATGCGGTAAAATTTTTAATGGATGATTATGTAGAAAAAATACTTAATAAATATATTCCAAATATTAAATTTAGGAAAATAAAAAACAACTATTTCTTATTTTATTGTTTAAAAAAACAAATCGCATAATAATAGGATTAGTATTTTATCTAAAAAACATATACATCATTAATTAAACCATGGTGAAAATAATTTTCAAGATGGTTTGAAAATTTAGTTCATTCATGAATACAAAAAAAAATTAGTTTCCTATAATTAAGAAAAAATTAATAGTATATCATATGGAATTTTTTTAAAAAATTAATTTTAATATCTTTTAAATAAGTAAAATTTAGTAAAAAATAAATTTTTTATTCATTATGTATTAAAAAAAATTCTATAAAATAATTTCATGAACACAGATGTGGAAGGGAAATATTTTTGACCAAAAGGGAGAAATATTGTTAGATTTCATTAGAAATATTCTTTTTGTTTTTTTGTATCTAATCGGTTGAAAATATAATTAATAAAACAAAATAGTTAAAATATACATGGAAAATTTAAAAAATATTTGGTTTGGTTATGAAATAACATAAAATATCCCATATTGGAAATTTAAACATAAACAGCCCCAATAAAAATCATGATTATAACATAAACCCTTGTAGTTTTGGAAATCATCGAATCATAAAATTTTAAAATATATAAACATAATTAGATATTAAAACCCAATAATATTCAGGAAATTGAAAATAATATACATTTATGTGATGTATATACAACACGTAAAATTATTAAGGTGTGGAATAGAGATCATATTTCACTGAAGGGAAATTAATATGAAGAAGCCCTTAACTCGGGTCCTGAAATAAATCATTCAAAATCTATGCTCCCATATAATAAATTTATACTTTTAATAAATATATAAAAAACCAATTCATAGTTATATTACTATATATTACTCACTTTTAATTTTTTATCACTTATTTACTTACAATATATCATTAATGTCTATATTTTCTTATTGAATATTCTGTTTTCAATACATGTTTCGATTGAATGATTTCAACCCTTTGAACATGGTTTTGGTAATAGATCATGGTCCATTTCCATAATATCATATCTACTTATTATATACTCATGTATAATGATTCATTTAAGGTGATGATTGACGAATAATTACATCTCTTCATGGAGGTGGTAGTCTATATAATTTATGAGTGAAGCATTAATTGATCCAAAAATAAAAAGAAAAGAAGTTAAATTATATATTATAATTCTATAAGAAAAATAAAGTAATAAATAAAATATTTATTACATAAACACACGTATAAATTCATCTATTATATGTGGTTAATAAATGAATTACATCTCTCCATAGGGGTGGTTATCTTCACATACCCATGAGTGATGCACCTCTTTTCCAATCAATATAATGGAGATGGAAAATGGTTGTAACATTGACATAATAAAAATTTATTATATTAAATAAAATTATTTTTTTATATTAATATGGTTATAGTTGACATGGAGTAGGAATATGAATAATGAAACATGAAAAGGGTCAGTAATAATATATTCCTATTATCTGGATAATCTCCTTTGAAATATTCCTTATGAATTCATGGATGGTAATTTGGAATTAAATGGACCTTTAGTTCAATAATAACGTTTTTTAGAAGGTACTTCGGTCGATATAGGTTTATATAGTGTTCTTGGGTGTTGTAGTGAGGTGAGAAGTGAAGGTTCCCTTTTATAAGTGAGGGGATTAACACCCTTGTATAGACTCTTAACATTAAAATAATATAGAGTCATTTCCAGGAAAGTGGAAGCAAATATTCAAATTTAGAAACATTGTATAAATTATTGTTTAAATTCACTAAAAAAATAAAATTTACATAATTATTAGTGATAATTGAATCATTATCTCCTATTTTAACCCCATCATTAATCATTTTATCCCATACCATGGTGATAGTATTTTTACTTTGGAAATAATTAAATATTGATAAATATTTAGTTTACTATATTAAAAATAAATTTATTATTATTTTTAAAAATAATGATTCAATTTTACATGATTTATTTTTTATAAGTGGTAGAAATTAATTTAAATATTTATTCACAGTGTGTGTAATGATTAATTTTATAAAAAAATGTATGTTATAGCCTAAAATTTATTTTACACTTAATAGATGAATAGTAAAAACCCTTAAATAATTGTTAATTTGATTGATGGAATAAATTATCTAATAATTTTATTATCATAAAGCAATAATAATGAATAATTAAATTTAATAAGATAAAATAAATGGAACATAAAAAATGATTTCTAAAAATTAAATCTTTTTAACATTAAATGACATTATCATTATTTATAACCATTAAATAATCAATATATGATTTTGTATTCATTTTTTAATATGTATAAAAAGTTATTATCAATATTTTTATTACTTTAGAAAAGATCAATTAATTATAAATAAAATATATATAATTAAATATTTTTTAAAACAATTAATTTCTATTTATCATGGGATTATTAAAGTAATAATTAAAAATTCATAATTAATTAAAATAAATGTGTTTTATTTATTTTTTCTTATAATTAATTTCATTTTTTACTATAATAAATAATTTTTTACTTAATTTTGTTATCTAATCCATCTCAATCTATCAAATATATGGAATTATTTAAAAAGGAATATATTTTAAAATTATAGGGTGTTACATTCCACTACCATATAGGAATGATTCATATGAAATTCTATTACACTAAAGAAAATAATGATGATTCTTTATCCTTGTCAAATCCATATGTTACAACATATCTATACCAAATTTATTTTGAAACTAAAAATCTTTGACTGGGTGAGTGGCCATATTCAAAAACTCATTATCCCTTTAATTCATAATCTCTACCTATTTTTAATCATATGAAAAATCATGAATAATAAAGACATCTTAAGAGTTTAGTAATTGTGAAGGATTGTGTATGTACTTCCATTGATGATTCTTGTGGTACATATCATAAACATATGATAGGTTCGATGGTTATTCAAGGTGATAAGATATCATCCCAATATGATCAAGAATATCATTCGGACTAATATATCTAGTTTTGAACTTCATGTTATTTCTAAATATCATAACCTTAAACCTATAATATATTCATTTTAATAACTTGTATCAAATTTCAAACTCTAAATATCATCCACAATTGTGATAATAACATTTTTGGCAACATTGATCTACCCTAGTTTACTATTAGGTAGATTTAATATTCAATATAATTTTTTCAACTTTCTATAGTCCCAATATCTGAAATTGTCTATAAGTATCTCAAAATTTATGTGTTCAAGACTTCATTTTATATAGGTATTCTTCAAGGGTATTTGGTTCACTAAGTAAAAACTATTTCTCTTTGAAAATATGACTATAGAATTGTGTTTACCCAAAATTCTCTAAAATCCATCAATCACGATCTCAACTACTAAATTAGTTTTTAAATATTCCTATCAAATTAAACATTTATCTTAATATGATATGCACTGCTAATGAGTAACTATATATATATAATATTTACTAAATACTTCCCTATATTTATTAGGAAAATCTCTGATCTTGATCAGAATAAATTGAGAGTGGTACTATATGAATCCATGTTACTTAATGTGTATCATAAAATTATGGAAAATAAATAATTTATCTCTAATATAAATGAAATGTGAAGTCTTCATAAGGAGAAAAAATAACACACAAATAGAATTATGGCCATTTTATTTTTTGGGGATTATTATGTTTAAATCCATGGTTATGTTTTTCTATTTTAATATATGTATGGTTAATTATTGAATTATCCCCTATAATTTTTACATTCATACATAAATTTCATCATTCATAAATCAGGAAACACTCTCTATAATATAATTTCTATTATTTTCCCACAAGTATTACTATTTTTGATGTCTATAAATTTTTGTGCATCCATAATGGGTAAATATTAATAATATATATTCATCATCCAATAGATCCTTATTTAATTTGTTTATTGAAGGGATGCATTTCTATTTTTTTAAATATTTCATTACATCATGATGAAGGATAAAATCTAGAATAATCTATACCCTCTTTTAGTGATCCACATCTATATGTTTCTATTAAATTAATATTATTATGAATGGATTATTGAAAATTAAATTAAATATGATTCTATTTTATCCTTTCATATGATTTCAATTTACATCATTTAAAAATAAATATGTGTTGGATCTATTTCAATCATCATCAGGTAAAATATATCATGATCCCTTCAATATAGAGCACCAATATCCAAGCTTTCCTTCCATGGGTGGTGAAGCTATGAGTAGTCATAATCACAAATCAACTTAAACAATATCCAATTGGGTATTTAAATGTCATTATATGTGAATATATACAACATGCTTTTATAATTTTCAAATATATAAATACACTCACATTTAAAATAATTCCTCCATATTTAAAATAATAATAATTACTTCTTCTAGCTTAAATATTAAGTAGTGTAATTCATCTCATGAATTGTCAATTTTCTTGGGTAAAATAGTACAACCAAGTAATTATATCTAATAACATGTCCCAGTACCTATTTTTATTCATCATTTTATTTCAAAAACCATATACCACTACAAGGTACAAGTATCATAGGTTCAATAAACAACCTTCACACCATTTACTTGAATGTGTATGCACATTCACAATTATAAATGAATATGGATCCCTTTCATTTCTATAGTGCTATTATATTTAATATCCATGATAAATTTTTCAAAATGAGTTTATTTTATACTTCCAATCAATGAAAATATGATATGCTAAATAAATTGGTCGGTTTAGATCATTTCACAAAAATTGTTGTCTTTAAGGGTCCATTAAATACCCCCACATGTAATTTTGTGAAACAATAATGGTAATTTATGTGTCCCCACTTCACACATGAGTAATACACCATATAGATTTTCCTTCCTAATGGTGTTAAATATAATGATAAAATGATCTCAACACTCATCCATTCACATTTAATATATTACAATATCATCTAAAAAGACTACTACTAACATACAATGTTAATCTCTAAGGACTCTATTCATATGATCCATGATGATTGATGGGGGTTTGGTATGTCCAAATGGCATCTCTATAAATTCAAAGTCTACATACCTCTTATAGAAAGATTTATTTGGTATATACTTCTATTTCACCCTAAACTAAGGATATAATTAAGAATATACATCTTGTAAATATATTGATATATACACATTTAATCAAACAAGTCACCTATATAGTGTGAATGATAGATGTTCTAGATTGACATCATGATAAGTTTCATATAATCAATACAAACATGTTTTATCATAGTTATATTTTAATGAAAAATAATAGCTTCACCCTTCAGTGATACACCTAGGTGTATGAATATATTTTTTATATTCTCTATGATTTTCTTCACCAATTCCATCAACTCTATCTTTGACATTATATAAAGAGTAATTTAAATATGTATAGCACAATGTATAATTTAAATTTAAAATTAAACATAGAAAATTGGGGGAAAATAGGGATAATCTTCATTAAATATATCATAATATTACCAAACAATATGAATGTAATCAATGATAATTTTCTACCTAACCATTTAACTGAAATACCATTCAAGAATAGATAGTACGACCCATATAACGGATGTGATTTCTACTATATGATCATATTAATACTCACAAAGAGATATGATAATAGGTTGATTTGGATTGTGAACTTTGACTTCACTTCCTTACCTATTAAAATTTTCTCCATATAAAAATATATAATCCATTCCAAGAATCAAATAAAATTCACCTTTATGGAGATTAAAATTACATTCCAAAATAAGGATCCCAAAAACTACTTTCATAGTGGGGTTATATACTTGAGATAAAATCATCATACCTATAGGTACTTTCACCAATAATTCAATATCAATCCATTGAATTTGTGATGTGATAATTTTATTCAATTATTATAATATAAAATTATGGTAATAACCTTAATAATATAAATAATTTTTAGTTATATAGTTGATAATAAGTATATCATTCACCACTTTTCTCCAAATACCCACATCAATAGTAGTGATTTTATGCCATCACGTTTTTCCTTTGGAATTGGTTGTTGTTAAAATAAATATTTTTATTAAATATAATAATCATGTATTTATTTTAATAATTTCCTCATTCCATAAAATTTTCACATTGGACTGTTGGTGGCGCATTTAGTTGATCATTCTTCTCATTTTTGATCAACCTCTTCATATATCGTTGAAATTTATTTTCAATATGCCCCCCTTTTATATACATGATAATTCTTAATGTAAGATTTTAAAATTTCCCCCAATAATTATTTTAAAATAAAAATCAATCCAAGGAGATTAGATTTCTATAGTAACTGGGTTTTATCAAAACAATGTATGAAAACATCAAATTTTATCTCCTTATACCAAATGTCTTGGGAAATATAGAAATATCTAGACACCATTTATAACTTGAGGGAACATAAAATATTTAGTTATATAAATCAATGTATTTTATAAAAAAAATTATTCCTAGATTTAGTTGTATGACCCTAAAGAATCGATAACTTTAATATTCATTTTTGGTGAGAAAACCAGGAGATACATTGAAACTATTATAAAATTTTCATAGTAAGAACCAATAAATTTATTATACTTATTATTAATTTCCTTGAATTACCTCTCCATTTTAGCTCATATATTTCATGGAAAATACTTATTTAAAAATTTCACCTTAAAATCGTCCGAGTTAATTGAGTGAATTTACATCTATTTCCTCATATTCTTGATAAGTCTCCAAAATTCATCAGCATCACCTACTAAATTATAAACAACCCAAACAATAAACTCATGGTCTGATCACATAAAATAAAAAATAAATTGTATATAGTATTGATCAATTTCTTAGATATAATGGGATTAATAACCATCTAAAGGATAACTAAGGTTTCTACATTAGATAATCAATGGTGAGTTATTACATACTTTGATAATATGGAAGCATTTCATGATTCAATTTGTGATTCATATGTTGAGAGAGTTGGGTTATAATATCTATATAATTATATAATCCTCACTAAAATTACATTTTGTTTCATATGATAATAGTAATTACATTGGACATCACATTTATCGTTCAAAAAAACATTATGCATTCTTCCATTGACTAAATAAGAAAGCTTAGTGTAACGACCCAAAGTTTCATTAATGGAAATCCCTCATGATCTAATTAAATGTATCTTTATTTAAAAAAATTATATAAAATATAAACTTCTTTGGTTTTATGTTATTAATTGTGACCTTTACTTTTATAGTCATTAAATAGTGATCACATGATTAGTATAAATATAAGGCTTTAACAAACCCAATTTACTCAGACATTTGAAGAGATGGACTCATCCAATAGAATTTCTCCATAAGAATCCCATTTGTTAGGTATCTTAAAAGAGGTGGCATCCTTTGGATTCGATCTTGATCAAGCCCAGGTTGAGCTTCATAATGTTGAGCTCGAACAGGACCGTCTACGGGAAAAGTGGAAGTTGATAGAGATTACCACTCAAGCGATGTTATCTGAGCCACCCCAAGAGTTTGTCACCATCGCACACCTTACCCTTAGGTCTTATATGGCTGTTTTAATGGGTTATATAACAAATCTCTAGTAGTATGTTCATGTACATTATTTTTGTATATAATAATGAATATAGTTTCTGTCATCATTGATACATTGAAAATAGTATTTAATGTACAAATAGTGTTTTTAGTTATTATTTAATTAAGATTTATATTTTATTAAATTAATGGATTGTTGAATTAAATAATATTTTAATAAATTATTATTATTATTATTATTATATTAATTTTTATTAAATATAAATGATCTTATAATTTTAAGAATGAAATTGTAATTTTTATTAAGGTTTGAAAGCCATTTTTTTCAAAACCCATGAATTTTCGATAAATGTCGTTTTTATTTTAAAAAGTGAAAATTAACATATTTAGAAAATTTTTTAGATAAAATAAATGTTATTTTTGGAATCAAGACGTTGAAATTATCCAATGGTGAATTTTTCATAATTTTCTGAGACAGTAAAATTTTTGGGTAAAAATTAAATACAGTATAAATATATAATGTGTTTTATAACATCATAAAGACCCAATAGTGATGTAATAAAATACTATAAGCTTTATGTTTGGCCAATATATGTTTTAACAGTAAAATAATGTGATTTTGGGTTTGTTTGACTTATTTTACAAAGCATTAATGGACCCCTCAAGACTTATTAAACATCTTGTCTTTTTAAATTATTTTCCATGGGAGTGTGACTCACCTCCACATAAGAAACCCCGTTATTTTAAGAAGTTCAAACATTGGACTAATAAAATATTTTTTTTTCCTCTCCCCTTTTCAAGAAACCATGGGCAAAAACCATGAGCTGATTTGTGGTTTGGATTAGTTTAATATAAGGGGTCCCAAACCTAAATAATAAATAATTCACACACCTTTCCTATATAAACCCACCCAAACTCCCACTTCCTCATCACTAAAAGCCTTTGGATTTCGTCCAACCTCTACCCTACTATCTCTATAATCCTCCCAAAGTTCCCCAAGCTCCCAAGAATCCTCTCTCAATCCTTTTGAAGCACACTTCCAAGTAAGGGTTTTTTCTTCCTTTCTCATTTTTGTCCAATTTTATTTAAGTTGTTTTTTCCTTTTAATTTAAATTATGAATGTTGGGGTATGGTTTCACACCTTCCTCATACTGCCTTCTTTATGTTTGAATGAAGGGGTACCCCTTTATCTCTCATTAAATTCCTCCAGTGTACATACGTTATTATGCCGAAATTCTAAAAGGAACTTTTCTCTCCTCATTTTATATTCAAGAAATACTTTTTTATCATGAATCTAAATTCCATTAAAATTGTTGTAACATATATATATGACCTAATTACTTTTAGTTACATGTAAATATATGAGGAACCCATTTCTCTCTCATCAATCGATTTTATGAATTCTTATGTCACGCTGTTACGCTGCCGAAATCACACCGATTTTCTAAGCCAATGCCATTGTGTAGTGAATACCATGCCCATTTCTCCATCAAGGGTATTCGCCTTTATGAACATTTAATTATTGATTATAAAGTTTAATTTATGAATTCAACATTCATTTATCATGGAATAAATTAATATGTTTTATGAATCCATGTTTTGTGATCCATGTGGCACACTTATGCCCGAAATGAAATGTTTCAGAAGGGTGCACCTTTATAGCACTCTAATGCATTGGGTAAATTATAGTATCATGATACGTCATGTGCAATGAGTGTTGAATCATGCTAATTCAATTGAAACAAGGGTTTACTCGTGCTTCATGTGCAATGAAAATTTACTAATACTTAATGTGCAATGGGCTTTGGCTCATGCTAATTCCATGTTAAGTGTTGTTTCCACATTTCCATGTTATGATTATCATGATTTATCATGCCTTTATGTATATGTTTCTTTTGTGCTCTATTGATATTACTATTTTCTAACATGCGTTTTACTCCTCATGTATTCCATGTCTATTCCCTTACCGGGCCTTATAGCTCACCCCTTTTCTTATGCATGTCCTCAGATTATCCCATGAAATTCTAAGTACGAGGGAATGTAGTGGTAATGTGAAGGAATTTTTCAATAAAGATGTTGTATTTCATGTTTTAAGTTGTTATGTAATGATCCTAAGCCCCAAATACACTAGAACTCTTGATCTTACATGTTGTATCAAGTGAATGGTTTTTGTAATAAATCATGTTTAAGTTTGAATTAAAATCAGTGTAGTCATAGTTGGTATCAGAGGATAGGTTTAGTTATATTTGGGATTAGGATTAGAAAAACCCCAGTAAAGCGTTATAGATAAGACTAAGTATAATAAAAACATCCCTAAGTTTTTTTAAGTACTAATTGAGTGGTTTATCAAGAAAATACATCCTCGTCTGGATACGGGTAGGTTGAGGCGGCTCTAGAACAGATGTATCCTAGGGGTAAAACCCGAAAACACCGCTTTGAGCTAGACTCAAACAGGAACTGGTGCACGAAAATGGTCCTTGCTGCACTCTTGGTTACGACACTCCATGGGGATATGCTTTGGTAAATTCACAAGCTTATTATGAACCCTTATTAAAAAAAACCCCTAAGAATATATGTTAGAAAGAAGATCACGAAAAGCCTAGATTGAAGCCTATTGATTCATAAGTTAAGGAAAAAAATTAATTTATAAGTCATAAACTTTTGTCTTTATATTACCCTTTATGTGTTACCCCTAAATTACCTTTTCTTCCAGCTAAGGGCCGGTAATAGGAGGACTCGGGCTAACAACCGATGTGAAGATCAGTGTGATGATTTTACTAATGAGATGCCCAATCCAATGGGAGCGTGAATCACAAACATTTTAATGATTCTCTCTCACCTAAATCAAGCTTTGAATAGAAACATGGGTCAAGAGGAACATCCAACCCCCCCCCCCTAAGAAGGAACAATTCGCTATCAAGAGATTCATGGGACAAAGGCCTCCTACTTTTAGTGGATCATCTGATCGCACGATCGCTGAACAATGGATCAACTCCATTGAAAAGATCTTCTCCATCCTTAAATGTTCTGAACAAGAGAAGGTTCTCCTGGAGGCTTATCATTTTGAGGGTGAAGCTGATAAATGGTGGGCGTTGATAAAAAATATGAATCCTGAGGAGGAGATCGAGGTGTTGGAATGAAAGGATTTCCAGAATATGTTTTTTGATAAATATTTTCCACACAACCTCCGGCTTAAGATGGAAAGGGACTTCCTTTCCATAAAGAAAAAATAAAAAGATTTTGTTGGATCGTACGAGGAAAACTTTAAAAGTCTTGCACGATATGCTTCTGGCTTTGTCATTACCCCCGAATGCAAGGTTATCTGCTTCTTTGTTTGGAAGATGCCTAGACTACAAAAATCATTAGCGATCCGTGACTTCGACAACTATGAGGAAATTTTCTGACGTGCCCTCAAGGTCGAAATGCAGATCGGGGAATCACAGGGGTATCATGGGGACAAGAAGTGTAAGGTGGATTTCAATGCTGGCGGTCCGATGGATAAATCCAACAGTGCTAAGAAGATCCATCACCCCACTTGCCAAATGTGCGGAAAGAAGCACCCTGGAAATTCCCTCAAGGGTACGAGGAAATGCTTTAGGTGTGGAAGAGAAGGGAACCTAGCTGTTAACTATAGGCAAGAAAGACCTATGGCTGAAATAGAGGATAGGAATGCTCCATTTGAACCTGAATGCATTGTTCATTTCTACAACTGTAGTGAACCGGGGCATTTTTCAAATCAGTGACCTAACCCAAGGGTTTTCAAAGGCAACCAATAACCTCCAAGGCAGCAAGGAAGATCATTTTCCATCACTTCTGCCAAAGTGAACCCCGAAAATGAAGTGGTGACAGGTACATTAGTTATTCATTCAAGAATAGTGAATGTACTTTTTGATTCAGGTTCTACGCATTATTTTATATCTTGAAAGTTTAGTAGAACAATCCCAGCACCACCACAAATCATGGACGTAAAGATGTCGGTGAGTACAGAAAATGGGGCAATCATTGTATCCCATGAATATAAGTCCCCCCTATTATCATATATGGATTGAATTTCCCAGAAAACCATATCATACTCCCTATGGTGGAATTTTATGAAATTCTTGGTATGGATTGGATTTCCTTATATAGAGCCAACATAAATTTTCGGGAAAGGGAAATCACACTTCATATGGAGAATCGACCCCTGATTCTTTACAAGTGTAAGGAAGAAGATGAATCCTATTTAGCTCCATCATCTCAAGCATGGATATTACTGCCCTATGAGCACGTGTATCTGGTTCAGATGATTGAGTCTAAGGAAGGAACCATCCTTGAAGAAATTCCTATTGTGAGGGAATTCGCTGAAGTGTTTCCCGAGGAACTGTCTGGTCTTCCTCCTAAGAGAGATGTTGAATTCTCAGTTGAACTTATACTAGGGGGTCTACCAATATCAAAGACTCCATATAGAATGGCTATCATGGAGCCTGAAGAGCAAAATAATCAACTACAGGAGAATCTGGATAAAGGGTTTATATGCCCAAGTGCATCACCATGGGGTGCACCAGTACTCTTTGTCATGAAGAAGGATGGGTCAATGCACCTTTGCATCGATTATCGTGAGATCAACTGTAGAGACCCGAAGCTTGACGTATAAGGACATTACATTACTTTTTCGGAATACTTATTACATAACAAAAACACACACACAAGGACCGTAATAGTTTAGTGTCTTTGGAAACTCGGAACGTAATCTTCTAATCATGGTGAAAGATCTTCAACATCTCCCATAAATATCTTCCCTTTTTTTCTTTCATAAAACCTTTATTTATATCTTTTGGAAAAGAAAACATAAAAGGGTGAGCTCAAATGCTCAGTAAGGGTAAACAATAGAAAAATCAATCACATCATATTCATAAGAACATAACATTTTGGAAATCTTTACTTGCAAAAGAGGTCATAATATCATAACATGGGATAAATAATAGTAGTGAAATGTAATCCCAATAATCATAACATAAAACATGAAACTTTGTGTCATACACACATAATCAAAGAAAATCATTTCTTATTAGTCAAGACTCATTGCCAAGACTGTCTTAGTGGACAAAGTCCATTTCTGAACCGAGTTCACTCCTTGTTTGAGTCCTGTTTCACTAAACCGGTATTACCTACCGTTTCAGCCATTTCTATCTCATGAGATATAAAATCTTTACCCAATGCATTGGAGGGAGATATAGGTCCCACCCATCTCATAATGATACCACTCTTATGTGTTCCACAAAATCATAAATCATACATCATTTCATAACCCATGTAATAAAAATGGGATTCTTAAACATCATGACATCATAAAAAAATTCATATGAGATAAAGTAATTCATAAAAATAATTCCATCACAAAATAATCAAATAAATTTAATAATAGGGGTATAAAAAAACCCTATATTATCATATATGTAAAATAATTTTGATAAAACACTTGAACTCCATTCTTGAGGAAAATATCCTTTTTACTTCAAAAACATGTTTCCTTTCATAACATGTCATACAATTATAAACTAAAAGAAGTTGATTAAAAATAAACATGAAAACTTGTAAAGGAAGCTTCTTGGAAATAATTTTTTAAAAATCCATTCATTCCGTATAAGTTAAAAAACATTCTTCTCGTACTTTTGTCAGAAAAGTCAAAAAGTACCTCGTATGAAAAAACGACAAAAGAGTCATTTCATAACTTTTACTAAAAACTCACCGAAGGGTAAAATTGGATATAAACTATTTTAAAAGGATATAAATATTACATATTGAGTAAACATGGATGTGGATGATAAGATTCACCCTAGTAAATTCCAAAGTATAAACAATCTCAGATAAAAATGAGATTGTGATATTTCCCTTACCTTAGGTCCGATTTGCTTCATAAGTGTCTGAACCTCTTTTATAATGATTTAAATAATGTCATTGACTTATTACAGAATCATAATATTTGTTATTATATCATATATGGTTCACTTATGACTTTATATTACCCGTTCTTTTGTAAATCCCATGTTAAAGCAACGTTTTGGGTAAAATTATCTTATTTATCGTACATGTTTGGACTTGTTGTTCTTGATGTTATTATTACTTATATCATGATTTACTTACTTCCAAAATGTAAATCATGATTTATATATCATATATATTCATTATATATCCAGCATATACAAGCATTTATAATAGTACATAACATATGGAGGTAAGAAATGAAGCGCACCGTTCATGGAGATGGTAAGCCGTACGTACGCATGAACGCTACTTTCATTTCTATTTCTTATTTTAATGGAATTAAAACATAATGATACATAGGTATATTATAATTACAGTATAATATCATATATAATAGTATTAACCACATCCTTTATACATCCCACATAAGGTATTAACGAATAACATCACTTTGAGGGGGCGGTAGTCCGCACTTCCTCAAATGAGATTATCGTATTTACCGACTATGGAAACCATAAAGGATTGATATAATTGGGAAGTAAAGAAGCATAATGAAATCATAAACATAATATATATTATATATAAATACATTACCATCATAATGGCCACCATGAGAGGTGGTAGGAGAAAATCGAACAAGTGAGGCGTTAGTTTTCCATCACAGAAACATTATGTTCTTCATCCATTAGATGGAGGTGTGTGTAAGTTTAGTTCTAATACAACTCATAAAAACATCCTAGTATATTTAGGATATTGTTGATGTTAAAAAAGAAAGGATAAAAAAGAGTTTAGGGGTTGGAGAAGTAGAATAAAAGAAAACAACTTAAGAGAAACTATTACCTTTAATTTTGGTAACTTCCTTTGGTTTGAACCAAAGGGACTTATTGGAGTGTCTTCTGCATAATTTAAGGCTTCAAGGGGGAAGATAGGGATGTAGTAAGCTTAGTTGGGAAGAGTTTTGACTAGCCAAAATGCTTGATATGTGTGTGGAATTGCATAGATGTGGTCTCCTTTTATAAGGGAGAGGAGGGGCTCTTTAGGAAAGTGTGGAAATATTATTTTATTATAAACTTATCTTCGGTTTCAAATGGTCCAAAAAACATTAAGGATAAATATAATATGACTCATAGTCTAAATAAAATCGTCCAATCAGAATTGGACATGTTTTGGAAAATATTTTAATCATTATAATCTTATTTATTTAAATCATTTATTAATGAGGTAAATACTTCATCATTATTGTGTCATAAGTAATTTAATTTATTTGGTGTCTAAAAATTATAAAAAAAATATCATTATGTAGGAAATATTTTTATCTTTACAATGAATATTTATAGTTGAAAATATAGTTTATATAACCCCTTATAAAAATTAATTACTAAAATATTTTTGTTAATGTCAATTTTGTCTTTACATTAAATTAATTAATCCAAATTGTCGTTGTCACAACCAAGTGGATCAATGGGGTCCCAAAATCGACCCAAGGATGGCCATGGTAGTCCACTACTCATCCAATAAGGTTAGTACAAGTTTCAAGCTAATTTTGAATTATTATAATATTCTTTTAACCTTGAATTACCCTATTTACCTTTAACCTTAAAAAAATTACCGTAGTTACTATTCATAATATCAAAACAAATAAAAGTAACCTATTAACATAATTTAGACCCACTGATTCCAAATATGGAAACAATTTTTCAAAATTCAAAACACATAATTTTCAGTAATTAATTTAAAATTAATCCCGTTGTTCAGCAAACGGGTTTTAAAAGTTAAAACATTGCCAAAGATTGAAATGTTTTTACCTATGAATTCAATTTAAAATTAATGCTAATGACATACATTATATTAAATGGTAAAAATATATTCTATTTATACTTTAAAAACAATCAATATTATAATTTAACCATATAAAGTATTGCGATGAAAAAATTTGTTTTTAATTAAAATATAGCGTGTTTTTACTATTCATTAAAATATGAAAGTTATTAGAATAATACCAAAAATTAGGCCTAAGATATATTTGATATTATGAATTAAAAAATGATTTCTATTTTAATAAATTCAATAAATATCAGTTGCATTAATTAATTTAAAAATTAATTCCCATCGTCAAAACAAATAGCGTGTTTTTAAGAGATAATAACTATTAAAAGATTGACAGTTGTTTATGTCTGGTTTAAATTTGAAATCTCATTCAATGACCAAAATTGTATTAAATGGTAAAAATATATTCTAAATATACTTTAAAACCTCTCAAATTAATAATTTATCACTATTAATTATTTCTATTAAAAAAGTCGTTTTTAATTAAAATTTTGTAACTTTCACTATTCATCAAAATATGAAAGTTGTCCGAAAAGTACCAAAATTTCACCATAGGCTAAATTCGATACTCCGAATCCAAAAATGAAGTCCATTTTGAGAGATAAAATTTATAAAATTTTAAAATGTGGTTATTACTATTCATAACAACTAGTTTTAATAATATTTAATAGCATATCGTTGTTTAGTGAAACTCAGTATTGCGTACTACACACGCTATCGAGGAAGGTCACGATTATGTGTAATGCAAGGCAAGTAAAGGATGCGTGTTGTGCAAGAATACTTCATTGTTTCGTATAACATAATCCAACCATATTTCATTTATACATTGAATATATATAAATATATATACTCAATGTTGCGTAGAATAACTATTATCAAAATTGTGTGTAAGACGATCCAAGAATAGTGTTGCGTATACTGCAAGCTAATACGGTGTTGCGTATAGCGCAAGGTAATATTGGTGTAGCATACAACACAAGACATTAAGGAAATTAAAAGAATATTTTTTATAAAATCCTGGGGTGTTACATCAACAAAATCACGATAAAGAACAAGTATCCTCTCCCACGAATTGATGACTTGTTTGATCAGTTGTGTAGAGCACAATACTTCTCCAAGGTAGATTTGTGATAGGGATATTATCAAGTAAGGTTGAAGAAGGAAGATGTCCCCAAGATAGCTTTTCGTACAAGATACGGGCACTATGAATTCATAGTAATGCCTTTCAGACTCAATAATTCCCCAGAAATATTCCTGGACTTGATGAATAGAGTTTTTAGAGATTAACTCTACAAATTTGTGTTAGTATTTATAAATGATATTATAATATACTCCAAAACCAAGTAGGATCATGAGGGGAATTTAAGAACTGTACTAGAGACTTTGCGCGAGGAGAAGCTATATGCAAAGTACAGTAAGTGTGAGATCTGGTTGAAGGAGGTCTCATTCTTTGGATATATCATCACAAGCAATGGGATATCTGTGGATCCCTACAAAATAGATTCAATTGAGGGATGGTTGAGGCCAACATCGGTAATAGATATCCATAGCTTCATGGGGTTAGCTAGATATTATCGACGATTTGTGAGAAATTTCTCGCGATTGTCCAACCCTCTTACCAAGATAACTCGGAAGGGAGTAATGTTTTCTTGGAGTGATGAATGCGAAGAAAGCTTCAAGGAGTTGAAAAGGATGCTTATCACTGTGTCCATGCTCACTTTACCCACAAGTGGAGAAATTTTTTTGCTATTCAGTGATGCTTCAAAGAAGGGCTTAGGCTGTGTGCTGATGTAGAATGGTAAAGTGATATCCTCTGCCTCAATGTAGTTGAAAATCCATGAGCTAAACTATCCAACGCATGATCTGGAGTTTGAGGTGGTGATCTTTGCCTTGAAAATCTGGCGACATTATCTCTATGGGTAGAAATGTGAGATATATACTGACCACAAGAGTCTTAAATATATATTCACAGAGAAAGAGCTTAATATACGCCAGAGAATAAGGATAGATCTCATCAAGGATTATGACTGTTCAATACATTACCACCCTGGGAAAGCAAAAAGGTGGAAGATGCCATAAGTAGAAACGACCCAGTAATTCCCTCAATGATGAGAATTGAGAAGGATACAATCTTCTTAGACTTGATGAATATGGACATTGGAATCATTTAAGAAGGGAGCATCATCAATCCTTTCACAAATTATTGATCAACCCTCTCTTTTGGAAAGTTTAATGGATGATCAAAATGATGATGTGGGAATTCAAGAAAAAGTAGAAGCTATCAAAATGGGAAATTCTTAGAGTTTAATGTTAATGAAGAAATAATTGTGCAATTTTGGGAAAAGACTATGTGTTCCATAAAATCTAGAGCTGAAAAAGGAACTTTTGGATGATTCAAAAAGTTCAAATTTCTCTATTCACCTAGGGAGCACAAAGATGTATTGAGATCTCCAAGAAAACTTTTTGTGGGATAATATGAAAAAGGAGATCGCTGAATATACATCAAAGTGCCTGGTGTGCCAGCAAGTGAAGGCGAAGAGGAAGAAGTCTAAGGGGATGATGCAATGATTTCCCATACCAGAATGGAAATGGAAGAACATCACCATGGACTTTGTCACCAGACTTCTGAGGACATCCAAAGGCAACAATTCAATCTATGTAGTGGTGGATTATCTTACAATGATTGTACACTTCATTGTAATTCGGGAGGATTTCTCATTGGATAGACTGGAACGGATATATATTAGGTAAGTTGTAAGGCTACGTGGAGTGCCACTATCTATTGTGTCTAACCGAGATCCAATATTCACCTCTATGTTTTGGATGAGTCTTCAACATGCTCTGAATATTGAACTAAACTTCAGTATGGCCTATCATCCTCAAACTGATGGCCAATATTAGCAGACTATCCAAACACTTGAGTACATGTTGAGATCATGCTCAATGGACTTTAAAGGAGGATGGGATCAACATATTCCTCTGGTTGAGTTCTCTTCTAATAACAGTTTCCACTTGAGCATCCAAATGGCACTTTATGAAGACCTGTATGGGAAAAGGTGCAGAACAACAGCATGTTGGGATGAGGTCAATGAACATAAGCTTCTTGGACCCAAAATGGTTGAAGAAATGGTGGAGAAGGTAAAAACGATTCAACAGCATATCAAGGCATCCCAAAGTTGACAGAATAGTTATGCATATAATCGTCAACGAGACCTTGAGTTTAATGTTGGAGACATGGTTTTTCTACACATATCTCCATGGAATAAGGCCCTGCGATTTGGAATGAAAGGGAAGTTAAGTCCAAGGTACATCGACCCCTTCGAGATTTTTGATTTTGTCAAGGCTGTGGCCTATAGAATAGAACTTCCACCTACCATGGATAATGTACATGATGTCTTTCATGTATCCCTATTGAGGAAGAATATACAAGACCCTTCACATGTAATCACTTCTGAGGTGGTACAGTTGGAGGATGATCATTCTTATGAGGAGCAACCAGTGAAGATCGTAGATCGTAGGGAAAAAGTTCTACGAAATAAGACAATTCCCCCCATCAAGGTGTTGTTGAAACCACAAGTTTGAAGAAGAGACTTAGGAATTGGTGGAAATTATTATGCTAAGTTACCCACATCAGTTTTAGTGTGGTAAAAGGAAATTTCGATGGTGAAATTTCATAAGGGGGGAATATTGTAACGACCCAAAGTTTCATTAATGGAAATCCCTCTTGATCTAATTAAATGTCTCTTTATGTAAAACATTTATATAAAAAATAAACTTCTTTGGTTTTATGTTAATAATTGTGACCATTACTTTTATAGTCGTTGAACAGTGATCACATGATTAGTATAAATATAAGGCTTTAACAAACCCAAATTACTCAGAAAAAAAGAAGTGATGGCCTCATCCAGTAGAATTTCTCCATACGAAGCCCATTTGTTGGAGCTTGGAAAAGAGGTGGCATCCTTGGGCTTAGCTCTTGACCAATCCCAAGATGAGCTTCATCATGTCAAGCTCGAACAGGACCGTCTACAGTAAAATTGGAAGTTGAAAGAGATTACCACTCGAGCGATGTTATCTGAGCCACCCAAGAGTCTGTCACCATCGTACACCTTACCCTTAGGTCTTATGCGGTTGTTTTAAAGGGTTATGTAACAAGTCTCTAGTACTATGTTCATGTACATTATTTTTTTTATATAATTATGAATATACTTTCTTGTCATTATTGATACATTGTAAATAATTTTAAAAGTACAAATAGTGTTTTTATTTATTATTTAATTAAGAACTATATTTTTTTAAATTAATGGATTTTTGAATTAAATAATATTTTAGTAAAATATTATTATTATTATTAAATTAATTTTTATTAAATATAAATGATATAATAATTTTATGAATGCAATTGTAATTTTTATTAAGGTTTGAAAGCCATTTTTGTCAAAACATGTGAATTTTTGATCAATGTCGTTTTTATTTTAAAAAGTGAAAATTAACATATTTATAAAATTATTTAGATAAAATAAATGTTATTTCTAGAATCAGGACTTCGAATTTATCCAACGGTGAATTTTTCATAATTTTCTGACACAGTCAAATTTTTGGATAAAAATTAAATACCGTTTAAATATATAATGTGTTTTATGACACCATAATAACCCAACAGTGATGTAATAAAATACTATAAGTTTTATTTTCAGCCAATATATGTTTTAACATTAAAATAATGTGATTTTGGGTTTTTTTGACTTATTTTACAAAGCATTAATGGACCCCTCAAGATTTATTAAACATCTGGTTTTTTTAAATTATTTTCCATGGGAGTGTGACTCACCTCCACATAAGCAACCCCATTATTTTAAGAAGTTTGGACTTTAGCCTTATAAAATAATATTTTCCTCTCCCATTTTCCAAAAACCATGGGCAAAAAATATGAGCTGATAAGTGGTTTGGATTAGTTTAATGTAAGGGGTCCCAAACCTAAATAATAAATAATTCACTCACATTTCCTATATAAACCCAACCAAGATCCAACTTCCTCCTCACTCAAAGCCTTTTTAGTTCATCCTACCTCTTCCCAACTCTCTCTAAAATCCTCTCAAGGAGCCCCAATCTCCCAAGAAGCCTCTCTCAATCCATTGGAAGCACACTTCCACGTAATGGTTTTTTCTTACTTTCTCATTTTTGTCCAATTTTCTTTAAGTTGTTTTTCCCTTTAAATTTCAATTATGAAAGTTGGGGTATGTTTTTGTACCTCCATCATACATCCCTATTTATGTTTGAATTATTTCAGACCCCTTTTTCTCTCATTAAATGCCTCCCGTGTACACCCGTTACTATGCCGAAATTCTGAAAGGAACTTCTCTCTACTCATTTTACATTCAATAAATACTTTTTTATCATGAATCTAAATTCAATTACCATTGTTGGGACATGTATATATATAACCTCCTTACTATCCATTACATGTAAATATTATTAGGAACCCCTTTCTCTCTCATCAACCATTTTTATGAATTCTTATGTCACGCCGTTATGCTACCGAAATCACACTGATTTTCTAAGCCAATGCAATTGTGTAGTGAATACCATGCCCATTTCTCCATCAGGGGTATTCACCTTTATGCACATTTACATTTTGATTATAAAGTATCATATATTAATTCCAAATTCTTTTATAATTGAAAAAGTGAGTATGTTTTATAAATCCATATTTTATGATCCATGTGGCACACTTATGCATGAAATGAAATGTTTAATAAGGGTGTGCCCTTATAGCGCTCCAATGCATTGGGTAATGTATAGTATCATGATACGTTATGTGCAATGAGTGTTGACTCATTATAATTCAAGTGCAATGACGGTTTACTCATGCTTCATGTGCAATGAGAATTTACTCATGCTTCATGTGCAATGGGCCTTGGCTCATGCTAATTCCATGTTAAGTGTTGTTGCCACATTTCCATGTTATGATTATCATGATTTATCATGCCTTTATGTCCATGTTTCTCTTGTTCTATATTGATATTCCTATTGTCTAACATGTATTTTACTCCTCATGTATTCAATGTTTATTCCCTTACTGGGCTTTATAGATCACCCCTTTTCTTATGCATGTCCTCAGGTTATCCCATGCAATGCTAAGTACGAGGGAATGTTCTGGTCATGTAAAGGATGTTTTCAATAAAGATGTTTTATTTCATGTTTTAAGTTGTTATTTAATGATCCTAAGCCCCGAATACACTAGACCTCTCGATCTTCCATGTTGTTTCAATTGAATAGTTTATGTAATAAATCATGTTTAAGTCTGTATTAAAATTAGGGTTGTCATTCTTAGTGTGAGTATCAACATTCAATAATCATAGTGTGTAATCATATAACAATGAAAATAATTCCTCATATTTCATAACTTTTGATACCATCATTCAAACCCTTACATTTTGGGTTTCCATCAATGTATTCAATGGTCATTTCCAATTATATGTTTTGAAATAAGTATATTCGAATCCATTATAATGGTTAATAAAAATAATGTGAATGAACAAAAGAATATTTCATGGGAGTTTTAATCTCAGTTTTTTGTTAGGATTATTTATCAGGTACCAAGTGATGATTGAGTTAATACTCGATCATCATTTTTAGTTTTATTACCCTTTGTTTTATATTTATGAGAGCCTTTAGAAAATTATTTTTATCCAGTTAAAGATTACATATCTTAGATACCACACTCTCTACAAAATTACCAAATTTTTTGGATATTTTTTATATTTAAACATATCACTAGTATTATAAATAATGGTCTTATAATCCTAATCTATAAAAATATGTAAAACAATACATAAAAACAACTATACCAACCAAAAAATAACGTATATAAAAGTTACATCATTTTAGAGGAACATTCAATTTATATCACAATAATACACACCTATGAACTATAAATATATAATATAATTTTAGTGTATATAGGTAAAAATATTTTCTGATGAATGTTATTTAATAACTCTACCAATTTTATTCTCTCATTTTAACCTTTGTAGTCATTTCTTACTTGAAACTATTCTTTATATCATAATGAAATTGAAACATATGAAATAGAGGGATCATATTCTCAGTATGGATAAATATTGGAGATAAAAATTCAGTATCATATGTGATAATATTATAAGAATAATTATCTTAGAATTCATAACATATAAAAAATATAAAATAAGGTATGATAAGTTAAGATATATAGTATAATTCTTTCTCCAAAAATTGAATTTGATATTTGAGTGTGCAGTCCTAAATAATCAATAATTAACCCTGAGACCATATAATAAATATAATTCATATGTTTTTTGAATAAAAATAATTATATAAAATCATTTCCATAGTTATGTTTCATTTTTAAGACTATCATTATTGATAGAGTTCAATATAGGGTTGATTTCACTTCCAATTCTCAAAATCATGGTGGAAAGAGTCCCATAGTGGAATCAATTCAATTCATATTACATTTTGTATTATCCCATGAGATATAAATAATTACCCAAATCATTATATGGATATATAATTCTCTTCCCACCTATCACATATTGAAATCCATTCATAAGAGTGCTTCCGAAGGATAAAAACATTTTTCATTTCATCATTCCTTAATTAATCAATTTTAAGAAAATGTGTTTTACAAAAATCATCCTTGTAAAGTCATCTGTATAAGAAATACCAACAATTAACATGGTTTATATCATTAAATTCATATTAATAGTGGTGAAAAAATGTAGAAACCCTAGCCCCAGCTACCTTGATCCAGTGCCAGCTACCACTACATTGTCATAAGGTTCATGGAAATCACATCCCAAAAGACCAGTCAAATTATTAGTCTTGTAAAATAGAAACATACATGGTTTTTTCATTCCAATTGAATAAAAAGGTACAACAAAAATTTATATTGAGAATTGATTTATTCCATCTTTATTATCTCTACATCTTAGTCATAGTAAACTTTAAATCATCATGGGGAATGGAAACAAAATAAGGCTGGTCTCAAATGGTCATAAAGGGTAAGTGTGCAGCAGATGCATTGAATAAAGGAATAATAAAAATGGAAATTTAAATAATTAAACACATTCCATTAAATTAATAACATTATTATAATATGGAAGGGATAAAAGGTGATAAAATAATTCAATATAAATAATCATATAAGAGTGAAACATAATCATGTATATTGTAACTAATTTAATAATCACATGGATTATCAATAACAAAATTCATAATTATGGAATTCATAATTATGTACAACTATAAGATACCAAAAAGTCTTTACTCTAAGAAATCTAATACTGTTGAGGATTCATTCCAAGAAAAATAATACTAACAATAATTCATGCTAAGAATCTAATTTTGTCATGGAATCATTCCAACAATCTAAAAAATGGGTAAGGCCTCTGATAAAACCATATCTACTATGTATTATGAAACCTACCGATGCTTTGAGGGGATATAGAGGTACCCTTCCATCACATAATAAATAAAATTAATTATTTATATCAATGTTTTAAAACATACTTAATATAAACATTAGTTGTAAAATTATAATATTAAATATAAATATACTCACCCACTAATAAACATAATCATAGACCATCATAATTGAACTTAATGGAATAAAAAAGTACATACCCAATGAAAATGAATATATACCCAATGGAAAAATAATAAGGATGATTTAATTATAGTATATACACATTGTAGTAAGGTAAAATGTTTGATTTCATTTATGGATATAAATACAATAAAAATATCATTAAACACATCTTTAAGGAAAATAACCTTTTAATATTGAGAAATGTTTTGAAAGAAATTTTCTATAGAAATCACATTTTGTAAAATTTTATTCAAAATTATTCTCATAAACATGTAGTTGAAGATTCAAATAAATGAAATCCCTTTCTATTGTTAATTCAATTCATGTTCTAAAGAACATTCCTTTTACATGGTAAACTTTTTATAAGAGTTCCCTATTTGGAAGGAGATAAGAAGAAAACATTGATAAAATTTATTAAAAATAAAAAATGGGTCAAAAATAATTTTAATAAATCAGTTTTAAAAATTTATAGTAAAATTTTTTTCAAACCTCTTTTGAATACATGACTTGAATGAAAATATATTTCCATTAAAGAGAGAAATGAATTTATAATTTATTAAAACCTTTTCTCAAAGAATTTGCCTACCAAATAGTTAAAAAAAGTTCTGTTACATGAGAAAATTATGAATAACACAATGATAAAAAATAAATTAATTTTATGTTGTAAAAATAAAATAATTCCCCCAAGAGAGACAAAAGCATAATCATCTCGAATAATAATGATATTATGAATTACAATCTTACCGCATTGGTAAATTTGGTAATGAAATCCGCATGATTTAAAAAATTGAATTATTAAATAAAATAATTATATATTAATTCATGTTATATGATACAAAAATGTAATTATATAAACCACACAAAACATATAATTTGTGAATATTATCTAAGTTTCACGGATGTAAAAAATGAGATGAGAAACCCTTCCCTAATGCTTTCCTTTTGGTCGGACTTGATTTAAAAACATGTATAGTAGTTTTAAACATGTTAGTAACTTAATAAAAAAACTTATTAATATCTATTCTATCTTATATTATTCTTTTATAACATCTTATGACATGTTCATTAATAATATTTGATTATTTTCTTTATTTTCGGTGTTAATTGACATATTTTTCAAGTATGTTTTGACATATTATTATTTTCAATCTTATGTAGATCATAATTTAATCTTATAAAAAATGTAAAAAATCATATAAATTTCATATATATTCAGAATATATTTATCTATAATAATCCATATAATTTTGTGATATGAAATTTAATACATTGTTCTTGAAGACGGTATGCCATACTTATGGATGAACATTGATTCTATTATATTGTTGTATATAATGAAGGAAATGAAAATTATATATATATATATATTCATTAAATTATAATTTTTATTTCTTTGTATCACATATTTTTATTAAAATCATTCTTAATATATTTCTTGTAATGCATAGACGAATCGCATTGCTTCATGTGGCAGTTGTCTGCTATAAACACGAGCGATGGTATCATATTTTTTAAAAATGGAATGAATTATGTAATATGTGATATAATATTTAAAAAACCCTAAAAAATAATATATATCATATATATCATATATAAATTATTAATCCATAATCATTCCTAACCATGAAATGCGGTAATGTAAAAACAAACAACATCCCTTCACGATGTGGAAGTATTTCATACACACCAATGACGATTCCGTAACACATATGATATAAATGTGTAATTTTATTGGTCATAAAATTTTAATAAAACCATATCAATTTCTATAATAGACTTTTTTTATTATATAATCATGTTATAATAATTATTGAATTTCGGGATTAATGAAAAAAAATAAACTCTTTTATAAGAACATTTCCACTTCTTCGTGTGTCCTCATTCTATGTGAAATAAGTCCTTAATAGGATGGTTTAATTCCCAAGATAATGATTTTTGAATGAGGGTAGGTAATTTTGGTAGTTACTTGGGAGTTTATTAACCTAACCCAACTGGTTTGAATGTGTGAATAAGAGAGGATATGGGGAGGCCTTTTATAAGTTGAAAGAGTAGAACACTTGTAATTTTATGAAAGACTAAATCCCACCCATGTTTTTTCATATCAACTAGACTGAATAATACTAAATTTACTATCCTATATTATATAAGATCAACTCATTTCAATAAAATTGTTTTTTTAAAGGTGTTTGGTCATTTATACCCCATAAATTTTATGATTAACAACTAGTTTAACTTGTTTTTCCACTAATCATTAAAACTAATATTAAATAATTTCATTATTCATTTTGGTAAAAAATACATATTCTATAATTTTTATAAATCATTGATTATTATGATTCTAAATATTGATTCAATTATAAAAATTCAAACCATGTAAATTGAAAAAAATAATATAAAATTATTCTAATAGAAGGAACGAGATAGTGTGTTTTTAATGTGAAAATGTCTGAATATTGAGTATATTTATATAAGAAAATTCAATATTAAAATTATTAAAATGACATAAATTGGATTAATATATCTATTATTGATTAATTTTTATCAAAAATAAATTTAAAATACAATTTAATGTTATTAATGTTTTATATGAAATGTCAGTCTTGAATTAAAATACAATATTTTTCACTAATTATTAATAAAATTAAATGTCCAAGAAAAAAACAAAAAATTCACCATAAGGTAATTTTTTATATTCTAATTTCATAAATTAAGTTTACTCTTTCAAATAAAATTAAATAAATTTTAAAAAATTATTTTTAATACATGTTCACAATTAAAAGGTTGTAAAACTACCTTTAGAAAAATACACCTTTTATGTAAAAAATCGGGGTTTTTTTTCTTTTATGCCTATAAAATCTATTGGATGAATGTAATTTTTTAAAAATATATAATATATATAATTTATAATTATCAAATTCTAATTTTAATAAATTTAAATTATTAACATTAAATTTATTTGTAACATAAAAATTTCTTTTTATAAAAACATTTCATTTATATTCAGTTTGTTTTTATATTCATTTATAAGTTATTGGTAACAGATAAATTTAACCATATATTTCCATAAGTTATTTAATAATATTCATAACCACCAATTTAATGTATAGGATATAATTTTCATTTTAAATAATAATATCAATAGAATTTGGAAAAACTCAGTCTTGTGTGTAATGTGAGCAATTGAAGAATTTTATTATAGTATATGACGAAATATATTCTAAATTTTGCATGAATTACAATATAAACACAATTTTTCATGTTGGATACACTATTTAATAAATTTTTATACATTTACAGTTTTAGGGTGTTATATTCTCTCCCCTACAAATAAATTGCATCCTTACAATTCAAAGTACACCATGAAAATAAAGGTGTTGATAACTATAAATACATTTGTTTGGTAACCCACATAGTAAAAAGATTTAATGAAATATAACATTAATAAGAGATAAATATAATTACAAAATCCATTTCAAATAAATAAATAAATATCTTTATAGATATATTTACATTGGTGGGAAATGGAAAAATTTTCATGGACGAGAAGACTAGTACTCAAATATTGTGGGGGAGAGATAAAAAACATATTTAGGATAAATTTAATAATTATAAAGCCATAAAATGTTGGTGTGAAAAGGATTAATATATCCCCAAATTGTTATTATAATGGGACAAAAAAATTTATAGACCCTTGATCGAGGAGTTGATAAATTTTTATACTCTTTAAGAATATTAGTATATATACTTACATGATATGATTCTATTTCATAAACAAAATATTATTCTTTAGTTGTTCTTTAATTTATGTCTAATTCATATCATAGAAAAGGTTGCATCATATGGTGGAGTACTATATTAATCATTTAAAACATGTCCAAATAGCAACTTAAAAAAATTCATAAATGGTTATCCTTATTTCCATTTCAAAATATCAAAAACATATACATTAGGAGGACATTGATTTTGAAAAATTAAATTATCATTAATTAGTTCCAAGATAGTTTTACCATCCAATTTACTTTATCTATATCAATAATCTACTAATCCTTATATAATTATCTCTAAATTAGGAACATATTAAGGGTTATATTTTCCAAAATAATTTGTTTTACATGATTTTTAACATTCCACTAAATAATTATTATTCGTGATCGATTACATTTTACATATTCCTTAAAATCCTTAATGAAATTTACTAAAGTACTATCCTTAAAAATTTTCATTATTCCTATAAACAAAATATCCTTGAATAATATACTCTTATAACATTATTCATAAATCTAAATCCAATAGCATTATTCATTCCATTCTTAAAAAGTATAAACATAATCTTGAATATAATCCCTTTTCTTTTTCTAAGGTATATTTCCTTATCACTTAGGGAATTCATTTTCATAGAGCCCCATATCATTGTAGAATAAGCATTGAACATTGGTAAATTTAATTTTCCCTTTTAGTCCATAGTATGGTGGAATTTTCCTCAAAACATTATAAAAACTCCTCTTCCTTTCAAGGATGTATCATAGTGTTCCTCCACGAGTATCACATTTTTTATAAACATTACTTCCCTTCTTCCATTTATCCAACATTTACTATGTTATCATACTCTTATCATTTTTCCCTTAGTATCCATAAGACTTGGAGAATTATTTCTCTATATTGATATCACATTATACAAAGTACTCATATGATGATAATGGATTAAATACTAGTTCTATTTAGAGAATTGGCTTAAGGCCATAAAATAAATAGTCAATTTTTCTCTTTTTATTACATAATTATTCCGAATAAAAACTTTTTAAATGTTAAAAGTTGGATTAATTAATCACTATATTTTCATATTATTTCTATCATATAGTAATCAAATGCCTTTTTATATATGGTAATTTCTCATGAGAATAATATTTTTTTCAAAAAAAAGTATCTTGAAATCTTTCCATCCCATAATGGTTGTTTCATCCTCATCCTTATTGTTTTGAATCAATTTCCCCAATTTATCCAAAGGTCCTGAGAGATGATAAACATCCATTAAAACATTATCCTTTTCACCACTTTTTAGAGTGAGAAATATCTTCTATAGTGAAGATATCCATTTCTCAATTAAAAATTTATTTATAGTCCCACTAAATAATGGATGTTAAGGATTCATGAAGATACCTAAAATTGTTACATAGTATGGTGGATTATTAGGATTCTTCATATGGGAAATATTTTTACTCATAACCTGAGTTAGCAACCCCAAAATTGTAAAATTTAATTAGTTTTATTTGTAGCTGTAGCTCCATATTTATAATCTTTCTCAAGAGTTCAATCCCTAGGTGGAGTATGGGAATTGATACAAATCTCATTACATCCATTATGATCCATTTCCAAACAATATCATGCCCTATATTAGATCTTAACATTATGAAACAGATTGTATAATCACAAAACTAGTGAAATTTTTAACATAATTCATCTCATAATTATAAACATGGGTTCTTTGGGAATATCATTATATTCAACTCTTCTGTAATAGTTTTTAAATAAAAAGTTAATTATACAATGAATTCCCCCTGGGAGTTTCAAACTAGGTGCATAGTAAGGTGCATTATTGGGTACTAAGAAATGCTCGAGTTAAGGCCATTGTTCCTTTATATTATTTATTACCCCTGGTAACCTATATTGCAGAACCACGTACCTTTTTAGTATCCATATAGGACTATATTGAAATTAAAACCCACATAATATCAATCGTAACATAACATTATGATGTTCTTCTACAATTACCATCAAATTATATAATAGGATTATGTTCCCTAATCAATGTATTTCTAAATCTAGTTCTCAAGGTTTCTATTAAACATTACCTAATACTAACTATAAATACCCTAACCCCATCAACCCAGAGTATGTGCCTATTACAATTACATTTTCATTAGATACAAGTGAATTGGGTCCCAAAGGATTCATTAGTTAAGTAATAATATAAAAATAGATAAATATATGATTCGTTCATTAAATTGGAACCCAAAAAGTTTAACATAAATATTTTTTTTGGAATAACAATATTATATCTATAATATCCTTTCATATCATTCATATTAATCTTCATTGAATCCTAGGTAATAAAAATAAAATAATGGTGATCTAAAATGATCAATAAGGGTAAGTGTATTGGTATCTATGAATAAATAATTCATAATCAAAATTAAAATTTAAATAACAAAAACACATTCCTATAAATTTATTACATGAGCATAAAATTTCTTAAATAAAAGGTGATCATATAATTCTATATAAATAATCACTTGATCATGAAACTAAACCATATATATTATAGCTAATTGAATAATCACATGGAATATCAATAACTGAATTCATAATTATATAATGCGTAATGATGGAATTTTAAATCATACCATTGAGTATTCATAACAAGACATATAACACCATCAAGGCATCATTCAAAGAAGTATAATACTAATAAGGATTAATTCCAAGAATCTTATATTGTCAACACTTCATTCAAATAATCTTATAATTGGGTAAGGACTTAGAAAACCCATATCTAGTTTGTTTCATGAAACATACCAATTCATTGAGGGGCTATATTATGCCCCAACTATCACATATTAAATCCAATTACTTTATAATATTAAAGGGGTGATTCATAATTAACATCAAAATTGATATTAAAACTACAATATGAAATGTAAATACTTTCCACATAAATAGTCAATATCATATAACATCCAAAGAAAAGTGACTGATATTAAAAAAGAAAATCTTCAATTAAATAGATCATAATCCATTCTAATAAATAATAAGGACAATATCATTTCAATTTATACTAAACGGGATAAGGGTGAAGGGTTGTTTTCATTGATGAATACGAAACCCCTTATTTTTATTACATATTAATTCATGATTTATTACATAAGAATACACATAATAGAACATAGAATATTGATATGTATAGTGTATTTTTGAATAAATTTCATCAACTAACAAAATTAATTAGAGAATATATTTCCATTATTTTAATATTACTTAACATGATCACATTATTCTTTCATACATAAAACTTCATGGGATAACTAGGGGAGATACATAGGAAAGGCATGAGCTATAAAGCCTAGTAAGCGAATAAACATGGAAAAACCTAAAGAATATAATACATATTAGAAAATAAGCATATAAACATGGAATAAGAGGATAGATAATCATAAAATGAACAACGTGTCATGATATAGAATGATTATTATATAGGAAACAAGGGAAAGGTGGAAGCTACTTAACACAGTAGGTAATAAACCTAGTTTAAGGATATCTAATAAGAAATAATGTTTCAATGATTCAAGTGGTGTATTAGTTTCACTATATAATCCCTTGAATGATGTCTTATGAGACTAAAACATGTATCCAATGCATTGGAGTTCTATATAATTCATGGAACACATGTGACTCTCATTTTATTCTCATGCTTAAGTGTGCCACATAGATCATACAAGATGGATTCATTCATCATCATATGTTAATCCATGTTCAATTACTGTGGAATAAAAAAATTATGTCCCTAATCAAGAATTATATTTTCATAAAGTTGAAAACCCTTGATAGTAAATTGGTATGAGTATTAATTGTAAAAAAAAATTGGCATGGAAAATCATAATGATATTTCAGCAGCAAAATGATGGTGTATGGATGTTCATGGGGGTTATTGATGAGAGTGGAAGGGGTGTATAATCATTTAGATATAAAATTTAATTTTGGGATCTACTAAATAATATATCCCAACATTATGAAATGATGATAAAATACATAAGATAAATAAGATACTTGAATAAAGATGAGAATGATATGATCCCTTACCTTGAGAGGGTGATTCCAAATGCTAGGGAGGATCATATTGAGGGATTTGTGGAACCTTAGGAATACATTAGAGAGATTAGGTTTGATTAATATCCTTTATAAAGGTTTTTTGTTATTTGAAATGAGATCATTGGTGTATTTACATAGAAAGTGTGTCTGTAATTCATTGTTATTTCTCAAAATGGGTTTTGAACTCTATAAAATAAAATTACCCAAACCAAAAACCATCCCATTGTTTTTTAACCATTATTTCATAAAAATATTTGTGGATTTAATTATTTTATAAGGATAGGTCTTGAACTTATCATAATAATACCCTTAGTGTTTTTCACGTGAGTCATACTCTTAAAGAAATTATTTTAAAACCTTAAAATATATTATAGGTTCTGGAGGATTCCTAATGGATTTGTAAAATTAGTCAAATAAAATTAATATTACATTTTTCTAAAGTGAAAACATATATTTTTTTCATGGATACCTTTTATAGTATTTATTTCTTTATTTTTGTTTTATCATGATTTCATAATACACATCGTATATTTATGTCGTATTTAAATTTTACACGATAATTTTACTATCTTATAAAATTTAAAAAAAATACCTTTGGATAATTTTGACATTATGATTCTAAAAAAATATTCATATTATCAAAATAATTTTCAAAATATTTTAATTTTCATTATTAAAATAAGCATATATATTTATTAAGAAATGATGGATTTTTTTGAAAATAAGACCTTTCGAGCCATTAAAAATTTTACATTTGACTTTAGAAAAAATAATATGATCATTTATATATAATAAAAATTATATAATTATAATATTTATTTAACACATAATTTATTTCAAAAGTCCTTTAATTTAGGAAAATATATTCCTTAATTGAATTCTAATATTACCCAAAATATGTCTTTTTTATTATATCAAAATAAAAATCATTTTTATAATAATAGAAATAATAATTAAATATTACCATTATTATATTGAAAATAGTTTACATAATCTTATTTCTAGTGTATTGAAACATATCCCATTAATAAACTAGAAAATTCATGTGTAAGGATCACAACGATGGTACATTAATGAGGTGGTTAAGCTTACATTGTTTGGGTCAGGATATCAATAAGATTTAATTTAGACCATAAATGGTTTCTCTCATAATTAAGATGGTGGATCTCATATTGGGATCGGTCAAGAGAAAATCCATGTGATGCAATCTCCCTCAGAATATCCATGAAATGGTCTTTATAGGGAAGTATCCTAAAATTTGTGCCCATAAAATCCTTTTTCTATGTCAATTGGATTTTTTTAAAACCTATATTTATACTGATCATATGATCATTGTTAAATAGTTATATTATCAATGGTAATGATTCCTAATGGTATTTTAAATCCAATATGATATAATGAAACTCAATAAGTGAATGTGTTTTCTACATCCATATTATATAATAATTATTTTAATTAAAACACAAAGATAATTTTATATATAAAAGTTTTAGTCATTAAAATATTCCACCCTTCATAAACTTATCCCTTGAAATATTCATTTAACACACTAAAATATATTAGGGTAATTTGGTTTCATCACTCCCACCCATTCACATGTTGTTTCACCAAACATGTAATTTCTCAATAACACTTTGACTAGGTGCATTTTATTTTTTCATAGAACATTATCTCTACAATATATTTTTATCATTATCTTAGCATCATATGAAATATAATTTTACAATACTACCACATATGGATTGATTATATAGGAGGGTCGGGTATGTACTTCCTCGGGAGTGATACATGGAACACATCATGTACTTGAGATAGGTTATGTGGGAGTGGTAGTCAATAGGCCACCATTCTGATGTGATCAATGATCAGAAAGGGACTGATGTATCTTAGACTAAGAATTCCCATATTCCCAAATCACATTAAATTATTCCATGGAGATATTCTGAGGAATGCCTTGTCTCAAACACAAAAATATCAACCTCATTGAATATTTTCATTATATCTTTTTTGTTGACTCTGAGTAGCTTTTATATGCTCCTATATATCCTTAACATTTTCCACCATTTTCATGATTATTTATTGATATAGTAGTTTTCCTTCCCCAACATCATCCTAGCATGGAGGAGTTATACACCACTTCCCATAAATGGATTCATAGGGGACATTGTGATTTTTTAGTGGAAACTATTATTGTTTGATAACTCGGCCATATGAATATGTTGATCTAATCCACTTTTTATGTCAATTGAGAATTATATAAACATTTACTAAAATGTATTTATAGTCCCCACATATTATCCCTCCTATTGAGGGTGATAAGTAGGGTTGATGTTCAAATTAGTATTATAGTGTATTGGAGACTCTTCCAGAACATGGATATAAATATTTGGTCTCAATTAGATACAATCATTAGTGGTATTCCATGTATCGTCACCACTACTCTGATTTATATACATGCATGTTTATCGAGTGAGAATTCCTCTTGAATTATAATGATGGGAGAAATCTTTATATGATGATCCACCACAACCGATATAGAATTAAATCCTCTTGAGGTAATTTGGAAAAGCAATAACAAATTCCATGTTTGTATTTTACCATTTCCATGTAGGTATGGGTAATAGTTTAATCATACACTTGGATTTTTTCCTTTCTTCCATCACTTTTTTATTAACAACACATATGGATATATATTTTTTGATCTATTTCTTTATATTATCCCACCATTAGTTCTATTAGAGATCTCAATAAATATTTTTTATCCAATAAAGTATATAGATGGTTAAGCTATGTGCATCATCCAATAGCTCATTCTTTATCTCTTGATTTTATGGCACACATAGTCTTTATCTAGATCTCACAACTCATTCTTCATTAACATTGAACTCTGTGGATTTTCCATTTTATATAGCTTCCTCTTCAGTCTAATTTATGAGATCATTTATTTGATAATCCTATATATTATCTAAAAGGTATGTTTGAGAAATAATTCATGAAATTATTGATGATTTTCTTTCTTTAATGATTCCCATGTCCATACTTTTCAAATCATAAAAGACCATATCCTTCTCAATTCTCATCATTTAAAAAATTGTGGGATCTTTTCAAATTATAGTATTAACCAAATTCATTTCTATCCCATGAAGGTAGTGGATTGAGAAGTCACTATCCTTGAATAGATATAACCAAATTCATTAGACCATATTCATCTCTTTTTTTGTGAAAATATACTTGAGGATTTTTCATCCATAAATATTTCATATTTATCCCCAAAAAGATAATACTACGATATTTTTATCATGAATACCACTGCCTCTAAATATAGATCATTTTATGGGTATTTATCTTTATGACAATTGAATTTCCTAAGGCATATCCTATAACTTTGTCAATATACATTATCACACAACCCAATACTATCTTCGAAGAATCTCTATACACCATGAAAAGTTCCAAAAATTTGGGTAGCATAAGTAAAGGTGTAGTGATAATATTCTCTTTCAAATCTTTTAATCTATCAACATAGTCATAATTTAAACCAAATGTGACTCTCTTATGTGTAATCGTGGTTAGAGGGTTTCAAAATTGTGTGAAATTTCTCATAATTCATTGATAATAGCCTGTTAATCCATGAAAACTATAGATATATATCACAGATGATGGCCTCATCCATCCTTCAATTATTTCCATCGTTGAAGGGCCCATATACATCCCATTTCGTTTCATAATATGGTCTATTAATAAGACTCCCTTTAAAAATAACATAAATTTTCTATACTTTTAATAATTATTTTCCTTATGTAAGGTTTTTAACATAGCTATCTATTTCTCCTCATGATCTTCCATGATTTGGAAGTATATTATAATATCATCTATAATAAATATACATATATATATATATATAATATTTAAAGACTATATTCATCATGTCTATGAATATTTTTGGAGTATTACTGAGTCAAAATGGAATAACTATGAACCCATATTGCTTGTACCTTTTAAATAAAGTGGGCTTGGGAATATCCCCATTCTTCTCCCTTATATTATAATATCTTGACTGAATATCCACCTAAGATATGTATTGTTCTCTACATAGATGATGGAAAAATTTATTAATCCATGGTTAAGGATTCTTGTTCTTTATCATGATCTTGTTTATATCTTGATAATCAATTCAATGGTGCATTGTCCCATAATTCTTCTAGATGAAGGGGACTGGTTCACCCCTTGGTGAAGCACATGGGAATATGAACCCTTAATCGAAATTATCTTGTTGTTGTTTCTTTAGATCCTCAAGTTCCACAACAACTATTCTATTCGGATTCATATATAATGAAGCCCCCAATAATAAGCGTGATTGAAAATTAAACCACTTAGCTAGGAGGAATACTAGTAAATTATTCAGGAAACATATCATCATATTCTATCATAATGGGAATATATTCTAAAAAATATTTTCTATATAATCAATCATTTTAGATAGAAACGCTTTATCATAGGGAAATAATATACATACTTTAGATGTTGGTACTAAATAAGATTCATCCTCCTTGTTGCACTTCTATTAAATCAAGGGATGATTCATGATACATGGATTGATTTTCCCTCTTATAGATATTTGTGACATCTCTTTATAGGGAAAACCTATCCATACCCAAAATATTATTAAATTACATTAATTGGACTATCAAAAGGTTCACTGGGATTTTTATCCAAAAAAAATCGATTGGGGAAATTTTTTATACTTTGGATGAAATAGTTTTCCTATTTTTTCACTGATAGATCTACTTTTATACTATATATTGGGTTTTGAGTGGTTCTACTAAATATGCATGTTATGATGGAATGTGTAGAACAAGAATAAAAAAAGTTGGTTTTCTATTTTTTAATGAATTACTTGTGTACTTATAACCAATTATTTTTCAGGATCTACCTTAGTGGTTATGATGGAAAAATCTCACTCTTTCTTCCTTAGAGGTTTTTGTATGCCTCTAAAAACACTTGTCTTGGTTCATTGGTTTTAAAAGTTTTCATGTTCCTAGTAGTTGAAAAAATGAAATATTCACTCAGGGTTGACTATAAACATATTTTCCTCAATATAAAGTGTTTTTCTCTAATCAGTAATCACTATCTTGGTGACCATACCCCAAAAACCTAAAAAGTTTCCACATCCTACTGAGTAAATATTTAAGATTCTTCTTTACAAACATTTTAGAAGTGTAATGTTGAAATTTCTTAGCATTGATTGATTTCTAAATCGGACTTCCAAAATTAAATTACACATCACTATTTTTATTCCCATGATTCCCTTGAGATTCTCCTATATCCATTTTGTCTTTAAGGACACATCATACAATTTCCACATAGCTATCAAAATCTAGTATCACTAGGAATTTTTTGATGACACGGTTTTAGCCGACCAATAAAGTGTTCAACCTTGCATTCATTGGTAATGAGAAATCTAGATGAGTATGATTCGGTTATTGTGATGTTTTACATGTACAACTTGATAGATTCGTCATCTCTTTTCATTATCACAAGTAAATACCTTTCCATTTTAATTAATAGTGTGGGAGGAAAAAATTTATTTAAATACATTTTCTGAATTTAATTCCACCCCATCATTTTTATCTATTCATTAGGCTTCATATTCTTGATCAATGTCCTCCATTGATCATTTTCTCCCTTTATATGATTAAAAGAAAGAAAAAACATCTATTTTTCAGAACATTAATAGATGTAGACTCTCTTATTAATGTAGTTGATCCATTATTCCACAATTAAGGTATTATATGGTCAATTGAAATTCATAGGATGATATCGCATAAAGGTATAAATTTTAGTATATAGGTTATTTGGGGGATTTTGGTGCTCCTACAGATCTAGGTTTTTATTCATAAGCTCAGTTATCTAAGATAGTATCTTCAAAAATTTCATAGTTCCTTCTCTTATCAGGCTGGCCATCTCGTTTGGAGAGTCATTGCACTTCACATAGTTTGATTACCTCATCCCTCGTATTTCTTGACATTTCCAAGAATAAATCGAAAATTAGAGATGATTAATTTTAAAATATTAATCAAATAAATGGTATGCTAATGAAATAAAAGGGATAAATTATAATTTACATTTATTTCATAACTTATGAAATTATAGGATTCAATCTATGTTATCCGTTATTTATTTCCTAACATATATACTAATGGGGATATGTTTCCCATTAATAATAGATCGTAATGATCTTTTGAAATTACCAAATCATATCCACTAGTTATTTCAAACCAGGTGTGTAGTAAGACCTCTATTTCTTCACAATTTACTGATCATGTTGGGCTCAACATAGTGTTTTTGGGTTTAACCCCTATATACATATGTGCAAGAGATACATCCAATTATTTATCCAAATAGCGATTTATTTTCTTTATAAACTACTTATTATATACTTACCATAATTTAGGGATTTTTTCTTATAATTAGTAATATATTTAGGGTTTTTTTATATTTTTCTTTTACTAACTCCAAAATTCAGTATACATTCCTTTGATACTAACTACAAAAAACACTCTCTTTGTTACATATTAATTCATGATTTATTACATAAGATTACACATAATACAAGATAAATAGATCAATAATTCTAGTATCTTTAGGGATTAGGTACATTACATAAAAACTTAAAATAGAAAATTTATTACCATTATTGAAAACATCCATTACATGATTATAATAATCCTTCATAATTAAGACTGCATGGGATAACCTAGGTACATTTATAATAATGTGGTGGGATAGAAATCCCATTAATGGTATAAAAGTGGCATAATATTAATTCTGTAATACATGTTAGACAATATGAATATCATTGGGAAATAAGAATATTGATAATCACAAAAATTAACAATGATGAATGTTATAACATGATTACCAAAAAGCCAACATTGGAAATGCAGAAAGAACATAAAACATTGCATCATAGACATTGGTCAAGTTTAACTACTATGATATCATGATGGAAAAAGTACCATGGTGGATTAGCTTCAATCCCTAATACCTTTAATCATGTATGATGAGACTAAAACATACCCTATGCATTGGGGATCTATATAATTTTGGGTGCACCTCTCACATTCATTTCATTCTCATACTTATATGTGCCACATAGATCATACAACATGGATTCATACATCAAAATATTTTATTAAATAATCATATAGTGTGTAATACAAACATTTATATCACTAATAAATATCTATTAGTCCCTAAAAGAGATCACCCTTGATAGAAAATGTGTACGGGTATTCACTACACAATTGTTTTTCATGGACAATCGCAGTGAAATTTTGGCAGCATAACAAGGGTTTATACATGTTCATGTTGGGGAATAATGATAGTTTAAGGTGAATATAATCATTTATACATAAAATTTATTGTATGAGGGGTATATTAGAATATATACCAAAATTAGGAAATGATGATAAAAGACATAATGTAAAGAAGATATTTGAATAATGAGGACAATGAGAGGATCTCTTACCTTGAGAGGGTGAATCTAAATTCTTGGGAAGAGCTTCTTGAGAGATTTAGGAACCTAGGGAGCACTCTATAGAGGGGAGGGAAGAGTAATTGTGTTCTCTATGGTTTTTTTAGTTAAGATAAATGAGATCATGGGTTGGTTTATATAGTAAATAAGTGGGGAATTCTTAATTATTTCTCAAACATAGGTTTAGGACTGGATGTAATAAAATAACCACAACTGCATACCTAACCATTTTTTTTTCCCATGGTTTCTTCCAAATATGTATGGATGTAATTATTTTATATGTCCAAAGTCTGAACATATTTTTATAATACCGAAGTTGATGTGGAGGTGAGTCATACTCTTAAGGAAATGATTCTAAAATATGAAAATATATTATAGGTTTTGGAGGAGTTATAATGGTTTTATAATTTAATCAAGTAAACATAATATTAAATGAAATTAAATGGAACAAAATATTTGGTCATGGATACCTTTTTTATTTTTTATTAAATAATTTTTTTCATCAGGATGTCATAATACACATCATATATTTATACCATATTTATTTTTTACATTGAAATTCAATTATTTTACATAATTATGAAAAATTCACCATTTGGTAAATTTTAAATTATGATTAAAAAAATATTATTATTATTATATAAATAATCGTATAATTTTTTGAATTTTCAGTTCTAAAATAAGAATGATCCTTTACTGTGAAATGTTGGGTTTTTTTGTCAATAGTAGTTTTTAAACCCTTATAAAAATTAAATTGGACTTCATCAAAATTATATGATCATTTATATTTAACAAAAAATTAAAATTAAAATATTTCATAAAAATATTATTTATCACCAAAATCTATTAATTCATGAAATTTAATTCCTTGATTGAATTTTCATATTACCAAAAAATAAACTTTGTGTTTTATTGTTTGAAAATCAATATTATTTTTAAAGTAACAATAGTAGGAATTAAATAGAAAAATTTTTATGTTTAAAATAATGTACATAATCATATTTATATGGTACAGATACCTATCCCATTAAATCGGTTTCAAATTACTTAGAGTTAACATGAATGGTAGTGAAAATTTCATTCGGTGGTTTGGTGTACATGGTTTGGGTTGTGATCTTCATAAGCTTGGTCTTCTCCCATAAATAGTCTCACTCATTCTTAAATTGTTAGATCATAGTTTGGGCTTGGTCAAGGGAAAGGATAAATGATTTTATTTCAATATAATGATCCAATAAATGTTCATTGTAGTGCAAAATCCAAATAGATGTGTCCATATCTTCCTTTTTTGTGTCAATTTGATTTGTAAAACCCCTATATTTATATTAATCACATGATCATTGTTCAATCACTATATTATAAACATTAAATATGTATAAAGGTGTTTTCAATATGGTAGGATATAAAGAAAATTAATAAGTTCCTTTTTATTCTAAATCCATAATAGAAAATAATTCATTTAATTAAAACATAAGGGGAATTTTATTTCTAAATGTTTCATTCATTACAATTAATATAAATTCTATAAGAAGATCCTTAAAACATTATGAATGAAAATATCCTTTTCATTTTAAAAAAATTGAAAATAATTTTCTTCAAAAATAAAATTTAAAAAATATTTCTCCAAAAATATCCTTATAAACCTACAAATGATAACTCATTGACAATATGGTCAGGTCAGTTTGTAACTCCATACAAGTCATAAAGAATATTCTTCTTCATGATAAAAAGGATAGAAATTTTTCTTATTTAGAAAGTGACAAGAAGATTACATTGAAAAAATATAATAAAAATAAAAAGTGGGTAAAATTTTATTTTAATAAATCATTTTGAAAATTATTCAGAAAATATTTTTTGAAACATTTTTAGAAAACATGGTTTTGTATGAAAAAATAATTTGTCCGAGGAGAGAAATGTTGTCAGTGTTTATTAAAAAAACACAAAATTATTTTAAGTACCTAAGAGTGGAAAATGGTAAAATTACATTAAAATATAATTAATATCTTTTGGAGAGTAAAATAAATTTATTTATTAATGTAAATACAAAATAACTTCCCCATGGGAGATGTAAACAAAAATCATCTCATATAACAATGATATTGTTAATTAAACTCCTACATCTTTGTTAAAAAATTTATTGAAAGCCCCATCATAATATAACATTAAATTAAACATTAAATATCATTATGAAAAATTAATTAATGAAATATCATAAAAAGGATAGTATAGACACTACACAAAAGAAATATATGTTGAATATGGTGTATGTCTCGCGGAAATAAAAGTGGGGCTAGAAACCCTTTACTCGTGTTTTTTTTGTATTAAATTATTTAAAATCATTAAAAGTGGTTTTAAAAATGATATTAACTTATAAAAGAACCATATTAATATTTATTATATAATATATTATTCATTTATTACATCTTATCACCCATTCATTTATAATCCCTCATTATTTTCATTGTTTCGGGTGTTGATTGTCTTGTCTTTCGAGTTTGTTTTAACCTATAATTTTTTTATCATCATATATATATATCATTATTTAATCATAAAAATAATGATATAAATGATATAAATATCCAAAATATTCTTCATATATTTATTTTGAGTCATCCATAAAATTATGTGATAAGAAGTGAAATACATGTTTCCTGGAAATGGTAGTTCATACGTTGGCATGAACGTTGTTTCAATTTTATTATCATATTGATAGAATGAAAACTAAACAAAATATATTATCATTAAAATATTTATTTTATTTCATATATTTCATATATTTTTATTTAACCCAGCCTTAATAAATTTCATTTAATTCATGAATGAATCAAATCACTTCACGAGGAAGTAGTGCAAGGTATACACGAGTGTCATTATCGTATTCCTACAAAATTGAGAGAATGAATTTAGGTGAGATATAATAACTCCAAATTAATATTAACATCATAAATATTATATATATAAATTATAAATTATAAATACATCCTTATAACTATCCTTTAATGGTATTAATTAAATAATAATAATGATTTCAGTTCTCAAAGCAGTAGTCTGTCGTACATACAAATATTGATTTCATAACCCATTTGATGGAAGTTTTTGAAGTTTAAGGTAGTAAAATATGAATAATTTATAGAGACCCTAGACTTTATAGATATCATTATATGTTTTTAGGAAAAATAAAGCATCATATTACAAGACAGGGATCATAAAGTCTAGTATCTTGGAAGACTGGGTACCTAAAACTAAAAATATGGGACTAAATGAAAATTTTATTTGTTTAAAATTTATAAAGAGATACTTACATACATTGTTCTCATAAATCTTCATAGGATAAACTGAGGATAACATGAATAATGAGATGAGCTAAAAGCCTAGTAAGGGAATAGGAATAATAATAAATCTTTAGCACATAGGTTAGAAATCCTAACATAATCATATAAAAAGGAATAGAACATATGGTATCATAACATATAAACATGTAATCATATAATAATAGAGTAATAATAATTCTTAATAAACAAAAAACATGAAATTTCCATGATTCAAGGCTTATTACACATATTAGAGCACTAGTCAAGGTTAACCACCAAGAATGTTGTACATGTTAATAGAAGTCAAGGCTAACTGCAAAGATCGATGCATGTAACGTCTCATAAGACACAATATTACTCAATTAATTGGAATTTAATATAGTTTCACCTATCATAACATGTTAATTAATATTTTTTCCACATATATAATCATATATAATCATTTATACATAAACATAAGGGTTACCCATGGTAAGAATTGGGCACCATAATCATGTCATAAAGCCCAATGAATGGGAGTATCATAAACTTTTCCATGAAGTAAAGTAATTATATCATGCATATAAAATCATAGGGTAGTATAGGAATAAATCATAAAAAGTTATTTCAACTTGAAGAATTAACATGTAAAAAGAGTACTTTAGAAATATTATAATTAAAACATTTTTGTGCAGTTGAAGGAAAATATCAAGGGTCATTAAAAAATAAAAGGGGATAATAATTTATATAAAACTATAAGTGAAAAATTATTTTTCATGATATAAAAATTGGTTTTATAAAAATAAGGTTTTCTTAATAATAGATTATATAGTGTATTGTAATATGGTTAATAATTCTAGGAGTTCCTATAAACGTGTTCGCTTATCAGGAAGTATTGAAGAGGTAACCACTTAAAAACAAGTATATAACTAGAATATAATGATGAATGGAAATTGATATCTGATTTTTTATCATTTAAAATTAATTTATAATATGTAAATAAAAACAACATATAACATCATTTTGGTTAAAATAATGATAGAGAAACCAGAAGGAATAATGTTGGTTCAGATATAATCCATTACCTAAAGCATGAAGGTGTTATTCACTTGATATGAATGTGATGGATAACCAGATTACATTCATTAATTAAAATTTCAGGAACCCCTTCAATGTATAATTTATTTATTATAACCTTATTAAGTACATTCATGTCCTTTTGATAGGTTAATAGGTTCAATTTAATTTTTTGGGAGCATTTGTTTCCTTAGTTTTCATGATTGGTTTACTTATATACATGTAAGGATAAGCATGTAAGATGAGAATGTTTTTCCAGAATTGAATTTCTAATTTATTAGTGAACATCCAATAGATTACATGGTTATAAAATTCATTTAGTTATTTTCATTGATGATTAATCTTTATATAAAACATTAATGATAAATGTTTTGGTTAATTTGTGGTTTTTTATCACAACAAATTCATTTTAATTTATAATTTAATATAATGTGTACAAAAATAATTAAGAAGCATAAATAAGTTATAATAAATATATTATATTCTACTTAAAACATAAAAATGGTTTTATGATCATAATTGTAGATGGTAATTGAAATTGAAAAACTCACATCATTGAATGTGATAAATTAACACATTTTAGATGGTGTATTCAGTTCCTAGTATAAAAGGAGGTTAAAGGAGAGAAAATGTTGAATTAATCCATTATCATATAAACATTGCAGTACATTTAAGGTTATAGTGTTATAATAACATTTTTATAAAAGGAGGTGAGGAAAGAAAAATAAATAATGTAACTTGAAAGAAAATAAATGAAATGAAAAGTGGAATTTACCTCTTGAATATATCTTCCTTGATAACATATTTATGGGAGAGGGTTTGGTCTTTTAGAGAGACCATGGGATTGTTGGATTATGGAGGATATTGAGACTGTATTTTGACATGATTAATCAAGCAAAAAGTCTTTAGATAAGTCAAGAGAAGAGGTGGTGAGTGTGGTTCTTACAGTGGATGAGAGGAGGGGTTCCCCAATATTTTAATCATTAGTTAAATATTTTTCTCAAGACTATGAATAGTTTTGATTCATATGAAAAATAATTGTAAATATATAATTTTAGTTCTAACTGATGGTTTTTACCTCAAACATGATTCTAGGAATAGTGTATTTTACTCATAAAGTATATATATGGTAACATACCATATTTCACTATTCAAAAAAATTCAAGTATTTTAGAATAATCCCAAAAATTCAACCTAAAAATTTTTCCACATTTAGAACTAAAAAATGAAACCCATGTTTTCAAAATAGTTTTCTAAATATTATAATTTTATTTTTTAATTAAAATCACAATTTACTTGAAATTTACAAATTTTAAAATTAAAACTACTTTTCTAACACTTTGAAAAATTAATTAAGTTATCATAAGATTATCTTACGATCATAAAAAATTAAAACAATAACTTATTAATTTATTTTAGGAAATTAAATTATTTTTAATTTATTAAAATAATTATACAAATTTAAATGAATATACAAGACTTACTTAAATACCAACCATTTATTAGTAATTTTTTAAAAAATTATTTACTTATACTACGAAATAATTATATGATAGTGTCACATTTAAAATAGATAAATTTTATTTATACATTTATTGGTTAGATTACTATTATATTTTCTAATTTACTATTCATAAGCGTCACATTACTATTCAAATGGTCATGTTACTATTTCATCTGTACAAGTTTCTTAACTTCAAGAGATACATTTTATTTCACTCATTATTCATTTATAAGTTTTGTATGGTGTTCTATAAATAATATTATGTGATTTTTATATAATAAATAATTATATAAAGTAAACATATTTATAAAACAATGGGTCATTACATTCTTACCCCATTATAATATTATTCACAAAAAAAATTTACATTCTATGTATTAAACATGTGTGGGTACTTTTAATTAATTGATTCCTCCATTTCCCATGTATCTTCATTGTGCTTATGGTTTTACCAAAGTACATTAACTAGGTGAGTTGTCTTGTTTTGTATAACATTATCTCTATGATCAAATATCTTCATTGGCCTCTCCTTATAAGAAAGATCATTCTGTAGTTGTAACACCTCTAAAGAAATTACATGTGAAAGGTCTGATATGTATTCTCATAAAATATATATGTGGAAGAAATCGTGTAATTTAGACATGGTGGGTTGAAGTGCTAGTCAATAGTCCATAGCTCTAACTCGATCAATAATCTCAAAGGGGATGATGTACCTCAGACTTCACTTTCCTTTCTTCACAAACCACGTGACCTTCTTCCATGGAGATATGCATATGAATACCATGTCTCCAACATTAAACTCAATGTCTCATTAATGATTGTATACATATATATTTTTTATCTTTGGGCCTACCTTGATGTGTTATTGAATTTTTTTCACCTTCTACACAATATCTTCAACCATTTGAGGTCTTATCAGCTTAGTCTCACTATAATTATCCCAACACACTGGTGTTCTTAACCATTTCCCATAAAGGTATTCATATGGTTCCATTTCAATGTTTGATTGTAAACTATTGTTGTAAAATAATTTGTCCAGTGGAAGATATTGTACTTATCCTATTTTAAAGTCTACATAACAAGATCTCAACATATCTTGCAATGTCTGAATAGTTTGCTCATATTGGCCATCATCTTGAGGATAATATGTCATATTGAAGATCAACTCAATGTTTAGAGCATGTTGGATAGTTTTCCAAAAATTTGTGGTGAATCATGGATCTCAATAAGGTATAATTGATAGTGGTAATCCATTCATATTTACCACATATTTGATATATATTGGTGAAATTTTATCTAATGAGAAGTCCAATCGAATTTTGATAAAGTTAGATGTCGTTTTAAGATGACCAATAATGACCCATGTTGTAGTTTTTCCTTTAGATGTCCTTGGAATTCTAGTGGAAAAGTATATGTTAATGTTATCCCACTTCCATGTTGGTATGGGTATTGGTGGACTCATCCCCTTAGACTTTTTTCTTTCGGCCTTCACTTGTTGACATACTCAGCAATTTGATATATATTTAGCGATCTCCTTCTTTATATTGTCCCACCAAATGTTCTCTTAGAGATCTCGATACATCTTTGTACTCCTTGTGTGAAAATATAAGGTTGAGCTATATACATCATTCAAATTCCCCTTCTTTATAGCTGGATTGGATAGTACACATAATTGTGACCCAAATGTAACAACTCATTCCTCATCAATCATGAACTCTTAGGATTTCCCATTTCAAATATATTTCGCCCTTTTCAGAATTTCTACATCTTTTCTTATAGAATCCCTTATTTTCTTCATGAGGGATGGTTGATCGACCATTTGAGAGAGTATTCACGATGTTCCTCCCCTAATGATTCCCATTTCCATTCTCTAAAATTATAAGAATATCGTACCCTTTTTAATTCTCATCAATGATAATAATCCATGATCATTTCTACTTAGAGAATCCACCTCCTTATTTTCCATCTCGGGATGGTACTAGATTGAGAATTTATAGTCCCTGAAGATATCTAAGAATCTTCATTGGAACATATTAATCTATTTTTGTGTGAATATGTATTTTAGACTCTTCTGATCAGTATATATTTCACAATTATCCCCCATAGAGATAATCCTGTCAGATGTCCAACACAATGATTACAACTTCCATCTCAAGATCATGTGTGGGATTGTTTTGCTCGTGGAATTCAACTGCCTTGAGTAATTGGTTATCACTTTATTATTTCTCATTATTACACATCCAAATCCATTTTTTGGTGCATAATTGTACACCACAAATAGTTCTCCACTTGTTGGGAGTGTGAGTACTATTGTAGTGATCAGCCTATTTTTGAGATCCGTAACGATTTCCACAAATTCTTGAGTCCACAAAAACATCACCCCCTTATGTGTCAGGTTATTCATTAGGTTTGAAAATTGAGAAATTTTGTTTACAAATCATCGGTAATACCCATATAGACCAAGGAAGTTATGGATCTACATTACATTTTTTGGAATGGTCCACTCATCAATTGACTTTGTCTTGGAAGGGTCAACATATTTCCCTTTGTTGGTGATGACATGCCCCAGTAATGATACATCCTCCATCCATAGATCACATTTACTATACTATGCATTAATTTTATCCCTTCAAAAATTCATTATCATAGTATTCAAATTCCCTTAATTTCTATCCTTGCTCTTATAGTATATCAGAATATCATTGATAAAGATGACCACAAATTGTTTGATCTAATATCTAAAGATTATATTCATTAAATACAAGAAAATTTCTATAGAATTAGTGAGTTTTAAGGGCGTCACTATGAACTCATAGAGTCTATAACTCATTCTAAATGATGTTTTGATAATATATTCCTTCATCGCCTTTAATTGGTCATATACTGACCAATGGACAACCATAGAGAAATAAATGGCCCTATGAAGCAGATCGAACAAGTAATCTTTCTGAGGTAGGGGATAGTTTTTCATTATCATGATTTTATTGAGCTTGCGATAATCAATTAAGAGTCACATTGAACCTTCCTTCTTCATAATGAAGAGGACTGGCACTCCCCATGGTGAATCACTTGGGCAAATAAAACCTTTGTCTAGATTCTATTTTATCTACTTCTTATACTCTTTTGACTCTATATTGGATATTCTATAAAGTTCCTTTGATAATAGTAGATATCTAGGAATATGTTCAATTGAGAACTCAACCTCTCAATCGGGAAAAGACCAAGATATTCTTTAAGAAATACATCAGTCTATTCCCTTACAATGAGCATTTCTTTGAGCATGATTCACTCCTTTGTCTAACCCATTTCATCAAGAAATTATTGATCATAAGGACTTATTATCCACACTTGAGACAATGATTCTAAAAGGCATTCATCATTTTCTTTACACATGTAAATAATTTCATGATGCTTCAGGATGTGAAGAGTGATCTCCCTTTCCCAACAGTTGATGTTGTCTTTATATAAAGAAATCAAATTCATGACCAATATAACATTGAACTCTATTAATGGAAGTATGAAGATCTTTTCATGGAGGTTCAATCCACAAATGTTAATTAGGGAGGAGTTATAAACTATGGATGAAATAATTTCCCCATTATATATTCTCATAGAAAACTCAACCTCCAAATTTTGATATGGTGTTTGAATAGTTCTACTAAACTTACAGGACAATAAAGAATGTGTAAAACTAGAATCAGATAGTATTTTTATATTCATGAATGAATAAGTATCATACCTTTCACCACATCTAAGTCTAGATCCACCTCAGAAATAGTGATAACATAATCCATTCCTTGTTTCCTTGGAGGTTTTTATTGATTTCCTATGACAACCCATGTCTTAATGAATTTTTTTTCACAATGCCCATGTTCCTTGAAGTTGAAACACTACACTACTAGCTGATCATTGATTTGAACCTTCTTTTCTTCTTTTATATTAGTAGGATTCTTCATATCACTTCAGAATCTCTTATCCAGATGTTTTATTCTTCCACATTTTAATAAATTCATGGTTCCCTTTAGACTGTTCCAAGGATGCTTTTTCCCACAATTTTGACATGTGGGATACTCGATCATCATTCCATCATGGGATTTATTTTTCAAACCACCCTTATTAGACTCCACGTTCTGCTTTTTGTCACTAGTCATATGAGAAAATTGAGTGTATTTGTTCATCATTTCAACCATTATAAAAAAATGGAAAATCTCATCATAATTATGTAAGTCTTGAATCACCAACACTTTTTTAGAATTTTCTTTACTCTACTAAATAAGATATCCACATTGATTTCAGTGTTCATGAAAAAGATAGAGGCATATCTTAGTGGCCATGTGAGGTTTACTTCATACAATCTGATAGACTCATCTTCCTTCATCTTATGTCCAAGTAACTCCATTTACTTATTTAGATAGAGGGTTGAGGGAAAAAAAATTTGAACAAAATTTTATTGAATTCCTCCTAATACATGGAATCAATAATGTCTTGGGCCTTCGTATCCATGATTGGTTCCAATCATTGATCTAATTAACCATCAAACTAATTGACTAAAAAAATTTCATTCTCTTCTTCTGATCACTAGAGGATAGAGAATATCTTATCAATAGAGTTAATCCACTATTTCATGATGAGGGAATCAAAAAATCCACTAAACATGGGAGGCCTTATATGTATGAAGGATTTGATGATAACATTATCTTTCTATAGAGGAAGATGGAGTTACAAATGATTCATGGTATTATTAATAAGATGACCCAGTTGAGAAAGTTCTTTCAAAAAGTTTTGTTCACCCATCCCATCATATCTATAATATCATCAGGGAAATCATCATAGTGCCTATGACATTGATTTTTGGCATGTGTTCTTATATTTCCATTCCTTAACTAAGAAAATGAACATATAATTTGATATCATTAATACTTATCAAATAAGAATAAAAAATGAACTTTAATCATAAAAGGATAAACTGTTAAAGGAAAATTATATCCAACCACATGATTCCATAGAATTCAATCTAGGTTACCCATGATCTGTTTCCTCACATTTATTCTTATGGGATTGTTTTCTTTGATCCCTTAATAATTATTTTTACTAAAATTATGAATTTTTTAAATCATATACCTCCGAAGATTCAAACTATGAGTAAAATATGGCCCAATGTCATGCAACAGTTCCTGTTAGAGTCTAGCTGAAAGTGGTGTTTTTTAGTTTTACCTTGAGACACATCTGTGCTAGAGCCAAATCAACTTGTTCGTATCCGGACTAGGATGTATTTTCTTGATAAACCACTAACTCTATACATACAAAAATTTACAGGTGTTTTCTTATACTTAGTCTCGTCCTTAAAGATCTTACAAAAGTTCTATATTCCTAATCTCCAAAAATAATAAGACTATACTATGATAACAACTATATAGTCCCTATAATTTTACACATATCATTACATGGTTTTATTCATAATTAAGAATCATATTACAAGCTAACGATCATAAATTCTAGTGTCTTGAAAGACTATGTACATAAAAATGAAAACATGGGACTAAATAAAACATTTATTTATTTAATAATCATAAATAGATCCTAACTTCCATTTTTCACATAATTCTTCATAGGATAACTTGAGGATAACATGAAAAAAGGTATGATCTAAAATCCCATTATGGGAATAATCAAAATAATAAATCTTTATTACAAGGGTTAGGAGGAATGACATAATGATATTAAAAGGCATGGAACATATGGAATCATAACATTAAAAAATGGTAGAATATAAACATATAGTCAAAATAATGTTGATGCAATATAAAACATGACATTAGCATGATTCAAATCTTGTTTTATATAGAGGATCAAAATTCAAGGTTATCCACCATGATTGTTGCACATGGTAGGATGAGTCAAGGCTAACTGCCAAGACCGTTGTACATAACGTCTCATAAGACTAGAATTTACCCAATGTATTTGTGTTTTATCTAAGCGCACTCATCATAACATATTAATTAGTATGCTTTCAACATATAAAATCATACATAATCAATCAAACATAAACATAAGGGTTACCCATGGCAAGAAATGGGTATCAGAATCACGTCATAATGCCTAAAAAATGGGAGTATCATAAATATGTCCATAAAGGAAAGGAATTAGGTCAGGAATAGAAAATCATAGGGTAATATAGCAATAAATCATTGAAAGTTATTTCAAATTTAAGTATTAACATTAAAAATATTACTTACGGAACTTTAGAATTAATACATTTTAGAGTAGTTAAAGGGAAATATAAAAGGTCATTTAAAACATAAAATGGAAGGATCATTTATATAAAATTAAAATTCAACTATGAAGGTTTTCATAATTAAAATATAGTTTTTAGAGAAATAATTGTGGCTTAAAATAGATTATATATTGTATTTGAAAATGGGTAAAAATTCAAGGAGATCCTTTAAACGAGTTTTCTTATCCGGAATTATTGAGGAGGGAACCGCGTAAAAATATTTATATACATGAATGATAATGATGAATGGACTATGATAAATGAGTTTGGGGCATGTAAAAAGCATTTAATAAATGTACATAAAAGGAATAAATAACTTCATTTGGGTAAAAAGAAAGATAGAGTAGGAATAATGAATAATGGAGGTTCAAGTAGAATCTCTTACCTTATGTTTGAAGGTGTTATTCACATGATCTTAAAGTCTTGGATAACAAAATTAAATTCATTAATTTAAATTTATTTAACCTATTATACATATAAATGATTTATTACAACCCTATTATGTTCATTCATGGCATTTTTTATGGGTTAATAGGTTCAATTTCCTTTTTTGGGAGTGTTTTTTTCCTTGGTTTTCAAGACTGATTTTATTATATAAATGTAAGGATAAATATTTAAGATGAGAATTATTGTATAGAATTGAATTTTTATGTTATTATTGAAAATATAACAGATTGAATGGTTATAAAATTTAGATGGTTATTTGGAGATAAGATGAATCATTATATAAAATTTTAATGATAACTATTTTGGTTAATTGGCGGTTTTTTATCACAATGAACTCATTTTGTCTATATAAAATAATATCATGTTTAACAAAGACTTCAGAAGCTTAAATAAGTTATAATAAATATATTATATTCTTATCAAACCATAAAAATGGTTTCATGACCAGAATTAAATATGATAATAGAAATTGTAAACTTGTCGTCCTTGAGTGTGATAAATTAACACATTTCAGATTATGTTTTCATTTCAAGTACAAAAGGAGGGTAAATGAGAAACGATGATGAATTATTCCATTATCATATCAAAATTACATTACATTCAGAGTACTATATTTATTATAAAATGTGTCTTAAATGAGTTTTTTAATGAAAAATAAATAAAATAACTTGAAAGAAAGTAAAAGAAATGAAAAGAGGAATTTATCTCTTGAATATACTTTCCTTGAGAACCTCTTTAGGGTAGATGGTTTCATCTATTGAAGAGAAAAGTGGATGATCGAATTTGGGAGGAGATTGGGAGGAAATTTTATATGAATTTAGAAATGTCCCAAAGATTTAAAGGACTGAAGTAAGGGGGTGACGGTGGTTTTTATAATAGAAGAGAGGAAGGGTTTCCATTTATTTTAATCATTAGTTTAATATTTTTTCTCAAGACGAGGAATATTTTTGATTCATATGACCAAAAATAGTAAATATAAGATTTTATTTCGAACCAATGGTGATTACCTTAGACATGACACTAGGAATAGTGTATTTAACTCATAATGTATATATAAGGTAAATTATTGTATTTCACTATTCATCAAGAATTCATTTTTTTTTTAACCCAAAAAATAATCCTAAACATTTTTCAACATGTGGAATTAAAAAATTAACACCATTTTTCAAATTTATTTTTCTATATATGATAAATTAAATTTTTAATTAAATCACAATTTACTTGTAATATGTAAATTTTAAAATAAAACTACTTTTATAAAACTTTGAAAAATTAATTAAGGTCTCATAAAATTATCTTATGATTATAAGACATCAAAAAAATAATTTATGAATTGATTTTATGAAATTATATTTTCTTTAAATATATTAAATTAATCGTGAAATTTTAATTAAATATATAAGACTGACAAAAATAATAACACTATTAATAATTTTTTAAATAATTATTTTCTTATACTATTATATAATTATATCATAGAGTCACATAAAATTTAGATAAATTTTATTTACAGATTAATTGGTGAGGTAACTATTACATTGGCCTGTTTAATATTCATAAGTGTCATATTACAATTCATAATTTCAAGTTAGTATCTTATCGGTATAAGTTCATTAACTTCAAGAGAAAAATTTTATTTCACTCATTCATAATTTTTAAGGTTTTTATTTTGTTAAAAAAACAATATTATATGGTTATACTATGAGAAAAAATTACAATAACTGAATTACATTTATAAAACATTAGTATGTTATATATTCCTTAATAAAATAATGGTATAATATCAATTTTTGTATGTGGAGAGGGAAATAAAATAAAAAAGCTTTTGGAAGAACATTACCTCTTCTTCAGGTATCCTCCTTTGGTTTATACTATGGACTTACTAGGTAATATTTATTACCATGAAAATTATTCTAGGTTTATGGTAGGGAATATAGGGAGTTATTTGGATGGGTTTTTCTAAACTAATTTATTTTTATTGTGTGAATAATAGGGGAAATTGGGTGGCCTTTTTCAAGTGAGGTGAGTGGAATAATTGTAATTTTCTAAATAAATGAATTCCCCCAAAAAAAAATTCATCTCACCAGGCCTCAATAATTCTCCATTATCATAAAATTAATGGATGAGGTATAAATATGACCATAAAATGGATTTTTTATATGGTTTTTTTCATTTTTACACATTATATTCTATATTTAAAAACTAAGTAAACATATTTTCTCTTTAACTATTGTAATTAATTTTAGATTTTTTCACGAATAATTTGGGTAAAAAATTTATTTGGAATTATTATAAATTATAATTTATGATTATTCAAAAAATTGAAACCATTTTTCTACATTCTAACCATATTAGAGTAAATAATTAATTAAAATTAATTCCACATATGGAATGAGAATATGAGTTTTTAATGTGAAAATGTTCAAAATATTACATTGTTTTTACATCTATGTTCAATATAAAAATAATAATAATGACCTAACTTTGATTAATATATGTATAATTGATCTAATTTTACTTTGAAAAAAAATTAAAATATAATTTATAATTATAAATTATTAAGATGAAAAGTTAGTTTTCAATGAGAGGTCATTATTTTTCACTATTTATCAAGACAATGATGCTTCTCATAAAAATACATAATATTCACCCTTAGATGATTTTGATATTTCAATTTCAAAAAATTAAGTTTATTATCTCAAATAAAATATATAAAAGTGTGAAAATTTAGTTTTTAAATAATTTCATTAATAAAAGGTCGTAAAAACACCTTTACAAAAATACATCTTTTATGTTTAAAATTCGATTTTTTCCCATATATTATTCCTATATAATTAATTGAATGAATGTAAAAAATATTGTATATATAATACATAAATTTAATTATTATCATCCCATAATAGTAATAAATTTAATTTATTAATTTAAAAATCCTTTGGTGTATAAAAATACTTTTTTATAAATACGTTTCATTTAACTTCAATTATTTTTTATATTAATTTATAATTAATTGAAAACCAATTACTACCACTATATATTTCTATATTTTAGTTAATCCTATTCATAATAACTAATCAAAAACTATGTGTTATTTTTTTAAAAATAATAATATCAATAGTATTTGGTTAAACTCGGTCATGTGTGCAACATAATCTATCAAATAAACTCATTGTTTCATGTAATGCAAGATAATCTCAGTGTTGATTTCAAATCAAGATAAACTCTATTTTTTCTGTTTCATATTCTATTTAATAAAATTTTATAACTTTATAATTTCTTGGTGTTGAATAACCCCTAGAAATTATGTTTACATAGATGAAAATTTTCATTATATAAAGGGTTGTAATTATTTATTGTAAAATAAGAGAAAACATCATATTATTTTGTAATATTTTATGAACTAAAATATAAAAAACAATGGGAATAGTATTCCCTTTTAAAACATTATTATAACATGTAAATTAATCATAATAACAATTAATTTTCATGATTATAGAAAAAATTGGTTGAGATGTAAATGTCAAAAAACATTTTTTCCATACTTCTGAAAAAATTGTAAAGTGTATGATATAAATAATTATTGAAAATATTTATTTTAATCATTTGTATAAATAGTAAAAGGTAGTAAAAAACATTTATTAAAAAATAATTTATATAAATAATAATAAATTAAACAATATATCCAAAATTGATATGGAAGATAAATATTGTCATTAAAAATGATAAATATGGTCATATATTATATAAATTATAATTTTGGTCATTTTGACTTCCAAACAACAAAAAATAAATATTATACAAGAAATAACTATAAATATATATATATATATATATATATATTTTTTTTTTTTTGTGTGTGTGAAGAAAAAAAAATGGGTTCTAGGTTATAAATATTAAATAATTTTCTAAATATTAATTTAAACATAAACAATCATGATAAAAAGTGAGATTGTGATATAAACTGTTATAGATTTTGTAATCATAGAATTGAAAACTCATGAAAGGGAGAAAAATATTTCAAATTTTATATCCAAATAATATTCAAGAAAATAATCGTAAATTGCATTCATTGGTAGTATATAGACCACACAATTTAATGAAGAATATGACTACAGAACATAACTCATTGGAGGGAAATTGAGATGAGGAAACTCTAACCTCATGTCTATATATTCTTTGTACCAAATCTAACATTGGGTATAAAAATATATAATTATTATAAATCTATTATAAATCCATATTCACATTTTTATTATTATAAATCATTCACCTATAATTTTTAATCACCCATTAATTACAAAATCTTCCCTAAAATCAATAATTTGGTGTTACTTGTTTTGTTTTCCATGTGTGATTCAGTTTAAGGGTTCTGGTCCATTCACCTTGGTAATTGTTCTAAAATAATAATCATGAAATCAATATAATATATATTTATTATATTTAACTTTTATTACAATCCATATATTGTGTTGATGAAAATTGAATTACATAACTTCAAGGATGTATTAGTCTGCATATACACCCAAGTGATGCTTTAATTTTACAATGAACAGATAAAAAGAAATATAGATATTAATTTATCATTATATAATAACAATAATATACTAAAATTTAATATATATTCATTATAAATATATAATCAATCATGTTAGGTGGTGATGAAATATTAATTATATCACTTCATGGTGGGAGTAATCTACATGTACAAATGTGTGAGACCTTCATCTTACATTAAAAATGATTGAGATAGAAAATTAGTGAAACCTTAAAATGAAAACATTTTGTTTTATTAATTTAAATTATTTAATTTTATTAATATTATTATAGATTATTTTTAGGTTGTCTTTAATGAATGAATCTTGAGTAAGGTCAGGATGAGAATATACATCTTCTATGAATACTATCTTATGGAAATCACCATAAGGATTCAAGTATGGGAATTTTATGAAGATGAAGACCATTAGGTTTTGAATAAGTGTGTTTAGAATGTATTTTGGTTAGATATTTGTTTAGTTATGTGATAATTATCTGTGTATATTTAGGATGTAGAGGTGTTTTTTTTAAATGTGATTGGAGTGGAACCCTTGTTAATGTCGTTATCATTTAAATAATATAAATTAATTTTCTTATGAAAGTGGATCCAAATGGAAAAAAATTAATAAATGATATTTTAAGGTATTAATAACCTCATCCAATCACATTTAAAATTTTTTGTGATAATTCTAGCCCCATCTCTTAGGTTAACCCCCTCGTTAACCCTGTTAACCATTATTGTGGTGATTTACTTTCTACCAAGGTAATTATTCCTTATGTTTAAAAATTAAGTTTCACATATGAAATATTATGTATTATACTTATTAAAAATATAAAATAAATATTAATAGATTAAATTTCTATAATTTTTGAAAATTAATTTTAATATCCACACAAAAAAAATTAATTACCATTTATAAATATATGTATTTTTTGGGAGGAAAAGATTTTATTCTAATTATAGTCCCACTTACAACCATTAGATGAAAGTTTATTTATTTTTATTAATATAAAATATACCCATTTCAATATATTTTTTCAATAGATTATATCAATTTAATTTATTATGAAAAAATAAATTTCACAAAAAAATAATTTTCTAAAAGTAACTCTTTTTACAATCAAATGATTTTATCTTTCTTTCTAATTATATTATAGCCAATTTAGAAATGGAAAATTATTTTTATTCTTGTATGAACAACAATTTTACAAAATATAATTTATATAAATAAGAGAAATTAACTTTTAATTCAAATATATATTAAAAAGGGTTTTTAAATAATATGATTTTTTTTTACTGAGAATAATTAAATAAGTAATTCTTATAAATAAGTAATGGATTTTAATAATTAATTTTTTTCATTTCCTTGTAATATTTTTAATTTTTTTTGTAATAAATAATTATTCGATTAATATTAGAGTTGTGTGTATCATAAGATATCAAGGAATTAAAATTTATTAAATATAATAAAATTAATAAATCTCTAAGAGTTATTATTTATTTGATAGCCTATATCCATGTAGTGTAGTTTCAATGATACATTAACAGGTGATCAAACATGAGTTGTGAATAGTGAATTTCTTACACATTATAAAGGTTTGAAACACATTTTATAGATCATTTAATGGATGAGGTAGTTCACTACCTACCTTATTAATAGTGGTTTCTATGATATGGTTTTGATGTGGTGGTGTAATGATATTTTTCTGGGATGGGTTTTTGGAATAGACTTGATGAATAGTTTCTAACTATGTGTGACTATATTTTTTCAAATATAAAATATCATAATTATGCATGTAACATTATTTTAATGGGTTCTTTTATGATAAACCTCACATATGGAGGTAACATGTATTATAATATCAGAAATATTATAATAATGAGATGGGGAGTCAAATGTATAGATAGCCTCAAGTATGATGTTTGATATAAATTGGAATTTGAAAAATCTTCCCTTTAATGTCATGGGCCAAAATTACATTACTTATATATGATTTTAGATCCTTCATAATGGTTCTTTTCATCGAAGGCATATAAATTTTGTATGGAGATTAATTCAGATCTAGGATTTGGGTATAGAAACACCATCGATGGGTTAGATAATAACTATCATGGAGATATTTTGTCAATATATAGGATATATATTTGTAAGAACTTTGTCATTGCTTGGTCCCACGATAGACATGATAAGAGAAAATAGGATATTAATTCTAAATAATAAAATAATCATAGTAACATAATCATTAATGTAGAATTCAATGGATAATTATATTACAACATTCAATAAAAAATAAGTATTACATTTTGAATGAATGGAGTGTAAATAGAATATTGTATACAATATTACATAATGTTTTTTTAGTAATTCTGATCTAAATAATATTATATTTACTCTCCACTTTCCCAAAAAAGGGTATAGATATCCACAATGATATAATCATTTATTCAAATTACGAATAGACCTATAATTTGACATGGTTATAGACCAAACTTGTATATTTTTTAATTATCCACAACTGTAAAAAGCAAATATTTTATGATATATTTCTCTTTAGATAAATCTAATTTCTTTGGTGGATTTATTTACATAGTAAATAGAGTGTAAATAAATTAAAACAATATATTGAAATATTATTATGTCACATTAATGTAATTTTAGAAATCGTGATGTTAATATTATCATTGGATAAATATTCTGTATTTTTCAAAAAAAATATTTTATATTTAATAGTGATAAATAATTATTTTTGTAAAATATTCATTTCCTTTTTTTAAATTAGGTAATTTGAAATTAGAAATTTATTTCTGAAGTTTTTATTGTAGTTAGGTAAGATACATTTTATTTGAAATAGACAAACTAATTCCAATATTGTCACAATTTTACATTATTTTAATATAAGGAAATTGGTAGTCTTAAAAACACATTTTTCAAGAAAACTATTTTCCATCTAATTTTGTGGATTTATTTTTAAAATAATTAATACAATATAGAGAAATTTAATTAGCTATAATGTATACCATATTTTGAAATACGTGGTATAAATTTTTTAAATTGTTACCATTATTTTTTAGGGATTTCAAATAATAATTGTGGTTAAAATTATCAATGTGATAAAGGATAAATCTAGTATATATAATCAAACATAATGTTATGTGACAACAAATATAAGTATCTATTGAATCATAATTTTTATTTTTATATTAATGAAAATATTTGTATGATGTTAATTTATTTCTAATTTTTAATGATTGTATAATTACCTTAAATTCATATACAGCATTGACACAGTTCTTGTACGAGAAGTGGGAAAATAAAAGGAAAAAATTTAAAAAAAAAATAAACTAATGTTTTGTGATGATTTATTATTTATTTAAAATTTTATCATTAATAATAATATATTTTTGATGTAAAAAAAGTACTATATTATAATTCTATCTTTTTCTAAATGTCTTTAACGTCAAATTAAATTAATTTGATCAAAAATGACATTAATGATATTTTATACACACTAACAATTTATTAAAATCATTATAAATAATAAAATTCCGGTTTTCGGATATAAATTATCCGAAATGGATCAATATTTTACCACTATTACATTCGTGATAAAAATTTTACCGTATATTTATAATTATAACCCTTTAAAATTTGAAAATTTATTAATGTGGTTATGGTTAAAAATATTAATGAAGGGGTTAAACCAGATGATATGTTCTAAAATACCTAAAAAATATGTCTAAATTTTATTAGTTGAATGTATTCAAAAATATCATACCACATATTTTAAACTATTTCAGCATAGTCTCGGTTTAACATGAAAATTTATATATTATATTTAAAAAAATTATAAAATTTTCACTAGTCATTTCATTCACTATAAATAGGATAAACATGTCATCTATTATATACACCATAAATAGAAACTTATCAAAATAAAATCCGACCAAATTTACTTCCAAACATACTTATACAACCTTTATATGATATTATATTCCAAAAATACAAAATCTTGGTTCCATAAGAGGAAATCTAATGGAGTTCTTCGAAATAATAGATAAGCATCTTCTCTAAGAAATTTTTTTCCCTTTTCTTTTACCACTATAAATTATGTCATAATAATTCGATGAAAAAAAATTAGACTATCTCATATAAAAATATTTCATTATTTTTATGTAATAATATTTATGCATCTCCCCCTCTATAATATGAGACAAACCCATCACTCGTGTGTACGGCTGACTACTGCCACTCAAACTGATGTAATCGTTTTTCCATTATCACCTCATATGAATTGCAATGTTGATTGAACTAATCAATATATATTATAATAATGAAATAATTATAATTTTATATTTATATCATATAATATTGTTCCTTACCCTTCCACTATTTAATATGATAATGTTGCTATTTTGTATGTACATCCTAGCATCGCAATGAAAGATTGAGATTCATTTTTTAGGTTTTATTGGAAATTGGTGATTTTAAATATGTATAAAATAAATATTTCATATTTTCATATATTATTTAAAATTAAGGATATGATATAACCAAGATCAATATTCAAGGACAACAACTTCCAAATCACACTAAATATGAAAAAAGTAGTTAACACCTAAAAACTGATGATAATAAAAGATTTTTAACAAATGAGTAATAAGATATTGTAAAAGGATCATATATGATATTATAGATTTTTATATGTTTCTTTTTTTCACAATAAAAAATATAAATTTAATATACATGTTGTTAAAATCCCTTATGTTGAATTTCAAACATGAGGTAAGGTATTTTTTCTAAATATTAACTCTTTTGAAATTGACATGGTATTTTTCACCTATTTATTTTACATAGTGAATATAATTTGAAATTGAAGCATTTAAAATTAGTATATATTTATTAATGATAATTATAGTGTCAATTATTATTTAATGTTTAAATGGGATACAATTTAAGCTTTACTAATGAGGTAAGAATATATTTTACAGTTAAATTTTTTTTAGATTTATCTCATATTCAAAAAAGTAATATTATAATAAATACCTAATAAATTCCATATGTTTTCTTATTCCCAAGTTATTTAATAATTATCTACATTTTCTTCCAAAAAATTCTCTTTGTAATTTAAATTAATCCATTAATTTTTTAAAATAAATGTTGATATTATTTGAATTTTTTTCAAGTATATTTTTATTCAATGTCCAAATTTTTCAAGCAAAATAAATAATTAATTTTTATATAAAAAGGTGAATTATTAAATAATTTTTATGTTATCCTTGGGTTTTTAGTTGGAATGAATGTAATCAATATGATTTTTTTGAATGGTCCATTTTAGACTATATTTTCAAAAAGTAAAATGGAATGTTTCATTTTAATGCATATGTCATTAATATATTTTACCACAACCATAAATGTTTTTTGCTATTTAGATTCTTCGATAATTTTTCAATTCTTTTACAATGAAAACTATTATAGGAATTTCATGACCCGTACCTCAGGGCCAATGCCATGACTACCCCTAGCCCGCCTTCTATAGGTCAGGGGCTGGCAACGATCCCCAAAAGTGTGTTACCTAAAACTGGTAAGGCATTACCTTTATAACATGTAACACACACAACCAAGAACACAGCAAGATATGAACTCAAGTAAATTGAAATTTTAACCGAGTGAGTACAGCATGTAAAAAAGGGCCAGAATACAAGACCAACTGGAAAGTACACGAAAAACTGCAAATTACAAGACAACTGATAGGTGAAAAAAAGCACATGGATCATCCACCACAGATCCTACCTGAATGGTAGGTACAACTCACGAATGGTCTTCTCTGTGGTTCTCCTCGTCTATCATCCACCTCCGAGCTACCTCTAGTCCTCGAACTCATGCCCTCAGTCAGCATTGTCTGTCGTCTGCACCAAACACAATGAAGTGTGGGCATAGCCCGTGTAGAGGTGAGTATAACGATACTCAGTAGGGACCCCGAGAACCTCAAGGTCTCACAAAATTCAAAAAGGATGAACCAAAAATTAAGGAAACAACTGATAACCCAACATAGGTATATGCTCATACATATATGAAGTTATCAAGTAAACTCATCTCAATTGTGTGGAAAATACGGATTCCAACTCCAAATCCCCAAGCTCAACTGTTCCACAATGTAAGAAATACCACGAAGGCTAGTACCACACAGGTACACCACACAGAAAAATACCACTAAGGTATTACCACGATGAATGTACCACACAGGTACAGACTTAGCTCAGATCAGGTATAACATAAGTACAGTAGTAGAGATGATCAGATGTAACTATTGAATCATCTTATTTTTTTAATAGGAAGACCCCCACAGGATCTCTCTGTGCAGACCCACACAGGATCACTCTTCGGTGGCCCACACAGGATTTCTAGGTGCTGACCCACATAGGATTGTTCGATGATGACCCACACAGGATCGCTTGGTGCTGACCCACACAGGATCCCTAGGTGCTGACCCACACAGGATCGCTCGGTGCTGACCCATACAGGATTGCTAGGTGCTTACCCACACAGGATCACTCTTTATTCTTCACATCACAGCCTACTTTAGGGTTCCTGCACTACACTCTCTTGTCTTCAAGAGGGTCTACTCCACAATCCACTGATCGATACTACAACTTCCAAGAAGTCTCACAAAGAATTATCTAAAAGGACATCCATGTCATAGGGGTCTCAACGCAATAGATGGCGCGTCAATCAGAAGCCCGGTCCATAAGTTATTATCCTTTTTGTCCTGAGGGCTCAGTTGGATTCGTGCTCGATCCAACCTGACCATAACTCAAATTTACCCAAAACTCAAATGGGTTATACCAAAGGGACCTTCTCACTCCATGGTTTACAGTATCGTTGAAGATTTTTCGAACGAACGTCCGGTGCCAATGTTATGGACAAAAGAGCATAAATGGGTTGTAGTGGGTCCGGGTCCGATTCGACCCGATCGGACTGACCCGGCCCGACCCAGCCTGGGTTAACCCTGTTTGGGTCGACCCAGCCCGACCCACTGGGTCCGGCCCAGCCTGTGTGGCAAGCCAGCCCACTTATCGGTCCAACCTCCTGGGTCCTACCCGGCCGAGTGGCGCGAAGGCTGCGGGGCCGCGAGGGCGGTGAAGCCATGGGGTGGTGCAGTGGGGCCGCGGGAGGCGCGGAGTGGTTGTTGGGTGGTGCGGAGGGGTCACGGGGTGTCAGAGCCACGGGGCAGTGAGGCGGTGCCACGGGTGGAGGGAGGGCGCAGGGCGGCTCCGGTCACGGACGGAGGAGGCCGTAGGGCGGCACGGAGCAACAGGGCGATGTTGTTGTCTTCGTCGCGGCCAGCGGTGGGGTCAGCCACCATTCTCGTGTTCCACCGGTTCCAAACACTGGAACCATTCATCGTCACCATCTCAAAGAATGCACAAAAGAATAACAGCGGAGGGGTCGAGCAATGTTTGTTTGGCTCGTACCCTCCACATTAGAGCGGTAGCAAGTGGTTCACAAATTTGAATCAAGAACATTTACGGAAGATATTTAAAAACATCAATCCCCACAACCTTTGTCAATTACTATTCCCAATCCCACAAAAGAAAACATCCACGGATCAACTAGTTTATAATATTTGATTCACGTTCTTAGTTAAATCGAAAGAACATGGGAATTGATGGTCACTAATAAATAAACCCCTACCTTGAAGGTTCATTGACAGAGGTCGCGAGGAAGGAGATGATGTCGTTTGGGATAGATGGACGTCGGTTATGTCATTGTTTCCTCTATCTTCGGTTCGTTCTTCATTAGAGATGTTCCTTGATGGCGTTCTTCGTTAGAGAGATTTCTCCCAATAGTTCTTCCCTCCCCAATTCCACCAAAATGAAAGGTAGCTTACATAATAGAACAATTTATCTATTATGTTTATTGGAATAATTTCAAAATAGATTAATTAATTAGTTGATGGGTTGGATTAATTAATTAATGGGGAGAGTTGGCATAATTAAGTGGGGAGATCAAGAGGTTTCTCCCTATTAAGAGGGAGTTCAAAGTGGTTCAATGGTTTTTAAGTCTCAGGTGGTCCCCACCACCATAAACCACATTGAGTGGTTTTAGTATAGGTAGTCCCCACCATTAAAACATCCACATTGAAGGATTCAACAAAATAAAATAAAAATGTTACACATTACGAAAAACACAAAAATTGTCTCTCACTCTTGACCCACTGTGGTCAAGGTGAAGGTTTCCTTAAGTAAATATCGGCGCTGCGAGTTAAATGGATCCCTCAGATTTTAATTTTGAGCATTAGTTCAAATGTTACAAAAACCCACACATAGGTTTACTGAACGTATAAGAAAAAAAGTTCAGAAATTCATTCCCGGCACACTGGGCCTCGGAATCATGCCTCGTCAATTTTCATGGACTCATAATATTAGCATTTAATTAAAAAAAATTACCTGGAAATTATGGGTCTTTATATTCCCCTCACCTCAGTGCTTTACTTCCCCGTAATCCAATACTCAAATTAAGGGAACATGTGGGGGTACTAAGCATGCATCTGATCCTCCCAATCCAATGTTCTATCTTAGAGATTCATGTGCTGCCAGCGAATGTGCACCAGAGGTATTGACTGTCCATAAAGGACCTGCTCCTGTCGATCCTCAATCTCTCTTGAAACCTCTGCAAATGTTTCCCCAACATTGATTTCTAGCTCACCATGGTCGATGATGTGAGATGGGTTGTGCATGTATCACCTTAGCTGGGATACGTGGAAGACATCGTGCACCCTGTGCAACTGAGGTGGAAGAGATAAGTGGTAAGCCACCTCACCAACTCTATTGAGGACCTTAAAGGGTCCGACTAACCTTGGAGATAACTTTTCGCCTCATCCATATCTCTGTAATATTCATCGGGGCGAGACACATAGAAAGACGTGGTCACCATCCTTGAACTCTAGAGGTCTCTGTCTCCTGTCACCATACAAATTCTGTCAGCTCTGTGTAGTCTTCATCTCCTCCTGGATGATCTGCACCTTCTCCATGGTATCTTGTACCATCTCTGGTCCCACTTGTGTTTACTCCCCTAGGTCAGTCCAGCACAAAGTTGATCTGCAAGGTCTCCCGTACAACTTCTCAAAAGGTGTCATCCCTATGGTGGAGTGATAGCTTTCGTTGTATGAAAACTCCACAAAAGACAAGTGATCCTCCCAGCTGTGGCCGAATTTGAAGACATAAGCATGCAGCATGTCCTCGAGGGTCTGAATGGTCCACTCTGTCGGGCCATCTATCTGAGGATGGAAAACGGTGCTCAATCGAAGTTGTGTCCCGAAAGCCTCTGGCAACCCCTTCCACAGCGGGGAAGTAAAACGTGTATCATTATCGGAGACAATCGTCGAGGTTACTCTGTGTATCCACACAATCTCCTGCACATAGAGTCATCCCAACCTCTCTACTGAAACCTACTCTCTAATCAGTTGGAAGTGGGATGACTTGGTGAGTCAGTCGATGATCACCCAAATAGAGTTATGAACCCTAGATGTATATGGAAGTCATGTCACCAAGTCCATGGATATCCCATCCCACTTCCACTCTAAGACCTCTCAAGGCTGAACCAAGCCTGCTGGTACCTGATTCTCCACCTTCACTTCCTTGCAAGTGAGGAACTGAGAGACAAATTATGTTACTGCTTTCTTCATTCCCGGCCACTAGTGCTGTCGTCAGAGATCTTGATACATCTTCCCTACTCCTGGATGTACCGCTAGAGGGGATATGTGGAACTCTCTCATCACTTCCTTCTGAAGTGACACTGGTACCATGGTATGTCCTCTAAAGAGGATGATGTGCACCCCACCTTCAGAAAATCCATCAGGTGCATGTCCTGTGGATATCTGGGCACGTCATGTCTCACAGTTAGCCTCCCCACATTGTGCCTCCCTGACTCACTGAAGAAGTGGGGGAGTGACTGTAAGAGAATGAAGGAAATCTGCTCTATCACGTTCCATGATGGATATCTACAAAGCGGTCAACTGCTCTGTCACCTCACCTAGCAGCTTTATACCAGATCTCCGGCTAAGTGCATCTGCTACAATGTTCCCTTTCCTATGGGTATAGACTATCTAGAAGTCATAGTGTAACGACCTAATGTTTTTCAATGGAAATTTCCCATCTTATAAATATTTCATAAAAACACATGAAAACAAAACATAATGAAATACTAAGTTTTAAGTGACCTTTAATCATAATTTTTTCAATTCTGTGTTTGGAATTTTGAAAATATGACATACACGGTTGTGTTCAAGATGTTTTTTGGAGTCTAATGAAACAAAAATATTTTTTGGTGAATAGTAACCTACCCTTATGAATAGTAGAACACCCTTATGAATATTAATATGACCCTTATTAATAGTAAATCATCAAACATAATAGTAACCTTACCCCAAAATAATTAAATAAAATTTAGACATCCTAGAAAGTGACAATTTGACCTTAGTAAACATTTTGGTATTTTGTAAGTCCAAAATAATTAATTATAATTAATTAATTAATTTAAAGGAAAATTTATTTTCCTAAAATGTGTTCATAAATTATCAAATCAATTTCTTATAGTTTTTAGATAATTTTATAAGACCCTACGTAATTTTTGAAAGCACTATAAAATTAGTTTTAATTATAAAAACTGTTTTTTTTTTAATTATGTTTTTAATTAAATATTAAATTAATAATATTTAAAAAATTATTTTTGAAAAATTGACTTCATTTTTGGATTCTATACATTGAAAAATGTTAGGGGTAAATTTTTGGGATTTTTATGAGATAGTAGAATTTTTGGTGAATAGTAAAATACATTAATTCACCATATAAATACATTATAATTAAAACCCACTATTCCTCACATCACAAGTGATGTAAGAAACAAAATCTAGAACTCACATGCCATATTTACTATTATTGGTCATGGAATACTTACTATTCCTTGGCTTTTGAAGAAATAATAAACTAAGGAATTTTATATTAAGGAAACCCCTCTCCCCTCCACTATAAAAACCACCCTTCACTCCCTCATTTCCTCACACCTCTCAAGATCTTAGCCTTATCTAAACTCTCACAAAACCACTTCCCTATCCCCTATCCCATTTCCAAGAGATGATGGTATCATCAAAAGACCAAACCTATATTCCTTAAGGAGAATCTCAAGATGATGATTTAAGAGGTAATTTCTCTCCCTTTTCTCCTTTAATTTCCTTTCAAGATCAAGTTCATTTCTTGATATCTCCCCACATATCTTCTTCCAAATGGTATTGTAACTCATTATTATACATATACTGAAATTTTATGATGAAAATATCATCCAACCCCCCTTTTAATATTCTTTTTATTTTATTAAAGAGAAGGTTGTTCGTGAGGTGTCAATTTATAACCTTCAAGAACGACATGCTTTCTTCTTCCGTTTCTACCTTCAAGTCTAGTCATGATACCATTTTTATGGTTGAACCATAACATTTTATATGTATTATATCCTATTTAAAGTTCTGTAACTAAGTTATTACCATATTACTAAGTAATAAGTTAAAACAAGTTCATTATGATCGAAAAACCGCCCAAATTAACCCAAAGAATCATCATTTAATTATTATCTAATGATTCATCCACATGGATATAATACAATTCATTATAAGATCATTAAAACACATGTAATATAATTAATGACATGTAATATCATTTATGTATGTTTACCCATGTTCTACCCGAACATCAACTTATGAATACAAGTGAACCACCGAAGAAAAACCATTAAAACGAACATCCCCGAACAATGTTTTTAAACTCTATAAGTAATCCAAAGGAACATAAATGAAATAATGAAACCAGAATGAACCATATTAATGTATAAAAGGTTATTGAAATTATAATTAATTAATATAATGTCATTATATAGGACATTAAAGAGAAGTAAGCATTCAGATACAATGTAAGGGAAATCTCGAACCCAATTTTCTTCCTTCATGTTCTCCCTCTTCCACTCCATTTTTGATAAGTTTACTCCTTAAAGATCAGTTTTTCATAATTTTCTATACTTTTTTGGGATATACATGTTTTTCACTGGTTTTTATGTCAATCCAAATGTTTTCCAAAAGAAATCCTCTTTTAAGAACACCCCTTTTACTTCTCACTCAAAGTGGACGGTTCTTGTAACATGTATGTTATTCCATCTTTATGTTGGGAAACCAAAGTTTTTGAATGTGTTATTATGAGATGAAACCCATTAAATTCCATGGTTTAGTTATATAAATTTTTTATATGTGTTCTATGTGGCAAGCATGATGATGAAAATGTTATGATGTGACGGGTGCTCCTGGATTTATATAGCGCAATATGAATGTTTCAATGTGACGGGTGTGCCCAGAATTATACAGTGCTATAATGAATTGGGTAAAATTATGAATATCATGAGTAAATTTTAAATTATGTGTGAACAATGCTCTATCTTGGTTCACAAATATTTGTTGTAGTTAACCACTAAGACATGATGTTTCATTTTTATGCATTGCCACATTCCAAGTCTTTTATTTATGCTCCTCTCATGTTCATGATATTTTGCCTATGTTATGATTATTCTCACCGCGTGCTATATTGTTCTTATCTAACCTTTTACTGGGCTTCTAGATCACCCCTTTTTATGTATATCCTCAGGTGGCTACATGTACTAAGGATAGGACAAGTGCCAATAAGAAGCTAGAGAATAAGAAATTAAATTAATGTTCATTCTTGATGTTTTATTTGTTATATATGGTCCTAGTTTTCCCAAGACACTAAACCATTGGATCCTCTATTTGTAATTCTATTATTTTTATCTTTATAATTATGTAATGGTAATTTAATAAAATGTATGGTCGCTATAGTTGGTATCAGAGGGAAGTTTTAATTAATTTGGGACTTTGGATCGGTGAACCCTATAGAAAACCTCTAGCGTGAGACTAAGTACAAATATGCACACAAGAATATTTACATAGGGATCCCATATTTTATGTTTTTGGTATAAATTTTTTAATGGAATATGTTATTCATGACTTGATTACTTATGTTTTGTTCTAACCTTTTCAATTTTAGAAAATGGTGGGAACCAAGAGAAATCAGGCCAACAACTCTTGAGAGGGCCAATGCAACGATTGCCCGAATGACAACCCCAATGATTCAGGAGGTGGAGTTCAAAACATCATAGGGATTCTTACCCAATAATCTCAGGTAATGAAAAATAACCATAATAATGGGGAACGTCCTCCTTCACCAAATAGGGAGCAACTGGCTATCAAATGTCTTATGCGGCAACGACCACCGATGTTTAGTGTATCTTCTGATCCACTAGTTTCCGAATTGTGGGTCAACTCCATGGAGATGATATTTTATGTTCTTCATTATTCTAATATGGATAAGTTGACCCTATCCATTTATCGTCTAGATAGATAAGTCGATTAGTGGTGGTCTTTGATTAAGAACACCAAGCCATGGGAGAAAATTGAAGAAATTGAATGGGGAGACTTTAAGATAATTTTTCTTAATAAGTATTTACCATGAACTCTTCACACGAAGATGGAGAGAGAATTCATAGAGCTCAAGAAGAAATAAGGATAATCAGTCACAACCTATGAATCAAATTTCACAAGGCTTGCAAGGTACGTTGCGGTTTTTGTTATCAAAAATGATAGAAAAATTTTTAGATTCTTTAGTTGATTAAAACCACAACTTCGAAAGGCTCTAACAATTAGAGACTTTTGGGGTTATGAAGAAGTTTTTAGGTCTACTCTAAAAGTGGAGATGGAGTTTGGAGAATGGTCCCATGGCTATAGTGATAAGAAAAGAAAGATGTATTTTCAATCTGGTGGATCTAATGATAAAGATGGGAAGAAAAATCAACGACCCACATGCCAAAAATGTGGGAAGTTTCACCATGGGAACTGACTCAATGGAACGGGGAAATTCATCAAGTGTGGGAAATAAGGACATCATGATCAAGAGTGTCAAAAAGACACAAAAAGGAAGAAGAATGTAGCTGATGAAAGGAGATAACTACTCATGGTTCAATTCTACAACTGTAGGGAGCTAGGGCACTATGAAAACTAGTGCACTAAACCTCGAGTTCTCAAGGGTATTCAGCATCAGCAGCCACTAAAGCCAAAGGAACAAGGGATGTCTTATGTTATCACTACTGTAGAGGTGGAGCATGATAATGAATTCATACAAGGTACACTTCATATTCACTCAAAAATGGAAAAATTATTATTTTATTCTGGTTCTATGCATTCCTTTATATCTTGAAAGTTTGCTAGAACTATATAATCAAAGCCTCAAAACCTTGAAGTAGAGATATCTATAAAAACACAAATTGGTTCAATCATTGCAACCCAAGTGTTTGACTCTTCTCCTCTTGGCATATGTGGGAAGATTCTTATGGAGAATCTCGTAATACTTCCCTTGGTGGAATTCGACGCTATAATGGGAATGGATTGGATCTCATTACATAGAGAACATATCAACTATTGGGAAAAGGAAATATCTTTTCATATTCTGAACCATCCCATGCTCCTCTACAAATGCAAGGAAGATCATGAATCTCCTTTGAAAAATCCTTCAATGGTGTGGGTGTTGATTCCCTATGAAGAAGCATACCTCACCCAAATTGTTGAGTCAAAGTAAAGTTCCAACCTTGAAGAAATTCCCATCGTGAGGGAATACGGTGATGTATTTCCCAAAGAGTTACCCAGAATTCCCCCAGATCGTGAGGTAGAGTTCTCAATTGAACTCATTCCCGGAGCTACTCCAATCTCGAAGTGTCCCGATAGGATGGCTCCTATCGAGCTGGAAGAGTTAAAGAAGTAGCTGTAAGAGCATCTAGACAAGGGGTTCATATGCCCTAGTGTATCACCTTGGGGTGCACCGGTGCACTTTGTGAAGAAGAAGGATGGAACAATGTGGTTGTGTGTCGATTATCAGTAACTCAACAAGATCACCATAAAGAACAAGTATCCTCTCCCAAGGATTGATGACTTGTTCGATCATTTAAGAAGAGATCAATACTTCTCAAAGGTGGATCTTCATTCTGGATATCATCAGGTAAAGGTGAAGATGGAAGATATCCAGAAGACTGCCTTCCGTACAATGTATGGGAACTATGATTTTTTGGTGATGCCCTTCGAACTTACTAATGCCCCAGAAATCTTCATGGTTTTGATGAATAGAGTCTTTAGACATTACCTTGAAAATTTTTTGATAGTGTTTATCAATGATATTCTCATCTACTCCAAGAGAAAGGAAGAACATATTAGACTTGTTTTGGCGACATTAAGAATGGAGAAGTTGTACACCAAGTTCAGCAAGTGTGACATTTGGATGAAGCAAGTCACATTATTGGGACATGCGATCACAAGTGAGGGAATTTCTGTGTATCCTTCAAATACAAAGGTGATAGAGGTATGACCCATGCCCTCTAGTGTCACATAAATCCATAGTTTTCTTGGATTAGGTGGGTACTACCGACGTTTTGTGATAAACTTCTCACGATCGTCAAGCCCGCTAACTAAGTTAACAAGGAAAGGGGTAATGTACGTCTGGACGGATGAATGTGAGGGAAGCATCATGGAGCTAAAGATAAGGCTGATCACCGCACCTATACTCGCACTACCAAAAAGTGGATAAAGTTTTGTGATATACAATGATGCTTCAAATAATGTCTTGGGTTGTGTACTCATGAAAAATGACAATGTGATAGCCTACACCTCATGGCAATTGAAGATCCATGAGTAGAACTACCCGACGCATACTCTAGAGATGGAAACCATGATTTTGGCATTGAAAATATGGCAGAACTACCTTTATGGTGATAAGTGTGAAATATACACTGACCATAAGAGCCTAAAGTGTATATTCAAACAAAAGGAGCTCAACATGCGTCAAAGGAGATGGTTAGAGATAATCAATGATTACGATTGCTCTATTCACTATCATCCTAGAAAGGACAACAAGGTAGCTGATGCTCTAAGAAGAAAAGAACCTGCTACTCTATCCATGTTGTGGATTGAGAAAGACCCTATCTTATTGGATATGCAAATAATGGATTTGGAAATCACAAGGGTGGGGGATACATCCTACCTTTCCCAAATGATTATGCAACCATCCATCCAGGAGAATATTATGTAAGCACAAAGGGGTGATGTGGAGATACAAAAGAGGGTGAATCTAGTTAAGGAGGGGAAGTTGTAATAGTTCCATATCGACGATGATGGTGTGATTCGGTTTGGAACGCGGCTTTTTGTGCCTTCATCACTTGGGATAAAGAAGGAGCTATTGGATAATGCACATTTCTCAACTTTATCTATCCATCTTGGGAGTACCAAGATATACCGTGATCTCTGAGAACACTTTTGGTGGGATAACATGAAGAAGGAGATTGTGGAATATATATCAAGGTGCTTGGTATGTCAGCAAGTTAATGTTGAGCGACAAAAGTCCAAGGGTATGATGCATCCATTGCCTATACCCATGTGGAAATGGGAAAATGTTACTATGGACATTATCACAATTCTCCTAAAGACGTTAAAGGGAAATAATGCGATATGGGTTGTGGTTGACTGACTCACCAAGACTGCCTATTTCATCGCTATTAGGGAAGATCTATCACTTGAACAACTTGAAAAGGTATATGTGAAGGAAGTGGAGAGACTGAACGGTGTTCCACTCTCAATTTTCTCTGACCGTGACCCAAGGTTCACATCTAAATTCTTGAGGATCCTTCAACATGAATTGAGTACTGAATTAAATTTCAGCACGACCTATCACCCCGAAACTGATGGCCAATCTGAAAGGAATATTCATATGCTTGAAGATATGCTAAGAGCATGCTCCCTATAATTCAATGGTGGATGGTTTTGGCATCTCCCATTGGTTGAGTTCTCATACAACAATAGCATCCACTTAAGTATTCAGATGGCTCCATATGAATCTCTGTATGGAAAGAGATGTAGAAATCCAACATGTTGGGATGAAGTTGGAGAAAGAAAGCTACTTGGACTAGATCATGTGCAAGAGATGACAGAGAAGGTTCAAGTCATCCAGAAATGCATCAAAGCTGCTCAAAGTCAGCAAAAGAGCTATGCTGACAACCGTTGATGGGACTTGGAGTTTGACTTTGGAGATAAAGTCTTCCTTCGAATATCTCCATGGAAGAGAGTCAAGCGATTCGGGAAGAAAGGGAAGCTAAGCCAAAGGTATATTGGCCCCATTGAGATCCTTGACCACATAGGATCCATGGCCTATTGTCTTTTCCTTCCACCAAATATGCATCATGTTCATGATGTGTTTTATGTATCACTACTGAGGAAGTACATACCAGACCCCTCACATGTACTTAACATAGAGGTGGTGCAGATGGAAGATGATCTCTCTTATGAGGAGCATCCAGTAAAGATTCTGGATCAGAGAGATAAGGTTCTACGCAACAAGACAAACCATCTTGTCAAAGTGTTGTAGAGGAACCATAAGTTTGAGGAAGCAACATGGGAACTAGAAGAGGCAATGAAGGAGAAGTACCCTCACCTGTTTGTGTAAAGTTAAATTTGGGGGGTGAAATTTATTAAGGGGGGAAGAATTTAATGACCCAAAGTTTTTCAATGGAAATTTCCCTTATTATAAATATTTCATAAAAACACATGAAAACACAACATAATGAACTACTAAGTGCTAAGTGACCTTTAAACATAATTTTTTCAATTCTGTGTTTGGAATATTGAAAATCTGACATACACAGTTGTGTTCAAGATGATTTTTGTAGTCTAATGAAACAAAAATAATTTTTGGTGAATAGTAACATATCCTTATGAATAGTAACAAACCCTTATGAATTGTAATATGACCCTTATGAATAGTAAATCGTCCAACATAAGTGTAACCTTACCTAGGAATAATTAAATAAAATTTAGACATCCTAGAAAGTGACAATTTGACCTTAGTAAACGTTTTGGTATTTTGTAAGTCCTAAATAATTAATTAATTAATTTAAAATAAAATTTATTTTCATAAAATGTGTTCATAAATTATTGAATCTACATCTTATAGTTTTTAGATAATTTTATATGACCCAACGTAATTTTTGAAAGCACTATAAAATCAGTTTTAATTTTAAAAACAGTTTTTTTATTTTGTATTTAATTAACTATTAAATTAATAATATTTAAAAATTTATTTTTGAAAAATTGACTTCATTTTTTGATTATACACATCGAAAAATGGTAGGGTTAAATTTTTGGGATTTTTCTGAGATACTTGAATTTTTGGTGAATAGTAAAATACATTAATTCACCGTATAAATACATTATAATCAAAACCCACTATTCTAGACATCACAAGTGATGTAAGAACCCAAATCTCTAACTCACATGCATTATTTAGTATTCTTATTCATGGAATACTCACTAATCCATGTCTTGTGAAGAAATAATAAACTAATGAATTTTATATTAAGGAAACCCCTCTACCCTCCACTATAAAAACCACTCTTCACTCCCTCGTTTCCTCACACCTCTCAAGCTCCAAACCTTCTCTGAACTCTACCCAAACCTATTCCCTATCCCCTCTCACACTTCCAAGAGCTGTTGGTCTCATCAAAAGACCAATCCTAGCTTCCTTAAGGAGGATCTCAAGAGGAGGATTTAAGAGGTAATTTCCTTCCCTTTTCTCCTTTAATTTCTTTTCAAGTTCAAGTTCATTTATTGATCTCTCACCACCTATATTCATCCAAATTTTATTTTACCTTCAGTATTATACATATAATTAAATTTTATGATTCAAATATCATCCAACCCCCACCCCCCACCCCTTCCCTCTTCATTTTATTTCATTAAAGAGAAGGTTGTTCGTGAGGTGTTAATTTATCACCTTCAAGAACGACATGCTTTCTTCTTCCATTTATACCTTCAGATCTGGTCATAAAACAATTTATATGGTTGAACCAGAACATGTTATATGTATTATCTCCTATTTAATGTTCTGGAACTAACTTATGACCATATTGCAAAGTGATAAGTTAAAACAAGTTCGTTATGATCGAAAAAACCGCCCAAATTAACCCAAATAATCATCATTTAATTATTATCTAATGATTCATCCACATGGATATAATATAATTAATTATAAGATCATACAAGATATGGTAATATCATTAATGAAAATTAATATCATTTCTGTATTTTTACCCATGTTCTAGCTGAACTTGAACTTATGAATACAAGTGAACCACCCAACAAAAACCATAAAAACGAACATCCCCAAACAATGTTTTTAAATTGTATAAGTCATCCAAAGGAACATAAAATGACATAATGAAACCAGAATAAACCCTATTAATGTATAAAAGGTTTTGTAATTTCTAAATAATGAATATAATGTCATTATTGAGAACCTTAAATAGAAGGAAGCATTCAGATACAAGGTAAGGGAAATCTCGAACCCAATTTTCTTCCTTCAGGTTCTCCCTCTTCCGCTCCATTATTGATATGGTTAGTCCTTAAAGAATATTTTTTTGTCATTGTATTTACTTTTCTGGAATATACATGTTTTTCACTGGTTGTTATGTCAATCCAAATTTTTTCCAAAATTAATCCTCTTTTAAGAACACCCCTTTTACTTCTCACTCAAAGTGGACGGTTCTTGTAACATGTATCTTTATTTTGGGAACCCAAAGCATATGAATGTGCTATAATGAGATGAAACCCATTCCATTCCATGGGTTAGTTATGTACATTTTTTATATGTGTTCTATGTGGAAAGCATGATCATGATAATGTTACGATGTGATGGGTGCACTCGGAATTATATAGCGCAACATGAATGTTTCAATGTGGCGGGTGCGCCTGGAATTATACAGTACTCCAATGAATTGGGTAAATTGATAAATCTCATGAGTAAAATTGAAACGATGTGTGAAGAATATTATAGCTTGGTTCACAAGTATGTGTGGTAGTTAACCACTAAGACATGATGTTTCATTTTTATGCATTGCCACATTCCAAGTCTTTCGTTTATGCTCCCCTCATGTTCATGATCTTTTGACTATATTATGATCATCCTCATCCCATGATAAATTGTTCTAATCTAACCTCTTTATGAGCTTCTATCTCACTCCTTTTTATGTATATCCTCAGGTGGCTACATGTTTAGGATCGAAATATAGTATGAGATGCTCAATATACAAGAGGGGGGTGAATTGTATACTTTAAAAATTCCTTTGGAACCTTTAAAGTTAGTTAAGAATAACTATGTTTTCCTTAAGCGAAGGAAAATTCTAAGTTTAACAAAGTTAAACTAAGTAAATTCACAACACCTCTAACACCGAAAGTAAACTAGGAAAGAGATTCCAAAAGTAGGTTCCGGAAAGATGGTTCCGGAAAATGAAACATTAAAAAAAGGTTACTATATGAGATTCTACCTTAAAGCGTATAGAATCTAAATTAATCAGAGTACAAGTAAGGAAGTATAAGAAAGTTATACTTTCCTTATAATACAAAATGCAGCGGAATAGAAAAAAGTAGTAAAACAACAAGTAACAAGATATAAGTCTTTTAACCCAAAGAGAAGGGTATCCAACAACCTTGGATAAAGGTCCCTTGATTTATACTTTCAAGCAAGTCTGTCTTACCCACACCAGAGTAAGCCCTTGATACGAAGATCAGAGTCTCTGTCTTGCTATCCCCGCAAGCCCTCAACTTCAATGTAGTTGGCAACCTCTGTCTTCCTCAGCAAGAAAGCCCTAGAACTTTAAGGTAGTCGTCACCTCTGTCTTCCTATCCCCGGAAGCCCTCGAATGTAATCACCAACATTCGGAGTCGCATGAAGCTTTGAGAGTTAATAAGAGCCTCTCTCTCTCTAGAAATCACTTCAAGCATGTAATCACATGAGTAGAAGATCTGTCATCCTTTCAGCACTTTCATCAGCTATCAGCTACGAGCTCTTTCAAATGAGCTCCTATTTATAGGTAAGGTCGGCTCCTTCTCGAACGGTCATATTTTCCTTAAAGATCGGAGGGACCTGTACACGTGTCACTTAGACAACGGTTAGTTTATAACAAAACAGACGACATCGTTTTATAACAAAACAAGTGTAACAGAATGTACGACATCGTTTTAAACTCTAACATAAAAGTTCGGAATGAAAACTTCAGAGTGAAGGTTCGGAGAGTAAAGAACAATAGTAAAGAGTAGAAAAATTTTATAAGTGTAAGCAATATAAAATTTTGGAGTCAAACAAAGATATTTTTTGGAGTCTAAATTAATTCAGAGTGTATAAAACAAAGATACTCAAATTCCGTTTAATAGGTGAATTCGGAATGAGAATTCGGAATAGGAATTCATCATCAGAAATCATAATGAGAATTCTTCATCAGAATTCGTAATGGGAATTCGGAATGAGATTTCTTCATTAGAATTCGTAATGAGAATTTGTCATCAGAATTCGTAATGAGAGTTATTCATCAGAATTTGTAATGGGAATTCTTCATCAGAATTCGTAATGAGAATTCGTAATGAGAATTCTTCATTAGAGTTCGTAATGGGAATTCTTCATTGGAATTCATAATGAGAATTCTTCTTCAGAATTCGTATCCTGAATCTGGAATAGAACTTAGTCAGAGTTCATATCCGGAATTCGGAATGAAACTTCCATATAGTTCTTATCCAGAATCTGAACCCTAAAACAGAAATCTTTATATCAAAGTTTCAATGATTCCGAGAAAATATATCCGAATCTCATACTTAAGAAAAATATGGATGAAAATTTGAAAAGGATAATTTTTCTTATAAAAGCGATTTTCCTTAAGAAAGCAATTTTCCTTATAAAAGAAATTTTCCTTAAGAAAGCAATTTTCCTTATAAAAGCAAATTTCCTTAAGAAAGCAATTTTCTTAAAGATAAGGTTTTTGTGATTTTCAAAAGAAGAAGTAATGGAAAAGTCATAAGGAAAACCTTATTGACTCAATAATCTACCCCTTTTTGGAAAGCACAAACATCCTTACGAAAATAAATCTAAGAAGAAAGAAACATATTAATGCTTATCTCCCTTGTTTTGAGGATATAGATGAATACGACTAACTCCCCCTTAGGCTTTGAAACTCTAAGGATCGTATTCATATTTCCGGAGTGATATTTCATAAGAAGGTCTTCCTTAAGAAGAAACTCCCCCTTAAACAAACTCTTATTAGAGTTCTTTTTACTTGGGTATTTTTTCTTTCTCCCCCTTTGATAAACTCTTATTAGAGTTCCTCTTTTTCTTAAGGATCTTTTCCTTCTCCCCCTTTGTGATTTTCAAAAAGAATTGGAGGGAATGGAAAAAAATAACAAAGTACCTGAAAGATTAGTAATGACAACAATGGAAACGAGATACACAATTTTCATTAGATTTGGAATGTCAGTAACAAAAATAATACAACAAAAAGATCGGATTAGATTATTTCGGATCTTTCTCCTTCGACATGATCCCCTTAAGAATAGTCTTGATTTTCTTCAGGTATTTATGATCTTCTTCAGCTTGCTTCTCTAAGACCACTATTCTTGCGGATTGAGCTTCAATTTTTTCTTCCTGGGCTTTCAGCTTTTCTTCCTGAGCATGGATCTTTTCTTCTTGAGCCTTCATCCTTTCTTCAAAATCGATCTGATGATCCCTTTCAAATTTCCAGTTCTGAGAAACAGAATTCAGTTTCCCATTCAGATCCCTGACTTCTTGAATTCGGAAGTTCTTTTCTTTAGTCAGCTTTTCTTCAAAGGATGAAGTCAGCTCGTTTATCTTCTTGTCCTCAGTCTCAAAGGCATCTTTAACATTATCTTGAAAGTCATCAAGCAAACTCATCACTTCCACAGTCTTCTTCGACCAGCTTGTCATCCTTTTGCAAGATCTTTTATGAGCTTCGTAACCAACAAAGAATGTTTTGAACTGAGCCTCAATCTCAACTCACTTATCTATAACCATAGATACGGAGTCGGTTTTCTGATTCAACGCATGTTGGAGCATTTGGAATCTTGAGTCAATACTGGAGAAGGTCGGAATGGTTCCCACCAACTTCTTTAATGATTGGACAAAAAAATCATGCCCCAACGAGGATGACTCCGAATCTGAAATCTTGCTTGGAGAGTTTTCTTCCTCAATAAGCTCCAACTTTCTCTTTGAAGAACTACCAGCTTCCTTTCTCTTCCTCTTTTCTGAACTCGGAGTATCAGCAAGAATTTGCTTCCCCTTATCTTTTTTCGGAATAGAATCTTGTTCCGGAGTTTTCTTCTCACTGTCAAAAACTTGAACGACAAAATCTTCCTCATCAGCAACTTCCTGAATACCATCCTCTACCTTTTTCATCTGAAAAATATCATGTAAAAGTTGTTCTTCTTCTCCATGATAGGCAACTTCTTCTTCTCCTTTCTCTTCTTCCATTGCTGGAGTAACTAGCTTCGAAGATTCACCTTCTGAAGTTCGGAGAGATAAGTGTTCCGAAGGTGTTCCCTTGTAATCATCTACTTGTTTCAGCACATCTCCGGTTTCACCACTTCCTTCAGCACCCTCTTCTATTTGTTCCACTTGTTCAACTTCCTCAGAATTCTTAGCAACAGCCTCTTCCGGAGCAGCGAAATTCCTTCATGGAGTCTCAGGTAGAGATTCCAGGGAGAAAGATCTCGGAACTGGAATAGTTGCTGAAACCATTTCATTGAATTTTAACAAGGCCTGAGCTACCTCAGCCTCGTACATCTTCTTCTTGAGCTTCTTTTGCTTTGCTTGTCTTTCAAGCTCATCAGCAGTTTTCTCCTTCAAGACCTTAGCCTCCGCAGGGTCCAATCCGAACTGCGGATCCCCTTCTTTCCTTTTCTCTTTATCAGCTCTCCACTTTGTAACAACCTCATCAGGATAGGTATTCTTCTTCTTAGGCTTTGGAGGTGCGGAATGGACTTCCTTAGACTTAGGATTCTCTGCTTGTACTTCCACTTCTTTCAGATTTCTCTTCCTTACTGGCTTAGATGATTCTGGTTCAGCAGCTTTCGGAGCCGTTTCTTCTTGATTTGGCAAATCGAAGAATTCACCAGTTTCCTTGTTGAAAGCCACATTCATCCTTTTCAGAGTACCATCGCTGACCAGCATGATCTTGCAAACTCTTGGATTAGATTTTCAAGCCTCCTTGAAAGACTCAAGGCACTGAACAATCAACTTGGAGAGGATTGCTGGATACATAATAATCTGAGCTCTCAGATTCCCCTTCTTCAAATTTTCAATATTAAGAAGAATATGCTTCATCAAGTTAAACTTCCTTAGATTTATCAGGAAATCTAAGATATAGATCTCACTCTTCTTCAAGCTATCTTTATCACCTTTCCTTGGTACGATAAGTCCTTGCACCCATAACTCCAGAATCCGGAAGTTTGTAGATAGACTTGCAATCTTCGTAGCCTTGTCATCAGCCAGTCCGAGAGTTTCTAAGGCCTTTTCCTTGTTGAAGCTACCCTTAGAGTCTGGCAACACATGCGAAATAAACTCGGCTTCTCTTTCATAAGACAGCCCTACCAAGCTTGCAGCCTTGGTGTGAGAAAGCTTGTAAGTCTTGCCATAAGACTTAAAAGAGAACTTCTCCCTATTATCTTCCTTGAAGAAAGAAACTGACTCATAAAACTTGACAAGTAAATCTGAAAATACTTCATCTTGGTTCCCGGTTTTTGATACTGCAACATCTTCCCAGCCATTCAACTTAATATTCTTTGAAATGATAGAATCGTAGTTGCTGAAGAAAACCGGATGGACTATCCTTTCTCTGTAAACTAACCACTGATAAATAGGCTTAGTGGATGACATTTCTTGAGATGCTTACTCCGCAGACTTTCGGATCTGAAGTTCTCTGAGAAGTTCGCAACGGAGAAAACTGTAGTTCGGAACGGCCTTAAATCAGAGAGTCAGAGCTTCAGGATGCCAGAGCTTGAAACTGATGTGGGACGAGAAACTTGGGTCCCCTTTATATAGGCGACGAGATGACGGTTCACATTCCACAGTTGATCTTACGGTTGGAAAGAGCTACGATCAGATCTGACGGTTCAAAACTTGAATCCGATCTTTTTGAGGTTTTTATTAAAACAAAGATTTAAGAAAACTATAATCCGAAAACTTAGTACAAGAAAATTCCAGCAAGTAAAATATGACTACGAAAACATGAGGAAGGAAATCATACCTTTAGGATTGGCTTAGGGAATTATTCGTAATGGCTGATTTCTCAAAAAATTTACTATGAAAAATAAACTTAGTACGAAAAACTCATTACGGAAAACTCAGTATGAAGAACAAACTTAAGAAGAAAAGAAAAGAAAAAACAGTACGAAGAACTTAGTACAAAAAATACATTACGAAAAATACATTATGAGTAAAAACATCGATACAAAAACCTGGTTATGAAACTGCCAGTACTTAAATTTTCATTCCGAATATTTTCAATAAGAACACTACCATTCCAGAAGTATTCTATACGAAACTGTCCAATAAAAAAAATTTGTTCCGGAAGTTCCATTCCGGAAATCTTTGTTCCGAAAAGTTTGAAAACAAATTTTGAAAAACTTTGTTAAATAAACTATCAAATGTACACCCCCTATGAAAAGGAGTTTATTACTGTAAGGAGATTTTTTCAAGAGAACGTTATTTAAGAAAGATTACCTTACGGTTATCATTCCTAACTTATGTTTAATATATTCAAATCTATCAGAAGGAAAAGATTTTGTGAAAATATCAGCAAGTTGATCTTGCGTTCCGATAAAATGAAGAATAATATCTCCTTTAAGTGTGTGATCCCTAAGAAAGTGATGCCTAATATCTATGTGTTTTGCACGAGAGTGATGTGCAGGGTTTTTAATTAGGACAATGGCACTTGTGTTATCACACAAAATTTGAGTTTTAGTAAAACTCAAGCCATAGTCTGTGAGTGTGTGTTGCATCCACAACACTTGTGCACAACAACTTCCAGCTGCTACATATTTAGCTTCAGCAGTGGAGAGTGCTACAGAATGTTGCTTCTTGCATGACCAAGAAACTAAAGAATCTCCTAAGAAATGACAGGTTCCGGATGTACTTTTTCTATCCATTCTTCATCCACCAAAGTCAGCATCAGAAAATCTTTTTAAAACAAAATCATTTCCAGAAGTATAAAATAATCCTAGATCCATGGTTCCCTTAAGGTAGCGAAAAATTCTTTTTACTGCCTTTAAGTGAGATTCCTTAGGATTGGATTGATATCTTGCACATAATCATACTGAAAACATTAAGTCTGGTCGACTAGCTGTTAAGTAAAGTAGACTTCCTATTATACCTCTAAAAGATGTTTGATCTACTGGTTTCCCAGCTTCATCAAGATCTAAAGAGTTTGAGGTACCAATGGGAGTACTTGTCACGACCCGCCCTCGGGGTCCGAGCCGTGACTACCCCAAGCCCGCCTTCCATAGGCCAGGGGCTGGCGACTAGCACCAAGGCGTAAATCCCGGTAAAAAGGGAAGGCATTGCCTTTGAAAAGAAAACACACACCACAGAGTAAACAAGCGGAAGGTAATCACTAAGAAAGCAGAGAACAACTGAAAGTGCGGAAAAGTAAATGGGCCAGAATACAAACCCAAACTGAAAGTAAAGTACAACTCGAAAAGGGAAAAACAGCAACTGAAAAGTAAAGCCGCTACTCCGAGCTGTCCACTGGAAATCCCACCTGAAGGGTGGGTACAGATAGCTCCTCTGCTCCACGGGTCCCGCCGTCCGCTCCGAGCACGTCCCGCCCAGTGGTCCACCTCCGGGTACCGTCCCGCTCTGCAAGCCTCAGCTAAGGTCAACGCTGTCCGTCGTCTGCAACCAACACAACGAAGTGCGGGCAAAGCCCGTGCAGGGGTGAGTATAAGCTACTCAGTAGGGACCCCGAGACCCCTGAAGGTCTCTCAAATCCACAAAGGATAAACCACGAAGAAAAGTACAATCACGAAGTAACAACCGACACTGCTTAGGTATATGCCCATACATATACCTAAGTCATCAATTCAAATACACTCCAACCTCCGAGCCCAAGTACAACTCAGTCCACGCAGGAAAGTATACGTATTCCACATAGGAAAGCAAAATATAATCCACACAGGATTGCACAACACAATCCACACAGGAAAACAACAGGATTCAGCTCACACAGGTATACTTTTTCAAGGACGATAAAGATGATCACTGATCCATCTAAGTCGTCGGACCCACGAAGGATCGATAGGTAACTAACCCCCGCAGAAGACCCACACAGGATCGGGCTCACACAGAACCTGTAGGCGCTGGCTCACACAGAACCGCTGAGCGCAAGGACCCACACAGGATCGGGCTCACACAGAACCTGTAGCACTGATCCACGTAGGATCGCTGAGTGCTGTAGTCGTCGTCGTCGAATCCACACAGGATCTCTGTACTGTCGTCGCCAAATCCACACAGGATCTCTGTACTGTCGTCGTCTAATCCACACAGGATCTCTGTACTGTCGTCGTCAAATCCACACAGGATCTCTGTACTGTCGTCGTCAAATCCACACAGGATCTCTGTACTGTCGTCGTCGCAGTCACAGTAGCAGTCGTAGCAGTAAAACAGTCGCAGCCAGCACTAGGGTTCCCGCACACAGCAAGCTCGTACGGAGGGTCCGCTCCACGAGCCGAGAGGCTGATACATCAACTGTCACGAAGACCGAAGTTGATGTATCCAAAAGTTCCGTATCGTCAACAGGAACTCAACGCAACAGACGGCGCGTCGATCGGACGCCCGGTCTGAGAGTTATTGGCATTTTCGTCTCCGGGGCCCGGTTGGTTTTTAAGGCAAAACCAACCCGACCGTACTCCACCTGCGTCCAAACCTCGGGCGGAGTATGCCAAAAGATCCGTCTCACTAAGAGGAACACTACGCGTCTGACGGCACGTCAATCGGACGTCCGTAGCTCAAGATATGAGTGTTTCCGCTCCGAAGGCCCGGTTGGTTTCGTGAACGAACCAACCCGGCCGAACTCAAAGTAAACCGAAACCTTGAGTGCGATATACCGAAACGACCGTCTCGATCCAAGGATCGCGTTGCCGCAGACGGTTCGTCATTCGGAGGTCCGAGGCTCAAGTTATGAGCGAAAAACCAAAACTGGTCCGAAACGGGGGGGTCCGGGTCCGGGCCGACCCGGCCCGACCCCCCCCCCCGGGGGTGGCGCGGCGGCGGCGTGGCGGCCGGCGGCGGCGGCGACGGCGGCGCGGCGGCGGCGGGCCGCGTGGCGGCGGCGGGCCGCGTGGCGGCGGCGGGCCGCGTGGCGTGGCGGCGGGCCGCGTGGCGCGGTGGCGGCGGGCCGCGTGGCGGCGGCGGGCCGCGTGGCGGCGGCGGGCCGCGTGGCGGCGGCGGGCCGCGGGGCGGCGGCGGGCCGCGTGGCGGCGGCAGCGGCGGGCCGCGCTGGCGGCGGCGGGCCGCGTGGCGGCGGCAGCGGCGGGCCGCGCTGGCGGCGGCGGGTGCCGCACGGGGTGGTCACGCGGGGGGCTTGATTGCCCCCGCGTTTTTCTCAAGCGGCACGGCTCAAGGCCGTGCCTTTGCCAAAAAAAACGGCCCCCCACATAAGGGGGCCGGCTGGAACGAACCGGGGGGGCTTTGCCCCCCCCTCCTTTAAAGAACCGCCCCCCTCATTAAGAGGGGGGTCTTGAAGAACCGGCCGGGGGTTTAATCCCCCGGCTTTTATGACATCCGGCCGGCCGCTGGCCGGCCGGTTTTTACCAACGGGACCGGAATTTCCGGTCCCGCCCTCGACTCCCGACGCCGGCGGCACGGCCGCCGGTCTTTCCTTCCGCCGCGGCCCGGAACCGGCCGCGGTCTCCTCGTCTCACCGCGGCCCGGAACCGGCCGCGGTGTTCGTCGTCCGGCGCGGTGCGACGGCACCGCGCCCCTTTCGTCGTGCCATGAATCCTCCCAACGCGGCGCGACGGCGTCGCGTTCTTGAAATCTCTCCTCGGCGAAGCGCGACGGTATTGCGGAAATCATAAGCATGTTCATCCGCGTGGTGCGACGGCACCACGCCTCTTGCTTCCACCCGCATGAATCAACATGAACGAAGGAGGGGGTTTCGGCCGTGTTCGTGCGGTCCGACTCCCCTCGCGTTAACAAATAACATAACTAAAAAGTCTCACGTTTAGTCATGCTAAAATCCACGATTCAGGAATGGAATAAAATAATTAATAAAAACATCCCCTACCTCGGGTTTGAGATTCAAAGAAATCCTCTACGTTCCGCGGAAGACGGCGTCGCGGAATTCAGGCGTCGCGGTCGTCGTTCGTCAAATCCGTTGACGAAGATTTACGTCCGATGCGACACGTTGTTGGCGGATCTTCGTTTGCCGACGAAGAAGGTCCGAAGAGGAAGCAGAGGTCCGAAGATACTAGGTCTCCGAGTCGATGATCCTTGACGAAGAGTTGTCGTTCTTCGTTGAGGATGAAGACGTTCTTCGTTCTTCGTCAGAGCTTGGAGATGAAGGGAAAGCTCTCCCAAGACAAACAAAGAACCCTCAATAAAATAAGAATACCACTTATTTTATTAACACACAACTCAAAAGGATTTCAAATGTTTGAAATTCAAAAGAGTTAACTCCCAAAAATTAAATTAAGTAACTTAAGCCATTAAAGAGGGGGGTTAAGTATGTTGAGAGAATTTGAAAAGAAAAGGGGGTTCGTGTGGGCCCCACCACACTTAATCCTCCCAAGGGAGGTTAAGTGGGTGTGGGTCCCACTTCCAACCACCTTTGATAGGTTTTTAAATAAGTTAAAACAAAATTTGTATTACACAAATTTTATTTAACTTAACTGAAAAACCCCAAAACGTAACTCTCAACCCGCAACAAACGCAACTCCCGAAAAGGTCTCATTAAGCGAATACCGGCGCTGCGAGTTCATCGGTGCCCTCGGATTTCAATTCCGAGCACCGGATCAAAAGTTAGGAATTCCCGCTCGTTCGTTCACTGAACGTACCCGAGCCAAACTTCGGAAATTAATTCCGGGCACTCCGGGCCTCGGAATCAGATGCCGTCTGAAACCGCGCTCTTGTAAAATTCTAAAGAAAATTAAGAAAAAATTTTCCTTGAATTTTACGGGTCTTTACATTACTCCCACCTCAGGGCTTTACGTCCCCGTAAAGCTACATCAAAAACTAGGGAAACAAAAGAGGGTACTGAGCACGCATCTGAGCCTCCCGCTCCCATGTGCTCTCCTGGAGATTCTCGTGCCGCCATCTGTTGCGCACAAGAGGAATCGATCGTCCATGTAGGACCCGCTCCTGGATGACATGGACCTCTTCTGACGTGGCCCGGACCATCTCTGGTCCCACAAGAGCTGCGAGATTTCTACTTTGCCGAAAAGAGAAACCTGGTCTCATCCCCTGGATGAACCACATTCTTTGCCTAAAACAGTCAATCCTAACATGGATGATACTAATCCATACTAAGGATGACGTCGTAAGGCCTCGACGCTACTACTAAGAGATTCAACCGTTACTCTCGCCTCCAAGGGTTGTGTCACACTGTCGGCATCAGTGTGTGGTAACTGGGCCTCCTCCAGTAGATGTCTCACAAGTGAGGGTCAAGTCAACAGCCAAAACTGGAACCTCTTAGTAACATTACGATAGAGGACAGGAACGAAAACATCACAAGGTATGCGTCTTTTATTATTGCAGCTCGTAATACAAGACGCTACACAAAAGCAACAAGGAACCAGAAGTACAAAGGATGTAACCACTAGTTCTGCTCCTGTCCATCGGCTCCCAGAGCTCCATGATCGAAGGCCTCGGCTGCCTGAAGCTGAGCTCTTCCCTGCGGTCGGGGTGGACCTCCTGGTGGTGGTGGTGGTAGAGCCTCAAAGCGTCGTCCACCACCTGCTGCTCGGCCTGCTCCTCTGCCTCGTCCGCCTCCTTCCTGCAGACCGCCACGGTCGAACCTCTGCCTCTGCCTAGGTGGTTCCTCAACCGTCTGCTGCTCCTCCGCATGGCGGGTCGGGCAGTCACGAGCCATGTGGCCTCGCCCGCTGCATGCATAGCACTGTCTTCCACTCGAAAGACTGGCTCCGCGTTGTGTGCCCTGCACTGCTGAGCCAGTGCCCTGAGGTCTGGTCTGTCTGGACCCCTGAGTCATTCGCCGACTGCCAGCTGCAGATGACTCTGCCACGTGCCGTCCTGCGGTGGGTCTCTGTGCTGGTGTAGACTCAGCAAGGAAGCTCTCGATCAGAAGGGCCCGCTCCAGTACTCCTGTCTGAGTCGGTATGCTGAGGGAGATCAGCGATGCCCTGATCTCGTGTCTCAAACCCTGCTCGAAGGTTCGGGCCCGGAAGAATGGGTCCCGTACCATGTCAGTCGAGTAGCGCGAGAGATCGGTAAATCTCGCCGAGTACTGAGCGACCGTCATGCTGCCCTGCCGCAGCTGTAGAAGCTCCTGGATACGCACCGCACGAAGGGTGGCTGGGACGAACTCCGAGCGGAAGATGCTCTCAAAGTCCGTCCAAAGAAGAGATGCCTCATCGTGCACCTGGAGCATCAAGCTCCACCATCGTCCTGCTGCTGCGTGTAGTAGGCTCGCAGCGAGGATCACCATGAGGTCTGCTGGTGTCCTCACTAGCCTAAACACTCGAACTACTGCCTCCAGCCAGTCCTCTGCTGCCTGGGGATCCGTCTCCCCGCGAAACCTGGGCGGTCGCTGGCGCTGAAACTCATGCAGTGCGCTGAGGCGACGTGCATCGTCAGCGGCTGCTGCTGGAAGCATCGGGAAATCGGCGGGTAAAGCTACCGCCGGTGCCACTACTGGAAAAGGGCCCTGCACCGAAGCCTCGTCGCTCGGTGGGCTGTCGTCTCGCTCGACTCTCGGAACCCTAGCTGGCTGCCGTCGTGGGGCCATCCTGAAAAGGAAACAGGTGCGCCACGGTTAGAACAGAATACCTGGTGAGCTGGCACAAGTAATCACAAGGAAAACTTGAGACTTTCATAAAGCAGATCAGTATACCCGGTGAGCTGACACAAGTAATCACAAAGAAAACTTTGAAACACACACGCAATCAATGTTTTCGTGCATTAAGTCGGAAATCAGAAGTCAGGGTCCTGGTGTACGGATACGTCGGCCGCCGCACCAACACTGGACTCCCTGGACTGATAACCACACTCAATACGCTAAACATTATTGCTTCACATAGAAAAGATCAGAGTTCGCGGTAGAACCGAACTCCTCTGATACCAATTTGTCACGACCCGCCCTCGGGGTCCGAGCCGTGACTACCCCAAGCCCGCCTTCCATAGGCCAGGGGCTGGCGACTAGCACCAAGGCGTAAATCCCGGTAAAAAGGGAAGGCATTGCCTTTGAAAAGAAAACACACACCACAGAGTAAACAAGCGGAAGGTAATCACTAAGAAAGCAGAGAACAACTGAAAGTGCGGAAAAGTAAATGGGCCAGAATACAAACCCAAACTGAAAGTAAAGTACAACTCGAAAAGGGAAAAACAGCAACTGAAAAGTAAAGCCGCTACTCCGAGCTGTCCACTGGAAATCCCACCTGAAGGGTGGGTACAGATAGCTCCTCTGCTCCACGGGTCCCGCCGTCCGCTCCGAGCACGTCCCGCCCAGTGGTCCACCTCCGGGTACCGTCCCGCTCTGCAAGCCTCAGCTAAGGTCAACGCTGTCCGTCGTCTGCAACCAACACAACGAAGTGCGGGCAAAGCCCGTGCAGGGGTGAGTATAAGCTACTCAGTAGGGACCCCGAGACCCCTGAAGGTCTCTCAAATCCACAAAGGATAAACCACGAAGAAAAGTACAATCACGAAGTAACAACCGACACTGCTTAGGTATATGCCCATACATATACCTAAGTCATCAATTCAAATACACTCCAACCTCCGAGCCCAAGTACAACTCAGTCCACGCAGGAAAGTATACGTATTCCACATAGGAAAGCAAAATATAATCCACACAGGATTGCACAACACAATCCACACAGGAAAACAACAGGATTCAGCTCACACAGGTATACTTTTTCAAGGACGATAAAGATGATCACTGATCCATCTAAGTCGTCGGACCCACGAAGGATCGATAGGTAACTAACCCCCGCAGAAGACCCACACAGGATCGGGCTCACACAGAACCTGTAGGCGCTGGCTCACACAGAACCGCTGAGCGCAAGGACCCACACAGGATCGGGCTCACACAGAACCTGTAGCACTGATCCACGTAGGATCGCTGAGTGCTGTAGTCGTCGTCGTCGAATCCACACAGGATCTCTGTACTGTCGTCGCCAAATCCACACAGGATCTCTGTACTGTCGTCGTCTAATCCACACAGGATCTCTGTACTGTCGTCGTCAAATCCACACAGGATCTCTGTACTGTCGTCGTCAAATCCACACAGGATCTCTGTACTGTCGTCGTCGCAGTCACAGTAGCAGTCGTAGCAGTAAAACAGTCGCAGCCAGCACTAGGGTTCCCGCACACAGCAAGCTCGTACGGAGGGTCCGCTCCACGAGCCGAGAGGCTGATACATCAACTGTCACGAAGACCGAAGTTGATGTATCCAAAAGTTCCGTATCGTCAACAGGAACTCAACGCAACAGACGGCGCGTCGATCGGACGCCCGGTCTGAGAGTTATTGGCATTTTCGTCTCCGGGGCCCGGTTGGTTTTTAAGGCAAAACCAACCCGACCGTACTCCACCTGCGTCCAAACCTCGGGCGGAGTATGCCAAAAGATCCGTCTCACTAAGAGGAACACTACGCGTCTGACGGCACGTCAATCGGACGTCCGTAGCTCAAGATATGAGTGTTTCCGCTCCGAAGGCCCGGTTGGTTTCGTGAACGAACCAACCCGGCCGAACTCAAAGTAAACCGAAACCTTGAGTGCGATATACCGAAACGACCGTCTCGATCCAAGGATCGCGTTGCCGCAGACGGTTCGTCATTCGGAGGTCCGAGGCTCAAGTTATGAGCGAAAAACCAAAACTGGTCCGAAACGGGGGGGTCCGGGTCCGGGCCGACCCGGCCCGACCCCCCCCCCCCCGGGGGTGGCGCGGCGGCGGCGCGGCGGCCGGCGGCGGCGGCGACGGCGGCGCGGCGGCGGCGGGCCGCGTGGCGGCGGCGGGCCGCGGGGCGGCGGCGGGCCGCGTGGCGTGGCGGCGGGCCGCGTGGCGCGGTGGCGGCGGGCCGCGTGGCGGCGGCGGGCCGCGTGGCGGCGGCGGGCCGCGTGGCGGCGGCGGGCCGCGGGGCGGCGGCGGGCCGCGTGGCGGCGGCAGCGGCGGGCCGCGCTGGCGGCGGCGGGCCGCGTGGCGGCGGCAGCGGCGGGCCGCGCTGGCGGCGGCGGGTGCCGCACGGGGTGGTCACGCGGGGGGCTTGATTGCCCCCGCGTTTTTCTCAAGCGGCACGGCTCAAGGCCGTGCCTTTGCCAAAAAAAAACGGCCCCCCACATAAGGGGGCCGGCTGGAACGAACCGGGGGGGCTTTGCCCCCCCCCTCCTTTAAAGAACCGCCCCCCTCATTAAGAGGGGGGTCTTGAAGAACCGGCCGGGGGTTTAATCCCCCGGCTTTTATGACATCCGGCCGGCCGCTGGCCGGCCGGTTTTTACCAACGGGACCGGAATTTCCGGTCCCGCCCTCGACTCCCGACGCCGGCGGCACGGCCGCCGGTCTTTCCTTCCGCCGCGGCCCGGAACCGGCCGCGGTCTCCTCGTCTCACCGCGGCCCGGAACCGGCCGCGGTGTTCGTCGTCCGGCGCGGTGCGACGGCACCGCGCCCCTTTCGTCGTGCCATGAATCCTCCCAACGCGGCGCGACGGCGTCGCGTTCTTGAAATCTCTCCTCGGCGAAGCGCGACGGTATTGCGGAAATCATAAGCATGTTCATCCGCGTGGTGCGACGGCACCACGCCTCTTGCTTCCACCCGCATGAATCAACATGAACGAAGGAGGGGGTTTCGGCCGTGTTCGTGCGGTCCGACTCCCCTCGCGTTAACAAATAACATAACTAAAAAGTCTCACGTTTAGTCATGCTAAAATCCACGATTCAGGAATGGAATAAAATAATTAATAAAAACATCCCCTACCTCGGGTTTGAGATTCAAAGAAATCCTCTACGTTCCGCGGAAGACGGCGTCGCGGAATTCAGGCGTCGCGGTCGTCGTTCGTCAAATCCGTTGACGAAGATTTACGTCCGATGCGACACGTTGTTGGCGGATCTTCGTTTGCCGACGAAGAAGGTCCGAAGAGGAAGCAGAGGTCCGAAGATACTAGGTCTCCGAGTCGATGATCCTTGACGAAGAGTTGTCGTTCTTCGTTGAGGATGAAGACGTTCTTCGTTCTTCGTCAGAGCTTGGAGATGAAGGGAAAGCTCTCCCAAGACAAACAAAGAACCCTCAATAAAATAAGAATACCACTTATTTTATTAACACACAACTCAAAAGGATTTCAAATGTTTGAAATTCAAAAGAGTTAACTCCCAAAAATTAAATTAAGTAACTTAAGCCATTAAAGAGGGGGGTTAAGTATGTTGAGAGAATTTGAAAAGAAAAGGGGGTTCGTGTGGGCCCCACCACACTTAATCCTCCCAAGGGAGGTTAAGTGGGTGTGGGTCCCACTTCCAACCACCTTTGATAGGTTTTTAAATAAGTTAAAACAAAATTTGTATTACACAAATTTTATTTAACTTAACTGAAAAACCCCAAAACGTAACTCTCAACCCGCAACAAACGCAACTCCCGAAAAGGTCTCATTAAGCGAATACCGGCGCTGCGAGTTCATCGGTGCCCTCGGATTTCAATTCCGAGCACCGGATCAAAAGTTAGGAATTCCCGCTCGTTCGTTCACTGAACGTACCCGAGCCAAACTTCGGAAATTAATTCCGGGCACTCCGGGCCTCGGAATCAGATGCCGTCTGAAACCGCGCTCTTGTAAAATTCTAAAGAAAATTAAGAAAAAATTTTCCTTGAATTTTACGGGTCTTTACAGTACTTATACTCTTAGTGTTGTCATAACCATACTTTTTAAGAAGATCTTTAATATACTTATGTTGAGATATGTAGGTTCCTTCTGGTTTTTGAGAGATTTGAAAACCAAGGAAAAATGTTAACTCACCCATCATACTCATTTCAAACTCAGATTTCATTAGACTAGCAAAAGAGTCAGTCAAAGATTGCTGAGTTGAACCAAATATAATCTCATCAACATAAATTTGAACAATCAAAACATTTTTCTTATCTTTCTTTATAAAAGGGGTTGGATCTGCATTTCCCTTAACATAGTTATTTTGAAGCAAAAAATCCAGTAAGTCTATCATACCATGCTCGTGGGGCTTGTTTAAGGCCATACAAAGCTTTGGTAAGTCTAGAAACATGATCCGGATGTTTTGTATCTTCAAAGCCAGGAGGTTGTTCAACAAAAACTTCCTCTTGAACATAACCGTTAAGAAAAGCACATTTCACATCCATTTGGAAAAGTTTGAAATTAAAGAATGCTGCAAAGGCAAGTAGAATACAGATATATTCAAGTCTAGCTACTGGAGCATAGGTTTCTTCATAGTCTATTCCTTCTTGTTGATTATAGCCTTTAGCAACAAGTCTAGCTTTATTTCTAACAATGACTCCATTTTCATCACATTTATTTCTGAAAACCCATTTTACTCCAATAACAGAAGTTTCCTTAGGTCTTTCAACCAAGGTCCAGACTTTATTCCTTTCGAATTCATTTAGTTCATCTTGCATTGCTTTAATCCAATCATCATCACCTAAAGCTTCATCTGTGATTTTAGGTTCTAATTGGGAAAGAAATTCTAGATGTTCTACTTCATTTATTAAGGAACTTCTAGTCCTTACAGGTTGATTTACATCACCAATGATACTATCACTGGGATGATTCTTAAGAAACACTTGATTTGTGTTTTCTAAAACCTGTTCATCAACATAGGGTAGAAAGTCTTCTGGGGTAAATGTTTCAGAAGTATCTTCTACAACAATTTCTTTATCAGAAGGTTCTTCTATCAAAGGTTGACAATCAGTTTTTTAAAACACATTTGAAGATGTAAGTTGAGATGGTTTAAAAACAAAAGGATCTGACTCATCAAATTTTACATGTACTGTTTCCTCAACAGTACAAGTATTTTTATTAAAAACTCTATAAGCCTTAGAGGTTGTGGAATATCCTAAGAAAATTCCTTCATCAGACTTTGGTGCGAATTTATGTAAGTTATCTTTAGTATTCAAAATGAATACTTTGAAACCAAAAAACTTGAAGTAGGAAAGTCTTGGTTTTCTTCCATTCCATAACTCATAAGGAGTTTTATTAAGAAAATGTCTAATCAAAACTGGATTTATAGTATAGCAAGCAGTCCTTACAGCTTCAGCCCAGAAATGTCTAGCAATAGAATATTCACTCAACATGGTTCTAGTTATTTCTTGAATAATTCTATTTCTTCTTTCAACTACACCATTCTGTTGAGGAGTTCTAGGTGCTGAAAAATTGTGAGTAATACCTTTCTTACTACAAAAAGTTTCAAAATCAGAATTTTGAAATTCTCCTCCATGATCACTATGAATAGTTTTCAATGGAAGGTTTTTCTCATTTTTAACTTGAGCTCTAAAACTTTTGAAATAAGAAAAAGCTTCATATTTCTTTGCTAGAAAATAGACCCAAGTAAATCTAGTGTAATCATCAACTAGAACAAACACATAGTATTTGCCTCCAATAATTCCATTTTGTGTTGGACCAAAAAGATCCATGTGCACTAACTGTAATGCATCAGTTGTTGAGACTTCACCGATTGACTTAAAACTAGATTTATGTTGCTTTCCATATTGACAAGGATCACAAACTTTAGAAGAATCAAATCTAAGATCCGGTAGATCCTTAACTAGTTTCTTCTTAGAGAGTTTACATAGGTTTCTCATATTACAGTGTCATAATCTTCTATGCCATAACCAAGAATGATCTTCCATTGCACTTAAGAAAGGTAAATCTTGGCTCCTGAGGTCTTCTAGATTCAAAGTGTAGACATTCTCTTGCCTATTTGCAGAGAGAATAAATTCTTCCTTGGAATTGTGAACTAAACACTTATCATTCCTAAAATTCACAAGGTAACCTTCATCACATAACTGACTTATGCTAATGAGGTTGTGCTTAATACCTTTAACAAAAAGAACATTTGAAATCAAGGTTTTACCTAAAAGAACAATATTACCAATACCAACAATCTCTCCCTTAGCATTATCTCCGAAAGTTACCTTTCCTCCTTTCGTTTTGATAATCTTTTCAAAAAATCTTTTGTTACCAGTCATGTGCCGGGAACATCCACTATCCATGTACCATGTATTATTGCTGGTACTTTCTTTATTATCCTGAAATCAAGTAGAAAATTAGTCTTTCGGAATCCAAAATTGTTTGGATCTGAGATTTCCAGACAATAAAATTTTAGGAACCCACATTTTCTTAGAAAAGTAAGCTTTGTAAAAACCTAGAGATTGGGTTTTGTTTAAGGAACAATTCTTTTCCCAGTGACCACCACATTGACACTTGGTACAAAATGGGGCACTTTGAGGAACAAAATAATTGTTACTGAAAATAGGTTTTTCATGGGTATAACCAAATCCGGATTTATTTCTTAAGGGTGGTATTTTGGAATACATCTTATCAAAATTTTCTTTACCATGGGTAAAGTTTGATAAACACTTATTTAAGGAAAAAATTTCGGACTTGAGTTTTACAACCAAGTTTTTATCCTCAAAATCATTAGTTTTAGAACTAGAGTTAGGCTCGAAAATATTTTTATTAGAAATTACTTTTTCTAACTCTTTAGAAAGTTTGTTCTTTTCAGAACTTACTTCCTCAATATTTTTTGAAATATTTTCAAAATCATCATTTTTCTTATCAAGATCTTTAGAAAGATCTGATATTTCTTTTGTAAGTATAGAATTCCTAGAGTTTTCCTTATCAAGTTTCTTATTGAGTTTGGAATTCTCAATCTCAAGAAGTTCAGCAAATCTAGAGACTTCTTCAAAAGTAGGTAAAGTATTTTCCTCATCATAAGATGATTCTTCATCAGAAGAGTTATAATACTTACTATCATTAGAGTTTAAAGAAACATTGGTCAATGATTCAGTATTTTGTACCTTAGCCATAAGACAATGATTATCAATAGGTAATCTGGCTATAAGACCAAGATTCTTCTGTCCTGAAGATTCATAATCAGAAGGTTCATCTGAAGAGTCACCACCACTGGCACTCCAGGTGTCATTAGATTTTAGAACTTTCTTAGCTTTATCTTTATAATACTTCTTTCTGTTCCTGTCTGAATGTCTTTCCTTCCTTTCTTTCTTTTTGAGCATAGGGCAATCTGGTCTAATATGTCCAGCTCTTTTGCATTCATAACAAGTAACTTCTACATCTTTCTTATCATTCCTGTCCTTTTTCTTATACTTAGATTGAAAGTTTCTCTGTCCAGCTATCTTGTTCATCCTTCGAGCAAGATTGGCTAATTCATTTTCTGAAACTTCACTCTCACTAGATTCAGATTGGAAAATGACTTTTTTAGACTTGGATCTAGTAACTCTCTCAGGAGTCTTAGCTTTCATCTGATTTGAAGCTGTAGTAAAAGCAACAGTACCATTTCCATTCTTCTTCTTGATGTTGTCAGCATCTCTCTTCATTCTTGTTTCATGTTGTAGAAGAGTTCCATATAATTCATCAAGAGTAAATTGAGAGACCTTACTGTTTTCATCTATAGCTGTTCTCTTGGATTCCCACTCATTGGGAATAATGTCAATTATCTTGTCCACAAGAGCTTCATCATCTAAGCCTTTCTATCCTATAGATTGTAGACTGTTGACAATGGTCATAAATCTTTGTTGAACTTTACAGATAGGTTCTCTATAAGGAAAATTGAAGCCATGATATTCAGCTCTAAGAATAGCTCTTCTAGTCTCAATCACCTTGGAAGTCCCAAAGTGTGTAACCTCTAACTTCTTCCATATATAATTAGCTGCTTCACAAGAAGAAATTTGGCTATATATATTTCTAGTCATTGAACATAGTAAAGTGTTGCGTACCTTATAGTTGAGTTGATATTCTTGCTTTTCCTGGTTAGTAAAGGTTCTGACTTCCTTGTCAAGAATTTTATAATCACCAGTAAGCATAACAAAGTTGTCTACTCCAGTATTGATAACAAATGTCTTCATACGATCTCTCCAGTATTCATAGTCATTACCATCAAATATAGGTGGTCTTGTCGGATTTAGATTGTCAATAGATCCAACATTAATTCCTGCCATACCAAAATAACTTTGCACACAAACTTGTTAGTAGAAAAGATTCGTAATCACAAAGTTCGGAATGAGAAATTCCGGAATGGACAAATTCGGAATGACAAAGTTCGGAAGGATAAAGTGAGCAAGAAAAACTTGTATGTGAGTACAAGTATTTCAGAGACCTCCTCTGATACCAAATGTAAGATTGGTATAGAGTAAGAGGTTTCCAACCTCTGATACCAATTGTAGGATCGAAATATAGTATGAGATGCTCAATATACAAGAGGGGGGGTGAATTGTATACTTTAAAAATTCCTTTGGAACCTTTAAAGTTAGTTAAGAATAACTATGTTTTCCTTAAGCAAAGGAAAAGGCTAAGTTTAACAAAGTTAAACTAAGTAAATTCACAACACCTCTAACACCGAAAGTAAACTAAGAAAGAGATTCCAAAAGTAGGTTCCGGAAAGATGGTTCTGGAAAATGAAACTTTAACAAAAGGTTACTATATGAGATTCTACCTTAAAGCGTATAGAATCTAAATTAATCAGAGTACAAGTAAGGAAGTATAAGAAAGTTATACTTTCCTTATAATAAAAAATGCAGCGGAATAGAAACAAGTAGTAAAACTACAAGTAACAAGATATAAGTCTTTTAACCCAAAGAGAAGGGTATCCAACAACCTTGGATAAAGGTCCCTTGATTTATACTTTCAATCAAGTCTGTCTTACCCACACCATGGTAAGCCCTCGATACGAAGATCGAAGTCTCTGTCTTGCTATCCCCGCAAGCCCTCAACTTCAAGGTAGTTGGCAACCTCTGTCTTCCTCAGCAAGAAAGCCCTCGAACTTTAAGGTAGTCGGCACCTCTGTCTTCCTATCCCCGGAAGCCCTCGAATGTAATCACCAACATTCGGAGTCGCACGAAGCTTTGAGAGTTAATAAGAGCCTCTCTCTCTAGAAATCACTTCAAGCATGTAATCACATGAGTAGAAGATCTATCAGCCTTTCAGCACTTTCATTAGCTATCAGCTACGAGCTCTTTCAAATGAGCACCTATTTATAGGTAAGGTCGGCTCCTTCTCCAACGGTCATATTTTCCTTAAAGATCGGAGGGACATGTACACGTGTCACTTAGACAACAGTTAGTTTATAACAAAACAGACGACATCGTTTTATAACAAAACAAGTGTAACAGAATGTACGACATCGTTTTAAACTCTAACATAAAAGTTCGGAATGAAAACTTCGGAGTGAAGGTTCGGAGAGTAAAGAACAATAGTAAAGAGTAGAAAAATTTTAGAAGTGTAAGAAATATAAATGTTCGGAGTCAAACAAAGATATTTTTCGGAGTCTAAATTAATTCAGAGTGTATAAAACAAAGATACTCAAATTCTGTTTAATAGGTGAATTCGGAATGAGAATTCGGAATAGGAATTCGTCATCAGAAATCGTAATGAGAATTCTTCATCAGAATTCGTAATAGGAATTCGGAATGAGATTTCTTCATTAGAATTCGTAATGAGAATTTGTCATCAGAATTTGTAATGAGAGTTCTTCATCAGAATTCGTAATGGGAATTCTTCATCAGAATTCGTAATGAGAATTCGTAATGAGAATTCTTCATTAGAGTTCGTAATGGGAATTCTTCATTGGAATTCGTAATGAGAATTCTTCTTCAGAATTCGTATCCTGAATCTGGAATAGAACTTATTCAGAGTTCATATCCGGAATTCGGAATGAAACTTCCTTATAGTTCTTATCCAGAATCCGAACCCTAAAACAGAAAGCTTTATATCAATGTTTCAATGATTCCGAGAAAATGTATCTGAATCTCGTACTTAAGAAAAATATGGATGAAAATGTGATAAGGATAATTTTTCTTATAAAAGCGATTTTCCTTAAGAAAGCAATTTTCCTTATAAAATCAATTTTCCTTAAGAAAGCAATTTTCCTTATAAAAGCAAATTTCTTTAAGAAAGCAATTTTCTTAAAGATAAGGTGTTTGTGATTTTCAAAACAAGAAGGAATGGAAAAGTCATAAGGAAAACCTTATTGACTCAACAACATGTACTAAGGAGAGGACAAGTGCCAATAAGAAGATAGAGAAGAAGAAATTAAATAAATTTTTATTCTTGATGTTGTATTGGTAATGTATGGTCCTAGTTTTCCCAAGACACTAAACCATTGAATCCTCTATGTATAATTATATTATATTGTTTATCATTAAATTGATGTAATAGTAATGTAATAAAAGGTAGGGTCTCTATACATAGTCCTGGAGGAACTCAAGCCAATGTCATTGTCTCAGGTTCAGGTCCTTCTGAGAGAAGATATACCTGAGACTCTTGTGATCAGAGTGTACTATAAAACGCTCACCCATCAAGTAATGTTTCCACATCTTCAAGGCAACGACCACTACTTCTAACTTCATGTCATGGTTAGCATAGTTCTATTCATGTTTTCTCAACTATCGACAACCATATGTGATCACTGCTTGCTCCTGCATTAGAACACATCTGAGCCCGGTTCCTGATGCATCATAGTAGACTACGTACACTACACCCTCCTCTAGAAGCCTCAAGATGGGGGCTCTGGTCAGTTTCTGCCTTAGCTCCTGAAAACATTGTTGGCTTCTCTCTGACCACATGAAGAGTTTCCCTTTCTTCGCCAATGCTGATAGAGGTGCTACAACTCTGGAGAAATATAGCACAAATCTCTGATAGTATCCATCCAATCCCATGAAACTTTGTACCTCCGTCACACTCCTAGGTGGATCCCAAGAAAGTACTGCCTCAATATTCATTGGATCTACTGAAACATCAGCCTCTGATATGACATGACCCAAAAAGTGAACCTCTTAGATCTAGAACTGTCACTTTGAGAGCTTACCTTAAATCTTGTACTCTTAGAGTGCGTCCAATACTAACCACAAATGATAAGCATGATCCTCCTCCGAAGTCGAGTAGATCATAACGTCGTCGATGAAGACTACTACAAGGAAATCATGTTATGGATGAAATATCATGTTCATGAGTCCTATGAACACTGCTACAGCATTGGTTACGCTGAATGGCATAACCAAGAACTCGTAGTGTTTGTACCGACATTTGAAAGCTATCTTCTGCACATCCTCATTCCGTACTCTGAGCTGGTGATAGCCTGATCTGAGGTCTCTCTTTGAGAACCACCATGATCACTTCAGCTGATCAAAGAGGTCGTCAATCCTTTGAAGTGGGTACTTGTTCTTTATGGTCACCTAGTTCTGGTGCCGATAGTCGACACAAAGTCTCAAGCTCTCATCCGCCTTCTTGGTGATAAAAATCAGTTCTTCCCAAGGTGAAACACTGGGATGAATGAATCCTTTCACCTATAAGTCTTCTAGCTATACCTGTAGCTCATAAAGCTCTATGGGAGCCATCCTATATGCTGGTGTAGATATCGGTGTCATCCTAGGGTACAAGTCAATGTAAAATTCCACCACTCTGCGAGGAGGTTGACCCAAAACATAATTAGGGAAGACATCCTCATACTGGTCCACCACTACAGGATAGCTTGGACTCTCCGCATCAATAGCTCTGTGGGTAAGGCTATCCAACTGAGCAGTGATCGGCGGCACCCTCTGCCGGGTAAGTCCATCATGCGCTGCATATGCTCCCTTATCTCCGATGAAGATAAACATGGTCCCATCCGTGCGGACACACCTCACATTATGCCTAATACAATAAATCTGATCATGGACTATAGATAACCGATCCATAAAAAAGATGACGTTTTAAGGCCTCGACACTACTACTAGGAGATCCCAACCAAAGTTCTAACATCCTTGAGTAAAATCACACTGTAGGAACCAGTGTGTAATCGTAGAATCCACTCCTATAGGAGTCTCTAGCCGTAAGGATCGAGCCAACGGATCTAACAGAATCTTCGTGCTCCGAACTAGGGTAGTGGAAATAAAAGAATGACTGGCACCTATGTCTATAAGTACTGCAGCTAAGGTGGAATAGACATAGATTGTACCTTGTATCATCTTCGGAGCACCATGATCGTAGGCCCCAGCTGCCTGTAGTTGGGATATCCCTTGTCCACTTGCTCCCTATGGTTGGGGTGGAACTCTTGGTGGTGGTGGAAGTAACATCTTGAATTGTCGCCCACTACCAACTACATGGACAGCCCCTCTGCCACGTCTGCCTGCTCCCTACAGACATCCTCTTTCAAATCTCTTTCTCTATCTGGGTGATCCTTCAACCATCTTCTGATCATATGTATGATGGGTCAGACAATCACGAACCATGTGACCCTACCAGGTGAATGTGTAACACTTCCCACTCCTGGCATGACCGGCTCTGTCTCTGGTGCCCCGCACGACCGACCCTGAATCCTGTGGTCATCCACATGTAGGTCTGGTCCTCTTAGACCTCTGTGACATCTATCTGCTACCAGCTGCAGAAGACTCCTCTACGTGATGTCCGATGGTGGGTCTCACTACTGGTGACTTCTCAATATGAAAACTCTCCAATAAGAGTGCTCTCTTTAACACCCCCACCTGCGTCTTGATGCTGAGAGAGATCATTGATGCCCTGATCTCCAACCTGAGTCCCTGATCGAAGGTATGTGCCTTGAAAAATGTGTCCTACACCATATATGTGGAGTGGCATGAGAATCCATTGAACCTCACTGAGTACTGAGCCATAGTAATGCTTCCTTTCTGTAGATAAAGCAGCTCCTATATGCGCACTGCATAAAGAATCTATGGGACAAACTCTAACCAAAACAGGCTCACGAAGTATGCCCAGAGAAGTGTCACCTCGCCGTGAACTTGGAGCATCAAGATCCACCATCTGCCTACCGCTTCCTATAGAAGGCTGGCGGAAAGGATCACCATGAGATTAGCTAGTGTCCCTACTAGCTGGAAGACTCTCACCACGGCCTCCAACAAATCCTCAGCTATCTGTGGGTCTGTCTCTCCCTTGAACCCGGGTGGCCTCTGGAGCTGGAACTCGTGCAACGCACTCAAGCGGCGTGCACACTCTACTGCTGGGGCTGGTGGTATCAGTGGCCCAATGGGTAATGGTACTGTCGGTGCCTCCACTAGTGCCTCTACTGGAAGAGAGCCCTGCACCAAGGCCTTGTCGCTCGGTGGTCAATCAGTGCGTTCAAATCTCAGACCCCTAGCTGGCTGTCTTTGTGGAGGAATCTTGAAAATAAAAAGGTGTGTCATGGTCAAAAAGTTATACCTGGTGAGCTGACTCAAAGAGATCACAAATAAGATTCTTCAAAACACACACACAATCTATTTTTTTCGTGCACTGAGTCAGAAATCAGAAACCAGGGTCCTAGTGTATAGATACTTCGGTCGCCGTACCAACACTGGATTCCCTAAAATTATAACTACACTCACTACACATAACACTATTTCCATTAAAAATATCAGAGTCTTATGTTCTATGGTAGAACCAACTCCCCTGATACCAATTTTATCATGACCAAACCCCTGAGGCCCATGACGTGAAAACCCCAAGTCCACCTTCCATAGGCCAGGGGCTGGCGACTAGGACCGAAGGCATGTTCCCTAAAACTAGGAAGTCATTGCCATTATAACCTATAACACACACCACCAAGCACACAGCATGATACGAACTCAAGTAAACTGAAAAGTAAATAGAGTGAGTATAATAAGTAAAAAGGGGCCAGAATACAAGCCCAACTAGAAAGTACAAGGAAAACAGGAAATTACAAGACAACTGATAGGTGAAAAGAATATCCTTGAATTTACACCACGGGTCCTACCTGAATGGTAGGTATAGCTCACGAACGACAATCTCTGTGGTTCTCCTCGTCTAACATCCACCTCCAAGCTACCTCCTATCCTGGTACTCACATCCTCAGTCAGTGCTGTCTGTCATCTGCACCAAACACAATAATGTACGGGCATATCCCATGCAGGGGCGAGTATAAAGATACTCAGTACGGACCCCGAGACCCTCAAGTTCAAACAAAATCCACAAAGTATGAAAAAAAGGAACAAAACAACTGATAACGCTACTTAGATATATGCCTATACATATACCTGTGTTATCAAGTAAACCGATCATAATCATGAGGAAAACATGGAGTCCAACTCCAAAGCCACAAGCTCAACTATTACACAATGGAAGAAATACCATTAAGGCAAGTACCACATAGGTAATCCATACATATGAATACCACCAAGGAATTACCATGAAGAAATAACCACACAGGTACAGACTCAGCTCACACTAGGGTATAACTTAAGTACTGTAGTAGAGATGATCAAATATAACTACTAAATCATCTTACTATATTACGAGGCAGACCCACACAGGATCGCTCAGTGTTGACCAACAAAATATCACTCAGTGATGACCCACAAAGGATCTCTAGGTGCTGACCCACATAGGATCGCTCGGTGCGGACCCACAAAGGATCTCTCGGTGCTGACCCACACATGATCGCTAGGTGCTGACCCACACAGGATCGCTTGGTGCTCACCCACAAAGGATCGCTCGGTGCTAACCCAGAGAGGATCACTAGGTGCTGAACCACACAGGATCGCTCATTTTTTACCCACATAGGACCCCTAGGTGTTGACCCACACAGGATTGCTCTTCATTCTTCACATCACAGCCAGCTTCAGGGTTCCCGCACTATGCTTGGTTTTCTCTTGAAGGGTCTGCTCCACAAGCCACTAATCGATACTACAACTGCCATGATGTCTCATGAAGAAGTATCTCAAATAACTATCACATCATAGGGGTCTCAATGCAACATATGGAGCATCAATCGGACGTCCGGTCTGTAAGTTATTGGCCTTTTATCTACGAGGTCCCGGTTGAATTTGTGCTTGATCCAACCTGACCATACCTCAAATTTACCCAAAACTCCAGTCGGGTATACCAAGGGGACCATATCGCTCTAAGGTTTACAGCACTATTGACGGTTTGTCAAATGGACGCCTGGTGCCAAAGTTATGTCCAAAAGAGCATAAATGGATTGCAGTGGGTCTGAGTCTGGTCCGGCCTAGTCAGACTACCCGGCCTGCTGGGCGGTCCAGCCTGCTGGGTCCAGCCCGTCCCATACTGGGAAGCCTATCCTGGAAGTGCAGAGGTCACAGGTTCGTGAGGGCAGCGAAGCTACGGGGAAGAGTGGTGGGGCTGCAGACGGCGCGACGGGGCCGCAGGCAGCGCGGCGGGGCCGCGGTCTGCACGGCAAGGCCGCGGGTGGCACGAGGGCGCGGGGCAGTGCTGGACACAGAAGGGGGAGGCCACAGAGGCTGCGGGGCAGTGCAGAGCCACGGGGAGGTACAGGTTTCTTCGTCGCAGTCAGCGGTGGTTTCGGCTGCCATTCTCGTGTTCCACCGGTACCAAACGCTGGCACCGGTCACTATTGCCATCGTGAGGAACGCACAAAAGAAGAATGGCGGAGGGTTCGGGCCATTTTGTTTTGCCCGCACCCTCCACGTTAGAGCGGTAGAAAGTGGTTCAAAAATTTCAATCAAGAATGTGCATGGAATATATTTAAAAACAACAATACCCACAACCTTCATCAATAACTATTTCTAATCCCATAAAAGAAAACATATGCAGATCAACTAGTTTATGAGAGTCGATCTGCGTTCTTAGTTTAGAAGGGAAAAAAACCTGGGATGTGATAATCACTCATAAATAAACTCCTACCTAGAAGGGTCATTGATGGAGGATGTGAGGAAGGAGATGATTTCGTTGGGGATAGACGGACGTCGGTGACATCGGCATTTCCTCGATCGTCAGTTCGTTCATCTTTGGAGATGTTCCTCATTGGCATTCTTCGTTGGAGAGCTTTCTCTCAATAGTTCTTCTCTCCCAAATTCCACCAAATTGAATGGTATCCCACATAATAGAAAAATTTTTATATTATGTTTGCTGGCATAATTTCAAAATAGATTAATTAATTAATTGATGGGTTGGCTTAATTAATTAAAGGGGAGAGTTGGCATAATTAAATGGGGAGCTCAAGAGGTTTCTCCTTATTAAGAGGGAGTTCAAAGGAGTTCAAGGGGTTTTAAGTCTTGGGTGGTCCCCACCACCATAACCCAGGTTGAGAGGTTTTAGTAAAGGTGTTCCCCACCATTAAAACATCCACTTGGAAGGTTTAAACAAAATAAAATAAAAATGTTACACATTTTTATTTTATTTAATTCTTTCAAGAAAAACACCAAAACTGGCTTTCACTCTTGACCCACTGCGGTTGAGGTGAAGGTCTCATTAAGAGAATACTGGCGCTGTGAGATCAACGGTGCCCTCAGATTTAAATTCTAAGCATTGGTTTAAATGACACAAAAACCCGCTCATACGTTTACTGAACGTACCTGAAAAAAAGTTCCGAAATTAATTCCGGGCACACCGAGCCTCGGAATCAGGCACCGTCAATTTTCGCGGACTTGTAAATTCCCATTTAATTTAAAAAAAATACATGTAAATTCTGGGTTTTTACAAGGAATGTGTATTTTAATAATTATATTCCCAATTTTATATCTCACAAGGATATATTTTTATTACAAAACATATAATTTTGATGAATTGATAAAAGACTTTTTTATCTATCATTAAATTTGTGGTCAATAACAATCTCATAAAACATTCACTTTCTTGCAATAATTTTTCATTTCGCATTAAATATCACATAAACATAAATATTTTTCTTATCACAGATATAATTATTTCCTAAACCATATACCACTTATATATATATTGGCAAGGAATGTTTTTTATGAATTTAATTTACTATTAAATATACGAGGAATTCATTGGACATGTAGTGATTGGTGGGGCCCTGTTATAAATATCTCATTGATGCATTTATTGGTCTCATGAGACAGACTATTTGTTCCAACATGTTAAATGGATTTTTTTGTATACCTACAAATTGACTAAACGGTCATAGAAGTAGGACGTGATGGTAAGATATATTGATGTCTTAAATCATAACATTAAACATTAAGTATTTAAATTATTGATAATTTAGTTATTATTATCCTTGAGTTGGTATTTTCTGTGGATTCATTTTATTCTCTAGTTATTGATTAAAAGGTATGTGTTTTTAGTGTTTTACATTCCCATATTGATTATTCCTTATCTATTCAGGATAGGTGATTCTAAATGTAACCCTTACTGAGCATCTGAGATATCCCTTTATTTGTCTTCCATTCCCTAAAATATGAATATAGATATCTTGAATAGTATCACTTATGTTAGAATGTTTCTTTTGACATTTTTTTATACATAAATCATAATGGGAATCATGTTTATATCTAGTTTATAAAGGCTAAAAAACTGATCGATTATTTGTGATGTTATCCCTTATATCATATGAAAATATACAAAGTAGACACTAGATATAGTTTACTAGAATTAGGATTGTTACAATTGGTATTAGAGGAAGTTTTTTATGAACCTTGTGAACGTGATTGAAACAAACATATCTAACATGATAATTATAATATTACTTTATAGTATGTGAGAACTTTTATAATTATATAGATATTTATTTTATAGATCAATATTTACGTGGATTATGATATAACAAAATATGTGCAAGTATTTTGTACCAGTTCCTAATGGAAAAAAGGGAATCAACAACCATAATCAATATAGAGATTTACCTACTAAGAAATCCAACACAGTTGGTGTGGTAATTGAGTAGATCATATCCATATTAATGAGCATGACTCATTAATTCAAAAATAACATTCCATGTATAGAGAAACCTATTGTTCCACGGTGTGACCAACCTATGTTAGATTGCATCATAATGTAGGACCCCTCATCAATTTGGGGATCTACTAATCCATTGGTAGTAGGAAAATTTATTAAGTACATTGAAAATTTATTCTTGGATTTGGGAAGTTATATTTTATATTTTGAATCGACATATGATAGTTTATCCATGAGTGGATGATCCTGAACTCCAAAGTGAAATTACTTCCATCATATGGGTTATACTAAAAATTCAAGATAGGTATTAAACTAGGATAGTAGATTAAAATATCAAAATTTATGATGTACCTATTGTATGGGTGTTTTTTGTCTATTAGGAAGATTGTCCTTATTATCACATGAATATTGAAGTTGATATTTTTGTAGTACTTATACCTGGTGTTACACCTATTTCAAAGACATTATATATGATAACCCAATTGAGTTGCGAGAAATGAATAAAATACTCTTATAGAATATAGATAAGGTAGTCATTCGTCCTAGTGATTCACCATGTTGTGGACCTAATATTAATTATTGAGAAGAAATATTGGACATTATTTCATTTCATTTTTTTTTCACGGACATAACAAAATATCTATTAGGATTAAGTATACTCCACCCCGAACCGATGATCTATTTCATATAATATGAGGATATAAATATTATCCAATGTCTTTATTTGATATGCATATAATTATTTAATGGTCAATAAGGATGATATAACAAACATATACTTCCATACAAGGTATGGCCGTCATAAATTTATAGTAATCCCATTTTGACTTACCAAATATCCTACTATCTACATTGATTAAAAAAATATTGTATTTAGATATTACATTGATAATTTTATATTATTATTTATTGATAATACTCTTATATATTCAATGAAAAATTAATAGTATAAAGAACATTTTAGGATAGTGATGGTGAACTTGAGGAAGGATACGAAATATGAAAAAACAATTGTATGTGTGAACTTTGGTTACAAAAAGACACATTCTTAGGTTATATAATTTAATGCTGTGTTATATAGGTAGATATTTTATTGACATAATTTATTAAGAACTGACCTAGAAAAATAATAGTAACATTGATCTCTCATTTTATTAGGATGGTTAGATATTATCGATGCTTTTTTGGAGTAATTATCATGACTATTTAGTCTACTCATCATGTTGAAATGGATGGGTTCTTTGTACTTGTTGATAGATGAATGTGAAGAGAATTTCAAAGAACTATAGATATGGTCAATTAGCACGGACATTCTTACACAACAATATAATGCATATGGGTTTGCGATATGATGTGATGCCTCATAAAAGCCACTGAGATTAATTCCCATGAAAAATTATATTGTGATATCTTATGAATCTCAACAAATTAAAATTCATGTGAAGAATTACCCACTTCTTAATTTGGAGATCGAAGTTGTAATTTATGAATTGAAGATATGGATACATTATCTATATGATTAATGTTGTGATATATGAACTGATTAAAAATAATGAAGTATATATTTACAATTAATTAGATGAATATTCCCTAGAGAATATGGTTTGAGATGATCATTGATTATGACTTCTCAATACATTACCACCCAAATAAGGAATAAAATGTGGTTGATGCTCTGAGCCATACAAAACATGATTTCTGTTCCATGGTAAGGATTTAAATAGATAGTATATTTTGGGATTTATAGAATTTACATCATGAAAACATGAGTAATATGGAAAAACATTATCTTAATTAGATGAACGACTAACCATCCATCCATGTTTAGATTAATAAATAACATAAAGAATATATGGATTTAAAGAAGTAGTTGGAGATTCTTCACGATTTCAATAATTATCATGCTAAAATGATATGGTTCAGTAGATAAGTATTTATCTATCAATACTAGACATAAAGAAGGATATTTTGGGTAATTCATATAATTCGACATTTTTTATTCATGCCTTGTGTAAAAAGATAGAGAGATATCTAAAAGAGTATTTTTTGTGGGATAACACAGTAAGTGATATTGCAGAGTATGTATCCCAATGCCTGATGAATCGTAAATTTAAACATAAGAGATAGAAGTATAAGGGAGTGTAACTACTATTACCCATACCAAAATGGAAATGGGAAAAAACACTGTAGATTTCATCATCACACCCCCAAAAAATGTTAATGGGAAAATTCATTTTGGGTTGCAGTTGATCACCATATGAAATAAATTTATTTTATACCTATTAGATAAGTTGTATGTCCTTATCATCTTACTTGATTATAAATTATGGAATTAATGATATTTCATGGAGTAACACTCTAAATCATATCTCTTTGCGACTCTAGGTTTTCACTGATGTTATGAAGAATCCTTTAATAAGGATCGGATATATATTTTAGTTTCAGTATTTCTTAACATCCTCAAACAGTTGATCAGTTTAAGAGGACCAATATATTTCTATAAGTCAAGTTGAGATATTTCTTTATATATTTCAATGTTGATATTTATCAAAACCATTCTTTGGTAAAATATTCATACAATGATATATTTTACTCGATATATCATAAGGATCCTTTGTAACCCCTATATGGAAGGAATCTTAGAAATCCAACATGTTTGGATTGAGTTGGAGAGAAAATGTTAGTCAGACTTGATCTAGCTAATGAAATGATAGAGATGACTAGGTCTATTCAACATAACGTATGTGAATCTTAAAGAGAAAAAATGGTATACTGACAATCCTTAGTGAGATATATATATTGTATGAAGTTGGTGATGGGGTATTCCTATTAATTTGTCCATCAACTAAGGTTATGATATTTTCTTTTAAATTCCTTCAGAGCCTAAGATATATTGGCCCCTTATAAATTATTGATTGTATCGAAGTGGTATCTTATCACTTGGAGATTAATTTGAATCTCCCCCAAGTTCATGATTTTTTCCCTGTATATCTCATGAGGAAGTGAATCCATGATCCCCAACCTGTATCAAACATGGTGGTCATACCTTCAGAGTAAGATTTGTGTATTGAGGAAAAGTCAATGGATTTTTTGAATTGTATAATGTTCTATGGAAGAAGAGCATTGATCTGGTAAACATTTTTTTGGAGAAACTATAAATTTTTTAATGATATATGGGAACCCGATAATGTTATAAGACATATGTATTCTCAGTTTTTTGTATTTTTAGTGATGTAGTTTTTCTGGTGAAATTATTATAAGGGGGTATAATGTAACCCTCGTTGATTTTATGATATATTTAACCCTTAAAATTTGGATTAGCCATAATAAAATAAAAAATGGTCTTTTTTCTATTCAGGTATGATATATTTATCCTTAAATAAATCTATTTTCATTGACAAAATTCATTCGACACGACAAAAACTTTAAATGAGCCATAAAAAACAATTATAATGTTCTTATGTTTTAGTTTTATCATTTTTTCATGTATATATGTAAATTTTACCACTAGTTTATTTTTTATCATTTTTTTTAAAAGAATTTTTTTCAGCGTATAATGATGAATACCGATTTTTGTAAAACATGAAGTTCATTTCATTAAATCTAATAATTTAAATTTTCCATTTTATGTTTGATTTTTTAATAAATTTAAATAATATCTCTTTGTTTAAAAATAATATAATTAATTCCATTTGGATGATCACTTTACATGATTTTGATATAAGTCAATTTTGAGGCATAAAAATGAAATTTTCTGGAAAGATGTTATTTCATCAAATTGTTTGGGTTTTTAAAATTGATTTCTGTAATATATAAGAATTTATTTTGATAAAATATATTCCATATTTAAAATTAAGAGGTAAAAAAAATTATAAATAGACCCCTTTTAATTTTAATCATTATGAATATTAATCATATTACAATTTATCACCTCAGTAGTGGGTAAACGTATAATTATGGGAAAAATAATGTGATTGGAATTAGAAATCTACAGAAAATGTGAATTTATTTAATTGGATAATAGAAAATCAACCATAGTCAACCTAACCTTGAATAAATGGAATTTTGTTTCCATTTTCCTATAATGAAGAATTTTAAACTATTGTATGTAAAGAAAAACACATAATGACACTCTCTTACATTTAGATTTCTATTATAAGTTCACAAAAAAATAAAAATTTGTTTTAAATGAATCATAAACGATATTTTGATATTAATGAAATTATTTTTATGATGATAATTTATTTTTAATTTTTAGTGAATTATATAATTACCTTAAACACATATACAACACTAGCACAATGTTTCTTCTAGTAGTGGGAAATTCAAAGTAAATAATTTTTGTCATATTAAAACTAATGTTTTTTGGATGTATTAGGGTTTTACAAGAATTTTATAGTCAATCATAGTGTATTATAGATGGTGAAAAGAGTTGTATTAAAATTTATATTTTTATTGATGTTTCAATAGTCAAATTAAATGAATACTATAAAAAATAATGCTAATGTTATTTATAAATAAATTATATTTTGTTAAAATATTTTTTTTTAAATATTCAAGTTGGACAAGTATGATCATAAATGGTTTAAAATTTTATCTCATGACCATTTATATGAAATTTTTTACCATGTGGGTAATATTATAACGTTTTATGATTGGGAATAATATTATTATGTTTAATATTATAATTATTTAATTATGGGGATAACCCAAAATATAAGTTTTAAAATACCACGTGAACCTATCCCATTTTTATTGGTTCATGGGATTTCAACATTTCATATCATATCATTATAATTAATTCTATATGGTCTACTTTAACGTGAAAAAGAATTTATTATATTAAATATTTTAATTGATTCCATGTGTCCTTTTGTTCAATATAAATAAGAACCACATATACCCCAATCTTTAAAACACCTATAGCCACTTATCTCAACCAACCCCTATAGAAAAATCTTCTAAACAAAGTAATCCAGGTTCTAGAGGTTTGTATCTTCCCAAATGACCAACACTTGGCCCATTTAGGAGATCTAAAGGAGTTATTTTAATGAAGAGGTAATCATCTTCATTGGGCACGTTAATTTTTCTTCTTCGTTTTCTATTTTTATATGTTTTCTAAACATTCAAATATAAGATCACGAGTATTTCTTGTTTCCTATGATATTATTATATTGATGATGTAGCATTTAACCATTTCTTTCTCCATCAAATTGGAATCAAAATCATCGTATGTGCATATGGTGGGCCACAGTTGTACTAACAGGTGTAAATTGTTTTCTATTACCACGTCACATGGATTGTAATAATGGTGGAAATAAATAATATATATGATAAAAAAGGAAAAATTCTAATTCATTCCGTATAATATAACATCTAATTCCTTACCCATACACCTATTACAAAAAAGGCAATGTCTTTTGCTCTTACATATGACCTATCGTTTCCACGAAGTGTTGTGACTCATTTTTAATGACTCTTTCTCACGAATGATGTCAAATATGTGTAATGAAAATATATGAATTATATATATATATTATAAAAGGTTGAGGGTCAATCCCTCTTTATTGAAATAAAAATATGGAACCCCTTTTAAGAGGAAGGGGTGATGAGGGAACCCAAATAAAGTGGGGGAAATCCTTAGGGAAAATGAATCCAAATTCCAAATAGGATCCTCAAGGTCGAAATGGTAGCAAATGTTATGGAAATCATCAGTGGAACTCGCAACCCCCCCCACCCCCAATATGCCGCATCGTGCAAATCGCAACGGAGCACCCAAAAATCACATCACAGAGACAAGTCAAATCAGAGAAATCAAGAAGCGCCTCGTAGTGTCAAATCGCACCGAAGAGGCCAACCGACACATCACAGAGTCATGTCACACTGGGGTCGCCAAGAACCGCAACACGATGCCAAATCATGCCCGAGCTGTAGAGAAGCGCATCACGAAGCCAAGAGCCGAGACACAATGTGGGAGGGCCCCCATCCCACCCACTATGAAGTGGACGGATGGTTGCACGATAGGTGTCCTCACATCTATCTCTATGGAGCCGCTCACCCGACAAGGAAGTAAATAACACCACATTGCCAACCAGATGCAGCACAAAATCTGACAGAAAATTCTGTGCAGAACAATAAAGGTAGGGTTCCTATCCGTCCATCATGAGGACTGATAGTTGAATGACCGGTGTCTGCACACTATTCCTCCCTTCCGGGACTCCCTCCCATCCGTACCTGCAACTGCACCTCACCAAATGAAACACGAAAAAACCAATGTCATCCCTGAAAGCGAGAGCCCAACGAAACACAATAGACTCAGAAAGCAGTTCAAATTCTTTGAAAATCATAAACAACAACCAAGCCGCATGCACCCTAATAGGAGGTGGATTGCATCCGGTCTTCTTCAACAAGACAAACATAGATCAAGTTCTCATTATCTCCTCGTGGTGAGATTCAGTTATTCCTTCACGTTACAGAATTATTTTTGTCATCGGAAGGAAGGTGACGTTCGCATCGGGTTCGATTTAAATGGGGTCGTTCCGCTATTTTCATTCATCCATGATGTGCATGGGATTCACCTCAATTCTTCAACACTGTGGGCCAACAAAGGTACTCTTCCGGAAGATGCTTCTTGTTTATAATTGTCACGCCATGGTTTCACGTTGTTGTAAGTTATGTGATTCTCATTCATCTTCCGGAATAGTGGATTCATAAAGGTTGTCTTCAATTAAGCTCAAGGGAAGTGAGTCAATTTAGATACAGCAAGGGTTCTTCTCCGTTTATTCAGTGGTGGCGAGCATCGATGGCGTGGTTCGCTGGGGTTCTTCATCGGATAGGGAAGCGCGAGTGCTTTCGTCATCAATGGGCACTATTTGGCTTTTCCAATGTTTGGCCTATGAGCTACATGGGATCTATCATCTCTGGTGGGTTGTTCTTCGATCAGGCTTGAATTGATGTGCTCAACAACTTTTTTGTTCTTCCATGGTGTCGTGGTTATTATAGGCGGCACCGACATCAAGTGCTTCTTCCCTAGAGGTGAGCATTGGTTTTGTCTGTGCATCTTGATTTCTAGACATGCATTGTTGAAGGTTGAAGTAAGTGGTCGTGGAGGGTATTTTCCCGGTCGGTAGAAGATGCGGGTGTGAAATCATCATCTCCAACATGCGGTTACCTGGTGGCGAGGGGGCTGTGGCCACTTGAATTCACAGTCCAATAATCGATCATGAAGAGGGGTGCAGTTCGTTACAAGAAACATATGGTCAACTTGGGAAGTGACCATTAATATTCCATCCGTGCAGTGACTGCGAGGATGCATTCACATCTGAGACAGTTCCACACGACTAGTAGAAAATTGATTTGTGGTCACTTCAGAACATTACTGCATTTTAATCTACATCTCAAAAAGATATATAATTTTAATATATGTTTTCCAATTTTTTAATAATTATAATATAATAAATTAAATAAATAATTTACAAAAAAAAATTAACGTTTATTTTAATCAACCAAATTAAATTTATATTATTCAAAACATTGTTATTTCATCGTTCAGAACTCACTTGTTTATCCAAATTGAAAATTGAATTTCAGTCAATTTTTTTTGAACAATTTCTCATTACTGATTTCGGTTAAGTTAAAAAAAATTAATAAATCAATTAAAACGCATTAATAAAATTAAATCCTTTTTATAATTTTAGTTCGAGAAACAAACAATTATAATTTCAAATTTCAAATTTCATGCGTGGATTCAAATTTTACGTAAAAAAATGAATACACCTTTAAAAATAATCATTTAACGCCATCAAATTTTTCCAGAAATCAAAAAGTTCCACAAAAATGAATTAATTACCTAGGATTTCATTAATTAATAGGGATATTTCATGGAATAAGAGACAAATTGTTTTCAAATAATCAACTCACATGACTCCCCTGTACTTGAGCTATTGTGGTCCCAATAAATATTATCATTTAATTCCAAAACGTTTTGTTTTACATCATAACAATAGATACCCAACCGTCATAGAGGAATATCAATGAATTCCTCCAATAAATGGTCATGCCTCCTACGTGACATCCACACACTGTTTAATTTCAATTAATATTCAATTTCTTGTTCCATGAGTGAATTCCATAGATTTAAGAAAAATTAAAATGTTAACAAGTAGTACATCCATTTTTTCCCTTGTTCTAGAGATTCCTAAACCAAATTTCATTTTCAATTATCATTGATACTTGAGAAATATCATTTCAATTAGTCAATTTCCCCATTCATCACCATGGTTCAAACATTATCTAAACTTGGATCAATTACGTTTTTGAAATTGAAATTTTCCCAGCCATGTATGCACAAAAAAATGTGAAATATAAATTATTTGAAATATACATCTTTCTGAAACGCAAACACCATGTTCCATTTTCCCAGAGAATCATGGTGGGACCCCAAATTTCCATTTTACTCTTAATTCAATGATATATTATCAATTTTTTAGGGAGGATACTCGTGGTCAAATTCAATTAGAATGGTTAGGTTACATTAAATAATGAAAGAAATTTTTGTTACCACATGTTATAATTCTCATTCCGTAATGTTCCTTTCAATTTTCTATCAATTTCTATAGTCTTCATAAAATTTTTCCATAAGGCATGGATTATGTTCACTCAAAATTCATTCACATTCCTTAATTCATAATCAATATTCTTCTCATACCATAGAAGGGTACTTTAATTGGCTACAACACTGTGGAAGTTCATTTTTCCAATCACTTGTATTTTATTTTTTATATTCTATCCAAATATATAGTAACAAAAACAAATATAAACTATGTACCTAATACAATTTTCTTCTAAAGATTTTGATTTATTTTTTAATAGTTTTTTTATTTAATCTAAAAAATAAAAAGTGTATTTGCATCCTAAAACTATTTTTCCACATTCCCTTTACATTGTCCATACAGTATACCATTTAATTTTCTCCTTGTGTTTTTTAAATATAAATTATTCAAATGTTAGCAATCTAACCTTGTTTGAATGAATGTGACAACCTACAATTCATTATTCAATGGAGTTTGGCAGAGTTTCGACTCCACCAATGGATCTATTCATAAATAATCATGGTAATGCTTCAAGGCAAAGCATTGAAATTTGAAGGGGTTCTATGACATGAATCTCTTGATCTTAGATGAACCAAATGGGAACATGTTAGTTATTATGCAGGATCTAGTCTATTTGGAATGAAGTATACATTTCATGAGTTTCATCCTCAAAGAGAACAAAATATCCTTATCTCCAATTTTAAAATCTATGTTGTGGGTGCGTATTTTATGGACATATCTAGTTTTCTCCATGTACAATAGGGAATTATCATATTATTGTCTTCTCAACTCCCCAATCCATCATATACAGCTACCTATATTCTCTAGCTTGTCCAAACTCCATGTTTACACACATAACAACCCATTAGGCTTTGTGCTACCACTCAAAAAGTTAACAATATTGTTTTCCTTATACTATCTTGTAAGGGGCCATACCTAGGGGTTTTTAGGCTATCCTATATGGCCGAAGTGAATCCTCCAGCTTCATACTCTAGTCCTTCCTTTTGGGTTCCACTATGTTCTCTAGACTCCTATTTTATTTGTCCTTTAGAGACCAAGTCCATCCCATTGGTTTGTGGTTGGAAGGTAGAGGATATTCTATTATGTACACATTACATCTTCGTTAGGGATTTATTATTCTCATTATAGAAGTATGTGATTAGGTCACTTATTATTTTTTTGGAAATCAAAATACAAAAAATTGGTTGATTTTAGAAATTCAATCATAGTTTTGAAATCACCCTTTTATGTGCCTTATCCTACAACCCCTTTGTAAAAAAAATATACTTATAACAAAATGTGTGAAAATCCAATTGATGTAGGAAATGGGTCCCTGAAATCCTTTCCATTGATGTCAAATATTTCATAGATGATAAATGAGTTTTGGGGAATTTCATGTATTTTTTAAATACCACAAGTCAATTGATAGTTCAAACATGTTATTGTAAGAAATCATGTGATTCATAAAAAATAAGGTCCAAAAAACCATCTTCTCAAAAAATCCCTTGTTATTAATAGTGGTACTGAAGGGCCTCCACAAGAAATTGTGTGGAAAAATATTGGCACTATATTATCAACTTCAACAGTGATAAACCTCTTTATTATTTGATTCCTCCAAAACATCAACAAATTGGGGTTTTACCAAAAATATAATTTTGATTCAGTTTATAATTTAAGTGTTTTCGATTTGGAAAATAAAATAGGTACTTTTTATGTTACAAAAGAATTCACAAAATGTCCATACTAGGGAACTTTAGTGGCTACAAACATATAATCACTGATAAATGAGTTACCTAAGTATGTTTTAGATGGTGGTTCTTCCTTAGAAGTGTGGGGAAGACTAGTAATGCAATCACTAACCATATCCTCCTAGCCTTTCTTTTCTATAATCTCTATACTTGATTCTTGATGTATCTAAATCCATCTCTTTTGCCCCGTCTTTACATCATTATTCAAAATCATGTACTAGAGTGTAATATTTTCAAAATATATAGTTACATTACTACCAAAAAATAAGATAATAATTTCTCCAAGGAAACAGAAATAGATAAAAAAATATTTTTGTTTATTATATAATTTATCTGATATATGTTTAAAGTCAATAAAGAATAGGCTATCACATGTGAGTTACCATAAATATTCTATAATAATAATGATCATGTAGCTATAATAGAATAATCACACTGTATATCAATGACATGTTCCTAGTTTGGAGGGAAATTAATCAAGGATTTGGTTAAGCTTGATTTTAGCTTATCAAAATCTCTCCAATATGAATAATAAAACACAAAATCATTTTAAATTATAAGTATGTTATTATGGGGTGAAACAAACATTAAAATGTCTTTATGAATCCTTTTGTAAAATATATTATTCCATAAAAATGATCAAATGTGTCTCATAGTAGTTGGGTATGGTAAGGTAGAGATATAATAACTTTTTTCTTGATCCAATTAAATTACATATTTAGAAATTAAATGGCACAAAAAATATCATTTTCCTATAATAAATTGGTACATTTCCATATTGAAAACCCTATTTCATGGTAGATCTATTTGAGAAAATTATCAGACTCCATAAAAAAATTGATAACATGTTACATAGACATTTAATTCATTTTGTAATTCCAAAAATATTCTCTTAAATTTTTCATATAAAATAAATAATTTATAGTGTAGAAATTCAAATCAGGTATTGAAAATATCAAATGTCATCATATTGAAGGAAAAAACATGGAATGTTCTTGTGAATGTGCTATTCTCTTAGTTCTCCAAAGAAATTGGTTGCTAAAAAAACAAAGAATTTCTACAATGGAATCAATAATGAACCATCCTATATATCCTTCCATATAATTATTCTAAAAATGGAATGTATAAGTGGTATTTATGGATCATTGGGTTCAATCTCCTATAGTCTATACAAACATTCAAGAAATTTTGGATTCTTGTGCGTTTTTTTCATTATATTCACTTTGTATAATTTTTTACTTTTTTTCTTTTGGACTATTAGGATGGGATTCACACTTTGCAGATATTATACTGGGTAAATTATTCCATCACCTAAAATTAATTATACTTAATTTTTAGCTAAATCTATAAGGTTCGGGTTTAGAGTTCATTGGGGTTGTCTCACTGGTTTGGAATCATTTTTGACAAAATGATTTGTATTCTAGTGGTAGGGATAATATATAGAATGTCCCCGAATAACCAGCTTATTTCCTAGGAATTTTTGTCCAAAATTTCATTCATTTGAACTATTTCTTAGGTATTAAATTATTTGAAATTATTATTTATGGTTCTGTATTTTATATTAAATATAAATATTTCATGTTTCATGGAATAATTTTAAAATGCACTTCAGGGTGGGTTTCTAGTGATGTTTTAATCTTATTCGTCCCAATATTGGAAACATTAATATGTAAAATAGATGTATTAGTAGCACATTTTAGAAATTCATCAAAATTAAATTCCCCAATTTCATCAAATTCATAAAAACTCAAAACTATTTAAATATTAATCTCTTTTTAAAAAATTTATTAATCAGTAAAATCATGCTTGTGAAATGATTCTCCTAATCTTAACACATCCTAAAAAATTCTAATTTCCTCCCTATAAAAACAAGTTAATAAAAAAATTGTATGTAAAAATGGGTTTATCTTTATCAGGGAAACTCATCAAATCAAGGATGCAGAAATCCACTATTTCCTCACCAAATTTGATTAATATAGTTAGCTAAATGACATTTATAATGGTTTTAAATGAATTTAGGAATTGACTACATAGAATAATTGGATAGTGATCTTTAACATTTCCTTATTCCATGATGAGAATATGGATGTCTATAGGTAAGGGATTTCCTTGTACACATATGATGACAACTTCAAGAACACCAATTGGGTTGGAAGTGGCTCGATTAACGAGTTGTATAACAATTTGTTTCAGGTTTATTTCTCCCATTTATATAGAATAATAAAAGTAATAAGGTGTTACATTTATTGAGGATCCTAAATCATATAGTGTACTTTAAAATGTAACCACTCCAATAGTGTAGTTGACAGTGAAAGTACATTGATCATGATATTTCATTTGAATTTGGGGGGGTAAAAAGTGTAGAAAATTTTAACCTAATTTGACCTCTTCATTTTCTGGTAATGACATTCTATTAGTGCACATATTTTAATGAATTTATTAATCCTCTTAATTGGCATAAAGATTCTACTAAAAGAATATTGATATCTACTTTTATGAATATTCATAGATTATCCTGTTATTGAGCTTCCTGATTGGGTTGCTTGATTTGATTAGCCCTCATAGGGAAGGTTGGTAGGGCTAGCATCAAACACTCCATTTGTATTTCCTGAAGTATTTCTTCACAGGGGTGTTTCTACAACTGATTCGCCATCATTTTATGGGGAAGGTTCAATGGGTATAGTATGTTTTGTATATGATGTTCCCCCTTGAGATGATGAATACTCACAACATACCTACTCCATTACAATCCTTAAATTAATGGAAATAACATATCCCTTGGGGAATGGATTAAATAGGAGTCATACTCAATCCTTGATTCTTAAGTAATTGATGCTACCCATTATATTTATATAATGTCCTTAATAGTCATCCATTGATTATCCATGGTTTTGAGTTTTGTTTGTTGAATATTAAGTGATTCCAAACACTTTTTTTATTAATTACTTCATAGTAGTCTCTTAATTCCGCTCTTATTGGAATCATCGACTGGTTATGATAATTGCAAGAAAGTTCTCATTTCTAATTATAAGAAATGTACTCTTTATCATTTGATGATTGATATGTTACAAGAATTCATCATATTTTTGAATTTAGTTAACTTTATCATAACAAATTCATCTAGGTTAGACATTATTTTATGACCTTGTTTGCATTTATTTAGAGTAATACTTGAGGATGTTCTTTAGTGAAATGTTTATGATATAGAAAACCATGATCTTGACCGAGATATGAATTCATAAAGTCATTTCATAAAGAACATAGGGTGAATATTTTTCTAAATACATGTATGCATCATTGGGATATATGGTGGTCACACCAATCATCGAAATTGAACTCTATTAAAATTCAGAATAAAAAAATGATTTTTTTTCATGTGTTTTTGAATTCATCAGAAGATCATGATCTTGCTCATCATTTTTGAATTTTGCTAGATCTACAGGACAAAATAGTCGGTGGAGAGAGTTAAGACTTTTTAATAAATCTAAACATTGATTTGGTTTCCATTATTTCCCCAAGGAGTGGTTCAATCATACCTTCATGACATAACCTCATTTTATAGGTCTGATGGAATGGGGTTATAGTAACAATATTGATTTCAATAGGGTAGGGATTCAATTAATTTTCATCCTCAATGGGACCAAGATTTATCTTGAGGCTTGAACAATGTGGCATATCATATGTATACTTCAAAATTGAATGGCTCATATATATTTTAACAAGTGTACCAAAATTTTAGATTGTTGCTATCTATTGGATTATTATTCATCACTTGGATATGGGATTCATTGATATTTTATTCAGATCTTCTTGATGAATCATAGTTGGTTCGGACATGAATAAGGTTGAACTTATCCATTCCAGAAGGCACCATGATAAATGAAAACATGGTTTTCATAGGATATTCATCATTGAAGGTATAATATTATATTTCTTCATCAGTGACCACTATTCATATTTTTCAATGTTCATCTAGTGAGATTCATTGGAATTTTCACCTCCATTTGTTTATTCTTCGATCCATCTAGAGTTGGTTATCATAGAAACAAATTTCCTCTTCTATGGAGTCACAATTTATATAGGTGGCATAAACTTCATGTTCTTCATCCAAAATGGTAATCCTTTGTTTCTTTTGTGCCTCTATGGTTCTAGAATCAAATTTTGTTAGGTTGAAGGAATTGGTCGTGGAGGTTTTTTATCATTTGATAGAACCAGTGGGGGTGGACTCTTCTTCTCCATCATATGGTTATTTTGAGATGTGGTAGATGCAGTCACATGATTTCATGGTATCTTAAGATACATTGAAGAGCAGTGTAGTAGGATATAGGAATCATGTGGTGAGATTGGTAAGTGAATGTGAAGATTCTACCAATGTAGTGATTGCGTGGATATGATAACATATGAGGTAGTTCCACATGGACACTTGAAAATAAATGTGTGATCACATGGGAAATGATTCGTCGCAGCTTAGCATGGACCCTTAGGGGTATCTATATGTTTATTAAGGTTCTTAATGTGTTTGGATGGGAGGATAGGTGTTGGATCACTATAATTAATATGCTGTCAAGGGATGTCTAGGGAGCAGGTTGGGTGAGTGATAAATTTTAGGGGCAGTAATGTAAATACTTATTAAGAAAATAGTTGTAGTTTGTAGGGTTTTTAGAGGGATATTAAATAGGGTATGTCTAATAAGGATGTATTTTAGAGAGGACTTTAGCTAGAGAACCTTAACTGTTACGGAGATTAGGCCTCAGGCCCTTGGAGAAGTTTCTACTAAGGTGTTCTTTCATTATTTATTCATTATTATTCATTATTATTCATTATTTCTTCTTAAATTTTGATTTAATATTATTTTATTAAACTAATATTTCTAGAATTAATTGAAAAATGTATTTTCCCTCTATCTCCTATGGATTCATATCATTTGGTTATTTCATTGAGAGGTGTTCTTATAAGATAATATTGACAGATATTTTTATGATGGAGTTGTTAATGAATTGACTGATAGTAGAGAGTGACACATCAAAAGAAATATCCCCAATGTAGTGTAATTAAAATAGTAATATAAAGGAAAAAAATTTACAATATAGTGACACAATGTAGATTTTATGCACAGAGCTATTCCATCGGAAGACTATAAGTCCATGCGAATAGAGATTTGACTAGCGGTAGAAGAGTTTGTAGATATGGAAATCAGGTTTGGTATTCAATGTTGGGTGATCCTTCTATATGAGATAATGGTGATAGAGACTAATATTTTGGAGGCACAAGTGGATCCTATGAAACGGGAAGATAAGAATATATTATCCTTCGAAACTGAGGAATATGAGTATAGAGGCATATATGGGAAGTTAAATCCTGATGATAAATGAAATGGTTGTTCAAAGACAGCTACTCAATGTGGTTACAAGCGAAAAGAATATATAGAAGATGATAAGGGATTTCCAGACACAAAAAATGAGTAGATTAATGCATCTAAAAATAGGTAGATAGTCCAAAACATATTCTTCTCTCACTGGAGCACCTATGAAATCTATAAAATACTAGGTTTAGGGAAAAAATTCTAGGAGTATCCAATCATTATTCCAACTCAACCAGAAGGAAATGAGAAGCAGACATCGAAGGTGATTTAGAATGATCATGAACTAATATAGGCTCTACCTTAGTATCTTGTTTCCAAATAACAAGTTGATCCTAATATAGAGGAGATTACTTCTTCTTTGGGCTTTAATATTTTGTGAACCATTTTTAAGGGGCTTGTAAATGACTCGACAGGTTATTTCCGATCATAGAATGAGGTTACTATAGGAAAGATGATAATTCTAGAGAGCATGGGGAAATTCTTTTTATATGGAATAATAATTGTTTTTTCAAAATATAGTGATAGATACTTGAGTTTCTTGGTTTCTATCTATTTCCCCCATGTTATCTCATTTACAAGTAGTTGTTGTAGTTATAAACATGGCGATGATTCAAAATAAAATTATCAACTAGTTTGGTTGTGGTGTGTGTCTATGTCATTAAAAATATAGTATATAATGTTATAATGAATAGGGATTCTCACTAGGTCCCTCCAATGAAGTAGTTTCAATGTATCATACCGTCTTAATATTCATGAATTGTAACTCTCCAAGAAGAAATGGTGGCCCAAAAAAGTGGGTGGGAATGATATGTCCCAGCTTAGTAGATATCCTTAGGGATCTCTATATATAGATTAAGGATCTTACTTTGTATGGATGTGGGAGATATGTTCAGGAGTTCTAGAACTATAAATCACCCAGTTGAAGTCATGGGAACATGTTCGATGAAGAATAAATTTCATAGGTGGTAGTGTAAATACATAAAAAGAAGTTAGTTTTAGTTCGTAGGATTTGTAGGGGATATTAAATTGGGGATGGCAAGTAGGGATGGAGGCAACATTGGAATTTATCAAGATAATCTTGGATGTCGAGGGGTTAGTTATTCAGTCTTTGGGGGAAGCTTCTACAATGGTCTTCATTCTTTATTTTTCTTTATTCTTCATTTTTTATTTTTCATATTCTATATATTAGTGTAATTTTATTCCACTATGCTTAATGGAATCAATTGAAAAACTTGTTTCTTTATATATATTATTTGGATTCATATAAATAACTTTACAACATTTCAAACATAATTTCAAAAAAAAAATTATTTCTACCATTGTATTTTGTACAAACAAATTATAATAATCAGAATATAAATAAATAAAAAAGTTCAATTAAATTATATTTTCATATATATATATAAATCAACAAATTTAAAATAAGATTAAAAATATCACAATATTTTGATCATTTAAAATTCACATTTTTATCCAAAATGAAAATCAAATTTTAGAATTCAGTTTGTTAGAAAAATTTATATTTGTGGATTTTTATTAAATTCAAAAACAAATAAATAAATTAAAACCCAAGAAAAAACACATCATGAAATTTTAGTTCTATAATCGAACAATTATAATTTCAAATTTCATAATCCATATCTACCTTCATAGTTTAATTAAAAAAACAAATAATCCCTTAAAAAATTATTTAATTTTTTTTAAATTATGTCCACAATAAAAAAAGTTGAAAAACATTTATCTACATTGGATTCCCCAAAATTAATTTGTGAAAATACAAGGAATAATAGAAAATATTTTTCTTTAAATTTTCATCTCACATCACTCCCCCACAATTTAAGTAATACATTCCCATGAAATTTTATCATGAATAATAAAAATATTGATTATCCTTCAAAACATTAAATACATAGCCTAAATTTTAGAATATCTAAGAATACCTCCTGAAAACTTTTAATCCACCTGTATGAATTACATAGACTATTTTAATTTAATAAAAATTCAATTTCATATTCGAGGAGTTAATATTATATATTTAAATGGAATATCTATTTTAACAAGTAGCACACCCATTTTAATTCAATGATATCCAGGATGATTTTGGACTCCACCGGTCATTCATTCATAAAATATACTCGGTAATGCTTCACCTACATACCATTTATATTAAAAGGGTTCTACGACTTAGCTATATTGATCTCAACATCACTAAATAAGGAAATATTTGTTACAATTTATTTTCCATTCCATTTAGAAAGAAGATTACCTAACTCAAGATTAATCCTTGGGGATAATAAAAAAAATTCATATCCCTTATTATAATAACATTTCCTGATGAGTCTATTGGGGAAATATATGGATTTATCCATCTGTCATAGGTTATTTTCAAATGAATCTTTTCTAAACTCCCCAACCCCCATCATATATATCATTGACTATTCTCTAGCATTCCTAAAATCCTTGTATACTCTACTAATATCCAAAAATGTTTTGCTCTACCAAAAAATATGCATTTGAAAATGTTTTCATAAACTATCCAATAAGGAGACACAACAAAGGAGGCTTTATAGGTAGTATAGTATTCCCACAGAGTGTTTTGTAGCTTCTTACTCTATTTAATTCAATTGTGTTGTATTTCCTATCAAAAACTAGTTTTATCTTTTTGTTTGGAACCTTAAACATCCCATAGGATTTTTGATTTTATGAAGTGGATGTATTGTGTTATGCTATATATATTATAATTAGGGGTTCAATGTAATTATTGTAAAACAATGTTCCTTTCTCGATTATTATTTCTGAAGTAACTCAAAACATATATAAAAATTGGATATTATAAATTGAATTAATATTTTGAATTCAAATGTTGTAGTTTATTTTATTTAATAAAGCAGACAAATAATATACTACTAAAAAATGTATAAGAGTCCAATCAAAATTTGAAATAGGAAAAATAAATCTATTCCACAGACATGAAATATTTCAATGAAAACCAATTTTTTTTGGGATTTTCATTTATATTGTAAATCCCACTAATCAACGGCTAGTATGTATTTGTTTTGAAAAAATCATCTTAATCATTAAATATTGAGGTCAAATATATAGTATTCACTAGAACATGCATTTTTTTTTATCGAGACCCAAAATGGAATCCGCAAAAAGTGTGTATGAATATATAGGCACATAGATTAACTATTCCCCCACGATATACCTCCTTATTAATTAATCACTAAAGACTATCCATAAATATGGGTATTCATAAATATAAATTTTTTCTTATATTTTAAATTAAGTGTGTGTTTTTAGGAAAATAAATTAAATACCATTTATGTGAAGATAAAATTATTTAAATTTTCATACTAGGGTTCTAGAGAGGATTTACACAGCTTCTAAACTAGAAATAAACTATTTGAGTTTGTTTTTAATGTGGGTTCTACTATTGAAATGTGTATTAGATTACTGATGTGGTCTATAACTGGATTATATTATAAATTATAGTATTTAATCACTATATATAATTCATTGAATATCAACATCCATATCAGTAGTCTCATTATTTCATCAAACTTCTAGATTATGTACCTATGCGATAAAAATTAGAGGAGATAAATACTTTACTTCCTAAAAAAATAAGATATTTTTTCCAAGGTAAGAAACATTATCAAAAAATCCATCTTAGTTGTTATATATTTATTATGAGATATGGTTTAGGTCTATAAAGCTTGGGATATCACTTTTGAGTTTCCATAAATCTTCTCAAAGGGTAAAACTATTACAACTCTTTTGGAAGCATAAAAAAGTATCTCAAATAGATGTTCTCATTTTAGTGGAAGATAATGGAGTCATGGTTATGATATCTTATAGGTTATAAAGAGTTATATTTCTTGGTTCATCAAATAAAAACACTTTTTTTCTTATGTATAGTATTTAGGGGTAATGATGTATTTCTAAATCCCTTAATAAACCTCTTGAAAAATATAGAATTCACTAAAAATGAAATAATATTCTCATAGTGGCAGGGAATGTTATTTTAGAGGTGAAATCAAATTTTAAATTTCCACTATATTTCATCATTATAAAATATAAATACCAAAACAATTCTATTTCTAACCACAAAATGGAAATTTTCAAAAATCATATCCATGAAATTATAAGTATTTTATTTCAATACAATTTTCATACAATATAGAAAACATTGAATACAGGTTCAATATATTGAAAATTATGTATGGTATACCTAGAATAAGTTCTTAATTAGTTGTTGAAAATACTTACCATGTACTTATGAATGTTTCATATATAATTGTAAAGAGAGAATGAAATCAATTTTTAGGTAAGAATTTTGAAACATCATGTGAAGTTGGTCTTTTCATGGTCCTCCAAATCAACCAGAACCTGAAAAATAGCTGTAATACAATTGGAAAAAACAATAATGTCCCTTCCAATTATCCTTTCTAACATTTTATTACGAAGTGCATGGAAAATTTTTCTTTGATGGTCACATGGGTCAATGTACTATAATAAATGAAAAACAAACAGCTATTCTAGATTCATATGAGAACTTGTTCATTGTTTTAATTTTGTGAAATTGGGTAACTGGTATTCTTCCGGAATATTTGAATGGGACAGACCCATTGGAAATTTGAGATGTGGTAAATTTTCTAACTATAAAGAGTCCTTCTAAATCTTTTCCAACTACTTCTGAAATGGTCTGGTCGAGCATTCACTGGGTTTTCCAATAGGGTTGTACTTGTTTAACAATAAAATTATATGCTTCCTTGTGGAAGGGGGAATGCCTAGAATACACCATAATGTATAGCATATTTCCTTGAATTTTTTTTTCAGAATTTATATTAGTTGTAATTATTTATTCTGTTTTAAATTATTTAAAATTATAACAGGAAGTTTTCATTTTTTTATTAAATAACAATATTTCATGTTTAATAGAAGATACTTCAATTACAGTTCCTGGGGTTTTCATTTGAATATTTTAGTTTAGTGTTCTGAATATTGGAAATCATCATATATAAGATAGTTGTACTATCAGAACACATTATAAATTCATCGAAATATCATTAATCAATTTCATTAAATTTATTAACACTCAAAACTATTTAAAGTTAACCTCATTTTCCATAATAGCTTCATATTCAAAAAATTTATCTACAAAGATTCTCCAAATATGATCATGTCATTAATTATTTTAATTTCGTCCAAATAAGAAAAATGTAATTCAGAATGTACTCTACTAAAATCAGGATTCTCCACATATGGTAATTTCATAGAGTTAATGATGTTAAAATATATTTTTTCTTCAATAATAGTCAAGGAATGAGTTCCTTCATTGATATTTTCATGTTTTCAGTGGCATTTTTGAATATACAACCATGAACTATGGGGGATTTATCATTAGAATTTAATTTTATAGTGAATATAATGTAGAAGTTTACAAGAAATTGAAATCCATGTACACATCAATGACAACATATATAACACCAACTGGGTAGGTAGTAGCTCAATTAATGTCCTATACTACCAATCAAGTGTGTTTTATTTCTCAAATATATATATAAGAACAAATGTAATATAAAATTATATTTATTATAGAACCTAAATAAATAAGTTCATTTGAAAATTTAACGATCATATAGTGTTGGGGATAGTGAATGTACATGGTTCTAATCATTTCCTATGAATTCATAGGGTGACATGTTAATAATTTTTTTCCAACACTCACTTCCTCATTTAATTATAATCACCATATCTTCCGGAGCATATTGTAATGAACTAAAATTTTATCAATAGAATTTTCCTTATTATAATAATGCTATAAAACACATAAATAACATAGGGAACCCAATAAAAATATTATTCTCATAAATTATGAATAAAATAAACTTTTCTAAGAGAAATTATGGGACCTAAAACAATTGAATTATAGTGTGACTTTTGGAAGATTAATATGACCACTTGGAATAGTAATCTCACTATTAGAATAGTAACCTCACCTATGAAAGTAAAAATTAAATTTTGGTATACTATAAAAAAAATATAATATAATTATATCATTTAATACTTAAATATTATTTTTTAAAATGATAAATTATATTTTTTTATATTTGATAATTTTAAATATTTAATTATAATTTTATAATTAACTGTTCATGATGAGTCAATTGACCACCTTCACGGATTATGAGTTTTCAGGTTCTATTACCTCATTCAAGGCTGGTAGTAAAACCCTTATTTTGGTTAAATCATATTTCAATATGTATATTATAAAGTATTTCATATTCTAGAACCAATATATATGAATAATATTAAATAAAACAATACTAGATCATGATGATCATAAAATATACCAAATTGAAATTAACATTTTTAATTACAATTTTACTTAATAAATCATTCTCATATCTGAAAAAATGATATATGGGAACATTTAAGGTTTTATAGGTATATTAAGACCTTTTCACCCCACTTCTTGATTTTTGCTCATGGAAACTGACTATAAAAATTAGAAATGAATGCTCCCAAAACAATGGAATTGTATAATATAACTCATAAAATTGGTTATAATTTTGTTAACAAAATTATAGTAAATAAAATACATATAGAATATTTTATTAGTTATGTAATTATTGTATCTAATTTTATTATCTCAGTCATTAAGTGCAAGTGTAGAATGAATTCAAGCGTAACATAAAGGGATTATGGAACCCAACTCCTTGTGTTCTGGTTAGCCATCATTCATGACATAATTAGAATGAACACTCCTGTAATTTTAACTTAATATAATTTCATTTTTCATCCCATTAATTAGGCATTTACATGTTCCTATTTAGTTTTATGAAAAATATAAATATTTTCCCAATGAACTCTTCTTTCCAAAAAAATTCATACAATCCTCTTGAGTCATTTCTTATTCTCTCAAGATTGATGATTCTTATATGAAATATGTTTTTCTTGTTTTTATTTGAAAACCCCATGCTTAATCATGAAATCATGATTGAGGAAATCCTTATAAAACCATTCTTTTACGTGGTTTAATTCATAAATATGGTTATAATACTTTTTATGTGGGATGCTTGATTATGTAAATATTATGATGTGATGGGTGGGACAAGAATTTTTCCTTCCTTCAATGAATTGGTAAATGTGATGTATGCAATTATATAATATGTAATATTCATATACATTATTCTATTCTTCTTCATAATCATAATGTTATGATTATTTTAATTTTTATTCATGAAAATGATGATAGCTCTATTCATACCTATGTGCGGTATTTTACAGCGATGACATGATGTTCTATTTTTATGTAATGCCACATTCCATGCCTTTCTCACATGTTTCCCTCATGATATTGATGATGATATTATACTTATGATATGATGATGACTATTATCACCCATTTTATATTGATTCATGTCCCTTATTCATCCTCATACTAGGATTTTATCTATCCCCTTTCATTAAAGAATATCATCATAGTATTACTTGTACTAATTAAGACACAATATTTAGAAGGAAAAATAAGAATGATTTAAATAATATTTATGTTTTTTAATGTAAATGTTTTGTATGGGCTAGATTTTCCCAATGAACTCAACCTTGGTATCCTAGTTTTGACAAGCTGTTACTTTTTTTATCCTTAAAAAGATGATATAGACAAGTAAGAAAGAGTTGGTCCTCAATGGTTGATATCAGAGAAAGGTTTAGTTAATTTGGGAGTAAGGATCATTGAATGTTAGTGATAACCCTTAGGAAAATATTAATTATTCGTAAATATCCATGCTTCATTTTTTTAGAATAAGATGAACATAGGGATCACATAACATATGAGTTTAGTGTTAATTATATAAAATAAGAAATTATTCATGCTTGGGTGACTCAAATTTTTTACAAACGATTTCAATTTTAGGAAATAGTTGGAATAAGGATAACCAAATACAACAACATTTGTGGGGGAAAATGAAATTATTGACTGAATGATATCACCAATACCATTTGAGGTGGAGTTTGAAATATTATTGTGATTCTTTCCCAACTATATTAAGCTATTAACAAGAACATAAATAATATTTAACGTCTACCATTACTAATGAAGGAGTTTCTAGAAATTTAGTCATTTATTCCACAACAAACACTAATTTTGAGTTGATATTCCAATCCATAATTCACAAGACAGTAGGTCAACTCAATGGAGAAAATGTTTTCTATAATTTGTTTCTCTGAGAAGCAGATGGAAAAAATTTAAATCTATCATTTAGATGTAGAAGGAAATCAAGGGTGGGAATGGATAAAGAAAACCATGTTGAAGGATTAAATAGAAGATATGGACTGGAAAAACATTATGAAAATATTTCTTAATAAGTATTTTTTTGAACTATTAGTACAATTATGGAGAGATAATTCATAAATATAATGAAAACGTAAGGTGAATTTTTCAGGGACTGAGATGAAAATTTCACAAGGGATTCATGATACGCCTCAAGTTTTGTTATAAAATATGATAAAAAATAGACAAATTAATTAGTGTCTTAAAAACACACCTTTATACGGCCATATCTATCTAGGAATTTTTGGATTTCTAAATAATTAGTTCAAAGTAATATCAAGGTCAGTATGGAGTTTCGATAATGGTACCATGGTTATAGAGATAAGAAGAGAAGAATGGAGTTTCATGTAGGTGGGTCAAATGATAAAGTAGGAAAGATGATCTAACTACCCACAAGTCAAAATGTGTGAAGAAAAATTCCTTAGAATTCCCTCAGAGTGATGGGAAAATGATTCATGTGTTGGAGTTAAGGACATAAAACTCAAGAATGTTGGAGAGACATGAAGATTTCAAAAAAATAATGGAGGAACGGGGGAACCTCTTAAGGAACCACATATTGTTCAATACTTTAACTGTTGGTAGAAAGGTCATTATGCAAGACAGTGCACTAAACCTCAAGTAATTAAGGGTAACCAACCTCATCCGCCAATAAATCCAATGAATAAAGAGAGTTCTTATTCCATCACCATTTGTAAAGTACAAAATGAAAAGAAATTCATACTAGGTATATTTAATTTTAAATCCATAATATAAAATACTTATTTATTTTTTTTAAGCATTCTATTAGGTTATAATAGATTTCTAAAACTATTGAATCGAAGCTCTGATACCTTGATATAGAGATATCCATAAAAACACCTAGTGGTGATCATTATAGCCCAAATGTAGGAATCTTTTCGTCTTGTTGTGTCTAGAAAGATTCTCCCAGTGAATCTCATTATACATCCCTTGGTCAAATTTGATTCCATATTGGGCATGGATTGGGTATCATTATATAGAAGAAACATCAACTATCCAGAAAAGGAAATATCTTTTCATATTTCAAACCGTCATATGAATCTTTATAAATGAATTAATGATCATGAATATACTTTGGAAAATCCCTCAATGGTGTGGTTGTTGATACCTCATTAAGAAGCATATATATCCCAAATGGATGTGTCCAAGAAAAGAATAAAAAATGAAGAATGCACTATTGTGGGAAAATAAATTGATGTATTTCCCAATGAGTTACCTATACTTCTCCCCAATCATGAGGTACTGTTCTTAAAATAACATATACTTCTTGACACTCCTGTCTCAAAATTCCCCTTCATGACGACCCTAGTTGAACTAGAGGAGTTTTTTAGCATCTAGACAAGAATTTGGGAAAAGGGATCATATTCCCTAGTGCATCACTTTTAGGTTTTCTTGTTCTATTCATAAATAAAAAGGACTGATTAGTAATGTTTTTATCAATTACTAGAAGAACAATATAGTCACCATAAGGATAATGTATCTTCTTACAAGTATTGATGACTTATTCAATCAACTACAAGGAGTTCAATACATCTCAATGGTGGATCCTCATTCTGGGTATCATCAACTAAAGTGGAAGAATGAAGATATTTAGATGACTATATTCTCTAAATTAAATGGGCATTCTGTGTTCCTAGTGATTCCCTTTAGACTTACTAATTTTCCTAAAATCTTTATAGACTTAATGAATATTGTCTTTAGAGACTTCCTTGATGAAATTTGTGGTAGTGTTTATTTAAAGTAGTATCATCTACTCCATGAGAAAGGAGTGACAGGAAGAAAATACGTGTATTGTTCTAGTTACATTATGGGAGGATAAATTTTACTCCATGTTCATAATGTTTTAATTTTGGATGTATTAGGTCGCATTTCTATGGAATTTGATCACAAATGAAGAATTTTTGTAGAAACTTTAAAAATAATTGTAATTATGGAATGGAATAGAGCCACCAGTGTCACATAATTCCATAGATCTCTTTGATTATCAGAATAGTTCCAACTTTTTGTGATAAATATCTCACAATTTCCAAGCCCAATAAAAAATTTAAAAATGAAAGTTGTATAGTATATCTATAAAAAAGAATGTGAGGAAATATTTAAGGATCTCAAGAAGAGGATAATCACTGCACCTGTAATGACACATCCATCTTCTAGACAAGTTTTTTTGATATACAATGATGCTTCAAAGAAAGGATTGCGTTGTGTACTCAGGCAGAATGATAAAGTGAAAACCTATGCCTCACGATAGTTGAAGATCCATGACCATATAAGGGTTAGTGTCCTAAGAACCAACTTTTTTGTACTTTGATTACATGAATGTACTCTTATCATATATTGTTCATTGTTCTGCATGACTATAATATAATAATGTCCTGGAATATTTGTTGCATTAATAATGTCATGGTACATCCCCTCTATGATGAGAACCTGGAAATGCTATAACAATATTCTTAATTAAAGTTCTACGGTGGGATAACATACTATGATAAGACACATAGTATAGAGACCATCAAGTGCGAGTACTCGTAAAAAGACGGGACACTCTCCCATGGAGTTCGCACTTGGTAATCTCCAAGATGGGAGATTATGAGAATAGACCCGCAAGTAGCAATTCCGTATGTCTTGGTGTCAATGAACATTGCTATCTACGAGCGTGTGTAATGGTCCTTAGACTGGAAGATTATCATTAACTCATGTCATGAATCGCGCACTTAGATTTGATGATGAGAACCGTTACGAAGAGAGTTTGCGGGAAGTAGGGTACGTTGGGTGTGTCACGAATGACATGTTGTTAATGTATAAATAGAGGAAAGATTTGTCCCTTCCATATTTGGGGAAGTAGATATCTTAGGCCCTTTGATTGAAATAGAACTATCACACAAATGTCATGGTCGTGGTGTCACGACAAGTTTATTTCTAGAAGTCAATGAATGACAGATCAAGAATATAGGTTTATGACACTACCATGAAACTTGCATGATGAGATATTGAGGAAAAAATATTGAATTACATAGTAAGAATTCATATGAGGTGACACGTCAATGTGTCGTCAACTTCTTTCTCTTGGGTGCCTTGACCCGTTTCTAGACAGAAATCTTGGACTTTAGGCAAACCCGCCTAATGCCAACAAGAATGAGGCCTAGAGGGTCACAAACTATGTGTATTCAAGTATCTCAATTATAATAAATATTATTCCCATATGTGGTTTAATAATTATTCAAGGAAGCCTAAATCGTTTTAATGTTGGAGGAAGAATAAAATGAAAACAAGTACACGCCGTGTATTAATGATTAAACACTGTGTAGTTTTTATTTGGAAAACAAGTACACGTCGTGTATTAATGATTACACGCTGTGTAGTTTTTAATGAAAAACAAGTACACGTCATGTATTTATGATTACACGTTGTGTAGTTTTTCTAGTCGGTATTTTGAGGAAATATCATTTTATTAGTTGATATTTATTATAATCAGCATGGGTGCATGTCAAGGAATTTATGATTCGACAAGGGGTTTTCAAAAGAGTTAATGAAATAAATAAAATGTGTAACACATTTATTTATTGTCATAACTCTACAAAATCAAACTTGATTATAAATATCCTCACAACCCCAACTCTTTTCCCAAGAATCATTGTGCACAACAATTTTGAAGAATTCTCTCAAGACAGAAAGAAACCCTTCCCCCAAGAACACTATCAAGACTGAGAGAGATCCTCTTCATCGGATCAAGACGATCTAAGGCAGGCAACGCAAGAAAAGGTTTCTCCACGCTAGCACCTGGAGACACCTCTGGCGACATCCAGAGATAGGTGGTGCACGTGTGGATCACCATTAGAGGAAGTCTACCCTTGGCTTCTGTGACGCAATGACGAATCACATCGGAACATGATCAAGAATATAAATGAAGAAAGAACACCCATAAGGTACTTCTTGTTGATTAATTAAATTAATTATAATCAACCTGTGACGATCCACTTTTTTGGTTCCGGGACCTTTATTCTTCTTTGTCTATTTTTGTGAATTGATCCGTGGAGGCTGGCATTTATCGTTGTATTGATCCTAGATTGATCATTGCTAATGACAAAAATCCAAGTGGGCACATCCACCCACAAGCTTCCACTAAGTCTAAAACCTTAAATTGGTATCAGAGTGAGGTTTCAATGTTGGTTATAGTTATTTAATTTTCGTTGATAATTTAGGCATTTATATTTGATTCAATTCCTGATAAATCGTTCTATTAAACTGAATTAACGAGTTTTGTTCTTCCTCCTTCATTTCTCGATTCACATCATAGAAAATTCCTTTTAATTTTAATTTTGATTAAAATAAAAATAAAGAACTCATCCGGAGGAGCTGCTATTTCTGTCTGTATAACACAAGAATACACGACATGTAATGAAAACTACATGTCGTGTACTTAGTTTCAACAAACCGGTATGGGTTCGCCAAACCATGCTGTGTGAATTGAGTATACTTGAGTTTTATTACACCGTGTTGACCAGAAATGAACGGCTTGTGGAACCAGAATACATGGCGTGTATGTTAAATCAACACGCCGTGTAGTCCGATCCAGCCCAGGTGAAACCATGAACAAGGCGAAGCTGTGTTCCGTGTACACGTGATTGCCAGGCCGATAACCACGTAACAAATAAGTACACGCCGTGTTAGATTAATATACTCACCGTGTACTCCAAAATTTCAAAATTAGAGAAAACATGTCAATTCCCCCAACGTGTACTTTGGATAAAGGGTAAAAATAAATACATGCCGTGTAAATATAAACTGCACACCGTGTACTTTCCAGAAATCGAATTTCACCAGGTTTCCTCTAAAAGTACAAAGACCTGTACAAGGGATATGGATAAGAATAATTTCAAGGAAATTCAGAAATGAATTTATGATAAAGAATTGATTAATTAGAAGATCACAATTAATTAATTTCAAGCGCTAATTATCTTAAATAATAGAACGATTAAAATAATTTGAATTCTAAATATGCGTAAATGTCGTTTCATGCTATAGATGATCATGAGATAGACCAAAGACCATTTTTATGCATGTTTGGATTAATTTAAATTTGTTTAATTTAAATTCATTGGCCTATGAGCCTTCTTACAATAATATGTAGGGCATGTGTGCCCATGGTTTCACTAATGTAAACCCCATGTAATGGAGAATCTCCCAAGCCATAGAAGAAAGTTCAAAACTCAAAGCTGAGGTGAAACCAACCCAAGAATATTAAAAGGTGGATAGTTGGGAGCTACAAAACACGAACCATCAGTTCAAGGTGTTTTTCCCTAGGTTAGGGTTATCTTATCAAACATCTAGATAAGATAACTAATAGAAGCTCATGATCATGCCATATTATTTTATTTCTGTCTGATTTCATGGTTTGTTTATTATGTATGTGTTCTTTTTATCACATAATTAATGAAATAATCAAGCATGAAAAGAAGGAATAAAATAAAAACCAGACTATTCGTAAACATTATCAGAACATGGTTAATCACTTAAGCAAGCATCACTTAATATTAACATGCATGTGATAATGAAAAACTATGCATAAAGAATAAAATACCTCAAATACCATATTAAGTTAGACCAACCCTTCCGTTACTTGATTAAAGGCAAGACTCAATAAAACTATTTGATTGAACAACCCTTGTTGGGAGACTTACTTTTATAAAAGAAACTCTTATGAAAGTTTCGGGTTGACTTTAACATTTTACATCAATAAGAGTAGCCCTTTCTAGACATGTTATAAAATTGAACCAAGTGTTGAGGAAATCCAAGTCAGGATTTCAGGATTGGGGAGTGCTCTCAAAAGATCAAGGAACTGTAAGCTCATAGTTGGAAAAGACTTACCTATATAAATACCTTCAAATAGCTTGACCAAACCTTGTTGGGGTTATGCGAAGGTGAATATGGATCTTGGCCACTAGAATTTCAAAGCAACTGGAAATTACACGTTCAATGGTGAGGGACATTGGGACTTGATAAAATAGTGGGAGAATTAATAAATTCATTGATTATTTCTCATAAAATGTAATCGAGAAAGTACTGATAAATATGCTCTTTTAATTTGTAGAGTCATTATGACAAACTCATCAACCACCTATTCTATGAGATTAATTCTGGATAAAGACAATATCCTCACCGACAGTAACTTTTAGGAATGGTTTAGACGCCATCTATTTATCCTACACCATGAATGAAAATTTTACGTGCTGGATTCCTCACTTCCTGATTCGCCCGCCCAAGGGGAAAGTGATGAAGATTTCTTGGTCTAGGATCAACATTTGAACGATGCACTTGACGTTCAATGTTTGAAAATATCATAAATTTCTATTGAGTTCATGAAGCCTCATGAATACATGGATGCCTATAGAATTCTCTAGAACCTCTGTGGTCTATAACAGGAGTGATAAAGACAGGAAAGGTTTGAGATCTCCAAGGCTCTATTCCAGAGAAAGTTTGGAGAGGGTGCCCCAGCCTGGCCTCATGTAGTCAAGCTGATTGGCTACATTGAGCGCTTGGAGGTTCTGGGGTTTAAACTCCCCGAAGAACTGGGTACTGGTCTCATTCTTGCATCACTCTACTAGAGCTTCTCAAACATTATTGTGAACGTCAACATGAACAACATTGACAAGTCTATGTTGGATCTTCTTATCCTCATTCTCCAAGTGGACAATGACATGAAGTGTGAAAATCCTTCTCTCCTCATAGTGAATAAATGGAAACGGAAGGTAAAGAGATTTAATCCCAATGCTTCTTCAAGGCCTTCCAAGAAAAAGAAGATCAAAGGGGAGGCAAGAGAACAGGAGGCTATTTGTTTCGCATGTGGCAAGAAGGTCCACTCAAAGAAAAACTACACCCATCCAAGGAAGCAAGGCGAAGCTTCAGGTGCATTTGTTATTGAATGAATTCTATCTATTTCTACCAATTGGGTATTAGATAATGCTTGTGGTGCTCACATCTGAATCCAAATATAGGAACCAAGTAGATTCAGAAATATTGACCGAGGTGAGGTGGATCTACGAGCAGCCAACAAATCCAGATTCGCTGTTGTAGTTGTCGGAGACTACCACCTCACATTGTATACTGGGATGGTCTTGGTTTTGAATGTATGTTATTATGTACCCTTTGTAACCAAAAACATTAATTTAGTATCCAGATTAGATACTTATGGATTCATCTTCATGTTTGGAAGTGGATGTTTCTACTTTTATAAAGATGCATTTTTTTGGTTGGGCACATTTATATAAAGACATTTATGTGTCAGAATAAACAAATCAAGTAATGGAAATCGATGAAAAGGTTAATTCACATGACTCAAACTACACCCAACTTTTGAATCACTGGCTAGGTCATGTCAATGAGAAAAGTTTGACAAAATTATATTAAGATGGGTATTTAGATTATTTCGAACTAAAACCACTTGGTGTATGTCATGCGTGTATACAAGACAAAATGACCAAAGCCCCATTCAGTGGGAAAGGTGAAAGGGCTAAAGAGATTATAGAATTAGTTCACACAGATGTGTGTGGACCATTCCTAGTTGAAGCAAGAGGTGGGTTATCGTACTTCATAACTTTTACTGATGATTTTAGTAGCTATGGATATATTTACTTAATGAGGTATAAGTCAGATTCATTTGATCAGTTCAAAGAATACAAGAATGAATTTGAGAACCAGCTCGGTAAGAAGATTATGAAACTCTTCTCAGACATAGGAGGAGAATATCTTAATCAAGACTTCATTGATTTCTTACGGGAGTTTGGGATTCTATCTCAACTCACTCCTCCTTACAAACCTCAGTGGAATGGTGTAACTGAAAGAAGGAACCACACCCTGTTGGACATGGTGAGATCAATGATGAGTCATGCGAGTCTTCCATTATCCTTTTGGGGATATGCATTACAAACAACAACACAATACTAAATAAAGTATGAACTAAATCGATAAATGGTATTACATACGAGATATGGAGTGGATGCAAAGCCATGTTATCGAATTTACATGTGTGGGGTAGTGAAGAATTTGTTAAGGCCTCTTTAGGTAACAAACTTTCACCCTGAGGCACAAAGTGTATCTTTATAGGATCTCCCAAGGAAACATGGGGATATTACCTATACATCCCCTCAGACAAAAAGGTTTCAGTGTCAAGACATGCCATATTCCTTGAGAGGGAGCACATCTCTAAAAGATATCGTGGGAACAATATAGACTTAGATGAAGTTGAGGCTCAAGATACACAAGAGTTGGTACAAGAACAGATTCCACAAAGCCCCATGGAAGAACAATATATTCCAGAGACAGAAAAACTGCGTAGGAGCACGAGATAGGTGAGAGAACCAGAACGATATGGTTTTCTTGTCACCGAGGATGGTGACTCATTATTGGTTGACAATGATGATCCTCTTACCTAAAAGGAAATAGTTGAAGGCACATACATTTCCAAGTGTCAAGAATCTGTGAATTCTGAAATGGATTCCATGTACCAAAACCAAGTCTGGATTTTGGTAGAACCTCTAGTTGATGTAAAGCATATTGGTAATAAATGGGTATTCAAGAAGAAACTGGACATGGAGGGGAATGTCAGTACCTATAAGGCACAACTGGTTGCCAACGGTTTTAGATAGCATTAAAGAATTGACTATGAAGAAAACTTTTCATCGGTTGCGATGCTGAAATCCATCAGAATCTTATTGGCCATTGTCGTCTACCATGACTATGAAATCTGGAAAATGGATTTCAAAACAGCATTCCTTAATGGGAACCTCTAAGAAGATGTCTAAATGACACAACCTGAAGGGTTTGTGACTCCAAAGGATGTCAACAAGGTGTGCTTGTTGTAAAAATCTATTTATAGATTAATGAAAGCATCAAGGTCATGGAACATTCGTTTTGATGAAGATGTAACAGAATTTGGCTTTGTTAAGAACGAATGTGAGCCTTGTGTCTACAAACGGTATAGTTGAAGTGCATTTGTTTTCCCAATAGTATATTTTGATGACATATTACTAATTGGAAATGAAGTACCTGTCTTACAGTCAGTTAAGGCATGGTTGGATAAATGTTTCTCTATGAAAGACTTGGGCAAGGCAGAATATATTATTGGGATCAAGATTCATCGTGATAGATCCAAAAGAATGATGGGCCTGAGTCAAAGTACATACATTGAAAAGATACTGAAGAGATTAAGTATGGAATAATCCAATAGGGGATTGTTTCTAGTGTCACATGGCATTCATCTTTCCAAGAAATTGTGTCCTCAGACACATGAGGAATGAAAAAATTGACAAAGATCCCATACGCATCCATGATTAGGTCAGTCATGTATGTTATGCTTTGTACAAGGCTAGATATCGCTTACACATTATGTGTGGTAGGCAGATATCAAGCTGATCTAGGAGACTGTCATTGGATGGTAGTCAAGAATATCTTTAAGTATATGAGGGGTACTGAGGATATGTTTCTGGTTTATAGAGGAGATGAGGAACTTGTCATCAGAGGACATGTAGATGCTAGTTTCCAAACTGATGAAGATGACATGAAGTCGTAGAATGGATACATTTTCAGTTTGAATGGAGGTGCTGTGAGCTGGAAGAGCTCAAATAAAAGTGTGGTGTAGATTTTACAGCAGAGTCCGAGTATATCGCAGATTCTGAGGCAGATAAAGAAGTAGTAAGGATGTGAAACTTCATCTAAGAGCGGGATGTAGTACCTAGCAGAAAAGATCATATCACTCTATTGTGATAATACTACAGCGGTGGCACTTGCAAAAGATCCAAGGTCACATCAGCAGACAAAGAACATACTTCAGAAGTATCATCTCTTGAGGGATTTTTCTCAGAGAGGTGAAGTTGCAATGAGCATTATTTCCATGGAAGAAAATGTAGAGGACCCCTTGACTAAAGCCTTGACTCAGCAGAAAGATGATCATTATGTGAGGTCTAGTGGACTAAAAGTCATAGGCAGTTGGCTCTAGTCCAAGTGGGAGTTTGTAAGGGTTGGTGTCCGGAGAACCAACTATTTTGTACATTGATTACATGAATGTACACTTATTATATATTTTTCATTGTTATGCATGACTATAATATAATAATGTCATGGAATATTTTTTGCATTAATAAGGTCTTGGGAGATCACCGCTATGATGAGAACCTTGAAATGATGTAACAATATTCTTAAATAATGTTCTATGGTTGGATGACATACTATGATAGGACACATAGTATACAAACTGTCATGTACTAGTACTCGTAAGAAGATGAGACTCTCTCCCATGGAGTTCGCACTTGGTAATCTCCAAGATGGGATATTATGAGAACAGACCCGCCAGTAGAAATTCCGCATGTCTTGGTTTCATCGAACATTTCTATCTATGGGCATGTGTAATGGTCCTTAGACATGAAGATTATCAGTTACTCATGTCATGACTCACGCCCGTAGATTTGCTGACGAAAACCATCACAAAGAGAGTTGGCGGGATGTAGGGTACGTTGGGTGCATCACGAATGACATGTAGTTAATGGATAAGTCGAGGAAGGATTTGTCCCTTCCATATTTATGGAAGTAGATATCTCAATCACATTGATTGAAATAGAAGAGTGACACAAATTCCATGGACATGGTGTCACGACGAGATTATTTCTAGAAGTCAAAGAATGACAGATCAAGAATATAGGTTTATGGAACTTCCATGAAACATGCTTGATGAGATATTTAGGAAAAGGGATTAAATTACACAATAAGCGTTTGTATGAGGTGACACGTCAATGAGACATCAAATTATTTCTCTTGGGTGCCTTGACCTGTTGCTAGAAAGTAATCTTGGACTTTAGGCAAGCCCGCCTAATGCCAACGAGAAAGAGTCCTAGAGGGTCACACACTAAGTGTATCCAAGTATCTCAAGTAGAATAATGATTATTCCCATATGTGGTTTAATAATTATTCAAGGAATCCTAAATAATTTTAATGTTGGAGTAAGAATAAAATGAAAAAAGTACGTGACATGTATTAATTATTACCCACCGTGTAGTTTTTATTTTGAAAACTTGTACACGCCATGTATTAATGATTACACAGCATGTAGTTTTTAAAGAAAAACAAGTACATGCTGTGTATTTATGATTACACACCGTGTAGTTTTTACAGTCGATATTTTGAGGAAACATCATTTTATTAAATAATATTTATTATTATCATCATGGGCGCATGTCAAGGAATTAATGATTCGACATGGGGGTTTCAAAATAGTTAATGAAATAAATAAAACGCATAACACATTTATTTGTTTTCATAACTCTACAACATCAATCCTGATTATAAATATCCTCACAAATCCAACTGTTTCCACAAGAATCATTGTTCACAACAATTCTGGAGAATTCTCTCAAGACTGGAAGAAATCCTTCCTCCAAGAACACTCTCAAGACCGAGAGAGATCCTCTTGATCGAATCAGGACGATCTATGGTTGGAAACATAAGAAAATGTTTCTCCACGCTAGTACCCGAAGACACCTCTGGCAATGTCCAGTGATTCGTGGTGCATGTGTGGATCAACACTAGAGGAATTATACCCTTGGATTCTTCAACGCAACGAAGAATCACATAGGAATGTGATCAAGAATATCAACGAAGAAAGAACACCCAAAAGGTACTTCTTTTCAATTAACTAAATTAATTATAATCAACCTGTGACAATCCACTTTTGCTGTTCCGGGACCTTTCTCCTTCTTTGTCTATTTCTATGAATCAATTAGTGGAGACTGGCACGTATCGTCGTATTGATACCAGATTGATCGTTGATATTGACAAAAAGCCAAGTGGGCACATCCACCCACGTGCTTCCGCTGTTCCTGGAACCTTCAGACCAAAAGTACCCAACACATGATTTGGAGTCATTAGTTTTGATATTCTCCTTTAATATATTTTTTTAACTGCCTCTATGGTGATAAGTTTGACATATAAACTGGTCAAAAGAGTCTAAATTATATATCCATAGATAAGGTTATAAATATGAATCAAATAAGATGTTTAGAGATAATCAATGTCTATGATTTATCAATTCATTACCATCAAGGAGGGACAAACAAGGTATCTGATTCTCTTAGTAGAAAAGAACCTACTTCTCTATCCATGATTCAGATTGAGAAAGAAACTATCATCATGGATATGAAGAGAATGTATTTTGAAATCATAATGGTTTGGAACACATCATACCTTTCCCAAATTATTTCCTAACCATCTATCCAATAGAATACCATAGAGGCCAAAGGGTGATCTAGAGCTACAAAAAAGATGAAATAAGTAAAGGAAGGGAATCTACATGAGTTCCACATCCATGAGGATGGTATCATACAATTCATAACTTTTCATTTTGTTCTTACATCACCAGAGATAAAGAAAGAGCTATTGGATAATGTGTATAACTGATCATTCTACATCCATCCTTGAAGTACAAAGATGTATCATGATCTTCCAGAAAACGTTTTGTGGGACCATATGAATAATGAGATTGCTGAGTATATCTCAAGGTGCTTGATATTTTAGCAAGTTAATGTAGTATGATATGATTCCAATGGTATGATGCAACCATTTCTTATACCCAAATTTAAATGGGAGAAGATAACTATAGACTTAATCAGTAGTAACATGAATAAATTTAAATAAAGCAACGAGATATGATGTGTGGTTGATCAAATCTCCAATACTACCCACATTATTTCTATTGAACAATATTTCCCACTTGAAAAAAATCCAATGATATATGTGAATTAAGTGGTGAGTATGCATGGGGATCCACTATAGATCATATCTAATTTGGATCCAAATTTCAAAATCAAATTCCAAAGAATTATTAAACATACTATAAGTAGTAAAATTAATTTTAAAATGACCTAACATCTCCAAAATAATATCCTATCTAAATGGAAAATTCAGATGCTTGAGGGAATGCTAAGGGACAACTCAATGAAACTCAAAGAATGATGGCATCAACATCTCCCATTGGTGGAGTAACAATATTATATTATTTTTCATTCATGAATTAAAATGGATCCATATTAATCCTCATATTGTTAGCGAGGTAGAACTCAAACTTGCTGAGATAAAATTGGGGAATGAAAGATACTTGGACCCAACATTGTGCAAGATTTAACAGAGAATGATCAAGAGATCCAACAATCCATAAAAGTAGTTTAGAGTCAGAAAACGTGTTATGCTAACATCCTTCTAAGGTATTTAGATTTTTATGTTGGATTCAATTTTTTTCCTTTGATTATCACCCTGAAATAGAGTCATGCAGATTGAAAGGAAAGGAAAGATTATCCCATGGTAAATTATCCCCTTTGGGATCCTTGATTGAGTAGGATCATTGTCCTATGAACATTCAAATCCACCAAATAAGTCTCAAGATGATGAATTATTCCATGTATCTATCTAGAAAAAATATATACCTAAACCCTCACATTTACTAAATCAAGAGGAGGTATATGTCACGACCCGTCCCAGTGGGGCCCATGCCTCAACTCTCCAAGCTTGCCTCCATTAGGCCAGGGGCTGGTGACTAGCACCGAATAGGCATTTCACTAACATGGCAGACATTTCCTATAAAACTGTACACACACGCACATATCTCCAAGCCCACAAAGATGAAAAGTAAAAACTACTGAAAATGGAAATAAAAGAATACACTAAAATCCCAACCAATAGAGTATGACAGGAAAGTAAAGTACAGTAATGTAAAACCCTGGGCCAAAAGTACAAGCCCACCAAAAGAAAGTCTGTGACAAAGTTCAACCTGAAAAGAAAGGTACTGGGACTGCAATCCATAGTCGTAGGAACACACCTTGGCCAGCCTGATCTCACTGAGCACTGTCTGGTCCTGGTCCACCTAAAATCCAGTCAAAATCTCGCTCTTCTTCACAAGAGACAACACCTGCGGGAAAATCCCATGTAGGGGTGAGTATTACAATACCCAGCAGGACACCCCGAAAATCATAAAGGAATACGAAAAAGGAAATACCACAATGGAAATGATATAGTAAGCTCTACATAGTCTATGTTCATTGAACATATAGAAATAATATCCAGATATACACATACATGATCGACTATCGTGAAACCACCAATAGAATCCAGCTCAAAGATTACACTAAGCACGTAACAGGGAAAACACACTCCTAGGTCTGAAGAGGGAGAAACGAAGTACTCTTTCTGGGAGAACTCACTACACAAGTACTTATGAATATGATGCTCAGATGAGGATCACAACCAATATCTATGGGTTGATTCCAACAACTCAGTTTGAACTAATCTGCTAAGTAGAGGATCATCACCCGGGTAAGGTATGTCACCTCGATACCAAGAACTCTACCTAGGGTACCAGGAATGAATAGATGTAACACCCCAAGATTTTATGAGATATATTCTTTTTAATTTGTTTTATATCTTCTATTATATGATACACCATGATTATCTTGCGCTATACGCAACACCATATTAGCTTGCAGTATACGCAACACTATTCTTGGATTGTGTTACACACAATTTCAAGTTTATTTGATAGTAGTTATTCTACGCAACATTGAGTGTGTATATATATATAAATATATATTTATTCAATGTATAAATGAAATATGTTTGGATTCTATTATATGCAAAAACAAAGGAGTCTTTCACTATACGCAACCTTGACGTGGCTTGTGTTACATGCAATCGCGACCTTCCTCGATAGCGTGTGTAGTACGCAATACCAGGTTTCACTAAACGATGATATATTGTTATAATATTATTATGGACTAGAAGATATGAATACTATTAAATAAATTTTTAATTTTATAACATTATTAATCGTCTTACACATTTTCTAGAACATGGTATGATAACAAGATAAAATTTTCAGGTAAAATAAGTATTTTTCAAAAAATGTAGTTTTACCGCCTTTTGATGGCGCACCCACTTTAAATCTAGTTTTTGATGGGTTTATAAGTTAAATTTGACAAAATAAAATTATTCTTTGGAATCAGGATATAAAAATTTACTTTGGATAAATTTTTCATATTATTCTGAAAACTTTCAAATTTTAATGAATAGTAAAAACACGGTATATTTTAAATAAAAACAACTTTTTTTCATTGCAATAATTTATATTGTTAGATTACAATATTTTGTGGTTTTAAAGTATAAATAGAATATATTTTTACCATTTAATATAATTTACGTCATTAGCATTGATTTTACATTTAATTCATAGGTAAAGTCATTTCAATCTTTTGCAATGTTTTAACTTTTAAAACTCGTTTTCTTAACAACGGGATTAATTTTAAATTAATTTCTGAAACTTTTGGGTATTGAATTTAGAAAAATGGATTAAAAATATGGAATCATTGGGTCCAAATTATGTTAATAGGATACTTTTTATTTTTGGGCATTATTAATAGTAACTACGGTAAATTTTATTTACCATAGTAAAAGGTAAATCAGGTAATTAATATTAAATATAATATTATAAAATTACTCTAACACTTGTATTAATATAATTGGATGCTTATATTTCGTCCTATGGCATATTTGTGTCGAAATGGAATCCATTGGAACCCACTTGAAGGTGATTAAGACCTTTAGTTTATTTTATTTAAAGGAAAGTGAAATATGTCTCACTCAACTTTAATAATTCAAGTATTTTTAATATAAGTTTATACAGAATATAAAATCGGTTATAAATACTAATTTGTAAGATAAAATGTTTTTCTTTATCATGGTAATTTATTTATAATTTTTAAGAGATATTTAATTACTTTAATATCTTATACATTAATGATGCAGAAATTATTTATTTAGTGAAAAATAAGTAATATAGTTTTTATTGAAATAATAATACCCATTAAAAGGTTCAAAAACCTAACTAAAACTTTATTTTAGTGTATATATACACCATAAGAATCCAATTACCTAATATATGACCATTTGGAGTCTTATAAAAGTGATTATGACACTTATATTATTTTATTTTAAATGATGTCAAAGATGTAACCTTCATAATTTAATAAATATAACATTTTAAAAGTTGGGTGTTTTAGAATATAAATCCAACTAAAAGTATTCTTATGAAATATATAAGATTTATATTCATCCTAGTATTTAACTTTTAGTTTTTAGGCAACAAATAAGTATATTTAATAATTATACAAAAATGTTGTAGAAATTATTTTATTAAGAGAACTATCAAGTAAATGGTTTTACAAATAGTAAAATAATTATTATATGAAATATTTAATGTGCTAAACTAATTTTATAGTTGAATATGAAGTTTTATGAACCTATTAAATATTTTATTTCGAATATATCCTCTGTTTGGAGTTTATTGAAATTCAAATAAATGAATAGTGTCAAAATTGACTATATTGTTATTTTATAAAAATAACATATTATTAAATTGTTTAAAAATCAACAAAATATTTAAAAATTATAAATTGAAATTTATATAGTTTAAAATGTCATAAAGTATCCAATTATGGAAAATTAACAACACATAAGTGATTATTTATAACCATTTAAAATTTATAATTTTATTACCACAAATAAATTAAAATAGATTAAATAAGGATAAATAAAAATTATAAGGGTTAAAATAAGATAAAAACATATCTAAATTTGATTGGTTTATGATATTACAACCCTATCACATCTAATATTATAATTGAGTCATTTTTTGAGGTTTTTATGTGGGGTTTGAATTTATATTAAACTAATATTTTTGAGGATTCCAAAGGTGCCCCTCTCCTTCCTTATAAAAGGGTACCTCCTCTCTCTCATCTTTACACAACATTGAGCCTTAATGATCAGGAAACCCCCAAAAATTTCCCTTCTCAACGTTCCTAGTAATATTCTAGAGGTCTTGGTCTTCTTTAAAGACCAATTTTAGTGCCCTAAGAGGAGGTTTCAAAGAGGCGTGTTGAAGAAGAGGTAATATCCGTTACCAATTCTTTCAAATTTATTTCTTCTTCTAATTCCTCTTATTTAGTTGCTTAATTATGAAGTAATAACATCAGTATCACTCATATACTGATATGTTATTATAAATATGAAACAACTTTATTCCACCTTCTATCCATCCTACAGAAAATGAAATCACCGCTTGTGCGTACGTACAGAATACTGTCCCCACACCATGGTGTAATCTGTTTTCCACCACCACCTTACGTGGATGGGTATAATGGTGTAAAGAATAACTACATGTGATTATTGTAATGTGATATTGATTTTTAAATAGTATACATACACTTCAATACAATTCCACGATCATGGGAGCAATATCATCGCTCGTGCGTACGTACGGACTACCGTCTCCACGAACGCGATTTGATTCATTCTTCATGTTAACCATTAATGAATGATTATAAAGTATATATAATGAATAATAATGAAATATATGAAATAATAATGTAACTGTATTTTTGTGTATATATATATATGTATGTCATCTATTTAATTCCATTCAATTCAATAAGGAAATGAAAACAGCATTCATGCGTACGTACGGCCTACCGTCTCCACGAACTGTGTATTTCATTCCATTTATCAATCTGTCATATATATGTATATGATGAATATTTATTATATATAAATCATGTTTTAAATTCTCAAATTAATGAAATCAGGATATAATTAATAATATCAAGAACAAAAAGTTGAAACGAGTACGATAAATGAAACGATTTTACCCAAAACGCTGTTTCAACATGGATTTACAAAAGAATGGTTAATGTAAAGTCATAAGTGAACCATATATGATATAATAACAGTGAATATGATTCCTTAATAATTCAATGAAATTATTTATATCATTATACATGTAGTTCAGATACGTACGAAGCATATCAGACCTAAGGTAAGGGATAACTTTTCCAATCTCATTTTATCCGAGATTGTTTATTCCTATGTATTTACTCGGGTTATTGTTATCATCCATGTGCATGTTTTATAAAAAGGTTTTCATGTATGATTAATGTCCTTTTTACCCATTTTTTACTTTTACTACATGTTATGTAAGGAATCATTCTTTTTTTACGTTACAAGGCACTTTTTTGACTTTTCCCGCAAAAGTACGAGAAGAATGTTTTTTAACTTATACGGCCTGAAGGGATTTTTACAACATTATTTCCATGAAGCTTCCTTTAAATGTTTTCATGTTTATTTTTAATCAAATTCTTTTATTTTAAAATTGTATGAAATTTAAATAAAGGAAAAATGTTTTTGAAGTAGAAATGATATTTTCCTCAAGAATGGAGTTCAAGTGTTTTATCAAAATTATTTTCCATCTAAGATAATATGGGGTTCTATTTTATCCCTATTTTTACATTGATTTGATTATGTTATGATTGATTATTTTTATTATGTCCTTTTATTTTATACGGATTATGTTATGATGGCATGATGTTTAAGAATCCCATTCTATTACATGGGTTATGCTATGATGTATGATTTATGATTTTGTGGCACACGAAAGAATGATTTAATTATGAGATGGGTGGGAACTATATCTCCCTACAATGCATTGGGTAATGATTTATATCTCATGAGATAGACGTGGCTGGAATGACAAGTTAATTTGGTTATGTGATACAGGACTGGAATGAGGAGTGAACTCGGTTCAGTAAGGGACTTCATCCACTAAGATGATCTTGACAGCAATGAATTGGCTACTATAGAAATCATATCATGTGATTAATTTTTTGCCACAATTACAAGTTTTATTTCCAAGATATTTTATTATGATTGATGTTCCATTATGATCTATGCCATACATACTGCCATGTTTTATGTCATTGCTCAAGATTTCAATGTTTAAACAATATGTTCATGTTTTTATGTTCAAATGTATATGGTTTTTTTTATTCTCTCCATGCTTACCCTTACTGAGAATTTGAGCTCACCCTTTATATGTTTTATTTTCCCCAGGATTTAAAGAAAGGTTTTAGGTAAGAAAACAAAAGATGAAGATCTTTATGGGAGATGTCGAAGATATTTCACCATGATTAGAAGATTATGTTCCGAGTTTCCAAAGACACTAAAATATTACAATCCTTGTGTGTTTGTTTTTGTTATGTATTAAGTATTCCGAAAAAGTAATGTAATTTCCATGTACGTCAAGCTTCATGTCTCTTCAGTTGGTATCAGAGGAAAGGTTTAGTTAACCTTTGGAAACTAGGATGTAAAAACTTTAGTGAAATCCCTAGAGATATTTCTAAGGTATGTCTAGGGATGTCCCTAAGGTTAAGTATACGTATAGGTTAGAGTCCTAGAATTATGTTGACGATCATGAATAACCATGGGTGACCCTAAGGTGTCATGGATTAAATAATTTTTGATAAGTTAGACATCCCATAAGTGAATTTTTATGATTATGTGGTTCCTCGTTATTATAATTGTTTCTTACACGATGGTTTTTGGTCTTAGTCAATGGATGGAATGAGAAGGAATTCAGTTAACATTTATTCCAATGGAAAAATTTGTGACTATAATCAACGAAATTGTGTAACGCCTAGAGAGAATGATATTGTGATTATGCCGAATTAGTCATCGTGATATATGATTAACAAGGTGAACTTTAGTGGCATTCCTAATTCATCGAATAAGAGAAATATGGCCTTTTAGTCATGTTCGCATGTTGAGGAACATAGAGAAAGAAAGATTGATATTTCTAAATAAGGGAAGAAGAACCTTGATGAATACATAAAATGGAGGGGAAGATGTTATTTGTGTGTAGAGAAGGGTCATAGGGTGACAGACTGTGATGGAGTTCAATGTATTATATGTGGAGAATATGGGCATTACCCAACTCAATGCCCTGACCTAAGAGGTTACTTCTAAATCAAGGAAGGAATTATTCCATGGAAATCATTAAAGAGGATGGATTAAAGTGTTTATGTATTGGTATTCAAGAATAATGTTGTTGATGTACTTTCGTGGTATATTGGAATATCTATGTATTGGCCCATTGTGGTTTTCCATAAGATTATGGTACCAGTAACCATGAAAAGTGATTCAAATATTTTGGAAAGCAGACAATATGAGCATAATAAAGGGATAAAGAGAAAATAAATTATTTGATAGTATTCATGAGCTCATGATTGATATAAGGACTAAGTGATATCTTTGTTTGAGTATATAGAATTTTTGGGATTTTGGTATGTGGAAGGAGATAACTTTTGACAACACTCATGTTTTCACTAAGGTTCTACGGTAATTCAAGTTTCAAAAAAAATACATGATTAAGGTATTAAGATGTTTGAAATGTTACCAACAAGATATATCTTACGATATATGGGGGATAAATGATGGCATTCACATGCTTGTTATGTGACATTTCTAGTAATTGTTTTCTTTATACTATGATCTTGGAAATATGTATTTTAGATATGATTAAAGATTTGAATGAATTAAGATAGTATTTTTTAAGGCTAGAAATTTTTTCGATATTGTTGCAAGAATGTTATAATAGTGTAGTTTTTGAAAAAGGACAACCCATAGGATAGGCGATAACCCATCGTGTTGGACAAGGATGTGGGAATCGAACCCACAACCAATGTGCGACAGGCCTTTAGCGCTAACCACTAGCCTACAGGAAGTCCCTGGTAAGTAGAAACTAGTTTTATTTTATTAAGTGGTATGATAGATGAAGTATAAGTTAATTTTTGGAATCATATACGATTAACCTCACCATAAATGGACTTATGTATATTTGATAACTTTTTCTATCCTTTTTATTGAAACAAATGGAATGACCCCTCATTCTATCACATGATCTGCTAACTCTTCATGAATAACAAATTCAACTTCATTTATTTAAGAGATGAAGTATAAATTGTTCAAGGCATGAAAAACAGTGAGATCGTACCAAAACCATGTAAGTATTTCTTTTAATTCATCCACTTTAGAGAAATGATCTTGAAAACCAAAAATGTTGTTGTAGTTCCCTCATATCTGATGAATCAGATGGTCCCTTATATCATCACAAATTTATGGCTTTGTGACTGTTGGCTTTATCATAGCCATGTCCTCTACCACTATCCATCAGAACTTGATGGTTAGATTTCTCTTCCATATCCATATTTTCACCAATTTAATCCTATATGGAAACCCAGTGATTAGTTAATTTGGGTAACCATTACATTTCATACTTTAGTTTTTAAAGAAAAGTTTTGGTATTCCTTTTTAAGATGTGGGTTTCTATGAAAGAAACTCTCTTATAATAAACCATTTATAACCCCGACGAATTTTGAAGGTGAAATTCATTTTAAGGGGGTAGAATGTAACACCCCGAGATTTTATGAGATATATTATTTTTAATTTCTTTCATATCTTCTGTTGTATGCTACACCAAGATTATCTTGCACTATACGCAACACCATATTATCTTGCAGTATACGCAACACTATTCTTGAATTGTGTTACACACAATTTCAAGTTCGTTTGATAGTAGTTATTCTACGCAACATTGAGTGTGTGTATATATATATAAATATATATATATATATATATATTAAATTTATAAATGAAATATGCTTGTATTATATTATATGCAACAACAAAGGAGTCTTTCACTACACACAACCCTGACTTGGCTTGCATTACACGCAATCACAACCTTCCCTGATAGCGTGTGTAGTACGCAATACCAGGTTTCACTAAACAACGATATATTGTTATAATATTATTATGGACTAGATGCTATGAATAGTATTAACTAAATTTTGAATTTTATAACATTATTATTTATCTTACAATTTTCTAGAACATAGTATGAGAACAAGATAAAATTTTCAGGTAAAATAAGTATTTTTCAAAAAATGTAGTTTTGCTGCCTTTTGATGGCGCACCCACTTTAAATCTAGTTTTTGATGGGTTTTTAGTTCAATTTTAAAATATAAAATTCTTCTTTGGTATCAGGATATAAAAATTTACTTTAGATAAATTTTTCATATTATTCTGATAACTTTCATATTTTAATGAATAGTAAAAACACGCTATATTTTAAATAAAATAAACTTTTTTCATCAAAATAATTTATATTGATATATTTTAATATTTAGTGATTTTAAGTTATAAATAGAATATATTTTTACCAATTAATATAATTTCTTTCATTGGAATTGATTTTACATTGAATTCATAGGTAAAATCATTTCAATCTTTTGCAATGTTTTAACATTTAAAACTCGTTTTCTTAAAAATGGGATTAATTTTAAATTAATTTATTCAACTTTTGTGTATTGAATTTATAAAAATGGATTCCATATTTGGAATCAGTGGGTCCAAATTATGTTAATAGGCTACTTTTTATTTTTGGGCATTCTGAATAGTAACTACGGTAAATTTTATTTACCATAGTAAAAGGTAAATCATGTAATTCAGGGTAAATATAATATTATAAAATTACCCTAACACTTGTATTAATATAATTGGATGCTTATATTTCTTCCTACGTCATATTTGGGTCGAAATGGAATCCATTGGAACCCACTTAGAGGTGATTAAGACCTTTAGTTTATTTTATTTAAAGGAAAGTGAAATATGTCACCCTCAACATTAATAATTAAAGTAATTTTCATATAAGATTATACAAAATATAAAATCAGTTATAAATACTCATTTGAAAGTGAGAATGTTTTTATTTATCATGGTAATTTATTTATAATTTTTAAGAGATATTTAATTACCTTAATAGATTATACATTAATGACGCGGAAATTATTTATTTAGTGAAAAATAAGTAATATAGTTTTTATTGAAATAATAATACCCATTAAAAGGCTCAAAAACCGGACCAAAACTTATTTATACTGTATATATACACCATAAGCATCTAATGACGGAATATATGACCATTTGGAGTCTTATAAAAGTGATTATGAGACTTATATTATTTTATTTTAAATGATGTCAAAGATGTCACCTTCATAATTTAATAAATATTACATTTAAAAAGTTTGGTGTTCTAGAATATAAATCCTACTAAAAGTATTCTTATAAAATCTATAAGATATTTATTCATCCTATTATTTTATTTTTAATTTTTATGAAACAAATATGTATATTTAATAATTATACAAAAATGTTGTAGAAATTATTTTATTAAGAGAAGTATCAAATAAATGGTTTTAATAATAGTAAAATAAATATCATATGAACTATTTAATGTGCTATACTAATTTTCCAGATGAATATGACATGTTATAAACCTATTAAATATTTTAGTTCGAATATACCCTCTATGTGGATTTTATTTAAATTCAAATAAATGAGTAGTGTCAAAATTGACACTATTGTTATTTTATAATAATAACATATTATTAAATTGTTTAAAAATCACAAAAATATTTAAAAATTATAAATTGAAATTTATATAGTCTAAAATGTCATAAGGTATGCAATTATGTAAAATTAACAACACATAAGTGATTATTTATAACCATTTAAAATTTATAAATTTATTTCCACAAATAAAATTAAATAGATTAAAAAAGGATTTATCAAAATGAAAAGGTTTAAAATAGGATCAAAACATGTCTAAATTTGATTTGTTGATTATATTAAAACCATATCTCATCTAATATTCTAATTGAGACATTTTTGGATGTTTTTATGTTGGGTTTGAATTTATATTAAACAAATATTTTTGAGGATTCAAAGGTGCCCCTCTCCTCCCTTATAAAAGGGCACCTCCTCCATTTCATCTTTACACAACTTTGAGCCTTCAATATCAGAAAAACCCTGCCCATTTCCCTTTTAAACTTCCCTATAAATATTCTAGAGGTTCTTTTCATCTTCAAAGACTAAGTTTAGTGCCCTAAGTGGAGGTTTCAAAGAGGCGTGTCGAAGCAGAGGTAATATCGGATACTGATTATTTTAAATTTATTTCTTCTTCTACTTCTTATTCATTAGTCCTTTCATTATGAAGTAATAACATCAGTATAAATCATATAATGATATGTTATTATAAATATGAAACAAATTTATTCCACCTTCTATCTATCCTACAGAAAATGAAATCACTGCGGGTGCGTACGTATGGAATACCGTCTCCACGCCGTGGTGTAATCTGTTTTCCACAACCACCTTACTTGGATGGGTATAATGGTGTAAATAATAACTATATGTGATTATTTTAAAGTGATACTGATTCTAAAATAGTATAAATACACTTAAATACAATTCCACGATCATGGAAACGATATCATCGCTCGTGCGTATGTACGGACTACTGTCTCCACAGACGCGATAAGATTCATTCTTCATGTTAACCATTCATGAATGATTATAAAGTATATATAATGAATAATAATGAAATATATTAAATAATAATGCTACTGGATTTAGGTATATATATATATATATATATATATATATATATATATGTAGGCCATCTATTTAATTCCATTCAATTAAATAAGGAAACGAAAATAGCGTTCATGCGTACGTACGACCTACCCTCTCCATGAACGGTGTATTTCATTACATTTATCAATATATCATATATATATATATGATGAATATTTATTATATATAAATCATGTTTTACATTCTGAAATTAAAAAAATCAGGATATAAGTAATAATATCAAGAACAACAAGTCGAAACACGTAAGATAAATGAAACGATTTTACCCAAAACGTTGCTTTAAAATGGATTTACAAAATAACGCGTAATATAAAGTCATAAGTGAACCATATATGATATCTTAACAATGAATATGATTCTGTAATAAGTCAATGACATTATTTAAATCATTATACAAGAGGTTTGGATATGTACGAAGCATATCAGACCTAAGGTAAGGGATAACTTTTCCAATCTCGTTTTTATCCGAGATTGTTTATCCGTAAGTATTTAATAGGGTTATTGTTATCATCCATGTCCATGTTTAAAAAAAAATTCATGTATGATTAAAGTTTTTTTACCCATTTTTTACTTTTACTACACGGTATGTAAATAATCTTTCTTTTGTTTACGTTACGAGGTACTTTTTTGACCTTTACGGAAAAAGTATGAGAATAATATTTTTTTAACTTATACGACCTGAATGGATTTTTAGAACATTATTTCAATGAAGCTTCCTTTACATGTTTTCATGATTATTTTTAATCAACTTCATTTAGTTTAAAATTTAATGGAAATTTAATAAAGGAAAAAAGTTTTTGAAGTAGAAAGGATATTTCCCTCAAGAATGGAGTTCAAGTGTTTTATCAAAATTATTTTCTATATAATATAATATGGGGTTCTGTTTCTATCCCTATTTTTACATTTATTTTATTATGTTATTATTGATTATTTTTATGATGTCATTTGATTTTATATGGATTATGTTATGATGGCATGATGTTTAAGAATCACATTCTATTACATGGGTTATGCTATGTTGTATGATTTATGATTTTGTGGAACACAAAAGAATGATTTAATTATGAGATGGGTGGGACCTATATCTCCCTCCAATTCATTGGGTAAATATTTATATCTCATGAGATAGACATGGCTAGAATGGAATTTTAATCCGGTTCAGTGATACAGAACTGGAACGAGGAGTGAACTCGGTTCAGTAAGGGACTTCGTCCACTAAGATGGTCTTGACCAAAATTTCTTGGCTAATATGGAAACCATAGCATGTGCTTAATGTTTTTCCACAATTAAATGTTTTATTTACAAGCTATTTTATCATGATTGATGTTCCATTACAATCTATGCCTTACGTATTGCCATGTTTTATGTCTTTGCTCAAGATTTCAATGTTTAAACATCATGTTCATGTTTTTATGTTCAAATGTATATGGTTTGTTTTATTTTCTCCATGCTTAACATTACTGAGCATTTGAGCTCATGATTTATATGTTTTATTTTCCTCAGGATATAAATAAAGGATTTAGGTAAGAAAAAAAAGGGGAAGATCTTTATGGGATATGATGAAGATCTTTCACCTCGATTTGAAGATTATGTTCTGAGTTTCCAAAGACACTAAAATATTACGGTCCTTGTGTGATTGTTCTTATTATGTATTAATTATTCCACAAAAGTAATGTAATTTCCATGTACGTCAAGATTCGGGTCTCCTCAATAGTGGATATGGATCTTAGTCTCACAGAAAGGATTCCAACAACTTTATTTTGGATCTCCTGCTGAAGGGATCATACTCCTGTACGTAGGAAATGATACCAGAAACCTTCAGGGGAAAGACCAGTGGTACGAACCCTAAGAAAGCTAGCCCAGGTCACAGAAGACAAATGGATCAAGTCATGTAAAATAGGTTACACGCCCTGTATTAGGGTTACATGTCGTGTTCCTTGACTCTGGGTACTGCCCATGTAAATGACCCATGTCATCCGTCCAAGATGTGTAAAACTCAACTACACGGTGTGTAGAAGGATCACACACCGTGTTCCTTGACATTGGGTACTGACCGTGTAAAGGGCATGTGTCATTAGTCTTGTCATATAAAATGTAACTACGCGGCGTGTAGAAGGATTACACGCCGTGTCTGAATGTCCGGGGTTCGCTCTATGTACACAGGCCATGTGCCCGTACATGACCTCAACCAGTGTCGCTCTTCCAGTGTACCAGTACATGGGGTACCCCGTGTATCTGGACGGGTCTGACTGGGGAAGGGTATACACGACGTGTCCTTGACCGTGTACCCATCCCGTGTCCGTGTACTCCCGGAGTACATGCAAGGTGGTACTCTGTCGAACACATGCCGTGCAGCCCATACTACACGCCGTGTAGTCGGGATTTCTCTAGAAGTGTATTCTACCTCCCCGTTCCTCGACTGAATCTACAGAACTGTGATCTATCATCTTTTCATTCCAATACTTCAAATCATGGTTTGTTCCATCATACGAACACCTAATCGGGTGTTTTCAGGCCTTCGACCGGGTTGTAAACCTCCAACGATCCATCTGATGGAAGAATGCCCAAAAAATCATATCTCTCAATCCTCACCGAATTGTCTACTGAAACCATAATCGCATATCTATAACATCATCCCGAGGTTGTATCTACAATATCAGATCGTTTCACCAACAAACAAATGTGAAACGATCGATTTCCTCCTAGAATGTCAGGCACATGAAAGAATGGGAAGTCTCCCCGAAGAATGGGGAATTAAATCGCAAAATCGGACAGGAGGGATGAACCTTGATCATTGTTCCTGACGATCTGTGTTCATCACCATTAGATCAAAACCAAAGAATCATCAGATTATAATTATGAACATTGGATCTCCTGATGAAACCCCAAATCACACCCGCCCGCAAAACGATCGATCCGTGGTCTAATCGGTTCGCAGAATAGTCTACGTCCATCATTGGCAATCAAGAATGGAAAAAAATATAAATCAAATGTCCTTCCTTTATCTTTCATGTTCGTTGGCAAAGATCTGGTCGTCGCATCATCATCGCCGACGAAACTCATGAAGAACGTCGTCGCCGTGTTGGGATGTTTTCTCCGGAGCCCCCCAGTGGCTCCAGGGGAAATTCAGGGTTATGAGATCTGTAACCCTGATCCCCTGTGAAATATTTATTTAAAAATATAAAAATATATTCGATGTAATAAGATTTTATAAAATATTTTTATTAAATATTTTGTTACGGCTACGTCCCAAAACTAGATTTCACCACCGACCTGCACCAGCCGACATTAGGCATCGCCTAAGGTAAAATCGCTGCTCTGAACGCAACGATGCCCTTAGATTTCTGATCTGGGAACCCGTTCAGGAGTTATTCTACTTTTTCAGGAAAACCACACGCCGCGTTATTTAATTTTTTAATTAAGTTAAAACATCTGTTTCGGGCTCACCGGGCCTCGGAACTGCATGCCGTCTCAAAGACTGGTCTCGAAATAATTCCCATATAATATTAAAATAATACATGGAAAAAATACGGGACATTACATCCTCCCCTCCTTAGGGATTTACATCCTCGAAAATCCAAAACAAAGGCTACTAAAAAAGATGTGGGTACTGCGCACGGATCTGTGCCTCCCACTCCCACGTGCTCTCCTGGAGATTCTCGTGCTGCCACCCGACACGCACCAAGGGAATAGCTCGCCCACAACTGATCTTCTCCTGCCAATACTCGATCTCCACTGGGTACTCAGAAAAGGTCGCTCAATCATCAATGTCCAGCTCTCCCCAGTCGATAACGTGCGGTGGATCATGCACGTACCTCCATAGCTGCGACACATGGATGACGTTGTGTACCCGATCCATTTGAGGAGGTAGATCCAAGCGGTACACCACCTCGTAAACTCTACTCAGAATCTGAAAAGGGCTGACGAACCTCAGAGATAGCTTGCCGCCTTTTCCAAATCTCAGCAATCCACATCAAGGTGAGACCCGAAGGTACACATGGTGTCCCTCCTTGAACTCCAAGGGACTCCGTCTCCAATCAGCATACGACTTATACTGATTCTGTGCAGTCTTCATCCACTCTTGGATGACCTGAACCTTCTCCGTAGTAGCTCACACCATCTTTGGGTCCATGAGTGACGAATATCTTGGGTCAGTCCAACAAATTGGTGACCTGCAAGGTCTCTCGTACAAAGCCATGAATGGCGCCATACCAATAGTGGAATGATAACTATTATTATATGAACGTTTCACCAGTGGTAGGTGATCCTCCTAGCTACGAATGAAGTCAAGTACGCAAGCTCGTAGCATATCCACCAGAACATGGATGGTCCACTCTGTCTGGACATCAGTCTGAGGATGAAATGCTATGCTCAAGCATAACTGAGTCCCAAAAGCTTCCTAAAATCCCTTCCACAAACGGAATGTGAAACGAGCATCACGATCTGAGATGATCGTTAATGTCAATCCATGAAGTAGAACTATCTCCTGCACGTAGAGGAGTCCCAAGCTCTGTACTGAACTCTGCTCCCATATGGCTAGTAAGTGGGACGACTTGGTGAGTTGGTAAACGATCACCCAGATGGCATAGTTTCCCCTAGACGTACATGGTAAACCCATCACGATGTCCATGGATATCCCATCCCACTTCCACTATGGCACCTCAAGGGGCTGAGTCAAACCTGCTGGAACCTGGCGCTCAGCCTTTACTTGCTGACAAGTAAGGCACTGAGAAACAAAATCTACTACACTCTTCTTCATTCCTGGCCACCATAACTGACATGGGAGGTCCTAGTACATCTTTGACAGGCCTGGATGCACCGCCAAAGGAGATTTATGAAACTCCACTAGAACATCCTCCCAAATCTTCACTGGCACTACTGTGCATCCTCTAAAAAGAACAATGTGCTCCCCACCTTTTGAATATCCATCAGCAGCATCTCCTGCGGATATCTGAGCACGTAATGTATCACATCTAGGATTATCCAGGTGTGCTTCCCTGAATCGCTGTAAGAGTGGATGGGTAACAACCATAGACTAAAGGTAAGATCCCTCATCCCTATCCACGAAGGATAACTGTAAAGAGGCCAACTGACTTGTCGTCTCATCCAGCAACTGCGAACTGGATATCCTGCTGAGAGCAACTTCCACGACGTTTCCCTTCCCAGGAGTATAAACGATCTCAAATTCGTAATCCTGGATAAACTCAAGCCACCACCTCTATCTCAAATTCAGATCCGTCTGAGAAAAGATATATATGAGACTCTTGTGATTAGAGTATATGATAAACCGCTCGCCCATTAAGTAGTGCCTCCACATCTTCAATGCGAAGACTACCGCTGCCAACTCAAGATCATGGGTTGCATAGTTCTGCTCGTGTGGCCTCAAATGATGTGATCCATATTCAATCACCACTTTCCTCTACATCAGGACACATCCAAGACCGGTTCCTGATGAGTCGCATAAAACTACGTACTCGACACCCTTTTTTGGTAGTCTCAAGAGAGGGGCGCTCGTCAGACTCTGGTTGAACTGCTGAAAATCCGGCTGGCATCTCTCGGTCCACACGAGAGGTTGTCCCTTTCGGTTCAAAGATTTCATGGGTGTTGAAATCCTAGAGAAATAAGGAATGAATATCCAATAGTATCCTACAAACCTAAAGAAACTCTGCACCTCCTCCATGCTCTGGGGTGGCTCCCATGCTAAAAATGCATCTACCTTGGATGGGTCCACTGCTACACCATCTACTAAGATAATGTGTCCAAGAAAGTGGACTTCCTATATCCAAAAGTGACACTTCGATAGTTTCCTGTACAACTGGTACACTCGTAGTGTGTCCAGATCCATTTTTAGGTGCCTCACGTGTTCCTCCTCGGACACAGAGTACACAAGGATATCATCGATGAAGACCACCACGAATCGATACAGATAGGGCTGAATGATCCAGTTCATGAGTCCCATAAACACTACCGGGGCGTTCGTCATGCCGAAGGGAATAACTGAGTACTCATGGTGACCATAGCGAAATATGAATGTTGTCTTCGGTATATACTCATCTCGTACTCGCAACTGGTGATATCCTAATCGTAGATCAACCTTCGTGAACCATCGTGCCCCTCTTAACTGGTCGAAGAGGTCATCGATCCTCGGTAGTGGATACCAGTTTTCACGATCACCTGATTCAAGAACCGGTAATCTACACATAGCCTCAAGCTCTCATCTGCCTTCTTGGGAAACAACACTGGGGCTGCCTAGGGTAAAACACTGGGTCTCACGAATCCCTTACTCTGCAAGCCTTCCAGCTGCACTCTCAACTCTTGAAGCTCTGTAGGAGCCATCTGATAAGCTGATGCTGATATCAGTGTCGTCCCGGGTTGCAACTCGATGCATAAATCTATCTCCCGACGGGGAGGTAGTTCATGGACATACTCTGGAAAGACGTCCTCATACTCAGCCTCTACTGTTGGAAACTGGAAACTCGTAACATCTGATGCGCCAAGGGCTAGGCTAGACATCTGATGTAAAATTGGTTATACCTTCCTACGCACGAGTCCATCCTGTGATGCCTGGGTATCCCTTTCATCGACGAAGGAGAACCTCGTTCCATCACTACGGACACACCTCACCCTTCGCCTAAAACAATAAATCTGGTTATGAATTGTGGATATCCAATCCATAAAAGGAATGAATTGTTAAGGCCTCGATGCTACAACCAAGACGTTCCAACCGAAACTCTCACCTACAAGGGTCATGTCACACTTTTTGAAAAGGTGTGTGATCTCTAAATCTTCCCTAGTTGGTGTTTCTAAGCGTAAGGGTCGAGTCAACGGCTCAACTAGAATATCAAGGTCTCGAACAAGATAATAGGCCAGAAATGAATGACTAGCACCTGGGTCTATCTGTATGGAAACCAAAGTAGAAAAGACACAGATTGTACCTATAATCATTTCGGGAGTACCTGGGTCATAAGCCTCCGCTGCCTACAGCATTCCCTACCTCTATCCACCATATCCCTAAGCCTGGGGTGGACCTCCTGGGGGTGGTGGTAATGGGTCAAAATTCCGACCACCACCAGCTGCTCTCCCAGCTCCTCTTCCAGATCTGTCTCCCCGTGGATCTGTCTGCTCCACACATTGCCTCTGCCTCGGTGGCCCATACACTGCTCCCATGTCAGTAGTATGTTGGGTCTGACAATCTTGAGAAAGATGTACCCTGCCATCACATGAGTAGCATCTCTTCTCCTGATGCTAGCTAGATGCACCCTGCGAACCATGTACGACAGTGCCCCTGTACTGTGATCTCCTCTGAAAACGTCTCCCATGCCTGGGTCCCTGATGTTGGCTCCCTCCAGCCGCAATCTCTACTACAGCTCGCTCACTACTGACAACTTCTGGATGTCTCTTCTCTGCCAAGAAGCTCTCGAACACCAAAGCCCGCTCGAGCACACCAGCATAAGTATGAATTCTCATAGGGATGATTCTAGCTCAGATGTCTCTGCGCAAGCCCCGCTAAAAATTCTGAGCTCTGATGTACTGATCCCTAACCATATCCATTGAGTACTGTGAGTGGTCGGTAAACCTTGATGAATAGTCAGCCACTGTCATGGCCCCCTTCTGAAGTTGAAGAAGCTCCAATATATGTACTTCTCTCATGTTAACCGGTGAAAACTCCTCTCTGAGGAGATGTTAAAACTCTGACCATGAAAGAGTCACCTCGTCATGAGTCTGAATAAAAAAAACTCCACCATCACCCTCCCGAGCCCTGCAGAAGGCTCGCTGATAGGATCTCCATCTGGACTTCGGTTGTCCTGACCAAACGGAAGACTCTGTTCACTGTCTCAAGTCAGTCCTCTGCTACCTGTGGGTAAGGCTCGCCTCAAAACCTGAGGGGTCTCTATATTTGAAACTCTTGGAGTGCGCTCAGCCTGCGCTTCTACTCTACTGATACAGCAGACACTAATCACTGCTCTACAGGTGGTGGAATAACTGGCACACCACCCGGAAGTAAAACCGGGGATCAGGTCCTTGTAAAAAAGCTTCATCACTGAGGGGGGAATCCCCGTGATCAAGCTGCTGGACCCCAGCGGGTGCGCGTCGCGGAGGCATCCTATAAAGAAACAAGATGTATCACAGTCAGTGAGTATATCTGGAGAGCTGACTCAAAAAGGAAATGGAAACCACAACCCATTCTTATATGATGCATGTACAATTATTATCCCATAAAACTAGTGTTATGATGTTCTGAGTCGAAAATAAAGTTATCAGAGTCCTAGTGTATGGATACATAGGCCTCTCGTACCAACACTGGGGTCCCTGACCTAAAATCCGAACTCGAAACACTTAACACTATTTCCCCAAACCAACTCCCAGACTCTCTGTCCTAAGGTAGAACCGACCACCTCTGATACAACTCTATCACGACCCGTCCTAGTGGATCCCATGGCACAAATCCCAAATCCCACCTCCAATAGGCCTGGGGATGGTGACTAGCACTGCTTAGGCATGTCACTAACATGGGAGGCACTGCCTATAAACCTGTACACACACACACACACATCTCCAAGCCCACAAAGCTGAAAAGTAAAAACTACTGAAAATTGAAATGCATGCATACACTAAAATCCCAACCAACAGAGTATGACAAGAAAGTAAAGTACAATAAAGTAAAACCCTAGGCCAAAAGTACAAGCCCACCCAAATAATGTCTACAAAAAAGTCCAACCTGTAAAGAAAGGTACTGGGACAGCAATCTGTAGCCGTAGGAACACACCACGGCCTGCCTGATCTCACTGAGCACCATCTTGTCCTGGTCCACCTATGATCCTATAAAACGATCACTCGTCTGCACAAGACACAACACGTGTGGGAAAATCCCGTGTAGGGATGAGTATAAAAATACCCAGTAGGAAACCCCGAAAACCACAAAGGAATACAACAAAGAAAATACCACAAAGGAAATTATATAGTCAGCTCTACATAGTGAATGTTCACAAAAAATATAACAAGAATATCTAGATATACACATACACGATTGACTATCCTGAAACCACCACTAGAATCCCGCTCAAAGATTCCACTATGCATGTAACAGGGAGAACACACTCATAGGTATGAAGAGAGAGATACGATGTACTCATTCTGGGAGAACTTACTCCACAAGTAGTTAAGAATATGATGCTCAATTGAGGATCACAACCAATAGCTATGGGGTGATTCTAATAACTCATTCTGAACTAATCTGCTAGGTAGAGGATCAACGCCCTGGTAAGGTAGGTCATGTCGATACCAAGAATTCTACCTAGGGTACCCAGAAGGAATATAAGATTCAACTCTATGTCACACAGAGGGTATTCCCACAACTCTATTCAGGAATTCCTGCTGAGGGGATCATACTCCTGTACATAGGAAACGATTCTAGAAACCTTCAGGGGAAAGTCCAAGGGTACGAACCCTAAGAAAGATAGCACAAGGCATGGAAGAGAAATGGATCAAGCCATGTAAAACAGGTTGCACGACGTGTAGTAGGGTTACATGCCATGTTCGTTGACTCTAGGTACTGCCCCCGTAAATTGCCCGTTTTATCCATCCAAGCTGTGTAAAACTCAACTAAACAGTGTGTAGAAGGATCACACGCCGTGTTCCTTGACTCTGGGTACTTCCCGTGTAAACAAATCATTTCATTAGGCTTGTCGTATAAAATGTAACTACATGACATGTAGAAGGATTACACACCGTGTTTGAATATTTGGGGTTCACTCCGTGTACGCTGGCCATGTGCCTGTACACGGCCTCAACACGTGTCGCTCTGCCCGTGTACCAGTACATGGGGTATCCCGTGTATCTGGACGGGTCTGACTAGGGAAGGGTATACACACCGTGTCCTTGGTTGTGTACCAATCCCATGTCTATGTACTTCTGTAGAACACGCCAGGTGGTCCGCCGACGAACACATCCCGTGTAGCCCATACTACACGCCATGTAGTCGGGATTTCTCCATAAGTGTCTTCTTCCTCCTCACGCCTCGGCTAAATCTCTAGATCGATGATCTCTCATCCATTCGTCCCGATACATCAGATCATGCTTCGCTCCATCATACGAACACCTAATCGGGTGTTTTCGGGCCTTCGATCGGGTCGTAAATCTCCAATGATCCATCCAAAGGAAGAACGCCCAAAAACCTATATCTCTCAATCCACTCTAAATCGTTTGCCGAAACCTTCATCGCAGCTCTGTACCATCATCCTGAGGATGGATCTACAATCTTAGATTGTCGCACCAACATACGAATGTGCAACGATCGATTTCCTCCAAAAACATTAGGCGCGAGAAAGAATGGGAAGTATCTATGATGAATGTGGAATTGAATCGCAAAATATAACAAGAGGGACAATCCTCGATCATTGTTCGTGATGATCTGGCTTCGTCTCCATTTGATCAAAACAAATAATCAATAGATTATAATTACAAACATTGGATCTCCTGATAAAAACCCCAAATCACACCAGGCCGCCAAACGATCGATCCGAAGGATAATCAGTTCATAGATTAGTCTATGTCTGTCGTGGGTTCTCAAGAATGGGAAAAGAAATCGAAATAAAATGTCCTACCTGGATCTGTGGCATTTGTTGGCGAAGTTCCAGTCACCGCGTTTTAGTGACAGGAAAAACTCATCAAGAATGTCGTCGCCGCGTTGGGAGGTTTTCTCCAGAGCCTCCCAGCACCTCCAAGGGAAATTCAAGGTTATGAGATCTGTAACCCTGATCCCCTGTGAAATCTTTATTTAAAAAGATAAATATTTTATTATGGTTACGTCCAAAAACTAGATTTCACCAATGACCTACACCGGCTGATGTTAGGCCTCTCCTAAGGTAAAATCGCTGCTCTGAACGCAACGGTTCCCTAAGATTTCTGATCCGAGCACCCGTTCATGAGTTATTCCATTTTTTCACATTAACCATATATGCACATTATTTAATTATTTAATTAAGTTCAAACAATTGTTTCGGGCTCACTGGGCCTCAGAACTACATGCCATCTTAAAGCCTGGTCTTGAAATAATTCTAATATAATATTAAATTAATAGATGGAAAGAATTTGGGACATTACAACATAACTAGAGAACACCATTTTATATGAGGAGAAACTAGTAAAGATATTTGACTATGGAGATAACGTCCTATGAAATAAGATGTCTCACCATGTAAAAGTGTTGTGAAGGAAGTATATGCATGAAGAGGTGTCATAGGAACTTGAGGAAGCAATGAATTGGAAAAACCGTCACCTATTTTGACATTAGTTTGTATAATGAAATTTCTACGATGAAATTATATAAGGCGGGAAGAATGCAACGACCCAGAATCTAATCTATAGAACATCCACACTTATAATTATATCCTAAAACACATTCATAACATAGAGAACCAAATATATATTTTTCCCTTAAATTAAGAATAAAATAAATTTTATTTATCGAAATTGAGGATCCTATAACGATTGAATAGTAACCTGACTATTGGAATAGAAATGCGACCATTAAGAATAGTAATTCAACCATTAAAATATTAACCTCACATATTAAGGTATAATTAATATTTATCAATATTAATAATGAATATATGATATAGTTATATCAAGGAATATATAAATAAATGTTTTCAAAATGTTAAATTATTTGTTGTTATTTTTGTAAAACTTTAATGTTTATTTAAAATATAATAATTTTATAATGATTAAAAAGAAAATTTATTTTCATAAAACATATTCAAAAATTAATATTATATTGTATTATAATTATAAGATAATTTTATGAGACCTTAATTAATTTTTCAAAGGGTTATAAAATTGATTATAACAATAAAATCATTATTTTTTAAATGAATGATGATTTTCTTTAAAATAAAATTAATTACATTTATAAAATTATTTTCAAAAAATGGAGTCCATTTTTATTATATGCAATTCAAAAAACGGTTTTGGTCAATTTATAATATTATTCTAAAATAGTTGATTTTATGAATAGAGAAATACGGTAATTTTCGGTATAAGCTAGATACTTGAAATTTTGTGACATGAATTGTATAAGGAAAATACTCATTTCTTCAAACTCTAATGAAACATGTACTATATTTATTCCTATTAATTAATATTATTGATATTCTTGAGAAAATATAATAAACTAATGAATATATTAATCAATAACACCACTCTCCACCACCTTTTAAAACTACACATTATCCTCATAAATTATAAGACATATATCTTTTATAAATTGATCCTAATTAATTTCTGAATATTTTCCCCCTCATCAAATATCTATATGTCTTAATAAAATTCCAAATCCATGTGCCTTAAGGAGGTTCTCAAGGAGATGATATTCAAGAGTTAAAATCATCCTTATTTCTCTTTTAAATCCAATATTTCTTATACATTATATACACCTCCCATATCCATTTAATCGTGATAACTCAATTATCCTATATATACTTTAATTTAATTGTTTCATTGGAATATCCTTTATCAAATCCCTCTTTTCTCTTATTATTATAAAATTAATACAACATTCGTGATGTATCAAATCACCGCTATTGTGGATGTCATGTTTTCATATAGTACTACCATGTTTTAGACTTTTAATAAAAACATTATTATTGATAAATAATATTTAAATATATATTATAACTTATTTCATTTTTTTTGAACATATATATATTCAAAATATTAAATAAAACGATACTAGTTCGTGATGGTGGTAAAAACCTCCAAAATAAACTAAATATTTTCATTAATTTTTTATCTAAATAATCATTTTCAAATATAAAAATAAAATGATATACAAGACAATTTTAAATTCTATAATTATATTAAAAAAATTAAATTCCACTTCTCAAGTTTCTCTAAAGGGAACTCGCTATGAAACCATGAAATGAATAATCCAAAAATGATGAAATTGTACTATACAACTCATCAAAATGGAAATAAATGATATTAATAAAATTATAATTAAAAATATAATTTAGAATTGTTTCTGAATTAAGTAATTAATGAATTTAATTTGATTATATTCGACATTAAGATGAACTGTTGGATGTATTCAGTCATAAGGTATGGGTATTCTCGAACCCACTTCATTTTCTTTAGGTTGTCCCTCTTTCATGACATCATTGGTATGAATACTACCTTAATGTTCCTTAAATATCATTTTATTATTATTGAATTTAATTTTCATGTATATACATTTTCCTATTTCATTTTATGACAATTGCAATGATTTTATAAAAGAAATAATCTTTACTAAAGTCATCTTAGACACCTATTGATTTGTTTCTTCATCGCTCAAGAATGATAAATATTATACCAAATATTTTTAAACTATTTTTAATTTCGGAAACCCATTTTTATTCATGAAATGATGATTAATGAAATCCTTATGAATCTATTCCATACCATGGGATAATTCATGGATATGATTGTAATACATTTTATTTTGTATACATGATTATATAAAATTTTTGATGTGATGGGTAGACCCAAAATTATATGTCCCTCCAATGAATTGGATAATATTATTTAACTCATGAGAAAATTTCTAATATTAGTGACATGATACTATCATTTTAGAAAATTATGATGTTATTATTATTCATTTATGTTATATGTGAACATGATGTTAGGTTTGTTCAAAATTATGTTTGGTATATGACCATAATTACTTGATGATTAATTTTTATGAAATTACACATTCCAAGACATTATCACATATTTCCCTCATGATGTTGATGATGATATTATACTTATGATATGATGATTATTATTCTCACCCATTTTATATTGATTCATGTACATTATTCGTCCTCTTTTTAGGAATTTCCCTCACCCATTCCTTTTATGTATATCCACTAGTGATTATATATACTATAGATAAAACAATCCTTAGAAAGAAAAATAAGAAGGATTTAAATAAATTTTAATTTTTTTTATTTTTTAAATATTATTTATGAGCTTAATTTTCCCAAGACATGATACCATTGGATCCTCATTTTATAATGAAATTATTTTATTTAACAATAAAATGATGTAATACTCAAGTAATAATGTTTTGGGTCGTTATACATATGTGTATTGAATTTTTCATACCATGGAATTTGGTGGATGACTTCCAAAAAAAGTATATTGGCCTCTAATTTCTTGAATAATTCTAGAATATCATGTTGTAGTGTGTCTTTATTATATTAATTGTCAGTTTATTCTTTGTATAGAAGTTTGTATGGGGTTGGATTGAATCACCCAATTTATTCCTACCCAATTGTTTCTTCATAGGTGGTGTTTCTAATAGTTTCTCTTCTTATTTTACATGGATGGACTCATCGGGTTGAGTGGGATGAAAATTTGCAGTTCCCTCTTGAGATGATGCCTATTCAATGATTCCCAGCTCTATTCCACTAAAAAAGTAGTATAACTAACATTTCCCTTGGTGTTGTAAATGTATTGAGTAATTAGCATGAAGGATCCTTGATTCTTCAATTCTTTAATGGTTGTCACAACAAGGTTAAAATATCATTGTAACTCTGATAGTGTTGATCCTTGGGTGTTGATAGTACACTATTGAGAGGTATGAGATACCAAAATATAGTTCAAAATCCTCAAACTATTTGTATTCATATTATTTCCCTATTAAAATATTATAATGTGATTTTAAATTCCTCTTGAGAGGGTAGAGTTTTGATGATATGGGTGAGAACTTTATGGAAACTTTATCTTTGTTTATATTGGTTCCAAGATTCCAACTCAATATTTAAAAATATCTAAATTATTTCTTGTTTATTAGTTGAAACTTACCAGAGTATATAGAATCACAAAAAAACTATTTTTTCTTTTGATATAATCTATTATTGATGTTCTATTGGGTATAACAATGTTGGAATGCACTTATAGGGTTGAGAGATGTTGTTTTATGTTATTTTTTATAATTATTTACCTTATATGAGAAGTTAGTTTAACGATCTTGTTTTCAGCAAATGGGGTGTTAAACTTTTTTACATTATTTTCTGTTATTTTTTGGATATTTTACCAATTTTTTTGATAAGTTTTAGATATCCTATATATTACTTGTTTGGATTTAGTGGGGGATTGTATATTTTTTATCCTTGAGATGAATCATCTAGTAGTTTTCAATTATTTTACTTCAATGATTGGTCGAGGTATACCAATAAATGGTGAAAATGGATTTTATGGGGGTAGAATGTTTCAAATCCTATTAATATTTCCCAAGAATCATAGAAAAACTCTCTTAATTATTATTTCATTCCATCAATATATTTCCTTATATAACTACTCCTTGAGGTAGGGATGTAATTCTCTAGGTATTCCTTCATTAACCAATCCCATGTTGTAAAATTCCTAGGCTGGATAACGTTGAAAAAATCCATTACTTATCCTTCAATATAGAAGTGGAAGACCATCCATCTCACTTATTCAATGGATATTCCTCTAGTAATAACATTACTACAAATATTAGAAAAATATCTTAGATGCTGATTAAAGTCATCTCAATCAAATCAATTAAAAATTGGTAGGAGTTGTATCATACCATTTTATAGTATTAATTCTTTCTAATTATTAGGTTATTGAATTATAATATCATTGATTAAATTGGGTTCATAATGTTTTATTAACATGGGATTTAATTATTACAAATAATTTTCTACTTTTAAAATTGCAAAAATTACTATGGTGGAAGAAGATATTGATGATAAAGAATTTATCAATTGAATTATAAAAAAATATTTTTACACTTGATCTATTATTTTGAAATCTATAAGTCTGGATATAATATTTCCTTCAACCACAATATCATAACCAATGATATGAGACTAACAACATCTGATCATTTATTGAAATCATTTTACAACTAGTGTAAAAAAATAAAAACTGGCTTCCCAAGAAATTGTTCCATTATTGATTAACACATTTCATGGGGTTCCAAAATTTTATTTAGCCCATGTAAAATGATTCAGTAGGGATAATTAGGTTTTTTATCTGATTATCATAGTTTTATAGTTGCTTTTCTCATTATTATTTTAGGATATTTTTCAAAAAATCTTTATTTAATTAATATATATTTGTTTTAAATTTATTTTTAAATGTACTAGACTACCCTCGAATCATCCCCTAACTCTTTCTATTAAATAATTATTCCATTTTATAATATACTATATTATATTTTATAATGTTATATATCACTCAATTTCCCTCACATGTAATTTTCAGTTTAAATATAGGGATAAAATGAACACTCTAACCTCTAATATCCCATAGTCTTGTAATTTTAGATCTATAATTACACTAAGAGTACACATAACTCATCAACTCAATCGATGGAGAGGATCACAGTGGACTTTTTGGGTGATCCAATGAATATGGGAAGATATATTCAAAATGTAAGAAGTAGGAAATATCCAAATGTCCCAAAACATCCAATAAATACAAAGATAAAATCAGAAGAGATTTAATAGTTAAAATCATAAAGATACTAACATGGTATATAGTGAATCTCCATAGATGATCTGATAATCGATTTGTACTTTATCACCAGAGATACTAAAAATGAAATAAATGAAAGAAAGAAATAATGGTAGTGAGTGATATTAAGAGAAGCCTCTTTGATACGGATATTCAGAGCCCCTAATCATAGTGAATAGATTTTTACTTAAATAATAATTATTATAGAATCTTTATGGGTTTAAAAAAATTAACCATGTTACATGTTTTGTTATCATTCAATTTTTTGGGTAACACAATGAATTTCCACATTTTAAGCATCAAGATGTGTCAACTTCATCATCAGATGATTCACACATGTCAACCATTCACAGTGGGTAAATATTTAGTTGATGGAATATTCTCTTATTCTTCTAGATTTGAATTTACTTATACGATAAAGATTGTATTCCATTAACAATGAACCCAAATGAAATTATTTGTTGAATTATGGATCTAGTGGATAATAAATATCTTTCTTGTGTGCTGACTTAATTTGGTCATTTCAGCGAGTACATGGGGTGAATATTTTTTGAGGCCAACATCTTCATCATTAGGAGAGTTCAGAGAATCACTGTTCTTTGAATTTGTTCCTGTAGATAAAATCATAATAGAAAAAAAAAAATTATTCCCATTGATTTTTAATTCATTAGAATGAATCGATCTTGGTCTTCATGGCTGATTTTGGTAGAACATTTATAGGGTTATAATAGGTTGGGGCCAGTATCAAGTCTCCCTCATTAAGAGAAAATTGGTTTTTATTTACATCAAAAATTAAGTGAGAGAATCAGTTATTCCTTTGAAGCACAACATTATTTTCTTTATTAGATGGAATGAGGTGTCAACATCGGGCTCAATTTCAATAGGGTTGCACTAAAAATTTTCATCATCCATTATTAGATTAGAATTAATCTTAATGGATCAAAAGTGGGTTAAGGTATGAGTATAATTTAGGCATTTTAGTTTAAAATAGGCCTTCCAAGGTTTTGGGTTGTAGTCATCTACTGGTTTCATCTTCATTATCATGAACATGGGATTCAAGGAGATTTCTTTCTATTTTTCTTAAGTAATATTAGTTAGTTGATATGTGATAGGGTTTATAATCTTCTATCAGATAGGAATGTTGATCATTGGTGTTTTTGTTCATATAAGTTCATAAAAAAAATAGTTATAGATTCTTATTCACTACAAATCTATATTTGAAATTTTCTATGTTTGAACAATGGGATTCATAGGATTTTTTTATCTCTTATTTTTTGTTCTTCAATCGGGTAATAATGTGTGATATTGACATAAGATTTATTCTGTCATGGTTACATAGTTTCTCTATGTGGCACTAAATTCAAATGATTCATCCATAATGGAAAAAATTTGATAATTTAGTGCCTTTTAGGATTAAAACTCACATTATGATATGAAGGATATGGACATTGAAGGGATTTTGTGGTTAGTAAATTTTTTTATTCTTTTAGATTCTTCTCAAATATGTGGTTACATGTAAGCATGAGTGGTATGTTTACTTTTATTGGGATTAGAGGATGATATAGAAATGATTGGTGTGGTAGATTTTTTGAAATTTGTAGTCACATTGTGAAGGGATCGTGATAATATGGTTAATGAAGTGACCAAAAATATGTGTTATCTTCAAATACAATGAAACAAAACCACATAAAATTAGCATGTGATCACTAGATAACATTACATCAATCCAACCATGATTTCAAAAAATGTTTTTTGAGATTATTATTTTACCAATTAGATATTAATAATTACAATATAATGACATAAAATATTCAATTTAAAAATATTTTTAAATTTATTTTTATCAACAAATTTCATGATAGATTTTTAGGATGTAGTATAAAAATATTTAGAAATTATAATTATAATATAATTGGAAAATTGAATTTGATAATTAATCTTTTTCAAAAATTTATATTTTCTGATTTCCACTAAATAAACAGTCCACTATATCAATTAGAACTAAATAAAAAAATTAATTAAGGAATTTCGGTTAAATATTCAGAAAACTATAATTTAAAATTTCACAATAAATGCCCCTCTTTGTAGTTTAAATTAACAGAAATAAATAAAAAAACATAAATCATTATTTGAATTCAGTTATAAAAAATATATAACTCTCAAGGTAAAAAAATGAACTAATAACTCGATACTTTTTTAGTTAATCTCGATCATTTTATGGAATAAGACACACAAAAATTTAATCTCACATCTTGCACCAATTTATTTTTATTTGTTGTATAGGATTCCCTTTTAAGGTGTTAAAAAATAAAACCAATTTAATAATGATTATTTATGTTTCAATTCACATTTTCCCATACAAGGGGTTATAGTTTAAAAGTTAACAATGATGTATGAATTTATTTGACAATCTCAATTTTTTGGGATTTGTCTTATTTTCATTGAAGGGAACATATAATATATCCTTTGTAAACGATATATATTTTTATATCCTCTAGATATTTAAGGATATTCAATGATTTATTCCAACATTTACACTATTTGGGACTTTATTGAATCAATTAAAAATTTAAAATAATTGAATATATTATATTCCTTGTGAGCAAGTATATTTTTGTTATGTAATTAATTTTATTTTTTTGAAATTTTTTTTTATATTATTAAAATTATTTTACAAGGATAATGTACTAAATCCATGATTGCTGACATATTTTAAAAATAAATGTTATAATATTTTATGAAAATGTAAATTTTCAATTTTTTTACCAAAAATGAAATTTGTTGTTTTTGTTTAATGTATATGTAATTAAAAAATTAAATAGCCACTATTACAGTTTTATGATATTTATTTTCGTATACATTATCCCAAGGGTTATAAAAAATGAAATATTTAATGAGTGTTTATTTTAGAGGTTCTATTCTATTTTAAATAATTTATTAATTGAGATAATTTTACTATAAAAATATATTTCTGATAATATGACAATCATATTTAATCTCTTAATAATTATGTGGTAAAAAATGTTCTTTTCAATCATTCACTTTCATGTCATCATTTTTCATAGATGTTATATATATCTTAAATATAAAAAATATTTTACCATGTGTCTTATTATATCCAAAACTATATACCATTTATACATATGATTTGGAGATATAAATGATATTTTATTTACTGGGGAAATATTAATATTACATATTATTTACCAAAAACATATATTTTTTTATAACAAATATATTTTAATTAATTTTATCATTTAATATACAATGAATGCCTAGGAAATGTAGTGACGAGGGAGGCTAGTTTATAGAATTCCCCTCGCTACGTCAACATGTCTAATGAGACAAAACATTTATCCAAACTTATTAAATGTAATTTGGTTATATAACCACCCAATGATTATATTGTATTGGAATATGGACTTGATGGTACAATATCATTATGATTTAAATCATAATGACCAACATTAAGAATTTCCATTATTGGAATCTCAATTACAATTTTTTGATGTATTGATATTTTAAATGGATTCTCTTCATGCTCAGGTTATTGATTAAATGTAATGTGTTTTATGTTATACCCCTTTCCATATTGATTAATATGTACTTATTAATGAAAACTTCTACTGTACATAATGATTACTAAGAATTTGAGCTCGTACAATATTTATTTTTTTCCCTAGGATATGATGAAGGATTTTTTGAATAATATCAAGGGCTCATGAATGATTTTTATTATATGTTTTTTATAATTATAATGTAATATGAGAATCTTTTATATATATTTTTCTTTAAGACATATAATAAAACCAATCCTTCATGATGTAATCCTTTTGTATCTTTTGAAAAAGTAATATAGTGGACATGGGATATGGGATACTGGGGTTAGGTTTTTTTCACTAACCTAATTATATTTATTAGGATCAAGAACCACCTTTAAAACTAATTTTTGTCTAGGTGGGTGGAACTAAGATTCTACATATTAATACTAGTATTTCCCTATTCGAATGAAATTATATGAGTAGTATTTCAATACAGATAAATAAAAAATATGATAATAATAAATGTTTTAGAATTGTTAATAGTTAAAAAATATTTCACTTGTTTATGTAATGGAATATTAGTGATTTATATAATATAATAGGTCCCTATCAATCTAAAATAGAAGTGTGTATAAAATATAGTTCCCAAAATATTAAACACATTAGTATTCTCTGTCATATCTGGTCTTTTGAAACTACCTATAGCTTTCCCATTATTTTATAATTTACTAAGACATATTCGTATAGATAGAAACAATTGTAATTTTAAAAATATAATGAAATAGTATTATTACCCATAGGTCCCAGTATAATAAAATAATTTCATTTAATCAATTGTATACTCTCATAATTCTACACTTGTCCATTAAAACATCATTTAAAACGTCTTTAAATTCAGTCTTGAAAATTAGATAAAACATATTTATTAGTCTATATCGCTTAATCCACACATCAAAGCAACATTGAAAAGCACAAAAATATTATTTTAATATTAGTTACATTACCCATATTAAATCTCATATCATTTGATTAATAATCAATAATAGACTATTATCGATATTACCCATATAGATTTCAATCACTAAGATACCAAAAAAAAAAATTTGTATAATTTCCTACATTCCAAATAGTTCATATTCCATACATAAACATCTTCCACATCTTCTGAGTACTATTAAAGTTAAATTTTGAATGATTCAAAACACAACTTCCAAATGACATTAATTGTTAATATGTAGTAATATTCTATCACATTTCCAAATATCGAGTAATCATCATCATGTATGATTAATTATTGGAAACCCTACACATATAAGTCCGTTAAATTCTACAAATTTATAATTTTTATGAGCTTCCACTATATAAGGGAGATTATACAAATATATTTATTTGAAAAATATTCCTTTGAGAGAAGTTCATTTTTATCGTATAATACAATATTTTTTATTAATATAATAAATAATATTTTTCACATTTTTAAATACCCAATACATAGTATCGTTCATTTATAAAATAATATATATATATTATGTGTACTAATATATAAAATTTTGAAATAATAAAATCCTTCATATATATTTTTCTTTTATCTCCATGGAATATATTAGGTCATATTCTTACCCAAATAATCAAAATGTATGTGTTTTTCTAGTGATTCTAAATATGTTATAAAATTTACATAATAAATTACTTTAGCACAAAATAATAGAAAAATACAAAGAAAGTTTCATTATAATAGTATAAAATAAAAATTTATTTATCATAATAGTTATAAAAAATTGATGATAATGTGATGTAATTATCTAAAAAAATTAAAAAAATTAAAAAAATAGAGGAGGGGTTCTAGTAAACAATATCCCCCATTTTGATAATTAGATAACCTGAACAACTATCCAATTTTTTTAATATTTTAAAAATATAAGTCAATATAAAACATGTCTAGATAAAATAAAACCAACAAACATGTACGGTAATGGACTAAAATATAAAATATTACCCTATTTAATAAACAATAAAACAGAGTTAAATATAAAAATTCACGGAGTAAAACAGTATGAAAATAATGATTTGTATTGAATAATATTAAAAATAAATTATCATAATTAAAATGAAAATATCCAACATAGATAATTCATCAAAATTAAGAATTCAAAATATTAAAATATAAGAAATATAAATTTAAATAAGTATACTCAACCCAATATAGGATTCCTCTCTTGAAATTATTATGCAATGTATATATAAAAACCTCATATAAAAAATAATATAAAGAGGCACAAAACCATTTAATAATACAATGTAAATTTTAAAATTATTTTTAAGGAATTAAAGGAAATAAATAGTAAAGAACCTTCCAATAAACAAAATATGAAAAATGTAAATACATGATCACTATACATAATAAAAAATAAAAAATTAAACTCACACTTATATTCTATTAAATTAAAAAATAATAGTTATTAATAATGGCCAATACAAACATTTATACATGGGTATGTAAAACAACTATAGTATAATGGGTATAATATAAGTTCATTTTATAAGCCATACAATTATAGGATTCGATTATTTTACATTGAAATTATATTTGAGTAGAAAAACCTTTTTATGACCCATAAATGGATAAATTGTTTTTATTGTCCACTATTATAATTTCTAAACAATACAAAAATACAACCATTAAAATAATAAATTCATTCACTTTTTCCCTTTCTAAATTATTTTATATAAATCATTACTTGCATCAAACTACTTTCAATTTAATTAATTTTCTTCATCATTAATTTTTTCGGTTACAAAATCATAAAATCATCCAACCATCATCTTCAAATAATGGACATAAACAAACCTTCTTTAATTTTTTTTCTCTTCATTAATCATCCCATTATCGATTTTCAAACCTTTTAGGTCATCAAATATTTACTCTATAGTGAATTATGACATGTCTTTAAATCTATCATTTTCATGTTTTATCATAATCATAAAATTCATCATAACATTTAATTTACCTTTATAATTGTATTCATTCATATAGGAAGTATCATTTTAATATTTTATTTTCAATAATTCATTTCTAATTTTCTATAATTGCCTACTTCTATTCTATACTCACATTCTTGTACAAGAATATATTCTTTTCATCATTACCATGATACATATCTCACATCTAATTTAACACCGCAACACATGTATTAAAATAAAATATTAGAATAATCATCATAAAGAAATCCATTAACACAATACTTACTCATGTCAACTATGAAATAAGTATTTCAAATCTCATTCTCATTTTACGATTCACCACTTGATTCATAGTAATTTTAGAACCAATATACTATAACAAATTCTCTCTTATAATTTTTTTCTTAGTATTTATTTCATCGCTTTCTTTTTTTATCAATAAAAATTCATATTTGGTATTTTCTATCTTATTAGACTCACAACATCTAACATGAAAATTATGATGTGATTTCTAAATATATATTTTAATGTACATAATTTTCTTCATTTTTCATATATTCTCAACACCCAGTCCTTTTTTCATGATTCAATGTACCCATCCCAAAACATGACTTAAATCATCACAATTTTCCTTTCTTAATGAACCTTCACTATAACAAGAAGAATTATTAGATAAATATTTAGTTTAATTAATATAAGTTTCCATATCCAATTCATTAACTTTATTATTGATATTTTATAATTCAATATCATACAATAATAAAGATATGATCTATTTTTCGAGGGTATATTCAGCAAATTCAATGATATATTCAATCGTGACCTTTATAGAATGCGACCCTATAGGTACTGCTTAATGAAATAAATCAATGAACACTTTATAATACATGTTCTCACCAGTATTAACCATTATATATAAATTATACTTAAATGTATTGTACACCCTATCAATCCCTACATGTTCAGATATTAAAAATTTCCAAAATTATACCATGTGTGGACAAGGAAAATTTGATGATTTTTTTTCATTAATGAGTGACATTAAATTAAATATAGATATCTGAAGTTGTTTTAGAGTCATAAATATCCCTATAAAAACATCTACTTAAATAAAAAAATTATATTTCATCACTTTGAAAACATAACCATATTTAGCAGAACCCATACTAACTAATGTTTGAATCACACATTTATGAAATTTATTGGGTATTTTATTGATATTTTAACAATAATAAAAAATATTATCTATAAATACCTCGATTATATCCTTTTAATATCCATACTCATTACTATTAAATTTTTTTGGTCTTAGAGGCTCCAAATTATATATTATCTCTTGTCTTTTAATAATTGAAAAATATATTTTCCCTACAATTTTTAAAGAATGGGATATAGATTATCTCAAAAATAAATTCCACAAAATATTAAGTAATTAAATAAAAATATATGAAAAAATAGAATCCTTCTATATTACCAGCAGTTTGTTATCATGATATGTATGAATTAATCACAAATCATAATTGGGATAACTCTAATACCAATTGTGAGGTCCTGAGAAATATATTTAAGAGGCATATGTGTTAATTTTACGTCATTAAATACTTTAATAAAACAATATAATTAAAATATAATAATATAAATCCATTAAATTTATAAAAATGATTAAATAGAGTTTATGAAGATCATATTAAAAATATTGTAAACAAGAGAACTCAAAGGTTTTATTTTAGTTTATGTCCAAAATATCATATGTCTACTACTCAAACTCTCAACTAAAGTGTATGGATATTATAGTGACCCAAGAATTTTACATGTATTTTTCAAATTTTATTAACATAAATATTAGTCAAATATAACCAACAGATCAAATGTCCTTATGTCTCTAGAACATTGGGTTTATAAGAAATCAATGTGAATCAAAAATAAAAAAAAATTATTAAATATCCATAATGAGATGAAAAATATATTATAGATCCTAAAACTAAAAAGGATCATATGTGGAATACATGAACAATAGGGGAGTGATAAAAATTCCAATAAGGAAATAAACATGATAATGAATCCTATCATATGATTCAAATGGAATAAAATGATATCATATAAGAGAAGGCTGATGAATATTAACATAGGAGAATAACATAATGAATAGTGTATCATATGATCATGGAAACATGATAATGGTTAAGAAACATATAAAATGATAAAAAAAATATGTCATGTATAAACACCCAGACAATATTACCTAGAAGAAATAGTCCCATCGTTATTAATTATTTCTCTATAATTCCATATACAATGTCACATGTAAAAAAACGTTACCTAATGATTTGGAGAGCTCTCTTGGTTCAATCAAAATTAAATGTAAATTAATATGTGTGATAAAAAAGTAAACCAATAGCATGGTATGTGTAAGAACCCCATTCTTATCTTTGAGGCATGGGTTTCTTCTTTTCTCCTTTCCTTAATTGTTTTTAAGAAAATAAGGAAAACGGGGAAAAATCCCAAATTTTGGAAGTACCCGCCATGTACTTTTCCACACGCAGTGTACTTCTGGCTGTGTGGGATGAGTACACGGGGTGTGTGGCCATGCCGGGGATGAAGGTTGTAGGAATCGACTACACACTATGTAGTGTTCCTTTACACGTCGTGTAGTTAGTCAGCAGGCAAATAGTAAGGCGGTGGCCAGCTGTGGGGCAGCACTTGCCAGGTAGTCATGTCGGTAGGTGAACAATGCAGTGCTGGTGGGAAGCCGCCAGAGGAACATTTTAAAAATGGGAAGTACACGCCATGTACTCAGAAGTATATGCTGTGTACTTTATTTTTTCACTTAAAATGGGCAGTAGCCTCCCCTGTTTATAGGGAAGGCTTAGAACAGGAAGAGAGATCGGGGGAGGAAGGCCGAATCTTCAAGGATCCACCGAGCACATGTTCATAATCCATTTTCACCTAGGACGATCTCGTTGGAACCGCAAGGGTAAGCCCTCCACTCTTCTGTAACCGTTCTTTCCAATTCTTCCTCGAATGAGAGTTATTTGCGTTTAAGAGATTATTATTTTACCTCAGATCTATGACATTCTTGGACATTTCAGAAGGCATCGTTCAGGTATATCATTCGTGGGTGTTTAAGGTTGGTGTCTTGGTGTTTATTTTCCAACTATTGTGCATTTTGTGTGTTTTTGAGCTACGAACCCATATTTGGGGTGTCGTGTGGCTGTGGACACGGCTATTTTAAGCACTCAGAGTTGATTAGGTTATTAATTGTGATAAAAAACTACTGTTTGGGATCGTTTCTTGGATCCAAGACCACCCCGGGGGTGCGTTCCTCTGTTTAGCCGTTTGGCCAGGATACCATAGCTTATGCCTTTATAATATTGAATGTAGAATTTCCTTGAGAAGAATTGAATTTTTTATTGCATGCATATTTCTTGTTTACATGTTGGGCATGTCCCGGTTGTTTGTTTAGACAGAGGGAAGTGTTGTGATTAGCCTGTGGGAAGTGTACTACTTATCCTATGGGAATCATATTCTGTGCCTGTGGGCAGTTGATTCTATTCCTGTGGGTGACACCTCGTATTCCTGAGGGCAATATATGTTATGCCTCAGGGCAAGATTATGATTAATTGAGGGTAATGGATTGCGTGTCTGAGGACACTGACTGTTTACATAGAAAATTCACTGTGGTGGTTTTTCTTATACTGAATGATTAAATGAATATTAAAATGGAAATATAACTAGTAAAGTTAGTTACTTTTGAGTACATCTTAGTTTGTTGATTTTACTTTTGCACACTATTGTTTCATGTTTACACACAGTTGAGCAGGAACCTTTGGTGGGTGCCTACTGAGATTTATTTCTCACACCCTGTTTGGGTTAAGTCTTCGGCCCAAACAGATTACGTTTCTGTAGGTGTGGATAAGGGCAAGGGTCCCTATACAGGTACATGATTGTTGCTGAGGATTAGGGGAGCATGGGACCGAGCTTAAGCTCACGATGTTGCCGGCTAATTTATTTTTCTTTGTTGTACTATGTATTGTATTGTACTACTATGTAACATGTTCTGGCGGTTTTCATAGAACTTGATACATTTTGCATCATTATCCGTAAAACTATTGGTTATATTTTACTGCAGTTGTTTATTTTAAATGTGTATGGTTTATTGCTTCCATTGTTGTTGAATGTTTTCAATATTCCGCAGCGCTACACTTTGACAAATGAGGGCATAGTTTCCCCACTACCAGATCTAGGCCCTCACTGCTAGTCGGTAGCCTCTGGTGTTTGGGGAAATGCTCTTGATGTCATGTAGCGAACCGGGTTCAGGGCACCCATTGAGTGGAACCCGGAACCGAGACGTTACATTATGAATTAAATAAATACCCATGGATGAAATGGTTTTCATAATCAAACATCATATCATAAAAATATGAGATTTTATAAAAACACACTTAAGAAATGAACATAAGGAATGAATTACCCCTTAAAATTAAGGTATAATAGGATAAGAATTTATTTTATAAAAATGATATACATAATTTTATAATCATTCAATAATTTTAATGAGAGTTAGAAATCATGTTATAGAGATAAATATAATAACCCACAAAATATGGTTTTCCATATAGACCCCTTACCTTATGTTCTAGAATCATTCCATGCTTGCACATAACATGTTGTATAATAAATTAATTTTTTTTTATTTACTTAATTAAAAACGTTATGCATGAATATTTGAATTATTATAATTTTATTATTTTAAATTATAATAATTTTAATCAAATATAATGTTTAATTTTTTTGTCATGGGAGAGTTCATTTCATGCTTCCGAGTTCAGATGACTTGTAGATAATTATTGATATTCTGGTAAAATGGGAACATAAATACATGCCTAAAATGAATTTTTTTTAATATAATTCTAGAAATTTAAATCGCTAAAAATAACCCTATGTCATATAAAATTGGGATTATTATTTTAGTAAAACAACTGTGTTATATTGTTATATCACTTAATTGGTTTTAATGACCATAATGACCTATTTGTTTCTTATTAAATATTATGTAAAAAATTCATTCCATAATGTGAAAAATATATATTATACATAATTATATAAATTTTAAAAATTCTATGTGAATTTAATCTTTCCATGATGGTGGTTTTGGAAAACTAAAACTCAACGTCCTTGAAGGTGGTGAACCGACATAATATGAGAAATAGATTTCGTTTTCTTGAATAAGGGAAGATAATAAAGGGTTGTATTGAATATATTATAATATCAATATAAATTAATAGTAAATATATGATACTTGATTTATTATTCCATGTTGGATGAGAGTGGTGAGGTGAAGTTATAAGAATAAATGAATTTAGAAGAGGAACATTTAGTATATTACCTCTTAAAAGTCACCTTCATGAAATACCCCTTAAGGAACATGGAATTGGTAATATGGTGAGACCATCATCACAAGGAAAATTGGGATAGGTTTAGGAAGAGTGTAGGGTGGAAATTTCGAATTCTCAATGGAAGAGATGGTGTGAAGAGAAGAGGTCACGTGGGAGATATTTATATAGGGAGGAGAGGGGTGTTTTTAAATATTATATTCTTTAGTATTTTAATTTTTCTCAAGACTATCAATTTTATTAACTCATGATACCATATATATTAATTTGGGAACATGATTTCAAACTAATGGGTTATTAAAATAACAACGACTCTAAAATTCTTGTATTTTTTTATAATGTTTAATATTATATTTTAAAATATTTCACTATTCATCAACAAATTCAACTATTTTAAAAAAAATAAAGAATAAAATTTTCTAATTTTTGATTATAAGATTAAAAAAATAACTGAATTTAATGGAAATTATTTTCCAAATATGATAAATTTATGTTTCAAATAAATTCATCTTTTCTTAAAAAATATCAATTTTAATTTTTATAATCAATTTTCTAACCCCCTATCAAATTACTTATTTTATCATAAAATTATATTCTCATTATAAATAATCATAATATTTATTTAAAAATATAATTTATTAAAAAATTATTTTGTTTAAATCATTATATTTATTAAAAAATTATAACTAAAAAAATTGATGTTTTAAAAAAATATGAATAGTTAATAAATCATTTTCAAAACATTTGTTACATGGACTGTGGTATAAATTTTTAATATTATTGTTTTATATTGTACCAAAATATTATTATAGATTTAGATATGTGAGGAAACAATTCATATAGTTAGGTTACTATTTTTAATAGTCATATTACTATTCTTGTGGTCATGTTACTGTTTCAACGGTCAAATTAAAATTCCAATTTCCTAATTTGTAACAGTCATATGGAAACCAAATATCCTATAAATACCTAATATTGTTTTCATTTATCATTAAATTATATTTCAGTAAAGGTTAGATATATTTTAAAATTCAAAATTCCTATTTGAATACTATTATTCTCATTTATTTCAATAGTATTGTTTGTGAATGTGATTATTCTGGGGGCTAAAGAGATCCAATATATTTGTTATTATTATATTATTTTTAAAAAATTTCCATTTTTATAATTTTAATTAATATTTCAATTTTTTCTTGTAAATTAATTTTTTAAGTTAAAATAATTTTTTTATTTTTTTCATTAGGTAGTTTATTTTATTTATTTACATTACTAATTTTTTTAAAAAAAATAAGAATATAAATTCCGTTAATAATATTTTTGGGTCATTATAGATATCTAATATGATATTTCTTATTATGTTACTACAGGTTGAAGCCAACCATTTACAAAGGATAAGGTCAATCCCATTCATTTTAGGACCATCCATAATCTAATTACTTTTACTAGTTTTAGGAATTTCATGTGAACATATTTTTGGCCAGATGAGTTGAATGAGGATAAAAAAATTTATTGGTTTTATAACTATGTTTGAGTGAATTTTCATGGATGATAATTATATTATAAATAAATTGAAATTGAATAAAAATAAAGAATATTGAAGATGTGTTGTTGGTGTAGGAACATTGATCTTTATCCCAATAATTATTAATCGAAATAATATAAATTTATAAAATCTAGAAGAACCTCAGAAATCCATAACATTAGTGTAAAAACAATTTGGCTCTTGAACTATGAAACACATCAATATTAATTGATAAAGTGTTACATCTATCATGGTCTATAACTTAGTCCATCTTTCCAAAATAAATATGTAAAAACCATTAATATTATAACTCATAGAATGATTAAAATATTAAAATATATATATGTGACTCATTATTATGATAATAGACACAACATTTAATTTTATCCATCATATAATTTGATCAATCAATAAATCTCCATTCAAAAAATTATTTAATTCATAAAGAAATTATCCCTTGTAAATTAGAACACTTTGAATACCTGTTGCATATAACTCCATGTGACAATGCTATTATGAAAATATTATATTATATATTTTTATTAAAATAATCATTATCCATATTTTCTATAATAGTATACCATAAAAAAACTATAATTAACATCTATATATAACTCACCTTGTGTCCTTCTATCTTTGAGTTTCTAGAGTGAAAATTTTAATATCTTTGTCATCTTCCTAAACAGTTTATCATTCAGACACAATCATCTTTTGTATCATCCTAATCCAACAAAACATAACATCCAAAAAACTTATGAACATAAATGTCAAGTTATTTGAAATCATATTTTGAAAAACCTTCACTATTAATATATAATTGTCTTGTTAGAGTTTTCTAAATATTTAGTAATCCCCAATATAATATTAAATATTAAAAATAGTGTATACATAATTTTTGTTGACATTTCAAAAAATTTATCTTTCATCCACATCCTCTATATGTTTCAGATTCTTCCAATATTCATACATAAGATATTTTCCCTTATAGAAATTCCAGTTCGTCAATATTATGTATTTTTAATTTACAATAATATGTAATATTATTGATTTAATTAATTATCTATTATATAACATATTTTTTTAATAAAAATAAATAAATAAATATTTTACTCACATGTATTTTTTTAGCAATAGAAATTAAGAAAATATATTATTTTATTTATACTCCAAATAATACAAAATATTTTTCACATAGCCGAATAACCAAAATATAAATTTTTCATCCAAATTTTTTGAATTAAAAAATTTAATATATGAATAAAAATTTAATTAAAATATAGTTTTATAAAATCGTAATAATAATTCCATTATTCTACTAACAAATAATAACAATGAATAATATTAGCAACATTAAAAAATAAATGAGCGAGTTATGTTATTATAAAACCATAATACATTTAGTGATAAGGATCTACTTAAAATTCTCCCTCTTTTTTTATAATTTAATAACCTCAAAGTATATCCTCATTTTTAAAAATGTCAATAAGATTATAAAATATGTAATTGATCTACAAAAAATAAAACTAACAACATAGGTGGAATTTTGTGAAATAAAACAATATATATTAATAAATATAATATAAATTAAATAATTGTATAATATAATAATTCCAAGAGTGGAATAATATTATAATAAACACATGAGGTATGTGTCTATAAACCCAGCTGACCTGCGTATTTATCCCACTCAGGATCTAGATCATGACACTCCTAGAGTTAATGAGATCACTCCCCAAGTATGTGTTCCTATCAATGAATTGGTGGTCCAAGATCTTTGTCAAGAAAAATACCCCCAATGATATGACTTGATAGATACACTCACCACTCACCTTGAGGCCCATGAAACACGATTGGTGGTGATAATTCCTGAAAAAATCCATACCCGATATGGGTAGACAACATTTGAGCACCCCCGGAGTTTGGGAATATTATCATCACCTCATTAAATATGATCGGTGACCCAATATACCATATTTTCCACATCATAACTAGGCATTGACCAATTTTAGTATCCTTAGAATAAAATGAGGCCGCAAAACAACAGTGTTTTGTTAAGATGCTAGAAGGACCTACATTCATCTGTTACAATTAGTTGCTTATAGGGTCAATCAATTTTTGGGATGACCTCCAAAAATGGTTCCTCCATTAGTTAAACTCAACGATGAAGAAGAAAGTTATTTTTTACCTCTTCACATTTTAGATAATGCCTGAAGTGATAGTTTAATTCATTTTTTCCCACGGAAAGGGAGTATCATACTCGCTCTCTATACCACTGACTCAGTTGATGATGCTAATGATATGTGTTGTAAATGTATAGATTGAGCTGGTTCCTAACCACATAAACAAGAATTAGTTAGGTGAATTCTATTAGTTTTTATATATGGAGTATTTTTTGGATGTATCCATACAACATGATAAACTGGCCCACATGTTGCCTCTCCTAGAACCTGATTGATGACCTTCCAAAGACGAAAATACCAATTTCATATAGGTAGAGTCCAATGATTGTGTAGAGATGTTGGAACATATTATGGTGGGGCCTCACTGACTGTTTCATTTTTATGACAAACCTCTCCCAGTGAAACCCCATCAGGTGTAGCCTCACCCATCTCAGAACAATCATGCACTGCTTCACCAAGAACAACCACTAATACTAGAGAATGTGGAACCAACCCCTCATCAATTCTCATCCCCCAGGGCACCTTCCCAAATAAATGTACTAGACCTATTCCTTTAGTGATACATAGGTCCCAAACATTTTGATCCAAGCTTTGGAGAAGGGAATTATGAGTCTTCTTAAGAGAAATAATCCCCATGACTCCAAACTCAACAACCGTTAAAACGATTTCCGATACAATAATATCCTCTTACATAACATTACAGAATTATACGTGATCAAGTACTAGATCCATGAATGCATGTATTATGGTCAGTTCATGTTAAGTGTTGTCTCTATGAATGTTAACCCTTTTAGTAATTTTTGGGATTCAGGTTATTAGAAATAGGCATCCAGCCATGGAACCTAGAATTATTATTACTGGTTGGGTCACAGGATAGTGAATCATGCTAATGGACACATCCTTGTCTACCTTTGAAGGCCAAAACTTCTCGCTATCAAAGTGCCTCCTCAGGCTACGTTCTCTGCATTCACGAAGAATCCTTCCATATCTTATAAGAATAGGCATTGAAAAAACATGGGGGGTTATGAGTCCCCCACAAGTTCTGAATCCATCTCACCCCCTTAGTGACTGACTTATCCTTATGAGAGGAGGTGAACCTAAGGTCCTCTCATCATTGGATGACCCCTCTAATAATGAAAAATAGTATTCCTTCTAGAAAATTGTTGAATTGGTGGATCCATTCACGATCAAGGACAATGATAGAAACTAAGAAAATCCCATCAGTGTCTTTATGAAATGACAATGAAAAAATGGATTTGGAAATGTGAGCCACTAGAATGATTAGGACCAGGCCCTAAACCAGGATGTCTGTGCGATTAATATGAGACAATAAGGTTTACCAGATCATAGAAATCACTATCTCCCCTCCTTATTCTTGTAGTACACCTCTATAGAGTACATTTTTAGTGGACCATGTTGATCATCTACGACCACATCATGATCATCTTCATCAAGTTAAATATATTCCTTATCCAACTGATAGTCATTCAATAGGGGTTGAGGGTGGGTAAACTAATTACCTATAATAAATTTATAGTACACCCAAGTCCTATTTGTTCAACATGATGTTTATGTTGTACCCCCATCCAAATAGAACCCCTTTTCGGGAAAAACATGAATTTGGAATGGAATTAAAATGTTTTTAAGAAACTATCCAAAAAACCAATAAGGTTATTGATTCTCAAGGACCTATAAATGTCAAAAAAGTGAGGCTCTTGAAGAATCATCAAAAATCCACCTCCAACTCAAATAAGATGAGTCTTATCAAGGGGAGTGTCATGAAATCATATTATTTTTAGTGTATATGATGGAACCCTCATTTATGTAAAAATAAGTGCCCTATAAATTATATTTCAGTTAAATGGAATAGTTATCCCCAACGACTTGGTGGAAAAATGTTTTGGGATCAACCTGATACTGACCTGGATACTCTATAAGCTTGGACTAACTAAAGAAGATCTGAATCCCTCCATATTGAAAATATTTTGTTATGAAAGGAGTAAGAGGGAACTATTTGAAAAGTTCTAACTAAAGACCATGTTTTTTGTATTTATTAGAAGTACTGAATTTAATGTAGTATAATAGGATACTTAATGTAACACACAACTAGATTTGACCAATCTTAACCTTCACACAACATTTCCCTCCTCATATCACTTGTTCCTCATGTATTCCCTTCAATGGTCGAGTAGGGGTACTCTAGGGTTATGTATGTCTATTTATCTCTAGTGAATCTCTAAAAATTAACACCAACTATAAAAATATAGAGGGAAAGTAGGATCATACCTACATGTTTGAGTACACAAATTACCTAACAAACACCTCTTCCGATCCATGGGAAGACATAGAGGTTGATTTCTTTCTCTTGATTCATCAGTTAGACCCCACAATGCCATAATTGGAAGGATACTTTTTTGTCTCAATAAAAAGGTTTTTGAAATCCAAAAAATTGAATCTATATAATAACTTTTACTCCTACAAAATATTGGTTTGATGGATACCAAAATATCCCACTCATGTGAAGTATCAAAAGGTTCTCCATATGACCACCATTTTTCAAAATTCCCCAAAAAATTACTAGGACATCTTGAATCAATGAAATCTGACTCCCCACCATTGCTATGGAATAACGAATGGACCCTACATTCCAAGGATGGATGAAATATTTTTGGAAGATTCCATATATGTGGTTTTATTAGATCATGATCCCTTCATTTGAGATTTTGTGTTTTCCCAAGTAGGGACCAGTGATCCCCCTATGTGAGTTAACATGGAAGAGTCCATTCCTCCTGCCGATTCTTCCACATCAAATGAAAAATAGGGTACATATATTGATTCTATTACATTTGTGTCGGTTTTATCTACCACCAATGATGAATAGGTTTTGGTGAACCTTGGAAAAAAGGAATATGAAAGGCCATTGCTAATTAGTGAATCTATGTCTCTGGAGAAGCAGTAGTAGTATGCAGCCTTCCTGAATTATCACCTAGAGGTTTGAAATGATGAAATAAATAGACAATCATGATAATATCAGCTTCCTTGGTCTCCTAGAAAGTCATTATGTGTTCAATTATCCTCCAAGTAATATGCAACCCTATCTTAGTGTTGTGGTTGTGGATGAGGTTGACAAGATTATCAAATCCAACTTCATCTTAGAAGTAGAATACCCCAAATGTCTTTATAAAATCTTCCCATAAGTTAGATGAATTAGATGATCATAGTATGTGTTAACTTCTAAGAAATAAACCACAAATATCCTAAGGATTATTTCCCCATTATAGTGATTGAGCTGTTGATTGATGCTACTTTGGGGATCTAGTAACTCTCATTCATGGAGGGTACTCCGGGTATAACCATATCAGGATGTCCCCTAAGGACGAGGAGTATATTTCCTCCAGACTTCCACATATGACCATTTTATATTATTTATTTCACTTCAGCCTGAAGAACACATGGGCCACATATCCTCAGGTTATTCACCACATAATAATATCAATTCTTGGGATACTGGTGGAATTATATGAGGAAATATTTGTGGCAAAATACAACTAGTTTTAGGACCACCTTAGAGGCATGGAGAATGTGTTTTAGCTTTCCCCACTCAGGGAATTTGATATTGAACCCCTTAAATTCTACATTCGGTGTTACCACTGAGAAGTTTCTCTATTTTATCATAAGATGCAATGGAATTGAGATCGACTAGGAAATGATAATGACCCTTATTTAAATTCCTCCACTGATCAACCTCATGGAGTTGTAGGTTCTCTATGACCACTTATCCTATATAAGAAATTTTATTGAAAATATGGATAGAATATGTAACCCCTTATCAAGGATCATGAAGAACTATATAGGCTACAAGTGGGATGAGGAGGGAAATAATTCAATTAAGGAAATAGACAAGTGTTTTCTAATGCATATGGTTATGATTCCACCCATATTAGTAATTCCTTTGGTCAACTATGTGACTACCCAAAAAATATTCATCAGCTCCCTTACTTAAAATAATAACAATGATGGAAGAGAAAATAATTTATACTATTTCATTCACATTCTCCTCGATGATGATACTAAATAATCCCATATTGGGAAGATCTTACCACACTGGTTTTTTCATTGAATAAGTTGTGGAATTACCTACAGAATCTAGAGATATCGTTGGTTTCTCATGTAGTCCTATTGAAGTATATATTGAATCACCCCATGCTAATAGGATGGTTGTAATGTTGTATAGTGGTGCTTTAGTAGATTGAAATCATGTATATTTTACAAAAATATATCAAGAATAAAGAATTAGATGATTTTTTGGCCACCCAAACAACAACTAAATAGAAGCCCCCAGATGTTCATTTTCTTGACAAGGGAATTAAATAAATGGATCTAGAATTTATGTGTTGGAAGATTCATTTTTATGGTGCCTCTGAGTGCCCGACTGGTAGAAATCTCAATGATCCCAAGATCGAAAAAGTATGAATGGGAATCATTTTAATCATCCCAATACAAGTCATCATACATTAGTTGTTCACATTATCAGAAGGATGAACAATAGTGATATGGAGTATCAGGCTCTAATTACTATTTTCAAACTAGACCAAGATATTGATTTACCCCAATTTTATTTGAATAGATACTCTAAATTTTTCATAAAAAGGATTAACGAATACTATATTTTTGGAAATGAAGACCTCATTCCTTTGTTGGAACACACTCATCAACTGAGGGATTAGTTATATTATCACCTAAAAGGGACTCATGTCCTTTAGTCATATAATGGTTAAGTTGACTCCTTTCCCATTTTTGCTATCACTATTATAGAGTCTGACATCGATGACTTGTTCATTCATGTGGAACATCTAGGGTCATCGATCCCATCATTTCAGATGATGATCACAACCAACTAGTAAACCATCAGGATGCTGAAGATTTTTTGTCAAGACCTTCAGATTCTCACACAATAGGAGAAAAATCTAAGTAGAACACCCCTTTAATTTAGAATCTCAAACTTTGCACTATCCTACAATATCAATCCAATCATGAGTGTACACTCCTTCACACAACGCAATCCAAACACCAATATGGGCCTAAAATTGAATCAACTCTCAACATACATAGATTTTATGGAATTTAAATCCATTTAATACAAGGATATAATATTATATTGAATATTATAGAATTAAATGTAGGGTCCTTTGGTGCCAATCAGTTGGGATTGATGTTCTCCCATCAGATTTGAATACTAGGATACTTTTCCCCCACAATGGTCAATTACTGAATTGAGTTTTCTAAGAGGGGCCATGTATTTAAGATTCATTAAAACTATGTTCATAAACCCTAAAATATTCTCCACGCCACCATGACTTTTTGTCCCATTGAATCACTGGGACTCGATGTTGTGGGGAAAAATCAAATGGAAAAAACTCACTAGTTTAGGTGCATTTTGACCATGACTGAATTCGTATCCATGTGTGCAGAAGTGATTATCCTCAAGGATGAAAAAGACGGATTCATGAGAGAATTCATGAGATCAATCATCTTACATGGATTTGTAGTTCCTCATGATATTCTCATTGAAAATAGAACTAACTTTTTTGTTTTAAATCTAAAGTGGCTTATACTATGTATGATATCAAGTCTAGCCATATTTCCCACCATAATGCATAGGAAAATGGATAGATTGAGGTATTCAATGAGACTATATCTAACATTCTGTAAAAGATTATGGGAAATAAAAATAATAGATGGCTAGATAACCTCCCCAATGTCCTCTGTTCCTATCATAAAACAACTCATAATTCTACCCAGGTTACCCCATACTCACTAGTGATTAGAAAAAGACAATCATGACTATTGAAGGCTAGTTTCCATCTCTTCGAATAACTATCTATGACCAGAAAAACCCTTAAAAACAATATATTTCTATGTAGAATAGATTGAATCCATTTAATAAAACATTCTTTTGGCATTGAAATCTAGGGAGGCACCAAAATTGGATAGTGAGAGAATTAAATAAGATGGTTATCCATCATTTCTCCACTAGGGAGACATGTTTTTGGCTATCTAAACACCAATGATACGAGGAAAGAAGACACCAATTTTTTAGCCGAAATGGGAAGGGACTTATAATATTTGTAATCTCTATTACAATGGGGCATAGTCTTTGGTCACCATGAATAGAGAGCATGTCACACCAACTACCAATTCCATGATTCTCAATAAGTACTTCTTAAAAGAGAAATCCTCACCCTAGATAAATGATGTTAAACTTTTTTTTATAAATTTATAAATCATATTACCATGAACCAAGAGACTAATTCTAGAAATAATGACTTTAATCTATGTGTGAGTTTTCCTAGGAATGTGTTTTGTGGTGGTGGGACTCATTTCACCTCCGTTCACATTAATGTTATAACTTTATCACACCACAAAAACTTCTAAGACAATTCTCATCCAAGGTCCAAGCATTATGACCATAAACTATTTTGATCCCCTATAGACCATGTTGTATGTGATTAAACTAAATATCCCAACATACTCAGAGCATGATGTAAAACTATGGTCCTACTCTATAAAAAATATGGATTCCTCTTATTGTGAAATGATCTTACCTCCAAAACGATTGGAAATCAACATACATCATGTACTGGATGATTAAAAATGTTACCCCATTTTGAATTAGGATTTTTTATTTAATATAAGATGAACATAAACAAACTTAATCAATTAATGAAGTTAAACTATAGACTTACCCTATTCCTAAAATCACCAGATTCCCCATGATAATAGAAAGATGTCTCAATTCTCTCTCTAGAGAATATTTCAGAACCACATTTAATGTTGGTATTCTAACATGCCGTATTCCAAAACTACATGTTTCTTGATTACCATCATCATGGGTTACATATTGATACCTAGACTTCCCATATTAGTTCCCAAACACACAATCCTTAACACTTCACCCCCTTTTCTCCATCTATGATCCAATTATTATGACCTTAAATTGGATGCAATTGTCCCAAATAGTATAAAAAAACTATTTGAAACTAAATTCAGGAATTTTAAATTTAATGCAAGACTAATTAGACCCATTCAAATTTGGTTTTTAACTATTTTATTCCACACAAGTATCTTTAGATATTTTCAACATGTTCTAAGCACTATGACCATACACAATGTGTGTTTATACCTCTTTCACATAAATCGCTTCAACCATAGTGTTATGGAGTACTAGTTCCACCACCATGTTCTAGAACTATAAGTTGTGTAATTCCCATAGTAATGGGATACGTAGTAAAGCCTATATTTTTTTTCCTTTAAGCCCAGTCCCAAATTTACCACAAATCCTCCCATTATCTATGTTGATATGAGTGCAAAATGCTCTAATGGTCCGTTTTTCAAGGTTTAAAACATAGTTAGTAACCTTTACCCATAAGTTTTCCAAGATTACCTTATAAAAAATACGAGGAAGGATATAATGGGAAGCTCAATGCATAATCCTTGTACACATCTTCCACATCAAAAAATAATGAAATGGATCCTTACCTTATAAAAAACCCATGAAGACACTTTTGATATGTGTGATATGGTTACCCCATATTAAATAGGGATTACACATTATAAGATATGGTCTTATCACAAATAAAATTCTTGATTCCTCATATACCATTATAAGAAGATTTTATATCTTTATTTGATAGCGCATCCCCTTCCAATGTTAGCCTTCCACCACACCATGTTTCAGGAAAATGTGACAAAATATTACCAGCCTAATGGGATGTGTAGAAATACCCAAATGTTTCATATTAGGCCTTGCCCCCGGTTAACTCAATATGGGGGCGTATCTTCCCCAGTGTCATGATTTTGTCCTAGGGTATGGTAGGTAATGTTTTTTCATGGAAATGGGTTAGTTTTTAACCCCATTAACTTTGGGTTAACACATTTACATGTAACACGAACTATCTTGAAATACTCATTCCCTTAGGTGAAAGATTATTTACTATAAAACAGAAACCATACCTACAGTCAATGTTCTTTGATTATAAATTGTTAAAAAAACATATAGTTTGAGTTGTATGAATCTAAACTGACAAGAACAACATCCTTAGTTCCTGAAGATAAACTATAGTGTCACTCCATAAAAAAAACTAGATGCCTATCTACCATATATTTTCTTTCCCCATCTAAAATTGGCATTTAGTCCATTCATCATGACTTTATAATTTGTGTAAGACTCCTTTAGAATTGGATTTGTTGTTTTGGTCCCCCCCTTATCCCCCAATTAACAACAGGCCTATCACTACGATTTACATAACATATTCAATTGAGATGCACTACATGGTCTAAGAATTATGACTATAAATAATTTTTCCATTGTCCAAACTGTACGTCCTTAAACTATAAGTCATGGTCCTATTATTGGGAACATGAATAGTCTATGACCTATCCCTTGTGTTTTTCATACCTCAACGGACTATCTCACACTTTATCCACATTATGTTACTATTCCTTCAGGAAGATCCAAACAATTTAGGGTGTTCATATGTTGAAAAATTATGACCATAAATTATGTAATGGTCCAGTCATTATAACCACAAAAACAATGCATCGTGCCCCAGATTATATTCTTGGTGACAGGTCTTCTAATTTTCCATTTCATTATAGGCATTTTTTTGGAGCATTCATCTCCTGTTAACCCTGTATTTCCCACCCCTTAGGTTGGGATGGTATCATTAACATAGGATCTCCACATCTCAATTACATGACATTAAACCATTATATGTGTCTTGATCACTTGAAGGTAAACTATGTAATACATCATCCTCAACATATGACATTAAACAACGTGTCCAAAAACCTCAACATACGATGTTAAATTTCATGTTTATCAACCTATTTCATAATTTAAAGATGGAAGGAATCTTATACTGATTCCTTAGAGTCCCTTTTAATCAGTACTAAAAACCTACCACATCGTTCACGTTCTTCGATTTTCATTTGGAATCTAAGATGTCGCTCCCCTGGAGGAAGAGTTTGAATTATACTTAGATAGATGTATCCAAACCAATGTTATTTAAGATGAAATTTCATAACAATAGGATTGTGGGACACTATTTTAACATTCCATAACTTCATCTCCATGCTTTCGATGCCCCTTAATTAAATCCACACCATCCTCCATGTCTGAAGTACCCCCTAATGGAAATAGTTTTTGGCTAACATGAATCACCTACCATCCTTGGAAAACATTTTGGATGACTTTGGATAAAATCCCAAGATAGGTCCCATGTTCCAAACAATATCTGCATTTGACCATCAATCTGTTTATTCATGTTCCTTGTAACACGACATAGATTTTGTGTTTCAAAAATGGTATGCGGTTATCCTTAATCATTGCACCACTCACCATTGTGTTCTAGATATTGGGAATCTTGATTCATAAGATCAATTTCTCCTTTGTTTTGGTAGAATTTAAATACTCTAGAGTTACCCCAGTTTTAGAACTAGAACACATTGGAAAAGATAGTTAGATATTTAGAGGGCCCCATTGTCCAACCACAGCCCACCTCGGCTTGAACACTCTTGGTGGCCAGTCATCCAATGTAGACCAGTAGTTCTTGATGATTGTCTGAAACCCTCTTATGACTATGTAACCATGTATCCATCCCTTGTTTCAAACATCAATCGTGGATCATGCTCTATTAGGGACTATTCATAGGTTAGTTGATAAATATGACGGATTTGTGATAATTAAAATTATATAACAGGTTCAAGTATGTAAAATATTATGGCTAATGAATAAATGTTTTATAAGGCCATACAAAATAGAATCATAAACTATGAAAAATTCCTTCTGTAATTGACCATAGTGATTGAGTACTCAGGCATAACCAACCTCTACAGAGTGCCCTCTAGGGCCTACAGATGCTTTCCCTGGTCTGACTTCTCTTCATTGGCCATAGAGTAGATGTCTTAGGCATTGATCCTCAATGTGTTATTATCTACACGACATTCATCTACCATGGATGATGCCTCTATCTATTTATACATGTCCACTACCAACAAGGACATCATTCTCTCAATGAACATAGCCTGAGTAAATGAAACCACCACATGTTGCTTCTTCATCCTTTATAGGTTGTCTACCTCATTTTTATTCAACTCAAGAACCTTGGTACCCCGATCCTTGTGTTTTTTTCTAGTCAAGGTTAATAACATTCCATACATCACACACTGGCTAAAAAATAATTTCTCAATCCATCACATGAAGGATTCTAGAGTCTACCCCACTTGTCATAAGGATGAGTTGCTAGTGGTGGATATATACCATCCGACTTGGTAGATCAACTATTTTGGTGCAGGTGATGATATTCCTCACATAACTCCATGCCATGGGACAAATAGTATGATTATCCATAGTGGTTCCTGAGTCTGAATCCTCATAATATTTAGGATGAATATGATAAAATGGAGGGAAGGACACCAATACATCATCAACCAGATCTTCTAGTTTTTTTGCTGTGAGTGGTTGGAGATATATTCCCATAAATAGATCCTGGCCTTCTCCCTCACTTTTATCGGATACCTCTCCTACCCCCTACTACACCATCATGGAAGAAACAACTATTACAGCATCCTCAACTACCCCAGTTGGTGGTGCGATCTCATTCGAAACACCCGTGGTGTTCACAAATGCAAATTCTAACTAAGGAACATCCAATATAGCCACCACATTTACCATAACTATCAACCTAATTTACACATCTTCCAATATATCTTCAGTTCTAATATCTTCTTCCCATGGCTCCACTATGACATGGTCTTCCAAAATGATTCCCTTAGCCATACTTGTTTTGGGATCCATCTAGACACCCCAATTGAGGGATATGTATCAGTAGTCCTTTTTGGTAGAACCTCTATTGTTGGCATAACCACCACATCCCCTTTGGCCATATCTCCTTGAGTAGTTCCCTATGCTACCATTTCAACATTAGGCACCATCGATGATCATGATGTCAGCACTAAAGGTTGATCCATAATCATGACTTGAACTACCATTACAAAATGAGTTAGAGAAACATAGGGAAGAAAAATATGAGTGGATATGTTTAAGGGATGAAGGGTATTTCTCTAATATTACATACCACTAAAGATCTCTATGAGTCTCACATGTAATTCTAGAGGAATGGTTCCACCAACTCTATTAACTCATTTGTAAGTAACAATGTTGGACACCCTAGAATACAACATTAGGGTGTGTCTCCAAACACTCCCCAAAAAGTGTTGAGCCTCCCTCTCATACAACTGGATTCACATCAAGAACCTATCCCTCTTTAGTTCATGGATATTACTACCCAATTAAAAGAATGGATCATGTAATATGTTTAAGGGATGGGTGATGTCAGAAAATTGTAATAGATCAGAGTATTTACATGGTCAAAAGCAGGATACTTGTATCATTATGAGACCTAGTAGGTATGACTCCCAAAAGAGTCTTCTAATCCATTAGACACAGCTGTAATAGTAGCTGCACGACCCACAAGAACAACTAGATGGGAATAAATTCTCACTAACAACATCACAAAACCATTAATGGGATTCTCGATACCCCAAGAGTAGACCATATCCTCTAGATCCACCATATATTTCATTGAATCAGTCTGAGGAGCGTAGAAACAAAATTTTTCAGGTCCCAAATTAGTGAGGTATATCCCATTAATGATGATAGACTTATATATGGCTATGTGGTGGCGAACTATTTGAAAATTCCACATGAATAATAAAAATTGAGAAAAAAAACACAAATAAGAGCATTTGGGTGGTGTACTCACTTCCATGGTTCTTGGAAGTGAACCCTCAAGATCACCCCAGAGGGATACCCTTCTTCCCATTACCACCTTCATAAGATCATTGTATATGATACTTCTACTTTGGTCCCTCTAAACCCCACTAGTTTTGGGCCAAGGACTACTAGAACTACTGCTGTTACCCTTCCCATTAGACCAAACCTAACTCCTCAACGCACTCCAGCAGCCACTCGACCCTAACCCCAAGGTTTTGGGACCTCTCATTCACCACCCTATATAGTAAGGTGCATCAAAATATCCATAGGATATGATATATACCATCATTCTACAAATTCATGGATGAGTCCACACACAACATTAGGTAATGGAAACTCATTTTGAATTTTACCTTCCTCATGTGTGAACATGTTCCAAATGTACCTAAGGATTGAATGATGGAAATCATTCTGCACCATCATATACACCATTGGTGTCAACCGATGCATACATTTGAATTTCTTTGATAACTGAAGTCTGTTTTATGACTCATAGACTATGTTAAACTCAAAAAATTCCACTAGTAACCATACTCCAAGGCCATGAGGTAATATTTCCACTTAATGATTCTCATACCATCATTAGTCACAATCTTTTTTAGGAGGGGGAGTTGGTGAAACATGATGTTTTATGGGTGCTCGACCCATTTCAAAACACACTATATTCCCAACTTCTGTGGCTGACTGCTGATGACATTCAAAAATTGAAAACTGAAAGTTTTTAGTTTAAGGCTAGATGGTATTCATGTACTCATATACCCCCATACGTGTTTCCACACATCTGTACTTGAAATTGAGGTGTCTGCACACACATACATGGGTCTAAAACTGTCGGATGTGGTGGAGTACATTGTATACCTTTTCCAATTCCAAGATAACTTAGTTGTTAAAATGTAACTTCTATAGTATCCTATCCATGATAATAGTTGTTGGACTCACCCCCTTATGTGCATCCCTCATAGGGAGAATCAAGCCAAATATGAGCATGGAAATAAACCCCAACAACTTGACCACTCATGTTTTAGGCTTGAAGTTGTATCCCCACATCTACCACTACTATTACACTATTATTTTCTAATAGGAGAACTCATTTCCCCAGTGATATGACCCAGGGCATGTTCTCAACCACACCAATTGAATCGCGGTGGGATACTCCCCCTAGTGTGGATCTTACACAATTTCATTCACTAAATAAATACTCAATTACATCAACTAGATGTTATTCTTCCCCAAATTTTCTCTATTGATCCCATGAACCTAACATATCAATGCCCTCACAAGATAATACATATGATAATGGCCCAAAAAAAATTCTTTGAGGGAAGGAATTAATCGAACATATACACCATAATTAGGATCCCAGAAATCTAGTGTAGATCTTATAGGCTGATGCCAACCTCCCCATGGTGTTGATGAATTGTGGTGTTCCTTGGTGACCATCTACTCAACAGCTCTGACAGGATGTTATGGTGGAAAAAAACATGAAAATGTGAGGCCCACACAACCTCATAAATCATCAAATCATTCATATCATCCTAAAATTCAGAGAAAAATGTGAATTACATGTATAGCTAGTCACATTCATTGATAAAATTTCCACCCCAGCATAGGTCCAATTTATCCATACATCCTTTGGGAGGATTCCCCAAACCTGTATTGATAATCGTCTCATACCATAGAGAACATTCCTCATATTCTTGCTTCTCTCCATTGATATTATTAATATGGTTCCAAAGAGAATATTTTTTATGTGACACATTATCTTCCACGATATTTCTTGATGCTTACCTATGCCACTTGTATATTCTAGGTGAACTCAATAACCATTATCCTGGATTGTCTCTTTTCTCTCCATAGGGATTAAAACATCAAACCATATCCCAAATCATAATGTGGAAACCTCTTGCATAGGGGATACTCATTTGGAGCCTCTATTAGCATTGGAGTGAGAGATTCATTGTTCATGAAACTCTAAACAATACCCTAATTAATTATGTTTTTATACATTTACCCATGACGAGTAGCTGCACCATTGGCTCTTGCAGTGGATATTTCAATTAATACATATGAGTTTTTCAAGGTACTATATAAAATGATCTATTCGTGATGATTTATTTCATGGATCTTGGTTTATAGTGGTTGTTTTGTGAATATTGAGTTCATAAAGAACTATTCACAACCATATGACCGTGGAGCTAGTCTTACAGAGAAGGTCAGCTCTATGAGTGATGGAGATCAAAATCACTAATATCTTGTGAAGAAAGCGCAAATAATAAACCAATAACATGTGATTCTATCTTATCAATTGTCTGGTGATCTATCCAATGGGCTCCCCTCTTCTCTGTATAGGCATTCAAAAATCTTGGGATTCGCGATGGGCTTTGTGAAGTGGCAATCATGAACAAACATTGCAAATTAAATTCATGAATGGGAGTTGATTTCCAATCTTGACAATTTTCCCTAAGAATCCATTCCTTTTTTTCCCATTCATCCACCATTCTAGTGGTGATTTATTGATGTTAAAGTACACATGTCATGGGAATAGTTGGGGAATGCGTAGAGGTTCATGGTGCTTCCGAGCCCAAAAAATGAAAAAAAAAATATTCATGGATATGTTTTGTGATGCAAACCCTCTTTATGAATGGATATATCAGGAGAAGCTCATGGGAAGAGAGGATCCCTTGAGGATGAATAAATGTCTAACTATACATCTAGGAAATTATATTCAATGTCATAAAGTACTTCCTGAATGCACAATGTAATGATGATATCTCCATGAGAGTGAAATTCAGACTCATGGATAATCAACCCTTCATTAAGAACATGACGATTCATGAACACCTCTAATATTTTTGAATCCACCATCCCCTATAAATAACTATATAGTCTGCCATTTTAAAAAAAACTCGTTTTGACTTCTAAAATCAATTCCTATTCAGGAACCTTATAATCTCCATGAACCAAAGAGAATATGGATAACCCAATGAATCCAATCATCATGAAAAAATATCCTTTGTGATCCTATGATGCTACAACACAAGTGGATATAGATTTTGAGAAATACAATTCCCATAGTAGGAGAAGCCCCTCTGAGGAACTCGAGGTTTCAAAAATCATTCATCCTTCAAAAACAACCCCCAAATTTCAATCATAACTTCACTTTGAGGTAGGGGAACCCCATTTTGTTAAGTATACCACTTCAGGAAGCCCCCAGACTCTATGATGCACCTGATATTAACAAATCACATCTATGTAGGGATCAATAATCATGAAATCTGTCCCATGGGCCTCTCTATGGTGCCTCCCCTCTACTAACACCTCATTGTGGAGGTTGAATTCCCAGGCCCCCATAACCATCTAGAAATAGTTAAACTACATCTTGAGTCCCCATTTTACCAGTGAGACTCACCCCTATATCTTCCTGCTTCCCACTATGTGTGATTTGAGACTCCAATCAACATTTTTATTTTAAGAATGTGTAATCTAACCCAATTTTATTCTATGACTTGGAAGTCTAACATAAGCCTCATGATTGAAACATCCTCCATGGAATTTCCAACAACATTCCCAAACCAAAGGAGAATGATTAGTTATCATGTAACCCCTAGGGGTAAAGAGTGAAAGTACTCATGTCTGAGAAAAATATTTTAAAACTTCCTAGTTCCACTTTATAATTGTACTACATTAAATTGAATGATAACAACCTTAAAAAACCTTATAACATTACATAAAACTGTAGTTTTTACCTGTGTAAAAAAAAGATGATTCTCCACGTATGATTGTCATGGGTTTCCAACTTCCCCCCTCCATAGGAAATGACACCCACAGCAGAAAAATTCTATGTATAATACCTAGGATACATCCCCCATCCATGGTATGTGACTCTGAAACTGGGAATCTTCCATGTGTAAGCCCCACCCACATCATTCACCCAAGAAATATCTTCTTGCAAAGGGCATATTTGATGTATATTCCCCACACCATCACTCACGGATTATCCATTCATTACATGAAAATACTTTCCACATGATGATAAGTTTCATGGATCATTTCATTCATATTACCAAAAAAATATACATCAAACTATAATAGTTTTGATCTTTGGCTTCATAGGAGGCTACATTGGATGCCTCTCTGAGGTTCAATCCCGAAAATGGAAAACTCAGGTGTGACATATTTCCTCCAAGTAAATCATCTACCATACCCACCTCACATTGTGTTTGATTCTGACCATGTTAACCTCATGTGTTATATATTCGATCCTAGGGGAGAAAATTTTAGGTCATCTTAATAGAATGTTCTCTCCGGATTATTATAATATCATGTGTGATATCTTCCCTCATAGGGATTCACCTTGAAGATGCACCTTAAAGGGCATTAAATCATGATAATGGTAAAAAATAGTTTCATATCATCCCTAATAATGATTTAACTTCCAGATCTACCTTCTCTGGTGTCCAATACAAATTATCATAAAAATATAAGGGACATCTTCCCTCCTAGGGACAAACCATCTATATTTTCCTTAAAAGGAATTCGATCTCGATAATGGTAAACTCATGTGTGACATCCTCCCTCCCAGGGATACACCTTCCAGATCAACCTCACATTGTTTTCAATTCGGAAGATAGTAATCTTTATAGTTGTTCCTCCATAGGGAAACCCTTATTAAATTAGCCTCCATGGGGAATTCATATCCACAAACCTAGATATGCCTCCAAAAGTTATTTTGATCCATTAGTATACTATCCAGGTGTGAGATCTCACTTCCTTGGGATGTACCTCCTTTTTTCACTTACATAGGGCATTCTGATCAACAAATATCATCTTTAGATGAAATTAAACTCATACACTAATCCATCATACCATGATGCTTGAATTTCTCCTTATAAGATGTAATCCTTTTAACATGACCCAAAATACCTACCACTTTCATAAAAATGATTTTTTTGAGGTAAAGAACCTTTTAATATTAATACCCCTATAATTTTGGTACATGATAAACATTGTATTAATTGGGTACCATTCCTATGATGGAACATATTAGATTCCCTCCCAAGTGTAAGAATACATGTGTCTAATATTCCCAACTTCCACACATGCCCAAAGTTGAACAACATGTCTACTCTATGGATCAAATATTGTTTCCCTAACATGAAAGAATAAGTGTAATTAAACAGTATCTAAATAGAGATGGGATTGATAATTAGTTCAACAATCATGAATTAATCTATGATAGAGGCCCAAACATGGTAACGAGATCCATTGACTAATCTACAGAAGGTGGTACCGACATCCCATCATCCTATTTGGTTCAAGGAACTTACATTGTTATGAAAGTGATGAAAGTTTTCCACATTTGGATAGATGGAATCCGGGAAATAAAAATCTAGATTATTTTATCATAAATGAGGTTCATAATGAAAGCATAAAAAAATTTAATTTTAATGAAAAATTTTATTTCTTTCCCATCAAACGTCCACTGATTTTTTTGGATCATTCTGTTGACTCTAATTAGTGTGTTAACCTAGTGTATGAGTTTTATGAGATTATATGTTAGAAATATAATTCATTTTATTTAATATTTATTCAATAAATATTAATTAAATTATTCTATTTTTGTTATTAAAAAATTATAAACAGAGACCCCTATTGGAATTTAGGATTTTTAATTTGTTCTGGAACAAGGGTTTTACATAGGAATGGTATAATTAGATATTGGATTCGAAGCCTATGTCATGCCCATTTAATGGGAATTTATTTTTAATTATAGGGGATTAATTAACCATAAAACTCTCTAATATCCCCTATATATGTGTATTTCCACTCCAAATCATTCTCTTCATTGATGACATAGAGACGAGAAGAGATGTTTGGGGTAGGAACCATCATCCATGGACAATCTGAGAATAGATGATGATGTATCCATCACTAAACATATATCAAAAGTGAATATTTATCAAGATAAAAATATCCAATAGTAATAATTAATAAATATTTTTCGATTTAAACTCCTTTTAAATTTTTATGTTCCTCCATTACATTTTGGATAATCGATATACTGTATTTCTTCTCTTTTCCCTTGATTTTAATCCAATTGTTTGATGTTGGTTTGGGAAGATCACAAGACGATATGAATCTATTATTTTTTACTATAGGGTTTTTGGTTTCAATCAAACACAATGAACTTATTTTTTTGGATCAACTTATAAAAAACATCCAAAAGGAATGTCGGCATGATATACTAGTTGATTGGGGTCATGGGGAACATGGAACGAGTTTTATCCATGTACAAGTGCATACACCCATGAGAAAAAACTGGTGTATACATGTACACACTTTATCGAATAACATTATATAACTTGGGATAGGGAAACCATATTGGTAGACATTCATTCCCATACACAATATAGAATGTAAAAAAAGTGTATCTTAGAATTACATAGTGGGATGGTTTGAGGAAACTCTAAGTAATATTATTTGGGAGGATACACCATGTACTATGATCACATGTTGTGTACTATCCGTGTGACTGGTGTTCATGTTTCTTCACTACCTAGAGTTTTTTTGGGTAAAATTAATAGTCATTTACGAGAAACATTTAATATAAAAAGTGATAGTGGGGTCCACTTCTTTGTTATAAGTTGTTTCTGAGATGAATTGATTATCATTTTGGTTCGCAATCCTTAAGAAAATATGATTTAATGATGATAATTGAGAAAAGTAGGTGTAATGGTGGTGGATTCCTGATTACATTAACAAAAATAAGGTTAGGATGTCATTTCTTATTCTTATAGGTTTCTTCCACACATGGAGATATTAGATATTATTGTTTTCTTAGAGGGTAAAGGGATGTAATGTTTATGTTTGAACAAATTTTATCAATAACCACTTCATCGTATAATAGATCAATGGGTATTATTTGGACATGAGAATTAAGGTGGAAATTTTCCTATCCCCATAACTAATGGTTTTGTTATTGGTGCATGGAATCTGTATTCAGAGGATGAATGATATGGAGAACCACGTCCCTGTCTACATAACCTATATGGATTAATGTAATTCAAGGGTTAATACTCTTTATATATCATGTTATATATCATGTTTTGATATTGGAGTTGGAGAATCATTTTATAAACTATATCGATGATCATTTTCAATGAAACATTGTGGAAGATGACTATATCATGGGTATAATGTGTTATCAAGATGTGGATACCAATATAGAACTATCTGGTCAAGTCAAGTGGTGGGTTTCCCTCTAATTTGATGAAGAAATCACTATATTCCAGGAAGGGTACATGCCCGCCAAGCATGATGATATTCACTTAGAGCCGTTCTCATGAGTCATTGGATATTGTATCATGAATGGTGGTGGTTATATTAATACCAAACCACTCCCCATGACATGAAATGAGATCCCAAATACAATTTTAGTGTTGCTTTAACATGGAATTGTTTTTTAGATATGGATCAATGTATGAAGTTGGTATCCCCATAGATATGTTTCACATACTAGTGACACATAGGACCCCCTGTGGTGACTTCGTTATCTTAAGGATTGATGGTGAAGATGATATAAATATTTCTATGGTTTCAGAACATAGAATTGTGGAGCATGGCGTCATTCAGTTCATTCCAACCACGTTTTCTTATTGAAAGCGGTGAGTTTAGGTAGTATTTACTCTTACAATGTTTTTCTCAAATAAATATGTATAGTATTTGAGATTCTAGGTTCTCATTTTTGGGATACATCTCAATGACTTTCCTTTATTCAAAAAGATTATGGTTCTTTCCTCCTTCATCTGAACATATATGTGGACTCCAAATCAATATGTCGATAACACTAAACATTATCAACCTACCTTATTGAAATCAATTTATTTTGGGCCATGTTTAGGGAATTATGTTGTAGATATAATCATATTAACAAACCATCTTATTCAGTGGAGATTCTGATAAAGGTAATGTGGTAAATTATTCAGTTTACATTCTTTGGCTAGGGATCTTTGGTCTATGATGGCTTTTAATTTGATAGTTTTCCCATTTTGGACTTCTGTAGATAATGTTGAGTAGAGAGCCATCTTCTCATATGGTACATGACCTATTCATGGTGTCCCCATAGCGTGGTTGAGCATGTCATTTGTGTTGTCTTTAGTCTCCCTTATAGGTAAGCTATCATTTGATATTGTGAGATTTTTGTGGATATGTTCTCCCAGGTTGACCCCATTGGGATTTTTGGTTATTCATATGTTATTTCCTTTATTAATTCTTCTAAAAAGATATATTTTCATTTTTTGAGGGTATACTACTTGGATTATTACTGATCACCCCAAAATAGGCAATTATCCCGCACATAATGAATTTTTTAGATAGAATACATATTTGTGACCTTTCAGTCCTTGTACTATAGAGATAATGATTAATTTTAACTCCCTAAGATTATGCATGTAAATTTAATAGTGAATGAATCAAACACCGAACCTCTAAAAACACCACTTTGTAATAACCTATCTATTAAATATAAATTTTCTAACTCTGCTATTTGAATTTCGAAAAACTAACATACACAATTGTGTTTAGAACGATATTTAGAGTCTGATAAGACAAACTTAATTTTTTTGATTAATAATATACCCTTATGAATATTAATATGAATAGAAATGCAACCCTAATGAATATTAAATCATATTATTATTTTATTATCTTTAGGTTATAATATAATAAGATCTCGATTAATTTTTCAAGGTGATATAAAATGAAATATTGTTTTAAAATTGATATCTTTTGAGTAAATTATGATTTTATTTAAAAAAAATAAAATAACAATACTTGAAATATAATTTTCAAAAAATTGAGTTCATTTTTTAAATCTACACATAGAAAAATGGTTAGGGTGAATTTTTGGGATTTTTCTAAAATACTCGAATTTAGGTTGAATCGTAAAATACGATAATTTACTTTATATATACATTATCAGTTAAATTCACTATTCCTATAATAATAGAAGATGTAAAAACTATTGGTTCGAACTAACAAAAACATATTACTATTCATGGTCACAAAAATCAATACTATTGGTTTTTTTTTGAAAAATAATAAAATAATGAGTAAAATAATGGGAATACCCTCCTCTCCTCCACTATAACCCCACCTCTCCCTCTTCTCCCAAACTATTATAAGCCTAGAATATCCTCAATTTTCTTCCCAAATACCCTTCCCTAGTCACTCCCAATTTATATAATCTCATGTTCCTTTTAAAAGACCAAAACTCTTTCCCTTAAAGAGATTCTCAAGGAGGGGGATTCCAAATGTAAATTCACATTCTACTTCTTCCAATTTCAATTCATGTTCCTTTCTATTATTATCCTCTATTAACCAACTATTTACAAATATCCATGATAAATCCTATATAATATATATACTAGAATTATATCATTTTAATGGAAGAACCATCATAAATATCCTTACTCTATCTCTTTTATTTTATAAACGAAATCGTCATTTGTGTGTTGCTCATTTACAACCCTCATGGATGATGAAGTTTTGATCATCAATTTCCCCATAAATACTTGCCATGAAACTATTTTCTTGGTTTCACAAGGCTTCAAAATATTTATTATATCTTATTTAATATTCATGAACTAGTATAAGTATATAATATTAAATCATAATACCAAACTAGTTCCTAATAATCAAAATACGGAAATAAATAATCTATGTGATTGTCATTAATATTTTATCTAATGATTCATCCTCATGCCATGTAAAAAATTATTTAAATGAACATTAAAACCTATTAATGTTCAAACATAATATTTATATTCAATTCTAGATATTTACATCCATTCCACATGAGCACCATTAATTAAAAACAAGTGAATCGATTTTGAAATTCAAGAAATTGAACACTTAGAAACGACATAATTCAATATTATAACTTATCAACAAGGACATAAATGAAATAAAAAAATTATGATAAAAAAATGACTAATTGGTTCTGAAATAAGTTATTAAGGAGTCTAATTTCATATTCAATGACAATAAGTTCAGGAGCAGAACATTCAGACTTAAGGTAAGGGTTTACCACCTAAACCTCCATTTTCATTCGGGTTACATTTATTATCTACTTACTTAAATCAAATTATTATTAATTAATATTTACTCCTCATAAATTATGTTTAAATGTTCTATATACGTGTACCAACCAGAATTATTCCGTCATTTATGGATAATTATATGTTTTAAAAGGATCTATCAGATTTTTTATCCCAATATGTATGCTTGACACAAGAGAATTTCTCAAATTCTTACCACTTTCCTAGGGAAATATGTAATATATTTTTATAAACCACTATCTTTATAAAATCATTAATTTTATTATTAAAGTACTATCTTACTTAATTTCTAGTTTTATACAAAAACTTTTCCAAAATTACTCTTCTTTTCAAATAAAAGAGTATTTATCTCAAGAACTACTCAATGATTTTACAAGAGTATCTTCATATATTTTAACAATAATTTTGATTATTATGTATTATTGTGGTTAAACATTATAATAACATCTACCATATTTAATTGAATATTTTATGATTAGTTTTCATTTGGATGTGTTATGTTAAAAAAAATCACCAATCTACTCTGAATGGTTAGTGTTTATGATTAATGTTCGAGGAAAGTTATTTACATTTCATATGTTAGTTAAAATATTAATGTATATGATGTTTATGTTTATCCCCATTCATATGAAAAATTAGTTGGAATTATTGTGTGATGGGTGGGTCCTGATATATCCCCTCGATGCATCAGAATGTCTAATGAGAGAAATAGATATGGACATGGTCGAGGCCTTTCACATTTTTAGATATGGTTTTGGCCGATGCCTTAAAAATTTTTGGTAGTCATGTACGAGGCCATAATGGTATGTTTCAGGATGTCTGGAATATTAATTTACCTCATTATGAAGCTATAAATTAAATGTTTAGGAGATTATTCAACTTGTAGAATACCCATGATTTTGTTTTATTATAGAAATATTTACTCAAATCATATTCCTTACATATTATGATCATGTTTTCCTTTTAAAATAATTTGTTTTCAATTATTTATCCTGCCAACTTTTTATGTTATCTTCTTCTGTATTTCTTACTCTAACTGAGCATTTGAGCTCACCCATTTATTATCTTTCATTTTCTCAGGAAATGAATAATTTTATAATGAATGACCTGTAGGGATAAACTTATGGTAGTGAATGTTCAAATTAAAACATATATGTTTTTTTTACATGTCAAGTTATACTGTTGAACATATGTATGTATCTTATATCAAATTATACTAAACTACTCAGTCCTTCAGGCTGTATATTCCTTTTTTATATGCCAATTTAATAAAATAAGGCACCGACTCTGGGAAACTAGGATCATATCTTTACAGTTGGTATTAGAGGTAGTTTAGTAGATAACATGGAAACTAGATTTAGAAATAATATATTAGGGAACAAAACCCTAAGATAGTCTTTGAGTCTAAACACACAAGAACACCCCTGGTATTTTGGTATGGAATTGATCATGTGGATATTTTTAGGAAATACATCCTTGTCTGGATAAGGAAGATCCAAACCTTAGAGGACATGTTGAGATAATCTTAACATGACATTTAAGGTATTTGGGATCAATATATACCTTCAGTGGAGTTTAAATACAATAATTTTTTCCATTCGAGTATTCAAAGGGCACCATATAAAGTTTTGTACGTAAAGAGATGATGTACACCAGCTTGTTGGGATGAAGCTGGAGAAAGGAAGCTTGTGGGCCTAGTGCTTATGGAGGAAACAAAAAAAAGGTATAGCCTATTGAAGGACATATCAAAGTAGCTCAAAGAAGAAAAAAAATCTATTCTGATAATCAAAAGAAGGATTTGGAGTTTCAAGTGGGAGATCATGTTTTCTTAATAGTATCTCCATGGAAGGGTGTTATAAGATTTGGGAAGAAAGGGAAACAGATCCATAGGTACATAGGACCTTTTGAAATTATATTGATAATTGGAGAAGTTGCATATCTTTCAGATATGAAACCATGATTTTCTAAAGTAAAAAATGTGTTCCATGTCACATTGTGGATAAAGTACATTCCAAACCCAACACTTGTCCTCACTTATGATTGTATTAAATAGGAACCTAACCTATCTTACTGTGAAAATCCAATCCAGATTTTGGACACTAAACAACATTTTTTGAGGAATAAATCAACTAAAATGGTAATTATACTTTACAATAGTTATAAAATTGAATAGGTAACATGGGAGCCTGAGGATATTATGATGAAGAACAACCCAAATCATTTTGTGCGGTAACATTCTGGTAAATTTTAGGATGAAGTTTTTGTATGGAGGGGATAATGAAACAACCCAATATTCTGCACATAAATTTAATATTGAATGCATGAAACATTAAGTATCTAAAAAACACCACATTATTATAACCTAGTTGGTAAACTTAATTTTTCCTCCTTGTTTATTTTAATTTTGAAAAGTTAACATACATGGTTGCGTTCAGTAAGATATTTATAGTCTGATAAGACAAACATAATTTTGTTTGTGAAGAATATCATACACTTATGAATAGTAATATGAAGAGTAACATTATCCTTATGAATTGTAAATAATAATATTATTTTATTGTGTGATGGTTATAAGGTAATAGGATCTTGATTAATTTTTCAAGGTGATATAAAAAAAATTGTTTTAAAATTTTTATTCTCTGAATAAATTGTGATTTTATATAAAAAAGTAAATTAATAAAATTAAAAAATTTATTTTCAAAAAATGGAGTTCATTTTTCAATTCTACACATCAGAAAATGGTTTGGGTGAATTTTTGGGGTTTTTTCTAAAATACACAAAATTTTGATGAATAATAAAAGACGACAATTTACCGTATATATACATTATCAATTAAATTAACTATTCCTAGAATCACGAATGATGTAATCACACTTGGTTTGAACTCAAATTCACATATTACAATTTTTTTTTCAATAATCAGTACTATTGGATGTTTTAAGAAAAATAATAAAATAATGAGTAAAATAATTGGAAAACCCTCCTCTCCTCCACGATAACCTCTCCCCCCTCAGTCCCTCTTATCTTCACTATTATAAGACTTGAAGATATTAAAAGTTCTACCCAATACCATTCCTTATTCACTACCATATATAAGGAGCACATTTTATTTCCAAAATTCCAAATCCCATTCCCTTAAAGAGATTCTGAAGGAGGTGGATTCAAGAAGTAAATTCACATTCTATTTCCTTCAATTTTATTTAAAATTATTTTTTATTTTTATCCTCTCCTCAGATCCTATATCCAAATGATGATGATAAATCATGTATAATATATATTCTTTAATAATATGACGTGAATTAAATAACCATAATAAATATTATTACTCTCTCTCTTTTATTTTATAAATGAAATCATCGTTCGTGAGGTTCCAATTTACAACCTTCCTGGACGATAATGTTTCGTTCTTCAATTTACCATTTAATATTGGTTATGAAATCATTTCTATTTTTGAAACATTCTATAATATATTTATTATAACCTATTTAATATTTATGAATTATTATATGTACATAATATTAAATCATATGACAAAACTATTTCCTAAAAATCAAAATACCGCTTGAAATAATCTAAGTGATTTTCATTAATATTTGATCAAATGATTCATCCTAATTACACATAACAAAATGATATAAATTAAAATTTAAACCTATGGATGGTCATAGATAATATTTAAATTCAATTTTGGATATTTACATCCATTCCACATGAACACCATTACATAAAAACAAGTGAACCGATTATGAAAATGAAGAAAATGAACACATCGAATTGAAAAAATACAATATTATAACATATCAATAATGAAATAAATGAACTAATATTCTTGATAGACTAAATAAATTTATAAAAATTATAAATCACGTTGTTAATGAGTATAATTTCATATTCTAGAGCCATAAGGTCAAGAGAGGAACATTCAGACTAAGGGTAATGGTTTTCCACCCGAACCTCCATTTTTATTCGGGTTAATTTTATTATCTACTTAGTTCAATTAAATTATTTTTCATTAACATTTAATCCTCATAATGTTTTGTTAAAAATTTTATATATTTTTACCAACCACAATCCTACATTAATTTATGGGTAATTATATGTTTTAAAAATATCTTTCAAATATTATTCCTGAAATATAAGCCCAACTAAAGGGAATTTATCAAATTCATAACTATATTTGAGGGCACTCTATAATATATTTTTAAAAGAAAATATCTTTATAAAATATATAATTTTATTATTAATGTACAATATTACATAATTTATGGTTTTATAAAAACACTCTTCCAAAAGAACTCTTCTTTTTAAAGTAAAAGTGTATTTATCTCAAGGAATACTTGATGATTTTATAAGAATATCATCATTTGTTTCAACAATCCAGTTTATTATTATGTATTATTGGAATTAATATTTATTATTTCGTCTACCATGTTTAATTGAATGGTTTATGATTAGTTTTACTATGGATGTTTTATCTTAAAACCATTCACAAATTTAATCTGAATGGTTATTATTTATGCTTAATGATGGGGGAAAGTTAGTTAAGTTTATTTGTTAGTTTCAACATGAATGTATATGTTTTTTATGTTTATCCCAATTCATATGGGGAATTAATTGGACATATGATGTGATAGGTGGGGCCCAAAATAGCACCTCGATGCATCAATAGGTCTAATGAGACAAATAGATATGGACTTGGCCGAGGCATTGCCCATTTTTAGATATGGGTTTCGTCGAGGCCTTAATAATTTTTGGATGTCTTTGCCAAGGACTTGACGGTATGTTTCAGAATTTCTGGAATATTAATTTACATCATTATGAAGCTATACATTCAATGTTCATGGGGTTATTCAACTAGTAGAAGACCCATGACTATGTTTTATTGTAGAAATATTTACTCATCTCATATTTTTCCATATTATGTTCCTACTTTTTTTAAAGGCATGTGTTTCTAATTAGTCACTATGCCTAATGTTTAGGTTGTCTTCCTCCCTATTTCTTACTCTTACTTAGAATTTGATCTCACCCCTTTCTTATGTTTAATTTTCTCAGGACATGAATAAGTTTCTTATGAATGACCTACAGTGATAAACTTATAGATGTGAATTTTTCAAATAAAACATATTTGTTGTTTTTAATTTCAAGTTGTAATGTTGAACCTATGTATGTGACTTGTTTCCAATGCTAGTAAACTATTCAGTTCTTCGAGATTCATATTACTTGTTTATGTTCCATTTTAATAAAATATGGCATCGGCTCTGGGAAACTAGTGTCATAACTTTACATTAATAGAGAAGAAAGAATTTTATATAGAGAATATTTTGGATTGGTGACTATGAAATATCATGGATTTGTTCTCCCCATATGATTTGAGGTATGCATGAATATTTTATTTTTCAGCTAGGCTTGTATAGTTAACGTGGTTGTGGCATTAGTTTTGGATTTTTCTAATTTTTAACTTTCTAATTATTATTATGGAGCCTAAAATTGTATTTTATTCTTTATAGGTGATATTTTGTAGGCCATTACTTATTTTACGTAGTATTATGGTTTCAGTCATGGATTAATATCGACCTAGGTGGGGCCCCTGTGGGTTGGTTCGTGACACATGTAATTTAATTTATGAAACTCATAATATTATATCCTTTTCTAAATTATAAGTATGTGGTGCATGTTCAGAAATAGGTTTTCACACCATGAACAATGTGTTTAAAATTCTATATGTTTCTGTATTTCTTATTATATATTTAAACAACAGATTTCACACTGCCAAAGGAATTTCTCTTGGAATATTTGTAATATCCATTATTATTATGTTTTTTATGTAAATACGTTACATTATTTTTCTATTTTTTATAAATCAATGAAAATAATACATCACTCAAAAACAACAAATGTCCCACCGTGATGAAGGAAGTTGACATACAATTGGAAAATACCAACTTTATATGCTTCATCAATGGGATATCATATGTTTCCTCAAGAGATCATTGTATGATTTCAATTATTACTATTTATAGGAAATATTTTTGGGTCCAGAAGTGTTTAATCACTCCATAAATGTTATGAGGATGATTTTATTGGATTTACCATGCGAGGATTAAATTTTAAGAAGGTAAGATGCGTTGTTATGGTTTCAAGGTGGATTAAAATGATTATGTAAATGTAAGGAACAAAATATGAATCAAAGGATCATTCCATGACCATTTCATGTGTAAATTTAGATATATTAATCAATGATTTGAATGTCAAGGATATAATTATAATATTTGGTGAAGATTTTATAGATGTGATTTTTGATTGGAAACTATTTTGTAATTAAGGGTTATACACTTCAGAGTACCCATGGATTCTAGAATTATAATTCACTTTAATAAGTAAACATGGTGGAGGAATTTGTCACACTATGACCTTGAAATTTCATAATTCAATGGATGAAAAATTACATAACAACAATTAAAGATCCAAATCACTATAAAGTATAATATTATGGATGATAAAATGGAAAAAAAATTCTATATCTTTTATATTTCATTGTACTAATTTGACTCAATATATGATAAAGATAGTTTTGATAATTTACCCTCTATAAAAAATATATGAGATATTGAACAGGTACAATAAGGGAAAATTGAGATAAGGATAAAATAATATATAAGGATATATATAATAGTTTTTCAATAATTTATTCAAATTAAATGAAATTTTTGACCTCACTAAAATCATACATTACACCTAGATGGATCATAACAGATAATATAAGATAGAACTGATATAAACCATTGAATTTATGGTTGGTTATAAAAGAGAGTGTTCACATTAGCTTAGTGGTATTGGATAATTTAGTTGAGAGATAATATTAGACAATTGAATTTTTATTGAATAAGATAATGAGAAGCTCCAATGAACGACATTAAAATTTATAGAGTACTTTAAGACTAAAGGGTCTATAGAGAAATTGGGATTAAACTACAATATTTGATTAAGGTAAAATCTAGAAACATTATATTAATTATTCTAAAATTATATTCATCTAAAAGAATGAATTTTTGATGATTCTATATCATGTAAAAAATAGATTCAACCCCCACCTTGAGAAGTAGATATCAACTAGGATTAATGATGCAGATAATAATTTAGTGAAAATATATGGAGCTTTATAATAATATCCTTAAAAAATGTAGTCACATTTTGTATAAAGGAAACCCCACAATATACAAATATAATTATCATTACAAAAAATTATATAAAATTAAATTCCATTTTATTGATTAGTGTATAATGGAAATAAGATATATTTCACATGGTGGTTAATTAACCTTATCAAAAATATATATCAATCAACAGATAGTATATTTAATAATAATATACTATAAAAATAGTTTGTGTGTTCTAATTATATTATTTATTAGTGGCGAATCATGTAAAATAAGTTTTTTTATGTGAATTTTAATTTTGTATCAATTTTATCATTTGATGCGATTGATGAACATATGAATGAGAGATTAAATGTGTTTATGATCTCAGGAAAACAATATTTTATGTCTAAATGGAAAAAAATTGGATGTGTTATTTTAATCATTACACAACTTGAATGACCCACCCTATAAGTTGTTCAGGTAAAAATGGCCCCAATAATTAGTATCTAATCGTAAAAGATCTAATTTTGGGTTCTGTCAATAATTTTTTTATTTTTCTGTGAAACTGGAGAAGAAAAAATTATTTTTTATAAAGATATATCATTGGTGTCTGGTAGAAAAAATATCTTACCTTTATTTAATGGTTTTAAATTGAGGGGTTGCAATATTTTTTCTAGTATATTAATGTGGCTATGATAAATGAACGAGTCCCATATGTAAGGAAATAGATTGTCTTGGGATGATATTTATCAAGTGATGTTTTATATGAAGCCACTCATTGTGTTGTAGCCTTCAAAATGTTGAAAAAAATTTATGTTATTTATGTAAATAAATTGTATGATTAGAAGGAAGTGGTATCACTCTAAAATAATAAAAAATATTAACTAATATAAAGTTAATGTAAGTAGAATAATATAATGAAGATTTTATAGAAGATGGAGCCTTTAACCAAGATGAAAATGTTTATTTTATTTTTTAAGAAATGTTCATGAATTTTCTTGAAGGAAACACGAAAATATGTAATTATTGATTCACTAAGGGATTTTGGAGAAGGAAATTATCTATTTTATTATATGGAAACAAAATAGATATTTCACTCTAGATACTTTTCCTGCAGTGTTGAATATAAGTCCATATTCATTCAAGAGATGGTATATTAATAATTTTTCTCATCATGTGAGCCAAGAATTTATTGGAGGAATATTCATTGAAAATTATCCATAAATAAAGAGAGTATGTCCATTACATTTTTACTTTCATTTGTGGGTATAAAAATGTATGATAGTTAATATAAACAAGATGAATATCTATGCGAGATAATAAAGAAAATATCCACTACTAACAAATTCAGAGAGATTATTATTCCTATCATGATAAATCAGGAATAAATGAGAATATATAGAAATAAAGTTACCTCATGTGTTAAAAAGTGGATGCCTAATTATAATAAGAAGAATAAAGGATCAAACATCAAGAATAAATGATCTGATACTGAAATGGGAAATAGAAGATAAAAATGCCCTCCATGGAATACTCAATAAGTGGGAAGATTATAATCTCAAAAATTGAATAAGGAAAAAAAATTACTGGAAAATATTAATGAGAATTATCTCATGAAAATGTAGTTATATAAGGATTGTAGAGAAGAAAAAGGGGATAAAATTTTGCTATGTGTCTCAAATCCAATGGCCTCAATGGTAGAAGGAATGCTACTACCTCATCCTCCAAACATGGTGCAGATAATATGTGTTATGATTACTATCAAAGATTCATTAAATATTTTAATATATGAAACTTACCAGTGAATTACCATACGTATATAACAACATAGTTCATGATAAAATCTTATATTCCCATAAACTAAAATGATATGATTCATACTAAATGAAATTCTAATAATATTGAAACATTAGTCAATGTTTATTAATATGGAAATATTATTTAATTCTTATCATGAAAAAATTAGTGCTACATGAATATTACACCCAACACCTATTATGGGACACTAAAAAAACATCATTGAAAGAAAGAATTAATATTTATAATAACAATAAAGAACTATATCAAAAAATAATAAATTAATGAGTAGATGAAAAGAGACACTCATTAAAGAAAACTAAATCTAATGGGACTCAAATTACTATTCAAGATGATAGTCATGAGGAATTATGTAGTGGTTTCAAAAATCATAAAAATTTAAATATGAAATATTTTTTTGAAAATAAATCCCTCATCATGTCAGACAAGAAAAACGAAGAGTTATAATTGAATCAAAAGAGTAAAATTTCACTAATGGGGTTATTCTCACAATAGAAAAGTAATCTATGATAATGTATATAATGATACACTACTATATAATAATATGTGACGTTTTTTGAAGTGGTATTGAAAACGTAAGAACATTAATGTATTGGAAGAAGATTGTATGTACATGGGTGGTTCACTAAGACCAACCACATTCCACTAATTGAGGATTTAAAACATAATACCTTAAAAATATAATAAATGTTTCTAATATCTATTGGATATAGTCTAACTTTATTGGGGGATATATGATCCATGGGAAATATGGATTAAAAAAATAAATATACATGGATTGATAATTATAATATAGATTGTCTGTATCAATCATGTAATGATTGTGGATAAGAAAAAATAATTATATGTGAAAATGGATTCAGAGTTCATAGAATTCTAAATTGTTATCAATATTGTATAAAATGGTTGAAATGGTTGAAAACCCCCATAAAGTGGTGGTGATGAACCACATTGGGTTCTGAAAAATGATCTAGATGTATCATGATGTAACCAAAATATATGAAATTATAAAGGTCTTTGATTATTGGAAAAGTGGTGTCAAAGATATATATGGAAATTATTATCAAATAAAGTTTCCATTATTGATCAAAATGTTACATCTATGAATTTATAAGGCGTAATATTACCACTAAAAGATTAATAAAACCATTATAGATGAGATTCAATATCATTTATGATATTATAGTTATTTTTTATTGTACTATCCATTTTGTTTTATCTGAATATTTTTTAGGATACCATGAATTTCTTTAATGAAAAGATTACTAATAATAATAATTTCCTCATGATAAAAATTATATCATGACATAGTGTTAAGGGTGAAAGGAATTAATGGGGAGTTGGTGATGAGGACTCAAATGGATTCTTAGCCATATATGAGAGGCTAGATTCTCTATGAATAAAATAAGATCATGAATATAATGTGGTATTAATTTATTTAACATATGAATGTGATATAAAATATAAAAACATCAAGTAGATAGAATTTATTGGAAATATATAGTGACATGGTAAATAAGTAATTATTTTCCTATACTCTCAATTCCCACACCAATCTCTAGCTCAATAGTCTTTGTGTATTTTATAATAACAAAAAATCAGTTGGCATATCTAGTCACTTAATATCATTAAAGAAAACTATTATTATGAATATTATATTGGATCGATTCTTGGATGGTTTCAAACAATAATAATTATATTAAACAAGGTTTCTAGAGTATTAAATGATTTAAGGATGTTTTTTATCCAACAAAATGAAATAATAAACTAGAATAAACAATAAAAAATATTACCTAAAAAATTAGGAGATGATTCACATGTTATCTATAATTCAGAATTTGGATTAGATCATCATACAATAAACCACATCTATTTGGTGAGCGTCAAAAAATTTATTTAAGGATATTTTTGAAGGAGTAAATGTATTTGTAGGTAGAACTATGAATGTTCAATTATATAGGGGATGATAATAAAGTATGGAAATTTTATTGAACATTTTTATTTTATTTTATTGAAAATGGGGTCATTAAAATCCCCCATAAATATAGTTCAATCATATTATATCTATTTATTTAGAAAAATACATATTTAGATGGTTTTATTATAGTATTTTCATGAAAATATAAAGACAAGGATTAGTGTAACCAAAGGGGTAATATTGTGTTGATTTTTTGATAATATTCTAAGTAGTTTGTTGATAGGGAAATTGATGAATTTTTTATATAAAAACAAATGTATACACTTGTGTGAATTGAAAAAATATTCCATAATACTATTTTATATTTATGTATTGTATTTGAAGATGCAATAATTTGATTTGATGAATGTTCAAGATAAAATAAAAAGGCTACATTATGTATTGGGAGATTTAGGTACGTATCACATTATTACTATAAGTACAACATCACGAACAAGGTTGAATCCTTGAAAATATAAAGTACCCAATTTTATTGTGGTATATAAGTAATTATTTAAGGATATAGGTCATAATGATAAATGTATGGTTACCATATATAGAATATTCTAATAAAAATTTTAGTATTATGAAGTTCATATTCAAAAAAATTACTGATTTTTCCGTTCCATGAAATTGATACGATGAATTTTATTAATTAAATAATTTAGAGCTATATAGTATGAAATGATAGAACATGTTAAAAAGAGAAACATAAAATAAATATGGATTCTGACAAATATTTTTTTAATTTCTTAAGATAATTTTTTTTGTAAATGTATGATTTTCCTTTGAATTTTTTAGTTTTTAGTATAAGTCGTCACATTTTGTGCCATTACATGAAAGATGTGTGAAGAATATTGAGGGTTATAATGTTTCAAGATACATGTTAAAGTTAAAAACATCAGTTTTGAAGGGTATTTCAAATGGAAAATTTTAATTCCTTGAAATATAAGATATGTATTGGAGGAATTTCAAGAATTTGTAAGATTATTCCCATTTCTAAAATATGGTTAAAGTAGATTTAAATCCAAGAAAAATTATGTCACTCTATGAAGAAGAAAGAAAATAAAAAATTGAAAATCTTATTTTTTAATGTTTCTTATCGAGAAGTCATATGGGTATGTAGTGTAACTTTATATAGTTTCTCAATTTTCCCTTATGAAGAAATACATTCAAACAATTAAAGTTTTATTCATGTCATGAAGGGATAAAATCATATTTTTGTGGAAATTATAATGTGAGTATCCCAACATAAGAACGTAAAAGGAACTATGCTATATTATGGGTGGATTTCGATGATTCTATTACAGGGATCCACATGCTATAACAAAATGGTTTAGGAAATGATCAATTTAGGAAATGGTTTAGACTTCGAGACCAAAATTTTCTGTGCCTATCAGTTAAATAAAAACCATAGAATGTTTTTTTTGGAAATTTTTTTACCAAAAATTTATCTATAGTAATGGTTGACACACCTCTATGTTTTTCATTCATTGTGGAAATAAAATTTACGCAATGATATTTATACAATGATATATGATGTTCTATAATTACATAAAATTTTATTATTTAATGAATATAAAATTACAAATTGATAATTATGAAATATACACACCTAAAAATTTAAAATTTTCCCCCATAAAATTTAAATACTATACTTCTATATTTTTTTCATTCAAGGTGTAGAGTTGATCACGCATATAACATGTATTTTCTGAAATAATTCACTCTCTATAAAAAAATATATGTTGTATTACTCTGACTCTATAGTAAAAATGGAGTGGAGAATATATTTTGATTAGAAAAAATGAATTGATTTTTAGTAAATTTATTGAAATTAATTAACACATCTGACAACACTAAAACCATGGGGTACACCATGAAGGATCATAGTGTAGTAGAGAAGGGGAAATTGATCTCAACCATTAATATAATGGATAGTTATAAGTGGTCATATAAGACTACTATTAGTACTTATGTTTGATAAGGATGAGAGATAATATTTCATATTTTAATTTATTGAAAAAAATATAATTTTAGATTCCACAGGAATTCCATTGATATATAAATTGTATTTTTGTAGTAAATAATTGAGGTAGAAGAGTTGATTACACTTCTTTTTTATGTGGTAAGAGAATTGATTCTACATGATAATACCATATATATAATTATCATAATTTTGAATAATGGAATCTTATTCATATTTTACCATGGATGAAATATATCCAGCTATCAAATTGAGATGTTTATCTCATTTATGATTAAATAATGAGAGTTAAACTATATAAATATTAAAGTAGAATTTAATCATGATCCACAATTCATGTAGTGTTTTATATAAACTATTTATCGACCCACATGTACCTAAAATATTGAAAAATATGATAAATTACATAGACTATGATGTACTTTATCTTGATCCACAATTTTCCATTTGAAAACATTTTTTCTACCACAAAGTGAATATATAATATTACAATACACTAGTATACTGTCATGTGTATGGTATATTAATTAACCATTAGGGGAGAACCATGTAAAATAAATTTTTTATGAGTGCCATTACGTTTAAGGCATATATTTTCATTTGATGTGATTAATGATCACAAGAATAAGATATTGAACATGTTTTTTTGGAACATTATATAGATTCAAAACGATGAATGAATCAATGATAAGTAACTAATTTATTTATTAGATACCCTAATTGAACCCTATAAATGGATGTTCACATCAAACTAGTTCCAACACACCCATATGATAAAATACATCGTGATGATGAAAAAATGTGAAGAATATTCAATGATTTATAACACTTATATGAAATAAATTTAAAATAAATAAATAGATACAATAATTCTAGTAAATTTGGTATGTTTTTTATATTGTATCACTATCTATAATATAGTCTACCAACAATAATATCATGGTATAATAACAAGGATTAATATTATAAAGTGTATGATTGGTGTAAATCCCTATAATTTTTATATGCGAATGAATAGAATATTTGATATAATTGGAGCCTTATAAGACACCAATACTAATCAATTTTTTCCATTTTCAAAATCCGGTTTATGGGTTCTTAGTACCCCGCTACATGACTCCAGTACAACCATATTCACCAAAACAAAAGAACACAAAAAACCACAAAACATGTTCAAGAATCCACGAACTAGGGCACATGAACATCAGAACGGCCGACCAAACCCACCAAGGATTACCTTGAGCATCCCCGAATGCGACCATCAACACCGACCCAAATCCACACGTTGGAAAACTCTAGAGGAATACACCCAGACTTCAAGCGATGAAATGGACCTCCAGGATTCACCCCCAAGGATGTCAAAGAAAACCAGAATGAAGATGAAAATATCCTGACACCATTTGCACCCTGACCCGCAGACAACCCAAAAGTTCCACCAAACCACTTTAAAAGAAACATGAGAAACAAACCCAATCAGTCTGGAGGTGAATCATCATAAGAAAATGAAATGTTACCAAATCATAGCCTTAGCCTATTAGTGATTCCCTCCCTATACCGATTCCAATTCATTAGGCATACCTTAGAATTAGGATCATCACCAATAATGTCTTTAAATCGGTCCGCCATTTCTTCCCATGTTTAGATATATTCTTCTTTGCTACTTTTTCGACCATTGAATCCTCTCATTAGGATCAAATCCTATTTTTCAATCCACTTATCTTGCTCGCTGTTGACCTCTAATTTGATATGTCTTCCTATTATATCAACCTCTTCCTGTGGGATGTTAACATACAGAAATTCCTCTACCATGTTCTCCTCAGAGAAAATGATAGGTTCTTTTATGTTATTTTCCATTTTAGTAGCTCTTCCAATTTCATTATTATTCTCCCTAACCAAAACCAGATAATCCTCTTGCATGACAACCATGGAAGAAATATTGGGATCCAATAATGTATAAGGATCAGATAGTTTAAAATTTTAATTAAATTAAAATAAAGTGGTCATCTTATATTCAATATATTGAAGAGAAAATAATGAATAGTCACTAGAATAATCACTAAATGATCAAAAAAATATAACCTAAGTGATGCATTCACTTTTAACATTAGTAAATTAGTTTCTATAAAACATAGATCCTTTTCCCACTTCATCCAATAATTTTATTTTTCTTCTTTATTATGGTAATAGTTTTCATTCTCATATGGTTATCCATACAACCACCTCCAACAGTGAAATTTACAAAATATTTCATAAAAAATTCATTATTATCTTTATGACTACAATTTCTATTTAATATAGATTCCAATCATCATATATTTTTATTATTTGATTGTAGTAATTGGATTTTCTTCCCCATAACAAGAAATTATTGTATTTTTAGTAGTATATATAATAACATGGATAGTAATATATATCATGTCACATGATTATTTTTCATCCACATAAAATTAATGTGTTAATGTCTTTAAAGAATTTTTTTTGAATGTTTATAACACATACCTATAATTTATATAACCATGAACTTATTTGGAAATACTAATAAAAATATTTATAATGGTTTAAATGGAATATATATATAATGGGACAAAAATGATATTTGAATATTTGGATTTAGGGGCTCATAAGACATTAATAATTCACCTTAGGAGGTTTTAATTGGGAAATGTCAAAGAGAAGAGGTTATTAAATTAAAATAATAAAATATATTTATATTAAAGATAGTCTTTTAATATTTCATCATGGTTGAGTATGATACGAAAATTTTATAAGAATAAATTTAAATAATTCTCAGTTAAGAAATATAACTCTTCTTTAGAAAACCTCTTAATGTTTATAACTAATTCCTTCATAATATTTTTTTATACTCAATACATAGCCTATATAATGATGGGAGTAATTTTAGTATGTTATTTGGGATGCTATTGAATGAAAAATGTGTTTTTATGAGTGGATATGACATAATAGGTGTAGTCATTTTATATGTGGGGGAGAGGACACACTTGAAAAAACATTTAAATATATTAATTCCTTACTCATGAGAAAATGGATCCAGAATGGACAATTTCCAAATCAGATATGATTTAATGGTTAATTATTATTATCTAATTGGTTTCTAAGGATTTTCATTCATTTCAACACTTATAACTTTATTTTAATGCTGTATAAAATCTATTTTTACCATTAACGTGTCAAATTGTTTTTACTCTTTCTACTATTCATTATAAGAAAAAATTAATTTGATCGTATCAGATTGTATAAATAATTTTGATTATAATTATGGAATAATAATTGGAAATTTCAAAGAACATAATTGGATTAATTTAATGTAAATCAAAAACTGAAAACTCGATGGAAAATACTTTTTAAAAAAAATATATTTTTTAAGTAAAAAAATATATTTTTTAAGTAAAAAAATATATTTATAAAATATTCAAGTATGATGATGATTTCGATAAAATTTATTAAATACGTGTTAATAAATAGAATGTAAATAAATTTTATGTATTTTATGAAATAAATTGTGGATTTATAAATACTTTGAATGAATATAATGTTTTAAAAATAATTATTTTTCTCTATTCATGAAAAAAATCATATTACACAAAAAATTCTTAAAATTTTAATAAATATCTAATTTTTACAATTAGAAATCAACAATTAACTTCATTTTATCATATTGAATATTTTTTTAATAAATAATTTAAATATCAATACATAATGAATGAAACCCCAATCTGGTTAAAATAAAGAAATTTAAAATAATAATAAAAATACATAATACTATTATAATAAATATAAATTCTACAGATTATTGATAATACATGAAAATTATTTTTCATCATATTACCTAGGTTTTATGAATTATATTTAATAAGATACAATGGAATTAAATGGTTATCTAGTATGATTTTAAAAATGTTATAAACAAATCATTCTATAATTTAAAATTATTTTTAAGATTCTAGAAACATATATCCTCATTCTAACATCTTTTTCTCAACTCTAATGCTAAATATTCACGTATAATATTTATCCTTCTTGTTAAAATTTATTTTTCAAGTATTATTTGTTATATAAATTATTGATACGTGCCTTAATTATTTTTATTCTTTACCAATTTCTCATTTATTTAGGTTTATAGTTATATATATTTATTCGTATGGGTTTCTTAATGTGGTTACCCTAAAATCATGATTAAAACCATTAAATTGGGAAAAATATTTATTATGTTGTCATTAATAGATTTATGTACTTAAAACTCATGAAATTAGATTACATTGTGGCATATTTAAACCACCTACTTACCATTTCATCAATTAAGATATTTATAAACATCATTCATAATTTTAAGATGAATGATTATAAGGATTTTGAGATAATAGATGTCCTATCATGGTTTCGATTTGTAGGATATGATAAAATTTAATTTTGGGAGTAGTCAATGGAATTTCCATTCCTTTTTTTAAAAAAATATGATATCTTGTTTTGAATAATGATTAATTATTGGAAAATTAGTATTTTCTTAGTTTCACATGTTTCAAAATTATTCAATTTTTGTTTATTGTATGTATAGAGTGTTTCATTTTGACTAAAATAAAATTATATTTCATAAATATCAAATAAAATTATTTATTTAATGGGGAAAATCATTTGATATTACAATAGGGGGATGAGATTTCATTATACGAGTTTTGCATTATTTTTTAATATCATTTTTCTTAAATAATTATTTTATGTTTTTTAGGATCTTATAATGGGCGATGTTTTGAATTATTTAAATTAATTGATGGTTAATATTTTAAATGGTTTTCTGAAAATTTTAACAAATCAATTTTACGCGTTATTTTTAACACAACTAATTTGTAAAAAGGATTTATAATTTTTTTTTATTTGTATTTATAAATGATTAATCGGATGAAATAATTAATGATTTATTGAGTACTTAATTTTTTTAAATTTTTTTATTCACACAAGTTTTCATTGGGGTAAAATAAGATTAAGAACCATTAATTTGATCATTTGTTCATTGTTAGTGGAGTTCGTTTTTGAGGGAATAAGAGAGTATATTAATTTAAATATTACATTATATATTTTTTAGTAATTAACATGATTTAATTGATATTGTTAGTAGTAATTTCTTTATAGTCTGGAATATAAATATATTAAGTATTTAAGGAGTTAAAGAATCATAATGATGACTATTATATATTAAAAAATAAAAAATTATTTATTCTCTATGCCAGTTTTACTCAGTTAGTTGGTCCATAATACTATATTACTATCCTTATGTAAAGTGTAAATGTGATTTCGATTCTCACCATAGTCAAAGTGGGTTTCTTATATGTAAAATTTCAAGTGGTATAATCATTTGATAATCACTAGGCTATTAAATATTTATCACAGTTATGATATCAAAAATAATACCCTTGAGAAGGATGATGATTCCATGAAAAACTAATAAGAATAGTATTTCATGATCTGATTTATAATAATATCTAGGAACTCACCATTTGATCTACCACATTACATAATATATGGGACCAACCAAATATTTTTATTTAATCATAGAATAACAATAACAGATAATATATCTAATAATAATTAATATATTGATAATAATATATTTATCAATCATTCAAATATGAATTAAATGAGAATATGATATGTCGATTATAATTAAAATGTTTTATAATGGACTAAATATTTTATTGGGTTCTACACTAAAAGTTAAATCATTGAAAAATGTTTTTATCCCTTTACATAAGAAGTAAGAATATTATAGATGATAAAATCTAGACTATATTAATACCAAATAAATTATAATAGTATTGTTCCCTTTGAAGTGGTACATTTATATGTTTTATACCTTCAATAAATAGTTATAATTACCTCATTTAATTTAGTGATGTATCTACTTGTAAAGAGTGATCATTTATTCCTCTACATTTCCACTTTATAAATCATGAATCCTATTATAGTTTTTTCTTTCATTCCAATAGATTCATTACCCATTAGTTTCAATTGTTATTTCACTCCTTATATTTACGAATCCAATAAAATTTTACGATATGCAGAATTTATTATGATTTATTATGTTACATGTTTTTGCACGGTCTTTTGATCTTCATCATTATCACAAACCAACCCATATACCATGGTACCCTTATATCCATGTCGGCTCTGAAAGGGAGAAAATGGTGTTATCGATCCTCATGATTTTTTGACTAGCACCTGAAATTATACAATAAAAAATTGGAAGAAAATTCCAAAATAATAGAATAATGTAATGGACACATATTAGTATTCTAAAAACTCTTAAGGAATTAACTACATGAAACTAAATGGGTATTTAAAAATACCTAAATAAAACATCATCAATGTACTCTAATGTTTGAAAAGAAAATCATCAAAAATGAAGCAATGATTCTTGAAAAAGGATTAATCACATAAACCACATCCTAGACCCACTTTTACTTTTATCAAACAAAGTTGAAGAAAAGATAAAAAATCCTAATGGAAAAAGTAGGTTGTGAGATAAAAATCCCACTAGTATTTCAGAAAGCGTTCATTAAAAACATTCCATAATAGTAAACGAATTTATTATTAAAATTTTAATTAAAAGAGAAATGGAAGTGCAATAAAATATTAAAAAAAGATGTTTTTCTTTTAATAATGAATGAATAAATTTCAAAACCTATTTTAAAAAATCTTTTTTTATTAAACTATTTATATAAATCAGTAATAATAAGTAAATAAGTTTCTCAGTCAATGGAATTTAATAATCAAAACAGTCGCAATAACAACCATAGTTATCTTCCTTATGGTACAATATTATTATGTTATTGGATCCCCACAATCTCATATTAGTGATCATGGAATATATGTACACATTTCCTTTAGGCCTAGTCCATATTGGACTCATAGGGATTTTACCTAGAATATGATCCAACTAAAAATATTTTTGTTATATTTTTAATCAATAATAAATTACTAGTTAATTACCATCATTGTGTTATTTTACCAAATAACCAACTAAATACCTCAAATCTGATGTTCTCAATAAATAAATCAAATTAAAAAAATAAAATCATTTCATTTCAAATAAATCATCATTTAATGTTATATTTCCCACATTTCCATTAAAAAATAACTGTTCACATTCAAAACCAAATGATAGGGTTTTATTCAATTAAATAATTTTTAAAATATAACCATTCTTAGGTTTTTAATAATTCAATTTAATCAATTTTTATACAAATAAATTCACAAAGAGTATCATAATTTACATCAACTTCATAGTACACCCCAATTAAAATTCCATTAAAATTTTGGGTTTTCCCAAAATCTCAGGTCAAATAAAATACAAATTAAAATTCTCATTCAATGGGGTTTCTAAACATAAAATGAAATAAGCAATAGATATCATGAAATTTACGGTTTAATCAAATGGCCATTATTAAACGAAACAAACTACCTTTATCATGGAGGTCACTTAACACAACACCAACAACGAGAATTTCCAATAATGAATGACAGTAATAGAGATCTAAAATACAAACCTATAAAAAAGATCCAAATCATAAAATTGAGATCAATTATACACATGATAATATTATTATGCCAATTTAGGAACAAAATATAGATAATGAGAGATGTACCATGTGGAGAACTTCTTACCGTAGAGGGATCAAATGATATCCTCTATGATTTTATCCACTTATGAATCAACTTCGATCTTCCAAAATAGGGTTTGGGGGGCCTTTAAGGACAAGGAATTTTAGACACCTCAAATTAGGGTTGAGTGAGATTTTAAAATGGTGATTGAATATTTTTTAAATAATATTCTAGAATTAGAATTTCTATATGCATTATTAGTTGGGAAGGCCACACAGTTAGACATGTTGTGTGACTTAACTATGCAATCTTCTAATAAAGTGCATGGTATTTACTAGGTGGACTCACAATTTGTTAGACCATGTTACAACTGTGAACATCCCCAATTTATATGGTTTTATGCTATTCATGGGGTGGGTTCATGGTTTAGGAAAACCATATGCCATCCATGAGAAGCACATAGAGTGCCCAAAATTTTCCAAATTCATCCCAAATCACCCCTAAAAAAGAACCGACCACATAATGTCAAAAAGGTTGGTTGAAGAGTATATGAAAAATGTAAAGGTATGGTACAATATCCCCATAATCTAATATTCTTTCCAAATAAATCCTATCAATATGTCTCCATATAAAATAGATAAGGCCACTAATCTCTCATTAGTTCCTCTCCCACGTCTCATGTGAATCATAAATTTATAGACATGGAACTCAAAATAGATATATATTCCTCCCATGAATTACCTTTGTCTTAGAGTCAACTATCCTTATAGGATGCTCAGTCCTTGACAAATAATGGTCAACATGAAGTTCAATATAGCTCAGAACATGAGATGTATCGGGAAATTAATTTCATAGGTGAGATACATGAAAGAAATTATTTATCACATTAAGTTATGGAATATGTTATTCATGGTAATAAAAATTCCTCACCTTTCCAACAACCTGAAAAGGACCCACAAAATGAGGAGCATTCTTTAATTGCCTCCCAAGCCATCGATGACCTAGACGTAGTGAATCTCTAAAAAAACTGTTCACTAATTGATAACCCCAATGGACTATGAAGAAGATCAACTAAAGAGTTAAATTGTCTTTATCTAATCAGCATTATTTAAATAATCAAATGAATCATTAATATCATATCTTAGACCAAGATCATTCTAACCATATACATTTGTCCAATATCATTCCAATACAATAAATATTTACAAGGACATCCATACAAGGCCTCAAAAGGAGACATTACGATTGATAACTGATAAATATTTTTTTAATTAAATTGAACTACTCTCAAATGGCCATTATGAGATCCACCCAAGATACGAACATAGGAACATATAATATCCTCAATAATATATATTTTCCTCTTAGTATGACCATCGGTCTATGGTTAGTATCCTATATTCAAATGCACCAGATATCCCATCACATCCTTCAAACCTCTATAAAAGATTAAAGATAACAGAGGATTTATATTAGAGACTAAAATAAATGGAACTCTATGAAAATGAACAATTTCACTCTCATAGATATTTCATAGCTCACTTAAATTGGTTGTATCATGAATGGGTATAATGTGAGCTGATATGGTTAGCCTATTTACCAGAACCTATATAACATTATTATTTATCTTTGTACATGGAATCCCAACCAAAAATTCCATTGATATCTCATCCTTCATCCATGTAATCACCGAATGTGGATCAAGTAAACCCGAAGTCCTTTGGTGTCTGACCATGACCTTTTGGCATGTATAGTATTGTGAAACAATGTCTATGTTGTACCAACTCATACCTGACCACCCGAATAGTCACTACATGTCATATAACAAAATTATGCATCCTAGGATCTCAATACAATGTGAATATAACAATACCACACCACATATTTCCTCACAACTAATGAAACAACAAACATATTTGAAAAATAAAGAATACACTCTGTGGATAATGACCACTCATCAGTAATACCCCCACAATATAAAGAGTCACTAATTCCATACAACTCACCATAAAGCTATTTTACCGTAGTGAATCATCTTATTAATAGAAGAGGTTAAATGAACACTATTCCAAAAAATCATGGATCTTGTTTCCTGTACTTCAAAATGAAACTGAGCCAAAATTTCCCTCTGGTTCCACTTTTTTGATAATTCATCCTCAATCTGGGTTGGATGTCTCTTATTCAAGGCATCAACACCAGAATTCCATTTCCCTATTGTATATAAAATTTAAAAATATATTGGTTGTAGATACTATACTCAATGTCTCTTGTTGGGATTTAAATATTTTATTGAAGATATTACTTATGACATTATGGTTAGAATACATATTAAATCTTTATCTAAAATAATAATTCCACCATGTATTAAGAAAATTCATCACAGTTGTGAGTTCATGGTCATTGGTTGGATAATTGTTCTCATGTGTCCTATCATCCAAGAGCTATAAGAAACCATAAGATCGCCTTATATATGAAAACATCCCAAAACCAAAAAATCATGCATAATATAATACCACATATCTTTTCCCAGCCACTGGAAGAGTCCATACTAGTGTAAAAGGAAAAAATATGTTTTATCTCAATAAAAGAACTTTAACATTTTTCTTCCACTGTAAAATTTGATCCCTTTCGAGTAAGAGGGGTCATTGGAGAACCATATTTTGAGAAAAACATTAAAGATTAGTAGTAATATCCTTAGAATCCCATGATATCATCAATATTGATAACATTAAAGGGTTTCAATCATGTCATAACTGCATTCACATTTTTAAGATCAACTAGAACATCATGTTCTGATACCATGGTTTAAAAGAAAAAAACACCTTGAATCCAGACACTACATTTCAATAGTTTCAAATAATGTTGGTGATTGAAAAAAACCATAACTACTCACAGATGACACACATGATCCTAATAATATGTAGAGTAAACTATGATTTCATCCCTAAATACCACCAAAAAAATATCATGATACTCATGGAATATCCTAGTCATCAAATCCATAAATATTTTAGGTTCATTTTTTAGACCAAAAGGAATTAAACAATACTCATAATGGCCATATATTCTCCAGAAGGTAGTTTTTTGAATGTTATATTCTTCTATTTGAATTTGTAGATAACCAAATTGAATTCCAATCTTCGATAAAAACATATCCCCTTTAAAATTTTGTAAATAATCATCTATATGTGGAAAAAGTACTTGTTATTTACCACAACTAAATTTATTTTCTAATTGAAATCACATAGGTGATGTGTTCCATTATCTTTAATAGTATAAAGAACTGTCACCACTGAAGGTTCCACACTAATACATATTAAGTAATTATCAAATTGATCATCCAATTTAGTTTTCATCTATTTCATGTTAGTGGGTGGAATATATTATTAATGATTAGAAACTGGATGAGTACATGGAACTAAATCAATATAAAACTCCACTTCCATTACAATTTGGAAACTAGATAAGTGTGAATGAAAAAAATTAGTAAACTCAATGAAAAATTGTTTGAGGACATCAGTAAAAGATTCCCACTCCAGATTAGAATCATACACTGATATTTTTCCCAAATTCTGGATAATATGGCCTGACACTAGTCATATACGGGTTCCATTTTCACTAAAATACATAAAATAACCCATCAAGAGTGGAAAAGGAGACTCTGTATAGGAAAAAAATTATTTTAGGATTTATTATAATTAATAAAATAAATCCAAAATTTGAAATCAAGTGGATTTATTTCAAGAAAAATAATATAGCATCTAAGGTCAATATTTTATTTGGAGAAAAAACAAGCAGGTGAATAGAGACCCTACTCTCAGTTGATTCCAAGGGATGTAGTAATATTCATCACATAAGATAAAATCTTTGTAAGATTATTTAGAATATTCATATTTCAATTTGATATAGATGAATTAGATGCACGAGTATCAAATAACTTCATCACTAATGATGATTTTTTAGTGATTGTACCTCCAACTATCACTAGAGCTATATCAGATTCCATTACAGACACTTCCACAATGTGAATTAACTTAGTTTCAGATGCGTATTGCTAGATCCCCTTTATCCATGATTCATTTGATTTAACCACATTAATTTTTAGTTTTGATGATTTTATTCTACTACATGAAGTTGATAAGATTTACCAAGACTTCGGTTCGTTCCTTGAATGAACAAAGAAGATCCAAATATTGGGTTCCCTTGTGAAAACCTGTTTCAAACACCCTACCATTCTATACTAGAAGAAAGTAAATTTATATCTACCATGAACTATATGATTTATAGAATAATCCTACTATCTGGATCTACTATTATACTCATTATTATTTCTCTTCCCTTTATGGGAACTCACAGAACTGAAACTAAGAGAAAAGTAAATCTCAACAATATTGATATACAAATAAGATCATGGTCACCCATCAACTCCCTATCGATTTCCTCATCATAAGAATAATGATTTGGTAAGATAAATTCATAAAACATTTAATATCATTATTATTCCATATTAAAAATTATATTTTTAATCATTCAGTAGATATAATCTTAGGCGAAAACTACAAAATATCAACAATTCAGTTCACATAATATTTCACGATCATGTCATTTGACTAGAGATTGAATAACTCCATAGACTTGTCTAGCACCATTAACTCTGGATTGAATTGTTTAGTCAAATAATCTTTAATTTCCATACACTAAATACTCTTATTCATCCTTATCATCACCATTGAGTCCCAATATCTCATTCTTAGTCTTTATGGATTGATGTTAGATCTTTTCACCTTGATTGAATAACACATTTCAAAGAACTCAAAAGGATGATCTATCTTGCTCAATTAATACTCACCCTATTGAGGATCAATATATCTTTGCAACACAACTACGTTATAGTGAAGGAAATCATAATAACGACTCTGAAATTCATCCCTTTTAGGTCTCATTTCATGAAACCGAATGGGAATTGGAGAGGGTGAATGTCATAGAGAATGGACAACATGAACAATAACCTCAACCAGATTATGGTCCATGAGAGGATTTACTACTATGGTTCCTCAGTATCCTCCTCATAGATTTTATTAAAATTTTTATTGGATTGATGAATCTACACAAAATTTCACTGCAATATAGAAGACATTAGAGGATTACTTAGAATAACACTCAAGAAAGGGAAAAATGTAAATTAATCCCATCAGATCAGAAAACATGATTTCTATTTCTACTTAAACAAATATAAATTAGGGAATATAATAGAAATAAACCTCAATACACATTTCCCATACCAACCATGGTGAGAAAAATCTCATTACATTTAGAGATGGCCAAGAACTCACTTGTAACTACCTCTTCAGTCCTGGTGAGATCTAAAACATTATATGGACATTAAGTGAAGAAGGACAACCTAAGGCCTTTGAAACCACTTTTTACCTAACCAGCCAGGATACCCTAGTTTCCTTATACACAATACTATTTGGACATGGCACAAAGTCCGTTATCAATTCCCATTTGTTGGTGACTAAAACATGGGATCTTGAAGGAATAAAGTGGGAGACAATTTTCTACAAGAACATGAGGAGATAACATACACATATTAATATGCTCAAAATTCATCTAGGAGAAAGTATATTAAACCAAATAGGTATTTTGAAAACCCAAAACAAAACATCATCAAATTAGTAAAAATTATGAAAAGATAAACATCCACATAAAATTAATGCTCAAAAAAATAATCAATAATATCTACCTCCTTGAAGAGGAACATTCCCTTTTCTCAGAGTTCATATAATAATGTTACAAACACCCGAATGAAAAGGTATGGTGTGAGTTAACATCATATAATGGTCTAACCAAGTGTTTCATATTAATATTCCAGCATAATAAACAAATTAAAGTTTTTAATTTTGATAAAAATAGTCTTGGATGAGAAATTTCATATTAAAAAAAATCTTTTAATTTTATAATGATATAAAACTACTCAAAACATGGAATAAATATACACATTATATAAATCACTAGGAATGGATAAATCCATTTAACAATCAATGTGATTTATAATCAACATAGTCACAGTAATAACGATGGACATCATCCTTAAGATATGATATTTTCATGTTATAGTTTCCTTGCTCTCTCATATTAGTGACCATGGAATATGTGTACACACATCAATCTAGTTGTGACTCATCAACATTCCTTCCGAAATATGATCTACCTAACTATATTTATATTAATTTCATTATCAAATCTATTTTTATGGAATTATCATCCAAGCATTATTTTCCCAAATAACCCATTTACTAAATAGGAACAAAGGTTCTCAACCAATCATTGAATTTAAAAAGGGAACAACATTTCATTTCAAATAGATCATCTTTCACAATTCAATTGATCACTTTTATTTTTCAATATTCCAATTCACATTCAAAATCAGACCGCATGTTAATCCTCAATTAGAACATTTTGATATTGAAACCATTATTATAATATTAAAAATTCAGTTTAATCCAAATTTTTTTTAAAAGAAATATTTCAATTTTTTTGAAAAATTTATATTAATTTTAACGTACATCCAAATTTCCAATTTAATTAAAATTAGGTGGTTTTTAAAAAACTTAATGCCATATAAAATCCAATTTAAAATTTGATTCAAAATAATTTTTCAAAAATAAATTGAAAACAACATTTATCATCAATATATTCAAGGTTTAATCAATTGGATAGTCTTAAATGAAACCAACTACATTTATCATAGAGATCATGTAACACAACACCCACAATGGGATTTTCCATAAATGAAAGTTGAAAATATAAATCTAAAAAATAAACATTAAATCATGATAAATGTAAATAATTTTTATATCCATGAAACAAATGATGTTCTAGGAAACACTATGAAGGAAAGAATGTGAGAGTGGGAGAGAAAGAGATGGAGGAAACTTTCTTCCATAGATGCATCGAATGAGATCTTCCTAGTGATGGGCTTATAGGATCCAAAAAGGGATATTATGTGACTAAAAGACATTTTAATTTATGATACATTTATTTATGGTTGATTGGGAAGTTAAATAGGGGTTCAGGTATTTGTAATATATATTTTTTGAGTTAAATTTATTGGTACATGGTTAGATAGACTGGGCCACCCAATTCTTCAAACAATTTACCTAAATGTTTTACCCTCAAATGGGGTTCATGATTTCTACTCGGTGGGTTCACAAGTTTTCAAACTATTAACCAACCATGAATCCCCCACTTTCTAGGGTTATACAGTATGCATGTGGTGGAAAATAGTTTGGGAAAACTGTGTGCCAACTATAAACTACCAAAAGATCCCCCAATTTTTTTTAAATTCCACTCAAAGAGCCATAAACAAGTTATAACTAAAGAATTATCTAAAAGAGGTGGAGGAGTACCAGAAAAAACATAACAATATGTTACAATCATTGATTTGAATTTTACAATGGTTTGTCGATTCATTGATTTTTAAGGAAATAACATTATAATTGAATTTATATTATTATATTATCAAAAAAACTATATTTGATAAATTATTTATTGATGGAGGAAATACTATATTTTTTAACGACATATTATAATTTTTTGATATAGTATATCATAATTTACATTATTTATACACTAATTATATTCAATATACACTATGATATGGATTATATAATTATTCAAAATTTTCATTATAGTTTGATGAATATAATGAGTATTGAATTATTTAAATAGGAGAAAACTTATTTTGACTCTATAAATAGATTATAATATATTTCATGATAGTTTCTAGTAGTGTTCTACAAAAACTCTACATGAAAACTCTAAATAATATGCCAACTATTCCCATATTAAAAATTGTCTTTAGATTTCATGACCAATATGGTTTCATGGAATATTTCCCAATTTATATATGAACACATGATTAGATTAAAAAACCACATATTGATTCAAAAATAAAAAAATTACTAAAAATATCTACTAAATTTATCATATAATCCACTTGTTTTTGAATATTTTTGTGTGTTCAAAGACACCCACACATGAATAAAAATAATAATAATTTTTCTAGAAAATAATGTGTCACTTTGTTTTGGAATATACACCTAGTTTATCTTACCTGATATACTACATAAACTATATTAACATTTATTTTACTACTTGAATCTCATACCTAATTCAATTCATGGTATATGGAGTCTACCTAGCATCCAAAATTACACATACATGTCGAGTCTATATATAGGTGTTTCAGAAAATAAAATTGAGAATATGGTTCTTAGTAGTATACTATACAATTATAAAAAATTAAACCATCCCATATGAATTCCACATATATAGTATAAATAATAGTCATGGGTATTTCTATTGGTTATGTAAAAATTTTATTAAAATCACAAATTATTATTGAGAAGATTCACAGTCACTATCAATTAAACCAATTATGAAGAATTCTTTATTGTCACTTTGTAATTAACTCATAGTATCTTTAACTAAAAAAGAATAGTAATTCACATTCAATTTTCTCTATGATTACATTAGGTTTATCATATCAATAGTAACAATTCATTGACATCAATAATATAAAATAAAAATTAAACAAAACAAATGCTGTAAAATAAATTCTTCTAGAATGATTATTAATGTAAAATGAAATTCTTAACTATATTTTTATATTAATATAATATGTATCAATATATAACAAATTAAAATAACTAAATAATTATATAATTAAAAATATGGTTTTATATATTTAAATTAAATTCATAATGATAAAATATTCTATTAATTACCAAAATTTTACAGAAGTATATATTAAATCCCATGAAATTATAGTACCAATAAAATATTAGTTTGTGATAAATTACAAATAATTAAATGATATTGAAGTATAATAATCATTCATATTATTGTTCAAAATATAAAATAAAATTGATTTTTCAACTACCCCATAGTTTTTTATTCACACTACTTTGAAAAATCAACATTAAACTCATTGAATGATTTCCAAATTGAACTCAAATTACAATGTTAATGATGATAAAACTAGTCCAACATTAGAAATTAACAATTTATATTGAGTCATATATTTTATTAGTTCCCAAATTCCATTACTATTCTACAAAAATATCTTTTATCCCTTTTTTCATCCCATATTACTTATACTTACGTTATATGAAAACTTTTTCTATTTAGGAATAATATAATTTGATATTTTACCCTTCTTGTGTTCTTGAATGTGTCTCCGTAGTATTTTCATTCATATTCAATATATAATCATAGAGAATCAATATTTTTTCCTATATAATTTCTTTTCAGGCATTTTCAAAGGGTAATGGTTGGTAGGTAATATTTTGAAAAATCAAAGGTTTATAAAAAGATGTTCAACACGTTTAAAAAAATTAATCATTTAAAATTTAAATTATACCTATGAATATTCTCAATAATTTTCATTCATATTATTTTCCGACATAGTTACTCCCTTTATTTTATTAGTGGTTTACACATCAATGTTTTCAAAGAGGATTTAATAACTCCTCTAGTATCAATTTTAATTAATTTTTTTATTTTTTATTTATAAAATACAATTTATGATTAATATCAATGATAAATAGAGGGATATTTTGATTTTTAAAAGTGTGTGTGTAAAATATTATACCCACATAGAATACCAATACACTATTTCCTTAAAATATTTTAAATACCTCCCATAATTTCCATAAAATATCCATCTCTAATAATTGTTTTTAACTGTAAAAAAATAAAATACATATATTGATAATAGGAGTTAAAACTATATTATAATTTTGTTTACCACTTGGTTTTATATATATTCTTAGGGTTTAAATAAATGGGTAAATCATTGATGTAGTTCGAAAATAGTTTTAGATAAGGATTCAAAATTTATCCTTTATGAACTCTGATAAAAATACTAATCTATTATTGATTTGAAATAGAGATTCCATAAATTAAATATCAATAATGATGGATAATGTATCATAATAATTTATGTAATGAAAAAAATATTTAAAATGGTTAACAGATTCTATCAAGAATTTATACATGATATTTAACAATACTACAAGAAATGGGTGACTAATAATTCATGGAATTCTTTTAAATATTTAAAAATTGTATCTTTAAACAATAAAACACATAAAAATAAATCTATCTTTTAGATATTAAATAAACTCATCATCAATGACTAGTTGATATAAAAATAAAATGGTGTAAAACTATACTCATATTATTTAAAAATATAGAAAAAGGGGAAATATTAAAAAAGTATTAATCAAAAATATAATGTTTACTAACCTTAACATAAGATACTCACACTATCACATTTATTTCAAGAAGTTTAATCAATTATAACATAATATCAATTGATCAATTATTCCGATACATTTTTATTGTGAATGTAAAAAAATTGATAGAGTGATATGTCTTGGTGGTAAAATTTTATTTATCATGGAGGTATGTGAACTTAAACGTCATAAAATATAATATATAATATCTATCATTATATTATCACATAGTTCCAAATTTAAATTTTAAATTTTTATAATATTAATTATTGTTTTTCTCATTATAATTTTTATAAATTATTCAATTATCAAATTCTGCTTTTTTATATTCTCGAATTGTAAAAATATATATCCTCTAGTAGTTCCTAGTATTTTAAAAAATTAAATTCAACATTCTTATTATCAAGATTTTCATGAGTTAAAACACAAATAATTATTACAAAATCCTCCCAAACTATAATATATATTGCATCTTTCTAATGGGTGTTTTATGTGTAGTTTGAGAGTCCCACACGTTGTCTTCCTAATGATGGATCTAATCATTCTTAATTGGATAGAACATAATTTATTAATTCCTCTTCAAATATATTGATCAAATTTTTTATATAATTTTGTCATTGGGTTATATATTTTATTATTTGTTTCGCACCATACTTACTCATAACTAATCAATTATTTCATTTAAAAAAAGTCTCAGGGTCAATACTGATGACTACATGTATTCAAAATCTATAAATGACATTGAATAAAAAAATAAACAACATTGATATAGTCAACAGTACTTAGATCCTTATACTTGACCTATATATAAAAATATTATATATATAATAATAAAAAAAATTATATTTTAAACATTCCAATAAATTTATGTCCCCACCTATTAAAACATTCCAATAAAAATTTACTCATCTTTATAAATTCCATATCATTTTAATATATTAATAGTAAAACTAATTTGGTTGCATTTTCATATAAAAATACAGTTGGGGATTAAGAATAATAACTTATTAAAATCCAAACTCTATCCCTTTTTTATCAATCATTTATCACTAAATGTCTCCTATAGTCTATTTTTTGTTAAAAATTCTATATAGATTGTAATGAACCAACCCATGTCTAATAAAAAAGGCACTCGATCCATCCAATCATGTTGACATATGACTAGATAAAAGGAAACAATTCTTGTATATAATTTAAAAATGACATAAAAATAGACTACAATGTGGAAAAAAGGAGATATAAATAAATAAAATGATGAAATCCAATTTGATAAACTAAGAAAGTATGAATAATACCATCCCTATAGTCTTCTTGTAACATATAATCACCTCTATAGATAACCAACCCAAAGGTAGAAACAAAAAAGAGATGTGAAAATGATATTATATTCGCTTAAAATTACATGGATCCTAAAATATGACATCTACAACCACCCAAAGAAACAAGTAAGCTGTGAAGACAATGTGTAATAGGATACCACCAAAGAATCAATACAAGTTATAATATCAATAATTATATAGTTATAGATATAAAAAACATGTTACAAAGAACATTTCTGTAATCCAAAACTACAAGGAAGAAAGTTTTCCATGGGTTTTCATAAAATCCATCAATATTCTCAAACCAAAAATATGAAAACTATAAGTTATAAGGAATTAAATAACATTCTTACACCATAATTCTAAAATGTAATAAAATCTCTATAAAATACCATCATATAATGCTATGTGATACAATCTCAGAAATAAACCAATGATCAACAATCCATGATAAAAATCTATCTTGAGATAAATATATTTAAATGAAAATGAAATATCCATTAAGGATATATACTATTGGAGAATACTGACAATAAATTAAAAGATCATTGGATCCATACAATATTGTATCCTTTAAATGTCCATATATTTTTATAAAGAGCAATTATTTGTGACCCATGTACTAAGGATGCTTGTATCTCTTTTTGAAGACACCTACGGCTCCCAATGTGCAATTACTTTCAATTACATTTCAAAAAACATGATCAAAATTTATAATTTTTATTTAAAATCTGTAGTATTTATCTTCAGATTATTAGAATCTATTTCTATATATAAAAACCCTTCAAGTATTTAAACAATCAATAGGTGTGAGACAAATTTTTTTTAATAAATTACCCCATTAAAAAAATATATAATTTCGAAAATAAATGCATGAAAATTATTGAGAACTTCAATTAAACGCACAACCCAATTAAATTTATAAGAAAAATTTGAAAATCATTAAATTTACATTGTATATAGAGACACATACATTTAATGCAAGGAATCATAACACACAACTCCCAAAATGGAAAATTCCAATGATGAATGATGTAACCGAAGATCTAGGAGCATGAAATAGAATCAATATCCAAAATTAAGGAGTTTATATCTACCAATGAAATGATAATCCAAATAAATAAAATGATGAAATAATGGTAGATCGAAATAAATCACAAGGAAGGATATCCACTTTTCCAGAGAGATCAAATGAAGTCAAACACACTTCTATCCACTTTGAATTTTTTTGAAAGAGACAAAATTATCTCTAGATATCCTCCAAATGCCCATAAGTCATATTAGTTATGAATATAGGGTTTAGGGGTCTTAAATGGGGGGTTTGATATTTCTAAATAAAAATTTAGAGGAACAAAAACCCATTCTAATGGTTTTGTAGGTAGAAAAACAAGGTTTATCAAACCGTGTTCCCTAACCTTGTTTCCATACTCACTAAGGTTCATGGTTACTCTTTGGTGGGAATTTTTTATATTAAACATGATCGAATCATTAAAAATACCCCTTTATAGGGTCACACCATTTACAGGATCTTGAAACACATTTTTGACCAATTGAACACCACCTCTAGAGCACCAGAAAAGGGCACACCGTTTTTATGGGAAAACTACTTATTTTTACCTCACCATGTGCCACAAATGAATTAAACAAGGTGATTTAAATATTCTCTAAATTTCAAATGAAACTGTAAAAAAATGCACATATAAAAATAGATCAAACCGACGGTCAAGGAATACCTGAAATAATCAACGAGAAATTACTATCTCTCCACCATAATTGATTTCAATCATCAAAAATTGATCATGATCCTTGTTATGTAATGAGATATGTATATTGCTATCTCTTTAATGAATCCCACTCCATATCTCTTGGCTATACTTTCCACTCTACCATAGTTACCAATTCAAGGCAATTGTTTTACATTATAGTATAATTTCTTGGAAATCCATAATTTTAAATAGTTACTCAACAATATTTTTTTCATGCTCTAGATCAAAAATCCTCCCATATGGTCACATAGAATTAATTTGGTATATACTTAATCAACATGGAACCATGAAAAAAACATAGATAAAAGTCAAATGATATTGAAAGTAAAACTGATAGGTGAATTTCCACAGCTGTCCAATGATCTAAAAGGGGCCCACAATCCACAATACCAACTTACCATTTTTACCCAACCGACATTGTATCATTTGAGGTGTATCTATGATAGAAATGTAGATCCCCAAAATAAATCTCTAGAGGATGATTCTAATGATCCACATAATATTTATAATGGGTCGATGATGTGAAAAAACTCTTTCAATTAAAATAGAATTTTTTATCATCACCTGAATGAGACACACCACATGTATGGACCACTCACCAAATTCTACCCAACATAAGGGGGCTCTATAACTATTTCCATAAAACTATTCAATGAATACCATATTTTTTGTACCCTGATTACTATTTTTATATGAAAATTCAACCATGGTAAAATTAATTTCGCATGTTCTTCATAATATTGCATGAAATCCTTGGAATATCCTCAAAACCTAGATTTCCCCATATGTTTGTCCATCCAAATTGGGATGATATGTCTTTCTAAATTTCTACTGGGTAATAATTTCCTCTTGAAAACCTTTCCAAAACCTGGATATGATCATTGGGTCCCTATTAGATATAAATATATAAGCAACCCCATGATGTCTCATAATATCTTATATATTCAATCCACCAAGATGTTCCTCTTTCATCATCACATTGATCAGTAATATATGAGACGATTTCATAAGTTGATCAATGATAACCCAAATCATAGCATTACTTCTAGGATTATAGATAAATATAATGAAAAGTTTCATGGAAACATCATACCACTTAAAAACTATAATTGATAAAGGTTGTAACAACCCTACTAATCTATGTTATTCTACATTAATTTTTTGGGAAGTGAGAGAATGGGAAAATAAACATGCTTCTTCATAGCCCCATGGTGTGTGTACGAAAAACAATGGGTTTCACTTTCCATAAACACTTGCCTAAAGGAAAATGGAATTACAAACGTGATTTGAAAACACAAGGCTTTACTATGATACTAAGACCACTTACCCAAGGGCACCACACACAAAAAAATGCTTTCACACTACATTGGAACTCATTGACTGTCACCTTCTCCAGCCGAACTCACTCATGAAATGACGAGTCATCCATCATGAAAGAAATGAACACCTATCCACCAACCACTTCTATAACCAAAATCAAAATAGTGTATAAACTCACCAGAGTCTATTCCTCAACTAATTACTTCCTATAAAATGTTAGTAATTAACTTCTCAATGTATCAATGAGCACATTTCTTTTCACATGAGTATATAAAATTTCAAAATCAAAGGTATAAAAACATTCAACCAAGTGGGACAAACATAAGTTTAGACACCTCTGAGTAAAAATATATTTTTGGCCCATATGGTCTAATTACACAAAAATCTAATACAAAAAAATATTGTAATGGATCATTTTAGGTCCATGATTAACTATATAAAACAAAGGATAATGTGTTGGTTAATTCTTCTCATGAGGAAGTAACTAGTATTAGTTATTTGAGACCACCTATTTCACTATCATTAAGACCCATCTAAAACCAATTCTTTTGGAATTCAAAAAAATAACAAAACTCTAACCTGGATTTGGAAGATTCAAAATGGGAGTCGTATTCAACCTCATATTTGACTCCTAAAATGATATCAAACACTTTCCATTCCATTCAAACATTACACACTTATGGGTTAAATGTTTCAATAAATATGAAATATTAGATATGTTCTAAACAAACTGCATATAGTAACATTCCAAAACCAAGAACCATTGGATCTCAAAATCTTTATTATATTATTCCTAGGACATCAATTGATGTATATTTTTATGATCCAGTTAGATGTCTCACTTAGATATCAAATTACACAAAAATTTCACTTCATAAATTCAAAAATCACATTCAGAATGATTACTATATATATGATGTACCGTCAAGGTTCAAATATTGATATCTAAATTTTCCATTTACTTATCCTATAATATGGAATACAACAATATATAATCCACAAACACCACCAAAAAGGTTATAAGAAAAGATTAAAGATCTGGTTCATCAATGCCATATATACTAATAGATCATTACTAAGACCAAATGGCATAAACAAAAATTCATTATTACCATAAGATATCTTGAATGATATATTGGTTATATCTTCTTATAGAACACCTAACTAGTGGTACCCCGAGTTAAGGTAAATCTTTGAAAACCAATTAACAATTCAATGTTAATTATAATGATCATAAATCCATGGAAATGGATATGTGTTCTTAACTATCACCTATTTCAACTTTCAATTATCTTCACAAATCCAGAGACTCGTGTCTACCTTTTAAAAATGATCATAGATGAATCCCATAACCACTATACAAATTGTTATAATAGCCTCATAAAAGGACATTAACAGTGCTTATAAAGCATTATTTGCACAAGATATGTTAAAGGTAAGGATCTAAAAGCACAAGAAAATAATGTTGTTATATGGATCCTTTCACAATGCAAAAAAAAAGTGATATTAAATTCCCCTTTAATAGTGAATTGCTAAAGCGCTGTAAAATGAAAATATTAACAGTGCTTTTCTATAGAGATATTAAATGGTGTCTTTAACAATGCTTTTATTAGCTCTGATAAGTCCCCCTTTATCAATACTAGAAAAACATTGATAAAGGGGGTAAAATCATATTTTTACAGACCTCTATGTGCTAGACACCTTTTATTAGGGCTTCCAGAACCCCTTTAATAATGATCCACCCCTCCTTTATCCCCTCTTTTCACCACACCACCACTTTAACAACACTTTTCGAATTTCTAGCCTCCTACACATGCTTGTATGTGAACCCTATAACCCTACATTGAATATGGAACACCATCCACATTGCACCATGTGGTTTTGTTTCCACTTTAAGTATTTATATATCTATATAAATATATTTTTATTAATATATTTACGTCATTATTTTTAAATAAATTTATAAAAAATATTATATGTGTGTGTCATATATATTATTATATATAATTATATATATTTTAAATTATATTAATTTACATGTACTAAAATATAATATAAATATAAATCCATTTATTAATACAGAAATATATGTACATGTACTCATTATATATATACATATATATTTGTATAATGTAAAAATTATTAGATATTGTTTTAAATAAATTTTTATAATATGAATTTGGTTACATATTTTTTAGAACTACACACATATATATATAAGTTTATTGTCGCATAGATGTTTATATATAAACATTAATTATATAGGTATTTATATATATATTATGGTATTTTTATGATGTAAATAAAATGTATACTTTTTAACATCAAATAAAATGAATAATTAAGGTTTAGTTTATATATTTTAAAACAAATTTCTATGTAAATATGTTGATATATTTATTTATAAAAGTGACTTATTATAAATAAATATAATAAAATATTAATTTATTTAATTATAAATAAAACTACATTTTTGAAAAATGACAAAAAAATCAAAACCATAGTATGAATATGAATGTAACTCGTATGAATAAATTTCATCCCTAACAAAAAAATATATTAATACCCCCTTAAAGGATTTTTAAATTTAATCATATGATTGAAAATAGGGATACCCTGACTAAAAAACATGTTTGGGAGGTCTTTTGTGAATTTTTTATCCTTGATAAGCACGACTCGATGTAAGAACCGTGTTTTTAACTCAGGTATGGATCCTTTTATATTTTTTATAATACATTATTGTTGGGCTTATAAGGATCCCTAATGAGTTAATGGGTGTCTTGGGGATCTCTAGGGCCATTTCTATGTCAAAACATAACTTTTTGGGAAAAAAATCCATGTCACACAGTTAGTAGAAATTGTACGTGGTTTTCCACTTGGATAGTTGTAACAATTTAAGGATAGATAGTGGAGTCCTATAGGTTTCATGGTTAGAAAAACCATAAAATATGGGCACAATATCATTCAAAAAACTACAAACATATTACAAAGGTGCTTTATAGCAACCCTCTATTTTTATTCATTAACAATACATAACATTTTCAGAATACATAAAATATTACATAGACATATTCCCAAAGGTTGTATGAGACTAGTTCCTTTGGAAACATTGAAACATAAACCCCATTACATAAGTGTGCTACACTTTCTTCCACTATATTCTTATTGTCACGAAACCTTATCAGACATATAAAATATAATACATATCATCATAACCTATGGATGGAACCATAAAATGGGTGATATTAGATGATTAGTAAGGGTAAAAAAGGTATATATGTAAGCATAATCATGAGAATAAGGGTATGAGAACATGATCACGAAATTATATGATCATTCCCTATATATCAAAGATCATATACATGAATCATGGAATAATTATTAGTATTTCATAATACAATAATCATAAAGAAATAAAAACATAATCCACCAAAGAATAACATAGGAATAAAACATGGAATTTTGGAAAACACTTAATCATATAAAATGATTTCCATTGTAGTTAAGGCATCAGTTACAATACTATCTTGGAAGTATGGGTTCACTCCCTATACTAACTTCATAGTCACACATCACTCCCATGGTCATATTAGTAGCATAAGATCACCACTCATTCAATCTTAGTAGTCATGGTTCACTCCCATGACCATCTTAGTAGACAAGGTTCACTCAGAAGACCACATTAGTCTATCTCATGTGATATTAATCGTTACCCAATTCATTGGAGGGAGATATAGGTCCCCCAAATCTCATAGTGAAATCATATTAATGTGTTCAAAATACCGTTAAAAAAATCATATCGTACCCCCTGAAATAGAATTAGTATTATAAACAAGTAATCACATCATAACCTAATGAAAAAGATATAGGTTTCCTAATCATTTCAAAAAAACATAACCAGTGAAAATAAGTGGGTTTCAAAATCATATAACTCATCAATGATAAATGGTTTTCATAAAAATAATTTCATCAATACATAAAAATTTAAGATAGGGAATATGAATGGAAACATAGAATCATTTACCTAGAAAGGAAATGATAATTACAATGGTTGTTATCCTATATAGAAAATAATTTTAAAGATAATGAAATTTATTTCATGAGGAAATTATCATTTCTATATTGAAAAAAACTTTAAGAACATAAAACCTATTTGAAAACATTTTTCTATTATAATATATACGAAAAAATATAAAGGAAGATTTGAAAACTAGACAAAATTATAATTATTTTTCCTTGAAAAATATCTTCAATAATCATTTAAATTTTTTTGGAAACATTTTTTAAAACAAGATTTTGTAATATAGTGGATTTCAGCCAAAGTGAGAAGTATAGTTATATTTTAAAAAACATTTCCTTAATTATTTTATGTACCTCAGAGTGGAAATATAGTAATAATACATATATATACATTCAATAATGTAGGGGATGGAAAAAATGAGTGTTCTTGATATATTAAACATAATATCTCATCAATATATGAATAACCATAATCAATCTCGATAAATGAAAAGATTGTTTCAATACATTCTTACTGAATGGAATCATGGGATCATACTCTCCATATAATAAAATGAAACTAATTAAAGAATAAAATAGTATGAAAAAAGGCGATTCATGATATAAAATTTTAAATTGAAGTATATACAACTTGACAACAAAATTGGGGCATAACAAAACATTAATCTCAATGAAGTAAAATTGAGGAAAAAAATCGTACAGATTTTTTATCATTTGAAACATAAAACTCCTGAAAAAAAGATAATAGAATGGATATGTAAATAATCATATATTTAATAATAAGAGTCATATAATAAATTTATGGGAAGTATATAAACCATTCAAAATAAAATATTGGTTAACATGGCATGTATCTCATTGATATAATAAAAAGTGAGCTAAAATTCCCTTACTTTTCTTGTTGACTCTCATGGTACGCATAAAAAATTACTATATAAAAAATATAAGTTTATTATTAATCTTTAAAATAACCATATTCTTATATATAATACCATATATTATATAATTATTAATTTATTTAACCCTCTTATTATCAATTCTATTTTAAGGCTTATTTCAATTAATATATGTTTTGTTCTTCACATGTGTCTATTTTGTTATATATTTGGTCCTTATACTTATATCATGACATTCAGAATATAAAATATTATATAAAAATCATGTATGTTCATTATACTTTTTTTATAATAATCTATATAGTATAGCTATATGAAATAATATACACTGTTCATAGAGATTGTAGGCCATAAATATGCATGAATACTGTTTTCATTTTATTTTCACATTGATGGTAAATATGTAAATGAAATATATTTATATATTTGAGAATATAAATATATAATTATTATATCATATATATCATATATATTTTCTAAACCCATCTCTAAAACATTTCATGTATTGTGTGAATGAATCACATCACTTTGAGGAGACGGTAGTCCACGCTACCTCAAACAGAGTTATCGTATTTAAAAAAAGTGGAATGAATAAAGATATGTGTGGTAAAATAATTTAGGAATCTTAGTGTCTTAATAATTATCATATATATAATACATAAGAAATGTTTTCAATATAATTAACACCATGATAGGCGGTAAAGGAAGAACGAATAATCGTTATTTTACGAGGCTTTAGTTCACCGTATACATAAATAGTACGTTTGTTACCCATTGGATTGAATTTTGGGTAAGTGTATATAGAAAAATTAATATAAAAACATATAAGTATATTGAGGAAATTATTTTAGTTTTATAATAATGGAATATAGTTATTTTAGGTGGTGGATAAAGAAAATAAAAGAAAGGAGTTTGAGAAACAATGTTTCCTCTTATGTGGGAAACTTCTTTTGGGTTGCACAAATAGGCTACCATGGAAGTATTTTTTCTGAAATTGTTACTTAAATGGGGGTGGGATGGTTTTTGGGAAGAGATTTGGGAATATCTTGGTGAACCATAGTGGTTTTAGTGGTTTGAAGAATGGTGGGGGAGGTGGTGGCCATTTATAGGGGACGAAAAAGACACACTTTGTGTTTTTGAAAACTAGTTAGTTGTACCCATGTATTTGACTAAAAAAGGTTATAAAAATCCATATATGTCATGAATGGATGGTAAATTGATGTATAATTTCCATCCAATGGGTTTTGGACAATTGGATAGGTATTTCAGCCCTTATGTTTATGGTTTATTCTATTATTAATCTTAATTTTACATTAATTATTGTAATTAATTTTAGTTACTATCATTAATATTTTTGGTCAAAAACTAAATTAAAAATATTATAAATTATTAATAATGATTATTCCATATCTGGAATCCATTATTTTAAATTCTAATAACATATTTCGATTAATTTAATTTAAAATTAATCCCACAGGTAGGACGACAATATAGTTTTTTGAAGTATAAAATGATGAAATTTTGGTAAGATTTTATATCCAATTGCATTGTGAAATTATTTCCAAATACCTAAATTGGTTTAAAATATAAAAATATTATTTGAATAAACATTTTAACCAATTTAATATATAACTTATCCTTATTAATAAATTATATGAAAAATATTTTTTGAAGTAAAATTTTATCATTTTACAATGTTCATCGAAAAATGAAGTGTCTAAAAAATCCCAAAAATTCACCATAAGATAATATAGAGATTATAAATTACAAAATTATTTTTTATTTTATAAAAGTATATTTCAAAAAGTGTATAAAATTATGTTTATTATTTTTCATAGATGTTCTTGAAAAGTAGTCAATTTGAGAAAATAATATTTTTAAACATATAAGGACTTTATCAAAAATTATATCTTTCGTCATCTTCTTGTTTAATTTATATAAAACCATTTAAAAATATTTTAGAAGTAGTTATTAATATTAATATTACAATGTTTAATGTACATGTTATAATTATCACATTTAAATAATTATTTAAATTGAATGATTGTTTTAGAAACTCAGTGTTGCATGGAATTCACGCCAATTTATTTTTGTGTGTAACATACTCCATGTTAGTGCTTCATGTAACATGAACCAATTTGGTTCCATGTGATAAGAGTGTTTTAAATATTTCAATTTAAGATATATTTTAAAATTAATTTAATCCAAAAATTTCCATAAAAACTTAGGGTGTTATAATTTACCCCCCCTTAAAATGAATTTATCCCTCGAAATCCATCATTCGGGTAAACAAAATGTGGTTCAATGTCATTAATCAGATCCTCATGTTTCCATGTATCTTTAACTAATTGTTTATTTATTTATAAAACATTAACTAGGTGAGTGATATTATTTTATATAAAATTCTCTATATGATCTACAATTTCTATTGGTTGATGCTCGTAAGAAATATCTTGATCTCACATTATGAACTCTGAATTCAGTACATGTGACGGGTCAGGTACGTAATTCTAGAGATGAGATACATGGATCATATTTTGGACCTAAGATATATTAGGAAGATTTTACAAGAGATATGATACATTCTCGATATATTCCAGAATCTCAAAGGGATCGATATACCCCGGGCATAGTTTCACATTATTCTCGAATATAATAACATTTTTCTCAAGGAATATTCATAGAAAACAATTTCCACTAACATGAAATTTTATATCACGTCATCAGTTTCCAGGATATATTTTCCACCAACTTTGAACTTTCTAGATATGATGCTGAATGGTTTTATTCTTAATGACCATTTCTTGAGTAATCTCTGGTCCCAATAGATTTCATTCTCAATCATAATCCAAGAACATTGGAGATCATATTTTATTCCCATAGAGGGATTCATTAGGTGAAATCTGAATGCATGAGTGAAATCTATTATTGTAAAAAAATCAGATAAATTATGGTGATTATACCAACTATGTTTGAAGTCCAGATAATAAGATCTCAACAAATCCTTAGGGTTTGGATTGTTCTTTTATACAGACCATCTCTCTAAGGAAGATAAGTAGTTCTCAAACTAAATTCTATATGAAGTCGTTGTTGAGGACATAACTATAACATAGAGTTAATACATGGTTCCCTATAAAAATAAATTGAATGTGGTGATCTATAAAACCATGCAACATATTTAATATATATCCTAACAAGATGATATAGAGAGATATTTTCTCTGATAGTGATGAAGTATGGTTACATTGTCAAGTGATCCACTTCATCCAACATGGGATTAATCCCATCAGAGGTTCTAGGTAGTCCAATTACAAAATCCATAATGATTTTCTACCTTTCCATCCAAGTATGTGTAATGGATGCAACATCCCTTTATAAACATTTCTTTCTGCCTTAACTTACTGAAATACTATGATCCGAGATACAAACTCTATGATATATCTCTTTATTCTTGCCCACCAGAAGTGTTATTTCAACTACCTATACATATCCATACTTATATGATGAATAAATAATGAAGAAATATGAGATTCCTATAATATATCATTCTTCAAATCTTGTTTGGATGGAACATATAAGTGGTTATTGAACCGTATCATTTCATTCCGATCAAGGTTAATCCTAGGAACATTTCTAACCTTCCTTTTCATCTCTCAATCTTAATTTTAGTCCTTCTTAATATTCACATGGATATATGTTTTAACATTAATTTTAAAAACATAGTATTTTTCAATAAATTTTGTATTTCTAGGTTCATAATTTTCTATTCTAGAAATATATGATAGTTTCTGTTACAAATAATGAATCATGAATCATGATCCTTTTGACTTAAATCATTAGTCACAATGTTCAGTTTCCTAGGGAGGTAATGTATTGAGCATTCAGAATAATTTATCAACTCTAACCATCTCATATAGGTAATGTTAAACTCATTATATTTGTTTATATATCTATGACTTTTATTATTGGTATATTTATCACACTTTTATCTATACTGATAATGTCTCCATATGTTAAAGGAAAAATTTACTGCAACTAACTCTAAATAAGGGGTTGGGTAATTTTTCTCACAAATCTTCACCTACTATGATGCATAACCTATAACCATGTTATTATTCATAAGAACAAATCCGAATCCCTTTTTGGATGAATCACTGTATATTAAAAGAATTTAGCTCTACATGGTAATGTAAGTATTGGTAAGCTGACTAACATTCTATTTAGTTCATTGAAATTTTCCTCACATTCATATGTCTAGAAGAACATGGAACACTTCTTATTTAACATGGTAATTGGATAACTTTTTCTTTATAAATAAGCTAAAAATGTTCAAATATATATAGCTAAACTAAGAAAACTATGGATCTTAGTTACCATAGTTTGTCTAGGACCTCATTAAATAGCCTCCATATTTGATGGATCGACTATTATAACATCTCTTGAGATTATGTGACCTAAAAATGAAACCTTATACAACAAAAATTAATACACAATGAATTATTTATATAGTTTAAATATTTAGGGTCTTTAGTACTATTATCAGGTAATCATTATGATTTTCATTGATCTTTTAATAGATAATAATATCATCTATAAAGAATACCACAAAATGATCGATGTAATTTATAAAGACTCTATTCATCAAACCTATGAAGATAATAAGGGAATTAGTAAGGCCAAAATGAATCACTATATATTAATAATGTTTATACCTATACAAAATTCCATATTGGATATATCCTCTTTCTTGACCCTCAATTGATAATATCCAGAACAAACATAAGTCTTGGAAAAGTATTGATCTCAATGTAGTTGATCAAAAAAGTCATCAATATTGGTAAGAGGATAATTGTTATTTATTTTGATCATGTTCAACTCCCAATAATCAATACAGAGTCACATTTTTTAATCATTATTTTAAAAAAAGAAATGGTGAACACCAAGGTGACCCACATGGATGAATGGTTTAATGGTAGTCAATTGTTCAATTCTAGAACTCAATTGGGACCATTCAATAAGGATTCTTGGAAATTTGCATTGATCTAGGTATGAGTTCTATTGAGAACTAATCATAACATATTTGTGGAAGTCTAGGTAACTATTCTAGAAATAAATCAAAAATATTCACAAAAAAAGACCTACCATAAATGTCAATTTTCCCTTTACCATTTAGGTAAACTTCCATTCTAAATATCAATTAGGACAGAATCACTAGTTGTAATCTCCATAGGAACTTATTAATTATGTTAAAATTTATTTAAGATCAAATAATGGTTTAAGATATCACATATAACATCCCTTACTCAATAACTAATCTGGAGATTATGAAGAGAAAACTGATCCATGCATAAGATGACATCAAATTCAACCAAAGGATGAATGAGAAGATTAACAGGAAGCACAATCCCACAAATGTAAACCGGAGATGAATCATATACATGGTATGTGACAATAGTACCATTAAGAGATTTAAATGATAAATACACATATAATAATTTTCAATGAATCATTAAACACTTAAAAATTATTTACATATGAAATTATTTGTAGATATAGAATCATATAAGACATTAGCAGTTATAGAGTAGATGGTATGTGTACCTTTCACCTCATCGTTATCACACCTCTCTTATGAAAGAGATATTTCATGATATTTCCCATTGTCCCATGGATAAATAGGTTGATGACATTTATCATCATCACCAGCCCTTGGGCTTTGGAACTGGTTATCATAATTCCCATTCTCCTTATACTTATATAACTAATTTAGGTGGTGCATTACATTCCGTTTTTTCTCTACTCGCACAATTTGTGAAATTCTTTCCATCACTTCTGCATTCAAATTCCCAATGGACTTCTATTCCACACATAACACATTTATAATACACCTTAAGATAATTTGTTCCATTCTTCTTCCCACACATAGAGAAAAATTGAAACAACATGTTCTTCTCTTCATGGTTTTTAGATTTCCCTTTAAACCCAATTTTTATTTTCTTGTCAAAACCATGAGATTTATTAGTGACTAAATCCTCAATTTCCACCTCTGTTGAACAACAAAAAATCTCTTTATAACTGCTAAAGTCACTTCTGGACAATTCCCTTCTGAGAATTGGATTTAAGCCACTAAATAACCTATCAACATTACTTTTAGTTTGAATGAAATTTCTTGAAGCGTACCTTGCACGTATTTTCAAATTATCCAAATATGTACAAATAGATTTATTGTCCATTTACTTCAACTCAAGAAACTCTTTCTCTATATTTGTGTGAAGAATCCATGTAAATCACATATTAAAAAATATTTTATTGAACTAACCACAATCCATGTATTCAATTTCATCTTGATGCCTCGTATTCATGATTATTTTCCAACACTGGTCCACTTCACTATCTAACTGATATACAATGAGAATGAAATTATCATGCCCCAATCATTAGATAATGGTGAATATATATTAAATAGTACCGATACATTGTTCATCAATAGGTGAATCATATGATCCTCTAAAAGAAGACTTTTGTTGCCTTAGGAAGGACTCAACCAAATGTATTTCCCTCTTTTTCTCATTTGGAAGACCACCATAATTCAAAACTTGTGAGATTTTAATGATAAAAAATGTTTTTCTTTCTAGGTCCCATATAATTCGATTTCATAGGAGGATAGTCATTTCATTTTTATTGAAATCACCATTATCATGATTAACACAGGTTTATCCCATTTACTAAAACCAAATGCAAGGATTATGAATCAATTATCATAATGAGGAACTACATAATCATGAAATGTCACTTATTGCATGTATTGATTATGAAAAATACCTTAATCTATGACACCAAATGTTTTTCCAAGGTTATTTATAGAAATATTCAGTATAAATACATCATGATGGTACTTTAAGAGTTCATTAATTATCAAATCATATCCCTTGGTAGTGTCAAACAAGGGGTGAAGCAAGGACTTTTTGTGTATTGGTTTACAATGAGTCAATCACGAAAAACCTTATCAAAGTTGTTACACCTAGTTACATATTTTACAGAGCCACATACACTTTTAGTATAAAAATTTATTTACTACTTGGAAACCCCTCTATCCATCCAATATGAAAATTCTAGGACAATCCCCTATACATTTACTTTCCATTTACTTTTCCTTATACATGTCATTAGGGTTATCTCTATGGGTTTCTCATCCTAGTTTCCAATCATTAAGTAATAATTTACCTTTTTTACCAACTATAGAGACCCTCTCCATTCATAATTTAACATTACATAACTTTTTTAGAATAATTAAAACACTATAAAAAACATTCCCAAATATCGTACTCTAGTTTCTTTGGAAACATGAGAACATAAACTTTGATATATAAGTGAGCTACATTATCTCCCACTATGTTCTTCTTAACTACCACCCATATTAGACATATCAAGAATAATACATATCTTAATAACATGGGGAAGTAAACATAAAAAGGGGTGTGATTAGATGCTTATTAAGGGGAACAAAATAGAGATATGTAAGAGTAATCATTAGAATAAGGGTAGGAGAACATGATATTGAAAATATAATATAATACCTTTATATCAGAGATCATATACTTGAATTTGGTAATAAGTAGTGGGAGTTCATAAGGCATGAATCATAAGGAAATAATGAACAGAATACATGAAAGAATAACATATAAATAAAATAAGGAATTGTGGTAGACAAATAAATATAAAAAATTATTTCTATAGTAGTCATGGAATTTATTCCAAGACCATAATAATAGTATGTTATCACTCCACATACAATCTATTTCATCATTTTTTTCACTCCATGACGTTTGTTAGTAGCATGAGTTCAATCCTCATACCATCATGGTAGTCATGGTTCACTCCAATGACCATAGTAGAAGTCAAGGTTCACTCCCATGATGATATAAGTCTATCTCATGAGAAATAAATCTTTACCCAATGAAAGATAGGGAGAAATAGGTCCCAACCACCTCATAATTAAATCATACATACAAGTACCAGCAGATCATTAAAAAAATTCATATGATAACCCATAAAATAAAATGGATATTATAAACATTTAATTATTTCATAAGAAGTGGAAAACGATACAGGTTTCATAATCATATCATTAATACATAACCCTTTAAATTAAGTGGGTTTCAAATTCATATAACCTATTAAAGAGAAACATGTTTCCAAAACATCTTCCTAGGAATACAAAAGCCATTCAGAGAAATAATATGTATGGAATCATTGAATCATTACCCTAGAAGGGCTTGAGTATCCCCAATGTATGCCATCTTTGATGGGAAATAATTTTTAAAGATAATCAAAATCATTTCTTGAGGAATACATCCTTTCTACATTGAAAATTTATTTTAAAACATAAAAAAAATTCAAGACCCTTTTCATTGAAAGTATAGTTGAAAACATATAATGGATTCTTTAAAAATAATAAAAAATATTTAAAATTCGTTTTTCTTGGAAATTATCTTCACTAATTATTTGAAATCATATTTGGAACCATTTTTTAAAACATGGTTTTTGAAATAGAATAGATTTCTGACCGAAGAGATTAATATTGATAGTTTTTTCTTAAAAACATTTTCATAATTATTTTAAGTAACAAAGCGTGGAAATATGGTAAAAATACATGTAGATAAATTTAATAATGACCAGAAAAGAAAATTAGTTATTTTTTGATATATGTATCATAATATTCCATCAATGGATGTATAATCATAAACAATCCCAATAAAATGTGAGGTTTCTTCAATAAAATATTACCACATGGTTACATGGGATCATACTCTCTATGTAAGAAAATGAAATGGCATGAATCTTAAAATATCTTGAATATAAGTATATTAATTATTCCACATGTCAAATTGAAGTATATACACCTCGAAAAATAATTTAGGTTCATAACAAAACCTGAGTCTCAAAGATGGAAAATTCAGACAAAACTATATTACTGATTTGGTATATTTTGAAAAATAAACCTCATGAAAGAAATATGATAGAATAAATATGTATATAAAATTATAATTAAGAATAATAATCATATAATATGTTCATGGGAAGTTTATACACCATAAAAAAATAAAAGAGTGGTGAACATAGCTTGTATCTAACGGATATAAAAAAAGTGTGCTTAATTCCCCTACCTTACGTCTTGACTATGGTCATACTCATACATATTTACAATATAAAAAATATAATTTTATTATAAATTTATTATAGAACCATATTCACATATATAATACAATATATTATTTTATTTTGACTTTATATTACCTTCTTGTTAATAATTCTATTTTATGGTTTCATTTCGGTAAATATTTGCTTTTTTTTTCATTTGTGTCTTAATTTGTTATATCTTTGGTTTTTATACTTATATAAAAATTTAGAGAATTTAAAACATGATATAAATATCATTTATATTCATTAAATATGTATTATAATAATACATATTGTATATATTTATGAAATGTAATGCACTGTTCATGGATATAGTAGTCCATACGGACACATGAACACTATTTCCATTAAACTATTGAATTGAAAGAAAGAAATGTAATAAAGTATATACATATGTATATATACCATTTTAATATTATAATTATTATATCATATATATCAAATAATTTTACTAAACCTATCAATAATAAATTCCATGTACAATGTGAATGAATCAGATCGCTTTAAGAATGTGGTAGTCCACACTTTCTCAGACGAAATTATTGTATTTACAAAAAATGGAAATCATATTGATATATGTTGTATACTAATTAACTAATCAGAAATACATAATAACTATCATATAATTCATATATAAATAGCATTTTCTATCATAATTTCCGCCATGAGAGGCGGTTAAGGAGGAAGGAATAATAATTTTTTCATGTGCCTCTAGTTAGTTGTACACATAAATTGTAAGTTCAGTACCCATTAGATGAATGTCTGTGTAAGGGTAGGTAAAAGTCATTATAGAAAAAACTGTAAGTATAGTAATTATACTATTTCTATTTTATAATCATGGAATAAGGTGTGTTAAGGTTTTGTAAAAATAAAATAAATGAATGGAGCTTGAGGAATTATGTTATATCTTCTTTTGGTAACTCCTTTTTCTTTGCACCAAAGGGACTCCTTGGATAGATTTCCTCCCAAAGGTAGTATTCATTGATTAAGGGATAGTTTTTGGGAAGTTAATTGGGAAGATATTTTTTTAAACAAAGTGGTTTGATTGGTGTGATAAAGGGGGATAAGAGGTGGCATTTTATAGGAGATGAAAATGACTCGGTATTTTTTAAAACAAGGCTGGTGGACCCATGATTTTACCCAAAAAGACTTCCAAAACCTACCAAAATAAATTCTTTAAGTTTAATGGAATAATAATTTCAGTAAAGGTAAATATTAAAAAAATCTAGGTCATATGAGACCTTAATAATAATGTTTATTCCCTTATTAGGCTTTATTTTACCTTAATCATTGAAATTTGTTCTAATTAATTTCACTAATTTGTTTGGTAAAAAAAAATTAGAACGTTTTATAATTTAAAAATTATTTTTATTTCAATTATATAATCCATTTTTTAAAATTATAATCACAAAAATAACAAAATTACTTAAAATTTAACCCCACATATATGATGAAAATGTAGGTTTCTAAAGTAAAACATAATCAAATGTTGGATATGTTTTTATATCCAATTTCAATGTGAAATATTTTCCAAGGACATAAATTGGATAAATTTATAATAGCAAGATCTAAATAATATTTTAGACTAATTTATAATATAATTTTACATTATAAATTAATTATATGAAAATAATATTTGAATTTAAATTCTATATTTTTCACTATTCCTCCAAAAATGAAGTTTCATAGAAAAATCACAAAAATTTACGCTAAAAAATTGTACATTATAAGTTCAAAGATGAATTTATTTTTATCAAAATAAATTTCTAAAATTAACTAAAATTTATTATAATTTTATTTTATAAAAGGACACAAAAACTATTTCATTTGGGAAAAATATTATTTTTAAACATATAAGAGAATTATAAAAAAAATCTTTTATTATCAATATGTTTTATTTATATAAAACCATTATAAAAAGTATTTTATATGTTTTTATTATAATTCCTATTACTATGTTTAATATCTAGGTTATAATTATATCGTTCAAATGATTATAATAATAAAATGTTGTTTCATAGAATCTTAGTGTTGTGTGTAATGCATACCAAGCCGGTGTTGCATGTAACGTATGCCATGTGAATTATTAATGTGATTTTAGATGATTCAGTGTCAGGTGAATTTTTTTTGAGTTATTTAAATAAAATAAATCAATGAAAATTAATTCATTTGAAAAATATCCAGAAAAACACAGTGTGTTACATGTTTCACAGGGTTGGCGAATGGATTCCAAATTTACGATGCTTGACCATGTGAAATTCCCCCTACAGAATCTCATGAATTGATGGAACATAGTTTGGTAAACCATGCATACAATCCATGTTATTCTGATATATTTTCTTTAATATTTTAGAGACATGAGGTTTCTAGATTTTGAAATTTTAGAAGAAATTTAAAATTTTGTTCACGGGTGCTCATGAGGGGGAAAATGGTGATTTTACAGTAGAATATGGTCAGGTATATTTTTTATGGCCACTACGTTGGTCCAAGAATAGGGTGATTACCTTAGGAAAAGAGTTTGGTTGAGTTCTGGGCCGTTGGAGTTTAGGAACAATATTTATTATTAAATTAATTAAATACTAAATTAGCTGGGTGGTTTTGGGTGGATGAATTTTCTGAACAGAGTGTCAGATTGTGATTTTGACCTCATGGTTGAGTCTAAAATGGGGGTTTTCCCTAGGTTATTTATAAACCTACATTGGGTTCTGATACTTGTGTTAGATTTTAAAATGGGAAATTAATTAATTAACTAGATTAGATTATTAAACCCCCACCATTTGGGGTTCCTAAACATAGATGGATTGGTGAGTTATCATCCCTCATGAATGATGTTAGGACCAGGAATGGGGTCATGGGAGATGCTTCTAGACATCATCCTTAGCATATTTGCATTCCAGATTGAGGTGCAGCAGTTTCTGAGAGTGGATTTGAACCAAAATAGTTGGCATTTATACCACAAGGTTGGTCAGGTTTTGTGATTTATTCCTTGATTACCATATATTTATATTTTTTGCGTTTTATTTCCTTATAATGGTTGATAAATAATCTAAGGGGGTCAATATGTGCTTATTTGGGAAATAATGGGGGTTTCTAGGGAGGGGGTTTTGGATTGGTTTCCCATTATAAATGCCATCTATAAGTCATGTGTATCTAAGAAAAAATTCCATGTGTTCTTCCATTTAGGGAAGACAGCATTTTTAGAAGAACACGCCGTGTAGTACTACATGATCGTGTGTTTGGCCATGTGAAAAATTACAAAAGATGATGATTTTTAGAAAGTAGACACTGTGTTCTTTAAGTACACTCCATGTAGTAGTACATATGTAGACCCCATATTGATATGCCCATGTAAATGTAAATATATAGGAAGACAGATGATATTACATGCCTTTTAATTTAATTTACACACAATACACATTGTTTGTCTTAGAGGGTTTGGGTGTTTGGTTCCTTTTATGTCAGAATTGAGCTTGTGAGTTGTCCATTTTGACCATTTTTCTACACAGACCATAATGGTCGGATCCTATAGAAATATAGAGGTCATGTTAATGGTGTTTTGGAAAAATTTATTTCAGAAGGATGGTTTCCTTTAGGATATGATTTATAGTGGGTTGGGTTTTGTGTTGGGCGACCTGGGTGAGTGTTATGAAATCAGTGTTTGACCTAGCTTGAGCGTATCTTGATTCCTTTCTTAACTTTTTTGGATCAATCTCATTATGTGAGAATTGGGTAGTATGTTTTGGATGATTTTGGATTTCGCCCTTGTGTTAGGACCAGTGGATCAATGATAGAGTCATTGAGGTTTGGAACATTTCTTTGCGGTTCAAAGTTATTGGATTCTTTGAGATTGGTTGACATCGTAGGATTGGAGTTATGGAAGAATTCCATTGTGAATTCTCTTTGAGTCTGAGGGATATTCAAGTATTCTCTAGTGGGTTTGTTCCTAATCAAGTGATCATTTGATGTTGTGGCTACCTATTGAGATTTCTTGTGTGGCATGAGTTACTTTTGTATTTCCTTGTGTCCATGTGGTTCATTATGTATTTTTTAGAATCTACTAAGGCTTTCTTAAGGATATATCTTGTGATAGGTCATGGATCGATAGTTTGGATGTTACTGGGGTTGGAGAGGATGTTACCACTTGAGTTCAGGTTATGAAGATACGAGTAGGGATGCCTCAATATAAGTGTGGTCCAAGATCGATAAGTGTGGACCCAATTGACAGGAAACTCCTAAGAAGATGGGTGTGATTATTTATTTTGGTTACGTTTGTTCAATGTGATCTGATTTGATGCATGAGTCAATGATCTGAGATTTTTCAGGCCGTGATGGACATGTAATAAGCCCTTGTTATGTTTTCGCTGGGTTATGGATGATGAGTGTTGGTTTATTCCTATGATGTGGTTGAGATTCTATTGGAGTTTCTATGTTTTGTATTATAATTTATTAGTAATGCCAGTGATGGAGATGAGAGTTGGGAAAATGATCCATATGTATGTTTCTAGATATCCTTGATTGAGATTTTTGGACTAAGGTTCCGTATTGGTACAAATATTCTGTTGATGGTTTGAGTGTTGGATTGAGGTTCTGAGCACGCTATGATGAACTGTTGAATATAATCAATGTGATGTCAGACACATATGTTTTGGTGTTGGACTGATGATCTGGGAACATGAATTATACTAATGAGATGGTACCATAATTAGGCTCTAGAAACTGATTATATAATTCATGGATAGAGTGGCAGAAGGACGCTCTCAGTATTGATGGAAATCCTAGTAGAATTATGATGTTGGACTAATTATCCACATCCATGATTTAACCTCCGACTAATTCTCTAGGCATGATTGATTTAATATATGATTTAATTTCCCAATTGATGATATGGGAAATTATGGAATACTATATAGAATGGAGGTTGGATTGACACTCTACGTCCATATTTATGATATTAGACTGATGCTATAGGGTTTCTTGATTTGATATATTTGGTTATGATTCTGTGCTGATTCTCTATGGATGGCTTATTTGATATATATGTTTCATATGCTGGATTGATGCTTCATGCACTATGGTTATGATACACGAGATAGATGTTAGACTAAAGGTTTTGGCATGGTAGTACTCTTGTGTGGAAATGAAGGCTAATTTATCATGGTTTAATGTATGAGAAAATGTTTTGTCATGAGGATATGGTATGTGATGGATTAGATTAGGATCCCACATGATTAGACAATCATAGGTTGGGTCCCCAATTTTTCTGTATTGGTTTTGGATTCCATGGGTATGGATCCATAAACATAGTTTAGATTAATGATCAATGAGTTGGGCTCAAGGACACTCCAGTATTAGCCAAAGCATGTTTGGTCGATTGAGGTCTCAGAACTACATATCAAATATTATATTATTTGTATTTTTTTAGTCTTGCATCTGCTATATTGAGCATATTTCATGAGGATTCACTTATGGTAGTAGATTATAGGTTCACCCTTGTGGTGGCCAATATAGATTTATGTCTCACCCAATGTACATATAACTCATTATAAATATAGAACTTATGCCTTATTTCAGGTTTAGTATTGATGCACGATGGGTAGGTTGGAGGCACTAGATTTCATGGCTGAGCAAGATGCTCGTGTGGAGTCTACAGGTTGGGATGGAGTATATTGATATGGTATAAGTGACTGGCTATTTGTTATAGACCAAATCATTTAGTACAGACTATTGTATTTAAATTTCATTTGTTTATTTTTGTATGATGATCAGCCCAGTGGGTGATCATTATTGTATATATGACATGGATGTTAAAACCTTTACTACAGTTTCATTTTATTACAACAAGTTTTATTTCAGTTTATTTATTCATCTAATTTCTATGATGTGCATGAAATTTATTTATTTACGTCCATTTTACTACAATGATATTAGGGTATACTCTCTTTATATATCCACATTATACCACTGCTGCTAGTATGAATCCTATCTTGTACGAGGAGACACTCTTGAGGTATTGTGATGAACTATCTTAGATCAATAGTTTACTGGTCAGTGGGCTAGGAGGTTAAAATTTTTTATCATAGAAGTTCATTTCCCATTATTTATCTATTTGGGATTTGGTGGACAATATATATATTAATGTATTGAAACATAAGATGGATACTAGTTTGGTGCTTCATGAACACCTGTTTCGGTAGAAATACCAATTTAATATGTACTAGGATTTATGTTTTAGATTTTTTATGTTACAATTTTATATTATTTATTGTTTCGATTGATGCACATGTTTCCTAGATTTGATGATTTATGATGGATTTCAGGCACATGGACCATTGACAAGAGGCATGTGACTTTTTTTTTGCCCTTGGTCGAAAGAGGTAAGAGGTGTGTCATGCATCATGATAGGAACATAGGATTCCTATGTTTTAGGCCCGCTAGTGTGTGATTTTTTAGATTATCTTATTCTAGTAGGTGTTATGGATATACTATGGGATGCGTGATTATGGGGTTTTTAGTTTGGTTTTGTGTGAATTTGGTGTTGTAATCTTGGGGGATCAGTATAGTATAAATGCTGGTATGTGGACCCCTTGTATGTAGATTTTTTGAGATTGGTAGTATGTTTAGGTCCTCCACAGAGCAGTCTGATGTGCATATTCTTAGAGGGGATGAACGAACTAGTTTCATGTAGTTTTTCTATGGATGAAACCTTTATAGTGTGAGTCCCTAGATATGGGTTTTCTTTTTAGTTTATGTCTTTAAATAATGAGATCGATGATTTTGGATTCCTTAGGAGTTTTCTACTTCTGTTAATTTTCAATGACCAAGTTGGTTCATCCTTATTGCTCGATGTAAGACTAGATCATTAGTTCTTGGTTGGAGAGCCTAGTGGCCTATCAGACATGACTCTAGGTTAGGGATTTAGGGCTTTTTGAATATCATGGGTGACCCGTGAGAGGGGTTAACCAAGTTATGTGTGTCTCCAGGTGTGTGAGGCATAAATGGGTATTTTAGACTTTTGATAATGGTGAACAAAGGGTGGAGTTGAGTATGAGGTTTGGGATCATTAGATTCCTCGTTCTATATGGTGCACTTGTGTTCCGATGTTTTTCCTTATGGTTGGTCTAGAGAGGGGAAGGTAGGTTCATGTTCCTATCCCAGGAAATATATGTGAAGGAATGTTGACCATTGTGGATTTGGGTTGGATTGGGAGTGTAGGAAGTGATCATGTGTGCATGTTTTAGGATTCTAAGATGACTTTTCATGAGGTGTGACTCACTAGAGTCGAATAATATTTTTTGGATGGGTTATATAGGGGCATTTGATGGTTCTGTTATAGTGGAACCTTGGGAATGAAACACTAGTGATACAATGTATAGTTTGGTTTGAGGATCAAAAGATACGAGAGTGAATGTACTAGTTGTTGAGTTGGAAGGAAACATCTATTTGGATGAGAATCATTACAATTATGGTGAGAGGGTTACGGGATTGGTGAAGCATGGTTTTGGGCTAGAATAGTGATGCTTTGAGATGGATGAGGTAGTGATAGTTTTCATCTATGACATTGTAGTATACATGCAGTTTAGAGATGATCATGCCAAATATATTGACATCTTCATGAGTATTCTATGAGAGAACAATATTTATTCCATGATATATAGATGATTTCTTTGGTTGATATGGGGACCTCTAGAAGGTTTTTCTCATGGATCAATGTGTGTGAAGCTTTGTAGTGAGGAGCACACTATTGGATTTTTGTGTGAGAGGTCCCTGTAGAATATTTTATATTAACTGATACAATAGGTTCTATTCTCTATTACACAAAATGGAAAATGATAGCTATTTGTTTTAGTCGCTTTGGTTGGAGAAGGATTCCCATGTCTAGCTCTATAGTTTTTTTATTGGGGCACGTCTAAGAAAAATAGATGATTTGTTATTAGGAGATAATAAGGATAATCGAATGGTGGGGTGTACTAGATCGTTTATGGTGGAGTGACCCTAGTGTGGGTAGGGTTGAGGATGAAATGAGGACCACATTGAGTGGGTTGTATGACTAGCAAAGAATGTACTTGAATGTTTTCTTCCAAGATAGAAAAAATCATTGATCAGGATCAGTCAATGTTGTTCGAGTTCTATGGTGGGGAGCACTATGAGTTTGATGAAGAGTTATAAATGGTTATGTGACATATATAGATGGATGGGTATTTTTAGGAAGTGTCCTAGTGGATTGCTAATGGGGGAAGTGGTGGCCTGACCTGTTAGGGGATTTATGCCCTCTCTTGGAAGTTATGTAAATAAATTTGTATTATTTATTTAGGTATTACACAACATGTAGATCTTGTTTTGATAAATAAGGTGGTTTGGGATGTGTGTTTGGAAGAACATCAAGGATTATCATGGAAGAGAAGGATTATGGTGGGGAGGTTGTAGAACCCCAGATTTATGGATTATCAAATTTGTGCATAAATTTAAATTTTTGTTCATTGGTGCTCATGAGGGAAAAAATGGTCATTTTAACTTATAATATGGTCACATATATTTTTTTGCACTCCATTATTCCTAGAATTGGGTGTTTACCATAAGGAAGATGTTTTGTGGAGTTTTGATTAGTTATAGTTTTAAAGAAATATTTAATATTTAGTTAATTGAACATTAAATTAGTCAGGAATTTTCGGCTGGCTCTATATTATGAAGGGACTTCATGGGTGAGATTCTAATTCCATGGTTGAGTATGGGATGGGCGGTTTTCCCATGGTGCGGTATAAACCAACATCGGGTTCGAGGACTCTTTTCCAATGTTAAAATGTGAAAATAAATAAATATATTAATTAAATAATTAATTAATTAAAGTATCCCCCCATTTGGGGTTCTTAAAATGTGAGGATAGGGTAGGGAACAACCCACTTGTGCAGTGGCCGGACCAAGAGGGTTGGAAGAGGGAGATGCCGCAGAACATCATAACTAGTGTTGATCGGGACTAGATCAAGGTGAAACTGCTACCATAAGTTGATTTGAACACATGGCATCACTATTTAAAAAACATGGTAGGTGGTTTTTTAGGTTTTATTCACCAATCTCCCTATATTATTATTTTTAATGTTTTATTAACTCCTAATTTGGTATATAGACCCAATGGTGGTCGATCTGTGCTTATTTGGAGAAAGATTGGGGTTTCTAGTGGGGGGGTATGTGGGGTTTCATGTAGAAAACCCTATATACAGAGAGTGTGGATCTAAGAACACACACCATGTGTTGTTACATTTTTGGAAGAAGGAATTTTTAGAAGTACACATCCTATATTTTAAGTACACTCGGTGTAATAGGACATGGTAGTTTTTCTGGACATTTCAATAAGTACATGTGAAAATGGTTTTTGTAATGTACTTGTCATGTAATGTGATTATATTCCATGTAGTAGGGAACATGAGGTCCCCACATTGTTCTTTCGATGTAAATGTATTGGTCTTAGAACAGAGATGAGAGTACACATCTTGTACATGAAAGTACATGCCATATACATTTTCAACCTTGAAGTTTTTTTGTGTTTTGTGGATTAGAAGTATGAATTGGGCTTTTTATTAGTTAATTCTGATCATTCTTCCACATAGATCACAAAGGTGGGATACTTTTAACATATAGAGGTCATAAAAATGGGTTTTTTGGAAAAATTTCGTTCATAAGGAGGTTTTCATTGTGGTTAGGATTAAGAATCCTTCCGCCATATGGGTTTTGAGCTTGGAGGCCCATGTGAGTGTTGTGAGCACAGTTTTGACCCTGCCTGAGTGTACCATGATGTTTTTGATGAGTTTTATTGTATTAATCTTAGAAGGTTGGATTTTATTTGTATATATTTAAATATCATCATTTATCCCTACATATTAGGACCCGTGTATTAAGGTTGGAGAAATTGAGGTTTGGACCCCATGTTTGAGGGTCAGAGTGGTTGGATCTGTGGGGATTGGCTGAAAACATAGGATGAAGGTTATTTTTGGGTGCCATTATTGAGTTGATTTGAGTCTTAATAACTCTTCAAGATTCTATAGTTGGTTATTTCATGATCAAGTGATCCTCTAATTCCATGGTCAGCTTCTTAGATTGACTACACGTGAGAATTTTTTTTGTTGCCTTTTTGGAATGTGGTTGATCATGGATTGGTTGGGGGACAATAATGACCGATTAATGATGTTTCTTATGATAGGGACTGGCTTGAGAGCATGGTTTTTACAATGGTATGAGAGGATGCATCCACTTGATTACTAGTACTAAGGATCTGAGGAGGGATGCCTCTATTAATGTGGAGGTTATAGATGTCCAAGTCTGGACCCAATTGATAGGTCCTCCCTATGAAGGTGTGTGTGATTATTTAGTTTGGTTGTGGTTGTTCCTTGGGACCTAAGATGACGTATGAGCCGATGGTATGATATGTTTCAGGCATGAAGGATGTGTAGGCATCCCTTCTTATGTTTTCACAAGGATAAGGGTACTGAGTTTTGGTTTATGCCTATGAGGTGGTTGAGATTCTAGTGGGGTTTCTAGGTTCTGGACCTCAATTTATCAGTAATTCCTGCGATGGATATATGAAATAAAAAAATGATCCACTTTTACAGTACTAGGTATTTGTGATGGAGATTGTTAGAATAAGGTTCTGTGTTGGTACCGATAGTTTTTTCATGTTTTGAATAATAGAATGAGGTTCTGAGAATTCGATGTTAAACTACTGAGTATAGTGAATGTGAAATCACATGTATCTTTTTTGGTGCTATAATGTGGTTTTAGTTACATGAATTATACTATTTATATGGTGTTAGAATGAGGATCTAGTCATTGATAGTATACTTCATGAATACTAAGCTGGTTAGAGGCTATGGGAAATGATAGAATGCCATGTGGAATTAGGATGTTTGACTAATATTCCATATCCATTGTTTAATTGTCATATTGATGCTCCAATCATGATTGATTTGATATATGGTTTAATTTCAAGAATGATTCTCAAGGAAATAATGGAATAACTACTAGAATGGATGGTGGAGTGATGCTCTACATCCATAGTTATGATATCAGAAAAATATTCCATGAATGGTTGATTTGATATATATGATTTAGATGATGGAATGATTCTCGATGCATGATTTATTTCACATTTATGGTTTATGTGTTGGAATTATTCACCACGAACTATTGTTATGATACATGAGATATTTTTCAGACTGATGGTTTAGGCATGGCAGTACTCTTGTGTAGAAATGGAGTTCGATGCAACAAAGTTTAAATCATGATACATGGTTTGGTTATGATGAAATGGAATCATATGGATTATATTAGGATCCCAGATGATTGGACCATCATAGGATGGGTCCCCATTTTTTTAGATTTGGTTAGGGAAACCATGGGTATGGATCCCACATGTTAGTTGACATACATGATCAATGAGTCGGTCTTAGAGAAACTCAAGAATTGACCGAAGTATATATGGTTGATTGACGTCCCAGACCTATGGATTAATGATTATATTTTTTTTATTTTTTTCAGTCATGTATTAGTAAGGATGGGAATATTTCATGGGAATACACTTATGGAAGTAGTTTATAAGTTCATTGTTGGAGGTGTCCTACTAATATTTATTTCTCACCCCATGTATGTGCACCTCAGTGTGGATACAGAATTTATGTCTACATTATGGTTGATAATAGATGAATAATTGATTGGGAGGAGGCCCTGGAATGCATGGCTAAAAGATATTCTTGTTTGGAGTCTATGGGGTAGGTTAGAGTAGCATGATAGGGTACTAGAGACTGGGTATCTGTTACATCCTATAGTTGGTAGTAGGGGTGGTTATATATACTTTCCAGTTTTTTATTTATGGGTATTGACCCATTTGGAGATAATTTTTTATATATTACATGGATGTTTTTGGCATTTAGTGTAGTTTCATTTTACTACAGCATGTTTAGTTATAGTTTAATTATTCTTATGCTTTGTATGCTATGAATGGTGTTTGGTTAATTAATTCTAGTTTTTCACTCTTATATGGGGGTATAGTCTCCTCCCAGATCCACTTTAAAACTCCACTTCTAGTTTCTATCCTTTAACGTATGAGGATTCACGCTTGAGGACTTGTATAGAATTGGATCAGAGCACCAGTTTAGCAGCTACCGGGTTGAGATGTTACAAAGTGGTATAAGATAAGTTACTTTCCTGTTATTTTAGTATTTGGGGTTCGGTTGATATGAGATATAAGAATGTATCAGAACATGTGATTGATATTGGGATGATTCATCATGAAAACCAATTCTGTTAGGAATTCTATGTTACTAGGTACTGAGATTGGTGTTCCAGATTTTTGATGTTACAGTTTTATATGATTTTCTCACCAAGGGACACATATGTTGTTTGGAATTGATGGGTTATGATGGATTTCAGGCTCTTGGACCATTAGTGATAGGATTTTGAGTTTGTTTTGAGACTTTTCCTATTGAGTAAATATGTATCTCATTAATTATGATATGAACATATTATTACAATGTTGTAGTTCTACTAGGGTGTGTTTTTAACCTTTTTTGAGCTAGAAGGTTTTGATGATCTACGTTGGGCTGCTCGATGGTTGGACGCTGGTGTGGTTTTGTGTGTATTTGGGGTAGTGATCCTGGTGGGTTTTATGGTATATGTGTAGGGATGTAGACCCCTTGTAGATGGGTTTTTAGGTTGGTAGTATGTATGGGTTATCCAAGGATTAATATGATGTGCAGATGCTCAAAAAAGAAATATGCCCTTGTTGCGATAAGTTGGATTTTGTATGAATCCTCTATTGTGTGAGGCCCTAGAGAAGGGTTTGTTGTATAGTTTTTAATTTATGATTATGAGAGGGGTGCTTGGGTATTCCATGTGAGTTTTGTACTTATATAAATTGGTGTAGAATTAGGTGGTTGGACTTAGTGTCTTGATGTAAGAATTGATTGTTAGGGCAAGGTGGGAGGGCCTAGTGACCATTCTGATGTTACTCTAGAGTAGGGAGCCAGGGCTATTTGACTTTCGAGGGTGTCCCATGAGAGGGGCAGACTGAGTTATGAGTTTCATTGGGTGTTTGAGGCATAGATAGGTGTTTTTTAATTTTGGAAATGGTTCATGAATAGTGTTTTTGAGTTTGCGGATTGGGCTTGTTAGATGCATATTGGAGATGGTGTTATTGTATACATGTATTTCAACCATGTGGTTAGTTTCTAGAAGTGTAGGTTTTCTCAAGTGCCTATCATAGTAAATATTTGAGTAGGAAAGGAGATTTTTGTGGCGTTATGTTGGATCTTGATCATAGGAAGTGGTCGAGTTTGTATGGTTTGGCCTTCTTTGTTGATGTTTTGGGAGATGCGACTCAATGGAGTCCGAGAATGTTTTGTGGATAGGTTACACAAGGGAATGTAATGGTTTTTTGATTGTGTAACACTGAGAATACACTGTATCATATGGTTTGTGTATTAGACAGTATAAGACAATGCGTATTAGGTTCTTGTTTTTGGAAGTCAGCAATGAGTGGGTTGAGAATCATTGCAGGTATGACGAGAGGCTTTTTGGAATGTTGACCTGAGGCCTTGGACTAAAACTATGAATTTTATAAGATGGATGTTATAGTGATGGTATTAATTGATGAAATCATAGTATACTCATAGTTTATAGAAGATAATTTCCAATATCATGACATAATTCTGAGTATTCTAAGAGATCACAAGCTTTAGGCCATGCTATATAGATATTTCCTTGGGTTGATAAGAGGAAACATGGAAGGTTGTGCTCATGGATCAGTGCGTGAATCTTTATGGTGGAGGGCACCCCATCGGATATTTTTCAGTGAGGACCATATTTTGTATTAGATAATGACTAATACCATGGGTGCAATTCTTAGATATCGGGAATGGTAAATAGTATATGTCTGGTTTTGTAACTCTATTGGGAGAATGATGTCCATGTCTAGCTCAACGGTTTTGTTATAATTTGGGCATGGACTAGGGAAAAATATGTTTTGTTATAAGGCGATTATATAGATACTCTTATGGTGGGGAGTACTTGATCATGTATTGTAGTTTGAACCTAGTGTTGGTAGGGTTGAGGATGGGGTGATGACAACATCAAGTGTGTTTTTTGAAAATATAGAATGAGTTTGAAATGAAAGTTCCATGATGAGGAGCATCGTGGATCATAATCGGTAAATATGGGTAGAGGTATGTTGTGATGTGCACCATGAGTTTGAAGAAAAATATTTAAATGACGACAAGACATATCAGGTTGGAAGAGTGCGGTTAGGCCCTACCATAATGGATTGTTCATGGTGGAAATAGTTTTCTTTTATTTGATGGGTTCTATTCCATCTCTTTGAAGATATATAGAGAAATTTTGTTGGTGTCTTTGGGTAGAATGAAACAGGTTGAGCATGATTTGACATTCAAGGAGGGTCAGGATGTGTGGTTAAAATACCACAAAGGCCTCTTGAGGGTGAGAACGTTTATGATGGGTATGTTGTAAAGATGCATGTTTTATTGATTTTTAAATTTTAGAAAAAAATTTAAAATATTGTTCATGGGTTATCATTGGGGAAAAAATGTTCATTTTACCTTAAAATGTGGTCTTAAATAATTTTTAATTCCACTTTTTTTCCAAAATAGGTTTTTTACCATAGGACCAGAGTTTGTGGGATTTTTGAATAATTAGTGTCTTGGTGGAATATTTAATATTTAATTAATTTAATTTTAATTTACCTGGGTAGTTTAGGGTTGTGTTATATTTTGAACGGAATGTCAAGATGAGATTCTAACTTCATGTTTGAGTATAAAATTTGGGGTTTCCCTAGGTGAGGTATAAACCCACATCGGGTTCTGGGACATAGGTCATATGTTAAAATGGGAAATTAATTAATTAATTAAATTAACTCCCCCCTATTATGGGTTTCTAAACAAAAGACGGTTGGGGAGAAAAGATCCCTCATTCCTAGTTTCCAAACCATGCGTGGGAAGAGGGAGATGCCACCCGACTTCATCCATGGCTTAGATCAGGACCAGATCAAGGTGCATCATCGTTGGAGAGTGGATTTGATCCCAAGGCATCTGTGTTTATGCCACGATGTAGGATTATTTTTTAGTTTTTTTCCCCGATTTACATAGTTTTGGTTCTTTTTATTTATTTCCTTATAATTGTTTCTAAAGAACCCATGGGCATCCATTTATTCTTATTTGGGGAAAATAGAGGTTTCGAGGGGGGGGTAGAGGGGTTTCCCAACAGAAATCCCATCTACACAGCGTGTGGATGTAAGAACACATGCCATGTGTTCTTCAATTTGAGGAAGAATGACTATTTAAAATTAATTTTTTTACTTTAAGTACACACCATGTGTTAGTACATGGTGGTGTGTTTGGAAATGCGAAAATGTACACGAGAACATGGTTTTTGGAAAGTACATGTCGTGTAATTTGGGTACATTCCATATAATAGTACATAGGTAGACCCCATGTTGATCTGGCCATTCAAATTTAAAATTATAGGAAGCGATATGATATTACATACACAGTAAATTAAGGTAAATACAATATACATTTTCCAACATGGAGGTTTTGGGTTTTTTGTGCTTTGGAAGTTAGAATTAGTCTTGTGAGTAGTCCATTCAAATCGTTTTTCTACCTAGATTACAATGGTGGGATAATTTTGGCATATTTTTCATATATATTTTGTTGTGGACAAATTGATTTCATAAGGAGGATTTCATTTAGGTTAGGATTCAAAATCTTTCAGTAGGTTGGGTTTTGAGTTGGGAGACACATGTGAGTGTTGTGAGCTCAGTGTTTGACATGGAATTAGTGTACCATGGTGTTTTGATTGAGGTATCATTGATAAATCATATTATGTGGGTTTGAGTAGTATCTATCGGAAGATCATAATTTTTACCTATGTATTCGGACTAGTTGCTCTAGGTTAGAGTAATTGTGGTTTGGACCCTATTATTGAGTGTTTGAGTGGTTAGAGTTATTGGGGTTGGTTGAAATTATAAGATGAATGTTATGTATGATTTCCACTATGTAGTTGATTTTATTCTGAGGTACTCTTTAGTATTACTTTGTGGTATGGTTCTTAATCAATTTATCATTGGATTACGTGGTTGGATGCTAGGATTTAATTCATCGCATAATTTATTTTTTATTTCCATGTTGGCATGTGGTTGATTATCGATCGGTTAGAGGCCACTAAGGGCCACATAACAATGTTTCTTGTGATAGGGATTTGTCTAATATTTTTGTAGTTACTAGGGTTAGAGAGTATGCCACCACTTTAGTGCATGTTCTAAGGATATGAGGAGGGATACCTCTATTTAAGAGTGGTTCTAGAGGGCCATGCGTAGCTTTGACTAATAGGATGACCTTGAGCATGTGCATGTGATTATGTTGTTAGCTTATGGGTGTTCTTCGGTACCTGATTTGATGTATGGACTAATGGTATGAGATGTTGCAAGCCATGATGGACATTTAGGAATCCCCTGTTATGATTTCACTGGGTTGAGGATGTTGAGTTTTGTTTTATACCTGTGAGGCAGTTGAGATTCAATTATGCTACCAATTTTTTGAAACCTGATTTACTAGTATGGGCTATGATGTCTATGAGATCTGGAAAATGATCCACTTGTATGGTTCAATGTATCTATGACTGATATTGTTTGATCGAGGTTTCATATTGATATAGATAGTCAGATTATGGATTGAATACTAGACTGAAGATCTGGTAATGATAATATAAAATTTTTAGTATAGTGAATGTGGAGTAATATGTCTATGGTTTGGGGCTAGACCGAGGTTCTGGGAATATGATGAATAATAGGAGGATAATGTTACACTAAGTCTCTAGATACCGATAGTACATTTCATGAATCATGTTCCAAACTGAGGCTCTTAGAAATGATGGAAATCCATGTGGAATTAGGATGTCAGATTAATGCTTCACAAGCATGGTTTAATTTAAAAAATTATTCACTAGGAATTATTTATTATATAAGTGGATTAATTTTCAGACTGATGCACTTGGAAATGATTGTATACTAGCTGGAGTGGATGGTGGACTAATACACAACATCCATTGTTAGGATTCTAGATGGATGCTGTGGGCATAGTTAATTTGATATATATGTTTAATATGACATTTTGATGCTCCATACATGGATTATTTTATATTTTTTTTATGTACTGGACTAGTGCTTCATGAACTATGGTCATGATACATGAGATAAATTTCAGTTTGAAGGTCTGGGATTAGTATTAGTGTTCTGTAGAAATGGATACAGTTGTGTCAAGGTTCCAAGTGTGTGGAAATGAATTGATGTGAGGACATGGTATGGGATCGATCATATTAGAATCCCATATGATGTGACCATCATAGGTTGGGTACCCAATTTTTTAAGTTTGTTCATGGATTCCAATGGTATGGAGCCCACATGTTAGTTGAGATGCACGATCAATCTGTAAGGCTTAGGGACACTCAGACATTGGCTAAAGAGGTATGTTCTATCAATGTATCAGACCTATGGATCAATGATTATATTATTTATATTTGACTTTCAGTCATGTATCTTTTAGGAAAAGAATATTTCATGATCATTTACATATATTGGTATTTTATAATTTCACTGTTGGGGGTGGCCTATAGATATTTATTTCTCACCCCCTATATGAACACATAATTGTGTGTACAAACATGTGTCTTCTTTCAAGTTGAGCTTTGATTCATGATGAATAGGAAAGAATCCCTGTATTTCACGACTGAGAGATATTCTTGTGTGGAATCTATAGGTCTGGCTAGAGTAGAATGACAGGGTACTAGAGACTTGTTATGTGTTACGACCCAGAGTTGGTATTATGGAATGTTATATTTACATTTTAGTTGATAATTTTAGTATGGTGATTGGCCCAATGGGTGATAATTTTTATTATTATGACATGGATGTTCGTGACATTATTGTAGTTTCATTTTATTACAACATGTTTAGTTTCAATTTTTTATTCTAATTCCTTCTCTGATGTGTATGATGTTTTGTTATTTACTTCTAGTTGTGCACTCTAATATGTGGGTATAGTCTCCTCGTAGATCGACTTATAAACCCCCACTTCTAGTTGGAAACCTCTTTCATATAATGAAGAACTCTTAATTTCTTGTGGAATACTAGCTCGGACCACCGGTTTAGTGGCTACCACGTCGGGAAATTACAAGTTAAATTTTTTTATTTAATGAATGTATTAAACAAATCACTTATTTCTTATTTCTATCCATCAATAAACTCCCTAAAAAATCTCATTTTCGGTGCCCTCTTAAAGAATAATCTTTGAATCAATCTTGATTATCTATCCAGAGACTGATCAAAACACTGTTTCCATCACTGGATCCACATCTTTATGATCTTAATTAATTTTTAACATTTCATCATTGTTATTTCTATCGACACCACTTTTTAGATGCTGGATCATATGAACTATTTTTAGAGAATCATTCAATTATTTTTATCTTATCCAATCCAAGAAAAACTAGTGGATGGTACTTGATTTTGAGAGTCATAAAACTACAAGGTAGGTGGTCAATAAAAAATCTCTCATGATTAGTTGTTTTATAAATTACTATGCATGAACACTAATTTCTAGGGGTGTGGCCTATTTAATTTATATGACTTGATTATATTAATTAGAACCATGTTATAATACCATTTTCATAAATGTAATATGTCACTATTTGTTACTTCCACAACACCAACCACCCCAGGAGTAGTGTTTTCCATAATTGGGTTTTTAGTGTTTTTTCAAGCATTTCTACACCACTATTCAGGTGTGAATTTTTTTTAATATTCAAACGAAAATCCTAATTTATTCAAATTACCCTTGAACTTTTGTTTCTATCCATGATATTTTCAATTTACCCTTATAAGGTATTCTCTTTAATTAATTAAGGTTTTTTAAATAGTTTAATTGTTATGTATACTATGAATATGACATGGCCTAATTGATTTAAATAAATGGATTGGTTAAATTTCTGTAGAACCCCTTTCTATGTCTAACGGAAGGTAGCTGAGTGAACCATATTAAGTGATCATGATATAAATTAATTAATTAAATGTTTACATGCCTATATAGACCTGCCACACTAATGAAAGGCAAAAGCTTAGACCAAATTAATTATCAAGAGGCATTATTATTACATGGAATAACATAATAAATGGATTTATTACATTTTTCATAATGAATATAGACCTATACATTTTTATAGGAGTGGTAATAATTTATTTGGCCTTTTATTGTTGAGGGAATTATTTGAGAACACATGGATGACATTCTGATTCAATGATGCTTGTTGGCAAGGGTGAGAGAAACATCAAAAAATGATTATTTTCTATTAGTGGATACCTGGTATGACACTATTGGATCCCAACTATTTTTAATAGGATTCATTTAATACACTCCTTGGATCCAACATTAATTATATGTATGTGAGGGGCCTTGGATACACAATATTTCCCTATTACTTCTTATCCTATTTTACATTGGATGTTTCCCTTTTACATGAATAGAATTACTCTATTGTGGGATGTCTTGGATGTCACTCCTTATATTACTCCCTTACCCCTTATCCATGGTACATTTTCTACCTATGTTGGCTCGAGATTTGTGGTCATGGTTTCCTTGGTCATTACCTTGGAACCAATTTATCATGAATTTCATTAGGTCTCCTGGTTATTTCTTAGATCCTTCATTACTTTCATGTCAGTGTTGGTTATACATAACGTGGAATAATATATAAATTTGAGATTAATTTATTAATTAATTGTTTATATGTCAAGACACATTCTAAGGACCAAATCTGGTACTTGGGTATTTATGTTACTGTATTTCATTAGTTTTATATATGATTGATTTCACACTGTTTCTATTTATCATACACGGACATGATTTTATAGATTACATTAGTGGTGTTCAAAATTTATCTCACTCCCTATCTAGGACACCATTGAATCATGGGAAGATTACATGTATGAATTTCATGAAAAATGGAAGTATACTTCTTCATACATTGGATTTCATACTTGCATTAGGATGAAGCCGGTAGTAGATGATTGAGTTGAATATTGGGATGTTGGATAGTTGTTTGGATTATTTATTTTATACTTTTTAATAAAATGTATTAGATTCTTTATTATATCCATGTTTTAATGCTTTATAGATATGTGAAATATATCATCATGATCTTTTGAATATGAGTATCAATTTCTTTAGTTGTTCATTACTTCAATCTGCTTTCACAGTGGACTATTTTTATTAATGCATACATTATTTACCTATAATTAGATCTACCAGCTATGCTACACTTTGGTAATAAGGGAATGGTCTCCCCATAAACCCACATTATTCCCTCATTTCTAGTTGGCATCATTTGGAATTTAGGTTGATGTGATTGCCGTTGTGTGGCCAACTTGGATTGAAGAAGTTTGGGGGGCCTCCATGTTCATGGATTTAAAAATTATTATCATAGGTTATTTATAATCATGATTAAAAATTTGGAGAAAATATAATATAGATTAGGAATGTTTTTAACATGGTTAGAATGCATACATGGGTGTATCTAACATGTGTTTGGTGTAAATTATGAGTTTCTTGAATTATTACTATTTTTAGGGTTTTCTCCATTACAGTTAAAGTCATTTCACTATTGGGTGATGCATATGATGTGTTGTGGTTATTATTATTATTATTTTTATTATTGATTTCATTGATCTATGAATATATGATATAAGGAAAGGATCATTTTTATATGTGTAATCATAGGATCCTATAATTAACTTCCTGAGCTTATTTCCTTACGGTATAGGTTAATTTCTCAATTTTCACTTTTTTGATATTCCTTTGATTGTTGAGTTATGTTTTGGTCGTTATACTATGAATATGTTATTCCATAGTTATGGTTCAATAATTTATTGTTTTAATTCATGAGTTTTCTGGTCCCTTATAGGTTGTAATGGGTAATTTACTAAGAAAATTCACTATAATGAAATTAATTAGGTGTTAATTTTATTGATAATGTATATGGGACCTTATTCACTTTGAAACGTCCATTTAAAATTATATTTGATATATGAAATAATAAAATGAAAATTATAAACGAGAAACATGTCTTATGAAATAAATTTTTTCTAGTAAATTATAAGGAACGATATAGTATACATTTCATCTACAAGAACCCCTAAAATTTAAACAAGAGCACACACTAATACCTGGAATTTTATGCTGGAATTTGGGGTAGTATACTATTGGTAGTGGACCCTATTCTTTGAGATCATATTCCACTTATGCTTAAATATATATTATTATAGATTTTTCCATGCACTGTTCTTGGAAATTATAGTCTAATGTCACCATGACGTCCATGTGTCATGTTCTAGGAGGGTGGAAATGACCATCCTCCACATGTTGTGGGCCCTGATCCATGAGTCATGCATCTAGGAGTTCCAATAAAGGAATCACCTGTAGTACATAAACTTTTCATTGAATCATAGAATCATGAGATTTTACTATATATAATGTAGTCCATGAAAGATTCTCCACGAGATCCACCTTTTATGGATGATCTGGAACTTGAGTAACAGTAAAAAAATCATTCTACTTTCTATGGGGATGGAGATCCACACACTACTGAGCCTTCGTTATAGGAAAAATGTTTTATATGGACTAGAAAATCCTCTTGGATTTAACCCTTGCTTTCCAAAAAAGGAATATAATACCCTTCAACTATATGGGGATTATATACATTTGAACTATCTTAGAGCAATGAGCCGATATCCACCAACTCGAATAGATGATCTCTATGGATTGCTCTGAGGTGCTAGGGCGTTTTCAATGATCAAAGTGAGATCTAACTATCATAAAGTGAAATTCAGGCCATCTAACATACATCATAAGTCTTTTCATAACATGTATGGTCTGTATGGGTACCTCTTTATATCATTCGATCTAACCAACATGCCTTCCATTTACATCGCTATAATGAATAGGGTGTTCCACACCTATCTAGATTCGATTTTTGTTGTCTATCTGGATGAAATCCAAGTGTATTCTCACACATATAGGGACAATGATAAGCACCTTGAGATCCTTTTGAGTAAACTGAGAGAGCATCAGATTTATACTATTATTTCTAGGTTACACTTATTGATCGAAAAAGTTTACATCTTTGGTCATATTATCTCAGAATAAGGAGTATCTATTGACCCAGAGAAGGTGAGTGTGGTGGATTCCTAGTAGTGGTTGAATAATGTGTTTGAATACAATGTTTTTGGGGATATCTACATGTTACATGAATTTAATATAGGGCTTCTCAATCATTTTTTACAACTTAATAGTCTTACAACGAAGGGTGTTAAGTTCCAATGTTCAAAAGTGTGCATGATAACCTTTCAAGAGATAAAAGGGATGCATTTCTCGACACCTACTCAATTTTTTCTAGAGCCAAGGAGTGGATATAACTTTTTATGTGATGCATTAGGAATTGAGGTTGGAGTAGTGATGATGTAGGAGAAAAAAGTCATTGTGTATGCATATCAGTAGTTGGGGAACCATGAGTTAAATTAATGGACGCATGTCCTTGAGCTAGAAGCAGTTGTCCATGACTTGCATTGATGGATACATTATCTGATGCATGATTACTTTTTGATGTCTAAAAACCATAATATCATCAAATATATATTTAAACAACAAATCTTGAGTCTCAGATAGTGGATATGGGTCAAATATCTTAATTCCATTGATTTTGACCTTTCATATTGGCCAAAAAAATTAAATGCAGTGGCATATGTCCTGAGTTAAGAAACTCAAGAATAGTCCAGACATCCATCCAATGTTATCATTTTGTTATGCACACATTTATGAAAAAAGTGTGGAACTTTCAAGTAAGAACAAGAGAATCAAACATTATAACCGGTGAAAAAATCCTTAAATTCCAACTTCTACATATTAGATTCATCCCCTATATATGATTTCCATGAAATTTTAGTTACCTTTTTATTGGGATTATCTCTGATACTATCTTCAAATTGGTAGGACAATTTGTCCCACATATTCATGGGCTCTTCCACTGTTATCTTTCCATCATTGGTGCCTATAGACACGATTAAATGTTGATTGATGATCTAGTAGCCCCTCTCTCTATTATTATCAACTTGAATTAGTTCTCAATTAAAACTTATTTCATTATCTTTAAAATCATTAAAGATCAATAACTTCTTTTGGATCACTTCCTTAGAGTGCATAAGAAGGTCCCGTGGATTTTCCATGGTCTCTATGTCAGCACCCCATGATGAGACATCCATGATAAACAATGGTACACCCACATCAGCCGATTTACTATATATACACTAAGAAGAAGTTAGAGGGGAATTAGAAACCATAATGTTTTCATGAGTCTAATACCATTATTAAACCATATCAACCTTCTTCTGTTGACCTTGGTCCTTAGGCTTAGGACCTTCTTCCCTTCCACTTCCACTCACTCAGTTAAAGCCAACCTCCATCACCTGTGATTTTTTAGATGACTCATCCTACAAAACCTTATTCCTTCTCTTTTTTGATGATCTTATCTCCATAGGTATTTGGATGTATGAGTGGTCCTTGAAGCCTTGGATTTTCTCCCCTGACGCATAATGCATCTACCAGGGTCCCTATTTTCTTTCTGCCCCTTCTCCATCCTTGGTATGTGAATCCCTATACTAGACCCTCCATTATCACTATCATCTGAGGGTGGGTCATAACTCTCCCCACCCCGAACATCATTCCTGATGGGCACTGTACCCTGGTTGACACCAGATTTAGAGTGTTAGATCCCATATCCTCAAAAAGATTACTAATATTAATCGAGGACATGGTCAATCTATAATTTTCCCTTCCCCCACCCATCTTCCACATCCCCAATTTGCATGGTATTTCCTTTATCTGAGTGTTATAAACCTGTTTTCTGCTACCTATAATCCATTTCCAAACAAGAAAACTTCTAATTAATAAGGAATCTTAGAAGACTCTGGTGCATCGACACCCTTCCCCTGGAGCAACTGCAGGTCCTTAAATTATGTTACTCAAGTGATCCTACAATGACACCGCCACATCTTTACTCACATTCAACTAGTTTTCCACTCGATCCACATCATGATATACCAAAAATCCATCCATTACACAATCAATATAAATTATTTCATTTCTAGAGGATGGTTCGTCCAGGTCTTTCCTCAACCTTCTAAAAACATGAGAAAGCGACGGGTTGTCCTAAGGCACAAATAATTTCTTCACAGGTGACCGAGGTCAGCTAGTGCAACCAATCCATTCCTTAATTGAACCATTTTAGATCCATGGGGACTAATGGAGTGTGTTTCAACCATAATACTAGAGGATGGACCCCTTCTCGCATTAACATCCAAAACATTAGGCGGCTGCTCCAACATCTCTGCCTAAAAAAACGGCTCTGACTCCATGCCGTAACCATTACCCATCCTCCATGATGTCAACCAAGACCCCTTATGACAGTCACCCAGCGAAGGTCTTAGGTTCTTACATCCAGAGAATAATTCAGTCCAGGTCTCATATACCACTTGTTGTCTTCAAAAATACTCTTCACCCATCGTTATCCACACAAACTCAAACGGATCTTTGGACACATCCATTTCCACACAAACACATAGATTGATAGGGTGACATAGTGAATCGGTGTGAAAATCCATGCACATGTATATACCAATTATATTCCCTAGAATATGCATAAAATAAGGGTTTTGAAATGGTAGGGGATGATTGAGAAATTTTACCCATGTCTCTATAGTAGGAGGATCATGCTTCATATGAAAATCGAAAGACCACTAGAATAAGTAAAATTTAAATCTATTGGAGCTGTGAGATGCACATGACTAGTCCTTGATGAGATCCGCCTCCAAAGAAAAACAAACAATCATATTGTTATTATTAATAAGAGCCACTATAGCAATATCATGAAAATCAGAGGCTCCGAAGACATGCCTATCGAATTAGTCGATGGAAGGATTCCACTATATAAACCTACAAACCAATCTATTCTTTAAATAGAATAGATGATTAAAATAATTCATAATTAGATAAAAGAATGTTAGGGAACCCATAAAGTAAGTCTAGAACCTTCAAACCAGCATAACACGAGGGAAAGGGAAAGAAAATCAGGATTAGAGAAAGCGGTGAAGGAGGAAGCCACTCCTATTGTTGGAGGCAAGGGTCTTTCCCCCGTCGGTGGGGGGGGGACTGACATTGTGGATTCCACTATCCCAGTGAAGAGTGAATCGCTAGGGTCCCTCCCAAAATCTAATGGTGGGGTATCAACCCTCCATAGGCCATACGGGAAGCCAATGAAAAATTAAAATTGCTGATCATTTTCTATAATATTCACCTAGAGTTTTGTGAATTTCGTGAAAAGTACAATATCTCAGCATAGATATTTAACTATTAATTACTTTATAAGTTAAATGGAAGGAAATTTTTTGATCCCAGAGTCCTGGTTCTCCCTGAAGGTATTTCAAAAGAATACCCGCTTCCATTTTGGACTGTGGATAGAGATGACAACCTTGGTGTACATGGACGTGTCTGGGATCCTATATATATGATAGAGTAATTGATGCGGGTGTCCCATGATTCTCAATGGGAATTTAATCCAGGAATCCCCAAGATATATCATGATATGTGATGCCAGTATTTTTGGCTTGTAATGAAATGTTATATAGTAGGTTTTATCACTAGGTGTTGCACATGTTGGTAAGTGAAGGTGTAGAACCACTCATATGTGGAATTTATATATCTGCTTCCTTTCCTGAAATGGAAATGGGAATATGTTGAACTAGAATTTCTAGTCATCTTACATAGGTTTCCTATAGGTAGCAATCGTATGGTTAGTCATCGAATGAATGATGAAAGAATCCCACTTCCTTCAAATCTAAGAGACATTATCAGTTGATGAGTTGAGAAAATCATATGTCTATGATATATTCTGACTACATAGAGTCCCTTATACTATCATTTTTGATAGAGAAAGTCATTTCATGTCATGGTTCTTGTAGGAGATGAAAAAATCTATTTGTAAATAGGTGCTTCTGAGCATAACTTTTCGCCCAATAACTTCTGGATAGAAAGAACATGTAAAACATGATGTAGAATACATGATCTAAGCATGAATCATTGATTTATATGGTTCATGTGAGAAGCATATCCCTCTCATGAAGTTACCCAGTAATAATAGATTTAATGCAACAATTCAGATGGATACTTTTGATACATTTAATGGTGGTCCATTCCATCCACTCTTATGATATATATAGGTAGGAAAGAAAGAAAAACTAGATTCTCATATTTTTTAAGAAACATAGGAGCTGTTTAAGATGATACAGAATCATATGTGTGCTGCATAGTCTAGAAATAATTACCATACTGATCATTGTTGATCACATATGGAGTTTAGGGTTTGAGATTGTGTTTTTTAGAAGAATTTCCCAATATAGGAAATAGAAAAATATATAGGAAAGAGAAGTTGTATCCTTTTTATATAGTCCCGTTTGAGATTCTAGAGAGTGTAAGGTAGGTAGCCTATCAACAACTATTACCTTAAAGGTACCATTCCACACATGACGTCTCCCATGTTTGAAAAATTTTCTAGTATCATGATGACTCATCTGATATTTTTTATCCTGAGAATGTTTAGTTAGATATTGATTTTTCATTTGAGGAGTATATTATAAGAATTTTTTGACAAGTGTATGAAGTCTCTTTGAGGGTGGACTATCCCAATAGTTCTAATACAATGAAAACATGGTCATGTACAGGTTGAGACTTAGTAGATGAAGGCTCGCATACATGCCCAGTTTCCAATGTTGATCTCATTCAGAGTTTCGTTACCCATGGAAGGTGAACTCAGAGATGAGTTTCTTAAGGTGGGATGATAGCATGAACTTAGTTATTGACTCAGGTATAGATTCTTTTAAATTTTGATTGTTATTCATTTTAGGCCTAAAATTATTGAATAATGAGTTTAATAGTATCATGGAGGTGTTCAGGGCTATTTTGGATCCCAGTTCATTAATTTTTGGGGAAAAGGCTTGTCACAAGGTTAGTAGAGACCATGTGGGGAAAGCAACTTTGTTAGTTCTAACTGTTTGAGATTGGAAAGTGGAGTACTATAGGATGAAAAAGTAGACAAACTAGGAAATTTATAGAGAACAAACATTCCAAAAACTAATGAAATGTTGTAGAGGTGTTTGGTATAGATGGATCATGGTTTTATGAATCATGTGGCATAACCATGTGAAATTCCCCATCGTATAGTAGATGGAGCATAGAAGGTTCATGGTTTAATAAACAACATAAACAATTTGTGTGATTCTAATTTTCTAGTGAAAATTTTATATTTCCCTTCAATGGAAGTTTTATAAATATCCCTCCTTTCTTATTTCTCTCTAGTAGATAACCCAAAAAAATTTATCACCTTTGGATCCATCTTCAATCCTAATATAGGAATTGTTCTCGATTGTCTGTCCAAAGTCCAATCGAAGCCCCGTTTATCTCTTTGGATTTGCATTAGTAATATCATACTTCCTTTTTATCTATTTTTCATTCTTATTTATAATTATTATTCTATTAAGATGCATGATCATGTACCATATATTCACGACATTGTTCCATTCATCAGATCACCTCCAATCTAATCCAAAGGGGAATTTGATATTAGATGAGGAGTGTCATATGAGTATGAGGTACGTGGTCTACAACTCATTCCTCAACATTCATCATTTTTTGAATTGAAGAGAATGTGCACCAATTTCATCAGGTTTTTCCTATTTAATTTATATTAATTTCCTATAATAATTTGAACCATGTTATAAGATCCTTTTCATAAATTTCATCCACCATTAGTGGTTACATCAAAAATGTTGACCATCCCATGTAGGGTGTTTTCCATATTTGGGATTTTAATGCATTGAAATGTGTGTTTGAAAAACTGTTTGGGTGGGAATTGGATTAAACATACCAAGGTTAATATTTCATTATAAAAATTACTATTTAATTTCAATGGTTATACATTGAATTTTCACTAGACCCGTCTATGTTGACTGCTCTACTTAATTAATGAATGTTTAAATAGTTCAATAGTCATTTATAATATATAGAAGACTTGGTCAAATTGATGTATTTACATGGCATGGTTTCACATCCTTCACACCTATTTACATGAGTAATGAAAGGTATCAGGGTGAACATTATTAAATGACCATGATAAAAATGAACTATTTAAATGGTTTCTTTCCCATATAGACTTGTGACACTATTGAAAGGCAATTGGGGCAGCCAAATGAATTATCAATAGTAATGAGTATTATATTTCATAACTTATTAAATAAATTTATTACATGGTTCAAAATTCCTATTTACCTAGACATTATTATCGATGTATTTATAGTCATGTTAGCATTTGATTTCTGAGAGAATGCCTTCAGAACTTATGGACGCCATTCCAATTCAAGGATGATGGTTTCTAAGGGTGAGTCAAACCTTGTAACCTTATCCTCATATTTTAGTGGATGCTTGATATAACATCCTGGGATATATCTATTATCATTATATGTTACCATGGATACACTCTTTGGATCCAGTGTTACATCTATAGACATGAAGTTCCTCAGTTACACACATGGGCCTAGTAACTACTTATCCTATTTTACCTTGGATATTTTCCATGGACTCCTTTAGAATTACACTATTGGGGAATTCCATGGATGAAGATCCTTGGATTAGACTCTTACCCCTTAGATAGGAAATAGTTTCTAACTGATTTGGCTTGAACTTATAGGTCATGGTTTCCTTAGTTATTACCATGGGACCTATCCATTAATAATATCATCAGAAGGCCTTGTTATATCTTGGATCCCTTATTACTATCATGTCGGTGTTGGTTATAACATATATGAATTAATATATAAATATTAGGTTAGTTAATTAATGAATTAGTTACATATTTAGACACTAGATAAGGGTTGGAGAATGTAATTGGGTATTTATGTTAATGTACTTATTTACTTTTATGTATTCACTATTGGACATGTGTTTATTTTACATTGACTTGATTTTATAGACACATTTGGTGGTGGCAAACTGAAATTTATCTCACACTCTACCAAGAACCCAATTTCCACATGGTAAGAATAAATATATGTAGTTGTTGAAAATGGTAAGCATCCCCCTTTAGACACTTGATTTATTACATACATTAGGATGGATCCTGATGAAGATAACTATGATAGATCTTTTGTTTCTAGATAGAATTTCAATACATTTTTCCTACTTTTGTATAGCATGTATTGTCGACTAATTTGTTTCCCTTTTGACTAGATTTATAGATACATGAAATATATCATCATCATCTTTTTATATGAGTATCAATTGATTTAGTTACTTATCACTTTAACCTCATTCTTCTACAACTTTTATTTATTACTACATCCACTGTTTTCCTATTAATACTTCCATCCTCTTTTCTACACTCTGTTAATGAGGGAATAGCCTCCCAAAAAGCCACCTAAAGCCCTCACTGCTAGTCAATAACCATTGGAGTTTGGGGAAATCAGTTAAGGCCATGTGGAGAATTGGTATTGGGGAACCTTGAGTGGTATGTAGGTTTGGTACATCACATCAAGGGTTCCCCCCCAAGGACACAAGTGCATAGAACTCATTATAGTATTTTATTAGTTATGTGTTAGAGACCAAACTAACACCAAGATAAAAAGTTATGGTCGTTTGAAGGTTAATTCATGGATACGACTTATCTTAGACCATCCATTAATTCATTTATTTTTTATGTCATCTGGCTATTATTAAATTGCAATTACATGGTAAAAATTAGAAATTTTTAATTAATAATTTCTTTAGTTATTTTATAATACATTTTCACTATAAATATTTTATATTAAGTGTAAATGACTATTTTTTCTTATCTGAAACAAATTTAAAAATATATATTATATTTATATCAAAATAAATATATTTATGTATTAATTTAATATTTTTAATGAAATATTTTTTATGAAATATACAATATATGAGTAATAGAAAAGAAACCACTAATAAATAGGTGGCCTTAATAAATATTTTTTCTAGAATTGTTAATGGTACACTTTATGAGTGATTTTATAAGTCATGCTAAAGTCTCACACATTATTAGTTCATTCTTCCCAAACAATATTAAATAAGGATACATTATTCGAACTTTATTTTTAAAAACTGAAAAAGGGCCTCCTTTAATAGCTCTTTTTCTGGCACTATTAATTCTTGATAACAAGATAAAATATGTTTTGTTCTAGTACATGGTCACACACTATGATGAATATGTCCATTTGAATATATGTTCTATAAATGAACCATATTTCTTAGAAACTCAGTAGGTTCCATTTGAAATGTCATCATTGAAATGGGAATCATTCTTTGTAGTAGTTCAATAGTAATCATGAACTCTGTCTATGGTTGTAAACCATAGAAAAAATCGGAATAAATAATTTAATATGAACGAACCACTACAAGAAGAATATTTCCCCCACTAGGGAAAAATTAATCTAGAAACATCTCTAGTAACTATCAAAAGATTACCCTAGCATATGAAAAAATAGGCTGATCCCTCCTCGATCAATAGTCCCACTCACCTTGAGTGACATGAGTGACCCCATATGAAGATTGAAACTGAAAAAAATGGGGGAAATAATCAATCTGGGATTTCACAATAATCATCTCATCTATGCTGATAATAAATTCAAATATATCTAGATCAATAACATATAAATATAGTGTCACTTCATAGTTGTATATCATCACCTGACACGAGGGAAACATGAAAACTATTATGGACCTCTTTCCCAATGGTGTTAAATGTTCCAAAAAGAACAATAAAAGATATGAATATATACGAATCATGTCATCCAAAATTGATGACATAAAATAATGAGTAGAACTAGTATCAAAAAAATATATCATTATAGAGGATGAAATAAAAACCGTACATCTAACAGTTATTGGAACTTTATCAAATTCTTCTTGTGCATAATATATAATATAATTTTATGTGGTTTTAGAAACCTGACCATAATGCTTGGACTGAGAATATGAACCAACACCCTTGGAATAATTTGAATAAACCTGTGAACCCTTGATGTGAATGGATTACAACATACTTCAATGGGATATGCATTCAAAGAAACTCTTTATATGAATAACTTTTCCACATGAAAAAAAATTCATATGAGCCTCCATACATTTATTCCTTGTATGACCATGCTTCCCACTGTGGTAGAAAATAACATGATGATTTTTGGATTAATCCCCCAAAACTAGTCCAAATGATAACAACCCACCCATGTTCATCCTTTTCTAGTATGAAGAAACAACCTGTATAAAAACTATACCAACTAGAGATGTACCAAAAACTATCATTACATTTATTTCTTCCTCAACCAAAGATTCATTTTCAAAAACCTCTATAACATTCATAAGGAACATAAGAATCATCATCAATCTATTATCTAGTTTTAATCCCAACTGAATAGTCTATGCCTTTAGATACTTATTAATGAAATGTTCGTGGGTTAGGTTAACTAACTTACAAAATGGTTGTAAAATGTAACAACCTAGGTAAATAAAGAATATGACATTTTCAAATTTATCAATATTTGTGAATAAAATATTAATATTACTTTAAAGGGGATGTTATGCTCGATGGCGTACCCAATATGCAACAACGAGTTTCTTGGGAATCTTACGTTGCACTGTAATAATAAAATAATATTATTTTAAATGGTAGTTAACACCTAGCCATTTTAATGGAGGGAATGAACATAACTAACTACAAAATAATTATATATGTTTGTCAAATATTTTTACTTTTTACAATAAATGTTAGAGGATTAAAAATGTGAATGAATCTAATTTTAAGCGTAAACATTCTAATAAACTTTAAAAGGTCGATTAACCACCTTTTGATAGAGAACCTCTTTTAAATCCACATTTTGACAATTTTATGTGTTATATTTTTCAAAATAAAATTCTTCTTTCGAATCGTGACCTCAAAATTTACTTTGTGTAAATTTTTGGTACTTTTCCGATAAAGTTAATTTTTTAATGAATAGTGAAAAATGTTGTGTTTTAATTCAAAAACTCTTTTTAATCTAATTTATTTATATGATTAGATTATATTTTGAATTGTTTTTAAAGTGAAATTAGAATATATTTTTATCATTTAACCCAATATTGGTCATTGGAATTAATTTCACTTTGAAATTGGACTTAAACTAGTGTCAATCTTTTAATAGATATTGTTTCTTAAAAACACGCTATTTGTTTTGACAGTGGGAATTAATTATTAAATTAATTAATGAAACTTATATGTTTTGAATTTTGTAAAATAGACATCATTTTTGAATTTGGAATACCAAATATATCTTAGGGTGATGTTTTGGTATTTTTCTGAAAAACTCCAATTTTTGATGAATAGTGAAACCACTAAGTGGTAGTTTAAAAACTATTTTTTCGTTTAAATGAAACTTTAACACTTGTGTGGTTTGAATTACAAAAATCAGACATACATTTTTGTCATTAGGATGTAAAATTTGGTTCAATGGGATTAAAATAATTTTTTGGTGAATAGTAACTCTAAAGTTTTTAATCGCGATTAGAGGTAATTACTGTAATTTTAGGTAAAGATAATGTTATAATAATATGAAATGACCTTGAAACATATTCTACACCTATTTTATGAGTCATGTATGACCAATAAAATCCATGGGTCAACTTGGGGACCCCATGGAGCCACTTTGGTTGGAAAATGACATTAATACCTATTTATTTAAAGTTAAAATTTAAATGTCACAAACATTTGTTGTTTTACTAAAACTATTTTTACATGGGGTTATATAAGTCATATTTTTTACTATAAATATTAATTATAAAGATAAAAAGATTTACTACATCATTATATTTTGTTTTATAATTTTTAGAGATTAAATAAATTAATTTATTTATGACACAGTGATGATGCAGTGACTACCTCATAAATGAACGATTTAAATAAAATGAGATGATAGGGTAAAATATAAGTCTTACACTTATCAAAAACCTATTGTATGGGTGTATTTCTAAACCTTATCACCTTATCCTTGAAAAAGTTCCTTTTGGGACCTTTAAAATCAGAATATCATTTTATAATAAAGTAATATTTTATAACATTCCCAGAGTGCCCCTCCTCTTCACTTATAAAAGGTCCCCACCTCTACCACCTTACACACACCTCTCAAGCCTTTTTCTCGGACAAACCCTAAAAATTTCATCTCTCCACATCTCTATCTTCATCATTGAAGCCTTACTTAGGGCAGAATTCTTTTCCATGGAATCCTTTGAGCTCAAATCAAAGAGAGTTACCCGATTCAAAGGTAATGTCTTCCCTTGTGTTCTTTTGTTTTATTTTGCTTCTCCAAACCACTAAACTCTTTTTATTACTTTTTTTTGTAACAAAACCAGTATCGTAAATATACTAGGATGTTGTTATAAGAATTATTCCAGCTATAATTTCACACACCTCCATCTAATGGTTAAAGAAAATACTGTTTCTGTGGATGGTGAATTACTGCCTCATGAAACGATGATTGTTCAATATTCTTTTAACACCTTAAAAGGTGGCCATTAATATGTCACTATATTTATATATGATATATAGTATGTTTATATTTTCCTTAATCTTCTGTATTTTTAATTTATGGCATACCTTTATGGTTTCCATTATGGGTAAACGTGATATCTTCATTTTAGGAAGTGCGGACTACCGCCCCCTCAAAGTGATTTGATTCGTTAATGCCATACGTGGGAAGAATAAAGGATGGAACTAATGGTATTACATATGATATCCTACTTTAATTATAATATACCTTTATATAATTCTTATTTCATTCCATTTAATACAAAAAAATGAATGTAGCGTTCATGCATATGAACGACTTACCGTCTCCATGAACGGTACATTTCATTTCTTATCTCCAAATGTTATGTACTATTATAAGTACATATATATAATGGATATATATGTATATATTACATCTAAATAATGTATATCATTCTGTAATTATAATATATATATATCTCATTTTTTTAATTCCATTAATATGACAAAAAATGAAAGTAGCATTCATGCGTACGTACGACCTACCATCTCCATGAACGGTGCTTTTAATTTTTATCTCAAAATGCTATGGAATAGTATAAAATGAAAATATATTGGATATATATGATATTTAAAACATAAATACTATTCTGGATATTATGTACCTATAACTACATGGAAAATTCTTTTCCAACAAGTTCAATTTTTACTCATGTACCGAACATCGACAAAAACATATGATATGAACTCACTTTATTAACCAATTATTATAACATTATAATATGTGATATGAACTGAATAATAATCTTTAAATGTGGTACATAAGAAATTATAAATTGACCAAATTTTATTATTCAGGAGATTAAAGAACGATCGAGTCATGTCAGACATGAGGTAAGGGATCCTACCCCTCTCTTTCTTTTTAAGTACACTCTTTTATGTCATTACTTTTACGCTCATCTTTCTTATGATTGGGATGTTATTTTATATTTATCTTAATTTAATTTTTATGTTCATATGACGAGAGACCCTACTTTCTCTCATCAATCAATTTTGGATGTTTTGAATGGCGACGTTATGCTGCCGAATTTTCGTAAGAGATCCAACCTCTCTCTTTCTTTTTAAGTACTCTCCTTTATGTCACTTATTTTAAGCTCCACTTTGTTATGTTGGGGGATGTTATTTTGTATTCATCTTGATGTATATTTTATGTTAATATGATGAGATACCCTATTTGATCTCATCAATCCATTTTTGGATGTTTTGAGTGGCACCGTTAGGCTGCCGAATTTTCGTTAGAGATCCAACCTCTCTCTTTCTTTTTAAGTACTCTCCTTTATGTCACTTATTTTAATCTCCTCTTTGTTATGTTGGGGGATGTTATTTTATATTACTATTGATGTAAATTTTACGTTAATATGATGAGAGACCCTATTTGATCTCATCAATCCATTTTTGGAAGTTTTAAGTGGCGCCGTTAGGCTACCATGTTTTCGTAAGGGATTTTTCACCTCACTTTTATTCTCGTGAGATTTATGCTACATTTTCCACCATTTCCATTGAGTGGTATATATAATTCCCATTATTATACTCTTTGTGTAATATAATTTCGTTTTTGAGTATTTACATCAATGTTGTATTTTTCTTCTTTCATGGGGTGTATGTTTCGAAAGATACCCAAGTCGGTAAGGGAACCTTTCACCCTCCTCTTTTTAAAAGACTTATTTTGATGGGTATTTTAATTTACATATTTTTATTTTGGGATATGTTATTCTATATCCTTATTGATGTAAATTTTATTTCCATGTGGTGAGATACCATTTTTATCTCTCATCAACTCATTTTCTGAATTTTGAAGTGACGCCGTTAGGCTGTCGAATTTTTGCAAGGGAACTTCTTAACCCAATTTTGATTCTTTGGGATAAACTTGCTTTCCTTGAATCTATCATTCTATAAATATGTGTGAATAACCTCTGATTTTTTTACACATAATATCCACTTATATTTGGTGTATTCGTTTGTCACAAATAATTATGTAATTGATTTATCCTTAATCCAAGGATACAATCATTGTATCAGACTTCGTCTCAACCACCTTTCATTGAGGAATATTTTGTTTTATACACAACCTTATTTTTATACGGTGTATAAACCCCTTTGACTTTTACGTTTATCCAAAATGAATCTTCTTTATATGAAGCGTTTAACTAAACGACATAAGGGAATGTTTTTCTCGTACGTATGCGGTGATAACGACTTCTCGGCCGCCGTGACCATTATTTGAGTTTTGGCTTCCTCTACAAGACGTAGCTTTTTTTAAATGAAAAATAAATACCATGTTCTACTTTTATTTCATTTCGGTATTGAAAATTCTTTTCATAATGTTTTTATTAATCAATGTGTTGTATTGATATCCTGTGATTGAAATGTGGAAATGTTATGTTTCCTTTATGCATGTTTTACGTGATATGATTATGTTATGGTTCATGGGAATTGTTATGAAGACGGGTGGTTCCGTGATAAACTAAGCGCGGGTGAGCCCAATATAGCTCTCCAATGAATTGGGTAACGCGAAAGGGTTAAACATTAAGGTTTCTCTGAAGAGATTTAGGGAATATACTATGATGGGTATTCCAAACGTAACCAAGAGGGTCACTCCCTACGTAAGAATGTTATGAAAGCCTCAAGTTACCTTTATGCCTTTTTATTTCTATGATTTATTCATGATTTGATGAGGTATGTTAAAATTATTATGTTTTATGAGTAAAGTATGATTTCATACATGGACTAATGTGTTCTTTTCGTACTTTTATATCCCTTGATGATATTTTTATGCTCATCCCAAGTTTTTGAAATGTTTTTCATAGGTCAAGGGAAAGGTGCATGATATGATGATAGTGTCAAGTAAGATTCAAGAAAGAATCCATGTTTTATTTTAAAGATGTTTCCGTTGATGGGAAAAACGAATACTATCTTTTATGTAACCAATTTGTTTAAATGTGGAATGTAAATCATGATTTATGATCTAATTATCTATAACTCTAAAGATGAAAAGATACTCAATGTGAATTATTAATTTAATTCAATATTAAGTAAGTTTTAAGGTCGGGGCCTTATAGTTGGTATCAAAGGGAGGTTTAGATAACTTTAGAGGTTTGGGTATTCTCTAAGCATAAGTGACATTACCATAATGGTTAGGATTTCAGAAAGATTCCTAGTTTTAGATAATTTGAATGAATAAGTATATCTTAGTGTTTATCTTCCTCATTAGTACATGATGGTTTTGTTGATATAATCACACTTAAATTTATGTTTTTAGTGAATTGATGAATCTAGCAGGCACCAAAGTGACAATAGGTTTGAAAGAAACTGTGGTGGTTCTCTGATTAAGATACTTGATGAAATGGGGGATTCAATGAGGAAAATCGTGGTTGTTCTAAACCAACTATCAAGGATTAATGATCAACCACTTGAACCTTGGTATGTTCTATAATGAATCATGAACTAGATAACCAATCGATTTGGAAGTTCAAGTAATAATTATAATGTTAACCATTAGAGTTTATATGATCCTTACTTTTGAGGTAATTATGGGTTATTATATGTTATGATGGAAAATGAAAGGAATGAGATAAACTTGAGGTTAAAATATGTTATGTTTATTTTTGAAGATTTTATCTCATTTTGGGGAATGTTTTAAGAATTATATATTTTTGGAAAAAGGACAACACACAGACCATGTGACAACCCGTCGCGTTGGACAACGCTGCGGGAATCAAACCCACAACCAAAGTGCGACTGGTTTTTATCGCGTACCACTAGACTACGTGACGTACCTGGTTAGTTTGACTAATTATTTTTAGTTATATGATTTTAGGAATCAAGGGTAAGTTTATTTTGGGTTATCTATGGAAATTATTAACATATCATGGAGGATATGTGATTAGGTTAATTACTTTTCAATATGAGAATTTAAGAGCAACTGATGTTATTTGGAGATAAAAGTTAATTTGTACCGTGGAAGACTATGTTATTAAATCCTTAAAATATTTGGGTTTCAATCTTAGTTTGGTTTACTTTGAATAATTTTATGGACAATTGTTTATCTAATGGTCTTCGTTGAACTTTGGGTTTTTTTGGACAAATTTTGGAGATTAAGAATAGATTTTATTTTTTTAAAGGATTATACTTTTGTGGATTATCTGATCTCATACTAACAATTTTGGTTTTGGTTTTTGTCAAAAGACATGGGAAATATATAGTTCTATTTTTTGGAATAGGTGATTCTCAAGAAGTTGATTATAGTACTCTTAATGCGAACAAGTCTTCCTAAATAATCGTCTTTTGGAGAAAATATGAGTTTGATTAAGGAATCTAGTAAATGTTGAAAGTCTACGTGACATGTAAGTATGTTTCATTATGATTTAGTTAAGCTCAAAAATAAATTCCTCAATAAATAGTAACTTAAAACAAAAATGTTGTATGTTATCTTTTCCTACTAGGGAATCGAATTCCATTTAACCCATCATAAGTTTGTGATTTTCTTATGGTTAACTTTCTCCTAGACATGTTTACCATCACTCTCCCTCAAAACATGAACCTTTGTTTTTTCCTCCATATCCATGTCTTCCTACATGTAATACTATTATGGGTTAACTTGGGTGACCTTTGTACTTCTATTTCTTTATTTTAAAGTGATTGTTTTACGGACTCTTGTTCCGATGTGGGATTTTCAATGAAGTTTCCAAGCCCAATTTTAAAATTGTGAGGACGCAATTCCCAAAAGGGGGGAAGGATGTAATACCCCAGGTAAATAAATAATATGACATTTTCACATTTATCCACATTTGTGAATAAAATATTAATATTACTTTAAAGGGGACACTATGCTCAATGGCCTACCCAATACGCAACAATGAGTTTCTTGGGAATCTTATGTCGCACTTTAATAATAAAATAATATTATTTTAAATGGTAGTTAACGCCTAGCCATTATAATGGAGGGAATGAACAAAACTAACTACAAAATGATTATATATGTTTGTAAAATATTTTTACTTTTTACAACAAATGTTAGAGGATTAAAAATGCGAATGAATCCAATTTTAAGCATAAACATTCTAATATTCTTTAAAAGGTCGATTAACAGCCTTTTGATGGAGAACCTCTTTTAAATCCACATTTTGAAAATTTTATGTGTTATATTTGAAAAAATAAAATTCTTCTTTAGAATCAGGAAATCAAAATTTATTTTGTGTAAATTTTTGGTATTTTTCCAATAAAGTTCATTTTTTAATGAATAGTGAAAAAGTTGTATTTTAATTCAAAACCTCTTTTTAATATAATTTATTTATATAATTATATTATCTTTTGAATTGTTTTTGAAGTTAAATTAGAATATATTTTTATCATTTAATCTAATAGTGGTCATTGGAATTAATTTCACTTTGAAATTGGACTTAAACTTGTTTCAATGTTTTAATAGATATTGTTTTCTAAAAACACGCTATTTGTATTGACAGTGGGAATTAATTATTAAATTAATTTATGAAACTTATATTTTTTGAAATTTGTAAAATATAAATCATTTTTGAATTCGGAATATCAAATATATCTCAGGGTGAAGTTTTGGTATTTTTCCGAAAAACTCCAATTTTTGATGAATAGTTAAACCACTAAGTGGTAGTTTAAAAACTGTTTTTTCATTTAAATTAAACTTTACCACTTCTGTGGTTTGAATTTCAAAAATCTGACATACATGGTTTTCATTAAGAGGTAAAATGGGGTTCAATGGGATTAAAATAATTTTTTAGTGAATAGTAACTCTTAAGTTTTTAATCGCGATTAGAGGTAATTAGTGTAATTTAAGGTAAAGATAATGTTATAAAAATATGAAATGACCATGACACATGTTCTAACCTTATTGGATGAGTCATGTCCGACCAATAAAATCCATGTGCCAACTTGGGGACCCCATGGAGCCACTTTGGTTGGAAAATGACATTAATACCTTTTTATTTAAAGTTAAAATTAAAATGTCAGAAACAAGTGTTGTTTTACAAAAACAATTTTTACATGGGGTAATATAAGTCATATTTTTGACTATAAAAATTCATTAGAAATATAAAAAGATTTCCTACATCATAATTTTTTTATAATTTTTAGACGTTAAATAAATTAATTTATTTAGGACACCGTGATGATGCAGTGATTACCTCATAAATGAACGATTTAAATAAAATGAGAAGATAGGGTGAAATATTAGTCTTAAACTTGTGAAAAACCTATTAGGTTGGTGGATTTAGAAACCTTATCACCTTATACTAGAAATATTTCCTTTTGGGACCTTTAAAATCTGAAAATAATTTTATAATAAAATAATATTTTATAACTTTCCAAGAGTGCCCCTCCTTTCTTCTTATAAAAGGCCCACACCTCTACCAACTTACACACACCTCTAAAGCCGTTGGATTGGCCAAAACTGGACCATTTCCACTCTCCACATCCCTCTACTCATCATTTAAGCCTCACGTTGGGCAGAATCTTTTCAAAGGAAGCCTTTGAGCTCAAATCAAAGAGAGTTACCCGATTTAAAGGTAATGTCTTCCCTTGTGTTCTTTTGTTTTATTTTGCTTCTCCAAACCCCTAAACTCTTTTATTACTTTTTTTGTAAGAACACCAGTATCCCAAATATACTAGGATGTTTTTATAATAAGGATTTTCTCTACACATTCACACACCTCCGTATAATGGTTAAAGAACATATTGTTTCTGTGGATGGTGAATTACTGCCTCACGAAATGATGATTGCTCAATGTTCTTTTAACACCTTCAAAGGTGGCCATTAATATGTCACTATATTTATATATGATATATAATATGTTTATGTTTTCCTAAAGCTTCTGTATTTTTCATTTATGGCATACCTTTATGGTTTCCATTATGGGTAAACATGATATCTTCATTTTAGGAAGTGCGGACCACCGCCCCCTCAAAGTGATTTGATTCGTTAATGCCATATGTGGGACTTATAAAGGATGGAATTAATGGTATTACATATGATATCATATAGGAATTATAATATACCCTTATATCATTATTATTTCATTCCATTGAATAAAAAAAATGAAAGTAGCGTTCATGCGTACGAATGGCCTACCGTCTCCATGAACGGTAGATATCATTTCTTATCTCCAAATGTTATGTACTATTATAAGAACATATATATAATGGATATATATGTAATATATTACATCTAAATAATGTATATAATTATGGAATTATAATATATATATCTCTCATTTTGTTTTAATTCCATTAACATGACAAAAAATGAAAGTAACATTCATGCGTACGTACGGCCTACTGTCTCCATGAACGGTGCTTTTAATTTTTATCTCCAAATGCTATGGAATAGTATAAAATGAATATATACTGGATATATATGATATTTAAAACATAAATACTATTCTGGATATGATGTACCTATAACTACATGGGAAATTCTTTTCCAACAAGTTCATTTTTTTACTAATGTACCGAACATCGAAAAAAACGTCTGATATGAACTCACTTTATTAAACAATTATTATAACATTATAATATGTGATGGGTATTCCAAACATAACCGAGAGGGTTAATCCCTACGTAAGAATGTTATGAATGCCTCAAGTTACCTTTATGCCTTATGATTTCTATGATTTATTCATGATTTGATGAGGTATGTTAAAATTCTTATGTTTTATGAGTAAAGTATGATTTCATACATGGACTAATGTTTTCTTTTCATACTTTTATATCCCTTACTGAGCTTTTTATTCTCATCCCATGTTTTTGAAATGTTTTTCACAGGTCAAGGGAAAGGTGCATGATATGATGATAGTGTCATGGAAGTGTCAAGAAAGAATCCATGTTTTATTTTAAATATGTTTCTATTGATGGGAAAAAACGAATACTATCTTTTATGTAACCACTTTGTTTAAATGTGGAATGTAATTCATGATTTATGATCTAATTATCTAAAACTCTAAACCTGAAAAGATCCTCAACGTGGATTATTCATTTAATTCAATATTAAATAAGGTTTAAGGCTGTGGCCTTATATAAAACACTATGATGGTATGCCTCCTTCATCCAAGGTTATAAAATATCAATTATTCACTACACACAATGTCTTAAGATAAAAATTTTGGTTGAATATTTTCTTAAAAACCCTCTAGGTAAGATCCTTATGAATATTATCAAGAACCATGGAGTCCCACAATCTTCTTCATAGTCTATTTTTCATAGTAATATAGAATCCCACCAAAGAGTCATTAGGATTCTTTAAAAAATAGAATATCCTCTCAATTTATTTCAACCACTCATTGGATTCATGAGGTCCTTTTTAAACATGGAATAAAGGTCTACATAGAATGGTTAATTGCAATCCATGATCCCCTACTCATCTTGAGTTCCTAACAACCACTTGAACAATAGTAAAAATTATATTGACAACATCATCAACCATAGAAGGGTATAACATAGGATTCACCTGTTTGACTTGTTCAATAGATTCATTTCTCATATTTGGTTGTTCTCCTATAAATGGAAATGTCAAAAAAAATTCAGAATATTAACCAATATTCCATGATAAAATTCCACAATCATTGTACCAACTTAAAAAATGCTTTAAAAAGAAGCATTAATATAAATTTTGAATCCACTCATTGAAAGAAGGAACTTTTATGATGAAATATGTCAATTTGAAAAAAATAAAATACATATCATTCCAATAACCTCAAAATAAAAGTCTCAAGCCTCGTAAATGTCACTTACTACCCATGGTAACTTGGGTTCAGTCTTGTATGTTAGCTTTCCATTCCCATTTTTCACACTAACTATCTGAATTTTGATTGTCCAAAATCCTGTCTATCCTTGACACAAAATGGTTAATTAGTAGTGTTAACACAATTTAGGCTGTAAGTCACTTTAACAAAACATTTTAATGAACCATATTTATTCAACTAAACAATCCACTCGAGATGGCCCATCACATTGAGGTATAATAAGAAAAAAATGAAACAATCCATTTTTATAATTGAAACAAGAAAAAAACCGGAGTAAAATTCTGAAACAAAAGTAATAAAAAATCAATACCACTAATACAAGATGATTAATAAGAAATTTATGAATCATATTGGACAACATGTCTCTCTGTCACCCACAATCACCCCCAAACCAAACCGAACCAAATGCAGCAACCACAAGAAAAACCTACATGCTACAAGATACCCTTCCCTTAACCTATACGATTCAATTCAAAATCTACAACCTAAAAAAGGAAAAATGTTTGGTGTGATAAAAAAATTCCAATATGATACAAAAATATAATTTTTTAAGGTATAATATCATGAATTAGATATTTGTAACATTAAGAAAATAGTTTTTACCAATATATTTTCATAATTCCAAAACAACTTGTAAAGAATTGTTTCTTTCGGTTCTCATAAAATAATTAAATATTGGGAAAAAAAAATTTGACAATTATAAGTGATGAATAATAAAATAATATATATACATCATAATGTAACCATGTAAACACATATACATGATATCGCTTCATGAGAAGCTATATGATACAATCTCATATAAAAACCATTAAGAAAAAATCCATGATAAATACCCATCAAGAAATAAATATCTATAAATAAAAAAGCATTATTCAGTCAGGATCTATCCTATGGGTTAATACATACTAGAAAAAAATATTATTTTTTCTAACAAATATAAATTCTTACCACATTCTATCAATATCCCTAAACAACCCTTAGTAGTTCCACACATGCTAAGGATTCTTATGTCTCATTCTCAACGTACCCAAGGTTCCTTGGGTCCATGATTGCAAATTATAGTTCAAAAACCATTCTCAAAATTTATAAAAAAAATTCCAATCCAATCTATTTCTCTTCAGGGTTTGATATTACATTTCAAAATAAAAATTACCATTCATGTATTTAAACAAACTACTGCTATAAAAAATTATGTTTTAATGAAAACAAATTTAAAATATGCATCCTCTAAAAAAATACATTGAAATCATTGATCAAATAAATAAGACATAAAAAACAATAAAATTTATAATAATAATTATAATGTTAGTGAATAATCCCTTTATATATAGACAACTACCTTTAAACTATATAATTTCAATGCATATCACCTACCACATGAAATATAAGAACATGACCTTATTACATACATAATCTCAAATTTAGTAAAGAAAATTATTCCTTTTACATTGAGGATATTTTCATGTTTATATCATTAGATAATTGGGACATAACACATGCATGATATTAGACATTGTTACTTAGTGGATACCCTAAAAACAATTTCGTTTTTTTCGAATTATAAAACATTAAAACTTAAATCATGATTACTTGAAAAATAGTAAACATTTAACATCAATTTATTCTATGTCTTATAGATCAATTAACCTGTGAAAATCATTTAATACTTGGGATGAGCACAAAAAACTCAGTAAGGGATATAAAAAGAAGGGAAGAACACCTTATTCCATGAATACTTTTAACGTATGAAAACATTTTCAAAAGACATACTTGTCACCTATATATATATACTTACTTTTTCAAACATGATATTTCCACAATACATAAGAACTAAATTATAACCATAAAGGTATCTTGGGTAATTACCTACATAATATTGTAACCCCTTCAGCTACCTTATAATTTATAATCCTCACTACTACCTTACTATTTGTGTAAACATCATAGTTACACTTGGAGTAACCATACAGACGACATCCTATATAAACATAACAAATGAATATGAGGGAGATATTTTTGACACACTTCATCATAAACAATGCCCAAGATACAGAACATAATCATAAAACATGAATATTAGCATAAAAACTTTTCTTTTGAATTTTGTAAAATAGAATTATAAAAGAGGATTTTAAAAGAAAAGCCCCTTAAAAATATCATACAACTGAAAAGAAATTTAATAGAGTGCATGGAACATGTATATAAAATATAATAAAACATAATTCAACATTATATAAGAAAAACACATCACACAATAAATTTTAATACAACATAAATAATGAAGTAGAAGGTTAACCGAAAGAATAAAAATTGGGTTAAGAATTCCCTGACCTCAGGTTTTTCTGACTTCAAACTTATTAAATCATCCTGTATAATGGTTAAAAAAGTGTTATTAGTATTTTATAGAAACATTTGCATGTTTATAACCTCTTTTATGATCATTTCATAACATCATTTCACCCTTTAATTGTTAGTATTTTTTCTCCTTGCACCGATTTTGGGTGAGTTCTTTACATAATTTCCATGATTGGTTCCTGATGGATGTTCTTGTCGATTGAAAGTGAAACTAAATAATTGGAATGAATTAGTGTTTACATATTTTCAGTACCATAAATTATACCATTTATCATGTTTAATTGTTACATGAGGATGATTCATAAGTTAAAACATCAATGATGTCCGTTTAGATCATTTTAGTGGTTCTTTGATAATAACGACCTCATTTTGATTTATAAATTAAAATCATTTGTAAAAAATAATTCCAGAAACAAGGATGAGAAATAATACATATATTATAACTTGTTTTAACCGTAAAAATGGTTTCATTTCCATAATTGAAGTATTTATAGAAAAATTAAATCACATCATCCACGATGTCGGTAATTCAACACATCATGGACAATGTTTTTAATTCCTTGAATAAGTGGGAGAGGAGAATGAGAATGATGATTAATATTCCATGAAACTAAGAACATCCAAAATATACATGATTTTTGATCTTTCATAACTCTTGGTTAGGAGGAGGTGGGGATACAATAGTAAAATAATGGAATAAAAGAAAACATGAGATATTTCTCCCAAAAATTCGGTAGCCTAACTGCATCTCTAAAATATCATAAATATAGATTTATGAGAGAAATGGGATATATCACCACTATTACATAATATGGACAGTAAGGGGGGATATTAAATGAAATATCCTAACATAGGCCAATGGAAAAGTAAGTGAATAACATAAAATGAAATAAAAGAAAGAAAATAAAAGAGGATGTTTGCCTCTTGATCTCTTCTTCTTGAGATCCTTCTTAAGGGCTTTGGTTTTGATCTTTTGGTGAGACCAGAAGCTCTAGGATGTGGGTAAGAGACTAGGGAGGAGTATTGGATAGAAATTAGGGATTTATCATGTCTTTAGAGGTGTGGGAAGAAGAGGGGAGTGAAAGTGGTATTTATAGTGGAGGAGAGGGGGTATTTTTCATTATTTTAATCATTATTATAATATTTCTGCCCAAGGTTTTGAATAGTCTTAGTTAATGGAAACTAAAATAGTAATAATAGAAATTTAGTTCGAACCAAGTGACCTTATATCACTTATGATGTCATAAATAGTGTATTTTACTGATAATTTGATTATACAGTATTTTATCGTATTTCACTATTCATTGAAAATTCAAGAATTTCAAAAAAATTCAAACAATTTACCCTAACAATTTTTTGACGTGTAGAATTCAAAATTGAAGTCAATTTTTTGAAAATAATTTTCTAAATATTATTGACATAATTTTTTAATAAAATAATACTTAATTCAAAAATTAATAATTCTAATTCTATAACTACTTCTATATAACGATGAAAAATTAACCAAGATGTTATTATCATAAATCCCTAACAAAATAAAATAATAAAAAATTTAATATTCATTAGGGTAATATTACTATTTATAATACTATTCATAAGGGTATGTTACTATTCATAAAAAAACATGTTGGTTTCATCAGACTCAAAATAACTTACTGAACACAATTGTAGATAACAGTTTCTTGAAATTCAAAACATAGAAGTGTAAGGTTTTTGTTTAAAGGAATGTTATAAATATCTACATAAAACAATGTTCCAAGAATTTCTATTTAATTATAGAAAAACACGGGGTGTTACATTATCCCCACCTTATGGAAATTGTGTCCTCACAATTTTATTTACTTACTAAGAAACCTAGGGTTCTATTCATTCATAGCATTTTTAGACTCCCATGTTGCTTCTTCAACAATGTGGTGTCTCCATAAAACCTTTTATTGGTGGATTGACTTATTCCCCAATACCTGTTCCCTTCGATCGATAATATAAACTGTTTTCTCTTTATAAGAAAGGTTATTTTCTAGCTGAACTACTTCTGGGATCAAGTCATGTGATTAATCTGACACATACTTTATCAAAATCGAAACATGAAATACAGTTTGTACCTAAGACAAACCTGGAAGTAAAGCTACTTGGTATGCAAATGATCCCACTTTCTCCCAAATTTCAAAAGGACCGATGAAGCATGGACTTAGATTACCAATCTCACTGAAACACATCACACATTTCCAAGGAGAGATTTTAAGGAATAAATGGTCACCTACCTCGAAAGAGAAGTCTTCCCTTCATTTATCTACATTAAATTTCTGCCTGCTCTGAGATGTACTCATTTGATGCTGAATCATCTTCACTTTGTTAGCCACTTCCTCTACTAATTATGACCCCATCAACATTCTTTCATAGAATTCATCCCAAAACAATAGAGTCTGACAAAACATCTCATACAATGCATCAATAGGTGTCATCTGTGTAGTGGAATGAAAACTATTATTATAAGAAAACTCAACTAAAGAATTATTTTTATCCCAATATCTCTGACAGTCCATTGGAAAAGCTTGAATCATATCCTCCAAAGTCTGAATCATTCATTCTGAGTTCCCATTTGATTCAGGGTGAAATTATGTACTAAAAATTAATTCGGTGCCCAATGAATTCAGAAGTCCCTTCCAAAAGATATATGTGAACCTGGGATTTCGGTCAGAAACAATGGAAACAAGAACTACATGTAACCTACAAATATCCTTGAGATACATTCGAGAAAGGTGATCCAAATACATTGTATGTCGAATATAAATAAAATGTGTAGGTATTTTTAGCCGATCAATAATAACCAAAATCGCATTGTTACCTCGAGAAGTCTTTGGTAGTCCCACCACAATGTTCATGGATAAATTCTCCCATTTCCACTCTGGCACTGGAAAAGGCTAAATCATCCTGTTCAGTAACTACCACTCTGCATTAACATGTTAAAATGTTAAGAATTTCACAATAAAATCAACAATATCTCTTTTCATTCCATCCCACCAATAATACTCCTGAAGCTCTCTATATATCTTAGTACAGCCAGGATGAACTGAAAAAGGAGAACTATGAGATTCACACAACAAATCTTTCTTCAATTTAGAATCACTAGGCATGCACAACCTTTTTCCAAATCTTAAAACACAATCATTGTCAAGGTTAAATTCTAGAAAAAAACCCATTTTAACCAATTATACCTTTTTCAGTAGCTCACAGTCTTCCTTTTGCGCTGACTTAATTCTATCTGTCAACAACGACTGCACTAAAACCTGAAACAAAACAGAGGTATTTCTTACTCCAACAACTTCTATTACAAAATTCATAAAATCATTAATCATGGGATCATGTTCTAAACCTAACATGGTTAATGAATCACGATGTTTCCAACTCAAGGAATTTTCCACTTTATTTGGTTTTCCCGGATGGTAATTGATCATGCAATTATAATCATTCATCTGTTCATGCCTTCTTTTCGGCCTCATGTTTAATTCCATCTGAGTGAATATATACATAAAAGTTTTATTTTCTATATATATTTGACATTTGGTTCCGTATGAATGATGCCTCCAAATTTTCAAAGAAAAAACCATAGCTGCCAAATCCAAATCATTTATGAGATAATTTAACTCATGAGGTTTTATTTGTCTTGAAGGGTATACTATTACCTGATCATTCAACATCAAAACACAACCAAGTCCCCTCAAATAAGAATCTATATAGATGAATAACTAACCATTTCAGGAAGGCAAGGCCAGAACTGGAGCATTAACCAATCTCTTCTTCAGTTCTAGAAAACAAACATCACATTATTTTGTCCAGACAAATTTAACACCTTTCCATGTTAACATAGTTATCGGGCTAGATAACTGAGAAATGTTCTTAACAAAACATCGTTAATATCCTGCAAATCCAAGAATACTATGAATCTCGATAACATTTGTGGTTATTGTCCATTCATTAACCACTTTTTTTTTGCAATATTAATGATTATTCCATTCTTATTAACAATATTCCCAAGAAAAAAAATTTGTTGCAACCAAAAATCACACTTGCTGAATTTTCCATATAGTTTATTTTCTGTTGAGGTTTTTAAAACAACCCTTAGATGTTTTTCATACTCCTATTTATTTATAGAAAATATAATAATTTCATCAATAAAAACAACCACAAACTTATCCATGAACTCCTAAAATACTCTATTCATATGATTCATGAATATAGTAGGTGCATTAGTTAATACACATGAAATAACAAAAAATTCATAATTCCCTTATCTAGTACGAAATGCTGTTTTGGGATGTTATCCTCCTTCACCTTAAGCTGATGGTATCCAGATCTCATGTCAATCTTGGAAAAGATCTGAGCTCCCTGGAGCAGATCCAACAAGTCATCAATATGAGGCAAAAGATTCATTTTATTAATTGTGATGTTATTAAATGATCTGCAATCAATGCAAAGTCTCATGGAACCATATTTATTTTTTACAAACAAAACATTAGCACCCCATGGGGATGTGCTGGACGAATGAAGCCTTTGTCATGAAAATATCACAACTAATTTTTCAATTCAAAAGTTCTATTTGAGCCATACTATATGGGGGTTTTGAAATTGTCTTAACATAAAGAACTAAGTCAATTTTGAATTCAACATCTCGATCAAGTATGACACTGGGAAACTCATCCGGGAAAACATCAAGGTATTCATTTTCCACTGGAACATCATTAATCTGAACAGTTGTGTTGTTTTCAACAATAGGGGCAAGATAACTTTCACTTCCATCTTTCAATAGTTTCTCATATTTTGGATATGTTATCAATTGTATGGGTTCATTAATATATACAAACTAAAACTATTTCTGAAAAACAACTTCTTTAGATATATAGTCAATCTTAGCTTGATGAAAAGAAAGCAAATCCATACGCAGAATCACATAAAACTCGACTAAGGGGATAATAACAAGGTTCCTTGGTAAAGCCTTTCCATCGACCACAATAAAAAGATTCTTATAATTCATCTTTTCTATACTTTTTCCACATAGTGTTTAACAACAAGTTACGGTTTCATTTGTTGAGGCGATATTTACAATTTAATGAAAAATTTCTCAGATATGAAGGAATGGGTAGACCCCATATCTAACTAAACTCTAGAAAAATCTAAGTAAACAAACAATGTACCTGATACAACTTCATCGGATGGTCTGACATCTGCTGACATGGTCGTAAAAGATCTCAGTACACCTTTCTGCTTGTAGTATGCCTTCTTTTCATCATTCTGATCTCACTTTGTGCATGCATTTGAATAATGACCCATCCCAGCACATGTAATAAACTTTACAGTTTTCTTATCAGGATTCGTCTTTGGATCATTTTCATTAAATTCTCAGGCCATATGTGCAAACTTACCTCATTTAAAAAACATCCCAGTTTTGCTAAGACATTCCCCTAGGTGCTTCTTACCACACTTTTCACAAACTTGAAACCGGATTTTCTTACCATCAGATAACATTGGTTGATTCTTACCCATCTCATTCCATCTGGACCTCTTCATATCGTTGTTTCCAAGATTCACATGATCATTAAAAAACTCCATCTCTACCCTCTAATCACATCATACATGTTTCTCATAACTTATGAATTCAAGGGTGGCCAACTCCCTTTGATACCTTGGATTCAGTCTTGATTAAAAGCGGTTGATTTTGCTGTCAAGACCCCGAATAAGATTTTGAGCATACCTCACCACTCGAGTGAAGTTCGATTCATACACGACCACTGAATTTTCCTCCTTCTATTTCAATTCAAGTAATTGCTTCTCCATCCTATATCGCACCACCATAGGAATAAAATTCAATGAAAATAATTTTAAATTCATCCCACTCTAAATTAAAAAATACTCCCTATCCCTGATGTTATTTACCATTGACCACCACTCATTAGCTTCACCTTAAAAATGATAATTGGCAAGACATACATTTTGATTGTCTAAACACCCCATAACATCGAATATATTTTCAAGGGCTTTAATTCATCCTTCAACCGCTACAGGGTCAGAAGATCCATTGAAATAAAAAGTGTGTTTTCTCATAAAATGCTCCACTATTGTCATGATCTATTGTTGTACCTATATTTTTTATTTTTCATGGATTCCAATACCATTTGTTTCTTGCGTCAGCTGATCCATTACTATCACAAACTACTCAGTTCAAATCCCTACCATTCCAGGATGCATATTTGGAAGGATGTCGTTCAGTCAGTGCCTCTCCTCTTCAGGTTCCATGTTTCTTCAATGGAAAATCCTTATGAACAAACATACCTTAGGTGAAGCAACATGGTGATCTTCAAATGCTATAAAATTTCAAATTAATCATATTGTGAAAATAATTTATGGTATTCTATTAACATCACCCTAACCCCAAATGTAATCTAAACCATCCTCTAATACCAAATATATGGACCTGACCTTATTACATATATAATATTGAATTTATTTAAGAAAAATGTTCCTTTTACATTCAATATCTTTTCATGTTTAAAGCTTTAGAGAATTGGGACATAACACATTCATGACATTACACATTGTTACAAAGTGGATACCATAAAAACAGTTTTCATTTTATTCAAAATATAAAACATCAAAACATAAAACATGAATACATGACAATTCCTCAACATTTAAGATGGATTAATTCTTTTTCATACACGTACATTAACCTATTAAAATCATTTAAAACATGGTATGATCAAAAAAACATAGTAGATATTTAAAAAGATCGGAAGAACACATTAGTTCTTGAATACTTGTAAAATATGAAATCATTTTCAAAAGACATACTTATCACCTGTATATATATACATAAATTGTTAAACAATAGATTTCCAAAATACATAATAAGATTATTATAAACATAATGGTATCATGGGGATTTCTTACATAATATTTTTAACCCTTTAGGCTATCTTATAATTTGTAACCCTCACAGCTACCTTACTATTTTTGTAACAATCGCAGTTACACATGGAGTAACCATATGGCCGACCTCAAAATTAGACGTAAAAAATTAATTGGAGGGAGATATAGGTCCCACCCTTCATCATAAACAATTCCCAAGATCCATAACATAATCATACAACATGAATATTAGTATAAAATATTTGCTTTTTAAATTTTGTAAAACATAATTTTAAAAGAGGATTTTAAAAGAAAAGCCCCTTAAAATATCATACTATTAAAGAGAGACTTACTAGAGTGGATGGAGTATGTATATAAACAGTAATAAAACATAATTCAACATAATATAAGAAAAACCCATCACACAATAAATTTTAATACCACAAAAATAATGATGTAGAAGGTTAACCCAATGAATAGAAATCAGGTTAAGAATTCCCATTCATCGGGTTTTTATTACATAAAACTTGTTTAAAATTTATGTATAATAGTTAAAAGAGTGTTATTAGTATTTTAAAGAAACATTTTCATGTTTATTTCATCTTATATGATATTTTTAAAACATCATTTGACTCTTTAATTGTTAGTATTTTGCACCTTGCACTGTTTTTTGTTGAGTTCTTTACATGATTTTCATGATTGGTTCATGATGGATGTTCTTGTAGATTGGAAGTAAAACTACATAATTGGAATGAATTAGTATTTAAATATTTTAAGTTACATAAATTATACCATTTATAATTTTTAATTCTTAAATGAGGTTGATTCATATGTTAAAACGTTAATGATGATTGTTTAGATCATTTTAGTGGTTCCTTGATAATAACAACCACATTTTGTTTTATAAATTAAAACCACGTGTACAAAAGAATTCCATAACGATGGATGAGAAATAATACATATATTATAACCTGTTTCAACCATAATAATGGTCTCCTTAACATACTTGAAGGATTTAAGGAAAAATGAAATCACATTTTCCATGATGTCGGTAATTCGACACATCGTGGATAATGTTTTTAATTCCTTGAATAAGTGGGAGAGGAGAATAAGGATGTTATTTAATTTTACATGAAAATTATATAATACATAATATAAAAGTCTATGGAGATTTCATGCCTCTTCGTTAATAAAATTTGAGGTAAGAATAAGAAAATAAATGAATAAAAGAAAACATGATAAATTTCTCATGAAAAATCTGCAATCTAACGACATCTCTTAAAATTTCATAAAAATAGTTTGATGAGAGAAAGAGGATATATAATCACTCTTTAATAATATGGATAGTAATTGGTGATATTAAATTAAATATCTCAACATAATTCAAAGGGATGAAAATTGAAAAACATAAAATTAAAGAAAAGAAAGAAAATAAAAGAGGATGTTTACCTCTTGATATCTTCTCCTTAAGATCCTTCTGAAGGGCTTTGGTTTTGGTCTTTTGGTGAGACCAGCAGATCTAGGACTTGGGGAAGAGACTTGGGAGAAGTATTGGGTAGATCATAATCATAGATCAAGGCTTGCGAGGTGTGGGAAGAATTGGGGAGTGAGGGTGGTATTTATAGTGGAGGAGAGGGGGTATTTTTCATTATTTTAATCATTATGATAGTAATTTTTCCCAAGATAATGAATAGTCTAAGTTAATGTGACCTAAAATAGTAATAATGGAATTTTATTTCGATCCAAGTGTACTTACATGAATTATTATGTCTTAAATTTGTTTATTTACTAATAATTTGATTATACAACATTGTATCGTATTTCACCATTCATCAAAAATTCAAGAAGTTCCGAAAAATACCAAAAATTGAATCTAAACATTTTTCGACGTGTTTAATTGAAAATTGAAGTAATTTTTTTTTGAATTTAATTTTCTAAATATTATTAATTTAATTTTTAATAAAAATATTACTTAATTCAAAAATTAACAATTTTAATTCTATAACTACTTCTATATCAGGATGAAAAAGTAACCATGATGTTATTATCTTAATGCCCTAAAAAATAAAATAATAATAAAATTTAATATTTATTAGGTTCATATTACTATTCATGTTACTATTAATAAGTGTATGTTACAATTCAAAAAGAAAACAAGTTCGTTTCATCAGACTCCAAATAACTTACTAAACACAATTGTAGATGACAGTTTCTTGAAATTCAAAACATAGAAGTGGAAAATTATGTTTAAAGGTTAGTTATAAATATCTACTTAAAACAATGTTCCACGAATTTATATTTATTTTTAGAAAAAATTGGGGTGTTACATGAAATTCCAATGACGAATGATGTCATAAAAGAACTAGGAATGAAAACAACAATAAAGATCTTTAAAAATATATTTTAGAAGCAGAAATTATATAATGAACTATTGATATATAAAGATTAAATAAGGATATATAGAAATAACTCACAAGGAAGAATATCCACATAAAAAGAGGAGATAAAACCTGATCAAACATATTTCAATATTTTAGGGAATGTATTTTTTGGAGAGAAACTAATTTCTGAAGAGCCTTTGAAGACGAGGATATCATATTAGGGCCTAATAGAAGGATTTTGGGTCTTAAATGGGGATTTAAAAAATGGATTTCTATGTAGGGAAACGTGGTTAATTAAACCATGTGAACATACCATAAGACCCTAATGTCTTGGGAGAATGATTTTTATTTTGGTGATGAATAGTTTGATTAACTGTGTTCCAACCATTATAAAACCTTATGTGGGTCCATACAATTTGGATGATCTTTCCGAATGGCCAAAAAAATGATGAGACCCCTCCAGATCCACATAAAATTGCAGAAAATATTTTCATACAAACCAGATGGTTTTCTTTAACTGTGCACCAATTGATTATAGCTCAATTTGGTTTCAAGATTCTCTAAATTTCAACAATAATTTCTTTAAAAAATTCCCATAAAAATTTGTTCAAATCTGTGGTCAAGAAATACCTTAAACAAGTAATGTTACATTTCATAGATTATGCCTAATTTTGTTGGATATATATTCTTATACTTTGATAATTTAATTTTTCCAGTAATTATTGGCCAACCCATATATTATACATAAAATAAATAATAATAATGAATATATTTTTATTAAATTTCTATGAAAGATTATAACTAATAAGATGGTTTACCAAATCTATATAGTGGGGGAGGATCATAAAAATTGAGTGAACCTGGTCAATGTTTACTGCTTTATTTATATGTAGTTTTTTGGTAATATAAATTTATAATGTGTAGTGATAATGTCACATATGTATTATAAAAATTCATAATATAACATTTAACTATTATCCCAAGATAAAATATCAAAATATAACAACACCAATAAAACAATTCATAGTTTAGATTCATTTTTCACTAATAAATATTTATGTTCTCAACCATAAAATTAAATTGTTACTTTCAACCCCTGAATATATGATTTAGCCTTTTAAAACTATATTTTTTCAAAAAAATTTATTTTGGATTTATTGTAGATGGTTTGGGAAACACACAATATCAATATAGTATAAGATATGAAATGTTTCATCCCATATGACTTCTATGAGATACCTACTCTTATTATTTCGTTCAATTTAGCATATAACAACCCAAATAGAATTTCCTTCTACATTGGTTAAAAAATAGAAGATTTGTTTAGCAAAATATTGACCTCAAAGAATTATATCCAAAAATATACATCAAATAAAAAAAGAATATTATTTTAAATTTAATTAGACAATAATCAAATTACCAAACTCAAGCATTTGATGGCCCTATTATTAAAACATTATTATTCATGAAATAATATTTTTTTGTTTAATAGAAGAGACTTACAATAGGGATGTTATAATTTTTATTTATTTTTTCTTTATGAATCCCATTTTTTCAAATCAAACACCATAAAAAATTCCATTTTCAATAATATAATCACACATTTTAAAATTAAAACTAATTTTTTTCTCTTCGATTTTAATCAAATAATTTCTTATATTCAAATGAAACTATTTAATGCTAGAATAAAACCCTACAATATAATCCAAAATTAATTACTATAATTTCCCAATCAAATAAAAAATGATGTAGACTATGAATATTTGAAATATACATGAATCATTACTTAGTCAAAATGGAAATGTTTTTTAAATAATTATTCTACATGATTAGGTGATTTTTTTCCCATTGTATTCAAGTGAAATTGGAATATTAGAGAATCCATTATGTTTATTGAGGAATATATAATCAGTTTTTATTTTATAATTCCCATGTTTTATCTCTGAAAATTATGAGAAAATAATTTTTGTTTCTACATGATTTTTTGTCCTATAATGAATATTAACCCTCTAAATATTATGATTTCTCACTAGGTATAAAAAACTCATAATTTTTTTTTATAATTTTCAAAATACTCTTTATTGAAAATATATTTATATTACTTTTCCAATTAGAGATTCATACCTCAATTAAACCCATAGAATATTTTATAACAACACATTATTTATAAATTTATAATTAATTGAGTGTCTTAAATTAAAATATGCACTTCAACTGTAGTTTTAGTGAATTTCCCAATATAAAAAGATGAATACATAGAAAGAGGAACATGATTAATAGATATACCAATAATAAAATTACCAACCATGTTTATAAGATTATATATCATATAAAAAGTTTTGAAATATAAATTATACTAAAATTTTATAATAAGTTGGATTATAATCAATGAAGAATCATTTCTACCTAGAATATCTCTCAAATCACTTTATTTTATGTTATTATTTATGCACAGTTCGTTATAGAACATAGCATACCTATAGATATGCTTATTAGCTTCTGAAATAGTTATTTTTATTTCATAAATCATGAATGTGGATATCGAAGATATGAAATTAATGAAGTTATTAGAAAAATATCCATCATGATAAACTCATTTGGAATTTTGGTTGTTGTTTTTTCTGACGTTGATGGTTCACAATATTTTAGTGTTTATGTTCACTAATTCTAATGAAGACATTCCGTGACTATGTATAAATTACATCATTTATGGAGAAGGGGTCAAGAATATCTAGAGTTTTTTAAAGGCTATCTATGAAGATATATGTATATGGTTATGAATTTTCCCATTTATTGTAAAATTATTGGGAAGATATTTCTAGAGAAAGACCAATTTTGAGGAATGAAAATCAGATAAAATAAAGGATTTTGATATATGTAATATTTTTTGGGAAACATGTACTATTAATTTAGTTAATTCAAAAATTTTAAAAGGGAATATTTTTTATGTTGTTTTACATACACACAAATCTGAGTGTTTCCTCGTATCAATACACATAGATGTGACATTTTATAATGATAGAGAGTGAAACGAGAAAATTTTCAATAGAGGAATTATATTTTCAATATATAGAAAAGTTATGAAAATGGTATACCAAATGAATAATAGGTATTTACCCCATTATTTGTTTTGAGAAAGACAAATAGAAAACACTAGGGCTCTATTTTTTCATAATACATATGCGAATATACTACTTGTGTAAAACAATTACATGAAAATACATTTTGTGATGAAAATATATTGTGTTTTTTGAAATTTATTCTTTTTTTAATGTTTTTGAGTTTCATGAATGTGTGAAATTTGCAAAAAAAAATATAATTTGATGAATGAATATAATATTTCATGAAACTCATGGGAATTTTATACATTTTTTTGTAAATTAGAATTCATCAATTATATTAAATAGTTTCTTCATGACAAAAAAATTATGGTTTAACCAAATATGATTCAAAATATAAATTAGATTTAGCTGGAGGATTGATTATTAAAAATAAATGGACATAATGGTGATATTTCAACATTTCAGTGTTTTTAAATTAAGATCGATGATGATTCTATTCAAAAAATTATAACTATACTATTCTTTTTTATTATGGTACATTGTCACATTTCCCTTGGATGAAACCCAGATTAATTTACTTGGGGTGAACTGAGTAAAATTGATGGCTCTATGGTATGGATTAATTTTTTATATATTATTTCTAGAAGAAAATAAAAATATATTTTTATTCCTATAAAACAATAAGAAAATTAGGAATTTTTTTAATTTTATACAATAAAATTTTATCAACCTATCAAACCATTTATCACAGTGTTGGAAATAATTAGTATGAAACATATGGTTTATGATAGTTGGTTTCTCTCTGAGTGGAAGTCATAAAAGTAGCCAATAACAAAGGGATTATGATATTCAAAGAAAATAAAAATAATCTATGGAGGAATTATACATATGATTAAATTATATCATTTGGAATGGAGGTATGTATAAGTAGTATGTTTGGATATTTTGTAATTATGGATTTAGTGGATTTCTAAAAAGGATATCATAAAAAATTAAATATTGAATCACTATGGTTAAATTCATTAGTCGAAGATTTTTTGAACACAATCAATATGATAGTGGTATCTTGTAAATCCTAACACACAATATGTGAAAATATGGGAAATATTTTAATAGTTAGGTCAAAATTATTAGAAAAAACATTAATTTTTAAGGAATATGTGTCAATACATTATGATTCATCCAACTATATTGATCTATTTTTCAATAAGGTGAATTTAATGATGGATAAAATTGATAGACATAGGTAAACCATCAATGATGAAAAGATCTTCATTTGTATCCTGAGAAACTTCCAACCATGCTTCAATCAAAAATCATGGTCCTTGATGAAAAATAACAGACATATATATTGATTTTTAGTATTCATAGATCTCTAGCTGTATAAGAAATGAGAAACAATGATAATGAGTTTCTAGCAATCGAGATATTGAAGGAAGTGGAATATAAATATTTTAAAAATAATACCATAGAGTATTATTAGGTTAGTGAAGAGGTGTATTAATTAATGTCATTCCATTCAAAAAATAATAAATAGTGAAAAGGCAATTAGAAAGGGAACCCACAACATATGTGATTTCAATGTGGTAAGGTTGGGTACTGTGAAATAAATTATCATATAGAATTTATTGAAAATTATATGATGATGATGAAGTTTCTATAATGGAATGATCATCAAATTTTAGAAGTACAAGGATAATAGAAGACTATGTATTCAATAAAATGAAAATAATTGTACTATTTTATAATAGAATATATGAAACAAAAAAAGTATGATATTTAGTAATACAAAATTCCTCAAATAGGATTATCTAGTAAAATTTATATGATGTGACCCAATTTGGAGAGATAACAATGTTGAAAATGAATATGCCGAAGGGAGAGTCGATATATGATAATATTTTGAGGATTTTATTTAATATAAATAATTTATGTGCCATAATGTAAAACTATAACAATTTGGTTCATGAGTCCAAACTCTATACGCAACAAATAGAATTTGAGAATTTTTAGTGAAATGAATTTATTGAAAATAAAGAATTTTCAATGATAGAAACATAGAGAATATTTTTTACCACAAGATAAAATATGATGGTTTGTTCATAATTGTTGATAGTTTGAGTAACATAATGAATGATTGAGTTAAATTATTCAACGATTTCGAATTACTGGTTGAGAGCCTATAATGAAACACTTAATATATCAAATGAAATTTTACTCTTGGTATGACATCTGGAATGTATATTTTAATATTTTTATGGAAAGTTATAATGGTGAATGAAATTTTAGAAAATTTAGAAAATTTATTTAAAATAAAAGAAAAATACAAATCCAAATGACCAAGATAATATGGGATTGATCTCAAAGAAAAATTAGTAGTGGGTGATATTATTCAACAATAACCCATGATAATATTGATGGTTGATTTTAGAATAAATATTAATTGTAATTATTAGAGAACTCATAGGATTACCACTTTTGTCGAAAACACCCACAAGAATTCACTTCTTATCTGTTTTTACTGTTGTGTAAATATGGGAAATTTCTATAACATTTTTCCCTATAGAAGAGGTTTTATAGGAAAAAAGATAAAATTTTACAAAAAAATTGTCTTCAATATTATATAAATTATATTGATGGAGAATTATTCTAGTTCAGATGAGTTGTAAAAGAATCTAGGTATTTCTAAATAACAATACGGGGGAACATGCCAATGATGACAAAAATCAATCAAAAAATCAGATTAAGGAATCATCAAATTATATGAAAATATAAATTCTAATTATATATTTGTAAGATAATGTTAGTTTATAATTAAAAGAAATAAATTAGTAAATATAACCGTGTTTGATGCTGGTTAGTGATATTAAGAATACATGTGATGATATGGAACTAATTGAATTATTCCCATAAAATAATCAGAACAAACTGGTCTATGGATCCCTAATAGTGATTTCACAAACCATATAACATGAATTTGTGATATTTTCATTATATAAATTTGGAAGATAATGGTTTCATCATATTCGAAAATAAATAAGTCCTAAATTTTTTTTGTCACTATGAAATAAATATTTGGGGGAATAGTTATGCAAAAAACCAATTTCTTCATTATTGGAGGTCTCAGGCACAACATGAAATGATTCAGTCCATTTTTTGACACATATAATGTAATGATATTTTCCAAGAAAAAAGTACTATTAATGGAATTGATGTTATTGTTTTTATGAATGGTAAGAACATGAATGGGAATATATTCCTTGATAGAGAATAAGGTGACATGTTTTGTATAATCAATGGAAATGAAAAATGATTTTTTCGTAATTGAATTTTCCATATGGTCCAATAATATATTGATGATATCATGAAAAATTATTGATATTAGTATTAACATAAATAGTAACTTTATTATACAAAAAAGAGTTATGATTTTCCAAAATGGAAGATTATTCGAAAAAAGGAACAGAAAAAAATAATAAATGTCAACACAAGTGAATAAATTACTGCATGATTGTGTCCGTGTACTTATATAAAAAGGTACATTAAGGGCATGATGTTATTATGTTTGTTTTAATTAATCTTTTTTGAAGATATAATGTATTATGATCATTTTTCAAAAGTATATGTTACTGTTTTTTTTCATTACTCAGCATCAAAGGATGCCAAAAAAAATTCATTAGATTCTGAAATCCTATACCTATAATTGAAGAATGTTCACAAATATCATGGTGGAGTGTAATCTAAAAATAATATGGGACAAGTATTTTATACCTAGATATGATATCTCCTCATAAAAATAGAATATTTGAGAGGATAAATTTTATCATAAAAAACATGACAATAAAAATTATTATAGAGAGAGGTGTAAAAAATATGTTTTGTAATTGAATAATACTACATTTAGAAGACATTTATTGTATATATTTTTTTGTCTTTTATGATGAAGACATACCATATGAGATATGTTTTGGGAATAATATAAAAATGGATTTATTTCAAATATTCATAGGTCAGTATTTCATTCTCAATATGGATAAATATAGTAAATATAGAATCTACTAGGACGAAACAAAATTTATATTGCAACTTAGTAAATATTGAATAATATATGTTATTCCATAAGAGGAACTAAAAGGTTGTAAAAATCAATTATTTCACTATAGTTTAATATTACATGACTATTTATCCAAATATTGAGTAGTTTACAGATGAAATGTATTTGGAGGTGAATAGATTGGGGTGAATAAGGGGATACGATAAATTCCAAAGAAGAAACTGAATAAGAGAATAATAAGAGTAGAATTGCATATTTAATGAAGATGATGATAAAAGAAGGAATATGTTAGAATAATATCATTATTTGTAATAAAGTGTTATAAAAAAATATTCTAAAATTACTATAGTAAAACCCTAAAAAAAGAAAAATATCCATTCTATTTTGTACAAGCTAATAGGGATTAGAATTTCATTCAGATGATAAATTTGGAGCATGAGAAAATCTAAAGTGATAATATTTTAGGATTTTTTCTATGCTGGTAGGGAATAACATCATCAAAACCATATGTGATGATCCTAAAAAACAAAATAAAGACACCATGGTTTTTCCAAACAATGAATGAATTATTTGAATGGTATACTCTTACATCATGTGTATCGATGTTGATGAAATATTTTATTTCACAGAATAACAAGTGATTATATGACTAATTGAAACTCAATTATTGAGAATTAAATTCATGTTATTTCAAATAGACATCGTATCATCATTTTTATATATTGTTATGAGGGAATTGTCATACATACAAAATTATTTTTTTCTCATTGATGAAAATTACAACAAATTAGGCCTGTTAAAGAAAACACACAATTAAAATATGTAGTCCCCATTATTAAAGTATTCAATAATAGATTGGTATTTATAAAATTATACCTTTTGGAATAGTGGATTGGATTTTAATATCATAATTTATTGTTAGTGTGATCAATAGATGATGGTTTTGTTGTAAATGGATGATTTGAATATTGGTGGATTGATTCATTAAAGGTGTGTGATGAATAAATAATTTTTGATCTGAGAGTATGAAATATTTATGTTAGAAAGGAAAAAAAAATTACTTTTTCTTTAAAGGTAGGGAATGTAACATCCCTATATCAATCTAAATAATCCCTGGATGTCATATTTTGATTTGTATCAGAGGATTTCAATATGTTGAAAAAACTATGGTCTACCTTGATGATGCTTTCCTGTGATAGAAATATAAAAATAGTCAATGTTATATAATATAGGAAGATAATTAGGATATTGTTTTATATAATATTGACATGTCCCAATATTGTTTTTTAAATTCTAGAAATTATGATATCAATGAAATAAGAGTGAAATCCACTTTCTTTCAGTGAATATAATACTTCAGTATCTCAATGGCATTTTTGATTTTAGTTTTCAATACACATCAACATAAAAACAAGAGTTGTTGTGATTTACAGATGCTAATTATGTTTTAAAAAATGTTTTCGAATGTCTACATCAGGAGGTGAGAGCTATCATGGATGATTTTTATTTCCTCGAATAATTGGAATCAAGACTGTATTTATCTACTCACTGCTGATGGGGGGAATATATTTTGACCACTCAAACATGTAATAAATTATAATATACGAGGAGAAAACATGAATACATGGGTTATTATGTGAATTATCTCAAAAAAATCAGTGATATTAATTTAAGTGATATAAATATTAGAAACAATTCTTTCCATCACTCAGGGAAAATGAATATTAAATTGAAGTATCACTCTATAAAGGAGATGTTGATCATGGGATGTTGAAATTAATCCCTGAAGAGATATAAAATTAGTTAAAAGACGTAATGTAACTGACCTTAAATAATTAATATTTTATTATCCATTTGATATCTCATAGAGTCCATTCGACCCCTTAATGTTAAAAAGAAAGGATGTGGAACCTCCACTCCAAAATAATATTATAAATTTCACTATATCCTAATAAATATTAATTTACTATTTAAAAGCATCATGTTCACCCATATGTGTTTTTATGAAATTTGGATGATATATTTTTCATTAATTGGGAAGAACATTCATATACCAAATCATGGGTATAGAAAAAGTATTAATTTGTAAACTTGCTTTGATGTGGAATCCTAGTGGGGAACCATGTTGGGGAGTTGAAAATATAGTGACTCTATATCTTATTATTTAATAATGTCAAATAAAAAGTGTTTTCCCCTTGACTTCATGAATAATGTACTTATTGGGTCAGTTTATGAAGTAATCTTGATATCTGATCGTGTTTTAAAAATGTTATAATTATATTAGTGGTATTAAGAAAGAAATGAATAAAAGATAAAATTTTCTTGTTGCTCCTTCCTCTAATCATTATCCTAAATCATTTGGGATTAGTGAAATTATGTATTCATTCACTAATCAATTTTTAAATTCACAATGTTGTAATTACGGTTGAATAAGAATGGGTCAAATGTTTTTTTAATATTTTTAATTTCCATTAGTGTGTTATTTGCAAACCCAGTTGGATATATTGTTTGGAAAACTATATTGATATTTATTCCAATGATTTTGTGTTTTCCTATTTTTTTAAAAAGTAGGTTTAAAAAATTCCAATATATTTTTGGAAAAGGTTTTTGATAATCTTCCATATCTACAGAGACCACCCAACATTTATGGACAAGGGTTTTTGAAGCTTTTGAGAAGGATAAAACTTTTCCCCATGGATTCACAAATAAGGTGACATATTTTCTCTATCATTGTCATATTTTTGGGTTAAAGTTATGGATAAATGTATGTTTTATGGGAAAAATTATTCTGGATGAAGGTTTTTAGTGAAATTACAATGTTTTATAGATATTTTTACCATATGAAATCCTCCTCATAAAAATTCAACAATAGTATGATTTCAGTAAATTTTTGGAAGAGAATTGAATGTATAAGATCCAAAATATTAGTTCATAATGACGTGATGTTATGTGATGATGACGAGTTACAAGAAAATTTTGTTATGAGAGACATCATGGTTTCTATTCATGGAAATTGGAATGATTTTTAGATACACCAATAACTGGATCTCTAACATATTATTTGGATTCAATAAGTATTATATAAAATATTATTGATTTATTTTCATATAATAATTAGGAGAAAATACTAATTATAGAAATATATTTCTCATTAAAATTAGTTTCTTGGTTAAAGTAGATTATATTTCATTATCAAGTTAGTTTCATAAATATTTTGGATTTCGGTGAATGAGTGGTTTTTTAAAAAAAAATCAAAAAGGTTATGAAAAATTATAGTTTCACAAACCATAAGGGAATTTCCTATATATTATATTGTAAATTTGAATTCATAAATTAAATTAAATAATTCCTTCATAAACAATTTTGGGTAACAATAGTCTATTAAAAAATCATTTACAATCTAATAATAAAACTATTATTACACTTCAATATAGTGATTCATTAACTCTCAAAAAGAGAGTGGTTGTATACCAGTAGTGAAAATGATCCCAATCTGAACATTGTATTGGTAGTGAAATTTAGTGATTCAAATTTGTAGGATCCATTCCTTTTATTATATATATATAATCCTAGTTAGGATTTAAAATAAAAAACTTTTAAATTTCTTGATTTGTTTTATAGTTTAAATATTACTCTAATAGGATGAGAGAAGAGAGTTTCATGTAATAATGAAAAAATATCAATGGGGTGGAATATATTGATTTTTCATGTCACGAATCACCCATCTAAAACCGTATTTAACTCAATGGGTCAAACAAATACATAATGAAACATTATTTTAAATAACTGAACATTATATCATATACAACATTTCACTCCCCAAACATAAAGGATTAGTTTCACTAGTGACTATCTGCACAAAAATATTCCTATAAAATGATTCATTAACATTTTACATTGAATTATCTACACATGTCTTACCTTTATATATATTACTACATATAATTAACATGGGATATAGGAAACATATGAAAAGGGTGATATGAAATCCCCAGTATGTAAAAAATCCTTGATTGGATTTATATATAAATCCTAAACATATGAGGAAATGTGAAAAATAGTGAAATACATGAATAAATTAATATAATAATAGAATAATAGGAAATATTCATGAATCCTAATAGAATAATAAAAATAGATGGGATTTTATAACCATAAAAGGATAATAATCAATCTATAATAGATTACATGGTGTAAGAATGTGAATATGTTAGAGTAATAATTATTCCTGCAGTAGAAAAAATAACATAGAGCGTGAAAAAATATAAAAAATAATAACAATTATAACGAATAACCATCTATATAGTCATATAATATTATGGTAGTCTAACCAACTATGTCTTATAACATAATGGATTGTGATATCCACCTATGGCCCATAATAGTGGATGTGGGATAACCATTCATTACACATAGTCGTCTCAACATATAAAATGATTTAACCAAATCATTTGAGGGATATATAATTGAGGTCCCAACCATCATATAGTGATAATATATATATATATATATTCTAACACATGAATACAATAATACAATATATCTTCAAAAAACAATGAATAGAAAATGGGTTTCAAATCATTCTATCAATGTATTATTTAAGAAGACTTCAGGAATTGAATCAGATGACACTCATAATTAAATCATCAAAAATAAATATCTCATAAGATATTTTAGATGGTGACCCATGAAACATAATTCCACAAATAATGTATTCTTTATTAAAAGAGATGAACAAAAGAAATAAGGAAAGTAGTTTACTGTACATTTTTTCTTCCATTATTGACAGATATAAGTTAATTAAATAATTATTTACATAATTTTAAAAATAAGAATTTAAAAAATTATATTTAATATTGACATCCCAAAAATGAAATCATATAATTAAATAATGATAATTTATAATAAATTATTAGTGAATTATATAAAATTATATATATGTTGATAGTGATATTGTTTAAAATATTTTATTCAATGTTTGATGTTTCACTAATTTATAAAAGTGATATAACATTTCCATATAAAAAGAGATACAAAGATATATGAATGGTAATGAATATAATACAAATTAAATATTTAAAATATGAAAATAATTAATTTTTGTAATATATAATATTTTCATAGATTAGGAATACAAAAAATACAGAGTGGAAATCATCCATTATGACATCATATTTTTTTAATTAGGAATTTAAAAAAAAATGTAAATTTTGATAAAAAATTGAACAATTTAGAGAAATAAATATTACTTAAAAACTAATGTAGATAAGGGGAATGATATTTCATATAAAAAATAATATATTTTTAATAAAGGTTACAACTTGTCAATAAATATTTATTTCATGAAAAAATATCTTTCTGCATTTGTAATGTATGAATCCAAAGATAATGAATCATATTACATGAAAGGCCATGTAAATTTATAAATCAAATGTTAATTATAATAAAATATGACAATGTTTATTTATAAAAACAATATAAAATGAAATATTTTTATAATATTAAATCTATCATAGGGAAAGGAAATTGAGAAAAAAACCATTACTCATGATTCCCACCTTTTCCGACGCACCAAAATATATTGTATAGTAAACCCTTTTTTATTATTTATAGATATTAAAATGTTATTAATTTTTATTTAAACAAAGTCATTTATTTATATATTATTATTATACTCTTATTAACAATACATGGTAAAAAATAATATTTTTCTATTAATATTTCTAGCCAAAATGTTTGAGAGACAGGAAGAAACCTGCTCCCAACAAACTATTATAAAAAAAAGAGTAATCCGTACAAAAAAAATCAGAAACACGAAGCTTTGAAAATCCGTGTATATAAAACACCATCCCTATCATTGCTAACTAAGGTGTCACAATAAAAGGGAAGAACAAACGACCAACTGGAACCAACCTCCATGATGGCCCTTTTGGAGAGAGCATCAGCAACCTTGTTAGATTCTCAATAGTCGTGCGAGACATCAAGGCATAAGCATTCACCAAGACTGAGGCAGGAGATCCAAGCAGACAACATCCTCCAAGGAACATTCCGAGAACGATCTTTCAAAATCTGCATGGCAACCGATGAATCTGACTCTAACCAAACTCGACACCAACCATAGTGCACTGCATACCTGATAGCCTTGATCATTGTCCACATTTCTGCTTCAATCGCATGAGCATACCCCACATAATGGAAGAATCAGCCTTTAACGAAGCCCCAATGGGTTCAGAAGACTCCACCACACCCGACATGGCCCGGTGCACCAGAGGCCACCCTATCCACATTAACTTTCAGCCACTCTGAAATTGGTGGAATCCCCCAAATATGCCTGACCATTCTGGGCTTCCTTTCCCTGCCAGTAACACCAAGTGTTCTCAGAAGGACAAAGTCCGAAACATCATTGTTCATGGATCCCATTTGATTCATTGAGGCAAGATTAATGCATCTGTGAATCATTGAAACACCATCCCGGAAAGAAGTCTTGGAGTTTTTGAAAACAGAATTGTTCTAAGATTTCCAGATATAAGAAAAAACCGACACAGTAGTAGCAATAAACAAATATTGGATTTGATCACTGAAATTAATCTTCAAGGCAGAACTTAACAGCAAATCAATGGATCCAAGATCAAGGCAGTAGTGAAAAGTACTTTTCAGATAGGTCCATAAATGAGTAGAAAATGGACATTGGATAAATAGATGTAAAAGAGATTAATCATTGTTAAGGAAAAAGTGACATACCGAAGCTAGATTTATTCCTATGCGCTGCAATACAAACTGGATGGGCAGCCAGTTTTTCCAAATTTTCCAAATTAACAATGTATCATTAGGGAGTATGAAATGATTACAAAAACCATCCAACCATGGATGAACTCTAGAAGAACCACCACACAACAGATTATAACACTCCCTGCTGGAAAAAGAGCCACAAAGATCAGGTTTCTAGATTAATATGTCAGTGTTAACATAAGCATAATTAATAATCTCCGAACGAAGATTACTAGGGATTATATCAAAGGCAGCAGGATTCTCCTTCAAATCTGAGATAGGCATAGTTCGCAGAGAAGAGGGGATAGTAATGGAATACTTTATTATGGAGGACAACCAAGGGATGTTACATCATTTTAAATGAGAACCAGGACATACCAACCATACAGATTGAGACATGATGTTGGAATAAGCACTCCTTATTAAAGGACACACAGAGGATTTCATGTAAAAGCACTAACTGTTATGGACCTTATCAACAAACCCGCCAACATGAAATTTAAGAGATTAATTAGGCTTATAAAGGAGACTCTTAGTGAAATTTTGAAGGAGTGCATTATTAAAAACTCGGACATCCTGAAGTCCCATTCCTCCCATATTAACTGGATTTATACAATCTTTCCAGGAAACAGTAACCAGTTTTCTCTGCTGAGTTGAGCCAGTCCAAATGAAATTCCCTATCATGCCACTCAGTTCCTTAAGAAGAGCTGCTGGCCATCTATATACAGAGATGGAGTAAACAAACATAGAAGTGATGACAGAGTTGACAAGGAAAACTCTGCCAGCCTGAGACATGTTCTTCCCTTTCCAGCTTGCCAACTGATTGATAATTTTCAAAGCGATGCCCTCTAAGTGAGCATGTTTCACCCTTCCCCAAAACAATGGAATCCCAAATAATTAAAGGGTAGTTGCCTCTCTTGACACCAAGCCTACAAGCAACCCAATTTTGGTTCTGGATCCGAACTCCTTCACCATAGACAAAAAATGATTTACCCCAACTGATTACATGGCCTGATACCTCTTCATAATGTGATAAGATGCTCTTAATGCAAGAAATTGTCTTCTTGTCAGCCTTACAGAACAACAGAATATCACCAACATAGAATAAATGAGAGGGAGAAAAGGAGGTCCTTCCTGTCCTCATTTGTTGATAAATACCAGTGTTGACAAGGACATGAAGACACACACTCAGATAATACTCAGCCAAAGAGAACATAATCCCAGATAAAGGATCACATTGCTTGACCCGACTAGTGCAGTGAAAGAAGCCCCTGGGGGATCAATTGGAAAGGATGGATAAACTAGCACATTTAAAAATGGAAAATACCAGATCAATGAATTTCTATGAGAATCCTTGCATCTTAAGAAATGTGAAGATAAAGTACCACCTTATTATGTCAAAGGACTTAGGTATATCTATCTTCAGGGCTATTTTACCATGTTGAACTTTGTTTTTAATGATGTTGATACATTCTGAAGCATTAAAAAGGCCATTCTGTTTATTTCTCCCAGGTACAAAACTAAACTAATTAACCAAGACAAGATTTTTAGCAGCTTCACCTAACAGGATTTCCATGATTTTATTAATTACCGTAGGAATTGAGTTCCCAATGGAAACAAGCCTGAAATCTTTGATGGCCAAGGCATTTTCCTTCTTAGGGATAAAAGCAATAAAATTAAAATTCAGCCCAAATGGCAAGAAGGAATGCTGAATGAAATCTTGTGCAGCCTTAATAACATCATTGTAAATGATATCCCAATAGAACATAAAGAATTTATTTTTGAAGCCATCTGGACCAACAACACTGTCTATATTTAAGGAGAAAAGTGCATAATGAATTTCGTTTTGAGTGGGAGTCTCAATGAGATTTTTGTTCTGAATGTCATCCACACTGGGTTCAAAAAATCTAAGGATCTCGTTTGAGTTGGTCAATCTAGAATTAGAATAATGCTTTTCAAAATAGCATGTCACGCCATTAGCAATTTCATTTTCAGATGTGAGCATGGTGTCATCAATCATCAAATCCCTGAGGGTTCTCTTGATCTTTTTCACCCTATGCATGCAGTGAAAGAATCTTGAATTCCTATCCTCATACTTAATCCAGATAACATTTAGCTAGTTACGATCCAGGATCTCCTTATGTGTCAAGAGATTATCTAGCTTTGTGGCAGCTTTTATTTCTTCTTGAGAGGGGGTGTTCTGTTGCATATTCTCCTACTGAAAACTTAAAAAAGGACTCTGAATCCATAATGACATTCTCAATTTTAGAGAAAGATTTTATATTACATTCTTTGAGTCTAGATTTCACAATTTTCAACTTGGAAGTCAGAATGTGAAAATAGGTACCTATGACATTTGTCCTCCAATCCTCCAAGATAATTTCCCTACACCTAGGCACAACAATCCAAGCCTTGTTAAACTAAAAGGGTAAAGGTTCTGACCTTATACTACTAAAACAGAGGTCAACAAGGATGGGGTTATGATCTGAGTGAAGTTTGGGAAGAGTCATGCCAGAAACTTCCATCATATCACGTTTGTCATCTATCTGCACAAGGCATCTTTCTAGTTTACTTGACTGCCTCCCATTTAGCGTGTATCTGCTCCAAGTAAAATCCGCCCCTGAGATGGGGACTTCATTCATCCTACACTGATCAATGTAGGAAGAAAAGTCCTTGGATGAGGCCCTACAAAAATTACTCCTAGTTTTCTCCTCTGGCCTCAACACAGTGTTGAAGTCACCAAGCAGAATCCATTTATAAGGAATGTTGTCAGAAATGGTTATCAGGGTGTTCCATAAATCCCTTCTTCTAATGTACTGATTTAAAGCATACACAAACGTCACACAAAGATAGTTGGACTGAAAACAACAAAACATTGTTACTGACTGCTGATAATTTTTAAAAGAATCAACTCTAACACTATTGTGTTTTAACACATAAGGGATTCATCCTCATTCTCCTGCTGATTTGTTGAAGTAAGGGAATATCCCAGAGCATTCCAATTAAATTCCATACATCTTTCAAACTTCATTCTTTTCTCAGTAATAACCAATAACATGGGATAATTGGTCATGATAATATGATTCAGGGTTCTGACTATGGGAGAGTTCCCAAGACCCTGGCAGTTCCATAAAATTATCTTCATTTGTTAGAGGACCTCTGTCTAGTGCTGGGGCCATCATAGCTTGGAGCTAATAATTCATCAAGAACCGAATTATTCTCATCCTTAACTTCATTTGATGCACCTCCATCTTTGAGAGATTCATTTTCATCATCAGAAAGAGATATGAACGTGTTATCCGAGTCGATATGCATTGTTAGTGTGGCAGGTAAATTCCTTATAGCAACCTTTGAAGAGGGTTCTTGTGAGAAGTATGTTGTTGGATCCTCAGTGGGATGTACAACCTTACTTCCATCCGAGGGAGGTCCCTGTATAAGTGAGTCATAAGCTATCTGCTCGCCAGATCCCATGGTCGTGGGCAGGATAGAAGTCTCATGCCTTGCTGAGCAACCCTCGGGTGTGTTAATGGCACCGTAGCCTGTAATATTGCTTCATGACTAGCAGATACATCATCCTCAGTGTGTACCTGAGGGTCGTGATTTCTTCACCCTTCATTAACAGTGTTGACACCATCCTTTCTCTCCTGTGTGGGAGTATCCTGTACTAAGGCCTCTAGGATCAGAGTTTCATTCTCAGCTGTAGGGGCAGTATCAACATTAGGTTTCAAGGATGCAGTAGCATCCACATTTTCAGTCACTGCTTGTCCAATGTTGACAATTCTATCAGGTATTGAGGGACACTGATCAGCAGTCATCCTTCTCCGACTCCCGTCATCATTCCTTACCCTATTCCTATTGCATTCAGATAGAACATGCCCAATGATTTGGCAATTAGAGAAGAATTTTGGCTTCCGCTCATATCCTCTTTTGAGGATGATGCTATCATCCCTAGTGGTGAAGACCACCTCCTCCACTAAAGTGGTAGACATGTCAACTTCAACTAGGATCCTAGAATAATGACCGAATCAAGGGTTGTCTGTTTTCTTATCAAGCCTAATCAAGTTCCCTAGAGAAGAATCAATATCCCACAGAATTTGTGGGTGCTAATAATGCCAACATAGTCTATGAATACGTATCCATACCTTGGAAAATGAGTTCTTGACCTGGCTGGGATCAAAATTTCAATCCCATTCATGATTCAAAAGAAACCTTGGATGAAGAGGGACAGAACCCAAATGCCATGCGCGCCTTTTGCATTCATCAGAGGGGAACAAGGCGTGGTAGAACCCTCGTCCCATTGCCGTCATTTTCCAGTCACCGAAGCCCCAGATCTCCACTAGTCTGTTAGCGAGGTCATGGAATTTCCACGGTCGTACCCCTTTCAGGATCACGACCCGATCAATAATTGAGAATTTTCATAGTTTTACCCTTTCCTCCACAGTATATTTATTCACAGAAACGTGCACATTCCGACCATTCTGTATGACTCTTCCCGACCTACTTGCTACGCAATCCACGAACAAGAAGCCTCCTGACTATTTGGGCACATCCGCAAAGCTCTTCCCATGAATAGTTGCAGCATTGAGCACCAATTTATCAGATCACCGCCTTGCACAGCGGTTGAAGAGATCGGAGTGCCCGATACGATCTTCGTCACTCAAATCACCCGCCTCCTTTTCCTTAGAAATCTCAGAAACATCATCCCGCTTAGGGTTCCCATCGCATTCTCCCTTTGGATCAACCTCGAGAGCCATCTAATTTTTCTATTCTTTGTGGTAGTTGCGTCTTGTGTTCACCATGGGTTGTCAAAGGATTGTTTGTTCCTTGGGACGTTGTTTGTACCATCAGTAAAATGGAATTGTTCAAGTTTTGGGAAATGGTTTCAAAATTTTTTTAGGGAGGCTCTCATGCTATGTAGTCTAGTGATGGTGTGGTAGCCGACATAGACATTCACTAGGACCTTAATTACCTACCTGTCAACTCGGAATGCTAAGAAACTTGTTGCACAGAAATTTAGTACATGCATCTTATAGGATCAATTAATTGACTGTCCTTATTGAGTTAGCTCCACTTTTTTATTTTTCTAGTAACATAATATATATATATATATTCTCATCAAACCATGGTACTCCTTGATAAATTTTTTGGATGCCTCTGGATAGGAAACATGCAGACATACACACTCTGACTTGTGACAACTATATTTGGAGTGATGAGGACTCAACTTGGGGGGGGCATCACACAATTCCTTTACACTAGGTGTACAAACAACAATACCTCCAAATTTAGATCAGCAGCTAGTATCGGTAGTATAGGCCAAAGATGAGATCATTTTGAGCAAGCTTTGTGAGTTACAACAGCAGAGGCCACTGACATTTTGGGGAAATCTAGATCCCAAGGAAGTGGAGGATTGGTTGGAGTTTTTAGTCCAAAATTTCATGATGATATGGACATTGGAGGACAAGATTGTGTCATTGGAGGCCACCTTTTTTCCCATGCTAGCTGGGTGATGGGGGAGTCTGTTCACCCATATGATTGATGAGACAACTCTCTCATGGGATGAGTTCAAGTAGTTTTTTTTTCTAGGAGTATATCCCCATGTGTATGAACTACATAAAGATATAGGAGCTTCTAAAGATGAAGAAGGGACCATGAATGTGGTTGCGTACATATCTCTATTTACCAATCTTTTCCTCTATTCCCTGGATATTATCCGAGACAGTTACATCTAGGCACGGATGTTCGAGCATGGTATTTTCCTTGAGATTTGTACTAGTGTGGTTCCCCTGAACACCCCCACATAATCAAGGGTGCTAGAGTGGGAACTTGTGACTGAGATTTTTCAAGAAGAATGGTTCTAGTTATGTGGTCATATCAGGGGTCTCTTCAGAGTAGATACATCCATGAAATCTATAAGACATCATGTTGCAGTTCAACGATGTATGAGGATTCCCCATGATCTGGCACAAGCACGTGATCAGGAAGCACCATGGCCGCACAAAGAAATAAATAAGCCCATAGAGGGGAAAAGTTTTGTGTTTGATAGGAATTGTCACATGGCCAGGGACTTCCCAACTTGATGATCTGAGCCTCCCAGATTGGTAGTAAGTGGACCACTGTGGTAGAGGCAGCGCTGTGATATGGGTGGTCCCTATGGTGGTGGTGTTAGAAGAGGAGTTGTATGATTGGGAGGTGGAAGATAGATTTATGAGTCCCCCCCCCCCCCCACCACCAAGAGCCCCATGTTAGGCTCAGAGATCTAGAGGATGAGGCTGCATACAGCTCTAGGAGGTGGATGTTATTGATCCTGCCATGCATAAGATTATTCTAGGTACGCTCTGTGTTTATTATACTGACGCATCAGGTTAGTAGGAATAAGGGTTATCCACTCCTTTTTCTCGTTACTTCTGGTATGGTAGTTGGGGATCCCAGAAGAGGTACTATCACCATGGGCTCCAGGTTCCTTATGGATGCTCTTCTACTGTATCTTTTATCTACCGATAGTGCGAGCTTTCATTTAGATAAAATTTTTCACATAGGACCTGCTATCCATCATTATGGAACCCCCTAACGACATCATCATAATGGTTTGGATTTACATGGTTTGATCCCAGATTGAACGTTGGTGATTACTAATCAAAATTCTATACCTTGATGGGATAGTATTCACCTTTTTTGGGGAACGAGGCCTCGTACTAGGGCATGAAAGTGTTGTGAACTATAGACTACAACATTTTTTCCATCAGTTAGTAAGTGTGACCCTTTTTTCAACAGACTCTTTAGGAACCTGTGTTTCTTCTATTGTGGTGGTTTACATGGGAATATTCATCATATATGTACTGGGCCTACATCCCAAATGACATTTGGAGTTTTATTTTGATTTTCAACCAAGGAATGAACCGATATCTTTTGATGCATATCAGAAGGCACCCACTAAGCTCTGAGAGATACGTTTGTAGTTGGAATACCATTGTGAGAAGGAATTTATTCAACCCAGTGTGTCCCCCTGGGCTGTACTTTTTATATTTGTGAAGAAGGTAGATTTGAGTTGGAAACGTTTTATGGATTATCGTCACCTGGTCAATCCTTGATAAGGAAAAAGTATCACTTATCAATTATTGGAGAACTGTAAGACCAGTTATGAGGTGTGAAGTGGTTCTCCAAGGAGGATATGAGATCTGGCTACCACCAATAATGAGTACACAAGGCTAATATCCTAAAGCAGGCCACTAATTGTTGCGACGAGCATTACGAGTTCTAAGTTATTTCCATTAGTGTGACAAATGCCCACTTGTTTTCATGGCCTTGATGAACCAGGTAATCCATCCATATCTATACTAGTTTTTATTTGTATTTATATATGATATACACATTTAATTGGCATTATAGGAGGAGCACAAACAACAATTGAGGACAGTTATTTATTTTCTTTGGGAGCACTAGCTTTATGGAAAGCTCTCTATGTGTTAGTTATGGAAATATTAGGTACACTTTCTGTGGAATGTCATCTCTAATGAGATTTTATCCATGGATATTATCATGATTGAGGTGATTCCTTCATGGGAGTGACCAATGAGTGGGTCAGAGGTGCAGATCATTCTCAGTTTGGCTGGGTATTACCTGCAATTTTTGGAAGATTTCTCTAGGATCACAGCCCCTTTGAGTTATCTAACATGGAAGGTAAAACTATTTACCTACTTTGAGTTGTTCCAGAAGTCCTTTTATGAGTTTAGGCTGAGGTTCATGACCACTCTTGTTCTATGAACACTAGAGGATGACGTTGAGTATGTAGTTTATTGTGATGCCTCAAGAGCTGGTCTTAGTGGAGTCTTGATTCAATAACAAGATGTCGTCACATATGTGTCATGGTAATTGAGGCCCCATGAGTAGAATTATGTGACTCATGACATGGAGCTCATATCAGTAGCATTCAGCCTAAGGATATGAAGACACTACCTCCTGGGAGAGCACATTGTGGTTTATTCAGACCACCAAAGCATGAGTTGTATCTTTACACAAAGTGATATGAACCTGAGGTAGTGATTCTGGGTTGAGTTCCTGTAGGACTATGAAATTTAGATAATCTATACGCTAGGGAATGGAAATTTTGTAGCATATTCCTTCATCTGGAAGTCCCAATATTTCCTCATATAGGAATATTCAGAGTAGTTAGCTTCCCTATAGTTGACCCTGGTGGAGTATGAGGGTACACCTTTTCTATAGTCAATGGTGCTGAAACCTTCTCTCCTCAAATGGGTGAGAGATTCCTAGTTGGTAGAAAATTACTACAAGGCTCTATGTTATTAGATATCAATAGGAAATACACTTGATGGGTATTATAAAGGAAGGAATCATGATATTTTGTTCCAGGAGAGAACATATATTCTTGTTGTGATGAGGGAGAAAGTGATGAGGGAGTTCCATACATCACCCATAGCTGTATATTCTAGTGTGGGGAAGATGTATAGGGACCATCAGCATTAGTTTTGGTTGTATAGAATGAGACAAGGCATTGTCAAATTTTTCTCCCAATGCCTTGCCTATCAATAGGTGAAAGATGAGTATCAGGTTATTATGAGTTTGTTTCGGCCCCTGGACATCCCTGAGTGGATGTGGGATGGAATATATATGGATATAATTATAGGGCTTCTATTCATAGTGAAGGGCCATTACACCATTTTGGTGATAGCAGACTAGCTTATGAATTCAGTGTGCTTCATTTACATTAGGTAGTAGAGTTCGGTAGAGGTTTTGAGGTAGTTTCACTTGTAGGAGATCATCCTCCTTCATGGAGTACCCTCAATGATTGTCTTTGATCTTGACATGTAGTTTACGTCACGTATATGGAGAGGACTATAGGAGGAAGTTGGGACCCGATTGTGGATAAGTACAAACATTAACCCCTTGACTAATGGATAGACTGAGAATGCTTTTTAGGTGTTAGAGGATATGCTGAAGGCCAATGTGCTAGATTTCGTTCAGACCTGAGAGGACCACCTACCATAATAGAGTTTGCGTACAATAAAAGATACTACTCTACATTGACATGGAACCATATGAGTCCCTATATGGGAGACCCTACATGTCACCCTTATGCTTGACGAAAGTTGGAGAATCTTCCCTCATGGACCCATAGTTGATGTGAGCCATGATAGAAAAGATTTAGGTCATCTGTGAATGGATGAAGGAAACCTATAGTAGACATAAATAATATGCAGACTGCCAGCATATTCCTTTGGAGTTCAATGTGGGAAAATATGCCTTCTTTTGAGTATCCTCATGGCATGGAATGTGGAGGTTTGGTCAGCAAGGCATGCTATCCCCATGGTTTATTGGATGTTCGAGATAGTGCAAAGGGTTTGATAGGTTTCCTACCACGTTTCCCTACCCTGATATTTGGAGAGGGTGCTTGACGTCTCCCATGTGTCATAGATTAGGTGATACATACATTATCCTACCCACATAATCAAATGGGGCTAGCAAGAAATTGAGGATGAATCCCCCTTTATAGAGCACCCAGTGGCGATCGAGGATCAATAAGAATGAACCATGCATGGGTAGTCCATCCCCTTGGTTCTCATACTGTGGTAGCATTGAAATGTGAAAGGGAGAACTTTGGAATAGGGGAGATAGATGTAGGCTCAGTATCGCAAGTTGTATTCCTAGTTTTTTCTTTTCATGGATGAAACCATGAAGGAGGGAATTATGTAGAGACTTTGTTTTTTTACTTGTAATACCTTGAAACAATTCAATATATATTTCCATAGATAAGAGTCTAGGCGGTGTTCAATTCTGAGTCATGGGGTTCCTAGAACTATGTTTATAAATATTTTAATTATATTTTATACTATTCATGTAACAGAAATGGGATGTCACTTAATCCATTACATAGATTGGAAAATTGAGGCCCCATTTGTGTTTAGAACATGACTGCTACCCTAGGCGGGGCATAACTGTCGCTGGGCACAACACTTATGTGGAATAGGCCACATAGGAGCATAATTATAATTAAAAATAATTAACATAATCATTTTACACTAACACCATAGAAAATAACATTCAAACGGGGACTCATATCGAAAATATGAGTCCTCCATTGAGTTCCTAATAGGATGTTATTCTAAAGCACAACATAAATTAAGGGGACATGTGGCATTCAGATTCCATTCCCATTGGTGGGACATTTTAGCCGAGACACTATAATCCATTAGATTTTCATTAAATACATGGTTAAGGGGATTCAATTTGAGATTTCCCCCAATTTATTTTCCAATGAAGAAGAAGAATCTCTCCCTATCCTTGAATTATTTTTCTAAAAAGTCCCTGAAGGATCACATCGAGATCAAACCAAGGATTATCATCATAACAATGTCAATCCTTTTTCGTGGTTGGCGTTCCTGTCATTCATCACACACCAATTTTCAATTATCATGTTTTTATTGAATTTGTTGCTTAGAAATGTGGTATTGAATGTCAAGGAGATGTCTAAACAAACATGTAAATCACCCAAATCCCATTTGAATTTCTGGTTATGTGGTGTTCTACACCGTTGTTCATCCATGATTTCTCAGTACGTCGAAACACCGCCAAATAACTGAGCAGAGGGGGGTGCAGTGTTGATTCTGGCCTGAGTATCCTGAAACTGATCTCATTTATAAATTCCAACCACAAGAGTAGTCCTAGAATCCTATGAAAAGAGACTTGGTAACAAATACGGTAAGGGCAGCAGCCAGCATTTGGGGCAGGCTGGATGGCGGCACTCTGTGGAACAGGTGGCAGTTTGGGTGTGCGGTGGTGTGAGCCGAGGTGGGAAAGTGGGTGGCGAGGAAGAATAGACAAATCACCGGTGGTACCGAGGAGGTTGGGTGATGGAGGAGCGGCATGGCAGTGTCATGAGTAAACGATCATGGAAGGGGGCCAAAGTTCAGCATGGGTTCAGGTCGTCGCTACTAGGCGATGACCAAGGAACTGGGGGGTGGAAAGGACCCGCGATGTGTGGGTCTTGCATTGACACGAAGGGCCACCCAATCAATGGATAATGGGGTGACATGCCTGTGGGGAATGGGAATAGAGACTTTGCAGACCAATTTGGGTTTTGGGCCAACTGCAATGAACTGGGCTAGCTAGGGTGGGCCAACCCAGGCACAGTGGTTTGGCCAGTTTGGGCTAGACCAGCCCAGATCGGTCCGAAACACTATGAAATGCCCTTTTCCACTAAACGGTGCATTCATTTGATGCGCCCTCTATTGTGATGGGTCCCCCTTATTTAGGAAGAACATTAAAGATTGTTTTGGGAATTTTATGTCTTTGTCTAAGGTTTCGAGTGTATGAAAAGCCTAATATTAATAATAGTAAATAAATTGTTATTATTTAGGAAACATGTTTGGGAATACCTTCAAAATAGTATATATGTTTGGTGCACTACCATTGGAATCAAAAACCATGTCTCTATTAGTAAATTTCAAATAAAATTTTAGTGTGCTTAATCAAAATCTAAGGTACATTACCCATGAGGGCCGGTTCACATGTGTTGTGGTGAAATGCATCTTCTTCATCTATTATCTGTTTTGGGTGAATGAGTAATCCATCACCTGTGTTTTTTAAAATGAATTATAATGGAACAGTCCTGATAATTTGTTTCTGGATTGATTTGTGGGCCCCACAAGATTCATTTCAGTCATAGTGAGGTGTTATGAAACTTTTCCATCAGATTTCCTATTGGGGCGAGTGAGTAGTCTACCTCGCGTGTTTCTTCGAAGGAGCAAAAAATTGTGTTCTATTTGGATGTTCGAAGCCTTATTCGTTATCACAACAAATGTGGATAAAATAATAGAATTTTGGAGGGTAGCCTCTGCGACATCTATTAGAATGGAATCCACCTTATGCATCAGGGCGTGTGTAGCCTCTACAACATCAATTAGAGTGGAGTACCCCTGACAGATCAGGGTGTGGGTATCCTCTACGAATTCTATCAAAGTGGAATCCCTTGATGAATCGGGGCATGGTTAGCCTCTAAAACTTATATTATAGTGGAATACCCTTAACACATTACTGAATTGGCATCCTCTATGAGTTATATCAATGTTTAATCACCCCCTGGGAATCCTCTATGACTTCTATCAGAGTGAAATCCCCATAATGGATAAGGGCATAAGTTTCCACTATGACATTTATCAGAGTGGAACCCCCCTAATGCATCAGGGTGTGGTTAGCCTCTGTGACTACTATCATAGTAGAATCCCCCAGATACATCAGGGTGTATGTATCCTCAACAATGGGTTTACATCCTGAATTTTCAAGTTAGTTGTGAGACAAACTTTGACATCACCTTGGACTCGTGAGTAAGAGGGACACTTTCCCCACCAAGACACATCCTTGAGAAGTAACCAAAAACTATTTTTGTGAGAATAACGAGCCCAAAAAATAAAATATCAAGGTGTGGGGTTTGAGACTCTTTTCCATGCAGTTTAGGGAAGATGTGAGGATACTGAGTATCAATGGTGATTATGTCTAGGAATATTGGAGACTATTTTCGTGGGATAAATTTTGAGATAGAAATTACCTTAAATTCTTGTTTGTGTTTGTTTGGTTGAAATATATATTTTTCTACTCTATTACAGCCCACACTCCATGGGTTCTGGTTACTGTCTTTCTGAGAGTGTTGAAGACATGCAGGTATGCCACATGCTTTTCGTGTCTAGATTCTTAGGGTTGGATGAGTCCTCTCTCTAGCTATTGGTAGCAAAAACTCAAATGGATGTTTATCTTCTCATTGAATCAAGATCGTTATGTTTGAATGAGCTACCACACTATCTTGTTGGGTTGAGATGAACTCTTTTAATATACCTTGTCCAATCTGATTTTAATACTTCTTATTTTATCTCTTATTACTCCACCTTCTTTTTGGGGAACCCTACAAGGTATGTTTATACTAACCCATGCATGTTCTTTGACCTCATGTTTTTTTCTCTATGAAGATGAATTTTTTTTTGATCGTGACTCTAGAGGAGAACAGTGATACAAGAGCTTAGACTGCGTACGATGGCCATAGATAGGGTTTTCAGGAGTAAGACTTCAGTAGTTTTTACTTTCATTTACCAGTCTGGTTGGGACACTTTTCAATGGGGCATTTATTTTTTCCTTCTTCCTTACAACTTAATTTATTGTATTCATAATTTTAGTGGTCCATGAATGTATGGTTTACTTTTAAAGTAGGTTGAATATTTTAACTTTAATTCCCTCTACACATATTCATAAATATTGCTATGTGTGTGTACTAGTTCATAAGAGAAGGCCTCCCTAAGTTGCTAATCCATCAGTTCAGGTCGCCATCACCAGTCCTATGGAGGTGGTCTTGGGTAGTTGTGTCTCGAGCTGACACGGGTTGGGTCATGACATTATCTTGTTGTTTAACTAGAATGATAAAGATTAAAATTACATAAAACATGTATAAATAATATTTTATGAACATATTTTGAACTTATATTGTCTAATTAATGATAATATGCTATTTTTGACCACTTTGGAATATGAATAACATGTTAACACCTCTTTAGTTTTAAAATTTACTAGCGTGACACTCACCTAAATTATAAAAGGCCATCCGATCTCTACTCCACTTCACACATTAAAACAATTTTGGATAATCCAATACCAACACAAATAACTTCATAACATTCATTATATCACTCTAAATTCTTTATTGTGGGATGATATAAACTCGATAATGGATTTTGATTCAAACCAAAGAGGCTACCTGAAGAAGACGTAATGTTCTTGAAGGAGCATTTTTATACCTTTTCTCCACCTCATTTATTTTTTGTTAAAACATAATGATATACTAAAATTTTAATCATAAATATAAATAGATGTTGTTATTTTATGTTAATTAACTTAAAAATCCACACTTCCATCAAATGGATTATGGAATCATCATTCGTTTGTACGGTGGACTACCGCCTCGTGAACAGCTGTCATTCATTTTTCCAATTCCACAACACATTATTTTGTATGGCGATGGATCTAAAGTATATATATATTTTTTAAAATATAATTATACATATAGAGAAAATATATCATATATACCTTTTTAATTTCCATTCTATAGGTTATACAATAACGTCATTCGTTGGTACGGTAGACTACCTCCTCATGAAGTGATGTGATTCGTTTTTCACAAACGGTTTATATGGAAGATAATAATTATAAATTTAATGAATATATATGATATAAATGATATAAATATGTTATTAATGAAATATTTATCATCCTAAAAATAAAATATATCACTTTATTTATTTCCTTTTCCCTCACAAAATGATGACAAAATTATTATTGTACGTGTGGACTATCACATTCATAGAGCGATGTGACTCAATCTTTTATTTACAAAACAACATGGATTATATGTATAAGAATGTTTATCAAGATAATATGTTATTAATTATATTTTTATTATTTTTATATGTTAATATATTACTTATCATCTTTCTATAACGATCATTTAATAAGGTAAATTGTACACATCCATACGTAAAACCTACTGTCTCCTTGATCACAACATACTTCATTTCTCAAACCCAGGTTTTAGGATTGGTATTAAAATTTTGAATAATTTTTAAATTAGTTAATTATATTAAAAAATTTATCCAGGATATGATTTAACAAATATAAAATTAATAGGGGAGAAAATAAAAAATCAAAATATTAACAAAAAACAAAGAAATTATCACCTGAAACGTGATTTTAAAAATGAATTCTCAATAAGTCGATAATAAAATTTAAAAATTAAATTATATAATATATTATTTTGAAAAACATGGTTATATATTATATTTATAATATACATATATATAAATATATGTGGTTCGAACTTGTATGAAGAAATTCGACACTAATGCTGTTAGGAATTTCTAGTCTCTCTTTTATTTATAGAAGGAAAATAAAAAATCACCACCAAAATAATTTTTATTGTTTATAAAATTACCATTGACTTGTTATATCATGAGTATAATCCTTTTAAATATATATAAAGGCTCATTATATGTAATTATTTATTGTGTCTTACCATTAAAAATATTACCGATGTGGTAGGGGATATTTGTCACAATTATAACATATGTCAGACCATGTCATATTAATCACGTATTTCATTTATTTGATATATATACATTACTTGAACATATTTTATGAATAATAAACTAAAAATTAGTGGGACTTAAATATCCATTTGAGTATTTATCTCTCATAGGATTCTATATTCAGAGGTTACCAACACAGTATGTGGTTTTTTTCTCAATTTTCATTCTTGAAGACATGTTTTATATTTTGAATCTATATTCCATTAAGAGGTGTATATAAAGCACAATTTCATGTAATATCATGGATTTAATTGGACTCATGAAATTATACATTTCTTCAAAATTTATTCTTTCATGGGGCTTGTGATTCAATGTTACCAAAGTGTAAATAGTTTTATTTTACAATGTCACCAGTTTTTTAGATTGTTTAAGATTATTATTCAAATAATGAAATAACATGATATATCCTTCCAAAAAAGAATTATTTTTATTATAATTAGGTTATTTCATTACAACACATGTTTTCCATTCATTTTCCTCTCTTTATGTACTTAAGAGATCAAAATACTTTTTATATGAATTTTTTTCATTATTTCTCTCTTTAGTCGTAATCAATTTTCACCTGAAACCATGTTTTCTAAAATTGTGTTGAAAAATGTTATGGACAATATCTCTACGATTTATTAAATACATTTTTTTTATCATTTTTTATGTCACGAATTAACCCGGGTCGACCCCGAACCGGTCACCAGAGTCGGTCCGCGGCATGGCCCGAGAGGCGTTCCCGATCCTCCCGGGCTGGCGACAAGCACCAGGGCATCACAGAGTACACGTGGGAACGATTTCGCCCAATAAAATTTAATAAGAAGCAGAAATAAAGAAACGAAAATAAAATAAAACATTCAAAAACATAACTAACCCGTCCTCGAACCAAAATCCCCGCGACCCCGAGAGTCGATCGTCAAACTACAACCAACTCTCGTCCACGGCGAGCAAGATCGAGTCAAACCTGCAACAGAAACTAAAAACAAGAAAACACTATAGGCGTGAGTATTAAAACTTAGTAGGCTAGCCCGATAAATCTATTCCCAAAGCACTACCATTAAAAGAAGAATCTACCAACTTCAAGTTTGCACTACATTATAGAAAATATGGGTTTTCACACACACACGCTTTCCATCTTGAAAACAAGTAACAATCCATTGCCCTTTTTAATTTAGAACAAGTTTAATGTTGAAAGAAACAGGTGAATTGCATTTTAAAACATTTTGCGAACAATTAGAAAACCAAACTTTAGTTGTTAGTCAAAAATAAAATCACACACAACACACACTAAGGGCAATGGGAAAAAAAGTGGCACACAAGGGTCGGCACCCAAACTCGACCTCTCAATCGTCTGCCATATACAAATAAACACTAAAAGAGACATGGGTCGAACCTAGGAGATCGTGAACAAACCAGAACACACTATACATGTGACTCATCCTGAAGGCATGCCCTAACTCAATGATGTCATAACGCCCTAACGCCTGGCATAGCCCTACATGGCCTAACCGAGGGGCCCAATCCCCATAGCAGCAATAACTCAGTATTCCCCTGCTATGGGGCCACTAGCCAGTGCGTGATCTAAACTAGTGCAGCAATCGTTCTCAGATAATTCACTCAATATGCCAGGTTCCCATGTCAAGACATATAATAAAAGAGGAGTGCATCCCTAATGTAAAACTAGTCAAGATGCACAAGCATCACATACTCCGCTCACCAAATCAACAAACACAAAAGATCACTCCAAAGAGACTTTTCAAAACATTAATTTCATTAAAAGTACCAAACGGGCCTCATGTACTTGATCAATACCAAATCAGTTCCCAAAGAAGGATCAAACGTCGTCACATTTAAAACCAGAAAACACATTTAAAATCTCATTTAGGTAGACCAAATCACCATTTTAAATTCTGAAGCGCAAACATAAGGGCCAAAGGGGCATTTTCAATATTGCGCAACATCTAATCATAAAAAAAAAGCTTTCGGTACGATGCAGAGAAAGAAGAAGTTCCAATTCCAGCAGTATAACTACTCTAGAAATAATAATATTTAAATACTACTTCCAATTTGATGAAAATTAAATAAATGACAAGAAATAAGTAAATTCTAAATTCAAAGGCAAGTGCAGTGGGAACCTACCTCAACTCGCAGCTCGAACGCGACAACGCGGCACGCCTCGCACATGCGCACAAGCACGCACAAACCGATGATCGCGGTAACATGGGGTTACCCCGCCACGCACTGCAACCACACAGATAAATAAAATACATGAACACGGTCATAAAACAATCTATACGAACAACCAGCACAAAAGAACCCCCTCGACCTACTTCAATGCATGACGTGCACCATTCGTACTATTTAATAAGTCACTTTAAAATTTATAAAACCAAAACTGAAGAGACTCACAGTTTTACGTACCCAAAACCAATTTCAAAACCACACGCGCACAAACGAGATTTCAAAAGAGTGACATACACCATATCAACATCTTGGGAAAAACTCAACTCCATTTATAGAACACACTTGCACCATTTATGAAACTCGAAAAAAAAAATCATAAATAAAAATTCATGTGATAGTTTTTTTTTTAAAAAAAACACTTAGATTTACCTACTCAATGCACATGATGTCTTCAATACTAAACACACAAAATATACCATGTCAAAAAGCAATTCACAAGACTAGCACATATTAACTACCATGTACACAATTTATTCAAATGCAAACAACTGACTAAACATAAACTTCCAGAAAAACGTATCCATACCATTTGGGAAGGCTACTAACCAAATGAGACACACGCTAAACCCCAAAAAAAACCAAATTTGAACCAAACAAATAAATTAAATAATATAGCAGATTAATCAAACAAGAAGGAGAATTAGTTAAATAATATTTAAAAGTGAAATCACCTACCTCGATGTAGGAATAACCTCACAAATCGATGTAAAACTCCCTCCGCACGTCGACTGCACTTCAAGGGATCTATAACGGACCTTAAGACAAGGTATTGGGTTGAAGATTCCAAAAACAAGTGTTAAAAAAAAGACTAATCCTATTGGAGTCACCACCAAAACTTGAATAGAAAGTGGTCGAAGGGAAACACACCTACGGCAAGGGTGCGGGAGGCCGTCCGGAGCTCAAAGAAGGCTAACAGACCCAGCGCGGTGCTGAAAAAAAAGGGGAGAGTCGCTGGATGTTTAGCCGCATCGGAACCGGGCTGCGCCGACAGGAGCGTGGAAGGCCGGAGCGCCGGCTGGGAGGAGGCGCGGCTCGGCTGGGTGTCGGCTGGGGCGTGCGCGGCAGGAGCGGGGGTGGCCGGACGGATGGTCGGACGGGAGGCGGGGTGGGTCCGACGAGGGTGGAAGGAGCCGGCTGGGGCTCGTCCGGGAGGCAGCTGGGCGGGGAGGAGGCACGGCCGGAGAGAAAGCCGCCGGAGAGGTGGCGGGTACGCCGGGCTGGGGCTCGTCAGCCGCGCGGGGAAGACCGGGGGGAAAACTCCGTCGGAGGAGGGAGGAGGTGCGGCGGCCGGCGGCTGGGAATGGAGGGGGCCGGGTCGCGTACAGTGAGGGAAGGAGGAGACGGTTCGCGTGGAGGAAGAAGAAAGAAGGAGGGAAGAGAGAAAGAGAGAGGAGGGGGAGAGAAAAAGAAAGAGAAAGAAAAAAGAAAAAAAGAAAAAAAATGAAGGGTGGCGGCGCTTAGGGTTACGGGGGAAAGAGGGAGAAGAGAGAGAAGAGAAAGAAAAAAAAATAATAATAAAAATAAAAGTAATAATAATAATAATAAAGAAAAAAAAGTAAATAAAATGAAATAAAAGAAGAAATAAATAAAATAAAGTAAAGTAAAATAAATAAATAAAATAAAATAAAATAGAATAAGATAGTTAATAAAAAGAGGTTGATAATAATAATAATAATAATAATAATATTAATAATAATAATTATTATTATAATTACAATCATATATGCACACACACACACATATATATATATATGTGTGTATATAAACATATATAGATAAACTTATATAAACAAATTTATAAACATACACATATGAACATACATAACAAATTACAACTTATAGACATATATAATCATATGTATAAACACATTTACGCATAAACATATAATGTTAAGAAAATATATATTTATCAGCATACGGGTATATATACACATATATACATACATATATGCACATTACGTTAAAAATAATATTAATAATAATAATAGTAATAATAATAATAATAATGATAATAATGTATAAACATATAAACACATACAAACATATTTGCACATAAACATATATAACATATAACATATAACCTTACAGCATATAAGCATATAAAACATGTGTATATATTACATAAGCACATATAACATATATGTATCAACACATATAAACCTATATACATATATATATATTTATTTATTAATTCGCTAAATCAACTAATCTAATTAATATTAAAATTAGATGACCGCGCGGCATTTGCGCACCGTATGGTTCCAAGCGGACTGCAAGCAGGCCACGCGTCTTAGACTTAAGGAGTTCGCGCACTATCACAAACCATAAACTCATCCCAAAAATAAAAACTTAGACTGAAACTCGCCCGCACACAAGCAAAAACACCTGACGTTAAGATAAATAAAATAAATAAAGTAAATAACTAAAAACTGGTGTGACAATTCTCCCCACCATAAAGATTTCCACCCCCGGAAAGCAATAACAAGATCAAAACCCCAAACAAAAACTGACATTACTTTACAATTTAAAGAAATATCTAAAAAGCGACAACAAAGAGATTCTAAAACACTCCCTAAAAGGGGAGCGATAATCCAAAAGAACTCATATAATATGAACGAATTACCCGCTAAGTGTCACCCGCCCCCAAAAGTGTGACCACCTCCAGTTGTTCGCTTCAAAGGAAAAAGAACTTTAACAATATTAAATTGAGGCCCAACATACACACACCTTAACACCATTCAACCGGACTCAAAAAATTTCTTCATCCTCAATTTAACCTTACAACACAACATCCGGAACAACGCCAATAAAAACACGACGACTCTTTTTAAACCAACAAACAGGTCAAAACCACATCCAACGCATATCTCTTAATGCCTTACTCCAATCTGATACTAGAAATCTCACGCCACAACTCTTTACCAAAAGAAGAATATAGATTTTGGTGACTCCATATAAGACCAACCGAAACCCAACCAAAACCCAGAACGAGACTGGGAGATTGACACGGGAAGTCCGAACGGACTCCCCACCATAAGAAACAAGCTAAATTGAATTTAGCGAGACCCGTGATGGGTATCCACACCATAAGAATTAAGTCAGTTCCTGGAATAGGACCAGAACGCCATCACCTGAGACAAAAATCATGATCACCAGAATTTTCAACATGGGGAGGTCGAATGGACTCCCCACCATAAAGTTTTCGAGAAGAGAAGAATAGGAGGACCTCCCAGCATTATCACTAGTCATCACTGCCCACGGGTGGGAGGGGGGCCCCTGTCCAACACACCACCCCCACTCGGAAAGCATAAAGCGAGCAGCTCTTAATAAATGAGAGCAACGACATGACCAGGCAGTTATTACACATAAACTATGCATAATGAGGAAAAATGATTCTGACTGCGCGCACTTACTGAGAACAATACCCTGCCGCAAGACTTCACCTTTCGTTGGAGTTCCCCCGACTACGCGCTAGCTTCACTCCGAGACCTGTGGCTGGAGCTCTGATGAATGAAGCATCTTCCGGCTTCGCAGTCAGGTTTATGAAACCCCAGAAGCATGACACCAGAACCAGATTTTTTTTTAACAATCACACATCCATAAGATCAATGTCTTAAAAGAGTTCAGCCACAACCATTCTTTCGACTGAAAGAAAAGAACACCACAAAATAGTACAGGTAACGACTACTACATCCAAGAAACATTACAAGAAGAAAACATCAAGCTCATCCACCAACATCTCCCTACTCCTGCTGATGGGCTGAAGTGACCTTCGACGATCGAGGTCTGGATTTAGCGTGCTTCTTGGAGACACCTCGGCAAAATCGCTTCAAGTGACCCATACGTCCACAGGTTTGGCAGGGTCTTGGAGCACTTGGACATGTCGGCCTTTTGTGACCCTGCCTACCACACTGGTGACAGATCACAACATTGCGCTGTGAAGAAGATGACTGAAGGTCTGAAGGCCTCTTGATTCCTCTACCAGCACCACCAGCATCAGGTCGCTTCTTACTCTTCTTACTAGCATCATCTGAAATGCTTCCCAAAGCTGGAGGATTCGCCACCTCAAGTCCTCCTACTAGCTCAGCTTCAGCAAGAAAGGCTTACTCGACAACATCCGAGAAGGTGGTTAGGTTGAGCTCTTCCACTCTCAAACGCAGCTCAGGTCGGAGTCCAGACTCAAATTGTCGAGCCTTCCCAGGATCATTCGCAACAAACCACTGATCATACGGAACTAGGTCTACAAAATGTCGATAGAACTCCAGTACCGATTCAACGCCCTGATGGAGACAACACAACTCCATCCTCTTCCTCAGCTTTGTCAACTCAGAGAAGTGTTGTTGGATGAACGATGACTTGAAAAACTCCCATGTCAAATATTCCCCAGGCTTGTTCCGAGACATGGACTTCCACCATTTCCAGGTTGGACCATCAAGCATGAAGGTAGCCAACTTCACCTTTAATGACTCGGGTAGATCAATGGAACTGAACTTCCTTTCAATATTCTGCAACCACTCCTCTGCCTCAAGAGGCCCTTCTTGTCCATAAAAGAGAGGAGGGTTCAACTTCAGGAACTCCAAAACATAATCGATGGGCTGACCAACTGGAGGATTAACTAAGGATGCACCACCTGAAGCTACACATTGAGCATCCATCGAGCCTTCGTGGGGGCGAACACTACAGAACAAAGAAACGAGGAACTTGATCAAAACATAACCAATACCATTTGAAATTCAACATTACTCAATGAGTTTCAAAATGAAGGAAAAACCCATTCACTAAAGGGGAAACTAGTAATGATGGTTGACTCGACCATATGGTTGGAGGCCATACATCAGCCATACCATCGTCACTGAGAGCATTGTAGGGTGAAGTCTCCGGCTCCACAAGGCTTTCCAGGCCCTGTGATCTCACGAAGCTACTTTCCCAACTCCCTTTTCATTTCCCAACATAAAACAATCCAGAAGACCCAAAAGACAGTAAGAAACCAAACATATCATGGTAACTCGAGGTTTAGAACGATCAAGGGTTCATGACGTCCTTCCCGTTCCAACGCCTCGAGTTCGAGCAACTTTACTCCCTTTACCATGACAACTCCAAATAGCAATGGGCGCTCTGAAAAACAAGGTCTGCTCAGGAGCCGACCTGCTCTGATACCATTTTGTCACGAACCAAACCGGGTCGACCCCGAACCGGTCACCAGAGTCGGTACGCGGCATGGCCCGAGAGGCGTTCCCGATCCTCCCGGGCTGGCGACAAGCACCAGGGCATCACAGAGTATACGTGGGAACGATTTCGCCCAATAAAATTTACTAAGAAGCAGAAATAAAGAAACGACAATAAAATAAAACATTCAAAAACATAACTAACCCGTCCTCGAACCAAACTCCTCGCGACCCTGAGAGTCGATCGTCAAACTACAACCAACTCTCGTCCACGACGAGCAAGATCGAGTCAATCCTGCAACAGAAACTAAAAACAAGAAAACACTATAGGCGTGAGTATTAAAACTCAGTAGGCTAGCCCGATAAATCTATTCCCAAAGCACTACCATTAAAAGAAGAATCTACCAACTTCAAGTTTGCACTACATTATAGAAAATATGGGTTTTCACACACACACGCTTTCCATCTTGAAAACAAGTAATAATCCATTGCCCTTTTTAATTTAGAACAAGTTTAATGTTGAAAGAAACAGGTGAATTGCATTTTAAAACATTTTGCGAACAATTAGAAAACCAAACTTTAGTTGTTAGTCAAAAATAAAATCACACACAACACACACTAAGGGAAATGGGAAAAAAAGTGGCACACAAGGGTCGGCACCCAAACTTGACCTCTCAATCGTCTGCCATATACAAATAAACACTAAAAGAGACATGGGTCGAACCTAGGAGATCGTGAACAAACCAGAACGTACTATACATGTGACTCATCCTGAAGGCATGCCCTAACTCAATGATTTCATAACGCCCTAACGCCCGACATAGCCCTATATGGCCTAACCGAGGGGCCCAATCCCCATAGCAGCAATAACTCAGTATTCCCCTGCTATGGGGCCACTAGCCAGTGCGTGATCTAAACTAGTGCAGCAATCGTTCTCAGATAATTCACTCAATATGCCAGGTTCCCATGTCAACACATATAATAAAAGAGGAGTGCATCCCTAATGTAAAACTAGTCAAGATGCACAAGCATCACATACTCCGCTCACCAAATCAACAAACACAAAAGATCACTTCAAAGAGACTTTTCAAAACATTAATTTCATTAAAAGTACCAAACGGGCCTCATGTACTTGATCAATACCAAATCAGTTCCAAAAGAAGGATCAAACGTCGTCACATTTAAAACCAGAAAACACATTTAAAATCTCATTTAGGTAGACCAAATCACCATTTTAAATTCTGAAGCGCAAACATAAGGGCCAAAGGGGCATTTTCAATATTGCGCAACATCTAATCATAAAAAAAAGCTTTCGGTACGATGCAGAGAAAGAAGAAGTTCCAATTCCAGCAGTATAACTACTCTAGAAATAATAATATTTAAATACTACTTCCAATTTGATGAAAATTAAATAAATGACAAGAAATAAGTAAATTCTAAATTCAAAGGCAAGTGCAGTGGGAACCTACCTCAACTCGCAGCTCGAACGCGACAACGCGGCACGCCTCGCACATGCGCACAAGAACGCACAAACCGATGATCGCGGTAACGTGGGGTTACCCCGCCACGCACTGCAACCACACAGATAAATAAAATACATGAACATGGTCATAAAACAATCTATACGAACAACCAGCACAAAATAACCCCCTCGACCTACTTCAATGCATGACGTGCACCATTCGTACTATTTAATAAGTCACTTTAAAATTTATAAAATCAAAACTGAAGAGACTCACAGTTTTACGTACCCAAAACCAATTTCAAAACCACACGCGCACAAACGAGATTTCAAAAGAGTGACATACACCATATCAACATCTTGGGAAAAACTCAACTCCATTTATAGAACACACTTGCACCATTTATGAAACTCAAAAAAAAAATCATAAATAAAAATTCATGTGATAGTTTTTAAAAAAAACACTTAGATTTACCTACTCAATGCACATGATGTCTTCAATACCAAACACACAAAATATACCATGTCAAAAAGCAATTCACAAGACTAGCACATATTAACTACCATGTACACAATTTATTCAAATGCAAACAACTGACTAAACATAAACTTCCAGAAAAACGTATCCATACCATTTGGGAAGGCTACTAACCAAATGAGACACACGCTAAACCCCAAAAAAAACCAAATTTGAACCAAACAAATAAATTAAATAATATAGTAGATTAATCAAACAAGAAGGATAATTAGTTAAATAATATTTAAAAGTGAAATCACCTACCTCGATGTAGGAATAACCTCACAAATCGATGTAAAACTCCCTCCGCACGTCGATTGCACTTCAAGGGATCTATAACGGACCTTAAGACAAGGTATTGGGTTGAAGATTCCAAAAACAAGTGTTAACAAAAAGACTAATCCTATTGGCGTCACCACCAAAACTTGAATAGTAAGTGGTCGAAGGGAAACGCACCTACGGCAAGGGTGCGGGAGGCCGTCCGGAGCTCAAAGAAGGCTAACAGACCCAGCGCGGTGCTGAAAAAAAATGGGAGAGTCGCTGGATGTTTAGCCGCATCGGAACCGGGCTGCGCCGGCAGGAGCGTGGAAGGCCATAGCGCCTGCTGGGAGGAGGCGCGGCTCGGCTGGGTGTCGGCTGGGGCGTGCGCGGCAGGAGCGGGGGTGGCCGGATGGAAGGCCGGATGGGAGGCCGGACGGGAGACGGGGTCGGTCCGACGAGGGTGGAAGGAGCCGGCTGGGGCTCGTCCGGGAGGCAGCGGGGCGGGGAGGAGGCACGGCCGGAGAGAAAGCCGCCGGAGAGGAGGCGGGTACGCCGGGCTGGGGCTCGTCAACCGCGCGGGGAAGACCGGGGGGAAAACTCCGTCGGAGGAGGGAGGAGGTGCGGCGGCCGGCGGCTGGGAATGGAGGGGACCGGGTCGCGTACAGCGAGGGAAGGAGGAGACGGTTCGCGCGGAGGAAGAAGAAAGAAGGAGGGAAGAGAGAAAGAGAGAGGAGGGGGAGAGAAAAAGAAAGAGAAAGAAAAAAGAAAAAAAGAAAAAAAAATGAAGGGTGGCGGCGCTTAGGGTTACAGGGTAAAGAGGGAGAAGAGAGAGAAGAGAAAGAAAAAAAAATAATAATAAAAATAAAAGTAATAATAATAATAATAAAGAAAAAAAAGTAAATAAAATGAAATAAAAGAAGAAATAAATAAAATAAAGTAAAGTAAAATAAATAAATCAAATAAAATAAAATAGAATAAGATAGTTAATAAAAAGAGGTTGATAATAATAATAATAATAATAATATTAATAATAATTATTATTATTATAATTACAATCATATATGCACACACACAGATATATATATATATATATGTGTGTATATAAACATATATAGATAAACTTATATAAACAAATTTATAAACATACACATATGAACATACATAACAAATTACAACTTATAGACATATATAATCATATGTATAAACACATTTACGCATAAACATATAATGTTAAGAAAATATATATTTATCAGCATACGGGTATATATACACATATAAACATACATATATGCACATTACGTTAAAAATAATATTAATAATAATAATAATAATAATAATAATAATAATAATAATGATAATGTATAAACATATAAACACATACAAACATATTTGCACATAAACATATATAACATATAACATATAACCTTACAGCATATAAGCATATAAAACATGTGTATATATTACATAAGCACATATAACATATATGTATCAACACATATAAACCTATATACATATATATTTATTTATTTATTAATTTTCTAAATCAACTAATCTAATTAATATTAAAATTAGATGACCGCGCGGCATTTGCACACCGTATGGTTCCAAGCGGACTGCAAGCAGGCCACGCGTCTTAGACTTAAGGAGTTCGCGCACTATCACAAACCATAAACTCATCCCAAAAATAAAAACTTAGACCGAAACTCGCCCGCACACAAGCAAAAACACCCGACGTTAAGATAAATAAAATAAATAAAGTAAATAACTAAAAACAGGTGTGACATTTTACTTCTTGTTAATTATTTTAAAAGGAATCTATATGTATTCTTCAAACTATTCCTATTTTTCTTTTTAAAAAAAAGTAAATGATGTCATTGTTTTAATGTGTATGACATGAATATAATTTCATGTCATCGTGTCCATTATTTCCATTGGTTATTACAATATAAATTTTAATTATTTTTTCATATAAAAGGATTCTCATATTGTTTTATTTTTTAAAAAATAAAATCATAAATGATGTTTTTCTCATGAAATGTTTTAAATGATTTTTAGAATATTCCTTTGTTTGTTTTCTATATTATTTTAAATGAAAAGGATTTATATATTTTTTTGTTTCTAGAAATTTTATTTTAAATTAAAAAAATATTTTCTTCATGAAAAATTTCAATAGACCATTCAATTTCAATTCCCAACTAAGATGCCGTCCATTGATGAAGATATGATATATTTGGGATATGAACCATGGATAATGTTATTATTCATCAGCTTAATGGTTTATAATGAAAATTTATTTATGAAAAATATTTCTATATAATGGGATACACCATGATAAAATTTATTTGATACCCACTTATATTTCCATAGGTTATTCTATAAAAAATGATTAAATTATTAGGAAACCATTCTATTTGGTCCAGGTAATAATATGATGATACATTTATGAAACCCATTTCATTTCATGATTTATGATATGATTAATCTTATATGATCTTGAAACATAAATAAATATTATTTTCATTATTTTAGTTGTTGTAACTATTTCTGCCTTCATATCAATTGGTAGATATTTACATTTTATGAGATAGAAAAAACTCGAATGGGGGTGATCAAGATTCAGTAAGGGAGTTTTTTTTATTATAATTGGCTGGGATTTAACCTTCACTACTATTATTCTTTGGGGAGTGAACACATTCCACTATTATAGACTTATAAAAGATCCATTACTATAATGAAAATAATTTTCTATGATTATGTTCCTGAGAAAATTCACTATATAATGCCAATGTTTTTCTTTAATTTCTCTTATTTATTGATTTTCTTTTTTATTAAATTGTTATTTAAATACAAGATTTTTTCTATATATAAATATTATGATAATTGATATATAAGGTATGGATTTTAAATATTATTCTCATTTTTTATGCCTTTATGATCATGTCGTGCTTATGAGATCCTTCATATATCAATTTCATACCCTTATTGATAATCTTATCTCACCCATTCTTATGTTTCCATTCCTTAGGTTTTGAATATTGGTTTTATATTATGTTTCTGTATGAGTAGTTTTAAAGGGTGAAATCATTATTGGATATCATGATGATATTTCAATAAATTATAGGTTTGTGTACCTAGTTTCCAAATATACTAATCTAATACATACCTCAATCAATTGTTTTTTAATATATAGAATATTCATCCAAAAATATTTAATATCAAATTATGAATATTCTAGGTCCATATAGATATTTATCCCACATGATTTTGTCTAGTGGTATTTTTTCCCAAACACCAATAAATGTTCTCAATTCCATTGATAAACTAATGAAATTTAAGAGATTATAAGATGTTTGAGACAATGAAAATCTCAATTAAAGGTGAGGAAGTGTATGATTTATTATCAAATAAAATTATGAAACAATTCTTGACATTTTTTTATCCCCTTATCTCAAAATAGATAAGACTACTATAATTTTTTTTATATAGAAGAATTAGCCTCAATTAAATCCGGTTACATTAGTGTTGGAACGGAATGGACCATCTCCAAATTATCTAGTGTCCTACCTCTTTTTTATGTACAACCATATAATTATAAAATTAATAAAATTAAAACAGAATCAATTTTTTTTGTGTGTCTAAATGATGATGGTAAATAAGTACTATATGAACTAGAAGATATAACATAGATTGTTATAAATGAAAGACCCTAATATGAATTTAGACAACTATTTTATGTGGATTATGTACGTAATGCCGGTGAAAATCAATAGGTTGATGAAAATTAAAGTATGTAAGTTCATCATGATATATTCTATACTATTTTTACAACACATACATGTTTATAAATACAAATCGAACAATATTATGGTGTTGATGAAAGATCTTGAGATAGAGACTCTAAATTTATATCTGATGCGGAATCAATGAAAATTAAATTATTTGAGTCTAGAGGTAAAATCATATATCATACAGAGAAATACACTTCAAAAGATGATGTTAGATAATTTAGGTTGTTATTACAACTATATTTGGATAATTTCTCAATTTAATCTAATTCATAATATTCAAATAAGATTGATATATAATCAAAATTGGAAAAAGTGCATCAAGATATAGATATAATGACTTCCAACATTGAATCCTCACTATGTGAGCTTCTTTATTGTGAAATATTACAATATATTTCAAGGTACATGATTTGTAATGTTAGAATGATGCCTTCATTTATGTAAATCTCTATCATTCATATCTATTTATCTGTTAAGGAAATTTGTTCCATACTAAAGAACCATGTATGAAAAGTTTAGAATCATTCAGTTCAAGTGAAAAAAGGATACTGGTTTTAATATCACATGGTTGAAAAGGATGTATTAATGGTTGGAAAATAATTTCTTTTTGATAGAGTATAATTTTGAAAATGTGCATCAGTTGGTAGCTGAAAATTTAAAGAAAATTCATCGTATGATGTAGAAGAAGAGGATGTATCATGTACTGCACATCAGAGGATACACATATTGAACAAATAAAATGGATAATTCTTAAAAATCATTAATATGATTTCTTAGAAATTCAAATTGAATCATTGAAGAATATAGTTGTGAGTTGTGAGTTGTGATATAAAGGGTTACTTGAAAATTGTATTTTCAAATTTTTCACAATGATTCTATAACAGATTTAATAATCTATTATACTATTTGAAGAATTATATTGTTATTAGGATTGATTCATGTTAAATCGATATATTTTAAATTTTATAATAATTCCTTATATTACCTCTTATTATAAAATGTAAAGCCTATACATCTCAGAAAATCATGGAAATTTTTGAATCCGTTGAAATCTATATTAGGGAAAATAATTGGTTTTCCAAAAAAATCATTAGCTAGACCTAATCCCTTTTCATTGATATAATTTTCCACATAAATATCATTGATATGGAAAGATCAAAAAAATGACATCAACATTAATTCATCCTCAGTATGTATTGTCCATGGTGAGAGATATGAATACGGATGATTTTTACTAACCATTTCTGATGTTATTCATGAAATTGATAATGATATTTTGTCTATATCCTCTATAGGGGTTTAATATCCACAATAATTTAAAATGCACCCTCATAAAATAATTTTGTGGCTTATAACTGACATAATTTATGATTTTTAAACATTAGTTGAATGGGTCCTTAGAAACATTTCAAGGTTGTTTTAAAAAATTGAATCATTGATTTATTATATTATATATTTTTTTTCCATTATTTCAATTCTTATTATTATATTTATATTGGATGAATTTATCTATTTCATAATTTTTTTGATATATATTATAATCATTTATTCATGCTAAATTCTATTCAAATTTAGTTGTGTTAACAATTTACACTTGTACATATTCCACATTAAATAAATACTTTTTACTTATCCAAATTTTTGTTGATATCACAAAAAGGCGGAGAAGAATATTTAGAATAAAGAAATTAAAATTTGTTTTCTAAACCTCTTTAGTTATTTTATTATTCTTCACCGGGTTTTGGGATTCTATAAAAGGGGGATACTGTCGGAATTTTTTATGATGTTCCAATAGTAAACATTTATTATGTGTTTTGATGATACAAAAATCCCACATTTAATATTATTGAGTTTTTATTCAGATTTTCATATTGTATTCTGTTTTATGTTATGAGATATTTGTCTCAAAAGAGTTTTTTTTGTGAATAATATAAGTTATTATCTTACACTGAGTAAATCATTCAAATATTTTCCATTGTTTTTATTATATGATTTTCTTGTTCTGAAGGTTTATCTTTCCTTCTCTTATACTATGAAAACTATGTATTGATAATTGAATATAATATGTAACATATTATCTTAAAATGTGAATAAATTATCTAGAAAATGTTTATAATGAGAGAGAAGTTATGAATTTTTTTAAAAAAATTAATACAGGATATTATAAATAAAATTATCTTTCTATAACCTATATAATTTGTAAAAGTTAATTATCATAATTTTGTAACATAATTCTATTATATATAAGAATCATTCTATTTTTTTTAATTTAGTTAATCTTACATAAAATATAAATTAATGACATGTTTATTAAATAAATTAATTACATAAATTTATTATACAAGGAACTTTATAGAAACCTTTACTTTTCATAAATGATTATATGATCATTTTTAAGATAAAATAGATAAAAGTGTTACAATCTAGGAACCAAAGGGTTAGTATCTTTGGAAAATTTGTACCATACATCACATCAAAAATAAAAAAAATTATTAAAATTACTTTTTCTGTAACCACTTGAGGCTCAATTCATCATTTGTTCATGTAATCACATGGGGCTATAAATTAATTAAATAGATGATATAAAAAAAAGTAAGATAATGAATAAGGGACATGATTCAATATAACATGGGTGAGAATAAAAATAATCGTTATATAATAAACATAGGATCATCATAAATATCATGGGGGAAACTTGTGATGATGGCATGGAATGTGAAAATGAATAAAAATTAATCATCATGTTATTGTGGTCAAATTCGTCACATAGTTGTGAAAAAAAGAACCATTATGTTCCCAGATAACATTTGTGTATAGTCATAACATCATCATTTTTCATAATTCTAGCATCTTGATCATGAATAAAAAATATTATGTAATGAGATACATCACATTACTCAATGAATTGGAGGGATATAAAATTCTAGGCCTGCCAATCATATTATATTATTTACATAATTTTTCATGCCATATAAAAATTATTAACATATAGTTTATTAAAAATATGATTATTTTTTATATATTTTTTTCAATAATTATATTTATTTTTTCATATTAAAATATTTATATTTACTTAATGTAATCTTTATTAATATTATTTATATCATAATTTATTATTTTAAGGTAACATTACTATTCTAATAGTTAGAGTATTTTCCCAACAGTCAGGTTACTATTACCAATGGTCGAATACTATTATAACGACCACATTACCTACTATATATAGCACTTCATTATTTAGCTCAATATTCAAATCAATTTCTCCAATTCTTCTATATTTACATGTTCTATTTTGTTCCTTGGTTTAGAAATATTTTGTTACTTTTTAATAGTGTTGATAGTGGTACTGATGATTCTAGAAGATTGGGGCATTCCACAGTTTCCCCTTCCAGTTCTTCTATTTTATATTGTTTTTCCAGTTGTAGTTATTGATATTTTAATTGGTTTCATTATTAAATTATTTAGTAGTATTTATTTATGAAATATGGTTTTTTTCCTGTCTATATATATTTTTTATGTGTATAATAATATATTATATAATTAAACACACATTTATTCAGGGTAAAATAATACTAATAAATTCTAGGTCATTATATACTCCCCCTATATAAATTTCCTCCTAAAAATTTCAACTCATACCTTCATTTCAGATTAGATGAGGGTTATAAGGACTTGACCTTAAACATTACATATTATTGAATTAAATGAATAATTTACATTGAGGATCTTTTCAGGTTTAGAGTTTTAGAGAATTAGGAAATAACTATTACATCTCAAAGATTAAAAAGTAGACGAATATAATCAGCTTCCATTTTTTTCACAAAAATAAAAACTATTGAACTAAATAGTCATGTATAGTTCCTTGTTTTAGACAGCCTTACATTTACTTGATCCCATCCTTGACCCTATTCAACTTTATGTCCTGTGAAAAAAATTTCAAAAAAAAAAACATGGGATGAGCATAAAAAGCTCAGTAAGGGTTATAACAATATGGAAAGAAAACATTAGTACATGTATATATAAAAATCAATGAAATCATACTTTACTCATAAAACATAAGTAATTTATCATAACTCATGAAATCATAAGATTTATGAACAACTCATAGAAATCATAAGACTCAAAGGTAACTTAAGGAATTCATAACATTAATACGTAGGGAGTAACCCTTATGGTTATGTCTGGAATACCAATCACAGTATATTCCCTAAATCTCTTCAGAGAAACCTTAACGTTTAACTCCTTCGCGTTACCCAATGCATTGGAGAGCTGTATCGTGCTCACCCGCCCTTAGTTTATCACAGAACCACCCGTCTTCATAAACAATGCCCAAGAACCATAGAATAATCATAGAACATAACTTAAGCATAAAGGAAAGATAACATTCCCACATTGCAATAACAATATATCATTTTAAGATAATTAATTCATTCTAAAAACCATTTTCAATACCATTTAAAACATTTAATAAAGAGGTTTTTGAATCAAAGTGTCCCATACCACCTTAAAGCTTTTAACATTTTAAACCATTAATATCCATATAAATAAACCCTTAAAACCATTTTTAAAAAATGTATATTAATAATAACAAATAATTAAAACATTTAAAGCGATATTTTAGTTAAGGTGTTTTAACCAAAATTAGAGACACTTGAATACAATAATTGAGGAATAACATTTAATCAGAACATTATAATATCATGAGAATAAATGGATTCATGATATAATATTCCAAAGGATAGTATATACACCATATAAGAGTGAATTATTACATAACAACAATGAATTCTCAATAGAAATGTAAAATGAGATGAAATCCCTTATAAAGAAGGTCTCATTAAATTAAGGATAATTCAATCTCAAAATTATGTGTGAAAAATATAAATACACCCAATATAAGTGGATATTAATTGTAAAAAAATCAAAGTTCATTCACACAAATTCAAAGGATGACATATTCAATAACTACATGTTGAACCCAAAGAAATCGAAATTGGGTTAAAATGTACCCTTGGTAAAATTCGACAGCCTAACAGCGTCACATTAAAATTCATAAAATTAGTTGATGAGAGAGAAAATGGTATCTCATCACTTGGACATAAAATTTACATCAATAAGGATATATAAGAACATATCGCAACATAAAAATATGTAAATTAAAACACATAACAAAATAAGTCTTTTAAAAAGAGGAGTGTGAAAGGTTCCCTTACCGATTTGGGAAACTTTCGAAACGTACACCCCATGAAAGAAGGGTCATACAATGAAGATGAAACTACCCATAAATGAGAGTATATTATTAAAATATTAAATTAATGGTTATTACATACACCATATAAATGAAAAAAGTGGCCAATGTAGCATGAATCTCATGGGAATAAAAAGTGAGATGAAAATACTCTTATGAAAATTCGGCTGCCTAAGACACCACATAAAACTTCCAAAAATGGAATTATGAGATCAAATATGGTCTCTCATCATATTAAAATAAAATTTAAATAAATATTAATATAAAAGAAAATCACCCCAACATAAGAAATAGGATCTTAAAGTAAGTTACATAAAAAACAGTACTTAAAAAGAAAGAGAGAGGTATGATCCCTTACGAAAATTCGGCAGCCTAACGGCGCCACTTAAAAATTCTTAAAATTAATTGATGAGATTAAGAGGGGGTATCTCATCATATGAAAATACAAATTAAATTATGGTGAATATAAAATAACATCCTCTAACATAAGAACATGGAGCATAAATCAAATTACATAAAAGTGGGTACATGAAAAGAAAGAGAGAGGTCAGATCCCTTACCTCAAGTCTGACTAGTCTTGTTTGTTTCTTTATATTACTGAATAATAAACATTGTTCAATTTATAATTTCTTAAGGTCCTACATTAAAGATTATTATTCAGTTCATATCACATATTATAATGTTATAATAATTGTTTAATAATTTGAGTTCATATCAGATGTTTTTGTCGATGTTTGGTACAATAGTCAAAAATGAACTTGTTTCAAAATGATCGTCCATGTAGTTATAAGTAAATCATCTCCAGAATAGTATTAATGATTTAAATATCATATATATCCATTAAATATTCATTTTATACTATTCCGTAACATTTGGAGATAAAAAAGAAATGAAATTCACCATCCATGGAGACGGTAGGCCGTACGTACGCATGAACACTACTTTCATTTCTTTGACATATTAATGGAATTAAAAATAATTGAGATATATATATATAGTATAATTACATTATAATATATATGTCTTATAGGTCATATAATTTCATTAATTTCATTATTCATACATTCCATGTATTGCATGAATGAGTCACATCACTTGAGGGGGCGGTAGTCCACACTTCCTCGTAAGAAATTATCACATTTGCACAACATGAAAGCATAAAGGTATGTTTTAAATATAAAATACAGAAGAATATGGAAAACATAAATACCATATATATAATATATAATATATAGTGACATCATAATGGCCACCATTATAGGTTTTAAGAGAATATTGAACAATCATCATTTCGTGAGGCAGTAATTCTCCATCCACAGAAACAGTATATTCTTTAACCATTAGAAGAAGTTGTGTGTAAGTGTAGCTCGAATCCTTCACATAACAAAATACTAGTATATTGAAGATACTGGTTTTGTTACAATATAATGGAATAAAATGATTTAAGGGGTTTGTAGAAGCAAAATAAAACAAAAGAACAGAAGTGAAGACATTACCTTTAAATAGGGTAAATCCTCTTGGTTTGAACCGAAAGGGTTTCTTGAAGATAATTATGCCAAAGGTGAGGCTTAAATGATGATGAGAGGGATGTGGAGAGAAGAAATGGTCAAGGTTTGGCTGAGCCAAAGGCTTGAGAGGTGTGGGTAAGGTGGTAGAGGTGGGGGCCTTTTATAAGAGAAGAGGAGGGGCACTCTTGGAAAGTAATAAAATATTACATTATTAAAAAATAATTTTCGGATTTTAAAGGTCCCAAAAGGATATATTTCTAGTATAATTTGATAAGGTTTATAAATCCACCCATCCAATAGGCTTGTGACAATTTTAATACTTATATTTCACCCTATCTTCTCATTTTATTTAAATCTTTCATTTATGAGGTAATCAATGCATCATCACGATGACATAAATAAAATAATTTATTTAATGTCTAAAAATTAATACAAATATAATGATGTTGGAAATCTTTTTAGATTTATAATGAATATTTATAGTAAAAAATATGACTTGTATTACACCATGTAAAAATTGTTTTAGTAAAACAATACATGTTTGTGACATTTTAATTTTAACTTTAAATTAAAAGTTATTAATGTCACTTTCCAACCAAAGTGGCTCCAGGGGGTCCCCAAGTTGACCCATGGATTGGCTTGGTCGGCCATGAATCATCAAATAAGGGTTGGACATGTGTCAAAGTCATTTCATAATATTATAACATTATCTTTACCTTAAATTACACTAATTACCTCTAATCACGATTAATAAAACTTAAAAGTTACTATTCACCAAAAAATTATTTTAATCTCATTGAACCACATTTTACTTCATAATGACAACCATGTATGTCGGAGTTTTTAATATAAAATCATAGAAGTGGTAAAGTTTCATTTAAACGAAAAATCAGTTTCTTTAACTACCACTTAGTGGTTTCACTATTCATCAAAAATTAACGTTTTTCAGAAAAATACCCAAAATTCAGCCTAAGATATATTTGATATTCCGAATTCAAAAATTATGTCTATTTTAAAAAATTATAAATATATAAGTTTCATTAATTAATTTAATAATCCATTCCTGCTGTCAAAATAAATAGCGTGTTTTTAAGAAATAATATCTATTAAAAGATTGACACTAGTTTAAGTCCAATTTCAATGTGAAATTAATTCCAATGACCACCATTGGATTAAATGGTAAAAATATATTCTATATACACATTAATCTCAATTAAAAAGATAATATATTCATATATATAAATCAGATTCAATGGAGGTTTTGAATTAAAATGCAACATTTTCACTAAAAATGATCTTTATTAGAAAAATAAAAAAAAATTCACAAAGTAAATTTTGATGTCCAGATTCTAAAGATGGATTTTAATTTTTCAAATAAAAAATATAAAATTGTCAAAAGTATATTTAAAAAGGGTTCTCCATCAAAATGTGGTTAATCGACCTTTTAAAGAATATTAGAAGATTTATGCTTAAAAATGGATTCATTTTCATTTTAAGCCTCTAACATTTATTGGCTAAATGAAAAAATATTTAACAAACATATGAAATAATTTTTTAGTTATTTATATTCATTCCCACCATTAAAAAGACTAGGCATTTACTATTATAATATCATTATATTATTAGTGTGCAACCTAAGATTTCAAAGAAACTCGTTGTTGCGTATTGGGTACGACATCGAGCATAGCATTCCCTTTAAAGTGGTATTAACATTTTGTTAAAAAATATTGATAAACATTAGAATATAATATTACTTATTTACCTGGGATGTTACATACTTCCCCCCTTTTGGGAATTTCATCCTCACAATTTCAAAATTGGGCTTGGAAACATCATTGAAAGTCCCACATCGGAACAAGAGTCAGTAAAACTATCACTTTAAAAGAAATGGAGAGAGGTACAAAGGTCACCCGAGTTAACCCATACTAGGATTCCAAGTATGAAAATATGGATATGGAGGAGAAAATCAAGGGTCATGTTCTGATGGAGAGTGATAGTAAACATGTCTAGGATAAAGTTAACCACAAGAAAATCACAAACTTGTGATGGGTTAAAAGATAATCGATTCCCTAGTAAGAAAAGTTAACAGACAAAATTTTTGTTTTAAGATACTCTTCATTGAGGAATTTATTTTTGAGAATAACTAAATCATAATGAAACATACTTACTTGTCACGTAGACTTTCAACTTTTACTAGATTCCTCAATCAAACTCATATTTTCTCCAAAAGAAAAGTATTTAGGAAGACTTGTTCGCATTAAGAGTATTATAATAAATTCTTGAGAATCACCTAATACACAAAAGAGAACTATATATTTCCCATGCCTTTAGATCTCAACCAAAACCAAACCAAAAAGTTTAGTACAAGATCAGATAATACCCAAAAAGGATATATTTGTTTTACAAAAAGAAAAAATACTCCTAATCTCCAAATTTTTTCAAACAAAACCCAAAGTTCAAAGAAGACCATTCAATAAAAATTTTCTCCATAAAATTCTTCAAATTAAACCCAACTGAGATTGAAACCCAAATATTTTAAGGATTTAATCACATAGTCTCCCAAGGTACAAATTAACATTTATCTCCAAATAACACCCGTTTCTCTTAAAGTCTCATACTGAAAAGTAACTATCCTAATCACATATCCTCCATGATAGGTTAATAATTTCTATATATAACCCAAAATCAACTTACTCTTGATTCATAAAATCATATAACCAAAAATAATTAGTCAAACTAACCAGGGACATCACGTAGTATAGTGCTAGGTGATAAATACAAGTCTCACTTTGTTTTTGGGTTCGATTCCCGCAGCTTTTTCTGACACGACGGGTTGTCACACGGTCTGCGTGTTGTCCTTTTTCCAAAACTATATAATTCTTAAAACATTCCCCAAAATGAGATAAAATCTTCAAAAAAAAAAACCATAACATAATTTAACCTCAAGTTTATCTCATGTTGTTCATATTCCATCATAATATATAGTAACCCATAATTACCTCAAAAGTAAGGACCATATAAACCCTAATGGTTACGTTAATAATTATTACCTGAACTTCCATGTCGAGTTGGTTCTCTTGTACGTGATGCATTAGAGAACTCACCAAGGTTCAAGTGGTTGATCACGAGTCCTGATAGTTGGTTTAGAATAATCATGAGTTTTCTCATTGAATCCCCCATTTCATCCATTATCTTAATCAGAGAACCACCAGAGTTTCCTTAAAACCCATTGTCACTTTAGTGCCAGATAGATCCATCCATTTACTAAAACCTAAAATTCCAGTGTGAGTATATCAACAAAATAATTATGTACTAAATAGGAAGATAAACACTAATATATACTAATCCAAGTTATCTCAAACTCATTCCAACCTTCAAAAATAACAATGACTCTGTCTAATATAATAACCGTTGTGGTTATACACAACTTGTCACTTAACACTCTAAACTATAAAGTTATCTAAACCATCCTTTGATACCAACTATAAGGACCCGACCTTAAACATTAATTATTATTGAATTAAATTAATAATTCACATTGAGGATATTTTCAGGTTTAGAGTTTTAGAGAATTAGGACATAACTATTACATCTCAAAGTTTACAAAGTAGACACATCTACTCAGCTTCCATTTTTTTCACAAAAATAAAAACTCTTAAAAAAAAGAGTCATGTCTAGTTCCTTGTTTTAAACAGCCTGACATTTCCGTGATCCCATCCTTGACCCTATTAAACTTTATGTCCTATGAAAAACATTTCAAAAAAAAACTTAGGATGAGCATAAAAAGCTCAGTAAGGGTTATAACAATATGGAAAGAAATAACTAGTCCATGTATACATAAGAATCAATGAAATCATACATTACTCATAAAACATAATCAATTTAACATACCTCATGAAATCATAATATTTACGAATAACTCATAGAAATCATAATACATAAAGGTAACTTGAGGAATTCATAACATTATTATGTAGGGAGTAACCTTCATGGTTACATTTTGAATACCCATCACAGTATATTCCCTAAATCTCTTTAGAGAAACCTTAACGTTTAACTCATTCGTGTTACCCAATGCATTGGAGAGCTATATCGGGCTCACCCGCCCTTAGTTTATCACGGAACCACCCGTCTTAATAAAAAATTCCCAAGAAACATAAAATAATCATAGTACATAACTTAATCATAAAAGAAAGATAACATTCCCAAATTTTAATAACAATATATCATTTTAAGATAATGAATCCATTCTAAAAACCATTTTCAATACCATTTAAAACATTTAATAAAGAGGTTTTTGAATCAAAGTGTCCCATACCACCTTGAAGCTCTTATGATTTTAAACCATTAATATCCATATAAATAAATCCTTAATACCATTTTGAAAACATGGATATTAATAAGAACAAATCATTAAAACATTTAAAGCGATATTTTAGTTAAAGGGTTTTTACCAAAATTAGAGACACTTGAATACAATAATTGAGGAATAAAATTTAATCAAAACTTTATAATATCATGAGAATAAATGGATTCATAATATAATATTCCAATGGATATTATATACACCATATAAGAGTGAATTGGTGCATAACAACAATGAAGTCTCAATAGAAATTTAAATTGAGATGAAATCCCTTCTAAAGAAGGTATCCTTAAATTAAGGATAAATCAATCTCAAAATTATGTGTGACAAATATAAATACACCCAATATAAGTGGATATTAAGTGTAAAACAATCAAAGGTAATTCAAACATATTCAAAGGATGACATATTCAATAACTACATGTTGAACCAAAAGAAATCGAAATTGGGTTAAAAAGTTCCCTTGGTAAAATTCGACTGCCTAAAGGCGTCACATTAAAATTCATAAAATTAGTTTATGAGAGAAAAAATGGTATCTCATCACTTGGAAATAAAATTTAAATCAATAAGGATATAGAAGAACATATCCCAACATAAAAATATGTAAATTAAAAGACATACAAAAATAAGACTTTTAAAAAGGGGAGTGTGAAAGGTTCCCTTTTCAATTTGGGCATCTTTCGAAACGTACACCCCATGAAAGAAGGGTCATATAATGAAGATGAAAATACCCATAAATGAGATTATATTATACAATTAGTAAAATAATGGACAGTACATACACCACACAAAAGGAAATAGTGGCCAATGTAGCATGAATCTCACGGGAATAAAAAGTGAGATGAAAATACCCTTATGAAAATTCGGCAGCCTAACGATGCCACATAAAATTTTCAAATATGGATTTATGAGATCAAATAGGGTCTATAATCATATTAAAATAAAATTTAAAGAAATAGTAATATAAAAGAACATCCCCCAACATAATAAATAGGAGCTTAAAGTAAGTTACATAAAAAAGAGTACTTAAAATGAAAGAGAGAGGTAGGATTCCTTACGAAAATTCGGCAGCCTAACGGCGCCACTTAAAAATAATTAAAATGAATTGATGAGAGTAAGAGGGAGTATCTCATCATATTAAAATAAAAATTACAGTATGGTGAATAACAAATAACATCCTCCAACATAAGAACATGGAACATAAATGAAACGACATAAAAGAGGGTACTTGAAAAGAAAGAGAGAGGTTGGATCCCTTACCTCAAGTCTGACTTGGCTTGTTTGTTTCTTTATATTCCTGAATAATAAACTTTGGTAAATTTATAATTTATTAATTTCCTCCTTTAAATATTATTATTCATTTAATATCACATATTATAATGTTATAATAATTGGTTAATAATGTGAGTTCATATCAGACGTTTTTGTCGATGTTTGGTACATGAGTCAAAAATGATCTTGTTTGAAAATGATTGTCCATGTAGTTATAAGTAAATCATCTCCAGAATAGTAATAATGATTTAAATATCATATATATCCAGTAAATATTCATTTTATACTATTCCATAACTTTTGGAGATAAAAAATAAATGAAATGCATCGTTCATGGAGACGGTAGGCCGTATGTACGCATGAATGCTACTTTCATTTCTTTGACATATTAATGGAATTAAAAATAATTGAGATATATATATTATAATTACAGTATAATATATATGTCTTATAGGTCACATAATTTCACTAATTTAATTCTTTATAAATTCCATGTATTGCATGAACGAGTCACATCACATGAGGGGGCGGTAGTCCACACTTCCTCGTATGAAATTATTGCATTTGCACAACATGAAAGCATAAAGGTATGTTTTAAATATAAAATACAGAAGAATATGGAAAACATAAATACCATATATATCATAAATAAAATACAGTGACATCATAATTTCCACCATGAAATGTGTTAAGACAAGATTGAACAATCATCGTTTCGTGAGGCAGTAATTCTCCATCCACTGAAACAGTATGTTTTTTAACCATTAGACGGAGCTATGTGTATGTTTAGCTCGAATAAATCACATAAAAACATACTAGTATATTTAATATACTGGTTTTGTTACAATATAATGGAATAAAAAGAGTTTATGGATTTGGAGAAGCAAAATAAAACAAAAGAACACAAGTGAATACATAACTTTTAAATCGGGTAACTCCTCTTGGTTTTAACCGAAAGGGTTTCTTGAAGAGAATTATGCCAAAGGTGAGGCTTCAATGATGATGAGAGGGATGTGGAGAGATGAAATGGACAGGGTTTGTCCGAGACAAATGCTTGAGAGGTGTGGGTAAGGTGGTAGAGGTGGGGGGCCTTTTATAAGAGAAGAGGAGGGGCACTCTTGGAATGTTATAAAATATTACTTTATTATAACATAAGTTTCGGATTTTAAAGGTCCCAAAAGAATATATTTCGAGGATAATGTTATAAGGTTTCGAAATACACCCATCCAATAGGTTTGTGAAAAGTGTAAGACTTAAAGTTCACCCTATCTTCTCATTTTATTTAAATCTTTCATTTATGAGGTAATCAATGCATCATAACGATGTCATATATAAAATAATTTATTTAATGTCTAAAAATAATAAAAAAAATATCATGATGTAGTAAATATTTTTTGATTTCTAATTAATATTTATATTAAAAAACATGACTTGTATAACACCATATAAAAATTGTTTTAGTAAAACAATACATGTTTGTGAAATTTTAATTTTAACTTTAAATTAAAAGTTATTAATGTCATTTTCCAACCAAAGTGGCTCCATGGGGTCCCCAAGTTGACCCATGGATTGTATTGGTCGTCCATGAATCATCCAATAAGGGTAGTACATGTTTCAAGGTCATTTCATAATATTATAACATTATCTTTACCTTAAATTACACTAATTACCTCTAATCACGATTAATAAAACTTAAAAGTTACTATTCACCAAATAATTATTTTAATCTCATTGAACCACATTTTACTTCATAATGAAAACAATGTATGTCAGATGATTTAAAATAAAATCACAGAAGTGGTAAAGTTTCATTTAAACGAAAAATCAGTTTCTTTAACTACCACTTAGTGGTTTCACTATTCATAAAAAATTGATGTTTTTCAGAAAAATACCCAAAATTCAGCCTAAGATATATTTGATATTCCGAATTAAAAAATGATTTCTATTTTAAAAAATTATAAATATATAAGTTGAATTAATTAATTTAATAATCCGTTCCTGCTGTCAAAACAAATAGCGTGTTTTTAAGAAACGATATCTATTAAAAGATTGACACTAGTTTAAGTTTAATTTCAATGTGAAATTAATTCCAATGAACACCATTGGATTAAATGGTAACAATATATACTAAAAACACTTTAATATAAATTAAAATATAATCTATCCATATAAATAAATAAGATTAAATGGAGGTTTTTAATTAAAATGCAACATTTTCACTAAAAATGATCTTTATCGGAAAAATAACAAAAATTTACAAAAAGTAAATTTTGATGTCCAGATTCTAAAGAAGGATTTTATTTTGTCAAATAAAAAATATAAAATTGTCAAAAGTATATTTAAAAAGGGTTCTCCATCAAAAGGTTGTTAATCTACTTTTTAAAGAATATTAGAATATTTATGCTTAAAATTGGATTCATTTGTATTTTAAGCCTCTAACCTTTATTGGCTAAATGAAAAACTATTTAACAAACATATGTAATCATTTTGTAGTTATTTCCGTTTATTCCCGCCATTACAATGGCTAGGCATTATCTATTATAATATTATAATATTCTTTGTGTTCAATGTAAGATTTCAAAGAAACTCATTGTTGCATATTGTGTACACCATCGAGCATAGAATTCCCTTTAAAGTATTATTAAAATTTTATTCACAAATATTGATACACATTAGAATGTAATATTATTTATTTACCTGGTATTTTACAAGGGTTCTTTGGTTTCATTGTCTCCTCTAGTTCCCAAGTCACATCTTCATACATATAATTCCTCAAAAACACTTTGTGAAGATAAGTTGTATTGTTTCATAAAACATTGTTTCTATCATAAAATAGATTCTATGGATATTCATCATATGGGAAGTAACTCTCTAGGTGTAACACCTATGGATTCAATACATGTGGTGGATTAGGTTTGTACATCATTATAAGTTATATGTAGAAAACATATTAAACATTATCCATACTTGGTGGATGTTCAAGGCGATATGCCACTACTCATATGCGATCAATGATATAAAATGGAGATCCTTCCATTGAATAATATTCCCTTAATTTCCAATGAACATGAAAATATTCTTGGGGGATATTGGAAGAAAATATTTTTCCCCAACACCAAACTCAAAGTCCCTTTAACGATTTTCACCATTGATATTTTCTTGAATATGACCGTATTTTATATGTTTTTTGTTGTATTGAACCTTCTATATCATATATTAAAAAATATCATGTCTATATAGCCATTGTTGGCCAACCTCATCCCAACTAGTAAGAGTTAAAAAAATTTCCCATACAGATCTTTATATAGAGTCATTTGAATAATCGAGTGGAATAAATTATTACATGAGAAAGCATCAAATGGGATATTTTGATACCATCCACATTTAAAATCCATTGAGAAGTTTTTTTTCATTTCTTTGATAATATGAATAGTCTTTTCAATTTGGACATCAGTTTGGGGGTGATAGAACATGATGAAATTTAATTCATTACTCAAACCATGTTGATTAACTATCCTAAATTTTGAAGTGAACCTTAGAAAATTACCAGAGCTGGTCAAATGGGGAACCCCATACATCCCCACCACTTCCTTCACATATATAATGGAATTTTGTTTAAGTGATAAATCCTCTCAATTAGTGATAAAGTGTTCATTCTTGGTGAGTCATTCCACCAAAACCCATATAAAATTATTTCTTATGGATGTATTTTATAGAAATGTGAAAACGTATATGGTGACATTATCCTGATTAAAAAGATGAATAAAAAATTGTTGCATCATACCTCTGTAAATATTTCACTCAACTTTATCTTACTGACATAGAAAATAACATTGATATACTCTGCAATCTCTTTCTTCATGTTGTCCCATAAGAAGTTCACTCAAATATCACAACATATCTTGGTACATCAAGGATGGATATATAATTATATTCTATGCACATTATCTAGATTCTCTTTCTTTATAGTAGGTGATGTAGGAACATAAAGCCTCATTACAAACCCAATCACACCATCATCATCAATGTGGAATTCATGTAGCATACCTTCTATTACTACTTGAAAAATATTTTGTAGATCTAGATCATCCCTTAGGCCTCCTTGATATTATCTTGGTAAGATGGTTTCGAAATCATTTGGGATTGGTAGGATGTATTCAGAACCATTTTATTTTATAAATCCATCCATTTCATATCCATTTTTATAGGGTCGTTCTCAATCCACATAACAGATACAGTAGCATATCCTTTACATCTAATATCATTGACTACATTTTTTTCTATTACCGGATGGTTGTGAATAGAGGAATCATAGTCCAAGATTATCCTTAACCATTTTCTATTCCACTTGTTTATCTCCATATATGTGAACATATATTATAGGATATTATGAACAATATTTTTTCCATACATCTCACTAGAGATATAATCCCTCCAAATCATCAAGGATAATTTCCCATATCAAAAATCTAGATCATGTGGTGGGTAGTTATTCTAATGGATTATCAACAGATGTGAGGAATAGTCTATCGTATTATCATTCAATATGAGTACCCAACCTAACACTTTCTATTATGTGTTAATGTATATCACATAGCCTTCTCCACTAGTTGGTAGTTTGAGTAAAGGTGTTGTGAATTTCCTCTTATTGATCACCTTATTCAATTCCTCACATTCATCTTTCTTGACATGATTTACCCCCTTATATATTAAATTAGTTTTTATGATAGAATATCATGAGAAATTCCAAACAAAACATCAGTAATACCCATCTAATTCAATAAATAAATCCCTTTAAATGACATTAATGTGTCACATCCCTTCCTCAATTTCCTTTTTCTGATGATTCTATATAAATTCACTTAGATGTGATCAAATGCCCCCTAAATTTGACAAAAAACATTTAAAAGTCACACGTACGTAACTTAGCATACACTTTCTCCTTCATTAATGTTGACAACACAATATCGTGATACTCCTATAGTTGCTCATTTCTATGGGAGTAAATGAGTATATTATTGATAAATATGATAATTTTTTTGAGGTAGTCCCTAAAAACACTATTCATCTAATACATTATGATTACATGGGAATTAGTAATTCTTAATTGCATCACAATGAACTAATACTTTCCATACTATGTACAGAAATGAGACTTTTAAATATCACCTTTCATCACTTTCAGTTGATGATATCCTGTATGAAGATACATCTTTGAGAATTAATGATCTCTTTATAGTTTATAAAATAATTCATCAATCCATGGTAAAGGATACATTTTATGTTTGGTGATATTATAGATCCCCATTTAAAGATTACACGTCCACATTGATCTATAATTTGTATTTACGAAGAGAACCTTTTAACCCTATACTAATTCACTAGGGTGTATAATACCTTTTTCCAAAGGCTCTTATAGTTTCTTCATTATCTCATACAGTTCGATGAAGGCCATCCTATATGGGCATTTGTTGAAGGGAGTTTCCCAGTGTATATGTTCTATTGAGGAATCTACCTCAGTATCTATGAAATATCTAGGTAACTCTGTCATAAAGACATTAGTGTATACCCAAACAATGGAAATTTCCTCGAGGATAATACCACCAATTTTATCATCCTTTTGGGAAAGTTATTCTTCTTTATAGGGTATAAACATGCACACCATTATTTGGGTTTTTCAAAGGAAATTCATGATTCAACCTATATTTGTAAAGGACTATTGTATGGTTTGGACTATGAAATGATATTTTATTTTCCTAAAAATTGATGTGAGATATATATGATGAGAGAAAATACATCCCCATTATATAAATTAATTCCACTGAGGTATTTATTATGATATTCTCATAAATACTCTTCCCCCAAACTCAAAGTGGAGAAGAGTTCAACACTTGGGTTTTATTAATCACACCACTAGGGTTTTTATAGATATATCCACTTCAAGGTATTGGATATTTTATGCAATAGTTCTAGAAAAAATAATGGATATAAAGGAATGTTTATAACTAGAATCAAATAAAACTTATTTCCATTCTTGATTAAATAGTAAATGTACCTTGTTCAATGATATTTTCATGCTCCACATCAAAAGTAAGGATAGAATATGTTTTTTATTTTTTCCTTTATATTATGTTTTTACTAATTCTTATTACCCTGAATTATCCATGTTTTTATGCACTTTCATTCATATTTTCGTTGATCCATAGTGTTGGACCATTGAAATATGGGTGTTTCTTTAGGAGGTTCCTTCTATTCCTTCATCATGTTGGTATAATTCTTCATGTCTCATCAAAATTCATGAGATTGGTTTCCTTATCTCCCTCACATGAATCATTCCTTCACCCCGTTGATGCAATTACCAAGATGTTTTATTCCACATTTTTTTTGAGATTTCTATAGTTAGATCCTATTTATTTCTTTTTCATGTGACCCATAATCATGAAAAAATATTAATCTATTATTATCACTATAACCATGGGACCATTCTATGAACTCGATCTATGCTTTTATATCACATCAAACAAATTAATCATAAATACCAAAGACATAGATAATTAGATCCATTTGAATTTATGGATTTAAAATAATAAAGAGTATATCCATTTTTCTATAAATGTTTTTGAAAATCATGTTGTATCTTTCAATCATTATGATTTTTTACTTACAATACAGGACATATTAAACTTCCTTTTTATTTAGTTCTATGAATTCAATCTTAATATTTTTTTGGTTATTTTGAGTAAAATTATTGTTAATAAATACTTTCTTAATTTATTTCCAATCCATATATTCTATTTCATCCTTCACCACTGTGTTCTTTAACAACACCCACCCCTAATTGGCTCCTACATCTAAATGATAAACATATATAACCACCTCCTTATTCCCATCATAGTGGATCACATAATATATATTCCCCATTGAGTTAAAACTATTTTCCCTGATATGTTAATTACAATAACCACTATACAAGGTGGTCATTTCCGCATAAAAGACTAATGGCTAATTGAACTTTCTTGGGTCAAAGAGGATGTTCCAAATGTTTTAGGATATTATTTATATCCTAATATAACTAGGTAAAAATTTACTTCGAGTTTTGAACTTCACCACCCATGGAATTGGATATTTTGATCATGAAATTATTGCATTGCACCTCATATGGAGTTGTATATTGGGTTTTTTGGGTTCCAACCATTTTCTATAAAAGATACTTTTTGATGTAATTTTTAAAAAAACATGAATATTTTAATTTATTATGAAATAAACACAAATAAAATATCTTAAAATATCCATTTGCTTAACATTTTTTGTAATAAAATATTTATGGGATATACTTTTTCCCGACCCGATCCTACCGGTCTCGATCCGCAACTACCCCAAGCCCGTCTCAGTAGGCCAGGGGCTGGCGACAAGCACCGAAGGTGTAACGATCTCAGGGAAGCCTTCGCCTAAGTACCTGTACACACATACAGACCACTCAATGCAGAAGTGCCGAGTAAAAAGAAAACCAAAGGACTAACAACTATAACCAAACCACAGTAATGCATCAACTTCTAAATAGAACTAGTAATTGATGAAAGTAATGACAAAGAAACTGAATAGAAAAAGGGAAAAACACGCGCCCAAAATAAAAGGTTCCACAACCCGGAAACAGGTAAACAAAACTAAACAACTAGAGAGACCCACACATGAAAACTCTTCTGTGGCCCCAGTACGCGGTCCAAGGTCTTAAGCCCTCTACACTCCTCCGTAGTCACGATCGACCTGTCTGTTGTCTGCAAGGGAACACCAGGTGTGGGAAAAGCCCAAGGAGGAGTGATTATAAAGATACTTAGTAGTATTCCCTGAAAGATCAAGGGAGAAACAAAGGAGGCAATAAATAGTTGAGCAGTAGAAATAACGAATAATAGTGAAAGAGTACAGTAAATAGAGTGCATCTAAACCCAAAAAGAGAATGGAAGGAGACTCTCCCAACCACGAGGATCTAGACACAGAAATCACAAGTTATACCCCGTGCATATTCGCCCCTCCTATAAGGAGAGTAACTGAACATAATGAGTGGGAACAAAAGTATGGTGTATGTATATATATTCTCAACAAGAAACCCAAATGAGTGTGTAAGGGGATCTCCATCTCCATGCTCAGCCTAAGAAAAGTCATCAATAGTTCTAAGGATATCTATCACTGATGCCCAAATTTCCTGCACGTCAAAGATATCTCATCACTGAACCATAAAACCAATGGTCCATCTCTGGTAATCATGGATTAAAGTCACTAACTATCCTCATATAAAATTCTTAGTCTGAAATTAGTCATTGGGTAACCCACTTCCTTGCCCATATCAAGGGTAAACCCTAAGAGGTCATCGGGTAACCCACTGCACAACCCAGTTGAAGGGTAAACCCTATCTTCAATGGGTAACCCACTGCCCAGCCCCATTGGAGGGTAAACCCTAAGGTGAACGGATAACCCACTGCCCAGCCCCGCAGGAGGGTAAACCCTAAGGTCAAAGGGTATCCCACTACCCAACCCCACTGGAGGGTAAACCATGATATGTCGGTGGGTAACCCACTGCCCAAACCCGCTGAAGGGTAAACCTGGAACTGGTCCAATAACTCCGCACTGCCTGTGCTATCACTGAGTGTCACTAACATCGCTACCGTGTGTTGGTTTGGAGTGCGTCAAAGGAACCTATGACCAATCACCATTCTTGTTTCAACATTTAATGAGATCTCTAATGAGGCCCTGCATGCCCAGACAGATTACACCGTGGCAATCCTTGCAGAAAAGCACATGAGTTAGACTATTTACTCCCTTAAAATGGACTCCTGATGAAAAAGTTGTTCAATACTACTTTATTCCCATACGGTATCTCATGGGGCCCACACCTCGGTCCCAAAAAAGGTCGGACGAACTGCGCCATCACGATGCTCTCAGAAAAACACACCAAATATACTATTAATTCTCCCCGAACGGATTTCTGATGAAAAAAATTCGCAAACGCTACACGCAGCATGAATGACGACCCATGGGACCATACCTCAACTCTGGCTTCAATGCCTAAAACAATGCTGGAAAACTTCATCTCGATGCAAGGGTCACAACACTACCGACAGCGCCTAAAACGGACTCTGGATGTGCTCATTCCATCCGAAACAAGAATCTCAGTGTGGCGCTAAATAACATTGAATGGGCATGTCGGCCACCGATCCCCCCATCTCAGGAATTAAAAATTCCCGAGACCATCTCAAAACCCCCGTCTCGATCCAAGGATCATGTTTCCATAGACAAAATGAAAATCTGATACTCATTTTGAGAGATAGAAGAATTTTAATGCCAATGTACGGAGACGGGGTGGGCCGACCGATTCGCCCAGTCCACCCCTTTAGACCGGCGGTCCATGTTTTGCGGGTCTCTGTCTACTCCCGGGGTCGCGACGACCCCAGTCTTGCACCACATGCCGACTGGCGAAGCCTTCCAGCACCCTCCCACTGCCCAGACCGCCGGGTCTCCATCCCGCTCGCCCACGCTGACCGCTGAGGAGTCACCCCGCCCCCTGGGGAGCCAATGCTGCCACCTGGGGAGCCCGCGCCGCCGCCTGGGAAGCCCGCGTCTCCGCCGTCACCCACAAAACCACAGTGCGGAGCCGCCAGACCACCCTGGAACCACCTGAAAATAGGGGATTTGGTCGGAAAACTTCTTGAGGTCACCCCAGACACCCCAGGACTCAGTGTTTTGATCCGAAAGAATCACTGGAAATCTCGGATCATGCCCTACTCAAATATGGAATTTTCTCGAGATTAAATAGAATTTAGAATCTATAAATTGAGTTCAAAGAAGATACAGATAATTAAAATGGAAATGCAACGATGCTTACCTCACAGGGCATAGCCCAATGCACCACGATCGATCTGCCTTCGCTGGAACCAAAAACACCTTGCTGGGGAGGAGGTGAAGCTTGAAGGAATGGGAGGGGATTTCGAGTTGGGAGATTCTACCAAAGAACACAAATGGGGGAAGGAGAGGGTGGGGAGATGTGTTTATGTATGGAAAATTAATTAAAGTTTAATTAATTTTAAACACCCACCAGTGGGCTCGTACCCGAACTCTCGACGAGGTCGAGGTTAAGTCGTTCCTAGGTTAAAATACACATTCTGAGCGCAACGGTGGTCTCATAAATTTATCCCAAGCCTCTGTTCAGTAGTAATAAATTTCACGCCCAAGGCTGCTAAATTACAAAAACGCCCCTGGTGGCGTTTTCCACAGAAATGTCGTTCCCACAAAAGTTACACTCCTCCTCGGGTAAACGGCACACTCCTGACTCAATGGTTCCCTCATTTATCCAATATGAGCAATCTTTTATGAGTTATTCTGTTTATTTGGTGTGTCTAGTGTGAACACACTTAAAATTTAATTACGACCACACCGGGGCTCAGAATCACACGCCGTTTAAAGGACCTGCTCTGGAATAACGTCAAGAAGAAAAATCTATGTCTCACCGGCTCAAAACCCAGGTTCTTACATCATTCCCTCCAACATGTTTTTTGTCCCCGGAAAACAAAACTACAAAATCAACTTGGGATACTGAGCCTGCATCTGGATCTCCCGTTTCTAGGTGCCCTCCTGCACCCCCCCGTGCAGCCACAACACTCGAACCAATGGAATGGTCTACCCATGTAGAGTCCACTCCTATGGGTCCTCAACCTCCATCAGGTGCTCCACAATGGTTGCTCCATCCTCAATGTCCAGCTCTCCCAATTCGATGACGCGCATGGGGTCGTGCATGTATTTCCTCAGTTGCGATACGTGGAAGACCTCATGAACTCTCTCCAACTTTGGAGGTATATCAAGAAGGTAGGAAACCTCACCAACCCTACGCACGATCTCAAAAGGCCCGATGAACCTAGAGGATAACTTGCCTCCCTGACCGAAACTCCATGTTCCACACCACAGGGAGACTCTCAAAAGGACATGGTGCCCCTGCTAGAACTGGAAAGGCCTACGATGACGATCTGCGCAAGAATTATATCTTTTATTTGCTATCCTCATCTGCTCGCGAATGACCTGCACCATCTCCTTCATCGCCCGCACCAACTCTGGGCCCACAAGGGAGGTCTCCCCAACCTCCTTCCAACACAATGGTAACCTGCAGGGTCTCCCGGAGAGGGCCTCAATATGTTTCATGCCGATAGTAGAGTGGTAAATATTTTTATACGCGAACTCCACCAAGGGAATGTGATCCTCCCAGCTTAGGCGAAAGTATAACAAGCACGCCCTGAGCATAACCTCCAACACCTGGATAGTGCACTCGGTTTTCCCGTCCGTCTGAGGGTGAAAAGCTATACTCATCTGCAGCTGAGTACGAAATACCTCCTGTAGGCATCTCCACCATCACGACGTAAATCGCACATCATGGTCAGAGATGATCATCGAGGGTACTCCATGAAGGCGGATGATCTCCCAAATGTACAGCTACCCAAGACTCTCCACTGAGCTCTGCTCCCTGATCACAAGGAATTGTTCCGACTTCATGAGTCTTTCCACTATCACCCAAATGGAACCATGGCCCTTCGCTATGCGCGGAAGCCCTGTAACGAAGTCCATAGATATGCCATCCCACTTCCACTGTGAGATATCAAGTGGATGCAACAAACCTACCATAACCTGATGCTCTGCCTTCACCTACTGATAGGTAAGACAACACAAAATGAACTCATCTAGGCTCTGCTTCATGCTAGACCACCAAAAATGCAGCTGAAGGTCTTTTTACATCTTCCTGACACCGGGATGTACATACAAAGGAGAAGTGTGGAATTACCGCATCACCACTATTGGTCATAGTGGATACTCAAGAGGGGGGTAATTGAGTTCCAATTAATAATTTCTGTTAAAAATATTCTTATTAAAAACCCCAAATTTAATAAAAAGCTATACTGTAGTGAATTTTTAATACAGTAAAGGGTCAGTTAACATCTCAAGAGATTGATTAGTTCTCAGTTAATCTAATCTGTATATTAATTAACTTTTTAAGCTAACTTAATTCTTTACAATTAATACAAATACTTTCTAGTTTAACTATAAGAGTTACTCTAAAATGAATTAAATTTCAAAGTACTTAGAAGCAGAATATTCAAAATAGTTTAAAACAAAATAAATAAGTCCAGTAGATATAACCAAGAGGATCAGTCTCAAGCCGAGACTTAGTCCTATCATATAATTTATATAAATTTTTAACCACACCCTGGATTAGGGTTGACAACAGTACTAAGACACTCCAGGTCCTCAGACCACTACAGAAATTCTTTGTGGGAAACAAAACAATAGCACACAGGCTATCCAGGTCACACTTGACCTCTACCACTATCTACAGTGGGATACAAGAGTACAGGGAAAAGATTATGTGAGGATTTAGAAATCCTTCAGTTTTTCACAAGAGACAGTGTTTGTATAGAATATACAGAGTATACACACTTCTCAAAAAGTAAGTAAAATAATCACTAAGAGAGAGTAGATATGAGGCTAGAATGCTCTAGTGATTTGAAGTGCAACACTGGACTTCTTTTGATTAATCAGAACTGCTTCTGAGTCGTTCTCTTGTTTTGTCTTGAAAACAGAGTGTCATTTGCTTCCTTGATTTTCATGTTTAGTTGGACCAACTTGAGTGTATGAAGAGACCATTGTAGTTCATCACTCCTTGACTAATATTCATATTTTGTTCTCCATGTAGATAGGTGTATGGATGTCGCCTCTCGTTATTGTGTATATGCACCACCCCCTTCTCTGCAGCTTGATCTTCCTTTTATACCTTAAGTTCCAATAATAGGAATGATTACCTTTTCATAGGTACGAGGTACAGTTCCCTGACATGCCAACAACCCAAATAAATTAATAGTAGTTCCATTTAATTAACCAAATATGACCGTTAGCATTATATTAATAATATTGACAAAGTATAGAGTTTGAGTAGTAGTGACTAGTTAATAGTCATCTTCCCAGTAGCTCTCTATCGGTAAACTTGTAACGGTGGACTTTGTATCAGTCGATGCCTTGTATTGGTAGCTGTTACTCTGTGTAACAGTTGCATTATGTAGCGGTAACTCCTTATATCGGTGGCTCTATCTATATCAGGGTCCGTTCTTCTGTCTTTTTGTATTGTAGGTCTGCCCGTATCAGTATCTATGCTTATCGGTAGACTTAATCTATCAGATACATTTTCTTACCGGTGACCTTTTCTTATCATTTACAATTTTCTATCGATGTCCTTTGTCTATCGGTGACCTTTTTCTATTGGTGACCTTTGTCTTTCTGTGTCGGTGGACTTTGTATCGGTAACCTTTTGGTAACGGTAGACTTGCATACTGGTAGACTTACACATATCAGTAGCTCTGGTGTAATGGTGACTGTCTGTACCAGTGTACTTTTCCGTATCGGAAGCGGTGTAAATCAGTGACCTTTGTATGTATCTGTTTGTCTGTATCAGTAGCTATGTTCATATCGATGGATTTAACATTTATCTCTTCTATGAAAAACATATCTAGATTGAGTTAGAATTATTTCAGAGTATGTATAAACATTAATGAACATTTTCCAATGATTACTTTGATATTGTTGTCATCATAATCTAGCATATATATATATAGGATTATAAGAACATATTGAGATTATCAAAACATATTAAAGCATGATTGGGATTATCAAAACAGTTGAGGCTAACTATCTACCCCTTTTTTATAATAACAAATTATGATCTTATAATTCCAAAATAATCAGTAATGTCATGAGGTAAAACTAGAAAACAAATGTATCATAGCTAAAAGATAGATTTCATATCAATGGTCTCCCCCTTTTTACTTTAACCATATTTCTCCATATCATTTCCAGAGCATATATCATTTCTCCCCCATTTTTATTAGCTAATAGATGGAAAGAGAGTTGAGAAATGTAACAGAAAGTAAGAGTGAATAAAAGCATGTATATAGAACTTGAGGCAGAAAAACATAGAGATATATAAGTGAAGCAAGGAGAATCCAAGGGATTCCTATAAAATTCCCTTTCCACTAATAAATTCACCTCCTGAATGTCCACTTTGGATTTTCCTTTGGTTTCAGAGGAAGTCTCCGAACGGGTAGCTTCAGTAGAAGGCTTGGGAATTGGGGAAAGCACGACTGGTGGTTGAGCAACAGAGACTGATCTTGGCCTGTAGTGGGTAGCTCTCTATGTGACCATAGGAGTGAGAATCCGGATGTCTTGAACTGGAGTCATATGAGGAATTGAGGTAGACTGAGCAGAGGCAGGCAAAACTAGAGGGGCAATGACTGGAGTACTGTCCACATGAAAAAATGGCAGCAACGGATTCCTAAAGTCCATAATGATTCATCCTCCTCTCTCCATGGCAGAAATGAAGTCATCCTTATTCTCCATAAACATGTCTAGAGCAGGAGTCAACTCTCTAAGCTTTCTTACATGTTATTTGAAAGCATATGTGACTGGGGGTAGCTTAACGTTCTCTAACATGAGCTTGAAATGGTTGTTGAGATGATGCTTGGTATAAACCCTTCGGAAGTAGTAATCCAAATTGTCCTTTACTTCTTTCTGAGAGGCAGAAGCTTCTCTAATATAATATTGAACAATTTTCATGACATCTCTGGAGGTAGTTACCACCTGGGTTAGGGAAGATGAGACCACATAGCCACTGGTTGATGCTGAACGAAGCTCCTCTTTCATCAAAGCTTGAATATGATCCAACTCTACTGAAGGTCTGGAAGCAAGAGAACCAATAGAAAAAGTTACAGTTTTCTTGAAACTGTTAGTTAGCCCACAGATATGTTTTTTCACTACTAAATCCTGGTTTCTAACATGCTTCTTTATGGAATTCATAAATTCCTCAAAAACTAATGCCATCTGGCTAACTACACTCTTCACAAAAGGCAAATCCTTTTCACCTTGAGATTTAGCACTCATATAAAATTCCAGAGAGACAACTGGTTTCTTTAGAAATTAAACATACTTTTCCATGCCCGATACTTGATTCTAGAAAACCATGAATTCATCCACCATATCTGCCACATAGGTTGACACACTACAACCAATAGAGAGTTCAAAAAATATTTCCATGTTTCTCAGCTCCTCAACAAAACAATTATTTAAATCAGCAATAGATGAATTCAAAGACTCTTTCATATCATCCTTTATAGACTCAGTGATAGCCCTGGTTACCATACTACCAAGCACAACAATAGGTGCTCTTTATGACACAATACTGGACACAGAGGCATTCATAATAGATAGAATAGATGAAATAAGTGATGTTTCCATTCTCCTTACTTCTTCCACAAAGCTGGCCTTTAACTCAGAATTTAACTGATCCATATCAGATTTTCTAACTAAATCCACAGGTAATAACTCAGAGAGAATATCATAATTAACTTTAGGTCTACTGAGGGATTCCTCATTATTAGAATCTGGATAGTCCATCCACAAACCACAAAACCTGGGTCTGCTGCCCAGTCTTCAATTCCATCAGCTAATGAGACACTGCCAAGTCTAGTTAGTTGCTCCCCCTCAACTAGTGCATTTTTCTATATAGAAATATCACCCTCATCAAATCGATCTTCCACATAATAATCTTCCACAAACATCTCCATTTCTCTAATAACAATCGGCTCCTCAAGAATAGGTGAAGGTCTATCTACATCAACTAGAACAACCTCTAAAGGAACATCAGAACTTCCAATCAAATGACTCAAACTTAAGGTGGTAGAAGCAAATGCTTCGGTTTTAGATTCTTTTACTTCTTCCTCATTCTTTGGGGCAGCCTCCTCCTGATCTGATCTCTTCTCGTATTCCTCATCCATAGGTTCCTCTCTACTTCTTACTCCCAAAAAAGTTTTTGTACTAGGTATGTTCAAAGAATCAATTTTCCTTCTCCTGGGATACAATTTCAGGAGTTGGGCTAGGTGGAATGTCCAGATCTCCCCCATCTGCTGTAGAGGAATCCTCGCCATCTGAATCATCATTATATTGTGGCTCCTCCTCATCAGGTCCTAGACCTGGATCTCTATTATCTTTTGGTCTATTAGGATGGTCAACTGGATTGAACTTTTCATATATCTTTTCATCATCAATAAACCTCTTCCTTCTCCATGGGTTCCATCTAATCTTCATGTACTTACATACGGTTCTTGTGATACAAAAATTGTTTCTTACCACCACTGTCTCATCCTGAGACTTAGCAACCCCCTTTACATTAATCATAACTGAAATCAATTTGGCAAAGAATAATTCATTGGTTTTTGATTTGGGTATGGGAATATCCTCTATTTTAATCATTAAAAGCCTGCATAGATTCACCTTCACACCATACCTTTTGAGATGCAACAAATAAATATCTTGATACTTCAGATTTGCAAAGTCCCCTCTTCTTGGACTTAGCACATGTTGAATGAACTTGAACAACAATCTATTTTCCTCATCCATCTTTGAAGCCACCACCTTTATCTATTTTCCAATACCAGTGAGCTCCTATAAGGCAGTATCATAGTCAAATATGTCACTAGTAGGAGGTATTGTCTTCGATGAATACCCAAATACTCCTTCATGTGGTACCTTCACACATTCAACCCATTCAAAGGATGAAAAATCTATTTCCTTTCCATTTACCAATGAATCCATTATATTCTCCTTATCAGATTTATCAAAGTGCAAAAAAGCATAGAACTATTTTATTAGCTTTAGATAATAAGGACCATTGTTGTGTGTGAAACACTGTAGCCATCTCTGCTCCTCAAATATTATTAGGGTCAGCGATTTTCATGGAAAAATCCATTCTTCACACAGCTCCTTCTCGATTAAAATTTCACTATTTTGTAAATGACGGATCACCAGGCACCTCCCTAACCTTGTTCGATTGAAACTGCTACTTGCTTCAGGTCCCGTCTTCTGCTTCTTTGCATTTGGATCATAAAAGTCATCTGTGATAGTCGGAAGTTTGGTTTTGCCATCTCGGGATCAAAAAACATAGGGTTTTCACGAGACTAGAGGATTCAACAAGTTGGTTTTGAGAGAAGAGAGATCGTTGGATTGATAAGTAACTAAGACTTAGTTTTTATCATTTAGGAATCATAAAATAAATAAATAAAAAATAATAAGTAAAGTATAAACGATACAGATTCCGGTGGATAAATATTGAAGGTTAAAATAGGAACGGTAGGGTATACTGGTGAGAATACGTATGGGTGAGGTATTATTATCAGTGTGATCCACTAACAGTGACATGTAGCGGTGAGGTCCATACTAGTGAGGTATAATAGTGATATACATACCAGTGATGTGTAAGAGAGAGATTTCTAATGGTCCAGTTTCTAACGGTGAGGTTTCTATCGGTGAGGCTTCTAACGGTGAGGTTTCTAACGGCGAGGTTTCTAACAGTGAGGTTTCTAATGGTGATTTCTAGTGGTGAGGTTTGTAATGGTGAGGTTTCTAACGGTGAGGTTTCTATGGGTGAGGTTTCTAATGATGGGGTTTCTAATGGTGATGTTTCTAATGGTGATGTTTCTAATGGTGAGGTTTCTAACGGTGAGGTTTCAAATGGTGAGGATTCTAACGGTGATGTTTCTAATGCTTTGATTTCTAACGGTGAGGATTCTAATGTTGAGGTTTCTAACGGTGAGGTTTCTAATGGCGAGGTTTCTAAGGGTGGGGTTTCTAACGGTGAGGTTTCTAAACAAAATCTATCATTCCCAACTCATGTCAAATATACCTTAACCACTCCGAACATAAAGGTTTGGTGAAAATGTCAGCTAATTGATGTTCAGTACCTATAAATTCAAGAGTAATATCACCTTTTTGGTAATGATCTATTAAATAGTGATGCCTTACATCAATGTTTTGGTGCTAGAGTGAGACACGAGATTCATAGAGATATTAATTTCACTTGTGCTATCATAGTTTATTGATACATGTTTAAAATCATATCCATAGTCCAACAAAGTGTGTTTTATCCAATGAATTTGAGCACAACAACTACCAGCAGATATGTACTCTGCTTTAACAGTATACAATGCAACAGAATTCTACTTTTTACTACACCAAGATACTAGGGACTTACCAAGAATATGACATGTTCCAAACATGATCATTCTATCTAGCTTGCAACCAGCAAAGTCAGCATCTGAATAACTTATTAATTTGAATGATTTTCATTTTGGATAAAATTATCCTAAGTCAGAATTATGTTTAAGATATTTGAAAATTCGTTTAATAGAAAGAATGTTTGACTCTTTTGGATTAGCTTGAAATCTTGCACACATACACACACTAAACATAATATTTGGTCGACTAACAGTAAGGTAAAGTAGACTTCCAAATAGGTTTCCCAGATTGATCAATGTCAAACTTACAGATGGTACTCATGGGTGTATCACTTTCTTTAATACTATCTAAACCAACATGTTTTAAAAGATCATTTTTTATATTTACGTTGATTTAAAATAATACCATTTTCATTTTGAAAAACATGAAATCCAAGGATGTATTTTAGTTCTCCGATTAAACTCATTTCAAATTCATTTTGCATACTCTTTGAAAAATATATACACAAAGCATTTTTAGAAGATCCAAAAATAATATCATCAACATAGATTTTTACTATCAAAACATCATTAGAAATTCATTTAATAAAGAGATTTGGATCAACAATCCCTTTAGAAAAACCTTTTTAAATAATAAAATTACTAAGTCTATCATACCAAGCTCCTGAAGCATGTTTCAAACCATATAATGATTTAGAGAGCTTAAAAACTCAATTTGGAAAATGAGGATTAAAAAATCCAGGTGGTTGTTCAACTAAAACATCTTCAATTATAAAACCATTTAGAAAGTAACTTTTAACATCCATTTGATATAACTTGATATTCAGATTAGAATCATAGGCATGTAGAATCCTAATAGCTTCTAATCTAGCTACATGAGAAAAGGTATACTCATAGTCTAAACCTTCCTCTTGACTATACCCTTGTGAAAATAGCCTTTCTTTAGTCATAACTATATTTCCAGATTCATCAAGATTATTTATAAAAACCCATTTAGTGCCTATGGTCATGATTTCCTTAGGTCTATCAACTAATTCCCATACATTGTTTCTTTCAAATTGATTTAATTCTTCTTGCATATCCATTACCCAAAATTCATCATTGATTGCATAATTGATATTTTTAGGTTCTAACTATGAAAGAAAAGATTGATGTTCAACATGGATTCTTAGAGAAGCTCTAGTTTTTGTACCTCTATCAAGATTACCAACAATAGCATCTAAAGGATGATTCTTTAGAATCCTAGTTGATCTAGTAAAGGTAGGACTTGAAATTTCAGGTTCATCTCTAGATTTAGATTCTACAGAAACAGGTTCTGGAATGTTTCTAAAACTAGATGTCTTTACAATAGGTTCATTGATTTTATCATTAAGGTTAAAAACATACAAATCTTCTTTAAGATTTTCAATGGAAGATTTGTGTTCATGTGGATCTGTGTAATCAAACATGATATGAACAGAATATTCCACACATTTAGTTATTTTATTAAATACTCTATTGGCTTTGAAAGTTATAGAATATCCTTGAAATATTCCCTCATCACTTTTAGAAGAAAACATGTCAAGATTATCCTTATTATTGAGAATAAAGACTTTTCAACCAAAAAACATTAATGTAACTCACTTTAGGTTTCCTATGGTTCCACAATTCATAACAGGTCTTTTTGAGAATAGGTCTAATCATGACTCTATTAATAATATAACAAGAATTATTTACAGCTTCAACCCAAATGTAAATTGGCAGGTCATACTCATTGAGCATAGTTCTTGCAATTTTTTGAATAGTTCTATTTCTTCTTTCTACTACACCATTATGCTGAGGTGTCCTAGGGGCAGAGAAAATGTGACTATAGACATTGTGTGAGTAATAAGATTCAAATTCATGATTTTCAAACTCACAGCCATGATCACTTCTCAAGGTCTTAATCTTAAGTCCACTAAGGTTTTCTACAGACTTGGAGTATTTAATAAAGTAAGAACAAGCTTCACTTTTGTGAGCTAAGAATATATCCATGTGTACCTAGAATAGTCATCGACTAAGACAAAGACATAGTGCTTCCCATTTAACTTGAAACTCTAGAAGGTCCAAACATGTCCATGTCAACCAACTTTATAGGTTGAGAAGTTGAAAATATTTCTTTGATTTAAAAAAAACTTTATATTGATTTCCCTTTTGACAGGGATTACAAACTTTATTAGTAGGGAATTCATGTTTATTCAGGTCTCTATCTATGTTTTTCCAAGTCAGTTTTCAAAGTGAATGAATGTCGCAATGTCCTAATCTTCTATTCCATAGCCTCAATTCTTTATGAAAATCATTTAAACAAGTAACATTTTGTTTGGATAAGGATTTCACATCAACTGCATCAACATTTTCATTTCTCAAAGTAGAAAATACTAAAATATTTTTATAATTAAAAACATTACAAGAATTATTTTCAAATTTGACATTGAAACCATCATCACACAACTGAGAAATACTTAATAGGTTATATTTAAGTCCATCAACAAATAAAACATTGGAAATTAAAACTGAATCACTGTTACCAATATGGCCTAAGCCAATGATATTGCCTTTTGAATTATGACCAAAGGTGACATGGCCTCCATCAACTTTGATTAAAATCTTGAAGCATGATAAATCTCCAATCATAATTCTTGAACATCCACTGTCCATGTACCATACCTTCTTATGGGAAATCTTTAAGCAAGTTTCCTACAAAACAAGTTTAAACGGAAAATAATTTTGGTACCCATATTTTCATAGGTATAGACAGGTTAGAAAGCAAAGAATTAGGTACCCAAATTTCTCTTATGGGTATCATATAATTTACAGAATCAATAGATTTTTGAAGAAAAACATTTTTTGATCTATAACTATGTTATTAACTAGTTTAAGAATATGAATTTCCAGAACTGACAGCATTCTGTCCAGATTTAGGAATAAACCTATTTTTAGTAATATGTCTCTTTCCAGGCTAATAGCCTATTCCAGTGGTATATTTTTGTGACACTTGTTTACCTAACATTTGGGTAAGTGTATCTTTTTCATTTGCGAACTTTTCTAAGTCTTTCCTTAATTTCTCATTGGACAATTTCAGTTCATTATTTTCCTTAAGTAATTGATTATTATTTTCCTTTTCTATATCAATTGCATAATTAACAGAGATTATCAAAGCATGTTGTTTCTTCAAGGTCTTATACTTGTGCTTCAATTCATTACAGGTTTCTTCTAGCATATTACAATATTCAAATAATTATTCACTAGTCATATTTTCATATTCAGAATCAGAATCAACTCTAGAATAATATGAATTTAAAGCAGGAGTATCCAATGTTACCTCATATGTGTTTTTCATGAAACACATATTAGCCTTTTGATATTTTCCATCCTGAGTAGAATCAGAATCACTTGAAATCTCTTCTGAAGTACTCCAAGTTCCTTTCATGGATTTATTTTACTCATTGTCCTTATAGGCATACTTATTCTTGAACTTTAACTTCAGGCAGTCTAATTTCACATGTCCTTTCCTCTTGCATTCAAAACAAAAAAATTTCATCACACATATCAGACTTTTTACAATCCTTCTTCCAAGGACCTTTGTTGTCATATTTTCCTTTATAATTTGGTTTTCAAAAGACTTTCTTCTTCCTGTAGAACATCTTGAACCGTCTAGATATCTGAGCCATCTCTGCATCAATGTCAGATACACTCTCATCACTATTCGAGCTTTCAGTCAGTATGTGAGCTTTATCCTTGTCTTTGTACATTGAGGCAGTAGATTTAAATTCTACTGACTTACTTTTTGGTTTGTCATCTTCTTCCTTGTTTACTTTCAGTTCTTCTTTATACAACGTCAACTTACCAATTAATTCTTTAACAGGAAGTGAACTTATGTCACAAAATTCTCTTATTGAGACTGATGTGCCTCTCCATCTTTTTGGAAGACATCTTAGTATTCTCATAATCTGGTCTTTTGTAGGAACAACTTTTCCAAGTGAACTCATAGTATTGAAAATCTCATTGAACCTGAGATACATATCAGAAATAGGTTCATCAGATTTCATTTTAAAATTATCGTACTTAATATTATAGGTATTCAATCTCATTTCTTTAACATTGGTTGTTCCCTCGTGGGAAATAGCCAAAGTGTCCTAGATTTCATAAGCATTATAACAAGTAGATATGAGATTAAATTATTCATCTCCCAAGGCACAATACATGGCATTCATTGCATTAAAATTATTATTTTATGTTGTTTTAGTTGGTTCATCCCAAGTGGTTCTTTCAGTTTCTGGAATCTTATATTGACTCTCTATAGCAGTCCAGATATCAAATCCCATACTTTGTAAATGAATTTTCATTTTATGATTCCATTGGGAATAGTATTTACCATTAAATAATGGTGTAATGTTTATAGTAGCACCTTTTAATCTATTATCCACAATTAGATTTTACCATTATTATTTAATGAGATAAAATTTAGAACTAATAGAAATTTAAGATCATTAAGATGCAACTAAAATCATAGTTAAAAAATGGATTATTTGGAAATCCTTTATCAATCAACAATGAACTTCCTCTGATACCAAATTTTGGTCGGAGTGGATACTCAAGAGGGGGGTGGGGTGAATTGATTTCCAATTAAAAATTGCTGTTAAAAAGATTTTTATTAAAAACGCCTAAATTAATTAACAAGCTAAACTGTAGTGAATTTGTAATACAGTAAAGGGTTAGTTATGTTCTCAAGAGATTTATTAGTTCTCAGTTAATCTAATCTACAAATTAATTATCTTTTGAAGCTAACCTAATGATTTACAATAAATATAAATACTTTCTAGTTTAACTATCAGAGTTACTCTAAAATGGATTTATATTTCAAAGTACTTAGAAGTAGAATATTCTATATAGTTTAAAACAAAATAAATAAGAATAACAGATATAACCAAGAGGTTCAGTCTCAATCCGAGACTTAGTCCTCTCAAATAATTTATATAAATTTTGATCCACACCTTGGATCGAGGTTGACAATAGTACTAAGACTATCCAGGTTCTCAGACCTCTACCACAGTTCTTCGTGGGAAACAAAACAATATCACACAGGACATCCAGGACACACTTGACCTTTACCACTATCCACAGTGGGATACAAGAGTATAGGGAAATGATTATGTGAGGATTTAGAAATCCTTCAGTTTTGCACAGGAGATAGTGTGTGTATAGAATATACAGAGTATACAAACTGCACAAAAAGTAAGTAAAAGGATCACTAAGAAAGATTAGATATGAGGATAGAACTCTCTAGTGATATGAAGTGCAGCTCTGGACTTCTTTTGATTAATCAGAAATTCTTCTGAGTCATTCTCTAGTTTTGTCTGGAAAACAGAGTGTCGTTTTCTTCCTTGATTTTCATTTTCAGTTTGATCTGCTTGGGTGTATGATGTGATCTTTGTAGTTCTTCACTCCTTGACTAAGATTCATCGTCTGTTCTCCAAGTAGACAGGTGTATGGATGTTGCCTCTCTTTATTGTGTATATTCACCACCCCCTTCTCTGCAGATGGATCTTACATTTATACCTTAAGGTCTGACAATAGGATTGATTACCTTTTCATAGGTACGAGGTATGGTTCCCTGACATGCCAACAACCCACATTAATTAATAGCAGTTGCATTAAATTAACCAAATATGACCGTTAGTATTATATTAATAATATTGACAAAGTATAGAGTTTGAGTAGTAGTGACTGGTTAACAGTCATCTTCCCAATTGCTCTCTGTCAGTGGAGTTGTAACAGTGGAATTTTTATCAGTGGATTCTTTGTATCGGTAGCTATTACTCTATGTAATAGTTTCTCTATGTACCAATAAACCCTTATATTGGTGGCTTTGACTGTATCGGTGGTCGTTCATCTGTCAATTTGTATCGGTTGGTCTGCCCGTATGGGTAACAATACTCATCAGTAGACTTAATCTATCAGAGACATTTTCTTACTGGTGACCTTCTCTTATCAGCGACAATTGTTTATTTGTGACCATTTTCTATCAGTGAACTTTGTCAATTGGTGAACTTTTTCTATCGGTGACCTTTTTGTTTATGTATCGGTGGACTTTGTATCAGTATCCTTTCTGTAACGGTAGACTTTCATACTGGTAGACTTACACATATCTGTATCTCTAGTGTAACGAAGACTGTCTGTATCGGTGTACTTAGTTGTATCAGTAGTGGTGTAAATCTGTCAACTTTGTATTCATCTGTTTGTCTGTATCAAAAGCTATGTGCATATTGATGGATTTAACACTTATCTGTTCTATGAAAAACTTATCCAGATTGAGTTAGAATTATTTCAAAGTATGTATAAACATTAATGAACATATTCCAATGATTACTTTGACATTTGTATCTTCATAATTTAGCATATATATATAGGATTATAATCACATATTGATATTACCAAAATATATAAAATAATGATTGGGATTATCAAAACTGGTGAGGTCAAAAACCTCCTCCCTCATCTCCACTGGTACAACATCTCACCCATAGAAAATGATCTCATGATTCCCTCGTTCATAATACCCATCGTGTGTGTCACCCGTGGATATCTGACGATGCAGTATCTCGCTATCGACATCCCCTAGCTGTGACTCTCTCAAGCACTCAAGGAGTGAAGGAGTCAACATCATCGACTTCCGAAAAGTAGTACCCTCCTGCTCCACCAAGGTCAGCTATAGGGAATCCAACTGCTCTGAATCATCCCACATTAGACGATCCTGGGACTTCCTACTAAGGGAATCTGCTACTACGTTGCACTTCCCTAGAGTGTAGACTATCTCGAAATAATATTCCTATAGAAACTCCAACCATCTCCTCTACCTCAGATATAGACCCCTCTGTGTGAAGATGTAATTGAGGCTCTGGTGGTCTGTAAAGACCACAAAATGCTCACACAGAAGATAGTGTCTCCATATCTTTAAGGCAAAGACCACCGATGCCAGCTCCAAATTGTGAGTCACATAATTCAGACCATCGGGCCTCAACTGCCTCAACCCATATGCAATCATTTCCCACTGCTTCATCAACACTCACCTGATCCCACCTCCTGAAGCGTCGTAGTATACCACGAACTCATCACCCTCCTCTGGTAGCCTCAACACTATAGCACTAGTCACCCTCTACCTCAACTCCTTGAAGGCCTTCTGGAACTGATCAGTCCAGGTGAACGGTAGTCCATTACGCGTTAATTCGGTCAAAGGGTCAACAATCCTGGAGAAATCTTCCACATACCTCCTGTAGTACCCTGCCAAACCAAGTAAGATCCACACCTCAGACGCAATCTGGTGTGGATCCCATGCATGAACTACCCCAATCTTTGTGGGATCTACATCTAAAACCTATTCCAAAATTACATGCCCTATAAATTGAACCTCATGAATATAGAATTGACACTTTGAGAGCTTCGCATACAGTTGGTGATCCCAATGTAAGTCTAGGACCATCCTCAAATGCTCTGTGTGATCCTCCTCTATTTCATAGTAGATGAGAATGCCGTCAATAAAGATGATGAAAAACTGGTCCAAGTATGGTTGGAAAATATGGTTCATCAAATCCATGGAGATGGTAGGGGAATTCATCACGCCAAAGGGCATCACTAGATACTTGTAATTCCCATAAAGACAACGGAAAGACAACTTCGGTATATCAGCCTCACGAAGCCGCAACTGGAGGTAGCCGGATCGAAGATCAATCTTGGAGAACCACTTCACACCTCTCAATTGGTCGAAGAGGTAGTCAATCCTTAACCAAGGGTACATGTTCTTTATTGTGTCCTGATTCAGGTGACAATAATCCAAGAAAAGTCATAGGATCTAATCTTCCTTCTTCACAAACAAAATCAGAGCTGCCCAGGGGGACACACTGGGCCTGATGGATCCCTTCTCATGACGGTCATCCAACAGAAGTTGTAGCTCCCGAATATCTATGGGTTCCATTCGATATGCCACACATGATATAATGGAAGTCCCTGGCTGAAAGTCAATTAATAACTCTATCTCTCAGCTCAGAGGTAGTCCCGAGACATCCTCTGGAATAAAATCCATATAGTCCTCTACAACGGTAGGGATCCAGGTGCCTGTAGCGTCTGCGGCTCCAATAGCCATTCTCGCTAACTGATGAAAAAAAGGTCTTGGTCTCCTGCTCCGAGAACCCATTTGTTCTGCCACGAGGGCTTACTCCCAAGAATGGTGAACCTCATCCCATTAGAATACATGCATCTGACTCGTCTATGATGATAGTCGATCTCGTTTTGACCATAGAAAGCCAATTTATGCCCAGGAAGAGGTCATATGGTTCCATCGTGATGAACAATAGCTCCCATGTGAAACTCTCTTCTACAAATGAAAGTTTGCACTATCTGCAATCAAAGCTCACTAATGATGAACTTCCAATAGGAACCTCGAGGCTAAGGGCAGGTGTCAGTGCCTCTACTGGGAGCTCCAACTCCCGTACCAAAAGAAGCGATATAAAAGAGTGGATGGCTCATGTGTCTACTAGTACCGAAGAAAGCGTAGATTAAACAAAAATCATACCTTGAACCATCTCATTTGTTGGGGGGTCACGAACACCCATATCCCGAAGTTGCAGGCGGCCCCTACCGCCAGCTCCCTGAGCCTGGAATGGGATGACCAGTGGTGGAGGTGGAAGGATATCGAAACACCATCTGCCACCTCCATGTCCTATCGCTCTACCTGTGCCGCCTCCCTGAGGACCACCCAGTCCTCACGTAGGATATCTCTGGTCATGGTGCTACCTCTGCCGTTACAGTGCGACCACTACCTACCACGACTACTTGGTATGACTGGTCAAGAAGTCCCATGCTAGGTTACCCTATCCATTATAAGAATAGCACCCGCTCTCTCCTAACTTCCTTGGTGATCTACGGTTCCACTGCAGTGTACGACCCTTCCCCTGAGTCTGCTCATGGAAGGGTCTTTTCCACTAACGCTCTACTCTCTGCCGCCTGCCTGCTACCGGAGACTATGCTCTGAAGCGGCCACAACAAGGCTTTTCCTGATGGTGTCCCTCATCCAAGAATCTCACTTCCATGAGTGCCCGCTCTAGTACCCCAGCATAAATATGGATTCATAGGGGCACTAAACTTGCACAAATCTCCTTGCGAAGACACTGCTCAAACTTTCACGCCCGAAAGTAAGTATCGCGGATCATATCCTACGAGTATCATGTTAGAGAGGTAAATTGGGACGAGTACTCCGCCACGTTCATCCCCCTGCTTCAGCTCCAGATGCTCCTGAATCCGAATGGAGCGTAAACAATAAGGTGAGTAATACACCCGAAAAAGATTCTAGAAGCCATCCCACGTGAGAGACGACTCGTCCTGGGTCTGCGTAACCAACCCCCACCAATGCCCGGCTTTCCCAACGAAATGGATGGTATTTAGGGATAACATATGGTCCGATGGTGTTCGTACCAACATGAAAATTAGTTCCACGGACTCTAGTCAGTCTTTCGCTGCCTGGGGATCTGGGTCCCCATGGAACTTCTGCGACCGTTGACGCTGGAAGACTCAGAGTGCACTCAGCCTACGCTCATCCTCAGCTTGTGCTGCCGGTACTAAACGCAACTATCTAGATGGAGGGGCAACTGCTGAACCACTGGGTGGAATGGAATCACGTCAGTATCCCTGAACTGACACCTAGTCCCTTTCCAGGTTGTCTTCATGAACTGGAGAGGGTAACCTGGTCGGCTGCTATAGTGGGGGCATCCTAAAAATTTTCAAGGATTACCATGATCAGATGAGCATATATATATATAACAATAATAACAAGGTTGATCTGACTCAAAAAGGATAGTCAAGGACACAATCCTACCAGATGCATGTTCCAATGTTCCCTACAACAAATGTCTCAGTGTGCTGAGTCGACAAGCGGGTTATCAGGGTCCTGATGAATGGATATGTCAGCCACCCATACCATCACTAGACTCCCAGGCTAGAGATCCTCTCTCGAGACACGTTGACACTATTTCCCTAAATCCCAACCAATTCATTTTTAGGGATGTCCGAGCAACGCCCCAGGGAAAGAACCATCCTCTGATACCAATTTTTCAGGACCCGACCCTACCGGTCTCGAGCCGCAACTACCCCAAGCCCTCCTCAATAGGCCAGGGGATGGAGACAAGATTCGAAGGCATAACGATCACAAGGAGGCCTTCGCCTAAGTACCTATACACACACACACACACAGCCCACTCGATGAAGAAGTGCCGAGTAAAAATAAAACCAATGGACAAACAACTATAACCCAACCATAGTCATGCATCAACTTCTAAATAGAACAAGTAAATTTATGAATAGTACTGATAAAGAAACTAAAAAGAAAACAAGAAAAACATGTTCCCAACCCAAAAGGTTCCACAACCCAGCAAAAAGTAAACAAAAATAAACAACTGGAGAGTCCCACATATGAAAACTGTCCTACGAACTCGGTACGCGACCCAAGCTCCTATGCCCTCTACGCTCCTCTATAGTCACGATCGACCTATCTGTCGTCTGTAAGGGCACACCAGGTGCGGGAAAATCCCAAGAAGTGGTGAGTATAATGATACTTAGTAGGATTACCCGAAAGATAGAGGGAACAACAAAGGATGTACTAAAGAGGTGAGCAATAGAAAGAATAGAGAATAGTGAAAGAGTACCGTAAATAGAGTGCAGCTCAATCAAAAAAGAGAAAGGAAGAATACTCGTCCAATGAAGAGGAGATAGGAATGGAAAGCACGTGGCATAACCCATGCATCTTCACCCCTCCTAGAAGGAGTGTAACTGAACTCAAGGAGTAGGAACAAAAGTTGGGTGTATGTATATATATCTTCAACAAGAAACCCGAACGAGTGTCTAAGGGGATCTCCATCTACAAGATAAGCCCAAAAAATTTCACCAACAGTTCTATGGATATCCATCAATGATGCCTAAATGGCCTACACGTCAAAGCTATCTCATCGCTGAACCGTACAACCAAGGGTCATGCTCCATTAATGACAGTGAAAAGTCACTAACTAGCCTCATAGAAAATTATGAGTCTGAAAGAAGCCATCGGGTAACCCACTACCCATCCCAACTGGAGGGTAAACCCTAAGAGGTCGTTAGGAAACCCACTGTCCATCATAGATGAAGGGTAAACCCTATGTTTAACAGGTAACCCACTACCCAAACCCACTGGAGGGTAAACCATAAGGTCAATGGAAAACCCACTACCCAGCCCCGCTGGTGGGTAAACTCTAAGGTCAATGGGTAACCCACTGCCTAGCCACATTGGAGGGAAAACCTTGATATGCCAGTGAGTAACCCATTTCCCAACCCCGCTGGAGGGTAAACACGGAACTGGTCCGATAACTCTACAATGCCCGTTCCATCACTGAGTGTCCCTAACATCACTATTGTGCGTAGGTTCGGAGTGCTCAAAGTAACCTCCGACCAACACCATTTTATGTTTCCACATTTAATGATATATCTAACGAGGCTCCACATTCCAAAATAGATTACACCATGGCAATCCTTGTGAAAAAACATGCGAGATAGTCGATTTACATGCTTGAAACGGACTCCCGACGAAACATTTATTAAACACTAATTTATGCCCTTATGGAATCTCATGGGGACCACACCTCGGTCCCTAAAAAGGTCGGGGGAACTACACCATCATGATGTTCTCGAAAAAACACGCCAAATACACTATTCATTCACCCTGAATGGATGTCTGATGAAAAAGTCGCAAACGCTGCACGCAGCTTCAATGACGGCCCGTGGACCCATGCAACAAATCTGGCATCAATGCCTAAAACCAACCTAGATTACTTCATCTCGAATCTATGGTCACAACACCGTTGAATGTGCCTAAAATGGACTCCGGGTGTGCTCGCGACATCTGAAACAAGAACCTCAGTGTGGGACTAAATAACATTGAACGAGTGTGTCGCACCACCGAGCCCCCACGTCTCGAGAATTAAAAATTCCCGAGACCATCTCAACACCTCCGTCTCGATCCGATGATCACAATGTCATATATGGCACGCAAATCTGATACTCAGTTTGAGATTTAGAGGCGTTTTAACACCAAAGGACGGAGATGGGTTGGGAGGGACCGATTTGGGCTGTCCACCCCTTTAGACCGGTGGTCCGAGGCTCGGCCGCCTGGACCGCCCGATCCACCGCAACCCACTGTTCACCGCACGGGCCGCACCGCTTCACCTAGACTGGCTTAATCTGGTCTGGCACTTTTATATGGGACTTATGTTTTGTGGGTCTCTGTCTGCTTTCGGGGACACGACAACCCTGGTGTCCTGCCACATGACGACCAGCGAAGCCGACCAGCATGCCCTCCAAGGCCCGGACCGCCGAACCGCCGGGCCGCCGTACCGCTCACCCGAACCGACCGCTATGGTGCCACGCCGCTACTTGTGTAGCCCGCGCCACAGCTTGGGGAGCTCGTGCCACAGTCGTCGCCCACCAGAAAGATCCGCAGAGCCACCAGACCGCCCCAGAACCACTGGAAAACATGGGTTTTGGCCGGGAAACATCCCAGGTTCACCTTGGACACCTAAGGACTCATGTTTTTGATATGAAAGATTCGTTGGAAAGCTCGTATTGAGGCCTACTAAAATATGGCCTTCACTCGATAATTAAACAAAATTTTGATGCTATAAGTTGAGTTCAGAGAAGATGCAGAAAATTAAAATAGAGACGCAACGATGCCTACCTCACAGGTCGTAGCCCAACACTCCACGATTGTTCCACCATCGTCGGAACCGAAAACGCCTCGTTGGGGAGGAGGTGGAGCTGGAATGAAGGGGAGGGGAGTTATTTTTGGAAGCTTCTGCTAGAGAACACAAATGGGAGAAGGAGAGGGGGGAGATGTGTTTAAGTTGGGAAAATTAATTAGAAATTAATTAATTTTAAACACCCTCCTGTGGGCCCGTACCTGAACAATCGACAGTGTCGAGGTTAAGCCGATCATGGGGTAAAATCCACATTCTGAGTGCAATAGTGGTCTCAGAATTTTAATTCGAGCCTCTGTTCAGATGTTATAAATTTCACGCTCGAGGCCGCTAAATTACGGAAATGCCCCTTGTGGCATTTTCCATAGAAAGGCCGTGCTCACAAATGTTATAACACTTGTAGGGTAAATAGCACCCTCCGGACTCCACGGTGCCCTCAGTGTTCCCATATGAGCAAACATTTAAGTGTTATTATATTTATTTGGCGTGTCTAGTGTGAATGCACTTAAAATTTAATTTTGGCCATACTATGGCTCGGAATCACACGCCGTTTGAACGCCCTGCTCTGGAATAACATCAAGAAAAAAAAAATCAAAGTCTTATAGGCTCAAAAGCTATGTTCTTACATAATTACTCATATCTTATGGGTTCAAATATTAACTAAACAATGTCATGATACCAAATATTGTGACCCTACTTTTTTCAAACATGAATATTCCATCATTTTATGATAATAATCAAAAAATAATTATAATGTAATATCCAAAGGTATTGTGTCATTAGAAAATTTGGGCCATAAATCTCTTTATACATGGAAAAAATCAAAATTATTAAAAGTTCTTCATACATATCAATTTAAATATCATGATCTCTTTAGTCCATGTAATCAGCTGTGGATTTACATTAATAAAAGTGGTGAGTTACAATCTCAGTAAGAGGATGCATATAGTAGATGAATAAATATAACATGAGTGAAAATAATAATAATAATAATATCATAATCATATGTAAATCCCCAAAATCATGAGGGTGGTCATCAGATAATGAAATGAAGTTTTGAAATGCATAAAAATTGAACATTACATCATAGTGGTAAAATATAAAACATATTTGTGAATAAATATTGCATTGTGTTCACCATAAAATATGGGAATAATCATAACATCATCCTAGTGAAAACATATAGAATCATTTTCATGAATAATACACATTGTATAGTGTCATATATCACATTACCCAGTGTATTAAAATGAATTATAATTTTGGGTCCACCCTTTACATCATAATATTTATAAAACCACGCATTCCATAAAGAACATATTACAATCTTAGTCATCGATAATCTCATAAAAAGGAATGGGTTTCTTATGGAGTTCATCAATCATGATTTTATGAATAATATTCAGGATCTAATATTAATAATGGTATAAAATATTTGGAATAACATCCATCATTATTGATCTAAGAAGAAACAACTCAAGGGGAGTAAAATATGTGTTTGGGAAAAAAGTGTTATTTTAGAAAATCATTGTATTTTTTCAAAAAATACAATATAAAAAGGTTATATCCCCTAAAAGAAAATGTAATATTAATAAAAAGATATTTAAAGAACATTAATGGAATATCCATATAGAAATTTGTGTGAATGAGGTAAAACCCAAAGAATGGTAGTAGGGTTTGATATTCCCATTACCTTCATTCTCGCATTATCTAATCACTTTTGTGCCTCCTGAATAATAATTATTAATTTAATAATCAGTGGATCCAAAAGTTCATTATTTTAATTATTAAAACTATTAAAAAATTTCATTCATTTTATTATATTTTATAACATACTTGGTAATAGTATAACCATTTTGATATCAATTTTTACTTATAAAATATACTTTTTTACGTTGATTTTGTTATATAGTAATTTTTACATTAGTATAACTTATTACATTATATTATAAAACATAAATTTACATATTATATATTATATATATTTAATAATATCCAGGAATTATTATGGTTGTAGAAATATCCCACGAAATTTATCAATTAGTGGTTAATCAACTTTTGGAGGGACATTTCAGAAAGAGTAGGGAAGAGAATTTGGAATTTCTTATATATATGAAATATAATAATTAAAATTTGTTAAAATCACCAATATAATGATAAATTACATACTAATTAATATTTTATGTATTGTTTGTGATATGGGGGTTAAAAAACATAAGGATTAGAAGAAAGAAGATTATAATAAAACATATTTAATCCTCGGTGTAGCATATCTTGTACGATACTACAAATACCTGGATGTTTTGAGTATAATTACTATAGAAATTGTGTATATATTTTTATCGGGATTTATAGAGATGATTTTGATAGATTATAGGCTTTGGAAATTGGTGTACGAGTGGTCTCCCAAGGGAATAAAGGGGGGTTATTTATAGATTTAACGAGGGGTATTTTTAGAATGAAATATTAAATAAAATAAAATATTAATTGTAAAACAAGTAATAATGAATTTTTGATAATATAATAATTATATAAATATAATATATTGGGTATAATAATTTTAATCCCTATCATAATTTTATTTCCATTAAAAAAATGTTTATAAAAAAGAGAAATTGTTATATTAAGGAATCACTTTTGACTTTAGGCTTTGAAAAATACTTCCTATGTATTGAAATAAATTTATTTTATTTTGATGAAAAATTTATTAAAGTAAATATATCAGGGATTAAAAACAATATCTTCAGAGGATTAGTTCATTATAATATCATTAAATGATGTAAAATAAGATACATCAGTTTTTTGAAAAAACTAAATTGCTGCTATTCACTGAAAAATTGATGTATTCATGACAATTACCAGAAAATAACTATTAGAAAATTTAAATATGATTATTCTTAAAATGATTTTAATTTTATAAAAATAAATTTATGTCATAGATAATTTTAATTTTTAATATAAAAATAATGATTTTAATGAAATACATTACAATACAGTTTATTAAAAATTTGCTTATATTTTCTGTTTGTTTTTTTAATCATGATATTTATTTTTTGGTATTATAATAATTATATTTACATAAATTATTCAAGATAAATATTATTTATATCATAATCTATTATTTTGAGTTAAAATTAAGATTCTAATAGTCAGGTTTGTATTCTCAATTGCCATGTCACTATTCCTAATGGTTTGGATATTATTCCAATGGTCACATTACCTCCTATATATTCCACTTAATTATTTAACTAAATATTCTACTAAATTCCTCTCAAGGATATATATAACATGTTATGAATATTTTTTTTCTTTACTTTTATTTTTCTCATTTCTATAGCATTTGTAGTGGGTGTGATGATTCTAGTAGATTAGGCTGATCCATATTTTCCCATTTTATCTTTTATATTTTATATTTTTTTTCCATATGTAATGTTTTTAATTTTCATTGGGTAAATTTATGATTAATGTAATAGTATATAGTAGGGATATAAAGTTTTTGGTGGTATATTTATTTTTTATGTATATAATATTATATACTATAACACAACACACATTTATCTAGGAAAGAAATATTACTAACAAAAAGTACGTTGTTACTAAAGTGATATTATTTTTCAATATTTAGAATAAAATTTTATTATTCACTACAACATGAATGAATTTATAATTGTATCATAATCTCTCAATAAATTGTGCCCATATTTTTTGGATTATCAAAAAAAATATATTGAATTAAGGAATGGTCGATTTAAATAAAGTGTTTTTATGGAATAAAAAGATCCAATGAAGAAGAATATTTATTACACCACCAATGTGAAAGTGTATTTAATATTTTAATGAATGGTTACATGTAATTAACATCCTATTTCATCAAATATTCAAAATATCTTTCACTCAAGAATTGTGACTATCTATAATTCTTAAGTTCATAATCAAAATGGAGATATAAATAAAGAGAGATAAACACTACATCGTCTCACACATATATAGATAAGTATATATGTACACATACATAAGAGTAATATTATAATTAAAATGGAAAAAATGTACATAAAAAATCTCCTACAATGATCATGTGTTGTGCTTATAATTTTTTCGTCCAAAACCAAAGATCATTTACAATTGTGCTTTAATGATCATCATAATATCAACATTAATCAATATTTACTATCAATTCATGCTTGAAACTGTATACTACAAAAATTAATTACAGTTAATTCAGCTCTGTTTTATTTAATCTCCTTATATGTGAGTCTTTATATATTGTGGATTAGTCTTTTAAAGGGATATACATTTTCCAATTTATTGTTCCTTTGTAACAAGTAACAACTTCTTATAATTGGATTAATTTTATTCAACAATCATATTTTCATACTAAAAATTTATAAAATCATAGAGTAGAGTGTTTTAGTGTGTTCTACGAGAATTAGATTCACTATAACACAAGTAATATCTTCAGTTAAATAAATTTTTGCTATGTTTTAATATTTTTATTGTATGTTATTATTAAGGTAATGATTGAAACATTCCTAACTGAATGAGTGTGGCTTTAATGTATTTAAAATAATAGGAACACAATTATAACCCTAATTAGATTTCAAATTTTTTTGTCTCGGGAAACAAAATATTTTCACATATAGTCATGCTAAAAATTTATTACATTGTTCATCCATAAATGTGAGCTACCACCTACAAAAAGTGATGTGATTTGTTTTCCAAATCCACATCTCATTAAAAATATATATAATTATATTTTTAGGAATACATGTTTATTTTTGAGGTTATAATAATTTTATAAAGATAAAATAATACTAATATTTTATTCTTAATGATAATTTAAAAATTGAAACATTACTCATTCATACATACTGACTAAAGTTTCAATGATTTAAATATATTTAATTTTTCAATACCATCATTGATGATTGGATTTAAAAGAATAATTTATATATAAAAATTATTATAATATCATTATTATTGTTCTAAATATGATTTAATAATGATCCCTTTGACCACGCCCAACACACTATTATTATTTTGAAGTTATGGACAAAACATTTTTCAATCACTACACATAGAATTAATTAAATATATCAGTATAATTAATGAAATTAATGGATTATGTATAAGATAATAAAAATGGATAATGTTCTTATGAAATAAAATAAGAAATATTAGTTTATTATTTACTTGTTAATGGAAATATATAATAACTATGTACTCGAGGCAAGGGATTTCATCCCAATATTCATTCATTGAGGAATATATTATTTTTATGAACATAATTTATTTTATAAGGTGTATATACTAATAATTTTACATGATATATCATGAATCCTTCATATTACATTTAATTGTATTTATAAATTTTAATTATTTCATCTAATGGAATATGATTAGAATGTTAACATTTGGTAAAGGGTTTCATAGCTCAATTTTATTTTGTTTGGTTATAACTCTTAATAGTTAACATTGTTATGTCATGATTATGTTTGAATTGTTCTATATGAGGTTTATTTTATTTCCACATTTTTTGTGTAGTTTTAAATTTATTACATATATTATCTCCACCAATTAAATCAAAACTGAATATTTTGATTTTTAATGGTTATTCACCTGAAATTCCCTATCCATGGGACACATGTTTTTTATATATACCAATGTTATATTATGATGTTTATATAATCCCCATTTTACATGTTATATCTTGAATCATTTTATGTTCATTGTATTTTAGGATTCAATTGATGTTATTATTTAATGGGATTACCAAAATTTTTTTACCTGATTGGAAAATTATTTACGTTACAATCTCATTTCTTTTTGTGATTTCTTATATTAAAAGTTCATTTGAAGGAAATGTTAGGGTATTATTTTATTGAACCTAATATATTTAATTATAATATTTTATGAATGTTTTTTCCATGTTTATTTTATATTTCCTCCATTATTGATTGAAGGAATATCATTAAGGTCATATGTATATGATATTGATCTTATATCTTTGTTCAAATTGGAAAAAATTCTCTTATATCTATGTTTGGTAAATTTTTTAAAAAATTATAATTTCTCAGAATAAATGGTTATATAATGATACATTACATGACCATTAACCTTTTTTTTGTAATGGTTTTGTAATTAAAATTTCTTAACGGTTTTGAAATTGGTCACTTTTGAATATATTTACAAACTATTTAAATGGAATATATATTATAACAATAATTGGATGAATGAATTTTCCACCATTATAAACATAGTATTAAATTTGGTTTATTTTAAATGTTTTTATTTTTATTTTTATTGAAATTGATCTTCAAAATATTTTATGAATTTTATTTATAAAAGTGATTTTTAAATTGAAGAGGTTATTCTTCTCAAAAAATAATTTAATGATCTTTTAATGGGGTTTTCATTCATCAATGTAAAAAATCATTTCTATTTATTATTCTCCACCAGGGATATTTTTTAATGATACCATCATAATTATTTATTTTGTTTTATTATAAATCTTGTTTGGATATTTTTATGGAACCTATTTCTTTTAATTAGGTTGGTAAAATAATGAAAGGAAAATGGATATTTGTACGAGTTTTATGATGAAATTCACAATCTATATGCTCTATTTATGTTTTGGTTCTTAGGAAATTCATGTGATGATGGTTGGTTATGTTATAATACATGGTTGTATTCTTTTGTTATTAACCAAGGACACATGGGTTAGTGATATCCCCCCAATGATTTTGGCCTAGAAGTCTACCATATAGTTATTCAATTATGAGAAGCTAGTATATTGATTTTCTCCTAAGATATTATGGTTATATAATATGATGGGTACTACAATTATAAAATTTATGGTTATTATCTGTGTAACCATGATGGTTATACTATTTATAACAGTGATATGCAATTATTCCAAGTTACCTACATGATTTATCTATACATTTTATTGGTTTTAATGATTTATTTGATCATTATTAATATCAAATTGATAATTATGATTGAATTCACATAACCCATGACAATATTAAATCCTTTTTCCATGCCAAGTGTTTATTTCTTATCTATGTATTTTTTTTTGTAAAAATTCCCCTATGTTATTCTCATCCACTATGATTATGATATTTTACAATTATTTATATCTTACCCTCACTAATGAAATTAAATTTAATGTAGTTTTTTACCCTTATTGAGAATTAGAGATCACCCGTATTATGTTTAATATCCTCAGGTTATGATGAATGATGATAAATTTTTGTTATACAAGAATAGTTTCAAATGGGATGAAATATTTTGGACATATTGAAGACATAATTTGGAATATGAAGATACAGTTATAAAGGGAAAATATAAAATCATGATGTTGTGAAATTTGTATATGTATGGGTTTTCCGAATTCTATAAAACACTAAACGTAAATCGTCCATTTTAATTTAAGTGATCTATTATTTACTTTTTATGTTGTATGATTTGGTTAGAACATATTCTGTCACATTTAACTATATCCAAATCCAGAAATATAATGACTTATTCATAGTTTTTATAGTTGGTAGCCGAGTATGGTTTAGATAATGTTGGAGATTAGTTTGTTTTTATGTGAGGTTAACTGAAGAGTTAGGGATACTATAATGTGATTATATGTTTTAGGATAATAAAATGATGAATGTCTCAAACACCAATATTGATGTTTTAAGTAATGAAAATTTAATTGTTTATGATATTTTAGTGGAATTTTATTTGGAATAGGATTATGTGAACATTAGGTTACAATGATGGATTATTTGGGGAAGAATACCTTCAAATTTTTTAGAATTGTGTATAATGGTATTGATAACCATTAGGTTTTATATAATCTTTGAGGATTTTTGTTATTTTTGAGGTCATTGTCTTATTTATTTTAATTTTGTAAGAATAATATATTTGTAGAAAAAGTAAAAAATAATTTTTGGGTGAAAAACCATCACATATGGTATGGCCATGGATTATGAACCAACAAATAAATGGTGGAAAGGTTTATCACCAATCATTGGACTATATTAGGTTATGTTTAGTATGATGATATTTTTCATTATATAAAAAATCCGACTAATAAAGGAAATTTATTTTTGAGACCATATGAGATTGAAATGTGATTTTTTGATTTCATAATTATTGTTATTTTGAATAAATTTCACTTTTTTGTGAAAAAAATATGGCTATAGTAAATTTAATATTATGGTATTATAAGGAATAATGGTGAAATTATCATCGTATAAATATATGATTTTCTTCTGTCTTTATGGTGATTCTCGTTATTTATGGAAATGATTATCATATCATAGAGATTATATGATTAGAAAATAAAAATTTTGGTGTGACACTTTAATAGGGATTGATGATATTTAGAGATGAAAAATAAAATTTACAAGGATGAATATGTAAAAAAATTTGGTTTAAACAAATAATATACTATTATGATGAATTTTAATGATATTTTTTAACTATGCTAATCAAAGGGTATTTCTATTTAATTTTATAGAGTAATTTAGTTTTTATTCATCTATAGGTTTATTATTTTTTGAAATATTCTTACATTTTGATAACAAATTTTCATTTGATAAATGTATAATGATTTAGGGAATATTTTATTTTTTCTCTAATAGATAATGTGAGACATTTTATGGCTTCAAGCATGAAAAATTAATATTGAATACTCATCGTTTAGAGAAAAATATTAGTTTTGGATGAAAATTTAATAAAGGATGGAATTATTCTTGTAAATTATGATTGTTCACCTATGTTTATATTATAGATGGTTATGTAATTCCTAAAATATAGGGAAATTTATCTTGAATAAAAATCATTGTCCAATTACCATCGTTTCCTAGGATCTTATTGTATCTTCACCCATTAATGATTTATGATTTTGCAGCCATTAACATTATCATGTCTATGTTTTCTATCACTATATATCAGTTTTTGGGAGATAGTTTCTTATTCCATATCTAGGTTGTAACATTCATTTAATTTTCTCATATTTGGAAGCCATGTATATGTTATTCTAGATGACCAACTTACTTACCATTCTATTTATTAAATTGAGATGTTTAATTTCTCTTTTTAAGATATGGTTTTTTAAATGATGTATTTTGAAAAATAAAACCATGGTTACTAAGAATATGTTTACATTCTATGGAAAAAATCACATAAATTATGGAAAATGAAATATCATAATATTTAAATGGAGATACTTTGTATAATAGCTTAAGAGATTCACAACATGAATCTCAAGTTATCAATGAAATATAAATATTATAGTGTGGTCATTATAACATAGAAATTAAATTGGTATTAATTAAAAGTAGTAATAAAACAATAATATATATAGTTCTAATAATAATTATTAATTTTTTTGATTAATTATTATTAATTATAAATTTTTCAATAAATTCATTTTATTCTCTAATAATAATATTTATTCATAAATATTACTTCTTGATTTTTATGAATGAATAATATAATATTTTTTTTGAAATTTTGGAAAAGTATTTCAAAAAATTATTTCCATTTTTGAATTCATCATGTCAAAATTATCTTGAGACGAGTTATATAGAATTTTATTAAGAGATTAATTTTTATCAAATAGTGAAAAATTCTGATTTTTATTAAAAGTTTAAATTTATTTTTAATAATATACAATGTGAAAAACAATTATTAATTATATTTTAAATTTAATTAGTTAATTTTTATTTAAAATAAACCAAATAGGTGTTATAAAAATGATTTTATACATTAATTTAGTATATTTTTTTAAACTTAAAAGGGCTTATATAAGAAAAAAACGTTTCTCAACATGTTTTTTAATATTTATTATAAATTAATTCCTAATTTTTTTTAAATTTTTAAAAATTGATTCCTTAATTGGAATAATTGTTTCTATATTTGTTAAATAGGTCTCTTTTATTTTAATTTAGTATGAATAATAACAATTTTAATTTTTTTACTATGGTAAAGGTTAAACCGAGAAATTAAAATAAACATTATATGATAAGGACTAGGAAATAGACCTAATAATTTCTTTAATTTTATTTTATAAATATATTCCATCCATACTCATCCAATATTCAGTTATATGTAATTTATTAAAATTTTGATGGAATAAAATCATTCATAACATTATATTTAATGAAATTTCCAAAATATCACCATCTTATTTTTAATATCTAAAATATTTTTATCATATGATAATCTAGAATTTATGTTCCATTCTAAATATTATTTGTAAATATAAATTATTTATCTTTATAATGGTAATGAATTTTTATTTTTTATTGAATAATTATTATTCTTAAAAGCTTACACAGTGCTAACGGTGTAATTATTGAATTAATCAAAAAAACAAATGATTTCAGTATATTTTAAAAAAATATAGTTGTATATAATTAATATTATAAATAGATTTTATAGATTAATACAAGAGGTTGGGGATTCTATAATATATATATATATATATATATTTTATTTTATTTTTTTAATTAATGTTATTAAGGTCAAAGTAATGAACAGTTATGAAAATTGAAATTAATGTTATTTTATAAAAAGTAATATTTTTATTTAATGATATAAAATTGAATAAAAATATTTATTTATCCATTTTTTATTATATGGTTTACTATTTTCTTCAATGGTTAATTTAGGGACCGTTTTTCCATTTATAGTAACAATATTTACTCTTAAAGAGTGAAAATCCTTATTGTCACGTTATTGTTAAAGTAATTAACAAGGGATCAAATCCAATATATAACGTAAAATCATAGTCAAAACTAGAAATTTTTTTATTTTATATGACTATTTAAACAGTACTCAATAATTATTCAAAATAAATAATATTTAATATATGTGGAATGGAAAATTAATTTATTTTAATTTAATAGGTCGAGATATTTCATGAGTGCCCATCCCCACTCTTATAAAATTGAATTTATTATTCCCATTTCTTCACACTCCAATTTTTTCCCATGATCTACCTAAATTCTTTCATAACTTTTTTATCCACATTTTATTTCATTACATATGGTATAATAACATCAATAGTGGTCATAAGGTGTTATGAAAATGAATTTTCCAAAGAAGATGTATCATTTATGACAACATGTTTTAATTTCTCTTCATATTCCTCCATAAAATATTATTAAACCATGATAAAATAAAAATATTTGTATCATCCATATAATTATATTTTATTAAGGTAATTTAATAATCAATATCTTTTTACAACCTTCATCATATTCTAAGTGAATCAACTGTTCATATATTCGAGAGGATATCATGTCACAAACTGATGTTTTAGTTTTCAATTGTCAAAAAAAAAACAACTGGTCAAGATTATATATTTAATTTATATAGAAGATATTAATAACATATTAATCATTATTAAAATATAATGAAATACCTATTTTCTTATCATTCCTTCACTAAAAAATGATACCCTCATGGGTGCATACCTGTATATTACAACCTCCACATTGTGATGAGATTTATTTTTCATCACCACATTACATAGATGTAATATATAATCATATCTGAAAGGTAATTTTTTATTTATGATGTTATATTTATTATGGAAAGATAAATTAATACATAAATTATTTATGTAATGATTATTTGAAATTATAATGTTATGCTTGTGTATATATGAACTACAATCTCCTTGACTATAACAAAATTCATTTCTAATAATCATAATTGAATATTTATTTTAAAACTAAAATTTATTTATTGAAATTATAATTTTTTAATTGTTATTATCTATATACTATGGAATAAGGAAAACTTTGACAATGGTTAACACATCGAGTCTTTTTTGAAATTATAGACCAAACATCATAAAAGCAATAGACATAGACATAATTAATTAAGTGATTAAATATTTCAATAAAATAATTGAAATGAGTGGATTGATGATAAGAGATTGAAAATATTTAATGAAGTTATGAAATAAAATAATATCAGTTATTTTATTATATAGGTGTTAATGGATAAATATATATATAGAAAGTGTGGAATCGATGTAAGGTATTTCATGTTGATTTACATTCGTTGAGGCATATTTTATTATTATACACTTATTTTATTTTTTAGGGTTTATGTACTTATTTTCTTACTTGGTATGTCATTAATCCTTCATATATCATTTAATTTTATATTTTAATTATTTCATCCAAGGGTATTTTATTTGCATGTTACCATGTGGTAATGGGTTTCAGAAATCAATTTCCTTTCATTGTGTTATAAATCCTCTTCATTGTAATTGTTATGTCAGGATTACATTTAAATTTATTTTTATGTTTTTTACTGTATATTTACACATTTATTTTGAGTATTTACATTTTTTTACACAAAATCACTCTAATTATTAAATCTCATCTCAATAATATATTTTTGGTAATATTAGTCATCTCAATTTTCATTTCCTTGGGAAATATGATTATGATATATAACTATCTTATTTTATTATTTTTATGAACATAACCATTGGAATGATATATAATGAGTCTTATTATGTTTATTATTCTCAATGTTTTAGTGTAATTCATTCTTTTATGGGGCATACTATTGATATTTTATAAAACTGGAAAAGGCTTTCTGTTATAATCTCATTTCTTTTCATGATATTTAATGATCAATTTTCCATTAAAGGAAATATCATAATATTATTTTATTAATCCAAAAATCCTTATTTATCATCTATTAATTAATTTACATTCCATTTCAATAATTATAGTCTAAAAAAACATCAGGAAGGTTATTTTAATGTGATACCAAACTTATATCTTATTTTATTTTAGGAATCATTCTCATAAATATACATGATTTCTAATTTTTGATTCTAAAATGATATTTTATAATAATTAGATATTTATTTAAATCTATTTTTAATTATATTTTAGCTTCTTATAAAATTTTTGGAATGAATTTTCCAACTAATTCTCTAATTTTTCAATTTTTAATATCTAAAAAAAAGATGTAAATGAATGTTTTTTGTCATTTAAAACAATTGTTTTACCTATCTTAGAGACCAATATTATTAATAATTATTCATTTTATAAAGAACCATTTTTAACTTCAATGAATAGTTTTTTCATATTATTTTTTTATTTTGTTTATTAATTGCTTTTCTAACTAAAATGTTAATTTACATGAAGAATTATTTTGATGATCTAATAATTGTATTTTCATTCATCAATGTTAATATCTATTGATGTTACATATGATCTTCTAGATTTATATTTTATTGATTTAATCATATTTATATTCCTTATTGTATTATGATTTTGTAAATATAATATTATTGATCCATATTCTATTTAATAGGATAATAAACTTATTAAAGAAATAATTTATTTTTATATGGTTTTTTATAATGAAATATATGATCTATATACATTTTTTATGTTATGTTTCATGTAAATTACTTATGATGATGGGTGGTTTTATTATAACGTAAGGATAGGTGGTCACATTATAAACATTGGTCAACTATCGCATAATGTTATTCTTTTCATGTACTCCCTTATCCATAATTTATTTATCATCTATGTTTTGTGTGACTGTTGGTGGTGAAGATCATTTACATGGTAAAATTAACTAAATTCAATTGATGTATTTTTTTCAGACAATATAGTCAAGGAATAATTGTGTTATAGAATTTAGGTTTTACCTCTATATTATAAGAATATCTCATGCCCTTCTGTTTGGGTGTGTTAGTGGTATTTATATGTTTTTGTTAGTGTTTTATTTTCTTAGATTGAGTTCCCTTAGGTTACATTCTGCTAAATTATTTTATAATCCTATTTTATTTCTAACATGAAAACATATTTATGATTTTAGTGAAACTAATAGAGTATATTGATTCTCACCCCTACACAGGATTTGGTCCACAAGTATTGTGTCCACACATATTACTTATAAATTGGTCTCCATTTATAAATGGTAATATAAAGACTAAGATTGGTGGATCTTGTCTAATTTAAGAGCTAGTAGATTTAAAATTAACGATTTCATGTTATATTTTATTTCCTATCCCCTATACTTGATAGGTATTCATGAATATTTTACATTACAACTAGACATGAATATATTTTTTATTCTTGTTCTCTTGTTGGATTTTTTTCTTTTCTAACTATATGATGTTTAGAATAAGAACAATAATTTTTTATTTTATATTTGTTTTATTATACATCCAATATCTTACTGAAGTAAGTATTGGGGTGTCACACATGGCTTACTTCCATCCTATATGGGACCTAATAGGTTTGATCGTGGTAGAATGGTATCAGATTTGGTCCATCATATGGATAATGATTTGTGAGAGGTTTATAGTTCTCTTTATTCTAGAAATGTGGGATACATTTCTTGGGGTTCTTATGATTATTTTTTTGACTATGGATCCAGTATATAGTGTAATGACTAGTTATATCTTACTTATGTACATTAACAATATCGTTGAATAACTTCTGTAATTATAGAATTGGTCACATGGTAAATTTTTGTAGATCCAAGCATCATATATCAGCATGTTCATTTTTTAGTCTAGTGGTGGGTTTACTATTATTATATCTTTACTATCTAATTATGTTATTTATTTCTCTCATTAAAATTATTTCCCAAATAGTTTGAAATAGACCATTCATTCAATATGAGATCCCCAATACTATTCATTAACATGTTGTTATTCTGAGGGGATCTCTATCAAATTTTATATATTTTGTTTCCATCATCCTATAGGATTATGTATAACCAATAAAACATTATGGGGTGATCTATCCTATAGCTATGGATCATAAAAATTCCATTATCTAAAGAGGTCATATGGGGGAATTAGATCCCCCTCCAGGTTCAATACCTTATTTATAGAGGTTTCATCCAACAAGAAGAAGGTCCACCAAACAAGATCCTTGAGTCTTGTAACCCCAACATATATAGGGGCCATGTCTAGAATTAATGGGAATTATATCCTTTACTTATGAATGGGGTTGGTATCCTCACAATTAATTTTAGAATTGGGTCCCATAAACTGTGGTGGGTTTAGTATCGATATGTTGGATGGGGAATGATCATTCATATTTAGAGGCTTTTGTTCATAAAGATATGAGGTGTGGCTCTTTTATCTATGTGAGTTGGTACTCCCATAGAGAAAAAGGGAAAATGGTTAGAATCAATAAAGAGTGGGTAATTCATTAGAGGGTTAGTTTTCCACTAATTTTTTTGTAATTTGGTAGGTACTCCATTCTTCATGATGTGGCTTGGGAACACCATGGAATAGAGTATTTAGTATACCCATGATATGTGAATAAGATCCTACAACTATGGAAGATTTTCATGGTGCAGATCAATAACTGGTGAGATTGATAACTCTTTGGTCTATCTAGAGACACTCAATGTCGTCTGCATACATTTCAAAATATATATAATTGATATTATGTTTAGTATCAAGATGTTTATTTTTGAACTCTTTACCAAAAATGTTTTCATAGATAACAATTGTTTTCGGTTACTGTTTCCCAATGAGTTCATTGAACAAATAATGATGAGTATGTCATGTTTGATTCCACGTTTGAGAATCTTTTACTTATGGGTACTCCAATATATCATGAATGATATCCATTTTCTTATACCATGAATAATATATGTTAGAAAAATGATATATGATCTCTATGATGATTGATTTTTAATGTGATCTATAGATGGGTGGAATAGGTCATGCCCAAGATGATCACAATTTTATTTTCAACCATTTTAAGAGTGCTCCTATTCATTATCAATTTTATGTTATTCTTTTAGATTGATATGAAATTGTCAAATGGGATGTCAAAGATCCATGTAGGGTCATCTTACAAGTTTTTTTAGGATAATGGCCCCCATTCCAGTGAATATTTATCCATATTACGGTATATAGTGAGAGAGGATTTGGGTAGTGACCTCCCTAGAGTTTTTTCCATGGTTATGTGATATGTTGTAGAATTTTCATAGCATTATATAGTTACCGTTTTATACTGTTTTAATGATTCAATATTTTTTCATGGATTCAAGGTGATCGGATGGATGAGTCATGTTCTACTCAATTAGGAGTGGGACTAAGGTCATTAGTGGGACCTACCATCAGAGGTGTATTTTAATTACTCCATATGATGGAATTTTTGGATTTAGTAACAAATTATTTCAATGTAATATACATAAATATATTGAAGAAGGGGTTGTCTTATTTCCACATATTTTTTTCTTAATTTGGGGATGGAATCTAGTAATGAGTCCTTGGATATGATATTATATTGGAGGCATTGATGGGTTGGACAAGGGGATAGGCTATGCTTCTGTATTGTGTCCTCAAAGGATAATGTTTTCAACATATAAACTTTTTTTATAGTACTAGACCATTAAATATAAATAGTTAGAATATTATTAGAAAATTTAATATTAGAAGATCCATGTGTCAATATGACTAGCCCATATCCATCTTTATTTTGTGATCCCTCAGTAATGTCCATGTTTTTTGGTCTAGTCTTATGATGGTCTAATTTTGAATGTGAGTGTGAATGGAAGGATAACATGATTATTAGATGGATTTTGTAGGATTTCAATAATTTACAATATATATTTAGTGGAATTTAATAGTTATTTTGTTGTGTGTTTGGAACTAGATGGATACATTGGCATAGTTGTGGAAACCATACAGTTGATCGTGTGTTATAATGAGATGGTTGATGGTACAATAGTTATTTAAAATATTAGTGTCTATGTGTGAATTAAAGGATATATTTATCATTTTGATACATTATTATTGTCGTGCGGTGTTACTTTTTATATTTTAGAGAATTAATCTTATGGATTTTTTATTTTCTTATCATGACAATATTGGGTTTGGCTGCATGAATTAATGCATATACTCTGATACCCCTAGAATTCCCTTAATCGACCATATCAAAAAAATACCATATGTTCCTATAATTATTAAATTCAAGGATAATTGAGATTTCTAGTCTTGTGGAGATAATCTATTTTGAGTAGTAATTGTCAATGAGTATGTTAAAAAAAATTTGTATGTTGAATAAAAGAATCACTTGTAATGGGTTGAGGATGTTTTGTGATTAGGGATGTAAAATATTTGAGAATGAAACCATGACCAGAGTTTTGGTTTGGTATGTATCCAAAAGTGGTATATATTCATGATCCATATCCCAATGGCTTCCAAAAGTTTAGGATATCTTGTAGTTTTGGTCTTATTTTACACATGAGGATTTTTTGGTGAAATCTAGTATAATTTTTGTTATTATTCAAATTCATGGATAAAAATAACTATGGTGGTGTTAATGTAATGATCTGGGTAATCATGAGTGGATGAAATTTCTCATTTTTTTTATTCCAGATCCTTTTACCCATGTAAACATCGATATAAGAAAGTCATATGTGTTTAATAGAATGGAACAACTAGTTTGGGGAAAATACAAGCATAAAAATCCCCTAAAATACATCTAAGGATATATTTAGTGTATCCCTCCCCATATAAAAAAGGCCAAAACTCATGAAGATCCCAAAAGAGAGGATCCTTTTCAAAAAGGGAAAAGTCTGATGGAACCTCCTTGAAATGAAATTTGAAGTCACCGAGTGCCTCACAAACACATTAAGGGATGATGGTAGGTATACAAGAGTAACATTAGAACATACAGAGTTATTCAAATTCATGAAGAAGATGATACTTTGTGAAATCCACCAATATTCATGAAACCCTATTACCCAATAAATAATCCTTCGGTCTGACTTTTAAGAAAAAACTGGTGACATTTCAACTTCTGAAATATTTTCCTAGTAACGAGCCTCATGATTATGGAAAACCAATGATAATGTGGATCACCCAAGGTATCCAATCATAGAAAAACCATCTCATTTTTGTTCTATAGATAATCTAAATCAAGTGGAGATAACTTTTATGAAATAAAATTCTTATAAAATAAGACGAAATACATATATTTCACTTGAGGATTCATGAAGCACTAAGAATTTGAATAAAATATTTACATCCAGGATGGGGAACCCCATTTCATGAAGCATTCCCATTCACAAAGACCTTAACCTCTAAGAGGCATATGGGAATCATGAAGAACCACTTCAATGGGACCCAAAAATCATGAAATCCTTCTCCAGCGACACTCTAGGTTTCCAAACTTTTGTTGACACCTCTTTATGAAGGTTAAAATTCATAGGGCCCCCATACTAACCAAGGATCTGTTTAGATAAACCTCGAGTCCCCATGTGACCACTTCCACTGAATCTTATTTCCATCCAATTCAATCCATGTGAATATCTTTCTCCTACCAACCATCTAATTCTAATCATGGGAATTATAAGCCCTTTTCCTTCTAATACGAGAGACTATAAGATGGACCTCATGATTGGACACTACTCCATGGAAGTTCCAATGCCATGCCCCACACAAAGGTGTATGAGCAGTGGTCATTTGAGCCCTTGGGATAGGGAGGATCCTACCCATGTCCAATCAACATGATGTAAAACCACCTAGTTCCACATCAGAGTCATATGATGTTTAGGTGTTCTACTACAACCTTAGAACAAGATATAAAAATATAGTCTTACCCTGTGTTTCATACACAACATTCCCCATGTACTATCATCATGGTATGCCGCCATCCCCCATCCATAGTATGTGAGCCCCATACTTTGAATATTTCATGTGTATACCCCAAAATATATCCCTCTATGTGGGATGTGAATCTTATACTGGAGGCTTCTACATGAAGCCCATTCCAAATAATTTCCCAAGGAAAAAGACTATTATGACACGATGATTCAACACATAAACCTTACACCATCCCTCATAGTCACTCTCTTCCAGACAAGAGTGTTCTTACTGCATGATGCTAAACTATATGAATCTATCCTGTCACATGACATTAAACCATATCATCAATATACATAAGTTTTGATCAATGTCATTTAACTATATTACATATGATATCTCTCAGGGGTGCAATCCTAACAATGATAAAATTCAGTGTTACATCATCCCTCCTAGGTATAAACATTTTAGATTTTCCTCACAGGGTGTTCAATCTCAATAATGGTAATCTCAGGTGTGACATCTTGCCTATGAGTTATGAACCTTATAAATTTTCTACATTTATTTTTAAATCCTATCAAGGGTAAAATCACATGTGAAATAATACTTCATATGGATGTACCTTAGGAATCCACCTCACAATTCATTCGATCCCAACAATGCTAAAATAAAGTGTGACATATTACCTCATAGGGATGCACCTTCACGAACCATGTAACAGGGCATTCAATCCCAACAATGTTAATCTCAGGTGTAACATCATACCTTATAAGGTCATACCTTCCAGATTTTCCTCACAAGGAATCTGATGTTGAAAATGGTAAAATCATGTGTGAAATCATCCCTCCCATGGACACAACATCTAGATTTTCCTCACAGTGTGTTTGATCTTAATAATGGTAAATGATATAGGTGTTCCTTCCAAGGGAATCCCTATCTATATATTACTCCATGGTGGATTCTAATACATGTCTACATATCATCCTTGACATATTGTTCTGATCCATTGTTAAAACATCTATGTGTGGAATGTTACCTCATAGGTATATACTACCTTGATCTATCTCTATGTGGTGTTTTGACCAACCAACCACATCTCCACAATATACTAAACTCATTCCCATATTTGTCTTGAAATGATGTGTCAATCCATTTCCAATAGATGTAGAACATGTGACCTGACCTAGAAAACCTACCCCCTGTATAAAAATGGGATATATGGGGTGAAAATAATTATGAATATTTACTCCCCTGGAATTTTTAACTCATGATTGATACAATATTAAATGGGATCCATGCCTAAGTTTCCTTAAATATTATTCCCTCTTGGGAGGAAGAATATAAGTGACTAATGCTCCTAACTTCCAGAAATTCATAGAGATTCCCAACATGACCGCTCTATTTATAGAATATTTTTTCCAAATAGAGACCGAAGATGTGTAATTAATTGATTTCCACAAAGAGATGTAATCATGAATGAGTTCCATGAACATGAAAATATATATGAGGGAAACTTGGACTTGGAAACAAGATCCATGGAGGAATCCAAGGAATGAAAAAATATCACTCCATCATCATTTTTCAATCATGGACTGGACATTGTTGATGAAAGTGATCAAAGACACCAACCATTAGAATATGGGAATTTGGGGGAATATAAATCCATTATATATCATTGTTCATGAAGGCCACAAATATACTCATGGAAAAAAAATTAAACTGATGTGATTAAAATATCCTCAAATTGTGAGTAACCCCAATAGATATTCATGTCATTAGATTCCAAGTATTTAGTTCTTGTTCCCATAATGAAAACAATTTACCTTTCATGAAACTAACCTATAAATTGTGGCCATTATCAGTCAGTATCTTGAGTTTGTGACATTAAATATTTTGACCCCTCTCTTCAATTTGAATATTGGACGATGTTGGGGAATTGTTCATTGGTTTCCATATACATGTATAGATAGGTAAATCAATTTTATTTATTGGTCCTTTTCTATAGGAATTTTGTAGGATATCAACTATAGGAACCGAAGAATAAAGAATGTTGATGCACCAATCCCACATAACCTTATTTACCCAAAACATTATGTTATTCCTTCATCTACTATGAAATCACTCCCCTTCTCACCCTATAAGATAATCCAGAGGATGGAGATCGACAACCTCATACACTGGTATTCAGAAAGAGTGGTTCATTCCCACAAGGGACATGGCCCCTTAGAAATTTGGGGCATGAACACATCATAACAACCACCTACCCTAAGGGTAGAATGTGGGAAAATCACTGCCACTTTTATAATAACTATCATCAAGATTCTCTCCTCAGAGTACTCCAATGACTCACTCCCTTGCACATAGGATGTAGGAGATGCTATAGTCACACTGACACAGACTATTGTAACATCCAATTATAATTTTCTGGTATTATTAAACACCTCAATTTTAATATTATTGGGTTGAGTTTTGTTTGGGTTGAACAAGGTTAAAAAATGACTTTTTTGGAATGTTTTCCGTTAGTACACAATTTTGGTACATTTGGCACATAGTTTTCTAAACCGTGAACTCTACTAGAAAAAATTAGAATCATTGGACATTGGCCTTCACAAAGAATACACACATCATTACAAACCGTGTTCCCTTTTTAGGTAAGACATGTCGCCCATATAAACTAGGTGCAAGGCTTGCACCCAGTTTGACAAAACCATGCACTTATACTCATGAAACTGTGTAGAGGAGTTTTTCCAAAATCCAAATTCATATAAAAAATTCTTAAACACTATCTTTAGGTCCCCGATGGACCTCCTTCCTCCTAAAAAAATTTACCTCTTCCTTAGAGCTCCCATGAAGCCTTTATGGACCCTCTTATCCCTCTAATAAGTAATCTAATGCAATTTGAACATCCTTCAACATTTTCATGGTTATTTTCCTCATCCCAATCTTGTTCTCCCATAGTTTCTCTTCTTCTCTCTAATGTTCTATGGATCCCAATATTTATGTATAGATCTAATAACATCTATTTGGAAATATTAAACCTAGGTTTTGTTCTATTTTTCATGATCTTTTTGTTCATTGAAAAATTATTATTAGTTCTTGGCAGTACAAGATCCATTGATTTTTGTAGGTTGTACTGTTTTGATGCCCAATTTTCATTAACCCTAAATTTCTATTTTTAATGTCATTAGATTGAATTAAATTCAAATTATGTGTTTTTTATTAAATTAATTTAAAATTATTTATTGGAAAAACCCAATTCCATTAAATTTGGGATTTTACGTAAAATGGGATTTTGGCATGAAATTGGAAAACCCACAATTCCTTTTTTACTTGGGTGGTTTTATGTATAGTTTGTAAATTTAAAATTTTTAATTTAAATTGTTTATTTTTTGGGAAAAAATTAAATTATTTTTTTGAAATTAATTGTGGAATATTGAACTGATTGATACTTGTAAAAAACCCAATTCCATTGAATTAGTTTTTTTATGAAATTGATGGTTTTTTAAATTAAATTACTTAATTTAAATTTTGAAAGTGAATGGTAAAATTGCATGAATTGGTTTCCAATTATTATTTTTGAAAAATGGCATAAAATGAGTTGATGGAATCCTTTGGGTTTCATATATTTGGAAAGGCATATTTTCTATTAAAACCACATTATGGCGTTTAAAGGGAAAATGAGAATATTTTAAATGTTGAATGTGATTTAATTGTATATTAAGTAGTATTAAAATAAATTAACCATCATTATTTTGTAGTAATGTAAATTTAAGCCTTGGGTAGTTAGTGAGTTATTTTTTTATGATACCTTATGACATACAACATTCTAACACTTTATATCAGCACATCACATCTCTAAGGAGATGGTGATGAGTTCCCTAAACCATAGGCCTAAAGGGGAATATGTACATATTTTTCATTTTAAATTTTTGTTTCCCTTTAGTTGGGAACTATCTTCCCTTTTTGAAACATGACCATGATTCTCACATGATTTTACTTCAAATGTATATTTGAGTTTATTGTAAACTTCTTTACAGGAATTGTGAATTTATTTAAATTTATTCATATAGATGTGCTTATTTGATCCATTTCGTGGAAAGATCCATTTGTGTAAAGAACCAATTGATTTAAGTTAAATTCCATCATTTTAAATGTATTCCCATCATTCCAAATGTGAAGCATGAATTGTGGAAGTATTTCTATTTTTTAATTGTAATGTATAATTTGTTTAAATATGACATTGTTATGGAAAACATGACTAATTAAAACATGAAAGCATATTTTTGGTTAATTTCACATTAGGATCAAATTGTAGAACCATTTTTGAAATATTACAGTGCTTTGGAACACACCCTACCTGGGATTTCATATGATTGTATATTATCTCCATCCAGGTTCAAGTAGTGGTAATGCACCACTTGGATGTGGCTCTATCTATTGATCCATGGACTTGGTGAGTTTCGTCTAAGTTGAAAAATAGTATGTTCTACTATTTTTTGGTACATGGATATTGTGCGTGGGTTTTTATAACTTTTTGACTTATGGTACATTCCTCCTAGATTGTTTTCTTTTGATATTCCTATCATCTTGTTTTCTTTAATTCTGTCATGATTGTGGAAGACCTATTCCAACATTCATTCCTGAATAATTATAGGAGCTAGTCACTGACCTGTGGATATCGGTAATGAACTTCATGCTATGCCAGGACTCATTTGGTTGTTGGTTTTCTAGGGTACCTGGGATAGTTTGTAACAAAGTGGTATCAATGGTTTAGGATGAACATCATGTATTGATGAATGCATGCATTGAGAAATCATTTCAAGATATAAGAGGTATTTTAGATTGAGTTCTTGGCCATATCTGACTGAAATGACCCTAATGTCGCTAGGGGATAAGGTAAAGATGTCTTGTGGGATAGTTATAGATTTTCCTATATTTTATTTGTATAGAGTGAAATAGAAATCATTATTATTATACATGTAGGTATTAATTTCATTTTTCACTCTATTTCAGTGTAACATAATTTCTTCCATGTTTTCTGTTGATGTTTTGTAGCATCATACCTCATATAATTCATGTGAATTAGATCCTTCAGGACGCAGCTTCAGAACCATAGCAAGAAAATCATGTTGTTGATCCGAACCTAGTTGAGGTGATTGTGTGCATTGTCCAAGCTCTGTGATAAAAACAACATCTATCTCACATTCAGGCTCCATTTGTAGAACCTCAGAGGGATGTTGTCAATAGTTTTTAATAGTAGTTCCTTCAACAGAATCAAGAACTGATCATAGTCTTGAATGATCCTCAACAGTACAGTGAATCATTGATAACGATGGAGTGTTTGTTTGGGTTCTTAGACACACCCAATAGGATGAAAGCGAAGTGTTCCCCCTTCATGCTTGAAGGATAGAGAAGGAGATGGTTGGACACTAGGGTGATGATGCAGAAGTATGATGTCTTAGAGTCGAAAAAATTCAATGTCATTTTTATCGACCAGTTTATCCAGAGTAAATGCTATTGGCCAAGTCCATTTAGTTTTCCAAACATGAGCAGGCCAATAGGACCATGATAGAGTATGAATACTTTTTTAATGAGACCATGCATTTGTCACCTGAGATTGAATCTAATGAGAATATGAAGTTTTGATGATTTGATTTGGGACATCAATAGGATATTCATTATCATGTTTTCTTGTTAATGCTTCATTCTTATGATGTGGTGATGAATATAACGCTAATGGTTGAGATGGACCTAGCTGGTAAATCAGGGTTATCATGAGTTTCTTTATATCCTAGTTGTAGCCTAAGTTACTTCACTAGAAAGTTGAAGCGTGATGATTCTCATGACATTTCTCTATTGAAGGGTCATTTTAGACCTCTTGGTGTGCCTTGAAGAGGCCCCCTGGTTTTCTAATGGTGTGGAAAGCCAGTAAATTCAAATAGGGTTTTTACTAAGGTACCCAAGAACTATGGCTCATTTGGATTCCTGGGTAATGTGAAAAAATTATCCCATATTTATTAACTTTTCATAGTTTATGGGATCACAAGCTCCTACTAAAACAATTTGGTAATCTGATTTTTCATGTATAAAGTTTTCCATCCATAGGCATACAGATTGATGCTACTTCAATAGCGGAAGAGTCTCTAGAGAAATATAATTCGAGTACAGTGACCGTGAAAGTTACCATTACTATATATTCATTATTAGTTAATTATATATTTAATATTGTTTTTTCTCATTCATTTATTTGAACCCTTATTGTTAATATATTTAATCTTCCTTTGGAGATTTTATCTTGTGAAATGGATATTACCACACCCCATGGTATGAATAGAGAAGAGAGTCTCTGTAGTCCCTATTGGATCTTCACTCAAGTAGATGTCCATATTTCATGGAGTTTTCAACATCCCGACATGAAAACTCTTGAAACCATATTCATTATTTATTGTACCATTTCCAATAAAACCAATATTGATTGTCATCTTTGATGGTTTTCATTTAATACACACAATGTTGTGTGCTTTTTATTTCCCATAGAATGGGACCCATGGTCATGTAGAGCTAGAATTTCTTATCTAGACTTGGGTAAAGTATTATGTATGTTTGAGTTTGATCTAGAACTTGAATCATTAAGTGGTGATCTCCCCCTGTAGTTTTCATTTTGTTTCCCGATGTTTTTTCTTATGATTTCTCTAGTTTTCCACTTGTAAGGGAGGTTGAGTTTTTCATTGAATTGATGCATGATAGTCAACCAATTTCATTTACCTCTTTCCACATGGAACCAAATGAGCTGAAATAGTTGATTTCATAGTTGAAAAATATTTTAGAGAAAGTCTTAATATGCCTGAGTGTGTCACCTTGGGCAGCATCTGTTCTCTTTTCTAAGAAAGCTCATTGTTCACTTTTCTTATGTGTTGATTACCGAATTCTCAATTGAGTGAAGGTAAAAAGAAACTATATATTTATATATATTTAAGATCTATTTGATCATTTTAAGGGGATAATTTGTTCTCAAATATAGACCATTTATTTGATTACAATTGGTTGGGGACAAAAGAATATGAAATTCAATAAAACGCATTTTCGAGTAGGTAAGGTCATTATGGGTACCTTTTTATACCTTTTGGTCTAACCAATGCTTATGTAGTCTTCATGGAATTATTTAACATGATTTTTCATGAGTATCAAGATACATTCATGGTGGTATTTTTGGATGACATCATTGTTTACTCTATGTCCGAGGAGGATATTGTGCACCATCTAAGAACAATTCTGAGATTGTTGATAAATCTCAATCTTATTGAAAAGCTTTTGAAATGTGATTTATGGAGTCAGGAAGTGAAATTATTAGGACATGTGGTGTCATACCATGTTATTTTAGATGACCCATAAATGGTGAAATTTTTTATGACACGAGGAAGCCCACATAATGATTTCTTGATCTAGAGCTTCTTTAGTGTATCTGGATATCATTGCTTATTTGTTAAGGAATTATGAATGTTGGAATATCTGATTCTAACCCTAACTCATAAGTGAGTAAAACTTTGTTTTAATGATAAATTTCATAGTTGTTTAGTTATATAGAGTCTATTATGACTAATTTTTCACTATTTACTCTTCCAGAATATTTAAAGGGCTATATGGTATTATATAATTCAATGGGTTCGTGCATGGGTTGTGTTATTATTATTGGTACCAAGTCTATTCGCTGATGTAAATAGAGTATGGTTTTTGTTTTCTAATCAATGTTCTTATGGATGATTATGGATATTGGAAGGTAATGGAACATACAGTTCAAGCCATAATCAGTATTGAAGGTGGCCTCACTTCCCAGTTTCTACCAAATATTTGGGGTCCAAAATTTGAAGAATGGAAATGAATTATGAAATTTGATTAATTCTTAATGGCCATATGTAAATATAGTGAAGATATGTATTTCTCCAAGACTGGATTGATTATTTTTAAGATATTAATAATTGATATTTGATACGATGAGAATTCCTGATTACGAGAATTTGAGCTCTATGGCAGCATTAAGGGTTTTTAAGGAACTAATTGCAGATATGATGAGATTTTCGAACTAAGAATTTCAATTGTGCATTACGATTGGAGGAGCACTGAGAAGATATTTTTGACTGGTCCAGAAAACATGGTGGAGGTTATGGTACATTACGATCATAAAAGCTTATAAATAAGAGCCTATCCCTCTTCATTGGAGATGGATATTTCATAGAAAATATGGAATCTATCTGATTTCATGATGTACGGGGTGATCCATGAAATTGGAGGTCTATGCAAGCTTGATCTTTATAAAAAGTCTATTCTCGTCTTGACTGAAGTCAACTCTTCTGAGTATTGAGTGCTTCACGATGATGAGATGTTCTATTTTAGATCAGTGAGCTTTGTGAATGTAGGTTGATACATGATGTCAAGGGAGCTTATTTATGGCTCATTGTTCTACAAATGAAATGGAGCTCTGTGATGGTAGTTTGTTCCATTAAGGCAGTGGTGCATCGCAACTATGTGAGCTTCTAGAAGGAGCTTTGTGAAAGGCAGTTTTTGAATATCATTTTTAAGTGGATAAGGATTTCAATGGGTATCAAGTCAGGTATATGGTGCAAGTAGAGTCTAAAACTATGTCATGGAAAAGTAATTTAATTCCAAATCACTAAAGTGACCTTTTTGTCAATTAACATAGTTAGACATCACTCAAATTAGTGATCTTGGTGGAGTTTATTGAAGTGATCTGAGGGCCGTAGTGAGATATAGATGAAGTATTGTAAAGGCATTGTGTCTGGAATAGGGGGACTATGACCACACTTCAGTTTTCCACATTTATTGAAAATTAGTGGATTTTTTCTTGACCAACGCACTATCTACATATTCAACTTGGACTTATCCCTTAGTAGCGAACTAATTAAAAGTGTTGTGTTGTCTTTCTTCATGTGATGGTTTTATTGCTTTTCATCTCTATCAAGTAGATTTAATGATTTCTTACCAACAATGGAACATGATATGTCTTTTTAAAATAAAAAGTTAACACCCTGATTCACCCCTCCCCTCTCAAGGTGTTTAGGGGTCCTATAAGTGGTATCAGGGTGAGGTTGATGGTGTTATATCTATCCCACCATTCCATCATATAGAATTCAGTAAATGTTAAGGGAGTACCCCTATTTGATGGAAAAACATTAAGATATGTACGAATTGGATGTGATATTGTCTAAGATCGCTTGTAATTGAAGTCATTTTATCTACTGCACAAGGAATACAAGTCACTAATGCAACAGGGTTATCTATGACTAATGTAGATAGAAATATTCTTGATACAGACTTTAATGTGATGAATGCTCACACTATGGAACTCTCTAATATGATATACGTAATGGCGATGTATTTTACATCCGAAAAGTCTATATCGGAGAAATTGGAGAATATATATGAAGGAGACAAAAAACTAAAGGATGTGATATAAAAAGTCCTACGCAATAGGTTTGACGATATAAAGATGCATCCTGATGAGAATGAAGATTCACTCTTTAATCAAATTACTGATGTAGTTATAGAAATTCAAGGGATTGGGGTAGAAATCAAATAAAATTAAGTTGTGAATATAATTTTGAGAAGGATTCAACCTCTATACAAAAAAATGTGTTATACATTGAGGAAAGGGATCCATGTAAACATTATTTGGATGATTTATTGAGCAGTTTGGTGGAATACGAAATAATAGTAAAGCTAGAAGATGTGCTGATACGTGTCAGTAAAGAAATGAAATTATAATCCATGGAAAAAATTGAACTTTTAGGAGATTATATTGATGAATATAATGAAGAAAGTGATATTATTTCACAATTTTAAATGAAATTTAAGATAGAAAAAGGGATATTCCTCTGAAAGATTCCCTAACCGTGTTTTTGTTGAGGTACAGTTGGGCACATATCTTCTCAGTACTCATGTAAGTTAGATGATGATGAAGTTGAAGCTAGATACTCACAAAAGCCTCAAAAAATGATTTCTCTTAAGATAAAAATTAGTTTTAGAAAGAGACTATAGAAAATGATTTTCTTATGTGAAGATGAAAATGATGAAAATGAATTCATCAAGGAATGAGAACCAGAGTGGAAATCCAGAAACCATGCATTTATGATGGTAAATTTTGAGAATTTAGTACCATCAAAAGATAAATATCATGATCATTAATTGAGTGATAATTCTGATCTAAAGTTACAAAATATAGATTCTCTTAGTAATATTGAGAATAAAAATAATCGATGAAAAAAATAGAGATCAATTGTGAAGAATCTTCAGAATATGTCAATCTGCTTAAAGCTGAAATTGAACGAATCAAAGAAGTAGAGAAATTATAGTAAAAAACTCTTGAAATCTTATAATATGTAGTGTAACTGAAGCTAGGAATTGACGAATAAGAATATTTCATCAATTTAATGACCTCTAGACTGAAAGAGAAGTTAAATACTATTGAGGGTCTTGAAGATGAAGTTGTTACTCATATAATTAAACATCAAAGTGAGTCAATTTCCAAAGAAACATACAATAAAATAAAATTCAGAAGTTTCTCAGACACTGAGCTACTAGAGATATAATAACATGGTTTTGATTTTTTTAATGTTAAATTACTTGCATGAGTTGGAAATAGTGGAATCAGTTGTGATGTTGAAACATGAAATGCTGCAAATAAAGTGGGACAAAATAAAGGCAAGATGAAAGTTGAAAATGTTGAGAAGTCACATGATGTGCAAAAAAGAAACCCTAAATTCATACTAATAGAATAAATGAAAATTATTCTTAGGTATCTAGAAATAATATGCATCCAAACTATTTTACTAAGGAAGGAGATGTGTGGATTATTAAAAAAGAGAAGATATTTCAACTTAATAAATGCCAATTATAAAGATATCTTGGTCATATAATGTCTTGTCATGAATATGTATAGATCTATTTTAATATAAGAGAACTAGTAGATCATCAAAGGAGAAAAAATTTCTATCCATCATCTTATAGAAGAAAAAAGTTTTGTGGATATTGTTTTGATTGTTCTATCTTTGGGCATAAAGCAATGTATTTTAAGTTGAGGAATGGCATGAGAAATTCATACAAATCTCAATGATAGTTCCTTATTCACTAACCGCATTATGATTCTATTACAAATAGATTTTCTCATTTGGATGATGATTTTGAATACAACGATCCCCATGCTAGAGGAAAAGAGATTTGAGAGCACATACCTATCCTCTACTAAATCAAATATTTCGTTGAAGGAAAAAAGGAAAAATGAAACATCTAACCTTACATAAGTAGCACTAAGAAAAATAAATAAAAATAACACTTGGATTAATTATAGTGGATGCTCATCCCCTAATATGGGAAATGTATAACTATTATCAAATTCCCAGAAAAAGGTTGATGGAATAGTATGGTTCGGTAATGAGAGATCCTTGAAGATAAAAGTTAGTGGGAGAATTGAGCTAGCTAACGGAGAGCTGAAGAAAACTGTAGTTCTTTATGTGGATGGTCTACATCAAAATATCCTCAATCTGAGTCAAATATATAACTTATGGATTATTTTGACATTAAATGAAATGGGGTTTAATATAAAACGTAATACATGTAATTATCTCAAGAAATGTTTTAGAAGAGATAGAAACGTATACCAGGTTGATAGTTGAGAGAATATTTGGAACCTAACTGTTGAACAAAAAAATAACTTTTGGGACTGAAGGTTGGGGAACATTAATCAATATTACATGGAAAAGATATAAAATATTATGATATTCATGAATATCCCCAATCTAAATCATTAATGAGAGAAGACTTTTGATTCATACATACATGGAATGTTGGTCTCTAGTTTATATCAGCCAAAGATGAAAATGGCCTCAAATCTTCTTGATCTCGTGCATAAAAACCTAAGTGTCTCGATAAATGTTACTAGAATGTATGGAAAAATGTAATTTGATATTTTCATTGATGAGTATAGTATAATTTTTGGTGTGATGGTCATTACATTGGAAATGAAAAGTTATTGACTACATGAAAACTTATCGTTGGATCGCCAAGAATGATTCTTGAAGGACTATCAAATTCGGTGGTCCAACAATGGAGAGTAATACACATTTATTTATTTTGAAAATTACATATAGAATCATTGAATCTAGGATTAGGTGGATTCAATGAGGACACCACAGCACAATGCAGTTGTTGAGTGCAGAAATCGATAGGTGAATTAAATTGTCTAAATTATGCTGATTGAGGGACAAATCACTCATCATTGCTAGATTGAGGGAGATCAATATGGAGTATATATTAAAAATAGATAAAGGATTTATATAGGTGAAACAAAGACACCGTATGAGTTGTGCGCTCAAAGAAGATGAAGGAAAGTAAATAAAGTATGGTTATGTGGAAGAAGAAGGAATATTCCTCAGATATCCAAGGAATATAACACCCTACAAGTGATTAAATAATTGTTCTGGAAATCATTTGGAATGATGTGATGTTAAGATAATTGAATGTAATACAAAAAATACGATGAGTGGAAATTATGTAGATTTTAATGAAGATGTAGAAGATAATGGATGAAGTAAAAATTAAAATGATAATGTAAAGGAAAGAGTTCTTGATATTTAGAGGTCACTGAATGATGTGTATTAAGATGAAGAATGATAAGAGGAAAACATTGCTGAGGAAAATTATTCTGAACATCCTAGAATAAATTAACGAGTAGAAATATATTAGTTTAACATCACTGGGGATTGGACTACACCCATGCATACAAGGAGAGTGAGTAAAAATTCACAATAATCCTTTCTATCACTAATGGAACCATTATAATTTGAAGAAGCTACAAAGGATTAATCATGGTATAAAGCCATGAATGAAGAGTTGGACTAGATTGATAAGATCCAAACATGGGATCTAGTCAAGAGACCCGAAGGTCACAATGTGATTAGTACAAAGTTGATTTTAATGTAAAATATTATATGAAGTGTAATGTTATACGAAATAAGGCACGATTGGTGGGTAAAGGATATTCACATATTGAAAGTGTCTATGTTGAATAAACATTTTCTTCAGTGGACAGACTAGAGTTAATTATGATATTTGATGTAATGAAGATCCTAATAGAGTTTAAAGTGTATCAAATGGATGTTAAGAGAGAATTCTTAAATGGTGTTATTCAAGAACAAGTCTAAATTGAACAACCAGTGGTTTTCCTAGTTGAAAATAATTAAATGAAGATTTGTAGATAATATAAAAAACCCTATGGTCTGATGTAGACACTCCAGGAGAGGTTCTCTTGGATTGATTCTTATCTGAAGAATCATGAATTCTAAAGAGGAGGAGTGGATCAAAATATCTATGTAAAGAACTCTCATAAAGATTATTTCATTGTATTGGTGTACCTTGATGATATTATTTTCCAGTGGAAGAAGGTGGGGATTAGTGGATGAATTTTCAAATCACATTAAATTAGAATTTGAATTGTCCATGATTGGTGATCTCACATATTTCTTAGTGCAGTAAGAGATTTAGATGAATGAATTCACTGTCATTTATCAGGAAAATTATACAAGGGAGTTTCTAAATAAATTTAATATTAATGAATACAAACCATTGTAGACTTCGATCGCATTTGGAACCGAGCATGGAAGGCATAAGGATGGGACCATTGTAGATCCCACCATGTATAAGAGGATCATTGGAAGCTTACTGTAGTTGATAATGACAAGTTTAGATATTTAATTTTCAATATTTGTAGCTCCATATTTTCAAAAGTAATCCAAAAGAAGAGCACATGGATATAGAGAAAAATAACATGATGTGTATCCAAGGTACTCACACTTATGTCTTATACATTACTGTGGGAAGAGATAGTGAATTATTAAAATTTTCTGATGTTCACTAGGCTAGAGATGTTGTTGATAGAAAGTCCACAAGTGGTGGATAATTCGTTATTTGTAATAAATGTGGGGGATGGTTGAGTATTAAATAGTAATGTACTTCCCTAATAACTACTGAAGATGAGTATATCTCTGCTACAAAGGCTTTCACTGAGTTATTATGGATGAAGCAACAACTGGTTGATATTAGAAATGATGTGAAATAGCCAATGGTGATTCAATGCAACCAAAAGATCTTGATAGATCTTACAAAGAATCCTATTCATAATTATTGTATAAAACATATTGAAATCACATATCATTTTATCAAGGAAATGGTTGAAATATTAATGATTAAAATGGATCATGTTGAAACTGATGGTCAAGTGGATGACATTCTAATCAGTCAACTAGAAAGGACTATGTTTCAGAATCCTTGATTGAAATATGGTGTTAGACCTCCACCAAGATCATAAATAAGTCAAGAGATTCCCCTCTCCAAAATTCTGCTAACTATTTTAATTTTTTTGTAGAGGTGATGAAGGGTTATGTGGGAGATACAATCCAGGGAGAGTATGATATGATCTCTACAATGTACAATTAATTGTATTTTGGTTTGTTAAAAATGGAAGATAAATGGATAAATACAATGAGGAAATGTGGAGAATGAAATGTTTTTCATGTTTCTATGATTGTATGAGAATAGTGAAAAGATAAATTCAATGAGTTACAAAGTGGAAGAATGTGAATAGAGAAAATAGTCTTGTGTTATGTGGAAACAATCATAGCATTCATTAGAAAGCATGAGAACACAATTCATGCCTTCCCTATTGTTTTCAACACCAAACATTACTCACATAGACATGGATTTTTGGGAGAGTTGATTCCTACATATCAGGTTTTGATTGTGGTTGGTGCTCTATTCAACTTATCTGTATATTGACAACAAACACAACATGGGAGATTATTGGATCCATGTCTGTTCTTTACTTGAAATGGCGTATTTTTTTTGGTTTTCAATATTCTCATGGACGATCATGGAGATTACTAGGAAAGGGATTACACGGTTCATGTCATAAGTAGTATTTAAGGTGGTGTTGTTTCCCATTGGTTTGAAAATTTTTGGGTTCCATAATTTGTAGAATGGAAAGCATTGTGAAATGTTTTTTTCATGAAGACTGTTGGTGAAAAAATATGTGAAAGGGAAAGGACATGAAGAGAAACCCAATTACCAAGATGCTTCCTCACAAAGCCAATTCAAGGATCCCCTTTTCACCGCAAAATTCTCAGAGTCCCACAACACTGTGGCCGACGTGAAACTGAAGCCCCCGTTGCGGAAGCCTCAGAGTAAAGAGTTGTGAGGATATGCTGTTACAACCTAATTGACCGGATGCATCATGACAAAGATGGATATGAATCTACCTCCACAAGCCTCTCGAACTTGACATAAGCCCATATGAGTTCCATGAAGATAACCTAAGATAGATCCACGTTGAGGTGGGGATGATGGTCGACTCCACAGTTACAACGAACTTGATGCAAACTGCAGGTGATTGCGGTGCTCAACATGGATTCATGTCAAGCTTTCCCTACTTCGTTCCACCCCTCACCTGTAAACATCGGTCTCCCCTTGAGAAAAAAGGATAGATACCCTGAACTTCAAACTTCTCAACTCTCAAATCGTGAATCACCTCCTTCTCTACGAAACCGTGAGAAAAAAGATCTCTTCAATGTTCTTGAGAATTTCTAAGTGCATTTCCTTTAGCTCAGATACAACCCCTACTCATGTAGGGATGAAATTCGTAGATCCCACAGGACGTCATGAAAGAAGAGGATCTTTACGTGGACTTGGGTCTTTTCAAATCACTAATGCTTCACAAAGTACCCTCCATACACATGTGAATCATATACTAAGGCATGATCATTGTGCTTCACGATGCACATTACTTCGAAGTGATATTCTTTTCAAGGTACCCTTGATTCGAAAATTCCAACTCCACAAATGCATTCAACTATGTGAAGAAACCTTCATATGAACCTATATAATCTTACTAGGATAGGATATCCACTTCTCAAAGCATACCCCATTCCAAATTCCTACCCCAACGTGGAGCACCAATGCTTCAGACGGTCCTTTCCTCTGAACCCATTTGTTTGCGAACCCATCCACAAAAAAACCTCCATTTTTGTACAATGTGATTTCCATGTCCCTTGGGTGGTGAATTACATGGTGTTTCTTAGCCTCATGCTTCTTTTTATAGGCATGCTAACGACTATTCCTTCTTCACATAGACACTCTAATGTGGGTCCATCAGTGGATCACTCCACAACACTGCCTCTCCATGGCGTTGCGGATGCCTTCCTGTCCCCAAGGGTGGGTAGGTATTAGTTATGTAAATTATTGGGGTGCGGAGTGATCACACCTTGTCCAAGCTGAAAGATTTTTAAATTCCATGAACCATCATCCTCAGCACATGATGTTTAGCTTTAGCCTCGCCCCATGCACTATACATGGGGTACCCCACCTCTGAAATTATCCATGGCCCCTTGTATCCAGAAGATTGAGGTATCAATAACATTGAATGAGATCATTTTTGCTATGGAAATGTTTGTCAGTGGGAAATGGAAAAAATCTTGAAGCAAGACCCTAACCATTCTTGCGGGATATTGCATCTCTGCTCCTCTTCTCTTCTTCTGTGTCAAAGACTAGAGGATAAATGGGAATCAATACCTTTATTACCTTATCCCTCCCCCTCTGGGATTTTTCTCCATAGATATTCCATCCTATAGTAAGTACCAATGTCCATATATGTGGGAAAATAACCATGTGTGATCCCCAGTTTCATCCCATGGCTGCTAACCACGCATAAGCCCCTTCCTCTTTAGGCCACTAACCACGTGTATGCCCCATTCCACTTTCTGCGGATGCACCTTTTACCACATGATCATCATGTTTCTGCTGCATCTAGTTTCTCAAAATGATAAGGACTCATGTGCGCTAATATTTTGCATTGAACATGGCATCATTTTTGGGCCGCCATAGCGTGTAATCTTTAAACCATCCCGAACTATGTGGACTTTAATCATTGTCTCCAAGGAAAGGTATATAAGAAGCCTCCCTGAGGTTGAATCCTTACACTTATTTGTCCTAACCCCTTCATGTTGGTTCACCTTCATCCTACATGACGTTAAACTATCTCCATAACACGTAACTATGTGGAATTTTATCCTTTTCTCCTAATCTAGGTACGTATGAATCATCCATGAGGTTCAAGACTAACACACATCGGTCCTGACACCTCCACTGTTGTCCACCATCATCCTACATGTCATTAAACTATACGCCCCCTTTTCATCCTACATGATGTTAAAAAATACCCATTCAAACTATGTGATCTTTAATCCTTATCTCAAAGACAGGGTATGTAGGAAGCCTCCCTGAGGTCCAATCCCAATCATCTATAAGTAGATGGAAGACCGATAAATGGTAAGCCCTTGGAACCCCAATTTATGGTAAGTCGTTGGAATCCTAATTGATGGTAAGCCATTGGAATCCCAATCGACAGTAATCCATTGGAATCCCAATCAACCGTAAGCTGTTGGAACCCCAATCGATGGTAAGGCATTGGAATCTCAATCGAAGGTAATTCATTGGAACCCCGATCGGCAATAATCCATTGAGAATACCAATCAATGGTAAGATTTTGTGAACCACAAATAGCGGTAATCCATTGTAATCCCAATCGACGGTAAGCCATTATGAATCCCAGTCAACAGAAAGTTGTTGTGAACCCCAAACAACAATAAGATGTTGGAATCCCAATCAATAGTAAGCTGTTGGAATCCTAATATATTATAAGCCATTGTGATTCCAAACAAGTGGTTAGCTATTGGAACCTCAACCAGTGGTAATCCGTTTTATCCCCTTTTGTTTGGACCCACATCTCAGGTCCTCCCTTGGGCGTCGGACCAACTCGGGAAGCTAACCTTTCATAAAAACTGGTATATGATCATGTCACTATCCTATGTGTATAGCCCAACTCTATAACCACATCCCGAACTTCGTGGACCTTGATTTCCTAGCATAGCGATACATAAGAAGCCTCCATGATGTTCAATCACATCACTCATGTCCCATTTTGGTATCTCCCTCGAGCCTATGTGTTTCTAGAAGGTCATTCCCCAACCCGGGGATTCCACTTCCTTCAGGTACCATCCATGTGTCCATTCTATTGGGTTTCCTCTTCAAGTGTCCCATCACTGCACATAACTTTGTGGACATTGATGCTCTGCCATGGGGATACCTAGAATGTCTCTTTGAGGCTCAATCCCAGCATCACCATCGTTCTTACGTCAGTTACATCTCATTATCCATCCATTCCCAAAGATTCCTATCCATACTGATTGGTACATGGTCCACCACATAACGATATGATCATGTCACTGACATTCCCACTACTCCTAGAAGCAATCGGGTAACTAACCATGCTTTAGCTCTAGAATCATTGTTTCCTCTTGGTTTTTAACCCATCTGATCCACTATTATCAATGTTCTAATAAGTCTGATCCATCTTCGCTTGACGTTAAACTCATGGAATACCTTGGGTTAAACATGGGAAGATGAGGAAAACCTCTGAGATATGCTTATGGCATATAATTCCCCACATTCGATGTGGGATGCCTTGAGCTTCTGCGCCATCGAGAAGCCCTATCATAAATGGATGAATCACAGACTCTTAGTGTTCCAACGTCCAGACATTCCAGTGATGACCAATGTGACTACTCCCCTAACTGAAGTTTGCTACCCTGACTGGACTACTTGTAATGTCCTAACAGAAGCAGCTTAATTAACCAATGTCCTTGAAGACATGGCATTGGGAAGAGTTTAATGAAGAACGTCTTATGTTTATAAGGTAGAACTGTACCAGGAGATATGTTCTAGGGAGGAATCCACAAAAGGAGGATCTAACATCCCATCGCCCCATATTGATCAAGGAGAAAATATACCTAAATAAGAAAGGGATTCCACCCACCTTTGGAAAGCGGTAATGTCGGGAAACAAACTACGCGTCCTCGACGGATGGATGTGCACCCTGAGAAAAGCGTTAGAAACATAAATGGGGATCCTAATGAGAAATTATTATCCTCAATGTGGAGATTATTATCATTCAGGAAATTAGTAGATTAGCATGTCATTAGAGCCAATTATCTGGCACTAGGTCCTGCCAAGAAAATAGTGGGCCTGGTGTGAAACTGACTAAAAATTGGGGGCAGTTAAATGTTAGACATCCTAGTCTTATACATTGTCTGTGTGGATCCACCATACCAACCATGGAATACAGAATGGATCTAGGTAATTGTAATTCACTTTCCTTATTTCAGAACTAATGTTTAAATCTCCTGGCTTTGTTTGACCCAAGCTATCATGATAGGAAACCAATCACCACCCACCCAACTATACAAGGGAAATGATAACATTGAAATCCTATGTGGCCTCATCTCTCTCACAGTGTCCACCATGTCTGTGGATACTGTGCGCCCACACCCCATCTCCCCATCTAAAATTATTTAGAGGAGGGTGATTAATGATCTCATTAGAAGATATAAGGGGGAGGGGATTTCCCAACTCGGGATATGGCCCGACAAGACATTTAGGCTTCTGTTCCTCATCATAACCACTTCCCCCAAGGGCTGCACGGGGAGCCACTACTCCCCACTCTGAACTACAATCGCTTGAAGAGGCTCTCCCCAGAATGCTCGAACAACCCCCTACCCTACGCCAATGAGGTGAGGGATGTTCCGGTGAGACCATATGTTGTCCAATACCAAGGGCCACCAAGGAGGGCTCCCAACATGCCACATTAGTGCTAACACCTAGCCCCACAGGATTAGTAGGATGTGAGTTATACAACATCACTACCGACCCCAATCTGGTTATCCTAACACCTGCACCGGGAGCATACTAAAGAAGATTCCGTCTAGGGGGCATCATCATCAATGGATATTGTGGTACATGCCACCGCCAACACATATCGTCAATATACTGTTCATAATGAGTATGGGAATCTACATTCTCTACCTAGATTGAGGCCCCAAATACCCCATAAAAAGGTTGGGATGACTCTCCTGGTCCTCGACACAGGTGGCATCCATTGTCGACCAACCTGCGGCATCAACATCCAGTATATAGGTCCTCACCGTGCCACCACCAATGAGAGAACATGTCTGCCCCACTCCCAAGATTGGCGTGGAGGTCCACTCCATGTCACCATCAATCTGATTGAAGGTCCTCCCCACCGTATTGACACCTAGTAAAAAATCCTCTTCTGCACCTGTGACCTCATGTATGGAGTCGTTCCTCCTGTCATAGGTCACAAATGTGAAGATACTAGCCATCCAGTCAACTGTCAATGTGGGGGTCTTCCCCATGTCCTTAAAGCAATAGATGTAGGTTCTACTCATGCCAATAATCAGGGAAGAAGAGGTTTTCCTGGATTCATTGAAACCCAACATGGAGGTCCCATCTGTGCTCAGATCGACCCACATGAGGACCCACACTATACCAACACTTCCAGGGGAAATAAGCATGGAGGCCCTTCCCATGCTCCTACCCACTCTAGTGGATGTCGTACCTGCTCTAGCACTTTCCATGGAGACTCCCTCCATGGGTCATTGAGTGGAAATAGATGTATCCCCCCCCGTGTTACCTTTGACATAATTTTAGGCAATACTTTCTCCCTGACTCACCAAAGAGGAAGTACTCTTTGCCCGATCATCAATTCGGCCAAATGTCCACCTCGAGAAAAAAATCCCCCCTGTCCCGATGAACAACCTCGTGGTAGGAGGGTAGGTCTCCCATGCCATAAGAAGAGTACTGAGATGATTTACAACGTGATTAATCCAGTCTTGTTATCAGATTCTGAGGCAGAATGAGATTCGACAATGGAACCTTCACGTCAATCATCTTTGTCGAGGGACAAAGAAGGAATGAGGCATATCAGCCTCATCCTTATGGAGTGTGAGGTCCACCAGATTCCTTCCGCCCACTGCTGATAAATCCTGGAGGAGGAATATTTTTTTTTTCTTTTGAGGGCTTGGCCACACAATCATACATATCATCAACTAAGACATTCTCTAACTCAACCAGAAACCCTGGATAGTTATTCCGAGGACCGATAAAGGATGAACAACATCACGGGACACCATTAGTAACCTAATAAAATTAATTGTATGTCGTGGTCACCAGTATTTAATACTAGGATGTGGTGGATCAGTTGTTGCATTCATAGCATGACATCCTAAGATGCGGTGGCTTTTCATATTCTTCTTCATATTCTCCACCGGCCAGTCTACCATCTCAGTGGTCTGCTTCAGTTCCATTAGCATTCCCGCAACCTCCCCTAGTTGATGTGTGGGGAAACCAAGGGATAGATCTTGGGTCTGATCCAATGATATTTTGGGACATCCTTATTGAGGATCATTTCCCAGAGATGTTTTGGCCAATTGGAACCATGAACTTTTGTGCACTGGAATTGCTTACCAAGGAGGAAGTTGTGTGGTTCTACAAAACCCTATGGGTGATGCATTTCTATCTCCCTTATTGGTGAGTGGATTACCCCATGAATCATGCAAACATTGAGGTTATTAACCAGCAATTCCATATTGTCGACTTGGATGCGTTCCCTACGGCCTAGCGCCCTGAATCACCCGTTCACCAGCTAACCCTCAAGAAACGATTCATTTAGAGATTTAATGTTCTCCACAGAATTATAAATGAGTATTCCACCAAATTTTAGGTCCGTTTTTGGGGGTAGTATGATTTTATCCATTTCAGTTCTATCTTGTTGCATGCCATCTTTCTATGAGTTATTGAGGATATGTCTCCATGTAGAGTTACGGTTAACATGTCCAATCTATCAGAGGAAGAAACTGAGACAATGATCATTGGATTGAACATACTTTAGTGGAGTACCAAAACTATTGGATCCACTGGGATGGGTTATAATCCAACAGTGAAATCTATTAGGTCTTCTTGTGCCCACCGAGTCATTAGTCCTCATCCAGAATCCCAATGAGGGAAAATAACTTCTTGGGGATGTAAAAAAATCTTACCAGTCTAACATAGTGCAGAAGATGAAAGAAGATTCTGAAAAGGCTGTGATGCATCAAAAACTCAGATCACAAAAGTATGGTCGATGACCTCCTTGTTGAATGTGTCATGGAGCAGCGAACATACTACATAGGGCCTCAGTCAGGGTAGAAGAGGCAGGTACAACAGTCCCCCAACATGTATCCTTGGGTGACCATGAACATCCTTCCCACATTGTATGGGTATAAGATGGAGGTTATGAAATGAGGGTGTGGTGTGTATCATCATCTCCACATGAGGGACACGATATTCCTCAGGACCCAACATAGGTTCCCCCAACCCTTCTACAGGTCATCCCACAAGCTGCTCCACGAGCCTCTGGGCCTGCATATCATGTTGAAGAACCTGCCAATGCAATGGTGGTTAGGGATCTACATCAATATAGTAATCCCCTACCAAATGATCCAATGTTGATGCTCATTTCACACCTTGATACATTGGAAACACTACAGGTGGGAAACCTACTTGATTGCAAGCCATATCTGGCACGGGTCGATAATTTTCCAGAACCTTTGGGTTTCAGAAACCCTACCTTTTCCCCCTTTAATGGGATGGGTGACACGAAACAACATCTGTCCCACTTCATATAATAGTGTGTAGTTATGATGGGGTTTCCAGTACAACAAGAGGCCACCAAACTCTATTGTTTCATACATTCATTGGTAGAGACAACGTTTGTGTCGTACAACCATCTACCCATTGGGTCGGTCGCCGGCTAGGAAGATCTCCATAGACAGTTCCTTTACCAGATCCCCTTTACCAACCAGATGACCAGTATTGCAGACCTATTAAAATGCTAGCAGAGGCCTGATGAGCGCATCACAGACTTTGTCACCCGGTGGAAAGGCCTCACCTACTCCCTGGATATGACGCTAACTCAGGAACAACTTCTGACAATGTGTGTGGGGAATTTCAAAACTGAACTTGTCCCCTTACTCACTACTCTATATTACCTCAAGAGATTTAAATATTTCTATAATAAGGCCCAATGTCTAGAGGTGGCCATGCAATAGGCCAAGAAGGCACATCTGTTTCCTTCATCAATTCTCTTGAGAGGAGCATCTAAGGCTGAGCCCGGTGTGGTGTCCCAAATAAAGGCCCCAAGGAAACTGGAGTTTTTACCAAAAGAGCCACCTCCATAGCATCGCAGAGTCCCTCCACCTTAGACACAACCTCTTTCATAAAAGTTCCCACCTTAGAATCAACATGCACCCAGTGTAACGCACCACCGCCACCTAGGTGAGATAACAAGGTTCCACCTCCTCAATAGGCTCCTCCATCCCCTCGTTAAGGATAGTCTCATAGATCCACCATCCTGGATGGGATAAACTGAATTGACTAATTCAATAAGGCTAAGGCCTCTGGTTACTTCCAATGTGTCTTAGAACAGGGAATTCTACAGTTGCCTAATTGTTCGAGGCCTGAAGAGGCGGATCTCACTAATCTCACCAACAACTACCCCTATCAGTAGATCTCGGGGCACACCCTAATATAGTGATTTCTGTTTAATGAATGGTTTCATGACCATGTTAATAATAACATAGTCTGGTTAGGACCAGATCTGGCCCATGTGGCATGTGTATTTGTCAATCCAGACAGTGGTAGTGATAGCCATTGTGAGTGGCATCAAGTTCCTAATTGTGAGTCCAAAAAGTATGATGACTGGATGGCTCATAAGTCAATTACATATTTCCATGGTATTATATGTGAACATCGGAATCGTCCGGAGCCTTTAGAAGACACCGTGTCTCCCACATACACAACTTCTGCATTGACATCTCAGCATCCCTATTATTAGAAGATCAAATATCAGTAATTCAAGGGAATACAAATTCCCCCACCCATTCCATTATCACCCCACACTAATGGGAACTTCATGCCCCTGGTGATGGTGGTTACCCCCAGAATTCATCTAGTGGTGGAGGATTATTCATGTGACGATCAAGGGTTCGCATAGGTAAACATCGTGTAGCTAGAAAACCCATACATGATTCATGACGACAAGGAATTCTTGATGGATCCTCCAAACCTCCCCATCCCAAGATAGCTTCAATGTAGTTATGGCTATATGAGCTATCAGAATGCCTTGTTCAGTATGTACAGCCAAGCTATCCATGCTATCGAAACTAGATAGTAGGCCCAGTGCAGATCTTATCACATGAAACCTTCTAATCTGGTGTCATTAGGTCAACCACTGCTGCCGTTTGTTTTACTTGATTCGGAGAGCCGCCCCAACCACGTCGTGATTACTGATGATCTGTCATGAACCGACCACATTCATCTATCCCAAATCTTCTAGTCACTCCATGATATTTGAATAGTGAGCTACGGGACATTACAAGCACCATTCAGGCTTCAGTTCAGTTGGAAGTGACCTTTATACCCCCTTCTGTAGAACGACCTCCTATAAGCAGAAGTTCACACTTATCACTGAAGTATGATATCCTTAAGAATATATCCAGTATTATTGCAAGGATATCTATTATTGATTCACTTTTCCTATCAACATATATTTGTGGATCCTTCTCGGAGGCTTTAGGAAGCTCCCTCGAGTTTGAGATGGAGGTAGCTGCTGTAGAGGACTTCCATTATGAGGCTATTGAGCTTACTGAATGTCAGTCCATTATATAATTATCAGGAGAAGATGAAGGATGTCCCATATAGGGGAACATCCACCAACTGTACATCACCGAACACTACAATTACATGGAGTTTAATTTGTTGTCTTGTCAACACATCATTTGGGATCAACCTAATACCCACCCAGACACGTCAAAAAATGGGGTTGTCCAAAGATGATATGAGTCAATACAACATGAAAATTCATGGTTATGATTGGATGAAACAAACACCAGTTGGAATGATCTACAAGAATATCAAGTTTGGTGATTTGACAGCCAACATCAAGTTCATTGTTATCTCATCGGACCCTCCAACAACGTGTTGATGGGTAGGTCATGGAATCATCTATATGCGATAGTATCTTCATCATATCACTAGTGCATTATATACTTCCTTAATGGTATAGTGGGAATGGTCCAGGTGATGTGTCTCCCTTTGAATCTTGTGAAGCATTCAATCTAGATGCATACTATTACATGAGAAAGGACCATCAGATTTAGGTTAATGAGGTTCAACACGCTACGGCTGCAACTGATCCGTGGATAAACCAGGATGATTCCTACATTATTCCAGTCCACTTATTGGATGCTATGAACCCATATATGGGGAAATGATTTTTTTTCTGGAATGAGGGGGAATCATATTCCCAATTCTAGGGGACGCCGAAAAATAATCTTGTATTCCTACACAAATTAGGCTCGAGTGATCCCAGAGCCCCCTACTCCCATAAGGTATCGGGATGTTAGCCCCATGGAAATGACAATACGCCATTCTTTCTTATTTTTTGGGATGAGATAAACTGGGTCGAGCTAAAACCCCACTATTTATTTGATATCACTAAGCGTAGTCCCTGGGGCTGAAGGCAATATGGGATATGGTGGACATCTTTTGTCTCTATGGTTTTGATACCAAAGGAGTCCCCCGATGTAGTGTTTAAAACTGCTCGGGCTGGCACCAGCTTCTCATAAGGATATTTTGACTCAGAGGAATATTCTTTCACTGAGGATCCCTCCTCAATAAGTGATGAAGAAGATATGGATGATGGACCTCCTGCTTTTTTGGAGGGTATATCCGCCACCGTAGATGACCCGGTATAGGTGAACCTCAATAGTGAGATTGATCTGAAGCCCACATTGATCAGTTCCGATATATATACCAAAGAAAAAAAGATGTACATGGAAATTTTTAAGTAGTAGTGTGATGTGTTTTCCTAGAGTTATAATGAAATTATAGAACTACATCCTCAGGGTGACATCCACCACCTCGATCTTCCAACAAATCATAGTGGGTTCATTCAACACCCCAGAATGATGCACCTCTCTCATGGGGAAATGGTTGAGGACAAGGTTGATAAGATCATCAGATCCAACATCAACATGGAGGACCATTATACACAATGATTAGCTGAAATTGTGCCCATTAAAAAAGAATGGACATATTAGAGCTTACATCACCATTCAGGATATCAACCGTCGCTGTATGAAAGATGATTTTCCCCATACTTTGATGGAACTATTGATTGATTCCACCACTGGGTTTCATTCTCTATCCTTAATTGATGGGTAATACAGGCACAACCAAATTCGAATGTCCCCCATGGATGATTATTCTACAGCCTTGAGGTCACCGCATGGTATATTCTGCAACCATGTAACGCCCTTCAATCTAAATAATGATGGTGTCACCTATCATCATTCCATGCATCACATATTTAAGCGGATCTTAGGGACATTGGTGGAATTCTACGGGGATGATCTATTGGTCAAATATTTCCAGTGCTAAAACCATCCGAAAGACATTGATAAATGGTTTGCTTCCTCCGTTCTCGCAATCTAAAGATGAACCAATTGAAGTGTTCCTTTGAGGTCACCTTGAGAATGTTCCTCAACTTCATTGTCATATATGGAGTCATCAAGAATGATCCAATGAATATTAAGGACATCAGTTAGATGTCTCCTCTATGAAAATTTCTAAATCATTGAGGATTTCAAGGCCACTTGGCCTACATGTTCCAATTCATCGCAAATTTGGATAACAAGTGTAATCCATTTTCTCAACTCATGGAGAAAAGAATTTTCTATCAGTGGGATGAGGTGTGTCAGACTTCTTTCGATGAAATCAAGAAGTAACTATTACACCCTCCGGTCATGATTCCACCTATTTCTGGAATACTTCTATTCCTTTATAGGACTTCCCTAAAATGATATCTCAGTGCCCTTATCACCCAGAAGAAGAATTAGGGAATAGAGATCAATCTCTACTATCTCAGCTGCATGCTCGTCGATATGGAGACCAGATACTCTTCAATCATGAAAATCATCCTTAATCTAGTATTCACAATGTAGAAATTGAGAAATTACATGTAGTACCATGATATATAGCTAGTTTTATGAGTGGATCCGCTAAAGTATATCCTAAACCGCCCCATTTTTATAGGCCGTCTAGATTGGTGGGAAATTATCCTATATTAGTTCTACCATATGTTTTCCCCCAAAATGTAATCAATGGACAAGCATTGACAGACTTCCTTATCACCCATCCATCTCCCATAGACCAGTCTTTGGATCCTGATTTCCCTGATGAGTCAATCCTCTCAGTAGACCAATCCATTCCATATTGGTAAATGCACTTTGATGACACATCCCAAAGCCCTACAGATAGAATACTCAATGACTCCAGACTCAATAGAGTGGTTTTGGGTATTGTCATCATCATGCAAACACTATCCGTTCTTCCATATTCATTCATGTTGTTATATGGATATACCAGCAATGAGGAAGAGTATCAGGCCCTCATTACTTGCTTCAAGGAGGCCCTTGAGATTTTTGTTCCATACTTGCATGTGAAATGGGAGTCCTAACTAGTAATCAAGAAGATCATCACTGACTGTTTTGTTGGGAATATAGATATCATACCACTATGGGAATGTACCAATCAGTTGATGTACTAGTTCCCATATCAAACAGGAGTTACCCATGTCCCTCGATCCCAGAATGGTCGAGCCGACACCTTGTCTAGCCTAACTTCACCTCTTACAGATCCTGATCAGGATGATTTTATTATCCATGTGGCACACCAGGGAGTCATCGGTCCCATTACTCCAGATGAAGATGCGAGCTCAATGGTACACCAACATACCGAAGGAGCCTCCATGTCAGGATCCCTAGGTCCCCAACCACAGTTTTGTAATTTACTCCCCACTGGAAGGCCCCCTTTATTGAGTACCTTCAACATGGTAATATCCCATAAGATCGAGCCGAGCGTGAGTGAATCTGATGCCGCACATTTCAGTTTACCCACTAGAGTTACCCTGGTCCAGAGTAGTACATCTATAAATGCAGGTTTGATGGAGTCCTCCACCATTGCATTCAAGGAGGTGAGATTTCATAGGTCATGTATGAGGTTCACTCCAGTTCCTATGGGGCTCATCAGACAGGGCATAAACTATCTCACCCGATCTAGATACTAGGGTATTTTTGTCCCTCCATGATCTATGTCTGTATCTAGTTTTCCAATAGGTTCCATGCATTCCAAATCGATTCCAATTTTTTTGCATCCACCATAGGAGCCTCTACATACTAACAACTACTCTTGTCCATTTTTAGTCTGGGGAATCGATATCAATGGACCATATCCATCGGTGATAGATCGCCAGTACACATTCATCTTGACTGCTGCGAATTTCTTTTCATTGTTAGAAGAGTAAATTTCGATGAAGGAGGTCAAGGCCCATTCTATCAATGATTTTATGAGATAAAACACCATCTACTGATTTTCAGTGGATCATGCCATCCTCATAGATAGTGGAACCAAATTATGGAGAGCTGAGATGAATAAATTGTATGCAAAGTACAAAATATTTTCTAACCATACCACCTGCTATGTCATGCTGGAAAATGGAAAGATGGAGGTGTTCAACAAAACACTCTATAACATACAGCAAAAGATGGTTGGTTAGAATATGGATAGTTAGTGGGATAATCTCCCCAATTCTCTCTGGGTTTATTGAACAACAACTTTGAATTCCACATAGGTGACCCCATATTCCCTGGTGTGTGGGATAGAGGTAGTCTTTCTTATTGAGATTCATTTTCCTTCATTATGCACATATGTTTACCATTAAAAAGCACTAGATAAGGAAGATGAAGTCCATTTGGAAAAAAGAAGTTCTTGATGGGAATAGGATTTTTGCCCCATACAATATAGAATGTCCTCAAAAGAAGATACCTAGATCATTGAATAAGAATGTTTTCCTTCACTATTTATTACATGGAAACACGGTGTCGACTCCACGAACGCTGATGATACCTGGTAGGAAACCTCCCAAACTGGAGCCTAAATGGGATGGAACATATACCATCCACATGGTTTACACTAATGGAACATACTCTATGTTAACCATGGAGGATGAGCATATTACTCCTCCAACCAATTCCAAATTCCTCAAGAAATAATTTTCTTGAGTAAATGGTCTTACACGACCTTATACTATTTTTCCTTCACCACGACGTTAAAATGAATAATCTCTCCAATATGGTTGATGTAAAACTTCTCAACACTCATCCTGCATGATCTTAAACTATGAGGGATAGAAAAACTACAAAATGGTCTGAGGTCAATGACCATAAAATATGATATATTGTGTCCTTTCTTCACAATGTTCAACTGCATAGTATTTCCTGAACAACGTATGTCTGTTTTCCCATCCTCAAAGGATTCATATGAATTCACAGATGCTTTACCTTAGAGTCAACCCCACCAAATTCTTCTTTGTGATTACCCCTTGGGTGTAGTTCTCTTAGAGGATCCCACACATTTTAGTGTAGAAATCATTGTCCCAAAATGTGTTAGGATTATGATGATCAGGCCATTCACTCCTCATTTTTCAATCCTCCTTGATCCTCACTACACGATGTTAAATTTCATGGCCCTTTCAGAACTATGTATGGCTTGATTCCCATCATTATGGGATAGGTAGGAATGCTTATAAATTTAGTCCATAGGCCCAACCCCAAATATTAATATCTTCCCTTCTGTCGAAACACATGGTGTGGTGTAGGCTTTTTTCCTTCATTCACGTCGATTTCATCACGACCACACAATGTATCCCTCTCCATAGAGAACTCCACCTCTTTCATCGTCCTGCATAACGTTAAAATGTACGATAATATTCATGCTTCACACATCCCCATTATTTGGGTATTCCTCATATTTCACATCTAAAAGGACCCCCTAAATGGTATGGATGCATGGTCCTAGGGATCTCCTACCATTTTCAGAAAACATTTTTGAGGTTCTCAAATGAAAAATTGATTCAAGTACTGCATTTCAGATATTGTAAGTGGTCAATAATAATTTTTTGTTCCTATTTCAGGTTACACAATGTGGGTGTTGTGTTTCAAACACGGCCAACAGTTATCCCCCATCGTTAGCACCACACCCGTATGTCCCAAATATTGGGTGTAGTGGTTCATTTTGACCTGCTATCCATTCAATAATCTATCTTCCATGGGAAGGAGTGTTGATTTGGTCAGTATCACCCCTTCCTAATATCCTTCCCTCATTATTGTACCCTTATATGATGGGGAGAGCCTGATCCTATTACTTTTTTCCCACACTGAGAATTTCTCAAATGGGATTAAGAGCTTTGGTAAGGCAATACCCGCATGGAGGGTCTCGTCTCTATAGTCTTGGTCCTATGAACATAAAATAATATCATTCACTTACCTCACCACAAAATGTTAAACTAAAAACTAGATGGGACTTCCCATCTCAAGTCCCTCGACCTTTTCTGCCCCATAGAACAAGTTCCACTAAGGATTATATGGTTTGGTATGGGATTACATTCTCATTATTGTCACGATATTTTTTTCTATGCCACACATATCCCCTCGAGACATCCCACCTTCATTAATTGTTCATACCACATGATATTAAACTGCATGATTTCTTCCAAAACTACATTTGGCATGATTCACATTCTGATGGGATACGTAGGACCGTCACAAAATTTAATCTTCAGGTACATCCCAATTTCATAGAATTCTCCTCATCTTTCTTCCCCCTAGCCTGAGTTCCTCAAGATGTGGTATATGGCATGGTATGGACTCCATGTCATTATTCATATTAGATCTGTAACAACCATTCCACATACCTCTCCCTCATGATATCTCTTACATCCCCTATTCTACACTCATCTCTTCGAGTCATCTTCTCTTGAGTTGGGACCCTCAACCATATTTGGAAGTTCACCAATGTGCCTTGGAGAACATTGGTTTAGGACCTATAGTGTTGGATTCTACATAGACATGTTATCTCTCATTTTCATGCTTCTTGTTCCCCATAATTTTGGATTTCATCATCTTTCACTTTCGAAAGGACCCATAAATGGCATGGATGCATGGACTCAGTGCTCTCCTACCACCTTGGGCTAACACCCCCATGTATATCAAAAGTAAAATGTATAAAATTCCACTGTTTCAAATATGGCCAGTGGTCAATGCTCATTTTTTGTTCCCATTTCAGATCACATGATGTGGATGATATGTTTTGAACGTGGTATACATTTATCCTACATAATCACACCACCCCCATCAATAACTAAATATTAGATTCATTAAACACATCCTTTTACACTGCATCATGTCTAAGTTGAATTTCAACACTCGTGGTAATATCCCACAGTGCACATTTTCATGTTGGGAGGACAAAGCCATAGTGAGGCGTCATTCAGGGATCTGCACAGATTTCCCCTTTTCTTATATTTTATGTGTTTAAAAATCCTTCTCTTCCCTTATTTCCCACGTTCAGCGTATATCACATGGGATTACGGACTTGGTCAAGGTTTGCGCCCTTTTGGAAGATTCTCTCTTCATTATGGTCCGAGCTATAAGACATTAAAACTATGAACTCTCGACATCCTTATCACGAGAGGCAAACTACACTACAATCCTAGAACTATGTATAACATGTATCCCATCCTCATGGGATATGTAGAAATGCTTGGTCATCTTATCATTGTGCCAATCTTAAGATCCACTAATTACATTTATTTTTTGGCCTTTTGGCCCTAAATTTCATAGGATTGTGGGGTGTGGCGTGTGTGGGATTAAGTCTTCATTCATGTTAGGTTTTTCAATAGTCACACCAAGTACTCCCCTTGTAGGATCTAGTGTCTCCTACCTTTCATCATACATTATATTAAACTATAGACTCATAACTACGTATGTCTTTATTCCCATACTCATGGGATTCATAGGAACACCCAAACACCTCTTCTTCGGCTTTAACCCCATATTCCCTAACATTTTCGGGCCCCTTGGAAAGAGTTTTCTTTCCTGAGATAGCATTTGGGGTGGTGTTGACTCAGTGTCCTCATTCAAATTGTGTATGCATTGTCATTCCATTTGTATTCCCCTCCCGAACCTCTCTCTTCTACGTGCATCCAAGTCATATGATGTTAAACTATACTACATAGTTCCACATGACTCTAAACTGTAGCATCTTTGTCACACGATGTTAAAGTGCATTGTTTGGTCCTATTATATGACCCTAATCTCTGACATTATCATCATGGATGCATAACAAAAAAATACACTGTATTGTGATAACCTCACTCGAAGGGACATCATGTTTGGTATCAATTACCCATCATTCTATTTGTCAAGGCATACATATGGGTTCATTTCTATAGCGACACCTAGATTCTCAATCCCAAATTCATTTCTTCATAAATAAAACACACATGTCCATCTTAGTGATAAAAAAATATCCATCAAATGCAACATATTTTGGTGTGTGGACCAAACCCGCATGCTAGTATTTTTTTGCATTGGTACCCAACCATTCCACTTTTAGAACTACATATATATTTATCCCCATCATGATGGGGTATGTAGGAATTCCCATACACTTTGCCTCGGACCCAACCCAACTTTCGTTTTCAATCCCTCGACTTAAATCCTACTCAGGGGGAACATGGGGAAATATGGGTTCATGTTCTCGTTCACATTGGGTTTTTTAATTACCACACCATGTGTCTCCCTCCCTCCCTTCCATCAATGGTCCATGCTCCCAGAGCTTAAAACTAAGATCCTTCCATCCTTTTAATTAGACACTAAAATCCACGATGCCTCTAGAACTACGTACGGGTTTATTACCATCCTTATGGGATATGTAGGAATTCCCAGACATTTTGATTGTGGGTCCAACCCTAGGAATCTTAAATCAATCCCCCCCTTTTGGGAACCTTGGCCCAATTATTTTTGGGATAATGTGCTATGGTGAGTACCTCTTGGTTTCACATTTTTGTTCAGGTTTTTCAACTACCTCACCATGTTCCTCCCTTGTCTTTCCCCAACCTGTTCCGAGTTCATCAACCATAAAATAAGATCTTACCACATGAACTATGTGCCGGGTTTGGCTACTTTAATACCCTGCACACATTCCGTTAAACCAAGTCCCATCTTAATGGTCCACTCTATGACCTTAATCTTGGAGTGTGAGACCCTAGGACCCTTGTCCTTGGAAAGGGATTTTAACCCCTCTTTCTGACACATCTGATTGGCATACTCAAATACATTGTGGAAAAGAGCCCAATGTTTGGAGTTTTCCTGCGGATATTTCCTCATTTCATGTCCATGATTTCTGAGACCTTTTTTTAGATCTCCATCCTCTTACTCATCTGAAGGGGCCCCCTCTAAGGCCTGGTCTCATGACACATTGGATAACATACCATCATATGCCAACACCCTTGAAGTCCTCGGAGGACATTTTGAGTCAGGTCTTGTGTTTCAAATGTGGTCAACAGTCGACCCTCATTTGTTGGAACCCATACCTAGATAATGCGGAATAGATGCTATTTTTCAAACATAGTCAATAGTAATCCATTATTGTCTCACCACCATCATTGTGATCCCAATTTCAGGCACCATTATTCACATCTTTCCACTCCCTTAAGTTCAATTGGAATTCCATCTCAATCCGTTTAACACATCTACCAATTAATGTGTGTTAGGGAGGAGGGTCAATAATTATGGGACGTCATCCACCTAGTCTTCCATTACCCATAATGTGTGCCTCTCTATACCAGGGAAATAAAATCACTGCACCTCGTTTTCCACATCAAGCAAGAACCATGTTGTCTTGGTAATTTTTGTGGGGTGTGTACCGGTGTAGCTGTAACACAGAAGATTCTTGTCCCGCATGACGTTAAATTGTAATCCCAGAACTACGTATGGCATGATTTTTTTTTCATGATGGGAAATGTAGGAATGCCTTACCACTTTGCCTTGGGCCCATCTTTACTTCCACTTTTGGTCCCTCGACCAAAAAAATGTCCCTCGAGGATACATGGTGTGGTGAGGAATCCATATGTCCTTATTCACGTCAGGTTCATAACTACCACATTACATACTCCCTTTTTGGGATCTCCTATTTCACTCTCTGTCCTATCGTATAAAATTAAACAAAAATAGTACACATGTACTCGATGCATGAAATTAAACTATAGATATACCAAGAATAAGTTTAGGATGCCCCATGTTAATTATGGGATGCATCACCTTCCTCACCAAAGAGGATTCATCCTACCAGCATTGGTCTCTGACCACACTATTCTCGAGAACTATATTTGGCATTACTCCCACCCTCATGGGATATGTAGCGATGCCTAGGAAATTTGTCTTGGGACCATCCCATGGTCTTTTAAAATATATTCACAATCCTTATAGTATAAAATTTAAACTATGTTTCTAACATCCTTATTGGTATGATGTGAAACTAAATATCATTGTAGATCCTTACCAGAGAGGTCAGGTTCGGAAATAAGTTTGATCCCTGATCAGACTGATACTCCCACCTAACGTGTTTACACCATGATAGCATAATTTCAACGATGATGGAATCTATTAAAAAAACCCATCACTCCACCCTCCATACATTGCATTCACATTATCTGGAGAGTAATTCCCTTTCACGTACAATGGAAAACCCTAACAACACGAATGCTCGGATTATGGCTTGCTACTATTCCAGACCAATGTTCTGTAAGACTAATGGTTGAAATTATAAGTCAGGCCCCGTATTTCAAACATGGTCGGTGGTTGGACCCAAATTTTTATTCCCATTTCAGGATAACACAATAGGTATAGTATGTTTTGGAAATGATCAAAATTTATCCTTCATTGTCATGCCATATCTACAGTGTTCTAAATTTTGGGTATATTGATTCACACCATCCACTCCCCTCTAGTCGGATTGATTCTAACACCGCGGGCATTACCCATATCATGCACTAGAGCATCTTATAAAACGGAGATTCTACTATTTTGAGAAATGCATCCTCCAGCCATGTCTGCCTCTTTCTTCCCAAAATCTGGATTGGGTGTTCAATCCCTGGATGCCCAAATTAGTCAACACTGTCATATTTGGATGGAATAATGAAGCAGTCATCCCATATTTCTCACATCAAGCATGACCCACATGATCTTAATGATTAATTACAAGATATTCCACAAATGTGATGGAAATTCAATAATCCAAAACAAATAATGGAACTCAAGCATGATTCTAGCTTAAAAAATCAATGTATGATAGTACGTTGAATATTTTACGTGCATTAAATCACCCAAGGATTGGACCCTCCCATTAATGGGTTGAAATATTTAGTAGAGAATTCCAGATCAACCAATCTATGGCATGTGATGTTCAAGATCTACTTCTGCCTATTTTTCTCCTACTCCTCCTCGGAAGCGATGGGGAACAGTTCATCAGTTGCGATCTCCGATTTCTCTTAATTGGTTCAGATGATAACCATCTCCTCAGGGCTCGCATCATCATATCATCACCCTCTGCCAGTTGAGACTTTAGGCGCAACATGAGCTCTAATTTTTCTCAGAGGAAATCAGAGAACTTGTTCGCTCGTGCTCACAACCGATGAATCCCAGTTTTTGGATCCTTGAGCCTCTTGATGTTCACCTATTTCTTCCACTGCCATCCCACACCAAGGCCACGATCATGCTCCCAAATATTTTCCACCATGATGTTTCGGAAGAACATATCAGGATGCTGGTCATAAACTCCCCCATCACATAGGTCATGCTGCCAAGAACAAATCCTCCTTATCTTATATATACAGTGTGTTTGAGGAGTCTCCTTGATGAATTGCTGGATCAGATTCCATGACCGGCGACAGATGATCTTGCTGTCTTCTTCATCAGAAGCCGTCACATCCCGGTCAGTGGGGTCGATAGGTTAATATATAGGGAATTCATCTAAGAACTTATCAACATGGTCGTTATCCGGTGTCTGATCAGGTAGTTCAGGACCCATGTCATCCGATTGATCCCCATCATCATATTCCAACTCGATAACTTCAGGTTCTTTCTTGCTAACTACCTCACCCCTGATCGGGAGTTCCACTACATGGTTAGTTTGGGCATCCACTTCCATTACCACTAGTGCTACCTAGGGAAATCTATCACTTGGAGCTTTGGGTAACCACTCCAAGGCAGCCCGCGCCATTTGAAGAACTGTGCATGAAAAAAGTGTGTGGGCATCAATTTACCTTATCAACGGATGAATGTTACAAATTACGTAATGGAGACATATAGAGGTCGGATTTTCAGTCTCAATCCTGAGTTGTTGTGGTTGGGAAACCATGTAGTGACCTCCCGTATACGGTTGGGAATTTTGTAGGCTCCTGGAGGACCACCCTGGGTGTCATGGCCCTACTGGGCATAATAATCATCATAGCCACAAGCGTAGATCTCGAAGTTCCGAAAGCTTCATCAGTTATTGGGCATAAGTGTGTTTTTCATATGAGGCCCTCCTTCACAGGTTATATTTAGTTGAGAATTTCTAAATGGCATGGATGAAGACTACATGTATTTTTTAGGTTCTTACTTCAAGGGACACTGCCAACTCTTTTGGGCCTGAATTGAAAACCTCACCCTCCTCTAGTGGGCTCCCTCCACTGGCCAAGTCCCCCAGGAGGACTTATCTGATTCTTTCGATAGAGGGAATAGCTTGGTCAATTCGGTTGATGAAAAAATTATAGGGTTTGTTTTATCGAGAATCACCTTCACTCGATCTATAGTTGGTGGTAGAGCACCCCATGAATTCACAATGTCCTCAATCTAGGCAATGTATTTATCCCCTTCCACCAGGGATACCACAATGTTGTCCCTGAAAAGATCGATTCCTATTAAATACATCCCCTATTTATTTAGATGTTGTAAAATATCCTATCAATTAAGGAATTTTCTACATACATCCTAAATGTTCCAATCCTTTGGAATGTCTACTTACTCAGGAATGTCTATGTGGCGCAGTTGCTTCCCCAAATCCTGGGTGGGTATACTACAGAATCCCCTGAGTGGCCACACATCCAGATAACTCTGCTCCTCTAGGACCGTTGAGTATTCTTATTCCTCCTACCTCTAAATTGGTGCCAATCCCACCACCACTACATCCCCTCCACCATGGTATACCCTTGCCGCCTTCTGGCCCAAACCTCAAGGTTGAGGAGTAACCCTATCACAAGCACAGTCAGTCTGCTGCTTCAGCATTTTCTCTAGGTAGGCTACCTCCCAACTCTTGTCATTTTCCTTCACCATACCATATATATCTGTTGGTGGAGGTATCTCATTAAGCATCTCCCCATCCTACACTGTGATCATGATCCACATTTTCCTCCTCACACATGGGTGATCCTCATGGCGCAATCCTAAGTAAACATGTGGGGTGAGCCTCTTCATGAACCGAAACTTCCACGTGAATTGGTGCGGTGTGTATGACTCATAGATAGGATTTCATTTTACTCAAGACTTTATAAAACCACCAGAAAAGTCCAATAGGTAGGACCGATGCATCTCTATTATTTTTATGTCATCATTGAACACATCTATTGGCATTGCGAATGAGTGTAATTTGAATTCTTCTTCCTTCTAGACGCGGTTCAACACCAGTGGTAGGGCCATCTTAGTCGGGAAACTCTGCACCATGTTTAGAATGGTAGGTCGGAAGTCTAACTCAGGAGGAGAAATAGGGTTCAGATATTCATACACGCCACTAATATGTGACGCTATCCTCCATTTAAAAGATGGAATAGACCACATACCTTTTATGTATTCTACCTTTCAGTGATGTTCCAAAACACCTTATACTCCTGGTGAGAATCATGATCCTTAGGTTGGACAGCTCCCCTATCGCCAACGCAGATTCCATGATGAATGTACAGGGTCTCGAAGCCATTTTTGTATCCCTTATCATCATAATCCAGCCTCAAATAAGTGTTGAGATGAACGCATCCAACCTAACCATCGGTTATTGCTCAGTATTGATATTGAATCCCCATATATTCCATTTTTTGTCCTCTAAGAATGTCTAATACGAGTGATCCTTGTTGTGAAAAACATGCTTCAGGCATGTTCAAGGCCTCGAAGAAAACATTCCATCTGTAGGGGAATTCTAGACTTGACTGAACTACAACATGAAGTGGATGTCCATCACCGACTATTTTTCCTTCCACGCCACTAGGTCCATCAATGCCTTTTCCAGCGGTGACATTTGACATGGTTCCTCCCATTTATTCACTATAGGAAGGAAGTAATCATACATTACCTCACTATTGGAACCCCAATATTTTTTGTAGGTCCCATAGGCTAATGTCGACCTACCCATGGTTCAAATGGAAAGTGTTTTTTCTCAACGACCACCTGCTCAGCAAATTCGACATCATCTTCTTTGGTTGGTATATTTGAAATTTGGAAGCCTAGGTCGCCTCATAGAGGACCACTTGTCTCATCTCCACCTCTAACTCTTTGCATGAGGTGCATAATTAGTAGTCCCATACCCTGTAGTCCGTGAAATTTCCACCCTGGCGCAGGTCCCACTAATCAGTTCACCCCTTTTCTAAGATACCTAATGCATCCTTCCGAATGGTGCGGTACTATGGAGGAGATTCATCTGGTTTCAATGACTTCCCATCAATTTTTTTAACATGGTTGTATGAGAAATAGATATTGAAATGTGTTAAATTCTCTCATGTATTTCTGTCATCCACCCGGAACCACTGGTGTTGGAATTACGTACTCATGAACCAGTAAACCAGCTCTTCCTTTATTACTTTAGGAATGAAGTTCTCTTCCCTAAGACCAGATCCATATAGAGGAATCCTATTTCACATAGGGTAGTTCTGTTAAATCTTTGACAGCAGCTCCACCAGGGTCTCATGGACTGAATGGATTAACCCATATTCCCCAATGCCCAGGTTATTCGCCATTTCATCCCTACAAGCAGCATCTACAAGGACCCCTTGGAAGCTTCCTGATGATCCATTCAGTCTTCAAGTTATTGTTTTAAATTCTTTCCTATATTGGGGAGCTCGATCTCAAATATAATTTGCAAATAATGATTACAGATACAGGGTGCAAAGCCCTTCCACACGCCTAACATATAGAAGCTACAGTGTACACAATCGTAGAGTCGAAAGACTCATTGCGCGCCGCAGAGCAGAAATGATCAGTTCACAATGAGCTATCATAGAGCGTGTGGAGCTTTGTGAATTAAGAAATCAAGAAAAAAAATCAATATGAGAATGGAAAAAAAGAGGTCATCCTCTCCTATATATCGGTGATGACCCCCTTTGCTTCATGGTGTGTCTGGTTGTGGCAAGCTACATGACGGTCTCTACCCACGTGTCGCCTTTCCACAACGTGACCCTACATCAGGATCTTCCATTGTGGTTGGCCTAAAAATTTTGATGATTGAACCTCAGACTTAGACCCTCATTTTCTCCACGAATCCATGTTGGGGGGGGGGGTCATTTTTTGGCACCAAAATATGTGCAGAGGAAACGGATGCAAGGAGAAAACAAATTCAAAAGAGGATACCTTGAGAAGCGCATTCGCTGAGCCTTATAGAACCGCATAATTCGTGGTTCCCCTAAAAACCGCATCATTCCTGGAGCCCCTTAGCACCACATCATTCACGGAGCTCTATAGAACCATGGATGTCGCACAACAGAAGTCCCCTTTGCAGTTTCCATTGTGTAAATATGTGGTAGGATCCGCGATTGCGATGTAATTGACTGGAAGCTTCATATTATAGAGGGAGCCGAATCGAACACCACAAGGAAGTCAAAGATGACATAAGCCTCTGCAAGTTCTTCAAAGATATCCTAGGAGAGCTCTGAACTGTGGAGGCAATGAAATTTGGCTCCGCTGTTATGTTGAACTTGACTCAATCTACGACTGATCGCAGAGTGCTACATGGATTCATGCTGAGTTGTCCATACTTCATACCACCCCTCGCATATAAATATCAGGCTCCCCTCGAGTGAGATGGACGAATACCCTGACCATTCATCTTCTCAGCTCTAAAATCCTAAAGATACATATACTCTATGAAACCATGATAAAAAATGTACTCTTCAAGGTACATGAGCTTTGCAAAGTGCCTTTCTCTAAGCTAAGAAACAATCACTCTTCAAGTAGGGATTCCCTTCACGTATCCCATGGGCCATCACGAATGTCGGAGATCCTTAAGGGGGCTCAGGTCTATTCAATACACTAATCCTTCACAAAGTACCCTCCATACACATGTGACCCACATGCTATTGAAGGATCACTGTTCTTCACAAAGAACATTTCATCACAGTGCCATACTTTGCAAGGTACAATTGGCATGCAATGTCCTACTCTATGAAATCCTTTACACTTCCCAAAGCAGAATTCATGTGAACCTATAACCTATTCCTTGGCTAGTCCATTCCACTCCATGAAGCATTCCTCTTCATAAAGTCCCTCCCCTATGCGTAGAACTAGAGGTTAACACGATCCTTTTCTGTGAACCCATTTTATTCATGAACCCTTCTCCCTTATGACCCATTATGTTTGTACGATGTGATTTCAAGGTCCCTTGGGTGGTTCATTATGTGGAATTGCATAACCTCATGCTTTTTTGAAAATGATAACAAATGGATATTGATTCAACACATAGCCACACTAACATGGCCCCCTTAGTGGATCACTCCACAACACCGCCTCACCAATGTGCTGCTTATGCCTTCTTGACACCATGGGTGGTTAAGTATTAGTAATGTAAGTCAAATGGGTATAGAGTGAACCATCCCTGTCCGAGTTTCATGAAGTTAAACAGCAATGCACCACTTCTTCAGAACATGATGTTAAACTGTGGCCTCTCCCCATGCACTATACTTGGGGTGCCCCATCATAGACATTCTCCATGGCCGCTCATCTCCATAGAAGTGAGATCTTCCTCACATGGAATGAGATATTCTTTGTTGGAGAGGAATTTGTCAGTGGGGAATGGAAGCCATCTTGGTGTAAGACCTTAAACTTTATTGTAGGAGTTAATATCCCTATTCATCTTCTCTTATTAGAAGAAAAATACTAGAGGATAGATGGGCACTCTAACCTTTATAAAATTGTCCCTCCTCCTTTGGTCTTTGTCACCATCGAGCCTCCATCCAAGATTAAGTCCCAATATCCATCTCCTTGGGCCTCTAACCACATGTAATCACCTATTTCCTCTATGGTATGATAAGAATGCATATGTACTTGTTTCTTCTTTGGGACGCTAACCACATGTAATCCCCACTCCACTTTCCTCAGACACACCATTCATGATGTGATCGTCATGTCTCTGCTACGTCTTATTTCTTACACCGAGCATGACTCAGGTGGGATTAGAGTACGAATTGACCACATAATCCATTTTGGGACACCATAGAATGTAATTTACATACCAAAGCATAAAGTACAAGGTTATTAAATAAATTTTGCAAAATATTTAATACATTATAAAAAAAGACACCCAATGACCGTATTAGTTTAGTGTCTTTAGAAACTCAAAACACAATCTTCTAATCATGGTGAAAGATCCTCAACAACTCCCCTAAAGAACTCCCCCTTTTGTATTCATACCTAAAACAAGTCATTATATACTGAGGGAAACAAAACATAAAAAGGGTGAGCACAATTTCTCAGTAAGGGTAAACATGGTGAACATAAAACAAACCATAAACATTTGAAGGTAAATGCATGAACATAAAATTTAAACATCAAAATCTTGAGCAGTGACAGGAATCTTGGAAGTACATATGGCATAGATCATAAAGGAACACTAGTAATGATAGAATAGCATGGGAATAATAAAAGGATTTGTGGAAAACCATCAAGAATGTAATATTATTTCTATAGTATCCAAGGCATTTCTTCCAATACCATCATAGTGGATGAAGTCTATTACTGAACCAGGTTTACTTGTCGTTCCAGTCCTATATTAGTGAACCATATTTACTTGAAGTTCCCTTAATGTATATCTATTGAGATAAAAATCTTTACCCAATGCATTGGGGGGAGATATAGGTCCCACTAATATCATAATTAAATCATTCATACATGTGAAACAAAATAAACATAAATCATTCATCATTACCCAATGAATAAAAGGAGTTTCAAAAACATCAACCCATCATAATATAATCCATATAAAATAATGGATATAATTTCATCATAAAAAATAAAACCATGTAAATAATAGGGAAATTATAATTGAAAAATAACCATATTAAATAATTTCATCTTATATGGAAATTTGTTTTGACAAAACACATGAAATGAATTCTTGAGGAAAATAACCTTTCTTCTTCAAAATAATTTTCCTTTCAGAAAATTATGTGTAATTTTAAATGAAAATAATTTTTTTGAAAATAATCATGAAATATTGTAGAGTAATATTCATTGAAATAAGGCGTTATGAAACCATAAAAATCCATTCATGCCGTATAAGTTAAAAAACATTTTTGTAGTACTTTTCAGGAAAAGTCAAAAAAATTCTTGTATAGAATTAAATAAAATATTTAATTCATATCTTTTAATAAAAATTAACCAATATGAAATATTGGATTTAACCAATTGTATGAGGATAGAAATAATATTTCATATTTAGGAAACAAGGAATTGGATGATAAATATTCTCCATTAAACACTTAAGTATAAACAATCTCTGATAGAAATGTGATTCTGATATTTCTCTTTACTATATGTCTGATACGATTTATATGTATCCAAATATCTTGTATAATGATTTAAATAATATCATAAACTTATTAATGAATCATATCCATTTTCATGATATCACATATAAACATATTTTTATTTGTTTATTAGAAACATTTCATTGTTACTCATTATTCATGTGTTAACTTCTTTATGTTCTTACGCTTGTTTTGTTGAATACATTATTATTACTCTTTCTAGGTTATAGTTATATAATTTACAGAATTGTATTAGTATAATATATATCATATTTTTACATTAAAGTTATTTATATAATCATTCTTCAATGAAGATCATGTAGAACTCATCGTGTCACATCATGGAGACTGTAGGACGTACGTACGCACAAGAAAAGATATCATTCCCATGATTGTGGAATTGTATTGATGTGTATGTTGTATGATATTTAAGAGTATAAATAATTATAAAATAATCATATATGGTTATTTCTTACATCATTATACACATCCCATTATGATGGTGATGAAAAAAATAATACACCACGACGTGGAGACGGTAGGTTGTACATACGAATTCATGGTGATTTCATTTTTCAAAGGAAGTATAGAAGATAGAATATGGTTGTTTCGTATTCATAATAAAATATTGGTATACAAGTGACACTGTAGTTATTAATTATTAATGAAACAAATCATATAGAGGAATTAGAAGAAGAAATAAGTTTCAAAGAATCAGTAAAGGATATTACCTCTTCTTCGACGTGCCTCTTCTAAACCTCTGCTTAGGGAACTAATGTTGGTCTTTGAAGAAGAAAAAGACCACTATTATTATTCTAGTAAAGTTTATAAGGGGAATGGATAGGGTTTGACCGAGATTGAAAGCTCAAAATGGAGTGAAGAGGAGGGGGAGGAGTTCCCTTTTATAAGAGAGGAGAGGGGCACTTTTGTAAACCTCATAAATATTAATTTATAATAAAATCAAACCCCATATAAAGAGCTCAAAAATGAAAAAAATTAGAATATGTAATGATATAGGGTTGTAATCAAATCAAAAAATTAAAATTAAACATGTTTTTATTTTATTTTAAACCTTATAATTTTGATTTATCATTATTTAATCAACATAATTTTCTTTGTGGTTATAATATTCTAAATTTAAAATGGTTATATATACTTACATATGTGTTGTTAATTTTACATAATTGGATAAGTTATGAAATTTTGGACCATATATTTTTAATTTGTAATTTTTAAATATTTTTGTGATTTTTAAACAATTTAATAATATGCTATTTTGGTCATATATCAATAGTGTCAATATTGACACTATTAATTTATTTGAATCTAAATAAAATCCAAGTAGAGGATACCTTCTAAAAAAATTTTATAAGATTTATAACATGTATTATAAATCTATAAAATTCATGGAACACATTAACTAGTTAATATAATATTTATTTTAGTATTTTTAAAACCATTTATTTGATATTTATATTAATAAAATAATTACTACAACATTTTTGTATAATAATTTAATATACTTATTTTTTCATAAAAATAAAAAATAACCTTATAGGATGATGATAAATCTAATATATTCCTCATAATACTTTTAGTTGAATTTATCTTCTAAAAACCCTACATTTAAAATGTTATATTTATTAATTTATGAAGGTGAAAAATTTGACATCATTTGAAATAAATTAATATAAGTGACGTGATCTCTTTTATAAGGATCCAAATGTTTAAAAAGATAACCCTTGTATGAATATGGTTTATATATAATCGAAAAATAAGTTTTTTTCATGTTTTTGGGCCTTTTTATGGGTATTATTAATTTAATAAAAACTATATTATTGTTTTTGAACAAAATAAATAATTTTTCCATCATTTATGTATAATCTATTAAAGTAATTATATATTTACTAAAAATTACAAATAAATACCATGTTAAAAAATAATTAGATTTAAAATGTGTATTTATAATCTAATATATATTCTGTATAACATTATATTAAAAATAATTTAATTTTAAATGTTTGAGTGAGACATATTTCACTTTTCATTAAATAAAATAAATTAGTTGTATCAATATTGTTCATGTGGGTTTCCAAAAGACACCATTTCGACACAAGTATGTTTTAGGGTTAAATATAAGCATACAATTATACCCAGACATGTTTTAGTATAATTTTATGATAATATTTTTACCCTTAATTACCAGATTTACCTTTAAGTGTGGTAAATAAAATTTACCATAGTTGTTATTCATAATTCCCAAAAAAAGTATCCTATTAACATAATTTGTACCTACTCATTAAAAATATTGATTCCATTTTTCCAAATTTCTAATAAAATATATTCAGTAATTAATTTAAAATTAATCCCGTTGTTGAAATGAAAAAAAAATGTTTTAAATGTTAAAACATTGCAAAAGATTGAAATGTTTTTAACTATGAATTCAATGTAAAATTAATGCTAATGACTTACATTATATTAAATGGTAAAAATATATTCTATTTATACTTTAAATTAATTCAATATTATATTTTATCCAAATAAATTATCTTGATGAAAAATGTTGTTTTTAATTAAAAATTTAGTTTATTTTTACTATTCACCAAAATATGAAAATTATCAGAAAAATATCAAAAATGTATCCAACATAAAATTTTTATTTCATGATTCAAAATATTAGTTTATTTTTTCAAATTTAAATTATAAACATGTCAAAAATTATATTTAAAATGGGAACACCACCAAAAGGTGGAAAAGTTGCATTTTTTTAAAATACATGTTTTATGAGAAAAATTGATTTTGTTCTCATACCATGTTCTAGAAAATGTGTACTATGAATATTAATGTTATAAAATTCAATATTTGTTTAATAATATTCATAATTTCTCATTCATAATAATATATTAATAATATATCATTGTTTAGTGAAACTTGATATTGCGTACCACACAAGATCTCGAGGAAGGTTGTTCTTGTGTGTAACAGAAGCCATTTCAGTGTTTCATGTAGTGAATTCTTCCTTTGGTGTTGCATATAACATAATTCAATCTTATCTCATGTAAACATGCAACAAAATATATACTTAATGTTGTGTGAAATGAATTTTATCAAAAGAACTTGAAATTGTGTACAACACAAGCCATGTATATTGTTGCGTATACTGCATGCTAAAACGATGTTCTATATAGGAAAAGTTAATCTGGGTGTAGCATACAACACAATACATAAATAAAATTAAAAATAATATTTTTCATAAAATATTGGGGTGTTACATTCTACTCCTCTTAAAATGAATTTCTCCCTCGAAATTCGTCGGGGTTATAAGTGGTTTTCTACATAAATGTTTCTCTAATAGAATCCAACAACGTAAAAAGGAATACTAAAAATTAATTTTAAAAAAATAATGTTAGAAATATAAGGGCTACCCAAAGTAACTCATCTCTGGGTTTCCACATAGGATAACATAGGTGAAAACATGGATATGGTAGAGAAATCTAACCATCATGTTTTGATGAAGAATGGTAGAGAACATGGCTATAAAAAATCCAATAATCGGAAAGCCATAAATTTGTGATGATATAAGGTACTCTCTGATTAATCAGATATGATGTTACTATGACAACATTTTTGGTTTTCAGGATCATTTCATTAATATTGAATGACTTTTTAATTATAAGAAATAAATACTTGATTTTGATATAGTCTAACCATTTTTCGTACCTTGACCAATTTCCACTTCATCATTTAGATAAATAAATGATGTGTAATTTTTCAATATTGAAGTGTTTGAAGATCATGTGATAGAATTATATTTCATTCCATCTCTCTAAACAAAATGTTAGCATAGGTAATCAAATATTCATATGTCTATCCATGGTGAGATTAATCGTATATGGTTATAAAAATAGAAATCTACTTCATATATCATACCGCTTAATAAAATAAAACTAATTTCAACAAACCAGGGACTATCAGTAGGCCAGTGGTAGGTGATAAAGGCCTGTCACACTTCGGTTGTGGGTTTGATTCCTACATCCTTGTCCAATGCGATGGGTTGCCTCTTGTCCAACGAGTTGTCCATTTTCTAAAACTATATTATTATAACATTCCCAAAATAATTAATAATAATAATGTCATAGGCTTAAAAAATACAATCTAATGTCCAACTTAATCCATTCCAACCTTTTGGGTTAACCAAAATACTTCTGTCTAATCTCACATTACAAAGAAAACAATTTGCAGAAAGGTCATATACCATCATTTATCACACATATATCCTATGATAAATCTTTCTGGTCACATTCCAAACAATTCAAGGACTTCGTCATGAATCCTATTGAAATATGATAATAACATAAATTACCATAGAACCCTAGTGACAACATGAATTCCATCAAAATTAACACTTTCCATACACAGAAAAAATCTGTACACTCAAAGCATGACATTACATTGTCCTTTAATAAATCATGATATTATTAATAAAATCAAACATACTATTATCTCCTTATCCCATAATTATACACATATCATCTACTTTCCCAAAATATTTCAATCAATTTTTATGGTTACCCGTACTATATACTTATGGGAAACCATGATGGACCAATACATAGATATTCCAATATACCATAAAAGTAACTCGACAACATTATTATTTAAATCCAATACATAAACCCTTAAATCCATTTTCATCAATGATTTCCATGGAATAGGTACTTCCTCAATTTAGAAGTAACCTATTAGGTCATGGTATTGACTTGGGTAATGCATGTGTTCTCCACTGAGAAGACATTGATCTCAATAACAGTCAGCCACATTATGACCCTTCTCCCCAAAGAGATAACATCTTCCCATCCATTTTAAGTACTCTTCAAGGTTCTTATTCCCTTATTCATGATATATAGGTAGCTTAATATATTTTCCTTTATGTCCCTCACCATGATAAATTGCATGAAATTATATCTTCCCATTATTAGATGACTTTGGATACCACTAAATTTAACCATGTTAATCATATACCGTGATGACAGATTCAGCGTAATCACAATATAATTTACTTTAGTCATAATACAATTTCATTGCTCAGAGTCACCAATTTGTTCATCAGATTCAATGTTCCCCCAATTACTTCCGGTTCCTTCAATTGACTAAAACACCAAAACAATTGTTTGAGAGGAAAAAATAATTCTAGGAAAACAACATAATCAAGGTGGAGAACTTTCAATCTTTAACATCTTAGGTTTAATCCTAAGTTATTCATGATATTTATCATAATTATAGGATTGTAACCTATAATTATAGATATGATGGAGACATCCCTAGACATAATTAAGAAATATCTCTCGGGATCTCACTTAAGTTTTCACATTCTAGATTCCAAAGGTTAACTATTCCTTCACTCTAATACGAACTGTAGAGACCCAAAAATGTTGTACATGGACATTAGATTACTTTTATGGAATACTTAATAAATAATAAAAACAAAAACCCAAATACCATATTAGTTTAGTGTCTTTGGAAAGTCAGAAAATAATCTTCTAAACATGGTGAAAGATCTTCAACATCTACCATAAAGAACATCTCCTTTTGTTTTCCTACGTAAAAAAATTATTTATATCATGGGGGAATGAAAAAATAAAAAAGGTGAGCTCAAATGATCAGTAAGGTTAAACAGGGAGAACATAAATCAACCCATGAAAATTTGAACATAATAACATGAATATAAAATATAAACATCAAAATCATGAGCACTGACATAAATCTTGGAAGTACGTAAGGAATAGGTCATAAAGGAACTTTAGTTAGGTTAAAATATCATGGAAATAAAATGTGGATTTTTGAAGAACCATCAGGCACATAATATGACTTCCATAGTTGCTGAGGAATTGATGCCAATACTATCATAGCGGATGATGTCCACTACTGAACCAAGTTTAATTGTCGCTCCAACCCTGTATTACTGAACTAGATTTACTTATCGTTCCATCCATGTCAAAATCATGGTATATAAATCTTAACCCAATTAATTGGGGGGAGATATAGGTCCCACCCATCTCCCAATGAAATCATTATTACGTGTGCCACAAAATAAACATAAATCATTACTTATAACCCAATGAATAAAATGGGTTTCATAAACATCATCCCAACATAACATAATCCATATAAAAAATTTATATAATTTTATCATAAACATAATAAAACCATGTAAATAATAGGGACATTATACTTGAAACATAACCATTTTAAAGAGTGTCATCCGAGACAGAAAATAGTTTTGATAAAACACTTGAATTGAATTCTTGAGTAAATTATCACTTTTTCTTTAAAATCATTTCTTTTCTCAAAATTTCATGCAATTTTAAAATAAAATATTTTTTAAGAAAATAATCATGAATTATTTTAGAGGAATATTCATTGAACGAAGGTTTTATGAATTTGTAAAAATTGGTTTATTCTGTATAAGTTAAAAAAACATTCTTCTTATACTTTTTCTGGAAAAGTCAAAATGATTCTTGTACCGTAATCGATGAAATATTTCCTTAATATTTTTTAATAAAAATTAACCATAGGAAAATATTTGATTTAAATAATTATTAGAGTATGGAAATAATATTACATATTTAGGAAACATGGACGTTGATGATAAATATTCCCCGGTAAATACTTATTTATAAATAATCTCGGATAGAAATGAGATTGCATGATTTTTCCCTATCTTAGGTCTGATATGATTTGTGCATATCTGAACCTCCAGTATAATGATTTATATAATTTCATTGAAATATTCAAGAGTTATCGTAATTTAAATGATATCATATATGATCATATTCTTTTCAGTTTATTAGTAACATTTAATTTATACTCGTTATTCAGTTGTTAACTGCATTATGTTATTATGAATGTTTTGTAGAATGGATTATTATTCCTATTTCTAGGATATAGTTATATCATTTAATAAATGTTATTAGTATAATATATATCATATTTTTTCATTAAATTCATTTATATAATCATTTTTCAATGAAGATCATGTATAACGAATCACATCACATCGTGGAGACAGTAGGTCGTACATACGCAAAAGCGACGATATTATTCCGATGATTTTTGAATTTTATTGAAGTGTATGGTGTATAATATTTCAGAATAAATATAATTTTACAATAATCATATATAGTTTCCTATTCCATATTCATACACTTTCGAGTTTTTTGGTGATGAAAAACATATTACACCACAACATGGAGAGTGTGGGCCATACGTACGCACACGTGGTAATTTCATTTTTCATAAGATGGATAGAAGAAGGAATATGGTTGTTTTATATTCAGAATAACATATTAGTATACAGTTCATTCAGTATTTATTACTTATTAATGAAACAACTCATATAGAGTAAGTAGAAGAAGAATGAAGTTGGAAAGAATCGATAAATGATATTACCTATTCTTTGACGTGACTGTTTTAAACCTCCTCCTAGAGAACTAATGTGGGTATTTAAAGAAGACCATGATCTCTAGTATGTTTCTAGGTAACAAGATAAGGGAAATGGATAGGGTTTTTCTGAGTTTTAAAGCTAAAAATGGAGTAAAGAGGAGAGGGGGTAGGTTCTCTTTTAGAAGAGAGGAGAGGGGCCCTTTTGGAAATCTAAAAAATATTAATTTATTATAAAATATAACCCAAATAAAAACCATAAAAATGAATCAAATTCGAAAATTATATGAGATAGGGTTTTAATATAATCAACCAAAAAAATTTAGAATGTTTCTACTTTATTTGAAACCTTACAATTGTTATTTATCTTCATTTAATCTATTTATTTTTATTTGTGGTAATAATAGTCTAAATTTTAAATAGTGATAAATAATTACTTATGTGTTTTCAATTGTCCATAATTGGATACTTTATAATATTTTAGACCATATAAGTTTCTATTTTTAGTTTTGAAATATTTTTTTTGATTTTTAAACAATTTAATAATATGTTATTATTATAAAATATCAATAGTGTCAATTTTGACACTTTTAATTTATTGGAATTTAAATAAAATCCAAACATATGATAGATTAAAAAAAATTTAATTTATAGAGTATATTAATTAGTTCATGTAATATTTAATTTAATATTTTTAAAACCATTTGTTGGATATTTGTCTTAATAAATTAATTACTACAACATTTTTTTAATTATTTAATATACTTATTTGTGGCATAAATATAAAATATGAAATACTATGATGATCATAAATCTAATAGGATTTATAATAATACTTTTAGTAGAATTTATCTTCTAAAAAATCCAACTTTAAAAATGTTATCTTTATTAAATTGTGAAGGTGAAAACATTGACATCATTTAAAATAATATAATATAAGAGTCATAATCTCTTTAATAAGGGTTCAACTATTCAAGAAGTTGAGCCATTTATTTTTATGGTTAATATATACACGACCAATATGGTTTTTTTAATTTTTTCGGCATTTTTATGGGTATAAATATTTTAATAAAAACTATATTATTTATTTTTCACTAAATAAAAATAATTTATGCCTCATTAATGTATAAGCTGTTAAGGTAATAATATATTTCATAAAAATTATAAATTAATTTCAATGTTAAATAAAAACTATTTATATTTCAAATGTTAATTTATAATCTAATTTATATTATGTAGAATCTAATACTAAAAATTATTTAATTATTAAATTTTGAGGGAGACATATTTCACTTTTCATTAAATAAAATAAATTAATTTCCTCAATCTCATCCTAGTGGGTTCTAATAGATAGAATTTCGACCCAACTATGTTTTAGGGATAAATATAATCATCCAATTATATCAATACAAGTGTTAGTGTAATTTTATGATATTATTTTTACCCTTAATTACTTGATTTACTTTTAAGTATGGTAAATAAAATTTACCATATTTATTATTCGTATTTCCCCAAAATAAAAGGTGTCTACTAACCATATTTGGACCTACTGATTCAAAATATGGAATGAATTTTTACAAATTAAAGAATCAAAATATTCAATAATTAATTTAAAATTAATCATGTTGTTGAAATGAGAAAATGTGTTTATGAGTTAAAACATTGCAAAAGATTGAAATACTTTTACCTATGAATTCAATGTAAAATTAATGCTAATGAATTAAATTATATTTAATAGTAAAAATATATTATATTTATAATTAAAAACCATTAAATTTTATAATTTAACAATATATATTATCTTGATGAAAAATGTTCTTTTTAATTAAAAATTTAGCGTATTTTTACTATTCATCAAAATATGATAATTTTGAGAAGAATATCAAAAATTTATCCAACGTAAACTTTTTTGTCATGATTCAAAAGACTGTTTTTAATTTTTGAAATTAAAATTATAAACATGTCAATATTAGATTTAAAATGGGCGAGCCATCCAAAGGTAGAAAAATTGCATTTTTTTAAAAAATATTTCATTTATCTGAAAAATTGATTTTGTTATTATACCATGTTCTATAGAATGTGTAAGATGATTGATAATGTTTAAAATATATGTTTTGGTTAATAATATTCATAGTGTCTATTTCATAAAAATATTATAATAATATATCGTTGTTTAGTGAAACTCTGTATTACATACTACACAAGCTATTGAGGAAGGTTGTTCTTGCATACAATGAAATCCATGTCATTGTTATGTGTAGTGAATGATTACTTTGGTGTTTCATATAACATAATCCAAAATTATTTAATTTATAAATAGAAAAAAATATACTCAGTGTTCTGTGTAATGAATTTTTTCAAAAGAACTTGAAATGGTGTGCAACACAATCCAAGTATATTGTTTTGTATAATGCAAGCTAATAAGGTGTTTTTTATAGTGGAAGCTAATCATGGTGTATCATACAACACATGACATCAATGAAATTAAAATGAATATATTTCATAAAATCTCTGGGTGTTACATGAAATCCTAAAACCATCCCAAAGTACGTGGTTATTGATCCTTGTCTCATGGGCAAGGTATGTAGGAAGCCTACCTAAGGTTCAATCCCAACACCTATTTGTACCGACACATTCACATCGGTTCTCCTTTGTCCTGAATGACATTAAAATTTATCCCTCAGACCGAACTATGTGGACTTTGATCTATTGCTCATGAAAAAGGTACGTCTGAAGCCTCCCTGAGGTTAATGCCCAAAACCCATCAGTCCTGACCACTCCACGTCAGTCCGCCCTCGTCTTTCATGAAATTAAACTGTACGTACCCTTTTCATCCCACAAGATTTCAAACTATACCCATTCAAAATACATGGGGTCTGATCTTTGCATCCTAGATAGGGTACATAAGAAGCTTCCTTGAGGTCCAATACAAATCGATAGTAAGCTGTTGGAACACTAATTAACTTTATGCCATTGGAATCCAAATCCACCATAAGATTTTGAAAGCCCAATCAATGAAAAGTCATTAGAACCCGAATACAATGTAATCCATTGGAATCCAAATCAATAGTAATCCCTTGGAACCCTGATCGATAGTAAGACATAGTGAATCCCAACAACGGTAAGTTATTGTAAACCCCAACTAGCGGTAAGCTTTTTTAATCCCAATTGATGGTAATTCATTGTGAATCCCAATTGATGGTAAGCCGTTGTAAACCACAAATTGTGGTAGGAAATTGGAATCCCAATTGATAGTAAGCCAGTGGAATCCCAATTGATGGTAAAATGTTGTAATTACAAACCAGTGGTAAGCTGTTGTAGCCCCCTTTGTTGGGACCCAAATCTCTGGTCCACCCCTAGACATCAGACCAACCCGAGATGGTAACCATGTTTATACCCCAATATATTGTCGTGTCATTATTCTATGTGTAAACCTCAATTTTATACCCCCATATCGAACTTTGTGGACATTAATTCTTTTCCACTAGGTTACGTAGGAAGCCTCTCTGAGGTTCAAGCCCATCACTCATGTACCATCATGATCTCTCCCGCAATCCTATGTGTTTCACGAAGGTCGCGCCTCAACCCGGGGGTTCCACTTCTTTTGTGTACCATTGATGCACCCATTCTCATGGGTCGCCTCCTATGGTGTCTCATCACCCCATAAAACTACGTGGATATTGATTCCTTATCACATGGATAAGTATGAAGTCTCTTCAATGATTAAACCCAACATAATCATTGTCCTCATGTCAGTTACATCCCATTAACCATCCATTCTCAACCATCCATATCCATCATGATTCATACCCAGGCCACCACATCCTAATAAGATCATGCCACCCAATTTTTATCTACTTCAAGCAGCAATCAGGTAACTGGCTAGGTGTTAGCCCCAACATCAAGGTTCACTGCCATGGTTGAACCCATCTAATACACTCTTATCAATATTTCAATCAGTCAGCTCCATCTCCTCTAGACATTAAACTCAATGAATACATTGTGTTAAACATGGGAAGCTGAGGAAAACCTCATAGAAATTCCTATGGAATATAATTCCATGCATTTGATGAGGGATGCCTTGGGATTCCAATCCCTCATGAAGCCACAACATAAGGGGAAGAAACCTAGACACATCAATGTTCCAGTGTCTAGACACCCCAGCGATGTCCAACATGAATACTCCCCCAATCGAGGGTTGATACCCTGACTCGACCCCTTGGAATTAACAAAGAGGAGAGTCATAGTTAACCGGAGTCCATAAAGACATTCCACTGGGAAGAGTTTCACAAACAATACAGTAAATCTATAAAGGAGACCCAGACCAGACAACGAGTTCTAGGGAGGAATCCATGCAAGGGGGAACTGACATCCCATCATCCTGTTTCAATCATTGACAAAACATACTGGGATAAGAGACATATGTAATCCACCTTTGGAAAATGGAAATGTGGGGAAACAAACTGCGGGTCCTCGATGGATGGATGTGCTCCCCTGGGCAAGCATAAAAAACAAAGGCTTTCTATAAATATCATAAAGGTATGTATGTCACAAAGACTAGATTAACGATTTTGATGAAACAATGAATTTCAATTTGAGGTGATGTTTCTTTTCATTTATGGAAATTGAAGCTCTATAGTAGCTCAAATAGTTTTGATCAATATCTACATGGTTATGATAATCTTTGAGAGCAAAGAATTTCTATTGAGCATTGTGAATTTAGGAGCACCGCAAAGTTGTTTTTGACAATTCTTGAAAACATGTAGCATGTGGTGGTGCTTTTTGATCAACCAAGACTATAAATGAGAGGATACCACTATTAATTTGAGATGAACATTTCAAAAAATATATGGAATCTCTATAATTTTTTTTAATAAAAGGGGTGATACGTGAAACTTGTAGTCTATGTGTGCATGAAATTTGTGAACAGTCTATTCTAGTCTTCATAAATATTAACGATTCTATGTATGGAGTGAATAACTATGATGGGATGTTCCACATTGGATCAGGGGACTTCATGAAGGATTATTTTTTTCATTAAAGAAATATATATTTACAAAGTTAGGTTGTTCCATGAAGGAAAGGTATCTTCACAAAGGTTGTGTGTTCCATTAAGGAATGGGTGCTTCCTGAAGGTTCTTCTCAAAAGAGCTTTGTGAAAGGATGATTTTGAATATCATATTTAAGTGGATAGGTCTTTCAGAGTGCATCAACTCAGTTATATGGATCATGCATAGTTCCATTCTATGTTAGGGACAAATAATTTAATGCTAGATTATTGAAGTGACCTTTAGGATGATATACTGAGTTAGACTTATCTAAAAGAAGTGATCTTGGGGGAGTTACTGGAAGTGATATAAGGGATGCAATGAGATATCCCTAATGTATTTTAATTGAAATGCACATAGAATAGGTTGAAAATGACGAAACATCTACATTCCATAGCTAGTGAAGATGATTGGATTTTGGTATGACAAACACAATGTTGATGTATGCTGCTTAGACATATCACATAGTGGTGAACCAAGTAAAGTTCTTATAATGTTGTTCTCCATGTGATGGTTTTATTACTATACATCTCCATCATATAGATTTAACATGTTCTTACTATGCTGGGAACAATATCTATATTTTAAAAAGAAAAAATTTGACACCCTTCATCACCCCTCCCCTCTTAGTGTATTCTGTGGTCCTACACTTATCCAAGGTAATCATATTGTTTCTAATGGATCTTATCAGCTTAGGAAACATAAGATTCATTATATGACCCATCAACATGAACTTGTAAAAATACTGAATTTGTTTAATACTTGGTGGAAAAAAATTTATAGATAATTTTTTACTGTTTATCCATTTTACTAGATCTTGAGTAATATATTCTCTAAAAATGATTTGAATCACCCCAAGAGGAGTTGGGTGGAATACCTACAGTATTTTGAATTCTTCATAGCTTATACCCTAGGGAATGGGAATATTGAGGTATATTTTTTATAAGGATTATTCAAACCTACTAAGTGAAAGAATAATTGAATGAGTGGAATTTAATGGCTCTCTTTACAAAATTTCAAATTGGAGTATAGGAGAAAGGGGATAAGGTTTACCTGGATAGTGTTTATTCAACTTTCACAATCCTCTAATTTAATCCCCAATATCGTCAACTTGATAAAAGGTTACAGAGCATTATATACTATATTTATAGCAGGGAGAACGTTCCCCATTATCCATTCACCCTATAGGGAATTCTATGCTATCAAAATTGTTTAGTGGTACCATCTTATTTAGGTAAATCCTTAATGGGGGATTTTCAAAATTCCCAATTTATAGCACACCTAGTAAAGAGGAATATGTTAAATTACATGAAGAGATAGTTTTGGTGTATAGTTAATGATAAGGGGTGTTTCTAGGCTTGTCTATCATTACAATACATGCCCGCAGGTTAAGGTGAGCACCAAAAACCATTGTTTTTTTCCTCAGACACTTAGAGTCCCTATTTGTAAGTGGGATGGGATAATTAATGAAATTATGGTTGGAATACGTAACTAGAGAAAAAATAATGCGATATGATTTATGATTTATAGTAGTAATAAATCAGCCCACTTTATATTGACTCATGATACAACAAATGTTGAGGAGTTGGGAAAATCTATGTGAAAGTGATTGTACATTTTCCTAGAGTTTGATATGATGTAGCATCTGATAAGGATCCTAAGTTCACTTATCACTTTTAGAGAGGCCTCTTGGGAGCACTGTGATCTCATATCTATCTGAGTATGGCATACCATTTTCTATTGGATGGCTAGAATGAATGAGCTATATAGATTATTGAAGACATGCTTCTCTCTTATGTTATCGACATTGGTGGGACTTCGTATTGTCATTTGTGGATGCATGAGTTATCATATAACAAGAGTTACCATTCTATGAACATTATGGATCCTTTTGAGGCCTTGTAAATCATTGATGTGATAGTCTGTGATTGGGTAATGTTCGTTGGATGAGCTTAGAATGGTCCAAGAGTCAAAAGAATATCCAGTTGATTTGTTAGATAATGTTACTGACATAGAGATGATGTATGTCTTATGTTGATCATCTTCATAGACCTTTGGAATTATAACTTGGTGACTTGGTATTATGGAATGTTTCACCTTGGTTGGGTCATGGATGTCTTGGGAGGTGAGGGAAGCTATGCCATTTTTTGTGGGACCTTTTGGGATTTTTGAGTAGGTGGGGATTGTTTCTTATCATTTAGCACTATCACCATAGATGAATTCTATATATAATGTCTTTATGTATCTCATCATTGAAAATATCAATGAGATCCACCTCATATTCTAATATGGGGTGATATTGAATTTGAACTTGATTTATCCATGACTAAATGGCTAGTTTGGATAGTTGATTATAAAACCGAGGCACTTGTTGGAAATATGATACTATTGGTTAATGTTCTATGGATTAACGGTTCTATTCCTCATGATTCATGGGAGAGGTATTCATGGATGAGAGGGCATTTGACTCATCATTTTCTCATGGAATATTTTTCATAGGAATTCTGGGGACATAATGATTTTATTGTAGGGATGTTGTAACACCTTGTCACTATTTTCATTTATTCATAAACCCTGATTTTGGAAATCACTTTCCCTGGGATTCGATTGGGGTTGAATTGAGTGAAATCCTGATATTTTTAGAAATTTATAGGCTAGTTCACAGTTGGCGCATGATTTCCCAATTCTTGCGCCCTACAACAACAAATTGGAAAACTTTTTAGTGGGCATCACAGGTTTTGAACATAGATTTACAAACCATGTACCCTTTTTGGGGAAAATGTGGGTCCCATATAAAAAGGAATATTGTTTGAACACAGCATGACTAAACCATGTGCCTCTTCCCAAGAAACCATGTAGATAGGATTTTCATTAATCTGAATTATTATTAAAAATTCATAAAATCTCTATTTTGGTCCCCAAAAGACCTCCATCAACCAAATTTTTTTCCTTTCCTTTGATCTCCCAATAAGCATTCTGAGACAGTCATATCCCTCCAAGAAGCGATCTGAATCTAGATTAATTCACTTCGATCTTCTCTCAATTATATTCCTCATTCTGATCTGATTCTCTAGCTTTTTCTGTTTTTCCATCTATGAATCAATGGATCCACATATTTATTTATGGATCTAATAACCATTTCGTTGGGACCTTAAACATAGATTATATCCATGTTATTTTGATCTTAATTATTCAGGGGAAATTCAGGATTATGGTTTGGCTTTTTTCAGATTCCTTGAATTTAGTTAGTGGTTTCATTATGATTCCCAATTTACATTAACCCAAAATTTCATTTCTTAATTTCAAGATTTTTAATTAAATGGATTTTTTTTTGTTTTGGATTAAATGGATTTCAATTATTTTGTTGGAAATACCCAATTCCATTTTTTTGCGGTTTTGAATAAAATGAAGTTATGGAATGAAATTAGAAAACTAACAAATCCATTATACTGGGGTGTGTTTATGGAGAATTTTAAATTTTAAATTATTGAATTTTAAAATTTTTTTGTGGAAATATTTTTCATTAAATTGTTGAATTTAATTATGAAAAATGGAATTTAATGAAAATTTTTAGGACCCCAAATTCAATCGAATTATGGGATTTTTTGAAATTGAAGGAATTTATTTGAAAATGAAATAGTTGATTTTAATTTTTGAACGGGTTATGGGAAATTTCATATGTTTTTTTAAAATCCTTATTTTGAAATAATGTAAAAAATCAGTTTTATTGAAACCATAAGGTTTTTTCATTTTGAAAAGGAATTATTTTTATTAGAAACACGTTAATGTTTTTGAATAAAAAAATGCAATATTTGAAATTGAGAATGGGAATTAACTGTATTTTAAGAAGTATTAAAATAAATTTCAAATCATTGTTTTGTACTATAGCATATGCAAGCCTTATTTAGTTAGTGAGTTATTTTAGGGTGAACATTATGACATACAACATTCTAAAACATCATATCAATAAATCATATAGCTTTGGCTACATTGATAAGTCCCATTTTTAGTCATCCCAATGGGGCATATGTACATATTATACATTCATGGTGTCATGACCCTATAGCCTAGAAGTATAATAACTATTTTTAATATGAACATGGTTATTTCTTGTTTGTATTTTAAATTATTATATTCCTTTGTTGTAAACTATTATCCATGCCCTGTGAATTTATATGAACATTTTTTATGTAAAATTGTTTTTAATTAATTTTTATAAAATTTCAATTTGTGTAAAGAACCCTTTTATTAAATATAAATTCCTTCAAATGAAATTTATTCCCATAATTTTAAATGTGAAGCATGAATTCATATATTATTTGCATATTTTTAATTGTAAATAATTATTTTTTATATGATCTTGTTATTCCAAAATTGTTTATTGAAAAATTAAAATCAGATTCTTAGTTAATTTTATGTTGGATTCTTATAATGGAACCATTAGTGAAATCCAAGTTGACTTTTTCTCAAACACTAACTATTCCGTTGAGTTTTCATAGATTATATCCTTCCATGATTGAGGAGGGGAAAAATAGTAATTGGAGATGGTTCTAGCTATTGACCTATGGACTTTTTGAGTCGTATCTGAGTTGGGACTTGGGCAGTTTTCCTGTTTTTGGTTACATAGTTGTATTACTTAGGTTGTTATAACTCTTTAACTTCTGGTACATTATTCCCAGTAGAGTTTTTATTGATATGCATACAATTTTTTTTATCATTAACTCTTCAATTTTTGTAGAAAAAACCTTCCCACATTCATTCATGCATGATTCTAGTTTCTAGTCACCGACTCACGGTCATTAGTAACACCCATTGGGCTATTCTAGGACATGCTTAATTATTGGGTAATTAGGTTACCCAATCCAGTTTGTGACAACTATTTCTCTAGAGCCTCCAAGGAGGGAACCAACTAGGCCTCGTCAATTGCTGAAATGATTAGAACCGTTGGATGATGAACATGTGAACATAACCCCTGCTACCTCATCCCGGGTCCAGAGCACCTGCTGCCAACTTTGAGGGAGGGCTCAGTATAATTCCAAAATATTAGAAAATTCCATAGCTCCATTGGTCATTTTCAATGTCAGAACATCCCAAAAGATCCCTATAGCATAATAATATGGATCTATCTTCACCTAGTTGGGATCTAGACCCCAACTACCTCATAGAGAGTCTGGGTTTACTATTTGAATAACTGAAACCACCAGCAGGAGTTATGATCCAAATCAGGATGAGATGACCTAGTGTCGAGGTCCTCCCCTTACCATCATTAATAAAAGTAGTTATACTCCAAATCTTTAAACCATTATCACATTTCTCCTCCCCATTACATCAGTGGCTAAAGAAGAGGACCTCCCCACTCTAGCAAAAATTGGGCTGGAGGTCATCCCTACATCATTGACAACCAGATTGAAGTTCCTCCCTAATCATTCAAAAACTAGTATGGAGGTCCTCCCAATAGTCTTGCATCACAAAATTGAGATCCTACCGATTTCATAACCAACCAGAGTGGTGGTCTTCCCCACTCTTTCAATAACTAGAATAGAGGTTCTCCTTGTACTCCTCCATTAAAATGTGGAGGACCTACTGGTGTCATAACCAACCAGAGAGGAGGTCATCCCACCATTTCCTCCAAATAGAGTGGAGGTCTGATAAAAGACCTCAAAGGAAATTATAGAGGCCTTCCAAATGTACCAAAAAACTAAAGTGGTGGTCCTCCCTTCATTGTAAATACCTCACAAAGGTAATCCCTATACTGAAGAAGTACCATATTCTGAAGAACCATCCTAGTGTAGAAGGGTAAATAATTTTAGTCAGAGGCGAAATCACTTAAAATAGTATTTTTTCTTTGGCCTCATATACTTATCAGACTCTTAGGGGACAAAATAATCGATAATGAAGTCCACACCCCAAATAATATATTCTTGGACCATATACTAACATTCAATGTTTCCCATCATGGAGGCTGACATACATAGGATCCCCTTATGCCTCAATAGATACATGCCGGTGGAGGAAGTTCTAGTACACATATAGGGGTTCAATGCACATTGATCCCTATCACTACCAGTCTCCAACCTATATTCCTCTACAAAAGATGCAGGATATATATTTGGTTTCAGTTTAACTCTTTTAGATAGTGAGGACCCAATATATCTATATACGAGAAATGATACCATTTCAAATGATGTAGTGGTGAATAAACTATCCTACAATGATGTGATGATGTTATTGGTACCACCCATGAGAAATGTTCCTTTTTGAAGTGAACAGTTGACTTATGTAGTGACTCCTCTACCAGTAAAATGGAAATAGAATCTATCCACATCATTGTAGCCACCCATCCCTCAATCAGCTCTGGTTATAGGTTGGTCCATCCAAGAAAATGTCCCATTCTATATGAAATAGTTCCACTATAAATCATTCATCTGTGTTCTAGACACCTATACCTTTAAATATTGACATCCCAGAGTCCCAGAATGTTGTCTACATAATGTATTTCTTCTAGATAATGAAGTTAATGATTCACTAGCTCATGGATTATTAGTTTTCCTATAATGTAATTCATGATCATCTTGAATCCATCGATATGAAATTATTAACGTTTGAGATCATGACACTCCATGTGGATCTGCAGCCTCCTTCGTTGGGATACCACTAGATACTTTAAAAAACCTACATCAATATCCTCATAGCAATGGACTAGATTATGGAATAGGCATATCCACATGTGTAGATCAGAGGTTGGGGATAGTACACCACTCTCCACTTCATATTTATATTGTGACATATTGAACTCCCCGATGATGATGAATGTTCCACTCTAGGTACTGTTATGGTAAAAATGGTTGTTCTTAACATGAAAGAGAATAGTGTAATCAATGAATGTATTAACATTTAATACCCAGACCAACGGGTGGTATTGTTCCAGGTATAACCTCTAACATGTTTCCCCACCCGCCAGAAAATGTAGGCACTCAACCTTGGCGATCCCTCCAATAAATCATCTCTACATACTCATTGGAGTATAAAAAATGGAAGGTAGCATTTTGGTCACTCTTATGTATTTGAGGATGAACATAAATTTTATTTATATCCCATATTATATGACTTGTCATGAAAAATGAGGATCAGACATATCTTATTTCCAAACATGTTTCTGATCGACACCCTGATTATAGTGATGCCTGAAGATACCCCATTCCTCATACACCATGGAATCAAATCATTCTAGGAAAGAAGACCCCAGTAGATCTCTCTATCCCAATGTATCTAGTTATTTAATAGGTAATTGTGTATTGATATTGGTAGAGGTATGAGTCACGGAAAGTGATTTAGTAGGACAATTATCCCACTGAAGATCCAAATCAGGATACTCCTCGAGATAATGAGATCACTCTCTATGTTTATGTGCATGCCAAGGTAATGGTGGTTAGGGATCGAAATCATGATAGAGACCCCCACTGGGATGACTAGACAACTACGTAAATCTCTCTCATTTTGGCCCTTGATACATGAATGGTCTCAATCCCACCAGACTGAATCCATATTTGGGAGGTGTAGACAACATTCGAGCACAATTGGAGTTTAGGAATCCTATATTTTCCCTTTATAATAGGATGGGTGACCAATGAAAACATTTATCCAACTTCATCATAAGGTGTGGACCAATGTTGGGAACCCTGAAATAGTATCATGTCACAGAGGTTTGGTGCATTTTTCAGAAGTTAGAAGAACCTCCAATCTTATGGTATGGTAAACTACCTATATGGTTCATTACTATTTTGGAATAACTATAAAAATATATCCTATACCTATTCATCTCCATCATGTATAATAAAAGTATTTGTGAGCACTTTATGTTCATGAAAAATTCAGATGAGTGAGTTGCAAACTTTTCACTAGGTGGAAGGGCCTTGCATACGCATTGGACATTCCGTTGACTTAGGAGTATCTTCTAATGATGTTCATGGTAAGAATAAAGACAGAGTTGGTTCGTACTGTAGAATCCTTCCCCATATTCCACTAAACGATGCACCAAGATGAGAGGCTAGAAGTCCTCAAGCATACCTTCCCAAACAACATAGTCTTCCGACTAGCAGTGTGGTCCTAGGTTGTTTCCCTGGGAATATTATTACCTCATTGGTCATAGTGGAGTGTAGAAATATATACATATATATAATATGAAATAATAAAAACATGAGAAGACATATAAGTGTATTTAAATTCAATTTATCCATCAAGATAAAGATTAATAAGGGGAAGCTGAATAATTAGAATATACAACATGATGATGCTATGTCATGTATCTATGTAACTTTTCAAAATGAAGATGTTTGGTTCTTGGGATATATGCATATACAACATGATGAAAATATTAAAAAACCCAAAAAACCTATTTTCATAGAATCCCAAGATTATGCTTTGTCCTCTACTCACATCTCCATCCTAGTAATGAATGTCAATCAAGAATTGGATGTTTTTTTATTCCCTCTTCCTATCCCTAAAACTATATAGTCTACTCGAGTGCCAAAGGTGGCCGAGAAGGGGGTCAAATACAAATTTTTGTTGGATGGAACCCCCTATGTATAGACCAATCCTTTTCATGCTATATAAAACAATCAAGGTTCCATAATAAATAATTGAAAAATATAAATAAAAAATTTAATATAGTAGATTTGGTTCTTCTTATAGACATATCAAATAAAACTTCTTTTTCCAAAGCTATTGAGTCTAATCCAAAGTAATTTCAATTTTAAATTAGATGAGAAACTTTGAAATAAGTTGGATTGTCCCACTGATTTTGATTGGGCATGGAGGAAATAACCCTATGTTTTTAATACCATGGTATAAATTCCTATTTGGAAACATTTACAAAACATTTCATTAATTAAATTTGAAAACTAAATAAATAAATATAGAGAGACACCTTGAGCTTATCCAAGAAAATATAGAGATACATTCCATGTATCAATCAAGGGGATCATCGTATGAATAATTATAAGGAGTACATCCACTATTTTCCAAGGTTGAAGTACCACATGTATCTACTCAAATTTTAAAATATCAAGTACTAACCTCTGAGTCGGCACATAGAATCACAATTTGGGGACTGAGTCTCTCATAAGGCATGGTACAACCAATCATGAATTATATCCCATCCAAGGGGTATCCACTAGGGATCCAATGTCACTCATTTGGAATTCAATATAGAAAAATAACAGTGAATCTATCCCATGGATAATTTTTCCCCTACTACCATGTTAACAAGTTATAATGAATTAAATAGGGAGGCATGAGTGTCCATACAAGAGCTCTATAAATTATGACCCATTATTTTACCCTCAACACTAAGGTATAGATGCTAAAAAATCAAGACAGATATATACATGTATAAAAAAACCTATAAAGGTTCCATTTCATTCGTTCCATTAACTATATTAAGATAGGCATATTTTTCAAGACATGACCTTTTTCAAATAAAATTTAAGGCATAATAAACAAGTCATAATCACATGGCTAATAAAATTTAATTCAACAATTAAAGAGTGTCTTGATTTACAAGTGATTCTAACTAGGTTCATCACCCTAATCAATTAAATTCATAGATCAAGGTATTTATATATGGAAATTCCCCTTTAGAAATTTCAAAAAGACATGAAAAAAAGGAAATTATCATTTTGGGTGAAGAACATTCAATTGGATATACTAAATCAAGGAGATCGATGAAAATGGTTGATTTTCCACTAGCTCGGGTCTCTAAATCCATTATAACACATCTAGTTTAATTTTATTTTTCAAATTACAGGTTTCACTAGAAGGTTTGTCTCACAAAACTATGATTCATTTTGTGGAAAAAAATAAAGTGGTGGGAAAGAGCCTAGACAACCATCCTTATATTTGCAGAGCTTACCACGTCCATTATCGATATCTATTTTGATCTGAGATGGAATAAATCGATGAAACTATCAAAATCCATAAAACATTAGCAAATGAGATTTCACTAAACTATCACAATAGAAAGAATTATAAACATGAAATAGATTAGTGAGGCTTTAAAATCATACATCAAGCTTTTTGTTGGATCAGACAAAAAAGGATACAGAGTTTGAATGGAGGAGTGGTATCAAAACAATTGAATGGTGGAGAAAAAGGCTTCATATGTGAATATGGATGTGAGGGACACTAGAAAATAAAGGGAGAGGAGTATAATTAGGTTTAATTTATTAAAAGTCAATTATTTTACTTCACCCACATTTAACAGTACACACGGTTTGGACACATGATTTTCCATACCCTACACCAACCATCCACCGATTACTTCATTAAATGGGAACATCACACCGTTAGGAATATAATTTTTTGAACCGTGCACAAATTATGAAAAAATGATCTATCCAAAAATCATGGATCACCACAAAACCATGCAAGATGTGTCGCATGGTTTCATAAAAATCGCGTGGCCCTCCTAGGTGCCCAATGTCTGAAGTTTCACAGATTAGGGAAATCATGAAGGATGGGTGATGTCGTTTATATTAACCGTTAGACCCAATATTTTCAACCCATTTTAGGGATCCATTCCCCTAAAGGCCCCAAAATAAATTAAGATATCCCTAATATGATTAGGCATCATAATTATGTTCATTTAATTGAATTTAAATCAAAATTAAACTTTCCATACATTTGGTAAAATCTGGGCCATTTCAACCTTCCCTCAGGAAAAATCATCTCTGGGTTTCACTTCAGAGGGTGGAAGAAAGTAATCAGAGAAGAGTTTATCCACTATGCTGGTACATAGGCTTCCTTATCCCAATTTCATCTTTTATGCATCTATGCTACCATAGAAATAGGACCAAAAAATCTAACTTTCATCGGAGCACCTTCATGAGACAAAAAAAGATATATATTGGGTGATCCTTGATAGATAAAACTACTCCTAAAGTTTATATTCTACCACACCATATTCTTTAACTATGTGTTCCTCGATTCTTGTCCTCATTGGATATATAGTGACACCAGATTATTTCATCTTCTGTCTATACCCCTTATCGAATCACCAGGGGGCCCCTCTTCCCCAGTGCCAAGATGTTGACACACGTAATGGTTTTTCCTAATTTCTGATGGATTAGGGTTAGTTTACTCCCACAGTCACATCATGTTAACACTCTATCATATCATACGAACCATCTTGGGATACCCATGCCCCCTGGTCATTTATTTGTGACCCTAATCCATCAACCATCCATATAGTTAACTATTATTTACTTTAAAATATTAACATTCCCTATAGTAGGAGTAGTTTGAATCTTAATTTACAATCCAAAATTCCTTAGTCCATGACAGAAATCTGTAGTCTTACTGTATATAAAACCATGATTTCTGTCAATTATATATGATCTTAACCCATCTAAAATCAATATTCAGTTCTAGTGTCATGACATTAAAAATGATCATGCCTCCTCAAGAATATTCTTTGGGGTTTTGTGCCACCCTTGGGAATAAATTCAATTTACGATTGTGACTCCACCAAACAAAACATATCCATTTGAGATCCCCTAAATGGTAAAATAGTTATTTCCATAATCAATTTACCCATGATCCAAACTCTACAACCTCAAACTACAAATCATATTCTTAGTATCATGAACCTAAATTGCATGTGACATTTACCTTGTAATTTTCATGTCTCGCAAGCCTCTCTCATCCTTTATACACATCATCATAATTTTACTTTTTTGAATTTTTATCACTTTTGGGTGTTTATATTTATATTATTTATGGCCTTAAAAAAAATTTGTCCAAGCATCATGACCTTAAGCATTGTGCAACTCACCCAATATTGTTTTTCTTACATATGGTATTTTATGTTTAACTTTCCTTATGGGCCTTTTTGGGGATCATTCCTATAATATTACACTATTAATCCATCCATACTTATGGTTGAGAGTGTATCGATCGGGTTATCACACCACTCCCAAATCACGTGATGTTAAACTATAAGACGCAACATGGTCACACAAAGCTAAAAAGTGTAATACATCTTCCTCACCATCTGATGTAAAACTTCATGTCCATCAAACTCACCATACTATGTTAAACCATATTTTTATTATCACCATTAAGGATGTAAATTTGTTAGGAATCTTAAGGAAATCCGTTAGAATAACTTTTCTTCTGTTACAACAACCTACAATGTGATTCTTTTTATTCTATCATCGCTAGACATCCAAGATGATACACAAATAGAGAATGAGTATCTCTTATTCTCATACTGATTCACTGAAAAAAATGTTCTCTAAGACACAATGGTGTGATTATAGGAGTGTGAGAATATATTTAACATTACTTAATTTCATCTAGATGCTTCATCAGCTTGTTTTTTAAATCCACATCCTCCTCCACATCTGAAGGGACCACCTAATAGAAATATTGTTTGGTCAACATGGTGCACCTACTATCTTAGTCCAACATCCCAAAAGACATTGGAAGACATCCTGAGATAGGTCTCATGTTCCAAACATAGTGAATGAGTGACCCACAAATTTGTTTTTCACTATCCCTAGTAACAAGATATGGATGTTGTGTTTTGAACAGGTTCAACAGTTATCCAAAATTCTCATGACACTCCCTGCTGGGTTCCCGATATCGTAAATCATTATTCAGACTCTTGAGTTCCCCTTTTATTGGGTATATTTTGACTCCACAGGCAATACCCCATTTCGTTCACTAGAGCACTTTGTAAAATGATGTAAGTTATTTTTAGTCATTTATTTTCGTGATATAGCCCATCTCAGCCCCAAAAACCCTTTTTGGTGGGTCAGTAAAAGAATACCCATGAGTGCTCATCATTTTTATAACACTCTTTTATGACTATGTAGTCTCTTGGTCATCCCTTGTTAATCTCACTGAGCACCGATAATGTTATTTATGTACTGGTCACTAGTTATCTAAAAAATATGATCAATATGGGATAATTAAACTAATATAACTTGTTCATACATGAATAAGTTTATGTTGGACGAATCAACTATTTAGAGTGTCATCAAAAAAATTGGATCCCCTTGTTTAAAAAAATCATTTAATGATTGAAAAATAGAGATCGATCTCTCAAACTCATTCAGCATCGGTAAAGTGTACTCTAGGGCCCACTATATCCCATCCATGTAGGATTCCACTTTATCATACATAGAGTAGATGTTTCCAACTATGATTTTATCACAATTCTACTTTCCCCATCATTCAACATCTAAGGATCTCTCCTTTCCCCCCTTGGCCTCCAACACTACCAACTGGTACTTCATAATGTTAATGACCTCATCCCATGTCATGATGACCACCAAAAGCTCCAAAACTAGCCCTTCAAGGAATACAATATCTTCCTTAGCCTCGTTTAGCACCATGGTACCCATAGTCATGTGTTTTGTATAGTAATGGTCATGATCCTACAATTCAACACACACCCTATCAACATGAATGTACTCACCCATCCCATGAAGGAGGTTGGATATACCCCACTAGTCTCTAGGATGACTAGCTAGTGGAAGAGAGATTTTATCTGACATGGTAGGTCATATATCATGGTTTTGGTGATGATTCTCTTTATATACCTCTAAAACATCAAACAAAAAATCTGGTTATCCTCAGTGTTGCTTGAGCCAAAATCCTCAAAATCATCTTATGGTGAAAGATCATAAAGAGGTATGAAATCCAATAAATCATCGATTAGACCATCTAGGTGAAGGCCAGTGTGGGTGTGTAGGTGTAGGTATATCCCAAAAAAAAGATACCCATCAACCCCTTCATGTATAGTAGATATATCCATGTCCACCCTATGACACCATGGAGTTGGACACAACTGTACCAAGATCCTAAGATAAAACTTTTAGTGGAATGATCTGATCCTTAACTCTCATGGACTCCACTAGTGGAATTTTTTAATTTGGTGCATCCAATGTAGCCTCCCTAGTATCCCCGAATTTTTATGCAATTTCTACCTCTTCAAATAGCAGCTTCTTTTTTTATATCCCCCACCGGTGGAACCTCTACCAGAGGCTCTACCACAAAAAATACATCATCAATAGTAATTTTAGGTACTATAAAGACACTCTACATTGAGGTCATGGTATCAGTGGTACATTATCATGGCACTCCATGGTTGGCCTGAACACCATCGCATCTCTAGCCATCTCTGCTGAAGTAATTCTCTATACTAACATTTAATCTTTTGGCACCGTCGTAGAGTTAGATGTTGTGATAAAAAACTAATACCTAAACACTACATGAAATACCATTTAAAAATTCAATATTTAAACACATAATGGAAAAACATAATAGGGAATGGTTTGAAGGAATAATGTGCTTACTTTAATTTTAAAACAAAGTGAGGTTAAACTGGAGGTTAATAGGTAATTCATTGGGAAAGGATCACCAAATGGCCACTTCCACAGTTGTAAGTGAAAATTTTTGACTGACATTGAAAAAAAATAATGGATGTACTCTACACTCATAACCTAAATTGTTGAGGCTCTATCACTCTCCACGTGAGGCTCGTCATGAATCTATCCATTTTTGGTGCCCTCCATTTACAACACATGTGACAGATCAGATCAGGTAATTATTATAAAAGATGAGTGTTTTCTGAAAATGAAAAAATATTAGAGTATTTACCTAGTCGGAATAATGATACCTATCTCTATATGAGACTCAGTTGGCATCACATAAACAATAGTATTTTGATCCTTATCTCACTGCCACACTTGCTGCCGCATGACCTGTAAGTGAAACTATATGGGAATACAAGCCCATTATCATCCTCACGATATCAGTCATGCGACACACGATACCCCTGGGGAAGGGAACATCCTCTAGCTCCATGATATATTACATCACCTCAATGTGAGGATCATATAAACCTACATTTTCATGGACTATATTGGTGAGGAATATCCTATCAGTGATATGATTCTTAAATACACCCTATGTGGTGGTGAGCTAGTTTTGAATCCCCCATGCCTCTAGGATTCATGAAAAAATGTCACTGAGAACATTTAGGCGGTGTACTCGCTCCCCTTGTTCTTGGATGTGAACCCTCAAGATCAACCTATAGTGCTCCCCTTCCTCACATGACTGATTTTCCATGAGATTTGGACATAATATTGTTACTCATATCCCCCCATACTACCTATTTTTGGGGAGAAGGACTACTACAACCAATACTTAATCCCTTCCAATTGGACTATCCCTGCCTCCTTAGCATAGTATATCCACCACTCAACCCTGACCCCATGGTTTTGGGGCCACTACTTTTACACTCTGGGTAGTTTTTCACCTCAGCATCTCCTTGGGATGTGTTCTCTACCTACATTGTTCATATTCATGGATGAGTCCATACGCCATTGCACATAGCCATGGCCAGAGGAAGCTGGCCCGATCTGATCGTGCGGGAGATGGGTAGCACCCACAGGCGCCGCCAGTGACAGCAGTCGCGGACAGCGGGCCATGCTACGAGGGGGAGCCATGGACACCACTCCATGTCGTGCCAGAAAAAATGGACCTGCATATGTTGGGCTAGCTAGGTGAAGTAGTCCACCTTCATGCGGGCAGGGCAAGATGTGGGCGGGGGTGGACCCGTAGCCCTGCGGACCGAATCCGACCCACGGCCTAGTGGGATAGCGTTGGTGGGCCGACCCCCGCCCGGTGGGTCGGGCCAACAGTGGTCCATGATTGTGAAAAAGTTGGGCCACCCTGATGGGCCAGGCCCAATGGAACCGGGCCAACCCATAATTGGTTGGACCCAGGTAAGGTCATGTAGACCTCAGGACCCGTTGCATCAGGACAGTTTGACGGAGTCGGACCGGGCCCAGACACAACCGACCCCCAAATAAAGAAACACCCATAACTAAAAAACCGAGTGTCTATTTGAAATGTTGTTAGTGGCATTGGGACCCATTTTGGGAAGCGGTCCTTTTGGCATATTCCGGCAGGCCCGACTAAGTCGGGCCATACTGAGATGCGATCATCCCCGTTTCACCGAAAGGGGTGTAACTAACAGACCGGGTGTCCGATCAACACACCGTATGTGGAATAAGGACCCTTGTGACAGGTCTATCCATTGGAGATACTCTAAGCGTCTTTTCACAGAATTTTAAGTGAGACCTGGGTTAGATTAGTGTTTAATCCAACCAGGACATTTTTACAAAATTTCCCATATCTCACATATTGGGTGTCTGATCGACGCGTCGTCTGTCACGTTGGGACCCCTATGACAGGGCCGTCCCTAGGATATGATTTTTTCAGGACATTGTACCAGTTTAAAAGGGACTAATGGCTTGATGAGAAGAGTATTATGGAGATCAGGTGTGCCCCATGAGAGAATCCAGTGGCTGGCTGTGATAGGAAGATAAAGAGAGACCAATACGGGTCACCATCATAAACTCTAGAGTTAGATGATATAGCTGTATGACTAATCATCCCTACATATTTATCAATGCCCTTGGTGATTCAGCACTAATGACCAATACGGGCCAACACTAGTGACCAATATGGGTATGAAACATGGACTAATATGGTTCAGCATCTAGCGACCAATACGAGTCAGCATCTAGCGACTAGTATGGGTCAGCAAAGAGTGACCTATACTGGTCAGTAGTAGAGTTTCTACACATAGTTTGATATGGTTGTATGAATAGTCATCCCTATCCCAATATCCTTGAATTTATACCATTAGAATGAGCTATCTATTTTTCTCTATACTTCATGATTTAGATCATGCCGGTGATATTACCATTGTAGTTTTTCTAGTGATTTTTTTCATTGTGGATTACTGAGATACCTTTGGGGGTCTTGGGGTCCCCTCCTAAGTTGTTATACTCACCCCCCTTCATGGGATCCTCTTGCAAATATGTGTCTAGTATAGACTACTGATGCTCCGAGGCAGACTTTGGATGTTCGAGACTTGGTGGAGCTTGAAGTGATGGAATAAGTTGAGATCCTCTTCTTCGAATTCAAACATACAGCTACTACACTCCAGGTAGAGCTCTTGGGCATATGTGACATCTGTTTACTTTCTTTTAGTTTCTTGGGCTTGTATTCTGGCCCACTGTTTTCAGTTTTACTTGTGGTTGTACATTCCACTGGTGGTTGTACTTTACTCTCATGTTTGTACCATACTTTTGTAGCTTGTTTACTTCAATTTCACTTTTTGGGTGTGTACAGATATCTATGCTAATACCTTCCATGTTCGATAAAAGCCTTCAGGTTCTAGTCACCAACTCATGGCCTATGGAAGGTGGGCTTGGGGTAGTCACGACCGGTCCCCATGAGACGGATCGTGACATATTTATTAATATAAATATATATACGTTAATATAAATATATATTAATATACGGGTAAATGTAAATAAATAAATAAATAAATATATATATATATATAAATAAATAGATATATTAATAATTGAAGACAAAAGAAGTATGGGGGAGTGATAAAGGCTTATGTGTTCATGCAACAGGTCCCAAGTTCGAATCCAGGGGGAAACAGTTCGCGCATGTGGGTGAAATAAAGTCTAGCACATTAAAAGGTGGTGGGGCACTGTTAAAGGGTGGGGGTGGTAGGGGTGTGTGGTCAAGGGTGGGGTGGTGGTGTTGGTGGTTGGGGGGGGGGCTATTGATGGAGGGTTAAGTGCTATTGAACCCCTTATCTAATTTTCATATTTTTAAATGTATTTTATCTTTTAAATATGCTAAAAAAGCAGTGATAAAGAACCCTTTTTTCAACTCTTTTCTGAATGCTGATAAAAGGGACCGTCTTTTATCTTTGCTGATATTAATAGTGATTTTTAGTGCTGATAAATTCAATTTAGAGCTAAAAAATTCTAGTTTGGGGGTAGTGGTGTGATATTACAAGATATGTGTAACACCCCAAGGTTTTAAAATAAATAAATAAATGAAATGAATGAATCATTCTTTTAAGTAGATATTTAAAGCTATCCTTTAGACCTAATTTAGCTATATCAATGTTTTGAGTTTCAAAAAATGGTCATCTATAATTGTTTTCAGAATGTTATTTAGTTTTTGATGGAATAAAAATGTTTTTTCGATGAATAATAACATGTGTTTATGAATAGTAATATGAATAGTAATATGACCCTGATAAATAGTAAATTGTATTAATTTTTTATTTTCTTAAGGATTTACGATAATGACCTTTTGGTTAATTTTTTAATGTGATATAAAACTAGTTATCAAATTAAAATTATTAATTTTTGAATTATGTATGATTTTATTTAAAAATTAAATAAATAATATTTAGAAAATTATTTTCAAAAAATTACGTTCATTTTTTATTTCTACACATCAAAAATTGTTAGGGTGAATTTTTGGGTTTTTAATGAAATTCATAAATTTTTTTAAAATAGTTAAATACTATAAAATACTTTATATTAAAATTATCTATTAAATAAACTATTTATGACATAATAAGTGATTTAAGACCACTTAGTTGGATCTCACATGCCATTATTAATATTTGGGGTCACATAGAAAACGATTATTCATAGTATTTAGAAAAACTATTATAATAATGATTCAAATAATGTAAAATACCTCCTCCCCTCCACTATAAATACCACCCCCATTCCCCTCTTCCTCCCACACATCTGAATCCTTGGGAATAGTCTAATTTCTACCAAATTCCCTCCCCAATATCCTCCCCAATGTCCTAGACCATCTGGTCTCACCCAAAGGCCAAAATAATAGGCCTTGAGGAGGATCTCAAGGGGAAGAGATTAAGAGGTAAAAAATCCCCTTCCTTTTAATGTGTTTTCATTTCCTTTCAGTTTCATGTATAGTATCCTTCACATCCTCTTATCAAAGAAACATGAAATATTTTGAAATATTGTATATTCTGGATTTTTTCATGTTCATGGAAAATTCATAATCATTATTCATCCCCTCTTCCACTTATTGAAGGAATAAAAACATTGGCAGGGATGTATTGATTTTCTAACATCGTGGATGATGTGATTTCAATTTTATTAAATTATTTCATGTCTGGTCATGAAACAATTTTTATTGTTGAATAAGTTTATAATATATGTATTACGTCTCCTCCATTGTTCTATATTTTTTTTGTACACGTGTTTTTAATTTATAAAATAATATGAGGTTGTTATTATCAAAGAACCACTAAAATAATCTAAACGAACATAATTAATTTTTTAACTTCTGATTCATCCTCATTTTAGAATTAAAAATGATAAATGGTATAATTTATCATTAATGAAATATGTAACCACCATTTCATTCCAATTATAGAGTTTCACTTCTATCAACAAGAACATCAATCATGAACCAGTCAGAGAAACAATTTAAGAACACACCCTACACAATGCAAATTACCAAATATTACTAATAAATGTGTTGAATGATGTTGTAAAATGATCATATAAGGTTTTTTAAACATAAATATTTTTCATTAGGATATTAGTAACACTATTTTAATCATTATAAAAGAGGTTTAAACACTCTTGAAGTATGAAGAACCCATGGTAAGGCATTTCTTATCCCAATTTCCATTCTCTGGTTAACCTTCTTCGTTATTCATTATGTGGAATTAAGATTATTGGCATGATGAATTTTTGTTTATATTATGTTTGAATATTTATATTTACATTGTATATAGATATCCATTCCATTATATTAATTCTCACTCTATTTATATTTTAAGGTACTTTCCTTTAAAAATTCTATGAGACACTCTTTAATAAATTTCAAAATGATATTTAATATGTATATGGTATTTGTAGATTCTCCTGATTTGAAGATAATTTATTACCATTATAAGTTTCTTGGAAAATATTTATGTTGGTTTGATCCCACTATAGCTCAATATATTTTGGTTTAAAACCATTATAGCTCAAGATATGTTTGGTTGAGCCCATTTTAACTCAATATATGATGGGTGAACCCTGCTTATAGATCTCCAATGGATTGGATAATCTAGAATTTGAAGTTTACCAAAATTTTATTCCATGTGTAAGGGTGAAGGTAACAGTGATATGGTAAATATATCCCAAGCCAACTACATGATGTTTCTATGCATACGAGTTTTTATGATTATGGGTTTTATTGGTTTTTATGTTATCACTTGTCTAACACTATCTTTCTTTATATCCCTTACTGAGTTTTATACTTATCCTATGTTTTTAAAATGTTTTTAAAAGGATATAAGGATTTGTAAGATAAATAAGGGAGTCGTGATTTTTGATATGGAGTGTTGTCAAAGAAATCATCGTTTAAGTTTTAATGTTTTATATTTTTTTAAAAAAAATTGTCACTTTTTTAGTAGTATCCTCTTGTATGAATGTGGTATGTCATGTATGTACGATATATTAAATATTTAAAACTAAAAACCCAAAAATATCCTCAATGTGTAATAATGTATGGTCTTGTGTAAACCACAAGATTAAGTAACATTTTAATGCAATATCTTTATAATATGTCTTGCAATATCCATCATCCACTTGTATATTATAGGTGAAATCTTGAACCAGTAGGATGGATCGTCTCTACTCACTATAGCTATAAAAACATTTCAAATTATCCAAAATCATTAATGTGGAAGCCTCTTTCACAACAGATATTCCTTTTGAGCCTCTATTAGCTGTTTATTGAGAATCTCATTGTCTGAGGAACTCCTAATTCTCTCCCCAATAATTATATTTCCATGCATTTCCTCTTAAAGAACTGCAGTACTGTTGGATAATTTAGTGGCTATTTCATTTGAGATGTATGTTTTTTTATAGGTCATGTTCATGATGTTCCCTTTGGATGAACTGGTTCATAGATCTTAGTTAACAGTGTTCTATTCATGAAAATATGTTTAGATAAATTGGTTCATAGAGCTTAGTTAACAATATTCTATTCATGAAGTATGATTTCACAGAGAAATATTTGTAGAGAAAAAATCAAAGAGATTGTCTCAGGGAGAAGGTGATATTCTTGCCTGATGGGGATCAAAATCAAAATGCACTCCCAAATTATTTGAGCTTTGAGAAAAGAGAGAACAATATTTTCACTGCATAATAGTTAAGTGATCTACCAATAGGGAACTCTATAATATTTATAGGCATACAAATGACCATGAGTTCAATATGGGATTCATAAAGAGATCATCATGAAGAATGTTCTATAATGATCATCATGGATCATATTTGATCTCCAATTTTCAAAAAATATCCCTCATTATCTGGCCCAAACATTAACTTTTGGCCACAATTTTTAGAGGGACATTTTTTAAGGTTGAAATAAGTGTATCAAGGGAATATTCAAGGAAGAAATGGCTATTCTATTGTGAATCTGATCCAAAATGTCCAAAAAAACATACTGGTCAGGATATGTTTCATGAAGCCTACCCCTTTGAGAATAGGTAGGGAACATGAAGCTCCTTGGAATAGAGGTTCCATCGCTAATGGAAAAAAGACTAATATTACTACAACGTAATGAAATTAAATGTTGTGAATAACTTTTTTAATTAAAAAAGAGTTTGTTTTAACTACATGAGAGATACATTCATACTCATAGAGTCATAGTCAGTCATGAATTTGATGATTCTTTAGGAAAACCTCCAGTCCTCAGGAATCCACTTTACCATGTAAATACTATTATAGTTAGACATAAAAAATAGAGAATTCACTTTTGAATATAGAAATATATTATTGTTCATGATTCTATTAATATTAAGGAACCTAAAAAATTGGATCACCTAAGGTATACAAAATTGGTAAACTAACTCCTTTGTGTTCTTAAGAGCCTCCACCTAATGTGAAGGGGAATTTTGCAAAGGATAATTCCATTACCGGATGAAGAAGTTCCTCTAAGGCTCTTGAGTCCTCATGAAGCATTCAACATTCCCAAAAATCCACCATTTGAATCATAAGTTTACTCTGAGTTTGGGGAACCACGTTATGTGTGGTGTACCCCTTAGACAACACCCATTCCTCCTTTAAGAAGTTAAGCTACCTGAAGATCCTCTATATGTGGATCTACGATTGAAAAACCCACTCCCCTTGGCATCTCTATGGTGCATCCCTTTTGCTAACATCAATTTTTTGTTTTTAAATTCCCATGGTCCACATACCCATCCATGACTAGTTCATCTACACCTTGATTCCCCATTTTTTCAGTTCCATGCACCCTTATGTCTTCCTATTTCACTCCATTTTTTAATCAAGACTACCAAAAAAATTCCGTTTAATAATGAGTAGTCTAACCCATTTTCCCTATAGAATTGGGGACGCTAACATGGTACTCAAGATTGAAAACTCCACCATGAAATTTTGAAAACCATTCCAAAACCAATGGTGTATGACCAGTGGTCATGTAATCCCTAGTGTTAAAGACTGACCCTTCCCATTTCTGATCTATATTATAAAAGAAATCATATTTCCATGTTCTAGTTGTATGACACTAAACTGCACAACAACATCCTTAACACATGACATAATATTTAGTTGTACCTTGTGTGAAAAACAGTGGATTCCCCATGTATGATACTTATCGGATGCAAAATTTCTCAAATATATAGGATGTGACACACATATCAGGAAGCATCCATGTTTAATACCCAATACCTAAAACATATCTTTGGGATGTGACTTCGATACCGTGAAGCTTCGATTTGTATGCCCCGCCAATATCATTCCCCTCGGATCAATCATCTTGCAATGGGAATATACAACCCATAATCCACAAACTATCCTTCATCAATGTTCCAAAAACTACATGATCATCCATCACACATGATGTTAAAATACAAGAATCGGTTACTTCACATGACCATAAACATTGGCATCAAACTATGTGGTTTTGATCCGTATCTTTGTTGATGGGTACATGGGATTCCTCTCTGAGTTTCAATCCTAAAAAATGGTAAACCGAGGTGTGACATATTACCTCATTGGGATGTAACTTCCATATCCACCTCACAAGGTGTTTGATAATGAAAATGGTAGTATCATTTGTGATATTATCCCTCATAGAGATGGACCTTCTGGATCCACCTCATAGGGTGTTTGATCTTGACTATTCGAAGATCAGGTGTGACATCCTCCCCTATATGGACGAACCTTACAGATCCACCTCATAATGCGTTCAATAAAAAAAATGTAAAAATTGATGAGAAATAATTCCTCATAGGGACATAAAATATAGATCAACCACCAAGGTCATCCAATCACAACAATGGTAATCTTATGAGTGGCATCTTTCTTCTTAGGGATACACCTGATGAATCCCCTCACAGGGTGTTCAATCATAAAATTGGTTAAATAAGGTGTGAAATATACCCTATTATGGACACACCTTCCATATCAGAATCATAGAGAGTTCGATGTTGAAATTGGTAAACTGACTAGGTGTTCCATCATTGGGAGACACCTCCCTATTCTGCCACCATAGAGCATTCAGATCCAAAAATCTGGATATTCCTCAACAAGGAATTTTATCCATTAGTAAACCATCTAGGTGTGAAATATTCCCTCCAAGGGATGAACCTCCTTTATCTTCCACCTTGAGGAATTCTGATCTTCCAATTTCATCTCCACATATGTTAATCTTCTGCCTCATTCCACCTTACCATGATGTATGAATCTTTCTCTATATGACATAGAATATAACGAACCGAAAATTTTAATTGAAATTCCCTTTATAAAATTATTTCACATATTATAATAACATAAATTCACATCGAGAACATAGTAAAAACTTTTTCAATGAAAAATTAATGATACAAGAGGTATTTCTTGTTGTTAAGGAATCTATACCAATGGAATTGTAATATGACATTTAGAATAGAAATATGACCCTTAAAATTTGAAAATTAAGCAATAAAATAGTTACCTCACCAATTAAAGTATAAATAAAATTTTTTCATATCATAAATTGCAATATGATATAATTATATCATGGTATAATCCAATAAATATTTTAAAAATGATAAATAAATTATTAGTATTTCAGTAAAACATGAATATTTATTTATAATTTTATAATTAATTAAATTATTTAAAATGAAACCTATTTTACAAAAAAGATCCATAATTTAAAATTTGGTTTCCTTATAATTATCATATAATTTTATGTGACTTTATTTAATTTTTCAATGTGTTATAAAATCAGTTATAATTTTAAAATTAGTATTTTCCACATAAATGACTATTTTAATTAAAAAGTAATTTTTTACTATTTATAAAATTATTTTCAAAAAAAGGAGTTCAATTTTGAATTATAATCATTGAGAAAATGTTATGGTAAATTTTTTTGATATTTTTCTAAAATACATGAATTCTTGTTGAATATTAAAATATGATAATTTATGATAAATGTTAAATACAAGAATTATTCAGTAATAGATAATGTATCAACTATTAATGCCAAAAATCATTAATTATAACACATTATTTTAATATATGTAATTTTTATTCTAAAAAAAATTCATAGTCCTGAAAAAAATAATAAACTAATGAATAAAATAATAGAAAACACCTTATTTTCCATGATAAATACCAACCCCCACCAACTCTTTTCCTCACACCATTCAAGACTTTATACATGAAAAAATTATAAACAATACTATTACAGAACCTATCCATCACATAAAGGATCCCTTGGTAAAATATAAATTCCAAACCCTTTTCCATATTGAGGTTCTCAAGGAAGAGAAATTCAAGAGGTAAAACCCTCATTTTTTTTCATTTAATTTCATTTCAAATATATTTGGTTTTCTTATTATCTCCTAAACACCCCAGTTAAAAGTGGCATAATAAAATTAGTATCTTATTTATACTATAATTTTACTATGTTAATGTAATATCCTTCATCAAACTCACTCCCCTCGCCTATTTATTCAAAAAGTGAAAATGTCATCCAAGAGGTGTTTTTTATCAAATTCAAGGACCTCAAAATTTCAATTTACATTACCTACTTTAAGTATGATAAAAAAACATTTTTATGATTAAAAATTGTTATAATAAATGTTTTACAACCTATTTAGTGTTCTATAACCATTATTAATACCTAATATTTATTAATAAAATAAAGCAATTTTTGTAATGATCGAAAAACCTCCAAAATAATCTATACGATAATCACTAACATCTTATCTAATAGTTATAACTTAATAAAAATGAATTATATATAAATTTAATCTTATTTATGTTCAATAGTAATATAATACTTCAATTTTAGATTACCAATAACATTTTACATTATTTTACATACATTTATACAAGTAAACCGATCATGAAAACCAAGTAACCCAATGCCGCCAAATGATAAAATTTAATCTAATAACCCATAAAAATATCCATAAATGCGCTTAATAAAATTATAATAAACAAAATACATATTTAAAAGGTTCTCATTAAATTTATTAATTTATATAATTTTATTAACATGGAAATTACATTCATATACATAACACTTTCAGACATAAGGTAATGTATTCTACCCAAACACCTATTTTTTATGGGTTACTCTTTCTCTATATTTAACAAAATGTAATAATTAATTATTTTTATATATAATATTAATTTATTTTATATGTTCCTTACTAATTATTTAAGATCATATCATCTTTCTTCGATGCAGAAATTCATTTTTTTAAAAGGTTACCCTCACAATTCATCCCGAAATGTAAGCCCGATTAAAGGGAACCTCCCTTTTTATTACCCTTTTTATGTTCACTACATAATAATTTTTAAGACACCATAATTTTTATAAAATAACTAATTTCATCCTGAAAAAATACCATAGTTCATTTTTGGTTTTATAAAAAGAAATATTCATTTTTTGCTTTAATTGATCATTAATATTTTCTTTAAGCCATACTAAAATAATACATTTATAATGTATGTTATACACTTTTTTTAAGTGTATTTACCTCAGTTTGACATAAATTATCATGATATATTACAATTTTCCATTATTAATATACTAAAAATATTTAAAACAATTATTTCATGGACTCCATTATGATATTCCCTTTTCTTATGCATAATGAAATTATTGTGATACCCATTTCTTTCCATAGGTAACTGTTATGATTCATTCTTCATTTGGAAAACATATGAATCAAAATATTATGATCGGTACACCCAAATATCACACCAATTCATTGGGTAATTTTTAGTTTCTTGAGATATCATGTTTGGGTTGGTAGTGAACCCGATTCTTTTATGGGATATTATTCTCCATGTGCATTGGTCTTTCTAGTTAGCCTTGACTGATGATTATGTTATTTTGTGTGTTGCTTCCACATTCCTATTATGCCATGATTATATTTCCCCATGATCTACATGTAATTATTACTTATATTTACTCATTTTCCATTCCTTTTTTTATCTGATGACTTCTACCATATGTTCTTTTATTTATTACAACATTTATACCTGTACTGGGTTTTTTATATCACCCCTTCATTCATGTTTTCCTCAGGTTATCCTATAAATATGTAAGATTTTGATAAAAGATTGGAGTTCAATATAGATTTTATATATTATAAATTTTTAGTTTTGATTCATGTTTTAAAATTATATACATAATCATCAAATGATAATAGACATTACAATAATATATTGTATTTGATGGTTAATTAAGCTTCAAATAACGTTATGATTTTTGTAAAATTCTAGTGTCATTATAGTTGGTATGATAGAAATGAAAATTAATTTTTCGTTACTAGGCATATATATCTTTAGTAACAACCCTGGGGAAAATTCTATCACCATGGATAACCTAGATTGAAACATAGGGTATAACAAGTTAGTATATAATTTTTATTTAAATGTGTATCCTTCTATGATAAATGTTTTCATTATTATATATTTAGTAGATAATTATTCAAGACCTCATAATTTTAGATTATTTTCCTTTAATAATGGCTAGAAATAAGAGAACACATTCCAAAAATAAATGTTATAGGCAATGTGAATATTTCCCAAATGATATGACAAATATGATGGGAACAAGTTATCAAAACATCATGATAGTAATTTATCAATTGAATAATTTTATGAATAATAACTTGGGTCATGTGGAATTCATTCCTTATCAAAATAAAGATAATGTTTGTTTTGAATCATTTATACAACAATTCCCTTCCTTGTTTAGTAGATCATATAATCCCATTATAAACGAACAATGGATCAAATCCATTGAGAAGATATTTCTATCCTCTAGTGATCAAAAGAAGAAAATTTTGCATTGGCAGCCTATAATTTTGATGGGGAAGGTGATTAGTGTTATAAACTGACCAGGAACACAATTTACACGGAGAAAATTAATTCCATGGATTGGGAAGATTTAACAAAAATATTTTTTAAAAAATATTTTCCCCTAACCCATTGTATTAAGATGGATGGGGAGTTCCTTGGCTTGAATAAAAAGAAAGATTATTATATTTGAGAATGTAAGGGAATTTTCAGAAGGTTTTCACGATATACCTATGTTTTTGTTGTGAACAAAAAAAACAAGTTGGATCACTTCTTGAGTACTCTAAATCGGAGTATACAAAAATAATTAGTGATTCAAGACATAAACATCTACAAGAATATTATCAATTTTTAACTTAAGGTCGAAATGGATATTGGGAATCTTAGTGGTATCATGATTATGGGGAAAAAAGATAAAAATGTAGTTTAATATTCGAGGATCAATAGATAAATCCCATGAGGGAAATAAAACCCAACATCCTACATTTTAAATGTTCCAGAAGATGAATCCTGAAAGTTTCTAAATGATAACCAATAGATGCTTCAAATGATAAAGAAAAAAAATATGGGTAATAACATCCAAAGGAATTTGAAGACTCCCACTAATTTAGAAGATGAAATGAAGGTTCTGATCCACAATTAGCCTGTAGTGTAGTGTTTCAAATACAAGGAACATGGTAATTATGTGATCAACATCCCTAGGCCAAGGGTTTTTGGAGGCAACCAAAAATGAAAAAATCCCAAGTAGAAAGGAAGGGAATATATTATCACTACTACTATAGTGGATCCTAAAAATTAAGTGGTCATAGGTATGTTGGTTATTTATTCATGAATAAAAAATTTTCTATTAGATTCTGGTTCATGGGATTCTTTCATATCTTGCATGTTTAGTAAAACTATTCAAACACCACCTAAACATATGGAGGATTATTTATCTATAAGAATATGTAATATAAATGTTATGGAATATAATGTATATGACTCAATCCTGGTGAATGTTTGTGGAAAGAACCTCCCAACCAATATTGTTTTACTTACTATAGTTTGATTCTATATTGTGTAAGGATTGGATATCTTTATTAAAGAAAATGTCAAATATCAGGAAAGGGAGATCACTCTTCACATACTATAGTTTCATCAGAATCATTCAATTGTAAAGATGAAGATGAATCACTTTTACAATAACCATCAAAATTGTGGATATTATTTCTTTCTGATCATTCATATATAGCTCAATTTATTGAGACAAAGTAGTAAATTATGCTCGAAGACATGCCCATTGTGAGGGAATACACTGATGTGTTCCTCAAAGAGTTTCCTTTCATTCTACTGATCGATAGGTTGAGTTATGAATTTATCTTTTCCCTAGATCTTTAACTATATCAAAGACACTATATAAAATGTGGAACATTGAGGAGGAAAAATTGAACAAGTTGTTATATGAGAATTTATATGATGGTTTTATATGCCCCTATGCATCACTATCTGGTGTGACAGTCCTCTTCATCAGGATGAAGGATTGATCATTGTACCTATATATTAATTATCATGAGATTAAAATATCACGACAACGAAAAAGTATCCCCATCCATAGATATATGTATTTTCTGATCGGCTATGTAGGGACATCTATTTCTCTAGAGTGAAACCTCAGTCAATATTTCACTAATTAAAGGTGAGAGAAGAAGATATTTTAAAGATTTCCTTTCAAACAAGTTATAGACCCTATGAGTTTATAGTTATTCACTTAATACTCACTAATGATCCAAATATATTCATGGACATAATTAATAGAGTGTCTGGGTATTAACTTGAAAAATATTTGGTACACATTATTTAGGATATTATAATATACTCAAAGAGTAATGAGGAACATTATGATAATTTGAATACATTGCTAAGGACAATATTAAGGTAGAAACTCTAAGGAATGTATAGTAAATGTGAGTTTTTTTATGGAGGATGTATCATTCTTGGGTAATGTAATCACCAATAAAGTGACATATGTGGACCCTTAGAAGATGATGGAAATAAAATTGTTTCCCAGGTTAACATCTATAATATAGATATGTATATTCATTGGATTTGATGGGTATTATCGGTGATTTGTGAATAAATTCTCATGATTTTCAAACCCACTAATGAAGATGAATCAGATGGGAGAAAATCTTGTCTGGACTAGTGACTGTAAAGTCAACTTCAAATAGTTTAACACAAGTCTTATCCCTACACCAGTCCTCATACCACTACCAAGTGGGGAAATAATTATGGTGTAATGTGATTATTAAAAGAAGTGATTGTGATTTATACTGACGAAATAGGATGGAGCGATATACTATGCCTAAGGGATGTTGATTTTAACCAATAAAAATGTTCCCATTCAATATCTAGATTTGGATGTATTTATATTTTTGTGGAAAATTAGTGACATTATCTCTATAGGGAGAAGTATGAGATATATAATGATAATAAGAGACTCATATATATATATATATTCACATATTTGGATATTAATATGTGGAAATTATTATTGTAATAGATCATTAATGATTATAAATTCTCATTCACCTATCATCTAGGTAAGGATAACAAAGTGGAAGTTTCTCTATGAAGAAAACATCCTATAACACTATTAATGATGATAATTGAGAATGATCCAATCTTCATTGATTTTTGATTAATGTACAAGGTAATCATTCAGGAAAGACTATCGTAAATCATTTATCATTCTATTTCTAAACCATCCCTCATGTATAAAATAATTAATGATCAATGAAATGATATAAAAATCCAGAATAAAATGTAAACCATAAGGAATGGAAAATCCTTAAGAGTTAAAATTGGATGAGGATGGAGTCATGATAATTTGATCATGAAATTGTGTAAAATATAATCTAGTGATAAAGAATGATATTCAAAATGACACACATTGGTCAACCTTTTCTATTCCCTTAGGGAGCACAAAGATGTATCGAGATATTTGAGAGCACTATTAGTGGGAGAATATGAAGAAGGAGATCACTGAATATATATCTAAGGGCCTAGTATGTCAAAAAGTGAAGGATGAAATGAAAAATTCAAAGGGGATAATGCAACAATTACCCATTCCAACATGGAAAATTTAAAGCATCACCGTTGAATTTTTTAGGGTACATCCAAATACACCCAAATGAAATATTTCTATATGGTTTTTTATAGATAGTATAACAATGACTACTACCTTTATAACAATTCAAAAGGACTTCTCCCTGGATAAACATTCATTGATATACATCAAACATGTGTTAAGGATTTATGAATTACCTCAATAGAATTTATCTGATTGATATTCTGGATTCAACACCAGATTTAGGAAATGTCTACAACATTCTCTAAATACTGAGTTGAATATTTGTATAGTTTATTATCTTCAAACTGATAGCCAAACTAAATGGACTATTTAGACACTACAAGATAAGTTTAGTTCATATTCTATGAACATAAAATGAGAATGGGGAAAATATACTCCTCTAGTAAAGTTATTGTGAAATAATTTTATTCAATTAAGAAACCTAATAGTCCCATATGATGCCATTTATGGGAGAAGTTTCAAAACATATTCATACAAGAATGAAAAAAGTTAAAGTAATCTTCTTGGACCTAAAATGGTTTAAGAAATGGTATAAAATTTTAAAATATTTTAGTATTATATCATTTAAGCCCAATGTATATAGAAGATCTATGATTATAATTGTCGAAGGGACATGGTGTTTTTCTTTGGAGGCCTAGTATCCCCTTGCGTCTCTTTATGGAGGAGGATCCTGAGATTTCAGAAGAAAAGAAATTTTAGTCCAATGCACAATTAACCCTTCAAGATCCATGGTAGTGTCGAAACTATGGCATATCAATTAGCACTTCGACCTAGTTTGTCTCATGTCGAAGATATATTCAACATATCCCTCTTTAGGATATTTATACTGGATCCTTCAGATGTACTAAATATAAAGGTGTTACAATTGGAAAATGATCTCTCATATGAGGAGTTGTCTGTGAAGATGCCGGATTATAGAGATAATGTTATAATCAATAAGACTACTCACCGGGTTAATGTACTATGACAGAACCATATGTAAAAAGGGGAAAATTGGGAATCAGATTAAGTGATGAGTGATAAGTACCCTCACCTATTTTCAAAATATAATGTGAAATGATAATTTGAGTGTAAAATTTCATAAGGGGGGAATATAAAAAATAATGGAAATTCCATTATTATAGTCAGTTCATATATTATAATCATATAAAAAAACATTCATAACACAATACTATCTTTATAAATGAATAATAAATTAAATTAGATGTATTTTTGATATTTAAGGAAACTATACCAATGGAATTATAACTTAATCTTTGGAACAGTAATGTGACCCTTGAATATATTAAATTGGCCAATAAAATAGTAACCTGACTGATGAATGTAAATATATAATTTATTAATTTTATAAATGATAATATGATATAATTATTTCATTTTAAAAGTAAATAATTTTTTATAAATTGAGAAATTAATTATTGTATTTTTTGAAAAAAATAAATATTTCATCAAATTATTTTAATTTTTTTATTTATTTAAAATAAAATAAAATTTTATAAAATATATTCATAATTTTTTAGGATTATAAGATAATCGTATGAGACTTTAATTAATTTTTCAAAGTGTTATAAAATCAGCTATAATTTTAAAATAACTATTTTCTATGTAATTGATTTTTTAATTTAAAATTTAATTTCTATTATTAATATAATTATTTTAATAAAATGGATTTTATTTTCGAATTCTTATTTTCTGAAAATGAATGGTGTGAATTTTGTTCATTTTCGATAAGTACATCAATTTTTGGTGAATAATAAAACATGATAATTTATGATAATAGATAAATACATGAATTAATGTATCATAGATGATTTATGGTAGATTTAAGACCAAAATATCGAACTCTACTTAATTATTGTAATATATCTAGTGATAATTCTCAAAATATTCATAGTCTTATGTGAAAGTATTAATCAATTGAATTATATAATTATAAACACCCATATCCTCCACTATAAATACCACCCTTCTCCACCTCTTTTTATCGTACCATTTTTGATTGTTCCCTATCCAAATTCCACCCAATCCTCTTCAAAATACTCAACCCAAAATACCTTATCGCTTTCCCTCAAGAAAATACCAATCCCTTTTCCCAATGTAGGTTCAAAAGGAGGATAAATTCAAGATGTAAATACCTATTTCTTTTTCATTATATTTCAAATTTATTTTTATTTCTTATTCTTTAATCACCTCCCAAAATATATGTGTCATGATAACTTCAGTATAACATATATACACTATAGTTTTATTATTTCAATGTACTGTCCTTCATCAAATACCATTGCCTCTCCCATTAATTCTAAAAATGAAAACATTTTACATGAGGTGTTAATTTATTGCCTTCATGGATGAAAAAAAATAATTTTCCCTTATCGCCTTCAATGGTACTCATAAAAAAAATTTGGGGTTAAAAATATTATTATATATGAATTAAAACATTTTTAATATCATAGACCCATAATATAATGATAATATTAATTAATGAAACAAAACCAATTTGTAATGATCAAAAAACAACCAAAACAGTCTAAACGATTTACACTAACATCTTATCTAATCACTTATACTCACCCAAAATTAAATATATAACCATTTAATATTTTGTTGGTTCATCATTAAAATTTAAAATCAATACTGCCTAACCATATTCATTTTAAATGATTTTCCACACATGTATACATGTAAACTGATCAGGAAAATGTAAACCAATGCCCCTGAACGATAAAATTGAATTTCATAACACCTAAAATGGACATAAATTAACATAATAAAATCTAAAAAATAAAATAAATGTTTAAATTATTCCGAACTAATTAATTATTATATTTTATTTGATTATCCAGGATATTGACTTCATTTTCAGAATACATTCAGACATAATATAAGTGATTCTACCCGAACCATAATTTTTTACTATTTTCCTACTCAATATCTCTCTATAATGAACTAAATGTTATGAATAGTTATTTTTTTATTCTATATTATATTCATATTTTCCAAAATCATGTATCCAGATCAGATCATCCTTCTATGATGGGGAAATTCATGTTTTCAAATGTATTTTTTCACAATTCTTCTAAAAACTTATGCCTGATTATAGGTAGCCTCCCTTTTTCGTACCTTTTAAGTGCAGTCTATTAGCTTTTAAAGATTCCATTATTTTTCTAAATTCAATCATTTCATCATGAAAATATATCTAGGTGAATTTCTTTTTTTTAAACAAGCATTTCGTTCCTCTTTAAACACACTTTAATATTTTCCTTAAACCATGTAAAATGGTTCATTTATAATATCTATTAAAGAATATTCTTTATATATATTCCCTTAATTTTCACATCAATTATTATTATCTATACCTATTTTCAATTATAAATATCCATATATGATTTTATTCCATTAATTTCTGGTTACCATTATGATATTCCCTTTCTAATTCCTTATGACATGATTATGATACCTAATTATTTACATGGGTAACCCTTATGAATGATTATTTTTATAGAACACATATTCAGTAATAGGTTATGATAGGTTCTCCCAAATAGAACCTGAATACAATGGGTAATGTTTAGTCTCATGATATGTAATGTTGGGACATGGAGTGAACATGTTTATTTTATGGGAATTTTATTCTACCATGTTTAATTTTCTGGGAAATCATCATTGAATCATGTTTTTGTCATGAAATGTGTTGTTTCCACATTCAAATAATTTCATGATTATATGTCCCCATTCTCAACAAGTAAGGCTTTATAATGTTTATTCATGTTACATGCCCTTTTATGTCATCATGTTATTCCTTATAAACATTGTTCTTTTCTATATTCATATCATCACACTGTTAATAGTCTTTTTTATATTCTCTTTGATAATGTATTTCCTAGTTTATCTTTGGAAGATGTTGTATCTCGATGAAGTACAAGTGCTCATTATAGATATTAGATAAAATATTTTTTTTAATTTTGTTTCATATTTTCAAATTATGTACCTAATCGTCAATTGTCACTAGAAATTTTGATACATTATTGTATTTGGGGTTTAATTATGCTTAAAATTATTTAAGTATATGCTTAAAATGCGAGGGTCTCTATATAGAACATGTGACCAAACCTAGAATAATTACCCCGTGTATAATCATGAGATTCATAAGGTAAAAATACTTATGATATTTGTTCCCCTAAAATTGTTAACTCGTAATTAAAATGGTATTCCATGGGTTATACAAATAATACGCCTAATAAGTGATTTCCTCCCAAGTATAAGATTATAGGTTACCAATTATTCAACGTCCATACATTCATAGAGATAACCAATGTGTCTGTCCTCTTAACCGAAGGTTGCTGACCTTTTATTAATGATGTAATATAATTAACTGTTTTCCACAAATAGAATGCCCCAAGAATGAGTTCCAAAAACATGAATTAATCTATAATGGATTCTATGACACAAAAATGATATTCATAGAGGAATATATAGAATGTGGAACGATCATCCCATCATCTTATTTAGATCAAGGAGTAGACATCACTGATGAATGTGATAAAAGAATCCCACCATTATAATAATGGAATATCAGAAAATAGAAATCCAATAATATCAAAAAGTAGGAGGGACACAATGAAAAAATCATAAATATCCAAATTTGAAGAGAATAATTTAATTCCTTCCCATTTACCATTCGCTGAATTTTTTTCATTGGTTTTGTTGACCCAACATTATAGTTTTATCCAACTATATTGGTTTATTGAGAATATTTTATAGACATATAATTCAAAGTATTTAATTTTTATTATATAAATACTAATTAATTTTTTTTCTATTTTAATTGTAAAATATTTTAAATAATGATGTCAAATGGAACTCTATATTCATAGATTGTTCTGGAACAATGGTTTTCTCTAAAAAAGGTATAATCATATTTTAGATTCTATTATTGGGGTAAGCCTACTTAAATGAAATTTATTATTAATTAAAATTATTTAATTAACCCCCAAAACCGCCCACATATCCCTATATAGGTATATATCCACCCCACTTTATATCCCCCTTTAATGATTTAGATCCAAGAAGAGAATTTTGAGGGAGGATCCATTATCCATGGTTAATCTAAGCATAGATGGTAATGTAGAGAACATTGATCGAGAATCAAAAACTAATGTATGTAAATCTATAGTTATCCCCCTTTTTGAGGAATAAATATTATGTAATTAACCTCTTATTAAATATTTATTTTTTTATTCATGTTATTTTGGGTAATTTATAATCTTGGTTTTTTCCTTTTTGCCTTGATTTTAATCCAGCTATTTGAAGTGGGTTAGGGAAGGTCAAAAGATAGTTTGAATATAGAATATATGAAAACATTTTGTATGTTCTCAATAAAAAACCATGTAATTATTATATGTATCAATTTATCAAAAACATCCATAAAAAAGTAAGCCAAATAAACTTGTTGAGTGGGACTGTAGTGTACATTGGAACTTGTTCTGGCCATGTCCATGGCCAAAAAACAATGTGTGATAGATGGGAATGTACTTTTACACACTATTCCAGTTGATATGACACAAACCATGTTGGGGTACCCAACTAGGTTCCCAGGCATCCTTATACACCACATAGAAGGTGTAAAAATATTATATTAGAGAATTACGTGTTGGGGTGGTTTAAGGAAATGCAATGTGAGAGGCTTTGGGAGGAAACACCATTCACAATGATAACATGCAGTGTAAAATCCATTTTAATATTATTAATGTTTCTTACCATTCTATATATGGTTTTAGATAAATATGTACTCATTTATGAGAATAATTTTGGTATATAAAATGATTGTGGGATCCTTTATTTTGCTATAAGTTGTCGGTGAGTTGATTTGATGCCAATTGTTGTTGCTAATCATGTGGACAAAATTATATTATTAGGAAAATTGAGAAGAATGGTTAAAAGAGTGGTGGATATCCAATTTCATTATCAAAAATAGGTTTTGGAAGTCATCTCATGTTCTAACAGTTTAGTTCCACTGCAGGAGATGCTGGTAGTTATTGTTTTATTAAAGGGTGAAGGCCTAAAAATGTAAGTGTTTGACATTTTTCCACAATACCAACATCATCATATGAGAAATATAAGGGTTATAGTTAGGCATTATTTTCATAGAGGAAATATCCATCTCCCCAAGAATGATCTTTTTAGTATTGTTTCATTCATTCTAGATTAAGTGGATGGATGATTTTGAAAACTTCCACATAGACTATAAAACCCATGTGGCCTGAAGTTATTCAATTATTTATTATCTCTCTATCTCATGTTATATCATATGTTGTATTATTAATATATAGAGAATCCATTTATAAAGTACCTTTATTATCACTATCATCCAACCATTATAGATGATGATTATGTAGTGTCTAAAATTCATATTGAAGATGTGGATACCAACCTTGAGAATTTTTTTTTGGTTAAGGGGTGAGTTTTCCTCTCATTTGATGTTGAATAGACCCACTAATAAAAAGTGTGTGGGTCCCCTATGTGAGGTGATTTTCAAATAGATCGCTTCGCATGAGGAAATTTATATTCATTCTTGGATGTTGGTGGATATATTCATATATGATCAGTCGCTATGTTATGACATGAGATCCCCAAAAAATTGTAGTGTTGGTTTATCATAGAATTGATTTTTTTAGTATGATCAATTTTTTTGGTTGGTATCGCCATATCTTGGTTTCATATAACAGTGATTCATGGCTCCCCTTATACTGAATTATGCATTATATGTCTTGGTGGGGATGATTATATAATTTTTTTTTATTGTCAGAAAATATATAATTTAAGATAATGGGGTCATTCAACTATTTACCAAATTTTTTTCTTCTAGATAGGGATGTGTTGTATATGTAGTTAGGCTATCAATGTTTTTTCTCTATTAAATATTTCCAGAATTTGGGATTCTAGATGATATTTTGTGTAATTTCTCATATGTTTTCCTATAATTAAGTTTCTTATGGCGCCTTCTTTCTCCAGGTGAACATATTCTTGGAAGCTTATTCATCATGTTGAGAATATTGAGCATTATAGAGCTTCCTTTTTCAGATCAGTGTAGTGTGTGACTCATTTATAGAATGATGATTCAAAATTCTTCATAATTACATACAATTTTAGTTATTGGTAGTTTAGGTGAATATATTTTGGTTAATTATTTGGAGTACATTCATTTTAACAGGATCTTAGGGATATGAAGGGTTTTAATTTCTTGGTTTGATCATTTTAGCCTTATATTGATAATGATTATTTTATAGGTTTATTCTCATAAGTCACATGACTTGTTCAAGGTGTCCCTATGGTATGGTTGACCATTTCGTTGGTTTTTTCTCTTGTATCCATCCTGGATAGGTTATCCTTTGATATTGGTGTGTGTGTATGTGGGGCGGTGCTAATGTCTTTTTCCATGTTTATTTCCATTATGATTTATTGTTTAGTAATATTTTTTTCCCTATATATGTTTCTCTTGATAGCCTTATTTTACTTTATTAGGGAATCGTATTAGAAATATTAACGACCAACCCTAAACAGGACACATGTTCCCAAAAATGTTCTATTTGTTTAGAAGACATGCAATTAGTGACCTTTTATTTCTTATACTATTGAGATAGAATTTAATTGAGACAAATAGATTGGGGATATAGAATATATTAGAATGTATATGGTTCAATTTCATTTCTTTATTCACCCTTTATGTTTATATGTATGTATGAATATTTTAGTTTCTTTCTAGACTTGTATGGTTGATGTGGTTGTGGTACTATTTTGGGGTTTTTGATATTTTTATCCTTATGTTTATAATTCTATGTCCTAAAATTGTTTTCATTCCCATTGTGCGATAATTTCTATCCTATTACCTATTTGAGGTAGGATTTTAGTTTCAGAAATGGAAACACATTTTCCTTCGTGGGCCCCTAGTTTTTTGGGTCATGAAATGTAAAATTTATTTTATGAAACTCAAAATATGACATTCATTTCCAAATTTTTTGTATTTGGTGCATGTTATGAATTAGTTATTCCAACAATTAATGATGAGTGGAATATTTAGTTGATCTGGAGTACCATCTTAACTATCATTATTATAAATGTCACATTACTAAAGGTGTTTCTGTTAGAAATTTTGAAATATCCATGATTATTAATATAAATTTCTGTTATGTAAATAATTTTTAAGAAGTTTATTGTTGTTACAACTCACTGAAAAAGTGAGTTCACCCAAAAAACTAATTCCACACCATGAAGATGGGTGGTTCTAAAAAACTGGATATTTCCAAAATTATATGGTTTCTAAAATGGTTATCATAATGTTAATGAATGGAACTTTTTAAGATTAAAAAAATTACAATTTCATGGATAACTATTCATGTCATGAAGTGTGTAATCACTCCCCGAATTCCAAAGTTAAATTTTATTATATCTTCCCATGTGAGGGTTACATTGTAAGAATATAATATCTATTGTGACTGTTTTGTGGCGGATTTCAATGATTCTGTGCCTGTGAGCCACACACCAAGAATTAATGGTTAATTGCATGACCAATTCAAGTATAAATTTTGATCGGTCTAGCAATTATCTAAGTGTGAAGGATTTAAATACAATATCTAGTGCAGATTTTATAGGTGTTATATTTTATCAAACACTATGTTGTAATGAAGTATGATACGCTACAATGGTACACATGGATTTTAGATTTATATTTCAAATAATTAATTCAACATATTGATGGGGGATGTCACACCATTACTTTTTAAATTGAATATTAATTGGATGATAAATTATATCACAATAATTATGGACCCAAATCACATGAAAATATATTATCAAAGATGATATAATGAGAAAAATATATTTTTATGTCTATTACATTTAAATGAACATGTTCTACTCAATATTGGATAATGAAAGTGTTGATAATTCTATCTCTACAAAAATAATAACTCGAATATTTATCTTGTATAAGAAAAAAAATATAGAGAATGAGAAACATAATATATATAGATATAAAGAAAAGTTTTTCGTCAATTTATTCTATTTACATGACATGCCTGATCATAATAAAATCATATGGTACACCCAAAATGATCACATTAGAATATATAAAATTGAATTGATATAAACCATTTAGTTAATGGTTGGTATAATGGAGAGCAAGAAACTTCCCAAGTTTATTTTGGATAGGTGATTTGAGGGAAAATATTAAACATTTTAATTTATAGAGAATAAGAAAAAGATATAGTACACATGAATTAAATTAAAATTTGTTGAGTTTTTTAATATTTAAGGCTCAATGGAAAGATTTAGATTAAACAACAATATCAAATTGAGAGAAATTGTAGCAAAAATTTAATTACTGTTCTTTAATTATCTTCTTCTGGAAAAAGGGATTTTCGATTCTTTTTTACGTGGAAGAAATATATTCAACCCTCACCTTGATAAGTGGATCTCATCAATGATTTATGATGGAAATAATAATTCATTTAAAATAAATGTAAGATTCTAATAGGATCCATAATGAATGTAGAGTCACATTTTTATGGAGGAAACCCCACATGTTCATAATATATTGAATAATAAAAAAATGTCAATAAAATTTAATTCCATTTCATTGATCAGCGTACAAATAAAATAAGAAATATTTATATATTGTGTTTATTTATGCTTTATGAACACTTATATCATTAAAAATTTTGTATATTTAATTCTAAAACTTTGTAATAATGATTTTTGTTTTATATATAGATTATCCACTTATTATGAATTGATTAAAATAGCTATAAAAATAAGTAAAATTTAATTTTTTTTCTATTTTATCAATTTATTTTATTGATGTGCATAAAAAGTTTATATTAAAGGTGTTCATGATATCCAAATAACAATATCTAATATATAAAGGGGAAAATATGGAAGATTTATTTTAATCAGTAAAAAACATGAATCACCCCACTTCTTATGTTCATGTAAAACCATTCACAATAACTAGTATATAAGACTAAAAGTTTTTATGAGGTGTTCCATATTTAAATACTTGTGAATTTTTTTTAAAAGGGAATGTATAATGAAACAATGGTTTTTTAAGAATTTCTATCATTGATTTTTGGTTAAAACATATTCATATGTTACTCAATGTTTTTTGATTTTATGTGAAGAAATATGATTTCTATGATATTTATGCTCCTATGAAAAATGGATGAGTCGATGATGTCAAAAATATGTTATCTTGAAAAGATCTTTATCAAGTAATGTTCTTATGTAAAGACATCATTTTGTTACTGCCTTCAACATGTGGGACAAATTTGAGGTTATTTATGTAAAATATTTGGAATCGTATAAGTATGTGGTATCACCCTAAAAACCTAAAAAATCATTAAATCGTGTAAAATTACAAGAACGAGAATAATATATTAATGACTTCATAGAGGATAGAGCCTTCCACTAGGAGGAACAATTTTTTTTTATATTTTGTTCATAAATTACCATATAGTACAGAAGAAAATATCTAATTATTGATTCCCTGGTAGTAGTTTGAGAATGTAATTATCATTTTTATTATATGGATACAACATATCTATTTCTATATGGATATTGTTAGTGAACATTTAAATATAAGAACAAATCCATTTTTGAGATGCAAGATTAATAAAAACAATTCCTCAAGTGAGCCTTGTATTTTTAAAGGTATTTTCATTGAAATGAATTCATGAATTTGGATTGTATGGATTGAGTTTTAACATTAATATGATTGGTAAAGGAATATAAGATCAATGATATTTACATGAAGAATATATACAAGAGATAAGAATGAAAATACCCTTTGAAAAATAAATGAAAGATATTATTATCCCTATCATGATACAACATGAATTGATGATAGGATCTACAAATAAGTTTTTTTCATGGATGAAAAAAAATGAAAAATTATAATAAGAGTAATAAAGGATCAAATATAAAGAATAATGTATCAGATCATGAAAGGGAAATTTAAAGATATATATTACATCAATGGAATCCTCAATAAGTGGGTATAATATACTCTTATTAATGGAATATAAAAAATGAAAAAAAATAATGAAAAAAATTGATGAAAATCCACACAATGGGTTTTAGTTCTATATTTAGTATAAAAAACAAAAATAGAGCACACCATTAGTGTGTGTCTAGAATCAAACGCCATGAATATTAAAAATAATGATACTACCTCATGCTCCAATAGGTATGTGACCATATGAGATACGTTTTTTATGAGACATTCAAGAAATATTTTAATTTGAGAAATTTTCCAAGGAATTAACGTAAGTAGAGAATGACATAGTTCATGAAAAAACCCGCTTTTCAAAAGACATATAATGAGATGATTGAAATAGAATGAAATTTTATTAATATGGAAAATATATATAATTTTTCTCTTCAATAAATAGAGCTAAATGAATTTTACACCCAACAACCTTTTTCCTTTACTCAAAAAAATTAATTGATATAGTGAACATGCATGTGTATGAAAAATAAAGAAAAATTTCCATTAATGAGAAAGGAACAAGTGGATGAAATGATACACAAAAAAAAGGAATACTAAATTTTAAGTTACTCTAATTTCCAATTATGAAGGTAGAAAAGAGGAAATCAATAGTGGATTAAAAAATAATAAAACATTGACATAAGTAATAATTTAAAAAAATATATAACCATCATAAAATGAATCATGATGAATGATGAGTTATAATTAAATAAAAAAAGAAACATTATTTAGTGGGATTTGTCTCATAAATAATATGTAATATATTATATCTTATATAATTTTAAACTAATATAGAATCATAATTGATGTTTTCATAAGTGTTATGACAAATGAAAGAACATGAATAAATTGGAAGAATACTGTATTAACAAGGTTGGTTTACCAAGACCATTAAAATTCTACTACATGCGGATGTAAAACATAACCAAATACTAATGAAATAAATTTCTCTAATATCTATTAGATATGGTGTATCCATAATGGGTATAAATAATCCATAGGGAATACTCATTCAAAAACAATACAAATTCATGGTCTTATTGGGATACAATAGATCATATATATGAATCGTGAATTAAAAGTGGATAAGATAAAAGTATTGTTTCATGAGAAATTGATTTGCGTTCATAGAATTATAAATTTTTATCAATGAATGAATAAAAGGGTTTGAAATGAAAAAAGAAACCAATCACGTAGTTAAAATGAATCACATTGGTTTTCTAAGAATGAACAATATGATTCATGATGTAAAAAAATAAGAAATTATAATGGGCATAGTATAATGAAAAATTGGTTTCGATGATATATTTTAAATTATATTCATATAAATTCACCATTAGTGATAAAAAAGTCACAAAAGTGAATTTATAATTTGTAATATAACCACTACAAGATAAAAAAACTATAGTTGAGAACGAATATCTCTTATGATTTTAGTTTTATTTTAATAACCATTTGGACTTTTCTTTAGGTTTTTTAGGATAAAAATAAATTTATTGACAAATAGATTAATAATAAATAATTGGTTCCTCATGATAATAAAATAACCCTTGATATATAGTGTTAAGAGAAAAAGGAATTCATGGGGTGTTGGTGATGATAAATCAATGTAATTTTAGCCATATCTAAGAAGGAGGTTACCCTATAAAGAATGGATAATCAGGAATATAATGGAAAAATAATTTATTTAACATATGACTTTTATAGAAACTATATAAACATTATTTAGATAGAATTTATTGAAAATGGATTGTGATATGGGAAATAAGATATTATTTTCTTATATTCTAGTTTCCCATATAGATCCTTAACCCAGTAGTGTTGGATGATTTTCTAATAACTCAATTCATATTGGTATATCTGCTCACATAATATCATTTATTGAAAGTATATTTATGAATGAGATAGTGGCTCAATTATTGTAGGGTTTTAAATTTATAACTTTTCAAAAAAATAATTTGTTCGAAGGAAAAAATGAAATAATTTAGTGTGTTTATCCAGTAAAATGTAATGATTAACTAGAATTATAGGTAAAAATATTTCCCAAAAAATTTGGAGATAAATACCCAATAAGAAATTTTAGGGGATGGGGATGATCAAATTAAATTAAAAAATATGTATTTTGTGTTTATAACGAATTTTATATAAGGATATTATTAAAACACAAGGATTAAACATATAGGGAGGTAACACTATGATTGTTCAATGATATAAGGGAATAGAAGAAAGTAGGGAAATTATTATTGATAAATTCATTATTATATTATGAAAAATAGGGTAGTGAAAATCCACTATAAATAGAGAGTAATCACTTGATTAAGATTTATTAGGAAAATATTTGTAGATAATATTTAGTGGTAATAATGTTAAGAAATCTAAAGTATAAGATTAGTGTAACCAAATGGGTTATTTTTTATTGGATTTTCTGATAATAGCTGAATAGTAGTGGTGATATATTAATTGATAACATGGTGTTTTTATAAACAAATGGATAGACTAGTGTGAAACTAACAATGATTACTTTATATTGTTATATACCAATATATTTTATTTGAAGAGGGTATAATATAAATTTATTTAATGTTCAATATGAAATATAAAGGATTTATTATGTTTTAGAGTAATAGTTATGAGTCATGTTGTTAGTGTAATTACCATACTACGAATGAGGTTGAATCCTTAAAATGATTGAATACTAAATTTAGTAATGGTATATAAGTATATTATCTAGGTTTATAAGTCCAAATGATAAATGTATGGATACCCAATGAAGAATTTTCAAGAAAATTACTGTGGTTATGAATTTCATATACTCACAATATCACATTTTTATTCTATTCGATGAAATTGAATTAATTAATGTAAGTAATTCTGAAAGAATGTAATATACAATATGAGATGATATATCATGTTGTAAATAGAAACAAAATACCAATATGGATTCTTCAAAAGTTACTTTGTATTGAGTAAAACATTTTTTGGGAGCATGTAAGACATCATACTTCTAAAAAATTATATTTTTGGTAGATGTTGTTACATTGTGTACCATTTAATGAAGAAAGTGTGAATAATTTTGAGTTTTATAACATTTCATGTTATGTGTTGATAAAAAACATCAATCTTTTAGTTTTGTTTCAATTGGAAATTTGGATGTCCCCAATGTGTTGGATTTGTATTTGGGTAATGTCAATAATGAGAAAATTATTTTCCTTCTCCAAAATCTAGAAAAAGTGAATGTAACTTTAAGAAAATTTACCTCACAATATGATTTTGGAAGCCTATAAAAAAACATGAAATACAATTTTTTTAGGTTTCTTATGTGGAAATAATATGGTTCTATAATGTAAGTTCATATTGTTTCACAATTTTTCCTTTTTTTTAAATATGTTCACACTATTAAGGGTTTGGTCACGTCGTGAAGGGATAGAATCAAATTTTTTTGATCTACCTAGTTGAGTCTCACAACAAAACAAAGGAAACCTCAATATTATGTATTGTGGTTGGATTTCAAGGTTTAGATAATGGCGATACACAAGATATAATGTAATGTTTTATGCCCTGGTCTATTTAGTAATTAGTCTAGATTGAAAGACCAATATTGTATGTGCTATTGAATTAAATATAATGCTGGGGTTAGATCTTTTGGAACATTTGATTTATAATACATTGAAATTTAGTTAAATAAAACACCCCATGTTGTTTTTCCATGATTTAGGATTTCAAATTCATAAAACTATATTTATAAAATGAGGGAGGATGTTGTTTCATTAGTTATATATTCCAAGATTCAGTGAATATGAGAATTCAAAAAGATAATTTAGAAGAAGACACACCTAAAAATTTATTATTATACTTGATAAAAGTGAAATAAAATATTTCAATATCTTATTTCAATTAAGGTGTAGATTCAACACATTTTATAAGAGGTATGTTCTAAAAAATCAGTTTCTATAGAAAATACCAATGATATTTCTTTGGAACTATAAGAAAAATGGAGACGAAAAAATAATGGAGGACTATACCTAAATTTATTTTTAAACATTTTAATGAAATTAAATTTCACTATTAATAACACTAAAACCACGTGGTTTACCAAGCAGGGTCATAGTGGAGTTGATAGGATAAAATTGATCTCAACCATGTAATTAATGGCTACATATAGTTGATCATACAAAACTAATATTTATATATATATAGTACTGGGATAAGAGATCATATTACACATCTGAATTTACAGAACAAAATATATGGTGATATCCCTAATGAATAACTATGATATATCTAATTTACATTGAGAGTAAATACTTGAGGGAGAATAATTGATTACACTTATATATTATGTTTTAAGATATTCAATTCAAAATGATAATACTAGATTTGGGATTATGATAATATTTGATATTGGAATGTAGTTCTTGTAATACCATGGAAGAAATATATACAACTATGACATGGAGATGTGTATCTCAACTATGATTAAATAATTATAGTCCAACATTTTAAATTTTACATGACAATCAAACCAAGATCCATGATTATAGTTGTTTTTTAAGAAAAAATATATAAATAAAATGATATCCAAAAATTAATAAAGAAGACCCAAATGTCTATAAACATTGATGAAGTTTCATCTAGATCATCAGTGCTCCATTTAAAAACCGTTTATCTAACAAAAGATATTATTCTAGATTATGAAACACCATAATAATGTCTTGTGTATTTTTTATTGATTATCACTTATTGGTTAACCAGGGAAAATCCATGGGTTACGTGTTCTTATTCTCTTTATGTTTATTTTGTCATTCAATTTGATTAATGAACATAATAGTAATACATTGAAATTTTTTCTAGAACATGATTAAGATTATTTAGGATGAATGGATCAATGATAATGAAATGATTTATTAATTACATAACCTAATTAACATATATCTTATATTGTTAACCTAAAACTGGTCCCAACACTACTATAGGAAAAAAATACATCTACAAAACAGAACAATTAATAATTTTCATTAATTTAAAAATGTTATATGAAATAAATTATAAAAATAAATAGACAACCAAATTTTCATAATGGAATTAATAATATTTTAAAATATATCTCATTATATATAAAATAATAATACAACAAATATCATGTTACCATAAAAAGGATTAAAATTATAAAGTGTATAAATGGTGTAACACACATTATATTTTACACTGAAATAAAAATAACAATTGATATGATTTTATTTCAATTAGATATATTAAGATCCAATGATTCACAAGGCTATGAAAATTTAACAATATAATATGACTTATAAAAAATAGGCATCTTATGACTAAGACATTGATCAAAAAATAAAGAACATTCACTAGAACATTCACCAAATTAACTAGAAAAAAATAAAACCTAAAAAATGCATTCACACTAAATATCGGTAAAGTATTTTCTATACAAAAAAATTCTCTACTCACTATATCATGTATATTTCCATTTCATCTTTAATCTGGTAATATTTTACATTCTCATATTCTTATTGATTCATTATCCTCCCATAGTGATCTTTAAAAAAATTACATGAAACATTATTTCTTATCATTATGACTACTATTTTAATATTATATAACTTCCAGTCACCAGATATTATTTCATATGTTATTTTAGTTATTATAGATTCCTCTACATAAAAAATAATTGTAATATTTTAGAAATATATTCAATAACATAGACATGAATAGATATCACATGACATTAATATTTCACTTACATGTGTAAATAATGTGATAATTTCTATATAGTGTTCTTTCATTGAATGTTTATAACACTAACATATAATTTTTATACCCTTGAAATGATTTACAAATCCTCATAAACATATGTCCAATAGTTTAAATGAAATATATCTAATGGTATATAAATGGGATTTGATGATCATGATTTTAGGGCTCATAAGACATTAGGAATTTATCTAATTTGGTTTTCACTTAGTGGTCTCCAAGAGAATATATTATGATGACTAGCCCAAAAATGTTAATCCGATATGTTATATGTGACATTTGATATTCTATTCTATGGACAAGTGAATTTGTCCTTATAATTGTGATAATTGATAATGATGATGTTGAATCTCAAAATTTTATTTATTTTAAAAGATTATAAAATCCTAATCTCATAGTTAAGTAGGTTATGTTAGAGCCATCACAATCGATATGATAATAATTGAATAATTTATGAATGTTTTTTTCACTTATATGTTTTGGATGATGATTTACTTAACCCTTTTATTAAATTTGAATTGTATAATTTAGAACATGACCATTATGGTTTATATATGAGTTTATTTCTCGGATTAAAATAATGATAAATCAAGTATGTATGTTGATCACCATGTGAATGAATATTATTTGATGACATATAGATAATAAGTGATTTTATTTCTGATTGAGTGTTCGTATGTTGTTTTTGTAATTTTAACATAAATTAATTTTCTATGGGTCCCTTGACATCATGCTCGAGTCCAATCATGGATGTTAGTCTAGTTCAACCAATTACATTAAGAAAGAATCCTTGAAGGTCACTCACTATCTGTATCTAAAATTTAAGTTAACTATTTTTTAAAATTTCGTATAATTAATGAATATTATTCTCATGATCGAGGAATGACATGTATTTTGGTCATATTAGTCCCATAAATTCAAATACCAATTTTTAGGTTTTGAATATATATGAGTTGATTATCATGTAAATATTTTCTCTATCAGAAAAAAATATATTATTTATTTATAATTTTTCTATTATTCATATATTACAGAAAAATAAAATGTCAAAAAATTATTTATTTATTTACATAAATATTCAAATAAATATATATTCCATGGAAAATATTATTTATCTAAATAAATATTTATTATTAGATCTCTAATAAATTATAATGAGGAATTATGGGTTATGTAATGGATCATATGAAAATGATATATTTTATTTATCCTCATTTTAAAACGTATTAATTTAATTTGTTTAATAAATAATATTTAAATATTTTTGAGTTAGAGCATGTTAGGGAATATAATATTGATATTGTTATAAAAATTTGACATCTGGTTCTTAGGATAAAAAATTGCCTATGGGATTTAATGAAATTACTAATTAATAAACCCTATTATTTAGTATGATTTATATCATTTTAAATATTTTGAGATATTTTTCCATAAGTAATTATCTATAGCGATTTCTTTCAATCCCAAGAAAACTGCTAAATAACATGGTAAATAATAATGAAAGAATAATCTTACTATGACCTCTCTGTATTGGGATAATAATAGAAATAATTATTTGGAATGAGTGTGTTCATATTGGGATCAAGGAAGAATAATTCAAAGATTTCGGTACGACAATGTTGGAACCTATAATACTAATGAAAACATTCAAGGACTCACAGTGCATGTGTGGATCCCTCTTGATAAATTTTTCCATTGATTCATAATCCAAACAATGATATGAAACATTTCATAAGTATATTAATCAATATCAAAGAATAAATAATCATGATGATGCAGTTATTATTATAAAATAAATAAAAATCATATGAGAAAATATTTTCTCTATGATGAATCGAGGGATTTGATGTCTAGTTTTGATAATTTTTTTACCAATGATATCAATTTAAAACATTATTGGGCTTGGGAACGATCTAATTCTCTAATCGCAGTAACCATAAATTGGTATATGATAGATCACACATGAAATTATAATTAGTTAGCATTAGTTTTTGGATTTCCATAATTTTGTATTAGAATTAATTTATGTTTTTATTTAAATCTAAAATCTAGGATAACATAAATATTTAGTTTTACAGGAACAATAAAAGGAAATAATATCATGTGATATTATTAATGGTCCCATACATTGGTTTCAATGAAGCTAGATGACTTATATGGATACACAATGAGTAATATAAAATCACATTTATTCTTTTTATGGTCAACTACCTATGGGAGCACTTTTGTAATCCCGACTCATTTTATGGGTGTTTATTGGAGGTTTGTTTTATTACATCTCATGTATCAAATTCCAACCAACAAAAAACATGACAAGGTCACATGGTGTGTATCTCATGACTAATAGATAGAAAAATTAAATTTTTATTTAAATACATATTTTATGGAAAATTTAGTTAAATAAACATGTAATACAAAATATTATCAGGAACCAAAGGAAGTAAATAAATCATTGAATGTAAGTTTGATATTTCCACAAAAATGACCCTTATATAATATCTATTTAAGTGAATTGAACTTCATTTTTGGATCGTCCTTGTTAAGATCATAAAAATGATATGACATATTTTCCCATGCATGAATGTATTTTTCTATTTTTATCTTACTTTCAATGAATCCTTGTTAACAAATAAGATATTTCTTATAATTACACACAAAATGTTCTATATTTGAATCAAATTGAATAATAATCATTGACATATGATCAATATCTTCTTGTAAAGCATTAATCTAAAAATAATGCTCTGTAATTTCTTTCTCAGATTTAATAATAAGCTCCAATGAATTTTTTCCACCTTATATGTACCCCACTTCAAATAAACAAGCATATCCTTAGTGTGAACATCTTGTTAAGTGATGAATGCACTATCAGTGTCATTAGAAACCATGGATCCTACCAACATCTGAGTATTATATTCCTTCACACCATTATCATTCTCATTTTCTTCATAGATTCCAAACTCTTCCATTTAATATTCACTCTAAAGGATTAAACTCTTATTACATTCATGATCATTAGAAGTGGTTTTGTAATCCACCATAGTGTTCATAATATTATTTTTAGATATTCTGTCTTTCCATTTATGTAATTTAGTTTAATACCTAATCCATTTATATTTCATCACCCTAATAATAATAATGATTCCAAATTATTGATTTCCCTGACACCACTTATTTCTACATGGGATGTGAAGTACTCTACCATGCATTAACTCTACAATGTATACTGAGTATGGACAATATATCACATAACAAGACTCTGTCTTAGATAATACTATCCATTTAGTGACGTTATCTACTAGTAATGGTATTTTTATTCCCATTTGTTCCTATACTGAGTCTAATTGTTCCATAAATGAACCATCCACATCAAGAATATCAAAGATATTTCATAGATTAATATTCAAATTGGATCATCTGGGACATGAACTATTCAGTACATTAACTTATCCTCAATTCAAACATAGTGTGACACTCATTGAATTTTCATGGATAATGCTAGAACATGAATCTCCCGCACTTTCATCCAGTATCACTAACTCATTTGTAGATCCAACCCCCATTCACAGAACCTCCATAGAGGATGAATAATTTGTTATGTTGATTCTTGAATTCAAATTACCCATTACATGAACCCTATCAATCCCCCTGAACCATATGGGATATAGAATACTAATTCATGGCCAACCGTATCACATGTAAAGATATCAATGATTTTCATAACCATCATAAATTAATTCAAGGATCATACTTCTTTTAGAATGTGATTTTTTATTGTTGAATCATTAGTTTCCTAATGATAAACTGTAAGGAAACCTAAAGTCTCATGCCTGATCAACATTCGAGTGATCGATTTAGGAATCCCAAGAATATCCTTATGACCCTGATGACATGTTGAAACCATTTATACTAGGTTTTTAAAGGGTGAATATATTTATGTCAAAGACAAATAGGACACACTTTATCACAACAAAAATCTTCACCCACATAGTCCTAAAACTACACAACCATCATTTCTCATACAACCACTTTGAAAAAATAATATTTGGGTATATATAATGGTATATTTAAATAGTTATACTATTGTAATAAAAATGTCATAAAATGAAACATCCTATAATACATAAAATAGAAGGAATTTATATTGGAATTTTTTTCTGTAATGAATACTCATAGTTCCAAAATAGGAGTAGTGGGGTTCAAGTGAAATTCCTAAGATCGTGGAAATATATTAAAAAAAATCCTACTATAGGATCGAGGTGTTATGGAACATAAAGAATAGAGAAGGCCAAAAATCAATCAATATTGTAATCCCAAGATCAGAATATTAACCACTCGAATGAACCAAATGGATAAAAATTTTATCGGAAGATGGGCACCATAATCCAAATTTTGAGATATAAAGATTTTGTCAAATTTGTAGTCAAAAATTAAAGATAAGATGATCCATCATGTAGATCAAGAAACATTGGAATTATTGGGATTTATATGAATGATGTGATGAAATCAGGACTGTAGATGGTCAAAAGGAACATCACTGAGTTTTTGAAGAAGGAAGGGGAAGAAATACCCCCATTAAATGAAGTAATGAGACTGAAACCGATGAAATTAATTCCAGGGAATCGATGATGGGAATATCCCTATGCAGCTAGTGTAAATTTAATTTAACCATATATGATTCTGATGTTTTTTCAATTAAAATGGTGTATAATTAAAAAAAAGTGTGAATGTTTTTCAAAATAGATGAGAGAATTGGTATAGAAATTATTAGATAGTATGTACCTTGTATAAATATCATATAATGCCTAATATATTACACAGAATTCATGTGGAGTTTTTAGGCTTGTTGTGAGGATGGATAAAATGTGATTACATGGTTTATAGGTGGTTATATACTACCTATAATTTATTTTTACTCATCCATGGTACACAACAAGATAACAATTTTGTGCGAGTAAGAATACATAGAAAATTAATTATATAATTGATGTTGTACTTCATTGAATGTATCATGTTTTACGCAATATGTAACAAGGATATCACTATAAATTATAATTTCAGGTATTCCATCTACTTGTGTGGAATAAAATTCTATAATAATGATTTTCTATGGTTTTATACTAATATAAAATGGGTTTGGCCACCGTACATATCATGTAATTTATGAAAATCTCTTATTGTGAGGGTCATTTATATTTAATTCATGTTGTGTGGTCAAACATGTTATGGAAACAATACATCATGACATATAGAAAAATATATCATGTTGTATGTGGAAATGTCATATATGCACACATAATATGTAACTATATTGCCCAGCATGAATAAAAGTAAAATAATTGGCAAATAATAAATATCATATGATAAATGGAATTACATGGTAATGGAATATAATATTTTTTAATTGAATTTTACAAATTTATTGGATAAATATGTGGATAGTTTCTAAATATAAAATGTGTTATATTATAAAGGATCCACAACCCCTATAGTAATGTTAGTTACAACATTGCAGAACATCAAGCTAAGGGGTCGTAGGGAAAGAATGATTACATTATTTTACTTAATTTATGAAGGGACTATGATTTAGTGTATTTTTTGCATTGTCTGAGGATTTTGGCATGACATACGTATCACTTGGGTCATTGGGCATGCCGATCCACACCCACTTGATCTGGATATTGGGTATGACAATCCCTGTTATTTTCAACGATAAATTGAATGGTGTTATACATCCTATTTGATAATATACGTTGAAGAGACCCAGAGCTTGACATGAATAGACATTGCATTACTTTTCAGGAATACTTAATACATGAAAAAAACACATGCCTAAAGACCGTATTAGTTTACTGTCTTTGGAAACTCGAAACATAATCTTCTAATCATGGTGAAAGATCTTCAACATCTCTCATGAAGATCTCCACCTTTTTTTTCTTACCTAAAACCTTTCTTTTTATCCTGAGGAAAAGAAAACATATAAAGGGTGATCTCTAATGCTTAGTAAGGGTATGTGTGGAGAAAATAAAACAAACCATATAAATCTCAATTTAAAAACATGAACATAATGTTTAATCATCAAAATCATGAGCAATGACATAAAACATGGCAGTACATAGGGCATAGATCATAATGTGAAATCAATCATGCTAAAATATCATGGTGAATAAAACATGTAATTGTGGAAAACCATTAAGCACATGATATGATTTACATAGTAGCCAAGGCATTTCTGCCAAGACAATCATAGTGGATAAAGTCCCTTACTGAATCGAGTTCACTCCTTGTTCTCGTCCTGTATCACTGATCCAGATTAACTTTCTGATCCATCCATGTCTATATCCTGAGATATAAATCATTACCCAATGCATTGGAGAGATATATAGATCCCAATTATCTCATAATGAAATCATTCTTACGTGTTCCACAAAATAAACATAAATCATTTATCACAACCCAAAGAATACAATGGGTTTCACAAACATCATCCCATCATAACATAATCCATATAAAACAAATGGATATCATTTCATCATAAGAAAAATCACACCATGTAAATAATAGAGACATTATACTTGAAACCTAATCATACTAAATAATTTCATCTTAAATAGAAAATAGTTTTGACAAAACACTTGAAATGATTTCATGAGGAAAATATCGTTTCTTCTTCAAAATCATTTTATTTTTACAAAATTCCATTCAATATTAAAATAAAAGGATTATGTTGAAAATAATAATTAAATATTGTAGAGGAAGAGTCATAAAAATTAGGATTTATGATACCGTAAAAATTCATTCATTCCGTATAAGTTAAAAAAAATATTCTCCTCATGCTTTTGCCAGAAAAGTGAAAAGGTTCCTCGTATGGTAAAAAAAAGAATGATTCCATCCATAACACAATGAAAAAGTCAAAGATGTAAAAACATGACTTTAAAAATACATTGAATAATATTATACACTTTATGAAAAACATTTTTATGGACATGCATGAAAAATATACCCCAGTAAATACTTATGTAAAAGTAATCTCGGATAAAAATGAGATTTGAAAAATTATCCCTTACCTTATGTCCAATTTCTTCCACACGTGTCCAAGAATCTTTTATAGTGGGTTTAAACATATTATTAACTTGTAACATAACCATAAAAATATTTATGATATCTTACATGATTCACTTATGACTTTATATTAACCTTTCTTTTGTCAATTCAATGTTAAAGCAGCGTTTTGTGTAAAATTGTTTCATTTATTGTACATATTTTGACATGAAATTCTTCATATGATTACTTAGATCATGTTTACATATTTTCTAAATGTAAAACATGATTTATATATAATATATATTCCTCATATAATAGATCGGTAAATGGAATGAAATAAACCATTCAAGGAGTCGGTAGGCCGTACATACGCATGAACACTGTTTTCGTTTCCTTATTAAATTGAATGGATGTAAGTAAATAACATATATATAAATATACTATCATTAATATGTCATATATTTCATGATGATTTAATATATATACTTTATAATTATTCTTGAATGGTTAATGTGTAGAATGAATCTCATCACGTCGTGGATACAGTAATCCGTATGTACGCACGAGCGATGATATCGTTCCCATAATTATTGAATGGAATTATAGTGGATGATATAATATCTCAAAATTAGTATCATGTTATAATAACCATATATAGATATTCGTTACACCATTATACCCTCCACGTAAGTTGGTGGTGGAAAGATAGATTACACCATGGCGTGGAGACGGTATTCTGTACATACGCACGCGCGGTGATTTAATATTCCGTAGGATGGATAGAATGTGAAATAGGGTTGGTTCATATTTATAATAAAATATCAGTATATGAGTGATACTGATGTTATTAAATTATTATGAAACAACAATATGAGAGGAAGTAGAAGATGAAATGAACTTGAAATAATCAGTAAAGGATATTACCTCTTCTTCGACACGCCTCTTCTAAACCTACACTTATGGAACTATGGACAGTCTTTGATTAAGACCAGGACCTCTAGAATGTTTATAGAGGATTGGATAAGAAAAATGGGTAGGGTGTGGCCGAGAATTAAGGCTCATAGTGGTGTGAGAAGGAGAGGGGGGAGGTGCCCTTTTATAAGGGTGGAGAGGGGCACCTTTAGTGACATTAGAAATATTAATTTATAATAAATTATAACCCCACATAAAAACATCAAAAATGACTCAAAATAGAAGATGAGATGAGATAGGGTTTTAATCCTATCAACCAATAAAATTTAGACATTTTTTGAATTTATGTTAAACCTTATCAATTTTATTTATCCTTATTTAATCTATTTAAATTTATTTGCTGCAATGAAATTATAATTTTTAAATTGTTATAAATAATTAATTATGTGTTGTGAAATTTCCATAATTAGATAAATTATAAAATTTTAGACCTTATAATTTTAAATTAGTAATTTTTAAATATATTTTTTTATTTCTAAACAATTTAATAATATGTAATTTTTATAAAATATCAGTAGTGTCAAATTTGACACTATTCAATTATTTGAATTTAAATAAAATCCACAGAGAAGCTATATTCGATCAAAAATATTTAATAGATTCCTAACATTTCATATTATTCTAGAAAATTAGTGGAGAACATTAAATAGTTCATATAATATTTATAATAAAATTCATAAAACCATTTATTTGAAAATTCTCATAATAAAATAATTACTATAACATTATTGTATAACTATTTAATATACTTATTTGTTGCATAAAAATTGAAAACAAATTATATGATGAAGATAAATATATTATCTTTCATAATAATACTTGTACTAGAATTTATCATCTTAAAATGAAATCATTTAAATTTTTATATTTATTAAGTTATGAAGGTGACAACTCTGACATTATTAAAAATAAAATAATATAAATGTCATAATCTCTTTTATACGGCTCCAAATGGTACCAAAGTCTACCCATGGATGATTATGGTATAGATATACTCTAATAATATGTTTTGGTAATGTTTTTGGGCCTTTTATGGTTATTATTACTTTAATAAAAACTATATTATTGATTTTTCACTAAGTAAATAATTTCTACATCATTAATGTATAAGATATTAAGGTAATTAATTATCACTTAAAAATTACAAATAAATTACCAAAAAAAAGAAAAATATTTATATTTCAGATGATTATTTATAATCCAATTTATAATATATATAACATTATATTAAAAATACAATAATTATTAAATTTTGAGTGAGACATATTTCCCTTTCTTTAAAATAAAATAAATTAAAGCTCTTAATCACAGCAAAGTGGGTTTCAATGGATTCCATTTCAACCAAAATATTCTTTAGGACGAAATATAATCATCAAATTATATTAGGACAAGTGTTAGGACAATTTTATAGTATTATATTTACCATTAATTACCTGATTTACCTTTAACTATGGTAAATAAAATTTTCCGTAGTAACTATTCATAGTGCCCAAAAATAATAAGTACACTATTAACATAATTTGGATCTAATGATTCCAAATATGGAATCAATTTTACCAAATTCAAATCACAGAATTTGTTGAAATTAATTTAAAATTAATCCTATTGTTAAGAAAACGAGTTTTAAAAGTTAAAACATTGCAAAAGATTGAAATGATTTTACCTTTGAATTCAATGTAAAATCAAATATAATGACATAAATTAAATTAAATGGTAAAAATATATTCTATTTATACATTAAAACCATTATATATTATAATTTAACCATATAAATTATTACAATGAAAAAAGTTGTTTTTAATAAAAATATATTGTGTTTTTACTATTCATTAAAATATGAAAGTTATCAAAATAATATGAAAAATTTATCCAATGTAATTTTTTATATCCTTATTCTAAAGATAAATTTTATTTTGTCAAATTAATCTTATAAACATGTCAAAAACTATATTTAATGTGGGTGCACCATCCAAAGGCGGCAAAACTGCATTTTTTGAAAAATACTCATTTTACCCGAAAAATTTATTTTGTTCTCATACCATGTTCTAGAAAATGTGTAAGATGAATAATAATGTTATAAAATTAGAAATTTAGTTAATACTATTCATAACGAATAGTTCATAAAAATATTATAACAATATATCATTGTTTAGCGAAACCCGATATTGCGTACTACACACGCTATCGAGGAAGGTCGCGATTGCGTGTAATGAAAGCTATGTCAGGGCTGCGTGTAGTGGAAGATCCAATTGTTGTTTCTTATAACATAATCAAAACTTATTTCATTTATACATTAATAAAAATATATTCATAATGTTGCGTAGAATAATTTCTACAAAACGAACTTGAAATTGTGTGTAACACGAGCCAAGAATAGTGTTGAATATAATAAAAGCTAATACGGTGTTGTGTATAGTACAAGATAATCTTGGTGAAGTATAAAATATAAGACATCAGAGAAATTAAAAAGGATATATCTCATAAAATCTTGGGGTGCTACATTCTACTCCCCTTAAAATGAATTTCTCCCTCGAAATTCTTCGGGGATATAAATAGTTTACTATTTAAAAGTTTCATTCATAAAAACCCACATAGTAAAAAGGAATACTAGAACATAATTTTAAAATGTGAAGTATGAAGAATAATGAATACCCAAATGAACTCGTCACTGGGTTTCCATATATGAGAACATAGGTGAAAATATGGATATAGAAGAGAAATATAACCATCATGTTCTGATGAAGAGTGGTAGAAAACATTGATACGAAAAAGCCAAAAATCACAAAGCCATAAATTTGTGATGATCAAAGGTACCATCTGATTCATCAAATATGAGGGTACTAGGACAATGTTTTTGGTTTTCTTGATCATTTCCCTAATGTTGAATAATTAAAAAAATACTTACTTGATTTTGGTACAATCTCATTGTTGTTTGAGCCTTGAACAATTTCCACTTAATCACTTAAAGAAATGAAGTTGAATTTGTCTTCCATGAAGTGTTAGCAGATCATGCAATATAATGATAGGTCATTCCATCTGTCTCAAACAAAAGGTTAGAAAAAGTTATATACATAAGTCCATCTTACGGTGAAATTAACCGTATATGATTCCGAAAATGGACTTATACTTCAACTATCATACTGTTTAATAAAATAAAACTAATTTCTACTAACTAGGGACTTCCTGTAGGCTAGTGGTTAGTGATAATGTCCTGTCTCACTTCGGTTGTGGGTTCTATTCCCACAGCCTTGTCCAATGCGACGGGATGTCGGGTGTCCTTCAGGTTGTCCTTTTACTAAAACTACACTATTATAACATTACAGAAATAATATCAAAAAAAGTTCTATCCTGAAACAATACAATCTGATGTCTGACATAACCCATTCCAATCTTTAGACTTATCCAAAATACATTTGTCAAATCTCATTGTATAAATAAAATTATTACTAGAAAGTTCACCTAACATGCACGTGAATACCATCATTTATCCCCCATATATCATAAGATATATCTTATTGATCTCATTCCAAACATTTGAATACCTGAATCATGTATTCTCTTGAAACCTATATTACCATAGAACCATAGTAAAAACATGAATGCTGTCAAAAGGTAACTCATTCCACATACCAAAATCCCAAAATTTATATATACTCAAACCATGATATCACTTTGTCCATATATTAGTCATGATCACATTAAAACTATCAAACATTTCATTATCACTTTATCCGTTCTTTAAGCGCATATTAGTTTCGTTCTAAAAACATTTCAATCACTTGTCATGGCTACCGATACAATTCAAAATATACTTTCAAATACTCAAGGAAAAAGAATAGTGTAACAATCCTTAGATTTTACTTTATTCCATACTACCATACATTATTTTTGATAAAAATGAAATCATTCCTCTAGATTATTAAACCATTGACTGAGCTTCTTCATTTTCTTCCTCATCACTTATTTCATCTCACATATCATTTGGAGTCTCTTCATCATCATTAACATAAATACTACCCATACAACAATGCTGATTCTCTTCATGAGATTTTCCCTTATGGAATTGGTTTGCACAATGCCCATATATTCAACATTTAAAACATTTAACCTTGGTTGATGTTTTAGAAATACCATTATCCTTGTCCATTGTGTTAAATGAACCTTTTACATTGAAATTAATAGCTTTATATCCTTCTTTTCCATAGCCAAATCATCTTCCAGTTCCATTGAAACATTCTCCTCGATACCCATTCCCACATGATTTACATGATGTAAATTGAACTTTCTTTCCTCTATGATCATCATGAAACTCCATCTTTCTCTTATTTGACAAGTCAGAAAACCTACCAAAGTTGATATTATTGATCATGTTATGATATTTCTAATTAGGCATAATAAGGATGTTTTGCCTTTCAAATCCCATTTAATTTGGATGCTCAGGAATAATATCATTCTATTTTCCATCATATTCTCCATTAACATGAATATTCTTCTTTCAAGCCATATTCTAAAACCCAAAAAGAATAGTGTGAGAGGAAAAAATCATTCTTGGAAATAACATAATAAAGGGGATTACTTTCAATCTCTAACATCATAGGATAAATTCTATGATCGTTACAATAATTCTTGGTCTATAACCTATAAAAATACTTAACCTTAGGGACATCCCTAGACATACCTTATAAATATCTCTAGGGATCTAAAGTTTTCGCATCCTAGTTTCCAAAGGTTAACTAAACCGTCACTCTAATACCAACATAAGAGACCCATAGCTTTATGTACATAGAAATTAAATTATGTTTGCGGAATACTTAATACATGAAAAAAACAGACGCCCACAAACCATATTAGTTTAGTGTCTTTGGAGACTCGGAAAATAATCTTCTAATCATGGTGAAAGATCTTCAACATCTCCCATAAAGATCTCACCTTTTTTTTTCTTACCTAAAACCTTTCTTTATATCCTAGGTAAAAGAAACCATATAAAGGGTGAGCTAAAATTCTTCGTAAGGGTAAGCATAGAGAAAATAAAAAAACCATATACATTTGAATTTAAAAACATGAACATATTGTTCAAACATCAAAATCATGAGAAATGACATAAAACATGGAAGTATGTAAGGCACATATCATAATGAAACATAAGTGATGCTAAAATATCATGTGGAATAAAACATGTAATTGTGGAAAACCATTAAGCACATGATATTATTTCTATAGTAGCCAAGGAATTGCTGCCAAGACCATCATAGTGGAAAAAGTCCCTTTCTGAATCTAGTTCACTCCTCGTTCCGGTCCTGTATCACTGAACCAGATTAAATTTCCATTCCAGCCATGTCTATATCATTAGATATAAATCTTTACCCAATGAATTGTAGGGAGATATAGGTCCCACCCTTCTTATAATGAAATAATTCTTACGTGTTCCACAAAATAAACAAAAATCATTCATCACAACCCAAAGAATAAAATGGGTTTCATAAAAATTATCCCATCATAACATAATCTATATAAAACAAATGGATATCATTTCATCATAAGAAAAATCACACCATTTAAATAATAAATACATTATATTTGAAACATAGTCATACTAAATAGTGTCATCATAGATGAAAAATATTTTTGACAAAACACTTGAAATGAATTTTGAGGAAAATATCCTTTCTTCTTCAAAATTATTTTCTTTTCACAAAATGCGATTCAATTTTAAAAGAAAAGGATTTTGTTGAAAATAATCAGGAAATATTGTAGAGTAAGATTCATGGAAATTAGGCTTAATAAAACTGTAAAAATCCGTTCATGCCGTATAAGATAAAAAACATTCTCCTCGTACTTTTGCCGAAAAAGTCAAAAAGTTCCTCGTATGGTAAACAAAATAATGATTCCTTCCATAACAAAACGTTAAAGTCAAAGAGGGGTAAAAATGACTTTAAAAATAAATGGAAGAATATAAAAAACTTTCTGAAAAACATTTTTACGGATATAGATGAAAAATATACCCTAGTAAATACTTACGTATAAGAAATATCGGATAAAATTGAAATTTGAAAAATTATCCCTTACCTTAAGTCCAATTTCTTCCATATGTGTATGAGACTCTTGTATAGTGGGTTTAAAAATATTATTAACATGTAATATAACCATAAAAATATTTATGATATTATACATGATTCACTTACGATTTTATATTACCTGTTCTTTTGTCAATTCCATGTTAAAGAAGCGTTTTGGGTAAAATTGTTTCATTTATCGTACAGGCTTTGAATTGTAATTATTCATATTATTACTTAGATAATGATTACTTATTTCCAAACTGTAAAAAATTATTTATATATAAAATATATTCATCATATAATAGATCGATAAATGGAATGAAATACACTGTTCAAGGAGACGGTAGGTCGTACGTACGCATGAACGATGTTTTTGTTTCCTTATTAAATTGAGTGAAAGTAAGTAAATAAAAAATATATAAGTCCAGTATCATCACTATTTCATATATTTCAAGATTATTTAATATATATACTTTATATTCATTCTTGAATGGTTAACTTGGAGAATGAATCTCATTGCGTCATTGAGACGGTAATCCGTGCGTACGCACGAGCGATGATATCATTCCCATAATTATTGAATGGAATTATAGTGCATGATATAATATATTATAACTAGTATCATGTTATGATAAACATATATAGTTATTTTTTACACCATTATACCCATCCAAGTAAGGTGGTGGTGGAAAAATAGATTACACCACGTTGTGGAGACGGTATTCCGTACGTACGCATAGGCGTGGATTTCGTTTTTCCAAGGATGGATATAAGGTGAAATAGGGTTGGTTCATATTTATAATAAAATATCAGTATATTATTGATACTTATGTTATTAAATTATTTTTACAGAACAAAATAAGAAGAATTAGAAGAATAAATGATCATGAAAGAATCGGTAAAGGATATTACCTCTTTTTCGACGCGCCTCATCTAAACCTCCTCTTAGGAAACTAAAGATAGTATTTGAAGAATACTAGGACCTATATAATGTTTCTAGGGAAGTGGATGAGAGAAATGGGAAGGGGTTGGCTGAGATTTAAGGTTAAAAGTGGTGTGATGAGGAGAGGGAGGAGGTGCCCTTTTATAAGGGAGGAGAGGGGCACCTTTGGAAATAAAAGAAATATTAATTTATAATAAATTTAAAACAAACATCAAAACATCCAAAATGACTCAAATTATAAGATGAGATAAGATAGGGTGTTAATATCATCAACCAATAAAATTTATACATGTTTGGAATTTATTTTAAACCTTATCAATTTGATTTATCCTTATTTAATATATTTAAATTTATTTGTGGTAATAACATTCAAATTTTTAAATTGTTATAAATACTTAATTATGGGTTTTTAATTTTCCATAATTAGATAAATAATTACATTTTAGACCATATAATTTTCAATTTTAACTTTTTAAATATTTTTGGGATTTTTAAAAAATTTAATAATAAGTTATTTTTATAAAATATCAATACTATCAATTTTGACACTATTGAATTATATGAATTTAAATAAAATCCACAGAAAATATGTATTTGATAAAAAATACTTAATATATTCCTGAAATGTCATATTAATCTATAAAATTAGTTTATCACATTAAATAGTTCATATAATATTTATTTTAATATTTTTAAAACCATTTATTTGATAATTATCTTAATAAAATAATAACTATAACATTTTTGTATAATTATTTAATATACTTATTTTTTGCATAAAAATTAAAAATAAAATTCTATGATGAAGATAAATATATTACCTTTAATAATAATAATTTTACCTGAATTTATCATCTTAAAATCTCATCATTTAAATTGTTATATTTATTAAGTTATGAAGGTGACAACTTTGACATTATTAAAAATAATATAATATAAATGTCATAATCTCTTATATAGGGCTCCAAAAGGTTCCAAAGTCTACCCTTGTATTCTTATGGTATAGATAAACTCTAAAAATAGGTTTTGGGAATGTTTTCGAGCTTTTATACTGGTATTATTACTTTAATGAAAACTATATTATTGATTTTTTCACTAAGTAAATAATTTTTGCATCATTAATGTATAAGCTATTAAGGTAAATAATATCACTTAAAAATTAAAAATAAATTACCATAACAAATAAAAACATTTTATATTTAAAATGATTATTTATAATGTAATTTATATTTTGTATAACCTTATATTAAAAATACATTAATTATTAAAGTTTGAGTGAGACATATTTCACTTTCTTTAAAATAAAATAAATTAAAGGTCATAATCACATCCAAGTGGGTCCTAATTGATTCAATTTGGAACAAAATATTCGTTTGGATAAAATATTACTATCAAATTATATTAATACAATTTTTAGGGTAATTTTATAATATTATATTTACACTTAATTACCTAATTTACCTTTAACTATGGTAAATAAAATTTACCGTAGTTACTATTCATAGTTCCCAAAAATAAAAAGTAGACTATTAACATAATTTGGACCTACTTATTCAAAATATTTAATCCATATTTCCAAATTCAACTCAAAGAAGTTTCAGAAATTAATTTAAAAGTAATCCCGTTAAGAAAATGAGTTTTAAAAGTTAAAACATTGCAAAAGATTGAAATGATTTTACCTATGAATTCAATGTAAAATAAATTTTAATAACATGAATTATACTAAATGGTAAAAATATATTCTATTTATACTTTAAAACCATTAAATATTATAATTTAACCAGATAAATTATTACGATGAAAAAAGTTGTTTTTAATGAAAATATAGCGTGTTTTTACTATTCATTAAAATATGAAAGTTATCAGAATAATATGAAAAATTTATACAAAGTAAATTTTTATATCCTGATTCCAAATATAAATTTTATTTTTCCAAATTTAACATATAAACATTTCAAAACTGGATTTAATGTGGGTGCTCCATCAAAAGGCGGCAAAACTGCATTTTTTAAAAAATAATTATTTTACCCGAAAAAAATATTTCGTTCTCATACCATTTTATAAAAAATGTGTAAGATGAATAATAATGTTATAAAATTAAAAATGTAGTTAATAATATTCATAACGTCATGGTCATAATAATATTATAACAATATATCGTTGTTTAGAGAAACCCGGTATTGCATACTACACATGCTATCGAGGAAGGTCACAATTGTGTGTAATGGAAGCCCAGTCAGGGAGGTTTTTAGTGGAAGATCCCTTTGGAGTTTCATATAAAATAATCAAAAAATATTTCATTTATACATTAAACAAAATCTATACTTAATGTTGCGTAGAATAATATCTAAAAAACAATCTTGAAATTGTGTGTAACACAAGCCAAGAATAGTGTTGCATATACTGCAAGCTAATACGGTGTTGCGTATAGTACAAGCTAATCATGGTGTAGTGTAAAATAGAAGACATAAAAAAAAATTAAAAATAATATATCTCATAAAATCTCGGGGTGTTACATACATGGCGAACAATATTTATTATGATACTCAGTCAGGATGAACCTTACTTATTTTTATGAAATCTATTATTATTATGATTAGTATTATGCATTTATTCCTAAGGTACACCTCATGTTCTAGATAATAATATATTTGTTTATATTGAAATAAATGTTTCTATTTTTGTACTGCATATATATATATATATATATATATTTTTAGAGGTATCACATCATAGGTCGATGCAGGTAACGTAACCCAGTTGTTTGTTAGGAACCTGAGCCGACCAATTTACAGTATCTCTATTGTTCATTATTTTTTATATATTCACATAATAATATTTTTATAGTCATGGACTAGATAGAAGTTGAATCCACTGATGATTGACTACTGATTATATCACACACCTTGTTTTGGAATCCATTACACTATGGTAGCTGAATAGATCTCATGGTCGTAGGTTGAACTCCATGGACTATGTAAGTACTGATCTTTTGTAAATGTGTTTTTATGAGAACAAGATTGATCTAGAGATCATGATTATCACGGTTTTATCCAATGGGGAATTTTTTATTTTCATTTTTTAAAATTTATTCATTGACTATTTTTTGTATCCTTCTTGTTTATTTTAGTCATATGGAAATTCATTGTTTAATATAGGTCACTGGATATTTTATATTATTTTTATTTGTTGTTATTCATCCAATGATGTGTCATTATTTCATATTGCATCTGATTTTGGTTGATTTATTTATTATATCTTATAACAATGTGATACTTTAATCATTTTTCTATCGTATCCCCACCATACCATCATACACTAAATGAATGTTGGATGCCTCTGGAATACAGGGATGCATACTTGAGGTCGTCTAATTGACCTTCTTTGGAAACCATTTATATGGATCTTAGGTAGGGATGTTAAAATGTGGTATCAGATGCCTTTTTTCCATATATTTCTCTTTGGAAACATTAGATATCAGACATGGAATGTGTTGGTAATTGGTAAATAGTCCTTACATTGAGTGATTAACCCCTGAAATGGTTCAAGGCCAATTTTATAGGAATGTGATTATTGTTCGTGATGTTCTTTATAAGATGTGACTATTATTTCACCTTGATTGAATGATATAAAACTGATAATTACCCATTTATTTGATTTAAGATATTTAAGTTGTTTATTGGTTTTATAAGGAAGTAAAACTACATGAATCATTATGGGAACATAGAGATTCATATTTCAAGAAAATTCCATTGCCTGTAGGTTGTATTAAATGGAATCCTGATAACAAGTTTGATTTCACTTGAGTGTTTTAGAAACATGATAATTTTGGAAACTATGTTTTAGTGATTGTATAGAATGAATGTATGTATAAATTTATTAGGTGAATTATTTAGAATGAAAAAATTATTACCTTGTTTGGGTGATTAATTAGTGTGTATTCCTATAAAACATGCTTATGTGATTTTATTATTTTGACTAGAAATTTTATCTATGTAATTTTCATGGGTGTTTACTTTAGTTCATAATATGTTTCCATGTTTATTTTTAATGATTCGATAGCCATTTATCTTGTTTCCTTACATATAATGATTTTGATTGAATTTCATAATATAATTGATATAAATGGTTGATGAAATAAAATGTACTATTTAATCTTTGTTGTGTTCTCCTACAGGGATTTATGGTGGAATTATAATTAAGAAAATTATTTAGACATGTTTGAACCATGATCTAATGGCCTCATGGTATTAAATATTTATGATTGTGATTTAATGGGGAACTAAAACAAATTTATAGGGTTTATGTGTCCTTATAAATTTGGAAGGGTAATCCATATAATCAAACCATTTCATAAAAACTTATTATATATTTTGAAAAAAATGTAAAATCATTATTTTAGTTATATTAATTCCAATTTTTATTATTAAGGGAAGGTATTCTCATAACATGGTAATGATAATTCATCTAAATGAACCATTTTTATTATATGTGTAGACTACAAATGTAACCATTTTAGGAAATGTTTCATATATAAAGGCATATGACTGTATAACTTGGGCATGATATCCTGAATGTATAGATTTATAACACAAAAAATGGACACATCTAGGTTAATTTTGTAACACCCCAAGATTCTTCTATACACTCCTCATTGAATTATACAGTCGCGTGAGTTGTACGCAACTTTGAGGTTCTCACACACACCACAACCAATCAAACTACTTGTTATGAATAGTAATACCACCTTTTTGAAATTTTATAAATATTATTATTCAAATTCGAAATCTTTTGAGGATTAATAATATCGAAATTAGCTTAGGGTGATTTTTTGGTACTTTTTGATAACTTTCTTATTTTGATGAATAGTGAAAATTACTAAATTTTAATTAAAAACAAATTTCTTTTATCGAATTAATTAGTAGTGATAAATTATGAATTTGATTGGTTTTAAAGTATAATTAGATTATATTTTTACCATTTAATCCAATGTTGGTCATTGGACATAATTTCACATTTAAAATGGAAATAAGAAAGTGTTTATCTTTTGATAGTTATTATTTGTTAAAAACTCACTTTTTTGACAACGGGAATTAATTTTAAATTAATTTCATCCACTTATGTGTTTTGAATTTCGAAAAATGGATTCCATATTTTTAATCAAGAGGTACAAATTGTTAAAATAGGTAACTTTTATTTTTATACATTTTGAATAATTACTTCGGTAAATATTTTATTTACCATGGTTAAATGGTAAATCCGGTAAATAAGGGAAAAAAATATTATTATAATAATATTAAATTACACTAAAATGTGTCCTAACCCTATTTTTTGATACATGTCCGACCATGAGATTCTATGGGTCGATTTTGGGACCCCATGGAGCCACTTGTAAGTGATAATGACACTTTATATTAATTAAGTTAAAGTAAATACAAAAATGACATAAGCATATATCTTTTAGCAAAACAATTATTTTCAAAGGGTTATATATGTTATATTTTGGACTATAAATATTCATTATAATGCTAAAAATATTTCCTACATAATGGGATTCTATTTATAATTTTTAGACAAAGAATAATTAAATTTATTTATGACATAATAATGATGTACTATTTTACTTATTAATTAATGAAACAAATAATTGGTATTATAAATGTTAAAATAAAAACGATTTAAAGTTTTGATGACATCCACACATTTTATTGGTTAAAATTACATGTTAGGATTAATTAACTGAATTTTTCCTAATTAATAATGTTGTTATGACTTTATCAAAAATCAATTATTAAATAGTGTCAAAATTGACATAAAGGAGTTTTTAAAACAAATATTATATTATTAATAGATATTGTATTCCTAAAAATACAAGGATCTGAAAAAGGAATTATATAATGATAGGTGTATCATTAATGGACCACTTGGTGGTCTCTTGGAAGTATATAATATGTTTATTAACTATATAATATAAAAATACAATTAGGCATGGTAAATGTCAAACTATTTAACTAAGAGTTAAATCAAAAAGATAAAGTTAATATAGTTACCCAAACCTATATAAAACATATTGGTTGAATGGTTTTCTACATATCCCCACCTCAACCTATAAATAATCTACTTTGGAGAAATTTGAAACCGAATTTGAATTTCATATAAAATAATATTTCTAGCATTTCCAATGGTTCCCCTCAACCCTCTTATAAAAGGGAAGTCCCCCTTCTCTCTAATTCACACATTCAAAGACTTTTTTCCTACCCAAAACCTGCCCAAATAATCTCTCAACTTCCCTCACTTCAACCTAGAGGCCTTAGTTTGATCAGAAAGCCAACTGAATGAGCCCTTTTGATCAAATCAAAAGGAAGAACCCGGAGAAGAGGTAATGTTTTTACCACCCTCTTTCAAATTCTTTTCTTCTTCCACTTATTATTTCTTTTTTATTTCCATTCTAAAATAATAACACCAGTATATTCTATATATTATTATGTTATTATAAATATGATAAAATGATATTCATTATTCTATCCCTCCTTTGAATGACATGTCACCATATGTGCATACGTACGACTTACTGTCTCCACGTCGTGGTGCAATGGTTATTCAAAACATTATTATTTGGATGGGTATGATAATGATTTGTAATTGAAGTAAATAATTAATATAACATTATAATTATTCTTTATATACGATATAAAATCCAATTATATATTATTTTAATATAAAAAGAATGATACTGTTTCTTGTGTGTACGTACGGACTACCGTCTCCACGAACGCGATGAGATTCATTCCGCATCATATCCATTCAAGTCTAATTATAATTTGATGGATAAAAATAATGATTAAGGACTTTATATAATTCTCTATATGAATAATATACAACCTATACATAACAAACATGGCTTATGTAACATAACATATAAAAGAAAACGAGTATGTTAAGACCCAAAACGACGATAATACGAAGATATTATTAACAAAAAAATGTTAAAAGATCATATATGATATAATATTAATGTATATGATTCTTATATAATTTAATAACAATTATTTCACCATTATACTGGATTTTAAACTATACTCGACCATGGAAAAGTACAAGGTAAGGGTTTAGTTCACAATCTCTTCATTATCCAAGGTTGTTTATACGTAATTATCTACTAGGAACTCTTTATCATCCACATCCATGTTTCTTAAAAATTTATTTCAAATCAATATTAATATTTTACAGAATATGGTTTAAAGTCATTTATACGCTTTTTTGACTTTTTATAATATGTTTATAAAGGAATCTTTTCATCATTTTCTAAAAAAGATCCTTTTTAACCTGTTCACAAAATTAAGGTAATAATGTCTTGTTTTAACTTATACGGCGGGTGTGGCTATTTTCCACTGTTATAAAATCATCGAAGCTTCCCTTACATGATTATATGAATATTTCAAAAGTAAATTTTTATTTTATAATTATGTGTCTTTTAAATGATTTCAAAAAATAAATATTTCTCTCAAATAGTTTTGATTTCATCTATGTCAACATCCTTTGATATATTTTAAGATTATTTGAAGTTGATTTATTATGATACAAAAATTCAATATTGTATTGAAGGTTTTGTGATATGTTTTACTCTGGATGTGTTATTTTTATAAAATTTATGGTTTATGGATAAAGTATTGAAATTTTGTATTCTAGTTTTAATTCGAATGTTTATGTTATGTTTAAAACTATTCATATGGGGAATACATTGGACTTAGTAAGTGATGGTTGGAGCCCGCTATAGCTCCTCGATGCATCGGTAGGTCTCAGGAGACAAACTAGTGTCTTGGAACAAGGCCTTGAAAAAATATTATTTGTAGTCTTGACACAAGGTCTTGACTATGTGGTTATGATAGTCTAGAATTATGCATTCCATCATTATGAATGTGGTTATTTAACTTGCATGTGATTATTTGATTAGAAGAATATCCATGTGAATAAGTAAATGGAATTATTTCATTTTATTTCTTCCATATTATTCTGATGTTAAGGTTTAAAAGGCTTTTTATTTAGTTATACATTTCCTTAAATGTATATGCTTATTTATGAATGTCTTCGCTATATTGTTATCATTATTGGGTATCTGAGCTCACCCCTTTCTATATTTTATTTTTCCCAGGATGTGAAGAAATATTTTAAGAATGAATTTTAGGGATATTATGAGGGGATATGAGTGAGGTCTATGGAGAAAATAAGTTGTTGTAGTTTTTCATTTTATGATGTAATATAAACTTTTTGAATGTATCTAGGGATTCCACGGATACTAAACTAATCGGCCTTTCGAGACTTGATCTTTTGTGATCATGCAAATGTTATGTAATAATGAACCAAATCTGGGTAACTGGGATTGGGGCATTACAGTTGGTATCAGAGGAAGTTTAGTACAAACCAAGGAAGCTATATTTAGATAAACTCTGATTAGAGCACATCGACCTAAGATGGACATTGAGGATTAGTATAGAATAACTTCCTAGAATTTTGTTATTGTAGAAATTTTTTGAGTTTTACATGCAATACATCTCTGTCTAGATACGAGCAGGTAGAAGCGGATCTGGCACAGATGTACCTAGGGGTAAAACCCGAAAAAACCGCTTTGAGCTAAACTCGAACGGGAACTGGTGCACAACAACAGGCCTTGCTGCACTCTTGGTTATGACACTCCCAGGGGATATGCATAGGATAATTATAAATTTCATTAAAAACCATTATGAAGGGTTTATGAGTATATACTTTCTCAAAGAATACATTTTTATTGTTATGTATTATATCCATAAACTTTTCAATTCATGTTAAGTGTTTTACAAGTTGGGATTTATGTTATACGATTCATCAACTAATCTAGTGAATTCCATTGTTTAGAAATGGATCCCAGTGGAAGAAATGGAAACTGTATTGATGCACACACTCCATGTAGGGATTTCCCATCTGATCAATAAAATTATATTATATTTGGTGATGCAATTAGTGCGGATCATCTAATCACCATACTGGGACAACTCACTCCGGTTATGAATAATAACCTTACCCGTATGGAACACCCAGATCTACAGTATGGATGATCAATGTTAGATCAATTCATGATGAAAAACCACCAAAATTCAGTGGGAGTACAAATCTATTAGTACCCATGCAGTTGATAAATTCCTTAGAGAAAATATTCCATGCCTTGGGGAGTAGTGAAAGGGAAAAAGTTATCATGGTAGTTTATCGCCTCACTTAAGATTCTGACCAATGGTGGTCATTAATTCAAAACACAAAGGAGGGTGATGAAGTATCAAACATGGAATGCAGGTAGTTCAAAGTGATTTTTATAGAAAAATACATTCCTTGTGACCATCGAGCAGATATGGATAGGAGATTTATGAGTCTGAGACAAAAGGAGGATGAGAATGTCGCAATGTGTGAGGATAACTTTACAAGGTTAGCGAGGCATACAATAGGTTATATACATAACCCAAGGGGTATGATTGACCATTTCTATGATTGGTTAAAACCATTTCTCCGTTAATAATTAGTCTCACAATCCTTCTCGTCGTACGAAGATATTGTCTCATATGCTATCAGGACAGAAAAGGAATTCTATAAGTCTTTTGACATTAAAGCAAAGAAAGGGAAGAAGAGATCTGTCAATCACTCTGGGAATGGAAATAAGGCGAAGAAGGTAAATTCTGAATATCCATCCTGTAGTAAATGTGGGAAGAAACACCCTGGTCCTTTCTTGAAGGGAATGAGAGTCTGTTACAAGTGTGGGGAAAAAGGCCACCATGCTCATGATTTTAGGGGGAAGAAAGAAGCTACCGATGTTCAATGCTATAATTGTAGGGAGATGGGACATTATGCAAATGAATTTCCTAAGCGTCTGTGGAACTTACATAAGAAAAGTACAAGGGTTCAAGGCCATGCTTATGCTATCACTATTGCTATGGTAGAATATCCAAAAGATGTGGTGGAAGGTAATTTAATGGTTTCCTCAATTTTAGAAAATGCTTCATTTGATTCTGTATCATCTCATTGTTTTATATCATCCCGGTTTTCTATGAAAATTAGATATTTCCAATTTTATTTGACAAGGGATTGTCAGTAAGAACTCCAAAGGAAAGTATCATTGCAAAAAAATTTTGTGAATCAGTCCCCATTAGAGAACATAAATGTTCTTTATCTACTAGTATCATCATCATACCCCTGATTGAATTTGATATAATCCTCATTATGGATCGGTTTTTAGACCATGATGCGAAGATTTATTTTTAGAATAAGGAGTTTACAATTTTTTATGATTATGATAAATAACACCTTATCTTTAGAGAAGTATCATCACTACCTGATTCTTATCCAGATCTACCCCCAGTAGCTCAACAAAATTCAATTATCATAGAGGAAGAGAATGAAATAACTGTGGGTGGGGAAAGGAATGTTCAAATAGAGGATGTACCTATTGTGAAAGAATGTGTGGATGTGTTTCTGGAAGATTTACCTAGACATCCTTCAGAATGAGAAATTGAGTTTTCCATTGATTTAATTCCTGGTTCAAGGCCTATATTGAAGACCCCTTATAGAATGGCCATTTTGGAATTTGTTGAACTAAAGAAACAACTAGAGGAATTGAGTAATAAGGGGTTTATTTTCCCCAGTTTTTCTCCATGGGGAGAATCTATCCTTTTTGTTAAGAAGAAAGATGGATCTATGAGGTTTTGTATCAACTACAACGAAATAAATAATATAACAATAAATAACAATTATCTCCTATCTCAAATTGATTATTTATTTGACCAACTATATAGAGCTCAATACTTTTAAAAGATTGACCTTTGATCGGGAAACCATCAGTTGTGTGTGAAGAAGGAAGACATTCCGAAGAGAGTATTTTGAACCAGGTACGGGCATTACAAGTTTACAGTAACGCCTTTTGGATTGACTAATGCAGCCTCTATATTCATAGATATAATGAACAGAGTTTTTGAGGAATATCTCGATGATTTTTTAGGGTTATTTATTGATGATATTTTGGTATAATAAAAAAGCTATGAAGATCATGAAAATAACATGTGCATTATCCAGATGACTCTCAGAAGACATGAAGTATATGAGATGTTTAGAAAGTGTGAATTATGGATTCAGGAGATTTCTTTTCTTGGAAAAATTGTCCCTAGGTATGGAATTTCGGTTGATCCTTCTAAGACCAAGGAAATCCAAAAATGGCCAGCACCGATGAGTATAACTAAGGTATACAGTTTTATTGGTTTATCAGGTTATTATTATCATTTCATCAAGAATTTTTCCAAATTTTCTAGCCCAATAATGAAGCTCACATATAAAGGGGTTATATATATTTGGAAAAAAGAGTGTGAAGAAAGTTTTGAAGAACTGAAGAAAAGATTAGTCAATGCTCCTATATTGACTCTACCATCGGGGAAATATGGGTTTGTAATTTATAGGGATGCTTCAATGAAAGGACTTGGTTGTGTCGTTATGCAGAATGATTTGCCTATGCATCACGACAGCTGAAAATTTATGATAAAAACTGTCCTACTCATGATCTAGAGTTATCTGCAGTAATCTTTTCTTTGAAGATATGGAGACATTATCTCTATGGGGACAAATGTGAGATATATACCGATCCAAATAGTTTTATGTATATTTTCTCACAAAAATAAGTGAACATGAGGCAAATGTGATGGATTGAACTACTCAAGGATTATGATTGCATGTTACACTACCACCCAGGGAAGGAAAATAAGGTGGAAGATGATTTGAGAAAAGGGGATAATGGAGTTTTGAACAAAATGGGAGTTGAAAGGGATCCATTTTTCATGGATCTAGTAATGTTGGATATGGGAATAACCATGGAAGGTGAAACATCGATACATTTTCAAATGGATGCCATAACATCTTTACTAGAAAGGATTAAGAGTTCTTAGACCGATGGTGAATAATTTCAAAATAAGATTAAAGCTGTGAATGATGGGAGATTGAGTTACTTTGTGTATGAAGATGGAATTTTAAAATTTGGGAAGAGAATTTGTGTTCCCAATATACATGATCTAAAAAGGGAATTTTTGGATGATGCACATAGTTCCAATTTCCCTATACCCCCCCTGGGGGCACCAAAATGTATAGATATTTGAAGGAACATTTTTGGTGGGACAACATGAAGAGGGAGATTGCTGATTTTGTGTCAAGATGTATGGTTTGTCAACAACTGAAAGTTGGAAGGCAGCAACATGGAGGAGTCATGGAATATCTTACCACACCTGAGTGGAAATGGGATAATATTATGATGGAATTTTCCATGGGGTTACCAAAGACTCTTAGAACGAATGATGCAATATGGGTCATTGTTGATTGTCTTACCATGTCAACACATTTTCATGCTATAAGAGATGATCTACCACTTAAAAGTCTAGAAAGACTATATATTAATGATGTTGTGAGACTTCATGGAGTACCCCTATAGATTTTTTCTTATTGAGATCCCCATTTTACTTCAAGATTCTAGAAAAGTCATCAGAAAGCCCTGGATACTGAACTTCATTTGAGCAATGTCTATCACCCCCAAACTAATGGACAATTAGAACAGACTATTCAATCCATAGAAGAAATGTTGAGATATTTCTCACTTGACTTTCAAGGTATGTGGGATCAATATTTACCAATGATGGAATTTTCCTATAACAATAGATTCCATTCAAGTATTCAGATGACACCATATGAAGAATTATACATAAAGAGATGTTGGACACCATCCAATTTGGATGATGTCGGTGAAAGAAAACATGTAGGCCCAGAACTTGTTGAGTAAAAAATGGAAAAGGTGGAGGTAATCCAAACCCTCTTCAAAGCAGCTCAAAGTTGGCAGAAGATCTATACTGATAACCGAAGGAAGGATTTAGAATTTCAGGTGGGAGATCATGTTTTCTTGAAGGTATCTCCATGGAAGGGTGTTATATGTTTTGGGAATAAGGGTAAATTGTGTGCCAGGTACATAGGACCATTCAAAATTCATGATCAAATTGGGGTTATAGCTTACCATTTGGCTCTACCGCCAAGTCTCTCCCAAGTTCACGATGTGTTCCACGTATCACTGTTGAGAAAATACATGCCTGAACCTACACATGTTCTCACCTATGAGGAAGTAGAACCGGAACCCAATCTATCTTATTGCAAAGATTCCATCAGAATTCATGATACTAGAGATCAAGTGTTGAGAAACAGGACGACTCATCTGGTAAAAGTTCTATGGAGAAACCATAAGATGGAAGATGCAATCTAGGAACCCGAGGAACTTATGATGAAGAACCACCCAAATCTTTTCAAGTGGTAGTATTCTATAAATTTAGAGGATTAAATTATTTGAAGGAGGGTAGAATGTAACACCCCATGATTCCACGGTATGCTTCTCTTTGAATAATACCGTAGCGTGTGTTGTTCGCAACTTCGAGGTTCTAACACACACCACAACCAATCAAAGTACCTGTTATGAATAGTAATACCTAATTTTTGAAATCTATAAATTATTTTATTCAAATTGGACTTCATTTTTGGATTTAGAATATTTAAATTATCTTAGGGTGAATTTTTGGTACTTTTCTAATAACTTTCATATATTGATGAATAGTGAAAATTACTAAATTTTAATTAATTTCTTTTAATCGAAATAATTAACAATGATAAATTATGAATTTGAGTGGTTTTAAAGAATAATTAGATTTTATTTTTACCATTTAATCCAATATTTTTTATTGTACATAATTTCACATTTAAACTGGACATATGAAAGTGAAATCTTTTGATAGTTATTATTTGTAAAAACACACTTTTGTTTTGACAACGAGAATTCATTTTAAAATAATTTCTACCACTTCTGTGTTTTGAATTTATAAAAATGGATTCCATATTTAGAATCAGGATTTCCAAATTGTGTAAATAGGTAACTTTTATTTTTATACATTTTGAATAAATACTTCGGGAAATGTTTTATTTACTGTGGTTAAAGGGTAAATCCGGTAAATAAGGGTAAAAAAATAATATTTTAATAATATTAAATTATACTAAAACGTGTCATAACTCTATTGGTTGATATATGTCCAACCATGTGCATCTTTGGGTGGATTTTTGGACCCCATGGAGCCACTGGTAAGTGATAATGACACATTATATTAATTAAGTTAATGTAAATACATAAATGACATAAGCATATATCTTTTAGAAACACAATTTTTTACATAAGGTTATATAAGTTATCCTTTCGACTATAAATATTCATCATAAAGATAAAATTATTTCCTACATAATGGGATTTTATTTATAATTTTTAGACATTGAAAAATTATATTTATGTATGACACAATAATGATGCAATATTTTCCTTATTATTGAAAGAATCAAATAATTGGTGTTATAAATGTTAAAATAAATATAATTTGAATGTTTTGATTACATCCAAAAATTTGATTGTTTTTTTTGACATTTTAAGATTACTTAAATGAATTTTTTTCGAATTAGTAATGCTTTTATAACTTTATCAAAGAACAATTATTAAATAGTGTCAAAATTGACATAAAAAGGTTTTTCTAAAAAATATTATATTATTAATTGATATACTATTCCAAAAAATCCATGGTTATGCCAATGGACTTATATAATGATAGGTTTATAATTAATGGACCACTTTGAGGTCTCTTTTAAGTATATAATAAGTTTATTAACTACATAATATAAAAATACAAAGAGACATGGTAAATGTCAAACTACTTAACTAAGAGTCAAATCAAAAAGATAATGTTAATATAGTGACCCAAACCTGTCTAAAACCTATTGGTTGAGTGGTTTTCGAAATATCCCCACCTTAAACTTTAAATAATACACTTTTGAGCAATTATAAAACCAATATTAATTTATTACAAAATAATATTTCTAGCTTTTCCAAAGGTGCCCCTCACCCCTCTTATAAAAGGGAACTCCACCTTCTCTTTAATTCACACCTTCAAAGCCTTTTGGATCGTCCAAACCCTGCCCAAATATTCTCTAATCTTCTGTTACATGAACCAAGATACATTAGTTTGTTCTAAAATCCAACCCAAGGATCCCTTTTGATCAAATCAAAAGGAAGCACCCGAAGAATAGGTAATGTTTTCACCACCCTCTTTCAAGTTCCTTTCTTCTTTCACTTCTTCATTCATTGTTATTTCCAATGTAAAATAATAAATCCAGAAACTTCTATATATTTTGATTTTATTATAAATATTGTACAACCATATTCAGTATTCTATCCATCCTTTAAATGACATGTCATCGTACGTGCATACGTACGGCTTACCGTCTCCACGTCGTTGTGTAATTGTTATTCAAAACATTATTATTTGGATGGGTATGATAATGATGTATAATTGAAGTAAATAATAAATATAACATTATAATGATTCTATATATATATGATATAACATCCAATTATATATTATTTTAATATCAAAATAATGATATTTTCGCTCGTGCATACGTACGGACAACTGTCTCCACGAACGCGATGAGATTCATTCCCCATTGTATCCATTCAAGTCTAATTCTCATTAGATGATTAAAAATAATGTTTAAGGGATTTATTTAATTATGGATATGAATAAGATACAACCAATTCAGAACTAATAATTCTTATGTAACAAAACATATAAAAGAAAATGTGTAAGTTAACACCCGAAACGACGATAATACTAATATATTATTAACAAATAAATGTTAAAAGATCATATATGATATCATATTATTGTATATGATTCTTGTATAATTTAATAATAATTATTTCACCATTATAAAAAAGGTTAAACTACCCTCGACCAATGAAAATTACAAGGAATGGGTTTATTTTACAATCCTTTCATTATCTGAGGTTGTTTATACGTAATTATCTTCTGGGACCTCTGTATCATCCACATACATGTTTCTAAAAAATGTATTTAAAATCATTCTAACTATTTTACAGACGATATTTTGATGTTATTTATACCCTGTTTTGAATTTTTATAAGTTGTTTATAAAGGAATCTTTCCATCATTTTCAAAACAAGTTCCTTTTTAACCTTTTCGAAACAATTAAGGTAAGAATGTCTTTTTTAACTCATACGGAAGGTGCAACTATTTTCTGCCATTATAAAATCATCGAAGCTTCCCTTAAAAGCTAATAAGAATATTTTCAATGTAAATGTATATTATATAATTATGTGACATTTAAATGATTTCAAAAGAGAGATATTTCTCTCAAATAGTTTTGATTTCATCTATGTCAACATCCTTTGATGGATTTTAAGATTATTTGAAGTTGATTTATTATTATACAAAACATCCATATTGTATTGAAGGTTTTGTGATATGTTTTACTTTATAAGTGTTATTTTTATAACATTCATGTTTTATGGATAAATTATAGAAATTTCTTATGCTAGTTTTAATACGAATGTTTAAGTTATGTTTAAACATGTTCATATGAGGAATGAATTGGGCTTAGTAAGTGACGGGTGGAGCCCGCTATAGCTTCACGATGCATTGGTAGGTCTCTTAAGACAAACTAGTGTCTTGGAATAAGGCCATGGAAAAATATTATTTGTATTCTTGGAACAAGGCCTTGACTATGTGGTTATGATAGTTTGGCATTATGAATTCCATCATTATGAAAGTGGTTATTGATATTGCATGTGATTATTCGATTAGTAGAATATCCTTGTGAATAAGTAAATTCCATTATTTAATTTTATTTCTACCATATTATGCTGATGTTCAAGTGTAAAAAGATTTTGATTTAGTTTTACATTTCCGTAAAACATTTATGCTTATTTCTGAAAGTTTCTGCTATATTGTTATCCTTACTGGGCATCTGAGCTCACCCCTTTCTATGTTTTATTTTTCCTAGGATGTGAAGAAGTATTTTATGAACAACCTACAGGGATAGTATGATGGGATATGAGTGTGGTCTATGCAGACAATATTTTGTTTTAGTTTTTCATTTTATGATTTAATGTAAACTTTATGAATGGATCTAGTGATTCCATGGATACTAAACTAATCGGTCTTTTGAGACATGATCTTTTTTTATCATGCCAATGTTATATAATAATGCACCAACCCTGGGTAATTTGGGTCGAGGCGTTACTTGTTTGGGCATGTTCTTTTGAGTTAACCAAATACAGGAGTTTTGAAATGTTAATAACTAAAACATTATGAGGGTTTATGAAACCATGATGGATATGATGGGACCCTCATTGGTCAACTTTGTTATGTTTTAACTTAGTACATATCCTCATGTGGGAATGTTTTTGTCATATAGGTTTGGATATTTAAAGTGTGTACAACCATTTATATGGGGCACATATATGCATATGGTGAGATCATATATGAATGATCACCTATTTTATAATGAAAAGACCATTTATCTTATTTCGATATGTACTTATATTAGGTGTTGGTTAACTAAAATTCAAATTACAACCTAAAGGGTATTTTCCTGACTATATTGGAATAGAAATTTTCATTAAAGAAGACAATTGTGAAATCTTATAAATAAATTAATTTTTGTCAAAATAGAGTTTGTGTGATATAATAAATAATTTTAATAGGATATCAGTTAAATAATAAATGATTTTAAAAATGATTAATATAACATGCCAATGTTTCCATGACAATTTATCTAAATAAAGTAACGTGTATTTTTGTTATATGGATAATGGTTACAAATATTGAAATATTAATCCTATAAAAGTTTAAAGAAATAAATATCAATTGGTAAAATGCCTTAAAATGGCTCATTAAGTGGTTTACATTGCCTAACCCATATATAACCATAGTTTATTTTACCCCGATCATACCAAATAATGAGAATGTGAGAATTTACCATTATCCCTTATAATATTTCCTAGTTGTGTGAAAAAAAATTATATTTGTTAGAGCTTATTGAATTTTCTAGTATGAAATACTTATAGGATTAACACTTCTTGTTTCAGAAAATGGAAAATACTAACATAAGAATCACCCATAGTACTATAAAACCTAGTTAAATGTTGTGTGTATTTTTAGTTATATGGTACTACTCAGGTGTTTTTATCTAGTGCAAGACTCTTAGTTACTAGAAAAATTATTGATAGGTGTATATTTGGTAATTTTAACATTCTTATATGTTTTGTAATCATATAATGATTAAATTTTTCTATATAGAGATTCCTAAAGAATAATCATCCAATTAGTAGGATGTTTTACCCTTGTTCCTCTTATTCAGTGTTAGATGACTGGGGAGATCATCAACATGTTTTACTGTTGTATAGGATAGTACAACCATGGTATAGTTCCATTTATAGGCCATTAAATTCTAGGTGACATAATTCATATAAGGATATGGATAATGTAATGGATATTCCATTTCCTTGTGAAATTTCAAGGTCATATGGATTGATACCCATGGTACCCATTGAGTTACATAGATTTTATATCAAATGGTATGAGATTTATTTTAATCATTTATGATGTGATCTATTATGCTTTAATCACAGGTAATCATTGAGGTAGAGTGACATAAGAGATAATTACAGAAGACTCATCCCAAAGCATGGGATGATGTGGTAAAATGACTAAGTGTCATAAAACCGCAAGATATGCTGGTTTGGATTTTACACCTGTTGATATAACCTACATGGACCTAACAATGTAGGAGTGTCACATATATTTTTGAATGTGAATATGGCCTAGGGACATTTTATGTGGCCATTTTAAATCTCTATTCGTGTTAACTATTGTTAAAATCATTATGAATTCTCCCAGAAACCATGGTTAGTGGTTGATGGGGAACACTCTATGGAGAGAGTTCCATTTTTAGTGAATGATTACATGGAATCTCATAAGGTGGGAAGAGTCACATCGAACATGATAAGAATATCCTACCAAGTAGAATGAGATAAATTAAGGATGAAAAATTGGATATGATTGGTTTTTCATTTTTCATCCATTAGAGATAGTTAGTTTTGATAATAAAATATATGTGCTTAAGAATCAACATGATGATGATATGGTTGGTTTTACACAAAACCATTGAAATACATAGTTGGTCATAGATGGAAATCGGTAGTTGTTCTTAAGTAATAATAAGATGAATCAATAGTGAGAGCATCATGTTCGTAAAACTAAGACATATCAGAAGGTGAAACTAAAATTCTCCAAAATATTTTTCCTTTGGTGGTTCGACAATCATTTCCATTGTATAGCCGGTTTATGCTTGGTTTGAAACTTTAGTGAGAACTTCATATGGATTTAGCAAAAAAAATTATGTCCTTTTTAGAAATCATTTAATTCCATTTACTGTACCCGTGGATTAGTGAAAATCATGTCCCCTATATTGATATCATACATGGTTCACAAAGATATCATTAGTTATACACAGAGCTAAAAATTATATTTTCATTCTATTTATGTAGTAGAAAACATGGGATTTGTTTAGAATAAGCCTGGTTGTTTACATAGGCATGGTTAGTCTCGACTGATTATTGGATTCTTGAGTAGGAATTATTTGGTCTGACTCATTGACACCATCGAATTCCCCGACATGACTACCATTGGAGATAGTGGGTGTTCTAATGTGGGGAAATCTAAGTTGATTATTGAAATAAAACATATAAAAAATTGAGTATAAACTACTTTGGATGAGATAATTTAAAACCATTTTTTGATTCCATGGTCTACCTTATAATAATATGAGGTTCTATAATATTGTTTAAGTGAGAAAATCCAATTGTCATAGATCTAGTTTACACATACATTCATTCAGTGATACAATAAAAAAGAATTCCTTAGATATAGATTTCATTGGAATATTTTCACAAGCCTCAACAAATATAATCAGACCAAATATTATATAAATTAAAATAATAGTTTTTGATATAGTTTTAGTGGGAATTAGCCACTAAGGATATATTCTTTTATAAAAACTAAGACATTAATGTCCCTACATATATTCCTTTAGTAACATGAATTTTGATCTTGAATAAATACTTTTGGATCGATGTTGAGATGAGGCGAGATAAGTATGATGTTCAAATGATGATTTTCAGGAATAGATGGATTAATAAAGTTAATTGAGATTGATTGGGATTCCACCATTCATATAGGATATCTTTGATTCCCTGATTGATATAAAAATTCTTTGGTAATGCTAAAATAAGTAATTTTTATAGTAGAGAACCTTGGACCCAAAATTGGATATTAAGTGGTAAATCTTTTTTTGGTAATAACCATAGACCAGTTGATGAATGAAATGGATATGTGATGATTTATTGGGTTGTGATTTCCATGTTAAGTTTCATCGCAATGATTGAGTCTTGAATATGATCATTTGATCATGTTTTAATTAATTATGTACCATATGGTTAAAGGGATGTTTGGATGTGAATTCGGTATTAGGAAAAACAAAATTACTTTTAAAGGATTCATTAAAACCTAATTAGGATCAGTTTATTATTCATTATTCTCTAATTTTTTTGGGGATAAGATGTTTTGGTGAGGGGAGATTGTAATGACCTATATTTTGGACCAAGTGAAATTTCGAAGGGAAATTTGATTCATAACATATTGTGAACAATCCATTCATTAAACCGGGCATCATAATGCAAATATGAGAATTTCAATATTTAAATGTGTTTTACAGACACGTTTCAAGGCCTAATAGTTAAATCAAGTGTTTTTTTGAGTTTTGAAAGCATCCAATCTTGAAAAATTAGTTTTATAATAAGTTGTATGAGACACAAAATTATGTATAAAACTGTGTGACCCTCAATGAGAATCCACAAAGATGATTTTTCAAATGGGGCGTGGTTGTTTGAAACCATGAGGCCCCTAGAGAAAACCATGAAGCCTGGTATAATGAGCATAAGTGTGTTTACAAAAACATTTTGACCATTCCCACTAGGTATTACGGTCGTGCGCTTGTTGTAGTGTTTTTAATAGAAGATAAATACATGAATTGAGCATAGTTTCTCATACTGTTTGAGGCCCTTGAATATGAATTTTCCCATTAATGTTTGAAATATTCTTTATACAACCCCGTGTCCCAACCATTAATATAATTTAAAGAAATGAATTAAAACATTTTATTCTCTAGAGGTTTTGCTATTCTCATCCCTTTTCTTCTCCTCTTAACCCCTCATGATGCCCTCCTCCAGAGATCCTCCTCCCCTCCTCTAGAAATGGAGAGATATCCTCCCTATGGCCTTTATTTTTACTATCATTCATTATGATCAAATCTTATGGATGATTATATGACAACTCCTTAGATCATCCTTGGTTTCTATCTATATCATTAGTTTTATCATCTTGTGAGATAATTTGTATGATTTTCATTGAATTTTTCCAGTGTATAGATTTATAAAAATCATTATCGATTCAAAATTGATATTGGATGTGTGGAAAATATTTATTATAAGTTAGGGGTCAATTTATTTTCCCTAGTTGACTCATCATTTTTTAAAATATCAATATTTTTATGCACATCGTGTATTCCATGTGTTTCTTATAATCTGTGAAAGAACAAAAAATTAATTTTTAGACTTCACAAAGATTAACATGGAATATATGCTATCATTAGAGGTATGAACAAAAGTGAATCCTATTTTAATGTGATTAGAATTATTTTCCCTTTATTCAATAATTTTGTCGTGTTGAATCCACCAATTTTCTGGGCGTGATTTTCATTTATGTTTTTTGGAAATGCATGCCTCCCCCCAAAAACCTTATTAGGAGGGTTTATTTTTTCCTTGTGATTGAATACAATTAATTAAAATAAATTATTTTTTATATAAATATCAATTTTTATAATGAATCCACCTATTGAGGTGTGCTTTATTATAAACTAAAAAAATGTGTTAAATGTTTTATATATTTCATGACCTTATTGAATTAGTGTTTTACATTTGATTTTATTGTTGATCATGGATATTTTGGAATGATTAAGTATATGTCAATCCCTTTTATTTGTAATCAAATGTTAAATGACATACTATGGTATTATACTCTCATCATATTTATAATTCAATTCTATAAATGGAATGGTTGAAGACATAGCCTATTTCTAAGTGAAAAATTGGATATAATAATGGTATATAATATAACATGATTGATATTGGATGCATATTTATGAAATTTCGGGTTAAGGGATCATAGGAAAAGTAGAATTACCTTAATGTGTATAAATTCTAGAGGGACTTTGAGTATGGTCATTTTCCCGGATGTTTCACACCTACTTGGATGAGGATGTTTGCATGACATCCACATCATTTGGGTCATTCAACATCGAATTATAGAACACCATGATCTATAGGTTGGATAAGAATATCCTTGTTATTTATTTCGATAATCTATATGAAATCATATATTCGTTATAATAATAATAATGGAGGCCTATATTGATTATGATCTTCAGGCATGATGAACGCAATTTATTATTATAAAAGAAAATTATTATTCTGAGTTGTGTAGTGTGTGGGTGATTTAGTTATGCCAATAGTCCAGGATACTACATTGTATATATATATTGGAAAATAAATTTTACTATGTTTATAATGAATATATATATTGAGGTATCACAACTAAGACTAAAGTAGGTATTTTCAGCCAGGAGTCCCTTACGAACATGATATGAACTATTTGATGTTTATGTATTATTATTTATATATTACAAATGTGCACTTAAATGTTTTATATAGAAATAGTTTATAACATTATACACTATTAGTGGTAAAATAATATGTATATGAAACTCACATTTCAGACCTATATTGCCATAGGGAATCCGAACAGACCTCATGATTGTAGGTTTAGGTCCATGGATTGTGCTTGTGTTGTTGTTTTATACATGAGTTATTTGGATGACAAGACTAAGACAGATCTTAGGATTCTCATGGAGGTAGTCCTTAGATATTTTTTCCTTATTTATTTTTTATTCATTACATATTGTATGAAACCTTGTTTTGTATTATAGTAATAATTTAATTCATTGTTATATATTGTTTGTTGTCTATTTCATGTTATTTTCTTCGGTTGTTTTTATTTTTTTGAATCTATGACATTATTTGATACTATATCCACTATTGGTTGAATAATTTATTAAATCTTATATTGTTGTGTTAATCCGGTCACAAGGGTATACTCTCCCCACCATACCATTATTTCACCATTGCTTTAGTTGGTAACCTCTAGCATAAAAGGAGATGTTATTGATTCCATTTGAATGACTAGATCGTGGTACCGTGTAAGTGTCTCCTAGGTCGGGATATTACAGAACATGTCCCTTGTTTTTTATTTAATGCTAAACAACATGTAATTATAAAAAAATAATGAATTTATATAATTCCATAAGGGTATACATTGTGTCTCCCCCATACATGTGATGTATTTAAACTAAATTCTAGATAGATATTTAATATGATTATGAAATATAATCATAATATTGTTGGTTAGTACACATTATGTAGTGAATAATTTTAAATGGAAATTAATTAATTTAATTTATTTAAAATTATTGTGGATTTTGTTATCAAGGAATTTTTTTATAGACAATTAATATAAATGTATTATATTATTTGTAATATAATAAGTTTATTATTTTGAAAAATTTAGCTAAATGAATAAATAATTAAAAAAACTAAAACAAGTTTAAATGAATATTAATTATATATTTAGTAAGATACACAAAATTTCTGACCAAAAAATATGTTAATTTTCTGTTTAATATAATTATTTAGTATATGTTTTTTTTGTGATAAATTTATTATTATATAAATGTGATATATGAATCATCCATTCATGTTTATTATATATGTGATTGTATATACATTGTTTATTTATTTATACCAAAACCCTGAGTACCCCTCACTTTTGTGAGAGTACGAATATATAAAAGATGGATCTCCATATGACTACAGATGGTTTATGTTGAAGTTTTAGGGAAACAAAGAAAAATAATGAAACACATTTCAAAGGAGGAATGATACAAATCAATCGAGTTATTTTTTTGATGGTGTAATTCACCAAGGGTCAATATCTAATTTTTATTTACCTTGATAAAAAAATTAGAATATGAAATACCATGATTATATAATATTTTAATTATATTTTTCATATGTAATGGTTTTAGAGGACTTGAGAATATCATACATAAAACATTTCATCATTTTAAATGAATATTCAATGTATTTTATAACAATATACATACCGAATAATTAATGGTTTTTTTATTTAGATACTATATACATAATCATATTACATTAATTTTTTTTAACATCTCCAACAAAGATATCCTCACATATTACACTCCTTACACATAACCTACATAAAAATATTCATCATAACACATTAAAAGGAAACACAATATAGGGATAAATTAGATTTTCATTAAGCATAAACAGATGGAATATCAATCAATTACTAAAAGTGAATGTAAGATAATAATATTGGTATTATAACATTATCATGACATAAAATAATCATACCCAATCATTCAATAGTCATTTAGCATAAATAATATGATAAGGATTTTTTATAATAAAATATATAAGTCTTAAGTGTGTGAAATCAACAATAATTAATCATGATTCATGAGAACATATCATATTCATAAGAAATAAGTTTATGGAACACATATATGAATATAAAATAATTTACCAAGTCAAGGATGCCATATTGTATTTTCTACACTTAAAAGTCTATCAATTTTTAGAAATTTTTCACTCACTATATAATCAAAGTGTGTAGTTTCACATACTAAACTGGTTACACTCTCTATTCTAACCTTTTTTAACTTATGTGATATCCATAATCACCTAATGCATTGGTTGGTTGTATAATTTCATACCTAGAGTTCATATAATAAAAAACATATATATGTTTCTAACAACAGCATAAAAAATCAAAAAATCGTCATATCATAATAACATTATACAATAAGCCATGGAAAGGAAAAAATATTCACAAACATGTAATCATTTCATCATAGTATTACATGTGAAAAAAATATGGATTCAATTTTTGTTCATTATAAAATTATTGTACCATTTGAATATATTATCTTAAGAGAATAATATTTATATCATCATCATCATATGTCATCCTAAGAAACAATGTGGATTTTATAATAATATAATATCTCAAATAAATCCTAACAACCCTAAAATTATGCTGACATATATTAAAAATAATTTTAATGTATCACTTAATCCTTTATTTATAAAAATTTGGAAATATCATTTTCATATGAAAAAATTAAAACATAAAATTCAAAATTTATTTATAATATTTTTTTTAAAAAATTAACCAAATAAACATTTAAAGGATATTTTGATGAAAAAATTGATCCAATGGATGGGAAAATCCATTCATGTTATATATTTAAAAGTAAAAAACATTAAATCTTTTTATAAATTCAAAAAAATAAAATTTTAAAACATTTTTAGATTTTTTTTGATATTTATTAATAATATTAAATCATTTTAAAATTAAAATTTTATAAAATTTCATGTTTTGGTATGAACATTCAAAATAAAATTTTTATGATTCTGGTTATAGAAGAAAGGTCTTTTGACCAAAGTAGAAATAACATTATATTTTATTTAATATCATAGTCACTATCATTTTATGTTAAAAAGAGGAAAAAATTATAATAGTAATAAAAATAACTAGAGGAGATTAAAATTTATTATGTTAAAATTTTATGATTTATATAATTTCCCTCAATATAAATTTATCATCGAAAATATTCTAATTAAATGATATTGTGACGTGGAATCTTTCCTCATGTTTCATCCTTCTTGGTACACATTTAAATACCATGTATAATGAATATATTTTTGTTATATAGATATTTAATAACAAAATAAAAGTATAAATTAATATGTATCATTCGTTTATAATTTCAAAATTTTCTTTTACTAATAAATTTTTCATTAAAATGTACAACCTTGATGAAACTAGTTCATTTTCAACGAACATATTTGATTCATGGGATTGGTATTTGCAACAGGGTAATGATTCCATAAACTAAAAAACATATATCCTACAAAAATTTATATTTATTAATCCTTTACACATTTATAATTATTTATATAATGCGGTGATGAAAAAAAACAAGATCTTTCACTGGGATTTGTAGTCCACATGTATGCATGTGAGATTTTATATTTTTCTTGTGAATGGAAATATAATATGGTGGATAAGATTATAATATTATTGAACATAATTATTTGATGAATATTATTTATGAACATTAAATTGGCCATAATAACCCTCCATTAATAATTATAATAGAAAATGAACAACAACAACAATGTTGATGTGTTTTCACACACATAAAAATAAGGAATAATTTCATTTTATAGTTAATTTAATAGAGGTGAAATATGGTTGCTACGTCATCATTTTAAACATTAAATTTATTTCATACATCTAATTAAAAAATTTATAATGGATATCGTATACTTAAAAGTGGTAGAAAATGAAATAAAATTAAATGTACACAGTTAAAAGATAGACCTCTTCATTGAGAACAAACCATTGGAATAATAAATAAAAATTGAAAGGATGTTACTTTGATCAAAATAAAATCACTATGATTTGGGAAGAGCTGTTAAGAAGGTATTATGGTATTTAGTTTTTAAGATAGATAGATCATGTTGTGTGAGGATAAAAGGATAGGAGTTTTCCTATAATAAAGAAGGGGATGGAACACATTGAATTTTTATTGAACTAAAAATAAAATAATCACTTACTATAGTAATGATTCGAAAAATGAAAAATAAATGAATATATTATTCAATTTCATTTACTATAATAATTTCATTTTAAATTATTTTTGAAAAACACAAAAAAAACCCATTTTTATAGAATTATTTTTTAAGCATAAAAATGAGTTTAACTTCACCCCATACCATGTAAATAATATTAATTGAATAATAAATTATTTAATTGAATATATTGTCTAAAATGTGAATATAATTATTCATTAAATATTGTGCATTTTCTTTATTAATATAGAAAAACATTGTTTACAAAAATACAGTTTTTCATTAAAATATCGCATTTATACCTTGAAATGATTTTATTTTAATTTAAAAGCAATTAATAACTAATGAATAAATTTTATACATATTTAAAAATTATTTTTTATAATATTTTAACCAAATTAATACCCTAAGACCCAATTGTTATGTGATAACAATAAAATTAAATAATAATATTTATATTCTGGATTATTTAATCTTAGATTTTCTTATAAATGAAACAATCCAATAATTTTACATTATTTGAAGAGAAAAATTATATAAATCAAATGTTGTCAAATAATACATACCCCACAAGATTTTCATGATTGAAATTTTTCTTGTCTAATTCGATATGTTGGCATCCTTCTGCCTCATCGCATCTTTAGGGTTGCTTATAGTTTCCACGACCTCATGGTTCCACAACAAAACACTGACTAGATGAGTGATTTATTCCAAACAACATTCCTATTTGATCTATACTATCCACCTATTCTTTCTCTTATGGGATTTCATGATCAAATGGTATAACATAAGAGTTTAGTATTTGTCAATGATCAAGTACGTACTTCCACAATAGAGACACAGATCATATAATCAACTTCTGAGAGATTCAGTAGATGTTATATTATAAAAGAAGCGATCATAATTTGATTAAAAACAAAGATGAATTAAATTTATTTAGATAAAATTTACATTTTTTCTAAATATCATAACCTTATTCTCTAGAATAGTATACCAGATATCATTGTAACGAATTTGAACTCCATATATCATACATAATTGACAATATAACTGTTTTTTCAACTATGTACTTCCATAATGTTATTATTTATAGCTCTAAAAATATATCCTATTTCCATACCAAGATCATTTACCAAATGTTTTCATTCTAAAAATCCATCTGAACACATTGGTGTTATATATTTCCTACTATATTTGGCCTTATTAGGACCCATTATAATTCTAATGTAATTGTTATTATTGTAAGGATATTCATCCATAAAAAGGATTTTACTTTTAACAACTGTATAATCCCTTGAACATACTATAAATATATCTTATATGGTTTTATTGGTCATATAATACTTAAAATATATTTATATATGATATTTAGTACAAATATTCATCTCTTTATCCAAATCCTGCTCATGGCATCTCCAAAACATTGAAATAAAACATGAATGTGGATTCAATATAATTGAGAGTGGTACCCCATATAGGCTCAACATTAAAATAATATTGATCATAGAATGATGACTATGGTAGAAAAATTCTTTGATAAAAATGAAATGTTTTTTTTTCAAATAGAATTCAGCTATAAATGAAATATAAATGATCACATTACCCGTTTTATAGTGTTCAATAGTAAAATATATCTTAATTTTTTTCCATTTCTATTCTGGTGTGGGTAATAGATGTAATATCAACATATAATTTTATATATCATCCAAAACATTATTAAACAACCTAAAACGAGATAAAAACATTAACATATACCTTTTCATGATAACCCACTAAGCTACTTCTCTAGATCTATATACTTCACTAAAACACTAAGATTAATAGAGAATGATGAACCATGAGATTCATAAAACAACCCATTATATACATCATGAATTAATTTCATTCAAACATGTATCCAAAATATAATTAATCCCTCAAAATATTCTTTAAATAATATATCATTGCTTAAGTTCTTATATAGTCCCACTTGCTCCTTTTATACCACTTTAATAGTCACATAGATAGATGGTTGAAAATTCCTATTATAAAGATTTTATATTCCCCCAATACTCATATTTTCTTGATCCATATATTTTAAATTTATAAATATTATATTTATATAAATCTATATAGTGTAATAATAAGCATGGTCATTTAGACAGTGAGTGTCAAACACCTTTTCACCTTCCCAAATATGTATGTAATTGAGCAATCATAATCAATAATCAAATCCTATTTACTCCTTTGGTGCATATTAAACTCCTAATATGTGAATATATAAAACATAATATTATGGTCTGTATATACATATATCTCCATTTACTATGATGATAACGAAAATATATTCTCTTTTGAAATTTTTTTACTACCAAATAAAAATCATTGGTCTTTTATTTTGGAACTTGAATTTTCAATTACTGTGAGATTTAAGCTATCACCTTATCATTATGAATGAGTATGAAACTAATTAATGTCCTTAATTCATCATTAATGATTAAAAACCCCTCCACATTACATGGTAGTTTACATATAGGTATTCTGACCAACATTTTTTTATCTTCTTGAAATTTTTCCAACATTCAACTATACCAAGGATCATGGATCCCCTCTGAGTCAACTTGGTTTTTAGATTAAATGGATATGGAAAATACCTCTTAAATTATATATTATATATTTCCAGAACATTAAAAAATTGATTTTTTTTATTGTTGTTTTTTTGGGTCATTAATAAAAAACTCATATCCTGAAGGAACCCCCAATATACATTCACTTGTGATTTTATGACCCAAAAATGATTCTTCCTATAATAAAAATTGTCCCTTGATAAAACTAAAATATTTCTTGTACATACTCCTTTTTTTCTCACAATCATAAAATGATATTCATTCTCTTCCTTGATCTATGAATATATCTGAATATCATCTATAAAGAATACAAAAATCTTATCATGGTAATCTCTATAAATTTTATTCAATATTTACATGAATATAGAAAGATAAATAATATATAAAAATTCAATTACTATAAATTCATAATGACCATAACTCTTATATATAGTTTTCTTATAAATTCCATCCTTTATGGCCCTCAATTGATAATATCTGAAATGAAGTTCAATAATTGAAAAGTATTGAACTACTTATAGTCGATTAATCAAGTCATCAATAAGCTTTGTAGGAAACATATTCTTAATAGTGATATAGTTAAGTTCTTAGTAATCTCGGAAAAGAAAATATGAACCATAATTCTTCATAGTGAAAATAAATAGTTCACCATATGGTGATGAAATAAGTAATATAAATTCCTTATCGTGATTATCCTATAGTTTTTTATATAATTCAAGTAACTCATTAATGACCATTCAATAATTATTATCTGAAATAGATAAAACACAAGTATTATTTATTTTTAAAAATACATTTTGATTTTTGGTAATATCAAACATGTCTTCTAGAACAACATAAACATTGTCCATAATAATTAGAATATGTTTAGTGGAGTTTATCCCAAACCAATTGAGACAAATATCCCTCATGAATTTTTAGTGGTACTAAAACCAAAAAATGAATCTTCCTTTGGATATAAAAATTCATTTTATTAATTAAATGACATCTTTGGTTGATTAATAATATCAAACGTTATATCCCATTATTTTTATTTTTATATGGGGTCTATATAATTAGAGAAATTCCATGCTAAAAATCACAGGAAATTCAACTAGAGGGAGAATAACATTATTTCCTTGAGAAACAATCACATGGACTTATATCAAATAGGATCTATTGACAAGTTATATGATCTTTAAATATTTAAAATGTTTAATACTAACTATAAATATAATCTTTAAGGCAGTGGAATGATAATCTTATAAATTTTTTCACATTTAATATTTTGGGAAAATGAAGAATCAAAATAAAAAATTTCAATTATAAAGTGGATGATAAGTGTAGATTTCTCCTCTTCACTATCATGAAGACCCTACATAATTTTGAATTCATAATCATTACCTTTAGCAATATAATTATGTAATTACTAACATTGAGTGCGATCATTTACCATCATATTAAGGTAATATTTGTTTTAATGTTCATTCTCCATGAAATTGAAATGGTGGATTATGGTTGTCTTATTTTGTTGATATTTTTTATCGTTCTTTTATTAAAAAATTTTATTCACAATAGTTACATGTTTCATTTTGTTCTGAACATCTCTAACGTGATTATAAAAGTTCTAAAACAAATAAATGAAATTTTTCTTATGCACATTTTGAAACTATTCACATCAAGAAAAATTAATTTCTTATCCCCCAAGAGTTTTATTAATATAATTTCCTAATTTTTTTCCGTTTTTATTGCCCAAAGTATGATATAAGAGGGAGAATAAAATCAACAATTCCATATTTCTATAACATTGAATGATTTCATCACATCCATTAGTCACTTTTAGTCAATTCATATTGGATGAATAGTCTACAAATATTATAGAATAAGTTTTAATTTATTTCTTAATTGAGGATAAAACCAAAAGCATACATTTTAATTAATTTGAAATTTTAATAATGATCACTAATGTATTCAAAATCCATATTTTTTAGATAAAAAATACCAATTATTTTTTAGTGTGAAGATTTTATGGAAAATAATATAGAAAAATATCTTATGAAGCTCTTCCCATGTAATGTATTTAATTCATTCCCTTTCATATTTTGTTCATAATGATCCGCCACTGATCTTCCATACAATATAAGAGATATACTAATGTGAAATTTTATTAATGTTCTAAACATTATTGAATATGAAATAAAATATAAGTGTAACCAATCCCTTTGTCACATGTTATTGGATCAAAGGAACCAGTAATGGAAGATGTATATTTCTATATAGGAGACATAATAGTGGTTTGATCATTACATTGTAGGTTTCTAAGATCAATATGAATTTTAATAGTATTCATTATATGAGAGTTTTTGGTGAAAATAGGGTGAAAAACAATAATACAAAAAAACAATTTGTGATAAAAAATAATCATTATTTGGAATAATGAAATTATAAAAAATAAATTATTGGATTTTTAAATCATGAATCACTGTTTTAAATATATGGAACCATATTTTTATCCTAGGTAATTTATTGCAATAACCAATTCAAATTATTCACAAATTTTTGAAATATAATTTTAATTAAACTATGAATTTCCCAAAGAGTGTCTAGCTAGGTGTCTAATCTTAGGTCCACTCACAATGAACAAGAAATGAGTGATTTAATAAAAAATACAATCCTTTAAATTCTACACAACCTTGTTGTTACTATAAAAAACCCACATCCAAATTATACTATAATGTTATAGATACATGCTCATGTAACTACACATAATATTATCTTTTCTAAATCATTAGGATGGTATCCAAAACATAGACTTTCCTCCATGGGATTCAACAATGTTTTCAATCCATAATCACAAAATATTGTCTAAAAAGTTATCTAATACATGATTTGGTGACTTTATCATACCCTAAATAATTATTAAATCATATTAGGTTAGTATTAACAAAATTTCATAACAATACACCTCCTAGAACCATGATGTAATAGTTTATTTGGAGACTAGATATATAATAATATTATTATATAAATGATCTTCAACATATCACATAAATATCATATAACATAGTACACTTCTATGACATACTATTATTAAATCCATTCATCATAACTTGTGGAAAGGAAAAATCGGACAGGCTGACCGTAGATTCTTATAAAGGGTAAGTATAAGAGATATCATTAAAAGATATTAAATGACCATTAGAAAAAAATAGGGGCCTGAGATCATGATCATAACTTACAATAACAATAAAAATAACCAACAATATTCAATCATAAATAATGGTTTATGGATTTTTCATTACAAAATTTAAAACCCATAAATGTGAAGAATCATCAAAAATCCGTCCAGATCCATGAGAAAATATAATAAGAATAAGTCATAAATTATTGGTATATACATAAGAATTGAAAATAATTTCCTTACTCAAAGCACTCTTCCAAGGATTTCACAGTTGATTGGGATCAACCCCCATTCCATATGTTCCATATAAAGGGTTAATACACAAGATTATTAGAGTTGATAATTCCACATACATTATTCATGTCTTTTTTATCTAATGATAAATCCATAATTATATAATGCATTAGAAGGATATATAATTATGGACCCACTAATTATATAATTAAAACCGTATATATGTTTTCCACAAAATCCTAAAACATTCATTTTATTATCATTTCATGAAATATGGAATGGAAATTAGTTTTAATAATATGTAATAATTTCATTATAGTATAACCTATTGAAAATAAATGGGATTCATTGAGGTTTTATCATAAAAAATTAATCAATAGTAAATAAATTGGTTTTATTTAATTAACCATATTTCAGATTCATAATTATAAATTTAAAGAATGATTTTTTATGGTATCTTTAGAACACAGACCATGTGATGGAAAATAATATATAGGGGATGTTGACATACATTAAAAATAAATTTAAAAGATCATTCGTACCATTCTTTAAAATCCTGAGAAAAATTTCATTATCATTTGGAATGATTTTAAGTAAAAAATTTAATATATAGAGGAAAATATTTTTATTTATTATTACTAAGGAAAATTTATAATTTCCATCAATATAACACAATGGTAATGTTGGAGGGAATCCCGATTAATTTTGTATATTTTTTTAATAAAATTGTTTTATATTCTTTAGAAATCTAAATTTATTACTTGTTAAAAAACGTTTGTAGATATTAAATAGTAAAAAATATATATTTTCAGTTTCAGTGAAAAATACTTTTAAAAAATATTTCATTATCAAGTAACAAACCTCCATTATTTTTTTATGATCATTGATGTAGAAGAAAAATTATGTCAACAAAAGAAGAAATGAGGCATGCTTGTTATAAAAATTAAATCCCCTGTCATTTCAAGTACCAAAGTGAGGTAAATTATATTAATATATAAAGAGATCATAAAAATATGTGAATAAAATATATTTTATTTCAAATTAAATATCCTTATAATTTCCCTCAATTCAAATTTAGAAAAGACATTCTAGAAATGAAATTGGATTATTAAAAAAACCATTACCTTATGTTGCAACATCCTTCATACACATTCAAATAAAATGTAAAATAGATCTATATTTATTAAAAATATATTCCAAAACCATATTAATACTTAATTAACTATTTATCATTCCTCTATAATCTCAATTTATCTTTTAATTAGTAATGTATTCATTAAAATAGCTATTAGGGTGAAAAATGGTATGTTTTCCATGATGATTATAGTTCAATGTTTCAATTAATTTTACCATGGTCATGGTTTCATCTTCTACAATATAGTAATCATGAAATAAGTATCATATTTATTAATAATTCACAAATTTAAAATTATTCATATAAATTAGTGATGAAAAATGAAACACATTAATTTGTGGAGGTGGTAGTCTACATGTACACATGTTCCATATTATCATTTTCTGATAAGAGGAATGTTAAAATGGTATAACAGATATTATAAATACAAAAAAAATCATAAATATAAAATGATAATTTTAAATACATATAAATTTACTAACATGAAATTTTGGGATGGAAAATGAATCATATTGCTACATGGAAGAAGTAGTCTACACATACACATGAGTGATACTTTCATTTACCATATTATAGAATACATGTGGTAAATGAATGATCAAATATAATAATAAAAAATATGAAAATGAAATATACATAATTATTTTTAATAGAATAGATAACGTATATTTAGTGATAGAAGAATATGAAATAAAATTTAAAGTGCTTGATTAAGATTAATAACTCTTACTTGAAAAACACAATTTTATTTAAAATATTGATTTGAAAAGAAAGAATTATTAAAAAAGAAGGTCCTATAGAAAATGATATAGAGATTTATGGTTGAAAATATTGTAGTTATAAACTGATATATGTGCATCATGGATTGTGTGGAAGAGAGATGATTTGATATATTTTTTTAAGGAATGGGGTGACTTACTTTGACTTTTCCAAAAGAATAAAATATAATATTTCCTTAAAAAAGTAAAGTTGAAAAAAATAAAAATAAATGAAAAAATAAATTTAAGGTATATGTAGAAACATATAATAAAATAAAATAAACAATTTTTTGATATTTGAAAACATATCTCTAAGATTAACCCTTTGGTATACCCATTTTTACATTAACCAAGGTTACACAATTTGTAAATTTTTATTATTCCATATAAAAAAAATTTCAGTTTAACATATTAACTAATATTTTATATCTTTCTTAAAAATATAATATATCTTTGAACAATAAATTTCTATTAATTCATGATTTTAATTTTAAAATATGTGGGCAAAACACAATAATATGTTTGTAGTAAAATGCAATTTTATGTATAAAATTTATTTTACCATTATTCCTTTAAATGTAAAACTATTAGACAATTGTAAAAATATTATATTGAATATATTATTTACGAATATGATCAAAATAATCAGCAACAACAAATAAATTTATTTTACTCTGAATAAACATATTGTCAGCATAAAAATAGTATTTTTTGAAAAACATTTATTTTACCTTTAAAGCCATTTATTTTAATTTCTATTCAATTAAAAACAAATGAAAATTTTTCATAAATATGTAAACAATAGTTTTTCATAATATTTTTATTCTATTTGATCACCAAAAATCTAGCTTCTTGGAGATTACTATCATACTAATCAATAATATTTATGTTACATTTCATTTAAACTCCTGTTTGTATATAAAATAGTTTTCAAATAAACCAAATTTATTTGAAGTAAAATATATAAAAAAATGGGATCTAACATTATTATTATTTTTTATTTATGTGATGCGATAATTATTTAATATTTAATAATTATTATATAATGTATTTATATAAATAATATTGATAAAACAAAACAATATAAACAGATTATATTTAAAAATATTTATATGGAATTTATAATTAATTATATACAATCCAAATAAAATTATAAATCATGTAAAAACGAAATAAAATTGAATACTTAATCATAAGATAATAAAAATACCTCATGGCTAGATTCTATAATACAATTTCTTCCATTACCAAAATTATAATGAAACCATTGTTTAATGTACTTTTATGACCCATGTATGGGTGATTTCATTTATCTAGGAGTTCTGACATGCAAGTTTGTGTTGTCATGAAATAGTTTGCATCATCATTTTATTGTATAATAAATAATTTTGGTAACTTGGTGGAAATTTTCATGTAAATCCATATTGATTTTTGGGTTGGGGACTCCACTCAACATATCATGTAAGATTGCGTTAATAATATCAGAATGATCACTTAGGTGATTAACATGTTGTAATTTTACAGTTATATATCTATATTATTTTATATGTAATATTGATGCCTTCCATAAGATTTTCCAGGTGATATGATATTTTGAATCTAATGGCGATAGATATTGGGATTTGATATAACATCAGAAGACTAATAGAAATAAAATTCCTATATCGCATCGAATAAATTAGATAAGGTATAAAAATATAATTGTACTTATAGTGTATATTTTCACGTATAACCATTGGAATGAGAATTAGTAACTGAAAAAAGTACATATCCTCACCAAAAAAAATCGTAGATTGGTACATAAATTTATAATCAACACTATTAGATGAAAATTTATATTACATTATGGAATACACTTATTTGGATCTTCCACCCTAGTGAATGAGAATGGGTGAGAAGGATGACTATGTGAGATGTATATAGGATTCTTCTAATGTATATTATATTAGAGTTTATTAACTATATTCATATTAATAAAGATGAAATAAAATGTTATGGATGCCTTTACAATGACAAAACCTCTTATTGAAAATGAAAATTAGAAAGGGTGGAGAAAGAGAACGCATATTTCACTACATTGTACGAGTATTTCCATGAAATAAGGGAACATTAATAGTGATTTTAACATTATGATGCTGATTTTAGTTGGCTAGTCAGAATATTTGGGACTTTATATGGATAAAAAATAATGGATAAATCACTTATTATTATCCTTAACAACATGATCCTCAATATTAATTAATAATTAGAGGTTTAAACATTAAATAATATATTAAAGAATATTATAATTATACTTCAAAATATATGTATTCATTATGAGAACATGGATGTACCCCTTATAGATAACGAGTATACCGAAAAGGTTGAGAATCCCATAAAAAGATCTAATAAAACAAGTTATTCACATCTTCCATTAGAGTATTAATTATTTTGGAGTGGTGGGTATAATGAAAAAGATATAATATTTTTAATGTGTTGGATGAAGGGTAACTATTAGAGAAATGAAAAATTTATTGAAGATGAAGATAAAATAAGATTATACTTATAGTATATTAATCATTTCATTTCATTTCTCTTTTTTATATATTGGTTGTTATATAAAATATAAAAATCTTTTATTTTTTTCAAATATAATAACCAAGGAATGTTCAAAACAATTACATGATGTATGTTTAAATCTATATGAAACATAAAGTGGGCAATACATAATACAACATATATAAGATCATAACATCATATTTATAAGTGGATTTATTCTTATAAACCTATGGTTTTGTAATAAGTGTTTCTTTAAAATTTTCCTAAAAAATGTATTCTAGACCCAATGCGATATTTTATATTATAAGTAAATGTATTTATAGAACTTCTTTTGTAGTTGTTTAATAATACATCCATTAAAGATATATTATATCATCATTCAATGAGGAATATAAATTATATTACCCAATCACAGTTGATCCACCATAATTATTATTCATGTAAAATGAATTTTTGTTCTGATTCATAAACCCATAAAGTTCATTAAAAAATTTAGTGCAATTAATCATAGTTACATGACATATTTACTTCTTAGGTTTCATCTAAAAAATCCTTTATAGATAAATTTATAACCACATTGATTCTATAGTAAGTTCAATGAAACCATGAGCCCACTTTTTGGGATAATATAGATGAAAGTTTATATATATATGTTGATATTTTGATAAATTATAGTAATGTAAAGTAGAAGTAATAAATGAACATGGTAATTTATAAAGGATTGTTGAACCCATATTTTTAGATAATATATTACCCATATTAGTGGATCATTTAATTTTTTATGAAAGGTATTCCAAAAATCACATTACCATATAAACATAATGATGAGATGGTAGTATAAATGGGTTCGACAATAGTAATTATATGTGTTATCAATATTTCATATTTCCATTGATTATATGATTTGAACATTATATCATAAATACTAACATCATTAAATTTATAATAAAAATGTATATTATATAAGTTCTAATGTTATTTGAATCCATTATTTTACAACCTGATGTGTTTGATGATAATCATTTGTTGAATAAATATTCATCTATAAAGGTATATCAAGGAAAATAATAAATGAATTTTTGTTAGTTACCCAATATCAACTCATGATATTACAAAACCTATGATGGGAATGTATTATTAAATATAGGATATATTTTTATAAATGTGAATCCCCCAACTTTTGAAATAGTGAGAGTATAATAGAAATCAATAATATCTTGGAGCTTGTATCAAAGTTGTTGGAACAAGAATGATATGAAAAACAAGGTTCAGCTGGAGAATTTATTCCAGATACCCCAACTAAATAGTATATTAGAACAAAATAGTAGGAATTATATTCCCTAAGATGGGTGATTTACTATTTTATATGAATGATGAATCATATAATGACGATGTAAATTTCAAAATTCTATAATTGAATGGAATATATGAATTCAGTGATGGAATCCATGGACAAAAAACCAATGATATTCATTGGTATTTGCATTATTTTATGAAATTTCATTAAGTTAATTCAATAAGAAACTAGACATTGATTGTATAACATGGAACCAATAACGATTGATTACTTACAAAAGGTTCACGTGATATATTGTTATAATTTTTGAAAAATCCTTACAGGAAATGTGATCATAAAAAAATAACACTGTTAATAATCATTGAAATTTACTAGGATAATATTATTGAGAGAATTGTTGTTTGGATCCCCCTAAAAATGAATTAACAATAGATTAAGTATATATGAAAAAACCGAAGGTCTAGGTGACAGTAATGAGAAAAAATATGGAATACAAATAAAAGTGGATCATTTATTGATTAAAGTAAGTACAATGACTGTATATTTTTTATTTCAATGAATCCATTGGAGATTTATTTCTTCAATAAGAATTTGTATATGTTTTTTATAATAGGTAATTTGAGTTGTTTAGTTATGAAAAAATATATATTGGTAATATATGGAATATAGATATCAAGTCTTATAATTTTTTAAGAAAAAATTAATTATATTTTCATATAAATGACTTAAATATTACAGAACATCTTTTAGGGAATATGATTATATAAATATTACTATGTGGATCATTATATATATTTATTGTACATATATTGAAATGTTATTTAATATTAATGATGAAAAAATTAATGATTAAATTTTTTTCCGTGTTACATGGAACAAAATCTCTAAATGTTGATTTCTAAAAGAGCATAATTATATTCAAATGATAATTATAATTTCACATGATTAACTATATTTTGGAATATATCTTAAATGACATGATATGTTCTAAGATTTGATATTTAATATTTGTTAAATCATTTATGAAAAAATTATATAAATTATATATTACTATATAAGATGAAATAAAATAACGAAAATACACGATAATGGGAAATATATTGTGTTAATGGTAATTGAATAAATTGGAATTATGGTTAATGATGGAATATAAAATTATTATTCATTTACATAAATTTTAGCTTGTAACTCAATATGTCTATGGTAATATTCAATATAATCTTATTATGTCAAGATTTTTTCATATCAATAAGTATTTTGTATGAGGTGACATCTTATTCCAAATACACATATTTTAATAAGAGGTTTTATCCAGGATATTCTATTAGACATGATGATAATAACTAAAGAGTAAAAAAGTTCAATACTCAGTGAATTTAATTCTTGATGGACTTTCTATCAGTAGAGAACATTCGGTAATAACAATATCTTATAGAATACTTGGAAACCCACAAAACTATATCCATAGCTCAATAGATGAAAGGTTAATATGCAAAAGATAATGTGATAATTAATAGTGGGATCTACCACATGTGAGATTTTAAACTCTATAAAAATAGATTATATACATTGAATAACCTGTATATTTGAAGACCTAAAAATTAATAAATATCTTATCACAATACAACTATGTTTTTTTAAACATTATTCTGATAATGTCCCTATATATTATGTGACATTAAATAGTTATTATAGTTTTACACCATAATGTGACCTTGAAATTCAATGAAAATGTTCTTCAATTTTTTTCATATGTTCTTCATGGGATTTTTCTAATGCAACAAAAATGATTTTGGAACATCAGGTTTATCGGGATCTTAATAAATAAGGACTTTTTATAATAATTTTCTCACAACACAATCACTAATCTAGGAGGATATAGTGAAAAACCCACAAATAATAATTGCACATGTTACATGAGTTTTTAGATATTAATTTCTATAAATTTATATATTGTTCCATTGTATTGATATTTTTAATGTTGACCAAGAATTGAAAAGATTAATGTATTGTTAAAAAACATAAATACATATACTTTTTGTGATGTAATATATTCTTGGTGCGACATAATTCATATAAAATTATGTAAATAATTCAATAATGGATATCACTCTTTGGATTTATGAAAGTTGATATATATAAACCTTTAATTGATGTCAAACTATCTAATTAAATCCCTAAAAATTAATTTTCATCAGTAAGTTCATTTTATGGATTTATAGATAGGTAAATCAATGGTGTAGGTTGATGAGACTGAGTATGGAACTTGGATAATGAGTCTTCTAGAAAAGGGACTATATTTCATAGTAAAAAACCATATTATTTTACTTTTACCAAGGCATTTAATTAATTTATTATGGTTACTTTAACATGTTACTAAATTCCAGTCTTCGACATTATGTATGATATCTTAATGCCTTTGAGAAAGATTCATCTAGGGTCAAACTATATTTATATACAAAATCACAATTATCTTTTAATTTAGTTTAATGTTTGGAATGAATATTTTCCTAATGTGTTAGGAAGAATAATTATTTAGGCTATTAATGTAGAGTAAAATCAATTACCCGTTTTTTATTTTTTAATTTATATTTGTGGAATATCGAATAAATATTATTTATGATCTAAAAAGTATATAGTATTAATTTATATAATTCATATAATATTCATGTAAATAAATAATAATTTATTAACTTAATATTATTAATGTGAATATTAAAATGAATATTAATTAACTAGTTTATCGAATATAAAATTTATTGGTTTAATGAATTATTAATTGACGGATATTCAATGATTTTAATAATTATATATTATTAAAGGATCAATAAACGAAAATTTAGATAAATGGGTTTATCAAAGGTCTAGACAAATATGATATGTTTTTTTACTCTCTTTTAAATAAATAGTGATTTATTTATTTTGTGATAGAAATATAAATATTTGTTTGTTAATGAATGTTAATGAAGAATTACTATTATTATTATTATTTTACAAGGGGTTTCTTTTGGATAATGAATTTGTTAAGGGCCTCTATATGACAACTAATTATTAACACTATGTATATATTTTGAATTATATTATATTATATTTTATAATAATTGTTGTCCAAAATGCTGTTTCTATAGAAAATTATCTCATAACTGAGATAACCTCTCATTATGTTTTTAAGGAATGAATAGAGAATCGTCATATTTAACCACAATGAAATGAGAGAATAAGAGAATGAATATTCAATCATGGGAGAACTTTTTTATAGACCAACAGTGAATGAAAAGAGGTTTATGGAACATCCATGGTATCACATAGAGTAATAATGATGACTCAGGAATTTTAAATCACGTGTGGATGGGAAATTTTTATTTTATTGTCCACCAAAAAAATATTATAATATGAGTGGAAACCATATTGATCAAAAGTAATGAAAAAATTTAAATATGACGAAATTATTTCTGTACCATATTTTTAAATTAATTGAGAAAATACACTCTATGAAGAATCTAGTATTTTTTAATATAATTTTAAGGATTTAATCTAATGAAGTTGATCAAAAACATAGTTGGGAACTGTATAAACCACCTTTACTATGCACCATATATGATATCCTATATCTTTTATACACTTTATTTAAATATTTATTACATAATGATACACTTAACAACGTACCAACAGATCAAGAGGCCAAGAGTTATTATCTAACTATAAACATATAATAATAATAAAATAGTGATATGATTACATGATTTGAAAAAATTATAATGTTTTAAAAAAATCCAATCAATATTCTAAAACTACATAAGATGGACGGGGGAAGTACATATGAAAGGGGTGAGAAATAAATCCTAGTATTGTATAAATCATTGAAAAGAATAAAGTAAAATAGTGCATGTGTTTCCAGAGAAAAAAATTATGTTATTGAAATGATAGATTCATAACCAAAATTTTCGATGCCCGATATCAAATGATCGAGTCATGGAATCAGAGGAATCTTCAAATGACCTAAACGAACACATCATAAGAATAATTCAAGGAAAACCACTAACTCATCACTACATCAGAATCTTATGATGTATTCACATGCACCACACATTGTATATCATTTGATTAAAACATTAAATTTTTTTGGATGTCCATATAATTTTACGTACACCCATAACAATCATATTATGTACATGTATTCGTGTTCCACCTAGATCATCCAATATATTAACATCATTAACCATTTATGATCCAATAATTCAGGTGTCTTGGTTAGATACATGGATGTACCTAATAAATGATTGATAAGAACGTATAGGTGAATAGCCATATGTAAAAATCAGGATGGGTATTCATAACATTATATTTTGGAATGAAATATCATTGATTAATATAAGAAACATAATATGTGTTCATAAAGGATCATTTAAGGTATTAAAAAGAGTTGATGGTGGTCCCTTATTACATAGGCTTGATAAGTATAACAGACATTTGAATTCAACTATAAATGTATCCCATGATGCCTTGACATAGGGTGAGGTGAAACAAATGATTAGAGCCCTCATGTATAACTAATGAATAAAGAGATAAAATCATACTAAAGACTAATATCCATGAAACATACACATAATTAAAAATTGGAAGGACTGGAGAAAAAAATCAAGAGTAGAGTAACATCTCATAACGATATTATCAATCACCACCAACTCATACATCTATAAAGTAAATCATTAACATGGTAAATCATAATGGAAAAAAATTCCCTTCCCATTACCTGCATCCAAAAAATCGACCATCACCCAAAGAATACTATAGGATTGAGTATAGTTTTGAGTATAATTCAATGAAGGAATTTATATAATATCTAAAAACAAGTATGTTTTAGATCCATATTTAAAACCAATCAACACTACAAATCATTTTCATGGAATGAAACCATTTTGAAAATAATTGAGTATTTTTTTATAAAAAAACATGTAATATTCACATAACAATTAAAATAAAATGTACTTGTGAGGTAAAAAAGAATAATCAAAAAAATAATGGATACACCATAAGATAATTATGAGTGGAATTAAAATGAAATATATCATCAAGTGAAGGATAAAAACGAAAAATAGAAGAAAAAAAATTGGGATCTATTATTTTGGAAAATTTACTATTCATGTAAAGGAACATTGGCCAAAATATTATTAACCCTACTAATATTAATTCTGTTAATAGTCTATAAATATAAAAAATATAACCATTAATTTTTCTACACTAACTAAGGATGCATATTTCTATTTCCTGATGCAAACAGGGTTCCCAATATATTGTTCATAGAAAAATCCATCTGATAACCAATATCTCAATTTATAAAATATTTATTTTCACTTGGAAGATTTACCTCACCCATTATGGAAACGAAATAAAAGATTAATTTTTTTAATGATATAACCCTTTTATAACATTGATTTCATAAACACTGTAAAAAATTATATAAAATCCATTATTTTTGGAAAACCAAATCAATAATTAGAAAATAACCAAAATAATTTCATTTTCTAAAACCACAGTATAGTGATACGTACCTCATGAATAAAGGAAGACTAATCATATTTGAAACAATAGACTTAAAATAGGAAGACAACCATATGGATTAAAATGCATGATGGAATACTGAAAATTATCTATCTTGGATGTATATTGAGTTATCAGTTTTTAAAATGAATTGCACATTGATGTAGAACCATTTTCAGGAAAACTCAGTTTAAATTATCATCAGGGATACATTTAAAATTAAAAAAAATATCTTATATTATATAAATAGGACTTACCAATTAAAATATTTTTTTGTGGTAGTACATTTTAAAACAATTGACAACATAAAATTTATGTTACAAATTGAATATTTAAGGCGTATGTTTTTTCATATGGACAGACCTAATACATATTCCATAAGAATACTTTTACAATTATCCCGATGACTTCTAAATTCATGAAGAATTTTTTAAACAATTAAAATATAGAATATGTATTTAAAAACGGAACTCAATTCCCCAACCATTAATGTTTTCAATCCACAAAAATTTCCCAGGATGAAGGAATCTAAAAAAGAGAGGGCTACTATTACCCTGTAAACAATTACCACTACCACATCTTAGGGTTATCTAATCTCCATGACTACAGTACATATACAAAGTGTACTATTTACCACATAGTTCATTTTCATATAAATATATAAAATTAATTGGTTCCTCAAACACTATGGTGTCATGTAATCATCCCATTCAATCACATTGGATGGATCTGTCTGATATATCCTTTGAGAGGAATCATGAATCACATTGCGAATCAATTTAAAATGTGATTTTAAGTCCAACCATTATGAAAAGTTTTATATTATACAAACATTTAAAATGGGGCCAACAAACCATAGTTCCATTTTACCATAATTAACATACAAAATACATCCCATGAGAGTTTAAATAGAAAGAAATACTCAATCAACAAGCTAAAACTCATGTAACTGATAATTAATGTCACTATAGTAATTCAGATGATTCTGCAACGTGACCAATGTTTTCCGGAACATATGAAAAAATTTTCTCCTAAAAAATCATGGTCTCAACCAAGGGAAAACTCCCAACTCTACCAACAATAAGGGATAACTAAGTGGAAACGAATTAAATGCATTAAAAGGAACCATCATAGTTGAATCCAGAAAACTATTATTATTTCAATTCATCTAAATGGTGATTATTTTCTAGGGAACCAACAAAATTAGGCACACATGCTCAGAGAATATATTGATTAATGTCGATATCATGTTAAATTTTCCAATCTATCTATTGATGATATTTCATGCATAATTTCAACCAGGAACCCCAAAAATTATAAAAAAAATTTAAAAATGATATTTCATCCTTGGGTCCCTTTTAGAACTATCATAAATGGAACCCCATTATGTCTTGTTACCTCTCATATGTACAAGTGTTTAAGATGCGACAAATTGTTCCTCTGCCCGGTAGAGTGGAAATGAGTGATTTTTAATGAAAATAAATTCCCATGCAATCTAAATCCTTCCCACTAGGAGTCCATAATAATACAATGAAAATGTTTATGGAAATATCATTCCAAACTCATACTAGAATAGGTAACAGATAAAAAATATTTGAAGGCCTATAGTGTTAGGTCATAATTCCATAACAAGTGCGTCAAAATGACACAAAATACCTAATTGATAGTCCCATACCTAGACACCAAATACCAAAATATTTTATCATTATAAATAATTGTTGTTATGTGGTGTATAGACCCTGAATAATGGTTTCCACTATCCATAAACTCTATCCTCATAGTATATTACTCCCCAAAGAGATAAGGATTCCAATTTTTTTAAGAATTCAACACAAGAAGAATGTCAAGATCATTCATATATAATTTCTTTTCATGTAGAAGTAATTGATGAGATCCCAATTCCACCACTTGTTTTAACTAAATTAATAATAACCCTAAACCCATACGTGATATATTGTAGAAAACATCATAACATGAAAGTGTTTCTGAACAAATAAAAATTGGTAATGAAATGAATATCCCAATTAGATCATCAAAATATCTATGAATTTTTTTATTCTGAATAAAATTTACACCCTTATGGATCAATGTTTTCATAAAAGATGTAGGATTTGAGAAGTCCTAAAAAAATTCTATAATAATCATCCAATCCAAAAAAATATCGAAATCTCAATCACATTTCATTGAGTCTCCATAGAAATTAATACCTATATAGTTTCATGATCCACAAGTATTACACTATAAAATATAAAATTCCCTATGAACATCACATCATGGATCAAAAAATCACATTTATAATTCTTAACATACAAATATTTTTCCATCAAATTTATTTTAATTAAATAAAAATTGATCCATGTGTTCTTCCTCTGACTTAGAGAACCCCAAAATATAATAAAAGTACTATAAAAATAGAGTCTAGGAAATTAGGAATGAAATAGTTCAGGAATTACATAAATATAGCATGATAATTTGAAAGACAAAGTGGAATAATTTGAAACTGAAAATCCCAATACATGTTCCTACACACTTTCTTAACTACATCCCCTTATCAGAATCTATACTTATGGTACCCCACCAGAATTTCAATCTTTAAAAACAAACATCCCACTTATAGTTGATCAATGATATCTTCAATCGTAGGCAAAGTATATTTGTAATTAAAGAACACATAGATACAATTTGGATAATTGATACAATGTTTGAGGATCCTATCAACCTTCTTATAAAATATTACAGGTGAAGCATAAGGTGGAATGGTAGGATGAATGATCCCTTATCCTCAAGGTTGTCATGTTGAATCATAACTTACTATTAATCCCCAAGTTCCATGTGATATTATGGCATATCAATTATCATCATACAAGGAAGTAGGTCAATGGAAAACGATACCCCTATATATTGTGGTATTTAAGAATAATCATAAAGACTGACCTCGGTGTAGGAATTACCCAATAAATGGAGTGTTATTCTCACACTATGATAAAAAAACATCAATTAACATCTCATAAAACTGGCATATGAAAACATCTACATAAGGCTAAATAATACACTATCTCTTAGATCTGAAATCCCACTAACATTAAATGACATGAGGGGTCCATCAAGAGAAAGAAAATGAACATAAAAATGAAAATATCCAATATGGTAAATATTTATAATCATATAATCCATGAAAACAGTATGGTCATGTATATCATGATGATATACCATTAAATCCCACACTACCTCGATGTTTCCTATTTTCACACGACACACTAGCCATTTGAAACCTTCATCGATCCTCTTTCCCCAATGTATTAAAGGATCCAAAAAATATTTCATAAACTCTATTCAAATACAAACATTTCAACAAACATTGATGATATAAAATATTTATTATCACATATATCAAACAACAATATAACCCTATGAGATGAAATAAACACAATACCTCTAAAATTAGCCACCCCACCATCAAATTACTGTAGTGTATACACCATTTCATGATGAAATATTGTTTCAGATCCTCCATTAGATTTTGAATCCAGCTAAATATCCCTATTGGATTGATTATAAGACTCATCACTTCTGTATGCATCAAAATAGTCTTACAAACCCTTAGTGAGAGTGAACCCAACCTTACTACATTAAGATATACATCAAAAATTATTTAGAGGGATAGATTGTCCAAAATTATAAAAGGATTAGGTAGATTATACAAAATTGTTATTTGTATGAAATTTACATCCTCACTAATAGTATATAACCTCTTTCTATCCGAACCAATCCCTTTAAAAAGGACCTAAAAAATACTAACTACCAATGGGAATATGTTTCCGATCAAAAGACATACCCTAGATAAAAACCACACCAATTGAATCTCTACCTAAAAATATTTTCATTATACCTCTACCTCATCCACAACGAATTTATCAAATACCACTAGAAATATAGAATTTCTCATGAGATTCATCATCAACCAAATATCATCCCTTAGTTCTATCTCAAATCTCCAATGATTTATGCAATAATTTGAAATAGGCTCTTGTTTTACGTATAATAACTTATCAAATGATTTGGAATACTCTAAAATAATTCTCTCCTTACACTATATTTAGAAATTATTAGGAATTGTCCTCCCATTATTTTTAGGCTAAAACTGATAGTTTACTATTTTATTACAATATTTCAAGTTATGATAATCATGTATAATTTCTTGCACAATAGAGTCCCATCATAACCATCTTGGTCCATATATAACATATTTGGAAAAAATCCCCCTTAGAGACCATATATATTTTCGAAAAGTTTAAGATACTTTCATTCCCCCCCATGAAACTCCTCAAATTCCTTGGATCCCTAGCCACCTATAAATATTGGTGGAATCTACATGGTAAACTCTAATCTATGATCCAAAATACATCCTCAAATCCCAGCACCTGCATGTCCCAGTGTTTAAACTATGGGGATAAAAACATCAACTAATGAAGGGTCAAATAGTGAATTTTCCTACTAATCCTATCTCATGGATTCCTTTATCTAATCTATAATAGCTCTTCTTGGAGGAATTATATAACAAACTCAACCAAATCAGAAGTAGTTTATGAAAATTTTGAAGAATCCTAAGAGAAAATTCCAAAAGGAATATTGATACATTTGAAATTGATAATTTAATGTAAATTGTGATTATAAAAATGAAATAATACTTTTTAAAATTGAGAATGTTAAATTAATTAAATACCACACTAGATTCCTTCAAATAACCAAAGACTCCATGTATTATTTCTAGAAAAAAATCCCAGACCACCAATGGTAACTTTGGTTTATCCATGTATGTGTGGTGGATATGAAACCACCCACACTTACTATCTAAATTCTATTAGTATTAAATCCTTTAAATAATAGACACCAAACCAAAACCAGGAAACTTCATAACACATCTGGTTAGGTAATCTCTCCAGTACCAATTTGACAAGAACCACCCTAGGTTATCAAGGAATATCAACAATGATGTCCTACCATTTATAGTGGTGAAAAAATAGAACAAAAAAATATTATATAAATAAAAAAAATGTAAAAAAATGTAATAATAATTTCAGATCAATGAAACTTAAAACATCATAAAATTGATGGACTACAATGAAAAAAATAAAACAAGAGTAAAAATCTTATTTAAACCCATCAATTACCAAAAAAATATTTATGACAGTGATAACCAATAAGAGAGTAATGATTTCTAAAAAATCCCATTCTCAATACCTATTTTATTCAATGAAAAATTTTATAACCACCCAAAGGAAACATTACACTATGAACACAATGCATAGTCATATTTCTCCAAATAATCAATAAATACTCTAAAACCCTGAATGCGCTAACTCTAGCCCCCAAAATATATTATTTTCAATTTATTTTAATACCATAAAACAAATTTTTATATAAACCATCTATTTTATAAAAATAATTTCTTATTCACATATCAAGGAATATGAAATGTACATGTGAGATAGAATAGATACATAATCCAAGCTATATTGGATACCCATAAGATATGATAGTTATAGAAAACCATGAAATTTACATCATGTGAAGTAAACCATGATAAAATGAAACATCAAAATATTACAGTTTCTAGACTACAAGAATAAATTTTAAACACATAATGGAACACAAACTAGATTAACACAAATCCAATTCATATCACTTCCTACTATAGTCCATCATTTTCATAAATATAATCTTTAGTGGTTACACACTAACAAAGGTTGAAAATGCGCATTAAACAACACATGAAAGCTTCCAAATCATTTATACTTTCCAAAATACCATTTATTACCATTCTCTAAATTTTTTAAATTTTATTTTCTTATAAAATAATCACCACTCCTATTATTAAACCCCCATTCATTATTCCTAAAATTTTAATAATAAAAAGTATAAAAAACATGGATTTCATGAACCCAATTGACCTTGATAATAAATCCAATTTTTTAATAGATTAATACTATGTAAATATACAGTAACATAAATAGATTTATTTTTTAGAATCATTATATAGAGATATTTAGGGAATGAGATAGAATTATTCATGATGAAAATTTATGGAGTTGTGTTTGAAGATAAAAAATAGTAGTATTGGGGGATTGTTTTTCATAAATCCCAAGTTTAAAATTTCAATTCCAAATACACCGACAAACATGTCATGATAGGGTAAATTATCCCGAGGGACATTTTTTTAATCTAAATTAAGGTTTTATATAATATACCTAGGTATAAAATAAAAAATTATTTTTAGAATATATACTATTTTAATGGATTAATTATTATATAAACTATTTGTTAAATTATAAATTTATGGCATATATGCAACCAGATTGTAGTTCCCAATAGGGACTCCAAGAGAAAACACCCAAAAACTACCTGATGTTCTGACAAATAATAATATTTGCTTATAAAATAAATGATAATGTACCTTTTTAAACATGTAATTATAATAAAGATATTAAAGGGATGTGTAAAAAATTATTCCATCATGAAAATTTGAAAATTAAGAGGATTAATAAAAAGACACAATATGAATAATGTGGAGGAAATGAATCCATAACCTTATGAGGGTGATTATAAATGGATGGTAGGAGGTATGTAATAGATTTTAAACATCTTGGGAGGTATTTTGAGAGGGAAATATATATGAAAGTTAGGTTTAATTTGTTAATAGTTAATAATAATGTGATGATGTGTGGGTATTCATAAAAAATGAGTTGTGATTTATTTATTAATTTATAAACATTTGTTTTGGACTCTGAGTGTTAATATAATCAATACTATAGACTATCAAATTGTTTCTAACCATGCTATATGCTAATGTGGAGTGGGTTTCAATATTTTTTAGACTTTGATCTGAAATATTGAGAATAATTACATTAATGATGTTAAAGTGAGTAATGTCTATAATTATTTACTATCAAAACAAAAAAACATAATATATATTTCAATGGAATCATTATAGGTTTGTAAAATTATTAAAATTAATTAAAAAAAATCTCAAAGAAGGGTACAATTTTTTTTCATGGATCAAATTTATAGTTTTTATTACCTTACTTTTATTCTATTATGATGTCATAATATATACTGTTTAATTATACCGTATTTAATATTTACCAAAAAATATGTTAATCGTGGAAGTTTTTAAAAAAATAAATATTGTTTTAATTAAATGATCTATTTTTTTAAAAAAATATTAATTTATGAATTTTAATGTTATAATTATGATAATTTACAAATTTAAATAAAAATACATATTTACAGAAAAATATTAGTATTTACAAAAAAAATCTAAATGATCATTAAAAAATTACATTAGAAATCAATAAAAAATATTATAAATTATTTTTAATTAATTAATATTTAATAATAAATTTTTTGATAAAAACATTATATGAAAATTCATGATTTATCATAATTTTGTGTTATTTGAGAGTTTTTTATTCAAAAAAAAATTACAATTTTTGATTCTTTATATCAAAATAAATTTTTTATGAAACTCATTATATAATCATATATATAAAGTAATAATGAAATGGGAAAGTTAAAATAATTATTTTATTAATAATGAAAATATAAAAATTCATAACACTTGGGTCTAGATACATAACCCCTTATTACACAGGTGTTTTCTTAAAGGGTAGGTGTGTGATTGGGGTACTTTCATGGGGTGGTTCAATAATCTTGGTTTGGGTGGTGATCTTTTTAATCTTGAATATATCCTATGAATTTAACTTCTCAAGTGTTTTTTATTCTCAACTTGGTAACGGTTTATGGACAACACAAATATTAATATCTCCCTTAGATTCATTGATAAATGTTATTTATATGGTGAGATCCTCCTAGTTGTGTACTTGAGGCAAATTTGGTGGGAGTTCATATTGATGGGACACAACTCCAATGTGATGAAGCACATCAATGGGGTCAATATATCATTAAGTATGATTTACCTTTATCAAAAACCTCATGAATATCTTACACTATGATATATGAAGTAACAACTTACCTCTAAACATTAACTTGAATACTAATCTATGACAGTCTACAATTGACTTCTGTCGACTTTATCTAGATTACATATATCACTGATTTGTTTGATCATTATCTATCATCTTTTTAGGTAATTCTATGACCTAACGCACAAATTCCATCAAAACAGAGTTAAAATCCATGTGAGATAACCCCAAACCATCCACATATTGGATAAGTACTAGAGACATATACATAGAATCCTAAATGTAAATGGGATGAATCATCCCTATGTACCTGTACTCATGTACACAACTATATCCAAGAAAAGGAACATATGGAAAATAACTTGGCTAAAAAAACTAGTGTATACAAATTAGTTCAACGTGATTTTTGGAATTTAATAAATTATGAATACATAATAGGGAAAAATATATGACCAATATGAAATGAGGTGCCATCCTAACAAAAATTGTATAATTGAAAAAAATAAGAACATATATCATCTCATTATCTCTATAAACTACCACTAAACATGGTAAATAATTCAATGGTATCATTATAATCTATAAATTTCACTTATAGTATTCGGCTAATATACAAAAGTCATGAAAATTTGAGGAAAATACCATTTTTTTGTTAGTATATACATACCCAGTTAGACTCTCTTAAAACTAAAAAGGAAGTTAATGAATGATACCCTAAAGACATGTCAACCAATAATAAGAGGAAAAAAATACAACGTTATTATAATAATGAAACTCATATTATAAGTAAAGGTGATCTTTATCTTCCCAACCCATATATGAGTGATGTGTTTCTTGTAGATCGAATGGAATATCTGTGAATTCCATCATCTAGTGTTTCCATAAAAGAATCATTATAGATGAAATGTACCTCCCACAATAATTCATAGAATAGAGGGAATACTCTGTTGTAGATGACCCAATATAAAGTTAGATATTTCATTCTAAAGGGAATATATTAGAAATACAACTTTCAAAAAAGGGACTTCCACTCAGTAAATAGATGTTATGTGCCGCAGTGTGATAGGGGGTTCTACTCATTAAATAGAGGACCAATTCCTGGGTGTGATAGGTGGTTCCATTAACTAGACATAGGGCCCATACCATGCTGCAGTAGGCGGTTCCACTGGGTTGATAGATGAAACACACAATAGTGATAATGTGGGTACCACTCAACCAAAGTAAAGAGTATGGGGACCCTCACCCTAGTGAGATATGCGTATCTATCCCTGAAATCTCAATGGTGATCCTACGATATCATGGATATTTTTCCAACAACACCTAATGATGTTCTTTGATCAAAGAACCTTTAGTCATATCAAAAAATACCCAATAAAGGCTTCTGTCTCATTATAAATTTAGAACAAGTAAGGATTAGATACTCACAAGGTAACCTGTTTGTTCTGATGGAGGAGATACAGAAGGTAGAAGTTGCTGGAATAATGATATGGAATGTATGTGGGGTCACATAGCATATTAAATAGCCTCATTTTTGTTGGTGGGATATGCCTAGGACATGTATTTGGAAGCCATTTCATACTCATATCATGTAAATATGGTACAATACTTGTCACAACTACCCAGGTCCTACCTATGTCCTTCAGGAACATGAATGTGTAAACTGGTTGTTCCGATGTATATTGGTTGGGTTTCAGTGCATTGTTTTCCATCCCCAATATGGATGTAAATGTGTTCCTTTTCATCCATGTGCCTATTTTCTCTTATAGTACATTCAAATTTTCTATCACTAGGTCACATATAAATTATCTCACCATACATGGTGTGTTATATTAATCTCTTCTTGGTACCCTAACACTCATAAAAAAAGGACTAGAACACATGTCATCCATCAGGATACATTATGTGTAGTCCTGTTTTTCATGGAAACTACATATCATTATTTAGAACCCAAATCCCCCATTTACATATACATTCAAAGCATTATAACCACTAAGATTATATTAAATCAAAGGAAACATCACCACCCATCGATTCTTAGACTACCATTATCAGAAATCAGTTGTCTGATTTTTGATGAATGATTCAATCACACATCCTCTATATTTCTGGATCTACAATCCAATGATTTATCACATAAACCCCACAAAACACATCAATTCGTCAATAAAATGGTCAATATATCATTCATGAAGCCTCCATGAATCTAGGGGATCAATCATGATGGAACCCACCTCATAAATTTTTTATTATGACCCAATGGGCCAATAAAAAAATCAATTTGAACAACGGGGGAAATTACAATAACATGGAAAATTAATCATTGACCTCTAAAATCTTTGGCAATGATCACATTGATTGTAACTAGGATGAACTAAATGAATTGATCTTAGAAACTGAATTCAATAACACAATTTATTATTAGGCTCATTAAAAGTTTATAAATCACGAGTAAAAGAAATATGATAATAAATCCATGTTTTATATTTAATCCAAAGGGAAGAAACCCAAAATAATGATCTATTCCATGATTATGGATTTATCATTCATAAAAACATGTTTTTAGATTTTTTTGGAGATATCCAAGAATTTCATTGTTGGAGAGGTATCTGATATAGAAAAATTAATGTTCCATGATATTTTTTCATTGATCCATGTTAATGTAATAATAATTCTAATATGGAATATTACCTCAATATCTAAACAACTCCCAAAGTAATTCTGTTGGCCTAGTTATTTTCTCTATCTATGTATGTATAAGGTTTGAATAAAATTATAGGTATATAAATGAATTTCATAAATTAATTAATTAATCAACTTAGAAAACCGAATCATTAATTCCAAGACCAATTCCCAACATTTAACAACATTTTGTCTTTATTATGTTAAAACAAACATTATTGAATCAACAATGGTGTCTCATTTCCCAACTGAGGTCCTAAAAAATTGGAAAACCATTTAAAACAAAACTACATTCATAAATTCTTTAATATTATTTATTTATTTATATATATATATATATATACTATTGTAAAAATTCATTCAAACGCCATACTGACTATTAGAATCATATATATATATATATATGGAAATATTCAAAGGCCTATTCCAACAAAATTAGAGTCATTACATTCTACCCTGCTTCAATGATTTTCATCCCAAATAAAAAGATACTAAATAATTTTGGGTTGGTGAGTCTATATCTGACTCTCATGATCCTAGGACATGTCTTGAATAATATCATGCTTTCAAACAATGTGAACTCAAATGATATTCCGTCTATGTTGGATCCTCTCATTATAATCCTAAATCATCACTAGGTGCACTATGAAGGTTGATGCATCCTAATTTTCTAGATGATCCCAATTAATAATATTAAAATGTTTTGGAATTAATCTCCTTATTAGTGATATATAGAAGACATCATGAACTGGAACCAAAGGTAGGTGTATGGCTATGTAGTTAGGAACCCCAGAAACTATTTATATAATCTTGATAGCCCCAATGAACCTTAATGATAACTTTATTCTCTAAAAAATCATTTCAATCCTTATTATGGGGAGATTATATAGAAAACATGGATTCTATGATTGAACCCAAAGGGACAATGAGGTCAATCATTATAATATTTATATCATCTCTGTGATATCCTACCACACTCAATGATCACTTGTATATTCTCTGTCATCGCATGCGCCATCTCAGGACAAATAAGAGAAGTCCCAAAAACATCAGTACAAAACAATGATGAATTATAATATATGTCATAGATGGTCTCAAATGGTGAAATATATGTATTGGTGTGATAATTGACTTTATAAATAAACTATGTCAATATAAAATTATCCTTCCAGCAATGGATAGAGTCTAAAACTTAGGTTGATAAAATATCCTCCAAAACTTTGATAATCCTCTCTGTATACCCATCCTCACAGGGGTGAATCAATTTATTCATCCCCAAATAGGTCCTTAATTACTCTTAGAGGAATCTTCATAAATTGGACATGAATTGATCATCATGTTCAGAGATAATCATAAAGGGTAGTCCATGAAGCTAGATGATATCTCCCATGTACAACCTCCCCAACTTGTGGGCAAAGATGTACTCTTAAATGGTGAGAAAGTGTTCTAACATGGTAATTCCATGAAAAATCACCAATATATCTTCATAGAATATTTCTATCCCTAAAATATTTGTTGTAAAAATCTGTAGATATTTTTTCCCATTTCAACTCATGGATCTCAAGAGGCAGTGTCAAACCATTCACATCCAAATACTAATTCTCAGCAACTAACTTGTGAGTCAATGGAAAAAAACTCAGTGATATTTTCATTCATGCTAGCCAACTAAATGCTTTGTTTTCGGTCTATGAAAATATTTTCAAAAAAGAAATATATATCTAAGGAGGATGTTTGTAACTCTCTCATCAACTCATCACTCAATAAGATTAGAACAAAAATCTATACACATAACAAGCACGATGTCCTCCCCTTCCTTATAAAATCATCCTAGTTCATCTATAAAGGACTTCTTTTCACATAGAACATCCATGATGACGTCTCCAAACTACTCTTATTTCACACACTAATGAAGTGTAAGAGTTAACAACATTTACTAATGAAAAACTACACCCCTCTCCTCCACCTGGTCTAGATATAATTAATCTAAATACTCTGACTCCTCCTTCACCAAGAGATGATGGGAGACCTTATATAAGGAATCTACCCCTACACACCCTTACCATTATTATAGGCCTTCTCAAAGTCATATTCCTATAGGAACTATATAAATTTCTTCTATATCATTTTAAGATATCCTTTTTGTGAAGATTCATAATATACACATGAAGTCTTAGTAAGAACAATTCACTAAAAGAAGTTTGCGTCTCCAAATAATCAGAGAGAAACTATAATTTTCAAATTTTTTTCATGATTTTCATAGTTCCAGTAATGGGTTATCAACTACATCAACCCATAATAATTAATTTTCTACAAATACATAAACATGTGACCAAAACAATACCTAGTTGAGTCACAAAATAATATGTACTCATATCCCTCCTCTAGAAGACTCAACATAGGAGAACTGGTCATATTTAGACATAACTACATGATAGATCCATATAAATTATCATTCAAGGTAAATTACTACCCTTTCAATTCCATGGTGATCAAAGGTGTTTCAATCTTGGATAATTCTTGCAATAACCACTTTTAGTACCCCTCCAAACCAAGAACACATTGCACCTCCGACACATTCTTGGGTGGTCCCAAGAAATAACCAGATAAATATTCATTGGTTCTATAATAGAATCATACTTAGAGATTAAAATCCATAGAATGGGAATATAATGGATAAAAAAATATCACTTATGGTGATTACTATGGTAATGTTACTCCAAGATTATGTTATGCACAATACTCATATGGTCTAAATTATCTTCCTAGGATGAATAGTAAATGAGTATGACATTAATGAAGTCATATCTAAATTAGTAAAAATGTGTCATAGATATAGAGTTATTAAGATCCATGAAAAGAGTAAGTGAATTTATCACAATAAATGAAATAATTAAAAACAAATAATGTTTTTGTGAAATTAGATTTAAATTTTCAAAGAATCAGATTTAAAAATACTCAACTAGTTGTAGCCAATGATGAGATCAATAACCAAAAAAAATTAGTATCTCTAAACTGTTCAAAGAGATAAAAAATACCAATAAAATGTATACTTTTCATTATCAATACATGATTTGAGCTATGATAATAAATATAATTCCACAATCCCACTTCTGTGCTATTCATGAATAACTCGTATATTCTTAGGTGAAAGGATTGGGCTTGATCATAAACTTCCTGTAAAGACCCATAAAATTCAAGGGAAATGTTTTTCATAATTTTCTTTGGGATTTTATAGGAACAAAGTTTTTGATGGCACCTGATTCCGAGGCCGGGTGAGCCCGGAATAATTTTCCGAAGATTAGCTCGGGTATATTCAGTGAACGAACGAGCGAGTTTTTCTAACTTTTTATCCGGTTCTCGGAATTGAAATCCGAGGGCACCGATGAAACCGAAACACCGGTAATTGTTTAGGAACACCTTTTTCGGAGTTTTGTTTTCCCGGGTGTGGTTATTAAAATTTTGGGTTAAGTAAAGAATAAAATAAAATAGTGCAACCAATTTTATTTTTGTTCAAAGTAGTTTAACCTAAGCTAAGAGGTTGGAGTGGGAACCACTGATGTTCTAAAATTCCCTTGAGAGGATTTAAGGTGAGGTGGGGCCCACATGAACCCCACCCCTTCAAATTCCCTAATCCCCCATAACTCTTTCCCATAAAACCCCCCTTGTATTAAATGATGTGGCTTACTTCACATTTAATCATGCCAATGCTTATTTTAAATTGAGAGTTATGCATTTTAATTTTAAAAATTTAAATGCATGGCATGTTATAATAAAATAAGCATAACACTTATTTTATTTTGGGGGTTGTTTTGTTGTGTTGGGTTTTTTAGAGAGGGAGAAATATTTCCTCTGAAGAAGTCCATCTTACACGTTGAAGAACGCGAAGAACACCACTCTCCGACGAAGAACGCCGGCACCAAAGAAAGACGACATTCCTTTCTAGTCCTCTCCGCAGCAATTGTGAGATGATGCTCCACCTCGGATGACCATAGTCAAGCGTGTACGGAACCTCACTCTGCGACGCTTCTTTCCTCGACACTCTTCGAACATCATCTCGTTATCAATGTAGGGGATTAATTGTTTTTATTCGTGAATACTTTCGTCGATGTTCATCGTTTTCTAAATTGGGCCGCCTGTTATCGCAATAACGGGAGGAGGTCGGACCGCATGAAAACGGCTGAATCTCCTACCCCATTGATGTTTGAACTTGTTGTGGAATGAGAAAAGGAGGTACGTGCTGTTGCACTGCGCGGAAACAATGAAGAATGTGCGAAGAAGCGCGGCGCCGTCGCACCTCGCCATTGAAGTCGAACAAACCGCGGCACCGTCGCGCCGCGCCAGAGAACCTTGAAGAGGCCACGACTAGAGAGGGGTTGTGGCATATGGTCGCGGTGGTGTGGGGAGGGGTGGCCGGAACCACCGGCCACTGGAGCAGGAGGGCGGGACCGCAGCGGTCCCACGACGGCAGCAACCGGCCGGCCGGACCGGGCCAGTCGTTTCTGGGGGAGACCGGGGGTTCATAACCCTCAGATGGAAGGAGAGCGGCCCCCACATGGGGGAGCTGCCAATTAGGGGGGCATCGCACCCCCCTATTCCGCTCAGCTCGGCCAGCTGAGCTGGTCACGCGGGCCGCCCGAGCGCGCCAGGCCGGGCCAGGCCGCGTAGGCCATGCCGGGCCTCGCCAGCCGGTCCAGGCCACACCCAAATGGGTCAGACCCGGACCTGGGTCGGGGAGAACCAGTTCGGGCCGACCCAGGGGGTATTGGGCCAGGTCAGACCGGGTTCAAACCCCCTATTTTCAGACAGAACCATTCAAACGCCCATAACTTGGGCTTCAGACCATCCAATTGATGCACCGTCAGTTGCAATGTGATCCTTGGATCGAGTAGGTCATTTCGGTATATTACACTAAAGGTTTTGGAGAAATTTGGTTTCGGCCGGGTTGGTTCGAACACGAATCCAACCGGGTCCTCGGAGCGGAAACACTTATAACTTAAGCTCTGGATGTCCGATTGACGTGCCATCGACTTTGTTGGATAATTTTTAGTTAGACGGACCTTTTGGATTACTCTACTCGAGGTTTGGATGCAGATGGAGTACGGCCGGGTTGGTTTTGACTTAAAAACCAACCGGACCCCTGGAACGAAAAAGCCAATAACTCTCAGACCGTCCATCCGAATGACGCGCCGCCTTTCACGTTGAGTTCCTGTTGACGATACAGAACATTGGGATACATCAACTCCGGACTTCGTGTCATTTGATGTATCAGCCCCTCGGCTCATGGAGCGGACCCTCCCCGAACGAGCTTGTTGTGTGCGGGAACCCTAGAGCTAGCTGCGACTACGAAGACGATGACGACTGTACAGAAATCCTCCTTAGGTTCGACAACGATGACTACAACACTCAGTGATCCTGTGTGGATCAGTGCTTACCGATCCTGTGTGGGTCATCGCTCAGTGGTCCTGTGTGGGCCAGCGCATACTAATCCGATGTGGGTCTGATCCTGTGTGGGTCATTGCGGGGGTTAGTATCTATCGATCATGTGTGGGTCATTGCGGGGGTTAGTACCTATCGATCCTATGTGGGTCCAATGACTTAGATGAATCAGTGGCTACATCTGATCATCTCTATCTTATTACGAGTAAATATACCTGTGTGATCTGAGTCTTGACTTCAATAAATATCATCGATATGTTTGAATTTCTTTCCTATGTAGATTGAGTTGTGTTATCCTGTGTGGATTGGGTTTTACTCCTATGTGGACGTGATTGAACTTGGGCATGGATGCTGGAGCCGAACGGGAATTGATGACTTAGGTATATGTATGGGCATATACCTAAGTAGTGTTGGTTGTTACTTCGTTATTGTATCTTTCTTTAGTGGATTATCCTTTGTGGATTCTGGGAGACCTTTGGGGGTCTTGAGGTCCCTACTGAGCAGCTTATACTCACCCCTGCCCGGGCTATGCCAGCACTACATTGTGTTGGATGCAGACGAAGGACACTGCTGATCGTGGTAGAGGCTAGTGGAGCAGTCGGTACCAAGAGGTGGACCACTGGGAGGGACGTACACAGAGCGGACGACTGGACCAGAGGAGTTGAGGAGGCTATCTGTACCCACCCTTCAGGATGGGTCTACCAGTGGACGACTCGACGTTGCTGCTTTACTTCCAGTTGTTGTACATCCATTTCCAGTTGTACTTTACTTTTAGTTTGGGTTTTTATTCTGGCCCACTTACTTTTCGACACTTACTATTGTACCCAGTTTTACTTAGTGTTTACCTCTGCTTGCTTACTCGGTGTGTTTGTTTACTTTATAAAGGAAATTCCTTCCCATTTTATTGGAAATTATGCCTTAGTGCTAGTCGCCAGCCCCTGGCCTATAGAAGGAGTGTTTGGGATAGTCATGGCACGACCCCCGAGGACATGTCATGACAAGTTCGTATCAGAGGGGTTCGGTTCTACTGCAGAACTAAGAACTCTGATCTTTTTCTATGTGAAGAAATAATGTTAGGTGTATTGAGTGTGGTTATCAGTCCAGGGAGTCCGTTGTTGGTTCGGCGGCCAATTTATCCGTACACCAGGACCCTGACTTCTGATTTCCGACTTAGTGCATGAAAACATTGATTGCATGTGTGTTTCAAATTTTCTTTGTGATTACTTTGTGTCAGCTCAACAGGTATATTGTTTTGACCGTGGAACACCTATCTCTTTTTAGGATGGCCCCATGATGGTATCCATCTAGGTTTCCATGTTTTGTACGTGACGACAGCCCACCGAGCAACGAGGCCTCGATGCAGGGCCCTATTACTGTGGAGGCACCGGCGGTACCGCAACCCGCCGAGCCACCGATGCTATCAGCCCTAGCTGCTAAGTGTGCACATCGCCTTGGTGCACTGCATGAGTTTCAGCATGAGAGACCTCCCAGGTTCCGTGGGGAGATGAACCCTCAGGCAGCCGGGGATTGGCTGGAGGCTGTTGTACGAGTTTTCCTATTGGTAGGGACACCGGAAGTCCTCATGGTGATCCTCCCAGTGAGCCTCCTGCATGTGGCAGTAGACAGATGGTGGAGCTTGATGCTCCAGGTGCGCGACGAGTCATCACTCTTCTGGACGGGCTTTGAGAGCTTCTTCCACTCGGAGTTTGTCTCATCCACCCGCTGTGCAGTGCGCATCCAGGAGCTACTACAGTTGCGGCAGGGCAACATGACGGTCGCCCAGTACTCGGTGAGATTTACAGACCTCTCACGTTATTCGACAGACATGGTACGTGACCCATTATTCTAGGCCCAGACCTTCAATCATGTATTGAGGCATGAGATCAGGGCATCTCTAATCTCCCTCAGCATTACGACACAGGAAGAGGTACGAGAGCGATCCCTTCTTATTGAGAGATTTTTTTGTTGAGCCAACACCAGTAGTGAGACCAACCGCAGGGCGTCACGTAGCAGAGTCTTCAACATCAGGCAGTAGATGGATGACACATGGGTCCAGGTGGACCAGACACTCAGACGGATGACCTCAGGACACTGGATTAGAGGTGCGGGGCACACAGCGCAGAGCAAGTCTTTTGAGAGGCAGACAATGCTACGCATGTGGCGGGCAGGGCGACATGGCTCGTGACTTCCCGACCCGCCATTTAGAGGAGTATCAGATGGTTGAGGGACCACCTAGGCATAGGCAGAGGGTCGACCATGGAAGTCCGCAGGGAGTAGGTAGACGAGGCAGAGGATCTGACCGAGCAGCGGGTGGTGGGCGATGCTTTGAGGCTCTACCACCACCACCACCAGGAGGTCCACCCCAACCTCAGGGAGCTGGCAGACAGAGGTTGTAACAACTTCCGAAAGTGGAGGCCTACGACCACGTCACTCCCTAGATGATTCTAGGTACTATCTATGTCTACTACACCCTTATTTCAGTTCATATAGACATAGGAGCGATTCATTATTTCATTGCCGCTGACCTTGTTCGGAGCACAGAGATTCCGACGGAGCTGTTGGCTCGATCCTTACAGCTAGAGACTCCTACGGGAGTAGACTCGACGATTACACACCGGTTCCGGCAGTGTGAGATTACTCTAGGAGGAAATAGCTTAGGCTGAGATCTTCTTGTAGCGGCGTCGAGGCCGTAAGACGTCATCTTGGGCATGGATTGGCTATCTACAGTCCATGCTCAGATCGAATGCATTAGGCGCAAGGTGCGATGTGTTCGCACCGATGGGAGCAGAATCACCTTCATCGGTGATAAGGGAACCTTTTCAGTGTAGTATGGACTAATGCAGAGGAGAGGATAGCCCATCACTAATCAGTTGGCTAGCCTCATCCTAGGAGAAGTTGACGTGTGAAGTCCGAGGTAACCTGCAGTGGGGGATCAGTATGCAGACGTTTTTCCCGACGACGTTCCAGGACTACCTCCTCGCAGAGAGGTAGACTTTTATATTGAACTATACCCTAGGACATCCCCGATATCCACCCCCAGCATATCGGATGGCTCTCAATGATCTTTGAGAGCTACGAGTACATCTGGATGACTTGCAGGGCAGGGGATTCATCTGAACCAGTGTTTCGCCCTGGGCTTCCCCGATATTGTTCACCAAGAAAGCGGACGAGAGCTTGCAACATTGTGTCGAAATATCATCTCCTGAACCAGGTGACCATAAGGAACAAGTATATGCTACCAAGGATTGAAGACCTCTTCGATCATCTCAAGGGATCATGGTGTTTCTCAAAGATAGACCTTAGGTCAGGCTATCATCAGCTCAGAGTTCGGGACGAGGACGTGCAAGAGACGGCCTTCAGATGTCGGTATGGCCACTATGAGTTCATGGTTATGACATTTGGCATAAACAATGTTAATTTATTGTTCATGGGTCTCATGAACAGGATATTTCAGCCATACCTCGATCGATTTGTCATAGTCTTCATCGACGACATATTGATATACTCGATGACTGAGGAGGAGCACACCTACCACTTATGGGTTATACTGGACACACTTCGAGAGCAGCAGCTTTATGTTAAGATCTCGAAGTGTCAGTTCTGGATACGTGAGGTCTACTTCTTGGGAAAAGTTATCTCTGAGGCGGGAGTTACAGTGGATCCTACGAAGATCGAGGTAGTGCTCGCTTGGGAGCCACCTAGGAGCGTGACGGAGGTGCGAAGTTTCTTGGGGATAACTGGGTACTACCGGAGGTTTGTGCCAGACTTCTCCAGAGTTGCGGCACCACCCTTATCTTTGATAAAGAAGGGGAAACCCTTCTTTTGGTAAGAAAGATGTCAGCAGAGCTTCTAGGAGCTGAGATAGTGATTGACCAGTGCGCCAATCTTGAGGCTACCGGAGGAGGGAGTAGGGTACGTGGTCTACTGAGATGCATCAGGGACCAGACTCAGATGTTTCCTGATGCAGGATCAGGCAGTGATGGCCTATGTATCACGTCATTTGAGGCAGCATGAGAAGAACTGCGCTACCCAGGACCTGGAATTATCAGTAGTGGTCTTTGCTCTGAAGATGTGGCGACACTATCTGATTGGAGAGCGCTTTACAGTCTACTCTGACCACCAGAGTATCACGTACATATTCTCGTAGAAGGACCTGAACCTAATACAACAGATATGGATCGAGTTCCTCCAGGACTATGACTTTGAGATAGTCTATACTCCTGGAAAGGGGAACGTAGTAGCTGATGCTCTCAACAGGAGGACGGGCATTCAGCTATTTGGGGAGGTGACAGAGCAGCTATCTGCTTTGCAGATATCCTTCATGGATAGTGATGGAACAAACTTTCTTCAGTCACTCACAGTCACTCCTCCACTTCTTCAGTGGGTCGGAGGGGCATAACATGGGGATGTTGACTGTGAGACACGGCGTGCGCAGATATCCTCAGGACAGGAACCTGATGGATTTTCTATGGGAGGAGAGAAAGTCATCCTTTTTAGAGGACGTACCATGGTACCAGCTTCTTTACAGGAGTAGGTGCTGAGGGAGTTTCACACTTCCCCTTTAGCGGTACATCCAAGAGTGGTGAAGATTTACCAGGATCTCAGAGGACAGCACTGGTGGCCGGGTATGAAGAAGGTTGTGGAAGGGTTCGTTTCTCGATTCCTCACCTGTCAGTAGGTGAAGGTAGAGCACCAGGTACCAGAAGTCTTGGTACAGCCTTTGGAGGTCCCAGAGTGGAAGTGGGATGAGATATCTGTGGACTTAGTGACTGGAATACCACGCCCTTCCAGAGGTCATGACTCCATTTGGGTGATTGTCGACCGACTCACCAAGTCGGCCACTTCTTACCCATCAGAGAGCATGGCCCAGTAATGATCTTGGGACGTCTCTATGTTTAAGAGATTGTATGGCTTCATGGTGTGCCATCATCCATCATCTCCGATCAAGATGCTCATTTTACTTCCCGACTTCGGAAGGGATTGAAGGAGGCATTCAGGACGCAGCTATGTCTAAGCACCTCCTTTCACCCTCAGACGGATGGTCAGATGGAGAGGACCATTAAAACTCTGGAGGACATGCTCCATGAATGTGTCCTCGACTTTGGTCACTACTGGGAGGAACATCTAACCTTGGGGGAGTTCATGTACAACAACAGATACCACTCCACCATCAGGATTGAACCATACAAGGCACTGTACGGCTGACCTTGCAGATCACGGCTGTGCTAGAAAGACCCTGGGGAGTCAGCACTTGTGGGACCGGAGATGGTCCAGGCCACGACAGAGAAGATCTAGGTCATCTAGGAGCAGATGAGGACAAGTCAGAGCTGACATAAGTCTTACGCTGACAGGAGGTAGAGGCCACTAGAGTTCCATAATGGTGACCGCGTCTTCTTGAGGGTCTCACATCGACGTGGATTATAGAGATTTGGACGGGGCAGAAAGTTATCTCTGTGCTTCATCGGACTATTCTAGGTTCTCAGCAGGATAGGCGAGGTGGCTTATTGCCAGGCTCTACCACCTCAATTGCACCGGGTACACAATTTCTTCCACGTATCTTAGCCGAGGAGATACGTGCACGACCCGACGAATATCATTGACCTTGGGGAGCTGGACATTGACGATGGGGCGAAATTTGTAGAGGTCCCAGTGGAGATCGAGAATCGACAGGAGCGGGTCCAACATGGATGGTTGATTCCTCCAGTGCGCATCAGGTGGCAGCACGAGAACCTCTAGGAGAGAACTTGGGAGTGGGAGGCTCAGATGTGTGCTCAGTACCCACTTTTGTTTCCCTAGTTTATGATGTATCTTTATGGGGATGTAAATCCCTGAGGTAGGAGTAATGTAATGTCCCATAAAATTAAAGGGAATTTTTTTTGTTAATTTTCTTTGGGATTTTACAAAAACGCAGTTTCTGACAGCACCTGATTCCGAGGCCCGGTGAGCCCCGAATAACATTCCGAAGTTTAGCTTGGGTACGCTCAGTGAACGAATGAGCCGGTACTTCTATCTTTTGATCCGATGATCGGAATTGAAATCCGAGGGCCTCTATGAAACCATAGCACTGGTAATTTCTTAGGAATACCTTTTCCGTAGTTTTGTTTTCCCGGGTGTGGTTATTAAAATTTTGGGTTAAGTAAAGAATAAAATAAAATTGTGAAGCCAATTTTATTTGTGTTCAAAGTAGTTTAACCTTAGATAAGAGGTTGGAGTGGGACCCACTGATGTTCTAAACTTCCCTTGAGAGGTTTTAAGGTGAGTTGGGGCCCACACGAATCCCACCCCTTTAAATTCCCTAACACCCCATAACTCTTTCCCTTAAAACCACCCTTGTATTAAATGATTTGACTTCCTTCACATTAAATCATACCAATGCATATTTTAATTTGAGAGTTATGCATTGGAATTTTAAAAATTTAAATGCATGGCATGTTATAATAAAATAAGCATAAAACTTATTTTATTTTGGGGGTTGTTTTGTTGTGTTGGGTTTTTTAGAGAGGGAGCAATATTTCCTCTGATGAAGTACATCTTCCACGTAGAAGAATGCGATGAACGCAACTCTCCGACAAAGAACACCGACACCAAATAAAGACGAAGTGCCTTTCTACACCTCTCCGCAGCCGGTGTGAGATGCCGCTCCACCTCGGATGACCACCGTCAAGCGTGTACGGAACCTCACCCCATGACGCTGCTTTCCACGACGTTCTTCGAACATCATCTCATTATCAATGTAGGGTATTAATTGTTTTTATTCGTGAATAATTTCATCGTCGTTCATCATTTTCTAAATTGGGCCGCCTGTTATCGCAATAACGGGAGGAGGTAGGACCGCACGAACATGGCCGACTCTCCTCCCCCCTTGATGTTTGAACTTGTTGTGGCACGAGCAATGGCAGCGCGGTGCCGTTGCACCGTGCGGAAACAATGAAGAATGGGCGAAGAATCGCGGCGCCGTCGTGCCACGCCATTGAAGTCAAACAAGCCACGACGCCATTGCGCTGCACTGGAGATCCTCGAAGAGGCCGCGGCCGGAGCGGGGCCGCAGCAGAGGGGCGCGGCGCTGTCGCGCCGCGCCCATCGGACAAGCCCACGGCCTATGGCCGCAGTGGTGTGGGGAGCGGCGGCCTAAACCGCCGGCCACCGGAGTAGGAGGGCGGGACCGTGGCGGTCTCGCGGCGGCATCAACTGGACGGCCAGACCAGGCCGGCCGTTTTGGGGGTAGACCAGGGGTTCATAACCCCCGACTAGAAGGATAGCGGCACCCACGTGGGGGAGGGGGGGTTGCCAATCAGGGGGGCAGCGCGCCCCCTGTTCCGCTCAGCTTGGCCAACTGAGCTGGCCATGCGGGCCGCCCGAGCGCGCCGGGCCGGGCCGCGCCCAAATGGTCCGGACCCATATCCGGGTCGGGTTGACCCGGTTCGGGCTGACCCAGGGGTTATTGGGTCGGGTCAGACCGAGCAAGAACCCCCTATTTTTAGACAGAACAGTTCAAACGCCCATAACATGGGCTTCAGACCTCCGATTGACGCACCGTTAGATGAGATGCGATCCTTGGATCGAGGCGGTCGTTTCAGTATATTAAACTCAAGGTTTATGAGAACTTTGGGTTCAGACGGGTTGGTTCGAACATGTTACCAACCGGGCCCTCGGAGCAGAAACACTTATAACTTATGCTCCGGACATCCGATTGACGTGCCGTCGACTTTGTTGGATTCTTCTTAGTGAGACATACCTTTTGGCTTACTCTACTCGAGGTTTGGATGTAGTTGGAGTACAGACGGGTTGGTTTTGACTTAAAACCCAACCAGGCCCCTGGAACAAAAAAGACAATAACTCTCCGACCATGCATCCGAATGACGCACCGTCTGTCACGTTGAGTTCCTGTTGACGATACGGAACTGTGGGATACATCAACTCCAGAATTCGTGTCAGTTGATGTATCATCCCCTAGTCTCATGGAGCGGACCCTCCCCGAATGAGCTTACTGTGTGCGGGAACCCTAGAGATGGTTGTGACTATGCCGACGATGACGACTGTACAGAAATCCTCCGTAGGTTCGACAGTGATGAATACAGCACTCAGCGATCCTGTGTGGACCAGTGCATACCGATCCTGTGTGGGTCAGCGCTCAGTGGTCCGGTGTGGGCCAGTGCATACTGATCCTGTGTGGGTCTGATCTTCTGCGGGTCATTGGGGGGGGGGGGGGGTTAGAACCTATCGATCCCATGTGGGTCATTGCGGGGGTTAGTACCTATCGATCCATCGTGGATCCGACGACTTAGAGGAATCAACGGCTACATCTGATCATCTCTATCATCTTACGAAGAAATATACCTGTGTGAGCTGAGTCCTGACTTCAATCAATATCTTCGATATGTTTGACTTGCTTTCCTATGTGGATTGAGTTTTGTTATCCTATGTGGATTGGGTTGTACTCCTATGTGGATGTGATCGAACTTGGGCATGGATGCTGGAGTAGAACGAGAATTGATGACTTAGGTATATTTATGGGAATATACCTAAGTAGTGTTGGTTGTTACTTCGTGATTGTATCTTTCTATTTTGGATTATCCTTTGTGGATTTTGGGAGAACTTCGGGGTTCTCGGGGTCCCTATTGAGTAGCTTATACTCACCCATGCACGGGCTATGCCCGCACTATGTTGTGTTGGATTCAGACGACAGACAACGCTGATCGTGGTAGAGGCTAGTGGAGCAGTTAGTACCTAGTGGTGGACCACTGGGCGGGACGTACATGAAGTGGATGGCTGGACCCGAGGAGATGAGGTGGCTATCTGTACCCACCCTTCAGGTGGGACTACCAGTGGACGGCTCGACATTTCTTCTTTACTTTCAGTTGTTGTACTTTCTTTTACAGTTGTACTTTACTTTTAGTTTGGGATTGTATTCTGGCCCACTTACTTTTCCGCACTTACTATTGTACCCAGTTTTACTTAGTGTTTACCTCTGCTTGATTACTCTGTGTGTTTGTTTACTTTATAAAGGCAATGCCTTCCCTTTTTATCAGAAATTACGCCTTGGTGCTAGTCGCCAGCCCCTAGCATATGGAAGGCGGGCTTGGGGTAGTCCGGGAACAGGCCCCGAGGACGGGTCGTGAAACATCCCATGAATGATCTCCAATGACATCGTCACTTCTCTGATAACGATTGGGATCATATTATTTTCTGAATAGGATATTGGTGTGATAATGGGGTGCATATCAATGTTGAATTCCATCTCCTACCTTAAAGGTATTCCCTGAATTTCCTCAAGGGGAAAGTCCAAATAATCCTCCACTATTTAAGGATGAAATATTCTTTACGATTTGATTACACAAATGTATAAAAATTCCATGTAATAGGCTATGGGTTGTAGCTTCGTACTGGTAGAACCAACTATCTCATTCATATGATATCTCTCACTCAAAAAGGGAAATCTAGGCCCAGATTTATAAATGAATCTATCACACCTTTGATCTACATTAGTATGGGCCCAAAATATGGTAAACCATTATATACCCATGATAAAGTCATAAGTTTTCATATTGAAAACCAAGAGGTCCCACGTGAAACAATATCTTCCAGTTTTAACTCACAATGCTAATAGATATGAAATATTAATGAATCAAATCTAGTAAGAAACTATAGAAAAAGATGCTGGGGTAAGGATTCAATCGGGATCATTATCCCTCACACAGTGTTTTTGGATATGAAGTAATGACCTACTCATGTGGTTATATGTACAAGATAATTATTATTAAATGAAAAAATAATATCTCATTTATTCTCATGAGTATATTTTTCATATCTCTGCATATATTGTGGCTTCACACGGAATTATGTTCAAGATATCTATGAATGGAATGGTCCACCTTGTGGTCATGGTGGATATAGATTATTTCATCACCATCCCCTATAGTATCCTCACTCTAGAGCTTCACTTATATCTCTTCCATCATCTGCTTTCAAGGGACCACATTGGGCACACCGTAGAGATCCCTAATAATGATGCTTCCACTTCTATAGTATTTAATCAATTTTATGACATCCCTATTTAGTATGTCGATTTTGGAAACAATGGACCATATGAAATGTCCTGTCACATTCAATGCTTCCCAAGATCCTCCACCCAACCACTGAGATAAATATCCACGGTTATGAGTCTTTATATGTGAATTTATCACGTGTCGGTACCCTAACAACTAACACCACCTAGATGATATTAATGATTCAAACCGAGTTCAAAAACATCTATCTCAATTCATCTCACGTCCCTTCACTAGTAAGATATCTATTACTAGATCTTGTTACATTACTCTAGAAGAAGTAGTTATTAAAAATGTGATTAGGCTCTCATGGATGTCTCTGCATAGGGCCTAATCAGACATCCACACACCAATGAATCCATCTCACACTATATTGATTGGGTAATTAATGTAGTCTATGATCATCAGAATACAATAATAAACCATCATATAAAATTATTGAATCTTGGGTAGGTCTTGTAACCATGTTATGTAAATTCATGTATGGTAATACTTATCTAAAAATAGATCCTTTATGTATAAAAATGAATGGGTTATCTCAAAACTAGTCTATGTCATCAGAATCCTCTAGTGTGTAGTTTCATCATGGAAAATACTAGATGTCGGAAATACAATATGATAGATCAGTCTTTGAGAAAAAACAAAATAATTTTATCAACAACTCATGATATTCCACCACTATATTAGGATCTATCCCACCATGTAACCAAAAAAGGTTTTTATTTTGGAAATCACATGGCATGATTATCCTGTATGCAAAATAATCTAGACTTTGTGGTACTATTTTCTACTCAACAGGTGTTGGAACTACTATCTACCTTCATTGAGGAAAATCCATAGGACATATACCATAAAATAAGTCCTCAACACTCATCTAAATACCATCACCATCCTTTATAATTAACATATCTGGTTGTCTTTGCGGAAACATCTTAAACATGACCAATGTGTAAAATAGATAAATGAACATATAAGAGGAGATAAATCAAGAAGGATATTAAAATTATTATATCAAATATGATTCATGTATTAATGGTTCCCTATATCTTATATTTATATATGATGAATCAACACACAGTTATTTAGAGTAGTAGTGAATTATTATGTTGGATGCTGCACCAAAACATTACTCTCCAGACTAAAAGATGATCCAAAGAAACTTTGACAATATTTACATCTTTTCTTAACAATTATTCACCATGGTTCACACTATAAATATCCCCATGGATAAACCTCCCCTGATAATATTAATTTATGTCTCAACCCACAAAACATTTCCTATTTATTGATGAGCTGCATGTGACAACCTGAATCCTTCCTCTAATTGGATAAGGGATGATGATAATAATTGAGAAGGTACAATATGAAATGTGAGACATTAAGATAAACATCTTTTATAGATGCACAAAACAATATCATTTTAAATATGTACAGTAATAATAAATGTGCTACAACTTATAGAGTATAACCATTAAAGAAATAACATCACGAGAATATATAACTATATGATAATGAAAATAAAATAATAAAGGGGAAAACATTCCAAGAAAAATTATGTCCCTACCAAACAATAACTGTATTATAAAATTGAAGATATCCTAGATCATGATCTCTATGTCTATCAATAGAAATCATTTAATGCCACCAAGGTATTACAATGGAAAACCAATTTCTCCACTAATATTCATATAATTTTCAAAAGAAACAATATGGTTGTAAAATAACCATGTAGGGGTGTCTATATACATAACCATAAGATTCATTGAAATCATCAAACAACGAAATAGAGAGATATAATAGAATTCACCGCAATCCATATAAATGGGAAATTAAAATCAAACATATATTATCTAATAAAAACCATGATGAGAGGAAAGGGGGATATCTATACCCATATCATAGTAAGGAGTGATGAGTCTTACAACCTCTCTAATAATCCATGAATGATTACTAAAAAATTGTGTGTCTATAAAAGAAACCATGTGGTGGAACCACAAATCTCCAAATCACTTCCCCATGTAGGGGGAACTATATCTACTAGAGGACCCACCACCTTCTATAATTATGGGTTAAAATCTATTGATATAGGGAACACACCATTCTAGGACATATGGGTGGCAATTAATAGGCAGAGGACCCACACCTTGGGTGGACAGGAAGGTGATGTAATTGGTTGATTGAATGAATTATCATTAGTGGGATAAAGGGATGTTATTTGGAAGATAGAGGAACCCAAAATTGGTGCAATAGGGGTGTACCAATAATCCTAGGAAGAATGTATTGGGGACCGTCTCCCCAGTCCAATAAATTGGTTTCCAACTCCCAAATATCTTGAATGATTCGACTAGAATAAATTTTGTGATAATGTGTCACATAAAGAAGCATCATTCCAAAAAATTCCCATGTTATATATCTTAATACGATAAAAAGGTGTCTATCATGTTTAATAAGGAAGGATACTATGGATTGTCTACTCACAACCACATATTCACATTCCTATGAAGGAGATATGGATTATTGAATTTACTGGGGGAAGTACATGACATGTACAAGGGGTCAAAATTTGAGTGAAATTACATCATTTCAGGGTCATGTTCTCTCATTGACATGTATTTGGAATCCATTTCATACTACATTATATGTATAAGTGGTATAGTTTATGTATCAACCATCTGGGTTCTTCAGATGTCCTCCTGGCTCATGCCCATGTTCACTAGCCACTCCCACATACACTAAAAGTGTCTGAGTAAAAGTTTCTGCCTGTGTACACTACCCCTACACAGGTGCCTGATTGTTACCAATCTTATTTACTGTCACAGTACATGATGATTCACTATAACAAAGTGACATGTAGTTTTTTCCAGTATAAAAAAATTATTATATTTACCTCCGAAAGAAGCCCAAGAAAACATATCCAGTGGACTACACAACATGTTTTCATCTGGGATATATAGTGTGTAGTTGGGGTTTTCACATAAACCATGATTAATAGTGGGGATACCAGATATAATGTTTATTATAATATTCAAACATCTTTGTGGAATCAAATTATTTTAAATTGAAAGAAGTATCTCCATCTGTCGATTCCTGGCATCTGTTGGCCATAAATTGGATGTCAGATTTCCGGTGTAATATTTAATTATGTTTCCTCCATCCCATTGGATATAAAATCAATGAATCTATCAGAAGAATTCCAAAATAGAGCTAGATATATTCGGAAAATATTGATCCATTGTAATACTCTGACCCCAGTTACCCAGAGTCAATGCATTATTACATAAAATTTTCATTTTACAAGGGATCATGTCCCCAAAGACTGATCAGTTTAGTATCCATGGAAGTACTTGACACATACATAAGTTTACCTTACATTATGAAATTAAAAATCAACATTATGCCTACATAGAAGAAACTCCTATCCATTAGCCTATCCCTATAGTTCAGTTATAATATACATTTTCACATACTGTGAAAAAATAAATCATACAAAAGGGGTTAGATTAGATGCTCAGTAAGGATAAAAATATAGCAAAAACATTTATAAATAAGCATAAACATTTAAGGAAATGAATAAAAATAATACACAGGCCTTTTAAACTTAAACATCAGCATAAAATGAAAAAGATAATCCAATAATTCCCTTTACATATGGACCTGGATATTCAACTAGAAGAATAACCACATGTAATATTAATAGATAATTTCGTAATGATAGAATACATAATTCCAGACATCATGTCCATATAGTCAAGGCCTCATGCAAAGTCTAAAAATAAAATTTTTTCAAGGCCCTCTGCCAAGAAACTAAATCTTCTCAAGATACCTATTGATGCATCGAGTGGCTTTAGCGGACCATGCCCATCACATACATCATACATTTAATTCCTCATATTAAAGGGTTGAAACATAACATACACATTCATATTAAAACTATCCTATGAAATGTTAACACATTAACCATAAAAAATGAATGATATAAAATAGGACATTAATAGTCAAACATATAACAAAACCTTCAATACAATATGGAGAATTGTATCAAAATCAATAAACTTCAAACAAGCGTAAAATTCATCAATGTATATGGACACATTTGAAATCAACCCATCATCTATTTGAGTGAAATATATCATTCTACATTGAAATCATTTAAAAGTAAAGAAAAATTTTATTTTTAAAATATTATAATAATCATGGAAGGGATTCTTTGAAGGTAATATAATGGAAAAAAATGGTTTCACCCATCATAAAAGTTTAGAAAACAACCATTCCATAATTTACTGGAAAGGTCATAATGTTCCTTGTTTGGAAAATGACAGAAATATTCTTTTCAAAATATTTTATAAAAAGTAAAACAAGGGTATAAATTACATTAAACCATTTTTTAAGAAATAGTTTTTTTTTGAAATAATTTTTTTTGGAAATATGGATTGGATGATAGTGAAGTCCTAGTAGATACATATGAATAAGCAATATTAGATAATAAAGTTATTGTAAAATTAACCCTAATCATGTCATTTTCCTTAGTAGAGGGTATGCTAACCTCCTGTATAATGGTTAAATCATTTTTATTAAATTATACAAGAACCAAAAAAATAAATATGATATCATATATGATCCTTTAATATTGTTTTGTTAAAAACATTTTAGCAGTTTCATTATTTCATGTGTTAATATATTCATTTTTCATAATATGTTTTGTTAGGTAAGTAATGTTTGTGACAGAGAGGATTTATTTGATTCATATACAAAATTACATTAAGTTAATAAAAATTATTTTTTATCATCAAATGAAAATTATTCTTGAATGGTTATGACGGGGAATGAAATATCATCGCATCGTGGAGAAGGTATGTCGTACGTACGCAGGAGCGACAATATTGTTATATTTATGGTAAAATCGTATATAATTTGGAAGAAATATTATATATACAGAATAATTTACATGATATATTAATTATTAACATCAATCATACTCATTATTATACTCATTCAAATAATAAAGTGTTGAATAACAAACTACACCACGACGTGAAGATGGTAAGCCATACGTACACAATTATGGAGACATTGTCAATCATAGGATGGATAAAATAGTGAATATTGTGTTAACATATTTATAATATCATAAATTCATGTATAAGTTACTGGATATATTATTTTGGTATGGAAACAACAAATAAATAGTAAGTGGAAAAAGAAAAGTACATTGAAAGAAGTGATGAAATAATTACCTTTTCTTCGGGTGCTTCCTTTTGATCTGTACAAAAGGGATCCTGGGATGGATTTATGATCAAAGTAATGACTCTAGGTTAATGTTAGGGTGTTTAGTAGGATATTTGAGTTTGTGTTGGATGTGAAAAATGGCTTTTGAGGTGTGAATATGATAGAATGGGAAGTACCATTTTTAATTTAGGTGATGGGGTATATTAGGAATCTTTGAAATATATTTTTTTTTATAAATTAATATTTGGTGTATAATAGATCCAAATGGATTTATTTCTATGATAAGGTGTGCATGGGTCAGAATAATCTCAACCAATTGGTTTTAGAAATGTTTAGGTAACTATGTTAACCTTATCTTTTTGGTTTAAGTCAATGTTAAATAGTTTAACATTTACCATGTCTCCATCTATTTTTATATTACATGGTTAATAAAATTAAAATAAAATTACAAGAGAACCTCCTGTGGTTCATTATTGATCTATATAACCTTAATTAATTCATTTTTCCTAATCATATATTTTTAATAATATTATTTCATTTAATAGAATAGAATTTGTTTTAAAATTTCATTTATGTAAATTTTTACACTATTTAGTATTTGGTTTTTGTGAAATTCAACCCAAAATGATAAATTAAAAATAAACAAATTGAATAAACCCTAACATGTCATATTAACCTAGAAAATTTGTTTATGGAATAAAAACACTCAAATTTTTTTTATTTTAATATTTATAATATCATTTATTTGATTCCTTCGTTAATAACGAAAATATTGAATCATTATAGTGTTATAAAAAATTATTTTTAATTTATGTCTAAAAATTATAAATAAAATACCATGATGCAAAAAATCAGTTTATATTTCTAATAAATATTTATAGTCGAAAATATCACATATATGTCCTCTTATAAAAAATTCATTTACTAAAAGATATATGTTTATTTTACATTTTCGTTAACATTAAATTAATTTTTTTATAATGTGTAATTTTCATTTACAAGTGGCTCCATGGAATCCAAAAATTGACCCAAGGATTCTAATGGTCGTACATGTAGCATAAAATAGGGTTAAGATGCATTTTAGGGTAATTTAATATTTTTACAATATTATTTTGACCCTTACATTCATGATTTACACATTAACCATGGTAAATAAAATATTTTCTGAAGTTACTATTCATAATTTCTAAAAATAAAATTAACTATTTAGTCAATTTGGAACTAAAAATTCCAAATACGGAATCTAGTTTTGAAAATTCAAAGCACATATTTTTCAGAAATTAATTTATAAGTAATTTATGTTGTCAAAACCAAAAATCAGGTTTTTAAGAAATAAAAACAAAGAAATGATTGGCATGTGTTTATGTACAATTTAAATGTGAAATAACATCAAATGACCTAAATTATTTTAAATGATAAAAATATAATCTAATGATACTTTAAAACCATTCAAATATATAATTTAACACTATAAATTATTTCAATTAAAAAAGGTGTTTTTAATTTTAAATTTACTAATTTTCACTATACATCCAAATTATAAAATTTATCAGAAAAGTACAAAAAATTCACGCTAAGATAATTCTGATATTAGGAAATAAAAAAATATTTTTTTTACCAAATTATATTTTTATAAGTGACTAATATTAATTTTATTATAGTTCACAAAATAAAAGAAAATGTATTTTTTATGAAAATAGTTTTTCCAAATATATAACTATTTTAAAAAAACAAATAAATTTATTTATAAATATGATTTATTTATATGAAATAATTATAAATAACATTTAAAATTTTTTTTTTTTATATTAAATTTAAAATTTTAAATTGATAGACAAATATATCTTTTATATAATTCTAATGAAAATGTGTTGTGTTACAGAAACTGAATCATACGTATAACGCAAGCCATGTCGGTGTTTCATGCAGTATATGCTATTAAATTACATTAAAGAGATATCATACTGTGAAATATTGGTGTGTTAAAATCTCCCCTCTTTCAATAAATTGTGTCCACGCAATTTTAAATTCTTCTTTGAAAATAAAAGGTTAAAAATAGAAAATACCATTGTGGAAAACCCACATCAGAATTAGTGTTAATAAAATTTACTATTAATAAGAGGGGAATGGAAATGAAAAGGTAACCACCAAATTATGATTTTTAATATAACAACATTGGGGGAAATTAGAGACACATAATTGGAGAAAAAACATAAATATTAATTAGGAGTGATTAAGGTCATCAATAACAAAAAGGTGAACAATAAATAGAAAAATTAGGGTCTCAAAGCCATAAATCTATGATGATTTAAAATATCATCAGATCAACAAAACAGAAGGTATTAAGACAACACATTTTTTTATTATCCTTTCCCTAATGTTTAATAATTAAATTCTTTATATAGTAAAAAAATAATACTTGACAAGTAGAGTTCAATCCTTTAACTAATTTTTACTACATACTCATATTTTACTCAAAAATGTAATAAAACACTATTTATCCTGATCATATTGGGTTCCAAATAAGTAAATGTAAAATTTATCTATGAGAACATTTAATAAAACTACATTATAATATATAGGACATCACGTAGTCCTGTGGTAGGGGATGTACCCTTTTCACCCTTCGGTTGCGGGTTCATGTCTCGCGGCCTTTCCAGACGTGAAAGGTTGTCGCCAAACCTTCAGGTTTCCCTTTTTACAACAATACAAAAATAATCATAAGAAATTTTTTAACAAAAAAATGTTATTCAATGACCAAATTAATTAACTCGAACCTTTAGACTTATCCTAAATACTTCTATCTAAACTCATAGTCCAAAATTTATAAGGATGGTAAATATATTGAATATCTCTTTTTCCATGTAATAACATGTGAATACAAAAATCATGTATTCTTTTAAAACATTGTAACACCCTTAATTACCATAAAACCGTATTGATTACATTTATGATCCCTTATTCCTTAAGGAATACTAGATTTAATCCTAATATCCATAAATGTGGTTAACTCCAATAATGGTAGAATAAACAAACAATTAATTAGTTTTAAGATAATGATGAATATCCAATAAAATTTGTGCAAATCAATCATATATTTTTTCTAAAATCATAATCTTAGTTTTAGAAACATATTAGGGGTTATATTTTTACCAACCATATATTTTCAAAAATGTTTAACATGAAATGGTGTCACTTTTCTTGGTACCATAAAATCTCAAATCCTTAATGAAAATATTATACAGTATAATCCTTATATACTTTTTAATTCTTATAACTTGTATATCATTAATACAATACTCAAATGACACAATTACATAATAATATCTTAAGCACCCTAATCATTCTTCTTCATCTGTGGTAATATAATTACTTGATTGTTATCCAATAGCATTATTTGGGGTATACTCTCATGATTGGGATATTTATTCGCATAGTGTTCAAACTCATTGAAGATGAGTTATTGTTTATTTGAAACCAATTTCTTAACATTGAAATCATGAACATGGTGTCCCTTTTCCCCACACATATAAAATATTCCCATTTTTTCAAGCACATTCTAGTTTGATTCTTTCCACATTTATAATATTTGGGAAAACCCTTCATTATTTTCTTCCCATTATCCATATTTCTCTATACCATCCTTTTCATCTCTGGAATCCCTTAAAAGACATATGACTCAGATAATTATTTGTTTATTTTATTAAAACATGGTATTATTTCATCATATGATGAGAATTTGTGGGAGAATATTTCCCCTCTAAATGTTTTCTTATGACCATGAAAGATATTATCCTTCTTTATCTATAGATTATTCATATTGCTGGAGTTCTCATTCTGTATACTAAGATTCATTTCTAAATGAAAAATACACTTGGTTAGATTATATGATAATGTATAATTCAAAAACTAGAAAAATTATCGACATTAATTGATGATTTTCAAGAATCTAGTCTCATAATAATAAAAATGGTTTCTTTGCTGACATATTAACTCATAAATCATTCATAACGATTGGTAAATAAAATTTGAACAATCCTAAGCATATCCCCTTGGAGTGGAAAACTAGGTGTGCAGTAAGACCCATTGTCGTGTACCAGGATACCCCGGGTCAAGCCCAAAACTCTTTCTTAGTGTTTTCAATCCTAGGTACATCAGTCCTAGAATGATTACCACTTGTAGTATCTAGACATGATGTGTTAATTAGAAAACTCACAAAATCTCTACATCACCAAAATTCTATGAAGATATTATATACTAATATTGAAATTATATCTTTGGGTAAAGTTATATAATCATATTTTTTATATATCATATTTCAAAGGATTGTATTAATATTATTCTGATACCAATTGTAACACCCCAACCCAAGTTACCCATATTCGGTGCATTATTACACAACATTGGCCTGATACAAGGAATCATGTCTCGAAATACCAATTAGTTTAGTATCCTTGGAAGTACTAGATACATAAATATGTTTTACAGTAAATTACGAAATGAAAAATAATCATTTTGTATTCATATAAGACACTCATATACCTTAGTATATTCTTTCAGGTCAGTCATAAGAAACTTTTCACATCTTGGGAAAAAATAAAACATAAGATAAGTGTGAGCTTAGGTACTCAGTAAGGATAACAGTATAATGGAAGCATACATAATTATGCATAAACAATTAAGTAAATGTGTAACACTAAAACAAAACCCTTTTAAACATAAAATATAACATAAAGTGTAAAAGATAAATCAAATAATACCATTTACTAATTCACATGGATATTATACTAGTCGAATAATCACATGTAATATCAATAGTTAATTTCATAATGATGGAATGCATAATGTACAACATCATAACCGCATAGTCAAGGCCCCATGGAAATACTACAAATAATATTTCTTCAAGGCCTTGTTCCGAAACACTAATTTGTCTCATGAGACCTACCGATGCATCGAGGGGCTATAACAGACCCCTTCCATCACTTACTACATCCAATTCATTTGTCATATGAAAAGGTTGAAACATAACATAATCATTTGTATTAAAAATAGCACATCCATAGTCACACATATCACCAAACTTTCAATATGTAATGGAATATTGTATCATACTGAATCAATATTACACTAGGGTAAAATATATAAAAGGATGTTGATATAAAGTAAATAAATCCAAAAACTATTTGAGTGAAATATCTAATTCTACTTTGAAAATATTTAAAAGTTAAGGAAAAATTTATTTTGAAAATATTATGATGTTCTTGCATGGAATGCTTCGAAGGTTTTATTATGGTGGAAAATGTCCCACCTTACATATAATCTTAGAAAACAGTATTTCATTAATTTTTCAAAATGGTCATCAAGTACCTTCTTTGGAAAATGACGGAATGATTATTTTCAAAAGATTTTATAAGAAATAAAAAAATTTTCTAAATTAATTTAAAGAATTGTCTAGGAAATAGTAAAAATGTTTTGAAATACATTTTTATGAAACATATATGTCTATGATAAATAATTCTTAGTAGATACTTATGTATAAAAAATGTCAGATAATAAAGAGATTGTAAAATTAACACTTAACATGTACTTTTCCTTAGTTTAGGGTACATTAACCTCATTTAAAATGGTTAAATAACTATTATTAAATTACACAAGAACCACATAAATAAATAATATTTCATATATTATCCTTTAATTTTTCATTGTTAAAAATATTTCAGTAGTATCATTGTTTTGGGTGTTAATTGATTTGTTTTTCATTATATGTTTTTTTACATATGTCATGTATGTTATGGATAAGATGTATTTTATTCATATCTAGAATAATATTAAGTTCTTAAAAATTGTTTTTTATCATCAAATTAAAATCATTCATGAATGGTTATGATGGGGGACGAAATATCATCGCGTTGTGGAGACGGTAAGCAATACGTATGCACGAGCGACAATATCATTATATTTATTTTGAAATCGTATGTAATTTGGATGCTATATTATATATACAGAATCAATTAAATTTTATATTTATTATTTACAATAATTTTAATCAATATTATTCTCATCCAAATAATGATGTGTTGAATAACAAAGTACACCACGTCATGGAGACGACAAGCCGCACACACGCACGTATGGTGAATTTGTCAATCATATGATGGATAGAATAATGAATATGGTTGTACCATATTTATAATAACATAATAATATTTATAAGGTACTAGAGGTATTATTTTGGTATGGAAACAACAAAGAAAGATGAAGTGGAAGAAGAAAACAACTTTGAATGAGGTGATAAAATACTTCAATTTTCATTGGGTTATTCCTATTGATTTGAAAAAAAGGGCTCCGTAGAATTGATTTATGATCGATTTAATGCCTCTAAAATGATGTGCATATTTTCTTTGAGCAGATATGATCTGGTTTTTGATGATACAAAAGGATTTGGAGGTGTTAATGTGAGAGAAGGGGAAGAAAACTTTTATATGAGAGTTAATGGGGTTCTTTAGAAAAAGCTTGAAATATTATTTTATTATAAATTTATTTTCAGTTTGTAATTGCTCAAAATAGATTTATTTCAAGGATAAATTGGTTATGGGTCGAAATAATCTCATAAAATTTGTTTTAGACAATTTTATGTCACAATATTAATCATATCGTTTAGGTTTACCTCTTTGTTAAATAGTTTAGCATTTACCAAGTCTTCTTGTATTTTTATATTACATGGTTAATAAACATTCAATAAAATGCCAAGAGAACAGAAATTAGTTCTTTATTGAGATATATAACCTTATATAAGTCATTTTTATGAATAATAGATTTTTATAAATATTATATTATTTAATAAAATAGAATTTATTTTAAAAATTCATTTATGTCAATTTTGACACTATTTAATATTTGGTTTTTGTGAAAGTCATACCAACTTAATTACTTAAAAAAATACATTGATTCAACCCTAACATGACATATTTACATAGAAAATTTTTGTATCGAATAAAAAAATTCATTTTTTTATTATTTTTAATATCATTTATTTGATTCATTCGTTAATAAGGAAAATATTGCATCATTATTGTGTGATAAACAATTATATTTATTTTATGTCTAAAAATTATAAATAATGTACCATGATGTCAGAAATTAGTTTATATTTCTATTTAATATTTATAGTCAGAAATATCACATATATAACCCCAAATAAAAATTATTTTACTAAAAGATATATGTTTATGGTGCATTTTACTTATCTTTAATTTTTTTATATTGTGTAATTTTCACTTACATGTGGATCAATGGGGTCCCAAAATCGACCCAAGGATTCCCATGGTCATACATGTATCACAAAATAGGGTTAGGATATGTGTTATGGAAATTTAATATCATTAAAATATTATTTTTTACCTTTATTTACATTATATAACCTTTAACCATGGAAAATAAAATATTTACTGAATTTACTATTCATAATATCAACAAATAAAAGTTAACTATTTAAAAAATTTGTACCTACTAATTCCAAATATGGAATACATTTTTCCAATTTCAAAATATAGAAGTTTAATAAATTAATTTAAAATTTATCCTGTTGTTAAAACCAAAAAGCGGGTTTTTAAAAAAGTAAAACCAATAAAAAGATTTCATGTGTTTATGTACATTTTAAATGTAAAATTACATACAATGAACAAAATTAAATTAGATGATAAAAATATAATCTAATTAAACTTTAAAACCATTGAAATTTATAATTTAACACTATAAATTACTTTGATTAAAAAAGTTATTTTTAAGTAATGTTTACTAATTTTCACTATACATCGAAATATGAAAGTTATCAGAAATGTTCTAAAAATTCACCCTTATATAATTATTATATTCAGAAATAAAATAAATATTCTATTTTACCTTGTTAAATTTTTAGGAGAGTCTAAAATTAATTTTATTATTATTCACAAAAGACATAAAAAGTAGATCATTAAGAAAATAGTTTTCCTGAATATATAACAATTTAAAAAAAACATATATATTTAATTATAAATATGTTTTCCATGTGTGAGAACATTATAAATAAAAAATAAAATAAAATTTTAACTATTTATGTTAAAATATTTAATTGATAAATTAATATATCATTCAAATAATTATAATACAAATTTTTTGTTTTAGAGAAACTCAATATTGAGTATAACGCAACCCATGTCGGTTCTGCGTGCTATATTAGCTATTAAATTACATTAAAGAGATAAAGTACTATGAAATTTTGGGGTGATACATGCATAAACTATTCATTCAATATCCATCAATATGAGGGTTGGATCACACTCACCCCCCCAATGTTGATCCACATCCCTATAATATATTGGTGAATAAAACATGGAATGGTGGGGATATCATAATAATGGGGTGAGTAAAACATTGGATAATGAGGATATATCCAATGATCACATAATCAAGAACATGGATAAATATAAAGGCATAATGATAAAAAACATAGTTTATTAACACAATTTATATTAGAATTATTTGAAGATTTATAATTATTAGGAAAATAATGATTATAATAACTACATGCATAATATTTAATCAAAAGTGTGGAAAATGAAAAACAAGCGACCAAAATAAATTATAGATCATTTGTTGATGAATAATGAGTTTTTAATATTTTCATTAGTGAGATCCATGAATTTCATCAGAAAATAAAGTTCCCATGAATAGAGACCACTACACCACATTCTGTTGCAACTGATCCATGTTTTCATATTTCCAATGCAGATGGAGAAAAATACACCCCCCCTTAAAATACTCACATGTTATATGTCTAACCTCAATATTTTTAATAAATTTATGATTATAATATAACATTAGGTTATCATAATTTTAAATTATTTTATTTAATTAAATAATTAATCTACTTAATGAACCCACTTATCGCTTCCTAAAATGACGCTATACAAGAACAAACAATAGGTCACACCATAGATAATCCTAATGCTCTAGAAACAAATGTGGTCTCATATTTCTCATATGTGGTCCAAAAAATGGGGAAATTATTTAAATTAAAATGATGTATTCTTAGGAATTAAAATATATTAATTTTTGTAATTTATTAACTCTGGGGTCCCAAGACTCAAAAACACCACACCATATATGAGAAATATATAGATATATACATTGAAATATTCAAAGGAATAATCGATCAAATAAAGTGTCATTACAAATATTTCTTGGTTCTCTCAACATATATTCTCCAACATCTTCCTAGTGAGATGGATTACAACATCTCTTCTGATATAGAGCCTCATAAGGTTCCATTTGACTGCAATTATTGATATTGATTTTATATTAGAACACCAATAAGGGAAGGTTTTCATCCCAACAATAATGAAATTCCATTGAAAAATATCACAACATATCATATGGAGTTTGAATGGTTCTTCTAGATTGGCCTTTCGTTTGTGGGTTATAACTAGTATAAAAACACATATCTTTATCCAACTCATGCTAAAGGATTAGTTAGAAACTTCATGTAAACATAGAATCTCATCTAGATAAAATGGATAGTGTTGCTCCATATTTCATTACCAATTCTCTTATATATATCATATAGAGGTGGTCAAGATATAAATCATCCTTGATAGAAATGAAGTGTCATGAACTGGATCTGGTAACCATCAAACCGACACCAAACCCGGCCCGTGCCAAGGCCCGAAGGGAGTTCCCGATCCCCACGGGCTGACACAAGTGCCCGAGTATCATATCATGATAATTGGGAACGAATTACCAGATTTTATAAACATTAAACAACAAACAAACTCAATAAAAAAATCAGGATTTTTCAACTAAATCCATGTTTTACAAAATTTCAGAACTGAAATACATAAGTTAAAAGAATGTTTAAAGACCATTAAAAAGGTACAAAACCAAATAAGGACATCCTAAGAACCTCCACATGGAAAGAGGCACCACCCTCAAGCAATCTCCACGACACTGCATCCCAATGGACATCTAAAAACATGAACCAATGGCATAAAACCTATACCCAAACCCGTGACATAAAATAAGAAAGTCTAATTACACCCAAATGTGTAATTAGGGTGTGAGCGAAATCCCAGTAGGATACCACCTCAAAGAGATTCTATGTGATAAACATTTCAAGACAAAAAGCATTTCATGTTTTTTAAATAAGAAATGCTAGTTACAATTTTCTAAAGGATGCAATAATAAATGAAAATAGTTTTCATGTGGGATAATTTTAAAGAACCAAAAATTTTAAAATAAATAAGAAAGATATTGAATTTTCCAGACAACAATACCGTATACCGACAGTAAGTACAAAGGATATAATGATCACAACTAATAGGAAATAACCCCTAGGCACTAGCTAGCTGTGGGTCCCAGGTACCTCATATCTCGGTGAGAGTAACCACAAAAAATATTTGTTCTCATGCACGAGCCACTAGTAGGGATCATACCCATAACCTAGTGGTCCCCAATCATCACAATCATAGTTTAGTTAGAGTTGTAAGCGTCAATCTTGCTAAGTCAAACTGAGGCCAAACCTCATGGATTCACTAGCATACTAGTACACGTCCACCCACCTAGATACCCGGGTTTTCCCTTTGTCCTCAAACAAGTTCAACAATATAAGAAGTATAGTTTTCACATGAAAATATCACTTCCACATCACACATTAACCAAACATCCCCATGTACATCACACAAGTCAAAAATTCCACTTTTCATTCAAATTCATTTTGAAATCAAACTCACCCCAAAATTGCCTACAACACTATTCACATTTCTTTAACACTACCACAAATCCTTTAGACGATTTTATAAAACCATTACAAGATATTAAACTCACATAACAGCCCACACACATGTCACATAATACCCTTCTTACCTTCACAATTCATTTTATCAATAAACTCACACCAAACATCCCACACCTGTGTTTCACACACAAAACACAATTTAGTAAAACATTTCGACAATTTATAAAACATTCTAAAAATGTTTGACATCTCAAATCACCACATTACCATTCAAAAACCCAAATTAGGTGAACAAACTCACCCCAATAGTATATATACACCCTTTACAATCTTTGTTTAACCAAATAAAACATTTTCAATTTTTATAAAACAAACCCAAGAGGTATAACCATTGTTTGCACACTAAACCCATTTCAAACCCCTCATTCAAAACCAAAATCCTTCCAATAACAATCCAAAACAGAATTTTCATCCCTAAAACAATTATTAAACCACCCCCAAGTCTTATAAAAATACATGAAATAATACCACAGAGATACACATGAAAAACACACGTTTTCATAAATCACCTTCAAGAAGTACAACACAGTTTTAGACCTTAAAATCAATCAAAAACCTCTTTTCAAGGACCTCATGATAATAATGAATTACCAAACCAGAATTGGAATCCCCTTTCAAGACTAACAAATCACTTTCATATGTTATAAACTAAACCCAAACATTACCCCAAGAGTCACACATGAAAAGTACCAAATTTCAAGCTAAAATACAACTAAAAATTAAATGTTTAAACAAATTCATCAAAAAAAGTTTTCAAACCACACAAAACATATTATAAAAATACTAAATTAGTAAACCAAACAAGCTAACTCATCATAAAATGGTTACACATGGAATCACCTACCTATTGAGTCGAAAGCCTCAAAACTAGGTGCGAAACCTTAAGCGCACCACCGCCGCACCACAAGGAACATAAATCCTGACCTAGACCACCAAAAATTGACCCAAAATAAACCAAATAAGACCTTAGGATCTAAACCTAACTTCTGGACATTTTAAAACAGAATGAAAGTGGGAGGAAACCCTAAGGATAATGAAAAATTGATGAGAGAAACACTCAGTTAAAACAATCTTGAATAAAACGACCCAAAATCCACCAGAATCTGAATTTGAAAACATCGAAACATTCAAGGGATGTTCTAAAAAGTATTATTATATCATGTAGGGACTGTAATGGGGGAAAAATAGTAAGAATTGAGAGAGTTATGATGGAAAAACTTTCCTCCTCAAATCTGCTCGATATTAAAAACCCTATGAATTTCAGCACTCCATCGCGATGCAAACGAGCTCCAAAGAGTGGGGAAAAGAATGGGAGAGTGTCTGGGATTCTTAGGGTCGAGGGGGAAGTAGAATCACCGATATATTCATTATAATGAATAAGATATTAAAAAATTAAAGAAACAGTTTAAATCTGGAAAATGGGCTTTCGGGTTGGCCCAATTCTCAAATAAAAACCAAAATCCCCCATGATTATGGATTTATAAAGGCTCCAAATTTACATGTTGTGTTAATATATCAGGGGTGTACATTTAGGAGTTGGAATGACTGAAAAATATTAAAAAATGAAAATGTTATAAATGAAACAAATTTATTCTTAAATCTGGAATTGGGCTCACGGTTTGGCCCAATTCATGAAAACTCACATATTCTCCGTAAAACCTTTGGTAACCCCCAAAACAAAGAATGAATGGAAAATAAATTAAAAATAACTTTAAAATAAGTTATTTATATGAAAATTCTCTCCACCTTGAAAACTTTCCGCCCCAGAAAGTCACAGCAAGGTTAAAGCAACAACCAAACCCTACTGAGAAACCAATAGTTACTCCCTTGGGAGGTTTCACCCCCAAAGGCCAAAAAACCTCCAGTGATCAATTAAGGAAGGATTACTCTCACAACCAAAACATACACCACTTTCATGAAAGGATCAATAACATTCATACTTTATCCCAAAATAAAACTCTTCAAACACTATCCGAAGAAGACTAAAGAAATTCACCCAAACGAACAACAACTTTGAACAAGGTTACACTTACCTTACTTTAACTAAACCATTGGGCGTTGTCCAGTCCCAATGTTTACTCAAGGAAGATGTTGGTAGCTAGATATATCCGAACGAGACTATCTACACCAAGCCAAAACCATAGATAAATCTAAGTTACTGGTATGGGGGGACACTAATATGCTCCCCACCATAAGAGACAACCAATATTTTTTTCGAGATAGAATCACGACACTAATAGGGGGAGGCCTGAATGGAATCCATGGTACATAGGGTAGAATTCCCTTAAAAATTTCTTAATGAACATACATGAGAATTATAGATGTTCTCCCCACCATAATAACAAACCATCTTAATCGACCAGCATGAGACGACACAGAAAGACCCAAAAACATTTGAAGATTTGGGAAGGTCGCACGGTTAGTTTGCAAAGTTTGTGAAACCGTGAACTAACTGTGCTGATCAATCTTCCTGCATGGATTCCAGGCACACAGTCTCTCTTAATAATTCACAAACCATGTGTTCAGCATGTATTTCAAAATTTCCAACCGTTATCTAAAGACTCAATGGAAACCAAAGGGGGAGGGAATGACATTGGGCGTTATCATGGGTACAAGGCCCTCAATCTATTTCCACCAAACGTGATCAAAAGAAGAAAGATAATGATACTAGAGGTTTAAACTCATCCTATCTTTCATATTTAGGATATGACTTTGTACAAGGGTTTAAATGACCCTATAATTTCCCCTGACTACAAGCCAGCTTCTCTTAGAGACCTATGGTTGGAGCTCAAATGATTGAAGCATCTTCAGCCTCATAGTTAGTCTTCAGAAACCCACTGAATGAGAATTCTTATTTTGGTTCCCCCAACAACTACACCGCAACCCAAGATAAGTTTTCCAAACATATCAAATTCCTTACTCACTTTACCCTATCCCGATATTTCACTGAAACAAGGGCTAAGAAGATGCACACACATCACACCTTGTTTCTTCAGGTGAGAAACAATAGAAGTAAAGAACACCTACACTCACCTTCCTCTAAAATGGACGATTTTGATGTTTTTCCAAGGGAGAAATTCACCCAACACAACAGGGACTCTCGAAGTATTTCATGACTTTCATCTATATGGTCAATCGAGAACATGACATCATAAGGAATCACCGAACATGGCCATTGCGACTGATATAAACAATGCATGGATAGTGACCTTATAAAACATCCCCAAACAACACAGAATTCTAGAAAGTGGCCAAAATTTCCTATAGTGACCATATTTTCCACACTGGCGGTTTAACATGAACTCATGCTTCAAAGAAACTTTGAAGAACCCCATAGGCCATCTTAGACACCATTGAGACACTCATCCACACTAACAACCCTAGAGCACATCCACCTTCGACGAATCAGGAAATATAAGAAACTATGGTCTCTATGAACCTTCCACGAGAACTCTCCCATTACAATAGGATCTAAAAATCAATGAAAGGAATGGATGTAGACTCAATCTAAAAATCTCAAGAAAAATATTCCTTATATTGATCAAATGGAGGGTCTTTAAATGGAGAAATAATCCTGGTTGCACTTCAGTTGTGCACTAACCTTTAATGGGGGTGTACCTTATCCAACTATTGAACCCAAGGACCCAACCAAGATGGTCCATTAGTCAAGATATACCACAAACCAGATGAAAACACATGAAGGGAACCATCATAAAGGCGTCCGAAAACATTTTTCAAAAGAGACCACTTACTATCCCTATAACACAACTTACTGACCAAACACAAACCCAAAACACAGTTCAAACAGGAGGGGTTCTTGGACTCAAAACATCCCACAACATCAAAATTTTCGAAAAACACTTAATATAAACCATTCTAAACAATTCATCAAGTATTCATGTTTCTCTTTAAAAACATTTCTTTGAAAACAAATGGTTCAACGGTTAGCGCATCCACCAATGGTACTCTATGGGCCTTACACATGCATGTTTCTGTGCCGCACCGGGAACCCTCCTCATATCCATCTCAACACTCATCCAGTCATGTAATCAACCATCCATATTCCCATATAACCCCATGCAAGTGGTTGCTCACAAAAATACCAAAGGTTAAAACAAAAATTATTTCCACTTTTCAAAACCAAAATGGTCAACCAACACATCCTTTTTTCTCAAAACCACTAACCATGAGATCAAAATCCCAACTAACATCTTAAAAAAAATTTCAGAAAGTCACAACCATTTAGAAAATAACTCACTTTCAAGATATTCACATAAATTTCAAAACATCTCATCCCCATAAAACACACTTTGATTGTTTAGAAAACTCTATTGGAAACACTTTTCAAAACCAACTTCAATATAGTTTCTGCTTTGAAAGAGGTGTAAGCACACCATTTTACATTTCAAAACAATTCTTAAAATCCAGTTCCTCCATTTCAAAAACCAAACCATTCCCTCTTCATTTGAAAATCATTTCATAAAAACTTTATGATTATTAGAATCACGTCACCTAAAAACCAAAGTGCCACGATTTGAAAACTAAATAACAAAACAATGCGAGAGGAAACTAGTTTCAGTGGGTGACTTGGAAATATGGTTGGCAGCCATATTCCAATCACTTCACTATCACAGAAAGTGTTGTAGGGAATATCCCTGGCTTCACATGGCTTTCCAGGCCCTGCGAACTCACTAAGACCATTAACCCATCTCTCTTTTCATTTCCCCCTAATCCTCATCAATCTAAGAAAACCAAAGGAATTAGATAAATCCCGACATCCCCTGGCGACTCGAATCCTGTCAAGAGGTGTGGTGATCAGGAACACTACCCATAACCGAACAACCAAGTCCCAACAATCCTATCATTATACTATCCCGACTGTGCCCTACATAAAGTGACCCAAAGAGTTAACCAGAACCTCCTCTGATACCATTTTGTCATGAACCGGATCTGGTCTCCATCAAACCGGCACCAAAACCGGCCCATGCCAAGGCCCTAAGGGCGTTCCCAATCCCCACGGGCTGGCACAAGTGCCCGCGGATCATGTCATGATAATTGGGAACGATTTACCCAATTATATAAACATTAAACAACAAATAGACTCAATAAAACAAATCTGGATTTTTCAACTAAAACCATCTTTTAAAAAATTTCATAACTTAAATACATTTGTTAAAACTATGTTTAAAGACCATTAAAATGGTACAAACCCAAATAAGGACATCCCAAGAACCTCCACTTGGAAAGAGGCACCGCCCTCAAGCCATCTCCACGACAATGCATTCCAATGTACAACTAAAAACCTGAACCAATGGCATAAAACCTGTACCCAAACCTGTGAAATAAAATAAGAAAATCTACTTACACCCAAAGGTGTAAGTAGGGTGTGAGCGAAAGCCCAGTAGGATACCAAATCAAAGAGATTCCATGTTATAAACATTTCATGACAAAAATAATTGTAAGTTTTGTAAATAAGAAATGCTAGTTACAATTTTCTAAAGGATGCAATAATAAATGAAAACAGTTTTCATGAGGGATAATTTTAAAGAACTAATTTTTTTAAAATAAATAAGAAAGCTACCAAATTTTCAAGACATCAATACCATATACCGACGGTAAGTACAAAGGATCTAATGAGCACAAGTAATAGGAAATAACCCCTAGGCACTAGCTAGCTGCGGGTCCCAGGTACCTCATATCTCTGTGAGAGTAACCACAAAAAATATCCGTTTACATGCACGAGACACTAGTAGGGATCATACCCATAACCTAGTGGTCCCCAATCATCATAATCATAGTTTAGTTAGAGTTGTAAGCATCAATCTTGCTAAGTGAAATAGAGGCCAAACCCCACGGATTCACTAGCATACTAGTACACGTCCACTCACCTAGATACCAGGGTTTCCCTTTTTTGCTCAAACAAGTTCAACAATACAAGAAGTATAGTTTTCACACGAAAATATCACTTCCACATCACACATTAACCAAACATCCCCATGTACATCACACAAGTAAAAAATTAAACTTTTCATTCAAATTCATTTTGAAATCAAACTCACCCCAAAATTGCCTACAACATTTTTCACATTTCTTTAAAACCACCACAAATCTTTTAGACGATTTTATTAAACCATTAGAATATATTCAACTCCCATAACATCCCACAAACATGTCACATAATACACTTCTCACCTTCACAATTCATTTTATCAATAAACACACACGAAACATCCCACACCTGTGTTTCGCACACAAAACATAATTTAGTAAAACATTTCGGAAATTTATAAAATATTATAAAAATGTTTGACATTTCAAATAACCACTTTACCATTCAAAAACCCACATTAGGTTAACACACTCACCCCAAAATTACATATACACCCTTTCCCAACTTTGTCTAACCAAATAAAACATTTTCAATTTTTATAAAACAAACCCAAGGTGTATAACCGTTGTTTTCACACTAAACCCATTTCAAACCCCTCATTAAAAACCAAAATCCTACCAATAACAATAAAAAATAGAATTTTCAGCCCTAAAAGAATTATTAAACCACCCCCAGGTGTTATAATAATACATCAAATAATACCACAAAGATACACATGAAAAACACACGTTTTCATAAATCACCTTCAAGAAGTACAACATAGTTTTACACCTTAAAATCAATAAAAAACCTCTTCTCAAGGCCCTAATGATAATAAGGAATTACCAAACCAGAATTGGAAGCCCCTTTCAGGACTAATAAATCACTTTCATATGTTATAAACTAAACCCAAACATTACCCCAAGAGTCACACATGAAAAGTACCAAATTTCAAGCTAAAATACTACTAAAAATTAAATGTTTAACCAAATTCATCAAAAACAGTTTTCAAACCACACAAAAGAGATTATAAACATACTAAATTAATAAACCAAACAAGCTAACTCATCATAAAATGGTTACACATAGAGTCAACTACCTTTTGAGATGAAATCCTCAAAACTAGGTGTGAAACCTTAAGCGCACCACTGCCGCACCACAAGGAATATAAATCCAGACCTAGACCACCAAAAATTGACCCATAATATACCAAATCATACCTTAGGATCGAACCCTAACTTATGGAAATTTTAGAACATAATGAAAGAGGGAGGAAACCCTAAGGAGAATGAAAAATTGAAGAGAGAAACACTTACTCAAAACAATCATGAATAAAACGACCCAAAATCCACCGGAATCTGAATTTTAAAACATCCAAACAATCAAGGTATGTTATAAAAAGTGTTATGAGATCATTTTGTAACATGAATGGGGGAAATAGAGTTAGAATTGAGAGAGTTATGATGGAAATAACTTTCATCCTCAAATCTGCTCGATTTTAAAAACCCTAAGAATTTCAGCACACAATCGCGTTGCAAACGAGATCTAAAGAGAGGGGAAAGGAAGGGGAGCGTGCCTGGGCTTCATAGTGTCGAGAGGGAGGTGGAATCACCGAAATATTCTTTATATTTAATAAGATATTAAAAAATTAAATAAACAAATTAAAACTGGAAAATGGGCTTTCGGGTTGGCCCAATTCTCAAATAAAAACCAAAATCCCCCATGATTATGGATTTATAAAGGGTCCAAATTTACATGTGGTGTTAATATAGCAGGGAAGGAAATTTAGGAGTTGGAATGACTTAAAAATATTAAAAAATGAAAATTTTCTAAAAGAACCAAAATTTATTCTTAAATCTGGAATTGGGATCAAGGTTTGGCCCAATTCATGAAAACTCACCTATTCTCCGTAAAACCTTTGGAAACCCCCAAAACAAACCATGAATGGAAAATAAATTAAAAATAACTTTAAAATATATTATTTATATTACATGAAGTGAGATTACATCTTAAGGTGATCATATTCCATAAAAATGATTCTTTCCTTTATACATATCAGGGATACCTTTGATGAATTATGATAATATGTTTCACCTTTTACATACTATAATGATTAATGGTTTATTATATAATTTTAAATAAATCATTCATTCTTGACATGTTGTCTTATTAAACATTGTGTTATAATTTATTCAACTTCCAACTTAATGTTTTTCAATAATTGTTTCCTAAATATTTCTATACGTATTTTTTCGTCAAGTACGCGTATATAAAGTTGAGTTTTGTATATAATCAAAATTATACCTCTTCATTTCTTGTTTTTATAGGACACATATCCTTGTACCAGAAAAATATGACTCTATCTATATGATCCAATATTTTTCTAGTATGTCCCTCTCTAAGTCTTGTGTTAAATTTTATAACTGGTATATTTTACTACATCTTTAATACTTGGTGGTTTTGTTTAGTGATGGATACCAATAATTTGAGTTAACACAGTCTTGGGTTGATGGGAAACATGAGAAATATATAAGGGACCCACATGAATATTTTTTTTTGGAAAATAAAATAATTAAAAGAGATATAACTTTACTCGAGTTAATGGATTCTTGGTATAAATTATTTAAGTGTCTCATGGGTTATTGGGATGTTCAGAATCATTAATGGGGGTTTGGGTTTATTGAAGGTAAAATCATTAGTACAAAAATAATCATAATATTTACGTATAGTGTAAATTGAGTACAATTTGTGTATTGTTCGATTATTTGTAATAGAATAATTTGAGGTGTGGGTTTTTTGGCATATCCCATTAATAATATTAACAAAAAGTGTACCTAAATTAAATAAAATGTAATTTTCTGTTCTTATATTTAAAATTTTTATGTGTGGTTGAGATGTTAATTTTAATTTGCATCAATATTCTCCAATCAACCCTAGGGAAACTTCCAAGTAATTTAGGAGTACCCACCAACCTTTTTGATGTCACGATACCTCCATTGATCCCTAATAAGTGGATTTGGTCAAATTTATATATTATATCCCTTGGTCCTTCAACCATTGTATTTAAATCCTTTGATCTTGTGCATTGGTTTGTATTTTATGATGATCATTTTTGATCTAATAACCTCTTTGCAATCATCTGCACATTATTCCTCTTAGTCATTTCCATTAAAAGTGATGCTGGATCATCAGTTAATGGTAAGGGGTATACATCTGAACCCTGTGCAGGAATAATTTCTAGGTTTAGGAAATATTTCTATTGATCTAGTGTAACATGTTCTTGAATCAATTAAATAATGAATGTGATTATTCCTTGGATTCCGTTGGTTTAAATATGATTCTGACCTGGCTTATGGATACCTGTAGGGTTAATGAACATTGAATAGAATGGAATTAGGAAATGGAATAAACTGGGTTTATCATGGAATGGGAACATAAGTATTTTTGTTATATATAGTCAAAATTTTGTGGTTTACTTTTAATTGGTTTTATTTTTTCTAATTTTGATATGAATAAAAATGGTATATATAATAAAAATTGTAATTCACATAATTAACCATTGAGATATATGATGTGATATTTTGATATCCATTCTATATGATAGGACTTCTGTTTAATGTTGAAATTCGTATAAAATAGTATTTGAATTGGCACATTCACACAAATATACTATAATGACGATATGGAATAGGCTCAGACTAGTATAATTTTTTAATGCTTATAAGTCTTCCACTGGGATTGTTATGAATAACACATGGTTATATGGTTCTCATGAACATAGTTTTAAGAAGTAATCTGTGATATTATAGAATGTCTCTGAATGAGGTAATTATATCATGGTTATATGGTTGTGGTCGGAATGGTGGTAATGCATTTTTAATGATATTGTTCCATGTAGTCGAAGTAGTATTTTTAATTTATTAATTTTTTAATAAATTAAAAAAACTATTTATCTATTTATTTAATATAATTTCTATCAGAATTGTTTTTCTAGACAGGGTGGTGTCAAACTAATAACATATACTCAAACCCTATTTAGGGCATAGTTTTTCCCCCAGTGAGATTACATGGATGGTTTTGACAAGTGAAAAAGACCTTATTGTTGATTGTATGCTTGATGGATGGGTTGGAATTTGGAGTAGGACTGACATGGGGTTTGGGATGGGGGACATTTAGGTATTTTTTGAGTTTACTATACTTTTTTTAAATATTATTTCTAGAATGAATTTTTTTTTACATTCTAGAACATCATTAAATTATTTGTTTATTATTTATTGTATTATTCAGTTTGATTTAGTTATTGGCATTCTATATGCCTATAAATTGATTTCATTTGTTTATATGTTTCATATATAATTCTATGAAACTTCATACCCTGAGGTATATTATCCTAACTATACATTTGAAACCTCTTCTTCTATTTAGAAGCCTATTGTGTATGAGTAGGTGCACCTGAGGACTCGTAACCAATCCATTTTTTCCACATGAGAGTGTGCTGGATCGGGGAGATTTTGCTAAGGGTGAACAAAGGAACATGTTTTCCTTTATGCTGATTTACTATATTTGAAAGGAAGGAAGGAAACTATGATGTGTCGGGACTTGGTAATAAGCTCATTAATAGGAGATGATGATCCTTATATGAGGGAAAATCCAATTTCCTATGAATGGGATTACTGTTTGTGTAGTTTTTATTTTAGTGTTAATGGTTTTTCACAATGGGTGATTCACATATTCTATGAAGATACTATTTTATTATGTAACTGTTTCATGATATTTTTAATCATGACCTAGTATGGTGTGATATGATGATACCTGCATCAAAAAAGGCATAAATGTATATATTTACATGAATTCTTCATGATAAGAGAGTATTTATTTTTTAATGTCATATATACATACTAGTTGAACTATGATATGAGAGATCTATTATTCTAGATAAATGAAATAAATAAAATGAGTTGATATTTCATAAAAAAACATTTTTTCCATGTTTATAGAGACCAGGACTCAATGACCCTGTATTGTATTCACCTATTAATGTTGAATTATTGATAGCCAGTACTCTAAGGTGTGCATTTTTCATGTAGATTAAATGCCTCCATGCAGTCGTTGACATGAGAGTCAAGAGTGTAGAAATTATTACACTTATAAAGTATCCAAAACAAGTATTATTTTAGTCCATAAGGATCATATAGATGTTAATCGTCAGGTTAGCTTACATAGGGTCATGTGATCCAAGGAAAGGGTGACTGCTCATATGGTTCCTTCGATGTTAGAGATGAGAAGAGAATTTAAATAAAAGTATCAACCAACATTAGCTTGGGAAGGAAGATATTAGGTAGCTGAGTTTTAGATTGAGTTAGTATAGAAATTGTATGTCACGAACTAGGCTATAATTACATCCAATCAGACACTTAGTCTTGTTTGAGACATGGATTGACGAGCATTCTCAATCCCCACAGGCTGGAAAATTGTGTTGTTCATCAAAGTAATCAAAATTTCAATGACTTCTCCATTACATAATAGGATAAAAAAGCAACAGAGCATGGTCAATAATTAAATATATTTTAATTTCAATAAATAAAAGACTAAAAATGATACTATAAATAGTAAACAAAATAGAATTTATTAAAAAACTATGATAGAACCATACTAATATGATCACCATACGACCCCTAGGTCATAACTATCCATAAGACCAACCTTCTCTAAAAGTACAAATATACTAGAAACAAGATGCTGCAAAACATAATGGGTCTACTGATGTCGTGGGGAACATGTATGGTGTGAGATTAAACTGCTCAGTACGTAATCACCAAAGAGTCAACACATCTCTTTTCCCGAAATATAACATAAATACTTATTTGATATACACCCATAAAATAAAATTTAAATCATTAACATGGATGTGTAGAATGTAGAGGAAACCAAATAAGTAGGGAATAAAAGAAAAGATAATATCCAATATCCAGCAGTGATAAATATAATATATAGATAGTAGATCATGATAATTTCTTGAACATCCCTAGTGGAAATCCATGGACGTACTCAGTCCGGACTCATATTCCATCATATGGTGTATCTCCATAGTCAATAACCATTTGTCCAGTCTAAACTAGCTAATCTAGTGGCATGTCCCAACTATCAACATAAATTCAGGTGGGTACCAACCCATCTAACAAGGGTTGATAGGAAACCATCACTCAACCCTCTAGATGATGCCCATGAATCCCATGATAATAATAAAAGTACCAATCCATGCATAGTATAACAACCATAACCAACAACATCTTAAGGCATGATCTATTAGAGGGGATCCTATATGAATGTCCAATTTACTAAATACCAATAGTATTCATGACCATGAGAAAATAGAGGGTAACACATCACATGTTCTAGTGTTTTTTCAAAACAAAATCCATGCATCACAAACACAAATGAACATCTATTTCATTCACAAGATTTCTCATCTCACAAATAAATATTAAATGGAAACCACTATTATCCATAATCAAAAACACATTTCAAATCATTTTAAGATACCATCTACGCCTTTTTGCAACCATCATTTTCAATCCATTTAAAAATCATACGAACATGCCCACCAGGACCACACATCATAAATGTTCCAAAAAAATTCCAAAACAACACAAGTTACTAAAATGACCTTCATATATTATCACATCAATCCAAATTTTCAAATACAATGAAAGGTTCCAACTGATCCTCCATTATTTTCAATCCTAATACATTTACAAAGCCAATTCCACACCATTTCCATATCCAATGTAAAATACCACTTTTTCATGCACAATTCCAACACTACGGGAAAAATGGGTATTTGCGACGGGAATAAATCCCGTCGCAAATAGTCCCGTTAAAAAATTATTTGCGACGAGTAAATACCCCCATCGCAAATAATTAGGCTTTTGCGACGGGATTGCTTTCCCCGTCGCAAATAACCGGCGGCGGTAAAAGGTATTTGTGACAGGAATATTCCCCCGTCGCAAATACTATGTCGGCATGGGTTATTTGCGACGGGCCCCGTCGCAAATAACTATTTACCGGTTGACCGTAATAAATGTTGGCTAAGGTATTTGCGACGGGATACCCGTCGCAAATGGGCCCGTCGCAAATAATCTAACCTATAAATACCCCCATCCGTTTTTTTCATTTCATTCTGATTTCTTATCTTCTCCTTCTCTCAAAATTATATTTCTAGAGTTGAGTTTTTCTCCAGTTTAATTTTTTTCTCCGGAGCTGATATTAAAGTTTTGAAGAACGATCAGGACAGATCAATTTTCAAGGTATTTATGTTCATTTTAATTTTTTATTTATTTTTAATTTTTTATTAGTTTCAATTATTATTAATTAGTTGTAATTTAATTATGTTTACATTGTTTTATTACTTAATAAATTTAAATTATTAGTATTGTTTATAGTTAATGGTAATTAGGAATAATTAGTAATTATTTTTTATAATTAAGAATAAATATTAATAATTAGTAATAAATACCAATAATTAGGAATAAGAACATTATTACATTATTAGTTTATTTTATTATTAATATTAAAATAATATAATTTTTTATATATATACAATTCTTTTTTCATCTGTGTGTTTGCTGTCTTCACATGTATTATTTGTATGTGGAGATAGAAAACGCACAGATGAAAGAAGAATTGTATATAAATTAGAAAATTATATTATTTTAATATTAATAATAAAATATATTAATAATGTTATTATTTGTAATTATTGGTAATTATTTCTAATTATTGCTAATTATTCATTTAATTACTAATAATTAGGAACAATTATAAATAATTATCAATAATTAAGAATAATTAGTAATAATTAGTAATAATTACCAATAATTAGTAATAATTAGTAATAATTATCAATAATTAGTAATAATTACTAATAATTAGTAATAATTACTAATAATTAGTAATAATTACCAATAAGTAGTAATAATTACCAATAATTAGTAATAATTACCAATAATTAGTAATAATTACCAATAATTTGGAATAATTACCAATAATTAACAATAATTAGTAATAATTACCAATAATTACCAATAATTACCAATAATTAGTAATAATTAGTAATAATTAGTAATATTAGTAATAATTAGGAATAATTAGGAATAATTAGTAATAATTAGTAATAATTACTAATAATTAGGAATAATTAGGAATAATTAGGAATAATTAGGAATAATTAGGAATAATTAGGAATAATTAGGAATAATTAGGAATAATTAGGAATAATTAGGAATAATTAGGAATAATTAGGAATAATTAGGAATAATTAGGAATAATTAGGATTAATTAGGATTAATTAGGAACAATTATCAATAATTATCAAGAATTAGTAATAATTAGGAATAATTAGGAACAATTATCAAGAATTAGTAATAATTAGGAACAATTATCAATAATTAGTAATAATTAGGAATAATTAGAAACAAATTCAATAATTATCAATAATTAAGAATAATTAGTAATAATTAGGAACAATTATCAATAATTATCAATAATTAAGAATAATTTGTAATAATTAGTAATAATTGCCAATAATTACCAATAATTACAAATAATTAGGAATAATTAGGAATAATTAGGAATAATTAGAAATAATTAGGAATAATTAGTAATAATTAGGAATAATTAGTAATAATTAGGAATAATTAGTAATAATTAGTAATAATTAGTAATAATTAGGAATAATTAGGTATAATTATTTGTAATTAATTATAATTACCAATAATTACCAATAATTACCAATAATTACCAATAATTACCAATAATTACCAATAATTACCAATAATTACCAATAATTACCAATAATTACCAATAATTACCAATAATTACCAATAATTACCAATAATAACCAATAATTACCAATAATTTGCAATAATTACCTAAAATTAGGAAAAATTAGGAAAAATTAGGAAAAATTCTCAATAATTAGTAATAATTACCTATAATTAGTATTAATTACCAATAATTAGTATTAATTACCAATAATTAATAATAATTAGGAATAATTAACAATAATTAGTAATAATTACCAATAATTAACAATAATTAGTAATAATTAACAATAATTACTAATAATTACCAATATTTAGTAATAATTAACAATAATTGCCAATAATTACCAATAATTGCCAATAATTACCAATAATTAGTAATAATTGCGAATAATTAGTAATAATTACCAATAATTAGTAATAATTACCAATAATTAGTAATAATTAACAATAATTAGTAATAATTAGTAATAATTAGGAATAATTAGTATTAATTAGGAATAATTAGTAATAATTACCAATAATTAGTAATAATTAGTATTAATTACCAATAATTAGTATTAATTACCAATAATTAGTATTAATTACCAATAATTAGTATTAATTACCAATAATTAGTATTAATTACCAATAATTAGTATTAATTACCAATAATTAGTATTAATTACCAATAATTAGTATTAATTACCAATAATTAACAATAATTATTAATAATTACCAATAATTACCAATATTTAGTAATAATTAACAATAATTGCCAATAATTCGCAATAATTGCCAATAATTACCAATAATTAGTAATAATTACGAATAATTAGTAATAATTACCAATAATTAGTAATAATTACCAATAATTATCAATAATTACTAATAATTATCAATAATTAATAATAATTAGCAATAATTAGTAATAATTAGCAATAATTAGTAATAATTAGTAATAATTACTAATAATTAGCAATGATTAGTAATAATTAGAAATAATTAGTAATAATTAGTAATAATTAGTAATAATTAGGAATAATTAACAATAATTAGTAATAATTAACAATAATTAGTAATAATTAGTAATAATTAGGAATAATTAGTATTAATTAGGAATAATTAGTAATAATTACCAATAATTAGTAATAATGATTATTAATTACCAATAATTAGTATTAATTACCAATAATTAGTATTAATTACCAATAATTAGTATTAATTACCAATAATCACCAATAATTACCAATAATCACCAATAATTACCAATAATCACCAATAATTACCAATAATCATCAATAATTACCAATAATGACCAATAATTACCAATATTTTCCAATAATTACCAATATTTTCCAATAATTACCAATATTTACCAATAATTACCAATATTTACCAATAATTAGGAATAATTACCAAAAATTATGAATAACTACCAATAATTTGGAATAATTACCAATAATTTGGAATAATTACCAATAATTTGGAATAATTACCAATAATTTGAAATAATTACCAATAATTTGGAATAATTACCTTATTACATTATTTGTATATTTTATTATTAATATTAAAATAATATAATTTTCTATATTATATACAATTCTCTTTTCTTCTGTGTTTTTTCTGTCTCCACATGTAATATTGGCATTCTTTTTCAAAATTATCAACCTACTCGCCAATGGAGAGGTGAAAGTGAATGCCAATATTACATGTGGAGACAGAATGTGAAACACACAGATGAAAGGAGAATTGTATATAATATAGAAAATTATATTATTTTAATATTAATAATAAAATATACTAATAATGTAATGTTGTTATTATTATATAATTAATATTTATGAAAAAAATTATATTAGTATTATTAAAAAAAATAAAAAATCAATATAATATTAAAATTATCAATATTTGTAACAGGTTTTGCTTTATTCTCAATATATTCAATCCTTGCTTGTGTTTTTTCTAACAAATTATTCAAAACCAGTAATGCTTTTATATTTTATAGAAAAATATGGAACAACGAGGTCGTCAACAGTCATTATTAGATGACCGCATATGGATAAATCAACGTAGAAATCCAAATGGTTCTGGTTTAAATCCAGTATATATAGAGGGTGTGGAGAGTTTTTTATCATTTGCGGCATCAAATCCAGAATTTGTTTCAGAAGGAAAGATAAAATGACCTTGTAGAAAATGTGCATTGAGAACGTTTGACACGTTTGACAAAGTGGGGGAACATCTCTTGCGTTTTGGTTTTCAAGCAGATTATGTTTTTTGGTATCAACACGGTGAACGCAGTTCCAGAGCAGGTGATACCAACTTGATTCCGGATCCATCCCAGTTTCAAGATTTAGTACATGATGTTGCAGGTTCATCTGTTCAACATACAGAAACTCCGGCTGATATAGCTTCAAATCCTGAGTTGGGACCGTCTGAATTTTATGAGTTGTTGAAGTCTGCTGAGGATGCATTATATCCTGGCTGCAAGATGAGCAAATTAGAAGCAGTTGCAAAATTTATGGCTATCAAATCAGATAACGGAATGTCAAACACCTGTTTTGACTAGATATTTTCTTTGCTGAAAACACTGTTACCCGAAGGAAATGTTTTACCTGCAAATTACTATGAAAGTAAGAGGTTGGTTCGAAATTTGGGACTTACTTGTCAGAAGATTCATGCATGTTCAAATGACTGCATTTTATATTCTGGGGAAAATGAGTCGTTGGATAGTTGTCCCACATGTGGGCAACTGAGATATAAAGAAGGACAACACGGGAAGTCTGGTTTGATTCCTGTAAAACAGTTGAGATATTTTCCGCTTACATCCAGACTTCAGCGTTTATTCATGTCTAAGAATACAACGACAATGATGTCATGGCATAAAGAGAATAGTTCAACCGATAAAAGCTTGAATCATCTAGCTGATGGTGATTCATGGAAACATTTTGATAGAGTGCATCCATCCTTTGCTTTAGAAGCTAGAAATGTTCGACTGGGCCTTTCCATTGATGGTTTCTGTCCGTTTGGATATTATGGTAGTCAATATTCATGTTGGCCTGTTTTTTTAACTCCGTACAATTTACCTCCATGGATGTTGATGAAGGAGCCATATATATTTTTGACTTTACTAATTCCAGGACATCCGAAGAAAAATATTGATGTTTATTTGAAGCCATTGATTGATGAATTAAATTTATTGTGGAGTACTGGTGTCAGTACATATGATGTTGCAACGAAACAAAATTTCATACTGAGAGCAGCATTGATGTGGACAATAAGTGACTTCCCGGCTTATGGGATGTTATCTGGCTGGAGTACACATGGTCAGAAATCATGTCCTTACTGTATGGTAGAGAACAAAGCATTTATGCTCATTCATGGAAAGAAACCTTGTTATTTTGACTGTCATCGCAGATTTCTTCCAGCTGATCATCCTTTTCGCAGAAACAGATCTCATTTCAGAAAAGGAACAGCTGAAAGGGATGGACCTCAAAAAATGCTATCAGGTTCGGAGTTAAAATCGGTTGTATTTTCATTACCTCCCATCACTTTTGGTCCCACAATAAACCAACAGAAAATTTCTGGTTTTGGGAAAGAACACAATTGGATTAAACGTAGCATATTTTGGGATTTGCCATATTGGTCTGATTTGTTGGTCCGACACATGTTAGATGTCATGCATATTGAGAAGAACTGTTTTGATAATTTGTTTCATACAGTTTTGGATACGCCAGGAAAGAGCAAAGACAATGTAAATGCACGTTTAGATCTTGCCCAAATTTGCATGCGTCCAGAATTGGAACTATTTGAGAATGTCAGAACAGAAAGGTTACTGAAACCAAAAGCAGATTATACACTGTCTAAAGAAAACCGTTTATTATTTTGTCAGTGGATTGCAGATTTGAGACTTCCAGATGGTTGTGCTTCCAATTTGGGTAGATGTGTAAAGAATGGTCATATTACTGGATTCAAAATTCATGATTGTCATGTTATAATGGAGAGACTTCTACCCATTGGATTAAGAGGTCTGTTGAATTCTGTGATTTGGGATTCCATAAGAGACATGTCTCATTTTTTTCGGGAAATTTGTGCGGCTACGGAAGATTATGATGCTCTAGGAAAACTTGAAAAAGATGTTGTTGTAATTATATGTAAACTGGAAAAAATATTTCCGCCGTCTTTCTTCGACTCAATGGAACATTTGATGTTACATTTACCATATGAAGCCAAATGTGGAGGTCCGGTACAGTTTCGATGGATGTACCCATTTGAAAGATGCATGAAAAAATTGAAAAGAAAAGTACGCAACAAAGCATCTGTTGAAGGATCTATTGCAGAAGCTTATTTTCAAGAGGAAATATCTTTTTTCTGCTCCCATTATTTTGAATCTGAGTATCCTTCAAAACACAACCGAATGGGATGGAATGAGAGAAATATTGATGAAATCGACAATCAATTATCTGTTTTCAACCAGTCAGAGCTTGGTTTTGGTGGAGTTTCTGAACGCTGGCTTTCAGATGATGAACATCATACAGCTCATACGTATGTTCTGCTCAACTGTGAAGAGATGACATCAGTTGTACTGTAAGTGTTTATATCACTTATTCTATCATTTATGTTACAGTAAATAACTTTGGTTTTTATAGGTTGTATGATAATCATATCAAGAAACAAATTCCACAAATTACAGCAGCTGCTCTTGAAGAACGTCGACTGAAAAATTTCTCTCAGTGGTTTCAAAAACTGGTAACATAAATTCTTTATCTTTTAGCAACTCATTAAATGTATAGTTTACTATATTGATAATTATTTCACAATTTTTCATGTGTCTTGACATGCTGATAAAATTGACAAATGGCTGTGTGTATTGAGTAACCCACCTTCCAAACTTGTTAAAACTTATAATGCATATGTGGTGAATGGATTTTGATTCCACACACATGCATATGGGGAATCAAAAAAAAAACAATGAACAATAGAGTTAGCTTGAGAGGATCTCATCATCAAGAAAATGAAGTTGACACTTATGGCATACTTGATGAAATCATTGAACTCTGTTATCTTGGACAACATTACATAACCATGTTCAAATGTCGGTGTTTGGATACAGAGGGAGCCGTGCGTATTCATCCGACTCATGGAATCATCGATATTAAATGTAAAAGTGTTCTCGCAGTAAATGAACCCTTCTTATTGGCTCAACAGACATATCAAGTTTATTATGCAAAGTACTGTGCAACATCAAGAGACTTGACTGATTGGTGGAGTGTAATAAAAATCAAAATTCGAGACAATCAGTTTAGTCAAAGTGAATGTGCTTTCACTGATGTGCAAAGAATTGAAGTTTTTCAAGAGAGTACTCAAAATCAATCTTTTTTACAAAGAGAAATGAGTATCGATGACGACACCCCACATTTAAGAGTCGGTGATGACGATGATGTTAATGATGTCACACATGAATTTGAAATGGTAAGAGATGAAGCAACTGCAACTCGAATGGATATCGATGATGTTGAGGAGGAATATGAAGATGACATTGACATATATGAAGATGATGATGAAGATGAACACTTATAGAATTCCATGGTATTTATATACAATCATAATATGTATATATGTATATATAATAGTAATTATCAATTATTTTCTAACGTTAACATTTTCTGTTTCAGATGGACGAGGCCACATTTCGTGAGTTGACGGATGCTGACCTGCCTTTCGATGCGGATGAGTTGCTGGCAGATGACCCTCATCCTGCAGGCGCTTCAGGGAGTACGCGGAGGGGGCGCGGTCTTGCATGATTGATGATTCCTGACCCCGTCCCCGAGCGACGTCCACGTCTTGGGTTTGATCCGCGCACCCGGAGGTGTGATAACCTGTGTGATAACCTGTGGATTTGACTAAGATTTCATTAATCTATTCACATAATAAATGTTTATTATTTTTTTTCAGTTTTCCGCATATAGCAGTCGGACAGGGCAGTGCTATTTTGCGCAACTATTTCTCTCAGCCGTGGACCACATGGGAGCAGATTCCCATTGATGTGCAGCAGGCCATGTTCGGCCATTGGTTGGTACGTACGTAAATAAATATTTTTTATTTTGAAAATTATTTCATTTCTAACTTGATATTTTGATTTTTTTGTAGGGTTTATGGTATCCGATCGAGGATACCATGCGTGACGCCATCCACAAGGCATGGGAGGTGGCCATGCGTGATCGCCTTCGTCAGTTTTTGCACAATTTAAGAAAAGCTGCGATGAAGAAAGCAGGAGTGTCAGATTTTGAGGAGTCATGTAGAGCACACCGACCAGAGTATATTTCATCCCATGTATGGGATGGATTATGTGCGCACTGGTTGAGTGGTGCCTTTCAGAGGAGATCATCGCTGGGGAGGCAGAATCGGGGGAGACAGGAGGTGACTCATCGAGCTGGGAGTCGTTCTTTCAGTACTCATAGACAGCATCTGGTACATACATTATTTATAAATATTTTATATAACTATAAATATTAACAGTTTATTTTTTATTCTTATAGGCTGTCGAGCACCCCGATATTACAGAGTACGACGTATATCGGAGGATGTATAGTGATCCTGCTACTGGGGAGCTCAGAGGTGATCGTCAGCATCACATCGTGGTCAGTATTATTTGTTTTCAAGTTTAAAAATTAACTGCATATAATATATTCACAATTTTAATTTTAAATTGCAACTATAGGAGTCATATGAGGCCGCAGCGTCACAGGCCCGGCCTGAGAGTCAGGCCGAGTCATCATATCAGACCACTGCCCGTCAGTTTGATGAGGCGGCATGGATGCAGGCCACCCAGTATGCCTTCGAGAAGGGCCGGGTAGTTGGTATCGGCTCTCGACTGACTCCCGGAGATTATTATGGCAGTGCTGCGATGTCGGCGTCCAGCTCGAGAGGAGCTCGTGCATCTTTTTCTACACAGTATGAGGATCAGTTGCGATCTCAGACTGCACAGATAGAGAGTCTCCGACAGGAGCAGGAGCAGATGCGTCAGCAGCATGAGGAGGAGCGTCGACGCCAGCAGCAGCTGTACGAGGAGCAGACGATTCGGTGGCAGCAGCAGCATCAGGAGCAGATGGAGTACATGCGCCGACTCACTCATGCTTTAGGGGTGGAGTTTCCTCCACCACCATCTGCAGATCCCCCACCTCCCCCCCTTCCTTCAGATTAGAGTTTGTATTTCAGTTATAAAATTTGTGAAATCAAAATATTTTTTTTTCTATTCGTAGTTTCTGTCTCATTATAAAATATTAATAATATTATATTTTTAAATAACAATATTAATATGAATAATAATATTATTTATATTTTATAATATTAAATTTTATATATATATTAAAATTTTATAATATTATAATTTAATTATTTTTTTTGTAATACTTGAATTATTTTAATATTTGAATGTAAAATAATTCTATTATATTTATATTAATTAAAATAACTTATTAATATTTTTTTATTTATGAATTATAATTGTAATATTATTATATTAATTAAATTATTTATTAATATTCTATTATTTTTTATTTTTGAATTATAATTCTACTATTATTATAGTAATTAAAATAATTTATTATTTTCATTTGTAAATTATAATTCTATTATTATATTAATTAAAATAATTTATTAATAATTTATTTTTTTTATTTTTTTATAGTATTTGCGACGGGATACTATACCCGTCGTAAATACTAGTATTATTAATAGTTTTTTATTTATTTTTTAAAAAAGTATTTGCGACGGGTCCCGTCGCAAATACTAGTATTATTAATTTTTTTTATTTTTTTAAAAAACAGTTTTTGCGACGGGACCGTTGCAAAAGAGATTTGCGACGGGTCCCGTCGCAAAAGGTATTTGCGACGGGTCCCGTCGCAAATACTGTTTTAAAAGTTTTTTACAAAAATACGGAATACTATTTGCGACGGGGAGAATGCCCGTCGCAAAAAAAGGCTTTAGCGACGGGCCCGTCGCAAATAAGTGTAGTTGCGACGGGATCCCGTCGCAAATAGCCCGTCGCAAATACCTGTTTTTCTAGTAGTGCAAATGGCCTTCATATTTTAAATACAAAACCATTCCCATGATAATAATCACCCAAAGACCGTTATACCAATTCTTCACCAAACCATATCTTGAAATTTCCAACAGTCCATGATTTAAGAAACTCCTTAGAAAATCATTTAAATTTACTCAGAGCACCAAGGAAATTTGGAAACACATTACACACAACATTCACAATTCATAATTTCCATTTTTAAATTCAATAAGAAAATCACACATGAAGTCCAACCCTTTCCATGGGAAAATCCTATTTTTTTAATTAAAATTGACCTGAAAATCATTTTATAAATACATTTTTCAACACATCATTGATTCACAATCCCCATTAAACATGAGCAATAATGAATCCATCAGGAAACAACATCCATCTATTTGGAAAAAAATTATAAAAAATTCACCTCAATTCCCTTGGAAAACACATTTTCGAAGAAAAAGACATGATTTTTAACTAGCACAAAAATCAACAAAAAATAATCAACCATAAAAGTGACTAATTTTCACAAACATCACCCAACTTATTACACAACCAAATTGATAAAACATAAACAAGGGAAAAACCACCCAATTTTCTTCTAATAATTTCATATATATAGTAGTGGGATATGTTTTTATTGAGGTAGCCAAAAACATGGACGTGAAGGGTGGATGGCCATGATTTCCACCAATTGATACAGACCCCACTTCTTTATATAAAACAAAAAAATAAGAAAAAATCTTACCTGAAGAAGATATTGTGAATAATGCCGATAATGATATAAAATGTAGAATTGATGAAAACATACAGACTCAAATAGTCCTTGATATAACTTTAATTTAGACTAAGATGATGCTTGACCAATTGAATAATGGTGACGTACATGAACATGTTTATCCATAGCATTCTCATTAAAGGATTTATATTACAGGTAGCCAAAGTGTATGTATATACTAGAAGTTGAATATAAAGTGACCATTAATGTTTTCCAATATACTAAGGATGATTCTTTTAATGGGTAGAAAACCCCTAATTAAAAATGAATTATTGATAAAGGAGGATTTCAACTTGTTTGTTATAAGAAGATAAGTACTTTGGTTACTTACCAAGTTGCGGCTGACACACAAAATGAAGGTATGTTTATTCCTATTATAGATAAAAAAATTAATGTTGCTAATGAAATATAGGATGAGAATCTCAAAACATATGATATGCCTTATAGAGACCCAACACACCAAGAAACACCTCTCTAGGCTGGAAGAGTGGAGGTAAGAGCGATTACTCTAGGGGAAAGAGATTCTTCTATTGAAAATACAATGGGCAGAATGATGATAGCCTATAATTTGATAGTAATGATACAAACACTATACTTGAATAGATTAAATACCTCCCTTATAGTAGGTGTGAAAGAAGAGGTTGGGGACGGAGACACAGAAGAGTTTATTGGAAAAAAATTCCAGAATAAGAAAGAATGCTAGGTGAAAGGTTGAGGAAAAATTTAGGTGTCCATCTTTTTACTTTGTTTTTTTCTTTTTTTTCTTATACGCATTTTTTGTTCTACTATTACTTTTTTTCTCTAATAAATCTTGATTTCCCTTTATTCAAATAAAAAACCTTTTTCAACCACTCTATATCATGAAAATGATGAAACAGTATGTGAGGCACATCAAAACATATAATATAATAGTCTCAAACTATTTAAGGAAAGATCAACAATTAAAGGAATGAGATGAAGAGGAAACAGATTGAAGCACTTACCTCGACGAAATGTGAACACAACAAATATTTTGGTGAAAGAAGAACAATACTCAAGAGAAAATCTGCACAACTTTTTTCTCAATGAAATTAATTAAAACATAAATCCAAACACATAGGTTTCATCTATGAAGGAATCCCTACGAAGAGAAACCAAGAACTCAAGAGAGGAGGGGAAGAAGGTGAAGAAATCGACCACTTTTTTTTGATAAATTGACCATAGAACATTCAGGATTCTCTAACAGTCGAAGGAGAGGAAATGAGGAGGAGCTTGGTGGCCACCATGGTGTACCGAAGCTGAGAAATGGAGGAGACACCCTAAATAGGGTTAAAACATCCTAGAGTAAAAGTGGTAATTTTTATCTTCTAATGACCTAGGAAGCTGGCACGGGTTTTCACACCAAACACCAACTCTGTGAACACATATGTAAGAGTGGGAACCCCGCACGAGCTGGCCACAGTTTTCCCAAACCGTGCACCAACCACTCCAAATGCTACTAAGAAAAATGCAGAACCTCTCAAAAGATTTCTGTATACATTCCCAAACCAAGTGTATGTTTTGTGGAATTCCCCATACACCAACCCTCAATTCATATTATTTCTTGGGCAAGGGAACATCATTTCCCCTATCCGAGTGCCAACCATATGCCACCTACTATCTAGCCTAAAACACTAAATTTCAACAAAAAATCCCATGAATGATTCCAAAACGAAATACCTAAACTCTTACTTAACCAGGAGCTCAACCAAGGGATCCAATATCAAGAAAAGAATAAAATAATGGAATTTCAATGGTCGTGTTGTGAAAATATTAATGAATCTTGAGACACCTATGGATATAAGTGTGAAGCTAGATGAGTATATCCTTTGTGGACCTGCCAAATATTGGTGGGATATTTTACAGGAATTAGGGATGCATGATGAGCTATCCTATAAGGAATTCAATATAAATTTCTTGAACCATTTCTATCCTGATATGTTGAGGGATGAAAAAGATGTTCATTTAATTCATCTCACACAAGAGGGTATCTTTGGTTGTGGACTATGATGGATGTTTCATCGACCTACCACTACAGGAAAAGTGGGCTTTTGCAATGGTTCAGTGACATGTTGCAAATAGTGTGTCTGAAGGGTCTTTCTACAATTGAACCACCATCCCGTCACAAATAAAAAGGTATTTGCGATGGCCTGATCCTTCTAATCGCAATAGGATTGGCGCACCATGCCTACCAAATCGCGGGAAAGGGTGATTGTGACGGGCTAAAATATCATATCCTTAATACATGAAGGTATTTTTAGTATTTGTCATGGTATATAAATCGCATCTCAAAAACTATGTCGGCATGTTGTCTTTTGCTACAAGTGCCCTCGCAAAAGACTTTTTTACCATGAGCCCTATTATGGCGGGACCCGTTGCAAATGGAACTATTTGCGAGGGGTCTCTTATCGTAATGAATCATCTGACAACTAATCTAACCTATAAATACCCCCACCTGTTTTTTCTCAATTCACTCAATTTTCTACTACTTCTCTCTCTCCGGTGGAAAATTTTCTCTCGAATTTGTTCATAGGTTACAATTTTAATTTGGGGCATTATTTACAGCATAAATCCATCGAATGATTGAGTTTTAAGGTATACATATATTTTATTTTTTACTTAATTCATTTTACTTAATTTAATATACAATAATAGTTAATTAGTTGCAGTCAAATAAAATTAGAATTATATAGTTTTATTTATCATTTTAATGATTATTTTTACAAATAATTATGTGTTATTAGTATGAATTAGTTTTAATTAATAGTTATTATATGAATTATTATTAATTTGTAATAATTAGTATTAAATTCTAATAATTATTATTAAATTCTTATAATTGGTATTATATTCTAATAATTAGTAATAATTTATAATAATTAGATTTAATTTATAATAATTAGCAAGAAATTGTAATAATTAGTATTAAATTGTAATAATTAGTAATAAATTCTATTAATTAGTAATAAATTGTTATAATTAATAATAAATGTTAGTAATTATAAATAAAATGTAATAATTATTGATAAATTGTTATTTTTAGTAATAAATAGAAATAATTAGTTGTAAATTGCAACAATTAGTAATATTTAGGAATAAATTGAAAAAATTATTAGTAATTAGTATTAAATAGTAAAAATTAGTATTAAATTATAAAAATTGGTAATAAAATATAATAAATTGTAATAAATTGTAATAATTGGTAATAAATTATAATAATTAGTAATTAACTCTAATTATTAATAATAAATTCAAAATAAATTGTAAAATTTTATAATAATTAGAAATAAATTGTAATAATCAGTATAAAATTGTAATAATTAGTAATAAATTCTTATAATTAGTAACAATTTTTAATAAATTCTTAAAATTAGTAATAAATATTAATAAATTCCTATTATTAGTAATAAACTGTAATAATTATTAATAAATTAAAAAATTGTAAATAATTAGTGATAAATTTTAGTAAATAGTAATAATTAGTTATAAATTACAATAATTAGAAATAAAATGCAACAATTACAAATAAATTGATACAGTATGTAATTAATTGAAATAATTAGTAATTATTTCTAAAAATTAGTAATCAAACACTAATAAATAGTAATAAATTATAATAATTAATAATAAATTATTATAATTATTAATAATCAGTAATAAATTGTAATAATTATTAATAAATTTTATTAATTACCAATAAATCGAAATAATTAGTAATAAATAATAATAATTAATAATAATTAGAAATAATTAGTAATAATTAGTAATAAATTGAAATAAATAGTAATAAATTTTAATAATTAGTAACAAATTGAAATAATTAGTAATAAATTATAGTAATTTGAAATACAATTTAATAATTAGTAAAAAATTCTTATAATTAGAAATAAATTCTGATAATTAGTAACAGATTCTAATAATTCTTTTTAATAAGTAATAAATTCTAATAATTTGTAATAATTTGTAATATTTTTTATAATATTTAATAAATTATAATAATTAGTAATAAAATTAATAATTATTAATAAATTCTAATAATTAGTTGTAATTTGTAATAAATTCTATTACTTATAATTAAATTATAATAATTAATTATAATTTGTAATACACTCTAATAACGAGTAATAAATTCTAATAAATAGTTATATCTGTAAAAAAATTTAATAATCCTTAATAAATTTATTAAATATATTCATTAGTAATAAATTATAATAATTAGTTATAAATAATAATTAATAGTTTTAATTTGAATTAATTGACTGAAATAATAATAGACTCTAATATTTATTAATAAATTCTAATAAATAGTTATAATTAGTAAACACTTCTAATAATTAGTAATAAAATCTAATAATTAGTTATAAAAAGAAATAAATCTTAATAATTAGTTATAACTAGTAATAAAATTTAATAATTAGCAATAAATTCTAATAATTAGTAATAAATTCTAATAATTAGTAATAAATTATAATAATTAGTAAAAAATTAAAATAATTAGTAATAAATTGTAATAATTAGTAATAATTTCTAATCATTAGTAATAAATTCTATTAATTAGTAATAAATTGAAACAATTAATAATAAATTAGAATAATTAGTAATTAATTGTAATGATTAGTAATAAATATTAATAAATACTAATAATTAGAAATAATTGTTAATTAATACAATTTTTTTAAAATATAAGTAATAATTAGTTATAATTATAATAAATTCTAATAACTAGTCATAATTAGTAATATGTTCTAATAATTAGTAATAATTAGTAATAAATTACAATAATTAGTAATAAATTATGATAAGTAGTAAAAAAATTTATTAATTAGAAATAAGTTTTAAATATTATTAATAGATTGAAATAATTAGTAATAAATTTTAATAATTGGTAATAAATTTCTATAATTAGTAATAAATTCTAATAATTTTTTTAATAAGTTGTAATAATTTACAATAAATTATCAAAATTTGTATTAAATACCAGTAATTACTAAAATTTCTAATAATTACTAATAATTAGCAATAATTATTAGGAAATTGAAATGAATTATAACAAATTGTAATAAATTTTCCCAATTTCTAACAGATTAGAGACTCCAATTTTCCTGATGCCTTATCTCCATGCAATTTCCCCCCCCATAAATTCTCTATGAAATATTTTTCCCCACGTACAGATATCCATTTTCAAATACACAATATTAGAAAGCAGTGCAGCGAGGAATTCATACAATCCATTCTCATGCACATGAAAATGGATATGCATCACTAGGAGTATATTTTTCATAGATATTTTTTTTAGAGAAAGTTGTAAGAAGATGATCTATCAAGAAAAAGAGCCTCTTTTTTCTGATGAATCATCTCCTTGTAATGTTATTCTATTAAAATACCCTTGAAAAAACTCCTCTGATATACAGATTTCAATTTTCCTATGCTCTATTATAGGTAGTAGGATGTCCTCGCTACGCTGCTCTCTATTCTTATGCATATAAAAAATGGATATTCCTACGTCGGGTGATATTTTTCAAAGTTATTTCAATGAAATAAAGTTTCAAGGAGATGAGTTGTCTGAAAAAATAGCTACCATCAATCCACTAGAAATTGTGTCGACAGTAGTTAGAAATTATTAGTACAAATTTGCTGTAATTAATATTAATTTGTGGTAATTAGTAGAAATTTATATCCGTTAGTGTAGATTAGATTAATAGATAAAAAATACTATAAATAAGTATGAAATTAAAAAAATTATTATAATTTATTAGAAAATGGAATTAAATTTCATTCTATTTTTAGGATAGTTTTTTTCATATATCAAATTATTCAAAAAAATAATAATTATTTTATACTGTTTAGATAAATATGAAATAAGTAAGTTAAAAAATAATTATTAGACGATCAAATTTTAAGAAATTAGTGCATGAATCCAAATGGATCTTGTTTGAATCCTTTATATATTGAGGGTGTTAAAACATTATTCTCATTTTGATCATCAAAAATATCAATTGTTTCAGAAGAGAAAATTATGTGTCATTGTAAAAAATGTTCCCTGAGGACATTTGACACATTTGACAATATTGGGGTCATTTGTTTCATTTTTTAATCCTACCAGATTTTATTTTTTGGTATAAATATGGTGAACGCTACTCTATAGATGATACTAATAATTTGGTTCCAGATCCAGCACAATTTCAAAATTTAGTACATGATTTGGAGGTCCATATTTTCAACATGATGAAACTAAAGATGATATTAATTTAACTCCTGAGACGAAAACATCTCATTTTTATGAGTTTTTCAGGTCCGTTAAGGATACCATATATCCAGGTTGTAAGATAAGAATATTTGATGTTGTTTCCAAATTTATGGATATTAAATCATATAATAGATTGTCATATAATAGTTTTGATCAGATATTCCCTTTGGTAAAAACACTTCTACCTGATGGAATTTTTTTACCTAAAAATTTTCTATGAGGGAAAGAGTCTAGATTGTAATATCTGTCATGGTTATCAAAATATTCATGCATATTCAAATGATTGTGTCTTATATTATGGTGAAAATGAGACATTTAATAGTTGTACCACATGTGAAAAATCATTGAATAAAGTTCCTCAACAGGGGATGAAGGGATTGTTTCTTGTAAAAAAATTGAGATATTTTCAACTTGCACCCAAATTACAACATTAATTTATGTGTCAGAACAAAATGACATTGATGATATAGCCCAAAACCAACATTTCAAATGGTAAAAAATTAAATCATCCTTATAATGGTGATTCATGGAAATATTTTGATCATGTGAATATGTATTTTTATTTAGAAGCCTAAAATGTAAAATTGGGTCTTTCTACTGATGATTTCTATCCATTTGGTTTTCATGGTAGTAAGTATTAATGTTGGGTTGTCATTATTACTCAATAAAATTTACCTCCTGGGATGTTGATGAAGGTGCCTTATATTATTTGGACCGTATTAATTTGATGAAATCAAAATGAGAATATTGTTTTTTATTGGAAACCATTGATTGATGAGTTAAATTCATTACAGAGTAATAATGTAAGTACATTTTACGTGGCTATGAAAATACATTTCATACTGAAAGTTTATTTGAAGTTGACAATTTGTGACTTACCAGAATATGGTATTTTATCTTGCTAGGGTAAAGATGGTCTAAAATTATATCCATACTATATAAGAGACAAAAATGAATTTATTCTCTCCAATGGAATTTTTTTTATTATTTTCGATTATTATTACAGATTCGTTCCAACTGACCATTCATTTTGGAGGAAAAAAATATCACGTCCGGAAAGGAACAATTGAAATAGATGAACCTAAAATAATGATCTCAGGTTCAAATTTTAAAATGAAATTCCTTTTCAATATCTGCCGTCACATATGGACAAACAATAAACCAATATGAAATTGATAGTTCTGAGAAGGAATGTAATTAATTAAAACGGGGAATTTTTTGGGATCTTCCATACTGATATGATTTATTTGTCATTTACATGTTGGATGTCATGCATATTGAGAAGAAATATTTTTATAATATATTTCAGGAATTTTTCGAATCAATAGGTAAGACCAATAATAATTTAAAGGCATGATTATATCATTCCCAAATTTTTAGGTGACCAGCACTTGAACTTTTAGAAAATGTAAGATCATTGAAGTTAAGGAAGCCCAAAGCATCTTATACACTCTCCAAAGAGAAAAGAATGTTATTTTTTCAGTGGATTGCAGATTTGTGTCTTCCAGATTGTTATGCTTCTTATTTAGGTAGATGTGTTAGAAACAGTCATATGAAAAGAATATAATGTTATGAATATAATGTTATAATGTAAAGTATTATGCTAATTAGATTAAAAGTATTGTTGAATTATATTATTTGGGATCCACTAATTGAAATGTAAACTTTTTTATAAGACATTTGTGTGGTGAAAAGTGATAATGATGCATTAAGAAGACTTGGAGAACAAGTTGGTTTAATTTTATGTAAACTAGAAAAAATATTCAGGCCATATTTGTTTGAATCAATAGAAAATTTTATATTACATTTAATAATTGAAGAAAATTGTGGAGTTCCATTTCAGTTCTAAGGGATGTAACCATTAGAGATGAATTAACTAATTGATGAAAAAAATATATTTCAAAGCATCAATTGAAGGTTCAATTGAAAAAACATATTTTCAAGAAGAAATTTCAATTTTCTGATCACTTTAATTTCAATCAAAATATCTCTCAAAACAAAGATGAATGGTTTGTAATTATGAAAATTGTGATGATAAAATGGACAGTCAATTATGAGTTTTCAATTATCTCGAACATGGCTTTAGTGGGTTCTATTAATGATGGATATTAGGTGATGAACATCATAGAGCTCATACATATATTATAAAAAATAGTGAAGAAATTAAATCATTGGTAGAGTGTGTTATCCTATCATTTATTATATATTTTGGGTTATAGTAAATTAATCATATTTTATTTGTAGGTTATATGATAATTATATCAAAAAACAACTTCCACAACTTACAGCAATTTCTTGGAAAAAAGTCGGAAATGAAACATTTCCTCCTATTTGAAAAATATGGTTACATAATTTTTTTTGTTTTAACATATAAAATCTATTTATTATCTAATATATTGAAAATTTTTGAAAAGTATTCACGTATCTCAACATTCTGATAAAATTGAAAATTGATTGTGTTTATTTTGAAACCCAATATCCTAAATGGTTAAATCTTATAATGAATATTTGGTGAATGGTATTGGATTTCTTAAACGTGTTTATTGGAAAATAAAAAAAAACAAATAATAGTTGTGTTTTATTGAGAGGATCTCATAATAGTAAAACTGAAGCTTAATTTTATGGCATACTAGAAGAAATTATTGAACTGTGTTTTCTGGGAAAACATTACATAATGATGTTTAATTGTCATTGGTTTGATACTGAGAGAGGATTTCATGTTCATCCAACCCATCGAATCATTGATATTAAATATAAATGTATTCTTGAAGTAAATGATAGATTTTTATTAGCTCATCAGGCACATTAATTTTATTATTAAAAATAGTGTGCTACTTCCAGAGAGTTTTGTGAATGGTGGAGCATAATAAAAATTAAATATAGGGAAAATCAATTTACTCAATCCTAATTTGGTTCCAAATAAGTAGAAGGAATATGATTTTTTTCAAGATTCTTCTCTAAAACCCTATATTTCATGTAGAGACATAAATATCAATGATGACACCCCCCAGTTAAGTGTTGATGGTGATGATGATGTTAATGATGTTACAAATGAATTTGATATGACCAGAGATGATGAAACTGAAACTCATATGTTAATTTATGATGACAAGGAGGAATATAAAGTCATTAATAACATCATATAAGAATATGTGGATTATGATGAAAATTGACACTGTTAACTGTTGTTTATAATCATCAATAATTTATATTTATATATAATAATTTTTCAACTAATTTCTACAATACACATTTCATGTTTTAGATGGAAGAGGATCTATATTTTCTATTGTACTAAGTTTATCTACCTTTGGATGAGAAGTATGTTTGATCATATGACCCTCAGACAACTGGCGGTTCAAGGGGTCTCAGAATGGGTACGGTCATAACTGATTGATGATTCTTGAAGCTATCCCTAAGTGATGTCCATGTTTGTTCTTCGATCCATGTCTACTAAGGTATGTTAACCTATTTATTTTAGTTAGTTTTGAATATTTTATTTAAATACTAATTGTTTGATTAATTATTAGCATTTCCACAACATTATGCATTTAGCTACTGGGCAGGGGAGCGCTATATTGCACAATTATTTTTCTTAAGCCTGGGTATCATGGGATCAAATGTATGTGGATTTGAAGACCCAAATTTTTTATCATTTGATACTGTGTAAATAAATGATATTTGTTTTTAAATTAATTTAATTAATAAATTGATATTATAAATTATTCATAGGGTTTATGGTATCCCATCAATGAGAGCATGCAGGATGCTATCTAGAAGGTATGTCCGGGGATTATGCATCAGCGCTGTTGTTAGTTTTTACACAATTTCAGAAGGAATGAAATCAAGAAATCAAATGTTATAGAGTTTGAAAAGTCTTGTCGTGCCCACCATCCGGATTAAATTTCTTCTCATATTTGAGATGGATTATGTTTACATCATTTGGGTGGTCGTTTTTAGAGTAAATCATCCGGAAGTAGACAAAACTAGGGGAGACAGGAGGTGACACATCTAGCTGGTAGTAGTATATTCATTATGCATATGGAGCATATGTCATTCAATTTAAATAGATTCTTTTATATTCATATAGGTAGTTGAACATTCTGATTTTACAGATTTTGATGATTATATGAGGATGTATAGAGATCTGACCACTTGAGAGATTAGAGGTGGTCCCCAACATCAGATTGTGGCCAAGATAATTGCTTTTTGAGTCTAAAATTGAAATCTAAATAATATGTCACTATTTTAGATTTAAATTTAATATTTCAGAGTCATATGAGGCCACAATGTCTCAGAAAAAACTCAGATTTAGGTTTAGATAGATACCCAAACTAGTGCCCACCGATTTGATGATACAACATACATGCCGGTGACCCTGTTTGACTTTTAGAAAAGTGGTGTTGTTGGTATCAGATCTCAATTGATGCACGAGGATTATTATTGTGATTATACATTGCTGAAATTCATCTCAAGAGGATCCTGTGCAGGGTAATTATCATCTATTTCACAATATCTGGAGCAATTTCATGCTCATAGTGAGATTATAGAGACTATGCATAGAGAGCATGGGTAGATGTGTCAATGTTAGAGGCAGCAGCAGGAAGAGTTCCTACAATATCAGCAACAACCGTAGGGGATGTAGGAGGAGATGAATCAGTGGTAGCAGCAGTAGGAGCATAAGTAGTTGAAGTACATGCAATATCATACTCATGGATTCGGGATTTAGTTCCATCCAGAATCTCCTCTCGATAACCCTCCCCTCAATGATCTATTTTTTTATGATAAAACATTTGAATACATTTTTTTATAACATTACCCATCTACATTTATATATATTTTTATTTTTATCTTGTAGAGAATATTAAATTTTATATTTTATAATTAATTTCTTATAATTTTTTTAGTTTATTAAAATTTTTATATTATTTTATTAATTATTATTTTTTATTACTTTATTTTTATTTTTTTTATATTTTTCATTAATAATGAGGATGTAATTATTTTATAATTTTTTTATTATTAATATAAATATTATTATTTCATTAATATTAATAATATTATTATTATATTATAAATATTATTATTATAATTATTATATGAATATTATTTTATTATTTTATAAATTATTTTATTTTACTAATATTAATATTAATATTAAATTAATTTTAATAATATCTTATTGTTATAATAATTAATTATTTATTTAATTTAATTTTCCTAAATTATTATACTATTTACTATGGGATCAGTCATAGAAAATGGATTAAAAAACCTAGCAAGTTCTTTCGTTTTGGTCCCATCGCAAATATTATTTGTGGGAGGTCCCATCACAAATAGTATTTGACACGAAATGTTGCAATTACAATAATTAAAAGACTATGATGAAGCTATTTGTGAAAGGTCAGCATCCCATTGCAAATGGTTTCTTTTTGTGATGGACCATCACAAAAAGTAATATTTTCATTACCCTTTTCCGCAATGGTCCATTTTCAACTGGGTCCTATCCCAAAATGGTATTTTTGATGGGATACTATCCTATATGCCACCTTTTTTAGTATTGTACAATGATTTAAACCATCTTGTGCTACATATGTGGTCCCTTCGATGAGATGTTTTCATGATGGTATTTATTACAAGATAACATCACAGTTGAAAATTGGGATTCTAATATGTTTTGAGGATGCAATGAACCATGAACTCATCAACAAATTCAATTTGAGAGAGGACCTGATTATCAACATGGCTATTTCAATAGTGTGAACTGGGGTCTATTAATTCCGTAGAAAGAAGCACTACTATGATTTTTTCCACAAAGGTTTTAGAAAACATAGCAATCAGGCTAATGTACAAACATCTATGGATAGTAATCCATTCTAGTGTTATCGCTATAAAAGTTTTAGCCACAAGAACCAATTTTTTCCTTACCCAAGATTAGAATTTTGTATCATTGGTAGGTTTTGTCATCATCCATAGTTTTTGATGTACATTTCATAGCAGACCGGAGGTAGGAGATCTGGACAAACACTTGAGTCATTAAGGGGCCTAACAAGTCCTTAGAAAGCTGGTAGCTTGAGTTCCAATAGATGTTTAGGCATGGGAAGACGATGTGGTACCCATTACTACAAGAGTAGTACCAATAATGAGAAATAGAAAAGGGTATTCAGATTGGAGCCTAGGGAAGAGGGACAAGTAGCTGCACTGAACACAAAATACTCTAGCTAATTTTGTTCCATGATTGTCTACCATTAGAGGTGTGATTATTATATAATATACATTATATTGAGTATTTTATACAGGATCATAAATTTTTTTCAAAACGTTTTCAAATAGGTTGGGATTATATTTTGAATTCTTGGACGATTCTTTGCCTATCGACACACCATTGGGTGTGCAATCAACAAATGTAAAATGTTTGTAGGTGTGTTCCACAGATATTAGTAGTTAATATTTTTTTGGAACCATTTTTTATGGAAATGAATTTTTTTACTTAATTATTCATATGTATTGGTTAGTTCTATATGTGGATTATAAAAAAATTATAGTAGAAGATATACATTTATATTTATAGAAGTGGGTAGTTATTTTCATCAAATAGTATGGAATCTTCTTACTAGTTGTATAAGACAAATTCATTGCAAATTATATTTTCAGACAGCTCAGATAGCTTGTCCAAATCTAGATAATAGTGGAATGTAGTATGAATCTTTTCTTATATTGGTATATTATTTTTAAGTTGTTATCGTTATGATTTATATATCAAACTACACCAGAATGTGATACAATTCTTGATAGATATAGGGTTGGGAGATGTGCTAGTTTTTATCCCACCATAATGAGTGCCACCAATATAGCTTTAGGAGATGTAATTTAAGTTAGAAGTTATTTAATATAAAGGATTCAAATTACGAAGACCATATCCTTAGGGTTCTCCTGTTACACCCCAAGTAAATAAAGAATATGCCATTTTTATATTTATCCAAATTTGTGAATAAAATTTTAATATTAATTTAAAGGGAACTCTATGCTCGATGGCTTACCAAATACGCAACAATGATTTCCATTAAAATCTTACGTTGCACTCTAATAATTAAATAATTTTATTTTAAATAGATGTTAACAACTAGATGTTGTAATCACGGGAATGAACATAACTAAATACAAAATTATTACATATGTTTGTTAAATATTTTTACATTTATCCAATAAATGTTAGAGGCTTAAAATCCAAATGAATCCAATTTTAAGAATAAATACTCTAATATTTTTAAAAGATTTTTTTACCACCTTTTGTTGGAGAACCATTTTTAAATCTATCTTTTGACAATTTTATATGCTATATTTTTCAAAATAAACTTATTATTTATGATTAGGACATTGAAATTTACTTTGGATAAATTTATGGTATTTTTATGATAATGTTCATTTTTTAATGAATATTGAAAAGTGTTGTATTTTAATTCAAAACCACTTTTAATATAATATATTTATATAGTTATATTATATTTTTAATTGGTTTTAAGGTGAAATTAGAATATATTTTTACCATTTAATCCAATGGTGGTCATTAGAATTAATATCACTTAGAGATTAGACATAAACAAGTGTCAATCTTTTGATAGATATTGTTTCTTAAAAACACGCTATTTGATTTGACAGTGGGATTTAATTATAAAATTAATTAATGCAACTTCTATGATATGAATTTGGTAAAAAATAAATCATTTTTGAATTCGGAATATCAAATATATCTTAGGGTGAATTTTTGTTATTTTTCTGAAAAACCATAATTTTTTATGAATAGTGAAACCACAAAGTGGTAGTTACAAAAACTGATTTTTCGTTTAAATGTAACTTTACCACTTCTATGATTTAAATTTCAAAAAATTACAATATAAATGATTTTCATTATTAAGTAAAATGGGGTTCAATGGGATGAATTTGTTTTTGATGAAAAGTAACTTTTATGATTTATTAATCGTGATTAAAGGTAATTAGTGTTATTTAAGGTTAAAATTATATTATAATAAAATGAAAATATCTTCAAACTTGTCCTAAACCTATTTTAAGAGTCATGTCAGACCAAGACAACCCATGGGTCGATTTTTGGGACCCCATGGAGTCACTTGGGTAAGATAATGATTTTAATGCCTTTTATTTAAAGTAAAAGTAAAAATGACACAAACATGTATGGTTTTACGAAAACAATTTTTAAATGGGGTTATACAAGACTGATATTTGACTATAAATAGTCATTGGAAATATAAAAATATTATCAACATCATAATATTTTTTTTATAATTTTTAGACATTAAATAAATTAAATTATTTATGACATCATGATGATGCAGCGATTACCTCATTATTTAACGATTTAAATAAAAAGAAAAGATAATGTAACATCCGAGACCTAAACATGTCAAAAACCTATTGGATGGGTGTATTTATAACTCTTATCTCCTTGTCCTATAAATAAATCAATGTGGGACCTTTAAAATCTGAATCTCATTTGAAAATAAAGTAATATTTTATACCTTTCCAAGACTGCCCCTCCTCTCCTCTTATAAAAGGCCCCCATCTCTACCTCCTTACCCACACCTCTCAAGCCTTTGGATCAGCAAATCTCTGATCATTTGGTCTCTCCAAATCCCTCTCCTCATCCTAGAAACCTTACCTTAGGCATCAAGCTCTTCAAAAAACCCTTTTGGTTCAAACCAAAGGGAGTTACCCGATTTTAAGTTAATGTCTTCACTTGTGTTCTTTTGTTTTATTTTGCTTCTCCAACCCCTAAAAACATTTTATTCATTTATTTTTTAACAAATACAGTATCTTAAATACACTAGGATGTTTTTATAATAATTATTCGAGCTACACTTACACACACATACATCTAATGGTTAAAAAAAATATTGTTTCTGTGGATGGTGAATTTCTGCCTCATGAAACGATGATTGTTCAATAATCATTTAACACCTTCAAAGATGGAAATAGAGATGTCACTATATTAATATATGTTATATAATATGTTTATTTTTTCCTTAAGATTCTGTATTTTTCATCTATGACATACCTTTATGATTTTCATTATGGGTAAACGCGATATCTTCATTTTAGGACGTGCGGACTACCGCCCCCTCAAATTGATTTGATTCATTAATAACATATGTGGTACGTATAAAGGATAGATTTAATTATATTATATATGATACCATACTGGAATTATAATACTATTATGTATCATTATGTTTTAATTCCATTAAATATGAAATAGAAATGGAAGTAGTGTTCATGCGTACGTACAGCTTATTGTCTCCATGAACGGTGCATTTCATTTCTTACCTCTAAATGTTATGTAATATTATAAATTCATGAATATAATGGATATATATGATATATATGATATACAAATAATGAATATAATTCTGGATATAACAGATATTTTACCCCATGAACAAACTTGTAATTATAAAGAGTTTATTTTTGACTCAAGTAGCAATGATCGACAAAATGACCATTATTAACATAAATAATTAAATAGTGTCCATAACATTGTAATAAGTGATATAAAAGGAATAATTTACTTGAAAAAGTTTCTTAAGAAAGTATAAATTAACTTAAGTTTATTATTTAGGAGGTTAAAGAACGATCGAGTCAAGTCGGACCCGAGGTATGAGACTTCGTCTCAATCTCCTTTCATTGAGGCATATTATGTTTTATACACAACATTATATTATACAATGTATAAACCCCTTTTAATTTTATGTTTATTCAAAAGGAATATTTTTTATATGAAGCGTTTACTAAACGACAAAATGGAATGTTTTTTTTGTCGTACGTATGCGGCGACAATAACTTCTCTGCCACCGTGACCATTATTTGAGTTTCGGCTTCCTCTACAAGTCATAAATTCTTTTAAAATGAAACATAAATACCATGTTTTACTTTTATTTTGTTTTGGTATTGAAAATGATTTTCATAATGTTGTTATTATATCAATGTGTTGTATTATTATATTGTGATTGAAATATAGAAATGTTATGTTTTCTTTTATGCATGTTTTATGTGATATCATTAAGTTATGGTTCTTGGGAATTGTTATGAAGATGAGTGGTTCCGTGATAAAATATGGGTGGGTGAACCCGTTAGAGCTCTCAAATGCATTGGGTAACGTGAAGGAGTTAAACGTCTAGGTTTCTCTGAAGATATTTAGGGAATATACTTTGATGGGTATTCCAAACGTAACCAAGAGGGTTACTCCCTACGTAAAAATGTTATGAATTACTCAAGTTACCTTTTATGTCATATGATATCTTTTATTTATTAATGATTTGATGAGGTATATGATTATGTTTTATGAGTAAAGTATGATTTCATGCATGTATTAATGTTTTCATTTCGTACTTTTATATTCGTTACTGAGCTTTTTATGCTCATCCGATGTTTTTGAAATGTTTTTCACAGGTCAAGGGAAAGGTACATGATGTGATGATAGTGTCAAGGAAGTGTCAATAAGGAATCCAAGTTTTATTTTAAATATGTTTCTGTTGATGGGAAAAATGAGTACTATGTTTTATGTAACCACTTTTTGTAAATGTGGAATGTAATGCATGTTTTATGATCTAATTCTCTAAAACTCTAAACCTAAAAATATCCTCAACGTGTATTCTCGAAGTAACTCAAGATTAATTAATGTTTAAGGATGGGTCCTTATAGTTGGTATCATAGGTCATTTTAGACAACTTTAGGGATTATGAGTTTTTGTTAGACACATGGTTAGTCCGTATATCTATTATTTCAGTTAAATCCTTTTCTTATAACTTTTTTCTGGTCAAGTAAAGTCAGTTATGAATGGAAGGAGGAGGATCTAAAACGACATTCCTATCTCTTCCTGATGGCATGCTTGCAATAATTATTGCAAATTCATGTTTGGATGATTGTGATACTTTTTCTAGCATAAAACTCTCTTGCAAGAAGTTGTTTGAGATATCAAACACCTCCACTATACCTTGTTATCATCCTGGATCATGGGTTGTATTTAGACAAATACTATTTTCACAATATTCTCATATTTTCCAGAAAGGTAAATATTATCAAGGTATTTTCAAATATTTTACCTTATCACAAGAATTTGAAGCATATTATTATTTTTAAAATGGTGCTGAGGAAGGAGACCCTTGCACAACCTATTTATATTTTCTTTTAAAATATAGTCTCTCAGCACATACTTATGGTATTTTAAAAGGACCAATAATAGAATGTTTCAACTCAAATTCTATCCGACTATTTTATAGAAATCATTTTTATCAGATGTTTTGGAATTATATGTCATGCATGATTATTTTCAAAAACTATTTTTCTATGAACACACATATGACCCATGTTGTACAAGGTGTATTTGGATGGAGGAAGAAAATGATTTTTAAGGATCTATAAATCATTGTTGTATTGCATGGGACTTCTACCTATGTGAACAAGATGATGATGAAACCGAGTGGACGCCATGAACAAGGTATGCTATTATTAATTTTGGGAATTGTTTTATTTTATGGTGGTGAAATAAGACTTCAAGAATTAAGATGTTGAGATAGTATTGAATTTGGACGAAAATGAGAGTTATAAGGAAACTATTGAGGTTAAAACATGTTAGGGTTATTTTTGTAGTTTTATAAAAAGGACAACACTCAGACCGTGTGACAACCAGTCGCATCGGACCAAGCTGCGGGAATCGAACCCACAGCCAAAGTGCGACTGTTAGTTATCACCTACCATTGGAATATAAGACGTCCCTGGTATGTTTGACTAATTCTTTTTAGTTAGATGATTTTATGAATTAATATTAAGTTGATTTTGGGTTATCTATGGAAATTATTAACCTATCATAGTGGATATGTGATTAGGTTAATTACATTTCAATATGAGACCTTTATAGAATCTGATGTTATTTAGAGATAAGTGTTAATTTGTACCTCAGAAGACTATGCGACTAAATCCTTCAAATATTTGGTTTTTGATCTTAGTTTGGTTTACTATGAAGAATTTTATGGAAAAATTGATTATCTAATAGTCCTCGTTGATCTTTGTGTTTTGTTGGACAAATTTTGGAGATTAAGAATAGATTTTCTTTTTATAAAGGGTTATCCTTTTCTGGTATATCTGATCATGTTCTAACAATTTTGGTTTTGGTATGGGTCTAATGACATGGGAAATATATAGTTCTCTTTTTTGGATTAGGTGAATCTCAAGAAGTGTATTATAGTACTCTTAATGCGAACAAGTCTTCCTAAATACTCACCTTTTGGAGAAAGTATGAGTTTGTGTAAGAAATATTGTAAAAGTTGAAAGTCAACATGACAAGTAAGTATGTTTCCTTAAGATCAAAAATAAATTTCTCAATGAAAAGTAACTTAAAAAAATGTTGTCTATTAACTTTTCTTACTGGGGAATCGAATACCGTTTAACCCACCACAAGTTTGTGATTTTATTGTGGCTAACTTTCTCTTAAACATGTTTTCTATCACTCTACCTCAGAACATGACCCTTTTCTTTTTCTTAAATATCCATGTTTTCCTACATGGAATCCTAGTATGGGTTAACTCGGGTGACCTCTGTACTTCTCTTTCTTTCTTTTATAATTGCGAGGATCCAATTTCCAAAAGGGGGAAGGATGTAAAACCCCAGGTAAATAAAGAATATGTCATTTTTATATTTATCCCTATTTGTGAATAAAATGTTAATATTAATTTAAAGGGAAAGCTATGCTCTATGGCTTACCCAATACGCAACAATGAGTTCCTTTTAAATCTTACGTTGCACTCTAATAATAAAATAATTTTATTTTAAATGGTAGTTAACACCTAGCCGTTGTAAAGATGAGAATGAATAGAACTAACTACAAAATTATTACATATGCTTGTTAAATATTTTTACATTTATCCAATAAATGTCAGAGGCTTAAAATCCAAATGAATCCAATTTTAAGAATAAATACTCTAATATTTTTAAAAGATTCTTTTACCGCATTTTGATGGAGAACCATTTTTAAATCTATCTACTGAAATTTTTATAAGTTATATTTGTCAAAATAAACTTATTTTTATGATTGGTACATTGAAATTTACTTTGGATAAATTTCTGGTATTTTTCTGATAATGTTCATTTTTTAATGAATAGTGAAAAGTGTTGTGTTTTAATTCAAAACCTGTTTTTAATCTAATTTATTTATATAGTTAAATTATCTTTTTAATTTGTTTTAAAGTGAAATATGAATATATTTTTACCATTTAATCCAATGGTGGTCATTGAAATTAATATCACCTTGAGATTGGACATAAACGAGTGTCAATCATTTGATAGATATTGTTTCAAAAAAACAAACTATTTGATTTGACAGCTGGATTTAATTATAAAATTAATTAATGAAACTTCTATGTTATGAATTTTGTATAAAAGAAATCATTTTTGAATTCAGAATATCAAATATATCTTTGGGAGAATTTTTGTTCTTTTTCTGAAAAACCTTAATTTTTTATGAATAGTGAAACCACAAAGTGGTAGTTTCAAAAACTAATTTTTCGTTTAAATGGAACTTTAACACTTCTGTGATTTGAATTTAAAAAATACAATATAAATTATTTTTATTATTATGTAAAATTTGGTTCAATGGGATGAAAATAATTTTTGATGAAAAGTAACTTTTATGTTTTATTAATCACGATTAAAGGTAAATAGTGTGATTTAAAGTAAAAATGATATTATAATAAAATTAAAATATCTTGACACTTTTCCTAACCCTATTGGATGAGTCATGGCCGACCAAGACAACCCATGTGTAGATATTTGGGACCCCATGGAGCCACTTGGGAATGATAATGACATTAATTGCTTTTATTTAAAGTAAAAGTAAAAATGACACAAACATGTATTGTTTTACTAAAACAATTTTTACATGGGGTTATAGAAGATATATTATGGACTATAAAAATTAATTGGAAAGATAAAAATATTTCCTACATCATATTATATTTTTTATAATTTTTAGACATTAAATAAATTAAATAATTAATGACATCATGATGATGCATCGATTACCTCATTATTTAACGATTTAAATAAAATGAAAAGATAATGTAAAATATAAGACCTAAACATGTCAAAAACCTATTGGATGTGTAGATTTAGAACTCTTATCACCTTATCCTCTAAATACATCAATGTGGGATATTTAAAATCCGAAAATCATTTGAAAATAAAGTATCCTTTTATACCCTTCCAAGAGAGCCCCTCCTCTCCTCTTTTATAAGGCCCCCACCTCTACCTACTTACCCACACCTCTCTAGCCTTTTTCTCGGCCAAGATCTGATCCTTTTGTCTCTCCACATCCTTCTACTCATCATAGAATCCTTAACATAGGCTGTAAGATCTTCATGAAACCCTTTTGGTTCAAAACAAAGGGAGTTACCCAATTTTAAGGTAATGTCTTCACTTGTGTTCTTTAGTTTTATTTTGCTTCTCCAACCCCATAAACTCTTTTTATTAATTTCTTTTGTAACAACTCCAGTATATGAAATATTCTAGGATGTTTTTATAAGAAGTATTCGAGCTACATTTACAAACACCAACATCTAATGGTTAAAGAACATACTTTTTCTGTGGATGGTGAATTTCTGCCTCACGAAATGATGATTGTACAATACTCTTTTAACACCTTCAAAGGTGGCCATTAAGATGTCACTATATTTATATATTATATATAATATGTTGATTTTTTTCCTTAATCTTCTGTATTTTTCATTTTTGGAATATCTTTATGGTTTCAATTATGGTAAACGTGATATCTTCATTTTAGGACGTGCGGACTACCGCCCCCTCAAATTGATTTGATTCATTAATACCATATGTTGTACGTATAAAGGATAGATTTAATGATATTATATATGATAACATACTGGAATTATAATACTATTATGTATCATTATGTTTTAATTCCATTAAATATGAAATAGAAATGGAAGTAGCGTTCATGCGTACGTACAACTTACTGTCTCCATGAACGGTGAATTTCATTTCTTTCCTCTAAATGTTATGTAATATTATAAATTCATCTATATAATGGATACATATGATATATATGATATCTACATAATAAATATAATTCTGGATATGATAGATATTTTACCCCATGAACAAACTTGTAATTATAAAGAGTTTATTTTTTACTCAAGTAGCAATGATCGAAAAAACAACCATTATTAACTTAAATAATTACATAGTGTTCACAACATGGTAATAAGTGATATAAAAGGAATAATGAACTTGAATAATATTCTTAAGAAAGTAGAAATTAACTCAAGTTTATTATTCAGGAGGTTAATGAATGATCGAGTCAAGTCGGACCCGAGGTATGGGACTTCGTCTCAATTTACTTTCATTGAGGCATATTATGTTTTATACACAACATTATTTTATACGATGTATAAACCATTTTTACTTTTAAGTTTATTAAAAAGGAATCATTTTTATACAAAGTGCTTACTAAATGAAAAAATGGAATGTTTTTTATCGTACGTATGCGGCGACAACGACTTCTCCACCACCGTGACCATTATTTGAGTTTCGGATTCCTCTACAAGCCATAAAATCATTTAAGATGCAAAATAAATACCATGTTTTACTTTTATTTTGATTTGGTAATGAAAATGGTTTTCATAATGTTTTTATTATATAAATGTGTTGTATTGATATCTTGTTATTGAAATGTGGAAATGTTATGTTTTCTTTTACGCATGTTTTATGTGATATGATTAAGTTATGGTTCTTGGGAATTGTTATGAAGACGGGTGGTTCCATGATAAAATAAGGGTGGGTGAGCCTGATATAGATATACAATGTGTTGGGTAATACGAAGGAGTTAAACATTAAGGTTTCTCTGAAGAGATTTAGGGAATAAACTGTGATTGGTATTCCAAATGTAACCAAGAGGGTTACTCCCTATGTAATGATGTTATGAATGCATCAAGTTATCATTTATGTCTTATGATTTCTATGATTTATTCATGATTTGATGAGGTATGTGATTATGTTTTATGAGTAAAGTATGATTTTATGCATGGACTAATGTTTTCATTTCGTACTTTTATATCCCTTACTGAGCTTTTTATGCTCATCCCATGTTTTTGAAATGTTTTTCACAGGTCAAGGGAAAGTTACATGATGTGGTTATAGTTTCAAGGAAGAGTCAATAAAGAATACATGTTTTATTTTAAATATGTTTACGTTGATGGGAAAAATGAGTACTTTCTTTTTTGTAACCACTTTGTTTAAATTTGGAAGGTAATGCATGTTTTATGATCTAATTCTCTAAAACTATAAACCTAAAAAGATCCTCAATGTTTATTCTTGAAGTAACACAAGATTAAGTAAGGTTTAAGGATGGCGCCTTATATCTCCTTTTTTATTTTCAAATAAGGCTAAGGGGTATTTGATCATATGTGTGCATTATTAGAGATCAAACCAGATGATGGTCATTAAAAATCACCTATTCTATGAATTGATGATGTTTTAAATCTATTCTGTGGTCATACTATGTTTTACAAGATTCATTTTTATCAGGTTATGACCATTTTTGGGTGAGACCAATGGGAATAACATAGACTAATTATATTATGTGTGCTCATTGTGAATATATAGAGATGTCATTTGGGTTAACTAACACACAAGTAGTTTTCATGTCTTTAATGAATATGATCTTTCATCATTTTATCGACCAATTTGACATGGTGATTGTCAATGTTGTCTTAGTGTACCCCAAATTAGAAAACGATCATGCCAAACATCTTGATATCATCCTGATTACATTGAGAGAGAATTTTCTTTATGATAATCTAATCAAATACAACATGAAGATTAATAATGCTCAATTCAATGTCCAAGTCATCTGAAAGGTTGGAGTGTTTATATACACATGTATTGATACATCCATGCTATCATGGGATAATCCCTATATGTCAGCATGATTTAGACCCTTATGGGTTTATTATGTAATTATCACTGCATTATATAGGATTTATCCCATTTTCTTCTCCAAGGACTTGCCTGACCATGAAATGAGTTGTATCACCTCGAGATTTGTTAAATTAATTTTTTTCGAATTAATTTAATCATTTATATATTTTTCATTTCATGAAACACTAAAAATAATTTATTTTATAAATTCACTATGATTTTATTTATTTATAAGCAACACCAAGTAAATTGATCACTAAAAAAATTAGGTATTTTTACATAGAACATTGAATGGGCGTACATTACATGCAACATTGTCTTGGTGTACATAACGTGCAACTATTAGTTTCTACAGAACATCATTTTATTGATATGATTTTTTAAACTAGATAATTACACCTATCATTTAAACATTGTAATATGATTAGTAATAAATAAATTTAATTTTTTTATGTTTTTAAAAAGATAAAAAATATTATTAATGAAAGATATAATATTTGGTAGTGTCCTTATACGTATAAAAATACAATTTTCTCAAATGAACAGCTTATAATGCCTTTCTATGAGAAATAATAAAATTAATTATATAAGTTTTTTGAAATTTAATTTAATAAAATTAACGATATTTTTAAATTCATAATTTCTTAATTATTTTAGGAATAGTTTTTGGGATTTATCTGATAAAAATCATTTTTGGTGGAATAGTAAAAAATACAGATTTTTTTATTCAAAAAATAATTTTCCTCTAATTTTTTATTAATGTAAAATTATATTTTAAACAGGATTAAAATTTTAATTATATGATATTTTTCTCTATAATCCCTATTTTGGTCATTAAAATCAATTTTAATTTTAAATTTAATATAAAATCATAACAAACTTTGAAATGTTTTCACATGAAAAACACACATTATTGACCCGACTACGAATTTAAATTTATTTTTTTGAACCATTTTGACTGAAATTGAAAAATGTGGAATGAATATTTGGAATATGAATAATTTATATTTATAATATCGTCAAATTTTATTTTGACCAAAAATATTAGCTAATGCAATTAAAATTAATTACAATAATTAAGGTAAAATTAGGCTCTATAAGGCACAAAAAATTAACATTAGGGGCCCAAATGAACTAAAAATTTATCCTAGATGTATTTTCGGGACATATTTTGACCATATAATCTGTTGAATTTATTTTGGTTCATTATTGGATCCATTTTACATTGGAAAAATGTTGGTGGAATTCCTTTTCCAAAAATTTAATAGAGTGCCACTCCTCCTCCACTATAAAAAATACTCCTCTACTCCCACTTACTCACAACTATAAATAAAGTTGGGCTTGGCCAAGATCCACCCATAAAGATCTTAAAAATTCATTACCTCATTTTAGAATCCCCACCTTGGGCATTAATCAATTTTTGAAGCCATATGGTGCAAACTGAAAGGAGTTACCTGAATAAGTGGTAGAATTCTTACTCATGTTCTATTATTCTATTTAAATTGTGCACCCATAAACACATACTATTCCATGATTATATGAATGAATTTATCCTAAATATAATAGTGTTTTTTTCTAATGGTTCTTTATACACTTACACAAAATTTCATCTAATGGTTAACGAACATACTATTTTTGTGTATGGTGAACTACCAACTCATGAAATGCTGGCTGTTCAATTTTCTTTTACCACCTCTCATGGTAAAATTACAATGTAAAATATGTTTATATATGTTATTTATTATATTTATTATGTCTTCATGCTTCTTGAATATTTTACAACACATATATTTATACTTTCTATTTTATATAAATATGATAAATTCAAATGAGGAAGTGTGGGTACCATCTCCTCAAAAGGATATGATTCCTTCGCACATAACATGGAATGAATTACGGATACTTTTAGATAAATTATATAACATATATTAAATAATAATTAAAATGTAATTATATTTTATACATATATACATATACACATATTTCATTTACATTATTTCTTTCATTACGTCAATAAAACGGAAGTAGCGTTCACACGTACATACGACGTACACTCTCCATGAACAGTGTATTCCATTTCACACATCAAAATTCTATTGAAATTTATACTACACATATAATTAATATTTTCGATATTTATATCTTGGTTTAATTTATTTAAATTATTATATAAGTGTATGGATCAAACTAATTAAGTGACAGGTGACAAACAAGGAGAATATTACCTGAAGCGTATCCTTAACATGAAAATATTAAAAAGAGAGAAATTTAAAGTCATAATAAAGATATATATGGTATTAGATATAATAATATTGTTTTTAATGTATTTATAATAGATATTAGATTATTAAACCGGAGGTTTTAATGAGTATGATGTGAGTCATGGAACATGGTAGGATAATTGTATACTAAATTTTACTTCAATAAGATAAATGCTATATTCACTATCAATTCTTTTTGTGTGGTTTATATAATGTATATATATGTAATATAAAATTATTATAATTTTAATTTATGGGTATTTTCATATTAATTATATGATCTTTATTTCCTGGGGTTTATGTTTGAAAACTTACCTTGTCGGTATGTTAATTTTGTCTCAATTTTCATTCGTTGAGACTAATGACATGTTACGAACCTATATTTTTCTATGAGGTTTTTATACTACCATTTACTTGAAAAATCATTAATATAATTATTTTCATGATATTTTATGCTTTATGTTATTTCATTTTCTTTCATGGGGAGTGTGGTTCAAAGTGACCCTATAATAAGCATCTATTAATACAATTTCATTTCTTTTCAAGATTGTTTATGATTTTGCTTTCATTGGTGAAATCATGTGATACATACTATAAGAACACTCAAGAGAATACTCATACACTATTTATTAAATATATATTCATGTATTATTACCATTTTCTACTCCTTGGTACATAATATGAATATTTAATAGGATTTATGAAATTATGACTTTTCCTCTCTCTTCAGTCAGAAATCTGTGTTGTTTTAAAACCATGTTTTATAAAAAGGATGTCCAACTGATTTCAATATTTATTTATAAGTTTTTAAATTATTTTAAGAGAAATGGTTTTTAAATTTTTTTTCAATATATATTTATATATTTTCAATTTATTTTTAATTAAAATTTTTTCAATTTTTTTTCATGATTTTAATATATGTTTGGAATGTTTTTTCAAGGAAATTTTTTCAAAACTATTTCAAGCTTTATTTATATCATTTAAAATTATTTTCATGTAAATAGTTTTCAATATTCTATCACAATTTTAGTATGATTTAAATTTTTTTCAATGAAAATGTGTTTTAAAATGTTTTGATGATTATTTTATATTTTAATGGAAAATGGGTTTCTAAATGTTATCAAAATTCTGTTATATATTTCACAGAAAAATGTTTTCAAAATGTTTTCAATATCATGTTATATGTTTTAAAAGAAAAATCATTACAATTACATTTTTCATATTTTGTTATAATGTGTCAAGTTTATTTTCAATATTTTTTTTCCAAATATTTTATGTTTTAAAGAGCGTTTTACAAAGAAGAAAGTATATTTACATTCTTAAATGTTTTCAACATATCCTTCCATGTTTTTTATTTAGGATTTCATCTGTTGATTTTACACATTCCCTTATATGAAATTATTCTTTTGTTATATTCATATTACTTCATGAATTGTTTATGTTTTAATAGAATTATTCTTATGACCCCCAATTTCCATCAATAGGTTATATGCTTTTAAAACCCTCTTCTTGTAACAGGTTGTGATTTTTATGAAATAATAATAAAATTTATAAGTTTTTCAATATTTTATGATATGATTAAATATTTATGATACCCATTTAATATCATGGGTAATGATATTATTTTTAATGATCTTCCAAAACATGTTTGTATGATTTCAAAATAAGATAGGTGGGACCTATATCTCCCTACAATACATTGAGTAAAAATTTATATCTCATGAGGTAGACATGGATAGAGTGATAAATGAACTTGGCTCTATATTATAGGGCTATAATGAGAAATGAATTGAGTTCAGTATTACAGGGATAGAATGTGAAATGAACTTGGTTCAGTATTATAGGGCTAGAACATGGAGTGAACCAGATTTAGTAATACAATGATTGAACAGGGTGTGAACCCAATTCAAAAATGGAATTTTCCCTTTAATATGGATTCTATATCAACGCCTTCACTATAATAGAAATCAATATATATGATTTTTTCTACACCAATCCCATGTTTTTTCATATCTTACACTTTTGTGGATTATTTTTTTTATTTCCATTAGATTCAAGTCTTATAAACTACCAATCATTATTCTTTGATTCATGTTTATGATCTTTGATATGAATGGTTTAGTCTTATATTTTCAAGATAATGTTCTCATACCCTTATGATCATGATTGTACTTATCTATATCTTTTTTTTCACCTTTATTGAGATTCTGAGCTCACCCATTGTTTTGTTTCATTCCCCATTTTATGAAGATATTTATTAATTATGATGTGTCTAAGAAGGGTGTAAGTCATGAAGAATAGAATGTGAGATACATTAGCTTATTTATGTAATGGTGTTTATGTTTCCATGTTTCCAAAGGGACTAGAATAATATGGTGTTTGGACGTCTGTTTGTGTAATGTTTTATGTATTTCACAAAAGATATGTAATGGTAATGAATAAAATTAGTGGATCACTATATATTGTATCAGAGTGAAGTTTTAGTAAACATTTGGATGCTTGGATGTGAAATCCTTATAAATAACACTGAGTACAATTCCAAGTATATGTTTTTGGATAAGGAAAAGTGTAATAAAATGTACTATAATTTTGGTAGAGGGTATATGGAGTGGTTTCCTAGAAATAAATCATTAGCAGGGTAAAAAATATATGTGGATCTCGAACATATAAACCTAGGAGTAACCGCTTTGACATTATGTTTTGGGCCAGAATTAGGGTAATCTGGAAGATGAAAATGGGCCTTACATCACACATGGTTCACCAATCTTAGGGGATATTTATTCGGAGTTTACAAACACTTCCTAAACAGTTATGAATGATTTAAATAAAAAATATTTATGAATGACCTATTATGAACATAGGGTTTCATTGATTAAAGGCAGCTTCATGATTTATAAATACAGTATGTAATTATTTCCATGACTATGTGTTTTTATACTATGTTAAATAATTATCACACTAATCATCAGGTTTTAGTTAATGGGTGAATCATGAAAGAACTATATTAGTTTTGATTGTGAAGGATGATTTTCTGAATAGAATTCAGGTGGGTTTATTGCTAGACTGAAAGATGTTGTGACAATTTACAATCAGTTTTCGAGGAAAATAATCAACAATTTTTAACCTTAACCAAATCATTGACTCAAAAAATAAGAGAAGGAATGATTTCAGTAAGAGTTCCAGTAATAGAGACCATGGGAGAAAGAAGAATATGTTTCATTTGTTTAAATAATGTGTAGAGAATCTCCTAATGGTATTTCATAGCGGGATACGATGATGTTTTGACCATTGAAAAGAAAGAAACAAAGTAACTAACTACAATGTTAAATTAAGAGTTCAATTAACCTAATAGATGTTAATGATTCCCTCCCCAATGTATTGTCAATTGATGGTTTCTTTAAATGTGGAATGTATGGGAACTATGAAAATAAATGTCCTATGTGAACAGTTTGTGTTGAGAATCTGCATGGTGGTTCATTTATTGGGTTTTCTACTGATTATGAACATAAAATGAATTATATATAAAAGGTATATACTGTTTAAATATTATTATTTATAATAATTATTAAAAAGAGTTTGAAAATTCATTAGCCATGACTTGTATTTCATATTCAAGTAATATGGCATTAAGGAAAAATTTGATAAATTCTATGTAATGGATAAAGAATAAAGTTGGATGAATAAATTATTTATGCCTTGGAATTCAAAGATTATGTTATATTAGTAATAAAATATATGTGTATTTTCAATATAAGTATAGACTATGGATTTAAAAGGGTATGTCGAATGGTGATTTCATGGAAGGGTGATATTTTGGTTAAGGTAAAGTAACCCTTAATTAATTGCTTTCATTGAGATAATTGTATTTGGATATAGATATATTGGATATGAATAAGTTAATTGGGTGATACATATTACAATGGACCTGATTTTTGAATAAGTTGTTGATTCCATCACGGATGAAGTTTACAAATTATAAAATTTAAATAATATATTCATTAACCTATGGAAAAAGAAATAATTCATGTTTTCAAAAAGGACTTATGAAAATTCATGTCACTACCATTTTTAAAATGAATATATGATGATGGTATTCACATGTTTTGAATGAGATAACCATGAGAAAAAATCTAATATCTCGGGGATCAATGTTAATATGATTTCTTATCATCCTTTATAAAGCTTTCTATTTTCACATTTCAAAAAGGTTATAAGGTTAACCATTTATGGAATGTTTTTGTTAAACAATGGATGATGTAAGTAAGATTAATGTCTTATCTCACCCCATGAAGATTTATGAAAATTGGATAACCTGATCTAACAAATTTTTGAGGTTGATAACTAATGACAAATGAGATGGTGTATAATGCATCTCATGATCTATTAGTATTTCATGGATGAAAAATTTACCTTCGTTTTTAGAGAACGCGATGATGTGGAAATTAGTCTAAACATGACCATAGTGGGGGATTTTATTTATGTAAGGGAATGGATTTCTGTAAGTATAACTTCTAATGAAAATTATTTAACTATAGGAAAGGAATCGTTAAACTGGAATGGTTTTCCAAGTACCTTCATTTTCTGATAAATCAAATGGTCCCGTATATAATTATAGATTTATAGATTTTTTATTTTTATATTTCAATTGAAAATGTTCTATGTCACTCTCCTATAGAAGATGACCGTTAGATTTATCTTCCATGTCAACATTTTCACATTCCACCAATGTTATCCTTTATAGAAACCCATTAATGTGTTAATTTTATTATCCATTATGTTTCAAACTGTAATTTTTTAAAGGACATTTTAGGATTAATTTTTTATGATGTAGGTTTCAAAGAAAGTAAATTTCAAGTACAAAAACAATGTAAACAAAGATGAATTTTGAGGGATAATTTCATTTTAAGGGGGTAAAATTTAACACCATTATATTTTGTGAATTAAGTTTCTTGAATTAATTTAATATTTTTGAAATTCTGCATTTCAGAAAACATGGAATATAGTATATATTTTAAAAGCACTATATTTGGATTTAGTTATACGCCGAACCATGTTAATTAAGAACTACATTCACTATAAATTTTAATTTTGTTTACATAGAACATCGACATGGCATATGATATATTAAACATTGAATTGGCATACATTACATTCAACACTGAGGTACTATGAAACATCATTTTATTCACATAGTTATATTAACAAGATATTTATGATCTATTCATTAATATTAGTAAAATGAATAGTGAAAATATATATTTAAATAGTATTTATAATGGTTTTATACAAAATAAAACATATTTATTACGAATGATATAGTTATTATTAGAGTTCTTATATGTTTAAAAAGACAATTTTCTCAATTGAACTAATTTTATTATCATTATGTGAAAACAACAACAATTAATTTCATAAACATTTATAAATTGTATTTGATAAAATAAACATTAATTTTTTATCCATAATTTCGAAACTAGATAATGGTTAATTTTTTGGATTTTTCATAAAACCAATTTTTTTGGATAAAAATATAAAAAATACATAATTATGTTTCAAAAAAAATATTCCATGTATTTTATTTATAAGGATAAATAATATTTTAAATCTGTTTAAAAGGTTAATTAGATCATTATTTTACCATTAAACCCATTTTTGGTAATTTAAATCAACTTCCTATTGAATTTGAGTATAAAAACATAGCAATCATTTGAATGGTTTAACTTTTAAAACCCGCATTATTGACCTGGCCGCCATATTAAATTTAAATTAATTTCTTCCACTGTTATGATTTTAATTTGAAAAAATTGATCACATATTTTGAAATAGAATAATTTATAATTAATAATAACTCAAAATAGGTTTTTACAAAAAATATTAGAGATATTAATTTAGATTACTTTCAATGATTAACGTAAAATATGCTTAATATGGTACTAAACATTAATATTAATTAACCAAAAGACCTAGAAACTTGTGAATGAGACATTTTTTAGACATATATATACCTAATAATAATTTAAATATTATTTGTTCCATTATTGTATCCAATTGAAATGGAGAAAACATGGGCGTAATTTCATTTCAAAAAATTTACATGAGTGCCACACTTGGTCCACTATTAAAGGGCCCCCTCCCCCCCCCCCATTTCCTCACACCTATCAAGAAATGTTGTATCAACCAACCCTTGAACAAATAGGTCCTAAAAATACATCCCATCATACTATAATCATTAATATGGATATAACTGAATCCAAAGATTCTCTTTTGTGAAAACCAAGAAGGAGTTACCCGAATAAGAGGTAACATTCTTCCTCTAGTTCTTTTTTTAATTATCCCTCCACGAACATAGTTTATTATATTAATGTATAAAAACATCCCCATTGAAAATTTACAAATATTTTTTTATTATAAGAGTTCTACCTACACTTACCCATACATTCATCTAATGGGCAATGAACTTATTTTTTACTTGTACGGCGAACTACCACCTCACAAAATGGTTATTCTTTATTTTTATTAAATCCTCTCATAGTGGAAATTATGATGTAAAAAATGTTATTATATGTTTATATATTATAATTTTTTACTTTTTATTGTTAATCTATTTACAACCTATATATTTATACATTTAATTTTGAGTAAATACTATAATTTTGTTTGAGGAAGTGTGGACCACCGCCCCCTCAAAGAAATCTGATTCATTCAGACACTACATAGAATTTATTAAACATATGCAACATGAATCTATATGATATATATGAAATTATAATTATACATTAATGATATTATATGAATATATACATATACATATATTTCATTTACATCCATTCATTTAATACATCAATAAAATGGAATCATTGTTCAAGAATACGTATGACCTACTGTCTCCAAAAACAGTGTATTACATTCCATACTTATATATTCTAAAAATTATTATATTTCAAATATAATGTATATTAATGTTATTTAATTAATTTTTTAAATTTTTTAAATCATGATATAAGTATATATATTAAACAAATTAAGTCACAAGTGAAGAACAAGGTGAATATTACCTGATGCATAACCTTAACATAAAATTATTAACAAGCAGGTAATATAATTTCGTAATAAAACCATATATGATATTGGATATAATAATAAGGTTCGATAAATGATTTATAATAAACTCAAAATAATTATATTTGAGTTTTGATCAAGTAAGATGAGAGTCAAGAGACAATTTAAGGGAATGTCAACTGACTTTTTATTTTTATGAGATACATGCTTTATTCACCACCAATTCATTTTTTTGTTTATATAATACTCATGGATTTATTAAATGATGATTATAATTAAATTTATTATTATTTAAATATCCATTCAATGATCTTTATTTTGGGTGGTTAATGTTTCAAAAGTTACCTGATCGATGATGTAATTTTGTATCATTCTGCATTTTTTATGATTCATCCATTATTTTTAGTCAATAATTTTATATGAGGTATATATACACCATTTGATATGATAAACCTAGAATTTAATTATATTCATGTTATTTTATTCTTCATTTATTTTTATTTTATGACATTTGGAGTATGGTTCAAAGGTACCATGTGGTAAGAGTCTATTGAAACAATATCATCACTTTTTAATATTGTCAATACATATGCTTGATTGAAAGAAATATTATGATACATACCTCATGAACAATAATGAGCTTAAATATAATATATTTATTAAAGATATATACATTTATTGTTACAATTTTGGTACTCTTTTGTGTATAATATTATTCAGAAATTGTTTTTAAGAATGCCCGACATTATGTCTCCCTTCGGTCAAAAATATGCATTCTTTAAGAATAATGTTTTCTAAAAAAGTTTTCAAAAAGATTCCACGATTTATTTATAAGATTGAGAATTATTTTCAAATAAATAGTTTTAATAATGTTTTCGTTTTTTATTTATATGTTTACAATGTATTTCTACTAAACTGGTTTTCAAAATGTTGTCAGGCTATATTTATAAGTTATCAAATAATTTTAAATGAAATTGTTTTAAGAAGGTCATAAGTTTTGTTTATATTTTTTAATTGTATTTTTCAAAAAACATTTCAAATTGTTTTCAATAATTCATTTTATTTTTTCAATGTGTAATCAAATAAATTGTTTTTTAAAATGTTTTGAAGACTTTGTTTATTTTTATAGAAAATGGTTTCCAAAATTTTTTCATGTTTATTTTAAATGTTTTGAATGAAAAAGGTTTTAATTTTTTTAATCTCAAATATATATGTTTTCAATGAAAATGTCTTCAAATTATTTTTATTAATTTCATTATAATCTTTCAATTTTACTTTCATGAAATTGTTTTCAAAAGGTATTGTGATTTAAAGTGTCTTTTTCAAAGAAGAAAGGATATTTACATTAAGAAATGTTTTGAATATAGCCTGCCATGTTATTTTCCATCTATGATAACATCCATTGATACAAATATTTTTCCTCCTGGAAATGATCCAATATTTTCATTCATATTATTTCATGAATAGATTCTGTTTTTATGGAATGATGCTTGTGAACCCCATTTTTATTCAATGAGTTATATGGTTATGAGACCCTCTTCTTTTCATGGGATAAGCTTTTGATGAAACGATTATGATACCTGAATATATCTCTAAATGTTATGATATGAGTACATATTTATGATACTCATTTCATTTCATGGGTCATGATACTATTTTTATTTACCTTGTACCACATGTTTGTAGTATTTTGTTATGAGATGACTGTAACATATATCTCACTCCAATGCATTGGGTAAGTATTTATATCTCTGGAGATAGAAATGGCTGAAATTATAAGTGAACTATGTAATGTGTTATGGGGATGGAAAGGGGAATTAAATCAGTTCGGTATTATATGCTTGAAATGAGAAAGAAACACAGTTATGTACTATATGGATGGAATAAGGAGTGAACTCAGTGAAGTATTACAAGGCTAGAGCAAGGTCTTCTCCCGGTCTTGTAAATTACTTTGTCTACTAAGATTTCATTGGTAGAAATGCCTTAAATACTATGGATATCATTATTCCTACATGTCTTCCAAAATAACAAATTTTATTTCAATTTCATACATTTATGGATTATGTTACTTATTTCCTATTGATATATGTCTTAGGAACATCCATTCTTTAATCCAAGATTATTTTTTATTATCACTAGTATGCATGGTATGATCTTATATTTTGATGATCATGTTCTCTTTCCCTTAAGAAAATTATTTTTCATAAGTATGTCTATTTTTTACCCTTAATGAGCATCTGATATCACCCATTTTTTAGGTTCCTTTCCCATGTTTATGAAGATATGTATTCTTTATGTTGTGTCTAAGAGGGGTACTTGTGAGAAAAAAATATAGGTAGATAATGTAGCTCACATACATACCATTATTTCGGTTTCCATGATTCAGAAGGCACTATACTGATATGTTATTTGGGAGTATATTTGTGTAATGTCTTAAGTACTCTGAAAGAGTTATGCAATGTTAATGAATGAAAAACGAGGGTCAATATAGGGGCGATTATTTTTCTAGTCTAATTCCTAAAATATATAATTATAGGATCTTACATGAATACTAACCTAAAAAAATATCCAAACATTATCATTGTGGTGTTGATCATATACTGCATACTATAATTCATCCAAAGTTGGAATTGGATTTGTTTTGATGCAGAAGGATCGATTGGTTTCTTATGGTTCAGAGATGATGGTAACACATGAAGGGAATTTCCTTAACCATGATTTGGAGATAGAATAAATTTTACATGTATTAGTATGTTTGAAACACTATCTCATGGGTGATTGGATTTTTTATACATATATAATAAGAGCCTGATCTACATCTTTTATCTGTGAGACCTTATCCTTTGATAGAGAATTGGAGTTGAGTAACATAATTATTTCCAATTTGAGTTGGATTATACAGTAGACATTGGAAATGACGATTCTTATTCATTGAGATGAAACAATCAAATTGAGGCAGTGTATGAATATTTCAACGATTGACATATGATTTCCCACTTTACAGACCTGCATCTAGATATATAGGAGTCTAAAATCCATGTATATATGAAATCGAAATCTGTTATACCCATGATTTTTACTGCATAAAAATGATCTATTATCTGATCTAGAGGGCCTAGTTTTGGGGGAAAAAATTTATACTTTGGAGACACCATCATTATGGTCTATTTGTAGTGGAAAGATTCTTTATTTATATGGATAAGTATGTTTTTGTGATAGGATTATGAATGGAATTGAAAAGGGAGTATCATGTCTCTATATGGGAGGTTCATCCTTTAATAAAAAAAATTTGTATCATGATCTTTGTAGATGGTTATGTTAGTCAGTAATGATAAAGAGATGGAAAGAATTATTGAGGGATTCTTCACTTGTCAATAGGTGAAAACTGAGCATCATAGTCCATCCTGGTTTTTTCCTCTTCCCATACCTAAGTGGATATGGAATGATTTCCAAAGGGATTTTTTGAAAGTATGACCCAAGATATACTATAACAATGATTGTGTTTTGATTATTGTAGATGGGACAAATAATGTATCCCACTTCGTACCAATTAGGGGGACCTTAACAGTTGATGTTTTTGGAAGATTATATGTGTGCATGGTTGTTCAATATCTTTATGATGTAAGGTGTAACATTTTAGATAGAGATGTATGATTCACATCAATTTTCTAGAAGTTTCTTTAGAATGTTATTTTATTTTGTATTCTTTTAAACTCAAACTAACATTAAAATATTGATCTCTAATCTCATTGGACTATTTAGGTTCATGAGGAAATGTTCTGAGCTATTGTTTTTGATTTTTGTGGTTCATGGGAACTATATATTTTATTTTTGGAAGTATTCAAACAATAATATCCCCTTAGAATCAATAAAAATATAATCATTTGAGGATTATTATAGAAGAACCTTCCATTATCAATTTTGTTAGGTAGAGTTAGAGACGTCAGTTCTTGTTGGGTATAATCACATATAAGTGACCTCAGAGTATGCTGATTTGATTAGAAATTGTTTGGCGAACATTTAGATAAAGAATAAATCATATTATGACCATTAAATAATACCTATATAATTCTAGGTTTGTCATCATGTATTCATTTCAACATCTCCCAGATTAAGGTAATTCCATATCAGGAATTAGAGAAATCTTAAACAGAAGATTGTCGGTACATTTTATATAGTATAATGGGTCATTCTAGAGGCATAATGCTTAGCTATTCAACATCACTATAGTTCCATGAATTAATTTTACCACATGTCATAGTAAGAAATATATCACCAAGACCCTTCCCCAAAATAGACATATCATAAATTGCGCTTTAGGATGATACATCATTTGGGGAGCATCTGACACTGGTTTATCATAATAGAATGAAATATCTATGGGGAAGGAAATACTATGGGTTTGAGTTTGATGGAATAATGGGTGAGTTTAGGAGGATACCAAAAAAAGGGAGTTTTATTTGAGAACAATGTTTTCGGAATTTTTTGTTGAGGCATCACAGAGACACTTTGAGTAGATAGGGGACGAGTTTTAATATTTTTTAGAGGTTGTGAGATTCTTTATTGTTATAGGTATGTCTCTAAATGACTTTTCCATCTAATTTTCATTTGGATATGTTTTCCTCATCTCTAAACCTTTGTGTTCATGTTCTATCATGAGTATCTATTATTCGAATAAACTTAGTATCAGGCTATGATAACAAATTATAAAATCATAGAGGATTCACATGGAGATTAATGTTGGGGAAAATGTCTTATTTTCCGAATATTTATGTCAGTCTAAATTAATTTTGTCTAAATAAAAGTAGGTTAAGTGTTTCACAAGTTCTTGGTTTATGAGAATCATTAAATGGTGGTTAGATTGTTTAATTGGAAAATGGGTTGTTAACCCATATTTGGAATAGCTAAACACTTTGGAAATGTATAGAAGATCTTTTTTTAATAAAAGTATATGAGGTGACCAGTTTTTTTCATATCCTTTAAAAAAATTTACTCAATGTCTAACTACATTACAATCTGTGTAATTCCAAAACCAACTAATTTAATGTATACTGTGTGATTCAATTTTAATTAAAATTATTTATAACCTTCTCATCACAACCATATGGCACCTTCTATGCAATTTTGGAGTTCCATCCTTCCTTCCAGATATACTGATAATGCCTTTGATCTGTAGTATGTGGGTTTTCTCTAGTTTTTCCTTTCCCTCCATTGTTTCCCCAACTATTATGGTGAAATCATTTCACCGTGTGTGTTGTTAGTTTTGATCTTGATATTAATTGATTTAGGATCTAATTTGTGATCATCAGGACCTTCTTCTTCTAGAGAGGTTTCCATTGGTAGCATTGTTGGATCATTAGTTAAATATAGTTGGTCTAAATCTTAACCTTATATTTTCAAAAATTTCAATGTTTATGAAATATTGTTATTATTCCATGATAACATGTGTCAAAATAAATTAAATAATGTATTGAAATATTCTTTCAAATCCTTTGGTTTCAACTGGATTTTGACATGGCATATGCTAACCCATTGTGTGAGAGAACCATTAATATAATTAAATTGTAAAATTAAATAATGTATGATTATAAATATATGAGACCTTATGTGGTTTATTGATATATAATCACTATGTTGTGTCTTACTTGTTATTTTTTTTGTCTATTGATAAATTTTTATATAAATAAATCTGGTAAATGAAATACTAATGGTAATTAACAAAATTAACAATTGACATTTATAATGTGATATTGTGATATCCATTTTTTGTGATAGGACTTGCATTCTATAATGAAATGATTATATATCAAGATAATCCCTAGAAAATGAACACTTACAAGTTATAATTGTGATATTGAGTGGTCTTGTCCTAGTCCCATTCTATAATACTTATATAGAGTTGGTTATGACCTATCCAATGTTGTATTTATTATAAGGATAAGACCCAGATGTTGTAATTCTTATAGAAATTTGTCTCGGAATTTTTTGGTTGTACCATGGTTATATGGTTATGATTGGAATGGTCTTAATATATTCTTTGAGATATTCTGGAATGGTACTGATGAATTTTATTTTACCATAGTAATAAGGATGTTGCTGGAATGTGTATAATAAATGTTTAGAGAAATTCTGTCATGGAGACGAAGTAGGTTTTTGTTTTATTTATTTATTCATTCATTAATTAATACACTTGTTTATAACATTATTGCATATAATTATTATCAAGATTGTTTTTTAGGGATGGTGGCATCAAGATAATGAGTTTTACTCATGGCCTATTTGGGTCTTTGTTTGGTTAACAAGAAGATTACATGGATACAGGGTTAGAAAAGGGAAAATGAACTTTTTGTTGACAATTTTAATATTTGTACGGGATGGAGTTTGTAGATGGGGTCAAAAAATTGTTATGGATTGGGGGAATTTTTACTTTTTTTGATTCTATTAATATTTTACTTATATTATTTATATCATAACATTTAGAAACAATATTGAACTATATTTCATTATTACTTTATTATTTCTTTTATTATTTAGTAGGATTTTATTATTAGTTTCTACCATATCATTACATTGAATGATTTTATTATTATGGAATATTTATACTTCAATGAAACTTCATAAAAGGATTTATAGTCTATCTAGTATTCATTTCACACCCCATAATATATTCATTAGCCTTTATTGAATGGGGAGGTTCACTTGAGTACTTTTAACCAACCATATTTGGCCACCTAAGGGAGTGTATGATCATGATTTGTACACTATCCATTTCAATTCCGAACATTGGAATATTCAATACATTTCTTCATATCTCCTTATTATATATTTGTGACTCCTTGATATTACAATACATTATTATTGGGGAGTTTTTTGAGAATGTTAGGTATATTTTTCATCTATGATTCCCATGTTACAATATTTCATGTCAAAAAATATTGGATCCCTTTCAATCCTCAACACCGATACAGTTACAAAATCCTTTATACATAGCGTGTCTTCAACATTATTTCAATTCAAAATATTATAATAAATTGAAAATTTATAATCCATGATTATCTCCAACCACATTCATTAGCCCATATTTGGAAAATTTTTTGTGAATATATAGTTAAGGACTTTATTAATTTTATATACATTATAATTTTCCACCTAAATTTAATGTCACATAATATTTAATATGATGATCAATGGTGAAAATTATTGATGATGTGTTGGTTTGTTATACTCATTTAGCCTAATTTTTTGGGAGGAAAAAGATATAACATTATCATTATGAATGATTTCCCAACCTAATAAATATTTTTATTCATCACTACAGATGAAAAATATTTCCCCACTAGTAGTCAGTGATAGGTGATGTGTAGTGATTTTTATCTTTGTTAACACTTTAATGATTTACCCAAATCCGTCTCTCTAAAAAATATTTACACTCTTATATGTTATCGTGGTTAGTGTTTTTTAAAATCATGATATGTTTCAAATAAATCTTGAATACTCACTATATAAAAAAGAAAAACTATAAATAACTATATTAGAATATGGTTTGATACATCCATTATTTTTTTATATCTTTGAATGATCCATAGATTTCCCTTTTTGAGATAACATGGACTTGATAATTTCTGTAATCCATTTATAAATATAATTTATAAATAAATGATAAATTATTTTGGAGGAATAGGAAATTGATCGCGGAATACATCATCGTCAAATTCCTAAAGAAATTACTTTTTATCTAGATAAATATTTTCCTCAGTCCCAATAATTTCTTATTGTTACAGGTTCTTATAAATCAATAACTCCATGTTTGATTTAATAATCACAAAACAGAAACATCTTCCTCCAATAAATTATATATAATAAGAGGGTGAGTCAAAATATGATGGCTTAAATCCTTCTACCAAATATTTCATTATATTTATATAATCTACTCTAATCTACACACACGATATCATTTAATTCTACATAATTTATTATTACAAGGTTTGATAGGATATTCAATTTGAATATATTGATTAGGTCAAAGTTAGAATCTTACGATGCAATAATTGATCAATTATTCATTTTCACCAATAACAAGACTAGAATTGTTTGAGGTGATATTTGAATAGATTGGTTGAAAATGTGATTTATGAAATAACACATAGATTACTAGTAAAATAAGAAAATTTTTGTTTATGAATTAATGATAATACTTCTATTTTCTATATTGTTCTTTTTGTAATTATTTTTTCATCGAAAATAGGCACATGCTGAGAATTTTGAAAATATAAATCATATAAGAGGATAAATTATAAATATTAATGATTTGTGTCATAAATGAAATTTATTCCATAAAATATGAGTTTATAAGATTCAATATATGTTATCCATAATTTATTTTCTAACATTAAATTTCATAGTAATTGAGTTTACCCTATAATGGTTTGAAAATTAATTTTTTATTTTACATACCATATCCCTTGGGCATGTCCAACCATGTGTTCATCAAGGCCTTTTTAATGATTGATTTGGGGATTTAGTTATTACCGAATAAACCATTTTCAGTGTTATTAACCCTATGTCTAACTATTCTAGGGACACATCCACATTAATTACCCATTCATGTATTATATTTCATGGACCCCACTATCTTGATACATTCTAAAAATATATAGATATATTCTAATAAGAAGTATTATCCCTTTGTTTTTCAGAATATATTTCTAATCCTAACCCCACAAACTAACTAAACCATTATATTGATACCAATATAACACCTCATAAGTTTTATAAAATTTATCTCATGTTTATTATATAAATATTGGATTAAAAAATATAAAAATATCGAGAGTACTAGTGTATTTTTGTATTTAGATAAATATAATAACATCTTAAAATATATTTACAATTATATTATTTAGAAACTAAATTGTTCTCCCTTAATTTTATGTTGATATTTTAAAACTACATGGGACAACTTGGGGTTTTACTTTAGAAATGGATGATATATAATGATTACTATGAGGAAAATAATTGAATAGAATTTATAAAGTATTAAAAACATGTAAAGTTGAACTAAATGATGACATAGATTGTTTAGAATCATAATCATGAATATTCAAGGAGAAAATAACCTGAAAACAACAAGGCATCTTAGTAATGTGAAAAAATATAAAACATTAATTAATAAGAATATGTCAATAAAAAACTGATATATCAAAACATAGTGTGCATAGGACAACCACTCATATACCATTCATGGTTTAACATTTGTTAATAGTACTACCCAATGATTTGTATGGATATATAATTATTTCTCCAATATACATTTAAATTATTTACAAAAATTTCGGACCTATATATATATCAAACAACATAATAAAGTATTCCATTTAATTTAATCCACAAATTAAGTAGTTTTGGTTATATAAAGATATGTCCCCAATAAATGAAATAGTTTTAAATTTAGAGGACTATCCTTGAGAGAAAAATGGGTTTGGTATTCACCACACCAAAAATTTTCATAGAATGTCAAAAAATAATTTTTTAAGAAGAATGGGTTGCATGGAGGTTCATAGAATGAAATAATGGGAGTGATAGGTGGGGTCTCATTACATGGGAATCATAAATAAAACAATGGTATGCAATAAATAATATTCCAACATGAAAAATGGAATCCAAATGGATTAATACAATGAAACTAATTTAAAAATGAAAAGGAGGATACAAATCTCTTATATTAGGTGAGTAATTTTAAAAGGTAATGAGAAGCTCATTAGGATAGTCACGACATAATGTGATGTATTTAGAGTGGCACAGTTAGTTTAAATTCAATATAAATAGGATTTAAGTGTATGATAATGTGAGGGTGGGTGGGTATTTATTGAATATAAGAGTAAAAATAATTATTAATTTCTAAAAGATGGTATTTGAATTATAGTGATATAAAAATCAAAATCACCAAATATCGAATGGTTTTTAGTTGTGTTATCAGTCAAAGATGAGTTTTTTTTTTGAAAAACAAATCTAACAACCTAACTTATTAATATAAAAAAATTCATTTTGTGGAAGTGAGTCATTATTTTAAGTAATTATTTTTAGAAACAAAAATCCGATATATCTTTTGGAGTATTCCTTATTAGTTGGAAAATTAATCCAATAAAAAAAGAAAATATTTCTACTTAGGAATTCCAATTATAGTATTTATTACATTAATTTTAAGCTATTATGATGTGATAATACATTCTTCTTATTCATACAGTATTAAAGTTTTACCAAAAAATTGGATGTATCCTAAAATTACAAATAATTTACCATTGGATAATTTTTATTAGATGATATAAAAAAATATTTATATAAGAATTTTATTTTATTTTTCAAAATTTTAATTTCTAATTAAATTTATTATTTGAAAGATATTACATGTTTTTGAAACACTAATTACAATATAATAATTATAAAACTTTAAATGGGTATGATAAGTTATATTATCATTTATATATAAATAAATATTATTTAATAATAATTTTACATGAAAAAAACTATTTTCTTGATCATGAATTTACCAAAATATTTGGTTAGTTGAAACTATATATGTCTATGATAATAGATTTATTGATTCCTCATCCAAAACTAATGTTATTATTGAACTCAATATATAATATTATGTATAATGTAATAATAAAAATAATATAATAATTATTGTATAACAAATGAAAATATAAAATTCATACAACAATAGTCTAGATATATAACTGCTAATTACAGTAATTCCCACCTTAAAAAATGTGTTAGATAGTGGTATCATTATTGATGGGGTTTTGAGAACATAAATTGGGAAGTGATTTCGATATGATTAATGTTATACTATAAAATGTTTTGATCATTTATCAGTTGTAGAATCTCATATTCATCCAGTTCAAGGGAAAATTATAGTTATGGAATCTCCAACGAATGCTTTGATTAATTGATTTTATAGAATATGATCCCACTATTCAAGGCCATATCTACTTCCTTATGTTTAAGATAGATCATATCATATCCATTAATATATACTAATCATAATGGTCACTATAAAATGGATATATTATAAATCACTATAATTATTAAGGGTATTCAAAGAATAAACAAAAAATTAATAAAATATTTTATAATAGTCATAAATAACTAATGTAGTTCATGTATTATCTTTATCTACATTAATTAATAAATAATTTATGCATTCAAATGAGAATTTAATTTATGAATGTATTGTTTTTTGCACAAAACAACATTAAAAGTAGAATATTTGAAAATATCAAAAACAAAATTCATCAACGACATATAATCCATATTAACATTTATTTTATCTTTAAACACTCAATAATTAATATAAACACTATATTTAACTTTTTTATTTTACAGTATGAGATTAAAATTATTTTTAACATCCTATTTAATATCCTTTTTTAGATTCTGGTGTTGGATTTTGTTTCATTTATTAATTAAATATAAATATAAGAAATAAAATTTATGTCTTAACACTAGTTTTATCACTACTCGATTCAATAATTGAATCAGAATTACATTCAATACAATTTTTAATATCTAAACTCACATTATAAATAAAATTCAGTTCCATTCCCATTATTATATTCTTCAACTCGATCATAATCTTTAATGAAACTCAATTTGGTAGTTAATGTTATCTTCTAATAATTCGCATTTTTTATTCCTTTTATTCCAATTTTTGGCCATGAACTTTCCTATTTTTCTTTCACCATCCTCATAATTAATATTATCTATAATCAAAATTATTATCACCTTTTTAATATTTCCTTCTAAAATGATTTATTATATTATTTTTTCACTTATTTGTTACACATATTCTTAGTTACAAATGTCCACTTATACATATCAAAAATTGACATTAATCACCACCTTTTTAAATAACATATTGACTAATAAAATAATAATAATAGTAAGATTAATCATTAGTTATATGTAATTAAATTATATTCCATCGACCATTGGGTTCACTATAAATATTCTTAATTTAGGGAACATAATATAAAAATTAACAAATAATATTTCCCATTATTTATTTTGTAGTTTCTTTTTTTCTTAAATCATGATCTTTATGGAATCCCACTATTTACCTTAAGGTATGAGAATTATAATAATCATAATGTCATTTTACACATCTCACCATACACATTCAAGTTATTAAAATCATTTTAGACCAATTATCTATCTCATAAACACATACATGGATAATTATTTTTAATTCATGAGTTCTATAATAATCATTGATTAGATTTTTTATAGACCATTTATTACTGAATTTTCACGATATTTAAATATTATTACTTTTTCTACAGTCATAAATATAGATATAAACTCTTTTACTATTATAATAATGAAGATTATTCATAACATGTTAGTTTAAAACTTATTTAGAAACATCATTACTTAAAAATTCATCAATACACTGTAAAAAGTTTAAAATTTATAGCCATGATATTCTTGTATTTTGTATCAATATAATTCTAAAGAAATTAAATTACACGATTCGTTGAATATTATATTTTTCTATAGAAATAAGTATGTATTAGAGGATATACATTATCTAAAATCTCCAAAATTTACAAGATTGAGGAGAAAAATTCCCTTATACATGTTATAAACAGGAATATTGATTATCTCAGAATAATGAATATTCGGATAACATAAATAAATAAAAAAATATATAATTCCATAACATAGATCCTAAATTGATACTATGGTTTAGTTATTGGGAAATTATCAATTAATCACAAATCATAAACGGTATGGACGTGATAAAATGTTTTTGGTCTCACAATGAAGATATAAAGATGTAATTGGATATTTATAAATAGTGAAATATTCAAAATAAATTAAATAAAAATGTATATTTTTAAATATAATTTTATTAAAAAATTAAATCATTAAAAAGGAGTGGTATAAGGATATAATGTGTGATTATCAATGAAAGTGAAAAATGAAAACTGGTTTTATTAGTTATCAATTTCAAATTATCCTATACCTAATCATCAGTATATAAAAAATTATATATATATATATATAATCTAATATAGAATTGTACAAATGTGTAAACAAAACACATCATTTTACATTAGTGAATAACCAACCCTGACATTCATGGACCATCCAAAACATAATTCCTTTAATATGGTTTTTGTAAAACCAATAAACTATATCCTAGTCGAGAGATTATTACGAATACAATTAATTTTATTAATTATAAAACAATGTATGAATGAATTAACATTTTGAAAATATTTTTATACTAATCTATAAAAAACAATTAGACCACTAAAATTTGAAGATAGAGTATTAGTGTATAAACAATAATCATTGGACCTTTAGAGATATAATGGAGTAATATAGATTTGTAAATTTATTAAAAAATCAACTTTATGAAATTGTATTATATAAACAATGTGGAACTTTAATATAGAACAAATTAGTATTATTTTTCATATCATGTCTTCTGTCCCAATGAGTAGCCTCGATTCCTTTAATAATTTACTCTGAAAAAAAAGGAATATAACTTCTTTTATAATTCAAATATAATGAGATAATATTTTCATCCAAAAATACTATAATAGTCACACCAATCCATTTAATTAGTCATGAGCTCCTATAATTACTGACATATCTATAAAATCATTATTTTATTCATCATTATATCCCTTGATGAAAGTCAGAAAAAAGAACATTGAATATTTTTTAAGATAACTCCAATCGTTAAACCAAATAAAAAAATTATTTGAATTGTAATATTATCAAAATTTTATAGATACTATATTATATCAAAAAATATTCAATATAGAATTGAAAATTATAGATAATTCTACATTTGTATTTAAATCATGAATTATTTGAAACATAATCATCCACAGAATATGTTTTTTATATAAAATATTTCATCTTATAGACATAATATTCATTAATAACATTTGAATACATCATAAAAAAATTTCAAACTATTATGGAATAACAAATAAAACATTTTTAACATAACCTCAGAAAATTAATCAATATTAACCTAAAAAATCCTTCAAACATATATCTAAATATTATTTATCCCTATATAAGTAAGATTTAATATTGAAATCAACACATAATTTTTTTGGATTCCAAAATTTTTATATTTCATTATCCTAAACTATATAGGTAATATTATACTACTATAAATATATAATAGATTTTACATTGGGAAATTTATAGTTCTCTTATCATTCAAGTGATATTTTCCCTTAAATTTAATAAATATGATTTTTCACATAGTGAAATAACCAATACAAAATAGATTTATATTGTAGAAAAACCGGTACATAATTAATTTACATATATTAATGGGTTTTAATATAGATAAATTCTCAATTTATAATCCATTAATCTTTATCAATAGAATACATAAGGTTTTCCTCATATATAAATCTAGAAAAATGTTTTTCTACCAAATTTTACAAATATTTAACTTGTTATTTCTTTTAAGATTTATTCATTAGGAAATATGAAAAAATATTAATAAGAATTAAAATTATCAATAATAAATTATAAAAATTAAAATTATTTATAAATGTATAAAATATATGAGAGTGTTATGAAATTATCCAAACATAATAAATTCATAATAAATAATGTTACAAGGAGCCACTAAATAGTAATAGAATATTGGATGATGTCAATGATGTTTATTGTTTTATGGAATGAGTTATTTTATAATGATTATGTCATAACATAATTTAGCAGGATTCAACCCATGTGATGATATCTGATGCATGGGATAAAGAAATAGTTCTCATATGTTCTGTCTATTAGACAACTTTGGAAATGACTAGTGTGGTTTGATGATGTATGGCAGGAGTATTGTGGTTTCGTATAATTTATTATTATTATGACACATTCCTTGATTCCATTATTTATAATTGGATTTATTTTATATAAATATATATTATTTAACAATATATGACTTTACATTCTTATTTCATTATCATTCTAGGTTTTATTTCATAACGTTTAGGCCCATTTTTAATTCTTATTCCTATGTTCAATGATATCATAATTATTTCTCTTGAAATTTATATATTTGGTTATTGATTAGTCGTACGATAATTAATGATTCTAGTGAATGTTTGATGACGTGATCAGGTTATCAAATTTATTTTGATAAAGTAATATATATTAATTACCATATCAAGTTTTCCTATAATGTCATTGGGTTACACCATTTTGAATATGACGGTATATATATCTATGATAAGTAGATGGGGCCTGTTATATTTTTCATTTGTATTTGTGTGTTTACTCATTTATGTCTGGATTTTTTGTGACACAATTTACCATATATAATATTTATTTTATTTAGAATACATGTTATATATGTTTTAGGTGGTTTTGATGCAAACTATAATATTCATGCACCCGAGTTCACCTAAAAACTAACATTTATAGTGGTATACTATGTCGATGAGTCCAAAATGTATGTTATAATTTCCCTATAAAACATACAAAATAACGTTTTTGATGCATTTTGATTCAAATTAATATTTACTTTGAACTTTAGGTTCTATCTTAGAGCATGGGTTATTCACCAGGTCAATAAATGTGGTATAGGATAACCATTCAATATATGATATTAACTATATTTGGTTTGTTGCTTTTATAAATTTATAATTTATTATACTGGATATTTATTATCTATGGAATAACTATAGTTTTGACTTTATGAAATATAATTCATAATTTCATATATAGTAGTATGATATAAGCCTACATGATGTAGATTATTTAACTTATATAGTCTCAAGGATTCCGTTATTGCATCTAATTTTATTATAGGATGTCTTATCTGATGTATGTGGGGGCCATGATAGAAATTCATTAGATTAAATTATTTATTTTTTTACCATTTATGTAATATAATACCAATATTTAGTTGTGGTACTCTATAATAAATGATAAAATTTAGTATGTTAGTTTCTTTTCTTGAGTTCATATAGTTTACCTTTGCTCAGGCCCCTCACATGCATGCAGGAAACGTAATGTGTTAGGCCCCAATAAACCATAAGAGGTTATGAATGTATTAGGGTGTCAAAATTATAATTTGAATTAGAGTATTATATCCAAAACATGGGTGGATCTTTTTTAACATTCCAGATCATATTTCACAAATTCCAATCATTGAATTATTAAATTTTAAAACAAAAAACATCAAATTTTTACACGGTTTACTAATAAGGGATGGTCTAAGGGGTATATGTCGATTAAATGTCCATCATTCCAGAATCCATTCTTGTTCAAGTTTTTTTTTATAATTTTAAAAAAATTCATATGATTCAAGTTTAATTCCATTACAATGAGGTCATGGATAACTTAATCCCTTCCATAGATCACTACCATTGACTCCCACAGTCTAAATGCTCTTGTAAAAGTCATTATCAATTTAATTAAATAATCATTGCTCCATTTTCTTAAAAATATTAATAAAAATTATACATAAAGAATTTGTGTAAATGATTATCTATTGAACTCTTTTACATTTTGAAAAACCATTATATATAGCTTCATAAAATTTCTAATCCTGAAGAAATAATGAAAGAAGAACTATATAGTTTTTTCACTGTATACTATAGTTTTTGGAACATCTATTTTCTATAAAAGTGGATTTGTGCTTCACAGAACCCTTATTAATTAATTTATTCTCATTACCTCTCTTTTGAGATGAACTCTTAATAAATCACTCCATTGAATATAATATCCCTTTTTATAGTAAATAACATGTCTTTGCAATAAACCTAAATTATTAATTATACAATTAATTTATGAATCTTATTAAATAAATCTTAAATTATTAATGGTGGGATTTGTGAGATAATTACAGGAAATCATTTATGAAAAAACTCTGCTCAATGTAATTCCACTTAATATAATTCAAAATCCTACAAAAATGTTTCCCAATCGATCATTAATGTCTTACCAAAAAAAGTACCCTCCATCCAATAATTTCATATCTGCCATAATTGATTTTTTGCTATATGTAACACAAAAAATTACCACCCTTCCACAAAAAATGAATCTTATTACATCATGAAAACCCTTTTATGTATTGTGGAACCATATTATTTTTATTAAAAGTTATTAATTTTTTAAATTTAAACTACTATACACATCCCATGTGGCTTCGTATACTTGTTATTCATTAAAAAAGATGCACTATAAACTATCTTGATCAACTTATAGTCCTCAAAATCTATTTATACACTATATGTAAAACCATTGTTATCCAAATACATTATATGTGGTTTCCTATAAATAAAAATAATAAAATAAAACTTTGGGTATGATCCATCAAGAATCTTTATAAAAAAATTATATTTTCATGACCAAAAACTTGTAAGACATGGAAAAAAATTTACAATAGAAAATTGATTTTAGGCATCCATTTATTATTAAAATGATCTTTCATGAAATTAAAACTACCTTACCAACCTACAAAGGGTTTGAAACACACAATACACACTATAAAAATATGGAACAGATCACCAAGTTTCTGACATTATTTAATATCCATTTTATGAACAAATTATGTGTTATATTTATTTAGTAGTTATAAAGAAAATGTTCCTTCTTCCTTCTATTTACACATACTATATAATACATTCTTGTACAAATAATGTTTTTTAGTGATTTATAGGGATCACTGGACATCAATTGTATATAATCCTTATTTTGTTATAGTTTTTATCCTTTTCAACATGAATATTCCATTATTATCATGTATAAACACCTATAATAATGGTGGAAACCATTAATCCTATTATAACAAATCTATTAATAATGTATATCCTCCAAAAATCAAACAATTATAAATTTTAGAATACTTTTTATACAGTAATTCAGATAATATGAAACTTTTTAAATATTAAAATATTATATATCTTAGAGGCTCCAACTTCCCTCTTTTTCTTAATTATGTGATGATGATCACAATAGAATATACTTATTATTTATTTTTTTAAATTAATATTGTATATTATTCTGTAAATAAATAACAACAATGAATCCATACTAATGATAAAATCAAATCATAAATTCACCTATCAAATTCAAAACCATTTTAGTTGTACTTAAAATATTACACAATAGTTAATTCAATACTGTAATGAAACATCTACATATTCCATAATCAAAAAAGGTTTCTCCATTCCATACATACTGAGATGCACCACATACTATAAACCATTATAAATCATCTGCGATTCTCATCCATCCAATTTAAACTATTCTAAATATATTATATCAACACATTTTTTCCTTATTCACTTATAGGTTTTCCACCTAAAAGTTGATTTCCTATTATTTCATAAAAACATATTAGACATATCCATATATTTAATAATTTATATAAACATATTACCATTTTTCATATGATTTTTATGATTTATGTTTTTGATAATATAAAAATACACATCATGTGGAGACTCTTGAACACTATTTAACAATTTACCACTTTTACAATTTCACTTTAGGAAAAGAGGACAATGAAACTCAAAAATGTCTTCATACAACTCCTTATTTCCATATGTCATATCAATATGACTCAATGGAATTTTTGGAAAGAAACCATATAAATCCAAAAAACGACAAATGAAAAATATTTAATACATAAAATCTAATGAATCATTATTAAACTAACCTTAGAGATAATATATAAATTAATTTAATATATGTAAATATCTTTATAATAATAATAAAAATTGATTACAGAATAATAGTTAGGTACAATTATATTCCATCTTCAAAAACCAAATTTCACTTAATGAATAAATTAAACCAAATTCTAATTTTTACGAAAACAAAACATTAGAGTTTTATATTAATATATTAATAAATTTTATGAATCAATCTTAAATTATCAATAATTTCTAGTCACATATATGAAAATTTCCCCTTAACATATATTAAATAAACATTTAAAAATATTTTAAACAAATCATACAAAATTAATATTTGAAAATTTTTACCTCAAAATATATCACCATACAATTGTGAAATATACATACATTACATAGGATTTTTCTCATTCTTCCCCAATAAAAAAACCAAATAAATAATGGATTTGGAAAGATATTCATACTGAAATGTTGAAGTGAATAAAATTTTTCATCCTTAATTAATCACTTCTTCCTCAATTCATCTTCCATAAACTAGTTAATAGTATCAAACATAATTAACCCCCTTAAAGTAGTCACTTCTAGCATAAATGTTCTATTTTACCTAATCAATTCCACATTAAACACTGTATTATATTATATATACATTCGCATAAATTTAATTATCCTAAAATGTAAACCATATTAGTTAATATTGAATATATTTTGTTTAAATATATTAATAATATCATTAACTAGGATATACTACATGTTTACTCTATGAACATATAATTCAATTGAATATTTATTATTAAAAAACAAATTACTATATAACATATTAAATTACTTTAATTATCATAATACGAGATAATTCAAACGACCTAACTTATAAAAAGTATCTTATGTCACATTAGAATAAAAATAATGAACCTTTTTATATCTATTAATGTTAAAATATTCGATATCCCCCTCCGACATTAGTAAATAATATGGAACAACAACTTTATCAAAATTAAGTTGATATTATTTATTCATTTTTTATTGATTAAAACACCAATATATTAAATATGTTTGAATAAGAAATTTTATTTTACAATAATAAATTCACTAAATTTTTCACAAGGTTATTATACACTCATAATATTCCTATTATTTCCATTAAGAAAAATTTCCTTATCTTGATTAACTTTATTTCATCACATTCGACACAACCAACACCTATGACGCTGAGTCACTTATTTCCAAAAATCAGGAATTTCGATTTTATCTTGGAAAATAATTATTACATCCATAAATCTATTTTCACGTTGGATGAATAACGAATATCTATAATCTATGGAAACACCAATATTAGTACTTTTAACCCAACCTTGTAAAAAATGTAACATTCTTTAATTTTCACTTAATTTGAATTATTTGATTAACCATTAATAATCAAAATTTATCTGTATGGATTTATAATAATCATTAACATAATTTTTTTATCAAATTTTCACATAACTCATTGAATGACTTATTTTTCCAATATATTAATATAAATCTTCAGTAATTTTTTTTACTTTTTATCATTGAGTTTAATATCTCTCACAAAAATAATACAATATAGTTTTTTATATAAATTTTTTATGTCTACTACTAAAACAATATCACATTTCCATAGAAAATATAATAAAAATAGAAACTTTATACACAAAATACAAAATTTTCATAAAAAATAGTAGTTTATACAAAATGTAATAATAACTAATTTTACCCATTTTTAACAATACTAAGATCCCTTTTTCAATCCAATTATATAGTATATTATAAAATATTACCTATTAAATAATTTTTTTCCGTAAATATTTCTCTTTCTTATTTATATAAATTTCTAAATCCTAGTTATAATTTTTTAAGAATTACATTCCTAACATTCTTTATATAGAGGAATCAACATCACTCCTTTCCTTGTTAGTCGATATAAATCCATTTATTCCATATAACGTAGAATAATGTTAACTTTATTCTATAATATTTGTCATTTTTAACATTCATGAAGTATTTTGAAAGAAATTAAAACCCTGGAACTCCATTTATTGAATTATATAAATTATAGAAATAACATCAAAATTTAAAACATAAACAGATTCATTAGATTCATAACATCCATCAAATTTTTACTTTTATTTCTGAAAATTTATTTTTATCTAGTAAATAATATTGTATCCCTTAATTATTTATCATATATTCCTCAACATAATATGTCATATTCTTAACATATAACACCAAAAGAACTATTGTTTTGTAATTATAAAATCATCATAAATCAAGGTTTGAGAGCATATCTTTACATTATTATTTAATAATATTTAAATCCAAATCTCACTTTCCTCTTCATTTTACTCTTCTTTTAGAAATTATGAATTATAATAATTAGTTTCATAAATTAATATATTGTCTTTGGTTTTACATGACCAACACTATTTATCTTCATTGTATACAATTTTTATATACAATATTTTGGATAAAGGGTTCTATATTTTAATTATATAAGAACTATTTATTTTAACCTTAACATAATTATTTTATTTTATGAGTATATTTAACTTAATATTTGATAAATAAAATTAATAATCATATTAAAAATCATTCTCATATACATAAAAATTTGTATATCTTGCAAAAATGATAGAAAAATTTCTATAATTTAAAAACATATTAGGTATTTTACGAGGATATTTCACATTCATTAATATATCATTCTCTACTTGAGATAAAACATATTATAGAATATATAATAAATATATTATTTAACTAAATATTAATTATCAAAATCACTTTAATTTTTGTGTTCCTTCTCATCATTATTTTAATTAATGGACCTATCAATATTTGGACTTTTTTTATTCTTAGTACTTTAAACTTTTACATTTTGTATGAAGTATGTATACTATAAAAATAATCAAGAGTAAATATTACTATATAATTATTTTCAAGAGTATATAATTTAAGATTAAATCATTATGCTTGGTTTATAAGAATATAACTGACTATGGATGAGTCTTATAAATTTTTAACAATATCCCATATAGAGATTATAATCACATACACTCTAAGGAATTACTCATATATAATCTATAAAAAAGTAATAAAAAATCATTTCTAAATACATATTATGTCATCTTTAATATTATGTTCACCAGAATAATGGTTTTTAAAGATATCATATAGACATGATTTAGAACACATTATAGGTCAATTTATTTTTTATTGTGTATAAGATTATATTCTAGGATTTTTCATCATTCATTGTGTTTCGATTTTTTGAAACCATAATTGAAAAACCTTCATCCTTTTATATATAAATTAAAATCAAGAGATATATAGAACTAAGACAATGATTTAATAAATATATAATAATCTTATCCTTCTATATATTATTTTACTTTTATGAAATATATAAATATAACTTCTATTAACAAAAATTATATGATCTATAATAATTATCAATAACAATTCTTCCAAATAAAAAATTTAAAGAAAAAAATTACAATTATAAAAACAGTTCCATTATTTGAAGAATATAAAACACTACTCTAATTAAATTTTTTGGGTTCTTAGGTTATATATTCATAAAATATGGGGTTGGTTTGTGAATTAGAGTGTTTAGTCAATATTACATTTAATGAATTCCTATCATTAAATAATAATTTATAAATTAGTTATTTTCACCACTAATATTTTATATTCCTTCATCAATAAGAAAATACCTAGTAATCCACGTACTAAGGCACATATATTTACAATGTTCAAAACTCATTGTCAGAAACTAATACTTGGTTTTGTAGTTTTTTTCCTATGAATCATATTTATACTATTTTTATGAATAATAAGTCATTATTTAAATATATATAAATATTAAACCCCATTAAATCTATCAACCAATAAATTATGTTCTAACATACTAAAATAATTTTATCTCTCATTAATATATTTCAATATCAATGAATATCATAAGATCCATTTTCATTATATTAGAGGTGGTTTCACAGAGACATCCTTATCATTTTAATTCTTATTATTTATATGACAATAATCACAAAGAACAGTTTATATTCTCAACATTTTCCTCATTAAAATTTTAGTTAAAAAAGTCCATTCATATTATATATATTCCAATATATCGTTATATATATAACATATGTATGATCCAATAGAAAATTAACATAATATTATATCCCAACCAAATTAATATCAATGACCCCCTAAACCTCCATCAATTTATTCTTCTCCTTTAACACATGAATATAATAATTAATTATATATTATTTCAACTATATAACAACATTAATAATGGTCTAAAAAACCATCACCTTGATTTTAATAATTTATAACATTTTATTGAATTATTATATTTTTAAAATCTTTTAAAATCAATGTTTATTTCAGATAAAACTAATGAAGAACATAATTTATTATAATATAGTGTTATTTATATAATTTCACCACATCAAAACAACCAAAAATGACTATTCAAAATTGTGAAATTATTTTCTAACCCATATGTAGATTTTTTATCTCTATCTTTACTATAAAAAAATATCTTGAAAACCCATATACAATTTTTTAATTATTTGTTTACCATTACACCAAACCTCAATCACTATTTTACAAAATTATATTTTGTGGATTAAAAATTAAAAGAAAAATATAAACACTTATATAAGATTTTATTTTATAAAGAAACTATTATATTGATTAAAAAAACCATTATACAAACCCATCTAAAAAAATACCTTTTATTCTTCATCCACACTTATAAAATAGTTAAATCAATTTTATATAGATAATTACATGTATTTCACCATTATTTATCCTTCAAATTTATACCTACAATAATTATAAAAAATCACTACCAATTATTTTGCATTTCATAATAATCCTATTTCCCTACACAGGACAATTTTTAATTTTTATCATTACATTTGATCTATTATACTATTTCCTAATCAACTCATAGGTTCTTTAACTTCTATTAGGTATTCAATTATGTCTAAATGATGTTTTTGAGTCTATATCATATTATAATACACATTAACATATATATTCTAAATTTATATGAGATTAGTATTTGAAAAAATAGATCACATAAAGTAGAGACACCTTAATCCTCTTTAAAATTCATTCCCTTTAATTACAATACTTTTTAAAATAGCATGATCGAGTGAATTTAAAAAATCATCTAAAAAATCATCAAATATACATTCATCATCAGATTACACTTGTTAACATTATTCTATTTAAATTTCATCCTATAGTGTGCCTATTTGAAAAGGTGGTATAGAAAAATATATGAAAATGTTATTTTTGTACTTTTAAATTGGGTTGTGACATTCTATTTTTCAAGAGAGACATTACTCTTAATGAATAATATATATATATATATATATAAATTTTAAAATATTCTCCAAACACCTATGAATATCTAATCATAAAAAATATTCATTTCCAAAAAAATATTAAAGTACTATAATAATATATGATATTGGAATAATAAATATAAATAAGCAATTTTAACTCATATACTATTATCATGTAAATTTATTTATATGATATCATGATGAATTCAAAAATATCCAACAATAATATCATATATGTGATCCTTAAGACTTAGTGACATCAATCTACCAATATTTATGTCCTATCACTCATATTATTTTCATCTTTTATAATAAGTATTCATATGAAGTATAATAATTTGTAAAGATCCTCATCAGCTGAACATTTTAAAATTTCACCTTCATCATATTATTTTCTACATAATATTTTCATTATCTTATCATGAACACCTTTAAAAAATATTACAATCACACAAAAACACATTATATGATTTATTGTTTTTTATTCTCTTCATCATTGGTGATATCCCATATCCTACTCCCATAGAGTTAATATAGATTCCAAAAAACCAAATAGTTTGATTTTTCAATATAACATTCATTTATTGGTGAAAATATATTCCATTGATTAAAGAATATAATCATTCTAATTCTTACATTTTTAACTCATAATATTATAAATCACGATTTCTGATGATATTTTTAAACCACATCATTCTTATTATATATTTTATATAACTTATTTAAAAGTATTTTTCATCATGTGATAATTCATTCAATGATGTATGATACTCATTATTCATAATTAAAAATATTCAAAGAATTTTTATTTCTCCAATGTTTTTAGTTTATTAATTATTGAATTGATTATAAATTTATATAATTATCATGGAACATGGATTCGATGAAATATTTTTATTCTTGTTTATACCATTTTAATATCTTATTCAGTTAAGTGATTCATTAAAAATTGTATAGCGTACAAATTTTCAATTAATACATTTTGAAGATACAATGATAATAAATACAATATGAAAACAAGGAATCAGAAATGTAATCCATTTTTAAAAATTAATGTCAATTATAAGATCCAAATAACATTGTGGCGTACTTGGAAAAAATGTAGTAAAATAATCAGCATAAAATATACTTATCTCACCCTCAATTTGAATTCCCATTTTATAAAAAATATATATATAACCCTTATATTCATAAACTATATCTATATATTTATCTGTATTTTCACTAATCCTTGGTTAAAAATAATTCAAAAATAATTTTAATGTTATTCATTTGGTGACTATACCTAAATATATTGATATTTTTAGATGTTGAAGAATAATTTTCATCCATAGATTTTGTGTAGAAAATAAATAATGTTTTAACACAATGACAAGGATTTTCACTTCTATTGTAAGAATCCAGTTTTTCAATCAAGTATAGATCCTTTAATTTTATCTCTATATCTTTTCATTTAACCTTATATGGATTTAAAATGATTTATCAAAGGTCTTGAGGGTGTCTGGGGCTTGTTTGGAGCTCGGAACACCTCTATTTGGGAAAAAAGGCAAAGTTGCATGGTTTTCTCTTGATTAATGCACAATGTGTCTAACCGTGTGGATTGTGTTTTTACAAATAGTGGCACCATGCATGACTTGCACATAGCCGTGCAGCCAAACCATGAGAATTCCCTTTTACCCAGGTTCAGGTGGAACCATCTCGCATAGGTATCACACGGTTTTACTAACCATGAAAACAAACCGTTCGAAGGCTAAAACCTGTGTTAAATAAATAATACACCATTAATGATATATTAATACATCCCCTTCCAAACTAATCATTGTTTATGTAGGATTAAGCTAATTATCTTTAATTTTGGATCATTTCTATGATCCAAACATGGAATCAAGAGACCTCTATCGTCCAACATCTGATCGAGCTTTTGTTCATCACGTTGGATGTGAAACTGTAAGTAATTTAGTTCACTTTATCAGTTATTATTATCTTTCACTCTAGACCTAGATATATCCATGAGATAGTTTTTCGCATTTTCATAGATCTACTCTAATCCGATGAAAATCAAGGGCTGATAATGGAGGAGGAGATTCTTATATCCCTAAGGTGAGTGGTCAAAAACCCATCCCTAATGTTATTTGTTTTTGAAATGTTTGTGCGAGGCCTACCTATTTTGTTGGAAACCATTTCTTAAATTAACATTCCATGTTTATACTTGTTACCATCATTTGGTTATGAAATTTTCAATTATGTGATTAGTTGTTCATGGTCTCACTGAGAACTCATTCCGTCTCTTGTCATAGGTTTAGACTTAATTGGGTTTTTTTGTGTTTTGACGTGATTGAGCCACCATTCGGGTGTGCCTTTACATCACCATTATAAAAGTGTGTCCTGTTATCATAAATTGATTATTATTAATATGAATTTCATAATGTAATATATCATATATGATCACCACTTGACCCACCTAATATAAGTTCTTACAATTGTTTATTAAATGGGAAATAAGAAATGTGAAATTGCAAGTATGCTAAGTATATAACTTGGCCTTACCAAAAGAGATTGAATAATTATCACATGTCTGTATCACCCATTTACATCTTAATAGAAGGTATAGGAGTGAACATACATAATAGATTATTCCTTAATGTATAACTAAGATTTGATTAAATGGTTTCAATGCTACATAGCCTATCTACACAAATGGGAGACAAGGCTTGGACCAAAGGTTTCAACTCTACCTGACCTATACAAAATAATGGAAGGAAATACACGAACCAAATGAATTATTAAATTATTTAAATATAAAATAAGAATGGACTGACTTGAACTCACCTTGGATTATGAGAGGATAATAACTTGGGTCACGGGAACCCCACCCCAATTCAAGGATATTGTTTTCATAGGTTGATACCTAACTAGAATCTATTTCTTGTTTATTCCTTGGAAGTCTGGTATATTATTTTTGGGTCCCATTATTTATTATAGGATACCTCCAGTACACTCCTTGGATCCATCATTGACTAGTAGGTGTTGTGGTGAAATACCATTGGGCCCATTTCTTTTCTTAGCCCCCTCTTACATTGGTCGATCACCTTAGACTCGGTAAGAACCTTATTATTTAAGGCCTTGAATTATGATCCTTTTATTACACTCTTACCCCTTATCTAGACTCTGATACTATAGAGTTAGATTTCCTTGAGTTTATGTTTCTTGGTTTTTTACCCTAGAACTCCCTCACTATATATCATTGTCAGATTGACTTTGTTTTTTCTTGAAACTCTCTCTAATTATACTATCATGAGATTATTTTAGTGTTGCATATGCCTTATATGACCTATTAAAATTAAATAGTAATTGATTGATTAAATAACTGGTTATATGCTTAGACACCAACCGAGGGCTAATGTAGTTACTTGGTTAATTAGTTATAACATATTGCTTGATTTACTTTCTCTATTCATGCCTGCACACTGTTATATTCCTTTACATAGGTAGCATGTTATATAAAATGTTGGTGGAGGTCCACTAAGATTTATCTCACACCATATCTAGGGGATGTTTGGTACCCAGAGTAGATTACATGGTTTCTGGTATTAACAAAGGGAAGCATGCAACTCCCTATACATGATTGTGTGTTAATAGAATGGATCTAGATAGAAGATGGCCGAGTAGGATCTCAGGATGCGTGGAGTTGACTTTTTTATTTCACCTTATAGAACATGTTATACTTGTTGTCTTGTATCATTGCTTTCTAGCCTTATAGTAACATGACATTACATCATCACTATTTTCGTTGATACAATTATTGTTATTCATTTTTATCTACTACATCAGTTTTCTTCAACTATTTATCAATATTTCATCCAATATTTACAATTAATTTATATCTCTTCGGTTGTACTTAACTATTCTAATGAGGGAATAATTTTCCTACAGACACACCCTAGGCCCTTGGTGCTAGTAGGTAGCCTTTGGACTTTGGGAAGATGCGCTTGAGGCCATGTGGACCACATGGCTCATGACCCGTTATGTGGCATCCGGGTTCGTGTCGTCACAATGTGGTATAATAGGCGGTTTAATTTCTTACATAACTATTTGGAGGTAATAGATTGATGAATTTGAATGCTTAGGACTTTGTCACAATCTGTTCTTGGGTGTCACAAACCCATGTTCGGGGTAAAATCCAAGTTACCCATAATGATATTGTTGTTCTATTTTTCCTATTACAGTTGATATTATTTCACTGTTGGGTGACTCACATGTTGTGTGGTGTTTTTTATTATTTATCTTTTGAAATTTATTTCTTCATTAGACTGATGATATGAGGGAAAGGTTTATTTCTACATAAATCATTATAGGGACCTAGATTTCACATGTCATGCATATTTCCATGCTATACAGGTCCATTTCACTATCATTCATTACTAGATATGCATGTGATTATTGAGTGATGTTGTGATAGTTGCATGTACATGTATTACTTTGGCTTCAATTGAGTTATTTTCTATCTTAATTCATGAGGTGTATGGGTCCTCATTGGTTGTAATGAGTAATTTACCAAGTCAAGCCATTATGCTATACGTAAATGAGTGTCATTTTTGGTTATAGGTGTATGGGAACTAAATAATTGGATGTGACTATCCATTATAATGTAAATACGGAAATATAAAAATAATTGGTTACAAATAATTATCCCACCTTATCATGTTCATGAAATGTAAAGGAGTGAACCTAAGAATTAACTGTAAAATGACATGAAACTTATACTTGAGAACTTACAGATGCCTAGATGTCTATTTAGGTAGTTGGTTAGTATTCCTTGAGTAGTGAGTTTTATTACGTTCATCTTCTGTTAGTGATGTTATCTCCTTGCTTCTAAACTTGTTATAAAGTGTGTGCTTGTCATTTTTAGACAAATTCTGCCATGACGTCCATGTCTCATTCTCTAGGAGGGTGGAGACGACCATGCTCTAGATATGGTGGGCCCTGAGCCACTAGTCATATTTCAAGTAGTTCCACATGAGGAACCACCTTCTTTACCTAATCTAGTAACCGATGCCCCAGTCCTAGATATTTTATTATATATGATGCAGTCCATGATTGGTTCTCCACATGTTGCACATGTGATGGGTGATCTGACCCATGAGTTCCAGCAACAGTGTCCTCCTACTTTTTCAGTGGATACTGGTTCTCAGGTTACTGAGTCTTGGATATAATCCATTCTATATATCTTTATGCATCTAGAAAATAATCCAGAGAAGAGAGTCATGCTTTCTACCTACATTCTATGGGATTCAGCCAAGCATTGGTGGGATATCATTACCCAGGCCAGACCTCATCATGTCATGTTATGGATTGACATCCATACTACCTTCTATGATCATTTCATTCCTCAGTCATGGAAAGATGACATATCCATTGATTTCATGCATATCAAGAAGGGTTCTATGCCATTTATGGAATTTTCATCACGTTACACTAATTTATAGATCTTTGCACCACTTCTAGATAGTTATGATATTTTGTGTGCTAGATGTTTTGTGGATGGGCTCCAGTATGCCATCAGAACTTAGTTGAATGGTTTTCTCCTTCCTACTTTGTCTAAAATAATTGATCAAGAGATTATCATTGATCATAATCTGAGGGATAGATCGAGTACTAGGTTTAAAGGATTACTTCCACCTTAGGTCAGTGGTTATTCTAGTGGCAGGAAATGTTCCCTTGAGGAATATAATCAGGCCAGTGGTAGCAAGAGTATCCAGTTTTATGGCTCTATATTGTGTCATCAATGTGGAAAACTAGGGAATAAGAAGACCTTGTGTGATAGATACCCATCATATTGAGTGCCATAATTGTGTCCGTATGGGTTATCTTGTACTCTTTTTCATGATTTGTCCACCATCATCGAGTGGAAGAGGATCAAATACAGTTCGAACTTCAAGAGTGAGTTCTTTTCCACCTTTTCAGGTGTGATGTTGGATTAACACTAATAGGTTTGGCCAAGGAGGAGTTCATGGTCATGGTATTCTGATCCCTGATCACCAGTAAAACTAGAAGTGTAGTCATGATCGTGGTAGTCCATCTATTGCATAGGGCCATGGATTAGGTCAGTTGCATTCCTTACTACTGATACCTGAGGATCAGGATATGGGACCATATGTAGTATGAAGTTCTATTCTAGTAGCCTCTACTATTTACTCTTCATTGTTTGATACATGTGCTTCAAAATCTTTTATTTATATATCTATTTTGGAATGTCTTGGACTGAAGATATAGTATCACTATTGTGTATTGACCCTCGATACACTGTTGGTAATACGGATGGAGGGAATAAGTGATGTTATTAATATTTTCATGACTTATTATATTCCTCCTTTACTTATTTTATATGAAATGTGCATAATTTGTGTGAAATATTAATGTTTTAATATTAAGTATAATATTTGAGCATTTTTAGAAGTAGTCCAATTGAGTCAGTTTAATGTTTTACTTATACCTGTCACTATACTGATCAAAATTGTCTGGTTCTTGTTTTTTTTAGGATTCTACTTTCAATATACAACATTTCATTAGAAGGAACCATGATCCAATTCTGCCATTTGAAGGGTCATGTGGTCCTCACAAACAAGACCGAAGAATCTGTGAACAAACTGGACCAGCCTTGAAGATTGATTTACTGGGTTCAATCCAGAAGTCCAAAAAACTTAACTCTCCACCATAATTCGTGGGACACTACATGTCATCTTGTATAAAAATTTCAAGGCCCAACTCAAAATAAAAGGGGCCCAAAATATGCTTTGAAGTCCAGCCCACCATTCTGGCCGAGAATTAAAATCAGTATAGTATGCATGACATACCTCCTGATGTAAGCATCAAATAGAGCTGCGATTTTGCAGTGTGAAATAGGAGATATAGGTGGATGACTTTGTTGAATAAATCATTCGGATTTGAAGGCATATTCCTGTTCAAAAATCCATTCACATTTTGGCCATCGAAAAAGCATGGATAGAAATGGACAGTTTACCTTTGTTTAATAAAACCGCCACAACTTTGGCTCCACTTGTCCAAATGCCTCCATATTTGGAAAGTAGTCGGCCAACATTATTGTATACAACTTTGAAGAAGGAGATATTTGAAGATTAGGCTTTGTGAATAGCCAAATTGGCGATGCAAGTGGAGGGACAGATTGGGAATGCAAACAGTCCACTCGTTAGGATATAAATACTCTCCCCTTCTCTCCTTGAGAGGGGTTGGCATTTCAGAAGAGAGGAGATCATATTGGCACGACCAAAGCTTTGCCAAAGGCTTGGGAGGACCTGACATACTCAATTTTACACTTGAGAGACCTTTCCTCCTCTCTTTCTTTTCACTTACTTTTGTGTTCTTCATTTTTGTAATCTTGTAATTCTCTTTCTTTGTAATTCTGTTTTAATGCAAGTTACTTCTTCAATATCTCTTATTCTCTTCCACCTTCTGTATTTTAATATTAATGTTCTTAAAATAGTTTAAATTCAGTTCAATCCCCTTCCCTTATTTAGCTTCCTCATTCAATCAAAAGTTCGTTTTTAATTATCATCATTGTTCGTGTGTGTGTGTCGACGTGCCACTCTTTTCTTATCCCTTTCTTTTTCTTCTCTTATTAATTTATAATCATAATCATTATAACCAGATTATTAATCACCCAAATGGCTGAGTAAATCTCTCATTGGGGTGAGTTATAATTTAGGTATGTTAAGTGATTGAGAGCTTCTGCTCGATGAATATTCTTTGAATTAACATTGTGTATGTTGGACTTAACATGTGATGGATTAATGACTTGTTTTGTTTAACATGTGGTTTCCATGGATTATTGGAACCATAAATACACAACCATAAATAAGATCTGATTGAGATTATAACCTTAAGTTAAGTTAAATCTTGGTTTAAAGCCTTAACACTTAAGAATTCTAATCAACATCATCTTGTGACATGGGTGTTAATTTAAATGCAATATAAAGCAAAGCTCGAGGATATCACAAGCTTAACTAACCTAATGATGAACTCACCCCAATATTTATCAATTTGGTAAAACAAACATCATCCATAAATCATTTCGATTAAGCTCTGAAAACAAACCCCCCTAATCAAAATACAATCAACTAAAAACAAACGACTACTACAAAGTATCATCGCCGAGGATTCGACCCGAGTGCTGCTATACACATTAGCAGAGCACCAGAACTTTGACCGGTCGATAGGCGACAATCGGCCGTGCGTTTCAAATGGCGCCGTTGCCGGGGATGGTGATTTAAGTAGTCATTAGTTTCTGGTTATTGTCAAGAAAACACAAAAAAAACAAAAATTTAAAAAAAATTGAAAAAAAACACAAAGAAAAAGCCGTCTTCCTCTTAAAAATCATAAACTGAAAAAAATACAAAGAAAAACCCGTCTTCCTCTTTCTTCCAAAATCTCTCTGAATTCCCCGTAGCCTTCCAAACAATCCCTCGGATTTGTTTGACCCTGAAATTGGGCGAACACTTCGCCAACTTAGGAGGAACATAAGAGATACTCAAATAATTCAAGAACCAGTCCTCATCCAACCAGTTGAAATTGAAATGGCCAATCTTAGGGAACAAACCCTAAAAGAACTTGCTACCCCTGATATGAATTACCAACCTCTTGGTATTCAATATCCAAACTTGAAGCTGACTTCGAACTCAAATCGGGTTTGATTCATCTTCTCCCTCATTTTCACGGGCTAGCCGGTGAGGATCCACATCTTCACCTTAAAGAGTTCCAAGTAGTATGCTCTACCATGAAGCCTTAAGGGGTTTCTGAAGAACAAATAAAGATTAGAGCTTTCCCCTTTTCCCTAGAGGATTCTGACAAGTCTTGGCTCTACTACCGACCACCTGGTTCCATAAACTCATGGGTTGACATGAAGAGACTTTTCCTTGAGAAGTTCTTTCCCGCTTCCCGAACAGCTTCTATCCGAAAGAAAATAAGCGGCATCCGTCAATTCCCTAATGAATCACTCCATGAGTATTGGGAGAGGTTCAAAAAGCTTGTGGAAACTTGTCCACACCATCAAATCCCTGACCAACTCCTGATCCAATACTTCTATGAGGGGTTATTGGCTATGGAGAGAACTCTCATTGATGCCGCAAGTGGCGGTGCTCTTGTTGACAAAACTCCTGCAGCAGCAAGAGATCTCATAAGTAACATGGCTGAAAACACGCAGCAATTCCATACTCGAGCACATGCTCAAGTGAAACAAGCCCAAGAGAACCAATCTATAGATCCCAACAAGATGACTGAGTGGATGAGTGAACTTACAGGTCTTGTGCGTCAACTAGCGGTGGATACCAAAGCCCCAACCTCATCTTCTCCACAGTCACTATTCCCTAGACCAATCAAGAATTGTGGAATCTTCAACTCTCCATCTCATCCGACTGACACATGTCCACAAATTCAAGTTGATCCATCTGATTCATCTAGTCCAATGGAGCTCAATGCGGCATATGATTAGCGAAACTTCAACCCTCAACAATCAGGTCAGTTTGTTAGAAACTTCAACCAACCCCACTCTGAGCCCTTCTCTTCTACCTTTAACCCACCTCTGAGGTATGGTAATCCCATTTCTCATCCTCCTCAGTTCCCTCATCAAAACCCAAACCAGTTTCAATATAGTCAAGGTGTTGGTAACTTCCAACAACCTTATCATTTTGTTCCTCAACCCCAAAGGAACAATCCTCCTCCTGGATTCCACTATCCTAACGAGCCTTCCCAATTCCCCACCCAATACAATCGCTTTCCTAAGAACCAAAATCAAGGCCAACCCAATTTGGGACAAGCCTCTTCTTCTAAACAACCATGGGAAAGTGCAGTGGAAGATCTTGCCTCCTTCACCCGTTCTAGCCTCAAGAACATTGAAACCCAAATAGGTCAACTTGAATCCCACCTTATCCAGCAACAACCATCCAATTCATCACAACTCCCAGCTCAACCATTACCCAACCCTAAGGGTAATGTAAGTTCAATTGAACTTAGATCGGGAAAGCAAATTGCTATGCCCCATGCTGATTGCTCTACCTCCCCTTTCGATGTTGATCTAGAAAATGAAAAGAACAAAAAGCTGGAAAAGGAACTTGAATCCACTCCTTCACCTCCTTCCATTCCTCTAAGGAACCCAATTCCTTTTCTTCAAGCCATCTCCAAGCCTAAGAAGTCCTTTGAACCTGATCCTGAAATGCTTGACATGTTTAGACGTGTTGAAGTGAACATCCCCCTCTTAGATGCCATTAAACAAATCCCTAAGTATGCCAAGTTTCTTAAGGAATTGTGCACCCATAAGAGGCAACTTAGGAACATTGAAAATGTTTCAACCCAACAGTCCATTCCCATGAAGTGCAAAGATCCAGGGACCTTCACGGTTCCATGTCAAATAAGGAGTTCTAACATTGATGATGCACTCATAGACCTTGGAGCCTCAATAAATGTCATGCCCAAATCCATTTTCTTCAACCATGGTCTAGGTCCCTTGCACCCAACAGGTGTTGTCATTCAATTAGCCAATCGAAGCACTGCCAGTCCTGAGGGGATAATTGAGGATGTTCTTATTTGGGTCAATGATCTTATCTTCCCAGCTGATTTTTATGTCCTTGACATGGAAGGTGAGACGACCTCTTCTCGATCTCCCCTAATTCTAGGAAGACCATTCCTCATGACTGCGAGAACCAAGATTGATGTCCATTCAGGCATCTTATCCATGGAATTCGGTGACCAACTGGTCAAGTTCAACATTTTCCAAGCCATGCGATACCCATCTGAGGATCACTCTACATTCTCAATCCATGCTTTTGAGGACACATCTAATATTCAATCGAACCCCAATCCACCATGTTCTTCATGTTCTAATGATAAAGGATATTGTGAAATCTGCACCATGATTAACAAAGTCATAAATGGTGAAGTTGATGTGGACCTCTCATTCATAGACTCCATCAATCTAGAGGAACTTGAAAACTCTATTGAATCCCACATCAACTCTGATCTCTACTGCTCCACCTTGGACAGTGTTGAGGAAAATGGTCCAAACCCATCTGGAATCCCTTCTCCTACTCCTAACTTGTCTAGCTCTCAAATCAAGGATGAAACTGATCTAAAACCACTTCCTTCACACCTCAAGTATGCATTCCTTTTCCATGATCCCTCCTACCCTGTCATTATCTCGGCTTCACTTTCTGAAACTGAGGAGTCTCAACTTGTTCAAGTGTTAGAGGAAAACAAAAATGCCTTAGGTTGGACCCTTGAGTATATTCCAGGAATCAACCCTGCCCTTTGCATGCATCACATCCATCTAGAGGAATCATCCAAACCAATTAGGCAACCTCAAAGAAGACTCAATCCACTCATACTTGAGGTAGTTAGGGAAGAGATTACCAAGGTTCTTCAAGCTGGTATTATCTACCCAATTTCTGATAGTGAATGGGTTAGTCCAATTCAAGTCGTTCCTAAGAAGGGCGGGATAACAGTTGTCACAAATGAACATGGAGAAGTGGTCACAACTCGAGTGAAAAACAAATGGCGTGTGTGCATTGATTATCGCAAACTGAATGCTGAAACACGAAAAGATCACTACCCACTTCCTTTCCTTGACCAAATGCTTGAGAGATTGGCTGGAAAGTCACACTATTGCTTTCTTGATGGTTACACCGGCTACTTCCAAATTCCAATCGCACCTCAAGACCAAGAAAAGACCACATTCACTTGCCCCTTTGGAACCTATGCCTATAGGCGAATGCCTTTTGGCCTTTGTAATGATCCTGCAACATTCCAGCGGTGTATGATGAGTATCTTTTCTGAATTCATTGAGAATTGCATGGAGGTCTTCATGGATGACTTTACCATTTATGGCGAGTCATTTGAATCTTGCTTACATTCACTCTCTTTGGTCCTTCAAAAGTGTGTCAAGTGAAACCTTGTGCTGAATTTTGAAAAATGTCACTTCATGGTTTCAAATGGGATTGTTCTAGGGAACATAATTTCTCAAGAGGGTATCCAAGTTGATCTAGCCAAAATTGAGGTGATCCAATCACTTCCTGAACCCAAATCAGTTTGAGACATTTGGTCCTTCCTTGGTGATGCCAGTTTCTATCGGCGATTCATTCAGAACATCAGCAAGATTTCCCTCCCACTAACTCGTTTACTTCAAAATGATGTCACATTCAATTTTGATGAGGCTTGCAAGAGAGCCTTCATTGAACTCAAATCTTCTCTCACATCTGCTCCAATAATCAAACCCCCAGATTGGTCCTTACCATTTGAATTGATGTGTGATGCTTCTGATAGGTCCATTGGGGCTGTTCTTGGTCAAAGAAGAGAAAACATTCCTCATGTCATCTTTTATGCCTCAAAAACATTGGATGAAACTAAATCACATTACACTGTGACTGAAAAAGAACTTTTAGCTGTGGTTTTTGCCTTGGATAAATTACGGCCCTATCTCTTAGGTTCCAAAATCATCATCTTCACGGGTCACTCAGCATTAAAGTTCTTACTTAAGAAAAGTGATTCCAAACCAAGGCTAATAAGATGGATTTTAATGCTCCAAGAGTTTGACCTTGTGATAAAAGATAAACCTGGAAAAGAAAACCCTGTGGCTGACCACCTGAGTAGAATTTCTAATTCTTCTAATTTTGAAATAATTGATCCTGAATTTCCAACTGAACACCTCTCATATCTCACTCCAAAGTTACCATGGTATGCCCCAATTGTCAATTACTTGGTTTCTGGTGTTTTCCCGGAATATTTTTCGAAAGAACAAAAAGAAAAGATGAAAAGTTATTCAAAGCATTATTTTTGGGAAGATAATAAACTTTGGAAAACTGGGGATGACATGGTAATTAGGAGATGTGTTGATGAAACTGAACAATCCTCCATCTTGGAATTCTGCCACTCAATGCCTGGAGGTGGCCACTTTTGACCACAAAGGACATCTCGAAAGGTCTTAGATTCTGGATTCTTTTGGCCTTCACTCTTCAAGGACTCACATGAGTTCTGTCAATCATGTCCCACTTGCCAAAAGTTTGGCACAATTTCCAAAAGAAACGAAATGCCTCAAAAGCCATTAATCTTCTGTGAGCTTTTGGATGTTTGGGGCATCGATTTCATGGGACCTTTTCCCCCTTCCAATGGATTATCCTACATTATCCTTGCTGTTGACTATGTTTCTAGGTGGGTCGAGGCCAAACCCACTAGGAAAGATGATGCTCAAACTGTGAGTGAGTTCCTCAAAACCCATATCTTCCATCGATTTGGAACACCACGTGCTTTGATAAGTGACTTAGGAACTCATTTCTGTAATAGAACCATGGAGTCACTTTTGAAAAAGAATGGGGTTGTACATAAAACATCCACTGCATATCACCCTCAAACAAATGGAATGGCTGAACTTTCTAACAGAGAAGTGAAAAGAGTGCTTGAAAGAATTGATAAGACCACAAGAAAAGACTGGCCCGATAGACTTGGTGAAGCACTTTGGGCCTATCGAACAGCCTATAAGACACCCATTGGGATGTCTCAATTTAGGCTAGTTTTTGGTAAAGCCTGTCATTTACCAGTTGAAATCCAACATAAGTCATTTTGGGCTGTCAAAACTTGTAATTTTGATTGTGAAAAATCTGGTGAAGAAATATTGTTGCAGATGACTGAATTGGAGGAGCTTCGACTCGATTCGTATGAGAACTCCATTCTCTACAATGAAAAGGCAAAGTCACTCCATGACAAGTACATTCTTCGAAAGGTATTTCATGAAGGTGAAAAGGTAATTCTCTTCAATTCTCGATTTCGACTTCACCCAGGTAAGATGAATTCTCGTTGGGATGGACCTTTTATTATTACTAATGTTTACCCATTTGGTGCAGTGCAAGTCAAAGACCCTTCTTCAAAAAGAACATTCACGGTTAACGGACATCGGTTAAAGCATCACCATGAGAGGTCTCACAATCCAGGAACCACGTTGACTTCCATCGAAACCCCATCCACTTCAATAGAACCACCACTGGATGGAGACCCGCCAAATCCAAACCAGGGGGCACCTTTTTCCCTTTAACTATCTCTCTCCTCTATCTCTCTTCCCTCTCTTCTACTCTCTATTTCTTCTCCTTCCTCTCTCCCTCTCATTTTTTTACAACATTCTTCCACAACCTTTTTTCTATTTTCTCTTTTGTGTTGATGTGTCATTAAAAATAAAAAAATAAAAAAAAAAATAATTAAAAAAAATTAAAATTAACAAACAAAGGGGTGTCATAATTACTCATCATAAAATATTGAAATCCTGTCCAACCATTTTTGGGAGTCAAAAGGCTTGTTTTAAACTCAAATATATTGAATTTTTATCTCAAAATTGGGTAAACAATTTTGTGTCAATAAAAAACATTTTGAATGAATAATTTTTGGTGGAAAATGATTCTCCCCTACCGTGAGGAATAACATTAGCCTTCATGCCAAGGTCATCTATGGCCATCTTTTTCATTGTGTGTCTTCACCACTGATTGTGAGTCTTGAGTTTGTGGACCTTCGAGCTGAATTTCCATCTTTTGTGTGCATTAATATGATAGAGGCATTTTCTAAGCCACATGAGAATCAGAATAGCCAAATAGCCTCCCGTTACCCTTACATTGATCCTACTTTTGAAAGCCCCTTTGAGCCTATGAAAACCTTTCTTTTGATAGCCACATTACAAGCCTAATACCTTGTCCCACCCAACATCTTCATGGATTTTCATTGTACAATTTATTGAAATTTAAGTGTGGGGGGAATGGACTTCATTTTTGGGCATACTTTCATTGATTTCCAATGTTTCATCATATGCTTGAGGGCAAGCATCCATTCAAGTGTGGGGGAGAGGTTGTAATTCTGTGATCTTTGGGGTGTATATGTGTAATTTTTATTTGAACAAAAGTAATTGAAAAGTGTTCAAAAAAAAATGAAAAAGAAATTATATTAAAAAAAATTTAAAAAAAGGAATGGGTTGTGTCTTGGGTGGGTCAAAAATCATTCATCATCAACCTTTGATCATGTTATAACTACTAAAATTAGTTCCATGAGGAGATCAAGCATGGGTTGGGAGATGACTGTGAGACTTGTTTCAAGCACAACTTTCGAAAAAAAAGAGCAAAAAGAGAAAAAAAAGAACACTTGAATCATCTTGTATTGTGTCATTATTGGAAGTCTTCCATGTTGTACATATTCCATCATCTCACCCTATTCCATTTTCTATCTCCCTCACTTTTCATTCATCACACATTCATGCCCATGTAAATATGTGTTTCTATTTCCTTTCAAATCGAATTTCAAAAAAATGTGCATTGATTTTTCCATGTTGGTGTTTTTAACCCCTCTTTTCCTTTGGACATTATATACCTACCGTCCCATAGCCACTGAAAAACCCCTTAAAAGACCTCTTTATTCTTGTACACATTAGATTTGGGAATGGAAGCTGAGAGCTCTTACAAACTCTTGATTTTCACTTTTTGTTGGTGAATTAGTGAACCTCCTAAAATACATTTTTATCATCTTGAGAGGAGTAAATTTTGAGTGCCTACATTTTTCAATTCAAACCTTGAACATGAAAAAATGAATTGTTTCTGATACATTATTGTGAACCAAATTTGTGATGGAATTCAATATGGATGAGAGAAATAGTCTAAACCTCCCCTGATTGGAGAAAACAAAATTTTAATATTTGTTGGTGAGTGAAAATGATTTTGTCATGTTTTTATATTTGTTGCAGATGAGGACACGCGCAAATCTAAGTGTGGGGGATTTGATTTTATTAATATTTTCATGACTTATTATATTCCCCCTTTACTTATTTTATATGAAATGTGCATAATTTGTGTGAAATATTAATGTTTTAATATTAAGTATAATATTTGAGCATTTTTAGAAGTAGTCCAATTGAGTCAGTTTAATGTTTTACTTATAACTGTCACTATAATGATCCAAATTGTGTGGTTATTGTTTTTTAGTATTATACATTCAATATACAACATTTCATTAGAAGGAACCATGATCCAATTCTGCAATTTGAAGGGTCATATGGTCCTCACAAACAAGACCAAAGAATCTGTGAACAAACTGGACCAGCCTTGAAGATTGATTTACTGGGTTCAATCCAGAAGTCCAAAAAACTTAACTCTCCACCATAATTCGGGGGACACTACATGTCATCTTGGATAAACATTTCAAGGCCCAAATCCAAATAAAAGGGGCCCAAAATATTCTTTGAAGTCCAGCCCACCATTCTGGACGAGAATTAAAATTAGTATAGTATGCATGACATACCTCCTGATGTAAGCATCAAATCGAGCTGAGATTTTGCAGTGTGAAAGAGACGATATAGGTGGCCGACTTTGTTGAATAAATCATTCGGATTTGAAGGCATATTCCTGTTCAAAAATCCATTCACATTTTGGCCATCGAAAAAGAATGGATAGAAATGGACAGTTTACCTTTGTTTAATAAAACCGCCATAAAATTGGATCCACTTGTCCAAATGCCTCCATATTTTGACAGTAGTCGGACAACATTATTGTCTAGAACTTTGAAGAAGGAGATATGTGAATATTCGGCTTTCTGAATAGCCAAATTGGCGATGCAAGTGGAGGGACAGATTGGGAATGCAAACAGTCCACTCCTTGGGCTATAAATACTCTCCCCTTCTCTCCTTGAGAGGGGTTGGCATTTCAGAAGAGAGGAGATCATATTGGCACGAACAAAGCTTTGCCAATGTCTTGGGAGGACCTTCCATACTCAAGTTTAAACTTGAGTGACCTTTCCTCCTCTCTTTCTTTTCACTTACTTTTGTGTTCTTCATTTTTGTAATCTTGTAATTCTCTTTCTTTGTAATTCTGTTTTAATGCAAGTTACTTCTTCAATATCTCTTATTCTCTTCCACCTTCTGTATTTTAATTTTAATGTTCTTAAAATAGTTTAAATTCAGTTCAATCCCCTTCCCTTCTTTAGCTTCCTCATTCAATCGAAAGTTCGTTTTTAATTATCATCATTGTTCGTGTGTGTGTGTCGACGTGCCACTCTTTTCTTATCCCTTTCCTTTTCTTCTCTTATTAATTTATAATCATAATCATTATAACCAGATTATTAATCACCGAAATGGCTGAGTAAATCTCTCATTGGGGTGAGTTATAATTTAGGTATGTTAAGTGATTGAGAGCTTCTGCTCGATGAATATTCTTTGAATTAACATTGTGTATGTTGGACTTAACATGTCATGGATTAATGACTTGTTTTGTTTAACATGTGGTTTCCATGGATTATTGGAACCATAAATACACAACCATAAATAAGATCTGATTGAGATTATAACCTTAATTTAAGTTAAGTCTTGGTTTAAAGCCTTAACACTTAATAATTCTAATCAACATCATCTTGTGACATGGGTGTTAATTTAAATGCAATATAAAGCAAAGCTCGAGGATATCACAAGCTTAACTAACCTAATGATGAACTCACCCCAATCGTTATCAATTTGGTAAAAAAAACATCATCCATAAATCATTTCAATTAAGCTCTGCAAACAAACCCCCCTAATCAAAATACAATCAATTAAAAACAAACGACTACTACAAAGTATCATCGCCGAGGATTCGACCCGAGTGCTGCTATACAAATTAGCAGAGCACCAGAACTTTGACCGGTCGATAGGCGACAATCGGCCGAGCGTTTCAATAAGCCAGCACATGGACTATCCCATTCAGGTCGGTAGTTAACCTTTCGTATAAAATCTATTTGTGCACGAGATGATGGAATTAGATTTCATTTTTGAGATGGACTGGTTGGTCCCCTATCACGCCTTTTTAGACTGGTATCACCAAAGGGTTTATTTTAGATCACCTGAAGGCAACATATATCTTTTAAATAGTGAGTGGGATGTCTAGGCTGGGAGGGCGGGACCAAATCATCATGGGCTAGGTGGAGTGACCACTGAGATTTAAAATCATTTCAAAGATGACTAGGGTTTGTTTCAAACTTATTTCCCTTCTGTAGTTGATAATTTTTGTGACGTCTTTCCTGATTAATTTTCTGAATTACCTCCTAAGAAAGACATAGAGTTTACATTTGATCTTATTCTAGGTGCAGCCCCAGTTTTTATTCCTATATACAGGATGGAACCTACTGTGATTCAAGAGCTCAAGAGGCAGATATATTACATATAGGCTAATGGATTTATATGGCCTAGTACTTACACTTGTGGTTCACCCGTGCTTTTTTACTAAGAAGGTGGATGAAACTCCTCTTTTATGCATAAGTTACAGAAGGTATAAGATGCTTATAGTCAAGAATCGTTATCCACATCCTCCAATATATGATCTCTTTTACCATCTCTGAGGAGAAAAGGTGCTCTCCATGATAGAAATAATATTTAGGTATTATTAGGTGTGTGTTAGACAATAACACATACCTCGTAAAACTTTCTATAGCAGGTATGGTTTATTTGAGTATAGTTTTTGGTCGTTCTTTCTTACGAACGCACCTACCATTTTCATGGATTTTATGAATAGGGTTTTCCATCCCTACATGGACTCTTGTTTCATTGTCTTTGTGGATGATATCATGGTGTATTCGTTCACTCGTAATGACCATGAAAAACAAATAGATATCCTTTTGAGTACATTAAAAGGGAATCGACTTTATGCAAAGCCTTCTAAATGCGACTTATATATTGAAAAGGTCTACTTCTTGGGCTATATTATTTAAAAATTAAGAGTATCTGTTGACCCTAAATAGGTTAGTGATGTAGTCTACTAGGAGAGACCTAAAAATGTGTTTGATATCAAGATATTCTTAGGGATCACTAGAAATTATGTGTGTTTCATACATGACTTCTCATGTCTTGCATCACCTCATACTAGGATTACAAGGAAGGGTGTAAAGTTCTTAAGGTTGGAAGAATGCAAGAAATCCTATCATGAGAATAGTAGAAGGCTTGTCTCGATACAAATTATGATTCTTCTAGAACCTAGAAAATGTTATATTGTATTTGGTGATGCATCATGCATTGTCCTAGGATTAGTGTTTATGTAGGAAGAAAAATTCATTGCGTATAAATCTCATCAGTTGAGGCCTCACAAGAGAAATTACCTGATGCATGACCTCGAGCTAGCTATAGATGTCCATGCATTAGGTTCTTGGAGACATTATCTCATGGTTAACTTCTTTGTGGTTTATAAATATCACAAAATCCTCAAGAATATATTTTCTCAGTGTGACTTGAACCTTCTACATTGAAATTGGGTCAAATATCTACACTACATTGATTTTATGTGGACCTATACGCTCAGAAAGGGAAATGTGGTAGCAGATGCAATAAGTCAGAAAACTCAAAAGAAATCCGCACAAGAAGCCACTGATGAATGGTAGTTAATGAAAATTTTTTCTGAACATCACGTAGAGATTCACAGCAATCATGAGAAGTCTAACCTCTCAGCCTTAATAATTACCTCTTCCCTCCTCGAGAAAGTGAAAAGTAGGCTGTTATTAGATCCTAATGGTTTGGTTCTCCATGAGATTATATTAAGAGATAACCCACCACTGGATTGGTATGTGGATAGACATGATGTCTTGTGTCTCCGTGGATGTATTTGAGTTCCATTAGATTTGAGAGAGGAGTTGATGAAAGAGTCCCAAGCTTCCTAGAGGGCAGTTCATCTAGGCATCTCAAGGATGTATCAAGGTATGAGATGCTAGTATTGGTGGCCTGGGATGAAATGTCATATTATAGGCTTTATCACTAGGTGCTCCACCTATCATTAGGTAAAGGCGGAGAACCAATGTACAACTGGATTGTTACAGCCACATCCAGTCCTGGAATGGAAATGGGAATATGTTTCTATGGATTTTTTAGTTGGCTTACCATGGTCACTGAGAGGTAGCAATGCTATCTGGGTAGTAATTGACCGACTAATGAAATCAACCTAATTCATTCCTATTTGAGAGATTTTCTTAGTTGATTATCTGGGAAGTCTATATGTTTGTGAGATAGAACAACTACACAGAGTTCCACTTACTATCATTTCAGATAGGGATGCTCATTTTACATAACAGTTCTGGAAGTCATTTCCAAATACTATGGGAACTTGGGTGCTTATAAGAACAACTTTTCACCATCAGATCGAAGGACAATCGAAATGGAAAATACATGATTTATTGGATATGTGTCGAGAATTTATACATGATTTTGACGGTTCTTGGGAGAAGCATATCCCTCTCTTCGAGTTCTCATATAATAACAGTTTTCAAGCAATGATCCCGATGGGTACCTTTGAAATCATATATGGTAGGCCATGTAGTTCAACCATTTTCTAGCTAAAGGCAGGTGAGGTATCCATAATAGGTTCTCCTCTTGTTTAGGGGACTTCAGAATAGGTCCAGCTGATCATGAATCGTATAACTACTGCTCAATCTAGATAGAAATTTTATGCTGATCACTGTCGATGAACTCTTGAGTATGAGGTTGGGGAACATGTTTTTTTAGGGTATCAACCAGGCATGGGAATATAAGGATACAAAAGCGGGGTAATATATCGTTGTGTTTCATCAAGAAATTCGAGATTCTAGAGAGAGTCAGGCAGGTAGCTTCTCGGTTGCTACTACCACAGAGGTAATGTGCCATGCACAACGTCTTTCATGTCTCACATCTTGGACAATATCATACTGACCTGTCTAATAACTTTTAACCTAGGGAAGATGAGTTAGATGTCGATGCTAACATTAAAGAGTATCCAGTACACATCGTTGATTGATGAAAGATGGTTCTCTATGGAATTTTGTCCCTCTTGTATAGCTGCTATGGAATCGAGAATGAGTACATTATGAGACTTGGGAGAGGTATGAAAATGTATGTTCTCAATGGATGGAGTTTTTCATATATAGTGTCTCCTTACCCTAGGAAGGGGAACTTGGGGGTGAGTTATTTTAAGGGGGAAGACTGTTAGATCATGGGTTTTCACTCATGTCTGGATACATTAATTTTAAATCTAAATAATTACTTTTGACCTAATACAGATGTCTAATGAGTTATCAAAGGTTATGATCGTGTTCGGGGCTTGTTGGGATCTCAGAATAACTATTTTTGGGAAAATAGGACAAGTTTCACGGTTTGTGCACGGTTAGCACACAGTTTCTCTAACTATGCAGATTGTGTTTTTCCAAAAAGTGGCACCTCGCACGGCTTGGTCACATCCATGCAACAAAACCATACAAATTCCCTTTTCTATAGTTTTGGAAGAACCATCTCACACAATTTTCAGACATTTTGACTAACCGTGCTAACAAACATTATGCCGGCTAAAAACATGTGTAAAATTACTAAAACAACCTTAATGGTCTATTAATACTTCCCCATCCTCCCTAATCTAGGATTTTCAGGGATTGAACTAATTTTATCTCATTATGGAAAAGTTTTAAGATCCAAATTGGGAGTCAAGTATTCTCCTTTGTTTGACATTCGATCAAGTTTCCGTTCATCAAATTGGATGTGCAATGGTATGTACCTGAGTTCTCTTTAGCTGTTCTTCTTCTCTTTCACTCTCGTGCAAGATATCTCCCTAAGAGCATTTTGTTCCCTTTTCATATATCTACTTTGATCTGAGGAAAATCAAAGGGGGATACTAGAGGGGAAAAGTCATTCAACCCTATGGTGGTAGGTAAATAACTCATCCCAATGGTTTTTAGTTTTTGGAATGTTTGGGTGGGGCCCACCGATTGCAATAGAAAACATTTCATTAATTAAAAGGCCATGATTATACTTGTTAGAATCATATAGTTATGTCCTTTCAAATTATGTGATTAGTTGTTAGTGATTTGACCCACAACTCAATCTGCCTCATGTCAATGGTTAATACTTAATTGGGCTTTTAGTGTTTTGGCACATTTGAGTCGTTCTTCGGGTTGGCCTTTACATAACCTTTCTAAAGGTGACTCTTATTATCATAAATGGCTTGTTGTTACTGAGAATTGAAAAATTACATGTAATATATATGCTCACCACTTGACCTGCCTATGGTATGTGCATAAAAATGTATATTAAATGTGAAATATGAAATGTAAAATAGAAAGTATACAATGTATATAATTAGGGAATATCAAATGTGATTGAATAATGGTCACAAGTCCATTTCACCCCTCTCCATGTTGATAGAAGGTATCAGAGTGAACCTCAATAATTGATTATGCCTTAATGGCTAACGGAGACTTGATTAAATGGTTGAAACGCTACTTGTCCTATCCATATTAATTGAAAAAAAGTTATGGACTAATGGTTTCAACTCTAAATGACCAATCAACACGAATGGAATGAATGAATTAATCAAAATTAATTATTACATGATTTTAATGTCAAATAGGCATAGAATGACTCGATCTCGTATTGGATTCAAAGAAGAGAATACCTTGGGTCTGGGGAACCACATTCTAATTTATAGATACAGTTTTCTAATTTTGATACCGATATAGACACCGATTATTTTCATTTACTTGGATGCCCGATATACTACAGTTGGGTCTCTCTCTTTATTATAGGATACCGCAGATACACACCCTGGATCCAGTATTGACTAGTAGGTGCCATGATGAAAGCCCATCAGGCCCATGTATTTTCTTAACACTGTTTATCTTGGTCGACCACCTTAGACATGATTTCTGCCTTATTGTGGAATCCATTGGATTACGCTCATTACATTACACTCTTATCACTTAGCATGACTCATGTACTAAATAGTTTTCTTTTCTGTGAGTCTATGATACCTTTCGTTTTTACCCTGGAACTCCCTCAATGGATTTCATTGTCTGGTTGCCATGATAGGTCTTGGGACCATCAATACATATACAATCATGAGAAGATATCAGTATTGGATATGCCTTACATGACATATTAATAATAAATGTTATTTGATTAATTAATGAACTGGTTATATGTTCAAACACCAACTGAGGGATGAAGTAGGTACATGGTAAATTAGTTATATCGTACTTCTATCATTACTTTATATACGAATTCTTCACACTATTATATTCCATTACAAGGGAAAGATTTTATAGACATCATTGGTGGTGGCCAACTGAGATTTATCTCACACCCTCTTCAGGTGCCGTTTGGTACCTAGAGTAGATTACATGGTTCTAGGTACTGACAAAGGGATGTATGAAAGTTCTAATACTTGATTTTGTGCTAATAAGAAGGAGATTGATAGCAAATGACCGAGTAGGATCTCATAATTCTTGGAGTAGACTTTATTTTATTTAACCTTTTGGATTAGGTTGTCCTTGTTTTTTTGTATCCATGATTTCCAACCATCAGGTGACATGACAATACGTCATCACTATTACAGTTGATATAGTTATTGTTATTCTTGTTTATCTATTACATCTATTTGATTCTATTATATATGTATATTTCATCCACTATTTACAATTAATTTATATTTCTATTGTTGTGATACACACTGCTAATGAGGGAACAATCTTCCAACAAACACACCCTATGCCCTCATTGCTAGTTGGCAGCCTTTGGCGTTCGGGAAGATACGCAGGATGCCATGTGGGCCACCGGGCTATGGACCTGTTAAGTGGCTTCTGGGTCTAGGTCGTCACATCTATAAACAAAATTTTCCACATATAAATATGTATTACTCATTTGATGAAATTTTTATCAATTAATGAAACATTTACACCATATTATATTTTCCCTTATATAGTATCTTAATATTTTGGTTTTAGTGATAGTTTTATTTTTATATATTATATTGATAATGAGATGGTATATTTTATTTGAAATTATTTTCCATTTATTAAAAGGAAGATATATAATTATTTTAAAATATTTTATTTCTTAAAAATAACTAAAATGGTATGAAAAATAGTTTATTTGATAAATGAAATTTTTTATAGAAATTTGGATGTAAGTGAGTTCAGGAGATAATTTTTTAGAACATTTTTAAAGTGGATGGTCTATAACACAATATTTTGATATAGATGGAGCCCTAAAAAATAAAAAAAATGATACCATATATCAGAAATATTTTTCATAAATTTTGGAATAAATTTTAGGATTATAGTATTGGTGAAATAGGTCATCAAAATTACATAAAAAATGATTACTTTACAATGTGAAAACATCACCTCATTATATTTTTTTCCATCAATATTTTCCTAAGATATACCAAATTTTCAATTCATGAAACATATTTCTAATTTTTATCATGCCATTATCTGTTCCCTTAATCATCATTAAAAACTTATAAAAAGAATTTAAAACCATTTATGTTCATAAAAATATCAGTAATGGAAATTTAATAATGAAGAAAGAAACTCATTATTTCATGAATACACATAAGGATTTCCCTTTTTCAAAAATGAACTTTGAGATAAAAATAAAATGATTATTATTAAAGAAAATAAACTACTCCAAAAAGTGTTTTTAAGAATACATTTCTCAATAAATAATTAATTGAAACATAGTTTTGATAAAATATTCTTCTAAATCACGAAATATTAATGAAAATTTATATATTTCATTATTAACATGTATCATTAACATCCAATAAAATTATTCTAATTATGTTACTATAACAATTATAATATTTCCATAAAAATATGTAGTATGAAAATATAAAAAATATAGCTAACATGGTAAATAATTTTTAGATCACAGTTATTATAACATTGAAAATAAAAATAACCAAACTTCATTAATTATAATAATATATTACAATAATCATAACTTGTAAACTCCACTAATTTACCCATTTAATTAGAGAGGTATACTGGGATCACCCATAATAATGGGCCTATCAGGAACACCCCTTATCATAATAAATAAAATGTTTAAATATCATCAAATATTTTTCCAATGAACAATGAAATATTTATAACATATTAAAATTTTAATTTTTCTGATCACACATATCAAAATATTCCATGATTTGATTAGGGAAAAAATTATAGATATCAAAATATCTTTCCCACATTCAACCATATTTTAATTTACACAAATGAAAGGGGAGGAGGGTTATTCGATAAATAAAAAAATCATTAATTTTAATTCAAACCTAATATAATGGTTACGTAAATAAGAAATAACTTCATATTCATATACTATATAATATAACATTCCTTTTTAATCATTGTCAAATTATTCCCTTTATATATGTAAAAATATTCATTTAAATTCTGCTGAACAAAATTAAAAAGTGACATGAAATTTCATTTATAATACATTTATGTCTATATAAATTAATCCATAAAATAAATTTACTATTATGGACATGGATGGAATGACTTTATGAAAAGAAACTTTTAAAACTTTTAAATCATGGTTTTTAGATACCTTTCTCATTTCCTAGAGTATGACACACAACATTTATTATTTATCATCCTGAAAAAAAAATTATTTTATTTATGTAATTTATTTATTTATTTCATGTTTATTATTTCATTTTTAAAAAAAATTACAATGCTATGTTATTTACTTAATTAATTAATCTCACATCTGGCATTTTGATGATACCCATCTCATAGGTAAAACAATTACATCGGTAGGTTTAATATGGTAAAATAGATAATGGTTTCTTTATATATATATATATATTAAAAATCATGAAATAATTATAATTTTTATAAATTAATTATATTTTAAACCATACATGATAGTTTTTCAGGAAAACTAATTACATTATAATAATAGATATGGTTGATTATATGTACGATTTTGTAACTCTTTCTTTTTTCAAAGAGAATAATGGGAAGAATTTAAATATCATTTTATCAATATTGAATTATGATAATATAATATCTCTTAATAATCTTATATACACCATCTATGTGATTTAGTAATGAAAGATGAATCACATCGCTTCATTGATGTGGTGGTCTTCATGTACGAAAGAACACTGTTACCCATTTTTAATGGTTAGAATGGAAATAAAATTGAGAATATATTTTCTTTAAAAAATGATTATAGTTTTAGGAATATCAAATAATTATATTAAAAATATCATTGTAAACATCCTTGTCTTTTCGTGATAGAAAATTATTTTCATTAGTTAGCGAGGAAATAGTCCAGCATTCACATGAATGATGCTTTCACTTCCCATTAGATAGATGATGAGACACATATAATATATTATATTAACGTAATAAAATTTAATTATAAATTAAATAATAATTTTATTATTTAATCAAGGTTTTAGAAGATTTTAATGAGGTATAGGGATAAATAAAATTAAAATCTCTTTTAAGAACTATATCACTTCTTCAGGAAACCTCTTTTGTTTTATTAAAAATGGTTATCTAGGACTTTTATGATATAAAAAAGTCTCCTAGGACATGAGGATTGATGTTTTTAAAAGATTTTTAGAGTTATTATTGGGTCCAAATTGTTCATTGAATTTGGAGTAAATTGAATTGAGGGTGTCATTTTTAATCTGCGAGAAAGGACACACTTGAATTTTTAGAACGATTAGAATTTATTATTATCATAATAAAAAACAGATAGAAAATGGACTATTTCATTATATAATAACGTAGAGGATAATATTATTTCAATGAAATAGGTTATATAAATTTTTATGTATCTTCATACATCATCACTATTGTTTAGCACCTAGTTAAATAAATTTTAACCTAAACCAATAAATAATATTTTAAATATTTTTAGTATTAATTGTGAATAAAAATTAATTTGATAAAAATTATAAAATTATAAATTATAAATTAAAATACTTATTCAATTTTATTTAAATAAATTCACATAATTTTCATAATTTAATTTAGATTCAAAACTCCAAATTTTGGGGAAAAATAGGGTTTTCAAAAAATGCATCTCTTGGTATAATTTTTTTAAACTGAATTAATCTATAATATGGATTCCTGAAAAATTTATTAAATTATCTTTAATGAAAATTATATAATAAAATTTTAAAATTAACCCGAATTAGATTTCATAGTTTTAAATTCAATAAAGTGAAAGAATGTTTTTTAAAATATTATTTTTTAATTTTTATTGTAAAATGAAATTAATCAAAAAATAAAAAAAACAATCAAAAGAAAATATTGAAAATATAGATTAAAAAATGGTTATACTTTCATCAAATTAATATTTAGAAGTTTTTTAAAAAATATTTTAAATAAAATAATTTAATGTAGTAAATACCAATTTTGTTAGAAATAATGATTTACCCTTTTCAATGAAAAATTAAATGAAAATATTATAATGTATAAAATTAAATAATATCTAATTAATATTAATAAGAAATGAAAATTATTTATCTTAAAATTATCAATGTTGCTACATTCATAAACAAATTTGGAAATTATAGCCTTAAAATTTTATTCAATACTTAATTAATTGGGGATATTTTTCCTTGACAGAAACTATAATACTTAGGATTTATATTCAAATATATAGTATATAAACAATATATTAACCTGGAAAATTAATTTACTAAAATTAAATTTTATGTGGTTAGGAATATGATATGGTTGTTTCTCATAAAAACAATATTCTTCCAAATAAACTACATCTGGAATCAAAACATGAGATGCATCAAACACATGTTTTCTTAAAAAATAATAAAAAAATTTGTCTTATATTGGGGTTACAATATAAGGGAAGTGAACCTAGTTAGAAAATTATGTAATCTCTACAAAATTACTTATGGTCCAATGAAATATTGACTCAAATTTATATTTTTAACAAAATACATAGGACTATTCGTTGAATATAGATTATAAAAAATAACCAAACACCTAGAATGAAAGATCAATCCGCTAGTTATCAATGTAAAGTTTCAATCATATATGTGGAACCCCTATGTGAAGTAAAACATCATCATCATCCCAATCATTTCTTCTACCAATTCTAATCATATCATATTTTGTTCACTATAATCATCCCATCATGATAGAGTATGACATTACTTTACATGTAAATAATTGAAAGCTGACATTTGTATAGTAGAATATAATATGTTACTATATGATTGGAAAAAAATCAGATATTGATCCCAAATTAGATAATAATGTACTGAAAAATCTTGAATCATATCCCTTATATTATGAATCATCCTATCTGATTCTATATTATATTTAGAATAAAATATTGTACTAAAAGTTAATTCATTAATAATTTTTTTAAGAAAATTCAATAAATTAGAGTAGAAATTGGGATCATGACAAAATTAAGTAGAAATAGGTACTCCATTAAACCTAATTATAAAATGAAGATAATTTTTTGAAAAGTGATCATGTTTTTATTAAAAATAGAAAGAAAATGATCATATTATTTCAATAGATCAACAAGTAATAAAATCACATTATTACCTCAATATGTATATTGAAATCTGACCATGAATCTCATGAATATATTATCCCATTTCCATTATAGCACTAAAAATGGATACAATATCACTTTTGGTAATATTCATTTGTCCTTAACGTATTAACAAGTAAATTATTTCAAAATTAAATAAACAATTTTTTATTAATTTCTACCCAGTAGAAATGTTTTTGATAGTCTCTATATATTTTTGAACTTCCATTAGGATTTGTTAATAGTGAACAATGAGAAACACTCAATAGTTCTTTCTCTAAAAAGGGTTCATATGAAACAAATAGCCTTATTTCTAAATCTTCCAACAAATTATTTTTATAATATAAAGATAGCAGAATTAATTTTCCTAAATTACAATACATTTTTTTGTAACTCATAGTATTACATCAAGGATATTTTAATCATCTCAGAAAAAGTTTATTTGTACAAAAAATCGGACAAAATTTGGGTAGTTACATCATTAATAATTTATATGACAACATTAAATAAGTTATTAAAAAAGGATCATGATTCAGATGTATCATAGTAAATGATGCATTAACTTTTTAAATCAATGAATTATCTACCCTATTTTCCATTACAAAATGTACATGAACTGTGATGTCATAATCATTTATCAATCCCATCCCACTCTTACGTCTCACATTAAACATATTCAATGTCAATATACACCAAAATATTTTATTATCAGTATAAATTTCACAATTTAATATACATAAAAGATTTATCAAGGTTTGTAAATCAAATAAAATAACGTCCATTTCAATTTCATGTTTATAATAATATTTACTATGGGGTATTAATTTAATTGAGGAATATAAATTTTTTAAATAATTCTATATTAAAAAAAACAGTCCCTTTAATGAATCATCATTGTTGATAATAAATTCCCCATTTGTGGATTTCAAGGAAAAAACATGAGAATCCACAAATATAATTTTACATTTCTAAATACATTCATTTCATTACATGTTCCAAAAAACCAAACACATTTTCATGTTCAGATGGTTAGTGTGCTACATACCCATGAAAAAAAATTCAATATACCCCTTGTAATAGGATACTAATCCAAGAAATACATGAATTTCATTAACATTTGTATTAATTCACCATTTATTAGACACTTTAGTTTTAGTAGGATCAATAACATTGACATATTTATTTACAATATACAAATAAAATTTAATATATCGGAAAAAAATCACAATTATTTTACAAAAATAACTTCTTTTCCATTAAGGTTTTCATAATAATACTTAGGATTTATTCATGATCCAAAAACCATTATTAAAATAAAAAACATTAATCAATAAAAAAACCACAGAAATATCCATGTTTTTTATGAAAAAACTCTTTATATAATCCAGGAATTCGGTTGGAGAGTTTTTCATCACAAAGGGAGTAAATAAAAAATCATAATTCTCATACTTAATACATCACATTATATAAGGTATTTCATTCTATTTCACTATCTGTTTATGATACATAGTCCAAGGGTAATCCTTCAAAAAATATTGATCTCCCTAGAGAAGATTAATTAATTCATAAATATGAAAAAACACCCACATATTATTAAAAATTATGTTATTAAAACCATCAAAATCAGTTTAAATCCTCATTAAAGTATTCTTATTTTTTTAACATGTATAATTGGATTACCCCATGTTAATGTTCATGTATTAATGAAAATTTAATCATGTAATTATTGAGAATATTTTTTCATTTCATGATGTTATACATGAACCCATTGATATGAGATATTTTTAAATAGGTTTATAAGAAAAAACTCCATTACTAGTATACTCTAATTCTCCCCCATGTTTAATATCAAGAAAATCATTTGTAAAATCATCAAAAATTTCTATTACAATTTGAATAGTAGTTATATGAATAGTTCACTTAATTTAAATTATACGAGAATGATAACTATTACTTACCACCTTTAATAATTTCATAACATCTATATATATTTTCAAAATTACAAATTTATCCCCATATACCAGTCAAAACACAATTACAAAAATATCTTTAATGGATATGAAATAAATCATAGCATGAAAATATAAAATGTAATCCATAATAATAATTACATTAAAATATATAATGGTTATGAAAACAATTTTTTAAAGGGAAACTATTTTATTGATTATATTATAAAGATATTTTATTTTTTAGGCCCCAATACTACCCATTGTGATTTTAACATAATTATGAATTGTACTTCTTTTGGATAAATTTTTTTTCTACTAGAAAATTATTATAATAGATTTAATGTATATGCCCTGAATTAGGTATAAATTAACATGATACGAATAAACTAATATTGTACCTATGACCACATCATTCGATGGAAGAACATATACTAATATTGTTGTAAAGTATTTAACAACAATATTATTCTTATATTCATACAATGTACCTTTATTTATGCACTTCATAAGATATAAAATCACATAATAAACCATCAATACCTTGAACCAAATCTAGTCACCATCCAAATTGGCCTCAAACACATCCCATGACAATTCATGAATGGTGTTACCTATCCCCAATGTATGGAACAAGTTCCCTAGTATCATATATTTTGTTTTGGGAACGATTAACCTGAATATGGAAGCATCAAACATAAAAAACATTTGATAAACCAAATATGAAAAAATCGTACCAAAAAATGTTTATACAGAATCCCGAACTGAATACAAAGGACTAATCATAATACATGAAGTCCAGAGACACATAAAAATAGAAAAACAAATATCCCCAATGACTCCACATTGTAATGGGTCTTCACCCACAAGTTGTCTCTACAACTCTGCACCATGGATGGAAACTAATACCTTGAACAACAATCACACAAAGGCTTCCATTTCCTGTTTCAAACATGACCAAATATACGTACACCCATGGTGTATAAGTAGGATGTGAGAATAATCCCAATAATATACCCCCTAGAGATTCCAGAGAGTAAACAATACAAGATAAAAATCTAGTCATTTTTTATAGATAATAGGTAGTTGAAATAATTTATACAGAATGAAACATTTAAATGTAGAATTATTTCAATGGAAACATTCCATGAATGAAAAAATTTAAATAGAAAATGTATGTTACTATATTTTGATGAAATAACCACCATATTCCAAAGATAAATATATAAGAGTCAACGAGGACCAATTGCCGGAACACCCATATGCACTAGGTACTCTCGGGCCCCATGCACCTCATACCTCGGTGTAGAGTAACCATAAAAAATCGGTTATCATCCATGATACACTAGTTGGGATCATACCCATAACATAGTGGTACCAAATCATTATTATTTCATGGAATATTTGTATTATTTTTAATTATATGGAATTATTTTGTGACCATGAAATCTTACAGAATGTGATTCTGAGGCCTGGAGTGCCTGGAATGATCTGTCGATGTTTTGTTAAACATTAAATGGCATGAGTAATAAGTTTTCCAAAAAAGTGGAATAACTCTTAAAAAGTTGGTCAGATTAGAAATCCAAGGGCATCGTTGCATTCAAGATGGAGGTTTTACCTTTGGCATGACATGTGTTTAGTCGTCCCATGCCTCTTATAATAAAAACCAAAAATTACATAAAGCTAAATTAAATAATTAAATAAAGTTATTTTATATTTAAAATGCTTATATCTCATGAATGGTGACTCAGATTAAAAATTGGATGCCACTTTTGAACTTTTGAGAGTATTATTTCATTAGGAAGATACTAACATTGGTTGGTGCAGGCCACCAGTGAATAATTGTATTTGGTCGTAAATAAAATAATTAAGTGACAGTTATTTTATTATAAAACCCATTACTTATAAACCTTAACTCAGATATAAAACCTAAGAGTATAGTTGAGTCTGTTGGGGAATGTTCTCCTTAGGCAGATCCTAACCCCGACTAGTACTAGTCGAGGGTGAATGTTATTAATTTATTGAACTTTTTTAAGGTACGTTCTGAAACCATACAGGCGAAGTTTTCTAGCTTTTGAAACGGTTATATGATTAAAAATATGAGGGCACCTTTGAATCTACAGCACCGAGATTCGCTTAAGGGAGACTTTACTTTGACCGTATTAGGTATAGTGAAGAAGATTTGTTTTTTTAGTTTTTAAATGAAAAGAAATTAAAAAATTTTACTTTTTAATTTTCTTTCATATCCTCCAACAGACAAGCGGAGTGCGCATCCAATGATGTGTCAAGAAAATAAACTGCTTGACCTTCTAATCCATGTATCCTACTATAAAACATATAACCGTAAGAAAACTCTATTTCCACTTTCTATGCATGTGAACATGTTTTTCCTAAATATTAGTTTTTTTAGGCCAATTTATTTCCATATATTTTTTTTATTCATTAATAAACTGATTATTTAAACTATATAGATTTTAGGTTTAATTTTCGGTACGTTTTAAATTGGATGAAGTTTGAGTGAGATTTGTACACATAATCGTCCTTCTTTTAAATAAATTCCAGGAACTAATTTTAAATAATATATTTAAAAAACATATTAATATATTTTCATGGAAGATATTCTTAAAATTATTCCCTTCCATTGAGTAAATAACTTATCTTCTTCTTATCTTCTTTATTATTTACCACCATCGACCCACATCACCCTAAAAATAGTTAATAACAATTTTTACACTTAATCATATGAATATAACAATACTATGAAAATATTTTCCATATAATTAATCCATCCCCCATAAACCAATAGGTTAAAAATATCCATCAAATATTGGTTGGTCTTATCTTATAAAATTATTCTTTATCTACATGTTTTTCAATAGTACATCATGGTTTACTCAAACCAGGATACCACCACCATGTATGGCTTACTTAAATTGATTATTCAATGAAATAACCTACTCATTTCCAATTTATCCCATTCCATATTTCTGATTTGGAATCATTTTATCCTCTTGGTTCCTTCTTCTATTAGAATCCATCTTACCTATATAGAAACCCATTCTAAAAAAAATACTTTTGATGCAGAAAAATGGAAATAATCAAATTTTATACCATTATAAACATAAATAAAAATATATTATTGGTATTCACCTATATTATCCTTACCTATAAATTTATATAATCTTATACACGGTTACAAATTATAATGTCCTAATATTAAATGATTAGTATAATTGGTTATATCGAAAATATTTCATTTTCATACATTCTACAAGAACATTTATGTTTATGGTTTTAGAAAATAACATCATCACCCATACATAAATGTATATTACATCAAAAGCTGACACTTTCACCTAGTATCGAATTTCCCCATGATAAAAATCATTTAAAACATAATTTTTTTTATTTTCACACCATATATTCCCTATTTACAGATTTAAATAATCCTTGTCTTTATATACCTTTAAAAACCATTAAATATTTTTTAATCATGGAATTAGTGATTAAATCATCATAAGGGACATATGAAAAGGGTGATAGAAAATCATTGGTCCATAAATACTCATAATAATTTTCATTTTCAAATTAATCATTTAATACAAATTAAAAAATTTATTACATAAGAATTTAACTTCTCTACCCAATGATTTTAATTAAAAACCAAGTAAAAACTTTTAATGGAGAAAAATAATTTTAATAATGGTTTCTTTGAAATAATGAAAAACACATGATTTTTTTTACATTTCATCATTAATAAGTATAATTAACATCCCTTTAAACATAATGTTTTTATATTTTCATATAAAGTCATTTTATTTCCCTAATAAACCAATAATATTAATACCTAAAATATAAGGTTATAATGTGATAGTTGTCATGTAATTATTATAATAACTTTTACATATAAAATATTCTAACTCTCAAAATCATATAATATCCTAGAAATTTTTTACTATATAACTCCATTCGGTTACCCACCACATTATACTATTATATAGGGATCACCCATTATCATGAGTTATATTAGGGTCATCTATTATCATTTCCAATAATAATCTCACCATCAATCACAATCAAATAAAAATAAATATATCATATTAATAAAAAAAATTATTCTTTCCATTTATTTAAACATAATCATAAAAAATTCCATTCACCCATACGAAATATATTTCTATATTTGAAATATCAAATCAATTTAAATTGCTTTTCAAAATTAAAAGCAATAATGGAAAGGGTATTTTAAGGAAGAAATTTTTTTTTTTTGTAGAATCCAAACATAAAATAATGTTATTTTCGTTTGAAAAAATAGTTGATATCTTACGCGTAATAATGACACATTACATTTTAATTATTTTAAAAACTTTCAATATATTTACTGTTCATTTTTCTTCAATATAATTGAAAGAATTTAAAAATGAGAAATAACATTTTCTCTAAAATTTATAAATATCAACACAATTACTTTTATCAAACAATTTAAAACATTAGGAGATGGTTTAAAATATTTATAATGCAATTGTATAAAATAAACATAATAGTTATTTCTGGGTAATGTGTCCCTTTACTTTAGTCTAAATCGTCTCCCAATTCATTATCATTGGGAATTATAGAATTTAGATAATTAATTACTTTCTTCATAAAAATTTCTATATTTAATAATAATTTTATTTAACTTATAACCATTCCATTAAGTAATCTGTTAAATCCAATTTGGACACTTGGATGATATTCAGCTCATCTTTCAAAAATGACTTCGGTAGGTTGAAAATTATCTTAGGGGTCATGGATCGAAAATTTATTAAAAAAATCATGTTGTAATAATAATTTTTATATATTAGTTATTTTTTTAGAATTGAACATTATTGATGGTTATGGTAAAAGAATTATGATACATCATTGGAAACAGTTGGACATATGTGTAAATGAGTAACATATTAATTTATCAATGAGAATGAGAGAAATAAGGTATATATCATTTATCATTTTATAATTTTTAATATATCATAAATATTTTTGTATTTATCCAAATAATTCAATATATTTTAATCCATGTGATATGGGGATGAATAATTAATCAAATCATTTCATTAATGTGGTAATTGATATGTATGAATAAATGGATTCATCATTATTAAATAAATGTAATGGTAAAAAATAACATATAATATCTATATATAATGTAAATTATTTCCTGAATATCATATGTTAATATTCAATACATATTTAAAAAACCATAATTGGCACGTATGGAAAATAAACTTAATTTTTTTGTATGGCTGTACTCCATCACACACATGAAAACTGATATCATTTCCCATATGATTGTAGAAGATGAAAATATATTTTATTGAATTATCATAATTAAATATATTTATATATAGGATAATTTTTCAATTATTTATATTTTTTGAGAATTATTTCAATATTATATATGATGAAAAAAATTATAATTTAAGAACTACACCACTTTTTCGAAAAACCCAATTTAGGATTAGAATAAAGTCTTTTATATGATTATTTTATGATCAATATGTAGAATCTATAATGTGGGTATGATTTTTAAGAGGGGAATTGTTATGTCATTTGGACAAAAAATAGGTTCTGATATCTTGAGAATAGGGGATAGTGGTGTCTTTTTATATGAGGTGGAGAGGACACACATGGAAAAATAATTAATTATACGAACATCTTAATAAAGATCAATGGATCTAAAATTGGCCACATCTAAATCCTATATGATATATTGTTTAATTATTAGCATAATATAATATTTTTAAACATTTATTTACATTTTAACACATAACACTTTCTTTAACACCCAAAAAATTGGTTTTTACCATTAATATTGTAGAGGATTTTAAGGTTTTTATTATTCATTATGAACAAAAATTAATTTAATCATATTTGAAATTATTAATTATTTTCAATAGAAATTTTGAATCCAAATTATTAAATTATTAATTATAATGTATTTGATAATATTAATTAATTTTAATACATTTAATAATATTAGTTTAAAAAATCAATATTTTTCTATGTTTAAAAAAATGTTTCTGATAACTCTAAATAACTCATTCTAATACACTACATTAATTTAAAAATCTAAAATGAAGTTAATTTTAAAAAATTAAATATTATTTTTTAATATAATTTGTTTAAATATAACCACATATTGCATGAATGCCCAATTCCATTATAATAATTTTTTTTAATATTGACAAAAAATTACCAAATATTATTATAATAAATTTAAAATATCTTGATTAATGATAATAAATTAAAATTATTTAGAATTATATTAAATATCTTTTTAGAATATTATTTTATGAGAGACCATTGACTTTTAGGGTAATATAATTTTATTTTAAAAATCATATAAACCTATGTTTATTTAATTAAAAAAGTTTTTCATTTAATGATTCTAGACATGTCTATCCATATTCGAACATCATTTTTAAAACACCAAGGATACTATTGTCAATATATTATATATCCTTTTAACTAAATTTATTTTCCAATTATTATTATTTATTATTTATATAAATTAAATAAAGTCTTCTTAATTATATTCTTATCCACTAATTTATCATTATTTTTATTTCAGATGATATATATTGATTTATAGGGTTTTTTCATTATTGGTCTCATAAAATAATAACTACAGAAATTAAATTGAGATAAATTTCTATTATTGTGTGATTAGTATACATATTTACATTATTATCAGGACATTAGATACTATTTTAGCTTGATCAAAAACCTAATAACCATTCCATAGATTTAATTAATTTTATGCCTCTTTCAAAATTTTATACTGATTGATTTTAATGATTTGGATATATTATGTATCATATGGTGGTTTTCATTGTTTTGATATGAAAAATTAATATTATGGGTATGTTTAATAGTATGTTTTGTCTATTTTTCTTTTAAAATATGATAACTAATTTTGAAATAATTTTATAAGTTGGACTATACGTATATCTTTGTTTCATGTGTTTCTGTTTGATTTATGTTTTGTATATTTTGTGGATATAGGTTTCTAATTAGACTATAATAAAATTACAAAAAATAAAATACATATTAAATGATTTATTTTTTGGTTGGTAAATAATTTTATTTTACAATAGTTTGATGAGATTTCATTATATGAGTATGGTATTATTCTTTTAAAAAGATTATTGTTACGTCAAAAAATTTATAATGTTTTTATGATCTTATAGTGGGTGATGGTAATTGTTTTGTAATTTAATAATGTTTATTACTTTTAATTATTATATGTATTTTATTACAAATTTATTATCAATATTATTTTCAACATAAAATATTTTCAAATGTGATTTATATATATTTGATGATTTTAATTTATAAATGTTTAATTAGATGAAGTAGTCTATGATTCATTGAATAGATAATTTCATTTAAAAATATTCTAATATATTTTCATTGGTGTAAAATATGATGTAAAATTTGTCTCTTCATGAATTGGTCATTATTGTTTATATGGGATAATTATCTGACACATACTAGGCAATTTAATTGATATCATAACTATGACATTTTAATTGAATCCCAATCAAAATACACTACTTCCATGAAAATACTACTAAGAATACTACTTCATGATTCAATCTATAATTATACCAAATAATATACCATTTGATCCATAATATTAAATTAAATATGACACCCACCAAATATATTTAAATAATCATATAATAACTATTGTATTGAATAGATCAAAAAAATAATTAATATTACAAAAAATCATATATTTCACAACAATTAAATTAAAAATTAACTAAGAATCAAAGACTGTGATGGTAATTAATGTTTATTTTATGGTATTTAATATTAGATTGCATTATACACAACATGTTCGATTATTTAAAATTTTTTTTAACCATCATGTATGATTTTATAATAAGAAGTGTGAGAAACTATAGAATATATAAATGAGAAAAATAGATATGATATATTTGATGTAGTAAATTTTATATCAATTTATACATTCAATGAATCATCATAAATATCTCCATTAATTTAATGATGTCTCTTCATGTACAAGAGGATCATTGATTACTCCAAATTACTAGTTGAATATTCAAGTCTCCTAACATTTTTTCCTCAATTACACATGATTTAATCCTCATGAACTCCTATTAGTTTTTCATAACACTGATTTATGAAACCAATCCAATTATTTTATATATCAGTTTTTTTTGGATTTTTAATATAAATATATATTTCTTGGTCTTGTGATATTCATCATTTTCACAAAAAAAACCAGAAAACCATGTACCCGGATACCTGAAAATGATTTGACATAGAATGACTGTTATTGTCAATCCCTATTAGATTTTGACTAGAACATGATATCACACAAGATAAAAGTGGCACAATGATTTCAAAATTAAAAAAAATCATAGACACATATCATTATATGGAAAACTCCATAGAGGGAAAGTGGAAGAAACAAAATAGGTATATCAAAAATACAAAAAAAAATATCATCAATGTACTAATAATCTGGAACATAAAATCATCCCTAGAGAACAAACTCCTTGTGAAAAAGTATCATCAACATCAACCTCATCCCAGAGACAAGATCCCTTTCCTCGGACCTAGTATAAAGAAATATACAAATACCTAACGTAAAAGGTATTTTATAAAGTAAAAATCCATGTAAGGTCTGAACAAGTGTTCTATAATAAAAAACCATGTAATGCTTTCAATTTTAATAAAAAATATGCATGGAAATGTAACATCATATTAAAAAAACAGGATTTTTATTTTTGAATAATGAAAAATATTTCAAAAAATGGATTGAATAAACAATGAATATAAAATAGTTTATAAATATCAATTGGCATAGGTAAATGTTTTTTATAACCAATGGAATATATAATCAAAATATTCAAATAAGGACCATTTTCATATTCCTTATTGTATAAAAGTTTCATGTTATTGTATCCTCACACAATAATATCTTTGAACATGGAATATATGTACACACATCCCTTAGAATCAGGCAGTATATGACTCATCAACATTCCTCCCAGAATATGACAATCCTAACTAGTTTTTTGTCTGATTTTTCATCATTAATCCATTAATATTGAATTACCATAATAATATTCTAATCTCAATTTACATACTAACTACCCAAGATCAAATATTCATAATCAATTAATCAATTTTAAATGGGAAAATCATTAAATTTCAAATCCATCATCATTTCATGTTCAGTTTCCCACTTTTCCATTACCAAATTCCAATTCACTTCCAAAACCTAAACACATGGTTTTCTGAAATTCATTCCTTTTAAAAATAATAAATATCATATGTTTTTAAAAATTCAATTTATTCTAGTATTTTCCAAAATCAATTCAAAAAGAATTTTATATTTCTATCAATTACAATGTACACAACATTTTCCAATTCCATTGGAATTGTGGGTTTTCCTATAATCCCATAGAAAATAAAATCCAAATTACAATTTTCATAAACTGAGGATTTCAAAAATATATTGAATAAAAATTTAAACATCAAAAAGTTGAACATACAATAAATTATCCAATATTAAATGGAACCACCTACCTATATCATAGATATCACGTGACATAACACCCACAACATGATTTTCCAAAAATGATCAATGGAAACATAGATCTCATACAAAACCCTAAAACAATAACCAAAATAAAGAATTTAGATCCATCAAACCCATGATGATCATGTAAATCCTATGGAGTAATTAAAGAGATAGTTAGAAGATGGAACAAGTTGATGGTTTCTTACAAGAGAGTGAGTGAATGATATCCACCATGTTTCAATCTTTATATGAATGATTTATAGGAAGAAAACTGATTTATTTAGAGCCTTCAAGAGATTAAAATTATTTATACCTTGAGTTAGTTTCATATGGAATGTTAAATGGGGATTTTTGTGTCATTAAAATAATTTTTCAGACTTAAATGTTCTATGAGAACATTTAGCGGGGAAGGTCGCATGGTTAGACAAATTTTACACCGAAACCAAGAACCCATCTACTAAGATACATGGCTATTATTAAGAGTTCACATAGATTTCAAACCACATGCCAACTATAAAAACCCCCATTATCTAGGGTTTATTTGTTTTCTATGAGAGAGCGCATTATTGGTAAAACCAGGACCCAATTGTGGACATCCAAATGATCCCAAGATATATTACCAATTCCACCCAATGAACCCCAAAAAAGACCCAACAAAATCATGATCATAATGATGATAATAAAGTACCATAAAAAAAGTTATAAGATATTACAACCTCCATAAAAATATATTTCTTTTCCTATAAAACTCCTCATGAAGTCCTCATATCTGAAACGATAAAGTCACTTATCTATTATTAGTTCCCCCCACCCATGTCTCATTAGAATCAGAACTTTGCAACCATAGTACTCAACCCAAATGTATCATCCTCCCAAAATGTACCTTTGACTTAGAATACTATATCCAAACTCGATGCTCAGTTCCTAATAAATTAGGCTTGACATCAATATCACTATAACAAAGAAAATGAGATGGATCCAAAATATAATTTCAATGATTAGAAAGATGAAACATTTTACATATCGACATCATATTTGGTGGAATTTTTAAATGGTGATCCCCTTTCTAGACCTTCTCAAGAACCTCAAAAGAACCCAAAAAATTGATGATATAACATCCATTTTTTCTAAATTTGTCATTGAACTAAATAAGGAGAGTGTTTTAAAATCACATGTCCCCTAATTATGATCCTAAATATTCTTTGAATAGGATAATTATAATATTTATTCAATCTTTATCCCATCAACATTCTCTAAAAAATCAAATGAATCATTTTTTTCATCTCTTAGACAATGATCGGTCCCACCAATGATTATTTTCTAATCTATGACGAGCTCAAAGATGATTTAAAAGACCATCCATACAAAACCTCGAAATGATACACTATGACTTTAGAATGATAATAGTTGTTACACGAAAACAGAACCATACCAAAATGGTCATCCTTATGTCCGCCAAAGACAATAACATAGTCAAGAAGCATATCTGGAAGAATATATGTCGGCCTCTCCTTTTTGGGGATCCATTTTTAGATGGTATGCTATACTCAAATGTACAGGAGATCTCATAACCTCATGAAATCCTCTCTAGGAGTGATAAGTAAATTGAGGATAACTATTAGAGACTACATTAGATAGAATCTATGAAAATTAACAATTTATCCCCTATAGAAATTTACAAACTCAACATATTTGGTTATATCATGAATGGGTATAATGTAAATTGATTTTGTGAGCCTATTCATCACATCCCATATCATATTCTTCTTTTTCTACGTATGCAATAACCCAACCACACCATCCATTTCGATCTTGTCCCACTTCCAATTCATCTCTATATACGGCTAATAAAAAATTGAAAAACTTTGGCATCCAACCATAACATATTTGTATGAATAGAAGTGACAAAAAATGAGTGACATATCACCTTTTATTAGGACAATTGATTCATCGCTACATCTCACAGGTAATCTATATGGTACATTGGTGCACACAAATTTTTGAATTATGAGAATCTCCCATCACAACAATCCTCCCAACTAATTTTTTTTTTCTTCTGAATTCATAGAATACCCACCACGGAGAACCCTAACTCATCAATAGTATTCCCACCATAAAGATAGTCTCTAATATCAAATAACTCACTAGAAAGCTATTGTTCAAGGATGACCTACATTTGAAGAGAACAATTTAACCCAAAACTTGACAAGGAAAACATGGATCCTATTTCCTAGACATCTAAAGGAAAATATGAATAAAGGGCCATCATGTTCCACTCTTATGATGATTATTTCATATCCTGGATATATTTTTTTTCAAAATATATATATTAATCCAACTAATATATATTGATTATAATTAAATCATTTGAGAGAAGATATAAATCATGCTATTGTGGTCTGAATAAATGGTAAACATTAACCTGGAACGGTAATGCTTCAAACTATTAAGAGAATGCATCAAAGAAACAAGTTCATGTTCAAGGGTAAAATAATTATTCTCATGTGGCCTAATAGCTGAGATATATATGATTCACATCATAAACCTATATAATAACACATTTGAAACCCAAAAATGGTGTGTTACTAAAGAATACATATCCATCCCAGCCCCTAAAAGAGTCAACATCAGTATATAAGTCAACAATATTTTTTTTCAACAAAATCACTCTGAAAATTTCCATCCCCTAAAAACATCAATTCTTTCTAGGTGAAATAGGTCAATGGATAACATAATTTCAAGAATTGTTTTACAAATAAGTGTTTTTTTTCACAACCTGAGAGTCTATGAATCTTAAAAACATTATGTGATTACTCTCATGTCATAACTTCTTCCATATATTAAATATCAACTAAAATACTATATTCTTAGACAATTTTTCCAAATAATATCACTTCTATAATATAGAAAATAAATTTTGATTACCACACCTAATGTCAGATATTTTTCAAAAATTACAGAACTACTCTTAGATGATACATGATATCCTCATCATACATATATTAAACAATAATTTAATCCACAATGGCCAAAAAACATGTATCAATATACTCAAGGAATACCCTATTCATCAAATCCATAATTACATTATGAGAATTACTTAAACCAAATAGAATTGCAAGATACTAATAGTGGACATATCTTCTCTAGAAGAAAGTTTTCGAAATGTAATTTTCTTTTATTTTCACATAGAGAAAACCATATTGAAGATTATTATTTGAGAACCACTTCTACTCTTTTAAATAGTCAACCATATTATACATTTGTGTAAAAAATACCTATTAATTTCCATAACTCAATTAATTTTATCACAATAAACGCATAGGTTATGTGTTCCATCATGATTCATAGAAAAGAGAACTTGCACCTCCAAAGGTAATGGTCTTGGATGTATAATTGAGTTCTCTAATATATCCCCAAATTGATTGTTAAAATATTTAATTTCATAATGTCTCATACTATAATAAGTTTTAGACACTATTTGATTACCTTGAACTAAATCAATTGAAAACTCTACCATATTTATATGTGGAAAACTAGAGACGTTGGAAGTAAATATGATGGTAAACATGAAAAAACTAGAGGGAGGTAATCAATCAATGAATCCTTCTATAGATTAAAATAGAAAACTGATATTAGTTCCCTAAACTCTAGATAAGATGGTCTAGATCTACTTTATCTTATGTTTCATTCTCCCAAAAACACTCGCCTTACACCATTGAGTGCTGAAAAAAAAACTCAGTAGTGATAAAAACAATTTACTATTTATTATCAATTTTCCAATAAATCTATTAATGTAAATAAAGAGGATTTATTTCAAGAACAAAAAATTCCCATGAATGATTAATACATGAAAATAGAATAAATAAGATGGAAAAAGAGACCCTACTCTATCTTCATTCTTAAGGGCGTATTAATATCGATCATAGAAGATAAAAACACTATTAATGTAACTTGAATGTTCAAGATATGATTTGATATAAATTAATGAGATGTAACACTATCAAATCAAGTTGGCAATAAAGAATAATCTATTTTGATGGTACCTCTCACTTTCATCGAACATCCATCAGATTCCTTTGGGGACTCCTCCATTGCATGATTAAAATTCATTCATCATTCATATTATTGGAACAAATTTATTAAAGAAGAATCAGATTGCACCACGATATTCTTTTTTGATGATGATCCTATGCCACTACATTGAGCATTGAATATAGGAATAAACATATGTCAGTTCCCTACAAGACCATAGTAGATGCAGATCATGAGTTCCTTAGTTATAACCAAATTTTAATTTCCAGTTATTTCATATAGAAGAAACTCAATGTGCCTCTACCCAGAACTATATGACTTCATGAAGAAGACATCAATTGATATCTACTATGAGACTCGTGAAGATTTCCCTTCCATTATTAAAACTCACAAAACTAGAAGTGGTAGAAAAATGAACTCTCATCAACATTGAATAACAATTCATATCACGTTAAAACTTCTACACCCTATCCAAGACCTCGACATGAGAAGAGAGATTCAAAAATAAAACATGATAACGAATATTATATTTAGGTATCATATCTATCATTAAAACATTCATATTTTGATTTGATACAATATCATGTGTGAACTACAGATTCTCAAAAAAAAATTCCACATACTCTATCATAGTCATGTCATGTTCCTTGAGTTTTAATAACGCCATATCCTTAACCAAGAACATTGAATTTGGACTGAACAATTCAGTGAATATAATTTTAAATTCCATACACTCTAATGGTCATTCTTTTACACTATAATCATATAAAACCACCATATCATCATTGGACCTTATTTCGTGATGGTGACACTTTTCTCCTTGATCAACTCAACTATATCAAAGAATTCAAAAAATATATATACCTTACTCAACCAATCCTAACCATATTGAGGATCATTTTAACCATATATAATTTTTGTATTCTGGAAAATTAATTCTTGAGAACATCTCTGAAAATCATCAAATTGAGTTTCCATATCTAGTACATGAATAGAAATTGGTCCAGGTGCATGGTCCAGAACATTGAAATCACGCACAATAACATCAACTAGATTCAGTTCCATTAGAGGATTTACTCTATGGGGTCCATCAAAATCTTATTATTAGATTATATTGAAATTTATTCATAGAGGGATTGTGTTGTACAATATTAGATAAAAATATACCACAAATAAAAGGATCACTCAAAAAATACTAAGAAGGATAAATATGGATAAAATCAACTCTTATAGGAAAACAATATTTGTATTTATACCTTTTTGAAATGAAATCATGGAAAAGGCAAGAATTAATCCTCAAGATAAATTTCCAAGTCCACACATAGAAAATTTTGGCTCATTAAAATTAGAGATCTCTAGGTACTGACTCACAAATAACACTTGCATCTCAATAAGATCTAAAACAATATACCAGGATCAGGGGAAAACAAACAACCTAAGGCCTTTGATAACACTTTTCTCTAAACCATACAAGATTACATGGAATACTGATACATGAGTTAGTTTTTGCATTTCGCAAAGGGAAATCCTTTTCCCCATAGGATGGCTACAACAACATGGATTCATATAATATTAATATGGGAAACAATTTTCCAATAGAAAAATATAAGATAAAAAGAAATTATCAATATTATCAAGACTCTCTAAGGTGAAAATATTGAAAAAATAGGTATATCAAAAACCAAAAATAGAATATCATTAGGTTAGTTAATTGTTTGACAAGAATACCATCCCCAATAAACCAATTCTCTTAGCCAAAATATCATAAATATCCACCTCATTCTAAAGGAACTTCCCCTATTCATGGACATGGAAGAATAAATTTACAAACGCACAAATGAAAAAGGTAAGGTGTGAGAGAAAATTCTAATTAGGTCTAACTAATTATTCCATAAAATGATGTCGTAATAATAAACCATGTAATGAATTCTATCTTAATAAAATAATGCATTGAATTGTAATTAGATATTTAAAAAAACCTTCATTTCATTTAAAAAAAATTTGAAAACATTTCAACACATGGATTAAATAATAACATTAATTAAATAGGATTATGTAAATAAATAGGAATGGGTAAGGTAGTTTCATAATTTATGGAATTTATAAAACAATTCCTAGTAAGATCCATGGTAATTTATACTATAGTACGATAAATTCATGATACAGTATCCTCACATTCTTATAGTAGTGATCATATCATATTTGTACACACATCCCTCAGGGTTAGTTCGGATAAGAGTCATCAACATTCTATAAGAAATATGAAATGCCTAACTAGATTTTATTATATTTTTCATCACAAATATATTACCATGTAATTAAATTCTTTGTGTGCTTCCCAAAAATATGACCCTAAATACCCAGGCATTCATGTTATCAAACAATTATTCAATTAAAAAAGTGAAAATCATTTCATTTCTAATAAATCATCATTCATAAATCAATTTTTAACTTCCCATTTTCCAAAATACAATTCACTTTCAAAAAAAATAGTGGTTTCATTAGTTCATTATGTTTTCAAAATAAAACTAGTCATATAATTATATCAATTTAATTTAATCCATTTTTTCATACAATTAATGGAAAAATCATTTCAAAAATTCCACCAATTTCATTATACACCATAATTTTCCATTTCTAGTGGAATTTGGGATCTTCTGAAAAATTTTATTTAAATTCAAATGTATATTGCAATTGAAAAAAATCGATCTCCCAAAATCAGTAAAAGAAGACTTAAAAAATGAAAAAATTAATGGTTTAATAAATTGTCTTATATTAAATGGAAGCATATACCATTATCATAGATATCACGTAACCCAACACCCATAACATGAATTTAAAATAAAAAAGATGAAAACAATGATATTAAAATAAAAAAAATAGACCTATAATCCTAATACAGTGAAATATTATATATATATCAAACACATGATGATATAAAAAAACCATTTTCAGAAAGTAAAGAGAGAGATGGAGATTGGTAACTATAAGAGAATTACTTATGAAGGAGGGGTCATATAAGAGCTACGACACATTGGTCTACCTATGAATGGGATTAGATGAGAAAAAATGGGATATTTAGAGCCAAAAAATCAATTAATATGAGATACCTCATGTTATTATCAAGTAAGAGGTTCAATGAGGTTTTGGGAATTTATAAATTAATTTTTTTGGAATTGAAATTTTGGTGTACAAGGTTAGTGGGGTAGGGCTTCCTAGCTATAAACACTGTGCTCCCTAAATTTTTCCCCTATAGTGGGGTTTATAGTTTTTACTATGTGAGTTCATGTTTTTTTGAACCATTCACCAACCATGAAAACCCCCACTATCTTATATTGTACGTTTTTCAATGTGTGGTCACACAGTTTGGGAAAAATGTGTGCCAAACATGTAAAGACCAAAGAGCCCAATTATTTTCTCATATTATTCCTAAATCACCTTTATACAAGACCAAACCAATGACTGGTAAAAATTTTGGTCGAGAATTACTAGAAAAATAGTATCATAATATTAAAATAATTGATTTAATTTAACTAAGGCATGTGGAATCATTTATTTTCATGGAAATAACAGGATCACTAATGTTGAAAAAATTATTTTCTAACTGAACTATAATGTATACATTATTTAGTGATTAGAGATATACTATATTGTATTTAATTGCATACAATTAATTATTGATATAATAAATCATAATATTCATTATTTATTCATTATGGATTTTTAAAATATAAGATTAAATTGATCATATAATTATTTCAGTTTTTCATTATGGTTTGATCAATCTAATGATTATAGAATAATTTATATAGACAAAAACTGAATATTGATTCTATAAATAGATTTTCAATAGTTTTATAATACTTCTCTATATAATTATACAGAAACTCATTGTTAATTATGTAAATAATAAGACACATATTACCATAGAAAATATTTTTTTGATATCATGACCAATATGGATTCATGCACTTTTTCCCCATTTATATATCCACACAAGGGAAGCGTAGAAAACCACATGTTCCATCAATACACAAAAACATTACTACATTAATCCACTGCATTTCTCATATATTTCACACTACATGGAATATTTTAGTGTGTGTACACATGCATATACACTCACTCTCTTTTACACATGATCAATTATTAATTTTATCTAGAAAACAATGTTTCACATTATTTTTGAACTTATTACTGATTTAGAATACAATCTACACCACAAGGACAATATTAAAGTTTCGTGTACTCCATGAATCACATAAATACATGAATTTATGGTTTATGGTGTCTACCTATACATCTATCATCAAACATACATTTGTAGTAATTATATTGGTGTATCAGAAAAAAATTGGGAATTTGGTTAATAGTTATCTTGTATATAATTAAAACCAATTGAACCCTAACATGTCAATAACAAATGTATAGTTGATATAATCCAATTTTTTTTTATATCAATCATGACAACTTTTTATGAAACTCTTCTATAATTAAAGAGATGAAACAAACTCATATTTATTTAAACTAATTATGAAGAATTGTTTATTATCACTTTGCAAATCCATCAATGTACGTTCAACTGAATATTAATATTAGTTCACATTGAATTTAAAATATCTTTAAATTAGGTTGATATTATCTTTAGTAATCATTGATGGACATATGTTAAATAATATTTAATTAAAAAATATCAGATATTATAAAATAAAATCTTCTAAAATGATTAATAATGTAAAAAAAATTCATAACAATATATTTACATTAATGGAATATGTATCGATGTACCATATAGGAAAATAAATATTTATATATTTCATAATGTGGTTCAATATATTTCAATAAAATTCATAATTATTTTAAATTACCTTAATTTATAAAAAATAAATTTATTATTATAGTCTATCATACTACACTACCTATACGATATAAATTTTTGATTTATTACTAATAATTAAAAAATTTGGGATAATACAATTCATTTAGATTATAATGTAAAATAAAAAATAAAATTGATTTTTCCATTTCCCCATTGTTGTTTCATTGGAAAACATTTAAAAATAAACATCCAAATAACTAAAATTGTCCCAAATTCAACTAAATTAACATGTTAATATTTTTCAAACTATTCTAAAACAATTATTTAAAATTTTTTCATGTTTCATCAAGTATCATAGTTTTCTAATTCCATTACTTCTCAATAATAATATCATTAATCCATTTATTTTAACACATAAAAATTTTATTTACCTTCTTATAAATCTACCTCTATTAATAGATAATAGTATTTCAATTTTAAAACATCTCATGATTTGGAAGGTGTCTCTATAATCTTCTTATTCATATTAAATATATACTTTTAGATAAATGATTTTATGTTAGTCATATTTTATTTTTATGTTTTCTATAAGGGTAGTGTTTGGTAGGTAATATTTTGAAAAATAAAATAATTATATGAATATATTCCACCCTTTTAAAAAAAAATCATGATTTAATATCTAAATTTTCCATGAGAATGTTCTCAATAATTGTCTTTCTTATTATTTTTTCATATATTCCTTTCCATGATATTATGTGATGATCCCACATCAGTGTTTTCAAATATAATATAACAAATCTTCTCTAATGTGAATTTATTTTATTTCATTAAGTATTTTTTGTAAAAAAATTTTGATTTATATAATAGAAAAATAGGGGTTTATTCTCATTTCAAAATGTGTATGTGTAATATATTATCCTCCCATGGAAGAAAAATACCCTACATTATTATAATATTTTAACTACTCCCATAAAATACATAAGTGAATGATATAAGGTGGTGGATATTATAATTTGGTTGGCCACATGGTTTTATATAGACTCTAGGGGTTTAAATAAATGGGTGAAACATTTTTGTAGCTTAAAAATAGTTTCAGATAATAATTGAAAATTTATTCTATAGGAACATTAATAAAAATATAAATCTATTAAGGATTTGAAATAGAGTTTCAATTAACTCAATATCATTAAAGATGGATGATGTGTCATAAACATTTTGTAAATAATATAGGATATAAATTGGTATAGTGTTCCTCTCAAGAATATACATATGAATTTGAAAAATACCACAAGGAATGGGTTTCTAATAATTCATGTTTTTTAATTCAAAATTTAAAAATTATATTTATCCACTATGGAAAAAATAAAAATAAATCAAAATTTTAGATATTAAATCAAACCCACATAAAGAATTGTTAGATTTAAAATAACAATGGTATAAAATTATGCTCAAAATTTTTAATAATACAGAACAAAGGGGAAATGAAAAAATTGGAAATGAAGAATATAATTTTTATTAACCCAAAAATAAGTTACTCACTCCCATATACTAATTCCCAGAGGGTTAGTGAAATATAATTCAATATTAATTGATATATTCTTCACATAATCTATTATTTTTAATGTAAATAAAATTTGTAGGGTGATAAGTTTTGAAGGTAAAATACTATTTTTAAGGTATGTGTTTGATCACCCACATAATTTTTTATTATAGTTATTCATGGAATTTTATTAATCCTTTATCCATTTATAGTTATGCCCTATTTTTCTCCTCCAAAAATAACAATATTACAATAAGTTAAAAATGTAATAACTATTCATGTTCCTTACAACAAGAAATGAATTTTACACAACATAAATTATAATATATAATATTATATTATCACATTATTCCAATTATATATGTAACTTTTCAATATAATTATTTATTATGCTGATTTTTATTCTCATTATTAATTCTTCTATTCTCAGATTCCCTAATTTTTATGACCTCTATTTATATAATATATATCTAGTAGTGCTTCCTATCATTTTCCAAATGTAAAATCATTATTCATAATATTAAATTTTTTATGCGTTATAACATGACAAGTATATAATAACACCTCCCTAATAGTAATATTTTTGGCATCATTCTAATGTTTTTATGGGTTTTTTGATAGTCAAACATGTTTCCTTCTATCCTTTAGCTCTAATTATAATTATTTGGATAGAAATTTTTTATAAAATCCTCTTCACCTCTACCTTTGAAAGTTTTTATGATATTTTTTAATTGGTGTTATAATTTTGATATATTTTTTTTTTCACAAAAAACATTTTCATAATTCCACAATGATTTCATCCTTATAATTATGTTTCTTAGTCAATACATATAGCTAATTGTATTCAAAATATATATAAGATATTGATCTAAAAAAACATAAATAATGATATAGAAAATAGTTCATATAGACTTATCCCAAACATACATTAGAAAATATTATATATTTATATTAATAAAAAAAGTCCATGGAATCAATCCAAAAAATTTATTTCCCCTCATATAAAAAAATATAAATAATAATTCAATCAATTTTAGGAGTTCTGTATATTGTTAATATATTTCTTGTAAAATAAATTTGGTTAAATTTTCATATAAATTTAAATTTATAAATTAATAAGAATGGGTTATTATAATAAAAACAGTAACACTTTTATTATCATTAATGGAGCACAAAATTCATATTATTTTTTATTTTTAGAAAACAATTACCATAGATTTTAATGAACAAACAAAAGTCTGATAGACAAGCCACATGAGTTAGCCCGTCATGGTGACGTATAACCAAATAAAAAGAAAATATTATTTTATATAATTGAAATAATTATTACAACTATATTACATAGGAGAAAAAAAAGAGAAAAAAACTAATCCTAAAACCAATCCAAAAGGATAAAGTAGAAAATATAAATAAGAGAAGCCCAAAAGTCACAATGTGTGGAATTTTCACCTCAAAAACAACCCAAAGGTAGAAATAATAAGATAATATAACATGCAACCATATTCCTTTCATATTATTTAGATCCTAAAAATAAAACAACTACAACCACTAAAAGAAAAAATGTAGTGTGTGAGATAAATTCCCAGAAGGATACAACCATATAATCTATACATGATCTAATATCAAGAATTCAAGAATTAAAGGTACAAAAAAATTAATAAAAACTATTCATAAATTGAAATCCACAAGTAAATCAGTTTTTCAATTTGTTTTTATAAAATAAATTCATATTATCAACCAAATAAAATTACCACTTGAAGTTATAATGAATAAATGAATATACATACATCATGAGTTACCCAAGTAATAAAATATACAGGACATCCCATTATGTGGAACTATGTGATAAAATCATATATAAAAAACCCATGAGAAAAAATCCATGATAATAACCCATCATGCTATAAATATCTCTAAATGAAAATTAATGATCCAGTATGGTTTCTAACTATGAGAAAATACATAATAAAAATACAATGATTTTCATTTATATATAAAAAACAATGATATAAATTTATCAAAAAATTAAAATCCAAGCTAGTTCACTCAAAAGTTTGAGAATCCATTTCAAAATAAAAAAACCATTGAAGAATTTTAATTAAAAATTAGTGTGATAATACATTTTTTATAGAAAAAAACATTAAAACATGAATCATTTCTAATAGAAATCCAATGAAAATAATTTCTCACCATAATTAATCACACAAAACAAAGGAATTTACATGAACCATTAGAAGATCAATTAATTACCATGGATTATAAAGACTCTAAATTTTAAACATATAAATCACACGGCACAACCACCACTATTGGAAATTATAACTAAGAAACATGGAAAAAAATATCTAAAAATATAACATAGAATCAATATACAAAAAATATAATGTTTAGATTCATTGGCAAGATGATGATATGTCAAAATAAAAGGAGTAAATTATGGGAGATTGAATAAAATTTGAGGAATGGAGATAGACTTACCCAGATGAGATCAAGAGAGACCAACAACACTTTTATCTTCCATGAAATGTTGTTAGAAAATATAGTGACGTTTCATGAGAGACTGAAAAGACAAGAAATATTATTAGTGTCAAATTGATTTTTTTGGGATCATAACAGTGGTGTTTGGGTTTTTTAAATACATTTTTTTATGAATAAAAAAAAAATGAAATAACAGTTATCTAGGAAGGGTTTCACGGTAAATCAAACCACGTTCCCTAACCATGTTATCCAACTATCAAGAGTGTACAATTTATTATTTGTCTGTAATAAAATTGAATAACCATGTGACGACTATGAAAACCCCCTAGTCGAGGGAAGTGGTGTTTGGAAGGGAAAACTGAATAAATTGGTCAAACCGTGTTCCCCATAAGAGAATCATCAATGGGAACAATATTTATATGTCAAAAATATACAATTTTACTTTTACATGTTCAACATGTACATAGTCAAATGTGACTCCAAAATTATTCCAATGTCACCAGAAAATTCCCAAAACAAAACCCAACCATATGAAGATCATACCAAGGGTAATGGAAAACCTAAAACAAATAACGCGACATTGCAATATAACTTGAAAATGTATTTATATTCCTTGAAATTTCTCAATATACTAGATGTGAAAATATACAAGGCCACTTCTATCTCATAAATGTTCCCCACTAGCTCTCCTAAGTGGTTATCTTGTCCACACATCCACGATACCCACATCATGGTAAATATTTTACCGAATAGTAACTTATCTTTGTAATCTATAATGGTATCCAATTTCTCAACAGTTGTGTTATTAGTCATCCTATCAAAATCCTCTCATCCCATCACCTAGGAAGAATATATTATATACCTCATCAACTAAGAAACAAGGTACACATAATGGATTTAATCTAAAAAATATTCAATGTCCAACTAATAAAACACCAATCCAAGATGTCCACTTATCTCAAAGAGGACAAACATATAGGAAGCCAACATACCCTATTTACCCAAATAGAAATGTCCCATGAAAGGTGTAAATCAAAGGAAAAACATAATCAATAAATTCAAATTCTTGCATCCAACACTAATGATACACATATAATTTTGGATGTTTCTATTCAATGACCAACCACTTCTTGATAATCATATCCTAAATGATATCATCCCTTGTAATCACCTCTTTTCCTACTGTACTCAACATTTGGGGGATCTAAATATATGTCCATAAAATGATTCAAAGGGTGTAATGTTTATCAAATCATCATAACTACTATTATAGGACTCACCATGTTGAGGTAAATTATTTTTCCTAGATCTTAAAAAATCAAGAATGCACGCCTAGATAATATCCTCATGAACGTAGATTTCCCTTTATATATTCCCATCAATATGTGGAAGATATGCCATTCTAAATTTTAATGGGGAACCAATTGCCTCTTGAAAACCATTCCAGCGATTAGATTTGAACCTTGGGTCCCTATAAGATAAAAATATAAAAGGAACCCTGATAGCCCTCACAGAATATTTAATTCTATAAGGATAAATTTTTTCTAAATTTATAAAACTACGACTTACTAAAAATAGTAATTGAAAATCCCAACTATAGAACCCAAAAGTATAGATTTTTCAGTTCTAAATAACTGAAGAAAATAAATGTAAAATAGTATGGTTTGGTTTGAATGAAAGGGACAAATAACTACATTTATTATGTTGAATATCAATATGGGAGGCATGATAGGTTTGGTTATTATTTGTTTTGTGTGTTATTGATTTAACTGATTATGGGTTTATTCAGTTTTAGTGTCCAAATTGTGTTTGTGAGAATCCTTGGTGATGGTATCCTACCCTAATTCAATGACTGCACTATTTTAATTTTCATCTACAAAATGTGATAAAAAAATTATGAAACCCAAAATCTAATTTGAATATTACCATAATATATTATTTAGTGGTCATATAAAAACTAAGTCGAATAATTGATGCAATAAAAAGATACCCATTAGAATGCAGTAATGATCATGGAATACAAAATGAAAGATATTTGAAATTGAATAATCAGTTTTCAACACGCCAAAACATGAAAATAAAATAGAAAATAATCCCTAGAAACACATCCCCTTAAATCATATCACCTGACACTAATCGATAATACTCACTCTTTCTAGGGATGATGATAAAGAGAAGCATGGGTACCCACCAAAGAAATACAATGAAGAATAGTGGAGAAATGGTGCCACAGATCGTCACTCCACTATCTGGTTCTTTGTTGATGTTTCTATAACTCATTCTGATCCATGAAAACATTAGAATGGTAGATTTGGAGTTTTATTTATTTGGAATCCTTTAAATTCCTCATCCATCATTGCATTTATTTTTTTTCTCACCAACAAAGACATGATGTGTAACTATGTTAAATGAGGGGTAATCCTAATCTATGTTTCCCTCAATGTGTGTTAATCTCACATGATCTTTGACTCCTTTCATGATGTGTATATATGAATCACAATGTGTATCTTCACTTCACAACATGAAATCTCATCAAAACATGTATTTGATGACTATTTCCTTTTGAAAAAGGCATGAAATGTAAGTATATTACATGGCATGTAATCATTCTACTTAAATTTTTAGCACCACTTCATCTTTACAAATCCGGTGTCACACCACATTGCATCATTCACTGCGTGAACTATCATTTGCATCAATTTCTTGTCCCTTTTAATTACAATTTCTAAATATTGTTTTTTAATTCCATAAATTATTAAACATATAAAATCATTCCAAAATTATAATGATTATCAATTTAAATATTAATATTCAATTCATAAAACACTATAACATATATTCATGAAAAATATGCATCAAACCCCATGATGTCTCATAATCACTCGGATATTCATCCCCCATGATGGTCTGATTTAATCATCTCATTAATAAGTAATAAATGAGATGATTTTGTAGGTCGATCAATGATGACCCAAAGTACATCTTTACTACATGGAGTCCGTGGAAAACCAATGAAACATTATATGGAAATATCATCCCACTTTTAAACTAGAATGGGTAATGGTCGTAAAAACCCTATAGATCACTGATGTTCTACAATAATTTTTTAACAATAGAGCCATTATGAATCACAAAATGAAATTAATTGACACACCCTCAACCAAAAAATATGATCACATAATTATTTATACATCTTGGTGGCCCTGGGTTGTATGGAAATACATGCCCAATGTTCATCATCCATCAATACATGGGTCGAATAAATTAGATGAACTAACATCATTTAATAGAAAATGCCTCTTTTGGGTGACCAAGACCACTATCATATGGTCACCCTAATATAAAAGGATTTCACATGGAATTTGAATTTTGTGTCTATCACATTCATATGAATAAATAACTCCTATAAATAGTATTATTCCATCATCGAAGACAATAACACATGTCCACCAACCTATTCTAACCCAAAGATCATCTCAAAAAAAACTCATCAGAGAAAATTCTTCAAATAATTTCATCACAGCCTGATTATGTGATTTTCAGCTCAAAGTATTGGTGTCGAAATTAGGATTCATAGGATTATATAATGTATCAAAAGAAAAGGTCTAAAAAATTTCAACCTAGTGTCTCTATCTAGTGGTGATATACCTCTCAGTAGCATTATATTTTTGTATCTTATGATATGTATACACTATAATTTGATCCAATAGAGATAGTAACAACACATTTTCAGTGCATTCATACATGATTACAACATAACATAATGAATTTGGTATATAATATCATTATAGAGTTATTATTTTTAGCCACTAGCCACAACCTATTTCTCTATCATTAAGACACATCCCGATCTCATTCATGAAGAATCAATGAAAACCACATAACACAAACATGGTTCTAGAAGAATCAAAATAGGCAATCATGTTAACCTCACTATCAACTCATAAAATGATATTTTAAAATAATTATTCAATTAAATATTTACACTCTTATAGGTTAATGATGACATTAAATATTAAATCTTGAAAAATATAAATACCCTCTATTTTCATAAATACAAATTAAATTATTTTTAAGGAATATTTCATTCATTACAAAAATATTTTCCCAAATACTATAGTTTAGTGTCTTTTAATAATTAGACTCATAAAAACTAGTTCATATAACATCTACATCATTTCACTTCTATTTATTTAGAATAAGAACCATTTTTATATATCATACCTAATAATTTCCTTCATATCAAGGGGGAGATAAACGTAAGAGATGTGTGAGATCAAATTCACACTACGGGTATACATAAGAGACATATGTCAAACTATAAAAACAAGGTTATAAGAATATTAACATAAAATTTTAAAATTATACCAATTAAAATAATGGTCATAATATTCAGTCATTGAATAATTAATAAAAAATTATAAGGCATAAAATAATAACATGATAAATAGTACTATATTGTGGAATAAAAAATCATAAAAAATCATTTATATAGTTGAAAAGACTATTTTACAGGACTATCATAGTTTATTGGGTTAAATCCCCAAACCTTATTAGTAGTAAAAGATCACTACCTAGGTAATAATGGTGGGAAAATTCCTTTACTCAACTAGTTTCACTTTCTTTCCCTTTTCTGTACGAACTGAGTTCAAACCTTGTTACCATTATTTCTATCTAATGAGTTATAATATCATTTTCCATTGCATTTTAAGGAGATATATTTCTCACATGTCATATAACAAAAACCATACATATGTGTTCCATAAGAACAAAAATCATTCATTATATTAAAACATAAAAAATAAGTTGGTTTCAGAAAAATTTAATCATTGCATAACCCATGGAAGGGTAATAGATTTCATAAATATAAACATAATCCAACCTTAATAGAAAAAGGATAATTTCAATAAATAATATCACTATAATGTTATATGAAAGATAAAATTATTTTAAAATAGATGGAGGATAACATTGAAAATATTATTTGAAATAATTATTGAGTAAAACATCCACTCTTCTTTGAAAAACACGTTTTAACTCATACATTAATTAAAAAAAATTTTCAATGTAAAATAAATTGAAAACATATAAAATAATATATTAAAACTATTTTAATAAGTATTGAAGTCTTTTTATTTGAAAATTATTAATATTCAATTTAAAAACATTTATGAAAACAATTGTATAAAACATGGATTCCAAAAAAAATTGTCCAATTGAATAGATACTGACATTAAATGAAACACAGAATATAATAAAACGAATTAAAATATCATGATAAAAATTATCAATGTAAGTATATACAACGGGTAAAATAATATAGGTTCATATCATAACATTTTCCTAAAAGAAGGGAAATTGTGACAATATTAACTTACCGATTTGGTAAATTTTGAATTGTATACCCCATCAAAGAGAGATAAAAATGTTTATGTAAATGACCATATATTTAAGGATACAGATAATATATTAAATTCATGGGATGTATATACACCAAAAAAATTAATTTAGTGGTGAATATGGCTAAACGTTTTCAAATATATAATCTTGACTAGAAACCCCTTACATTAATCTTGACATCATTCATTTGATTTAAAAAAAATGAATAATAAATATAATTTTTATTAATTAATAATAGAGAAATATTCATATATTTCCTAAAATAAATGATTTTTAGGGCATTACATTACCAAATTACTAACAAAAAATGTTAATGTTACATTTTGGGAAACAACTACTTTGTTTTTCATACATGTTATGACTTTTTATTTTCATCCACTAACATTGATAATGAATTAATAATTTATAGAATTTAAGTAATTATAATAATATTATATATTTTCAGTATATATTTATTTATAATAATCTATAAAATAGTGAAATATATAATTAAATACACCGTTCAATGAGATGGTAGGTTATATGTACACATGAACACGGTTTCCATTTTCTTATCATATAAAATTAAATAAATGTAAATGATATATATAAATATATACAATTTTTAGAGTATAATAATTATATAATATATAACACATATTTAAATTAATATAATCCTTAATAAAATATTTTTAATCCATGGATGAATCACATCGCTTCACGAGGCAGTAGTGAGTCATACACAAGAATGTAGTTGTCATAATCTCACAAAATAGAAAGCATGAAGGTATTTGTTATATGAGAATTAATGAATCATAATAAAATAATAAATGTAATATATGTCCTTTAAAAAGTATAAAAATGACATTATTCCAACACTTGAATGGTGTTAATGGAAGAATAAATGACATCCATTCACAGTGAGGTAGTCTGTCATACACATGAATGATGATTACATATACAATTTCATGGAGGTGTGTCAAGGTTTAGGTCATAACATAAACATAAAACATATAATTATATTAAATATACTATTTATATCATAAAATATTTATACAATAATTTTTTTATTGAAGTGGATGATGAAATAAAACCCAAATACTTGATTAAAAATGATACATCTTCTTCATGGAGACACATTTTGTTATCTCCTTAAGGCCACAAAGGTTGAAATTCGGCCTAAAATAATAGATCCATAATGTGGGGAGGGATTTGATAAAGGTATTTGGGTAGATATTTTCATAACAAAAAAGGTTTTTAATTTTGAATAATTTTGATGAGTACGGGTCTTTTTATAAGAGAGAGGAGGGGGAGTCTTTGAATTTAATAAAATAAGATATTTATATAAATTATTATTATATTGATAATGGCTCCAAATTATGAATTTCTAAAATAAGATGATTATGGGTACAAATAATTTAATAAAATAAATATTTAATAAGATATGACTAAATTTATACCCTTTTCATTTGGTTTGAGGTCATATAAAACACATTTAATTATTATCATGACAACATGAATGTTTACAATTTAAATGTTAACAAAGGTACTATAAAATGATGAACTACACAAAAATAGATAATTTATAAATTTTGAAACAATGTCAAAAATCAGTTTGAAAAATATAAAATTTTGAGTAATTTTATGTCACTTAATATAATATTATTAATTTTAATATATCATTAATGTCAATTATAACATAATTAATTAAATTTACTTTCAAAAAAATAAAAACCAATATAACTTAAAAAAATAATTCAGTGACTAAATAAAATGTATATTGAATTTATAATATTTTTAAAGACATTTTTATGTCAAATTATATTTATTTTTATATATCTAGTATCATTTTTTATATTTCCATTAATAAAACAATTACTACATCATAGTTGTGTTAGAATTTATGTGAAATATATTTTCACGAAAAATTAAAAATAAATTTACCTGATAAATATATATATATTATCTTTAAAATGAGTATTCATAGTTGAATATATCTTTTTATAACCATATATTTAAAATTCTACACTTATTAAAAAAATAAATATGAAATCTTTTACTTTGATTCAATAAAATAATTTAAATGTAATAATCTCCACCATGTGGCTCTAAACAGTTTTAATTTATATCCTTGGACGATAATATTAGAGCCTAAATTAGAAATTAAATTGGGTCAATTTTTAGAGAAATTTTCTAGTCCTTATAATTTTATTTTTACCCTTAATTACTCGATTTAACCATTACGGTTGTAAAAAAAATTAATAATGTTACAATTCTTATTGAAAAAACATTAATGGGACGTAATATTTTTTTGAAATTCTTAATTAATAACATTTAAAAGATTTTTCAAAATTTATGGGATATATTTTATGAATACAATTTAAATTTAAAAAGGGAAAACATTATGAAAATTAGTTAGCTTCAGAAAAATAAAAAAATTTAAATTTAAAAAAAAATTATACCCAATTTATGAAAAAATACATTTCAAAAAAACATAAATGTATTATTTTGAATAAAAAATAACTATTGATATTTAAATATAATCCAAAAAATAATTTTATCTTCTAAATACATTCAAAATTTAATTTTTAATAAAAATTATATTTTTAACAATTTATTGAAAAATAATTATTTTTTCTGAAAAGTTACAATATTTTACCATAGGTATGTTTTTAAATTATTACATTAAAAATGAATTTCATTTTATCAAATATATTTTATAAAATTTATATAAATTTATTTTATTATTTGAACATTAAAATGTAATGAAAATCATTTTTGAAGAAAAACTATTTTCTTAATGGTATAATGAAAATACTAAATATATTGGGGTTACTTTCTATAGAAATGAAAAAAACGTCATATAATGTTGGGAAATTAACATATTTCCAAAAATAAATTATTTCTATTAATTCCCACCAATTTAAAAAATACTTTATAAAGGTCAAATTTATATAGAAATATTTAGTTTCTCATTTAAACATGATATAGTGTATCTTATATACTATCAAACATTGAATTTCATTTAAAAAATTCTAGATAATGTCTTTGATTATCCACATATTTTATTGATAATATATGAATAATTTTTTAAATTAGTCTCTAAGATATTATATGATTCTGAGGGACGGTGTGCCCGGAATAAATTGTCGACATATATTAAATATATTAAATAATACAAGCACAATTGTTTCCTGAAAAATGGAATAAATTCTAAATGGGTGCATATTTTATAAATCTAAGGGCCCCATTGAGATTAAAATTCATTATTTACCCTAGGCCTGACATAAAATTAGTCATCACATGTATTTTATAGAAAAGTCAACATACGCATTAAAATGAATAAAATAATTAAATAAATTATTATATTTCAGTTTGGGACAAGGAAAAAGCTGACACATATTTATATAGACGATTATATTATAACTCCATGGTTATCCTCATATGTCTAGAGACCATGGAGATGCTGTGGTAGAATTCTCTTAGGTGAACGATGCCGAGATCGTCAATAATTGATCGACACACCTCATATTTGAAGGATATCTCCATCAAATGTGACACAACATCATTCTTTATCAACAAAAAATCCAAATTTACATGGGGAATTTTTTATTATTTTATTATTCTGAGTTCTGGATTTCTATGATGAATGTAAATCAATTAACTAATAGATTGACATGTGGTTCAATAATTATATGGGATGGGTTTATTACGTGAGGATTTAGTAGGTGAAAAATCATTGTGATTGTTGATTATTTCAATTTTATATGTAATGAAAATGAACTAAGAATAATACAAAAATCGACTGAGTTCCATTTCAGTTGATTTATTTTTTCATCCCCCCCACTCCATCCTTCATCCCAGACGTTCTTCATTTGGTCCGCAGCTCAAAAAATGTCAATCAATCGATCACCACAAACCAATTTCAAGAAATATGATATGGTATCATAGATATGGGATCAACATGGGAGTAACGTGGTGAGAAGATAGAATCATAGTGATTTGAATGATGGTCGACACCCAATTTCTTGTTCTTCAGTGCACAATGATGAACGAAGAATAAATCCACTTATTGAGAAGATATAGTTGTGGAACACAATGTTTGATGAAGAAAAGGCTTAGAGGAGATGAGATATTCAATTTCCCAACATGGTGGTTGATGGATCAGAGGTCAGATAATCAGCTGAGGGGTATGTTAGAAGAACATGGAAATCTTAAAAATCCCATTATAATTGGCACATAAGTAAGACATACACTCATGTGGGGACCTCTGAGTGGTATCTATGGTTTTAGAGGAACCTAATAATCACATTCCATGTGAACCCTATCACCTGACATGTGGCCCCTCCCCAGATACTCGGTGTGTACTTCGGGGAGTGCACGAACATGTGGTGGAGTACAAATGTTGACTTCACGGCCTGCACTCACCAACATGGATACAACCTATAACAAGTACATGTGTTATGTTGTATATTGGAACATTTTAAAGGGTACACAAGTTGCAGCCATGTACTGGCATACTGGTAGCCTACATGGGTAGCATACACACCATGTAGAACTACAGAGAAACGACATGATGACATGGGCCATTTACATGGAGAGGACCTCAAGAATGTGACATGACATGTGACCCCTACTACACACCATGAACACTTTTATTCATGTATTGGATCTATTTTCCTCTGTATCTTAGAGAAATTTAATTAGGATTATTTCCCATTTTACATTCCCTGAATGATGGTATGGTATCATTTCTTACTCCTATGAATATGATCCTTTTAGTAGAAAATTTTGGATATATTCAATATAATCTCTCCGAGTATCCTGTAGTGATACCATCTATCCATCTTTGTGCCCTAGGTAGAGCTCCTGGTAACATCATGACCGACACTACATGGGATTTGATCATCTATTTTCTGCGTAAATAAATATTGAGTTTTTGGTATAACCCCAGGGCCTTGGATGTTATCCCAATTTCTATATAATATTTTCATCAGAATTTAATCATGTTCTTTCTCATTTTGAGACATTATGAGTTGTAGATGTAAAACGGGCTTCATTAGTGATATCAGACTCAGGAGTGTGTTCTCCCAAAGGAGTTCTTTGGGGAGTTTTCATGTTGGACTCCTAGGATGGTATACTATGGAAGTGACTTACCTATAAAATGTGTGTGTTTATTCATTATATCCAGATATTCTTATTATATGTGTTTTAGACATATAGATTTGTATAACTAAATATATTTTAATATATTGACTAATTTTTATATTCAGGGTGTCATACTGGGAATAGTTATACTCACCCATGCACGAGATTTTCCTAGACATGTCGTGTCTTGAGTAGATGATCAACCTTTTAATAGAGTCCTAGGTTGACTAGGACCAGATAATTCCTATTCATATTGGAATGATCGAGGTGTGTTCATTGGCTTCCCAATAGCTTTCATAGCACATACCATTAGATTGGAATCATGTTTCATATTCTTTATAGTGGGATTTTATTTGGACATCATTAAATTTTTTTACATCCTATCATACTATGGTTGCTGGATTAATTGTATAAATTCATGGTTGATCAATTGTTTTTACATTTGAGCATTTAATACATTGGGAGAAGTTTTCGTGTGTATTGGAACATAGGATAAGGCCTATCATGTAAGTAATATGCCTTCTCAGTGATATTCTCTAGCCCATAGACTATAGAAGGTTGTCTTGGGGAGTCGTTTCATGGGACCCTCTATTAGGGGTCAAGAAATAGTGGTATCATAGGGGGTTGGTTCTACCATTATATTGAGAGTATATGAAATTGGTTTGGGGATGTAATTTTATGTTTTTCAAGTTTGACTTTGAGGCATAATAATTTATTGTTGGTGTAGAGGCTAGCATATCCATTCTTTCGGACCCCGATCTCCTTCTGTGTGACATGGTACATGATAACACTAGTTATAGAGAGAATAGTGGTATATTCATCATATATAAATGGGATTTTGTTCCCATATATTTTTTGAGTTATATATATAGAAATAATCATAGAAATTTGTACATCTTGTATGTTTAAGGATGCCTACATGGTGTATTCCAACTAGGATTCTATATGATGATCATGGGGATGATCCCCTCAGTGATGAGGACTTGATAATGGAATAGGTTGTGAAGTGGTAATACCACCACATGTAAAAAATCACATGGTATCATTAGTACCATCAGATGTGCTTCATGAGTTTCAATGACAGAAACCCCTCAGGTTCCAAGGCGATCCCATACCACATGAAATTGAGTTCTATCATGATGTGGTGACCTGAGATTTTTATGAAATTAGGATACTAGAATATATGATGGCGGTGATGGAGGGAAGCCTTTTCCATGGATTGGTAGGGAGTTTGTGGTGTTTGGTTACATAATAATACAACAAGGAAAATATTTCAATGACATCGGTTGAAAAAAAACTCATTGATGAGTACACACCAGCTACACTGGGAGATGTATGTATCTAGGAGCCTTTATTTATCATGTTGGGTAGTATAATAGTAGTTGATTATTTATCGAGGTTTACCCTACCCTCTTGTTACTCGATGGATATGGTTCCAGATAATTTCTTCAGGGCTCATAAATTTGAAAAATGTCTACATATAGACATTTGAGCTAGTGTTATCGATTTTTTCATTCCCATATATGATGGGTTTCTTGAGAGAGAATTGGTGGATGGTGGTATCATGGATAAGAAGATATAGCTGGTGGTTGACAGTAGTGGGAATGATGTTGCATGTAAATATGAAGTAAGGATTCTAAATCTATCTCATGGACTTAGACCTGCAAGAATTTACAATATTAGGTCCTAGGAAAGAGTATTTGTAGTTCAAATCACACAGTGTGGGTCTGGTATACCCATATAAAGGTAGTTCTACTAATTTGAAGGTTGGGGACATCATTATAGAGTTTTTACAACCTAAAATAAAATATAAATAGTTCCATGGATAAACCATTTATGTAGATACAATAGTAGTAGTATGTAGGATTGTTGGGTGGAAGACATGGAAAAGGTGTTGGGAGAGTAACATTAGCTAGTATTCTTTTAAACATGTTACCACTACCACTCGTAGGTGATCCATTAGAGGATCATGGATCTAGAGGATAAGGGTGGGTACTACTACAGGTGGTTGGAGCATATGATAGAGATACTCTAGAACGGATTTGAGGTATAATATGTTTATTTTATAAATTATTTATTGTATTAATAGACACAAGTGGTAGTCGATAATTTATTTCCACATACATTGAATGAGACGTAGATATTTTGGTTGAACCATAGGCATAAAACTTATCTTGGATACTCCAACTAGAGAATACTCATAAATCACACACTTTTGATGATAATATGATATGACTCTTTGAGGAGTGATTTTACATTGTATTTTCTTGGATATAGCATCGAGGCCTTACAATGTAATTCTCGTTAAGGACTTTTAATCTACATTTCATGCACATATTGACTATTTTAGAAGATGGGTGATGTGTGTCTACATTGATGGAACAATGTTCCGCTTTATCAATGAAAAGAAAACCATGGTCATGTATAAAGGACTCATGAATAGGAGGGTGTAGCTGATTAATTATCATTTGTCTTGTATGACACTTGGTTAATAGATGTTGTGAGTTCCATGTTTCCTATAGTGGTGGAGGAGTACCATGATTTCGTCCCGGAAGATGTTCCTGTTTTACCTCCTCACTGAGAGATATAATTATACATTAATCTACAAAAAAATATGGAACTTATATAATCTCCAGCATATCAGATTTCTCCTACAGATCTTCATGACCAATGGGTGCAGTTTGAGGACCTATAGATAGGGTATTTGTAAGACCAATCATTAGACCCTGAGAGGCCACAATTTTGTTTCTCAAGAAGAAAAACGAAACATTTTGTTTTTCTGGGATATCATTTCTCAATCCAGGTTACCATGAAGAACACTTATCTACAAAAGTGCATCGATAACCCATTTTATTAATTGAGAAGTGGATGATGGTTCTCAATGGTTGAACTCAGATTAATCTATTATTCGCTACAATTATGGGATGAGGATATATCATCGACAACACACACATATCTCTATAGTCACTATGAGTAATTGGTGATTCACATTGGAAGGATGAATGTTGTAGTAGTGTTCATAGGACACATGAACTAGATATTTCAGCCATAATTAGACTGGTTCATGGTAGTCTTCATCGATGAAATCCTTCAATAAATTATACTGGAGGAGGAGCACATTGGACACTTGAGGATAGTTATAGATGTACTCTTGGAGGATTTTTTTTGCAAAATTATCTCAATGTTCCATTTATGTAGATAGGTGATCCAGTTTCTGGGACAATTTAGATTAGTGAATGGAGTGGCAGTAGACCCATCCATGGCCAAGGTAGTGTTATATGGGGATCACCCAAAATAATGACAAAGGTACATTGATTCAATGGGGGTAGTTGGATATTACTGAATATTCATAACATATTTCTCTAGGTCATCCGAATCCATGACATATTAGACTTGTATGGGGAAACAATTCTTTTGGATAGATAAGTTCATGTATGTTTTTAGAAGTTGATGTTGAGTTGGATGAGATCTCCAATCTTGAGATTTATAGAGGTTGGTATCTAGTACGTAGTCTTCTACAATGCATCAGGCACTAGTCTTGGTTGAATTATAATGAAGAAGAATGTTGTGATTGCTTATGGTTCACACTAATCAAGACCAAATGATCATAACTACGTGACCCATGATATTGAGATTAAAGTTGTAGTATTCGCATTATATATGTGGAGACAATACCAAATTGGTGAGAGGATATCATCAAATCTAATTATAAGAGTCTAAAGTATATATTTTCATAGAATAATTTTAACTTCATAAATAGATTATGGATTCTATTCCTCAAAGATTTTGAATTTAAAATTTTCTATACTCATATGAAGGGGAATGTATTAGAATAAGCACTTACACTAGTACAAAAAATCTTTTTAAAGTCGATTTTTTGGCTTTTTAAAGACGGTTTTGTGGGAACGTTGTGGTAAAGTTATTGCGACCAACATAAAAAATATTTTTTTTAAATTATTTTTCACGTCGGTTTTTAAAAAACCGACGTGAAAGACCATATTTTATAGAAACAAAATAGTGTTGAAATGCTAATTTTAACATCAGTTATTTTAAAACCGACGATAAAAGTAATTTTTTACATCTATTTTTAACTAAGAGGAGTTTAAAATGTTTCTTATTTTGTAGATAATTTCTCGATCTTCGATTTGATAGGTCATAGAGCTCAATCAGAGCTACAGATCAAAAGTTATGACCATTAGAAGTTTGATGTATTTTTATTCGAGGAAAGATCGAATGATAAAAAAAGCTTTGTTTGTGAAAGAAATTTAGAATCCGGATAAGGATTTTTAGTTTTACCCTGATTCAAAGAAGAAATAGTGATTACAAATAATTAAATGTTATATAAATTAAGAAGACTACTCTTAACAAAACAGAAATCATAGAAACATAATTACGAATACCTTGACGAGATCGTGAAAAGAAGAAATAGTAGATTCAAATTGAAGATCAAATGGGTTGAGTCAGTGGAATGATAATGGTTGAATGAAAGGATCATTATATTATGATTTTTGTATAATTATACCAAATAAATGATATGGAAAATGAAAACGCGGTATTAAAAATTTCGGCGGTAACAGAAAGTTTTTAGCTCGCGCTGTGAAAAAATTGAAATCCCACGTTGGTGGGAAATTAAAATCATTTTTCACATCGGTTTTCATGATAAACAAAGTGAAAAATATTAAAAAAATATGATTTTTCCCATTGTTTATATAAAAACCGATGTGAAAAATCAATTTTCGTGACTTTTTGCATATCGGTTATTTATTAAATGACGTGGAAATTGAAAATTTTAGTCAAAATATGATATCCCAAATTAGCGGGATATTAAAATAATCATTCACGTCAGTTTTTTGAAAACCGATGTGAAAAATATGGAAATTTTCTCTGATTTTTCACGTCGGTTATATAAAAACCAACATGAAAAATCCAATTTTGCCGAATTTTTACGCCGGTTCTTATAAGAACTAACGTAAAAAATAATAAAATTTGAGGATTTTTTATGTCAATTATTAAATAACTGATGTTAAAAATTTCTACAAACATGTATTTAATTTCTCATGGTACTATTTGATAGGTCACAGAGGTCAAATAGAGTTATAGATCAAAAGTTATGGTCCTCTGAAGTTGGCCTTCACTAAGACTTCATTTAGGGATGATCATCTTCCAATGGCCATAACATTGGATCCGTAACCCCATTTGAGCTTCGTGACCTATCAAATCGAAGATTATGAAATTAGATACATTTTGGTATTCATTTTTAACGTCTTATATTTAACAAAAAATGTAAAAAAGTCATGAAAACCAATTTTTTTTGTCAATTATTAGAAAAACCAACATAAAAACATGGGTTTCATGACATTTTTACATCGGTTTTTAAATAACTGACTTTAAAAATGCATTCAAAATTGTTACTCATTTTGTAAGATTCAATTTTATAGGTCATATAGCTCAAATGGACTTATGGATAAAAATTTATTATCCTATGATGTTGGCCTTCTCTAAGACTTCATTTTGGGATGATAAATTTCTGATGGCCATAACTCTTGATCCGTAAATCTGTTTGTGCTCCACGACATATCAAATCGAAGCTCGGGAAATAAAATAAATGATTTTGGATAAAAATTAAGTTAGTTATTAAATAAAATACATAAAAAAGTCATTATAATTTAATTTTTTTTGTAGGTTCTTATAAGAACCGACGTGATAAATTAGGGAAAATTGAATTTTCACATCTATTATTAAATAATCGATGTAAGAAAGTCAACATAAATGATTTTTCACATCGGTTATTTAGTAACCGATGTGAAAAATCTGTGAAAAAGGATTTTCACATCGGTTATATAAGAACTAACATGAAAAATCAAATTTCTGAGAGTTTCACGTCGGTTCTAAAAAACCGACGTGAAACGGGTGTCGTTAAAAATACTTATTTTACTAGTATTAGTAGAAGATATTGTTCGTAGTTTCTGAATAAGGAATTAGAGTAGATATCCTCATTGCAATTATCCTTTTTAGATGAAGATGGAACACGTCACCTCTAGTCGATAGTTGTTGCCCTTATGTTCTTGTAGCGAGTCAAAGAGTTAAAAATTGTGGATACTAACTATGAGACACTGTGCACTCAAATATCCATTATATATGCCTCAGATGGATTTTATTAAGAGAGGTGAACATCATTATTTTAGGAGGACACATGATGGTACCACTAATGTTGCATGAGGAGTTTCTAATAGAGATTCATATGTCTCCATTAGAAGTATATAAAATATTTAAAAGGATTTAATTGGACCCCTAATGTTAGTTTTTGGGGTCATGGATGAAGAATGTAGTTGCAGAGATGTATCTTGCTGGCCAAATTAATAGAAAATGAAGCATGAACACCAAGTTTCATCAGGTTTGGATTAACTTATTGAGGTTCTAGTATTGACATTGAATGTGATATATATGGAAATCATGATGTTATTACCACATATATGCTTGGTACATTATTCCATCTTGGTGATCATAGACTGACTCACCAAGTAATCCCACATCGAAGAAATATAGTATAAATGTTTAGTATAGAGAATGTGATGCATCTAAATTAAGAATATAGTCCATCTCCATAGAGTGTTATCAATTTTTTTTAATATCATGATGCTCACAATAAATACTAATTGTGAAAGTCATTACTAGAGGTGTTTGACAGATATTTATGCTTTAGAACAATATTCCACCCCAAACGTTTTGCCATACATAATAGAAAATTCCGATTATTGAGGAAATGATAAAACATTACATGTAGTACTTTGGCACTAGTTGGGAGAACCACCTGCTAGTGGAGTCTTTTACATACAATAATAAACATAATTCCTCCATCAATATGAAACCATTCAATTATTTTTATAGGTGAACCTGTAGTTCACCACTTTTCTATACTGACCTTGGAGATTTGGTACTCATGGGACCAGAGTTGGTGTGTGCTATAAATGAGAAGGAGTAGATCATCTAGGAGTTGATGGAGATTACATAGAACTGTAATATATCTTATCCTGGAAGGTGATGGAGGCTATTGGACTTCCAGTAATTAGACGATGGGTTTTTAGGGGTTTCACCATGATGTGGATTATGGTGATTTGGTCTGGGAAGAATGAAATCCTTGAGGATCATTGGATCATTCTAGATACGTCATAGATTTGGACATGTGGCATACCACCTAGATCTATCATCACAATTAGGCTGAGTATGGGATGTCTTCCATGTGGCACATCTGAGGAGGTACGTGCTTGACCAATCACATGTTATCAATTCAGTAAAGATTAAAATTAGCGATAGTGAAACATTTCTATGTACCTAGTAGATATCAAGGATCCATATAAGAGGAACCTTCATGGGAGATTGATTCCATTTGTGTGTGTCCAGTGGTAGCATAGACATCGCTAGGAGAGGACATGGGTATCAGAGGCTCAGGTTCGTGCACTGTACAAATATATCCTTAAGTATCCCTTGTTAAGTTTTTTCAGGTCATATCTCTCTAATTTGTGGAAAATATAATTTCTCATATTTTATGTGGATTATTTTGAATATTAGATGTATTATTGTATTGCAAAAAGAGATAATACGGTGTTGGATTCTGAGGCTAGGTGTGCTGAGAAAAAATGTTATGAATATATTAAATATATTAAAATCCATGAGCATGTAGTTTCCAAGAAAAAGTGGAATAAATTCTAAATGGGTGACTTGATCAAAAATCACAGGGAACTGTAGAGTTCATAACATATGGTTGATCTTATTTGTGACTTTACATTAGATGGAGTGGTTCATTTGAAAAAAGTTATCATGGGTGTACAATTGAATAAAATAATTAAATAAATTTTTTTAGTTTAGTTTGTATTAATGTAGTGATTGAAACATCATTAAATATGATATAATGTTAAAATTAGAGGGTTATCCACATATCTTGGCAGACATTATAGATAATGATGGATAATTTTTATATTTGAACAATGATGAGATTATGGATCAGTGATTGAAGCACCTTCGATTAGAAGGATCTCACCATCGAATGTAATATATGTATTTTCTTCATCATTGATTGATTCAATAAGGACCTACCCCTAAAAAATTACATAATCTTGAGTTATGTCCATAATTCTACATTGAGGATCTTTTTATTGTTTAGTTTTTAGTGAATTAGCCTATAAGTTTTAAAGTACATCTGAAATATTACAATGTAGACACTTCAAATCTATAAATTTTTTTCACAACAATAAAACTAAATAAATAATACAATAATTATTTTATTGATATTAATCTTCTTTAAGTCTTCTGTACTCGTACCCTTCCATAAACATTGTGAAAAAAAATTCCAAAACATGATATGAGTATAAAAACCTTATTAAGGGTTATAAAATAAGGAAAAAATACATTACTCTATCAATAGATTCAAAAAAATAAAATCACACCATTCAATCATAAAACATAAGATATTTATCAAACCTCATAGAATAATGTGATTTATGAATAGCATGTAGAAATAATAAATCATAAAGGTAAATACGGCATCCATAACCTACTTACATTGTGGATTTCACAACTATGTTGGGAGTTACATTTTGAATACCCATTATAGTATATTTCCTTAAATATCTGACGAGAAACATTATTGTTAAACTCTGGAACATTACCCAGTGCATTGGAGAGCTATCTCGAGATCAACTTCCCTAGGATTATCACATAACCACCCATATAAGTAGAAAATTACCAATAACCATAACATAATCATAACACATAAAAAAATAACATTTTCACATTGCAATCTCAAGCTATCAGTTCATGATATCGACATAGTAAATCCATTAACCAAACCATTTTCAAATCCAAAATACATATAAAGTGTATATGGCATTTATTTATCTTTTAAAAAAACTATGGATTGTAGAGGAATCCAAATATCAAATAATGCTCGCGGCAGTGGAAAGGTTATTTTCACTGCATATGTTAAAAAGAATCATTCCCTTAGTCATTTATTGAAACTCTACATAGAAAAATTATTCCCTTTGAATGAAATTAATATTCAATGTGGTTTATATATAGTATAAAATCATGTTATGTATAAATGAAAATATTCTTCAATGAAAGGAGATTGAGATGATGTCCCTTACAAAGATCATTTCGTAAATAAAATAGATAAATTATGTGTATTCAATATAAGTAAAAAAAATAAAGTATAAATACAATATTTGATATCAAAAATAACTTCTCACATAATCATATCAAGACATAAACATGAAGTATAAGATCAACCCAAAAATGGAAATAGGGTTAAGATGTTCCCTTACATTGAGTTTGAAATGTCACTTATGTTCCTTGTTTTTTCTAAATAACAAAATTATGTTAATTTATATTTTCATAAGAACATTTTTCAATTTTATTATTCCTTTTGTATCAATTATTACCATGTTATAAACATTAGAAAATTATATAAGGTAATATCAGTTGTTTTGCGGATATTGGGTATTTGAGTAAAAAATGAACTTTTTTTAATTACTAATTTTCCATGTGGTCAATAGTCCATTATCTCCAAAATTGTATTCCTGATTTAAATATCACATATATCAATTATATATGTATTTATAATAGTCCGTAGCATTTTAATATAAGAAATGAGAAGCACCATTCATGGAGACGGTAAGTCATACGTATGCATGAACACTACTTTCATTTATTTTTCATATTTGAATGAAAAATAATTAATACATATGTATATTATACTTCTAGTATAATATCATATTTTTTATATGTTTCATAAGTTCATTTAAACTATCCTTTATACGTTCCATGTATGGCATGAATGAGTCAAATCACTTTGAGGGGGCGGTAGTCCACACTTACTCAAAGGAAATTATCGTATTTACCCATTATTAAAACCATAAAGGTATGCTATAAATGAAAAATACAGAACCATATAGACAATATAAATATAATATATATCACATATAAATACAGTTTAATCATAATGGACACCATTAGAGATGTTACAGAAAAACTAAATAATCATTATTTCGTGAGGCAGTAATTCTCCGTACACAGAAACAGAATGTTTATATCCATTAGATAGAGGTGTGTGGAAGCTTAGTTCAAATAATTTTCATTAAAAAAACCATGTATATTTAAATTACTATTTTTTATAAAATAATCAAATATAGAGGGATTAGGGTGTTGGAGATGGAAAATAAATTGAAGAAGTTTGAGAGAATACATTACATAAAATCGGGTAACTCATTTGGATTTAAGTTTAAAGGCCTTTTTGAATTTCCTTATTCCAAAATCAAGGCTTCTGGGAGGAATATATGGGTGTTAAGAGCTTACTAGGGTAGTGGTTCGATGAGACAATGGGGATTTAGAGGTGTGAGTAAAGATTATAATTGGTGGCCATTTAGAAGTAGGATGATGGGTACTGTAGGAATGTCATGAAATATTATATTATTATAAACTATATATATATATATTAAAATGGCCGAAACTCATTTAATTTAAATATAAGATGATAATTTTCTTGAAGACTATCATCCAACTAGTTTTAGACAAGTTTTGGTTGCAAATTTAACCTTATAATTTAGCTTTAACCCTTAGTTCACGAATTTATCTATCACCATGTCTTCTTGTATATTCATGCTATATGGTTAATATAGTTACCATATAATTACAATAGAATCTCATGTAGTTCATTTATTACATTTAAAACATTACCTATGTAGTTTTTTAGAATATTAGATTTTCAGGATTATTATATCATTCAATAAAATAGTATTTGTTTTAAAAACTCATTTATGTGAATCTTTATACTATTCATAAGAGAATATTTAAAAAAACATAAAAAATTTATTATTTCTAAAAAACTTCATAAATTAAAATATAACAATTCATAATCATCCCTAAAATCCGTGGATGGTATTAAAAGGTTCAAAATATATTTATATTTATATTTATAATCTCGTTTATTTAAATCATTCATTAATTAGGTAATAACCCCAACATAATTTTGTCATAAATGTATTTATTTATTTTATGTATAAAAATTGTAAATAAAATACCATGATGTAGGAAATTTTTTTAGATTTATAATTACTATTTATAGTAAAAAGGATAAATTATATAACTCCATATAAAATTTTTTTTACTAAAAGATACAAGTTTAGGTTATATTTTATTTAACATTAAATTAAAAGTAATTAAATTTCATATCCACACAAAATTGGCTCCATGGGGTACTAAAATAGACCCAAGGATGACCAAGTTCATTCGTATCTCATCCAATTGTGTTATCACATTTCTATAGGGTAATTTAATGTTGTTATAATATTATTTTTTAGCTTTATTTACAGGATTTACCTTTTAACCACAGTAAATAAAATATTTACTAAAGTTACAATGCATAATGACTAAAAATAAAAGTTAACTATTCTGAAAATTTGGACCTCCTAATTTCAAATATGTAATAAATTTTTCAAAAATCAAAATATAGATATTTGAATGTTAATTTAAAATTAATTCCCATTGTCAATACCAAAAAGTTTGTTTTTTAGAAGTAAAAATTACCAAAATATTGGCATACAATTATGTCTAATTTCAATGTGAAATTACATCCAATGAACAAAATTGGATTAACATATAAAAATATAATCTAAATACACTTTAAAACCAATTAAAAGTACTTTATAGCCAAATAAATAAATTATATTAAAATTTAGTTTTGAATTAAAATATAGTATTTTCACTATTCATTAAAAAATAAACATTAGAGGAAAAATTACTAAATTTAAACCAATGTAAATTTCCATGTCCCTACTCTATAGAATATTATTTTTATTAAATTAAACATATAAAGGTTTCAAATACTCTATTTTAAAAGGGTTCTCTATTAAAAGGCAGTAGAATTGTATTTTTTGGAAAATACTTTTTTTACCATAAAAAATCAATTTATTCTTATACAATATCCAGAAAAAATATTAATAGAATTTAAAACATTAAATTGAATATATATCATATATTTTTAATTAAAAAATCCATAAAAAATTATAGGAAAACACCATTATTTTTTAAAAGAATATTTTCATAAAAACACATCAATTATATTCAATTGGTTTTTATTTCTATTTATAGTAAATTTTGTAATCAATTAATAATCATTTAAACATTCATAAACCATATTTCAAAATTAATTTGATAATATTTATTCATTCCATTCCAATGGGTACACATTAACAAAAATTTGAAATAGTATTAATAATATTGTATTATTTTTTAGAATATCTCAATGTGGTCTTCAATATATGATTTTGGAAAAACCCATTGTTGCATGTTGAGCACGCTATCAGAAAATTCATACACATTAACTTAAAATTAATATCTTATTCATAAGTATTAATAGAAATAAAAAATTATTATTATATAAATATCTGGGTTATTACAACCTTCCCACTTTTGGAAATTTCATCTTCTAAATTTTAAAATTGGGCTTGGAAACATCATTGAATGTACTTCATCAGAAAAAAGTCAATAAAAATATCATGTTAAATGAAACAAGGAGAAGTACAAAGGTCACCATAGATAACATGTACATGAATTTAATGTATGAATAAACTGATATGGAGTAGAAACTAATTATCATGTTTTGATGTCGAGTGATATAAAACATGATTAGGAGAAACATAACAACCAGAAAACGACAAACTTATCATGGGTTAAACATTCATTGATTTCGTTGTAGGAGAATTAAATTATTTTTTGTGTTTTTAAATACATTTCATAAAGTTTAGGAATTTATTTATAAGATTTACTAAGAGTATAATGAAATATTCTTAACATTCAAGTAGAGTTTCATCCTTTAAAAAATTTCTGCCAGAAACTCTTATTTTTTCCAAATGATGAGTATTCAAGATGACTTGATCACAAATGAAGTTATAAAATCAAATTCTAGAGAATAAAATGATACACAAAATATTAACCATATATTTACCTAATAATTAAACATTAACCAAAACCAAAAATGGTTCGTACAAGATCAAATAATTCCGAAAAGGATAATATTTTATAAAACGAAATACAACTCTTAATCTAAAAAATTGGAAAAACAATACCCAAATCTCAAAAGGGACTATTAAATACACAATTGACATTAAAATTAATCAAAATAATCTTAAATAATTATGAAATCCAAAATTTAAAAGGGTTTGATCACATTGTCTTCTACTAAAATATTATGATTTATTTCCAAATAACATCAGCTAATCTTAAAGACTCATACTAAAAAATAATTAACACAATAATGTATTATATTTTATATTTTAAGAATTTCCATAAATGAACCAAATCGCAATATGTCCCTAATAAAAACATATATTTCTTGAAAATAAATTTCCACCATTACTCCTCTATTGAATTCCTAATGTATTCTATTTTCCATATATATATATATATACTATTCCCAAAAGGGCAAATGTTTTCCAAAATATCCTTAATCACTTAATCACCAAATCAATTTTCTATAAAAAGTGTATACATTTGATAAAACATAAGCTCCCAAATCACATATTCTTGATTAATAAAATCATTTTAATAAAAGGAACTAGTACCCCGCCCGTTCATACGCACGAAATTATAAATGAACTATAATTTTGAAAATTCAATTATATATTGAAAACATAAGAATTTATACAAATTATTGTTATGTTAAAATGAGAATGTATAGTCAAAGAATATAAAAATATTTTTTGTTTTTGATACAATAGAAGTAAAATACAGAGTTTAAATTATTGAAAATAAGAATAAAATATGATATATGAAAATTGGAATGTTAAATGTTAATAAATGAGACATAAATAATATTAGGTAAAGACATAATCATTTCAATGGAAAAAAACATTAAGAAAGAAAATAGCAGTAGAAAATATATGTTAGTCTACAGTGTGTGGATAAAATAGAAAAAGTATGGAAGATCATGTTACAATGTTCTTGTGAAATTTTTGAGTTTTTATCGAGTGTAAATCTGTACTCTCAAATGTTGCCTTCGCATTATAGTCCACCTCTATAGTAGGAAAAAATTTAATAAAAAGAAAATTAGAAATCAGTTTTACTTGAAACAAAAATATAAAAATAAAAAATTTGAATGTTTTTTACAATGTATTAGTACACTATAATATGAATAGAGATAAAAGCGAATACAATATATCTAAAATGAAATTTGAAACTATGAAATTTCATCAAATTATGAAGAATGCTACTGTAGGAATGGTAAATATTTCAAGCACATGAACATTTTAAAGGCCTGAACTCGTCCAAACATCATATAAATTGATTGTCCACTAATGCATACAAATAGTCAAATGATGGATGATGTTAATATAGGTTTTGGATATTATTGAAAAAGGGAAAGAACAATCCATGTGAGGGTAATACATCTATGATTAAATTAATTTAATTAAATATGACACATGGAATTGAGTTATGAAACTTAAATGAACAAAAATAAGAGATATTGCAGGGCATATTTGGGCATTTGACTAGAAGAACCTGAACACATCCCATTAAATATGTCTCAACTGGAGTTAAAATTTGAAATAAGGATAATAAAATTAAAATTTATGAATATTATTTGAAAATATTAATTGTATGTTTAAAAATTAACAAATAAAAAATTGAGACATATGGTGAAAAAATTAAAATTGTTAATGGTAATATTTTTTTTATGTACTATATATTTTATACACGTAATCAATATTCTTAAGACACTTTTTTGATAAGTGGGAACCATGAATAAAACCTCTACATATCACCCATAATAATTTTTCCTTTTAAGTGAATAAAAATCATCAATAGTATTAAAGGTTAAAAACAATGTTGATAAATTTACATCCCAAAGAGAAATCGAAATAAAACTGCAACCTTCAAAAAAAGGTAGACCAAATTGAACAACCATCACTACAACACAAGGGAGACCAATTCCACCAGGTGCATGTTTGATTTCCCATTACGCCACAATGTATCTTCCTGTGAACAACTACGTCCTTTCAGAGTACTTGGTGGAGAACTTCCCTTTAGTGAAAGAACATCAAAAAACATAAAACCACTAAATGTGATGGGTGCATTAAATCACACGAAAATTAGGAAGTAGACTGATGAATCCACTAGAGGAACAACATACTCAACCTATTTACTACGGTTAGAGTCATCAATCAATAGGATTGACTATTCAGAAACAAAATTTTTGGAATCATACCTCTGCTCCCAATCAATATGCCTCTCATTTGGGTCCTCTTGAAGAGTTGTAAGTGGTACAAAAATTGCTACATTGTGCATTGAAAAGATGATGATGCCTCATACCTGGTTCTCAGTTAAAATTCATTCATGGAAATTAAGGGCCAACAATTTATTATAAGTGGTACATTAATCTCATATGGAGTATTCATTTTCACCTTTAGAAGGCCGACACCATTTCCAACTTTTCCAAAAGGAAACATCCTGTTAAGAAATTTCAGACCTAAAAAATATTCATTTGTATACAATACCATGAAGATGTTTGGGTGTGCCTTGAATTGTATCATTGATATTTTCCAGATTCTAGCTAAACTCAGATATGTGCATCCTCCTCGTTAAGGATTTGAATAGAAAAGGTACCACCAACATTAGAATTACTCATTCCACAAACACACACCTTAATGTATCATTAATATTATCAACAAAATTAAATGTGATATTATCTGTTCATGGTGGAGTACCAGCCAGCCTAGTTATTCTGGAAGATGGATACACATCCTCTTTGATGACCTCTCACTCTACTTTAAGAGACTCTAGAGGCTGACTGGGCTTCTGTGATTTCATTATTTTTCATCCCACTCTATTTTAGAGGAACTGTAGTAGACGCAGATGTGCGACCATTATGCTTTCTAGAGGATTCGTTATTAGCGCTTAATCCAAAGACACCAGAACAACTACCAATGCCACTTACATAAAAATTCAGAAAATAAGTAATAAATTCGTAAATTTAAGAAATGTAATACAAAAACAAAAAATGATAATTTTGAAAATAAATATAATTTTTAATGTATAATTAAAATAACACAGACCAACTTCAAAGAAATAAAAATGGACATTAGTTCAGAACTAAAAAAAACATAATTATGTATTCAGTTGATAAAAAATCAATAGTATACAAATGTTTCCTTCAAATGTAGGGCGTATCTAAAATATAAAACCATTATAGGTTTTTCAAATATATATATTGTTTCTACAACATAAAATAAATAGTAAACAGAAGAAAAATTGAAAAATTTTATGTTTTTCCTTCATAACGTTCATCTGCTGTAACCTTTCATATCTAGAATTTGACAAAGAAGACATGTTTTTATTTTTTTACTTTATATTTAATTTTCAAGGTGTGAAATGAAATAAAATTATTCACAGTGGAATGTAAAGTTAATGTAATGTTCATTGAAAAGGCAAAACCCAAATTAAATAAATTTCCAATTCCAAAAGAGTATATGGTTGATGAAATTTTCAATTATATGATTGAATCAGTTTACGAATGGTCATGTACTAAACTATGTTGTCTAATACATAAATATGGCTCTATTTTAAGAAATATGTGAAACAAATTCATATGGTTGGCTGGTTTTCAAGTACTGAACTGGTAAATAAATTGTTTATACAAATCATAAACACTGAAACGTTAACAATGAGATATGGGAGAACACACCTTTTTTCAAGCTCTGGATCTATAGAGTTATTGAGGACAGAAAGTTGTATAATAATCGTGCTAAACTGAATGAAATGAATATGTAATTTCTGATTCTTGAATGGAGATGTATTATATAAAAGTAGATAAATCCTATATTATAACACTTAAATAAAAAAATTTAGATCATATCAAAGAGTTAGTGAACTATGTATATAGTCTATGACGTTTTAAAAAAACATCAATGAACTGAATAGGGAATCATCATGAATGAAACTAGAAAATTTTATATTGAATGATATAATTTAAGGATTACTAAATTTTAGGATGCTCCGAAATGTCAGAATAAATCAATATCATCCATGGAAAAAATTGATGATGTATTAATGGCCAAGAAGAAGAAGAATATTCCGTAAATGTTGAACTGGAATAGGTGTTGTATAAAAATATTTTCTAAAAATATACTATTAAACTGAAATTAATAAATCGTGGAGATAAGTCAAAAAATCTCTAGAAATTGAGAATAACTCACCTTTTTCTAGCGCTAGGTCTGTAGGGTCTCAGAAGACATACAATCGTATAAAAATCGTGGAAGACCGAACGTTGCAGATCCCTATTTACAGATCTGTGAATGAGAATGTATCATATTTCTTCATTAAAATTTGGCATGAATAGAGAGAAATGTGAAACATTGACATGAAGGATAATTTTAGAGATTTTATCCAAGAAATATTATCGTGTGAGGGATCTATCTGTAATAGTTTGAATCTCCAGTTTGGTAAAATGTTGACCCGTCGGTGAGATCTGTGATGAAAAATAAAGATTTACTATTTCCATGATATCAAGAGAACATACCTGTTTCATAGATATGGATCTATAGTCTCTATAGATAAGGTATCGTTGATGGTAATAGGTTTCGCGAATAGGTTGAAGGGTGTCCACCAGGATGGTTAATAGTGAAATTAAAGCACGTAGACAGAAATGGAGACCTGGTAACCGACCAAGACGGATTTGAAAAGAACATATTTGTAATATATAAAAAATTATGTAATAATCGTACCTTTAGGCCAAAAATAAAAATTCAATATTTGAGTCATAATATGTATCTAAAAAATAGATGTAAGTATACCAGGTAAAAAATTAATAAGCTGTTTCAATGAAAATTTATAGTGAATACTATATCTATGTACCTTTGGTTCCACTTGGAGAGGGCGTTTTGAACAAAAAAACTCTTTGAATATTTCACATAGAGATGTAGTATAACAATGTTCATGAATTTGGTACATAAAAAATATAAATTTAAATATGATGACATAAAATTATATAGATCGGAGTAAACATTAAATTAATTTAATGTATATGTGTAAGTGTTTTTCACAATCTGAATCGACATCATTTATCATGAATATGAAAATTATTCATCATTATTATGTTGTATAGATTTTTTAATAACCATTGTAAAATAGGGTTATTTTATTTTTATGTTTGTTATAATATTTCAAAGACCCAGAGAAAAATAAATATCAATAACACAACTTCACTTGCAATTTCATTACCTCGTATTATCCCCATTTCATGATTTCTGTAAAATCAATGTGAGAAACAAACCAAGAAAAATGGAATAAATAACTATCAAATCAATATGTTCAAAACAACTCTGAAATAGAGGACATATGAATCATTGAGATTTGTAAGAATTATAAACAAATCCTTCCAAATTATTTTATTGGAATGGATATCAATATTTAGAAGCAAATGAATACATAATAAGTTGCAACCCACAACCGAATACAAACCACAATGGATGATTTGTATTTTAAAACTTATCATGAATAATCAAGCCAAAAATTGAAGTGAAATGAAATGAGAAACCCATAAGTGATTCTATTTTTTTAATCATGTTATACAACCCAATAATAAATAATTCAAAAATAAAGTAAAACACCCTGATTGGTAACAAAATCATGACTTGAAATGAAGTTAGGTACAACATACTTCTGCAGAAGATGTGCCATCAGAAGCACGATCCTAGTAAGGTTGACTTCATAGAGATCTATTAACGGTGGCCTTCAGTAGAAAATGTGTTGGGAAGAATAAAGGTGTTAGGTTTTTTGGAAAGTAAATCATAAAAAAATTAAGGGCGAAGCAGATGCGGGAAAGAAGTGGGGTTCCAATCCAGATTCATAGGTAAAAAAATGGGAAGCTGGTTAGGCGGATAAGATGAGGTCGAGGATGGCAGTAGAATTAGATCGAGAGTTTGTGGGAGCCATTGAGGATGATGCAGATGCCCTGGTGGATGTTGATATTTGGGATGAGGTCAGAAGCTGAGGCATGGCGCGTTAAGGCAGGAAAGGATTTTCGAGGACGGACAGAAGTATTCAGCAGGAACCCTAGGACCAGCAGAGGAAAACATGTGCAGTGGAATTAGAATGGGGGTTGGAGGATGAATCTATGATTATGTGGATACCATTGTGGAAATATATTTCAGGGAGGAGACCGGAAGCATGGGCGGAGGAGTAGTGTCATGTGGTGTGGCTGGAGAGGAGATACGTGAAGGGAGACGTCAGTATTCAGCGAGAACCCTAGGAATAGCAGAAGGAAATGACGAGTGGGATGGATGAAATGGATGTTGCTTGACCTCATAGCAGGAGGAAGAAGATCAAAAAAGGTAACCCTAATCGCGAAGACAGGTCACGCTTATGCATTTTTCAGAGACGAAATGTGAGGGTTATTGTGGGTGTGTGAGAGGATACTAGGGGGCTTAATGGTAAATGTATTTGGGAATTGGGTGATGTGGTTTATTGTGGTGGTGACACATAATCAGAGAAACACCCAAGTTTAGTAGATATATTAGATGGCTAAATCTATATAATGCACAAATCACAATGGTGTTTTTTCACTTAATCGATGGGGTTTATTAAATTCACTAATACCTAAAGCAGTAATTTATTATGCAAGAAGAACATTAGTTTCATGAATTCATAGTAAACAGTATCAGTATACAAAAATCTAGAAACTATAGTGGAAATATAGGAATATATTACTATGAATTAAAGAATATATTTTTAGACAACTAATCGAACAATTTATCATGTAAAACTGATCAATAACATACCTTGTAATGTGACCCATCAAACATTTCATTATCTTTTGTTTAATAATGAATCATACAGTCCCTGAAATTTATGTTATATCCTGCAAAAAATACCTACATTAAAACATGTTAAATTGAAATAGGTTTGGTGAACACATAAAGAAAAAATGAAAAGTATGACTATATTTTTAAATGAATTAGTTTGATTGAATCAGTTTATGCATGGTTATGTGCTAACCACTCAACTATTATGTAGAACACATAAATATGTTTCTATTTTCATAAATTTTTAAAACCAATGCATACGGGTGGCTGGTTTGCAAGAATTCACATGGGTAATACATTATCAAAAATTTGATTCATGTATATGAACATATACACTGTAGACTATTTTTATTTTTCAGGTTCATCGATCCTATTGAAATAAAATATAGATATACTGGAATATGTGTAGTGGATATAAAATACATATTCCAAACTTAAAAAACATTAAAAAAGCATTGGAATTATAGTTGGTTAAACTCAAATTTTTGGAACTGTGCATGAACAAAAATAATCATTATTGATTCAAATATAAAAAAATTATGTGTTAGTTTTAAAAAATGTATTGATCATAGTTGAAAACTACTATAAAACACATGAAACACATAACCTGAAGATTTTTCAGTGATATAAATCAAGAAGTCCTTGAATGGAGCACCTTAGTATCTCATATGTACAAACCTTTAGTCCTATGATTAACTCTCTTCATTTTATCTTTCATAAAATAAAATCTCTTAAACTAAGTAGTATTGTACATTTAAATGAAAAGTGATTAGAAATACAAATGTAAAAAATTAGTTTGTCTTACCTAAACAACAACATGTTTTGTTTTCTTGGATTAAATAAGATAGTAAATAAGAATGTAAAAAAGTATTGTAGAGAAATATTATAGTACATTGAAATGGAATGTGATTGGAAACAACAGATAATGTGTTTGATGTTAAATAGTAATAAAGTAATGTATTTCAGGCATACATGTGCACAATATTGCAACATGGACTGTACTCATATGGATAAAGATTGTTGCACTATATTGCATTGTATTATATTCATATAGATTCTGCTCAAATGAATTATACTCACAGTGGATTCTACTCATATGGAATATATGCATTGTTGTCATACATATACATTGTGTTGGGATATATCATGCATTCATAAACATTGATATTGAATTGGACTAAATTAGATTATAAGGAGAAAAGTTTCCATCTAAATTTATAGAATGAAGCTTGATTTTTTTAAAATATTTATGAGAAGTAATTGCTATAAAAAATCATTAAAATGAAAAGTAGGGCACTATCAATTATATTAAGATCCATTTGTTTCAGTGGATTCTTATCAGGGTGCTTATCAGGTTTTCTTCATAAATTTCAAGATTCATGTGTTTTTTGAAATATTTATAAGATAAACTGTTTGAATTCAATAGGTATAACAGCGCAGACCAAGAAAGGAAGGTCGACGCAGCTCTGAATCTGTGATAATCGTATCACCTATTCAGTTGGAGTAGAAATTTTTTATTCATTTCTCCAATGCTCAACATTGTAATGACGCAAACCCCTCACGATTTTTAATTTCAAACCCATAAATAACTATTGAATTAACTACCAACCCATATTTAGAAAATACATATCAACGAAGATAATAATTAACATCTAAAAGAATATATATTTTTTGAGGAAAATAAAATACACATGGAGATTGTTCTAGTTGTTGGGTGACTACTGGAGTAGATTAGGAAAAAACCTAGGGTTTCGAAAAACCATCTAAGCAAGTATACTGAAAATTCATAAATAAGCTAATAAAAATCCAAAAAAGTTTCTTAAATGACCAACACAAATCAAAAAACAGTAATATAAAAAAATTGTTAAAAAAATAATGCAAAATGAAAACATATTATTGAAAAAGTTATTGAATGGACCATTATATGTTGTGAAGCTAACCTTGAAAGTACAAGTATCTATTCTAAAACTGATCCTGGGACATTTTAGCCAAATAAGGAAACCCCTGTACTTTTTAATGAAATATAAAAACAATCATTGTATTTTAATTCAAACACATTAAAATATTTTACATACGAAAAACCTCCATAATTAACCAAAATGCCATTAGGGACAGATAGAAGTCCTGATTCTGAGATGATTTTCTAGGCCTGATTTCTTCTCCAGCTTGATGAATCTGACCAAATAATATTTCCCTTCGAAATATCACCACATGAAAATAAATCAGACAAAAATTGAAAGAAATATAAATATCAAAAACTACAGGAAACAATTATTTCCTAGAAGATGCAGAAAAATAATGTATCAATAAAACTTTGATGTCAAACAACTAACGAATAAATAAAACATTATGAAAATGGAAATAGAAATAATAGTACAATTCAATTACCATGAATCAATGATACCATTACATTTTAAACACGATATGGTGATAAAGATACCTAAATCAATGTAGACATGTAAAATCATTCAACACCATTTCATTAATCATGCAATGTTGAATAAAATTAGACATCGAGAATAATATGGCATTTTGAAGAATGTGCATAAAATAATAAATTAGTGAATAAATAACAGTTAACATAATGAAATATAATCCCTAGTATGGCAATGAATACATGATATTAGAAATATGGTTACAAAAATTGAAATAGATTATACACATATTAGAGGACTGGTGAAAGGGGTTAAAGAAAATACAGATGAATTAGACAATGAAAAATGATTAAAAATAAGTGTTATCAAACAGTGCCTAAAAAAGAATTATACAAGATAATGTAAATGATAAATTTTCTAGTTAAGAATTCAGCACTCTATTAACATGTCATTGTACTCACATATTATTTCATACCTTAACCATACCAGTTCTGTTATCACATACGAGCAATTGGATGTCCATTGAATCATCAATCTTACAGTAATCTGCAAAATGGAACAATTTTATTGAGAATAATGAAAAACTGTTTCCCAGAGATATCAAGGTAATATAATCCCCCCCCACATAAAAATGTTTATAAATTACATAGTTAAAGATGTTATTTCATACGGAATAATAAAAATATACATATTTAGTGTCACAAAAAAAAGAAATTGTTATCATTCCAAACATGAAAGAGTTAGATTATTACATAGATTCATTACATAATCCACAGTCTAAAAAGGATCCATGAGTGGATTTTGAATAAAAATTTGATAATAATAAGTCTCACATAATATCCAAACAACCAACAATCTATAATTCATCTGCTCCTAGCTTGAAAAAGGCCGATTATTAAATAGATTGAAAACAAATCATTGGTAAATATAAATTCGTTTAGAATAAATGAATATAAAACGAAGTAATGTTGTTAGTTTTTAGTAGATAATATCAAATTCAGATGAATTGATGAGTTACTAGAAGGGAAGAAATAGTAGTAGTTGTTGAATTCATGACCGAATAAGGTATATCTCCAATGAAGTTGTTTCAAATAGATCTGGGAACGAAATGAAGTAGAAGGGTTAAAATTTCAATGGGATTGGGAGAACATACCTATTTTAGAGATATAGATCTGTAGGATTTATGAATATGTTGTTTGTGATGTTAAAGGGGTTCATGAAGTGGTTGTCATGGGTCATATTCTGTGGTTGATAGTAGAGAAGATATTGGAATATAGTATGTATTTAGTAGTAAATAGAAGGTGTTTATAGATAGAGGAGGTGAATATGAATGGTGATATAGAGACGAGGTGATGTGAATGATTTAGGGAGTCAAGGTTATGGATTTCTGTGAACAGAGAGAGACGGCAAGATTCTATGTGACGGAGACACAAGTCAAGAGGGAGACAGAGATGATGATATGCTGGGTGCCGGAGACGTAGGCAGAGACGTAGGTGGAGATGCATGCAGAGACACAGGCAGAGATGGAGAAGATTAATGGATGTAGCTTGATGGGAGGTAGTAAGATACCCTAGGCTGTAAGAATGAAAATCACGGGCGTGAGGGGTTGTGAATGTAGGAAAGAATGGGAGTGAAATAAGGAGGAGCATCATGGAAGATTGTGGTGGTGACACGTCAGCAGGAAAATTCCAACTTTAGTATAGTTATAGATAAGTCATAATAACCATGGAATTCACGTAGACTAGTGGTAGGTGATGCGTCCTTATCGCCCTTAAGTTGTGGGTTCGATTCCAGTAGCCTTTCTAGATACGACGGTTTTTTTAACCATCTAATAGGTTGTCATATTTATAAAACCATCACATTCTTATAAAATTCTAAAAAATAAAATAATTTCCTTAAAAATAATAATAATCTATTTTATCCACAATGGTTATCTAATACATCTGATTTTTCATCCCAAAATATAATAACCATTAATCACCTAAAAAACAAAAGATCATATGTACCCCAAAGGATATCCATTATGTCCTCATGAGAAAAGATAATTATTTTTTGAATAATTTTTTCACATATCAAACTTCTGGGTTACACATACAAGAAAATGTCTTCCAAAGTAATCCCATCATTAAAAGAGCCTTGAAACATTTAAGCATTTCATCATCCTTAAATCAATCTTAACTCTTGATTCCCTTAAATGTAGACTTCTTTCTCATTCAACATTATTAATGATCCATTAAACATTTTATTACAATTTATTCTATAATATCTCTTTCCTATAGAAAAAATCATGAATCATATCGTAAGATTCAATAATTTCAAAACATCAGCTAAGAAATAATCATTACCTTTCATTGGTTGTTATCAGTTTCCTCATACTCAGTTGGAATGGAATTAGATATTGGTAAACTTATATTTTTATGGTTCTGCTGATCCCATTCCAGAACCATCATCGTAGGAAATATATTTTTATAATTAGCATGCACACCACATTTAAAACATTCAATTGATCCCTCGAAAAGAACATATTTCCCTTTACTAGAGTCAACTAGACACTTCTTTTTTTCCATGGAAGTTTATTGCTTTATGACCTTCATTACCACATATATATCATCTAACCATCCCTTTGAATCATTTTCTATTGTGTTTGTTTTCACATCCTTGAAACATAGCTTTTTGAATATACATATTTTTATGATTATTACCTGATCTTCCATATGGATTTGTTTCTCTCATATACGATGCTTTATAAAAATCACCGAGGTTCGTGTGGTAAATCATGATTCCAGATAGTTGGTAGATAAAAACCACTAGAGTTCTCATTGAATCTCCCATTTCATTTGGTTTCTTATTTAGAAAATCATTGCAATTTTCCTAATATCCATTTTTACTTTGGTGCCAGCTAGATCCAGAAATTTACTAAAACCAAAAATTTTAGTGTGAGTATAATACTAAATTAATCAAATAATATCTTACGAGGAGTGTAAATACTATGATTTACTTTTTCATGTTATCTTAAACTCATTTTATTTATCAAACATAACTATAACTCTTTCTAAACTTCTAACCATTATGGTTATGTAGCTTATGCATAAATAACACCCTAAATACTAATTTTATATAAACTAATATCTTATACTTACTATAATTCCCTAGCCTTAAAAAATTACATAATATTGAGTTATTTCAAGATTTATACATTGAGAATATTATTTGGTTTATAGATTTATATAATTAGGCCATAAATATTATATTACATCTCTAATATTATAATATAGACACATCTACACTACCCAGTTTTTTTCACAAAAAGATAACTCCATAAATAATTGAATTTTTTTTCTTGATATAAATATTATTCAATTCTTCTTTCAACATAACATTCCTTATACCTTGTGAAAAAATTTCTAAAACATGGAATGAGCATAAAAATCATATTAAGGGTTATAAAATAATGATAGAAAATATTAGTCCATAAAAACATATAAATCAATAAAATAATAATCTTAAATCAAAAAACATATTCTCTTTAAAATACCTCATGGAATAATAGAATTTATGAATATCACATAGAAATCATAAATCAAAAAGGTAACTTGCAGTATCCATAACATAGGAACATTATAGCATTCACATATACGTAGAGAGTTATGTTTGGAATACCTATCATAGTATATTCCCTAAATATCTTAAAGGAAACATTAACATTTACCTATGTCACATTACCCAGTGCATTAGACATCTATCTCAATCTCACCCTCCCTAGTTTTATCATGGAACCACCCATATACATTAACAATTCCTAAGAACCATAACATAATCACAACACATAAAGGAAAAATAACATTTCCTCATCGTAATAAAAACATATCAGTTGAAGTTATTGACATAATAAATACATTATCAAAACAATTTTAAATACAAAAATACATAAACATGGTATATGGTATTTATTTTCATTTTAAAAATACTATGACTTGAAGAGGAAGCCAATTATCACATAATTTTTGTGGCGGAAAAAATGTCATTATCACCATGTATGTTAAAAAGAAAAATTCCCTTTGTCATTTTGTAAAATGCTACATTAAAAAATGCCCCCTTTGAATGAAATTAAAATTCAAAGGGTTTTATGCCATATATAAATGTAAGTCATGTATAAATCAAAGTATACCTCAATAAATGAAGATTGAGACAAATACGGTTACAAAGATCATTTTTTAAATAAAAACGATCAATTTTGTGTATTCACTATAATTACATGTAAATAAAGTATAAATACAAGATAAGATATCAAAATTAATTTCTCACATAATCATGGCATGACATAAACAAGAAGTATAAGATCAACCCAAAGAATGGAAGTTAGGGTAAGAAGTTCCCCTACCATTAGTTCTGCTCATCATGTATGATCCTTATTTTTCATGAATTATATACTTAAGATAATTAATTCTAACTTCATAACCATTTTCAAGTTTATAATTTCTTTTATATCACTTATTACCATGTTATAAACATTACATAAATAATTTTGTTAATATTGGTCATTTTGCCTAAATTTGGTACTTGGGTAAAAAGTGAATGTGTTATAATTACAAATTGACCACGTGTTACAAATTCAATTATCTCAAAAACTTTAGTCTTGATTTAAATATAATATATATCTAGTATATATTTATTTATAACAGTCCATACCATTTGGATATAAGAAATGAAAATCATCGTTCAAGGAGATGGTAGGTCGTACGTACGCATGAACGCTACCTTGATTAATTTTTATATATGAATTAAAACTAAATGATATATAGGTATATTTCAATTTTAATATAATATAATAATTTATATACATTTTATAATTTCATTAAAACCATCCTTTATACGTTTCATGTATGGAATGAATGATTCATATCAGTTTGATGGTGCAGTAGTCCGCACTTCATTAAATGAAATTATTGTATTTATCCATTATGGAATCTTTAAAGGTATTATATAAATGAAAAATATATAAGAATATATAAAATATAAATATAATATATATAATATATAAATACCGTGCAATCATAATTGCCACCATGAGATGTGGTACATAAAAATCGAACAATCATGGTTTCGTGATGCAGTAGTTCATCGTACAGAGAAATAGTATGTTAGAATCCATTTGATTGAGGTATGTGGAAGTCTATTTCGAATAATTCTCATCAAAAATCCTATTAAATTTATGATTCTTGTTTTTATAACAAATAATGGAATCATGAATGTTTATGGGGGCTGGAGAAGGAAAATAAATGGAAGAAGCTTGAGAAAAGACATTACCTAAAATCAGGTAACTCCTTTTGATTTAAGCAAAATTATATTCTTGAATTGCCTTCATCCAATGGTAAGGAATATATAAATAATATGAGGATTTTTGGAGAATATTTTGGTAGATATAGGATGAGAAAAGGGTTTTTATAGGTGTGAGTAATGGTTATAGGTGGTGGCCCTTCATAAGAGGGAGGAGATGTACTTTAAGAATGTTTTCAAAGATTATTTTATTAGAAACAGATATTAGATTTTAAAAAGGTCCAAACTCATTTAATTCTAAGATAAGATGATCATTGCTAAAAACCCTCTCATCCCATAGTTTTTAGGCTTGTTTTGGTTTCAAATTTATCCTTATCATTTAGCTTTAACTCTTACATAACTAATTTAACTATTACCATGTATTCTTGTTTATTTATAATATATGGTAACTATAGTTATCATAAATTTCCAATCGAACCTCAAGTGGTTAATAAATGAAAATTAAAACCTTATATAAGTTATTGTTTCGAATAATATATTTTTAAGACTATTATATCACTTAATAAAATATTATTTATTTTAAAAACTCATTTATGTCAATTTTTATACAATTCACATTATGAAATTTTTAAAAATCCATAACAACATGATTATTTCAAAACAAAACATAATAAATTAAACTATAACAAGTCATAATAATCCATCAAATTCTTTTATGTCATAAAAAGTTTCAAAATAGATTAAAATTATTATTTATAATCTCTTTTAATTTAATGTTTCATTAAAAAAGTAATAACTGCTTCATCATTGTATCAAAAATATATTTATATAATTGATGTCTAAAAATAATAAATAAAATATCATGATGTAGAAAATATTTTTATATTTATAATGACTATATATAATTGAAAATATAACTTATATAACACCTTATTAAAATTCTTATACTAATAGTTATGTATTTTCGTTATATTTTTCATAACTTTAAATTAAAATAATTTAATGTCATTTTCACAGAAAAGTGGCTTCATTGGGTCCTTAAATCTACCCAGGGATGTACATGGTCGAAAATATGTTATAAAAAAGGTTTATCACATGTTTTAGGGTGATTTAATATAGTTATAATATTATATTTACCCTTATTTACTGAATTTACTCTTTAACAATGATAAATAAAATATTTACTGATGTTACTATTTATAATGTATAAAAATAAAATTGAACCATATATACAAATTTGACCTCCTGATTCCAAATATAGAATAATTTTTTTTTCAAATTAAAAACATATATGTTTCTAAAAATAATTTGAATTTTTTTTGTCAAAACCAAAATGAGTGTTTTTAAAAATTAATAACTACCAAAATATTGACAATCGTTTATCTCCATTTTCAATGTGAAATTACAAAAAATTCCAAAAAAGTATTAAATAATAAAAATTTAATACATTTACAATTTAAAACCAATTAAAAGTAAAATCTAACTATAATAATAAATTATTTTAAAAGGATGTTTTGAATTAAAATGCATTATTTTTCACTATTTATTAAAAAATTAACTTTAGCAGAAAAATTCCAAAATTTCAACTAATAACAATTTTGATGATCCTATTTTAAATCATAAGATTATTTTTTCAAATAAAAAATATAAACGTGTAAAAAACTATATTAAAAAATGGTTCATCATCAAAAGGCGGTGAAACTGCATTTTTAGAAAAATGCTTCTTTTATCCGTAAATGATAAATTTATTCTTATATCATATCTAAAAATCATATAAGATGAATTTAAAAGACTTCATAGAATATATATCATATATTTTTAATTAAATAAATATCTATAAATAGTGATTTGAAAACATAATTATTTTGTTTTAAATTATGTTTTTATAAATACACATCCTTTATATTCAATTGGATTTTATTTCCATTTCTAATAAATCTGGTAATCAATGAATCATCATTTAAACATGTTTATACCATATTTCAAAATTAAGTTGATATTATTCATTCCCTCAATGCCAACATAATGGTGTTAACTACCATTTAATATTACTATAATTTAATTGTATTATTTTTTAGTATAACTCAACGAATTTTGCAGTGTATGATTTCAGAGAAGCCTGTTGTTGCATGTCATGTATACCATCAGAAAAAGTGTCCCCTTTAACATAAAAGTAATATCATATCTATAAGTATTAATATAAATACAAAAGTATTATTCTATGAATAACTGGGTCGTTACAGATTCAAATCATGGCAGGGAATGTTTTTTGATTTTTTATTTCCCCAATCTTGATTTCTATAATCAATTTGAATAAATCATTGAAAAAATTGATCTAATGTTTGATAATTATGTTCCATAGGTTTATTATACTTGAATTTAGCAGGATAAATTTGATTATTATTATTTATTATTTTTATTTTCATTCTAAATTCAATACAAATGTATCCACAATAACATCAATCGAGGTCCTTTCACTTTGATTGATTTCTTTTTTTTTCTCCCTCAGTTCGTCATTCATTGTAGGGGTTCTTTGTTTGGATAGTGGATCTAAAAATCAGGATCATGAAATCATTGTGAACCTATTTCATGGTGCAATGATATGATATAATAAATCTTAGATTACCACAATATGACAGCGGTGTGGTGACACAGATTGTGTGATTCAGGCAATGGAGGATACCTGATTTCGCATTTTTTAGTTCACAATTAAGAAAAAATGATTTAATCCATATTCCATGAATATTTGGAGGTGGAATGTGTTGTTTAATGAAAAAATTTATTTAAATGGAAAGGATAATCAATTTAATGGAAAGCATATTGAAGATTCAAAGGGCAGAGAATCAGCTGACACGCATGGAGGGAGATTCTATAATTTTAGAAAATCCTGATATATATAGTATGTTAGTTTGATCTACAAATTGTGTGTCCCCCGGATGTGGTCACTAGGGTTTCAGAGGAACATATTCATCACATGGAATGATACCCATGTAACATAAAGTGTGGCCTCTACTTGGATACCCATTGTACACTTCATGGATTACATAGACATGTCTTGGAGTACACTGGTTGTTACTCGGCGTGTATTCCCCCACACAGACAAGGTATGGACGAAGTACGTGGGATAAGTCTTGTACTAGTACAGAAGAAAAATTCATAGTATGGAGTTATACACTTGAACCAGGAAGAATAAATGGAAATCCTACATTCCATGAAGTACTACATAGATATGGCTTTATTTTAACACCCCAAGCATCCATGATATGCATCTTATTAATAACTCAATGGTTTTCTCTAAATGCAATATTGAGTTTGAGCACACCATGACCGAACAAACTAGCCATTTAAAAGGAATTTACAAATAGTATTAACCAAATTCTTATTTTTATATATACCATATAATTTTAACATTCATATTATGTGATTATTATATATAATATAAAGACAAATTCATTTTTTCAGATAAAAGATGAAATTTTAGAAAAATGTAGTTTTCCTCCTTTTATTACAGAACCCTTTTTAAATCCAATATTTTATACTTTTTTATATTCAATTTTATAAAATGAAATTATTCTTTAGAAGTGTGACATTAAAATTTATTTTGGATGATTTTTTTGAACATTATTTATAATGATTATATTTTTAATGAATAATGAAAAATACTAAATTTTAATTGAAAAAATATTTATTAATAAAAATAATTTATAGTGTTAAATTATACATTTGAATGGTTTTAAAGTATAAATATATTATGTTTTTATAAATTAAAATAATTTAGGCTATTGTTTGTAATTTTACAGATAAATTAGTTATAAACACATGTTAATCTTTTGACAGTTTTTACTTTTTAAAACCCCATTTTCTATTTTTGACAACGAGAATTAATTTTAATTTATTTTATACTAATTATATGATTTTAATTTGAAGAAATTTATTCCATATTTGGAATCATATGGTTAAAATTTTATAAATAGTTACCTTTTTATTTTTGGACCTTATGAATAGTAACTATAGTTATAATTTTTATTTACAATGGTTAAAGGCTAAATCTGGAAAATAAGTTTAAAAAATAATATTAAGATAATATTAAACAACCCTAAAATTTGTGTCAATCCTATTATATGAGGTATATTTGACCATGAGTATCTTTATCCATAACATATGTCATTTTGGAGCCACATGGGTGTGAAAATGAAATTTTAGAATATTTAATTTAATGAAAAGGGAGATATACCATAAACATGTATCTTTTACTAAATAAATATTAATATAGGGTTATATAATTAATCTATATGAGTATAAATATGAAATTATAATATAAAAATATTTCCTACATCATGGTGTTTTATTTATAAATTTTAGTCCTTAAGTAAATAAATTTATTTATGACACAATGTTGAAGCAGTGCTTACGTTATTAATGAATGATTTAAAAAAATGATATTATAAATATTAAAATAAAATTTAATATTAACATATTGATTCCATACAAAAATTTTATGGACGATATTGAAATATTATATTTGATTTATTTTCATTGGTTCCAAGAAATCAAGTTGTCACGACTTTATCAAAAATCAATTACTAAATACTATCAAAATTGACAGAAATGCATTTTTAAAACAAATATTATTTTATTAAATTATTTAATATTCTTAAAAATATAATATTCATAAAATTATCTTAGATAATTCAAAAAAATTCATTAATTATTCAGTTGTGGTTTTCTTGGAATTTTATAGTAAATAAATTAACCATATACTTTAAAAATACAAGAAGACACGGTAAGAGTAAAACTGTTTAACTAATCTTTAGTCCGAAATGATATGATTAATTTATAGAATTAAAATTGTATAAAAATAATTGGATAAGATTATTTCGACACATACTCTGTGGCGTGGTGTAAATTGTTTTTCAGGTACGCATTATTTGAAAGGGTTTAACATTGAATATAATGGAGTTAAATGATAAATATAACATGATATTTTCTCTTTAAAATTCATATTCCATCCAATTTACTACCATTTAACAATTAAGGAAATGATATCTTTGCTCATGCGTATGTACGACTTACTGTTACCACGATTAGATGATACTCATCATCCATGTTCACTATCCAAGAATAAAAATATGAATTAAAGTTATTTATAAGTATGTAATATTTAACATAATAATTCTATTATGATGATATATATATATATATCATCCACTTAATTCTATTCATTATGATAAGAAAAAGAAAACAACGTTCTTGTGTACGTACGACATATCCTCTCCATGAACAGTGTGTTCCATTTTACATATATATCTATTATATATATATATATAAATAATATTTATGATATATATATATATATATCATATTTTACATTCTGGGAGGAATTAAATTATTCTCTATTTAATACGATCAATAATAACGAGTTATAACACTTATGATAATCAAAACGATTATTACCTGAAATGTTGCTTTAACATCGAATTGTTAATAAACTGGTAATATAATTTCTTAAAAGAATAAAATATGATGACATAAATATTATTATGATCCTTATATAAGTTAATAATATGTTTAAAAAATTATATTGGTGTTTTGTATAGGTACAGAGTGTATCAGACCAAAGGTAAGGGTTAATTCTTCAATCTTATTATTATCTAAGATTGTTTATGTGTATGTATTTACCGGGACATATTTATCATCCATGTCCATGTTTCAAAAAATAATTTAATAGGAATATTTTATTGTTTTATAGAGGGTAATCTTTAACAAAATAATCATTTTAAATTCTTTAATGATTTATTTTTTAAAATATTTTAATTTAATTTCTGTGTTTTCAAAATGATATTATGGAATTATTTATATGGACATGATTGTTTTTAAAATTTTAATTACTTTCAAAAGATTCAAAGTGTTATGGTCCACTTTGATAAAATATTTCTTTTAAATGACATCCTTTTTAACATTTGGGATTTTTAAATGATTTCAAGAAAAATAAGTATATTTCTCTGAAAGGGTTTTACATATTATTTTCAACAATGTGAGCATCATTTATTAGATATTATTTTTGATTGAGTATGAATTATTATAATAAAATATTATATATTTTATTTAATGAGTTATGATATGTTTGACTATTGATGTGCTATTTTTATACCCTTCATGGTTTATGGTTAAAGTATTAACATTTTTATGCTAATTTTAATAAGAATTATTATATTATGTTTCACCCTTTTAATATAAAGAATACATTGGACATATTAACTGACAAGAGAGGCCCAGTATAGCTGCTAAATACTTCGTTAGGCCTCATGAGACAAACAACTGTCTTGGTACAAGGCCTTTATAGAATATTTGGGAATAGTATTGGAACAAGGCCTCGACGTAGTGGTTATGATGTCTAACATTATGCATTCCCTCGTTTTGAGATTAGTTATTGATTTTACATGTGACTATTTGACGAGTAGAATATCTATGTGAATGTTAAAATGAAATTATTTGATTTATTCTTGCCATAATATGCTGAAGATAATGTTTTAAAAGGATTCTGATTTACTGTGGTAACATTCCTTGAATGTTTATACTTATTTTTGATAGCTGCCACTATATTTTTTATCATAACTAAGAATAATATCCCACCCCATTATTCTGTTATAATTTCCCAGGATACCAATAAATGTTATATGATTGATATAAAGGGTTACCAAAGGGGAGTAATACCATCCACAAAGTATTATCTATGATTTATTTAAGGTTACAAATTGTATTGTAATGTTCATGTATGAAATCTATTTTCAATGGCTACTAAAGTAATCGATCCTTCATGACATTATTCATGGTAATGATGCCAATGTATGAAAATAATTCACCAAATATAGGTAATTGGTGTCTTAGAATTACAGTTATTATATGAATTAGATTAGTAATAACCTTGGAAATAGATTTAGAAAATATAGATTTAGTATCATCACCCTAAGATAGAATTTGAAGACAAGAATAGAAGAACCCAATAGAATTTTCTAAAAATCATTTAATGAGAGGATCTTGACCCATAAACCTATTATCCTCAAAATAATTACTTGGGATATATTAGAATCTGAAAATAAATTTATAGTATATTAATATTTCAAGTTGTTCCTAAAGTTCCTCTCATCTCTCTTATAATAAGGAACTTATGCGTATCATTAATTCACTTCTCAAAATCCCTTTCGCTCAGCCAAAACATTTCCATTTCATCTCCCAACATACTTAATAAAATTTTAGAGGATAAACTTTTGTCCTAAATACATCCTATAATGTCTTTTTGTGCAAATCAAAAGGAGACACATGAAAAGAGGTAGTTGTTTTATCACCTCTTTCAATGTTCTTTTCTTCTTCTACATCCTCTTTCTCTACTTATTCCATACTATAATCATAAATCCGGTAACATACACATGATGAGATATTATTATAATTATGGTAAACCAATATTACTCCCTTTATCTTTCCTACAAAATACAATATCAAATGTGTGAGTACATGCAACTTACCGTCTCCACGCCGTGGTGTAAATTTATTTTCATGTAAACATTATTTAGATGGGTGTAACAATGAATATAATTGATATAAATAATAAATATGACATTATATTGTTTCTTTAAAATTCATATTCCTTCCTATTCCATACCATTTAACCATTAAGGAAATGATATCATTGCTCATGCATACATACAACTTACCATCTCCACGACGTGCTGAGACTCGCTATCCTTGTTCACCATTAAAGAATGATTATAATAATAATTATTATTAATAAGTATTAAATATAAGATATAATAATTATATTGTGATGATATATATATATATATATATTTATATATCATTCAATTACATCCATTAAAAACGATAAGATATCAAAAACAACATTCATGCATTCATACGACCTACGGTCTCCATGAATGGTGTGTTCCATTTTATTTATCTTTCTATTATATATATATATTATATACAAAATATATATGATATATAAATCATATTTTACATTATGGATGTCTGTAAATTTTGGTCAATGTAATACGATCCAGAATAACAATGTCAAAACATATACTATAAACAATGAAATTATTCCCCGAAATGTTGCATTAACCTAGAATTGTTAATAATTGAGTAATATAAAGTCATAAAAGAATCATATATGATATCATAAATATTATTATGATTCTTATTTAAGTTAATAATATTTTTAAAATCATTACAGAGGATTTTTAGTAACATACAAATGTATTAGAACTATGGTAAGGGTTATTTCATCAATCTCATTATTATAAAAGATTAATTATGTGTATGTATTTTCGTGGTCATTTTAATCATTTATTTCTTTGATTCATATATTTTTTTCAAATGAAATATTTTATGTTTTTATGGAAGTTAATATTTAACTATATCATCAATTTAAATGTTTTAAAGATTTATTTTTTTAAATATTTTTAATTAATGTCCATGTTTTCAAAATGATTTAAGCATTTATATATATGGACATGATTATTTTAAAATGTTATTTCATCTAAAAAATATCATTGTGGTATGGGATGTGTTTATTCAAAAATAACTATTAAATACATTTATTTATTAATTTTATGACTTTTTTATAATTTCAAAATAAAATGAATATTTATCTCAAAGGTTTTTACATATTTGTTTCATATATGTCAACATCTTTTGATAGATATTATTCTATACTCATCCAAGGGCCCGAAGGCCTTCATTTTTATTGATTTTTGATAATCCACCTTTCAAGGGGTGAGGTGGAACACTTTCAAGGCCCATAGGCGTATGTATTACATGGCCCATAGGACTTAGAGTAATTCATTTCTTGTAGGCTTCAAACATTTCATGAATCCAGAATAACTACATAGAACTACTCCTCCCCACCTCTTCATTGTGAAATCAGCTCTCCACCATTGCATGACTGTCCAGCTAGGATTTCACATGCATGCACATGATTGTCCCGATGGAAGCTGTCATACTCTATCATTCTAGAAATTTGTTTAGCTTCTTCTATGGTGAAAGCTCATTGATCATCGTCCTTTTGAAGCTTGGTCATTGTAGGTTGTTTAGTTTGCATATACACATAAGGTGGCCCGAAGGCCTTGAGGAGGCCCTAAGGCCATACTGACTCGAAGGACTCAGTGGATCGAATGCCTTAAAGGACATGGGAAAAAATTGGTGTCTCGAAGGCCAAAACAGGGGCATATTCCTGGCAGCTACAATTCCAAATAATTCCTGCTACTGTTCCGCTATAGTACCTTCTAGAGTTCTACACAATTCCTACTACAGTACCTGCTACAACCCATGCTACAGTACCTACTACAGTCTCTTCTACAATGCCGATATAGTAGCTGCTACAGTACCTGCTATAGTACCAGAAATTATCCCCCACCTGGGTTTGATCCCGGGCCTCTTGGATGCACTTAAGGAGTCCTCACCAATTGGGCTCAGGCTCATGTGCGATAGATATTATTCTTCATTGACCATGAATTATGAAAATAAAAATGTCCATATTTTACTAAATGAGTTATGATAAGTTTGACTATGGATATGCTATTTTTATACCATTCATGGTTTATGGTTTATGTACCGATATTTCGTATTATAGTTATAATAAGAATTTTTATGTTATGCTTCAACCTTTTCTTATGAGTAATGAATTGGAATTATTGAGTGATGGGTTGGGTCTGCTACAACCCCTTCATTCATCACATGGTCTAATTAGGAAAAATATTGTCTTGGCATAAGGCCTTGACATAATATCTATGTATGGTCTTAGAACACAACCTTGATGTAGTACTCATGATGTTATAAAATATGTAGTCCCTAATTTAATGATTTTATATTTACATTACATGTTACTATTAGACTAGTAGAATATCCATGAGAATTTTTAAATAGAATTATTTGATTTCTTCTTTCCGTATTATACTGAATATAATGTTTTAAAATGCTTGTGTTTTAGTTTTGTACCTTGCCTTAAAAGTTTATACTTATTTTTGATAGCTTCGGGTATATTGTATATCCTTACTGAGCATCTGATCCCACCCCTTTCTTATGATTTATTTTCCCAGAATGCCATGAAGTGTTTTATGATTAATATGATTGGTTAATATAGGGGAATAATGGCATCCACAAAGGAATATCTATGTTGTATTTTTTGTTAGAAATTGTAATGTAATGTTCTTGTATGTAGTATATTTTCCAAGAATGCTAAATTTGTCCGTCTTTTGGGACTTGATTCCTTGTAATCATGTCAATGTATTAAAATAATGAACCAACTCTGTGTAACTGGGGTCATAGAATTACATTGATAAAATTTCTCATTTACACAGGCATGACACGGGGTCAAAGGACATGACATATGACCCCCACAACACACCGTGTACTATTTTATACATGGATTTGATATATTTTCCTACGTTTCACAGACAAGATTACGTAGTATTAATTCCACTTTTATTTTTCCCAAATTGTTGTATGGAAGTTTTTTCTACTCCTATAAATTTGATCCCTTCAAGAGGTCATCATGGATAGAGTCGTTGGGATCCCTTTTAGAGGTCTGAAGTGAGATCCTTTATTCATATTCCTTATATAGGTGGATTTAATTGTATTATCAGGATGAATACTACATGTTATTTTATCTTATTCTTAGAAGGTGTATCCATATTGAGTTGGTGGTATCTCCCCATGGCCTTGGTATTTACCCTCAAATATCTATCATATTCTCTTTAGAATATCAGTTTATTATTTATCATAAAGAGACAAGATGAATAGTACATCCTAGATGAACACCATTAGTGAAATTATTCTCCAGAGTATCTTATACCATGCATGTTCTTTATGGAATATTTGAGCTGGAATCCTAAACATATATACTGATGTTCTAAATTACCTATAGACTTTGTGAATTTCTTGATGATATGTGTACATTATTATTACATATGTTGTGGAAATAAACCTATATAGAGCTCTCTATATTTCATCTATTGTATGATTTATGGTTTCACGGAGTCCTACTGAGTATAATATTACTCACCCCTACATGGTAATTTCCCACACATGTCATGTCTTGTGAAGATGATCGATATTTTGACAGTGTCCTAGGCAGACTTGGTCTAGATGGTTCTTAGTGGGAATGAACAGTCTGAGGTGTGTTCCAAGAGCATTTTGACAACTTTTTAGTACTTAACAATATTTTGGTATATTGTTTCATACTCTCTATGGTGTTATTTTATTTTGTGTTGTTTATATTCTTTTACATCATATTATACTCTTATTATGGGGTTATATGTATGCAGACATTGCTTTTTATTTGTTTTTACATTTCAAAATTGTATAGTATTGGAGATGTGTGTGTGTGTTCATTTACAAAGGCTAAGACCTCACATGTTGGTGATACTAATTATCATCTCTAGTCACCAGCCACTGGCCTATTGGAGATGGGCTTGGCGATTCACAACACAAGCCCCTTTGGGATGAGTTAGGATATTTTAGATGTTACATTCTTCCACCCATAAAATAATTTTCTATTTCACAATCAATCAATATAGTATGAATAAATGAGTAAACCTCTAAATCAACAAGTATATAGGTTTCCACTAATATTCTTAAAAGTTTTGGTTTCACTAGAAAACATTAACCAGTTGAATATACTAGTGGTGTGGAACATTATCACAACGATCATGAATGTGTATTTCTTGATCCATAAAATCAATTTCCTTCTATTATATTATGAACTATGAGTTTATTACATATAAAGGATCATGTGTTCATTTATTTCTAATAGATACATGGAAAAAATACTTAAAATGTGTGATATTTGGTGGAAAATCCAATCAATAAGCTACCATCCCTATATGATCATCAATTTCAAAAAGAATTGACTCGTCACAAAATAAAAATTGCTCTTGAAAATAAAATATGGATGTTTTCAACATTAATTTTCGGGAAACTATATCATTAAAGGGTTTAGTACAATATCAAAAGAAAAATAAGGAATTTAAAGGGTGAATATAACCATATATCTATGATTTCAATTAGTCTAACATTAACAGAAAGTGAAAGCATAGACATAGATGAGAATTCTAAATGTCATGTTCTAATGGATAATGATATAGCTTTTTGTTATTTGAATATTAATGACAAAAAAATAGTAACAAAATAACTTTGAAAAATGTCATTGATATCATGAGAAATTATTATAATAGGATAACATTTTATTTAAAATTCATATGAAAATATATAATTACTTTATTTCATCTCAAAATTAATAGTATCAATCTTTTGTTGTGCTTTGATAAATACATATATCATTTATTAAATGAATGAATAAAGCTCACAATGTAGTTCATACAGAACCAGTGGATCATAATATCTATATTGGGATGAAATTTCATTATTTCTACCCCTTGTGGTCAACAAAATAAAAATTATCTGAACAGGTTATCCAATATACATAAATATCTATATGGTTATTTAAAAAATTATTCTATAAAATCTCAACCAAATGTTAAATATAAATCATTTCATAATTGTTTTCCCTTATGAACCTCCAAAAAAATATAAAACATTTGAAATTAGGTTTTTAAAATTTCAATACTCATGTTATCATGAATCTTAGAAAAAACATTATGTAACTAATAATTTTCACAAACAAAACATGCTAAGATGATTATCATGTATTTTACTAACACAAGGTAATAACCAAAATTTTCAGAATACCATATCCAATACCAAAATGGAACTTGATTCTCTATATAAGAACATTTCTTATATGAGAAAAATATCACTGGAATCCCGGTTTTACCCTTGTACTGATAGAATATGTGATTATAGTATTCCAAAAAATCAAGTTGATAATCGCATGAAATTTCACTAATGGATGATAAATAAGATTTTCATTGGTCTCATTAATTAAAAATAAATATTGAATTCCTAAAAAAGGATAGGTTGATAAGTATTTTCTAATTATCATGGTATAGAAAATCCCTTATGATACCATAATATAAAGGATCGTGTTTTTGAACCGGGTTAAAATAATTTTTTTATCTTTTTAGTTTAATTATTCGGTCAGTTTTAAAACCATGATTTGGGATGGTGATTCACAAGTTTTTTTCATTTTAAGTGTTTATATTGGGCTTCCGAAAAGGCTCTAGTATTTTCTCGAGTGGCTCGATGGGTTTCCGGAGTACCAAACCTAGAAACTATGTTTAAAAATTCATGGTAGAGGTGTTTGCATGGGTTGCTCATTATTAGTCAAAGAATTAGGACCGACCATGAAGGATACTCTAGGTATTTCATTGTGGGAGCATGGTATGCACAGAGCATGTTAGACCATGGGAGTTAAACTATGAATCTTACCCAATTTTGAGTATCATGTTAATTTAATTTAATTTAATTTATAGTTGAAAAGAAATTTAATTAAATTAGTTGTTGGGGGTTTAATTTAATTTAATTTATTTTGAAATAATTTAATTAAAGAATGACTATATGTATATGTTTTTTAATTAAATTGAGAGGGAATAATTAAATTTATTTTAAATGTTGATGAGTTGGAGTTTTTATTTAATTAAAATGATATGAGAGGAATTTAATTAAATAGCATATAAATGAGTAGTTGGGGGTTGTAAATGAAGGATAATATTAAATGGTAAAATATAAATGATTCATAAAGGAGTTGTTTTATTTTAATTTAATTTAATTTACGGTAAAGTGAAATTTAATTTACTAATGTGAAATGGATATTTTATTTAATTTATTTCATGGTTATGAAGAATTTAATTAGTTATTGAAAAATGGGAGTTATTATTTAATTAAATAGTGGTCCAGTGAATATAATTAAATAATGTTGTGGATATGGAGTTTTTAATTTACTTAAATTGTGTTAATAGAGTCTAATTAAATAACATGAGTTGGAAAAAATTTTTAAATAAATTTAGTTGAAAAGAATTTAATTAAATGATGATTAATGAGGTGTTATATTTTATTATGTAAATTATGTTGATATAATTAAATTAAATTAAATAATAATGATTTGGAAAATTGATTTAATTAATTTTTGTGAGAAAGGAATTTAATTAAATGACGTGTTAAATGTGGAGTTTCTTGTTTGTCTAAGAGGTGTATAAAATAATTTATCATAATAATAATATAAAGGGGATTATTATTATCATTTTTATTATTATATAAATCCATATTCTGGTTTCTTATTATTTGAGGGAGAAGAGAAATAGTGTGAGGCACAAAATAGTTGAGGCATGACCCCTTTTTCTCTTCTCTCCCAAGGTGAGGAGTAGTAGTACCCGTCCTCCGGCTCATCTTCGCATACCTAGTTCCTTCCAGGCCATTTAAAAAACTTTTTTTGTATTGGAAAGGTATGTTATTATACATGAATTTTGTTCTTCACATCAGTTCTTTTGTATCTCTATCCCCTATTCTCTGTTAGACTGAAACCATAAGGTCCGAGATTTTTTTGATTTATTTTTTCCTTCCCACATTAGGATCTACAGAAGATGTCTCATGACCCATTGATCCATATTCCTATGATTGTGGATGATGTTAATGTTATTTGGATTTATTTTTTCAATGCCTTTAAATTCATTTCAGGATATATTCCCAATAAATGGTTTCATACACCTTGAATTAGGTGTTTATGATGTAATTGGGTTGTGGTGGATTATTTTGTTGTGTATTGGTCCCCACCGAACTAATTGTTAGTGCTAATAGTTATTGATAGGCATTGGGATTAATTTCAAGTACATGTACATATTAATGTGGAAGTGCATGTGTTAATGTTGGTCATATTATGATTTAGGATGCTTCGGATAGGCCAAATTCATTGAATTAGGGTTCAAATCTTTTCCAAATTAATAAAAATCATTTTTGTTAATTTATTATTATTGATAATGTTGATAGAAATGTTGGTTTAAATTTTTATTATGGGAATGAGATAAATAAATATGAATTAGATATGTGCAAGATAATTAATTAATTATGTGCTTTAAAATGATATTTAATTCAAGGTTTAATTATAAGTAATTAATATTGTTAAGTTGAGAAAATTAATTGTTAATTAATTTTAGGCTTTGTGATTATAATTAATCGAGTAATTATTGTGAGTAATTAATTTCGTTAATTCGATATAATCAATTATGAATTAATTAGTGTCTCTGAGATGATAATTAATCATTTAATAAATTATGAGATATTAATTTGGGTTAGTTGAAATAATTAATTATGAATTAATTATGTTCTTTGAAATGATAATTTTTCGATGATTAATAATGAGTAATTTATTTCGTTAAGTTGAGATAATTAATTATGAATTAATTTTGTTCTTTGAGATGATAATTAATCGAGAGAATAATTATGAGTAATTATTTTGGAAAAGTTGAAATAATTAATTATGAATAAACTATGAGCCTTGAAATGATAATTAACCAATAGATTAATTATGGGTAATTAATTTGGTTAAGTTGAGGCAATTAGTTATTTATTAATTTTGTTCTTTGAGATGATAATTAATCGAGGAATTAATTCTGAGATATTAATTTGGTTAAGATGATATAATTAACTATTAATTAATTATGTACACGGAGATGATAATTAATCTTGAGATTAATTATGAGTAATTAATTTGTTTAAGTTGTTTGATTTGAAATGATAATTAATCGAGGGATTAATTATGAGATATTAAAAAGTTTCAGTTGGGATAATTAATTGTGATTTAACTATGTGTTATGAGATTATAATATAGATAATTAATCAGGGGATTAATTATGAGATATTGATCCGAGCTACGTTGAGATAATTAATTTGAGAATTAATTATGTTATATTAAAACAACAGGCATGAGATAATCTATTTTCAAAAAATTATGTCATATTGAAATAGTTTTAATAGAGATAATTAATTTCTAAAATAGTTAAGTAAAATTTGGATGGATTCATTGTTATAAATATTTTTTGGATTATTTATGTAATTTTGACATGGTTTTCATGTGATAAAAAAATGTATAATTAGGTAGATGATTTTATAAGGTTGAATTTTTATTATATAAATGACACATTAACTAGAGAAATTAAAGAGATTAATTAATGGTTGAATTAATTAATGTTATTTTCCTGATTAGTTAATTGTAGAGTTAACAAATGTAACAGTTGTGTTTAACTAATCATTCTGTTATTAGTGGAAGTGATGTCATTAATTAGTTATCGAATTAATTAATGGACTCCATTAATAATGTTATGAATTAATTAATGAAAGAGATATTGGGATTGTAGAAATTAACTTCTACACCCATGATAATTATATATGTATGATTGATAAACTAGTTGTGAGATAGGGACTGACGCTCCAAAAACTAACAGGGTTCTAGATATGGTGTTCCACCCCCATCATAGATGCAAATATATATTTACAAGATATGGAATGATTCTCCAAATACCCATGGGTTGTGAGATAAGTAATGATGCTCCAACTACTCATGAGGGTGCTAGAAATGATTTTCTACAATCATTAATTGACATTGGACTTTGGGTTCAATTATTCGTACATGAATTTGATTGAAAGGTTACTGAAAGATGATTTGATGTAATGTTTTGTGAATTGGATATTAGAAATGGTATAGACTCTAGCATGACCGAGACTGGTGTAGAGATATAGGTGTATAGGGGAACCATGTGATTTATGCAGTTAAATAATTAATATTATATAATGTGTTAAACAGTTTTTTAGGCACTCATAATAAATACTTCATGTTAAGACTCTTATTTCCGGCTATGAGCTGAAGCATGTATCTCTATTTGGTGACCCTTAAGAACCTAAATGAGTTTTAGTTCATTTATTCAATTTAATTATTATATCATTATACCTACAAACTGTTTAACTATATTGAATTTCCTATATTGAGCTGGACACTGGTGGTCGCGGCATACTTGGATTTATATCTCACACACAACTAAGGTCGCCATTACACTGGGGTACCTGAGTAGACTCTTCTTGATTATAGGAACATGGATATTTCTTGTTGATGTTTTCTTGTACTTGGGAGTTAGGAGAAAAGGACTGAGCAGGAGATCGGGAAGCTCGTGTATATTTCCCTTGGGGCTTTGAGTATTTTCCTTGTTTCCAAACATTGATGTAAAGCATTATATTTTTTTGTAAATTAAAATATGTATCACCATGATATGTATGCATTATATAAAATTGTATTGGCCACTTTCTTTATTCAGTTGACTATTACTTTATATCTTCTTATTTTGGTGTATTTGTTTATTTTCTATTTTCACTAAGCACTCTGAATAAAAGGGTATAGTCTCTCCACTGACTATCCCTAGACACTTGCTTCTAGTCAGCTGCCTTGTGCATACGGGGAGACAAGTTTGAGGTCATGTTGTGACCGGTCTAGCTACCAGTTCGAGGGTAAGCTCGGACTGGATGTTACAATGTGGTTTCAGAGCGCTCTGATTTTCTTTCTATTTTTTCCCTATTATTTCTATTTTGGGATGGTAGACAGGTTACTGGAATATTTTGGTTCTTGGTTAATAGGTGTACTCAATAGTGATCACCATACATACGGGAAATGACCATGTGTCTATGGTTTGATTTGATCTTGATATAGTTTGTTGTTACAATTGATATGATTTAACCTTGGGTGACTTCTTATACCTTCCACTACTTATTGATTTTGGGAAATTTGGAAAATTTCCATGGCTTGATATTGAAATGAAGTTACATTAAATGCATCACCTTAGGCACAAAGGGATTCAGATTCCATACATACAACATACCATGTAGTTTCATTAGTAGGATACCTACTAATTTTTCTTAGTTTCCTTTGGTGTAATGACATGTTATGATCCACTTTATCATGTGTATTTAGATAGAAAGTTTTGGTGATTGATTTAACATGATTTATTTTTTATATAAAATGTTTCCTCTATGATTCAAATTCTTTGATGTTATTCCATGCTTCTATGTTATACGGAAATTCTATGTAACTTCTTTTGTTGACATTCTATAAATCTTTTATGCGTAAATTTCTACAATGATGAAAATTCTTGGTTTTCATTTACGAAGGGAGATTGTTTCAGTTTTATGTTTTATGGAACATTATAAATGGAAATGGTAACCCATGTATACAAATTATTGAAAAAAGTATGCTAATGATAAAATGTTAAATGAACCGTGATTGTGATGGAAGGGAGCCAAATGCTAGTGGAAAGGTTTATGGGTACCTTATCAATTAGTAGATGTCCACCCATGTGTTTGGGCATAGTATAACCATAGAGTGTCTATAAATTGTTATAAATGTAAAACTGTTGATTTTTGATTGATTGAACTCTTGTATGTTGCTTTTTGGAGAACCTGGATTAATGAAATGGGACCCTTAGAGGTCACCTCTATGTAAAAAAAGAATTTAGATGCTAAATTCCCGATTTAAAATGAAATGAAATTGAATGTAAAATGTTTAATGGGGGGGGATTATTTTTTTCTTCTGTCATAATTTCGAAATTGTAGCCATTTAAATTTCATTTTCCCTAGTACAAAAATTGGGTTTTAAGGAATTACACCCTTATTTTGAGGGGTTGTTGTTGCATATTAACTCTTGGTTTGGGAATAAGAATTGAATAATTCTTGGTTCAGAAGGTTGTACATGCCTTGGACATGGTCATAAATTAATGAAAATCTCATGTTAACACAGAATTATAGAGATTGGGATGTCATGGTATGATTGTCCCAATTATAGGGATGACTTTTGGGACTCGAGTGTTTTGACAATCCAGTCAGTTTAAAATATTAGCTTTCAAGAGGGATGTTGATGTGCTGATCAGGGTTCATGAAACGTCACTCAAATGTAAAAGGTGTTTCTTAAATAGAATGATTGGTTGCAGCTAGTCATTTTTTCCATGGCATGGACACTCATATAGTGGGTAGTGTCACATTGGTTCTAGTAAATGAGTCGGTTCTTTCTTGGCAGCATGACATGATAAGGTAGGAAATGTGCGTAATTTTTTTTGGAAACTCTATAAATTTTTGGAAGAGAATTAGTGGTATTATTTGAATGCACATGAATTCCTTGGGTGAAATAAGAATCTAGTTTTGGTTAATGATGTGTTTGTAGGTGAAGCCGAGTATTTCATAAAGTGTTTACTAGTGATAGTTTATTTTACCTTCTTAGTGACCTAGGTATAAAATTAGTGTTTTATTTCGATTTAGATGAGAATGTCCCATACATTGACCACATCATAGAGGCACTTAGATAGCATTGTTCTTAGACAGTTCTAATGTTTCAAAAGTAGTTGTTCTTGATAAGTTGTTTTTAAATAAGATGAATGATGGATTCATTGTTATTTGGGTTACATAATTATTCATGTTGGGGAACGATAGTTTTAAAGTATCCTTGTGATGGATTGACATGGAGAGTACATTTAATGTCATGTAAGGCCATTGGATTACTTGCAGTTGGTGTTGAAATAACTTTAAAGGCACATCACCAATTTAATGATGGGTATGGGTTTCATGGTTTAGCATAGTCTTTCATGGAAGGAGACATGGATTTTGGTTCTAAAATGGTTAAAGTTATGTTGGGAATTTTAGAATGCAACATAATCACTAAAAGGAGACATCGTGACAATGGTGGGTTGGTCGGTATTGTGGTATCTCTTGATTCCTTCTTGGTGATGAGAAGATTTTATGGTGGGTAGATTTTAAAGTCCAGTGTTTTTTTAAATGGGTTAAAAATGAATTTGTTGAATTTTTTCTTAACGCATAGGTTTTTTTAAAACCATCCTTTGGGATTATTTTTTCGAGTTGGGTACATTTTATGTGTTGATATCGGGCTTGAGTAAAGGCACTAGGTGTTTCTGATGTGTCTTGATGGGATTATGGATCACCGGACCCAGAAACTCAGTTTTAAAAAGGCATGGAAGATGTGTTTTCATGGGATTCCCATAGTTATTCAAACATTGTGGGTCAACCATGTAGGATACACCAGGTATCTAGTAGTAGGCACATGTTCTACGAATACTCTCTCAGACTGTGCGACTTAATCATCATGGCTTACCCAGTTATGAGTTATGTGTTAATATAATATAATTTAATTAATGATTGAAATGAATTAAATTAAATGAGATATTGGGGGTTTCATTTAATTTAATTAATGTTTATGTAATTTAATTAAATTAAGGTCAAATGGATAAATTATTTAATTTAATTGAGATGAAAAGTATTAAATTTATTTTAAAATATAATGGGCAAGAGTATTTATTTATTGAAATTTATATAAGAATAATTTAATTAAATGACTTTAAAATGAGGATTTGGGGGTTATCGATTAAGGGGAATATTAAATGGTAAAATTTAAATGATGTGTAAATTAGGAGTTGTGTTTTAATTCAATTAAATTTAAAGTACATAGTAATTTAATTATTTAATGTGAAATGGTTGATTTATATAATTAAATTCAAGGTTAAGAAGAATTTAATAAGTCCTTGAGATATGTGGGTTATTATTTAATTAAACTGAGGTTAACAAAATTTAATTAAATTATTTTAATGAGTTGTATTTTTTAATTAATTATATTTTTTCAATGAATTAAAATAAATAAAAATCAATGGAGATATTATTTAATTTAATTTATATGGAATGAATTTAATTAAATCATGATTAATGAGGTGTCAGGTTTTTTCATAATTAAATTATATTGAGATAATTTAATTTAAAAATAATGAGTTGGAAAATTTATTTAATAAAATTTGGTTTGAAAGGAATTTAATTAAATAATGTGTTAAATGGGGAGGTTGGGGTTTGTCTAAGAGGTGTGTAAATTAATTGATAATAATAATACAATGGGGATTATTATTATTATTATTATTTGAAGAGACCCATAGCTTTATGTACATTGACATTACATTACTTTTGCCGAATACTTAATACATGAAAAAAATAGACGCCCAAAGACAGTATTAGTTTAGTGTCTTTCGAAACTCGGAACATAATCATGTAATCAAGGTGAGAGATCTTCAACATCTCCCATAAAGATATCCCCCCCTTTTGTTTTCTTACCTAAAACCATTCTTTATTTCATGGGTAAAACAAAACAAATAAAGGGTGAGATAAAATGATCAGTAAGGGTAAGCATGGAGAAAATAAAACAAACCATATACATTTGAATATAAAAACATGAAATAATGTTTAAACATCAAAATCATGAGCAACGACATAAAACATGGAAGTACGTAAGGCATAGATCATAATGAAACATCAATCATGCTAAAATAGCATGGGGAATAAAACATGTTATTGTGTAAAACCATTAATCACATGTTATGATTTCCATAGTATCCAAGGCATTGCTACGAAGACCATCATAGTGGAAAAAGTCTTTTACTGAATTGAGTTCACTTCTCATTACAGTCCTTTATCACTGAACTAGATTAAATTTTAGTTCCATCCATGTCTATATCATGAGATATAAATATTTACCCAATGCATTGGAGGGAGAAATAGGTCCCACCCATCTCATAAGGAAATCATTCTAATGTGTGCCACAAAATAAACATAAATCATTCATCATAACACAAAGAATAAAATGGGTTTCATAAACATCATCCCATCATAATATAATCCATATAAAAAAATGGATATCATTTCATCATAATAAAAATCACACCATGTAAATAATATAGACATTATACTTGAAACATAATCATACTAAATAATGTCATCTTAGATGGAAAATAGTTTTGACAAAACACTTGAAATGAAATTTTGAGGAAAATATCATTTCTTCTTTAAAATCATTTTATTTTCACAAAATTCCATTCAATTTTAAAATAAAGGTATTTTTTTAAAAAAATCCTGAAATATTATAGAGTAATATTCATGAAAATTAGGAATTATGAATTCGTAAAAATTCGTTTATGTGGTATAGGTTAAAAAAACATTCTCCCCGTACTTTTACCGGAAAAGTCAAAAAGTTACTCGTATGGTAAAAAAAAGAAATATTCCATCCATAACACAATGTAAAAGTCAAAGAGGGGTAATAAGGACTTTAAAAATACATGGAAGAATATTAAATAATTTGTGAAAAATATTTTTATAGATATGGATGAATCATATACCGCAGTAAATACTTACGTATAAGAAATCTCGGATAAAAATTAGATTTGAAAAATTATCCCTTAACTTATGTCCAATTTCTTACATATTTGTCTGAGACTCATCTATAGTGGGTTTAATGATATTATTAACTTTTATGGGAACCATAACAATATTTATGATATCATAAATTGATTCATTTAAGACTTTATATTACTTGTTTTTGTCAATTCCATGTCAAAGCTGCGTTTTGTGTAAAATTGTTTCATTTATCGTATATGTTTTGACCTGTAATTATTCATATGGTTACTTAGATCATGATTACATATTTCCTTAATGTAAAACATGATTGATATATAATATATATTCATTATATAATAGTTCGATGAATGGAATGAAATACACCGTTCATGGAGACGGTATGACGTACGTACGGATGAACGTTGTTTTCGTTTCCTTATTAAATTGTATAGAAGTAAGTAAATAAAATATAAATAAATCTTGTATCATTAGTATGTATTATATTTCATGATGATTTAATATATATAATTTATAATCATTCTTCAATGGTTAACTTGGAGAATGAATCTCATTACGTCGTGGAGACGATAATCCGTACGTAGGCACGAGCGATGATATCCTTCCCATAATTATTTAATGAAATTATATTTCATGATATAATATATCAGAATAAATATAATGTTATAATAACCATATATAGTTATTATTTACACCATTATATCCATCCAAGTAAGGTGGTGGTGGAATAACAAATTACACCACCACGTGGAGATGGTATTCCATACGTACGCACACGTGATGATTTCATTTTCCTTAGGATGGATAGAAGGGGAAATCGGGTTGGTTCATATTAATAATAACATATAAGTATATTAGTGATACTTATGTTATTACATTATTATAAAACAACAAAATAATAGGATGTAGAAGAAGAAATGAACTTGAAATAATCGGTAAAGGATATTACCTCCTCTTCGACGCGCCTCTTCTAAACCTCCACATAGGGCACTAAATATAGTATTTGAAAAAGAAAATGACCTCTCTAATGTTTCTAGATTATGTGGAGAAGATAAATGGGAAGGGGTTGGCCGATATTGAAGGCTCAATGTGGTGTGAGGAGGAGAGGGTGGAGGTTCACTTTAATAAGGGTGGAGAGGGACAACTATGGAAACATAAGAAATATTAATTTATAATAAATTAAAAACCCACATAAAAACATCCAAAATGACTCAAATTATAAAATGAGATTATATAGGGTTGTAATATCGTCAAAAAATAATATTTATACATGTTTTGAAGTTTTTTGTAAAACTTATCAATTTGATTTGTCCTTATTTAATCTATTTAAATTAATTTGTGGTAATAAAATTTTAATTTTTAAATTATTAAAAATACTTAATTGTGTGTTGTGAATTTTCCATAATTTGATAAAGTATAACATTTTAGACCATATGATTTTCAATTGGTAATTTTTAAATATTTTTGTGATTTTTAAACAATATAATAATAATTTAGTTTTATAAAATATTAATAGTGTCAATTTTGACACTATTCAATTATTTGAATTTAAATAAAATACCAAGAGAAGATATATTCGATCCAAAATATTTACTAGATTACTAACATGTCATATTAAGCTATAAAAGTAGTGGATCACATTAAATAGTTCATATAATTTTTATTTTAATATTTTTAAAACCATTTATTTGATAATTCTCTAAATAAAATAATTACTATAACATTTTTGTACAATTATTTAATATACTTATTTTTGGATAAAAAATAAATATAAAATCCTATGATGTAGATAAATATTTTACCTTTCTTAATAATACATTTAATAGAATTTATCATCTTAAAATAATAATATTTAAATTGTTATATTTATTAAGTTATGAAGGTGACAGCTTTGACATTATTAAAAATAAAATAATATAAATCTCATTATCTATTTTATATGGCTATCAATTGTCCCACAGTCGACCCTTGGATGATTATGGTATATATATACTCTAAAAATAGGTTTTTTTCATGTTTTTGGGCCTTTTTATGTGTAATATTCCTTTAATAAAAACAATATTATTGATTTTCACTATGTAAATAATTTCTGTATCATTTATGTATAAGCTATTAAGGTAATTAAATATCACATAAAAATAAAAAATAAATTACCTTAATAAAGAAAAACATTTTATCTTTCAAATGACTATTTATAATATAATTTATATTCTGTATAACCTTATATTAAAAATACATTAATTATTAAAGTTTGAGGGAGACATATTTCACTTTCTTTAAAATAAAATAAATTATACGTCTTAATCACATCCAAGTGGGTTCCAATGGATTCTATTTCTACCCAAATATACCTTAGGACGATATCAAACCATCAAATTATATTAAGACAAGTGTTAGGTTAATTTTATTATATTATATTTACACTTAATTACCTAATTTATCTTTAACTATAGTAAATAAAATTTCCTGTAGTTACTATTCATAGTGCCCAAAAATAAAAAGTAGTCTATTAACATAATTTGGACCTACTGATTCCAAATATGGAATCTATTTTCTTAAATTCAAATCACAGAAGTTGCAGAAATTAATTTATAATTAATCTCGTTGTTAAGAAAATGAGTTTTAAAAGTTAAAACATTACAAAAGATTGAAATTTGTTTACCTATGAATTCAAGGTAAAATCAATTATAATGACATATATTATTTTAAATGGTAAAAATATATTCTATTTATACTTTTAAACCATTGAATATTATAATTTAACAATATAAATTATTATGATGAAAAAATTTATTTTTAATTAAACTCTAGCGTGTTTTTACTATTCATTAAAATAAGAAAGTTTTCAGAATAATATGAAAAATTTATCCAAAGTAAATTTTTATAACCTGATTCCAAAGAAAAATTTTATTTTGTCAAATTTAACTTATAATCATGTAAAATACTATATTTAATTTGGGTGCATCATCAAAAGGTGGCAAAACTGCATTTTTTTTGAAAATAGTTATTTTACCTAAAAATATTATTTTGTTCTAATACATTGTTATAGAAAATGTGTAATATGAATAATAATGTTATAAAATAAAAAATTTAGTTAATACTATTCATAATATCTAGTTCATAAAAATATTATAACAATATATCGTTGTTTAGCGAAACCCGGTATTGTGTACTATGCATGCTATCGAGATAAGTCATGATTGCATGTAATTCAAGCCAAGTCAGGGCTGATTGTAGTGGATGATCCATTTGGTGTTTCGTATAACATAATAAAAAATTATTTCATTTATACATGAAAAAAATTTTATACTTATTATTGCATAGAAAAATTTCTACAAAAATGAAGTTGAAATTGTTTGTAATATGAGCCAAGAATAGTGTTGCATTTACTTTAAGCTAATATGGTGTTGAGTATAATAAAAGCTAATCTTGGTGTAGTGTACAATAGAAGACATCAAAAAATTTAAAAATAATATATCTCATAAAACCTCGGGGTTTTACATTCTACCCCATTTAAAAATAATTTCTCCCTCGAAATTCATTGGGGTTATAAATCGTTTACTATTTGAAAGTTTCATTCATAGAAATCCACATCGTAAAAAGTTACACTAGAACATAATTTTAAAATGTGAACTATGAAATGTAACAGTTACCCAAGTGAACTCATCACTGGGTTTCCACATAAGAGAACATAGGTTAAAATATGGATATGGAAGAGAAATATAACCATCATGTTCTGATGAAGAGTGATAGACAACATGGCTATAAAAAAGCCAAAAATCAAAAAGCCATAAATTTGTGAAGATCTAAGGTACCATATGATTCATCGAATATGAGGGTACTAGGAGAACGTTTTTTTTTTCAAGATCATTTCCATAATGCTGAATAATTAAAAGAAATATGTAATTGATTTTGGTACAATCTCACTGTTGTTTGGGCATTGAACTATTTCCATTTCATCTATTAAAGAAATGAAGTTGAATTTGTCTTCCATGAAGTGTTAGTAGATTATGCGATAGAATGATATGTGATTCCATCTATCTCAAACATTAGGTTAGAAAAAGTTTTATACATAAGTCCATCTTATGCGGAGATTAACAGTATATTACTCCAAAATTGGACGTATACTTTATCTATCATACTGCTTAATAAAATAAAACAATTTTCTACTAACTATGGACTTCATGTATGGCAGTTGTAGGTGATAAAGGCCTATCTCACTACGGTTGTGGGTTTAATTCCAAGAACCTTGTTCGATGTGATGGGTTGTCGCCCATCCTGCAGGTTATCCTTTTTCTAAAACTACACTATTATAACATTACAAAAATAACATCGAAAAATGTTCTAGACATTAACAATACAATCTGATGTGCAACATAATCCATTCTAATCTTTAGACTAATCCAAAATACATCTGTCCAATCTCATAGTATAAAGAAAACAATTACTGGAATGGTCACATAACAAGCACGTGAATACCATCATTTATCCCCCCATATATCATAAGATATATCTTATTTACCTCATTCCAAACATGTGAATACCTGAATCATGTATTCTCTTGAATCATAAATTACCATAGAACCTTATAGAAAACATGAATGATGTAGAAAGGTAACTCATTCCACATACCAAAATCCCATAAATTCTATATACTCAAACCATGATATCACATTGTCCTTATATCAGTCATGAGATCATTAATACTATCAAACATTTATTCTCTCCTTATCCTTTCTTTATGCGCATATTAGGTGCTTTCCAAAAATATTTCAATCACTTTTCTTGGTTATTGGTACCATTCAATATATACTTTCAAATAGTCAAAAAATAGTGTAAAAATCCAATGATTTTTTCATTATTCCATAGTACCATAAATTATTCTTGATTAAAATGAAACCATTCCACTAGATTCTTAAACCATTGACTGAGCTTCTTCATTTTATTCCTCAATACTTCTTTCATCTCTTATATCATTTGTAGTCTCTTCATCATCATCAACATAAATACTACCCATAGGACCATGTTGATTCTCTTCATGAGATTTTCCTTTAGTTGATTGGTTTTCATAATGACCATACATTCCACATTTAAAACATTTAACCTTTTTTGATCTTTTAGCAATACCATTATCCTTGTCCATAGTTTTAACTGAATGATTTACTTTTCAATTACTCTCTTTGTGTCCTTCTTTTCCACACCAAAATCATCATCCAGTTCCTTGTAAACATTCTCCTTGATGCCTCTTCCCACATGATTTACATGATGGAAATGGAACTTTATTTCCTCTATGATCATCAGGAAAATCAATCTTTCTCTTATTAGCTGAGTCAGGAAACTTACCGATGTTGATATTATTGATCATATTATGAGACTTCTGATTAGCAATAATAATGATGTTTTTCCTTCAAAATCCCATTTCATTTGGATTCTCAGGAAGAATATCATTCCATTGTCCATCATATTATCTCTTAACATGAATATTCCTCTCTCCAGCCATTTTCTAAACACAAAAAAAGAGTGTGAGAGGCAAAAATAATTCTAGTAAAACAACATAATAAAGGGGTGTAATTTCAATCTCTAACATCATAGGATTAATTATATGATCATTACCATAATTATAGGTCTAAAACCTATAAATATAAACAACCTTAGGGACTTCTCAAGACATTCCTTATAAATATCTCTAGGGATCTAAAGTTTTCAGATCCTAGTTTCCAAAGGTTAACTAAACCGTTGCTCTGATACCAACTAAGGAGACCTATAGCCTGACGTACATAGACATTACGTTACATTTTCAAAATACTTAATACATGACAAATTCAGATGCCTAAAGACAGTATTAGTTCAGTGTCTTTGGAAACTCGTAACATAATCTTCTAATCATGGTGAAAGATCTTCAACATCCCCCCTAAAGATCTCCCCATTTTTGTTTTCTTACCTAAAACCTTTCTTTATATCCTGGGTAAAAGAAAAAATATAAATTGTAGGATCAAATTATCAGTAATGGTAAGAATATTGAAAAAAACAATCCATATACATTTTAATTTAAAAACATGAACATAATTTTTAAATATCAAAATCATGAGCAATGACATAAAACATGGAAATATGTAAGGTGTAGATAATAATGGAAAATAAATCATGCTAAAATTCCATGGGGAACAACAAATGTAATTTTGGAAAACCATTAATCACATTATATGATTTCCATAGTAGCCAAGGCATTTCTGCCAAGACCATCATAGTGGACAAAGTCCCTTACTGAATCGAGTTCTCTCTTCGTTCCAGTCTGGTATCACTGAACCAGATTAATTTCCATTCCCACCATGTCTATCTCATGAGATATAAATTCATACCCAATGCATTGTAGGGATATATAGGTCCCTTACATCTCATTTTGAAATAATTATTACATGTTCTAAAAAATAAACATAAATCATTCATCACAACCCAAAGAATAAAATGGTATTCATAAACATCACCCCATCATAACATAATCCATATAAAAAAATGGATATAATTTCATCATAAGAAAAATCACACCATGTAAATAATAGATACATTATACATGAAACATAATAATACTAAATTATTTCATCTTAGATGGAAAATAGTTTTGAGAAAACACTTGAAATGAATTCTTGAGGAAAATATCCTTACGTCTTCAAAATAATTTTCTTTTCAGAAAATTACATTCATTATTAAAAGAGAAGTATTTTTTTTGAAAATAATAATTAAATATTGTAGAGAATGATTCATGAAAAATATTCATTATGAAACCTTAAAAATTCGTTCATGCCGTATAAGTTAAAAAAACATTCTCATCTTACTTTTGCTGGAAAAGTAAAAAAGTTCCTCATATGGTAAACAAAAGATAGAGTCCTTCCATAACATAATGTAAAAGTCAAAGAGGGGTAAAAATTAATTTAAACATAGATTTAAGAATATTAAACACTTTATGTGAAACATTTTTATGGACATGGATGAAAAATATACCCCAGTAAATACTTACGTATAAGTAATCTCAGATAAAAATGAGATTTGACAATGTATCCCTTACCTTCTGTCCAATTTCTTCTATATGTGTATGAGAATCATGTATAATGGGATTAAAAATATTATTAACTTGTAATAGAACCATAACAATATTTATGATATCATACATGATTCACATACGACTTTATATTGCACGTTCTTTGGACAATTCCATGTTAAAGGAGCATTTTGGGAAAAATTGTTTCATTTATGGTACATGTTTTTACTTGTAAGTCACCATATGATTACTTAGATAATTTTTACATATTTGGATAATGTTAAACATTATTTATATATAATATATATTAATCATATAATATATCAATAAATGGAATGAAATACACCATTCATGGAGACGTTAGGTCATACGTACGCATGAACACTGTTTTTGTTTCCTTATTAAATTGAATGGAAGTAAGTAAATAACATATACATAAACAAAGTATCATTAAAATTTCATAAATTTCATGATTATTTTCTATATATAATTTATAATCATTCTTGAATTGTTATTTTGGAGAATGAATATCCTCGCATCGTGGAGACGGTAATCTGTACGTACGCACGAGCAATGATATCATTCCCATAATTATTGAATGGAATTATAGTGGATGATATAATATCTCAGAATTATTATCATGATATAATAACCATATATATTTATTCTTTACACTATTATACCCATCCAAGTATGTTGGTGGTGGAAAAACAGATTACACCACGGCATGGAGACAATATTCTGTAGGTACGCACAAGTGGTGATTTTGTTTTTTCATAGGATGGATAGAAGGTGAAATAGGGATGGTTCATATTTATAATTATATATCAGTATATGAGTGATACTGATGATATTACATTATTATGAAACAACAAAAGAAGAAGAAGTAGAAGATGAAATGAACTTGAATGAATCGGTAAAGGATATTACCTCTTATTCGACGTGTCTATTCTAAACCTCCTCTTATGGCACTAAATATAGTCTTCGAAAAATACCATAACCTCTAAAATGTTTCTAAGGAAGTGGAGACAAGAAATGGGAAGGTTTTGTTTGAGATTTAAGGCTCAATGTTGTGTGAGGAGGAGAGGGAGGAGGTGCCCTTTAATAAGGGAGGAGAGGGGAACCTTTGGAAACATAACAAATGTTAATTTATAATAAATTCAAAACCCACATAAAAACATACAAAATGACTAAAATTCGAAGACGATATGATATAGGGTTGTAATATGATCAACCAATAAAATTTAGACAAGTTTGTGATTTATTTTAAACCTTATCAATTTGATTTATCCTTTTTAATCTATTTAAATTTATTTGTGGTAATAAAATTATAATTTTTAAATTGTTATAAATACTTAATTATCTATTTTAAATAAGAAATAATTACATAAAGTATTACATGTTAGACCATATAATTTTTAATTTGTAATTTTTTAATATTTTTGTTATTTTTAAACAATTTAATAATAAGTTATTTTTATAAAATATCAATAGTGAAAATTTTGACACTATTTAATTATTTGAATTTAAATAAAATACACAGAGAAGATATATTTGATCCAAAATATTTAATATATTCCGAAAATGTCACATTCTTCTAGAAAATTAGTGTATCACATTACATAGTTCATATAATATTTAATTTAATATTTTTTAAAACCATTTATTTGATAATTCTCTTAATAAAATAATTACTATATCATATTTCTATAATTATTTTGTATACATATTTGATGCATAAAAATTAAAAAAAAAATCCTATGATGAAGATAAATATATTAAATTTCATAATAATAATTTTACTCAAATTTATCATCTTAAATTCAAACAATTTTTATTGTCATATTTATTAAGTTATGAAGGTGATACCATTGAAATTATTAAAAATAAAATAATACAAATGACATAATCTATTTTATATGGATCTAAATGGTCCCAAAGTAGACCCTTGGATGCTTATGGTATAGATATACTCGAAGAATAGGTTTTGGTCAAGTATTTGACCCTTTTTATGGGTATTATTACTTTAATAAAAACTATATCATTGATTTTTTACTAAATAAATAATTTCTGCATCATTAATGTATATGCTAGTAATGTAATTAAATATCTCTTAAAAATTAAAACTAAATTACCATAACAAATAAAAACAATTTAGATTCCAATGAGTATTTATAATCATATTTATATTCTGTATGACCCTATATTATGAATACATTAATTATTAAGGTTTGAGTGAGACACATTTCACTTTCTTTAAAATAAAATAAATTAAAAGTCTTACTCACTCCAGTGGATTCCATTTCGACCCAAATATGCCTTTGGACGAAATATAATAATAAAATTATTTTAATATATGTGTTAGTGTCATTTTATAATATTATATTTACCCTTAATTACCTGATTTACCTTTAACAATGTTAAATAAAATTTACCGTAGCTACTATTCATAGTTCCCAAAAATAAAAAGTTTCCTATTAACATAATTTAGACCTACTTTTTCCAAATATGGAATCCAATTTTCTAAATTAAAATCACAGAATTTGCAGAAATTAATTAAAAATTTATATCATTGTAAAGAAAACGAGTAAAAAGTTAAAACATTGCAAAAGATTGAAATGATTTTACCCATGAATTCAATGTAAAATAAATTATAATGACATAAATTATATTAAATGATAAAAAATATATTATATTTATACTTTAAACCCATTCAATAATATAATTTAACCATATAAATTATTATGATGAAAAAAGTTGTTTTTTATTAAAATATATCGTGTTTATACTATTTATTAAAATATGAATGTTCTCGGAATAATGTGAAAAATTTATACAATGTAAATTTTTATATCCTGCTTCCAAAGAAAAATTTTCTTTTGTCAAATTGAACTTATAAACATGTCTAAAACTATATTTAATGTGGGTGTTCCATCAAAAGGTGACAAAACTGCATTTTTTTAAAAATACTTATTTTTTCCGAAATATTTATTTTGTTCTCATACCATGTTCTAGAAAATGTTTAAGATGAATAATAATTTTGTAATATTCAAAATTTAGTTAATACTATTCATAAAGGCTTCTTTATAATAATATTATAACAATATATCATTGTTTAATGAAACCCGATATTGGAAACTTCACACATTATCGAGGATGGTCGTGATTGCATGTTCTACAATCCAAGTAAGGGAAACGTGTAGTGAAAGATCCCTTTGGTGTTTCGTATAACATAATAAAAAATAATTTCATTTATACATTAAACAAAATCTATACTTAATGTTGTATATAATAATTTCTTGAAAACAAATTTGAAATTGTGTGTAACACGAGCTGAGAATAATGTTGCGTATACAGCAAGAAAATACGGTGTTGTGTATAGTACAAGATAATCTTAGTGCAATGTACAATATAAGAAATCAAATAAATTGAAAAGAATATATCTCATAAAATCTTAGGGTTTTACATTATTATTATTGTATTAATAATTATTTTAATTTGGGGTTATTTTTTAGAGAAAATAAAGAGATTGAGGGGCACAACCGGTTAGGCATGAACCCCTCCCCTTACCTCTACCATGCTGAGGCTCACCACCACCCCTCATCCGACTCCTCATTGCGTGCCCAGTTCATTCTGGTTCTTTCATGATAGTGTTCTCTCTCAGCAAGGTAACCCTTTCTCTATGGATTTTGTTTTTTTTCATCTGCTATTTCGGCTCTCCATCGCCCAGCCACCATTTGGCTAAAACACTATGGTCCGAGATTAATTTAGATTCCTCTTTTATTCATACCTTGGGTGTTGAAGAAGTTGTCTCCAGACCATTTAATTCATATTCTAATGAACTCCGTCAATGGGAAAGTTATTCCGCTTTATTAGGGTCACCAATTTCATATCCAGGTAAGGCTATATACATGAAAAATGATATCAAACCCCTTTAAATAGGTTTATATGGTGTAATTGGGTTGTCATTGATTATTTTGATGTGAATTGGTCCCCATTGTACTAAATTTGAGTTCTTTTTATTGTGGGGTCTTATGATCAATTACAAGTACGCACACACGTTAATGTGGAAGTGTGTGTGCATGAGTAGGTCCCAGTTTGAGTAAGGAATCTTCGGATCATCCAAATTACTCAAGGTAGGGTTCTAAACATTAATTAACTAGTAAAAATCAGTTTCATTATTAATTGATTTTGATAAAGAAGAATGAAATTCTGGACTAATTTTTTATTGGGGGAATGAGATTAATAATTATAAGATAATTATGTGCAATATAATTAATTATAAATTAATTTTGTTCTCTTAAATGATAATTAATAGGGGGATTAATTATGAGTAATTAATTTGGTTATGTTGAGATAATTAATTGTTTCTTCATTAAGTTCTTTGAGATGATATTAAATCGAGGAATTATTTATGAGTAATTAATTTGGTTTAGTTAAGATAATTAATTATGAATTAATTCTTTTCATTGAGATGATAATTAATAGATTTATTAATTAAGATATAAAAATTTGGTTCTATTTAAATAATTAATTATTGTTTAATTATATTATTTAAATGATAATTAATTGGGGGATTAATTATGAGTAATTAATTTGGTTCTATTTATAAAAATAATTATGAATTAATTATCTTCTTTGAGATGGTAATTAATTGAGGGAATAACTATGAGTACTTAATTTGGTTGTGTTTAAATAATTAATTAATCATTAATTATGTGATTTGAAATGATAATAAATGATGTCATTAATCTTGATTAATTAACATGGTTAACTAGAGTTAATTAATTATGAACTAATTGTGTGATTTGAGATGATAATTATTCCAGGAATTAATTATGAGATAATAATTTTGTTATGTTGAAATAATTAATTGTGAATTAATTATGTTCATTGAAATGATAATTTTTTCGGGGATTAATTATGATTAATTAATTTGGTTTAGTTTTGTGCTTTGAAATGATATTTATTTGGGGATTAATTATTTGATATTAATCTTCTTAAGTTGAGATAATTGATTTTGAATTAATTTTGTGTTTTGAGATTATAATATTCATAATTAATTAGGGGGTTAATAAAGAGATATTGATTTGGGATATGTTAAGATAAATCATTAGAGAATTAATTAGGTTATATTGAAACAGTTGTCTTGATATAATTAATATGTGAATTAATTATGTGATATTGAAACAGTTTCTTTTGAGATAATTTATTTGGGAATTAATTATGTGATATTGGGATGGTTTCCTTGAGATAATTATTTTGTGAATTAATTATTTAATTTTGAGATGGTTTCCACTTGATAATTAATTAAATAATTAATAATATGGGTTTGAGAGGATTTCCTTTTTATTTGTTAATTTTTAAATTAACTAGTGAATTTAATGAGATTAATTATTCATTTATTTATTTATAATTATGGTTATTATTAGTTAATTTTCCATTAAACCAATTGAATTTCTGTGTTTAACTAATTGTTTAGTTAGTAGTAAATAATATGTTTTTAATTAGTTATTTAATTATTTAACATAGACTGTTAATTAATTTAATAATTAATAAATGAATGAAATCTGTGGGTGCTAGACAAGGCATTCTACCCCCATGATAAATATATATGTATGATTGAAAATCATGTTGTGAGACCTGGAATGATTCTTGAAATACTCTTGAGGTTCAAGACATGGTATTCCACAACCAAAATTCATTCAAATATTAGTTATTGGTACATGGCCTGATGCTCTAAATACCCATGTCTTGTGAGGCAAGGACTGATGCTCCAAATAATCACAAGTGTATTAGACATGATATTTTGCACCCTTTAATTGATATTGGAGTGAGATTTTGATTGGTCTTATGTGAATTGAATTAAATGGATAATGAAAGATGATGAGATGGAATGTTTTGGGAATTCAATATGAAAATTGGTTCAGACTCCGACATGGATGAGAAAATTTTTGAGATACGGGTGTCTTGGGGAACTTGGAGATTTGCGATATTAAATAAATAATAATAAAGAATATTTTAAATAGTTTATTTATGAATTCTTTATATATAGTTCTTTTTTAGACTCTTACATATAGCTACCTTAGAAAGTAGGAATCTCCATATGTTGTACCTTAGGAACTTGGATGGGTTGTAGTTTATTTATTCAATTATGTTATTAAATTGTTATACCTACACACTGTTAAATAATATTGAATTTCGAAGATTGTTCTTGACATAAGTGGTCCTAGCCTACTGAGATTTATATCTCACACCCAACTATGGCCGCCATTACACTAGGGTACCCATGTAGACTGTACTTATTTGTAGGACCTTGGATATTTCTTGTTTTTGTTTTCTTGTAATTGGGATTTCGAAGAAAAGTGTCAAACGATATCTCGATATGCTTGTAGAGATTGTCCTTGGTGCTTTAAGTCTTTTCCTTGTGTTTGTACAGATTTTTGAAGAATGCTATTTGGTTTACATATTTCAAATCTATTTCACTATGACATATATGCATTGCATAAACTATTGTTGGACACTTACATTTTTCAGTTGACTATTTATTTATATCTACTTCTATATTTTCTGATATTGTTAACTATTTAAATTGTGTACTTTGAATATGAGAGTGTATTATCCTTAGTGATTATACAAATACCCTCACTGACTGCCAGCAGCCTCATGCATAGGGGGAGATGTGCTTGATTCCATGTGGTGACAAGCTCTGCTATAGGTTTGAGGGTAAGATGGGCTGAGACATTACACATAATCTTTACCTATTTTATTTTTCATTAGAGGTATTGGTGGATGAAAATTTACATTAGTCTATGAACTGGGGAACATGTTAGCATAATTCCCATAAGAAATCAATTTAATCAATTATGATTCGGATATTCTTTATTTATATATTTTTATTTATTCCCATTACACCGGTATTTATCCACTTAGTAACCTTTCATTCCACACATAAAACATTTAATGGTTATGTTGATACAATTTCCCTCATGTTCTATTCCACACATTGATGATAAAGTAAATCTAGTCATCATTTATCAACATTTTTTATATTTTACTCTCAAATCAACACTTATATTATTATTATAACCATTATATTTATGGGAAGTGTAAATCCACCTCATAATAATAATAATATGATGAAGGTACATAAATAAAAAAATTTAATAAACTCTTCCAAATCCATGACTCCATTGGTTTGTACTATTTGAATAAAACTAGAAATCATTGTGATAAAATCATTTTATATTATAAAACCACATAATCAAGAAAAATTACTTATAAAATTTTAATATTTGACACCATAAGATTAAGCGTAGGCACTTCATTACTGAAAATAAAACTATGAGATTTTAAGTTAGACATACACTTAGGTTTCTTACTAATGATTTATCACGCTAGTTTATAATGATTATCTAAAACTTTTCTTTTATATAAACTCTAACAACCCAATTTTTCATACATATAAATTGTATCAAAATTACATAAATTTTAAATATTTATACAAAGAAATAAAAAAATACCCTATTAGTTTAGTTAAATTGAATAATTATAAATATGAAAACTTGTTCATAGGACATGTAAATTATCTACATCCTTTTTGGTTAAAAAATTAACCCTTTTATACATTTTATACATAATAAAATCCATCATATATTAGAGGGAAATAAACATAAGATAAGGGTCAGTATAGATTCTTAGTAAGGTTAAAAAATGGAGATATGAATCATAAAATAACACATGGGTATTAATATGTGAACAAAAAAACAGATCATTATACCATATATTTTAAAGAACATAATATTATGGCATAGTATAAATCATAAACAATCACAAGGGAAAAAATAAACACAAAGAACATAACATGAAGTTGTGGAAAATCATAAGAAATTATTTCCATTTTAGACAAGGAACTATTCCATAAATATCATACTGGATTCATTTTATTACCCAAACAATTATAGTATTCAAGGTTCACACCTAAGACCATCGTGGTTTAAAAATTCGTTTACATAACCAGTTTCACATGCCATTCCAGACTAGTCTAAACCACGTCCAAACCTAATTCTAGTACTTCTATTCTAATGAGATATAATATAATTAATCAATTAATTATATGTAGATGTACGTTCTAATCAAATCATAATGAAAACCATACATTTTTGTCCCATGTGAACATAAATTATTAAGCATATCGTCTCTTATAAAAAGAAATATGTTTCATTAACATTTCATCATTGCATTACTGATGGAAAATAAATGTCTTTCATTAATTTAAACATAAAACGATAATAATATAATATGGAAATGATCCTTGAATAATATATCTAGTAAATAATCAGTAATATCATATAAATTAATCTTATAAGGAAAAAAATGAAAGATTATTCGAAATAATTGTTGGGGAATATATCCTTTCAGCTTTGAAAAAAAACAATTAAAACATAATTTATTTAAAACAATTCACTTAAAACTTAAATGGAAATATATGAAATAATGGTTAATAATCATTTCAACCATCATTGAAATCATTTCACTTGATAAATCTTAATGGATATATCAAAGACACCTTTGAAAATTACTTTTTTGAAGAAAAAAAAATATCTGACAAAGAGGAGAATACAATTAAATTAAACTCATAATATCATAAATGTATGAAAATTATAATTATATCACATGTTTAAAGGTTTTATAGACACCTCATAAAATAATATAGGTGAATATCATAACATGTGTCTCAAATAAGGAAAATTAAGACAAAATTACCTTAATGATTTTATTAAATATGAACTATATACCCCATGAAAGGGAGATTATAAAATTGATATGAAAATAACCATAAAATCAAGGATAATGATCATATATTAAATTACTTGGTTGTATATAAACATAGAAAAGAAACATATGGTGAATATGGAATATGTCTTGTAGGAAAAGGGATAATATATTTCCACTTACCTTAATCTTGACAACCTTTGTGTTTGTTGAAACCATTTATTTAATAAAAATATATTGATTATTAATATATATATAAAAATATTCCCCCATATGTTACCTTATATTATTTTCATATAGAAATGAATTACAATTTTATTAAAAATCTCATGTTAACATTACATTTTTTATAACAACTGCTCTTATTTTCTTAGATGTTTTGAATTGATATTTTTTGACTTATTACATTGATAATGATTAAATCATATAAAAAATTTAGATAATTATATAAATATTATATATATTAATTATATATTAATTTATAATAAAAAATATATATATATAAATAAAAAATGAAATACACCTTCCATAGAGATGTTAGGTCGTACGTGTGCATGAACGTTTTTTCCATTTTATTATGGTTTTGTAATAAATAAAAGAAAATGTTACATATATATATCATTATAGTATAATTAATATTGCCTATATATATAATAATTTTATTAAACTAAGCCTTAATAAATTCTATGTAAAGCATGATTGAATCACATCTCTTCGTGAGGAAAAAGTATGTCGTAGACACGAACGATGTTATTATAATCTCTAAAAAAGGAATGCATGAAGGTATGTGTATATGAAATTAAAGAATAATGATAAAACCATAAATATAATATATTTTCTATATAATTTACAGATCCATAATTATTCATAACTTTGAATGTTGTTAATGGATGAAAAAATGGAATCGGTTCGCTAGGTAGTAGTCTTTCGTACACATAGATGATGATTGTGCATCCCATTTGATGGAAGTGTGTGAGAGTGCAGGTATTAAATTAAAATTTAAAAAATATGTTTATACTTATTTTACATATAATATTATATAATATTGATATTATTATATTTAAGTTATGTCTATGAAAAAAATGCAGAAATACTTGATTAAAAACGATACCTCTTCTTTAGAAAAACTACTTTACTAAACACATAAAGACCAGAAATGTTGGGTTTTTTCAAAAACTACGACCTGTAGAATGGGGTTAGGGATTCTATGAAAGATTTTGGTAGATTTTTCCTGATAAAAAAATGTTTTCTTATGTGAATGAATGGATGATGAAGAGTCAATCGTAGGGGATATGAGGGGCACTCATGGAAGTTCTCAAAATATTAAATTAATTTAAATTAATATTTAATTACATATAGATCCAAAAATATTAGATAATAATATAATATTATGGTATAACTTTATATATTTAAAATTAAATAAGTTCTAACTAAATTTATAAGCACCCCTTTTGGTTTTAACCCATATTTAGATCCTTTCATTCTAACCAAGAAAAAACGGGTTTTACAATTTAAGGGAAAATGTAGGTACTATAAAATGAAATCATACCCATAGATGAACAAGGGCTGAAATTTTTAACATTATTAGAATATTTTGGTTGAATGCATTTTTTTAGATCATTTAATAACATGTTATTTATTTTAAAATATCATTAACTTCAAATTTAACAAAATTCATTACATTTATATTTAAAAAATATATATATATATATAAAATAAATTCAAATGAAATATATTTATAGATACATAAAATAGTAAAATAATATATTTAATTATTTTATAACATTAAGTATCTCAAATAATATTTATGTGAATATTTTAAATAACATTTATTCTATAATTTCAGTGATGAAATAATCATTGTATCAGGGTTGCCTAAGCATTTAAGGTGATTATATATTCACTAAAAAATAAAAATTCATATCAATGATAAAAATAAATATTATAGATTTAAAATTAAAATTTATAGAAGAAAATATATTCTAAATAATTCAATACTAATAATGTTATAATTATTAGAAAAAAGAGTATGGCATAATAGGATTTTCCTTAAATAAAATCTTATAAAATCTTATATATGTCATTATATCTTCAAAGTGTCTATGAAAAGTTATAATTTAGATAAAAAGTATGATAACGGTCGAATAAAAATCAAGATATAAAATTGTTGAATGTTTTAGGGTCATTTTATAGTCCTTATCATTTTATAATTACCTATAATTACCATATTTCCCTTTTCTTTGGAGACACAATTACTAATATTACAATTCATTTTGGGAAAAAATATAACTATTTAATTAATATATACCTCCAGAATAAAAATATATAATACATTTTTATAAATAAAAAACATTGAAAATTCAGTTTTTAATGTGAATATAAATTGAAAAAAACGGTCCAAAAATAGTGTTCTTATAAAAATGGATGTTTTAAATTTAAAATATATTTATAGTTATTTCATGCATAAAATATATTTCAAAAACCCGTCATGGTTTATTTTAAATAAAATTAACTAGTTAAATTTAAAACTATATCCAAACATAATTTTATCTTCTAAATGGTTCTAAAATGCAATTTTTTATAAAATTCATTATTTTTTACTGATTATTGAAAAATAAAATTTTCAAAAAACTATCAATATTTCACCATAGTAAACTTTTTATCTGATGATTTCAAAAATTAAGTTCATTTTTAAAAATTCATTTTATAAAAATTCTATAAATTAAATATATTTTTAGTAGATAAAAATCAAAAAATATCATTTTTTAAAAAACATATTTTCATAAAGAATATGATGACTTTTTAAAAAAATTTGGGATTATTTTCAAAGAACAAAAAAATCATGTTACAGAGGAAATTTATTTTTATTAAAAAATAAAATTATTTTCATCAATTTCGTCCAATTTAATGGCTAGGTAATAATATTCATATTTTAATAGTAATATTTTGTTGTTCATTTGATATTTATGTGGGGAATCTTATATGATATCGTACATTATATTTCATTTTAAAATTTTAGGATATTACAATAAAGATATGAACAAACTAATTATTTTAAGATTCAAAACACAAGATCCTTTAGTTCTCAAATAAATTAATATATTTTTTCCATGAAATCACATAATATATATTTTTAGCATATACTACAAAGACTCACTCAGATATCACATGCCCTAGAAATTTAACTTCATAGATCTAGAAGGAAAATTTTGAATGACTAATATATAGATTATTTACCCTCATCCTTCAAATAATGGTATCCAAATATTCCATATATTCTTATTTAAAAATTAATTTCATCGAAATATCATCCACAAATAGAACAAAAAAAGAGTCCAAGAACAAATCATTGATTTTATTCAACAAGGACAGAAATACCATTCAATCCTAAGTGAGACAGAATGGCATAACCAATTACTCCAAATTCCCACACACACTCGTAATGTCTTTCTTACGTATATCATCTTCTCAAAATCTCAACTAGTGTTACCTTGAACAATGTTCAATAATTATAAACTAATTATCCATTATAAGTTTTTTAAAATGATCATCAATTTCGGGTCTTAGATATTTGTTCTTAACATTCACCGAATTAAATAATGATTATTTTCTAGATAATATTTTTCATGTAACACAAGTGTAATTTACTTTTTAATTCAGGACTCGTATTTAATTTTTCTAAATATATCCCATAATATAAAATTCCTAAAACCTAATATAAACCTCTTTTGAATAATAAGTCACATTTTTAAAATACAGTTTTTTTCTCAAAGTTGTATTTTGAAAAGTTACTGACGTTCAAATAAAACCATTAAATAATATATCGATAAAACATAAAATAATAAAAAAATAAATACTATAATTTCTTAGTCCAATCAGAAGCTATGTGCACTATGAATCATTGAAATGTAACAAAATTGTTACATATAAAAAATGGAATCCTTCATTATACAAATATTATATAAGGGTAGGTGATTTTTTGGACAATGTTTTAAAGTGATATAGGAATGATAATGAAAAAATAATTTTAGTTGAGGAATAAATATTGAGAATTAATATTTAATGTCATGAACTAGCCCGAGTTGACCCTGAACTGGTCACATAGGCTAGCGCGCGAAAATCCCCAAGAGGCGTTCCTGATCCTCCTGGGATGGCGGAAAGCACCAAGGGAATCAATAGAGTACACAATGGAATGATTTATCCCAAATATAAGCAATCAAACAAACATCGGAAAGAAATGGGCATCCCAAAATACATTTATATAAAAGTTTAACTGAACATTATTTGTATAAGAAACTCAATGTATAACTAAACCAACAACTCAAATGACCAAACATGATAACCAAACAACTCCATTTGATCCCTCTGGTAACTCTCCAACACTATGATCACACATTTTCTGAGGCGATCAAACTCAAGCTGAAACTTGAACTAGGGAAAATATCAGAATAAGACTATATGCGTGAGTATTAAAACTCAGTAGGTTATCCCCATATTCTATTCCCAATGCACATCCTTTAAAATAAAAGAATCATCAATTTAAATTGTTAAATACAAATATAATTTTATGATTTTAAACTGAGTTCCCATGCCATTAAAAAATTACAAGTCAAAAACATGCTTGTTTTATAAAAAATAATGCTAGTAACAATTTTCAAAGAGTTTCAACTTCAAAATGAAAATAATTTTCAAGTGGGCTACTTTAATGAATTTAAATTTTTAAATAAATCACAGAGACTACATAATTTAAAAACCAAACACATTGTATTCCTATGGTGAGTACAAAATAGACAATGAGAACAAGTCACGGGAACACCCTTAGTCACTAGTTTGTTGTGATCCCTAGGTACCTCATATCTCGGTGAAAGTAACGATAATAAATATTCCTTCTCATGTACATAAGCCACTAGTAGGGAGAATATCTATAACCTAGTGGTACCCAAAATCATTATCATCATAGTTTTGTTGGTTTTTTCATCATCAAACTTTCTACGTGAAACAGGGGACAAACCTCATGGTATCACTAGCATACTAGTACACGTCCGCCCACCTAGATAATCCAGATTCCATTTAGTGATCAATCATGTTAAAATATTATCAAATACTGATTTCACATCAAAATTACATTCCAAAACCATAAACATGAAAACATACCACAAACTTTCTTCACATTTTTTCATGAATCAATAAACCACTAAACTTTTTTGTAAAACAATTTCAAATAGTGTATTGAGGATTTTCATATATAACCCTATGAAAAACACTCTTTTACGTGTAAAAACAATAAAAACCATACAAAACCATATTTATAATCCTTAAAAACATTTAATAAAATCTTTTCATGGTCCATAAAAGAATTCCAATTTACACAAAATTGTATATACATATAAAACACTCAATCTTCATTTTTAGGAACGACCAAACAAGCCTTTAAATTGTTTTTCAAAACTAAATTTTGACAAAGGTATGAATTTAAATTTTATTAAAGAGGAGTATAAAAACAGTTTTAATCATAAAAACACATTCATAAATCCCTTAAAACACTCAGGTTACATATGCAAAACATAACCATTTTCATAAGGATTTGAAATGGTTCATTTTCCAGCAACTCGGGCCAAAACATATTGTAAACCAAAACCCATTTGTTTGTAAAACCAAATCCAAATAGTAATGATTTATAAGGAACCAAAATTACAATTTTTATTTTTTTACAATGAATTTATAAATCCAATAATAATAAATTTTAAATCACACTTAACACATTAAAACCAACCGATCAATTTACCAAAAACATAACATGCACTTTTAAACAAAACAATTTATTTTAAACACATAACCAAGAATAAAACACCAATTGCATGACATATTTTATTAAATCTAATGAAAAATGTTAAAAATACCAATAACCAGGTTCTCAACCTCACAAACTAGGTGAAAAAGATAACATAACAATTAAACAAACCATTGGTGTGCTCTTTCAGGACAAAACAACACCACATTTCACAAGAAAAAGTCCTAAACAACCATTTTGAAAACCAAGAAAATTATAAAAAGGCTTTAAAACAATAATAAACATATATATCAGTTGATGAAAATATTAAAATGGTGAAACATGAATGATAAAGGCATGTTCATGTGATATCCTACCATAAATCCTTTGCCTAATGGAAACGCACACCAGAAATCACCAACCGCGTGTTTAAAAACCCTAAAACTATGAATTACAGAACTAAATGAATATAACATCCATAAAAACCATGGGATAACAGAACCATATGCCTATAGTGACATAGGAGATAATAGAAAACTCTGAAATAATGAAAGGATGTAGAAGAGGGAGGATAAAGGAGAAGGAATCTCACATTTTCAACGAGAAAATACATTGTATTACATTAGATTTTATCCCTTAGAGAAAAGGGGATGTATTGATACATCTTTAAGAGTCTCCTAAGGTCTGTAAGAACAATGGAAATATGATTTTGGGGAAAAATACTTGTAATAATTTTATTAATGGATGAAATCATTTACTTGTGCGATTCTGGATGATTTGATAGACATTGAAAATTTATTCTCTAATCCGTGACTCATATGATCTCGAAAAAGGTAAAATTGATAATTGAGGGTGAGTATAGGGGTATTTAATTTGTGTGGGAGGTGGAATCTCCAAATATATAAAAACATGAATCAGATATAAAAGTAACAAATAATTTTTATGAAATATAAAATGGGCCCATGGGCTGGCCTAATACCTAAATATGTAACCCCAATTCACCATGCATATAAATTTATAAGGGGTAAAAAGGGATATGGTAGTTTTAATATGTCCGTTTAGGACAAGTGGGAAGTGTAATGAGTCAAAAATGATGAGATAATATTTATTATTAAAAGAAACAGAAACATGTTTTTAAATCAGGAAATGGGCACACGGTTGGCCCAAATCATGAAGTAACCACCCTTTCTACAAAAACACCTAAACAAGCAATGTAGAGTGAAAATTAGGATGATTAGACATATACGGTAGTATAAAACTCAAAATTAATCTTACCCAACAACCAATAAATGGAGTTGGATTTTCAATGAACAGGATCCAAACCATGGCATGAAAAGAAACAAAACCGTGTGCGACAATTCTTCCCTCCATTAAAGCTTTCCACCCTCGAAAAGACAAAGCACATTCCAGCTGTTTGAACAAAACCTAATGATTATTTATATATATGGTTCAAACTACTAATATAATTAAATTCCATCAACCATTAATGGTTCTTTATCCTTCTACCTTAGCCAACACACTAACTCTCAACCACTTCCCGATAATCAACCAAATGATCGAGTCACTACCTCCACAACTAAACAAAGAACCCATTTGTTGGGACATCTAATAATGAACCCTATAATCAACCAAACCAAAGAGAACTCACAAAAACAAAATATTCTAGTGGATTATTAAATGGAGTCTCCACCATTAAGAAAAACTAGCACTAGATAAGTTGTTAAGAGGAAAAAAATCAAGGAGACTCAGGGTGGGTATCCACATCATAAGGACCCAACATCAAACAAACAAAAAAGAAACCAACATTAACTAGAATATAGAATCACTTATACATGACAAACCAAAATCTCCCACAACAACATTCAAACCCATGTTAATAGGTTTACAACATGAACATCTAAACAACCCACTCCCAAACAGAGGGGACAAGAACTGGGCCAACACATTCAGCACTGACCTCGACCCCCACCACCCGGGGAGTGGTGGGATGGAAACCAAATAATTAGGCCCCTAAAACCCCAAAATAAAAAAAAAAGAACAACCCAAAACTCACCACCTATGAACATTTAACACCATGAACACACCCTATTTTAAAAGGCGGTCCACACAGGGACATTGATCAAAAACCCACATTGAGGAATGCATAACCATAGACACCGTGTGAGGGGTAAGTCCCCCATGAATTTTTTGATAAAGTGAAATTCACAGTAATGAGGCACCAGAATAGATACATATAAACTTCAATACCATAATTTTGGAGGTAATATCCTTTTCAATCTCCCCACACCTCTATATATTTCCTGACTTCCTAAAAATTTTCACTCTAAGGCCTATGGATGGAACCCTGATTCTTGATGCATCTGTATCACTGTAGTCATGTGCTAAAGATGACACCACTCAAAAAAACACAAATGATTTACAAAACAAATTAATCTAAATAAGAACTCATAGATACAAATCAAAATTATGTCGCACTATGAATGAGTGGCAGAATGGACAATGAATACAACGAAATACATCAATATCATTCAACACAACTGCTATGTCAATAAGAATAATCACGACCTAAAAGCACTTTAAATTGATCCCAAACAGATCTCTATTCAAAAAATCAGTTTTTGGCATCATTCAAATAGGTTGATTTAAAATTTTAAATGAATTTATAGGTTGACCAACAAGAATGATTTCCAACGGAGTACATTCCATTGTCACATCACAACATCAAACACATCTTTAGAATCCAATAAAATATTACTCCAAAACTGAGCGACCAACAATATCTCATCTCAAGATACAATAATAGTATGCCTTGTAGATGAATAGGAATCTTACTGAATAAACAACTCTTATAAGACATAGAAAAAAACTAGCCACATTACCAATGGCTTATAAACAAAGGCCACAATTTTTCAGCTCAAAACACTTTTGAAAAACAAACTAACATGATGGGTTTCCAAATTCACCAATGGTGTTTCATCATGTGTCACTCACATGGAAATTTCCATGCCACCCTAGGCACCCAATAACCATGCCATATTGGCCATCCTTCCAAATATCAATAAAACCATGCATGTGAGCTACCATGAAGACACCAAAGGCTAAAACAAAACCACATCATTCCAAAAATCATGTACCTTCAAAAGGAAAACCAACCACCCTATCAAAAAACCCTTTTCATATTTCACAAAAAAACCACACTTCATCAAAAACCATTTTCATAAAATCCTACCCCTTTTCTTTTTTAACATCTTTTAAAAAAACCAAGAAAACCCAAAAAACCCATTCCTATTTTCTAAAATTTAGCAAGGTATCTTTTCAAAATTAGGTGGTCATTATGACCAATACCCTTTCTAGGAAAACACCAATTACTCAAAACCAATTTCCAAAACCAATTCATTAGATTCAAACACTTTCCAACATCCCAAAACACCCCATTTAAAATAATTATTAAGAATCACCATTAAATGATTCAAACATTCAAAAAAATTTATTCAAAGAAACTAGAAGGAAAGATTATGGATAATCCAACCCCGTTAAATCATTTCCACTTCCTCTTATTTTCTAAAAAACAGATCCTTCCAAAACCATTCTTATATTTAATTTTTTTTAGATCCCTTTTTCACATTTCCAAAACCCACCACTCCTTCAAAACTAATTTTTACAATACTCACACAAAGATTTTCAAAAAAAAAAATTCAGAATTCAAGAAAGGTCAAGGAGACCAAAAAAGAACTAGTGTTGGTTAGTAACTTGACCATATGGTTGGCAGCCATATCTCAAACAAAACACCAACACTGAGAGACTTATTAGGAACATTCCTCAACTCTATATGGCTTGCTAGGCCCTGAAATCTCACGAAGGCCATTAGTCAGACTCCCCTTGTCATATCACAAAACCAATCAATCCACAAGAACAAAAGACACTAATAAAACCAGACATCCCATGGAAACATGAGGATCAAAACGAGAAAGAGTTGGCAACACTCTTCCTACACTTAACCCTAAAGTACCGAAAATCCTACTCCATCTACCATGAAATCCCCCAAATAACATAGGAACTCTAAAAAGAAAGGACTACTAAGAGCTGACCTCCTTTGATACCATTTTGTCACGAACCAGCCCGAGTCAACCCAGAACCGCTCACCTTGGCCAGCACGCGACAAGTCCCCAGAGGTATTTCTGATCCTCCTGGGATGGCGAAAAGAACTGATGGCATCAATAATGTACACAAGAGAATGAATTCACCCAAATATAAACAATTAAACAATCAATAGAATGAATCGGACATCCCAAAATACATTTACATAAAAATTGAATTGATCATTATTTGTACAAGAAACTGAATGTACAACTAAACCAACTACCCAAATGACCAAACCTGATAACCAACTTACTCCATGTGACACAAATGGTCACTCTACAAAAAAATTATCAATCATCTCCCAATGAGAAAGAACTCATGTTGAAACCTATATAAGGGCTACAAATAGAAGAAGACTATACACATGAGTATTAACACACAATAGGTTAAACCGATATTCTATTCCCAATGAACATATTATAAAATAATAAAAACATCAATTTAAAGTTTTAAAAAATATATAATGTTATTTTTTCCAAATGGGATCCCTTACTATAAAGAATTTACCAGAAAATGCATGTTTTATAAAAAAGAATGCTAGTAACAATTCTCAAAGAGGTGCAACTTCCAAATGATAATAGTTTTCAAGATGGGTGGTTTAATGAATTTATAGTTTTTAAATAAATCACAAAAACTACTGAATATTCCAACCAAAAACACTTTATGTCGAATTTTAGTACAAAATATCCAATCAGCACAAGTCACGGGAACACCCCTAGGCACTTGTTAGTTGTGATCCTCAGGTACCTCGTATCTCAATGAAAGTCACCATAATAAATACATGATCTCGTGGACATGTGACACTAGTAGAGAGAATACCTATATCCTAGTTGTTCCCCAACATCATCATCATCATAGTTTTGTTAGTTTTTTCATCGTCAAACATTTTACATGAAACAGGGGCCAAATGTCACAACCCCCTCCCCACAAAGTGTACCCCTCCTGGGCCGGCAATGTGAAAAGGGAGATAATGACCCCCGAGTCCCGCCTCCAGTAGGCCCCAGGTTGGCGACTAGCACCGAGGGTATAATACACACACAAATGGGAGGCATTACCCTCTAAGAGAACACATGCAGAAGAGAGAGATAGAATAGACTCCAACCAACTCCAACTCATAACTGAAATGTAAAAGAAACCCAAGTACATATATTAAATGTCATGCAAAAGTACTACAACAAAAAGGGAAAACTAAAAGTACCCAAAAGAAAGTAAAACGGCAGCGACCACAACCCCGAACAACTCCTCCTCCAACCGCAAGCTAGTAGTAACCAACTTGATCTCCAACCTGCTCCAAGTCACCTGAAAAACAGTTTATATGTACATAGGGTGAGTATAACAGTATACTCAGTAGGATCCTCCCCAAGACTCTCGTGCAAAAGTAAAGAAAGCATGCTAAAGCCCAGTGAACAACAAGTGAAACTAACTCGTCACCTAAACAGGTATACTATGTTCCCAACCTCACCATGGCTACTCTCACCAAGTAATGCATACAAGAATATAGCATATAGTAAAGAATAACAAGGGTACCCCGCTACTACTTCCCCACTGGTTTGCCGCTTTGCCCCAACGACATACGTCCTGTGCATCTCTCTCCAAAGGCTTGCCCGTATCGACATGGGTCAAGCTCCACAATCTGCACCTCGTACACCACAAAGGCTTGCCCGTAGACACCTGGGCTAAGCTCCACACAATCCTCACAACCAAAAGTAATCAGGTAGTTTCCGGGAGCCACCACAGCTCGCATAACGTGTATCATACATCGGGTATTATACCTCAAGCCATTACAGCCCATACACCGAGTAAGGATCCTCAAGCCATCACAGCCTATACACGTTACACCTATAGTAGTCCATAGGATACTATATCCAGAATATATGTGTGTTAAATAACCACAAGCCATTACAGCCCTCTACACACATATATGGGTAAAACTAACCACTGTGCCTACCAGCACTAAGATCTACCAAGAGAAGAGAGCGGGGCCAAAGGGGGTAGTCAGCCATTCAACCTCCCATCAGAATGTTGGGGAAAACACCCCCCAGGGCTCAGAATCCCCGGGGTGTCAGTTGCCCTTACCGACAGGGTGGAGTAGCATATAGAAACACAAAAAGTACAGAATATATAAGTAACTCACATCCACACTATGGGAATTACCTAGTCTTAGATACAACTGCAGCTAACGTCTCTCAGACTCCAGGCTGCTACTTCTAAGACTAGGTATCCTATAAGCACACAACCAATTGAAGAGCTTTATTAGATTACTCCATTCTCATTTATCAGTTCCACTATACATTAATTAATTCTTTAAACATTAATTAAGATTGAAAAATTCCACATTTAAATGAAATGGCATCACTTTCAAAAACAACTGCTCCTTTTAAGATTCACATCACCTTTAAATTCCAGCATCTCTATCCCCGTGGATTTTCACCATTTAATCAAACATTCATTACAGAAATACTTTTCCACAATCCCAGGCATTCTAGAAAAACATCCTATGCTTATAAACACAAAGGAGGCTCAACACGGTGAGTAGATATACTACCCGTCGAGTCTTTTCCGCCTATAGAAAGAGCATATACCCATTCTCCCTCGAGAGGCTAAACACGGAAAGCACGTGGCATATCCCGCGCATCTTCGCCTCCTTTGGAAGAATGGTAGCAAGACCAGCTGCCTTGAGCAGTGGGGAAAAGCAAGGCAGATTAACATTCAAGAAAACCACAAGCAACCAGCAACCACATCCATCCCATTCCATCACCCCTGGTGTCCTCCCTGACACCCATATGCATAAACCGATGCATCTCGCCACACTAGGCGTCATCCGCTGCCACAACTATAAGGCCTCCATGCCTCTACATATCACAACAACCGTCCAGGCTCACATCACAGCACAAGCAGCAGGAAAACAAACATCACAAAATGGGCTCTCGGCCCGTTAACAAACAAGAGGGTAACTGAGAACCCTTTTTGAAATTCCCACATAATCTGTTCTATAATCCATATTGAATTAACAGGTTTGTTATTCGTAGGTTCCAATCATGGATACCTAATCAGTAAGCTATCACAATTAATTAACCATGCTTACTTCCCTAATTTGATTATCCTCAACTTAGAACAACTACAACAACGACAAAAACCCAGATTAATTTATATGCCTCTTTATCTTTAGCCAATTAATCAACAATTAATTCCGGCTTTACTTTCATTATCAATTTCTATCATGAACGATCAACAAATCAAAGAAACATAGATATCACTATATCTAGGAAAACATGAGGCAAACCGTTATCACGGTACAAAGCAACAACATGCGATCAACCAATTCTTTTAATCCAGTTCAAGTATTTAATTAGGTCAATTTCATTGTGATCCAAAGGAATAAATCATGATAATTCTATGATTGCACATATATAATTAGAGAAGCCATGAATCCCCTACCTCGAAGAGTTCTTGACGTCCTTTATCCACACAGCAGGTCACGATCCTCCCCTCGCGACAACTTATGTGGAAGAATGATCGACACAGCTTGGTTGCATCCAACTGAGCGGGACTGATCCTAGGAGTAAGGGTTGTTTGTGCAACTCCTACGGAAAGGATTGAAAGGTTATAGCGCCTCTTAGTTAAGAAAAAAGGGAAGGAACAAGGGATAATGATATCTCTTCCCTTTTTAAGATTTAACGAGGTGACAGTTTAAGATCCGGTTAATTCTCCATTAAAAACAGATCGCATTAACCCACGCGGTTTGACCAAGTAAAACATTCCAAGCATTAGGAATAATTAATATAGGATTTATGGCATTTGAATCGGCCTTAAGAGCCCTTAAAATAAGGATTTAAATGTATTTTACGTCAAAGGAAACGTCAAAAGGGGCAAAACTGTAGGAGTCTGGAAACACTGTTCACCCACCGTTACTGTACATGAAACTGATCTGTCACACCGATCTGTGAAACTGATCTGTGAAACTGATCTGTCACACCGATCTATGAAACTGATCTATGAAACTGATCTGTCACACCGATCTGTGAAACCGATCTGTCTCACCGATCTGTGAAACTGATCTGTCTCACCGATCTGTGAAACTGATCTGTCTCACCGATCTGTGAAACTGATCTGTCTCACCGATCTGTGAAACTGATCTGTGAAACCGATCTGTCTCACCGATCTGTGAAACCGATCTGTCTCACCGATCTCTGAAACCGATCTGTCTCACCGATCTGTGAAACCGATCTGTCTCACCGATCTGTGAAACTGATCTGTGAAACCGATCTGTCTCACCGATCTGTGAAACTGATCTGTGAAACCACCGATCTGTGAAACTGATCTGTCTCACCGATCTGTGAAACTGATCTGTGAAACCGATCTGTCTCACCGATCTGTGAAACCGATCTGTCTCACCGATCTGTCTCACCGATCTGTTACTGTTCATAAAACTGGAAACACTGTTCACAGAACTAGAAAATTGGCAAAGTGTTGGGGATAAGTCCCCTTGACCTCCCGGAACACCTCCAACACCAACATTTCACAAAGTAATGGACCAGAGAGGTCCGGTCCATTACACCAAACCCCACGGGATCACTAGCATACTGGAACACGTCCACCCACCTAGATACATATGATTCCATTTAGTGCTAAATTTTTTTACACATATTATGAAATACACATTTCACATCAAAATTATATTCCCAAACAATAAAAACACAACCATACCATAAACATGATTCACATTTTTTTTCACGAATCAATAAACCACCAAACATTTTTGTAAAACAATTTCATAGAGTGTATTGAGGCTTTGCACATAAAAATCAATCAAAAACACTCTTTTAATAGTAAAAAAAAACAAAAAAAAAACATACCCAACGATATTTATAATCCCTAAAAACATTTAATATAATAATTTCATGGACCATAAAACAATACCAATTTATATAACATTGTATATACATGTAAAACACTCAATATTCATTTTTAGGAAAGGGAAAACAGGCCAATAAACATTTTCTCAAAACTATCATTTGACAATGGATTACACTTAAATTTTACTAAGGAGGAGTATAAACACCATTTTCTGTATAAAAAAACATTTATAAATCACTTAAAACAGTCAGGATACATATTCAAAACACAACCATTTTCATAAGGATGTGAAACGAGCCATTTTCTAGCAACTCGGGCCAAAACATATTGTAAATCAAAATCCATTTGTTTGTGAAATGAAATCAAAATATTAAAGTAATATAAGAACCCAAAAATAACATTTTTCATTCTTCCTATTCATTTATAAATCCAAAAAAATAATTTTTAAATCACACTTAACACATAAAAACGAATAGGGCAATTTACCGAACACATGGCATGCACTTTTAAACAAAACAACTTAATTTAAGCACATTGCAAGGAATAAAACAAAAATTTAATGAAATATTTTATTATATATACTGAAACATCTTATTAATAGCCATAACTATGTTTTCAACCTCACAAAAATGGTTTTAAAGAAAATGGAACAATAAAACAAACCATTCGTGTGAACTTTCAGGACCAAACAACACTACCTTTCACAAAACAAGGATTAAACAACCATTTTGAACAAAAATAAAATTAACAAAAAGGATTAAAAACAATAAGAAACGTATTTATCCATTGTTTAAGATAATAAAATGATGAAACTTGCATGATAAAGGCTTGTTCAAGGGATGTCCTACCTCAAATCCATGGTGTAATGGAAACAACAGCTGAAATCACCCATTGCAGGTTTATAAACCATAAAACTATGAATAACAGCCTTAAATGAATATAAAATCCCTAAAGAAAATTTATTATATAACCCTATGTCTAAAAATACTAGGGGAGAAAATAAAACCATGAAAAATGAAAGGAGGAAGAAGAGGGAGGAGAAAGGAGAAGTAATCTCGCCTTTTCAACTTGAAAAATCTTCGTCTTCCAATAGATCTGCACCCATAGAGAATGGGGAATGACTTGAAACATCTTAGAGAGTCTCCTAAGGTATTTAATAACTAATTAAATATTATTTGTTGGAAAAAGTGTATGAAAGTAATGATTTATGAAAGATACCATTTACCTTTGTGATTTTGGACAATTTGAGCGACATTGAGAATTGATTCCCTAATCTGAGACTCATATAAGCATTAAAGAGGTAACATCAATAATGGGGGTGGATATAGGGGTATTGGATTATATACTAAGGTGTAATCACTAATAAATATTAAAAATATAATTAGATATAAAAGAAACAAATTATTTGTTTTAAATAGGAAATGGGCCCATGGGCTTGCCCAATACCTAAATAAGTAACCCCAATTCACCATGCTTATTAATTTATAAGGGGTCAAAAAGGATATGTTAGTTTTAATATGTCAGTGTGCAAAAATAGGGAAGTGTAATGAGTCAAAATATATATAAATAGAGTGATTTATTAAATAAAAAACATGTTTTTAAATCGCGAAATGGGCTCACCATTAGCCTAAATCATGAAGTAACCACCCTTTCTCCAAAAACTCGTAAAAATGAAATGGAGAACCAAAATTAGGGTTATTATACATATATGGTTGTATAAAAATCAAAATTAATCTCACCCAACACCCAATAAAATGATCAGTATTTTCAATGGAATAGTTCAAAACCATGACATAACAAGAAAAAAACCAGGTGTGACATTTAATTAGTCTCACATTTAATAAATTAAACATTTGAGATGAAAATCAATGTCAGATAAATGGTTCATTAACTTATAATCATTATTTACACACCAACTATTCTGTTCACTCACAAATACTGTAAATCTCCTTTATTTTTTATAATTTTTTTACTATTTGTTTTGAAATTATATTAATTATACATTTACAATTAGATATTATTTTTTAAATGAAATTCTCAAACACTTCATTAACAACACATAATTAAGGTGTTTTATAGGGAATTGAGTAACCTAGATCAAAATATTAACTTCCACAGTAGTTGTGTTATATTATATGAATTTAAAATGTTAATACATAGAATAAAGAATATTATTAAAGGATGTTCCAATAATTAAATGATTATCTATTATTTTTGGATTCTATATTGAATAATAAAATTTTAAAAATCCTATATCCTATCATTTTTTATACAGTTACATTATAATCATTGTAGAATAATTTTTATATTCACTATATCTCAAATCACATTATTAACTTTTATTTTTTGTGGGTTGATGATTATAGTAAATTTAATACCAATAAATATGGTAAATAGATTATAAAAGGGTATTTTTTATTTTATCCAAATCGAAATTAACTAACCAAAAAATATAAATAATGACATTGTTGTGAAAATATTTATCTTGACGTATTCGTGAGTTTTTTTTGGAAATATTGTATGCAAACAAATATGGTTATATATTTTTCATTATATTTTTTGACTAATCAAGTGCATATGTTCTAAAACTATATAGATATGACATCATTTTGGGATAATGGTTCTAGAAGCTCTATAGGTTTTCAAAGGTTTTCCACATAGATGAAGGTATATAGAGAAGAATTTTACAATTTATTTTAATAATTTGGTGAGTATAATTTATGGGAATGATCAAAGTTGTGGATTGAAAATTAGATCAAAATGATTATCTTCATTCTAGTATAATATTTGTTTTTGAAAATTGTGCATTGAATTATTTTAATTAAATATTTTTTATGCGAATAATTTTTCCATGTTAGGAAGACAAAAGAATATGAGTGTTTCCCCAACTCAATAAATACAGTTGTGACATTCTATAATAATAGAGATGTACATGTGAAAATTGGAAATATATGAGTTATTTTCTAGGATAATAAGTCATTAAAATGATCCCCGACACCAATAATAGTGTTTTACCCCATTTTTAGTTGTGATAAAGTCATATTGAAAATTATAGGGATTTATTTTTTTTCATAATAGTTATTCAGAAATACTAATTTCATGAAGAAATGTTATGATAACTTTATTTGTTGGATGAAAATAGATTGTGTTTTGTGAAAAATACTATATTGTTAATGTTTTTGAGCTTCATGAATGTTTGGATGTTTAAAAAATGACTAAAGGATGAATGAATGTATTGTTTCATGAACCTTCTGATAATGACATATAATTTTTTTTTTCAAATTGGATTTCAAAATATATATGAATGAAGAGCTTCATGATAGAATAATTGTAGAGTAATAAATGTTGATTCAAAAAATAAACATGTTTCAACATAATGGATATTGTTTACATATCATTGGAGATAATAGTGATATTTAAAAATATGACTGTTTGTAAATTATGAGGGATAATGAGTCATCTCTGCGAATTATAACACCAGCATTATTTAGTTATTATGGTTTATTTTCACATCTCTTCATGATGGAGATAGATTAGTGTAGTTTGGATGAAGAGAGTTTAATTGATAGATCCCTTCCATGCATTAATTTTTTACACATTATTTCTATAATAATTGAGAATATCATTTTTATATGTACGAAACATGTTGAATATTTTTATTTTTTTAAATTTTATAAAAGATAATTCACACCACCTATCATGGAATTTGATACTCTATGGGGAACAATTAGTATCAAACAAATAAATAATGTTTGAGGTTTTCATTCTCATTCAATTCCATGGATTTATCCAACCAGAAAGTGGTTATAAAATTCAAAGTAAATTAAATTCATATTTTGAAGAATAAGATCAATGACTACATTATATGCTTAATCATAGATTTATAAACAACTTTTATGCTTGATATTTCCGTAATAATGGAATGAGTGAATTTAAAAAAATGGGACCATAATGAATAATAATATTATTAATTATGAATAAATTCATTAATGGAATATTTTTCCAACACAATCAACATTATAATGATCTCTAGTAAATCCAAAAAAACCTATATGGGGAAATATGAGAACTATTTAAGAAGGTGTTTCTATATTAAAAAAAATCTAAACATTGATTTATAACGAGTATGTGTGAGTATGTTATGATTCACCCAAATATTTTGATCCATTTTTTGATCGGGTGAATGTAATTATGGATAAAATTGAAGATATAGAGAAATAATGAATGATGCAATTATATGCATGGGTATCATGAGAATTCTTCAATCATAGCTCAATCCAAAAATCAATTTCCTTATTGAAAAATTTACGATTTAGAAATATGTGGATATTACCCATCACTCTCTTGTTAAATATGAAATAGGAAATAATTATAATGAGGTTGTAGGTATGGAATCTTTGAATGAAATTTAATTTAAATATATAGATAATAATACCATGTATAATATCTTGGTAGAAGAAATAGTATATTAAGTCACGTCATTCCATTCAGTAAATATTAAGTAAAGAAAAAGTATTTAAATTGGGAAACCTCATCTTTCTCGATTTCAATGTGGAATGGTAAGGTACCATGCGCTAAATTCTACAAATTAATATCTTTAAAATTATGATGATTATGATTTTTTAATAAAGGAATCATCAACCAATTTTTTATGAATATGGATTATCTAAAACAAAATATTCAATAAAAATAAAATACTTTTACTAGAGTATAATAGAATAATCTATAATAGTAAATAAGAAAATTATGTCTACAAAATTACAAAGAGATGATTCTATAGTCACAATTATATGTAATTCCCCAACATGGTATGATAATAATGATGATTAAGCATAATTATAAGGGAGAGTTTATCTCTAAGAATAATTATTTTAATATCTGGAGTTGATAGATGTTTTTAATAATATACTATAATGGGGTGAAAGAGTCCACACTTATATGTATCAGCAAGAATATGATAAGTCTTAGTTGTCGGTAGGGATTAAAAATTCTAAATTCTATAAGCTAGAACCATATTTATGTTTATTAACTCTACAATAAAATATGATGATTTTATTCGAATAATTGATAGTTTGAGTAACATAATGAAATACTGTGTTAAAAGATTCATTGATTGTAAAATGTGGTTAAAATACAAGGACGAAATACCCACGATATCAACAGACTTTTTTACTCCTAGTATGTCATCGAGAATAAAGATTTTGTAAGACAGAAAATGTAATGTGGTGAATGGGATTCAGAAAAGATAGAAAAATGACTAAAAATAAAATGAAAATGCACATCAAATGGACAATCATATTATTGGATTGACCAAAATTAAAAGGTAGTGTTGGTTGATGTTAGTCCCCAATAATATAATAAAAATGTTATGGATGATTTTATTATAAGTAATATTTTTATACCTAGGGAACCCACATCAAAATCACTATTTATATCAATACCCACTGGAATACACTGCAAATCTATTGTTATTGTTTAGTAATGATGGGAAATTTTCATCAGTCTTTTCCCATAGAGATGATTTTTTATAGGAAACAAGATAAACTATTACATATGAATATAATTGCATTTTCAAGACATTCGATAGATGGTGAATAATTCTAGTGTGGATGAGTTATTTATATCTCTAGGTATTTATAATTAAAAATATATGGTAATGGTCCAATGAAAACAAAAATAAATATATAAATTATCTCAAGGACTCATGAAATGGGATGAAAATATATACTCTATTAACATATTTGTTAGATAAGGTTATTCTATATGTTTCTAAAAAATCTTATGTAGTTAATAAACAAAATATTTGATGTAGGGGGTTGATATTAACAAGAAATGAAATGATATGGAAGTAATTTTAGATATTTAAATAAAATAATCATATCATACTAGTATATGGATACTTGAACGTAGATTCACATACCATATTATAGGAATTTGTTTTTTTATAGAAACTAATTAAGTCCTTAAATGATTCATCATGTCTATAAAATGATGATGTCCTAAATATTATTTTTCCTGTGAAGTATAAATTTGTGTGTAATGTTATGAAAAACATTTCTTCTTCTTTATTGAATATCCTATTAACTATGTGAAGAGATTTAGTCCATTTTTTGATTTATGGAATGCAATTAAATTTACCAAAAAAATTATTGTTAAAGGAATTTATTGTGTATGTTTCATGAATGATAATAACATGAATGAGAATATATAACTTGTATGTGAAGAATCAAAATCAATTTTTATGTTCACGGAAGATGAAAAATGATTGTGTCATTAGTGAATTTTCCATCAACGATAGAAGTATATGAAAGATATCATGAAAAATAACTGAGATTAAGATCAATATAAATTGTCACATGATTATAAAAACACATGTGATGAATTTTAAAAACTGTAATATTATTAAAAAATACAATACAAAAGAATTGAAGTCAAGAAAGGTGATTGAAATAATACATGATGATGTTCATGGGCCGATACCAAAAAGGATCATTTATGTTAAAATAATATTATAATATTTTTATTCATGATTTTAGAAATATGAAAATCATTATGATTATTTATCAATCATCTCATTGTTTTTAGTTTCATTACATAGTATCAGATGAATGCTAAAAATTTTCATTATCTGAAGATTCCAAAATCCTGTAGAGATTATGGAATAAAGATAAAAAATAGATAGTTGGTGAATTATCACATGAAATATATGATAAGGAACCTAGTACTATAATTTAGAACTCATTATCCAAATCGGGTATTTGAAAGGAGAAATTGGATTATAAACAACATGGCTAGAAAAAATCGTATAGAAGGTGATGTAAAAATTAATATTAGGAATTGACTACATCAATCATTAGATGACATTTGTATTTGATATTTTTCATCTCTAATGGACGAAAACACACAATAACAAAACATAGTTTATAAATAATCTAATAATTGATTACATTCAAATATTAATAAGTATTTAATTCTTAAAATTTATAAATTTATAATAATTTTATAGCAGTGTGTATTCATAAAATAAAAATGGACACAATTTAAGTATCAAAGAATATATATTTTTCATTAATTGGTAGTCAAAAAATTTAAAAATCAATGGTTTTTTTTGTAGTGAAAAATGAGAAAAATCATTATAATTATATTGAATAGTTTACTGATGATTGTGATGAGGATGGGGAATAGATCATGGTGGGAATAAGGGCCAAAACAATCATAAGATGACCATAAAAGGGGGAACAATAAAGGTAGAATAATACCAATAATGAGGATAAATTTAAAATGTTGAAATGATTTAGAGGTATATAATTGGTGATCATATACAATTAGTAAAAATATGGTTATTGAAATCACTATTGGAAACACCCATCCAATCATAGGAATATCCTTTTTTGAATAAGTTGGTCGGGATTGGAATTAGGTTAAGCGCATTAATTTTTAGCTTAAAAAAATCTAGAAGAAACTTATATAAGAAACTATTTTGAGGAAAATAGAAAAAAAATATAATAGAACCATATGGTGTTTTCATATGAAACCAAATAAATACACTAAGTTAATTCAAAAAAATCAATAATATTATAAAAGGGATAATCCTAGATAAGTTTCATCGATGTTGGTGAAATTCTCACAGCCATGGAATAGATATTGAACTTTTTTTAACTAAAAGAATATCCATGAAAATTAAATTCATGTCATTCCAAAGAGACATTAGATAATAATTTCTAAATATTGATTTTTATAAATTGGAATATATCAATCAAATTCGCTCTTTTCTCTTAAATAAAAATTATAACAAAGAATGTCGATTGAAGAAGACACATTTTTCAAAGATGTAGCCCCCATGAGAATAGTATTAATAATAGATCATCATATAAAGAAGAATAAATTCTTGCATGGTTGAGTTGATTTAAATATCATTGTTTATAATGAGAGTGATGAAAGGATTATGGTTCTATTATAGGTGGATGATATAATGTTTTGAGGATTAAATCATGTGTGGTGTAAGGAGTTTAAATTGTTCATAATGGTAGAGATTTAAATGTTCATGAATTGAAAGATAATATTTTTTCTCGGCCAATAGTTTTATCATGATCGAACCAAAACAACCCTCTTTCAATGTAATTATAAATAGTGGTTATAAGTATACTTATAATGGATGTTTTCAATATATTGAAAACCTTTATCACTACCTAAATGATGTTATAAACTAAAACTGTTAAAAAGTGGTCAATGTAATTGAATATAAGAATATCATTGTTAGATTATTATATACAAGGGTGAGATAATCCAATTTTTTTATATACTTGTTAGATAATATGATATAAAACAAATAAATAATAAATAAAATTTCTTTCAATGAAACTAATTCATTGGTATATGAATGGAACTATTTATTTTGGTTTCCTATACAAATTAACATCCATACAATAGTTTTCGTTCTTTATAGATGATGAAAACGGTATATCAGAAGATTTTGGAATGTTTGCATCATGTGATGAAATATATCTTGGAAGATTTTATATTTTGGGGAATAAAAGGAAACAATGTGTATGTGGAACTCCCACTCCGTAATGAATATTATGAATTTATTTTCATCCTAACAACTATTAATATAAAATTTAAACCATCACGGTGAGACCTATATTTTTTTATAAGATTTTGATGATATGTTGTTCATGAAGTGGGAAGTCGTTTCATAGACCTCATATAGGGTTGAGTAAAGTTATTAAAATATAGAATTTTTTCTTATTTAATAGTATGGAAGATGGATGTTGGGGGAGTTTAAAATATATTGATACTAAAGATATTTAATTAATGGGGTCAAATCATAAAATGTGTCACCCATTAATTCACGAAGAATGAAATTATGATGTCAGATTAGGAATTAATCTTTAGATATGACGTTGTTTCTTAAAAAAAAATATCATTCCATAATAGGCTTTCAAAATTAAGTGATTAAATGATAAGAATTTCATGTTACTCTATCTTCTTGTTATAATCCCAAATCATGTGGGTTTAGTGTAGTTATTATTAAATTTCAAAATCAATGATTAGATTCAAAAAATAAGAATGATAGTTGAATTAGATGGTGTGAATGTTTTTTTATTTTTCAACTATCATTGGAGTGTTTTACTCAAACAAAATGGAATTTATAGTTTGAAAAAAAAATATTGATGTCATTTCAGTGTTTTTGGGTTATCCTATATATTAATTTTTTTGACAATGTTACAATATCTTATTTGAAATGTTTTCTGTTAATGAGCTATATCTATAGAGGCATCCCAACAATTTCGGGTAAGGATTTTAGAATATCCTTCAAAGGATAAGGGTTTTATATTAATTTTCACATATAAGTTTATAGTGTTTCTCAGGGGTTGTCAGGTTTTTTTTTTGAAAATTTTTGGAGATATATATATCCTATTGAGAAAATTATAGTATTGGATGAATGTTTGTTAAACTGTAATGTTTTATGGAGCTTTATTCATTTCAAATCCTCCACATCAAAAATTATATAAAGTTATGATTTCCATGTTTCTTTTTGTGAATCATGAATATTGGGGTTTTAGATCATAATGTATAGGGATATGATGTTTTGTCATGATGAAGAGTTATATGAAAGACATGTTTAGATAGACATAATGTTTTCTAGTAAAGGAAATTCTCATGGATTGTTAAATACACCTATAAATTTCTATATCTTCCATTATTTATGGTCAATAAGTGTTAGAGAAAATATTTAGGATCTATTGTCATGTGATAAATATGAGAAAATAATTATTCTGAAAATATTTTTCTCATTAATGTTATTTTAGTAATGAAATTTTTTTTTCTTTATCATGGTTGTTACATAAATATTTGGGATTCATGTGATTTTGTGTATTCATCCAAAAAATGTCCAAAATGTTATGAAAAACCAAATCTGCATAATCCGTAGGGGAATTTCATATATTTTAAAGGGTAAATTCATAAATTAAATTAAATAAGGGATTTATAAAAGAAATTTTTTTCATGTTATCAATAGTGACAAAAAATATATTCTTATAATGGAAAAATTATTACACTTCAGTATATATATTTCTCAACTTTCATCAAGTGAATTGTAGTAAACCATGAGGGAATATTAATCAACTCCAAACACTATAGTTGTAGTGAATTTTAGTGATTCAAATATATTAAAACAATTCCATACATTTTCATTTTATTATACCTATTAGGGATTTAAATTATTTTTTATTTTTCTTTCTTTTTTTATTTTATATATTTCTATGATAATATGGGAGAACAAAGTTTCATGTAATGGAGAAACAATATCAGTGGAGTTTTATTTTTGATTTTATATATGATGAATCACCAATATAAAATGGTATTTAACCTAGAGAGTCCAAAAAAAATAAATATATATTACATAACATTAAATAACTGAACATTATATCGCCTAAAAATGTACACTACACATACCCAGTGGTTTAGCCTCACTTGTTATTTTCTTTACAAATATATTTATACACAATAGTGATTTCAAATTTCCAATAAATTCCTTGTATATTTATAACTCTTAGTTATATTTTGACATATAATTTCATTGGTATGTACAAAACATAAGAAAAGGGTAATATAAAATTCATAGTTAGTGAAAAATACTTGAGTGGATTTATATATAGAATGTAATCATATGAGAAAACATGAACATTTGATAAATACATGACTAAATTAACATAATAATATTATAATAAATGAAATGTCATGAGTTATGATTGAAAAATAAAATGTCATGATATTTTATAACCATAAATGGATAATCATAAATACATATCATATTACACAGTATATGAATGTGAATATGTACGTGTAAACATCAGTCATGCAGTAAAAAATAGAAACATGGAATAGAAATAAATATAAAAAATCATAACCTATATAGTGAATTACCACCATGATATTCATTTAATAGAATAGAATCCAAACCAACTATGTCCTATAACATAATGGACTATGATAACAACCCACTCCCTCTAACAATGGACTTCGTATAACTATTAATTTCTCAATTTAATCCCAATAGAAATAATGTTTTACCCAAAAAATTAAAGGGATATATAGTTGAGGAACCACCCACCACATAGTGATAAAAAATATATATTTTTGTGCCATACTAATTGAATCATACATCATATCTACAAAAACAAATGAAATGAAAATGTGTTACAATACATTTTTCCAAATGTGTTGTATAAGAAGTATTTTATAATTAGATCAGATGATACCAATTATTACCTCAACCAAAAGAAATGTGTTATAAGTTTTTTAGATGGGGAAGAATGAAACATAATTACACAAATTATTTATATTTTTTTGATGAATGTGAAATTAAAAAACGAAATCTTGATAATAGTTTACTTTTGATTTTGGTTCAACTATTGTAAAATCATATATATAAGTCACCATAAAAATTAATGACATAAAATTAATGTTGGTGTTTTATAACAATAGATTAAATATTAACATACCAATATTTTTATCATATAATGAAATTATTTTAAATTAGAATACATTATTAGTAAATGATAAAAAATTATACCTAATTTAAGAGATATTTTTTGAAATATGTTTTTTATAATTTGAAGTATCCCAAATTGATAAATGTGGAATAACATTTATATATAAATAAATATAATGTGAAATATTATAGGTATATAATATAATACATATTTACTTTTAAAAGTATGAAAACAAATACAATATGTAATAGAGAATATGTTCTTGAAATAGAGACATGAAAAATAAAAATTGGAAATCATTTATTGTGGAACCATTTTTTAATGTAAGAATCATTAAAAAATTGTATTTTGATAATAATTAAAATTATTCATGGAAATAAATAATAAGTAAAATTTTTGGTTGATAAGGTGGATGATATGCCAATTAATAAAATCAATGATTATGAATAACAATTAAAACTCAATGAAAATAAAATGATTCATGGAAAAAACTATTTTAACATTTGTTATGTATGAATCAAATAAAAATAAGTTGTATATCATGAATGGAAACGTTAATACAATAATAAAAAGTAAATTATATAAATATATATGAATATATATATATATATATATGTATATAAACTATATGAAGTGAATGATTTTTATAATAGGACATTTGTTTTAGTGAATAAAAATTGAGGGGAAAACTCTTACTTGTGATTTGAGACTTATTATACACAATCTAATATCATGTAATCAAAACATATTTTTAATAATATATATTACAATTATATTAACATTAATTTACATAATATCATTTATCTATATTTTTTTATTATTAATTTATTAATAAAACAAGGATAAATTAACTTTTTTCTATTAATTTTTCCATTTTTCCAATTCTTTCTTCATATTAGTGGTTTTAGTCCTCACTTAGATCTCATTTTATCATAAAAAATAAAATATTCATGGCGTTGGTATGTTTTTATCTAATAGGTTAAAATTATTCCATGAATATTTCATGGATTTTATGGTGATGCCTTTTTATTATCTGTTAGAAATTCTCATTTTATTGAACATGAATAAATAATAAGAAGGTATTTAAATATATATATATATATATTTATATAATATTATATAATTATAAAAAAATTAAATTATTAATTAATAATAAATATTAATAGAATTTATGTTTTCTTCCTTATTGATATGGATAATATTGTAGAATCATTCTTATTAGTGATAGAATTAACCAAAACAAGAACCTATTATAAATAATGATTGAGTAAGACCATATGTATGTGTTATTAAAGCATAAATTTATAAAAATAATGATAAAAATTTTGATTTATTTTAGTGATATGTACTTTTCAAGAATATATGGATATAAAAGATTATATAAGAAAAAGAAATAATGTTGTTACTTGTTATTGAGGAACATGAACACCAATAGAAATATTTCATTATTTTAAAGTTATTGGGTAATATAAGATGATATAAAAGGAATGGATTTTTTATATATCACACAAGATATGAAACACCAATTAAAAAAGAATAACAAAATATTACTATTTAAATTTGGTTATAATAAACTATACATTGAAATGGAACGAATATAAAATATTAATCAAATTATTAAATTAATACTAGTCCTAATAATTTATAATGTATTAATTAAATAACTATAAATATGAACTAGATTTTTAGTAATCTCCTATTTTATTTCAAAAATATATTTTCATCAAAAATATATTTTCTTACTTTTTATGAGTGAATATTTTAATTAGTTTTTAGAAACAATATAAAATTTATTTTAAAAAATGAACATAAAATTTTCATTTATCATTTATACATTTTAGTGAGATAAATTATTTATAATTTTCTAAAAAGGATTAATTTTATAAAAACTATAAATACATATTTTTTTGAAAATTTTAATATATGTTCAAGTTTTGACAAAAAATTTCAATTTTTGATTCTTTTTAAAATTTAAAGTGTTCATTATGAATTTAAATAATCCAATTATGGATTTTTAAATTCATTTTATACTTCAATTTAGTATAAATACATTTAATGATATTTTATTGGAAAAACATGTTTATATTACCTTTTTCCAAATTAAATTTAATTGAAATTCTTCCTCATCTATATATTGAATTTTGAATAATGTATTACATATTTTCAATCAAAACTTTCAAATGTGGTATATAGGTACCTTAAATTTATAATAAATATGATTAGTAACCATATTTATCTACTTCTATACTACAATACAAATATGGTAACTAAAGTTAATAACAAAGTGAAATGGACTTTACTGTGAGCCTAATACTTGAGTTAATTTTCTTGGTGGAGTCAATTATTTCCATAATAATAAATTATTTTTATATGGAATTTTTATATTTCAATGTGATTATATAATTTAAATATTTTATTTATAAAATAAAGTAACACTCTTTTCTTAATAACTACAACATATTGGTCTTCAGGTTAAATAAAAGATATATTCATTTAAAAATATAATTTTAAAATCAAAATTATTTATCTTAATCATGAAAATTTATTATTAATTTTGAGTGAAAAAATAAAAAAGATAATTTCATAAAGAATGGTGACACTAAATTATTCAATTATTGAAATTATAAAATAAATGATAATAAAAATAATAAATGAAATATATGTTTATTAATTAATATGATACCTGAATTTTATTGATTAATATTATAGTTTAGGGTAATGATAATGTTTTTGTTGATTTTAATTTTATTTCATTATTTTTTTACTATTAATGTAATGAATAGTTGAAAAAATGATGTTAATGATTGTGTATAACAAATAATAAATCATTAAATAATACAAAATTTATTAAAATCATATATTTGTCGAAGTGATTTTTATATGGATTAAAATTTCATATATAGTCAGTTTATGTGCCATTATTCAATTTATAATATATATAATTACCATTGAGGAGTAAAAATTACTATTTTTATAGTATGTGTGAAAAGGGATAATTACCTTTTAATGATAATATAATGGTAAATGCATATTAAAAATAAGAGGTATAATTTTTAACCACATGTTATAGTTTTTTTCTTCTAACAACTCCTTCAAATATTGTTTAACCAAAATCAATTAAAAAAAACTAGTATCATTTATATACTAATAGGTTATTATATTAATGGAATAACCTATATCCATCTCTATACTCAATCAAATGGGAATTGAATCCGTCATTCATCTGTACAGTAGTATACTTCTTTGCAAACTGAGGTATTTTTCTTTCCATCACAATCACTCAAAAGATGATATATTGATGGATTTAATGTATATATATGTTATTAATTACATATTTATAATTCAAAAATGTTAATATAAAACATATTTGATATAATAATATACGTTGTTCCCACAAATATACGTTATTATATGTTTCAATGATTCAAAAAAATCCCTATTTTTACTCCATTGTGTTTATTATTATGTGTTTTAGATTGTTTTATTTTATAAGACGTGAATTTTTTTTCAAAGTGTTTATTATATAATTAATATATGTTTTTTCTTATGATGATTAAAATGATCAAATATGAAGTAAATTATTTTGTCAAAAAAGTTTCAACTCTTTAATGATTATTGTTTATTTACATAGAGTTAAAAAAATACATATTGAAAAATTATCTTACTAAATATGATATTAACATAAAAATAAAATAGATTATCCAAAAAAATTATAACTTGATATATGAGTCAGATAGTAGGTATGAAAATTCATTATATTATAAAAATGTTATTTTCAAAATATAATATAGAATGAACCAAGATAAGTTTAAAAAGTTAAATAAAAAATTAGAACTTTATATATGAGTCAGATAGTAGGTATGAAAATTCATTATATTATAAAAATGTTATTTTCAAAATATAATATAGAATGAACCAAGATAAGTTTATAAAGTTAAATTTCACACTTAATTTACAAAATTCCCTATCATTTAAAAATTATTTGATGTACTATTATATGAATTTTTTCTTATACATAGTATAATATAAGGATCTGTTTTAACATTTTAACCCTCATAGAACTTTATTTTAGAATGTCAGTGCAGTCAGTTTTTAGTAATAATATATTATTAGTTATGATTTTTTATATTTTTTCTTTTATAATGTTAGAATAATCTATCTTCACGCCTTTTTATTCTTTTGAGATTATCTTATAATATATTTACTCTTTAAAGAAATGAAAACATATATAAAGTCTCGCATTTTGAGGAATAAAATGATCTAATGAAGAGAAATATTTCTAAAATCAACATGGTGAAATTATATTCTATCTTTGCAATGTTGGGTCACTTGTCATTAAGAGATTTTTTCATCAGCTTTTCAAAAGATTATTCACTTGAATATTGTTATTATCTCATATAATTATGTTCAAAATAAATAATGATATATAAATATGGAGTGTTTACTACTACATAGACACAAATATATGTAGAGTGATAGATATACCAATGTACATATAATGTTTCCTGAACCACCCTTTGTTGACCCTAAACCAGTCACTCGAGCCTATGTGAGACATGGTCTGATGGGAATTTTTAATCCACATGGGAAGTCAACTAGTGTCAAGCATCAATAGAGTAATAAAAAGTAAATTATTTCTACCAAGGATAAATAAAAATTCGTATCAATAATAAGTAAACAAATAATCTCAATACATATATCACAATTTTCAAACATAGCATCATTTACCCAAAAAATAAAAAATAAAACAACTAATAAACTAAAAAAACTACAAATGAGTGCCACATATCCCCATGTGAACTGAGTTTCACTATATAATACTAGGAACAACTATCACCCCCAACGATCCGGACCATGATATTACCTAAACTAGAAGAAATAACATGATGAAACTATTGGCATGAGTATTATAACTTCGAAGGCATTCCAGAAAAAATATATTCCCAATGAAATTCAATTAAAATAAAATAAAATAATAAATCATGTTTAAAATAAACAATATTATGGTAAACTCTTTCACAATCATAACATTAAAGCAAAACATGATCTATTTCCTTTTTTTCAATAAAAAACCATGTTCGTTTCCATTAATGATTCATTAAAATTTTCAATGGGAAGGTGATTATATTATTTAAAAACAACACAATAGAAAATAAAACATTTTTAAATTTAATCATTTTACCATAAACCGTACGATTAAAACTCAGAGTCGCGGCTACGGCTGCTGCTCTCTCTCTCTCTCTCTCTCTCTACGCTGCCAGTGTCGGCGTCTCGTATCGTCATACGCTTCTAGGTTCGGCTCTGGGGTGAGATCTGCTCGGACCGCGAGTGTTGATCTTGCTACGTCATTGCGATGACGGTGAGGCGAAGTAGTGATCTGTGTGGTTGGGGTGGCTGCAGGCGAGTTCAGAGGGGAAACTCAGCGGCGACGTTCTGCGATCGGTGTAAGTTCTGGCTGATTTTGGTTCCTACTATTGTGTAATGGGCATGAAGTTCGAAGGAGGGAAGATCGGCGGTGACATTAGCGACGGTTCCATGTCCGATGCGGGATTGACGGTGGCGACATGGCGGTTGTCCACCGGCAGTGTGGCTTTGTTTGTGACCTAGCTTTTGTGGCTCAGTTGTGATGTGATCTGCGGTGGGAGACCCTTCGGCAATGTGGGTGCTGACCTAGATCTGGTCCGCTGTGGTCAGATCAGGGTGTAGGAGATTCGATGACTACTGACGGTTTTCAAAGGAGGATCGTGGGTCTGTTCGTGGGTCATACTTAGGTTGCGGGGATGGTGGATCGGGGTCGGGATCTTGATGGCAGTTGGCGTTTGGGTCACACGATGGTCATGAGGCGTGGTTCCAGTGTTGTTGACAGCTCTGGTAGCGTGGTGCCCGACTGGTGCTTTTGTTTCTTCTTTAGCGTTTGTTGTTTGGCCTTTGGGATTGGTTTTGTAATGTGATTTTTCCCACTGGGCTCTTGGGTCATAAATTTTTTGATCGGGCTTCTGCGTTTGGGGAGGTTTCGGTGGCGTTCACGTGCAGGATTCGACTGCAGGTTTGTCGTCGGTGGTGGCATGCCAGCATGCCGCTAGGGTTTCATTTGTAATGAGTTATCCCACTGGGATCTCAATCCATTGGATCTTTTTCCTTAGAGACTTTGGAATCGTTATGGGCTTTTGGGTTTTCCCTTCTCCCAAAAAAGGGGTTTGTTGTTTTATTTTTTTAATAAAGGGGTATTCCCCCACCATTCCTAGTAAGATGAAAACTCATAACATCCCAAGAAAGTCACTATACGTGAGAGAACTATAATAACTTCATAAAAAGGGAATTAAAATAAACACACATGAGTAACTAAGTATCTCAATAATCCATCATAAATAACTATGTACCAATATACATGGGCGGAACCTATGAGATTAGGAAAAATCCAAAACATACTAATACATGTTGACTCATCCCTGAAATCCTTCTCACTCAGTTATCTCAAAATTCCCAAAAACTATCATCCACAACCCACACCGCACAGATCAAGAGGCCTAATACCATAGTAATAATAACAAATATTTCCCTACAATGAGACAAAAACTATTAAATAATCTAACTTATGAAGAAATTATTCTTAGAAAATTTAATAGAAATTATAGGTTATATATGGAAATATATATAATTAAGGTGATCCAACTGATTCCAATAGAGAATCAAATCACAAAAACATATATATTTGTTGACACAATTTGCATCAACCAGATCACCCCATAGATCCATATTTTCCATAAAAATCATAGAACAAGAAATATTCCACATTAAGGATCTCTCGTTCCATATTGGTAAATGTATCCTGAGGATTCAACTATAAGTACATTTCACCCATTGACATAAACAAGGAAATAAAATCCTCTAAGGAGATTTTATAGATAAAAAAATTCATTATTTTCACAAAATATACAAATATTATTCATGAAAATTTTATAAAATTGTTATCCTTTAATGAACCAAATAAATTTCCTCAAACATTGTCAAAGAACATTTCCCCATTTGACAACCACTTTGAAACAAATCCAATAAAAACAGACATTTTATTTGAATTCCAAAACCATTATTATCAAATTCCAAACATGCCACTAAATGTCAACACACACCAATCCACATTTTAAATTCAAATAAACATTCCATCAAACCCACATTTAAAACACATTAATAGAACAAAAATTATCATTTCAAATACCATAAAATAATTTATATTGTAATAAAATCCAATCAGAAATTTTCTCAAACACTTGTTTTGAACAACATAACCAAATAAATATGATTCATAACAAAAAATATAGGAAAAAACCATTTTCACATCAAAAATTATTCCAAGGATCCCATATCAATTTAAATTATTCATGGAATGTTAGAAAATCCTGAAATCAATGATTCTTAAATTAAAAAGAAAAGGGAAATGGAATCCTACTTCAAACCCATAGAGCATCAGTATCCAACACCCAAAATCATAACACAAAGTTTCCATGGTCCAATACATACTATGAGAAACCATGAACCAGAAAAAACCCAACATAAATTATGTGGAATCATGAATCCTAGGGCTAAGTGACCATATAAGGAGATTAACTGAAGGTAATATGAAATAAAGAGAATGGGGGATTAGAGAGGGTGGAAATACCTTAAAGATCTATCCTAAAGCATTGATGAAGCCCTAGATCCATAACATGGATGAACAGTGGAGGATTGGGGAATATAGAGAGATGCAATATAGGGAAGAAAGAACAAGAGGGAGGATATGGGATTTGTTTTTGTTTAAAAATCCTAATAGGGGATAATTGGAAATCCACAAAATTTTAGATCGTGGAAGTTCACACGGTTTGGCTGTATAATTTTCCAATCCACTCACCGATAGTGCGGTAGATCTATAAGATAGGAATTTACCACATGAAAATGACAAAAAGTTTGACATACTACATGAAAAAATGGGGTATCTTCTATCTGAATCCCAAAACTGCTTCATGGTTTCTTGGGTTGGATCACATGATTTTCCACATTGTGTGCCAACCATGTGTAGGCCCCAACCCATCCAAAAAACTGAAATTTTCTCCATGAACACCTAAACGAACTAAGTAAAATACAAGGTTAAAAACTAAACAATGATGCACCTAAATGTTTTAATTCCATTCACACTGGGAACATGAGAGAGAAATTGAGATCTAAAAATAACAAGAATGGTTAATTTAAATGAAAAACCACGTGTGATAATCCTTCCACCATTAAAACTTTCGGACACCAGAAGGACACACCATTTTATAGTTGATCGATCTTCAAAAAAGGATTCCTTAACCCTATGATCCCACTTCTTGAACCATGAAAAAACAAACCACTTACAAATAGAACTTATATCTATTTCCAAAAACAAATCAACAACCTGAGATTACATCACATGTAATAAATGGAATGTAAAAAACAACATCCATTACCAATAATATAATAAGAATATTGGTCCTTTTATAATGATTCAAAATCTTACCCAAACTAAAAATAAAAAAATGACATCAATTAATCTACTACATATAGGACCAACAACTCAGATTAAACCCAACCCCTAACAAGGGATTCCAAAACGAACCCCCATTATTATAAATCAACTATCATCAATTTTTTTATTTAGAGAGAAATCAATGAGTCAAGAGATGGATTTACCCACTATCAAGGGCCAACTATCCTGAAATAATAATGGAGGAAAATATGGAAAAGCCACCACAAAACAACACAGGGCATTCCAACGCAGGCCAACCAACCCCACCAGAGGGGGGTCATACAAAATGAAATTGAATCTAATCTGTAATGTTACCAAAGGAAACATCAATTGATAACCATATAATATCTCTGTTAATTCCTTGGATACTTGTATAGACAAAGGTCCTTGAAACCCCTATTATTATAACTACTCTATAGTTTCGGCCTGGGACCTATGGCTAGAGCCCTCATTTTTTAAGAATCTCTTTCCTCACAATCAAAAGATAATAATCTCCGATCACCAAGAAAAGAATTCAATGAAACACATAAGAGATGATAATATATAAAAATGAGAAATATTAAGAATTTCCAAAATAATAACACACTTTCATTAAAACTAGAGTTCTCTGGAGATTAAAAACAAACAACTAACATATAAAAAAAGAGAACAATACTATGAACAACCTCTACAATTTAAAGAGTATTACAAATGAAGGTGAATTTTATTAAGCCTCAAAAAACACCCTACACCAAAGAATTGGAACCATGTCACATCTTGGAAAACCACTTATTGAATCATTTCATTTTTCTGAGGATCTTACATGCATGCAATGTCTTTGGGGCACTTGGACATGGAGACTTACTATGGTCTAGAATACCACACCAATGAAACAACTTGATTCAACACCAAAAGTAAGCTCACCAAAGATCATATGGAATTTTTATTCATCGACCGGGTCCAAAAATTATGGCTACTTCACCACTTCTCTATAATAATTACCTTCATTTTTTCTATGAACTGATGGTGGAAAGACACCCTCAATCACCCCTATCATCCTAGGATCAACATGAATATCTAACCTCACCACATCAGAAAATAATATTAGATTGATCCCTGGAACCTTTTTCATTAGATCAGGATGAAGCCTAAACTAAAAATTCATTGCCTTATAGATTAATCATATGAATACACTAGATGGTATGTAACAAATCATTGAAATTATAGAAATATCCATACACTGTTAGGTTCCATTATTTCAAAAGCTCAATTTCATTCCATTATAAACACCACTTCCTTAATAAATTCTATTGTAACAAAAAAGATTTGAATAAATCCCATGAAACATATTAATGATTCATGCTCTAAGAGACGAATTTACACTATTTATATGTTGGTCTTTCAAGTATAATGGTATACAAATTCAATTTTAATGACTCAGGAAACTCAATGAGGATGAAGATCCTTGAGATATTCTGCATCCACTCTTCTAAATCATGTGAATCTTCTTCACCATAAAAGAGTCGTGGATTCAATTTTCCAAACTCAAAAAAGAAATACTAGTTTGATCAACTAGAGGGTCCTCCAATGGGGAACCACCTGTAGCTACACTATTATTATCAATTGAATCACTATTAGAGTGACCACTAAACAATATGAAAATCAAGGGTTAAATTAAAACCATCTCCTTAATAAGAGTTATCAAACTAAATAAACTATATAAATAATACTTTCAAATAAAATTAATTAAGAAGAACACAAAAAATGGGTTTCCAAAACCATCAGAATGTCCCTTATAAATGTTTTTTGAAAGAAAACTAATGTGTTTGGTTGTACCATCACCAATGATATCTCTTAGGGTCTCACTCACATTCACATTCCCATGCCACCTCGAGTACCCATAAACCATGACAGATAAATAAATAAACCAAACATACATATATAACCATGTATGTGAAAACCCATGAGAATACCAAAGTACATGATAAATCCTTCAGTTTCATAATACATGAACCGTTTTAAAAGACAATGAACCATAAAGTCAAAGATAATTTTTCAACATTACACATCAATAAATATAATCTCATTCAAAATATTTTCTAGAAACACAAAAAAAAATTCTTCCATGAAATTCATTTGGTTAAAAATACATTATTTCTCATTAACAAAAATTATCAAGGGATTTTATTGAAAATACCACTTTCCTGAAAGACAGTTCAATTAAAATTATTGTTTTAATTATAGAATCCAATTATGATAAACCATTTCGGCCTCACCCTAAAGGTTCATTTTAAAAAAAATCGATTTTTAGAATCCTCCCTCAATGTATGTTCTAGATATCCAATTTCAACATTCCCAAAACAAACCCATTTCCACATGAAAACTATATTTTATCAAATAAAAATTGAATCTTTTAAAAAAAATTATAATCAATGATGTTTAAAACGACTCAAAATTTGGAAATAGTATTGGTGGGTGAAATGTACATTTGGTTGGAGGCCCTATTCCAAACACATCACCATCAAAGAGAGTATTCTATGACAATGTCCCCATCTCCACATGTCTTTCATGGACAAGAGATCTCTTAGTGACCTGTATCCCAAATCCCATATTATAACCCAACCACAAAACAATAAACAAGATCCAGAAGAACTATAAATAATAGAAATGCAAATGAAACAATAGGTTTAGAATGATCAAGGTTTTATGATGTCCTTCCCATTCCTACCTCTTGACCCCTGATAGTCATAATCATTGATATACATTGACATCCTAAATAATAATGGGATCTATAAAAAGAACGTTCCGATAAAGAAAAGACCTTATATAATACCATTTCGCCACAACCCAACCCATGTCAACCCCAAACCAGTCACCGAAGCTGATATGTGACATTGCCCAAATGGCGTTCTTGAATAGCATTTGATGGAAACTAGTGTCGGACAACAATAGTGTAATTAAAAGGGAATGATTTCTCCCCAGGATAAAGAATTAACTGGGGAATTTAATGTAAAAAATGAATCCTGAAGCATATATCTCAAATTTCAAGATAATCCTCAATAATACAAAAAAATGAAAATAAAAAAAACTCAGCAACCAGACCAAACAACAAAAGATGGAAAAAAATATACATGTGACCCTAAGGGTCACTCTCTAATATGATAAAGAACTACTTCCCATGGTGATAAAGACCGCATTGAGTCATTCCCCACATGATAAAACTAGCATGAAACTATAATCTTGAGTATTAAAACATAGTAGGTATGCCTAAAAAAATATTCCCAATAAACTTCTTTTAAAATAAAAAAACAAAAAATTCATTTTTGAAATACAATATATAAAGGTATGATTTTCCACACTCTCTACATTGAAACAAAACAATGTTTATTTCCCTTTTCATTCCATAAGCATGTTAATTTCCATTAATGATACAATATCATTTTCAAGGAGAATGTGATGATTTTATTTCTGAATGGAACAAGAGATTATAAATCATTATTATTTTAAAAAAAATTCCCATAATCATTTGGAATCCAACTCAACACATTAAATTAAATACTTGAATCATGAGATCACAACAATAACCACATAATATGGGTAATGGAAGAAAATAGAAAAGAGTAACCATGTATCTCTATCATCCATAATAAGTAACTATGTGACAATAGACATGGGAGACACCTAGGAGCTCATGAATAATCCATAACATAGTAATGAATTTTTTATCAACATGGAAAGAATGGCTCAATTTATTATAAGGCCCTGGCCATAATCCTTACTTATTATTGGATTAAATGAATAATTCACATTGAGGATATTTTCAGGTTTAGAGTTTTAGAGAATTAGGACATATCTATTACATCTCAAAAGATTCCAAAGTATTCACTTATACAAAATTTCTAGAAAATAAAAACTAATAAAAAGAAACATGTCTAGTTCCATGTATTAGATAGCATGACTTTACCTTGATCCCATCCTTGACCCTATTCCACATTATGTCCTGTGAAAAACAATTCAAAAAAAAACTTGGGGGAGCATAAAATGCTCAGCAAGGTATAAACAAAGAATGAAAACTATTATTTTTTCAATGAAACAAGTAAACCATGTATACATTATCAAAGTAATACCTTTCACCTTTATGATGTAGTAAAAACTCTTCGCTGAATAAAATATCATTACTTACCCTTTTGTAACCAAAAGATTACCATAAAACCCATATAAAGATCACATAACATATAAAGGTAACTTGGTACATAAACATACTTAAATGGAATAACCATACGGTCGACTTCTGCACATACTTAATGGAATATCCGTACGACCGACTTCTATACCCAATGCATTGGAGGTTATAACGTAACTAACTGTCCTTGTTTTCGCGACACCACCTATCATATGGTTTATCACGTAACCACCTGTAAAATGTCCAAGTTCCATCATTACACATAAAATATTGAAAATATAAACATTTCAATAACAACATTTCTTTTTCAATCAAATTAAGTAATTCCATGATATTGAATTAATCAATCCATTTTCAAAAATCATTTAAAAGAGATTTTTGAATCAAAGTGTCCCATAACACTTTGAATATTTTATTGGAATTATAATTTTAAAACATTAATGTACATATAAATAAATATTGAAAACCATTTTGAAAACATGTACTTTAATGATAAAGATATAGAATAATAAATCTTTAAAATATTTAAAAAGATATTTTTGTTAAAGAGGTTTTTACAAAATGAGAGACTCTTGAATACAAATAATTGTGGAATAACATTTAATCCGAACTTTATAATAACATGAGAATAAATGGATTCATGATATAATATGTCAAAGGACAGTATACACACCATATAAAAGTGAATTGGTGCATAACAACAATGATGTCTCAAAAGAAATGTAAAATGAGATGAAATCCATTATAAAGAAGGTATCCTTAAATTAAGGATAAATCAATCTCATAATTATGTGTGAAAAATATAAATACAACCAATATAAGTGGATATTAAGTGTAAAACAATAAAGGTTCATTCACAAATATTCAAAGGATGACATATTAGATAACTACATGTTGAACCCAAAGAAATCTAAATTGGGTTAAGAAGTTCCCTTGGTAAAATTTGACAGCCTAACGGCGTCACATAAAATTTTACAAAAAGGGGAGATGAGAGACATAAAGGGGATATCATCACATGGACATAAAATTTACATAAATAAGGATATATAAGAACATATACCCACATAATAGTATGTGAATTAAAAGACATAATAAATGAAATCGTTTAAAAAAAGGAGGGTGAAAGGTCCCCTTACCGAGTTGGGTAACATTTGAAATGTACACCCCATGGAAGAATGGTCATAAAATGAAGATGTAAATACCAATAAATAAAATTATACTACACAAAGTATATAATAATTTTAAGTACACACACCACTCAAAGGAAATACTAGCAAACAAAGCTTCAATGTCACGTGAATAAAAGTCAGATGAAAAAATCCATTACGAAAACTCCACAGCCTAACGGCGCCACTTCAAACTTCCAAAATTGGATTTATGAGATCAAATAGGGTCTCTCATAATATTACCATAAAATGTAAAGTATGAGGAATAAAAAATAACAACCCCAAACATAATAAATATGATCTTAAAAGGTATGACATAAAAGAGTGTACTTAAAAAGAAAGAGAGGAGTAGTATCCCATACCTCGGGTCCGACTTGACTCGATCATTCATTAACGTCCTGAATAATAAACTTGAGTTAATTTCTACAAGATTAAGAACGTTTTTCATGTTCATTATTCCTTTTATATCACTTATTTTTATGTTATAAACGTTATGTAATCATTTAAGTTAATAATGTTTGTTTTGTCGATATTTGGTTCTTAAGTCAAAAGTGGACATCTTACAATTACATGTTGCTCGTGTGGTCAATGGTTCATTATATCCAAAATGATATTAATTATTTTTATATCATATATATCATATATATCCAGAATATACATGTATTTATAATATTACGTAATCATTTAGATGTAAGAAATGAAATGCACCGTTCATGGAGACGGTAAGCCGTACGTACGCTTGAGCGCTACATTAATTTCTATGTATTATTAATGGAATTTAAACTAAATGAGAGATATATATATATATTATAATTCCAGTATAATATTTATGTTATATAGTTCACATATGTTCATTAATTTAATTCTTTATTCATTCCATGTATTGCATGAACGAGTCACATCACTTGAGGGGGCGGTAGTCCACACTTCCTCGTATGAAATTATCGCATTTTCACAACATGAAAAACATAAAGGCATGAGTTAAAAATAAAATTCAGATTCATATAGAAAACATACATCCCATATAAATCATATATAATATATAGTGACATCATAATGGCCACCAAGAAAGGTGTTAAGAGGAGATTGAACAATCATCGTTTCGTGATGCAGAAATTTAACATCCACAGAAACAGTATATTTTTAACCATTAGACGAAGGTGTGTGTAAGTGTAGCTCTAATCCTTCACATAAAAAAATCCTAGTATATTGATGATACTGGTGTTGTTACAAAATAACGGAATAAAAAGAGTTTAGAGGGTTGGAGAAGCAAAATAAAACATAAGAACACAAGAGAGGTTACTACCTTTAAATCAGGTAACTCTCTTTGATTTGAGCTCAAATCCTTCCATGGAAATGATTCTGCCCAAAGTGAGGCATCAATGATGAAGAGTGGGATGTAGATATATGAAATGGGCAGGTGTTTGCCCAGAAAATGGCTTGAGTGGTGTGTGTAAGGTGGTAGAGGTGGGGGCCTTTTATAAGAGGAGAGGAGGGGCACTCTTGGAAAGTTATAAACTATTACTTTATTATATAATGCTTTTAGGATTTTAAAGGTCCCAAAAGGATATATTTCTAGGATAAGGTGATATTTTTTTGAAATCCACCCATCCAATAGGTTTGTGACAAGTGTAGGTCTTATATTTTACAATATCTTTTCATTTTATTTAAATCGTTAAATAATGAGGTAATCACTGCATCATCATGATGTCATAAATAAGTTTATTTATTTAATATCTAAAAATTATAAAAAAATACTATGATCTAGGAAACATTTTTAGATGTCCAATGATAATTTATTGTCAAAAATCTGACTTGTATAACCCCATATAAATTTTTTTTTAGTAAAAAACCTCATGTTTGTGACACTTTTATTTTAACATTAAATAAAAAGGTATTAATGTCATTTTCCTACCAAAGTGGCTCCATGGGGTCCCAAAGTGGACCCATGGATTGTCTTGGTAGGCCATGACACATCGAATAAGGGTAGGACATGTGTCTATGTCATTTCATATTATTAAAACATTATTTTTACCATAAATTACACTAATTACCTCTAATCGCGATTAAAAACTGAAAAGTTAATATTCACCAAAAAATTATTTTAATTCCATTGAACCAAATTTTAATTCTTAATGACAAACATGTATGTCAGATTATTGAAATTCAAATCACAGATGTGGTAAAGTTTCATTTAAATGAAAAATCAGTTTCTTTAACTACCACTTAGTGGTTTCACTATTCTTCAAAAATTGAAGTTTTTCAAAAAATTACAAAAAATTTACCCTAGGATATATTTGATATTCCTAATTAAAAAATGTTTTCTATTTCAAAAAATTCAAAACATATAAGTTACATTAATTAGTTTAATAATTAATTCCCGCTCTCAGAGCAAAAAGCGTGTTTTTATGAAACAATAAGTATCAAAAGATTGACACTAGTTTAAGTCCAATTTAAAGATGAAATTAATTCCAACGACCACTATTGGATTAAATGGTAAAAATATATTCTAATTTCAGTTTAAAACAAATTAAAAAGATATTTTAATCATATAAATAAATTACATTAAAAAGAGGTTTTGAATTAAAATACAACATTTTTCACTATTCATTAAAAAATGATCTTTATCGGAAAAATACCAAAAAATTACACAGAGTGAATTTTGATGTCCCGATTCTAAAGAAGTGTTTTATTTGGTCCAATAGAATTTATAAGAGTGAAAAAAACTATATTTAATGATGTTTCTCCTTCAAAAGTTGAGAAGTGGACCTTTAGTAAAAATTAGAGTATATATGCCTAAAATTGAATTCTTTTTGTATTTTAACCCTTTATCTTTTATTGGATAAATGTAAAAACATTTAACAAACATATATAATCATATTTTAGTTATTTCAATTCATTCCTGCCAATACAACGGCTACGTGTTAGCTAACATTTAAAATAATTTTATTTTATTATTAGAGTGAAATGTAAGATTTCAAAGGAACTTGATGTTTCTTATTGGGTAAGCCATCAAGCATAGCATTCGCTTTAAATTAATATTAACATTTTATTCAAAAAAGGTATAAATATAAAAATGTCATATTATTTATTTACATGGGGTGTTACATCCTTCCCCCCTTTTTGGGAATTGCGACCCCTCAATTTTAATATTGGGATCAGAAACTTCATTGAAAGTCCCTCATCAGAACAAGAGTCGGTGAAACAATCATTTTAAAAGAAAGAAAGTGAGGTACAGAGGTCAACCGAGTTAACCCATACTAGGATTACAAGTATGAAAATATGGATATGGAGGAGAAAACAAAGGGTTATTTCCTGATGGAGAGTGATAGTAAACATGTTTAGGAGAAAGTTAACCATAAGAAAATCACAAACTTGTGATGGGTTAAACGGTATTCGATTCCCCAGTTGGAAATGTTAACAAACATAATTTTTGTTTTAAGTTACTCTTCATTGACGAATTTCTTTTTGAGCTTAACTAAATCATAATGAAACATAATTACTTGTCATGTTGACTTTCACCTTTTACTATATTTCTTACAAAAAATCATATTTTCTCCAAAAGATGAGTATTTAGGATGACTTGTTTACATTAACAGAGCTATAATCAAATTCTAGAGAATCACCTAATCCACAAAAGATTACTATATACTTCAAACGTCTTTAGACTTTAACCAAAACCAAAACCAAAAAAGGTTAGTACAAGATCAGATAATCCAGAAAAGGATAACCCTTTATAAAAAGAAAATCTATTCTTAATCTCCAAAATTTGTCCAACGAAACCCAAAGTTCAACGAGGACCATTCGATAGAAAATTTTTCCATAAAATTATTCAATGTAAACAAAACTAAGATTGAAACCCAAATATTTGAAGGATTTAACCACATAGTCTTCCAAGGTTCAAAATAACACTTATCTCCAAATTACATCAGTTTCTCTTAAAGTCTTATATTGAAAAGTAATTAAACTAATCACATATTCTCCATGATAGGTTAATAAATTTCCATAGATAACCCAAAATAAACTTACTCTTAATTCATAAAATCATCTAACTAAAAAGAGTCAGTCAAACTAACCAGGGACTTCACGTAGTCTAGTGGTAGGCGAGAAATACCAGTCGCACATTGGTTGTGGGTTCAATTCCTGCAGATTTTTCCGACATGACGGGTTGTCACATGGTCTGCGTGTTCTCCTTTTTCCAAACTATATAATTCTCAAATCATTCCTCAAAAAGTGACAAATTCATCAAAAATAACCATAACATAATTTAACCTCAATAGTTTCCTTATACCTATCATTTTCATCCAAATTCATTACGATATCAACATCTTAATTCATGAAGTCTTATTTCACCACCATAAGGTAAAATAAAATGATTCCCAAAATAAATATCAGCATACCTTGATCATGGATTCCACTCTGTTTCATCGTAATCTTGTTCACGTAGGTAGACGTCCCATGAATTACAACAATGATTTAAAGATCTTTCAAAATCATTTTCTTCCTCCATCCAAATACACCTTGTACAACATGGGTCATATGGGTGTTCACTGAAAAAAAGTTTTGGAAAATAATCATGTATGACATATAATTCCAAAACATCTGATAAAACATGATTTCTATAAAATATTCGGATAGAATTTGAGTTGAAACTTTCTATTATTGGTCCTTTTAAAATACCATAATTATGTACTGAGAGACTATATTTTAAAAGAAAATATAAGTAGGTTGGGCAAGGGTCTCCTTCGTTAGCACCATTTTTAAAATCAAAATATGCTTCAAATTCTTGTGATAATATAAAATATTTGAAAATACCCTGATAATATTTTCCTTTCTTGAAAATATGAGAATATTGTGAAAATCGTATTTGTCTAAATACAACCCATGATCCACGATGATAACGAGGTATAGTGGAGGTGTTTGATATCTCAAACAACTGCTTGCAAAGAGTTGTATGCTAGAATAAGTTTCACAATCATCCGAACATGACTTTGCAATAATTAATGCGATCATGTCATCAGGAAGAGATTGGAATGTCATTTGAGATCTTTCTCCTTCCATTCGTAACTGACTTTACATGACCTGAAAAAAAGTTAATAAATAAGGATTTAACTGAAATAATAGATTTAGGGACTAACATTGTGTCTAACAAAATCTCATAATCCCTAAAGTTGTCTAAACGGACCATTGATACCAACTATAAGGCCCCGACTTTAAAACTTACTTAATATTGAATTAAATGAATAATTCACATTGAGGATCGTTTCAGGTTTATAGTTTTAGAGAATTAGGACATAACTATTACATCTCAAATGGTTACAAAGTAGTAACTTCTACTAAATTTCCATAAAATAAAAACTCTTAAAAAGAATCATGTCTAGTTCCATGTATTAGATATCATTACATTCCCTTGATCCCATCCTTGACCGTATTCCACATTAAGTCCTGTGAAAAACATTTCAAAAAAAAACCTGGGGTGAGCATAAAAAGCTCAACAAGGGATACACAAAGAATTAAAACTTTTAGTTTTTCAAAGAAAAAAGTAAACAATGTATACTTTATCAATGTAATACCTTTCACCTTTTGGAAGTAGTAAAAACTCTTCACTGAATAAAATATCATTACTTACCCTTTTGTAACCAAAATATTACCATAAAACCCATATAAAGAACACATAACATATAAATTTAACTTGGGAAATAAACATACATAAATGTAATAACCATACGGTTGACTTCCACACATACTTAATGGAATAGCCATATGGCCGACTTCTATACCCAATGCATTGGAGGTTATAACGTAACCACCTGTCCTGGTGTTCACGGCACCACCCGTCATATGGTTTATCACGTAACCACCCGAAAAATGTCCAAGTACCATCATTACACATAAAATATTGAAAATATAAACATTTCAATAACAACATATCATTTTCAATCAAAATAAGTAATTCCAAGATATTGAATTAATCAATCCATTTTCAAAAATCATTTCAAAGAGATTTTTTAATCAAAGTGTCCCATACCACTTTGAATATTTTATTGGAATTATAATTTTAAAACATTAATATACATATAAATAAATACTAAACCCCATTTTGAAAACATGGAGATTAATGATAAAGATTTTGAATAATAAATCTTTAAAACATTTAAAATGATATTTTTGTTAAAGAGTTCTTAACAAAATGAGAGACTCTTGAATACAAATAATTACGGAATAACATTTAATCTGAACTTTATAATATCATGAGAATAATGGTATTCATGATATAATATGTAAATGGATAGTATGCACACCATATAAAAGTGAATTGGTGCATAACAACAATGAAGTCTCAAAAGAAATGTCAAATGAGATGAAATCCATTATAAAAAAGGTATCCTTAAATTAAGGATAAATCAATCTCATAATTATGTGTGACAAATATAAATACACCCAATATAAGTGGATATTAAGTGTAAAACAATAAATTTTCATTCACACATATTCAAAGGATGGCATATTCAATAACTACATGTTGAACCCAAAGAATTCAAAATTGGGTTAAGAAGTTTCCTTGGTAAAATTCGACAGCCTAACGACATCACATAAAATTTTACAAAAAGGGGTGATGAGAGAGATAAAGGGAATCTCATCACTTGGACATAAAATTTACATAAATAAGTATATATAAAAACATATACCAACATAATAGTATGTTAATTAAAAGACATAACAAAAGATGTCTTTTAAAAAAAGAAGGGTGAAAGGTCCCCTTACAGAGTTGGGTAACATTTGAAAAGTACACCCCATGGAAGATGGGTAATAAAATGAAGATTTAAATACCCATAAATGAAATTATAATACACAAAGTGTATAATATTTTGAAGTACATACACCACTCAATTTAAATAGTGGAGAACGTATCATAAATGTCACGTGAATAAAAGTGAGATGAAATAATCCCTTACGAAAACTCGGCCGCCTAACGGTACCACTTAAAACTTCCACAAATGGATTTATGAGATAAAATAGGGTCTCTCATCATATGAACATAAAAATTTTATTATGAGGAATATAAAAGAACATCCCCAAACATAAGAAATATGAGCTTAAAAGGAATGACATAAAAGAGTGTACACAAAAAGAGAGGAGTAGGATCTCTTACCTCGGGTCCGACTTGACTCGATCATTCTTTAACGTCCTGAATAATAAACATCAGATAATTTATAATTGCATAAGAACCTTTTTCAAGTTCATTATTTCTTTTATATCACTTATTTCAATGTTATAAACATTATGTAATCATTTAAGTTAATAATGATTGTTTTGTCGATATTTGGTTCTTAAGTCGAAAGGGGACATCTTACAATTACATGTTGTTCGTGTGGTCAAAGGTTCATTATATCCAGAATGATATTCATGATTTGGATATCATATATATCATATATATCCAGGATATACATGAATTTATAATATTACATAATCATTTAGAGATAATAAATGAAATGCAACGTTCATGGAAATGGTAAGCTGTACGTACGCATGAACGCTACTTTCATTTCTATGTCATATTAATGGAATTAAAACTAAATGAGAGAGATATATATATATATTATAATTCAAGTAAAATATATATTTTATATAGGTCACATATGTTCATTAATTTCATTTTTTATACATTCCATGTATTTCATGAACGAGTCACATCACTTGAGGGGGCGGTAGTCCACACTTCCTCGTATGAAATTATCACATTTGCACAACATGAAAATCATAAAGGCATGATTTAAATAAAAAATACAGAAGCATATAGAAAGCATAAACACCATAAAATTCATATATAAAATATATTTAAATCATAATGTCCACCATGAAAGGTGTTAATAGGAGATTGAACAATCATCGTTTCGTGAGGCAGAAATTTTCCATCCACAAAAATAGTATATTCTTTAACCATTAGACGAAGGTGTATGTAAGTGTAGCTCAAATACTTCACATAAAAACATCATAGTATATTGAAGATAATGGTGTTGTTACAAAATAAAGTAATAAAAAGAGTATAGAGTGTTGGAGAAGAAAAATAAAACATAAGAACACAAGAGAGGTCACTACCTTTAAATCCGGTAACTCTCTTTGATTTGAGTTTAAAGGTTTCCTTGGAAAGGATTCTGCCAAAAGTGAGGCTTCAATGATGAACAGAGTGATGTGGAGAGATGAAATGGGCAGGGGTTGTCCGAGCCAAAGGCTTGAGAGGTGTGTGTAAGGTGGTAGAGGTGGGGGCCTTTTATAAGGGGAGAGGAGGGGAACTCTTGGAAAGTTATAAAATATTACTTTATTATATAATGCTTTTCGGATTTTAAAGGTCCCAAAAGGATATATTTCGAGGATAAGGTGATAAGGTTTCGAAATCCACCCATCCAATAGGTTTGTGACATGTGTAGGTCTTAGATTTTACATTATTATTTCATTTTATTTTAATCGTTAAATAATGAGGTAATCGTTGTATCATCATGATGTCATAAATAAGTTAATTTATTTAATGTATAAAAATAATAATAAAATGCAATGATTTAGGAATCTTTTTATATTTCCATTTACTATTTATTGTCAAAACTCTGACTTGTATAACCCCATATGAAAATTGTTTTAGCAAAACAACCCATGCTTGTGACATTTTTATTTTAACATTAAATAAAAAGGTATTAATGTCATTTTCCTACCAAAGTGGCTCCAGGGGGTCCCCAAGTTGACACATGGATTGTCTTGGTCATCATTGTCAAATCGAATAAGGGTAGGACATGTGTCTAGGTCATTTCATATTATTAAATCATTATTTTTACATTAAATTACACTAATTACCTCTAAACCGATTAAAAACTTAAAAGGTACTATTCACCAAAAATTTAATTTAATTCCATTGAACCACATTTTACTTTTTAATGAAAACCATGTATTTCGGATTTTTGAAATTCAAATCACAGAAGTGGTAAATTTTTATTTAAACAAAAAATCAGTGTCTTTAACTACCACTTAGTGGTTTCACTATTCATCAAAAATTGACGTTTTTGAGAAAATTTCAAAAAAATTACCCTAGGATATATTTGATTTTACGAATTCGAAAATGATGTTAATTTTAAAGATTCAAAACATGTTAGTTACATTAATTAATTTAATAATTAATTCCCACTGTCAGAGCAAATAGCATGTTTTTATGAAATAATTAGTATCAAAAGATTGACACTAGTTTAAGCCCATTTTCATGATGAAATTAAATCCAACGACCACTATTGGATTAAATGGTAAAAATATATTCTAATTTAACTTTGAAACCAATTAAAAATATAATATAATCATATAAATAAATTATATTAAATAAGAGGTTTTGAATTAAAAGACAACTTTTTTCACTATTCATTAAAAAATGATCTTTGTCGGAAAAATACCAAAAATTTACACAAAGTGAATTTTGATGTCCCGATTCTAAAGAAGAGTTTTATTTGGACCAATATATTGTATAAGAGTGACCAAAACTATATTTAATGACGGTTCTCCATCAAAAGATGTTAAGTGGACCTTTAGTGAAAATTAGAGTATATATGCCTAAAATTGAATTCTTTTAGTATTTTAAGCCTTTATCCTTTATTGGATAAATGTAAAAACATTTACCAATCATATATAATCATATTATAGTTATTTAAATTCATTCCCTCCAATACAATGGCTACGTGTTAACTAACATTTAAAATAATTTTATTTTATTGTTAGAGTGCAATGTAAGATTTCAATGGAACTCGTTGTTGCGTATTGGGTAAGCCATCAAGCATAGAGTTCCCTTTAAATTAATATTAAAATTTTATTAAAAAAAAGGGATAAATATAAAAATGTCATATTCATTATTTACCTGGGGTGTTACATTGATGATGTCAAAAAAACCTACCATGCTTGACAAAACCCCAAATGTAACAGACTGAGGATCATAATCCAACAACAATAGTAACTAATATATACATATTATGGGCCATAAGCTAGTATGTAATCTTACATGTTAATAAATAATTATTAGAAAATAATTAGTAACTCCAGGTTCCCAATTTCAACAAATATAAATATGGTAAGACAACTAATTCCAACCAATCATTAAATTACACACACAAATAAATTAGTTAACTCAATAAGAATCACATGAATAAACCCAAAGATCAATCACTTAAATTAAGACTCAAATATAAAAAAGGAGTCCATATTGAACACCTCACACTCTATACATGTTACTGGATCATGGGGATTACATTGTTGGGACATCCCACCCATTCACATTAAAAAGGAAAGAGAATAATCTAATGAGAGTTTTTATTATATTCATTTTCACCATTTTCACAAATGTTCCAAAATATCCTGAAACACATTTATCTTAACTTATATCCATTAAATAACCAAATAAATTTACTGAGAGGGGAAAACAAATTTTTATATTTCACCACCACATGGAATATAATTCCATCAAAATACTAGAATTTCATTTTTATGTTGAAACCATTATTATCAAATACCAAAAAATCCACTAAACCTCAATGGGCGTGAAACCACATTTGAAATCAAAATTCACATTTCATTTAAATACAAAACCCCTTTATAACCCATTAAATGAACCGAAATTTTCATTTCATATAGCATAAATTCATTTACATTGAAAACCATGATTTTTATATCTTAAATCCCTCATAAAATTTGAATGGGAATTTAATCAAACACTTGGTGTTAACAATATAAGCAAAGAATTAAGATTTATTTCAAAAACGGAATAAATAACCATTTTTTATATCAAACAATTAATAAAAGGATCACATATCAATATTTAATATTCATAAAATATGTGAAAAATCATGAAATAAATTATTCATAAATTATAAAGGCATGTATACGGGAAACATAGGTCAAACTAAAGGAACATCAAGAATGAACAACTAAAATAATACCATAATGTTTACAAGATCCATGACCTAGAAAAAGGAATAATAAACATGAAAAAATACCCAACATATATCACGATGAATCATGAACCCTATGTCAAAGATACCATATAAAGAGATGAATATAAGAAAATATATATATAGAAATATGGAGATGGAGAAGAGAGGAGGGAAATACCACGATGATCTAGCATAAATAAACGAAAAAAATCAGGATATACACCATAGGATAAGGGTGGAAACTTAGGGAACAATGGGAAAGTCCCCTTAGGGTTAAAATAACTTGAATAAGGATAGGTCTTGAGTTTTGGGATAAAAATACCAAGAGGGAATAAGTGGAATCTAAAAAAATTAGATATTGGAAACATGCACAATTTGGGCACAATGTTTACCAAACTGTACACTAAATATATAGTAGTTAATATCCAAGAGGGATTGACTAAATGACCAGAAAAAATAGTATGACTTACCTAAAGTGCAAACAATTTGGTGTCTTCTATCTGAATCAAACACTGGTTGCACGATTACTCTGGTTGGGCCACCTGTTTATCCACACCATGTGGCAACCAAGCATAGGAGGCATCTAATCCCAAATTTCTAAATTGTATCCCATAAATATTGAAAAAAAATTTGTAAACCCCATGGGTTAAAACTAAGAAGATATAAACCTCAATGTTTTAACCCACAACACACTTGAAATTCGAGAGAGAGAGAATATAATCATAAAATAACAAGATTATAAGATGTGAAATAAAAACCATTTGTGATATTATTAATTTGATAAAATTAATCATGAATGATTTTACATAGAAAAAATTCATAAAATGATACCTTTTTTTAATAAATGATTTTTAATTTCTACCCCATTTCATGCATAGATGTTATTTAATAATCATAATTTTCTAAGGATTTATCATTATCTATATTTAGTTTTTTCTTGAATCATTATTCTATAACTATTTATTAAATATCAGTCATCAATGTTTAATATAAATTCATTTTATGATATTGTGTTTGAATTAATGTATAAACCATTTCAATTGAGAGCCTATTTGAAAGCTAAGTTAATGATGTAACAAGTTACTTTTACATATACTCAGTAGGGGGCCAATAAGAAAAGGGATGTCGAACTGAAAAAAACCAAAATCATTGTGTGTAGTGGTTTGGTGTGGAATAAGTGATTTATATTCCCCAAATAACTATAAAAATATTATATTCAATATATTTCTACTATTGTTTTATATTTCAACTTCCTTCTTTATAATGGAAATGTTAAAATATTCATACGTAAAAGAGGGTTGTTTTAGTGTTATGAAAATTTTAGGTAATCAATTCACACCATGTTGATATTTCTATTATTTATTATCATGGATATAAATTGGTATTATAGGTTATTAATATTTGGTTCACATCCATCATTGTTTTTTGTCTTATGATATTTATTCAAATAGAATCTATGGCTGATAAAAGATAAGGTATGTCAATGGTTTGAGATCTTTACATTAATTGTGGATATCATGGTCTTTGGAAGGCATAAATGATAATCGATTTGAAGAACCATGGTTTATAGGTTTATATCAATGTATGGAATAATTATGATATTAAAAAGGAAAATACCTAAATCTGGGATGCTAATACTAAACAAATATATGTTTTTAATTCTAATAATCAGAATGTTATAATATTTGAATAAGTCTGGATGTGTTTAACTGTGTTTCCCAATGTTAATCATGACATGAAATGTTGATTAATATAAAATATTCTTATAAGGGAACAAAAATTGAGAATTCAGTTAGATATGATACTACAAAACAAAAGTTTGGTACCATTAAAATGGGAGATGGTTAAAGAATTAATTAGTTGAATGAAATACTCAATGAGACTGTTAATATTATTTCTACCCATGGAGGAAAAATAATAGATTCAAATAATTAATTGAATGTTGTAAGAGTTATACCACATATTTGGAGTGGAATATAAACAACCATCACACAATCTACATAGATCATGATCTATTAATTAAAATATCTTAGTGGAACTCATTTTATTTATAAATAAATAATAAATGAAGAAGTTGGAGATTATGAAATATTTATGAAATTAGAATCTTCATTTATGGTTTATGTATATATAGAGGAAAAAATGTAATGGATATATATGTCTTTGAAACATCGAAATAAGATGATTAATCATGATCTACTGGAACAAATGATGAACATGCATAATTTTTTTGGATATTTAGAACGTTCTAAAATATGAAATGGTATTTCATAACATGATTGATGATTTTTAGTAATCATGGTGTCAACTCTAAAAAGGTGAAATGTTATGAGTGAAAAAATATTTACAAATCAAGAAGGATTGTCCAAAAGTACATGGAAATAAATAGACATACAAAAAATATTTTAAGAATAGATGAAATAAGAATATATTTGATAAATATATGAAGGAAATGTGGAATTGATTAGAAAGGTCTAGAAAATGTACATATTCAATATAAAAAGTTTATTCATTTAATCAAAAGGTCAAACGTGTTTCATAGAACAATCAGATGATTTATATTTTTATTTTTATTCTTAGAATGAGTGTGAATCAAAATTCTTTTTTATATAAAGAATTAAATGAACAATTTATAATTATATAATCTATATTCAAAATATTAAGTAATAAAAAAAATCTTATGAATTCCAATAAAAAAATATTTTATCTAGATGAGGACTTAAGAAAAAAATTACATTGTAAATATAAATTTAAAATTTTCACTCTATATTGTACTGAATGGGTTAGATCAATTGAGAACCAACAGAAGGTGGTAAAAGAATATTTCACAAATTATTTTCACTAATTGTGATATTTAAAAAAAAATGATGATCTAAACCAACCTAAAAAAGAAAAATATATGGAATTCTAATTTATGTTGAAATTCCAAAAAAGTTATAAAAAGTGATTTTAACTATTTAGAGGAAAAAATATCTACAATGATACTTCTTTAACATTAGAGAAATTATAAATTAATTTAATAAATAATCAATTTTTTTAGATAAAATTATTTTTTGTCACAAAAATTTTTTCAAAATTTTATTCTAAATTTTCTATTAAAATAGCCTTTGAATTTCATGTCTTTTATAGATAACATTACTAGACCGACGATTATTTGTATACCAAAAAATCATGTTGATTAATTTTCCTATTTATGGAACTAACCACATGAAATAAATGAAAAATGGTTTATGGAAAGTGGGGTTAAATTCATATGAGTGGTTATTTTTCAAACCTTCATCGATTATAAAATATTTATGGAGGCAATGTCAGATTTGGTGATAATTAAAAAGGAACACTTCTTAGAATTTTATTAACTAGAAATAGACAGCCTATGTTTATCAAAAATTTAAATTATGTATAAGTCCTAATGGGAAATTAGATAAGTATATATAAACATTGTGATGATGGATATTTAGTTGATTTTTATAACAATACAGGCTAAAGTTTCAAGGGAAAATGTCACATGTTTAAAATACGTATAAATAAAATTCTTATAAATTTAATATTAATTAAATTATTATAAAATGTATTACTTTTTTGAATGATATAATTGATGAATCAATCTATTTTTATTGATTTCTGAAAAATTTTAATGGTCATTCCGTGAAAATTTTATCTGCTATGCATTTGTTTTTTTATTTTCCTGACATAAAATTGGATTAAAAGAAACATTATGTTAAATGTAAAGTGGGTATGAAATAGAAGACATATTTCACACTAATTAATGCAGTTTTTATATCTATTCTTCCAGAGAATATCCATATGGATCTATTCATACCTGATAGATATATACGCCTTTCTATAAAATCATTTTTTATATAATGGTTGTTGATGTTTGAATAATTACAATGGATTACATTTATAGTCCTAAAAGTTATTATTTTTTATTATCTTATACTAACTAGTGAGAAATAGAAAACATGCCAAAATTTTATCCTTAAGATGTGGTCATATAAGAGAATATTAAAAGAATGAATTTAATTCACATTCTTAATAATAGATATTAGACATACCATCTTCCCTTAGTAAACCTCAATGGAGTTTTTTAAATAAATAAAGAATAACACATTTTAAGAAGTTTCCTAAACAATATTTTGTGAGTATAAAATTTCCACATTTTTTTGTATTGAATTTTTAAACATAACATGTTACATTAGTAACATAGTTCAAATAATACTCTTATTAAAGAATCCACAATATTATATATCGAATAATATAAATCCAATGGTTATATTGTTTTATGTATTTTTATTTATGGTTTATATCTTAAAACCCAAGGAAGATATTCATAATTGCCATAAGAATGTTGATTAAGGTATATTCTTAGGTTATTCTACTACTTCCAAAGATTATAGTGTATTAAAAAGATTAAGGTAAATTGATGAATCCATTCCGGTGAAGATATATCAAAGTGATCATTTTGATCAAAAAATGTCTCAAACTAGTTAGTGGAGTTATTTATAAATAACATGAGACTTATAGACCTCATTACAATAAAAAAGGCATTTATTTGGAACATGATTACCTTTAACAAATCCATTTATGGGTTGATAGTAGTGAAACCGATAATTTGTTTCGTAGAAAACTAAAATACGTCACAACTGTCATTTAAAACTATTATAGGATATTTAAATAAATTAGTTATAACTAGAATAATTTTTTAAAATCTTATTTTATTATAATCATTTTTATCTCAAAATAAACTAAAAATGTAAAATAATATTTCTCTGTTGAATGTCATTTTTTATCAATGAAATATGATTCAAAATATCTAAAGTGGATGGAGGTACAATAATTTTTACAAATTCCATTTATCTATCCTTTTATTTGATCATAATGGGTATTTTGAAACAAAATTTTAGTTATACTACTTTTCTATACATAGAAACTACATCATTTTAATGATAAAAACATAAAATCACTACAAACCCAATGTCCAATGGATTAGTGGTAGGGAAAATTTATGATGATAAAAAACATTTTCAAAATAAAACAAAATATTTATTTAATTCATTATTATCTATTGTTTTAGTCTCCCTTATGTTCTATTTTGTAAGTAAAATCACCTAAGGATATACATCAAAGAAATGGGCGATATAAAATAACAATAAGATGACAGAAAAGAACAAGAATAAATATAAAATGGTGTGAGAGTTATCATTATCATCATAACATAGGCATGAGATCATTATCATGGGATGAAGAATTAAATTAATTCTTCGAATGTGGTAGTGCATAAAAATGAAACATCATGTCATAATAGTCAACTACCATGCATACATCTAATTTTATCAAAAGATAAATAAAATTTACCAATAAATTTGAGTCCTATATAATTCTATTAACACATATTGAGTCATATCAATCACATTCACTATATAATTATAGGTGCACTCATGAAATCATAACATTTACATTATCTTTTATGTCACAGAGAATGTATATTAATTTTGGATATAAAACAACACATGTAAAGAAATGGTTTCCATATCATTAAGAATACATTCATGAATAAAAATTTTGATTCCCAAAATAGTGAATAAATTTCATAATTGGTATATTAATCATTAGTTTTGAGTGAATAAGAAACAATATCACAAGAAGTAAACTATGTGTTTTTAGAAATATGAGGTCTTTTGGAAAAAAATCATTTTATTTTTCATAGAAAAAGATTGGTATCTTTTATATCCCAGAAAATATAATATTACGAAGAAGAGATGATATTAAAGTAAAATTAAAGGAATATCAATACTGAAAATGGGGTGAAAGTGGGAAACCCCAATGAAAGTGAGTTGGGTTTGAGAATTCACCATACCATATTACTGAACTCTATTTTGTCATTAATTTCCAATATAATAATATTAAATTGTTTAATTATAAAATATGTAAGATTTGTATACATTCATTATATTCATTATATTTTCATATTGTTCATTTATGTAATTTGTTATTAGTTATGTAGTTTAATTTTTTTATTTGGGAGTGTTCGTTTTGTAGGTGTTTATGATCAATTTACACGAATATGAGTTAGAATGATTTGTAGAAATTGAATAATTATCCAAAATAAAGAATATATGTCATTAATGAGTATACATATGTTTAAGTGGTTATATATATATTTTTTTGTAGATGTAATGTGTATAATTCATTTGAGAAATAGTTAATAATAATCATTTGGGATAATTTTGGTGGTTTCAGATCACTAAAAACATGATTTTTTTTATATTAATCATTATGTAAATATTTATGTTTCGGAACAGAAAAAGTATTATAAGATATTTTTTAATGTATTTAACAACCATTATAGAGGTTTTATGAAAATAATAGATACTGTTAAGGGAAAATTAAAACACATCTTCCACAATGTTGGTGAATTAACACATCACGGGAGATGATTCCATTTTTAAAATACAATAGAGAAATAGAGAAAGAATTTTCTTGATGGATCAAACATAAAGATGATATAATTAATGTACATAAAATATATGGGATTTATCGTGAACATTTATATAGAGGAGTTGAGTAGTGAATAAGAAATGAAAAAGAAATTATAATTAATTAAATGAAAAAGGAAGAGGATTTTACCTCTAAAATATATCCTCCTTGAGAACCTCATTATGGAAATGGTTTTGGAATTTTTTTGAGAACAAGGGATCCTATACGTGGGATAGGGTCTTGGGATGATACTGGAAAAGAATTTTGAAATGGTTAAAATCATAAGAGGTGTGAAGAAAATGGGTGGTGAGGATTGGTAATTATTGTGGAGGAGAAGAGTGTTTTCTCATTATGCTATTAAATAGTCTATTATTTATTATCAAAACTATGAAATGTTTGAGAATTATCTCTAAATATATAAAAATAATGAGGGAATGATATATATTTTTTTTCTAAAATCACATATACATCAACTATGACTTAATAATTCATGTATTTAGAATTTTTGATAAATTTTCGTACTTTAATATTCAAAAAAATTCAAGTATTTCATAAAAAAAGAATTAACTATAACAATTTTTCAACATATAGAATTCATAAATGAACACCATTTTAAGATAATAATATTCTAAACATTAATATTTCAATTTTTAATTAAAAACATCATTTATTAAAAAAATACTGATTTTATATCTAAAACTGGTTTTCTATCAATTTTATAAATTAATTAAGGTTAAAATTTTTTAATATTAATTAGAAATCAAAATTAAAATTTATGAATAAATTTTATGAAAATAAATTTACTTTCAAATTATTAAATCAATTATAAAATTATAATTAAATATTTTTTAGTAAAAAAATAAAAACAATTAATTTAGTATTTTTAAAATATTTATTTACATTTTCCATGAAATAAATATTTCATATTTTTATTCAAACAATACTCAATTTTTATTTTTATTTTCAATTTTTATGTTACTGATCTATTGGATGGATTACAATTCCTAAGGGTCATGTTACTCATCCAAAGGCGAAGTTACTATTCCATCTATATAGGTTCCTTAATTTCAATAATACCTGTTATTTTGTTCATTAATCATTTATAATGTTTGTATTGTGTTATATATGTTATTTAATTTGATTTATACCATTAAAAATTATTATACGGATGGTGAAATTCTGATTATAAAAGTTAGGGTCGTTACATTATACACCCTTTTGAAATATCATCCTTGATATTTTGTTTTAAATAAACATGTGAGGGTACTATTCCATCATTGATTCATATGGTAAACATGTCACTCCTTCATTTATATGGTACCTCCATAACACCATGACAAGGTTGGTTGTCTTTTTTTGTAGAACATTATCTCTCTAATCCAAAATATTTACTCATTTCACCTCATAAGATAGATCATCTTCCACCTATACAACCTTCGGTGAATTTATTACATGTGAAGGATCTACTATAAAATTTGTATGGAGAGATACATGGATACCATCATGAATTTTGGCCATAATTTGTAGAAGTGGAAGCTGATAGGCCACTGCTCTTATGAGATCAATGATCCAAAAGAGGCCAATGTACCTTGGTCTAAGGTTCCCATTCTTTCCAAACCACATGACTCTCTTACATAGTTAATTTGATGGAAGAATTTAACTACAATGTCAAACTCTAGGTCCCTTCAATTGTGGTCATCCTAGAACTTTCTCTGACCCTGAGCAGCATTGATATGTTGCTGGATGGACTGAAAATTCTATGTAATTTTTTCACATTTTCTTGTCCAATTTGAATTTTTTTACCCAGTTCTTCCTAATATGATGGAGTTCTATGTCAATTTCTATATAGAGCCCCATATGGATTCATATTAAAACTCGATGATAAGATATTGTTGTATAAGAACTCATTAAACGTAATATGTTGATATCATATACCATTTAGTTACATTTATTTGGATATTAGCTTCTCATTGAGTCCCATAATATTCCTTTCAGACTATCCATCCATTTGGTGGAGATTTACCATGATTAAATTCAATTTATTACTCAAAGGATGTTAGAGACTTCTCCAAAATTTAGATGTGATCATTAGATCATGAACTAAGACAGTCGAGTGTGGAACCCCATGAAATCTCCCAACATCATTTACATATATCATGGATTTTTTTAAAGTATGTTATCTTCTCGAATATTGATAAAGTTGGCAGTACTAGTGAGTTGGTCCACCAAAACCCATATAACCTTGTATCTATTCGATGTATTTAGGATTCCTTTAACAAAACATAGAGTGCAATTATCCCATATCTAGAAGAGTGTTTGAAGATGTTGCATCATCCATTTGTACTTCAGTTCTCTAATTTAAAATTTTAACATATATGGAACCTTGAGATATTCTCATCAGTATTCTTCTTCATGTTTTCCAACCAGAAGCTTTTTCAGAGATCACGATACAACAAGTATCTACCAGGATGACTGGATAATGGTGAGCTATGTGAATTTTCAAATATATAACTATTTATATTAGGTGATGAAGTCACAAAAATAATTATTTCAAACCCAATCACACCATTATCATCAATATGGAACTCTATCATATTCCCTTCCTTTACTACATTCAACTTATTTTCTATCTTCAAATATTCCCTTTATCCCACATTAATCATCTCTTGAATAGGTGGCTGTGTAATTAAAATGGAAAGTTATGATGAATACAATAAAATTATTAATTAGAAATACATCCTTTTTATTTCCATGAAGATAGGTCATTTCTCAATTTCCAACATAGATAGCGTAGGATGTTCTTTTATGATAAGACAATTAGCTACCCTGTTCAACATACCAGGATAATAGTTTATAAAGAATTCATATTATATGATTATTTATAACTATATAATTTTACCAATTTTGATCTCCTAAAATGTTAATATATACTTTATGCTATTTTGATTGGTATGTATGTCACACTTATCACCATAATGGTAGGCTCGCTAGATTTTCACAGAAACAATCACTTCTGCTAGCTCCAGATCTTACGTTGGGTAGTTCTACTCTTGGATCTTAAACTACCATGAGGTTTATGATATCCCTTTATCATAATTCATGAGAACACAACCAAATAACTTTTATTTAAACATCACATTATATGATAATTTTTTTCTATTTATGAAAATGTGAGTAGATGTGTAGTGATTATCCTTATATTTAGCTCTTTGAAGTTTTATCACATTCTTTTATACAACCATACATTATCCATTTCCATGTCAATTCATTAGTGGGATTTACAATCATGAGAAATTTCTCACAAAACATAGATATTAACCTTCTGGACCCAGAAAAATATGGATTTTAATGACACAATAGGGTCTGGTACTTTCCTCATTTGAATTTAATTTGGATGATTCCATAAAAATTTCATCACTTCAGATCACATGACCCAATAATGTGAATTTATAAAAAAAAGTAAGGATTTTTCAATATTGGCTTTTCATTAAGTATTTGAAAAAATATTTCAACTCATAGTGATAGATAAGAAAATTAACTTAATCAAAAGGTGATATTCTTAATATGGAAATATAACCCTTAACATGTACTGGACATTGATATAATGACATTGGGATAATGTTATGTTGGATATGAATAAGTGAATTGGATAATAATGATTACCTTAGAACTAAAAAAATCATTTTTTGAAAAAATATATTACTATATCGTTGATATAGAATATTGTTTTTGGGATTTGATGAATATATCCAACAAGATGTGTTTTATGTAAGTTATGAGTAAGCCTATACATTTTCACTAATGTTTTATGTTATTTATGGTTATTTCCATGTTTCAAGAAAATAAATGATTATGGTATTCAAATTTTTTTGTATATAACAATGAAGAACCACTTTATGTTATATGGGGGATTAATGTAATGTTTATTTTGAAAAATATAGTGACCGTATTTATAAATATTTATTATATGAATTTTTATATGTTTAAATATTTATGGAATTTTATATGATGAAATTTCAATGATTTTTTATAGATTAATGTGTTACCTCGCCGTATGAAGAATCATCCATATAGGATATCCATTTGTATCCTTTTTTAAACTAGAGATGTGGGGAATGATATATCATTTTATTATTGATCAAATTTAGTTATTCCAACATGAAAAAATTAATCCATTAGATTATGATATAATGTTGAAACTGATCATATCACAACCAAAGGATGAAATTTCTTATATGAAATAAAATGATATCAACTAATAAAATTTTAATATTTTCTCAGTCAAAATGGAAAATTAATTCCTTAATAATTAGACAACGCTTTGGAAATGAAATACCGTTTTATTAATGACAATTTTTATGATAATACTGACCTCTTTTCTACCTATTGTAATTTTTTCTTTGTTGTAATTAACATTATCCGTATGACGTTTTATATCAATATCGATAATTATTTGGGTGATATCATTAACTTATATGTAATGTATTTAAATTCCCAACTATGTTCTCCTACGTAGAGAAATAATTACTATTTACATTAAGTAACCTTTATGTTTCCGACATTCAAATTGTATTGTATGTTATATTATTCATTTGTATGATGTGGGTCTCTATAAATTAATTTTCAAATGTTAATCCATTCAATATCTTTATGAATTTTGATGGTTGAATTAATTTAATCCAGGGTAGAATATAACACCCCAATATTTTGTGAAACATTTTTTTGAAATAAATATTATCTTTTCAATATATTATTTCACATGTAACAGAATTCCTAAAAAAGGGATATATTTTTAAAATTGTACATATAAATGTTTTATCCTATCCATTATAATTTAGGGTATGATAATAATTATATAAATTGAAAAAATATATGGTTTAAATATGTACATAGAATGAATTCATTGGGGACCATTTAATAAAAAATGATGTTAATATAAAGCATTTTCTTAAAAACTTATTCTTTGAAAATAAACATGTTAAACAATTATAATTTTTTTTAAAATTTAATATTTATTAATTAAATTTATATATAATATATTTAATAAACTACATAATAATCATATTATGTCTTTTCTAGATAAATGATAATAATAAAACCAATTTTATGCTTTAAAATTTCATTTTCTGAAATGTTGTTTTTTTACCATCTTCATAGTTAGTTTTTTTATTGAAAATGAATGAAAAATTATTTTAATAAATAAAATACATTTTTAAAATCATCAAATCAAAATTATCTTATGATGAAAATTTAATTTTTTTTACAAAATCTATTTTTTTATATTTTTTTAATACAGAATTTCAATTGAAACTTTTCTTTCTTGTAATTTTTTTATAAAGATAAAAAATAAAATTATTAAAGTTATATATATAATAATACAATTTATTCCATTGTAATAATTTTCATAAAGAATTTTGATATCATATATTTTTAATATTTTAAACATTATCACTTTGAAAAACCCACTTTCTCATCACCTCTACAAGATTGATGTTAAATTAAAGTATCATACATTTGTGAATGTAATATTAAAATATGAATTCCATATTTGGAATAAATATAATTTATATTATCCATTATTTTCAACATAATTTTTGAACGTATTTAATTTTAAGAAAAGTAAAAATTATTTATATAGTTAAGGTAACAATGGATTTACTATGTTGTCAAACCAAATATATAATGATAAAAATGACCTAAAACTTGTCAAAAAAATTTAATGGATATTATAAGATGATATATTGTCGAATTCATTATAATAAAAAATTGTGGAATCCTTTATAATTTCAATATTGTTGGTAGACCTTTTTATTTTAAAAAAATAACCAGTTTCCCACTCACCTCACTTATAAAATGGCACCCCTCTCCACTATTCTTCACACCATAAAACCATTTTGGATAATCAAATACCTACCAAAAAAATTTCAATTTTTTTTAAACTCACCCTAAAATCGATAGAGAGGGATTAAATATTACATAGAAACTCTCTTGGTGAAAAGGTAAGGAGGCTACCATAAGATGAGATAATGTTCTTAAACAATCTATTATTATTATTATTATTTTCCTTCACCTCATTTAATTTATAATAAATATTTTTGATAAAATAACATTATAATCTATAAAATATTTTTTTTAATATCATTAGATAAAACCCTCCCCCCACCCAAAAAATGGATTATGATATCTTTATTTGTGTTTACAGTAGACTACCGCCACACGAACATGTGTCATTAATTTTTCATTACCACTTGTCAATGTTGGGTATGATGGTGGATATAAAGTGTAAAAATTATTTCTATAATATAATTTTAAATATTTAGTAAATATATCATATATAGATTTATATATTCCATTTTGTAGGTGGAACGATAATTTCAATGATGTGTACAGCGGACTACCGCCTCATAAAGAGATGAGATTTTTTTTCACTAAACATTTGCATCAAAGACAATAAGTATACATTTAATTAATATATCTAATAAAAAAGAAATAATTACACTATTAAACATATATTTATAATTTAAAAAATAATATAAATCATTTTCATTCTTACATTTTCACTCACTTGTTTATGATAACATCATTCGTGTACTTGTGGTCTACCACCATCATGAAGAGATGCGACTCTCTATTTTCATCAGCACACCACATTAATGATTTATAAGAATATTCAATTTTAATATATTCTATTAATGATATTTTTATCATTATGTAATGTTTATATATTACATACTTCCTTTCTGTAATGATCATATAATAAGGGAAATTTTAGTCATGCGTATGTACAACCTACAATTTCCTTGACCATAACATACATAATTTCCCAAAACCATTATTAATTATTGAAATTAATATTATATATAATTTATATATATCATAAGTAAATTTTTTCTAGAGATTATTTAACCATTATCACTGTAATAGGGTAGAAAATAAAAAATGAAAAGATATATTAAAATAGTCATTATTACCTGAATCAGGATATTAATAAATAATAATGCATAGAATTGTAATAAATTTTATAATTAAATAATATGTGATATAATATACATAAATATGGTTATATATAATATTTAGGATAGACATGTATTTATTATATAGGTGGTTCGAAATTTGATGAATGAATTCAACACAAATGAAATAATGGATTTTTTCATCACTTTTATTTGTGGGAGTGAAATAAAAATTCACAACATGTTTCATTGGTGTGGTTTATATACTACCCTTTAACATGTTATATCATGAATCAATTAATTTTAATTATATTTAATTTATCATTAGATGTTATTTTTTTAGGTTATACGTTTCAAAATATTTTAGAAGCGATAGGGGATTCCTGTCTTAGTTTTATATATGTGAGACAATGTCATACACACCACTGGATTAGGGAAAAGGGATTGGAATCATTTTGAGACTATCGTTTCATGGAAGTGGTGAGATAGTAAGGGTATATGATTATAAAAAATATAAAAAATAGTCAAGGCTTTTTATGTGTGGGGAGAAGAGGTGGTGAGGGGTGGTATTTATAGTAGAGGAGAGGATGTTTTTTTATTTTACTAGTAAGTCTACTATTTTGGTTCATGAATATGAATAATGTATATTATTGTGACTATGTTCAGTAAATAGTTTATTTGAGTTCAATCCAATGGCTCTTAAATCATCCAAACATCATCCATGTCTCAATAATTCGTGTGTTTATCTTATATTGGAAATTATCGAAATTCACTATTCAACAATAATTCAACTATTTTTGTAAAAGATAAAAAAAGTACCAAATTTTTTTATTGAAATTAAAAATTAAAAAATGGACTCCATGATATTAAAATAATTTTACAAATATGTCAAATATATTTTTTAATTCAAATATTCATTTATTCAAAAAATTTCATATTTAAAATTAAATTGATTTTATAACACATTGAAAAACTAATTAAGGTATCATAAAATTAGTTTACAGTCATAATACATGAAAATATAAATTTATGAATCTATTTTATGAAAAAAAATATTTTATGTCATTATATAAATTATGAAATTTTAAATAATCATTTATGTTTAATAGGAATACAAATAATTATTTTAGCAATTTCAAACTAATTACTCACAAATAATATGATATAATTATATCATATTTTCAATTATAAGATGCCTTAATTTTGTTTATACTATAATATGTTAATGTACAATTATATTTTCTTGTTTACTATTCAAAAGTGTCATTTTACAATTCTAAATCTTAATTTAATACTCCATTGGTATAGTTTCCTTAATTACTAAAAAAGCTCATTCTTTCATTTATTCTAAATATATAATGATTGTTTTTTAAACATTATGATTTTTAGGTGATTTATACTATAGTAAATTTTTATAATATGTGAAATTTCATTTAATGAATTCATGGCCATTACACAATATCAGGTCCAGGTTACATTCATTCCCCAACCTCATCCCAAAAAGTTTGTGTTCTACATTATTTCCCATGAAGAGATTCATATGGATCCATTTGAATAACCTAGTGGAAGAATTTTTTTTAAGAACTCATCCTATGGGATACAGTAATCTCTTCCAACATTCAGTTCCATTATGTAGACTTTTATAATGACTTCAATCATCTGAATTCTAAATTTTGTTGGGACCTAAATTTAGGCGTGATGGACCATGCTGGAATTCAATTTAGTTCTCATTTAGTGATGAATAATTCTCCAGAATTTAGATGTGAACCTTTGATCATGATCACATACGATTGAAACTGGAACCCCATGCAGCCTCACCACTATATACAAATATTTCCATAAATGTTTTTTGAGAGATAAATCCTCCATAATATTGATAATTTCGGATTTCTGGGAGAGTCAATCCACAACGACCCATATTATATTATTTTATATAGATGTATTCGAGAGAATAGTGACAATGTTCATGGTGAATTATCTATTTTCCATGTGAGAATATGAAATGTTTATATCATCCCATTGGACATCATCACTCTTCTATAACATGATGACATAGTAAACTTCATGAGATATACTCCAACATATCCAACATTATGATGTCCTGGAAGAATTTCTTTTGGAAAACAAATTATTATTGATACATCTATGATGGATAAATAAAGATGATATATTCATATTATCTAAATTATTTATCCTTATCATAAGTTATGTAGGAAAATAAATCCTTATTCTAAACCAAATCAGAACATCATTTTCACTATGAAACTCTTATCCATTACCATATTATTCTGCTTTCGCCTTATTTGATATCTCCAGGTCATCCATTCCAGCCTCCTTGATATTAATTTTAATATATGGTGTTGAAATACATAGATAAAGGTAGTATTTATTCAATACCATTATTTCAACCAAATCCATCTTTTTCATATCCAATAATATTGGTTTATTCTAAATCCACATCATGTATTTTGAAGCTTGTTATTTTAAATTAAGAGGATCAGTTAACATTTGTGAATGATTGGATGGTAGTGAATATACCAATCACATTACCTGAGTATCTATAAGAATATTATTTGATGCATGATTATATCGTTCTATATGAATATATACATCATGAAATTATTGTTAGTATATATGTAACAATTTCCAATACATTGATAGTGACATGAAATCATCATGGTGTAAATCACAGATGCTAACTCCTTATCATGATTTGGGTAGTTATACTCTTGGATCTTCAACTAAGTTGATTCATAGGATACCATGTTATCATTATACATGAGTAAATAACATAAACCATTCACTGAAGCGTCAAAACATATCACAAAATATTCTCCACCTATTTGTAGTGTGAGTATAGTCAGATTTATTTTCCACTTCTTCAAATCCTTATATTATTCATCACATTCATCTATTTAGACAAAAATTAAACCTTTTAATTGTGAGATCAGTTTCAAGTCATTAATATCATGATAAATTTATAAAAAATGTTTGTAGTACACATTTAATCCATAAATTATGTGTATTTTTATAACACTTGTATTTAATTTCCATTCCTAAATTTCTATTTATTTTGAAGTATACATATAAATTCCCACACATGTGCTCACATTCCATAATAAAGTGACATAAAACATGGAATATTCACACCTACTTATGTTTCCATACATTTTATCATTCATTAATTTCAAAAAAACAATCCATAGATTCGCTTTAGGTTTGAATAGGATCAGGGAGTAAGTGAAAATATTATTGATTAAAACTAAAAAAAATTCACATGGTATTATCTAACTACTCTATCCATAAAATCCATGATTGTTAAAGGGTAATTAGTAAATCTGGATGAATTTAATATAATGTCATAATTTCTAAACCTTGTATGAGAAGTATCCTTCTAAATATCTTCCTTATTCAAAATTAGTTGATGATATCCAAAAATAAGATCCATCTTTGTGTAGTACTAATCTTATCACAGTTTATCGATCATGTCATATATCCTTTGTTGCAGGTACTTTTTATTCATAAGGATCATGTTGAGTACCTGGTAATCGATACATAACTGCATTGACCATTGTTTTTCTTTACAAATAGATATATAACACCTGATGTTGATTTACTAGGGGTATAAAACCTTTCACAAAATCATCATTCAAATACTTATCTAAATATTCCACTTCAATCAGGGCCATCCTATATTGCAATTTGGTGATATGAGTAGACGAATCATAAGTACAATTAAGGACTCTACAACCAATTTGAACGAAGTATAGGTAACTCTTTTGTAAATAAATTAGTATAATCCCTAGCAATGGAGGTTTCTTATAGCTTTATACAATCATTTGAATTAAAATTTTTTCTTTCCATGAATATTTCTATATTATCATCACCCACAATAGATATATATTTTCCAAATGAGATTCTTGATCTGCCATTCAACTATAAAGAATCATCAGATAGTTTAGAATATGAAAAGAGATTTCTTTTTCGAGATTCTGGATGTGTGATCTATATAATTAGAGAAAATCCATCCCCACTAGTGTGTTGAATTACACCAAGGGAAATATTATAAGATTCATTATAATAAAATTCCCCCAAATTCTTTCTCTTGTGCACGTATGATATATCATATCCATGATTATAAAAAACTTAATTTCTCAGTATTGTCATCGTTGATTTATTTTAATACAATAATTTTTTTTAAAATAATATTTTTTAGTTTTTATAATTTTTTAAATGATTGAACCAGGAACCCTTTTACCATGGTTAAAAAATCGAAACTATTTGGAAATTATGGACCAAAAATTCCCAAAACACTATACATATACTTATATAATTATGTGACTATATATTTAAATAAAAATGAAATCAATGGATTGAGTATAAGATATTAATATTGGAGAATTTTATTATGAATTAAAATAATTCATAATATTATACTATATAGGTTTTAAAGGATATATATTGAAAGGGTGGAATTGACGAATGTGGTTTCATCTCAATTTATATTTATTAATGAATATTCCATTATTATTCACCTATTTTCTTTTATATGGTTTATATAATTCATTTTTTTCTTCGTATGTCGATATTTATTCATATATTATTTTATTTTATTTTTAAATGTGAATTAATTCATCCAAGTGATTCTAATTAAAATTTTAATATGTGGTTAAGTGTTTCAGTACATAATTTCCCTTCATTAGTTTATAGGTCTACTTTATTTACACTGTTATGTCATGATTTTTTGTAAATTTATTTATAAGTTTTTTATTCATTAAATAAAATATTTTAAGGGGGATATATAGTTTTTATACATAATTTCTACATTGATTAACTTTAAATTCAATAATATATTATTTAATATATATTCATCTCAATTTCCCTTTGAATTGGGAAATTGATTATGAGATATACCTAGCTTATTTTGTGATGTTAATATACATCCCCATTAGAATGATATATCATGAATCAATTTTATGGTCATCATACATAATGTTTCAATTGATTTCACTACATCATTGTACGTACAATTAAAAATTTATCGAAGTGTAAAAGGTTTTAGGTTATAATATCCTTTCTTTATGGGGCTATTTCTGATCATGGTTCAATTGTAAGAAATAATATAATATTATTTGTCTTGAACCAATTATCCTTAGTTATAATCATTTTTTGAATTTGTTTTACAAGTTTATTTTCTATTTCATCCATTATGGATTAATCAAATACTATAAAATTCGGTTGTATGTGACTTCAAACATATTTATTCTTTAGATGGGGAATAATTTAATTCTATATCCTTGCTTTATAATTTTTTTTTCAAATATTATACTTTATAATCATAAGTTATTTTATATTTGTATTTCAAATTATATTTTTCATTCTTTTAATTGGATTTAAAATAAAATTCATAATAATTTTCAAATGGGAACATCTTGACCCTCTTTAAAAAATATTTGGAAAGAATGTTTAATTTAAAATTTATAATAAAACCATATTTTCCTAATTTGGTGGCCATTATTTTATTTTCATATTGTATTATAAATACCCAAGATTATTTTCAATGAAATATTATTTTATATTATTGTTTTATTTGTTTTTAATGTGATTTTCTAAGTTAAAATTTTCTTTACCTCAGGAATTCTATTACTAATGTTTTAATAGAATTTTTTAAGTTATTATTAAAAATTATTCATATTATATATTTTATACTATGTATAAATTTTATTGATACCAACCTATTAAATTCGAAAAATTTATTATGACATTTTTAAGTTATTTTTAAGGATCTAATTTCTATTCCACTGGGTTATCATTATATTAAAAAAATAAGTGAATTTTCATTGAGATTCATGATGAAATTCATTATTTATGTAAATTTATTATATTATGATTCATTGGAATTATTTATGATGATGAATGGTTCCATTATAAACCAATTATGGGTGGTTAAGTTATAAACCACATATAGGTTAAGCATCATGTTAGGCATTTTAGGTACTCACTTTTTCACACTTTATTTATCAATAAAGTTTTAGTGAATTTGGGAGATTCATGGAGTTGGAGAGCCTTCTATAGGGAATTGAACTAATGTTAAGGGGTGTATGGTTGTTTTAATGAATCAAGTCTGAGAATAAATATTTTAAATTTTTGTGGATTCCTTCTGTTTTTGGAGAGTGTGTATGGTTCTTATTGAATTTTTGTAGAGAATTGGGTATTTTGTTGTTTGTTAAGTGATTTAAGGCAGTTTAAAGATATTTCAAGGAATATAATTATCAAAATAATTATTCAATAAATATATTTTATGGAAGGAATATAAAACATCATCTATTTTTTGTTATCATCATATATTTTAAAAATTCTAATTCTTATAAAAAGAATATGTGTTTTTCAATGATTCCATAATTTGTGAATTTCACATCATTTAATTTGAATAAATGAAATATAATTATAATGAGTTGTGGTTTTAGTTTACCATTTATTTGATTTCATATTCATTCTACCATGAATCCTCACTACTATGACTTATATCTCACCATATAAAATTTTTATTCAGCACTTCCATCCATATCATTCATTCAATGATTTATCATTATTGTGGTTGTATAGAACCACTCTAGGAATGATTTAATTATTTAATTATTTTCTTTTTGTCTCAGTCACTACATTTTCCGTGTTTACTATTCAAATTCACAAGCATATAGTGCTTTCAATCAATTCCATATAGTTTAATACAAATGATTATCTTTTGACGGGTGATCTCGTGGTATTGAATAACCATCACTAATGCGAGATTGAATTATAAAGTATTGAGGTAAGTGTTTCTATATATTGGGATAATTATATGAATTTATTTTTATTCACCACAAATTAATATAGGTGTTTCATTGAATTGAATTTATTTTTTTAATGTATTTAATGGAGGGATAAATTTTTTAAAGGTTTTTTCATTGGAAGTATATATTTTTTGATTTGGAAATGGTTTTTTGAAATACAAAATACAATTGTCATGGATTTAAAAAATATGATATAAAATTTGACCATTTTTTTAAATATAATTAAAATAGTTTGGAATATTAGGATCCTTATGGGTGTTGGGATATATACTTAGGAAACATTAGTGTGTCGGGTACCACTAGTCGCTATTTTATTCATACCAACATAATATAGCATGACTCAATATCGGTTGGATCCATTGTTTGGCCTGGTTTAGGATCTTTAATATGTTTTACTTATTTTTCCAAAGTCTAGAGCCCAAATTATTGTGTTATTTTTTGTTTACATATTTTTTTAACTCATGATGGTTATTATCATGGATTGTGGGTCATGGGTTTTTAATTCATATTTTTATCAAAAAAGATGTATATTATGGAATTTCATGGATATTTGTTTACATTCATACATAATGATGCAAGTATATGATTACCTGTTATATCACATATACATTTCATATTTATTTTTTTAGAATATTATTTAATTTTATGAAATACCGAAGGGGAAAATTATTTTCAAATGGGTATGTATTTTAAGAAAATGAATTTTAAAATGGGTTTTTTACTATTGAACTATTACATTCATGATCATATACAATTTATAGAATGAATGTTGGTATCCTACAATGCTTTGTTCCCACACCCTACATTCATATTTATTCATTTTATATAACGTATTATATGATATATTTAATATGATTGGAATCATGCTATATGTCGGAAAAAATTTTGTCATTTATTTTATAGTGTGATTATTTGGAGGTGACACTTGGTCACATAATGAACTATTGTAATATTTGTTATCCTATAACGTATTGGATTGTATGGTTCTAGTTGTATCAAATTTCTTCAACTTTGTTACTCTAGATTTATTACATCTTTAATATTTTCAAGAATTATTTCTTTAATTATTGTTACACCTCACTATCTAATGGCCAATTTGGGTGGCTATTTTATTAACTCTGGTTGGTCTATTAGAATTTGGTAAAATTGGCTTCATCAGCCTAATGTTTTTTATACTTCTTCAGATTGGATTCCTGTCTTGGGATGATAGAAGTAATTATTATAAGAAATTAGATAGTAAATGTAGAAAAGGTGTTGGCTAACTCACATCCATGACTGAAGCCAAGTTACTATAGGTGGTTAGTGATATTTCTATGGTTGATTTGTGGTTTTTGAGGCACTTTGAATGAAATTAATGGTGATTTTATTTATGTTTTCATATTCTTTTTAATGTAATGTATATTTTTTTTAATTTAAAATTTCATTAAGGTCATGTTGGTTAATGTAATATGATTTATTTATAAATTTTTTCATGAAAATATGGATTTACATCATAATATAATTAGATATTATCATGGGTTTATTAGAAAAATACTCAATATAAAGATATTAGAAATATGATAGATGATTCTATGATGTAGGATCTCCTAGATAACACACTGGTGGATACTTTATAGTATGAAACAATAATTGGAACTATTCAGAATATGGGTCTAGTGGGTGTTTGGAATATATGTTATCTTTTGGATCATGGATCTGAATATAATAAAAAATATGCTGATTTATATGGTGAAATGTGACCATAGGAATATGATGAGTGGCTTGAGTGGATTGAGAGGATCATTAATTATATGTTGAATCACGAGGACACTATCTTTGTTTTTTCGACCTAAATTATTGATTGACTAGGAAGGAGGTGAAGGGAATCTTTTATGAAAGCTATGTTTCATTAAGACATTTCATGGAACTTCTTCAAGAAAATAATTAATCATTAGTTTTACCATGAGAAGTTACATGTGGTTATGACCTATGAGATTCTAGAAATTTAACAGAGTTCAGCTATTCTACAGTATTACATCATTTTTGTTGTGCTGCTACATCTGCTATCGAAATAGATCCCTACTAAGAATCAAACAGTTTAATGGGTTGTGTTATGATTAAGGATAGATATCCTGTTGATGATGATTATAATGTTTTATATAACCATTTTAGAGGTTATTGAAAAATAATCTTTTTCTAAGTCACACTTAGTAGGTAAATTGGATTCAATGCACCTTCTATTGGTGCATTTGTTCACCAGTGTATATCTTCTTGTCATAATAGGAAGTTAAATTATTGTATGTTTTCAGTCGGACCAGTTTTGGGGACTTCTTCAAAACACCAATAGAATATTTTCTATAAATTTGTTTAAATATATCAAACCATAATAAATAATGTGAAGGATCCAATGAATTTTTATCTCAGCGGATGATATGGACACCTCCAATTCTATCGAGACAAGATGTGTTAGGGTAGTAATGTAGGATCCACTCCTAGACAGAGATCAAAGGTTTATACTGATAATTATAAGGGTGCAGTTTCTTATCCTTAGGCTAATTTGGATATTAGTGTGGCTAAGAATGCTCAATAATGAGGTGGTACTGAATATCTTTATATAGAGGTGTATTCACTATAGAAAATTGATGTAGGGATAACTAGAGTTAGAGGAAATTTTTTTATAAAATCCTCTTTCGTGTTAGCGTTATTAGATATTGGATTGAAAAATTATTTTATATCTAATTTTTTTACATATTCAGATTTCATTTGGAGATTATTCCGTTCTTGAAATATCATTCACGCCTTTTGAAAATAGAACCAAACTTATTTTCAAGTGTCCCACATATCATGTGAGGTAATCCAACATTGATGTGGTGATGGAATTAATAATTTTCAATCATAAAATATTTTAAATAATTATTGACATATAATTTTTTATAATTTTTATTCTTGAGATATAGTATTATTCATGTTGAGTATAGTTCTTATCTACTGATGGGGTTACAAATGTTTATTTATATGAGTGGGACTCTAGATACGGATATGCATGAATAGTTATTCCTAATGATGGGATAATCTCATGGTCATTTTTAGAGATGTTTTTTGATGCATTTGGACCTTGTTTTGGTGGTCATAATTATGTAGTGTCAATTTCATATACCTATTCCTTTTGTATTATTTTTTATCTTATACCATCATAGAGAGAGTTCACATATACAATTCAACAATTCAAAGCTTTGATTACCATTTCCATTCCATCATATAGAATATAACCATATGAGTTGGTCAAATTGAAGCTCTGCTTTGAAGAACTAGTCGTTAATGGTTTTATTCATCCCAAAATGATACTATGGTCATCACCTATCATCTTTTCTTGGAATGTATCCATGAACCTCAAATAGTGTAATGACTACCATTAGTTGAATCGAGTGATCATTAAGAAAATTTATCTATTCCAAGGATTGATGAGTTTTCTACAATCAATTATGGGAATATAATTTTACGAATATTGATCTTTAGTCAAGTTACCACCCCTTGGCGGTCTATGAAAAATAGATACCTAATACATCAATTAGGAGATGATATGGGATTTTTGAGTTTCTTGTTATGCCATTCGATCTTACTAATAATATGATAGTGTTTATAGCCTTGATTAACCATATCTGTCATCAGTTATCAATATTTAAATTTTTAGGTACATGGATGATATTTTGGGGCACACCACTTCATAAAAGGACACATGGAACATTTGGATATCATTATTCAAACATTGAAAGAACATTATCTATATGAAATGCATTACAAATGAAATTTTTTGTTTCATGATGTGAAATGTATGAGAAATGTAATATCAGATAGGGTTGTCTTACTGGATCCTAAAAAGATACAAGTTATTATATGCTAGGAGTACCCCAAAAACATGTTCCAGATATTAAGCTTCTAGGTAATGGTTTGGGTAATATAGGGGTTTTTCAAGATTTCTAAAAGATATCATCATGGATGACAACATTATACCATAAGGGTGTAATGTTTAAATGAAATGAATATTGTTAGGGATTTTTTTTAGCAGAACTTGAGGCCTATTTTACACCTATTTTAAATTCCTTTGGAACCTATTTTGGTTATTTATGTTTACTACAATGCTTTTAGTATGGATTTTGGATGTGTGTTACTGTAGTGGAATCATGTTATGGCCTATGGATAAAACCATTTACATCCTCAGGAAAAGAACTACCCTACATATGATTTTGAGATGGATGTATTTATTCATGTAAACAGAACATATCACAACTATCTCTTTAGGGTGTTTTTATAGTGTATTCAAATCATAAGATCCTGAAATAAATTTCAACTCATTGGGATAATTATATGAGATATAGACTCTAGGTGGAGTATCAGAAAAAATTGTGTATTGATATTTAATATACATTAGGAAAAGGGCATGTGGTAGTTCATGCATTTAACAAAACATTACTGACACAAGTCATGATGGAATTAGTTAAGGAGTGTTCTCTGAGGATTTTTTACTACACTAAGCTTGGGAGTTGAAGATTTTGATAGACAAGTGTTCTTGTATTTGATGAAAAAATGATTCATATATCGTTCATAGAGTTCATCTAAATTATATTAAAAAAACATCAGGCCCAGGATTGGGTAGAAACCATTATGGTGGGATAAATCATGTGTGTGATCTTAGTCATATTGTTACACTTGGATTTTTTATGGTATGTTATTTTCACAATTTTCCTTGAGGTGAGGTTTGAGGGAAATTGGGAAAATCATATTTGTTCATGCACCCTTGGGCTACTAAGATGTATTTCAACATGAGATTTCAGAAATTTTATCCATGGATGACATAATAGATAATTTATTTTGTGTATTGGAGTCTAAAATTTTAGATAATTAAAGAAGAGCACTAGAATAATATTAGATTGTTGCATATAGTACCCATTACGATTTGTATCTTTGATGAGATCTCTATAGATTTAATCATTGTATTGTCATGGAATCATAAAAGGAATAATTCTATCTGACTGATCATTCAGTGGATCATAAAATATGAGAATTTATTACCAATAATGTGGAAAATAAAGGTGGAATATTATGTGAACATATACATCTGATAGGTTTTAAGACTTCATGGAGTTCCCTCTATATATTTTTTTGATAGGAATCTAAGGATTACATCCAGGTTTTGTAAAGGATTAAAAAAGGTGTTGTGTTACCAAATGAAATTTAGAACAACACATCTTCCACATATGGATGGATAGACAAAGAGAACAATATATGTTCTTGAGGATATCATTCGATCTTGTGTGATTTTTTTTCATAGTACAAGATGGTTTATCTTTTCATGTTTTCAATAAAAATATTTATCATTTATCGATTAATATGTACCCCTATGAGGATTAATATGTGTGTCCTTATATATCTCTCTTGTGTTGTTTATTGTTTGGAGAGTGTTCCTTTGTTTTCCTAGGTCATTTTCAAAGGATTATGAAGAGGGGTTAGTTGATCTAGTATAGATTTATCATGGCCGATGTAATCAAAATATTATACAGATTATCATTTTCATCCATTGTAGTTTTTCGTTGTAGATCATGTTGGACAATTATTTTAACCTTATTTGAAGCATAATCCATTGAGAAACTAGTTTATATTGGCACTGAGGTTCGTGGGTCCCGTCAATATCATTGGATGATTGATAGTGGTAGACTATCGATTTCACTTTTCATACGTTTTTACATCTATACACAACATGTTTAATGTTTTCCATATAATAAGATAAATACAATATCCTTCTGATGTGGTAAAATGGAAGGATTTTGATGTTCATATCAAAACCACTACATTTGAGTAGCCATTTCTGATTATGTATCTCGAAGAGAATGAACTGTGTGGTAAAACCATACCTGTAGTCTAGGTTCTATTGTAGTAAAAATGGGATAATAATGAGATGTGGGAGTATGAATTGTTGATGATGTTAGAGTGGCCTTATCCTTTTGTAGATCTTAGATATTGAGGGGTTTTTTTTGGAGAATAATGAGTTTTAGGAGGGGGAATTGTAACATCGAATTTTACTTTTTAGGTAATCTATTGTTCATGTTTTTTTATCGTCCTTGTTTGGGTTTGTTTTCTAGCTTTGCAGGTATGGAGATCCCTTTTTAGGGAAAATTACCATATATAGATTCATGTTTTTTAATTAATGGAATCTGGTTATAAATATTTTAATGGATTCAAGGGTTTCTCCCAATGTTTGGAGAACATTTCTTGCACTTTATATCTTTTCTGAAGAGAACAATGTTATTTTCTATCATCTAGGTGGTTAAATTTCATTTAATATGATTACACACTATTTAACTATCTCCAAGAAGATAATATAAATCTTGTTTAGGGTTTGAATTTTAAATTTTATGTTTTTTAGATCAAATCATATAATAGAAAAACACGGTTTTATAAAAAGGTGAAGTGGTTTTAGGCTTTGTAAGCCTCCGTATTCTTAAAATCAGGTAATGTGATTATAGGACTTGTAATTATTACATTTTTTTTATTTGGTCAAATGTCAATGATTTTATATTAAATCAACTATTAATCATCCATATAGTGACCTGTAAGAAATCATATGCGATTTAGGATAAATTCATTCCATCAGGATCATTCATTTAGTGATTTATTGATGATGTGGTTGTATTGTGCCTCTCTAGGTCGGTGTTCCTTATTTTTTTCTTTCCATTTAGTCATATTCACTTTGATTTCTAAATTAATGTTTCTCATTGATGATCAGATAGTGTTTTTATCAATCATGTATATTTTTTGGGCATATTTTGTCTTACTAATATAGATATAATGATTTCCAAACATAATTATCAAAGGTGTATATGTTTATAATATTTGAATTTTTTATATACAATTGGCCAATTCATTTAATTGTTTATTATTTGTGATAAATTATTATTTTTGTTTTAATAGATGTTATTTGTGGTTTCAAATTATTTTTTGGAAAAACTAATTTTATATGGGTTTTCTCAAACACTGAATAATTTTTTATTAGATTTGAAAAGTGTTTTATAAATAGTTATCATGGTTTCGAAACATAATTGTTAAATTATTTCACTTTGGGAATCATGGGTGCATTTGGAAATAGTCATAGGAAACCTTAGGGTGTGTGGAACAAATATTTTTTTAGGTACCCAATGATTGTGTAATTTTTCATTTACATATTTTTATCACATCAAGGTTTTTTCAATGTATAGTTCTAGAAAGATCATTATATGGGGTCTTATCACCTTTATTAACATGATTATATTTTACGGATTTTTTTACTGGAATAGTATATGATTATTGGATATTCATTATTTTAATAAAAAATTTTCTTCTCATATTTCTAGCATTGAGAATATGTATAGATTTAATAAAAACCAAAAGAGAAAATGATATGAAAATAGGTATATATTTTATAAAAAAATAATGTAAAATTGGTTTTTATTAAAATCTAGAACTATTGAATTATTAATACTGGACCTTGAATAGACTCTATAGTGGTATCCTACAAAGTCATTCTGACAACCTAATTTTTCATTTTGGATATTTTTTTTATTTCATGATATATGTAATGTGAAGGTCAAGTTGTAGTAATTTAGATTATATTTTAACATTTAATTCATAACGTGGGTGTATAGAGGTTATTATTGGTCATATGTACATTTATCATACATTCTGGTTTAGCATATTTTGTCCTAGATTGTAGGGTTTTTAGTTTTATATTCTTTATTAATCATTGTACTCTGGTGGTATGTCGTTTTATGTTATATTCAATAATTCTTCCATTTTACATTGTAGAGCTACACTAAGAGATGGTTGGCTCGGGTGGTTTGTCCAGTTTTCCAAAGATGGATTATTATAGTGGATGGTTTCATGGTAGCCCGACAATATATTGGTTATGGAAATTTAACATATAGTTGTTCCAAATAGTGGATGGAATTAACCAATTTAGTTTCTCCTATGAAACTATGATATTGTATAGTGATTTTTATTTCAATCATAACCGTGATGATTATTTTATTTATAACAATGATGGTTATTTTATTATTAATAGTGATATGAAATTATCCCATGTTACATACATGTTGGATTTAGGATAACTATGGATTTTTGATAATTATTTCAGTAAATATATACATTAGATGGATCATGATTATTGAATTTTTATGGTCCTTTCCTTTGATAATGTTTTATGTCATTCCAAATTTTTATTGATGATCAAGGTATTGGTGGCCATGAATTTACATATCTTATGGTCAAAATTTTTTTAATTCTATTATACTCTTATTCTTACCTTATCTACATTGATGAAATTAAAATTTTAATGCATATGCTTACCCTTACATTGAATTTTAGGTCATCTTCGTTATGTTTCCATTCCATAAGATTAAGAAGAACTATGATTATTATTTTTAGTCTATAATGGTTTCGTTTGGGATGAAGTTTTTGGGATTTATGGGAGACATAATATTGTGTATTAAATGCTTGGTATAAAATTGAAAAAATACTCATGTGAATTCATGAGTGATTTATAAATTTGATTATGTCATAATTCCCTAAAAATATCATAATAAAATGTACATGGGTTCCTAAGTGATACAAAAATTATTATTTTTGTTGTATTATTTGTTTCAAAGTAATTGGATCACCTTTATATATATCATTACTAGATTTGTAAAGTATATGGTTAGGCCCTTAAAATTTTTCAATTGTTAATAATATCACGGTATTAAATATATTATATATTAAAATGATAGAGATAATATGGGTAGATACTAATATACCTATCGAAATAAAATCTGTGTATTGATGTTGGTAGAGGATGAGTAATTTTAAATTCTAATATGAGTAAAATAGTTTCATATAAAAAATTTAAAATGTGTATGGAATGCAATTATACATGTAAAGTGGATCCCTAGAGGACAAATATTATACATTTTTATAGCCATACCTTTTCTACAGAAATTAAATAAAATTTGTCGGTATATTTTTCAATATTACACATGAGTTCATCCGTTTATCGTATTTACCTATTTTTTCCATGTAGTGATCAATAGATAACACATACTTTATTTGTTTATGTATTTAAAAAATTACTTTTCAAAACTAATGCTTTATTATTGATGTATTTAAATTGTTAATATAAAAATTAACAACATATTGAAAAAATATTTCATTAAAAAATATCTATTAAATATTAAATTATAAATAATCAAATTTTATTAAATAATTAGATATTAACATTTAATTTGTTAAATAAATTAATTTTACTAAAATAAATTAGTGAATTTGGTAAATAGAATAATCAATATATTAATGTAATAAAACTAATAAATATTAAATGTATATTAATGTATAAAATATATTACTAATTACAAAAATATATAATTTTAAATACATTTCATTATTAAGTTAATATTTTCAATTGATATAATAATAAATGACACTTTCAAAAACTATCCTAAAATCTAAAAAATTCCTATAGTTTAGATAATCAATGATGGATTTCATGGGTAGTGATTTAAATAGAATGTATATTATAGTGAATTTTATGATATCTATCTTCTCCCTCAAATTATTTCGTTAAACTTGTACATGTTAAAGGCCAACATGGTATTTATAAAAGGGAAAATATAGTGTTTATTACTATCTCCCATGATTAATATAATGTGTCTCACACACAATATATATACTGGATTATGAAATATATTTCATAATGCGATGACCACTATTTTTATATTGTATATCAATAACATAATTAAACGGTGAAATGTCATGGTTATCTTGACTGAGTAGAAAATATTTTTAATTGTAAATATACAATTAATGGCATTAATAACTCATATACCTAAGGATGATGAATTATCACTATAAATAGATCTATAATTACCACATATGACAAATCACTGTAAATTCCTTATGGCCGTATATAATAAATAGATGTCATAGCCATAAATAACGACTCATAAGTCTGGTGCTAAAAACATAAACATTATATTTTTTCACTGATACCGATGGGGGTGACCTAATTTTTTCCCATCATAACATACAATATCATCATGAAAAATTTGTTCACGTAAAATTCAAAAATAAATTTTATGTTTATCAATTTATTTTTTTTTTGAAAACCTCTTTCATAAATAATACCCCTAAATTCAAGAGTGTATCTTTCCCACAATACCCATCTTTTCATCTACCGTATTAAGTCACAAACATTATCTATATTAAACAATTATATACATAAATAATTGAAATTAATTCTTTATAACTTGGGGAATTGGAAACATAAGATGGGAAAGTTCATATTATTAGTAAGGGTAAAAAATTCATAATAATTTAATGGAATAATTGAGTACATTAAAGACCATCAGATTATGATGACATAATCATATGGAATGAGTGAATTATGAAAGTAATAAAACACATATATACATGTATCATCAATTGTGTAGCATGTAATACAAATTTAAAAATAGAATTTCTCAATATAATAAATAATCATTTGTTATGCGATATCAATCATGATTTTTGGGAACACTATAAACTCATGGAATCCATATGTTAATATTTTTGTTATCATCAAAAATCTTAGTCCTTGAACACATATATAACCAGAAAAGGAGGAATAACCATATCATTGAATTTAAATTTAATTAGATAGAGAAAATATTCATTACAAAATGCATTATAACATTCTCTGGGCGTAGCCATGATTTATATTATGTCATTCTCACATGAAATTTTCTTTTCTCACCCATCATAATATAAATATCCCCAAACCAAAACATAAATAAAATAAAATTAGCTTTTTCATAAAAAATTAATTAAACCACCAATAGTCTATTAATAACATGATTAAACCATGGAAAATAAATGGTTTCCATTATAATATCTTTAAAACATGATTAATCCATGGATAAGAAATACATTCCATAACAATCTCTTTGAAACAATCATAATCCATCCTAAGAATGAATGATGATAATATAACTACAAAATATATCCATTGAAGAATAGATATATATATGGGTTATTGATTTTTATTAATGATAATAATATTAAAACAAAATTATTGAAATGTAGTGAAAAATAAAAATTTCATTTGGAAAAATATTGTGAATTTTTTTAGGAAAAAACTTTGGAAATATGTACAGAAAGATTTCTAAATAATAAAAATATTTTCCTGGGGAAAATATGTTTTCAATTTAAAAAAAAATATATTTAAGGCGTATATTTTGTAAAAAATCCTATTTTTTAAAAAATAATCATTCAATTTCATTAAGGAGTTTTTTATGAAAATGAATAAGGAAAATTAACCTAATGTCTTACATATTAAAAAAAATATTCTTTTCAAATTTTTCTCTTAAAGTCACACCTTCATTATTTGGAAAAATGACATGAATATTCCTTATTATTTTTCAAAATAAAATTATGTTTTAAAATTTAATTTATTTTTTATATTTATAAAATAATTTTTGAATAGCTTTTAATAAACCATGGTTTCAAAATAAAATGTGATTTTTTATAAACAGTTAAATATATTAAAATTTTCATAAAAAAATCTCAATTATTTTAATTATGAAACATTGAAAATATAGAACTAATATATGAAAATAAAACAAATTTCTTTATTAAATGAAAACTCATTGAAATCCAAGAGATGTAGATCACAAAATTCAAACATTAAAGACAACATCGCATTCAATTCTGAAAAAAAGTGATTGAAAATAAAACTCTAACCACATTCAAAACATTGAATCATAAGACCTGTGAATGGATAACAATAAATCAAAAAAATAGATCATTAGAATAAAAAACTCAGGATTTTTAATGTAAAAATGACTGTATATATGCCTCATGAAATAAGATTGGGGCATAATAAGTAATATGTTTCAAAGAAGGAAAATTTAGACTAAATTCCATTACAATGACCCTATCATTGATATTTAGAATAATCAATGTATTTATTATTTTTCAAAATTTTAAATCCACAATAAAGAGTGAAAATGAAAAATATTATAATAAAACATATTTACACACAAGATATTATAATGACATAATAAATGAGGTATAAGTTGAACAAAATGAATGGAAATTCTGTTAAAAAATCCCAAACCTCTAGCTTCCTTTTGGTATAACACTATTTAAACTCATATATAGTGGTTTTTCATATGTTATTAACAAAATAAAAATCATATTAATATTTATAATATCGTATATTATCCTTTTATAACTTCGAATCACATTTTTATTAATAATTAATAATTATTTTCATTAGATCAGGTGTTAATTACCCTATTTTCTCATTCGTTCTTTCTTATTAATTTTCAAATTATTATTCAAATAGTATAATCATATCACCTCAAAAATAATAATTATGAAAATATTTCAAAAGGTCTGAATAAAAATGATAATTTATTTTTTCAAATTGATATATATTTAAAAGATAAAAAAATAATTCCATGTATATCATATTTATTTATTAACATCATCCTCATTATTTTCCATGTAAAGCGTTAGTTAAAATGAATCACATTGCTTTGCAATAAAGTACATCACCATCAACACATGTTTCATTATCTAACACCACAATGAATGGAATGATAAATTAAATAAATTAAATAATTATTCAAGATGAATAATAATGTTATAAATAATATATATATATATACTTTGTATCTTTATGAATACCTAACAATGGGTGGTTGTAATGGATAAAAAAATAACATCGGTTCACGATGCAGTACACTATTATACAAAAGAATCATTATATTTTATCCCATTTCATGGAATATGAGAAGGATTTATGTTTTTTAATTGGCATTATAATAGATCAGTTTATTTATTATTCATTTGTTATTTAATAATCATTGTTAATTAAAATTTGATGTATGTAGAGGAACAAATAAAATAATTACATTCTTTAAAGAATAATACCTATCCTTCATGTTATTTCTTTGGGATTTCAGAATGAAATGAAAATATTGGAAATAGGACAATAAAAACAATTATAGTATTATATGATAGAATTATAGATGGTATTTTTTATGTTATTGGAAGAAAAATAGATTTCCACAGTGTGAAGAGAGGAGGATAGTTTGTGGTTTTTAATATGGGGGGAGTACCACACTTGTAATTTTATAAATGAATGAATTCCACACATATATTTTTCATGGATTGAGGCTCTAATATTGAACAATATTGTAGAATAGAAGGTATATGTTTGAAATATGGTAATAAAATATAATTATGCATGTTTTCAGGTTATTTTAATAGTTATATTTTAGGTTTAACCCAATGGTATATACATTTTTACAGTAACTGTAGCAATTAATATTTATATTTTAAAAATTAATCTTGGGAGAAAACTAATTTTACATTAATATATAATATAAATATTTTTATTCTTTATTTTTAATCAGATTTTACTAATTAAATTCAATGATGTTTAAAAAATTATAATTAATCCCATATATATGATGATAAAGAAGGGTTTCAAAGGGAAAATGATGAAATCTTCACAATATTATTATATTCAATTTCAATTTTAAAATTATTAAAATTACTAAAAATTTATTAATATATATATAATATATTTAATTTTACTTTTAAAATAAATTAAAATATTATTTACCTTAATATATATTTTAAATGAAATTACAATTTTGAATTAAAATTCAGTATTTTTCATTATTCAACAAAAAATAAATTTTTCTATAAAATTTGAAAAATTTACTAAAAAATATAATTATAAAATTATTATATAATAATTAAATTTTACTTTTTAAAATAATTATTATATGTTTTCTAAAAAATAAATTTATAAGATACATTACAAACCCGATGAAAAAACAGGTTTTCGATAAGGGTATATTTTTTGAAATAAAATATGATTTTATATTCACTCTATATAAAATAATATTTATTGATTGAATATAAATCCATATTTATTTATATATAATATATAAATATCATTTCAGTCATTCCTCATATCTTTTTAGTTTACATGATTCAAATTCAAAAATATTATGTACATTAAAATTGTTTTCCGAAAAATCCTTTTCTTAAACCCAAAAACAAGATTATAAAAATTTACAATATAATGATGATTAAAATGTAATTATGTGCATTAAATATGAAAAAATAATAATTATGTTTCTTTAAATAAAATTAAAAACATTCTTGAAAATTATAATGAGTTATTTAGTTGGAAATAGCTGATTTTTTATAAAAATCGTTATTTTTAATTATTCATTGAAAAATAAATATTTGGTTAAAAATACCAGAAATATCACCCAAAGAAATTTTATTTATTCTGGGACCAAAAATAATATTTATTTTATCACATAAATATTATAAAAGCTACAATATCTCGTTTTTATTTTTTCATGTAATTTTTAAAAAAAATTATTTTTGAAGAATAAAATTAGTATACTAATAATTAATTGATTAGATAGTAACATGTATCAATAATTTAAATTGATTAGGAAATATATGTATATAAATCAAAAAGGCATCAAAACAATTCACACTCCTCAATTTTATGCTTGGTTATAATGGTTATATATATTGTGCGTCATTAAAGATCACTATTTCATGTTGATAACAAGATCGAACATAAAGTTATTTGGGTTGTGTATTCTAAAAAACATTAATGAGATTAAATTTATTTGAATATAATTATATTTTATTGTATTATGGTGTTATATTTTCATATATGTTCATTGTTTCATGTCTTTTACTCTATCAAAGAGAATATTTTTTAAAATATTTGTGTGTTACATACACCCCCCCCCCTTTAAAAATTTTCATCATCACTATTTTAACACTATATCGGTAATCAATGGTTAGATATATTGAAAATATATATTTTTGGAATCCAAAAACATGCAAAAAAATTAACAATACATCTTCTTAATGAATGTGAAAGGGAAGTATGAGGGATTTCTAGAATAGAAAATACTAGGTATCAAAATAAGAGAACATATAAGGGAAGAGAATAATTGGTTATATGATAGATGCATAAATAATTATGGATAGTTGTTGAGGTTCTTGATTAAAAAAATAGAATGATAAGTGGAATGTTAAGGTCCTGAAACCCATAAATATTTTATTTTTAAAAGAACATCTGATTCATAAAATGTTAATGGAATAAGATATCATTTTAGTTTCAATATCATTTTTCTAAATTTGGTGAATTACTTTTCCATATAGACTAAGATAATAATGAAATATACTTATTTGGGGAGTAAGATTTTATAAATATTTTAATATCCACCATAATATCTTAATTGTTTTCAAAATGATGAGTATTCATGATGTTTTCATGCCCAAAGCACTATAATACTATTTTTTCGACCACATAAACATAAATGTTAAGATCAAAATATTCCACCTATAATTAGATATTAGTCGTAGCTATTAATTTTGGATCAGGGAATTAAAACTTCTATAATTAATAAACCTTCATATATTGTAGTAAGAATCACACTTCAATGGTAATAACCAATGTTGAAACTAAATAATTCTCAGAATAAATAACCATATATCCTCTATAACCTTAACAACATAAACATTAAAAATGTTTCAAAAAAATGTTTATCTCATACGATTCATCTTACATGAGTAAAAATATTAAGATATCTATTTGAAATAACAGTAATCTCGTAGTCACCAAATCACCATTCAATATCGTCGTCATTTATAGGATAAAACATGAGTTCCCATAGTTACATCAACATCCAAGATCCTATTAACAATAATGGTTATGAATAACATATAACTTATTCATGGATAAATTTAAATTCATATTTAAAATTATTCCAAATCCTTACATATAATTCTACCTAATAAAACATTTCCTAATATTTCTTTAATCACATTATGATATCATCAATTAAAACCACAAAGAGTATTAAATATTATGATATGATGATAAAATGTGAGGTTATATTACATTGAAATATAATTAAATCATAAGAGAAACTCACCTGAAATCACCATAATATCCATAATTATCTTGAACTAACTCTAATATAAAATATTATGACCAAGAACCAACACTCATGGGTCCATTTTTGAAAATGTAAATATAAAATTTCTGGACTTTATACTGATTTGGGGACCCTATTATCACTCTCTAAAACATACTATATTAAAACAAAAAATTGTATCACTTAAATTCTCAAGGATATTTTAGTTTTTGTGTTTTAAATTATTAATTCAAACATTAAAAAATTTCACCCATATATTCCAGATAGTATCCTTCACACTATGCCCAGCTTAACATATTCTAAATTTATTTACTTTTATCTTACATATGAATCTCATATAAGGAAAATTAATTAAACACGATATATGATAACCTGGGGAAAACGGAACATAAGAATAGTGAGAAAAATGATTTTAAGGGTAAAATTTATCATTAATAATTTAATTTTATCATCTATTATAATAAGATTATAGGATTATGATGAAATAATTTGAGTGGATGATAGAATCATAAAACAAAACATACCCATCAATACTTGAATCTTGAGTTGTGAAACCTAGATAATGTATTTATCAAATGTATTATTCATATGAATCGATAACCAGAAGCCATGGGATATCAATATTCTAAAAATTGAATCCTTATTAACTCATAGAAAGAATGGATAAACTCTGTTGGTATCTAAGAACAATATCATCATATAAAACATATAGAACATTTATACAACCCTTATTGCAAGAATAACTATATGGCGGTATTCATATATTTTAATCTAGTGAAAATAATCACTACCTAATGAATTGGAGTGATGTATGGGAACACACATTATTTAAGACATATCTAGATCACCGAATGCATTATTGGCCCACCTATCATATTAGAAATTTCTAAGAACAACTATATGAATAATGTACATAGATTATGTATTTCTTCATTAAAATAGAAAAAAAATCATTATCCCTTTTATAACAATATAAATCCTTGGAAAATAAAGGGTTTCCATAATAATATCATTAAAACATTATTATCCTAGGGAAAATAAATTGGTTTCATAATAATATCTTCAAAATAATAATAATCAATCTAGAGAAAGAATGATGATGGAATCATTATAATATATACCCATTGTAGAATAAGTGATAAAAATGATTGTTTATATAGATGAATATGAACACTATAAAAATATAATTAATTACATTTTAAGGTATAAAAATGCATTTTAAAAAATATTTTGAAAATAATTATCTTTGAAATTAACCTCAGAAACATATAACAGAAGATTTAAAAATAATTTAAAACATTTGATGAAGAAGGCACTCTTTACACTTTAAAAAAACACTTTTTATAACGTAATTCTTTGAAAATAATTTTCTATTCAAAATAACCTTTGAAATCATATAATGTAATGTTGAATAAAAATAAATGTTAAAAATAGTTTTATGTTAATAATATTATATTAAATGTTCATTAAATATATTTGGGGAATTCCGAACTAGATTTTGTTTTGGTAACAACGTGAATATTTCATGCATATAATTTTAAAAAAATCATTAATTGTTAAAAATTTCATTACTAAACATTGTTATTAATTATGAGACAATTTTTAAAATTATTTTTTCAAAATATATTTTGGATGAAAATGGAGTTTTCAATCGAAGAGGGAAATATATTATATTTTTCATAAAAACAATTTATTTGTTATTTAATGATCCCAAGAGTGAAAAAATGATACAATTACATGAAAAAATCATGATTAAATTGATAATAATAAAAATTAAGAGAGTCCTTGAGAGGTAGATCAGAATATTGAAACATTGGAGACTTAATCAAAAATAGTCCTGTTAAACGATGACATTATAACATAAAAGAATTACAACTTTGGTAACATTAAATAATAAGACCCAATAAAGGATAACATTGACAGAAACAATAAATAAATTTATAATTGTTATATTCATGAAATTACAGGTCATATAAGGTTTCTATATACCTCATAAATGATTATGGGTTCTTAATTTGAAATAGAACATAAAGAAGGAAAATTGTGACTTAATTCCATCACAAAGATCATATCTTTGGAATGGGAATTAATAAATGAATATCTTATGTGTATATGATTTACGTACAAATAATTCTTGTGGATATACAACATAAAATAATATTATTTTATTACACCCATAATTTTATCAATATATAATCAGTGATGTAGATGTTTAAACCAATGAATGGAAATTGAGTTAAGAGATCCATTACCCCAAGATTCATTTTTGTTGAAAGTGATTTAAATCTTTTCATAGAAGTTTTAAAAATGTTATAAGCTTTTTAAATAACCATATTATTTTTTAATATCATATATTATTCTTTTTTAACATATTATGACGCATTCTTTAATAATATTTCATTATTTCCATTATTTAATGTGTCAATTACCCTGTTGTCTCATTCATGCTTTATAAGGAAATATTCAATTATAGTCTTTATAATATGATTATATAATATAATTATTCATAATGGAATATCTATCATATTTCAATATCAATTAAAATTTTATTATCAATTATGAATGATTGTTTTGAAAAATGAAGTACAATACAATCATGGATATGATAGTTTATCCATATGATGGAGTAACATTCCCATTTTTCAATGATCATTATGGAATGGTGGTATGTAATATTTTATAATTATAGAGAGTTAATAATATAATAAATGATATATTAATTATTTCACTACACATATATACAAATATAAATATATATATATATATATATCTTCCATGATCTATGGTGACTAAAAGAGAGTCACATCACCTTGTGAAGTCGGTAGTCCACACGTACACGAATGTAGTAATCACCATTCTATTAAGTGAAGATGTAAGGAAAGAAAATGATATATTATAATTTAATTTTGATTTATATTTAATTATTATCAAAATTATGTAATTTATAACATATACTTTTATTAAATGTATTCTTATTTTTTACATGTAAAGCAATTGTGAAAACAAATCACATTGCTTCGCGAGGTAGTAGTCTGTCATAAAAATGAGCGAAATTATAACATCACATTGATTATACTATTATTAATGTAAGTATATATGTTTTTGGGGTAGTAAATGACATAAAAATTTTATTTTTCACAATGTTAAGAGATTAGGGGAGGGTGTAGCCTTTTATAAATGTTGTGAGTGGCACATTTCTAATTTTTTAAAATAATATATTCTTGTTACATCCTAGGTATATAATGAATATGGAATTTTCATATTTATTAATATTTTTGTATTAAATATTAATTTTACTCTCAAGGGATTCTATTTTTGATAGCGTACTCAACACACAACAGAGGGTTTCTTTGAAATCTTATATTGCACAAAACGTTTAGTTATATCAAAAAATAATATAACAATAACATTATTTTAAATGGTACTTAATTATTGAACATTTCATTGGTGGGTATGAATAGAACTAAACATATTATGATTAAATATGTTTTGTAAATTTTTTTACATTTATAAAATAATTTTTTGAGGCTTAAAATAATAATTAATCTAATTGTAAGCATAAATACTCTAATATTTTTAAAAGGTAGTTTTATTGCCTTTTAATGGAGATCCAATTTTAAATATAGTTTTTGTAAGTTTTATATGATACATTTGAAAATAGAAACATTTTATTTATAATTGGGTTATTAAAATTTACTTTGGGTAATTTTTTGGTATTTTTCTGATAAAGTTAATTTGTTTAATGAATAGTGAAAATACCGCATTTTAAGTCAAAACATTCTTTTAATATGATTTATTTATATGGATATATTATTTTTTAAAAATGTTTTAAAGTGTTATTGGATTATATTCTTAACTATTTAATTCAATGTTGTTCATTGGAAGTAATTTCACATTGAAATTTGACATAATAACATGTTAATTGTTATGTAGTTTTTATTTATTAAAAACATGCTTTCTAGTTATGACAACAGAAATTAATTTTAAATTAATTAACAAAACTCATATGTTTTGAATTTTATAAAATAGAAATAAGTTTTTAATTAAAAATATCAAAATTAGATTTGGGTAATTTTTTAGTATTTTTTTTTGAAAACGTTCAACTTTTGATGAATAGTGAAAACACTACATATTAGATAAAAAAAGAATTTTTCATTTAGAAGAAATATTACCGCTTCTGTGAATTAAATTTCACAAATCCATCTAACATGCTTGTTATCAGTAAGTATGATGTGGTTCAACAGGTTGAAAATAATTTTTTTGAATAGTTTCTTTTGATTTTTATTTACCACGGTTAAAGGTAAATTGGTAAATTCATGGTAAAAATAATATTACAATAATATATAATTACCTTAACAATTTCCCTAACGTTATTTTATGAGTCATGGCTGGCCAATACAATCCTTTGGTATAACCATTGAATTTAGCAAGCCACTTGGGTAACATAATTACATTAATAACATCTTATTTTATGTAAAATAAAAATATCATAAACATGTATAGTTTTCCTTAAACAATTTTAATGTGGGGGTATATAATTTATATGTTTTACTATAAATATTAATTTTAAATGGAAAAATATTTCTTACAATATGGTATTTTATTTATATTTTTTGGACATAAAATAAATAAATTTATTTATGACACAAAGATGATGTAATGATTACCATATTAATAAATATTTTAAATAAATGAGATTATAAATATTAATATAAATTTATTTTGAAACATGTTATTCCATACATGAATTTTATGAAATTTTATGACTTTTTATATTTTAATTATTGAATTTTTTTCTAATTGATCTTGATTTTATTGTTTGCGAAATAAATTCATGATCCGAATCATATAAAAAATGACCTAAATGAGTTATTAAATAAATTCATATTTTATTAAATGATAAAGTAGTCCAAAAAATCTAATATTCATCTAAAGGACAGATTTGATGTCAAACATTTCAATAATGACCAGTTTTTGGTCGCATGACTTTTTATTGTTAATATAAAAACCATATAATATGAATATAAAAGAAGACATGGTAAATGTTAAATAAGATAAAAAAGGGTTAAATAAAAAATAATAGGATTAAAAATATCCAAAACCAATACATTTCATATTGGATGATTTTAATTAAACATATATTCATCGTATCATATAATTTTATTTGTTTTGAATCTTTTGAAACCAAAAATAATTTTATAATAAAATAAAAATTTCAATCTTTCTTATACAGCCCCTCCTCCAAATAATAAAAATACACCACCTCTAACACATTACTGACACCTCTCAAGCCCCTTGAATAGAGAAAAATATGGAAAACTAATCTAAAAACCACCATCTCTTCTTCCTATAAGACTTCCCATAGGTATAAGGAAATTCAAGAGAGTCTTTTTCTCTAATCAACAGAAGTTAACTAATTTAAAGGTAACATCTTCCCAAAAGTTATTTTCTTTTATTTTACTTCTCCAACCCCCTAAACTCTTTTTATTCCATTATTTTATTAATAAACCCATTATCTAAAATAAAATAGGTTGTTTTTATTAAAATTATTCATACTACACTTCCACACACGTCCGTCTAATGGATACCAACAAATTGTTTCTTTGTACGGAGAACTACTGCCTCACAAAACGATGATTGTTTTATTTTCACCTACCACCTCGCATGGTGGCCATTATAATGGATCTGTAATTATATATGATATTTATCATATTTATTTATCTCTATTATTATTTATTTATTATATATAACATACCTTTATGCTTTTTTATGTTTTATAAATACGATAATTTCATTTGAGGAGGTGCGGACTACCGCCCCCTCAATGTGATATGACACATTCACACAATATAATGAATGAATAAAGGATGGTGTTAATTAATTTATTTAATGTATATAAGATATTATATTATAATGGAATAATAATATACTTATGTATCATTTGGTTTTCATTCCTTCAAAAATGAAAAAAAATGAAATGAATGTAGTGTTCATGCGTACGTACGGCTTACCATCTGCATGAACGGTGCATTTCATATTCATATATCCAACTGATATGGAATATTTGAAATAAATATATAATAGATATATATAATATATATGATATCTAAATTTCTAATATCACTCAAGAGATAATTTATTTTTTACCACATGAACAATTTTTAATTAAAATAATTTCATTTATGACTCAAGTTCCGAACATCTACAAAATGTATGATGTGAACTCAAATAATTCAAAAATTGTTATAGAAAGGTAATAAGTGATATAAAATGACTAAAAAACTTTATTTTTTTTATAAATAAAGTATAAATTAACTTATGTTTATTATTCTGGATGAACAAAGAAGATACTAGTCAAGTAAGTCATGATGTAAGGGAACTTCTTAACCCAGTTTCCAATTTTTGTGGTGATCTTATAATTCTTTCTTATGTCATGATATGAATATGTGTGAATAAAATCTGATATTTTTACACTAAATATAAACATATATTTGTTTATTTATATTTTTCACACATAATTATGTCACTTATTTATTCTTAATTTTATGGTAAATCATTGTATGAGTGTTTCATCTCACTTTTTATTCATTTGAGATTAATGTTATATTTGCCACTATTTCCTTTTATGTGGTTTACATAATGAACATTATTATATTATTTGTCTAATATAAAATAATTTATTGGTTTTTAAATGTTCATTTTATGAACTTTCTTTCATGTGGTGTATGTTTCGTAGGTTACAAAATTTGTAAGGGAACTATTCACCCTCCTCTTTTAATAAAAGACTTACTTTTTTGTTATATCTTTTAATTTCCATTTTATTATGTTGGGATAAATTATTCTATATCCTTATTTCTCTATATTTTATGTCCATGTGATGAGAGACACATTTTACCTCTCATCAACCAATTTTTCTAAATTTTAATGTGACACCATTAGGCTGCTAAATAATTATAAGGGAACTTCTTAACCCAATTTGAATTCTTTGGGTATGGCTTCTACTTCAACTTTATGTCGTTCTATTAAAATTTGTAAATGATCTTTGATTGTTTTAAACATAATGTCAACATATATTGGGTGTATTTATATTTTTCAAACATAATTATTCCATGATTTATCCTTAATCAAATGGAACAATCTTTGTGAAGGACTTCGTCTCAATCTCTTTTCATTGAGGAAAACATTGATTTGTACACGACATTATTTTATACATTGTATAAAACCCTTTAACTTTTAATTTCATTCAAATGAAATCTTTTCTATATTAATCATTTCACTAAATGAATAATATAATGTTTCTTTAATTTATGCGTTGACAATGACCTTTCCACCGCTGAAGAATTATTTGATCGTGGGATTCCTCAACATGTCGTAATGTTTTTAAAAAGAAAAATAAATACCATATTTTTTTATGTATTTTGAAATTTAAAATGGTTTTGATAATGGATTTATTATATCTATATGTGGAAATATTATATTATGATTTTAATGTGGAAGTGTTGTGTTTCTTTTATGATTGTTCATGTGTTATGATAATGTTATGGTTCATTGGTATTTTTTATGCATATGAGTGGTTCTGTGATAAACATAGGGCATGTGAGATTCAGATATCTCTCAAATTCATTCGGTAAACTGAAGGAGGTAAAGGTTAATGTTTATCCTCAGTGATTTAGGGAGTATACTATGATGGGTATTCCAAACAAAACTCCCCACGTAGCTGTGAAAGGTACAATGCAAGTATGTTATTGATGCCACAAGTTACCATTATGATTTATGATTTATATGTGTTTTTAAAAAATCTTATGATTTCATGAGGTGTGTTTAGAATCTTATGTTTTATGATTGAATTTTACATTTCACTGATTCTTTGTATTGATGGAATAATGATTTATTTCCCAATTCTATAACCCTTTGTAATATTTTTATTCTTATCCCATGTTTTTTATTTTTTCCAAAGGGTATAAGGATGGCTAAGAAAAAGGAAGAATTCAAGAAGACATATATCGAGAAACAAATTCATTTTTTCCTTTAAGATTTTTTATTTTATGAAAAAATTGATACTGAGTAGATGTGCCTACATTGTAATATTTGAGATATAATGTATTAATTATGGGATAATTCTCTAAAACTCTAAACATAAAAATATAATGTATGTAAATTATTTATTTAACTAAAGGTTATTTAATGTTCTATGGTTGCGACCTTAGAGTTGGTATCCAAGGTAGGTTTAGATAACTTTAGTGGTTAGGGTGTTATTTAAGAATAAGTGACATAACCACAATGGTTATCATATTATAATGATTCATAGTTATTTTAAATAAATAATATGATATTAAGATAACATTTATAAATATATCTTACTTATTACCCTCCTAAAAAGATATTATATTCTTATTTTATAGATATACTCAAACTGACATTTATGTTTTATAAAATTGATTGATATAGAAGGAAACAATGTAATAATGGATGTGAAGAAAACTATAGCGGTTTTATGAATATGTAACAAAATAAATTGGTAGCTACAATGAGAACTCTTGTGGTTATTCTTAACCAACAATCTGGAGTCATGATTGAACACTTGAACCTTAGTGATTTTTCAAAGACATCATATATGCGAGAAACAAATCCTAGTGAATGTTTAGGTAATAACCTTTAAGTTAAGTATATTCAGAAATCTATGTCACAGGGATGTGGAAATAAACACCTAGGAAATGATTCTATTGCATGGGATGATGCGATAAATGTTGTAATGGAGGTCATAAAACAAGAACCTGTCATGGAAAAAAGGATGCGTCCACTAGAATCAAGGAAATGAAAAGAAGTTCTTTATAAAGGATCAATTGAGTGTTTTAAATCAGGTGTGAATCATCATTATACAAATAGATATCCTATGAAGATTGTTTTGTAATGGGATTATTATTACCATACAAATATATGTTAAGAAATTACAAATTCCATTCCAAATAAAAATGAGGAAACTGAAAATGACCTATAAAAGGTATGGATTTTTTCATAGATCATGTTTTTAAATTACTGAAATCTGTAGACCATATGCATGATTTTGTTTGTAGGAATGACGTATAAAAAATTATGATCTACAAATATGGATAAAGGATCAGGAAGAATGTTTTATTATTAGGATGTTTACATTTTAGTAATTGAATAGTTTTATTGGATCTATAGATGACGATATGTTTTAATGTATTAATGATACGATTACATTGGATGACTTTTTATAGTATGTGTAACCCTAATATTTGATATGTGAAAATTTTGTTCAAGGAAGATTTAAATTTTCTTTTGTGAATATAGTAATAAAAAACCATTTTTAATTATATTATTCTTGAATTTGGGACAATTACAGGTCACTAATTTTTGGGATGAAAATGAGAAATATGAGGTAACATTTGTGGTTAAAATATGTTTTGGCTATTTTTGTGGAACTTATATTCTTTTTTGTGAATGTTAAAATATTATATAGTTTTTATAAAAACTCAACATGTAGACTGTGTGAGAACTCGTCACGTCGGACAAAGTGATGGGAATCGGAACCACAACCAAAGTGAGATTGGGATTTATCACGTACCACTAGACTGTGTGATGTCCCGAGTTAGTGATACTAATTTTTTTTTGTAATCTTTATTATGGATCAAGAATAAGTTTATTTTGGGAAATTATGTTTTATCAAATTGATATCATTAGTAAAAGAAATTTATTTTGTGATTAATTGATAAAGGTTATTTTGGAATACATTCTCAAATTTGGGAAAACTATAATCCAAAGGTAAATATAACACTATGGGATCTCATTTGTGGAGTAATGGTTGAAATTTTATTTTGGAATAATATATGATTTTATTGAGGACATATATCGATTTGGGTTATTTGTGGTAATGATTAACTTATCAAAGAAAATATGTGATTAGGTTAATTACTTTTTATAATTAGACTATAAGAGTAGCTAATATTATTTGGAGATAAAAGTTAATATTTTTGTAGAAGACATTGCGATCAAATCCTTTAGAATTTTTGGGTTCAAACATATTTTGGATTATTTTGAATATTTTTGAGGAAAATTGTGTATTGAATAGTATTTATAGAGATTTTTGTATTGTTTATTTAATTTTGGAGATTAAGAATAATAATTATTTTTCCAAAAGATTATCCTTTTTATGTATTATATGATATTAAACTAACCATTTTGATTTAGGATAATATTTGAAGACAAAGGAAATATATAGTTCATATTTTGTGTACTATGTGAATCTCTAAAAGTTGATTCTAGCACTTTAGGTGTGACTACTTTATCATTAATACTCCTCATTTGGGGAAAATATGAGTTTTTGTTAGAAACTTATTAATAGATGAAACTCTACTTGAAAAGTAAGTACATTTCCTTATTTCATTAGTCAATCTCATAAATAAATTATCTGAATTTATTAAATGAAACTTAAAACAAAAACATAGTCTGTTCTCTTTTCCTAATGGGAATCCAAATACCGTTTAACCTATAACAGGTTTGTCTCTCACTATCTATCAGAACATGACACTTAGTCTATCATCCATATAAATTTTATCATACTTGGAATACTAGTATTTTTTATCTTCGGTGAAATTTGTACTTTTATTTTGTTCATTTATAGTGATTATTTTATTGAATCTTTTTCTGATGTGGGATTTTTAATGATATTTTTAGCCCTATTTTAAAATTGCGAGGAAGAAATTCCCAAAAGGGGGGAAGGATGTAACAGAAAAGGTAAATAAAGAATATGAAATGTTTATATTTATTAATATTGGTGAATTAAATATTAATTTTAATTGGAAGAAGATACTATGTTCGATAGAATACTCCACACGGAACAACGATTTTCTTTGAAATCATAAGTTGCACATAACTTTGAGTTATATCGAAAAATAATATATTATTTTTTTAATGGTAGATAACACCTTGTCGTTTTTTTGTAAGGATCTAATATTACATACAAAATTATTATTAAACATTTTATTAAAATGTTTTTACATTTATCCAATAAAATTTGGATGCTTAAAATAAGAATGAATCTGATTTTAAGCATAACTACTATATATTTTTAAAATTTAGTTTTACCGCCTATTGATGGAGAACCCATTTTGAATATATATATTTTTTCAATTTTATATGTTTCATTTGAAAAAATAAACTTCTTATTTAGAATAGGGATATCAAAATTTACATTGGGTCGTTATTTTAATATTTTTCTGATAAAGATCATTTTTTAATGAATAATGAAAAATTCTACATTTTTATTAAAAAAGTTATTTTCATCGGATGTATTTATATGGTTAGATTATATTTTTAAATAGTTTTAAATTATAATTGGATTATATTTTTACCATTTAATCCAATGTTGGTCATTGGATGTAATTTCCCTTTGAAATTGGACATAATCACAAGTCAATCTTTTTGATGTTTTTACTTCATAAAAATATGTTTTCAAGTTTTGAAAAAAAAGATTAATTTTAAATTAATTAATGAAACATATATGATTTTAATTTGGAAAAAATATGTCATTATTTAATTTAGAATATCAAAATTATCATTGGGGGAATTTTTGTAATTTTTTTGAAAACGTTCGATTTTTTATGAATACTGAAAACACTTTATAGTAGTTAGAATACTAAATTTTCATTTTAATGAAATTTTATAGCTGATGTGAATTTTATATAAAAAATCCGACTTACATGGTTGTCATCAGAATTTAAAATTTGGTTCAATAGGATGAATGTATATTTCGATGAATAGTAACATTAAATTTTTTTTACCACATTTACAAGTAAATAGGGTAATTTAAGAAAAAAATAATATTAAAATCATATAAAATTACAATAAAAACTTATATTATCCTTATTTTATGATTTATGAATGATCAATGAAATCATTGGGTATAACTTATGGCCTTTGGAAGATAGTTGGTTATGATAATTAAAATTATAACTTTTTATTTAAAGTAAAAATAAAAATGACATAAACATGTACTGTTTTGGTAAAACAATTTTATTGTGGGGTTATATAATTGATATATTTGACTATATATAGTAATTATAAAGCTAAAAATATTTCCTACATCATGGTATTTTATTTATAATTTTTAGACCTCATATAAATAACTTAATTTATGACACAATGATGATATAATGATTACCTCATTATGAATGTTTTAAATAAGTGAGATTATAAATATAAAAACAAATTTTTTTTAAACATTTGATGACCTAAACTAATTTTTTGGAATCTTATGAATTCTTATAATTGAATTAGAGAAGTTATTTTGAATTTCTCAACAAGTAATGGATTACTAAAAGGTCATTAAATTAATAATATAAAAATTGAAATAAATTAGTTTATGAGTTAATTAATATTTTATTAAATGATAATGTAGTACTAAAAATATAATATTTGGCCCAATTAAATATATATTTTCTACAAATATCATTACATATCCATTTTGGGTCGCTTGGAGTTTTAATGTATATATATTGACCATATTGTATGAATAAACAATAAGACGTGGTATAAGATAAATAAGATAAAAAAGGGTTAAACAAAAAGATAAGGATTAAACAAATATCCAAAACCTATACAATTTTTATTGGATGATTTTATTTCGACTTATATTAATATTATCTTTGAATTTAATTTGTTTTGGGCCTTTTTAAAGATAATATCAACTTAAAATAATATAATACTTTAAAACATTCATAATGATCCCTTCCTCCCTCTTATAAAAGGAGACCACCTATAAACCATTACTCACACCTCTCAAGACCCTTGTCTCATCTAAAATCATCACAAAAAATATCCCAACATCCTTTTATTACTCCTATAATCCTTCCACAAGGAAGAAGGCAATTCAAGGGTTCCCTTTGGCACAAATCAAAAGAAGTTACCCGATTTAAATGTAACGTTTTCTCTCAAGTTCTTTTTTTATTTTCTTTTACAACCCCATAAACTCTCTTTATTCCATTATTTTATAACAAAAAAGTATTTTAAAGATAATAGTATTTTTTGTGATAAAAATAGAACTTAACTTCCACACACCCCCATATAATGGATACGAGCATTTTGTTGTTGTGTATGGTGAACTACAGCCTCACGAAACGGAAAATGTTTGATTTCCCATTCCACCTCTCATGGTGGATATTATGATGGATCAATAATTATATATGATATTTTTTTATCTATATTCTTTTTTAATTCTCATTTATAACATACCATTATTCATTTCATGTTTTACAAATATGATAATTTCATTTGAGAAAAATGCGGACTACCGCCTCCTCAAAGTGATACGAATCATTCATACTATACCTGGAACATATAAAGGATGTTGTTAATGAACCTATTTAATGAATATAAGATATAATATTATACTGGAATAATAATATACCTATTTATCATTGGTTTTTCATTCCATTAAAAATGAATAAAATTAAATGAAAGTATCATTCATGCGTACATATGGCTTATCGTCTCCATAAACAATGCATTTTATTTTCATATATCCAAATGATATGTACTATTATAAATAAATATATACAGGATATAAATGATATATATGATATATATGGTATAATATTCATGAATATTATTCTTGAGATAATGTAATTTTGACCACATGGACAATTTTTAATTATAACAAGTTCATTTTTTACTGAAGTTATGAACGTCAACAAAATGTCCAATATGAACTCTAATAAATAAATAATTTTTATAGCCAGGTAATAAGTGATATAAAATAAATAATAAACTTGTAATTTTTCATTAATTAATTAGAAATTAACCTTTGTTTATTATTCTATAAGAACTAGGAACATATGAGTCAAGTCAGACCTGAGGTAAGGGATCTTAACACAATTTCCATTCTTTGGGTTGATCTTCTACTTCTGGTTTATGTCATGATATGAATATATTTGAATGAACTATTATCGTTTTACACATAATATAAAATTATTTTGGGTGTATTTATAATTTTTAAACATAATTATGTCACTGATTTATCATTAATCTAATGGTGCAATCATTATAAAGGGTTTTCATCTCAATTTTTATTCCTGTTAGATTCATGTTATATTTGTCACTATTTCCTTTTGTGTGATTTATTTACTACCCATGATTGTATTATTATTTTTAATATACTTTATGGGTATTTATATCTTCATTTAATGATCCTTATTTCATGGGGTGTATCTTTCATAAGTTACCAAATCGGTGAGGGAACGTTTCACCCTCCTCTTATAATCAAATGCCTAATTTTTTGTTATATCTTTTCACATCAATTTTATTGTGTTTAGATATATAATTATATATCTAGGTTTCTGTATGTTTTAGTTCCATGTGGGGAGAGACCCATTTTCTCTCTTATAATCACATTTTTTTTGAATTTTAAAGTGAATCAGTGAGGCTGTTGAATTTTTGTATGGGAACTTCTCAACCCAATTTCAATTCTTTGGGTTAAACTTATATTTAGTCATTATGTCATGCTATGAATATGTTTGAATGACATGATTTTTTTACACATAATATCCACTAATATTGGCTGTATTTATACTTTTTACGCATAATTATGTCATTGAATTGTCTTTTGTCTAATGGTATTATCATTTTAAAGGACATCATTTCAATCTCTTTTAATTGAGGCGTAAATTTATTTATACACGACTTTCCATTATAAGGTGAATAAACCCCTTTGAATTTTAATTTCATTGAAATGGAATATTTTCCCTACAAAAAAATTACTAAATGACAAAAATAATGTATCTTTTAATGTATGCATTGACAACGATCTTTCCGCCACCGCGAGCATTATTTGATCTTTTCCATCCTTAGCAAGACGTAATGTTTTTTAAAATGAAAAAAATCCATATATATTTTTTACATATTTTGTTATTGAAAATGGTTTCTAAAATGGATTTATTATGTCAATATATTGAAATGTTATATGGTGATTGTAGTATAGAAATTTTATCTTTCTTTAATACTTGTTCGTGTGCTAGGATTATGTTATGGTTCATGAAAATTGTTTACAAATACAGGTGGTTAAATGATAAACCTATTGCAGGTGAGCCCAATATAGCTCTCCAATGCATTGGGTAATATGACAGAGGAAAATGATAAGGTTTCTCCAAAGTGTTCTAGGGAAAATACCGTGATGGGTATTCCAAATGTACCTCCCTACATAGCTGTGAAATATACAATGTAATTATGTAATGGATTCCACAAGATTCCTTTATGATTTTTTATTTCTATGTGTTATTCATAAATTATAGGATTTCATGAGGTATGTTAAAGATCTTTTGTTTTATGACTGAAAATTATATTTCATTGATTGTTTGTATTGATGGAATAATGTTTTCATTCCTTATTTTAGCACCCTTACATAGGTTTTTATGATAATCCCATGTTTTTGAAATGCTTTTCAATGGGGATATGGAAGGGTTAGAGAAATGAATAATTTCAGAAGATCTATATCAAGAAAAATAATCTTATTTTCTTTTAAGAGTTTTTATTTTATGAAAAAAATGGATACCGAGTAGTAGTGTATACTTTGTAATATTTTAGATGTAATGTAATAGTTATGGCATAATTCTATAAAACTATAAACCTGAAAATATAATCAATATTTAATCTTGATTTAACTCATAGTTAAGTAATGTTCCAGGGATATGGCATTATAATTACACAAACATTGTTTCATGTAAAAAGTACCCAATAATGAATAATTATTGATTATATAAGGGTTGAGGTTTATATATATCTATAAAATATATTTTAGGGTAGTTTTTAGGAAATTTTAACAGTTATCATTTCAGTTTAACATCCAGAAAATCCATATTTTCCATAACAACTATATTTAATTTTTACTTTTTTCACATTTCATTTAGGTCAAAAGTTATATTGACCTCACTATAAAATTTATGATTTTATTATTTAAAATATGGAGTCCGTTTTGGAAAATTAATTTCCCAAATGTTATAATATATAATTAAAAATTAATCCCACATAAGTGACCAAAAAGCATTCTTTCAAAGAGAAAATGTTCAAATTATTACAATGTTTTTATATCCAATTTTAATATGAAATTGATTAAAAATAACTGAATTTTATTAATATATATAATTGAACTAATTTTAAGTGAAAAAAATATATTATATAAACTAAAATTATAAATAATTTGAATGAACCAGATATTTTCCATTTGAAATTAGTATTATATTTTATTCCTTTAATATTAATAATTAAAAAATTTTTAAAAAATCACTCTAAAATAATTCTTTCAATTTCTTATTTTATATATGAGTAATATTTTAACAAATAAATTTTCAAAACATAAATTTTATATATCCCTAATTGATATAATGGAAATGTGGTTTTTTGATATTTCTATTATTTTCAAGCTTAAGATGATTTTATATTAACGTTATGTCTCATAATATTTAACATATGAATCTGATTTAAAATTTATTTTTTTAATCTATAAATATAACATAAATAATTACTCATTAGGGGTTATTTTAGTTAATTAAAATGGAGGAACCTTATGTACATGAATTATAATTTCAATAAAATCCTTTTTTATACCAAAAAAACAAAGAAATACTAAAATAAAGTTGAGTAATATTTTATTTTATTAATTAGATTAAAAATATAAGTTATTATTATATTGATTTAAATAATATTCAAAACATATTGTTACTTTTTAATTAATAATTTTTTTGCAATGAAATGTCATTTTTTTTAAATTGACTATTTTCACTATTTACTAAAAAATAATCATTTTCAAAAGAATTCTAAATTTGATCCAAGGTAATATTTGATATGAATATTTAAAAATTTAATTTCATTTTATCCAATAAATTTTCATTATTTATCAAAAATTCATTATAATAGTATTTCATGAAGATAAAATAAAATTAATTTAGAAGAAAACATATTTATGATGAGTAAAATTAAATTACTAAAAATTGATTTATTATTTTAAGAATATATATTATGTAAGAAATATGTAATTATATATATATGATAAATTATTTAATACCATTCATACCATCTAATATAACATATTTTTTATAACATTTATACATATACTTGGTCTTTTAAGCCTAGTGTATCATGTTGAATACAATCTAAAACATAAAAATATCATGATTTAGTATTCTAAATGCTATAAAAGAGATTGTATTTATTGAAAAATATGTATATTGTAATGTATATGGGAGTTATATTCACATCTATGTTTATATTTTATTTAATTTTTCGGTATCCAACATAATTCCATTCTTTTAAAATATTGAGGTGTTACAATAGCCATATTAGAATTGTATTTAGTTTTGAAATTCCTATACATTTATTTAAATAATTTCTTATCATATTTCAAGGTATTATCTCACTAATTTCTCAGTATTATTTTTATATATTTTTCATGTTAAATTGTTGATATGAATATATATAGTGTTATGATCATTATATGAGATTAGGATCATGACTATTTTAACCATGTATTATTTTAATTTTAACTTATTTTTACTCCTTGTGTGAAATTCCTAATTTTTTTACATACCTATATTGCAATGAATAAAATTTTAGTCAACAATTTTTAAACATTATATAATGATGAATTTTTCACTTTTTTCTTAATGAATGAAATGTTTTCCCACAAAAATAATAATTAACAATAAAAATATTGGGTGTTACATTCTGCCTCTAAAAAAATTCAACATCAAAATTAAATTATTAAAATTAAAATAAATAGAGGTTAATTAAGTGAATTTAATATATATATTCCATTGTTTATTCTCTAAATATTTGATTTTCCATAGAAAAAATGAATAAATTAGAGGAATAATTTCGTATAAAAATATCACTAAGATCAAAGATCTCAACAAGATTTTCATTATAAGTTGTAAAATGTTCAATGTATACAACCTATATATTATGTGAATTTGATATATATAGTATATAAATTTTCAAAATAGATACATAGAATACATCATAAACTTGTGATTGGATCAATGGATTATCTGGGGGATAAGGTACCATCCCCAGATCATTATGAATTATTAGTGGAAATGTATCTTGAGTTAAATTGTGTCTTCTTCATGAAAATAATATGAATCCTCCATTATGACATTCAGAAGAATTATTCATCACCTAATTCATATTTTATATTATATTGATGATTATTACCATTTCTTTACTATTTAATTCCCACAAATTATTTCTTATACTGAATTGTTTTAAGCTCCTCATTTATTTATTATATTATATTTGGTCCCAATAACAATATCACTGAAACATCATCAGATTATGTTATAGTTTTGAAACTATTACCATATAGATCATTATATGGTATTATTTTTATTCATGAGGAGAAACCATTTAAATATAATAACTCTTCTACAACATGGTGATTATACAATAAAATATTAAAATACCTCAAGAAATATCTTATTATATCTTTGAATTTAAGATTTTTTAAGACAGAATTGAATTATTGGGATGAAAATATAGGCTAATACACATATTTGTATCCAATCATTATTGAATAATTCATCAGAAAAATATTTTAAACCATGGATCTTGATTATTTAAAATTTATAGTTATGATCCATGAAACCATATAAAATAATTTATGCATATCATTTGAAGATTGTCAAGTGATAAATCCACATGATTGTTAATTAATTATACACATTTTGTATGTTCTTACACTACTATTATATGAATTTTTACAATTTATATATTGAAGTATTGAATATGAATAAATCTAGGGTGGTTTACTCTTATTTGCATTTGGTTATGGTTATAGATGGGTCATATACTTTGACATTTGAAAATGAATACTTACAAACAAGAAAAAAACAATTAAAATAAATATAAATTAATGTCACTCATAATGTTCTCCAAATAGAAGTGAGTCTCGAAATCCCTACACATCTAATTGATTCACGGATTAATTAGGATCCATGATCTATGTGAACCATCAAACAGAACCATTCTTAGTTCTGTAATGGATAAAACATATACATGGGTATCAGGTCTTACATAAATGTATTTCTTGTAATTAAACACTTGAATAATTTCATTATTCATATGATAATCTATATAATTATTTTCTTCCATTATCATCTATATAATGCATTTTTTATCAATAATTTTTGGAATATTGTATTTCATCCCATACTTTATGATTTACCTTACTATCCTATTCATTTCAATTAATATTAAATCACTTTTAAATGTCATCAAGGATAAGGTAACTTTTTTTCTCAGAGCATCAATCACTATTTTTTCCTTATGAGGATGGAATTATATAGATAAATCACAATCCATGATCATATTTATCTATATCCATGAAACATTGGTCAATTTCTTCATAGTTAAAAATGTAAATTTTTCCTAATACATTTCAAAAACATGGTTTTGAGCCACTAAAGAAGAAATTGGTTTTTCATTTAGAATTGATAATGAAACATAATATACAATGTGAATGTATTGTGAAATTTTCTTATAAAACCCATTATTTTTTAATGTATTTACCATTAAAAAATTCATGTGTGTTCAATAGCTAATGATATATTCAATATTGTAGAAAATTAATGAATAATTTATAATAGAATAATATTTCAAAATAAAATAAAATTAATTATGAGTTTGAAAAATGAAACACATTTAATAAAATATTATAATTTAAAAAATTCTTATAAATAATTTGGATATAAAATTAAATTGAACCAATCCAATTTGAAAATTTCTATTAACTCAAAAGAAACCATTTTTAGGAATTAAATATTTACTACATTTAAGGAATGATACCAATAAAATTAATATATAATACAAAATTTATGATTAGTAATATAAATGAAAAAAATATAACATGTATTTAAGTAACTATTAGGACTAATTATTCTATTATTTAGGTTTATGAGTAAATTAATTTTTATAAAATTGTATTTATTTTATATTATATATTATTATATTGTTATATTAAATTTAAATTTTTATATATGTTATTTTAAATTTAATGAAATATATTTTTTTACAGATGAAATCAAATTTTTAGAAATTATTTCATTAATTAGTAGTTAGATTATAATATATATAAAATAAAATAGTTTTAAAATTAATATTTTTCAATAATTTTTTATACGGATTGTATTTTCATATTAATAAATTAAAATAATAAATAGTAATGAATAATTTTATTGAAATTAATTATTTATATATATATTAAAATATTATAAATCATCATATTTTTATTACCTTGTAATGATTGATAAAACATTAAATTTCAAGATTAAAATATATATATTTTAAAAAAGTAATACATCTCCTAACTTATATAAAAATAATTTTTGTCACCCTTAGAAACTAATTTCAATTAAAGGTTCTTAAAATTATGAATCTAAATACAAACCATTGAAAATATGCTCAATTAAATATATAGACATAATAATTAGCAACCTTGTTGAAATTTAGTCACCACGATAAAAGAAAAGTGATGTAAGATTGAAAAATTAAGGGGTAATGTCCCAGGATATCACAAATAATATCTAAAAATGTTTTTAAAATGTAATTAACCACCATGAAATATCTATATTTAATATTTTTACACTACGAATTACCTTTTTATTTAAATGAAATTACATTTATATTAATGAATGAGTATTAAAAAAAATTTACCCCTCTAAAATATAAATGGACCCCTCAATTAATCACCTAGAATTGAAATTATATTTCTGATTCCACATAAATAAGAAACTAAATCATCTCTCTATAATCCACTCCCCCAATTTTGACTCTCTATTCACATGAAGATGTCCCAAATCCCATAATTCTATAGGTCTCTCTATGTGGAGATTCAGGTATTCATCCAAAGTGTAATCAAAATATTAAAATTCTTTCCATATATTATTTAGGAATATTTTATGAAATATGATTTATCAATTTCATATCACGTATTGAAATCATCAACCCCATATAAGAGTGATTTTGTTTCTATAAAATCACATGTTTTTAATAATTCATTCATTATAAGATGTTCTGGCATAAGTTAGTTTTATAGGCTTCTGGAATTAGGTTATAATGATTTCATTATGATACAAAAATAAAACAACATGCTTATAATAATTTTTTAGTAATGAATAATTTAGTATACTTAATCTTCATTTAATTTTACTTTTATAATAAATTTTCAACATTTAATTAAATAAATTTTTATATTAACATAATAATAATAAATAATCATTTAATCCTCCATTGAAAAACACTACAATAATTTCCATTAAAAGAAAATGAGACCCAAATAGTAAATAAAAATTTTATAAATATAATATTTATAAATATTATTTATATAATGAACTTATGATCTTGCAGAAATGATCTAATCCCCAAACCGAAGAATCTAGTAAAAAATAAACATTGTACACCAAACTATTTATTTAAAAAATATACAATTAATATATGTGTAAAAATGAATTATCAATATATGGTATTTGGTAAAAATTATATGATTAGAAATATTATATATATAATTAGTGTTGATAAATTTATTATACATTGAACTATATCATGTCAGATCAAGATGATCATTGAGATATGGGATTCTTTTCAAATCTCAAATTAAATTTAAGACTATCTATGTTTGAATTTATTTTGGGAAATTTTATGTTATTTATTAATAAATCATTATATATTTTATTCATGTCTGTTTATTTATATTTTTTACAAGACTTATTTCCATTTCAAATCTCATTGATCCACATCCAAATAAATATATTTCCAATATGTAGACGTAACCATAAGTCATAATTTAGTTTGAGAATCATTATCTTCCACATCTCCATTCATTATATATTTTACCAGATTTTTTATTCATTGCATATATTATTTGTTCAATACATTTTTTATTGTGGTTCATTTAGTTGGAAAAATTATTTATGTAATGCCATTTTAATGATTCCCACATGGGACATTTTCTATTTCCATTGAATTTTATTCAACAAATGAAAATGAAATCTCTTTTATTAATTATTTTGTAAAGTTATATTATTCCAAAAAAATATTAGAATCTCTATATGATCCATAAATAGCATGAATTTATTATTAAGTAATTTTTATTTTCAAGGATTTATATGTTATATTATTCTAAAAATAAAAATTATAAAATTGTTGTTTTTTATTTTATTCATAAAAAATTTATGATGGTTTCAAGAAGATTTATTCATCTATATTAATTGTATTTAATTATTATTATTCTTAACTGACGAAATTATCTAATGATATGTTCTACATTCTTTCCCTTGTTAACTTATGATCATGTTATGAGGAAATATTCATGTAAACCATTTATTTATCATCGGTTAATTATGATATATATTTATTATGATTGTTTTCTTGTCCATATAGAATATGTATATAATTTTTAACATTATATGATGGGTGGGTAAAATATATCCATCTAATTTAATTTATAATGTTTCTTATCACGTGTATTCTGTATGATATATTGGAGGTTTTACCATGTCAAAATTTTATGGGATATAATTTCTTATTCAATATCTATAAAATATTGTTAAGGTGGTTGTTATAGTTCATTATTATCATAATTTCATGGTTCTTTATCATGAAATATGTTCTAATTTATTTATATATATATATTCCACATTGATTTATCATTCAATATAACATTGTTTTGAACTCACAGATCATGATTAATTAATATTTATTTCTCAAATGTATGAGTCATGTCTTATGTTAAGATTAATTTCATATATCATGATTCATTATTTATGATCTATGTTTCGTTAGTTTTGATTTCATTTTGTTAGATTCATATAATATAATTATTTTCTGATGACTAGATGTTTTTCTTATTCTCATCTATGATCATTGATTAATATCTATAATGTTCATAGCTACAATTCACATAAACTAAACCACTCTTATGATTATATTTTCTTATAATATTATGAATATAGTTTTATATGATTTTATCATACGAGGATAATTTTGGAAGAATAATTATGGGCTATGTTAAAGAATTTTTTATTAACATGAAATATTTTTGTATATTGTTTCTAGGAAAACTAATCTCATATGTTCTAGAGATTAATTTATTATGAGATGCACTTAATTTTAAATTAATTGAGTGTATATGGAATCATATGGTTTAATTTTTTAAATAGATATTAGGGATAGGTTTTGTAAATTATGTATATTATATTACAATGAATATGAAGAAATTGTTTCAATAGTTTTCTTGGAACTGACTATATGTATTTTGGATTTCGTGAATATTAAAATAATTAAATATTAAATAAATATCATATTTCATATCACTCATAAATTTATGTTCCAATATTGTAATCTTTTCTAATGGTATCAATATAATTAATAATGTCATTGATATTCTATTCTATGATGAGAATCTTCAAATTCCATAAAGATTTCCATAAAATTTAATCTAATGTATGATAAAATTCAATGGTGGGGATCATATTATATTTACCATTATTGGTTAAAACTCATAAGAATATTAAACATTTTCTCATTATGTTCTCATATGGTAGTATCTCTGATGGTAGATTATTAGAATAGACCAATTCTTTATAATCCCAATTACTTATGTTTCATTGGATATTTTGTTCCATGATCATGTATAATGGATGTTATATTTTATGATTATAACTAAGGAATGAAATGACTCACACACATAGTTATATTTCTAGAAAACTAGATGATTCTAATTCCTTGGGTATTTGGGTATGAGGGCTACATCATGAATGAAATGATAAAAATAGATATGTTGATCAAGGATTTCCACCTTCTATATTCAAAGAATTTTTATCCAAATCTCTTTGATTTAAATAGAAATATCTCATTAAATGTGATTCCCATGGGGTATCAATTTTTTTGTTCAAATAGTGACAGAATTTTTTATTGGGAATATAGGTTTATAGCATAAATTTTGAACCTCCTTGCCAAGTTATAATGAATATTGGATTTAATTATGCATCGATTTCTCATGTGTTAATGTTGAAATTGGGACATTAACATATTTATCAAGGTTTTATTTACCCATTTAATGATAGAAATATTTATATATAGGATGTCCCACATATTTACAATGATAAATAATCATAGAGGGGGACACACATAGTGTTATTGATAGTGTGAAATTATATTCTATTTGAATTTTATTATTACAAAATATTATATTCGCAAGATAGATGAGTAATTGTATTCCGTTTTTTTATCATATAGATTATAGAAATATTTATTCACATCAATTTAAATATATACAATGATAAATAAAAAATAATTTATTCATTAAATGGTTAAATATTTATTGGGGCATTAGATGAATTCCATGTAGGACTAACAGAACAATATCATCTTTGATGATAAATATTAATTGGTAGGCTGCTAAATTTATTTTTATCATTGCACAAGCTTTTGTATGATAGTATAAAATTATATTATTATAATCTTTAGTACATTTATTGTGGTAATTTTATGGATTATTATAATATTTTAGGGCCATTAGGAAATAAAATAAAATTTTTAACCAAGAATTATATCTATAAATATTGACTACAGTAATTGGGTGTAGGTTGGTTGAAATTTATTGTTGTTGTGAACATCAAAACATGGTTCCCTATTAAGGAATACATAATTCTATAGAGATTATACTTCCTTGTATATATTCTAATGAATATTATTTTAATTGCAAATATTCTATCATTAAGGATTCACTATAGTAATCACAGAAAATAGAACAATATGATCAATACATCACGATGACACTAGATAATACATTAAAATTGTTAGGATATTATATAAAAATGTGTGGATCAATAACATATATATTCTACACGAGCATCTTACAAGAATAATGGAGGTTAGAAAAAATGGTTATGGATGAAAAAAAAACATCATCAATAAAATATAAGATGACTGAAGAATTTTTTATTTCTATCTATTTAAAATAATTTTAAATTTAACATGAATAGTTTTTCTTTTTTTATAACGACCTTTATTTTTCAGCATTCATTACATTTTTTGTTGATGAATTTAATATTGTATAAAATATATTAATGATCTTCTGAATCTGATAATTTATGAGTTTCGATTGGCATTGGTAGTATCTTGCACTATATATTCTATAATAAATTGGTATCAGTGAAGTAAAGTTAAATTTTATAATTATTTATTATTTACTGATAATTACATATTCAAAAGTTATGTTTACGTTCATTTATTTATGTTGTTCTTGATATTTCATTGAAATATCTTCTTCATCCTCTTTGGTTCTCACTCAGAAAACCCAAATAAATTAATAAGTTAAGAATAAATATTTTTATGAACCCATCCATAGGTGCTACGATTTCATGGTCGATATTACAAGGTAACGTGGTTTGTCCTAAATTATCAGTTTTCATATTCCCTTGATTTTTTAATGTGGACACTAGTGTGGAATCCATGTTATTCTAGAATGAATTCATTCTCTTGAATTAAATTAACATCTTGTTCAACAACTAATGTTCCACTAATATTTTTATAGAAACTATGTCTTATATATTTCTTAACCAATGTGTAGTAAAGATGTTTACAATGTAGAAAACATCGAGTCTGGTTGTGTCACATAATAAATCCACCACATAGATTTAAAATGTGATATGTACAGGATCAGATATTTTTAAGATAATGTACACACAATTGGTCCATTATATTCATCTCTCATGTCATCAATTTTTATAATAAGCACACATAGAGTCTGTAAGAGTGTACTATAGAAATTCATAAAAGGTAAGTACATGTTGTCTGTCCAGATAGGACAAACCATATAAATTACATGTTTATATTGGTATATTTTATTTAATTAATTACTATATTAAAATTCCATAAAATAAGGATATATGGGTGATTCAATTAACAATATATATTGGTCATTTTGTTTTATATTATATTAAATCCTAACTTAATTGCATGTAAAATTAAAAAAACTATTAATGTAATGTCTCTTCATACAAATGAATCATAAGTTTAAATTTTAATTCAAAAAAATATTTATTTATTCTATTTAAAATTATTTTTGTTATACGAATCATTGAATTAGAAAACATGTCATCTTCCTAATAATTTTTATGGGTTCATTATGTATAATTAGAAATATAGTGAGTTTTTTAGATCGGTACTCATTGAATTTCATCAAAGAATTACCTAGTATAAAATTTTATTAATTATTAAATAAAATTAATATTAATATTTTTCAAATAAAAGATGATGGTAATTTCATGACTATTAGATGAAATAGGAAAAAATGAATTAATATATTAATAATTTAATTAATAAAATTAATTTGATCATGTTTTATCTAGTATAATATTTAATTTTTAATAATTAGGGCTAATTACGTTAACTTAGTAATTGTTTCACGTGTATTACTAATCATGATAATTGAAAAACCAATATATGTGATAGTTTTATTTATATTCATTGAATAAAAACTGTTTTAAATAATTTATTATTCAATTAAATATGATAACCTATTTTTCCTGCACCGCTCTATTATTTATTTTGACCTACATGTCTATGGATGTTTTATGTAATTATCCTTACTCAATGCATTGATTCTCCTCACCTATTTTTGAGTTATAAAACCAATATTAAAAGTATTTTCTAACAGAGTATGGGTTTTATATAATGTTATTCCCATGAAGAGACAATTCATGATTGAAATGTGAAAACAAAATAAGATAATACCTATGATCATAGATGGATTACTACAAATCAATCCATGACCAATATAAATATATCTTCCACTATGGTTATTAGTTGATTGATGATAAAATTAATAAATCAACCATTAGAAAATATCATTATAGTTTAATTGATTTTTATATTCTATTTATGTCATATTTATGATTTACTTTATAGATAAATGAATTTTTTTTCATAAACAAATAGTATAATATGAAAAGAAGAAATTATTATGAAAGTGTTTTGATGAATTAATTTTAAGTACATGTTTAATCCAACAATTAAAAAATTATACATAAAGTACATGTAAAAGAAAAAACAATAAATTATTAATAAAAATCCTCAATTTAATGTTATGTCAATATGTTTTTCATTATTTGAATTAAAAAGAACTCATAATTAAAGTGTAAAATTGACCTCTGCCGAGGGAAATTTTAATTATTTTGAAGAACTAACTATGATAGTGGGATGAAATAATCAAATATATATTTGTTATGATATAATTCATCTTCCTAGTACCTATATTGAATCTGGTGATATAGAAATATGATTATGGGGTCTGGATTGGGGAGTTCACTCAATGGTTTATGGACCTTCAAGTTTAGAATTGGCAGGACAACCTACCTAAAACATTAGTATAATTTTAATATTACTTATTTTGATTATTAAAAGGTAAATATGGATCATTTCAAAAATAATATATACCCTAAAAGGTTATTTCATGTTCAATGGTGAGGGTCAACGAGACGTTATAATATAGTGGGAGATCTAATGAAATTAAAATTATTTTGTCACGTATATTTTTTAACCATGAAATTTCCTAATTTTTTTCATTTACTATAGAATAATGAATTTTTAATCAACCAAATAATCAGTGTGATCAATTAATGAGATAGAAAATATGTTAAATAGATTCATAATTCATTAAAGTTTAATTTTCCTATGGGTACATGTAAAGACCTTGAAATTTTAATGGAATGTTTTTAAATACTTGGAATTTTATGAGTCTGTGGCTTCTAACGGTTCTTGATTCCAAGGCACGGTGTGCCCAGAATCAATTTCCAAAATTTTGCTCAGGTACATTTAGTGAACGAACGAGAGGGTTTTTCTATCTTTTGAACCAATGCCCGGAATTGAAATCTGAGGGCACCAATGAACTCACAGTGCCAGTAATTGCTTATGGGGACATTTACTGCAGTTGCGTTTTAAGGGGGTTTGATGTCTTTTTGGGGGTTTAATTACGAGGTGAATAAAATTGTTTGTAATATTTTATTGTTTGGAGGTTAAGTTCCTCCCACGGGTAGTTAAGGGTGGGACCCACAACCACCTAATTACCCAAGGATGGATGACAGGGGGTGGGGCCCACACGAGCCACAACCATTCAATTTCCCTCTAACTCTTTAAAAACCCCTCTTTAATTTTGGAAAACCCTCCATAATAATTATTTTCCAATGCGTTTAATTAATGGGGATCTACCTCTCCCTTCCTTTAATCAATTTTCAACACGTTATTAAATGTGGTGATTTAAATTTTGGGACTTTCATTGCATATGTAATTAAATAATAGGAGGAGCCTTTTATTTAAATTTGTGGAAGAGCTTTCATTGTGCGAGGAAGATCAAAAGAGACCTTGACCTTTTCGAAGAACACCACCTTCCGACGATGAACAACGCCTATGTCGATGAAGAAACGCCGGTTCCTCGATGAACGAAGACACCCCACCCCTTTCTATTCTTTGCGACAAAAGATGAGACGCTGCTTCCTCCTTGACGTACTCTGATGATGCTTAAGATCCATTTCCATGCAACGCCATTTACCGAGACAATGATGTTCGACATTAATTGTTGAGGTAGGCGAAAATTTGGATATTTTTCTTTTATGAGATATATGCTATCGTACATGGCGTTTAAATTGCTGGGTGATGAATTGAACCTCTAATGTGGTGGGTGCGGGTTAATGAACACGCCCAGAGCCACCACTATTTTTTTTGTTCTTGATGCACGGGATGATTGGAGAGGACGAAACGGGACCGCAACGACAAATCGAAGCCTTCACAGTGGAGGTCGAGTCCCATGACGGCCGCAGGTGTAGACAGGAGAAAAACCGGACCACCGAAATGACTTCGGGGGCCCGCGGAGTACCGCGGCGGCGGCGCCCCGGCGCACCACCGATAGAATCCTGCTGTGCGGCAGTGGGGGCACATGATCCCATGGCCGCACAGGATCTGGGGTTACCAGCGTCGCCACCATGGTGTCGCATCCACAGAAAACGGGGGTCGCGCCCGCCGCTCGTCTTGCTGGCCGAGCCAGCGCACCCCCCGGGTAGGCCGCGGGTGGTTATTCGGACCAGGCCATGACCAGCCGGGCCAGACCTGGACCCGGGTCGGGTCGCCCAGGGGGGTTTGGGCCGGGTCGGATCGGGCCCCGACCCCCACTTCTGACCTTTTTTCAGTCTTTTTCCCATAACATGAGCCACAGTCCTACGATCGATGCACCTTCAGTTGCGAATGATTCCTTGGATAAAGACGGTTATTAAATAATATTACACTCGATGTTACGACAATGTTTGGGTACGACCGGTTAGGTTCGAACCCGAAACCAACTGGTCCCTTGAATCGGAAACACTTATAACATAAGGACCAGATGTCTGATTGACGTGTCGTCAACTGAGTTGATTTATTTTATTGAGATGGTTCTTTTGGAAAACTCCACTGGTGGTTTGGACATAGCTAGAGTATGGTCGGGTTGGTATTAGCTTAAAACCCAACCGAGCCCCTGGAACAGAAAAGCCAATAACTCTCAGACCAGGAGTCCTATTGAAGCACTGTCTATCACATTGGGTTTATTTTAACGAGATGGAACTTCAAGATACATCAATCATTTCTGGGTTCCGAAGCGAGGATGACTGTACTCGGATCCTCTGTGGGTTCAGCAGCGAGGATGACTGTACTTGGATCCTTTGTGGGTTCGACAACAAGGACGACTGAACATGGATCCTCCGGGGGTTCGGAAGCGATGGATCCTTTGTGGGTTCGGCAGTGATGATGACTGTACTTGGATCCTCTGTGGGTCTGACTTCGATGAATACTGTTCTTGTATCCTACGTGGGTCCGACAGTATGACCTCTGTACATGTTTCCTCAGTGGGTCCAACAGAGTAGCTGGTCTTGTATCCTATGTGGGTCTGACAGCTTAGATGAATCAGGGACTACCTCTGATCATCTATATCACTATACGAAAGATGTATTCCTATGTGAGATGAGTCTTGATTTTCAATCATTATCATCGATGTGATTGACTTTCTTTCCTGTGTGGACTGGGTAGTACCTTCCCGTGTGGACTGGGTTGTGTTTCCCTTTGTAGACTGAGTTGTTCTTGGGCTCAAGAGTTGGAACCGAATTGTAATTTATGACTTAGGTATATGTATGAGAATATATCTAAGTAGAGATGGTTGATACTTCGTGTTTTTATTTTTCCATTGTGGTTTATCCTTCGTGTATTCTAAGAGACGTTCGGGGGTCTCGGGATCCCTACTGAATATCATATACTCACCCCTGCATGGGCTATGCCAGCACTACATTTTGTTGGATGCAGACGACGAAAAACAGTGATCGAGGTGGAGGCTTGTGGAGTTGGATGGTACCCGGAGGTGGACCACTTGGCGAGACGTACACAGGAGCGGACGACCGAACCCGAGGAGCTGAGGAGACTATCTGTACCCACCCTTCATGTGGGATTTCTGGAGGATGACTAGGTGATGTTGTTTTACTTTACTGCTGTTGTAATTTCCTTCTGTTTTACTTTACATTTAGTTGGGTTTTTATACTGGCCCATTTACTTTTCAGCACTAACTTTTGTACTCAGTTTTACATAGTTCATACCTCACATGCGTACTCTGTTGTGTTTGTTTACTTTATAAAGGCAATGCCTTCCCTTTCTTTTGGGATTTACACCTCGGTGCTAGTAGCCATCCCCTAGACTATGGAATGCGGGCGTGGGGTAGTCATGACACAGGCCCCGAGGATGGGTCGTGATAAATTGGTATCAGAGGAGTTAGTTCTACTGCAAAACTCAGGACTATAATCTTTATTTTATGTGAAGCAATATGGTTAAGAGTATTGGGTGTGGTTTTCAGTCCAGGGTGTCCATTGTTGGTGTGGTGGCTGACATATCCATACACCAGGACCCTGACCTATTATTTCCAACTCAGTGCATGAAAACAATGATTTTGGGTGCGTTAATTTCAAATGTTTTCTTTTGTGATTACTTTGTGTCAGCTCACCATGTATATTGTTTGACTGTGGTGCACCTGTTTCTTTTCAAGATGGCCCCACGAAGGCAGGCAGCCTGGGTTCCTAGTTACGTGCGGGATGTAAGCCCACTGAGCGATGAGGCCTTAGTGTAGGTCCCCATTATAGCAGAGGCACCAGCGTTACGACTACCCACTGGCCCACCGATACCACCAGCCCCAATAGTAGAGAGTGCATGCCGATGGAGTGCGTTGAGTGAGTTTCTGCAACAGAGGCTGCCGAGGATCCATGGAGATATGGATCCTCAGGCAGCCGAAGATTGGCAAGAGGATATCGTAAGAGTCTTCAAATTGATAGGGACACTAGCAGACCTTATGGTGATCCTTTCTGCGAGTCTCCTGCACGCAGCAGTAGATAGATGGTGGAGCCTGATTCCCCAGGTGCAGGAAGAGGCATCACTACATTGGATGAAATTGGAGAGCCTCTTCTGCTCGGAGTTTGTTCCATCAACCCTCTATGCGGTTCGCATCTAGGAGTTACTACAGCTACGGCAGGGCAGCATGACAGTAGCCTAGTACTCGGTGAGATTTACCGACCTCTCGTGCTACTCCACAGACATGGTACTGGTCACATTCTTCTAGACCCGGACATTTGAGCAGCGACTCAGAAATGAGATCCGGGATTTGATGATCTCCCTCAACATCTTTGCGCAAGCGGGGGTGCTGAAGAGATCCCTTCTAGGGTAGTGTTTTCTCACTGAGCAGTCACCAGCGGCAAGACCCTCCGCAGGACGACACGTAGCTGAGTCCTCTACAGCCGGCATTAGACAGTTGATGTAGAGGTCCAAGCAGACCATGCTATCAGATGAGCAATCTCTAGATACATGTTTTGTTGTGTGGGGAATCTAAAACAGAGGCAGTCATACGAGGAGCAGGCAGTGCTATGCATGCAGTGGGCAAGGTCACATGGCTCGAGACTGCCCGACCCGCCCTGCAGATGAGCAGCAGGCGGTTGAGGGACCTCCCAGGCAGAAGTTCGACCATGGTGGTTTGTCAGGAGTAAGAGGACGTGGTAGAGGGGCTGGCCAAGCAGTAGTTGGTGGATGAAGTTTCTAGGCCCTACCACCACAACCACCAGGAGGACCTCCCAGACAGCAGGGAACATCTAGACAAGTGAGAGCTCAGCTTCAAGTAGCTGAGGCCTACGACCATAGAGCTCTGGGAGCAGACAGGCAGGAGCGGGACTAGCTCCGGGCATGGAGACTTCTATTCATGATGCTTCAAGATTTTTTAATTTCGTTTTTGTGGATTCTTTGTGTCTTTGTTCATTGAGCTTCTGTAATAAAAGACACTTGTTCTTTTGATGTTTTCTTCCTTGTCCTTTTTATGTGGTTGATACTGAGAGGTTACGGTTAAAACCATTGTCTTGACCCTCACTTCCAAGACTCCTACTGGAGGAGACATAGTGACCACACACTGTTCCTGACAGTGTGAGTCGACCCTTGGAGGTGAGAGTAATGGTTGGATCCCTAGGTTGTTGCGTTTAGGCCTTACGATGTTGTGCATGACATGAAATAGTACTGTTCATTTCATGATTGACTGTATTAGGCAAAGAACATGTTTCATCCAGGGGATGAGATCTGATTTATCTTTTTATCAAGGGGGAAATCTTACCTGTTCTTGTAGGACGTATGTGAAAATTGGTGTATTTGAGTTCTTTTCAATGGCTAGTCACACCCATGGTTCGTTGATGGAATGGTTTACAGTCAACTCTAATATCAAAAGTCTCATGTGTGTCTTCTCATAGAAGGACCAAGACCTAAGACGGTGTCGTTGACTTGAGTTCCATGGGGACTATGACATTGATATAGTCTATACTCCTTGGAAGGGAAGGCTGTACCCGAGTTCATTTCTCAAAGCCTAACTTGTCAGCAAGTGAAGGAGGAACACCAGGTACCGGAAGGCTTGGTAAAGCACTTAGAGGTCCCGGAGTGGAAGTGGGATGGAATGTCCATTAATTTCGTGATGGGGATTCCACGTACTTCCAGAGGGAATAACTCTATATGGGTTATTTTTGACCAACTCACCAAGACATCCCACATCCTACTGATCAGAGATCAGGGCTCATTAGAGAGCTTGGGACGTCTCTACGTCCATGAGATCATACGACTTCATGGTGTGCCATCATTTGTCGTCTCTGATCAAGACGCTCACTTTACTTCCCGGCATGGGAAGAGGTTACAAGAAGATTTTGGGACGCAGCTACACCTGGGAACTGCCTTTCACCCTCAGACGGATGTCCATAAGGAAAGGACCATTCAGACACTCGAGGACACGCTCTGTGCATGTGTCCTTGACTTTGGTCGCAGCTGGGAGGATCAACTACCCTTGGTGGAGTTTGCGTACAACAATAGCTACAACTATACCATCGGGATGACACCCTACGAGGCACTGTATGACCGACCATGAAGATCAACTTTGTGATGAACTGGCCCAGGGGAGTCCGCACTCGTAGGACCATAGATGGTTCAGTCTACGACAAAGATGGTGAAGATCATCCTGGAGCAGATGAGGACTGCATAGAGCAGACATAAGTCCTATGATGATAGGAGACAGAGGCCGCTAGAAATCAAGGATGGAGACCACGTTTTATTATGGGTCTCACCTCAGAATAGATCGTGTAGATTTGGTTAGGGAGACAAGTTATCTTCATGCTTCATCAGGTATTTTCAGGTCCTCATCAGAGTAGGCAATGTGGCTTATCACCTAGACCTTCCACCTCAGTTGCACCGAGTGCATGCCGTCTTCCACAAATCTCAGCTGAGGAGATATGTGCACGACTCGATTCATATCATCGACCACCAGGTGCTAGACATCGATGAATGAGAGACATCTGCGGAGGTCACGTTGGAGATCGAGGATCGGTAGGAGTAGGTCCTACATGGGAAATTTATTTCTCTTGTGTTCATTCATTGGCAGCACGAGAACCTCCAGGAGAGCACATGGGAGCAGGGGGCTCAGATGCATGCACAATACCCTCACTTGATTCCCTAGTTTATGTTGTAGCTTTACGGGGATGTATAGCCCTGAGGTGGTAGTATTGTAATAACACTGAAATTTTAATAAAAATTAATACTTGATATTTTACGAGTCTGTGGCTTCTGAAGACGCTTGATTCCGATACCCGGTGTCCCGGAATAAATTTCCGAAGTTTAGCTTGGGTACGTTCAGTGAATGAATGAGCGATTTTTTTATATTTTTAACTGTTGCTTGGAATTGAAATCTGAGGGCTCCAATGAACTTGCAGCGCCGGTAATTTCTTAAGGGGACATTTACCAAAGTTTCATTTTAAGTGGGTTTGATGTTTTTTGGGGGTTTAATTAAGAGGTGAATAAAATTGTTTGTACAATTTTATTGTAGGGAGGTTAAGTTCCTCCCACGGGTAGTTAAGGGTGGGACCCACAACAACCTAACTACCCAAGGGTGGATGTTTGGGGGTTGGGTCCCACACGAGCCCCAAACATTCAATTTCCCTCTAAATCTTTAGAACCCCCTCTTTAATTTTGGAAATCCCTCCATATTAATTATTTTCCAACACGTTTAATTAATGGGGATCTACCTCTCCCTTACATTAATCAATTTTCAACACGTTATTGAATGTGGTGATTTAAATTTTGGAAGTTTCATTGCATGTTTAATTAAATAATAGGAGGAGTCTATTATTTAATTTTGTTGAAGAACTTTCGTTGTGCGAGGAAGATCGGAATAGGTCTTGAGCTTTTGGAAGAATGCCAGATTCTGATGATGAACGATGCCTCTTCCGAAGAAGAAACTCCAGTTCGTCAGAGAACGACGACGCGCCACCCCATTCTATTCTCTGCGACAACAGAGGAGACACCGCTTCCTCCTCGGCGCACTCCGACGACAACTACGATCCCTTTCCCCGTGATGCCTTCTACTGTGACACCGACATTCGACATCAATTGTTGATGTAAGGTAAAATTTGTATATTTTTCTTTTATGAGATTAATACCCTCGTACATGGAATTTAAATTGTTGGGGGACAAATTGAACCTCTAACGTGGTGGGTGCGGGTTAACGAACACACCCAGACCCACCGCTATTTTTTTTTCTCGATGCCTCAGGTGATCGGAGACAACGAAACAGGACCACAACGGAAAATCGAAGCCTTCACAATGTAGAATAGGTCTCAAGATGGCCGCAGGCATAGAAAGAAGATAAAACGGACCACTGGAATGAATCTGGTGGCTCGTAGAGTATCGCATCGGTGCCAGCACCCGGAGGCGGTGGCCGGATCTGCCCAGATGCCTGGAGGCGGTGGTGCCCCGGCGCGCTGCCGGAAGATGCCCGCCACGACATCAGACTTGGAGGTGAGGGCAGAGAATCCCGTGGCCACATGGGATTTAGGGTGACCAGTGGCGCCACCCTGGCGCTGCGTCCACGGAAAACGAGGGACCCCCCCCCCCCCCGCTCGGCTCGTTGGCTGAACCAACGCACCCCCCTAGTCGGGCCGGTGTGGGTCACGCGGACCGGGCCGCGCTGGGTCGGGCCGCAGCATACCTGGCCAGACCCAGATCCGGGTCAGGTCGCCCCGGTTCTGGTCAACCAAGGGGGGGTTGGGCCGGGTCGGACCGGGCCCAGACCCCCACTTCAGACCGTGTTTCGGCCCTTTTCCCATAACATGAGCCATGTACCTCCAATCGAAGCACTGTCAGTTTCGTAGGAATCCTTGGATCGATACTGTCATATTGGTATATTAAACTCGAGGTTTCAGAAATGTTTCGGTATGGCTGGGTTGGTTCGAACCCAAAACCAACCGGACCCTTGGAGCGGAAACACTTATAACATAAGGACCATAAGCTCGATTGACGTGCCGTCAACTACGTTGAATTCCTTTTGTTGAGAAGGATCTTTTGGAATACTCCATTTGAGGTTTGGATGTTGTTGGAGTACGGTCTGGTTGGTTTTAGCTTAAAAACCAACCGGGCCCCTGGAATGGAATAGATAATAACTCTTAGACCAGGCGTCTGATTGACGCATCGTCTGCCATGTTGGGTTTCTTTTGACGAGACAGAACTTCAGGATAAATCAATTTTGGACTTTGTGATATTTGATGTATCGACCCCCATTGGATCGAGGAGTGGACCCTCCCAGAATCAAGCGTGTTGTGTGTGAGAACCCTAGAGCTGACTGCGACTGCGACAGTGATGACTGTACTTGGTTCCTCCATGGGTTTGGCAGCGATGACGAAGGTACATGGATCTTCCGTGGGTTCGGGAGTGAGGATGACTATACATTGATCCTCCGTGGGTTTGGCAGCGAGGACGACTGTACTTGGATCCTCCGTGGGTTCGACAGCTAGGACGACTGTACTTGGATCCTCTGTGTGTTCGACAGCGAGGATGACTGTACATGGATCCTCCGTGGGTTCGTAAGCGATGACAACTGTACTGGGCTCCTCTATGGGTCTGACAGCGATGTCTACTGTTATTGTCTCCTATGTGGGTCCGGCAATATGACCATTGTACTTGTATCCTGAGTGGGTCTGGTAGAGTAGATGGTCTTGTATCCTATGTGGGTCTGACAACTTAGATTAATTGGTGACTACCTCTGATCATCTCTATCGCTATACGAAAGATGTATTCATGTGTGATCTGAGTCTTGATTTTTAATCATTATAATCGATGTGATTGATTTCTTTTTTGTGTGGACTGGGTTGTACCTTCCTGTGTGAACTGGGGTGTGTTTCCATTTGTGGACTGAGTTTTTCTTTGGCTTGAGAGTTGGAGAAAAATTGTAATTGATGACTTAGGTATATCTATGGGAATATATCTATTTAGAGAAGGTTGATACTTAGTGTTTTTATTTTTACTTTGTGGTTTATCCTTCATGGATTCTAAGAGACCTTCAGGGGTCTCACGGTCCCTACTGAGTGTCGTATACTCACCCCATCATGAGTTATGCCCACACTATGTTGTGTTGGATGCAGACGATGGACAGCACTGATCAAGGTGGAGGCTTGTGGAGCTGGATGGTACCCGAAGGTGGACCACTTGACGGGACATACACGGAGCGAAAGGCCGGACCTGAGGAGCTGATGAGACTATCTGTACCCACCCTTCATGTGGGATTTCGGGAGGACGACTCAGTGTTTCCATTTTACTTTACTGCTGTTGTACGTTCTTTCTGTTGTACTATACTTTGAGTTCGGTTTGTATACTGGCCCATCTACTTTTCAGCACTAACTTTTGTACTCAGTTTACTTAGTGCATACCTCACTTGTGTTCTCTGTTGTGTTTGTTTACTTTATAAAGGAAATACCATCTCTTTATTTTGGTATTTACTCCATGGTGCTAGTCACCAGCCCCTGGCCTATGGAAGGCGGGCTTAGGGTAGTCACGGAACGAGCCCCGAGGAAAGGTCGTGATAGTAAAACTGTATTATGAATAGATTTATTACATTCTATAATATACATTTCCCATTAAAACTACAATGGAAGAGAGTTATGGATTTTTTTATGTCAATTATTAGTATCTAAATTATTCGGTTGTTTTAAAATATATAATTATTTCTTACATTCCAAATGAATTAACAATTTAAAACGATTTCATGAATACTTATACAATACTCGGACGTCTTCGTGGCCTTAATTGTTAGAGAAAATGAAAATAGTGATATGATATATCATTGGTGATCATTTACATAAAACAGGTTGAAATTGTTTCAATTGGGACTCAAACATTCAAACTTATTGGTTATACTGAGTTCCCAGTTTTACAAGGGATTATCATACCTAAAAATTTGTTTTTTGATCTTATTTTTTGATAACTCCCTCAGTACATTTTTCATATTTGTTTTTATCATCAATATAAAAAAACATAGATAATTATCTACCAATTATTCTCAATCAACATGACCAAGTAAACAAGAGTATGAGGAGATAAATTCTTTTTATCCAGTTGGTGAAAATAAAGAAATACCATGAAAAGAAATCAAATATTTACTCCATGCCTTTGGATTAGTAGAAAATCCCATAAAAGATGAGTATGATCATGGGGAATGAAAGGGAATAAGAGACTATCTATTTTTAATGCCTCTAGAAGATCCATTAATTGAATAATTTCACCCAAACAAATAACCAAAGGGAAACTTCTGGTATGTTTGTTATTTGGTCAAATTAAACTATTTCTATTGATTTTTTTATTGATAAATTATGTGGATAAAAATATATATTCCAACACATTAATAAATTAAATATTATAAATTTTCTATAGGTTCTATGGATCTATGAGAAGATAATAAATCTATTCATTATATTATGAATATAGGGGGTTTTCACCAAAATAATGAGAGCGAAAATGGTTTTAAAATATTGTTATTATGTTCCATAAAAATCCAATAAAACTTTCAACTAATTCCTATACATGATGCCTATAGGTTTATTATTGAGTTTTAAAATAATATTAAATTTATTTATAAATTAATCATTATAATGGTAACAATTTTTAAATAATTTTCCTTAGGTACAAAATTAGATGAACCAAAGTAATGGAAATTGATAACCAAAATAGATCACATAACTCACACATCATCTAAATATTGAATCACTAGCTTGGACATTAAAATGATTTTTTTTTAAAAAAAATACACCATGGATGATATTTGTATTATTCAAAATTAAAACCACTTGGTGTTTGGAAAACATGTTTATATGAAAAATTGACCAAATCACCACTTAATATAGAATCAGAAGGGGCCATTGATCTTCTTGAGTTGGTTCATATCTCTATGCGGGTAAAATTAAATGATCATTCCATTTGTGGGTACTCATACATGATATATTTTATTGAAGAATTTATTATATATAAATACTTAGACCTAAAGAGGTATATGTTTGATTCATTTGATAGATTAATGGAATTTCAGGATTAATATTGGGACCAACATGTTAAAAAGATCGAAACATCACTTAGAACAATGTTAATAAGATCATAATAATGTATTCATTAATTATTTCTAGGATTTTTTTATATTATCCCAGATCACACATCCTTATACAGCATAATGGAATAGTGAATCCAACTAGAGTAACTACTCCATGTTAGACTATATACAATCATTGATGAGTCATGAATTTATTCTATTTTACTATTGGGGATGCTCATTATAGAAAAAATTAAGCATTCTAAACTGAATTTCAATAAAAGAAGTAAAATATATTCCATATTAAATTTTCCATTGAAATAAACCATTTTTATCACATGTACAACAATGGGGATGTGAACTATTTGTTAAGGATAAATTTGGGATTGAAATATTTCCATGAGTAAATAAAAATATCCTTATAAGACATCCCAAAAATACAAGGGTATATTATTTATGTGACACATTAGATAATAATGTTTTAGTTGAAAATATCCCATATTCCTTGAGAGTGATCATATCTAAAAATATATATTGTGGGAGAGTTAGACTTTGATGATATTCAATAAAATGATACATAAGATCTAGAATAATAAAAATTTCCATAAATCCCTATGGAAAAGGAATTTTGGAATCACAAGTACTATTTATGCGAATAAAAAATCTTATAGAAACTGAATGATAGGGATTTATAGTCACTAAATATGGTGACTTATTATTAGTTTTCAATAGTGATTAGTTAACATTTAATGATGTTTTATGTAGAATTCATGCTAATGTGTTCCATGAAGCTATGATTTTTGAAATTGATTCCATGTATCAATTTTTTTGGATTTTAGTAGTTCTTCAAGTGGATCTTATTATAATTCATTGCAAAAGGACCTTGATGATTGTAATGGAAATTAATGGAAAACCAGTAATGATAGTGCACGATTGGTTGAGTATAGGTTTACAAATAATTAAATAATCTAATATGAGGAAAAAATTTCCACACATGATAATATTAAATCCATTAGATTTAAAAATTCCATAGTGGCATAAGATTACATTATGTGACACCCAATTCTTCCATGGTATTTTTCTCTTTGAATAATGCAATAGCTTGTGTTGTACACAACTTCATGTTATAGCACACCACTACCAATAAAACTAGCTGTTATGAATTATAATTCCATCATTTTGAAATTTAATAATTTTGTTTAAAAAAATGGACTTCATTTTTTTATTTGGAATATCAAAATTAAAATATGGTGCATTTTTTGTTTTTTCTGAAAACATTCATTTATATTATAAATAGTGAAATTTACTATGTTATTTTTTAAAAACCATAATTTATTTAAATAATTATTATTTTTATATAAATTTATTTTAAATTCTAAATTGATACATAATAACTATATTTATTCCATTTAATTCATTGGATTCATTTTAAAATAAAAATAAATATATAAAATTTTATTTATTTTTTTAATGTATTTTACCCACCGTATATAAACAATTGATGTTTTTTATAAAATATAAATTTAATACATCTATGAATTGAAACTCAAATATCAAAGATACACGATTGACATTAGTAAGAAAAAATTAGTTCAATATGATTAAAATAATTTTATTCAATAGTTACTTTTGAATTTTATATACCACGGCTAAAAGTAAATACGGTAATTAAAGATACAATTGATATTATAATTTCCCTATCACATGTAATAATTCTGTTGGATAACTTTTTTTCATCCCAAATCAACTTTAGGAAGAAAATTTGATTCTTTTGGATGCACTTAAATAAGATTAGGACATTAATTATTATTTTATTTAATGAAAAGCTAAAAGTGTTAAATTCAGTGATTAATGACTAAAACACTTTTAATATAGGGTTATACATAAGTTAAATATGACTATAAATATTAATTATAAATCAAAAAAAATTTCCTACATAATGGTATTGTATTTTTAGTTTTTAGACATTAAATATTTAAATTTATTTTTGACATAATGATGATGTAGTAATGTCAATATTAATGAATGATTAAAATAATAGATATTATAAATATCTAAATAAATGTAAATTCATACTTTTTATACATTACACAAATTTTATTGGATAATATGACATGTTAGGGTTGATAAATAATTTTTTAAGGGATAAATTTGATATGAATTTCAGAAAAAACAAATACCAAATAGTGTCATAATTGAAAAAATGAGTTTTTAAAACAAATACTATTTTATTAAATTATATAATTGTCTTAAAAATATAAGGATCGAACAAAGGAATTATATTATAACAGATATCATTAATTAACCAGTATAGGTTCTATTGAAATTTTATATTATTTTTTTAACCATATATTATAATAATACCAGAAGACATGGTTAAAGTTAAACTATTTAACTAAGAGTTAACTCTAAATGATAATGTTAATATGGTGACCTGAACTAGTCTAAAACCTATTGATTGAGAGTATTTCGACTCATACCACCTTATCCTTGAAATAATTTTTTATGATCCATTACATACCAAACGTGATTTTATAATAAAATATTATTTCAGGCTTTTCCTAAAGTGACCATCACCTCTCTTATAAAAGGGAACTACACCTTCTCTCAAAATCACAAATCCAATTCCATCTGTATAGGCCAAAACCTACTCAAATTTCCTCCGAACTACCATCAATTCAATTTGAGGCTATTTTTTGATCATAATCCTACCTAAGGAGCCCTTTAGATCACATCAAAAGGAAGCACCCGAAGAAGAGGTAATGATTTCATCAACTCTTTCAATGGTATTTTCATCTTAAACTTCATCTTTCTTTGTTTTTTCCATACATAAATAATAAACCCATAACCTTATACATATTGTGATGTTGTTATATATATATAGTATAACCATATTCATTATTCCTTCCATCTGATGAATGATAATGTCACCATACGTGCGTATGTACAGCTAACCGTCTCCACGTCGTGGTGCAATTCGTTTTTAAACACTTCATTATTTTTATATGGGTATAATAATGAGTATAATTGATGTAAATAATAAATATTACATGTTAATTATTCTTTATATTTCATATAACATTCAATTAAAAACTATTTTACCATCAATATAATGATATTATCACTCGTGCATATGTACGGAATACTATCTCCCTGAACACGATGAGATTCATTACCCATAGTATCCATTCATGAATAATTCTAATTTTATGTTTTAAAACACGATTTAAGAACTTAATATCATTTTGGATAAGAATAAAATACTTCCTTTTTGTAACAAACATGTCTAACATAAGACAAAATATATAGTAAAACGAATCAATTAACACCCGAAACATTGATACTACTGAAATATTATATACAAAACAATGTTAGAAGATCAAATATGATATCATATTTTTGTATGTGGTTATTATATAATTTAACTACAATGATTTAACTATTATACAAGATGATAATTTACAGTATACCACGGAAAAGTACAAGGTAAGGTTTATTTTCACAATCACATTATATATCTGAGGTTGTTTATATGTAAGTATCTACAAGGACTTCTTTATCATCCATATCCATGTTTCATAAAAATGTATTTCAAACCATTTTTACTATTTCAATGAAAATGGGTTAATGTAATTTATAACCTTGTTTGACTTTTAATAAAAAAAGTTAAAATAATCTTACCACCATTTTCTAAAAAAGGAACTTTATTCCCTTTTCAATAAAATAATGTAAGAATGTTTTTTAACTTATACAGAGGGTGCAGCTATTTTCCACCATTATAACACCTTCAAAGATTACCTTAAAACCTTATAACATTTTTTTTTCAAAATAATGGATTTCTATTATAATTACGTGACTTTGAAATTATTTAAAAAAGAATATGATATTTCTCTCAAATAATTACGATTTAATCTACGTCAACATGCTTTGATGGATTTCCCACTTGTTTGAAGTACATTTATTATGATACAATATTCCATATTATATTTAATTCATTGTGATATGTTTCATTGTAGATGTGTTATTTTTATACCATTCATGGTTTATGGTTAAATTATTATCATTTCATATGCTAGTTTTCAAATGAATGTTTATGTTATGTTTTAACCTTTTCATATAAGGAATGAATCAAAAAAAGTAACTGATAGGTGGGGCCCATTATAGATCCTCGATGAATCAGTTGGTATCATGAGACAAACTAGTTTCTTGTCACATGTCCATGAAAATTTTTATTTGTAGTCCTGGCACAAGGCCCTGACTTTGTGATTATGATATTCGGCATTATGAATTCCATCATTATAAAATTAGGGATTTATATTCCATGTTAGTATTCGACAAGTAGTATAACAATGTGAATAAGTAAATGGAATTTTGTTATTTATCTTTTCCATATTATGCTGAATTTTATGTCTTAATGGATTGTGTTTTAGTCTTATATATTACCTTAAATGTATTTTTTTTCTAGTGATAGTTTCTGTTATATTGTTATCTTAACTAAGAATCTATGATCACCCCTTTCTAATGTTTTATTTTTCCCAGGATGCGAAATATCATCTTATGACTGGATTTATGGGATAGTCTAAGGGATATGAGTGTGTTCAATGGGCACACAGGGTTGTAGTTTTTTCATTCCAAAATTTAATGTAAAACGTATGTATATATCTAGTACTTCCAAGGATACTAAACTAATTAGCCTTTTGAGACTTCATCTCTTGTGATCATGCCAATGTTACGTAATAATGCACCATCTCTGGATAACTAGGGTTGGTGCATTACTATTGGTATCATAGTATGTTTAGTAAAAACCTTGGGATCATTATTTAGAAAAAATATGATTAGTGTGGATGAACTTCAAACAATTTTGGTAATGTAGAGATTTTGTGAATTTTCAAAGAAATACATCCATGTCTGGATATGAGTAGGTAGAGGAGGCCTTATCACACATGTATCTATGAGTAAAACATTAAAACACTAATTATAGATAGACTCGAATGGAAATTGGTGCACGATAACGGGTCTTGCTGCACTTTTGATTACGACGCTCTTGGGGGGATATGCTTAGGATAATTCACATTTTCTATACAAACCATTATGAAGGATTTGTGAGTAAATACTTCCATAAATAAAATGTTTTTTATTGTTTATATTATATGCATAAACTGTTCAAATTATGTTAGTTATTTTACTTGTTTGGAATTATGTATTGCGATTAATAAACTAATATAGTGTATTACATTGTTTGTAAATTTCAAATAGTAGAAGGAATGGAAATATTATCATTTAACATAATCCATTTAGGTATTTTCCTCATACTTAGGATAATTATGGTGGATTTGGTGATGCAACTGGTTCTGATAAGCTTATAACCATACTGGGAAAACTCACCGAGTTTATGAATAATAACCTTACCCATATGGAGAACCCTGATCCACAATGTGAGGATCAGTTTTAGATCACTTCGTGAGATGAAAACAACAAACATTCAATGGGTCTATAAATCAATTTTTGTCGAGCAATGGATATGTTATTTAGGGAAAATATTTTATGCTTTGGGGAGTAGTAAAAGGGAATGAATTTTCATGGCAGTTTATCTCCTCACAAGAGATGCAGATCAATGGTGGTCATTAATTGAAAAATATAAGAATGAAGAAGTATCAAATATGGAAATGAGGGAGTATAAAGATGTTTTCATAGAAAAATACTTTCCTAGTGACCATCAAGAAGATATAGAAAGACAATTTTGGAGTCTAAGGAGAAAAGTGGATTAGAATGTCACAATGTATGAGGCTAACTTTACAATGTAAGTGAGGCATGCTACAAATTATATACATAACCCAAGGATTAATATTGATCGATTCATTGATGGGGTAAAACCATTACTTCGTCAATAATTAGTCTCACAATCCTTTTCATCATACAAAGATATTGTCTCATGTTTTATCAAGATAGAAAATTAATTTTCCATGTCTTAATAATTTAAAAGAGATCAGGAGAATAAGATATCTATTGAACACTCTGGAAATGGAAATACAGGGAATAAGGAAAAATTTGAATTTTCATTATATAGTAAATGTCGGTAGAAACTCCCCGGAACATGTCTAAAGGGAATGGGAGTTTGATACAAGTGTGGTGAATAAATCCACCAAGCTAGTGATTGAAAGGGAAAGAAAGAGTTTGTAAATGTTGAATGCTACAATTATAATGAAATAGGGCATTATTCAAATGAATTTCCTAAGATCCAAGTAAAGAGACATCTGAAATGAACAAGGGAGAAAGTCCAAGCTTATGTGATCACTAATACTATGGTTGAAGCTCTGAATGATGTGGTGGTAGGTAAGTTTATGGTTTCCTCATATTTAACCAATGAATTATTTGATTCTGGATCATCTCATTGTTTCATATCTTCCCAGTTTCCTAAGAAAATTAGATATTTATAATTTAATTTAATAAGGGAGTTGTTAGCCAAAACTCCTAAGGAATGTATCATTGCAACATTTATTGGTCAATCAGTTACCCTTAGGGAATTTAAACATGCTTTATCTGCTAATATCATCATCATACCCATGATTGAATTTGATATAATCCATAAAATGGATTGGATTTCAGGAATGTTGCAAAAATTTATTGTATGTAGAAGGAGGTTACAATTTTTTAGGATGTTAAGAAGTACCTTGTATTTAGAGAATAAACATCACCATATAATTATTATCAAGATCCACCAACAGTAGCTATACTAAATTCAATTATTTGGGAGGAAGAGAGTGAAATAACTATGGGTGAGGAAAGAAATGTTATAATAAGGGATAAACCTATTTTGAAAGAATATATTGATGTGTTTCTAGAGGATTTATGTGGAAATCATCCAAAATGAGAAATGGAATTTTCCATTGATTTAATTCCTAGTTCAAGGCCCATATCAAATACCCCTTATAGAGTGTCCATTATGGAAATAGTGGAAACAAATAAACTACTTAAAAAATTGATTAATAGAGGATTTATCCGCCCTAGTGTTTCTCAATGGGGAGCCTTTGTTCTTTTTTTTGGATGAAATATGGATCTATGAGGTTGTGCATTGACTATTGTGAGATAAATGTTATACCAATAATAAACATGTATCCTCTACCTCGCATTCATGATTTTTTTGATCAACTTCAGGGAGGTTAATATTTTTCAATGACTAAACTACGATCTGGATATCATTAGTGTTTTTTGAAAATATAAGACATTCCAAAGACATCATTTTGACCCAGGTATGGGAATTACGATTTTACAGTAATTTTTTCTACACTAAATAATAAACCCTATGTCTTCTTGGATATATTGAATAGAGTATACCAGAAATATAATGATGAATTTTTAGTTCTATTTATTGATGATAACTTGGATTAGTCTAAAATATAAAAAGATCATTAAAATCACTTGAGCTCAATTCCAAAGACTCTTAGAATAGTTGAATCATATGGGAAGTTTATCAGGATTGAATTCTGTCTTTGGGAGACTTATTTTCATGGCCATATTGTCTCTAAGAATGGAATCATTGTTGACACTTCAATTACAAAGGCAATCCAAGAATTTCCAGCACCGACATGTATAAATGAGGTACACAGTTTTATTGGTCGAGGAGGTTATTATCAGCGTTTCGTCCAGATTGTTGCTCAATTTAAAAACCCAATAACCAAGCTCAAATGTAAAGGGGTTAATTTTTTTTGGACAAATGAGTGTGAATATTGTTTTGAAGAACTGAAGAAAATATTATTCAATGATCCTATCATAACTCTACCTTTGGGGAATGATGGGTTTGTTATTTATAGTTATGATTCAAAGAAATGACATGGTTGTGTACTTATATATAATGATATAGTTATTTTAAATGCATCATGACAACTAAAAATCTATTAAAATTACTATACTACTCATGATCTTGGGTTAGCAGCTATAATCATTACCATAAATATATGGATACACTATCTCTGTTGTGAAAATGTGAGATATATACCCATCAAAAGAGTTTGAATTTTATTTTATCACAGAAATAACTCAAAATGAGGCAAAGACGATGGCTTGAATAACTCAAAGATTATTATTTCACTATACACTTCTTCCCATGGAAGGAAAATAAGGTGGAAGATGCTTTGAGTAGAAATTATCATGGAGTTATGAACAACATGAGAGTTGAAAGGGATCCTATGTACATGGATCTAGTGAAAATGGATATGTGAATAATCATCATAGGTGAACCATCTATACTTTTTAAAGTGGTTGTCAAACCAACTTCACTAGAAAGGAAAATAATTTCATAGACTAATGATGAAGTGTTTTAAAAGAAAATTAAATCTATGAATGATGGTAGATTGAATGAATTCATATTTGAAAATGGTTTTTTGAAATTTGGGAAGAGACTTTTTGTTATTGACATACCTTATCTAAAAAGGGAATTGTTTGCTCGTAGCTCCAATTTATCTATAAACCCTAATAGCACAATGATGTATAGAAATTTGAAGGAACAACTTTGGTGGGACATCATGAAGAGGGAGATTTTTGATTATATGTCAAGATGTATGGTTTGTCAATAGTTGAATACAGGAAGAGAACATCCAAGAGGATTCATGAAACCAAATCCCATACCTGAGTGGAAATGGGATGATATTATGATGGAATTTTTCATGGGGCTACCGAAGACTCCTAGAAGGGATAATGGAATATGGTTAATTGTTGATTGTCTTACCATGTCGACGCATTTCCTTTCTATATGAGAAGATTTACCACTTTAACATTTAACAATACTATATATTAATGATGTTATAAGACTTCATGTAGTAACCCTATAAATTATTTTTTATTGTGATCCCCATTTTACATCATGATTCTGGAAATGTCTTCAGAAGGTACTGAATGCTGAACATTATTTGACCACTGCATACCACCCTCAAACTAATGGACAATCAGAATGGACTATTCAAACCTTATAATACATTTTTAGATCTTACTCACTTGACATTCATGGTATCTGGGATCAATATTTACCATTGGAATAATTTTCCAATAACAGTTTCTTCCATTCAAGTATTCATATGGCAACATATAATGCTTTACATGGAAATAGATGACACACACCGACTTGATGGGATGATGTTAGTGAAAGAATACTCATAGGACCAGAACTTTTTGAGGAAAATATGGAAAAGGTGGAGATTATCCCAACCCACATCAAAGAAGATTAATGTAGGAAAAAGATAATTCTGATAATAGAATTAATTATTGTGAATTTCAATTACGATATCATGTTTTCTTGAAGGTATCTTCATGTAATGGTGTTATATGATTGGGTATAAAGGGTACATTAAGTCACTTAAACATCAGAACATTCGAAATTCTAGAATCAATTGGAGTTTTAAATTATCGTTTGGAAATGGCTCCAAGCCACACCAAAGTTCATGACGTGTTCCATGTATCACTGTTGAGAAAATACATGTCTGACCCAATGCATGTACTCACCTATGATTAAATAGAACTGGAACCTGATATGTCTTATTTTGAAGAGACTATCAGTATTATTGATACTAGAGAACAATTGTTGAGAAACCGGACAACTCATCTAGTAAAAGTTCTATGGAGAAACCATAAGATGGATGAGGTAACGTTGGAACCTGAGAAACATATGATGAAGAACCAGCCGAATCTTTTTTTGCAGTAATATTCTAAAAATTTGGAGGATGAAATTATTTGATGGAGGGAATAAAGTAACACCCCAAACATCCAAAATATAATTCTCTTTGGATAATTCAATAGATTGTGTTGTACTTAACATCGAGTTCTAGCACACCACAGACAACCAAACTAGCCACTATGAATTGTAATACCGAATTTAAGAAATTTTATAAATTTTATTTTTCAAAATTGACTTAATTTTTGGATTCGGAATATCAAAATTAGTTTAGGGTGATTTTTTTGGTATTTTTCAAAAATCATTAAATTTTTGATGAATAGGGATAAACACCGCGTTATTATTTAAAAATCTAATTTTATGTAAATAATTAATATTATTATTTAAATTTATTTTAATGTCAAAATAGAAACATAATACCAATATTAATACAATGTAATTCATTAGAGTCATATTATAATATGATTAGATATATAAAATTTTGTTTATTTTTTTAACATCTTTTACCCATCTTCAAGGCACCTTCCTAAATTTGTATAAAACCTAATTTTACCAATTTTGTGAATTGAATTTAAAAAATATGAGATACACGATTGAAATTAGTATGAAAAAGTTGGTTCAATGGGATTAAATAACTTATGGTGAATATTAACTTTCAAATTTTATTTACCACGACTAAAAGTAAATAGAGAAATTAATGGTTAAAATGATATTATAATTACCCTATAACATGTAATAATTATATGGAATAAGTATTTTTGGAACCAAATAAAACATAGAAATAAAATATGATCCTTTTTTATCCAATTTGATTAGATTATGAAATTTATTATATTTTATTTAAAGAAAAGTTGAAAATTTTAAATTCAAATATTAATAACTAAAATTTTCTTAATATAAGGTTACACATAAGATATGTTAGACTATAAATATTCATAATATAGATAAAAATATTTCATATATAATAGTATTTTATTCATATTTTTTCACAATAAATGATTATATTTATTTAAGACACAATGATGATGTAGTAATTACCCTTTTAATGAATGACTAAAATAATTTATATTATAAATATACAAATAAATGTAAATTGATACATTAGATGCATTATGTTAATTTTATAGGTTATTATGGAATTTTGGTGTTGATTAAATAAATTTTTTTATGTGGTATAGTATTTATTATATTCACAAAAACCAAATACCAAATAGTGTCAATGTTGACATAAATGACTTTTTAAAACAAATACTATTTTATTAAATTATATAATAGTCATAAAAATATAAGGATAAGCCAAAGGAATTATATAATAATATATACTTTTATAATTTATAATGCTATGTTTTCTTGGGATTTTATAGTTTGTTTACTAACATTTTATTATTATATTACAAGAAGACGTGGTAAAAGTTAAACTATTTAACTAAGAGTTAAATAAAAAAGATAAGGCTATCTTGGTGACCTAAACATGTATAAAACCTATTGGTTGATCTAATTTTGACCCATACCCACATTATCCTCTAAATAAATCAATTTGGATCCATTATAATCTGAATGTTATTTTATAATAAAACAATATTTCAAGGTTTTCCTAAATAGACCCTCACCTCTCTTATAAAATTGTACTAAAACTTTCTAAAAATCACACTATAAAATCCATTTTCCCTTGGCTAACCCTACTTCAATATCCTTCCAATTATCCTCACTTCAACTTTGAGGCTTTAAATTGAATAGAATTGATCCTAAGGATCCCTTTTTATCAAATGAATAGAAAACTCCCTAAGAAGAGGAAATAATTTCCTCACCTCTTTTAATGTTATTTTCATCTTCCACTTCCACTTCCTCTTTATTTTTTGTTTCTATACCTAAATAATAACTATCAGACCATATACATACTGTGATGTTATTATACTTATGGTACAACCATATTCATTATTCAATTCACCATATGAATGACAAATTCACCATAGGTGCGTTTGTACAACATACCATCTCCACGTCGTGGTGTAGTTTGATATTCAACTTTTCATTAATTGGATGGATACAATAATGAGTATAATTGATATAAATAATAAATATTACATATTAATGATTATGAAAATATAATATACCATCAAATTACATATGATTTTACCATCAATATAATGATATTGTCACTCGTGTGTACGTATGGATTACCATCTCCATGAATGCGATGAGATTCATTCCCCATCATAACCATTAAAGAATAATTCTAATTTTAAGATTTAAAATAATGTTTAACAACATAATATATTTATGTATATGAATCAAATAAATACTATCCATAACAAACATGACTTACGTAATAAAATATATAAAGGAAAACTAATTAGATAACACCCAAAACACGGTTACTACTGAAATATAATTAACAATGAAATGTTAGATGATCATATATGATATAATATTTATGTATGTGGTTCTTTTATTATCTAGTAAAATTGTTTTAACTATTATAAAGGAGGTTGATGTACCCCTTACCAATAATAGTACAACGAAAGGGTAAATTTTTCAATATTTTTATTCATCTGAGTTTGTTTATATGTATGTACATATTGGGACTTATTTATCATCCACATATGTATTTCATAAAAATGTATTTCAAAAAAAATTTACTATTTCAAAAAATATGGGTTAAAGTCATTCATTCCGTTGTTTTACCTTTTATAAACTTTTTTGAAAGGAATACTTTTTCATTTTTTAAACAAGGTACTTTATGAACTTTTCATCAAATTTAGGTATGAATATTATTTAACATATACGGAGGGTGTAGATATTTTCCACTATTATATCACCTTTGAAGCTTCTCTTACAAGCAAATAACAATATTTTAAAAATAAATATTTTATTATACAATTACATGAATTTTAAATTATTTCAAAATATAAGGAGTTATTTCTCTCAAATTGTTTTTATTTCATATTTGTCAACATCCTTTGATGGATTTTACACTTGTTCAAAGATGACTTATTATGATAAAATATTCCATATTATATTGAAGGATTTATTATATCATTTACTATGGATGTGTTATTTTTATACCATTCATGGATTATGGTTAAAGTGTTAACATTTTGTATCCTATTTTTAAAACGAATATTTATGTTATGTTTCAATCTTTCATATATGGAATGAATTGGTCATATTATGTAATGTCTGGATTTTTCTATAGATCCTTGATCCATTGGTAGGTCTCATGAGACAAAATAGTGTCATGGCACAAGGCCTCAACAAAATATTATTTTTAGTCTTGGCACAAGGCCTTGACTATGTGGTTAATATATCCAGCATTATGCATTCCATAATTATGAATTTCAGTATAGATTTTACATAAGATTATTCAACTAGTAGTATATACCTTTAGAAACGTAAATGGAATTATTTGATTTAAATTTTCCATATTATACTGATGTCTAAGTTTAAAAATCATATCTTTTAGTCTTATAGATTTCCTTAAATGTTTTTGTTTTCTTATGATAGTTTCCGATATATTTTTATACTTAATGAGCATCTGAGCTCACCCCTTTATTATGTTTTATTTTTCCCAAGATGCAAATAAGTATATTAGGACTGAAATACATGGATATTCTTTGTGATATTTGTATGTTCAAATGGGAAATTTTTTTGTAGGTTTTCTATTACATAATGTAATGTAAAACGTATGTATGTATCTAGTAATTCCAATGATACTAAATGAATGGGTCTTTCGAGACATGGAATATTGTTATTATTCCAATGTAATGTAATAATGCACCGACTCTGGGTAACTATGGTCAGGGTGCTACATTTGGTATCAAAAGATGTTTAGTTCCAAACATCGAAACTAGATTTAGAAAATCTCATATTAGATAACATTTCCTAAAGATAGTCTATGAGGATTAGTATAGAATAAATTCTTAGAATTTTGGTAATGAATATACTTTTTGAATTTTCAACGAAATATATCGCTTTATGGATACGAGTAGATAGTGGCGGCTATGGCATAGATCTATCTAGGGGAAAAACATGAAATCACAGTTTTGAGCTAGACTTGAACGGGAACCGGTGCACGAAAATGGGACTTTCTGCGCTCTTGATTACGACACCCCTGGGGGGAATATGCTTAGGATAAATAACCTTTTTTATTAAAAACCATTATAAAGGATTTATGAGTAAATACATCCTCAAAGAAAACATTTTTATTGTTACGAATTATATAAATAAACTATCCAATTTATGATATGTATTTTAGTAGTCTTGAATTATGTATTGAAATTCATAAACTAATATAGTGTATGCCATTGTTTAAAAATAGATCCTAGTAAAAGCAATGGAAATATTATCAGCGCACATATTCAATTTAGGGATTTCCCTTATACTCAGGATAATTATAGTGGAGCTGGTGATGCAACTAGTGCTGATCAGCATATAACCATAATGGGACAACTCAGTCAGATTATGAAAAATAACTATACCCGTATAGAGCAGCCTTATCTATAACATGGAGGATCAATGTGAGACTGCTTCATTAAGAAACAACCACCAAAATTTAATGGGACTACAAATCCATTTTTAGCTGAGCACTGGATAAGTTCATAAGAGAAAATATTTCTTTCATTAGGGATTAGCCAAAGGGAAAAATTTGTGATGACATTTTATAACCTCACAGGGGATGCAGATCAATGGAGGTCATTAATTCAAAACAAAAAGGGAGTTTAAAAAGTGTCAAATATGTAATGGAAGGATTTAATATATCTATTATTTGAAAAATAATTTCCTTGTGACCATCGAGAAGATATGGCAAGACAATTTATGAGTCTAAGGGAAAAGGATGATGAGAATGTTGCGAAGTATGAGGCTATCATTAAAAGGTTAGAATGGAATGTTGCAGATTATATACGTAACCCAAGGGGTAATATTGATCGATTATTTGGTGGGTTAAAACAATTTCTCCATCGAAAATTACTCTCACAATCCTTTTCATCATAAGAAATTATAGTCTCACATTCTATCAAGACAAAAAGGAATTCTCTAATTCATTAAACTTTAATGAAAAACAATAGAAGAAGAGATATTTTGAACACAATGGGAATGGAAATTAGGGGAAGAAGTGAAATGTTTAATTTCTATATTGTAGTAAATGTGGGATGAAACACTCCGGTACTTTCTAGAAGGGAATGTGAGTTTGTTACATGCGTAGTGAAAAAGGCCACAAAAACTCATTACTGCAAAGGAAAAAAAGTGGCTGTCAATCTTGAATGCTACAATTGTAAATAAATGGGTCGTTATGAAAATGAATTTTCAACGTGCTAAGGAATTTTACCATAGAAAAGGTCAAGGTAGAAAGGAAAATCTTATGCAATCACTACTGCTGAGGTTGAATCTCTAAATGTCGTGGTGGAAGGTAATTTAATGGTTTCCTCAAATTTAGACAATTCTTTATTTGATTCTAGATCATCACATTGTTTCATATCTTCCTAGCTTTCTATGAAAATTATATAGTTACAATTTGATTTAACAGGGGTGTTTTCAGTCAAAACTCTTAAGGGAAGTATCATGGGAACAATGTTTGGTGAATCAGTTCCCATTAAGTCATATAAACGTTCATTATCTACTGATCTCATCATTTTACCCATGATTGAATTTGATATAATCCTTAGTATGGATTATCTTTTGGTCCATGATTCGATAATTATTTGTAAGAAGAATGAGGCTACAATTCTAGATGATGATAAAGAGTACCGTATATTAGATTAGAAATGTCACCCTCTGATTCTTATCTATATACACAACTTGTAGCTCTACTAAATTCAATTATTGGGGAGGAATAAAATGAAATAAATATGGGAGAGGAAAGGAATGTTAAAATAGAGGATATACCTATTGTGATAGAATATGTTGATGTGTTTCCAGAGGATTTACCTGGAAATCCCCCAGAATGAAAAATTGAGTGTTCCATTGATTTAATTCATGGTTCAGGGCCCATATCATAGACCCCTTATAGAATGGCCACTGTGGAATTAGTGGAAGTAAATAAAAATCTAGAAGAATTAAATAACAAAGGATTTATTCTATCTATTGTTTCTCCACGGGGATCCCTTTTTTTTAATGATGAAATATGGTTCTATGAGGGTTTTCATTAACTATATAGAAATCAATACTTTAACAATAATAAACATGTACCTCTACCTCACATTGATAATTTTTTTTATCAACTTCATGGAGCTAAATATTTTTCAAATATTTACCTTGGATTTGGATATCATCAGTTGTTTGGGAAAAAGGAATACATTCTAAAGACTGCATTTCAAACTAGGTATGGGCATTACGAATTTACAGTATTGCCTTTTGGACTGACTAGTTCACCCTTTGTATTCATGGATCTAATAAATAGACTTTTCAAGGATTATCTTGATGAATTTTTAGTGGTATTTATTGATGATATCATGGTAATTTCTAAAATATATGAAGATCATGAAAATCACTTAAAAACTATTCTAATGACTCATAGAAGAAATGAATTATATGGGATGTTTAGAAATTGTGAATTCTGAATTCAAGAGATTTCGTTTCATGGCCATATTTTCTCTATGGAAGGAATATTTATTGATCATTCAATTAGAAAGGAAATACATGAATTGCTAGCACTGACGAGTATAACTGAGGTATGTAGTTATATTGGTCTATTAGGTTATTATCGGCATTTCATATATAATTTTTTCCGATTGGAAAACCCATTATCCATGCTCACATATAAATGGGTAAAATTTGTTTAGAAAACAGATTTTGATTATGTTTTTGATGAACTGATGAGAATATTATTCAATGCTTCTATCTTGAATCTACCATTAGGGAATGATGGTTTTGTTATTTACAGTGCTTCTTAAAATAAAGGACTTAGTTTTTTCCTTTTGCAGAAAGATAGGGTTATTTTCCTATTAATCACGGCAACTAAAAACTCATGAAAAAAAGATTTATACTCATGATCTTGAGTTAGAAGCTTTAATCAATGATTTTAAGATAAGAATACACGATCTATATTATAAAAAATGAGAGATATATACCGATCTCAAGAGTTTGAAGTATATTTTTTCATATAAATAACTCAACATGAGGCCAAGGTGATGTCTTGAACTAATCAAAGATTATGATTACACTATACACTACCACCTGGGGAAGGAAAATAAGTTTCCATATGCTTTGAGCAGAGAGGATCCTAGAGATCTGATGAAGATGGGATTTGAAAGGGATACTTGGTACGTGGATCTAGTGAAAATGGATTTGGTAATAATCATGGAAGTTGATACATCGATTCAATTTCAAATGGTTTCCCTACCATCTTTACTACAAAAAATAAAATGTTATTAGATAGATGATTTGGAGTTTCAAAAGAAAATTAATGTTGTGAAAGATGGGATATTGATTGAATTCGTATATGAAGATGGAATTTTTGAAATTTGGGAAGGTAATTTGCTTTCCTGACATAACTGGTCTAAAAAGGGAATTGTTGGGTATTGGTCATAGCACCAATTTCTCTATCCACTCAGGTAGCACTATGATGCATATTTATTTTAAGGATCATTTTTTTGGGACAATATGAAGAGGGATATTGTTGATTATGTGTCTAGTTGTATGGTTTGTCAATAGGTGAAGGATAGAAGACAACATCCTAGAGGATTCATGCAACCTCTTCCCATTCTTGATGGAAATGGGATGATATTACAATGTAACTTTTCATGGGGCTAGAAAATATTCTTAGAAGGAGTGATGAAATGTGGGTTATTTTTTATATTCTTAACATGTAAGAACATTTTCATTCTATAAGATATCATTTAACACTTCAAAGATTAAAAAGACTATATATTAATGAAGTTATATTACTTCATGGAGTACCCCTATCGATTGTTTCTGATCATGATCCTTATTTTACAACATGATTCAGGAATGTCTTCAGAAGGTCCATGATACTGAACATTATTTGGGAAATGCCTACCACCCTCAAATTAATGGACAGTCAGAATGGACTATTCAAACCGTAGAAGGCATGTTGAGATCATTCTCACATTATTTTCAAGTTATGTGGGATCAATACTTACCACTGGTATATTTTTCTTATAAAAATAACTTTCATTCAAGTATTCGGATGGCACTATATGATGCGTTATATTGAAATAGGTGTTTCACTAAATATTATTGGGATGATGTTGGTGAAAGAAAACTTGTAGGCTCATAACATGGTAAGGAAACAATAGAAAAGGTGAAGATTATCCAAACCCACATCAAAGCAGCTCAATGTATGAAAAATAGATAAGCTGATAACTAAAGAAGGATTTGGAATTTCAAGTCGGATAACAATTTTTTTAAAGGTATCACCATGGAAAGTTGTTATACGAATTGGTATGAAGGATAAATTAATTCCCAAGTTTATCATACCATTCAAAATTCATGAACAAATTGGAGTTGTAGCTTACTGTTTTAAATTTCCTCTTAGTCTCTCCAAAGATCAAGATGTGTTCCACGTATCACGATAGTGAAAATACATGTCTGAACCAACAAATTTACTCACTTATGCCGGAATTGTACTGGAACCTGATCTGTCTTATTTTGAAGAGCCTGTCAATATTCATAATACAAGAGAACAACTGTCGATAAATAGGATGACTCTTCTGGTAAAAGTTCTATGGAGGAACCATAAGATGGAATAGGAAACATGGGAACCCGATGAACTTATGATGCAGAACCAAATTAATCTTTTTATACAGTAACATTATATAAATTTCGAGGATGAAATTATTTTATGGAGTGAAGAATATAACACTCCAAGCTTCCATGGTATGTTCTCCTTTGAATAATGAAATAACTTGGGTTGTACGCAACATCGAGTTCTAGCATACCAAATCCAATCAAACTAGCTGTTATTAAAGGTAATACCCACCTTCTGAAATTTTTCAAATTTAATTTTTTCAAAATGGAATTCATTTTTGGAATCAAAATATTAAAATTAGCATAGTTTATATCTTTGGTATTTTTCTAAAAACATTCAATTTTTGATGAATAGTGAAAAAACATTACATTATTGTTTACAATCCGACTTTAATATAAATTATTATTATTAAAATTTAAATATATTTTAAAGTAAAAATATATACATAATACCTATATAAATCCAATTTAATTAATTGGTGTCATTTTGTAACAAGATTAAATATATAAAATTTTATTTATTTTTTTAACGTCTTTTACCCACCTTCTAGACACATCTTCTTATTTTCATAAAACATAATTTTACATCTTCTATGAATTTAATTTGAAAAATATGAGAGACACACTTGACATAAGAAATAAAATTTTTGTTCAATAGGATAAAAACAATTTTTGGTGAAGAGTAACATTGGAATTTTATTTACCCCTGTTAAAAGTAAATATGGTAAATAAAGGTAAAAATAATATTATAATTACCGTATCACATTTTATAATTATATTGGATATGTTTTTTTCAACATAAATAAACCATAGGAAAAAATATGATCTTTTTTGTTCCAGATGGATTAGATTATGATATTTATTATTATTTTATTTAAATAAAATTTAAAATTTCTAAATTCATAGATTAATAAATAATACATTTTTAATATAGGGTTATACATATGATAAACTCGCCTATAAATATTCATTATAAATATATAAAAATTTCCAACATAATTCTATTTTATTTATAATTTACATACATTAAATAAAAAAAATATATGACACAATGATGATGTAGTGATACCTTATTATTGAAGGATTTAAATAATTTATTTTATAAATATACAAATAAATGTTAATAGATTCTTTTGATGCATTAAAAAAATTTTATAGGTTAATATGACATGTTAGGGTTGTTAAAATAATATTTTTTCGAAGTGATGAATTTTTTATGACTTTATCAAAAACTAAATACCAAATAGTTTCAAAATTGACATAAATGAGTTTTTAAAACAAATACTATATTATTAAATTATATATTAGTACTAAAAATCTAAGGTTAATCCAATATACATAAATAATAATATATATTCCGTTAATTAACCACTTTATGTTCTCTTTGTATTTTATAGTATTCTTATAAACCATGTATTATATTAAGACAATAAGACATTGAAAAAGTTAAACTATTTAATTAAGAGTTAAATCTAAATGATAAGGTCAATACGGTGACATAAAATTGTCCAAAACCTATTGGTTGATATTATTTTGACCCATTCCCATATTAGCCTCAAAATAAATCATTTTAGAGCCATTATAAGTCGAAACATATTTTATAATAAAATAATATTTGAAGCTTTTCATAAATTGACACTCTCATCTATTATAAAAGTGTACACTCCTTCTCTCTAAATCACAACTCCAATGTAATTTTCCTCAGCCAAACCCTACAAAAATATCCTCCCAAATACCTTCTCATCAACCTATAGGCCTTACATTTATCATAATATAACCTAAGGATCCCTTTCGATCAAATCAAAAGAAAGCACCCGAAGAAGTGGTAATAATTTTATCACCGTTTTCAAAGTTATTTTTTTCACTTCCTCTTTTTTATGTTGTTTCCATAGATAAATAACAACTCTTGTACCTAATACATGTTGTGATGTTATTATAAATATGTTACAACCATATTCAATATTATATCCTTCTTATGAATGACAAAGTCATAATACATGCATATGTACGGCTTACCTTCTCCACATCGTTGTGTAGTCTGTTATTCAACTCTTAATTATTAATATTGGTATAATAATGAGTATAATTGATTCAAATAATAAATATAAAATTTTAATGACTCTTTATATATGATATAAAATCCAATTTCACAAAATATTACCATCAATATAATGATACTATCGCTCGTGTGTTGGTATGGATTACCATCTCCACGAACGCGATGAGATTCATTCCCCATCATAACCATTCAAGAATAATTCTCATTTTATGATTTAAAATAACCCTTATGTACTTAATATTATTCTGGATATGAATAAAATACATTCTATTCAAAAAATCATGACTTTCATAACAAAACATATAAATTAGAACGAATCATTTAACACACGAAACAATGATATTACTAAAATATTATTAACAATGAAATGTTTTAAGATCATATATGATATCATATATATTTTTTGTGGTTCTTGTATAATTTAATAAAAATGATTTAACTATTATACAGGAGGTTAATGACCCCTTCAACAAATAAAAGTACAAGGTAAGTGTTAATTTTACAATCTCTTTATTTATCCATGGTTGTTTATAAGTAAGTATCCAATGGGACTTCATTATCATCAAAATCTAGGTTTCGTAAAAAAAATTCAAATTTTTTATACTTTTTTCTATCATATGGGTTAAATTTATTTATAACCTTTTTTAATTTTTATAAAAAAAATTAAATGGAATCCTTTTGTCAATTTCCAAATAGGGTATTTTATGACCTTTTTGAAAAATTGAAGTGCAATGTGTTGCATTTGTTGTCAATGAGGCATGAATTTGTCTTGGAATGAATGGAAGTCAAGGAATGTCACGATGTGAATGACAAAGGTTGTGATGGTGTTGGTGATGAATGGAGAATGGCCATGGTACTAAGATACTTGTCACTTAGGAGATTCACTAAGTGACAGTGACATAGGATGTTGTGGTTGAAACATTCTCTATGTAAATCAGACGATTGTTGAGCTGTTCTTAAAGTTCCAAGAACTTGTATCAAGATGATACAAAGTCACAACAATAATTGAAGACCAAGCATTGTATTGATAATGCATGAGGAGCTGAAGTGATCCATCCACAATCTCTAAGTGGATGAAGTGAGCTAAAGAGTCCATGCACTATCACTTAGTGCATGTGAACATGAAGTTGATCCAACTTGATCTCTGATTGGATCAATGAAGAATATTGGAGATTTTATGTGATTCAAGAGCTCGGTTGATGAAGAACCATCGGAATTCCCTCCTAAGTTGTGAAATGTTGAAAAGTTATTAAGAACATGAGGAGGAGATGGGAAATTCCTAAGAAGAAGAAGAATTATGAAGAAGATGGCTTGAAGTGGCATTTGGCATATGGGGATACTTTGTTTTTATACAAAGTCTAGATTCTATACTTAAGAAAAAAATATGGCCAGCCAAGGCACCTTGAGGGTTCAACCCCAAGGCATGGGCACTAGGGCACCACGCCCATGGGGGAACCCGTGGGGCGAGCTAGGGCGGCAGGGCGCACACCCAAGACACCGCATGGGCGCCTGGGGCACGCCCGAAGTAGCGCGGAAGGGGCGTAGGAGCGCGCCCCCAAGAGTATCAGTGTGCATAGTGGGCGCCAGAGCGCACGCCCGAAGGAGCATAGTGGGCGCCAGTGGCGCGCCCGCAGGGAGCAGAGTGGGTGCAAGAGTGCGCCCGCAGAGAGAACCCGGTGCGGGGCGACACCGGGAGGGGAGAAGTGCAACTGAAGGGAAGCCGGCAGCGCGAGGGTGATAAACCGCGGAAAAACCGCGCCCCGTTTCGATGTGGGACGCGGAAAAATTCCCGGGAGCGCATCCTGGCCGCACGATTGATCGCGCGCCGGATCCGAGCCACTCATCTAATCGCGCCATTCGCGATCTGATCCAGGCCGTCCAAGGTTATTCGATCGCCTGATCCGACGACTCTGAGGCATCTCCTTCCTCGAGCTTGAGCCGAGGACACCCCGAAGCCACCCGCGAGCCTCCGACGAACCAGGCGCCATCCGAGCATGGATTTTGAGATCCCGACTACCATTTCCGAAGCCGAAGGCTCCATTGAGCTCGTCTGGACCTACTGAACAGATCCATGCCTAAAAATTGGCTTGCATGCAATGAGAGGAGAATTCGATGATCGACCGAAGCAACTGAAGGTGCGAGGCCATTCGGTGTTGTTGATCTGCATGGACAGGTATTAACAGAGGCATGCACGCGTTCAAAAACGCATAAATGTGAAGGAAAATAAAAAGAGAAGAACCCGCGGTGAACCGAGGAGAAAGTTCAAGATTTGGAAAAATCTTGAAGATCCGAATATTTCGGGGATTTGAGATTTATCCCACGCGGATGTTTTGAGGATTCTATGCCTATAAAAGGAGAGCCCATGCTCTCGGTGTAGCTTGATGAAGTTCTGTTGAAAACCCGAAGTCCCGCGGAGTTCTCTGCCTCGCGGAGTTTTGAAGCCCCGCGCAAGTATCTTGTGCGGATGAAGTTCCTTGCGCGCAACCTCTTTGCGCGACAAGAAGAGAGGGTTGAGAAGCACGAACTTGTGAGCCGCCTCTGTGCACCGCTGCCCCCTGCGCGGTTTGCACTTGCGCGCCCGCGGTGCTTTGCACCTGTGGCTTACGCGACCCACGGCCAGTGGCACATGCACGGCTGTGAAGAGAAGAACAGGGGCGCACCCCTTGCGTGACTCCTTTGAGTTTGCCTTGTGTGTGCTTAGTGAAGTGAAGGCCGTTGCCTTATGTGGGTGCACATTTTGAAGAACAAGAACACCCTATGGCCATTTAAGTGTGTTCCAAGTGCTAAGAAGACCACACATTGTGTGTGAAGTAAAAAGGCCGAGAGGAAGTGTGTGCAAGTGGAATAGGCCGTAGCCAAGTGTGTGCAAGTGAATAAGGCCAAAGACCACACCTAGTTGTGTGAAAAGTGGAGAACCTTGTGTATGGAAATTGAAGAACACACCTTGAGTGTGTGTGTGCAAACAAGAAACAAGTTGGCTGAACCTATGTGTGTGCACTAAGTGGTGTGAACGCACTTAGAAGAAGTAGAAGACTCACACAAAGTATAACACACATTTAAGTGTGTAATCAAAAGGAACAAAATGTGTGAAGGACAAGAAGAAGGTGTGTGCTTAAAGTGACTACACCCTTTGAGGGTTTATTGCACCAAGAGAAGAAAGAGGGAAGTGCATGCTTGCATGCATGCACATGCACACGTGAAAAGAGCTAAAGCAGGCTGTGTGCATCTGAGTTGTCCAAGACCAGGAGGTTCTTGAAGAAATTGAGAAGGCCATGCAGTCAGTGCATGAGGAAGCAGAGTTTCCATGCACTCAGTGCATGAAGATGATTTGAAGTGAGACTGGACCAGACTAATGTTTAAGATATCAGTTGTCTTAGTATTCAGTATTTGGAGAGAGGCCAGGTCATCCTTAGAAGAAGGAGATAAATCCTGAGCAAGACGAGAAGACCTGATCAACTCAAGTGATCAGAGGTACAGAGCAAGGCCAGCAGTCTTTATCCCAGACTGCTGAGGATAATTGAAGAACTTAAAGAGAAGAAGAGCTACTCGTGTGACTCGAGGAGCCAGGAGAAGACCCTGTGGGACTCAGGGTGGAAGAAGTCTTTAGTGGGATTCTGGAGCAGGCCAGTGGGACTCTGGTAACACTGTGGGACGCAGTATAAAGACCCTCCTATGGGGCTCAGGAGAGATACTGTGGGAAGCTGTATCGACCATTGTAATTCTAACAAGTTATAATGGGAGAATCCATGCTGGGAGAGCATGGCAAGGATGTAGGCCTTTGGTGCCGAACCTTGTAAATCCTTGTGTCCTGTGCCTTTTCATTACTGCATTATCCGGGAAAGGTTGAGAGACATAAGAAGAGTGGATTGAGGCTTTAACCAACCATAGAGGTTTAATTGATTAAGAATCAATTAGTAAAAAGTTTTAAGGTATCACTGATTCACCCCCTCCCCCTCTCAGTGATTCTCACTGATCTGGGCACTTCAATTGGTATCAGAGGGAGGTTGCCTCTAAAAGATCCAAGGGAGTCTTTACTAAGTGCAGATTTGAGGAAATGAGTGACCAGCCTCAAATGGAGATATCTGCCAAGACTCAGAAGAACAGAAAGAAGAAACAGGCCAAGAAGATGAAGAAGATGGTTGCTACAAACAGAGGAACACCTTCTATGGAAGGTACTGTGAAAGTCACATCACATGACAATTCCTTCTATCATTCTTCTGATGAAGCCTGCTCTAGCTGTGATGAAGTTCGAACATACGATGGTCTTCTAAATGCACTCAAATATCTTCAGAAGAGAGTCCCCAAGGAAGTGGAAATGTGTATAGCTACAGGCATCCTTGATCTTCAAGAAGAAAAATCACAGTTAGAAGAAGAAGCCAATGCAATGGAAGATCAATTGGCTAAAAGGGTTGGCATAACCGACACTCTCAGAAAGCTAGTGAAGGCTAAAGATGAAACCATTTCTGTTTGCAATGAAAGATATGAAGACACTGCTGAATAATTGCAAAGAAGCCTTTCTGAGAAAGAATTCTTTAAAGTAATAATCAAAGATGTTTACCATGCACTGGAGAAGAGGCATAGAGTATCAATGGTTGTTAAAGATGCTCAACTTGAAGACAAAGTCAAAATGGTGAAGGAGCTTGACAACTCATTGCATGAAATAAAGAAGGTGCATGAAGACCAGATGAAACAACTCGTGGAGAATTGGGAAGGAAAGCTAAGAACTGTTGAGGATGAGAAGAACTCCCTCAACATGAAATACTTAGAACTGGAGGTGATATTGAAACATCTGCAATAACCTAAAGCTGAATCCTCCCAGTCAGCTGGAAGAAGACATGTTGCTACTCAAGTATGCTTTGAGCAGGATGATTCTAAGAGAAAGACATCCTCTAATAAAAGTGCAACATCATCTAGAAAGAAGGTACCACCCATACCATCTTGTACTGATGCTTCTAATTGTGTTTCCACAAAAAGTGCAGGATGAAAGAATAATTCCAAACAAATATGGATGAAGACAGTAAAGAAGCAGAGCTCTCCTGAAACAACACAGCAAGTCAAGAAAAGTACCCAATAATCAGAAGGACTGAAGAGGTCAAGATTTGTGGGTCAGTGTTGGTGTTGTAATAAGTATGGGCACTGTGCAAAGGATTGTTGGTACAATCCACTAAATGTCAAAGCACAAAGGAAGCCCATGCCAAGGGGGAGAAAGCCAGAAGGAAATAAGAAACATCCACAGGTCCAGAAACATCTGTTTACTGCTAACAGATTTGGATTGCTTGATAACATCTGGGATGATTGCAAATGTGGTCAAAAAGATACATGTCAATCTCCAACTGTATCCAGAGCTCAAAAGAAGAAAAGATCACATAACCTGGCTCAGAAAGAATCCTTGGGAAGCAAGTAGAAGAAAGATGAAGATGCTCCCAAGAAGATTATGAAAAAGGAAGAGAAGACCTTGGAGTCTAAATCCAAGAAGGGTGATGCATCCACTAGGACCACCAAGAAATTATTTTACTGTGGGAAGAAAGGACATATCATGGATCTTTGTAAAGAAGACATGAAATTAAATAGAAGCAGACTGGACTCAAAAATACAATCAATCCAGAAGAAGAAGAAGGGATTGATTGAAAACAAGTTGCCTAAGAAAGGTAGCTTGACAGCATCTAAGGAACCATGTGGAACTTCCAGAACTGGGGCCACTCTTCCAAATGATTTACTTGTCATATGGCCACATCAGTTGCTACTTGCCAGAGAACTACAAAGGGTGGAAGATGAAGCTCTGGCAATTTCTAAAGCAAAAGGGAAGAAGAAGTTTTCACATGAAGATGTTTTGAGAACCACACCAGCACAATCATCAATGAAGATCAAATGTGCAAGTGTGAAGACTGGTGAAAATGGGACATCTCGGTTGAGAGAATCTTCTCAACCTTGTTGTTCACATTGATGAACCAAGGAGGTTCCATCTTATTCCCTAATCACTTGTATTTACATGTGCTAACATTGCAGGGAATTGAAGATGATGATCATTCTCATCTGGAGAGTGGTTTGGATAGAATGGAGTGCACCCCTTGAGGGGGAGCCAATCAGAAGAAGATGGGATTCTAAGATTTAATACCATCTTGAGAAAAGTGAAGGTATTCCAATCATACTTTCATCCCTTGTTTCTTAATTGTATTCATCATGACAATTAAGGGGGAGTATTGATTGAAGACAAATGGTTGAAAGGGGGAGCTTCATCTTTTCACCTGAACTTTATAATAAGTTTTGTGAAGTTGTGCAGGATTTAGCAAATTCACTGTTATATCTGAAAAATTTCAAACCCCTGAAGCATGATTTCACATTTACAGTGAATGTGGACAGCATTGAGTTCCTTGGTTACATCACTCTTGTTTTCTACACCGGGTTAGCCCAAGTAGACTTAGAGCTGATTTACTAAAGGTTCTTTGCTAAAGAGAACATGTGGCATCATCCCTCTCTTAGTGATTTTTAAAGAAGATGCTATTCGAAGGGAGGAAGATATTCTTTTTGAAAGAGAACCACACCACACCTTTGCATTTGATTTCCAATAAGGGGGATAAAATATTGGCACACATATTGACCCATTCATATGTGCTGAAGTTGTGTATTGACAACAAATACAAAGGGGGAGATTGAAGTGCAATGTGTTGCATTTGTTGTCAATGAGGCATGAAGTTGTCTTGGAATGAATGGAAGTCAAGGAATGTCACGATGTGAATGACAAAGGTTGTGATGGTGTTGGTGATGAATGGAGAATGGCCATCGTACTAAGATACATGTCACTTAGGAGATTCACTAAGTGACAGTGACATAGGATGTTGTGGTTGAAACATTCACTATGTAAATCAGAAGATTGTTGAGTTGTTCTTAAAGTTCCAAGAACTTTTATCAAGATGATACAAAGTCACAACAATAATTGAAGACCATGCATTGTATTGATAATGCATGAGGAGCTGAAGTGATCCATCCACAATCTCTAAGTGGATGAAGTGAGCTAAAGAGTCCATGCACTATCACTTAGTGCATGTGAACATGAAGTTGATCCAACTTTATCTCTGATTGGATCAATGAAGAACATTGGAGATTTTATGTGATTCAAGAGCTCGGTTGATGAAGAACCTTCGGAATTCCCTCCTAAGTTGTGAAATGTTGAAAAGTTATTAAGAACATGAGGAGGAGATGGGAAATTCCTAAGAAGAAGAAGAATTATGAAGAAGATGGCTTGAAGTGGCATTTGGCATATGGGGATACTTTGTTTTTATACAAAGTCTAGGTTCTACACTTAAGCAAAAAATATGGCCAGCCAAGGCACCTTGAGGGTTCAACCCCAAGGCATGGGCACTAGGGCACCACGCCTATGGGGGAACCCGTGGGGCGAGCCAGGGCGGCAGGGCGCACACCCAAGACACCACATGGGCGCCTGGGGCACGCCCGAAGGAGCGCGGCAGGGGCGTAGGAGCGCGCCCCCAAGAGTATCAGTGTGCATAGTGGGCGCCAGAGCGCGCGCCTGAAGGAGCATAGTGGGCGCCAGTGGCGCGCCCGCAGGGAGCAGAGTGGGCGCAAGAGCGCGCCCGCAGAGAGAACCCGGTGCGGGGCGGCACCGGGAGGGGAGAAGTGAAACTGAAGGGAAGCCGGCAGCGCGAGGGTGATAAACCGCGGAAAAACCGTGCCCCGTTTCGATGTGGGACGCGGAAAAATTCCCGGGAGCGTATCCTGGCCGCACGATTGATCGCGCGCCAGATCCGAGCCGCTCATCTAATCGCGCCATTCGCGATCTGATCCAGGCCGTCCAAGGTTATTCGATCGCCTGATCCGATGGCTCTGAGGCATCTCCTTCCTCGAGCTTGAGCCGAGGACACACCGAATCCACCCGCGAGCCTCCGACGAACCAGGCGCCATCCGAGCATGGATTTTGAGATCCCGGCTACCATTTCCGAAGCCGAAGGCTCCATTGAGCTCGTCTGGACCTACTGAACAGATCCATGCCTAAAAATTGGCTTGCATGCAATGAGAGGAGAATTCGATGATCGGCCGAAGCAACTGAAGGTGCGAGGCCATTCGGTGTTGTTGATATGCATGGACAGGTATTAACAGAGGCATGCACGCGTTAAAAAACGCATAAATGTGAAGGAATATAAAAAGAGAAGAACCCGCGGTGAACCGAGGAGAAAGTTCAAGATTTGGAAAAATCTTGAAGATCAGAATATTTCGGGGATTTGAGATTTATCCCACGCGGATGTTTTGAGGATTCTATGCCTATAAAAGGAGAGACCATGCTCTCGGTGTAGCTTGCTGAAGTTCTATTGAAAACCCGAAGTCCTGCGGAGTGCTCTGCCTCGCGAAGTTTTGAAGCCCCGCGCAAGTATCTTGTGAGGCTGAAGTTCCTTGCGCGCAACCTCTTTGCGCGACAAGAAGAGAGGGTTGGGCAGCACGAACTTGTGCGCTGCCTCTGTGCACCGCTTCCCCCTGCGTGGTTTTCACTTGCGCGCCCGCGGTGCTTTGCACCTGTGGCTTACGCGACCCACGGCCAGTGGCACATGCACGGCTGTGAAGAGAAGAACAGGGGCGCACCCCTTGCGCGAATCCTTTGAGTTTGCCTTGTGTGTGCTTAGTGAAGTGAAGGCCGTTGCCTTATGTGGGTAAACATTTTGAAGAACAAGAACACCCTATGGCCATTTAAGTGTGTGCCAAGTGCTAAGAAGACCACACATTGTGTGTGAAGTGAAAAAGGCCGAGAGGAAGTGTGTGCAAGTGGAATAGGCCGTAGCCAAGTGTGTGCAAGTGAATAAGGCCAAAGACCACACCTAGTTGTGTGAAAAGTGGAGAACCTTGTGTATGCAAATTGAAGAACACACCTTGAGTGTGTGTGTGCAAACAAGAAACAAGTTGGCCGAACCTATGTGTGTGCACTAAGTGGTGTGAACACACATAGAAGAAGTAGAAGACTCACACAAAGTATAACACACATTTAAGTGTGTAATCAAAAGGAACAAAATGTGTGAATGACAAGATGAAGGTGTGTGCTTAAAGTGACTACACACTTTGAGGGTTTATTGCACCAAGAGAAGAAAGAGGGAAGTGCATTCTTGCATGCATGCACATGCACACGTGAACAGAGCTAAAGCAGGCTGTGTGCATCTGAGTTGTCCAAGACCAGGAGGTTCTTGAAGAAATTGAGAAGGCCATGCAGTCAGTGCATGAGGAAGCAGAGTTGCCATGCACACAGTGCATGAAGATGATTTGAAGTGAGACTGGACCAGACTGAAGTTTAAGATATCAGTTGTCTGAGTATTCAGTATTTGGAGAGAGGCCAGGTCATCCTTAGAAGAAGGAGATAAATCCTGAGCAAGATGAGAAGACCTGATCAACTCAAGTGATCAGAGGTACAGAGCAAGGCCAGCAGTCTTTATCCCAGACTGCTGAGGATACTTGAAGAACTTAAAGAGAAGAAGAGCTACTCGTGTGACTCGAGGAGCCAGGAGAAGACCCTGTGGGACTCAGGGTGGAAGAAGTCTTCAGTGGGATTCTGGAGCAGGCCAGTGGGACTCTGGTAACACTATGGGACGCAGTATAAAGTCCCTCCTGTGGGACTCAGGAGAGATACGGTGGGAAGCTGTATCGACCATTGTAATTCTAACAAGTTATAATGGGAGAATCCATGCTGGGAGAGCATGGCAAGGATGTAGGCCTTTGGTGCCGAACCTTGTAAATCCTTGTGTCCTGTGCCTTTTCATTACTGCATTATCCGGGAAAGGTTGAGAGACATAAGAAGAGTGGATCGAGGCTTTAACCAGCCATAGAGGTTTAATTGATTAAGAATCAATTAGTAAAAAGTTTTAAGGGATCACTGATTCACCCCCTCCCCCTCTCAGTGATTCACACTGATCTGGGCACTTCAAAAATTAAGGTAAGAATTGTTTTTTAACATATACGGTGGGTGTATTTATTTTACACCATTATAACACCTTCAAAGAATCCCTCACAAGGTTATAAGAACATTTTCAAAATACATGTTTTTATTTATAATTACATGACTTTCAAATGATTTTAAAATAGAAAGATATATTTCTCTCAAAAAGTTTTCATTTCATCTATGTCAACATCCTTTGATGTATTTTACAGTTGTTTGAATATGATTTATTATGATACAATCATCCATTTTATATTTAAGGTTTTGTGATATGTTAGACTATGGATGTGTTATTTTTATACCATTCATGGTTTATGGTCAAAGTATTAAAATTTCATATTTGATTTTTAATATGAATTTTTATGTTATGTTGATTCTTTTCATATGAATAATTCACTAGACTTAGTAAGTGACGGGTGTTGCCTACAATTGTTCCTTGATGTATCGGTAGGTCTCATGAAATAGTCTATTTTATGGGCATAATTCCAGGACAAAATCGTATTTTTAGTCATGGAATGTGGCCTTAAATTTTTTGTTATAATGTTTGGCATTATGAATTCCATCATTATGAAATTAGCTATTGATATTACATGTGATTATTCGACTAGTTGAATATCCATGTGAATAAGAAAATGGAATTATTTGATTTATCTTTTCCATATTGTTTTGAAGTTTAATTTTAAAAGGATAATGTTTTATTCATATACATGGCCTTTAATGTTTATGTATTCTAATGATAGTTTCCCCTATTATTTTTCCTAGTATGAGAAGAAGTGTATTATGACTAGCCTATAGGGATAGTCTAAGAGATATGAGAGTGTTAAAAGTGGACACAATTTTTTATATTTTCCATTTTATAATGTAATTTAAAGTGTATTTAGGTTTCTAGTAATTATAAGGATAGTAAAATAATCCGCACTTCCGGACATGATCTCTAGTGATCGTGCCAATGTTATGTAATAATGCACTAAATTTGGGTAACTGGGGTTGGGGCGTTACAAATTGAGAGTTAGAAAATGGATTTAGATAATAATATACATTAAAAATATATCAATGATGACATCAATATGAAAAAATGAGGGTTTGTAACTTCAATGAGATCTAAAAATGAATGAAAATTTCTGATAACCCATTTTAAACTAAAGAAATCATCCTACTTATAGATAATTTGTTCTGATGAAAACATAATAGAATTTGGTTTTAAAAATTATTTAATGTTATCCTTTTGTATAAAAATGGTTTATTGGTAGTGTAGTCATTTAAGTAATTGTTTATATTCCTGACATACCAATTAATGAAAATAAAAACCAGTCTTTGAGTTTGTCAAATCATATTTGACAAAATTATTCTCCATGAAGTTATTATGTGATGATATATAAAATATTGAGCTTAAGATACTTCATGATAAATTTAACATACTTCTTGGTATTTTTTAAAATCTATATATTGAAATAATACTGAAATGATTTAGGGTTAACATTTCTAAAGGGGATGGTTTCTAGTGTTTCGTGGCATTAATATATCTAAGAAAAAAATCCTTCGGACCCATGATGATAAAAAAATGATAACAAGTTCCATATTCAGGTCAACAATTTTTTCATTCATGTTTGTTATTTTATATACTATTCTAGATGTCACATAAACCTTATATATGATAGGAATATATCAAGCAATCCCAGGAGACCTCCATTGGATGATAATATATATTATTATTAATAATCTAAGTTAAAATATGGATATTTTATCATCCTATAAGGGATTAAAGGATCTAGTCATTAGATGATATGTGGATTTTAATTTCTATATAGATTAATACATCATGAATTCATAGTCATGGTACATCATCACACTCAATGGAGCTGTTAGGATCTTGGTGAGATCAAATAAGACCACGTATGTAGATTATAAATCAGGGTCTATGTATATTGTTTCTTATAAGGAATATAAAAAATAATTATGAATAAAATTATGAATCTAGGATCATTATATTATTACATAATTTAATGATCCCTACAAAATATATTTAGATAGTACTATAGTCCTCGATATTGCAAATAGAAGATGATTACGTCAGTATTTGAATAATACTCTTCACAAATATCATCTCTTCATATATTTTTATCATAGAGGTGATATTTTGTTGAGTAGAGTCTCCATGGAAAAAATGAAGAAACCACATTAACCATAAAATTATCTTATTAGAATCATTAGAAACATGTCTGGTATTTATTACTATAAATAATTAGTAGTTTCCCCTAGTCCATGTGAGAATCTGTTATAGTTAGTTTCCCGGAATTAATTTTATGTATTTTCATTGAATTTATATTTTCTGAAGTGAATTTTAATTAAAATCATGTATTTCATATAATTATTAGTTACAAATAAATTTATTTTAATAATATATTATAATATATATCTCATTGATAATGAAATTATAGTTCCCATTTATGATGATAACCATAAAATAAAATAATGTTACATAAAAATCATTTTCTATATTCAAATAACATTTTATTATGGGAAACATGATATATTAACTATAATTTGTAGGAGTTCAAAATAATATGATACTTTATCTCATGATTTTCTCACATTATATTCCTTTAGATATGATATTATTATAACTCACATTCTCTTAGGAATTTCACAGATTTCTGTGTCATTGTATATTCCTATATATAAGAATCAGTAATGGTGCATATATTTTATTATTAATATTAATTCAAGTCAAAACATGTGAATAGGGATAAATTATTGTAAATAATGATAAACCTAGTCCATGAATATTTTAGTTATGTTGGTTTTTTCCATAATGACTTGATATATATATATATATAACTATATGATGGACTTTTAACTTCCATATTAATGGATGTTCATATCTAATCATTTTAATTGAAATAGAACCATTGTATTTAATGTTATGTCCATTGTGCAATAACATGTCTATTTCGTATATTAAAAAAACACATCAAACATATATATTAATGACATGGGTGTGAAACATTCATGATGGGGTATAATGGAAAAGAGATTATATTATATATCATGTTCTCATATGTGGTATTCAACATTTTTTCATCAACTTCTTTATCAAGAGTACCATTACCCATTACAAGAAAATAATTTTATACACTAGGCATGAATATCTAATAATAATGAGATATATTTTGATATTTGAAATTTGGAGCACTCCCTCAATATCAAATACTAATCTATAAATTATACTTCCCCATCCATCATCTCAAATATTATATATAACGTTTTAATCTTCATGCATGAATTAATATTATAGGTAATCAAGACGAATATCAAATGATTATGGATCCACCATTCTTGAAGCTGATAATCCTATTAGAGTGTTTGGATATCATTGGACGACATGAAGATCACTACTAGAGGGATTTTAAACATAGATCCCACAATCATAATGACGGTTCAAAAAAATTGGATTAATAAAATCACTAATTTCATGAATGAATTACCTAATGTATAAGGTATTATTTCATTCAATATAATAATATATAATATAAATTTAATGTCAAATGATCTTATGATTGTTTTGGTGACCTTCATTTTTCCCTATTCATTGGAAAAATTACATTGGACGTGATCTTTGTCTCTAATACTATATGGAAATGATCTATTGAATAAAAAATTATGATTCAGGATTGAACTCAATTAGAACAACCACTATTCCTAGAACTATTATATTTTACATTAAATGACCTAAATAAACATAATTTTATCTAGGAAGGGTATAAATTGTAATAGTTTTAAATAAATTATTCATAATTTAAGGAATATTAGAATTGATTTTCATTTGAATAATATTTTATAAAAATTTTATTATATCTCAATAACTAAAAAATTGTTTTGGGTTTTATTCAATGGTGGGAACTGTTAAGAATCTAGTTATATCAAAATGTGGATTGAAATGTGATGAAGGCCCCATTAAGGAACAAAACTAGATGGGAGATGGGGTAAAAAATATCATGGTTATTATCACCGAAATATATTGTTTTATAATCAAGAATAAGAATCATATAAAACTACAAAAAACATAAAAGATGGAAAAAAAATCCATTAGGTCTTTTATATGGATATTTCTACCCACCTTTACTGAGTATACTATAACAATAATTTCCAAGAAGAGGTTCATTTTCAATAAAATATATATTTTTTAATATAGTTCTCACATTATGAATTGTTTGTTTTATGAAATTATCATTTGGATAGTAAAGAATATTAGTGGTGGAACCTAATAAAGATAATTGAACATGTGTAATAAATCATATATGTGGAATTGGAGGAGTTTAACAAAATATTAGTCAACTAGAATTTTACCTGAACAATGAATGATAAAATAGAGGGGGGAAATCTTGGAGATGAGAAAAAAGGATGATAAATCTATTTGTAACTAAAAAGAAAATATAACATGTCATTGTAGGTTCACTTATGGTTGTATCGTTGACTGTAAAAGAAAATTTGATAATATCATTAGTGGATTGAAACCAAGCCAATGAAAATTATTAGTAATAATAGACATGGATAGTAATGTATAAACTTTTTGATACTCTTTCATCATGGAAATAAAATGGGAAGACTCTAATTATTCACATTAATTTGGATATAATATTACAAAAATAGATTTTAAGGAATAATTAAATAATTAATGATATGGTGGGATAAAGTCTATTCTATCAGATATTCTTTTAATGAACTCATTTATATTAAATATTTTAAGAGATATTGAAGAACATATATGAAAAAATATTTCTATCTAGATATTCAACATTGAGTATATATGTATTGGTTCATGCGTATGTATTAATGTGATATATAATAAATAATAAATTTAAATGGTTTAAATTAAATGAAGAATAATGTTGGGTTGATTTATTGATTCATAGGAACTAGTCAATTTATCTTACTTTTACATAATAACAATAAATTCCAACTATATATTTACATGAGTTGTTGGGGATGATATTTATCAAAATATATTTTATAGTAACTAAAACCAGTTTACACATATTAATAATTTAATTTTTACATTAATATCCATTATATTAAATAATGTATTTAAAGGCCTAGTGTCTATGGATGAATGAATACATAAAATATCCAAAATGAAATAAAACGACATATTTAAATCTCTATAAAGAGATCATAAATCCTTCAGAGCTTATAAATAGTCATGGTATACCCTAGGGAATTCAGAGACAAAGGGGGTGATCTATAAATATTTTTAGGGGAATAAACAAGTAAAAGTAGAATAATGTGTGAGTAAAAGGTAAGAAATTATTTAATTATAGATAAGGACTATGAGAGGTCACAATGGATCATTACATAAAGAAAATTGTATCATATGAACCTAGAAACATTGTAAATGAGTTGGTAATAAAAAATATTAAATAATAACAAGTCAAGGCTTACCTGAAGGACAATATCACAAGGTGAATAGAGTCTAGTCATGGAATGGGTTTACCCACTAATCCCAACAATAATATATCATGAGGTGAAATCACAACACAATGATTTGGAGAACTATATAAGAAAAACCAATATTACATTTTCATTATTATGTGTGATAAAATAATAAATATATCATAATTCATAATCATAATAATTACCTACTACAAGAAATGGGTTGGATAATCATGCCTCATATCATAATCAAACGATATTTCATAATAATGTCACTTGAGAAATCAATGTAATGCATGTATTACCCTATAAATAAAGTGTTAATAATATAGGCATATTTTGATAGTCATATTTATAGAATTTTTATGAATTATATATCATTAATTAGACATATAAAGAGATTTTGAGATGGAAATGTCACAACCATGGAAAAACGGTTTTCCAAAGAGATCCATTACCCTAATTATCATCAATCATTTAATTTCATAGAATATACTATTACACACACACATATATATATTTATTTATGAAATTTTTTTCTTAAAACCATACTGATATATTTAATACCATATATATTTTTCTTATAACATCTTATAACCCATTTAATAATAAATCTATTTCAAAATTACATTTTCATGTGATAACTGTATCATATTTCATGAATGTTATGGTTCAAAAATATGGGTATTCATTTATTTATCATGGTTAAATAAACCATATATCCTTATTAATGATATTAGTTTCATATATATTAATTATATAAATATGTATAGTCTTTAATAAAGATATAGAGAAAAAATAATTACACTATTCATGTTGATGATAGGTGGTACATATGCATGATCGATGTTTCTATTTTGGATGGATGGAATGAAATAAAGGAAAATAATAATTCACTTTAATATAATAGTAATAATATAATACTTAACATATATATTTAATAAATTTATCATTATAACCAGCTATAAAAGGCAGCGATGGAAAACAATTTACATAAGTTTGTGAGGAGGTTTTCCAACATACACATGAATAGTGGTTGCATTTCACATTAGATAGATGATGGTGATAGATATAGTTTATTCCATTTACATAATATCATATTATATTATATTATTTTTTATATAATCATATTCATATAGTATATGAAGGTAGTGTAATAATGATTTATTCTATAAAATTCGGTTACAAAATATACCATTATATTGGAAAATATCCTTTTCAATTACATGATTGGCCCAATAAGGCTTGTATTATGGATTAAATAATATATATAGTGTTAGGGGTGGGATTATATGAAGTTATTTGGGATGGGATTGGAGAAATAGAAAAAACAACTGAAGAAAATTTGAGAAAATGTTCCTTTTTAAAATTGAGGGTAGGTGAACTATTGGAAGTACATAAAACATTAAATTAATATAAATTAATATAAAAAAATATTATAAAATGTTATATTTATAATAAATTATTTTTATGGGTCGAAATCCTAATTGAAAATAATTTTTAGTGATGTTTCGATTAAATTTTTACAGTTATCTATTTGTTCTATCCCTCCATGACCCGTATTAAAAATTAATGTGATAATTGTGTATTCACTATTTTTAGGTAAATATATTTACTATAAATGGATACAATTACAATAAATAGGCCATTGATGGAATATTTAGAAAATAAAATTGCATATATAATTATTTGGTTTTTTTGGAATTTAATGATATTATATTTATTATAAAATAACATTATTGAGATTTTTTAAATAATTCATATATTTTGACCTTATAAAGAAAATCGAAATAATGTAATTCAAATTTAATCCATTAAAAAATATATAATATGTAATTACTATACATAAAATTTTTGTATACAACTATTTATAACATTATGTGAATTTTAACATTTTTAAATCATTTATTTTTTCTGTAAATTTATTAAATATTTTATTGACGTTACATAATAATTTTACATAATTACTTTATCATAAAATTTTTTATACAAATACCATGATTTAAAAATTTATCCTTAAAAACACCATTTATGGAAAATAAATGTCATATTTATCACATTCACCAAATTTAATATATTTAAAATACAAGAGAGTGACATTTAACAACCTTATCATTGAGAAATATAAAATAATTGTCAATTTCAGGGATATATTGAACCATGATGCCATATTTTCGAAATATTGATGGAAATTTCTAAACACCACTCATCATATATAAAAAATTAATGGTTAAAGTTAATTTTGTGTCCTTATCAAATTATTTTTAACTATAATTACACAATTTACCAACACAATGATGACATTTATTTATTATTATAACAATTCAAAATAACAAAAAAAGATACCAAGTTACAAAATTTTAAATTCATTATTAAATTATGTCATTAATTTGTGAATATTATACTTATATAAGTATATTATATTAATTTACTATGTAAATGAAAAATTCAATGAAAAAGTGATTTTTACAAAAAATGCCTTCAATATATAAAATTGTCTTTATACCCAATTTAGCCAAAAAATCATATCCAATTATATTAATTTTATAAATATAAAAATAATAGAACTAATATTACTTTGAAACTATATAATGGATCCTTCTAAATTCGTGAAAAAATATATTTGTTAATAAAATCAGTATTTTTCACTTTTTACAGGAAAGTTAATATTTTTTGAATATCAAAAAAATCAAACTAAGATAATTTTCACATGCTAGTTATGAAAACCTATTTTCATTTTATCAAATAAATAATCTTAAATTTATATAAATTATTTCAATACTTTTATCATAAGAAGAAATAAAAAATACATTTGAAGATATTAAATTTTTTATGAAAATAATTATATACATAAAATATATTTCTAATTATATAAGAATTAATCAAAATAAATATTATGTATGATCCTTATATATATAATTAATAATATTCTAAATCATAGTCACCTTATTTAAATAAATGGTAATTTTATACTATATTAAAATATCATTTTTCATTTATGCTCCATGTTGTGTGTTATATAACCTATAGAACACAATTTCCTTTTAAAATCTATGGGTATTATGTTCATCCACCATTTTGAAATTCCACCCACAACATATCATATTACATAAAAATGATAATATATGTGAGGGTACATCTTCTATATAACTTCCTCTAGTTCCCATGTTGGATCTTCATATTAATGGTTTCACCAAAATACATTTTACAATGTGGGTTATAATGTTGCATAGAACATTATCTTTGTGGTCCAGGATCCGGACTAGATGATCCACTTAAAGGCGATCATTTTCTAGAAATAATACCTCATAATTAAGAACATGTAAGGGATCTAGTCTCTACTTCCTCAAAATAGATTAATGGAATCTTTCATGTACTATAGATTAGGTTAGTGGTACTGCTAACTGATATCCAATAGCTCGAATGTGTTCATGAATCTCGAAAGGGGATGATCAATTTGGAAAAAATTTTATCCTAATTCAGAAAAACATGAATCTATTAATTAGATACGTATAAGTAATCAATTTATATTTGACCAAAAACTCAACGCCTCATCGATGATTTTCTTCATAGATGATTTTTTTGACTATGTGCATCAATTATGTGTTGTTTAATAGTATTAACATTTTCTACCATTTATTCAACAATTTTAGGTACCAACAGCTTGCGTTCACCTTCTTCATCCAAACACATAGGTCTTATACATATCATCCAATAAATTGATTTATAATGATCCATATATATTCTTGAGTGAAAGATATTATTATATGGGATCTCAACCAGAGGTATATTTTTATCCCATCCCCCTTTGATGTCCCTTGAACATTATCCCAACATGTCTTCTAGGGTCTATATTTTCATGATAGTTCGGTCATCAGATTGGGGTCATAATCCATAATTAAGATCAACTAAATAATTATATTATGTTGATTTCACTCCCAAGACATGGAGGTAAATATCGCATCCTAGTAAAATACAATATTAAATGGTTATCTATAAATCCTCACCACCAATCTAATGTATATCTATTAAATTTTATTGTGTGGGATTTCCTCTAAAAAATAATAAGGGGAGTGTTCATTGTAAAACATTCCCAAAAAACCCATGTAACATTATTTCCTCTAGATTCCTTTATGAGATCAGTGATAATGTCCTTGGTGATGTCTGCCCATTAGTTTGTAGTTAGGGGTAATGATTGTATCATCCCCTTATTCAATTTACTTTCAACCTTAACATTACAACATACCAGAAAAATTATTTTATATTATTGGATATCATTCATCATATTATCCCAACAATAATGGCCTGTATGACCTCAATAAATTATTGTGTTCCCTGGACGATTAAGGAATGTTGAGTTATATGCATAATACAAAAATTCGCTTTTTATCATAATATTTGTCACACAATTAAGTCCTATATAGAATCATACTCCACTAAAGAAAGTAAAATAATCTTTATTTGGGCGGATTTAGTCTACAAATAATTATTGGGGAGGATTTATATACTTGGGATGCAATAATTTTTTTTTGTTCACACAAAAAGGATGTCGTGATTTTTTGATGTAGATCCCAGATATTTCTACTAAAAATCCATGATATGGAGGAATACATATAAAATAGGACCAAAAATTATGTTCAAAATTCATTGTTGAACAACTAGTGTACCTATCACCACATCATTTCTTAGATTCACTTTAGAAATAGTGATATTATATTCCCTTCTTAGATTTTTAGTCTTTAATTGTATTTATTGTTTATTTTATCGGAGAAACCTTGTCATGGGGAATTATCGGACATAATTCCATGTTTTTTATAGTTGAAAAAATTGTACCTCAAGATGATTATTGATTTTATCCTGCTTTTTCCCATAGAATTAGCGGTTTTCATCAAAATTGAATATAATTGATTAACCCAAAACCCTTCATTTGAAAAATAAATGCATCACCAAGTTCCATTTATGAATTTTCCTAGATGATTTATTACAAACATTTTTCACATGGGATATTAGTTTGTCTATCATACATGATATTTATCTATTAATCCTCCATAAGAAAACTCCATTTTACAATTTTTATTTTCCAGCCCATAAGACCATTGAGGGTATCAAATATCCATCTTGACCATGAATGCATAAAGAACAATATCATCATATCTATAATTGTCCAAAATAAAAAAAAATTAATGGATAGAAATAAATTTATTCCACTAAATAATCTTTCCATTATACTTTCATCATTTCTTATGATACTAGAGGCCCACCATGGTATCTTTTTATATTTTTCCTCATATTCCCAGATAAAATCATCTTCGTTTTCAGAATTTTAATGGACTCCATATCTATTTTATTATGGGGTTTTTGGGGAAAATATTAATTGTTTAATATTTTATAAATTTATTCCCACATTAAGTAATCAATATCATCATTAGAAGTTATGTTCATAATCACTTCGCAACACCAATTGTATTCTTTCCCATGTGATAAATGGGAATCCCACCATTCTCTTGTTCTGAAAATTGGAGAATATTGAATATATTATTAATATATGTAATCCATTATTTAGTGATGTGGGGATTATAATATAATATAATGTTAAAAAAAATTCGAATAAATTACATGGCCACAAATTTCTCTATCATAGATAATGGAGGAAATCACATATGTTTCATCTTATTATTCACAACGTGTGTTAGAATATTCTGTACATTCAAGAAGTTCACTGATCTCACTCCCTACTGTTAGTAATATCATTTTTTAAATCATCACATTTCTTATCGAATCATTTTTTGGAATGATCTCTCATATTTTCCTGATTTATTTAAAATAACTTAAAAATAAGAAGTGAAAACTTTATATATTAAACATTAAATTTTTAAATTTACAACAATTGAATGAATATATTATAAATGTAATGATATAATAATTTATTATTTTTTAGGTGTCAATATATATTATCCTTTTTAATTTTCTTATTATATTTTCTAACCTAACAATATCTTCACATCCTTCATAATTTTTCATAATGATTTTGTGAATTTTTCAAATATAATACTCAAGGGCTGTTAAACCATGTGCATATTATGGGAACATTCATCATGAACCATGATTATAACTTCCACTATTTGGATCCACTAAATTAACACCCTGATTTAGTCTGTCACATGGCCTCAAAAAAACATCCCCATACACTAGATTCTAATGGCTAGAAGTGAGGGTAAGTGATGGTACAACAGGGAGCCAATAACATCATGATCAAAGTAGAAAAATGTATAAGACATAAATTAATAAATCAAGTTTATATGTTATATGAATAAAATAAAAATGATTAGAATGTGGATAAAATAAATAAAAATCATAGGAAGTAACCAACACTAAATTTGAAACATTTAATAACCACGTGACAACAATATACAAGAAAAAGACATAGAACATGTATTGAATAAACAATAAAAATGGAAATAAAAATATCTAAAGGATATCCCCATATGCATAATGACATTCTAATTAGCGATTTACTCCCATTTTAACTACAAAATCCCATGAATGATAGAATAAAATTGATATTGTAAACATGTGGTCTGTTTGGGTAAAAAGTGCAATGGTCTCCGGAATAGGTTATAACTTATAATTATTAGCCCCCCAAAAACGATCTCTAAATCATAAAATAGTCTAAGAATATAAAATGAAGTAGTGTTAAGGAATTAAATGTAATATTGAAACTGAATAAAAGTAAGTATGTTGGCTTAGGATCCATATGGAAACCTGGACAACCATACATTCCTAGTCCAAATCTATAATATCAGTAACCGTCGTCATCTATAATTGATATAATGTACGTGAATAGGAATATATATTTAGAAAAACACACACACACACAAACACAGACACACACATATTCTATTTTTAAGAACACAAGGACATAACTGGGACATCCTAATGGTCGGATACAACCATAGACTGGTCCCACTCATGATTATTATAATGGTGTACACATCGTCAATTATAATAAACTATAAATATTTATATATTAATTAAGAGTAATTATGTTTCATAATAATAAACGAATTTTGAAACTATAAAATGATATCTAAAATGAAGAATCCCATGTATACCTCTAGTAGCACTATTAGTAACCATCATAGTAAGAGTCTTCCATGGTGATCCAAAAAAAGGAATCCCGGATATCACTCTTGATATGGTATAAAGTCATATCCCCTTGAGATCATATAAGGTATCTCACATTAGGGGACGAAGTTTTTTTTTGAATGGTATAACTATATTTCCTAGTGAGCCTATCTATGTTAACTCCATTGGGGAATAAGTATCACTCTTGTGTAAGTAAGAAATCCTCCAAATGATCATGTCCATGGAATTACATAACGAATAATTATATCTTTCTTGATATATTTCTAAGGAGACAAACCTATTACCCCCTGCTTCACATTCAATAATTTGGGACACAAGTATCACACATGTTAAATAATTAATTTAACCATTTATGTTCAAATAAAATGAATGGAAATGCTTATTATCAGGCCGCCTCAATATAAATGTGTATATTCAAGTGAGAGGCCCATTAATAATTTCAATTATATAATAATACGAAGCATTCAATTGAGAGTTTCATTTATCCCCATCATTTTAATGATAATTGTGAATCCCACAATGTGGTACATTCTAATATAATTACACCTTCCGAGAGGACCATGATTAAATAACGTATTATGGGTTGTGTGAACTGTTCATAAATAGTAAAAAAATAATGTGTAAAGGGTATCAAATAGGATATTATCACATGAATGACACAAAAACACATTTGGTTAATTGAATGGGTTGTATTCCACATCCACATTGGTATTGTTTTGGTCCGTAATGAATAATACAGTGGAGTGTTACATCCCTCCACATTTTAGTTAATCACTTATGTTACACAAAATGACTATGAAAATTTTTACATTTACAATAAAATTATTTTTTTATGCATGATTTATTTATACAAAAAACAATTATATTCTAGTGTTACACATAAGAGAAATTTTTTCATACACTACATAGAACACTGAGTTTATCTTGGGCTACACACAATACTGAATCTTACCAAACAAAATAATATAATAAAAAATATTGTTATTTAATTTTAAAAAAACTAGAAATTAAATGATTTCTTATCAATAGAGATAAATAACTTATTAAAATATATGGTTGAATTCATCAGTTAAAAATTAATTAGAAATTAACATATGAGGATGTAACATCCCTGGTAAATAAAGAGTAATACATTTTAATATTTTGTAATATTTTTTAATTAAATATTAATTTTACTTTAAAGGGGTTTCTATGTCCGATAGCGTACGTGATACACAACAACGAGTTTCTTTGAAATCATATGTGGCACACTAGTAATATAATAATTTTTTTTAAATAGTAGTCAGCACATAGCCGTTATATTAGAAGGAATGAATATAAATAACTAAAATATGAATATATATGTTTGTTAAATGTTTTTACATTTATCCAATAAAATATAAAGGCTTAAAATAAGAAAATAATTCAATTTTAGGCATAGATACTCTAATATTCACTAAAAGGTCGATTTATCACCTTTTAATGGAGAACCCCCCTTAAAAATAGTTTTGGTCACTCTTATACATTATACTGGACCAAATAAATTTATTCTTTAGAATTGGGAAATCAAAATTTACTTTTTGTATGTTTTTTTTAATTTTTCCAATAAAGTTCATTTTTAATGAATAAGTGAAAAATGTTGTATTTTAATTCAAATCCTAATTTTAATCAAATTTATTTATATGAATAGATTATAGTTTGAATTGGTTTTAAATAAAAATTATAATATGTTTTTACCATTTAATCCAATGGTGGTCATTGGAATTAATTTCACTTTGAAATTGGACTTAAACAAATGTCAATATTTTGATATATATTGTTTCATAAAAACTTTCTATATGTTTTGACAACAGGAATTAATTATGTAATTAATTAATGAAAATTATATGTTATGAATTTCGTAAAATAGACATCATTTTTGAATTTGGAATATCAAATATAGCTTAGGGTGAATTTTTTGGTATTTTTCTGAAAAAACAACAATTTTTTATTAATAGTGAAACCACTATGTGGTAGTTTAAAAACTGAATTTTTCATTTAAATGAAACTTTCCCACATCTGTAAATTGAATTTCAAAAATCCTACATAAATGGTTGTCATTAGTAAGTAAAATTTAGTTCAATGGGATGAAAATAATTCTTTGTTAAATAGTAATGTTTATGTTTTTTTAATCGCGATTAAATGTAATTAGTGTAATTTAAGGTAAGAATAATGTTATAATAATATGAAATCACCGTAAAAGATATTCTAAGCTTATTGGATGAGTCATGGCCGACCAGGAAAATCCATGTGCCAACTTGGCGACCCCATGGTTCCTCATGGTTATGAAAATGACATTAATAACTTTTTATTTAAAGTTAAAATAAAAATGTCACAAAATTGTATTATTTTACTAAAACAATTTTTTAAATGGGGTTACATAATTGATATATTTGAATAAAAAATTAATTATAAAGCTAAAAATATTTCCTACAACATTTTAATTTTTCTATAATTTTTAGACATTAAAAAATTAATTTATTTATGACACCATGATGATGCATCGATTACCTCATTAATGAACTATTTAAATAAAATAAAGAGATAAGGTAAAATATAAGACATAAAATTGTATGAAACCTATTGGATGGGTGTATTTTGAAACCTTATCACCTTATCCACGACATATATCATTTTTGGACCTTTAAAATCCGAAAAACATTTCATAATAAAGTAAAATTTCATGAACTTCCTAGAGTGCCCCTCCTCCCTCTTATAAAAGGCCCCCAACTCTACTCCCTTACCCACACCTCTCAAGACCTTGGGTCATCCAACCCCTACTATTATTATATCTCCACATCCCTCTCTTCATCCTAGAATCCTTACCTTAGGAAAAAATCTCTTCAAGAAACCCTTTTGGTTCAAACCAAGGGGAGTTACCCGATTTAAAGGAGATTAAAGAATGATCGAGTCAAGTCGGACACGAGGTAAAGGACTTCATCTAAATCTCTTTTCATTGAGGTATATTTTGTTCTAATATAAGAATTTATTTTATAATCTATATAAACACCCTTGACTTTTCAATGGGAATCATTCTCTACAAAGCGTTTTATTAAATGACAAAAAAGAATGTTTATTTTAACGTACGTGGTGACAATGACCTTTTCCACCACCGCAAGTAGTATTTGATATTTGGCTTCCTCAACAAGCTGTAATGTTTTTAAAAGTAAATAAATACCATATAATCATTTATTTATTTTGGTATTGAAATTTTTTTTGATAATGTATTTGTTATGTCAATATATTTAAGTGATATATTGTGATTGAAATGTGGAAATGTTTTCATTCCTTTATAATTGTTTTTTGTGTTATGATTTTATAATTGTACATGGACATTTTATGGGTGGTTTCATGATAAAAAAATGACAGGTGGTGCCTTGAATACCAGGATGGATGGATATTTTATAACCTCTAATTCATTGGGTATGAAAGTCAGCTGTTTGGCTATTACATTTTGTGATATGTGTGGAAATTGACCGTATGGTTATTCCATTTAAATATGTTTATGTCCCAAGATACATTTATATTTTATGTGTTCATTATATGGGTTTTATGACAATAATTTTGTTACAAAAGGGTGTGTAATGATCTTTTATTCAGTGAAGAGTGTTTAGTAATTCATAAATGTGAAAAGTATTACTTATGTTAATGTATTCATGGTTTTCGGGTTGTTTTGAAAAGCTAACAGTTTTTATTCTTTGTGTATCCCGTAGTGAGCTTTTTATGCTCATCCCTTGTTTTTGAAATGTCTTCTACAGGACATAATGTGGAATAGGGTCAAAGATGGGAGCAAGGAAAAGACATGCTATCTTAAACATGGAACTCGACATGACTCTTTTTTTCATGATTTCATGTTTTATAAAAAAATGGAAACTGTGTAGAAGTGACAACTTTATAATCCTTTGAGATGAAATAGTTATGTCCAAATTCTCTAAAACTCTAATCCTGAAAAGATCCTCAATGTGAATTATTCATTTAATTCAATATTAAGTAATGTTTTTAGGTCGGGTCCATATAGTTGGTATCAGAGGTCGGTTTAGACAACTTTAGATGTTATAAAATTGTTAAATTCATGTATGTAAATTAATTTATGATTTGATTGAAATGATATATCATTTAAAGATTTCCATGTTTCTTCACCTAAGATATTTCTGTGTTCGGATTGGTTTTCAGCAGAGGAAATAAGGCAGCTATGTTGGGATGACATCAGGAGGAAGACAACCTTCCAAATCAGCAACCTGAGATGGTCAGAATCAGAACAAAACAGTTTGTTGCAATGATGGCTCATTTGACTCAGGAATTGAAAAGAATATTGGTGAATGATATTGTTTTAGCAATTCCTTTCAGAAATGGTGAGTTTTTTATCTACAGTGATTCTTTGTTGAAGAGACTTGGTTGTGTCCTTATGTAGAATGATCAGGTAATTTCTTATGCTTCACGTCAGTTGAAAACTCTCGAGTTAAATGAACCAACACGTGATTTGGAATTATTTGAAGTTTTTTTTCCCTAAAAATTTTGAGGCATCATTTTTTTGGAGTAATGTGTGAAATATATACCGATCAAAAAAGTTTAAAGTATATATTCAATAAGAAATAATTGATCATGAGAAAGAGGAGCTGGTTGGAATTAATCAAGGATTACGATTGTCCAAAAAGTAATGCTTCATGAACCATGAAATGTTTGGAATGAGATCCTTTTGTTTTTTATTTAATAAACTTTGGAATTGTTGTTGTTGGTGTAGGAAGTTCTTCTATTTTGTTTTAGATGTGAGTCAGATAATCTCTATCAGATAGAATTAAGTAAGTGCAGAAGAAAGACAATGTGTTGCAGAAAAAGGTAGAGCTAGTTCATAAGGGTATGTTTCCTAAATTTAACATTGATAATGATTGTGTTTTGATGTTTGGGATTAGAATATGTGTGCCTTGTGATTCAGAGTTGAAGAATGTTTTGTTATGTGAGGCTCATAGTTCCCCGTTTTCAGATCATCTGGGTAATAATAAGATGTTCAAAGATCTGCGAGAGTATTACTAGTGGGATGCAATGAAAAAAGATATTGCTGATTTTATTGTGAAGTGTTTGACTTGTCAGTAGGTTAAATCATAGTGGATGTTACCGAAAAGGGATTCTTCAGTCATTATCGGTGCTAGAGTGGAAATGGGGAAATATATCCATGTAATTTGTTGTGGGATTACCAAGGACTTCTCGAGGTAATAATGAAATCTGGGTTATTATTGATCGATTGACTTAATATGAACATTTCCATCCTATTCGAGTTACTTTATCTCAAGATAAACTTTCTCGATTGTAGCTTAAAGAGATATTTAGGTTAAATGGAGTTCCCCTCTCCATTCTATCTGATTGTGATCCCATGTTTGCTTCTAACTTTTAGAAAGTCCTTTTGAAGTCGGTGGGTACTAAATTAAATTTTAGTACCACTTTTCATCCACAATCGGATGGGCAGTCAGAACGAAAAATTCAAACCTTGGAGGATATGTTATGTTCTTGCACGATAGATTACCAGGGATGTTGGGACCATCATCTTTCTTTGGTTGAATTTTCTTATAATAACAATTTTCATTCCAGTATACAGATGGCTCTGTTTGAGGCATTATATGGTAAACGATGTCGAAATCTAGCTTTTTGGGAGGAATTAGTGGAAAGGAAGATGATGGGACCAGAATTGGTCGAAGAGATGGCAGAAAAAGTTCAGTTGATTCAGAAACACATGAGAACAGCTCAGAGCAGGCAGAAAAGTTATGCGGATAACCGGAGGATGGATATATCTTTCAAGGTAGGTGATCAAGTTTTTCTAAAAGTTTCTCCATGGAAATGTGTCATTCGTTTTGGAATGTAAGGAATGTTGAGTCCGAGGTTCATTGGACCTTATGAAATCCTAGATAAAGTTGGATCGGTTGAATACAAAGAGGCTTTACCTACAAGTTTGTCCTAGGTGCACAATGTTTTTCATGTTTCGATGTTGAGAAATTTTACGCCAGATCCATCTCATGTTTTGAGCCCCGAGGTAGTTCAGTTGGAAGAGAATCTCACATATGAAGAACAACCAGTCCAGATTCTTGACCATAGAGACCAACTGTTGTGGGATAAGGTAATTCACCAGGTAATGGTTTTTTGGAAAAATAATATTGTTGAAGAGGCAACGTGGGAGTCTGAAAGTTCTATGAGGGATAAATACCCCAACTTATTTTGATAGGTGAATAAACTTGCGAGGAAATAATTTCCAAAAGGGGGGAAGGATGTAACATCCCAGGTAAATAAAGAATAAGACATTTTTATATTTATTAGTATTTGTGAATTAAATATTAATTTTACTTTAAAGGGGTTTCTATGTTCGATTGCGTACCCGATAGGCAATAACGAGTTTCACTGAAATCTTACGTTGCACACTAGTAATATAAAAATATTATTTTTAAATGGAAGTTAACATGTATCCGTTTTAGTGGAAATAATTAATATAAATAACTAAAATAATATTATATATGTTTGTTAAATGTTTTTACATTTATCCAATAAAAGATAAATGCTTAAAATAAGAAAAGAATTCAATTTTAGGCATAGGTACTCTAATATTCACTAAAAGGTCTATTTATCACCTTCTGATGGTGAACCCTCATTAAAAATATTTTTAGTCACTCATATACATTATATTGGAACAAATAAAATGATTCCTTATATTCTAGACATCAAAATTTACTTTGTGTATGTTTTTTCCGATAAAGTTTACTTTTAATGAATAAGTGAAAAATGTTTTATTTTAATTCAAAAACATATTTTATTCTATTTTATTTACTTAATTAGATTATAATTTGAATTTTTTAAAGTGAAATTAAATATTTTTTTTCCATTTAATCCAATGGTGGTAATATGAATTAATTTCACATTGAAATTGGACTTAAACATGTGTCAGTCTACTGATATATACCGTTTCTTAAAAACAAGCTATTTGTTTTGACAATGGGAATTAATTATGAAACTAATTAATTCAAATTATATGTTTTGAATTTGGTAAAATAGATATCATTTTTTAATTTGGAATATCAAATATAGCTTACGGTAATTTGTTTTGTATTTTTTTGAAAAAAATCAATTTTTGATGAATAGTGAAACCACCTAGTGGTAGTTAAAATAATTAATTTTTCCTTTAAATGAAACTTTACCACATATGTTTGTTGAATTTCAAAAAATCAACATACGTGGTTTTCATTATTAAGAAAAATTTGGTTCAATGGAATGAAAATAATTTTTTGGTGAATAGTAACTTTTATGTTTTATTAATCGTGATTAAAGAAAATTAGTGTAATTTAAGGTATGAATAAAGTTATAATAATATGAAATAATCTTGACACATGTCCTACCCTCATTTTATGTTTCATGGAAGACCAATACAATCCATGTGTCAACTTGGGGACCCCATGGAGCCTCTTGGGTAAGAAAATTACATTAATAACGTTTTATTTAATGTTAAAATAAAAATGTCACAAACTTGTATTGTTTTACTAATAAAATTTTTACATGGGGTTATATAATTAATATATTTGACTATAAATATTCATTAGAAGTCTAAAAATATTTCCTACAACATGGTAATTTTTTTATAATTTTTAGACATTGAATAAATAAATTTATTTATGACCCAATGATGATGCAGCGATTACCTCATTAATGAATGATTTAAATAAAATGAAAAGATAAGGTAAAATCTAATACATAAACTTGTATAAAACCTATTGTATCGGTGTATTTAGAACCCTTATCACCATATCCTCGAAATATATCATTTTGGGACATTTAAAATCCGAAAATGATTTCATAATAAAGTTATATTTCATGACCTTCCAAGAGTGCCCCTCCCCCCTCTTATAAAAGGCCCCCACCTCTACTTCCTTACCCAAACATCTCAAGACCTTGGCTCATCCAAAACCTACTCCTATTATATATCTATGTCCCTCTCTTCATCCTAAAATCCTTACCATAGGCTGAAATCTTTTCAAGAAAACCTTTTGGTTCAAACCAAGGGGAGTTACCCGATTTTAAGGATATTAATGAACGATCCTGTCAAGTTAGACACGAGGTAAGGGAATTCATCTCAATCGTCTTTCATTGAGGCATATTTTTTTCTAATACAATAATATCTTTTGTAATATGTATAAACGCCCTTTATTTGTTAAAGGTAATCTTTTTCTATGAAGCATTTTACTAAACGAATAAAAGGAATGTTTCTTTTAACGTACGCGGTGACAACGACCTTTTCCGCCACCGCATGTATTATTTTATCTTTGGATTGCTCAACAAGAAATAATGTTTTTAAAATTAATTCAATACCATATACTCTTTTATGTATTGTGGTATTGAAAATTGTTTTGAAAATATATTTGTTATGTCAATATATTTATGTGATATATTGTGATTGAAATGTGGAAATTGTTTCTTTCCTTTATAATTGTTTTATGTGTTATGTTTTTATAGTGGTACTTAGACAGTTTACGGGTGTTTATGTGATAAAACAAATGACGGGTGGTGTAATGAATACCATTAAGGGTGGTGACATTATAACCTCCAATGAATTGGTTATTGAAGTTGGTCGTATGGCTATTCCATTTAGTGATATGTGTGGAAGTAGGTCGTATGGTTATTCCATTTAAGTATGTTTAGGTTCCAAGTTACCTTTATATGTTATGTGTTCTTTATATGTGTTTTATGGTAATATTTTTGTTACAAAAGGGTATGTAATGATCTTTTATTCAGTGAAGAGTATTTACTACTTCATAAAGGTGAAAAGTATTACTTATGTTAATGTATTCTTGTTTTACTTGTTATTTTTAAAAAATAATAGTTTTCATTCCTTGTGTATCCCTTACTGGGCTTTTTAGGCTCATCCCAAGTTTTTGAAATGTTTTTCACTAGAAATAATGTGGAATAGGGTCACGGATGTGATTAAGGAAAAGTCATGAGGTCTTAAACATGGAACTAGACATGACTCTTTTTTTCAAGACTTCATGTTTTGTAAAAAAAATGGAAACTACCAAGAAGTGTCTACTTTGTAATCTTTTGAGATGTAATAGTTATGTCCTAATTCTATAAAACTCTAAACTAGAAAACATCCTCAATGTGAATAATTCATTTAATTCAAAATTAAGTAATGTTTTAAGGTCATGTCCTTATAGAGAAAATTAAATATAAATGGAATATTTTAATAGAAAAGCAATTTTATGCTTAAAAGCTATTTTATGAAAATAAATTATATTAATTACAGTTAGTGAATGGAATTGGTGGAATCTATTGAATAAATATTGAATAATTGTTTTATATTCATCAAATAGATTTGATGAAAATAAGATAATATAAAACCTAATAATAAACATAAAATACAATTTTTATGAAGTCAATTTTTTCGTCTTTTAATGGGGATTATATTATGAATATGAATATTGAAAATTCTATAAATAATATATGTTAAATTAATCTTCAGTTTTCAAATAAAATGATTAAAATTATGTTATGTTTAGTTTTTTGTATTTTCCAGTGATGTTTCATTTTTTGATGAATATTAAAAAGTACATAAATTTAATTCAAAATTAATTTTTTGTATAATATATATATATTGATAAATAATATTTTTAATTGGATTTAAAGTATAATTAGGCATATTTTATTACAATAAATCCAATTTAGTACATTTTAATCAATTTCACATTGATATTGAATATAAAAATATTGCATAATTTTGAACAATTTTAATTTAAAAACCCTGTTGTGTCGCCCGTATCTGGGATTAATTTTAATTTAATTTCTCCCACATATATCATAAAAATTTGGAAAATTTTATTCCACATTTTGAATAATAATAGTATTGAATTTATAACAACATCAAAATAAATATTATTAAAAAATATTATGGAATGTGATTAAAAATAATTACAGCTATTAAGAGGAAAATTTGCTTAATATGGGAATAAACCTTAATCATTTTCACGGGCCATCCTCGGGGCCCGTGCCGTGAGTACCCCAAGCCCACCTTCCATAGGCTAGGGGCTGGCGACTAGCACCAAGGCGTAAATCCCGATAAAAAGGGAAGGCATTGCCTTTGTGAAGTAAACAAACACCACAGAGAAAGCAAGCAGTAGAAGTAAACACTAAGTAAAAACTAAGTACAACAATAAGTGCGGAAAGTAAGTTGGCCAGAATACAAACCCAAACTAAATGTAAAGTACATTTGGGAAGGGAAAACAGCAACTGAAAAGTAAATCCACAGCATCGAGCCGTCCACTGGAAGTCCCACCTGAAGGGTGAGTATAGATTGCCTCCACAGCTCCTCGGGTCCAGTCGTCCGCTCCGAGTATGTCTCCCCTAGTGGTCCACCTCCAGGTACCGTCCTGCGCCGCAAGCCTCCACCACGATCAGCTCTGTCCGTCGTCTGCAACTAACACAAAGTAGTGCGGGCATAGCCCGTGCAGGGGTGAGTATAAGCTACTCAGTAGGGACCCCGAGACCCCCGAAGGTCTCCCAGAATCCACCAAGGATAATCCACAAAGGATAGACACAATCAAAAAGTAACATCTGACTCTACATAGTTATATGCCTATACATATACCTAAGTCATCAATTCCAGGTTCGGCTCCAACATCCGAGCCCAAGTACAACCCAGTCCACACAGGAAAGCAAAACGAAATCCACATAGGATAGCACCACAAAATCCACAATGGAAAGCAAAACAGGATCCAGCTCACATAGGTATACATCTTCGTATGACGATAGAGATGATCAGATATATCCACTGATTCATCTAAGCCATCGGACCCACAAAGGATCGATAGGTATTAACCCCCGCAATGACCAACAAATGATCTGACCCACACAGGATCGATAGGTAACTAATCCCCGCAATGACCCACACAGAATCAGACCCACACAGGATCTATATGCGCTAGCCCACACAGGACCGCTGAGCGCTGACCCACACAGGATCGGACCCACACAATACATGTAGCACTGATCCATGTAGGATCGCTGAGTGCAGTAGTCATCGTCGTCGAATCCACTGAGGATCTTTGCAGAGTCGTCATCGTCGTCGCAGTCGCAACCAACTCTAGGGTTCCTGCACACTGCAAGCTCGTTCGGGAGGGTCTGCTCCCCGAGCCGAGAGGCTGATACATCAACTGACACAATGTCTGGAGATGATGTATCCAAAAGTTCCGTATCATCAACAGGAACTCAACGTCGTAGACGGCGCGTCAATTGGACGCCCGGTCTGAGAGTTATTGGCTTTTTCATCCCAGGGGCCCGGTTGGTTTTTAAGACAAAACCAACCCGTCCGTACTCCACCTTTGTCCAAACCTCAGGCGGAGTAATCCAAAAGATCTGTCTCACTAAGAGGAAACCATCAATGTCGACGGCATGTCAATCGGACGTCCGGAACTCAAGGTATTAGCGTTTCCGCTCCGAGGGCCCGATTGGTTTCATGTACGAACCAACCCGGACGAACCCAATGTACTCCGTAACCTTGAGTGTGATATACCGAAACGACCGTCTCGATCAAAGGATCGTAATTGCGCTGATGGCACATCAATCAGATGTCCTTAGCACATGATATGGGCAACGGACCGAAAAGGGTCCGAAGGTGGGGGTTTCGGGCCCGGACCGACCCAGCCCGAGACCACCTGGGTTAGCGCAAAGGTGCGGGACCCAGCCCGGCTGGCATGGGCCAGCCCGGGCTGGGCGTGGCCCAGCCCGTCCGGTGCGGGCGCGGTCCGGTCGCCAGCTAGCTCGGCCGTAACGGCCGAGCGGTGCGCAGGGCGGGCGCCACCCCCTTTAATGATCTGCGGCCCCGCGTGGGGGGCCGCCTCTCGCCAACGGATGCGGTCGGGTTTCCATGTCCCACCTTCGCCGATCACGCGCGGTTGCGGGACTGCCGGCATGCCCCCGCAGCTTCAGCCACGGCGGTTCACCCCATCGGTGCGCCGGGTACCGCCGCCTCCCGCCGCCGGCGCCGCCGTGTCGTCGTGGCGCACCAGAAGGTTTCTCTGTGGACCACCGGACGAGTTCCGGTAGTCAGAAAAATGCGCCGTCTTCACCAATGGCCCTCCCGGGGCCCGTCCTTCACAACGAGGATCTCACATCGCCCGTGAGGATTGTCTTATCGTCATCCTCCATTCCGCACACCAAGAACTAAAAGGGCGGTGCGTTCGAACTTGTTCGTTGTTCCTCACCCACCGCGTTAGCGGTTTTAAAAGTCTCACAACAAATATTTAATCATACGCCACAGGTATAAATCAAAAATATTTAAATGAATCAACCCCTACCTCAACATTGTCATTGAACGTGAGATCGTCACGGATGAAGTGGATCGTCGCGTCGCGGAAGGGGCGTCGCTGTCATCGCGGTACTCAGCGTCGTGTAGTCAAACTCTGAGGATTAAAAACACACTGATTTAATTGAACCAATTAAACCCATGTTGAGGATATAATTCACAAAGAATTAAAATAAACTCAATTCCCTACCTCAATCGGTTGTTGATCGAAGATTGTCGCGGGGAAGAAATGCCACAGAAGAAACGTCGCGGAAGGAGAATCGTCGGCGTCACGGTACACAGCGTCGCATCGTCAATTTCCGAGGGTTCGGCATTCTTCATCGCCCTTCGTAGAAGGCCGGCTTTATCCGAGTTCTTCGCGTTCTTCACCTTCTTCACATTCTTCGTGAAAGAGGATGAAGATCTTCAGGCCTTAGAGTTTTCTCCCAATCCTCTAAACAAGACACCCCTCAAGAGACAAGTGTTGGTCTTATTTTATTCCAATTCCAACAATTTGAAAATGAAGATAAGTAACGAATAATTAATTCAAAGAATTAATTGTAACAATTTAACTGCAGAATTAAATGGGGCGTTTATTAACCAGAAAAACACACGGTTGACTTTCATTAAAGAGGGGTTTTGCGGGTTCGTTACATTGGAGGGATGAAATTGTGGGGCTCGTGCGGGCCCCACCTCACAAATATCCTACCAAGTAGGTAGGAAATTTTGGGTTCCACCCTATCCTCTTAACTTAGCTTAGGTGGCTTTAAGTAAAATAAAATAAAGTTGTTGCACCACTTTATTTTATTTTTAACTTAACCCCAAAAAAATTAAAAACAACACCCGAGCAAACAGAACTCAAGAAAATTCGTTTCTAAGAAAATACCGGCGTTGCGATTCAATCGGTGCCCTCGTAATTCGATTCCGAGCACCATTTCAAAAGTTAGAAAATCTTGCTCGTTTGTTCACTGAATGTACCTGAGCTAATCTTTGGAAAATGATTCCGGGCACACCGGGCCTCGGAATCAGGTGCCGTCAGAAACTGTGTTCTTGTAAAATTCCAAATAAAATTAAGAAAAAAAATTTCGTCAAATTTAATGGGTCTTTACATCACTCCCACCTCAGGGCTTTACATCCCCGTAAAGATACAACATAATCTAAGGAAACAAAAGTGGGTATTGAGCATGCATCTGAGCCTCCTGCTCCTAGGTGCTCTCTTAGAGGTTCTCGTGTTTCCATCTGATGCGCACTAGAGGGATCGATCGTCCACATTGGACCTACTCCTGTCGATCCTCGATCTCCACTGGGACCTCCATAAAAGTCTCCCCATCATCAACGTCCAGCTCCCTATGGTCAATGATGTGCCTCGGGTCGTGCACGTATCTCCTCAGCTGAGATATGTGGAAGACGTCGTGCACCCGGTGCAACTGAGGTGGTAGAGCCAGGCGATAAGCCACCTCGCCAATCTTGCTGAGGACCTGGAAGGGTCCGATGAAGCGCGGAGACAACATGCCGCCTCGGCCAAATCCCCGTAATCCACGTCGAGGTGAGACACGCAAGAAGACGTGGTCGCCATCCTTGAACTCTAGTGGCCTCCACCTCCTGTCAGCATAGGACTCATGTCGGCTCTGAGTTGTCCTAATCCACTCCTGGATGACATGGACCTTCTCTATCATGGCCATGACCATCTCTGGTCCCACAAGTGCTGATTCCCCAGGGTCTGTCCAGCACAGAGGTGACCTCCAATGTTGTCCGTACAATGCCTCGTATAGTTCCATCCCGATGGTGGAGTGGTAGATGATGTTGTACGTGAACTACACTAAGGGTAGGTGGTCCTCCCAGCTGCGACCAAAGTTTAGGACACATGTGTGTAGCATGTCCTCGAGAGTCTGAATGGTACTCTCCGTGTGACCATCCGTCTGAGGGTGAATGGCGGTGCTCAGACGTATCTGCGTCCCAAACGCATCCTGCAACCCCTTCCAAAGCCAAGAAGTAAAGAGAGCATCACGATCAGAGACGATAGATGATAGCAGACCGTGAAGCCGTACAGTCTCCTGAACGTAGAGATGCCCCAATCTCTCCACTGAGCCCTGCTCTCGGATGGGTAAGAAGTGAGCCGACTTGGTGAGTCGATCGACAATCACCCAAATGGAGTCGTGAACTCTTGATGTGCATGGAAGTCCAGTCACGATGTCCATAGATATGTCATCCCACATCCACTCCGGGACCTCCAAGGGTTGTATCAAGCCTATTGGTATATGATGCTCTGCCTTCACCTGCTGGTTGGTGAGGCATCGAGAAAAGAACTCTGCCACAACCTTCTTCATGCCCGACCACCAGTGCTGTCGTCTGAGATCCTGGTACATCTTCTCCACTCAAGGATGTACCGCCCAAGGAGAATTGTGAAACTCTCTTAGCACTTTCTCCTGTAAAGCAACTGGTACCAAGGTAAGTCCTCTAAAAAAAAGGTCGTGCTCTCCTCCCACGAAGAATCCATCAGGTGCATGTCCTGAGGATATCTGTGCACGCCGCGTCTCATAGTCAGCATCCACACGTTGTGCCTCTCTGACCTGCTGCATTAGTGGAGGAGTGACTGTGAGTGACTGAAGGAAGGCTGATCCATCTCTATCCACGAAGGATATCTTCAAATCGGCTAGCTGCTCCGTCACCTCCTCAAACAGCTGAATGCCCTTCCTCCTACTGAGAGAATCGGCTACTACGTTCCCCTTCCCAGGAGTATAGACTATCTCAAAGTCATAGTCCTGGAGGAACTCAAGCCATATTTGTTGTCTCAGGTTCAGGTCCTCCTGAGAGAATATGTAAATGAGACTCTGATGGTCAGAAAGGACTCTAAAGTTCTCGTCCATCAGATAGTGTCGCTATGTCTTCAGTGAGAATCCCACTCCTACTAACTCCAGGTCATGGGTGGCGTAGTTCTTCTCATGTGGCCTCAACTGACGTGATCCATATGCGATCATGGACCACTCCTGCATCAGGATACATTTGAGTTCGGTCCCTGATGCATCGCAGTAGACTACGTACCCTATCCCCTCCTCCGGCAACCTCAAGATAGGTGCTCTAGTCAATCTCTGTCTCAGCTCTTGGAAGCTCTTCTGTCATCTGTTGGACCACACAAAGGGTTTCCCATTCTTTTTCAAAGCTGAGAGTGGGGCCGCAACTCTGGAGAAGTCTAGCACAAATCTCTGGTAGTATCCAGCTAGTCCCAAGAAACTTCGCACCTCTGTCACGCTCATGGGTGGATCCCAAGCTAGAACCGCCTCGATCATCACGGGATCCACCGCAAATCCCGCCTCAAAAATGACGTGCCCCAAGGAGGGGACCTCACGTAACCAGAACTGACACTTCGAGAGCTTTCCATAAACCTGGTGCTCTCAGAGTGTGTCTTGTACAACCCTCAAGTGGTAGGCGTGCTCCTCCTCATTCATCGAGTATATCAAAATGTCGTCGATGAAGACTATGACAAAACGATCGAGGTATGGCTGAAAGATCATATTCATGAGGCCCATGAACCCCACTGGAGCATTGGTTACACCAAAGGGCATAACCAAGAACTCATAGTGGCCATACCGACCTCTGAAGGTCGTCTTCTGCACGTCCTCGTCCCGAACTCTGAGTTGATGATAGCCTGACCTGAGGTATATCTTCGAGAACCATTGTGCTCCCTTGATCTGATCGAAGAGGTCATAAATCATCGGTAGCAGATACTTGTTCCTCACTGTCACCTGGTTCAGGAGACGATAGTCGACACAAAGTTGCAAGCTCCCGTCCGTCTTCTTGGAGAACAATATCGGGGAAGCCCACGGTGAAACACTAGGTTAGATGAATCCCTTGCCCTGCAAGTCATCCAACTATACCCGTAGCTCTCGAAGCTCATAAGGGTCCATCCGATATGATGGAGTGGAAATCGGGGTTGTCACGGGGTATAGATCAATATAAAAGTCTACCTCTCTACGAGGAGGTATTCCTGGAACGTCGTCGGGAAAGAAGTCCGCATACTGATCCACCACTGCAGGAAAACTAGGACTCCACACGTCAACTTCTCATAGGATGAGGCTAGCGAACTGATGAGTGATGGGCTGTCCTCTCCTCTACGGAAGACCATCCTATGCTGCGAAGGCTCCCTTCTCGCCGGTGAAGGTGAACCTGCTCCCGTCGGTGCGTACACATCGCACCTTGCGCCTAATACAGTCAATCTAAGCATTGAATGTAGATAACCAATCCATGCCCAAGATGACATCGTAAGGCCTCAAAGCCGCTAAAAAAATATCCCAGCTGAAGCTCTCTCCTCCTAGATTAATCTCACACAGCCGGCACCAGTGCGTAATCATCGAGTCTGCTCCCGTAGGAGTCTCTAGCCGTAAGGATTGAGCCAACGGCTCTGTCAGAATCTCCGAGCTCCGAACAAGGGCAGCAGCTATGAAAGAGTGACTCGCTCCTGTGTATATAAGAACTGCAGCAAGGGTGGAATAGAAACAGATAAAACTTTGAATCATCTCGGGCACGCCGTGGTCGTAGGCCTCCGCTTCCTGGAGATGTGCATGTCTCTGGCCGCCCGCTCCCTGTGGTCGGGGTGGACCTCCTGGTGGTGGTGGTGGTAGAGCCTCAAACCATCGCCCACCACCTACTGCTCGTCCAGCTCCTCTGCCTCATCCACCTGCTCCCTACGAACCGCCACAATCAACCCTCTGCCTCTGCCTGGGTGGCCCCTCAACCGTCTATTGTTCCTCGGCATGGCGGGTTGGGCTGTCACGAACCATGTGGCCTTGCCCGCCGCATGTGTAGCACTGTCTACCTCTCAAAAGACTGGCCCCGTGATGTGTGCCCGACACAGTTGAGTCAGTATCCGGAGAACGTCTGCCTGAGGGTCTGGTCTGCCTGGACCCATGAGTCATCCGTCGACTGCCTGCTGCAGAAGACTCTGCTACATGCCGCCCTGTGGTGGGTCTCGGCGCTGTTGAAGGCTCAGCAAGAAAGCTCTTGATCAAAAGGGCTCTCTCCAGTACTCTTTCCTGGGTCAGAATGCTGAGGGAGATCAACGATTCCCTGTTATCATGCCTCAATCCCTTCTCAAAGGTCCGGGAACAGAATAATGGGTCCTGTACCATGTCTGTCGAGTAGCGCGAGAGATCGGTAAATCTTGCCGAGTACTGGGCGACTAACAAGCTGCCCTGCCGCAGCTGAAAAAGATCCTGGATATGCACCGCATGGAGGGTGGCTATGACGAACTTCGAGTGGAATAGGCTCTCAAATTCCGTCCAGAGGAGAGATGCCTCATCGTGCACCTAGAGAATCAAGATCCACCACCTTCTTGTTGTCGTGTGCAGTAGGCTCGCTGCGAGGATCACCATGAGGTCTGCTGGTGTCCTCACTAACCTGAAAACCCGTACGACTGCATCCAGCCAATCCTCGGCCGCCTGGGGGGCGTCTCCCCATGGAACCTAGGAGGTCGTTGGCGCTGGAACTCATGCAGTGCACTAAGGCGACATTCATCGTCAGCGGCTAGGGCTGGAAGGATCGGTGGCTCGGCGGGTAGAGGTACCGCCGGTGCCTCTACTATCAAAGGGCCCTGTACCGAGGCCTCGTCGCTCAGCGGGCTGTCGTCATGTACAACTCTTGGAACCCTAGATGGCTGCCGTCGTGGGGCCATCCTGAAAAGAAACAGGTGCGCCACGGTCAAACAGTATACCTGGTGAGCTGACATAAAGTAATCACAATGAAAACATGAAACCCACATGCAATCAATGATTTCGTGCATTAAGTCAGAAATCAGAAGTCAGGGTCCTAGTGTTCGGATATGTCAGCCGCTGCACCAACACTGGACTCCCTGGACTGATAACCACACTCAGTAGGATTAACAGTATTGCTTCACTTAGAAAAAAGATCAGAGTCCAATGTTCTGTGGTAAAACCGAACTCCTCTGATACCAATTGGTCACGACCTGTCCTCGGGGACCGTGTCGTGACTACCCCAAGCCCGCCTTCCATAGGCTAGGGGCTGGCGACTAGCACCAAGGCATAAATCCTGGTAAAAAGGGAAGACATTGCCTTTCTGAAGTAAACAAACACCACAGAGAAAGCAAGAAGTAGAAGTAAAAAATAAGTAAAAACTGAGTACAAAAATAAGTGCAGAATGTATGTGGGCCAGAATACAAACCCAAACTGAATGTAAAGTACAATTGGGAAGGGAAAACATCAACTGAAAAGTAAAGCTGCAACGTCGAGTCGTCGACTGGAAGTCCCACCTGAAGGGTGAGTACAGATAGCCTCCACAGCTCCTCGGATCCAGTCGTCTGCTCCGAGTATGTCTCGCCCAGTGGTCCACCTCCAAGTATCGCCCTGCTCCGCAAGACTCCACCACGATCAGCGTTGTCCGTCTTCTGCAACCAACACAACGTAGTGCGGGCATAGCCCATGTAGGGGTGAGTATAAGCTACTCAGTAGGGACCCCGAGACCCCCGAAGGTCTCCCAAAAACCACCAAGGATAATCCACAAAGGATAGACACAATCACAATGTAACATATGACTCTACTTAGGTATATACCCATACATATACCTAAGTCATCAATTCCAGGTTTGGCACCAAAATCCGAGCCCACGTACAACCCAGTCCACACAGGAAAGCAACACAAAATCCCCACAGGATAGCACAACACAATCCACAAAGGAAATCAAAATAGGATTCAACTCACAAAGGTATACATCTTCGTATTACTTTAGAGATGATCAGATATATCCACTGATTCATCTAAGCTATCAGACCCACAATGGATCGATAGATACTAACCCCCGAAATGACCCACAATGGACCTGACCCACACATGATCGATAGGTATCTAACCCCCGCAATGACCCACACAGGATCTGACCCACACAAGATCTGTAGGTGTTGGCCCACACAGGACTGCTGAGCACTGACCCACACAGGATCGGAGCCACACAGGATCTGTAGCACTGATCCACGTAGGATCGCTGAGTGTTGTAGCCGTCTCCGTCGAATCCACTAAGGATCTCTGCACAGTCGCCGTCGTCGTCGCAGTCATAGCCATCTCTAGGTTTCCCGCACACAGCAAGCTCGTTCGGAAGGGTCTGCTCCACGAGCTGAGAGGCTGATACATCAACTGACACAAATTCTGGAGTTGATGTATCCAAAAGTTTTGTATCTTCAACAGGAACTCAACGTCGCAGACGACACGTCAATCGGACGCCCGGTCTGAGAGTTATTGGCTTTTTCATCCCAGGGGCCCGGTTGGTTTTTAAGTCAAAACCAACCCGACCATACTCCAACTACGTCCAAACCTCAGGCGTATTAATCCAAAATATCCGTCTCACTAATAGGAAACCATCAAAGTCGAAGACACGTCAATCGGACGCCCGGAGCTCAAGTTATGAGCGTTTCCGCTCCGAGGGCCCGGTTGGTTTCGTGTACGAACCAACCCGGCTGAACCCAAAGTACTCCGAAACCTTGAATGCGATATACCGAAACGACCGTCTCGATCCAAGGATCTAATCGGCGCTAACGGTGCGTCAATCAAAGGTCCATAGACCAAGATATGGGAAACAGACCGAAAAGGGTCCGGAGGTGGGGGTTTCGGGCCCGACCAGAGACTCCCTGGGTCGGCCCGAACCGGGTCGACCCGACCCGGGATTCGGTCCAGCTCGCTTGGGCGTGACCTGGCCCGGCCGGCGTAGCCTGGACCGGCTGGCGCGGCCTTGCCCGACCTGGGCGCGGCCCGGCCCGACCGGTGCGAGCGCGGTCCGGTCGCCAGGCAGCTCGTCCGTAACGGTCGAGCGGTGCTCAAGGGGGGCGCCACCGCCTTGAATGATCCGCGCCCCCGCGTGGGGGGCCACCTCTCACCAACGGATGTGGCCGGGTTGCCGCGTCCAGAATTCGTCAATCCCGGGCAGTCGCGGGACTGCCGGCCTGCCGCCGGGGCTTCAGCCGCGGCAGTCCACCCCGGCGGCAAGCCGACGGGTTGCAACGCGGACCACCAGACGAGTTCTGGTGGTCGGAAAAACGCACCGTCTTCGCCAATGGATCTCCTGGGGCCCGTACTTCATAGCAAGGACCTCACATCACCCGTGTGGCTTGTCTTTTCATCGTCCGCAATTCCACACACCAGGAATAAAAAGGGAGGTGGGTTCAGACTTGTTCGTTGGTCCGCACCCACCGCGCTAGCGGTTTTAAAAGTCTCACAACAAATATTTAATCATACGCCGCGGGTATAAATATCAAATATTTAAATGAATCAACCCCTAGCTCAACGTTGTCATCGAATGTGAGATAGTTGCGGAAGAAGAGGATTGTCGCGTCGAGGAAGGGGCGTCGCTGTCGTCGCAGTACACGACGTTGCGTAGTCAAACTCCGAGGATTAAAAACACACAGATTTAATTGCACCAATTAAACCCATGTTGAGGATATAATTCCCAAATAATTAAAAGAACCTAAATCACCTACCTCAATCAGTGGTTGATCAAAGATTGTCACGGGGAAGGAACGTCACGGAAGAAACGTCGCAGAAGGAGAATCGTCGGCATCGCGGTACACGGCGTCACATCGTCGATCTCCGAGGGTTCGGCGTTCTTCGTCGCCCTTCATCAAAGGCCGGCGTTCTCCGCGTTCTCTGCGTTCTTGACGTTCTTCGCATTCTTCGCGAAGGAGGATGAAGATCTTCATACCTTAGAGTTTTCTCCCAATTCTCTCAACAAGACACCCCTCAAGAGAAAAGTGTTGGTCTTATTTTATTCCCATGCCAACAATTTGAAAATCAAGATAAGTAACAAACAATTAATTCGAAAAATTGATTGTAACAATTTAAGTTCCTAATTAAACGGGGCATTTCTTAACCAGAAAAACGCACGGTTGACTTTCATTAAAGAGGGGTTTTGCGGGTGCGTTATTTAGGAGGGAAGAAACAATGGTGATCGTGCGGGCCCCACCTCACAAATATCCTACCAAGTAGGTAGGATATTTTGGGTTCCATCCAATCCGCTTAACATTGCTTAAGTTTCTTTAAGTGTCTTTATGTGAAATAAAATAAAGTTGTCACACAACATTATTTTATTTCTTAACTTAACCCCAAAAAAAATAAAAAACCACACCTGAGAAAACACAACTCCGGAAAAGTCATTTCTAAGAAAATACCGGCACTGCGATTCCATTAGTGCCCTCAGAATTTGATTCTGAGCACCGGTTCAAAAGCTAGAAAAACCCACTCATTCGTTCACTGAACGTACCCGAGATAAACTTCGGAAAATGATTTCGGGCAAACCGGGCCTTTGAATCTGGTGCCTTTAGAAACTGCGTTCTTGAAAAATTCCAAAGATATTTTAGATAAACAACTTCTTTGAATTTTACTGGTCATTACAATCATAAAGGCCAAAATATCCAATAATCAAGTAAAAAATATTTTTTTGACACTATTTGGACCCAATAATCCATTTTCTATAATCCTAGACCATTATATGATCCACATTTCATTAGAAAAAAGTTAGTGGAATACCCTTTCCAAAAAATTACATGAAAGCCATTGCTCCTCCCCCATACAAATTAACTCACCACTTTCACATCCTCAAAATAGTATAGACACATTGGATACACCAAAAACATCTAAAATAGATCATAAAAATCCATCCTCTAATCCTAGAAGCCTCACCATGGGTACCAATCCATCAAGGAATCCCTTTAGTGCAATCCAAAAAAGCGTTACCCGAAGAATAGGTAACATACTTCCTCATGATCATTAGTTATCTTTTCGTTTTTCACTCACTAAAATATTATTATTCCAATATTATATAATAAAATTATTATAATAAATATATGATGAACATATAGTTTGTGTGTACGAAGAACTACCACTTCATGAAATGATGATTATTTTTTCTTTCCACAACTTCCTATCATGGTTGGAATTATGATTGACACCATATACATATATGATATTTATGATATATATATTTCCATTACTCTCATTATTGTTTTATATAACACGTGACCTTTATGGTTTCTATTTTTTTAAATATGATAACATCCTTTAGGGAAGTGCGGACTGTCGCCCCCTCAAAGCGATGTGATTCATTAACACTATAAAATGAACATATAAAGGATGGTTTTATTAAACCAATTAAATTTTTTTGAAATAAATATAATAATATAATAATATTATATATATATTTTATTTACTTTTCCTTCTTTCAATATGAAAAATTAATGAATGTATCATTCATGCGTACACACGTCTTGCCATCTCCATGAACTGTGCATTTCATTCCCTATAACCAAATATAATTAATTATTATAGATAAATATATAATGAATATATATAGAATAAAATCATTTGTTACATTATATAGATTATTAAGTGATTGACCTAATGAATAATAACAATTAGTAACTAGTTCAAACTAACCTGAAAAATATGGTAATTAACACTTGAAACAGAAAAACTAATTAAGGATTATTTTAAAATGGCTAAAAAAGATATTATATGAAGATAATATATGATGTCATAAGAATTAATAAGTTTCTATAATAAGTTTGTAACACTCTAAAAACTGATATACGGGATGTTAAAAGTTGCTAACGGAAATGGAAACACATGGTAAGGGATTTCATCTCAAATTTACTTTCCATTTAGACCAATTTTTTGTTAGGCAATAATTAACTTTAACATAGTGTATATACATAAATTTGACATATTAATTAATAATATATCTCTTCTCATGATATTATAAGATTCATTTAATGTTACTAATTTAGGGGTATTATGATATAAAAATTTTCAAAGTGGTATGGGATTCATTGGAATGTTTGATTATAATTTTCCTCAGGAATGTGGTTAATGATTTCCACATAATATCACATTTATTTATGATTGTTAACAATATCCTGAAACAATCAGATTATTTATTATCATTTTTTGGTACATTAAATTTTTTATAAATAACCATATTCTCATGAAATGGATATTATTATTTCATAAACTGTATAAACATTTGCAGAAATTTTTCACATTAGAAACTATTTGGTTAATTAGGGAATTATAGATAAATAAGTATCTTTTATTCAATAGAGATATATTATAAAGAACATTGCACATTGTCAAATCGATTAATAAATATATGATGAATTATATATATAGGTATGACCTGAGTAGGGCATGGTAATTAATACCCCACAATGACTCGATAATCTCATGAGATGGATTAATTATACTTATTAGATGGTGTATTACATGATTTGATAAACAATATTGTGAAAGGTATTAACGATAATGCTGACATGTACCTATGAAAAATGATGTCAAATAATTAATAATTTCATTATTATGGTTTAATCATTATTTATCCATGAGATTTTGTGTTGAAATATCAATGGAATAATTTCATATTTAGTTAATTAAATAAATGGAATGTGTTTTCAATTTCATACCATGCCATATTTAAATTTATTTACCCCAATATTTAAATTTAATTTTCTACCCATTATTTAATTTTCCATGTAGATTATTCTCTTCAATTCAACATTGATTCCCCTCTATATACAATTATTGATAATTTTAACCCACCCTTATCATGTTTACATTCCATGGACAAGATGATGAAATAATTGAATTAGATTTCAAGGAGTTTTTTCATCTCATTTTAATATTTATCGTGTTTGATTTTCATTTTTCCAATGTAATACATGTGTAGTGAATATAATCTGGTTTTTGATAATTTCTAAACTGATTGATCCTTCATGATTTGATTCTATGAAATCGTGCCAATGTAATAAAATAATGCACCATATTAGAGATTTTTGTGTCATTGTGTTATAGTTGGTATCAAAGGAGGTTTAAAAAATCATGGAAACTATTGTTAGCATAAATATATTAGGGAATGTAACCCTACAATATAGATTGAATATGACTATAGAAAAAAATCCTAGAATTTTTGTTGGACATAGATTGTGTTGGTTTACCATGAATTACAACCCAATTAATATATAAAAATTTTATGTGGTTATGGAATATATATATATATATAGGGGTAACAACTCTATCAAGGTTAATCGAGCCAGACCCGGTGTAACCTAGTTAATGAAAATGAGCCTAACGGTGCCCCTAGTTTGACATTCCCTGGGGATACCCATAGTACAGTTCACATTTTCTTTACAGACCAATATGGATGATTGAAATCTAAATATGTCCAAAATGAAACAAAATTTTATGATTCTATGATTTATGATGCATAAATATATGTTATGTGTTATAAATTATTTGTAAAAATATATTTTGACTTTATGAACTAATCTACTTTGTGTATTTATTTGGAAATTTCGCCTGGAAAGGTGAAGTGTACAAATAAACATGGTCAATGAACAGTTTTCCCTACTAAAGTAGTCAATAAAGGAGCTACTAGAACATATAAGGTAATGGATATATTAGGGACGCTTAATTAGTTTATGAAACATAACCATACCTTGATTTTGAAACAACTTCTATAATAAGATTCTCTGATTTTGGATCTCTTTTACAGAGGCCCCCATCATTTCATTGCACTAGTGATCAAATGAAATATGAGAAATGGATTCAGTCATTGAAAAATATATTTACGGCTTTGGGGTGTTGTGAAATGGAAAAGGTTACACGTTTTGTGTATTCTCTCAAAGGAAATTTAGATCAATGGTGGTCATTTATTTGAAATACTACGGAGGATGAAGAAATGGAACTTGGGGAATACATAGCTTTTAAGGAGACATTCTTCGATAAATTGTTCCATCATGATCAATAAACTATGTTGAATATAAAGTTCCCTTTTTAATGTAAATTGAGGAAGAAAGTGTTACGATGTATGATGAAACATTTACTTGTATATAATGGTATGCTATGCAATTTATAGGCAACATGGAATTCAAGATTTATCATTTCGTTAAAGGACATAAGCTATATCTCTAATGGGTGTAGGTGTCTCAAACATTTTCATTATATAATTATTTTTAATTTGCTATCAAGATAGAGAAATAATTCACCAATTCCATTGGATTAAAATGTATGTAATAAAAGAATATAATAGAAGGAAAAAATTGATAAATGGATGTAGGAAAAGAATTATTTACCAATATGTGATAACTGTGGAAAGAATCACCTTGATAATTGATTGAATTAATTGAGAGATTTTTGTAAGTGTGGAGAAAAGGGTTACTGTGATAAAAAAATTTATAGGAAAGAAGTATAATTATTCTATTCTGTGTTACAACTGTATGAAGATGAGAAACTATGAAATAAAATTCCCTAAAATTTAGTGGAATCTAACACACAATAGGTCAAGGGGAGATGAGCAAGATTATACTATCAATATAGATAAAGTCTAATGATTAATTTTACCAAATATTTTGATCCTTGAATAATGTTATAAATTTCTTTGTTGATTTCATGGTTTTTAGCATTATGGAATGTATAAATATTGTATTATAGTAATATGTAATTTACTATTTGATATCACATGTTTAATGGTACTATTAAAATTGGATTAGCATCATGTTAAACTATTTCGAAAATATATGGTTTATAGAAAGATAATATTTAATATGTTATTAATGTTGGGAAAATGTTTCTGGATTAAGAAATGATTGATTTGGATTTGTTCTATCTACCACTGAACGAATTAATAATTTATCAACAATGTTATGTATGTAATCATTAACATAGTTCATAACAATTTTAGATTTATGGAATATATCCAATAACATGTTTTTTTCTTAATAAATAAATATAATTCGTGTTTCAAATAAATTTTTATATTAATTCACATTTTTTCCATTTTTCATGAGAATTCATGATGAAGGTTGTCACATTTTATATATGTCTCAATTAAAAATATTATTCTTGTTGATTAAATGATAAATATATGTTCATTATTTAAATTTATTGACCTTCCTTCTAATGTGTTAGATCCAATACTTTCGAAATGTTAACCATTTATGAAATGCTCTACGATGATCTATGGATAGGGTTTTAGAGGAGAATGTATTACTTCACCATATGATTTATCATGTTCTATGAAATGAAGTTAAAATTGTTCAAGGAACAAAAAAAGGGTCACACACCAACCCTGACATGCTAATTGATTTAAATCACATAATTGAATTTAGTTGTGTTATTGAGTTTTAGAATGAGTCGATTTTCAATGTTCCAATTTTTGGGAGCCTCCTACCTAGGAACATAGTTGGTGTATAGGCATTATCCCCTCCCGAGGAACCGATGCGACCTTCCCAATGATCAAAAAAATTGAATAGAATGAAATATAATAATTAATATATATATATAAATAATTAAATGTTTTAATAATAATAATAATAATAATATAATCTGTTTGATAATTATGATGATGATTATTATTGTTATTATTATTATTATCATTATTATTATTAAACATATTATTATTATTATTATTTTATGATAAATATTTTCTTAGAGTTATTAAACCCTATTCCCCACTTCACCCTTCCTCTCATGCACCGCAACCCCAAACCCTTCCCTTCCTCTCTATCTGTGTGTTCCAACTCACCCAGATGACTTTATCCCTTCATTCACAACCCCTCCCTCAAGCTGGCACTCATTCCTTCTTGTCAGTGTTGGTTCCCTCTGGCAAAACCCCTTCTCCACTCGCACATCTTCCATTGGTCGAGGGCCTCCGATGTGCCTCCTTATCTTCATCAGGTGACCACTTACCCTTCCTTTTTCAGGTGTGGTTCTCTTTGGTCAGTCACCTCATACATTCCCCCCCAACTATATAGTGGGTTTTTCACCTATCCTTGTGAAGAATAGGGTTTTTCTGGACCCTAAATCATTTTCGGGGTTCTTGATTGATCGATCCTTGTTTTCTAGGATTTTTATGCCCATTGAGGACTTCCCTTTCTACGATTAACAGAAGTAGTGGGTTTCGACATAGTTCTTGGGTAATATCTCTTCAATTTATTCATTGTGGATTAATTTTAAATCTGGATTTTGAGATATTTATTTTTTCTATAATTTATTTTCAGTGCGTCGGACTTTGACATAGTGTTTTGAGTCTCTATTAAGTTTTTGAGTGTCTGTTGGACCTCACTATGGTTATTTTGGGCTTTCGGTGATGAGAACGAATTTAGGTACATGCATTGGGTAAGGTATATATATATATATTCCCCTGTGTACATATTCCCTCACGGAACAATAAATACGTGAAATGAATCTAAGGGTATATATATATGTGTGTGTGTGTGTGTGTTTGTTTGTATAAATTCATCTGCGTGTTGGTTGAAAATTTCAATTTGGGTGGTTATCAGAAATGAGTGGCATGTTTGAGGTTATTTCCATACGATATACCTTTTATTTGAATACCTTAATTTCGTGAATGTATTAAATATAATTTTTAATATTAATTTTTTTTTCAAGGTATTCAAAGTGATAACGCTGTTTGGTGTTGGAATTTTTTTTACTTTATGATTCACCATTATGTTTTGAAATGTATAATCTTAATTCAAATATGGTTCCATGATTTCTATATAATTCTTGAAAAATTAAATTTTTAATTTTGTTTTTAAAATTTTTTTAGGTTGTGTATTTGATATTCCCCCTGATCTTTTGTGATATTCATATTATTTGTGAAAGTTGAATTCGGTGAGGATAGTTTTGGTGTCAATTTGACATTAATTTGTAGTTTTCGTTTCTCAATTAGTTTTCTGTGTTTTATTCATGATTTCATGTTTTCTTGTATGTGTGTGCTGCCTTGGTGGTCCAATTGAGCTTTTATATTATTATCCAATTAAAAGTGTTGTGTGGTTTTGTTTTATAGAAATGAAATAATTCATTGTAAAGTAGCCATGATTGTTTCTCACTATGACTTATGATATCTTAATGTGAACCCCCCAGGAATTCCCCTTAATTATAGAAGTGTGCTTCAAGTGTTAATGTGTGATTTTTAATATGTACATAGTGTAAATGCATGTGTGTGGTTGTGCAACATAAAAATATTAATTCACTTAAGGAGTGAGATCGGTGGTGAGGGGTTGAATGTGTTTTGGATAAATATTGTTTTATGTTCGGATGTGTTTTATAAATAAAACCTCATCTTCAATTGAAATAGAGAACATGGGAAACACTTGGTAACTTGGTGTGAAGACCTAGACTGGTATGCTAGATTATTCAGAAGTGGTTTTTTTGGGTTTCATCTAACAAGATTGATGTATAAAAGTAACTAAACTTTTTTGATGATTAGAGACCACTAGGACATTGGGGAATCACCTCCTTGTGTCTCTTGCATGCGAATATAGATGGTCATGGTTTCTATGCCACGTTTCATAGAGGTAAAATAATCCTAGGTCCTCAACTAACAATAACTTCTTAGTTATTTCCCATAGTTCTTTGGATGTTATTATCATTTTAGTTGTTTCATACATGATATATCATTTATAGAAATAATATTTTAATCTTAATTGCGTTCCTTTCCTTTTGAATTGTTAATTCATGCCTCAAACCTATTTTGAAACATAGTGTGTGAGATATTCATTCCATTAAAATGAATCTTGTTACATTCATTTGAAAATAATGAAAAAAATATTTTATTATGTATTATTTTCACATTAACATGTATTGGGGTTATTTTTAAATGTTAGGGTATATTGAATTGTTATTTCTTGGTATTATTACCCAACATCTCGGTACTCATGACTACTTTATCAGTTCAGATTCAGGTTCCTCTTGTTGGATTTCTCTTCGAGGTAGCATGGTTCATTGTTCGGTGGTTACTCATGAGGTCCCTTGGAGGTATGTTCTCCTGTGGAAAATTTCTATGTTATTTCCACTTCTAGTGTTTTCTATATTTTCATTTTATATTTATAAAAATATCTTATATCTATGGGAAAAATAATTCTGAACTATTTTATTTTGATGCTCGGCACTAGTTTCCTACTCGTGGGGATCATGAACACCCTTCAAGCCTTGTCGCAAGCTGACATAGGTAACCGGTTCAGGTTGACCTAGGTGTTTTCATAACAAAATGGAATCAAAGTAGTTCTAGGTTATTTAGAGTGGTAGGTTGCATGTAGTTTAGAACTATTGAGACTCTAGAGTTAAATTCAGGATGGACTTCATGAACTCTTTCTCATCTTGATCCTTGAGTTACCAGGGGTAGATTTGGATTTTTGTTTTCCTTTCCTTTCATATGTATGGATTAGTGATGGTAAATGAAGTCAGCTGGTTTTTTGTAATAATATTGCATCTAGTAGCAACAGATGTATAGAATTAGTGCACTATACAAGATACTTGATGTGGTTATGCTACTCAAATCATGATCTTCTATGCCATGAATCAATGATGGAACATCCATGAGTTCATTATTTCTGGATGTATTTATGTGAATTAATTTTGGGATTAGTTTTTGTCGGCTTGAGTGGATTTCAAAAATTAAATGGGTTTACAAAAGAAGGATTCAATATGGAAAATGATTTTTGGAGTTGAAAACATTCATTGAAATGGAAATTGTATTCATTTAATGGAATGTGTGGTTTCAAAGTAGAAAATAGAATGTGTTTTGGAAATTGTTTTTGGATTCTAGAAATACTTTTTTGAAGGTGATAAAAATTTGATTTGATATTCAATCTTTTATGTTGAATGATTTGTTTTGGAAATAAGATTTATTTTTTAATTGACCCTTGGTATTTCAATGAATGATTAAAAGTGCGGGTGTAAAAATGTGGTGATTGGATTTTTTTGGTATATGTGGATGGGTGCTTGATCTAGCACAAGGATGTAAATATGTGATATTTCCAGGAATACCAATACTGGAAATTTATAATGTTTTACATATAGAAAAATATTTTTCAAAAAACGGTGTTTTCAATATTGTTTAATGAGAGTAATCATTTAATGTTTTAATTTCAGGTTTTTATCCTTTTTCATAGACTTTTGGTTTTGAAATGTGGAATTGTGGTTGCAATGGTGACTTTATTTTGATTTTTGGGTTGTGATTGAAGTGTGGGTTTTAATTTTGTGATGAGTTTTGATTCGACTATACACCTCTTGTTTTTTATTATACCTCTGAAAATCTTAGTGAGGAGTGGAAAGTCAAGAACTAGGATTCATTCATCCATGTTTATATTAATGTTGGGTTTCTGAATCATTTTTTGTCATTTGTAGTGGTTTGTACTCATTAAAACTGAAGTGGTAATGTTTCTGAAAAAATTATGAATGAGACTTTCTCAGATAATTCTCATTGAAGACTATAAATATTCTCTAAGTTGAGTGTTAGATCCGAAGGCTCTCTGAATTATGGAAAAAACCTAAGTATTCATTGTTTTTCTCCAACCGTCATTAGGTGAAAAATAAAATAATATATTATTGATAGTAAATTTTGAAGATATATTTTGTTCGGTGAAATTGATTGGGTAGTTTGAAGGTGTTCAGTAAGTTGAATTACTAAATGAGTAAGACCATGTTGCTAATAACCATCTCCTAACTATGGGGCAGTAGTTTCTTCATGACATCATAGCTCAATCCATATGTCATGGAGTGAGTATTTTCACGCGGTCTAGAAATAGAGGTGTGTGGATGACCATGGACACTATTTTTGTATCATGTGCTGAGATATAGACAAATTAAGTTTATATATAGTGTATTATTCTTCATTATGGTTCTGTTTTGTTTTAAATTCATAGATATTTCATCTCTTATTGTGTGTTTATTTTTTAATGTTCATCTTTTGTTGTGGGAATTATTTTAGTATTATTTTATTGAGATTTATGTGGTTGTTATTTGGAGATTTTAATGCTTAAATGATTATACTTCTTTGCTAGTGGTGTATAATTTGGGTGGAGCCTTTTATGAGATGCACTATCTTGTCGAATTATGAACTTTCATCTAGTTGTAATCCTAGTTCAGGATTCCTAGGTTGTATATTTTTTATATTAAACAATAGTTTGTTGAGAATTTCACTAAGAGTGGTCACCATTCTAGTCAATTAATTAATGGTGGTGATACCCAGTAGGGGTTGACTAGATATTATATCCTAAGAGAGTTGGGAATGAATAGAATTGTAAACAGGTCACACTAGTGTTAGGCGTTTTGTTTGGATTTGTTATTTGTTTTGACTTGATGAAACTAGTGTTGACCAAAGATATAAAATGGTTGTGAGACCACCATATCACATAATCCGGGTGTACTTGGACTTCATGGAATTATGACTAGGCAATTCCTTGTTTATTCTCTTCCAAACCCTATTCATTGTAATTGGATGAGAAAAATAATAGGTTTTTTGAAAAATTTCTGTGGAGATACCAAACAAACCATTATGGGTTATCTAGTGAACTCAATGTTATGGGTCAGGGTGTTCCCTATTTTGAAGTTATGTTTAAAGATGTGAGATCCTCATTGTTGGTTCTTTCATTGGTATTTAGTGTCCTTCGGTCTCTTCATCCACCTCTCAAGTTGTCGAGTTGGTACCTTTATGTTGATCTTACCAATATCTTTGGATCCCAGATATTTAGATATTTGAAGGATAGAGAGATTTGGTTCATGATCATCTTGTGGTTGAGGATTCTCTTTGTGTATTGGTTTGTTTTCTTTTGTGTTAGCTATGATTTTTGGGACTTTTTAGTGGTAGAGAGTTTCTTCATGGGGATAATTGATACTCTCCATCCCTGGCATGATAATTATTTCAAATCAAATAATTGTATTCAGTGGTGTTATTGAGTTTCAGGCCGTGTTTATTTTATTTTGATAAAAAAAATTAACCTTCCTGGCTAGGAGAATTGGTGGAAGTAAATCATATTCCCCTTACCAAGAACCCATACAGCCTGCACAATTTTCCAAAAAAGATAAACAAAATAGAATAAAATAAAAATAAAAATATATTAATTTATTGAAACACTTATATCTTATGATAATAATAATAAAATTATTATTATTATTCAAATTATATTGATTATTATTAAAAATAATAATATAATTATGATTATTAAAAAATTATAATTATGATATTTTTTATGGTTTCTAAACCCTTCACCCACTCTCCCTTAGCTTCTAAGTAGTGCGGCCCCTAACCCTTCCCTTCCTCCCTATGCCCATGCACCACCTCCACTTGTCGAAACTATCCCATCAGCCATACCCCCTCCCTCATTCCAGTGTTCCTTACCTTAGGTAGGTGCTCCTTCCATCTAGAATTTCCACTTCCCTTCTCACATGACCCCCGACAGCCAAGGGCCTCCATCATGTGTGCTTTTCTCCATCCAACGGCTACTTCAACTCACTTCTCAGTTTGTGGTTCTCTTCGATGCGTCACATTTCCTAGTTCAACCCTATATTTGGTAGTTTTTCCTCTCTCCATTATTGATTATGGGGTTTGGATGAACCGTACATCATTTTGGGTATTTTTTGATCTATTATTGTTGTTTAGAGTTTGTTATATGCATTCGGGACTTCGCTTTCCGCAATTAACAAAATAAGCGGGTTTCTCTATGGTTATCATTTAAGAGTTATTTGATTTCATCATTATGGATTAATTTTAATTTGGTCTTTTGTGATATTTTAGTTTCTGATAATTTATTTATGGTTTTTAGGTCTTTTATGTGGTATTTTGAGTTATTATTAATTTTTAGAGTGTGTGTTGGACCTCACAGTTGTTATTTTGGGATGTGGGTGTCGATAACTCCTATATGTACATGCATACAGTAAGGAATATATATATATATATATATATTCCCTATTTGTAAATACTCCCTCACGGTGTGGGGAATATTTTAAATTAAGCTTGGGGTATCTATATAAATATATATGTATAAATTCATGTTCATGTTGTTGAGAAATGTCAGTTTGGGTGGTCATCATCAAGGAGCGATATGTTCGTGGTAGGCCCCCTATGCCAAGAATTTAATTTTAATTCGTTAATTTCATGAATGTTTTAATGATTATTTTTAAATTTAAATAGTTTATTCATACTATGATAAGTGATGGAGATTATTGGTGTGTCACTTTATGTTATTTTATAATTCGCCCTTATGTTTTGAAATGTATAATCATCATTCAAACATTCTTCCATTATTTCATTAGAATCATGGAACATTTGATTATTAATGTTGTTTTCAAAAATGGGTTTTAGTGTTTGGTTGGTATTCTATATGATGTTTGGTGTTGTGCGTATTAGTTGTGAGGTTTAATTGAGTTAGCATGGGTTTTGGTGTGAATTTTACTTTAATTGGATTCGTTCCTTTATAAAATGGATTAATTTCGTTTAGTCATGATATAAAGATTGATTTTATGTGTATGTTATCTTGGTGTTTCAATTGATATTTTAGGTAATTTATCAATTAATAGTGTTGGAGTATTATGTATTTTAAAAATGAATGTGTTCTTTGAAAAGTAAAAAGGCTGGATTGGAACAAGTAATAGGGATTTATGAAAGTGAAAACCCCCTATTGAGGAATTCACCATAATTAAAGACATTTAATTCTATTGTTAATGTATTATTAGTAATATGTTCATAGTGAAAAGGCATGTGGATGGTTGTGCGATATAAAAGTGGAATTCTCTTAAGGAGGGTGATCTACAGTGATGGATTGAATGAGTTTTGGATTAAGAATGTTCTATGTTCGTTCGTTTTTTTTGAAAAACCTCACAACCATTTGAAATAGCGACATCAGGAAACCCTTGGTACATAGGATGGAAGAATAAGAATAGTATGCTAGATGATTCATAATTGGTTCATCCCAGATTCATTTAAAAGTATTGACACTACATCATTCACTAATATTTTATGATGATTGAAGACCACTAGACCATCGGGTTGTCCCCTCCTAGTGGCTAGTGCATTCAAAATGTTGATGGGCGTGGTTTCTATGCCATGTTTTATAGAGGTACATAGGTCCTAGTTCCCCAACTAACACTGGATGCTTAGGGATTTTCCAAGATGATTGTGGTGTTATTTTTATTTTAGTTGTTTCATACATGACGTCTCATTAGTGAAATACATATTTTAATCTAAATTTATTTCATTTCATTTTGAATTGTTAACAGATGTGGGGAAAATATTTTTAAAATGTATATTAAGAGAAATCTGGTTCATGAAAATCAAAACATGTTACTTTAATTTTAAAATAAGGGAAAAAATATTTTAAGATGTCTTTTTTCAAACTAGTATGTATTGGGTATTTTCAATGGTGAAGGAATAGGGTGTTGTTATTCCTTGTCATTCCTACTAAGCATCTCGATTCTCATGCCTACCTTATCATATTAGTATCAGGTTCCTCTAGTTTGATAGCTCTTAGATTGAGCATGGTTCTATTTTCGGTGGTGACCCATGAGGTACCTTGGAGGTATCTTCACCTGTGGAACCTTACTATTTTATTTAAACTACTATTGTTTATCAATTATGTTCTGTTTTTATTTTTTCAATATTCTTATATTTATTGTCCAAATCATTACCGAAAGTGTTACTTTAATGCACGAAACTAGTTTTTAACCTGTATGGATCGAGAATGCACTTTGGGCACTGTCATGGGCCAACTCGGGTACTCGGTTCAATGTTGAAATAGGTAGGTTCATGACAAAAAAGGCATATTGTATATATGAAAAAATTGTATATTTTCTTATATAATTATAGAGTGAAAAATTCCTATAATTTAGAAAAAATATCTTGAAACAAAAATGATTTTTGATTATCATAATTTTTAATGATATCAATGATATATTCATTACAATGTTTTAATGATTTTTGTTCATCAACTTTCAGTTGAATATGTTCTCTAGAACTCACCTTTAAAACATTATTCTTATAAATTTCTTTTGTACCAAATTTCCCACGTCCCACCTAGGTTATCCTACTAGGGAACCTAGTTACCTGATCTTTTAACATAATTTATCCTTAATTGTGATGTTTTTTATAAACCCTATTCATGTTTTTTATTTTTCAAAAATAGATTATTTTCAAATTTCAATCCCTTGATTATCGAGATCAATTTTCACATGCAATGACGAAAATTATTTATGTTGGAGTGAATGTAACATACCAAGGAATTAAAATATTTTCATTTTAGAAGGAAAATCATAACTTATTTCCTTGATCAGTTATATGAAACACCTTGATAATCTTATGTAACACACAATATAATCTCTAGTTGTCTCTACACAGAACACTGAGGTTATCTTGCGTTACACAAAAGTTAGAGTTTTACCGAACAATAATATATTAATAAAAAATAATTATTTAATAAGATGTAACCGAGATACTAATTTAATGGTTATAAATATTTTTTAATAACTAAATAAAATATATTGTCTAATTAGTTGGTTACTGAATAATTACAAATCAATATAAGAACTTATTACTTATAAAGAGAATATTTTTATAGAAGCACATTTTTGTGCTCCCAAATCAATTTTATCCTCATAATTTTTAATAATTACAATTAGTGAGTGTTATTAAATTAATATATATAATATATATTCAGTAATTTTTTGTCTATATTCATCCAATATATTATCTAATAATTAGATAAAAAACAATATTACACATAAAATACTCTAATTTTATAAAGGCATTTTTCAACCTTTTATTACAAATCTTATTATAAATATGAATTTTGACACAATATAAATATTATATTGAAAAATAAAAATAATTTTTTTGATATTGAAATGATAAAACTTGGATAGGGTGGGTTTTTGTAATTTTCTGTGAGGTTTCATTTTTTTCATTAATTTACAAATATAGTGAAATTTTATTCAAAACCTCTTTTATATTATTTATTTACACTCATAAATTATATTATTAATTTGGTTTAATGTATACATGATATATATTATATCAATTAATACTATTTATTTTATTGGAATAAATTCCATATTGAAATTGAATAAAAAACAAAGAACACTTTTGTACATTTTTACATTAAAGAACGCTTTTTCATCCCATCGACGGGATTAATTTTAAATGAAATTCATCAATTATCTAATTTGAATTTGGATTAATGTATTTAATATATTTATTTAGAATAATTTATAATTTATATTAATTCCAACTTATTTTTATACCAGAAAAATATTATTGAATGTGATTAAAATTAATTACAGTGATTAAGAGGAAATTTGGCTTAATAACGGACTAAGACTTAAACATAAGAGGTAAAATGATATAGAAAATTATTCAACAGAAATTGTATATATATATGTAGAAACTATAATCCCCTTTATCTAAATTCTATTTTTTTCTTGAGAAACCATTCATAATAAACATGTTGTTGAAATTTCCATTCAATAAATATACAAGAATGTCACTCCTCCTCCATTATAAAAAAGCACTCACACCTCCAAATTCCTCACACATCTCAAGATAATTTATATAAATCAATATCTACCATGATAAATCCTAAAAATCCTTAACCTCATAATAGAATCCTCACCAGGGGCATAAAGCATTCCAATGAATCCCTATTGTGAAAGCAAAAATGTGTTACCCAAAAATGATATAACATCCATTGTCAATCACGTTAGTTTAATTTTTATTCTCCACACCCAAAAATCATATTATTTAATGATTATATATTAACATCATCATCATAAATATACTTTAATGTTCTATGTTATGTTTTTTACTTATACATACATGCACATCTATATAATTTTTAACGAACATAAGGTTTGTGGATATGATGAACTACTACCTCACGAAATGATTATTATTCATTTTTTCATTTACCGTATCTCATGGTTGGAAATATGATGGACCCAATATTTATATATGATATATATGATATTTTTAAGTTACATATTATTAATTAATTTTCAAATAACACATGTCCTTTTTATTTCCATTCTTTATGGATATGATAACATCATTTTGGGATGTACGGACTATCGCCCATCAAAGAAATCTCATTCATTCACACCGTACATGGAATGTATAAAGGATTGTGTTATTAAAACTATGTGACATAAATGAAATAAATATAATAATTTAATTATATCATACATATATATATATATATATATCATTTAATATTTATTCAATTAATATGAAAAATAAATGAAAGCAGCGTTCATGCATACGTACGGCCTACCGTCCCCATGAACGGTGAATTTCATTCATTATCTCCTTATAATTTGTGTTATTATATATATATATATATAGAATATATATGACATTTACATTATTTTTATCTTATTAATATGATGAATCCATGATCCAATTAATATAAACAAAAATTAACATGTTAAAACATACTCAAAAAAGCTGGAAATTAATACACTTAGAAGTGAAATTAATGAAAAATTGTTGTCAAATGGGTAATTAACATATTATAATAAGTTAAAATATTTTATTTTAATCATTAATATCTTTATATAATAAGTTAGTAACACTGTTTAAACCATTATAACTAAGGTCAATGACCATTCAAAAAAAGGAAATGAAAGGTCGTGGATTTCATCTCAATTTACATTCCATTGAGACATATTTGTTTTCATGCACCAATTCACTTTTATATGGAGTATATATGGGAAATTGACATGTTATATCATGAATAACCATATTATGAAGATATTTTATGTTTTATTTAGCATTATTCTTTCATTGGAATTATGATATCCAATGTTTCAATGTGGTGTAAGAAACATTGTAATGATAAAAGATTATTTTCCTCAATAAAGTGTTTAATAATTAACTTGAAATATCAAATTCACTTGTGATTGTAAACATTATCTTGAAACAATAAATTTCTTTATGATCATTTTTAGGGTAAATTAAATTTTTCATATATATCAATATTCTAATGAAATTGATATTATTGTTTTTGAAATTATAAGTCATTTTACATGTGGTGTCCAATTTTCGAGTTATTTAATTAACTAGGGAATTATTGATAAATAATTATCTAATAATTCATATGGATAATTGACAAGGAACATTGGACATTTATAAATATGTAATTCAGTATATGAGGATGTATTTTCATAAGATCAACAGAAGTGCTTCATAGTTTGAGAAAGCCCCTTGATGCCTCAATAGTCTCATGAGATGAATTATTTGAAAAATAAGACCTTTTTACATAATATTCTAATTTATTTTATTAATGGTCTTGATGGTAATTTATCCATGGACCTATGAAATATATAATCCACTAATTACGAATTTACCTCATTTGTCTTCAACTAATATTTATCCATGATATTTTGTGTTGATATATCTATCGATGTGTTTCATATTTAGTTCATTGATTAAATAGAATTTGTTTTCAGCTTCTTGCCTTTAAATATTTTTATTTCCTTATCTCATTATTTGAATGGAATGTGTTACATGTTATTTATCATTATATATTGAGTATTCTTATTAATTCAATATTTATTTCACTTTACATACCCTTACAAATCATTTTAGGTAACTCATATTTTTTTTCCTTTCCCCATGTTATAATGAAGGAATATTTAAATAAGCATTAAAATAGTTTATTCATCATATTTTATTATGTGTCATGTTTTCTTTCTATTTCCCAATGTAATATGGGTATCAAATATGTAATCTGGTTTTCCAACAGGGATAAATAGATAGTCCCTTTAGGATTTTATTCCTAGATATCATTCTTATGTAATAATATAATAAACTTGATATTGAATTCTAGGGTCATGGTGTAAAAAAATTGTTTACTTTTGTAAGGTAAAGAAACTTAAATGGTTTTCTTATTATCGATGAAAACATTAGATATAAAAATTTATGTAACACACACATAATGTGTGGTTAAAATATATGTTATAAGACATTCAATAATTCTAATTTAACATAAAATAGATTCTGGAAATCATGAATCATATTACACCAATTAAATTTATAATTTAACAATGATATCGTAGAAGTAAAGGAACACATAAAAACTCCATTATTTATAAATGAACAAAAAATTATTAGAAAATCTATATAACACCTAAATTATACTGAGGATGGTCCACAAATAAAATTGTGGCTAAAATCATGTCGTATCGAGAGAAACTGAAGAAATATTAAATCAATATAGAAATATGGAAAAAAATCTTTCCTGAATATTTATCCATAGATAGTGAGATAGACTATGAAATGAGTAAATATGAATTTGAGACTCACCAATATGATACTAACATAATTAACAAAACTCAAAACAGAGATTGAATGATAATGATCTCTCAATGCCTATAGGCAGAGTGGAGTAGCTCCACGAGTGGGATGTTTGGTGTGTGTATGAGGATAAGGAATAAGGGAAAAGAACATAAATTTATAGAGGGGAATTGGTTTTTGTACAATACTATCTATGAAGGTATACAAATACAAGAGGGGGTGAATTGAAGGTTTAAAAAACTTCATTTTTAACATGAATGGAAACATCGTTTTACAAGGTTAAATAAAATGAATTCACAAAATAGCTTATGTATTATAATAGTTATTATACATGGCCCATGGGAATGATAATAAAAACCCATAATTAAGAATATTATGATATTTAAGTCCACAAGATGTAATGTGAAATTAATTCTTTCTTAATAGTGTATTGAATCAAAATCAATATTTAATGGTAAAGTAATCATAGTTTAATTGTATTCACAACAGAAAATGATATAATCAGAGTATACATAATAATGTCATAATTATGAGGGTTATTATATATCATAGTAGTATGAAAATTTTCACAATCAAGATTCAATTTGATATAAAAAATTAAAATATTAAGATGATTGATAAATTTACCACCTTTCTATTACATGTAGTTCAAAATATAAACATATAATAATGAAAAAATAAAAAATATTTCATATATTTTAACTTAATGAGAAAGGAATCCTATAAACATGGATAATGGTCCCTTTATTTAAACATACTAGAATTTCAATCCTATATATGATGATTAAAGTGTTTCACTATCCCCATGATCCACTGATATGATTTTCTGAATATATTACATAATCATCATGTTCCCTCTATAAGATAATTGGATTCTATAACAAAATCCCAATGTGGCCTCAAACATAATGGTTATTGGAATATCCATCATCCAATCCTCCGAAGCCCTTGATCGTATTCACAAGATCAGATGAAATGTTCAAAAAACTTGATAATCCTAAATGATTTCAATGACTAAGAACAAGGTGTTCCTGATTGAAATCCTCAGGGTTCTCTTGAATGAGTAATTTGAATATGAAATCAATCATCCCTAAACTATTCAAATGACTATGAATTTTTATTATATTCCCCAACAACCATATTTACTTCCAAACACTCATATTTCCCTGAGTTTTTCACAATTACCTGGACAGCTAGAACTGTAATTGTAATGTTATAAGAGAAAGTATCATATAATAATTTGTACATCATTACAACGTAAAAGGTATTTTATAACAGTTGAAATTTTTTGACCATATTCAGCATTCAGGTATACTTAGTCTGAAGGTCTTCCTTGCTGATTTCATTACAATAATAACTATTATTTTGAAACAGATGTTTATCGGTTCTGATATGATTGTGTTTAAAAAGGCTCACTAAAAAGTCATGTTGGAAATTCATAATTTTTTTTCATAAAGTGAATCATTTGTAGATCCATACCCATTACATTTATTATAAATAAAAAGTTAATATAAATTCTTAAATACTTCATAACTAATTCTATGTGTGATAAAAGAATATTTTTTCATTAAAATAATTCTAAATAACTTTTGACATAAAATAGTTAGTAATTAAATTTTTAAGAAAGTGTTTACTGTTTAAAAAAAAATGGAAAATCCATAATGAAACTTGTGACTGAACAACATCCTCCTTTTTGAATGAAAAACCAAATAATATTAAATAGAAAATAGCACTGATAATTATTATTCCATTATTATTTTAAGTTCTTCATATTAGGATCTATAAAATAATACAGATCATTCCCTAAGTTCATAAATATTAAGAATGTGAATTATATTAACCCCTTAATAGGATAAGAACATTCCCTAAGGGTGAAATTCTATTCGTCAAAAATTTTCTCTCCCTTTCAAGATAACTTTTTATGAATGTTTTCCCCCCTTTAATTATAATATATACCCCATTCAATATAATTCTCCCACTTATAGATTTTAAAAATTCAATGGAGAATGTCCTTGTATAATAAAAAATGTTTACAAAAGAAACTACAAGAAACAAAATAATGAACAGAAAAATCATCCACAAGAACATATGAAAGAATTTTAAACCAATCAGAATTTGGAAAACATTCTAAAATCTTGTCTTGAAGTATAGGTAATTCATTTAAAAAAAGTTCTACAAAAAATATAACTAGATTTCAAAAGGAAAAAATTGAATCTTTCTTTTTCATGGATTTGACAATTGTCTTTAAATTCATGAATTATGTTCTTTATTCCTCAAGCTTTACAATGGATTAATTTTGATCCAGATTTCATTCATCCAAAATCTAGAGTCTTTCATTGTAAACCTTTATATTTTCAAACATTTTATCATTGTTATTCATAAAAATATCGATTTCTTATCTTTAGTTTCAAATCCTAGAAATATCTATGCTGATGTATTTCAATTTCATAATAAAATAATTTAATTCATGATACAATATATATATTGAGTTTTAAAATGATCCACAAGATTCAAGTTATCTAAAATCATTCCGAATAACTCCTTGATCGATACTTCTAATTCATTTAAATTATTCTAAGCATCCTTAGAATTCTCATAAAATGTTTTAGATCATTATTTTCATGATGAGACCAACTTTTCATTTCTATGAATGAATTTCTATGAGTGTATTAATTTTTTTGATGAGTTCTCAAATCAGCATCATGTCTGATCACCTCTTCTGTAAAAATTATAATTATTTTTGGTTTATGATTGCCAGTATTATTAGTCATATGGCCTTAGAACTAATGAATTGGAAAATAAAGTATAGTCCCTTCAAGACATTTTGTTTTCTGGACAATATAATCATATCATACTAAATAATTTATCCAGAATAAATGTAATGGACTTGTTAATGGGTTCAAGTTTTAATATTCTTTGACTTTCCTTTATTATCATCCATTGAAAAAGATTTTTTATGTGTTTCCAAAAACATTTCCCATCCTAAATTTGAATTATATCATCATTATCGCAATTTTTCTTTCCAAAGTGAAAATTATCCAATTTTCTTTTTAAATTACAGTCTTCGTCATCCATATGTAGTGAGGATTGAACTCTTTAAATTGATGGTAAACTCTTCTTCTGAAGACTATAAAAATTTAGATTTTGGTTCCCAAGGAAGAAAATAATATTTATGATGCTTGGGAAGTACTATATGAAAGAAAATCAGATTGATATTATTCATTATTTTCATCACCAACCCCTTGATCCTCTTCACTTCCATCAATATTATTAATTTCAGTTTATTTTATTTAATCTTCTACTTCTTCAACGTGTTCTTCCTCTTATTTTTTTCAATTCCATCTATTTTTTTTCAATGAAATCAATTCTGGAAGCCCTGTATCATATTTTTTTTTATTAAATCACTATTACCTAATGGGATTACTTCTGAATGTCTCTCATAATCTTTTGATGGTTTTAATTCATTATCAACCATAATATATTTTCCCTTGTCAATGATATAGGGATATTTGGAATTAACCATAGTGGTATGTTTAATGTTAATACATGTATCTCGATTTGAGGAAGGTAGAAAAATATTGGTTAAGGATACTTCCACACATTTCAAAAGAAATCCTACTAACTATTCACGATGAAGTTTCTTGTTTTTTCTTTAATTTTAATTATTTTATTACATCTCCTCACAATAAATCGAATTCATAAATCCTGTTTTTTGTTGAGTCAAAACTAAGGATCTCTTTCTTCTCTTTATTCTATTTCTTTCTACATTCATCAGTTACATTAATAAGGTTATGCATTTGTTTTTTAATTTCTGTTGCTCTAGAGGTTGAATATATATTTTATTTTCTCTATTTTCCTAAAAAACATTCATATTCTTATGTTGAATATATTTGTTAAATTTCCTTGATCTTTCATCATATAATGCATAATCACTTATGTAACTCACCGACCCCAGTTACCTAGAGTTGGTGCATTATTACATAACATTGGTATGATCACAAGAAAGATCAAATCTCGAAATACCGATTGGTTTAGTAGCCTTGGAAACACTAGATATATTCATAAAGTTTTACATTACATTACATAGTGAAAAACTACTACAACAACATAGTCTCCATATTCCACACTCATATCCCCACATATTATCCCTGCAGGTCATTCATAACTTACTTCTTCACATCCTGGGAAAAATAAAACATAGAAAAGGGGTGAGCTCAAATGCCCAGTAAGGATAACAATATAGCGGAAACATTCAAAAATAAGCATAAACATTTAAGGCAATGTATAACTAAAACAAAAGCCTTTTAAACTTGAACTTCAACATAGTATGGCAAAAGAAAAATGAAATAATGCCATTTACTTAATCAGATGGATATTCTACTAATCGAATAATCACATGCAATATCAATAACCACTTTCATAATGATGGAATGCATAATGACAGACTATCATAACCACATAGCCAAGGCCTCGTGCCAAGACTACAAATAAGATTTTGTCAAGGCCTTGTGCAAAGACACTAGTTTGTCTCATGAGACCTACCGATGCATCGAGGAGCTATATCGGGCTCCACCCACCACATATTAAGTCCAATCCATTCCCATATGAAAAGGTTTAAACATAACATAAACATTCGTATTAAAACAAGCATACGAAATGTCAATACTTTTATCATAAACTATGAATGGTATAAAAATATCACATCCATAGTCAAACATATCACAAAACATTCAATACAATATAGAAGTTTTGTATATTAATAAATCAACTACAAATAATCCTTCAAAGGATGTTGACATAGATGAAATCAAAACTTTTTTTACAGAAATATCTCTTTCTATTTTTGAAATCATTTAAGAGTCATATATTTATAAAATAAAACATTTTCTTTGAAAATATTCTTATAATCTTGTAAGGAAAGCTTCGACGATTTTATAACGGCGGAAAATAGTCGCACCCACTGTATAAGTTAAAAAAACATTCTTACCTTAATTTTGTCGAAAAGGTTAAAAAAACACCTTGTTTGGAAAACAACAGAAATATTCCTTCATAAACCTCTTATAAAAAGTCAAACATGGTTATAAGTGACTTTAACCCATATTCTTGTAAATATTAAAAATGTTTTGAAATACATTTTTAAGAAACATGGATGTGGATGATAAAAAGATCCCAGTAGATTATTATGTATAAACAACCTCGGATAATGAAGAGATTGTGAAATAACCCTTAACTTGTACTTTTACTTGGTTGGGGTAGGTTAACCTCCTGTATAATGGTGAAATAATTGTTATTAAATTATACAATAATCATATACATTAATATGAGATCATATATGATCTTTTAATATTGATTTGATAATAATATCTTTGAATTATCGTCGTTTCAGGTGTTATCTTATGCGTTTTCTTTTATATGTTTTGATACATAATCCGTGTTTGTTATGGATATGTTGTATCTTATTAATATCCAAAATTATATCAAGTCCTTAAACATCATTTTTAAATCATCAAATGATAATTATACTTGAATGGATACGATGGAGAATGAATTTCATCGCGTTCGTGGAGACGGTAGTCCGTACGTACGCACGAGCGACAATATCATTATTTTGATATTAAAATAATATATAAATGCATGGTATATCATATATACTGAATCATTAACATGTTATATTTGTTATTCACATGATTTACACATCATTATTATACCCATCCAAATAATAATATATTGAATAACAATTACACCACGACGTGGAGACGGTAAGCCGTACGTACGCACGTATGGGGACATGTTATTAAAAAGGGTGGATAGAATACTGAATATGGTTTTACCATATTTATAATAACATCACAGTATATATTTGATACTGGATTTATTATTTTATAATGGTAATAACAAATAAAGAAGAAGTGGAAGAAGAAAGGAACTTGAAAAGGGTGGTGAAATCATTACCTCTTCTTCGGTTTCTTCCTTTTTATTTGATCAAAAGAGCTCAATAGGTTGGCTTTATGATCAAACTAATGCCTCTAGGGTGTATTGAGGTAATTTGGGAGAGTATTTGGGCAGAGTTTTGCCGAACCAAAAGGCTTTTAAGTTCTGAAGAAATGAGAAGGAGGAGTTCCCTTTTATAAAAGGGGTGAGGGGAACCTTTGGAAAAGCTAGAAATATTAATTTATAATAAATTAATATTCGGTTTCTAATGGATCCAAAGTTTATTATTAAAAGTTTAAGGTGGGTATAGGTCTAAAAACACTCAACCAATAAAATTTAGACAGGTTTGGGTACTTATATTAACATTATCTTTAAGTATTAACTCTAAGTTAATTAGTTTCACTTTTACAATGTCTCTTTGTATTTTTATATTATATGGTTAATAAAATCACCATATACATCCAAGAGAGCCCCAAGTGGTCCACTAATGATGAAAATATTATGATATATGTCTCTTGGCTGAACCTTAGATTTTTAGGAATTTAATATCAATTAATAATATAATATTTGTTTTAAGAACTCTTTTTTGTCAATTTTGACACTATTCAATAGTTGATTTTTGTGAAACTCATAACAGATTGATTACTTCTAAAAAAGTCAATTAAATCAATAATAATATATAATATTATCCTAGAAAATTATTTTAATTCATTAAAAGTTTCATATTATATTTATTTGGGTATTTATAATATCAATTATTTTAATTTTTCACTATTATAGTAATTACTTCATCATCATTGTGTCATAAATAAATTAAATTATTTAATGTCTAAAAATTATAAATTAAATATCATTATGTATTAAATCGTTTTATATTTCTAATTAATATTTATAGTTGAAAATACAACATATATAACCCTATGTAAAAATTGTTTTTCTAAAAGATATATGCTTCTGTCATTTTTGTATTCATTTTAACTTAATTAAAATAAAGTGTCCCTGTTACCTACAAGTGGAACCATGGGGTCCCAAAATCGACCCAAAGATGCCTATGGTAAAACATGTATCAAAAAATAAGGCTAGGACACGTTTTAGGGTAATTTAGTATTATTATAATATTATTTTTTAACCCTCATTTACCAGATTTACCCTTAACCATGGTAAATAAAATATTTACCGCAGTAATTATTCAAAATGTATAAAAATAAAAGTTACCTATTTACACAATTTGAACATTCTAATTCCAAATATGGAATCCATTTTTCTAAATTCAAAACACATAAGTGAGAGAAAGTAATTTAAAATTAATTCCTTCTGTCAAAACAAAAAGCGTGTTTTTAAGAGATAATAACTATCAAAATATTGACACTTGTTTATGTTCGGTTTAATTGTAAAATTAGGTCCAATGACCTACATTATATTAAATGGTAAAAATATATTCTAAATATATACTTTAAAACCAATCAAATTCATAATTTATCACTATTAATTATTTTGATTAAAAAAAGTTGTTTTTAATTAAAATTTAGTAATTTTCACTATTCATCAAACTATGAAAGTTATCCGAAAAGTACCAAAATTTCAGCTTAGGCTAAATTCGATATTCCAAATCCAAAAATGAATTCCATTTTAAAATATAAAATATAATTTCAATAATTAGGTATTACTATTCATAACGGCTAGTTTGATTGGTTATGGTGTGTTAGAACTCGGTGTTGCGTACAACACACGCTATCACATTATTCAAAGAGAAGCGTACCGTAGAAGCTTGGGGTGTTACATTCTCCCCTCCTTCAAATAATTTCGTCCTCGAAATTTCTAGAATACTTTTCACATGAAAAGACTTGGGTTTTTCATCATCATAATTTCCTCGAGTTCCCACGTTGCCTCTTCCATCTTATGGTTTCTCCACAAAACTTTTACCAGACGCGTCGTCCGGTTTCTCAGCACCTGTTCTCTCGTATCAAGAATCTTGATGGGCTCTTCGCAATAAGACAGATGGGTTCTAGTTCTAATTCTTCATAGGTGAGTACATGTGTTGGGTCAGGCATGTATTTCCTCAATAGAGATACGTGGAACACATCGTGAACATTGGAGAGACTTGGCGGCATTGCCAATCGGTAAGCTACAACCCCAATTCGTTCTAGAATTTCGAAAGGTCCGATGTACCTGGCACTCAATATACCTTTCTTACCAAAATGTATGACTCCCTTACATGGAGATACCTTCAAGAAAACATGATCACCGACTTGAAATTCCAAATCCTTCCTTCAATTATCGGCATAGCTCTTCTGCCTACTTTGAGCTGCTTTGATGTGATTTTGGATTACCTTCACCTTTTCCACCGTTTCCTCCACCAGTTCTAGACCTACAAGTTTTCTTTCACCAACATCATCCCAACAGGTTGGTGTACTACATCTCTTTCCCTATAATGCTTCATATGGTTCCATCTGAATACTCGAATGGAAGCTATTGTTATAGGAAAATTCTACGAGAAGTAAATATTGATCCCACATACCCTGAAAGTCAAGTGAGCAAGATCTCAACATGTCTTCTAAGGTTTGAATAGTCTGTTCTGATTGTCCGTCTGTCTGAGGGTGGTAAGCAGTGCTCAAACAAAGTTCAGTATCTAGGGATTTCTGAAGACTTTTCCAGAATCTTGAAGTAAAACGGGGATCACGATCAGAAACAATCGATAGGGGTACTCCATGAAGTCTCACAACTTCATTAATATATAGTCTTGCTAGACATTCCAGAGGTAGATCTTCTCTTATAGAAAGAAAATGTGATGACTTGGTAAGACGATCAACAATAACCCATATTGCATCGTTCCTTCTAGGAGTCTTTGGTATCCCCATGAAAAAGTCCATCGTAATATTGTCCCATTTCCACTCCGGTATGGGAAGAGGTTGCATGACTCCTCCAGGCTATTGCCTTCCAGCTTTCACTTGTTGACAAACCATACATCATGACACAAAATCATCAATCTCCCTCTTCATGTTTTCCCACCAAAAATGTTCCTTCAAATATCTATACATTTTGGTGCTCCCAGGGTGTATAGAGAAATTGGAACTATGAGCATCATCCAACAATTCCCTTTTTAGATTAGGTATATCGGGAACACAAATTCTCTTCCCGAATTTCAAAATTCCATCTTCATATACAAAGTCTCTCAATCTCCCATCATTCACAGCTTTAATCTTCTTTTTACATTCGTCATCATCGGTCTGAGAACTCTTAATCCTTTCTAGTAAATATGGTTTGGCAACAATTTGAAAATGAATTGATGTTTCACCTTACCTGGTTATTCCCATGTCCATCTTCACTAGATCCATGAAAATTGGATCCCTTTCAATTCTCATATTTTTCAAAACTCCATGGTACTTTCTGCTCAAAGCATCTACTACCCTATTTGCCTTCCCCTGGTGGTAGTGTATCGTACAATAATAATCCTTGAGTAATTAAAGCCATCTCCTTTGCCTCATGTTGAGTTCTTTTTGTGAGAAAATATACTTCAAACTCTTGTGATCAGTATAAATCTCACATTTTTCACCATAGAGGTAGTGCCTCCATATCTTCAAAGCAAAGATCACCGCTGCTAACTCAAGATCATGAGTAGGATAGTTTTGTTCATGAATTTTCAAATGCCGTGATGCATATGCAATAACTCTATCATTCTGCATAAGGACACAACCAAGTCCTTTCTTCGATGCATCACTATAAATAACGAACTCATCATTCCCCGATGGTAGAGTCAATTTAGGAGCATTGAATAATATTCTCTTAATTTCTTAGAAACATTCTTCACACTCCTTTTTTCCAAAAAAGTTTAACCCCTTTACGTGTGAGCTTCGTTAATGGGTTAGCCAATCAGGCAAAATTCTGGACGAAACGTCGATAATAACCTGCCAAACAAACAAAACTGCGTACCTCAGTTATACTCGTAGGTGCTAGCCATTCTTGGATTGCCTTGTTCTTAGAAGGATCAACAGAGATTCCATCTTTAGAGACAATATGTCCAAGAAAAGAAATCTCCTAAAGCCAAAATTCACACTTGCTAAACTTCCAATATAATTCATGCCTCCTCAGAGTCTTCAAGATAATGTGCAAGTGATTTTCATGATCTTCGTTGGTTTTGGAGTATACCAAGATATTATCAATAAATACCATCACAAATTCATCGAGATACTCCTTGAAAAATCTATTAATCAGAACCATGAATACAGAGGGCTCATTAGTCAATCCAAAAGGCATTACAGTAAACTCGTAATGCCCGTACCTGGTTCGAAATGCTGTCTTTGGAATGTCTTCCTTCTTCACACACAATTGATGGTATCCAGATCAAAGGTCAATCTTTGAAAAGTATTGAGCTCCATGCAGTTCGTCAAATAAATCATCAATACGAGGTAGGGGATACTTGTTTTTTATCGTTATAGTATTGATCTCCCTGTAGTCGATGCATAACCTCATAGATCCATCTTTCTTTTTAACAAAAAGAACAGGGGTTCCCCATGGAGAAACACTAGGGCGAATAAATCCCTTATTACTCAATTCCTCTAGTTGTTTCTTTAGTTCAACTAATTATACAGTGGCCATTATATAAGGGGTCTTTGATATAGGCCTTGATCCATGAATCAAATCAATGGAAAACTCAATTTCTCATTCTGAACGATGTCCAGGTAAATATTCCGGAAATACATCTACAAATTCATTCACAATAGGTACATCCTCTATTTGAACATTCCTTTCCTCACCCATAGTTATTTCATTCTCTTCTTCCCCAATAATTGAATTTAGTTGAGCTATTGAGGGTGGATCTAAATAAGAATAAGGTGGTGACGATTCTGCTCTAAAGATAAGGTGTTCCTTATCATTATCATCAAGAATCGTAACCTCTTTCTTCTTACAATAAATCTTTGCATCATAGTCTAAAAGCCAGTCCATACCGAGGATTATATCAAACTCAATCATAGGTATGACAATGAGATCAGCAGATAACGAACATTTATGTGCTCTAATGGGGACTGATTCCCAAAACTTTATTGCAATAATACTTCCCTTAGGAGTTTTAACTGAGAAATACCTTGTTAAATCAAATTGGAAATATCTAATTTTATTAGAAAACTAGGAAGATATGAAACAATGAGATGATCTAGAATCAAATAATGCATTTTCTAAACTTGAGGAAACCATTAAATTACCTGCCACCACGTCTTTCGGAGCTTCTACCTTAGCAGTAGTAATAGCATAAGCCTGGCCTTTATCCCTTGGCATTTCTAATGCAAGTTCTCCTGACGCTTAGGACATTCATTTGCATAATGTCCCATCTCTCTGCAATTGGAGCACTGAACGTTGGTGGCTTCTTTCTTCCCTTTGCAATCACGAGCTTGTTGGCCTTTTTCACCACACTTGTAACAGACTCTCATTCCCCTCAAGCAAGTACCGGGGTGTTTCTTCCCACATATACCATAGGATGGATATTCAACCTTTCTTTTCTTCCCCTTATTTCCATTCCCAGATTGATCAGTAGGACTCTTCTTCTCTTGATTTTCTTTAAATTCATAAGACTTAGATAATTCCTTTTAGGTCTTGATAGCACATGAGGCAATGTCTTCGTATGACGAGAAGGATTTTGAGACTAATGCTCGACGGAAAAATGGTTTTAACCCATCAAAGAAACGATCAATCTTACTTCTTGGGTTACGTATATAATCACCAACATACCTTTCTAACCTTGTAAAGTTAGCCTCATACTTTGTGACATTCTCATCCTCCTTTTGTCTCAGACTCAGAAATTGCCTTTCCATATCTGATCGATGGTCGCGAGGAAAGTATTTTTCTAAAAATAGATATTTGAACTCCCTCCATTCTATATTTGATACTTCATCATCTTACTTCGTATTTTGAATCAATGACCACCATTGATCATCATCTCCAGTGAGGCCATAAACTGCCATGCTAACTTTTTCCCTTTCACTACTCCCCAAAGCCTGAAATATTTTCTCAAGGGAAAATATCCGTTGCTCAGCTACTAAGGGATTTGTACTCCCATTGAACGTTGTTGGTTGTTGCCTCATGAATCGATCTAACATTGATCCTCCACGCTTCGGATCAGGGTGCTCCATACGGGTAAGGTTATTATTCATAACCTGAGTGAGTTTTCCCAGTATGGTGATTAGGTGATCAGCACCAGTTGCATCACCAGCTCCACTATAATTATCTTGAGCAGGAGGGAAATCCCTACATGGAGTGTGTGTATTGATACAGTTTCCATTTCTTCCACTAGGCGACATTTCTAAACAATGGAATAAACTAGATCAGTTTATGAATAAAAATACATAATCCCATACTTAAAAAACACTTAACATAAATTGACCTATTTATGGATATAATCCATAATCATAAAAATATTTTCTTTGAGGAAGTATATAATCACAAAACCTTCCTAATGGTTTGTAAAGAAAATGAGAATTTTCCTAAGCATATCCCCCGGGAGTGTCGTAACCAAGAGTGCAGCAAGGCCCGTTGTCGTGTACCAGTTCCCGTTTGAGTCTAGCTGAAAACGGTGTTTTCGGGTTTTACCCCTAGGTACATCTATTCCAGAGCCGCCTCTACCTGCTCGTATCCAGATAGGGATGTATTGCTCGGAAAACTCACAAAATCTCTACAATAACAAAATTCTAGGAAGTTCTTCTATACTAATCCTCAAAGTTTATCTTAGGTCTACGTGCTGTAATCAGAGTTTATCTAAATCTATTTTTCAAGGTTTATATTAAACTTCCTCTGATACCAACTGTAACTCCCCGACCCCAATTACCTAGAGTCAGTGCATTATTACATAACATTGGTATGATCTCAAGAAAGATCAAATATCGAAATACTGATTGGTTTAGTAGCCTTGGAAACACTAGATATATTCATAAAGTTTTACATTACATTACAAAGTGAAAAACTACTACAACAACATAGTCTCCATATTCCACACTCATATCCCCACATACTATCCCTACAGGTCATTCATAACATACTTCTTCACATCCTGTGAAAAATAAAACATAGAAAAGGGGTGAGCTCCAATGCCTAGTAAGGATAACAATATAGAAGAAACTTTCAAAAATAAGCATAAACATTTAAGGCAATGTATAATTAAAACAAAAGACTTTTAAACTTGATGTTCAACATAGTATGGCAAAAGAAAAATGAAATAATTCCATTTACTTATTCACATGGATATTCTACTAATCAAATAATCACATGAAATATCAATAACCACTTTCATAATGATGGAATACATAATGCCAGACTATCATAACCACATAGCCAAGGCCTCGTGCCAAAACTACAAATAAGATTTTGTTAAGGCCTTGTTCCAAGACACTAGTTTGTCTCATGAGACCTAACGATGCATCAAGGAGTTATAGCGGGCTTCACCCATCACATATTAAGTCCAATGCATTCCCATATGAAAAGGTTTAAACATAACATAAACATTCGTATTAAAACTAGCATACGAAATGTCAATACTTTCATCATAAACTATAAATGGTATAAAAATAGCACATCCACAATCAAACATATCACAAAACCTTCAATAAAATATATAAGTTTTGTATCTTAATAAATCAACTACAAATAATCCATCAAAGGATGTTGACATAGATGAAATCAAAACTCTTTTTAGAGAAATACCTTTTTTTATTTTTGAAATCATTTAAGAGTCATATATTTATAAAATAAAACATTTTCTTTGAAAATATTATTATAAGCTTGTAAGGGAAGCTTCGACGATTTTATAACAGCGTAAAATAGTCGCACCCGCCGTATAAGTTAAAAGAAAATTCTTACCTTAATTTTGTCGAAAAGGTTAAAAAAAGAGCTTGTTTGGAAAATGACGGAAAGATTCCTTCATAAACCTCTTATAAAAAGTCAAACAAGGGTATAAATGACTTTAACCCATATTCTTGTAAATAGTAAAAATGTTTTGAAATACATTTTTAAGAAACATGGATGTGGATGATAAAGAGATCCTAGTAGATTATTACGTATAAACAACCTCGGATAATGAAGAGATTGTGAAATAACCCTTACCTTGTACTTTTCATTGGTTGGGGTAGGTTAAACTCCTGTATAATGGTGAAATAATTGTTATTAAATTATACATTAATCATATACATTAATATGATATCATATATTATCTTTTAATATTGATTTGATAATAATATCTTTGAATTATCGTCGTTTCGGGTGTTAACTTACGCGTTTTCTTTTATATGTTTTGTTACATAAGCCATGTTTGTTATGGATAGGTTGTATATTATTCATATCCAGAATAATGTCAAGTCCTTAAACATCATATTTAAATCTTCAAATGATAATTATACTTGAATGGATACGATGGAGAATGAATCTCATCGCGTTCGTGGAGACGGTAGTCCGTATGTACGCACGAGCGACAATATCATTCTTTTGATATTAAAATAATATATAAATGGATAGTATATCATATATACAGAATCATTAACATGTTATATTTATTATTTACCTGAGTTACACATCATTATTATACCCATCCAAATAATAATATGTTGAATAACAATTACACCACGACGTGGAGACGGTAAGCCGTACGTACGCACGTATGGTGACATGTTATTCAAAAGGGTGGATAGAATACTGAATATGGTTTTACCATATTTATAATAACATCACATTATATATATGATACTGGAGTTATTATTTTAGAATGGTAATAACAAAGAAAGAAGAAGTGGAAGAAGAAAGGAACTTGAAAAGGGTGGTGAAATCATTACCTCTTCTTCGGTTTCTTCCTTTTTATTTGATCAAAAGGGATCCATAGGTTGTCTTTCAGATCAAACTAAGGGATCTAGGTTGTATTGAGGGAAGTTTGGAGAGTATTTGGGCAGAGTTTGGCCGAACCAAAAGGCTTTGAAGGTGTGAAGAAATGAGAAGGAGCAGTTCCCTTTTATAAGAGGGGTGAGGGGCACCTTGGGAAAAGCTAGAAATATTTATTTATAATAAATTCATATTCGGTTATTAATGGCTCCAAAGTTTATTATTCAAAGTTTAAGGTGGGGATAGGTCTAAAACCACTCAACCAATAGAATTTAGACAGGTTTGGGTACTTATATTAACCTTATCTTTAAGTATTAACTCTAAGTTAATTAGTTTCACTTTTACAATGTCTCTTTGTATTTTTATATTATATGGTTAATAAACACACCATATACATCCACGAGACCCCCAAGTGGTCCAATAATGATGAAAATATTATGATATATGTCTCTTGGACGGACCTTAGATTTTTTTGAATTTAATATCAATTAATAATATAATATTTGTTTTAAGAACTCTTTTTTGTCAATTTTGAAACTATTTAATAGTTGATTTTTGTGAAACTAATAACAGATTGATTACTTCGAACAAAGTCAATTAAATCAATAATAATATATCATATTATCCTAGAAAATTATTTTAATTCATTAAAAGTTTCATATTATATTTATTTGGGTATTTATAATATCAATTATTTTAATTTTTCACTATTATAGTAATTACTTCATCATCATTGTGTCATAAATAAATTAAATTATTTAATTTCTAAAAATTATAAATTAAATATCATTATGTATTAAATCGTTTTATCTTTCTAATGAATATTTATAGTTGAAAATCCAACATATATAACCCTATGTAAAATTTGTTTTTCTAAAAGATATATGCTTGTGGCATTTTTGAATTCATTTTAACTTAATTAAAATAAAGTGTCCCTATCACCTACAAGTGGCACCATGGGGTCCCAAAATCGACCCAAATATGCCTATGGTCGAACATGTATCAACCAATAAGGGTAGGACACGTTTTATGGAAATTTAGTATTATTATAATATTATTTTTTAACCCACATTTACTGGATTTACCCTTAACCATGGTAAATAAAATATTTACCGCAGTAATTATTCAAAATGTCTGAAAATAAAAGTTTCCTATTTACACAATTTGAACATTATAATTACAAATATGGAATCCATTTTTCTAAATTCAAAACACAGAAGTGGGTGAAATTAATTTAAAATTAATTCCCGCTGTCAAAACAAAAAGAGTGTTTTTAAGAGATAATAACTATCAAAAGATTGACACTTGTTTATGTTCGGTTTAATTGTCAAATTATGTCCAATGACATACATTATATTAAATGGTAAAAATATATTCTAAATATACTTTAAAACCACTCAAATTCATAATTTATCACTATTAATTATTTTGAATAAAAAAAGTTGTTTTTAATTAAAATTTAGTAATTTTCACTATTCATCAAAATATGAAAGTTATCCGAAAAGTACCAAAATTTCACCTTAGGCTAAATTCGACATTCCAAATCCAAAAATGAAGTCCATTTTAAAATATAAAATATATATAATTTCAAAAATTAGGTATTTCTATTCATAACGGCTAGTTTGATTGGTTATGGTGTGTTAGAACTCGGTGTTGCGTACAACACACGCTATCACATTTTTCAAAGAGAAGCGTACTGTAGAAGCTTGGGGCGTTACAACTTATCTAATAAACAAAATCCCTTGTTTCTACATAAATAAAATTATTTATCCTTTTGAATGTATTATCACTAAAAAGAAATTTTTTTATCATCTTCGGTTTTGACTTATTTTCATTATTGAAAAAGCTCACGAAATTATGAAATTACCATTTTAAATGTCTCTGAAATATAATTATATGGGAATTTATGTATCAATAATTGAGTTTACGAGTGATGATTATAATATATACTATATGATATCCTTCTCTTATTTTGAAAAGGATTTCCAAGATAAAAACATCATTGAACTTAAAATATTCTTATTCTCATTTTCCTTGTATCAAAAATCCTTTCATCCATAATGTAACAATTTGATTATTTACTGTTTGGTGAGTAATATTCCAAACATTATCATAATGATCAAACAAAGAGTTCATATCTTTCTACTTATCAAACGTACCATGAATTTGAGTTAGTTTATGAGAATGAAATAACTAATCTTTTTAGGATGTTATTTTGAGAAATTTTGAGGCATTAATATAGGAAATTTGATATCCTTTTACAAAAAATTTCAAATATCTTATTTCATTTCCATTTACTAATTAAATGTATAATAACTTATCAATTTATAGGGATATATGAACAATTACCATATCTTAATCCTCTTTGATTTTGGTGACAAAAACTGATTCCAATCCTTAAAATTCCAAAATTTTCTTTATAATGGAATTTTAATTATGATAAAATGTATCCACCACTCACCATTCTCTTATGAAAACCCATTCATTAATGTCCTTTTCTGCAAGAATCTTATTATGACAGTAATATTTGGAATATGATATTAATACGTAAGGAAATATTTAGAATTAAACAAATGGGTATTGATTTCAGCCACACTTTGTGGTGGGGAGTATGCTGTTTTTGATGGTGTACACATGGGTGCCTCATTATATATGTGATTTCGAGAAAAAATTGAACTTCTGGGTCTCATCTAATAGTGAATATTTTATCCTGTATGATCTAACCGTTTTGATTCGTCTAATGGAGAAAAAACGAACATATGATGTTTTGAAAAATATCATATTGGGATAGAAGAAAATTAAAAAAATAGAAAAAAAAATTGTATCTATGAAATCTAGAAATAATTATAAAAAAAAATGGTAATAAATTCAATAGAATAATAAAAATATATTGTGATAATAATAATATATTTAAGATTTATAAATAAATATTATTATTATGATAATAATATTCTTATTGAATATTTTGTAAATTAAATATAATATGTTAGAAACTATAAATAATAAATTACTTAGAAAAATGATGGAAACAATTTTTTAGGATGTAAAAAAAGAAATTAATAAAATAGAATCATTGTGAAAATTAATGTGAATCCATAAATTTAGAAAACAAATATTCTGAAAAATTTATAAAGATGTTGGGATCTCATGATACACATTGGAATATAGAATCCAAAAAAATTATAACAATAAATAATTCTGAAAATCCAAATACAATATAATTTTTGGATAACCAAAATTTTAGTAAACCTAAAAATTTGAAAAATAAAAAATAGATGTACTCCCCCTACGATGTAGAGTAACTTAATACAAGGATATTGGTAAACAAGAAGTATATATTATTGATCACAATACATTTTTCATTATTTACTTATATTAAAGGTATTCAAATCTCTAAGAAGGTAATCTTTTTGTATAAATACTTATATGTAGTTCTTCTGTTATGATAAATTGTAAAAATATTTCTCCCTTAAGTGTATGATCCCTGATAAAGTGATGTCTAATATATATGTTTTTTGAACAAGAGTGATTTTCATGGTTCTTACATAATCCAATTGAACTAGTGTAATCACATAGTGTTTTTTTAGTAAAACTCATGCCATAATAAGTGAGTGTGTGCTACATCCACAACAAAGGATCACAACAACCTCAAGCTGCAACATATTCGGCTTCAGCAGTGTAATGTAATCCTGAGTGTTGTTTCTTAAAATAGTAAAGAACTAATGACTCTCCCCTGAAATTTTATGTCTTGGATGTACTTTTATTATCCATTCTTCAACAACAAATGTATTTATCCAAAAACTTTTTTAATTCAAAATAATTTATAGAAAAACAAAAATTACCTAAATTTATGGTTTTCTATAAATAATGAAATGTTTATTTAGTCAATTTTTAATGGGATTCCATTATATTTTCATGATACCTTTCACAAAATAATACTATGAACATTATGTATTGTTGACTAGTAGTTAGTTATAAAAAACATAATACCATACCTCTAAAAGTTGATTGATCAACTTTTTTCCTAACTTCACCAATACCAAGTGAATATGAGGTACTGATGGGGGTACTAATAATTTTATTATAGTCATCTACCAAATTTTTAAGAATTAATTATATATATATATATTGAGATATATAGGTTCCTTCTATTTTTTTATAAATTTCAAAACCACAAAAAATGATAACTCACCCATCATTCTCAACTAAACATCATACTTCATAAGATCCTTAAATGAAGTGGTTCATGATTGTTGAGTTGATATGAATATAATTTCATAAAGAAAGGCTTCAAAAATCATAATATTTCTTTAAATTCTTTTAAAAAAATATTCAGATCCATATTTTCATTACCAAAATTTTACTATTATTTTTTTGTTAAAGTATCTTACCAAGATCTATGGGATTGTTTAAGGCCATATAAAAATTTGGAATGTCTATAAATGTATTCATGATATTTTTTATTTTCAAAACACGGTGGTTTTATAACATAAACATCATCTTAAGCATATACATTAAAGAATGATGAGTTTAAATCCATTTAAAAATGGTTGAAATTAAAGAAGAATGCAAAGGCTAGTAGAATATGAATAGATTATAGTCTAGTTACAAGTGCATATGCTACTTAATATTATTTTTTCTCTTCTTTTTTTATACCTTTTAGAAAATGTATTACATTATTTATAATTATTATGACATTTTAATCAATTTTTTTTTATAAAATCCCATTTTAAAATAATTATGGATGTTTATCTGGGTTTTTCAACAGAGGTCCATACATTGTTCCTCTTGAATATGTTTATCTCATCTGGAATATCCTTAATCCAATCCTTATCACCTAATTCCTAAACATATTTTTTGTTCAAATTTAGAAATAATGGATAAATGTTATATTTTTTTCTTCAAGGAACTTCAAGTCCTAACTGAATGATTAGAATCAAAAATGATATTATCACTAGAATTATTCCTAATAAACAACTAACATGGGTTTTGAAAAAACATTTTAGTAACACTGTGTAGAAAATATTATAGTGTAATTATTCAAAATTATTTTTTCCATATTTTCATTATATGAATAATATCCCAACAATGGTTGAGAATCATCTTTAGAAAACACATAAAAGGATGTTGGTTAGGGTTTTTGAAAATCCAAGGGTCAGTTTCATGAAATTTTTCACGTATTGCTTCATAAATTGTACAATATATTTTTATTAAAAGCTCGATATGCCATAGAATTAATGGAGTAAAAATAAAATACAAATTAGACATATTTTGGTGAAATTTTTTCTATGTTATCTTTCATATTCAAGATGAATATATTGCTTCCAAATACTAAGATGCATGGAAATTTAGGTTGTCAGCATGTCCACAACTCATACAGAGTTTTGTTAATAAAAGTTTGAATTAAAACTATATTTATAGTACAAATATTATTACTAACCAAATCATCCAAATAATTATTCTCAAATGAGTATTCACGCAAGAGGGTTGTTTTTATTTCTGGAATAATTTGATCTATTCTTTAGACAAAACAATTTTTTTGATGAATTCTATGACATGAAAAGTTATCTATAATTCCATTTTTACTTAAAAAATTTTCAAAATCTCAATTTAAAAATTATCCTCCATGATTAATATGAATAGTTTTCTGGGGAATTTTTTTCCATTTTTATCCTTGTCTACAAGTGTTTGGAATTAACAAAATGCTTCATATTTCTTTTCAAGAATATAGACCAAAGGGTATCTAGTGTAATCATCAACCATGAAAAATACTTAATATAGGGCCACAAAGGTTTTAGTTTGTTTAGGGCCGAATAAATACACATGCACTAACTATGAATCATCGTAAGTTGAAACATCACTAATAGATTGAAAACTAGAAATATATTTATTACTATAATTAAAAGGGTTGCAAAATTTTTTAGAATAAAATCTATGCTCTTGTAGAACCGTAAATGTATTTTCATAAAAAATTTCAATGTATTTAAGGTTATAGTGTCTTAACCTTCCACGACATAACCTCGATTGAACTTCCATTGCAAATAGACATAGATATTATTGTCTCCTAAGGTCTTATATGTTATGTGTGTATACACTCCATCTTGAAGGGTGGAAATCAGGAATTCATCCTAGGAAATTTTTATGACGTATTTATCATTTCTAAAATTCACAATATAACCTTAATCACATAATTTAATTACTCTTATAAGGTTTTATTTAATAGATTTTCCAATCAAAACATTTTAAATTAATGTTTTTTGAAGAAGAAAAATATTATCTATATAGATAATCTCTCACTGAGCATTATCATTAAAGGTAACTTTCCAACCATTTGTACTTAAAATATTTTTAAGAAATTATTTATTACCTATCATATGAGGGGAACATCTACTATCCATATTCCATGTATTATTACATCCCTTTATTTCTCTTTTATCTAGCAAATGAACCAATTTTTCTTTTGGAACCCAAACTTTGTTGTGTCTAGATATTTCTGTATACCAAATTTCCAAATCCACATTTATTTTGAGAAATTGGAATTGTGGAAATATATATATTTAACTCTATTTATGTATAAAAATTTATTCTAGTGACCAGTTATTATGAATTTTCTAAAAAGTTTTTCACCTTTCAGAACAATGTAATTATTACTAAAAATCATTTTTTATTAGTATACTCTATTCTAGAACTAGTTCTAGAATATCAAAATTAATTATAGATTTTATCAAAACCATCTTTAGCAGAAGTAATTTTTGAACAATACATTTTATAAAGATAAAATATTAGACTCTAGTTTGACGCATAAATTCTTATCCAAATGGGTAATGGTGTCAGAATTCTATTTTTCAAAAGGAGTATATAAATTATTATTTTCAGAAAAAAAATTAAAATTCATTAGAAATAGAATATTTTTAAAGAATAGCCTTATCTAGATCTTTAGAAAGATCTGATACTTGTTTTGTATAATCATTTATCCTTGAATTTCACTTATAAAGTATTCTTAGAAAATAATTTTCATTTTGAAGGAGATTTACATAATAACAAACCTCTTCATATGAATGAATATTATTATCCTATGCCTATGTAAATTCATCATATGAAGATTTATAATTTTTATCATTATTAGATTTCGGGTAGTTATAATTTAAAGATAAATTTGTATGGTAATTAGTAGTACATACCTTATCCATTAAACAAGGCTTTTAATTGGGTATTCTAGGATGAAGACAAATGTTCCTTTGCCTTATACATTAAATATAAGAAGTATTTTATGAAAAATCTTTTCTACCTTCACTTTAAGAAATATTTTCCCAATGTAAACTATTTACATTTCACTTTTAATACATTTTCAAATTCCTATCATAATTAATTTACAACCTATAAATCTATTTTAATTTTAGATAATCTATTCTGATATGTCATGATATTTTATACACATAACAAGTAACATCAAAATCATTCTTTTCATTCATGTCATTGTTACATTTATTATATCAACAATGAATGTATTTCTAAATAACTATCTTGGTCACCCTCTGACCGATATTAGCTAATTCATTTTTGGATTATTCAGAACAACTAGAATTATATTAGATAAGAACCATTTTTTCTATTTGTCAAAACATTTTTTTTATTGTGGGGTATTTTGTATGAATTGTAGTCGTATTGAAAGAAATATCTCCATTCACATTCTAATAATTTTTAACATATCTTTTCAATAATTTTTTATATTCTATTAGGTTTCCAATAAGATAATCCAAAGTGTAATTACTAACCATATTATTTCATCAATAATAGTTCATTTAGATTCCAATTCATATTACATGAGTTCTTTTAATTTCATAACAATAATGTCATTATCCAAACCGTTATCACCATTATGATAAAGACTATTAAAAATTTTCATGAATCACTCATTCACCATAGAAACTGATTCAGCATGTAATAATTCAATGGTTGGTAATCAAATCTATCCATTTATCTGATGTTTTCAAAAACCATTGATGTTCCAAAGTGATTAACCTCTAAATTATTCCATGTACTATTAGATGTATCACAAGAAGGAATTTGACTGTATATTTTTCTATTCATCGAGCACAACAGTGTAATACTTATATTGAAATTCAACATGTACTCCTTGTTTTCATGATTTTTAAAATCTATGACATCTTTATCATGTATATTTAATCCCCAGGGAGCATTACAAAATTGTTTACTCTTATATTGACCCAAACAAAATTCATTTTATCTATCCATTATTAATAATCAACACCATAATTAATTGGTGGTTTATTGGGATTCATATCATCAATTGATCCTACATTGATGCTAGTCATCCTTTAAAATAGATACAGAAAATAATTTCCACAACACACATTAGTGTAACAACTATTTAAAGAAAAATATTTTTTATCAATATTTAACTATTTTTAAAAATTAGTTAAAATAAAACATTTTGCAAGTATTTGAGCAGTGTAAACCTATTATAATACAATGTATTGGAACATAATGTATATAAATGTGGATAAATACAAGAGGGGTTCATTATACATTAAAACTCGTTTTAACATTATATAAATCATAGAGGAAAAATGTTAAACAACAAGTATTCACAAAATGTATTATGTATTTAAACGATAATAAAACACAAACATTGGTTCTGATAATAAAAATATAATAATTTAATTTATTCTGATACGTACGTCCATATGTCATAATGAGAAATTTATTTTATGTTAATAAAATATAGAATAATAATTAGAAATAAGTGGTAATATAATTAGAGATTAACCATATTAATAGTTGAAAATTATTTAATTATAGTATAAAAAATAATATCATATTCATGATATTTACTATTCATGGGAGTTATATGAAAAGTATCATACTAATGATTATGTGTGATAATAAAATTAAAAATAGATTCAGGAATATAAATTGAATCTCTTTTCTATAACATGAAATAGAAAAAAATTAATAAACAAGAAATATAAAATATTAAAAATATTTTACCCCAAATAAGTCGATGTTTAATATAATAGGATAATGGATCCTTATTTTATAATTTCAAGGGTGTTATTCATTCCCTTTCTAGGGATATCCCATTATAATATGATCAGCCTATCTTATTATCCCTTCATGCTCTTGATACGATGATCTGATTCTATAAAACCATCCTTGTGGGCCCTAGATTTGAAGAATAAATTATGTAACACTATCCTTGTGTTCCCTCAATCAATATGATGATCAGTATCTCCATATTCCTATCCTCAGAAGACATTGATCATATTCACACAATAAGATGCAGCAATTAATAAAATTCTCTCAAACGATTACAACGAATGAGAATAATATGCACACAATTGCAATCATTAGGGCTATGACAAAAGGGAAATTTCCAAATTAAATATATCACACCCATGCTATTAAAATGATAGTTAAATTATAGGAGAATCGCTAAATGTCATTTTTTAATGATCATATATCTTCGATTATGTTACAACGACATTGATTGATGGAACAAAACATTTATATAATAAAAAAATTCTAACGTCGTATTTTATATTATTACGTTGAAAATGATATTTTATTATCATATAAATCAGTATTCAGTATTTAAAATATAATTTTAGTCAGTCTGAAAGACTTATTTATAATTGTGATTATGATAATCATAATGACTATGAATCCAGTGTTCATCTGTTTGTTTATCCTTTTAATTAAAAAGGCCTAGTATAAAGATATTGATGAAGTTATTTAATATTCTCTAATAATGTGAGTCAATTTTTTTTGGATCTACACATGTTATGATTATTATAATGAAAACATTAATTTAAACTCTTTAATAAGCCAAAAATAATTATATTTATGATAATTATTACTTTTTTATATAAAAATATTCTTAAACACTTTGTAAATAATATATTTTGTAATAAAATATTTTACAAATATTTTGGGATTTTCAAACAAAATTAATGTAAAATCCATAAAGAAACCTTTGACTAATCATTGGTAAATTAATTCCTTTAAATTAGGTTCAATTTTAGGTCTCACAATTGGAAAACATATGAACCAACAATTCATGGGAAACATCATATAATGGTGGATTACATGTTTTATGCACAAAGATTGAGAGACCATGGGTAAAACATGGATTTTTCCACTATCAAGGATTTTAAATCTGCAGTATGGCTATAAAAAATAGTGTTATGGGTTATAATAAATCATTCAAAACCCTTAGTCTCTCAAAAAAAGACACATGGTTCCACCTTGTGGGCTTTAGAGTTTTAGAAAAACTATGAACCCTTACCACCTTCTCCCAGTTTTATTTTTTTGATGAAGAGCACTCTCCAAACTCATCTGAACACATAGTACACCTCTCAATACATAAAAAAAGTGTTAAAAACCCTTTTAAATGTTCCATGTCCTATATTTATATTCAAAATATTGGTTAAAATAATATTGGACCAACAAAATGGAAAAAATTAATTTATTTTGGAAATTGTACCTGTTCAATAACATAGAACAATACAGCCTCCTCAACATAGAAATTATCATCTCCAAGAAGACATGGGGAAACAATCAAATCAACATCATACATAATTTTGTATTTATGATTCAATTAAAAGCCTACGTTTCATTTCCAAATGACCAAAACACCTCTAAGCTTCACAGTAATCATATGTTATATAATCCATTAAAATTCAAAAAAATTATTGTATTGAACAGCTTGGAATTTAATATTTTTAATAAATGTTTATAATTATTTTTTACCAAAATAATATAAATAATAGTTTAATATAAACCTAAATGTTTACCTTTATCAAATATAATCTTATTATATATTACCATATTTTTACTGATGAATATGAAATTATTTTAATATATTTATATTCTCTAATTATATTTATTTTATAAAAATAATCATCAATTAATTATTCTTAACTAAACCTTTTTTCCCAAACCTCATGTTTTAAAATTTTATATATTGAACAAATTAATACTTAAAAACTATGTTACATATAATGTAATCCCCATTTTGAACACTATATATACAAAATATCAGTAATTATGGTTATTATATTAATGATTACTTATTTTTGATAAGTAAAAATTATGTTTAAAAAAATATAATTTTGAATTTGATGTTAATTTCAATATATAATATTTATTTACTTTTATTTAGATATAATATTATTATTCAAGTAATAATTACTATAAAAGATTTTTCTTATTATAATCTTTATTTTAATATATTATAAAACAATGAATCATTGGTACATTGTTTAAAAAATAAATCAATTCAAAACTATATGGATCAACATTAATTCCAATTTATAAAACTATAAGAATGATAATACTAAGTTATTATGAAATTTAAAATGTAATATAGTAACAAAATGATTTCAAAAGTGAAGATATAAATGATTAAATTTAAAATAAAAATTTTATTTTAGTTTTAATAAATTTATGTAATTCTATCTTTGTACAAAAAATTTGAAAACTCTATAATCCATGTATATGACCCCTGGACACATTTCATGGTCCCATGTTGGTCGATGATGTGGAGAGGTTAAACCTATATCATCTTGAGTAGTGAAAAAGGATTTGGTCACCTCAAATGGGGCATAACCTATGATAATGCACGTGAGGTCAAGAATAGTTGTGTACTTTGGATTAGTGGGATTCCACCCAAGTGTATATGATGGGAGAAACGCATGTGGGGCCTGTATATAGGGCCATGTTAGGAGATGATGCCAACAAAATCTTTTGGATAGTTTAGTCAAATACTTTCCTTATATAATAGTGGACATGATTTTAGGATTTCAATGTGTGATCTCTTACCACGTGCACTATTCAATATTTCAAAATAACATCCTTAAACAAATCCATCCAATAAATTGAACCAAAAACATTCTATTCACCATTCTTCATCATAAATTCAACCTCCATCCCCCTCATATTTAATATGGAATCAATCACACAACATTCCACAGATTTCATCACTATCATCCTGACATAAGCATTCACATTTATAACATATGTTATATGGAATAAAAATAATAATCCTTGGAACTATATCCAACCATAAACTATTTCATCATGATAAAAAGGCAAGAGCCTCAAATTATTTCATTTGTCGTTTACCCACAAAAATCTCAACACATTGATGACCATTGATTCTAGAAGAATCCTGGGAAAACAATATTCTTAAATGAAAAAATCTATATAATTATATTTTGATCAAAATTTTTATTGTGCATCTTATTATTTTAAAATAGATTCTTTTTTTATTTTATCCATTTTACAATTTATAGTTTGGATGAAATCAAATGATTAAATTGTTTTAAAACACCTTTTTTGAAACCCATAGTTTATAGTTATACTATTTTGTCAATAAGAAATAATAATATATTCCTAAGGAAGCTCTAGACATTACTATCAAAATGATTATATAGACCTTATAATATATTGATTGACCCTCATATCAATATGTATAAGAGACATCCATTTCCCAAACTTTCTCTCTCTCTCTCTCTCTGTTTCCCATCTACTTTCACCTTGTTTGAGTTCGATATTGGTATAGAAATTTCCCTTTTATTTTATTTTATAAATCAGTAAGGTTTTATTATATGTATTCATTAAAAACATAAAATGTTATATATATTATAATTATGTAAGTGTATATTTTGTTTTAATCTACATTTATTCCATCAAAATTTCTTATGATTATATATGTTATTTTCAAAATCGTTATTTTTAACTATATTATTGGGATTTATAAAAATTAAAATTATTGGATGTGTGTATAAACTCATTTTATGAAATAATATGAAAATATGTTTTTCATTTTAAACATATTTTTATTTAATTTAATAATGAAATTATCCTCAAATTTAAAAGACTTATTATATTTATATTATATGATTATATATATACATACATTTATCTATCACATCATGATTTGAATGAGTAACATTAGAAGTATGAATATTTTTAAATTTATAATCATGGTCTTAATAAAGTTGATATTTTTATATTATAAATTGATGATATGGTTTATTTAAAAAATATATATAAGATAATTTCTTCTGTGTAATATAATTTTTCTTCAAAAATATCCATTTTATTTTTTATATATTTTTTATGAATGAAAAATTAGGTATACTATTTATGTTATTATTTTATGGGAATATTAATTTTAAAATATAAATTATTTTATGTAAAGGATTCATTTATTCATATCATTATATGATATATAAAAGTATGTTTTCAAAAATGAATTTTAATATTTTGAAAATGTGTCTTTATTAAAAAGTGAATTGTATGTAATAAACTTTATAATTCTATGTACTATTCAAAATAAAATAATATTATATGTTTATGGGTGAATTGTAATTATTGGAAATATGGATGTTAATTATAACACTGTTATCATTCCATTTATATATGAAAATACCATAATCAAAATATTTTTTTACTAAAAATTCATCAAATGAATTACCATATATATATATATAAATACATATTTCTTTTTATAATGTAATAATTTAGTGTCTAGTTTTTGAATGACTAAAAACATAGTCAATAATATTAATATAAGAGCAAAGATAATAATTATTCATAATATTTTTTCACAGGAACATTGTAAACCCGATATGGAATTGGGAATTCTACCCATCCTTCCATAATAGGTATGTATAGATAGCCTTCAATTCTCAAGTGGACCTATGGATTTTTTCAAAGCATGTATAATTCATTTTGAAAAATCACATGATTATTTTACTATGAATATAATTTTTAATGAATTAGTATTTTCAACTATATTATAGAATATTCAATGTGTTTTTATTTTCAATTATTTTTTAATATTTCTAAATCATAAGAATTTTCACATGTATTATTAAATTTTTAATGCCTATTTATTTTAAATGGTGTTTGGAATATTTAGTTTTCAACTGATTATTAGAAGTAATTTTTTAATGTTTTTATATTTTAAAAGTGTTTTTAAAGGCATATTTACAAAATAATAATTATTTTCAACGTATTTTTAAAATTATTTTCCAAATATATAATTTGAATACATTCGAAATTATAATTTTTTAAATGAATATTTATAAAATACTTATTATGATATAAAGAAAGATTTTTTAAAGTTAGTTTTCAAGAATCTATATTGATATAATTTTTTAAAGTACAATTTAATTCCCCCTTACTAGGAAATTATTCAAACCCTAGGTTATTTGAATAGGTTTTATGGATCATTTATAGGTTTTAAGTATAATCCCTTAAATAAGGATCAAGTGTGAGAAAAGACAAACAACTCTCTATTTATTTATTTTTCAAACTCTAATAAACTAAAATATTAGTAATTTATCTCAAAATCATTGATACTAAAGGATCATGGACTTGTAAATGACTTTTTATTTTTCAGTTAATATTTATAAAAAATAAACAACATTATTTTCAGGATTCCGGAGCTCAAGTATTGGGCGATTAATGTTGGTATCAAAGGAACATTTTAGACAACATTGTAGAATACATTGTTTTTTGTTGGGTTTCTATGTATATTCTTCTAAAACCTCTAATTTATAACATATAATATTTATGGTAATTATATGAGTTATAAATATACTTTTTATATCCAAGGAAGTTAGGTTTCCTTTAATATTAAAGAATTCTATTTTTTCCACTTGTCCACATTCAGAAAAATGGTATTTATGAAATTTCAATAATAATTAGAAAAACATTTTGTGGATTAATTTCATTTAATCGGTTTATATTGTCATTTCCCATTAATTTAAGCATTTTAATAAAATTACATTGAATGATTACTTATATAATTAAAATAATATATAGTATAATTTAACCGAAACAAAAATGATTACCATTATCAAATATATTTTTTTATAAACTATGTTAAAATTATAAAATTGTTCTATTAAGGAATATGTACGTATGTTAATATATTTATTTTCATTCAATAGAATAATTTTTGTCAAACATGCATAAATATTTTATTATTTACAAAGAATTATTTTTTTTCTAAACCTCATATTTTTATATTATATATTTTAAATCCATTATTAATTTTAAACAGAAATTACATTATATGTATATATTAATTTAATTTTGGAACACTATACAGACAATTTATAATTCATAATTAATATTATTTAAATTATTTATTATTTTTTATTAGTAAAATCTATGTTTATAAAATCTATAAATCTCAATTACATATTATGACCAATTTAAATCATTTATTTGAATTTATTTTTATGTAATATTATAATTCTTGTAATAATATATAATAATGGTTATTTATAATAAAACCATCACAAGAAAATATTATAAAAAAATGAATATTTGGTTCATTTTTTAAAAAATTAACCAATTTTCTGTTGTAAAAATATATATATAAATCAATTTATAAATACGAATACTAATAAATATTTGTAACTAGTCAATGTAAAATGGTTTGAATGAACATAAAACACTACTAAATTGAAATTAAAAATTATTAATTTTAAAACTAATATTTTTTCATTTTAATTAATCTAGGTAATTTTGAATTTGTAATAAAAATTATCTAACCCACAAAGACAAAGAGGGGATCCCTCAACCGATTTGTGGGGTCAACGTGGGTCGACTATAACGATCCTTAAGAGATGACCTTGTTACAAGATTCTGGTCAGAGTAATTTACAACATTGATTATATGAAAACTGCCATGATTCCAAGATTTTGATGGGGGATCTCTCACTTGTGCAATGTTTACATGTTCTAAAACAACTGCTTAAAACACAATTGTCTAATAAATTGAACCGCAGATGTTTGATTCCCCATCCATCATCTTCTTCTTCACCTAACGCACCTTATTTGTTCATACAACTCCCCTAACACCCCAGTCCATTAACACTATTACTAGCATCCTAACATAGGTGTACTCTTCTCCACCTTCTAGGGGAACAAATCATATTCATAGAAAAATAAGAACATTGTGCTACAAGTAATGATTTTACATGACCAAAATACCAGACACTTAAACTGTTTCATTGGTCCTCAACCAACTCTAGCATCAATACAGTGTTAGTCCTTTCATCTATAAGAATCTTTTATAAATATTATTCATAAATCCATAATGATTTATGTTGATATGTAGATAAAAGTTTATATTAGATAATTTATTGCGTATAACCTGAGTTCATTTTATTATTTTATATCTTCTACCATTTATATACAGGATGCATACATATGGATATGTGGTTTTAAAAAATCATTAATGAGTCCCACAATATGTATATACACTATTATGTCATCGACAAAGAATCACATCATCTCATGAAATACAAAGACAAGCAAATAAAAATTCCATTATATGCCTTTTTATGGGGAAAGACACTCATTTCTAGTAGACAAAGAAAAAGATGTTTCTAAATCTCTCACCCTCACACCATTTCCCTCTATTTCAACCTGATTTAAGTCTTTAAATTAGATGTTGAAATAACCATGTTTTTTATTTCTAGAAATCGGTAATGGAGTATTATATATATATATTTAAAAATTATTAGGTTTTTGACTTCTAATTATGTAATCATTTTTTATATTTATAACTGTCATTATTCTGTTAAAATAATTATAATTATATAAATTATTTACAAAATAAATAACATTAATTATTATAAGGGGAATCATTTATTAATAAACATTTACATGTCTGTACGATGTCATATTGATAAAAAATAGGAATTGGTAGTTTTCATTTTAAACCCCTTAAGATAATTTATAATAAATAAATTATTCTAAATGTTATAAGAGTTCTTATACTAATCATATATGAGTATATATATACATATACATTTACAAATTTATCTATTATTTCATGATTTGAATGACTGTAATTTCATGTTTGAAAATTTGTTCTAATTTCATATAATCTTCTTACTGAAGTTGATATTTTCAAATTTTAAAATGATGAAATTTTTATTTCATAATTTTACATAAAATGATTTTGTGTGAATAACATAATATAGTTTCAGAGTTATAAAATTTCATTTAGTTTATGTTATTTTATAAGTGAAAAATAATACATATGGTTAAAAGTGTTCTTTTATGTGAATAGTAATTCTATAATTCCAAAAACAATTGTGAAGGATTCATGACTTCACACACTAATATTATGGATAAAATGATGAACTAAAACATCAATTATTTAATAATGTAAATGAGTATATAATAGCTCTTTTCACAGAGAAAATTTATGTGATAATTTTTATCATTTTATTCCCTATTGAATGAAATGGATATTGTAATTTTTTAGTGAAATTGAATTTTAAAATATGGGTGTTAATTATAAATTAATTAATATTCCATTCATGTATGGAAAAAAAATTTCACAAGACTTGGTTTCTACAAATTTAAAAAATAAATTAACATAATATATATATATATAATGTAATAATGAATTTTCATTTTCTCAAAAGATATAAACTCTAAAAAATAATATGTATATAATAAAGGAAATCTCCAAAATTTTTATAATATTTATCCACTTCAAATTTTAAATATTATAGAGAATTGTAATGTGATACCATATCTCTATAATGGGTAGGAAATACCTCAATTAATGTTTTTTGTGGCCCCATGTTTTTATTTTCAAGTTTACATAAGACATTATTATAAATCACTTGATTGTTTTTAAAGGAATATTTTTGAATGCATAAGTATATTTATATATATTTTACTATTTTCAAATCATATGGATTTTTAAAGGTATTATAATATTTTTTATGTGTAAGTATCTAAAATGTGTTATAATATTTTCAAAGCATATAAATATTTAATGGAGTTCTCAATATTATGTTTTCCCATGATTTTTAATGTATTTTTAAAAAGTTATTATATTTTAAAAATTGTTTTTAGAATGTTGTTTTCAAAATTAAAATTATTTTCAATGGATTTTTAAAAATTATTTATCATCGATATATATTGGAGACCCTATAAATTATACTTTTTAAAAATTATTAATTATTTTTTTTATTTTTATTTAGATAAAACCAGTTTTTATGGGATATTTAAAATATATATATTCAAATAAAATTAAATGGATTTTAAAAAAAACATGCGTGGAAATTATGATGAAAATATGTTGCATTAAATTTTAAAATTATTAATTAGGTTTTTCAAAGAGATGAGCACCAATAATGATGTAGTTCTTGAAAAGAAAAATAATTGCCTATTTATTTATTATTAAAACTCAAATACTTTGTAAAAGGTAGTCCTTTCCTTTAGATACAAGTCTATAAAAGATCACAGGTGTGAAACTGAATGTATATTTTATAGATACATTTTTAAAAGAATTAATAAAATAAATGTTTTAACCATATCATAATGCATGGGACATAGGGCCTTACATCATACCCCTAGTGGTGACATTAAAAATGAGCTAATCTGAGGTTGTCAAACTGAAGACAAGAACAGAATTTCTAATCATTAAAAATATGACTTGTGGTACTCCCCACCATAGGTAATATAATTTGTAGGCCAATTATCATTAAAGATTTGACTTATGGTGCTTCCCACCATAGGTTATATCATTTATAGGCCAATTTTGGGTCATAATAACTCCATTATTGGAATTATCCATTTTGATATCCCACTGTGTTCCACCGATTCTCAGGGAATGAAACATAAAATTAATGATTCATATAGAAGTATTATCATGAATTTCCATTTCTCATGAAATGGATATTGTTATTAGCTAAACGACCTTCCATTTTATTTACGATGTTTACTTTTCCAGTTATATAATTAACTAGGGAATTATTAATAAATCATTATCTTTTATTTAATATGGATAATTGATAAGGAAAATTTTACATTGATAAATTGATAATTATATATCTGAGGAATTACTTTCTAAGGTATGACATAAGTGGTTCTTAGTTTCAGAAAGCCCCTTGAAGCCTTAGTAGTCTAATGAGACAAATAATTTAACCAAATAATGTTTTTTAACTGATATTCTAATCGATTTATAAATGGTCATAATGGAAATAGATCCATATTTCTAGGAAACATGGAATCCACTAATTAAGAATTTTCCTCATTTAGCTTCAGTTATTATTTATCCAGGAGATTTTGTATTGGAATATCTATCGATGTGTTTTATATTTCGTTCAATGATTAAATGTAATATGTTTAGAGTTTCTTACCTCTCCAAATTGATATTTCCATATCTAGTTATTTCGATGTCATTTGTAATCAATTATTTACCATTATATCTTAATTATTATCATTAATTTTCTTATTCCTATTTATATGCCCATACTGATCATTTGAGGTCACCCTTATTATATTTCCATTCCTTATGTTATAAAGGAGAAATCATTAAATAAGATTTCAAGGAGTGTATTCATCATATATTATTATGTGTCATGTTTTCTTTCAATTTAACATTGTAATATGGGTATAATGTCTGAATTATGGTTTTCTAAAACATTTAAATAGATCGACCCTTCATGATTTTTTCTAGAATTAATTATAATGTAATAAAATAATACACCTACTGTAGTATTCTAGGGTCGGTGTGTTAAAAACCTGTTTAAATTTTATTATATAAAGCACCTCAAAATATTTTTTATTTCTAAAACAAAAAATTAGATATAATAATTAATGTAACACACATTTAAGGTGTGGATAAAATTTATTTTATACGACCTTCACATATTACATTTTAATATACAAGGGATACTAGAATTAGGGAATTAGATTATACTTAATAAATTTAATATTTAATAGGAATATCAAAGATATTCTAAGAGACATCATTATTCCATACATTATAATTCAAAAAATATGGATAATATATAAAACAAGTATATTATACTAATGACGGTATACAAATATAATATTCTAGAAAAAATTGAGCCATGATGAGAGAAATTGAAGAAAATGGAAAACAACATGGAAATTGGGAAAACTATCTTACATGAATATAGAACCATAGATGGTGAGATAAATGATGAAATGAGGAAGGATTAATTTTGGACTCAATAATATACTACTCACATGATTAACAAAACTCAAAATGAGAACTGAAGGATAAATATATCTCCATGCATATATGAAGAGAGGAGAAGCTCTATAAGAGGGTTGTTGCGTGTGTATGTGTAAGAGGAGAACAATGGGGATATAACATAAAATTATGTAGGAGAATTTTATTTCTCAGAGTAATGTCATTGTAGATGGATAAATACAAGAGGGTTAATTTGTTGGCTACAAATATTCATTTTTAACCGTAGAGGAAACATAGTTTTCTAAGGATAAACAAAATGTATTAACATAACCTCTTACGTATTTATATCATTATCAGACTTGGCCCTTGGGGATGATAATAAAAAAAGCATAATCATGTAGCTTTTGATATGTATGTCCATATGATGTAATGTGAAACTGATTCTATCTTACCAATATATAGAATTGTAATTTGTATAGTGGTAACTTAATCAGAGTTTAATATTATACATATTATAAAAATATTAAATTAGATTATACAAAATAATGTCATAATTAATATGGTTATGGTATATCATTGTAGTACAAATTTTTTCATAATCACGATTTAGTATGACAATAGAATTCAAAATTGATATGTGAATGAAAAATTTATCACTTTTTTGTTACAAATGGTATAAAATAGAAAGTCATAGTAGACAACAAATATTAAATATTTCACATATTTTATCCCAAAGAGAATGGTTTCTAATAAACTTGTAAAAAGGCCCCCAGTTTTATACATACTACAATTTCATTCTTTCCCTTACAAGGGAAGGCCCTACATATGACGATCAGTGTGTCTTGTTATCCGAGTGATCCATCCATATGATGATATGATTCTATTAAACTATCCATGTGTTCCCTTGATACTATAATTGGGTTCTATCACATGGTCCCCATTTTTCCTCAGTCATTATGATGATCAATTATTCAATCCTCCAAGCCTTAGTTTCCCTCGATCTTATTCGCACATTTAAATGTTGTGATTAGAAAATTAAAGACTCTTCCATGAATACAATTACTAAGAAAAGTATTTTCACAATTTAAATCCTTGGGTTCTCCAAAACGAGTGATTTAAAAATTAAATCAATCATCCCCAATCACTTCAAATGAATGGGAATTTATTGTAAAATCCCCAATGGTCATATATCCTTTCCAATGGTCATAATTATCTAATTTTTTTTCAATGACTTGGACATCAATCACTCTAATGGTAATATCATAACAGAAAGTATGAAATCATTTTGTTTTACATCATTTCAACATAAAATGTATTTCATTACAAAAGAAATTAGTTTACCATATTTTTAATTTATGTTTAGTTAGTATGAAGGTCTTCCTTACATATTTCATTATGATAATATCTATGATTGTGATTTTGATGTTTATCGGTTCAGATATGAGTGTGATTAAAAAGGCTAAATACAAAAATAATATAGAAAGTCATAAATATGTTCTAATAACATTAATAATATTATTTATCGAATCTATAATCCTTATGTATATTATAATTTAATAGATAATTTAAATTCTCGAATACCTCATAAATAATTATTCTTGTAATAAAGATTTATGTTTTCAATAAAATAATTCTAAAACACGTTGTACATAAATTTTTTAGTAATCGAATAATTAAGAAAGAGTTTTTGGTTTTTTAAACAAATGGAATGGTAAGGTATTAAAGAATCATTTTACTCAATAATATCCCCCTTTTTGGAATGAACAAACTAACAATATTAAATAGAAAGTATCCTTGAAATAATAAGTACATTATTTTTTAAAGAGGTTCATATTTGGAATTCTAAATTAATACATATCTTATATGAGTTTATTACTATTATGAATATAGTAGTGAATTTGACTAACTCCCAATTATGACTAGAAATCCTCCTTAGGATCATATTCTAATGTATTAAATAATTTTCCCTCCCTTTGTAGATATCTTCTTTAAGTATTTTTTGTCCCTATTGATTGAAACATATCCCTATTTGAATAAAATTTTCTCCCAATTTGATTTTCAATAATTAATGGATAATGTATTGAAATACCAGATAATGGATAGAAAGGAAACCATGGGAAACAAATTAATTCAATAAAAAATCATCCATGAGAACATATAAAATAATTTTTAAAAAATAAAAATTAGGAAACATCCTAAAATCATATTTGGATGATTATGTCATTCGTTTTAAAATTTTCCTCAAAAAATACAACAAGAGTTTGAGAGAAAAAAATTTACTTTTTATTTGTCAGGGATTTGAAAATTTTATTTAAATTCATGAACTCCATTCTATATTCCTTTTACATTATAATGATGAAATATTGAGACTAATTTTATTCTTCCTGAATCTAGTGTCTTTCATCTTCAACCTTAAATATTTCCGACATATCATTATTCTAATTTTTCAAACTATGGATTTATTATCTTTAATTTTAAATCCTAGAAATATCTATGCTAATGTATTTCAATTTACCATTGAAATAATTCAAGTAGTGAGTCAAAATATCTATTGATTTTATAACTGCTCCATATAATTCACATTATCATTCATCTTTTGGGATAACCCATTGATGGTCTCTACTAATTCATTTAAATAATTCATTAAATCATAGAAATCATCATAATTAATTTTTAAATAATTATTTTCATGATGAGAACAGTTTTTTACTTCTCTAAATAATATTTTTTCATTCTAATAAATTTAATGATGTGTTTTAAACTCAACATCAACACTGATCACCTGTTTTCATAAAATGATTTTTGAGTCCTATTTTTGACTGAGAGTATCATAAATCATATGGCACTAGGACTAATTATTTGTAAAATAAGGGATAGTTCCTCTAAGATATTTTTATTTATGAACAATATAATCATCTCATACTAATGATGATATCCCAACAGAATGGTGGAACTTGTTTCTTGGTTCCAGATTGAATATTCATTGACTTTCTATTATTATCTTCCATTGGCTCTGAATTTTCATATGCTTCCACAATCTATTTTCCATCATAAATTTCAATTATATCATTATTATCATCATTTTTTCTTATTAGAATGTAATATGTAGAATTTTATTTTTTAATTATGGTTATTTTCATATATATTTAATGAGGATTCGACTCTTATAACTAATGGGGACATTTTTCTTCTCAGGAATATTTGACAATTGATTATGGTTTCCTCGAGAAATTTTTATGATGATTCATTTGAGGTTTTAATTAAAATCATATTAGATTGATATTATTCATATTACTTATAATATTTTTCACCACACCCTTGATCCTTCTCATTTCCATAAATATTAAAAAATTCAATTTATTCATCTTCATCTTCCTCTTCTTTAACTTCTTATTCTTTATCTTTAGATTATTTATCAATTCCTTCACTTTCGTTTTCTGGGACATCAATTATAAAATCCCCTAACTGAAGATGTTATTTTATTAAATTACATTTACCAACTGGGATTGATTCTGAGTTTTTTTATGATATTATAATTGTTTCAATTTGTTATCAACATCAACAAATTTTACCTTGTTTATGATAGAGGGATCATTAGCATTAATTGTAGTGGTCTCTTGAAAATTATGATCTCTATTCATATTTTAGGAAGGTAGAAAAATATTGACTAATTCAATTTCTACAACATTGAACATAAAACCTACTAACAATTCAACTTGATGATTATTATTTAATTTATTTACTTTTCTCTTTCTTATATTTCAATACCATTAAATCGAATAGAGAAATCATTAGTTGGGTTCAGTCCGAAAAAAGGATCTCCATCATTTCATTCATCCCTTTTCTTTCTCTATTATTATGATACATTAATTATAGTAGACATTTTTTTCATTTATATTTGAGGTTACAATGATTTAATGTTTATTATTTTTCTTTCCTTTCATAAAAAACATCTTCCTTATTTAATTAAATACATTCCCCAAGTTTCATGAAACATTCTTCTTCTGATGAATATTCATTAGAATTTTTTTTTAAAAATAAATTTTTTCTATATTAAAAAATATACTTAATACATTTAAAGTATCATCCCTAATTAGAATAATTTTCTGATTCTCTTGTTTTGAATTTTTCCCGTTATTGAAATTGCTCATGGACATACAAAATTACTTTTTTTAAAGTGTGGTAAATATAAATATTTGGGATTTTATATATCAAAAGTTGATTTTTGTGATGGTGAGATTGATATATCCCAAATTATATCTCTCTATAATGTTGAAAATGAATTCTAGAATAAAAACATTAGTTACCTTCAATGATTCATGATTTCCATTTTATAGTATCAATAATATTTCCATAATGAAACAATCATAATTTTTTACTATTATGTTCGTTATATTCTTATATTTCACATAATTATTGAACAAAGAGATCTTAGATTTCTCCATATCATAATATATAATACTATTATGTATTTTATGATAATGAAAGGAAAATTATTCTTATGATATTATTTTAATAAATTTTGAGGCATTTATATAAGATATTTGTTATCATTTTCAATAAATTGTGAAATATATCATTTTTCCATTCTATACATAAAAATGAAATGATTTATATATTTTTAAGACTACATCATCAATTACCACATCTTAATCCTCATCATTTTTGGTAAAACAAAGAGATTCAAAATATTGAAATTCTAATATATTTTTCAGAATCAAGTCATAGATATGATAAAATGATTCCACCACCATCGTTTCTCTAAAGAAGAACTATTCACTGATATACTTTGTTTCATGTATAATATTAAGTTAAAAATATTAGTGTTATGATATTTAGACATGAGGAAATTTTTGAATCATTCATGTGGGTTTTGATTTCAGTCATATGTTAAGGTGAGGAGACTTTTTTTATCTATGGGGGGCACATGGGTTCCCCTATTATACAGGCGATATCAAGAATATATTCAACTTCTAGGGCTAATCCAATAGTGAATATTTGATCTTATCTGGTCTAATGGTTATGATTGATCATGGGGAGATAAATTAATTATTGATGTTTTAAAAAAACTATCATATTGGGATAGAATATTATTAACAAAATGAAAAACAAAACAATTCCTTTATATAATATAAAAGAAATTGTAACAACAACAATGGTAATAAATCTAATAGAATATTTGAAAAATGAAATAATAATTATACAATTAGGATTTGGAGAAAATTATTAGTATGATAATTATGTTCTTCTTGAATATTTTGAAAACAATTTTGATTTCAATAGAAACTATAACCAATATATTTTATAGAAAAACTATGAAAAACTATTTTTTTGGATGTAAAAATAGAAATTTTTATAATAGACTCATTTTGAAATTTTTTTAATACATAAATTTAGAAAAGTAAAATTCTATAAAAATTTTGAAACCTTCTGGATTTGATGATCCACTTTGGAATATAGAATCTGAATACAATTACAATAAAACATGAACCCAAATAACCAAATACAATAAAATATTTGGAAAAGAAAAATTTTGAATACCCTAAAAACATGATAAAAATGTACTCACCCAATGAAGTGTATAAATTAATGCATGTATATTGGTAAAAAATAAGTATATTTGAATGATAAAAATACATGTATCATTTCTAGAATATTTTTAATGTATTTAAACCTATTACAAGGTAATGGTTTCGAAAAAATATTAGCATGTTTTTCTTATATTCTGATAAATTGTAAAACGATATCACTATTAATTGTGTGAACCATAATAAAGAGCTACCTAGTATATATGTTTTTGCACAAGATTTATTTTATAGTTTCATTCCTATGTAAATGGAAAAATTGTTATCACATAGTATTTTGGTTTTAGTAAAACTCTTTCCATAATAATTGAGTGTGTTCTGCATCCACAACACATGAGTACAAAAGCTTACCAATACCACACATTTTAATTCCGAAGTGGATATTTCTTCAGAAATTGTGTCTTACAATAACAATAAACTGATGAGTCTCCTAAGAAATGATATGCTTTTTATGTAATTTTATTATCCATTCCTCAACCACCAATGTATGAATCCAAAAATGTTTCTTATTCAGAATTATTTCTAGAAGAACAGAATAGTCTATATCTTTTGTTTTCCTTAGATAATAAAAAATTTATTTAGCTTTTTTTAAATGAGATTCTAATTTATTTGGATGATACCATCCACATATGAATTTTGATAACATTAATTATGTTCAACTTGTAGTTAATTATAGAAAGCATCATATAATACATCTAAAAGTTGTTTGATCAACCTTTTTAATATATTCATCAAGATCAAGATTATTTTTTGCACATTTTGGGGTAATTATACTTAAATTATTTTAATATCCCAAATTTTTAAGAATAAATTCTATATAAATATTTTGAGATATATTTGTTCCTTCCCTTTTTTGTGAAATTTGAAAACCTATGAAAATGTTAACTCACCCATCATTCTAATATAAAAATTTGACTTTATAAGATCTATAAATGATTAGGTTAATTATTGTTGAGTTTATATGAATATAAGTTCCTCAACATAGACTTCAACAATCATAATACTTTTTCACATATTTTATAAAAAGATATAGATATAAAACTCCTTTAACAAATTTATTTTATTAAAAAATATTGTAAAACTATGATCAATGCTCTATTTAATTGTATAAGGCTATATAAATATTTGGTATGTTTTTAAATATAATCATGATATTTTTTATATTCAAAACCAATGGGGTTTTAAGTATAAACATCATCCTGAACATATCTATTATGAAAATCATAGTTTACTTCTATTTAAAAAATATTGAAATTAAATAATTCTGTAAAGTCTAGTAGAATAATAATATCTTCTTATCTATCTTCATGTGAATATATTAATTTATATTCATTCACTTTTTATTTTTTTATACATTTTTCATAATGTCTAGTTTTTATTTCTAATGATTATTCTATTTTCATCACATTTGTTTTTGAAAACCCATTTTACTACAATTATGGATGTTTATTTAGTCCTTTAAACCAAGTTATAGAAATTGTTCCTCATGAGTTCATTTATCTCTTCTTCCATATATTTAATCCAATCCCCTCACCTAAATCCCCATTAGGGTTTTTAGGTTCAAAATGGGATCGAATTTCTTGATGTTCTATTTCATTATTCAAGGAACTTCTAGTCCTATGTGGTTGATTAACATCACTAATGATACTATAATTATTATTTTTATGAAGAAACAACCGACTATGGTTTTCTAATCCATTTCATTAATATAAGGTAAAAAATATTCCACATTAATTACTTCATAAGATTTTTTAGATATTTTCCTTATACGAATAATTTTTCAACAAATTTTGAGAATCGGTTTTAGAAAACACATACATATATGTTGGTTGTGTATTTTTAAAACAAAGGAGTATGTTTCATAAAAATTATCATGTACTATTTTCTCAATAGTAAAATATATTTTACTAAAACCATTATATGCCATAGAAGTTGTCTAATTACAAAAAATATATAACTTCATCTGATTTGGGTGAAAATTTTATAATGTTATCAATTATATTAAAGATGAACACATTTAATCCAAATACAACGAAGTAAAAAAAAATACTTTTTGTCCTATCCAAACACATCAAGAGTTTTAATAATAAAAGGTGTAATTAAAAATCAATTAATAGTATAAAAAAGTAGTACTAACCACTTAAACCCAAAAAATTCTTATCAATTGAGTATTCAATCAACATGGTTGTTTTCATTTAATGAAGAATGCGATTTATTCATTCAATAACATAATTTTTTCAAAGGATTTCAATGAGTAGAAAAGTTATCTCTAATTACATTTCTCATACAAAAATATTACAAATAAAAATTTACAAATTATCCACCTAGATCACTAAGAATAGTTATCAAGGGAATGTTTTTCTCATTTTTAATAGTTGATATAATTGTTTTGAAATAACATAAGGAATTAAATTTATTTTCACGATAATAGACCAAATTGTATCTACTGTAATCATCAACTAAGAATAATATGTAATACATGGCCCGACTACATCTTGTTTTCGTAGAACCGAATAAATCTACTTGTACTAAATATAACTCATCGGATGTTGAAACTTAAGTAATAGATTCAAAATTACACATATGTTCTTTACTTTATTTACAGTGGTCACAATATTTTTATGAATCGAATCTATGCTCTGGTAGATCCATAATAAGTATTTTCATAGTCAGCATCGTTATGTTTCTACGGTTATAGTTTCCTTACATTCAATTCTATAACTGAGATTGATCATTCATTTCACTTAGACAATGAAATTTGTGGATCTTAAGGACATCTAATTAAATTGTGTATACACTCACATGCTGATGGGTGAAAATAATGAATTCAACCTTGTAATTTTGTTGTAGAAATTTATCTTTTATAAAATTGAAATGGTAACCTTAATCCAAAAATTGACTTATTCTTATAAGGTTTTGGTTGATAAATTTAATAACGAAAAAAATTAAAATTAATTCTTTTCTATGAAGAACAATATTACCTAGACCGATAATCTCTTCTGAAAGTTTCCTTTGAATGTAACTATTCATTCTTTCATTTTATGATATTTTAAAAAATGAAATTATTACCTTTATTATATGGTGAACATATACTATCCGTATATGAAGTATTCTTATTTATTATATGTTATTTGTTATCTAGAAAATGAAATAATTTAGCTTTCGGCACGCAGACATTGTTTAGTCTTTAAATATCAGTATACAAAATATTTGGAATCTTGTTTTTTTAAGAACAGGATATGTGGAATCCATGATATTGAACTCCAAATGAGGAAAAACATTTATTCCAGTGATCACTACTTGTACAATGGGGTGTAATTTTTTGAACAATGTAATTAATACTGAAAATAAATTTTCTGTTAGTATATAAAACTCCAGATCAAGTACTATTAATATATATTTGTTTGTATATTTTATAAAAAACTTTGTTCTAATAAGTATTGTTTTAATAGTGTTTTCATAAAGAATAAATTTTATACTCTATTTTGACACATAAATTCTTATCCTCCTGAGTAATGGTTTCATAAATCTTTTTTGTAAAAGAGTTTTTAAATTAATCTTTTAAAAAACATCATTTTAAAATTGTTTAGAAATATTATATTTTTATATAACATCCTTATCAATTTCTTTAGAAGGAAATGATACTTATTTTTAAAAAATAATTAACCTATAATTTAACATATCAATTTATTTTTTAAAATAGCAATTTTCAATTTCGTGGAGTTTAAGAATAAAGAGAAACCTCTTTATGTGAAAGAATAGTATTATTGTAACATCTCAAGAAAATAAAGAATATGACATTTTCATTTTTATTAATATTTGTTAGTAAAATATTAATATCACTTTAAAGGGGATGCTATGTTCGATGGCGTACCCAACACGCAACAATAAGTTTATTTGAAATCTTACATTGCACACTAATAATATAATAATATTATTTTAAATGGTATTTAAATCATAGTCGTTTTATGGGTGGGAATGAACATAACTTACTAACAAATGATTATATATTTTTGATAAATATTTCAACATTTATCAAATGAAAGTTATAGGCTTAAAAAAAGAAAATAATTCGATTTTAAGCATAAATATTCTAATGTTATTTAAGTGGTTGATTAACTGCCTTTTGAGGAAAACCTTTTTAAAATAATTTTTTTCAATTTTATATGTTCTATTTGAAAAAATAAAATTTTTCTTTAGAATGGGGAAATAAAAATTTACTTTGTGTAATTTTTTTTAATTTTTCCGAAAAAGATCATTTTTTAATGAATAATGAAAATGATGTATTGTAATTCAAAACCACCTTTTAATCAAATTTATTTATATGGTTATATTGTCTTTTTAATTGGTTTTAATGTTTAGTTGAAATATATTTTTACCATTTAATCTAATGGTGGTCATTGGAATTAATTTTACTTTAAAATTGGACTTAAATAAGTGTCAATCTTTTGAGAGATATTGTATCATAAAAACACGATATTTGTTTTGACAACAGAAATTAATTATAAAATTAATTAATTCAAATATTATGTTTTTAATTTTGTATGGAAATAATTTTTTATTTTGGAATATCAAATTTACTATGGATGAATTTTGGGTATTTTTCTGACAAATTTTCATTTTTAATGAATAGTGAAAAATACTGCATTTTACTTCAAAACTTCTTTTTCATTTAATTTAATTATATAGTTAGATGGTTATTTTAATTTGTTTTAAAGTGTAATTGCATTATGTGTTTCTCACTTAATGAAATTTCTCATTGGATGTAATTTCACTTTTCAATTGGATGTAAAAACAAGTCAATATTTTTATATGTTTTTACTTCTTAAAAACCCATCTTTGGTTGTGTCAATGTGAATTGTTTTTAAATTAATTACTGAAATTTATAAGTTTATATTTTGGTAAAATGTATTTCATATTTGGAATCAGATGATCTATATTATGTAATTAATACTCTTTTGTTATTGGGCATTATGAATAGTGACAACAGTAATTGTCTTTAATTATCAAGATTAATTAATAATCAGGTAGTTTAGTGTAATAAAATAATATCATAATAATATAAAATTACTCCAACATGTTTACAAATACCCTTTTTTTATTCATTCCAAACCATGGTACGATTTTTACCAAACTTTAGGGCCCATGGAGTCACATGGGTGTAATAGTGACATTAATGATATTATTTTGTTAAAAGAAGAGAAATTTAACAAAGGTTTGTATATCCAAAGTAAAAAAAATTTAATTTTGAATAAATAAATGATATCTTAGACTATAAATAGTTATTTTAAATATTAATATATTTCCAACATCAAGGTATTGTTTTCATAATTTTTAGACATTAAATAAATAAATTTATTTATGACACCATGATGATGCAGTGATTACCTAATTAATGAACGAATTAAATAAAATGAAAAGATAAGGTATAATATAAGACATAAACTAGTCTAAAATCTAATGGATGTGTGTATTTAGAACCCTTATCACCTTATCCTCTAAATATATCATTTTCATACTTTTAAATTCTGAAAACCATTTTATAATATGGTAACATTTCAAGACAGTCCAAAAGTGACCCTCCTCCCTCTTATAAAAGGCCCCCACCTCTACCCCCTTAATCACACCTCTCAAGACCTTGGATCATACAACCTTTGATAATATTATCTATCTGCATCCCTCTATTACTCCTTGAAGCCTCACTTAGGGAAAAATTCTTTTCAATGAAGCCTTTGGGTCAAATCAAAAAGAGTTTCCGAATTTAGAGGTAATGTTTTCTCTCGAGTTTCTTTATTTTAGTGTCCTTCTTCACTCGCCACTATATTTTTATTAACTGATTCCATAATAACACCAGTATACTAAATATTCTAAGATTCTGTTATCATATGTATTCTACCTACACTTACACACACCCCTGTCTAATGGCTAAAGAACATACTGTTTTTGTGGGTGGCGAATTACTGCCTCACGAAAGGATGATTTTTCAATCTTCTTTTAACACCTTTCATGGTGGCCATTATGATAGAACAATATTTATATATGATATATATTATATTTATTTCATCTATATGCTTCTGTATTTATATTTAAAACATACCATTATGCTTTTCATGTTGTGAAAATGCGACAATTTCATATGAGAAAGTGTGGACTACTGCCCACTTATGTGATGCGACTCATTCATTTCAAACATGAAATTTATAAATAATTTAATTAATGTACTTATGTTACCTATATAACATATACATTATACATGAATTATAATATATCTATATCTAATTTTTTTAATGTCCAATAATATGACAAAAAAATGAAAGTAGTGTTCATGCATACGTACAACTTACCATTTCCATGAATGATAAATTTCATTTATGCTCTCAAAACATTATGGAATATTATTAAATACATATATACTAGATATTTAAGATATTTAAATCATGAAAACACATTTTTAGATGATTTACATATATCTACATGGACAATTCTCTTCAAACAAGTTCATTTTTGACTCATGTACTGAACATCGACAAAATGTATGATATGAACTCACAAAATTAACTAATTAGTATAACATGATAATATGTGATATGAATTGAATAATAGTATTTAAATGAATTCCTTGAGAAATCATAAATTGAACAAGGATTATTATTAAGGAATATAATATAACGAACATGACATGTCAGACATGATGTAAGGTATTTCTTATCTCACTTTTAATTCCATGATATTTCAATTGTTTGCTACTTATTTGTTGAATGTGGTGTATTTTGTACTACCATTTCATATATATTATCATTATTCAATTTATATTCATGGTATTATGTGATTCATTTTGTGTATATTATCTTTTGGTCATACAGCTCGATTGAATACAATGAGGTAAGGGGTTTTTATCTCACCTTTTATTCCCGTGAGATTCATGCTACAATTGCCACTATTTAATTTTTTGTGGTGTATGTACTGCCCATGATTGTTTTCATTGGGTAATATAATTTACTTAATGGGTATTTACATCTTCATTGTATTAATATTCTTTCTTGGGGTGTACGTTTCGAAAGTTACACAAATCGGTAAGGGAACCCTTCACCCTCCTCTTTTTAAAACACTTCATTCTGTTAGGTATTTTAATTTACATGTTCTTAATTTTGGGATATGTTATAATATATTCTTATTGATGTAGATTTTATTTCTAATTGACGAGATACCCTTTCTATCTCTCATCAAATCATTTTTCTGAATTTTAATGTGACGTTCTTAGGCTGTCAAATTTCTGTAAGGGAACTTCTAAACCCAATTTCAATTCTTTGGTGTAAACATCTACTTCGTGATATGTGTGGACGACCTATGATTGTTTTAAACATAATATCCACTTATATTGGTTGTATTTATATTTTTCACATATAATTATGTAATTGATTTACCCTTAATCAAAGGATACCGTCTTTATAAGGGACTTCGTCTCAATCTATTTTTATTGAGGCATCCTTTGATTTATAAACGACTTTATTTTATTCGGTGTATAAAACCCTTTTGAATTTTCATTTCATTCAAAGGAAATATTTTCTCTATGAAGCGTTTTACTAAATGAAAAAAATGAAAGTGTTTATTTTTTTACATAAGCGGTGAAAAAGACCTTTTTCAACACCAAGAGTATTTTTTGGTCATTGGCTTCCTTAACCAGCCATAATGTTTTTAAAATAAAAATAAATACCATATACTCTTTTTACGTATTTTTGTTTTTAAAATGGTTTTTAGAATGGATTTATTATTTCAATATATTAAAATTTTATATTGTTATTGCAATGTGGGAATGTTTCCTTTCCATTATGCTTATGTTTTGTGATTTGGTTATGTTATGGTTCTTGGGCATTGTTTATGAAATCGGGTGGTTCTATGATAAACTAAGGACGGGTGAGCCCGATATAGCTTTCCAATGCATTGGGTAACGCGATGTAGTTATATTATAAGGTTTCTTCGAAGATATTTATAGAATATACAGAGATTGATATTCAAAGTGTAACCATGAGGGTTTCTCCTTATGTAAGAATGTTATGAATGCCACAAGTTACATGTATGAATTATGATTTCTATGTCTATTCCAAAAATTTTATGATTTCATGAGGTATGTTAAAAATATTATGATATGTATATATTAGTGATCTAATGTTTTCTTGCTTTCTGTACCCCTTAATGAGCTTTTTTATTCTCATCCCATGTTCATGAAATGTTTTTCACAGGACATAAAGTGTAATAGGTTCAAAGCTGGTATCAAGGATATGTCATGCTGTCTAAAACATAGAACTAGACATGACTCTATTGTTCACGAGTTTTTATTTTGTGAAAAAAATTGAAACGAGGTAGAGGTGTTTACTTTGTAATCATTGAGATGTAACAGTTATGTCCAAATTCTCTAAAACTATAAACCTGAAAAGATCCTCAATGAGAATTATTCATTTAATTCAAGATTATGTAATGTCTTAAGCTCAGGTCCTTATAGTTCTACAATGTAGAGGGAATTTATTCATATGAAGATTTAGATTTTTTTCATTATTATATTTTGGATAATGATCACTTAAAGATATATTAGTAAGGTTTTTATTAGTTCATACCCTATCCATTAATAAAGGATTCTCATTGTGACTTTTAACTAGAAGACAAATATTCTTTTGAATGGTGAATTCAATATCAGAAGTAATATTTATTGAATATCTTCCACTATAACTTATAAACATTGTCTTCAATCACTTTATTTAATTCTAACTTGTAATACATTTTCAGAATCCTATCATTATTCCATTCTATCCTATATCATTATTTTATATTTGGAAAATCATGTCTCATATATCATGATATTTTACATTCATAGTGAGTAAATTCACAATCATTCTTTTAACCATATTTTTTAACATTTCTTATATCAACAATGAATGTCTTTTTAACCAACTAACTTGTTCATCCTTTGACCAAGATTAGCTCATTAATTTTTTGGATTATTCATAACCACAAGAATCATATTAGATAAGAACATTATTCTTTATATAAGTAAAAACAATTTTTTATATTATTGGTTCATTTGTAAAAATTGCAGTTTTATAGAAACAATCACCACCAACACGTGAGCCTCAACCCAGTTAAGGAGGATTAAACAATTTCATCCAAGTGACCCAAGAACAAATCTGGGTGGAGAGATATTTTCAGTGAACTATAGAACTAAAAAAGAAAGAACTATAACTATAAGTGTTTGGTACTGTAGATGCTAGAACAATTCATCCATCTATCCCTTTGGGCCACTAGTTTTGTCTCCTGTTACTTTAAGGCTTTTGGGCCACCCAAAGCCTTCAGTCCAGTGTTCTCTCAAGGAATTCGAGAAACATAAAGGCCTTTGGTCCACCCCAAGGTCTTTGGGCCTCGTGAAAATGCATATTTACTTGTATGACAATAAGGGACAAGGATCCTGATGAGGATTCAGAGCTGGTGTATCCACTAGAGTAGAGATAACATGAATTGGAAGAATGAGAGGGTATTACATTACCATCAGTACTGGTCAACTGAATCTCTGAACATGGAAACTAGCTGACCATCCTTGTGAAGGTGGAGTGATGATATCATGACATGTGTTGGGGAAGATTATTCAATGTTGTCTTATCTAGTTGGTTTCCTCTAAGTCCTATAGGTCATGTAATTGTTTCTAAGACTTGAGGCCTTCTAAGGGTTCCACCTCATCCCTTGAATGGTTTATTATCAATAATAATAAACAAATTAAGTTCATTAGGACATTCAGTGAAATAAACACCACCATTACTTTTCAAAACATTTTTACCATATCTTTTCAATCAATTTTTTTTCGTATCAGGGTTCCAATAAGACCATCCAATATGTAATTACTAATATTAATTTTTTCATCCATAATAGTTCATTTATATTCCTATTCATATTCCATGATTTCTATGATTTTGTCGATAATAATGTCATCATTCTAACCATTATCACCATTAAATTAAATACTATTAATAATTGTCATGAAAATTTGATGCACCTGGGAAATTGATTCACCATGTAATAATTGAAATGTTTGGTAATTGACTCTAACCATTTCTCTTCTAGTTTGAACAACCTTTGATGTTCCAATGTGAGTAACCAATTATTTCGCCCAAATACTATTGGTGTCTTTTCAAGAAGGAATCTAAATGTAGATTTTTGAATTCATTGAAAATATAAAAGTATTCCTTACTTTTCAATTCAATCGAAAATCATGTTTTCTTAATTTGTAAAATCTATGACTTTCTTATCATGTATTTTTTAATCCCTAGTGACAATTACAAAGATTTCTACTCCAATGTTGATCCAAAAAGTGTCTATTTTATCCCTCCAATATTTATAAATTGAAAAATAAAAAATTGGTGGTTTATTGGGATTCGCATCATTAACTGATCGGACATTAATGCATGGCATCATTTAAAATAGATAAAAAAAATTATTTCCACAATACACATTATATTATCGTGTATTTATAACAAATATATTTTATATCAAAATATAACAATTATGATAAATTACAGAATAAGAGTTTCCCATGTATTTGAGTATTATAAACTAATCTTGTACCAATTTATGGATTTTAATGTATATGAAGATTAAAAAATACATAATGGGTGAATTTTAGATTAAAAAAATCATGATTAACCTTAAAGGAAACATAGTTTAATAAGGTAATAAAAAAAGTATTCACAAAACATATTAATTATTAAAATTGTAATCACTCTTGGCCTTTGGTTCTAATAATAAATATATCATAATCATTTGTTTTCTGATATGTATGTCCACAAGGCATAATGAGAAATTGATTCTATGGTAATAACATTTTAAATCATAATCACTAAAAATTGGTAATATGATTAGTGTTTAATCATATTCGTAGATGAAAATGATTTAATCCGATTACACACAATAATATAATAATCATGAGAGTTACTATTTATCATAGGAATATGAAAAGTATCATAATCATGATTCTTCGTAAACATAAAATTATAAATAAAGACACAAATAAAAAATTTATCACTTTTTTATTACTTGTAGTAGAAAAATTAATATAGTTGTAAACAAGAAAATCATAAGATTACACATCTTTTAACCCAAAGAGTAGGGTTTAACATAACCTAGGATAAACGTTCCTTGTTTTATACTATCAATGAAACAAATATTTCCATTACCAATTAATTACCATGATAATATGATCATTCTCCCTCTCTCTCTATCCCCAGAAGCCCTCAATATGATTATATGATTTTATAACATTATCCTCGTGTGGCCTCGATACGAAGATTAGATTTTTATACACTATCCATGATTCTCTCGATGAATATGATGATAAGTATCTCCATCTTCCTAGCCATATAATCCATTGATCATATTCACGCAGTCCTATGCAGTGATTTCAAAACAAAATTCTCTAATACGATTACAATAAGTAAGAACAATACGTTTAAGCATACAATCTTCACAAATCCAAAAAAATGTATATTTTCTAATGCAATTGATCAGATCCAAACTCTTAAAATGACATTGTAGTTATAGGAAAATCCCAAATTATCATATTTCTTTCCCACTAACCATATATTATTTTGTTTTTTGCAACGACATGGATAAATGGAACCTCACAATTATATCATAACAAAAAGTCTGACATCATTTTTTATATCATTACAATGATAATGGAATATCATTAGGACAAAAATTAGTTCCTAGTATTAAGAATTTAAATTTAGTTATTCTAAAGAAAATAATTATAAATTTAATAATGATAATCACAATGAGTTTGAAACCAATGTTTATATATTTCATTATAAGTATGATTAAAAAGACATGGTATGATGGTAAGACCAAAAGTCTTAAATCTGTTCTGATAAAATGAATCGTATTTTTAATTGGATCATTACACATTATGATTATTAGAATGAAAATTATATTTTAAATTCTTGAATACATCAAAATTAACTCTATTTATGATAAATATTTATGTTTTTATAAGATACAATCAAAAACTCTTTTTACATAATAGTGTTTCTAATTAAATATTTAACAATGAGTTTTTTATTTTCAAAACAAAAATTATTGAACATTCCTAAAATACAAATTTGACCCAATATTGGTAGTTTCAACCATTTAACTTATGTTCATATTTTGGTCTCATTGTTGGAAAAATTGTGCACCAAAATGAATGGAAAAATCATAAGAAGGGGGATGAAATTTTTCATGCACACAGTTTGAGAGACAATGTGTAAAACAAGAATTTATCCTCTATCAAGGATTTGAAATAAGTAGTATGCCAATGTGGCCTTGTGTTAATGATTAAAACAAAGCATTAAACACACTTATTCTATCCAAAGTGGACACATGGTTCCACCTGGTAGGATGAATATTTTTTAGAAAACTGTAAAATCATACCACCTTCAGCTGGTTTTGATTTTTGAAGCCTGACAGTCTCAAAACAAATATGAACTCCTTTTAAACCTCTCAATAAATAAACCAAGTGACAAAAAATGTTTACATGTTACAAATACCATATTAAAATGTTTGAATAGTTGTTTAATGAATTTTCCCCCAACCAAATGGTAAAATTGTATTTCATTTAGAAGTTTTACCAAGTCAATGACATGAGACATTACAACCTCCCCACTTTTGAAATTCTCATCCCCTAGAATCCTTGGGGAAATAATTATATCAACATCATACTTAAATTGGTCTTTAATATTCATTTAAATATCAATGATGCATTTCCAAATTGCCAACACACCTCTATGCATCACATAATGAGTATGGTAAATAAGACATTAAAATTGCAACCCATGCATGTATTGAACATCTCAAAAAATTAATCATTTTAATAAATGATAATAACCTAATTTTTTACAATAAAATAAATATGATGTATAATTTAATAAAATAATAAATTTATACCATTATAAAATTGGGCCATCTTAATAAATGAAGATAATATATTAAAATATTTCAATTAAGGAATATGAAAGTATTTTAAGATATTTTTATTCTTAAATTAAATGTATTTTTATAAAATAACCATCAATTACTGATTCATCCCTATATAGTTTTTCCAAACATCATGTTTTAATAATTTATATGTTGAATAAATTAATACCTTTAAATAAAAACTATTTTCTATATATAGTAAACCCTCTTTTGAAATTTTTTTATATAATTTATAAGTCCTAATGGTTAGAATTGTAATGATTATTTATTCTTGTGAAGTAAAAATTATGTATACAAAGTTTTTAATTGTTAATAATATTTTATTTTCAAATTAAAACAATTATTAATTTTGAATTATATGTAATATTTCTTTTCAAGAAATAATAATAAATAATGATGATGATTATTATAATCCTTGTTTTAATACGTTTTAAAGAATGATACTTTTTTTATTTTCTTAAACATTAATAAATTAAAAACTCTAATGATCTACATAAAATCCAATTCATAAAAATACAATGATAATAATACAAAGTAATTATTAAATTTAAAATCTTATATTTTAACAGAATACATCTAAAAGTGAAGATAAAAATTTTTTAATCAAAAAATAATAATATTTTTTCCTTTAAATTAATTTATGTAAATCATTGTATAATAATTTTGAATACCTTTTAAGCCAACTATAAGACCTTTAGACATATTGTTTAGACCCCTGTGTGTTGAAGATGTTCAAAGGTCACACCTAGCTCATCTCGTGTATTGGAAGAGGATTAGGTCCCCTCACATGATGCATAGCCTAGGATAATGTCTGTGAGGCCGTTCATAGTCATATACCTTAAATACGTGGGTTGCAACCCATGTATATATGTTGAGAAAAAGGCATGTGGGACCATTGTATAGGGCATATTAGAGGATGATGAAAATATAAGTTTTTATATTGTTGAATAATCTACTATTCTTATTTATGAGTTTCCAAGATTCGATTTTTTTGTTGTGGGATCACTCACCATGTGAACTATTCTCAAGATAAAAATAGCATTTTAAAACACCTTTATCAAATCAATTGATCAATAACCTTTCAATTCACAATTAATTATCATCAATAAAACCTCCCTCCCCTTAAACTTTTATATGGATTAAATCACACACCATTCAAGTGTATCTATCACTCTCATCCCAGCTTAGGCTTCAATATCTCCAACATCTAGTAGAAGGAATCCAAAACAAGAGACCACATAATAGTGTTCTACAACTATCAATTTTTCCATGAAAAGAAGATAATACCCTTGAATTTATTCATAGGTCTTTCACCCAAAAAATCATTACACACAGACGAGACATGATTCTTGAATAATATTGAAAAAATAATATTCTTACATATAAACACCTATATATTTATATTTTTATAAAAATTTATATTGTGTATTTTATTTAAAAATAATATTTTTTTTATTTTATCCAATTTATACTCTATATTCAAGGTGTATATAAATTATTAAATGTTATTTAAACACCCCATTTGGAACTCATCTTCTATAGATACACTCTTGAGTCATTAACAATGAAACTCATATTCTTAAGAAAGCCCTATCCATTCCTATCCAAATTTCAATATATACTTCTTATTGATGTTCAAACCCACATAAAAAGAAAAATAAGAAACATACACTTCCCAATTTCTTTCTCTCTATATATATCTCTCTATTTTTCATCTAATTTCACCTCGTTCGAGTACAAAATAGGAAGTGGAATTTCCCTTGTCATATAATTTAGAAATCAGTAAGGTAGTATAATATATATTATTTCCAAACATACAATGTTATATATCATCAAATTATGTAATGTTATTTAATATTTCATTCTATATTTATTCCATTAAAATGTCTTATGATTATATACATTATTTTAAACATCTTTATTTTTAGCTATTTTAATGGGATTTCTATCATTTAAAATTATTACATGTGTCTATAAACTCATTTTTTTGAAATTATACGATATTATGGTTTTCAATTAAAAAATATTTTTATTTTATGTAATAATGAAAAAAAATCTCAAATTTTAATGATTTATTATATTTATATTATGTCAGTACATAAATAAATACACACATTTAGATAATACCTCATGATTTCAGTGAGTAACATTAAATGTATGAATTTTTTTTATTTAAAATCAAGGCCTTAATAAAGTTGATATTCATAAATTATAAAATTATAAACTATTTTATTTAAATGAATTAATAAGATTATTTCATTTGAGTAATATTATTTTTTTTGAAATTATTTATTTTAATTTTTAAGAATTTTTTATGAAATTAAAGTTATATATACTATTAAATGTCTTGTTTAATGGGAGTAGTAATTATAAAATTCATATTATTTTTTGGAAAGGATTCATTCCTTCATAGAATTATATGATTTATAAAATTATGTTTTCAAAAATAAATTTTTAAAATAAAGAAACAAGTTTCAAATAAATTTATTCAATGGTGAATTTTATGGGATAAAGTTCTTCACTGTATGCCCTATTCAAAAAAATATGATATTATATGCATAGGAGTGAAATTTAGTGATTAAAAATATTGATTGTAATTATTTCTTCATTAACATTCCATTCACATATGCACTGACCCTTATCAAAATATTTTGTTTCTAAAAAATCAACAAATTAATTTCCAAAAAATTACATGTATATATGTGAATACTATACATATTTATGATTATATGGTAATAATTCAGTTTCATTTTGTTGAATGACTAAAATTATAATGAATAATATGAATGAAAGAGAGGAAATATAATAATATCATAATATTTATCCCCATGAACATTGAGAATTAGGGATTCCACCCATACCTCTTGGATTGGTAAATACATATTGCCTCCAATTCTCAAGTGGACCTACAGTTTTTTTCAAACATTACAAAATTCATTCTAAAAATTCATAGGATTATTTTACTAAGAATATAATTTTCAAATCATAAGTATCTTCTTAGGTAATATAATATTTTCAAAGAGTATATTTTTTCAAATATTTTATAATATTTCAAAATCATATCTATTTTCAAAGGTATTATTAAATTTTTAATGATTGTGTAATTTAAATGGTGTTTTTAAAATTTAGATTTAAACAAAATTTATGATTAATTTATTTAATGTTAATATAATTTGAAAAAATTGTTTTCAAAATGATATAGAAAAAATAATTATTATTATCAATGAAATTTTAAAATTATTTTCCAAATATTTATTATGAAAACCCTAAAAATTATAATTTTTTAAAATTATAGTTATCAACACTTTATTTTGATATAAAGAAAAATCTTTTAAAATTATTTTTCAAAAAGCTATTTAGACATTAGGTTTTAACTGCCTTTCGAAACCCCAATACTAGGAAATTATACACAAACTAAGTTTTTTAAAAAAAAATCAGTATCATTTATATGTTTCGAGGAGAATTCTCAAAAATGAGGATCTTGTGTGAGAAACGACAAATAGCTGGCTATTTATTTATTTTAAAAACACTGATAAATTATTATATTAGTACTTTACCTCAAAATCATTGATAAAAAAGTATCGTAGACATCTAAATAATAATATATGTTTTAGTTAGTATTTATTAAAAAAAACATACATCAATTTTTACTGGATATGGAATCATGAGAATCGAGTCATTAATGTTGGGATTTGAGGAACATTTTAGACATCATTGTAGAATATGATGTTTTAGGTTAGTTTTCTATATATATTCTTTGAAAACCTCTCCTTTATAAAAATTCATATTGAGGGAATATATATGAGTTATAAATATAGTTTTTGTGTCCACGGTAATTATGTTATCTTTAATATTATTGAATCATATTATTTCATGTTTCCCACCTTCTGGAAATGGTATTTTAGAATTTTCTTTATGCATGGGAAAAAAATTTGAGGTAAAAATTCTATTTAGGTGGTGTATAATGTAATATCCCAAGAATTTAAGCATGTTAATTATTGTTCATTTAATTAGTTAATTTATAATTAAAATAAACTAATTTATAATTTAACATATTCTTAAATGTTTATATTTATGAAAAAATATATGTTTTTAAAATATGAGAAAATATTATCTTTGTTCTATTAAGAAATATATATCTATATTTATATATTTATATTCTTTAAATAAAATTATTTTCATAAAATTAAAATATATATATTATTATTTACTTAAAATTATTTTTTTCTATACCTCTTCTTTTAATATTTTATATTATGAATTCAGTATTAGTTTTCAACAAAAATTAATTTATATGTATATATTAATTCACATTTTGAAAAGTATACACATAAATTATAAGTCATAATGAATATTATTTTAATTATTATTTATTTTTTGATATATAAAACATATTTTTATAAAATATGTACTTTTTAATTACTTTTTATTTCCAACTTAAAACAATTATTTGAATTGATTTTTATGTAATATTATAATTCAAGTAATAATATCTAATAATTGTTATTTATATACAAAAAATTACAGTAAAATATTATATAACAATTATTATTGGTTCATTTTTTAATAATTTAAACAAGTTAAATTTATAAATATCTACTTAAAAATAAATTTAAAATAAAATAATTGTAATAAAAATATGGGAAAAAGTCAATCCACATCTACATGACTATTCTAAAAAATGTGTGTATTAGATGGGTGAAATATCCCAACACAAAACATGATACCTAGTCTTATGGAACCTTGATAATAATTCAATCACTTCCAAAAAATCTCATAATAGTTTTCCAGGGACATCTCAAACAAAAACATTCACATTATGTTGTCCTACCATAACAAGAACATGATTGCATACCTGATCCCGCACAAATGGATAATACCCCATAAAAAATCCCATTTGAGCCTGACTGGAAATCTGGGTGACCATAGAATCATATATTAGAGTCCAAGTATATAATTTAATGTAATCCATACTCTAAATTTTACATGTGAGACATTAGTAAAAATCCAAAAGGTCCACATATTAAAATGATTTTTGAGATGAACAATATTATAGCCATGATAAAGTGGTTGGGGTCTGTGAGCCTATCGAATGAATTCCTACAAGGGAATCTAGTAATCTCTATATAAAACCACTAATAATAATAAAACATGTCATATAAGCCTAAAATTTATGTTATTTTTTTATAGAAACAAATTCTTTTTTAAACATGTAACTCAATGTATAACCGATGATCACACAATATACCCAGGATGATTTCAAGATATTTAACATGATTGTGTCCAAACAAATTGAATGGTAAAAGGATATTAATAAATACCATTGAGACCTAAGATGCACTATTCACTCTATCGATAGATAATGTTTTAAACCAATAATAATCCATCTAAGAGATAGAGAGATGAGAAAACCATCCACAGTCGATTGATTAAAAAATATCACTTATACCAGCCAACACATCATCACTACCAGAACAAAATTATTAAATCAACAATGTTATCCCATGATCATTCATTAATAATGACAAATTTCATTCTTTGATTAACATTGTCTTGTAATGTTTCATACCCATTTGAGCTTATCATTATCGTGTTTCATTGAATGAATCAATATATTTCAAAACATTAAATCTCTATGAGAATTTAAAATATATACTAACCATTTCCAAAATGTCCTATTCTATTGTGTTAGCTCAACGTAGTGATGAAAATACAGCAATATAGAGATAAATCTCATCACCTTCAATGTATGACAACAATATTTTATTGGGAAAGGAACTCATCACATGACACATTCTCGATCGAACAAAAAACACAAAATCTAGGTTTGTCCAACAATTAGTTTGTAATCATTAATTAGATAAATGGAAAAACCTTATTCAATAAGGTCTTCTATGTTAGATTCAAATTTTTACGTATATTTTATAATCATCCTGATATATTTTCACATGTTTTATTTCCCTAGTCATGAATGAAATATCAAACATCCAACATGTCAAAAAACCTAATCGTTTTGAAACATAATCTCAAGAATTGTAATGAATATCATACCTCTAATTCCCTTGTAACTATACTCATAATAAAAAACCTAAACATAGAATAATAGCACATGTATTTAACCATTACCACTGAACTCAAATGGTTTTCTATACCATTTTAGAAACTCATAATTAACCTCATGTATCAACGATTACAGTGAGAGTATTTCATAAGAAAAATTAAACATCAATAATACTATAAATATGATTGTCATCCCTACATAAAAAATATCTAATGATCCTTAATAAAATAAAAATCATAGTGTTGTATTATCCCATAATATATAAAAACACACTAATGACCTCCTATGACATAAAACTATAAAGAATAATAAGATGTGTTACGAAACCCACAAGGTGGCCAACTATTCCCTAGGCCAGTCTAGCCCACTGAAATAATGAATTTATTGATACTCATGTATTTAATAAGTATCAATATACAGAGTTTCCAGTCATGATTAATAGAGTATTGATTTAGATACTAATATTCCTACACTTAAAAATAGATGTCGAATTCTATTGTAAATCTAAAAATCATGAAAAATATATAGAAAGTTTCTTGACTACTAATGGAACTGCTTAAAATAAGATATAAACTTTTCAAATTTTATATATCTAATATTAAAACTATGTTCACAAAAAAATGACCACATGGATTTACCACTTATCAATTATGTTCAACAAATCTAATATTGTTAAAGAGTCCTATGAGTAATTCTAACATAAACATTTTAATAAAGAATTATTGATACATTTAAACTACACAAACATGAGGGTTACAATAAAACCCAAAAAACATCTCATTTATTATGATAAATTAATTTAAATTTACCCACGAAAAATTTTATTAATCAATTATTGAATAATATACAAATTATAAGTAAAACTATTCTTTTCAAATTTAGTTAACTAATTACACTAGGTAAAAAAGGAAAGATTCATCGATCATATATTCATTATATTTTTATCTAACATTCATCTTGTCATGGTTATGAAATTCATCACATAAATTCCTTTTATCAATTTTATATTTACATAACATTACATAAATTGGGATTAGATAATCAATTTTAGTTGGAATCTATAGACGAAAATACCTTTTATGGTTTAATTGAAATTTTCCTTAACTAGCGCCTCATATATGTACAACACAATTTAGATAACAATTTTAAATAAATTAAAAGGGGAATGGTCAATTATGATTCCACCATATATCTATATGATAACCCATATAGGCAACTGCATGCACATTAAATTACTATTCCTATATAACAAAAACATTCACCAATGGGTTAACTATTTAGGAATATCAAAATAAAGGTGGTTTAAATTGGTCCCATCTTCTCATTCTGGGTTCATCAATATTCTACCAAAAACATATCTGACAAAAATATTTCAGGAACCCTAAGTAGGATCATTAAATAAGTGTTTAGAACAATGAAAAACCAACAAGGTTTTCTTCCAGAATATGTGATAACCATAACTATTCAAGACCAACCTACATGTGATGAGTAACATAGATGGAATATAGAAACCAGTTTATATAAATCTAATATTAAGAACCCCATATATTGATATAATGGTCTCAAGGGATATCAATCTCATATTTTATAGTTTGATTATATGGGTTACTATTTCCCAATTTATAATGTCCCCATACACCTTAAAGGTTGGAAATTATCTCACAGTAACTCCTAAATATAAATGTTTCAAACCATGTAACAAATTTTTTATCGCTCAAACACATCAATGTTGGATAGTTAAAGTGACAAAATCATTCAATAAGGGAAAATGATATTTAGGATGATACAGATTCTATAATAACAACTTTTATATCAAAGTTATAACTAACCATGATATCAAAGTAGTAAATACTAAAAAATTAGTAACTAACTACCTAATATTCTTATGAAAGTAACCATGATGAATAATTTTGATCATTGAACAATAATTAAAGTAAAATTATCTATAAAAAATAATGATAAATAAATCCCACATCATGTTATTCAAAGAAGTTTTTTTAAATCAAATACCTAAAATGTATAATACTAATCATTTAACTAAAGTACCAATTGTGGAATATATCGTGCATAATAATAAACATAGAAGGAATAAAAAAACTTCTCAAATACCCTAGTAATGTAATCAACATGGCATGTAATAATCATTGAATGAGAATATGTATGTTCCTACAATGATTCATTCAATAAAACTTCCTAGAAACAGACGATCAAGAGTAAAATAATATAAATATCATAATTTTGTAATTATCATATGTAAATTATTGAACCTATGTTAAATTATAATCATCTATAATAAAAAATCAAGAAATCTAATCATATGGTAGGCCACATGGTCTTTTCTAGTCCTAGTATGATCACTCCATGTCACAGATATTAACCATACACTAAAACATTCCATGTATCCTATCTATTATCTCAAAATTGTGATATAAGGAAAAGAAACTATCCTTGATACCACTTTTTAACATCATTACCCATGATAAACTAAAATGGTTACCCTTTTCGGTTGGGGACAAGGCATCGGGCATGCCTCCCTATACGCTATAGGTTGTGAAATATTAGTGAGGGTCCAATAATTATATATTGGGGAGACTATACCAACATGGTAAAAGTACTGTATTGGTATAAGAGATAAATAAATAAATCAATTTTCAATCAAATATGAATAAAAACCAACCAAAGAAAGAGAAATAAAATAACTAAAAATGATATTAAATGTACAACCCTATTTATAAAACACATCATGTCAATTTGAATTCTATATACATGGAAAATGCAATAAGTAGGTAATGATTGTGAAATAAATAAAGAAAATAACAAAGACCAAATTGATATCCTCATTCAAATTCTAAGATCAAGCTCATTCATGTACTCTCATGTACTCAAAAACAACATTATCATGATATATTAAACCTGATCCTACAAACATGAGGTGTGTTTGGGTGCCCAGTGCAGTTGTGGATCAAACTGGCTATGAGATATACTCACTTTTTCACCACCAATGGTTCATAAATCCAAAACATGTCTGTGAGTAAAAAATACATCAATGAAAAGGTATTTCATGTAATTCGGAAAGTAAATAATTGTAAATATGTTAGCTCTGATTCCACAAGGAGAATTGGAAAACCATACTTGCTTCGGCCTAAGAGAGAATATCTCAAGACAAGAACAACCTATAATGATATAAATAACATTAATACATATATATGTATACATATATTTATATTAATCTCGAATTATGTACATGGGGTCATAACATGGACCTAAAAAGGGAAAATTAAACTGAAGAGTAAACCCAATAATTTTTTTTGTCTTGGTGCATGGATCTGTAATTACAAAAAAAAAACAACCTCAATTTAGATTTCATATAAGTGGCATTAATCTTTATAATAAAATTACCTTCTAGTCCCATCAACAATGATCCATAAAGAGGAATCCCAAGTATCACGCCATGAGCACTGTAACTACCCATCACCATATAATTCCATCCAAAGTGATTTTTAATTAGGAATCTCAACTATAAATGTTGGTATATTTTGAAAGAAAAAACCACTAAACCTATAATAGGTATCTCAAAATAGGAAACAAAGAATAACTCATAGAGTAGAATAACCATATTTCCTACCTATCTCATATAAGTAAACTGAAATTGGAATCATGTATCTCTCATTAGTAATTAATTCATCCACATAGTGTGCCCATCTAAGGAATTCCATACATTATACATGTATTTTTTTGGAATTTTTTAAAACATGTAACATATGAGCCTATCCATGGTGTTTTATAATTATGAACCCAATTATATGTCATGCTATATAATTCATATAACAATTTTTTTCAAATAGTAATAATTTTCATTCTTTAAATAATTCCACATTATAAGTTAGGTATACATTAGAGGGTTATGCCCCACATCCATATAAGTTATAAAATAATAATGAACATTAAAATATTAATTTCATTGATCAAAATTCAATTAATAATACTATAAAAAGAATAGGAAATGTCTACTCCAATATCATTCGACCAAAATATTGTTCCATGTTCATCTAAAACAATCAAGGCCAGGTGAAATGTTCATAATAATAAACACCCTACATGTAAAGGGTATGAGATAGTCCATGATCATATGTATTCCAATTTAAGTCATTAAATTCAATTAATGAAGGGTAATACAAAATCACATATGTTATGGTATGATCACTAGGAGAAAATATAGGGGTTTTTTACATGCCTCTGAATTCTAATTAATCAAAATATTTACATTTTATTTGACATTTAACCTAATCATCATGTATTATTATAAAAAAATGATTAATTTAAGTAATTCAAGGAATGTGACCACATGGGTTGGTTAGTGTTTGAGGACCAGGATAATAAATTATTCCAATTTAATATAAAAGGGCTATTATAATTTTGGAATTAGTTTCTACCTATTACATTTTAAATATATGGTGCTTTTTATGGAAGTACCAGCATGTGGAACAACATATTAATTTATAAATAAATGAAACCTTGAGTTAAATCTATATAAAACATTTCAAATAAAAAATAAGGTCTACATATATAGTTTGAGATAAATGGATGAAACCTAAAAATTACCTGGAAATAGGGATAATTATGTCAAATGATAAAAGTGAACAATAGGGAGAGATAAACATAAAAATGAGGGAGGAAGATTTAAGGAATCACCAATATACTTCCAACATGATGAACTAGACTCAAAATAAAGGCCACATAATGAATATCTCTCAATGCCTAGAGGTGATGAGGAGGAGTGATATGGGAGGGATACTGAGCACATGTAAGAGGATAAGAAAGTGGAAATAATCTAAAATGAGGAATGTAAAAAGGATAAATTTACTACATTAAATGAGTCCCATGGTATAGCCTCGCGGATGGATAACCCAAGAAACAATTGTGAATTAGATACTTCTTATAAAGGGGGATCACATGGTTCAGGATTATGATTTGAGAAATCATGCCCAATCGATGAATTTATTCATAGTCAAGGATTCTCAATAAGCCTCACAGACATGTGTCCTAGTGTGCATGGTATGTAAATAATGTGGAACACTATCAACTTCTCTGAACAGTCTACATGATTCCTCCTAGTGTAATGAATAGTTTCATTAAAACCATGCGCCCTTACCAGAATCTCCCAGTTTTGAGTTTTCATAGGATGATGCTCTCAAAACTATTATGAACTACCAAAACACCTCTCAAGGAATATATTAAATATAGAAAGAACACCAAGAAGTACTCCAAGCTTATTTACATTCTTCTTCTTGGATCATTGACCAGACCACCCACCAAATGGTAGAATACAAATTCCCATGAAAATTTTACATGGTCCAAAACATGTGATGTTAAAAACATAATGAATGAGAGTTACTTGAACAAGACATTTTGGGATATCACCTTGAAATAAATAAAAACCAAAATGATGTCCATATGTAATATAAAACCCTATTATTTATTTTCATAAAACCACTTAATCTATACTTTAATAAAATTCCATATTCATTTCCTACTGATGGAAAAATAAGAACAGTTATCAGAAAATTATTTTTTTTCAAAATACCATAAAAACTAGACCATTATATGATAAATTTTATAGATACCATTGACATATTAAAAATATAATTACATGGGTTTTTTTATTAAAAATAAATTAAATTTAAAATAACAATTGAAAATCCCCTTGTATCAGGATGACTAGGTACTTAAAACATCAGCATGAAAATTAAATTTATTATCTAAGTCTCCATAATGAGCTCTTAAATCTCTTTGAGCTCCAAAATCATCATGTGATTACCAATGTAATATATATAAATATGGGGTTTTCAATAAATCCCATTAAGATAATAAATATTTTCAAAAATATTAACATTCATGTAAAAGGTATAACATGATACCATAAAATATAAGGCATATGAGAAATGTAATAGGTGAACAACATAAAAAAAATTTGTATCATATTATATTTCTAAAATTTAAAATTTTGAAACAACACAAAATATGAAATAATTTTATGTCAATTTTATCTACCAATATAACATCACAAGGTGGATTGAGTCCCATCTCGGATTAGTTTTACCCCTTATCCCATACCAAACATTTCATGATACAAAATATATTCACAATGTATTGATGGGATATTTAGGAGAAAAAATTATGACATGTTCATGATTTTGTATTATAATAATAGTAAACAGTCAAAATGAATAATCATAAGAAATACACATGGAATGAAATCATTTTCATATTATTTCCACATATCATAATAAAAGGAGATTTCATAAATAAGGCATTTGATAAATGATCATCAACAATATATTACCCCATAAACTAGGGATATTAATATAATCATAAATAAGGCATTTGATATGTTACACATGTATAATAAATCCATAATCAGATATATCATTCCATATATTGTTTTATTATAACATATTTCAACTCATTTATTGATTTTCATTATCTAAATACTAGTTCTAGTTACCAAATCCTTCATTTTTCTTGCAGTTTTTGGATCAGCAGTCTCAATAGTTCTACATTGAACATTCACTAATCATATATTGAATTTATAAATTTATATTAAAAAAATATATGTAATTATTATTATATATATATATATATATATTCTTCCGTAAACTATATATATAAAAATAATTTACACTAATAATAGAGATGATAATTCAGTCATACACATGAATTTCATTTCCAGTTTTGATAGATTGAAACCAAAATATAATGACTAATTCACCTATACATAGTCAAACAAAATATCATGTTGCGACCCATCCCACAGGGCCCGGACGTGACTACCCCAAACCCACATTCTGTAGGCCATGGGATGGTGACTAGAAACTCAAGGATTTTCTTGAATAGGGAAGGAATTTCCTTATAGATCTGTACAAACTCAAAAAATGAAACTGAAGTAAACAACCAACAAAAGTAAGGTATAACCACGAGAGTAAAGTACAACCACATGTACAACTTTAAACTAAAAATAGTGGGATGAAATACAATCCCTAGATACAGAAAATATATTAAACAACCATCACATCTACTCTAGAGCTCTAACTAAAGGGTTTTAGATGAATATCTATAGTCGAAGAAGAGGATATCGACTGCTCCTATCGCACCAAGCATCACCATGTCCTGATCCTCCAATGTCTTCCTCAGAGTGTCAGTAGTTTGCAGCAGACACAACAAGGTGTGGGCAATGCCTGTGTAGGGGTCAGTATAATAATACCAATTACGGACCCCAATACCCCCAATGGTCTTTTAGTAATCCAAAATGGAAAACATCACAGGAAATACCACATAGGTAATATCACATGAATGGTCAAGATCATGAATCAAAATCAAAAGAGAATGCTCACCCTAATGGTATAACATCATGGTTACTGGGATAGGGATGAAAAGTCATAAATCAAGATCATACTCTCTGTAATAACTTAACCACTGACTCGTATAGGTTTCTGTATGCTAACCTGTATTGGTCACTGGTGATTACCCGTATTAGTCACTAGATGATGACCCGCATTGGTCACTGGTGCTGACCCATATTGGTCACTGGTGCTGACCCGTATTGGATGTTGGTGATGACTCGCCTTGGTCACTAATGCAATTGTATGGGTGATTATCCATTCAACTAGATCATCTCACTATGGAGTTTCTGATGCTGTCCCGCATTGGTCGCTCTTCTTCTTCATGTCACAGTCATCCACTAGATTCCCACAGGAAGCACACCTAATCTACAGAAGAATCTGTTCCTCATGTCGTCGGTTATTTTTTAACAGGTATTAATTCTTACAAAAAAGAATACCCAAGGAACCTCCCAGTCATAGGGCTCCCAACGTGAGAGACGACACATCAATTAAAAGCCCGACCTGTGAGATATGTGCACTTTGGTAAAAAGGGGAAGGTTGGATTCATATTTGATCCATCCCATGTCTCACATAAAAATCTATCAAAAGTCACTAAGAGTATATCCAATGGACCGCCATGTCACCAGTTTCCTTATGCCTCAGACTGTGTGTCGATCTGACAACCAGTATGTTAGTTAGACCCATTTCTGTGAAATGGGGGTGATCGCACCTCGGTCTGGACCGGCTTGGTCGGGCCCGCCAGAATATGCCAATGGGATCGCTTCCCAAAAGGGGTCCCAACTCCAAAGATACCGTGTCAAATGGACTTAGGGTTAATTAGAAATGGGAGTTTCTTATTCGGGGGTCGGTTGGGTCTCAGCCCCATCCGACACGGTCAGGTCGGTTTGACACAACAGGTCATAGGGTCCACCAGTCTAGGCCAAGGGACCACCACATTAAGGTTCTTCCTGGTTCACTTGGTTCTATGTTTTGGGTTCACCCCAGCTGTTTTGTGGGCTTGGGCCACGATTGGGCCAACCCATCGGGTGGGGATCGGCCCACCCGCATTGGCTTGCAGGGCCGCGGGTCCGACCCGACCTACTCGGACGAGGGTCTGGCCCACTGGGAATGATAGGACCTTTTTGCCGGCCCGCATCCATCCTAGTCCGCTTGAAGGTAGAACACTCCTCCCAGGTCACCCGACAGATGTCGAGCCATTTTTACGGCACGGAACGGGGTCCGTGACAACACTCCTACCGCGGCCCGTCATCTGCTGCTGCTGCCGCAGGCGATTCCTGTGGGCACCACCCTTCTCTCCTGCGGCCGGCTTAGGCCAGCCACCTCTGGACACTACAGTGCACGTCGGCGTTCCCCCTTCCCACCGCCTGTGGCCGGCTGCTACGGGCCTCCTTTGGACCCTTTCGTCCCCTTCCATCATGGCGCACTGGCGGTTGTTTCAGCGGGCCATTGGACATTCTCCAGTTGTCTGTTCTTAGTGTCGTCTGCACCTATGTGCCTCCCAAATCACCACATCCATAGTGTGACCATCTATCTTGTGTTTCTGTGAAATTGGGAAATCTTCCCGCAAGGAAAGCAACAAAAAAACAAGTGGCGGAGGGTCTGTGCCCTGTTCATTTGGCCAACACCCACATCGTTAGCGTTAAAACAAGAGTGAGGTAAATATTCATCACATTTAAATAAAAATGAACCCCGATCAAGTCCCCCAAAACAACCTTGCATGAATTCAATATAGAATAATAAAATCTAGGGAATGTTTGGAATTAAAAGAAAACCCCTACCTCATGATTCATTGGGGATGTCACAGTCATTGGCATTCATCATCTATCAACCTTCTGATTGATCCTACAATGCTTGTCGTCAATCATCTATTCTCTGTCAGTGGAAGGTGTGGCGTCACATTGTCAGGGGCTACTCACATGATTTAGTCATGCAAAAAAACATCCCCAAGCTCCATTTTAATAGGAGAGAAAAATATGGGCAACGCCTTGTGGAATTAATGAGGTTCATTAATTGATGTAATTAATGTGCCTCATTAAATGTCTTAATTAATGTTCTTCATTAATTTATTTAATTAAATTGTATCATTAATTACTCGAGGGGTGGTAATGTAACCTAATTGTAACCATGAAATTAACCACCCATAATTATTGGTTTGACCACCTCCGTGGTCCCCGCCACCACCACTCAACTAGTGGTGGGAGAAATAAAAATAAATAAAATAACAATTTATGTTTTTATTATTTCATTAAAAATCACAAAAAAATATCATTTCCTCCTGACCAACTACAGTTGATGTGAGGATTCACTTAATCCAATCTCGGCACTGAAGATTCAACATTTCTCTCACATTTCAATTCCATGCACCGGTTCAAAATATAGAAAACCTCACCCACAAGTTAACTGAATGTACCTAAAAAAAGTTCATAAATTCATTTTGGGCACATCAGGACTTTGAATTATGCACCTTCAATTTTCACAGACTTGTAACAATTCCATCTAATTTAAAAAAATTAAAAGGAATTATTGGTTCTTTACATTCTATACAACGTAGGGTTTACATCCAAGAAATCCAAACAATGACGCACTAACAAAGAGGGGTATTGGGCATGCACATGAGCCTCTCGCTCACATATTCTCTCTTAGATATTCTCGTTCTTCCAACAAACTCACATTAGAGGAATCAAATTCCTTTGAAGGGGCCGCTAAAGTCGATCATCTATCTTCACTAAGACCACATCAAATGTCACCCCTTAGTCATTCTCTAGGTCACTATGGTCGATGACGTAAGATGGTTCATGCACGTATCTCCTCAATTGGGATACGTGGAAGATATCATTCCCCATCTCCCATTGTGGTGGCAGTTCCAAGCAGTATGCCTCATTTCCAATTCTCTGAAATATCTGTAATGGTCCGATAAACCTCAGTTAGATTTTTACACGTTGGTCAAATCTTTATAGTCCCCATCTAGAAGAGATTGGTAGGAATACGTGTTCCACATTCGGGAACATTAGTGGATTTCGTCGCCTATCATCATAGGACTTTTGTCAGCTCTCTGTAGTCTTTATCCTCTATCAGATAACCTGTTCTTTTTTAGTGGTAGCCTCTATCATCTCTATGACCAAAAGTTATGGCCCTGATAGATCGGTCCAGCGTAAGGGAGATCTCCACGGTCATTCGTAAAATGCCTCAAAAGGGGTCATACCAATGGTGGAGTGATATCTATTTTTTACGTGTACTCCAACATGGGTAGGTGGTCCTCCCAATTACGACCAAAATCTATGACACATGCACGATGCATGTCCTCCATGGTCTGGATGGTCCACTCAGTCTGACCAACTGTCTGCAGGGTGAAAAGTTGTGCTCAAGAAATGATGAGTTCCAAAAGCCTCCAGCAATCCCTTCCACAATCGCGATGTGAACCATGAATCATGGACTAATAATTTCATTGAAGGAATCCTATGAAGTTACACGATCTTCAAAATGTAGAGACATATCATTCTCTCAACTGAACCCCTATCTTGAATAGAAAGGATGTGGAACAACAAGGTGAGTCTGTTAACAATCACCCAGATGGTATCATTTCCTCTAGATGTAAATGGTAAATCTTTCATGAACTCCATTGATATCCAATCCCACTTCTACATTGGTATCTCGAGGGGTTGATTCATGCATGCTGGTACCTGGTGCTCCACCATCACTTGCTGGAATGTGAGGCATCTAAAAACATACTCCACCACAACATTCTTCATCTCAAGCCACCAGTACTGATGTCAGAGGTCCTTATACATATTCAACATGCCAGGATGAACATCCCAGTGGGATGTATGAACTCCCTCATCACCTCCACTTGTAGTGCCACTGTTACTATTATACGTCATCTTAAAAGGATAGTGTGATCCCCACATTAAAAATATTCGCCAGGTGCATGTCATGAAGATATCTGAACACGTGTAGTCTCATAGGTGTTGTCTCTGAGTTGCGCCTCCCTGACTCACTGAAGAAGTAGAAGGGAAACTACCATTGTTTGGATGTAGACAATCCCATATATATCCACGTAGGATATATGAGATGAGGATAACTACACTGAAGACTCATTCAGTAGTTGCGAACTCGATCTTCGTCTAAGTGTATATGCCACTATATCCCCCATTACAAGAGTATAGGCTATCTAAAATTCATAGTCCTAGAGGAACTCCACCCAATGTCATTGTCTTAGATTCTGATCATTTCTTTTTGAATATATATATCTGAGACTCTTGTGGTCTGAGTAAACAAAAGATTTCTCTACCGTTAAGTAGTGTTTCCACATCTTGAGGGCAAAGGCTACTACTACCAACTCCAAGTCGTGAGTCGCATAATTCCGCTCCTAAGGCATCAAAAATCATGAGCCATAATAAATAACTACACCCTCCTACATAAAGATGAAACTGAGCCTGGTCCCTGATGCATCACAGTAATCCATGTAGTTAGTGCCCTCCTCTAGAATCCTCGGGATGAGATCACTGGTCAAGCTCTACCTTAGTAGTTCAAAGCTCTGTTCGCATGTATCTAACCATAGGAAGGGTTTCCCCTTCTTAAGTAAGGTAGTCATAGGTGCTTCTACTCTAGAGAAAAAGTATACAAACCTCTGATTGTAGCCTGCTAATACAAGGAAGATTTCCACCTCAGTAACACTCGTGGGTGAAAGCCAAGAAAGTACCCCCACAGACTTCTTTTTCACGACCTGCGAAACCGCCTCATGTCAGTCCTCTACTACCTGGGGGTCCATCTCTCCTCGGAACATTGGAGTACTCTATCTCTAGAACTCGTGAAATTCTCTCAACCGGTGTGTATGATCAACTGGAAGCCTATGATCCTAAACAGGTGGTGGTGCTTCTGGTACACCACCCGAAGGGGCCATCACTGGGAGTGGTCCCTATACCGACGCCTTGTTGCTTAGTGGGCCACTATCATGATTTCTAATGAAAATCTTTACTGGATATCATTAAGCAGCCATCCTATAAGAAACAGATACACCATGTTCAAATAGTTATACCTAGTGGGATGAGTCATGAAATATTGGGAATGATTTTCAAAACACTATCAAGCGGTGTTTTCATGTACCGAGTCAGAAAACAGAATTCGAGTTCCTGTTGTATTGATATGTCAGCCACCACACCAACACTAGACTCCCCAAACTGAAAACCGAACTCAAGACACTTTACAGTATTGAATTATTAAAATTAGACATAGAGTTCTTCTGGTAGAACCAGCCACCCTTTAAAACCTCTTAGTCGTGACCCATCCCACGAGGCCTTGATGTGGCTACCCATGCTTGCCTTCCATAGCCCAGGGTTTGGTGACTAGCACCTGAACGCATTTCCTGAATAGGGATGGAATTTCTTTTGATATTTTTACACACTCAAAACACTACTAAAAAAAGGCAAGGTAAGCGCCGCCTTATATCCGTGCGAGGAACAAAACATCAGATAAAGAAACCATGTATCAGCACTTAAATTTTAGCACTCATAAAGGAATTCATTATCAGAACTTTTCTAGAAATAATAGAGGGATTCTTTATCCGTGCTAGAAAAAAGTTGATAAATATACCATGTATCAGTGATAAAATTTTAGCTCTATTATAGGGGTTCTTTATCAGCGCTTTTCTAGCACTGATACGGGGGAACCATTATCAGCGCTAAAAAATCACTGATAAAAAGACCCTTTATCAACACTATAATTTCAGCACTGATATAGGAAGGATTTATCAGCACTTTTTTGAGCACTGATAAAGAGGACCATTATCAGTGCTAAAAAAAAGAACTGATAAAGGATAACTTTATCAGCGCTGAAATTCTAACGCTGATAAAGGTTGTCTTTATCAGCTATGATAGAACCGTAGTCCCTTTTTTATAAATTCGTTCACACATTGCCCTCGTTTTTTCGCGACATTAAGATATCACAGAACTGGAACACTACAAATCCCCTCTTCTGCCTGCTGAGCTTCTCGTTGTCGGACCTCCGCTGCCCTCGAGCTTCTCATTGCCAGATCTCCGCTGCCCGCTGAGAATCACGTTTCCGGACCTCTTCCGCCCTCGAGATTCGCATTACCGGACCTCCGTATCCCACTAAGATTCACATTGACGGAACTCTGTCTCCCTCTATCTTCGCATTGTCGGACCTTCGCCGCCCCAAATATTCACGTGCCTGACCTCTTCCACACTCGATCTTCTCATTGCCGGACCTCTTCTGCCCTCAATCTTCGCGTTGTCGGGCTAGATTTGCAATGTTTTTTTGGACCCCTATTACACATACTATTAGAGAATTATGATGACCTATGTTTATGGATTATTACATCATGAAGTCGATTTTGAGAAATTTTTAAGTGATGGTTTAACAACCATTATTTTCTGCCACCACATGTCAGGACACACCTAGATGGAGTTCATCCGTGAGTGATAGAAAAACATGCTTTCATTGATGTAAGTGTTGAGGTAGTTCAATGAGTGAGATGAGCCAATGACATATAATTTTTCAGTATCTTAATATCCCATGATATTAAATGGGAATCAATCCTTATTTATATCTTCAACATGGTGCAGTAAGTGATTGACATCAGAAAGAGGGAGCCCTCTCGGTTGAAGGATAAAATCATTTCAAATTATTATATCATACAATAGGGGCATTAACCATGATTTTTAACTTCATGAAATGAGAACATTAGACATATATTTTAATATCTTGTGATTAGGATTATGATAATGCATTTAAGGTTGAATATATTTTACAAAAATGTCACACGGTTTCATATCATGCAACTAGAACATATAGTGAAGGTGAGGTGCATTTTCCATCCATAGAGTCCCAAAAAAATGTGATATATGGGTAGAGGATGAAAAAGGTTTAAGTTCATGATTAATGGACCAAAGGTGTGTGTCCCTGAATTTTTGGTGTGTCATGCAAGAATAACGACCTGCTGTGAGAAGGGTCTTGTGGCGGCCCAACAACACATGAAACAACATATTACTAGGATGTGGGTTTTTTAGTTCAAATCAATATATCTCAGACTAAAAATATGGTTTACTCATGTAAAATATCTCTTGAAAAACATAGTATTGGTGGATATATTGGCATACTCATCATCAATGGCGATCAATGAGTTTACACTATCAATGTGAAGTTTATGAAAAATTTACTATCCTTCCCACTTGGATTACAGTTTCACTAGATTCCTCCTAGGTATCATCGATTACCTTAGATCCAACACCATGTCACCATAATGTAAGTAATGTAGGATAACCATTTTCTTTAAGGACAACACCACCCAGTTCTGATGCATTTCTAGGTCATCCAATGCGTGAAACCTATTTTCATTGAGGGGTTTTCCCCCATCATTCCTTCATGCTATATAAGTGACTTTTTATGGCAGTGAACTTTTATGGAATTATGCCCAAACCACCACAATTTCAATCCATTACACCCCTACCACCATCTCTGTCCTTCTCCCTCGCTGAGGTTACTGACTCCTTCTCTGTAGTGTCTAGGACCCTTCCTAGAAGTGTTTGTTCTATCTCCCTTGGCTCTGGCATGTCAACCTGCTCCATATTCTTATTGATCTAGAGAGAACTCCCTCACCAGCACCCATGTTTCATTACCCATCCTTCCCCTGCCACTTTGGATCCTCATCTCCCACTCATATGAAGCTTACCAACCATAAGGGATTAAGAACATGTTCAAAATCCAGTGACCTCGATGAGAGATCATACTCCCACTTCAATAAGGATACTAGATCTAGATACAATGCGAAAGCCCTATCCTAACCATCATTATTATCTTCATATGTAATTCTCATGGTCTTAGAGCCCATGTTAAATCAGACTTCCTCACCATAGAAATCAAAAAGAATAATGTCATTGTTGTTGTAGTCAAATTACACAAAAACCCCTATAATAATACTAGAATTCTCCTGTAAGATTAAGTTTCATGGATTTCTACACTATGACCCCTCCAACATACACAAATAGCTATTTTGTCATAATAAATATGATGTTGAGATAGTTCAAGATAGGAATCAATTCTTCACTACCAAGGTTTCCAATGATGACACCTCCCTGCTTATGACTTCTGTTTTTTGAAGCAATGACCCTCTTCAAAGGGAATCTCTACAGAGTGAACAAAATACATTCAATCTCGGCCACCATCCTTTGTTTGTTAGAGGAGACTTTCATGAAAATTCCAACCCAAATGAAAGGAAAAGTAGAAGCCCATTCCAGAGGAATTCCATCATGGAGTTTGTTCAGTTCATGGCTGGGTAGGGCCTCATTGATCATAGCTTCTCAGGTGACAGTTTGACCTGGTGCTACAACAGCAGGGTCCATCATCGCATGTGGAGTCTATTGGATAGGTTTCTAGAAAACATGAATGCCACTAACCTATTCTCGAATACCATGTTTTTCAATCATTCTTGATGTATTTTGAACCACTCCCCCTCTTGGTTTACAATTGTTCTTGGCATGATCATCAGGACTGTTTTCACTTCCACCAGTAGTGGTATAACATCCTTGGGTACCCAGACATGGTTTGTGAAATATAGAATGGACCCTTGTAGGAGTATTGGTCCACCTTCAACCTCAGTGGTCTGACCTTGAACCCCGATAGGTGCGTGTTCGCCCCTTCCTCCTCAGGAACCTTCACCACCTGAGACTACTGTCGCATATGGGCTCCTTCAGAGTATTCTGATAGATGGAATGATACCTTGGGTTTATTGGATTATTAACACCAGTTTGAGATTTATGTGTGTCTATATACTTATTATATTTTCTTATTATTTTTTACACACTACCACTTGAGTCGAGTAACCTGATTGAAATCCATATTGGTACTTCGGTTCTGATGCGGATATGATATTTTATGTGTTTTTGACATTTGTATGTGTGGATATATGGGTATTTAGGCATGATGATATTGAATGTAGGGAAGAGACCTAGTAGTTATATATGTATCATTCTTGATTATTCTTGTGTTTGGACTGGGTTGATTTGAGGAAACTATAATGAATCAAATGTAATTATATTTAATGAAGATGAATAAATACTAATTTTTACGCTCTATTAATCTCTATTTTTATAATTAAGTGGTTCTCTTATACTGTATTTGGAAGTCTTGTTTTTTTAAATGAACCATAAATACTAATATTTGAGATTCAAAAAGGATGTACATGAATAAAGATTGGACGGATGCTAATCGTTTGACAATAGAGTACGAGAACAGAGTGAAAGAGTTCATAAAATTTGCAAAGGATCACGCAAAGGATCCTTCTCAAATCCTTTTTTGGTGTTTATGTTGTAGTTATTCTAGACTACTTACTCCAGAGGAGTTGGATGAACATTTGATATGTCATCGAATAGATCGGAGTTATAAATGTTGGAAGAATCACAAAGAAAAAAGAAAATGTGGAAACTGGCTGGGAAAAAACAGCGTTTTATGGATCATCAGATATGAATACAAATACAGATAATGAAGAAGACCAAATGGAAGATGTGATTACAGATGTCAATGATGATGACGATCATATTGAGTAAATGACAAAAACTATTGAAGATGAACTCCATGATTTCCCAAAATTGTTTGAAAAGATAACGAGTTATGAATAGGATCCATTGTATGCTGGTTGTACCAAGTATACAACTATGTCAGTTGTACTATACTTGTATAAATTTAAAGCAGGAAAAGGATGGATTTATGTCAGTTTTATGGAAGTACTTTCTCTCTTGAAGGAAATGCTCCCTGAAGATAATGAGCTCCCAAGCCAAACATATGAAGCTAAACGAATTCTATGATCGATGGGTGTGATTTCTGAAGGAATACATGCCTACCCAAAAGACTATATATTATTTCACAAGGTGAAAAAATCACTTAAAAAATTCCCAAAGTGTGGTGATTCTCGATACAAGAAAGATGAATCCAATCCTACGAAAGTTGTATGGTACTTTCCAATCATTCCATGTTTTAGGTGTCTATATGGATGTGAAGAAACTTCAAGACAATTGTCGTGGCATGCAGATAAAAGAAATAAATATGGGAAATTATGTCATCTGGACGACTCTCCTCAATGGAATAAAATTGATCATGAGTATCCTGAATTTGGAAAAGAGTTGAGAAATCGTCGTCTTGCATTATCTACAGATGGATTAAATCGCTTTGGTTTTCAAACCAACACTCATAGTACATGGCCTATTATGTTGGTATATTATTACTTGCCTCCCTGGTTATGCATGAAGAGGAAATTCATCAGGTTATCTATGCTTATATTAGGACCAAAAAAACCAGGTAATGATATTGATGATTATTTGTCTCCTTTGATCTATGATTTGATGTTATAGTGGGATTCAAGTGTTATATTGTATGATGCTTATAAAAGTGAATACATCACATTAAGAGAAATTTTGAATGGGAAAATAAATGATTTCCCTTCTTATGGAAATTTGTTAGGCTATAGAATTATGGGAACTCGAGGGTGTCCCATGTGCGAAGAAGATATAGAATCAATTAGGTTGAAACATTCATCGAAATTTATGTTTCTAGGACATCGTAGATTTCTACCTCGTTGAAATAAGTTATGATCTTGGACATCATCATTAAATGGATGTTCAAAACAATGCACATCACCATCTTCACTAACATGTGATTAGTTATTTCACAAAGTAAAAGATGTGAACACAGTTTTTGGTAAACCATTTTCAAAAAACCTTACAAAAATCGTTTAGAAAAAGAAATCAGTTTTTTTGAATTACCATACTGGAATTGTTAGTACGTTAGAAATTTTCTTGATGTGATGCATGTGGAAACAAATGTATGTGACAATGTTATCGGAACATTTCTAAATTCCCATGGAAAGACTAAGGTTGGAATTAAGGCAAGGTTGGACATTGTTGGCAGGGGAATACAAGAAGAGTTGGCTCCCGTGAAGGGTGAAAATCGAATGTTTCTTTCTCCAGCATCTTATACTCTTTCTATGGAGAAGAGATACAAGTTTTTCAACATCTTCAATGATGTAAAAGTTCTATAGGGGTATTCATAAAATATCAAGAACATTGTTTCAATGAATCATTTGATATTAAAAGGTTTGAAATCACATGACAGCCATGTTTTGATGCAAGATCTAATTCCTACAGATTTATGTTGCATTTTTTCAAGGATTTTTTGTCATACGTTAACAAAAATTTGTTTCTTTTTCAATTATATATGTAGCAATGTTTTAGACCCATCGAAATTACCAGCTATGGAAAACAAATTGTCATCATATTATGTGAATTAGAAATGTTCTTCCTGACAACATTCTTTCATATGATGGTTCATTTGATAATTCACACGGTGAGATAGATTCAACTTTGTGGTCCTATCTACTATAGATGGATGTATCATTTTAAACTATATATTAATATTTTGAAAGGGTATGTCAATAATCGAAGTCGGCCAGAGGGTTGTATAGTGGAGCGATATATTGTTGAGGAATCCATTAAATTTTGTACTGAATACCTACTTGAAGTGGAAATCATTGTTCTCCTGAAATCTCGACACAGTGGATGCGTTGAGGGTGAGGGAGTTTTTGGAAGAGATGTTGTGACAATCATCATTACAGATCGGGATCAGGACCACCTTTATGTTTTGAATAACAGTAGAGAGGTTTCATCATATATTGAATCTTACAAAGAAATTATTAGGCAGTTTATTTCATCAAGGGCTGAAAATTGGTTTTCAAATACACATAATCAGCAGTTTATAGGATGGTTTTAGGACCATTTTTAAGCAGTTGGATGAAAATACGAAATCAATTTCAGAACAACTTCAACGGCTAGCCGCTGGACCATGTGTGTATGTATTATCTTACATTGGTTATGTAATTAATGGTTATTCATTTTGTAAAAATGAACATGAGGAAGATAGTACCATGAAAAATAGTGGAGTTACACTAGTGGATGAAGAGATGCATGTTTCTTGTAGTAAGGACATAAATCCAATTTATGAAAAAATGTCATACATTGGAATTATCAAACTAATATGGGAGTTGGATTATACGACATTCCAATTGTGGATTTTTCAATGCAAATGGGTTGATCAAAACATTGGTGTTAAAATAGATGAATGTGGATTTCTGAAAGTTGATTTTAGAAAATAAGGGTACAATGAAAAATAGTTAATAATGGAATCACAAGAGGTACATGTTTTTTATGTTCCAGATCCCACAAAACAAAAGTGGTCGATTGTTCTGTTAGTGTCTAAAACTAATGAAGGTTCCGATGAAAATTCAGTTGAGGGAGATCTTTTCAGTGGTACATCGCAATCATTTCAGAGAAGTCCCAATGTAGATGATGTTTTGTATGTTAGAGGAGACCAAAATAACGGGATTTGGATAATCTATTGAGGTGTAAAATCCCTTCAACCTTCAAAAAATGAAGGATATTTCAATAAATAGGTTATATTTTTTTGTAACAGAGATCTTGTTATCTCATGTTATTATCATATCTTTATGGAATTTATGTAATCTAAATTAACTGTTTAACCAATTTTGTGGATAATAACTTCTGCACATTCTGGTGCTCCTATCCTTGAGGCTGAACAAGTATCTCATGCTACTGTTGCGGCTACTGCTGTGGATGTTTCCGCAGCTACTGCGGCTCCTACTGTTGCTACTGCCGCTTCTGTTACTGCTCCTGCTGCTCCTGCCGCTCCTGCTGATGCGGATCTGGCTGCACCTAGTGTTGAGGACCAATAACCATCAGTAAATTTTGTTGCTACCATTTCATATGAACATATAAATGATGTCGATATCGATGAAATGGTTGGGAATTAAGGATCGACATCGCAAAAAACACATGTGCGTTGTAGTTAGACCGTGTTAGCTAATGTTCTTAAGGTGAAAAGAAAAGGTATCAAATTTGATGTCAGATGTAATGCACGAGGCCAACATGTGAATCCCAACAGGGCTATGTTTAGTAGATACATTGTAGTTGTCACTAGGAAATGCATTCCGACTGACATAGATTCATGGGACCATGTTGTGTTCGGGCTGAAGGCTGTGATCTAGGATGAAATTAATGTAACGTTATCAATTTATTTCATTAAGTCACTAGAAAGAAAAATAATGAAACAATGTCTTACACTTCACAATATCTTGCAGAATACATTTATAGTAGACGATTCACACAAGGATTATGTAATGAGGTTTTTAGGAAGGATTCATCGAGGATTTTTCACTATTTTAATAGGATGTCACCTAAAATATTCCAAAGGTAAAATAAACCCACACCCACCCATTGTCTACACTCACCTGATATCCCAAGAAGCATGGGATGCATTTATTGTCCACCGTGTGGATGAGAAGATTTAGGTACATTGTGGGTGATAATACATTATTTGAGGATACATGTTTTCATCACTTTTATTGTCAATATATCATTTGTCAAACATCAACTCTGTAAAGAAAATAAGGAACATGCATCAAAACCAACATACCCTTACCGTAAAGCAAGGATGGGGTATGCTTCACTAGAAAAGAAAATGGTGCGTATTTTAAATTTACAGTAATATTGTTAGGTTCCTACAAACAACATCATAATTATCTTTCTATGTTTATATGTAGACTGATGACTCTAAAAGAAAATACACTTCCATCCCACATCATGTGTTTTGGAAGGAGGCACATGTGAATATGGAAGGGAAGCTAGTAGATGAGAACACACAAAAAGTGTGGGAAGTCTGTGTAAGTAAGACAAGACAATAACAATATTTGTTTTAAACTTCTATTACATTAAAATAATTAGATATTTTCTGATATCCGACAGTCACCGGAATCAGCTGCTCATATAGTGGAGGTAGACCTATTATCGACGACTATGAATCAGCCAGAAAAATATGGTCATGTCAGGGGTTCGAGGATTGGGGTTACACCCCGAGTATATTTCGAGAAGAAGAAAAAAACGGATGATAGAGATGAAACATTGAAAAAAATGAGTGAAAAAATAGCAATTCTTGAAGAACGATTGCCATGGCAGGGAGAGTTGATAGCAAATTTTATGGGTGAGAACCAAGGAGAAGACAAAACTCCGGAACAACCGGTGCGTGAAGATCCCACCCCACCCCCCACCAGTTTTGAAGTGAGCCATTCCCCTTAAAGAGTTGTCTTAGCTGTGGTAGTCAATATTCTAATAATTGTTCCCATTATATGTGAATCAGACAAAAACTGATAATTTTCCTGTAATGATCTTCTACAGGGTGATAATAATTGTTATTTATATCTATCAACACCCACCTATCACCTTGTATATATGGCTACTAAGTTCAACATCCCAGATGAAACACTACATAATAAACCACTCCCGAAAGATCATCTGAATGTGAAGATTATTGTAGCTCATGATCCAAATACAGAGCTACCTATTCCACATGATGATGATGATATTCATATGATCGAAAAGGATATTGGGACATTCATTTTATGGACTTCACAACTTGTTAGAGTACATGTGTCCAAAGAGGTATTTATTTCTTTTTTTCCAAGATAAACCTTTAACAATTAATGAAAAAAGGGTCTGAACCAATGAATGTTATTATAAAAGGGGAAAGGGAAGGGGGTGGAAAATGTCGGCTCAAAACCATATAAAGGATTGACCAACTGATACCAAGGAGCTACTGAATGCACAATAACACCACAAGTTCTATTTCCACATTTACTAGCATTGAAGAGTCATGTGGATACGAAGCTAAGAGGTGGTAGTAGTCATATAGTGGTTTTAGAAGAGAATATATACGGTGTGGAAAGTCAATATTTTCTTGCTGCTAAAAATGTAAATGAGATCCTTGAAAATGGTTGGCTAGGCATCACAGTTGTAAATATATAAATGAGTACATTTCCGCGAATTGATTTTCTAAAAGCTCAACTACTGTTAAAATTATGACTAAATGCATTTTATATTATTGACAGACGTATATATGAAAAACAGTAGATTGAATTTTCCTATGAGACAAAATATGGACTCGTTTGTCCTCATACAACATCATCAAATATAACGAAAATAGAGCCATAAAAAAATAATGAAATAGTGAATGGCTTGATGAAAACATTTGAAAGCAAGATTACAGATGAAATACTTTTTTAATCCCAACCATGCAGGTGTAACACTCTACGATTAAAGAATATTAATTATATTTTGACTTCATTTATTAATTATTCCTTTTTGTGTTTTTAGGCACCATTGGATGCTAATTGTGGAGAACTTGGATAATCAAAAGATATATTTTCTGGATTCTATGAAAAGATATCCATCAAACCGACAACACATGATGGAGTTTTTGAATCTGTAGGATAATACATCCTACGTTTTTGGTCTAAACATCATGTAATATAATTTATATTATCTTTTACTAAATATTCTATTATGATAGGGCAGTGTATCATTATCATCTAAAAAAAGGATTGAGGACAGGGGCTAAGCATTAGGAGGCTAGCAAGTACTATGTCTGGACATATATCAGGGTATATATAATAAAATTTCACTATCAAGACACCTCACAACCCAAGTTACTTATTCTCCTAATGATCAATTTTTTTGCAGTGTCCAAAACAAAAAAAATGATAATGATTGCATGTATTATCTTTGTAAATTTATGAAAGAGATCGTTTTTCATAAAAAAAGCATCCCTAAAGATATATTTTAAAAACCTACTACTAGTTCATTTAATTTATTTATTAATTCTTTATTTTTATATTTTGCATCACTACTCTGACTGAAGAAAATAATTATACTCAAAATACGATTTAGATATGTTCAGAAATGAGTGGGCCGCATAACTGATGACAATTTATACACAAATAACATGAAGATCTGACTTGGGGATGTGTACAATTGGCGGTCATTTTTGAGAGGGGTTTGGGGGATCAAAATATGACACATTATTGTATGTAAATGTTCATAGTAATATTTTAATTTTTAGTAAATAAATCATGCTTTCTCTAATGATTTAATTTCCCATTTTAACAGATGATATGCACCAACAACATGAAAGAATGATGAACCACTCAAACGGTCTCTATTTTGTTTAAAATGGACAGCTTTTTAAGTGAAAACAATAACTGACCTACGTAAATACGACCAAACACATTCAGATTCTGTTGATCCATTAAGATAATGATCCATGGGTTCATTGGGAACATGCATGAGTCATCCCTCCCTCTATCCGAGGCACGGTGTGGCCGGTACCACTCAAAGGGTATCTCTTTTGTTTCAAATGGACAAATTTTTAAGTGATAACAACGAGTGACCTAGAGAAATCCTAACAAAACACATTCGGATTATGTTGATAATTTAATATAATGATCCACGGGTGCATTGGGGACATGCACGAGTCAACCTATCCTCAATCCAAGCACGTTGTGGCCGATACCACTCAAAGGGTCTCTCTTTTGTTTAAAATGAACAAATTTTTATATGAAAACAACAACTGACCTACATAATTCTGACCAAACACATTTGCAATGTGTTGATCATATAAGGGAATGATCCCCGGGTGATTTTGGGACATGTATGAGTCAACCCTGCCTTAATCTGAGGCACGGTGTGGCCAGTACCACTCAAAGGGTCTCTCTTTTGTTTAAAATGGACAGATTTTTAAGTGAAAACTATAAATGACCTACAGAAATCCGAAAAAACACATTCAGATTGTGTTGATACTTTAATAAAAAAATCCATGGGTGCATTTGGGACATGCACGAGTCATCCCCGCCTCAATCCGAGGCTCGGTGTTGCCAGTACCACTCAAAGGGTTAATCTTTTGTTTTAAATGGACACAATTTTATGGGAAAACAACAACTGACCTACGAAAATCTGACCAAACGCATTAGGATTGTATTGATCTTTTAGGAGAATGATACACGAGTCCTTTTTGACATGTACAAGTCATACTCATCTCAATATGAGGCTCAGTGTGGCCGGTACCACTCAAACTGTCTCTCTTCTGTTTAAAATGGAAAAATTTTGAAGTGAAAACAACAACTAACATATATAAATCCAATGAAACACATTTTTATGGTCATGATACTTTAAGATAATGATCCACATGTGCTTTGGGGACACTTATGATTCAATCCTACATCAATACGGGGCATGGTGTGGCTGGTACCACTCAAAGGGTCTCTCTTTTGTTTAAAATTGATAGATTTTTATGTGAAAACAAAAACTGACCTACGGAAATCTAACCAAATGAATTTGGATTATTTTGATCCTTTAAGAGAATGATCCAAATGTCTATTGGGGACGTTTATGATTAATCCCCGCCTCAATCCGAGGAATGGTGTGGTCGGTACCACTCAAAGGGTCTCTCTTTTGTTTGAAATGGACACAATTTTAAGTGAAAACAACAACTGACCTACATAAATCTGACCAAATGCATTCGGATAGTATTTATCCTATAAGAGAATGATCCAAGGGTCCTTTGTGATGTGTACAAGTAATTACAGCCTCAATCTGAGTCATGGTGTGGTTGGTACAATTCAAATGCTCTAACTTTTGTTTAAAATGGATAATTTTTTAAGTGAAAAAAACAAATGACATACGAAAATCTGACCAAACGCATTAGGATTATGTTGATCCTTTTGATAAAGATACATGGGTCTTTTATTGATGGGTTTGAGTCATCCCTGCCTCAATCCGAGGCATGGTGTGGCCGGTACCACTCAAAGGGTCTCTCTTCTGTTTAAAATGGACAAATTTTTAAGTGAAAACAAAAAATGACGACTAGAAATCTTACCAAACACATTAATATTGTATTAATACTCGACAATAATGATCCACAGGTCATTTGTGAAATTAACGAGTCATCCCTGCCTCAATAAGTGGCACGGTGTGGCCGATACCACTCAAAAGGTCTCTCTTTTCTTAAAAAATGGACATAATTTTAAGGAAAAACAACAACTGACCAACGGATATCAGACCAAACACATTAGGATTGTGTTGATAAATTAAGGGAATAATCCATGGGTGAATTTGAGAGGTGTACGAGTCATCCTTGCCCTAATCTGAGGCACGGTGTGGCCGATACCACTCAAAGGGTCTCTCTTATGTTTAAAATGGACAAATTTTTAAGTGAAAACAACAACTGACCAACAGAAATCTGAACAATTGCATTCATATTGTCTTGATACTATATTATAATGATCCATGGGTTGTTTGTGACATGTACGAGTCATCCTCGTCTCAATCTGAGGCACGGTGTGGCCGGTATCACTCAAAGGGTCTCTCTTTTGTTTAAATTGGACACAATTTTAAGTGAAACCAAAAACTGACCTTCAGAAATCCATCCAAATGAATTAGGATTGTTTTTTTATTTATTAGGATGATCCATGAGTACTTTATGACGTTTAAGTGTTATCCCTGCCTCAATCTGAGGTAGGGTGTGGCCGGTACCACTCAAAGGGTATCTCTTTTGTTTAAAATGGACAAATTTTTAAGTGAAAACAACAAATGACCTACATAAATTCAACCAAATGGATAATTATTCTCTTGATATTTTAGGATAATATTCCATGGGTCCTTTGCGATGTATAAGATTCATCCTCGCCTCAATATGAGGCATAGTGTGGCTGGTACTACTCAAAGGGTCTCTCTTTTCATTAAAATGGAAAAATTTTAAGTGAAAACAACAACTAACCTATGGAAATATGAAAAAATGCCTTCAGATTGTCTTTATAATTTTGGAGAACGATCCACGGGTCATTTTTGACGTGTAAGAGTCATCTTCTCTTCAATCTAAGGCACAGTGTGGCCAGTACCACTCAAAGCATCCCTCTTTTGTTTAAAATGGACAATTTTTTAAGTGAAAACAACAATAGACCTATGGAAATGTGACCAAACTCGTTCGGATTGGTTTTATTATTTAATATAACAATCCATGGGTGAATTGGGGATGTGTACAAGTCATACCCGCCTCAATATGGTGCACGGTGTGTCCGATATCACTCAAAGGGTCTCTCTTTTGTTTAAAATGGTCAAAATTTTATGTTAAAACAACAACTAACCTACGACCTATGAAAATCTGACAAAACGAATTCTAATTGTATTGATACTTTAGGAGAATGATACACGGGTCCTTTGTGACATGTATGACTCATCCCCTTGTCAATCTGAGGCACGGTGGGTCCGGTATCACTCAAAAGGTCTCTCTTTTGTTTAAAACGGACACAATTTTAAGTGAAAACAACAACTGACCAATGGAAATCAGAACAAATGCATTTGGAATATATTTATCATTTAGGAGAATGATCCACGAGTCCATTGTGACGTGTACGGGTTATTCCTGCCTCAATTGGATGCACGTTGTTGCTGGTACCACTCAAAGGGTCTCTCTTTTGTTTAAAATGGACAATTTTTTAAGTGAAAACAACAACTGACCTACGGAAATTCAACCAAAAGCATTCATATTGACTTTATATTTTAGTAAAACGATACAAATGTCCTTTTTGACGTGTAAGAGTCATCCCCGCCTCAATCCGAGGCACAGTGCGGCTGGTACCACTCAATGAGTCTCTCTTTTTTTAAAAATGGACAAATTTTTAAGTGAAAGCAACATCTGACCTATGGAAATCTGACCAAACACATTCGGATGGTCATTATCCTTTATTATAATTATCCACATGTACTTTGTGACGTGAACGAGTCATCCCCGCCTCAATATGAGGCATGGTGTGGCAGCTACCACTCAAAGGGTCTCTCTTTTGTTTAAAATGGAGAAATTTTTAATTGAAAACAACAACTGACCTATGGAAATCCAGCCAAACGCATTCAGATTGGGTTGATCCTTTAAAATAAATATTCATAGGTGTGTTGGTGATGTGTACGAGTCATCCCTGCCTCAATCTGAGGCTTGGTGTGGTCGGGATCACCCAAAGGGTCTCTCTTTTGTTTAAAATGGACAAAATTTTAAGTGAAAACAAAAAATGACCTACATAAATCCGACCAAACGCATTCGGATTGTATTGATACTTTAGGATAATGATCCACGAGTCCTTTGTGATGTTAATGAGTCATCCCGGCCTCAATCTGAGGCACTTTGTGGCCGGTATCACTCAATGAGTCTCGCTTTTGTTTAAAATGGACACAATTTTACGTGAAAACAACAACTGACCTACGGGAATCTATCCAAATGCCAGAGAATTGTATTTTTACTGATTAGAATGATCCAAGGGTCCTTTTGGAATTTTATGAGTCATACTTGCATCAATCTGAGCCATGGTGTGGCCGATACCACTCAATGGGTCTCTCTTTTGTTTAAATTGGACACAATTTTATGTGAAAACAAGAAATTACCTACGGAAATCCGACCAAACACATTCGGATTGTCTTGATCCTTTATGAGAAATATCCATGGCTTCTTTTTGACGTGTAAGAGTTATCACTTCTTCAATTTTAGGCATGGTGTGGCCGGTATCACTCGAAGGGTCTCTCTTTTGTTTAAAATGGACATATTTTTATGTGAAAACAACAACTGACCTACGGAAATCTGACCAAACACATTTGGATTGTCTTGATCCTTTAGGAGAACAAACTAGGGTTCCTTTGTGACATGTACGATTCATCTTTTCCTCAATCCGAGGAATGGTGTGGCTGGTACCACACACAGGGTCTCTCTTTTGTTTAAAATGGAAAAGTTTTTAAGTGAAAACAACAACTGACTTATGGAAATCCAACCAAACGCATTCGGATTCTGTTGATCCTTTAAGATAACAATCCAAGGTTTCATTGGGGAAGGGTACGATTCATCATCACCTCAATATGAGTCACGGTGTCTCCAAGATCACTCAAAGTGTCTCAATTTTGTTTAAAATGGACAAAAGTTTATGTTAAAACAACATCAGACCTATAGAAATCTGACCAAACACATTCAGATTTTATTTATCCTTTGCGAGAATGATCCAAAGGTCCTTTGTGATGTTTACGAGTCATCCCCACCTGAATTTGAGGCACGGTGTGGCCGATATCACTCAAAGAGTCTCTCTTTTGTTTAAAATGTACTTAGTTTTAAGGGAAAACAAAAACTGACCTATGGAAATCTGACCAAACACAGTTGGATTGTATTTATCCTTTAGGATAATGATCCATGGGTACTTTGTGACGTTTATGAGTCATCCCCTCCACAATCTGAGGCACGGTGTGGCTGGTACCACTCAAAGGGCCTCTCTTTTGTTTAAATTGGACACAATTATAACTGAAAACAACAAGTGACCTACGGAAATCCGTCCAAACACATTCGGATTGTCCAAATTCATTATGAGAATGATCCATGAGTACTTTTTGATGTGTAAGAGTCAACACCACCATCCCCCTGGACCGCCCCCACCCCCCCTGGACACCAACCCACCCCCTGGACACCCCCACCACTGGAAATCCCCCTAAACCACCGGGACACCCCCACCCCCTGGACAAGCTGATGGACAACCCCCCCCCGGATACCCCCACCCCCTGGACAACCACCACCCCCTGGATGACACCCCCACCCCTCCTTTACACCACCCCACAACCTACATACCCCAACCCCCTAGGACACCCCCACCCATGGACAGCCACCCCAACCCTCCCAAACACCATCCCACCCCTCTTGGACATCCCCACCAACCCCCTAGACCCCCCAGCGAACATCCCCCCCACCCCCTAGAAAGCCCCCCGACACCCTGGACACCATCCCACCCCCATGGACACCCCATAGACAGCCCCCCGCCCCACCTGGGCACCCCCCTACTTGGACACCACCCCACCCCCATTGGACATCCCTACCAACACCCTAAACCCCCCACCCACCTGGACAACCTGATCCCCCCGGATTCCCCCATCTTACCCTCCGGGAAACCACCCCACCCACCTTGGACAACCCCACCAACCCCCCCGGACCTCCCCCACCCCCAAGACACCCCACCCACCCCCTGGAAAGCCCCCACGACACCCTGGACACCCCCCCTCACTCAGACACCCCACACCTAGACACCACCCCACCACCTAGAAACCCCCACCACCTGGACCCCACCACTCTCCTTTTACAACCACCCAACCTCCTTGACCTCCCCACCCCCCTGGACACCCCCATCCCCCCGGACACCCCTACCCCCTTGGACAGCCACCCGAAACCCCTGAACAACCCCCGACCCCTGTAATTCTGAATAGAATTTATTATGTATTTACTTAACTTATGAATTGTGGGTTAATGGTGTATGGGTATACTTGGTGTACATAAATTATTATTTATGTGTTAATTTTGTATCGGTATACTTATTGAGATGCTGAATTATTTGCAGGAGCTGTTTGGATGTGCTGCTGCTGAATTTTTTTTGCAGCAGACAGGGCATATATCATCGCTTTTTTAGCACTGATAAAAGAAGCATTTATCAAAACTAAAAAGCACTGATAAAATACAAATTTATCAATGCTAAATATGTCATGATAAAGTAAGAATTTATCACCACTCTTTTAGAATTGTTAAAATGTACATTTATCAGTGCTAAAAAAGTGCTCATAAAGACTTCCTTTATCATCGCTCTTTTACCATTGATAAAGGATTCCATTATCAGCGCTATGCTTTATAAATATTTTTAGCGCTAATAAAGCCTGATTTTTAGTAGTGAAAATTGTAACTAAAGTATAAAACCCCAAAATTAAGGTATATCCACTTAAATAATGTACAAAAACAAGTATGAATGTAAACTGAAAATAGTGGGACAGAATAAAGGCCCTAGAAACTGAAAAGAAAGTAAACAACTATTTTATATACCCTAGAGCTTTACCTATAGGGTATTTGATGTTTGTATGATGTCAAAGAAGAGGATCTTGACTGCTCCTATCACACGAAGCTCCACCATGTCCTGATAATTCAAAGTCAGCCTCAGAGCATCAGTAGTCTGCACCAGAAACAACAAGGTGCGGGCAAAGCACATGAAGGGAAGAGTATAACAATACCAAATAGGGACCATGAGACCCCCGATGGGATCTCAATAATCCATGAAGGAAAAAATCACAAAAACACTCAAAGGTAATATCACAAGCATGATCTAGATCATGAAGCACAAAGAAAAAGAGACAGCTCACTCAAATGGTATAACTCCAAGGTTACTGGGATTGGGATGACTAGTCATAATTCCAGATCATTGTATCTATAGTAACTCTAATAATGACCTGTAGAGGTCACTTTATGTTGACCCGTATTTGTCTCTAGATGCTGACCTGTATTGGTCACTGGTGCTGACCTATATTGGTCGCTAGATGTTGACCCGTATTGGTTGCTAGTGTTGACCCATATTGGTCACTGGTGCTGACCTGTATGTTTCGCTGGTGCTTACCCCCCTTGGTCACTAATGCAGAGGAAGAAATGATTAGACATGCATCAAGATCATCCCACTATGGAGTTTCTGATGCTGAACTGCATTGACCACTCTTCTTCTTCATGTCACAACTAGTCACTGGATTCCCACACGAAGCATGCCTGATCTCCTTAAGACTCTACTCTTCAAGTCAATGGTCATTTTTAAATGGAATTAATTTATATCATAATCATACACAAGGTACCACCTCGTCATAGGGGTCCCATCGTGATAGATGACATGTCGATCAAACACCCAATCTGTGTGATATGGGCAGTTTTGTAAAAAGGGCCATGTTAGATTCAAAACTGATCCAACATATGTCGCACCTAAAAAACCATAAAAACGCACTTAGAGTATCTCCAATGCACCACCTTGTCACTGGGGTCCTTATTCCACAAGAAATGCTTCAATTGGATGTCTAGTCTGTTAGTTACACCTCTTCCCAAGAAACGGGGGGATCACACCTAGGTCCGACCTAGCTCAGTTGAGCTCGTAAGAATATTCTAAAGGGAACACTTCCCAAAAGGGGTACCAATGATACTAACAACATGTTAAAAAGACACACAATTTTTCAGTTATGGTTGTTTCTATATGCGGGGGCTGATTGGGTCAGGGCGTGGTCCGACTCGGTCAGGCCGGCCGCATGAAACGGGTCATAGGGTCCACCCCATTTAGGGTCATCCCGATTTACTGGGTTCAGACTATCATGGTCAGCCTGGTAGTATCACAGGCCCAATCCATGGTTGGCCCCGCATACCAGGAGGGGTTCAACACCCCCACCCCCAGCAGGGCCGCTAGGCCACGGGTCCAGCCCGGCCAACTAGACGTGTCTATTCCACTAGGTCGAGGGTCTAGACCATGTCCCTCTCAGTCCTCATGAAGGCATACCACTCCTCCCAGATAGCCTAGCAGATGCAAGGATATTTCTTCCGGAGTGATGTGGTGCGGCACGGGGTCTCCGCCACCCCGTCCAACTGTTGTCTTATAGCATCGACAGCTGCTCTCTCCGGTGGCTATGGGCGCGGACGTTCTCCTATGAAATCGACTATGGGAAGCCGCCTATAGCCATCGCGGTGCAGGACGGTGCACCACTATCCCACAACCTACGACCAGTTTCCTTGGGCCTAATAAGGCCACTGCGGGCATGGCGCGCCAGTAGTTATTTCTGCGGGCCACCGGACGTGCTCTAGTGGTCCATTCATGGTGACTCAGGAGCCTATGGGAATCCCATATCACCACCCCCACCGTGTTACCATCTTTCGTGCGTTGCTGTCAGATTGAGAAAGCCATCCCCGAATAATGCAACAAAAAAAAGTTGTGGAGGGTCCGAGCCTTGTTCATTTGGCCCGCGCCCTCCGTGTTAGCTTTAAAACAAGAGGGAGTTTAATATTTGTCACTTTTGAATAATAAGGAACCCCGTTCAAATCCTGTGATACAACCACCTGCAAAATCAAGAGATAGTAATAGAATCGAGGTAAAATCTTCAATTAAAAGATAACCTCTAGCTCGTGATTTTTTGGGGATATATCAGTTGTTGGCGATCATCATCCATCGACCTTCAGATAGATCCTACAACGGGTGTTTTCAATCCTTTGTTTTGTGTTGGTCAAAGGTGCGGTGTTACTTCATCAGGGTTTGATCACATTTTGAAGACATGCCAAGACCCCATCTTAAGCTTTATTTAAATAGGAGGGGGAAAGGGAAGAAATTCCTTAAATAATTAATGTGGTTTATTAATTGACGAAATTAATGTGTCTCATAAATTGACATAATTAATGTGTCTCATTATTTAACATAATTAAAGTGTCTAATTAATTACGAGAGGGGTGTTTACGTAACTGAAGTGTAACCATGAAATTAACACCCCATAATTAATGGTGTGACCACCTCCATGGTTCCCACCACCGCCACTCAACAGGTGGTAAGAAAAAAGAAAAATAAATAAAATTACAATTTATCTTATTTTATTATTACTTTTATTGTTTCAAATACTGTCATTTCCTCCCAACCAACGATGGTTAAATTTAAACATCCATTAAGCGAATCATGGCACTAAAGATTCATTAGTTCTCTCAGATATCAATTCTGCACACCAGTTCAAAAGATAGAAAATGTCTCCCATGCGTTTACTGAAGGTACCCAAAAAATGTTCATAAATTCATTTTGGGCACACCAGGCCTTGGAATTACATGTAGTCAATTTTCACAGCCCCATAATAATTCCAAATAATTTAAATAAATTACATTTAATTTTAGAATCTTTACATATCATAATTAAGACAGGATTTTATCATATCCATCATTGTAATTATCTTACATAGGAGGTGACAGAAAACAAATTAAACTAGTTAATTAGGTCGCAATACAAAAAACACTCAGTTAATGGTTTCTTTACTGTATAATGGAAGAAATAAAATGATTATGGTTATTCAATTAACATTATAACATATAATTTTATGGGAGATATTGATTATATAATATCGTGATGTGTGAATTTTTTATGAAAGAGTTGGAAGAATAAATTAATCAAATAAATTTTGTTAAAAATTATACCTCTTAATTGGTGAATCTTCCCTCTTTTACTCCATTAAACCTATATGGAATATATTTAACCAAAACCAAGACTTATAGATTTATGTAGGTAATATTATACGGAATTTTTTATGTTCTTAGATGAACTATAATGCTTCAATTTTTTGAATGAAATTTGAGATGATGTGAATTTTTAATTATGAGTGGAGGGAAATACATGTAATTTCATAATTTATTAAAATAATATAAATTATGATTCATGTACTATAAGATTAAATAATATTAAATTAAAATCTATGATTAATATGGGTTACTATACTATCATTAAATATAATTATTATGGGTATATATTAGGTTATATTCATTAACTATTTGTTTTAACTAGTCCTAATCCTCTTGCAGAATATTCATGACAAAAAAGTTTTTATTTATTTGGGGTCAAAATATTTATATAAAAGATAAATACTTCCATAAAAGGAATGTATTTGGTATTATTAACCACATACCAATAACATTCGAGATTATAAATTTTTTATGTATTTTGTAAAATATTATTTAGAATAAAAAAACAATAATTTTATTTTTCAAAATAATCATTTAATTTGAGTTTTAAGAAAAACATAAATACATTATAATGAAAATATAATCCAGTCACACCATTATAATATATTATTTTCTATGTAAAAAATTAGTAGGAAAAAATATTTTATTACTATAATATTACTCTTAACATTCTTATAAATTTTTATTTTATTTTTCTGTTGACTAAATAAATATTGTGATAAGATTTCCTAGGAATTCTAGGTTATTATTTTATCACATATAATTATAAACAAATTTCAATTATAAAAAAAGTTATTTATCCTATATATATACATTTATGAGAGATAATAATTTTAAAATACCCATATAAAAATTATTATTGATATTTAAAATAATAGAGTGACATTTTTACATAATCCTTTATCTAAATATTATAATGATCAAATTCAATATGATATGGCACTAGGACTCTATAATTTCAAAAAAAAAAAATAATGGATAAAATAAACTCATAAAATAGGATAAATGAAACTATTAGTGTAATCATTTTTTCCTTATCATATTATTTTTAACATTAATTACATAATTTACCAAATTGATTTGTTGAAATTATTTATTTTTGCTAGAATTCATAATTTTAAATAATAAATGAGGAAAATTTTAAATTGTTGGACCTCCTGATTCCAAATATTAAAAAAAATTCAGGATTAAACTTTTTTAAGAGGTTAAAACTAAATTATGATTAAAAAAACACAAACAAATACACATTATTCAAAAAATTCCTTCTGAAATATAGAAATGTTTCTATACGGAATTGATCTATAATATTGATTCCTTTGAACATAATTTTATTTTTTATAATATAATAAAGATAATTTTACTTTTAAAAATTAATACGGAACTTTTTAACTTATTCATACAAGAATTATGTTTACTATATAAATTAGTATTTTTTAATATTCATTTAAAAATAAGTATCTTCTGAAAAATGAAAATAGTACACCCTAAGATAATATTATTACGATTATTTCAAAAATAATGTTCTTTTTACAAAATAATTTTTTTAAATTTTTTTATAGAAATGGATAATAATATTTTCTCACAAAAAATTTATAATACAAATTTGTAATGAAAATGTATTTTCCATAAATAAAATTTATTTAGAATAATCTATTATTCTTAATTCATAATAAATAATCAATAAATTCTATGTTAGTAGAAAGATATATATATATATATATTGTTAATCCTATTCATACAAACCAAATTAACTACTAGTTTATTCCATTATAATATTTCCTCATTCATTTAAACATGGTGTTGGGTGTTTTATACATTATTGAACATGTTTTTCTTTTAAAATATAATAGTGAAATATATTTTACTAAACATATCCTATTAAATGGAGCTATATTCTTAATTTTCCCTCATTTTTGCGAATAATGTACACCAACCACCTACTTTTCCATCTAAAAGATAAACATCCAGTACTACCATTTAATTCATTTGGAATTTGAAAAGTTAGGATATTTTTTTCTATGGTTTTGATAGATTTTATGGAAGTTAGTATATTGATTGGAACACCATTTCATGGTGGTCATTATCTTATAAAGGAATTAATTGTGCGTTTCTCCAAATGTTGTGTATTTTGGGTTTCATAATGGTTTTATTTACTACTCATATACTATGATAGAACAACTATGATGATTTCCATGCCATCACCTAACATATTTGGTTTCTTCATAGGACATTCAATGTATTGTATATATAAATCATTTTACATGTAGTTACACTTGGTTACATACTTTTAAGTAATTAAAATTTATTAAATAGTGTTTTGAATAATAGTATCATGAAGAAATAAATGTAATTAATCATTTGATTTTAGAAAACAGAGATTTATTCCTCCATGACAGCATTTTTTTAACTTATTACACATTGGGATCATAAAATGTTTCATGGATATTGATAATCATATTCACCTAAAACTAGTTTTATATACTAAATTCTACATTTATACCATCTAATATTACCCATGAAGTAAATTCATATACTTCTAAATATTTTTCATTATATAAAATTATATCTCAAACATTGAAATGAACTTGTAGAATCCCACATTTTATGGTCGTTAATGATTATATACAGAATTATCTTTATAAACTACAATGCTAAAAAATAAACCACAAAATTCTTCAAACCTTATTTTCTCACAGTATTACACTTTAATATATTATTTTTATGGAATTATGAAAAATAAGATATTTTTGAAAAAAAATCGTAACATGAAGAAAACAATAGAGATGGATTATTATTATATTATAAATTTTTATTAATATTTAATTATAAAATAAATTTATGATTAATATAATAATATAATAGATAAATATTTATAAAGCATGAATAATGTTATTATACTTATAATTCATGTGAATTTTTAACTATAAAAGGATCATCATGATTTTATAACATGTATCATGGATTTTTAAAAAAAATAATACAAGTCATGTGAAATGGGGTTACAAATAATGAAAATAGAATATGATAAACCATTAAAACTCTTAAAATATGATAATATTTACCACAATTAATTTCATTACATATCGATCTATTCAATCCACTTATATTACGTAATAATACACCTTCTGATAACAACCCATGCCCAAAAATATAATAGGTTGGGGATTAAAAATTATTTCCTAGATAAATCACATCGGATATAAAACTATAACCAATTAATTAGTGTGTTATATAATTATAGAATCATACATCACATAATAAAAAATAATATACATGTTTTCTACATGAAAATAAAAAAACATTATTTAATGAAAAAAATCGTGAAAATAAAATATGTTATATATTTTTCTCATATAGTATTATACAGGATGTATTAAAAATGTGTAAGATGACACGAAAAATTTAGTTACATAAATGAAACAAAAAAATTATAAAGGGTTACATAACCAGAATAATTCCATAATTTTTTGATTTTACATAATTAGATACAAAAATTAAAAATAAATCAGGAAAATTGTTTTCATTAAATATTAGTGGTGGTTTCATAAAAACAAATATAAAAGTCTTTTTCATAATAATAAATATATGGTAATGATAATTTTTTTAAAAAATATATTTCAATTTTAACAACCAAATATTGTATCCAAGAAAATAATTGTAATTAAAATAGAATAAATTAGTGGGAAAGATAGAAAACAACACATATTTCAAATGAGATACTTTTAAATCAATTTATTTATGGTTTAATGTTACACATGTCAATAAAGGGAAATATATTTTCAGTTGTTATAATAATAAATAGAACTATTAAATAAAAAAAGATAATGAAATATTCAATAACAAAATAATAGAGAATGATGGTAATAAATAGGTAAAACATGGAATAGATATATAAATAATATAGAGTAAAAATAATAACTTACAATTTCATATATTTATATTATATGAATAAAGAAATAAACATTCTTGAAATTAATACTCAATACCAAAAATAAATAGATAACCAAAAATGATTTATATAATTGTAATATTATATCAAATAAATAATTTCCTAATAAATAAAAAATTATTACTTTATTAATGAATATTAAGACATGAAGAAAATATTGACAAAATTGGTATTATTTGAATCAAAATTAAATAGAATGGAGAAAATTAAATAGACTTGTATATCGATAAGTAAAATGTAAATTTTGATTAAATATATTAATGGGATACTATATAAAAACTTTTACTAAAATAAGAACTTATTATAAAACATGTCTCAGTGAAATGAAATCGTGACTGAAAACCCATACCACAAATTCTTGAATAATTAGGAACCCTCCAAATTACAATATGATCAAATATCTTTTTGTGTTAATATATATATAAGTTTTATATTTTTTAGATAATAACATTAATAAATTTTTCATAATTATTCACTTTCTAATCATCTATAAAAAACATTTTGTTATGTGTTAATTGAAATAATTTTGACAGATGATTTAGTTTGGTAGATTTTATACATGATCCCTTATAATGTTTTTATCACATAATAAATATCTATAATGTAAATATAACTTTAATTGATAAATTATAGTAGTTCCATTTTTGACTGATTCATTTTAATATGATAGTTCACAAGTAAATATTGTAAATTCTCAATTTGATGGGGTTTAATCAATAAAAAAAATTCAAATTATTTATTGATATATTGAGTCCCAGTTGACCAAATGGATATACTGAGAGTGGGGGTTTAGATCAGTGTAGCTACATTATAAATGTTATTCCATGCATATGAACATAAATTCTTGGTAATCAATTAACCCACTCTAGTGGTTAGAAATCATTCTTACAAAAATAATATGAAAATATTAATTAATAATAAAAATTGTTATATTAACAAGGTTTCTGTACAATAGTGATCCTACTACTTATTATAGCAGGTTTAAATCTAAATATATATATAGTATTCAATTATAATTTTTAATAAATACAAGTGTTATTGGTATGTTGTCATCTTAAGACAATTCTTCCCATGATAGGCATTTTTTCATAGGTTACATAGTCTTTTGAAAGGTTCACTGATTTATATATTTCACTATATATGTGTAATGTATTACATAATATGCTAGATGATTTAGTATCTAATATAAAATAATATAATTAGATCATAAAAGACAAAAATTGGAGTCCATTACTAATCCTTCCCAATAAAATCTATATTAGAATCTAATTGTTGAATATACTTTTAAGAACACAATATATAAACCATATTGTATGTACTAACCTATATTAGTCTAATTATCTTCTTATAAAACATATAAATATAAAAAAAGTTAGTTAAAAACAAATATGAAAATGTATAAATTGTTCCAATAACACAATACATCTCAAAAATAATCTTCATAACTTCACTCATTCATGAACACATCACAAAAACACCCTCCCAATATTTTATTCAATGTTTTTAATATCCATATTATCATTAATTTTATAATTCAAATTCCCTAATAATAGAATCAATAATTTACCATTAATGTTTTTCATACCTAAATTGGTTTGTAATATGATTTCTTAGTCATCGAAAATAAAATTATCATAATTGTTATCCCATTTTATAAACCATTATCCTTATGAAAATTTCACCAAACTAAAAATGAAATCAACCTTTTACATTATAAATTATAATACTATAATTATATTTCTTCATAAATATTTTCAAAAGATAATATTTATTCTTCCCAACTATTCCCAGTACAAAGGAATTCACATCATCATTATAAAAAAGAAAATTTTTTCACTAATACATATATAAGAATTGTAAAAAATATTATCAAATGAAGGAATTACTTTTTCCAATATTATAACCTAATTTTATCATATGAGAAAATCATAGTAATTAAAAACTATTAGTTGGAATCATTTGAATAATACTATTGTTATTATGATCTTTAGAAAAAAATCATCCCATTAAAACATATTCCTTGTTATTGAAAATGGTAAAAATTCATTTTACCTTTATTAACATCTATATTATTTTATTTTACATATTGAAATTTTTATCATTATAATTATTGGATCATGTATTATTCATGTTTTTTGAATCACATTTCATATGTGATGTTTAAATTTTATTAAGAAACAATGTAATGAATATATTTCAATTCTACTGAATATCATGATCATTATAAATATGGTTTTTAAACATGTAATGTTTTATATGAGGGATGATATTTTACTTTTTTATTTTTCTACCAACCAATAAAAAAATTTAAATGATTATGTTTTCCCACATGGATTAAAACATTAAGAATGTAGAACAATTACCTTATAGATTTATCAATTAATATATTCATGAAACAAATTTCATATGCCTCACCCAAATATCAAATACTGGTCCCAAATATCATAAAACAGTAAATGTACTATGAAATAGTAATAATAATTTATCATGTTTCCATGCATTGACTTCTTATTTCAATATTTTTCTACACAGTCAAATAATCATACATTTATATGAATTTACCAATCTAAATTTAGGATACCGCTTATACCAAATTTCATCCCTGAAGAAAAAATATCATCTATAGATCATTTTTAAAAATTGGTATAATATATTATCCTATTATTCCTAGAAATATTTTTATATCATGTTGAAATATCAAATTTTTTTGAATTTATACATTAGAAATATCCATCACATTCATATATTATATGCGGAAAAAAATGACTTTTTCATGTGATTATTTTAATTTTTATTTTCTATTACTTCATATCTATAACCATTATTTAACAATTCTTTCTTCTATATTTACATAAATTTTAAATGATATTATATCTTTTCCAATACTGCCAATTCATTATTTAGTGATACCAAAAACATTTCTCCAATAGAAACCTATTGCACATATAAGGTTGATAAAAAAGATAAATTATTCAATAATAACATGGAAAACTGAACCTCCCCATTTTGATTCATTATTAACAGTTTTTAAAATAATATTCATGTTTCTCCAGATTATACCATATTTAAAAAAATCATACTAAATAATCATTATACCCTAACCTATCTTATGTGAGATGCAACATAATAATAAATTACATGATGACATAATGTATTTTATTTGGTTACATTCCTCTGTGACAAGAACCATTTTCCGTTTTTATTTAAGTGATTTTACATACAATATCCTACAATTCATAAAAATATCTCCTCATTTAGTCATGAATAAGAAAAATAGTTGTTAAAAAAATGTCAACATTCAGTCATTGAAAAGGATATCACCCATTGATAATAAATATGAGTTGATACATTCTATCCCCCATTGATAGATCAATAAAAATCATTATAGTGTTTTTTATTGCAATCCTTTTTATTATAGAGGGGGATTTTGAACATGATGTTTCAAAATTATCATAGAAAATTTACCCACTTTTAATTCCTAATTACATATATTTGAATTCTTTTATTTTTTTCCAATATAATTGAAATTTACATCAACATTTTCTATAATTTCAAAAATAATATGATACATGGGTCAATGTTCTTGGATCTGGAGTTTTAAAGAAAAAAATTTATATGTTCTATAAAAAATTATTATGAAAAGTAAAAATGATTATTGTCAACCACGATCAATAAATCAAAGTTTTAATGTTACATCCAAATCATTTGTGTTTGTGCATGTGTTGCATCTATGTATTCAGCTTCAGTCATGCTATGTTTCCCCAAACATTTCATCATAATATACAATTATATAAAACATTCACCAAGTATAATGTCCCACCTGAAGTGGAATTTCAACCAAAATAGTTCATAGTCGATTCAACATATGTAATCCTGAAAAAAGAAAAATATAAACCAGTTTTCTATAGTAGGATTCAATATACTATATTAACAATATATATTATGATTTTATCATCTTCAAGAAAGTGATATTCCTTTGGATGAATTTTAATTATGTCACATAGTATGGAAAATATACTATGTTGGGTTTGGATACTATTATATAATGAATATTGGAAAATAGTTTGCTATAATATATCAGATTTATGGATACATTATCCACATAATTGAATAGTTGTATACCAATATCTATATGTTTATAAATACACATTAATTAAATTATTAAAATATTATTTAATATATATATCGAATATTTTAAATGTGATATAAATATATAATATCACAATGAATTATTTATAATCCCAAAAAAATTATATGTCACCCAATAGTATCATCTCATATTGTCTCTTCATTTCCTGTATAAATACATTAAAATGTTTCACATTTCCACCATGAAAAATTAGGTCCTGTACAATGACTTTGAATATTGGAGTCCTAATCAGACACCATACTTCTATTGAGGTAATTTTTAATTTAAATTTTTCTAAGTAACTTTTTAAAACACGCGTTATTAATGTTTTTATAGGAATAAAGGTAGGTGGGAATGAATTAAGGGGTTGATTCAAGGGAAACATATTATAGATAATTTTTGAAGTCCAAATGGATAAATGGTGGGAAAATCAGTAGCATTGAATTGCTTTTGAGATCACTATATCAAATATGGATGGTTTCAATTAACCAGTGGGTTTTCTGAATTTTTTAATAATGGTGTTGTTTAGTCATATTACCCATATTTCCCCTTATTCGCCAAACATAATTTTGGCCCTGAATTTGGATGGAAATTATTCCATTCACCCCACCATATATATTCTCATCACCAATGGTTGAACTCTTAATATTATTAATAATTCATCATTAAATTTAATATATCATAACCATGTTTTATGTATACAAATCCACTAACCCTTATTCTCACATTTAGTCACCATTTGGAATATTTTTCTCCTTGTTTATTTTACATAACCTATTTCCCAATATTTTGAATTATTTTCCAATTCCTACCTTGATAATATGAACCTGATGGTCATATTTGATGAGTAATATAAACTAGACATAATTAGTGTGGTCCTTATGTGTCTCCCATTATTTCACCAAGTTATCATTAGTGCATACATATTATGTGACATCAGAATTTTTTGTGTGACATCTTATTTTGAGTTTATGATTAAAATATGACCTTACGATAGTACATACTTTTCTAAATTGTAAAAATACAATGGTAAGGTGATTCCATGGTAATTAATAAATTATTAAAGTTCCCTTATAATTTTTTTAGATGAATTATCTCATGGTTGTTCTATAATGAAGTTTTGTTATCAGAAATAACAATTATGATGTGTGTTTTCAAATTTTATAAAATATATATTGATGAATATTGAAATAAATCTTATTTTATTGTTTCTTTATTAATTTTATAACTTGTTATTTATAATTTAGGGATGATTACATGACCTATAAAAATAACATTCATTAGAGTTTTGTGATAACTATGAAAATTACCATTCATGGGTGGTTCGTGATAACTATGAAACCACCCATTCTCAGGTTGTCTCTAAAAATAACGAGATTAATTTTTTTTACTAATATATAATAATTTTGATAACCCCATTTTATGTAGGTCCATGATATCATTGAAAAAAAAAATTTGGGTGGTTTTGGATGACTATGAAATGACCAATTCTTAGGTGGAATGTGATATCTTTGAAATTTCCATTTACCAGGTGGTCAATAAAAACTATGAAAGAACCCATTATTTGGTGGTCTATTAAAATTAAATGCAACGCCCCTATATTTGGATTTGAAACATATTTTTCAATTGTTTTGTAATTTTCATCATGACAGACTCAGAGACATTTTGCACTGACCAAAGCAGGTAGGTCTGACCTCAGGTATCACTGTGACACTTATGTTTATAGTTTATTATTAATAATCTTATCATCATTTTTAAAATGATTATTTACATAACTAAAAAATGAAAAATAACTATAGACTATATTTTTTTATAGAAGTCATTGGTGGTGGTTTACTATGTTATAGTCACACCTTACATGGGATTTTTGTATCTTCCCAAAAAAAATTCATAATATCATGTCAATACAAGGTAAACCCCGATAAAATATGTTTTTTTCAGGATTTATATGGTTTTAGGAGTGGGGATTTGGGATATATCTCAAAACAAATTTTGAGATTTATTTTTTTAGTCATTTTAAATTTTTAAATTTTTTCAACATGGTGGTTATATTGGGAATATATCTATGTCACTTACTTGTATTTGGAATAATTATTTTTTTCCTAGATAAAGATATTTATTTTAATATCTACTGGATAATTATATATGATTTGATTTTATATATTATATTTCCATTAATTTTCTTGTATTTTCACTATAATGAGAAGTTATAGTATCCCCATGGGATTCTCATAGACACTCACTATTGATCACCAGCCTCTTTCATATGGGGTGGAATGCCATATAATACATGGAACCACCAGACTCGGACACTAATTGAGAGGCATATTGGACAAATAGATACAACATTGTATCATATCATATCATTTATATTATCATATTATTTAGGAAATTTATATATGAGAATATGATATGTCAATGATTGGTATTATGTTTTCACACAGAAATAGACGAACAACGTGGGGGAAAATCCATGAATAGAGGTTGGTGACTAATTTTAAAAGGTATTCACTAGTTTTAGTTTTTATTTTATATATTGAGTGATGAAATTGATATATATAAATATATATAATGTTGTGAGTTTAAATCTTTTACTATAATGGAATGAGAGTTTTTGGGTGTTCATGCATCATTTTAGGAAAATAGGAATAACACATTGTTTTTACATTAAATGTGGTTGATTAATATATATATATATATATATATATATTTGCACGTGTTTGTGTCTGTGTTTTTGATACTATGAGTATACCAGCTTATTGATAAAAGGAATGTTGATCACTTAATGTATTATCAGTGACTCATTTGTTGATTTCACGTATAAGACTATGGTGAAATCTTGAATGATTAACTCCATGAAAAAATCATCCTAAATCATATGATATGCATGAACTATTAAATGATTGTGTTGGTTATATATGGTTCTTTTAAATAAAATATATGGTGTTCCCCATCATAGTGTGTGACTAAAACATTTTCTTTTAAAACATTAGAATTTATTACTAGAAATTACACAAATTGTCCCATAATATAAGGATAATTTATTTAATCATATTGTTCTTGATGATATGTTATCATTATTAGTTGATAGGGTTTGAGAGAGTGACTTGTTTATTGCATATCTTAATTTATTTTTTCATTGATAATTTCTGTATTACATTTATTTGAGATGTTTTATTGAATTTTAGTGATATTTCACCTCATAGAGCTAGGTTCATACACTAGAGGTGAGGGTGACCATGTAAAACCCATAGGTTGGACATAAACTCCTATTTTGAAAGCCTTGTTTTTGGATAAGTTACTTTAGGAGAGTCATCAGATTGTGGTCTAGTCCCTTTATAGGGGGTACCTTAGATAAACAATCAATGTAAAACATAACATTAATTTTCTATTGAAAATTCCAACCATATTTCATTGTAATGGGTTCTCTATAGTGTATGATTTGTATAATTAATATATTTAGATATTTCATATTCATCTAAAGATCCTAAAGGATAGGGGGGACAATATGGTTGTCTATATGTTGTGAAGGGTAGATCAATAATTTGTGGGGTGAACCATTATAGGGTGATAAGAATATTGGGTTGACCAGGAAGGGATTGCTGACATAGTTCATTACCTATTTCTTCCCCATGATAGTATGGTTGAAGGGGGCTAGGGAATGTGTACCTATAAAAAAATTGGACGGTACAATAATAAAATTTTCAACCCATTTTCAAGAGATTTTATGCTTTTCTCTCACATTGGGTGGCGATGAAATTGTAAGGTCCACACATTTTTTCAATAGACTATGATATAAGAACATCGTTTAGGAAAATGAATTCGACTAGAATTTTTTTCCCAATATTATAGATCATGACCAGGTCACTAAGAGGAAAATCAATGAAGTCATGATACATAGTGGTTCCCCACCCATGGTGGTAGTGGGGGTGGTTCCTCTATTAGTAAGAAACATTAGACTCATGACTTAAGAAATGGGGTGGTATTTATATTAGGTTCCAATAAAACTATTCCCTCCCTCTCTAGTTATGTGTGGTATTTTCAAGGTGAATGTATTGGGAATAAGAAGTATTAGTATGCACATTCATCTTATGTGATCAATTATTTTGGATAAATTTTACAAATCTTCCATTTTTTCCTGAATTCAAGGATGGTTCCTAGTGGATGAGTATCAAGATCATCTCTGTGATATGGAGAGTGAAATACTATAACCTAATGAGTAGATTTTAGGATTCTAATATCCATTCCTTTCATTTTGGAAGACAAGGATCACATGGTAAGGGGAGCCATGACTGAATGGTAATGTGAATCATGGTCATCATATTGTACCATAAGGTTTCATTTTTAAATAGTTGTATATCAATGAAAATACTCGTACAAATTAGGATCTACGGTAATTAATAATGAGATGTATGATATTAGTGGCTTTGAAATTTTTTATTTCAACAGTTAATATAGAATCCCTGGGATATTTTCTATCTACTCAATTATTTGGTGGATTGGGCATAGCTTTTTATACACTTATTGATTGATATTATTTAACATTCATGTAGGGATAAATGTAGATATAGTTATAAAGTGTGATAATATTTTCAATGTTATTTTCAGTCTTTGATTCCAATTGGATTTTATTGTGTTGTATTGGTCTAGTTTAGATGATATTATTATAATTGACTTTCTTGTTTGTTATAAGGTGGAAATTGACTTCTATTATAGATGTATGTTTTTAATATCCCCTTATGGAAAGATAATTAAATATTATTATGTGTGTGATATACGTGTAGGTTATACTAGATATGTTCATCCGTAGTTAGGTGGAATTGTATCATAGGTTTTTAGTCTCATCCAGGATTCGAGATACATTCTCCATGATGTTTTTCCTCCAATCATAGTTTGGTTTTCTGATTTGTTGATGAGATGTTTCAAGGGATAATGGAAAATCATGGAAGTACATTTAGAATATATCTTATTATTGGAATAATTAATATATCCATTCCTCTATAAAATATGTAACTATTAGATCATTGGATGATTAAATTCCAACTACATGACGAGGTGGAAAAGGTGTTTATCCATCTATAAATGTCCCTCTATGGTACATTAGTCCTATTTTGCACCAAATAATACTGGATCATTGAGATTATTTGTGATCTATTTGATTATTAACTAGGTGAATACTAAAAAATATCAATGTCATAAAATCATTCATTTATTCAATTATATTAAGGGATAATGGGTTTTGTTAATGATAATATTCTTCTTAGGGTACCAACAGTTTAGGCTGTAAAATTTTATACATTCCAATAACTACATTCAATAGTAGGTATGGATTTCTTGAATAAAATATTTTACATTTTTGTCAGATAAATACACAAATTTAGTTAACATATTTGATGGATAAGGTAATCCACCCACATTTAATTTTTTTTAAAATATTCGTTGGTGAAATCTTGTAATTTGTATAGTTAATGGTAGGATCATGCTTGTTATTTGTTGAAATTACTTAGCCTAAATTAATACAAATAACTAAATTACATAAAATATAACGGATGTTCATGCAATGATGGATTTCTCTTAATGAGAAATATTATATTATGGTTTGGGGTTCAAAGGATCTATAAAATGTGTAGGATGTAGCTTCAATGGTAAAAGGTAGGTATATAATTGAGATTCATGGATCCTCGGATATTTCATTCTATTATTGAAGATTTATCATAGATTTTCCCAACATGGTATCACTCATGATTTCCCTATTATAACGGGAGTGATGTTTGATTTGTCTGATTAATATTAGGATTCCCTCAAGGAGCTGAAAAAGATATTTGAATCTTCACATATTTAAACCATACCAAATGAAGGTGATGATTACACATTATAATTTGTTTCCCTCATTCTAGGATTGGGTGAAAAGATTATATAGGATGGGCTCGTACTCTCTTATGATTAAATATTGTTGTGTTTGCATGACCATAAATAACATGAGAAATGATTTTTAATTACTTATGGTCATTAACATAATGAGTTGTTAGTGATACAACCTTCTTGGGGGTGGTTTGTGAATTCGACTAATAAAAAAATACAGGAATATTGTTTCTCCCTATGTAACCTGAACCTACATTAGGAGATATTGGTTGATTAAATAAAGTATTTTGATTTAGGGCTTACATACAAACCTAGTATGGGGAATATAGTGTTTTATGTATTTGGCTGTAAGACCAATATGTTGGTATTTCAATAATTTAGTGGTGAGTGGATGTTGATGTTTTTATTCGTTGATTAATTATTCGATATCTAGAAGGAACATTTTAGAGTGACATTGGCCATCCAATATATCAATTCATAATATATTTTCATGGTGAAAATTAGTCACCATTCCACATTAAACTTCATGGTTATTAAGAATAATATATATTGTGTGTGAGATATTTTTTATGGTCACCTGATTTTGAGGATAATCTGTTTATTTGAGGTCGAGTGGTAGTCCCTAAGTGTATGAATGACGAGAAAATGAGAGATTTCCTTTCCTTATTGTGGAATAAAAATCATGTTGTGATATTGATGTATCAGGAAATGTTAATATATTATTGTTGCATTGGAATAAAAAATAACCTACAATACTAGAAAACTGGGCTATAGCCAAGGACTTATAGCCATGATTTTAAAAAACTGTGCCTATATGTAATTATATAATGTCTATAGCCATGAATTTTTCAAAACTGTTCCAATATACCACACCTATAACCATAGTTCTTATAATCTATGGATATATGGGTATTTCATCATATTCTATTGCCACATTACTATGAAACCATGAATATAGCCTCAATAAATAGCCACAGTTTCATAAGACCATGTATATAGGATTCCAAACATAGTGCGAGGAAAAAAACATGTAAGGAAATGGTGAGAAGCTATATAGCCATGATTGGTCTTATATTTTAATTGTTCATAATAATATATATAGAAATATTTAAATATATATACCAAAATATATCTATAGTGTTGTGGTAAGTCATCAGGTCCATGGTAGAGAATGTAAGGAGATCAAATCTATCTATGAGCTATTTATTTTTAATCTAGATCCACTGTTTAAATGGGATGTAGCCATGTTTTTCAATTGTATCTATAGTTGTATAGTAACATTGGATCTATTTCCCTTGTTTCACAAACTATGTCTCTAGTGTCTATTGCTATGACAAATAATATAGCTATATCTATTTTCAATATCCAGGCCAATATGTGCCATGAACTGCTAGAACCGTGGAGATAGATTATCTCCATGATTTTGACCCTTATAGCCATGGTTTTTTACTATGGATATAGAAAAAATTTATACCTTTTCTAGGAGGATTATATTCTAATCATTATGTTAATTCCTATCATCACCAGCCTACTATATCTCTATACTAATTTTACCTTTTATAATTGATGTGGGATTCATTTATGATAAACGTTGGGAGGAAATTATATATTAAACAACGAGGCCAGGATACTTTTTGTGTGAATATAAATCTCATAGAATACGTGTCTCATATCATTCTGATCAATATAACCTCTTCATTAGTGGAGAAAATTTTGATAAATTTTCATGAGATGGTATGGTTTTATGGGGTACCATATAACATCATCTATGATGGGGATTCATGATTCTCCTCCATATTTTGTCTATGAATTAAGAGGGAACTATGAACACATGTACACCTATGTATGTCACAAACACTATTGAAAAATTGAAAATCTATGCATACTGTTGAAGTATTATTGGGAATTATATATGTATATTCCATAAATTTTAGCCTCTCCAGGGAGATTATCCCACCTTGGTTGAATTTTATTATTAAAAAAGAAACATTGAATATATTCTGATGGATCTGTTTGAAGAATTATAATACATGCCATTTTCATTTCATTTATGCTTGATGGAAGCTAATGACTCTTCAATTAATATGCCCATCCACATGTATGAGACCACTAAGAAAGTTTAATTTCTAATGAATATTTTTGAAACCCACATGAGAAGAAATATATTTAATGTTGACTAGAGAAATATCCCACTTGGTTGAATGGTTGGTGATAGGGTTTTCATTTTCATTTCCATGTGTCTAGTTATGTTTTTTATTTTGAAATATTGAATGTTGGTACTAAGATTATTTGGGTAATTTGGGTTTATTTAGATAATTGGTATAATGGCATATGAAATGGAACTTCAATTGAGATATGTAGATATGAATTACATGTTACATGTAACACTACTTTGATGGTATCATCTAGACTCCTCACATGTTATTTATAATGATGAAAATGAGTTTCATTTCAATGCTTCTTTTGAAGAATGTATTATTTGTGTAATGGATTGAAACTATAAAACACTATATAGGATTTATTTTGTTATGAAATGTGTTTAATGGATTTATGTTAATAACCATGAAGAGGAAAGGGAACAATAATTTATATGCTTAGCATGAGGACTATAATTAATCCTCAATAAGATATAGCGACATCCAGAAGTAAATCTTGATGTCCAGATAATATATGATTGGGAAGTTTTCATATCACATATATCTCTTTTAGGAATTTTCTATAATTAATTTTTGGCATATAATTTTTCTAACCCTCCCTAAGAATATTTATAGAGGTTTAAAGGGTGGATGTAGTGATTTAGGGTCCTAGGTCCAGGAACATGACATCATAATGCTACTATATTCCCACTTAAAAGTACGTAGAGGTCCACTAACTACCTGGTGAACTAAGAAATAGTCGTTCTAGGATCCTATGCCCATTAACCTACCGATGGTCCTATACTGACGACATGGTTCCCCATTAGAAGGCTTATGGATGGAACCGACCAACCATTAGTGTGTGGTGATGTTTTTTAATGGTGATTATTTGGTCATTTTATACCCATTTCTAATTATACCCATAACATGATTTCTAACCCCAACCCTCATATTTAAGACATTTTTATACTCCTACAAAATCATGGTGGAAATCCATCAATCCCTAGTGGATTATACATCTGATTAGTGATATTAAGAACATTAGCTGATTATATGACTTCATTAACCTCTATTATTATTTTATCTCGGTATTAAGTGATGATTTGATATGTATATATAATATTTCAAATTTTAAATCAACCATATTTTATTTGATAACATTAATTATTTACTTGAATAGTGACTATAATTTGATGAGTGGAATCAGTGAGACCTAATGTAGGTGGTCCCTATTTTTCATCTATAATTTCTTAGAATATTATTTTATGATTTATTTTTATGCCACACTATCATTCTAGGTGTGACAGAATACATTAATTCTATGTTTAAAACATGAACGTTTTGGTTTACTATAGTATATTGATAAATTGAAATGGTAAGGAGATTCCATTATGAATTTGTGATTAATTTTGCAGACATATAAAAGTATCATTAAAAAGTTATTATATAAAATGCTTTGTTATGATTAATAGTCTTAAATGGAAATTACCTGTGATTAATGGTATTTATACATCATATAATTTTCAAGAAGATGATTAATGATATATTCCTTAGTTGATTTTTCTCTCTTATTAAAGTGGTAACACATGAACTTTTATTTTTGGATAATATATTGAACTAATGAAACGTCCATTCATTTTTGAAATTCAATAAATATGAAAAAATCATTATCTTGTGGTCTCTACTAAATATAAAAATAACCAATTGTTGGTGGTTCATAATGACTATGATATCACACTTTCATGGGTTGTCCTTGATAATGATGAATGAAAACATTCATTGGCAATACATGATAACTTATTTCAACACATTTGAATGGGTGGTCCAACAGAAGTACTAAATGACCAATTCTATGGTTTCCTATGATTATTAATAAATAAATAATTCATTTTTTTGTTAATACTAAATATACACCCATATAGGTGGTTTTGAAAAATCCTTTGGTATTTTTGTTCAAGTAGTCATCATTGTGTGATTTATAATATTTAGCATTTGATACTGCTAGTATCTCTAACCATGGGAGTCATTATGAATCCAAGGATCATAATTTATCATTATTTATTTTATAATTATATTACCTTGTTTGATAAAAGAACTACTTAATGAAAATATATTTATCAATTAATTTATTGATTGACATAATTGGTGTGAAAAAATTGGTTTTCTAACACACTATATGATTATCTTTGGAGTACAAATGAAGAATTTTTGAATACATGATAGGATAATGTAAAGTGTCTTGTGACAAATATTTCATTTTTCTATTTGGATGTAGTTAGGATATGGGATTTGGGCTATTTATAATAGAAATTTTAGAGAGTAAAATATTTTGTTGACTTTTTCATTCTTATTATTTTATTACAAATTAGAAGTATTGTGAATTTATGATAGGGATCGTATTCTATTTTGTGTCATCATGTTTTTTCCAAGTAATGGGTTTATATTTTAACATTCCTAGATGTTTGTCTTTGATGTGATGTAATATATGGTATTTACTTTACATATATTATATTTTCACACTATCTAGAGGTTAATGTCTTCCCAAAAGTTTCTCATAAACCCTATCTAATTAATGATAGCTTCTATTGTATGAGGAGGATCAACTGAGGTAATATAAACACATTTTTTAAAGGTGCTGATATATTTTACTTCTAGACTGAGATTTTATTGTACAAGAACTGTTATATTTTCCTTTTATAATGAGATATTATAGTCTTTATGTTCATTTCTATCAAAAATATATTATTTCTAAATTATCCTTTTGAAAATCTATTGTTATTCAATAATCCAAACATCATGGTACAATAGGATATTAGGGAATATTTTAAGATATTTTGTTCCTTTTTATGATTCTATACCATACATCCATTTCTAAAAATGAAAATTCTTAGGTTTTTCAAGTATATTTTTTTATGATGACCAATTTTAAAGTTATATTTTACTTATATTTTATACATATTATACTACATATGAGATACAATTTCCATGAACTACTAAATGGTTTTATGTATTTAAAATGTTAAAATGGATTCTTAAATTAAAATCCCTTCTATCCTTGAATTCCCCTTTTAACCCTTCCTCTCTTTATTTCAAATGAAATCAACTTTTTTATTCAGATTTTTATCTGAAAATACAATTATTAAAAAGTTATTCTAATTCGTAAGACTTGTAAATAACAACCAATTGGTGTTATTTTAAGCCCAACAATTTTCCAAATTCATGAAAGCAAATCAATCATCATGTTTAATATAATAAAAAATTGATTGAGGTTATACTTTTGAGATATTTTTATTTTTTTTCAAATATAAAACTCATTCAGGTTTTCATATTGGTATCCCTTTAGCAATTAATATTTGTAGAAGTAATATGCATCTTAAAAGAATTATTCTAATACCTCAAAATCCTTGTAGCATCATCATCGTTATATATATCTGAGTGAATAACAATAATAACCTTCTAATTTCTAGTAGTATCCAAAATCATGGTTTCTATAATTTTCATATTTACATAATGAGAAGATTGATATTCATTATAATATAAATCAATTATTTTTTATTGTTTTTACCCGACATCTTTAGCGACTTTGATTGGATAATTATTCTTTAATAATCCACATATCCACTCTTTCACAAATCATCCAAAATTTTTGTTCTCTATCTTCATGTGACAAGGGATTCAAAATAACATAAAGTAAAAATTATTTTTTAATCATACCACATATAATGTGGAGACATTTATGGCCCTATAATCACTGAAAACCTTTTATTTATATACACTATAGTGAAAACAAATTTTATCAAACAATAATATTAATTTTTATGAAAAATAGTTAATCTCATATCCATAATGATCCTATTATTTCTTTTAGATGAACATTTTTATAGTATGTATAGTGTGACTGATTGATATTTATTATATGATTTTATTGACATGTATTTATTGAATTGGATGTGTAATCATATCCATTATCAGAATAGAAAACAATAATATAAAAATCTAGATCGTTTTCAATATCTATTTTGAAAGTATAAAATATAAGAGGATCCATTTATTTTTTAATCATAAAAAGAAAATTTTTATTCCATTTTTATTAACCAAGTAATATAATCATATAGATATCACCCTTGGATTAATTTTTCCTTATTGGTCAATGAAAATGTGAGTACATGAGTTCCAATAACTTGGATAACTAAATAATCACAATTTTTTGCGATCCTTGATTTATCATACCATTTGGGAATGTGTCACATTATGTTTATCTATAAATATTTTCCATGGGTGTTCAATTATAGATTCTTTTTTACTAACCATTATATTTTTTTACAAAATTTTCATTTCCTATATCTTTTAGTTAATTATCATATGATTCAATTATATAAAAATAATTGTATGTGTAAAAATGTTAATATAATTTTTCACTTATTCTTTCGAATATTTTGATTACGCTTTTGTATTTTCATTATTTAATAATATTATGTTCATATAAAATTATACATCATTTCATATATCATATAATTGTATAACTCTTAGGATGTTCTGTTTTATATATTCTATAAAAACACATTTCTTTTTTTTGAGTCCTTTTGACAGAATATTATCCATCCCCACACCTTTTTTTCTAAGGACAAATCATTTCCACATGTAAATTAGTTTCCTTCAGGGTAATCAATTTCATGAATATTTTTAAGTCTCATGTCTTATGTAACATGAAATTCTATCAAGGATCATGAATATTACTTTCAGTTTTTCATTATTTCATACTGAAACTGTGTATGATTATTATTTTTTAGTGTTCATCAAAATTTATTTACAATATCATTTACAGGAGAAAATAATAATATTTTATGGATGTAGCTATCTATTCAATTCCTCAGTCTCTAACATATGTAAAAGGATTATCTAAACCATACAAACTAATTAAATTTAATATTACTAGTATATTTTTTTTAAACCATATAATTTAGAGACATAATCCTTTTCACATATTCCCACACTTCTATATTCATGCATTCATTTAGTTTATAACATATTTTACCAAAATTTATTATCCATTTGGAATAAATCTACATCACCAATAATTAAATATGAATCTAAATATTCAATTAAATTTATGATGTTGTCCAAAAATTATAATTACATATTTTTAAGGTTTTTTATTAATATTGAGAATAGTTTTATTTTGTATAATGCGATAACTTTTTCATTTATAAATTTTTCATCTAAAAACGTTTACAAGATCTTGTAATCATATTTTCTACCTCATAATTATAAAAATTTTGAAATATAAAATTCACATTTAAGTAAAGATTATTTAATATTTTGAGTATATTTAGATACATATTTAAACTAAATTGATCTAATAGAACAATCATATTTTATAGATGATTGAATCGTAACATTAATATATTTTTTAAAGTCTTATTTCTATTTTTAACTCTTTTTAATCCACATGAAATTTTATTTCTATCGTATTAAATGTTTATTCTTTTTAAATAGTTTCTCTTCAAGGTCAAACCTAATAATTTTATTCACTATATCATTAATCAACAATTTAATTATCACTAAAATGAATTTTGTGTATATTTTATAACATTCAATACTTTTTTAAATTTTAATTCAATCATTTTTTATGGTACTAATCTCCATTTTTTATTTTTTATTTTCTCTCAGCACACTAATATATCAAATATAAGAAAATTCAACATGTTTATATCTTAACCAAATTCCTCAATACTTATTTGTGAGGATTACTAGTTTCCAACATGGAACATAAGTTTCTTAATATGTTTTTTAGTGAATCTTCTTCAAAAGTTTTTGTTGGTTAGTTTTTTTATGTTTATCTTATTTAATATTGGGAATAATTTCTTTAAGTATTCTATATTGATCACATATCTGTAAACTTTTTCCAATTTATTATTTAATGGATTCACTTATTTTTCATCAGTATAACACTCATATTTTTTATTATATAGATATTTTACTAAAATGTGTTTAATGAATCCACATTTAATGAATTTGAATATAATTTTCACCTGTTTTTAGAATTCCCTTTTCTAATAATTTCTTGAGATAAGACACATGATTAAAATATTTATATTTCTTATATCATTATAATTTTCACACTCACTCGAGGATTTGGGTTCATCTTCATTACACATTATCTTTAACCTGGAATAAATTTCATCGAATAATTCACATTCATCATAATGGTAGGAATAATTATCTTTTTATAGGAAATGAAAATATTATTTATCTCATCCACTTGTTTGTATTTATTATCATTTAATGTATATATTTATCATCCATAAACTATAAAAAAAATTCATCAATTTCTTCATAATAATTTAATCATTTAACTTTTCACAGAAGCCATCAATATTTCTAATAATCACATTTACTATACGGTAGAAATCATCATTGGATTAATCCTCATACCAAAAATATATATTCACACATGATTACCTTAATTTTTCAATTACATAAATTATCATAAAAATTTCTTTAATAAATTATTTTATGTTTATCTAATGGAATTTATTCATATGTTAACACATAAAATGTATAGAATCATTCTCAGAGAATGACATAAAAATGAAATTACCTTCTTTTATATAAATCTCATGGATCCATTTATCCATTAATATAATTTTATAACCTAGTTGATTTAGTGGAAATCATACTATGGATACATAAATAACTGAAAGACCTTGAGAAAACAAATACTAAAGCATTATATTTTTCTAAACATTAAAAATCATTAGATCTAATACACTGAAAAATAAACTATTAAAAAATTTAATGTTTTCCATTCTATAAAAAGATATAATTAGAATGGGAATCATTAAATTTCATAAATCTTGTATTCCATAGTTGACCATATGGATACAATATCATGGTTGGGGTGAATCAGTACAACCCTATTTATAATTTTTTTTATTTTAAATTACCCTATATATTATCTAAATACATGATCCACTTGAACAGTATGAACTAATCAACACAAGAATAATGTGACAATATTAAATATAAAGGAAAACTATTGATTTTATGTGATTCATACACACTTTTTATGTCCAGTCATTGTTGTAGTAGGTTTCTATAACTATAAATATATTTTACCCTAATATATTGTAATTAATAAAAGTAGTTTTGGACGTTTATTATCAAAATACCATGATTCCTAGAACATTCATGGATCCTTCCTATTACAATATATCTATATATGTTATCTAAATTTATTAATTCTATAGATGTGAATGAGGATTTCATTTGGGTGTTGGATCCATAAAAAAATTGTATGTTAACCTAATTTATATGTTATAAATTAAAATAATTTTAACACATCTATATTTATTCACGAAAATTATAATTAGAGTATACATTGTTAATATTTTCATGAGAACATTGTCTGATAAAATCACTATTTTATTACCTTTTATTGGACTAAAACTCTATTTCTTACACCCAGAATTATAAAGTCATGGAGAATGATATCATCAAAAGAAATCCTCATCTATTCCTAGAACACACTTATTCCCTAACTTTATCTCTAAATCGTCACTTAGGCATGCACACAAAACTCTAAAATGTTTTACATAATTTATTTAAAATTCATTAGATTTCATGTTCTAATTCATTAAAGAAAGAAAATTTCTATAATTACCACCTCATTAATTTTTTATATCATTTTCAAATACCAAAAATGCTCAAATTAATATATCTTATCCATTTAAAAAGAACATATATTAAAGGGTAATACATTTTTTATCATAGATATTCTTAATAATCTCATAAAAATAATATGTATATTAGCCTCCAATGTCCTCATGAACAATACCAACATTTACCATATTATTCTTCTTTCGAAAATAGAATATTTGAACGTTACACTTTTACTATGACCAAGGGAACACATAGAATTTTCAAAACTAAACAAATGAAAATATTTACACAGAATAATACATGAGAAATCAACCTAACTCTATTCTAGATGAAATAATTCTTTATTATGAAACATTCAAAAAAGAGTCATCTCAATATAATATCTTAATCATTCGAGACAATTATATGGAATTACTTTTTATATTGAATTGTATTTCAAAATTTGAATATAAAAAAATATATTTAAATAATCATTTTAATTCTTATAATATAATATACACATTCCATCATTATTGAGTTCACCATTACTATGTTTTACTAGTTCGAATTCTCCTATTTATTATCATGGGATCAAATATTCCACATTTTTTGATTCATTGGTACATTAATAAAATTTTAACTTTATAGAATAAATATCACATCACATGGTTTAAAATTCATTATAATATCCTGATTGGTGATATATTGGTTTTCCAAAGATAGAAATATCATTTAGTGTATTATATTTAACAATATTATTTTCAACCACCACCTTAAAACATTAATGGAGTTGAAATTCCCATACAATTATCAATCCATCATTCACACCAAAATATTTTCTAATATATTGACCAATTGTAATTAATAATGGAAAAATATCATAATTTTTTTAAAAATCACCTATAGAGGGTTCATATCACATCATTACCTAATGTATCATTATACCCTTATAATAATTTTCACTTACCAATTATTGACCCTATATATATATAGTTTCATACATTCTCAACACATCATACACATGAATTTACATTTCCAAATATCTAAGACCTCATTTAACAAAGATCTTACACATTGATAAATTATAATAAGTGGATAATTTTTAAGTAATAATAAGTTGAAATTTTATATATGCTATATAAACTGTATTATATTTTTTTACATGTCACAATCCACATGAAATTTCACTAAATAAAATATCACCCACTTAAATGTTGTACATGGAAAAAAAAATCTTATGCATATGGAAATTGTCATTGATTTTCTTCAAAACACCAACATTATAATAGTAAATTTAGAATTAATTCAAATAAATTATAAAACACTTCAAATGACCATAAGGATCTCCCATCACATAAAATAGATCATCCAAGATATCAAAAAATAACCTCTCTTGTTACATTAAATGTATCTTATATGGGTTTTATGATAGAAAATTGTTCTTTATTAATTTCATGGGAAAAACATATTTAAATTCTATTTTTAAAAATTTTAAAAATAATAAATTCCAAATTAATAAAAAAATTAAAATTATTTAGGCTCTCTTGATCCTTTAGGTTTGTAATTGTATAGCATCATCATATTAGGTGGTAAAACTAAACATTATATAAAAATTGTAAAATATATGAATAACAGTACATTGTTATATAATTGGATTATCACTTCCAAATAATAATAAAGATAAAAAATATTAGTATGAAATATTATATTGTAAGATGTAGATAAATAAGATAAAATATAATTGGGAACTGATGTAGTTACATAGAGTGTAGAATGTTTAAGTCCATTTGAATTAATATTTTATAACAAATTATTTGGGGATTATTTTTTGATTAATATGATTATAAAAAATATATAAGGTTTTAGGGATATAATTTAGGTATATAACGAATATAAAGTTTAGGAAATTAGTGGTTTGATTTTTTTTGGAGATGTGTTCTTTTATAGGTTATATTTTAGGGTATATTCAAAAATACCCATTTCATAATGTGTATAGAATATTGTTTTAGAATTCAATTATCTATATAGTGAGAAAATAAATTATTTTTGTTAAGGCATATGTTATCTACATAATTTGGATACAAGATGCTGGGAAATTGTTTTACATTAAAACATAGTTTAACGTTTACCTCATTTTTGACATTTATCATAACAACTAAATTTTTACCTCGGAAACATTATTTTCCAAAAATATTATATTAACGATATTAAGTAGTTTTAATAGTATTATGGAAAATATTGAATCCATTATACTAATTTGATTTTATATATTCTTTTAAAATTTATTTTATTGTTGAATCATATAACATATAAAATAGTTTTATAAATATTTTAAAAATATTATATAAATATAGACCAATTTCTTATCATTTAATAATAGTTATATAATTTATTATTTTTTCTTTATATATATATACATATTATTCAATAAAATAAATTTTATTATATTTTCATTTAGTTCACTATGTTTAGAAAATAATCATATAGAGAAACAATTGTTTGAAAAAATTCAAATTTTCACATTAATTAATTTGTAATAATATTTCATTATTTATTAATCTAATATTTATTAATTATATGATTTCAAAAAAAAATCTTAAAATAAATAATTGAATATTATAAATACATTTAAATGTTCATTAATAGTTTTAAATTTAAAAAAAATGAAAAACGGATAAAAATACATATAATATTACAAATTAAAATATAAACAATTTTAATACATAAATTATTTAAATAATAATTATATAGTGAAATCATATTCAATTTTAAAAACCCCCATTGAGGATAACACTGAAATTTCTAATTTTGAGATATGTAATGTTTGTAGTCATTGGTGGAGACTTATTTATCTTGGATCTCATAGTAATTTTAATGATCTTGAACATCGCATACAATGAAATTTAATCAATCAATACTTATTATATATATAATTAGTCATATTAAGGGGATTGACTAGTGATGATACTTCCATTACATAATTATAATTATGAAACTCATTTGAGTGACTTATACTACATCATTCGATAAATTTCATAATGTGATTGCTTATATTTGTACACAGTATGTCATCTAATATAATAAAATGATAATATATCATGGTTATTTTAATTGATTGTCAAAGATTATTTCCACTTACCATATAATATATCTCATTAATCACTCTTCTATAAAACGATTTTGTACTAATAAGACTCGTATATTTCCAATGACCATAAAAGTGCATATTTTTATTTTATCTCTCTATATAAATATATATATTTTATTAAAATATTAAATCGTATTCCCAAATTTATTTAAACCATTTATTTTTATATTTATAATTTTTTTAATTATATATATAATTGTGATGAGTTACAAGACAATTATATAAGATCATGATGACTGATATTTCAATGTTTTAGTATTTTTATTTCCCTGTGGTTTTATTACTTTTGTAATTACAAAAATTATGTTTCATTTATCTATATTTTAATGTATAAAATTATAAATTATAAAGGAGAAAATAAATAAAACATGGTATTGATAATTTTTTTTGTGTTTCATGTATAAAATTTTTTATATTAATATGTAATTACACACTAAAAATATAGTGTGATATTGTAATAAAACATTATAATATTATTCTTAAAAAATCCCATAGATTATATTATCCATGATTGAAGTGGTTGTGAAATATCATTATTTTCTTAAATTTTATTCATTTATATATACTAAATTTATTCCTTTCATATGGATGATTCAGTTTAGGTCTCCTGAAATTATTATCAAATATTATTTTATTCTTCTATTAATTTTTTTTATGTATATATTAATATTCAGTTTATAATTTTTATTATATTTATTTACCACTTATTATTGTGATATTTTATATATTTATATATATTTGATAATATTTTGTGGTTAAAAATAAGGAAAAAATTTATTAATGAATATATCAACAAATGAAATGTTCTTTATAAATCATTATTTTATTAAATATATTTTCCTCATCCAAAAAACACCGGAGGAGAGGGTAATAAAATACCATATGTGTGAAATTCTACATTTAATATTTTTTTTTGAAAATTTTGGTGGGATTAGAATACTCATGGGCAGACAAGAACCTCAAATGTAAATACCATGATTAATTCATTAATCTACAAAAATTTTTTTATTAATAATTCATTTAATGATAATCCTATAAACTAATAGAAATAAAATAATTTTCAAAGTTATCCCCCACTAGATTGAGTAAAAAATAAATATATTATTCAATATAATTCATAAGGATTACCTAATATAAATAATAGATAATATATACCATGAATTAATATAAGGAATAATAAAAAAATAAAAATTTTATATAAAAATATTGAAAAATAATATAAAATGACATAAACATACAATGACCACAAACCTAAATATTATGATAAAATAATACAATATCATCAACCTCTAGAATCTAACTATATGAAAACAATGCATCTAATAAAATAAAAAATCATATACCTAAAATGAAAGATTAAATCTTACCTATATACATCAACACCCACTCCATGATTTTGGGAGGGAAGAGTCCAATGACATTGAATCATTCCCATTTCTCAACTAGAAACACTGAGTGATACTGTGATTATAAGAACCCAGCCTTAAACATTACCTAATCATGAATTATGTCAAGAATTCACATTGATGAACATTTTTTGTTTAGAGTTTTAGATAATTAGGCCATAACTATTACATAACAAATTGATCAATATTACAGGTAGACACTACTACTTATTATTGATTTTTTTATAAAATAAAAACTGATAAAAAGAAACATGTCTAGTTCCATGTTTTAGTCAACATGAATTTTCATTGATCCATTCCATGACCCTATTCATATTTAAGTCATGTGGAAAAAATTTCAAAAAATTTGGATGAGAATTAAAAGATCAGTATGGGTTATAAAAAATGGAAGGAAAACATTATGCCATCAATAAATACTAATCAATGAAACTAACCTTTTCAATCCCAACATATCTTACGAAATCTTAAAATTTATGAATAACACACAAAAAAAATAAATCATAAAGGTAAATTATGGCATTCCTAACATACTTAAATAGTAGTTATCAAAGCTATATAGGGAGTCACATTTGGAATACCCATCACGGTATATTCCCTAAATATCTTAGGAGAAACATTAATGTTTACCTCCGCCACAGTACCCAATGCAATGTGGATCTATCTCAGGCTCACCCACCCTATATTTATCATGGAACCACCCATATACATAAAACTTTACCAATATCCACAACATAATCATAACACATAACTCATGTATAAATTAAAGATAAAATTTCCACATTCTATTATATCAAATAAAGATATTTAAATAAAAAATGATTTATCAAACCACTTACAAAACCATTTAAAACATTTAATAAAGAGATTTTCGAATCAAATTTCCCCATAACACATGAAAGATTTTAAAGGATTTAAAATTTTAAAACATTATTGTCCATATAAATAAATACTAAAACCATTTTGAACACAAGGACATTAGTGAGAAAGATTTAGAAGAAAAAATATTTAAAACAATATTTTAGTTAACGAGTTCTTAACTGAATTAAATATGCTTGAATACGAATAATTGAGGAATAAAATTAATTCAAAACATTATAATGTCATGAGAATAAAGGGATTCATGATATAATTTTCCAAAGGACAGTAAATACAACCTATAAAATTGAATTGGTTCATAATGACAATGAAGTCTCAACCGAATGTAAATTGAGAAGAAATCCCTAATAGAAAATGTATCCTTATATTAAGGATAAATCGATTACATAATAATGTGTGAAAAATATAAATTCACTAAATATTATTAGATATTTAGGGTAAATAATTAATTGGAAATTTACTCATGTTGTTTTTAAGACAAAACCAATGACTTGGATGTTTAACTCAATGAATGGATATTGATTTAATATTACTCTTATCAAGTTAATATCGATGAATTTAGAATTTATCAATAGAGTGATTATTTGTATGAAAAGTATATCCACAAAAAGTGGAGTTGAAATTAAATCGTAAATAAATAAATAGTTATTCCACACATAATCAAAGCATTACATAATTACGAATTATAAGATTAACCTAAGGAATGTAAATTGGGTTAAAAGGTTCCCTTACTGATTTGGGAACTTACGAAACATACAACCCATGAAAGAAGGATAAAAAAATGAAGCTGTAAATAAACATAAATTGAAGTATATTAAATAATTAATACAATCACAGGCAGTACATACACCACACAAAAGTAAATAGTGGCAAATATATCTTGAATCACACCAGAATAAAAAGTGAGATGAAAATCCCTTTTCAGGTTGTAATCGATCGAGTCATATGAACAAAAGTTAACAACCAAAAACTGATTCACATAATAAATTTAATATAAATAAGATCATGATAATATAAATCAAATGGATGTACAAAATACACCACATGCTATAAAATAGTGGCAAACAATGGAAATCTCACCAAATTATAAGTGAGATAAGAAGCAGATTACCTCATGTCTGACTTGACACGATCATTCTGTAGTCTCCTGAATAATAAACTAATGTAAATTTATATTTTATTAAGAGCCTTTTTTTCCTTTTTTATCACTTATTACCATTTTATTAACATTATGTAACCATTTATGTTAATAATTGTTGTTTTGTTGATATTTGGTATTGAGTCAAAAATGAACACATTATAATTTGAAGTTGTCCATGTGGTCAAGTGTACATTATATACAAAATTATATTCATGATTTATATATCAGTTATATCAAATATATCGAGTATATATATGTATTTACATTCTTATATAACATTTAGAGTTAAGATATGAAATGCACCGTTCATGGAGAGGGTAAGTCATACGTACACCTGAACTCTTCTTTAATTTCTATTTCACATTTAATGTAATGAAAACATAATTATAAATAATTATATTATAATTCCAGTATAATATTATATATAATTTCCCTAACTTCATCCTTTATACATCCCATGTATGGCATGAATGAGTCATATCACATTGAGGTGTCGGTAGTCTATATTTCCTCAAATGAAATTATTGCGTTTACCCATAATGGAAACCACAATGGTATGTTATAAATGAATAATACAGAAGGATAAAGAAAATATAAATATAATATATATCATATATAAAAATGTTACTATCATTATTTCCACCATAATTGGTGGTAGGAGAAGATTGAATAATCACCGTTTCATGAGGCATTAGTTTGTCATCCACAAAAATAGTACATTATTTACCCATTAGATGGAGGTTTGTTTAAGTTTAGTTAGAATACATATAATATAAACAACGTAATATCTTTAAGATACAGTTTTTGTTTTAATATAAAGGAATAAAAATATTTTAGAGGGTTGGAGAAGGAAAATAAAACAAAATAACATAAGAGAAGATGTTACCTTAAAATCGGGTAACCTCCTTTGGTTTGAACCAAAATTTATTGTTGAAGTGACTTATGTCTATTTTAAGGATTATAGGTGGATAATACGGATCCCAAAAGCTTATTTGGGTAGGGTTTGGAGGAGCCAAGGGGCTTGAGAGGTGTGAGGAATGGGTTAGATGTGGTGTCCTTTTATAAGGGGATGGACGGGCTCTTTAGGAATGTGTAAAAATATTATTTTATTATATAATTATTTTCACTTTAAAAAGGTCAAAAACTATTTAATGTCAAAAATAATATGACTCATGGTCAGAATAAAATGATAAAATAAGAATTGGATAGGGTTTGGATATTATTTTAATCATTAAATGCTTTTTTTTGTTTAAATCATTTATAAATGAGGTAAACACTGTATCATTAGTGTGCCTTTAATAATTTTATTTATTTGATGTCTAAATATTATAAAACAAATACCATGATGTAGGAAATCTTTTATATTTAAAAATAATAATTATAGTAGAATATATAACTTATATAACCCCATGTAAAAATTGATTTACTAAAAGATATTTGTTTATGTCATTTTTGCCTTTACTTTAAGTTAATTAATATAAAGTGTCATTATCACTTTTAATTGGATCCATGGGGTCCCAAAATCTACCCAAGTATTCCCATGGTCGTACATGTTTCATCCAATATTATTAGGACACATTTTAGGGTGATTTTATATTATTATTATAATATTTTGTTACCCTCTTTTTCTAAATTTACCCTTTAACCATGGTAAATAAAATATTTAGTGATGTAAATATACATACTGTCCAAAAATAAATGTTACCTATTTACAAAATTTGGACCTCATGATTCTAAATATGGAATCCATTTACACATATTAAAAACACAAAAGTGGAATAAATTAATTTAAAATTAATTTAAAATTAATTCTCCCTGTCAAAACAAAAAGCGTGTTTTTAAGAAATAATAAATATCAAAATATTGAAACTAGTTTATGTCCATTTTCAAATTGAAATTACTTAAAATTACCAACATATTATTAAATTATGGAAATACAATCCAATTACAAATTAAAACCATTAATAAATATAATCTAAAAATGTATGTAATTTAGATTAAAAGGCAGTTTTGAATTAAAATACAGTATTTTTCACTATTCATAAAAATTAACATTATCATAAAAATACCAATATTTTATCCAATGTAAATTTTGATGTCCTGATTCAATATAAAAATATCATATTTTCAAATAGAACATATAAAAGGGATAACAAATATTTAAAGAGGGTTCTTTATCAAAAGGCTGTAAATCAACTTTTTAATGAATATCAGTGTATTTATGCTTAAAATCGGATTCCTTCTCATTTTAAGCCTATAAAATTTATTAGATAAATGTAAAAACATTAATAAAACATGTATATTCATATTTTTTTAAGTGTTTTCCTTTCATTAATATAAAATGGCTATGCGTTAACTACCATTTAAAATAATATTAAATTATTATTTTTCAGTATGACTCCGCATTGTATGTAGCATACGATTTCAAAGAAACCCATTGCTGTTAATCGATTACTCCATAAAACATTGAATACCCTTTAAAGTAGAGTAAATAATTAATTTACAAATATTAATAAATATAAGAATGTCATATTATTTTTTTACCTAGGATGTAACATCCTTCCCTCATTTGGGGAATTGCATCATCGCAATTTTAAAATTGGGCTTGGAAACACCATTTAATGTCCACCATCAGAAAAAGAGACTATAAATCTATCAATTTAAAATAATTTAAGAGAAGTAAAAATTTCACCCAAGAAAAAAGATACTTGGATTCCCTGAAAGCATGGAAATAGAGGATAAAACAACCATCAAGTCATAATGGAGAGAGATAGAAAACATGATTAAGAGAAATTTAACCAACATAAAATCACAAACGTGGGATGGGTTAAATGGTCTTTGATTCCATAGTAGGAAAATTCAACATCAATTGTTTTTGTTTTAAGAAACTTTTCCTAAAGTTGAGGAATTTATTTATGAGATTAACTAAAAATATAAGGAAACATACTTACATATCATGTTGATTTTTTCCTTTACTAAATACCTATCAAAAATCATTTTTTTCATCAAACGATTAGTATTCAATTTGACTTTTAGACATTGAAAGGGCTATAATAAACTTCTAGATAATCACATAATCCATAAAAGATGAACTATATTTTTTCCATGTCTTTATACATTTACCAAAACATAAATGGTTAATAGAAGATCAGATAATCCCCAAAAATGATAATCTTTTACAAAAAGAAAAAATAAAATCAATCTCCTAAATTTGTCAAACAATACCCAATGTTCAACAAATACCATTCAGTAAACAACTGTCCATAAAATTCTTCAATGTAAGGAAAACTAAGATTGAAACCCAAATATCCGAAGGATTTAATCACATAGTCATCCAAGATAAATCTTAAAAATTATCTCTAAATAAAATCAACTACTCTTAATGTCGCATATTAAAGTGTAATTAAACTAAACACGCATTCTCTATGATATATTAGTCATTTACATAAATATCCCAAATCACCTTATGTCAACAATAAAAACATAGATTCTTCCAAAAAAATATTTCATCCATTACTCAACAAATTAAATCCCATAGTTTTTTATTTCATTTGAGTATATAATGATTCGAAAAGAGAAAACATCTTTTAAAATAACCATTATCACTTAATCACCAAATCATTTTTCTATAATAAGTATATCCATTTGATAAAACATAAGTTCCCAAAATAAACATATTCATGATCCATAAAATCATTTAACTTAAAATAATAAGTCATACAAACCAGGGACTTCATGTAGGATAGTTGTAGGTTGTACGCCCTCATCGCCATTCTTTTGTGGGTTTGATTCAATTGGCATTGTCGGATGCGACACGTCGTCACCCATCATATAGGTTGTCCTTTTTATGAAACTCAAAAATATCCCTAACTTGTTTTAACCACAATGGTTTTCTTATACCATTCATTTTCATCCAAATACATTAATACCTCAACATTTTATATATTTTCGTTTTTTTCACCTCCATATAATAAAATAAAACTATTATGAATAGAATGAACAACATACCATGATCAAGGTGTCCATATGGTTTCATTATAATCATCTTGTTAACATTTATAGAATTTCCATTCATTGTAACAATGATTTATAGATCCTTCAAAATCCTTTGATTCCATCATCCAAATACAACCTGTACAACATGGTTTATATGGTTGTTTGCAAAAAACCATTTTTGAAAATAATCATGCATGACATATAATTTCAAAACATCTGATAAAAAATGATTTGTATAAAACAGTCGGACTGAGTTTTATTTAAAACTTTCAATCATTGGTAATTTTAAAATACAATACGTATGTGTTGAGATACTATATTGTAAAATAAAATATAAATAGGTTTCTAAAGGGTCTCATTCTTCATAAACGTTTTCAAAATCATAATATGCTTCAAAATCTTTTGATTAGGTAATATATTTTAAAATGCCTTGATAATATTTACCTTTCTTAAAAATATGATAATATTGTGAAAATCGGAATTGATTAAAAACAACCCATGATCCATGATGATATTAAGGTATAGTGGAGATGTTTTATATCTCAAACAACTTCTTGAAAGCGAGTAGTATGCTAGAAAAAGTTTCACAATCATCCGAACATTACTTTGAAATAATTATTGCAGGCATGTCATCAGAAAGAGATAGGAATTTCATTTGAGATCATCCTATATCTATTTGTAACTGACTTTCCTTGATCTGAAAAAGTTATAGAAACAGGATTTAACTGAAATAATAGACATAGGGACTAAGTATGTGTTTAAAAGAAACACTTAATCCCTAATGTTGTCTAAACTGACCTCTATTACCAATAATAAGGTCCCCGCATTAAACATTACATAATCTATAATTTTGTAATGAATTCCCATGGAGGATCTCTTTAGGTTTATAGTTTTAGATAATTAGGCCATAACTATTACATAACAACTTGAATATTACATGTAGACACTATTACTCAGTTTCCATTTTTCATAAAATAAAAACTCCTGAAAAGAATCATGGCTTGTTCCATGTTTTAGACTGCATGAATTTTTCTTTGATCCCATACTTGACCCTATTAATATTTTTGTCATGTGTATAAAATTTTAAAAAACTCTTATGATAATAAAAAGATCAATAATTGATATAAAATAAGTAATTAAATCTTTATTCCATCTATAAATAAAAATCAATTAAACCATACATTTCAATCATAACATATCTTACGAAATCATAAAATTTATGAATAACACTCACAAATCATAAATAAAAAAGTTAAATTATATAATTCCTTAAATACCTACATTGTATATATCAATGCTACATGGGGAGTCACATTTGGAATACTCATCACAATATATTCCCAAAATCTCTTAGGAGAAACATTAACGTTTACCTCTATCACGTTACCCAATGCAATGAGGAGCTATCTCAGGCTCACCCGCCCTAGGTTTATCATGGAACCAACAATATACGTGAGAAATTACCAATAACCCTAACATAATCATAACACATAACACAAGTATAAAGGAAATATAACATTTCCACATTCAATTATATCAAATCAAGATATTGATATAAACAATGCTTTATCAATCAATTTTCAAAACAATTTACAACATTTAATAAGGAGAGTTTTAACTCAATGTGTACCATACCACATTGAATATTTTAAAGGAATTAAAATTTTAAAACATTAATGTCCATATAAATAAATACTAAAAACCATTTTTAAAACATGGACATTAATGAGAAAGATTCAGAAGAATAAATCTTTATAAAAATATTTTAATAAACGTGTTCTTAACCAAATTACATATTCTTGAATAATAATAATTGAGGAATAAAATACAATAAAAAACTTATTATATCATGAGAATAAAGGAATTGATGATATATATTCCAAAGGAAAGTAAATTCAACGTATAAACATGAATTGGTGCATAATTACAATGATGTCTGAATTGAATGTAAATTGAGACGAAATCCCTTATAAAAACAGTATCCTTAGATTAAGGATAAATCAATTACATATTAATGTTTTAAAAATATAAATACACTCAATATGATTTGATATTAATTTTAAATCAATCATAAGAAATTCACACATATTATTTTCAATACAGAAACAATGACTTGGATTTTTAACTCAAGGAATGGAAATTGAGTTAAAATTACTCTTATCAAGTTCATATCGATGACATGAGAATTTATCAATGGAGTGATTATGTGTATCCAGAGTATATCCACACAAAAGGGAGTATAAATTAACACATAAATATATAAATAGTGATTCCACACATAATCAATGTATGACATAATTAAGAATTTGAAGATTAACACAAGGAATGGAAATTGGGTTAAATGGTTCCCTTACTGATTTGGTAACTTCCGAAACATAGAACCCATGAAAGAAGGATCATAAAATTGAGATGAAAATAACCATAAATTGAATTATATTTCACAATTAATACAATCATGGGATTTAAATACACCAAACAAAATGAAATAGTTGAAAATATAGCGTGAATCTCACATGAATAAAAAGTGAGATGAAAATCCCATACCACGTATAATCAATCGAGTCATTTGAAAAAAAGTTTACAACCACCGAATGATTCACCAAATAACTTTAATATAAAGAGGATCAAGATAATAAAATCAATTTTCAGTAAACAATATATCAAATTCAATAAATTAGTGGCGAATAGTGGAAGTCTCCTGGAATTAAAAGTGAGATAAGAAACCCCTTACATCGTATCCAACCTCACTTGATCATTATTTAATCTCATGAATAATAAACTAAAGTTAATTTATATGGGATTAGTAACAATTTTAAATTTTATTATTTCTTTTATATCACTTATTACCATCTTATAAACATTAGTTATTCATTTAAGTTAATAATGGTTGTTTTGTCCATATTTGGTACTAGAGTAAAAAATGTTCACTTTATAATTACAAGTTGTCCAGGTGGTCAAGATTAAATTATCAATAGAATTATATTAATTATTTATATATCAAATATATCATTACTTTTAAGTATATATATGTTTTTATAATATTATATAACATTTAGAGTTAATAAATGAAATGCACCATTCATGGAGACAGTAAGTCGTACGTAGTCATGAACACCACTTTTATTTCAATTTCGCATTTAATGGAATGAAAACATAATTATACAAAGATATATTATAATTCAAGTATAATATTATATATAATTTCATTAACTCCATCCTTTATTCGTCCCACGTTTTGAATGAATGAGTCATATCACTTTGAGTGGGTGGTAGAGGAGATGCGTGCATGACCCGTCCCACATAAATGACCACGGGGAGTTGGACATCGATGATAGGGTGACATTCACGGAGGTTCCATTAGAGATTGAGGATCAACAAGAGTGGGTCCTGCGTGGATGATTGATTCCCTTGGGGCACATTCACTGACAGCACGGGAACCTCCAGGAGAGCACATGGGAGCGGGAAGCTCATATGCGTTCTCAGTACCTCATTTTGGTTTCCCTAGGGTGTGTTGTAGCTTTATGGGGACGTAAATCCCTGAGGTGGGGGTAATTTCAAGACATGTAGATTTCAAAGAATTTTTTTTTCTTGAATTATTTTTAATTTTACACGTCCTCAGTTTCTGATGGCACCAGATTCTGAGGCCCAGAGTGCCCGAAATGATCCGTCGAAGTTTTGTTAAGTTCAAATGAAGGCGCATAAGCTGTTTTCCTGAAAAAGTAAAATAACTCTTAAATGGTTACTCAGATAAGAAATCTAGGGGCACTGTTGCACTCAGGATAGCAGTTTTACCCCAGGCACGACTTAATTTGAATCGGTGCGATCCTCCTGTGAAAAATCCCAAAATGGCATAACTGTAAATAAAATAATTAAATAAACTATTTTATTTTTCAAATGATTATAAATCACGAACGGTATATCAGAATAAAAATAGAAAACCACCACTGAAATTGTGAGGGTATGCTTTGTTTAAGAAGATACTACCTTTGGTCAGCACGGGCCAGCAGAAAAAGTTTGTTTTTCGCTGAATATAAAATAATTAAGTGACAATTGTTTTATTGTAAAATTCTATAACTTCTAAACGGTGAGTCGGAATAAAAATCTGATATTACCTTTAGTTTCATCGGGGCGTGTTTCACCTTGGTAGAGCATAACCTCGACCGGTGCGAATTGACGATGACTGATAATAATTTTCCGAACATTTTTTCGGGTACGTTTAGTAAAAGTAGGTTTGGGATTTTATATCATTTGAACCAGTTCTCGAAATTGAAATCTGAGGGCACCGTTGAACTCGCAGTGTCGGTAATTTTTATTGAGATCTTCACAGCAGTTGCGTTCTGACAATTCTGGAAGTTGGTTTTTGGGTTTTAATTAAATAAAATAATTTTAAAATAAAGTACAACACTTTATTTTATTTTTAAGCTGTCATGTGTTGTGTGTGCGGTTATTTGGTTGAAAGCTCCACTTGGGAGTTGGTGATGGGATCGCCACACCCTAACCTCCCATGGGAGGATAATTGAGTTGGGGACCACCCAAACAGCATAACCACCCATGATAGGTTATGACGTGGGGTCCACACATGGCCTAACCCCCATTTAATGGGGAGGGAGAAGAAACCTCTCAACCCCCCATCAATTAATTTTTGTTAGTTTTGATATAAAATTAATTGTTGTCAATTAATTTAATGTGTTGACAAGAAATTAATTGATGTCAATTAAATTTATGTGATGATGTAAAATTGGTTGTTTTAAATTAATTTTATGTGACGACGTAAAATTTAACGCAGTCAATTAATTTTATGTGTCGACATGAAATTAATTTCTCTCTATTAATTTTCTGTGTCAACCTAAAATTTAATTGTTGTCAATTAACTTTGTGTGTCAACATAAAATTAATTCGTGTCTTTTGTTTTGACGCAGGCTAGGTGGGGGAATCTTCTTGTCATCCACCATTTTTTTACTGTGTCAACGCACCTCTTAAATTGTTCTAACACAATTTAATTTTCCCGACCACCCTTTTTAATTAAGTAACTACATAGTTGAAATTTAGGAAGGCTCCTAATAATTGAACCATCATAAATTCCACGATGGTCACATATCTCTCCCCCTCTCCTATATATACAGATCTTGGGAGAAGGTTTTGGGATGACTTCACCAAGCAAGGAAGTGCATGTAAAGTATCGTGACTCCCAACACATGGAGAAACATATCTTCTCCAACGAAGAACACGAAGATGCTGATGTCGATGCTAATTCCTCGGCTTCATCCTCAGAACCCCCTTCTGACACGGTACCTCTCTGATGACCATTCTTCCTTCCTCTTCGTCGTCAACGGACTGACGCACGAGCTCGGAAGTGGAAGCATATGGTGAACGATGACAACATCATCTTATCTCGCGACGAACGAACACTCGACAATTAAATAGGTATGGGTGTGTTTTAAGTTGTTTAATGCATAATCATCTCTTGTTATATGAACTTCTTGAGCCGCTTACTATCATTCTAACGTGGAGGGTTTGGGCCACACGAACACGGCCCGACCCCTCCGCAACCTTTATGGTTTCAGAACCATGGATCGACGACGACGTAACAGTGGCATGAAAATGTGGTGACGACGAAGAAGATGGAAAATAGAGGTGGTTCTTCTCGTGACCTCCGCGAACCGCGCCGCCGGTTGAGCGGCACTCGACTAGCCTACCTGCCCACTGCCCGGGGTGCGCCCCGGCAGAATCTTCGTCCAGCTCGGCACACCGACACCCTCCTCGCGTGCCCCACGCACTTCCAGGGCGCCCTGCGCTTGTCCGGTGCCCTGTCGGCGCCTGCCCAGCGCCCCCTGGCTCTATGTCCACCCTCCTGGTGCCTGCTCGGTGCCCCCTAGTTCCACAGACACCTGCTCCGCGCCCACCCGATGCCCGGCCGGCTGCCCAGCGTGCCCCGCGCCCTTCCCGGTCTATCAGCGGCATGCTGGAGCACTGTGTGGCACGCTGTTGGCCTCTCGGGTTGAGCTGTCCAAGTTGTTCCCCTCTCGGTGCCGGCCGAACCTGCCAGTGGCCTTCGGGCCGAATCGCCCACATGGAGACTTCGACCTGAATAGCCCAAGCAGTCCACTGGGCCGGGCCTAGTGGACCCGGTCAAACTGAGTGGGCTGAACTGCCCAACGGGCCGAGTCAGACCCAGAAAGTCTGGCTGGGTCGACCGAGACTGAGTTTGGTAGAGTCAGTCTAACCAGGTCGGACTGGACCTGGTCCCAGTTTTGACCCTTTGCTTGCGTTGTCCATATCTTTGTCATTGGGCGTCCATTTGACGAACCGTCAGTGGCACTGGTAATATCTTTTAGAATTGGTCTCCTAAAAAATACCCCATGGGAATTTGGTGTACCTTTGTGATATTGTCAGGTTGGTTCATACATGAAACCAACCGGGCCCTAGGGCAAAAAGCCTAATAACTCACAGACCGGGAATCCGATTGACGCACCGTCTGTTGAGTTGAGACCCCTATGATGAGACTGTACTTTGTGATACTTTTAATTGAGACTTTATGATACTTGGAGTATCGAATAGTAGCTCGTAGAGAATATCCTCCTGTAGACAAGAAGACAGAGTTCAGAGACCATGTAGTTGTAGACCTTACGACTGCTTGACCGATTCGACTCGGAGTGATTCGACCAGCTCAGTGGACGGAGCGCCCTGTTTGGCTGCAAACCCATGACGGACGGAGCACCTAGTTTGGCAGCAAGCCTGTGGTACTCGACAAGAGGAGTAACTCTGACGGCTATTAGGTGGAGTGCCTGATTTGGCGGCAGACCCACAACGGTGGAGCGCCCGGTTTGGTAGTAGACCAACGATACTCGACAGGAGGAGTACCTCAGCAGTCTAAGGATAGTGAGTAGTGCCTTAGAGTCGCGACAGGGCCACTGTACTTGACAGAGGAGGACTGCTCCAGCAGTTTTAGTTTCGTTAATGATAATCTTGGTTTGAGTTGAGTCAATGAAATTTGTGTTTTCATCCTGATTGATATGGGATACTTGATAACTTAGGAATATGTATGGGCATATACATAAGTAAAGGTTATCTGTTGAGATATTTCATTGTGGTTTACCTTTTTCGATTTAGTGAGACCTTGAGGGTCTCGTGGTCCCTACTAAGTATTGTTATACTCAACCCTACACGAGTTATGACCACACCTCATTTTGTTGGATGCAGACGAAAGACAGCACTGACCGAGGTAGAGTGTAAGAGGACTGCACGGTACCTGGAGGTGGACACTCGGTGTGACGGCACATGGAGCAGACCAATTGACGTGGAGTTCTGAAGAGGAAATCCATACCCTCCTTTCAGGTTGGAACTCGAAGGATGATCCAGGAGCTTCTTCCATCTACCTGTCGTTTGTCTTTCAGTTGTACTTTTTTCAGTTATAGATGTACCTTTCTGTTGGGCTTGTATTTCTACCCCCTTTGTACTTTCAGCATACTTGTTACTTCTTTTCATAGTGTTTTCTTCCACTTGTAATCTGGTTGTGTGTGTGTTTACATTTTATAAAGGTAATGCCATCCCTGTTTTTAGGGAGTTACGTCTTTGGTGCTAGTTTCCAACCCCTGGCCTATAGAAGGTGGTCTTGGGGTAGTCGCGATACAGGCCTCGGGGGATGGGTCGTGACATAAATTTTTAAATAATGATATTATTTTGTATATTTTGTTATAAATGTAATATTAAAATTATTAATGAAGATACAACCATTGTTTTTCTATGAAAACCTAAAAATGATTGTCATATAATTTTTCTACAATATCCATAACTAAAAGTTGTATAGAATGAATTTAAAAATTTCCAAAAATTAATTAAACATCCAATACAATATATTTTATGAACTATATTTTATTATCACTGGATTAATAATAATGAAAAATATAAAAATTATTAAACATGTTTGAAACCTTCATGATCATTCAAACACGGCATTGAAAATAGATGATAACATAATTTGATACATATAGATAATTATTAAAAATTAATTTTGTAAAAGGTTCTATAAATTAATTATATATATGTAGTTATTTTCATTATGTAGAATATTAATGGAATTTAGTTGAATTATGAAAATAAGGTAAGTGGTTCTCTGTCATAAATTTAATTCCATAACTCTTGTTTCTTATTATGAATTGTGATATCATAAATATTGAGTGATGACTTCCTAATAAATTTATTTTTTGGTATTTAAGAAATTGATTGTGTTTAATAGTCATATCATGTTCTTTATTTAAACTGATATCAATTTTGATGGTAACAATTATATAATGGATTTTATAAACATAACTCCCTTTTTTGAGTTATAATGCATCCTCTTGAAATTTATTCATTAATAATTGGTTATAGTCACCCTATGATTTTATAAGAAATTATATTTGACTTTTATTTCATTATATGACACATTTTTTCAAATAAAAATTCCCCACAATGAATTACGTCCCCATTAAAGTATGAACGTTTTAATAATAATTCCAATAATTCAAAATATATAGATTTCATTATTTCCATTCATACACTAAATATATTTTTTATCATTTTTATACTAGATTATTTATAAAAAATAAAAGGAACTGTCAATATTTTTTACAATTTTTTAAATAAACTCATTATTTTCCATGGGATTTTATAGGATTGAATTTTAGGAAGGGAATTTGTACGTATTTTTTATAATAAAAATTATTATTTTGCAATATTCATTCACTTATAATTTTATTTTAATGAATTATAATTTTTAGGTATGAATATTGTTTTATATTTTTTTATCATTATCATGTTTTAATTTTTTTTAAAATCCTTCTTTAAGAGTGTTTATGTATTTAAAAAGGAGTATTTAATTCTATTTTTCAAATGATTAATCCCATGATTTAAAAATTTGTTTTATTTTCAACATCATCATTAATGATCCATAGGTTGCAGTGGGTATATTTTCATGTCACCATCGATGAAAATTATTTGGATTTCCTATTGAATTTTATTTGGAAGTTTTTCAAGATAGACACCACTTTTCCTTCTGTCCTTTAAGCGATCTTTGGTGTATAAATGAACTAATGTTCTAGTAAAAAAATGAGTGGGTGATTATTATTATGATGGTTGTGGTAGTATACCAACCTTTAAAAAACATGTAATTATTTTTACACCACATAAGATAATAATATTATGTGTTTAGATAATCACATATAACAATTGTTAAATGATTTTGTATGAAAATGTTCAGGTACAGCTTTGTTTACAAGATTTGTTTTCTGAACATTCTTATTTATAGATTTTAGTCCAGTATTTTTTAGGTGAAAGATCATGTATATAATTTGGTACATGATGGTGTGTGGAGATGATCACATATTACTTTTTTCCCTAGATTATGTGTGGACAATTTGAAATATTAGTTTTTAAAAATATCATGACATAAAATACTTATTTTGTATTTAGTATTCATATAAATATTAATATTCTATATAGTTCATTTTAATTGTATCACATAATTATTTCATGGTATATTTTTTATTTTTAGAATAATTGTCCCTAAATTGATTTTTGAAGAACCCTTATTATTCCATGATCTTATAATAATATTTTTCCAAATTGCTCTGTTTTCTCGAATTTTTATAATCTCACCCTTGATTAAATTTTTAAAATTTTTCCCCTTACAGAGTGTCGATACATACCCCTTTAATTTATCTTCATTTCATGAAAAAATATTTTACCATACATTATTTACAAAATTTTTTTAAGGACATGAATTTTGGGATTTTTGAATATCTAACGGTTAAATATTAGTATAGTGGATTGTAAAACCTTTTTACTTGAGGAACACATGGGACCTAATTGTAAATGACACAAATCTTTTTTTTGGGATTGTTTTATTAATAATTCATTTAATTTAGAATAGATTGAAATGATGTAATATAATGAATTTTTAAGCATAATATGTTATAACATTAATCATTAAGAGAACCCAAAAAATCAGAAGGAGGATATATTTTGGTTGTTGAAATTTAAATGAAAAAAACCACCTTTATGAGTATGTTATTCGGTCATTTAGTCATGTTTCACAAAATAATATCTATTGAGAAAATATTTTAAATACTATAATACTTGATGAAATGAAACAAATATGGGATAATTTTTACTTAGCGGGAAAAACCAATATTATGTGGAAACTACAAAGAAAATCCAAAGTAATGAATCAAAGGAATACAATGTAATATATTGAATAAAATTATATTAAAATAAATATATACATTTTCACAAGTTTCACTAAATGTGGGAAAAAATATATTATTCTCAACAAAAGGTACAAAATGTTTTATTAGTCATATGAGGAAAGAATCAATGAGACTATAAAGAAATCCCATGTCTTGGTCAATAACCAAGAAGGATATCTTAGATACTCAATTAGTGGCTAAAATCTTTTTCATCCAATTAATTTCCAATTTAATAAATTAAAAACATAAATGAAGATTTTTTTATGTATCCTTTATGTAGAAATTGTTAATGAAGAATAAAAATGGTCAAATAGTGTAAGGGATAATAAAATAATAATGTAGATTAATTATAGGTGTTTATATGATAATCCACATTGAGTGAAGAAGATAAAACTATCCAAATGATAAATGAGTTTTATGAAATGACTTGACACATTCCATATAAAATATGAAGAAAATATTCCAGTGTTGAAAATGGAGGCATAAAACATTTAAATTATATTTTAATAAAATTAATCCAATCATTTCAATAGCTTAAAGGAAGGATCTACTCTTGCATTACATATCAAATTATATAATTAAAATGACTATATAAACTATAAAAATCACTACACTAAGAAATAATTCATTTGAAAAAGGTATAAACCATAACCTACAATGATAATAGAAAAAGTGAGACTGTACAAGATCACTAATACTAAAGTGGACCATGTAATTGATTTATTGATAGGTACACATTTTATTCATTCATGAAAAATGATTTACCTATTTGATTCAAACTCTAATCATTCATTTATATCATTCCATTTATATAGAAATATTCAAACACAACATTGAATCATGGATGTTCTACAATCTATTAAAATATAATGTGGTGAAATAATTTCATGAAAAGTTTATTAACATTCATTATTTAACATTTAGGGGAAAAAATTACCAAAAACACTAGTTAAACTTAATTTTGTATAATCTAAGTCTATATATGGAATAGATTGGTTTATCATAAATAGATATAATATAAAATTTATGGAGATGGAGATAAAAATACATATCTCAATCATTCATCAAATAGTGGAAACGTTCTATGATTATTTTCAGACACCTTTTGTAATTTTTCCCCATCCATGATTATTATTTCCATATGAGAAACACTTTCTAGACTAAATGAATGAGGAAATGGAAAGAGTGATTTTTTATAAATGTCACATTATAAGTTAGTATACTAATTTATTCCATAAATATATTTATATTATTTTTTTCAATGGTGATATTGAGTTCCCTATATAACATTTTACATGGACATTTACTATTTCTAATAATCTCTATTAAATAGATCCCATTAAATTAGACGTTCTTAAGATGAAACTATAAGAGAACACAGAAAATGGTTTCATAAAAAATAGTGCATCTAAATGGTGTACCCTAATCAAATTTTCATTAATAAATAATATTTCAATCTATATAAACATTTAAGTGTCGATGATTAATTAAAACATGATAATAAACTTATATTATTTTACATGTACAAATGAATTGTTAAAAGAAATATCTATGGATTATAATTTCTCAATGATTTATCATATATATATTTAAATCATCAATTGATTTGGTGAAATTAGGACATTTGGATGAATTAATTAATAAAATATAATGTCACTATTAATTCATAGTAATTCCTATCAAACAGAGAAATTATGTTAAAAAATTCATGGACCTAATGAATAGTGTCTCTAGATATTACATCACAATATATGTGGCGGTGTTTATAGTTTATATTCTCAGAAAATTAAAGATGAATTAATATAATTAATAACACCTATTCATTGTGATTAAAATATTAGGAATGTTTATTTTAAATTATAATTAATGTAAAATTTGATTCGGAAGGTATTATATCAAATTCTCGGGTTATGTTATAAAATGATACAATATATGTGGTGGATACATCATGGAATAATGACATTAACAAATATCATATTACAATAATAGTGTTAGATATCAATAGATTCCATATATATGATATGTATTATTGACCATATCCTATAAATTTATCATCATTTTTAAAACAACTATCCAATAAAACAAGGAAAAATGAATATATTTTATTCACATGAAAATGGTAGGAAATCATTAACAATTTCAGGTAGAGACTAATAATAAAACATGTACTAAAACTACCCTTAAGTTAATAAATATTTTTGTTATAAAATAATCATTCATTGATTTTAATAGTTCATGTTATCTTGAAAAACAATAAATTTATAGCCATCTAAATATAAGAAATTAATGAAACAAAACCAAAATTACCTAAATCATTTTCTAGTGTTCGACGAAATATTCCATTCCATGGAGAATTGGAGAAATGTTATATCATTGAATAAGTTGTGCATGTATATTGATTATAAAATTAAATTTTATATATTCAAATAGAGAAATCAGAAAACATTCCATGGATGATGGACAGTTCTAATAAAATTTAATGAATTCCAAATCAATTACCATATTAGAACTGAGAATAGTAGTATATTATCTTAGTATGAAAGGATCTATAAACTTTATAAATAAAGATTATTAAAAGGTATGTAATCCTATAAGACTAGAAAATTATAGATATCAAAATCAAATAATAGGAAAATAACCCATACCAAGGCCAAATTATTACATAACAATATAGCTTGTTTTGTATTAAGGATGTTCAATTGTAAGATTTGGAGATAAAATAGATGGTATATATTACACTGATATGTCATTTATATATATAAAATGTAATAATTAATTATTGTTATCTCTTTTTTTATATTATTATATTCTCACGTGTTTTGGTGTTTTTGGTTTTCATTATTTTTCTATTAGTTATATGTAATTCTATGGAAAATCATAATTATGACATTGAGTGAATAAAGTGAGTTTTTGAGTTAAAATTATTGAATATTACACCTTTGGAATGGGGAATCATATAATGATAAGTGTTGGGAAGTAAAAAAATATATAATTTATTAATTAATGATAGAAATCTTAATTAAATTTTTACTCAAATATAATTGGTTAGAGTGGTATCCATTAATATGTATTGAAACATTGTGAAACATTTATATGATGGGAAGAACATGCCTGACTATTGTAAATTGTTCCATTATGGGGTATTTTATAAGGCCTCGGCCTTAAAAATTACCTAATCATGAGTTACGTCAAGAATTCACAAAAAGAATATTTCATGGTTTAGAGTTTTAGAGAATTAGTCCCCAACAATTACATTACACCTCAAATATTACAAAATATACCCTTCTACTCAGTATCCACTTTTTCATAAAATAAAAACCCTTAAAAGAAAACAAGAATTTTTTTCTTGATATATATCTTATTGAATTCTTCATTTCTCTTACGCTTCCTTATACCATGAGAATTTTTTTTCAAAAACATGGGATAAGCATAAAAAGATTCTTAACGGTTAAAAATTAAAGAAATAAAACATTAGTCAATAAAAACGTGAAAAACATAAGCTCTTTATCATACCTCATCAAATCATAAGATTAATGAATAAAACATAGAAATTATAAATCATAAATGTAACTTCTGGTATTTATATCAGGCATACATTCTAGCTTTCATATCTACATAGGGAGTTACATTTGGAATACACATCACAATATATTTCATAAATCTCATAGGAAAAACATTAACATTTACCTCAATCATGTTACCCAATGCATTGGAGAGCTATCTCGGGTTCACCCACGCTAGGTTTATCACAGAACCACATGTATACGTAAAAAATGCCCAAGAACCATAACATGATCATAAAACATAATACATGAATAATGTAAAGTTAACATTTACAAATTAGAATCAAAATATATTATTTCATGATATTGATATAATAAATGATTTTACAAGACCATTTTTAATACAATTTAAAAGAATTAATAATGAGATTTTTTAATGAAAGTGTCCCATAACACATTAAAACATTTAAAGTAATTAACATTTTAAAAACTTAAATTTCTATATAAATAAATCCTAAAAACCATTTAGAAAACTTGGAAAATAAAGATAGAGATATATAAGAATAAATCATTAAACAAAATGTAGAAATCATTTTAGTTATAGAGTCCCTCGCCACTAAAGAAAATACATGAATAAAAATAATCAAAAAATAACATTAAAAAAATAATAATTTAATATGAATAAGGATATTCATCGTATAATTTTTAAATGGGATATAAAAACACAATGTAAAATTGAATTTGTGTATAAAAACAAATAAGTCTCAGAGCAATGTAAATTGAGACAAAATCCATTACAATGATCGTATAAATGATGTAAGAATTTATCAATAGGGTGAATATGTGTTGAAAAAGTATATCTACAAGACGTTTAGAGGAAATCACAACATAAATAAATAAACAGTGATTCCACACATAATCATGGAATTATATAATCAATGAATTATGCGTCAAACCAAAATAGTGGAAATTGAGTTTAGAAATTCCCTTATGAAAATTCAGAAGGCTAACGACATCACATAAAAATTCCGAAAATGAGTTGATGAGAGAGAAAAGGGTATCCCATAACATGGACCTAAAATTGGGGGAAATAATGATATATAATAACATATTCCAACATTTTAAAATTTAAATTTAATTACATAACATAATATAATTCTTTTTCAAAAAGAGGACGGTGAAAGGTTCCCTTACGTCGACTCTGACTTGTCTCATATATTCCTTGTTATTCTTGAATAAGTCAATTATGTTAATTTATAATATCATAAAAACATTTTTAAAGTTTATTATTCCTTTTAAATCACTTATTACCTTGATATAACAATTAGTTAATTATTTTAGTTCATATTGGACATTTTGTCGATGTTTGAAACATGAGTCAAAAAATGAACTTTTAATAATTACAAAATGTCCATGTGGTCAAAAGTCCATTATCTACATATTTTTATTATTGATTTAAATATCATATAAATAAATTATATATGTATTTATATCATGTATATATGCATTTTTAATAGTCCATAATATTTAGATACATGAAAATGAAATGCATCGTTCATGGAGATGGTAAGTTATACGTATACATGAACGCCACATTCAACTTTTTCATTTCTAAAGGAATAAAAAAATAAATGATACATAGGTATATTATAATTCATGTATAATATATATATATATATAATATTTTTTTAAAAAAATCATTAATTCCATCCGTTATATGTTCCATGTATAGCATGATCAATTCATATCACTTTGATGGGGCGGTAGTCCTTGCTTTCTCAAATGAAATTATCATATTTATAAAACATAAAAATAATGAAGGAATGTACTAAATGATAATTAAAGAAGAATAAATATAAAATAAATATCATAAATATAATATTTAATTACATTTCCATCATAATGGCCACTATAAGATGTGGGATGAGATGATTGAACAAGCATCGTCTTATGAGGTAGTAGTTTGTTGTCCACAGAGACAGTATCATCTATAACCATTAGACGGAGGTGTGTGTAATTGTAGTTAAAATACATATCATAACAAAAACTCAGTATATTGAGGATACTGTGGTTATTATGTAAACAAATAATAAAGATATCCTAGAGAGTAGAGAAGGAAATATAATGGAATGAAACATGAAAGAAGATGTTACCTCAAATCAGGTAACTTATTTTGATTTGAGCTAACAGGAACATTTTAATTTCCTTATTCATAAGAGAAGGCTTCCAAGAGGAAAACATGCTTGTTTTGAGCTTATTGGAGTAGATTTAGGAAGAGATAAAGGGATTGAGAGGTGTGAGTATGGGGATAGAGGTTGTGGCCATTTGCAAGGGTGGTATCATTAGGAATGTTTGAAAGTGTAATTTTATTATAAAATGATTTTATGTTTCAAAAGGTCCAAAACTCATTAAAACCAATGATAAGATTACTATTCATCGAAGTAAAATATTCCAATAATAATTTAATAGGTTTTGGATATTGTTTAATCCTAATATTTTTTATTTAACCATTTTTTACACTTACTGTTTTATCAAGCATTTAACACTTTGAGAATCAAAATATTTTCCAAAACATACAGAAATTCCAATTAATGAGTCAATAATAAAAATTTTAACATATGATGAGTATTTTGCATAATCTTATATTTTTTAAAATTTTATAATATATAATAAAATATTTTATATTTTAAAATATAAATTGTGTCAATTTTAACACTATTCATATCATGACATTTTACAGAAATCCATACAAACTTAATTCATTCGAAAAAACATCATTAATACAAATATAAAATGTAATTATCATCCAGAAAATTCGTTTATGACATCAAATTAACGAAATTGTATTTATTTTATCATTTATAATATCATTTATTTGAATTATTTATTAATGAAGCAATCGCTACATTATTATAGTGTCATAATTACTTTTATATATTTAATATCTAAAAGTTATAAATAAAATATTATAAATTATGGATTATTTTTATATTTCTAATTGACATTTATAGTTTAAAATATCACTTATATAACCCCATATATAATTTTTTTACTAAATGATATATGGGTATGTTACATTTTCCATACCATTAAATTAATATTTATAAAATGGCATTTTCGCATATAAGTCACTCTATGTGTAACATCCTAGGTAAATAAAGAATATTAAATTTTTATATTTATTAATATTTGTGGATAAAATGTTAATATTAATTTAAATGGAATTCTATGTTCGATGGCGTACCTAAACCACAACAACGAGTTTCTTTGAAATCTTACGTTGCACACTAAAAATATCATAATAATATTGTAAATGTTAGTAAAAACCTAGCCTTTGTAATGGCCTGAATTAATATAACTAACTAATATATGATTATATATGCTTGTTAAATGTTTTTACATTATCCAATAAATGTTAGAGGCTTACAATGCGAATGAATCCATTGTTTTATTCTAATATTTTTTAAAGGATGATTAACTGCATTTTGATGGCGATCCCTTTTTAAATCTATTTTTTTCACTTTTATATGTTATATATGAAAAAACAAAATCCTTCTTTATAATCGTGACATCAAAATTCACTTTGTGTAAATTTTTGGTATTTTTCCGATAAAGTTCATTTTTTAATGAATAGTGTAAAAAGTTGTATTTTAATTCAAACACTCCTTTCAATGTAAAGGATTTATATGGTTAGATTATATTTTTTATTTATTTTAAAGTGTAATTAAAAGATAATTTACCATTTAATCCATTGGTGGTCGTTTGAATTAATTTAATCTTGAAATTGGACGTAAACAAATGTCAATCTTTTAATAGATATTGTTTCTTAAAAACACGCTATTTTTTTGATAGTGGGAATTGATTATAAAATTAATTAATGCAACATATATGTATTTAATTTTCTAAAATTGATATCATATTTTAATTTGGAATATCAAATATAGCTTTGGGTGAATTTTTTGTATTTTTCTGACAAATCTTCATTTTCAATGAATCGTGCAAAATACTTCATTTTACTTTAATACTGCTTTTTCATCTAATTTAATTATATAGTTATATTGTCCTTTTAATTTCTTTTAAACTGAAATTGAATTATATTTTTATCATTTAATACTATTTTGGTCATTGGATGTAATTTCACTTTTAAATTGGATATAAAAACAAATCAATCTTTTGATAGCTTTTACATCTTAAAAATTCGTCTTTGGTTTTGGCAAATGGGAAATATTTTTAAATTAATTAATGAAATTTCTGTCATTGGAATTTGATAAAATGGATTTCATATTTGGAATCATATGGTCCAAATTATGTAATTAATTCCCTTTTTTTTGGACATTATGAATATTAACGATGTCAATTATCATTAATTATTGCGATGAATTAGTAATCAAGTAGTTAAGGGTAATAAAATAATATCACAATAATATAAAATGACCCCAAATTTTGTCAAAATTCGTTTTGGAGTCATGTCCAACCATGGTATTCCTTGTGAAAAACTTTGGGACCCCATGGAATCACTTTTCGGTGATAGTGACATTTTATAATTTTTTTAAAGGAAAATTTTATCAATGAATGTATCACCTATGTAAAACAGTTTTAATTTTCTATACATAAATGATATAATAGATTATAAATATTCATCAGAAATATAAAAAATTTTACTACATTATGGTAATTTTTTAATAATTTTTTGACATTAAATAAATTTATTTATTTATGACACTGTGATGATGGACTGATTACCTCATTAATGAACGATTTAAATAAAATGAAAAGATAAGGTACAATATAAGACATACACTTGTCTAAAACCAATTGTATGGGTGGATTTTGAACCCTTATCACCTTATCCTAGAAATATATAATTTTGGGACCTTTAATATCCGAAAATAATTTCATAATTAAGTAATGTTTCAAGACATTCAAAGAGTGCCCCTCCTCCCCGTTATAAAAGGCCCTGACCTCTACCCCTTTACACACACCAATCGAACCTTTGGATCGACCAAACTCTGCTCATTTATCTCTCCACATCCCACTACTCTTCCTAGATGTCTTACCATAGGCATAATGTTTTTCAAGAAACCCTTTTGGTTCAAACCAAAGGGAGTTACCCGATTTAAAGGTAATGTCTTCTCTTATGTTATTTTGTTTTATTTTGCTTCTCCAACCCCCTAAACTATTTTTATTCCTTTATTTTGTAAAAATACCAGTATCTTCAATATACTAGGATGTTTATATGAGAATTATTTTAGCTACACATACACACACCTCAATCTATTGGTTACGAACATATTGTTTCTGTGGGTGATGAATTATTGCCTCACGAGATGATGATTGTTCAATCTTCTTTTAACACCTCCCTTGGTGGCCATTATGATGTAAATGTATTTGTATTTGATATATATTATGTTTATGTTTTCCTTATTCTTCTTGTATTTTAATTTTATGCCATACCTTTATGGTTTCCATAATGGGTAAACGCGATAATTTCATTTTAGGAAGTCCGGAATATTGCCCCCTCAAAGTGATTTGATTCGTTAATGCCTTATGTGGGATGTATAAAGGATGGATTTAATGATATTATATATGATATTATAATTTAATTATAATATACCTATATATAATATTGTTTTCAATCTATTAATGTATGAAATATAAATGAAAGTAGCGTTCATGCGTATGTATGGCTTACCATCTCCATGAACGGTGCATTTCATTTCTTAACTCCAAATGTTATGCACTATTATAATTTCAGATATAAAATGGATATACATGATATATATTACATATAAATGATTAATATCATTATGGAATTATAATATATATCTCTCTGATTTACTTTTAATTCCATTAAAATGAAGAATAAATTAAAATAGCGTTCATGCGTACGTACGGCCTTCCATCTCCATGAACGGTGTATTTCATTTTTATCTCCAAATGTTATGGAATAGAATAAAATGAATATGTACTGTATATATATGATATTTAAATATATAATGTGTTTCTGGTGATGATGTACATATAACTACATGGACAATTCTTTTCAAACAAGTGCATTTTTGACTCATGTATCGAACATCGACAAAAACATCTGATATGAAGTCACATAATTAACTAATTATAATAACATTATAATATGTGATATGAATTGAATAATAAAATTTAAAGTAGGTACTTAAGAAATTATATATTGACCAAAGATTATTATTCAGTAATATAAAGAAACGAACAAGACAAGTCAGACTAGAGGTAAGGGATCCAACATCTCTCTTTCTTTTTAAGTAATCTCTTTTATTTCAATTATTTTAAGATCCTATTTCTTATGTTGTGGGATGTTATTATATATTACCATTAAATTAATTTTTATGTTCATATGATGAGAGGCCCTAATTGATTTCTTCAATCCATTTTTGGATGTTTTATGTGGCGTCGTTAGGCTACCGAATTTTCATAAGGGGATATCTTATCTCACTTTTAATTCCGTCATATTTCCATTGTTCGCCACTTAGTTACTGAATTTGGTGTATTGTGTTCTTCCATTTGATATTTATTATCATGATTATACTATGTTATTAATATTTTTTTATTATCTTTTGGTCATACGACTCGATTGATTACAATGAGTTATGGGTTTTTTTCTCACTTTTTTTCCAGTGAGATTCATGCTATGTTTGTCACTATCTCAATTGAGTGGTGTATGTTCTGAATGATATTATACACTTTTTGTAATATAATATCACTTATGGGTATTTAAATCATAATTTTTTGGCCCTTCTTTCATGGGGGTTACGTTTTGAAAGTAACCCAAATCGGTAAGGGATTCATTCACCCTCTTCTTTTTTAAAAGACTTCTTTTTGTTATGTATTTTAATTTACATCTTCTTATTTTGGGATATGTTCTTATATATCCTTATTTCTTTAAATGATTTTTCCAAGTGATGAGATACCCTTTTATCTCTCATCATCTCATAATCTGAATTTTAGAATGACGCCATTATGCTGTCGAATTTCTGTAAGGGAACTTCTTAACCCAATTCATTGGGTCAAACAACTAATTCTTGATTATGTCATACTATGAATATGTGTGGATGACCTCCGATTGTTTTAAACATAATATCCTCTTATGTTAGGTTTATTTATATTTTCCACACAAAATCTTGTAATTGATTTATCCTTAATCTAAGGATACCGAATTTGTAAGGGACTTCATCTCAATATCCTTTCATTGAGGCATATTTTGTTTTATACACAACATTCCTTTTTACGGTGAATAAAACCCTTGGGATTTTACTTTTATTCAAAAGTAATATTTTTATAAGAAGTGTTTTACTAAATTACAAAAGGGAATGTTTTTGTCTTACGTATGCGGCGACAATGACTTCTCCACCGCCGTGACCATTATTTGAGTTTCAACTTCCTCTACAAGAAATAATTTTTTTTAAATGAAAAATAAACACAATGTTTGACTTTTCTTTTATTTTGGTATTGAAAATGGGTTTGATAATGTTTTGGTTATATCAATGTATTTTTGATATCTTGTGATTGAAATGTTGAAATGTTATGTCTCCTTTATGCATGTTTTATGTGATACGATTATGTTATGGTTCATAGGAATTGTTTATGAAGAAGGGTAGTTCCATGATAAAATATGGGCGTGTGAACCCGATATAGCTCTCCAATGCATTGGGTAAAACGAAGGGTTAAAACACTAAGGTTTCTCTAAAGAGATTTAAGGAATTTACTATGATGGGTATTCCAAACGTAACCATGAGTGTTGCTCCCTACGTAAGTATGTTATGAATGCATCAAGATACCTTTATGTCTTATGATTTCTATGATTTATTCATAAATATTATGATTTCATGAGTTAAGTTGAAGTGATTATGTTTTATGAGTAAATTATTATTTCATTTAATCTTATGTATACATGGACTAATGTTTTCATTCGGTATTTTTATATCCCTTACTGAGCTTTTTGTGCTCATCCCAAGTTTTTGATATGTTTTGCACCGGAATTAACGATGAATTGGGTCAAGGATGGGATCAAGGAAATAAATTCTATCTAAAACATGGAACTATACATGTTTCTTTTTAAGAGTTTTATTTTGTGAAAAAATGGAAACCGAGTTGGAGTGTCTACTTTGTAGTATTTTGAGATGTAATAGTTACGTCCTAAATCACTAAAACTCTAAACCTGAAAAGATCCTCAATGTGAATTATTCATGTAATTCATTATAATGTATTGTTTTAAGGTCGGGTCCTTATAGTTGGTATCAGAGGTCGGTTTAGATAACTTTAGAGGTTAGAGTTTTCTCTAAGCATAAGTGACATGTTGTCTATAACCACAATGGTTAGTATATTAGATGGAGTCATTGTTAATTTTGAATGTTGGAATGAGTTTGAGATAACTTGGATAAGTATATCTTAGTTTTTACCTTCTTCATTAGTACATGATGATTTTGTTAATATACTCACATTGACATTTTTGGTTTTAGTAAGTGGATGGATCTACGAGGCACCGAAGTGACACTGGGTTTGAAGGAAACTGTGGTGGTTCGCTGATTAAGAGACTGGATGAAATGGGGGATTCAATGTAGATTATCGCAGTTATTCTAAACCAAATATCAAGGAATCATGATTAACCACTTAAACCATGATGAGTTCTCCAATGCATCATGTACAAGAGAACCAAATCGATGTGGAAGTCTAGGTAATAATTATATTGGTAACCATTAGGGTTTATATTATCCTTACTTTTGAGGTAATTAGGGGTTGCTATATGATGGAAAATGAAAGGCATAAGAAAAAAATGAGGTTAAATTATGTTATCATTATTTTTGATGATTTTATATCATTTAGGGGAATGTTTTAAGAATTATGTAGTTTTGGAAAAAGGACAACACACAGACCGTGTGACAACCCGTCGCTTCGGAAAAAGCTGTGGGAATCGAACCCACAACCAAAGTGCGACTGGTATTTATTGCCAACCACTAGACTACGTGAAGTCCCTGGTTAGTATGACTAATTAGTTTTAGTTAGATGATCTTATGATTCAATAATATGTTGATTTTGGGTTATCTATTAAAATTATTAACCTCTCATGGAGGATATGTGATTAGGTTAATTACTTTTCAATATGAGACTTTAAGAAAAACTAATGTTATTTGGAGATAGATGTCAAGATTTATCTTGGAGGACTATGTGATTAAATCCATCAATGATTTGGGTTTCAATAATAATTTGGTTTACTTTGAATAATTTAATGGAAAATTGTTTATCAAATGGTCTTTGTTGAACTTTGGGTAATGTTTCACAAAATTTAGAGATTAAGAGTAGCTTTTCTTTTTATAAAGTATTATCCTTTTGGGGAATATCTGATCTTGTACTAAATATTTTGTTTTTGGTTAAGGACTAAAGACATGTGAAATATATAGTTCTCATTTGTGGATTAGGTGATTCTCTAGAAGTTGATTACAACACTCTTAATGTGAACAAGTCATTATAAATACTCATCGTTTGGAGGAAATATGAGTTTCTGTTAGAAATATAGTAAAAGTTTAAAGTCTTCCTGATAAGTAAGTATGCTTCATTATGTTTTAGTTAAGCTCATAAAAAAATTCCTCAATGAAATTTAGCTTAAAATAAAAACGTTTTCTGTTAACTTTTCTTATTGTGGAATCAAATAATATTTAACCCATCACAAGTTTGTGATTTTTTAGTGGTTAAATTTTCCCTAATCATGTTTTCTATCACTATCCATCAGACCGTGATGGTTTTTTTCCCATATCTATCCATGATTTCATGTAATTATAGTATCTATTTTCTCAGGTGACCTATGTACTTATCATTCATTCTATTAATGTGATATTTTTATTGACTCTTATTCCGATGTGGGGCTTTCAATTAACTTTCCGAGCACAATTTTAAAATTTATAGGATGCAATTCCAAAAGGGGGGAATGATGTATCATCCCATGAAAATAAATAATATGACATTTTCATATTTATTAATATTTTTGGATAAAATGATAATATTACATTAAAGGGAATGCTATGTTCGATGGTGTACCCAAAACGAAACAATGCGTTTCTTTGAAATCTCACATTGCACACTAATAATATAATAATATTATTATAAATGGTATTAAACGCATAACCATTGTAATGGATGGAATTAATATAACTAACTAATATATGATTATATATTCTAGTTAAATGTTTTTACATTATCCAATGAATGTTAGAGACTTACAATGAGAATGAATCCAATGTTTTATTCTAATATTCTTTAAAGGTCGATTAACAGCCTTTTGATGAAGAACCCTTTTTAAATCAACTTTTTTCACTTTTATATGCGATATTTTCCAAAAAAAAATCGTTCTTTGGAATTAGGACATCAAAATTTACATTGTGTAATTTTTTTGTATTTTTTTGAGAAAGTTCATTTTTTAATGAATACTATAAAATGTCGTATTTTAATTCAAAAAACCATTTAATATAAATTCTTTATATAGTTATATTATATTTTTAATTGATTCTAATGTGAAAATAAAACATATTTTTACCATTTAATCCATTGGTGGTCATTTGAATTTATTTCACTTTGCAATTTGACAAAAATAAATGTCAATCTTTTAATAGATATTGTTTCTTAAAAACACGCTATTTGATTTGACAGTGGGAATGGATTTTAAAATTAATTAATGAAACTTATGTGTTTTTAGTTTGGTAAAATTGATATCCTTTTTTAATTTGGAATATAAAATATAGCTTTGGGTGAATTTATTGTATTTTTCTGACAAATGTTCATTTTCAATGAATCGTTAAAAATACTGCATTTTACTTCAAAACTTCTTTTTCGTCTAATTTAATTATATAGTTATATTGTCCTTTTAATTGGTTTTAAAGTGTAATATAATTATATATTTATCATTTAATTCATTTTTGATCATTGGATGTAATTTCACTTTTAAATTGGATATGAAAACAAATCAATCTTTTGATAGATTTTACTTCTTAAAAACTCTTCTTTGGTTTGGAAAACAGGAAATATTTTTAAATTAATTATTGAAATTTCTGCGTTTGGAATTTGATAAAATGGATTCAATATTTGGAATCATAAGGTCAAAAATATTTAATTAATACTCTTATGTTTTTGGAGATTATGAATAGTGACGATGTCAATTTTCTTTAATTATCGTGATCAATTAGTAATCAGGTAGTTAAGGGTAATAAAATAATATAAAAATAATATAAAATGACCCCAACATGTGTCAAAATTCGTTTTTTTGAGTCATGTCCGACAATGGGATTCATTGTTCCAATCATTGGGACACCATGGAATCACTTTTGGGTGATAGTGACGTTTTATCATTTTTTTATGGAATGAAAATGTAACCAAATTATCTCACACCTAAGTAAAACAATTTTAATTATGTATAAATAAATGTTATATTAGACTATAAAAAGTAATTGCAAATACAAAAAGATTTCATACATTATGGTAATTTTTTTATTATTTTTAGACATTAAATAAATAAATTTATTTTTGACACCGTGATGATGTAGTGATTAATTCATTAGTGAAGGATTTAAATAAAATGAAAAGATAAGGTAAAATATAGGACATTAACCTATCCAGAACCTATTGGATGGGTGGATTTCGAACCCTTATCACATTATCCTTGAAATAAAAAATTCTGGGACCTTTAATATTAGAAAATAATTTTATAATAAAGTAACCTTTCAAGACATTCCAAGAGTTTCCCTCCTCCCTCTTATCAAAGGCCCCCACCTCTACCCCCTTACACACACCTATGAAAAATTTGGCTCGATGAAAATCTTCTCATATTAACTCTTCACATCCCTCTATTCATCCTAGAAGACTTATATTAGGCTTAAATCGCTTCAAGAAACTTTTTTGATTCAAACAAATGGGAGTTACCCGATTTAAAGGTAATGTCTTATCTAATGTTCTTTTGTTTTATTTTTCTTCTCCAAACCCCTAAACACTTTTTATTACATTCATTTGTAACAAAAAAGTATCATAAATATACTAGGATGTTTTTATGAGAATTATTTGAGCTACACATAAACACACCTACATTAAATGGTTAAGAACATACTGTTTCTGTTGGTGGCGAATTATTGCCTCACGAGATGATGATTGTTCAATATTCTTTTAACACCTCCCATGGTGGCCTTTAAGATGTCACTGTATTTATATATGATATATATTATTTTTATGTTTTCCTTATGGTTCTGTATTTTTATTTTATGCAATAAAATTATGGTTTCCATAATGGGTAAATGCAATAATTTCATTTTAGGAAGTGCATTCTACCACCCCCTCAAAGTGATTTGAATCATTAATGCCTTATGTGGGATGTATAAAGGATGGATTTAATGATATAATATATGATATTAAATTTTAATTATAATATACCTATGTATCATATTGTTTTTAGTCTATTAAAGTATGAAATATAATTGAAAGTAGCGTTCATGAGTACATACGGCTTACCGTCTCCATGAACAGTGCATTTCATTTCTTATCTCCAAATTTTATGGAATTGTATAAAATGAATATATAAAGTATATATATGATATTTAAATAACTTATACTATTCTGAAGATGATGTACTTTTAACTACATGGACAATTCTTTTCAAACAAGTTAATTTTTGACTCCTGTATCGAACATCGACAAAAACATCTGTTATGAACTCACTTAATTAACTAATTATTATAACATTATAATATGTGATATGAATTTAATAATAAACTTTAAAGGAGTTACTTATGAAATTATAAATTGACCAAAGTTTATTATTCATGAATATATAGAAACGAACAACATGATTCGGACTTGAGGTAAGGGATCCAACCTCTCTCTATTTTTTAAGTACTCTCTTTTATTTAACATCTTTTAATATCCTCTTTGTTATGTTGGGGGATGTTCGTCTATATTACTATTACTTTAATTTTTATGTTAATATGTTGAGAGACCCTAATTGATATCTTCAATCCATTTTTGGAAGTTTTAAGTGGCGCTGTTAGGTTGTCGAATTTTCATAAGGTGATACCTTATCTCACTTTTAATTCTGTGATATTTACATTGTTCACCCCTTATTTATTTCATGTGGTGTATTGTGTTCTTCCATTTTATATATATTATGATGATTCTATTCTATGATTCATATTGTGTTTATTATCTTTTGGTCATACGACTCGATTGATTACAATGAGGTATGAGTTTTTTATCTCACATTTATTCCCGTGAGATTCATGCTATATTTGTCACTATCTCCGTTGAGTGGTGTATATATTGAACATGATTATACTCTTTGTGTAATATAATAACTTTTATGGGTATTTAAATCAGAATTTTTTTGGTTCGTATTTCATGGGGTGTACGTTTCGAAAGTTACCCAAATCGGTAAGGTATTCTTTCACCCTCCTGTTTTTTAAAAGACTTCTTTTTGTTATATGTTTTAATTTACATATTATTATGTTGGTATATTTTCTTATATATCCTTATTGCTGTAAATGATTTGTTCATGTGATGATATTCCTTTTTTATCTCTCACATTCTCATTTTCTGAATTATAAAATGACGTCGTTAGGCTATCGAATTTCTATACGGGAACTTCATAACCCAATTCTTTGGGTCAAACCTCTACATATTAATTATGAAATACTATGAATATGTTTGGATGACCTCTGATTGTTTTATACTTAATATCCTCATATGTTAGGTATATTTATATTTTCCACAGTTAGTCATGTAATTGATTTATCCTTAATCTAAGGATACAGATTTTGTAAGGGATTTTTTCTCCATCTCCTTTCACTAAGTCATTTTTTTAATACACAACTTTCTTTTATACGGTGTATAAACCCCTTTGACTGTTACTTTTATTCAAAAGAAATATTTTTATAAGAAGCATTTTACTAAATGTTAAAAGGGAATGTTTTTTTCTTACATATGCGGCGACAACGACTTCTCCGCCGCCGTGACCATTATTTGAATTTCGACTTCCTCTACAAGCCATAACTTTTTTTAAAATGAAAAATAACTACATTTTTTTTACTTTAATTTTATATTGGTATTGAAAATGGTTTTTATAATGTTTTTACTATATCAATGTGCTTTTGATATTTTTTGATTCAAATGTGGAAATATTAAGTTTCCTATATGGATGTTTTATGTGATACAATTATGTTATGGTTCTTGGGAATTGCTTATGAATACAGGTGGTTCCGTGATAAAATAAGGGCAGGTGAGCCCGATATAGCTCTCCAATGCATTGGGTAACGTGAAGGGGTTAAATGCTAATGTTTCAACGAATATATTTAGGGAATATACTATGATGGGTATTCCAAACGTAACCATGAGGGTTGCCCCCTACATAAGAATGTTATGAATGCCTCAAGTTACATTTATGTCTTATTATTTCTATGAGTTACTCATAAATGTTAGGATTTCATGAGGTATGTTGAAGTGCTTATGTTTTATGCGTAATATATAATTTCATTGATTCTTATTTATACATGGAATAATGTTTTAATTCCATATTTTTATATCCCTTACATAGCTTTTTATGCTCATCCCAAGTTCTTGAAATGTTTTAAACAGGAATTAAATATGAATTGGGTTATGTATGGGATCAAGGAAAAACATGCTATCTAAAACATTGAACTATAAATGTTTCTTTTTAAGAGTTTTTATTATGTGAAAAAAATGGATACTGAGTAGGAGTGTTTACTTTGTAATCTTTTGACATGTAATAGTTATTTTCTAATTCTCTATAAATCAGAACCAGAAAAGATCCTCAATGTGAATTATTCATTTAATTCATTATTATGTATTGTTTTAAGGTCGGTTCCTTATACTATGTGGTCCTACAAATCAACGCAAGTATTCCCATGGTCGGACATGTATCATCAAATATGGTTAAGAAAAGTGTTAAATAAATTTATTATTTTTATAATATTATTTTTTACACTTATTAACTAGATTTACTATTTAACCATGGTAAATAAAATATTTACTGAGGTTACTATTCATAAGGTCTAAAAATAAATATTAACTATTTACAAAATATGGACCCCCTAATTATATATATGGAATCCTTTTCTTCAAATTCAAAAGGTAGAAGTTTCTAAAATTAAATTAAAATTAAATCTCATTGTAAAAACCAAAAAAAGTGTTTTTAAGAAATAATAACTGTCCAAAGATTAACATTTGTTTATGACTAATTAAAAATTGAAATTACCAGCGATGACCAGAACTGATATAAATGCTAAAAATAATCTAAATAAACCTAAAAACAAATTAAAAATATAATCCATCAATATAAATAAATCATATAAAGAGGTAGTTTTGACGTAAAATGCAGTATGTTTTCACTATTCATAAAAATGAATTTTTCTCAAATTAATAAAAAAATTATACCCACAGAATATTTTGATTACCTACAAATAAATAAAAAGTTTATTTTGTAAAATTTAATATATAAAAGTCAAAAAAACTAAATTTAAAAAAAAAATCTATAAAAGGGAGGTAAAACAACATTTTTAGAAAAATACATCTTTTTTTAGAAAAAATTGAATTTAATCTTATATAATATATAGAAGGGATATAAATTGAATTTAAAAAGTTACATTGAATATATATCATATATGTTTCATTAAATAAAATTCCATAAAGTTTGATATAGAATCCCAATTATTCTCTATTAAATAAGTTTTCATAAAAAGACATCCATTATATTCATGTGGTTCTTTATTCAAATTTCTAATAAATTTGGTAATCAATAAATTGTTATTTAAACTTGTGTAAAAAATATTTAAAATTTCAGTTGATACTATTAATTTCAACAATTCCAATGGCTAATAATTGACTTCTATTTTAAATTATAATAATAATATTGTATTATTTTTTAGTATAACTCAATATTGTGTGTAATGTATGATTTTAGAGAAGCATGTTGTTATGTGTCTAGTATAGTATCAAAAAAGTGTCCCCTTTAACATAAAATTAATATCTTATTTATAAATATTAATAAAAATCAAAACATATTATTCTATAAATACGTGGGTCGTTACATCCTCCCCCCTTATGGAAATTGTGTCCTTGTAATTTTAATATTGGTCTTAGAAACATCATTGAAAGTCCAACATCAAAAAAATAATTTAATAAAACTATCACTTTAAAAGAAATAAAGAGAATTATAAAGGTCACCCGAGATTACACATACTATGTTTCTATGAATACATGGATATTGAAGTGATATGTAACCATCATGATCTAATGGAGGGTGACAGAAAACATGATCAGGAGAAATATAACTATAAGAAAACCACAAACTTGTGATAGGTTAAACATTCTTTGATTACCCAATAGGAAAAGTAAAAGGATAATTATTAAAACCTATGTTTCTAAAATAAAATTATTCTTGATATATAAAAACATTTAATAGAAACAATTATTCATACTAACCAGGGACCTCATTAAGGATGGTAATAGGTGAAAAATCCCAATATCACATTGGTTGTAGATTCTATTAACATGTCCTTACCAGACGTGAAGAGTTTTCACCAATCCTAAAGGTTGTCCTTTTTCTCAAATCATATCATTCATATAACATTCTCAAAAATAAGATAATTTCCCAAAAAATAACAATAACCTATTTTATTCTCAAAAGTTATCTAATACCTTTCATTTTGCATCCCAAAATTTAATAACCATTAATAGAATAAATAAGATCCTATAATCCATTAAGGTTATCCATTATTTCCATACATGAAAAATTAATCATTCCTTGAACAACTTTTTCAGATATCAAATATTAGTGTTACCCATTTTAAAAAAATTCTTCCCAAAGTTATCCCATCATCAAAAGAGAATTAATTCTTTTAAACATTTCATCATCCTAAAATCTACCATAAATCATGTATCCCTTACATGTCTCCTTATTACTCATTAAACTCTCATCATAATACATTAACTATGGATTTCCACCTTATATCTTAATACATCATTCCTGAAGATCTAAAATCCTCATCACTTATAAATTTCAATCACAAGATGCGTCATTCTTTATAGATAAGAAGATAAATCACACCTTGAACACAGATATCATGATATTTAGGATGTTCGCTTTCTCTTTCGGCATGTTGTCTTACTTTCAAAAAGTATACATTCTTTCCACTTGTGTAATTTTACTTTTGATTATAATTTGAATTGTTGAGATCATGAAATAATATGAGAATCATACCATGACCCATAAAATTGTTTCAGAAATGAGTGGGTGTTGGATAGATCTAACAATTTCTTGCCAGTGATTTGAATATTTAATAAGCTGTCAAAATCATTAAAATAGGCCATTGACATAATAATGATGATCAAATGGTTAGGTAGGGATAAGAAGGTTCTGCAAGATATATTTCCTTCCATCTTGATGAATAATCCTTAATCTGCTGAAAATAATCATCATATAAACATTAAAATAATTATTGTTAAAAAATCATCTATAGGGTAAAGATAACATAAAATATTTTTAATTACTATAATACACCATCATCATTATATCTCCAATGTTTAGGTTTTTATTCAAACAACCTATTTTACATTAACCCTCCAAAAGATTGCATATGATAATTAAAATATTGGTTATATAAGATACTTTACCTACACCCAAATAACCCCCTAACCTCTACTGTTTCTAAACTGACCTCTGATACCAACTATAAGGCCCCAGCCCTAAACATTACATAATCATGATTTATGTAAAGAATTGGTATTTACTATATTTTCAGGTTTTGAGTTTTATAGAATTAAGACATAACTATTACATTACATTTCAAATTTTACAAAGTTTAACCTTCTACTCAGAATCCATTTTTTATAAAATAAAAACTCTTAAAAGATACAAGAATTATTTTCTTGATATAAATCTTCATGAATTCTTCCTTTATCGTACCTTTCCTTATACCATGTAAAAAACATTTCAAAAACATGATATGAGAATAAAATGCTCCGTAAGGGTTATAAAATAATTTTTGGACATAGTGGATACTCAAGAGGGGGGGGTGAATTGAGTTCCAATTAAAATTTCTGTTAAAAAAATTTCTTTTAAAATCCTCATATTTAAAAAAAAGTTAAACTATAGTGAATTTATAAAGAGTGTAATTGTTCAATTAGTTTCTCAAAGATTAATTAGGTCTCAGTTAATTTAATCTGATGATAAAATTGTCTTTTGAAACTAACTTACTGGTTTACAATAAGTATAAACATTTGCTAATTTAACTATCAAAGTAACATTAAAATAGTTTTGTTTTTCAATGTAATAGCTGTGGAAAATGAAACATATATAGTATATTATGACTTAAACTAAAATGCACAGTAGATGTAACCAAGAGTTTCAGTCTCAAGCTGAGACTTAGTCCTCTCAAACAATTTATATAAATTCATCCACACCCTAGATCGGGGTAAACAACAGTACAATACTGTCCTAATCCAAAGACCTCTACCACAGTTCTACGTGAAAAAAACAATATATCACTACTTTCCAGGTCTTACTCGACCACTACCACTATCCACAATGGGATACAAGGGAGTTGTAATGATTGAATGAGGATTTGAAAATCCTGCAGCTTAGCTCATGAGGAAGTGTGTTGTATAAAATAAACAGGGTACAAACAATGCTCGAAATGTAAAAGAAATGATCACTGAAATAATATTGAGTGAGTTTAGAAGAGCATTTGTGATTGGAAGTGCAGCTCTGGACTCATTTGATTGGTCAAAAGGCTTTTGAGTCCTTCTCAGGTTTTGGCCTGAAAAACAGAGTATCGTTTTCTTCCTTGGTTCCAGGTTTAGCTTATCAGCCTGAGTGTATGAAGTGTATGTTGTAGTTCTTCACTCAGGATCCAGCTTGTGTTATCCTCTAGAATGAGTAGCTTCGTGTATGTCCAGTGTTCTTGGAGTATGGATGTAGCCTTGTGTGAATTCACCACATTTGAATGCTGTTGAGCTTTTTTCTTTTTCACCCTTCGTGTTCCTTCTTTTTTCTTTGATCATGTTCACTTATTTTTGTATCACCTTTCAGCTATCTCTTTATCTTCGCTTTTATAAAATTCAGCTTCAACAAATGGGAATGATTACCTTTTGCAAGGGTACTAGGTACGGTTCCCTAACATGCGAACAGGTATCATTAAATAACATTAACTGCATTAAAAACATCAAATGTAACTGTTTTCTTAATTAACAAATATTATAGAGAGTATAGAGTTTGACAGGTTGGTCAATCATTAGTATCCTTCTGTTGGTGGACGTGTATGGTGGATTTTGTGTAGCAGTGCCCTTCCATCGGTATCTCTTTGAACTTGTATCCGTAGCACTTTTCATCGGTAGCTCTTGGTATTAGTAACTCTTGATATCGGTAGCTCATTGCATCGATAGCTCTTGGTATCAGTAAATCATGATATCAGTAGCTCTTAATATCGGTAGCTCTTAATCTGTGTATTGGTAGCTCTGTATATATCAGTAGATCCTTCTATTGGAAGACTTACTCTATCAGTAGCTATCTGCATCTGTGACCTTGTTCTATCAGTGACTCTTTCTATCGGTAGCTCTGGTCTATCGGCAGCTCTACTTTGTATCAGTCTCTCTTGGTTAGTTCCAGTGATTATGTGTATACGTAGACTTATGCACATCAGTAGCTCCATTATGTACAACGAGAAAACTTTTTCTATTAATATATGTATCGGTATCTTGTTCTATGCTTACCGGTGGACTTGTACGTATCGATATCTCTGCGTATCGGTGACCTTATCTTATCGGTGACTCTATCTATTGGTAGACTAATTCAATCTGTAGACTAAGTACAGGTATCTCTATATCAGTATCTATTTGCAGATCATTGACTAACAATTATATGTTTTATGTAGCACATATCCAATTCTATTAGAATTACTTTAGAACATATATAAACAAAGATAAACATTGATTAACATATTTCAAGGATTAGTTTAATATTATTATCAGCTTGATAATATAATATCATAGATTGATCGAATTATAATATAGATAAAAATTAATTTAAATTATCAAATTATGTGAAATCATAATTGGGATTATCAAAAAAGGTGAGGGCAACAATCTATCCCTTTTTTATAGTCAAAACTTATGATTTATAGTTTTAAAACAATGAGTAGTTGTATCAGAGGATATATCATTAAATGCAATTATCTCAGAGAAAACAGAATGTTAAAGAAAATATTGTATCATAGGTAGACTTAAAAGCAATGATATCAAAGGGGTAAAGCATGGTAGCTTTTCCTTAGATAATATTCCTCCCCCATTGAGAATATTTCTCCCTCTTCGATACTTTGATAATATTTCTCCCCCTTTGTGATAATCAAAAAGTGGAAAACAATAAAGATAAAAAGGAACACAATGAGAAATAAATGAAACCCAAATGTATTATATGTTGCAAAAAGGTATATAGAAAGAAAAAAAAACACAAAGTATTCCTATCAAACATCTTATCCACTTGTTCAATCCACATCCTCAATGTGAGATTTTCTCTTTGGTTCAGAAGAGGATTCAGACTAGGTGGATAGTGGTGAAGGCTTGAGCTGGAGTCATCTGAATAAGATAAGAAGTAGAGGCATATGGAGGTAAAGCTGGAGGTATAATCTCTGGCCTATCATCGACATACAGGAAATGTAGAAAAGGATTTCTGAAATCCATAATTATTTCTCCCCCTCTCTCCATAGAAGCTATGAAGTCATCCTTGTTCTCTATGAATTTGTCCAAGGCTAGAGTTAATTTCCTAAGTTTGCTGACTTTCTCTCTGAAGGCTTGATTGACAGGCGGTAACTTCAGGTTTTCCAATAGATGATTGAAGTGATTGTTGAGTTAATGCTTGGTGTAAATATTTTGGAAATATGAGTCCACCATATCTTTCACTTCTTTATGAGAGGCAGAATCTTCTCTCATATAGTCTTGGACTATCTTCATTATTTCTCTAGCTGAATCTCTAGTTGCAATAACAACTTTTCTTAGATCAGATGAGTCCAAGGAGCCACTAGTTGAATCTTGACCAAGCTCCTCCTTTATCACAGCTCAAATCTAATTCAAATCCACTAAGGGATTACAAGAAACAGAACCAAAAGAGAAAGATATAGGTTACTTTACGTTCTTGGTCAACCCACTAATAAGATTTTGGACTTGGGAATCCTAGGTTTTAACATGATATTTCATGGTGGTTTTAAAACCTTCGAACACTAAAACCATCTAGCTTACAAAACTTTTGACATAGGCTAAGTCCTAGACTTCTTGGGATTTTGAACACATGTAAGATTATAAAGAGATAACCAATTTATTTAGTGATTTAACATCAGCTTCCAGTATTGAAACATGATTCTGGAAGTCTAAAACATCTTCCACTATTTCTGCCACAATGGTTTAAAAAATACAACCGAGAGAAAGTTCAAAAGAATTTTCTAAAGTACTCATCTCTTTAACAAAGCAGTGCTTAAACACAGCAACAGAAGCACTAAAGGAATCTTTCAGCTCATCCTTTATGGATTAAAGGTCAGCCTAGGTGATCATATCAGCAAGATAAATCATAACAGATGCTCTTTCAGATGCTATAATGGCTACTGATTCCATCATAATATATTGGATTTATGACACCAGTGAATCTTCTATATTCTTTGTCTCTTCCATAAAACTTCCCTTATGATTTTTCTTTAAAATATCCAGGTCATTCATTCGGACCACGTCTTCAGGTAGCAACTCAGAATCAACATCATAAATTAATTTTGGTCTATTGAGGGATGCTTCATTATCCGAATCAGGATAGTCTAATCCACAAACCCCAAAACCTGGGTCTTCTGCCCAGTCCTCAATTTCAACAGCCACTTACACATTTTCAAATTTGAATTGATTCTCCCCCTCAATGGGTGCATTCTCTTGTACAAAAAGGGAATTATTGGAGGGTTATTCTTCCTAAGGATAATCTTCTACCATAAATTCCATCTTTGTAATAGCTGCAGGGTCCTCTTGATTAGGTACAGCTTCTTCCATTTCTCCTTCAACATCCTCAGAACGCACAACTGAGCTTCAAATTAATGGACTTAGACTTAAACAGACAGAACCAGAGGCTTCAGATTCAATCCCCTTTCCTTATTTATGCTTAGGGTCCTGCTGGTATTCCTCATCAGTAGGAGTCTCTTCTTCTACAAAGGCTTCATTTATAGATGATACAATTTCAGAAGAAATATTTGGATGTAAGTCTGGATCTCTTCCTTAATCCATAGAAGTTTCTTCTTATTCAGTCTCATCATTGTACTAAGATTCTTATTCATCAGGTCCAAGTCCTGGATCCCTCACATCCTTAGGTCATGCAGGATGATTCACAGGATTGAATTTATCAAATACCTTCTGGTCATCAATAACCCACTCTCCTCTCCATGGGTACCAATTTATCTTCATTTATTTGCAAACTATTCTTGTGATACAAAAGTTGATCCTTACTACCACTGTCTCATCTTGATTATCAGTTATCCCTTTCACAATGATGATCATAGATATCAACTTGGCAAAGAATAGGGCATTAGTCTTTGATTTTGGCCTTGCCATGTCTTCAATTTGAATCATTAACAATCTGCACAGATTTATTTTTACACAATGTCTCAAGAGATGTAGTAGATAGATATCTTGATATCTTAAATTCACAAAGTCTCCTCTCCTTGGTATTATGACATGTTGAACAAATTTGAACATTAATCTGTTCTCTCCATCCATTTCAGCAGCTACTACGTGTCTTTGATTTCCATCACCAGTGAGTTCCTCCAAGGCAGTCTCAAAATAGAATTAATCACTTGTAGGTGGCATAGATTTCGAGAAATATCCAAATATAACTCCATGCAGAACCTTCAAGCATTCATCCCACTGAATGGATGACATAGACATCTCCTTTCCATTCACAAAAGAAGTCACGCGGTTTTCATTCTCAGATTTCTCAAAGCATACACAATCATAAATTTTTTTCACTAGATTTGGATAGTAGGTGACATTGTTGTTTGAAAATCAATCTACCCACATTTGATCTTCCAGCACTTCGAGCACTAATGACTTTCTAGGAAGCAACCATTCCACGAACAACTCTTTTTCAATCACAATAACTCTATTCTGCAAATGAGGATTCACTGATCACCTACCTGACCTAGTTCTAACAACACTACCAATTTATTCTGGCTCGTAATTCTAATTCTTTGCTTTCGCCTCATCAGTGTCATCTCTGATGGTAGGAAGTTTGGTTTTTCTCTATCACTTGTTTGAGGGATTTAGGGTTCTCGAGAGATTCGGTAGCTATGGTTTTAGGGTAAGTGTTTGAGTTTTTTAGGGTTCTCGGTGGAATGATATATAGCTATGAATTTATTTTTATCATTTAGGAATCATAAAATAAATAAATAAAATGAAATAAAGTAAAAACGATTCAGATTATAACGGAAGACATAAGTTTAAAATAGTGCACTCATCAGTAGGGTTTATCAGTGAGAATTCCTATCAGTGAGGTCCATCAGTGAGGTTATGTCGGTGAGGTATTACATCGGTTAGGTATCATCAGTGATGTTACATTGGTGAGGTATCATCAGTGAGGTATCATCGGTGAGGTTACATCGGTGATATTACATCGGTGAGGTAGATACAAATCAAGGTTAATCATTCCTAACTTATGTCTAACGTAACTTAACCTATCCGAACTCAATGATTTGGTGAAAATTTCAGCTAATTAATGTTCAGTACCTATAAATTCATGAGTAATTTCACCCTTTTGGTAATGATCTCTCAAGAAATGGTGCCTTACATCAATGTGTTTGTTCCTAGAGTGAGATACGGGATTCTTTGAAATGTTTACTGAACTAGCATTGTCACAGTTGATAGAAACATTCTTAAAATCATATCCATAGTAAAAAAAAGTGTGTTTCATCCACAGAATTTTTGCACATCAAATACTAGCAGCTATATACTCTGCTTCGGCAGTGGACAAAGCTACAGAATTCTGCTTTTTCACTACACCAAGATACTAAAGATTTTCCCAATAAATGACATGTTCTAGATGTGCTCCTTCTATCCAACTTGAAACCAGCAAAGTCAGCATCTGAATAAATCATTAACTCAAAGGATTGTCCATTTGGGTAAAACAAACCAATTTTTATAGTGTATTTATGTTACTTAAAAATTACATTAACAGTAAGTAAATGAGATTATTTTGGATTAGCTTGAAATCTTGAACACATACAAACACTAAACATAATATCTGGTCGACTAGTAGTAAGGTAAAGTAAGCTCCCAATCATACCTCTATAATTGGTCGGATCCACAGGTTTCCCTACTTCATCTGCATCCAAGGTACATACTGTACTCATAGGAGAATAAATTTCCTTAATACTATCCAAAACATAACCTTTTAAAATATCCTTTGTATATTTACTTTGATTCAAAATAATACAATTTTCATTTTGAAAAACATGAAATACAAGAAAATATTTAAGTTCACCCATTAAACTCATATCAACTTCATTTTGTATACTCTATGAAAAATCAAAACATAAAGAATTTTTAGAATATCCAAAAATAATATCATCAACATATATTTGTACTATTAAATCATCTTTAGAAATTATTTTAATAAAAAGAGTTGGATCAGCAATCCCCATAGTAAAACATTTTGAAATAAGAAAATTAATAAGCCTATCATACCAGGCCCTATGTTCTTGTTTTAAACCATATAAAGGTTTACAACGCTTAAAAACATTATTTGGAAAATGAGGATTAGTAAATCCAGGTGGTTGTCAACAAAAACATCTTCAATTTTATAACCATTTAGAAAAGAACTTTTGACATCCATCTGATAAAACTTAAAATAATGATGAGCAGCATAGGAAAGAAGAAATTCTAATGGATTCTAATCTTGCTATAGGTGCAAAGGTTTCCTCATATTCTATCGCTTCCTCTTGACTATATCCTTGTGCAACTAGCCTAGCTTTGTTTCTAATTATATTTCCAAATTCATCAACTTTGTTTCTAAAAACCCATTTAGTTCCTATTGTCAAAGTGCCCTTAGGTCTGTCAACTAATTCCCAGACTTTGTTTCTTTCAAATTGGTTTAACACTTCTTGCATAGACATTACCCAAAATTAATCATTGATAGAATCATTGAAATTTTTAGGTTCTAGCTGTGAAAGAAATGCTTGATGTTCAACCTGGTTTCATAGAGAAGCTCTAGTCTTTGTCCCTCTATCATGATTACCAACAAAAACATATAAAGGATGATTCTTTAGAATCCTAGATGATCTAGTAAAGGTAATACTAGAAATTTAAGGTTCATCTATTGGTTCGAGTTATATAGCAGTAGATTCTGGAATATGTCCAGAACTGGATATTTTTATAGCAGGTTCTTTAGGTTTATCATTAAGGTCCAAAATAGTCAAATCTTCTTCAAGATCTTCAATAGAGTTTTTACATTCATGTGGATCAGTTTAATCAAACTAGATGTGAACAGAATCTTCCACTTATTTGGTTCTTTTGTTAAAGACTCTATAGGATTTTCTTGTTAAATAATAACCAAGAAAAAAAATCCTTCATCACTTTTAGAAGGAAACTTGTCAAGATTATCCTCTGTATTAAGAATAAAAACATTGCAGCCAAAGACTCTGAAGAAACTAACTTTAGGTTTTCTATTATTCCATAGTTCATAAGGGGTCTTCTTGAGAACAGGTCCAATTAAGACTCTATTAATTATATAACCATTTGTATTCACAACATCACCCCAAAAATAAATATGCAGGTCATACTCATTAAGTATGGTTCTTGGTATTTCTTGAAGGGTTCTAATACTTATTTATACTACACCATTGTACTGAGGTGTCCTAGGAGAAGAAAAGTTGTGACTATAGCCATTGTATGAACAATAAGATTCAAACTCTTAATTTTCAAACTCACGACCATGATCACTTCTCAGGGTTTTAATCTTAAGTCCACTAAGGTTTTCTACAGACTTGGAGTATTCAACAATGTATGAACAAGCTTCACTATTGTGAGCCAAGAAGTATACCCCAGTATATCTAGAAAAATCATCTACTAGAACATAGACATATTGATTAAAATTTAAACTATAAACTCTAGAAGGTCCGAACAATCCCATGCGAACCAACATGAGTGGTTCAGAAGTTGAAACATATTTATTTGATTTAAAAGAAACTTTATGTTGCTTTCCCTTGTGAAACAGATTAAAAACTTTGTCATTTGGGAATTCATGTTTGGGTAGGTCTCTAACCAAGTTCTTCCTAGTCAGTTTTCTATGTGAATGTATATTGCAGTGTCTTAATCTTCTATGCCAATGCCAAGACTCTTTATGAAAAGAATTTAGGAAAGTAACGTTTTATTTGGCTAAATAATTAAGATCAATAGCATAAATATTTTCATTTACCAAGTAAGAGAACACTAAAACATTTTTAGAGTTAAAAACATTACAAGAATCATTTTCAAACTTAACATTAAAGCCATCATCAAATAATTGTGAAATACTTAACAGGTTATACTAATGTCCATCATCAAATAAAACATTAGAAATCAAAACAGAATCAGTGTTACCAATCTGGCCTAGGCCGATGATTTTTCCATTAGAATTATGACCAATGGTGACATGGCCTCCATTAACCTATATTAAGCATCTGAATCAAGAATAATATCCAGAAATATGTCTTGAACATCCACTGTCCAAGTACCATACCTTCTTGTGAGAAATATTCAAACATGTTTCCTACAAAACAGATTTAGATAGAAAATGATTTTGGTACCCAGATATTCTTGGGTCCAGATAGGTTAGTAATCAAAGATTTAGGTACCCATATTTGTCTTATTGGTTTAATATAATTTATAGAATCAATAGATTTAAAAACAAAATTTTTGGATCTATAACCATAAGGATAACTAGTTGAAGAAAATGAATTTCAAGAACAGGAACAAGCAGAATTTTGTCCAGATTTAGAAATAAATCTAGTTTTAGTGAACTGTCTTTTTTCAAGTTGGTATCTCAAACCAGTAGTGTATTTTAGTGAAAATTTCTTTCCTATAATTTTATTTATGGTATCCTTTTCATTTGTGACTTTTTCTATGTCCTTTATATGTTTCTCATTAGGCATTTTCAGTTATATATTTTCCATCAACAGTTGAGAATTCTATTCTTTTTTAATATCAAAGGAATATTTAACATTGGTAGTGAGAGCATGTTGTTTATTTAATTACTTATATTTGTCCTTAATATCATTACATGTTTCTTCTATCATGTCATAGAATTGAAACAATTCTTCCATAGACATATCTTCAGAATCAGAATCAGATTCTACATCATCTCCAGAATAATAGGAATTTAAAAAAAGAAATATCTAAGTTTACCCCATATGTGTTGGCCATGAAAAACATATTGGCACAATTCTTTTCAGAATTTGAAATTTCAGATTCACTTTTTTTGTCCTCTGAAGAACTCCAACTAGCTTTCATAGAATTCTTGTACTTCTTGTCCTTATTATCATGTTTCTTTTTAAATTTTAATTTTGGACAGTCAGCCTTGATGTGTCCTTTCCTTTTGCATTCATAGCAGACTATATCATCCTCCTTATCAGATATCATCCAGTCCTTCTTCCACTTACCTCTATTGTCATGCATTCCTTTGTAATTTAATTTTATAAATAATTTATTATTCCTATACAACTTCTTAAATATCTTTTCTATTTGAGCCATCTCAGCATCACTGTCTAAATCCGAATCTTCTCTGGTTGAACATTCAGTTTGTATTTGAACTTTGTCATTGTCCTTGCTCTTAGAAGCGGCAGTCTTGAAAGCCACATATTTTCTCTTGGTTTCATCATCTTCTTCATTGTTTACCTTATGTTCTTCCTCATACATCATTAATTTAACAGTAATATCTTGGTAGGAAGAGCAAAAATATCACAACATTCTCTGATTGAAATAGAAGTTCCTCTCCATTCTGGTAGACATATTAATATTCTCATTATTTGTTCCTTTGGTGGAACAACCTTTCCAAGTGAACAAATTTTATTGACTATCTCATTGAACCTGAGATACATGTCATAAATAGGTTCATTAGTCTTTATTTTATAATTATCATATTTAATAGTATATGTATTTAATATCATTTCATTAACATTAGTTGTTTCTTCACGAGAAACACCCAAAGAATCCCAAATTTCATAGGCAGATTTGCAAGCAGATATTCTATTAAACTATTCATATCCTAAAGCACAATACAGGGCATTCATAGCTTTACAATTATTATTGTAATTAGTCTTTATAGGTTCATCCCAGGTTGTTCTTTCAGTTTCTGGAATTTTATATTGTAACTCTATAGCAGTCTAGATATCAAAACCCATACACTCTAAATGAATTGTCATCTTAAGTTTCCACTAGGCATAGTTGGTACCATTGAAGAATGGTGGCCGGTTAGTAGCAGTAACCTAGAGTCTATTATCCATAACTATATTTTAGAGAATAATTTAATGTGAAAAAATGTAGAACTAACAAATTTGTAAGATCTTTAAAGATACAACTAAAATCACCGTTGAAAAAAAGAATGTTTTGAAAACTTGTATTAAAAAAAACCTTTAACACCAAATGTTGGTCGGATTGGATTCTCAAGAGGGGGGGGGGTGGGGTTAATTGAGTTCCAATTAAAATTTCTTTTAAAAATATTTCTCTTAAATTCCCCCTATTTAAAATCAAAACTAACTTTAGTGAATTTATACAGAGTGTAAATGTTCAATTAGTTTCTCAATGATTGATTAGGTCTCAGTTAATTTAATCTTAATATTAAATTGAATTTCGAAACTAACGTACTGTTTTACAATAAGTATAAACACATGCAAATTTAACTATCAAAGTAACTTTAAAAAAGTTTTTTATTTCAAAGTAATAGCAGTGGAATATGAAACATATACAGTATAATTATGACTTAAACTAAAATGCACATCAAGTGTAACCAAGAGGATCAGTCTCAAGATGAGACTTAGTCCTCTCAATGAATTTATATAAATTGATCCACACCCTGGATCGGGGTAAAAAACAGTACAATACTGTCCAGGTCCAAATACCTCTACCACAGTTCTACGTGGGAAAACAAACAACAGATCATAGCTTTTCATGACTTAATCTACCTCTACCACTATCTAAAGTGGGATACAAGGGAGTTGTAATGTTTTAATAAGGATTTTATAATCCTCCAGCTTAGCTTAGGAGAGAGTGTGTGTGTAAAATAAACAGGGTACACACACTACTAAAAATGTAAATGAAAGAATCACTAAAATAAGTATAAGTGAGTTTTTAAGAGATTTAGTGATTGGAAGTGCAGCTCTGGACTCGTTTCATTGTTCAAAAAAGCATCTGAGTCCTTCTCTGGTTATGGTCATAAAAACAGAGTATCGCTTTCTTTCATTGGTTTCAGGTTCAACTTATCAGCCTGAGTGCATGAAGTGTTTGTTGTAGTTCTTCACTCATGATGTAGCTTCTGTTATCCTATAGAATGATTATCTTCATTTATGTCCAGTGTTCAGGGATTATGGATGTAGACTTGCGTGAATGCACCAAATTTTAATGCTGTTTATTTTTTTTCATTTTCACCCTTCGTGTGCCTTCTTAGTTCCTTGATCATGTTCATTTTTTTTATAACCTTTAAGCAAGGTCTTTATCTTCCCTTTTATAGCTTTCTGCTGTGGAAAATAGGAATCAATACCTTTTTCATGGGTACTAGGTATGTTTCGCTGACAATCCAATAGGTATCATTAAATTACACTAAGTTCATTAAAAACGTCAAATATAACTGTTAGCTTAATAAACAAATAGTATTGAGAGTATAGAGTTTTACTGGTTGGTCAATCATTAGTAGCCTTCTATTGGTAGATGTGTACAATGGATTTTGTGTATTAGTTCCCTTCCATTGGTTTCTCTTTGAACATGCATTGGTATCTCTTTGAATCGGTAGCTCTTGGCATCAGTAACTCTTGATATCGGTAGCTCTTAATATCGGTATCTCTTACTCTGTGTATCGGTAGCTCTGTATATATCAGTAGCTCCTTCTATCGGTAGACTTACTCTCTCGGTAGTTATCTGCATCTGCGACCTGGTTCTATCGGTCACTCTGTCTATCGGTAGCTCTGGTCTGTCGGTAGCTCTACTTTGTATCTGTCGCTCTTGGTTAGTTCCAGTGATTATGTGTATCAATAGACTTATGCAAATCAGTTGCTCCATTCTATGCCATCGGAAAACTTGTTCTATTGATATCTGTATCAATAGCTTGTTCTATGCTTACTGGTGGACTTGTATATATCGGTAGCTCTGCGTATCAGTGACCATAGCTTATCAGTGACTCTGTCTATTGGTATACTAAGTCTATTTGTAGACTAAGTAATGGTAGCTTTGTATCAGTAGCTATATGGGGATCAGTGACTAAAACTTATCTATTTTATACAGCACATATCTGATTGGATTAGAATTACTTCAGAACTTATATAAACAAAGATAAACATGGATTAACATATTTCAAGGATTAAATTCATATTATTATCATCTTGATAATACAATATCATAGATTGAGCGAATTAGAATATAGACAAACATTAATTGGGATTATCAAATTATTTGAAAGCATAATTGTGATTATCAAAACAGGTGAGGTCAATAATTAGGAAAGAAAAAATTATTCCATCAATACATATAAAATAAAATCTCTTTAACGTACCTCATGAAATCATAATATATACGAATAACACATTGAAATCAGAAATCATAATGGTAAATTTTGGCATTCATATCGTACAAACAATGTATCATTAAGAGCTATATAGGGAGTTATGTTTGAAATAACCATCACAGTATATTCCAAAAATATATTAGGAGAAACATTAAGATTTTTTTCTTTCATGTTACTAAATGCATTGGTGAGCAATCTCGGGCTCACCTGGCCTAGGTTTATCACGGAACCACCTGTATACATAAAAAATTCCCAAGAACTATAACATTATGGTAACACATAAAATAAGAATAATGGAAAGGTAAAATCCACATTACAATCACAATATATCATTTCATGATATTGATATAATTAATTCATTCTCAAAACCATTTTCAATACCATTTAAAACATTTAATAATTATATTTCTGAATCAAAGTGTCACATACCACCTTGAATATTTTAATGGAATTAAAATTTTAAAACTTTAATGTCTATATAAATAAATCCTTAAAAATATTTTTAAACATATAAATTAATGATAATTATTTATTAGAATAAATAATTAAAAAATTGAAAACAATGTTTTACTTATAGAGTCTCTTACCACTTGAGAAAATACATGAATAAAAATAATTGTATAATAACATTAAACGATTCTTATAATATAATGAGAATAAGGAAATCCATGATATAATATGTCATGGGGAAGTATACACACCATATAAAAGAGAATTGTTTTATAATAGCAAATAATTCTCTGTGGAATGTACATTGAGAAAAATCCCTTTCAATGATCGTATAAATGATGTAAGAATTTTTCAATGGGGTGAATATGTGTCGATAAAGTATATACACACAATGTTATGTGGAAATGACAACATAAATAAATAAATATTCAATCCACAAATATTATTTTCATAATATAATCAATGATGTATGCATCAAACCAATGGAGTTGAAATTGAGTTTAGAAATTCACTTACCAAAATTCGGCAGCCTAACAACATCACATAAAAATTCAAAAAATGCGTTGATGAGAGAAAAAAAGATATCTCATCACATGGAACGAAAATTCTCCTAAATAAATATATATAATAACATATCCAAAATTTTGACTATAATGTTTAAATATATTACATATAATAATTCTTTGACAAAAATATGACGGTGAAAGGTTCCCTTAGCTTGAGTCCGACTTGTCTCGTATGTTCCTTGTTTTTCATGAATAATATACATAAGTTAATATATAATTGATTCAGAACCTTTTTAAAGTTTATTATTCCCATTATATCACTTATTACCTTTCTATAGAAAATATCAAATTATTTGAGTTCATATCGGACATTTTGTGGATGTTTGGAACTTGAGTAAAAAATGAATTTGTTATATTTTCAAATTGTCCATTTGGTCGAAAGTACATTATCTACATATTTTTATTCATGATTAAAATAAAATATATGTGAAATATATATGTATTTAGATAGAGTATATATGTATTTTTATTAATCCATAACATTTGTATATATGAAAATGAAGTGCACTGTTCATTGAGACGGTAAGCCATATGTACGCATGAACACTACTTTCATTTCATTTTTTTTCATTTTTAAATGAATGAAAACTAAACAATACATAGTTATATTATAATTAAATTATAATATATATGTTATATATTTTAAATATATTCATTAATTCCATCCTTTATACGTTCCATGTATAGCGTGAATGAGTCATGACATTATGAGGGGGTGGTAGTCTGCACTTCCTTAAATAAAATTATTGTATTTATAAGACATGAAAATTATAAAGTTATGTTATAAATTGTAATTAATTAATCATTTAGATAATATAAATATCATATATTATTATAGTTCCATAATAATGGCCACCGTAAGAGGTGGTAAGATAATATTGAACAATCATTATTTAATTATGCAGTAGTTCCCCATCCACAGAAACAATATGTTCTATACCCATTAGACAAGGGTGTGTGTAATTTTTGTTCAAATAATTATCATAAAAATAACCTACTAGTTATTATAGTATTTTTTATGTAAAAAATAATAATAAAATAATATAGAGTGGATAAGGAAAAATAATGGAATGAAACTTGAAAGAAGGCATTTCCTCAAATCGGGTAACTTATTTTGATTTGAGCTAAATGGCTCTCTTGAATTGTCATATACCTAAGAGATGGATTCATGGAGGAATAGGGTTATTTTTTGTTCTTATTGGATAAGTGTTTTGACGGTCCAAGGGGCTTGAGTGGTGTGAGAAAGTGGTTAGAGATTGTGGCATTTTATAAGGGGGAGGAGGCTCTCGTTAGGAATGTTTGAAAGTATTATTTTATTATAAAATTATTTTCTATTTAAAAAAGTCTAAAACTAGTTACATTCAATTATAAGATTACTATTGTTCAAAATAGAATCTTCCAATAATAATAAGAAAGGTCTTGGATATTTTTTAATCCTTATAATTTTTATTTAACCCCCTTTTACTCTTACTGATTTATCAAACATTTAACTCTTTGAGAATCAAACTTGTTACCAAAACATGAAAAATATTCAATTAAAGATTAAATAATAAAAATTTTGACTTTTGATGAAAAGTTTACCAAATATTATATTATTTTTGAAATTTATATTATTTAATAAAATATTTTATATTTAAAAATATGAATTATGTCAATTTTGAAACTATTTATATCATGACTTTTAAAAAAATCCATAATACCCATATTGATTCGAACAAATGTGATTAATAAAAATATTTCAGGTAACTATATTCCATAAAATTATTTTATAACATAAAAATATCCAAATTATATTTATTTTAACATTTATAATATTATTTATTTTATTCCTTTATTAATGAAGCAATCACTACATCCTTATAGTTTCCTAATTAAATTAAATTATTTAATCTGTAAAAATTATATATAAACTACCGTGATATATTAAATTTGTATCATTCTAATTAATATTTTTAATAAAATATATAAGTTATATAATTCCATATAAAAATTGTTTTACTAAATGATAAATGATTATATTACATTTTCCTTAACATTAAATTAATTTTTTTAAAATGTCATTTTCACATAAAACTGACCGTATAGGGTCCCAAAAATGTACCCAAGGATGACCATGGCCGAAAATTTAACAACCAATGTGGTTAGGACACATGTTATGTTAATTTAATATTATTATTATATTATATTTTACTCTTATTTATCATATTAACCCTTTAAACATGGTAAATAAAATATTTACTGTGGTTACTATTCATAATGACTAAAAATAAAACATAACTATTTACACAATTTGTACTTCATGGTTCCATATATGGAATCCATTTTTCCAAATTGAAAACCGAGAAGTTTCAGATATTAATTTAAAAAATCTCTTGGTCAAAACGAAAATGCGTGTTTTTCTAGAAATAATAACTATCAAAATATTAACATTTGTTTATGTATAATTAAAAATTTAAATTACATCCAATGACCAAAATAGAATTAAATGGAAAAAACATAATCTAATTAAACATTAAAATTAACTAAAAATATTATCTAACCATATTAAAAAATCAGATGAAAAGACAGTTTTGATGTAAAATGCTGTTTTTTTTCACTGTTCATAAAAAATGATATTTATCAATAAAATACCAAAGTTTTACCAAAAGTAAATTTTGATGTCCCAACTATAAATTAGAAGTTTATATTTTCAAATTGATCATATAAAAGGGTAAAAAATTCTATTTAAAAAGGTTTCTCCATCGAAAGGCTGTAAAGATGGATTTTTGGAAAAATACTTCACTTATCCGAAACAAATGAATTTATTAGTGTATCATATATAGAAAAAATATAGGATGAAATTAAAACATTACATTGAATGTATATCATATATTTTTCAATAAATAAAAATCCATAAAGAGTGATATGAAAGCATAATTTTTCTCTTTTAAATAGGTTTTCATAATAACAGATATATTATATTCAATTGGTTTTTATTTCTATTTAAAATAATTTTTTTAATTAATGAATTATCATTTAAACATGAGTAAAACATATTTCAATATTAAATTGATATAATTATTCCTTACATTCCAAGGGTTATGCATTAACTACGATTTAAAAAAATAATAATATTATATTATTATTTTTCTGTATAACTCAATGTTGTGTGAAATGTAAGTTTTCAAAGAAGCTCATTGTTGTGCATTGAGTATGCTATTATAAAAAGAGTCACTTTTAACTTAAAATTAATATCTTTTTCATAAGTATTAATAAAAATCAAAAAGTGTTATTCTATAAATACCGTTGTCGTTAAAGATTAATTTCAGATATTTTTTCAATGAATATTTATTTGAAATGAGGTATTATAACATTAGCATAACCCTCATTTATTTGGAATTATACAATTGAAAATTTCATATCCATGAGATCATGGATTTTCTATTTCTACCATAGTTGTATGAGGATCCAATCCTATTCATCAATATGGTTTTATTTGGGTAACTTAAGACATACCGTGACCCATACATATTGTCATGACACATTTCCAGGAATCTAAAAAAACTAATATGAATTGAAACATTACAAGTTATTCTACAAATTAATGGATTTTTAATATTTTTGAGATTTTGGAATTTACTAAAATTTGAAAGTGTTTTATCACATTGTGAGTCAAGTGGTAATTTCATGACATGATGTTAGAAAATAGTGAGGTTTCAGTTCTACTTATATCCATCATAGTTGTGAAGCACCCTGAAAACACATTACTTGTTTTTATTTTCAGTGTGAATTCTTTAAAAAAGTAAAATTATTATTTTTCAAAGTAAATGTAATTCATAAAATGAATATCATTTTTTAACCAATAATACTATGTAAAATCTCTAACATTCATACCCCTACATCAATTTAATCCTCCATGAAATAAATATAGACCCATTTACTTCTCCAACCCATTCTAGATGATTTTATGGAATTTTTTTAATTAATATCGTTGTGATTTTCCTACTCTTATATAGTTTTATTATCCTTTCCCCAATGTATTTCATTATTTTCAATGGATATGTTGGACTAGTATTTATTCTAGCCAAAAAAATTTATAGTGGTTCTTAGTATTTTAAATTAACTATTCAACATTAGTGTATTTTAACTATTCTAATGTGTTATCGTCATGTTGAGGTAGTGGGTTCTATGATATAACTATGGTCTAAGGTAATATAAGTACATCTTTTTTTAAGAAAATATGACTACAATTGTTTAAAATTATATTTTACAATAACTTTGATCTATTATATATATTTTATTGTCTTCTATAATCCTTTTATTTTAGATTTGCAGACCAAGTAGTTTTTAAATCTTGTTTAATGTATAAAAATTGTTGTTTCATACCATGTGCTTGATGAAATGATAATTCTCTCAAAAAAAATTCAGGATAATTTTGTAATCCTTTTAAATTACAATTACTATTCTTAATCGCTATTTACTAGATAAAAATTATATTCCATGTATATTTTAGGGAAGGACGATACTATACATATCTTAATCTCCATAGTTACGGTTACATTATAGCTACTACAGATTCCATGAGTTTACTATTCTACTCTATCTAGCTTAATGTATATAATTTAATATGATTTATGATGATTAGTACAAGGATCCTAATTGTTATTTACCTTTTTTATCTCATGGTACATCACTTGATTCCTATTTCAAAATGAAAGTTGACTAGTAATATTAATTTTAAAATTAAATGAATTAGATCTTATAACATGATTATTATAACTAATATTGTATCTTTATATATTTATTTTCAAACTATCCAGATTGGAATATCTAATAATGAATTATCATAGTGAAATTTATGGAATCCAACTAGGAATGTTATACTCAATCCTTCTATATAACAATTAGTCTTACATAGATCTTATTATGACTGATACTGGTGAAGGAAATTCATATCTAGGATATGGGTGCTTATAATAATACCTTTATTTAGCTTGAAGTAGTTGTTATTATGTAACGATGACAATTTGATCAGTAGATATGTGTAGTAGAATTTTTTATTTACTTATATTCCTAGATATATACTCATCCGTCATATCACCCCTATAAACATCCCAACGAATTTTTTATTCTTATATTTTATTGTATTTTCCTATAAATTTACCTTTTTTAAAATATATATATTTCATGTTATAGATGTTCGTTGGAAATTTTTTTCATAATTTTTTTGGTTATTTTATTACATGACTCCACAAAATCTAACATGGACATTCCATGTACTTTTTTAGACCCAATTCATTGATTTATTGGGAAAATCATTCCCATTGTTTTTTATACCCAACAACCAATATCTAGTTCATGATATCTATTTCGTGGGTATTGGGAACAACGTTATGAACATATATCAAGGTATTTAAAGTACCATGTTTCGAGTATTATAGGTTTTTTGTGACATAATGGTATTAATCCCTAGTTTGGATTTATATGATTTTGGAAATCAAGTCAGATAGATGATATGATTATCAAAACTCATGTGATTTAAAATAGTCTGTGTATATATAAAAAATGTATTTTTTAAAAATTATATTTTAATGGATTTATTAATGTGACTTCTCTTCCATTTATCCTTCATAATAGGTATTACTCAACATTTAAATATATTGAGAGTATGTTTCATATGATGGATTTATGGTATAAAAAGTAAGAAAATGTGTGATGAATTTTTTAGAAGTGTGATTTTTTATTTAATGGGTCTTGATTCCATACATCAACTTATGTTTAATAGTTCTTCCCTTGAATATTTATTATTCTAATTTTTTTAACTTCTTGTATTATTTTTTTTTCTTTTATTTTTTTGATAGTTAATTACACCATGACCATCGAAGACCGCCTATTAATCCTATCAATAGTAATGTGAATAATATTTCATAGATTATTCATATACTGCATTAGAACCATGATAAAGTTGTTGCTGAAAATTTCTATTCCACAAAACTAGGGGCTATCAACATCCAATATCAGAGAAATTCTGTTGTCAGAGGATTCGTTATTATATGGGATGTGTTCAATATTGTTTTCACAATAATATTTTGTCCATTTTCGGAAACAAAAATCCTCAAGTGGAAAATGATTTTTTATAAAATATAAGAAGTATTTTGAAATTAAAAAAGGAATTATAGTTAATAACGTTTTAAGGTGAAAAAATTATGATTTTGAGTTAAAAAATGGATGTGGTGGATGTCTAGATTTTATTCAAATTTTCATTTGAAATAATATTATAATGTATTCATTGTTATGTTCACTCATTGAATCTATTATGAATAAATGATAATCATGATATATGAAGAGTTTTTGTTCATACACTATTGAAAATGGATTAGAACATAGTATGAATTTTTTCTCGTTTAATTATCTCCCAATATATTTTTAAAATAATTATTGAAATACAAAAAATATGTAATTTTCCTTCAACCAAATAATTTATCAAAGGTTGTCCTATTGAAAATCCTTGACAAATGAAATTTTTATATGGATACCTAATTGATGAGATAGATCTTATAGGGATTTTTACGATTCTAATTTCTCCTTCTATTACATGTGTGTGAGGAGGTAGATTTTTTAGAAGATTGTTTAATCACAATGAATTAATATGGGTACTAGTAGTGGCTTAAGGAATATATCCTAGTTTAATCCCTCTCACCAAAGGAGGGAAAAATAGAGTTATTTATCCCTATGGAATGGTTGGGTATATAAGACCATATTTCATAGATTCCCCAAGGAAATTTCTTGATTTTTTTATTTATGGGTTTATTTCAGATTTCTCTAGATTCATATCATATCCTTATTGAGATATGGGATCCATGGATTTAATGAGTTCCTTGTACCATTTGGATTCATTTAAATTTTTTTATAGACAATATAGGTTTGGTGGAAGTACTGGTTATTCATATGGGTATATTCTATTTTATTACTGATGCTTAGACAAATAGTAAGATCATGGATCACTCAAGGGTGAGGTAGTTGTATATAATGGATATTGTGTATATACACTCAAATTTAGGTCATGTAAATTTGTAAAGTATAATTATATTTCATTTTCATGGTATAGAACATAATTTATTAAATTTTCATACCACTAATAAATGTTTTCATATATTATACATCTATTAAATATTCCTTGTGTTATGATGTTGTACCTTTTGAAAATACAAACATTTCATAGAAATCGTGAGCATGAATTTAAATTTAATTAATGTATTATCAAAAACATTGCATTGTAATTATAAATATACTTAATTATTATCATTTTTTAGATCATTTATATTATTATCAAGATGAACTAGATGAAAAATTTAAATTCTTTAATGGTCATTATCATTAGCGGGTGATCTTAACTAACCCCAAAGATTGGGATAAATTATTTCATGTAGAATTGGACTCACATTCTACTCAGAAGGTATCTCATATTTTCTAGGCCAACATGTTGATATATTAGATGATATATATTCTCATATAGGAAAATGAATGGAAATTTGAGAGTGATATTCCATTAGTAGTAATTGAATTTATCAAACTGCTCTTTGATGATATCATGGGAATACCACCGATGATTGAAACCGAATTTTACGTTGATCATGTTCCCAAATACTAGTCAATCTCATTACACTCATACCATATAGAAATATCAAAATTAATTTAGTAATAGATTCAATAAGTCGATTTGAAATATAGGTTTTCTATTCAACAAAATGTTGTAATGTGGTCCACTTATTTATTCTATGATATTCTAGAGATAATATTATATTATAGGGAATCACTCACAACTTAATATTGATTTTACACTATTATTTTATTTATTATTGGGATAATATTATTTTTATCACCTTTTAGGACGAAAATTATTCAAATTTATAATACTTGGGATCATATTTCATCTCACAAATATATCATAATTTATTTAATAATCATGTGGAAACAATGAGATAGACATTCTATTTTTAGTTTTATTGAATACTGGTTTCATGAATGAGTAGTTTTAGTGTTCATCCAACCCATGTACCATACCTCGGGTCATAAAGTGTGTATCCCATGGTTTTTTCATTTATAATCTAATAATTGAACACAAAATGTGAATAAACAAGGAATTCAATTATTTGGAATTTCACAAATTACCCTTAATTATTTTTATAGAACTCTTTTAATATCATTACATACTCTAGTTTGAGGTTAATTCCATTTAATATGGAGAACAACATCAATGGCTTCCTTTTTCTCCATTATTTTCCTCCCTTACTCCCCTTAATTAATAATTGAGAACTTCCCCATTATCCCTCTTATTTTTAGATAAATCACTTAAGATAGGGTTTACTCTCCCTCTCCTATTTCTTTTCCACTCACTTTTCATACTCCTTATATTGTGAATCACCCACATATGAATCCTAGGTGGTATTTTGATTCTAAATTCTACCTATTAATTTCCATTATTTTCTTTAAACTAGTTTATTATTATACATCCTTCTATTATTAAAAGATTAAAACCATCTAAAGTCAATTAATGATATGCAAAACATTAATTAACAAAATAAATTTTAGAATCATGAGAATTTATATTATTAAATATATTAATTTATTATAAAATAACAACACTATGTATGTCATTGATTTATTATTTTGAAAAATAATGATTCACCTTATTTTCAGGTAAATCTAATTTTCTTCATGACTTATAAATATAATTTCAATTGTATTTTACTCAATTATGCACACATATTTTTTTCAATTTTTATGAATGGACATTGTAAATGTATTATATTATTTTAAGTTGTTATTTCATATATAAATTTATTTTTAATATTATCCAAAAAATTTAATGGTGTTCTTGTTATTTTTAAATGGTTATCATTAAATATTACAAAATGATTAATTTGTTTTATGAAGTAATCTAATGTGGTTTTATCCACGATTTATAATTTATTTTTCAATTGAATAAATATGGGATCAAATTGGATCATTCTAAATAAGATTCTAAAACACTAATGGGTTTTAATTGGAAAAATAATGGTTTTTATATAATCTCATTCTTATGGTATTCTAAGGTGTGGATTGATTAATATTTTAATAATTTCCCAATTTTAAATAATTTTTTTGTTTTAAAAATCACATAGTGATGTTGTTTTTTAATATTGTACATTTTTTATGTCTATTAACATTTTGGGGATCACATGTAATTTTGTAGGAGATCCTTGAGAGGGATGATGTTATCCCTAATAGATAATATGCCATTGAGGTAAATGTCGAACACCCACTCAGAATAGATGTAATTATTGTTTCATTATAATATTTTAGTGTCTACATAATTATTAAAATATATGTTATAGGTCCACCTATAATAGGAACCATTGGGGTTTGTCCAAAAAAGATTTCATTTTTATATTGTTTATATTCAATATTATATTTCTCATTTTTTTTATTTTTTATCCTTATTACACCATTTCTATATCACATGGTTCCAATGATTCCCTAGAAAATGCGTTTTAATTTTTACTAAAACATGTTTTAAAATGGGTGTTTTTGAAAGAGGAGTCACCCTCATTAGAAATTCATTCCAAATTATTATTTTCATTTAAATATAATAAAAAATGAATGTTGTTAAAATAAAAATGGTAATGTAATTTCATTTTATTTATTAATGTATTTATAACCAATTTTCAACTATATATTTTTAATTGGAATTAAATATATCTTCTATTTAATACTTTTTCATGGGGTGTGTTTCTCTTGGAATGCATTCAAGCAAATTTTACTCAGACATATTAAAATTTTATGTTATGGTTCTACCATGGATATATAATAAATCATGTTTGGATTAAGGTTGGGTGATGACTTGTGATATGAATTGGAGGTATGCTGGTTATTTAACATCATTTAGCTTACCTTGTAACATTAGACCTATCAACCGGTCATGTATTATTTTTTATTAATAGGTAGGACACTATGTATATTGGGTTATTGGTATTTAATTAATTATTTCATTTCTTGGAAGGGAGTTGGAGGTGAGTTATTGGGATTATATTTATTAATTTAATTTAATTATTTATGAGTTTTGTATATGATTTGGTAGGGATATTTGAAATATATGTGGTTTATGGAAAAAAATTGGTTAAATTTCACTCCTAATATAATTAATTTTATTATATAGAAGCCATTCCAATAGGATATACACTGAATCCATTTCACAGTTAGATTTCTTGATGGTTGATAATGAAACTTGGGAGTTTTGAGGATCTGTCCATAATTCCAGTTATAGGTTTTTTAGAGGTAGTTCAGGATGAAATAATATAAATTCATAAATTCACAATTAGTCCAAGTTTTCCAAATGATGATTCATACATTGAGATGGATGAGATAATGGAAACCTGAATTCATATATTCTTGAGGTATGTTTGAGAATATTTTATTTAGATCATTCGCTTTCTACATGTCAATATTCATGGGGAAGTCCTGTATTAAGTAATTGATTTTGTATTTATATAGTTTACATTGAATTTGTGATATTATCGGTCTCATATTATTTTAGTTTATAAAATGTGGTGTGAAATTGTGGAACATGATTATCTATAATTTCCTAGATGGACATGTGGATCTAGAGTACAAGGCTTTGAATGAATCATTGTAGATATTTTGGGGTAGGAAAATGGTCTACCAATCCATTCTACTAATATATACAGATACAATAGTTCTTCTATTAATTATTTAATTGTCTTTATTGATTAATTTTCTATCATTTGATTTAATTATTTTTGGAGAAACATGATATTTATGTTTAAAATTAATTTTTTTAAATTATGTTGTTATTATTCAAACATTTAATAAATCAGGGTTTATAATGGTATTTTAAAAAAATTGGTGAATGGATATATAATAAGAATGATTTCATGATAATGGGATAATTTCCCCACAATAAATAAAGGGGTTTTCATGATAGTAGAAGTTTTTTATTTTTGAAAATAAAGGAGTAATTTTTTTAAATATGATTCCTGGAAAAACAATGATTTAATTTTAAGAGGATGAAGTTGGTGTTCAAGTTAATTAAATCATATTTAAATGTTTTTTCAATTTATTTTAACTATAAACTATAACCATTATTTAATTAAATATAGTTTAGAGGAGAAATTTAAAAAAAAATTATAAAGACAATTTCCCAAATGAATTGAAATTAATTTCATCTCTTGCTGTTCTAAAGAGAATAAAAATATGATTGTCAAATTTTTCTTTATTAATACTTGGGAAATTGGTAAAAAAATTATAATTTTTATAAATGGGGTTTTTGGGATTTCTCATTGAAACAATGGTTTTTGAAGGCCAGTTTCTTACAAAAGGACAAGGTTGTTATTTTATTATTTAATTTCAATTATGAAATATATTTTAATAAGTAAAAGTAAATTAGTGTTAATGAGTGGGAAAGAAATAGTTTTTGAAAATGGAATTCTCAAAATATGGATTTTTTTTTTTGTTTTTGGGAAAGACTATTGATTTCATTTTAATACATTTTAATTCATATCTTAGCCTATGTTTTATGTTATATTGCATGAATGGAATGAATGTATTCCCTATAGAGTTACATCCCCTATGTGTCTAGGGTAACTCTATTTTATATGTCTAGTGGTTATCATTTTCGAGTATTTTCATAAATATCCTAGTGGTGATGGAGCTTCTAATGTGCTCCTTGGATTGTTTTAATCCTTTTTTTACTTCAGATCACTACGTGTAATGTTTATCATATTAGATATGTTCTTACAATGGTTATTTTTGGTTCCCTTTATTTTCATGTGGTGTTTAGTCTTTTTGTTAATATTTTTTTGAAAGGGTTATGCATTGAAAGACTTATGTGTGTTTACAGGTGAACAAGATTAGTGGCACCCCTATTGTAGGTTGAATCACAGGTGGTTCCATGTTTATTGGGGCTTAATCACCATAGTTTCCATGATTCGGGTATCATTACACCATGCTGCATTCATTTTTATATAGTATAATGTTATTACATTTTACCCTGTATGTATATACCTATTTAATGTAATTATTGTTGTTCTTATGTTTTTTATCTAACGTCCCTAGGTTATATTTTTTTGAGGTTTTATTATTCCCATTAACATGATCTTGGGTAAAAATTCAAAATATATTTGATATGTTTTATTATTATGGTATTTCATAATATTATTATAACCCTTTAAACCCATCTTTACCTTTTCACTCCCAATCAGATTCATTTCATTTACCATTGAGTCTTATTTTTCATTGTGATGATTTTGATCATTCTTGATTCATTGAATAAGTTGATGTATTTGTGTGATTGCGTATTAATGAATATATAATATGGTGGATACAACATCATTGATGACCATTTTGTGGGGTTTTCCCTATTTGACAATTCTTACCCTTGTTTATGAGAATGATGTTGTGTTTTATTTGGGATCCATTTTTAAATTCTTAACAAGCCACTCCGAACAAAAACAATGAAGTAATTAAAGCATCCTTATTTATACCTTCATATGATTCTTTGACCAAGTGATCAATATTTGACTATTTCATTATATTATTTTAATTTTAATATTGTTGTGCCTTAGGTATAGAAAATTTGTTTTAAGGAGAATACCTATTTAATAAATTGTGGTAAAAATCATTTTATTTGAGTCCTTCCACACATAATTAAGATTCCTTTATGGATTCCAATGATAAGAGAAGTAGGATGTCATGACTTTCCCTATATTCTTATTGAGGATGATGTCATCAGTAATTTCAAGAAATTTGAATTTTTCTTCATGAATCATGAGTCACATCATTTGTCTGATAGTTGGACCCCATTTATATTTGAATTTACCTTTTCATTCATGTATTTACGGATGAAAAATCATTATTGTTGAGAAAATTTTCACACTGAGACCCAAATTTTCCCTTATTATTTTATTTATTTCAATGTCTATTATTTATTTATCCTTATAAGATGAATCACTATTGAAATTATTTTGGTTTGTCTCGGATGTCATTATATTCAAGTAGATTATATTTATTTATATATGTGAAAAATAAATAGGAAGGGTCTGGTGATTTTAGGAGGACTCGGGGAACTATTTTTGCATGAATACTCTAACCATGTGGCCTACCTATGGAACATTCTCTCAGACCTCTAATGAGGCTCACATGGTTGGAACATTATTTTACCATTCGTACCACTATACCATGTTATTATCACATGTATTATATTTTTTGTATCTCATGAAATTGTTTTAATAATTTTTTATACCCTATTTGGGTCTCAATTCCCCAATCTTTCACTAATCATACCAAGAAGAAGTTAGGGCCCCTCACATGAATCCCCTTCTCCAAAAATATGATTTCTGTTTACATAATTTATTTTACATGGATTTTTAACCCATTTTTCAATAAAAAATTTTATATATCCATTCAGGTATGTTATCCTCTCTCTCACTCTCTTGTTCTAGTTGCACTCAGTATTATTTCCCCATTTATTTATAACCATTACTAAACACTTGGATGGGTTATAGTTCAATATTATATATATTTATTTTGATTAGGGTGCAATTATAGGTAATTAATTCCTCTCACATCTATATTATATGTATTCACAACATCCACCCTCAATTTGAGGTATTTTACCCTTTAATTAGCCTGTTAAATTTTAAAATCATTATTTTTTGGGTGTTTAAATTACATATTTTATTGTTATATTATTTTATTTATTTTGTGTAAGGATTATTTGAAGGTTAAAAAATTAAGAGAATTATCATTTCAATTGAATTTATTTAATGATTTATAATTACTATTGAAATTACTTACAACTAAATTACACACACTGACTGGTTGTTAAAATTCTAAAATGGCCTTCATAAATGTATTTAGTGAGTTGAAGTGGCATTTCTATTCAATTTAAATTAAATTATATTTATAAAACATAAAATGGTTTGTTTGTAATTTTACATGGGGGGTTTTAAATATACCAAATGTTTTGAGACAGTTTATAAAAAATTCTAATTGGTATTCAAACTATTTTTGAATTTTTAAATTCTTATGATTTACATGGAGGCTAGGTCAAAATATCCAAAATAAATTTTCATAAAATGTTGATTACATATAAATTAGTCCTATGTTTAATCATTATTATACTTATACAATATATATTTTCTTCCTCCATCTATAATCGTTTTTAAATTGAAGATTTTTTCTTTTGTATGTGTAGAAGATCTCCTCTATTAGTGACATGTTCAATTTCACATATTCACCTTATATAAATGGTCTAATATTTTTTTTTTGAAAAAATAAAAAAATTCTATCATGATTAATATTATCAAATGATAAATTATTTTAATTTATAACAGTTTTTAAGAAAAAAAAGAGCATTAAGAATGTATACGTGTGGGACACCACCTCTATAGAAAGACACATTTCATTTTCCATTGTGAACTAAATTTGATAACATTAAAAATGTGTTTAATAAGTAGAAATTATATTTTGGAAACTAATAAAATTGAATAATTATTATGTTGGAAATTATATAAGGGATACTAACAATAAATATTCAGTGTGCATTTAATCACCTTAAATGAATATTTTGATGTACCATAAATAATTTGAGAGGATTTCTAGAAAATTAATAAAAAATATAAATTTATAGATAATTGAACTAAATATGATAACAAATCTGTATATTTATAGATATTTATAATCTATATTAAACAAAATTAACCAAAGAAAATGTATAGGGGATATTATTGATAAATTAACTAAATAACAACAAGTTTTTTCCATATGAAGAAACAATTTATTGAAAAAATAAAAAAATTTAATAAATAAAAAAGTGAATTAGAATATATATGAAAAAATTTATTAATAATTTTTTCAAAATAACTAATTATAATATTCAACACCTTATTCTCACATATTGAACAAATCAGGACTTATGTTATGGGTCTCTGCATCATAATTTTGATTAATTGAGATATGTCTTTTAGCCAGCAATAGATCCTTTTTTATGATGTAAATATTTACCCTGTATGAGTCTTAATTATATTCATCCTAAAATATATTGAATTTTAATATAAATATAATTTTCCTTTTTAATGGTATTTTTATTCAATATTTAATGATGTTATAAGTTGTTTCTTGGCTAAATGTTTTCCCATTTGGGTCTTGAGCTATCACTCATGACTATTATTTTCTATGATCCGATACCCTATATTCTAAAATCTATATAGTGATCACCCTTTTACCATTGGTGTAATTACTTATTTTTATAATTAATATTCTTTATTTTCTTATTTTTTCCAAAAATTATTTACGTTTTTATGATTACTACATGACCGTTCTAATCGACATTTCCCCGTTATACCCTTATAATACCATCACACCAATGTTCTATTGTCATATTTGGGAACTTAATTTTTTTTATTTCTATTGATCTAATATTTCTCTTTAACCCTCATATAAATGATGTTTTATTATCATTTTAATCATGATAGTTTCAACAAAGTGATTTAAAAACATAAAATGGATATTCCATTCCACCCTTGATATATTAAGATTACGAGTTTTTAGTAATTTTCTCCATTACACTCAAGATTCTTCTGATATATTATATAAATATTCAATATATCTCTCTCTTACATTCATACCATTTTTAGGTTACCATTATTTTTTGGGTATTATAATATTTCCTGGTTCCCTTCATGATTCATTCTTTTTGGGAAACCCGATTTAAATGTAAATCCATTTTTTTCATTAATTATACCATATTTATGAATAGTTTTTAAACATGATTAGAATTTGAATGAAATCATTTTTTTATCAAAATCCTTCCTATTTCATCTATTTTATTATGAGAAGTCATAATCATATTTAGTAGGTAAAATATCTAATACCGATTTTCAAAACAATCACCGAAGTGGATCATTTTATTCTATCCTCCCTAACATTTACAATGAATTTTTCTACATTAGAACACAATATTAAAGTTAGGTATTTCATTTATAAGTATAGAAGTACAAAAATATGTTATTTCTTCTTTAATTGGGAATAATTATCAAATTTCATCGTATTATTATTTGGGACATGATATTGAGACCCACATAGTTATCATTGTTTTTATCATAACTGGGATTTTTAAGGGTTTTTCCACCTTTGGAACACATATTAGAATATTTTGTAATAACTATGGAGTTTGTAACCAAATATCACTCAAATTCATCTGGAAATACATTCATCTCATGATATACAATTCATGGTTGATTGGATATTATCGAGAGAGTACAATGTTAGGTTTTCTTAGTGGTGAGTGTTGACCTATGATTATGAAGTCACATTTTATGTTTTTCCACATATATATTATTATATGAACATATGATATATTTTTTGTTCTTTTTTTTGGTAACCATGTTATTCCATAACATATATATGTGTTATCTCATCATCATAATTTACTATGGTTATTTTATAATTTGGATTTAAATCTCACCCAATATCCTGAAATATGGAAAAAAAAAATTTTTCACTATTTATTTCAATAATATATTCCCACATGATCAATATTCATTATTTCATTATTTTATAATCATTCTTGGAAGGTTGATATGTTTTCCCTCACTATGTATTTAATCTCACCCATTTATTTTGTATCAATTTCCACATTTATGTAGATTATTATAAATTATGAGAATACCAAATGGGAGTGTAGTGTGGGTCAACAATGGTGAAATATTCCCTTGTATTTAGAAACCAGTTGCTCACAAAGCTATTCCTCAAAAGAATAAATCCTTTTTATATTTTTATTTTGAGATTATATTGTAATATTTAAAGTATGAATTATGGGAATGATGTCAAATATAGATATTTATATCTTGGGGGATTTATTATTTATAAAAGAGAATGGATTATATATGTTACAAGTATTTGATTAGATATTTTTAATGATTATGAGAGGGAATATTAGTTATAAATATAATAATTAATATATATATTACATAACATCCAAAATTTATGATAACGATTTTGAGTATGTATTTTTCTTATTAATTATATCGTTATCTATATATTAAAATTTTGATTATTATGGGTAATAGATTCTCTAATGGGTAGTCACATTTAATACTTTTGGTGGAGTATCAACTCGATTTCACTCATCTCATGATGCGTTTGCCAAAGAATACACACCTCTATAGAAAAAATTGTTGAATATAAATTGTTCAATAACATTCAATTTAAATCATAGTATGATGGATTTATTTTTTTAAATGATAAGGTACAAGATGTGTCAGAGAACAAAACCTGAAAAAATTTCCATATTGGGCCCATCATGATTTTGGATGAACTAAAAGATATTGTGATAGCCATAAATAGTTTTTTATGTTTTCATTAGATTATTTATAATAATTTTTTTATGATTTTGATTATTCTTCCCACTAATTATCCCATTTTCAATAATAAATGAATCTCATAGGAGCCATGCTTAATGTAGATTTTATGGATAATGTATAAATTTTACTTATAAGAAACCTAATTAGTTAATACATGGGGTAATAAATATTATTATTGTTCTAAAATTTATATGAATAAATATTAATAAAAATGTTAACAAAGTTCATTTTTAGAACACACAAAAAAAGAGAAATATAGAATGTTGGTCAGAGTGGACACTCAAGAGGGGAATGAATTGAGTTCTAATTAAAAATTTCTGATAAAAACTTTATGATTAAAATCACCAAAATTAAATAAAAAATTAAACTGTAGTGAACTTATAGAGAATGTAAGTTTACAATAAGTTTATCAAGATATTGATTATTTCTCAGTTAACTCAATATTAGGATTATGTAACTTTTGAAACTAATATACTGGCTAACAATAGTTATAAACACATTCTAGTTTAACTACTATAGTTATGTAAAAACAGATTTAAATTTTAGAGAACTTAGAAGTGGAATAGAAAATAACATAAACTATAAATAAGATGCACTTCAGATATATCCAAGAGGCTCAGTATCAAGACGAGACATAGACCTATCAAACAGTTTATATAAACTTTTATCCACACATTGGATCGGGGATAACAACAGTACAAATACTATCCGAGTACTAAGTCCTCTACCACAGTTCTTCATGGGAAAACAAACAACAATAGCACACAGGCTATCTGGGTCACACATGACCTCTACAACTATCCACAGTGGGTTAAAATAGAGTAAGGGAAAGATTGAGTGAAGATTTATCAATCCTCAAGTTCAGCATAGGAGACATTGTGTCCCAAAATTATATTTCACACACACTTCTCAAAATGTAAATAAATAAAATACAATAGAGCTAAAAAATAGAGATGATTTTAGAATTCTCTATGTGTTTTGAGTGAAGCTCTTGACTCCATGGATTGATGTAGATGAAGCTTTGATTCCTTCTCCGGTTTTTGTCAAAAAAAAACAGAGTATCGTTTTTTTATTTCAATTCTAGGTCCAGGATGATCAGTCTGATCAGCTTGAGTGTAAGTGAATTCATTGAAGCTATTTACTCCTTCAATGTTTAGGTTCTACAGATTCAGTATGTATTCTTCTTTCTTCTTCTATTCTTGTATGTCCTTGTGTGTCTCTAGAAAAATGTTTCATATGTGCATGGAAAAACTGATCGACTCTTATCTTTGTCCTTAGTAGTTCTAGGTTCCCTTTTATAGCTCATGTGGTCTGACAACAAGTATGATTACTTCTACAGGTACAAGGTACGGTTTCCTAACATACAACATAAAATAATTAATTAATAGCATTTGCATTAAAAACATCAAATATGATCGTTGTTAAATAAAAAATATAAAAAGTGTTTAGAGAAACATTAACAGGTTTCCATCTGATGCTTTTAGTATCAGTGAGCTTGTATCGGTGGAATTGAGTCAGTAGGTCTGTATTGGTAGCTGTTACTCATTATAACGAAAGACCGCTTGAATCAGTGGATCTTTCAATTAGTATCTCCTTCTATCGTTAGCTCCTTCTATCTGTATCACCTTCTATCAGTAGCTCCTTCTATCAGTAGCTCCTTCTATCGGTAGCTCCTTCTATCGGTGACCTTAGGTATCAGTTTCCCATACCGGTGAGATTGTAATGGTAGGATTCATATTGGTGGTTATTACTCTATATCCGTCTACTTGTCCATACCGGTAGACTTATTCTATTGGTAGCTCATTTTTAATGATAACTCTATGCATAACGGTGACCTTTTCAATAATGGTATACTTGAAGTAGTAGCCATCTGTCTGTATCAGCAGACTTGTATCAGTAGCTGTCTGTCAGTATCTCTCTGTATCGGTGGACTTTGTCTGTCTGTTTGTATCGGTGCTTATCGGTAGACTATGTCTATATCGGTGACTATTGTGCATATAGGTGGACTTATTCATATCATTGGATTTACTCTATCGGTAGGTCTGTATCAGTGACTCTATACTTAATACTTATATGTTCTATGAAAATCATATCCAAATTGAGTTAGTACCAGATTTAATCATTTATTGATATTTATAAACATATATAAACATTGAATAACACATTCCAAAGATCATTTTGATATTTTAACAACTTAATAATATGATAGTCATAAATTGAAAAAATTATTATTATAAATATAAACATTATTTGGGATTATCGAAGCAAATTGAAATAGAATTGAGATTATCAAAACACCTGAGGTCAATAATCTCCCCCTTTTTGATAAATAAAAATTATGGCCTTATAATCCAAAAATAATATTTGAAATAAAATTATATAATACATTGGGTCTCATTTCTCTGTGTGAGTAGTTACATTTTAAAATATATTAGAGAATATAGTATTATATGCAAATGTATCAGAGGTATGAAACAACTATATCAGAGGTAAAATTATAAAACAAATGCACCATAGGAATAATATATGATGCCCATACTCATATTTCTTTTATTCCACATATTTCTCCCATTTTATATTATTTCTCCCCCTTTTATATTATTTAACCCCATTTTATATTATTTCTCCACCCTTTGGGATTTGGAAAAAGTAGGAAAAAAAGTGTGAGAGATGTAATCATGAGGTAATAGAGAAGAAATCATTGATATATTACGTGAGGAAAAATTAACATAGAAATACATAATTAATCCAAAAATAATAAAAGTGATTCCTATCAAATGTCTTAGCAACTAATCAATTGACCTCATGAATATACACATTGGATTTCGGTTTGGGTTCGGAGGTAGACTCAGGCTGGGTAGCTTTAGTAGAAGGCTTGTGAATTCTGGAAAGCACAACTAGAGGTTGAGCAACAGAGACAATTCCTAGAATTTAGTGGGTAGCTCTATGTCTAATAATAGGAGTAAGCCTCTGGGTAGCTTGGACTGGTGTCATCTGAGGAATGGAGGCAGGATGAGCAGAGGTATGTAGGGCTAGAGGTGCAATGATAGGGGTACTATCTACATACAAAAATTGAAGCAACAGATTCATAAAGTCCATAATGATTCTTTCTACTCTCTCTGTAGAAGAGATAAAGTCTTCCTTGTTATCCATGAACATGTCTAGAGCTGAGTTAACTCCCTGAGATTGCTCAGTTTTTCTCAGAAAGCATGCGTGACTGGAGGTAGTTTCAAGTTCTCTAACAAGATTGAAATGGTTGTTGAGCTGATGCTTGGTATAAAATTTATGAATGTAAAGATCAATCTTATCCTTGATTTCTTTCTTAGCAGAAGTAACATCTCTCATATGCTCCTGAACAAACTTTCTTATATCTCTTATGGTAGATATCACTTGAGAGTCAGATGAGCTACTAGTACTGGCCTGACCAAGATCCTCTTTTAGCATAGTTCTATATAGTTCAAAATCTACTGAAGCACTGGTTGAATCAAGAGGTTTTACAGTGAATACTACAGTCTCCTTGAATGATTGGGTCAAGTTTCTTAACAGCTTCTGGACAACCAAATCTGGGGTGATCACTTTCTCTTTTAAAGACTTCATAAAATCTTTAGAGACATCCACAAATTGCCTTACTACACCTTTAATGCAATTGATATCAGCACTCATTTGAGTTTGATACTACTCATGGTAGTTAGAGAAACAAAAGACTGCTTTAAGGCAATAACAACTACTGTCCAGATCTCAATCTGAGTATGGCATACACTTATCTCATTCATCATCACATTCATAGGGCTAGACACCATAAAACTATGAGAGAGTTCTAAATATTTTGATGTTTTTTTATCTCTTCAACAAAATAGCTCTTTAAGTCTGCAACAGATGTAGTCCAAGTCTCCTTCAACTCAGCCATTAAAGATTCAAGACCAGCCTTAGTAACCCGATTTTCAGGCACAACTACAGGTACTCTTTCTAACACAATTCTAGCCACATAGTAATTCATAATATATTGAATGGATGAAATTATAGAGGTTTCCATTCTTTCTATCTCTTCCACAAATGAGATCATAATATCAAACTTTAGCTGGTCTAGATCAGCATATGTTATCACATCCTTTGGTAAAAAAATTAGAAAAGATATTATAGTAAACATGTGGTCAATTGATGGGTGTATCATTTTCAGAATCCGGATAGTCCAACCCACAAACTATAAAAATTAGGTATTCTGCTCAGTCTTCAATCTCAACAGCTACAGAAACATTTCCAAGTCTGTTTGGATGCTCCCCCATAATGTGTGCATTCTCCTGTCTAGCAATAGCATCCTCGATAGCACGGTCTTCCACAAAAGAATCCTCCACAACCATAATTAATTCAACGGAACGAGGCTACTAAGGAATAGGTGCATGTCTATCTACTTCATGAATTTCCTTACTAGGCATTGAGGAGTTCCAATTCAGTGTACTGAGACTCATGTAAGTTGAAACAGATGCTTCTGTTTCAGATTTTTCTTCTTCCTCGTTCTCATGAGAAGGATGGTCTTCCTCATCAATAGGGGCTTCTTCATTACTTAATCACAACACTATTTCCATTTCAGATGATACAACTTCAGAAACAGGACTTGGAGGCATGTCTGGATCCCTTCCATCATCTATAGAGGTATCCTCCTCATCAATATCATCACTATACTAATGTTCCTCTTCATTAAGTCCTAGACATAGATCCCTCACATCCTTAGGCCTAGAAGGATGATCCACGGGATTAAACTTATCATACAACTTCCCTTAATCATTGACCCATTATCTTTTCCAAGAATTCCAATTTATCTTCTTGTATTTAGAAATATTTTTGGTAATAAAAAATTTTTCTTTCATAACCACGGTCTCATCCTGAGACTTATCCACACCTCTTACCCTAATCTTAAAAGAAATTAGCTTTTCATAGAATAGAGAATTAGTTTTTTACATTGTCCTAGTCATATCATCAATTTTAATCATCAGATGTATACCCAAATTTACCTTGACATCATGCCTCAGCAAATGCAACAAATAAATATCTTGGTACTTCAAATTTGAAAATTCCCCTCTTTTTGGAGTTAGCACATTTAGGATGAATTTGAAAAGTAACCGGTTCTCTCCATACATTTCTATAGCAACTACTTTTCTTTGTCTTCCATCTCCTATTAATTCTTCAAAGGCAGTTGTATATTCAAATATGTGACTAGTACGAGGTACTGATTTCGAAAAATACCCAAAATCTCCTTCATGTGGAACTCTCATGCACTTGTCCCACTCAATAAATTAAAAGTAAATTGTCATGCCATTCACTATTGATATCATTCTGCTCACCTTTTCAGATTTCTCAAAGTTCACAAATGCATAGAAATATTTTACTAGCTTGGGATAATAAGGACCACTGTTATTATAGAAGCACTCTACCCATTTCTGATCTTCCAACAATTATAGAACTAAAAACCTACTGGTCATCAGCCATTCTGTGCATAGCTCTTTCTCAACTACTATTTCCCATTTATGGAGATGTGTATTTGTAGTTTTCTTCACGTCACTCCCACTACTAGACTCTTCTTTGAGTCTCTTTGCATTCGGATCATCATTATTCTCACTGACTAATGGTCTCTTCAATCTTTCTATTCTACAAATCGCGAGGCTTAGTGTTCGAGAGAAAAGATGGTTTGGGAGCTAAGGCCTGAAGGTAATGTGTTTGAGGTGGATTGAGATGAGGTCAAGACTTATGTTTTATCATTTCGGATTCACAAAATAAATAAATAAATCATAATAAGTATAGTACAGATAATAAATATTCCAGTGGCTAAAAATGCAATGTTTAAAAATAGAGCAGACCTAAAGGTAATACATATTGGCGAGGATTCATAACTGCAAGGTATAACAGTGAGGTTCATACCAGTGATGTAACATCCCAAGTAAGTAAAGAATAATATATATTCTTATTTATGTTAATTTATGAATTAGATAGTGTTTTAGAGGCTTAAAATGAGAATAAATCCACCCTAAATCATGAAATACTCTAATATTTTTAAAAGATTGGTTTACCGCGTTTTGATGGAAAACCATTTTTAAATGTATATTTTGAAAATTTTATAAGCTATATTTGTCAAAATAAAATTATTCTTTATGATTGGGACATTGAATTTTACATTGGATAAATTTCTGATATTTTTCTGATAATGTTCATTTTTTTAATGAATAGTGAAAAATGTTGTATTTTAATTCAAAACCTCTTTTTAATATAATTTAATTATATGATTAGATTATATTTCGAATTGGTTTTAAAGTGAAATTAGAATATATTTTTACCATTTAATCCAATATTGGTCGTTGGAATTAATTACACTTTGATATTGGACTTAAACTAGTGTCAATCTTTTGATATATATATTGTTTCATAAAAACACGCTATTTGTTCTGACAGCGGGAATTAATTATTAAATTAATTATTTTAATTTATAGGTTTTTAATTTTGTAAAATAGTCATAATTTTTGAATTCGGAATATCATGTATAGATTAGGGTGATGTTTTAGTTTTTTTCTGAAAAACTTCAATTTTTGATGAATAGTGAAATCACTAAGTGGTACTTAAAAAAACTGATTTTTCGTTTAAATGAAATTTTACCACCTCTGTGTTTTGAATTTCAAAATTCCGACATGCATGGTTTTCATTAGGAAGTAAAAAGTGGTACAATGGGATAAAAATAATATTTTGGTGAATAGTTACTTTTATGTTTTAATCGCGGTTAGAGGTAATTAATGTAGTTTAAGGAAAAATAATGTTGTAATAATATGAAACGACCTTGACACATGTACTACCCTTATTGGATGTATCATGGCTGACCAATACAATCCATGTGTCGATGTTTGGGAGCCCATGGAGCTACCTGGGTATGATAATGACATTAATGACTTTTATTTAAAGTAAAAGTAAAAATGACACAAACATGTATTATTTTACTAAAACAATTTTTACACGAGGTTATACAAGTCAATTTTTTTACTATAAATAGTCATTGGAAATCTAAAACGATTTCCTACGTCATAGTAATTTTATTTAACATTTTTAGACATTAAATAAATTAAATTATTTATGACACCATGATGACGAAGCGATTACCTCATTATTTATACATTTAAATAAAATGAAAGGTTAATGTATAATATAAGACCTAAACTTGAAAAAAAACCTATTGGATGGGTGGATTTATAACTAGTATCACCTTATACTATAAATACATCAATGTGGGACCTTTAAAATTCAAAACTCATTAGAAAATAAAGTAACCTTTTATAACTTTCCAAGAGTGCCCCTCCACTCCTCTTATAAAAGGCCCCCACCTCTACCACCTTACCCATACCTCTCAAGCCTTTGTCTTGGCCAAAACCTGACCATTTGGTCTCTCCACATCACTCTCTTACTCTTAGAAGCCTCACTTTGGGCAGAAGTCTTTCCAAAGATGCCTTTGAGCTCAAATCAAAAAGAGTTACCCAATTTAAAGGTAGTGTCTTCTCTTGTGTTATTTTGTTTTATTTTTCTTCTCCTACCCCATTAACTCTTTTTATTAATTACTATTGTAACAACTTCAGTATATTCAATATACTAGGATGTTGATATAAGAAGGATTCGAGCTGCACCTACACACACCTACATCTAATGGTTAAAGAACATATTGTTTCTTTAGATGGTGAATTTCTGCCTCACGAAACGATGATTATTCAATATTCTTTTAACACCTTCAAAGGTGGACATTAAGATTTCACTATATTTATATATGATATATAATATGTTTATGTTTTCCTTAAGCTTCTGTATTTTTCATTTATGGAATACCATTATGGTTTCCATTATGGGTAAATGTGATATCTTCATTTTAGGAAGTGTGGACTACCGCCCACTCAAAGTGAATTGATTCATTAATACCATATGTGGTACGTATAAAGGATATATTTAATGATATTATATATAATTAAAACTATAATTATAATACTATTATGTATCATTATTTTTTAATTCCATTAAATATGAAAAAAAATGGATGTAGCGTTCATCCATACGTACGGCTTACCGTCTCCTTGAACGGTGCATTTCATTTCTTACCTATAAATGTTATGTAATATTATAAATGAATGTATATAATGGATATATATGATATATATGATATCTACATAATTAATAAAATTTTGGATATAATGGATATTTTACCACATGAACAACTTGTAAATACAAGAAGTTTATTTTTGACTCAAGTGCCCTAGGTCGAAAAAACGACCATTATTATCCTAAATAATTACATAGTGGTCATGAGATGGTAATAAGTGATACAAAAGGAATAATGAACATGAAAATTGTTCTTATGAAAGTTTAAATTAACTAATGTTTATTATTTTGGAGTTTTTGGAACGATCGAGTAAAGTCGGACACGAGGTAAGGGAATCTGTCACAATCTCCTTTCATTGAGGATTATTTTGTTTTATACACAACATTCTTTTATACAGTGTATAAACCCCTTTTACTTTTTCTATTATTCAAAAGGAATCTTTTTATATGAATTGTTTACTAAAGGAAAAAATGGAATGTTTTTTTATCATACGTATGCGGTGACAACGACTTTTCTGCCGCCGTGACCATTATTTGAGTTTCAGATTCCACTACAAACCATAACTTTTTTTGAATGGAAAATAAAAACCATGTTTTACTTTTCTTTTATTTTGGTATTGAAAACGGTTTTCATAATGTTTTCATATCAATGTGTTGTATTGATATCTTGTGATTTAAATGTGGAAGTGTTATGTTTCCTTTATTACTGTTTTATGTGATACAATTATGTTATGGTTCTTGGGCATTGTTATGAAGACGGGTGGTTCCATGATAAACTAAGGGTAGGGGAGCCCGATATAGCTCTCCAATGCATTGGGTAATGTGAAGGAGTTAAACGTTAAGGTTTCTCCAAATAGATTTAGTGAATATACTGTGATGGGTATTCCAAACGTAAACAAGAGGGTTACTCCCTACGTAAGAATGTTATGAATGCCTCAAGTTACCTTTATGTCTTATGATTTCTATGATTTATTCATGATTTGATGAGGTATGTTAAAGTGCTTATGTTTTATGGGTAAAGTATGATTTCATTATTATGTATATATGAACTCATGTTTCCTTTCCATATTTTTATAACACTTACTGAGCTTTTTATTCTCACCCCATGTTTTTGAAATGTTTTTCACTGGTCAAGGGAATGGTACATGATATGATGATAGTGTCAAGGATGTGTCAAGAAGGAATCCATGTTTTATTTTATATATTTTTCCGTTGATGGGAAAAATGAATACTATCTTTTATGTAACCACTTTGTTGAAATGTGGAATGTAATGCATGTTTAATGATCTAATTCTTTAAAACTCTAAACCTGAAAAGATCCTCAATGTGTAATCTTGTAATAACTAAAGATTAAGTATGGTTTAAGGCTGGGGCCTTATAATTGGTATCATAGGTCGTCTTAGATAACTTTAAGAGTTATAATTATATTAAATGATTATCCAAAAATATTTTTTTTATGGTCAAATTCAATTAGTATAGCATTTAAAAATTACCATGTTGCTTCGCCTAAGATATTTATCTGTTTAGAATGGTTTTTTCAAAGTGGAAACCTGGAAGTTGTTCTAGTAAGGTATACAGATGGAAATGAACTTCTAAATTGGCATTCTGAGATGGTCAGAATCAGAATTGAACAGTTTTTTGTAGTGATGGCTCAGTAGACTCAGGTTATAAATCGTGGTTGTGTTTACTGATGATATTTTGTTGTTTTGAAAAATTAAATAGGAGAATGAAAGTCATTTAAGGGTTATCTTTAAAACATTAAAAGAAAATAAATTGTATGGAAAATTAAGCAAGTGTGAGTTTTGGTAACAACAAATTTCTTTCCCTGGTCACATTGTTTCAAAAAATGGAATAACTGTTGATCCTGCTAAAAATAAAGTTGTTGAAGAATGGCCAAGACCCACAAATGCAACCGAGATCCGTAGTTTTCTTGGTTTGGAAGGTTACTACAAAATGTTTGTTGAAAATTTTTCATGCTTATCTAGTCCAATGACTAAGCTAACTCGGAAGGGTGTTAAGTTTATCTGGATAAAATAATGTGATGATCGTTTTCAGGAGTTGAAAAGAAGATTTGTGAATGCTCCAGTTTTGGAACATCCTTCCAGGAATGGTGAGTTTATTATATACAGTGGTGCTTCGTTGAAGGGATTTCACTGTTTCCTTATAGAGAATGATCAGGCAATTGCATTTGCTTCACGCTAGTTGAAAACACATGAGATAAATTACCCTACACATGACTTGGAATTAGCTGCTATTGTTTTTGATCTAAATATTTGGAGGCATGATTTGTATGGAGTAAAGTGGGAAATATATACTGATCACAAAAGTTTAAAGTATATATTCACTCAGAAATAATTGAACATGAGACAAAATAGATGGATAGAATTAATCAAGGATTATGATTGTACAATTCATTACCATCCAAGAAAAAAAATAAAGTGGATGATGCTTTGAGTCGAAAAAGTAATGCTTCCTTAAAAATGTTGTGTTTGGAACTTGATCCATTGGTTAATGATTTGATGAACTTTAGCATAAAAGTTATTGGTGAAGGCTGTCCTTCTGTTTTGTTTCAGGTATCAGTGAAATATTCTCTATCAGAAAGAATCAAGCAAGCATAGAACCAATACAGTGAGTTGCAGAAAAAGGTTGAGCTGGTTCAGAAGGGTAAGTTGCCTGAATTCAACATTGATAATGATTGTGTATTGAGATTTGGGAAGATACTGTGTGTGCCTTGTGATTCACAGTTGAAGAGAGAGTTGTTATGTGAAGCTCATATTTCTCCGTTTTCAGTTCATCCAGGAAGTACTAAGATGTATAGAGATCTTCGGGAGTATAACTGGTGGGATGGAATGAAACGGGATATTGTTGATTTTACTGTGAAGTGTTTGAATTGTCAACAGGTAAAAGAAAAGCGGCAGTTACCAAAAGGGATGCTTCATCCTTTACCAGTACCAGATTGGAAATGGGAGAATATATCCATTGACTTCGTTGTCGGATTGCTGAAGACAACTCGAGGTAATAATGCAATCTGGGTTATTGTTGATCGCTTGACTAAATCTGCTCATTTCCTTTCTATATGAGATACCTTTTCCCTAGATCAACTTTCTTATTTGTATCTTAAAGATATAGTCATGTTACATAGAGTTACCCTCTCTATTGTATCTAATCGTGATCCCAGGTTTACTTCTATCATTTGGAAAAGCCTTCAGAAGTCGTTGGGAACTGAATTAAATTTTACTACAACTTTTCATCCTCAATCAGATGGGTAGTCAGAACGAACAATCCAGACACTGAAGGATATGCTACGTGCTTGTTCGATGGATTATCAGGGATGTTGGGACCAACATCTTTCTTTGGTTGAGTTTTCTTATAATAACAGTTTTCATTCTACTATAAAGCTGACTCCATTTGAGGCATTATATGGGAAGCGGTGTCGAACTCTAGATTTTTGGGATGAAGTTGGTGAAAGGAAGCTGATGGGACCAGAATTTGTAGAAGAGATAGCAGAAAAAGTTTAGTTGATTCAGTAACACATGAGAACAGCTCCGAGCAGGCAGAAGAGTTATGAAGATAACCAGAGGAAGGATCTATCTTTCGAAAGAGGGGATCATGTTTTTCTCAAAGTCCCACCATGGAAAAAGTGTGATGCGATTTGGAAAGAAAGGAATGTTGAGTCCAAGGTTAATTGGACCATATGAAATTTTGGAGAGAGTTGGATCAGTTTCATACCGAGTGGCTTTACCTCCGAGTTTATCTCAGGTACACAATGTTTTTCATGTTTCGATGTTGAGAAAGTATATGCCAGATCCATCTCATGTTTTGAGTCCAGAGGTAGTTGAGTTGGAAGAGAATCTATATTATGAGGAACAACCGATTCGTATTCTTGATCACAGGGAGCAAGTGTTGTGGAATAAGGTGATTCTTCAATTAATGGGTTTTTGGAAGAACCACATGAGTGAAGAGGCAACATGGGAATCTGAAAATGTATTGAGGGATAAATACCCCCACATATTCGATAAGTAAATAAATTACGGGGACACAATATTCTAAAGGGGGGAAGGATGTAACATCCCAAGAAAGTAATGAATAATAGACTTTATTATCTATGTCTATTTATGAATTAGATAGTGTTTTAGAGGCTTAAAATGAGAATAAATCAAACCTAAAGCATGAAATACTCTAATATTCTTAAAAGATTGTTTTACCGCCTTTTGATGGAGAACCATTTTTAAATCTATATTTTGACAATTTTATAAGCTATATTAGTCAAAATAATCTTTTTCTTTATGATTGGGACATTGAAATTTACTTTGGATAAATTTCTGGTATTTTTCTGAAAATGTTCATTTTTTAATGAATAGTGAAAAATGTTGTATTTTAATTCAAAACCTCTTTGTAATATAATTTATTTATATGATTTGATTATCTTTTGAATTGGTTTTAATGTTAAATTATAATATATTTTTACCATTTAATCCAATATTGCTCGTTGGAGTTAATTTCACTTTGAAATTGGACTTAAACTCGTGTCAGTCTTTTGATATATATTGTTTCACAAAAACACGCTATTTGTTCTGACAATGGGAATTAATTATTAAATTAATTATTTTAACTTATATGTTTTTAATTTTTTAAAATAGACATCATTTTTGTATTCGGAATATCAAATATAGCTTAGGGTGAAGTTTTGGTATTTTTCTGAAGAACATCAATTTTTGATAAATAGTGAAACCACTAAGTTGTACTTAATAAAAATGATTTTTCATTTAAATGAAATTTTACCACCACTGTGTTTTGAATTTAAAAAATCCAACATACATGGTTTTCATTAGGAAGTAAAATTTGGTTCAATGGGATTAAAATATTTTTTTGGTGAATAGTATCTTTTAAGTTTTAATCGCGATTAGAGGTAATTAGTGTAGTTTAAGGTAAAAATAATGTTTTAATAAAATAAAATGACCATGAAACTTATCCTAACCATATTGGATATATCATGGCCGACCAATAAAACCCATGGGTCAATTTTTGGGACCCCATGGTTCCACTTGGGTAAGATAATGACATTAATGCCTTTTATTAAAGTAAAAGTAAAAATGACACAAACATGTATTGTTTTACTAAAAAAAATTTACAAGGGGTTATACAAGTCATATTTTTTACTATAAATAGTCATTGGAAAGCTAAAATAATTTCCTACATCATATTATTTGTTTAATAATTTTTATACAATAATAAATTAAATTATTTATGACACCATGATGATGCAGCGATTACCTCATTATTTAACGATTTAAATAAAATGAAAATATAATGTAAAATCTAAGACCTACACTTTTCAAAACCCTATTGTATGGGTGTATTTAGAACTCTTATCACCTTATCCTAGAAATACATAAATGTGGGACCTTTAAAATCTGAAACGCATTTGAAAATAAAGTAACCTTTTATAACTTTCCAAGAGTGCCCCTCCTCTCCACTTATAAAAGGCCCCAACCTCTAACACCTTACCCATACCTCTCAAGCCTTTTCATGGCCAAACACTGCCCATTTTGTCTCTCCACATCCCTCGGTTACTCCTAGAATCCTCACATTGGGAATAAGGCTTTCCAAGGAATCCTTTGAGATCAAATCAAAAAGAGTTTCCCGATTTAAAGGTAGTGTTTTCTCTTGTGTTCTATTGTTTTATTTTGCTTCTCGAACCCCCTAAACTCTTTTTATTCATTTATTTTGTAACAAGTTATGTATCTTAAATATACTAGGATGTTGTTATAAGAATTATTCGAGCTACACCTACACACACCTAACTCTAATGATTAAAGAACATACTGTTTCTGATGATGGTGAATTTATGCCTCACGAAACGATGATTGTTCAATATTCATTTAACACATTCAAAGGTGGCCATTAAGATGTCACTATATTTATATATGATATATAATTTGTTTTTTTTCCTTAATCATATAAATTTTTCATTTATGGAATACCTTTATGGTTTCCATTATGGGTAAACGCGATATCTTCATTTTAGGAAGTGCGGACTACCGCCCCCTCAAAGTGATTTGATTCATTAATACCATATGTGGTAAATATAAAGGATATATTTAATGATATTATATATAATGCCATACTATAATTATAATTATATTATGTATCATTATGTTTTAATTCCATTAAATATGAAATATAAATGGAAGTAGCGTTCATGCGTACGTACGGCTTACCGTCTCCATTAACGGTGCATTTCATTTCATAACTCTAAATGTTTTGTAATATCATAATTTAATGTATATAATAGATATATATGATATATATGATATATATATATAATGAATATAATTTTTGATATAATGGATATTTTACCACACGGAAAAATTGTAATTACAAGAAGCTTATTTTTGACTCAAGTTCCCAGGGTCGACAAAACGACCATTATTATCCTAAATAATTACATTGTGTTCATGAAATGGTAATAATTGATATAAAAGGAATTATGAACTTGAAAAAGGTTCTTAAGAAATTAGAAATTAGATCATGTTTATTATTCAGGAGGTTAATGAACGATCGAGTCATGTTGGACACGAGGTAAGGGAATCCGTCACAATCTCCTTTCATTGAGGCATATTTTGTTTTATACACAACATTCTTTTATATGGTGTATAAACCTCTTTGACTTTTATGATTATTCAAATGGAATCGTTTTATACGAAGCGTTTACTAAAGGCAAAAAGGGAATGTTTTTTTTGTCGTACGTATGAGGCGACAATGACTTCTCCGCCGCCATGACCATTATTTGAGTTTCGGCTTCCTCTATAAGACATAACTTTTTTTGAATGAAAAATAAATACCATGTTTTACTTTTCTATTATTTTGGTATTGAAAATGGTTTTCATAATCTTTTTATATCAATGTTTTGTATTCATATCTTGTGATTGAATAGTGGAAGTGTTATGTATCATTTATGCATGTTTTATGTGATACGATTATGTTATGATTCTTGGACATTGTTATGAAGGTGGGTGGTTTCGTGATAAACTAAGGGTTAGTGAGCCTGATATAGCTCTCCAATGCATTAGGTAACAAGAAGGAGTTAAACGTTATGTTTTCTCCGAAGAGATTTAGGAAATATACTGTGATGGGTATTCCATACGTAACCAAGAGGGTTACCCCCTACGTAAGAATGTTATGAATGCCTCAAGTTACCTTTATGCCTTTTGATTTCTATGATTTATTCATGATTTGATTAGGTATGTTAAAGTGATTATGTTTTATGGGTAAAGTATGATTTCATTCTTATGTATATATGAACTCATGTTTCCTTTCCATATTTTTATAACCCTTACTATGATTTTTATGCTCATCCCAACTTTTTGAAATGTTTTTCACAAGTCAAGGGAATGTTACATGATATGATGATAGTGTCAAGGAAGTTTCAAGAAAGAATCCATGTTTTATTTTAAATATTTTTCCGTTTATGGGAAAAATGAATATTATCTTTTATGTCACCACTTTGTTTAAATGTGGAATGTAATGCATGTTTTATGATTTCTTCTGTAAAACTATAAACCTGAAAAGATCCTCAATGTGTAATCTTGTAATAAATCAAGATTAAGTGAGGTTTAAGGCTGGGTAATTATAAGTGAGGTATAATAGTGAGGTTCGTACTAGTGAGGTATAACAGTGAGGTTCATACCATTGAGGTATAATAGTGAGGTTCATACCAGTGAGGTATAACAGTGAGGTTCATACGAGTGAGGTATAACAGTGAGGTTCAAACCAGTGAGGTATAACAGTGAGGATTTGGCAAATGGTGAGGATTTGGCTAACGGTGAGGATTTCTAACATAAAAAGTATATCATTCCTAACTCATGTATAATGTAACTTAGCCTATATGAACATAATGTTTGGTGAATATTTCAGCCAATAGATGTTAAATAGCTATAAATTCAAGAGTAATATCACCGTTTTGGTAATTATCTCTCAGAAAGTGGTGCCTTACATCCACGTGAATAGGTCCTAGAGTGAGATAAAATGTTCTTTGAGATATTAATTGCACTAGTGTTATCACAGTTTATATATACATGTCTAAACTGGTAACCATAGTCCAATAATGTATGTTTCATCCACATAATTTGTCCATAGAAACTACCAGCAGCATTATATTCTGATTCACAAGTAGACAATGCGATAGAGTTATTCTTTTTACTACATCAAGATACTAGGGACTGGCCTAGAATATGAAATTTTCCATACGTGCTCTTTATATCTAACTTGAAACCAGAAAAATCAGCATATAAATAACTTATTAAATCAAATGATTGTCCTTTTGGATTAAACAATCCTATGTTAATATTATGTTTATGATATTTGAAAATTATTTTAATTGCAAAAAAGTGTGACTCTTTTGGATTAGCTTGAAATCTTGAATGCATACACAAACTAAACATATTATATGGTCGACTATAAGTACGGAAAATTAAACTTCCAATCATACCTCTGTAGTTGGTTTGATCCCCTGGTTTTCCAGTTTCATCTGCATCCAACATAAAACTCGTACTCATAGGAGTATCACTTTACTAAATACTATCCAAACCAAAATTTTTTTATTATCTTTTGAATATATACATTGATTTAAAATATTACCATTTTCATTTTTAAAAACAATAAATGCAAGAAAATATTTGAGTTCTCCCATTAAAATCATTTCAAATTCATTTTTCATAGTCATTGAAAAATCAGTACACAAGGTATTTTTAGAAGATCCAAAAATAATATCATCAAAATATATTTTCACAATCAAAAAATATTTGGAAATTCTTTTGACAAAGATATTTGTATCAGCAATACCTTTAGAAAAACCTTTTCAAATAAGAAAACTACAAATTCAATCATACCAAGCTCGTGGAGCTTTTTTTAAAGCATATAAAGCTTTAGAGAGCTTAAAAATTAGATTTGGAAAATGAGGATTTGTAAATCCAAGTGGTTGTTTAAAAAAGACATCTTCAACTATAAAACCATTTAGAAAAGAACTTTTAACATCCATTTGATATAACTTGAAATTCAGATGAGCAGCATAGGAAAGTAGAATACTAATAGCTTCTAATATAGCTATAGGTGAAAAGGTTTCCTCACAGTCTATCCCTTCCCCTTGACTAATCCCTTGTGCAACTAGCCTTGATTTGTTTCTAATGATATTTCCTGATTCATCAATGTTATTTCTAAAAACCCATTTAGTGCCTATGGTCAAAGATTCCTTAGGTCTTTCAACAAATTCCCAGACATTATTTCTTTAAATTGATTTAATTATTCATGAAGAATCATTACCCAAAATTCATCATTGATATTATTAGGTTCTAACTATGAATGAAAGGATTGATGTTCAACCTGGTTTCTTAGAGAAGCTATAGTCTGTGTCCCTCTATCAAGATTACATAAAACAACATCTAATGGATGGTTCTTTAAAATCGTAGTTGATCTAGTAATGGTAGGACTAGAAATTTTGGGTTCTTCTCTATGCTCAGGATCACCAGAAGAATATTCGAGAATATTTACAGAATTTCATGGCTTTATAGGAGGCTCACTGTTTTTACCATTATGGTCCAGAATAGACAGATCATCTTCAAGATTTTCAAGATAATACTTTGGTTCATGCTGATATGTTTCATCAAATTTTATATGTACTGATTCCTCCACACATTTGGTTCAATTATTAAAAACTCTATAGGATTTTCTTGTTATAGAGTAACCTAGAATGATACCCTCATCACCATTAGAAGCTTTCTTTCCAAGATTATCCTTAGTATTGAGAATAAAGACTTTGCAGCCAAAAACTCTGAAGTAAATATCTTTAGGATTCATATTATTCCATGGTTCATTAGGGGTCATTTTGAAAACAGGTCTAATAAAGACTCTATTTATAATATAACAAGCTGTATTTATTGTTTTTTCTCAGAAATAAATGGGTAGGTCATACTAATTAATCATAGTTCTTATGATATCCTGAAGGGTTCTATTTCTTCTTTATAGTAAACTATTTTGTTGAGGTGTCCAATGGGCAAAGAAATTATGATTTTAGCCATTATATGATCAATAGGTTTCAAAATCATGATTTTTAAACTCACGGCCATGATCACTTATCAAGTTCTAAATCGTACGTCCACTTAGGTTCTCTACAGACATGGTGTATTTCATGAAATAGGAATAAGCATCACTTTTTTGAGTATGAAAATATACCTATGTTTTTCTAGAAAATTCATCTACTAAGACATAGAAATAGTGCTTCCCATTTAAACTAGAATGTCTAGAAGGTCTAAACAAGCCCTTGTGAACCAAATCACGAGGTTGAGAAGTTTAAACTTATTTCTTTAATTTGAGTGAAATTTTATGTTTCTCTCCCTTTTGACAGAGAGTGAAAACTTTGTCTGTTGGGAATTTTAGTTGAGGTAGGTCTCTAACTAAATTTTTCTTAGTCAGTTTCTTAAGTGAATGAACATTGCAGTTTCCTAATCTTCTATGCCAAAGAGAAGAATCTTTATGAAAATCATTTAAACAAGTAACAATTTGTTTGGATAATGAATTTAAATCTAATGCATATACATTTTCATTTCTCAAGCCAGTAACTACCAAAGAATTTTTAGAATAAAAAACATTGCAAGAATCATTTTCAAATTTAACAATGAAACCATAATCAAACATCTAATAAATGCTTAAAAGATTGTATTTTAATCCATCAACAAATAATACTTTAGAAATTAAAATTGATTCAGTGTTACCAATCTGGCCTAAGCCGATGATTTTTTCATCTGAATAATCACCAAAGGTGACATTCCCTCCATCAACCTTGATTAAGATCATGAATCATGTGTAATCTCTAAACATATTCCTTCAACATCCACTTTCCAAGTACCATATCTTATTATAAAAACTCTTCAATCAACACTCCCAAAAAACATGTTTAAATATAATATGCTTTTGGTACCCATATTTTCTTGGTTCTAGACAGGTGAGCAAACAAATCTTTGGGTACCCAGTTTTGATTAATGGGTTACATAAAATTAATATATTCAAATGATTTTGAAAGATAAGATTTTTGGATCTATAACTATGTGAATAACTAGTTGATGCATAGGAATTTACAAAACATGAACTAGCAGCATACTGTTCAGATTTAGAAATAAATCTATTCATAACAAGTTGTCTTTGTCTAGATTGATAACCTAAACTAGTAGTATACTTTGGTGAAACATTTTTTCCATGCATTTGAGTTAGATTATTCTTTACATTTGTGACCTTCTCTAAATCTATTCTATGTTGCTCATTTGACAATATATGTTTACTATTCTCCTTTAATAGTTGAGTATTATTTTCCTTTTCTATACTATGATCAAAATTAATTGTACCGGACAAGGCATACTATTTCTTTAATGATTTGTACGTATCCTTAAGCTCATTGAAATTATCTTCTAACATATTACAGTATTCAAATAATTCAGATTTAGACACATTTTCATCACTATTTGAATCACTTTCATTCCTAGAATAATAACTATTCCGCATAGGGGAAACCGGTACCTTATAATTATTAGTCATGAATCACATGTTGGCATGATTCTTTTCAGAATCAGAAACCTCGGTCTTTCTTGTGCTGTCTTCGGAAGCACTGCATGTTTCCTTCATATCTTTCTGATATTTTTTTGTCCTTATAATCATATTTCTTCTTCAACATAAATTTTGGTTAGTCAGCCTAAATGTGTCCTTTCCTTTTTCATTCATAGAACACTATCTCATCATCTGTATCATCATTCTTCCAATCTTTCTTCCAATTACCTGATTGGTCAAACCTACCTTTATAATTTTGTTTTTAAAAAAAATTTCTTCTTCCTATATAATTTCTTGAATCTCCTGGCTATTTCAGTGATCTCTTCATCAATATAAAAATCTGAACATCCACATGTTTAGTTTTCAGTAGGTATGTGAACTTTCTCATTGTCCATTCCCTTTCAGGAATTAAACATAAATGACACAGACTTCCTCTTTGGTTCATCATCTTCCTCATTGTTTACCATTATCTATTCTCCATACATCATCAACATACCAATTAACTTTTTAATAGGTGTTGAACTTATATCACATGACTCTCTTATTGAAACTGATGTGCATCTCTATATCTCTAGCAGACATCTTAGTATCCTCATGATTTTTTCTTTTGCAGGAACATATTTTCCAATTGAGCTCATTATATTTACTATTTCGTTGAACCTGAGATAGATGTTAGAGATAGGTTTATCAAGCTTCATTTTAAAATTATCATACTTAATAGTGTAGGTATTCAATATCATTTTCTTATCATTGGTTATTACCTCATGGGAAATAGCCAAAGTATCCCAAATTTCAAAAGCAGTCTTACAAGCAGATATTCGATTAAATTATTCATCCCCAAATGCACATTACAAAGCATTCATTGCTTTACAACTATTTTTGTAAGATGTTTTTTTGGTTCATCCCAAGTAGTTATTTCAGTTTCTATAATCTAATACTGAATCTCTATAGCAGCCCAGATATCAAATCCCATACTTTCTAAATAAATTTTCATTTCCATATTCTATTGGGCATAATTAACACCATCAAAGAAAGGTGGCTTGTTGGTTTAAGAACCTTCTATTCTATTATCCATAATAAGATTTTAGCTAATATATTTAAAGAGATAAAATTTAGAACTAAGATAAATTTATGATCATTAAGATATAACTCAAGTTTAAAAAATAGAGTATTTGTAAATCCTTTATTAACAAAAATCCTCTGATACCAAATGTTGGAAGGAGTGGACACTCAAGAGGGTGGTAAATTGAGTTCCAATTAAAAAGTTCTGTTAAAAATATTATGATTAAAATCCCCCAAATTAAATATAAAATTAAACTATAATGAATTTATAAAGAATGTATGTTTTCAATTAGTATCTCAAGAGATTGATTATTTATCAGTTAACTCAATCTGAGGATTAATTAACTTCTGAAACTAACATACCGGCTAACAATAGATATAAACATTTCATAGTTTAACGATCAGAGTTACTTTAAAACAAATTTTAATTTCAGATAACTGAGAAGCGGAATATAAAATAACTTATTCTTAAAATTAGATGCACAACAGATATATCCAAGAGGCTCAGTCTCAATCCAAGACATAGACCTCTCAAACAGTTTATATAAACTTTGATTTACACCTTGGATCAGAGTTAACAACAGTACAAATACTGTCCCTGTACTAAGACCTCTACCACAGTTCTTAGTGGTAAAACAAACAATAATAACACACATGCTATCCAGGTCACACTTGACCTCTAAAACTATCCACAGTGGGATACAAGAGAGTAAGGGAATGATTGAGTGAGGATTTATAAATCATCCAGTTCAGCATAAGAGACAGTGTGTCCCTAAATTACAGATCACACACACTTCTCAAAATGTAAAAATATGAAATACAATAGAGATAAAAAAATAGAGATGTGTTTATAATGCTCTGCATGTTTTGAGTGAAGCTCTTGACTCCATGGATTGATACAGATGAAGCTTTGAGTCCTTCTCCAGTTTTTGTCAAAAAAAAACATAGTGTCATTTTTTATTTCACTTCTAGGTCCAGGATTATCATTCTAATCATCTCGAGTGTAAGTGAAATCGTTGAAACTATTTACTCTTTGAATGTTTAGGTTCTACAGATTTAGTATGTATTATTCCTTCTTATTCTATGTCTGTATGTCCTTGTGTATCCCTAGAATATTGTTTCATATGTGCATAGAAAAACTTATCGACTCTTGTCTTTGTCATTAGTTGTTCTTGGTTCCCTTTTATAGCTCATGTGGTTGGACAACAAGTATGATTACTTTTGCAGGTATGAGGTACGGTTTCCTGACATAAAACATGCATTAATTAATTAATAGTAGTTGCATTAAAAACGTCAAATATGATCTTTTCTAAATAAAAAATAGAAAAAGAGTTTAGAGAAACATTAACAAGTTTCCATCAGTATCTCTTAGTATCAGTGAGCTTGTATCGGTGGAATTGAGTCAGTAGGTCTTTATTGGAAGCTGTTACACTTTATAATGGTAGACCACTTTAATCGGTGGATCCTATCAGTAGCTCCTTCTATCGTTACCTCATTCTATCTGTAACACCTTCTATTAGTAGCTTCTTCTATCGATAGCTCCTTCCATGGGTTGATCCTTTTATCGGTGACCTTATGTATCAGTGTCCCATACCGGTGAGCTTGTAACGATGGGCTTCATAAAGGTGGTTATTACTCTATATTGGTCGACTTGTCCATACTGGTAGACTTATTCTATCGGTAGATCAGTTGTAATGCTAACTGTATGCATAACGGTGACCTTTTCAATAATGGTAGACTTGTAGCGGTAACCATATTTTTGTATCAGTAGACTTTTATCGGTAGTTGTCTATATGTATCTGTTTGTATCAGTGGTCTTTTTTTGTCTGTTTGTATTAGTGATTATCGGTAGACTATGTGTGTATCAGTGAATATTGTGTATACCAGTGGACTAATGCATACCAGTGGACATACTCTATTGGTAGGTCTGTATCAGTGACCCAACACTTAATACTTATCTGTTCTATGAAAATCATATCTAGATTGAGTTAGTACCTGATTTAATCACTTCTGGATATTTATAATCATAGATAAACATTAAATAACACATTCCAACGATCATTTTTTATATTTTTAACAGCTTTATAATATGATAGTCATAAAATGAATGAATAATTATTTTAAAGATAAACATTATTTGGGATTATCAATGCAAATTAAAACATAATTGATATTATCCTAACAGGTGAGGTCAACATATAATCCCATATATCATCTAGTGATAATAATAACGATGGATAAACGATTAAATTCACTTAATTCCACAAATAATAGACTAAGAAACTAGTGGAATGTCTCAAAATAAATGGAATATGTTTTACATACTTTAAATAATGTAATATTGTAAGAAAATTAATGAAAATTTAAGAGTTTAGTGGACACATCTAAAATTCAAGGATTTCATCATGAGGTACCACTAATTCTTCATCTTCATAATGTAGGAACATGGTCATTACTAAAATAAATAATACCCAAATAAGGATATAATAATTATAAACATCATAAAATTCTATAACAAATTGAATATTAGAATTAAAATGAAAACACAACTTTATAAATGAATTGTGAAAATGATTTCAATAGAGGATAAATAATCATCCCCTAATGAACTTCATGTTTTTAGTGATATTTGTCCAGCCAAATACTTTATACCATATATGTGTACAAATAACATAAAATTTAAAACAATATAAATAGAAGTTGAATGTTTTTAATCATCTAGTTTTATGGATATATATAACATGGTAATGATGATTTGAATTTCCTTTTTGAATATATTATTATTATTTATTTAGAATAATTTTATGTTATTTAGGGAATGGATTATTTATCAAAACATGGATTCTATAGAAATTAAATAGATAAAACATATTTCAAATCATAATTCGACATTTGATCTCTTAGAACAGTAAGGCTAATTTTAAAATCTCTAGGAAAATCATTATTGACCTCACCACCATTTAAGAGGAGTATTTAACATTAATTTTTAGTAATAAACCCCATGTTTTGATAGATATATTATGAATTTATAGATTAGTTTCAAATTAATTTTAAGGCAATAATGTTTGATACCCCATTCGTAAGAAATCCAAAGTCATGTCTATTATAAGGACATCCTTAACTATTTCATTACTTTATAGTAATTGAAAATATTGGGATGTAGTTAATTTAAGGGGGATAATTAAATACCCAATGATTTTACTATATATTTTTTATTTTAAAAATTAGGACATAAATACTATGCTTATATAAAAAAAACATAAAAAACACCCTATTCATTAAAATAAAATTACTATATTTGAATAATATATTATAGACGATAAATTAGTTGGTATTAAAGGAAGTAACTATATAAAATAAATAAAAAAATGTTTAAATTAGAATAAGATAATTGAAATATATCTTATAAATATCATTTATCTATGATTGATATGCATGCATAATGAATTGTTTTTTCATAGAATAACCCCAATATATACTCCCAAATTATGGTATATGGGAAATATTATTTTCATGAAGTTTGGGATCAATGAAATATCCATGAGATACATACTAATATATTCACAACATGTTATAGAATCTATATGATAAATTATTTATATATCATACATGGATATCTTGATGTGATTTATTACATGAAAATAGTATGTTTTAATAATTAAATTATTCATTTAATTAGTTATTTGTCATTAGTATTGCATTTAATTCACCTTTCCAATATTGTTGAAAAATATTTTTTATCTACTAATTCATTGGGACATAATTTCATTCAAATGAGTCTAATTTTTGTAATATATCATTCGTATTATTTAATGAAACTGTTTATAATATATATATTTTATATAAACTAAATATCAAAACTAAATTATAATAGATATTAAATAATAATAATAATAATTAAGGTTTTATAATCTATTTTGTTATTAAAATATATAGAACCAAGGTTTTTATTCATTTATTTATATAATTAGTTATCATAATTTCGAATCTTTATATGAAATATTTTCAATTTTTATAATTTTAATTAAAATGTTATATTAGGATGAAATTTCTTGTTTTTAAAAAATAAATTATTTATAGGTTATTTTTAATGAAATATGGATTTTCTAAAATTTTAATGTTTACATATTTATTAAGAATTTATTAGAACATATAAAAATACCCATTTTGTATTTCATAAAAAAATTTCAGGAGATAAATTTGTTATTTCATAATATAGTTTTGATTTTATTTTACCCATCTTTAGTGTTCTGGAAACAAAATTTAAGCTTCAACCAAAAATATATTATTTGATGTTGGACTCCTCATGTGTTAATCAAGATTTAATTATCCAAAATACTATACATTCTATAAAACTTTTTAATACTGTTTAATCTGTTCCAAATCAATTGTAAAGATGGTTGGTTTTTTTATGTTTTAAACAAACCTATCTCAGATCTTAATTGAAATAAATTAAGATTTATTGTTTAAAAATATATTAACCTTTCGTCTTTAATGGTTTCTTTGATTAATTATTAAGACTAATTCATTTTGTGAATATCACTCCTCAAGTATATATGCAGATTTTTTTCTATATCTGAGAAACCATGAGTCTGCAACCTGTTCTATTTTTTTTGTAAAAGGGCCCAGACACTATGAACCAGACACTCTGACCAAGACACCTAGACCCAGACACCGTGAACTAGACACTTTGACCCAGACACTCTGAAACAGACAAAATGACCCAGAAACGGTGTCCTAGACACCGTGACCGAGATACGGTGAACCAGAAACCGTAACCAGTTTCAGATCTGTTGAAATATGTGACACTAGTTCCTTAAAAAGTCACTGTTCAATGGAGACATCGTTTCATGTAGAAAATAATTCATGGACACACTATTTCTAAGTGACACCATTTCCAGATAGACTATAACGCCATTGTTTAATTGGTTTTATCGTTTTCAATTTAATTTCAAATAGTCAAATTTGAGAATTTTAAATGCACTGACATAATTAATATTTATTTGTATATGTATAACCTAATAGTACAAGGTACAAGGTTCAAAATACATGCACCATGTCAGCTCCAACACATGCACTCCAAGAATAAAAAGAAAAATGTGGCAAAAAAACTAACATGTGAGATAGCGAAGAAGCATTTCCAATCTTGGAGAAAAAGAACTGACACATGCAACAAGATACATACGAGGAAACACATGAAGCATTCACAAATCCAAAATCTGGGAAACCATATATTACAGTCAAGACCATATTCGCAATTCCTTGTCCACAAAGAACATGATCTATATCTAACTAGGAACCAGAGCATCAGACATGCGAAACTTTTTTTCTGGAAAGAGGACTCGATTATTACATCTGCTTTATCTAAGAAGTCCAGAGCTGGATAAAATAACAGTCATATCACTTTTGACCTTATCTCATCATATTTTCTCTATTGTGTATTGTTTTTAGCTTTTGAATAGTGTGTGTGTGTGTGTGTCTATTGTAAAACACAAACAGTCTCCTCCGCTAAACTTAAGGAAACATGTTATCCTTCCTGTCGTATCATTTTTCACATGTTTACCCAAATAGATATGGCGAGAAGACATCCCTATGACCTATTATTTTATACCCTTGAAGAACTATGGAAGAGGTCGTGTGGCCTGGACGGTCCTGTGCACTGTTTTTTATCCTGATCTAGGGTGTGGTTCAAGTTTATTAATATAAACTACTTCGTGGTAGGTAATCCCCAAGTGGATTGGATTATGTCTCATATTGGGACTTGTAATGTCCCGGTTCCGAAAGCCTCCCAGAGGTGCCCCGTACCTGGTTGGTCACATGGCCTCAAGCACATTTCCCCAAATTCCAGAGGATGCCCACTAGCAGTGATGGTTTTGGGTGTGATAGTGGGGAAACTATTTCATCATTGGTAGAGTACACAGCGAAGTAACAACACATACAATAGAGGAATCAGTTAATATTCAACAACTATAAAAGTAGAATACTGATAAATAAACAAATGGAGCATAATTATATGAAAATGATGCATGATACATATATGTTTATAAAATAACCAAAAAGTCACAATGCTAAATATAGTACTAAAAAAAAGTACAAAAGAAAAACATATGAGTAGCTCCTCATAATCTCAAGCCTCAGCTTGGTTCCATTCTCTCCAGATCCAGTTCATTCAATAACCTGACGTAGAAGGGTGTTTTCCCTTATCTATACCTGCAACAATATAAAATTGTTGGGCCCACAAGCATGGACCAAATAGGGTGTGAGAAAAAGTCCCAATAGGAAACTGACCAATGTTCTCAGCCTAACAGTCATTGAATATATAGCAGGCAAAAGAACAGAAAGCAGTAAACAGGGATGTACTAAACATCAAACAATCCATAGTTTCTAGAACATAATTACAATCAAGTAAATAGTCACTCAAGCTAGAAGAACAACTAGGTATCCTCTGGGTAGTTCTCACATCCTAACACCTATGGTTAAACCTATAAGTACTAGACACCCTATGGGAGGCACACACAGTCTCACTCCTCTGGTTCAGCTAAAGAATAGAATCTCTAGGGAAGCACTCACCTTAAATTCCTTCTATTGTCTCTTATCATACTAAAGGTGATCTGGGGAAGAACTCAATTTCTCATTCCCCCTGTGGCCTGTGTTGAGTAACTATAGACACTCGGAGGAAGAAAATGACATCAATTCCCCCTGTGGTCTCATATGTTAAATTAAAGACACTCTAGAGAAACCCTTACATCAATTATCCATATAGTATACTACACTAGGTTCTCATATCCCTGTGTAAAATCAACAAGTATCACATCGTGTAATGGCTATAGTACCCTCAAGAACTACTTGACTATCATCTAAAACATCTCACCATGGATGAACAGTCATACCGTCCTACAATTAGGCATGGAACTGACAAAACAAGACCAAATGTTCATAAACAGGAAAACATTAATGGAAAAAATATCTAATGCACAGTAAAATTACTCTATTCACAAAAAAATACCTCCACTCAAGAATTTAAGCTAACCAGGCAAAAAAAAAGGCAAAACAGGAAACACACAATACCCCATTAAAGGGTATTGGTGGGATTCTGAATTAATACTCAAAGAATTTCTAGAGAAAGGCACAAACAAACTGCCTTGATGCAAGGAGAAAGATATAGAAGAACCATGAGGCGTGAATCTCCTTGGAATGTCCTAGATCAATGAAAATGTCCAAAATTCTCAACCCATGATATCATGAGAAAGTGGGGGAATTGGGAAACGAAGATCTAGGAGATGGAAGAGATTACCGCTGTAGTTCCAATACAATCGACGATGGACGATTCAGAGAACAGATGGAGGCTTAGGGGTTCATCTAAGATCTGTGTCCGTAAGGAATGCTCTCAGTTGATGATTTTTTTGAAGAAGATGGTTATGTGGTTAAGACACGACCCCAATGCATTTCATGAAAAAAATGAAAGTACATGCTGTGTATATTTAGATTACATGGAGTGTACTAGGACATTCTGTACATAGCTTTCGGCGGCCTCTATGTCACCCATACATGGCCGTGTGTGTGGCCATTGACACGACTAGCACATGACCTTGAGTGGAAACGAAGTACACGATGGGTACTCAGAAAGTACACGACGTGTACTTCAAAAATAACTAGATACTCCTCTTTTCTCAAAAACTCTAGAAAAAGGGAAAACAAACCTTATAAGAATGTCAGAGTTCTTAAAAACTTCCCCCCTTAATGAAATTTGTCCCTGAATTTCGCTAGCGAAGCGTAGAAGGAGAAACCCCGAACAGCTCCGGCCACTGTGATCGTACTTCGGCCTCCCTCTCCCATGTCTCTTCCAATACTCACCCATGAATCCATAGCACCCGTACCAGAGAAATAGACTTGCCATGAAGAACCTTCGTACTGCAATCGAAAATCCATATAGGATTCTCCTCAAACGATGCATCCACTTCGAGCTCAACCTCATCAGGTTGGAGGACATGAGACGGGTCTGAAATGTGCTGTCAGAGTTGAGAAATGTGGAATATGTCATGCATATTTTGGTATCTCTGAGGTAACTGCAGCCGATAGGCAACCTGACCAAGTCTCTCCAACACCTCAAATGGCCCCACATACCGTGGTGAATGCTTACCCTGTCTCTGAATTCTATTGTGTCCCAACCTCGGTGCGACATGCATGAAAACTTGATCCCTGACATCGAATTCCAGAGGTCATCTCTATTTATCAGCATAGGAATTCTATCGAGGCTCTGCTATAGCTATCCTATTTTGAATCAACTCCATATGCTTCAAGGTCTCCTTACCAAGACGAGTTTCCAGCAAAACTGCCTCTCCCACCTCCAGCCAGCATAAAGGAGATCAGTATGGCCTACCGTACAGATTCTCTAATGGTGCCATCTGAATAGACTCCTAAAAACTGTTGTTGTAGGTGAACTCCACCGTAGGTATATACTTCTCCCAAGAACCTCCACAGTCTAGAATGCAAGCTCAGAGCATATCCTCAAGCACTTGAATCATACGCTCAGACTAGCCATCTATCTGGGGATGGTATGTTGTACTCAAAAGTACATGAGTACCCAACACCTTCTGAACCCCCTTCCAGAACCGAGAAGTAAAAAATCACATCCATGACTGAAACAATGGAATGTGGAACCCCATAAAAATGTATAATTTCTCGGATGTACAACCGTCCCAGCTGATCAATACTGAAGTTCTTCTTGACCGGCATGAAGTGATAAACCTTTGTAAGCCTGTCGATGACAACCCAAACAGTTTCTTTCCCTTTAGATGACCTCGAGAAACTGGTCCTGAAGTCCATTGCAACTTCATTCTGTTTCCTCTCGGGAATTAGTAGCTTCTGTAAAAGTCATGCTGGTCACCGATGCTCTGCATTCACCAGCTGACAAGTGGAACACTTCGTGATGAAACCAACTACATCTCTCTTCATACCTAGCCACCAATACTAGTGGTTTATATCACGATACATCATGGTGGCGCCAGTATGATCTTCCCAAACTGAGTGATGAATGTCCCGCATCAGCTCCTCACGTATGTCTGATGGCACCCAGACGCGTCCCTGGAAACGCAGGATCTCATCGTCACCCACTGTCCATCCAGGAAGGGGGTCCTCTCCTATCATAGTCTCCCGCACGACTAGGCTTTCTGAGTTTGATAACTGCCTCATCCGTACCCAATCATGAATTATAGATGTAACAACTACATAAGATAGAAATGTCTGACCCTGTCTGTCATGCACCTCCAAATTCATCTCAGAGAACATAGCCATAAGATGCCACTCACTTTGGTTCTCTTGAACTACCTGTATCTGAGTCCTACTTCTCAACGAATCATCCACTGCGTTTCCCTTTCTCAGTGTATAGGCAAACTCAATGTCAGAGGTCTGAAGATACTTGACCCACCTGCACTGTCTCATATTCAGATCACGTTGTGTGAAGATGTACTTGAGACTCTTGTGGTCAGTAAAAACCACAAAGTACTCTCCCAGAATATAATGTGGCCAAATGTGTAATGCATGAACAACAACTACCAACTCCAGATCATGCATCGGGTAATTCCTCTCATGTGGCCTCAACTGGTGAGACCCGTACACAACGAATCCATCTCCATGAATAAGTACAGCTCCCAGCCCGATACCTGATGCATCCCAATAAACAATATAACTCTTGCCCAGCTCTGGAAGGACTAGTATCAGTGCTGAAGTCAATCACTCTTTTAGCTCCTAAAAGGCTGACTCACAAGAATATGACCATAAGAACTTTTCCCCTTTCCTGGTCAGACAAGTCAATGGTGCTTCTAAGCATGAAAAGTCTTGTATGAATCATCTATAGTACCCATCCAGCCCTATAAAAATCTTCACCTCAAATAAGTTCTTTGGATGCTCCCAAGAAACTACTGTTCTCACTTTCTATGGGTCTACAGATACTCCGGTCTCTGATATAACATGACCCAAGAAGTGAATCTGATCTTTCTAAAAGTTCCATTTTGAGAGCTTAACATATAACTGATGTTATCTCAGTGTACTTATAACGATCTCAAGATGGATGGAATGGTTGTGTCAAGTATGAGAGTACTCCAAGATATCATCCATGAAGACCACTAGAAAACAGTCTATGTATGTATAGAACACTCGGTTCATCAGTTCCATGAAAAATGCAGGCGTGTTTTTGAGGCCGAACGACATAACCATATACTCATATGGACCATACCTAATGTTGAAACCTATAAGTGGTATATCTAACGGTCTAATGCGCAACTGATGATAACCGGACCTTAAATCAATCATTGAGAACACTCACAATCCTCGAAGATGATAAAAGAGATCATCGATCCTCTGTAAGGGATATCTGTTCTTGACTATCAACTGGTTCAGCTTCCGATAATCCATACAAAGCCTAAGGGTGTCGTATGCCTTCTTTGCAAATAGGACAGGAGAACCCCATGGAGAAGTACTGGGTCGGATGAACCCCATTTCCTATAACTCCTCTAACTATTTCTTGAGCTCCTGTAGCTCAGGTGTCTCCATCCTATAAGGAGGAATGGACACCGGTGCCTCTGCTGGAACGAGCTCAATCAAGAAGTCTACCTCACGCTCTGGAGGAAAACCCGAAGAAGTCCTCTATAAATACATCTCGAAAATGATCCACCACTAGAGGAAAGTCTAACTGTGATGTCCCCTAGTCATCCATGTATAGACTAGAAAGCTATGTTGTAACTCCTCCTAATCCATGATACTTGGGTCTTTCTCGACTTTCCTAGACATCCCACTTGACCCGATGATGAAAAGATCTACCCTATGGTGATATGAAACTCACCATGCGGAGATAATAGTTGAAAACTTCCTTTAAGGGAACTAGACAGTCCATTCCATGAATGACATCATAACCTGTCATCTCTAGGACATAGAGGTCCCATAAGTGACACCCCACAACCTCAAGAGGGAACTCTATGCACTGACGTACACTAAACATTGTAGTCCTCAACAGTGTGTCTAGAGTCAAAGTATTAGTGGAGGAAAAGATGTAGAGACTAAGACACTCCACAACAGAAAAATAGATAAAGCTACGGGAATCCCCTATATCGAAAATAGAAGAAGATAAAATTGAGGCTAATATGATCCTACCTCAAACTGTAGAAGGTCCAGGATCCTATTTTTATTGAGTCTGCTCCACCACAAAATTATGGCATGTACCACAGCCCTATGACCCTGCCTGACCACTCTGAGCTTATTTTACTTGCTGTCGCTGATATACCAGTGACTGACCACCCCGTCCATGACCTATACCATGGCATGAACGGTCGGAAGAACTCTAGTTCCCAGATTGGTGAGAAACTGGTTGTGCTGCTCATGAATGAGGAGTCATGGATGAACCCCTGTCACCACATGTTGGAGAGATAACCTGACAGAAGCGCTGAAGGTGACCCATATTTCTGTAAGATCGGAACTCCACTGGGTCTCCCTGGCACTGCGGTCTCGTATGTATTTCCCTTCCACATTGGTAGCATACCACCTAGCTACCTGAAGATGCATCTCGCTGCCTCGGATCCCCGCATGTAGACTCCCAACGGCGCTTCCTGCTGTCAGCTGGTGAAGCACTAACCTTGGAATCAGAACCTCTGTAGCTCTCAACTCCGGAATCTCTCATATTTTACTCTGCAATCTGTGCACAATTGACGATGGAAGTGATAGAAGACAACATGAAGATATTCACCTGTGAGGGAATCTCCCGTCTGAGGCCATCCACAGACGTCATTGCCAAGAACAACCCATCTATGCTCTAGAGGGGTGTGAAATGCTAAAGATCGGTGAAACGAGAGGAATACTCCATTAAAAAATGAATACCCTACTCTAGGCTCTTGAATTCCCGGGATCGGTCGGCCCTCAGGGTCTCCATATAGAAGTAGTCGTAAAATATGCGCTGAAACTCCTCCCACGCCATAACAAATTGATGACCCACCTATGAGATCATGTACCACCACCTCTTGGTGGAGTCTCGTTGCATGTTGGTATAGAGATTGACCCACCTTTATGGAGGCCTCTCCAGATGCTCATAGATCGTCATCATGGCTTCTATCCATGACTCTGCCGCCTAAGGTCCTTCTTCCCCAAAGAAGGTGAGAGGATGCTGCTACAGGAAAACCTGCGTCAAGTCTTCCATAGTTGAGGCAGGAGGCGGTTCTCCTGGGAAGGACTGAACCATCCTTAGAAAACCATTCCTGAACTTTGCATCAGCGCCTGTAACCAGTATCACTGATGGTGCCAAGGCATGCACAATAGGAGGATCTGTGGGAAGACCCTGATCAGCAATATCTGGCATCTGATCACTGCCTGGAAACTGGCGTGAAACCAGAGGAAGCCTCGGTGCCATGACTCCACATGGTCAACCACACACCATAGATTCAAGATCACCAATTAACTAAAAACTAAATGGACATGAGAGGAACAATAGAAGAAAAACATTCAATATTTAAAAAAATGACTACCCGGCATGTACTTTCCTTATACAGCATGTTTCCATAAGTCACTCACATGGGTGTGTACTTCTATTCAACAGGTCGTGTAACACCCGAAACACCCGACGTGTTACCCAAACACATGGCGTGTACTTGAATCTTCTCCCATGCCTGAGTCCTTCTACATGGTTAATCCACACAGCACTTGCAAGGAAAAACTACACTGCATGTTAAAGAAGGACACATCGTGTATATACATTCCATACCTTGCCCGTGTTGTTAGATACACAGTCAAACACATGGCTCGACACTACAAGGCGTGTTCCATAAGGAAATGGCGTGTACGAGAAAGGGTAACAGAGACCCGTGTTTTACATGACACGACCAGGTACCTAGATTAGAGTACAGGACATGTAAAATTCAGACACGTCATGCATGTGAAATGGAAACATGGCCCGTGGTTTTCGTGACATGGTCAGGGTACCAAATTCATACTACACGGCATGATAAACTAATACATGGTGTGTTCCTATAAGATTTTTCACAACCTCATGTTTCTTCCCACAAAGTAATGCGGTATAAAAACTAGACGGTGTGTATTAATAAAGTACACGCCATGTATTCTAGGTTTTTTCTGGGTTTTATCTCAGAAACTACTCCAAATCCCAGAAAACATAGAAAACAAGATTGAAGATGCCAAATTCCGATCTGTGAGGTCCCATACTCCCCGCGAATCAATGTTTGGAATATTATACATGTTATAACAAGTCAATCAGACAATGATCCCCCAAATTTTGGTCCACGATTTCCCATAACACCTCAGGAACCAAAATTTGGAATTCATTCACACAAAAATCATAAAAAAATCAATAACTGTAGAAAATATTCTATCACAACATCTATCACAACTGCAAGAATAATCTACACAACGTATATCAAAACAACATTCAATCGCTATGGAATCCTAGATGGCATGTCAAGAATGCATGACATGCGATTTCTAACAAGTACCAATATGATGCATGAGATGGAATACCCTCATCTCATCGGGTTGTGACAGAAAATAGAACTGCAATTACAACAACGACAAAAACACAAAGCATGTGAATCACTCAACGGTGAAATCATATGAATTGTAAAATTTTCAAACTGAATAAAATTCCAATAAATGAGGTAGTATGGCTTTTCCCAATACACAGGTTAGCTACTCCCAGAAATGACTCATTACCAAGTACCTATTCCAGTCTATCACTAGATAAAGGCTCCAAACAGTAAGTCAAGAGAAAACAAACCTCTGATACCACTTTGTAACGTCCCAGTTCTGGAAGCTACCCAAAGGAACCCCTTACCCTGTTGGTCACATGGCCTCAAGTTCATTTCCCAAATTCCAGAGGCTTCCGACTAGTAGTGAGGGACTTGTGTGTGATAGTGGGGAAACAATGCCCTCATTGGAAGAGTACACAACAGGAGTAACAACACATACAACAACAGAATCAGTAAATATACAACAACAATAACAACAGAAGACTGATAAATAAACACCTGGATTAGAAATATATGAAAATGATGCATGATACATATTTTTCTAGTAAACCAGCCAATCAAGTCACAATGCAAAATATATTACTAAACCAAAGTACAGAAGAAAAATAGATGTTCAACTCCTCACCATCACAAGCCTCGTCTTCTTCCCATTCTCTCCAGCTCCAGTGCAATCAAGAACCTAACGTAGAAGGGCGCTTTCCTTATCTATACTAGAAACAATATAATCTATTTGGGCCCAAAAGCATGGACCAAACAAGGTGTGATAAAAAGACACATTAGGAATCCAATGAAATATTTGTGCCTAATAGTGAATGAATATATGGCAGGAAAAAGTACAGAAAGTAGTAAATAGGGAATTACTAAACAATAAGCAATCCACAGTTTCTAGAACATAATTACAAACAAGTAAACAGTCAATCAAGCAAGTAAAAAACCAGGTAACCTCTAGGTAGTTCTCATAGCCTAACCCCTATGGTTCAACCAACAAGTACTAGAAACCTTATGGGAGGCACACATAGTCTCAATCATCTGGTTCAGCTATATAATAGACTTTCTGGGGAAGCACTTACCATCAATTCCCCTAATAGTCTCTTATCGTACAAAAGGATCTCTGGGGAAGCACACAATGTCTCATTCCCCCTGTGACCCATTTCGAGGAACTAAATTAACTCTGAGAAAGCACTCAATGACAATTCCACCTCTGGTCTCGCATCGTATATTAAAGTCACACTGGAGAAGCCCTTATGCACATTATCCATATGGTCTACTACACTAGGTTCTCATAGCCCTTTGTAAAATCAACAAGTATCGCATCGCGTAATGACCAAAGTATACTCAAGAACTACATGGATACCATCTACAACATTTCATCAGGGACGAACAGTCATATCATCCTACAACTAGGCATGGAACTGGCAAAACTAGACCAAACGTTCATAAACAAGAAAACATGCATGGGAAAAGCGTCCAAAGGAGAGTAAAATTACCCTATTCACAAACAAGAACCTCTACTCAAGCATATAACCAAAGCAGGCAAACAAAAATGCCAAAACAGGAAACACACAATACCTCGTTCAAGGGTATTTGTGTAATTTTGCACAAATACTCAAAGGATTTCTACAGAAAGGAACAAACCACCTACCATGATGCTAAGAGATCGATATACATGAACCATGATGCGTGAATCTCCTCAAAACTTTTTAGATCTATGAAAACGTCCAAAAAACATAACCCATGATAACTTGAGAATGAGGGGGAATTGAGAAATGAAGCTCTAGGGGAAGGAAGAGCTTACCGTTGTAGTTACAAAGCAATCGATGGAGGTCGATTCGGAGAGTGGATAGAGTCTTTGGGGTTTGTCGAAGATCTGTGGTTTTACAAGATGATCTCGGTCAAAAAAGATGTATAAGAAGACTGTTCTGGGGTGAAGACATGACATCAGTGCATTTAGTGAAAAAACGAGAAGTACACGATGCTTAATTTTAGAGTACATTGCATGTACTAGGATTTTTCGTACTCTTCTTTAGGTGGCCTCTATGTCACCCCTACATGGCCGTGTGTGTGGCCTTGACACAGCTAGCACATGGCCTCGAGCGGCAAAGAAGTACACAGGGTGTACCCAGAAAGTACATGGCGTGTACTTAAAAAATTTCCAAAAACTCTTATTTTCTAAAAAATGACAGAAAAAGGGAAAACATACATAAAAATAATGTCTAGGATCTTACAAGGCTGAACAACATATTTTATATTCATTCTGCTGTTTAATATAGTTTTCTTTATTTTACTGTATAATTCATAAATCACAAGATTTACTTTGATAGTTAATCTTGGAAGGATGTTTTAATTGTTATCCTTATTAAAATAGCTTAAAAAGTAAACTTAATAATAGTTATTAAGATTACTGTGAATTAATCTATCTTTTGAGTAGTTATATAAACAATCAAACATTCATAACCATATTACTTTAATTAACTGGTCTATATTTATTGTTTATTGGGGAAACTATTGAGGAAAATTATCAAAAACAATTATTTATAGGCACTCAATTCAACCCCCCCCCCCTCTTGAGTACTATACTCTGACTAAAATTTTGTATCATACGTGTTTTTTATTCAATTTAAGACATTTTTTTTTGAAACTATTCAACTTTGGTTTTAGTTAAACTTTAAATATCTGTAAATTTCTATTAATTTTAAATTTATAGGACTTTCAATGTATTTTTTTATTATGGATAATATACTATAAGGTGTTGCAAAAAATAGACCCCCATTCATTAGTGGAACCAATTATGACCAATGGAAAATCCAAATGAAAATGCATTTAAAAAGTATGGCTTTTAAAATTTGGTCATAAATTATAGATGGGTATAAGATTCCTTCTACTAATAGAATCACATGGGATGACCCAACCAATACTACCCACAATAACAATTAAAAATCCATGTATTCTTTATATCTCTCCTTATGAGATGAGGAATTTAATAGAACTTCTGCACATAAAAATACCCACGAAATATTGGATACCTTTTCATTTTCTCAAGAAGGAACTTCTAGTGTGAAAGAACTGAGACTTAAAACTAATACTATTAAATAAGATAACATTAAAATGAAACCTGATGTGTATATTTCTGACATGTAGCTCAGGTTGAACGATGTTTTCAACACAATGATTTCTCTTGGAAGAGAAGTCACTTCTAAAAAACAAATAACAGGGATTCTCATATGCCTACCTCATAGATGGTGGGGAACCTCTGTCTCTATTATAAAATCATGCGACATCAGCAAGTTACCTGTAAAAGTACTCATTTGGAAACTGATTGTGTATGAAGAGAATCTAACATTCAATAAGGAAGATGAGGATGAATCCAAAAGAAGTTTTGTTGAACTTATGACCACAACCTATAAACCCAAATAATAACAGAAATAGTATGCCTCTAAAGAAAATTCCAGAAGTGAATAATCATCAGCAAATAGTGATGAAGAGATGGTTTAATTACCCAGAGGGTTTATGATATTTTACAGGAAGATTTTTTTTCCAGAAAGTATAAATTCAAAGGAAGATATCCTCAAAAACGAAGATGGAAGAAATATTCGAAAATAAGTGACAAGTATGATGAGATAGTATTCGATTAATGTAAGTGAATGGGATATGTAAAGGATGACTTTCCCAATCTAATGTAGAAAAATAAATATGAAGAAAAATTTAGAAGTTATAAAAAGGAAATGAAAGCAACATGTTGTGGTTATGAGGACTGTTCAAGTGACTCAGAATATTCACATGATAAACATGCCATCAAAGCCAAAATGTGTTTTATGAAAAACACATCTGAGGTAACACGGAAATCTCTTGTACACACTTCCTATTATTCTAGAAATGAAAGTGTTTTTGAAAATATGTATATTGAATAATTTTTTTTTTGTATTTTAATATTCTTAAAGAGATGGGTAGTAAACTAAAAAGATAAATACATATATTTAAAGAGACGACATGGACTTACATCAACTATTTAAACTGAACTGACTGTTTAAAGGGCTAAAATTTTTCAATTAATAAAAGAAAACAATGCACTAAATCTATCTAAAGAAAAATTCAAAAGGGACCATGAAAGGTTTAACTATGGTCAATATACATTATTAAAAATTCTAGGTAAACAGATTGATCATAAATTTACTACTGGTATTGGCTATCAACCTAGTAAAAGAAATTTTGGAAGAACTAATTTTATTTCAAAATCCAGGACATACAACATTACTCTTAATTCTGGAAAACATTCATCTAGTTAATGTTATGATACACTCTCTACTATTTCTTGATTTTTTAGACAAAATGATTTTTATTTTTCAAGTACCTTACATAATAATTATAGGAAACCTATGAGGCAGATATGTGTTCATAAATCACTATTCACTAATATTTATGGACCCAAACAAATATGGGTACCAATGTCTGTTTTTATTTGAGTACTTTGAATAAATGTTTCTTTAAGAGATCCTGAAAAATCATATGGTACTTCGATAGTGGGTGTTCAATACACATGATAGGGGACTATTTATGATTCATGAACCTAATAAAAATTTAGGGTGTACATTTCACCATTATTGACAATGCCAAAGGAAAAATAATTGGCCTTAGCCAAATCGGTAACTCTTACTCAATTTTAACTTCCAAAGTACGTTTTGTTGATGGATTTAAATATAATATTCTTAATGTTTCCCAACTATGTGATGATGGATTTCATGTTAAATTTGAATATGATCCTTGCAATTTTTTTAATTCTAAAAATGAATTATTATTTTCTGCATTGAGAAATGATAATGTATACTATGTTAAGATAGAGTATTTTATTTCTAAAAATGCTTCATGTTTAAGTGTATTTTACAAATAATCATGGCTTTGGAATAGGATACTATGAAACAGTAATATTCACACTCTTAGAAAACTATCTAGAAGGTTTTTAGTTAAAGACCTACAAAAACATGTGTTTCTATATGATAAAGTGTGTAATCCTTGTCAAAAGGGAATGTAATGAAAAATTTCATTCAATCCAGAGAAAGATGTTTCAAATTCTCAACCACTCAAACTGGTTACCATGGATTTATTTGGAAAAACTAGAGTTTCTAGTTAAAATGGGAAGAAGTATGTTTATTTTCTTGAAAAAAACTTTTCTAGATAAACAAGGAATTTATTTTTGGCTCCCAAATGTGAATCCCACTCTCAGTTAACAATATATTCTATAACTGTTGAAAATCATATTGGACATATAATTATATATATTAGAATTTATCATGGCCATGATTTTGAAAATCAAGAGTTTGAATGCTTTTGGTCACAAAATGGATATAGTTATAATTTCTCTTCCCATAGAACACATCAACAGAATGGAGTTGAAGATTGAATAAATAGAGCATTGCAAGATATTTCTAGAACCTTGCTTAGTGAATATGATTTAACTATTTATTTTTAGGTTAAATCTATAAATATAGCATGGTATATTATTAATATAGTGTTTATTAGTCCAATCCATACAAAAACACATTATGAGTTATGGAACAATAGAAAACCAAAAGTAAGCTACTTCAATATTTTGGGTTGAAATGTCTATATCCTTAATACTAAGGACAATAAGGAAAAATTTGAATCCAAGAGTGATGAAGGAATATTTATAGGATATTAAATCACTAGTAAATCCTATAAGGTGTTTAAAATAAGACCTAAATGTGTTGTAAAATATGTCCACATCAAATTTGATGAAATAGATCCACATGGGCCTAAGACCACTCTTGAGAACATGCAGGATGATGTGTCAAATCTAGAGATCAATTCAAAATCATCTAACCATCCTGTAATGGAACATGTGAAAACATGTAATTCTTGAAATTCATCATATTTAATTCATAATGAATCCGAACCTATTAAAGAACCTTAAATCACATGTCTATCTATTTTTAGAGCTATCATAACACTTAAGAATGATTATTTAGATGCAGTTGTAGGGGATTTTGATAAAGGTACTCAAACTATAGCTTCTCTTAGAAATCAGGTTGAACATCAAATCTTTTTATAATAAAATGAACTTAAAAACATTAATGATTTTCTCAATGGTGAATTTAAGGTAATTTCTATGAATGAGGAAATTAATCAGTTTGAAAGGAACAATGCTTGTGAAACTTGGGGACAGAACTAGAGACACATTTACCATATGCACTAAAAGGGTTTTTAGAAATTAAGTAGATAATGCCAGTAACATATTTAAAAACATGGCAAGATTGGTTGCACAAGGCTACAATGATGAAGAATTAATTAACTATGAGGAAACCTCTGCACCAGTAGCTAGACTTAAAGCTATCAGAATTATGCTAGCTTATGTTTCACATCTGAATTTCAATCTATATCAAATGGATGTTAAAAGTGAATTCCTAAATGGGTATATAGTTTAGGATTCCGTTGTTGAGAAACTTCCTAGTTATATAAACCCTCATTTTCCAAATTATATTTTTAAACTATCAAAAGCTTCATATGGTTTCAAAAAATCTCCAAAATCATGGTATAATAGATTAAGTACTATTCTTATTTACAAAGGTTATAAAAAAGGAATAATTTGTCCTACCATTTTTATAAATCTAATTTCCTATGATATTTTAGTAGAAAAAGTTTATGTTGGTGATATTATCTTTGGATGTTAAATAAATTCTTTTTGTATTTAATTTTCTAAATTGATGCTAAACAAATTTGAAATGAGTTTAGTGTGTGATCTAAGATTCATTCAGGTATTTCAAGTCTATCAAAATAATTATGGTATTATTTTTAATCAAAGAAAATATACTAGATATATTCTAAAAAGTTTTGGTCTGGAGAGCACTAAAAGTAGTGACACTCTAATGAGTACAACTTATATGTTGGATCTTGATGAAGATTAAAATGTGTTGATCAAACTACATAAAGAGGAATGATTGGAAGCCTACACTACATAAAGGTTAGCCATACTAACATTATGTTTAGTGTATTTATGTGTGATCATTTTCATGAAAACCCTATGGAATATCATTTAAATGCTATTAAGATAATTTTCAAATTCCACAAGCATACACCCAATATAAGAATGTTATATCCCATAGAATGATAATTTGTGTTAGTTAATTATTCTGATGATCAATTCGATGGTTCTAACATATATATAAAAAGAACCTCTATAATATGTCTCTATTTAGGAAAGTCACTAGTATCATAGTGTAGTATGAAACAAAAATTGTTTGCATTATCTACTGCTAAAGTGGAGTACATGGGTGCTAGTAGTTGTTGTGCACAAATTTTTTTAATGAAACACACATCACTAGATTATGTATATCATTTTAGGCATGTACCTATAAATTTTAAATATACAAGTTCTATTAACATCTCAAAAAATTATGTTTCAAACTCTATGACAAATCATATTTATGTAAGACATCACTTTTTGAGAGACCATTATTTAAAAGGTGATATCACATTGAAATTCATTGGAACTGAATATTAGTTTGCTCATATAGTCACCCAACCATTAAATTATGAAATAATACATTACATCATACATGAGTTGGTAATTATATATATTAAGTTGGATGTGTATTGTTTCACATCATTTTGTTTCATAGTTTATGGTTTCACAAGTCACTCTCTTAATATTAGTGTCTAAATCTAACAGATCATTATGTTTACTATCTTAAAAGTTGGTGTTTCATGCTCAAATTCTCACAGTTACAATTTCATGGTTACAGTTTGTCACAATACTATTTCAAACAATATAGTCACACCATTTAAAAGTCACACAGTAATGATGACACCGTGAAAACCTGTTACGGTCTCAGCGTGAAAACCTGTTATGGTCTCACCGTGAAAACCTGAAACAGTCTCACTGTGAATTTCTATTCCAGTATCACTGTAAAGACACATTATTGTTGTATTTAAATATTATAACATGTATCATGGTAATTAATTATTTTATTCTTATACATTCCTATGCTTTTGATTTTGCGATGCTTGATATACCTAAATGAATAAAACGAAAAAAAATTTACTCCTTTCTTCACCCGAGCTCTCTTATATCAAACTCCAACCCCTCCTTCAAACATTATCTCTCTCTCTTGATCTTTCATTGAATGCCCAGAATGAAAAATCCATCCTCATTAAATCCATATAAGTCAAGATCAAAGAATAATATGAATATATCACTGATGATAGTGTATAAAATTCCTTTGAATCTAAACCTGGTGAACAACATGGTGGTACCTGAAAACAAAATCTTCCATGAGTGTCTTCTATCATGTAAGTCAAAAGTATTGAATGTTCTAAAAGAGAAAGGATGGTGAGATTTGTTCACAAATGAGGAAAGACTAATATACCCAAATCTAGATTCTTAGTTTTATCAGTTCATTCAATTCTCTTTTGATATAGGAGAGAGTTTTTTTTGAGAAGCAGGATCAATGAAAAAATGATGTAATTTTTCATTGAGGTTATGGGATGCCTACATAAGGATACCTCAAGAGGGTATTTTTTGGACTACCAAAGGGGCCTCTCTCCTCCAAGTGAGATATTTGTTTTAGAAGTAGCCTTGAGAACCTTGACTGGTAATGAGACAAAGAGAAGAGCTATAGATTCTGAGCTAGATGGTGAAACCAAAATTTTGTTTCTGTTTATTTAGAATCTCATCAGTCCAAGAAAAAGAGATTGTGCTACACTCAATTATCAGGATGAATTTTTGATACATATTTTGAAGAATGAATAAACGATTAAATTATGAAAGTATGTTGTACTTCATATGCATGAGTTGATAAAGGCAACCTCAAAGTCATCCTCTATGTTCTACTCAAGGTTAATCTCTGCTATGATTCAATCTAATGGGTTTGTTGGATTAGATGATAAAGTCATTAAAGACTATAAATTTTATATCTCAAAATTTAATATCAAAAGAATGAATATAAGTTGGAATATGTGGAGAAAATATTTGGTAGAGGATAATGAGAGGGTCTATGAAATTTTAAACCCAGTTGAGCATTATTTAAGACCTAAGAAAATTTCTGATCCAGATTTGGTGCCAGATGATATTTCTGAGTATCCTATTGACGATGAAGAAGAACTAGAAGCTATTACACCTGCAGGGAAAATTTTCCTAGATGACGAAGGTAGTGAACCTGCTCCTCAAGTCTTAATTGATAATGAATTACATGTTCTTGAAGAAATTGTTAATCCAAAAGAAGAACTAGCTTCTAAAGAAGAATTTTTTGTTGATGAAAAGGAAAAGGTCATTATGGAAGAACATATAGATGAAGATATTTCTCTTGATAAATATGTTTCTCTTGAGGGACACCTAAAGGGACATGTTGTTCCTGAGATTATCCCGTATTTGAAGAAGGAATATAGCATGCCTTTAAATTTTATAGGAAAAAAATGTGTGATGCTATTGGGGATGAAATTTTGGAAATAGATCAAGAATATAAATCTATTTTTCATTTAAGATATGAACATGTTGTGGAGGAGCATCACCCCAATATAGAAATTGTATATGTGCCTAGTCCAAATAATCCAAATTATGTGGATACATGGAATAAGTTCCCTAGATATTTTTATGTTAATGATTCCCATGAAGTATCAATTAAAGTTATAGACCCTCATACTATATTTCAATTGAAATCCTTCTATGAAATTGTGCTTATAAAGGAACCTAACCATGTGTCAAGGCATATCCCTAAACATTCACAAGAACAATATACCATAGTATGTAAGGATGATTTGAAATCCCTTATTTTTAATTTGTTGGCTAGAGTTAAAAATCTCAAGAATACTTATCCTTCTCTTATGAGAAACTTGATTGAAAGAGATGATTCCCTATTATTATAAAATTCCATTTTGTAGATTCATCCAAAAGTGCTTCATGAAATTCATGAAGTCAATGTTGAAAAAAATAGTTAAGTGATGAATTAGAGTCTCTTAGATGTATGGTTGAAGATATTTAGAGAGTGATGAAATCAATACCATAACCTATTGCTCATCATGTTGAGGATGTTGGTAGTCTGAATCCACATGAAGATGCCTACCTGATTCAACTTAACCTATATTCCTTATCCAACATGGTTGCTGAATGAAGCATGAAAATAGTTTATGAAATGTGTGTGATGGTTATAGGTATTAACAAGTTGACCGATGAGTATAATGTTTGTCTCTAGCATGTTTATAATCAACTAAAGTCTTTTCCTCCAATTGTTACATCTTCTAGTGCCTCTGGAAAGTCATCTCAACCCACCTTGGATAGTGATCTACACAGAACAGTTGTTAAGGAATAACTTCAATCAGTGATCAGGGGTTCTGACAAAGTTTCTCTATTTGTAGTTATTAAGAAAAGAGTCATAGTTCTTGATATGGTAAGATTTAATTCCAATATTTCCAGTTATTCTCAAGAAGAAATTATTAATAAGCTGTATTTGTGCTTCAATAGTATTTTCTCTAAGCCTATAATGACAAAACATTTCATGTACCATGATGATATTATGAAAATCCCTCTTGTCACTCATGCTTTCAAAACTCAATTTCAAAACCTGAAAGATTTAACTCCTTTGTTAGACAAGTTCATGGACATAAATGATGACTTTGACAAAGTGATGAAGTATGGTGGTGAGATTGTTACTAACTTAATCTTGATTTTGAGGCCTTATATTCACGTGCAGAGCACTGAAATTGTGGTTCCTGCAGCTGCACCATTGTGGCTTGCCTTGCCTACCTTCTCATCCACTGCCCTTGCCTCCACCTCTATGTCTGTCTTTCAGGTATTGAGTCAGATCAAACATGTTATCGTCGACCAAAACTTTCCTACGTCTTCCACTACACATACCATGGACCCTTATATTTTTGAAGGTCTCCCTATACCTTCTCTATCAGTTGATTCACTTCTTTCTTCAACTTCTACCTATAACCCTATGGCTACTAGTGTTTCTGCTTCCATGGGTAAAGATAAAATAGATAGTGTTGTTGAAAAGTGTTCTATATCTTTTGATAGGGATATTTTTGATCTTTTTTTGCTTTCTAATTGTAATGAAAACTCTTCCTCAATATAAGTAACTGTGAACAAAGATTTTCTCATATTTTATTTACTTTTGTACTCTTTTTTATAATCCCAAATAGGGGAGAGATATGCACTCAAAATGAAAAATAAGGGAGGGTCACATTCACTAAGAATAGATATCTCACTCACATGATTTTTTATCATCAAAAGGGGGAGATTGTTGGACTCCTCCGGAGTTAATCATGTTTTAATGATCAAAAATCCTATAAATTCTATAAATCATGGTAATCATATTTAATTTGTCTCAAGTAATGTGTACAGATGGTTGGTTTCTTTATGCATTAAAAAAACCATTCCAAGATCCTAATTTCTATAAAGTATGTTTTATTATTTTAAACTATATTTAACTTTGGTCTATAATGATTTTATTGATGAATGATTATGTCTAATTCATTCCGTGAGCATCACTGATCAATTCTATATATAGATATTTAGATAGCTTATGAATCCATGAGTCTGCCTTTGGTTATGTTTTTCTAGAAAAGGACCCATACATTGTGAACCAGACACCGTGGCCCATGCAACATGACCCAAAAACTGTGAACCAGATATCATGACCTAGAAACCATGAACCAAACTCTGTGACCCAGACACTATAACCTAGACATCGGGACCCAGATACCGTGAACCAGTCATCGTAACCAGTTTCAGTTCTGTTGATATATGTGACACTAGTTACTTGCTAAGAAACCATTTCATGGGGACACCGCTTCATAGAGACAATATTCTTAAGTGACACTATTTCCAGAGAGTCTTTGACATCGTTCTTTAATATGATTTTTCTTTTTCAATTTAATTTATAATTGTCATATTTGAGTCTTTTAAATGAAATGAGCTAATAAATATTTTTTTATAGACATATCACCTAATAGAACGAGGTACGAGATAATGAATACATGCATCCTATCATCTCCAAGACATTCACTAAAAGAATAAATATAAAATTGGGGCCTATAAAATAACATGTGAGATAATGAATAAGCACGAGCATTATTGAAGAAAAAGTATCGACACATGAAACAAGATACATATGAAGAACACATGAAGCGTTCATGTATCCAAAATATGATAGACCATATATCTGAGTCAAGAACATATTCGCAATTCCATCACCACAAAGAACACGAGCCATATCTAATTGGGAACTAGAGCATCAGACTTGGGATACTCTATTTCAGGCAAGAGGACTCAATTCATGAATCTACTTCATCTGAGAAGTCTAGAACTATATAGAATAACACTCAGATAACTTCCAAAATTATCTCATCATCCTTTCTTAATTGTGTATTTTTTTAGCTTTTGAGCAGTGTGTGTGTCTATATTAAAAAACAAATTAGCTCTTTCACTAAACTAAAGGATACAAGATATCATTCCTCTCATATATTTTTACACTTGTTTTCTCCCATGGATTAGTATGGTAGAGTTACTTGTGTGACCTATTAGTTTATAATCATGAAGAACCATGGAATAAGTGATGTAACCTGGATATTCAAGTGCATTATTATTTAACCAGATCCATGTTATGGATCAAGTTTTTTAATATAAGATACTTGGTGGTAGTTGATCACCAAGTGGAGTAGATTAGGTATCAGCTTGAGACTGAACCACTTGTGTCATATCTTATGTGTTGTTTAATTTAGTTTTCTTGGTTTTACTGTATAATTCATAAATCACTAGATTTACTTTGATTGTTAATCATAGAAAGAAGTTATAATTATTTTTTCCTTATTAGAATATCTTCAAAAGTAATATTAATAATTAATATTAAGATTACTTAAAATTAATGAATCTTCTGAGAAGTTTTTTAAATAGTCAAATTTTTATAATAGTATTTCCTTGATTAACTAGGCTGTATTTATTTTTTATTGGGGATCCATTTAATAAAGCTTTTCAAACAGAAATTTTTAAAGATAATCAATTCACCCCCTCTTGAGTACTCTACTCTGACCAATATTTATTTATATTAATAATTTATTATCATCACTTAAAAAAATTAAAATATATGATTTTGGATTTAATACTATTGATATATATATGAATATTATGTAATAATTTCAATCTTTTATGCATTCAATTTTGAGTAATATGATTTTTTTAATCACTATGATAATAAAGAAATGGTTATTTTCTATGAATTGTTTTCTAATATTGAGTAATTTATATCGAATTAAGAAATTGTTCTATTTGATGCTAGTAATTTTATATAATGATTAAAAATATATAATAATATATTATCACCCATGTAATTAGTAATTAATGTTATATAATATTAATAACACTTAATTCTAAACATAAATGTTTGGTATAATATTTTAAAATATAATTTATTTTCTATTTGTATAATTAAATTTTATATTAATTATAAATTGTTATAAAATAAATGTATCTCACAAATAGAGTTTGGAAATAAAAATTTTGTTCAAAATTTTATATAAAATTTAAAATAAAATCAATATTACTTGAGAAAACATATTAACTCGGTAGAAATGGTTAAATTGTAAAATATATCGGTATAGGACATGATAAATGTTTATAATATGTGTGAAAATTAATTATAGAGGAATCATTGAATTTCTATAACCCCCATATAAATTTTTTCTTAATTTTGGATCCTTTAACCATTTAATAGTATTATGTCATCATTGATACATTTATTGGAATTTTCAAAAATTCCATTTTCTTCCCACGTAAAAGGTGATAACTTCTTTCACATTTATCCACCCATTGAAAAGATTAGATCCAAAAAATTCTTACCCATTACTTCTTAAAATCATTACCAATGTATTAAAACCCATCTAATTTCCAATATACCATGAAAAGTATCCTTAAAATGCTACCCATGGGTGAACATCCAAATTGAAGGTAATATTCTCAACAGAAATCCCATAATTCATTATTTTTCTGCAACCTAAAATATTTTACATACCAGAATGAATGATAACATTGATATTAAAAATAGTAAGAAAAAACATTATAATAATTGAATATTAATTCTCCACCTCCCTCAAAACACATTAGAAAAATAAAAACATCGTCATGCTTACATGTGGACAACCTCCACTAATAATGTCATGTTCAATTTCTCATAACATTATTAGATGTATAGATAAAAAGATATGTTTAGTAAAAAACATAATACTTATAAATTTTTTATTAGTTTTAATTTATATATTATTATTTCTGGTATATACCTTCCTTCTGATGAAAAATTAGATTATTATACATGTACATGTTTATAAAACCACTTCCAAAAAATTATGTATTTAATTTTTCATTACCACATAAATTTGACGAATTTATAAATATATTTAATTTATAAAAATTATATTTTTGCTAAAATTTAAATTTTATAAATATATTATTGGGTATATGATATATGATTCTAACAAGAAATTATAAGAGTAAGCTTAACCACCTATAATTAATATATCGAGGAAGAATTACACATTTGAGTGAATTTTTTAAATGATAAGTAATTTTAAAAAAAGTCCAAATTTTATATTTAAATTAACACACCACATATAAATTATATATAATAGAACTATTTTTTAACACATTTTACCATATTCAATATATATTCATGGTATTAGAGAGATAAAATTATCCACCTCAAGTATCCCCCTCAATTTAAAACTATTTAACAAATAAATAACAAATAATAATAAATGGGACAAATGAAAAAAATATTTAGGAAAATTGTTGTTAAGAAATTTTTTCAAATTTTTTTTTGTTATTCATGATATTTAAAAGAAACGTATAATTAATTAAAACCCAAGGTAAGGGGTTCATATATGTATTTCTATATATTTAGATATTATTTTTTCTAAAAAAACTATCCATGTTTAATATTAAAATTTTTCCATTCGATTACTTATTGTCATACTCTGTAAAATATAATGTATATCCAAATATATCTTATGGTCTACCATTTAGGTATTTGTATTCAAATGATAAAAACATCTTTAGTTTCTAATTTATTCAATTTATCCTTTCATTTGGGTCATGAGAAATCGTTATTGAATATTATTTTCTAGGTTACCTTATTCATTAATTAATCTACTATACATGGTATCACAAATTTATTTATTGGGGGAATAAATTGTTTATATCAAAAAAACTACTTCAGTGGTATGATTTTTTTTAAAACTGATGACATTTTTGGATACATTCTCTCCCTTTATAATGTTTTTTATCCATCGTGAACATATTTTCCCTTCCATATTATTTTATCCATTTAATGTTTGGAAACCACATAAGTTTTAACTGTGGATATCCCCATATTTCTTCCCAATACTTTTGAATTATATTTTTTAATATCTAAATAAATATGTTAGTTTCAAAAAATATTCTTAAAAAAAAGGGTATATTTAAACACCCCTAATTACATATTTGTTACATGTTCTCTTTAATTATCACCATGTTCCAAAATATTATTCTGGTGTAATTCATCCATATTTTATATAAATTTTTCATAACTATATAAAATTCTTATATTACCTATGTTTTTTGGATAATATATGTTTCAAGTCCCCTTTTAAAATAACATTTTTATATCAAACTCATATAATTGAACATCATATTTCATTTTTTTATATGAAATAATATCAATATGAAAATATTAACAATGAATTTATTTTAAAACCCATTACTATATTATATAAAACTCTCGTGTATTAACTATAATCTTAATTGATGTAATAATTCTATTCATTATTAAATTGTTGATTGAAAAATTAAAAAATAATAACCTTGGTGTCTCATTTTTATTCATACCACTTTGATCACTCTCAAGAATTTTATTAAACTGTAACTAAATTTTCATGAAACAGATTTAATTATTAATTATGAACATCTAAAATAATTTAATTCCCCCTTTACTAGGGAATCCTTCAAATATTTTATTTAATTATTTTGTAAGATATGATAATGAAACCCACTTCTTTCTTAGGGGTTTATCATGATTTTAATTTATGTATAGTAGTGTTTCATATTATCGAACACATATGAATGTACATGTTATAAATATGATGTTTGATCCCTAATAGAACTCTAATTCATTAGGTATTTTTTCAACTCATTAGATAACATTCATAGTTCAAATAATGTCTATTGAAGAACACTATTATCTATTTTCATGGATTTTATCCTTCACCTATGATTATTATTTCATATTTTATGTTGATTACACATAAATATGATTATATGGTCTTATGATATAATTATCTTATTCTATGTAACCGTTATTAGAGACATTTTATTTATTATATAATGTTACGCCACCTACATTATATATTTTTCCTTCTATAATGATTTACAATGATTTTTCCCCTATTTTAAAAACTATATCAACCTATTATCATCAAAAATGGAATAATATGTTTATCTTCAAGCTCTTTTTACTAATATTTTTCTCAAATGTTAACTTTTTGACATATTTTTTTGTTTAACCATTTATGGTATATTGATGTGTTTTTCCATTTATATGAATTTATGTTTAACCAATTATAATATTCCCATTACAGAGGTTATTTGGGATATTATAACTTATGGGGTGCTTATACATGAGAATGATGTGATTAAATTATGTAGAAGTGTTCGCATTTATTTAAAAATATGTTTGTTATATAGATAGTCATAAAAAAACCAACTAATTTTTAAAATGGGTTTGTGAGATTATTATATGATATGTGTAGTCTAAAATATCTAAAGAACATAAAATATAGATATGTTTGTCATGGTGTCTTCAAAAAGTGGTTCTCTAAATATTTATGTCAATGAAGTAAACACAGTTCACCCACAAGTTATGTTTTTATAGTTTCATTTCACTAATTTAGGGTCTCTATAATTAGTGGTGTGTACATTGTATGTGTTCTTACGCATAATGGCCACAAAATGGTATTCAAATTTTTTTATTTTAAATTATGTTTTATATTTTTTATTTTTCACAAATTTTATTTGGATTTCCCATCTTATTTTTCTAATATTTTAGATTGATGTATTCTAAAATTTCATTAGAATAATAAATTTAATAGTTATTTAAAATTAATATTCAAATTGGTGTTTTTATGAATGGAGGAATCATCCTGTAAAATTCATTCAAAGTCATTATATTAATTTAGTGAAATAAAAAGTGAATTTTATAAAAATAATAAAAGAAATGGAATTATCATTTATATGATGAGGAGTCAGAAAACAATTTCTAACACTGTATTTTGAACTATCATTAAATATATATTCTATTTAAAATATTTTGTTATTATATATTAGAAAATCTAGGATATGTGACCATATAATACATACCTGACCTAAATATAATATTTCATTAATAAATATTCACAAGATATTTTTTTATATTTTTAGTTAATTTTTACAAAATATTAAATATGAAAACCAAATTTTTCAACATATTGAAATTTACTAAACTATATTAGACACATCATAATTAAAGAAACATTCATCATACCCCAAAATATCACCAAAAAAGATAATATTATAGACGCATCATTATATTATTTTTCATCACAACCTAGTGAAATTATAAAAAAAATAAAGTGGAGAGCTTAGGTACTCTATATGGGTTAATATTAGTGATAATAATCAGAGATTATAATTGATAATAATATGTGGATATGGATATAATCATGAAACCTATGAAAGTTATACCCAATAATAATAAATCAAAAATAAAAACCGAATTAATTCCATAACATAATAAAATGTCCTAGAATTACTACATAGCAATGTCTCAAATCAATAATATCATACTATATAAGAATAAAAATATAATAGATGATGGATTAAATAAAATAAAATTGTGAAATATCATAGAAAATAGGAATTAAAATGGAATGATACATATACTAAAGTGAAAGGAATCAACGAAAAATGAAACAATAATTATCATATAAGATCACTATGAGGAAACTCACAGTGCCCATACCTTTTTGAGAAAATTAATTATCTCGACACATTAAGATGTAGGAATACTCATTATTCTCATTTTATTTTTAAAAACTTGTAATTTTTTGTCTTATAATCTAATGAGATTCCAAAAACAATGAATTTATTTTAGGGTGTTATAAGAACCCCCTCGTTATCATCCTAATAGATTCTTTCTAAAGGAAATCAATTATTATAATACATAATAAACTATTGGAAACAAAATGGGGTTTGTCTAAATTTAAAATGGAATAATAAAATGGAAACATTATTAATTATATCAATAAACAAGAAAAACCAATATAATTTAAATAGAATTTAAATGTGGAAGAATAAAGTTTTATGTATAGAACATTCAATGATATATATATTATTTACACTATACTGATAAATGGTATATTGTTTATCAATAATTTTCATAATTATTATATGGATTTATTCTAGATTAAAACCCTTAAATAATAATATAAAAATATAGTGTTTTCTGTTTGTAATGTAATTTAAAATAAATAATCCATATTTATAAAATGTGGATTATTAGGAAAGACAAATGTAGTAAATGATATCAAAAATCATTAGCACAAAAATAGTATAATAAATTTTTGAGGGTAATTAAAGAATATTAAATTCAAAATAAATACATTTTTCATAGAGTGGATAATATATGTGAAACTAAAAAATATCATTATGAATTTTTTTAATATTTTGATAAAATAAAAAATTTAGAATATACTTTTTTTGGAATAGTGTTGTGATACTTTTTAGAACATTTTAATTTATTATTTATCATAAAAATAGATCCATGAACACATATAAATTTTATCAAAAAGAAATATGTTGTGGAAGATACAAAATTTTACTATGAAAAGAGGAATAAACATTTACATATTTTGAAATAACATGGATGAAAATCAATATAATAAAAATAGTAACAAAACTAATATTTTAAAACATTATGAATTAATTATAATGATAACATTAGAGAGATAAAAATTGGGATACCAAATATAATAGTAACATTTTAATTTTAAATTTTTATTGATAAATAGGGGAAACCATCTTTATTGATTGTGGGAGTTATTATAAAAAATGGTATCATTTTTGGGAATAAAATTTTTCATTGTAAATGATTTAAATAGATAAAAATTTTCACATAAAAATTGAAGATAATGTACTATAAATTAAAATATTTTGGAGGATGAAACAATTATTAAAAGAAATATGTTCGAGAATATCCATTATACGTAAACTAAGGAAGATAGGTTAGTAATAACACTTTAAATATTTTTATATTTTCAATGAAAACCCCTTTAAAGAGAGAAGATAATTTTAATATTCAATTTTCATAAATTAAATGAATGTGGTAAAATAAATTAACTATTAATCCATCATATTAAATTATTTATATCGTGGTTAATAAAATAATGACTTATGGTATTAAATTTAAGACAATGAACCCCTATATATGATTCCATAATTAGTCAGAAGTGATATAGCCTTCTATAAGAAAAGTCATTATTTTATTCATAAAAAATTCCATAAATATATTCATATTTATAATATTTTTAATACTTAATTTATGATAATTTATTATGTATATATCTTTTGGTTATATTTTATTTTTACCAATGGGGTTAAAGAAAAATAAAAATCGTTTCAAGTTAACATTTTGATGTCAATTTCATTATTTATTACATGATACCAAGTCAAATTTTCCATGATAATATAATGAAAAATTAATGAAAACATATATTAATATATTAATCTTTTTATCTCATTCCATATATTTCTTAGATATGTTTCTTATAAATTGGATAGATACTGGTTTATTTTGATAATTTTATAGGTAAAATATTATATTTTAATAATAAATTAAATACATGTTATATACTACCCATACACATAAAATCAATATTTTTAAATTTAAGTATCGTAATGAGAATTTTATTTAAGTTCCCAAATTCATCCATGATATGGTTGTACAATGTTATTTTTGAATGTTGTTAATCTGACCCAAGAAAGAATAGATTATAACCCGTGGGTGACTCTTTTTAAAGATGTGTATAATATCACTATAATAGAATAATAATGATTTTTTATTATTTTTAGTTAGTTAATTATATATCTACTATTATTGATTAATAATTAATGTCGTGATTAAAAAAATTATATTTTACTCCGTTGAGGCCATAGTGAACACGCATGCATGGTTATCATTGATATTTATCCTTAAATGAGATGGGATAAGGCTAGATCAAAAAATGTATTATTATATTAAATATATATATATATATATTATTTAATTGTATCAGTAATACTATCCATTAGATTTTATGACAAAAAACAGAAGACACTATTTTATAGAAGGTATAGTAAACATGTACACATAATTAATGTTAATTTTCTTATTTATGTGGATGATATGGAATATATTATTTTTACATCCATAAGATATAAATTAATATGTATCCGAATGATATTAATTTAATTGTATAAATATTTTCAGATAGGTATTTAATAAGATGATTAAGAAGAAAAAGTTATGGACTATGTAACGATCATATTGGGACCTTGAACATTCTCTTTAAAGTCTCTTTGAAATGGAATAGATTGGGAAACATATATTGATTTTGGGATATTTTAAAGAAAATATACATATAATATTCTATAATAACTAATTCATATATTTAAATTCAATTATATTGGTCTAATGTTATGTTATGTATGCAATCCGTGTTTATAAGTGATGAAAATTTTCAATTTTGTAAATACTCTATAGATTTCAATAATTATATAACATTAATCCAATTTAAATTGTTAAAAAGGTAAAAATTAATTTAATTTGATAATATATCTGGTCTATATTCATAAAAAAATTCATTTTTGAGAATTTGGAAAAAATTTAGAATTTTAACTTTAGTTGTTTTATCTTTTACCAAAATTATCTTTTACAATTGTAACTAATTTTTTAATATAGTATGGATTTCTAATGGATAAAATTAAAATTCTAATTACTAAATAAATTCAAAATTATAATTATATATATTATAATTATTTTCTTAAAAAATGTATAAGTGATAAAAGATAATTTTTTAATTAACATATTAATTTAGTCGATATTTGTTTATTGAAAATTTTGTTTTTGTTTTTACATTAAATTTGGGAATTGAAAAAAATAAGAATTGTAATATATTTTAAGGGCCTCAATTATATTTGTGACAAAAATAATATATATAATTTTAATTAAAAACAAATCCAAAAAATAAATTTTATTAAAATATTATTTAATTAACATAAAATATAATGAAATTATTTTTTGATAAAATTATTTATATCCTTATAAAGTTTATAATTGATTTTATTAATTTGTATTATTATTTTGTAATGAATATTATTTATTCATAACAAAAATATTGCCAATAAAATTTATTTAATAGTTTTATATTTATATGTATTTATTGATATTGTCATAAATGATACATTCTTAGTAAAAATTGTATTTTACAGCATTCACCTTGAAATAATTCATTTTATGAAAATATAAATAACTAACAATTAGTTAAATTTTACATGATGGATTAAAAAATTCAATTTTATTTTATAATATTTTAATTATTAAATTTATATATTTTTTTTCTAAATAAAAATTAAATACCAAAAGAAAATATAATTGTATTCAAAAATTGATTTTTTTAAGATTTACGTTTTCAGAATCATATTTTTTAAGAATTTCTATATTGTTAAAATATTTTTATTTGATTTGGGTTTTATTATTCATAAATATTTCTATTAATATTTATTTAATATGTTGTTTCTTGATTCATTTTATTTATTTATTAAAAAATCTAATGATTATAATATTAATATAGAAGTATATATATATATATATATATCATGGTGTTATATCCTTTCTGGAATAAATTAATCAAGTCCTCAAAATTTTAACTATTGATTACTTTTAGTATAATCTATGGTATCTATAAAAACTGAAGATATAAATTTTACTCATATATCATCCTTAGAATCCATGGTAAGACAATGAATCTATCTATCACTAATATTATTCAATATGTGTTCTTAAGGACATACCTTTAACAAAATCATTTTCATGGTCTTCTTTCCCAGTAGAAAATTTATCTGAATTTTGTATAATCTTGACTAATCAAGAAGTTAAAATTACCATATATTTTGGGAAACTAAATACCATGATTTATTCCATAATTCCATATTAATTTTATAGTAATATACATTCGTTTTAGCTATTTTTAAAATTGATTTAGCTATCATACCTTCAACATGGAATAAGATTGCTATGATCTATTTCTTACTTTATTCTATAATGTTACTCACCATTCTATTCTAATATATTCAAATATATTATATTGTTTTATATATAATGTTTTATTAACCATACTATATCCCATGGGAGTGTCTATCCTAGTCTGTATTTTGAGGTTAATTCATTACAAAACATAATGAATATTGAATTGATAATGAATTGGAATCTTTTGGGTGATTACCCCTAGGTGAATTTGTTCCATATCTATATTTACATGATAGTATTTTGATATTAATTTAATTTTTAGGAGAACCACATGATATATATATTTCAAATATTTCATGATTTTATAAAATAATTAAAAATATCCCTTTTACCGATGCATATAATTTTTACAAAAATTAATTTATCAAATTCCTAAAAAAACCTAACTTTTATTCCACTAAGAAAAAAATGTATTTATACCACTAAAATTATGACCAACTGTAACTTACAAACCATTAAACAATACTCATCTAACATTGAATAATATAATTTTATAAAACCGTTAAATGATACCAAGTATTAGTCCCTATAGATTAGATGGTATCTTAATTACAAAACTCATGGAAAATATTTCATTGAAATAAATTCCCATTGTCATTTATATTTAGTGTTATAGAGAATTTGGTAATAAGATTAACTAGAAAACCCCTATTTATTTTTCATCTAAGGGATAAACCCACTATATCAGAAAATGATAAATATATAACATGTCTTCAATATCTCCCACAATTTCTCTACACAAGGTACTATTTTATAAAGATCAAATGTAAAACTGTTCATAATATCCTATTTCAATAGATACATAAGAAATGTTTCAACTCATATTCTAAAAAAGGGTAATCATAACAAATAACTATCAAAAATTATTTCAATTTAGAAGTTGGGAATATCAGTATAATTTCGATACATAAGAAATTTACAAACAATAAATCATAGATAAGAAATTTTGGTATAGGGAATGGATTAGATAAATATATTGTCACTTATTTTCCTTATATCAAATATTTTCAACAATAATAACCTGACATGAATGCATGACAAAAACCATGATTTATAAGGGCATAACATAATATTTTTGAAATTTATACATGATAAGAATACAAATATAATTGAACATAATGTAAAAAAGAATATAAAATCCAAATGTTGAAAAAATAATAATCTTATGAATCTCATGTGAGAAAAATTATTATGCACATGTCTTTTTGAACAAACTCATTATGTCCATTTTTTAATATCCAATGATATATATATTCCAATCCATTAGAGGGAAATATAGAACCCCAAACATAATCAAAAAATAATATATTGTAAACATAATATAAACCATCATTATATCATAATGAACTCATAGAAATAAAATTTGTTTTATGACTTATTATAATAGATTCAAATGAGTAAATAGGTCAAAACTAAGTCAATAATAATGTTAAACCCATGTAAAATAAATATAATACACTGATAAAAAAATATTCTTGAAAGATAAAATTCGACATACATTTTTATATTTACATTATATATATAAATGAAATATGATTTACTCAATAATTACACCAATACATTGATGTACGTCATTATTTGATCATATTTAATTTAATGGAATGAAATATATATTGTTCACAAATGTAAAGAATTGAAAAATCATATTTTAATACAGTGAATTATTAGGAAATAATAATGAAGAAAATAATTTCAATTTTTTCAACCCCCATTATTTTATAATATATTTTGGAGGTTTATTTATGAAAATAATATCAAAATAAATAAAACCCATGTGTAAATAATATGAACATTGAATCAAAACAACAAAGAGATTTTATAAAATTATTTTATCATGATCATAATAGAAAATTCTACATCAAAATAACATTGAAGATGAATTCAAAATTCCTTGTAAACATTTAAATTTAAAAATAATAGAAGATTATTTATTCAGGGAAATATATAAAGGTTATCCGAAAAATGTGGGGGAGATAAAATGTTTCATAATGAATAAATAAAAAAAATTGTATTATAAATTTCATTTATTGCGAAACAACATCTCATGTAAGGTAAACATGTTATTTTAAAGAATATTGGATATAAATTTTTATTTTTAATTGAGGTAATACATAATTGTAATTTCATCTAAAAATGATTATATAATTAGCTAATAGAGATATTGATAAGGACGTTCAACTATTGTAATAGAAGAAGACAATTATTTTTAATAATGATATAATTTTTTAGAAATATATATCTCATGGTAAATGATTTTAATTAAATGGCCATTTTAAAATATATAGAAATAATAAATTCAATTAAATAAAATATTTTTTTTGTATTATCCATTATTTCAATAATGAAGACAAATAAAATGATTTATAACTAAATAAATAGAGTTGAGTTAACAAAAATACTAACACCATTTATATCCTTTTAACAGAAATCAATTTAAATAGAGGACATTATATGTCCCTTAAAACCTTATTTATTGAATGAATATGATAAACTATATTAATTAGGAATTTATCACATCTCAATAAAGATATTAGGGTGAACAATTTGGATATTTTCTTAATAAGTTAAATGTTATACAAATAACCACATTCCATGTCTCTCTACATAGTCAAATGCGATGAGTATTCCTATAAAACAAATAGTACAACTGTATTGTATTATTTTGAAACCATATTAATTTACATTTAAAATATAAAACTACAATTTATTCGGTTTTATTATGAAAATACTTGGGAGTGATATATTTTTTACCATTGAGTATTAATAAATAAATTTGTTTTGTTCATGATTTGTGATGTAAATTTTGGTATCCGTTCATTGATACCAAACATATAATTCATAAATTATTATAGGTTTCAAAATAAGTATCTTATATTGATTTATAAATATCTCATTTCCATACATATGTGTTTTAGGAATGACACATTGAAATGGAATGACTGTGAGACCATTTTTTTAATTTTATCTATCAAATATGATATTTTAAAAATAAGATAAATATAGAATACCAAAAATTTATGTCTAAATGTTAATAATTATTTCCATTCTAACTATTAATAATATTATTACTAATTTAACCATATTCATCCATGAATTTGTTTTCTAGCATCGTTCATGTATGTTGTTAATCCAACATAAATAAAATACGCTATAACTCAAAGGTATATCATGGTTAATGAAGTATGTAAAGACATTATAACGTTATCATAAAGATATTATTTAAAAATATTTATTCATTTAATCTTATTCTAATTTATTTACATAAATTTTTTAATAATGTAGAAAATTTAAAAAATGTTACATCATGGAGGAGGTAGTCTACACGTATGCATATTTAACTTCATCATTTCTGAACGAATGAGTTGTGATGATAATAGATAAAAAAACTTATTTTGATATTCATAACAAAATTATATTAATAATATTTACTTTTTAGGTATATAATTAACATCATCCATGATAAGTGGTGATGAAAAATTTATGGTATCATTCTCTAGACGTGGTAGTCCCCACATACTCATGATTGATGTTCTATGTTTTTTCTTTGTATATGGGAAGGAATATATAATAGATGTAACATTAGGGTTATAAAAATTTAATAAACTAACTATATTGACTTCATTATGTTTCAACAGATTGGATGGGTTTTGAATGATTTATTAAGATGAAAATGTTAAGGATTATGTATTACAATATTTGAGTCCTTGAACATTCTCTTTAATGTCTGCTAGGAAGTAAGGGAAAAGGATAACATATATTGATCTGGGGATTAAGGATGTGAATGGGAATTATATAAGAGTAAATTATGACATTTTTAGGGTCAACATTAATTTGATATAATAGTCAATGGGATTTGGTAGTGATCACCTTTTATACGTGACGAAAAATAGATTTTTTTATAAATTCTTCATAATATTCAATAAGGGAATAACTCTATTATAATTTAAACGGCTAAAAATGTGGTAAAAGATTGATTTTCATTTTAAAGTTGAAGGTATATATACATATAAATCATAACTGTTTTGTTATAAAATGGCTAATAATTATCATTTCAACTTTGCATTAATAACAATATACATAATTATCATTTTCAAAGGTATCTAATTTTGGACCCACGTAATTAAATTTCATAACAAAAATTATCTTTAAAATTATTACTTAATTTCAAAATTATAATTTCATATCTAGAAATTATTTTATAAAATTGTTTTATTAAAGATAAATTTAGTATTAACACATAATGCACACTTTTATTAATAATGGATTTTTTGTTTAAAATTTATGTAACTGATTAAGTAAAAAATGTTAATTATCTTCCTGACAATTAATAATTTATATATATATATATATTATTTTTCATCAAATGAAATACAAAACTTAATTTCCATGAAAAAATATTTACTTCAGTGAAAATTATCAAATTGTTTTTAATTGGAAAATATTATGTATGCCTTCAAAATTTTAATTATAGATTTTCTATAATTAAAATTTTATTTACAAATGAATGATTAAAAAATTTAATATTTCATAATTAATTTTTTTAAGGTTTTTAACTTATACTAGTTTATTGATAATGACAGAAATAACATGATTTTATTAAAAATGGAATGTTTATTAATTTAAAAAAATCTATTATTTTATATGAATCTAAAATACTCAATATCAAATAAATAATAAAATATTGACTCAAATATTAAATTCATTTTACGAAATTATTTTTCTATAATTTGAAAAATCCAAAAAAAAAAAATAAAAAAAAAATATTTTATAAAAAATGAATATTTTATAATCTATGTGTTCCTAATAATATTTTAAATTAATTAATAAATGAATAAAATAATTTCATTTCTATGTGATTTTATTAAAACTAGTTTTTTGGTATTACATTTATATTGAATTTTTTGTCTTGTTTTTATCTGGTGTGTCATATATATTAGTCAACACAGTGTCATATAAATATATATTTATATATTTTTATATTCTATAAATATTACAGAATTACATGTTGTTATCATCGGATCCCTTCACGTCCTTTATTAAAATGTATAAACTCGGTTCTTCTTTTCAGGTATGTTTTTCAATTTTTGGTCAATTTTGGGGAAAAGTTGAAATTCTAGAAATTTTCAATGTACATGCCATGTACATTATGAGTATACGATGTGCAATTCTTTTCCACAAACAGCCGGGTGCTGGCTGTATACCGGCCATGCACACGGTCGTGTGGGGGGTGTTCAGAGGCCGCTTAAAGCGGAGTATGGAAATAGTAAGTACACGCCATGTACCTTCTTTTTTTCATTAAACACACCGGGGTCGCGTATGACAGACAGAACACACTTCTTTTAAGTCTCGTTCATCCAAGAGCGCCAAGCAGCTATGGAGCTTTGACGAGCCCCCGTTCCTTCGTCCGTCCTCCAATTCTAGCACTGGTGATTGTGTTGGAATCACAGCAGTGAGTTCTTCCTTCTCCCAGAGCACCATTTTCCAATTCATCCTCTTTTCCAAGTTTCCATGGGTTGAAATTTTTATACGTTTTCATAGATCTACAACATTAGAAGGTGATTCAAGGTTTGTGGTTCGCGTATATCAATCTACTATACCCAGGTATGTGGATTGTGGCTTTCTGTAGAAAGTCTTGATTATTTTGTGTGAATTCCACCAATTCCCTTGAACGGGGTATTGTGTGTTTACAGTTTATCCCTATTTCATGATTTCTTTGCTTTTATGCCTGAGTAGAGACCATTGTTTGTGAATAGGGTAATTTTTTGGTGCTTTTGATGTTTTTCCCATGCATGTTTTGCCTATTTATGACTGTTGGGTCTAGTTTTTCCTTTAGGATATTGCCGGTTTCCATGACTAGTTGTCGGATAGAGTGAATGTTATTCAATTATGCTGATATGAATTATAATTCTAGCCAATTAGTTATTGAGGTTTACCTGGGGTGATACGTGTGCGCTATTTGTTTGAATTACAAAGGGTCGTGAGAACCTAGTGTAGTACACCACAGGGAGGATGGACATAAGGGATTCTCTAGAGTTTAATTATAATTTTATGATGAGATACCATAGGGGGAAATGACGATGAGTGCTTCCTCAAAGTGTCTATAGTTCCTCAACGTGGGAAATAGGGGGAATAGACATTGAGTTCATCCCTAGAGTGGTTTTAGTACGATACAAGACTATTGGGGGAATTGACGATTAGTGCTTCCCTAGAGAGTCCATACATTAGCTGGACAAGATGGGTGAGACTGTGTGTGCCTCCCAGTGGGTTTCTAGAACTTTTTGGTTGAACCAAAGGGGTTAGGCTTCGATAACTACCCAGAGGGTTACTTTTTGTTTCTACTTTCTTGTTTAGTATATTACCTGTTGTGACTTAAATTCCTGAAACTGTGGATTGTTTACTGTTGAGTACATTAATTATTTCTATTTTTTTTTGTACTTTTACATCCCATATATTCACTAAATGTTAGGAATAGATCTCATGGTGGTTGCCTATTGGTATTTAGTCTCACACCCTGTTTGGGCCATGCTTTTGGGCCCAAAAAGATTATATTACTACAGGTATAGATAAGGGCAACCGCCCTTCTACTTCAGGTACTTGACTTGCTGTGGAGATGGAGAGTGTGGAACCATGATAAGGGATGAGATGCTGATGAGTTGTGATCTATTTCTTTTGGACTTGATTTAGTAATATTTATATACAACATTGTGACTTGTTTGGATGTTTTCTTAGACATATGTAGCATTCATCTTTTTATATGTATGTGCTCCATTTGTTTATTATTTCATCCTTTTGTAGTTCACTTATGTATGGATTGTTTACTGCTTCCTATATTGATTAATTAGTTCTCTTCCACCATTTACTCTGCTAATGAGGTCATAGTTTCCCCACTATCACTCCAAAGGCCCCCGTTGCTAGCCGACAACCTCTGGTATTCGAGGAAATGTGCTTGATGCCATGTGACCAACCGGTTAGGGGGCGACTATGGGTGGCTTCCGTAACCGGGAAATTACAAATTTGTATCAGTGGGTTTCTTTTCTCTTGATTTACTATTTGGATCCGATAGCCAGGGATAGGATGGAATAGGTAGACGATAATAAGATATTCCAAAGAGTAGCTAACCTGTGTACAGTGGAAATCCATACTACCTCGTTTAATGGAATTTTTCTGTCCTGTAATTTTACAGTTGATTTGATTTCACCGTTGGGTGACTCACATGTCTTGTTCTATTACTATTGTAGTAATTGAGGTTCTATTTCTATCGCAACCTGATGAGATGAGGGTGTTCCGGCTCATGAATCATATAAGAACTTGTTAGAAATCAAATTCCATGCATTCGTTCCATGCCATCTTGGATGCATTAGCGATTTCATGTTGTTGTGATTGACATGTAGAATATGCATGCTGTTGTGATAGATGCTAGGATAGAAATTCCTGATGTTTGATAAGGAATTTTGTGTATGGTTTTGATTGATGGAATTCCAAACATTTGTTCTTAAGGTGTTATGGGATAACATGGAGCAGAATTTTTTGGATCAGTGAACTTTTTCCTTGTTTATAACATGTATAAGATGCCAATCTTTGATTCACAAGGAGTTTGGTCCCTCATGGATAGGAATTTGGCACCTTCAATGTGTGTTTCAGTGTTTTTTTATGCTTAGAAGTAGTTTGTGTGGTTTACAGTCTGTAAAAATGTAGAATACATGCCGTTTAATGTTTATTACATTCCATGTGTTCTTCTGTTCGGAAAGAAATTGTATTTATTGAGTACACGTCGTGTACTTTATGTACACACCTTGTGGTCCCTAACTGTGTCATAGGTCATGTGTGTAGATACATGGTATGGGGATTGTTTTGTGGGAACATTCCATGTAACAGTTTAGCACGTTTTGTAGTCAGACCCAGTTAACCGAAAGTGTCTCGAACAACATCGATTGGTGTTATATTTTATTGTACATGTCGTGTAGTGTCAGCCGTGTAGCTGACGGTGTAGTTAACAACACGGGTTGGTTGGAACTTCTTAGTACACACTATGTCTCTTAGGAACACACTGTGTAGTTGGATCCATGTATATTACTATTAAGTATCAACACGGGCCACGAGAATCTCGTCCCATACACGTCGGGTCTACCCTGAACACACCGTATATTTTTGTCTTATGGGAGTCGTGTGGCTCAGCCATGTAAAAGGACTCAAGTAGGGAAGAAGATTCAAGTACACGTCGTGTGTTTGGATAACACATCGTGTGTTTGGGGTGTTACACTACCTATTAAAGAAGAGATACATGCCCATGTGAATGACTTAATGGAACACGCCATGTAGGAAAAGTACACGACGTGTAGTCATGTTTTTCAAAACATGAATGATTTTCTTCTTCTGTTGCTTTCTTGACCAACCAGTTTTCAGTATTTGATAATATTGAATATAAGATGTGCATTTGATCTTGCAGAGTCATTCCACCAAGACATCCTCCAGTTTTCCACCAGTTGTAGGGTAGTTATCAGACACCAGAAATTGCTGATCAGGGACTTCCTGCATATCCTCCTATTGTGCCATCTTTGGCACCAGTAGTGATACCAGTTATAAGAGCTGATGCACAGTTTAGGGAAGGATTTTGGAGGATGATTCAGACCATCTAGGGTGCACCACCTCCTGCATCATCTATTGCAGACTTGACGCGTGTTTTCCAGCAACAGCATCCTCACACCTTCTCTGGGGAAGGAGGACCTCAGGCTACAGAGTCATGGCTATAAGCCATGCTGATGATATTTGAGCATCTGGAGACTCCTCCCGAAAGGCGGGTCAGGCTCACTACCTACATGATACGAGACTCTACCAATAGGTGGTGGGACGTGATCTCACAGGCGGGTCATCATCAGGTTATGGCGTGGGAGGAGCTTCAGTGCATCTTCTATGAATACTTCTATCTGGATTCCATGAGGGTCGATAGAGCCCGGGGGTTCATGAGTTCGAAGTAGGGTACTCTTTTGGTTATGTAGTATTCCTCTCGTTTCACTGAGATTCAGTGTTCCACACCCCTCTAGGGCGGATATGGGTTGTTCTTGGAAAGTAAGTTTGAGGATGGTATCAGAAGGGAGATTTGCTCGCTGGTGAATATTTTCAGGTTGACTTCCATCGATTCCATCGTCAACTAGACACTGATTTTGGAGAAAAATCTGAGAGATTCCAGAGTAGTGAGCCAGGGTAGTTTTGCTTCCAGAGTTATTACTTTTCCCACTGACAACAAGAAGCGTCATAGGTAGTCTTCATGCGGTGATCCGTAGAGGCAAGAAACTTCTTCAGGTAGCCAGGCGGTATGCTACCAGTGTGGAAGGGCTGGGAATATGAGGCAGCAGTGCCAGAGATACTGGGTGGAGTTCCCATCTTGCGGTGAGATGGGTCACCTTCAGTATTTTTGTCAGGTTTTCTCACCGGCATTTGGTGAAAGGGGTTCATGCATGACTCCTTGTTCAGGAGCAGCTCCACCAGTTTCTCACCAGTCTGAGAACTGGAGTTCTTCCGACCATTCAGGCCGAGGTGGAGGTCGAGGCTGTGGTGGTCAGTTGTCGGGCTATTTGGGATAGCAGTGCAGATCAGCTTAGAGCGGTCAGGCTGGGTCACAGGGCCATGGTGTAGGTCAGACTTTTGTAGTGGAGTAGACCCAGGAGGATCAGGATCCCGGACCATCTACAGTTCGAGGTACTATCTTAGTAGACTCAGTTTTATCTTCAGCTCTTTTCGATACAGGTGCTACACATAGCATTATATCTGTCATTGCTATGGAGAGCCTTGGGATCTATATCTTTTCTTCTACCGATGTTCTGTCACTAGACACTCTTTTGGGGATGAGAACATCTGGTGTACATCAGTGCAAGGAGTTCCCTCTTGAGGTCGGTGGGTGTAACATCCTTTGGGATCGTTATATTCTAGAGATGAAAGGCTATGATGTCATTCTCAGGATGGAATGGTTGGTTCCCTTCCAAGCAGTCGTTGACTTTTATCGCCGCAGGGTGAGTTTCATATCTCCATAGGGAGATTCTTTTCTTCATTGGGGTGAGTGGGATGTCAAGGTGAGCAGAGAAAGACCTGAGCATCATGGGATATGAGGAGTTACAACACATATTTACAGTCTATAACTTGATGACCAGGGGACTTCGTAGAGAGACATTCCTCCAGTGTTGGATCATTTTAGGGATGTCTTTTAAGATGCGTTTTCTGGGTTGCCTCTAGAGCGTGAGGTATACTTTTCTATTGAGCTCGTTACAGGAGTGGTACTGGTGTTCATTCCTCCTTATAGGATGGCTACACCTGAGTTGCAGTATGTCACGAAGTAGTTGCAGGAGTTATCGGAAAAGGGTTTAATATGACCTAGTACTTCTCAATGCTGTTCTCCTGTTCTATTTGCAAAGAAGGATGATGGTAACCTTAGGCTTTGTGTTGATTATCGGAAGCTGAACCAGTTGACGGTCATGAACTGATAACCTTTGTCGAGGATCGATGATCTCTCTGATTAGCTTTGTGGAGCCCAAGTGTTCTTGAAGATCAAATTGAGGTCTGGTTATCATCTGTTGTGCATTAGACCATTAGATATACATCTTAGTGCCTTCAAGAGTAGGTATGGTCTATACGAGTATACTGTGATGTCGTTCAGTCCCACGACCACTCTAGCAGTTTTCATGGAACTGATGAACTGATTTTTCTATCCATATTTGGATTCGTTCGTAGTGGTCTTCGTGGATGATATCTTGGTGTACTCTCACACTCCACAAGACCTTGCTACCCATCTTGATATTGTTTTGAGTACACTAAGAGAGCATCAGTTATATGTTAAGCTCTCAAAATGCCATTTTTTGGATGGACCAGATTTACTTCGTGGGTCACGTTATTTCATATAAACGAGTATCAGTAGACCTAGAGAAAGTGAGAGATACAGTTTCCTCGAAGCAGCTGAAGAATTTCTTTGAGGTTCGGTGTTTTCTAGGGATGGATGGATACTATTGACGTTTTATACAAGACTTTTCATGCTTCGCAGCACCGCTGACAGGTCTGACCAAGAAGGGTGCAAAGATCTTATGGTCCGATTCTTGCGAGTCAGCCATTCAGGAGTTGAATGGAAGGTTTACTTCATCACTGATACTAGTCTTTCCAGATCTAGGAAAGAGTTATACTCTTTATTGGGATGCTTTATGTATCGGGCTGGGAGCTGTGCTTAAGCAGGGAGAAGGAGTCGTTGTGTACGGGTCTCGGCAGTTAAGGCCACATGAGAACTACCCGACGCATGATCTGGATTTGGCAGCTATTTTTCATGCCTTATTCTATTAGAGACATTACCTTCTGGGAGAAGATTTTTTGGTTTTCATCGACTATAAAAGTCTCAAGTACATTTTTACTCTGCGTTATTTGAATATGAGATAGTGGAGGTGGGTTGAGTACTTGTTGTCCTTCAGCTTCGAGCTTGCCAATATGCCTAAAAAGGAAACACTATGGCTGATGCGTTGAGCAGGAGGATTTAGATACAGGCAGTTCAGGAGTCTAGAGGTGAGTGGCATCTTATAGCTATGTTCTCCAAGATTCATTTGGAAGTGCATGATAGACATGGGTAAACTTTTCTATCTTTTGTAGTTGTTACCTCTACCCTTCTTGATCGGGTGTGGATGAGGCATCTATTAGACTCAGAAGGCCCAGTCCTGTAGGAAAGTGTGTCAGGAGTGGATCCTATTCCTAGATGGACCATAGGCAAGGATGAGTTCTTGCATTTCCAGGGATGCATATGGGTACAAGAAGATATACCTGAGGAGCTAATCTGAGGCATTCATTCCTTAGTTTGGGTATTTCATCCTACTGTCCCTAATATGTATCATGATCTACATCATCAATATTGGTTGTCAAGTATGAAGAGGGAAGTTGATAGGTTTTTCATTAGATGTTCCACTTGTTAGTAGGTGAAGGTAGAGCATCGGTGACCAGGAGGACTTCTGCAGTAGTTACCCATTCTCGAGTGGAAGTGGAATGACGTCGCAATGGACTTCGTGACTGCTTTTCCGCTGTCGCCTCGAGGGTACTTCACATATTGGGTTGTCTTTGATAGACTAACAATGATTTTTCACTTATTTCCAATCAAGGATACATTCAGTGTTGATGAGCTGGGATAGCTTTATACCAAAGAAATTGTAAGTCTGCATGCATTATTTCAGACATGAATGTGCATTTTACCTCTCGGGTCTGGAAGGGGCTTCAGAAGACTTTGGGTACGCAGGTAATTTTGAGTACATCATACCACCCCCAGACTGATGGACAGTCATATTGTATGATTCATGTTCCTAAGGACATGCTCTGAGAATGAATATTGGACTTTGGAGGTTCTGGGCAGAATCATATACTCCTGGTGGAGTTATCCTACATTAATTGTTTTCAAAAAACTATTCAGATGGCACCTTATGAGGCTTTCTATTGTAGGCCATGCCAATCACCCTTATATTGGATAGAGGTAGGAGAGGCAACTTTGTTGGGACCTCATTCTTTCAAGAGAAAACTGAGCAGATAGAGTTGATTATGAATGGAATGGCTACTGGATAGTCTCAACACAAGTCCTATGTTGATCAGTGGATACAACCTTTGTAGTTTGAGGTCATGGATTAGGTTTTCCTACGTGTCACACCGAGTTTGGGGAACAGAATGATCAGGAGGCAGGGTAAGCTTTAATCGAGGTACGTCGGGTTTTTTGAGGTGTTGGATAGAGTTGGGATGGTTGCCTATCGGTTGCAGTTTCCTTAGATGTATCGGTCTATACACGACGTTTTTCACGTTTCTCAGCTCCGACGTTACTTTTCAGGTCCGTCTCATGCTATCCAACCCGTGGAAGTCGAGTTGGAGTTGGATACATCATTCGAGGAGCATCCTATATGGATTGTTGATTATAGTACGAAGGTTATCTGTGGCCGGTCTGTTATTCTTGTATGAGTGCTATGGAAACACAGACGGGTTCAAGAAGATACTTGGGATAGGGAGGCCAACGTACGATCACAATGGCCGGAGTTATTCGGGGTTTCTTTTTCTATGCCATGCTAGGCAAATTCGTGGATGAATTTTGTTAAGGGGGGAAGTTTGTAAGAACACGGATCTTATTTTCAGGTATTTTTTTACTTTTCTGATCATTTTTTGGGAAAAGTGGAAAGTCTTGAAATTTTCAATGTACACGTCGTGTACTTTATGAGTACATACTGTGCACTTCTTTGCTGCAGACAGCCATGTTCTGGCTATGTAGCGGCCATGCACACGGCCGTGTGGGGGTGTTCGGAGGCCCCTTAAAGTGGATTAAGAAAATAGTACGTAAATGCCATGTACTTTAAAAGTACACGCCCTGCACTTTATTTTTTTTCATTAAAGGCATCGGGGTTGCGTCTAACGGAAAGAACACACTTCTTTTAGGTCCCGTTCATCCGAGAGCATCGAGCAGCCGTAGATCGTGGATGATCCCCCAATCCTCCATCCATTCTCTGATTCGAACATCGGTGATTGTGTGGGAATCTCTGCAGTGAGTTCTTCCATCTCCCAACAACATCGTTGTCCAATTCCTCATCTTTTTCCATGTTATCGTGGGTTGATAATTTTATATGTTTTTATAGATCTATGACGTTCTATGGAGATTCAAGCATTGCGGTTCATATATATCGATCTCCAATACTCGAGGTATGTGTTTTTATCCTATAACACCCCGAGATTTTATGAGATATATTATTTTTAATTTCTTTGATTCTTCTATTATACACTGCACCAAGATTAGCTTGTACTATAAACAACACCATATTATCTTGCAGTATATGCAACACTATTCTTGGCTCGTGTTACAGACAATTTCAAGTTTGTTTTGTAGAAATTATTATACGGAACATAAATTATAGATTTTATTTAATGTATAAATGAAATAAGTTTGGATTATGTTATACGCAACACCAAACAGAGCTTTCAATAAATGAAACCCTGACTTGGCTTGCATTACATGCAATCAAGAACTTCTTCGATATCATGTGTTATACGCAATACCGAGTTTCCCTAAATGAGATATTATTCTAATATTATTATGAACTAGTCGTAATGAATAGTAATACACATGTTTGGAAATTTTATAAATTTTATCATTCAAAATGGACTTCATTTTTGGATTTGGAGTATCGAAATTATCCTAGGGTGAATTTTTGGTATTTTTCTGAAAACGTTCAATTTTTGATGAATAGTTAAAACCCTGGGTTACTATTTAAAAACCGACTTTTTATTTGAATAATAATTTATTTTAAATAAATTTATTTTAAATAAAAATTTATACATAATACTTATATAATTTCAATGTAATTTATTGAAGTCATTTTATAACAATTTTAGATATATAAAAAATTTAATGAACTTTTCACCATCTTTTACCCACCTACTAAGAGAATTTGCAAATTTACATAAAACGTAATTTTACAACTTCTGTGAGTGGAATTTCAAAAATCCGAGAGACACGGTTAATATGAAGGAGTAAAATGTGGTTTAATAAAATAAAAATAATATTTGGTGAAAATAACTGTTAACTTTTTTTACCACGGATAAAAGTAAATAGGGTAATTAAGGGTAAAAATGATAATATTATTACCCTAAAACATGTCCTAAATCTATTGGATATGGATAATTCGACCCAAAAAGACCTTAGGAATAGAATATTACCATTTAGGTCCACTTGGATTAGATTAGGAAATTTATTATTATTTTATTTAAAGAGGAGATAAAATAGTTAAATTCAATGTTTAATAAATAAAAAAAATTTAATATAGGGTAATACATAAGATAAATTCGACTATAAATATTAATTAGAAATATAAAATAATTTCCTAAATAATGGTATTTTATTTATAATTTTAAGACATTATATAACTTAATTTATTTATGACACAATGGTGATGCAGTAATTACCTTATTGATAAAATATTAACATAATTGATGTTATAAATAGCCAAATAAATGTAATTTGGAACTTTTTATGAATTCTACTAATTTTGAAGGTTAATAGGACATATTATTATTGATTTAATTAATTATTTTAGAACTAATCATTCTGTTATGATTTTCAAAAAATTCAACTACCAAATAGTGTCAGAAATGACATAAAATAGTTTTTCAAACAAATATTATATTATTAATTGATTATATATTCCTAAAAATAAACAGTTTTCAAAAATGACTTAGATAAGTTTATATGAATTAATAATGAACCAATTGGGGTTCGTTTGTCTTATTATTGTATGTTTATTAACCATATAGTGTAAGAAAACATGAAGACACGGTAAAAGTTAAATTATTTAACTTAGAGTTAAATCTAAATGATAAGGTTTAAATAGTAACCTAACCTTTTTTCAAACCTATTGGTTTTGAGGATTTAGACCCATCCCCACTTTAGCTTCTACATAAATCAATTTGGGGGGATTATTAAACGAATATGACTTTATTTTAAAATAATCTGTTATGTTTTTCCTAAGGTTCCCCTCTCCTCCCTTATAAAAGGGAACCTCCTCCCTCTTCTCTTTACAAAATTTTGAGCCTTCAAGCTCGGCCAACCCCTGACCATTTCCCTTATAAACATCCATATAAACATTATAGAGGTTCTGGTCTCCTCAAAAGTCAAAATCCAGTGCCTTAAAAGGAAGCATAAAAGAGGTTCGTCGAATAAGAGATATTTTATTCTACCGATTCATTCAAGTTTCTTTCTTATTCAAAATCTTCTTGTTTTGTTGTTTAATTTTGAAGTAATAACAACAGTATCAATAATATACTTATATTTTATTATAAATATTAAATAACTCCATTTCACCTTCTATCCATCCTACGGAAAATGAAATCATCGCGCGTGCGTACGTACAAAATATCGTCTCCACGCCGTGGGGTAATATGTTTTCCCACCACCACCTTACTTGGATGGGTATAATGGTGTAAATAATAATGATGTATTGTTATTATATCATCATACTGATTCTGAGATATTATATCATCCACTCCAATTCAATTTAATAATCATGGGAATGATATCATCACTCGTGTGTACGTACGGATTACCGTCTCAACGAGGCGATGAGATTCATTCTCCATGTTAACCACTCAAGAATGATTATAATGTATATATAATGAATAATAATGAAATATATGACATGATAAATCTATTTGATTTATATATATATATATATATGTCATCTAGTTACTTGCATTCAAGCCAATAAGGAAAAGAAAACAGCATTCAAGCGTATGTACGGCCTACTGTCTCCATGAACAGTGCATTTCATTTCATTTCTGTATCTATAATATATATATATACACTGAATGTATATGATATATAAATCATGATTTAAATTCTGGAAGTAATTAAATCATGATATAAGTAATAATAATATTAATAACAATAAGTCCAGACACACACGATAAATAAAAGGATTTTACCCAAAACAGTGCTTTAACATGTAATTTGCAAAATAACGTGTATTATAAAGTCATAAGTGAACCATATATGATATCATAACTATGAATATGATTTTTAATATGTCAATGAAATTATTTAAATCATTATACCAGAGGTTTGGATACGTATGAAGCATATCAGACCTAAGGTAAGAGATAATTATTCCAATCTCATTCTTATCCTAGATTGTTTATTCCTAAGTATTTACACGGGTTATATTTTTCATCCATGTCCATAAAAATGATTTTCATAAAGTGTTTAATATTATTCCATATAGGTTTAAAGTCATGTTTACCCCTCTTCGACTTTTACATTGTGTTATGGAATGAATCTTTCTTTTGTTTACCATACGAGGAACTCTTTGACTTTTCTTACAAAAGTAAGAGGAGAATGTTTTTTTAACTTCTACGGCAAGAATGGATTTTTACAGTTTCATAACTCCATATTTTCAAGAATCTTACTCTAAAATATTTCATGACTATTTTCAACAAAATCCGTTTCTTTTAAAATTTCATGGCATTTTGTAAAAAAATGATTTTGAAGTAGAAATGATATGTTACTCAAGAATTCATTTCAAGTGTTTTATCAAAACCATTTTCCATATAAGATGTCGTTATTTCATATGTGTATGTTTCAGGTATAATGAGTATATGATTTACATGTTTTCACTTTTCCTATGAGTAAATGATATCCATTTTTGTATATAGATTATGTTATGGTGGGATGATGTTTATGAAACCCATTTTATTCTTTAGGTGATGATGAATGATTTATGATTATTTTTTGGCACAAGTAAGAATGATTTAAATATGAGTTGGGTGGGACCTATATCTCCCTCCAATTCATTGGGTAAAGATTTATATCTTCTGAGATAGACATGGCTGTAACGGTAAGTTAATCTGGTTCAGTGATACATGACTGTAATGGGGAGTGAACTCGATTCCAAAAGGGACTTTGTCCACTAAGATGGTCTTTGCAGCAATGCCTTGGCTACTGTGGAAATCATATCATGTGCTTAATGGTTTCCACAATTACATGTTTTGTTCCCATGATATTTTATCATTATTTTTGTTCCTTTATGATCTATGCCTTATGTTCTGCCAAGATATATTTCAGAACTCAAGATTTTGACGTTAAAATTTATATTCATCTTTTGAAGTTCAAATTTATATGGTTTGTTTTATTTTCTCCATTATTACCCTTATTAAGAATTTGAGATGACCCTTTATATGTTTTCTTCTCCCCAGGATATAAATAATGGTTTTAGGAAAGGGAAAAATAGGATGATCTTTTATGAGAGATGTTGATGATCTTTCACCAAGATTAGAAGATTATGTTCCAAGATTCCATAGACACTAAATTATTACAGTACATTAGTGTATGTTTTTGTTATGTATTAAGTATTCCAAAAAATTAATCTAATTTCTATGTACGTTAGGCTATGGGTATCGACATTTGGTATCAAAGGAAAAAGAGGTAGGAATGAATCTGATCCTTGGGAACTCTCACATGTGAGCGTTGGACAAAGCATGACTCTCCGCCTAAGGGATTCCTGAGGAAATTGCTGCCACTGGGGATGGTGTTGTGTCCAGCCCAGGGGGTATAGCCACCCATGGAGTGCCCTGATAGGTATTAATTATAGTCCCCTGGAAGTAATTCCAGACCACTACAGTTGGTATCATAGGAAATGATTAGCTAAACTTTAGAAACAATGATGCGAAAACTTTAGTGAAATCTCTAGAGATATTTCTAAGGTATATCTAGGGATGTCCCTAAGGTTAAGTATAAGTATAGGTTACAGTCCTAGAATTATGTTTAAAATCATGAATAATGTAGGGTGAACCTAAGGTGACATGGATTAAAGAATTTTTGATATGTTAGACATTCTATAAGTGACTTTTTATGATTATGTGGTTCCTCGTTATTTTAATTGTTTCTTACACTATGATTTCGTGTCTTAGTCAATAGAGGGAATGAGAAGGAATTCAGTTAACATTGATTCTAATGGAAAAATTGGTGACTATGTTCAAAAAAACTATTTAATGCCTAGAGAGAATGATATTCTGATTATGCCAAATTAGTCATCTCGATATATGATTAACAAGGTGAACTTTAGTTGTATTCCTAAGTCATCAAATAAGAGGAAGATGGAATTTTATGCACGTTCGCATGGTGAGGAGCAAAGAGAATGGAATATTGAGATTTCTAAATAAGGGAAGAAGAACCTTGTGGAATACCACAAATGGAGGGGAAGATGTTATCAATGTGGAGAAAAGGGTCATACAGTGACAGATTATTATGGAGTCCAATGTCTTATCTATGGAGAACATGGGCATTACCCAACTCAATGCCCTGACCAAAGAAGTTACTTCTAAATCAAGGAAGTACCTATTCCATGCCAATAATTGAAGATGATGTATTTAAATGCTTATGTATTGGAATTTTATAATAATGTTGTTGAGGTAATTTTATAGTATAATGAAATATATGTGTATTGGTACATTATTTTTTTCTATAAGAATATGGTACCGGTAACCATCAAAAGTGATTGAAATATTTTTGGAAAGCAGATGATATGCACATAATGAAGGGATAATGTGAAAATAAAATGTTTGATAGTATTAATGAGCTCATGACTGATATAAGGACAAAGTGATATCATGGTTTGAGTATATTGAAATTTTGGGATTTTGGTATGTGGAATGAGTTAACTTTTGACAGCATTCATGTTTTCACTAAGGTTCAATGGGTATTCATTTTTCAAGAGAATACATGATTATGGTATTCACATGTTTGGAATGGGACCAACAATATATATCATGATAGATGATGTTATTCACATTCATGGTAGATGAAATTTCTAGTAATCGTTTACATTACACAATGAGATTGGATATAAGTATTTTGGATAAGCCTAAAGATTGTAATAGATTAAGTTGGACAGAAGATAGTATTGTTTAAGTCTATAAATTTTTTTTAATATTATTTCTGTAATGTTATAATAGTGTTGTTTTAGAAAAAGGACAAACTGCAAGATGGGCGACAACCCATCATGTTGGCCAAGGTTGCGGGAATCAAACCCACAACAAAAGTGTGACATGCCTTTATTTCCTACCACTGGACTACAGGAAGTCCCTAGTTAGTAGAAACTAGTTTTATTTTATTAATCAGTATGATAGATGAAGTATACTTCCATTTATGGAATCATATATTATTGATCTCACCATAGATGGATTTATGTATATTTAATAACTTAAGATAACATTTTTGTGATCGAAACATATGGGATGACTTGTCATTCTATCGCATGATCTGCTAACACTTCATGAATGAAAAATTCACCTTTATTTTGTTAAATAGAGATGAAGTGGAAATTGGTCATGGAATGACCAACGATGATATTACACTAAAATCAAGTAATTATTTCTCATTATGTAAAAGTTCATCAACGTTAGGGAAATGATCATGCAATCCAAAAATGATGTCCTAGTAATCTCATATCTAATGAATCAGATGGTAACATAGATCATAAAAAATTTATGCTTTGTGATTGTTGGATTTTTCATAGCCATGTTCTCTACCACTCTCCATCAGAACTTGATGGTTAAATTTATCTTCCATATCCATATGTTCACCTATGTTCTCCAATGTGGAAACCAAGGGATCAGTTAATTTGCGTCACCGTTATGTTTCATACATTAGTTTTTTATATTATGTTTTAGTATTCCTTTTTACAATGAGGGTTTCTATGAAATAAACTTTCAAGTAGTAAACGATTTATAACCCCAACGAATTTTGAGGGTGAAATTCAATTTAAGGGGGGTTGAATGTAACACCCCAAGATTTTATGAGATATATTATTTTTAATTTCATTTATATATTCTATTATACATAACACCAAGATTAGCTTGTACTATATGAAACACCGTATTATCTTGCAGTATATGCAACACTATTCTAGGCTCGTGTTACACACAATTTCATGTTCGTTATTGTGGAAATAATTCTACGCAACATTAATTATAGGTTTTGTTTAATGTATAAATGAAGTAAATTTTGATTATGTTATACGCAACACCAAACAGAGCTTTCAATACACTCAATCCTGAATTGGCTTGCATTACACGCAATCAAGACCTTCTTCGATAGCATGTGTAGTACGCAATACCGAGTTTCACTAAACGAGATATTATTATAATATTATTATGAATTAGCCGTTATGAATAGTAATACCCACTTATTTAAATTTTATAAATTTTATCTTTTAAAATGGAATTCATTTTTGGATTCAGAATATCGAAATTATCCTAGGGTGAATTTTTGGTATTTTTTTTGAAAAATTTCATTTTTTGATGAATAGTGAAAACACTAGGTTACTATTTAAAAACCGACTTTTTATTTAAATAATTATTTATTATAATTAATTTTATTTTATGTCAAAATTGATACATAATACCTATATAAGTTCAATGTAATTCATTTGATTCATTTTATAACAATTTTAAATATATAAAAATTTTATTGAACTTTTCAACCTCTTTTACCCACCTCATAGGAGAATTTTCAAATTTACATAAAACATAATTTTACCACTTCTGTGAGGGAAATTTCTAAAATCTGAGAGAAAAAGTTAATATCAAGGATTAAAATGTGGTTCAATAAGATAAAATTAATTTTTGGTGAATAGTATCATTTTACTTTTTTTACCGTGGTTAAAAGTAAATAGGGTAATTAAGTGTAAACATGATATTATTATTACCCTAACAAATGTCATATTATATTAGATAATGATAATTCGTCCAGAAACAAGCTTTGGATTAAAATATTTCCATTTAGGTCCACTTGGATTAGATTAGGACATTTATTATTATTTTGTTTAATGAAGAGTTAAAATAGTTAAAATCACAGTTTAATAAATAAAACATTTTTAATATAGGGTTATACATAAGATAAATTCGACAATAAATATTCATTATGAAGATAAAATTATTTCCTACATTATTTTATTTTTAAAAAAAAATTTAAAAATTAAATAATTTAATTTATTTATGACACAATGGTGATGTAGTGTTTACCGTATTAAGGAAATATTAACATAATTGATGTTATAGATAGCTAAATAAATGTAATTTGAGACTTTTTATAAATTACACTAATTTTATAGGTTAATATTACATATTATTATTGATTTAATTAATTTTTTTCGAACTAATCATGCTGTTTTGATTTGTACAAAAATCAATTACCAAAGAGTGTAAAAATTGATAAAAAATAGTTTTTAAAACAAATTTTATATTATTAATTGATATTATATTCCTAAAAGTATAATTTTCATCCAAATGTCTTAGATATGGTTATATAAATTAATAATGAACCACTTACAGTTCGTTTTACTTGTTACAGTTTGTTTATTAACCATATATTGTAACAAAACAAGAAGACACGGTAAAAGTGAAAGTATTTAACATAGAGTTTAATCTGAATGATAAGTTTAAAATAGTAACCTAAACTATTCTCAAACCTATTGTTTGAGAGGATTTCGACCCATCCCAATATTTCCTTTGAAATAAATTAATTTTGAGATATTATAAACCGAATATGACTTTATTATAAAATAATATTTTATGTTTTTCGTAAGGTGCCCCTCTACTCCCTTATAAAAGGGAACCTCCTCCATCGTCTCATTACAATGTTTTGAGCACTCAAGCTCGGCCACCCCTAAAAATTTCACTTATAAACTTCCATATAAACATTATATAGGTTCTTCTCTCCTCAAAAAACCAACTCTAGTGCCTTAAGAGGATGCTTAAAAAAGGTGCGTCGAAGAAGAGGTAATCTCTTCTACCGATTCTTTCAAGTTTCATTATTCTTCAACTTCTTATTCTTTACTATTTTAATTATAAATTAATAAAAAAAAGTACAAATAATATTGTGATATGTTATTATAAACATGAAACAACCACATTTCACCTTCTATCCATCCTATGGTAAACGAAATCACTACACGTGTGTACGTACAGAATACTGTCTCCACGCTGTGGTGTAATCTGTTTTTCCACCACCACCTTACGTGGATGGGTATAATGGTGTAAGCAATAACTGTGTATAGTTATTATAAAATAATACTGATTCTGAGATATTATATCGTCCACTCCAATTCAATTCAATATTTATGGGAATGATATCTTCTCTCGGGCGTACATACGGATTACCGTCTCCACGACGCGATGAGATTCATTCTCCATGTTAACCACTCAAGAATGATTATAAAGTATATATAATGAATAATAATGAAATATATGACATTATAAAGCTACTGGATTTATGTATATATATATTTGTGTCATCTACTTACTTCCTTTCAAGTCAATAAGGAAAGGAAAACAATGTTATTGCATACGTACAGCCTACCGTCTCCATGAACGGTGCATTTCATTTAATTTATCTATCTATTATATTTATATATATACTGAATATATATGATATATAAATCCTGATTTACATTCTGGAAGTAATAAATCAGGATATAAGTAATAATAATGTCAATAACAACATGTCCAGACACGTACGATAAATAAAATGATTTTACCCAAAACGGTGCTTTAACATGGAATTTACAAGATTTCATGACTATTTTAAAGAAAATCCTTATCTTTTAAAATTTCATGGAATTTTGTAAAAAATCATTTTGAAGAAGAAAGTATATTTTCCTCAAGAATTTATTTCATGTGTTTTATCAAAACCATTTTCCATATAAGATAAAATTATTTCATATGTGTATGTTTCAAGTATAATGTCTCTACGATTTACATGGTTTCACATTACTTATGATGAAATAATATTTATTTGTTTTATATGGATTATGTTATTGTGGGATGATTTTTATAAAACCCATTTTATTCTTTGGGTTATGATGAATGATTTATGATTATTTTGTTTCACAAGTAACAATGATTTCAATATGAGATGGGTGGGACCTATATCTCTCTTAAATTCATTGGGTAAAGATTTATATCTCATGATATAGAAATAGATGGAATGGTACATTAATCCGGTTCAGTGATACAGGACTGGAATGAGGAGTTGACTCGATTCAGAAAGGGACTTTGTCCACAAAGATGGTCTTGGCAGCAATGCCTTGGCTACTATGGAAATCATATCATGTGCTTAATGGTTTCCAAAATTACATCTTTTATTACCATGATATTTTATCATGATTGATGTTTCTTTATGATCTATGCCTTACGTACTACCATGATTTATTTCAAAACACATGATTTTGATGATAAAACATTATATTCATGTTTTGAAGTTCAAATGTATATGATTTGTTTTATTTTCTCCATGAATACAATTACTGAGCATTTGAGCTCACCCTTTATATGTTTTATTTTCCTCGTAATATAAAGAAATGTTTTAGGTAAGAATAAAAAGGGAAGATCTTTATGGGAGATGTTGTAGATCTTTCACCAAGATTAGAATATTATGTTCCATGTTTTCAAAGGCACTAAACTATTACAGTCCTTTGGTGTCTAGTTTTTTATGTATTATGTATTCCGCAAAAGTAATGTAATGTCTATGTACATCAGGATATGGGTCTCTACAGTTCCTTTCTATTGAAAGTCTTTTTTATTTTGTGTGAATTCCACCAAAACCCTTGAACGGGGTATTGGGTTTTTACAATTTAGCCCTATTGTTTGACTGCTTCGCTTGTATGCCTATGTAGTGATTATTGTTTGTGAATAGGGAAATTGTTTTGTGCTTTGGATGTTTTTACCATGCATGTTTTTCTTCCTTTTGATCGTTGGGTATAGTTTTTCATGTTAGGATACTGCCAGTTACCATGCCTAGTTGTGGGATAGAGTGACTATTGTTCTATTATGATGATATGCCTTAGAATTATAGCCATGTAGTTCTTGAGGTTTAAATGTGGCGACAGACACACTATATGTTTTTGACTTACACATAGTCGTGATAACCTACTGTAGTAGACCACTGGGCGGATGTACGTAAGCGCTTCTCCAGAGTGTCTTTATAATTTTACGATGCGAGACCATAGGGGGAATTGACGTTGAGTGCTTAATCATGGTGTCTGTAGTTCCTCGACGCGGGCCACATGGGGAATTAACATTGATTTCTTCCCCAGAGTGCATTTAGTACGATATGAGACTATAGGGGGAATTGACAGTGAGTGCTTCCCTAGACAGTCTATACATTAGATAAACCAGATGGGTGAAGCTGTGTGTTCTTCTCAAGGGGTTTCTAGAACTTGTTGGTTGAACTAGAGAGGTTAGGATGTGAGAACTAGCCATAGGGTTACCTGTTGTTTCTGCTTCCTTGTTTACATTCTTACCTATTGTGACTTAAATGCTTCAAACTGTGGATTATTTACGGTTGAGTACTTTTCTGCTTGATATTTTTATGTTCTTTTACCTGCCATATATTCGCTAAATGTTAGGCACAGATCTCATGGTGGTTGCCTACTGGGATTTAGTCTCACACCCTGTTTGGGTGATTCTTTTGGGACAAACAGAGTATATTGTTGCAGGTATATACAAGGGAAAGTGACCAACTACATCAGGTACCTAACTTGCTATGGAGCTGGAGAGCGCAAGACCATGCTTAGACTTACGATGCTGAGGAGATGTGATTTGTTTTTTTGGCCTTGGTTTAGTACTGTTTTTACACAACATTGTTACTTTTTTGGCTATTTTTCTTATACATATGTATCATGCATCCTTTTTTTATCTCCTCCAGTTTTTTATTATTTTAGAATTTCATTGTTCACTTGTGTATGGATTGTTTACTGCTTCCTCTTTTGTATAATTGTTTCTCTTACACTGGGTACTCTACCAATGAGGGAATAGTTTCCCCACTATCACACCCAAGACCCCCACTGTTAGGTGGAAGCCTCTAGAATTTGGTGATATGCACTTGATGCCATGTCACCAACCGGGTATGGGGTGCCTCTAGTTGGCTTCTGAAACTAGGAAGTTACATAACACATTTATATAAATTTCTAAATTTGAATTAGATCATGATATTTTGTGGATTATGTTTATATTTGGGTTTGATCATGACTTAAGAAACATTAAGGTATATTGGTTATTTTATTTTTTTAATATTGTCTTGTTGCATTATAAAAATCAACCAATTTTGGTTTCATTTTATTTAACTGGTGGTGTATTATATAAGTGATGTTATTCATGTTAAAATCTAAGGCTTGATTGGGTGAGGGAATTGGGGGTTGGTTTTAGGATCCATTGAAATTATTTTGTTTAATTATATTTTGCTTTTTTTATTTTCCTTTAATGATAATACAAGGACTGTTGACTTATATATGGGTATAACATAAATTTATACTGAAATTATTATTGTATTTTAATTTAGTTATCTTGGGATTAACCATACAACTAGATATAATTTTATTCCGAATATTTTATTTTCATCTAAGTGCATTGGGGAATCTTCTTCATGTATGTTGTAGACCAGCCTAGGTGCCTAGATTACAATTACCAAATGTTGGTTCATGATTGAATGAGTACAATAAGGGGGATCTATTGTATATTTATAATAAATAACACTTTACTCATATTTATTACCTCTTTGGGAAATTGAATGGGGAAACATGGTTCTTAAGGGTTGACCACTACTTGGGATATCACTGGGTTTGGGGCTAGGATTTGAATACACCAATGAATAGTTTGGGAATAAAATAAGGTTATTATGTATACATTGTTATACCAATAAGTTTATCTAATTAAAATATTTTATTCAAAATTATTTTTTTCTATATATTATTGATTTTCCTCACATAATTCAACATTTTTTTGCTGGTGAAACTTTTAGTCTTTAAAAATAATGATAAGAAATAACATCACTTTATGTTTGTTTTCATAATTCTCCATGATCATTTAATCAATGAAGATATAACATTCAGTTGAATATGGAATCTTTATGTCATTTTCATCATTAATATGGCGTTAACATATGTTATTCTAGTTAACCCTAAAAATGTTAAGGTTTTTATGAAAATAGAATAACCAAATAATAAAAATAATATACATAGCCTCCTGGGTAATAATTGATACTGAAAATGGTTTTTTATGAATTTATCTAGGATTACATATCCTTTGAAAACTATTAACAACTAAGAGATGAAATTTATTTGGAATAGTTAGTGTTAGATATCCCTTCATAAGTCAATGTGAAAATTGGCATCAATCCATGTTCAAGTTCCCCCTTAGGGTGGATAAGGCTATTATATATATTTTTATGTTTTTGGAATGGGGCTGTATTGTTTTATGATTTACAGAGATTACATGTTGAAATATGGATCTCACCATGCCTAGAAACATGAGTATAATCACCATTCTCAAGACCATGATCTAGTAGAATTAACATATTCTCTCATATTTTGAACGAACTATTTTTTTAATGCTAAATATATAGTTTGTAGTGGTGATAAATTAGTGAAATATATTTCCTCGTAGAAATATATAATCTTCTAACATACTAGATAGAAATAATGATTTCATAAATTTTATTTTGAATTCACTTATACATTTTAAAAGGTTAATTGAGTTAATAATGTTAATATTAGGATATTACAGTCATATGTATTGAAGGAATTTAGTGGCTAGTAGATCCTAATGATCATATTTACCCACATGCACATAGAGGTAATAGAAGGGAATTGAGAAATATTTCTCATCAAATTTAGTTGAAAAGTTCACTTAATTAATTAATTTATTAGTTGAAACCATGTTATATGTAGCGACATCTTATTTGGAATATTGTATACAATAAAATGGAAATGTAAGGGTTATCTTTTTCCCCTAATGGAAATCATTGGTTAATTAACTATTATTTCATTCTTTTAACCTTGAATAATATAATGATAAAGTATAAAAATCCCTCCAAATTGGGTTTTCAACAAAAAAATCAAATTTTATTCTTACATGAAATGATGATATTGAATTCCTAGTACGAGATGTTATATAGGTGATCTTGTGTTACCTTGGTATAATTTTCAGTATGATAAAATAGATAATTCGAAACCGTCAATTTTTCATTAACCTCATCATTTCCCTACATATAAATGTGAATATATGACCACATAATTAATTACTAGGTCACCTCATACTATATAAGGAAAATAATTATTATTGTTTTGAATAAACCAAATATTAACTCAATATATTTCACTCAATTAAATTATATCATAATTGGGGATGAACTTATATGTTTTTTATGTATAGGTTTTTGAAAATGTATGGGATGGATTCTACTATTATTCCAAAAAAATCCTTGATCTACTTCCACGATGTGTATATTATTTTAATATATGATGTGACCCCAATTAAATACTTCAATAAATTATCACCCTTAAATGTATTTGAATTGGGAGTGAGAAATCCAAATTCTGTAGGATATCCACTTTACATTTATAATATAATTCAATGTATCATTAGAAACTCAAATATACTTGGATTAGTTTTCTTATAATAATAACTATTAATATTATATTTGAATTTACCCTTATAAGGACTTAAAAGAAATCCTTGATGGTATAACCCTTCTAAGATTATGTTGTGACGGAATTAACTCTTGGGATACTACATTATTTTGTTGATGATTTAAGATCCATAATAAAACTTATTTCAATCAACATCACCATCCCTTGATACACAATTTTTTAAACTGATACATCTATTGGAATCATCTCATTTTGGTCACTGTCATCTGGGTATGAAAAAATTAATCTAACACTAAATAATGTGGGTATTAAAGAAATTACATAAAGGATAGGTTTAATTTATTATCTATTACCATTTCATCCACAAATTTTTTCTAATTCCTAACTTATTATATATCTTTCAATTAAGTAAATGTCACCTAGAATCCTACCATTTATTGACTTATAAATAACTAGAGAAATATTTGTGAGTTTTAGGTACTATGAATCTTATCAATATTATTGAGTCTTATAAGAAATTATTGAAAGGTAAATATATTCACTTTCATGATTACATTGTGGATGGAGGGTGATAGTCTATATAAATGAGATTGAGAATATTTTAGTATGGAGTAGTTTCCTCATCTTATACACACACACACACAAAAAAACATATATATATATCTCTAGAATTATTTTTCTCATATATAATGATTCAATGTAAATAATTTTATGTCATATAGTATCATTTTTAATTATGAAAATTTTTATTTACTAATCTTTTCTCTATTTCATTTTTCATTCATTACAATTATTTTTAATTGTATTTTATTTTTCCATTGTTTTGAATTGTTTAAACTCATTTTCATGGCCAATATGCATTTAGTCTTGGTGGGCCAAATGTGATTTTTGGAGTTGGGGATGATCAAGGAAGACACAATAGACAAGGGTCTTCATGTTGTGATGGGTTTGGGGAATTTATAAACATGTTAAAGTCCCCTTATGTGATGGTAATCCATGTGTAATGGGTTTTATATGAGAGCTACTAATTATAATGGATAATGAAATTTGTTGAAATTTTAATGATGATAAAATTTTGTTGTTACGAGTGTGTATCACACAATGATGGGGGTCTCATTGGTAAGAGACACATGATGAGGAAATTTCCATGAATGAGTGTCATGGGGTGAGGATAGAGCTCACATATTGGGAATTTTTAAATGAATAATATATTGTGTATGAGATCTATCCTTGATGATGGGAATTGTTACTTGCTGAGAACTCCTATATTTTAGATTGAGATAATTTAAATGAGGAAGTACTATCACACTATGATAGTGTGGTATTCCCTAATATTTTCATAGGAAAGTAAAAAATAATGTAAATTATTCATGTAAGGGGTTTACATAATGAGATTTTGAGTTTCATAAAATTTTAATAAGAAGAGTATCATGGCGAGACAGTGGTTCATATAACAAAATTACACTATGTGTCAAATAGTGTGTGGTTCGACCCATAAATATATGAGGAGATTAATGAAATTATTGGATATGTAATTTATTTGATATATTATTCCATTATTGTATTCATAATTATATAGAAAATGAATATTTAATTGAATTAATAAAATAGAAATGGTATCTTTTTCTTTCTCATGTAGTTGTGCCATGGAAAATTGTTATCTCTCTATTCTCTCCCTCTATAGTATCCTTCCTGGTCTTAGAGATTAACCCAATTGATTATCCTCAACCTACACCATATTTTTATTGTTCTAACATAAATAAATCATTATATATAATGATATATATAACTTATTTATGTCATTTATTATGTAATATAATGAATCATTTAAACCAAAAATAAAATGGTGTCATAGTACGTTTATTTAATAAACAGAATAATAAGGGTTCAAAATGTCAGGGATTCATATTCTCCAATAATGTATTCTCCCTATAAAATAACAGATTCTTTTAGTATTGTTAAGTGGTTATATGGAATCCATTATGTTTTAATAACCATGTGTTCCTAACATTAAAAATTAATATTCTTGGAATTTATTTACAATATTAATAAAAGAAAATATGAGTGATATATTAATGATCATTCTTATAAACATTTCAATATATATATATACAAGAGATATTAAAAATTATCATCTATGAATATATATTTATGTTTCAAACCATGTTCTTGATGAAAATATCTCTTTTCATAAATTATATTATGATAAATGTAAATGAAATTAAAATTCTTATACCAGTTAGGAAACTAGAGTTCATGGGTAGGAAATATTTTACAAATTCTCACTAGTGAATAAATCAAATCTATATGAATTATTTTACCTAGTTACAATAAATCATAGAAAATTATATTTATATGTTATAATTTTTTGTATTTGAGGATATGAAATAGTGTGAGACCTAGTGTCGCATAGGTATGGGTAGTAAGAATTTGGATTTATTTTTCTCCCTTCTAATGAACTCATAATTAATACTTCTCTATAATCATTCCATAATTTTTATATCTTCTTGGATTTCTGTATATTTTTACTTTTAGATCAAATTTAAATTAAATTTTTCGGTTTTTTAATAATTACCTTGCTCATTATTGTTTTCCCATATTTGAGTGCACGAATGACTAAAATATAGTAAGGTAATGTTTTATTCTCAATTAAATCATTATTAATGGGTTTATTGGGCACAAATAATTTCAATATTAATGTCTTTGATTCCTATTAACTAATTTCCTCCCAATGTGGATGTGAAATTCCCTTCAGGGATTGTCGTAGGCCACCTCTGGTAAATTTTCTGGAATATTATGTGTTTTTGTGACATTTCATGTAATCAGAATGTGGTAAAACATAATGTTCAACATTGATAAAGTATAATTTGTAATATTATTTTAGTGATTATCTATACCTTTTGAGTTGGGTATAATGAATTATTTTTAATATAATTATCATATATAAAAAATTTCCATCTACATAGTATGAATAAATATGTATGAGATCATTGAGAGAACTTTTGTTTTTAAAATATTAATAATGATAATATTTAATATAGACATAAAAGATGTTATTCCATGATGTTGTTAAGGATTATAAAATTACAAATAGAATAATGAAATAATTACCCCAATTGATGTTGAAATGGGAGAACATCAACTTGATTATTATTTGAGGCCTTAAAAAGATACACAATGAATTATTTTCTATAAGGTTTGCATTTTATTTTCTCAAAAATGATTACCATATTATTTATAATTAGTAAATATTGTCACTCAATAAATATTACATGATATAAATTTCAAAAATGTTGAGGATTTAGGGGACACAACTATTTATATCTTCATGAAAATATTTTATGTTCACCTCAATGCTCCATAAGATCCTTCAAAATACATTAGACATATTGTTGAACTTCAGTATGATATATCATTCTAAGTAAGATGGTTATTTTGAGAAGACTATTATGGATTTGGAGGATATATTCAATGATTCTCTATGGACATTTAAGGTGATCCAGGTTAATAAATTCACTAAATCGAGATATCTAACAACAGTGTATTTTAGTAAATTAATTTGATACCACATAATTAATAATTATATAGGAATAGATTTTGAACATTATTTTAATAAAATTATATTTGAAAATTTAATCAACTTAGATCTGAACTGGTGGACGAGATGGTAGATAATTCCACTGACTTTTTGAATACATTAAAGTAGGTAAAATTAAAAAAACATTTCATTTTCAATATATATTACAGTTATATATTTGGAGAATAGAGAATAATTTCTTATCAAAATATTTCAATGTTATGTATATATTTTGTTACTAATAATAAATAAATAAAAATTGACCCTACCCATGTTTTTTTGGTTTTCATGGTAGTTTTAAAAACATCTATAAGGTTTCATTTTGGTTTTTCAGACTAATGTGAAATAGAATATCATAAAACATGTAAAAATGGTTTTTTATCTTTGTATAAGGTTTCGGTTTTTGATTTTTTAGCATTGTTTTTTTATGTATTGAAAGATTTTATTGCTGAAAAATTTAGTGATGGTTTTATAATTTAGAAGTGATTAATCAATAGGATATCAATTCTGAGGTTGTTAAAACCACTGCTAAATATGGATATTTTCATCAACTTTAGAGGTTTTAATCACTTATATTTTATTCCAAGAGAAAAAAATCAACTCAATAAAATTTGTGAGATCTAAAATAACAAAAATTCCATTTATTTAAAATAAAATACAAATTACTTATTACTCCACATGAAAACAAATATACACTGAATGTAAATAAGAAATAGTTTGTTATTACAACGAAACAAAAATATATAATACTTTAAAAAAAATTAAATTACATATAATTCAACATAAATTGCATAATTATATTAAAAATGTAATATATCATAATTTTAACAACACAACCATGAGTTCAGGATACTCAATTAAGATATGTTCCTCTCGCCATAAATTACGTGATCATGCTACTTCCCATTAGTAATTTCCCCAATTCATGGATATAGTAAAATTATTTAAATTTGTTAACTGCCAATTATAAATTATTGCACACAGTTAAAAATAAATAAAATTCAATTATAAAGTTTAATAATTTTATCTATATTTAGTTTATGTATGGATATAATAGTGAAATGAATAATTGGTAGTCATGCACATGGCCGAAATTTTCCGACCATGTTATTGCATCTGTTGAGTTAGGATATACACAACATGTTATGGTATATAAATGATGTGTTGTGTTATAATACAATATTTTAATTATATAAAAATATAGAATTAATTAATTATTATATATTCCTTTTGTAATAGGTCTTGAATATTCTCAAACAATAATTTATCTATACCAAATTTTTTAAATGACATGGTTACCATTAAAGCTAATACTTTTTAGCATATTGATAGTTAAATTAATGTTTGGAATATATTAAAGAAAATGAAAATGACAGAATGAAATAATTATTTTATTATACCTAGTTAATTTAAATGTTCAATGACCAATATTTATTTAATTATCATAAAACAAAAAATACTCTTAATAATAACCATTTTATTAATTACGATCATTTATTATACATGATAGAAATTATAAATATCATCATAGTAGTTGATTAAAATCCAATAAAGAATTTCCTCATTATTTTTCAATTTAATAACCTCTAAAAATAATCATAAAGTAATATATTGATATCAATGAAAAAGAATAGGATGTTAGCAAAAGTCACCAAACATCTAATAATAGAAATAATCCTCTAGAGAAATAATTATATTTGGAACCACCACATCAAATAATACTTGTTTTGATCCCAACATTGATTTATACTCTATAATTTAAATAATTTTAACATGATTACAATGTGGAATATTCACAAAAGTGAAGACCTATTTTTATGAGATATAAAAAAGTAATATTTGATTATATTTGACTAAGAAATTTTTATAGAACATATAAAACTTTTAAATATAAAAAAATTTGTGAAAATTTAAAAAATTTACCGATTATTTTGTATCTTGTAAAATATATCAACATCATCAGTTGAAGTCATACCTGTAAAAGAAATTTTATTAAGATACTATTAATTAATACCAAAAATTCATTTAATTTATTAAATAAATTTTACCTTTTGTTTTAGAGGAATAAATAAAACCATGTGACATAGTGTGTATAATAAAAATAATTCTCTTTGGGAATTCCATACCTATATAAAATAATTCATTGAATTTATTAATTAATGATAAAATAATAAGTAAATTTATTAATTTAAAAACATTAATTTATTTTAATAATATAAAATATATTAGAATTTTATTCATTATTTGTCTTATATTTATCCAGTTCCATTGTTAATATTATTTAAAATCCTGTTTGTTCTTCTTCATCTTCTTCAGTCACACACAATAAATAAATTTTCAATATGACTAGCTATATAAAATTATATATGATGTTGTTGATTTGTTTCACTATAAAAAAATTATATCACCTTCATCACCCATACCATACATTTGACTTGGTTTCATATTGAAAACAATACTCCCACAATCATCAAATATATTATGAACATAATATATCATTTTTTAGTGGAATCCATGATATATAGATTTTGTTCTTCCCACTAACCAGTATTAATAATTCATTAAAAATTAATGTGAATGAATTATATTTAATCTATCTTCATACCCCTATTAATATTGTCTTAGTTACATTCAAACAACACAACTTTATATATCCCATGACAATTTAAATTGATAATTTCAAATAACAGTCCATAATAAACTTTATATGTAAATATAAAGGTACCACTTTATTTTGTTTTCAATAAATCTTAAATATCAATAATATGGTACTTGAAGACACAAATAATTTTTGAATTGAATCTACCAGCACTCTTTAAAGTCTCTCGAGAAAAAAATATAAAATATTTGGATATTTTTCTCCATATTGTCATCATATCATACATAGAAAATATCCTATGAAATAATATTACCTAATTTAGAGATATATAAAAATATTCAAACTATGTATTAGATTCAGAACATAACGGATGTCCAAACCAGCCATCAATTTCTTTTTTGACAAATTCTTTTGTCTCTGTCTCATTATATGTTTTGGTCCTAATGGAAATTATTGTTTTTGTTGTTAATTATCTGACATATTGATTAAAAATATCAATAATTTGTTTTAAATATAATTTTTCTTGTCTTAATTTCATATCTTTCAAGGAAAATAGATATATTTTTTCATATTCTTGACATAATTTTCATAACATTATTGGCTCATTATATTCCTCTAATCGACCATTATTATCATTAAAATGTCCAACTAATTTAAATCATGTCTCTGTCAAATCTAAATAATTTGAAGAAATGTTCAAGAAAAATTATCATCTCAAAATTCTACAATGAAACCTACAAAATGAGATTTATTTATCATATAAAACTTTAAATAATTATGATTTTTATTATTAAAATGTAATAAATAAATAAATAATATTTTTAAATATTAAATAAAATTATCCATGGGAATAATAATAAATTAAAATACATCTCAATGGGCTACATCCGTTGATAATGTATGTTCCCCAAAATTTTAGTTTTTTCAGTATAATTCACCATTAGATTAATCATAAGAGATAAAAATAATATGAGGGAATAAATTATGAAAATTAAAGAGAGTCTGTAAAATATTTTGTAAAATTTAATCAATTTTAATAGGGTTTAATGTCATCTCATACTATTTTTTAATGATTATGTTAAGATAGATTAGAAACATTGTTATTTTTTAGGAAATAAATTATGAATTTTAAAATACAAAAAATGACTCGTCAATACATGTGCGTCATGAAATTTCAATCCATATTTGTTATAGAGATTCAAATCCAAACATCATAAAATATTACTGGAATATCCCTTGAGATCTTTCAAATTTATTTATATTTGATGGAAACATATTTTTGATGATTATTCATTACAAATATAGATGTTGTATAATTAAAATTCTCATTTTGCCATAGATCTCATTTGATATTAAATTGATCCAAAGATATAGTAGTATTTAAATGTTTTATTGATTTTCCATACTCATTAATTAAGGAAAACATAATATTATCTCACAAATTCCTTGTAATGTTCCTAAAATCATGATTATGATGTAAAATATTAAATTCAAAATATGGAAGATCGAAAAATATTCTCTTTTTATCCAATTATTTCTCTAATTATAACTTACTGAATTCAAACTCATTTTCCACATTCATTCATATGAAAATATTTTCCAAAAACTGTTTGAACATTTGATTATAGTGACCTAATATATGGTCATGATTATAGTTTTGATGGACGCTTGAAATTGGATTTTACATTGAAATGTGACTTGTTAAAATAAAATATATGATGTGTAACAATGAAGTGATGATGACACATGAAACCAGAAGTTATACTATATGGTAGCCAATGATACTAAGAATGAAGGTTACAAATTAGACATGAAAAACTATTGGGTCTAATCCAACCAATTTTTTTTATTTTTCAGTAAAGTCGCAAATGGTACACATAATAGTGCTTGTAATTTAAATATTTTTATTGTAGTCGCATCTTATTTTTATATGACATAATTACATTACTCTTTTAATTCTCTAATAAGAGGTTGAATGTATACATAAATTTCATTTCCATATATTTGACTTCTTGTAATAATCATTGATATTATGTGTGAAGACTATGGCATACACATCCCTAGAGGTAGAATATAAGGTATTAAATAACTATCCAAATTCTATTAACATAACATACATTCCCTATAATATTGAATCCATTATATTCAAATCCCAAATTTTGAGTTTTATGACTAGAAGTGAAATATATTTTTAATTAATTGATGGTACATGATGAAATTTAAATTCTTTTATGTCACATGAACTCAATATTATTTTATTAAAATCATGCCACATCATATGATTAGAAATTTAAATGGCATAAATAATCTATGAAACCATTGATTTAATGATAAGCAACATAAAACCATTGTATAAATTTATTTATTTTTTTATTTTCTTTTTGGTATTTCACAGATTCAAACATGAAACAATATTTTTCCTACTTATATCAATAATGGAATCATTTTTTGTAACTAATATCTATTAAAATATTCTTTTCAATGATGAATAAAATCATTTGTACGAGCTTGTGTTTTTGAATAATTGAGTTAACGAGATTTAATAATAATCTTCATATCAAAAAATATTATAGGGATTTTAGATTAAAAACATTAATCATTCTCCAATTCTAATATCAAATAAATTTAAATACTAATAAATCCATAAAATAATATAATTGGTAAGTATTTATAATATATTTTTAATATATGACACATCCTATATACAATTTATCATTTCTATTTACAAAGAATTTTTAAAACTCATATGCCTTCATCATTTTATTTTCAGATGTATTGGTATCCCTATCAACCTCCACAAATGTGTTATCAACATGATTAGGTTGTCATGTATTTCTGAAAACATCATTAACATCGTTAACATCAATAACTAAATCCAATGATGTGTAACAATATTGACTGTGTTTCCCTAATTTTTTGAGAAATTTATTGACCGTGTTTTGAATTTAATTATGAATTATTAGATCTATCACAAGTATATTTAACTATATATCAAAATGATTTATTTTCCTTTAAAATATTATTCTCCCTCTCAAATCCAACACATATAATGAGGATAAAATTATTTCAATATCGAAATCTGAAATTATTTATCTCACTTAATTCATTGTCTAAATATCCAATTATGAAATGGAAATGTTATTCTTCGATCCAAGGATAATTTTTAAAGTTAAAATCTAAATTATTGTTCAAACCAATGACATGATGACATGTATTTCAAGATATGGTAATCCAAAATATATCCATATTTACATGGCATCCTACAGTTTAAATTTTGAAATATAATTATTTATAAAAATATATTATTAATTTCAAAAAGGAATAATTGATCTTTAACTATCACTCAAAAACCAAGGATTAAAAAATATACTAATTTTCAAGTATTAAAAGAGAATTCAAAATTTTAATTAATTAAATATAACTAAAATATAAAATTATGACCTATAATAGAGGATATAAGAAACTACCTATGAATATGGAACAAAAATTAGATAAATATCATCCAAAATCATAGAATGGGATGGGCGACATAGTTTTAGAGTGAAAATAGATGAGTGGATCTTGTGTTGAGGTTGGGTGGGAAAACAATCTGGTATCGAGCAACATCAAGGGTTTGGGTGGCCGAGAGGGTTCTTGTTTAGAAAAATCATTAAGTGGAATGCATAGAACAGTCTAACATTGATTAGTGGTGTAGGGTAGTCTAAGGACTAGGAAGTATAGAAGGGGTGAGGAATTCCATTAATAATAGTGGTCCGGTGGAAGAGAGTTTTATGTGTGAGGGAAATTATATTTGTTTGAAAATTTTTAATGGTGATGGTAAATAAAATTACTGAAATATTAAATTTTCATTTATTTAGATGATTTTTTATTTCAAATCATAACTAATACCAATGGTTTTCAAGGTTTTCCTAAAAACAGTTTAATAATATAAATTTATATTCAGTATCTATTTTGGGTAATCTAACTAAAAATCACCACAATTTACTACATTTATTATAGTGTAATATTACACTACAATAACGTAGACTGATTTGAGATTCTCAATCATGTTGTGGTCTCTCCTATAAAATTTCCATTCAAATAAAATATTTCTACTATGAAATTTATTCCTTGTATATTTCTTGATGAACCACAACCAATATACATTATTATAAGAAATATATACCTGTGGTACATTTGGAGAATGATCTTCCATATGAGTACCATCTGATGGAATTTTTTGATCATAGATATAAAGGGATGTGAAGACAGACCACTCACCTTGATAAGGTAATATAGAGGAATACCTAGGGTGATGAATTGGCATGGGAACATGAGGAAACCTAGAAAATGGGTACGATCAATTATTTATATCCTTGGGAATGAGTTAGAATTTCTAGGGAAATGTCACGACCCGTCCTCGGGGCCCGTGCCGTGACTACCCCAAGCCAGCCTTCCATAGGCCAGGGGCTGGCGACTAGCATCAAAGGCGTAAATCCCGATAACTGTGAAGGCATTGCCTTTATAAAAGTAAGAAAACACCACATAGAACAAGCGGAAGTAAACACTATGTACAAAGAGAAGTGCTGAAAGGAAAATGGGTCAGAATACAATCCCAAAAGAAAGTACAACTACAACTGAACAAAGTACAACAGAAAAAGACAACAGCTGGAGGGACGGAAGTGGCTCCTGGGTCGTCCTCCTCGGATCCTACCTGAAGGGTAGGTACAGATGACGCAGCTCCTGGATCATCCACCACGGATCCTACCTGAAGGGTAGGTATAGATAGCGCAAATCCTGGATCGTCCACCATGGATCCTACCTGAAGGGTAGGTACAGATAGCGCAGCTCCTAGATCGTCCACCACGGATCCTACCTGAAGGGTAGGTACAGATAGCCTCCTCAACGCTCTCGCCCATCAACCTCCTCCGGATACTGACTCGTCGTATAGTCCACCTCCGGGTACTGACTCGTCGTGTAGTCCACCTCCGGGTACCGTCCAGTCCTCGAACACTCGGACTCTGTCAGCACTTCTCGTCGTCTGCAACCAACACAACGAGGTGCGGGCATAGCCTGTGCAGGGGTGAGTATAACGATACTCAGTAGGGACCCCGAGACCCTCAAGGTCTCACTAAAAAAAAACATGGATAACCACATGGAAGATCTCAACAGATAACCTCTACTTAGGTATATGCCCATACATATACCTAAGTTATCAAGTAACCCATCTCAATCATGAGGAAACACAAGGATCATTAAATCAACGGATAACCACTACCCAGGTATATGCCCATACATATACCTAAGTTATCATGTGACCCATCTCAATCATGAGGTAAACACAAGGTCAAAAGCCTCAGCTCAAACCAGGATTTTCATTATCAAAATCGTAACTGCTGAAGAGCCCCATCTCTGGAGTGTACAGTGGTCCTGTCACGACTCCGAGGTACTGCTCACTAACCTAAGACTGCTGAAGTACTCCTCCTGTCGAGTACCGTAGGTCAGCCACCCAGACACAGCAGTGCTTCCCGCCGAGGTATGTCACCAAAACACTGTAGTGCACACCCCCTAGTAGCCTGCTGAGGTACTCTCCGGATGAGTACTGCGGGTCTGCACTATCACACAGGTAGTGCTCCGTCCGCCATGGGTCTGCACCTCAAAAAGTAGTGCTCCGTCCACTGGGCTAGTCGACTCACTCCAAGTCGAGTCGGTCAAGCAGTCGTCAGGTCTCAGCCAGCTACACGGTCTCCGTACTCCGCACGCTCATCTCTGGGAGGGTCCACCCCACGAGCTACAGGTCGATACTCTAAGTATCTCAATGTCCCACGAAGAAGTATCTCACAGGACCGCCTCGTCATAGGGGTCTCAACGCAACAGACGGCGCGTCAATCGGATGCCCGGTCTGTGAGTTACTATCCTTTTCGTCTCTCGGGCCTGGTTGGTTTCATGAGCGAACCAAATCCGGCAGTATCTCAACTGTACCCCGAACTCTCATAGGGTATACTCATAGGGACCATTTCTCAATGTGATCAACAACGCCGCTGATGGTTCGTCAAACAGACGTCTTGTCTGAAAGATATCAGCTTTTCCGTTCCAGGGGCCCGGTTGGATTTCGAGTGCGATCCAACCCGGCCACTACCAACTGTATCCAAAACTCGGGAGAAGTATGCCAAAAGTTCTGTCTCATCAAGAGGAATTCAACGAAACAGACGGCGCGTCAATCGGACGCCCGGTCTGTGAGTTATTGGCTTTTTCGTTCCGGGGGCCCGGTTGGTTTCGTGAGCGAACCAACCCAACCGCTCTCCGTCGACATCCAAAACTCGAGCAGAGTAAGTCAAAAGATCTTTCTCACTTAGAGGATTACATCAAAGTCGACGGCACGTCAATCGGACGTCCGAAGCTCAAGATATAAGCGTTTCCGCTCCGAAGGCCCGGTTGGTTTCATTCTGAACCAACCCGGCCGAACCCAAAGTAGTCCGAAACCATGAGTGCGATATACAGAAAAGACTGTCTTGATCCAAGGATCGCGTTGCCGCTGACGGCGATTCGTTTGGAGGCCCGTAGTTCACCTTACGGGCATTTAACCGAAAGTGGCCCGAAAACGGGGGTCTGGGCCCGGGGCGACCCGGCCCTTCGCTGCTGATTGAGGCCGGCGGCGAACCGCCCGCTGCCTCCATTCCGGCGGCGCGCCGCGGCCGCCTTCCGCGGACCACCGGACGCGCTCCGGTGGTCCGTTCCTCCTACCATCTTTGCCTATGGTCCCCCCGGGACCCCACCTTCACTGCGAAGGGGTTCAAACACCCAAACGGCATGCTTCGTCGTCGCCCGTCAAACCGTACGTCAAAAAAAAACACTTCGTCTTCATGGTTCTCTGGTGCGACGCATTGGCGCCGCACCCCTTCGTCGTGGCCCGACTCTGTCCACGGATGTCTTCGGGTTTCTCTGTCGTGATGCGACGGCGTCACGCCTTTGTTTGTTTTTCACGACGCGGCGCGACGGCGCCGCGCATTACTTGTCCCACGTTTCAGTGCGGTGCGATGGCACCACACCATTCCCGTTTCAATCCACAAAAGAATCCAACATGAAATAAGGAGGAGGGTCGGCCGTGTTTGTGCAGTCTGGCCCCCCTTGCGTTATTCGATAACAAAAGGTCATATTTCACGAAGTTCGTCAAGGCAATAAACACGAGCAATTTAAACAATAACCCTCAACATCAAACCGCATGATCGAACAATCCGCGGATCAACCCGGTATTGGTTGGTCCGTGCTCGTCGTTCTTTTCTCAAAAGATAATAGAATTCCAAAAATAAATTCCCCTACCTCGTGTCGTCCTTCGTTTGTTGACAAAGTCGCGGAATGGTAGTGTCGCTGTAGAACGGTATCAATTCCGTCATCGTCGGAGTGAGCGCCGTCGTCGATGGAGACGTTTCCCGCGGTGATGCCTCCTCCCTTGACGCGGAGAAAGAAGAAGAGAAGGCACGTCGTTGGTGCCTTCACTTTCTCCGTCGGAGGGTCGGTGTTCATCACATTCTTTGTCGAAGTCTCGACATTCTTCAACGATGGTGAAGGAGTTCTTCAAAACTAAGAGCTTCCTCTCTCAAAATGCACACTTCACCAAGAAACCTAATAAAATAAGGTCTCCCATTATTTTATTAACACATTCCAAGCTTTTCAAATTCCAAAATTAAAAAAACTTAATTAATTTAAGATGTTGAACTCATTAATTAAAAAGTGTTGGCATGCACTTAAGAGGGGGAGTGGAATGAGAAGAGTTTTCATTAATAAGAGGGAGAAGGTCAAGAGTTAAAGAAAGGGAGATTAAATGGGGGGTTAAAGGAGTGTTATAGGAATGTGAAAGTTTGAGACTCGTGTGGGACCCACCTTTCAAGTATCCACTCATGGGAAGTTGGTTGGTCATGGGCTCCACACTCAACTTCCCATGGGAGAGAATAACTCCCAAAGACATAAAATAAAATTGTTCACACAATTTTATTTATTTTAAACTAAAACCCCAAAAACAAAATCTCAACCTACTTAAAACACAACTGTGGTAAATGTCACCTTATGAAATTACCGGTGTTGCGAGTTCATCGGTGCCATCAGATTTCAATTCCGAGCACTGGTTCAAAAGATAGAAATTCTCGCTCGCTCGTTCACTGAACGTACCTGAGCCAATCTTCGAAAGTTGATTCCAGGCACTCCGGGCCTCGGAATCAAGTGTCGTCAGAAACCACATTCTTGTAAAATTCCAAATAAAATTAAGAAAAAAATTTCATTGAAATTTCCGGGTCATTACATTATTCCCACCTCAGGGATTTACATCCCCGTAAAGCTTCAACACAAACTAGGGTCACAAAAGCGGTACAGAGCACGCATCTGAGCCTTCCGCTACATGTGCTTACCTGGAGGTTTCCGTACTGCCAAAGAAAGTGCACCTGAGGAATCGATCGTCCTCGTAGGATATGCTCCTGTCGATCCTCGCTCCCCACTGGAACCTCCGTGAAAAACAACTCATCGCCATCGTCCAGCTCCTCATGGTCGATGATATGCGAAGGGTCGAGCACGTATCTCCTTAGTTGAGATACGTGGAAGTCATCGTGCACCTGGTGCAACTGCGGTGAATGGGTCAAGCCGATAACCATCCCTCCTACCCAGCTGAGGACCTAAGAAGGTCCGCTGAACCTCAGAGATAACTTTACGCATTGGCCACATATCTGTAATCCTCGTCGAGATGAGACCCGTATAAGGACGTGATCGACATCCTCAAACTCCAGAGGTCTCCATTTTCTGTTAGAACTGGAACTCGATATGACTTCTGCTACGAGGGTAAGGTTGACCGACTCAAGAGTGATCGGTCCGACCCTCCTGTGAAAAAGTTTATCTCGTGCTGCCTGGGGTTTCCTTTTCACCGACCAAGGAAATCTCATCCCGACGTTTGCCTAAAACCATCAATATGAGTATGAACAGTTATTTCCCATTCCATACTCAAAATAACGTCGTAAGGCCTCGAAGCTGCCACCAAGATATTCCAACCGGAACTCTCGCCTCTAGGGTCTGACCACACTGTCGTCGTAAGTGTGATTATCGAGTCTCCTCCCAAGGCATCTCCAGACGTGAGGGTCAAGTCCACGGCTTACCGGAAACTCTAGGTCTAGAATAAGATTTTTGAAAGCAAGGAATGATTCATTTCGACGTCTGTTACTACAGCAGCTAGTAGTGGACACAGACTGTCCCTTGAATCATTTCTAGAGTCATTGGGTCACACTCCTTGACCGCATGCATCCACACTCATCCTCCGCCCTCCAGCTCCCTGAGCCTGGAAGGAAAAACTAAGGCGGGTGGTTGTACCATGTTAGGATGTACCCCACCTCATGCTGCTCTCCTAGCTCTGCCTCCACGTCTGCTGCTTCATAGGCTCATCTCTCCTTTAAGCTTCCTCTTCTTTAACATTTAACATGCCCGAGTCTCTAAGACTGGCACCGGTTTCCTGTTTCTTACTGCACTGTGCAGTCTTCATCCGCTCTTGGATAACCTGGACCTTCTTTTGTCTCAAAAGAGCTGCTATGATTTCTTCCTTGCCGATAAGAGAAATCTGGTCTCATCCCCTGGATGAACCACATTCGTTTCCTAATACAGTCAATCCCAACATGAATGATGCATTCATTCCATGGATGACGTCGTAAGGACTCGACATAACTACCAAGAGATCCAACTGTCACTCTAGCCTCCAAGGGTCGAGTAACACTGTCGGCATCAGTGTGAGGTCATTGGGTCTCCTCCAGTAGAAATCTCAAAGGTGCGGGTCAAGTCAACAGTCTTAACCAGGACCACTCAGTATCAACCAAAAAAAAGGATAGGAAAGAAAACATCTCATAGATAAGTGTCTTTTTATTATTGTAGCTCATAGTACAAGACACGAATACAACAGGAAAATGGAACTATAAGTACCAGGGACGTATCCACTAGTTCCTCTCCTATCCACCTGCTTCCAGAGCTCTACTACCTTGTCCACTGCTCGGCTGTTGCTCAAGCACCAGCCGCTGCTTCTGTCACGTCTAGCTCTGTCCCCACCATGGGTGCCCCATACCACCGGTCCTAAAACCGGAGATCGTCCAACTGCTAGTCTGGTCCTCCTGGACCTCTGCATCATCTGTCTACTGCCCACAGATGACTCAGATACTGATCGAAAAAATGCGGCAAAGGAAGAAGCTCTTGTACACGCTCGGGGTGTAGAGCTACTGGCACAAACTCCACCCTGAAGAAGGTCTCGAAGTCTTCCCATGTGAAGGTCATCCCGTCGCAAAACAGAAACAAGTGGCTCCACCACCTGTCTGCTGCTTCCTGAAGGAGGCTGGCAGCAACGATCACCATGAAGTCTGTTGGCATCCCCACTAGCCTGAAGACTCTCACCACAGCCTCCAGCCAATCCTCAGCCGCCTGCGGGTCCGTCCCTCCCTGGAACCGTGGTGACCTCTGGCGCTGGAACGCGTGTAGTGCGCTCATGGGACGTGCACCCTCTACTTCTGGGGCTGGTGGCATCAGTGGCCCAACGGGTAGTAGTACTGCTGGTGCCTCCACTGGTGCCTCAACTGAAAAAGGGCCATGTACTGAGGCCACGTCGCACGGCGGGCTGTCAGTACGATCCACTCTCGGGGCTATAGCTGGTCATCTGAGAGAAGGCATCCTGATAGAAATCATGTAACACAATCAAACAATTATACCTGGTGAGATGACCTAGTTTGAGCTGTTTTAAGGGAAAAACTTTTAAAACACACACGCAATCAGTGTTTTCGTGCACAATGTCGGAAATCAGTTGTCAGGGTCCTGGTGTATGGATACGTCGGCCGCCCGCACCAACACTGGACTCCCTGAACTGAAGACCACACTCGGTACTCTTAACACTATTGCTTCACAGAAAGAAAATACCAGAGTTATAAGTTATATGGTAGAACCGACTCCTCTGATACCAATTTGTCACGACCCGTCCTCGGGGCCCGTTCCGTGACTACCCCAAACCCGCCTTCCATAGGCCAGGGGCTGGCGACTAGCACCAAAGGCGTAAATCCCGATAACTGGGAAGGCATTGCCTTTATAAAAGTAAACAAACACCACAGATAACAAGTGGAAGTAAACACTATGTACAAAGAGAAGTGATGAAAGGAAAATGGGCCAGATTACAAACCCAAAAAAAAGTACAACTACAACTAAACAAAGTACAACAGAAAAATACAACAGCTGGAGGGACGGAAGCGGCTCCTGGGTCGTCCTCCTTGGATCCTACCTGAAGGGTAGGTACATATGACGTAGCTCCTGGATCGTCCACCACAGATCCTACCTGAAGGGTAGGTACAGATAGCGCAGCTCCTGGATCATCCACCACGGATCCTACCTGAAGGGTAGGTACAGATACCGCAGCTCCGGGATCGTCCACCACGGATCCTACCTGAAGGGTAGGTACAGATAACCTCCTCAACGCTCTCGCCCGTCAACCTCCTCCGGATACTGACTCGTCGTATAGTCCACCTCCGGGTACTGACTCATCGTGTAGTCCACCTCCAGGTACCGTCCAGTCCTCGAACACTCGGCCTCTGTCAGCACTGCCCATCGTCTGCAACCAACACAACGAGGTGCGGGCATAGCCCGTGTAGGAGTGAGTATAACTATACTCAGTAGGGAGCCCGAGACCCTCACGGTCTCACTAAAAGCAACAAAGATAACCCCATAGAAGATCTCAATAGATAACCTCTACTTAGGTATATTCCCATACATATACCTAAGTTATCAAATAACCCATCTCAATCATGAGGAAACACAAGGATCATGAAATCAACGGATAACCACTACCCAGGTATATTCCCATACATATACCTACGTTATCAAGTGACCCATCTCAATCATGAGTTAAACACAAGGTCAAAAGTCTCAACTCAAACCAGGATTTTCATTATCGAAACCGTAATTGCTGAAGAGCCCCTTATATGGAGTGTAAAGTGCTCCTCTCATGACTCTGAGGTACTGCTCAATAACCTAAGACTGCTGAAGTACTCCTCCTGTCGGGTACCGCGTGTCAGCCACCTAGACACAGTAGTGCTTCCCGCCGAGGTATGACACCCAAACACAGTAGTGCACACCCCCTAGTAGCCTGCTGAGGTACTCTCCGGACGAGTACCGCGGGTATGCACTATCACACAGGTAGTGCTCCATCTTCCATGGGTCTGCACCTCAGAAAGTAGTGCTTCGCCCACTATTCTAGTCGACTCACTCCAAGTCGAGTCGGTCAAGCAGTCGTCAGGTCTCAGCCAGCTACACGGTCTCCGTACTCCGCACGCTCGTCTCTGAGAGGGTCCGCTCCACGAGCTACAGGTCGATACTCCAAGTATCTCAAAGTCCCAAGAAGAAGTATCCCAAATTACCGCCTCGATATAGGGGTCTCAACGCAATAGACGACCCGTCAATCGGACGCCCGGTCTGTGAGTTACTAGCCTTTTCGTCCCATGGGCCCGGTTGGTTTCGTGAGCGAACCAAATCCGGACGTATCTCAACTGTACCCTGAAATCTCATAGGGTATACTCATAGGGACCATTTCTCAATGTGATCAACAATGCCGCTGACGGTTCGTCAAACGGATGTCCTGTCTGAAAGATATCACCTTTTCCGTTTCAGGGGCCTGGTTGGATTTCAGGTGCGATCCAACCTGGCCACTACCAACTGTATCCAAAACTCGGGAGAAGTATGACAAAAGTTCCGTCTCATCAAGAGGAATTCAACGAAACAGACGGCGCGTCAATCGGACGCCCGGTCTGTGAGTTATTGGCTTTTTCGTTCCAGGGGCCCGGTTGGTTTCGTGAGCAAACCAACCCGACCGCACTCCGTCGACATCCAAACCTCGAGCGGAGTAAGCCAAAAGATACGTCTCACTTATAGGATTACATCAAAGATGATGGAACGTCAATCGGACGTCCAGACCTCAAGATATAAGCGTTTCCGCTTCGAGGGCCCGACCAGTTTCGTATCCGAACCAACCCGGCCGAACCCAAAGTAATCTGAAACCTTGAGTGCGTTATACTGAAACGACCGTCTAGATCCAAGGATTGTGTTTCCACTGACGGAGAGTCGTTTGGAGACCCGTAGCTCATGTTATGAGAATTTGACCGAAAGTGGCCCGAAAACGGGGGTCCGGGCCCGGGGCGACCCGGCCCGGGCCGGCCCGGCTCTGTCCGGCTCGGCCAGCGTGGCCGAGCCGAATCGCGGAGCGGCGGGGTGTGCGGCTTCCCCGCCCTTCGCCGGTGATTGAGGCCGGCGGCGAACCACCGGCCGCCTCCATTCCAGGGGCGCACCGCCGCCGGCGGTCGCCGCCGCCACCGCCGCCACCTTCCGCGGACCACCGGACGCGCTCCGGTGGTCCGTTCCTCCTGCCGTCTTCGCCTATGGTCCCCCTGGGACCCCAACTTCATTTTGAAGGGGTTCAAACGCCCAAACGGCCTGCTTCGTCATCGCCCGTCAAACCGCACGTCAGAAACGAAACGCTCCGTCTTCGTGGTTCTCTGGCGAGACGTGTTGGCGTCGCTCCCCTTCACCGTGGCTCGACTCCGTCCGCGGATGTCTTTGGGTTTCTCCGCCATGACGCGACGGCGTCGCGCCTTTGTTTGTTTTCACGACGCAGCGCGACGGCGCCGCGCATTACTTGTCGCCCGTTTCCGCGCGGTGCGATGGCACCGCACCATTCCCGTTTCAATCCATAAAAGAATCCAACATGAAATAAGGAGGAGGGTCGACGTGTTTGTGCGGTCCGACCCCCTCGCGTTATTCGATAACAAAAGGTCATATTTCACGATGTTCTTCAAGGCAATACACACGAGCAATTTAAATAATAACCCTCAACATCAAACCTCATGATCGAACGATCCGTGGATCAACTCGGTATTGGTTGGTCCGCGCTCGTCATTCTTTTCTCAAAAGATAAGATAATTCCAAAAATAAATTCCCCTACCTCGTGTCGTCCTTCGTTTGTTGACAAAGTCGCGGAATGGTAGTGTCTCCGTAGAACGGTATCAATTCCTTCGTCGTCGGAGTGAGCGTCGTCATCGATGGCGACGTTCCCCGCGGTGATGCCTCCTCCCTTGACGCGGAGAAAGAAGAAGAGAAGGCATGTCGTTGGTGCCTTCGCGTTCTCCATCGGAGGGTCAGTGTTCATCACATTCTTTGTCGAAGTCTCTACGTTCTTCAACGATGGTGAAGGAGTTCTTCAAAACTAAGAGCTTCCTCTCTCAAAATCCTCACTTAACCAAGCAACCTAAAAAATATGGTCTCCCATTATTTTATTAACACATGCCAAGCTTTTCAAATTCCAAAATTCAAATAACTTAATTAATTTAAGATGTTGAACTCATTAATTAAAAAGTGTTGGCATGCACTTAAGAGGTGGAGTGGAATGAGAAGAGTTTTCATTAATAAGGGGGAGAAGTTCAAGAGTTAAAGAAAGGGAGATTAAATGGGGGGTTAAAAGAGAGTTATAGGAATTTGAAAGGTTGGGGCTCGTGTGGGCCCCACCTTTCAAGTATCCACTCATGGAAAGTTGGTTGGTCATGGACTCCACCAACAACTTTCCATGGGAGAGAATAACTCCCAAAGACATAAAATTAAATTGTTCACACAATTTTATTTATTTTAAACTGAAACCCCAAAAACAAAATCTAAACCCGCTTAAAACAAAACGGTGGTAAAGGTCACCTTAAGCAGTTACCGGCGTTGCGAGTTCATCGATGGCATCAGATTTCAATTATGAGCACCGGTTAAAAAGATAGAAATTCCCGCTCGCTCGTTCACTGAACGCACCTGAGCCAAACTTCGGAAGTTGATTTCGGGCACTCCGGGCCTTGGAATCAAGTGCCGTCAGAAACCGTGTTCTTGTAAAATTCTGAAGAAAATTAAGAAAAAATTTTCCTTGAAATTTCCGGGTCGTTACAGGAAATCCTTCCAATATGGGTAAGAATGTAATGACACATAATTTTAAAAATTCAGATATTGATCTCCTTAATATATATGTGGTATAATTTATAGTATAAACCAATCACATGAAATGCACCATTTTATTTAATTATTATTTAAAATTATATATTAATTATAAAAATAATCAACATGAATTATCAAATGTAAATTATTATAATAAACACAAGTAATTAATAAGACAAGAAGATGATATTTGGTGTTTTTTGGTCTGCAAAAAATGTCACCAACAGGAAAACATTGTAAAAATAGGAAAATATTATAATAAGGATTGTAATTTTACAAATAAATATATATATATTATATATGATAATTATTTAACTTGTACTTTTGTAAATAAGAATTATTAATAGTAGGTCTAGTGAATCTATTACTATTGGGATGGTATGTTACTATTGAGAACAATAAAAAATGATCAAATGGTACTCAAAATAAAAAAACTCAAATGCATAAACATTTAATTTATAATGAAATAAATAAGTAATTAGAGAATATTATAATTATATAAACGAAATTTTAAAAATTTATGTCACAAAAATTAACCAAATACACCATAGTAGGGGTGTGGTCTGAATAATGATGTCCAGTTTTTCTTATCTTTTATAGGATCTTATTATTTTATTAAAAATAAAAATTAGAATATTATATCATTAAAGTGCATAAAATATCATGGTTTATATATTTAATATAGTGACATAATGGTATTACATGTGTTCATAGAACATTAAATCACAAACAACATACTCTAATGATCTGTTAATGTAATTGTGTTTTATACTTCTGAATGTATGATTTGTAACCGTTTTGAAAGAAGTAACCGTCAATATGTGGGGAAATCTAACATTATATATGATGTCACACTTCTTTTTGATATGTAATAAAAGTGAAAATGTTACCAATGATCAATTATATTTATTCTTAAAAAATAATATCTCTACAAAAATCAAGGGTGTTTTATTTTTAATGTTATTACTTCTATGAATCCATATCATCAATATAATATCTCCAAATATTATCTAATTTTCATTGATATTATATATTCTAAACTATTCTATTCTTTTATATCTCCCTAAATAAACTCCATCATTTAATGGTTTCAAAACCCCCATTTAATTCTCCATGAATTTCCCATGAATTCATTCCTTAATGGATCATTAAAACATCCCATTAACCGCCAATAAATACAAACAATTCAATTGGACTACAAAAATATAGAATGGATTTTATTTCTTGAATTTTATTGTATATAACTTGGTTATAACATTAAATTATCCAACATTGTGAGATATACAATAGAATCTCCCATATAGTGGTTCCATTTTTGTCTCTATTGTGTGATCAATATCAAAATATACATTAATAAATGAGGTATAATATCATATTCAAATCACAATGAAATCATGGAATAATAAAATTATATAAATTATAATTGTATAAAAATTTTGTGGTGTAACAATATTTCATTTTGTGGACTATAAATATACATTTTTATTTGTGGTGAATTTAATATAGATTTTTAATTTTTTATTTTTGGAACTGACATGTTCTTGGAAGATGGATTTGGATTTGAATTCTTATTGTTAAAATTTTAATATGAGATTTTTGTGATGTTAATGAATCTCATTTACAGGTTATGGTTCTTCAATGTCCATTAGATAAGGTTCTGGGTGGCCATTTTTTAAAATTTATGAAAAATTAGTGGACTCTTTGAGAGCCTAGGAAATTATAGTTTTGTGGATGTTTGTAGTGGAAGGACCATAACAAAACCTCTAGGAATATTTTTGGTTATAAATTGTATACGTGTATATGTACATGAGAGAGACATAATGGATAAAAATCAAATTGGATGTGTCGTTGATGAATCTTTAGGTGTATTCCTTATGACATAACCCATAGGCACTACTATCCAATAGAGAGGGGAGGGTTTTATTGATATCCCTACTGCTCTTGAGCTAACTACACCCCAACCCTAGAATACGGACTAATCCTTAAACCTTACATAATCATGATATTTTTTCAAGAATTTACTTTCATTCTCATTGAATAACTTTTCATGTTTTGATTTTTAGAGAGTTTGGAGATAACTCATACATAAAAAACATTAAATTACAAAGTGGAAACTTCTAATTATTATTAATGTTTACCATAATATAATATTTCTAAAATATGGAAAGATATATTTTCATGGAAACACAACACAACATTCAACATGAAATATCCCATTCACATATGTAAATGTTGTTAAAAACATTTAAAAACAAGGGATGAAAATAAAAATACTATTAAGAGACATAGAATGATATAAAACCAATTTTCCTATGAAAATTTTAAATCTCACGAAAACATTTTCATAAATTAATTATTTTCATCATTATGAAGTATTAAATATTTTCATCATAAAAAGATCCCAATTAATACCATTTTATAAAATTACAGGATTACCATAAAACCCATTTCATTTATATAAAACACATGATGGTATATTGGGACATAAGTATACTTTTAATTCTTATTTTTGGAATAATAGTGTTATTAGCCACCATAAATGTAACTCTTCCTAATTCAATAACCATATGGTAAATTTCTATACCTAATGCATTGGAGGGCTATGAGAGACCCACCCTTCATTAATTTATCTTAGATCCACCCGTCATCAGTTTACCACCGAACCACTTAATATTGTCTTATTAGGTAACCACCCATCAAATTTACATTTTCCATTATAAAATCATAACAAATAAAATATTTCAATTTATAACATGGCACTCATAAAATTTAATTTTTACACAAAATAAAACATTTCATATTAATGAAATAAAAATCCATTTTTAATAAAAAAAATAAAAAAAATGAGAAAGAGTTGGTTTTTATTTTATAATCATAATGTCTTGTAGATGAATCCAAGTATCAAAAAAATATTAATGGTTGAGGGGATGGTTTTTTTACACATTAGATAGGACACTAATTTTTTTGTTTATAATAAATTCAAATGTTCCATTCACAAAACAGAAATGGATCATTTTATAAAATTTCTAAATGAAATTAAAAATAGACAAAAAATGTAAATTATAGTCCTTTTATATCCATATAAATAAATATATAAAAAAATATCAAAAATATTAAATAGAGGAAAATGTTTTGAAATTAAATAATTAGTAATGTTACAATATATTGTTAAATTAAATTGTTTTATACCTCTTTGAATCATTTTAATGATAAACCCTGTAATGGAAAAAACATTAACAAAACATTAAATAAAATTTTATAAAATAAACTCATGAAATGATATTTCAAAAGGGTTTTTATATACACCTCATAATATAAGATTATTTTACAATATAAAATTTGAATCAATACAAGGCTATTGAGGTGAGAACACTTACACAAAGTCCTACTTTTAACTTTTTTATTTATGTATATGAATTGTAAACATATGTTAATTGACTACATTATTGATAAAATTTTTCATAACAATTTTTAATTTTAATTCCCTTATTTTTTTTAAAAGTACATAATTAATGATCATTACTTCAGATGTTTTGAACATATTCATCTTATGCGTAAAAAACAATTTGGTTGGTTTAAAATGATCAATGAGGTCCTTCTGTAAGAAGAATGAGAATAATAATAATGAAATAATCATCATATTGATATAAAAATTGTTAATTTATACCATTTTTTATTTGATGATTAGTAAAAAAATCCAATGATATAATCATGAAGATTGTAGATCAACGGTATTCATGATTAACGTTCAATTTTTTCAATGATCATTATGCAAAGAAGGAAAATAAATTTTTATTTCCAAAATGATAATTATATCATAAATAAAGTAATATTTAATTATATAAAATTATATATATCATTTTTGTGATGTGAATATTGTTTAATGAATAATCACCCCACTTCTTAGACTAGCCTAAACATCTACGAATGAAAATATCACTTTTTTAACATGTCAAAAGATATGAAGAAGATGATATATTACATTTTTAGAAAAATAATAATTTCACAAATATCATATAGAATGAATTTATATCAAAACATTTTATCAAAAAAATAATTATTAAAATCCATGAAAATATTGAATGAATCACATTGCTTTGAAGATTAAGTTGTCTATACGTCCACAAAAATGTTTTCATATTCCCAAAAAATGTGAATGATGAAGGTATGTGTTATATAATAATTTTATAAGACAAAAAAATAAATATTAGTCATATAATATTTAAATAATTTTTAAATATATATTACTAACTTTGATAGGTGGTAATGTAATAATGAATGACACTGGTTTTTGTGGAAATAGTCCACAGTACACATGAACATTGATTACATATTCCATTTGAATGATGTTTGTAGAGTTATTAGTCATAGAAATAACATAAACATTATTATATTGATTAAAAATATGTTATTATGTAATAAAAGTATAAAAATTATTAATGGTGAGGATATAGAGATGAAAAAAATATCGTTGAGGAACGTTACATCTTCTTTGGGTAACTCTTTTTTGGTTGGACAAATAGTCTTCCTCGGATTTTTTGATTAAAAAAATGAGGCATCTAGTCCTAAACTTGTGATTTTGGGAGATTATTTGGGAAGGTTTTCGATGATCCAAATAGATTTATACGTGTAAAGAGATGGTGAAAGGGAATTCCCTTTTATGGTGGATAATGCGTGGAATTCGTCTAAATACAAAAAGATAAACAAAATTATGATGTATCTCTTTCATTATGTCCCACCAATAATGATATATTTTAGATAACGTATAGAATATTGCCTAAATATGTCCATCCAAATTATTTTAAAAAAAATTCTTGATCAAATATCCCGTTATGAAAAAAATTTAACTACTAAGTAAACTTATTTTTACATTAATTAATGAAATTAATTTTTATTTATTTCACTAATATTTTTGGTAAAAAACTATATTAAACTTAATAAAAATTTTAATTTTTTAATTTTAATTTTTATTCCTCTATTTCAAATTCAAGTAATATATTTTTTAAAATTTATTATATAATAAATCCTATAGATCAGAAGAAATAATTAGTTTTTAAAGTAAAAAATTTCAAAATTGTAAAATTTTTTATAATCATTTTCAGTGTTTAATTTCTTCCAATGACAAAAATAGTATTTATAGATATATAATTTTACTAATTATAGCATTAAAAAAATTTACATAGAGTTTTCATATAAAAATAAAATATACAAAAATTTATTTTTCAAATAAAATTTATTATTTTTCAATATCCATCAAAAAATGATGTTCTAGGAAAAATTCAAACAATTCACCCCTGTAAATTTCGATATTATTATTTAAATTTTTTTTATTTAAATAAAATTTAAAATTGATACTTTTTTTAAAAACATGTGGACCATTAAATTTTTTTAGAAATTCTTTTTAGAAATATAACATTTTAAGTGTAAAACATCATTTATTCTTGTCTTATGCCTAAAAAATCAATTCGATGAATATCAAAAAAAATTATAAAATATTGTAAAAATAATATGTTTTTTTCCATTCATACCCACTAAAATAATTTCTTGGTGATAACCTCCATATTAAATAATAATATTTACAGTAAATTATTTTTCCAAATAACACTGTCTTGGGAGAAGCATATGATTTAGAAAAAAATATGTCGGGTGTTATATACACTTTTGAACATAGTGTTCCTTTAAATTTAAAATTTTTATCAATTTAATAATTATTAATATTTATAAAAAATGACTATTCTATGATTATATGGGATGATATACTCTCCCCCCCTTTAAAAATTGTAACCACCAAATTATATTTAAAAATTAAACATGTGGACTTATCATTCCCTCTTATTATTTTTAGATTCACATATTTATTCATCAAACACAACATTTTTACGTAAACCCTTAACCTGTAGAATTTCCATGTTCTAAAATACATGATCTCTATGGTAATGAATCTGAACTGGTTATTCCTTATACCAATGGTTCTCTTCTAGTGAAACTATATCAGGTCTTGGAACATTAAAAGAAATTTTTACATATATTATTAACATTGAAAAATGATATATGTTGTGTGCCTAACATAATTATGGTGTTAAATCCACACAGTATGTAGTTTATCCAACATTGTGTAATAATTTATATGGTCTAATAAACCATGGAATCATCTTCCCCTTCTTACCAAAATGTATCAAAATTTTCCATAGAGAAACCTATAGAAATAAATGACCAGCTACCTCGAAATAAGAATCTTTCCTATGATTATCCAAATATATATTATTCTTGATCTATATTATTATAATTTGTCAATAAAAAACCAAATATTCTTCACCATTTACTGTAATGATAAATGTCCAACATATACATTTCTCCAACATCATCCAAAATGTTGGTGTTTGACACATTTTTCCTTATAATGCCTCGACTAGGGACATCTGTATACAATAATAGAAAATTTTATTATAATAAACTCAACCAAAAATATTAGATGACCCAAAAATCGTTCGAAATCTATTTTAAAAAGAATTAATCATGTTCTCTATGGTTTTAATTCTTTGTTCTAATTTTTCATGTAGTTTAGGACTAAAATAAAAACTAAAAATTAATTTTGTACCCATAAACATCTAAAGTCCTTTAAAAATATTTTAGTGAACCTAAGATCAAACCAGATATAATGGAGAGAGTAATTCTATTTAACCACGCAATATCCTTGACTTATATTTAGGAAAAATAATCTAAATTCATTGCATTATGGAATAGAAGGGGATATACATATTTAGTCATTCGATCAAGAGTAAACCAAATAAAATTATTCCGTCAAGAATTATTTGGTAATCCCATAATGAAATCTATTTATTTATTTCCTCATATCCACTTCAGAACTGGTAAATGTTGTTTCATTTAAAGAATTCTCTCATAGTAACTCATAATTCAGAAATTAGCTAATTAAATATCTTCATGATAATTAATTAAACGATGTATGATGTTTATCTAGAATAATACATTACTATGTTACCAAAAAATTGAAATTTAGTGGGAATTGAGGAAACAAGTTATTAATTATACATATTTCATAAGGTCTTTACTCACAAAAAAATATGTTTGATAAATGGAAAAATATGTTCCCCATAACGATAAATTGATGATGATTAAATATAAAATCCATTCATCAAAAATGATTGTACTAGGAAAACATTTTTTTCTAGATCCTCTTCCTTATTTGGAGTATTTATTTTAATATATAGGAATATAAAAAAATATACATGATATATTTCTATTTGATAATCATATTTTCATTTATATAAAATTTTTAGAGATATGATGAACATCACTAAAATTAACCCTAATCATCAAAGATCATATAAACCCTATTTATTATCAATACCTTAATGCACAGATCCAATAATTAATGGTATACATCACATAGAACTAAATACTTAAAAAAAATAAACCCAACGAAAAATATCCCCAAAATTGTATAATAACTTTTTGATATTATCACATAAAATCTCATAAATAGTTTTTAAATCCTTTACCTTATGGGTAAACTTCCAAAATTACCGAGATCACTAGAGATTTTACTTGTTTCATAGATGGATCAAAATCAAATGTATAGGTAGGAAATTATTTTTCTACCCCCTATTTATTTTGAACATAATTATTTCCCCCCTATGTAAGTATCTCTGCAACAAATCTACCATAATTCCCCAACTCATTGTAACTAAAAAACCACATTATTGACTGTTTGTATTCCATCTCATTCATGGACAATTTATGATTTTTTTTTCAGCCATGAACTATGTTACTAAACATTCAAAATCGGTATTACATTTCAGATCCTAACATAAATTCCCCATAATGTATTTTACCACAATTGGATTATGTTTTGTTCTTACCACCAGAATTAAAGTTGTTTTCTTCCTCTATTATTTCCACCATGACAATTTCATACTCTTGTCACATCATTGATCATAAGTGTCAGCAAACTCCATCTCATAATTCTCATCATAATGAGAAACCTTATAAAAATATGTAAATTATTTTATTTCAAATTATATTTTTTAGATTGGATTTAACGATGATTAAAATATATAATTTTTTCCATAAAAGTCTCAAATAATTTTAAGTACATTCTGATCCATTCATTTGAATATTTCTTCATATGTAGCTATAAAATATTAATAATTTTTCCTCAATTCTAAGAATTTTATCTCCAACTAATGTCGAACAACCAAAGGAAACTATCTATGAATAATAATATTTTTAGATGTATCCTATTACATGTTATCATAATCACATATATCTCTGGTATACCTTACAAAATACCATCATTGATCAACTTGACCTTTAAAATGACAAAAAGAAATAGTTACCTTTTGATATTCAGAACAACCAATGACAAAAATTATACTTTCTAGGGAAATGATCAATCCTTGTAAAACCACTATTCCAGAAAATCCATTGAATGTCGGGGTATGATTCCATGTGAAATTATTCAATATAGAAATTTTCCTGATTGGAATATCAGGTTCTTCTCTACCATGGATACCACAAAAATTTATAGCTTATGTCAACAGTTCCATCACTACAACGAACTATTCTATTCCAATTTCATCCTTATCAAGATGCATATTTTTTATGATATTTCCCCCACTATTCCTTTTCAAAACATTTTTCTTATTTCTTATATGGGAACCCATTTAGAAAAAATATCATTTAGATGATGAAACATGGTGATCTTCAAATTATAGATCAATTCAGATTAACAATAACATTAAATATTTCAAGGGAATGCTAATACTAATAACTAAAATTTAATGTTATCTAAACCATTAATTTGAATCCAAATATAATGACTTATCCTTATCCATTACTAAATTTTTTTATTCAATAATTTATATTCATTAACATTGTGGATCTTTTCTGATTTAGAGTTTTAGAGAATTAGGCAACAAATCATACATAACAATACTATAATGGACAAAGTGGAAAACAAGAATTACTATCCATTTTACAATATTATAATTCTTCAAAAAAATTATGAAAAAATTTCATGGAATTTATCCATGAATTCCAACTAACTTCTTCCTTTACCTTAAAAATTCATATATCCTGTGAAAAAACATTTAAAAATGTTGGATGATCAAAAAAAGAAAAGTAAAGGATACACAATTTTGAAAACTATGAGTCCAATAAAAACATGAATTCCCATGAATTATTTATCATAAATTAATTAAGATTACCCTTAAATGTGGTAAAAACATTCCTTTTAAAATAATTTAATTGCATACACTTTTTTATAATCACAAGATTACCATAAAATGAATAGAAAAAATAGACAACACATAAAGTTATAATGGGACATAATTATATTTTTTATTCTTATAAATGTAATAACAATGAAGTTAACATCCATTCGTTTCACTATTACAAATAGAATAACAATATAGTTAACTGCCATACCTAATGAATTGGAGGGATATCATGGAACCACCCATAATTGGATTATCATGGAATAACCACTCATTATAATATCATTGAACCACTTATTATTGGTTTATCACATAACTCTCAATTATATGACCAAGTACCATTATATAATCATAACACGTTAAATCATTCAATTTATAGTATATAAATAAAAAAATCATCTTCACGTACAAGAAAACGTGTCATGTTATTAAAATAATAAATCCATTTTCAAAACACAAATTTAGAAAAAATTTATCCTGAAATGAAAAATAGTGGTTTATTTTTTTTAATCATAGAATGTTTGTAGAGGAAGAAAAATATAAAATAATTTTCATAGAATATGATATATATTTTTCACTATATACATTAAAACGAACATTCAAGTTTTCATTTGTAATTAAAGTCAATTATTCTGTAGAGAAAACAAGAAAAATAATACTTTTTGATAATAATTGAATAAAATTAAAAATAGATATAAAATGTCAGTTATAATCCTTTTATTTAAATATAAATAATAATATAAAATAATAACATAATATTAAGATGCATGAAATTATTTTGAATTTAAATTATTAAACCTTTAAAAATAGATCAATAAATCAATGTGTCCCACACAACTATGAATAATTATAATCATAATAAACATGAAGGAATAACAATAAAAAAAGTGAAAAAAACATTAAAATAACTAAATTAATGATATTACATGTCAAAAGTGGTAGTATATAAACCTCGAAAAATAATTTGGGTTTATAAAATCAAAATATTCTTCAATGAAGGGAGATTGAGACAAATTCATTTACCTTGAGTGAATCTTGTCACATGTTTCTTTATCATCCAATATAATAGAATTTTAATAACTAAATAATTTAATGGAAATCATTTTCATCATTATTATAAATTTATTTCAAATAAAAAAGTGTTATAATAAATTACATAGTCAATTTATTTGATGTTAGTTGTTTTGAACATATTGATCTTATGTTTAAAAAGAAATTGGTTGGTTAAAAATTATCAAAGATGACACTATTTAAATATATCCAGAATATAAAAAATTTAACAATAAAAATATTTGTACATTAATTATTATTTTATAATAAATCAAGGATGATTTTTATGAAAAATGAACCAGTTTTACGTCCATGGATATTTTACACATGAGTAATGTTCTTGTTTATTAATGATTATTATGGAAGGAGGGTTCGTAAAATTCTATCTTACCATAATTATCATAATATCATAAATACCATATTTTTTAATTATATATAATTAATTATATCTTTTTTTATTTGGTTATATAAAAAACAAGAATCACATCACTTTAAGGATGTGATAGTGAACACAACCTTGATCGACGGGATAACATTTTATGTGTGTGAAAAGATATGAAGGAAACAGATATAATTTCATTGAAGAAATATAATTATGTCATTAATAACATATAGAAATCATGAATTCCATATATATTTCATTTATATCACATATTTTTATCAGACCAATTTTTATTACATTCCATGTAAAGAAAAAAAATAAACATAATTCTTTGAGGAGGCAGTAATCCACACATCCTCATCTATTGTTATTATATTAAAAAAATTGAAATAAGAATGGTATGTGTCATATAAAAAATATCATAGTTTTAATATTTAATAATTATCATATAAATCATATAAATACAGTATTTTCATCATTATCAACTCATAGATGAGGTAATGGAAGAACAAACAACATTAGTTCGTGAGCTGGTAGTCTGTCTTACACACGAACGATGATTTTGTAGAACATTTTATGGAATTGTGTGAATTATTAGGTGGTTAAAATAACATCAAAATATAATACTATATATAATTTATGGATGTTATTATATATTAATGATATAAAAATAACTAAAGGGGTATAGAAATAAATAAAACAAAAGTGTTTGTTGATGAAAGTTGCCTCTTATTTAGGTAACTTAATTTTGGATTGCTCAAAAGGACATCCTTGGTTTAATTTGATCACAATTTTTTAATTCTAAGATTATAGGAGGGATTATTTGAGTTTTTTATGGTAAGGTTATCGATGATCCAAAAGTACTGAGATGTTAAAATTGATAGAGAGAGTAAATGCACTTTTATTTTGCAAGAGGAGTGGTATTCTTGTAAATACAATAAGGTAAACAGAATTTCTTGGTCTCTAAAACATAATGTACCACAAATAATGATAATATTTCTATCCAAGAGGGGTTATTATCTAGATATTTCCATAAAATGAGTTTTATAAATATTTGTAGAACATTGTTTACCTTAAGATTCATGGTTAATAACTACGTAAACTCATTTTTACCTAAATTTCAACAATTAATTCTAATTTAATTCACCAATAATTTTGACAAAAAACTACATTGACCACACTATAAAATATAAATTATTATAATTAAAAATAAAGTGTAAATTTCTCTCAGTTCCAATCACAGAAGTGATAAAATTTAATTTAAAATCAATCATATAGTTTATATGAAAAAACATGATGTTAATGTACAGAAGCTCAAAATAATGTAATATTTTTATTTCCAATTTCAATTTAAAATTTTTTCCAATGAAATAAATTGGATTTATTAATTTAAAATTGAAATAATTATACTTTAATACCAATTTAAAATATAATTTTACTACATAAATATATTAATCAAAAATTCATTTTTCATTAAAAATTCAACATATTTAAGTATTTAAAATGGAAGTTATTTTTTTGTAAAAAATTTATAAATTCTTCAAAATATAGTAATAAAAAAAGTGTGATTTGAATAGGCGATAAAACAGCTTCTTAGAAAAATATAGTTTCTTTTTGTAAAACCTGATTTATTTTTAACATATTCACTAGATTATATGGTCTGAATATAAAATAATTGAAAATATGTATAAAAATAATATTGTTATACTTATTAATACCCTCTTATACAATAAAAAGTTGATAAATACCATATTAAATAATAATATTAATAGTATCAGGTATTTAGGTATAACTCAATTTGGAATGCAACGTAATATTTTGACCAAATGCATGTTGAGTGTAATTTACATTATTAAGAATACAATTAATTTTTTAAAAATTTAAATAATTTTTTTTAAAAATAGTTAATATGAAATATACTCATTCTATCATTAAATTTGTTGATACACTTAGAGGCCACAACATATTGTAGCCTAGTAGGGTGGGGTACCATGTCGTATCCCATTGGTTTGACCATGGATGCCCCTTGAGTTGAATGAATCATGTGTTTCCTATAGAGTATGGTACATACATACCCAATAAGGTCATAAAAAACTAATTTCTAGGGAATGTATTTTTAAATGTATCATGGGTGATTTAGTATAGAGGATCCTTAGGTGATGGTAAGGTTTTGTAGCCCCAATAAAAAAGAAAACATTCCACACTTACCATATTTTAAGTGGGGTTGGGGAAGAAATGCAAATTGATATTCAGACCATTATAAATGTACATGTTAGAGGATATATGGGTTTCAATATTTTCTAAATCCTCCCATTTTCATCTTCCAATTGATAACTCATGATAGGGTGGGGGTTATTTCATTAATATGATGGTTCATAGTATGTACCTCTAATCGTCTAATTTAATAATACTTTATCTCAATACTATCTTATATTTTCACTTTTTGTTGTGTTTTTAGTGATGATTTCATCGTATCATGGTATAATGCAGTGATGATGATAGGTATTTGGAATGTGGAAGATAATGGATATCTAAGGAGGATTATCTGATGTCATCTCTCAATGTTTTGATAATAGTACATCACCATGTGGATTTTAATTTGGTTTATTCAAAAATTAAACATAATTAATGGGTATTTAGGTGGAAAATTATAATTCGTCTTCTCATGAAGGTGTTTTGAGTACACCATGGACATTCTAAAGGTAGTGGTTCATAGTTTCATATAACTAGACGGATCATTGATCATTTTCTTATTTATTAATTATTGAATTAATTTTAAAATTATTTATAAACTATTATTATTTTTTGGAGTTATTAATTATAAAAATTTCCAGTTAATTATTTTTCATTGAGTCTTTATATAGGCCCATTTGATTATTGGAAGTGTCTACATGGACATGGATGTTGATGGAAGATAGTCTTTAGGATGTACAGGAAGTCAATTAGATTAAGCTAGGTTTTTGATATGTTATACCCATTATTTGATGATTTTGATATGTTACATGTGATATGTGGTTTCACCACTATGGTTTATCAATCGTTCATGGAAATAAATTTCTTTATTTAACTAAAATGCTGGGGATCTAAATATTTAAAAGAACTGTGATGTAAAATCATGGATTATTTTATTTCTCTAAACCACTGATTTCTAAGGTATTTAATTTGAAAAATTTCAGTGATATATAGACCCTATATTGGTTTGAACGGAATATGTTAATGTAGTGGCCCTAATATAGGGTCCCATAGACACCAACATGTGTAGGATTGTGTTATACTAGGATTCTTTTTCAAATTACGCAATGATGAAGCTATGTTATTCCTCAAAGACATTGTTCGGGTTATTTTTGTAATGGGAAAACTATTTTATACCAAATGGAATAGATTTAATCAGAATATTAATTTCATTTAATATCACCATACTGTGATTGGTAATTTATATATATAAAGGTACTTTTGGGAACTTATTTGGAATTATTGTAATTTTTTTGAAATTAGTTCATTATGCTATTGAGCCTGTGGTCAGTAAATTAATCCTTAAGACTATGGTTCTCGTGATTATGATTATATATAATCCTATGGAAATCATAGATATCAAAAACATAATCTTATTATGGATAGTGTATTATACCCTGTGAAATAGATTTCATTAAAATATTAATGTCATTTATAGTATGATAGGATACAGATTTTTCATTCCATTATGGGATTTCTGATTTAGGGAAATACTCACATGGGTATAGTAGTTCCCATATGTAGTGGGTAGTGTATTTTTATTTTGTTTCTATTTATTTACGTTCATCCTTACTCTGGTGTATGTATTGATAAAATCATGGATAACAATTTGTGGTGGCCAACATAGTTCATAAGTTAAACTAACTTGAACACATAAGGATGTATGCAGACTATATAGAAATTTGTATAGATCATGTTAGGGGTTCAACATATATCACCTAGTTTCTATGGGATAGAAAGTGGTTTTCAATATGGTTAGATTATTTTTACATATCTCATTGGCTGTTCTATGTTTTTAGAGTGGTAGCTATTTTTGTGAATTGATTCCTTTATATACATGATTGAAACACATGAAATCATGCCTACTTTTGAATGACTAGAGTGATATTATATTATTTTTATCATTATGAATGTGAATATTTGGCTAATTTTTTTTTTCATTGTGACATTGTCATTATTATTATTATATTATTATTGTCACCAGATGTCATAATCTAACTAATATAACCTAATAGACAAATATTTCTAGTTTTGATCCTTTAACATGTGGTGAGATGAATATATGGTCCTATTTTAACTCATTATAATCATAGGTTAGTGGCCTCATTTTGGGGGAGTCCCAAAGTGATACCATTTTAGGGTTGTTCAAAAGTTATTCTATCAAATGGTTTTAATACAATGCTATTATATATATTATTGTTATTTAGGATGTGATAGACATGATATATTGGATCTCTATGAACATTGGATACATTTCCTAGCATGTGATTCACTAGAAAAAGTGTTGGATAAAGTAAATGTTACTAGGGAAGATGGTATTTCTATTTGTGTTTTTCATGTATATAGTTGAGCTTTTTAGTTTCAAATAAATTGTAATTTAAGAATATTTATTTATGTCTTGAGACACATTTTCATGAGAGGATAGATAGAGTAAGCATGCACTATATTAGAAAGGTATCATTCAGATGATATATGAGTGTTTCATGTGATTATTTTTGGGAACACAAAATTGAAATAAAGGAATTAGTGGTTTAATGTTTCCACAGGAAGAAAATTTATTATTCCTTTATTTCATATTAGTGGAATTATACTCACATAACCTAGAAAATTATAGTTTTAGTAGATATTCTATCGGCATAAACTTGTTAAAGTGATAAAAACAAGTTATAATGTGGTTACCTATAATGATTCATTGTGAAATTTGAATTTTCCGAACGATATATGTAACATTTTTATAAAATGTATGATATCATATATTTGTATAATGATTGTGAATCCAAATCAAGATATTGGTAGGAAGGATTATCATGATAGATGAGACATTGATTAGTTACTATAAGGGAGTGTAAAAAATGTTGTTCACACTTTCTATTTAAAGATAACCTATTTTTGTTTTCGAAATTGTTGTATCTATTTTTAATTTAGGAAATTATTCTCACTATGATTACCACCAAGATATCCAATGTTTTCATGAAATGGGGTACTGTATATGGTAACACGAGGTTGTTCTTGTGATTTGGGTATTACAGATTCTGGTAATCATTATCCATATTTAGGGTATTTCAGTTATTAATGATAGAATAAATTAGTATATTAGTTAGGGAATCAGTTAGATTAAATCCTCATGTATAAATTTTTATATTTCATCCCTTATTTTGAATAGGGATATCAGTTATCTCTAGAATTCTTGGTAGTAAAGTTCTATTCAAAAAACTACCCTTTGTAATATAGATAGGCTGATCCTTATGTATTATAGTTCTATATATATATAGATATAATTATATTTTATCATATTAAGAAACCCCTTGTGGGGTGGGTTAATTAATCAAGATGTATTATTTAAGAATTACTGATTAACTAATCAGAATTATTAGTTAATTCATGAATATAAGGGGTTGATTTAGAATGAATCTGAAAAAAATTTATGATAAATTATTACCCAACCAAATAGGGATCAAGACAATTATTTCATATACATCTAGATGGGTGGGACATTATTTAGGCATTATTCTTGGATTATTAAAGATCATTTTTGATTTGAACTGATGGGTGTGTGATATAAGAACTATGTGGACTGATAATTTAAAGAATGTTTCCAAAAAGATATCAGAGTGTAAGTTAATATCATCAATATGGCTTCATTATTAGCGTTGGAGAATTTTTAATTGATAACAGTGAAGAACCTGGTGAATGGGACTATTGTGAGATAGGTACTTGGGTTTTAAGGGATAGGTAATGGGGCTCCAAGAAGCAAAAAGAATACGCACTATGAGACCTAGTATGGTAGTTAATATATAGGTGTGAAAATTCCACCTTCATCTGGGTCATTGATTATGTACGTATAGTTTATTATGAAATGAAATGATTTGGACTAGTGTGATAAAACACTAATATATGATTGGGAATATTGATAGATTTTTCAATTAGAGAGATTTTAAAAGTGTAACCCAAATGCACAGATTTGGGGAAGGATTGGTTTGAAGGGAAAGGAAATGGTATATGGGATTTAGATGTATGTTTGGGTCTCGGAATTAAGCAATGATACACTATAGGTGGACGTTGATGGTGAGTATAAGTCATTTGGGTGGAGAGGTATCGAGAAGTAAGGTTTATAACCTATTGTATACACATGAACTGAAATATTCAAAGGATCTAAAATATTGAATGAAATTTATCAGTTTGTTGTGAAATAATTAATACTTTGGATTTTTATACATGATACTGGTGTATGAGTGAACTATGTTTTTAATATAAAAACCTGGTTCAAGATAATATTTTAGCATCAAATACAATGAATAGTAAATTCAATATTTGATTGCATTGATTAAGAAAGTGAGGATTGGTTATGATTTTATAAAAAATTAGTAATCATGAATTATATGAGATAATAGTGGAGATCATCTTTCATATGGATGAAAAGTGGGAATCAAATATGATGAAAAATAAAAAATTTCAACGTGTATGATGATAGATGAGATGTGGGAATCATGATGCTGCAAGGTGAAAATAGAAGATGATTTATTGTTATGTATAGATAACTGTTGTATATGGGATATAAGAATGTGATATTAATATACATTTGGTTGGTTTGGTTGATATCATATTGGGTTGGTTAATTTTATGGTGTGAATTTCCACAACAAGAATCCTTTTTATAAATTGTTTATTTGGGGTAGTCTAGGATATTTTGGATGCTATAAATGCATTCAAAATCTCTCAAATTTTATGAATATAAAGAATGATAATATTTTTTGTTATATATTCATGTTAATTTAAAAATATGGTATCATTAGGTGGATTTATAGTTTATTAAGGCTATTCTAATCTCGAGTTTCAGGAATAATGATCCATGTCAGATTTAGTGTTTTTCTTCTAAATTTCCATCTCATAGATGAGTTGGGGGGTTTCTGTTTATATTGGGGGATGAGAAACAGATTTGAAAATGAATGAGGATATTAAATATGTTAGCATTAATAAATTAAAACATGACATACATAATTGGAGTGATAGTTAGGATTCAGGTCACAGATGAGATGATATGATCCATGAAGTTATGAAGTATATATTTCAGATAAGTCATTTATCTTACACAAGGTAATGATCTATTTCATTACATGTAGGGTAACCCCAAATTAGGGATAACTAAGATATATATGATTATTTCAAAAATGTATTTTTTTATGTTTTTTAAAAAATAATTGGTGGATTAATGTTAATGTTAATTCAATGGTATATGTTGTTTTTCAATGACAATGAAAATATTTTCTTGTTTAAAAAAATTTTTTTTTATCAAAAAAATGATGTATCACGATGTTTCATAATGAAGTTATTGGGAATGTTGTAAAAAGTTCTATCCCAGATGAGTGATGGTATATGATTGGTATATTATGTATCAATTTAAATATATAAAATCTAATATACTTTCTAGGATTCCGCCGAATGTCGTAAATTCAATGATTAAAAGAAAGTACTTCCCACCGTGAGGGGGAGGGATTCACTATGAGGGATTATGGAAATGGGGGATTCGCTACATGAGTATGGGGATTTGACCACGACCAACAATATGAAAATATAAATGAATAATTTTTTTGATTAATTTTATCAGTATAGTAAGAAAATAAAGTGTAAAATATTTATTTTTTATCTAAAAAGAACTAATTCTCTAAAATATATTCCCAAAATATCTCTGTCATTATGTGATATATATCCCTTGTCTCTTAATATATCATGTTTTTTGGAGGCATGGTGTAGCCAATGGTACTTCTAATCTTTCATAACATCAGAGTTCCTATATTTCTCAACATTCACTATGTTTTGGTTAATGGTTCCCAAAGAGAGGTATTTTTTCATAATTTTCTATATCTTCAATTAATGTCAAATCGATATGAATTTTTTTGGAGTGGTGACCTACTAAATCGTAAAAGGGTTATTAAATCATTATCCTAGGTTATATTTGTGCTATGTGATGCATTAAAAATGGGAACATGTCGAGTGGTTTAGTTAAGACTAGGAATTGGACTTTGATAAGTTTCTATTTCAACATGTTGTTACTAAAACTAGTTTAGGTTATAAAATAATTTGTTAGTCCAATTCTTCATATACTATGTCATATGTGGGTAATTGGATTTTTGGGTGTGATGATTTCAATTATAAATGTTATTCTTATGTTGTAATGATAGATTTGGTTCTATTGGTACTTAATGAGAATGGATTGTGTGAATGTTAGTGACATTTACCAACACAAATGTGGAAATATGGGTTACTGGAATTATGAAATTGGTGTTGAAAATTATTTTGGGTGGAATCATGGTTCACCAATATGAATTTCATCATGTATACCTTTTTTTGGGTGGTAACAATGTTCATAGGTGGCGACGGATGTTGACCATAATTTTGGACTGGGATAATAGTGATACCACTAACTATGGGTCGATAATGGGGTTATTGGGGTATTTTTTCTACATAGAACGTCCACTTATATGGTTTTACCCTATTTAAAAGTTTTCTCCTTCATATATTAGGAGACATAGGTGAATTTTTTAACATTTTTATAATGGTGTTGCACACTGTTTAAGGACACGGTTGGTGGTATATGAATCAAATTTATGGGGGATTGTGGATATCCATTTATGTGAGGGGTAGGTATAAATGGTTGTTGGATGGTTAATATATTGAGTTGGTGATAAGAAAATGTATTTTCTAGGATATGGTTCTTGTGATATAGATTCTAGAAATTTTTATTTTCATCACAGATACATGAAATGTTTCTATGGTTATGGTCGGTGTTTGAGATCATGTTTCATGGATTTTATTTAATTCATATGGCTTTTATTGAAGTAATAGAATTTATAGGATTCATTCCACTACACAGAAGCTTGAAGTCAGTAAATACTAACCTAGGGAAAACTTAGTCTAATTTTTGTTGTTTTTTTATTATTATCTTTTTATAGTTTGTGTAAATTATTTTATACACTAGTTTCTAAAAGAACTCAAACCATGTGTCCTAGAGTTATTGGTGAAATAATTACATTAAAACTATGTACAGTCTATCATATCTATGTTTATTTAGTGGATTATTAGACCTTTTAAACTAGATACATAGACTATTTTGATGTTATGTTGGAAAAAAAATAATAAAAATAAGAAATTAAATATTCTACATAATTTAACACATTAAAATATATATTTTTAATGTAATATGTAATGGAATCAAAATAAATGTGAGCTCAAGTTCTTATTAGGGAATATGCATGGTAGAATAAATCATGAGTTAACATGTAATAATCAATTTGGAAATTTACATAATTGATACCACATTCCCTTTAATAAATAATTTGAGATAGAAGAATAATATGGTAGGAATATGGGACTATCATATACATCCATATAAATAATAACATGAGAATGAATATTATATATTGAAATCATAACTATTCATGAGACTAGTTTGGAATTAATAATTTATTTCTTAGTGATGAAATTAAAAAATTTAATTCATATTAAACATACTTTCTAGGCCTCACACAAAGTCATCTACATAAATGGTTGAGGCCTAAAATAAATACCCAGCATATTTTGTCTCATGGGACCTACCAATTAATTTATAACCAATATAATTCTAGGGGCCACCCATACCATAATTATCCCAATACATTAATCAGGAGAATAGTCAATTCAACTATATCAATATGCCTCAGTAATAATTTTATATTTATATTGGGATAACTAGCATACATAATATCAAAAACTTCCCAATTAATGATGATTATAAAACATCCAAAGAAAATGGTGGATGGAAAAATTATATTTTATCCTCTATAAATCATAATATTCAATAAAAAATGATGACAATTATGAAAATACAATAAAAAAATCACTAGAATATGTAATCTGGATAAATATAATTTTCATTTAGAAATCATTCATTTAATAAATGATAAATTATAAAATATTTTATATTTTTTTAAATAACATTATAAACATTAAATCCTATATTAAAAACATTGTTTAATCATGAAGGTCATAAATAATATTTATTCAGAGTCTTTTAAATCAAAAATTCTTTTAACAATTATTTAATAAAAATTCAAAAGTACATATTTTGTAGATCAAAAAAAAGAATACATTTAAACAAAATTTTAATGTTTCAAAAATTGTAAAAAAGATTCCTTAATATATAATTGCACAATATTAAAAAAAATTAACAATTTTATGATATATATGGACATTGAAGACAAATGATCCTAATATAGTAGAAAAACAAAGTCTTTCACCCAAAAAAACATTAATTCAGAATCCTGAGTATATTTTTAAAATGAAATGAAAATATATATATTATAAAAATAACCTATGATGAATAACATATATTGTATTTAGGATATAATTATCAGGTAATTAACCATACTTATTCTTAAACATAATCGATCTAAAATAATGACATTTTTGTGAAGTTAACACTTTCCACATTAGATACATTCAAATAATAAACTAATGAATGTGGTAAAATTATTTGGGTATGTAAATCCCAATATTTGTAATGATAGTAATCCTAAAAAAATTAATGTTTAATACAAATTGCATATAAAATGAAAAAGTGGTTAATTTGGCAAGTGTCTCACCTAAATAAATGTGAGATGAAAATTTCATTCCCTGAGTCCCACAGGTTTTGTACGTTCCACTAAAATATTTTTTTAAAAATTAAAATTTATTAAACTTATAAACATGATTTATTTGAATTTTTAAAAAATAATATATATCCCACATATAATATTTAAATGCCCATTTGCGAATAATTATTTATTAAAGTCTCTATTTCCATGTACTAACTTTATCTTTCCCCATATATGTTTTAGTTTGGATGTTGTATTCCTTGTAACTTGATCATGGTCAAATAGTCCCTAGAATTAATATCATGATATAAATTTCATATATATTACTTATATACATATTTATATTCCTCTACTAATTTTATAGTTATAAAAAAAATTATATCATTAATATTGACAATACATTGAATATACCCATGAACATTATTTTCACTTTTCAATGGATATAAAAAACAAAATTAAATTAAAATTCACCATTATTAAATAACTATTTATTTCATATATATCAAATATATTAATTAAAAATATCATTTTTACTATCCATTTAATGAGGAAATGAAAAATGTATCATATCAATTTCATTATCTGGATGTCCACCTATACTCATGAGTGATGTTATCATTTTACAACAGATTAAATTATAAGCAGAAATATATCATATTATAAGTAGGTATGTTTAATTTTTTTATCAGATATATTTATTATTTTCATATTTATATCCACCCATTTAATTATGTGATGAAAGAATAATTACACCGCTATATTTGGACGATAATCCAAACGAATTATTCCTTATTGTTTTAGATTTTTTTAGAATGGATGTACCCTATAAAATTTTTATAAAATAATAATAAATCATCATAATAAATCTATGATTTTTTTAATTTTTTTATCAATATAAAAAAATTATTGGAATATAAGAAGAATTAAATTTGATAGATTGATTAAAGGAAATTGAAACCATTTCGGTATATTCCCTTTAAATTGATTCATAATATCCCTTTTAATGGTCACATTAGAATACATAACCATAAAATTAGTTCTTAAGGATGTTGAAAGTATAAATATTAGGTTATTTTAGTTCTAGATAGCTCAATTTTGTGTTAGGAATTCAGAGAAAGGTTTTTATTTTTGTAAGGGAGCTAATGGACTCAAAGATAAATATAAAAAAAGGTTGAAAATATAATTTTTTGTTTCTCAATAATATTGAATCTAGATGACCATATATTCAATGAATGTTTTTCTATTGTTTAAATAATATCATCTAATTTAATTTATATAGGTTTGTGTGTCATTTTAAACCTCATATTTGTTTCTAACTATCTGGTTATCCCATTTTAATCTTATATTTGGAATTGAATTTGTAAATACAAAATGGTTATAATTGTCCATATAATGTAACCACGTTATCATTAATTATTAATGACGAATTTTTTGATCATTTGGAATACTAATTTTTACATTTACTTATTTTTATGATTTATAAAATAAATTTAAAAACTATTATATTCCTATAAAACTATTAAACATATTTTATGAACTATTAACATAATTTAAAATTGAAAAAAAACATGATAGAATTCTATTCTATTCTAATAATTTAATGAAATATAATATGTTAATTTTATCTAATAATTTATTTTATCATAATAATTAGTTCAATTTATATTATATTTATGATTTTAAAATGATTTTTATTATTTAATAATTAATGGAATAAATAATATGTCGACATTATTAATAATATAATGTAATTACTCATTCAATAAAAATGAAAAAAATTAATATGCTAATAAAATTATATTATCATCCAAATATTAAATTATTAGTTAATACATCTTGTTTTTATCCTTATATAAAATAATTTGTGATATTAATTCCAAGTGTATAATATTTTTTATTTATTATTTTCATAAAATATTATTGAATAAATAATAAATGAAAAATATCACCAAGTGGACATATATTTTAAATATATATATATAAATATATATTAGAACAACATACATTAAATAGGATAACAAAATGTTTTTGGTTTATTTGTAGACCTCATCTTTTGGTTTTGTCCATATATTACCAATTTCACCCCTACTGTGGTGATAAATATTGTCCATGATTACTAATCATAATAACCAAAATTAAAATGTAAATTGTAACTATATTTAGACCAAAAAAATCATAATCTTGAATAACTTGTTTCAAGATCATTTCTTCATGTTTTATTAAATTAATTTATGATAAAAATTTAGAATAAGAAGAAAATTTGTTTTCTTGAAAAATAAATTTTGGGTATGAAAAAATTTCTTTAATTCAATAATTACATTTTTCCATGGAAAATAATTATTTAATAGAATTAATTTCACTTTTATTTTTTTTTAAAAAATTCGATATATTTTAAATCTTTGAAAAAAGTAAAATATTTAATTAGAATTGGTATTTTAAATTAGTTAGTAGAAAATTTATATCATCAAAAAATAAGAAAAAATACCTCTAATAAAATTTTTACATTATGTTTAAAATTCATATATCATTTTTTACAAAATATTTCTCAATTTTCAAGAATTTAATTGTTTAATTTTTTCATGAAAATCAATACAAATTTTTTTTTCAAATAATATTATTTTTAAGAATAAGACGACATTACTAAAAATTTATTCATTATTTCCAAATCATTAATCAAAAATTTTATATGAATAAGTTCCTTTATATATTTTTTATAATTTGTTTAATCCTATTAATACCCATCAATTCAATGGATAGGTTATAACTATCATATTTAAAAAAAAGATGATTCATGGTTCATTTGAGCTTGGTGTTGCATGTTTTATATTCTATCATTCATGGTTCAATGTGTAGTATCTCCAATTAAAAAATTTTGGCCTTATATTTCAATATTTTTCATGGTAATTAATTTTGGTATATTTTATAATTCCATTGAAGAAATTAATTCTTTAAAAAAGGGTGAATAATAAATCATTTTAGCAGAAGGAAAAGGATGTTATGATGGTAATCAAGATTAATTTATAACATGGTTTCAAAATTGGTCAACATTAGTGGGTAGATAATTATTGGAGATGTAGGAAATATTTTTTTTTAAATTATGATGGAGAGTGACATGGAATATTGATTTCAATAATATAAATGACCATGAGAAAGTTAACAACCAAAAAAACATAAATCAAATTGTTCTGAAAAGACCATCAATTCATCAAAAATTAATATCATATTTTTTTATGAGGTTTCTAGAGATAATAATTAATTTACCATAAAGACTTATAACACATGTAAATATACTAACATGAATTGATTAATTTTACCATTTATTAAATTTCCACAACAATCTCATCTTTCTCCCCCAAAAATGAATTTTCAAGAAGAATTTGTATTTGTTGTAGCACTAAATTCAACCATTAATGGATCACATAATCAAAAAAAATTGACCACAAAATATTCTTCCAAAATTTAAATATTAACAAAAAATTAAATGGTTACCTCAAGGTAAGATAATGTCCCAAATGAAAAACTATCAAATGATGAACAAATTCATTTTACATCATGGTTTCCATAATAGAAGAAAAGGTTCAAAATTTATGATTCTAAAAATAAAAAACCCTATATTCCAGTTAACTTCAATAACCTTGACATTAATGAATGATTTAAACTCAATGTTTATATCTTACCTTCTAACATACATCCTAATAAATTTAATTTCATTCTTATATTATAATTATTTATGTTAAATGAAAACTTTAACATATATTTTACATATTACACAACCCAATAAAGAATCCCAATGAATATCATTAATCACTCTGATCAATAATGATATAATCCTATAATGTATTAAACATCACACTAGTATATCAAGAATAAAATTTAGATATTATCCTCAATGACAATCCTTATCCTAACTATAAATATCATAAAAAAATTATCATTTGTATTATTCATTTTTTAACCTTACAGATTATCTATATCCTATAATCCCATTTTCCATAATTAACATAATATAAAAACATATACTACCAACACAATTTTATTTTAATGTTATTAGAATATTATTACAAAAACTTATTTTTCATTTAAAATCACCTCAAAATCACATCACATTAATACTCATAAGGGGAATCTATGGTTTTTTTCTTATGATCTACCTTAAGCCTAAAAATCCATGATGGTATCTATAACCCCAGTGTAATCCCCACATTAAAACATATATTCCTCCAAAATTTAATAAAATACATATTCCTCAAATAAAATAAAATTCTATTTCCAAAAATACCAAAATTAAATAAACAACTTCATAGAAAACCTAAATCATATATTTCCAAATCCCTGAAAAATTTCATTACTATCCCATTTACTTCATAAATATAAAATATTATTTACAAAACAAAAAATTCTCACATTTCCTGTAAATCTATTTTATTTGAAATGAGTACAATGAAAAATATTTTTTTATGTACATAAATAAAAAATAATATATAATAATATAAAAAAGTCTTATTATTCTTATTTTAAAAATATCATTGATATAAAAAATAAAAAATATAATTCATAAACCAATTAAAAAAACACATAACTCCATAAAGTTCAATTATAGGAATTAAAAAAATCCTTCATTTGGATAGTAGTTAACAGTTGAATTATTTAAATTTATTTGATAATTCCTAGTTCCCCACACAAAATAAATTGAACTATAAATTCTTACATGGTTTGAAATTTATATAACTCCATTAAAATCATCTTTTTTATTCAATAATTCTTCAATCAATTCCATTATATTCAAATTATAAGAAATTTATCTTTTCTATTGATAAATTATATGGCATGTATCTTTAACCATTTCAGGCTTGGTAGAAATTTAACATTATGTGTTCCATGGAATCCACCACCAATGATCTTATAAAAAACCATTATTATATACTTTGGTGAGTATGATATATGGTTATGGTGTAGGTTGAAAGTGTCATATCAGGATAATTAATTATGAATAATAAAAACAAATTTCACTATTGATCATCAAATTACTTAGGTTATAATCACCTCATTTTCATTCACAATAATTTTTAACATGATACCTCATAGTTCCAACCATTTTAAAAAAATATGGAATGAGAAACAATAACCAAATGGGAATACCCAATAATCATAAAACAATTCAAGGATATTAAAATAATAACACCTATAAAATTTATGAAACTATTGATTTATCAAATTTTTTCGTGATCCTCATCAATTCAAATCCATCACATTCGATTATTAAGAAAACTTTTATTTACCTGAGATCATCCCTCAACAGTGTCAACCCTAGGGTGTAAAAATAGGAAACTCACCGTGCACCAAAATGATGTTCAAGATGTACTCAGAAACATATTTTCTATTTCATTACCCCAATATGAATGTCTTCCAAATCAATATCCATTACTAGTAAATAGATTAGTATTTTTTCTAGGATTCAGGCGTTATATCTTCCATAAAAAATAAGATTTTATCCAAAACATAGACTTGTCTTATAGTCATTCATATGGTAATGTTCCCTAAAAATTATTTTGAAAAATCTAGTTTCAAAAATATCAACTAATCATCATCTAACATAAACTATAAAAACCTTAAAACAATATAGAGTAATTGCAATATTTATTATGTATAATGTAGATAAAATTGATTGAATATTATAGGAATTCATAATTTTTTAGTCCTATTAATCAATATATATATGACATTCCCATTTTACCTTCGAAATTTAATATAAAATTTAGTGAAAATAAATATCAAGTATACCTTAACTCACAGAAATATTACCTCATCATATCATTTTGAAATGAAAACAAATAATTATGATTTAAAATAATCAATAAGGGTTTCATACAACATATGATATACTGATTAAATAAGTAATAATAATTTCTGTAAGGTAAAGAATTGAAAAAAAATCCATTTGATTAATTACTTGAGAGAAAAGAATAATATGACATAAATAAATGAGGAATAAATAATTCCTTATGAATAATTACTTGGTCTGGTAACTTATCATATATATCATAAATATAAAAAAACTCAAATGTAAATCAACATATTATTTCACAATTAGGGAATATATAAGGTCATACATGTCTACATTACAATTTGGGCCATGTCCTATATATCTACATAAATATCTATGGCCACACCCAATAACCCAACTTATTTCTTCACATTAAACATAATGATTCATTTGGGTTATATATATTTCTAATCCCCACTCATAACATAATATGTATTACTACTTTAAAATCTAAATAAACAATTACACCTTGTCAACATACCTTCAAAATCAGTAACTGTTGTTTTTGGTGTACTAGCATACCGAATGTTAATTCATTAAAATTAAACAGATCATCTACGACCCCTATAATAATTGTGTTTGAATTTTTTATGATAAATTCACTGAATATTTTATTACTCAATAAAAGATATTGAAAAATTTTAAAATAATGTGAAAATATCATTGAATTATTTCACAAGAAAAACACACAATTAATTTTGAATTCGTATATTTTAAATATAATATTTTCTAACATAGTAAGAAAAATATTTTATTTAAAATTATCATTGGACACTTTTAATGATTGTTTAATTATATTGGGCAATCATGATTATGGGAAGGTACATTTTTTTTGAGATTTTTGAAATAACAATTCCTTTCAAATTTTTACTAAAAAGTAAAAAAGTTTCTAATTCAATTGAAAAAATTATATTTATATATAATTTTTTTTATTAAAATAAATTAGGTATAATTTTTTAAATAAATCATTAGATAATATTAGAAACATTCATTAAACATGTCTGTTAATCATATGTATCTGGAAGAGAAATATGCATATCTTATTAGAAAAAAAATGTTGGTCTTCCATTAATATATTATTTATTTACCTGGAATATATTATGATTTTAAAATTAATGTAAAAAATTAATTGACGAAAATTTACCATTGGTGAATAAAATTTATGGGTTAGCCCTAGTAAAGCATAAAGATAAACAATATCGTATAATGATGAGGTTATAAAATAAATGCTTATAACATTAGAAACATTCAAATGAGAACCTTTTGAAATATATAACATTATATGGATATATAAATCTATATAATTTTAATTATTAAATGAATAAATAGTAATCATTGGATTCATATTCAGGCTAAAAAAGAATTTTTTTTTGTGAAAATGGAATATATCTCAGAGAAATAATAGTGAGAAACAAATCCCCTACCTCAGGTCCGATATACTTCATATGTTATTTTAACCTTATATATAATAAATATAATTTTTTTAATACAATTATAACTGAGTAATTTGAATATTATATGAACATTTATGGATTGGTAATAATATTTCAATGCACGTTGTGAAATATTTCTATTTTAAAATAGATTTTTATAAGTGTTAACAGATGTGATTTTATAGATGCTTTAGTTTGTAATTTCATCGCATGTACGTTGATCATAGTTCCATGTTCTAAAATATATTAATCAAGATATTATTATCATATTTATAAATTATATTCATATTTATAATCATCCATGATAATTAGAGAATGAATAATTAATAACACAATTCATTGTTTGGTTAAGTAGCAAATAATCTTGATCATTGTTTTCAATTTTTAAAGATTGAAATGAATGAAAGATAAATAATAATAAACATGTATAGAATAATTATAGTATAAAATATATCATATACCTTTATATAATCATTAAATTTATCCTTAATTCCATCAATGTAAAGCATTAATGAAAAATTAATCACATCACGTTGTGGAGGTGGTATTCTTCATGCACGCATGAGTGACATAACAATATTTCAAAACATTAAAAAGAATGAATGTATATATGATATTATAATATCATAATAATAATTATGTTATAGATATAATATATTTTAATTTGTAATATATTTGAAATAATCCATGTAATGTTGGAATGAATGAAAATTAACTGCTCTATGTGGAGATGGTAAGCTGTATGTATGCATAATTACTGTTTTCAGTTTTTGAATGACGTAAAATATATATAAATTGGTTGTTACATAATAATAATGGTAACATAGTATATTTATAATATGAAAATCTTTATTTTAGGATGGATGAAATAAAATTACTGTATAAGAAGGAATTTTTTTGAAAGAGTTAGTAGATATAATGACCACTTCTTATGTATCCTTCCATTATATTCAATCTTAATGACCCTTTGAGTGGAATTTTAATAATTATATCACATATAAAGATAGTCTAAGGATTTATATAGGATAAATTTTATGTTTTTGGTTCATCTATATGACTTAATATAGAATGATGAATTTAGAGAGTAGGTAATGATTTATTTGGGAGGAAAATTACACAACAGGAATTACCGAAACGATAAAAATATATTTTCTTAATTATCAAATCAAATGATGCGTAATGACTAAATAATCAATGTAAAATTGTACTATGAAAAAATATTATCATAAAAGAAAATTTATAGAGGTTTTGGTGTCATTTTAATCCTTATAATTTGATTTGACTCTATGGTTAACTAATTTTATTCTAAACCATGGTACTATCTTGTTAAGTCTTAAAGGGATATAAAATTATTTATAAGATTAATATTTGATAATAAATGAATAATGTATGATATTGTTTCCATTTATGTTCCTAATTGTGTAAAATCCATATTTTTATGAATTTAATAATAACTTAATAAAAATATATTTATCATAAAATATTATTAATTTCATTATAATATATACTATCATAATATAATATTGATAAAAAAATATAATGGTTTAATTAGAATCTAGACACTTATCCCATCATTAATATGCGATATTCATATAAAAACATCATGTAAAATAAAAATTAATCCATTATTTTTAAAATTTAAAATTTATAATAACGTTTAATTTATTTGTGTATTAATTGAATATGTACTTTTTTCATAAATGCATAAGAATAAAGGTAATTCTTTAATCACAAAAAAATTCAAATATATTACTATAATTAAAATATTATTTTCTATTTCAAATAATCATTTATAATTAAACATGTCCTTTTTTATCATTTTATAATAACATTATGGATATTATAGTCAATAAAGTGAAATTATTTATTTATTCATTTTATATATTTAAATAATGTTCATAATCAATAAAAAAACATCACTAACTTTCCATATATTTGAGACATTGATTCATATGGACAAAATAAACCCATCCTATTATGGTGGATGTTTTAACTACCAAAATAAGGTAATTTCCACTTCTAATTATGTTAAAAAATGCAAGGGTTATTTCTCCAGGATTTCCTAATGTTATCTCAAATGTATTGAAATTTGATTATATTTGAATTATTATTACAATGATTTCCAAATTCCAAAAAAATGTTCAAAATGGTTAAAGAATGGAGCATTTCATCATTCTCTAGTATTGATAATGACATTAAGGTTGATGGAAAACATCTATTTTAATGTCAAAATGAATTTAATAACTAGTATGTCCCTTCCAAAAATTAGTTATAGGATCTTCCTCATCTTGATGATTTTTTTCCATGTAGAATGACTGGCTTGAAACCAGTATAATGTGAAATGTTTAAAAGAATAGGAAATAAATTCAACATGTTTTAATTTTTTTCATACGTAGGAAAATTTCATAGGGGGACCTATTTTTCTTGAAATTCATGGGACTCCGATCAGAATGGAGCATCATATCCCCAATGTTGTGGTTTCATAATTTGAGGGTTAATATTCATATAATTTTTATAGTTATTATTTTAAAATGATTTACAATATTGAATCCACAAGTGATGCCTATAAAAAATATTACTATTTTTGAAGATCCTCTGGAGAAGGAAATTAAGGTTTCCTATTTCTATAAACAATGATTGTGTGGTAGGACCTTATGGATTTACCAATAAATTCTTTGTGTTCAAATCAGATATTTTTTATCATTAGATCATTAATTCTTTGATATAATTCTTAATATATTACTATATCACAAATTTTATAAATTCCAACTTTATTAAATTGATATAAAATAATGAAAATGATTTGGATATTAAATATTTTAGGCCGATTCCCATTTGGAACAGAGCCCCCAAAATTATTGGAAAAACGATTTCCCAATAGTTTGGGAATATTCATAGAGTCCAAATAACTTATAATCAATTTATATTTGTCTTGGTAAAATGTATTAATAGGTATCTCCTCACTAAAATGGAATGTGGGAAAATCTTAAAGAAGAAGACCAGGGATCGGAGATTTTTTTTTAAAATTCGACAATTGTAAGGCCTTCAATACAATAAAATGTATCCTTATTTTTTCTATTATCAAAATGAATGGTTTCACTGATGCTTTCATGAACTCGATAACCATAATCCATAATAGTTCAAGGAAGTTTTTCATTAATGGGTTACCCATGGTATATTTCCAAGGATATAGGGGTGTCAAACCATGGGCCCCTCTTTCTAGTATTCATTTTCTCATTCTAGAGTATTACCTAAGAATTTTCCTGAATGATATTTTGATATCCAGTTTATCCAAAAATAATAATTGTTAGAAGGGAAATTTTATCAATATACCACCTCTTATATCATAATGATATTATTATTTTTGGTTAATCTCAAATGTAACTCATTATTTCATCTGAAAAATGATTACCAATTATGTATAAATCATTGGTTTGGTTATAATATATCACTAATTAATTGTTTTTTATTGTTAATGGGATGATGGTATCCAAGATGAACATGATTTCCAGACAAAATAGGGTGAATAAAGTGGCCCTACCCTTAACTTTTTTAATTAATCCCATATTACGAAAAAATTATTAAAAGATGTTATGTTGAAATCATTGTCTCTAGAATTAATTCCCCAATGGAACCGTGGAAGGGGAAGACAATGCCTCAAGAAGATATATTTTGTCTTGTAAATTTAGTAATTTCTTCTAGGTTTTTTACAATTTAGGTAATGAAATATGGCATATAACTCTAATTAAGTAGTTTAATGTCTTGATATGGAACTTTAAATTAACTAGGTACATTTAGGAAATTAATCTCACTATAGTTTCTTATAGTGATTTCACTAATCCCATTGTTATGGTGGTATAAGATTTAATGATCTATGAATATTCAAATGTTCCATCCTCCCCAAATTCATCTGTAACTTTATGTTTTATAATGAAATATTTATGTATTTCCATTATCATAAATTTATACCAAAGCATAATTGTTATTACAAAAATTTATCTTCATCTATTTGGCATGGTTTTAAATATTATATCCATGATCTAATGATTACTCATGGACGTTGGTCTAAAAGGCTCTAATTTATATATACAAACCACAACCTGGATAGATAGTCATCTTAGTGAATGGATAGAGGTTCTTCATATCATGAAGCATCTTCCAATTTTTGTTTCTCAATAAATCATGGATTTTCAAGATTATCTTTCCCCTCAAATCAAGATGATGTTTTCAAATTATCCTTTTTATTGATTATGATTCTTTGATCTGGATTAATAGATTCACTAGAATTCTCACATCCATATATTTTTTAGATATTTTTGGGGTGATAATCTCTCTTTTTATGTATGGCTATATAATTTTAGGTAACCATTTATTTACCCTTCTAATGTTTTTCCACATTAATGAATTTGGATGTTTAAACTGTCTTTTGATGGGATACTATAGAAAACTAATCATCACCTTGCATCTTCTCCCTATATTTGTCTACAGGATAGTGATTAAACTGTAAACTTGTTCATTTAATGAAAGTATCATGTAGTTTATATAAACATATTTTTTAAGGATTTAGTATTTAGTTAAGTATGACCAATTTTGATAAATTCATTGTTTCTATTAGTAGTATTTTTTGATGTGATATAGAAGAGTCCATTCTACTCAAATCAAACTCAGTGTTTTTTCATTCATTTATAAGGAACTAATTGTAATTGTATTTGAGAATCAAAGGTTTTATCTACACGATGGACTTAATATTTTTTATAGTGAGGTCCTGGAATCCACCAAAATCCAAATAGGTACTACAAATAATGGCCATTCTAATATGATTATTATAAAATAACTGGTTGTGACTTCCTGTACCAAGAGACCTCTTATACTTATGATTAAAATATTGATTTCTCCAATCCCACATTGGCTAATGGTGAATGTGGATGGGTAGGATTCAGGTGCACTAAGACCTTCAGGATGTGGTGGTGTACTTCATACAAAATTGGATTTCGTTAAAAGTTGTTTATTCAAAATATTAGGATTGTATCAACCATTGAAGCTGAACTATGGGAAATTATTAAATCTATAACATATCCACACCAGTAGGGATAGAAATATAGATTGGTAGAATCATATTCTACTATAGTGATGTATGTGTTGAGGACAAGGTCTAATAATGTTCATTGGAGCATATATCTATTGTGGATAGAAATAATTTCTCCTTTTGATAATATTTATTTGGATGTAACCTATGTTTTCAGGGAGGCCAATGAGGTTTTTGTTTCTATATCTAAATGATAAATTATGTAGGCCTCCTCATGATGGTCCTTTGTTACTCTGATATTATATTCTTGTATTATTGATTTGGATGCATGTAGTATATTTCATTCTCATCATTGTAAATCCCCTTATACTATAACTTTTAATAATTTCTAATAAAACTTTTAGGAATAGGAATTTACTATTTCATGAACCTCTTGGATTATATAATCATCCCAGGTGGGATATTTTACATATTTTTATTAATTTTATCATAATATATAAGACATTTAAATAGTATTAGGTTTATATTTTGAACATAGTGGTCGGTATTTGTAGTTCATTCCACTTTTTTATTGTCATAATCATCATCATTATTATCCATTAAATATATAGTCTTCCAAAAATCACCGCATAGATTCTCACTGCTAGTCTACAACCTATGATATATATGGGATAATGTGTAATCATTGGAGGAAAGTCTTCCCAAACCAATGAAAATTTTCATGATTCATGGGCATCACAAGGGGAATATTCCTATTGGTATTTTTAGGATTCCTTGGTGGTCTTCCGTGTCATATGTCTATACCTTTCTGTTGATTTGAATTAAATATTTTTTAATTAGATTATTCTATTTTATGAAAAATGAATATATTAAAAACATTTTTAATTATGTTGGTCTATTTAATCCCTCATGACATGCATTCTTGTGATAGATTTTTATCCCTCTCTACGATAATTGTTTTATTTTATTTACTTGTGTTATACCTCACCCCATGTTTGTTCTATTTTTACTCCCTTTAATTGTTTTATGGTTCACTAGTATTTAATATATGTACCCATGTTTTAATATTAATTTAAATGAGTATGGTTCTTAATAGGTTAAAATAATGAAGAATGAAGCAGAATATGGAATATTTATCGTATAATTGTTTTCAAAATTACAATATTTTAAAAATAAATTAAACCTCTAAATTTAAAATCATGATCACTGTGAGGGACTTGTAAATAAATATTTTTATAATATGTTTATGATATAATGGTAATTATAAATAATCAAAGTAATGTTGTAGATAGGTGTTTCAATTTATGATCCAAGATTTATCACATGATCTTCCCACTAACGATTGGTCTATGGTCTTTTATTTCATCTATAAATTATCACACGTAAATTATAAAATCATTTAAAACAAAATTTCACATGTTGAAAAAATATATTAAAAACTCAGAAAGTGAAGAAAATATTCCAAAATCATGATAAATGATGAGAATACCAATCATGAAAAACACTAAGACTGTGTCATGAAAACTCCCAACAACTGAAAAAAATGAGTGATAATTCTTATCATTTTTTTTCAAATCAAAATATTAATCATCTGATTAATGAACTATAATATGAATGATGGGAAAAAACAATAGTACATACCTCTCATGACTCCAATATTAATTAAATACAATAAAAAATTATAGATGATATTCATCTATAATATTTTGAAATCACGCATTAAGGCCTAGTTGAGACATACTATTAGAAAAAACTTTTCATAGAGGGGTTAGAGGATAGATTAAGATCAATTATACCTCAATCTAAAATAAAAATGTACTCCAAAATGACCTATTATAAATAGTAATCCAAATGGGTGTCTGATAATCATCGAGTAATAAATTTAGTGTCTAAAAAACCCATATAGTTCTTGATCTATCCTCAATAACAAAACATGAATAATATATAGAAAATAAATATTACATTCATAATTGTAATGTTATAATCAAAATCTTTATCAAAATCATTGAATATTTTATAGTAAAAATCACTAGGGGAATTATTTGGGTCATTTTGTTTCTTGGGTATGGAAACAGACCTTGTAATACTCATTCATTATGACTGGACCCTCAAACTGAAAAACATAGGATAAGATTATACTATTTTATTCATTTTAGAGATACAATATCAATATACAAATAATTTTATTCATCTTCATGATCAGAATATAAATTATGATATTTTATAAATTCTAATTAATTATATTAAATTTATTTTTTTAATCATAATATCAAAATTATCATAGTTTAAAATTTAATTATTTTTCTATAATGTTTTTTTGTTCCATGAATAGTGATAATACCGGTTTTTGTATGGATATCATTTATTTTCATTCAAAACATCCTCTAATATTTCTAATTTGATCGTAAATTAATATAACCTTCCTTTATAAAGATATAATATCATTAATTGCGTGAGATTAAATATCTCAATTGATCTTTGTATAAAAATACATTAAGACATAATAACGATTTTTTCAAATAACCTTTTTTAATGCATTAAGATATTATTATATATTGATTTTACATAACATATAGATACTAAATATGTTAAATTAGATTCAATATTTCAAATCTATGTAACTAATATTTTTTACTATGTTGAAATAAATTTTTGGTCATAATGAATAGTAAGACCAAAAAAATCGTAATGGTAAAAGGGTAAATATACTAAAACTTGGTTAAAATTATTTTATAAGACTACCATATTTTGGTTTAAATTTTTTTAAATGAATTTATTTTTTACTTTATCTCTATATGTCCTTGATTTTTTAGGGGACACTTCTCTATGTAAATGACCTTTATAAAATTTTATATAATAAAAAATACAAAATTTAACTCTCTTGAATTTAATTATATCATATATATTCACATAAGTATGATAATTAATTTTTAATGAATATTAAATTTTGTTTTGAGAATATTTAAAAATATTTTTTTATGTATTTTTATCTTAGTTTATTATTTATTATATAATTTCCATAACTTCTTACGCATTTCCAACATAGTATTTAATCAACTAATAGAAAATTCAAATAAAATTAAATAAAAATAATATATGTTATCTGAAATTTTTGGATATAAGAATTTTTATGATTAATATATAATATTTAAGATGTTTTGATGGTTTATATTGAATTTATATAACTATCATGGTTACATTTATGTCAATGTAAATTAATTGTTCCAAAAATAACATTAATGATATTTTAAAATAAACCCTATCTTATTTAATGTTATAATATTTATTAAAAGCTTATATTCATATAATTTAATACTATAAGATGTAAATTTAAAACCATGTTCCATTAAATGGTCACACATAAGTTTATTTTATAATTATTGACTAATAATGTGTAGAAATCATTGATCTCGTGGTAATAGTCAAAAAGATTTCTGGGGATAAATATAAGGGATATAAGATAAAACATTAATAAAACTTATATAAATATTATTTTTTGAGATTATTCCCACCCAAACCATTCCTATAATCTAAATATTAAAATTATATTCCAAATTTATGAGAAAATTAATTTATATTAATTTAATACATTATGTAATTCAAAGAGATCCCCTCCATTCACTTATAAAAGGACAATACTTCCAACTCTCCTATTCACCAGCTTGATAAACAATAATTTGTGAACCAATACCATGTTATCTTATTAAATTCCATATACACTATGTAGATGTTTTATTCATCGTAATATACTATTCTAAAGGTCCCTAATATGGTACCCAAATGAATTCAACAAAAGAATATGTAATCATTTTCTCCAACTCTTCCAAATTTTTTTCTTCTCAATCATTAAATAAATATTTTTCACATATAAAAAACTAAAACAATATAGTATCATAAATATACTAATATATTATTATTATTATGGTACAACCATTATCCTTCTCATTTTCTTACTACAAAAAACAAAACAAAAATTAGTTCTTGTTTATTCGTATGACATACCATCTCCACATAGTGGTGTACATTATTTTTCATAACGTCGTTACATAGATGGTTATAATGTTGGAAATAATTAATAAATATGTTAATTATTACATAAATATAATTCTTTAAATATTATATATCATTTTCCTTCTAACAATTCAAATCATTAAAAAATTATAACATCGCTCATGTGTACTTTCGGACAACAACTTTCACAAAGTGATGTGATTAATATTTCAGTACATAAATTAATGTATTATTAAAATAATATTTTATAATAAATTAATATTGTATTTATATAATAATTTAAATTATTAGGATTATGTAACCTTGAAAAATAATAATTTATCATCTCTAACTAACCAAATAATATATGTAAAATGAAACCGTTAACTCGTAGAAATGATGATTTTAATACTAAATTATTAATAAATGAATATTGAAATATACTAAGTATATGAAATATGAAATTATATGTATATATATAGTTAATCTTTAAATTAAAAATATATTTAAATTTATTATCAATTTTGTTAAAATCACTTTAATTGAATTATTTTTCTATTCAAAGCTTTTATTACACAAGTTCATCAGTATTGAGCATTTTTTATATTTAATATTCCATTAGGGAAATTATATAATATATATATATAATAAACCATAGAAATATTTTTCTATTGTGGATATATAAGGATATTTCATTTATTTATTTTATTTTATCATTTTTAACTAAAAAATCCACTCAAATTTTTCAATTGTATGAAGACATTGTTTTTTACATGGTTGGGAATGTTTTTAATTGATTTTGATATTTTTAAAAAAAATTCTAGAATATTTTTTCTTCTTTATAAGGATTGATTAAATAATCCATTATAGGTATTTTAATTTCTATAAAATGATCAAAATTATTTTATTTATTCTCTATATGTGGGAAAAAATTGATGGTGTGAATATAATATTTATTTAAATAGACACCTCAAAAACATAGTTTCTCACCATCATGGAATGTATTTTTATTAATGATTCCTTAATATGGTACATCAATATTTTTTAAAAATTATTTTCCATATTATTACAAGAATTTATCGAATTTAATATAATTGATCATATAATGAAAAATATATTTTCATTTTGAATTATTATAGTGATCGTTTTTAAATTATTATTATCTATATCAATATCCATTGATGAATAATATGATTTACTAGGAATGTAATCACATAATAACATATAAATATTACAATGGACATTTAGCAACCACAACTACAACAATCCAGAGACAGTGTATTCATTATAACATTATTATAATAGATAATATATCAAAACATCTTGGATTGATAATTTAGTAGTCTTAAAAAGTATTACACAAAAATAGATTCCCATATTAAACTATCTATATTAAAAAATTGAATAAGTAACATTCTTGCATCCATAATATTTTTCATGATATCATTATTCTTATCCAAGGTAAAATTAAATAAATAATGTGTGACCCCATATGCCCATTTAGGATTTTGTATAATGGATCCTATAAAATGTAAATTAGGAATAATAAATATGTTATGGTAAATAACTGAATGAACAAATCGTTTTATCAATAACATGATAATGAAATGAATGTAGGATAATATTAATTAAATAATCTCAAGGGCAATGTTGACAGAATTAACAATTGTCGAAATTATTAATGATGTAAAGTTATAAACTCAGGCATCATGATATCTTTTTATTAGGTCCATCTTCCAAGACAGATTAACTGATGGGTAGGTATAAACCAAAAACACATTTAATATGTTTTTCTAGATGGTTGGCCTTTTCATACCTATCAATGCATTGAGTGGATACCTATAACTGGGTCCCGAAAGTCACTTCATGTTCATTGAATTCATACTATTAGGAATGATAAATTTAATGAATAATTAATATACAATATCTATGTATATTTATATTTAGTAAAGAATATGGAATGTTGATATTTCTTTAATAAATAACATATATTTCATTATAAAACATATTATGAAGTGGTATAATGATTACTAAATAATATGATAAATGGTAAACAAATAATTATACTTATGTGGAATGTGATTTCATGAAATATGATAACAAGAATGTGAATTTATCAAGAGAATGTTATTTATAATAAAATTTACAAGATATAAAATATTAATATCTATTCATCAGAATGATAGATTTATTTTATTAAAATATATTATCATAGAGAACAGAATATAATAGAAGTGGAAAACTTAATTTGTAAATTCATTAAATTTTTTTCTTTTTTAAATAATTAGAAACCGTTAGAATAAGATAAATATTATAAAATATTTTTAGAGAATGGAAATCAGTCCACTCAATAAACTTTATAAATTTAAATCCTTTTTGATTTTTAAAGAAATTAAAAAAATGAATATTTAATAAATATTCATAAATATTATATTAAAACCATGTAAACTAATCAATCGACAAAAAAAGTCCTTAATAAAAAAATTTAATTAAAAATAACTTTTGAACAACAATATTGACAAATATTGACTAAGAAGGGAAAATATCTCATCAAATGATAATTTAGAGCTATATTCTTCAAAATCCTTCTCGACATTGATAGAAAACAACTTCTTCATAACTCCCAATGTCTTGAATTTCCTGAGCCTTGTGAAGGTGTGGTTTTAAACAACTAATGTATATCTCAACTTTTATATCATTGTTAATAAAAAAATATGTAGTGTACCTTGAAATCCTTGGGAAATTTTCTTCGTAATCGTGACAATTTTTCCTTCCTTTTTCATAATCTCTATGAACTCTCTCTCGATATTTTTTCGAAGTGTCTGAAGGAAATAATTGTTAAGAAACATTATATTAAATTCTTCCAACTTCATATCATCAATTTCATCTATTTTCTTGTTGTTCTTAATCAACACCGACCATTGTTCGGCCTCTCCATCTAGACAACAAACGACAAGAGTCACCTTCCCCATTTGAGAATAATGAATCACTGAAAATATCTTCCCCATTGAGTTTACCCACTATTCCACAATTAGTGGATCAGTAGATCCACTAAATTTCAGTGGAATTATCCATATAAAAAACTTTATAGCCAATTCCTCCTACTTTGGTGAAGGAGAATGTTCAACATTATTCTGGTATTTACTCATAACCTGAGATATATGGGTAAGCATCACCAGGGAATTTTTAAATCCTCCACCCAAACCATTGGTGATTTTTTATGCATTCACTGAAGTATCCCTTATATGGGTTGTTTTCCTAGTTTCTCCAACTTCCCACCATTTTTTAAAATAGAAAAGTTAAAAGAAACAAATGTAAAAAAGAAAATAATATTAAATTTATTCTCTTATGAAATTGATTCTAAATTCATATCTTGTGGTATCCCAATTTTTAGGAATTAATCATGGATTATTACGTATACTAAGCCTCTTGTAGTAGGTCTTCACTAAGGTTCCCTATTCTTAATTCCAAAATTAACAAAACCATCCTCTAATACAAACTATATCAACCATGAATTTTCTAACATTTCTATTAGATAATTTTAAAGATATAAAACATAAATTCAATACACATCGAGGATCCAATTGTTTATTGTCTTTCCAAAAATAGGACCATGGATAACTATTAAAATATAAAATATAAAAAATTACTTCATTCCTTCTTCTCTAGATTAGTATTGGACCTTGAATTATGCTTAGTACATGTTGTAACCTAAGTATATACATCAATAAGAGAAGAGATAAAATCCCAAAAAGAGGATATATAAGAACATAAAACAATATAACATGGGTTGAGAAAATCATTATCACAATAACATAGGTATTTGATCATAATCACGAGAGGAGGCATTAAGAGAAGACTCATAATGTGGCAATTCAAAAAAATGAAACATAATGTCTTAGTGGTCAAATACTTCACATAGTTTTGATCAAATATATGATCATATTCACACATATTTCAATTTAATCATGTTATTATTCACATTATCCAATTAATTGGAGTGATATATATTTTTGGTTTCACCCATCACATAATAACATTAGCATATCACTATATAATTCTGGGTGCTACAATATTTTCACACCTATTTTTTCAAGTGTGAGTTATTATATGGTTCATTGGGGATCCTGGTCTTTTATCGAGTTTTGGGTGTGACTAGTGTTGAGTTTTGAATTTTTTTATTTGTCTACTATTTCAGTTTTAGTTTATCTTTTGTTTGTGTTTGTAGAAAGTTCCATGTTGGAGATTTTGTGACACATTTTGTGTCACTATATCATGTTTAGATCATTCAATGATCATGGGGTGGAGATATTTGGTTTTTGGGGTTACATTTGAGGGTTTTTAACCAATTTTTTCAGGATCCATTGTCTAAGTATAGTTTTTCCAAACTGTTAAACCTAATCATGCGAAGTTGAAGATTTATTCTACAATCCCATTCATTGTTTTTTCACGGTTTGGAAAACCATGCATCAAAAATGTACATGCAATTACATGATTAATATCTCCTGACCTAGAGATTAGTTTTATGTGATTCCACTTCCTAAATGAATCCCTATCAATTGGGAATCTACCCAAGGATCCTCCTCCTTAATTACCCATCATTTTGGACTAATTATTCGGTGATTTATCACAAATGGTTAGTTATTCTTCATGGGTTCCTCATCAAATCTTTCCCATATCCTCTTCCCTCTTCCTTCTACTCTCATTTATTCTTGATTTTCTTGCCTCACATGGTCATATAATCCTAGGAAATTGTTGTAAAATTGATTATGTTTGGGTTTTTTTTCCTTTTAGGGTTCACCTTAGTAGATATATTCTTGTGGAAACCCTATGGAGTGTTTTCTATGGTGCATTGTCGTTGCGCTATGGATCCAAGGTAGGATTTTACATAGACATTAATTTTTTATTTAAGATTCATCTATTTAATTTTTTAGGCACCTTATATATATGATAAATATTGTTTTTATTTATTTGGATAAATCATTTTGTGTGTAAAGTTTTGTTTTATTCCATGTTTCATGCTAAATAGAATTGTTGTGTTAAAAAATGCACACTAAGTGTTCGATGAAATACCAGATTGGATTTTGTGAGTAGATTATGGTAAGTAAAGTGTGGATTAGATTTATAAACAAATATGTAGAATTTGGAATGATGATTTTGTGTTCTGTGAATGTTACATTAAAGGGTTTTGAGTTTAAAATAATCATGTTTTTGGATTTTGAAATTGGATTGACAAGTTATTATGAATTGTAGCATTCTTGGGTTTTTATGGAAAATGATTTTCATTTTTAAACTGAAATAGAAATGTTTTGAAGGATTTTTTTTAAATTAATTGACATGGTTATGGTGTGACTGATACCTTTTTTGGATGATTGGATGCATTTTTGTAAAAGGTTATTTTTTTGAAAAAAAATTAGAGGCATGTTTGTGCACTTTGTGTTAATTATGATAAGTTCTTATTATAAACACCTTCGTTGGATTTTTTTCATGCCTTGTTGATGTGGAATAGTTGGGATGACCTCATTTTAGAATCCTCTTGTTCCATTAAAAGGGTTCATCAGTTTGAAACCACTTTTATCTATTAATCATAATGCATGAATGTAGTTATTGGGGAGACAATGGGTGAGACCTATTGTGTATTATTATTATTATATATGTTTTGATTTTAATCTTGGCTGGAATCAGTTCACTCACTGCCATTAAATACATGAGACATGGAAACCTTTCATATTGAGAGAAAGTTATAAGAATGATTGTTGCACTGGTAGGTTAGGGCACTAACCCGTGGCCCGTAGTAGGTTGATATATTGTATTTAGTATAATAGGATTTTCCATCTTCCTTCCCAGAGAAAGGATGGCTGAGCATATTGAGCATTTTGATTTCATGATGTTTTAACAATAAATGGGGATCAAGACTCATGTATTGGTGTCTTATGGATTGTTTTTGATCTCCAAGGTTTACCCATTTCAATTGGATTTCAGATGCCTGTAGTGATGAATGTGATTACTGTATACATATCTACATTACCTTTTTTTTGTTATTAGTATTATAGATTCATGTGTATTGTTTTCTAGGAATGTGATGGTCTGATTATATTATGGTTTAGGAATCTATTTTAAAGAATAGGGTTTTACCCTCATTGTGCATCTTGAAAATTAGAGACATCACTTTCCCCTTGAAAATGCTAATGGAACACTAATGAAATGAATCTATTTTTTGAAATGAATAAGTGTAATATTTTGTAAAATTTTTAAAGAAAATTTTAATGAAGGAATAGTTTTATATATTGTAGTTCATACATAAATTTTTTTTTCATTTATTATAAGGATTGTTCATTGGGAATAGATTATCAGTCTATCCTACTGAGTTTTAATACTCATGCCTGTAGTAATTTTGTTGTTTTTATCCCCTGTGTTGGTTTCATCATGAAATTGATCACCTTGGGAGACAATTGATCTTTGTGTTAGATAGTGACCCTCAGGGATACATGGATATAGTTTGGTCATAATGATTGATCAGTTTATTTATATTTTTTAGTTGTTGATCTAGTTTCTTATACCAATGATGTTTAGTTAGATTTTATTTATATATATAGTGGGATGTTTGGTTTCTATCTAGTTTTGATCTGTGTTTATTTTTTGGATGAAATCATTCCCTTCAGTACTCTAATGATTCATAACACTGGTAACCATCTTGTGGGGATTGTGAATGCTCTTTCCTCCATGCCTTAGACCGGCTTGGGTGAACGTTTCAGTGTCGAACAAGGATGGTTCATGAAAAAATGATATCGAATGGAGGTTGTGTCTTAGCAAAACATTCTTTTCAGATTGACCATTATTATTTGGGGAACTCAAGGATGATGGAGTATTATTGTATGAACTTGAGTGGTAGGTTCGGGAAGAGAATTGCACACTGTTGCTTGTTCTGATCCGCATGTTTCCATGGGATGTCCAATTTTTTTAGTTTCCTTGGTCTTCTGAGATTGTTTGGTGATGGGGATATGAAAAGCTGAGTTGTACTAATGGTCTTTTTGAGATCACACATCTAGTTAATCCATGTAGATCTAGGACATGGTCCTAAGAAGGATCTCGATTTTGGCAGTGGTTTTGACATATCTCTGCTAACTATATGGTCATGTCATCCACCACAACTAGTTCCCTTTTGTGGGTCTCTTAGATCATTCCTGAATTATGAGAATTATTCCTAACATCCTTGTGTGATAATTTTGGAAACATATATGAAGCTAGTTGTAGGATTTTGAAAAGTGAAAATTTGATTTTCGTAATTTATTTTAGGAAACATTATAGAAATTTGGGTTTTGTAAAAACAATTATTGATGAAGTGTAAATTATTTAATGGTATTTAATTCCCTTAATCTGAACATATGGTTTGATAAAATGAAATGTTGTGAAGGCATGAATTATTTTAGGATGCTTATTAAAATTTATTTTAAAAATCGATGTCTTGGGATGATTGAAATGTGTTTGAATCTGATGAATTCGGATTGGAAATTGGTTTTTAGCCATTGGTGTTTTTCAGAAAAAGGGTTTTTTTCCTTATGGCTATCAATTTATGAAAAGAGGTTTGGAAGAATTATTTAAAATGAGAAAGGGGTTTTTGTGACATATTTTTAAGGATGTTGTTTTAAAATAAATGAAATGTGTTCGTAATCAAATATTTATACAAAAAGTGTGGATTGTTGAGATGATAAAAATATAAATTAAATAAAGAGAAATTATTTTGATGGAGGCATATGGGTTTTATTTTTCATGCATTGTAAAAAAATTTATTATTTGGGAATCAAATTTTTTTCACATGGTGGTTAGTGTGCCTTTGGATGGTTATTTATTTTTTTAATTGAGATAAATGTTTTGTTTTGTCTTGGAAAAAGTGGATGTTTGTTTTAGCCTTAGATGTTTTCTTGGGTTCACATATGGATGGTGGTATATGGTAATGTGGGTGGATTCCAAGTATTTCATGATTGGATGGTTGCATGTGGTTGTAAAGAAATGTGATTGTGAGTGAGACTTGATAGAGCACCATTTGTGAGTTGGAAAATAGACCAATTTTGTATGTTTTTCAAAAGTGTTATAAGATTAAAATTGTGGTTTTTTAGACCAGTGGTTATTTGATTTTATTTTTCATTTTATAGAAGTGTGTTATGTTTGGTATACTTCCTCGTGATCTGGGAGTGATACTCTTATTGTGTATAGAGATGAGATCTTGTTGGTGGCTTTGTTTTGGACCAATGCTTAGTGGGTATATAAGGGTTTGTGGGATGTTGTGATGTGGCAATGGATGGTTCTTTATTGTAAAGACTTCCTATTGATAGACATATGAATTCATTTCAAATGATAAATCCACCTCTTTGAATGCTGCCTCATTCCGTTTTTTGGAATAAACAGTTGTATGATCTTGATTTAAAGTGTCTTCCTATTTTGGTGATTCTCTTGGTTATGGTAATTTTTTTCTGTGAGTTTTGTGTGTTTCACCATGTTCCTTGCTCATTTTACACCTCATTTGGAGTGAGGGAGAATGGTGGTGTGTATCTGTATCCCCTGTTTGGGTAAAAGTGTGTTGTTTGAGGAAGTGAGTTTCACGGTGTGTATTTTTCCACTAGGTCTAATTCGGAGGTTTATGTGGCTTCATGTGTAACTAGAAGGGGTTCTAGTTTGGGATTATATTCTTCTAACTACAAGGAAGTAGACCCTTTACTCTTTAGAGCTCCATCCATAGGTCCTTGAGTGATACTAGTGCATATCCAAGAATCCTTGATGCTGTAGAAGAATGGTTATGTTTATGCCTCTACCATTTCGGTGAAGAGATTTAATTATTACTATTTTGGGTTCTATTTCAATGAAATTCTCTACTGGATTCGAATATTTTGGTGTACAATCCCCTCACATAAGGTCTGTGAATATGCATTCATAAATTTAGGTTTTTGATTTGTTTCTTTGTGTCTACCGCCCATGTCATTAGGGTGTGGTCTCAGTTCTATCTATTTGTAGGAGTCGATTGATGTTTATTTTTAGGTTGTGGTTTCAGTGGACTATGCATTGGGCCCTTTCCCTCCCTGACCTCCCTATCCCGAGTGATAGGGTTTTTCGATCCGTGTAGAATTTTTTATCCCAGTACTTGTCCCCTTCATTCAGTAGTGGGGAGTTTAAATGTCCATATTGTGTTTATTATAGCTTGGATTGAATGATTTTTTGGGGATTTTGTGGTTGGCCTGTTTGGGAGAGGCCCGATTATAGATCATTTTGAATTCAAATTTGTTCTTCCGTTCCTAATGGTGGGGAGACCCACTGCGGGTCTCTTAGAGTTTCCAATTACGAATTTTTAGAGGTCTAGTTGTTTTCTAATGTTGGGGAATCTGTTCAATCCTTACTTTAAATGGTTGATTTATTTGAGTTTTCTTCAGTTTTAGTGATCATTAGGATCTTTGGTATAATGCCCAAAAATATGGTTTTTGGATTGGTTGTGGATGTAATGGATGGATTCTTCTATTGATTCTTGGAAAGTTATTCTGAGTTGTTGTTTTGTTTTGGAAAAGAGGCTTACATTTCATTTTAGGTGAGGGAAGTGTTCAAGGTTATGAGGATGGAACATGTTAATATATAATACTTATTTGTTGATCAATAAACAAAAATGTTTTATAGACTTCCAGGGATGGAACGAATTAATAGTGAGGAGAATTGTCACACTTCGCTTTTCCTGTATGATTTTTTCTATTTTGTTGGGGATCCTAGTCTTTTCAATGGTTTTGGGTGTGATGAGTGTTGAGTTTTGAAATTTCTTCTTTGTCTAATCTTTACATCTTGGTGATCCTTGGGTTTTTTTTGGTGAAAGTGGCATGGTAGAGAGTTTATAACACATAAAGTGTCATTTTCTCATGTTTAAATCATTCAGGGATCATTTGGTGGGGTTCTCAAGTCATTGGGGTTTCATTTGAAGGATTTAGAAAAAAATTCAGGCTGTACATTTTGGGCATATTTTTTCCAAACCATTTAACCAAACCATACGATGTTTCAGATTCATTCATATATCACTTTCATGGTTTGCGCACGGTTTTCCAAACCGTGTAGAAAAACCATATAACCCATTATGGGCTTAATTACAATGGACCTAGAGATCTGTTTTAAGTGATTCCACTTCCAAAATGAAGCCCTATCAGTTGGAAAAATACCTGAAGTGCATCCCCCTTCATTCAACGTCCTTTTGGACATATTTTTGGGGATATAACACTAATGGTCGGTTTTTTATCATGGTTACTTCATCAAATCTTTCTTTTTTCTTCATCCCTCTTCCTTCTCCTCTCATTTCTTCTTGAATTTATCTCCTCCCGTGGTCCTTTCAACCTACAATTCTGTTTTCCCCATTTTAAATTTTGTATTTTTTTAATTTAGGTTTCACCTTGGTAGATCATGTGTTGTGGAACCCACGTAGATCATTTTTGGTGGTGTGTTGTCGTTGTAGTATGGATCCAAGAAATGAATTCTCATGCACAATCCTTTTTAATTTAATATTATTATATTTAATGATTTATGAACCTTATATATTTTATAATTTTTTTATTAGTATTAATCAATTGGTGTGCAATGTGGCATTTTTTATGTTGTTTTATGATAAATATAATTGTTGTGTTAAATAACACACACAAAGTGTTCGATAAAAGGCCCTATTGGATTTTGTGAGTAGATTATGGTATGTAAACATTGGTTAGGCTTTTGTAAGAAATATTTAGCATGTGGAATAATGATTTTGGGTTTGTTGAAGGTTCCTTAAAATGGTTTTATATTAAAATAATTGTGTATTTGGATCTAGAAATCAGTTTGACAAGTGATGAGGAATTTGGCTCGATTAGATTTTTCATAATAAATGGTTTTGGTTTTAGTAGTGAGATGGAAATTTTATGAAAGAGTTTTATAAATTATTTTAAATGGTAATGGTGTGACTGATTTCTCTTTAGAATGGTGGGATTAATTTTTGTTAAAGGTTAGTTTTGTCAAAAATATTTAGGGTCTCATTTGTTCACTTTGTGAAAATGATGAAAAGTGATTATTATAAAAACCTTTGTTGGACCATTCTCGTGCCTTGTAATTGTGGAATGGTTAGAATTTACTCATTATGGGATCCCAAGGTCCCATTATAAAGGTTTCTTTGGTTGGAACCCTTTTTAATCAATTATTATTAAGGCATGAGATTAGTCCTTGGGTTGACTTAGGGTGAAGCATATTCTGGATTACTACAACTATATATGTTTTGATTAGATGTTCGACTATCATCAATTAGCTCACCCCCATTAAATTAATGAGACATCATAACTTTTCATATTGATGGAATGGTCTAGTAATTATTGTTACACTGGTAGGTTACGGTAGTTACTAGTGGCCCAATGTAGGTGGATAAATTCGGTTTATTACTATGGTATTTTCCCTTGGTCTTCCCTGAGAGACGATGGCTGATCATATTGAGATTTTGGACTTCATTGTGTGTGAAATGTCATTGGGGATATGCTCTCATGTATTGGTGTCTTCTAGATTGTTATTGATCTCCAAGGATAACCCACATCTATTGGCTTTCAATTGCTTGTAGTGATGAATGTGATGCCTATATGTATATCTACATTTCAATTTTTGTGTGGTTACTATTTTGGCATCATCTGTATTTTTTTTATTTTAAATTTATTCTCTTATTTTATTCATTTTATTGAAAAATATTTTCATGTAATGTGTCTTACCCTCTTTGTGAAAGCAGAAAAATATAGACTTCACTTTCCCCTTGAAAATTCTAGCAACACACTAATGAATTGAATCCAGTTTCTAAAATGAATAAGTGTAGTGGTTCATGCATTGTTTATAAGTAAATTTTTTATGAAATATTATTTATATATATTGTATTTAAAAAATTAAAATTGAAATTTGTTAAATTTAATCGATGTGCATTGGGAATAAATTATCAGGCTATCCTCTCGAGTTTAATACTCTTTCCTATAGTAATTATTCTATTTTTATCCCTTGTGAATGTTTCTACATGAAGTTAATTTCCATGGGTATCAATTGATCTTTGAGTTAGAGAGTCACCCTCAGGAGAAAATGGAGATATTTTGGTCAGGATGTTCGATTAGATTAGTTGAATTGTTTAGTTTTACATTCAGTTTCGCGTTCAAATGATGAATTTTAGCTTGGTTGGTTTTTTCATAAGAAATGGATTTCCTTTTAAATGTTGGATAGAAATGTTTTGAAGGAGTTTAATAAAAAAAATCACATGGTAATGTTGTTATTGATACCTTTTTTGAATTTTTGGATTCATTTTGGTTGTAGGATAGTTTTTTTAAAAATGTTTAGAGTCCCGATTGTCCACTTTGTGTTAATGATGAAAAGTTCTTGTTAGAAACACCTTGGTTGGATCTTTTTCATGCCTTGTTGATGTGGAATGGTTAGGATGTCCTCATTTTGGAATCCTCAGGTTCCATTAAAATGGTTTATTAGTTGTAACCCTTTAGGATCTTTTAATCTTAATGCATGAAATTAGTTGTTGGGGAGACTCGTAGTGAGACCAGTTGTGGATTATTATTACTATATATGTTGTGATTTGATGATTTTTGGGAATCGGTTGGATCACCCCATTATATAATTGTGACAAGGGAACTTGGAATATTGAGAGAAAGTTATAACAATTATTATTGCATTGGTAGGTTATGTTATTAACCAGTTTCCCATAGTAGGTTGATGTATTGTATTTATTACATTGGTGTTTTCCCTTAACCTTCCAGGAGAATGGATTGTCAAGAATTTTGATCATTTTTATTTCATGTTGTGTTAATTATAAATGGGGATTAAGACTTGTATATTGGTGTCATCAGGATTGTTTTTGATCTCCTAGGTTCACCCATTTCTATTGGCTTTCAGTTTCCTGTAGTGATGAATGAGATGCATGTATGTATATCTACATTTCCCTTATTGTGTGATTACTATTATGGATTTATATTTATTGTTTTATTTGAAAGGGATGGTATTATATTATTATGTTTTATGAAACTATTTTCCTGTATAGGTTTTTACCCTAGTTGCGGAAGTTGAAAAATATAAACATCACATTATCCATAAAAATGATAATGGAACACTAATAAAATGAATCTTGTTTTTGAAATGAATAAGGGTAACAGATTGTAAATTTTTTTAGTAAAATTTTTATGAATGCATAAAATTATATATTGTAGATGAAACATGAAAATTTATGTTTCATTTATTGTTGAGAAAGTGAATTGGGAATACATTATCAGGCTATCCTACTGAGTTTAAATACTCATGCCTATAATAATTTTGTTTTTTAGCCCTTTTTCAAGTTTCAGCATTAAATTGATCGCCTTGGGAGGCATTTGATCATTATTTTAGATAGTGAATTTTTGGGTTGCATAGATATAGTTTGGTCATCATGTTTAATTAGTTTATATATTTTTTTCGTTATAGATCATTCTCTTGTACAAATGATTTTCAATTAGATTTTATTTATATATATTGGGTTTTTTGGTTTCATTCCGATATTGGTTTTTATTTAGGTGATGAAATCCTTCCCTTGATTACTCTTATGATTCATGACACTGGTAGCAAGCTCACGAGGATTTGGAATTCACTTCCGTCCATGCCTCGGACTGGCTCATGTGAATGTTTCAGTGTTGACATTGGATGGTTCATGAAAAATTTGTATCAAATGGATTTTTCTCATTGAAAACCATTATTTTTTGAGTTACCTTTATTATTTGGGGAAGTCAAGGTAGATGGAGTAGGATTGTACAGACTTGAGGGGTAGGTTCGGGAAGAGCGTTTCGAACACATCCTTATTCTAATCCACATGTTTCCATGGGAAGTCCAATTTTTTAGTTTCCCTGGTCTTTTGGGATTGTTTGGTTATTGTGATATGATAAGGGGAGTTGTACATATGGTCTTTGTGAGATCTTTGATCCTGGTAAGCCATGTGGATCTAGGGTATGGTCCAAAGAATGCTCTTCATGTTGGTGGTGTTTTTGACATATTTTCACTAACAATATGGTCACGTAACCCTCCAATAATACTTCCCATTGGTGGGTCTCTTAGATCATTCTTGAATTATGAAAATTATTTTGAAAATCCTTGTGTAATAATTTTGGAAACATGTTTTAAGGTAATGTATGGATTTTGAAAAGTGAAAAATTTATTTTCATTATATACTTAATGAAACCTTTTGGAAATTTGGGTTTTTGTAAAACAAATCTGTCGGTGAAGTGGAAATGATTTAATATGATTGAATTCCATTAATCTGAACATATGATTTTCTGAAATGAAATGTTGGGAAGGCATAAGTTATTTTAGGAAGATTATGAAATTTTATTTTTAAATAGCATGTGTTGTGGTGATTTAAATGTGTTTGAATCTGATGAATTGGTTTTTGAAATTATTTTTTATCAATTTTTTTTATGAAAAAGGGTTTTGGTCATTGTGGATATCAGTTTTTGAATAGTGGCTTGGAAGAATTTTTGAAATTGAGAAAGGGATATCTGTAATATATTTTTATTGTAGCAAGTTTTTTTAATATAAATGAAATATGTTCTTAGTAAAATATTTCATAAAAAGTGTGGTTTATTGAAATTATGCAAATATGTTTTGAATAAAGGGAGTGGATTTTGATGGAGGCATGTGGGGTATCTTTTTCTTTCATTGTAATATGTTTGGTTGTTTGGGAATCTGAATTTGTTTGACATGGTGATTAGTGTTATTTTATAAGGAACTTGATTTCCGTAATTATGATGAATGTTTTTTTTGCATAGAAAATATGGATGTTTGTATAAGATTTTTATGTGTTCATGGGTTCTCATATGAATGGTGGTATATGTTACAGTGGATAGATTCATAGTATTTTATGATTTGATGGGTGCCCGTGGTGGCAGAAAAATGTGCATGTGAGTGAGACTCGATGGAACACCATTTATGAGTGATAAAATCCACCAATTATGTATGTATTTCAAAAGTGTTATATGATGTAAATTCGGTTGTTTTTGTAAATCAGTGGTTATGTTATTTTATTTTTATTTCGTATATGTGTTTCTTGTTTTGAATACTTCCTCGTGATCTGTGAGTAATACTCTTGTTGGGTATTTAGAGGGGATCTCAATTTTGGTTTGGTTTTGTTCCAATTTTACTGGGTATCTAAAGATTTGTAGGATGTTTTTATGGGGCCAATGATGGTTCTCTACTGGATATCCTTACAATTGATTAACCTAAGCATTAGTTTCAAATTTTAAATCCACCTATTAGAATACATCATCATCCTATTTGTTGGAATTAATAGTTGTTCGAGATATATTTAAATGGTATTCCTATTTTGTTGATTCTCTCAGTTGTGGTAAATTTTATTAGTGATTTTGGTGTGTTTCACCATGATTCTTGGTCATTTTTCTCCACATTTGTGGTGAGGGATAATAGTGGTGTGCATCCTTATCCCATGTTTGGGGAAAAGTGTGTTGTTTGATGAATAGATTTTCATGGTGTGTCTTTGTCCATTAGTTACACTAAGGAGGATTATGTGGCTTCATATTTCACTAGAAGAATGGGTTCTAGTTTGGTATTAGATTCTCCAAACTACATGTTAGTAGACACTTCAAGCATCAGAGCTCCAGCTATAGGTCCTAGAGTGATGTTGGTGCATAGCTAGGAATCCTCGATGTTGTAGAAGTCTGGTAATGTTTGTGGATCTACCATTTTGGTGAGGATATTTCATTATTCTTATTTTGGGTCACCTATAAATGAATGGTTCCACTTCTTTAATAGAGTTTTATAGAAATTCCCCTCATGTATGTTCTGTGAATATGCCTTTATAAATTCAGGTTTTTGATCAGTATCCTTTTGTTGACCACCCACGTGATTCAGATGTGGTCTCAATTTTATTCATTCATAGGAGTCATGTGTTTGGTAGTTTTCAGTTGTGTTTTTAGTGGTCCAAGCATTAGGCCCCTTCCCTCCATTCCCTCCCATCCCTATGTGAAAGGGGTTTATGATCAATGTAGAGCATGTCGGCCCAGTACATGTCCCCACTATTTGGGGGTGGGTGGTTTAAATGTCCATATTGTGTTCTTTATAGCTTGGTTTGATAGGTTGTTGTGGGGATGTTTTGGTTGGGCTACGTGGAAGAGGCCCGATTCAAGATCATTTTGAATTCTAATTTGATGGTTGGTTATTAATGGTGGGGAGACCCACTGTGGGTCTCATAGATTTTCCATTTCTGAATTTGTTGGGGGCTAGTCATTTTCTAATGTTGTGGAGTTCATTCCATCGTCCCTCAAAAATTTTGAGTTATGTGAGTGCCCTTTGGTTTGGGTGATCATTGGGATATTTGGTATAAGGCCCAATAATATGGTTTTTGGCTTGGTTGTCGATGTAATGGCATGATTCTTCTATTGATTCTTAGGAAGCTGTTGTGAGTTTCTGTTTTGTTTTGAGAATGATGCTTACATTTAATTTTTGGTGAGTGAATTGTTCAAGGTTATGAGGTTGGATCATGTTGATTTAGAATACTTAATCACTAATCAATTAGAAGAAAGTTTTTATAGACTCCCTGGAATGGAAAAAATTAATAGTGAGGAGAATAGTCACAATTATTTTTTCTATTTTGAATTTTTATCTAGTTTGTTGGGGATCCTAGTCTTTTCATGGGTTCTGGGTGTAATGGGTGTTGAGTTTTGAAGTATTTTATTTTTCTAGTCTTTCCATCTTGCTGATCATAGGTTCTTGTTTCGATAAAGTAGCATGGTGTAGAGTATGTAACACATACAATGTCATTATATCGTGTTTAAATCTTTCAAGGATCATTTGGTGGGGTTCTCCAGTCATTGGGGTTTCATTTGAATGTTTTATCCAATTTTTCATCCTACATGGTTTGTGCACAGTTTTCCCAAACCATGTAACCTAACCATATGAATTTTCAAATTAATTACAGTATCCCTCTCATGGTTTTCACACGGTTTTCCAAACCGTGTAGCAAAACCGTACATCCAATTACGAGCTTAATAACTTTTTTCCTAGAGATCATTTTTAAATTACTCCACTTCAAAAATTATTCCCTACCTGTTAGAAATCAACCAGAAGTACCATCCCCTTCTTTCCACATCGGTTTGGATCAACTTTTTGGAAATATATCACCAAATGTTAGTGATTATTTGTGTTTTCTTCATCAAATCTTTCTCTTTTATTCTTCCCTCTTCCTTGTCCTCTCATTTCATCATGAATTTATCTCCTCCCATGGTCATGTAATCCTAGGGTTTGGTTTTACCCTTGTTTATGATGCATTTATGTTAATTTAGGGTTCCCCAAGATATATCATGTGTTTTGGAACCCTCATATATCATTTTTTGTGGTGTTTTGTCGTTATGTTGTAGATCCAAGGCTAGAATTATCATGCAATTTCTTTTTTTAATTTAGGATTATTTTATTTAATGATTTACACACCTTATATATATTCTAATTTTTTTTATTTGTATAAATAATTTTTTGTGCATAGTGGCGTTTTATGCAGTGTTTTCGGATAAATATAATTGTTGTGATAAATAATGCACACAAAGTGTTCGATGAAAGGCCCTGTTGGATTTTGTGAGTAGATTATGTTGTGTGATGTGTGGTTATTCTTTCTTAAAAAATATTTAGCATGTGGAATAATGATTTTGGGTTTCTTGAAAGTGACTTAAGTGGGTTTTAAGTTAAAATATGGGTGTATTTGGATCTTGAAATCTGTATGAAAATTGATGATGAATTTGGCCCTGTATGATTTTTAAAAAGAAATGGTTTTGGTTTTTATCATGAGATAGATATTTTTTGAAGGAGTTTTATAAATTTGTTTAAATGGTAATGGTGTGAATGCTACCTCTTTTGAATGATAAGATTCATTTTTGTAAAAGGTTAGTTTTGTGAGATATTTTTAGGTTCTTGTTTGGCCACTTTTTAAAAATGATGAAAAGTATTTTTTTATAAAAACCACTATTGGATCGTTCTCAAGCCTTATCACTGTGGAATGGTTGGGATTTACTCATTTTGGGATCATCGAGTTCCATTATAAGGGTTTCTTTGTTGGAACCCTTTGTGATATATTAATCCTAAGGCATGAGATTAGTCCTTGGGGAGACATAGGGTGAAACCTATTATAGAATACTATTACTATATATTTTGTGATTGGACAATCAGCTGGCATCATTTAGCTCACTAATAATAAATACATGAGACATCAGAACCTATTATATTGATAGAATGGTCTAGGAATGATAGCCACACTGGTAGGATGGGGTACTGACTAGTGGCCCATAATAGGTGGATATATTTGGATTATAGCTATAGGATTTTCCCTCGGTTCTTCCCTGAGAAAGGATGGTCGATCATATTGAGTTTTTTTATTTAATTTTGTGTAAATTTTTAGTGGGTATGTGGAATCATGTATTAGTGTCTTCTAGATTGTTCTCGATCTCCTAGGTTGACCCACATCTGTTGGAATTCAATTACTTGTAGTAATTAATTTGATACCAATATCAATATCAACATTACCATTGTTGTGTGGTTACACTTTTTGGTTCCATGTGTATTTTTTTCCTTGAAATATATGTTCTTATTTTAGTAAGGTTTATGAAAAATATTTTCATGTAATGTTTTTTACCCTCATTTAGCAAGATGAAAAATATAAGAATCACTTTCGCCTTGAAAATGATAACGACACAATAATGAAATGAATATAGTTTTTGAGATGAATAAGAGAAATGGTTCGTACTTTGTTTTTAAGAAAAAAATTTATGAAAGAATAATTTTATATATTTTATTTCTAACTTGAAAATGTATTTTTTTAATCAAAGTGCATTGGGAATAAATTATCGGGCTATCCTACTGAGTTTTAATACTCATGACTATTGTAAGTTTTCTATTTCTATCCATTGTGAAGGTTTCAACATGAATTTTATTGCCTAAGGTAAAAATTAATATTTGTCTTGGATAGCGACCCTCTGGGTCAAATGAAGATAGTTTGGACTTTATATTCTATCTATCTATTTGTATTTTTCAGTTGTACATTCAGTTTCATGTACAAATGATGAATTGTAGTTTTGATTGTTTTTTCATAGGAAATAGTTTTCATTTATAATGTGAGATTGATATTTTTTTAAGGAAATTTATAAATTAGTTTTTATGGTAATCCTATGATTTATACCTTTTTTGAATGATTGGATGCATTTTTGTTAATGGTATGTTTTTTGAAAAATGTTTATGGGCCCATTGGTCAACTTTGTGTAAATGATAATAAGTTCTTGTTATAAACACATTCATCGGATCTATTCATTCCCTATTGTTTTGGAATTATTGGGATGTCCTCATTTTGGAATCCTCGGGTTCCATTTAAAGGGTTCACCAGTTGGAACCCTTTGTGATCTATTAATATTAATGCATGAAAGTAGTCGTTGGGGAGAAACGGGGTGAGACCTGTTATGGATTATTATTACTGTATATGTTGTGATTTGATGATTGGATAGAATCTGTTGGATCAATACCATTAAATACTTGTGACATTGGAACCTGGAATATTGAGAGAATGTTCTATGATTGATTATTTCACTGGTAGGTTAGGTTACTGACCAGTGGCCCAAAGTATGTTGATATATTGTATTTATTACCATGGGATTTTACCTTAGCCATCCCTGAGAATGGATTTCCAAGCATATTGAGCATTTTTATTTCCTGATGTGTGAATTATAAATGTGTATTTGGAATCATGTATTGGTTTTTTCAATATTTTTTTTATTCTCCTAGGATCAACCATGTCTATTGGCATTCAGTTTCTTGCACTGATGAATTTGATTCCTGTATGTATATCTAAATTTCCCTTATTGTGTTATTACTATTATTCCATCATGTTTATGGTTTTATGATAAAGTTATGGTCTGATTTTATTAAGGTTTAGGAAACTATTTTCATGTATATGGTTTTACCCTTATTTTCCATGTTGAAAAATATAGACATCACTTTCCCCTTGAAAATTCTAATGGCACAAAAATTAAATGAATCTTGTTTTTGAAATGAATAATTGTAGAGGTTTGTACATTGTTTTTAAGTAAATTTTTTATGAAGGCATACTTTTATATATTTTAGTTCAAATATGAAAACTGATTTTTCTTTTTTTATAAAGAAAGTGCATTAGGAATACATTATCGGGTTATCCTACTGAATTTTTATACTCATGCCTATAGTACTTTATCTATTTTTATCCCTTGTGCAGGTTTCATCTTGAAATTGATCACCTTGGGAGACAGTTGACATTTGTGTTAGATAGTGGCCATCAGGGTTACAGGGATATTGTTTGGTCATAATGTTTGATCAATTTATTTATATTTCTTAGTTTTAGATCTAGTATCTGGTAAAAATGATGTTAAATTAGATTTTATTTATATATAAAGTGGGTTTTTTGGTTTCTTTACATGGTTGGGTTTTCTTTACTTTTTGGGAGAAAACATTCCCTGGAGTACTCTTATGATACTTGACACTGGAATCCAGCATGTGGGGATTTAGAATTCTCTTCTAGACATGCCTTGGACCGGCTCAGGTGAACATTTCAGTGTCAACTTAGGATGGTTTGTGACAAAATGGAATCAAATGAAGATTTCCTCTTAGAAAACCATTATTTTCAGAGTTGCCTTTATTATTTGGGGATGTCAAGGTAGACGGAGTAGGATTGTATAGACTTGAGGAGTAGGTGCGGGAAGAGCATTGCAAACTCTTGTATGTTCTGATCCTCAGGTTTCCATGGTATGTCCAATTTTTTTAGTTTCCCAAGACCTTTGGTATTTTTCGGTGATGGGGATATGACAAGGGGAGTTTTACTAATGGTATTTGTGAGATAGTAGGTCCGGGTAATCCATATGGATCTAGAGAATGGTCCTAAGAAGGTTATTCAGGTTGGTGGTGATTTTGACATATCTCTTCGAACCATATGGGAAAATCACCCACTAGCACCAGTTCCATTTTGTGGGTCTCTTGGATAATTATTGAATCATGAAAATTATTTTGAAAATAATTTTTTGATAATTTTAGAAACATTTTTTAAGGTAATGGTTGGATTTTGAAAAGTTAAAAATATATTGTTATAATTTACTTTAATAAACGTCTTGGAATATTGGGATTTTATAAATCAAATCTATTGGTGATGTGGAAATGATTTAATGGTATTGAATTACCTTAATCTGAATATATGATTTTTTGAAATGAAATATTAGGAAGGAATGAATTATTTTAGGATGATTATCCAAAACAAAATTAAAATTTGTTGTGTTGGGATGATTTAAATGTGTTTGAATCTGATGAATCAGTTTTGGAAATTGGTTTTTACCCATTGGTGTTTTTCTAAAAAAAAAATTGGTCCTTGTGGCTTTCAATTTATGAAATGCGGTTTGAGATAATTTTTGAAAATGAGAAAGGGATGTTTGTAATAGATTTTTGTGTAGAAATTTGTTTTAAAATAAATGAAATGGGCCCTTAGTGAAATGTTTCTTCAAAAAGTGTGGTTCATTGTGATGTTAAAAATATGCTTTCAATAAAGGGAGATAATTTTGAGGGAGGCATATGGGGATTCGTTTTCATGCATGGTAAAATGTTTTTTTCCTTGGGAACCTGAATTTTTTTGACAAGGTGGTTAGTGTGCCTTTGGAAGGTACTTGATTTTTTAAATTGAGATGAATTTTTTTTTCATGGAAAATGTGGAAATCGGTTTTAGCCTTTAATGTGTTCATGGTTTCTCACATGAATGGTTGTATATGGGAATTTGGATAGATTCCTATTATTTCATGATTGGATGGGTGCTCATGGTGGCACAAAAATGTGCATGGGAGTGAGACTCGATGGAAAACCATTTGTGAGTTTGAAAAACCACCAATTTTGTATGTTTTAAAAAAGTGTTATAATCTGAAAAATGGGGTGTTGTTGTAAAACGGTTGTAAATTTGTTTTAGTTTTCATTTAATAGAAGTGTGTTTTGTTTGGAATGTTTCCTCACGATCTTGGAGTGGTACTCTTGTTGTTTATTGAGATGGGATCTTGTTGGTGGCTTGGTTTTGGACCAATGTTAAGTGGGTCTCTAAAGATTTTATGGATGTTGTGATGTGTCCATGGATGGTTCTCTATTGTATGTTCTCCCAATTGGTCAACCTAAGAATTCACTTCAAATTTTAAATCCACCTCTTCAAATATTTCCTCATCATGATTGTTCGAATAAATTGTTGTTCGGGCTCGATTTAAAGTGACATATTATTTTAGTGCCTCTCTTGGTTGTGGTAATTTTTCTTAAGGAGTTTGGTGTGTTTCACCTTGATCCTTGTTAATTTTACTCCTCATTTGGTGTGAGGATGAATGGTGGTGTGTATCTGTATCCCTAGTTTGGGTAAAAGTGTGTTGTTTGAGGAAGTGAGTTTCAAGGTGTGTCGTTTTCCATTAGTTCCACTTAGTAGGTTTAGGTGGCTTTATGTGTCACTAGAAGAAGGGGTTCTAGTTTGGTATTATATACTCATAAAATCAAGGCTGTAGAAACTTCATGCATCAGATCTCCATCCATAGGTCCAAGAGTGATGCTGGTGCATAGTAAAGAATCCTTGATGTGGTAGAAGTTTGGTTATGGTTGTGCCTCTACCATTTCGGTGATGAAATTTCATTATTCCTATTTTGGGTCCTATGTCAATGAAATGTCCCCCATGTTTCGAATATTTTGGTGGACATGACCCTCATGTAAGGTCTGTGAGTATGCCTTTATAAATTCATGTCTTGGATCAGTTTCTCTATGCCGAATTCCGACATGATTTAGGTGTGGTCTCAGTTTTATCCGATCAGAGGAGTAGAGTGTTGGGTAGTTTGTGGTTGTGTTTTTAGTGGTCCAAGCATTGGGACCCTTACCTCCCTTCCCTCCCTGCCCCTAGTTGAAGGGGTTTTTTAATAGTGTAGAATGTGTTGGCCCAGTACTTGTCTCTACCATTCTGGAGTGGGTAGAATAAATGTCCATATTGTGTTCCTTATAGCTTGGTTTGATAGGCTTTTGTGGGGAGGATTAGGTTTTCCTGTGTGGGAAAGGCCAAATTCTAGATCATTTCGAATTCTCATTTGATCGTTGGTTCTTAATGGGGGGGAGACCTATTGCGGGTCTCTTTGAGTCTCCACTTTATAATTTGTCGAGTGCTTGTTTTTTTATAATGGTGGGGATTTTGTTCTAGCCTCCCATTAAATTGTTGATTTCTGTGAGTGCCCTTTGGTTTGGGTGATCGATGGGATCTTTGGTTGAAGGTCCAACAATATGGTTCTTGACTTGGTTGTGGATGTAATGGCTGGATTCTTCTGTTGATTCTTATGAAGTTGTTGTGAGTTGTTGTGAGTTGTTGTTTTGTTTTTGGAAAGAGGTTTACGTTTCATTTTTGGTGAGTGAAGTGTTCAAGGTTATGTGGTTGGCTCTTGTTGATTTAGAATATATAGTTGTCTAAAATTAAGAAGTATTGTTTTTTGACTTCGGGGGATGGAATGAATTAATAGTGAGGAGAATTGTCACACATGGTTTTTCAAGTTTGAGTTTTTATCTGGATCATTGGGGATCCTCATCTAATCATGGGTTTTGGGTGTGATGTGTTCTATGTTTTGATGTTTTTTATTTTCCTAGTCTTTCCATCCTGGTTATCCTTGGTTTGTGTTTGGAGAAAGTGTCATGGTGGATTGTTTGTAACACATCCAGAGTCACTATATGGTGTTTATATCGTTCAAGGATCATTTTGTGTGGTTCTCTAGTCATTGGTGATTCATTTGAAGGTTTTTTCCAATTTTTTAGGATGCACAGTTTCCACACAGTTTTACCAAACCCTGTAACCTAACCATATGAAGTTGAAGATTCATTCCAGTGGCCCTCTCACTGTTTTAGGATGCACAGTATACACACAGTTTTGACCTATAGATCTGTTTTAGGTGATTCCACTTCCAAAATAAATCACTATCGGTTTGGAATCTATTGAAGGTGCTCCTCCTTCATTCCACATCGTTTTGGAGTGATTTTTTAGTGATATATCACTAAAGGTTAGTGATTCTTCATGGTTTCTTCAACAAATCATTCTCTTTTCCTCCTCCATCTCCCTTATCCTCTCATTTCTTCTTGAATTTATCTCATCCCATGTCCATAGTGACCCAGGGTTTGTTTTTACCATTGTTTAGGATGGGAATTTCGTCAATTTATGGTTCACCTTGGTAGATCTGGTGCTGTGGAACCCTCGTAGAGCATTCTTGGTTGTGTGTTGTCATTGTGCTATGCATCCAGGGCAGGAATTCTCATTCACATGACTTTTTAAATTTAAGAATCTTCTATTTCATAATTTACCCACCTTATATATATTCTAAATTTTGTTTTTTTCTATTAGGATAAATCATTTGGTTTGAAAAGTGGTGTTTTATTCCTTATTTCATGATAAATAGAATTGTTATGTTAAATAATGCACACCAATTATTCGATGGAAGGGCTTACTTGATTTCTTGAGTAAGTTATGTTATGTATAGTATGGTTAGGCTTTATTAAAAAATATTTTTAATGTGTAATAATTATTTTGGGTTTCATGAATGTTCCTTCAAAGGGTTTTATGTTACAATAAGTGTGTATATGGATCTTGAATTCATTTTGACAAGTGATAATGAATTTTCCCGGGTTGGATTTTTCCTATGAAATAGTTTTCTTTTTAAATTGATATGGAAATTTTTTGAAGGAGTTTTAAAATTTTGTTTAAATGGAAATAGTGTGACTTATACCTCTTTCGTATGATGGGATTCATTTTTGTTAAATTTTAGTTTTGTGAGAAATGTTTAGGGGCACATTTGGCCAAATTGTGAAGAGGATGAAATGTGATTGTTATAAAAACCTGTATTAGATCTTTCTCATGCATTATAATTGTGGAATAGTTAGGATTTACTCATTTTGGGATGATTGTGTTCTATTATAAGGGTTCCCTGGTTAGAACCCTTTGTGATCTATTAATCTTAAGGCATGAGATTAGTCCTTGGTGAGACTCAAGGTGATGCATATTCTAGATTAGTATTACTATATATGTTGTGATTGATTGGTTGGATAGAATCATTCATCCTACCCCCATTAAATAACCGATACATTGGAACCTGTCTTATTGATAGAATGGTTTAGGAATGATTGATCCACTGGTCTGTTTGGGTACTCACTAGTGTCCCAAAGAAGGTGGATAAATTTTGATTATTACTATGGTATTTTCCCTCGATCTTCCCTACGATAGGATGGCCAATCATATTGAGTGTTTTTATTTCATTATATGTGAAATGTCATTGGGGAAGAGGTCTCATGTATTGGTGTCTTCTAGATTGTTCTCGATCTCCTAGGTCGATCCACGTCAATTGGAATTCAATTGCTTGTAGTGATGAATGGGATTACTATATGTATATCTACATTTCCATTGTTGTGTGGTTACTATTTTGGATTCATGTGTATTGTTTCTATTGTAAATTTATGGTATAAATTTATTATGTTTTATGAAAAATATTTTCAAGTAATGTGATTTACCCTCAATGGGTAAGCTGAAAAATGTTGACATCACGTTCCCCTTGAAAATGCTAATGGCACACAAATGAAATGAATCTAGTTTTGTAATGAATAAGGGAAATAGTTCGTACATTGATTTTAAGTAAAATTTTTATGAAATAATAATTTTATATATTGCATTTCAATCTTCAAAATGGATGTTTCTTTTATTTTAATCTATGTTCCTTGGGAATAAATTATCGGGCTATGCTGTCATGTTTTAATAATCATGCCTACAGTAATTTTTCATTTTTTATCCCTTCTAAAGGTTTCATATTGATGTTGATTTCCTTTGGTTACAATTGATATTTGTTTTGGAGGGTGACCCATGGTGTAAAATAGAGATTGTTTGGTCTTCAGGTTCAATCTGTTTAGTTGTATTATTCAGTTGTGCATTCAGTTTCATGTACAAATGATGCCCAATTAAATTTTATTTACATATATGGTGGGTTGTTTGGTTTCTTTCTGCTATTGGTTTTTGTTAATGTATTAGATATTTTGTTCCCTTGTGTAATCCTATGATGTTTAGAACTATTTTTTAGCCCATGGGGATTAGGAATGCCCATCGGGCCATGTCGTGGACTAGCTCATGTGAATGGTTCTGGGATGACTCGAGATGGTTTGTGACACATCACATCATAAAATTTACATTATCATGCATTACACATAGAACATATATCAGTGATGAAAATAAATAACCCATGTAATGGAATGGGTTTCATCTAATAAGAATACATTCATAATATCTGATTTCCCAAATTGAAGGGGGAATAACATACTTGATATAAGAATCGCCATTCTTGAGTTAGAAGTCAAATGTGGGTTTTGAATAAAGTATTCTTTTGGAAAACATTATGATTCTTATAAACACTAGAACAAATAATTTATATCCCAGAAAATATAATATAATGATTTATAAATAATTATTATGTAATCCATGTACTGAAAATGGGTTGAAATAAGGAAAACCTAAAGATATAGAGTTGGGTTTGAGAAATCCCCATTCCATTTTTTCGAAATCTTCCTTTACGTTAATATCATTTATAATTAAATTAGATTAATTAATTGATAATTACATAACCTTTTTTTACATGAATATTATTCGTTAATGTTTTATTATGGTCTTTTCTTTGCATTTGGACGAGTTATAGAGTTTAATTTCATCATTTGGGAGCATTCATTTTCATGGTTTCCAGGATCGGTTCACTTTGTATTCCTGAAAGGAAGTTTGTTTATAATGAGGATGAACGTACAATATTGTTATTATATGTTATTAATGATATTATTTATGATTAATTGATATTTTCTGGGATGTGGTAAAAACCCATGAGGATGATTCATTAGATAAAAGTTAATGATGGTAATTTCTTGTTAATTTTGGCTATTTTTTACCACAATGAACTTATTTTTTTTTATCATTTAATATTATGTATATTAGATATTTACAGAACATAAAATGGGTTAAAAAATAAATTTGAAACAATTTTTTCAACCATTTAATGTATTTATTAACAACATTGAAGTCATTTATGTAAAATTAATGTTCGTCACCCACAATGTCGGTAAATTGACACTTTACGGGCAACAATTTCATTTTTTAGATAAGAGAGAGGAGTTAGGAGTTTATATTGGATCTTAAATTAACATTATATAATTATTTTATGTGTAAGTTACTCGAGTTATCATTTCATTTTTAAGAAAGGAGGTCTGGAAAAAATAATTAAATAAATCAAAATTGAATGGAAATTAAATTAAAAGAGAGAGGATTTACCTCTTGAATTCTCCTATTCAGATCCTCCCCAAGGAACCTATGATTATTCCTTTGACAATACAAAGTGATCTTGGAAATTGGGTAGGGACTAGGGAAGTTTATTGAGAAGTATTTTGAAGTGTTTTAATGCATGAGAGGTCTGAGGAGAAGAGGGTGTGATGGGTGGTATTTATAGTGGGTGATACAGATGTTTTCTCATTATTTTAATCATTTGTTTATTATTATTCTCAAGACAAGAAATAGTGATAATTATTGTGACTACATAAATTATTAGTGCATTTGAGTTAGAAATGAGATCCATTTAAATTATCCATGACTCAAGCATGAGGCATAAATTCAATTCTTTAGCATATTTCATAAATTCTCAAATTTCACTATTCACGAAAAAATATTGTATTTTAGGGAAATCCTAAAAATTAACCCTAACCATTTTCAAATGTTTAGAATTCAAAAATGGAATCCATTTTATTATAAAAACTTTCTATATATTTGAAATTTAATTTCTAAAATAAAATCATCATTTAATTGGAAAATTAAAATTTTAAAATTATAACTAATTTTATAGCACTTTAAAAAAATTGTTAAGGTCTCATAAAATTATCTTAAAATCAATAGACAACATTAAATTAATTTATGAATACATTTTTTGAAAACGAATTTAATTTTAAATAAATTAATAAATATATAATTGTAATTAAATTTTTTGTACTAACAAAAATACGCACACTTAATTGTTAAATTTTAAAACATTCCCTCTCATTTATAAATTTCTAAAATTTTATTTAAACATTCATAGGTGAGTTTAATATTAATTTAGATTGTTTACTATTCATAAGGTTTATATTCCTATTCATATGGGTGACATTACTTATATAAATATTATCTTACAATTCACCAAAAATTACATTTGGCATATTAGGCTCTCAATATCTTACTGATCACAATTGTGTATATCAGATTTTTGAAATTCAAAACTCAGATGTGGAAAATTTATATATAATGGATTTGCTATAAAAGTCACATTGAATTTTTTAGTTCATTTATGCACGATGTGGAATTATGTTCCCTAATGTGATTTTATGTCACATAATTATTAAAATGTCATTTACATTGATATAAAATGGGGCCATTAGATATTTCCTTTAAATTTTTATCACGCTAAGAAACATAATATATTCTCAATTATAAATACATATTTTAAATATAAATTAATTTTCAGTAGGGTATTTTATTTTTAATTTTTAGTGGAAAAATAATTAACTTATGTTCTTAGGAAACACTAATACAATATTTATACATTTAATAATACAAAAAAATTGACCAAAAATATATAATATAATATAATTTGAGTGAATAACTAAGTTACATAAAATTTTTAGATATTAATATCTTTTTTGGATTTATGGAATTATAATATTCATATTCTTTTTTTATGATGTTCATAAATCAATGAAAATAAATAATTATATAATTCAAAATAATTATATTATATAAAAAATTAATATATTATTAAATGATTTAAAATTTGTTAATGTTAAATATAAATCTATGGGATAAAAAAAGTTTTAATATATCATTAAATGTCTATTTATGGGCCAATTCTCATTCTATATTTACTATATGGACCCTTTAAAATTAAAACACGTTGTTATCACGATAATTGTCAAAAAGGGATGACATGGGGTCAAATTAAATGATAACCATAGAAACCTTCTGCAAAATTGACAAAATTTTATATTATGATAATATTTAAACTCTTATTCATATTAAAATATAATCATAATAATTTCTATAATTTTAACATGAATGTTCATTTTTATTATTTTAATATTTTCTAATATTTCTAGAGTACCCCTCCCCTCCAAATTAAAAGTTAACCTCATATCCTTATCTATTCATAGTTGAAACGAATTTTGTATCATCAAAAACCAACCTAAATATATTCCAAAAATTAATACCCAGGTCATATATGTCTTATTTTGAGAAGATTCAAAACATTCATGTTAATAAGGTGTAAATTAAAATATATTGCCCAAGAATATATAAATCAAATGACTAATTTTTTAATTTATTTCATCATCTACATCCATCAAATATTCTTCAAAAATTATTATAGAACAATATATGTATCAAAATTATTTTTAGAAATTATTATGATAGTGGAATAACCTATATTAAATCCCAACCACCATCAAATTGGAATGGAATCCCAAGTTCATGTGTACGGCAGCCAACCACTACATAGACTGATGTAATTCATTTTCTATCACCACCACTCACGGATAGATATAATGATAGATTTAATGTGTAATTATATATATATCTGTTATATTATGAAAATATTTATAATTAGTTAATGATAATATATCACATGTTTTCTATCATTTCCATACACATAAAAATGATAACGTTTTTCTTGCATTTGTGTCAACCACCACCTCCACGATGTGATGTGATTCGTTTCTGATCCCCACATCACACGGATGATATATATATATATATATATATATGTGTAAATTTTAATAAATAAGATTTTATTTATGATGTTATTATAATACCGAATCGATAAAATAATAATTACATTATTTAGAAAATGATTTTAAAAAATTATAAAGGTTAAACATACTTACGTACGTTCAAATGTATCCATGATTATGAAATGGCTTTTTTATATCCATTATTTAAAATTAATTAAAATAGAAATTTATTTATGAAAATGATAATTATTTTCTGAATACTATTATGTATATGATGAAATAAATACCTCTTTGAGCATAATAAACCTACCAAATACATTTTGGGCATATAGGATGAATATAACCAAAACATATGAAAAACAATTAATGGATTATGTAGCTATAAATAACCTGACATTAAATTGATTTAATGGAATAATTAACATTGATAATTTTCATATGAAATTAAATACATAACATAGGGTTTTAAATTAGGAATATAAGGATCATATGTGATTGTATTTACTCATATTAAGCGACTTTCTTTTAAAAATCCTCTTTTATAGACTCCATTCCATCAATTTTTCTTCATTTTTTATAATTTTAAAATTAATTTATCATTAAATAAATTAGTAAATAAATAAATTATGATTTCAATTTTATGTTAATTTTTATATATTTAATGGCTTTCATATGAACCCTTTTCACATATTTTATATGGAATATTTTTATATTCCTACAAGAGATGAATGGAATGTTAAATTTTAACGTATACGGTGATAAAGAATTTTCCAACCTCTATAATTGTGAATTTATCATTGAATTAATTTATAATAATCCATTTTTTCATCAAATTAAATGCCTCATTCTATAAGTTATGTTTATATATAAATATTTATATATAATTTAAAAGATATTTATATATATAGAATTGTTTTATTATGGATTCCAATAATATATAGAAAAGTTCATGATTTTATATGTTTTGATTATTGTATTGTTCATTGGAATTTTTTATAAGGACAGTGGTTATATTAAAAAAAATACATGTTTGTCAATGATATCCCTATAGTTCATTATGTAAAACTTTTATTCATAATTTTACCTTGAGGTACACTATAAGAATATATGTGATAGTTATTCCATATGTAACTATAATAGTTACTTCATGTGTGAAGTTGATGTTTACTCTATGTGTTGAAATGAATTGAAACACATATTTATTGGGTATATGAAAATTATTCACCAATTTTCTGACATGCTTTATCTACTCTTCATATATGTTCTTATATAAATAATATAATTTCTCATGGTAAGATAATGTTCATATATTTATAGGTATGTATATGCTTCATTTTTTTGGTGAAACGTATACATTTATGGAAATTACATATGTTGTTTTTAGGGATACAAATAATTTTTTATGAGTTATATTTCTCAAATAATATTTCATTGGATGTTATTTTTTAAAATCATTAGAAAAAGATGTTTATTTCATGGTTATGAAAATTTTTATTTTGAACCAAAATGTTTGTTTTGAATAGTAATATTTTAGTATGTATTCACATAATGATGGGATTCTTTATTCCATACATTCTATTTCTCAAATTTACCTTTTTTGTTCTCATACAAAATTCTGAAAATTGTTTCATATGTTATAAATAGTATAAGGGAAGATATTATGTAATGTTGAAAGTTGTGAATACTTTTCATGAAAATAAATCATGATTTATTTTAAGAAAAAATATACTGTAGGAAAACTGAATAATATGATTAAGTGTCAAATTTGTAATATATGGGGTTGTTATGTAATATTTAGGGCTAAATTCCATAAAACTATAAACAAAAATATAATCATAATTTCATAAAAAATAATTTTGACGAAAAACTAATGGTAATGTAATATTTAAGTCTTGGTATTTATATTAAAAGATAATAATATATTGAATTAAACATGTAATTCCCACAAATATCAAGATAATAATTAATTATGGTGTTTATACAGGATATAGTATATAATTCAATCAATGAAAATAAGAACATTCTGAAAAAATGACATTGCATAATAAATCCTTAACACTATGGAACATTAAAACTATAACACTTTGATAGAGTAAATATGTGTTTACATATTAAAAATAATGGATAATATATATATATATATATATATATTAATATTAAAATAATTATTGGTGTCAGATATACCCCATATAAAAGTAATATGTTTCATAATACCAAATGTATCACAATGGAGTGGATGTTGAGATCAAATCCCATACCTCAATTCTAAATTTCCCCACATATTGTTTTAAAATTTAATATAATAAATTTATATATAATATATATTCATAAAATAAAAACATAAATATATATATGATATCATATATAATAATTTATAAAATCATATCACTTGATTGTTAATAATATATTATTACTATCATTGTTAGGGGTGTTAACTGATTCATTTTCCATGAGAATTTAGGTTTGGTAGTTCCAGTAGTGATTTATTTATTATGCTTCATTAATCTCTAAAATTATATAAATATAATATATATTCAATATATATAGTAATCCATAAAATTTAGAGAGATAGAAATTAATTAAACTATTCATAGAGACAGTATGGCGTATGTACGCATGAATATTTCTTTCAAATTTGAAAGATGGAATGAAATAAAGTTACATAATAGTTCACATTCTAAGAATAATTATTGTATAATATCAATCATTCAAATTCATTAAATCTATCATTATTATCATTCATACAATGAATTAATGGAAAAAATCACATTTCTTTGTGGAGGTAGTAGTCCTCACACACACATGAAAAACGTTGTCATTTTCTAAAGGATGTGAATTTTTAAGGTAAATAATATATTATATTTCAAATAAAATATTTCTTATATAAATATAAAATTTATTGATTATTTAAATTATTATAAAAATCCTAGTAAAATGATAGTGAAAAATTAATTACATTGCTATGTGGACATGGTATGTCGTACATACACATGATAGGTGTATTCAATTTTTGATTTACAGAAAGGTGGTGGATTTTTTTCATCTAATCATAATAAAATTATAGTATACATATTATAATGGAGAAAATATTTATTATTAATAAAATATATTTTATTATGTATTGGATGAAATGAAATTGAATTAATTGTTAACGAAAATTACATCTTCTTTGGTACACATCATTTATATCCCTTTTTAATCGCCCTTAGAATGACCATTTTAGTATACAATACATCCAAATTCAGGAATATACAATTTGGTAAGTGGAATGGTATGAGGGTTTCAGTATATTATAATTTAAATGGTGTAATTATAAGATATATGTGGTGTCCCTTTATAATTGAGGTGAGTGGAATAGATGAAATTTTTCAATGTTTTAAAATATTATTAAGTAAATTTCTTGGGATAATGGATCCCAAACAACTCATATTAGAATTTTATATGGTGGGATTGAAAATAAAAAAATCAATGAATATTATTAATCTTTATAGGTCACTATTACCCATATTATTTTTTAAACCATTCATTAAATAATTTTATCCCTGACCATAATAACATATTTTTCAATCATCAAGGTTTAACAATCATATATATAGGAATAAATTTCATATACATGGAAATTGGATAAAAGTTTAAATTATGTATTACAAAAATTTCATCATGGGATATTATTTTATGATCATTAAATATTTTAATTAAATATTATTTTTCATAAAATTTGTTTTATTACCTTTTGGAAACTATTCATTTAATTTGACATTAAAGTAAATATGACCATAACTAAATTAAAATATAATCATTTAAATGGAAATAATAATTTATTATTAAATATAAAATTAGTTTTTGATTATATTTCATCCAGAAACAAAAAAAATTATGTTTTTAAAATTATTAACATTAATATTTTTAATTCTTGCAGAAGCACTTTGTTATCACTGTATAAGATTATATAGCTAATATATTAAAAATGGAAACGATAACTCAAGAATAACTATTAATATAATGAAATATTACTCTCTAAATATTATGGAAAGAGAAATGTAATAAAATTTACTATTTAAAAATATCATGGTAAAATAATTTCTGAAAAAAATACTTTAAAAAATGGTATTAATTAACAATGTTATAGTACTTTTTCTTATAATGAAAAAATCATAGTTGTAAAACTAAAATATATAATATATCGTTTTTGGAAAATTTTATTTTTGTCTACCACTAGTTAGGAAAAAATTAAAAAAAATTAAAAAAAATATACCTTATGGTAATAATTATTGAGTGGGTTATATAAATCAAAATTATGTTTTTATAAAAAATAATTTTTATCATAAAAGTGCACAAATTTTTCATATAATCTAACAGTGGTGTACATAGAAAGAAAAATAATTATTTGAATAGAGTTCAGTCAATTTTATTTAATAAAGATTAATTTTTTTAATGAAGTTGCATTACTCAATGAAGTAAATTTGGTTAAATGAAGATTCAAAAAACATTTCTTATAATAATACCCGGACCAATAAAATTTATGATCTAAAAAAACTAATGAGTTTTTTTTTCAACAAAGGAAATATATTACCAAAAAAACTATTATTTGGTACTAGGATTCTAGTTTCTAGAGACATGTGATTGGGAATTGAGATTTCATTATGAATATTACCAAGATGAAATGTACTAATGTAACTTTCAGAGATAATGCTCGAGGATAAATTTTTAGATTATGTAACATTTTACTTCTTAAAAAATTCCATAATTTCATATGATTTAATGTTTATGATAGAAGAATAACCTTATATGCATATGTTAATTATGTAGTAAGTTTATTTTGTGAAATTTAGAAATGATAAGTTTAGAGTACATAGTTCAAAAGAAGGATGTATTCTTACTTCTAATTTGCGAGAGAATGAATACACACTAATCATACAAGACCATAGGAACCATGATCTACCTATACATAGTATAATGAAATATCAATCATGGTAATGTAAAAAAAAATTGTGACACTATAACCATAAAAAAATATCTATGTTTAATAGGGAAGTACTTTTGAATGATCTACCAGAACATATGTTTGATTATTGATATATTTTCGATTCTTGATAATAATTTAGGAAACATAAGACCGATTTTAAATGTATTAGTGATGTTTCAACTTCTTATTATTTATAGTTAGTACACATGAACACATTTGGTCCTACTCAAATTGGGTTTATTTGTGGAAAATAAATTTTATATGTTTACGTTTATGAATACACAAAATAAAAGTGGGTCAATTTTCTTTTGAGGAAATATAAATCCTATATTATATAAAAACAATTGTAGCTGGAGTAAAAAATAAAAAAACAAATCCTTGAAAAAAGTTCATAATTATTATTGGTGTATAATTTCAAAATTCTTATTTTGAAACTTTTTTAAGTAATAATGGTGTTGAACATAAATTTTCAGAACCTAGAACCCTACATCAATATGGTTTATTTGATTGATGAAATATAGTTTTTCATGAGATTATTAGAACCATGTTGAGTGAATACTCAATTTATAAAAAAATATGCATAAATAGATTGTACAACCTACTATACTAAAAATAATTTTTCAACAACAAATTTTATTAATATAACTCCCTATGAGTTATAGACCTGAAAAAACAAAATTTTCTTACATCAATATTTTCGAAGGAAAAGTATTATTAATGAATAATATATGTAAATTACATAAATTTTAGTCAAAATATTATAATGGTGTTTTTTATGTTATTCAATAACTAGTAATTCTTATTGAGTCTCTAATATAAAACATATTTTACTATTTTAGATATAGTGCTTGTTATGTGGGATTAAACTGGTCTCTTTATCTTCAAACATCCCCAACCTACATCTTGGGATGATTTTTAAAAAACTAACTTTTGACATATAGTAGAAAATAAATGTCCTAATGAAATATCACAAGAATAGGTTTCTGAGGTTATTATTCATGATGATTTTCATCCTATTTTTGAAAAACAGATTTTTGACAACCCAAGATATCAGTTGTTTCAAATGAATCATCCTATTGATAATATCATTGGCAATTTATATCAACCAGTTATGACTAGAAGATCCCTATGAAGTGAATTTGAATGTTTTACCATTTTATACTAATTTTAACCTAAGAATAATTATGAGGTTTTAGGTTATGAGGATTGAATAAAATTTATGGAATACTAAATCAGTGATTTTGAAAGAAACATGTTTAGTCATTTTCTGAATGGCCTAAAAATTCTATAATTTATTTAAAATAGGATTTTCAAAAAAAGCGATGAAAATGGAATAATAGTTTCAAATATTTCGATATTTATATGGGATAAAAAAATAGTTAGAATACTATAAATAAACCAATTATTCTGTATAAATAATTTATGTTATTTGATTTCTTCCAGATTTTAAAAAAAATCATTAATTTAAATATATCTAAAATTTCTTTGAAGTGTGCTTTTTTCCTTAATATATATTTCCAAGAGGAAATTTGAACTCTTTTTTTAATATTTTTACATTGGTGGTTGTATAACGGATATAGTAGTACATCCGGAATATGAAATTTTATAGGATAATCTTCATATTCTTGGTCATGTATGACACATCACCCAGTAGAGATTTCCACTTTAGAAGCATAATAGGTTCTAGCTTGATGTGTTTGTTCTCATGTATTTTGAATGTGACACAAAATAAAAAACTATTTTTTGAGGTTTAAAAATATTAGAATAATGTGATATAACCAATGTTACATTGAACTAAGTATAAAACCCTATGCATCACCCATGTTCTAAAAAAATATATATGAGACATTATTTCTTTTAGGATAACACCCATAATGGTTGAATAATTTTACAATTAAATAGAATTTAATAAAAACATGATTCTATTTTCACAATACCCTTAGTTTTTATAGATTTTAATATATTATATTAAATATAGTAATTTTAAATATTATATTATTATATCTTTTTAATTCATGTTTACCGATATCCTAACATTAATAAACTCAATTACATATGGTGAGTAAATATGTTATTGTTTTTAAAAAATAATTTGTTTTCTTAAATCTTTTGTATCAATGTTTCTTTAAAAAAAATTTATCTTAATGAAATTTCCATACTGATGATTTTTTATGAAAATGTTCAGGAAATATACAGTATTATATAAATAATTTATATGTGAATGTTGTTACAGAGACAAATTTTCATAATAATTTTTTAAAAAAAAATAGAATCTGATGTCGTTTTAAAACTATGGTGATCAGATTTTATTTATATATATCATATGAAGTTTCATATATAAAAATAAAAAAAATAGGTTATCTATACCAGTGAAATAATATATTCTAAATGCTAATAACATTTTATTTTTTAACTTATTCATTACAGTAGTAAATAATTTTTTTTAATTATTCATTTATATTTCAATATATTTTTTTAAACTAAAAAATAATCAATGAAAACTATTATATCATATGAAAACATATTTAAAAAATAATTTCTTGATCATATATAACTTTTAGACCTTTCATCATTATAAACTCAAAGGTCGAATCAGTCATGGATTTAACATCATCTATCGAATATTTTTGAGAATATTACCTGTCAAATATCCATTCTTAAATAATCTTGGGTATCCTCATTGTCTAACATCTATTTTTGAGATATATTCTAATGAAATGTAATAACTACTCAATCCTTTAGTCTGATTTTTTTGAATTCATCCAATCATTAGTCCAAGTCTCTATTAGATGAAGGAAAAAAATGATTTCAGAAACAAAAGTTTTTAGATAATATATTTTGGAAATATCTTGGTTTTATTTGTATGATTATGCTCTCAAAATAATAATTTATTTGCCAAGATGGTAAAATTTATGTTTTGAGAAACCTGATAATGCATTGATTTGATTTTTCTAGAAATTCATAGAGTGTTTTATAACTATATTGAATTTATAAATGAAGATTATATGGAGACTCATTCTTCTACATTTATTGGAATGAAATATAGATTTCATTATAAAATGTTAAACTATTTGGTTGGTTAACTAGTGGATGTAAAAATTCAATACCCTCTCAAAAATTACCAAATAATCTCTGTTATTTTAAAATGAGTAAGGTAACAGCTTCTTTATTAAATTTTACCATAAGGTTAGAAAGGATTCATATTTAACATCAGACAGAAGGGTGGTATATTTTTGCATATAAGGGTATTTTATTCCAAGAATAGGTATTCAAATAACACTTAATGGTTTTGTTTTTTTTTATTTTTTGATAATGATGAGAAAATATAAAATATCCAATTTTTTCATTATGGTGGATTCAATCCATAGTGGATCAATAGAAATGAATAATATTATGTTATTTAATTTATTAATAACTTTCCTTTGATGTTTATTAATATGTACAATGATTAGAATATAACTTATACATTTCTTTAAAAATTTTCCTTTATGAGGGACGATATCATTTTAATAATGAATTTAGTGTATAATTAAAATATAAATAAATTATTTTGAAATGTTTTATAGGGTAGTGTTTGGAGATCATCATTCAATGAAAATGGATAATTTTTATAAAAATAAAATAAAGGCTTTTTTTTCAACTTCGGAGAAGAAATAAATGAATAAAAGTTATTGTATGTTGATGTGATCAAGAATCCAATGAAATGTAAGGAGAAAAAGAATCTATGAGATCCATTTTATTGAATATATCTATCTAAGGAAAAGGAATTAAGAATCTAGATAGCAGACCAGTTAAAAGGATATAGGAATGGAATGAAACAAAAGAAAATAGTGGGCGAAGATTTTTATGGGAAGGTTTTATAAAAGATGTTGATATAGATTCGTAAAATCCTATTATACCAATTTTCCATATAGATCAGTTTATTCCTTATGTCAAATTTATTTTTTATGTATCATCAGCAATTCAAAAAATATTACCCTCTTTTCATGATAATGGATAAATAAATATAGTTATAGAAAAATTGTTCCTAGTTTATGGTGAGAATGAAAATAAATCAGAACCTAGTAATATTAATAAATGTATCCGTAGGACTATAATGCACTTAGATAATGTACATGAGGAAGTAATAAATGAACATAAAGAACTAGAAAAATAAGAGGAATGCGATAAGGAAAAAGTTGAAGAAGATAATGAAGAAGATTATGAAGAGAAGGAAGAATAAGAATCAAAAAACAAGAATGGGTTGAGGAGGATGAAGACGATAAAGATGATGAAGTGAAAACATAGACTGATGAAGGCTCAAACAAAGTAAAAACATCATAATAATCATCACCTCTAATACTATCCCAGGAATATAAGGATTTTCGATATAGATGGTTATCAAGAATAAATTTATTCAATAACATAGGAAGGTTAATCATCCTCAAAAGAAGATAAAGAGAAATATCATCAATATCATATGAATGACTATAAAAATATTAAATTAGATAAGAATTTGGATATTTTTTATTTTTCAAATTATAAAATATATTACATGAAATGGAAATAAAAATTTGAGGATAAACCTATTTCCAATTATTCTAGACCAAACCCTATAAAGCATCATTATGTTTATTAGACATTGCAAAATATTGTAACTAATAATGGTATTGATTATATTTTTATAACATTGATCAAGATATATGATATTATTACTTATATTCTCAAGTTAGAAGAAAAATATAAAAATATTTAGAATATACTTATTGAATAATAGGACCAATTGAAAAATTTCACTGAATTACATATCCATATCTAGGAGAGGTTGATAACATTTCAAGAAAATTCATATAATTAGAAGAGAACATATAATTAGACGGTGAAATTGTCCAATCAATTGGATAGTGATATCAACGATCATAATTATAAATTTTATGAAGTAGATAAATTTTTAATAGAAATGAATGATTCTTTTAATATTTTATCTTATGATGGATCTATTAGGGTGATGTTATTGGATAAATTCATAGATTGAAAATTTGATCAGACAGAGGAAGTAATTTTTTTTATGGAAAATTTCAGTGATTTGGAATTGGAGAATATAATTTTGGGTTAATGTGGAAATGAATTAATCCTTATGTGAGATATAAAGAATATGTTTTCTGATGATATTAAAATCATTAAGAATGATGTCCATCAGAAAGTGGTACCAGATGAAAGTATTTTAATTCCTGAGAAGGATCAAGATTACTTAAAAAAGATGAAAAATTACACCACTAAAAAATGGCCTTTAACATAGCAAGAATAGGCCTTTATTAGTGAAAAAAAGAAGCCCTGATAATTTGATCACAGTTAAAGGCCTGAATCATTTATCCATGCTAAAATGCCACTGCTAAAGGACCCCTTTATGAAGCCTAAAATAAAGCACTATTAAAGGGGTCCTTTAACAGAACTTTTTTAGCTCTAAAAAGGGTACATTTTTTCCATGCCCACATAGCCCCCTTCATTAGTTCTTCTCACCCCCACCACATTATCAGATCTTCCCCCCACCCATTTATCAATGCTTTAGATAATCCCACACACCTTCATGTGCCCTACCTCAAGCATGTTTCAAACCCTTGACCTCAAAAATATATATCAAAAACTTCTCGACTCTACTATAATGTATTTTTTCACATTCTATGAAATAACTATACATTTATATATATTTAATTAAATATTGTGTCTATATATTTATATATATGTTTATATATACGTTTATATATATGTTTATATATATGTTTATATATTATAAAATATATTTTATATGTAAATATATTTAATTATTTATATATAAAATTAATGTTTTACGTGTGACTATATAAATTATAAATATATTGTTATATATTTGAGAATAAATAATATTACATTATGAAAATTGATAAAATTTAAAAACCATAATATTAATATGAAGGGGATATCTGGGAATGTATTCAGTCCCCGCCAAAGAGGGTAAAAATACCCCAATAAACATGCCTAAAAATCCCTTGAATGAAAAAAATCTAGGTACTCTGACTAAAAAAATAATTTGATACCCTATGGGCTTTTGGCCTCGAAAATTGTGATAAAGGATTACTTCATTCACTATGTTTTTAGAGAACAATGGGAGAATTGATTTGATTTGTGGTAGCCCCCAAACAAATTACCATATCAAAATTTAGTGTCATTTGATGTTTAAGTTACATTTCCCACTAATTAGGATATTTTATTAATATATTGACTTTTTAATCTTAAAATTTATATTAAATTCATATTAATTGGTAATAGTAAGATAACTTTTAATTAAAAAAATTAATTATTTTATACGTTATTTCCACCGAATATCTTATATATTAAGTTTAAATGCAAATTAAACTTATACCAAATAAATTTTTAAAAAATATATTATATTTATATGAATATAAAATTATAAAAGTATAAAAATATTATTTTTATTGAATTATTATTTTTTGGAAATATAAATTTATAAGTGCTTAAAAAAAGCACGGATAAAAGCCCCTATTTAAAAGTTCTTTTAAGAGCTATTAAGGAGACCCTTTAATAGTGATTTTTTAGCACTGACCAGAGGTTTATTTAATTTCATTTTGAGCTAGAATTGTTAAATACCTATAACTATATAGAATAAGTTCAATAATAGTTTTTTTATGAGACTAATGAATTAATAATGAATACCATTTCATTTTTAACTCTCTATTTATTTTCAGACATTTGAGTAACTGTTAGGTTTGATTGAATTTAAATCCAATAAATTATTCTTTAATGTTTTACAATTATTATTTCATGAATGTTCCATAATTTATTTCATGGATGATTAGTTATATTATATAAATTTTTAATCACATGTTATCTCTGAATAAAATTTCAGGAAAATATGTTTATATTCCCATCATTTTTTAAAGTAAAAAAATGGGGAGATATATTATGATTTGTTGATTTAGGATAAGAGAGAGAGACATTAAAAAAATTTAGGTGATTTTTTTGGTTGGGTGTATTCTAAAAATGGGAGATAACATCTTGAGGTGGATAATTATTTATACTTTCTATCAAATTATAAATGTGCTATAATCTTTGGGGGAGTTACAATGTATGACATCAAATATCTTAAAATCTAAAAGAGATGTATGTTTTTCATGTTATATTTTATCATTTATGAATTATGTTTTCTTCATTCCATAGTGGTGGAGATTTTTGAGTAATAATTTTTACATATTAATTTTCCATTCCTTTTGTTTTGAATTTAAAAAACAAAATTTTCACAACTTTTTTAACAAATGTTATACACCAAGTGTTTTAGTATCTTAGTTTACTAAAAATTACTTTATACTAAATATAGAAATGATAATAATTTATTAAGATATAAATATTAATTATTCAATCTAGTGTATCAGATTGAATGTTATTATGATTCATCTGACTAGCCTTTGTCCATACCTATGGTTAGAATATGCCTTACTAGAATAAGTCTTGACCATCAGACTAACCATGGCATCGATAGATCATATTCACCCTGATTATTATTATTGGATTTTAAATTAATAAAGAAGTCAACTATACTCTATATATATTCAAATCAGTGCATATTTATTTTTTTTCTGTTATATTAAAAAATAGTATCATTATAATGGTGATAAAAAGGGAAATCAGGAACTAAGTTACATTTGAGTTTTGATATAATTTTTTTTGAGGTCGTGGCAACAAACTAAAAAATATGAATTTTGGGATTATTCATACAAATAAATGGATATTTGAAGGGATAGGAACTCATACATTTAACAAGTTAAGTATTCTAAAAGATCTATAATGATAAGTATTCATTATTAGTCTTTGTTAAATATTAGAGATTTTTCATTCTAAGGATTCTTTTTTCTAGTTTGTTTCCTTTAGAATAAAATTGTTTTTGTTTTATGTGTCTAATCATTGTTCTAGTCAAGGGATTCTATGGATAAGAGGGATGGGGTCACTCTGATTTATCATATTGAGGAATTATGAGGTAAGAAGACATACTCCAATCACTGAATTGAGGGATTTTTAGGATAAAGTGACAGAGCCTATACCAATCATCATGCTGAATGATTCCTTATATAAGAATGGAATACATTAAAGTATGTATACAACGATGGATATCTTTAGTCAATTTTTTTTTGAATACATTTACTTTTAATGTTAAAAGAGTGACTTTTTTACATATTCATTGTTATACATTATTATGTTTATAATATACATATTTATTTATGTACAAGGACATATTTTACTCAATGCGTTGTTTTTGAATGTTAGTTTTAATACTAATAATTCTAACAGAACATTTTATTATAGATTCTATAATACCCATAAAACATAAACTGATATAATTACACAATCTATGATTATGAATCTGAGTTTGTAATAATTAGATAATCTATGGATATCATCATTTTACATAAAAGAGAAATGTGCATTGGATTTTGATGAATTTTTTAAACAAACATTCTCCCCCAATTGTATGAAATTCTAATCTCTTTTGATCCAACACTGACTAATAGGATTAAGATAATCAGGTATAATTTTTTTATAAATCATATCCATTAAATATCCTAGGATGACCCTTAACCTTGATCTTTGTAATTAACAGTGGGTAATAAATTATTTTTCAAGGTCAAACATAATTTTGATAGTCTTCATTTAGTGAATAAAGTGATGCTTATGTCATGGCATGTCAGACCTATTGAGATCACTATGAATATTGGTATGATTTCATACCAATTGTAATTTCTGTATACATTGACAAGGAATCTTTGTGTTTACTACATCTCTAATATTTTTTTAAAAATAAGATCCCTCTCATGAGTTGTATTTGGAAGAGATCTATTTGTAATTCCATTGGCTTTGAGCATCCTTTTCAAATCATGAATTCTTATGTGAAATTCATTCAAGGGATGTTAACTATTCTATCTTGATTAATGTGACAACATAGGATGCATGAGCCTGAGATGTGGTAAAATATTTTGAGAAGAGGACTAGAAACATCGTTGTTTCTATGATCAAACTATGTGTTTATTATTTCTAGGATAGAATGATTCATGGCTCGGAGAAATGTCATAATCATGATGTCTTGATGCTATATTTTATATTATGTTTTTTCTATAACATGTGATTTATGTTTCTAGTATTTTTTTATTGAAAATGTATGTTTAGTATGCATAAAAGATAATCCATAGTTTCTGTAAAGTTTTTATAAATAGTTCAATATCTCTTACTAAAATATGTGACCTATGAATAGGAACCTGAGTGCCCACATTTTTAGCCAAACTATTAAATAAATTGTGTTTCCCAAACTTTATCACCTCTATATTTTTGGATAGAGGTTGATGTACATTTGGAACACTTTTTGGAGGACAATTTTGAAAACAATGTGTATTTCATAGATTTGAAAATAATATTTTTTCTAATAATACCCATACTATAAAGACTCGGCCTTAAAATATTACTTAATCTAGTATTAAATGAATAATTCACATTGAGGATCTTTTCAGGTTTAGAGTTTTAGAGAATTAGGACATAACTATTACAACTCAAAGGATTACAAATTAGACACTACTACTATAAACGATTTTTCACAACAATAAAAATAATCATTAAATAAAACAACAGTTATTTTATTGATATAAATCTTCTTGAATACTTTCTTTCTCTTACCCTTCCTTATAACCTATGAAAAACATTTCAAAAACTTGGGATGAGCATAAAAAGCTCAATAATGTTATAACATAATGAAAGTAAACATTAACCCACTAATAAATACAAATCAATGAAACCATAACTTTCAATCATAACATACCTTCAGAAATAATAATATTTATGTATAACTCATAGAAAAAATATAACTTAAAGGTAACTTGAGGTATTCATAACATTCTTATGTAGGGAGTAACCCTCATGGTTATGTTTGGAATACCCATCATAGTATATTCCCTAAATCTCTTAGGAGAAACCATAGAGTTTAACTCTGTCACGTTACCAAATGCATTGGAGAGCTATCACAGGCTCACCATCCCATAGTTTATCATGGAACCACCCGTCTTTATAATACAATTCCCAAGAACCATAACATAATCGTATCACTTAAAACATGCATAAAGGAAATATAACATTTCCACATTTCAATCACAAGGTATCAATATAACACATTGATATAATCAAAACATTATCAAAACAATTTTCAGTACCAAAATAAAATAAAAGTAAATCATGTTATTTATTTTTCATTTAAAAAAGTTATGGCTTGTAGTATGACATAATCATGAAATAGAGGTTTAACGGTGTCACTTTTAAATTAAATATAATTCAATTACATAATTATTTGTGAAAAATATAAATACACCTAATATAAGAGTATATTAAGTGTAAAACAATCAGAGGTCATCCAAACATATTCTTAGTACAACATAGTAAAGAAATAGAGGTTTAACCCAAATGATTGAAATTGGGTTAAGAAGTTCCCTTACATAAATTCGACAACCTAACGACGTCACTTTAAAATTATGAAAGTGTGTTGATGAGAGGTAAAAAGGGTATCTCATCCCTTGTTAATAACATTTACATCAATAAATATATATAATAACATATCCCAATATAAGAATATGTAAATTAAAATACCTAACAAAAAGAACTCTCTTTTTTAAAAGAGGAGGGTGAAAAGTCCCCTTACCGATTTGGGTAACTTTCGAAACGTACACCCCATGAAGAAGGATCATACAATGAAGATGTAAATACCCATAAATTAATGTATATTACAAAATGTATAAAATCATGGTCAGTACACACATCACACAAAAAGGAAATTGTGGAAAATGTAGCATGAATCTCACGGGAATAAAAGTGAGATGAAAAATCTATTACGAAAACTCGGCAGCCTAACGGCGCCACTTAAAACATTAAAAAAATTTATTGATGAGATAAAATAGGTTATCTCATCTTAAGAACATAAAATTTATAGTTATTTGAATATAAAATAACATCCCCTAACATATGAAAAAAGATCTTAAAAGAAATCACATAAAAGAGATTACTTAAAAATAAAGAGATAGGTAGGATCCATTACCTCAAGTCCGACTTATCTTGTTTGTTTATTTATATTCCAAAATAATAAACTTTGGTCAATTTATTGTTTCATAATTACATAATATAAAGTTTATTATTCAATCCATATCACATATTATCATGTTATAATAATTAGTTAATTATGTGAGTTCATATTAGACGATTTTGTCGATGTTCGGAACATGAGTCAAAAATAAACTTGTTTAAAAAGAATTGTCCATGTAGTTATAATTACACCATATCCAGAATAGTATTAATGATTTAAATATCATATATATCTATTCTATATTCATTTTATACTATTACATAACATTTGTAGATAAAAAATGAAATGCACCATTCATGGAGACGGTAGGTCGTACATACGCATGAACACTACTTTCATTTCTTTGTCATATTAATGGAATTAGAACTAAATTAGATATATATATATATTATAATTACAAAATGATATTAATAATTTATATTGAATATATATCATATATATCCATTATATGTATAATTATAATAGTACATAACATTTGGAGATAAGAAATGAAATGTACCGTTCATGGAGACGGTAAGCTGTACGTACGCGTGAACGTTACATTCAATTATATTTTGTACACTAATGGAATTAATACATAAAGATACATAGGTATATTATAATTAAAGTAAAATATCTTATATAATATCATAAACTCTATCCTTTATACATCCCACATATTGCATAGTGATTCAAATCACATTGAGGGGGCGGTAGTCCGCACTTCCTAAAATGAAATTATCGCGTTTACCCATTTTGGAAACCATAATGGTATGGAATAAATGAAAAATAAATAATCATAATGAAAACATAAACATAATATATATATCATATATAAATATAGTTAAATCTTAATGGCCACCGTGAGAGGTGTTAAATGAAGATTGAATAATCATCGTTTCGTGAGGCAGTAATTCGCCACCCACAGAAATAGTATGTTCTTTAACCATTAGATGGAGATGTGTATAATTATAGATCTAATCCTTCTTATAATATAATCTTAGCATATTTATTACACTGGTGTTTTAAAAAAATAAATTAATAAAAAGAGTTTACGGGGATGGAGAATCAAAATAAAACAAAAGAACATAAGAGATGACATTACCTTCAAATCAGATAACTCTTTTTGATTTGAGCCCAAAGGCTTCCATGGAAATACGTCATCCCAAAGTGAGGCTTCTTGGAGTAAGAGAGGCATTTGGAGAGATAATATTAGGATATTTTGGAAGATCCAAGGGCTTGATAGGTGTGGGAAGGGGGTAGAGTTCGGGGCCTTTTATAAGAGGGTGGAGGGTCACTTTTGGAATGTCATGGAATGTTACATTATTAAAAAATGAGGTTCGGATTTTAAAGGTCCCAAAATGATATATTTCTAGGATAAGGTGATAAGGGTTCTAAATCAACCCATATAATAGGTTTTATACAAGTGTATTTCTTAAATGTTACATTATCGTTTCATTTTATTTAAATCGTTCATTAATGATGTAATCACTGCATCATAATGGTGTCATAAATTAATTTATTTATTTCATGTATAAAAATTATAAAAAAATACCATGATGTAGGAAATAATTTTAGCTTTACAATTAATATTTAAAGTCTAAGGTATAATTTATTTGGACAAAATTAAAATTGTTTTACTTAGGTGTTACATACTTTTGTTATATTTTCTTTTATTTGAAAAATAAAATTATAAAATGTCACTATCACACAAAAGTGATTCCATGGTGTCCCAAAGTAGGCAAAATGAATACCATGTTCTTCAATGACATCATAAATTGAATTATTACACATTTTGTCGTCATTTTTTATTTTTATGATATTATTTTATTACCCTTAACTACCCAATTACTAATTAATGACGATAATTAAAGATAATTGTCATCGTTTCTATTCATAATGTCCCAAAAAAGAGTCTTAATTAAATAATTTGGACCTTATGATTCCAAATATGGAACCCATTTTACCAAATTCATAACAATGAAATTGTAGAAATTAAATTTAATGTAAATTTTGTTGTCAAAACAAAAGATGGGTTTTCAAGAAGTAAAATTTATCAAAAGATTGACTTGTTTTTACATCCAATTGAAAAGTGAAATTACTTTCAATAAACAGAATTTAATTAAGTGATAAAAACATAATTCAATTATACTTTAAAAACAATTAAACTGATAATCTAACAATATAAATAAACTGGATGAAAAGGTACTTTTGAATTAAAATGCTGTATTTTTCACTATTCATTAAAGAAATGAACATTATCAAAAACAATACAAAAAATTAACCATAAGATATATTTGAATTTCCAAATTAAAAAATTATGTCCATTTTACCAAATTCCAAACATAGAAGTTTAATTAATAAATTATATATTTAATTCCCACTGTCAAAACAAATAGCATGTTTTTATGAAACAATATCTATCAAAAGATTGACACATGTTTATGTCCATTTTCAAAGTGAAATTAATTATAATGACCACAAATGGATTAAATTGTAAAAATATATTCTAATTACACTTTAAAACAATTAAAAAGATAATATATCGATATAATTAAATTAGATGAAAAAGCAGTTTTGATGTAAAATGCTGTATTTTTCACTATTCATTAAAAAATGAACATTGTGAGAAAAATACCAAAAATTTATCCAAAGTAAATTTCAATGTTCTAATTCTAAAGAATAAGTTTATTTTTACAAACATAGATTGTAAAATTTTCAAAAGTTAAATTTAAAATGGTTCTCAATCAAAAGGAAGTAAAACAATCTTTTATAAAAATTAGAGTATTCATTTTTTAAATTGGATTAGTTTTCATTTTAAGCCTCTAATATTTATTTGATAAACGTAAAAATATTTAACAAAAATATTTAATCATTTTGTAGTTAGTTCTGTTAATTCCTGCCATTACAATGGCTAGGTGTTAACTATTATTAAAAATAATTTTATTATATTATTAGTGTGCAACGTTTGATTTCAATGAAACTCGTTGTTGCGTATTGGGTACGCCATCGAGCATAGCATTCCCTTTAATATACTATTAACATTTTAATAACAAATATTGATAAATATTAGAATGTCATATTCTTTATTTACCCGGGATGTTACACCTACACTATTACAACCCCCCATTCACAATTTATTTACTATATTCATCTTGAAAACCCCTCATCATTCCACTCTTATCTTCATACATTCTCTAGGATTCGTTATTTTGGTAATAAGAACATGGTTCTTACAAGAAACCACATGTAAGTGTCTACCACCTTAATTTTTTCACATATTCTTCCTTCTGTCTTGATTTTCATTATCTCATGTGTTTTTAAATAATGTTAGTTCAATAGATATTTTTTACATTGAATTTGATATATTTGGTGTGTTATTTCATCCATAGGATACCCTCTTATAATAACATATAGTTTTCCACCTTTAGTAGTTTCTTCCAATAAGAATGTTATATAGTTCAATATTGTGCAATTATTAAACTATATAAATGATAATCTCACATCTTATAAACATATTATGTTTTTTATGTGTTTCTTTGAATATTGTAAATTCAAATATATTCTTTTATGATTATGTATTCAAAATGGTTTTACCATATGGAAATATTTTTGAAATGTTATGTTTGAAATATGATATATTGTTTTTCTAAAAGGTGGGATTTCATCGTTTGACCGATGTGGAATGAGCATGTGAATCCAAGGATATTATGTGTGTGGGCAAGTTCATGTACCCTTGGAATTTTCTTCACTACCTAAATGTATTATATACAAACACTAAAAATATTTGAGGATGTGGATTTACAAGATTGAGCTGGAAAATAGTAATTTGCATCCCGGTCGACCACTAACTGTAACATCCCAAGTAAATAAAGAATAATAAATTTCATAATTATTGATATGTGTTAATTAAATATTAATTTTACTTTTAATGGGTTTCTTAGTTCGATGTCATACCCAATACGCAACAATGGGTTTCTTTGAAATCGTACATTGCACACAAGGCTGAGTCATAATAAAAAATTTAATATTATTAATTTAAATGGTAGTTAACACCTAGCCATTATAATGGTGGGAATGAACCCAACTAAGTAAAATATGATTATACATATTTGTTAAATTTTTTTACATTTATCAAATAAATGTTTGAGGCTTAAAATAAAAATTAATCTAATTTTAAGCATACATATTTTAATATTCTTTTAAAAGTCGATTTTCATCTTTTTAATGGAGAACAATCTTTAAATCCAGTATTTGTCACTTTTATATGTTCAATTTTAAATGAATAAAATACTTTTTTAGTGTCATGAAATAAAAATTTACTTTTGGTAATTTTTTGTTATTTTTCTGATAAAATTCCTTTTTTATTGAATTATGGAAAATTTTGTATTTTAATTCCATAAATTCTTCCAAAATAATTTATTTATATGGTTATATTATATTTTTAATTGGTTTTAATGTTTAATTAGATTATATTTTTACCATTTATTCCAATTATGGTCGTTGGAAGAAATTTCCCTTTGAAATTGGATGTAAACCAGTGTCAATCTTTTGATAATAATTATTTTTTAGAAACATGGTTTTTGTTTTGACAACGGGAAGTAATTTTAAATTAATTAATGAAACATCAATTTTTTTAATTTGGAAAAATAGATAAAAAATTTTCATTCGGAATATCAAATATATCTTAGGCTTAATTTTTGGTATTTTTATGAAAAAATCAATTTTTGATGAATATTGAAAACACAAAGTTGTAGTTAAAAGGATGACTTTTTCATTGAAATGAAATTTTACCACATATGTGAATTGAATTTAAAAAATTAGACATACATGGTTTTCATTAATAATTAGAATGTGGTTCAATAATATAAAAATATTTTTTGGGGTGAATAGTAACATTGGACTTCTATTTACCGCAGTTAAAGTAAATAAGTTAATTCAACGAAAAAACATTATTATAATAATATAAAATTACATTAACACTTGTACTAACCTTATTGGATGAGTAATGGCTGACCAAGATAATCCTTGGGTGGGACTTTTGTTCTTTGAAAGGAAAATAGGTAAGATAATGATGTTAATAACTTTTTATTTAAAGTAAAAAATAAAAATATTATAAACATGTATTATTTTGATAAAAAAAATTTAATGTGGGGTTATATAATTGATATATTTGACTATAAAAATTCATTAGAAATATAAAAATATTTCCTAAATTATGGAAATATTTTTATAATTTTTAGACATCAAATAAATTAAATTATTTATGACATAATAATAATGCAGTGTTTACCTCTCTAATAAATGGTTTAAATAAATATAATTATAAATATTATAATAATATCCAAAACATGTCCAATTATTATTTGATTATTTTATTTTTATTATGAGTCATATTATATTTTACTTTAATAAGTTTCGGTTCTTTAGAAACTGAAAATCATTATTTAAGAAAATAATATTTTCACATTTCCCAAAGACCTACTCCTCCCCTTTATAAAAAGCCCTCATCTCTAACCCATTACTCACACCTCTCAAACCCCCTATCTCATCCAAAATATGCCCAAATAATCTCTCAATATCCATATATTCCTCCTATAATCCTTACCATAGGTAGAAGGCACTTCAAAAAACCCATTTGGTTCAAACCGAAGGGAGTTACCTGATTTAAAGGTAACATCTACTCTTAAGTTTTTTTTGTTTTATTTTAATTCTCCAACCCCATAAATACTTATTATTCATTTATTTTATAACAAAAATAGTATACCCAATATACTAGGTTTTTTTATGTGAAATATTTGAACTACTCTTACACACACATCCATCTAATGATTAAATAACATATTGTTTCTGTGGATGGAAAACTGAAGCCTTAGGAAACGATGATTGTTTAATCTCCTCCTACCACCTCTTATAGTGGCCATTACGATGGCACTGTATTTATATATGATATATATTATTTTTATGTTTTCCCTATTATTATGTAATTTTTATTTAAAAATATACCTTTATGCCTTCCAATATGTGTATATAAGATAATTTCATTTGAGGAAGTGTTGACTACCTCCCCCTCAAGGTAATATGATTTGTTCATGAGATAAATTGAATGTATAAGGAATGATGTTAATGAAATTATATAACATATATATCATATGATTTTATACTAGAATTATAATATACCAATGTATCATTATGTTTTGATTCAATTAAATATGAAATATAAATGAAAGTAGTGTTCATGCATATGTAGGGCTTACCGTCTCCATGAATGGTGCATTTCATTTCTTATCTCAAATTGTTATGTAATATTATAAATACATAAATATAATAGATATATATGATATATATGATATATAAATCCATAATATCATTCTGGAGATAATGTACTTTCGACCACATGATCAACTTGTAATTATAAGACGTTCATTTTTTACTCTAGTACCAAATATCAAAAAAATGTCCATTATCAAATTAAATGAATTCATAAGGCTTATAACATGGTAAAAAATTATATAAAAGGAATAATAAACTAGAAAAAGGTTCTTAAGAAAGTATAAATTAACTTTAACTTATTATTTAGGCGATCAAATAATGAACAGGTCAAGTCGGACACGAGGAAAGGGGTTTCTTATCTCTCTTTTAATTCCGTGAGATTTCCATTGTTCGCCACTTATTTATTTTATGTGGTGTATTGGGTACTGCCATTCGATATATATTATCATGGTATTATTTATATTAATGGTAATTTTTTAATCATTTTTTTTTATTAACTTCTGGTTATACGACTCGATTGATTACAACATGGAAAGGGGTTTTCATCGCACTTTTTTATTCTCGTGAGATTCATAATATATTTGCCACCATTTCCATTTTTGTAGTATATTTACTATCCATGAATGTATTCATTATGTAATATATTCTAAATTATGGGTCATTACATCTCCATTGTATGATCCTTCTTTCATGTGGTGTATTTTCTGTATGTTACCAAATCCGTATGGGAGACATTCACCCTCCCCTTTGTAAAAGACTTATTTTTTTATGTCTTTTAGTTTCTGTCTTATTATGATTGGATATGTTTTTATATATCCTTATTATAGTAAATTTTATGTCCGTTTGATGATACACCCTTTTCTATTTCATAAACACTTTTTCTGAAATTTTAAGTGCAGCCGTTAGGCTGTCGAGTTTTTGTAAGGGAACATCATAACCCAATTTCAATTCATCGCGTTAACATCTACTTATTGATTATGTTGTGAAATGAATATGTGTGAATAACCTATGAATTTTTTACACCTAATATACACATATAATGGGTGTATTTATATTTGTTACACATATTAATGTCATTAATTTATCCTTAATCTACGGATACCGTCTTTATATGGGATTTCGTCTCAATTTACATTCCATTGAGACATCATTGTTGTTATACACCAATTCACTTTTATATAGTGTATAAATTCTCCTTTGTCACATTATATCATGATTACCTTTATTCTCAGGATATTATAATGTTTTGATTAAATTTTATTCCTCAATTATTTTTATTCAAGTATCTCTCATTTGGTCAAGAACTCCTTAACTAAAACATTGTTTTAAAGAGTTATTCTTCTAAATATTTCTCATTAATTTCCATGTTTTAAAAATGTTTTTTAAAGGATTTATTTATATGTACATTAATGTTTTAAAATTTTAATTCCTTTAAAATATTCAATGTGGTGTGGGAAACATTGATTAAAAAATATCTTTATTAAATTTTATAAATGGTTTTATAAAATGGTTTGATAATGTATTGATTATATTAGTATATTGAAATAATATATTATAATATGAATGTGGAAATGTTATCCTTCCTTTATGCTTGTTTTATATGTTAGGAATACATTATGGTTTTTGGACATTTTTTACGTATATGCGTGGTTCCGTGATAAACCTAGTTTGGGTGAGCCTGAGATAGCTCTCCAATGCATTGGGTAACATGACGGAGGTAAACGTGAATGGTTCTCCTAAGAGATTTAGTGAATATACTGTGATGGGTATTAAAAATGTAACTCTCTACGTAGCTGTGAAAGCTACAATGTAAGTATATTATGGATGCAACAAGTTACCTTTATGATTTGTGTTTACTATATAATTATTATGATTCCAGGAGGTATATTAAAGAGCTTATGTTATGTATGTATTGATGAACTAATGTTTTCTTTCATTGTTTTATAACCCTTAATTATCTTTTTATACTCATTCGAAGTTTCAAAATGTTTTTTATAGGAATAAAATATTAATAGTGTCATGTATGGGATCATGGAAAATTCATGTTGTCTAAAACAAAGGACTAGACATGATTCTTTTTTTTCAAGAGTGTATTATTTTATGAAAAAATGGAAACTGAGTGGTTGTGTCTTCCTTGTAATTTTTCAGATGTAATGTAATAGTTATGGCCCAATTCTCTAAAAAAACCCTGAAATGATCCTCAATGTGAATTATTATTTTAATTCAAGATTATGTAATGTTTAAGGTCAAGTCTTTACAGTTGTTATCAGAGGTCAGTTTAGAGAACTTATGTGATTAAGAGTTTTCATTAAACACATGGTTAGTCCCTATGTCAATTATTTTAGTTAAATCCTTGTTTTATAAATTTTTCAGATCAAGGAAATTCATTTTCAAATGGAAGTAGAGGGATCTCAAATGACATTCCTATCTCTTCTTGATGACATGATAGCAATAATTTTTGCAATTTCATGTTCAGATGATTATGAAACATTTTCTAGAATACAAATCACTTGCAAGTAGTTGTTTGAGATATCAAACACCTCCACTATACCTCGATATCATCGTGGATCATTGGCTGTATTTAATGAAATCATATTTTATCAATATTCTCATATTTTTAGGAAAGGTAAATATTATCAAGGAATTTTCAAATATTTTACCTTACGATATGATTTTGAAGCATATTATGATTTTGAATAAATGTGATAAAGAAGGAGACCCTTGCGTAACCGATTTATATTTTCTTTTACAAATTAGTCACTCAGCACCTACTTATGGTATTTTAAAAAGACCGTTGATTAAAATTTTCAACTCAAATTTGGTCCAGCAGTTTTATAAAAATCTTTTTTTATTAGATGATTTGAAATTATAGGTCATACATGATTATTTTACGAAACTATTTTTCTGCAAACACTCATATGACCCAAGTCGTACAAGGTGTGTTTGGATGAAGGAAGCAAATGATTTTGAAGAATATATAAATCATTATTTCAATGCAAGGACCTTCTACCTATATGAACATGATGATGATGAAACCATATAGACACCATGATCAAGGTATGATGTTCTTTATGTTGGTAATAGTATTATTTTATCATATGGTTGTGAAATAAAATTACAATATATAAGATGTTAAGGTCTTAATGAATTGGGATGAAAATGAACGTTTTAGGAAAACCATTGAGGTTAAAATATGTTAGGGTTATTTTTTAGTTTTATAAAATGGACAGTCTATAAGATTGGTGACAACCTGTCATGTCTGGAAAGGCTGCAAGAATCAATCCCACAACTGGAGGGTGACAATGGGGCATCGCCTACCACTGTTCTACGTGAATTCCTTGGTTATTATGACTTATTCTTTTAATTTAAATGATTTTATAGATCAATAATAAGTTTATGTTTGTATATTATTTGTTATCAAATCGATATACTTAATATAGAAAAATGATTTTGTGATTATGTAATAGAGGTTATTTTTGAAAATATTTTCTCTTTTTGAAACATCATATGCTTAAGGAAAATGAAATACTATGGGATCTCATTTGTGAAGTAATGGTTGAAATTTTATTTTGGAATAATATATATTTTTATTATAAAAATATGACAATTTGGTTTATATATGGAAATGATTAACCTGTCATGGAGAATATGTTATTAGGTAAATTACTTTTTAGTGTGAGACATTATGTGTAACTGATGTTATTTGAGTATAAATGTAATGATTTATTTTGGAAGACTATGTGATTGAATCCTTCTGAGATTTGGTTTTCAATCTTAGTTTGGATTAATTTGATGAATTTTACGTACATTTATTTATTGAATTGTATTTTTTGAACTCTGGGGGTTGTTTGAAAAAAATTTGGGATTAAAATTAGTTTTTCTTTTTTTAAAATATTATCTTTTTTGTGATTATCTAATCTTGTATTAACCATTTTGGTTTTGGTTGATTTCTGTTGACATGGGAAAAATATAGTTCACCTTTTTTGGATTATTTGAATCTATAGAAGTTAATTATAGTGCTTTCAATGTGAACATGTCATCTTGAATACTCAACGTTTGGAGAAAATATGAGTTTGGGGAAGAAATCTAGTAAAGGATGAAAGTCTACATGAATAGTAAGTATGTTTCTTTATGTTCTTATTCAAGTTATTAAATAAATTCCTCAACATTAAGAAAATTAACTTAAAAAAAACATTTTCTGTTAACATTTCTTACTGGGGAATCAAAGAATGTTTAAACAATAACAATTTTGTGATTTTATAGTGGTTAACTTTCTCCTAATCATGTTTTCTACCAATTTCTATCAAACCTTAATGGTTTGTTTCTCTTCCATATCCATGTTTTTCAACATGGATTCCTATTAAGGGCTATCTCGAGTGAACTTTGTATTTCTCGTTCATTCTTTTAAAGTGATAGTTTTATTTACTCTTTTTCCGATGTGAGACTTTTAATTAAGTAACCAAGCCCAATTTTAAAATTGTGTGGACGCAATTTCCTAAATGGGGGAAGAATATAACATCCCATTTAAATAAAGAATAATTTTTTTTATAATTATTAATATTTGTGAATTAAATATTTATTTTACTTTAAAGGGGTTTCAATGTTCGATGGCGTACCCGCTACGCAACAGCAAGTTTCTTTGAAATCTTACATTGCATACAAGGCTAAGTCATACTAAATAATAATAATATAATATAAAAAATTTAAATGTTAGCTAACACATAGACGTTGTAATTGAGGGAATGAATATAACTGAATAAAATATTTTTATACATGTTTGTTAAATGTTTTAACATTTATCCAATAACTGTTAGAGGCTTAAAATTTGAATTAATCAAATTTTAAGCATAAATACTCTAATATTCATTAAATTGTCAATTTACCACCTTTTAATAACAAACCCTCTTAAAATCTAGTTTTTGTCACTTTTATATGTTCTATTTTACAAAATAAAATTATTCATTATAATAGGGACATCAAAATATACTTTGGGTAAAGATTTGGTATTTTTCTGATAAACTTATCTTTTTAATGAATAATGATAAATACTGTATTTTAATTCAAAGATTACATTTCATATAATTTATTTATATGGTTATATTATCTTTTTAATTTATTTTTAATTGTAATTAGATTATATTCTTACCATTTAATCCAATTTTGGTCATTAAAAGTAATTTCACTTTGAAATTGGACTTTAACAAGTGTCAATCTTTTGATAGTTATTATTTCATAAGAACGTGCTTTTAGTTTAGACAATGGGAATTAATTTTAAAGTAATTAATGCAACTTATATGCATTTAATTTTTTGAAAATATACATCGGTATTAAATTTGGAATATCAAATATTTCTTAGGCTGAATTTTTTGTATTTTTCTGAAAAACATCATTTTTTGATGAACAGTGAAAATCCTGAGTAGTAGTTCAAAAGATGACTTTTTCATTTAAATGAAATTTTACCACTTATGTGAATTTAATTTAGAAAATATTACATAAATGGTTGTTATTAGTATGAATAATTTGGTTCTATAAGATGAAAATGTTTTTTCGTGAATAGTAACTTTTGACATTTATTTACCACAGTTAAAGGTAAATGGGGTAATTCAAGGAAAAAACAATATTATAATAATATAAAATTACTTTAACACATTTCCTAACCTTATTGGATGAGTAATGGATGACCAAGACAATCCTTGGAGGATACTTTTGGCCTTTTAATGCCACAAGAGTAAGACAATGATATTAATAAATTTTTATTTAAAGTAATAATAAAAATATCATAAACAGGTATTGTTTTGAAAAAAAAAATTTAATGTGGGATTATATTATTGATATATTTGACTATAAATATTCATTATAAATATGAAAATATTTCCTAAATTATGGTAATTGTTTTTATAATTTTTATAAATCAAATAAATTAAATTATTTATGACGCTATAATGATGCCGTGTTTACCTCATTAAAAAATGATTTAAATAAATATGATTATAAAGATTAAAATAATTTCCAAAACGTGTCCAATTATAATTATATGACTTTATTTTGACCATTATTCATCTTATCTTAAACTTTAATATGATTTGGACCTTTAAATACTAAAAATCATTATATAATAAAATAATATTTTCACACATTTTTAAAGATCCCCTCCATCCCCTTATAAAAATCCCCCACATCTAACCCATTACTCACACCTCTCAAACCCCCTATCTCGTCAACCCCTACCCAAATAAGTTCTTATAAACCCTATATCTCTTTTAGATTCCTTACCTTAGGAATAATCCACTTATAGAAACCATTTTGGTTCAAACCAAAGGGAGTTACCCGATTTAAAGGTAACGTCTTCTCATATGTTCTTTTGTTTTATTTTACATCTCCAAACCCCTAAACCCTTTTTATTACTTTATTTTATAACAAAAACAGTATCCTAAATATACTATGTTGTTTTTATGATAATTATTCTAACTACACTTAAACTCACCTCTGTCTAATGTGTAAATAACATATTGTTTCTGTGGAAGGCAAACTAATGCCTCACGAAATGATGATTGTTCAAACTTCTCTTTCCACCTATTATGGTGGCCATTATGATGGAAATGTATTTATATAAGATATATATTATGTTTATGTTTTTTCTATTCATCTATAATTTTTATTTACAAATATAACATTATCCTTTCCAATATGTGTATATACGATAAATTAATTTGAGGAAGTGAGGACTACCGCCCCCTCAAGGGGATATGAATCGTTCATGACATACAGGGAACATATAAAGTATGTAATTAATTAAATTATGTAACATATATATCATATGATATTATAATTTAATTATAATATTCCTATTCATCATTATGTTATCATTCCACTAAATATGAAATATAATGGAATGTTGTGTTCATGGGTACGTACGGCTTACCGTCTCCATGAATGGTGAATTTCATTTCTTATCTCCAAATGTTATGTAATATTCTAAATACATACATATAATGGATTTATATGATATATATTATATCTATATCCTGAATATCATTCTGTAGATAATGGACTTTTGACCACATGAACAACTTGTAATTATAAGAAGTTCATTTTTTACTCAAGTACCAAATATCGAAAAAATGACCATTATTAACATAAATGATTGCATAATGTTTATCATATTGTAATAAGTGATTTAAAATGAATAATAAACTTGAAAAAATGATCCTAAGAAAGTATATATTAACTTTAGATTATTTTTCAGGAGATTAAGAATGAACGGGTCAAGTCGGACACAAGGTAAGGGGTTTCTTATCTCACTTTAAATTCTATGATATTTTCAATTTTCACCACTTATTTATTGCATGTGGTTTATTGCGTACTGAAATTTGATATATATTATCATTTTTATCCTTATATTAATGGTATTTTGTGTTTCATTTGGTGTTTATCAACTTTCGGTCATATGACTCGATTGATTACAACATGGTAAGGGGGTTTTATCTCACTTTATTCTTCCTGTGAGATTCATGCTATATTTTCCACCATTTCCTTTTGTGTGGTGTATGTACTGCCCATGAATATATTAATTCTGTATTATATTCTAAATTATGGGTCTTTACATCTTCATTGTATGATCCTTCTTTAATGTGCTGTATTTTTCGTATATTATCAAATCAGTAAGGGAACCTTTCACCCTCCCCTTTTTAAAATACTTATTTTTGTTTTGTCCTTTAATTTACATATTCTTATGTTGGGATATGTTCTTATATATCCTTATTTCTATAAATTTTATTTCCAAGTGATGAGATACCCTTTTCTCTCTCATAAACTCTTTTTCTGAATGAAGCCATTAGGCTGTCGAATTTTTGTAACGGTAATTTTTAACCTAATTTCAATTCATTGGGTTAAAATTCTACTTCTTGATTATGTAGTTATATGAATATGTGTGAATAACCTCTGATTGATTTATACTTAATATATACATATATTGTGTTTATTTATATTTTTTACACATATCAATGTCATTGATTCATCATTAATGTAAGGATATCTTCTTTACAAGGGATTTAGTCTCAATTTACAATCCACCGAGACGTCATTGTTGTTATGAACCAATTCAATTTTATATGGTGTATATGTTTTCCTTTGGAAGATTATATCACGAATACCTTTATTCCCATGATATTATAATGTTTTGATGAAATTTTATTCCTCAATTATTTGTATTCAAGCATCTCACTTTTGGTTAAGAACTCCTTAATTAAAATTCTGGTTTAAAGATTTACTCTTTTGAATATTTATCATTAATTTAAAGGTTTTCAAATTTTCTTTTTAGTATTTTCTTATATGGAAATTAATGTTTTAAAATGTTAATTCCTTTAAAATCTTAAAAGTGGTATAAGACACTTTGATTCAAAAATCACATTATTAAATGTTTTAAATGTTATTTGAAAATGGTTTCATAAAGAATTGATAATTTCAATATCATGAAAAAAATATATTATGATAGTAATTTGGAAATGTTATATTTCATTTATTCTTGTTTTATATGTTATGAATATGTTATGGTTCTTCGTCATTTTTTACTAATACGGTTGGTTCCATGAAAACACTAGGGTGGGTGAGCCTGAGATAGCTCTCCAATGCATTGGGTAACATGATGGAGGTAAACGTAAATATTTCACCTATGATATTTGGGGAATATAATATAATAGGTATTCAAAATGTAACTCCATAGGTATTTGTGAAAGCTACAACGTAAGTATGTTATAGATGCCACACGTTACCTTTATGATTTTTGTTTACTATGTAAATCTTATGATTACATGAGGATTGTTAAGGAGATTTTTCTATGTATGTATTGATGACTAATGTTTTATTTCTTTGTTTTATAACCCTTACTGAGATTTTTAGGCTCATCCCATATTTTCAAATGTTTTTCACAGGACATAAAGATGAATAGGATCAAGGATGGGATCATGGAAAATTCATGCTATTTTAAACACGGGACTAGACATGACTCTTTTTTTCAAGAGTTTTTATTTTATGAAAAAAATTGAAACTGAGTAGAAGTTTCTACCTTGTAATTTTTTAGATGTAATGTAATAGTTATGGCCTAATTATATAAAAATATAAACCTGAAAATATCCTCAATATGAATAATTCTTTTAATTCATGATTATGTAATGTTTAAGGCTGAGTCCTTACAATAATACTATGAGGATCATGATATACCATTAAACCAATATACCTACGTATTTATAGGGTTATGATATTAGGTTCTCTTTTTTTTCATTTTTATGCATCCCACATATTTTATTAAATGAAAATAATTGTTTAATGTCAATATTATTTCCTTCATTTAAAAAATAATGTTAATTTGTCTCATAGTGGATATGAATAAAACACATGGTGGGATCCTACATAAAAGTGATATCAAACCCCAAATATACCTAATTTGTATATATAGACCATGTTTTGTCATAATTTGGTATGTGAAGGAAATTCCATGGTGGTGGTAGTGGGAACCATTACGAGTGACTTATTTTTGTAAGAATTTATGGTGGCGAAGTAGTGGGTCTTCGTATTCATTCTATGAGAAGGTTTTTGTTAGATTTTTAAGTCCACATACTCTATATATACAGTTTTTAGTCATAAATTAAATGCAAACTTTTCATGGTTCCTTTTCTTTCCTTTTCATAGATTTTTCAGCAAAATTGAATTAAAATTTATGTATGAATTATATTATAGTTAACTAGTATTTTTATTGAAATTTGTTTTCACAAAGTAGTTCATTGATCCACATGAACAGGTTTCTAGGTAGTGGGGATTGAAAACTCCACTAGATACACTCCATGATCTAGCACTGGTGTATGGATGGAAGGTGTCCTAGGATGGTTCATGAAATTTACATTATACCCCCTTAAATGAATTTCAACCATGAAAATTAATAACTCTAATATAAAAAAATAAGGACACTTCTACCTCATTACAACCTTGGGTTCCAAAATAGATTCATTAATTTGTGATTTTCTATGAAAAATATATCACATTAGTGGTCTTTTATTGTAGCACATTCATTAAAGGATAATGAATCTCAATTGATTATTCCCATAGATAAATATCTTTCCCCTATAGTACGACCTCTGAGTATAGTACATGTGAATGACTAAGAATATAACTTCATATTAAAGAGGCATAGAAAAAATCTTGAACATCATAGTGATTCATCAGAAGAACCATTAAATAATCTAACACCCAAATACAATATAGAATTTTTTAGTAACCGATATATCTATTTTTTATCTTTTCCATCATTCCTTATCTTATAAATTCCATATAACGATAGATTCAATGTAACATGGTGTCACAACAATCAACTAAAGATCTATCTTATGGTTGGTATCATATCATATTTTTCAACTCTTAGTTATCCTTATTTTTTTAAATGTATCTTACATTATCAATCATTTCCTTCGATCAATGTGGTACCAATAACCTTATATTAAAAAAATTTTCCCAACACACTAGTTTGTTTCAATTCCTTCCATTTCTATCTTCATAATTATATATATTAATTCCAGATTGAAATTTATTTTTTATGAAAAATTATATCATAAGAATATATTTATCAAAATAGTATTTGAAACCCATAAATAATTAGTGTAACATGAATTTTATATTTTGAATTATTCTCTTAGTCTATCCATAAATAGGACAATGATAATAATTATTGAAACTCTTCTATATGTTAAGGAAATTCTAGAGGATTCTCTAAAAAATCAAGGAAAACATGACATCCAGATTAAATTTGATTTTCAGTGGTACTACATTATATCCCAAAAAATAAAAAACATATAATTGAGTAAGAAATTCCATAGAGAGTGATTCTATAATTATTAAAAATATTTAATATTTTGTGTGGTTATCAACAATAATCATAATATAATTGCTCCCTTAATATATTTTCTTGTGTCTGATGATGAAATCCCTTGCGATATTTTCACATTTCCATTCTGTAATGATTTTTTTATAAAATAAAATTAGACATATGTATATCATCCATAACATGATGTCAAAATAATCATCAAGATGCATACATTGAAATATACCTTTTCATATTACCAAAAAATAAATTCTATTTCAGATCTTTATATATCTTCATACTACCTGGGTGAATTGACAATGATGAGTTATGAGAATCATCCAACAACACCTTCTATGTGTATTATATTTAAGGTACACATACATAGTTTATACATCGTAACATTATAAAATTATCATGGTTTAATTTAGGAAAATTTATCACTATCATATATATTTTCACATCATCATTTTATCAATTATTCTTCTTCTCATGGATGGATGTTTGAACAAACATCTTTAAAAGAAATTTTTTTATCCCCATTCATCATTATTTCAAGATAAAATATATAAAAATAAATAAATATTTAATATCATTCAATCCAAACCAATAAAAAATAGCATTACATTTTTACCTAGTTCATCAACAACCTTATTCACATTACTAGAGTGGTAATGTATTATGTAGTCAAAATAAATTATAAACTATATTAATCATCTATAGATCTTATTAAACTCGTTATTAATAAATATATATTTTATTTTTTTATGATTAGTATATATATCACTCCTCTTTTTAAATAGATAATGCATCCATATCTTAAATTCAAATATTATTACTACCAATTCCAAATCATGAGTCTGATATATTTTCATGATTGATCAATTACATAGAGAAATAATATGTCATTATATCATTCCTCATTGGGATTTATCTATGTCTATTCTTTGATGCATCATTATGTATCTCAAAAAAATCTCTATTATAAGGTAGTGTATTCATAGGCATGCTGACCAACCATCACATCCTTCCATTAAAACTCTATAGGCATTAATCAATCCACAAGAACACATCTGAGTTTTGGTTCAACACGGTGATTATTTACGTATTCCAGATAGTCCTCTCAGAATTAATATATAGTATCCCAAGACCCCATGATATCTATGGATCCCGTAACACCAAAAAAAATTTGTGAAATATTTATTTCAAATTAATTTAATCCTTGGATATTTTTCATTTCACACAACACTAAATATTTTTTTTATTAAATCATTAATGAAAATATTCCTTTCACATGGAACTGACTAGACCTATTCTAAAAGCAACACCGATATAGCGTACGTTACATCCAACACTAATTTAATTTAAAGGATCATTTTATTATTTTAATTATTTAAATGGGATAACTATAACCTGGTTGTTAAACATTGTATTATGAGTAGTGATAAATAATTTTCAAATATTGTCTATAATGGTTTTATACAAATATAACACATTGATAATGAATGATATAATTTTTTTATAATGTCCTCATATGTTTAAAAATACTATTATATCAAATAAATTTCATTTAATGTCTTTCTATGAAAAATATAGAAATTATTATTAAACACATTTATATATTGAATACAATTAAATAATATTAATTTTTTATTTTATTATTCGAAAATTATTTTAGGGATAATTTTTTGGGATTTTTTAGAGAAACATCATTTTTTGATAATTAGTGAAAAATATAGTATTTTAATTCCAAAATTCCTTTTAATATAATTCATTTATAATGATAAATTATATATTAATTTTGTTTAAAAGGTTATTTATGTAATATTTTTATCAATTAATCCAATTTATGTCATTAGAAACAATTTCACATTGAAATTGTATATTAAAACATACCAAACCATTGGGAATTTTCACTTTAAAGACACATGGTGTCGTCACATCCATGAGATTAATTTTAATTTAATTTCTTCCACTTAGGTGAATTTAATTTGGAAAAATGGATTCCTTAATTTTAATTAGAATTATTTTTCATTTCTTATAATTTTAACATAGTTTTTTATCAAAAATATATGTTAAAGTTATTAATGTTAATTAAAACTTTTAAGAGAACTATTGGGTTAATAAAGTACTAAACATTAAATTTAAGACCCAAAAATAAATAAAAACATATATAAACGCCATTTGTGGCCATTATTCAGCCATTTAAATTAAATTTTTTAATTATGTTGGTTTATATGACCTTTTTAAGTAAACATGTGGGTAAACCGAACTTATTTTCAAAAATGCCATGTGTGTCCTTTCCCTTCTCTATAAAAGGACACCACCCTATCCCCAATTTTTCAACTTTAAAAACATATAGTTTTCTATAATATCACCCAAATCCATATCAAAATATATATCTCATACTCCTTGTATCCTCTATTTTAGTAAAAATCAATCCAATGAAGCTTTTATCCACAAACCAAAAAGAGTTACCTAATTAAGAGTTGACTACTTCTCTCAAGCTCCCTTATTTTATTTCCTTTATCTACCCCTCAAATATATTTTATCCATGAATATATAGCATCACATGTATCCTCAATATACTAGGATGTTTTTATACTATGTTTTCAACCTACACATACCGAATCCTCCATATAATGGGTAACGAACGCATTGTTACATGTACGGAAAACTATCGCCTCACAAAATGATGATTATTCCTTTTTATTTACACCATCTCACGGTTGATGTTATTGTGGAAACACTGGTTATATATATTATATATTACCTTTATTATGTATTTAAGAAAATTTATCCTTTTAGAAAAAATATCATTATATATTCATCTTGGTGTGAATATGATAATTTTGTTTGAGAATGTGTGGACTACCACCCACTCAAAGTGATGACATTCATTCACAAACTACATTGACTATAAAAAAGGATGAATTGTGTGATATTATATGATATATATTAAACATTAATTCTAATTGAATTAAAATACATATACAAATAAGTATTTTTTTTCTTTCTTTTAATACGACCATAAAAATAGAAATAGTGTTCATACGTACATAGGTCTTACCGTCTCCATGAACGGTGTATTCCATTTCATAATAATATATTATATAGATTGTTATAATAAAAATACACTCAATATAAATTATTTTTATATCATTTATAACATTCTTGAAATATATAAATAGTTTTATATGTAAGAAAACTAACAATAACAAGTCAAATCATGTACGACCAAAAAAGAGTTTATCATCCGGCCCATAGAGTTAATGACAAACAGGTAATATAAATATTTAATAAAATAATATATGGTAATATATATAATAATATGGTTATATTATGGATTTATAATCAACTTATTATTGTCATTCATGAGATTTTAATGTTTATGATGATAGTCATGACACAAGGTAAGGGAATTTCATCTCATTTTTTATAATCATTAGGTACATGCTATGATCACCATTATTTTCTATTCTGTGGTGTATATAATTCCCATTAATTAGTTATATGATTACTAATATTAAGTTAATTGGTATTTAAATATCCATTGTTTGAAAGTTCTTTCCTAGGATTTATGTTTCAAAATTCAATAAATATGTAAAGTAATTTAGTCTCAATTTTACTTCTTTGACAAACATGCAATTTTATACCCCTATATTATTATATAAGGTGTATACACTAAATATATGTGTTACATAATGACCCTACATACTTTAATGATATTTTATGCTTTATATAATTTCATTTACTTTAATGGGTAGTATTGGTTATAGTTACAAAGAGGTTAGAGTTTATTGGAACAATCTCATCACTTTTTGAGTTTGCCTATGTTTATGATTTCATGATAAATTAATGTGATATATCTCAAAATAACATTTTTATCATTTATTAAACTTTTTTAATTAATGATATATTCATTTATTGGTATCATATTCCAACTCTTTGGTATATATGATAATTAATAATGTTTTTTAATAAATCTTTACATTACACTCTCTTCAGTCAGAAATATGTGTTCCTTCAAAACCATGTTTTCTAAAAAAACATTTTACAGAATATTCTACCATTAAATTATATTAATTAAATTAAAATCTTACCCCTTTTGACATTTAAAATTGTTTTCAAAATAATATTCTAGTCATTTTCAGATCAATGAAATTCTTCAAGCATTTTTATCGTGAAAAGTAATGTTCATTTACCTACTTGACATATACATATTTACCCACCATCATTTCTATGAAGCAGCATTTTATTGTTTAATAAAATAATTATCATGAAATTGTTTTATTATAATTAATTCTCAAATAAATGATTTTAAAAAAAATCAACTCTGTTATAATTTTCTAGGAAAAAAGTTTGTCCTAATTTTTTCAATCTTCTTTTATATGTTTTCTTGAGAATGGTTTTAAAAAAGATTCATGTTTTAAAAATAACATTTCCATATAAGAAATGTAATTTTCCTAAATAAATGTTTTCCAAATATATTTCAAAATTGTTTTCCATCTAGGATAAGATCTTTTTAATTTATTCGTGTATTTCTAGAAAATGATTAAATGGCGTCTTTAATATTATTTATATGAATGGTTTATGCATTGATTTCATTATCATTATGAAGACCATTTATCTTTCATGAGATATATTCTTTTGAAAACCTCATCTTATCATGGTATATTCTTTCATGAAGTGATTACAAAACCTGTCTCTTTTAAAATTTTATGATTTAATGAAATGTAATTGATACCCATATTATTTCATGGTTTTTTATTTTATTTTGAAAAAACCTTGGTCTTTTTATGAGTCATGATATATTTAAGGTTTTATTTTTTTTGAAAATGTATTATTGTTTTTATTATGTGATGTGTGGGACATGTATATGCCTCAAATTAATTTTGTAATGAATAATCACTCATGAGTATAAAAGTTATGTGTGAGCCTGATTACATTTTCCAAATGTGATTTGTGGGACTGGTTTCATGTCATACGGTTATATTTAAACCTCATTACATGTCCACTTTGTTAAGAGTGATCCTTATTAAATGTTCAAAATGTTATCGATGGACCTAATTTCATGTCCATAATTTTATGTGTGAACCTAATGACAGGTTAATAATGTTATATGTGAGCCTGATTATATGTTTACAATGTTATTCATGGACCTGGATTCATGTCCATAAGGTTATGTGTTAACCTGATTACACATACAAATATTATTCATAGACCAGGATTCATGTCCCCAAGTTGATGTGGGGTCTTATTTTATTTCATTAACTAAATTAGTGAACATATTTCTACTTGTACATGCTCACAACATTATTAAAAAATTAAGATGCCACAAATTACATGTCTTATTCTTATGTTATTATTTCATGCCTTATAATCCTAATTATCTTATGATCCATATCTTATGAACATCCAATATTTATTAACATATATAATATGTAGGTGATGATCTTCAAATTTTATTCTTAGGTTAGTTACCTTTTTTTGTCAAGCATACATATTTTCTTTGTTTACCCTTACTTATCATGTGATCTCTACCATTTCTTGTATTTCCTTTCACAATGTTATTATGAAATGTGTTAGGATTAAATATAAAGGTGGATATCTTTATAAGATATGTTGAAGAACTTTCACTAATATAGAAGATTTTTTTTCTATGTTTCCAATGACATTCATATATTATAGTCATAGGGCTTAATTTTTTAAATGTATTGGATATTCATCTAAAATGATGTAATATCCATGTTTGTTAAGCCCGAGTTATTGATGTTGGTTTTAAAGGAAATGTTTTCTCATCCTTTGGAAACAGTTATCAGAAATCATTAATGAGATCCTTCTGTATATTTATAAGGATATGTCTAGGGATGTCTCTAATTATAAGGATGAGTGAATGTTTCAGAAAATGTCCTATAAATTTGTTAAATGATAGAGTGAGTGTTTTCCGTGAAAAAAATAACTATATATATACTACATGTTTATGTGTGTCAATAATAGATTTTCCATGGGGTAAAAAGTCATACAAGTTGTTTTGGGCCTAACTCGGGGTAATCTAGAACAAAAAAATATACCTTGTTTCACACCAAGTTTTACACTCCTAGGGGATATCCTTTGGGAATTCAAAAACAATTCACAAAACATCATTTAGGATTTAAATATCAGTTGAAAATAAATCACTAATGGTAAACCTAGGGTTTCATAGATTAAGGATGTATTTTTGATTTAGACAACCTATGAGTAATTATTTTCATGACTATATGGTTTCCAACAATGATAGGTAATTCCCTCACTATAGTTCTTGTTTTAGTCAATGGTAGAAACCGGAATGAACTAAATTAATATTGAATGTGATGGGAAATTTGTTGTTGATATGTAAATTTGGATTACCACTAGATTTAATGATGTTTTGATCATGCGTAATTCATTTCATGGAACATGATTAACAACGTGTACCTTAACCAAACTCACAGACACACCGGGGAAGAGAATGAAAAAGTTTACTAATTATTCAGGTAATAGAGTCCATATAGGAAAGAAGATTTGGTTTTCATTATTTCAAGAATACATAAAAAATTACCTAAATGAATTTCATCGAGAAATGATAAGATTCTTTGACTATGGAAAAGAATGACACAAATCAATTGATTTCAAGGGAAAAATTATGAGTTCGATTAACAAAATAGATGAGAATATTGGAATCCAAAATACATCATTTAAGGTTGAGTGTTTAAAGTGAGTAATAAATGGTCATTATGCAACTCAATGTACAATAAGGAAAGCTCCTAAATATAATCATTAAGGTTGAGTGAGTAATGGTTACATTTTAGATGTGGAAGGGACTGGTTAGGATGTAATAATATTGGGTTTCATTGTTAATGGATTATGAATAATGTAATCTATGTTTTTAGGTATTTATATTCATGATTTATAAATGGTGAAATATATGAAGATAGTCTTTTTTATGTTTTATTTGGATAATGACTTACAAGAATACAATGAATGGAATTGATGTCAAATAAAAGATTAATTGCATGGTAATGTTCATAGAATACACTTGAAAAAGTTAAATATTACATATAACATGTTATTTATTTTAGGATATTGTTTTGTGGATAAATATTTGTTTGATATGAATAAGTAAATTGGAATGTACATATTAACTTGGAACTAATTAAGGACTTTTTTATGATTAGTTCATGTCATCATGGATGGAGTTTACAACTTATTGGATTTATGGAATATATCCAGTAATCTATAGAATACGAAAACATGCATGTTTTTTAAAAGGATTTATTATAATTCTGGTTCATAAAATATTACAATGGAATCTACCATGATGGTATTGACATGTTTATAATTCAACAACCAAGAAATAATTTTTAATATATAGGCGATCAATGTTACGAGAATATTGTGACATTAATTTCATTGTTTTAAGTGTTCATATATTATATTAGTTATAAGGATAAAATTTCATGAAAATATTATGTTAAAAAATGGGTGAAGTATTTATTTATTAAGCTTGTATTTAAATCAATGGTTTAATTTATATTTATTGATTAACCATCTTTTAATGACTTTCATCATATCTTGGAAATTACGTTAATGTGTTTTTAGAAAAGGAAATCATGTATGTCAGGTGGAAAACAGTCAAGTACGAAAAGGATGTAGGTCTTGAACCCATGGTATAAGGATTATAATGATTTCACACCTACCAATGACTTACCCGATGTCCTAGTTATGTATAATTATTTTTATGAATAATTATTTATCATAAAAAGTTATTATTAATTCTGAGGTATAGAGATTACTGTATTAATTATATTAATTTTTAATTATAGTTATAGATAAATATTTATACTTTACATTATTTTATAGGAATTAATATCTACAAAAAGTGATTTTTAGTGCTTCAGGCATTAAAGATACATGTTGGGCATCCCCTTGTTAGAGTAGAGGATTAATTGGAAAAAATTAAAACTAGAAAAATAATAATTTGTTTTTTTATAAATATATCATACAAGTCTATTTCATTATATTATTGAACAATAAAATAATTATTCAATGATAGGATAATGATAAAAAATATTTTCCTAATACCTTAATTTTTTATGTACCAATGACCTTATAAATCATTATATATTTACAACTTTGTGGCCCTCAACATTTATTTGATAATTCATTTGTTTGTCAGTGATGACCTCAATCACTCCTAATAAATATTTACATATTCCATCCATGTCCAATCTTCACTCCCAACCTATATTCTCCTATGTGGAAACCTTTTTATTTCTTACATTGTGTAACTGGTGTGGTTCCAACATTCTATTTTATAGGAATTTTTTGTATTCATTTTTTATGATATCAGTTTCTATGAGATGATATTTCAAGTATTAAACCATTGATAACCTAGTCAAATTTCATTGGTGAAATTCATTTTAAGTGGGGTAGAATGTTACACCTAGAATTTTATGAAATATTTTTTAAATATAATTTAAATTTTTGAAATTTTGAATTTCATATAAGACTAAAAATATATTTTTTGTTAAATTACTAAGTTAATCATTACGTTCACATGGAAAAGACAAGGATATAACTATATGCAACACAAACATGGCATGCATTGCATGAAACACTGAGTTTCAATGATGCATAATTTTATTGTGATAATTACATAAATTATATAATTTTATACAAAAATTAAACATAGTAACATGAATAGTAATAAATACTTTTCAAATATTTTTTATAATTTTATTTAGAAATAAAACATTTTGATAAGAAATGGAATAATATTTGGTAAATTAATTATTTGTTTATAAATACTATTTTTCCGAATGAATTTCTTTTAATACCCTTATATGATAAAAAATTAATTTTATATGCTTTAAGAAATTGAAATTTATAAAATAAGCTTTATTTTTAAATTTCAATTTCTGAAATTATCATAGGTAATCTTTTTCAAATATTATGCGAAAAATTATTTTTAGATGGAGAGATAAAAATATCTAATTTTAATTCTAAAAAGGTTGTTCCCCTAATTTATTTGTAAGGATACCTTATATTTTAATTTTGTTTATAAGTTTAGTTATATCATTTATGTATCAATTATTACAATTTAGACAATTGGAATCATTTTAAATTTTATTTTGGGTATAAAAACTAAGAAAACATTTGGACATTTTTAATTTAAAAATCATCAGTGTCTTACCATCAACAGTCTTAATTTTAAATTAATTTATGAAATTTATGTCATTAGAAATTGTAAAAATAGATTCCATATTTATAATAAAATTAATTTATAATGCATTATTACTTAATATTATATTTTTACCAAAAATATTAGTGGAATTGATTATAGTGAATTACAATGATTAAGAGGAAAATTAGGTTAATATATTACTAAACATTAATGATAAGACTCCAAACTACCCAAATACAAGCCCATAGAAATTTTTATGGCCATGAATCTACATTTAACTTTAAATTATTGAGTTTTTTTATTGTTATGTAGTTTTTAATTTAAAATTGTGGGTACATCTACATTTTTTTTTAAAATGAAATTGTTTCATTTCACTTCCCTATTAATGGCTACCAACACTCCCTGCTCTTTAAACATCTCAAACCACATATGCCAGTTCAATATCTAGCCAATAATATTACAAACATACATAACTTAATAATCGTAGAATCCATTTCTGATGAAATAAATCCAAGGAATCCTTTTGGAACAAACAAAAAAGAGATACCAAATAAAGAGGTAATGCCTTTTCTCAAGAACATTTCTTTTATTTCCATTCCCCACCACTACACTCAAATTGTTACATGTTTGTATTAAGACCCCATTATCCTAAATATACTATGATGATTTTATTCAATGTTTTTTACCTACACTGACACACACCTACATCTAAGGGGTAAAAAAAATACTATTTATGTGTACATCGAACCACCGCCTCACGAAACAATGATTGTTCATTTTTACTTTACTGACTCTAATGGTGATAAATATAATGGAAACTCTATTTTTATATTATATTTATTATATTTATTAAGTCTTTAATAATATGTAATCCTTTTACAAAAAATATCTTTATACATTCCACTGTGTAAATGTGATAATTTCAATGGACATAGTGTAGAAAACCACCCCTCAAAGAAATGTGATTAAATCACACACTACGTTACTTGTTTTAAGGATGATTTTAGTTAAGTTATAACATATATTTGAAAAAATAAATATAAAAAAATTATAATATATATAGATATACATTTCATTTTCTATCATTATTTTAATTTAACAAATAGAAATTGAAATAACGTTCATGCGTACGTACGACTTACCGTCTCCACGAACGATGCGTTACATTTAATAATTATATAATCTATAGATTATTATAATAAAAATATACTCAATATAAATTAAATTAATATTTTTTATTACATTTTTTAAATATATAAATCATTGTCTATGTAATAGTACTAAGAATAACAATTCAAATCATGTATGATTAACAAGGTGTTTATCACCCAAATCATAGAGTCAATGATAAACAGGTAATGAAAATCCATAAGATAACAATATATGGTATTATATATATGAATATGGTTATTTTATGGATTTATATTATACTTATAATTATCATATAAAATGTTTTAATGAATATGAATAAATTCAAGGCATAAAAAATGGAATTTCATCTCAATTTTTATATTCATGAGATATATGACATGTTCACCACTCATTTATCTTGAATGGTGTATATACATAACATGAATGTATTATATGATTATTATCATTAAATTTATTTGTATATAAATATCCATTATATTATAATTATTTCATATGATTTCTGTTTTAAAATTCACCAAATCAGTAAAGTAATTTCATCATTTTTTCCTTATTTGAGACTCAGGCCATGTTATGCACCTATATTATTATATAAGGTGTATATACTGTATTTATCATGATATATAATGAACCTCATTACATTCACAGTATTTTTAAATTCAGGTAATTTAATGTTCTTACATGGGGAGTAGGGCTCAATGTTACCTAGTAGTAAGAGTTTATTAAAACAATCTCATGCCCTCTTGAGATTTTTTATGTTTATACATCCTTTGTGAAACATTATGATCCATATCTCAAGAAAATTCTTGAATTTTTTGTTCTATAATAATACATGATATATTCATGTATTAGTACAATATTTCCACTTTTTAGAACATAAGATAGTAAATAATGTGTTTTTAAAAAATCTCGTTGTTTCCCTCTCTTCGGTCAGAAATCTGTGCTCATTAAAATTCATGTTTTATTAAAAGGGATTCCAAGAATATTATATTATTATTCTATAGTAATTAAAAAAAATTTACACTCCTTTATCTTACCAATTATTATAATTAAATAGTCTTATCATTTTCGGAACTAGGCATTTTTATAACCATTTTACCATGAAAAGGGAATGTTATTTTTACCACATATGAAATTTATGAATTTACCCACCATAATTACTATGAATATTAAATTATACGTTTAAATGGAAAATTATTAAGAATTTTTTTTTAAATTAATTTTCAATGAAAATATTTTCAAATGTTTTTCAAGACACTTTTATATGTTTTAAGGATACTTTTTTCGAAATTTTTTCATTGTTATTTTATATTTTTTCATGAAAATGGTTATGAAAAGGTTTCATATATAAAAAATCATTTTCCAAAAATAAATTATATTTTACCCAATAAAAATATTCAATAGATATTTCAAAATTATTTTCCATATATGATGGAATCCATTGATGTTACTCATTTCTTTATAAGAAATGATACAAATAATCTCTGCATAGTAATTCTCTTAGTTGTTTATTCCATGATGTCTGGATGTTTATGGAACCAATTTATCTTCCATGAGTTATGCGCTTTTGAAACCTGCTTTTTTCACATGGAATTATATCATGAAGATATTAGGAAACCAATCTATTTTCAATGATTATGATTTTTATCAAATGATAATGATACCCATTTCCTTTCATGGGTTTTTATTTGATGTTTGTAATACCTATGTCATTTAATTGGCCATGATGTGATGAATGTTTTATTTTTTGTCACATGAATAAAATATGTTATTATGAGATGGTTGGGTACTACGTATCCCTCTTATGCATTTTTTAACTATGGATGACTCATTAGTATAAATGTTAGGCATGAACCTGATTACATGTTCACAATGTTATGCATCGACCTTGTTGCACATCCATAATTTTGTGTTTGACCCTAGTAACATGTTTAAAATATTATGGGCTAACCTTATTACATGTTCACAATATTATGAATGGACCTAGTTTCATGTCCATATTTGTATGAGTGAACCTTATTACATGTTAACTATGTTATGTGTGAACTTGATTATATGATGAAAATGTTATTCAGGGTCATGTTATCATGTCAATAAAATTATGTGTGAACTTGATTACAAATTCACAATGGTATCCATGGATTTGGTTGGATGTCCATAATTTAATTTGGGGGCCTGATTTCATGTCCTTATCTTAATGAGTGAAACTATTTCTACATATACATGTTCAAAACATTATAAAAAAATTTTCATGCCATAAGTTCTATTATTTATTCCTAGGTTATGATTTCATGAAGTATGAACTTAATTCGTTTATGATCCAAGTCTTATGAACTCTAAATATTTATTTTGATATCTAATATGTAGGGTATGAACTGCAAATATTTTTCTCATCTTCTATAATCTTTTGTTCATTTTATTCTTACACATTTCCTTTATATACACTTATTGAGCATTTGAACTCACCCCTTTCTTATGTTTCATTTCCCCTACATATGAAGAAAGTTATTAGCTATAATTACTAAAGGTGGAGTCATTTATGGGATATTTTGAAAATCTTTCACCACGATAATTTTTTTACATGTTTCCAAAGATACTAAACTAGTATGGTCCATTGGCATGTATTTTTTAATGTACTGAATATTGATATAAAATGATGTAATATCCATGTGTTTTAAGCCTGGGCCTCTATGGATCCTGATTATAGTGGTTTTTATAGTCCATTCCTCAATAAAACCCATCATTTTATGGTCCACATATAAACCTTCTTTTGAAATTATATGCCCCCTAATTTAGATTGTTTTTATTAAAAAGCACACAGTTAAAATTTTTAGTTAGTTTATCTTTTATTAGTGTCTTCACCAAAATTATAAAATGTTTTTCATGTTACTACTTATTTATAAATATATGATAATTTCATTTATAATTAATACATAAAAGTAATCATGTTAATTTATTAATACAATCTTCATTAAATACATGAAGATAAATGGGGAATAATTAATTCCAGATGGAATTACTATAAATTCTTATTGACCATACGTTATATGAAATGATATCATCTATATATCATCCTTAATGAAAATTAGTTTTTAATATCTAGGTAGATGTGAATTCTTTTAAAATTTTGAGCTACCCATAATTGATCAAATTAATCATCAATATGGGGTACAAGATACTTTTTAATGATTATGGATGTATTATGTTCCAAATGATAAATAAAATGATGCATTGACCTATATATCATTATAAAAAAAGAACAAGTGAACCTTATAGTGAAGCATTAAAATGAATTAATTTCATATCTATATTATCATGGGGTTTCCTCTTTAGTGACTACAACTTCATATGGGACATTATAAATAGAGTCTTTTAAATATATTAAATCCTAGGTATGAGTACTATGGATAACTACACATAATGATTTGGGGGGATACATGGAAACTAATATTGAAATACATCAAAAAACACCCATAAAATAGGATTATAATCAATTTTGAGTTTCTATATGACCATCAATAATTAATATCTCTCCTAAATCGTTATAAAAACTCATATAATGGATGAAATTTAAATTTCGAGTTTATGTTCATCCTTCAACTAATAGATTATCGATGGTTATTCAGAATATCTTATATAAAATCCATTCCATTATAATTGATATGGGATATACAATGAGAAAACCAATGCATGCCCAAAATTAAATTAATGTTATCTATAGAAAGTGTAATGTTATTTTCAGGAAGTAAATTCCAAAAAAAATCTACTAGAGAAGAGATATATACTAGATATTTCATCATCCTACCATTAAGAGTTTTCACTACCATATCAATATTTAATCATTTATATAGTGATGTAAAAACCATAATAAAATTATTCATATAATAAAGTGTTTTTATAATCATAATAAAATAATAATTTATTAATTACATAGTGGATGATTAGTGTATCATTATCAAATTAGTTAAAAATTCTTGTTCAGGTTCATTAATACAATCTACTTAACCTTCACCCCATTGATTCTTCTATGATAACTCATTAATTCTTGAGGAAATAGTTTTAAGAATTATTCATCTCTTTACAGTTTAATAACATGATGTCATTGGTTTCATTATTTTTAATACCTTCAATATAATGATTTCCATTATCTCTATAGTTGTAATAAAATCCCAAGCACTTCAGTCAATTTCTAGAATGTTTGAAACAAAAAAATTTACATCATTTAAATTTCTCCATTCCCTTCTTATTATATTAGGGTTTCCATTTTTCCTTGTTCCCTACCAACATCTTCTTATCTTTATCTTTCATGAAGATACTGGATCTTGTTTATTCATTATATTTCTTAATAAAAATTAATACTATATAATCATTTAATGATAATTTTAGAAGAATTAGTTCCCATTATAGACACTTATTAAGTCTATCAAATTAATTTCCAATCATAGATTATGATTTATTAATATTACATATATAATTATTGTCTAATCATGTAATGTTTTCATCACACACTTTTATACTTTTATCTTTATTTAATTTTTAGGTGCGGGACTTCCTTTCTATTTCATCTCATTATTCTCAAAGGAAGTATATTATGTTGAATATAAAATTTAATGTTCTCTAGTCTTTTTATTGAATATTTTAACTATTGTTTGTAATTTGGATTAGTGACAACCACTGATCAGCATCTTCTCCCAAACAATACATAGTCTAAATTAGCTTTTAAAATTTATTACATTCCATGTATTAAAATATATATTCAAGGGAAATTATACATTTTTATATACTAATGGAAAATTAGATCAATTAAAAAATTGTCACATATGTTTCATGAAGCGGTCAATGACATGTGAATAACACTATATAAAAAAATAGGTTTCTCAATACGTGAGTGCTTATTCATGCTAACCAGAGTTAGCAACTCTAATATGGTTGTTATTTATTTAGTTACCAGATTTATGGTCTTTCTCAACATGGAAATCATAACATTTACTATGGGTGTTTATTGTATTTCTTCTATTAGGTTCCATCACAAATTAAGGGAACACACATCCATGTATCTTCATTATAATGTATACCAAGTGATTCAATTAAAATCCTTATAATGCTAAATGTTCACATATATAATAGATGATTATAATAATTAACATATTAATTACATTCATTTTAAAACTATTTCTAAAGGATTTAACACAAAAATTTCTGATAAAAACATAAAAAACCTAAAATATTATATCTTAAATCTGGTCCCTACATTATTAAATTGTCATAAGATACAAGTGATCATATTTTAGAGGATTAATTTTTTTAGAAGTTAGGAAGAAATAGACTCATACATGATTCAAATATTATGTAGGGAATAAAAATAAATAGCAAAATAAACATTCTTACAACCCTAAGAGTGTTCTTAATATCTTTCATCAAATTAATGAGATACAAAAAATAATAATGTGAGATAAAATAAGCTCAGTAAGGGTTACATTAAATGAGTTTTATCATGAGTAAATAAGGAATAATAAAATTATAAATATAATTAATTTAAAATTAATTACATTTAATAAGTAAAATGATCATGAAATAAATCTATTGACAATATCATTAGAGTAACATTATGGAAATTATTAACTAAATAATCAATGAAGAAAATGATTTATGTTTGAGGTCATGATTTTTTATAGTATGATATCATTTCCATCAATTCCTTGTACCATGATATTGTAATCAATGTGCTTTTATACACCAATATATCATCCCTAACCTGATTAGCCACCTGAATAGTTCTTTCGGAATGGGTACCATTGGGAATCGACACACATCCCCATATGATAAAGGCTTCCTACTAGCAGTAATGGTGTAATTATTGTTAGTGGGTAGGCTATACCCTTAGGGGGAAGATGTAATAATGGTATAAGTATATATATATATATGTAGCATGAAGTGGAAGAAAATACTTATCAGAATCAAACCAGACCCTCCAATAGTTGAAGAACAATGGATAATAAGAAATAGTGGAAGCATAACTAATAGAATGAGTGAAAAAAATATTAAATAGCCAAACTAAAATGACACTTTTTTACTAAAATAAACATGCATCCACTACATGTCATATATAAAATATATAGAATGGTCACTAATGGAAAATATTAATACAATACTTGTATATGTATAATGTTGATTCAAACGGAAACAAAATGGAAATCTCTTACAAGGCATGTCCACAAGACCCCATTGCAACATCCCATCCCAAATAGCCACAATGTTACATCTCCTTTGGTTGAACCATTAACAGAGTGAAATAAAAAAATGTGTATGCACATCCCGAAGGGCCCATGTGGGGTTTAAAACATGCCTTATTAGGATACCACCTTTGTTTGTATACAAAACCTAAATTTTTATGTAGGTGTGAGCTAAAATAAATAATGAATCCCTTGAGTAAAGTAAACATTGAATTCCATTGTTCTTAACTTCCACTATGAATCCACCACATGACTCGTCCAATGTAGGGATGACTGATGTAGTGAGGATCCTTGTCCCATGGCCCAAGGTATCACTTAAAGTAGAATAGCCCAGGAGAACTCATATGTTCAACCTCAAATAAAGTAACATAGAACCTCAGGCTTCCTGACACCTCATACCTCAAGTCTTGTCACTGATGACCCTGGTGTAATTACCAAACAAAAGTAACCAGTCGCTCAGACCCCCTTCTTAAAATCAATCATTGGATCAAAGTTCGACATTCATAGACACAACATCATCTATCCTTAACTAAAACCAATGTTGTCTCAAATTAAAATGTTCTATTGAACAACAATCTCTATCATCCCAATGTATGTTATTCATAACAACCTCAATATGTTGAGCCTAATTTCACAACTGACATCATTAAAGATATCAACCAAAGATTCCTCACCATTCATATGGATTTAATGGGAAAGCACACCAGAACAAATTTTCTAATCTTTACTAATGGGGGCCTCAACCAACATGAGTTGTCGAAACCACATCATCATTGAGTTAATATATGTTCACATGACTCCAAGAGGCACATCAACTATCACTGGTTAGTAGAAATCACCAAATCAGTTCCTAAGACAGATCAAATGGGTGCATCATGCCTCTAGAACCGTGTCACTCTAGTCCAATGGACATGTCATATAAGGCCCCAACCTTAAACCTTACACAATCTTGAGTTATCACAAGATTAAAAATTGAGGATCTTTTCAGGTTTAGAGTTTTAGAGAATGAGATCATGAAACTTGCATTACATTCCACCTCTAAACAAAGTGGTTACATAAAAGACAGGATTCATTCTTCCCATCAACAGAAACATATTTAAAATAAAAATTTGATTCTTTCTTGACACATCCTTGACTCTATCATCTTATCATGTACCTTTCCCTTGACCTGTGAAAAACATTTCAAAAACTTGGGATGAGCATAAAAAGCTCAGTAAGGGTTATAAAAATATGGAAAGGAAACATGAGTTCATATAGACATAAGAATGAATTCACACTTTACCCATAAAACATAGGCATATCAAATCATGAATAAATCATAGAAAAAAAATAAGACATAAAGGTAACTTGAGGCATTCATAACATTATTACGTAGGGAGTAACCCTCTTGGTTACGTTTGGAATACCCATCACAGTATATTCCCTAAATCTCTTCGGAGAAACCTTAATGTTTCACTCCTTCGCGTTACCCAATGCATTGGAGAGCTATATCGGGCTCACCCGCCCTTAGTTTATCACGGAACCACCCGTTTTCATAACAATTCCCAAGAACCATAACATAAATGTATCACATAAAACTTGCATAAATGAAACATAACATTTCCACATTTCAATCACAATATAACATTTTAGTATATTGAAATAATGAATCCATTCAAAAAGAAACCATTTCCAAAACCATTTAAAACATTTAATAAAGAGATTTTTGAATCAAAGTGTCCCATACCACCTTGAAGCTTAAAATTTTAAACCATTAATATCCATATAAATAAATCCTTAAAACCATTTTAAAAACATGGATATTAATAAAAACAAATAATTAAAACATTTAAAATGATATTTTGGTTAAAGGGGTTTTACCAAAATTAGAGACACTTGAATACAATAATTGAGAAATAACATTTAGTCAGAACTTTATAATATCATGATAATAAATGGATTCATGATATAATACTCCAAAGGACAGTATATACACCATATAAGAGTGAATTGGTGCCTAACAACAATGAACCCTCAATAGAAATGTCAAATGTGATGAAATCCCTTATAAAGAAGGTATCCTTAAATTAAGGACAAATAAATCTCAAAAATATGTGTGAAAAATATAAATACACCCAATATAAGTGGATATTAAGTGTAAAACAATAAAAGGTCATTCACACGTATTCAATGGATGACATATTCAATGACTACAAGTTGAACCCAAAGAAATCGAAATTGGGTTAAAAAGTTCCCTTGACAGCCTAACGACATCACATCAAAATGAGTTGATGAGAGATAAAAAGTGTATCTCATCACTTGGACATAAAATTTACATCAATAAGGATATATTAGAACATATCCAAACATAACAATATGTAAATTAAAAGACCCAACAAAAGAAGTATTTTAAAAAAGGGGAGGGTGAAAGGTTCCCTTACCGACTTGGGTATCTTTCAAAACATACACCCCATGAATGAAGGACAATAGATCATTGATGTAAATACTCATAAACGAAAGTATATTACACAAAGAGTAGAATAATGGGCAGTACATACACCACTCAATGGAATTTGTGGCAAATGTAGCATAAATCTCACGGGAATAAAAGAGAGATGAAAAATCCTTATGAAAACTCGGCAGCCTAACGGCGCCCCTAAAAAATTCCAAAATGGATTGATGATAGAGAATAGGGTCTCTCATAACTTGAACATAAAAATTATAGTAAGTGTAATATAAAAGGTCATCCCAATAACAAGAAAGATGAGCTTTAAAAGGAATGACATAAAAGTGTGTACTTAAAAAGAAAAAGAGGCGTAGGATCCCTTACCTTGGGTCCGACTTGACTCGATCGTTCTTTAATCTCCTGAATAATAAACTTGAGTTAATTTCTACTTCCTTAAGAACCTTTTTCAAGTTCATTATTCGTTTTATATAACTTATTACCATGTTATAAACAATATGTAATCATTAAGTTAATAATGATTGTTTTGTCGATATTTGGTTCTTAAGTCGAAAGTGGACTTCTTACAATTACATGTTGTTCGTGTGCCCAAATGTTTATTATATCCAGAATTGTATTCAGTATGTAGATATAATATATGTAATATATATCCAGTACATGCATGCATTTATAACATTACATAATCATTTAGAGGTAAGAAATGAAATGCACCGTTCATGGAGACGATAAGCCGTACGTACGCATGAACGCTACTTTGATTTCTATTTCGTATTTTATAGAATGGAATAATAATGATATAAAGGTATATTATAATTCCAGTATAATATAATATATAATATCATTAAATCCATCCTTTATACGTCCCACGTATGGCATTAACGAATCACATCACTTTGAGGGGGCGGTATTCCGCACTTCCTAAAATGAAGATATCGCGTATACCCATAATGGATGCCATAAAGGTAAGACACAAATGAAAAACACAGAAGAATAAGTAAAACATAAACATATTTTATATCATATATAAAAATAGTGACATCATAATGGCCACCTTTAAAGTTGTTAAATGAGTATTGAACAATCATCGTTTCGGGAGGCAGAATTTCACCATCCACGGAAACCGTATGTTATTTAACCATTTGATGTAGTTGTGTGAGAGTGTAGCTCTAATAAATCTTATAAAAACATCCTAGTATATTGAAGATACTGGTGTTGTTACAAAAGAAGTAAATAAAAAGAGATTAGGGGGTTGGAGAAGCAAAATAAAACAAATGAACATGAGAGAAAGAATTACCTTTAAAAGTGTAACTCCTTTTGATTTGAGCCTAAAGGCTTCCTTTGAAAGGATTATGCCCAAAGGGAATCATCTAGGATGAGGAGAGGGATGTGGAGAGAGTAAATGGGCAGGGGTTGGCCGAGCCAAAGGCTTGAGGAGTGTGTGAAAAGAGGTAGAGGTGGGGGCCTTTTATAAGAGGAGAGGAGGGGCACTTTTGGAAAGTAAGAAATATTACTTTATTTGAAAATGTGTTTCGGTTTTAAAAGGTCCCATATTGATATAATTCGTGTATAAGGTGATAAGGGTTCGAAATCCACCCATCCAATAAGTTTTGGATATGTGTAGTTCATTGATTTTACATTATCTTTCCATTTTATTTGAATCGTCAAATAATGATGTCATCACTGCATCATTATTATGTCATAAATAATTTAATTTATTTAATGTCTAAAAATTATAAAAAAAATACTATGATGTATGAAATCCGTTTATCTTTCCAATGACTATTTATAATCAAAATTTGGACTTGTGTATCCCTAATTAAAAATTGTTTTAGTAAAACATATCATGTTTGTGTCATTTTTACTTTTACATTAAATAAAAAGTTATTTATGTCATTTCCCAACCAAAGTGTCTCCATGGGGTCCCCAAGTTGGCCCATGGCTTGTCTTGGTCGGACATGACTCACCCAATAGGTTTAGGACAAGTGTAATGGTGTTTTCACATTTTTATAATATCATTTTTACCTTAAATTACACTAATTACCTCTAATCGCGATTAAGAACTTAATAAGTTACTATTCACCAAAAAATTATTATAATCTCATTTAACCACATTTTACTTCTTAATGAAAACCATGTATGTCGGATTTTTGAAATTCAAAACACAAAAGTGGTAAAATTTTATTTAAATGAAAAATCAGCTTTTATAAGTACCACTTAGTGGATTCACTATTCATCAAAAATTGAAGTTTTTCAGAAAAATACAAAAAATTCACCCTAAGATATATTTGATATTCCGAATTCAAAAATGAATTCTATTTTAAAAAATTCAAAACATATAAGTCACATTAATTAATTTAATAATTAATTCCCGCTGTCAGGGCAAATAGCATGTTTTTATAAAACAATAAGTATCAAAAGATTGACACCAGTTTAAGTCTAATTTCAAAGTGAAATTGATTCCAATGACCACCATTGGATTAAATGGTAAAAATATATTCTAATTTCACTTTAAAACCAATTCAAAAGATAATCTAATCATATAAAAAATTATATTAAAAATAGGTTTTGAATTAAAATACAACATTTTACACTATTCATTAAAAATAGAACTTTATCGGAAAGATACCAAAAATTTACACAAAGTAAATTTTGATGTCCCGATTCATAATAAGAGTTTTATTTGGTCCAAAATAATGTATAAGAGTGATCAAAACTATATTTAATGACGGTTCTCCATCAAAAGGTGACAAGTGAACCTTTAGTGAAAACTAGGGCATATACGCCTAAAATTGAATTCTTTCCGTATTTTAAGCCTTTATCTTTTATTGTATAAATGTAAAAACATTTAAAAACATATATAATCATATTTTAGTTATTTCTATCCATTCCCGCCATTACAACGGCTACATGTTAACTACCATTTAAAATAACATTATTTTATTATTAGAGTGCAACGTAAGATTCCCAAGAAACTCGTTGTTGCGTGTTGGGTACGCCATCGAGCATAGCGTCCCCTTTAAAGTCATTTAAATATTTTATTCACAAATATGGGTAAATATGAAATGTCATATTCTTTATTTACTTGGGGAGTTACATCCTTCCCCCCTTTTGGGAATTGCGTCCTCGCAATTTTAAAATTGCGCTTGGAAACATCCTTGGAAGTCCCACATCGGAACAAAAGTCGGTAAAACAAACAATTTAAAATAAAGAGAGATAAGTACAAAGGTCACCCGAGTTAACCCATACTAGTATTCAAAGTATGAAAATATGGACATGGAGGAAAAAACAAAGGGTCATGTTCTAATGTAGAGTGATAGAAAACATGTTTAGGCGAAAGTTAACCACGAGAAAATCACAAACTTGTGATGGGTTAAACGGTATTCGATTCCCCAGTAGGAAAAGTTAATAGACAACATTTTTGTTTTAAGTTACTTTTTATTGAGGAATTTATTCATAAGGAAACATAATCACTTATCATGTTGACTTTCTACTTTTACTAGATTCCTTAATCAAACTCATATTTTTTCCAAAAGTCGAGTATTTAGGGAGACTTGTTCGCATTAAGAGTACTATAATCAACTTCTAGAGAATCACCAAATCCACAAAAGAGAACTATATACATCCCATGTCTTTAGGCATTAACCAAAACCAAAACCAAAAAGGTTAGTACAAGGTCAGATAATCCCGAAAAGGATAACCCTTTAAAAAGAAAATCTATGCTTAATCTCCAAAATTTGTCCAACAAAACCCAAAGTTCAACAAGGACCATCTGATAAATAATTTATCCATAAAATTCTTCAAAGTAAACCAATATAAGATTGAATCCCAAATATTTGAAGGATTTAGTCACATAGTCTTCCAAGTTAAATTGTATCATTTATCTCCAAACAACATTAGTTGCTCCTAAAGTCTCGTATTGAAAAGTAATTAACTTAATCACATATCCTCCATGATAGGTTAATAATTTTCATAAATAACCCAAAATAAACTTACTCTTAATTCATAAAATCATATATCTAAAAAGAATCAGTCAAACTAACCAGGGACTTCACGTAGTCTAGTGGTAGGCGATAAATACCAGTTGCACTTTGATTGTGGGTTCGATTCCCGCAGCTTTGTCCGACGCGAAGGGTTGTCACACGGTCTGCGTGTTGTCCTTTTTCCAAAACTATATAATTCTTAAAACATTCCCCAAAATGAGATAAAATCTACAAAGATGATCATAACATATTTTAACCTCAAGTTTATCTCATACCTTTCATTTTCCATCATAACATATAATAACCCATAATTACCTCAAAAGTAAGGATCATATAAACCCTAATGGTTACCTTAATTATTATTACCTGAATTTCCACATCGAGTTGGCCATCTCGTACATGATGCATTAGAGAACTCACCATGGTTTAAGTGGTTGATCGTGACTCCTTGATAGTTGGTTTAGAACAACCATGAGATTCCTCATTGAATCCCCCATCTCATCCAGTCTCTTAATCAGAGAACCACCATAGTTTCCTTCAAACCCATTGTCACTTTGGTGCCTGCTATATCCAACCATTTACTAAAACCAAAAAGGTCAGTGTGAGTATATCAACATAACCATCATGTACTAATGAGGAAGATACACACTAAGATATACTTACTCATTTACTTTATCTAAAACTAGGACTCTTTCTGAAATCCTAACCATTATGTTAATGTCACTTATGCTTAGAGAATACCCTAAACTCTAAAGTTATCTAAACCGACCTTTGATACCAACTATAAGTCCCCAACCTTAATCCTTACATAATCTTGAGTTATCACAAGATTACACATTGAGGATCTTTTCAGGTTTAGAGTTTTAGAGAATTAGATCATGAAACTTGCATTACATTCCACCTCTAAACAAAGTGGTTACATAAAAGACATGAATCATTCTTCCCATCAACATAAACATATTTAAAATAAAAAATTGATTCTTTCTTGACACATCCTTGACTCTATCATCTTATCATGTACCTTTCCCTTGACCTGTGAAAAACATTTCAAAAACTTGGGATGAGCATAAAAAGCTCCGTAAGGGTTATAAAAATATGGAAAGGAAACATGAGTTCATATAGACATAAGAATGAAATCACACTTTACCCATAAAACATAGGCATATCAAATCATGAATAAATCATAGAAAAAAAATAAGACATAAAGGTAACTTGAGGCATTCATAACATTCTTACTTAGGGAGTAACCCTCTTGGTTACGTTTGGAATACCCATCACAGTATATTCCCTAAATCTCTTCGGAGAAACCTTAATGTTTCACTCCTTCGCGTTACCCAATGCATTGGAGAGCTATATCGGGCTCACCCGCCCTTAGTTTATCACGGAACCACCCGTTTTCATAAAAATGCCCAAGAACCATAACATAAATGGATCACATAAAACATGCATAAAGGAAATATAACATTTCCACATTTCAATCACAATATAACATTTTAGTATATTGAAATAATGAATCCATTCAAAAAGAAACCATTTCCAAAACCATTTACAACATTTAATAAAGAGATTTTTGAATAAAAGTGTCCCATACCACCTTGAAGCTTAAAATTTTAAACCATTAATATCCATATAAATAAATCCTTAAAACCATTTTGAAAACATGGATATTAATAAGAACAAATAATTAAAACATTTAAAACGATATTTTGGTTAAAGGGGTTTTACCAAAATTAGAGACACTTGAATACAATAATTGAGGAATAACATTTAGTCAGAACTTTATAATATCATGATAATAAATGGATTCATGAAATTATACTCCAAAGGACATTATATACACCATATAAGAGTGAATTGGTGCATAACAACAATGAACCCTCAATAGAAATGTCAAATGTGATGAAATCCCTTATAAAGAAGGTATCCTTAAATTAAGGACAAATAAATCTCAAAAATATGTGTGACAAATATAAATACACCCAATATAAGTGGATATTAAGTGTAAAACAATAAAAGGTCATTCACACATATTCAATGGATGACATATTCAATGACTACAAGTTGAACCCAAAGAAATCGAAATTGGGTTAAAAAGTTCCCTGGACAGCCTAACGGCATCACATCAAAATGAGTTGATGAGAGATAAAAAGTGTATCTCATCACTTGGACATAAAATTTACATCAATAAGGATATATGATAACATATCCCAACATAACAATATGTAAATTAAAAGACCCAACAAAAGATGTATTTTAAAAAAGAGGAGGGTGAAGGGTTCCCTTACCGACTTGGGTATCTTTCAAAACATACACCCCATGAAAGAAGGACAATAGATCATTGATGTAAATAATCATAAACGAAATTATATTACACAAAGAGTAAAATAATGGGCAGTACATACACCACTCAATGGAATTTGTGGCAAATGTAGCATAAATCTCACGGGAATAAAAGAGAGATGAAAAATCCCTTATGAAAACTCGGCAGCCTAACGACGCCACTCAAAACTTCCAAAATGGATTGATCAGAGAGAATAGGGTCTCTCATCACATGAACATAAAAATTATAGTATGTGTAATATAAAATATCATCCCAATAACAAGAAATATGAGCTTTAAAAGGAATGACATAAAAGTGTGTACTTAAAAAGAAAAAGAGGAGTATGATCCCTTACCTCGGGTCCGACTTGACTCGATCGTTCTTTAATATCCTGAATAATAAACTTGAGTTAATTTATAATTCCTTAAGAACCTTTTTCAAGTTCATTATTCCTTTTATATCACTTATTACCATGTTATAAACAATATGTAATCATTAAGTTAATAATGATTGTTTTGTCGATATTTGGTTCTTAAGTCGAAAGTGGACTTCTTACAATTACATGTTGTTCGTGTGTCCAAATGTTTATTATATCCAGAATTGAATTCATGATTTATATATAATATATGTCATATATATCCAGTACATTCATGCATTTATAACATTACATAATCATTTAGAGGTAAGAAATGAAATGCGCCGTTCATGGAGATGGTAAGCCGTACGTACGCATGAACGCTACATTCATTTCTATTTCGTATTTTATAGAATGGAATAATAATGATATAAAGGTATATTATAATTCCAGTATAATATAATATATAATATCATTAAATCCATCCTTTATACGTCCCACGTATGGCATTAACGAATCACATCACTTTGAGGGGGCGGTAGTCCGCACTTCCTAAAATGAAGATATCGCGTATACCCATAATGGATGCCATGAAGGTAAGACACAAATGAAAAACAAAGAAGAATAAGTAAAAAATAAACATATTTTATATCATATATAAAAATAGTTACATCATAATGGCCACCTTTTAAGGTGTTAAATGAGTATTGAACAATCATCGTTTCGGGAGGCAGAATTTCGCCATCCACGGAAACCGTATGTTCTTTAACCATTTGATGTAGTTGTGTGAGAGTGTAGCTCGAATAAATCTTAGAAAAACATCCTAGTATATTGAAGATACAGGTGTTGTTACAAAAGAAGTAAATAAAAAGATATTAGGGGGTTGGAGAAGCAAAATAAAACAAATGAACATGAGAGAAAGAATTACCTTTAAAAGTGTAACTCCTTTTGATTTGAGCCTAAAGGCTTACTCTGAAAGGATTATTCGCAAAAGGAATCATCTAGGATGAGGAGAGGGATGTGGAGAGAGTAAATGGGCAGGGTTTGGACAAGCCAAAGGCTTGAGGAGTGTGTGAAAAGAGGTAGAGTTGGGGGCCTTTTATAAGAGGAGAGGAGGGGCACTTTTGGAAAGTAAGAAATATTACTTTATTTGAAAATGTGTTTCGGTTTTAAAAGGTCCCACATTAATATAATTCGTGGATAAGGTTATAAGGGTTCGAAATCCACCCATCCAATAAGTTTTGGATATGTTTAGTTCATAGATTTTACATTATCTTTCCATTTTATTTAAATCGTCAAATAATGATGTCATCATTGCATCATTATTATGTCATAAATAATTTAATTTATTTAATGTCTAAAAATTATAAAACAAATACTATGATGTAGGAAATCTTTTTATCTTTCCAATTACTATTTATAATCAAAATTTGGTCTTGTGTAACCCTAATTAAAAATTGTTTTAGTAAAACATATCATGTTTGTGTCATTTTTTACTTTTACATTAAATAAAACGTTATTTATGTCATTTCCCAACCAAAGTGTCTCCATGGGGTCTCCAAGTTGGCCCATGGCTTTTCATGGTCGGCCACGACTCACCCAATAGGTTTAGTACAAGTTTCATGGTGTTTTCACATTCTTATAATATCATTTTTACCTTAAATTACACTAATTACCTCTAATCGCGATTAAGAACTTAATAAGTTACTATTCACCGAAAAATTATTATAATCTCATTGAACCACATTTTACTTCTTAATGACAACCATTTATGTTGGATTTTTGAAATTCAAAACACAAAAGTGGTAAAATTTTATTTATACGAAAAATCAGCTTTTATAAGTACCACTTAGTGGTTTCACTATTCATCAAAAATTGAAGTTTTTCAGAAAAATACCAAAAATTCACCATAAGCTCTATTTGATATTCCGAATTCAAAAATGAAGTCTATTTTAAAAAATTCAAAACATATAAGTCAAATTAATTAATTTAATAATTAATTTCCGCTGTCATGGCAAATAGCGTGTTTTTATAAAACAATAAGTATCAAAAGATTGACACCAGTTTAAGTCTAATTTCAATGTGAAATTGATTCCAATGACCACCATTGGATTAAATGGTAAAAATATATTATAATTTCACTTTAAAACCAATTCAAAAGATAATCTAATCATATAAAAAATTAGATTAAAAAGAGGTTTTGAATTAAAATACAACATTTTACACTATTCATTAAAAAATGAACTTTATCGGAAATATACCAAAAATTTACACAAAGTAAATTTTGATGTCCCGATTCTTAATAAGAGTTTTATTTTGTCCAAAATAATGTATAATATTGATCAAAACTATATTTAATGACGGTTCGCCATCAAAACGTGACAAGTGAACCTTTAGTGAAAACTAGGGCATATACGCCTAAAATTGAATTATTTCCGTATTTTAAGACTTTATCTTTTATTGTATAAATATAAAAACATTTAAAAACATATATAATCATATTTTAGTTATTTCTATCCATTCCTGCCATTACAACGGCTACATGTTAACTACCATTTAAAATAATATTATTTTATTATTAGAGTGCAACGTAAGATTCCCAAGAAACTCGTTGTTGCGTGTTGGGTACGCCATCGAGCATAGTGTCCCCTTTAAGGTCATTTAAATATTTTATTCACAAATATGGATAAATATGAAATTTCATATTCTTTATTTACCTGGGGTGTTACATGTCATCTAGTATCACAAGAGCCTATCTCATAACCTGATAGCCTTTCCACCTCATATTGATTTCCAAAATGACCCATCATGTTATCCAACATCACTCAATAAATCCAGCCCTATCCCAACCATATAACCATTTCACCAAAATATTTATGGTCATGCCATCGTAACATCCAAGGCCAAGCCTTCCACAATCCCATGGAACACATCACCAGAAATTCATGAATTTTATTTATATATATAATTCAACCAATTCACATTACATAATAAATATAATTTAATACTATTGAATTGAGAAATTTAACAAAAAAAATTATTTCAATTTAATTTAATGAACCAACTCAACCCTGAAGAGTCAATTAAATAAAATATATTTGAAAATAGTTGATTCAAACTGATTCACCAATTTGATTTAAAGGATTAAATTAAAATGAATATAACTCCCCCGACCAAACCAGCTATGGTCGAATGAACTCTAACCAAATTTTTCTTGTATGACAAGGTGAGGAAATTCCCATTGACCACCCATAGTGTCATATGATAAAGGTAATATCAATAAAAATGTTTTCCCTCAAGAAACCATATGCACAATAAAATCTACACCGCCAAAGGATTGTGAATACCCAATAGAAGGTATGAACCACCTACCCTAGACTTGTATATGTAGGCACATCATGTGTAAGCCTCTATCGCCAAACCTTTTGGAGGAAATTTAATATTTAATAGGATGACTTCAAAATAGGTGAAATGAATCAAATTTATTTAGCAGTCTATGAAGTGAAATCAAAAAGTAAGGGAAGCATAGGTGAGGAGAGCCTTACCACTACAGTTCTATCACACCTGACAGATCTATGAAGGTATAACAAATGAATTGATTGGATCAAAATCCAAAGGTGTAAGAAAATGGAGCCTCCTACACTATTGTATGTGACCAAGATGGAATAAAGGAAAAAAAATGGGTTTAAAGGGGATGATGTTGTTTTGGTAAATTCTTCATTTTTAATGTGGGAAGGCCATCTCACATGGTTTTTGAAATACTGTGAAAAATATACTGGCTACAGTGAATAGGTACTATCTATATAACAATACTTATGTGTCTTGGAATAAGGTTTTCCCTAAATACTCACAATCCAAGTGATATAACTATGAAAAAAAATACAAAATTCACCACACAACCATTCAACACTCCCAGCATGGTTTTTCAAATCATGCAGCCGTATAAAAACAGGGCACACAGTTAGTTTAATGAGGCTGTACAGTTATCCCTAAACATTGCACCATGACCTATAAATCCAAAACATTGTCTTTAGATCTCTTAACTCCCATAAAACATACAAGAACCCAAGGAACTATTGAAGACTCTATTGACATAATAAATAAATTTGGAGGCTAACAGAAATATAAAATTTTGGTTTCGACCAAAGAATAAGATATTTTCATGCCCAGTAATTCCAAAATATAAAATTGGAGATGATTTCGAACACAATAAAAAACCAATAAATTAAAAATATTAACTCCTTATCATATCTCATCCCCAATGTATCAAAATATCATTTTGATGGTACTAAACATAACCATCAGGTTAAAAAACCTATACTACCCAAGTATCATGGTCCCATGTTAACAACATCAAGGGGTCTCCCCACCTTAGGATTGAATTACCCCGGTACAACCTGACAAAACCAAAAATCAAGAAATCAGTCCATTAAACAATTATAGTACTCTAAGATCCTCCTATGATGTATCATCACTCATAAACCTCATACGGTTCTCCCGTGTCACACTAGGTATCCACATGAATTCTTCACCACATTGGTTCCTACCTTAGGCCCACGTTTCACATGGAACCAATGAGGTCCCACATATCAACAGATGATCAAATCAATCCTAATGCATTACACCTAAATCAGTTCTTATATCTAACTATGCGAAGATTCCAACACTCCTAATGTAATCTCATATCCTCAATGCTATGATGTCTAATCACCTCAGTAACCTATATCCATTGATGATCAAAATCAAACCTGGTACCACACACACCATATATATGTATATCTCACATCTGATACAATTATAACCTACTACCCAACATTTGGATATTACATATATATTTATATAAATATCCTTCACCTGGTTCATCCAAAATATACATTTCTTAATTGGCCATGCCAAAACAATAAAATGCAGTACACTACTTTGGTGTACCTCTTACCATTGCCTAATCAACAACATAATCATCACATGGTAGTTCCATGTCAATCTCTTAGCCTACAGATCGATTTCCTGAATTCTATAATCCCTATAGTGCTGCACTATCCATCATCCACTTACCCTAATATTGGGTCCCACATTCTCGTCCACACCTTCTTCTTGTACCTACCACTAGACTACCCTCACCTCGTATTGATCTTGGACTGATATCGGGCACCTATTGTAACATACCAAGTAAGTAATTAATAATAGATATTTTTATCTATGTCTATTAATGAATTATATTGTGTTTTAGAGGCATAAAATGAAAATAAATCCAATCTTAAGCATGGAATACACTAATATTTTTGAAAGATTGTTTTATTGGATTTTAATGGAAAACCATTTCTAAATCTATATTTTGACAATATTATAATCTATGTTTGTCAAAATAAAATTATTCTTTATTATTGGGACATAAAAATTTACTTTGGATAAATTTTTGGTATTTTTATGATAATGTTCATTTTTTAGGGAATAGTGAAAAGTGTTGTATTTTAATACAAAACCACTTTTTAATCGAATTTATTAATATAGTTAGATTATCTTTTTAATTTGTTTTAAAATGTAAATAGAATATATTTTTACCATTTAATCCAATGGTGGTCATTGGAATCAATTTCACTTTGAAATTGGACTTAAACTAGTGTCAATCTTTTGATACTTATTGTTTCATAAAAACACGCTATTTGTCATGACAGCGTGAATTAATTATTAAATTAATTAATGTAACTTCTAGGATTTGAATTTTGTAAAATAGAAATCATTTTTGAATTAGTAATATCAAATATATCTTAGGGTGAAGTTTGGGTATTTTTCTGAAAAACATCAATTTTTGATGAATAGTGAAACCACTAAGTGGTAGTTAATGAAACAGATTTTTCGTTTAAATGAAACATTGTCACTTCTGAGATTTAATTTTAAAAAATATGACATACATGGTTGTCATTAATATGTTTAATATGGTTCAATGAGATTAAAATAATTTTTTTGGTGAATAGTAACTTTTAAGTTCTTAATCGCGATTAGAGGTAATTAGTGTAGTTTAAGGTAAAAATAATGTTTTAATAATATGAGATGAGCTTGACACATGTCCTACCCTCATTGGATGTGTCATGGCCGACCAAGAAAATCCATGGGTCAACTTGGGGACCCCATGGAGCCACTTTGTTTGGGAAATTACATAAATAACTTTTTATTTAATGGTAAAGTAAAAATGACACAAACATGAGATGTTTTACTAAAAAAAATTACATGGGGTTATACAAGTCAGATTTTTTACTATAAATATTCATTAGGAAGATATAAAGATTTCCTACATCATGATATTTTTTTTATAATTTTTAGACATTAAATATATTAAATTATTTATGTCATCATGATGATGCAGTGATTACCTCATTAATAAAGGCTTTAAATAAAATGAAAAGATAATGTAAAATCTATGACCTAAACATGTCCAAAACCTATTGTATGGGTATATTTATAACCCTTATCACCTTATCCTAGAATTATATCAATGTGGGACCTCTTAAATCTGAATCGCAATTTCAAATAAAGTAACTTTTCTTTACTTTCCAAGAGTGCCTCTCCTCTCCTCTTATAAAAGGCCCCCACCTCTACCTCTTTACCCACACATCCAAAGCCATTGCCTCAGACAACCCCTGCCCATTTTATCTCCCCACATCCCTCTATTTCTCCTTGAAGCCTCAATTTGGGCATAAGTCTTTCCATGTAAGCCTTTGAGATCAAACCAATGGGAGTTACCCGATTTTAAGGTAATGTCTTCACATGAGTCTTTTTATTTTATTTTACTTCTCCAACCCCCTAAACACTTTTATTCATTTATTTTGTAACAAATCCAGTATCCTAAATATACTATGATGTTTTTATAAGATGTATGAAAGCTACACTTACACACACCTACATCTAATGGTTAAAGAACATACTGTTTCCGTGGATGGTGAATTTCTGTCTCACGAAACGATGATTGTTCAACACTCATATATCACCTTCAAAGGTGGCCATTAATATGTAACTATATTTATATATTATATATAATATGTTTATGATTTACTTAAGCTTCTATATTTTTCATTTTTGGCATATCATTTATGGTTACCATTATGAGTAAACGCGATATCTTCATTTTAGGAAGTGCGGACTACCGCCCCCTCAAAGTGATTTGATCTGTTAATGCCATATGTGGGACTTATAAAGGATGTAATTAATGGTATTATATATGATATTATACTGGAATTATAATATACCCTTATATCATTATTATTCCATTCTATAAAATACGAAATAGAAATGAAAGTAGCGTTCATGCGTACGTACGGCTTACCATCTCCATGATCAGTGCATTTTATTTCTTACCTCTAAATGATCATGTAATATTATAAATGCATGTATATACTGGATATATATGATATATACATCATTATTATTACTCTGGATATAATGGACACATGAATAACTTGTAATTATAAAGAGCATATTTTGACTCAACTACCAATGATCGTTAAAACGACCATTATTAACTAAAAAAATTACATAGTGTTCCTGACTTGGTAATAAGTGATATAAAAGTAATAATGAACATGAAAAAGGTTCTCAAGCAGGTAGAAATTAACTCAAGTTTATAATTCAGGACATTAAGGAACGATCGAGTCAAGTCGGACCCGAGGTATGGGACTTCGTCTCAATATCCTATCATTGAGGCATATTTTGTTTTATACACAACCTTCATTTATACGGTGTGTGAACCCCTTTGACTTTTATGTTTATTAAAAAGGAATCTTTTTTATACAAATTGTTTACTAAACGAAAGAAGGGAATGTTTTTGTCGTACGTATGCAGCGACAATGACTTCTCCGACGCCGTGACCATTATTTGAGTTTCGGCTTCCTCTACAAGCCATACCATTTTTTTAAAAGAAAAATAAATACCCCGTTTTACTTTTCTTTTATTTTGGTATTTAAAGTGGTTTTCATAATGCTTTTATTATATCAAGGTGTTTTATTGAAATCTTGTTATTGAAATGTGGAAATGTTATGTTTCCTTTATGTATGTTTTATGTGATACGATTATGTTATGGTTCTTGGGAATTGTTATGAATACGGGTGGTTCCGTGATAAACTAAGGGCGGGTGAGCCCGATATAGCTCTCCAATGCATTGGGTAACGCAAAGGAGTGAAATGTTAAGGTTTCTCCGAAAAGATTTAGGGAATATAATGTGATTGGTATTCCAAACGTAACTAAGAGGGTTACTCCCTACGTAAGAATGTTATGAATGCCTCAAGTTACATTTATGTCTTCTGATTTATATGATTTATTTATGATTTGAGGAGGTATGTTAAGGTGCTTATGTTTATGGGTAAAGTATGATATCATTCATATGTATATATGTACCCATGTTTCCTTTCCATATTTTTATATCCCTTACTGAGCTTTTTATGTTCATCCTATGTTTTTGAAATGTTTTTCACAGGTCAAGGGAAAGGTACATGATATAATGATAGTGTCAAGGATGTTTCAAGAAAGAATCCATGTTTTATTTTAAATATGTTTCCATTGATGGGAAAAATGAATACTATATTTTATGTAACCACTTTGTTTAAATGTGGAATGTATTGCATGTTTTATGATCTAATTCTCTAAAACTCTAAACCTGAAAAAATCCTCAACATGTATTCTTGAAGTAACTCAAGATTAAGTAAGCTTTAAGGATGGGGCCTTATAGTTGGTATCAAAGGTCGGTTTAGATAAATTTAGGAGTAAGAATTCTATTAAATGATTATCCAAAAATATTTTTTTTATGGTCAAATTGAAATGATAAAGCATTTGAAAATTACGATGTTGCTTCATCTATGACATGATTATTCAGAATGGTTTTCTGCAGAGGAAACAGGGAAGAAGTGATAGGAAGTAATACAGAAGGAAATAACCTTCCGAATCAGAATCCTGAGATGGTCGAAATTGGAACTGAACAGTTTGTTGCAGTAATGGCGTAGTTGACTCAAGCGATAAATGGTTGTGGTATCCATGAACGAGATCAGCTAGATCAACCACAGAGGAATATGTCAGTGGTGGAACATTTCATGAGGCAACATCCCTCATCATTCAGAGGATCATCTGACCTTGTGCTAGCTGAAGGGTGGATTAAATCACTGGAGAAGATTTTTGATGTAATGGGGTGTTCAGACAATCAAAAGGTTAGTATTTCTATTTACCGTTTAGAGGTTGAAGCAGATCAGTGGTCGTCGATGGATAAAAATATCAGGGACTCTAATGAGATTGATACTATCTACTAGGATGAATTTAAAGGTATTTTTCATGAGAAGTATTTTCCAAAGGATGTTCAACTTATGATGGAAAATAAATTCTTGGAATTGAGGAAAGAGGATGACTCAGTGGCTGCCTATGAAGAAAGGTTCACTCGATTGGCAAGGTATGCTCCAAATTTTATCTGAGACCTTGATTGTAAAATCAATCATTTTTAAATAGGATTAAATCCAAAATATCGAAGGGATTTAGCTTCTCGTGAGATTAAAATTTATGAAAAGCTTTTTCGATGTGCGGAGAAGGTCGAAATGGAATTTTCCGATGATCAAGTGTTCTATAACAACCAGCATAAGAAGAGACCGAGGTGGCAGGAGAATGGAAAGAAATTCTTCAAAAAGGTCTGATGGTAAGAAAACTGTGTTTCCAGTTTGTGATAAATTTGGTAAAAGGCATGCTGGGGAATGTCTTCTGGATTCTGGAAAGTTCTACGGATGTGGTAAGATGGGACATAAGGCTTGTGATTGCACTGAAAAGGATCAATGTGATGGTAAGACCAAATATGATTTACAGTTAGTGAAATGTTTTAAGTGCAATGAGATGGGTCACTATGAAAATGAGTGTCTGACAAAGAGCTCGAGTAATGGGAAGCAGTTAGACTACAAGCATAAAGGGGTGGTGAAATCCTTTGCAACTACTTCAGCAGATGTCGGGCCATCAAATGAAGTTGTATCAGGTACTTTGTTTGTTTTAAAGATTATTCCAGTGTGTTTTTTGATTCGGGGTCTACAAATTCTTCCATCTCTGAAAACGTTTCTAGTAAAATGGGAATACCATCCCAAGAAATGACTCTTGTACTTGTGGTAAAAACACTTGGGGAAAATGCTGAGGCTAAAAGAATTTATAAGAATCTTCATATCCTTATCCGTGGAAAGAACTTACTTGAGAACCTTATTGTTTTACCTCTTGTAGAGTTTAATGTTATCCTGGGTATGGATTGGCTCTCTATTTACCATGCTAAGATTGACTGTAGAGCTAAAGAAGTTTCTTTTAGGAAAGGTAAGTTGCATGAATTCAACATTGATAGTGATTGTGTTTTGAGATTTGGGAAGAGATTGTGTGTGCCCTGTGATTCACAGTTGAAGAGAGAGTTGTTATGTGAAGCTCATAGTTCTCCGTTTTCAGTTCATCCTGGCAGTACTAAGATGTACAGAGATCTTAGGGAGTATTACCGGTGGGATGGAATGGAAAGAGATATTGATGATTTTACAGTGAAGTGTTTGACATGTCAACAGGTTAATGCAGAGTGGAAGCTACCGAAAGGGATGCTTCAGCCTTTACTAGTACCAGAATGGAAATGGGAGAATATATCCATGTACTTCATTGTGGGATTTCCGAAGACACCTCGAGGTAATAATGCAATCTGGGTTATTGTTGATCGCTTGACTAAATCTGCTTCTTTCCTTTCTATACGAGATACTTTTTCCCTAGAACAACTTTTCCGTTTGTACCTTAAATAGATAGTCAGGTTGCATGGAGTTCCTCTCTCCATTGTATCTGATCATGATCCAAAGTTTACTTCTAACTTTTGGAAAGGCCTTCAGAATTAATTGGGTACTGAATTAAATTTTACTATATCTTTTCATCCTCAATCAGATGGGCAGTCAGAACAAACAATTCAGACTTTGGATGATATGCTACGTGCTTGTTCGATGGATTATCAGGGAAGTTGGGACCAGCATCTTTCTTTGGTTTAGTTTTCTTATAATAACAGTTTTCATTACAGTATATAGATGGCACCATTTGAGGCGTTATATGGGAAGCGGTGTCGAAATATAGCTTTTTGGGATGAAGTGGGTGAAAGGAAGCTGATGGGACCATAATTGGTAGAAGAGATGGCAGAAATAGTTCAGCTGATACAGAAACACATGAGAACAACTCAGAGCAGGCAGAAGAGTTATGCGGACAATAGGAGGAAGGATCTCTCTTTTGATGTAGGTGATCATGTTTTTCTCAAGAAATCTCCATGGAAAAGTGTGATGCGATTTGGTAAGAATGGAAAGTTGAGTCCAAGGTTCATTGGACCATATGAAATTCTGGAGAGAGTTGGATCAGTTGCATATCGAGTGGCATTACCTCCGAGATTAGGTACACAATGTTTTTCATGTTTCCATGTTAAGGAAGTATATGCCAGATCTATCTCATGTTTTGAGTCCAGAGGAAGTTCAGCTGGAAGAGAACCTATCTTATGAGGAATAACCGGTCCAGATTCTTGACCACATGGAGTAGGTGTTATGGAATAAGTTGATTCATCATGTAAAGGTTTTGTGGAAAAACCACATGATTGAAGAGGCAACATGGGAATCTGAAAATGCAATGAGGGATAAATACCACCACTTATTCGATAAGTAAATAAATTGCGGGGACACAATTTTCTAAAGGGGGAAGGATGTAACATTCCAAGTAAGTAATGAATTATAGATATTTTTATCTATGTCTATTAATGGATAAGATAGTGTTTTAGTGGATTAAAATGAAAATAAATCCAATCTAAAGCATGGAATACACTAATATCTTTAAAAGATTGTTTTACAGCCTTTTAATGGAAAACCATTTTTAAATCTTTCTTTTGAAAATTTTATAAGCTATGTTTGTCAAAATAAAATTATTCATTATTATTGTGACATCAAAATTTACTTTGGATAAATTTTTTGTGTTTTTCTGATAATGTTCATTTTTTAGGGAATACTGAAAAGTGTTTTATTTTAATTCAAAACCACTTTTTAATAGAATTTATTTATATAGTTAGATTATCTTTTTAATTGGTTTTAAAGTGTAAATAGAATATTGTTTTACCATTTAATCCAATGGTGGTCATTGGAATCAATTTCACTTTGAAATTGGACTTAAACGAGTGTCAATATTTTGATACTTATTGTTTCATAAAAACGCGCTATTTGTCATGACAATGTGAATTAATTATTAAATTAATTAATGTAACATATAGGATTTTAATTTTTTAAAATAAAAATCATTTTTGAATTCGGAATATCAAATACAGCTTAGGGTGAAGTTTTCATATTTTTCTGAAAAACTTCAATTTTTTGATGAATTGTGAAACCACTAAGTGGTAGTTAAAGAAACTGATTTTTTGATTAAATGAAACTTTGTCACTTCTGTGATTTGATTTTAAAAAATACAACATACATGGTTGTCATTAATAAGTAAAATGTGGTTCAATGACATTAAAATAATTTTTTGTTGAATAGTAACTTTTATGTTCTTAATCGCGATTAGAGGTAATTAGTGTAGTTTAAGGTAAAAATAAATTTTAATAATATGAGATGATCTTGACACATGTCCTACCCTCATTGTATGTGTAATGGGCGACAAAAAAAATCCATGGATCATCTTGGGGACCCCATGGAGCCACATTGGTTGGGAAATAACATAAAAAACTTTTTATTTAATGTTAAAGTAAAAATGACACAAACATGAAATGTTTTACTAAAACAATTTTTAGATGGGGTTATACAAGTCATATTTTTGACTATAAATATTAATTAGGAAGATAAAAATATTTCCTACATCATGATATTTTTTGTATAATTTTTAGACATTAAATATATTAAATTATTTATGACATCATGATGATGCAGTGATTACCTCATTAATAAAGGATTTAAATAAAATGAAAAGATAATGTAAAATCTATGACCTACACATGTCCAAAACCTATTGGATGGGTATATTTAGAACCCTTATCACCTTATCCTAGAATTATATCAATGTGGTACCTCTTAAATCTGAATCTCATTTTAAAATAATGTTACTTTTCTTTACTTTCCAAGAGTACCCCTCCTCTCCTCTTATAAAAGGCCCCCACCTCTACCTCTTTACCCACACTTCCAAAGCCTTTGTCTCTACCAAACCCTGCCCATTTTGTCTTCACATATCCATCTCTTACTCCTTGAAGACTCACATTGGGCATAAGTCTTCCCAAGTAAGCCTTTGAGCTCAAACCAAGGGGAGTTACCCGATTTTAAGGTAATGTCTTCACTTGAGTCTTTTAATTTTATTTTGCTTCTCAAACCCCCTAAAATCTTTTATTAATATCTTTTGTAACAACTCCAGTATCTTCAATATACTATGATGTTTTTATAAGAAGTATTCAAGCTAAAATTACACACACCTACATCTAATGGTTAAAGAACATACTGTTTCCGTGGATGGCGAATTTCTGCCTCACGAAATGATGATTGTTCAACACTCATATATCACCTTCAAAGGTGGCCATTATGATGTCACTATATTTATATATTATATATAATATTTTTATTTTTTACTTAAGCGTCTGAATTTTGCATTTTTGGCATATCCTTTATGGGTACCATTATGAGTAAACGCGATATCTTCATTTTAGAAAATGCGGACTACCGCCCCCTCAAAGTGATTTGATTCGTTAATGCCATATGTGGGACTTATAAAGGATTTAATTAATGGTATTATATATGATATTATACTGGAATTATAATATACCTTTATATCATTATGATTCCATTCTATAAAATACGAAATAGAAATGAAAGTAGCGTTCATGCGTACGTACGGCTTACCGTCTCCATGAACAGTGCATTTCATTTCTTACCTCTAAATGATTATGTAATATTATAAATGCATGTATATACTGGATATATATGATATATAAATCATGATTATAACTCTTGATATAATGGATACATGAACAACTTGTAATTATAAAGAGCATATTTTGACACAATTACCAATGATCGGTAAAACGACCGTTATTAACGAAAATAATTACATAGTGTTCATGACATGGTAATAAGTTATATAAAAGGAATAATGAACATGAAAATGGTTCTTAAGCAAGTAGAAATTAACATAAGTTTATTTTTCAGGACATTAAATAACGATCGAGTCAAGTCGGACCCGAGGTATGGGACTTCGTCTCAATCTCCTTTCTTTGAGGCATATTTTGTTTTATACACAACCTTATTTTATATGGTGTATAAACCCCTTTGACTTTTACGTTTACTAAAAAGGAATATTTTTTATACGAAGAATTTACTAAATGACAAATGAGAATGTTTTTGTCACACGTATGCGGTGACAACGACTTCTCCACCGCCATGAACATTATTTGAGTTTCGACTTCCTCTACAAGCCATACAGTTTTTTAAAAGAAAAATAAATACCTTGTTTTACTTTTCTTTTATTTTGGTATTGAAAGTGGTTTTCATAATTTTCTTATTATATCAATGTGTTTTATTGATATCTTGTGATTGAAATGTGGAAATGTTATGTTTCCTTTATGTATGTTTTATGTGATACAATTATGTTATGGTTCTTGCGCATTGTTATGAAGACGGGTGGTTCCATGATAAACTAAGGGCAGGTGAGCCCGATATAGCTCTCCAATGCATTGGGTAACGCGAAGGAGTGAAACGTTAAGGTTTCTCTGAAGAGATTTAGGGAATATACTGTGATGGGTATTCCAAATGTAACCAAGAGGGTTACTCCCTATGTAAGAATGTTATGAATGCCTCAAGTTACCTTTATGTCTTATGATTTCTATGATTTATTCATGATTTGATGAGGTATGTTAAAGTTCTTATGTTTATGGGTAAACTATGATTTCATTTTTATGTATATATGTACCCATGTTTCCTTTCAATATTTTCATATCCCTTACTGAGATTTTTATGCTCATCCCATGTTTTTGAAATGTTTTTCACAGGTCAAGGGAAAGGTACATGATATGATGATAGTGTCAAATAATTGTCAAGAAAGAATCCATGTTTTATTTTATATATGTTTCCATTGATGGGAAAAGTTAATACTATCTATTATGTAACCACTTTGTTTAAATGTGGAATGTAATGCATGTTTTATGATTTAATTCTCTAAAACTCTAAACCTGAAAAGATCCTCAACATGTATTTTTGAAGTAACTCAAGATTAAGTAAGTTTTAAGGCTAGGGCCTTATACCTATTTCTACCATGGTCCCTGATTATTAGTTATCTAATAAGGATTCAAAAAGAACCTTTCAAGATGCATGACCATTCCACAAGCCTAAAACACTTTTGGATGCCACTCGCTTCGTGTTTGGACATTTCATGGTGCCGAAAAGGAAATAAAACCATATAATTCCCACTCTGAGTTGGTCTAGCTGGGATTATGGCATGACCACCCTACCAAAACTAATATCTGCATTTCATCATGTAATCAAAGCATCACAAATGAAATAAACTAAATCCATTTTTTCCAACTAGAGTATTACATGTCGATCATGTTACCCTTGTAAATTAGTGTCTGGTTCACCACCTCTGGGAATGATTCCAACCTAAAGATGTTTACATACAGCCGCAACACCTCACCCATGAGGTTTGATTGATCTACATCATCTAAAATGGAAATGAATCCATGGTGAAGGCTAAATAAATCTTAATCTCTCTCATACTTTAGAATCTTCAAGAATAAATTATCAATGAACATGTACTCAAAATTCATCATGGACTATCCCTCATGTTTTTTCTACCAACACTTGTATGTTCCACCACAATTTTTTTGATCCTATGAGAATGTACATCAACAGCTTTACCCTCCACCCTATAGGAGCCTCTAACTACTTTAAAAACATATTTATGGACTTGATCTAGTTCTCAGGATGATATCGATCACCATCAACACAAAAAAATAATTTGATCAATGACTAAAAGTCTCGATAAAGATATTACATTGAAGGTTCTTCTCCCTGATCTCCCATATGAATACCCTAGACCACACACACTTTTCTTTCTCTAGGCTAGTTTTCAAGCAATCACAAATATACTATATGATCAGGCAGCTTCCCCTCCAATAGTTGTACCTATTCAAAAGACTATACATGATCTGTATGATCCTCAGGGGTATAAAACTACTCATGCACCTACATCATGGAACCATCACATACTTAATGCTCCATCCATGCCATCTAGGAGGAACCTAATTAATTCTATCACATAGTCATAGATCCAAAATATTAATATATAAAACATATTTACGAAAAGTATCCATTGGAAGTTCATCCTCACCAACATTAACCATTCCTATCATAACCATTACACATGCAATACTATCCTATTTTCCTCCTCATCCGATCATACAAGAGCCATGAATCAAAAATACCACGGGTCATTCCCATCCTGATGAATCTGGTCTCGGAAAACCAATTAACACGTCGCCCAATGTGATTGTCAAAAACACCCCATTCCATACTACATTCCTACACATGTAAGATACATGGCCATTTCACACATCATAGGAAATTTAACAATTCCCATCATTTAGAATAAGAAAATTCACAAGCCGTATACCCATATTCGTTTCATATTTCAAATTAAAATTTCATAGGTGCATGAAAATTTAGATTTAAAACAACCTACCATGTACCTAATGAAATATTAAATCAACATAACATATCAAACACAACATTACCTTTGGGTCAAGGTTACAAATATAATTCCTTTTCCAACCTGATAGAGTTTTAAAAATCCCCATAATTAGCCATCACATTTCAACAATACCACTAATGATGGAAATAAAACAAACCATCAAATGAGAAAAATGAAATAGAAATTCCCATGCATGGTAATACTTTCAGTCCCTCATAAATGGTGGTTTGGGAACACAATAACGAGCTATAAACCTAGTTCGGACCACATCCTAATACATAGTGTACTATAATATCAATAGTAAGACCGTTAGAAAAAAATGCAAAATCAATTCTAATTACATTTTACACTATCCTTACACTGCTTCTAAATCCTAGTCAAGAATAGCTATGGTAACCCTTTTTTCATCCCTAGATAGATTATCCACCCATGAAGTGCTACCAAGATGGGTACCACAAGCGTTAGGTGCACCTACCCAAATTCCAAAGGCTTTCGACTAGCATCAAATGGGTGTTAATTTTTAGTGGGGAGGCAATACCCTCTGGGTAATGATGAAATAAAAGTATGAGTACATATATATAACATGATTCAGGGGAAAAAATCAAAAAACTCAAACCATATCTACCAATGGTGGAAGCACAATAATTAACAAGTAATATTGGAAGAATAACTAGCATATATAGCGGAAAAAAATAAAACAACCCAACCAATATGACAATTATAGCTACTAAAACAAACATGAATACAATAAAGGTCATATATACAATATTTAGAAGGTTATACAACGGTTAACCTCAGTACAATAAATTCATATATTTAATTCTAAAAAAAATAAAACTAAATAAGAAATATATAACTAAGAACAACCCCAAGGTATAATTCCTTCATCCCAAGCCAACCAACCACAATAATCTAGTACCTATGGCTGAAAAATTACATGAGTGCAACACTATAAAGTCAAAACACATCATGAAGGGCCCATGTAGGGTGTTATGATGTGTCTCAGTATTATAAAACCCATTTTCTCATACCCAATAAATGTTTTTAAGTTGTTGTGAACTATAATAAATAAACCATCCCATGATCAAAGTGAACATGGGAATTCCTGGTGCTTAACCACCACCTGGAAGCCAACAGATGCCTTGACCAATTCCAGAATCAAGAAAGCTAGGAGGATAATTTTTCCTTGGCCCATGTTATACCCTAATGTAGCATTTCCCAGGTGATCCATCAGGTTCCACCTCAAATAAAGTAATCTGGAACCCCATGCCTCATAACACATTCTGTCTATAGTCATTTCACTGATGTCATGAAGGCACACCCAACCCAAAGTAACAAGTTCCTCACACCCATGCATGAAGGAAATCATTAAGCCTAAAAACATAGGTAAAACAACTTATTTTGTCAAATAAAACCAATTTTGGCTTAATGTACAATGTCCCAAGGAATGAAAATCTATGTCCTCCCAAAATAGTCCAGGCCCAATGACATCACAAAGTTGAGCCTTCGTCACCAAAAAATATCCACAGTGTTATCAACTAAAGGATGCTCATCTCTAATGTGGATTTCTATGGTTTGTTCCCCTACCACATCCTTTGATGCACTACTGGGTCCTCTACCAATATGATTGGTCATGAAAACCTCATCACTAAGTCAACCTATGTACACATGACTCCAGGAATAACATTCTTCATCATAGGTGAGTGAAAATCACCAAATCATTACCTAATCCACATCCAACTAGCACCTTCTTCCCCTAAATCCATGACACTCAAGGCTGATGTTCGTTCCATCTAATATCACCCCACATTCACTCATAACTTGGATGCATATCTGCCTCTCTCTAATGTCCACGAAGTCCCTTTCTATGATTAAGCATCACTCAATAAATCATGGCCAAGCCCATCCATATGAAAATGTTGCCTCAACCCGAATTTCTATTCTATCCTAGTATCTTTGTACAATCCTACCACAATCCCATAGATCACATCACATCAAAATAAAAAAATTCATATATATATATAATTCAATTAATTCAATTTAAATATTAATTTCCATTTAATACAGTTGAATTGAAAATTTTAAACAATAAAAATATTAAATTTATTTGAATTGAATAACTCAACCCTAAAGAATAAATTCAATATAATATATTTTAATATCTTAGATTCAAATGAAGTTACTAATTTAATATAAACAATTCAATGTAAATGAATAAAACACCGTCAACCATACTACCCAACAGACAACGGCCTCTAACCTGGCCTCACTCATATTAAATGTTGAGGGAATACCCAATGGCTTCCAAAAAGGTTATAGAAATAATTTGATATCAAGAAATAAGGTCTCACTAAACTACTCATAGGCACACAAAATTACACACCCCCAAAAGGTCCAAAAATATAATAGTATACACCACCAACTGTTGACTCAAACAAATATACATGTCTAGTATTACATTCTAACTCAAAGTGTTTAAAATAAATCAATGCTTTTATAGAACTTCCTTAAATTGGGAAAAATTACTAAATTGGATTTTACGGTCTATAAGGAGAATGAACATAATAAGGGAATAATGATTGATGAGAGACATACAGATATAGTTCCAATGCACCCAACAGATCTAAGAATGAGACCCATATAAAGAAATTGGACCATAATCTAATAAAGTAATAAAGTCGAGCCTCCAAAACTGATGTACATGACCAATATGGGAGAAATTAGGAGAAATTAAGTTTAACGGGGAGGTTGTAATTTTGTTAAGTTATCCATTTCTAACGAATTACGGTTAGCTCACATGATTTTCCAAACCATGCAAAAACCATGTGGGATATAGTGAATAGGTATTATCTATACGGAACTACCCTTGGAGAATTGGTTATTTTATTCACTAACCAGGTTTAAGACATGTGACAGCCCAGTACAAAAACTATAGAATTCACTACATGACTAAGAAATTTACCCTATACTATTTTTCAAACCGTTTGGTAGTACCAAAATAGGGTGCATGACTAACTGGAAGAGGATGCATGGTTCACCCCAAAACTGTGTGCCTTGACCTATTACTCCAAAACAGTGTATTTGGGTCTCCGACACTCGAATACCCCTTCTAAGAAGAAGAGTCACTCTCTAAGACATTAAACCCCTATAAAGAAAGACTTTAATATGATGGAACTCTCAGATTTTGGATCCGACCAACAAAAGGGAAATTTGAATACCCTCTAATTCAAATATTTAAAATGGGATAGGTTTTCAGACTGATTTTAAGGCTTAGGATGTTAATATCAACCACCCATGTAGTAAATTCTTCCATGTTTTTGAAATTATACCTATTGATGCATTGATGGGAAATCTATTACTAATCCACACCCATCATTATATTTCAATTGAATTTGTAAAAAATTTAATGATAAATATAAATCCTAAAAAATATGAATTATCTGAAAATATCAATATTAAATAAAGAATATGAATTATTGAGATTTCCCCCTAATAAAATTTAGTTCATATAAAAATAGTATATGTATATATGTTATACAGTTTATAAAAAGATCATATACATGATAAAATTTAAATATTTATTTATGAGAAATGTATATTCTAATTGAAAATAACCATAAGAATGTGAATGTTTTTAGATTAATTTTATTATCAAAAATTTTAAAAGATATAAATTTTGACCATAAATTTATTAAGAAAATATTTTTTTTGAAAAGTCAAGTCATATAAATATTAGATGAAAAGTGGAGTTAGTTTCAAAAAAAAGATAATAACTAAATAAGTATATTTTTAAATTCACTAAATAAATTAGAATATATTTTATATTATAAAATGGTTAAGTTGGTATTATAGTCCATTTGTTACATATATAATAAAAAACTACTTTTAGATATTTTTTATGAAAGGAAAAAAATGAAACATTTAGAAATAATTAGAAAGGTTATTTTCTAATATCGTAAATATTAAAGGATAAAATACAATTTCATTAATAAAACATATGATTACATATAATGGTCTCTTGTAAAACAATTATATAAAATATATATTTATTAAAAATATATTTGATGAAAATGAAAAAAGGATAAGATTTTATTTTAAAACATTCATTACATCATTCATGAAAAAATGGTATAAAAGGTAATGTGAAATCCTAGACACCCCATTAATATATATAGGAAAAGAACTTATATGGGTTTTATCAGTGATAGATTATAATATTTTGTCAACACACAAAATAGAAATCTCAAAAAAGTATATTGTAAAATAAATTCTTAAAACATCGGTAACAATTAAACTGTAATTCATTGAAATAATGAACATTAATAGAAAATTTAATCATCATTAATAAATATATTTTAAAATTAAATACATGAATGGATAATTATATACACCACATAAGAAATTGTTGTATAATAAAAAACATGTCATGATTGAGTGGAAATTTATATAAATCCCTTAACTCAAATTAAACATACCTCATAATTTTTTTTAAATTGTTGTATAATTATTATTTTATGTTACACATATATAATAGAACAGTTTACATGTGTATGTTAAAATATATTATTCATTTATCACTCATTTTAGTACAATATTTTAAAACTACCATTATTTTGGGTGTTAACTACTTAATGTTTGAGGAAAATTTTGGTTCAATAGTTCTTGTACATGTACATAGATTATGGTTCAATAATCTCAAGAATGATATAATAATAACAAATATTCATAATATATATATATTTATATGTATCAATATATTTAGATCTATCAATAAATGTCATAGATAGAAAAATTAAATACACTGCTCATTAATATGGTAGGTCATACAAATGTAAGAACAATGATTTTAATTTTGATAGTTGGAATGAAAGAAAGATAAATAATAATTAATCATTATAAATTCATTGTTTTATCATATATATCATATAAAATAATTACATTTACCCATAGTTCCATCCATGTAATTATTGAAGTAAAGATGAATCACATCTCTTTGTGGAGGAGGTAGACCACATATACACATAAGTGAGGTAATCATTTTCCGACGGATTGGAAGTTAAGAATATAAATGATATATTATAATTATAAAATAATAACCACATAATTAGTATTATATATTGTCATTATTTCAACATTTATTAATATCCACATAAAATGGTAACGGAAAATGATTTAAACTACTATTTTGATACCATATATTATTGGTAATCACAGACAATGTTTTCACAATACATATGATTGAAAAGTGGTGAAAAATGTTAGTCTAATAACAATTAAAACATACCAGTATATTTATTATAATTTATGAACAATTTAATTATGGTAAAAATAAATTTTGAGTATTTTAAAGAATAAATAAACGTAGAAATGTCAGAAAAGATGATAACAAATTAATCAGTATACTTCTTTTAGATCCTTTAATAAATACACTTGGAATTTTATTTTATTTTAAAAGACACCACTGAATTATCATTAGGTAAGTACATCAAATAATTATATTTAAAATTGTATATCCATAATTCCTAGGTTAAAACTAGGTGATAAGGCCACCATTACTAATGTTAATTATTTTAGGATGAATTTATTTCTACACTTGTCACCTTATTCTTGAGAATTAATTTTGGATTGGAAGCATGTCCCTGAAAATGATCAGTACAATATTTTATGTAATTTAAAATTAAAAATGTAACTCTCTCAATTTTAAAAGTTTATTTTTCATCAACTTATAGATTAAAATAGTGTTTTTTCATATAATAAATCTTATTTTGAGATTAATGATATATTATTCCATATTTAAATTTATTTAAATTTATAGTGATTATATTTTTACAGTAAATTATTACCCAATGATGAAAAATTATTATTTAAATTAATAGAGTTATAAAATATATGTTATAAAAAATATTACAAGTAATAATTTCTTTTTGAATAAATAAATAAATTATTTATATATATAAATATTTAAAAAATAATTAATAGTTTATATTCAAAATTCATAACAATCATGATGAATTTAATGTCAAAGTAAAATAATAGTTCCAAAAATTAAAGTAATGTTATTTTATAATAATTTATAAATGATTTAAAATTCATAAGAAACAATATCTAGACAGTTGATTGATATATGGCCTAACATATCATCTATTTTCAGTTTTAGGTTGAATTATTATTTTATATAAACATTTTTTTCCTTTAAAATGTAGAAATCATTGATTTTACTGAAATTGTAAAAATGTTTAACGAGGGGTTCATAGTAAAAGATAAGTGATAAAATTAAATTAAACATGTTTAAATATTATTTTTATATGATTATTTAAACTAATATACATACTTTAATAAAATTAAATTATTTTTCAACATATCTATTAAATGTAATTTATTGAAATTTACACTTCATGTTTTTTCATGAGTGTCTCCCCCATCACTGAATAATAGACATCCCTCCCCTATCATATTTACACCACCATGAGAAACCTATATCAATGAATATATGCCCAATTATCAACAAATCATCCGTATATAAAAATTTATGGTTATGGTTTTCTTAAATTCCATTCCAAGGGTACATAAAAAAGAATATATTTACTGTATATAAAAGAATAGGTAACCATATTTCCTGACTCATTCATTTTTTTTATTCTTCTACATCTTCCACATATGTTTTACACATACAAAAATAATAACTCCAATATATATACTAATATTTTTTTATGATTATTGCCAAAAAAATCTTATCTCTCTTCAATAATATAAAATTTGGACACTTTTCATATGCGTATGTACTTCTCAAAACCTCCATATAGTGATGTTATTTGTTATTCACCGGAACATTACATGGATGGTAATAATGGTGGAAATAATTAATAAATATTATATATAAGAAATTATTTTAATTTTATAAATATATTATACAATTTAACTACTCACACTTTCACTCATTTAAAATGATAATGTCTCTCATACATATGTTTGGAATAACAACATCGTGTAGTGATGTGATTCATATGTCTTGTGTTTCATTAATAGGTGATGATGAATTTTTTAATATTGAAAAAATATGACAATTATATAATTATTTAAATATTAGATATGATATAAACCAAACCATGATACATGAAATGAAACTACTAAACCAAAACATATGTGAATAATGAGGTAGTTAACACATATAAATTATGATTTTAATGAATATTTATTAATAAATATGTATTTAAATGTTATTATTGGATAATATATGATATTATAAGTACTTATGTGGTTCTATTATATAATTATAATAAAGTTAAATTTTTTATACATTATAATAAAATCATATACAAGTAATGTTCAAGTTGAGGTAAGTGTATATTTCACAATCAAAAAATTATTCGGATTGTTCATGTTTATGTCTTTTTCATGAAAATTATATGATCATTCTGTTATAAACACGAAAAAATTTCATCTCATGTAGAAATTTCTAAAAATTTATAATATTATGTCCATATTTTACATCATTGGTACTCAAAATGACCTATATAATTTTATAAATGAAAGAAGACTGCTTTTCATCAATTCAGTGAGGAAACATATTCTTCCACTTCAATATTTTTATTAAAATGTTTTCACGAATGATTTTACTATTATAAAAAGATTTATTAAGGGATATTTTACCCTTTTAAATTTCTATGATGTTTTTAAAATAAATTGTCTTGTATTTTTTTAAACAAGGAACATTATACCGAATGTGTTAATAAAATAATTTTTTTAACATTTACCACACAAACTAATTTTTCTACCATCATGACTACTATTTTAATTTATGAATCCATTAAATTCTTAAATTTATATTTTGAATTAATATATCATTCAAAGTACTATTGATAATTTTTTTTGTGTGATGTCTTAATAAAATGGATATTTCCCCCCCAAAAAACATTCAATGGTATTAATAAATTATTTTTATTTGTTCCTATATCAATTGAGGAATCATTTTCTTTACTAGGGATATAATATGAAAATACCATTTTCCATATTACACTATTTGGTTCATGATAATATTGTTATATTTATTTATTATGTAAAATATGAACATTTCATACTCTATTTTTCCAATATGAATGTTCAAGTTGATTATTCTTTGAATTTCTATCCAAACATTTCATATAATAAATTAATTTGAGATATTAAGTAATGTAAGGGACCCATATATCCCAATGATGAATTGATAGGTCTCATAAGAAAACCTATTTTGATTATTTAGCATATGGGTTACCTGTTTATGTGTTAGGTCTTGGTAAATTGCATTGATGGTAATGTCATAATGTTTAATACTATGCATTATAACATTATGAAAATAGATTGTATTATCTAGGTGGTAATTTATGTTTTAATGTTATGTGTAGATTTGGTCCCCATTTACGATATTAGTTATATCAAATATTTTATTATTGTTTTTCACAACCATATTATTTATCTTTTATCATATTTATGTTATATATTTTTCTATTCCTTCCCTTACCATGAATTTGATCTCACCATTAATTATTTTTTCCTTTCCTTAAGTAACTAATAAGGAATATATGTATTAATTGAGGGATTTAGTAAACTAAATAATAATATTTTTTATAAATAATAATAGTATATTTAACGTTTTAAAATATTCTGGGGCAATCATTTATTTATCAATTACCAAAAGAACTAATAAACTATTTTATCCATAGAGATTTGTTTCCATGTAATTTTTTTTCAATATAGTAAAATACCCATCTTTTCTAAGGTACTACTAATAGGTTTTTTACATAAAAATAATAGATTACCTATGATATTCATAATAAATATGAATGGTGGATAGTGGGGAAGTGTTTTGTAAGAAAACGGGATTTGAGCTTGTGAGACATTGAAATTTTCTTGATGTTATTCCAGAGCAGGACGTTCAGACGGCGTGTTTTTTCGAGCTCCAGTGTGGCTGAAATTAAATTTTAAGCGTGTTCAAACTAGACACACCAAATGAACACAATAACTCTTATATGGTTGCTCATATGGGAAAACTGAGGGCATCGTTGAGTCTGGAGCGTGTCGTTTAACCTAGGAGGGGTTTAACATTCATGGGAGTGGCCCTTCTGTGGAAAACGCCACCAGGGGCATTTTCATAATTTAGCGGCCTCATGTGTGAACTTTATAACTTCTGAACGGAAGTTCAGATTAAAATTTTGAGACAGTTTTTGCGCTCAAAACATGGATTTTACCCTTAGGTATGCTTAACCTTGACCCCATCGGGTGTTCGGGTACGGGCCTACTAGTGGGTGTTTAAAAATTAATTATATTTTAATTAAGTTCCCTTCATAAACACTTCCACCCACCCACCCCCACCCATCTTTCCCCCTTGGCATTCTCTGGCGAAAGCCCTCCAAAAAAGGGTGCAATCTTCGTCATGTTCCTCCCCAAAAATGTGTTGGTCACTCTGGTGGGTCGTTTGTGAAGCGACGGGCTACGACCAACAAGGTAGGATTTTGAGTTTTTGTTTTAAATTTCTACATCTTTTTCAAACTGAATTTATTGAATCGAATTTTTGTTTATTTTTCGATTAAATTGCATTGATTTGTAGGGTTCGATCCGAGCTTTCCAACACCCTTTTAGAATTGAAAATCCGAGTCCTAGGGTGACTGGGGTAGCCCCGGGATGTTTTCCGGCCAAAACCATGGTTTTCCAGTGATTCCAGCGCGGTCTGGTGAGTCCCGACGGCGGTGCGGTTGACTTCCCAGGCGGCGGCGTGGGTCCTCAGCGGTCGGCGGCTGTGCGGAGACTCCCCAAGCAGCGGCGTGGCTACCCAGTAGTTTGGGCAAGCGAACGAGATGGTGGCCCGGTGGTCAGGGTCGTGGGAGGGTGCGCTCACTGGCTTGGCGTGTCGATGGGCGGTGCGTGAGACCAGGGTCGTCACGACCCCTGGTGCCGACCGAGACCCGCAAAGCGCGGGTCTCGTGGAAAAGGACTGGATCTTCTTTTTCCAATGTGGGAGAAGCGGTGCGGCCCGCGTTGTGAACCACGGGACGCGGTGTACTTGGTGGTCCGAATGGCCGAGCTGTGGACTACCGGTCAAAATGGGTGGACCGGTCGAACTGGTCCCGCCCACCCCGTCTCTGTCTATTGACGTTAAAACATCTCTAATTCCCAAACCAGGTATTGGAATTGAATTTCTTCAAGGGAAAACGATCCTTGGATCGAGATAGAGGTTTTGAGGTGTTCTTGGGGATTCATAATTCAAGAGACGGGGGCTCAGTGGCGCGACACGCCCGTTAAGTGTTATTTAGCACCTCATCAGGATTCTTCTTTCAGATGGTGCGAGCACATACGGAGTCTGTTTTAGGTTCCGTCAGGGGCGTTGTGACCCTGGCGTCGAGACTATGTTTTCAAGACTGTTTTTAGGCATTGAAGCCAGAGTTGAGGTGTGGTGTCTTCTGACTTTTTCCTCAGACGTCAGGTCTGGGTGAATGAATTGTCTTTTTGGCGTGCTTTTCCAAGAGAATCGTGATGGTGCAATATTCCCACCCTTATTCGGGATCGAGGTGTGGGCCCCATTAGACGCCGTATGGGATTAGAGCGGTGTTGAATAGCTTCTTCGTCAGGAGTCCATTTCAAGTGAGTAAATAGTCTATCTCACATGATTTTTAGTGAGGATTGGAGCTGTGTAATATGGTTGGGTGTGGAGAGACAAGTTTGAGATCTCATTAAATTTGAAAACATGAAAGGGCATTGGTCGGAGGTTCCTTTGACGCACTCTGAACCAATGCTTGGTAGAGATGTTAGAGACACACAGTGATGGTACATGCAATGCGGAGTTATTAGACTAGTTCCGAGTTTACCCTCCAGCGGGGCTGGGCAGTGCGTTTCCCACAGACATATCAGGGTTTACCCTCCTGCGAGGCTAGGCAGTGGGTTACACAATGACCATACGGTTTACCATCCAACGGTGTTTTGTAGTGGGTTACCCGTTGACCTATGGTTCACCTTCCAGCAGGGCAGGGCAGTGGGTTACCTAATGACCTCATATAGTTTACCCTATAGTTTGGATGGGAAATGATTACCTGATGAATTATTTCAGACTCGACCCTTTCTATGAGGCTAGTTAGGGACACATCTCCATGGTTACCGGAGCTGGAATCATGGTTGTACGGTTCAGTGATGATACAACATTGGAATGTGGGACTTTAAGGCCTCAGTAATGGTTATCCTTAGAACTGTTGGTGACTTTTCCTGGGCTGATCTTGGAGATAGAGATCCCCTTACACAGTTGTCTGGGTTTCTTGTTGATCATATATATATATATACACCCTACTTTTTTCCCAGAACTTTGGTTCATTTAATCTCCATCTAGGAGTGGAAAAGACACATGGGGTATTTTACATGATTTCTGTGTCTAGATCCTCTTGGTTGGACAAGTCTACATCCTTTATTTTTTTGGTTTGAGCTGCACTCTATTTACTGTACTCGTTCACTGTTCTTTGTTCTGTCTACTTCTCACAATTTTAGAACATCCTTTGTTTCTACATCAATCTTCTGGGGCATCCTATAGAGTATCTTAATACTCACCCCTGCTTGGGATTTACCCTCATTTGGTGTATCCTTGCAGACGACTGACAGGTCGATCAAAACTACGATGGAGCATAGAGGACACATGAGCTTGGGCTGAGTTCAGTGCTCGTAGTAGGACTTTCAGCTATGAGACTCACCATCTGTTTACTTCGTTAACCTATTTTCGGGTTGTTGCACCTTTCTGGTTGGGCACATGTTTTTCCATTTTCTATTCAGTTTACTTGTCAGTCCCTTTTTCAGCACATTACATTACCTGTTATTTTTTAGAAGTTGATGCATGACTATGGTGGGTATATAGTGTTTTTAATTTGGTTTCCTTTTTTACTTTGTACTTCTTCATTTAGTGGGTTATGTGTGTGTATAGTTACATATGAAAATGCTCCCCAGGATTTTTATGCCTTCGGCACTTGTCTCCAACCCCTGGCCTATGGAAGTGGGAATGGGGTGGTTGCGGCTCAAGACCGGTAGGGTCGTGTTGTTAAAAAGTGGTATCATGGGTGTTTCAGTCCTTGGGGTGTTGTTCGGACATCCATAAAAAGGAATTGTTTGGTATTTTTGGAAATAGTTTCGATGTGTCTCAAGAGAAGTTCTCAGGCCAGGGAGTCCAGTGATTGTACGGGCGGCCGACGTATCCATTCACCAGGACCTTGATAACCCGCTTGTCGAATTGGCAGACTGAGACACTTGTTGCAGGGAGTTTGGTATATGCATCTGGTTGGATTGATTCTTTGACTGTACTATTTGAGTCATCCCCACATTGTTATTACTAATATATATATATATATATATATATATATATTCTCATCTAATTGCGGTAATCCTTGATAATTTTCAGGACGCCCCCATGATAGCAGCCATCCATTTTACCCTATCCCATTCGTGAAGACGACCTGGAGAGCGACGAGGCATCATTTCCGGGACCCTCATGTGATCCCCTTCCACCCAGTGGTTCAGCAGTATCCCCTCCATCTGAAGAGAGGCAGTTAGTACTGGTACCATAGGTTGAGGTTGAGCGCAGGCTAAGTACTCTCCGAGACTTCCAGCGTCAGCGACCGTAGAAGTTTCGTGGGGACCCGAATCCCCTTGTAGCAGAAGACTGGCTAGAGTCCGTGGACCAACTTTTCAGGCTGGTATGGACACCATCAGACCAGATGGTTTCCCTATCTACCTGCCTTTTCGTCGGGATTGTCGGGAATTAGTGGGGTTGGTCATGTAGACCCACGATAAGTCGTCTCTCACAAGAGATTTCATCCAGCAGCTCTTTCAGGAGGAGTACTCCCCCTATTTTTTACGCTCTGTTCTGATTCAAGATCTTTTGGAGATGATGTAGGGGGGATGATTGTGGTGCAGTACTCGGATTAATTTACCAATCTAACATGCTACTCATAGAATATGTTCCTCGATAGTTACTTACGGGCGTATATGTTTGAGAAGGGTCTTCACAGGGTGATCTGTGCTAGTGTAGTGCCCTTGTGCATCCCTAGTTATGTCAGGGTGCTAGAGCGGTCACTCATTAAAGAGAGCTTCTTAGATGAGGGACACCAACTGGCAGGGCCTAGTAGTGGCCGCTTCATAGTAGAAGCTTCGGTAGTAGGTAGGCGGCAGAGAGCAGAGCCTCAGTCGAGGAGACCCTTCCGTGAGCAGACTCAGGGGAAGTGTCATACAACGTAGTGGCGCCATAGAGAAATGTGGTATTCAGGAGAAAGATGGTTCTATTCTTGTGACCAACGGGGTCACCTAGCATGGGACTACCTGACCGGGCGTACCGAGCAGCCGTGGCAGGCAGTGGGAACACAGTAGTGGCAGAGGCAGCACCGTGACTAGGGATCTCCCCGTCTAGTTTAGGGTGGTCCTAAGGGTGGAGGCATGGGCAGAGCGGCAGGACATGGAGGTGGGCGGCGGAGTTTCGAGGTCCTTCCACCACCACCACCACAGTGTTGCGCATGCTAGGCTCAGGGAGCTAACAATAGGGGTCGTGGGCAGCTTCAGGGTATGGGTGTACATGAACGCCCAACACACAAGATGGTCTGAGGTACGCTTTGTGTTTACTCTACGCTTGCTTCAGTACTAGTAGAGACAGGCGCCGACCACTCTTTTATATCACTACATTTGGTATGGAAGTTGGAGCTCCCAGTAGAGGCGTTGACACCTGCACTTATCCTCGAGTTTCCTATGGGAAGATCCTCGATAGTGACCTCTGTTTGTAGACAGTGCAAACTATCATTCGGAGGAGAGAATTTCATGTGTGACCTATTTGTCATCACGATGGAACCTTATAACCTCATCTTAGGAAAGGATTGGATTTACATGGTTCATGACTAGATTGACTGTCGTTGTAGACTAGTCAGATTCATCCATTATGATGGTACGAGGTTCACCATCCTTGGTGAACGAGACCTCATGGAAGAGCAGACAGGTACTCTGTGCAGGAGACCACGTCCATTTTCTCACTAGTTGGAGAGCATGGCTCTCAGAGCATCAAATGATACAGGCAACTGGATCCCTACCATTGTAGAGCACTACATGGACATCATTTGTGAGGATGGCTCGAGAATACCTCCGAGGAGAGAGATAGAGTTCTGAATTGACTTGCAACTGGGGACTGCCCCGATATCACGTGCAGCATATCAGATGGCACCCACGTAGCTTCGAGAACTACGAATTCAGTTGGAGGACCTTCATGATAAGGGATTCATAATGCCCAGTGTGTCCCCTTAGGCAGCTCCGTTTTGTTTGTGAAAAAGGTAGATGGGATTCTGCAGCTTTGTGTGGATTATTATCGCCTGAATCTGGCCACGATAAAGAGAAAGTACCCTTTGCTGAGGATTGAAGACCTCTTTGACTAGTTGATAGGTTATAAGTGGTTCTCTAAGATTGATCATCAATCCGGCTACCACCAGTTGCAGGTTCGTGAGGCTTACATCCCGAAGTCAGATTTCTGTTGTTGTTATGGGAATTACGAGATTCTAGTGATTCCCTTTGGCATGGCGAATTCCACCATCATTTTTGTGGCTTTGATGAAACATATCTTCCAGCCGTACTTGGACCGGTTTTTGGTTTTCTTTATTGAAGACATACTCATCTACTCTGCGACAGAGGATAAGCACGCAGAACATTTTAGGATGGTCCTAGACTTACACCGGGAGCTCCAGCTATATGGGGATCTCTCAAAGGGTCAGTTCTAGATTTATGATGTTCAGTTTCTGAGGAATGTCATTTCAAAACATGTTTTGGTCGTAGATCCTAAAAAGATAGAGGCAATTATTTCATTGGAACCACCGAAGAATGCGTCAGAGGTGTGGAGATTCCTTGGTTTCAAATGGTACTTCATGAGGTTCGTGGAATATTTCTCCAGTATTACTTCCCCTTTGACCGCATTGATGTGGAAGGGATGACCTTTCACCTAAACTGATGAGTCCCAGAAGGCCTTCGAGTAGTTGAGGCAGAGACTAACTAGTTCTCCAGTGTTGAGGCTGCTAGAGGAGGGTGTTGAGTTTGTGGTATACTGCGACACTTTAGGAGCTGGACTCGTGTGCGTAATGATGTAGCAACAAGTAGTGATTTCGTATGGGTTGAGGCAGTTGAGGCCCCATGAGAAGAATTATGTGACTCACGGTTTGGACCTGGCAGCGGTGGTCTTCACATTATGGTTGTGGAGACACTACCTTCTTGGTGAACGTTTGTGGGTCTACTCATCCCCCCATATCCTTAAGTACATCGTCACTCATAGGAATATGAATCTGTGGCAGGGGCGCTGACCGTAGTTTCTGCAGGACTGTGATTTTGATATAGTCTATACTCCCAGAAAAGGCAACATAGTAGCAGATTCCCTTAGTAGGAAGTCCCAGGCTCGTCTAGTGCGGGAAGCCTCAGAGCAGTTGGCATCTATACGGATGACCTTGGTGGAGCAGGAGGGTACGACTATTCTGTAGTCAATGGTGTTGACTCCTTCCCTAATTGACTATGTGAGAGAGTCGTAGCTGGGGGATGTCGACAGTGAGGTATTGCATGATCATATATCCACGTGTGACGCACCAAATAGGTATTCTGAAGGAGGGAATCATGATATACTGTTTTAGTGGTGAGTTGTAGTACTAGTGGAGATACGGGAGGAGGTGATGTGGGAGTTCCACACATCTCCATTGGTTGTACAACTCGGTGTGGGGAAAATGTATAGATACCTTCAGTGGCAGTTTTGGTGGAATGACAAGAAGAAAAGCGTAGCTGAGTTCGTTTCGTGGTGTCTTACATATCTGCATGTGAAGGCAGAGCATCGGGTTCTGGTAGGGTTGTTGCAGCCCCTTGATATCCTGTAGTGGAAATGGGATGGCTTATCCGTGGACTTTGTCACATGGATTTCACATACAGCGAAGGGCCATGATTCCATGTGGGTGATAGAGGACCGACTCACAAACTCAGCGCACTTCTGTTCCATCATGGAGCAGAGCTCGGTGGAGAGTCTAGGGAAGCTGTACATTTGGGAGATCATCCTCCTTCATGGAGTACCCTCAATGATCATCTCTAACCGGGACGCATGGTTTACATCACATTTGTGGCAAGACCTGTAGGAGGCATTCTGGACTCGGCTGAGGATGAGTACATCTTTTCTCCCCCAGATAGATTGGCAGACCGTTCAGACTATCCAGGTGTTGGAGGATATGCTCAGGGCATGCATGTTAGACTTTGGCCTAAGCTAGGGGGATCACCTACCCTTGGTGGAGTTTGTGTACAACAACAGTTACCACTCTACTATTGGCATGGAACCTTTTGATTCCCTCTACGGGAGACCTTGCAGGTCAACGTTGTGCTGGACAGAGGTTGGGGGGACCTCCCTTGTGGGCCCAGAGTTGGTTCGGGTGATGACAGAGAAGGTGCAGGTCATTCGTCAGTGGATGAGGATGACTCAGAGTAGACAGAAGTCCTAAGCACATCGTCATCGCAGTCCTTTGGAGTTCGAGCAGGGGGACCATGTCATTTTGAGGTTCTCCTCGTGGCATGGAACATGGAGGTCCAGTCAGGGAGGAAATCTATCTCAGAGGTTCATTAGGCCCTTTGATATCGTGTACAAGGTTGGTGAGGTTTCCTACTATCTTTCTCTACCCCAACAACTGGAGAGGGTGCATGATGTCATCAACGTGTCGCAGCTGAGGAAATACGTGCACGAACCCAGCCACGTTATCGACTAGGGAAAGATAGATATTGAATATGGAGCCACCTTTATGGAGCACCCGGTGGTGATTGAGGACTGGTTGGATCACAGTCTACATGGATGGACCATTCCTTTGGTTTGTGTGTTGTGGAAGCACGAGAGGGTGCAGAGAGCACCTGGTAACGGGAGATCAAGATGCGGGCTCAGTATCCTGAGATTTTTTGTAGTTTTTTTATTCGGGGATGAAAAAAATGTAGTATGGAATGATTTAGGAACCCTTTATATTTATCTTGTGAGACTTTGAAATTTTCTTGAAGTTATTCCAGAGCAGGGAGTACAGACGGCGTGTGATTCCGAGCCCTGGTGTGGCCGGAATTAAATTTTAAGTGCGTTCTCATAAGACATGCCAACTTAACTGAATAACTACTAGATAGTTGCTCGTATGGAAAAAATGAGAGCACCTTTGAGTCTGGAGCATGTCATTCACCCTAGGAGGGGTGTAACTTTCATGGGTACAACCCTTTTGTGGAAAATGCCACCAGGGGTGTTTTTGTAATTTAGTGTCCATGAGCATGAACTTTATAACTTCTGAACGGAGGTTCTGATTAAAATTTCAAGATTGTTTTTGTGATCAGAACATGTATTTTACCATAGGGGAGGCTTAACCTCAACCCCGTCGAGAGTTCGGGTACGGGCCTACTGGTGGGTGTTTAAAAAATAATTAGATTTTAATTAAGTTTCCTACTTAAACACTTCCACCCCCCCCCCCACTTCATTCCCCCTTGGAATTATCTATTGATATAAATCCCAAAAAGGTAGAAACCTTCTTCCAGTTCCTCCCTAGCAAGGCGGTGGTGGCACTGGCAGGACGTTTGTGAAGCGACGGTCTACGCCCAACGGGGTAGGATTTTGCGTTTTCATTTTAAATTTCCACATCTTCTCTGAAATCAATTTATAGTGTATAATTGCTGTTTATTTTTCAACTGAATGCCATATATGTGTAGGATTAGATCCAATCATTTGAATGCTTTTTTTGGATCTAAAATCCGAGTCTCGAGGTCTCTGGGGTAGCCCCAGGATGTTTTCCGGAAAAAACCATGGTTTTCCAGCAGTTACAGGGCGGCCCTGCGAGTCCAAGCGGCGGCGCAGCGGGCTTCCCAGGCGGCGGCGCGGGTCCTCAGGGGTCAAAAGAGGGTACCCTTGTGGCAGCACGGCTACCCGGTGGTTGTTGAGGGAGAGAGATGGTGCGTCCCACCGGTCCAGGCCGTGGTAGGGAGTGCTGGTCAGATTCGCCAGTCGGCGTGCAGCATGTGAGACCGAGTTCGTCACGGCCCCGTGAGCCTACCGAGAACCACAAAGCGCTGGTCTCATGGAAAAGGGCCGGTCCGGCTTAAGTCGGTCCTGGTGAAGGGGTGTGACCTTCAAATTGAACCGTGGGCTGCGGTGGACTGAGTGGTCCGGGCGGCCGAGCCACGGAACGTCGGTCTAAATGGGTGGACCGGCTGAACCGGTCCGGCCCAGCCCCTCTCCGTCTGTTGACGTTAAAACGTCTCTAATTATCAAACTACATATCGGAATTGTGTTCCGTCTATGGAAATGCGATCCTCGGATCACGATGGAGGTGTTTATGTGGTCTCAGGGACTCTTAATCCCAAAGATGGGGGATCTATAGCGTGACACGCCCATTAAGTGTTATTTAGCGCCTCACCGGGATTCTTATTTTGGATTGTGCGATCACACCCGAATTTTATTTTTGGTGTCGTCAGTGGCATTGTGACCCTGGCGTCGAGAAGATGTTTTCTAGTGTGGTTTTAGGAATTGAAATGGAGTTGAGTAGTGGGCCCCACGGGGCGTATTTTAAGCCGTGTGTAGCGTCTTGCGACTTTTTAACTCAGAAGTCCGTTTGGGGTGAATGAATAGTCATTTTGGTGTGTTCTTTCGAGAGCATCACGATGGCACAATTCACCTGCCCTTTTTGTGGACCGAGGTGTTGGCCCCACGAGACGTCGTATGGGAATAGAGCAGTGTTGAATAGCTTCATCATTGGGAGTCCGTTTAAAGCAAGGAAATAGTCTATCTCGCGTGTTTTTCTTTGAGGATTGCAGTGGGGTAATCTGTTTGGGAATGCTGAGCCGCGTTTGAGATCTAATTAAATGTAGAAACCTGAAAGGGAAATGGTCGGAGGTTTATTTGATGCACTCCGAACCAATGCACGGTAGCGATGTCAGTGACACCAAGTGATGGTACAGGTAGTACGGAGTTATCAGACCAGTTCCAGGGTTACCCACCAGCAGGGCTTGGAGGTGGGTTACCCGCCGGCGTATCAGGGTTTACCCTCCAGCGAGGCCGGGTAGTTGGTTACCCATTGAACTTAGGGATTACAATCCAGCTGGCCTAGTCAGTTAGTTACCCGTTGACCTAGGGTCTACCCTCTAGTTGGGCTAGGTAGTGGGTTACCAGTTGACCTCATAGGGTTTACCCTCCAGTTGGGATGGGCATTGGATTACCCGACCGTTCTTTCAGACTCAACCCTTTCTATGAGGCTATTCAGGGTCTTTTACCTATGGTTACCGGAGAGGGACTCTTGATTGTACGGTTCAGTGATGAGACAACTTTGGCGTGCATGACATTTGGTCATCAGTGGTGGTTATCCTTAGAACTGTTGGCGACTATTCCTGGGCTAAGCTTGAAGATAGAGATCCCCATACAAACTTTTCTCAGTTTCCTATTGAGCATATATATATATATATATACACTCTAATTTTTTTGCCACCCCTTGGGTTCGGTTACTCTCTTTCTAGGAGGGGCAAAGACATGTGGGTTATTCCACGTGCTTTCTGTGTCTAGCTCATCTTGGTTGGACGAGTCCACTTCCTTTCTATTGTTGGTTTGAGCTGCAATATATTTACTGTACTCTTTCAATGTTCTTTGTTCTAACTACTTATCACCATTTTAGTACCTCCTTTGTCTCTCCCTCGAGCTTTTGGGGAATCCTACTGAGTTTATTTATACTCTCCCCTGCTTGGGCTTTGCCCACACTTGGTGTTCCCTTGCAGATGATAGACAGGTCGATCAAGACTACGGAGTATCATAGATGACATAGGAGCTTGGGCTACGTTCATTGGTCATAGTAGGAATTTCATGTGTGAGACTCACCACATGTTTAATTTCGTTTACCTATTGTCGGGTTGTGGCACCATTCTGGTTGGGCGTGTGTTTTGCCTTATTCTGTTCAGTTTACTTGTCAATACACTTTTCAGCACATTACTTGTCTTATTCTCTTTTTTAAAAGTTTATGCAAGACTTTGGTTGGGTTATAGTGTTTGTAATTTGGTTTCCGTTTTACTCTACACTTCTACATTTAGTGGGTTGTGTGTTTGTGTACAGGTACTTAGGCAAAGGCCTCCCCGAGATTGTTACACCTTCAGCGCTTATTTCCAGCCCTTGGCCTATAGAGGCGGGCTTGCAATGGTTGCAGCTCGAGACCAATAGGGTCTGGTCATGACAGTTTGGTTCATCATACAATTGATAATAGAATTTTCTCACCCTCATCTAATAATAATTTTGGTTCTTTTATATATACTACTTTCATTTAATTATGGGAGTCAAGTTTCAGTTATCACCACATGAAAAATAATATTCAATATATGAAATAAATTTATAATACATTTTAGATAAATTAAACGTTTTAAAGGATATTTTATTACTTAAATGAATCAACCCTGTAATTAAAACATGAAGTTAAACATTGTGTATTATATTAAATAATTCATGAATTTGATATTGTTATCTAATCATATGATATGATTGAGGTTTAATATGCATTATAAGATATCATGACACTATACTATACATAATATATCACAATAATATAACAAACTACAACACATGGTATTTCACCCAATAATATATAACTATTTATGTTTATTGAACAAAAGTACCCACATTATCCAAAATCATTCAAGAGAATTATGAAAATCTTTGAAAGTGTTTTTGAATCCATTTAAATTCATCTTGATATGTTTTATCAAACTCTATAATTTCAGGGACATACATGTTGTTCAATGATTAATCATAATCTTGAGGCCTAGTTTTTTCAACCTACAGACCTCTATTTCAGAGAAAAAAAAATAAATCTCAATAAAAATATGCAAGAAATGGGAAACGTCATGTAAAATATCAATTCAGGTCAATATATAAATTCAATGGTTTATGGAACATGTCATTTTACTATGTAATTATAATAAATTAATTATTCTACAAAATTTTCATACCCACTTGATTAATAAATTAAATGTTTTATTTTAGTAGATGAGAATATCTGGTGTCCATTATTTTAAATAAAATTTCACATCTATTGACACTCAATTATTCATGTAAATTCATTTCCATAATATAATTCAATCAAAAAACCGATATGACTTTCAATCATTATATTAATTGAAAATGAATTATATCGGATGATCCTTAATAAAAGAATATGATTAATAGAATAAACAACAAATATCTAACAATATAAACCTCAATCATGTAAGAAAAATCAATAAAATTATAGAGGTTATAGTTTCTGGTATCCCACTAAACATATGTATGGGGAATTTAGAATAAACATAGACACATGTGTATATCAATAACCACAGGATATCCCATGTGATCAAAATTATTGGTTCAATACAAATAATAAGTCTGACTTATCATATTTATGAGTCTACTCTATATAAATCAAACATGAAATATAAACATTTTAATGCCCCCTTCATACAGTGTCTCAACACATATCCTCTATACACGTTTTTCATTATCTATTACATTATGATACACATAACATAATACTAAATTATTAGTATTCCTGCATCTATTTTTAAATTAAATAAATATTATAATGAAATGAAATTAGGATACAACTATATTATTAAAAGATAGCATAACAATATCATAACATTTATTTATCTTTTAATACCGCATGGGTTGGAAATGGGATGTATATAAAAAAGGGTTGGGATATAAAGTCATTAATGTAATAATCAATGTATAGAATAAAGTAATGTAGATTATGATTTCAAGAGGACTGAAATGATTTCATTGAATGGATAGAATCATAATAATGACCATTAATTCATGATGTAATATGATTGTATCATGGAATCATAGAAATTTGGAAACAACATTAAACACGATGTCATATGAATTATACAAGTCTAATGAACAAGACATAATTTCATATTTTTATAATGCTAACAAACTATGAACTGTACAAGGTATCTCATTAGATAAATGAACAAATCAGTATATTGGTGGGCTATAGAAAACCATACATTTCATATATAGATATAAAATCTTGATAGATCAATATTTATTACATAATATAACTATTCATGAAATAATTACATGGCTTTAGTGATGTTGGAAACACATACATATAAACATGTGGATCCTTAATGATCTATATCATATCCCACAAAGTTAATCATAACTAACTCCATTCATAAGAATATAATGCATAGAACATTTATACATTAACTATAGAATGGAAACATAATAATGTGTGGCCTCAAGTTTTCAACATAGGAAAATGGAGATATAAATGATCACTTGATCATAACAAGAACACAATGGTGTGGGTACTTGAACACAAAATTTGAAAATCATATCAAACATATCATAGGTGATAATATTTTTTCATGGAATAAATAATGATATTCCATAACTCATGAATGATAGAGTAATCAAATAACATTTTCTATTAGAGAATAACAATGAACTAATACATATGTTTTTGAATAAATAAAGGAAAATAAAATTATTTCCCTAGTAGTCAAGGATTTTATACAACACTATCCTAGGGGATTGGGGTTACTCCCCAAACAATCGTAGTAGTTAGGATTCACTCCCATGACTATCATAGTGGATGGAGTCTCATTCTGAACTAGTATCAATCCCCATTCCAGTCCATTTTTTCTCATGTGATATCAATATTTGTTTATTTAATTTGAAGGACATATAGGTATAACCCTCACATAATGGAAATCATATGTCTGTTTTTCAAATGATCATAAAATATTCATCATATTAATACCCATGAATGTAAATGGATTTTGTAAAAATTTCATACCAACTTTACATGTGGAAAAGGAATGAGTCTCATAAACAGTTCATAATTTCATCCTAGTATATCTCAATGAAATTGAAAAGGATTCTCGGAAATATAGTTAAAATAAGTAAAAACCATCTTGACAAATAATAATGATGGTATCTGTGGATAATATCTCCACTAAATCATAATTTAAATCATGTTTTGTTTTCATCAAAGGATAAAAATATCATTAAAATCATTAAATAATTCATGAGGGAAATAATCATTCCATTTAAAAAAATCATTATAATATAAAAATTACGAAATATTTTGGAATAATATTTTATAGAATATATCAATGGAAACATGTAATTAAATAATCAAATAATTGAATGGTCAAAAAAAATTTAAATTGCATTCAAACATTATAATTAAAAAAACATTACATTCACGCATTTAAATAAGATAAAAATTAAATTGTTTTGAAAAGGAAAATAATATTAATTTTCAATTTTTTAAAAAAAATTAAAAAATTGGAAAAAATTACAGTAATAAATCATTAGATAATAATAAAAAATTACTTATTTAAAACATATTAAAAAAATATGGATATGGAAAGAAGAAATATTTTACAAATGGGTTAAATAATGTAAAATTATTTTAATGTTTTCTTTTTTGGTTTAATTACTAAATAAGATGATGAAATTCAAGGGTAATAACATAATATCAAGAAATATCTAGATTAAATTAAAATTCCTGATTTTATTGATAGGTATATCATTATATTTCTTAATTATAAACATAATCCTAAATAAACTGATAAATAATGAGATTATAACAAAAATCCTTACCATTGTGGTCATTATTGAATAATAATCCCCATTAATAAAATAAAATTATATTGATATTAATATCCCATAATTTTATTTAGAATATTCATAAAATTCATTCTTTGGAAGTATATACAACAAAAATAAAAGAAACAAGTTATGTATAAGGCATGTGTGGCACAAACAAAAAATGAGAAAAAATATATTATCAAAGGTTCATGTTCATTAAAATGTGTTGTAACCTTTTTTATAATAAATATAGATTTAATATAAATATATTATAAAAACATACTAATATATATCATACCATATATGATTAATAAAAACATTTATCAACAATTTGTTAACACATCTTAATTAAAATAACTTTTCATGGTGGTATCTTTTTTTTTATTTATGTTCTTATTCAGTAATTTTTTAATTTTATTTTATCTAGGATATATCATATAAATAAATTTATTCATGATATAAATATCATATTTACTAATTATATAAAATATTATAGACATTAATAAATGAACCACACCATTTTTGGAGACAATATGCCATATGTAAGAATGAATTTTTATAATTATTTCGATGGATTTATTGAAAGAAAGATAAATAATAATAACAATAAAAAATTAAAAATTAAGTATTATATATTATATATATTCATTAAATAAATACTAATTATGATCCATGTAAAACAAAAAATTAAGAAAAATCATATCACTTTGTTGAGGTGGTAGACTAAACCTATTCATTGTCAACATTATCATTTTCCAATGATTTGGATAGTAAGAAATTATATATTATATTATATAATATAATATTTATTATTTAATAATTATTAAAAAAATAATAATTATAATTATAATACCCATTCATAAAAAATGGTAATGATGAATTATTTTTACCGAAACATGAATATGGTATGATGTACAAAATCATAAATGATATTTCAACTTCCCATTTGATGAATTGAGGGAGAATACAAGTGGTTTAATAATAATATGAAAATTAAGTATATTTATAATACTAGTGATATTATTTTAGGATGATTATAATATATTTATATGAGATAAATGAATAATTAATTTGAATGTGATATATTAAGGTAATTAAAACTTTTATGAAATAAATCCATTATAAATCTTCTTAAGGTATCTAAACATGGTGTTTATGGAATTAAAAAATAGACATAATATATCCAGTGGAGTGTATATGATAAATATTTAGATTAAATTTGATCTAGAAGTCTCAATGTGTTGTCATGAATAGAAAGGAAGGGTGCCCTATTATAATTGTTCACTCTGGAACCCTTTTAATTTCGCAAAATATTATATTTATATAAATTAATTATGAAGGCCATGTCTCTCTAAATTTATAATATTTGAGGATAATATTAGGATAAGTTTATATCATATAATCTATTAAAACTTAAATATGTTTTGATTTCATGTTTACACATATTTTTTTCTACCTTTTATTAACTCTTTTTAAAATTTCCAAAATCAGAATGTTTTCAATTAAAAATTGTTTATAATTCTACAATAAATTGTAAAATTACCCATTAATGTTCCATGGTTTATTTTTACAACAATATCCTTTTATTATTTTAATTTAGTTTTTTTTAATTCATAAATGTTTTTAATAAATTATGTCTTATAAAATATTATTAATTTTATTTTTTCAATCTTAATGTAGTTTGAATTTAAATAAATCAATAAAAAGTGTTAATTAGAATATAATCCTTTAAAATAAAATAAATTATTTCATATACTTATAAAAATAAACAAAAAACATTGACTCATTCTAATTATTTTATTTTTAGTATTTTTAAAATCATTTTGTAGTTTTTTTATTATTTTTAGAACTAGATCATTATTATTGAGTATTAATATACGGTCATGATATAATTATGAGAATATTAGAAATAAATTTCTATCATGAAAATAATGTCCCCAATCTCAAAATAAATACTTATATCCATTCATCACATTGTTGTATACACATGTTAACATGAAAGAGTAATTTTAAACTAAGAGAGTGACATTTTGTAACATTCTCTCCTTTAAATATTTTATAAGCCATTTCCCTAGAAATATATCCATAAAATAGAAAATATTTAATAATATGGTTTTTTGAGTAAATTTAAATTCACCCAATAAGAATTAGGATGAATAATTATGGCCTTGTTACTTATTTTATGCTAAACTTTCAAAAATTACTCTTTACTAAGGTGATAAGTTTTACCATGGTTACTATTCAAATTTACCCAAAATAAACTGATATTATTGTCAAATTTTAAACAAAAAAATTAAAAAAAATTAATCCATTTTTTCAAATTCAATTTCTATATGTGTCATAATGTTTTCATAAAATAAGGTTGTAACATGGAATGAAAACAGATTTTTTGGAAGAATGCATTTTAATTATAAACATTTTCTTATTCTTATACCATGCCAAGATGATAAAATTTAAATAAATTGTAAAATTATTTTTTAAATACATAATAATTCAATTATGTTAAAATCATTCGGAAATAAACATTCATTTCAAATTTTAAAATAAAAAGAAATTTTTTTTCATGAAAATAATTTTTCTAAAAAATATATATTTTTACTTTGTAATGATTTTTATTTTTATTTTTAATTAACATATACATAAATCGTTTTTTTAAAAATATATATCCATAAATTATAAATAATATATTTATAATTATTAATACTCTCCATTAGAATGGCAACTCAATTATTATAAATTAACAGTATACCACGGTTTGTTTAAACTAGGTGTTGTGTTTAATACAAGTTATCAATGAAATTAAATTTAAATAAAAATATATTTAATAAAATATCAGGTTTTTACATTCCATTCCATATAAAATAAATATTCTCTTTTAAATTTTTAATTGTTATACAAAAAAAATGTAGATATATTTATTTCATTACATTCTCAATTTCCAATGTGGCTTCATAAAATTTTTGATTTCTCTGGAGAACATTCAACATGTTTGTAATATTTTTCCATAACAAATTATCTCTATGAAATAATATTTATAATATTTGATCCCTATAAGAAATTTCATGTTCCAATTGTAGGAAATATGATTTTTATTACATGTAATTGATCTGTTATATACATCATCATGGAAGATAAATGAGATACATCATGATATTGAGAAGTGATTTGTGTAATCTTAATGAGATAATATAAAATACCTAATAAATCATGAATGTAATTAGGGAAAATATTTCTAGGTCCCATCAATACATTTTTCATGAATCTTATAACCAATTTCTATAGAAATACATTGAATGTGTTTCTCAGTAGCTTCAAATTTTAGATCAGTCTAATGATTTTCATCATAATTTTTCTGCCAACATGGAGAATTCTTAACATCCTGTTGAAAGGAACATATTTTCTATTCAATTTTCTCACTTATAATATGTCCCAATATATTTATGCATCTAATATCTTCATTATTTTGTGATTTTATAAATTTCCGGTTCATATCTTACTCTATGAAATAAAAATTCAAGATTTATTTTTAATGCATAAAGTAATAAAATTAACTTTTCATGAATCATAATATCCATGAGTAATTAATTTTTCATCAAAATATTTACCAAAAAATTTCTATAAATATTTATCCAATTACATCCATGTTTCTACATAATCCATTCAAATAATATTTTTAATTAAGGGTCCTTAAAAATAGGGGTGATTGAATCCCAATGATTGGAATTATTTGATCTCAAAGTCCTTTCATTATTGTATTAATGATTATATTGATATAAAATTAATCACTCCTAATATCTCATAACAAAATATAAATAGCATAATAATTTCCAAAACATAATTCAATCTATATTTATATATTATTGAAAAAGGTTTTTTAAATTTTACTCTTTAAAGATATCCATTAATAACCAAAAAAGAATTCTATTAGATATATGGGTTGATTCTTGGAATTATATAGAATTGTAATATGATTCAGAATAACATCTCTTATTTCATTATTCCTGAATCTATATAGAGAGACATAATCAATGAAAATAATCACATTATTTTTCAATAATGGTTGAAAAAATTATTTTCATGGGCACAATCATACAAACCTTTACATGGAATCTCCAACTTTGGAGTAGAGTACAAATGTTCTTTAATTATGATGATTGACTTAAAATATCTTTATTGTATAAGTTATCATTTTTTCATCAGACATAAAACGTTTTTTAGATTATTATCCACATTAGCCCATATATTAATGCATTTCTTTTGAAAATTATTCAACTCAATTAAACTTTAGCACTCAATTTCTAGGGTATCATTATGTGGAGATTTTTCTCTATTCACATCTTTTTATAACTTCCACCCATCACATAAATTTTAGATTGTATTATGACCTTCCATTCTATAATTGAAATATTTACGTATTGTAATAAGAAAATTACCACCGTGTTTCTTTCAACATATTCTATATAATAAAAGGATTATCTTCTTCTCTAAATCATTTTTATAATTTTATTTTTATTACAATATTAGATTGATATAATCATAATGGTATTGATTTGTAAATCCAATATATATCTCCATATTGATGACATATTGAATTATTTCATCATAAATACTCATGACCTTTATGTATAATTCACCTCAGACCCTTGGTTTTAATCCACTAAAGAATTTATTAACCATACATTCTAGTAGGATGATAATTCCAAAATTTTACCTCACATGACATGTAAAATTATCCACATAGGTTCAAACTAATTCATCATTCTTATGATTTATCTCAATGAATTCCTTCATTATTTTCATATAAAAAATTGATGAGATTTCTTATTGATAAATATTCACTTAAAACCAATTACTGTATTTATTAAATTTCATATTATTACTTTATGTTTTTTATAATTATAGACCATTGTTATGCTTCACATTGTAAATTAAAAACATCCAAAATAACATTCTCATGTAACGAACTCTATATAATAGAACATATTATTTCAATGGTATTGATTAATTTTTCAGAAGCTACTGGATTAGTGGAACCAATAGATGAAGGTGGATTATCTCACATTAAGGGATCAATAGAATATTCTTCTCTCCATTGTTTTCATGGTAGTGTAGAACGATTCATATCATGAATAATGTTTCTTAGAATGGTGATTATATTTTTCATTACAAAACCAAAAAAATGTAATTTATCAAGGTACAATTCATTTACCTTTCCATTGATTCATTATTTACAAGATTCTTTTGACATCCATACATTTAATAATTCCAAAAATGTATAGTGTGTGTAAGAATAATCATTGGGGAAAAAATATAGTCATTTCATATACATGAATTCAAAATTGAGACATATTCATTTCAATCTATGTCAATATACGATTAACATAGGTTATCCATGAACATTGCTAAATCATTATGATGTTATTCTATACTTATAAATATCACAAGGGTTCTCACTAAATTTTTGTCATCTTATTTTCCAAAGGATTACTAATAATTTCTATTATACCACCTATAGTGTCCTATACATTTCATATAAAGAAACCACATCATAATAGTGGAATATTCAATACATAACATATCAATTATTGCTATAATTGTATCGGTCTCGTGACATTGAAATTTTTCAGATAAAAGAACGTGGTTAATTAAAGACATATAGCATCTCCCAATAATTTCTTCATGACTATCACCCCTCTTACACATATCATACTTAGTAACTTTCCTTATATCTTGGGGTAATGAAACATAATATGGGTGTGCACAGATGACAATTATGGGTAAATAAAGAATATATGAATGACAACATAATCATATAATGAATTTAATTATATGATAACATGGGAAATATAAGTTAAAATCATACCATGAATGGCATAGATCATAGTCATGAGTAATTGAATAATCATAGAAGTTCATAAGAAATTAATCATAACGGAATAATGAAATACTATCTACGATAGGATAACATTATAATGGGACAAAATTTATTGTCAAACAAATAAGCATAGAAAATAATTTTCTTAGTTCTCAGGGCTTACTACCATGGCCATCATAGTGGAATGGGTTTGCTTCCAAATCTATTTTTATAGTCAAGGTTCACTACCAAGTCTATCACAGTGGATAGAGTACCTTACTAATCTTGGTTTTCTCCCCAATATAGTCATATTTACCTCATGAGATATCAATCCTCACCCAATGTGCTGAATAGAGATATAGTTACCACCCATCACATAATGAAAATCATACATTTGTGTTCCATGAGAACATGAAACATTACTCACATATGAACCCATGAAAATACATGGGTTTCAAAAAATATTTTTCATCCCATAACCTAAGGAAAAGGAATAGGTTTCACAACCATTTCTTCATTTCATCATAGTATAAACCATTGAAAATGAAAAATATTCATATAAGTCTTGTGATCATAAATATAAAAATTCCAGATAAAGAATAATTTTGGTATCCTTAAATTATATCCCTAGTTAATCCTAATTGAAATTTGGGTTTTTAGTTCCTAATGAATATAAACACCATTGAAACTTAAATAAAGAATTTATGAGTAAATTTACATTTCCATTTAGAAATTACAACTTTAAAATAAAAAAATAAAAATTATTATTGAAATAAATTTCTTTTAAATTAATAATGATAACATGTAATGTAATATTAAAATAATTGAGTTTTCATGATGGCTTGAAATTTTGTTGATTCCATAAAAGTTAAAAAAAATTATATTCAGACCTTTTATTAATGAAAAACATACCTCATTCAAAAAAAATGTAGTTTTAATTTAAAAACATTTATTAAATATTAAAATAATGTTTAATAACGTCAAACTATATTAATAGGTTAAAATTTATTATATTTATAGAAAACATTGATATAGAAAAAAAAATTCGGCCTAATAGAGAAACATTGTCGATTTTAATAAAATATGTTTTAGTATCCTTAGCTGTGAAGATGAATAATGCTTATGGAAGTCATGTATTCTCAAGATATAACCATAGGAGAATAAAAATAATGTGTTTAATTTGGGTTAGATAATAATATTTTATCATTAAAAATATATTCATAACCAATCATGATAAACAATGACATTATAACATAAATCCCTTACCACTTTTGTAAATTTGGAATCACAATCTACAGAAAATATGAATCATATAGGGATATTTATATATGATATTTCTTGTGATAATAATAAAAAAATACATTCATGATAAGTTTATAAAAATCAAAAATGAAACAAGTGGTGTATTTGGAATATGTCTAATATGAATAATAGTGAGGCAAATATCCCTTACCATCAGTTATACTTACATTATACACATTGGAACCACATATATAATATATATATATTTATTATAAATACATTAAAGAACCAAAATAATATATATAATTCCAAATATTATTTATTTATATCTTTTAATCATCATTTTTTTAACACTTTACTAAAAAATTAGTATTCCATGTAACACCAGCATTAATTTTCATATTTTTTTGGTTTGGTAGTTCTGGGCCCTAAAATTTGATAATGGTTACATAATATAATGAATTTTAATCATGTTATTGATTTCATATATATTTTTTACATACATTATTTTAGTAATTCATTAATTAATTATACCATTCTTGTAGACAGCAGGTTGTACTTACACAAAAATGATGTGGGCGTTTTTTCAAAAAATGAAAAAAAAAGAAAATAAAGTAATAAATCACTGTTAAAAAAATTATCATATATTAGATATCATATAAATTAATTAAATACTTATTTATTAAAATACATGAAAAAATGAAATGAAAAATGAATCACATCGTTTGTTAAGGTTGTATTCCAGTTATATACATGATCGACATTATCGTTTTCCAATAGTTTGGAATGTAAGAAGGTATATGTGATATTATTATTAAAATAATAATAATAAATTAATAATTATTTTATATAAAAATTAAACTAATTATTATACCCATCTATAAAATATGGTGATTATATTTGAATTGTATCACTATGTGGACATGGTAAGTCATATATATACATATGTAATATTTTGATTTCCCATTAGATGGAATGATGGTGAATAAATTTGTTTTTATAATCATAATAAAATATCATTATATTGAGAATAATAAGATAATTATTTTAAAAATAATTTAGAGGATTTAGATAAGTTAAAATTATATTTAAAAAATTGGTTAAGGTAATTACCAATTATTGGATATAAATCCTTTAGATATCCTCTTAAGGGCTCTTTGATTGGTCTTTTGTGAAGAAAATAACGTCTAGACTACATACATTGCACTGGATAAGGGAAAAATTAATATTTTTGTTGACCAATTTGTTGTGATTAAGATAATGGAGGGGTGTCGTTTTAAAATTTAGGTGATGGGAAACCTCTGAATTTATTAAAATATTCAATTAATATAAATTAATTTTTATGCCCAAATGAAATCATATTTATGAAATTAAATCATAATATTTTTATGAGTTAAAAAAATTTATTCCAATAAATTTGCGAATATTTTGATTACCTTAGAAATTTTTATCCCACTTTTAAATCTTTTGAAAATTACTATTATATTAATTTTTTCTACCATTAAATGGATAATAATTTTACAATAAAATTCCAAACATCCAACAAACAGACCATGAATTGCTGTAAAAAATTACAAAATTCAATAGAAAAAATATCATACTTTGATGAATTTTATATCATTTAACTAAAAATTTATGTATTATAAAAAATCATTAATTCCATTTTTAAAACTATTTATTTATTATTATTATAAATACATCATTAAAATGGGAAAATTCTAATACAATTCATTGAAAAAATAATATAATTTTGTATTCGTCTATTATGTTTTTTCAAAAACATTAAATCACTCATATAATATTACATTTAGTACTATCAAAATAATTAAATATAAATAATAATTAAATATAAAAATACTACACCGTTGTTTTTTAAAAATTTAGGGTCATTATATACTAAATAAAAATTATAAATCAATTTCAATTATTAAAAAAATTTCACTATTATCAAAATATTTTATTACATTCATTTATAACATGATTTTTTATCCATGAGGATACATAAAAGATATTTAAAACTAAGAGCATGAAATTTTGTATCATTTTTTTCTTTTAATATAATATTAGAAATTAAAATTTAATGGCATCTTTTAAACAACTCAGTTTCAATATTAAGGTGTTAATGTTTGAATTAACATCAACCATTGATAATTAAAATGAAAATTTATAGACTTATCAATTATTTTAAACCAATATTATCAAAATTTTACATTTATAGAGGAGATTTTTTATACCAATATTAATTTCCCTATTGACCACATATAAAAGGGTCCTATTTTCCAAATTTAAAACACCTAATTCCACGTATAAATAAGATATGTCAAATAATATTAATATATGAATTAGAAATTAATCTCAAATTGATCTTGCAACCTTCAACAAAAACCTTCTTTGTATAGAAACACATTTTTAAGCATAAAACATGGATTATTATTTTCTCATTCCTAGAGAAAAACATTAAATTGATTTCCGAACATTTGATACAATATATAATATATTAATTTCATTAAAATCATTCACCAATACTAATTAATGTAATTTATTTCCATACAAATTCAATTTTCCCATAAATTTTTTTTTCATGTAAGTGTTTCTTTAATAATCAAATGATTCTTATTTTTTATAATTAATAGAAACCCAAATAAATATATTATAGATATATAACCATTAATTTTTCTTAAATTATTTAGCCCTATTCAAACCCTATAATAAAATGGCTAACAAATAATTTTAATTTAATAGTATATCATGGTACTTTTGAACTCTGTCTTCTATTAAATTCAAGTTATCAATGAAATTTAAATAATTTGATAAAATATTTAAAAAATTCTCATGTTGTTAAAATGGAAATATAATTCTATTCCCTCATATCACATTCATATCAAGTAGATTCATTTGTGTTCCACATAGGTTAAAATAAGAATGTATTTCATCTCTTTTATTCACACGATTAAGAAGTTTCGGTTGAATATATTGAATTCAATTATAATTTAATTTTATGTATAACTAGGTGAATACTCTTGACTGTAAATGGTAATATTTATTTAGAACATAGTGTATTGGTTTGGGAAATCATCTTATAATTTGGTAAAAAATGGGTGTATATATTGGTTAATATATTTGATTAATTATATTGAAAGGTGGTACCTCATTACATGGGAATTATATAGACATAAATGGGATGTGTAAAAACATATTTCTTTATAATTTTTTTTAAAAAAGTGATTTATAGAATAATGTACATGAATAATGTGGAAGTTGAAGAGAATATTTTACCTTGAGAGTGTACTTTAAAAATATTAGGGGGAAATTAATAAGATATTAGGAACACATTGGGATGAACTTATAGTGGGATATGAGGAATAACATCATTATTAATGAGTATTGGGTAAATAGGAATGTCAAGATTTGTGGGTATTAATAGAAAAAAAGTTGGGAAATATTTATTAATTTATTAACATAGGTTTTAGAATATAAGTGAAATAATAAACAAAATTTAAATCCTTCCAAAGTATTTATCCATCATTAGAAAAAAAATTGGAGTGGTTTCCATTATTGGATTATGTTAAGAACTGAAATCATTAAAATATTATAATATATGATGCTGATGTGATTCATGTTTATAAAGAACTATTTTTAAAACTTTAAAATATAATAATGCATTTTGAGGATTCATTATTGATCTATAAAGTTTATTAGATAACTTTAAAACACATTATTTTAAATGGTTAATATATTTTTGTTCATGGAATTATTTTATTGTAGTGATTACATCACTTTTAGTAAACTATCATTTCATAATATATTTCGTATATTTATATATATTTTAATTTTTTCCCAAATATTATTTGTCTCTAAAAATTATGAAAAACTCCCCTATTTATAATTTTAACAATAAAATTCCAAAATGGTTTTTATTTTCTAAAAATAAATTCCTAAATATAAAAAAAATTTGAATATAATAAGTACTTACTGAAAACTAGTAATTTTTAAGGTAGTAAAAAATTAATATCCATTATAAAAATTAAAGGGAACATCACCGAATTATGTTATATTTATATTTAACTAATTATTTTTTAATAAATTTTTTTTCATAAAATTAAAATTATTTGAGAATGCCTTGATTCTTTAGAAAGAATCATTTAATTAATTACAAATATATTTTTTCAAAAACCCAATTCTTTTCTTCATATCCAAATAAAATTCTAACGACCTCGTTATTTAATCATATATTTTTTAAAAGATAAAATGAAAAGGGTTAAAAATAATAATTGTTTTATCTACAAGAATATATATAAATTCAGACTACTAGGGTTTAGATACATAAGTCATTATTATATCATCATACTTTCAAAGGGTAATGTGGGAGATAGTTGTATTTTCTTCCTGTATTTTGAAGAACATGTCTTGAGAAGTGACATCTCTGGGAATAAACATCTCTCATTAATGAGTTCTCATGTTTTTTAGATTTTAAATATCATATTTGGATTTATATATGTCAAATCACAATGATTAAATATCACTACAATGCTTTGATCCAGGTACTTTATAAGTTATGATCCCACATGTAAAGGCCACCATATGTTTCATCTATGTCAATTAGATCTTAACAAAAAAAACCTAATAATACAAATCATAAAGGTATATGTATAATAGTTATATATTTAATTATTATTATGATTAATTATCATTAAATCTCGTTTAGAAATTATAACTATCTTTTATTGTGAATAAAAATTACAAATAAAATATTGTGCGTGAGTTTTATATAACTACAGAACTTGATAATGAATTTTTTCATTCAAAAATGAATTTCATTTATAAATGTATTGGTCATTACATTCTTCCACTAATATATAATTTCTACAATGAAATTTCATTTTTTAAATTAAAATATGTTAGCGTACAACTATTTCATCACTTTTTATAGTTCCCATGTCAACTCCTCAAACTTATTGATCAACAATAAACCATTGATCAAGTGAGTTTTATTGTATTGTATAAATCATTATCTATGATCTAATATCTTCAATCAAAACTCCCCATATAAGAGTTAATTCTCCCAAAGTACCACCTTCAAATTCCATAAATGTGAGGGATCATGTATGTTCTTACATAAGAAAAATACATCGAAAAAAATATTCTTATTGAAAAATATTATGTGGGTGTGCTAGTTGATAGGGATCCCATAGGGCCTAATGTATCATGCTCTATGATTTCCATGCATTGCAAACCTCATTCATATTCCCTATGGTGATATATAAATAAAATTTGTATCATTAACCCCAAACTCTAGGTTTCATTGATGCTTCTCACCATTCTTATCTTGTTAAAATTTCATGGATTACATATGACATTGAATGGTTTGATCAATCCATTTTCCATTTTTTATATGATTAGTTCCCATGGTATTCATTTATTTATCTTCATCAAACCATATTATATTCCAAAACCTATTTCCATTAAAATCCAGATAAGATACTATTTGAATACATCAGAATATAATATTTTTATTTGATAAATCCACAAGGGGATGGAATTGATCAAACCATACATTTAAATCCATTGAACTTGGTTTCAAGATACACTTCATTGTTTTAATAGTTCACTAGGACTAACCATGTAAATAACAATTATATTTAGTACTAAAATCATATATATATTTGTATCTTGCTGAAGAATTCACCAAAATCATAGGGTAAAACATGTATCTTGATTAGATTCCATAGATAGTGATACTACATGAAGTCAAAAAAATTCACTAACATATTCCCTGGGGATTTTTCCACGAGTGAAATCATTATTGATATAAATTAAATGAGATGACATTTTAAGGTGATCAAATATCTCCCAAATATAATTATTTCCTTTATATTTCCTAGTCATTGTTATAATGAAATCCATATAAATGATTCCCATTTACATATAGATATTGTTTATCAGTTCATATTACCATTAGACATATTTTATTCTACCATTAATTATTTAATGACCATGAATTGAGATAGAAATTCTAAAACATCCCTCTCTATGTTTTCACACAATAACTTTTCATTCAGATCATTAATAATCTCACTACATCCTTATTTAATGGTGAAAGATAAGATATGTGTATCATCCATAATATAACCCTTAATATTTGGATTTATGGGACACATATTCTAGTTCTGAACCATATAAATCCAGCTTCAACAATGTTGATATATTAAATGTTGACACTCCATCCATATAGACCATATCATTTTTTGTATCCTTTCCCTCTTCATAGTTGACGGTTGGACATTTATTTAATCAAGATATGATGAATTTATTTATATGACATCCATGTTAATCCATTGAAGGTCCATGATTATTGGATACACTTAAAACCTCATCATGGATAGGGTTTTAGATCAAATCAACTAATAGTATCTGTTACATTTTTCTCCTTCTGAGGATGGTAATGAATTGACTAATTGTAATCCTCAACCTTCTCTAGGAACTTTTATTCATGCATATTAAGCTCCATTTGTGTGAGTGTATAATTGAGGGTTTTATTAAACATATATATTGTATGATCTAAATATATATATAGATACCCAATTAGAGTAGGTGGGGAGTTGTAGGTTTAAAAAATACATTTTTTATGTTAAGGAATCTTTTTATAACAACGTTAAACAATTTAGATTCACATAAACCCTCTTTTGTATGTTTAAGGTAGAACACATTTTTTTAATAAAGATGTGTAATGAAATAATCACACAAGTATACATAAACAACATTCTACCATATAGCATAAAAAATCATAAATCAAAGTTAGAAAAACGAGAAATTATAATAACATATTTAAAGAATTCATTTAATATTAAAACGTATCATGATAAATATTAAGAATGTATCAATCTGAATATATAAATATATTAAATTAAATAAGTATAGTAACTTTAAGAGTTATATATAATCTTACATTAAGGATATATAATAGCGTTATGAAAGATATAAAATCATACATTAGGGAAATATAATAACATTATGATAGATATAAAATCTTACATTAAGGGGATATAATATCATTAAGAAAGATTTACAATCAGATCTGAAACATATTGAGAATCAAAATTAAAGTATACAGTAAATATAATTCACTAATCTGTGAAAATTAGAATTGTGGAAATGAAAATTAGATTTAAAAAATAAGATTTTTTGAAATTGAGAAATCGTTAATTGAATTTACATTTTTGAGTGAATTGTAATTTAAGGAAGTGTGAATCAGATTTAAAATTCTGAATTTTTCAGGATAATGGAAGTGAGTTTGATTCACAAAAATAATAAAATCTGAATCACAATTATGGATAATTGGGAATTGAGAAAAAGGAATCAGAACCATGATTTTGAGAGAATCATATGCATAAATCTTAATGAATTGGAATTGAAGTGTATAAAATCAGAATCACAGTTCTGAGAGAATTGGAATTGAGAAAGTGTAGGATTCAAAGTTTTATTATGGAAATGATTTAATCTAGTAGTTATTCTATGTTAAGGAAAATATTTTTAGACTTATATATAATGGTTAAAGAACATTAATATATATTTTCTTTAAAAACAAGGTTTTATCAATAAAATATGTTTTCGATTTCCAAAATATAAAGGAATGAGAAAAGGTTATAAAAAATATTTTGACTCCACAATCTCCCCCTTTTCAGAAAGAAAAAAATAAATTTAAAAAATGATTATTGAAACTGACGGGCTTCATATTTGAATATAAAATATCTTATCTCTTCCTCTTTTTATGACACAACATGAATATGAAGAACTCTTACAGTGGTTGTGAAATCCCCCTAAGGATGATATTATTACTTAATATAATTTTATTTAAAGAAATATCTCCCCCTAACTTAAGGATATATTCTTTAATAATTATCCCTCTTACATTTTATTCCTTAGACAAATATTTTTTTTAGAAAATTCTTCTACACCTTTGTGATTTTCAAAAAAGAAATAGGTAAATGTATAATGTACATCAAAAGTAAAAAAAACTATAAGAAAAAATGATAAACATTTATTATTAATGAAAAATATTTTTACAACAATAGATCATAAATAATAAAATCAATCTTTCTTAGGTTTTAAGGCCCTGACAAAATCCTTTAACTCCTTGAGATCATTATGGTCATCTTGAATCTTTTGTTGAAGAGCTTCCAGATCATGAATCTTCTCCTCAAGGTTCTTAATCTTTTCATGTTTAAAGATAATCTTCTCTTCCTAAGACTCAATATTTTAATCATATGACGGAATAATTTCATGGAGATTTTATCTATAAGCGTTCACTCTTTTAACTTCTTAAGACAGTGAATTCCATTCCCCATTCAAATCATTAACTTCTTGAAAGAAGATTCCTTTTTCTTCCTTCATCTTATCCAGAAAACTATTTGAATTATTTTTAGGGACTCTTCGGATTCATTAAAATAATTTATTACTAAGTCAAATGAATCATGAAAAACATTATGATCATAGTTTAACTATTTTGAACACTTATTCATCTCTATTTATGATTTTCTCTGAGAATCATAATTATTCACGAAGATTTCTAATTCTTCATCAGGATTTATGATCTTTTCCATGAAAATTGTTGATGATTCCAATTTTTAATTAATTGGATTTTGAATAAGATAAAATAATTAATTATGGTTTGGTAAGTATGGAATGGATTTCACGAACTTATACAATGACTGAACAATGAATTCTTCTTTTAAGGAGTTGGAAGATATTTCTGATTTCGAAACATCATGCTCAGATGTGCCAACATCTTCTTTCATTCCTTTGTCTTTCTTAGATTCGGTTATTTTTGAACTATGAATTTATTGCATATAATCTAAAACATGAATTATTTCATCATCATAATCATTATTATATTCTTTATTTTCCTTATTTCCACCATCAAAATTATTATCTTCATCATCAGATAGATATGGTTGAACTTCACTTTCAAAAAAATGTCTTTTTGAGCTAGAGATTTGTGGACTAATTTTCCTTATAAGGTATGTTTTGATGAAGAGTCTTGATATACTCAAAATGATAACCTATCAAATTGTATTTTCCTATATGTTTCTTAAATTTGTGGAATCTCATCATCAGTTTCCTTTTTTTAATGTAAACTTATCCTTCTTCTTCTACTTATTCATCATTGGAACTGAGTATGGAACTAATTCCTTTCCTTTTATTAATTTTAGATCCTATACTACATTATACAGGCCTCATAGATGAAGGTTCAACATCTAATAAATAACAAATGGTTGATATTTATCCAATATTGTCTGATGGTTGTGACTAATCTGATGAATGTTTAATAGATTCCAATATTTGAGGTTTCATTGAAATAAATGGATTTTAAAGAAATATTAATCTATTGATGTTTTTCTTAAAATAGTATTGAAATACAAAGAAACAGAAATGAAACTAAGAATAAACAAGTAATAATATGTAACATCGAAAGTTCTCCAAGTATTTTAATGTATGTGATAATATTATTCTTATATATTATAGATTTTGAGAAGTTTTATTATTGTCCATAAACATTTTATTGATTTTGTAAAAAAAATTTAGGTGAGTAAGAACTATATTAGGTTCTGAAAAACATTATTAAGGAAATAAAGTGCACCCCATATGAAAATTTGAATCTTAATGTTAAGAGATTGTTTTAACAAAAAGTATATATGTATGATTAACTTATTATTTTCATTTCTAATTTTTTTAATATATTAAAATATAATGAAAGGTAATGAAATTTTAATAATATTAGAATTTTTTTCTTGCGTTCTGATGAATTTTAAAATGATAACTCCTTTAACTGTGTGATCTCTAAGAAAGTTATGCATAATATCTATTTTATTTTCACAAAAGTGATGTGTAGGGTTTTTTATTAAGGTTATGGAACTAGTGTTATCACACAGTATCCATGTTTTAGTCAAACTCATTCCACAATTACTGAGTGTGTTTTTTATCCATAACACTTTATAACAATAACTTCTAGCTCCCACATATTCAGCTTAAGAAGTGGAAAGTGCTACAGAGTGTTGTTTCATACATGACTAGGAAATTAATGAATATCCTAGGAAATGAAAATTTACAAATGTACTTTTCCTATAAATTCGATAACCACAAAATTAACCATCTAAACAAAAAATTAAAACCAAATAATTTCCAAAAGAATAGAAAAGAACTATTTCCATAGTACTTTATAAATAATGAAAAATTATTTTCACTTATTTTGAAAGGCTTTATATTGGATCATATTGATATAGTTCACATAATCATATTGAAAACATTATGTTTGGATTACTAGCTATTTTGTATAGTTATATTCCTATCATTCCATTAAAAGATAATTGATCTGCTGGTTTCCCAGCGTCATCATGATCAAGATAATTCAAGGTACCTATTAGAGTACGTATAATTTTAGTGTTGTCATATACAAAATTTTTATGAAAATATGTAACATAATAATGTGGATATATATAGGTTCCTTCTAGTTTTTGAGAAATTTTAAAACCAAGAAAAAATGTTAACTCACATATCATACTAATTTCAAACTAATATTCCATAATATTTGAAAATGAATCAGTTAAGGATTGTAGAGTTGATCTAAATATAATGTCATTATAATAGATTTTAACAATTAAAACTTTTTATTATCTTTCATTATAAGTAGGGTTGGATCACCAGTTCCCTAAACATATCTTTTTTCAACAAAATTCTTATAAGCCTATCATACTAGACTCTAGGGGCTGTTTAAGACAATATAAATATTTGTTCAGTTGAAAAAAATGTTCATGAAGTTTTGTGTCTTTATAAATTTGAGGTTTTTCAACCTAAACATCCTCTTTAACAAATACATTAAGTATGGAAAACATTAAATCAATTTGAAATGTTTTATGTTAAATAATATTTCAATGTCAAAGAGAAATTGAATAGATTTAACTCTAGATACTGGAGAATATGTTTATTCATAGTTTATTCTTACTTGTTAACTATATCCTTTAAAAACTAATAATTATTTATATCTTACTATGATATCATTTTCATCACATTTATTTTTTATGACCCACTTTAATCCAATTATAGATGTTTTATAGGTTTTTCAACTAAGGTGAAAACGTTATTCCTTTCGAATTCATTTAGGTCAACTTGCATAGTTGTAATTCAATCATCATCACCTAAAACCTCATCAATAATTTTAGGTTCTAATTGGTAAAAAATTATGGATGTTATACTTCATTTCATAAATAACATTTAGTCTTTATAGGTTTATTTTCAACACCAATGATACTATCCCTGAGATGATTCCTTGGAAACAACTGATTTGGGTTTTGAAAAACATGTTCATCAAAATATGGTAGAAAATATTATATAGTGAATACTTAAAAAAATTTCATGAGTATTCTCGTGATTATAAAAATCATTCATTAATGGTTGATAATCAGTTTTGGAAAAGAAATTGATGATTTATGTTGAGTTTGTTTAGAAACAAAAGAATCAGTTTCATCAAATTTAACATGTAGTGTTTCTTCAATTGTACAAGAATTGTTTACTCATAAATCTATAATCCTTAGAAGTTATAAAATATCTTAATAATATTTCTTCATTATATTTGGGTATGAATTTTGGTATGTCATCTTTCTTATTAAAATGAATACCTTTCATCCAAATACATTGAATTGTAAAATATTAGGATTTTGACCTGTCCACAACTCATAATGTGTTTTTATTAAGAAATAGCCGGAATCAAACCAGATTTATAGTATAATAAGAAGTACTTATAGATTCATCCCAAAAATGTACAGAAACTGAGTAGTCACTCAACATCATTCGTGTTATCTCTCATATAATTTGGTTTCTTCTTTCAACATCTCCATTTTGTTGAGGAATTCTAGGAGCTGAGATGTTATGAGTGATTATTTTCATACTACATAATGAGTCAAAATATGAATTCAAAATTCTCCACCATGATCAGTAAGAATAGTTATCAAGGAAGGTTTTTCTAATTTTTAACAATGGCTGAGAAATATTTGAAATAAGAACCTGATTCAGATTTCGTTGTTAGAAAATCGACCCCAGTAAATCTACTTTAATCATCAACTAAAACTAAAATACAGTATTTTCCTCTAATACATCCATATTGTGTTAGACCAAAAAATTGAATTTTCACTAGCTCTAATGTATCAGATGTTGAGACTTGAATTATAGATCTAAGGATCAACTTATGTTTCTTTGTATAATGTCAAGGGTCCCTGACTTTTGAAGAATCAAATCTAATATATGGTATATCTTTTATAAGTCCTTTCATTGAATGTTAACTTTTGTTTCTAAGGTTACAGTGTTCTAACCTTATATTCCATAACCAAGATTGGCCTTCCATTACACATTGGGAAGGTATTTATTGTCTCCTAATGTCTTCTATGATTAGTATATAAACAATCTCATGTTGGTGGGTAAAAATAATGAAAACATCATTGTAATTGTGTACTAAGAACGTCTCATTCCTAAAATTCACAAGCTAACCTTCATCACATAGTTGAAATATTATTATAAAATTGTTACTAATACATTTTCAAATGAAACATTTGAAATTAATTATTTTCCTATAAGATTGATGTAACCTATACCAATAATTTCTTCTCAGTAATTATCGTCAAAAGTGAATCTCCATCATTTTATCTTAAAAATATTTTCAAATCAGTTTTTGTAACTTGTCATGTGTTCGGAACGTCCAAAATCCATGTACCATGTATTTTTGTTGGTACTTCTTTTATTTTCATAAAACAAATATATAGGTTTTTAGAATCCAATCATTCTTAGATCTGTAAATGTAAGCATGTAAAATATTTAGAAATTCCACATTTTCATATAAAATTCAGCTTTATGAAATCCAAAGGATTGAATTTTATTTAAAGAATAATTTTTCTGTGAATTTCCACCACTTTGACACATAGTTAAAAAAGGGTCATGTTGAGGTACAAAATAGTTGTGAATAAAAACTTGTATTGAGTGAGCATAACCCATTGCAGAAATATTCTTAAGAGGATGATGTTGTGAAAACATTTTATCAAAAACATCATTACCTGAAGTAAGGATTGAAAATATTTTCATTAAGGAAAATATTATATATTTCAGTCTAATAACTAAATTCTTCCCCTTATAGTAATTAATCATAGAATCTGAGTTTGATCAAAATAATTTTTCTTAGAAATAACTCTTTGAAAATCCTTATAAGGTTTATTCTTTTTATAATTAACTTCTACATGGGTTTTTTGTAATTGAATCAACATCAAAAGATTTTATATCGAGATATTAAAAATATCTAATACATATTTTGTTAAAATGGTATTTCCAAGATTTTCATTGTCATGTTTCTTTTTTATCATACTATGATAATTTTCAAACAATATGGAAAACCTAGATACTTCTTCAAAAGTGGGTAAAGAATTATCTCCTAATGAGGTAGATTCTTCATCTGTAGATATAGAATTTTTTTCATCAGGATAATTATCACTTAATAAAATGTTAGTAAACGATTTAATAGGTTGTACCATAGCTATGAAATAATGGGTTTCAATAGTTAATCTGGTGATAAGTCCAATATTCATCTATCTTGAATATTTATTACATGAGTGTCCACCACTTGTACTCCAAGAATCATTTTCCTTCAAGAATTTCATTTCTTCTAGGATTGTAATGTTGTTTTTATTCCTTTCAGAATGTTTATAATTTTTATCTTTTCTTTTAGGCTAAGGACTAGTATGTCAGATATGTCTAGATTTATTACATTCATAACATGTTACTTCAACTTATTTCTTATCTTTCATATCCTTATTCTTATATTTGTGTAGTAAATCCTTATTTTCATCAATCTTTTTCATCATATGAGAAGTATTAGATTACTCATTCTCTGAATTTTTTGATTCAAATGAATATTCATAAATAAAAACTTTATTAGACTCTGTTGGCTTAATGAATTTATTAGGACTTTTGTATGTCATTTTATTAGATTTATTATAAGAAGAAACACTCCCATTATTCTTCTTTATAGTATCAACATCTCTAATAAATCTATTATCATGTTGTAATGTCATTTCAAATAATTCATCATTATTTACAGTTGTGACATTACTTGATTCATCGATATCATTTATCTTTGATACCCATTCATTAGGAATGATGTCGATAATCATGGCTACAAGCATCTCATCATCTATCCCTTTTTCTCCCATTGAATTTAGACTATTCACACTAATCATAAACCTTTATTGAAAATTAAATATAGGTTCTCTGAAGGGAATAACAAAACCATGATAATATTCTCTAGGATTGGATCTTCTGGTTTTAATACCATTAGAAGTACCAAAATGTGTATCTTCCGGTTTCTTTCATGGTTTTTTAATTGCTTCTCAAGAAGATACATTGACAAACATATTCCTAGTCATATAACAGAGAAATGTTTTGCATACCTTATATTTGAGTGTATATTCTTACTTTTGTTGGTTATTAAAGGTTCTAAATTCCTTATCAGAAATATTATAATCCCCAGTATGCCCAACAAAATTTCCCACACCAATATTAAAAAAAAGTATACATTCAATCTCTTAAATATTCATTATCTTTCCCATAAAATATATCTGGTCTTGTTGGGGTCAATTTATCTAAGGATCTGACATTCATTCCTTCCATCTTAAAAGTAATATAAGAATTATTTTATCCACAACACAAGTTTGTGTTGTTTGTATTTATTAATAAAAATTTTATAAGAGTAACAAATTGAAAATGTAAACAATGATTGAGAAAACTAAGTAGTGAAAATATTCCATTTGATTCTAAGTGTAAGTATCAGTATCTTAGAGAAATTCTCTGATACCAATTTTAGGATTAAAATATATATTGAGATACTCAATTACAAGAGGGGTGAATTGTATGTTTAAAAATATTCATTTCTATCCATAAGGAATTTTTTTTAAACAAATGAGATTCACTTAATCCCTCTTTGATATTTTTATGGAAAAAACATAGATTAATAAATACGTTTAATTAAATAAACACACAGGTATACATTAACAGGATTCTACCTTAAAACATATATAAGCGTAAATCAACGTTACAAAAAATGAGAAAGTACAAGAAATACTTTTTTATTGTTATAAATTGTATTGAAAAATTAATATACATTTAAAAGAGTAAAAAGCATTTAACCCAAAAAGTAGTGTATCCAAAATAACTTTGATAAAGTCCCTTAAATTATACTTTCAAGAATTTCTTTCATATATACTCCAGGTTAATGCCTCGATATTAAGATCAGTACCTAACTTCCTATACTCGCATGAACTTGATATTCATGATGATCATTACCTATATCTTACATCATCATGGAAGCCCTTGATTAAGTTAGTAATAGGCACCTCTGTCCTCTGTCATATTGGAAACTATCAATCATAATCACCAATTATTGGTTTCTCACAAGTCATAAATATTTTTTTTATAATCGTGAGTATGTCTAACTAGTTGTTTATAATATAATCAATTAATGAATTTTCTAAAAATCAATTTTCGTAGAGATCTCGAGTGTCTCCAAAATCATAAAGTATGAATGTGTATTGAGCTCATCCAAATGACCTTTAATTTGTAGGTGTGATCTCCATTGGTTGAATTCTCCTCTAACAGTCATATTTTTTCTGATGTTTCCAAGGGACCTATAAATATGGCACTTACAACAGTCATATAATAACATATTGGATGACATCGTTTAATACGACCAGGTATCATGAGAAACATTAAGTATATATGAATTCTAATGTATTAATACATTACATTATGTTAATATAGTAACCTTAAGAAAGATCTATAATCTTATATTAATAAAATATAATAACTTTATGAATGATATAAAATTTTACATTAAGGAAATATAATAACATTAAAAAATATATAAAATCATAAATTAAAGAAACGTAGTAACTTCAAGAAAGTTGTAATGTTAGATTTGAAAAATAATGATAATCGAAATTGAAAGATACGATAAATAGAATTCAAAAATCTATGTGAATCTGAATTGAGGAAATGAGAATCAGATTCAAAAAAATTAATGTTTTGGAATTTAAAAATCATAAATCCAATTTTCATATTTGAGTGAATTAGGATTTATAGAAGTGTGAATTGGATTAAAAATTTTGGATGATTAAGAATTGAAGAAGTGAATCAGATCCACAAAAATAATAGAATTTGAATCACACGTCTAGGAAATATAAAATTGAGAAATAGAAATAGAAATCTATATTTTAATAGAATCGGATTCCTAAATCTGAAGGAATTAGAACTGAGAAACATAAAATTAGAATCAAAATTCCTAGAGAATTAAAATCGACAATGTGAAGGAATTCCAATTTTATTAAGGATATGATATATTCTAATAGTTATTCAATATTAAGTATAATAATGTTACACATAGCTATAATGGATTATAGAACATGTAAAAATATTTTCATGTAGATAAAATGTATCATAACAAAAATATGTTTTTTAATTACAAAGACAAAAATAATGAGAAACTATTAGGAGAAAAAAATGAATCAACATATATTTCACAATATCCCTTTAGATATAATTTTCCAAATCTTCAATATGATGATTACTCTAGCCAATTCAATATCATGAATTGTATTTTTTCTCATAGGGATCTCAAATTGGTAATAGGGTTAGGCTATAAAATTTAAAATTTTCATGTGTACACCACCTAATACATTTTATGTTGCATCACTATAGATCACAAATCCTTTAGTAATTTTGGATAATGTGTTACCAAAGTATAAATTTTCCAATTAATTACTATTTATATCTATGTACAGATTCATTGGTCAAGAAAAAGACACTCCCGTCAGAGTAAGCTTGGATAGTGGGTTTGATATCCATGGGAAGTCGATCAAAAATTCATGATAGAAACCCACTAATTCTTGGAAATTATAGAACTTATCACAATTATTATTATGGTCCATCCATAAATGGTATCCTTATCGATAGGATCAATAGATATCCATTTATTGGCAATATCATACCCAATGAATTCTTCTTTCTGAATCAAAAACTACTATTTAAATTAACATGCATATAACATTCCATTTCATAATGTATTCAAACACCTATTTAAATTATCACAATTTTTATGATTATTTTTGAGTATATACGAAAAATTTCTATAATGAAATTATATTTTTTTGTAATGATAATCCAAAAAAGTATCCATTCAATATGTCCATGATGATTTCAAGAGAATTACTGAGTATAAATTGAGTCACAATGGACTTTTAGTACTTGTACCTTCTATAAAGATTATTTTTTGTGTTATATTAAATCTTCACCATTATATATAATATCATAACTGAAGATCCACCATACATAAGTGCTAGGATAATCATATCTAATTAACCAAGTCATCAAACTATGAAAGATTATACATGTTCTTTATCATGATATTGTTGATCTTGGGATACTCTTTGTAGACCTACATCTAATCATCCTTCTTCTTAATGAAATTTTTTATCACAACCCCCTAGGTGTAATTGAAAATACAAACACATTACCATATTATATTATAGTTTATTCATAATCACATCAATTTAAATAGTGTTTACTATATGCATTCAGGTATATTAGAAATTCATTACGAATAAGTTTGATTGTGAAATAAAATTATCATATAAGAGAAATGTCATGAAATTATTTAGGGATCACAACTGTACATTCACATAAGATTGGCATGTCATCAAGGACAATATTTTCCATAGTATCATCTATTTGATATACCTATCCATTCTCGTAAAGAAATAATATCTATACATAATATTATTATTCTAACAGATATTTTTACTCCTATACAATCATTTTTTGAATCAGAGGGTGAGTCAAAAAATGGGGATTGTTTTCCTTATCTAGTAAATTATTTTTTATAGGATACAAGGAAATACTACCCATACCATGGATAGAATAAAACTATACTAAAGGGAGTATCACTATGATTTCTGGGAAATTAATCATAGAAATAGTTTAATGGGGGATATTTTATTAATGGGATGAACTACATAAACCATTTCCCATATTCACAAATAACTCATCAAAAATTTATGAGTTGGTGTTTGTATAGTTAAATTAAATTTTTTGAAATAAATAAATGCATAGAATCATAATCAAATAGTTTCGTTTCAATTCATTAATGAATAACCATCGTACCTTTTATTACATTTTTTGCAAGGTACATCATGGCAATTGTGATGGTATTATCCTTCCACTTATCTTAAGATAATGGAGGTTATGTTCAATGATCATCATTGATATCCATTGGATCAATGTATTTGTTCTCATAGTTTCCATATTCATTGTAGTAGAGATATTTGATATAGGCAGAGGTTTGACTATAACATTAATTTCTTATCCCACATCAAAATGATTCTCCTGTTGAAAATAACTCTCTTTCATCCCCTAATTATCATTCCTAAATAATATCCTCATCCCATTAAGGAATGTTTTCATATTAATCTTCCTGAGTTTTTGACAAGTGGGATGTTATACATTCTTAACATCAAGGGATTTATCATTCTCTTTCATATAATCATACATTTTTCCACACATTCTATCTCTTATCACAAGATACCATGAGATCCACTAATAACTATTTTGAATATAATGGTACATTGAACAATTTCATCAGATATTTCAATGTATAAAATAATAATATCATTTTGTACATTCAGTTTACTACCACTAAATAATTGGTCATCCATAAATTTACGGTCCTAAAAATCCAAAGGTGTATCGTGTGAGTCTTGTGAATTTTTCATCAAACACCCTAATGGATTAGTCCTCAATTTTTTAGAGGAAATAAAACTCACTCCTCATTTTAAATCAGATAGTGTGTGGAAAATTATAATCAAAACACATTTTCATAAATTCATTCCACTCCCTCTATATGATATCCTTTTAAATATTTTTATTTTTGATCAATGTACATTATTGTAAATATTGTACCTTAATGGAAAAAAAATTTCATGGAATTATCTTTCTCAAAGAATGAATGAATGGAGAAGGTGATTTTAGTGGAGGTAATCCATTATTCCACAATTAATGGGTTATAATAACCCCTAAATATTAGACAGATTTTTCATAAAAGGGATTCCAATGTATCTTTCATTTTCTTATGGGTATATGTGTGTTCCTCCCAATTCAAACCATTAAATAAAATAATAAAAAATTATGTTTGATAATTTTCAAACATTTAATAACAGAAAATGGAAATTATATATATTGAAGAGATTACTCATAAATGAAATATATACCATCAAATATTAATAACTAGGTTTCAATAGAAGTTAATAACAGTCTACTTGAATCACACAATGTTTAGTGGATGGACGGAGGGATGGTCCCGAAGAACCCCTCAAACCCTAGCTCGCGGATCTTCGCCCTTAGTCTTGCGTCGACTCCTTGATTCGTGCTGTCGTGGCTGGTTTGGATCCTAATTGGGAAATTGTGGTGGTTCTGTAAGATCAAAATGAAAATAAAATCCCAGATACGATGGTTTCAGACCCGGGAAACGCTTCGCTGGTTTCTGGAATTAATCCTCCAATCAGTGGGGCACCGCGAGGTATTTCTTTCCTCGAAGATCTTAAAGGATAACCTGTTTCTTCTACAGGTGTTAAGTCTTGCTCGACCATCAAGCGTCTGGATGATAGAGGATTTTTCGTTGAAGTAGATCCTGATGCGATCACACAACGCCAAGATCTATATAAGTTTTCTTTAATGGGTCATGTCTCTATTGCTAAAGGATAAAAACCCTAGTCCTATATTGATCTGAAAAAAAGAATTTCTCTTTGCTGGGGGTTCAAAAACTGGAAAATGATTCCCCTGGGAAAAGGTTTTTTTCATATGCTCATGTACTCTCAAGAGGATCTTAATGCTGTCTGGAAGATAGGTAATCTGTTGTTGAAGCCTGGAATTATGAGGCTCTCGGATTGGGACTTCTCTTTCAATTCGAATACACAAAGAGGCAAGTCTGCTCAAATCTGGGTTAGGTTCCATAACCTAAACTGGTTTTTTTGGCATCCCAGAATACTGAATGATCTTTCAGCCTACATAGGTACCCCCCTTAAAATTGATCAAAGAACCATTAATGCGGATTTGGGTATGTATGCTAGGATTTTCGTGGATGTTAATCTTGAAACCAAGCCTCCTAAAACTATCAACTTTCATGCTAAAGACTAAAAAACTGTAATTGTTCTGGAATATGAAAATATACCCTCTTTCTGTGACTTTTGTAAGATTGTGGGTCATTCTGTCCAAATTTGTAGATTCATTCAAAGGGATCCCAACCATCCTAACCCTTATGATTGGTCTGATTTTAGGAAAAACAAGAAGGATAGAGCCCCCCCCATTGCTAATTCTGACCCCTCACAAAGAAAACCTGGGAAATGGATTCCTAAAACCCCAAAGGAACATGGGGTAACCTGGGCTGATCAGGTGGAGAATCTGGAGAAGGATTTATAGGATCAATCCATTAAGGAAAATCTGGATAGTGTTAATAACCAGATTTCTCACCCCCCCATTGACTGGGGCTCAATCTAGACTTGATACATCCCTAATATTGGGTTTCAATCCAATTTCTGATGATCTTCCTCTTATTCCCAGATCACAGACTCTTGTGGGTGAGTCTTCTTTGACTAATTGTATGATTAGATCTTCCTCTAAGACCTAGCATGAACTCCCTCCCCCTATTCCAGCCAGTACACTTGCATGTGTACATGAATCATGCTCTTCTGAAAAGGAAGCATGCACCAGGTTATCTTCACCTGGTCATGTTCCCTCTGAGTCTCTGGACAATAATGTTACTTCTTCCTCCCTTCTCCAGTCTGATGCCCATGATAATCTGCCTGCCCGGTCAGCAGATCTATCCATCACTATTTCCAGGCATTGTACTCCAAATGCTGTGGTTGATGTAATTCCATCAACCTCCGAACCTACTGAAGCAAATCCTGATCAGCAAGGGATCGCTGTCTTGGATGGATGTCCTCCTACTTTGGGGACCAATTCTGTTTCAGACCTAGACCCTTTGATTTCAGGCTCGGTTCTTAAGCCTGTTTGTGTGCTGTCTACCCATGAAATTAAGGCAGGATGTAATACTTCCAATCCTGAGTCTCCTATGTCAAAAAAGGATAAAATATGCCCTCCCAGCAAAACCACTTCACCTAGGAAAACTAGAGGCCAAAACGATGGTTCCAAAAAGAAAGGGGGTTCAAACCCAAAAGGTAAATAATTATTCATATTCTATAATGGAATTGTCAGGGGATTGCAAACCCTGGAACCATTAATTTTTTGAAGCGTTTTATTCTTACTCATCGTCCCATCCTAATTTCTATTGCTGATCCTAAAGTCAATTTTTCCCCTATGTTCACGCACCTGAGTAACCATGGCTTCTCTTTCTTGGGTGCTTGTAATAATGGACATATGGACTCTGTTTGGATTTTCTTCCACTCCTCTCTGCAAAATGTTAATATCTTTAGTCTCATGGCACAAGCTTTGACGTGCGATTATTACCTTGGTAGTTCTCACATCTTCATTACTTTTGTCTATGACAAGAATAATTACCTTGATAGAAGATCTCTTTGGAAGGAAATTTTTGATATCAACATCAGGACTCAAGATCCATGGGTTTTGGTTGGGGACTTCAATGCTATTCTCTCCCCCTCTGAAAAAATTGGACACTCCTTCTCCTCCATCTCCGCCAGGGAATTTAAATCTTCCATAGAAGGTAATAATCTCATTGAGATTAACCTTACTGGTGCCCAATTCACTTGGTATAGACACCACTACAACCGAGTGGTGGCGAGTAAAATAGATATAGCCTTCACAAATGAATCTTCTCTTGATAATTTTAACCAGATTTTGTGTGTCACCCTTACTAAACTTGCTTCTGATCATCATCCGATCGTAGTCAGTTTTCCTCAAAACTCTCGGAAACATTCTTTTCCTTTCAGGTTTAATTTGGCCTGGTCTTCTGACTCGGATTGTGTCTCTCTTATAAATTCATCTTGGACTAATATGGGCAATCACAGGGATCCTTTTGTTTGCACCACTAAGTTGAAAAATATGATGAGCATTCTTAAAAAATGGTGATCTGATAAAACAACTTTAATTGACCAAGATATCCAGGACTTAGAAAAGTATTTGTCTCTCATTCAAGTTAGCAACACTTCATTCATCTCTGACCCCCAGCATGAAATCACCATCTCTACTAAATTGATCTCTCTTCTAAACATTAAAGATAATTTAAAAAAGAAAATCTTCAGAACTAAATGGCTCAAGGATGTGGATAGTAACACCAAATTTTACAACTCTCTACAACGGATTAGGAAAACCTGTAATCCTCTCTCTTGCTTAAGAGTTGAGGATAAAATCATTGAGTCTGAGGAACAGATTGCAAATTATGTTGTTTCATACTTTACTGGAATTTTCAATGGTCCTAGCACTAACAAAGATATCCTTCCAAACAGTATCCCTTATTTGGTGACTTCTGAGGATAACTGTTTTCATAATTTCATCCTGCTTGATTCTGAGATCAAGGATACTGTTTTTGGTCTTAACCCTGACAGTGCCCCGGGCCCCGATGGTTTCAACAATGGTTTCTATCAAAAACATTGGGATGTCCTTCAAAATGATGTCTGCAACTTAGTTAAATCTTTTTTTGAAAAAGGTGTTCTTCCAAACGCTCTCAACTCTCAGTTCCTCACGTTAATTCCTAAAGTTGATAATGCGGATGAAATTCACCTCTTCCGTCCCATTTCCCTTTAAAATTATTTTTTTAAAATTATCACCATGATCCTTGCTAATAGGCTTTCTAATATTAGTAACAAAATTGTCTCCTGGAACCATTTTGGTTTCATTATGGGTATATCTATATAGGCTTGTATTTGCCTCACCTCTGAATCCACCAATTTATTGAACATTAATACTAGGGGTGGGAACATTGCTCTTAATCTTGACATCACTAAGTCTTTCGATACGATTTACTGGACCTTCATTTTTAAGGTCCTCTCCAGTTTTGTCATCAATGACTCCTTTATTAATAAAATTAAAATCATCTTCAACTCTGCAAAGATCTTTGTTCTTGTTAATGGCTCTCCTAGGGGTTATTTCAAATGCTATAAAGGTGTTAGGCAAGGTGATCCACTCTCTGCGATCATTTTTTCTTTCACCGAAGATTATCTTAGTAGTCTTCTCTCCCTAAATGTTGAGGGAGGAAGACTCAAACCTATCATTACTTCCAGGAATCTTCATGCTCTCTCTCACCTTCTATATGCCGATGATATTATCCTTTTCCTTCATGGAGATAAAAGAAATGTCAATAACCTTAAATCCATCATTTCTCACTACGAGGAGATTTCTGGTCAATGCATTAATTGGAAAAAATCATTCATTTACTTTGGAAAAAACATCCCCTCTAATAGGAAAACTCATATTACCAATGTTTTAGGGATAAAGGAAGGATCCCTTCCTTTTACTTATCTTGGTGATCCCCTACTCTGGGGTCGGCCTAAAGCTTGTTATTTTTTTAGCATTGTTGATCAAACTCTAAATCATTTTTCTTCCTGGAAAAGTAAGTCCCTTTCTATGGCTAGAAGAATTTTCCTTGTAAAATCCACTATTGTCTCTAAGCTTGTTTATTCCATGATGGTATACAAATGGACTTTGGGGCTGATAAAAAAACTTAATAAAGCTATCAAGAATTTCATCTGGAGTGGAAGTACACTAGAAAAGAAATTAGTTACCGTTTCTTGGGCCACTTGCTGTAAACCTATTGAAAATGATGGAATCGGTATTAAGAATCTTAAAATTTTTAATGAGGCCCTCCAAGCCAAACTCACATGGTCCCTCATTAATAACAACTCTCCCTCCATGAGATTCCTCAAAAGCCGCTTTCTTGATAAGCTTAAGTCTGGCTCTTCTAATTATATGAATTCCTCTATCTGGCCATCAATCAAAGCTTCTTTTCACTCTATCATGGAAAATTCTAGATGGATTGTTAGTAAAAACTCTTCTTTAAATTTCTGGTTCGATAACTGGACTGGCTACCCTCTCATTTCTGATATTCCTAGTACCTTGGATCATAATATTTCAAATTGGTCCATTAGAGAGATGATCAATTCCCCTGATTCTCAACTTCCAGATCCTATCAAGGGGATTGTGGATAATTATTATTTTACCTCCAATGAGGATCTACTTGCTTGGGAACCTACTCATAATGGCCTGTTAGACTCTAAAAAGTTTTATCGCTATCAATTCCCTAGTGAGGATGAAAATTTTCATTGGGTTTCTAACTTCAATAAATCTTGGATTAAGCCTTCTTGCCGTACTCTTATGTGGCGCATTTCTTATCAAAAAATTCCAACTGATATCTGCCTGCAATCTTATGGCTTTAACCTTTTCTCTAAATGTAGATTATGTAACCAACATCACAAGGACATAAATCATCTCTTTTTATCTTGTGATACTATTATGGCCCTTTGGCATTATATTTTTGACCTTTTTTATTGCAGATTGCTTTTAGATACTTTTATTCTCTCTTAACTGAATGGATCGTTGGAACTCCCAAGATCTCTTCAAATCAAGAATCTTTTTCTAACGTCTATTGCGGAGCGTATGCATATTCATTGGTATGGTAGAAATGATCTTGTTTTCAACAATAATTCCTTTAATATTTTTGCAGGTAAAATGCGGATTCTACTGGCTATAAGGGAAGCGGCTACGATCCAAAAGGATTGTTGTGACAATTCTATCATAGATTTTGAAACCCTCCATCAGATTAATGTCAAACGTATTTTCCCCAAACCTCATTACACTATTGATGTTTTCTGGAAGGCACCCCCTCCTGGTTGGATTAAAGTAAATATGGACGGAGCTTCAAAGGGCAACCATGGTCTTGATGGATGCGGGGGAATTTTTAGAGATCATCAAGACCGGATCCTCGGATGTTTCCTTGGATGCTGCGGAATTGCTTCTATGCTAGAGGTTGAGATGCTTGCTACCATTCATGTTGTATCCTTTGCAAAACGCTTCAACTGGAAGAATATTTGGATCAAGAGAGACTCCACTACCATTTTGAAAGTCATCTGGAAGGGTGATGTACATTTGGCATGGCCTCTCACCCCCAGATGGATGGATTACCTCCCTACGCTCAGTGACCCCAATGTTATTGCCACTCATACCAATCGGGAGGCTAATATGGTCGCGGATGGGCTTGCCAACATGGGTGTCTCTCATGAGATCATTTGGATGAATGAACTCCCTCCAGAGTTTATTCCTAATTTCATTAAAGATTCTAGAAAATTTCCCTCTTTCCATCTGTTGTAACTCGTTTGTGACTTTCTCTTTTGTATAAAATTCCTGGTTCTAGTCTTTTGACCAAAACCAACCTTCAAAAAAAATTAACAGTCTAATTCATAAAACTCAATTTTTATGGTTTTTTTCACTTCATATTGATATGTAAAAGTCCATTAAATTAACTAAATAATAATTTCATGGATATTAAATCAAACTATGAAGAAATAAATCATTGTATTGAAATGGGTACAACTCAAGTTATTATACAATGAGCCATTTTGAGGTCATTACACCTTGGTATATTTTTTTAGAGCCACATCAACATTTTTATTCTCTATAGGGATTTTTTTTTCAAGAAGCAACTCAATTTATACAATACCAAAATTATGGGATGGCTTCCTATGTATATAATTACACTTATGGTATTCACTAGGTTTTTATAATACTAATCCCCAAAATATAACAAAACCATTCTTTGATAAAAACTATGATAACCCAGATATCTAATAAAAATTATTTCATGATCTTTTAAATTAATATGCACATAACACAATCCCCAAATATTGGGTGGCCTACTGGATTTATTTAATTAGGTTTATAGTATAATATAATAATATATAGAAACCATTACATATTTTAGAAACTCAAAAACATGAGGTTAATTTAAATTGATCTTAAAATATATCTTGTGTTAGCAAAGGGATGAATATAAGAAAAGGGTGAGCTATAAAGCCTAGTAATGGAATAATAAATGAATATTAGAACATAAAGTGGTACATTTGTGTCAATGTTCATAATATGAGGATATATAAAGGTGATAATATTAATCATAAGGTTAAAATAATGATATGTGATTTCATCATCATAAAATAATACTAATTTTTTAACAACATAAAATATGTAATTAATATGAAAATCATGGATAACATACAATGATTAATGAAATATATTTCTTATTGTAACCATACATTAACTATACATTATATCTTAGGATAATAATTTTTTACCCCATGTGTTGGATTAATATATAATTATGGGTCCACCCATCACATTCATATCATGTACATTAATTTGTGTGCAATATAGATTTCTAAAAAATTTATTTTATAAATTTTAGTCTCATGAATTAGGATTGTTGGTTGAATAATTTGAATTCACAAATAGATGTATGAAAGGTCGAACTAGGTGAATAACCTCAAGTGGAAATGAGGATTGTTATCCACAATAAAAATGTATGTCATTTAAAATCATTGTATAATTTTAGTAGCATAACCATTGAACATGGAGGTTAACATGTCATATCAATGATACTTAATGGGGGTCTATAATTAATTATAAATCATAAGAATAAAAATTTAATTTATTAAAAATAAAAATACATGAAAATCAGAAATACAAATGTTTAACATGAAAATTTCTCTGAAAAATGTAATGATGAAGAAAATTCATTACCCAGAGAGTGTGATTCTAAAATCTTAGGGGAGACCCTTAAGAGGTTGTGTATATTATATGAGGTATTTAGAAAAGTATCTAAATAGTAAAATAAAAAATTGGTTTTTGAGTGATGTGGAAGGGAGGTTTATTGAGTATTTATATAAAAAGAATGGGGAATTCATAATTAATTTCTAGACATTGGTTTTGGACTATAAGTGATAAAATAATAAAAAAACCTAAACCATTCAATAGTTATTACAACATCTTCTTCCAATTTCTATTGGTTTATAATATTTTATTTGGTTCATAAACAATGAATATAAATAATATCATTCATTTTATTGAAGTGAATAGTTTTCAAACAGAATTGTTTTAAAATCGTAAAATATAATATAGGTTTTGGAAAATTAATTATAGGTTTTCAAAATAAATATAAAAATTTAAAAAGTAAAATATTTTAAATAGAAAATACATGTTTGGTCATGGTTTCAATTTATATTCTATGAAAAATCAGTGTTAGGCTTTTGGGATTCCATAATATATATCATATATTTTTACATTTTTATATCTTTACACAAAAATTTAACATCCTATAAAAAAAATTTAAAATGTCATTGTTAGGTCGGAATATGAAAATATACACAAGAGGAGTGGTGAATTTTTCCTTTTAAAAATCTTCTACAATTCTATATTTTAATATCAACATTAGATTATGCGGATAAATAGTGTTTACGATTGTATAACAAATATGGAGGGGATAAAACAAAATTACAGAACAAGTCATTTTATAGTGGTTCGGGGCACAAAGATCCCCTACTCCACTCCACCAATTTCACTCTTTGTATTATAAGTTAATTTCACTAGTGAAGTTCTCATCTCATAAGACCAATCCACAACTGAGTGTAGGCAGTTAACACTCATACATATAAGGATAAAAACTGAGCCTTCTGGTTCTCTAACAGAGAAATGAATATTCACAGCTTTGATGTAGAAGCTGATACTCCACCACAACTGAGTAATATTAGTTGAAAATATCAATAAAAATATATAAATTTAAGAAGGATTTGATTTAACTTCACTACTTTAATAAGAACTACCATTACATAGATTTTCCACTTTAGAAAATAATATATTCAACAAGGAGTAGTTCTGAAGCGATCTGGTTACAATAGATCATTAAATAAAAGTAGAAACAATTAGCAGCAGCGTAATTATATCAATATACAAGATTCAGAATATGTATATCTCCAATGTGTATCATCTTCTATATATAACAGAGTCTGATCAATTTTTTCAATATATCTATAAACGATCTTCACAAGAATGCAGTTGAATAACAATATGTGTCACTTCATTTGTGAATCACACACACATATATATACTGAAAAAATACACAAATAGATTACATAATTCCTAGAGCTTGATTCACAAATCTAGATCTAATAAAATCTCTTGATATATTGTGAGAATTCGAATTCATAAAAGACCATAGATTAGTCATAACTTCCCTTAAGAATAAAATATAATTTCTCCACTAAATAGGATTCTTTGAATCTATCACACTGATCCATTAATTGGTCAAACATGAGCTCTAAATCGGTTGATAACAATATTTAAATCATCTTGGTATTCAGCAACAACTGTTTCACAAAACTTCGATAAAATTGTAAATTTAAATCGTTGATGTAGGAAAGTCAAATATAGGGTTCCTTCATAAAATGAAGAAATACCAAACATAGGGTTCATCTACATTGCATTGATTCTTCGATCATAGGGTAGACAACATATAGTTGATCAAAAAAGTATGCTTGATGATCCATACATTTTCTTCTCAAACCTAGGGATCCATTATTACAAAGGGTTACTTGACCATACTTTTTCTCTTTGGAAATGTAAGGTTCCATCCAAATGTAAGGTTATCTATCCAAAAGTTTCTATCAACGTAGGTTTGATTATCCATACGCGTTGATCTTTATATATAAGGATAAATACTAATGTAGGGTTTGTTCATTAAATTATGTTTTTCAATGTAGGGTATGAACTCTGTTTCCAAAATATGATGAAAAATGTTTCCATAAAATGCTTAGGAGCGTTTCAAACACATTGATGAATATTCCTCACGAATAAAAAGATTGAATATAATTTTAAAAATAATAATTATAAATAATATTATTTTACTAAAATATACGTAAAGTAATATAAATATTAAAACAATCAGGGGTATTTTTGAGCATCAAAATCAATAAGATTTATAGAGTATTGTTGAGAAAATACATTCCCAAAAATTTTCCCCTTTTTGATGATCACAAAACCCATAAAATTTGTAATAGAATTTATAAATTATAAAAAATATAAAAGAAAAAAATCAAAATTCTATTTGAAATAATTATTTTGATAAAAATTAATATTTTGTTTATCCAAATTTCTCCCCCGCCCCTTTGTGTGATCAAAAAGAAAGAATAGAAAAATGTTAAAATGTTTTTCATTTTCCACAGATGAGTAAGTGAATTTTATAATAATATGTTTGGATAAATTTGACTGGATTATTTGATATAGACATAAAAATAAAAGAATATGAAATAAATCCATGAAATTAAGAATAATGTTATTATATTCACCAAAACTTTTATAATTACAATAGTTACTGTGACTGGAAAATGGGTAAGCCAACTGATATGGTTAGGGTATAATAGTTTGTGTAGGATTGGCTCATTTTTTGGTTCTATTAAAATTTGTGAAGATTGAAACATGTATTTCATCTCTGACATTTGTACCCTAAATTTTTTAATTAGACTATCTCTAAATATCATAATCAAAATTGTGGAATATGGACTAATATTAAAATTTTCAACAAGATTGTCTTTTAAAAAGTCATAAATACCCTCCTATTACTGCATAAACTGATCCAATTTATCTATGAATTTTTAAAAATAAATTTTATATGAGATTCAATCTATGTCAATTTGTTAATTTGAAATTATTGATTGTCCAACAGAACATACAAAGGAGCATTATTTCATTGATGGTTTGGTAGATAATAATTTAGGTTAGCAATAACAGTTTTGATTTAATGACATCTGCAAATTAGATCAGGAGAGGTAGAAGGGGTAGAGGTAGGTGTACTGGTCTGACTGACACTACAATTCATTGAGTCAAATTGCCCCCCCAAAAACTACTTTATAACTGCATTGTTTGATTTCGAAACAACTCCAGATTTGTTCTTTCTAACCACATCCAACATTTGTCTCTTGAAAGCATCAAAATCCTTTTTTGAAACAAAATTCACATTATGATCTTAAAAAAAATTCCTTGAAACTCTGATCTCTTTATATGTATTTACATTTTCTTCCCCAGATTTATTGTACTTAATCACAAGCTCTTTAACATGATGTGACAAATTATCAGATGTCCCTTTATCTAGATACTATGTTTGGTCAAAAACCATAATTGAAAAAGGATTATAAATTGACTTATCCATGGATTTTTCATAATAGGATGATTAATTATTAAGCACTTATATTTTCTCACCAGAGATATGTCCTTATCCCTCTACTGATTGATGTTTAAAAATATCAATAACTTCAGTTACAGATTTCAACACTTTTTTTATTCTCATGAATCTTTTTCTTCAACATTTTATTCTTGAATATTTTTTTGGAATATTCTCTTATACTTGATCTAATATAAAAGGTACATCCTAAAGAACATTATCAATACTATCTACTTGATGATGTTATTCATGAAATGGTTTCTTAGAAATGAACCGAGAAAGTAGCTTCTCCAAAACCCAACACGGGTTCCTCAATTTGTTGAACTTCTCTATTTCTTGGCTTGAGGACATGTCAATTAGAAATTTCTTCTTATCCTTCTTTTTAGGATTCATTATATTAAATCCTCATATTAGTTGTTTTGGAAATACCTTCTGTTCTTGATTCAGAAACTCCTTCTTTTCAATCATACCCCGGCTCCCCTGAGAAAAAGCTCCATAAAAATATTTCTCATCAGTACCAATAAGTAACATGTTTCCTTTTATTGTAATCCAGAAAAAACTAAACTTCCATAGAGGTTTTAAATTGAGTACATTATTGTGATGAAATTTTATTTGAGGATGAATTATTCGAATAATTTCTTCCTTAAATAGAATTCATGAAATTATCCTTCCATAAGGATAAAAATCCATCCTTGCATCTGGTTGATATTAGTATTGATGATATCAGAACATATACCTTAGAAAATTCATCTTTATATCACTCAAAAATAGAAATATGATATAAATTTATGGTTACATAATTTTCCACATTTCATCTGTTCATGAATCAATTCCATTTTGAATAAATTTTACCAATACTTTCGGATCTTCCCCGAAATATTTTACAAAAATCGTCACTATGTTTTTAGAACCAAATAGAAAAGAAAAAATGACTTCAAACTTATTATATTTATTTCTAATAGATCATACATCAAATTGAAAGACTTCTTCATTATGATAGTTCAATATTTGATAAATTTTAGTTGAAGAAATGGAAAATTCCCTATATTCAATTCTTACCAAAACTGTATCGTCAAAATCACTGAAAATGAACTGTAGGCTTTTGTAGAAAAAATTCAGATCTATCTCATAGAGAAATTCTGAGTTCTCTTCCTTGAACACAGACTCTAGAACATGAATCTCTATTGCATGTTTTATGAGTAGATTCCTCTGGAATATCCAGTCAAAATCTACCACTTTTCCATGAAGAATATTTCTTTATAAACTCATTGTATCTTCAGGTCACTGGCTTCCCTCGCTTCAATTCATTTGGATTTCATCATTTCAAAAAATAAAAAAAATTTGAGTTTATGTTTTCTGACATGTGATGTCATATCTTTGTTTCTCATTCCGGTCATAGGGTATTTATGATTTTTTTAAACACGTGGTACAAATAGATTTAAGACAAAAAAATTTACTAAAATATATAATAAAATAAAAATAATAAAACAAAATATATTTACAGTAATTATAAATAAAATTTGTTACCAATAAATAGGAATAAAATAAAATAAATTAAAATAAATTAAAAATTAAAAAGATAAAAAAAAATTAAAATTTATTTAAAAATTAAATAATCCTAACTCCCCCATAATCAAATCCAATCTTACAATTGGATGTTGTTTAGTGAATGCATCAACTAATTGATTTTCATTTTTGACAAATTCTAAATATATATCCTTTTTAATAAAATGATATCATAAAAAATGATTCCAAATATCAACATGTTTAGTTCATGAATGACTTATAGGCTTTTTTGAAATATTTATAGAACTTGTATTATCACATAAAATTGTAATACTATCAAAATTTATTCCATAGTCCATTAGTGTGTTTTTCATCCACAACACTTGTCCACAACAACTTCTTATAGATACATATTATGCCTAAGCTGTTGATATGGAAATTAAGTGTTTTGTTATTACTTTACCATGATACTAATGATTTCCCTAAAAAGTGACAAGTTCCTAAGGTACTTTTTCTATGTAATGTACAACCTCCAAAATCAGTATCTAAATATGATATTAAAATAAAATCATAAGTTGCTGGATAAAAAAAAGATTTGAAATATAATTCTTTTTAAATTTCTAAAAATCTATTTAACTGAAATAATATGGGATTCTTTAGGATTTTTTTGAAATCTAGAACATAAACATACAAAAAACATAATATGAGGTCTGTTAGTAGAAATATATAACAAACTACCAATCACACATATATATAACGTGTGGTCCACTAGATTTCCAGCTTCATCCAAATCAATTATTTATATTCATTCACAAGAGGGTTTTATAGGTCGTTTTTATAAACACCAAAATCATTCAATAAGTCAATAATATATTTACATTGTTTTAAAACATTTCCATTATATTTTTGATAAATTTTAAGTAAAAACATGAAATTAAATTCTCCCATTAAAATCATTTCAATTTCGTTTTTCATGAGTTCTAAAAAAATCATTATAATGTTTTTCATTTGTTCAACCAAAAATAACATCATCAATATAGATATGAATTAATAACATGCGAGAAAAAATGGTTTTCATAAAAATATTTGGATCTTAAAATATTATATTAAATACATTTTTCAAAAGAAAAGAACATAATCTTTCATACCAAGCTCTAGGTGCTTGTTTATGGCCATTGAGACCTTTAGTAGGTTTAAAAAGTTAATTTAGAATTTGAGATTTTTTAAAACCAGGAGGTTTTTTGACCTAAAATTCATCCCTTAAAACCCATTTAAAAAGGAATATCTGACATCCATCTGATATAATTTAATTTTCTTATGAGATGTATAATCTTGAAGTATTCTAATTGATTCTAATCTAGCTACAGTGGGAAATGTTTCATGATAATATATACATTCATCCTGGTTGTATCATTAATTTACTAATCTACAATTGTTTCTAGTTATAATACCTTAATCATCTTTCTTATTTCAAAAGACCCATTTAGTTCTTATAACGGGATAATTGTAAAGTCTTTTAACTAATTCCCAAATATCATTCCATCTGAATTGGTTTAGCTCTTCCCGTATTATTATCATCTAACACTCATCTTCTAAGGGGTCATCAAAAGATTTAGGTTCTATTCCAGATAAAAAGAAATAGAATTCAACTCGGTTTCAAAAAAAAATTCTAGTTATTATTCAAATGTCTAGGTCTCCTATAACAATTTTGAAAGGATGACTCTTTTGGGTTCTGGATTGTCTAGGAAAAACACTTTTAGTTTCATGAATATCATGTTCTTCTGAACTTGACCAAATTTTATTTAAATTATTTTCATGATCAGTTTTTTGGTTTTCAAGTCTCATGTTTTTAGAAGAGTTAATAATTTCATCATTTTGATCTTTCTCTTTAATTAAAAACTCAGTTTCATTAAACATCAGGTGAACTGATTCTTCCACAATCCTTAACTTTTTATTAAAAACTATATAGGCTTTAGAGGTAGAATAATATCCTAAAAAATTATTTTATCAGCTTCTAGATCAAAAATACCAAGATTATACTTGCGGATCAGGATATACACCTTGCATCAAAAAATATTAAAGTAATTTTTTTACTTTGGATTTCTCTTATTCAAAATATCATAAAGATTCTTTTTATAATAGGCCAAATTAAAAATATATTTATGATATATCATATTATACATAAAGTAACTTTCCATAATTAGGTAGGAAGACTATATTCATTCAGCCCAGTCCTACCCATTTATATAATATTTTTATTTCTTCTTTCTACTATTCCATTTTTTCAGGTGTTCTTAGTGTAGAGAAGTTGTGTTTAATACTAAAATTTGAACAAAAGGAATAGAAATATTGATTCTCAAATTCTCCACCATGATCACTTCTTAATGAAATTATCTTAAAACCATTTTCATTTTGATCATCTTTACAAAAAACATCAAAAAATAGTAAATGGTAAATTTTTATGTTTTAAAATATAGACACAATTAAATATAGAATAATCATCAACAAAAACATATACATAAAATTTTCCTTCCAATCGTTCAACGATTTATGGTTTGAAAATATCCATGTGGATATGTTCTTGAGGATTTGATGTAGAAATTTGGTTAATATATTTGAAGAAAGATTTGTGATTCCTTCCAATTTTGCATGCATCATAGAATCTTTCACCATCAAATATAAAACTATGTAAATCCAAAAATAACTGTTTCTTAGAAATGTTTTTGTAAATATTAAATAATACAATGACCAAGTATCTATTTCCAAATCCATGGCATGGTTATCATAGAAGTTAAACAATTCAATTTCTATTTACACATGAAATTTAAAAACAATGTATAAACATTATCAGTTCTGGGTTCTCTAAAATTAAATAATTTATCTTTAAACATATAGCGGTAATTGTTTGAAAAATAAACGTAATATCCCTCATCGCATAGTTGAGAGATACATATCATGTTTTTATTCACCCCTTGTATATATTGTACTTTGTTTATTGAGGTATATTTTGGATCTCCAAAATATCCACGTCCAATTATCATTCCATTGGCATTATCACCAAGGTTACTAGACGTACATGTATTTGATTCAATGTATTGAAGTTTGATGAACTTCCACTGACGTTCCTAGAGAATCTACAATCCATATACCATATTTCTTTTTTTGTGACCTATTTCTTATAAAGGCAATTTAGAAAAATGTTTGTTTTGGTACCCATATCCTCTTGGGTTCAGTACTTTTAGCTAGCCAAGATTTGGGAATCCCGATCGACTTTTTTCTCTATAACACATATCATTGACTTCAGCTAATTTTTTTGAAATAAAATCTCTTTTAATTACACTAATCTGATGATTTCTCAAAAAAAAATTGTTATATATCCTTCTATTCCACTAAAATGACAATTAACAGTTTTTGAGTTGGGAACAAAATAATCCTTATATTGTTTATATTTTTCACCCATACCTCCTATATGAAAAATTTTATTTTTAATGAAATTATTTCTTAAAATTTCATTCAAAATATTTTACCCTTTTGTAAATAAGCGATAATCACTTCTATAAGTTTCTACTTTATCATTTAATTATTTTATCATATTTACTTCATCAGCATAGTTTTTGTAAGATGAGTTAATTTTTTAAATAAACTCATGATGTTGATCAAGTAAGGTATCTATTTCTCATAAAACAACATTTTGAATATTCTTTAAAGATTTATTTTTCATTAATAAGAGTCATTTTTTTCATCTAGAATTGTGCTATATGCGTCCAATTTATTATTTGAATAATTTGAATCAGATCTAGAATTAGATGAATAATAGGTTTGTACCTTATCATCATCGTCCATGAAGCATATATTAACTTTCAGATTTGATAATCTCTTTTCTGAATGAGACATTGATTTGTTGTTGGAGTCTTTAGAAACACTCCAAGTAGACATTATTTATATTTTCCCATTATGTTCATGATTATCAATTTTTGGATTTTTTCCGCCTTTCCCTTTTCACCTTTTAGATGAGGATAATCAGGTATTATAATACAAAATTGGTGGAATTCATAGAATTTTACTTCCCTTGAGTCTTACTCATACACTTTGAAGGGATTTATAGATCTTCTATTCTTCATATAAAACACTCTAAACTTTTTCACTAATTGAGTCAGTTCTATTTCAAAATCTGATGTATCTAAATTAATTTTTCTCTAACATATTTCTTTATTATTTTTATTTTCTTCTCAGACATTACTTTTAGGGAAATATTATTTTTTATGAATAAGAATTTATGATCCCCGACTTCATCTTTCATTTCAGTTTCAAACATCATCAGTGTCCCAATTAATTATCTCATTGTCAGATTTTTATAGGTTATGATTAATGAATTCAAGATGATATACCATTCCATATATTAGTTAGTACTCTCAATACATTCAATGTTTTATCTACTTTTTTTATAGGATCACATAAGCCTGTAATATTACGGATAATATCCATAATCCTTCCATTCATCTTATTGATACTCTCTCCATCAAAAATTCTAAAAGTGTCAAATTTTAGCTTTGTATTTTCATACCTCATTTTTATCACATTATCTATTCCTTCATAATAAAATTCTATTGTTTACCAAATTTCATATGTAGTAGGAAATTGCGAGACACAATTGAATTCATCTAACCCAAGACCACATATAATAGCATTCATAGATTTAGAATTCATATCATATTCATCATCAGTTATAGCATCCCATGTCTCTCATCTATGGGGTATCATATATGGATAAAAGATATTTGAGTAGACATTAAATCCAAGATTCATCAAATAGATAATCCTTCATGATTTCTAGAATCAATAATTTTTATCATTGGAATAAAGAGAACAACACATTAACATTCCTTCATTTTGATCAGTCATTTCCATCGTTGTATAAACCTTATAATTTTATCATGTTATAGATTTTTTTAAAAATATCTCCTTTGATACAAATTTTTAGGTCAGTATATACACATATATACAAGATGGGTGGGGGTAAATTGTGTCTTTTAAAAATCATCCAAAAATCTGGATGTTAATATCAACAGTAGATTGTGCGGAAAAGAAGTGTTTATGATTGTATAAAGAAAATGATGTGAATAAAACCGAAATATTGAATGTGGATTTCTATAGTTGTTTAGGGCATAAATATCCCCAAGTGACTCCACCACTTAATCTCACTGCAAACTTGGTGAATTTCCCTAGTCATATCATCATATCATAAGACCAATCCACAACTGAGTATAGGAAATCGACACTTTTACAAATAAATCTAAAAAAGGCCTTCTAGCTCTATAACAGAGAAATAAATATCCAAACATAGATCGACAAGCTGATACTCCACCACAAATGAGTTTGATCAGTTGAAACTCTCAATAAAAAAATATTGATTTAAAAATAATTTGACTGAAATTCATAGTTGTAACAACAACTTACATAAGATTTATCTTCTTCTTCAGAAAAAAATATCTTCAAGAAGGATTAGTTCAAAAGAAACCCAGTTGTAATAGTTCTTTTAATAAAAGCATCAATGATTAGAAGTAGTAGACATATAAAAAAATATAAGACTTAAAATATGTATATCTCCAAACTGTTGGCTCTTCTATAGATAACAATGTCTAATCAATTATTTTAGAATATCTATAAAATATCTTCATAATAATGCAGTTGAATTGGAATATTTTTTGTTTCTTTTTCGAATCACACACATAAAATAAAATAACCATTAATGTAGAGAGACTACTTTTAAAATCAAGATCCATAATAATTTTCTGATAGATTGTGAATACTCAATGTCATAAAACACCTTAGAGTATCAATAACTTCCCTTAAGAAAAAGAAATAATTTCTCCACTAAATATTATTCTTTGAATCAATAACACCGAGATTTGAATCAATGAAAAATGATATTTTTATCGGTCTAGAATGATCATCAAATCGGCTTGCTCTTTTGTAATGACTTATTCAAGAAACACAAATAAAATCATAAATTCAAATCACCTATGTTCAAAAGTCAATCATAGGGTTCCATCATAAAATGTAAAAATAAAAAATGTAGGGTTCGACTACATGGCGTTCCTCCTTTGAATGTAGGGTTGACAACATAATTTTGATCCCAAAAGTAAGGTTGATGATGCATATGTTTTCTTCCCAAACGTAAGGTTTCATACTTACTTAGGGTTCTTTAGCAATACTTTTTCTCTTTTTCAAATGTAAGGTTCCATCCCAATGTAAGGTTCTCTATCCATAATGTTTTTTCAATGTAGGTCTTATTAGTCATACATGTTTATCTTTCAACATAATGTTTAATATAAATATATTTTATTCCCTTACATTAAATTTTTCAATGTAGGGTATGAATAGTGTTTCTAGAATTTGACAAACAGTGTTACCAAAATATTCTTAAGAGAATTTAGAACACATTGAAGAATATTCCTCATGAATAAAAAGAATGAATATAATTCCAAAATAATGATATTAGTTTCCTAAAATAAACTTAAAGTAATATCATTTGTAAAACCAATAAGGTTATTTAGGAGCACCAAAATAAATAATATTTACAGTGTATTGTAGTGAAAATACTTTCCCAAAAGTAAGTACTATCATGTTTAGATTCGCCGATTTCAACAAAATATTATAAAAAAATCATTTTATAGTTATCTTAATATCAAATATTAAATTAAAATCCTTACATATTAAAAAAACATCTTCTTACAACACAAATATTAGTGTTACCCTTATAAAAATTTTGTTCGAGATTAATTAAATGATATAATAATTTTGATTAAATATATATTATTTGGTAAAACAATTTATTAAATTATACTTTCATTCGAAAACCATAGATTCATCATAATTAATTTTTTAATAGAAATTATTTTTCTATTAACAAAAACACAATTTAGGTTTCTTCTATATCAAAGTCTAATTTCATCAAAATTTATATATATGAATATTAATATATATATATATATATATTTAGTAATAATAAAAAGAAATAAATATTTTCATCATTTTATGAAACTAAAAATATTAAAAAAATTACAACTATAGTCTAGAGATATGACCCCTTATTAAACATACACAATCCTTAATTTTAATATGTGAGGTAAACATACTTTCCTGGGGTTGTTCGATGAACAGGTTTTGGATACTAACCTATATGATATTTATTTCTCCTATAATTGAGTTTTAATGTGTATTAAAAGTTTAATCTCATCATGGGATTTTCCAAGGGAAATTTCAAGGTACGCCACCTCCCTAGTAAGCTCCAATAAATGTGCTTCCTGTTATATTTTCATACGAATTGAGTACTTTTATTATTCCTTGTATATCCATTAGATATTATCATAACCATTAATATGTATTTATATTAATAATTACATTTGAATATTTTTAGTGTCAATATTTATAATTATTTATAATATTTTATTCCCTTCAAATAATTGATGATATATTTTATAAAAGTCCAAAATCAAAAATAAAATATATTTCTTGTGATTCCTATAAGTACATTACATAACAAGGAATTTATTCATTCATAAGGGAATTTTATATAAAAAATTTGGGTTGTTTTTAATGACACCTCCTTCAAAAGATTCTCCTCATGGGTTTTCCATGAAGAAAGGGAGGTAACGACACCCGAGTCTTACTTCCATTATGACCTGGGATGGCAATTAGCACCAAGGTTGTACATTCTCACAATATGGGAGGATTTACCCTATTTTTTAAAAACAAGACCCAGAGAAATGATGGATCATCCACAAGGAAACTCTAAGGCATGTGTAGAAAATTCAAATATCACCCACATACAAGTTCAAAATAAAACTGATACACATACAAAATCGTCCATAGTATGTAACAAAAGTAAAGGTAAGTAGCAACCAAAAAATATTCAATATTTGAGCTATAAGGGTCAAACACAATCCATGAAATACTCTTGGAAACCTAAAATATGTTTATATATGTTGGTTGAGAATAAAAGTATACTCATTAGATAAAGAAATATCTCTCATGACCATCTAGAGAAAGTATACTAATTCCCCTAAGAGAAATAATTATAAAAAAATAGCATCTAAGTAGGTATACTAACCACCCCATCCTCACCAAAGTCACTCTCACCAAATTACAAAACTCATGTTATGTAATATATAATTCACATAAAAGATATAATACTATTCACTCAATTCCCACTAATTTTCCACTATCACACCCTAATAGAAAAACTCATGTCACTACCACCTCTTCCAAACATAAGAAATCACATTCCAACCCCACACACCTGGGCCTCACAACCACATGACATCCTTTCTACAAACACCTTGTCCACAAACCACATCTCATCCTACCAGCAAACACCTAGGACAAAAAATAGATTGCATCCTGGAGACTCCTAGGAAATCACAACACATCTCATCCCAAAGAATCCTGGGAAAGCACAACTCGCACTCACACACATTGTCCTCACAAACCACACCTTTCTTGAAGAATCCTAGGCTATCATGCATGGAAGAAGGGGTAGGGATGAGTATATGTCCAGCCAACCATTCTCTTACTGGACTTTTTGGTAAATACACTATACCCCATGATGATGGGGGTTTTCAACAAATGATACTGAACAAGGGTGTTGTTTGTATATAAATCACAAGAAAAATCCAAGTATATACATATAAGGTACCCTACACTCAGCCCAACCTATGGGTTTTCATACAACAGCCAACTCACTACACTACCACCTTGCTACTACCTACATATGCACAATGCTACCAAACATGTATAAAAATAAAAAATTCATTTAAAAAAATTCATTTTTTATTAAATAATTCATTTATTTATTGCATTAACTTAAAACACAATGATTCCATGGTATGCTTCTTCTTAATAATTAAATAGCTTCCACTGCATGCAACACAATGTTTGAGCGTACCATGACCTATCAAACTAGTCATTTAGAAAAAAGGTTATGAATGTTATTAACCGAATTTAAAATTTTATTCATTCTAAATAATTATACAATTTATATTATGTGTTTATTAGATATAATATAATTTAAAATTCATTTTTACATATAAAAGAAGTATTTTTCAAAAAAATTATTTCCCCGCCATTTAATGGATAACCCTACTTAAATCTAATATTTGACAGTTTTATAAATTAAATTTGTAAAAATTAAATTTTCATTTAGAAGCGTGACATAAAAAAAATTTATAAATTTTTAGTGATTTTCTCATAACATTAATTTTTAAATTAATACTGAAAAAAATGCATTTTAACTAAAAACTTCATTTCCATCAAATTTATTTTTATAGTTAGATCATATTTTTAATTGTTTTTTATGTGTAATTGGATTATTATTTTAACATTTAATAGAATTTTGGTTATTCGATGCAATTTCCCATTGAAATTGGATATAAACACATGTCAATGTTTTGATAGTTTTATTTCTTAAAAAATTGTTTTCTCATTTTGACAACAAAAATTTATTTTAAATTAACTTATGCCAACTCTTTGTTATCAATTTAGAAAAATGGATCCCATATTTAGAATCATAATGTCCAAATTTTTTATATAGGTACCGTTTATTTTTTAACATTATGAACTCTAACTTCAGTAGCTATTTTTAATTACCATGGTTAAATGGTAAAGCATGTAAATAAGGGTAAACAGATAATATTATAATAATATAGAACTTTCCTAACATCTTTAATAATCATATTAAATGATATATATCTGACCATGATTATATTTTCGTGTACTTTAGTTTCCCATGGAGCGACATGGGTGAGATAGTGACCTTTTATAATGATTAAGTTAAAGAAAAGGGAAATATAACATAAACATGTATCTCCTAACTAACAAATTTTTAATTTGGTTTATATAAATGATATCATAGACTATACATTTTAATTAGAAGAAAAAAATATTTACTAAATCACGGTATTTTATTTTAAAAACTTATAAATTAAATAAATTAATTAATTTATGAGACAATGATAACACAGTGATTACCTTGTTATTGAATGATTGAAATAAATGATATTATAATTTTTAAAATTAATGTAATTTGAACCTTTTTATTCCATCCATCAATTTTTTTTGATAATATATACATGTTAGGGATGAGTTAATTCTTTTTATTCAAAGGAATCAAGTTGTTGTGACTTTAATAAAATAAATTACTAAATAGTGTCAAAATTGACATAAATGAATTTTTTTTTAAAACACTATTTTTTTATATGATATAATAGTAATAAAAGTATAATAATCTAAATAATTAATTAGGTAGTGTTATACATTCATTAATGTTCCACTTGGGGATCTATTGGAATTTTATAGTAGTTATATTAACCATATTGTATAAAAATATTAGAATACATGGTAAGAGTTAACTTATTTACCTAAGAGTTAAATCCAAAAGATAAGGTAAAATTCGTGACCCAAAATTTTATAAAACCTATTTTATGAGACTATTTCAAACCATACTAATATTATGATATAAATAAATCACTTTACATCCATTATAAATGAAAAATAAATTTATAATAAATTAATATTTCAATAGTTTTTAAAATTTCCCATCACATCTCCTATAAAAGGTCACTTCACCTTCTCATTTATTCACACCTCCAAAGACCTTTGGATTAGCCAAAAATATCCAAATCTCCTCCCCAAGTCCCAAACATCATCATAAATTCCACCCTTTATGATGAAAACCATTTTTTGGATTTTATTTGTTCAAATCAAAATGAGGCACCCGAATTAGAGGCAATCATTTTACCCATTCATTCAATGTTATTTTCTTCTTCAACTTCCACTTCCAAAGTTGTTACTAAAAAAATAGAAACTAAATAATCTAATATATTATGATATTTATTTATGAGTATTGTAAAACCATATTCCTATTTTTAATGATCTTATGAAAAATAATATCACCATGTGTGAGTATGTATGTCTTACCATCTCCACGTCATGGTGTAAACTGTTTTTCATATATACTTTATTTAGAAGGGTATAATGATGAATATAAATTAATTAAATAATAAATATAACATGATATTCGTTCTTTAAAATTCACCTTATTTCCAATTCTATACTATTTTACCATTATGAAAATGGTATTGTTGTTCATGTGTACGTACAGCTTACCATCTCCACGACTCGATGAGATTCATCTTCCGCATTCACCATCCAAGAATGACTGTAAAAATATTTATTAAGAATAAGTATGAAATATATGACATAGTAATTATACTAGAATAATATATATATATATATATATATATATTTCATTCACTTACTTCCACTCAATTTGATAAGAAAATGGAAAGAGCGTTCATGCATACATACATCCTACCATCTCCATGAGAATTGTATTCCAATTAATATATATATTTATTATATAAATTTATATTCTGAATATATATTACATAGAAATCAAGTTACCATGATCAATTTAATACTATCAATAATAACATGTCAAGCTCATGTGATAAAGAATGGGATCATTACCTAAAACGTTGCATTAACTTGTAATTGTTAAGAAAATATTAATATAAAGACATTAACCAATCAAATTTGATACCATAAATATTATTATGATTCTTTTACAAGTTTATAATATGTTCAAAAACTTTATATATGAGTTTTGGACACATACAGAGAGTATTGGAATTATGGTAAAGGTTAATTTCGTAATATCTTTTATTTATCTGAGATAGTTTATATGTAATTATCTATTGGGGAATATTTTTAATCCACATCAATGATTAGTGAAAATACATTTTAAAATATTTTTACTATTTCTCTAAAAAAAATTAATGTAATTTTTACCCCACATTTTACTTTTATATATCGTTTTGAATGGAATTTTTTGTCCCTTCCCAAATCGGGAACGTTATGCAGTTTTTTGGAAAATTAAGGAGAGAATGTTTTTTATCTTATACCACACGAGTAGCTATTTTCTGATAATATAATTCCTTAACATTTTGAAGTAATCATTACAGTATTACAAGGATAATTTTAAAGTAATTTTTTTCTTTTATAATTGCACAAGATTTCTAAAGATTTCAATATAAAAAGTAGATAATTCACTCAAAGAATTTTATTTAATTTATTAAATTATTTTCGTCTATGTCAACATAATTTGTTGGATTTAATTATGATTTTAGGTTTTCACAACCCATCCCCTTGGGCCCATGTCATGAATAACCAAAACCCACATTCTATAAGACATGGGTTGGAAACTAGCACTGGAAAAGCATATCCCAAAAAGGGAAGGCATTGCCTTTACACCAATACACACATAGACTAGGTATGCAACAAAATGAACCCACAAAGTAGAACTACTGATAGTAATAGTGTGAGCTGGAAGTAAAATAGGGCTAGCATACAATCATAATTGAAAAGAAAGTTAAGAGAAATGGTAAAACATGCTTCGAAGGTCTCCATCCAATGATCCTACCTGAATGGTGGGTACTTCTCATCGTATGTCATCCTTGATGCTCACCATGTCTATCAATCACAGCCTAGAACCATATGAACCTAGTTACCCAAGTCTGAGTGGATATTTTCATGGGCTGCACAAGACACAACATGGTGCGGGTGAATCCCATGGAGGGTTGAGTATAACAATACCTAGTAGGAACACCGAGACCCCCAAAGGTCTCTTATAATTACACAAAGGGAAACCCACAAATCATGATCTCAATAAAAAAGCCTAATGTAAAAGAAAAATCACACCAGGTATAAAAAATAAAGAACCTGAATAAAGATGACCAGTCATAAGATAGATCATTTTATTCCATAGGATATCTCATCTATTGATCCGAGAATGGTTTATATGCTATTGAACCACAAAAGGGTTGCTCTACTGCCTATCCTGGATGGGTCACTCTATGACCGGTCCACGTCGGTTCACACAACTACTGATCTAAAAAGGTTATCACTACTACTGATATACAAAGGGTTTCACTATTGTCGATCCACTGAGGTTCTCTCTCATGTCGATCCATAATGGGTCGTGCCATTTCTGATCCACAGAGGGTCACACTACTGCCGATCCATTGAGGGTCACTCTCATGCAGATCCACAAAGGGTCACTCTTCACTTTACAACCAACCACTATATTCCCGCACTTAGTGAACATGAGTTCCATATGTTCTACTCCTCATGATATTGGTCATACATCAACTTCCATGAAGACCCATGAAGATGTAACACCAATAATCGTTTGGTCGTAAGGGTTCCAATGTGACAGACATCGCGTCAATTAGACACCTAGTCAATAAGATATATGAAAAAATGTAAATAGGTCCCGATTGGATTCAAGTCTGATCCAACATGTCCATACTCAAACTTCCTCAAAAAATAAATAAGAGTATCTCAAAAGTATCTCCTCATCACAAGGGTCCTCACACCGTAGACATAGCATCAATTATATATTGGGTTTTTGAGTTACGTCAGTTTTAGTAAAACATGGTCGGTTAGGTCTCAGTCTAGTAGTGGTCTAGCTCGACTGGCCCATTAGGTATGTGAGTACCGTCCATAGGGTATGTCCGACTCAGCTAGTGGATTCATCCTGCTTAGGGAACCGGGTCCATGCAGTATGGGCTAGTCGAGTGAACCGGACGCCGGGCGTTGGGTTTCTCCTAGCTGGCGGTGCCTGTGGGGCGCCACCCTATCTTCTTGAAATGTTTTACATGAGTGGTTCGTGCACGTCTAGTTGAGTGGGCCGCTCCTCTCCCACATGGCGCATTAGCGCTGCGCCTTCCACCCATTAAGACCTTCTGGCCGCATCTCCCACCACCATGGTGCTTGCGGGCACTGCTTCTCCATACGACCTACATGGGCCAGCCACTACACCTCCGGTTGCTTCCACATGCCACCAAAGATTCTCTAGATGTCTTTTTTCATTCCTGTATGCGCCTAAGGTCCTTCCGAGTCACCGCCTTCCTAGAGATCCTATTGGATTCTATTGTCTCCAGGATTCTCGGTCTCACACAAAGAAAGCACATAACCCAAGAGCGATAGAGGTTCTAAGCCTTGTTCTGTTTCGCTTTCCCCCTCCACATTAGCATTTTATCAAATAGGTGTAATAATAATAATTATAAGATTAAGAAAACCCCTAAAGTGTAACCCCACAACATCCTCCCAAAATTAAGAATGAATTGAAGATCAATCTGTTGGTCATTTGATCCCTGTTCTTCATATTATTCAAGAACGGTAAAAGGTGATTCATTTAAACACATAAATCCCCTACCTAGATTTGTTGGAATTCAATGCGGATGAAGAAAGGAATTCGCGTTTGAAGTCATTTGTCACTCTTCATTAATGTCGGTTTCGTGTTCTCCAATGGTCTTCGATCAATCACCAATCATCCATGGAGGGTGAAGTTGTCAACGTTTCATCAGAGCTTCCTACCATTGTTTTTGAATACGCTTTCCAATGGTATGATTAATAAAAAAACTAATCCCCATGTTTTGTTCATTGTTAGGGTTCACTGATGAACCTTAATTAATTAACCAATTAAACACACGAGATGTGTGGTTACACAAAAAAATTAATATGTTAGGGTGTCGCGCTGGACACCCGCGGGGTGCCGCCGCCTCCGGCCGCCGGCGCCGCCGCGCCGCCAACCCGCGCCGCCACCGGCTTCCGCGGGCCGCCGGAGTCGCTTTGGTGGCCCGTTTTCCTTCTCGTCTGCGCAGTTGTTCCTCCCGGGTTCCATTCTTTATTGCGGGATCATCAAACATCCGTTGCGGTACGTTCCGTCGTTGCCCGTCAAATCCGCACAAGAACGAAGAACGGCGAAGGGTTGTCGGGCCGTGTTCGTTTGGCCCGCACCCTCCGCGTTAGATATAAACAACGAGAGAAATTATAGTTCAACACATGAATGCATATCCGAAACAATTTTTTTAATGAAATAAAATTGTTTCATAAAAACGGGTTCCTTATTTGAACGGAAACAACAATTTTAATAATTTTAAAATTGTTCACAAATCCAGTTCATTAACTTTTTAAAGAAACAACTACGGGAATATAAAAAGAAAAGGGGGGGGGGTAATTCCCAAAATAAATCCCTACCTCGCCGTCGCTGTCGGATGCGAGGTCGTCGCGGAATTGACCGTCGCGGAAGGAGGTGATCTTCACACCGCGGAAGGGCGTCGCGTCGACGATCTCCGAGGACCAAGAACATACGGATTTAATTAATAATAATTAAATCCATGTTGTTGTTGAAATCCAAAAAGAAAATAAAAAGAAGCACAACCACCTACCTTGGTTGTTGTCGATCGAAGGCTGTCGCGGGGTTGGATCGTCGCGGAAGAAGCGTCGCGAAGGGAGATCCGTTGGCGTCGCGGTACAAGGCTTCGTGTCGTCGATCTCTGCAGGTTTGGCGTTCTTCGCGTTCTTCGCGTTCTTCGCCGAAGAAGAATGCTTTCCTCCAAATCCTCTCCACGCCACAAGTTTCAACCCAAAATAAAATAAGCTTATGCCTTATTTTATTTACACAACTAAACATTTGAATTTCAAAAGATAAGAAACGAACAATTAATTCGTAGAATTAATTCAACGAAAGAAACAGCTCATTTAATTTACGAAAGAAACAGCCCAATTAAACGGTATGTTAAGATTTTGAGAAACGCGTCAGTTGACTTTCCTTAAGACGGGTTTTCACGGGTGTGTTTCTTAGCAGAAAGAAACGGCAGGGCTCGTGCGGGCCCCACCTCACAAATATCCTACCAAGGGGTAGGATATTTCTGGATATAATCCTATCCAGTTCAACTCAGTTCAAGCCGCCTTTAAGTGGCTTCAAGTGGCTTCCATGTGGATTAAGCGAAATAAAATAAAGTTGTCACAAAATTATTTTATTTCTTAACTTTAAGCCCGAAAATTAAAAACTACACCCGAGCAAACGCAACTCCGGAAGAGGCGTTTCTAAGAGAATACCGGCGCTGCGATTTCATCGGTGCCCTTAGAATTCGATTCCGGGCACCGGTTCAAAAGTTAGAAAAACCCGATCGTCCGTTCACTGAACGTACTCGAGCCAAAACTTTGGAAAATGATTCCGTGCACACCGGGCCTCGGAATCAGGTGCCGTCAGAAACTGCGTTCTTGTAAAATTCCAAAGAAAATTAAGAAAAAAATTTCCTTGAAATTTACGGGTCTTTACATAAAAACATTCTTTTGTTCCTGGGGGAAAATAAAACATAAAAAGGGTGAGCTCAAATGCTCAGTAAGAGTAAGCATGGATAAAATAAAACATACAATATACATTTGAACTTAAAAACATGAACATAATGTTTAAACATCAAAATCTTGAGCAACGACATAAAACATGGAATTAAATAAGGCATATATCATAATGGATCATAAACCATGATAAAATATCATGGGAATAAAACATGTAATTTTGGAATCCATTAAGCACATGTAATGATTTCCATAGTAGCCAAGGCATCGCTGCCAAAACCATCTTAGTGGACAAAGTCCCATTCTGAATCGAGTTCACTCCTCGTTTCAGTCATGTAACACTGAACTAGATTAACTTACCATTCCATCCATGTCTATATCATGAGATATAAATCATTACCCAATACATTGGAGTTAGATATAGGTCCCACCCATCTCATACTGAAATCATTCTTTCGTGTGCCACAAAATCATAAATCATACATCATAACATAACCCATGTAATAAAATGGGACTCTTAAACATCATGCCATCATAACATAATCCATAAAAGTTTGATATCATTTCATAATAAGAAAATTTAAACCATTTAAATCATAGAGACATATTACTTGAAACATACACATATGAAATAATGCCATCTTAGATGGAAAATATTTTTGGAAAAACACTTGAAATGAATTCTTGAGGAAAATATCCTTTCTTCTTTAAAATCATTTTATTTTCACAAAATTCCATGAAATTTTAAAAGAAAAGAGGTTTTTTGAAAATAATCATGTAATTTTGTAGAGTAAGCATCTTGAAAATGAGGCGTTATGAAACCGTAAAAACATTTTCACGTCGTATAAGTTAAAAATAACATTCTCCTCGTACTTTTGTCGGAAAAGTAAAAAAGTACCTTATAGGGTAAATAAAAGAAAGATTACTTTGATAACATGGGGTAAAAGTAAAATGGTTAAAAATTACCTTAAACATACTTGAATACAATTTTATAAAACATAGACATGAATGATAGCAATAACCCCAGTAAATACTTACGAATAAGCAATCTCAGATAAAAATGAGATTTGCACAATTTTCCCTTACCTTAGGTCCGATATGATTCGTACGTATCCGAACAACCTGTATAATAATTTAAATAATGGCATTGACTTATTACAGAATCATATTCATTGTTATGATATCATAAATATTTCACTTATGACTTTATAATACCCATTCTTTTGTAAATTCCATATTAAATCCTTGTTTTGGGTAAAATCATTTTATTTATCGCATGTGTTTCGAATTGTCTTTCTTGATATTATTACTTTTATATTTATTTACATAATTCCAGAATGTAAAAAATGATTTATATATAATATATATTAATCATATACATATATATATTATAGATCGATAAAAGGAATGAAATACACCGTTCATGGAGACGGTAGGCCGTACGTACGCATGAACGTTGTTTTCGTTTCCCTTTTGAATTGAATGGAATTAAGTAAATGACATAAATATATATATATATACATAAATCCAGTATTATTATGTCATATATTTCATTATTATTCATTATATATACTTTATAATCATTCATGAATGGTTAACATGGAGAGTGAATCTCATCACGTCGTGGAGACGGTAGTCCATACGTACGCACGAGCGATGATATCATTACCAAGATCGTGGAATTGTATTAAAGTGTATGTGTAATATTACATAATCAATTTCAATATACAATAATCATATATATTCATTACTTTAACCCTTATACCCATCCAAGTAAGGTGGTGGTGGAAAATAGATTACACCACGGCGTGGAGACGGTATTCCGTACGTACGCGCGCACGGTGATTTTGTTTTCCGTTGGATGGATAGATGGTGAAATATGGTTGTTTCATACATATAATAACATATCAGTATATTATTGATACCGATGTTATTACCTCATAATGAATCAAATAAAAAAGAAGAAGTGGAAGAAGAAATAAAGTTGAAAGAATCGGTAATGGACATTACCTCTTCTTTGAAGCGCCTCTTTGAGACCTCCTCTTAGGGCACTAAAATTGGTCTTTGAAGAAGACCAGGATCTCTAGTATGTTTCTAGGGAAGTGGAGAAGATAATTTGGCAAGGTTTGTCCGATCATGAAGGCTCAATATGGTGTGAGGAAGAGAGGGAGGAGGTGCCCTTTTATAAGGGAGGAGAGGGGCACCTTTGGAATTCCTAAATATATTAATTTATAATAAATCTAACCCCACATAAAAACCACTAAAAATGACTAATATTAGAATATAAGATGATATAGGGTTGTAATATCATCAATAAATAAAATTTAGACATGTTAGAAAATTATTTTAATCATTATCAACTTGATTTATCCTTACATAATCAATTTTATTTTATTTGTGGTAATAACATTATAAATTTTAAATTATAACAAAAAATATACTTATATGTTGTGAGTTTTCCATAATAGGATTCTTTATAACATTTTAGACCATATAAATTTAAATTTATAATTTTTAAATATGTTGTTTTATTTTTAAACAATTTTATAATATGATATTTTTATAAAATAACAATAGTATCAATTTTACCACTATTCATTTATATGAATTTAAATAAAATATATAAAGAGGTTATGTTCTAAATAAAAGCTTTAATATATTAATAAAAGACCATATTTATCTAGAAAATTAGTGGAGCACATTAAATAGTTCATATAATATTTATTTTATTATTTTTAAAAGCATTAATTTGGTATATCTCTTAATAAAATAATTACTACAACATTTTTGTATAAATTTTTAATATACTTATTTGTTTCATAAAAATTAAATATACAATCCTATGCTGAAGATAAATCTATTAAATTTTACAATAATACTTTTACTCAAATTTAACATCTAAAATCACAACATTTAAATTGTTATATTTATTAAATTATGAAGCTGACAACTTCGGCATCATTTAAAATAAAATAATATAAGTGTCCTAATCACTTTTATAAGACTACAAACGGATATATATTAAGTCATTGGATGATTATGGTATATATATACACTACCAATAAGTTTTTGGCAGGTTTTGGGGCCTCTTAATGGGTATTATTATTTCAATAAAAACTATATTACTGATTCTTCACTTAATAAATAATTTCTGCATCATTAATGTATCACAATTAATGACAATAATTTAATCCCTAAAAATACTAAATAAATTATCATGATGTAGATAATTTTATTAGATTTCTGGAGACTATTCATGTTCGATGTTGTATGATTTTTATCACTAATGTAAAATTATTATACTTATAAGATTTAAGAGAGTGACATGTTGTAACTTTCTTTGGTTTTAATAACAATTAAGTTATTTTCATGGAAAAAAGTCCATTAAATTATTCTAATCCGACCCTTAAGTAATATGGGTCGACTTTTAGCCATCGAATAAAATTTTGGAATGTGTTAGGGTAATTTTATAATAATATATTTACCCTTAATTACCCGATTTACCTTTAACTATGGTAAATAAAATTTATCGTAGTTACTATTCATAGTTACCAAAAATAAAAAGTAGCTTATTAACATAATTTGGACCCACTGATTTCAAATATGGAATCCATTTTTCCAAATTCAATACACAAAAGTTGCATAAATTAAATTAAAATTAATCCCGTTGTTTATAGAAAACGGGTTTTTCTTTAAAACATTGCAAAAGATTGAATTGATTTAACCTACGAATTCAAGGTAAATCAATGATAATGACATACATTATATTAAATAGTAAAAATATATTATATTTATACTTTAAAACCATTAAATATTATAATTTAACCACATAAGTTATTACGATGGAAAAAGTTGTTTTTAATTAAAATATAGCTTGTTTTTACTATACATTAAAATATGAAAGTTATCAGAATAATATGAAAATTTTATCCAAGGTAACATTTTATATCCTGATTCTAAAGAATAATTTTATTTTGTAAAATTAAACTTATAAACATGTCAAAAAGTAGATTTAAAATGGGTGCGCTATCAAAAGGCGGCAAAACTGCATTTTTATAAAAATACTTATTTTACCCGAAAAATTTATTTTGTTCTTATACCATGTTCTAAAAACGTGTCAGATGAATAATAATGTTATAAAATTGAAAATATATTTAATACTATTCATAACGGCTACTTCATAATAATATTATAATAACATATCGTTGTTTAGTAAAACCCGGTATTGCGTACAACACACGCTATCGAAGAAGGTCGTGATTGCGTGTAATGCATGCCAAGTCAGGGTTGTGTATAGTGCAAGATTCCTTTGTTGTTTCGTTATAACAGTGTCCAACCATTGTTTCATTTATAAATTGAATATATATATATATATACACTCAATGTTGCGTAGAATTACTATTATCAAACAAACTTGAAATTGTGTGTAACACAATCTAAGAATAGTGTTGCGTATACTGCAAGCTAATACGATGTTGCATATAGCGCAAGATAATCTTAGTGTATCGTACAATAGAAGATATGAAATAAATTAAAAAGAATATATCTTATAAAATCTCGGGATATTACATTTCCACTTCTGTGATTTGATTTTCAAAAATCCGACATACATTGTTGTCATTAGGAATTAAAATGTGGTTCAATGGGATTAAAATAATTTTTGGCGAATAATATCTTTTAAGTTTAATTAATCTCAATTAAATCTAATTACTAAAATTTAAGGTAAAAATGATATTATAAAAATTTTAAAATACCTTTACACTTGTCTTACCCCTATTGGATGAGTCATGGCCGACCAAGACAATCCATGGGTCATCTTGGGGACCCCATGGAGCCACATTGGTAGGAAAATGACATTAAAAACATTTTATTTAATGTTAAAATAAAAATGTCACAAACATGAGTTGTTTTAATAAAACAATTTTTAAATGGGGTTATATAAGCCATAATTTTGACTATAAAAATTAATTAGAAAGATAAAAATATTTCCTACATCATGATATTTTTTTAACATTTTTATAAATTAAATAAATTAAATTATTTATGACACCATGATGATGCATCGATTACCTCATTATTTAACGATTTAAATAAAATGAAAAGATAATACAAAATCTAAGACCTACACATAGATAAAACCTATTGGATGGGTGGATTTCGAACCCTTATAACCTTATCTTTGAAATATATAATTTTGGTACCTTTAAAATCTGAAACTCATTATATAATAAAGTAACATTTTATTACATTCCAAGAGTGCCCCTCCTCTCCTCTTATAAAGGCCCCCACCACTACCAACTTATTCACACATTCCAATCCATTTTCCTGGGCCAACCTCTGCCTGAATACTCTCTCAACTTCCCTATCTTACTCCTAGAATCCTCAATTTGGGCAAAATTCTTCCCAAGGAAGCCTTTGGCTCAAATTAGTAAAGAGTTACCCGATTGTAAGGTAATGTATTATCTTGTGTTATTTTGTTTTATTTTTCTTCTCCAACCCCCTAAAATATTTTTATTACATTATTTTGTAAAAAAAATAGTATCCTCAATATACTTGGATGTTTTTATGAGAATAATTTTATTTACACTTACACACACCTTCGTCTAATGGTTAAAGAACATACTGTTTCTGTGGTTGGAAAATTTTGGCCTCACGAAATGATGATTGATCAATCTTCTTTTAACACCTCTCTTGGTGTCCATTATGATGACACTATTTTTATATATGATATATATTATGTTTTTGTTTCTTATGATTCTTTATTTTTCATTTATGGCATACCTTTACGATTTCCATAATTGGTAAACGCGATAATTTCATTTTAGGAAGTGCGGACTACCGCCCCATAAAAGTGATTTGAATCGTTAATGCCATATGTGGGATGTATAAATGATGGAGTAAATGATATTATACATGATATTATACTGGAATTATAGTATAACTTTATATAATTATAATTTCATTCCATTAAATTTGAAATAGAAATGAAAGTAGCATTCATGCGTACGTACGACATACCGTCTCCATGAACGGTGCATTTCATTTCTTCCCTATAAATGTTATGTAATATTATAAATGAATGTATATACTGGATATATATTATATATATTATATCTACATCATGATTATAATTCTTTAGATAATTTATATTCTACCACATAAACAACGTGTAATTATAAAAAGTTTATTGTTGACTCAATTGCTAAAGATCGAAAAAACGACCATTATGACCACAAATGACTACTTCATTTTCATAACATTGTAATAAGTGATATAAAAGGGATAATGAACTTGAAAAAGGTTCTTAAGAGAGTATATATGAACTCTAGTTTATTATTCAAGAGGTTAAAGAATGGTCGAGTCAAGTCGGACACAAGGTAAGGGAACTTCTTAACCCAATTTCCATTCTTTGGGTTAATCTCGTACTTTCCAATTATGTCATGATATTATTATGTACTATCTTGTATTTGTACTTTATTTATGTGTAATTATATTGAATACACATGATAGGTCTACTTTATTTAAAAAAAAATGATCTTTGTAAGGGTCCTCGTCTCAATCCCCTTTCATTGGGGCATATTTTGTTTTATAAACAACTTTCTTTTATCAGGTGCATAAACCCCTTTGACTTTTACTTTTATTCAAATGAAATCTTCTATACAAAGAATTTTACTAAATAAAAAAAAGGAATGTTTTTTCCTTACGTATGCGGCGACAATGACTTCTCCGCCACCGTGACCATTATTTGTGTTTCGGCTTCCTCTACAAGCCATAACTTTTTTTAAATGAAAAATAAATACCAAATTTTAATTTTCTTTTATTTTCGTATTGAAAATGGTTTTGATAATGTTTTTATTATATCAATGTGTTGTATTAATATCTTGTGATTGAAATGTGGAAAAGTTATGTTTCCTTTATGCATGTTTTATGTGATACGATTATGTTATGGTTTATGATATGTTTAATCCTATTTTTATGAAGAATGCATTTGACTTAATAAGTGACGGGTGTAGCCCTCTATAGCTCCTCGATGAATCGGCAGGTCTCATGAGACAAACTAGTGTCTTGGCTCGAGGCCTTGACAAAATCTTATTTATAGTCTTGGCATGAGGCCTTGGCTACGTGGTTATGATAGTCTGGCATTGTGCATTCCATCATTATGAAAGTGGTTATTGATATTGCATGTGGTTATTCTACCAGTAGAATAACCATGTGAATAAGTAAATGGAATTATTTCATTTTACTTTTTCCATATTATGCTAAAGTTAATGTTTAAATGTCTTTTGTTTAGTTATAAATTGCCTTAAATGTTTATGTTTATTTATGAAAACTTCCGCTATGTTTTTATCCTTACTGAGCATCTGAGCTCACTCCTTTCAATGTTTTAATTTTTCCAGGATGTGAAGAAGTATTTAATGAATGACCTAAAGGGATTATATGAGGGGATATGAATACAAGATGTTGTTGTTGTTTTGTATTACTTTATTATGTAATGTAAAACTTATGAATGTATCTAGTGTTTCAAGGCTACTAAACTAATCGGTCTTTCGAGACTTCATCTTTGTGATCATGCCATGGTTACGCAATAATGCACCGACTCTGGGTAACTGGGGTCAGGGTGTTACAAGTAACTCCTGAATAAAAACTGAACGTAAAGTCATTAGAATGAACTCCACCCTGAAGAGGTTATCATATTCCAACCAAGAAAGATATGTCTCCTCCTTTTTATGAACATCAAGCTCCTCCATCCCCATTATGTGCCCTAAAAGCGACTAGCAGGTAGAATCACAATATGGTTTGTTGGTGTGTCAACCAATCGGAAAACTCAAACCACAGCCTCCAGCATGTCCTTAGCTTAATGTGGATATATCTCACCCTGAAACCTCAGATTCCTATGTCTATGTAACTCATGAAATGCGCTCAGATGGCATGCATGGTCTGCTGGTGGGGCTGGTGGCAATTACTGCCCTACAGGTGGTGTTTCTGCCTGTACACCACCAGAAGGTGCTATCATTGTAAGAGGTCCCTGCACCGATGCCTCATCACTCAGTGGGCCTTCATTGTGATATCTCACTGGAATCATGGATAGATTTCTACATAAAGGAAATCTGTAAAGAAATATATTGACCATAATAAACAAGTTATACATGGTGAGATGACACAAAATAAATCAAAAGTAAAAAAAATTGAAAACAAACTCAAAAAGTTTTTTGTGTATCGAGTCATAAATCAGAGCTCAGGGTCCTGGTGTATGGATATGTCGGCTGACTCACCAACACTGGACTCCCCGAACTATAATCTGAACTCAATAAACTTAACATTATTTCTCCATAGAAAATATGGACTCGTAGTTTTTCTGGTAGAACCGACCGTCCTCTGATACCACTTTGTCATGACCCGTCCCCCGGGGCCCATGTTGTGACTAAACTAAGCCCGCCTTCAATAGGCTAGTGGTTGGCGACTAACCCTGGAGAGGCATATCCCAAAAAGGGATGACATTTCCTTTAAACCTATACACACACAAACAAGGTACACAACAAATGAAAACCACAAAGTAGAACTGTTGATAGTAAGTGTGAACTGAAACTACAATAAAGCCATCATAAAAACATAATATAAATAGAATTACAATAAAAATGGGGAAACGTTCTCTGAAGGTCGTCCATAATGTATCCTACCTGAAGAGTATGTACAACTCATCATCTGTCATCACTACTTTTCACAATGTCTATCAATCACCTCCGACCATCATCCAGCTCTGGCTCCCCAAGTCTAAGTTGATATATCTATCTTCGTCACAAAACACAATAAGGTTCAAGAAAATACCATTCATGGGTGATTATAACAATACCCTGGAGGGACCCTGATACCCCAAAAGCCTCCCAGAATTCCATAACACAAAAACCAAAAAGAATGTTCTCAATCCCAAAGCATAAAGTAAAAAAGACATCTCATACCAGGTATACAACATAGATAATAGCAATAAATAAAATTAGTCTTACGGTAGAACATTTTATTTTATTGGTTATCTCTGATACTAATCCGAGAATGGTTGTTCTGCTATTGATCCACAAAGGGTCTCTCTACCACTAATCCTCGACAGGTCACTCTATGATCGGTCCACGTTGGGTCGCACTACTGCTAATCCAAAAAGGGTCTCTCTACTCCGGATCCACATAGTTTTTCACTAATGTTGATCCATGGAGGGTCACTCTTATGTATATCCATGAAGTGTCTCTCTATTAGCAATCCACGGAGGGTCTCCCTTCACTGGAATTCAGGCCACCAGATTCCCACACTGAGTGTTCTTGTGTTCTGTAGGTTATGATCCTCAAGATATCGGTCATACCTCAACCACCATGAAGTACCATGAAGAAGTAACCCAAAGGACTGTATTATCGTAATGGTTCCAATGTGATAGATGTCACGTCAATCAGATGCCTAGTCTATAAAATATTAGAAAAAATAATTAATAGGGCTCAGTTGGATTTGAGTCTAATTCAACCCGAACATACTTCCACATCTGCTAAAACTCATGTGGATTATATCAAAAGGACTGTATCATATCAAGGGTCATCACTCCATAGACGGAACAAAAATCGGATGCCCGTTTTGCGAGTTATGTTAGTTTTATTGAAACGGGGACAATCGGGTCTGGGCCTGGTAGGGGTCCGGCCTGGCCGGTCCGTTAGGTCCGTGGGTCCAGCCCAGTGGACGGTTCTGGCCCTATCGGTAGGTACGGCGTGACTAATGGGTCCAGCCCTGCTAGCAGAACAGACCCGGCTGGAGGACACGACCCCACTGGTAGGTCCGACCCGCCTAGAGAACCCGACCCAAGTGGTGTGGGCCGGTCGAGCTGATCGTGATGTTGGGCATCCAGTTTCTCCAAGCTGGTAGCACTCGAGGGATGCTACCCTGTGTTCTGAAATGGAAAACACGAGTCAGCTGTGTGCATCCAGTTGAGAGGCCCAAGCAGGCCCCTCTTCTCCCAGGCGGCGTGTTGGTGTCAGGCCTTCCACCAGTCGCGGCTATCCAACCGCAGCTCCTACGGGCGCCACTTCTCCAAGAAGCTGTCACAGGTTGGTGGCTCCTTCTGTGGGCCACCGAAGATGCTCTGGTGGTCCATTTTCCTTCCCATATGTGCCTACAAAAATCCTAGGTCACCACTATCACTAAGAGCCCCATGGATTCACCTTTTCACAACGTTTCTCGATTACCCACTAAGAACATACAAAACCCAAGAGCGATGGAGGTTCTAGGCCTTGTTCATATTTCCATGTTCCATCCGCATTTGCATTTTATAATTGGGATCGAATAATAATCATTATAATAATACTAAAATCCTCAATGTGTAACCCTCGCAACAAATTCCCTCAATTAATAATGAATTTCGGATCAACCTATTGGTTGGTAGATTTGTGTTCTTCATATTATTCATGAACAGAAAAAGAGGAATCATTTAAACACATAAATCCCCTACCTAGATTCGGTAGAATACATTGTGGATGAATGAAGTAATCCGTTGCGGGTGAAGGAAGGAATCCATGTTCGAATTCATTCATCACTATTCATCGATGTCTGTTTCGAGTTCTCTCATGGTCATCGATCAATCACCATTATTCGTTAGAGGGTGACGTCGATGGCATTTAAATAGAGCTTCCTCCCATTGTTTTTGAATTCCCCTGCCAACAGTTTTATTAATAGAAGAACTAATCCCCATGTTATGTTCATTATTATGGTTCATTAATGAGCCTTAATTAATAAACCATTTAAACACAAGATCGGTGTGGTTAAACAAAAATGGTAATAGGTCATTAAATGAATCTCATATAATAACCTTCGTTACGGTAAGGTCCCTCTAACCATCACTCAATGGTTGGAAAATGAATAAAATAACTCAAATAGTAATTTAATTATGTTTTTTGAAAAGTCCAAAACGTAAATTTTCCGTCTGACCTCTTCCGCCTGAAGATAAACTTTTCATAAGCGAATCCGGGTGCTATGAATTAAATGGTTGCCTCATATATTTAATCTGAGAACTGGTTCGAAAGATATAAAATCACACTCACACATTTGTAGAACGAACCTTATAAAAAGTTCAAAAAAATGTTTCGGGCTCTCTGGGCCTCAGAATCACATGCGGTCGAATTTAGAAATCACTTATCAATTTCATATAATTTAAAAAATTATACGTAATTTATGGGGTCTGTAAATAGGTAATCTTATTATGATACAATATTCCATATTGTATTGAAGGGTTTATGATATATTTGACTGTGGAATTTTTATTTTTATACCATTCATGATTTATAGTTAAATTATAAACATTTCATATACTGGTTTTAATACGAATGTTTATGTTATGTTTCACTCTTTTAAGAAGATAAATGTATTGGAATTAAGTCATGAGTGGGGCCTACTATATCCCATAGATGCATCAGTAGGACTCGTGTGAAAAACTAGTGTCATGGCACAGGGCCTTGACAGAATATTTATGTATGGTCATGACATAGGGTCTTGATGTAGTGGTTATGATGTCCAACATTATGAATTCCCTCGTTATAAATTTTATTTATTTATTTTACATGTGATTATTTGACTATCAGAATATCCATGTTAATGTTTAAATGGAATTATTTGATTCTTTATTTCCATATTATGCTGAATATATTTTATAAAAGGATTCTTTTTTCGTTTTGTATATTTTCTTAAAATTTTATGCTTAATTTTGATAGATTTTTCTATATATTTATCGTTACTAATCTTATAAGCTCACCCATTTCTTAGGTTTAATTTTCTCAGGATTCCAAGAAGTGCTTTATGGTTAATATATAGGATTAATCTTGGGGAATTATGGTGTTATCAAAGAATTATTGTTGTTGTAGTTTATGTTTTTAATATTAATGTAAGGATGATGAATATAATTTATTTTCCATGACTTTTAAACCGATCATTCCTTCGGGACATGACTCATTATATCACACCAATGTATTGAAACAATACACTAGCTCTAGTTTTCTGGGGGCGGGGTGTTATGGTTGGTATCAAAGAATGTTTAGTGACAAACATGGAAATTTATTTAGAAAACATAGATTAGGGATCATAACCCAAATATAAACATTGATAATTATTATATAATAACCTCGCTAGAATTTTGGTAATGTAGGGATTTAATGGATATTCCAAGAAATACAACCATGTTTCGATACAACAAATGGATGTGGTTCTGAAATAGATGTACCTAGGGGTGAAAACTCCAACAAGGTGTTCTGGGCTTGACTCTGAGTTACATGGTACACCACAAATGGCCTTACTGTGCACCGAGTTTACACTCCCTGGGGATCATCTTAGGAAAATTCATATTTTTTACAACCAATTTTAAAGGATTTATGAGTAAATATATTCTCAAAGGAACAGTATTTAGGATTATCGATTAGATATGCATAATTTTTTCAATTTATGTTACATAATTTACTAGTTTGTAATTATGAATTATAATTTATAATCTAATCTAGTGTATTCCATTATTTAGAAATGGATCCTAGTGGAATTAATGGAAACTATATCAACGTATGTAATCAATATAGTGATTTCCATCCTTTGAAAGATAATTATAGTGGACCTGATAATGCAACTATGGCTAAAAAACATATAATAATACTGGGAATGGTGGATCAAGTTAGGAGTAACAACCTGGACATTGGAGCACCCTAATACAAAATAAATAGGATCAATGTTAGTCGGCTTCATGAGACCACAACATACAACATTCAATGGGACAACAAATCCATTTTTGTCTTATCGATGTATAAGTTATTTAGATAAAATGTTTATTTCATTGGGAAGTAACGAAATAGAGAAAGTTATCTTCCCAATTTTCCATCTCTCAGGATATTCAGATAAATGGTGGTCATTAATTCAAAACATTTAGTAGGATAAATAAGTATAAACTGTGGAATGGTGTGATTTTAAAGAAACTTTTCCTAGAAAATATTTTTCTCATGAAAAACAAGATGATATGGAATGGCAATTTCTGAGTCTGAGTAAAAATGGGGATGATAATATTTCTATGTATGACGATAAATTAACAAGGTTAGTGAGGCATTATATAGACTACATATGTAACCCAAAAAATAATATTCATAGATTCATTGATGGGTTAAAACCACTCCCCCAACGGGCACTAGTATCACAATCTTTCTCATCCTATAAAGATATTGTCCCATGTGTTATCAAAAAGGAAAATGAATTCTCTTGTCTTATGAAATTTATTTAAAGATATAGAGGAAGATAATTTTGAAGCAAGATTTATATAAAGGAAAAAATTGGAATGAATGAATTTCTATTATATGATATTTTTTCAGAAGAAACACCCAAGTACTTTCCTGAAAGGAACGAGATTTTGTTACAAATATGGAAAAAAAGGTCACCAAGGTCATGCTTGAAAGGGGAATAAATAAGTTGTAAAATGATATAATTGTAAATAAGTGGGAAATTATTCAAATGATTTTCGAATCATCCAGGAAATATAACATATAAGAAGAAAATGGATCAATTTCAAGCTTATATTGTTACTATGGTTGATGTGGAATGGTTAATGTATTTGTGTTTCTTAATTCAAAATTATATTTTAGATATATGAATAATGTGATATATATATATGTGGATTTTACTACATTACATTTTATACATTATTTTTTTAATATGATTATGGTAATAATATAATCATTATGTGACAATGATATCAATATTAAGTTGTTTGGGGAATCTGATGTTACAATTTATATTGGAAATTTCGATACCTTTTAGACATAGTTTGGAAAAAAGTATTTTGTATAACTCTAAAGGTTGGAATTAATTAAATTAAACATGGAATATTATTTTTTATCATTAAAAGTTTTCTTATTTTGATTTTGGGAATTTTTTAAAAATGTAGTTTAAGAAAAAGGACAACCAATAGGTCACGCAACAACCCGTCACATCAGACCAGGCTACGGGAATCGAACCCACAACTAAAGTGCTATAAAAATTTATCTCCTACCATTGTCCTATAAGAAGTCACTGGTTATTATAACATAGTATTCATTATTTAAATTTTATAAGTTTATATTTGAAACCTTATACGATAAAGATATATATAAGAATCTTTGAGTTTTATTATATTTTGAAGAGAATGAAGAGTTTGTGGTATGAAATAGTTAACAGTTGAAACTCTACATGTAAATTAATTATTATTCCTTATGTTATTTTTATATGAATTAAATTAGTTCTTCAACTCTAGGGAAAATATCATAAAAAATACTAGTACATTTTTTTGTGATGGATGAAATAGACCCTTAGATCATCATAGATTTGTACATTTATGGTTATTAACCTTTTTCTAATCATGTTATCTATCTTTATCCATCAAAACATAATTGTTAGTTTTTTCCATATCAAATTTTTATACAATGAATCCTATTATATGTTATCTTTGGTGACCTTCATACTTCCCATTATTTATATTAAAATGAAGGTCTCATTAATCAATTTTCAATGTGGGATTTCATTAAATATAATTTTAAAATTCCAACCCCAAAATTTTGATTCACTGTTTAAATTTTAGGAATGAAATTTATTTAATAATGGGATAATGTAACACCCAAAGATACTATAGTATGATTCTTCTTAATAATTCAATAGTTTGTGCTACACGCAACACTAAGTTCGAGCACACCATGACCTATCAAACTAGCCTTTTAAAAAAATGGTTATGAATAGTATTTAATATTTTTTGAATTTCATAAATTCCATATAATTTTAACATTAATTTTATGTGTTTAATACACATAATATAAGGGTGAATTCATTTTTTCAGATAAAATATGTATTTTTCTAAAAATGTAATTTTTCAATCTTTTAATGGAAAAATCTTTCTAAATAAAATATTTGACACTTTTATATATTTAATTTGAAAAAATGAAATTCTTATTTGTAATAGGAAAATAATATTTTAGTGTGGATAAATTTTTAGTGTTTTTCTGATAGCATCCATATTTTAATTAATAGTGAAAATACTGCATTTTAACTCAAAACTGCCTTTTCATCTAATTTATTTATGTAGTTGGATTGTCAATTTAAAATATTTTAAATTTTAATTGGATTTTTTTATCATTTAATCAAATTTTGGTCATTATAAGTAATTTCACATCGAAATTTGATATAAACACGTGTCTATTTTTTGATAGTTTTTACTTCTTAAAAACCCACTTTCTGTTTTTGACAATAGGAATTAATTTTAAATTAATTTCGGCCAATTCTTTATTTTGAATTTTGAAAAATGGATTAGATATTTTTAATCAGAATTCCCATATTTTTTAAATACATTCAATTTATTTTTGGACATTATGAATAGTTTCTTCAATAATTATTTTTATTTACCATGGTTAAAAGGAAAATAAGGTAAATAATGGTAAAATAATAATATTATAATAATATATAACTACCCTAACACGTGTCTTAATCATATTGGATGATATATGGTTAACTATGTTATTAAATAGGTTTATTTTAGGACCCCATGGATCCACTTTGGAGTGATAATGACCTTTTATAATTTTTAATTTAAAGAAAAGGGAAATATAACATAAACATGTATCTCCTATCAAAAATGATTTTAATTTAGTTTATATAAATGGTATTTTGACTATAAATATTCATTATAAATATATAAATATTTCCAATATAATCATATTTTATTTATAATTTTTCTACATTAAATAAATAAATTTATTTATGACATAATGATGATATAGTGATTTCATTATTAACGAATGATAAAAATAAATGATATTATAATTATTAAACTAAATTTATATTGAGATTTTTTATGCAATAAAATAATTTTTTGAATAATATTTACATGTTAGGGATTATTTAATTCATTTTATTAGAAGGAATAAATTTTTTATGACTTTAATAAATATCAATTACTAAATAGTGTCAAAATTGACACAAATGAATTTTTAAAATAATTTTTGTTTATTAAATGATATAATAGTAATAAAAATATATGCTTCCAAAAAAATAAGTAGATAGTGTTATATATGACATTAATTTCCACATGAGGATTTATTTTCATTTTATAGTAAATATATGAACCATATAGTATAAAAAATACAAGAAGGCATGGTAAGATTTAACTTATATAACTAAGGGTTAAAGCCAAAAGATAAAGTTAAATTCATGTCCCAAACTTGTCTAAAACCTATTGGTTGAGAGTATTTAGACCCATAATAATGTTATACATGAAATAAATTACATTTTTTACATTATAAATCTAAAATATATTTTTAATAAATGAATATTTCAAGACATTCCTTAAGTTCCCCTCACCTCTCCAATAAAAGGGCACTTCCTCTTATCTTTTATTCACACCTCCAAATCCATTTAACTCATCAAAACCCTACCCAAATCTCCTCCAAACATCCCAAAATTCGTCCTAAAGGAAAACATTTGGGATAAAACCAAATTAAGTATTCCTTTTGTACATATCAAATGGAGAAACATAAAGTAGAGGTAGTCATTTTATCCCTGCTTTCAATGATTTTTTCTTCATCTACTTCATCCTCCTAAGGTGATACTATACTACAATAATAAATCCATAATATAATATAACAGGACATTTTTTATGATTATGGTAAAATCATATTCCTCCTTTTCTCCATCCTACAGAAAACAATATCACCATGAGTGTGTGTGTGTGGCTTATGGTTTCCACGCAGTGTTGTAATCTGTTTTTCATATATAGTTTATTTCGGCATTTATAATGAAAAATATAAATGACTTAAATAATAAATATAACAATATATTATTTCCTTAAAATTAATATTACATTTATTTCCATACCATTTGACCATTAAGAAAATGATAACATCGTTCGTGCATACGTAGGACTTACCATCTCCACGACACGAAATGATTTATCTTCCACGTTCACCATACAAGAATGATTATAAAAATATATATTAAGAATAAATACGAATTATATGACATAATAATTATAATAGAATAATATATATATATATATATATATCATTCAGTTACTTCACCTCAAAATGATAAGAAAATGGAAATAACATTAATGCGTACGTACGACCTACCATCTCCATGAACAAAGTTTTTCATTTCTTCTATCTAACTATTATATATTTTTATATTTTGAATATATATTATATATAAGACATTTTATCATGATCTATGGAATATGATCAAGAATAAAAATTCAAATTCAATTCTATAAAGAAAGCAATTATTACCCAAAATGTTACATTAACATGGAATTGTTTATAAAAGGGTAATATAAGGTCATAAAAAAATCATATAAGATATCATAAATATTATTATGATTTTGGTAAAAGTAAATACTATGTTCAAGACCATTATACATGAGTTTTGTACACATTTTTAGAGTATCAAACTTAAATTAAGGGTTATTTTTGCGATCTCGTTTATTTATCTGAGATTGTTTATACGTAAATATCTACTCGGGAATATTTATCATCCAAATCCATGTTTCATAAAAATAAATTTTAAAATATTTTTACTATTTCAATACAATTTATTAATTTCATTTTTCCCATGTTTGAATTTTTATAAATCTCTTTGAAATGAAACTTTTTGTCTCTTTCCAAACAAGGAACTTTATTCCCCTTTTGGTAAATTGTGGAAAGAATGCTTTTTAACATATATGGAGTGTGCAAATATTTTCTTCCATTATGAAACCTTAATATTTTGTAGAGTTTATTAAAATCTTATAGTATTATTTTTAATGGAAATTTTCTCTATAATAAATACATAGGATTATAAATAATTTCTAGTTAAAAAAGGGATATTTCCCTCAAAATTATTTAATGAATTTATTAAATTGATTTCAAATGCCAACAACTGTTGTTGGATTTTATGCTTATTTGAGGTTGAATTATTATGATACAATCATCTATATTTATTTTTATGGTATATTATATATGTGACTATGGATGTTCTATGTTTATACCATTCATAGTATATGTTTAATGTATTAAGATTTTATATGCTAGTTTTAATATAAATATTTATGTTATGTTTTACCCTTTTCATAAGAGAAATGCATTAGACATATTAAGTGACGGGAGGTGCCCTCTATATACTCTCGATGCATCCGTAGTTATAATCCATCAAACTAGTTTCTTAGGACAAGTCCTTCATAGAATATTTGTGTATGGTCCTAGAACCATGCCTTGTTGTACTGGTTATAGTGTCTGACATTATGCATTCTTTCATTATGAGTTTATTTTTTTTACTTTACATGTGATTATTCAACTAGTAGAATAACTATGTTGCTAAATAAATGGAATTATTTGATTTATTCATTAAATATGATGTGAAAGGTATTGTATTAAATTTATTTTGTTTTATTTTTGTACATTTCCTTAAATGTTTATGCTTAATTTTCATAGCTTCCGCTGTATTGTTTATCATTACTGAGCATCTGAGCTCACCCCTTTCATATGTTTTATTTTCCCAGGATTCCAAGAAGTGTATTATGATTGATATATAAAATTAATATAGGTAAATAATGGTGTTTTAAAAGGATTAAATATTTTGTAGTTTATGTTTTTAATTTTAATGCATGTTTGATGAATGTAATCTATTTTCTATGATTGTTAAACTGATAAATCCTTCATAAAATGATTTGTTGTATCATGTTAATGTATTAAAATAATGCATTCGATCAATTATTCTAAGGTTAGGGTGTTACAATTAACTAAACTATGAGATCCATTTCAAACTTCATCACCAAACATTTATTCATTCCATCACGACCTGGGTGACTACTAAGAACAACAAACAACAAGAAACACAAAAAAAGTCACCTAGAGGAAAGTGAACTGTGGTAAATTTACCCACCTCATAGTTCCAATCCATTTAACATTGATTCATTGCATAACATATATTAATCATGAGATAAAAGTTTTAGATTTTTCAGGCTAATCATAGAGAAAATAGGGGAAAATTACCCATACAACCCATTACCATCATTCCTCAAAGTCATCCCTTGAGACCCTCCACACACAACCACAACCCGCAACAAATCACTGCACACCTCAATCACCGGAATGATACACAATACAACTCATACATCCAACACTAAATCAATATCTCAACATGAGATTCCATCTCAGTACCCAATCTATCCCACAATACATAGTGACGCTCACAATTTCACTATAGACAAACCAAACCGACCACAATTTTTAATTTAATAAGTACTTCCTTATTTAATTATAATTTTTATTTTAGGTATTATCATAGAAACTATATAATCATGGGATATCTATTCATTTTCCAATTGTATGTAATTAACAAATTCCCACATGTATGTTCCTATCTAAAAGAACACATGCATTCTATAATTTACCAGTGCGTAAAATAACCCATCCACGACCACAATTTTCAATGGTGTATTTATCCACTTTTATTCACAACTTCACAATGACATCCAGTCCACAAAAACATGAAAATAAGTTCTCTATAACTCTTTTTAATTTCATTTACCAAGTTTTTACCTTTGATTGGTTCAGAACAACAATAATCTATAGAAAAAATTGTAGATCCCCACACATGATACACAACAAATGTGAAATGCAGGAAAACCCTTTCCTTGAAGAGGATTCAATGTTCTTAGAGTAAAAAAGATTTCAAAATAGTCCTTTGACATCCTCTCCTGTGAGGTCTGCATCCACCTGAGGATGTAGTGGAACCACTAATCCAATCAGCAAGAAATGAAGAACTCATTATAAACAAGAAGAATGTCTATCATTGTATAGTAATAAGAGAAGGAGGAAAATAGAGACCATCCCAAGAGAAACTATTTAAATTGAGGAAGAACACACCTCATATCAAAGAAGGATCAATATAGATTGAATGTGGATGCATGAGGATTGATTATCATTGAAGGGACTTCCAAAACACGGAGAAGGAACTGTCATGTTTCCTGGTATGAGAGATGTTTCTGCAGCTATAGGGTTTATGAAAAATCGAGAAGGTAGAAAGTTTTAATAATTATATCCTCATTGGATTACACAACATGTAATCCCCTTTCATGTCAAGTAATAGCTCAGGGTCGGCTTCCACCGAAAACCCTATTTCCCATCAATTTATTTTTATTTTTCAGACCCCGAAGCATTTCACCTATTGAACTAACTTGGAAAGTTATGAAATCGAGATTTACAACATGACATATACTTACACAATGTTTAATCCATACAGCGGTTTTGTGGAACCTCCAACTCCTATGAAAACTCCAAGAACCTCCCATGAATTTCTAATATACACAAAACCGGAAAACTAATGGACTAGGGGGAACACAAACTATTACATCAGATGCTTCTCAAATTATTCCCACTCTTAACAATACAAAACAAACCTACAAGAAAAAAAATTGTCTGAACAACCACCATATAAGATACTTCCCAAGACACTCATTGTTCCTCAAGCACAACCACCATCTGAACAAGTTGATCCAAATTATCACAACCACACTACCACAAAACCTCCATGTAAACATATAAATCTTTTCAAATCCTAATCCTAAAATCACTATAGTCAATGAATTGTACCATCCCAAACACATAAATTAGTAAAATATTTCCTCCTTGACGAGATTTTATCCGCTGTTGGTGGAACTGACTCACCCACATGTGTTTAATCGAATCATAGTTAATGTGTCTCGATCTGGGATCTAGTCCAACTATTTTCAATTATTAGGAACCCATCACCCATTTCACCACACTTATTTCATTCTAAAGGGAAAACAACTCATTTAATAATTTAAAAGTTTCAAGAATCACATTTCAATAAAAATGGATCAATGAACTCGCAAAACAACTTTGGGTACACGGAAATCATATGTGTTTCTCTCTACCAAGTAATCCCATCCTAGCCTACATGCCTCTATAACACATGAACCAAATGAATGGATTATCCACACATCACATTCTCCTGATGATCCTGGATTTCCACTAGCTATTATACAAATGTCACATCATCCTTGATATAAAACTATCCCAAGTGAATGACATAAGATTCATCATGAAGATACTAAGGAAGTTGAGATATGTAAAAGGAATCATGAATCCTCTCTACCTATGGTGGTAGAGCTGAAGAATATTCCCCTTTCCAAATCACTCCAACACCTCGAAGGGCCTGATGAAACTGGGAGAAGGATTACTCCCTATACCAAATCTCTGCTACCCATGTTGGGGAGAAACCATCAAGAACACATGATCCCCATCATCTAACTCAAAGGCCCTCCTCCTTTGAACGATATAAGACTTCTTCCAATCATACGGTGCTTTCAACCTTCTATGAACATGATCATGTTTCCCAATCATGAACTGCATCATCTTTAGACCAAGAACAATTGTCTCCCCGACCACTATTCATCACAATGGAGAATGACATGATCTCCCATAAAAACCCTCAAATGGATCCATTCCATTGTAAGAATGACACATATTCTTATAACAAACTATACCAAAGGAATTTTTCATACCCAAGATTCTATAAAGTCTAAGATTAATGCCCTCAACATATCCTACAACTTCTGGATAGTCCACTTAATATTCCCCTCTATCTAGGTGTGGAAGGCAGTGTTAAGGAATAATTGGCTGCAAAAAGTATGATGTTATCCCCTCCAGACACATGAGGTAAACTATGTATCCCGATCTAAGACAATATACCTCATAACTCCATGCATGAACACTAATTCATCCATTTACCATTTCACCAAGGCATCCATCATGCTTGACTCCTTAATCATTAATCAGTGATCCAATTTCATCAACTGATCCGCTATCACCCGTATAGAATCATAGCCTCCCTAATCCTTAGGAAACCCTATGGTTAAATCCATCAATATTTCATACCACTTCCACATGGGTACATCCAAGGACTATATAATATCACATGGAACACAGTACATGGCTTTTAACTACTGGAAAACCAAGAACTTTTCCACAAACTCTACTACTGTATGTTTTATCCTGAGCCTCCAATACTATATCTTCATGCTAAGGTGCATTATGGAAACTTTTGGTTTTACTTATAAAGGTTATATATGAAACCCATGGAGGACTCTATCGCACACTAACATTGAAAAAAACAACATACCTCAAAAAACATGTGGTTTCTACCATCATCTAACAATCCCTTTAGAGCATCACCATGGCCAACACAATTGCACATCACTTCTACCTATAAGTCTCCCCATTGAGACTCCTCCACCTAATACAATATAGTCTGCCTACTGAATTATAGATGACTGCAGTATCATATTAAATAAATATCACATACCATCATCCACTCTCGTATCTATGTGAAATGACTCAAACTACTCCATTTCTCTTCAAGAATCCATGGATTCTTCAACAACCTCCTTGTGTGACATTCTACTCAATGATTCATCGAAAACTATTCATTTCCTTATAGTGTTAGAGATCTATAAATCATAGTCATAAATGAACACCATCCACCACCACTACACTAGATTGAAATCTTGTTGGTGAATGATATAACACAAGATCTTGTGACTCGTGAAGACCATAAATAGATCCCCAATAAGGTAATGCCACCAAAACATCAGTGCGAAAACAGCTTCTGGTAACTCCAGATCATTGGTGGCATAGATAAATTCATGAGAACATAACTACCTATACCAATAAGATATCACTACTCATTACCATATCATCACAGATCCCAGACCCAAACGGGAAGAATAACAAAACACCTCGAACATCTTCTATTCCACTGGAATCTAGAGTACTAGGGCACTGAGCAAATTCAAATTCGGGTAATCGAATGCCACAAAGAACTAATAATTCCACACAAAAGAATCATATATTCTAGTAAAATACATCAATAGAGATTCATATTGAGATATGTCAGGAAAAAACCTCTGATAAAAGCATGAAATACCATGAAAAGTAAAATCCTCCACCACATTCATATGTTCTACCCAATAAACAACTACTTCAACCATCAACGAGTCCACTGTTACACCCTGATGAGACACCACATTCTTGAGGAAACGTACCTACCATGTCTATGACATACAATTATTAAAATTTATATAGATCTAGTGAGGTAAAAGAACCTATAAGTTTGTTCTAATATTTTTGGTGTGCTCCGACATTGACATTTAGTAGATCAAGATATCATCGATGAAAACTACAATGAACCAATTCATAAACCCACAGAATACAGAGTCCATGAGTCCCATGAACATAAGTACTGTGTTCCTAACACCGCACTACCTGACTATAAAATAGATGTTCTCATTCCTGCATCTGAATGTATTATATTGGATTTCACCCTCTTTTACCATCAACTAGTGATATCCAGACCATAGATTTATTGTAGAGAACAATATCCCCCATCTCAGTTAGTTGAAAATATTATCAATCCTTGGATGATGGTAACATTTTTTGACCATTACCTGATTCAACCATTAGTATTCTATACATATCCTTAGACCACCATCCTTTTTTATGAATATAACTGAATCACCCCATGATGGCACACTAGGATGAATAAATCCATTATTTATCAGATCATTTATCTGAATCCACAATTTCTGCAACTCCAAAGGGTACATCCGATAAAAATTCATTGAAATTAGATAATCAACAAGTTGTATGTCTATCTTGAACTCAACATCAGTTCAAAGGGTTGGTGTCATAACCTCCATGGGGAAAACATCCAGGAACTCCCCATTGACTCTAGAAAATTATACCATTTTAGTGTTCACTAATTCTACTAATATCTTAGCCAATAGAGAGAAGGTCTTCTGGATGCTGACTTCCCACTTAAAAACCCCACATGAAAAAAAAGCCATTTGCTAACCATCCACATCCAAAAAACACAAATCTCCTCTAAAAGAATACAATAATAGAATTCATGGAATAAAACAAGTCATTTAAAAGGATTACATCGCATGGCTACATCTATAGTAAGAAAATATCCAACATGACTAATGTTGTCCCATCATTTGTCTACAACCCCAGCACACATCAAACAATATGGTCTGACTTATTATTGGAATACTCAAAACCATGGTCATGGAAAGCCTCTATAGGTATAGACATAGATCACGGAATAGAGAGGGTGAAATAAAGGAGTATGAAGCTCCTGAATCAAACAAGTCACATGAAAGGTTACTAAACAAACAGATCATACCTCTGATTGTCTCTGGTCGTACTAGAACTGTTACCTCCACTTTGTGAAACTGACCAAGCCTAACTCCTTTTCCCCCTACTAATGAATTCATCCACAACCATTCATGGGTCACAGTCCCTGAAGAACATCATGGGTTCTACACCTACCATCCCCATCTCCCCTTGGTGGAGCATGAGCCTACTAACCCAACTGCTTAAATAGCCTACCTAGCATCTGCAACTCAAGTTGGAACTGAACCTATCCACCTCCAATATACTGAGACCAAACATCCATTTGACACTTATTATGAACAAGGATGCATTCTCTAAAGATAAAACACCAATGTACCATGTTCATGGAAAAATAACGAGGACCATAAGGTCTAAAAGGAATCTGCTAAGGTCAACTCCTAGCCAGTCAAAACCTTAATGGACCTGCATCCTGAGACCTACCACTGGTAACCTTTCCTCTTGAGAGACCCTTTTACCTCTTCTCTCATGGTAGACCTCCTTTTGAGTGCATCCACCCAACCACTGTTTCCTTTTTCTGAACCTCATGTTACATCAGCAACATAAAGGGAGTAAATGCTTACAAGATTCATGTATGAAGCACCTCCACTAGACATCTCGTATGGGAATCATAATCTAGAAAAAGATCAATGGAAAAAAACCTAAATCCTTGAACATAATCCACTGCTCCCATACCAATATACTCCTATACTGGAGGGAGAGTTTCTCCTACATCTTCTCAGCCTTCATGGTCAATGATAGGGATTCCACATAGAACTACTTCTTAAATTCAACCCTTAATATTCATTCTTCCTTCCTATACCCATGATAAAGCGTCCACCAATGATGTGTGTCTCCTCACATCTAACTGATTTCTAAAGGAACCATGTACTCTATATATACTCAAATAAAACTGATGGGGATCTCAAGATCTTCAACCTAGCTCTAGGTCTACATGTCCAAAACACCACCCTCATACATTCCCAAATCATATCTCTAGAAAGAATGAAACTTCATCTTCCATTGCTCATGATCCTAAAAAATATCAACCCTTCATTGATCAACTGGATTGGCTGGTCGAGCCTCTACTGCCTGAGCCACATACAGACGATGATCGGGAGCCATAGCTGAGAGGAAAAAATATATTTCCTAATCCCAAGTAGCAATACATTATACGGAATTTTCTTTTTATTCATTTTATTTATTTAAACCTTCCTCAAACCCCAATTTAAACAAGTACACATGTAATTATGATTCGTGTACCTTTTCTATGTCTCTAAACTACAAGCATTTTCATCTAACTTATTCGTTCGATAAGCTTAGATTATGTTCACTAGACCATAGGGGGACCCTAAAATCCCATATCCTATCTGGTATCCTTGGTCTGTGACAGTCATGAAGCTCAACTAGAAATGTTTCCATACCATACCATGCAATCGTTACCATTCTTATCTTCAAACTACATCCTATCTCTCAACCATCACTGCGAATACCACTGTGTCACAACCCACTCCCCCTAAAGATAACCATCATGGGATGTAAATAAACATAGGGATAGAATGACCCCATTTCCTCCCCTCTAGTAGGCCCTGTGTTGGTGACTAGCACTGAGAGTGTATAATCTCACATTATGATAGGAATAACACTTAAGAAAAACTAGATCGAGAGATATGATAGGTCATCGACAAGGTAACTCGAAGACATGTATAAAAAAAATAGACAATTATACACCAAGAATGTGAAAAACAAAACTAATAAAAATAAAAAATCCTCCAATGTGTGTACCAAATGTTAAGCTAAGTAGTGACACAACAACTGTCAATATCTGAGATATAAGGGTCCCACATGGTTCATTAAATCCTGCTAGAAACCTAAATGAAGTTTATATACATAGGGTGAGCATACAAGTATACTTAGTAATAAAACCAAGGTCTTTCATAAACATGTGAAGGAAGTATACAAATTCCCCTGTGGGAGAATAGTAGAACAAAACCAAGCCCCAAAAAGGTATACTAACCACCCCGACCACACCAATGGAACAATCACTAAATAATGAAAGTCTAGTAATGTAATATATAATGTAAATTGATGATAGGGCACGTCAAACCACTCTCACACTTATTAGACTCTCTCAAACCCTGGATAAAATTGTTCAGGTGCTTCCACCTCTTCTTAACATACCACATCACATGGTACTTGCACTCACCTAGGCCACACAACAACATCACATCCCACCCATAGACACCTGGGCCAAAAAATGCATCTCATCCCACTCTCACACACCTAGGACCCGAACCACATATCATCCAAAATACATACGGGAAATCACAAAACAGGTCATCCCAATGATAGTTGGGAAAGCACAAATCGCTCGCACTCAACTAGCCCTCACAAACCAAAACCTTCCTAATGAAATAGGGACTATAACACATGGGACAATGAGTATGGATGATTAGGTTTCCATCCATCCATCCTCCCACTGAGATATTTGGGAAATACACCCTCCCTCATGATGATGAGTTTGTTCATCATATTTTTCTTAACTAGGGTGGGGTGCATATAGAAATCATAAGGAATATACAAGTATAAACATATATGGTACCAAACTCTCCTCCCAATCTATTGGCTTTCAACTAGAATCTAACCCAAAACTCTACTACCAGGAAGATACCTATATATTCATAATGCCACAAATTATTTCACAACCCCAACCAATTAGTTTAACTAAATTCATTCTTTATTATATAAATAATATATTAATTCCATTACCAAAACAAATTGTTCCATTCCAAACATCATCAGCATTCATTTATTTTTTCATCACTGCCTGGGAAACTAATTAGAATAGAAAACAATAATAAACACACAAAAAGTCATGGAGAGGAAGGAGAACAAGGGTAAATTATCTCACTTAATAGTTCATATCTTTTTAACACCCATTCATTTTATACCATATATAAATCCATAGATATCGGGTGAAGCCTTTTGCATGCTAGTCATGGAAAAACTCCATGTGAATTACCATACCAACCATTACAATCCTTCCTCAAATTCAACCCTCTATAACCTTCCTTCCACAACACCAATATGAAACACATCACCACATAACCCGATCAAATCCCTACTACACAATAATTCTCATCCATGCCACATTCAATCAATCTCCCAACCTTAGATTCCAACTTTCCAGCCATGTTATCCCACAACAAACAACCATTCTCACAATATCACTATAGCACAAACCAAGAATAGGGGATTTTATATTTATAAGGCCTTTTTTATTTAATCGCACATGTTAATATAGGGGTTATCACAGAAACTATAATTCTAGGGAATTCAATCATTTTCTGAGTGTACATAATTAACCAATTACCACATAAAATATCCAAAACAAAAAGAACATATGTATTCTATAATTTATTAGTGGACAAAAAATTCTACCAACATCTACAATTTTATCTAGGGCTTTTAGCCCATATAATTCACAATATCACAGTAAAATCAAATCCACAGAAACATGAAAATTCTATCCCAATACCCCTTTTCAATTTCATTTACTGAATTCATTTCTTTGATTACTATGGAAAAACTATGATCGATATGATAAAAAAGTAGACCCCCCCCCCAACACATGATGCATAATCAAGGAAAAAAATGAAAACCCTTTCCTTAAAGAGGTTTCATCATTAATCGCACAGAAATGGATTGCTTAATGGTCTTATAGATTTCTTCTCATATGAGGTCTCAATCTTCCTGAGGATAGAGCAACACCACCAATATGATCCAAAACCAAAGGATAACTCATTAAAAGTAAGGAAGAATGTTTTCCACTTCATGGAAATAAGAGATGGAGGATAATAGAGACCAACCCAAGATAAATCATTAAAATAAAGGAAGAACTCCATCGTATTGAAGACGTGTCGCAACAAATTGAAAATGGATGCTCAATAATATATTCTTGTTGAAGGGACATCCAAAATGGTGGGGAATAAAATTCCTGGTCACCTTCAATGAGAGAGACTATTTCATCTATATGGTTTTGGAAAACCAAAGTGGTTGGAATGTATTAAAACATTACAACATCGGGGGATTACATGATGTGTAATCCCATTTCACATCATGTAATACCATAGGGATGGTTTGTACCAAAAAAACTCATAGCCTATAAGTTTATTTTTTCATATCCTAAAGAATTTCATATCATGAACCTACATGGGTAATCCATGAAACTGAGATTCACAACCTAGAATCTACTTACATTGCATTTAATCCATGAAACATTTTTTCCATACCTCCAAATCCTATGAAAACTTCTGGAACCTCCCTAGGGCGACCCCAACACCCAAAACTGGAAAAGTAATGGACCAAGGGTAACACACGCTGTTACATTTTTACATAGAGTTCTCCACACAATTTTTTTTTTAAATTTTCCAATTTATCAATTCATACATAGTTAATAATCCTTTTAGATATATCTCTATAGATCATCACACTATGTATGAATGAAATTTGACTCTTCCCTTTATATGAATTTATTTTTCAAAACACATATTTAAAGAATATAAATTTGGGATATCATTTATGAAATGTAGTTTTTGTCCACATATAGTATCATAAATACTACCACACTCCAACTAATCTAATTATACACCCAAGTATAATTCTTGTTTTTTGTGAAACTGAACTCCAATATTGAATAATGAAAGTTAATATTCTAAATTTGTGAGGTTTTCATTAATACATCGTAGTATTGATTAATCATGAAAACTATAGTGTCTCATTTTTAACATAAAAACTTTGGGTATGTATTTTATAAACATACTTGAATAAATTACTATTATTGGAAGGGATTTTGACATTAATTTAATAACTCACAAAATCTTAATATTCTATTGAGGAATGAAATATACAAATGGTAATTATAATCACTATTGATGAAAATGGTTATTCTTTTTAAATGATAATATTTTTTTAAAAAAATTCCACCCTGAGATATTTATAGATAAGAACTATACCGTCCATGAATAATTTATGGTAAAAATACCACATTCACTATATGTGTGATTACCTATGGATTTATGTGGCATGTTTTTATTGATTTTGTTTCTAAATTTTGAAATTATCATTATAGTTTCTAAGATTTTATTTTATGGGAGTTTTTCTTTTGAAATTGTTAGATAATTTTAATAATATTTTGATGTGTTTTAGAGGGTGAATAATTAGAACCCAATGATAGTAAACACAATAGATTTATTCAGTAACTATGTGAATATTTATTTGGATACATTTGTATTTACATGGTTGGCAAACTATTTAGAAAACCATGTAACCTAAATAAGATTTAATTCAGATAGTGGCTCATTCATGGATGATTCATGGTTAAAAAAATATTCATTCAGACTTTGCATGTTGGATTATTTAATATGAAATTTTTAATTTGATCCAGAAACATCCCTGTAAAATTAATTAATCAACAAGTAGATCGTGCACTTTTTCTATTAGACACCTCTATAAAATTATAGTGATTCATTTTGTTCTAAAATGAATAATTTTGATTGGATTTGTAACATTTGATACTGGCATAAAATTTATGTCTCTTTTTTGTATGTATCCATCCAAAAAATAGTGTATTATATTAAATGGAAAAATAGATATTATATTTAATGAATATATATTACTTTTAGAGCATTTTTTAATAAATTATCATTTCTTAATTGAATGAATGGAACATAGATCCACCATAACTACCACTCATCTATTTGTTGCTTCATAATCTAATCATTATGGTGTATTTGATTTGGTATTTTCATTATTTTCTTCACTATAACTTTCTTCATCTCCTAGATTACTCATTCTAAAATCCTTATGATTCGAATTTAGTAAAAATTCTAGTGATTTTTAAGGTTTATCTTTTTATAGGTGAAGGATCATGCATATTTGAGTTTTGTTATACATAAGGTATTATATATGTAATATCATAAGTCATTTTAATAATTAAATTTGACTTCAACTTCATGTGGGTGGTTGTATAGTCCTATAAGATCATAATTATGTGATTTTATTTGTTTTAGGGATCATGTGTAGCCCCTTGTGGGCTCAGTTGTGTGATGGTAGTATCATGTGATTGCACGTGTAACCCAGTGAGAAGTTTGTTTTTAGTTTGTATGATTACATATAATTAATTTTTTTTATTATGTTCTTATACATAAATGATATTGTTTAGTAAAGGGATAATATTTTTGACATATTGGAAATTATATTTCTATTATCCATCAATGGTATGGTTGAGTTTTTGGATGAATGATGATTTCTTTTTCCAAAAAATGAAATGTGATTGACATGATATATCTTCCATAATTCTACAGAAGTAGGTATAATTATGGTTTATGGATACCAGGTTAGAGCATGATGATAAATATGGTAGTATGACAATTTAATTTTTATTCAATAAAGAAATACTCATATGATCATGTGCAACATATTCTTAGTACACATTGGTGGTGTCTTAAAGAGTTTTATACTCATACACTATCATTGAAGTTTTTTTCACATAAAAACATTATGTTATGGGATCCAGTAATTGGATGGGGACCTATATTGGTCAATTGGGAGGAAAATTTGGTTGGATAGTTGTGATTTCATCACAAACTCTTTGATCTTTATTAATAATGAATTTAATATGTTTTACAAAAAAATCATTTCAACTCTCTGATTGACCTTATGTGGGGATCATGTTGATTTGATATTACTCATGAATGTTATCTTTCTATAACATGGATATTTTCCCCCTTTTTCAAATAATATATTTAGTATTTTTTATTTATTCCATTATTTTTTTATTCAATATATTCTAAAATTATGGACTTCAACTATAAGTGGTATAGTCTCTCAACATTAATATATTGGTCATCACCACTAGTCGGAAGCCTCTTATATATATGTAGGCACACCTTAGGACATGTGGAACATCATCCCATACCTTATGATTCATGTGGTGGTACAAAATCATGGTATTAAATGTGGAATCAATTTTAATGATTTAGTACATGGTAGAATAAATATTTATTGATTAGACCTTTGGAATGAAAATTGTGTAAATACTTGACCATAGATTGTATATTAGACCATGGAGTTACCAAAGAAGAGGGATATATTTTTTCATTTTTTTATTACATTTTCATAATTTTATAAGGCTATTATTGTGATGTTAATGTTTATAGGATTGTATTATGGATGAGTATAATATTTTGTTGGTTTCACCTAGAATGGATATGCTTATATGTTCACATATCATAATGTTGTTGAATCTAATTGATATAAACTAATCATATTATAAACTATTATGTGTAAAATTTTGAATTATGTGTAGGTAACATTATGGGTTTATTACATGGTTATTTTTAGAAAATTGCGTCTTGTAACCATGGGTAAAGTATTAAGGTGTCTTTACTAGGGTTAATATCTACCTATTCATTCCATAATTTCTTTTATAATTTATGGTGTTAAATGTATATATTGGTTTTCTTATATCATTTCAGATATTAAACCTAGATAATGTACCATTGTCCAACATAGGGACATAGGTAAAGATGTTATTGAGGTGGGAGATGATCTTAACTTGCTTATTAATTTTTATCATGGTGTGTATGGTAATGATCTAGAAGTTGTCCTAGTAGTCTATGAAGACAAACTGATTCAACCAACAATTTTTAATTTAATCCCATTTTATGGCGGAGGTCCTCATGGTTTTGGAAATAAAATTGTGTATTTCATATAGTATTTATTGTTTAAATTATCACTAATGTTACAAGTGTAGGGGCCATGATGTAGATGATTTTATATTTATCATTGATGGTATATTTGAGTGGGTTGAGACTCCTAATGATCATAGGTTTAATCTAACAAACTATATTCATTAGGGATCTATAATTAGATGGTAGTAAATCATGATTCATGAAAATATAAATCCTATTCTCACTATTGTAGTAATCATTTACATTATGTTCATGTGATTATTTCATGACATTATGAGTTTAGATTAATCACATTAATTTAAAGTGTTTTAGTATGTAGTATTGTTGGTTTCCATTAACACTGACCAATTAGTGTATATACTACATATATCATCTCTGTATTCTAGTAATGAGGCCATGAATGTCATAAAATCAAAAATTTTGTTACAACATATGTTAATTCATCCAGTTAGGAACAAAAACCAATTAACACACTCTTACATTCATCCCAGAGTTGTAATAATAGAGAATGTATAAATGGTAGAAATGGATGTGGGACATGTTCACATTTGTTTGTGGGACTAATGAATCAAATTTATAGTGTAATTTTTTGTTCCTATTCATTATATATGTGTATTAGAGTAGCTGATATGAACTTAGGTGGTGAAAGGAATCCATTTTATGGGAGGGGTTCTTATGACAATTCATTAGGATGAGGTCCTTCTCTGTGTTTCCAATGCGGGAAGAGGGGAAATAAATACAAGTTATATTCATCCCAATATATGGGGTTCAATATATTTGGTATGACGTTGAATAGATAGTAATTTCAGATGAGGATATCATAGAGGTATTGAGGTGGGAAATCTGGTATGACACATGTATCATGGGATTGATCATGAGGACCTCAGATTGATAATCAAGATACTATATGAATTTTAGGCAATGAATTGGGGAACTAATCATAAAAAATATTTATATATTTTGAAGTATAATTTTATCTTGTTGATCAATAGAACGTGTGTGAAACTATTTATGTCTTATACATGTAGATATTATGTGGTGGATTAGGTTCGAGATGACAATTAAGATGTAATTTTCATAAAGAGGTGTACATTTCTAATTATGTATATAATTTATACAACCTTATACGATATGGGATATTCTCAATATTTTTTATTTCCTTGTGTATTTTTTTTATTTTACAGTAAAATTTTCCCTGAGACAGTTATTTTTTTAAAAATATATTGGGAAGAGAGTGGATCATATAATGAGATACCCAGTGTCTCCAATAGTGATTACAAACTATGGAAATCAATGAGATTTTATGGGACTATAAATGAATGTATTTGATGTTATCTTTAATATTAATTATTTTATGTGTTTTATAGATCACATAATATATTACTGTAGTCATTCATCTTTTACCACTACTGAGGGAAAAGAGTATGTTCTAATTGGGGAGTATGATTTAAGAGAAACCAAAATTGGACATGGCCGCATTTAGATTCGATCCATTATGAAAATGATAGAAGGAATAAAATATTAAGAGTAATATGTTGACATCATATCTTATTATAGCAATTTAAACCCTAGTGAATGGATATATAGTATTTTTTTATGCTTCCTAATTTTTATTGGTGGTTTTCTTGATTCATGAGGATTGGGTTATTTCTTATGTATCGCATTTAATATGACCCCCTGAAGTGAACTACCATAATCAATATATGGATTTGACTAATATTATTTATTTTTTAAAATTTTGGAGTCATTATCTATTTATTGAGAATTTTGTTATCTATAATTACATTTAAATATTTTATTAATTCAAATAGTAATAGGATAGATTAATTTGGAAATAAAAAAATTATCAGTGAAGTGGAAGTAGTTGATATTGTAAGAGGATTGGAATATGGGTGAATCTTTTGATCAAGTGGTGGTAACATGTTCTCTTATGATAAATATTTCTTTTATTACATATTATTTCTTGATTTACTACATAATGTTACACATAATACAAAAAAATCAAGAATCCTAATTTTAGAATTAGTTACATTATATAAATAAAATAGAGAATACATCACCATTATCAAAAACAATTCTTAACAATATCATAATAATACATTCTATGTAAACTTTCTTGTAACATCAAAGGGACATAAATAAGAAATGGGTAATATAAAGAGACAAATAATTGAATAAACACATAATATAATCGAGAATGTAATTCATGTAAGACTATAGGCATATAAATGGGGTATAATAGGAGTTATAATTGTAGAAAATAATAATGAGACATGATATAGCATGATTATCATAAACAAAACTTGAGAAATGTGTCAATTATTAAAAATATTGCATTACAATCCTAGGTCAAGGATAAATTCAATAAATAATAATGAAATATGTGATTTGATGGATTATTTTAACTCCCTAGTCCCTTTCATGATATCTCGTGAGACTATAATATTACCAAATTCATCAGAGTGCTATAAAATTATGGGTGCACCCGTCACATTCATTTAATTATCAAGTTTAAATGTGACACATAGATCTTAAAAAATTATTAATACATCATCATATTTTATTCCATGATCAAGGGAAGTGGGACTAATAATTATTGTCCCAAATAAATATGTATATATTTATAAATGTGAAGTCCATTGATATTAAATGGGTACGAGAATTCCCTACAAAATGTTTTGGCATAAAAAATATGTGAAATATTGATAGTATAAAGGGGGAATATGAATGATCATAAGAGATCTTAGTGAGAATATAATGTGTCTATAATAACTTAGTCATAAAATGGAAATTATAGGGGATATTAAATAACATATACAAAAATTAGTAAATATATAATAAATATATAATTTAAATAAGATACATGAATAAAGTGAAGAAAGAGATGATCCATTACCTTGAGAGGGTCATTCCACATGCATAGGATGATCTTCTTGAGAGTTTTGTGGAACAATGTAATGAATCTATATAGGTGAGGTTAGAGTAAGGACCTAAATTTTTTTTTGGGTGAAGTGAAATGGGATATTGTTTGGGTTTATATTAGAAATGTGTGGGGAATTTTTTATTATTTCTCAATCCTAGGTTTTTGAATCTATAAAATAAAATAACAAAAATAAAAACATTCCAATGGTTTCTACATATGGTTTCTAAAAAAGGGTGGTGGTTATAATTATTTTATGTGTACATGAGATGAAATTATTAAAATAATTTCCTTGAGGATGTGGAGGTGAGTCATACTCTTAATGAATTAACCTTAAATCCTTAAAATATATTATCGGCTTTGGTGAATTCAAAGTGTCATTATTATATTAATTAAATATATATAATACGACATTATTTTAATCATAAATCATATATTTTTTCATGAATACCTTTTATGGTATTTATTACATCATTTTTGGTCATCATTTTGTTATAATAAACACAACATATTTATACCATATGTAAACGTTACATGAAAATTCCACTATCTCAAAATATTATAAAACACTCCAATTGTAAAAATTAAAAGTTTTTATAAAAAGAATAATATTAATTTTATCTTAATTATTTTCTTAATATGTGAATTTTCAATTTTCAAATAAGAATCAACTTTAATTAATAAATGATGGGATTTTGATAGTAATATTTTTCGAACCCTTATAAAACATTAATTTGAATTCATAAAAATTATATGAAAATTTATATATAATAAACATTATTTAATAATAAATATTCAATAAAATATTATTTATTTTAAAATTACATTAATTTGGGAAAATAAAGTCCTTAAATGAATTTGAATATATTACAAAAGAAATATACATAGTGTTTTATTATATCAAAATATAAACATTTATAATGTGACAATAATAAAAAGTAAATATTGCAATTATTCTCTGCAAAATAGTCCACATAATCCTATATTTATGGTATTGATACAAATCTCTTTAATACACCAGCATATTCCCAAAGAGAAAGGTGTTTTATGGTTAGAAATTCATGGGGTGGCTCGACGTACATTGTTTGTGTCGTGATCTCGATGAGTTTGAGCTACTCCCAGAAATGGTTTCAATCATTCTTAAGTTGTTTGATCTGACATCAGTCTTGTTCAATAGAAATTCCTAATGATTATATTTTCCTATAATTCTCAAAAAAATGCGATTTTTATAGTATGATCATATTGGTTGAGTTTATCACGTCCTTTTTCATTTTCAATTAGATTTGTTAAAACCCTATATGTATAATTATCATATGATCACTATTAAAAGGCTAGATTATTAATGTTAATGATGCTTAATAATGTTTTAATTTTTATTTTATATAAAGAATCCAAATAAAATAATGTTTTTCTACATCCATAATATATAATAATGTGTCTAATTAAACATAAGAGGAATTTTTGATAATATTTTTTTTCGTTACCATCATCCCCCTTTTATAAAGGTCACCTAGAGAATTCTCATTTGTCCTGCTAAAAAAATTATGGTAATATTATTTCATAACTTCCTCTAGTTCCCACATCTCCTAATTAATCTTTTGGTTTCTCCATAACACTTTGACTAGCTTCATTTTCATATTTCTTAGAGATTTGTCTCCCCAATCTAAGATCTTCAGTGGATACTCAACATAGAAATGTTCATTATCCACCACATCTGGATTGAGTACAATTTAGGATTACAGTATATACTTCCTCAATAGTAATATGTGGAAAGAATCATGTACATGAGATCGATTAGGATGGAATTATATTCAATAGGGCACCACTCTGATGTGATAAATGATCCCGAAGGGGCTGATGTATCATGGACTAAGCTTTACATTCTGCAAAAATATCATTACATTATTCCATAGTGATATGAAGATGGATACATATATCCAACATTAACATATAGGTCTCATCCATGAATGTTAGTATATCTCATTTTACAAATCTTATAAGACTTGATGTTCTACTAAATGGAATAGAATCTTCTCCTATTTCCTCATCCATTTCTGGACGAATCAGTTTTCATTCCCCAAAATCATCCAATCATGCTTGTTGTCCACATATATTCGCATAAAAGCACTCATATGGTACTATTTAGATTCTTTATTGGATGATATTAATGTATGATAACTTTTCCAATGGAATATATTGGTCACATCTTCCTTTAATATCAATGTAGTATGCTCTCAAAATGTTCTAAATTGTTTGAATAGTCTACATATATTGGAAATTGGTTTGATGTTAATAATCAATGATTAATTTTAACTTAGTGTGTTGGTATTGTTGGAGACTCTTCAAAAAAAGGTGGTAAATCTTGTGTCACGATTATATATAATCGATCGTAGTGTTCCATGCAACCTCACCAATTCTCAATTCTTATCAATTCATGTTGATCAAGTGAGAAGTCTACTCAAATAAAGATTAAGTGATTAGTCTTTGTAAGAAGATCCACCACAACCCATATAGAATTATTTCATCATGATTTTATAAGTAGACCAGTTCAAACACCATGTTGATGTTTTACCATTTACATTTAGGTATGGTAAATTTTTGCAACATAACCTTGAATTTTTTTCACTTTAATCCTCAACTTGTTGACATACAAGGAATATTTTGGTATATTATGTTATTTAATTCTTTATATTATCCCACCAATAGTGTTCTCGAATATGATGATATATATTCGTGCTCAATTGAATGTTAGAGGGTGGTCGATCTATGTGCATCATCCAAAAAATACTTTTGTAACATAGGATTTGATGGCACACAATTTCTCTACCCAAATCTCACAAATCCTTCTTCAATATCATTGAACTCTAATGATTTTACTTTAAGTATAATTTGTATATTATTTTGAATTCCCAAATAATATCTTTGAATATATATTATCTTCTTCATATGGGATGTTTAGGAAATCATTTCTGAACTGATTAATGATGTTTCTTCCTTTATAATTCCCATGTCCGTCATTTTAAAATATAATAATATTCGATCATTATCAATTCTCATTAAACCAAAAATTTAAAGATCCTTTATATATAGAGCATATACAAAATTATTTTCACTCCCATGATAGTAGTTTATTGAAAATTTATAGTCATTTATCAGCATTAACAGTCTTTTTTGTTTCATATTGGACTCTTTCCATGTGAATATATAGTTTTTGATTTTATGATCTGTATGTATTTTAGAAAAATCCCAAAATTTATAATTCCACCATATTTTTAATAGGAATATCACAATATGAATCTGTAGATCTTGTGTTGGGGTGTTCTATTTGTGAAACAATTATTTCCTTGAGTCATGGTCTATCACTGCATTTTTCATTAAAAAATAGGCCAATCACTTCTTTGATGCATCGTTGTACATCATGAAAGGTTCCCCACTAGTGATTAGAATATGTATAGGCACAAGAATAAGCCTTATCGTTTAATTCATGAATCTATCTTCATATTCATAATTACAAACAAACAAAATTCCCTTCTTAGTTATCTTTGTTATAGGGTTTTCTAATAAAGAGTAATTTCTCAAAAAGCTATGATAATACCCAACTAATCCATAGGAACCAAAAATATCTATTACAGATGTTGGCCTCATCAATTATTCAATTTCTTCTATAATTGAATGGTATATATATGTGTGTGTGTCTTATTTATTAGGATAATATTCCAAAATAATAGGACTTCCATCAACCATAACTCTCATTATTTTTAATTATCAAAAAGAATATCCTTCTATAAGGTTTTTAGAATAGAGCTTATATGGTCATTATGATCCTTGTTATTTTTTATTTTATTATAATATCCACTATAAATACTATGAAAATTTTCTAAGTAATCACTAAAGACACTATTCATCTATTACATTAGGATTGTTTAAAATGTAGTGAGTTAAAATGGAATTACTATGAACTTTTTGTGATCGTACCTTTTTTGGAAAGCAGTTGTGGGGATATCCTCTTCTTCCACCCTTACTGGATAATATCTTGATAGAAGATGCACATAGAGGAAGTATTTTTATCCATATAGATTATAGAACAATTCATAAATCAATGGAAGAGGATATATTTTCATTAACGTGATCTTGTTGAGATCATGCTAGTCATTGAAAAGGTACATTGACCCATTATTCTTGATGAAGAGGACAGGTGTACCATAATGTGAAGGAATTAGGTGTATAAACTCTTCTTATAGATTCACCTATAGTTTTTTCATCAGTTCATCATGTTCACAAAAATCATTCTATAAAGTTTCATGGATAATTTAAATTCACCAAGTATATTCTTCATTAAAAATTTACCCTCTTTAATAGGAGCTAGACTATGAAATACATCAGGAAACTCGTCATCATTTTCCCACACAATGGGAATGTATTTAATGACAATCATTTTGTTAGACTCAATAATTAGAGCTATAAATTATTGGTCTTAGGGGAATATTATCCATTCTTCAAATTATGGTGCTATATAAGATTCATCCTCCACCATTCACTTGAATATAATAGAGAATCAATTATCGAGAGAAAGAATGATTCCCTTCTTGTGATAATTTTTGTTGTCTCTATATAAGGAAAGACAATAAATAACAATATTTAAATAAAATTACACTAATGTTAATATAAAAAGATTCTCTTAGATGTTCATCCCAAAAATTGTGATATATGAGAAGTTTTATACATGGGATTCAATAATTTCCCCTTTTTCATTTTCATTGATATCACTACTTCAAATATTTGTGGTGTTTTTTGAATTTTTCTACTAAACAGACATGATATTAACGAATGTGCAATACCGGAATAAAATATTATGTTCAATATTCATGAATTAATAACTAGAAAACCTATGACCACTTCATTATCCAAATCCATTTCAATGGTTGTGATGGAAAAACCCCACCCATAATGCCTTGTTGGTTGTTAGTTGTCTCTGAAAACCCTTGGCATAGTGATTCGTCTTCAAAATTATTTATGTTCCATAAAATTTGATACAATTATCCATTAATTGAGGGATGAATGAATAATTCATTTCCTCCAACATATTAGTGGGTTACTCATATTTTTAATCACTAGCTAGGTGGAATTCCCTCCTACTCCTAAAACATTTCCACTCCCCCTTAGTGGGATATTGAAATTTCATAGAACCATTAGATTTCTCTATTAGACTACTAGAATGAAACTCCAATTTCCACATATTATACCTCAAATACCATTGAGATTTTTGAATATGCATTTCTACTTTGAGGGAACATTGGAAAATTTCCTCATATCTATAACTTCCTGGGATCACCGTGGATTTTTTTATACCATTTTTTTGCCCACTGAAAAAGATTTCAGACTTATATTCGAGGGTGAAAAATATATTTTGGTGTATAATTAAAGTATTTTATTTATTTTCTTGTACACATTGAATGATTCATTTTCATTTTTCTTAAGAGAATATAAATCCCTTTCCATTTAAATATGGAGTTTGTTAGTAAAATATTTATTGAAAAACATTTTTCAGAATTCCTTACACCACATATAATTGATATCTTCCTCAATATTCATATCCTTGATCAATGACTGTCACTAATATATTTCTCCCTCTATAAGATACACATTTAGTAGAACATTTTTCTACTCAGAACACTAATGGATGGAGAATATATTCTCAGTGGATTTGATCTACCAATCTATTATTAAGAGATCTGATGATCCATTAATAGTTAGATGCATTTTTTGCATAAAAATATCGATTTCATCTTGGTATTTCTTAAGGGGATTTGGGATCTATTCCTAATCGAAGATTCTATTTAGATAATGAGTTAGATGGGAGAGTTTCATCACAAAGTTCATGATTTTTGGTCCCATATGGTTGGGAATCTACTTTGTTAAGTCATCACATTTTCCATCACATTGGATGTTTAACCCATTCCTAATATTTCCATCCATTGGCATGAAAAAAATGAAAAATTAGGAATGAATTTTTTTTAAATATTAAACACATAACGGTAAGCCAATTAAATTAAGGGGACTACATATAAATTATATATATTTATAAAATTTTAAATTTATTTTCTTCAATCTATGTTATCCATGATCAATTTGCCAACTTATATTGTAATGGGGATTTCATTCCATACAAAATGGATTCTAATAATGTTGTTATATTACTCAATCATGTCCTTTGGGAGTGTAAAACTATTTTTAAAGCAAGGCTCACTGTCATTCACCAATTCCTAGTCAAGTCTAGCACACCAAAGTGTTCTTGGGTTTTACCCCTATGTATGTCTATACTAGATCCATATCCACATGTAGTATCCAGATGGGGTTGTGTTTAAATGATTGATAACTAATTCTATAATTACCAAAATTTAGGGTTGTTTTCTTATATGTATCTTTATACTTATGGATCTTTATAGAGTTTTCTAATCAAAATACCAAAATTAACTAAACATTAATTTCTTACCAACTATGAAAACCCATCTAATTATTAAAAAATAATTTGTGATTTATTACATAAGTTAACACATTATAAAACCCAGTTGATCAAGAAGTATAGTTACTTTGTGAATTATTTACATTAGGTAAAAAGCTACAAAATATAATAAATATCCATTATTGAAATCATCATTAACATGAACATATTATTCCATCATATATATAACTCGATGGTATATCCTGGGGACATACACAAGAAGGGTGTCATCAATAAATCCATGTCAGAAAATAAACAGTGAATAATATAAATATATTAATATATGTTAGAAATTAGTCATATCAATGGGGAATAAGTATGAGAATCGTAAACATGAACAATGTTAGATGATATATAATGGACATCATAAAGGTAACATAAAAAATGTGTAAATAATATAAAACACTACATCATAAGCATAGGTCAAGGAATAATAACAATGCATCAAGATAGAAAAAATCGTATGGTGAATTGTTTTCACTACCTAATTTTTCAACTGATGTCTTGTGAGAATAAAACATTACCCCATGCATAAGAGAGCTATATAATTTTAGGAACACCCATCACTTTCATTTCATACTCATTCTGAACTGACACACATATACCATACAACATAGATTAATTCCTAACAATATTTTATTCCAGGATCATGGATTTTTTAATAAATTTATTTAATTTCCCAATTAGTATGTATAAGTACATAATGGTGAAATCCTTTATAGGAAATGGGTATGGTTGTTCATGATATAATTGTTTCGCATGGAAAATATCGATGATATTTCGGAAGCATAACAAGGAAATATGAATGTTCATGGGAGGTTTTGATGAGAGTAAAAGGGGTCTATCATAATTTAGACATAAATTGGATGAATTTGGTGATATGGATGAACATATCAAAACATTAGTAAATGAATATAAAATACATAATATAAAAAAGATACTATGACCTAGAGAGGACCCCATACCTTAAGAGGGTGATTCCTAATGCTTGGTAAGATATTATTGAGAGCATGAGACACCTGGGAGAACTCTAGAGAGGGGTGGTAAGAGTAAGGAAGTGATCCAAGGATTTCAAGATAATAGATTTTGGATCTCTATTGGGTTAATATAGGAAAATAGTGGGGATTTATTTATTATTTCACAAACATAGGTTTTGGACACTTTATAAAAAACCACAAATATTCCAATGGATTTTCCCATGTATTATCCATATTTGGGTGGTTGTAATTACTTTATTGTTTCTTTATCCTATATAATTAAAATTATCCCCATGCTAAGATGGAAGTGAGTTATACTCTTAATCAAATGATTTTAAAAACCTACAATCAATTATAGGTTTTAGAGGATTCATAATGGATTTATAAAACTAATAAAATAAACATAATAGTGAAATATTTTAAAGGTGGATCATTTTTTTTGTTATGGGTTCTATTTATATTATTTATTTCATAATTTTTGGGTCATCATGAAGTCATAAAACACACTTTATATTTTTAATGTATTTAAATTTTACCTGAAAACTCAAGAGTGTCTGAAAATTATTAAATACTCCCCATTAAATAATTTATAAAATCATATTTCAAAAAAACTATTCAATTACTTTAAGTGATTTTCTGAATATTTTAATTTTCATATTTAACATAACAGCCATCATTTATCGAGAAATGTTGTGTTTTTTTATCATAACAATTATTGAACCCTTATAAGAATAAATTTGACATCATGAAAATTATATGATTATTTATATTTAATAAACATTAATTAATTATAATTTTGAAATAAAATTTTGTTTATTTTAAAACTCCTCTAATTAATGAAAATAAATTCTTTAATATAATTTTAATATCACAAAAAATTACACTTGGTTTTTAATGTATCGAAGTTGAAATCATTAATAATGGGAAACATGAAGAATTAAATATGACAATTATTTTATTGAATATAAATTACATGATCATATTTTAGCTTATTGATATATATCACTTTAATAAACCATCAAATTACATATGGGTAATGTTCAGGATGGGGATACAGTCATGGGGTAGTTCTGGATACTTGGTTTGGTTCATGATCTTGATGATATTGAACTTATCCCCTAATAGGGTTAGATAATGAATTAGTTATTGGATAATAACCTTATCTTGGTTAAGGTAAATTCCATGTGATTCTATCTCCCTTGGATTATCCAATTAAGGTTATTCATAGGGGATTATCCTACTATCTGAGGTCATCTCTTCCATTCTCTATGTCAACTATATATTTTAAAACTCTGTATTTATAATAATCATATGATCACTGTTGAAGGTAAATATTAATAATAATAATGTTTCATAACATTCTTTTAAATCAGAAAAGATATGATGAATCCAAATAAGGGCATGTGTTTTCTAAATCCATAATATATAATAATATATTTTATTAAAAAAAATTGTGTAATTTTATTTATAATTGTTTGGGACGTTACATCTCCTTTGTACATCACCTATACATGCCGTTTAGGAATTTTGTTTTTATTTTTTGGTGATGTGGAGTGATTTCGTGGAGATTATACTATTTTAATATGGATATTTAATAGGAATGACATATATTAGAGGCATAAAATGGTTGTGGTTCCAGCATCCATGTGGTTAGAGATAATGAGAGTCTCTCCCCCTTGAAATGGTAGGAATATCTAGTTTCAACCAAGTTGTATTATGAAATTAGTTTTTTATTTTGATGTTCAATCATGTAGAAAGATTTTTTTAGTTTTTTCCTCTCATTTAGATTCATGTTATAGGGTAATGGAAGAGCACAAATTCCATGGTATATTTTTGCAAACTCTTATAGTGTCTGTATATAATTGTTAATATGAATTAATGGATTGATTCGTAGGAGTACCTATGACTTTGAGTAGTTTATATGTATTTTGGTTAGTATTTTATTGGCTGATGAACATTTCATACACATTACAAATTCATGGAACCCATTTTGTTGATGAGTTAGGTATGATATATATACAAGAAAAATTTAGTGTCCACATAGTAAATATGGGTATCATATTAGATCATGAAGTGCATTTTCCATAATATTTTTGGGAAGTATTTCATAATTCATTAAGGTCAGAGATTATTCTAAGCACAACATACATCACATAGATTATTGTATTGTCTGAAATGATAATCTAGATTCTATAGGATATAAGTAGAGCATATGGTCTTTATTTTTGTGGGCAATGAGATGACCATATTTTCATGCCATATTGATAATAAAATGAAAAAAATAAATATTTGATTTTGATGGATGTTTTTTGGGAAACTTTCACTTCACCATGTTATTTATCAAAAAATTGGCTTGAGATAAGTGAGACGGTAGTGATTGGGTTGATCCTAGTAAATGAGACTTTTAAATATGTTAATTTGAATCATATGTACTTGGTTATTTCATAATGTTTGAATCATTCATATTCCAAATAAATGTGACAACCCTTTGATTTTTTCAAGGAAAACAAGTTATTTATGTGGGTGTAACTTTATTTGTATGATAATCCACTATAGTTGTAGGGATCATAAGTACCATAGATTATGGTACTGTTGAAGATTATGGAATTTATTTGGATGGTGTATTATAAGTTATACCTTCATCCATAACATCTTCATAACCATAATTTTGTTTGTGTTGTAGCTCTCCATGTACATGGATGATCCTTCACATCTGATATGGAAGATGCAGGGTCATAGGAATATTCTTATTATTTGGAACATCTTGTGTATATTATTGATCAAAGTGAAAATTTTATTAGAGGAAAGTCTATTCCAATTTGTCAATTGTTATGGTTGTCATAGAATATATAGTAAGATAATTTGTTGTCAGAATCAATATATGGGATCAGGGCCCTGAGTTTATCATATATGACATCAAGTTGCACTTCTTGATGTAAGATGTCCTTTAGAAGGAAATTTTAAAATCCCTTTTTTTCTATGTTGTGATACATTTTCTTTTAATATTTACTTTCATCTTATATAGTGGGGTTTGAGAAATGATTTTTTTAGATTTTGTAATGGAATGTTTCAAGAAATTATTGGATTTTATTAAAGTGTCCTGGATGGTTCAGAATATGTGGATGGTCTAGGGAAACTGTGTGGATTTCCTAGGTAACAATAAAATCAGAAACACTTTAAAAAATAAAATATTCATGGTTGGTTATCATTTTAAGAAACTATAAGATCCAACTATATGACCTAACTATTATTTCTTTTAGACATTATCTCCCACATGGTTATAACATTTTTTTGTAAAACCACATGGATAAATTATTAATTTGGTATAAATTAATAGAAAAATGATAATTAAGAATGGCCTCCTCCAAAATAGTCATTCATACTCATATATATTAGGATATCAAACCATAAGACTATTGTAGGGAATTTTAGTGATTCGTTTCAATCTAGAACATGTTTTATCCATATCATGTCTTGGTGGATCTAGGAATGGATAGAATACATCAATTTTGTTCTTGTTCTCCATGATAATCACATATTTACGTGAGAAACAACCATTATTTTGTCATTCATGCATGGATCTATAGTCTATATAATGATATGATAAATTTTACATTCATCAATGAGTGAATGGAACTATAATCCACCATACTTTCATTCATTCAATTAAATGATTTGAGATCTTTTCATTTTGGTGTTTTCTATTTGGTATGTCTAGTATTTCCCTCTATCGTAATCATATTCGTCTCCATGGATATTTTTTGTAGAGTCATCATATTATTAATTTACAAATGACGCTTTGAATTTTGTGTATTATAAATGATTCATGTGTTGTGTTTGGTGACTTGGTTTCTAAAAATCTTGATGTTATTATTGATACCATGTTTTGAATTTTTTTTAAATATCAATTACTTTAGTGGCATGTGGATTCCAGTCTAGTCCTATTAGATCATTTTTTTTGTGATTTGAATATAATATGGGTGTGTGTGCCTGTGTTCCCATGTGATAACTCTTATCTATGTTTTAATTAGTATGTAAATGCATCTATAACCTTGTGATAACTATTGTTTCAGTCGATAAAATGATTTGTTCTATTTTTCAGATTTTTTTATCCATAACTATGATTGTTAATTTATGGAACGATATGTGTGACCAGATTTTAAATATATTTTACCTATCTATAGATTATATGGTTGAGTCCACTTCTTAATTTTTATACACTGTTAATATTATTTTGTTGTTATCTATAAAAATATGGATAATTCATTGGATAAAATATGTATTCCAGTATAGATTATGTGGCTAGATTAGCATTATACAACTTATAGGATACAGTTGTGGTTGGTGTGATAAGGATTCCTCGAATTTGTGTTAGTGTACAACAATCAGGAACACACTATTAGTACTTATATTTAATTTATAGAAATTTTATTCACCATTGTATACTAATTCATAATTTCTGATAAGGAACAATAATAATTTGATACATGGTTTTATAGTCCCACCATTTATTGGAATCTCATTATGTAAGAGTAATATATTGTTAGGGATCTGGTAAATGGAAAGGACCCTATATCAAGTAGATATTATAAATATTTTCTTATATGGGGTTATATAATTGATATATTCTACAATAAAAATTCATTTGGAATATAAAAATATTTTCTACATGATGATATTTTATTTATAATTTTTAGACATTAAATAATTTAATTTATTTATGGCATAATGATGATGCAGTAATTAATTTAATAATAAAATATTAACGTAATTGATATTATAAATATCCAAATAAATGTAAATTGAGACATATGATGAATTACACTAATTTTATAGGTTACTATTACATTTTAGGGTTGATTAGATAAATTTATTTCGAAGTGATAAGGTTTTTATGACTTTCACGAAAACAAAATACCAAAGAGTGTCAAAATTGAAACAAATTAATTTTTAAAACAAATACTATATTATTGGTTGATATAATATTTCTAAAACTATAAGCCTCATCCAAAGGTATTAAATAATATTATATATGTCATTAATGAACCACTTTAGGTTCAATTAGATGTTTATAATAATTTTATTAACCATAGAGTGTAAGAATACCAGAAGACACGGTAAAAGTTAAACTATTTAACAAATAGTTAAAACTAAAAGATAAGGTTAAAATGGTAACCTAAACTTGTCTTAAACCTATTGTTTGGGATTATTTAGACCCATAACCACCATATCCTAGAAATAAATCATTTTTATCCATTATAAACCGAATATTATTTTATTATAAAATAATATTTCAAGCTTTTCCTAATGTGACCCTCACCTCTCTTATAAAACGGAACTTCCCCTCCTCTCAAAATCAGACATCCAAATCCATTTTTCTCAGAAAAAATCTACCCAAATATCCTCCCAAATTCCATCAAATCAACTTATAGTCCTTAAGTTTATAGTAAAGCCCACCTAAGGAGCCCTTTTGAACAACTCCAAAGGACACACCCAAAGAAGATGTAATAATTTCACCACCCTCCTTCAAGTTATTTTCATCTTCCACTTCATCTTTCTTTGTTGTTTCCATAAGAAAATCCAATACCTTATAAATAATGTGATGTTATTATATATATGTTACAACCATATTAATTATTCTATACATCCTCCAAATGACAAAGTCACCATACGTGCCTACGTACGCCTTACCGTCTCCACGTCATGGTGTAGTTTGTTATTCAAACACTTCATTATTTAGATGGGTATAATAATGAGTATAACTGATGTAAATAATAAATATAATATTTTAATTATATTTTATATATTCTTTACAATCCAATTAAATACTATTTCACCATTAATATAATGATATTTTTGCTCATGCGTACATACGAATTACCATCTCCACGACGCGATGAGATTTATTCCCACGTTCACCATTCAACAATGATTATAAAAATATATATTAATAAGTTTTTAATATTTGAAATAATATTTCAACTTGAGATATGTGTGTGCGTGTGTGTGTGTTTACTTACATATATCTTATTCACTTACTTCCATTCAATACGGTATGAAAATGGTAACAATGTTTATGCGTATGTACGGCCTACCATCTCCATAAATAGTGCCATAATTTTCATATATCTATCTATTATAAATATTTATATTCTAAATATATATGATATATAAATCAAGGATTATATTCTAGGAGTATTTAAATCATGATCTAAATGATATGATCAAGAATAACAAGTCAAAACATATACGATAAAAAAAGTAATTATTACCCAAAATGTTAATTTAACGTGGAAATATTTATTAAATGGGTATTACAAAGTCATAAGTGAATCATGTATGATATAATAAATATTAATATGGTTTTTTATAATTTAATAACATACTATGGCCATTATACATGAGGTTTAATGTACCCTTGACCAAAGGAAATTGCAAGGTAAGGGTTAATTCCACAATCTCTATATTATCCAAGGTTATTTTTATGTATGTATCTACTGGAAAATATTTAATATCCATGACCAAGTTTTATAAAATAGTTTTCAATGGGAATATTTTAAGGTACTTTTTTACTAAAACATCAATTGAAATGTTTTAAAGATTTATTCTTCTAAAACTTTCTCATTAATGTCCATGTTTTCAAAATGGTTTTAAGGATTTATTTAAATAGACATTAATGTTTTTAAAATGTTAATTCCATTCAAAAGATTCAAAGTGGTATAGGTCTCTTTGATTCAAAAATGTCATTAAATATCTTCCTTTCTAAATTGTGTGACTTTTAAATGTTTTAATAAAAAGTGGATATTTCTCTCAAAGATTTTTACAAATCATTTGAATCTATGTCAACATCCTTTGATGGATTTTAAACATGTTTGAATTTGAATTATTATGATACAAATATTTCATATTATATTGAAGGTTTTGTGATATGTTTGACTACAGATGTGTTATTTTTATATCATTCATAGTTTATGGTTAATGTGTTAACATTTCATATTCTAGTTCTAATATAAATGTTTGTGTTATGTTTCATCCTTTTCATATGAGAAATGCATTGGAAATAGTAATGGATGGGTGGATCCACCTATATATACTTGATTCATTGGTAGGTATCATGATAAAATTAGATGTATAATTGGCCGATGCCTTTCCCAATTTGATATATGGTTTTGGTCGAGGCCTAAATCATTTTTAGACATTTCGCCGAGGCATTCAAAAGATGTTTCAGAATGTCTGGAATTATACATTGCCTTATTATGAAAATATTATTGAGGGTTCATGTGGTAATTCAAATAGTAGAATACCCATGGATATGTTTTATTATGGCATTATTTACTCATCTAATATTTCTTCTATAAAGTGTTCATGTTTATTATTTGTAAAGGCATGAGTTTTAAATTATTCATCTTTCCTAATTTTTATGTTATCTTCCGTTGTAATGCATACCCTTACTAAGCATCCGAGATAACCCATTTTTTATATTTTATTTTCCTAGGATTCGAAGAACTGTATTATAATTGATATTCAGGGCTAAGATAGGGGATTAATGGCGTTATCAAATAACTATCTATGCTATATTTTATGTTTGAAATTGTAATGTGATGTTGATGTATGTAATCTATTTCCAAGACTGATAAATTGGTCGGCCTTTCAGGACACGATTTCTTTGTATCATGCCAATTCCATATAATAAAGCACCGACTCTGGGTAAATAGGGTCGGGGAGTTACATTTGGTATCAGAAGAAGTTTATAAATAACCATGGAAACTAGATTTAGAAAAACTCTGATTCGAGAACATTACCCTAATATAGACATTGATGATTAGTACTGAAGAACATCCTATAATTTTGGTACTGTAGATATTTTGTGAGTTTTCCAATTAATGATTCCCTGACTCGATAAAATCAGGTAGAGGCAGATCTAGCATAGATGTACCTTGGGTTAAAACCTGATAAAAAAACATTGAGCTAGAATCAAAAGGTAACTAGTGCACAACAATGGGCCTTGCGGCACTCTTGGTTACATCACTCTTGGGGGATTTACTTGGGTTAATTCACATTTTCATTACAAGCCATTGTGAAGGATTTAGGAGTAAAAACATCCTCAAAGCAAAAAATTTAGGATTATAGATTATATGCATAATCTATTCAATTTATATTATTTATTTTAACGGTTTCGAATTATGCATTGTGATTCATAAACTAACTTAGTGTATTTCATTGATTATAAATGGAGCCTAGTTGAAGGAATGAGAATTCTAGTAATACACATGATCGAAATATTACGAATGATCATATATTTCATGGAATTAATCCAACATTTAAAAGTTCAATAGTCTCCCATGTATTCTCATCATATGAAGAAATATTGTCATGTGTTAATAAGATAAGTAGAAAATTCTCTGAGTAATATAGCCTTTAATGGAAGCAAGAGAAGAAAAAGACGGAAGAGAGAAATATGGATAAAGGGAAATGTGAAAGTATGATTTTCTCATATATGATAACTATGGAAAGAATCACCTTGGTAAATGGTTGAATGGAATGGGAGTTTTTTATATGTATGGAGAAAAAGGACACAAAGTACTTGATTTCAAGGGTAAGAAAAAGGTTTCAAATATACAATGCTTCATCTGCAAAAAGTTGGGACACTACGCGAATCAATGTCCAAATAATCAGATTATACCAAAAATACTGCTATTGGAAAATAATCATGTTATGATAATACCCATGATGAAGAGTGATGATTATATTTATTATGTTTTCATTAAAGTATTGTCTCATTTGATTATTTTATTAATCACTACTGTAAATTTTACCTATACTTAGGGTTTGAAACCATGGGTATATCCCCTAAAACTGTGGGTATAGGCTTTACCCACGATTTCATGGAACCGTGGGCTCCTGAGACGTCAGGATAGACCCACTACTATACCCAAGATTTTGGAAACTATGGTTATAGGTCCTATCCACCGTGGCAGTCACCATAACGCCATGTCATTCACCTATACCCACGGTTTTAATACTGTGGGTATAACATTGATAAAATAACATCTACAAGATTCGATCCCTGGACCGCTATTTTTTTTCCTCCAACACCTAACCACTAACCTATATGTACTATTGGTATATAAATATATATTTATACATATATATACATATATTAATATAAACAGTGGCTATAGATAGAAAACAGTGGGAATATGAGTTCCCGTGAAAAAAAATTATGCCCCACGAAAAAAATTCTCACCATAAGGTGGGAAACCTATACCACAAGTTTACAAAATCATGGGTATATGTCTTCAAATATCAAACCTATACCCACATTTTCTATTAAACGATGGGTATAGATCTTGAAAATCTACCATATACCCACGGTTTTACCAAAACGGTGTGTATAGTGGAGCCTATATTCAAAATATTAGAAAACGATTGGTATAGGTTTCCATAATTTACCTATACCAATGGTTTTCCAAAAAATGTGGGTATAGAGGTGCCTATACCCACGATTTAGGTAAACCGGTGGGTATATGTTCCTGTATAATACATATACCCATGATTTTGGGAAAACCCGTGGGTATAACTCTATTTTCTAGTAGTGAATGATGTACATGTTATACGAATTATAGAGTATATAAGGATTGTACTATTGTATTATTTCATTAAGGACATGAGATTGTGTGGAACAAAGAAATGTGACTCAATATAAGGTGATTTTTTTTATAATATTTGGTTGATGGAAAGATAAACTATAATATTTTTCTAATATTGAGGTAGGTATTTTGAAATAATATAGGATTTATTTTGATAAATTATAGTGGATATTCTTGAATACCTTGAAAGTGAATACAGATTTGTATATTCCATCATTGTTGGAGCTTACAAATTTTTTGGATATAAGGAGTATATCTAGTATTAAATAAATAATTAGGAAGCATGAATGTAATCAATATGGTTTAATGTAATTTAGGGTGTTACCATGTTTTAAAAGAATAAATAATTACGGTATTCACATGTTATTACGTGGAAAAAATAATGTTCATTGTGTTTAACTTCCTTATAAATTTTGAACTATGAGTTTAGAAAAAAGTATTTGGGATAAGTCTAAACGTTGGAATTGATTAAGTCTGACATTGGATACTATTGTTATTGTTAAATGATTTCTTGAGATTATTTTTGGATTGTTTTTAAAAGGATAACCCGGTGGTCGGGTGACAACTCATCGCGTCCCCCAATGCCGCAAGACAAGAACCCACAACCAAAGATTGATAAAAGTGGATCACATACCACTAGCATACATGATGTCCTTATTTGTATAATGTAGTTTTTTAAAATATTCTGACAAATGAATTATAAATTTATTATTTTTCGAACCCTATACGATTATGATAAATAGAATATTTATTATTTCTATTACCTTCAGAAGTGAAAGATGAGTTTGTGGTAGGAATTAGTTGATGGATAAAACTCTTCTTCTCATGTATATTTTTTCCCCTTATTCTATGAATAAAATAATTCTTAAACATTAGGGAAGGGATCTTAAAACAAAAAATTTGTTATCCTAATACCTTATCTTTTTTTGAACCAACTATATTTTAAATAATCATAGATTGATGGCTTTGAGGCCCTCAAGTTCACACTTGTTTGTGATTGATGACCTCAATCACTCCCTATAAATATTTACGTTTTTCCTCCAATTATGTGTCTTTAATTTCCACTAATTTTCTTCTAATCTATATTATAATTTGGTGATAACTTTTTCATTTCCCTTTCCCCTCTTATTAAGACTAAACATTATTAACCCAATTTTTGATGTGGGTTTTCCACAATGATATTTCTCTATTTTAACCTTTTCTTTTCAAAAAAAAATTCAAATTGTGAGGACGCAATTTATTGAAGGAGGGGAGAATGTATCACCCCAATATAACATTGTATGTTATCTCTTCAAAGTATTTCAATAACTTGCGCTACACGCAATAGTAAGTTCGAGCGCACCACGACATACCAAACCAACCATTCAAAAAAATGTTATGAATAGTAGTAACCACATTTTAAATTTTATATATCCTATATAATTTTAATATTCGTATTTTGTGTTTCTTAGACATAATATAAGAAAATTTCAATTTTTATCCTAAAATAGGTATTTTCTAAAAAATGCAATTTTATGTCATTTAATGGCGAACCATTCTTGAATCCAATAATTTCTAGTTTTATATTTTCAATTTTTTAAATTTAAATTAAAATTTAGGAGAGGTACATAAAAATTTAGTTTGGATAAATTTTTGGTACTTTTCTGAAAACTTTCAATTTTTGATGATTAGATTTAAATTTTAATTAAAAACAACTTTTTTAATCGAAATAATATATAGTATTAAATTATATATTTTAGTGGTTTTTAAGTATAATTATTAATTTAATATAATTTAGGCCATTGGATGTAATTTTACAATTAATTTGGACATAAACAAGTTTCAATCTTATGATAGTTATTATTTTTTTGAAACATGCTTTTTGTTTTGACAACGGGAATTAATTTTAAATTAATTTCTGCCACTTTTGTGTTATGAATTTGGAAAACTTTATTCCATATTGTGAATCAGGAGTTACAAATTGTGTAAATAGTTATCATTTATTTTTATAAATTATGATTAATTACTTCGGTAAATATGTTATTTACCATGGTTAAAGGGTTAATCCGGTAAACATGGGTAAATAAATAAAATTAAAATAATATTAAAATGCCCTAACAGGTGTCCCAACCCTGTATTCTGATACATGTCCAACCATGGGAATCTTTGGGTCTATTTTAGAAACACATGGAGACACTTGGGAGTGATAATGAAATTTTAAATTAATTAATCTAAAGTAAAGACAAAAATAACAAAACCGTGTATCTTTTAGTAAAACATTTTTATAAGGGGTTATATAATAGATATATTTGACTATAAATATTCAGTTTAAATCTAAAAATATTTTCTACACGATAAAATTTTATTTTTAATTTTTAGATATAAAATAATTTAATTTATTTATGACACAATGATGATGTAGTAATTACATTATTAATGAAATATTTAAATAATTGATATTATAAATGTCAAAGTGTAAATTGAGACATAAGATGAATTAGAATAATTTTATAGGTTAATATGGTTTTTAGTGTTTATTAGATAAATTTTTTAGAAGTGATAAGGTTGTTATTACATTCACAAAAACAAAATACCAAATACTGTCAAAATTGAAATAAATTACTTTTTTTTTAAAATACTATATTATTAGTGATATAATATTCATAAAAATATTAGGTTCAGAAAAAGGTCTTAAATAATATTATATAATTCATTAATGAACCACTTTAGGTTATCTTGGATGTTTAGAGTAAGTTTATTAACCATATAGTGTAGGAATACCATAAGATACTGTAAAAGTTAATCTATTTAACAAAGACTGAAATCTAAAAGATAAGGTTAAAATGGAAACTAAACTTGTATAAAACATATTTTTTGAGATAATGTCGACCCATAACCACATTATCCTTGAAATCAATTATTTTTGAGCCATTATAAACCGAAAATTATTTTATTATCAAATAATATTTCAAGTTTATCATAAAGTGACCCTCACCTCTCTTATAAAATAGCACTTCCCCGTCTCTCTAAATCACACCTCCAAATCCATTTGGATCGTCCAACTCCTAACAAAATATACTTCAAAATTCCCAAAAATCAACCTACAGTCCTTAAATTGATCATAAATCCAACCTAAAGAGCCCTTTTTATCAACACCAAAGGAAACACCCGAAAAAGAAGTAATAATTTCACCACCCTTTTCATGTTCTTTTCATCTTCCAATTCATCTTTCATTGTTGTTTTCGTAAAAAAATAATAAATCCAGTACCTCCATAATAAAGTGATTTTGTTATAAATATGGTTCAACCATATTAATTATTCTATCCATCCTCTAAATGACTACGTCACCATAGGTGCATATGTACGGCTTACCGTCTCCAGGTCGTGGTGTTGTTTGGTTTTCAAAGACTTCATTATTTGGATGGGTATAATAATGAGTATAACTTATGTAAATAATAAATATAACATGTTAATTATTATCTACATATTATATAAAATCCCATGACATATGATTTCACCATCAATATAATGATATTTTCACTCGTGCGTAAGCACAGATTACCATCTCTACGACGCAATGAGATTCATTCTCACTTTCACCATTCAACGATGAATATAAACATATATATTATTAATAAGTATGTAATATATGAAATAATAATTCAATTGGATATATATATATGTGATTGTGTGTACTTACATATATCTTATTCACTTACTTCCGTTGAATATGATATGAAAACGGAAACACGGTTTATGCATACGTACGACCTACCGTCTCTATAAATGGTGGCTTCCTTTTCATATATATATATATATATATTATATATTTATATTCTAAATATATATTATATATAATTAAACTTTTATATTAAGGAATTATTTAAATCATGATCTAAATGATATGATCAATAATAACAAGTGAAAACATGTACGATAAAGAAAGTGAATATTACCCAAAATATTAATTTAAATGGAAATAATTATTAAATAGGTGGTATAAAGTCATAAATTAACCATGAATGATATAATAAATATGAATATGGTTATGGAATAATTTAATAACATACTATGGTCATTATATATAAGGTTAAATGTACAATCGACAAAAGGAAAGTGCAAGGTAGGGGTTAATTCCACAATCTCTTAATTTCTGAGGATGTTTTTAAGTACGTATCTACTGGAAAATATTTATTATCCATGTTCATGATTCATCAAAGAGTTCTCTTGGGCATTATTTTGAGGGAATTTTTTTACTACAACATCATCTTAAATGTTTTAAAGATTTATTCTTCTAAAACATTCTCATTATTGTCCACGTTTTCAAAATGGTTTTATGGATTTATTTATATGGACATGAATGTTTTTAAAATGTTAATTCCATTCAATAGCTTCAAAGTGTTATGGGCCAATTTGATTCAGAAATGTCATAAATTTTGTTGTTTATAAATTGTGTGAATTTTAAATGTTTTCATGAAAAAATTATATTTCTCTCAAATAGTTTTACAAATCATTTTCATATATGTCAACATACTTTGATGGATTTAAACTTGTTTGAAGTTGATTTATTATGATACTAATCATCCATATTATATTGAAGTTTTTGTGATATTATTGACTATGAATGTATTATTTTCATACCATTCATATTTTATGGTTAATTTATTGACATTTCATATGCTATTTATAATACTAATTGTTATATTAGGTTTCCAACCTTTTCATATGATAAAAATATTGGACATAGTAAGTGACAGGAGATCCCCCTATAGCTCCACAACGCATCGGTTGGTCTCATGAGACAATTAGATGTGAAATTGACTGAGTCCTTTCCCAATATGATATATGGTTTTGGCCAAGGCCTAAATCATTTTTATATTTCTTGTCCACGACCTTGAGAAGATGTTTTAGAATGTCTGACATTATACATTCCCTCATTATGAAAATATTATTAATGGTTCATGTGTTTATTAAACTAGTAGATTACCCATGGATATGTTTTATTATGGCATTATTTACTCATCTCATATTTCATCCATAAAGTTTTCATGTTTATTATTTGTAAAGGCTTTTGTTTTAAATTATTCATCATTCCTTATGTTTATGTTATCTTCCACTGTATTTCTTAACCTTACTGAGCATTTGAGCTCACCCATTTATTATTTTTTATTTTCCCAGGATTACAAGATGTGTATTATGATTAATAAATATGTTTATGCTAGAGGGTTAATGGAATTCTATGAAAAATATCTATTATGTATTTTATGTTTGAAATTTTAATGTGAAGTTGATGTTTGTAATATATTTCAAAGACAACTAAACTGGTCGTTCATTTGAGAAATAATTTCCTTGTATCATGAAAATTTTATGTAATGTAGTACCGGATCTATATAACTGGGGTCAGGGCATTACACCTTTCATTTAATAATTACCATATTCAATCAATGTTATCATAAAACGAATATTTCAATGTAGACTTTCAGGATATTACTCAAGGTCCCAAGGTTATTGTTACTATATTGTTAATAATTTATTCTTAATCATTATCTTGCAATCCTATTATAACCATTTTAATATAATGATATACATATATGTTGAGTCAAAATATTTTTCAACTTTCCCATTGATCTTTTTGTTTTAGAAATTGCCATTTACATCATATTTATCTTATATGTGGTTTTTGTCATTGTAGTCATTTTTGTTGTTTTACATCACAATAATATACTATTTTTTCTACATCATTACTAGATATCATGTTTTACAATCATAACCACATATAATTTTTTTTGTAACCATATCTATTGTAAATACATTATGTGTCATATTCATTTCATGCATCATAACCAAGCATCATAACCATGCATCGCAACTATGTACTCTAACCATGCATCATATCCATTCTAAGAATCATAACCATGTTATAACATTGATATGCATCATAACAATGATATGCACCATAACCATGTTAAGAATCATAACCACGATATGAATCATAACCACGGTATGAATCATAACCATATAAAACATTTTAACCATATTATGTATTATAACAATTATATGAATCATAACCACGATATTCATCATAACCATATAAAGCATCGTAACCATATTATGTATCGTAACCACAATATCCATCGTAACCGAGTTTTGTATCATACTCATGTATTGCATTATACTCATGTCTTACTCCAATACCAAATACATGTTTCACATACTCATTATTTTAAACATTTGTACTTACCATCTTCTAACCAAAATTATTCCTTTTAGTTAGTTATATACGAATAAAAAGGATGTTGTGTATTCTATTTTTTTACCATTATAATTTAATGTGTCTAAGTTTCACCAAATTTTTATGAGAAATTCTACTATTGGAGGAAACGTGACTGTTGGAACCTGAGTCCTATAAATTCATGGTCATTAAAACCATAGATCAACTTTTTCATCTTCCATGTTCTAGTGATAGACTGTTTGACATCTATTTGGTTCAGGAGAAAATGCTTGAAGATAAAATATGTGAATGACTTGTTCCTAGTTCTTGTATTTAAATATGTTTTTTGTTTTACATTGTACAACTGATTATTATGATAACGATTGAAGGATTATGAGGATATATAGATAGTGATGTTGATCGTTGTATCGAGGGTATTCAAGAATTTGAAAGACAGAGGTTCTGATTACCTTCTTAATGAAGGGATTCTATTTCTAGGTAGATAGAAGTGTCGATCATCGTATCGAGGGCTTACCCTGGTGGTGGTAAGATAGAACTTTTATCCTTAGTGAAAGGATACCCTACTCTTTGGGATAAAATAATTGTAATACATTTTATTTTTTCCTGCCTTTTTTAATAGAAAGGGAGTCGTTTTTTCCTCTTTCAATTCATATTATTTTTTATTATAATTGTTTTAATTTTGATACATTCATTACAAATTTTATTAAAAAATTCCATATGATGTATTGTAGAATAATTTTCATATTTTTTCTCGGATCACCATATTTAATTCAAATAAAATTGTTTTCAATTACTTGTGGTATCATATCACATCATATCATTCGATTCTAAGACCATTTTGGTCATTTTTATTGGTTATGAATTGTGTTAGTTTAATACCCCTTAAACTAAGATTCATTATAATAGTCTAAAAACATTGATTTTTAAACCTAGAATTCTCCCCACCCTCCTCTTGTATTGTTCCATTTAATATAAATTTACAACTATATTACGATCCAATGGTATCATTATAATAATAATTTAAAATTTCATTATGGGAATCCCCAATATTTTTTACATTCAATCCAGCAAGAAAAAAATAATTTCAATTGTGAGTATGTGTAGAATATCCCCTTCACATAGTGACATCTTCATTTTTTCATCACTGCCTCTCATGGCTAGTTTTAATAATGATACATAGGATTAAATATTTTATATATAATTTATTTATTATTATAAAAATAAATTATGTTATTTACCTTCTCCCCGTCTCATTCATTGAAAATGATATGGTTAATCATGTTAATTGCCGACTACCTCATAAAATCATTATGTTTTTTTCAACAAGATTTTATTTTATTACAAAACATGTTAAGTGTATTTCATCATTTTAAAAAATAAAAATTAAATCACTCTAATTAAATTATTATTATATTATTAAAAAAATAATCACTCTCATATAAATACCCACCCATCGAGTTATAGCATATTGATGATTTTGATTGTTAAAGAGAAAATATTATTAATACTAGAAATTTATGTTGTTTTTGAATATCATAAATTATATAATATCAATATTATATATTTAATAACTAAATAATATTAATTTTATAATTATTTATAATTTATAATAAATTTTTAATTATTGTTAACACACCACAAATCATTAATTAATTTTTTTTTGAAATATGAACTTTAATGATTTTATTATAATATATCATAAATAACAAATTCATGTTATGAATATATATAAAACCATGAAATTCTAAGAGAATAAAATTATATTTCAAAGGGTATATGAAAGGAAAATATTCTCTTCTAATAGAATTTAACACCCTGAGACATTATGATATATTAATTTTAAAATAAACTTTGTCTATTTTATTGGTTATGGAACACTCAACCCCAAGTATAAATGAACTATAATATGGTATTTGTTATAACCTAGATGATAAATTACTTTGTAAAATAGTACTAACTAAATTATAATAATTATATAATTTATAAATTAATAAAAAAAATCATTGGTTTTCTATTTGTTAGAAATAAAATATGAATCATTGAAAAGAAATATAAATATCTTCTGAAAAATATTATTTTTCTAAAAAGCAGTTTCGCCTCTTTTTTCACACCTTTTAAAAAATTATTTTTTTCTAATTTTATAAAAATATTGACAAAACTAACATAATTTGTTAATAACCATGTAAAATATATATTTGGAATTTTTTTTTACTTTTATGAAAATATTAATTTTCTGATAAATATGTAAAAATTATGGTTTTTATTGAAAAATAAATTTTCTTTCAAATTTTTTGAAAAGATAAATTATATTTAAAATTTGATTTAATTTAAAATTAGTTAAAATATATTATATTATTTATTATTTATTTTAATTGATTAAATTTTAAATTGAATTTTAATATTAAAACATTCTACACTAATGATAATTTTCTGTATGGAGACTTACTTTTTCATCGCGTCTGTGGGTATAATTTAAAATTTGATTATACCAATTATATTGATTGTACTATGGCTTTTATTTCAATAAAAATTGTAGCTTTCAGTCGATTAAGAAAAATGGATAATATATTTTTAATCATAGTAATTTATATTATCTAGAATGTTACACATAATTTTAGGCTATTATTAATTTTAAAGGTAGTTTCAATATATTGTTGTGGTTATGGTAAATTTGTATTACTGGGGGTTAAACTAAAAAGAGATGAAGTAGACTGACTTTAAAACATATCAGATACACATTATATGAATATATATCCACATTAAAACTTTTTTTTGGTAATATAATTACCCATTATGAGACTTAATTTCTGAAAAAAACATAGATTTAATTGCTTCATTTAAAATATTTCTTCCATATCCTCTCCCCCACCTATAATAGGAAACCCCATATCAACTCCAATTCATACATCTAAATCCATTTGGATCTTCCAATCCTTGAAAAAGCAATAACATAATACCTTGAAAAAATAGTATGGCCATTTTATTTATTATTAATCTATCCTATAAATGATTTTGGAAAAAAACATAAAGAGGTCATCCAAAGAAGAGGTACCATTATTAAACGATCATTTTAATATTATTTCAAAATTCAACTCCAGAAAATCATATTAAATACTGATATTATAATAACTATATTATATAAAAAATTATGATATTTTATTAGTTAAATATAATAACCTTTATCCATTTCCTCCTTCGTATGATCGGAAACAAAATCATTAAATGTGTGTATGGTGAAATACCTCCTCAAGAATCGATGTAAATCATTTTCATTAAACTCATGTCAGTAGGGTATATATTGATAATTTTTATGTATATATAACATTTATGATATTATTATACCTTTTATTTATAATATCTAATATACTTTCTTACATTACATGTTTTCAGCTGTTGGTATGGAAGTATGTCTCCTCACGAAGTAATATGGTTCATTTTTCAGTTATAGTTTTCATAGAATGTAATAAGAAAATATTTATTGAATATATGTGATATATATGGAATTTTATTTATTAATAAATAATTATATCACCTAAATCCATATATTTTCTCCCATTAAAGAAATAATAAAATCACTCGTTCATACGTACAACCTACCATATCCACAATGAAATGTCATCCATTCTACATGTTCAAATTTTAAAAGTTATACTAAAATTTAATATGAAGAAACTGTTGTATTTATAATATTAATATAATTCATAAGTTGATGAAACTATATAATAATATCAAAAACTAAAACATTCACATTAAAACATGCATGAGAAAATAAGGTAGTGATGACTTGAAACAAATATAAAAATGAATGGGTATTGATGAATGGGTGAGATGATGTTATAAAGGGATCATATATTATATTATAAATCTTATTAGTGTTCAGGTATTTTTTAATAACATGTTTCAAACCACTATACAAGACATTATAAGGTATTCAGCTAAAAGTAATTGTGAGGTAAGGGACATCATCCCAATTTCCATTCCTTGAGGTATATAGTAATGTTATGAACATAATTTATTTTACATGGTGTTCATAATACCTATTTTAATTTAATATATTTCAAACAAATATGAATCATTTTATTGTATGATTTAATATTAATTTTTTCAACCAATAATATTTGACATGAAAATTAAAAAATTGTAAATAATTTCAATACTAAATTTCATTTAGAGGGGTTTTATTACATATCCATTATGTTTTGTAAATATAGATTATGTGAATAATTAAATTTTCATTAATTATGTTGTATTTCCTTGATTTTTTTGTATTTTTATTTTAATCACATAATCGATAAATTGATTAATTTTAACTTCAGTGTTATGATGATTATAATGTATTTTGTCTCAATTAACATTTTATTTATAAATATTTGATAACTTTAACATGTTCACATTAATGTGGTGTGTATAATTTACGATTGATTGATTTAACAAGAATAAATATTTATTCATGATTTTATTATAAATTTTTTTTCTTGACTAATGGAGGACCACCTCTCATTTTTTGTATATTTTTTGGATTGTTAACATTCACTTTAGGAAATCAAATGTCATCATTTTTCATTGGAAATTACATTTCTATAAAAAACATATTCATAATGGAATGGATGAAATTTTCTCTTAATCCATATTCCATTTGTATATATGGTGTTTAATTTTAATTTAATGTGATTTACTAGTGAGATTGTCCTTAATTCATATTACATTCTCAATAGAGAATTTTCTTGATAAAAAATATAGTTAATGAATTAAATAAATTAGTCAATATATTAGGAATGATATAGATAGGTAGATATATGTGGGGCCATATTCTATATAAACCCTTGATGTATTGGCTGTCTCATGAGGTAAATCATTTATCAATCTATAGTTAAATTAGTGTTTAGTTTACACCTACCCATCATTTTAAAACATTATTTTGAAAGGTCAGGACAGTAAAGGTATCATGTTTCCCAAGATAATGACATCCAATAAATAAACATTACCATCATTAAGAATTAATTTATTATTATCCATAATATTTACTTAATGAAATTATCCAAGGATGCAATTTTTTATAATTTTAATGATTAAAGGGAATTTATTTTCAATTATTTACCATTCCATATTAATTATGACTTATCTAGTCACAATATAAATGTAAAAGAAATAAAAATTGTGTTTTGAAAATTACCTTTCTATGTTGATTGATTTTATTAAATCATGATATATACCACTATACATAACCCTTAATTATTATTTGAGATAACCCTTATTTTCTACTATCATAGGAATCAAAGAAGTATACTATCAATGATTTTCAAGGAAATTATATAAAAAATAATCATATAATTAAAAAATATCATGTAATATTTTTATTCAATTGTAATATGGGAATCATTTATGTATCTAGTCTACTAAAAATACTAAAATATTTGGTCCTTCATTATTTGATCACATGTATCTTATTCTAATATGATAAATTATAAACCCTCTCTCGGTTACTCATATTAGGTTCATTATAGTCAATGAAAATGGGTGTTTAGTAGAAACCGTGGGAAATAGATTTAATAAAAAATATATTATGGATCAATAAAACTATAATATACTATAGGATATGTACAGAAAAACATAATAATGTTTTGATAAGGAAAATATTATATTGTGTTTCCTTTGAAATAATTCCATGTCTTGATTATACATTTAATACCCTGAGATTTTTTGAATTATTCTTTTTTAATTAATTTATTATTTTTTCCCATTTTAGACACAACATAAGATATTTTTTCTTATATTGAAGAAATATATTTGGCATGAATGATCACAACAAAAAGATAATATTTCACTACACACAACATATATTTTATCTTTCTCTACACCAAACATTGAGGATATCTTACATTGCACACCAGACTAACTTTCCACGATGGCTTATTTATCATGCAAGGTTGATTGTTACAGAATAATATTTAATTATTTTAATATTATTAATAAATATAATATAACATGGAAACAATATTTAAAATTATAAAATTATATAAATTATGAATATATATAGTTGAATTCATTGGTTACCGAATAACTAGAAAATAATATAGAAACCAAAATAAAATAAAGGGGGTGATTTTATAAAAGTATATTTTTATGTGAAAAATTCAATTTATATTGACATGTTAAATTAACAGTGAATGATATTAATTAAAATTATATGTTATATATTCAAAAAAAAATTATACTCATTTAATATATTTTATAGATCTAATATAAGAACAACAACAATGTTATGTTTAAAAACTAATATTTTAATAATGGTTTTCTTATCCCCTTTTAATAGAGATCCAATTTTAAATCTAATTTGTGGAACTTTTATAAATATAAAATATCAAAATAATTTTCATATTTGAAATAAAATCAAACTAATTGGTTAGGATTAATATTTCATATTATTCTATAAGTTTCATTTTTTAATGATGAATAAAATATACTGAATTTTAATTCAAAAATGATTTTTCATCTAATGAATTTATATTTAAAAAATGTATTTTTAATTGGTTTTAATGTGTAATTAGATACTAATTATATAATTTAATCTCATTTATTCATTTTAATCAATTTCCCTTGGAAATTGGGAATGAAAACATAATAATCTTTTGGAAGTTTTTACTTTTAAAATTTGTAGTGTCGTCGCGTCAGTGGAATTATTTAAATTTTTTTTGTATATTATGTGATTATAATTTTAAAAAATTTATTTAAATTTTGGAATAAAAAAAATTTAGAACTTATAATAATTTCAAAAAATATTTTAGCAAAAAATAGTGAACGTGATTGAAATTAATTACAATGATAAAGAGGAAAATTGCATACCAAAGTACTAAACATTAACATTAATAACCAAAACACCCTATAAACTTTTCCAACGCTAATTTTCCATAAATTATTCAGTAATTAACCTTAAATTACTGATTTTTTTTGTTATGGAATTTTTTATTTAAAAACATTTGTAAACCTAACCTTTTTTCAAAAATGAGAATTGTGTCATTTCCCTTCCCTATTAAAGGCCACCACTGCACCCTCTTATTTATACCTCTAAACCAACTTAGTTTTGGCCACTATCATTCCAATACCATTTCCAATAATAATACCTCACTATTAGTAGAATCTCCCTAGGTATAAATCAATCTAAGGGAGACTTTTGGCACAAACCAAAAGTAGAAACTTAATTAAGAGGTAACGCCTTCTCTCAAACTGCTTTCTTTTATTTACTTTCTATAGCCCTCCACTCTTATAATTATATTATTTTAAAAAATAATGTATAATAAATATGTTATTATTTTTTTATACATTGTTTTATTCCTAAAATTACACACACCTCCATCTAATGGGTAAAGAACATATAGTTTATGTGTGGAGAGAACTACCACCTCACAAAACGATAATTGTTCATTTGTTTATTTTACACCTCTCATGGTAGACATTAAGATAAGAAATCGTTTTATATATGTTATATTTTATATTTATTATGTATTTAAACTTCGTTAATCATTTTAAAACACATATATTGTTACTTTACGTTTGGTGTAAATATGATAATTTCATTTCTGGAACTGTGGACTACCGCCCCCTAAAAGAGATGTGATTCGTTCACACACTACATAAATGTATTAAGGATGAGGGTATTGAAAATCTATGATATATATTATATAATAAGAATAACATAATATATATATATATACATATATATAAAAATATTTCATTCACATTATATCTTTACATATAATTATAAAAATGGAAACATCATTCATTCATTTGTAAAACTTCTGTCTCCATCAACAGTGTATTCCATTTCATAACTATATATTACATAAATTATTTTAAAAAACATTTAATTAATATAAATTATATTTATATGATTATTTAAATTCTTTAAATAATGATATTATTTTAAGTACCAAATATATAATAAAACAAGACACATGTGAAGAACAATGTGAATATTACCAAAAGTGAAACCTTGACATATGATTGCTAATAATCGGGTAATACAAGGTCCTAATAAAAACATATATGGAATTAGATATTATAATATTATTGTTTAAAATATTTATAATAATATTACATTTATTATATAGAAATATTGAATGAGTGCGAATAGTGTCAAGACACAAGGTAGGGGGATTTCATCTCATTTGTTATTTTGGTGAGATACATGATTTATTCACCACCCATTCCTTTTGTGTGGTGTATATACTAACAAAGGATTTATTCGTATATTATTATAATTAAATTTAGGGGTATTTATATAACATAGTTATTATGTTTATTTCATTGTTTTTTTGATTCTAAATCAACCAAATCAGTAAGATAATTGTTTCTCAATTTTCCTTGAGACACAAGTTTTATTATACACCTACATTATTTTTCGAAGAGTATATAATTCCAGTTTACATGTTATATCATGAATATAAACAATTTAATTATATTTTAATAATCATGTAATTTCGTTTTTCATACTTGTAGATTATTATCCCATGGTACCAAGTTACAAGTGTTTTTTAAAATAATCTCATCACTTTTTGAGATTGTTTATGTTTATTATTCATTTAATGAAATATTATGATCCATCTCTCAAGAAAACTCATTAATTTTCTTCTAATATGTTTATTCATGATATATTACTGTTTTAGAAGAATTTCCCAATCTATTTTACTTATGATATTTGATCAAACGATTTTTATGAATATATGATTGCATTTCTCTCTTTGATCAAAAATCTATTTTATTCAAAAAGTATGACTTAGAAAATGTTTTCAATTGATAATTGAGGATAAGTTTCAAGGAAAATATTATTTTAATTATTTATGGATTTAAAATATTCCTTTATCTATTTCTAATTTTATTTTCAATGAAAATAGTTTTTGAAAATGATTTGTGTTTAAAAAAAATCAATTATGAAATGATATTTTTCTCAAGAAATTCGTTTTAATGATATTTCAAAATTATTTCTTATCTATGATGAAATATACTAGTGTTAACCACAAATTTATGGGGAAATTACTCAATTTTTCTATTCATATATTTTATATGAATGGATTATATTTTTATGACATGATATTTATAAAAAAAAATCACTATCATGAGTTAATATTATTTGGAACCCTAATTCTTTTCATGGCTTATGATTTTGATGAAATGATTATGAAACCAATATATTATTCCATGGGTTATAATAAGATTTAATTTTTACGATACTAATTTCAATTAAAGGGTTATGATATTATTTTTAATTATATTTTGGTACATGTTTGTATGATTACCTTATATGATATGTTTGACCCATATATCTCTATAATGTATTGAGTAAATATTTATATCTCATGGGGTAGACTATGATAGTCTTTGGAATTAACCTTGACTACTAATATGGACAAGGGAGTGATCCATGAATACCTATATGGTACGAGGTGTGATCTCTATCTACTAAGATGTCTATGGGAGTGAACCATGAATACAATGATGGAATGGGGAGTGAACCCATACTACAAAGATGTTCTTGGAAATGATGCATTGGATACTTTTGAAATCATATTATATGCTAATGTGTCTACTACAATTCCAGGTTTTATTCCTATGTTACTATAAGGACCCGGCCATAAAACATTACATAATATTGAATTAAATGAATAATTCACATTGAGGATCTTTTTAGGTTTATAGATTTAGAGAATTAGGATATAACTATTACATCTCAAAAGATTACAAAGTAGACACTTCTAAATAGTATCAAAAAAAATCTTAAAAGATAACATTTCTAGTTCCAAGTTTTAGATAGAATGACATTTTCTTCATCTCATCCTTGACCCTATTCCACATTATGTCTTATGAAACACATTTCAAAAACATTGTATGAGTATAAAAATCTCAGTAAGGGATACACAATAAGAGAAAACATTATATAATCAATATATACATATCATAATATTTTTAACATACCTCATGAAATCCTAATACTTTTGAAATACACTTAGAAATCATAAAACATAAAGGTAACTTGGGGAATTCATAACATTCTTACGTAGGGAGTAACCATCATGGTTATGTTTGGAATACCCATCACAATATATTCCCTAAATCTCTTCAGAGAAACCTTAGCGTTTAACTCCTTCATGTTACCTAGTGCATTTGAGAGCTATCTCGGTCTCACCCTCCCTTAGTTTATCATGGAACCACCCAACATCATAAAAAATTCCCAAGAACCATAACATAATCATATCACATAAAACTTGCATAAAAGAAACAAAACATTTCCACATTTCAATCACAATATATCAATACAAAACATTGGTATAATCAAAACATTATCAAAACAATTTTCAATAAAAAAAATAAAATACAAGTAAAACATAGTATTTATTTTTCTTTTTAAAAAATTATTGCATGTAGAGGTAGCCGGATATAAAATAATGGTCACAGCGGTGGAGAAGTAGTTGTCGCCGCATACGTATGAAAAAAAAATCCTTTTTTCATTCAGTAAAATGCTTCATGTAAAAATATTCCTTCTGAATGAAATGAAAAGTCAAAAGGGTTTTATATACCATATAAAATAATGTCATGTAGAAATAAAAATATGCTTCAATGAATGGATATTGAGATGAAGTCCTGTACCAAGACTGTATCCTTAGATTAAGGATAAATCAATTACATAATTATGTGTGAAAAATATAAATACACCCAATATAAGTGGATATTAAGTTTAAAAAAATCATATGTCATTCACACATATTCAAAGTACGATATAATCAAGAAGTAGAGGTTTAACCAAAATAATTGAAATTGGTTAAAGAAGTTCCCTTACAGAAATTCGACAGCCTAACGACGTCACTTTAAAATTCATAAAATGAGTTGATGATAAATAAAAAGGGTATATCATCACTTGGACATAAAATTTACAGAAATAATGATATATAAGAACATATCCCAACATTATAATATGTAAATTAAAAGACCTAACAAAAAGAAGTATTTTAAAAAGAGGAGGGTGAAAGGTTCCTTTACCGATTTGGGTAACATTCGAAACGTACACCCCCCGAAAGAAGGTTCATACAATGAAGATTTAAATACCCATAAATTAAAGTATATTACACAATGAATACAATCATGGGATGTACATACACCACACAAAAGTAAATAGTGGCAAATGTAGCATGAATCTCACGGGAATAAAAAGTGAGATAAAAAACCCTTAACTCGTTGTAATCAATCGAGTCGTATGACCAAATGATAATAAACCCCAAATGAAACACATAATACAATGAATATAAATAGAATCATGATAATATATATCAAATGGAAGTACACAATACACCACATGCAATAATTAATAGGAGAATAATGGAAATATCACGAAATTAAAAGTGAAATTAGAAATCCGCTTACATCAAGTCCAACTTATCATGTTCGTTTCTTTATATTCCAGAATAATAATAAAAATTCAATTATAATTTCTTAATTACTTCCTTTAAAGTTTATTATTCAGTTAATATAACATATTATCATGTTATAATAATTATTTAATTATGTTAGTTCATATCAAACGTTTTGTCTATGTTCGGTACATGAGTCAACAATGAACTTGTTTGAGGAGAATTATCCATGTAGTTATATGTAAATCATATCCGTAATGGTGTTCTTGATTTAAATATCATGTATATCATGTATATATGTATTTTATAATATTCCATATTGTATGGAGAGAATAAATGAAAGGTACCGTTCATGGAGATGATAAGCTATAAGCATGCACACTACTATCATTTTTTGTCATATTAATGGACTTTAAATCTAAATTAGACATAGATATATTATAATTCCAGTATAATATATTTATTATATAGGTAGAATAAGTTAATTAATTACATTCTTTATGAATTCCATGTTTGGCATGAACGAGTCACATAACTTGAGGGGGCGGTAGTCCACACTTCCTCATATGACATTATCGCATTTGCACAACATGAAAAGCATATAGTTATGTTTTAAATATAAAATAAAGAAGAATATAGAGGACATAAATATAATATATAACATATATAATTTTTTTTTATCATAATGGCCACCACGAAACGTGTTAAAAGAATATTGAACAATGATCATTTTGTGAGGTAGTAATTCGCCACCCACAGAAACAGTATGTTCGTTAACCATTAAGTGGGTGTGTGTGAAAGTGTAGGTAGAATACATATCATAACAACATCCTAGTATATTGAGTATACTATTGTTATTATGGGATCAAATAATGAGAAGATAGTGGTTAGAGATGAAGGAAATAATAGAAAGAATGTCGAGAGAAGAAATTACCTCTAAATCGGGTAACTCTTTTTGATTTGATCAGAAGGAATCCTTGGAACGATTTATGCCCAATGTGAGGATACTTGGAGTGAGAGAGGGATGTGGAGGGTTAATATGGGAAGAGGTTGGACAATCCAAGGTCTTGAGAGGTGCGTTTAAGGGGGTAGAGGTGGGAGCCTTTTATAAGAAGAAGGAGGGTCAGTTTTGTATAGTCTTGAAATGTTACTTTATTATAAAATGGTTTTAGGATTTTAAAGGTCCCAGAATGATATATTTAGAGGATAAGTTGATAATGGTTAGAAATACACCTATACAATAGGTTTTAGACAATTTTAAGTCTTATATTTTACCTTATCTTTTCTTTTATTTAAATCGTTCATTAATGAGGTTATCACTGCATCATCATGGTGTCATAATAAATTTATTTATATAATGTCTAAAAATTATTAAAAAATACCATGATGTAGGAAATATTTTTATCTTTACAATGACTATTAATTTTATAATATATCATTTATTTAATCAAAATTAAAATTCTCTTATTTAGGATATAAAAACCTTTTTTATATTTCTCTTCTTTTAAAAAAATAATGTCATAAATGTCACTATTACACCCATGTAACTCCATGAGCCCTCATGTTTAGTAAAAATATTACCGTGGTTGGCCATGACTCAAAAAAGAGGATTTGGAGACATTTTGGTGTCATTTTATATTATTATGATATTATTTTATTACCCTTAACTACTTGATTACTAATTAATCATGATAATTAAAGATAAAAACTGTCGTTACTATTCATAATGTCCAAAAAACAAGCATATTAATGACATAATTTGGACCTTCTGATTCCAAATATGGAATTAATTTTAAAAAAATCCAAACACAGAAATTTCAGTAATTAATTTAAAAATAATTCCTATTGTCACAACCAAATAAGGGTTTTTAAGAAATAAAAATTTATCAAAAGATCGACTTGTTTTTACATCGAATTGAAAAGTGAAATTACTTACAATGAACAAAAATATACTACGTGATAAAAAATTAATTCAATTAAACTTTAAAACCAATTAAAATTACAATGTAACTATATAATTAAATTAGATGAAAATGAAATTTTGATGTAAAATGCAGTATTTGTCACTATTCATTAAAAATGTTCATTTGTCAGAAAAATACCAATAATTTATCTTAAGTAAATTTGATATTCCAAATTCAAAAATGATTTCCATTTTACAAAATTCAAAACATATAACTTTAATTAATTAATTCTATAATTAATTTCTGTTGTCAAAACAAATAGCGTGTTTTTATGAAACAATATCTATCAAAAGTTTGACACATATTTATGTCAAATTTCAAAAGTGAAATTAATTCCAATGACCAACATTTGATTAAATGTTAAAAATATATTTCAACTAAACATTAAATCAAATTAAAAAGATAACCTAACCATATAAATAATTTACATTAAAAGGAGGTTTTGAATTAAAATACAGCATTTTCACTATTCATAAAAAATGAACATTATCGAAAAATAAAAAAAAAATTACACCAAGTAAATTTTTACATCCCGATTCTAAAAAAAGGATTTAATTTTGACAAATATAACATATAAAATTGGAAAAATTTAGTTTTAAAAATGGTTCAACATCAAAATGTGGTTAATCGACCTTTTAAAGAACATTAGAATATTTATGCTTAAAATCGAATACTTTTTTTATATTAATCCACTAAATTTTATTGGATAAATGTAGAAAAACATTTAAAAAACATATAAAATCATTTTTTAGTCACTTAAACTTATTCCCATTATTACAATGGCTAGGCGTTAACTACCATTTAAAATGATATTATTATATTATTAGTGTGCAACGTAAGATTTCAAAAAAACTCGTTGTTGCGTATTGGGTATGCCATAAAGCATAGAATTAACATTAAAGTAATATTTACATTTTATTCACTAATATTAATAAATATGAAATTTCATATTCTTTATTTACCTGGGATGTTACATCCTTCCCCCATTTTGGAAATTGTGTCCTTGCAATTTTAAAATTGGGCTTGGAAACTTCATTGAAAGCCTCACATCAGAAAAGGAGTAAATTAAACTATCACTTTAAAAGAAAGAAAGAAAAGTACAAAGGTCACACAAGACAAGAGAAACTAGGATTCCATGAAAACATGGATATTGAAGAGAAAACAAAGGGTCATGTTCTGATGGTGAGTGATAGAAAACATATTTAGGGGAACGTTGATTACTAGAAAATCAAAAACATGTGATGGGTTAAACGGTATTTGATTCCCCAGTAGGAAAAGATAACATACAACGTTTTTGTTTTAAAGTTGCTTTTAATTGAAGAATTTATTTATGAGCTTAACTAAATTATAAGGAATCATACTTACTTGTCATGTAGAATTTCAGCTCTTTCTAGATTTCTTACACAAACTCATATTTTCTCCTTAAGATGAGTATTTAGGATGACTTGTTCACATTAAGAGTTCTATAATAAACTTCTTGAGAATCTCCTAATCCACAAAACATGAACTATATATTTCCCATGTCTTTAGACCTTATCCAAAACCAAAAATTTTAGTACAATATTAGATAATCCCCAAACGGATAATATTTTACAAATCGAAAAACTACTCTTAATCTCCATAATGTGTCCAACAAAACCCAATGTTCATCAAATACCATTAAATAAACAAATATCCGTAATATTATTCAAAGTAATTCAAAGTGTAATTGAAACCCAAATCTCTGAATGATTTAATCACATTGTCTTCCAAGGTAAATCTTAACATTTATCTCCAGATCACATCATTTACTCTTAAATTCTCATACTGAAAAATAATGAACTTAATAAAATATCCTCCATGATAGGTTAATCATTTCCAAAAACCAACTTATTCTTGATTCATAAGATCATACAACTAAAAATAATTATCTATACAGACCAGGGACTTCACGTAGTTTAGTGGTAGGCGATAAATACGATTCGCACTTTGGTTGTGGGTTCGATTCCCATAGCTATGTCCAATGCGATAGGTTGCCACACGGTTTGCATGTTGTCCCTTTTCAAAAAATAAATAATTATATAAAATTATCAAAAAGAGATAAATTCATCAAAAATAACCATAACATATTTTAACCACAATGGTTTTCTATTAACTTTTGTTTTTCATCCCAAAATGTATTAACTGGTAATTTCCTCATATTCAAATATCAGATAAACTAAAATGGTTCTTTATAACTATATACACATAAGAAAAGATAATTATTCCATGAATAAAGTTTTCATATATCAAACATCAGGGTTACACATACTATAAAAAGTCTTCTAATGTAATCCCATCATCAAACGAGCCTTAATAATTTTAATAATTTCACCATCCTAAAATCTACCATAACTGTTCAATCACTTATTTTTTGACTTCTAGCTCATTCAACATTCATCATGATCCGTTAACTATTACTTTATAAATTATTCTGAAATAATTCTTTCCTAAAAACAAAATCATGAATCATATCCTAAGATTTCATTAATAGTAAAACATATGTTAAGAAATAATCCATACCTTTCATTGGTCATTGTCAGTTTCTTCATCCTCAATCCGAATTTCATTTTGTAATGGTAAACAAATATTTTTACGATACTAGTGATCCCATTACAAAACTTATTCATAGGAATTGTGGTTGAATAAGGAGCATGCACACCACATTTAAAACATTCAATTAATCCTTCCGAAAGTACTTCATTCCCTTTCCTAGAGTCAACTATATTCTTCCTTTTTCCATGGCATGTTCTTGTTTTTGGACATTCATTCACACATATATAGCATCTTTCTATCCCATTATAACATTTTCTTATGTGTTTCTTTCCACATCTTTGACACATACATTTGTGAACATACATATCATTAGGATTATTAACTGAACATCCGTAGGGATTTGTTTCTGGCATATATGATTCCTTATAAAAATCACTAAGGTTAAGGTGGTCAATCATGACTCTAGATTGTTGGTTGAGAATATCCACAAGATTTCTCATTGCATCTCCCATATCATTAAATCTCTCATTCAGAAAACCATCATAGTTTTCTTCATATCCACTGTTACATTGGTGCCTGCTAGATCCATCCATTTACTAAAACCAAAGAGTTCAGTGTGAGTATATCAGTAAAATAAACATATAATATCATAGAAGGAGGGTAAATACTAAGATATAACTAATCATGTAATATTAAACTCATTCACTTTATAAAAATAAATATTACTCTTTCTAAAATCATAACCATTATTGTAATTTTACTAGTGCTTAAAAAATTCTCTGAACTATAAAGTTATCTAAACCGACCTCTGATACCAACTATAAGTACCCATCCTTAAAAATTTACCTAATCTTGAATTAAGTGAATAATTCACATTTAGGATATTTTTAGGTTTATAGTTTTAGAGAATTAGGACCTAACTATTATATCTCAAAAGATTAAAAAGTAGACACTTTTACTCAGTTTCCAAAATAACTCTTAAAAGGAAACATGTCTTGTTCCATGTTTTAGATAGCATGACATTTCCTTGATCCCATCCATGACCATATTCCACTTTATGTCATGTGAAACACATTTTAAAAACCTGGGATGAGCATAAAAATCCTAGTAAGGGATACACAAAGAGAGAAAACATTAGATCATCAATATATACATATCATTAGCTTTTTAACATACCTCATGAAATCATATGATTTTTTAAATAAACATATATATCATAAAACATAAAGGTAACTTGGGGAATTCCTAACATTCTTACGTAGGGAGTAACCCTCATGGTTTTGTTAGGAATACCCATCATAGTATATTCCATAAATAACATCAGAGAAGCCTTAGCGTTTAACTCATTCTTGTTACCCAATTCATTGGAGAGATATCTAGGTCTCACCCGCCCATAGTTTATCACGGAACCACCCAACTTCATAAACAATTCCCAAGAACCATAACATAATTGTATCACCTAAAACATGAATAAAAGAAACATAACATTTCCACATTTCAATCACAAGATATCAATACGACACATTGATATAATCAAAACATTATCAAAACCATTTTCAATACCAAAATAAAAGACAATTAAAACATGGTATTTATATTTCTTTTAAAAAAATATTATGGCTTTTAGAGGATGCCGAAAATCAAATTATGGTCACGGCGGTGGAGAAGTCATCGTCGCCGCATACATAAGAAAAAAACAATCCTTTTGTCATTAAATAAAAATATTCACGTAAAATTATTCCTTTTGAATGAATTTAAAAGTCAAAAGGATTTTATACACTGTATAAAATAATGTCGTGTATAAATCAAAAGATTCCTCAATGAAAGGAGATTGAGACGAAGTCCCGTACAAAGAAGGAATCCTTAGATATAGGATAAATCAATTATATAATTATGTGTGAAAAATATATATGCATCAAATATAAGTGGATATTAAGTGTTAAAAATCCAAGGTCTTAGACACATATTCATAGTACGACATAATAAATAATTATAGGTTTAACCTAAAGAATTTAACTTTTGATAAGAAGTTCCCTTACAGAAATTCGACAGCCTAACGTCGTCACTTTAAAATTTAGAAAATGAGTTGATGAGAGATAAAGAGTGTATCTCATCACTTAGACATAAAATTTACCTCAATAAGAATATATAAGAACAAATCCCAACATAATAACATGTAAATTAAAAGACCTAACAAAAATATGTCTTTTAAAAAGAGTAGGTTGAAAGGCTCCCATAACGATTTGGGTAACTTTCGAAACGTACACCCCATGAAAGAAGGGTCATACAATGAAGATGTAAATACCCATAAATTAATTTATATTACACTAATAATACAATAATGGGATGTATATACACCACAGAAAACGAAATAGTGGAAAATGTTGCATGAATCTCACGTGAATAAAAAGTGAGATAAATACCCCTTACCACATTGTAATCAATCGAGTTGTATAACCAAAAGATAATAAAAACGAAATGATTCACATAATACCATGAATATAAAAAGAATCATGATAATATATATCAAATTTAAGTAGAAAATACACCACATGAAATAAATAATTGGCGATCAATGAAAATCTCATGGAATTAAAAATGAGATAAAAATCCCCTTACCTCATGTCCGACTTGTCTTGTTCGTTTCTTTATATTCATGAATATTATTCTTTGGTCAATTATAATGGCTTAATGACACCCTTTAATGTTTATTATTCAATTAATATCACATATTATCATGTTATAATAATTATTTAATTATTTTAGTTTATATCATACGTTTTGTCGTTGTTCGATACAAGAGTCAACAATGAACTTGTTTGAATAGAATTGTCCATGTAATTATAAGTACATAATATCAGGAATGGTTTTCTTGATATAAATATCATATATATACATTATATTTTATTTTAATAATATTCCAAAAAATTTTGAGATATGAAATGAAATGTACCATTCATGGAGATGGTAAGTCGTACAAACGCATGAACACTACTTTCATTTTTTGGTCATATTAATGGACTTTAAAACAAAATTAGACATATATATATTATAATTACATTATAATATATATTTTATATACTTAAAATAATTTCATTAATTACATTATTTATAAATTCCATGTTTGGAATGAATGAGTAACATCACATGAGGGGGCGGTATTCCACACTTCCTCATATGAAATTATCGCATTTGCACAACATGAAAAGCATAAAGGCATGTTATAAATATAATATACCAAAGAAAATTGAGGACTTAAATATAATATATATCATATATAAATATAGTTCCATCATAATGGCCCCCATGAATGGTGTTAAAAAAATATTGAACAATCATCGTTTCGTGAGGCAGTAATTCGCCACCCACAGAAACAGTATGTTCTTTAACCATTAGACGGGGGGTGTGTGTGTAGGTAGAATAATTATCATAAAAAATCATAGTATATTGTGGATACTGGTTTTATTTAGGGATAAAATAATAATAAGATAGTGGTGAGTGAGGAAGAAAAATAAAAGAAAGAAACCCGAGAGAAGACATTACCTCTAAATCAGGTAACTCTTTTTGATTTGAGCCAAAGGATTACTTGGAAAGATTTTTTCACAATGTTAGGCTTCTAGGAGTGGGAGAGGGATGTGGAGAGATAATATGATCAGATTTTGGACGATCCAAGGGCTTGAGAGGTGTGGGTAAGGGGTTATAGGTGGGGGCCTTTTATAAGAGGGAGGAGGGTCACTTTTGGAAAGTCTTGTAATGTTACTTTATTATAAAATGGTTTTTGGATTTTAAAGGAACCAAAATGACATATTTCTAAGATAAGGTGATAAGGGTTCGAAATACACTGATAAAATAGGTTTTAGACAATTTTATGTCTTATATTTTACCATATCTTTTCATTTTATTTAAATCGTTCATTAATGAGGTAATCACTACATCATCATGGTGTCATAAATAAATTTATGTATTTAATGTCTAAAAATTATAATAAAAATCCCATGATGTGGGAAATAAATTTAGATTTTATATGAATATTTATATTCTAATATATCATTTATGTACACAAAATTAAAAAAAATTACTTAAGATTTTCAAATCGTTGTTATATTTCTCTTCTTTTAAAAAAATAATGTCATAAATGTCACTATTACACCCATGTGACACCATGGCCCCTCATGTTTGGTAAAAAGATTCCCATGGTCTGCCAAGACACAAAAAATATGATTTGGAAAAATTTTGGAGTCATTTTATATTATTATTCTATTATTCTATTACCCTTAACTACATGATTACTAATTAATCACGATAATTAATGATAATTACCGTCGTTACTATTCATAATGTCCAAAATCAAAAGAGTCTTAATTAAATAATTTTAACCCTCTGATTACAAATATGGAATCAATTTTAAAATATTCCAAACACAAAAATTTCAGTAATTAATTTAAAAATAATTCGTTTTGTCACAACCAATGACGGGTTTTTAAGAAGTAAAAATTTATCAAAATATAGACTTGTTTTAAATCCAATTGAAAAGTGAAATTACTTCCAAGGAAAAAAATTGTATTAAGTGATAATTACATAATTCAATTACACTGTATAACCAGTTTAATGTACCATCTAAATATATAATTAAATTAGATGAAAAATCTATTTTGATGTAAAATGCAGTATTTGTCACTAATCATTAAAAATGAACATTTGTCAGAAAAATGTCAAAAATTTATTCAAAGTAAATTTAATATTACATATTAATGAATGATTTCCATTTCACCATATTGAAAACATAGAAGATTCATTAATTAATTTATTAATTATTTTCCACTTTCAAAACAAATAGCGTGGTTTTATGAAACAATATCTATCAAAAGATAGTCACTTGTTTATGTCTAATTTCAACATGAAATTAATTCCAATGAACACCATTGGATTAAATGGTAAAAATATATTTCAAATATAATTTTTAACCCAATTAAAAAGGCAATCTAAACATATAAATAAATATGATTAAAAAGAGGTTTTGAAATAAAATACAGCATTTCCACTATTCATAAAAAATAAACTTTATCCGAAAAATAACAAAAAATTACAGAAAGTAAATTTTGATGTCCTGATTCTAAAGAAGGATTTTATTTTGTAATATATACTATATAAAATTGAAAAATGTATTTTAAAAAGGGTTCACCATCAAAAGGCTGTTAATCAACCTTTTAAAGAACATTAGAATATTTATGCTTAAAATCTAATTCTCTACTTATTCTAAGACACTAAATATTATTGGGTAAATGTAATAAAATATTTAACAAACATATATAATCATTTTATAGTCAGTTCTGTTTATTCTCACCATTACAATGAATAGGTGTTAACTACCATTTAAAATGATTTTATTATATTATTAGTGTGTAATGTATGATTTCAAAGAAACTCATTGTTGCGTATTGGGTACACCATCAGACATAGCATTCCCTTTATAGTAATATTAAAATATTACTTTCAAATATTAATAAATATGAAAATGTCATATTCTTTATTTACCTGGGATGTTACAGTTACACATTAATGTCTTCTATTCTTATTTTTACATATGATTCATGTCTTCTGAACTTCCAATATTCATACCATGATTAATGTTTATGATCTTTGATTTATAGGGTATGATATTCTACTTTTATGATAACATTATCATACCCTTTTGCTCATGATTATTCTTATTTATATCCCTTGTTTACCCTTATTGATCATATGAGTTCACCCCTTTTAATTTTTCCTCCCCTTAGTTTATGAAGAAATGTATTATATTTGATATGTCTAGGAAGGTTTATAGTCATTAAAAATATGGTGGCAGAAGATGTTGCTCATTTGTTTACCATTGTTTATGCTTCCATGTTTCTAAAGGCACTAGACCATTACAGTATTTTGTAATCTATTTTTATAATTTTTTATATATTCTACAAAAGTTGGGTAATATTAATTTATGATAAGATCGAGCCAATATAGTTGGTATCATATGAAATATTTTAGTTAAACATTGGAAGCTATGAATAAAAACTATTAATGGAGCCCTAAGAACATGTATAGGGATAACATTAAAGATAAGTAAATGTAAAAGAAAATATATGGATATTTTGGAAAAGGGTCGAGTGTGTGGTTTCCTATAAATACATCCCTTTCTAGATAATAAATTTTGATGTGGGTCTGTAAAAGTTGTACAGTGGGTTAAAACCCCAAATAATATGTTTCCATCCTGATTTGGGGTAATTTGGTACATGACAATGGGCCTTGACACAGAATTATTTTACTACTCTCGGGGATATCCTTTTGGAATACACAAACTCTTCATGAACCATCATGAAGAATTTAAATATATATGGGCTATGAATAAACTATTATTAACCTAGGGTGACATATATTAAGAAATTCTCCTGATTTAAACATACAATAAGAAACATTTTTAATGATTATGTGGTTTTCTTATATATTTAGTAATTCCCACACTATTATTTGGGTTGTAGTTAATGGGGAGAACTAGAAGGGACTAGATTAACATTAAATGTGATAGATGATTTTTTAATGAGCTGTAATCTTGGATGATGATCGGAGTGAAAGATATTGTGATCATTCCTTATCGATTTTCACAAAACATGATGGAAAATATATACCTTAACCAACTCTCCGAATCACCACGAAAAATAAGTAGGGACTTTGTAGATATTTTAGGTAATAGCGACCCAACAGAAAAGATTATTAGTTTTAAATTTTATAAATAATGTGGAAAGAATAACTTAAATTTTTGTATATAGAAATAAGAATATGTTTTGATAGTGGGAAAGATGGACACAAAGCAAGGTATTTCAAGGTAAAAATTAAAATTTTGGTAAATGTAAGGGATTAGAAAATTAGACTCCGTAAGACATCATCTAAGATTATGTGTTTTAAGTGTGGAATAAATGGTCATTTGAGATATCAATGCCCTAAGAGGAATTCTCCTGAAAAGAATCATCAAGGTGAAATTAGTAATGGTTATATTGCTGAAGATGATGAGACTAGATATGAAATATGAAAGTAAAGAGGTATTATGTAATAGGAAGAGGTAAGCATCATATAAATTATAGTTAATGATTAATAATTGATGTTTTTATTTATTTGGGAATTTGGAATTATGTTATAAAAATGGTGAGATAAACATTGAAAGTAAAGTTTGTTTATTTTTTCTAATGGTTTACAATAATACGTTGAATGGATGTGATGGAATAGAAAAGTGATTTAATTTCAAGGTGATGTCCATGGAAAACATATCATTAAGGGAAATATAACACTTAGTATGTTTCATATGTTATGATAATTTTTTTGATAATTATATATTGGATATATGTAAATTGTATGGTACTAATTACATTGAAACCCATTAAGGTCGTATTCACAAGTATCCTATGCTTTCATGGATGAAATATAAAACTTCATTTATATATTGAATATATAATGTAATTCATAGAATAAGGAAGAATACATGTTTTTAAAAAGTATTTATGTTAATTTAGATTGTTACCAAGTTTCCAGAGAATATAGGATGAGGGTAATCACTTGTTTTGAATGTGACAACATAGATATACTTTGTGATATATGAGGGATCAATTTTAAGTTGACTTTGGGACTTTCTTTATAGTGATATAGATTTTCATCTTTCAAAATGGTTATAAGGTTATCCATTCATTAAAAGTTTAAGATAAACTTAGGAGAAATTATTTATTTATTGATATTTTATTGAAAACCATGGTTAAAAGGCTATTTAATGATTAACCTTAAATCATGGATCTCCATCATATTTATTTTTGGTATAATATTACTGTGGTTTTTGAAATAGAAATCAAGTATGTTGGGTAACCACCAATCATGTTTCGAAAGAATGTGTGTTAGAAACCATGACTGAATGATGAAATGTGTTTTACACGTACCACTGGCCTACACAATATCGGTATTAATGTGTAATTATTTTTGCGGAATAATTATTTAGGATGAAATACTGTTACTTATAAAGTTATGAAATTAGTATATTATGAAAATTAATTTTTATACATTTTTAGAGAAAAATAGTTATAGTTTTGATAGTTTTATAGACCTTAAGATCTGGTAAAGGTATATATTAGTTCTTTTAACATCAATTTATATTTAAGGACATCCATTTCTTAATGTAATGGATGGATTATGAATAGATAAAAGAATAGAAAAAAGAATTAAATTTCTTTTATAGATAAATAAAAAGTAAGAATATTTTGTTACATCCTTAATCAACAAATAAATTACTCAATTATAGGAAAATGATAAAAAAGTTATTTTTCAAATACCTTAATTTCTGTTGAACTCGTGGGCTTTTAAATCCGAAAAGGATTACTAATTTTAATCCATCAATGTTTCATTGAACATTAACATTTTTTTGATTGACAAAATAAATAAATACCTATGAATATTTACACTTTTACACCAAGTCTATGTTTTCACAATCCACTTATGTTCTCTTATGTGGAGCCCAAGTTTTATGTTACATTATTTAACCATTATGTTTTCAACATTACCTTTTTGAAAGAAGGATTTTGCTTCAATTTTATTATGTGGTATTCCATGAAAGAAACTTTCAAATAATAAATATTTGAAAACCCATATGAATTTGGAGGGAGAAATTTGTTTTAAGGGGCATAGAATGTAACACCCAAAGATTTTGTGAATTATTATATTTTGAATTAATTTAATTTTTTTCAAATATTCCATTTCACATAATACTAAAAATAGATTACAATATATTAAATCACTATGTTTTTCTTGAGTTATATAGAACCGCATGTTATTCATGATCTATTATAAAAAAATATATTTTGGTACACATAACACCAAGGTCATCTTACACTACTCAAAAGACTGACTTTCCTTGATGTCTTATATAACACACAAGTCCGAGTGTTACCAAAAAATATTTCATTATCAAAATATTATTATTTAATAGGATATAACAAGGCCATTAAATTAAATATTTTATCATTGAATAACTAATTAATATATATAGATAAATTCAGTTTTTACCTAATAATTAGAAAAGAATATAGATTCCAAATAAATATAAAGGGACTGATTTTATATAAGTCTATTTTTATGTGAAAAAAGATGAGTTATATTTTTAAGTTTAATTAATAGTGAATGGTTTTAATTAAATTTAAATGTTATATACTCAAAAAATTATTTTTAATAATCTTCCAATATATTTGACAGATATATGATAAGAACAAGCATATGTTTTTGAATAAATCCGTATATTTTTATAGAGGTAGTTTTACCACCATTTAATGGAGAATCAATTTTAATATCCAATTTTTGAAAATTTTATAGATTGAAAAGGTAAAAAAATTAATAATTGAAATAGACACATGAAAATTATGTTAGGATAAATTTTTGGTATTTATTATAGGGTTTAATTTTTAAATCAATAGTTAAAAATACTGAATTTTAATTCAAAACTGCTTTTTTATCAAATTAATTAATAAGGTTAAATTATATTTTAATTTTTTTAAATTTTAATTAGATAATAATTTTATAAATTAATCCAATTTAATATATTTTAATAAATTTCCTTATGAAATTAGGTATAAAAACATAGAAAACTTTAGGAAGAATTTATTTTAAAAACCTGTAGTGTCGTCACCTCAATGGAATTACTTTTAAATTAATTTATGCCAGTTCTGTGATTATAATTTTCAAAGGTGGATTCCATATTTGGAATAATAATATTTTATAAGTTATAATATGGTCATCTAACATTTTTACCAATTTGTTTTTGAAAATTATAATAATTAATTACAATGATTAAGAGAAAAATTATGTTAACAAATTACGAAACCTTAAATTTAAGACCAAAACAGCCATGAAACATGTCGAATAATCATATTATGTACATGATTCATACATGAACCTTATATTATTGGTTTCTTTTTGTTTTTAATTTTATTATTTTTTTGTAAAATTTTTTTTATACCTAACTTGTTTTCAGAAATAGAAAGTTTGTCCTTTCAATTCACTATAAAAGGCCACCACCTCTCCCTCTTCTTCACACCACTATAACCACATGGGTTCATCCAATATATACCTAGTACACTTACCAAAATAACTAAATTCATCTTATGATTCTGTATGTGGGAATAAATCAATATAATAATCTTTTTGACAAAAACCAAAAGGTGCTACCTTATTAAGAGGTAACATCCTCTCCGATGCTCGTTTATTTTTTTTCTCTATTCCCTAAAGCCTCTTTATTATATGATTATATAAAAACAAATGTATATGAAATATACTATAATGTGGTTAATAAATGTTTTGTTCCTATAATTACACACACTCCCATCTAATGTGTGAGGAACATAATGTTTATGTGTACAGAGAACTACTGCCTCACAAAACAATGTTTATTCATTTTTACTTAGTATCATGGTGGAAATTATGATGGAAACTCTATATATATGTTATATATTATTTTTATTTAAGCTTATTTAATATTTTTAAAATTCATATATTTATACCTTCCCTTTTTTATAAATATGATAATTGCATTTGAGGATGTGTCGGTTACGACCCCCACAAAAAAAGGTGATTCATTCACAAACTACATGGAATGTATTAAGTATGGGTCTAGTTAAATTATATTGTATAATAAGTCTAATAAGATAATTATATATATATATATATATTTGAATATATATACACATATTTCATTTACCATCTTTCTATCAGTATGATAATAAGAACAGAAATAGTGTTCATGCATTTTTATGACTACCATCTCTAAAAATGTTGTGATGAATTTCATAATTATATTTTATATAAATTATTATAATATGAATATACTGAATATAAATGATATTTATTTCATTATTCATATTCTATAAATCATGATACACATATAAGGAGCATAGAAATAATAAATTAATACACATGTGATGAACAAAGAAAATATTACATGAAATGAATCATTAACATAGTATTGATAAAAAATTGGTAATATAACATCATAATAAAACATTATATGGTATTATATATAATAATATGATTTGGTAAAATATTTTCAATTAACATACATGTATTATACTAGATTCTTTTATGAGTTTGAATAGAGTCAATACACGAGTTAAAGGGATTTCATCTGACTTTTAATTTCTATGAGATACATGCGTTATTCACCACCCATTAATTTTTTGTGGTTTGTATACTACCCATGGATGTATTCAATGATTATTATTATTAAATTTATGGTTATTTATATAACGATTATATGATATTTATTTTAGGGGTTTAATTTTCTAAAAGATAGAAAACAGTATGATTTTTTTCTCAATTTTCCTTATTTTAGACACATGTTTTATTATGTTGCTGCATTATTTTTCAAGGTTTATATACTAAAATTTTAATTTTTATAAGATAAATGTACTTAATTTAATGATATTTTAGGCATAATTTTATTTAATATTCTTACAAAGATATTATGATAACAATTTACCAAGATATCATATTTTATTATGACAATTTCATTGCTTTTCAAGACTTTTTATGTATATTATTACTTGATGAAATACTATGATCCATCTCTCTACAATTCTCATGAATTTTATTAGTAATTATTTAATCACGGTATATACATTTTTTGGTACTATTTTTCACTCTTTATTACTAATTATATTTTAGAATATGTTTTTAGGAAAATATGATTGTATTTCCCTCTTCGGTCAAAAATATATTATATTCAAAAACCATTTTCTAAAAATGTTTTCAAATGATAGATTAATAAAATTTTCAATGAAAAACGATTTCTATTTTTTTATGGTTTTCATTGATTCATTGAAATGTTTTCAAATACATTTTGAAAGAAAAAGTTTTTCAAAATTGTTTTATGGTTTAAAAAATAGCTTTTCAATGCAACTGTGTATTTGCCTCAAGAAATGATTTTAAAATATATTTCAAAACGATTTTCCAACTAATATTATATCGGTTGCTATTACTAAATAATTTTTGGGGAAATAATTCAATATTTACATTCATATTTAATCTCTAAATGGACTATGTTTTGAGGGAATGATGATTATGAAACCTATCAATCTTTCCAAGATTATATGATTTTAAAACCCAATTATTTTAAAATGTTATGAATTTGGGGAAATTATTATGAATAAAATCATATTTTTATATATTTCATGATAATATTACGTGTTTATTATATCCATATCATTTAATGTGTTATGACATGAATGTAAATGATCCTTTGACTCATGTATGTATGAATTCATTATGAGATGGGCATGAACTATATCAACAACTAATGCATTAGGAAAAGATTTATATCTAATTAGATAGAATATAATGGTCTTGGAAATGATCTATTACAACTATGATGGACATTGGAGTGAACCATGACTACCATGATCATATAAGGAGTGAGATTATGCTACCAATATTACCATGGGAGTGAACCATGACTACCAAGACGGTGTGGGGAGTGAACTCATACTACCATGATGGTCTTATAAGTGATTCCTTGGCTACTATAGAAATCATATTATATGGTTTTGTGTCTACCATAATTACATGTTTTTCCTACGTTATGATTTCATGGATTGTTTTCATTATTTCTTATGATTCATGTCTTACAAATTGCCAAGATTTATCCATGATTCATGTTAATGATCATTGATATACATGTAATGATATTATAATTTCATTATCATGTTCTCATAACATTATGCTCTTTATTATTCTTACATCTGTCCCTTGTTTACCCTTACCGAGCATCTAATCTCACTTAATGTTTTGTTTCATTCCCCATCTTATAAAGTTATGTATTATGTTTTATGTGTCTAAGAAGGTTTCTTGTTAGGAAGAACCTAGTGGGAGATAATATAGCTCATTCGTGAACTAATTTTTATGTTTCCATTATTTTGAAGGAACTAGACTAGTAGGATCATTGAGCGTCTATTTTTATAATGTTTTAATTATTCAGAATAGGTTATGTAATTTTAATGTCTAAAAAGTGAGGATCACTATACTAGTAGTGGAAATCATTCAAGATATAATGTTCCTCAATCTAAAAAAATTTAAAATGCTTCTAAGGATTAACTCATCCACAATTGAGTACATTAAAATGATCCTTACTACGCACCTATTTTGACACATCTGGGGGATATTCTTTTGATAATTCACATGTTAATTAGAAACCAATATGGAGGGGTTTAATAGATGATAATGATGAATAACCTAAGATAATCTTATGTTCTAATATATGGAAAATAAGGTGTCATTATTTATAAATAATATAAATGATTATATGGTTTTACAACTATTACAATTATTTATTACATAATTATTTTTTTAGTTAATGGTTGGAACCCAAGTGAATAATATTGAAATTGAATACTATGAAAAATATACTGACTTTGAGAAAACAAATTGGATAATGACTAAAGTGAAAGATTTTATGATTTTGACTAATCATTTATCCCATAATATGATTCTCAACCCATAACATAACCAACTCATTGACTCACCAAAGAAGATAATAATTCATCTTTCAAAGAGATCATATAGTATAGTTTATAGAGGAAATAAGGAATTTTTTCCTTCGTTTTATAAATAATTAATGAGATTACTAAGAAATGGTCTCAACAAAATAGTTAAATGATTATTATATAGAAACTAAGGGTATAATTTAATGAAACACCAAGGAAAAATTAAGCGTGTCATTAAAGAAATTAAATTTCATTATAATGTTCCATTTATAGTTCATTTTCATAAATTGGGGTAATATGGGAATTATCCACGTTAATTACTTCTTTTTTAATATACCTATGAGACCACTAAAGGACCTATATTCAAATAAAATAGTTGAATTATTTAATTGGATTCAATAATTATATTGTAGATATATATATTTACCTATGGTATTTTGGTTAAAATACTCATGAAAATTCTATTGATTGTGTTAATTTTGAAAATATATATGCTTTGATTTACAAGAGTTATGGGTACCACCGTGGGTTTTTTGAGCTGATGATTGATCATAATTTCAATGTCCTAAAAATTCATTTCAAGGTTTTCTATGATGGTTTTATAACAAGGCTAATGAAATTTTGTGAGAAATTTTTGGAAATATAGCCCATTTTTATGGTAAATGTTTTAGATAAATTGTTCTTTAAAGGGGAATTACATTAGATTATGGATGTATGTTTAAAGGTATTGGTATTCGTTAGTTTTTATCTTCTATTTGATATTGAGGTAATTATGGGTTACTATACATAATGAATTTTATTGAAATTAATATAATATGATTTTAGGAAAAATGATATCTTGAATGCTGGATGAAAACACATTCCATTCATCATGTCAGTAGGTCTTGAACCCATAACCAAAGGCCAAAAATGGTGTGGAACATACCACTCACTTATTTGTTGATCTGGTCAAATATATCATTGTGTATTCTTAAAAACAATTTAAGGATAAATATTAATTTTTATCATGTTATTTTACAATGGTGGTTTATATATTAATGTATTATTTTTCATTTTATGTTATAACCTTATCCATTTTGGAGAATATTTGGATACAAAATTAATGACTTGTCCCTCATTTATGGATGTACTAATATCGAAATGAATAAATTTTGTATATGATATTTTACTTTTCATTTTATGTTATAACCTTATGCACTTGTCCCTCATTTAATAATGTCAAGAAGTAATTTTTTTAACTTTATATTGTGTAGAAGAATTAGAAACATTTGGAAAAGGATCTTGAATTAAAAATGTTATCCTATTAAAAAAATCCAATGAATCCCTGGTCAATTGAATAATCAAATAATTATCGTTTTGTTGTTTTTTAATATCTATTGATCATTCATTTTCATTTAATCAATGGACTCTATCACCATCAATCATTATTTTGGCATTATTCTTTTCTTCCACATCCACATATTCATATCCCACCTATGTTCTCCTACATGGAATCATGGTTATTTTTTATTCTAGTTGATATTTTATATTTGTCTTTCTCTATTTTATGATGTTTTTTGTTAACACTTCTTTATGTTGTGGGTTTCTCATAATTGAATTTTCAATCCCTTTACTTCCAAGAACATGATAAAATAGGGAGACCACAATTTATATATGGTGGGAAGAATGTAACACCTCAAAATTATAAAATAAGTGAAATTGTTTGGATATCAAAAATGACATGAAAAATTAAGATTAAACAATAATGTAACACTCTGATAAATTATGACATATTTCATTTTAAATAAATTTTTTCTTATTGATAGGTTATGGGACACATGAAACATAATATAAAATAATATTAATATAGTATACCATTATAATGTAGCCATTATATTTGAGTTTATGAATTTGTCTTTGTAAATTAAAAAATTTATATGATCTATAAATTTATAAAAAAAATAAATTGGTTTTCTATTTATTAGAAATAAATTAATAATCATTTTCATAAAAATGAAATGTTTTTAGAAAAATATATATTTATATAATGGATTTTTGTCTCACTTTTCAAAAGTAGCGTAAAATTAATTTCTAAGAACATGGTAAAAATTTATAAAAACATTAATTCGTTTCATAAATAATCATGTCTAATATATATTTTTCTGATTTTTTTGTAATTTTCTATAAAAATTAAATTTTTGAATAATATTAAAAAACTGATTTTTTTAAACTATATGTTTTTTAAATTATTTACTAATATAAATTATATTTTAAATTGATTATAATGTTAATATAGTTAAATTATATCAAATTATAACTTATTTTTGTATTTTTAATTAAATTACTATTGAATTTTATATTAAAACCATCTACACTTAGGGGAATTTTTTCTTTGGATAGCTGATTTTTCATCGTGTATGCCAATATAATTTTAAATCGGATTCATCCACTCAAATGGATTTATTTTTAAACGTATTGTTAAATATTTATAATCAGAATGATTTATACTATCTTATATGGGAAACATATGTTTTTTATAATTTTTTACTATAATTGTAGTAAAAATTAGTTACTATGGTTAAGGGGAAAACTGATTTACTGAGGGGTTAAACGAAAAATATAAGGGTTAAAATGAATGACCAACTTGAAAAAATGAACAATTTTTCATATATAGACTTTATAACAACTGAGGTTCTATAGATACCCATTTTAGAAGATTTTAGTATGATAAAATCGTGGTAATAAATTATTCTTTAAAAAATCCATTTGTGTCCTCTACCCCTCTTATAAAAGGCGGCCCCAACCATCCCCTTTTCACATATAAAAATATATTCAAATTGGGAATTCCCAAAAACAATAACCTCATTACACATATAAAACATCCAAGAGAACTTATTTTGATTATAAATCCACTTTATGATGGATTCTAGTGAAAACCTAAAGCGGTCATCAAAATAAGTTGTAACTTTATTAAATGAACATTTTTATATTATTTTCTTCTTCTAGATAAAAAAAAGTGATAATAAATAATGTTATTAAAATAATAATAATATATCAAAAAAATTGAGATATTATTTTTTAATGGAATATTCATTTTTCATCTCCTCCTCCATCAAATGGGGAATTAAATAGTCAATCGTGTGTACAACAGACTATTTCTTCGGGGGCCGATATAACTCATTTCCATGAATGCATCACCTGGTTGTATATAATTATATACTCAATATATATATATATAATATTTATTATATTTTTATACTTCTATAATTACAATATTTAATATACTTTATTATATTCCAAGACAAAAAAATATGATATCGTCGATTGTATATACAGATTACTACCGCCTCACAAAGAAATGTGATTTGTATTTCACATAAAGATACATGTAATATAATAAAAAATTAATTATGTTATGGGATATATATTACATGATATTGATTATAATAAATTAATACATCACATATATCTTTAACATTTCACCCATTAATGAAATTATAAAGTTTCTCGTGTATACATATGGTCTACCATCTCCACAAAGTGATGTGATCCATTCTACATATTAAAATATCAATAATGATTCTAAAATTTTATATAATCAACAAAAATGATATTTATAAAATTAGTCCGATTTTTAGATTCTTAAACCATGTAATATTTTCATGTACCTTAACTTTCACATAAGAAAACAAGAGAAAACAACATAATTATCACTTGAAACAGTAATAATAATTAAACAATTTTAATGAATGGGAGATAAGATTTTATAAAAGGATCATATATGATATTAAAAATATTAATATGGTTAGTTTATTAGATAAAAACATGTTAAAACCCACTATACATGGGTCTAAATAATATTAAGCTAAAAGGACACAAGAGGTATAAGACATCATCTAAATTTCCCTTCATTAAGCCATATAGTAATGTTACACAACTAATTTATTTTAAATATGGTAAATACAACACCATTTTCATGTAATAATATGAATAAATCATGCATCATTTTATTTTATGTTTTATTTTTAATTATTCCATCTATGTGGTTCTTGCTTGAAAGTTATCATGTTGAAATAAAATTTATAATTTAGTTTAATTTCATTGGTTTATATTAATTCTCTCATTCCAATGATATTTATAGATTATATGAATAATTACTTATTATTATCTTATCTTTTACATCAAGATTTTTTATTTTTATATACATTTGATATACATAATCAACTCATTTAATAATTCTCATTTCAGAATTATGACCATTGTAAAGGAGTTCTCTCAATTTCCATTACATTGAAACATTTTTTATATGAAATTATTCACATTAATGGGATTTATATACTACCTTATTGTTTTATTTAACATTAATACTTATGTATTCATTATTTTATTATAATAAAATATATCCTTGATTAATTTATGGCCACATCTATTTTTTTTTAGTTTTTTGATTGTTAATATTCTCTTGAGACATTAACTGTCTTTTGATAATTTTTCATTGGAGATTAAATTTATCTTAAATATAAATATTCATTATATCATTTATTTTATTATTTACATATCCATATAACATTTATCCATATGGTTTTTAATATGAAATATATATGAATGATTGGGTAAATTATTATTAATATTTTTTTACTCGATATACATATTTGTTGATAGGGAATATAGTTCGTCGATTAAATCAATTCTTTGATATATGAAGAATTATTTTGATGTAAAGTTCCATGTTATATATAGAACCTTGATGAATCATTAGCCTTAATAGATGAATCATTTCAATAGCCTTAGTTAAATTGTCTTATGGTGTATACCTAACAATATATTTTTAATTTTCTTGTTAAATGTCATGACTATGGAGGTATCACTATGCTTAATATCAAGAAATAAAATAATTAATAATATCATTCATCAAGAATTAATATAAAATTATAAATTATATTTTTAAAATTATACTATCTCTAAAATCATTTCATTTTCATCATATCGATTAAATGGATTTTGTATTCAATTATTTACTGTACCATATTGATTATTTCTTATCTAATCTTGATAGTGTAAATAGTTAAATAAATTTTTTAAGTTATTTATCATACCATATTGATTATTGTTATTATTTATTCATTATATAATTAATTGTATATATCTCTTTCTGAAAATTTTATCTCAACCATATATTTTCCCTTTCCCATAAATCTACGATGAGCACTATATATGATATAAAAGGATACGATAGAGGGAATAATGGTATTGTCAGAAAAAAAAATTATTGTTTTATTTATTTTATTAAAATTTATTATTCATAAAAATATAAATATTTTATAAAAATACTACTAAACTATTAAGTCCTTCATGATTTCATTACTTATATCTTCTGCAAATGTAATAATGTAGACATGGGCTTTCGGTTACTATTTTTTAGGTTGGTAAAACATTTAAATTTTATAAAAAAATCATGAAAATACATATCTTGGAATCACCAATGATCTATTAATAATTAAATTATAATAAAATGTATAAGTTTTTACATCATGATTTCAAAACAAATGTGAAAAAATTGAAAATATAAATATCTAAAAATTTAAATAAAAAATTTGTAAATGAAAATGGAGGGATTATAATTAAAAATTAAAAGTTATATAATATATCAATATATTTAATAAAAATTGTATTAAGTGAGTTATTTTCTTCTAGGATGTTAGGCTCACTAATATATTGAATCAGAACCATGTTATGGGGTTATTTATTTCAAATTTTAATTTATTGAGACATAATTCGTGTTATGAACCTTGATATCATTTGTTGTGTATTTTTGGAATAATTAATATATATTGTATGAATTATTATTTCATTCATAGATTTTATAAGTCTTGTATAATTATTATTCGATGAATTTATTTTGATCCATTAGTGACCAATAACATAAGTTTTTTATTAATAATCTCATTTATATATTTTGATTTCTCACCAATGATAACAAATCTGTAGAATTTTAATGTTCATCCCCTATAAAACCACAATCATTTTCTTCTACCTTGATTATATTTATGGAGTTTTTACCAAATTAATTTTTTAATGATTATTTATATTTATTTTTAATTTTATTTTCATTTATTGAAAATGTATTATAAATACTCATATATTTATCATCCTCCCATTGTTTTTTGGATATTATAATCACTATTTCCAAAATTCATTCTTTTAATTTTATAATACATATTTAATATATATAAATGATAAAAAATAATTTTTTAACATTTTCCTTGTGGGTAGTTTTGAAAAATGTGTGCATTTTTATACAAATATGTTATCCTCATGGTTACATTTTTTCATCATGATTGAGTGTTTCATTGAAACTTCCTCTCCAAGATAGTCAATGCTTTCTAAATAGCATTTACTTGTACATGTTTTTAAAAAAAATTATTTTAACAATATTTTTTACATGTCACAATCTTCCCCATGATGAGTCTCAATCCCCTACTACACAAATCAGATTTATATAGGCTAGGGGTTGGGGAACAATGCTTAAGTAATAACTAGCACGATGAGGCCTCTCATGTATGCACACATGCAGCTGTATCAATGAAAAAGTGCTTAGGGAAAGACTAAAAGATGCAACACTTTTATAAAGTAAACCAATCGTGCATGAACCTATTTAAAATACTGAAGTATGGTAGGGTTGTAGAAAGGTAAATGGAAAAAATATATGCCCAACCACAAATATGTCCCATCCTAAAAAATTGTAAAAGTAAACTATTGAGAGATCCCACATCCTGAATACCATGTTATGACTACCGCACATGGTCCACGAACCTTGTATCCCTAAGATCCCCTAATGTTGTTTTTTAACTATCTGTCACATGTATACGACATGTCATGTGAGGGAAAATCCCATACAGGGGTGATTATATACATACCCAATAGGACACCCTGAAATCTGAAGAGGGAGAGGTAAGAGATTCAACAAAAGAGAAAGATATTAGATGAAATATTCATTCAAAGAGGACAGATCAACCCAACCACGAGGGAAATTAAGACCACAATAGCACAAGGGGATCCAAACAGTGGGTAGATCAAATACTCATCATGTCATTACCACCTATATTTGGGGAGTAGAGTAATCTAACCATGAGAAGACATAAATGGAAAGCACGTGGTATACCCCCTGTGTCTTCACCACTCATGGAAAAAGACTGAACAATTCTAAGAAGTGTGTATAAAAGTATTTATTTATATATACTCATTCAAAATAATTCAGAATTATATTGTTTGGGGTTCTCCATCTCATAGCATGGCCCAAGAATAATAGTATCCAATAGTTCTAAAATTCCACCGACAGTGTCCACCATCTAATGTATTTTCTTGGAAGTGCATATCTATGTAATAACATTACCCATCATTATGCCGCACAGTTGATGGGGAACCAATACAAAGTAGAGGACCAACTCACTATTGTGACAAAATGAGTTAATATGAATGTATCCATATAGGAACAGGACCATGATGATAGTGGGTTCCACTCTAGTGTCACGATGACCGACTCTATATACTAGAAGGGGTGTCCACTCGATAATGAAGAGGAATCAAGCCCACACTGATGGGGGTTCAACTCTATAGGATTATGCAATATTCAATGGTATTTTAGGGGGATCCACTCGATGTCACTGAAGTCCCACACTTTATCAAATAATGGGGTTCTACATGGATGTCGAGCACATGCACCCTAGTACCCCCGGGGGGTTCCACTCAAGGTCATTGTGGACCCACACACTAATGCATTCGGGGCTACCACATGGAATGTATATATAGAGTTTATGTTCCTTTGATGATGGGGGATCCACTCTAGTCATCAAGGACCCATTCTATATTCCATAAGGGGTTCCACTAGAAAGAAGCCTTTGTTTATCCAGCTTGATCACTACCATCATTAGGCGTCGTATTAATAATTTTTATGCCTAGAGAATTTCCATAATATCTCAAAATCCAAAACCATGGGTACCATCACGTTATATAATAAAAAACACATAGCATAGTCTAATATTAGGATAATATCTATTTTCAAAATAAGGATATATAAATTAATGAAATTTCTTTAAAAATGAACTAGGGATACATGGCATGTGAGGGGACCCACACAATGTGTAGTCCTGATCCACCACCAAACCATCTACCTGGAAATCAAACAAATCATAGTCATGTAGGAGTACACACCATGAAGGTTGAATACATGATAATTCCATGATACCTGGGGACCAAGAATTGTTCTTCATTCCATGTCCCTATACCAGACCCCGAGTTCATGTACTTGAGTACATATACATGTTCCAAGCTATGTACTTCCACATGGTTTCCGACCCATGTGAACATTCACACGGGTTCCCATCCAGGGAAGGGGTACATGGTGTGTCAGTGTGCTACACATTGTGTCATCCATATCATTTCTAAAACACTAGTTGTCACTGCTAATGGGGCTACACATCGTGTGTTCATCCTTGAACATGGAATATAACCCAGATTTTCATAGACTTGATGTTCTATAATATGAATGTTAGATATTTTTATTTCCCCTACTTTTATCATAGATTCAACATCAATTATACTCAAAATATTTGGATCTAGCATCAGCCGATAGTTTCTATCCCTCTAGGGGATGAAAATCTAATATCTTCATCCATTGGAGTTACACATATTTCGCCGCAAACCCCTGATCCTTCCACCATCAATTAAATGTACTCCAATAATCATATTTATCATCCTTGTACCACAGAGAACAATTATATGTGATCATTTGTTGATCCTCTATGAATATGGAGGTCCGACCGAGCCTAGTACCACCTGGTAATTGTCAAATCAGGACTATGGGGATTAATCGATGAAAAAACACATTGAAAAATGGGGAAAATCACAAAAACAATAATTTAAACATCTTTGTCCAAGAGTAAAATTTAAAAGATCAAGAATGGAAAATCAAGGTAAGAAAACAAATTTGATAAAGAAATTAAGTCAGAACATGGGCACAAGTGATGGCTAAAATTGATGCATATCCAAGAACAAGGATGGATATACTCAATGATTTAATCAAAAGGGAATACAAATACCAATTTATGAGTTATAACTAGAATATAGATCATTATTATATGTATAATTCATCCTCCAATGATTTGGGAGAATTCATTGTATTCGTTCCATCCTGATATGATCTATTATTGAGATTCTTCACTGTCTGACGTGGTCTACTAATAGAGTATGGAAGAACTATGTATATTACCTAGGTTTGATGGGGATAACCCTCGATAAATCATCTATTCTATATTTATATAGTGATATACTTTGAATTGAAATAAATGAATTATTTAATTTATTAATTAATTAAATAACTAAATAGACCACCAATGACTGAGGAGTCTGAACGCCCCACACCTAATAACATTATATTCCTAGGGTAAGCTCTGCATTCTAGACTCAATCATTGTATCTTAATTTTAATTTGAACTACTATTTATAGATTTCACATTTTCTTTAACAATTTTTTCACATGTAATCTAACATATATTTAATATTTTAACTAAATTAATTCCAGGAACACCAGGCCTCAGAATCATGCATCATCTCAGAACCTAGCTTTGAATATATATATATATATATATTTATATATATATTTTCGGGTATTTAATGTAAAAAACCATGTCTCCACATCATTCCCTCATTCATGATTTAAATCCTTGAAAATAAAATAAAAAATAAAAAAATGATGGATATTGAACCCATACTTGGCTCTCTCACTCCCATGAACACTCTAGCTCATTTCTCCATTTCCATCACACATTAATGAATGGGGTGGTCCATCGAATAATGGTTCCCTCTTATAGATCATTGATCTATACCAGGTGCTCTAAAATGGTGGCTCCATCCTCGATGTCTAGCTCTCCCTAGTTGATGATGTGTGTAGGGACATTCATGCATCTCCTTAACTACGACACATGGAAAAACTCATGAACCTACTCTAGCTATGGGGGTAGGGTGAGGTGTTATAAAACTATTCCCACCCTCTATGAAATATCAAATGGTCTACTGAGCCTTGGGGATATCTTCCCTCACTTTATGAACCTATTCAATCCTTATCGGGGGAGATTCTCATGAAAACCCGGTCCCCTAGGTCGAACTCTGATGGCCCACAACAGTTATCTATATGAGATTTTTTTCTACTCTTGGTCATAATCATTTATTCATGGATGACCATGAATTTATTCTTCACCACCTGCACCAAATATGTGCCAATAATAGATATGTCTCCAATATCTTCCCAACACAAGGGTGGTCTATAGGTTATCTCGTATAGGGCATCAAAAGGTTCCTTACTGATTCTAGAGGTGTATCTATTTTGTTATGCAGACTCTACAAATAGAAGATTATCCTCCCAGTTTTGGCCAATGTCTAAGATAGTATATGCTTTAACACCTAGATAGCTTTCTCACTTTTCCCATAGATCTGGGGGAAGGATGTACTCATCCTCATTTATGTCTTGAATGCCTCCTGCAAGCCTCTCCACAATCCTGAAATAAACTACATGTCACAGTCAAAAAAATCATCGAGAGAACATCATTAAGTTGATAAATATACCATGCGTAAAAAATCCCAACATCTACACCAAAAAATAGTCCTTGATGGAAAGGAAGTGTGTTGACTTTGTTATTTGGTCAACTATTACCCAGATGGTGTTATTTACCTTCACCATTTTCAAAAGCCATTGTAAAAAAGTCCAAATATATTCTATCCCATTTCCACTTCGGGGTCTTAAGGGGCTGGAACAATCCTACCAGAACATGGTTCTCATTTTTCACCTACAAATAGGTGAGGAACCAAGAGAAGAAATTAGTTATGCTTCATCTCTTGTCATACCAAAAAATATTTCACTAGAGGTATATGTACATCATCCCCACACTATGATGTTCATCTGGGGAGAAAAGTGTAGAACTCTTGCATCACATACTCCAACATTATGAATGCACCTAACCTTCACCCTTGAACAAGATGACATCATTCCCACCTTCAATATATCCATATAGTGTTTCTTTTGTGGATATATGATCACATAAGACTTCAAATTCTATGTCACCAATATGGGAATCTCTCACACACTCATGAATTGGAGTCAAAATTATTGACTATAGAAAAATGCACCCCCTATCTCTACCATAATCAGTTGTAAATAATCAAACTACTATGAATCCTATTTCACCTAAACAAACTAGAAAATCCTACTAAGGGAATCTTCTATAACATTTCCCCTCCCATGATTATAGACTATTTTGATGTCATAGTCTTCCGGGAACTCTAACTAGTGCCACGGTCTCAAATTCAAGTCCCTCTGGGAGAAGACATACCTAAGGCGTAGGGGGTACGAGTAAACCAAATAGTTCTCTCCATGAAGGTAGTGCCTCCACATCATCTAGATGATGCCTACATATTCCATCTCTATGTCAGGAGTCCCACAGTTATGCTCATGGGGTCTCAACTTCCTTGATCCATATGATATAACTATCTACCGTTGCATCAACATAATGTCCAACCCATTTCTTGAGGAATCAAAACACACTACCAACTCCACAACATCCTCTAGTATTCATAACATAGGATCACTCATCAGGATTATCCTCAACTTCTCAAATGCCCAATGTCACTACTAAATCTAAGTAAAAATATTCAATTTTCATGTTTGGGTGGTAAAGGGGGATCCAATCGTGGGGAAGTCTTCCATAAAACTCCAGTAGTAACCCATCAATCAAAGAATGATTTGTTCCTATGACACGCTCATGGGTGGATCCAAAGAAAAACATGCATCAATCTTCATTGTATCCACTACTAAACAAAGATCATAAATAAAATCCCCCCAAAGGTGGACCTCCTAGATCCAGAACTAGATCTCAAATAGATTTATGTAAAGCTAGTTATATCAAAGAAAGTCTAGGACCATCCTAGTGTTATCTAGATGCTCCTATTTTAAGGCATAGTAGATGAATATGTTGTCTATGAGGACAAAAAAATGGTCCATTCACATATGGTAATACCTAGTTCATCCAATCCATAAACACAATAAGGCAATTCTTCACACCAAATGGAATCACTAGTAAGTCATAGTGTCTATAACGGCATTGAAAAGAAAAATTTGGAATATCATCCTCATAAACCCTTGGATGGTGGTATTTGAACCTAAGATCGGTCTTCAAGAACCATCTCACAACATGAAAATAGACAAATAAGTCATCAATCCTTAGCAAGAGGAACTTTATCTTTATTTTTCCCTAGTTTTTTAGATGAAAATTTACAAAAATATTCATGATCTCATCCAAATTTTTCAGGAACAACACCAGAGCTGCCCAAGGGGACACAATAGTTATGATGAAACCATTCACTCAAAGGTATTTCAACTATAAACAAAACTCCAAAAGCTCAGTAGGGCCCATCCAATTTTCCAAAAAATATATTGGAGTAGTGTTGTGGTGAAATTCAACTAAATAATCCATCTATCACCTTAGATGTAGTCCGGAAGCATCCACTATGAAGAAAATAAATATAATCCTCCATAACTGAAGGAACCAAGAATCATGATGATCGTGTATCACCAAGGACTATACTTTCTAACTTATAGGTGATAGGGTATAGCCTTCTGGTAACAGAACCCACTTTACCTTCCATGAGATCTCTCTTAATAGAAAAGTAGAATTTTTCCCCCTAGTGTTTAGGAATCTAACTTGAATTTGGTGATAGTCGATATCTGATCAAACCATGGACAACCAATCCATACCCAATAAGAATTCATAGGGTTATATCGTGTTAACAATAATTTCTCATGTCAACAACTCTCTAACAATCAATAGTTCTCACTTACAAGAGATGAAATATTTAAAATAATTTTTCCCAATTGGACCATCAAGATGAAGATGTTGGTCTAGTGCATCAACTGGGAGACCCATCTCTTACACCCATAATATTATGATAATGAAATGGATGGAACATGTGCCTAATAATGGTAACTAATGGGTATTAAACCCGTGAATCATAACTCTCATCATATCTGGTGCTATGGGGTCATAGACATCCAAATCCTATAGTTTTTTTCCACCCCGACCATGAGCTCCATGTTCCAGAAGTGGGCTTCCTGGTGGTGGTGGTGGTGGAAGGATATCATAATGGCATCCACCACCCATATCCCCTCCTGATTCTCTCCCTGCATCGCCTCCCTAATGACTAATCTATCCTCACATGGTAGATCTCTAATCAATACACTACCTCTTCCATGGAATTCCATTAGCTATCTATCTATTCTACTCAACACATTTGGATGGACAGTGTATTTCCATGTTACCTCACCCATCAAAAGAAAATAACCACCCCTCTCTAGAATTCCCTATTCCTCTGTGTGACCTCTTACCACATGGCTGATTCTGATCAAGGGGAGGATTTCTACACAGAGATCCAAGCCTCTGGAATCTTCTAGCTGTTAGTGATGACTCACCCCTATGGTTCCAATGCCATCTACAGCTATCTATAGTTCCTAGATTATAAATATCTCATTCGCTTGTGATTTTTCCAATACCCTGTAATTGGTCGGACGCATAAAGTCTCAACATTGACTCAGATCTTTCTATTGAATCATTGCTCAAACTTCTTAGTTCAGAAGTAGCCATAGGGGACCATATAAATAGTGTACCTTATAGGGCCTGTGAAGCTTGATACATACTCCTACACTGTTATCCCTCCCATATACATCTTGGGAACCTCATTGATCTAAACCGAACACAATCTTGTGGGGTATTACTCCTCACTGAACAAATGATGAAAGTCATCCAAAGAGAGTGGAGACTCATTGTCCATCTATTTAACTAGGCTCTAGAAATACCTAGATTCCCTATGGAAGTGGATTGATACCCATGAAACTACCAGATTCATAAATTTTTGGATGATCTTGATGAAACAGATCACCAAATATATCCAATCATCTATTTTCCTAAGGATCTATCTCATAACAGAACCTCAGCGGCCTTCGGCTCTTGAACATACGGAGTGCGCAAATCCCACATATGTCCTCATCATTCTCTAATAGAATAATATTTTTTTCAATAGGTGGATGTGTCGATACCTTCCAACATAGAGGTAGTGGGTCATAAGATAGACCCTAAATTGTGGCCTCGTCTCTCATCATGTCATTGTCATAAACCAGAGTCCATATCCTAGCTGGCTATTATTAGGGAGGAATCCTTAGAATTATTATGACATAACATGGTCATATGATAATATATATATCAATGAAAAAAATGGGGATATTTATCAAGAAGGAACGTAAAAAACTTAATCCTATTTGATGCTTGTACTAGTGATCCTATAATCAAATGGATTGTATTGAATATAAAAAAATATTTTGTTAGTGTCCTGGAGAATGTTTACATCGATCACCTCACCATCACTAGGATCCATAGTCTGAGATCCACACTCATGTTACATCAACACTATTCTAGTAAACCCAACCAAAATCCTTGTCAGTGGACTAGTCCAGACATTGGGGTAAGGTTCGAACCGACTCTAATACCAATCTATCACAACCTGACCAAAGCCCGATATCAATCCGCAACTACACCAATCTCACCTCCATTTGATAGGGGATGGTGAAATGTGAATAAATCATAAATAACATGGAGATTCCATTTCTCAAGTAACTATAACCACACATGTTTTCATATTGATGAAAAATTTTACTGGGAAATAGTATAATATTCAAAATTATATTAATGTAAACATATCATGCAAGAACCACTAGAGAGTAAAAATGATCACTAGTGTAAAATAAATGATAATGGGGAAAATACATTCCCAACAAGAAATATGTCCAACCAGAAAAACATAGAAATTTAAGGTGATGAGAGATCCTATATCCAGAATCCTAAGAAATGTCCACTGTAGGTGGTAAAAACACAAGGAATATATAAGGTTATTTGATGTCATGGACAACCTATCATTAGTCTTCATAAGACATGACACCTGCAAGAGAAGACCATTTTGGGGTGAATATCTGCATCCCAATTACAACACACTGAATGATTAAGGGGGAGTATAAAGATATGAAACATGTTCAAAAGATAGTTGATGCAAGATTAAATCAAGGAGAACACCTCAACCCACCCAATACAGAATGTATTCTCATCCAAACACAATGGGTTCAACACAGTGGGTAGATGAACAAGTTGTTAAGCCTTATCCACCTATAATGTAAGAGTAGATTCATCCAACACCAATAATCCCGATACAGAAAAATGTGGCATTCCCCATTCATCTTTTCTTCTCATGTAAGGAGATTAACCAATTCCAAGGCATTTATACAAAGGGATATTAATATGATCAGTCAAAATAATTACAAACAAGCAAGTTGGGGATCTTCATATCATAGCTTATCCCAAGAATAAAGTATCCATCAATTCCAAAATTCCATCAATGATGCCAAGAATCTCACGTTCCTACTCATAAGTACTTGTCCAAGATAAATAAATTCCTCATCACTGTGTCACACAATTGAGTGGGAAACAACTCGAACTAGATGACTTGTTCCCTAATGAGTCTTAGGGGTTCCACTATGTACGTATAGGTAGAGGACCCACATCCAATACAATAGGGGGACTACTCTTGTTTCCTCAGGACCATTCCCCTATCTTAATAGGGGTTCCCCATAGTATGTTGGAGGACCCACACCCATGCTGGTGGGGGATCTACTCTATATATTGAGGACACATACCATGGTACCAGAGGGGGGTTCCACTCTAGTTCATCGCGTACCTCCACCCAATGTGAGAGGGGGTTCCACTCAAATTTTGAGGACCCATGACCTGGTACCATAGGGGGTACACTCTAGGTCATCGACGACATGCATCCTAGTAGATCAGGGGGTTCCACATAAAAGGTAGATGTACAATACCTTTGATCATTCTAATTGAATAAGGATTCAACCATAAACATTAAATAATTTAGTAAATTCCTTTAGAATTCACTTCTATATATTCCCAAAGATATTTTTAATTTATAATTTTATAAATTTGGGACATAATTCAAATAGATCAACCCATAATCATACAAAGTGGATACCACTAAAACAATATCCATTTTTTAATTCAAAAATTTTTAATAAAAAAACAAGAAAAATATTCATGAAAAGTCTTCACAAGATTCATATTGGATTCTCCTTTTCTCTTTCCCATCCTAGAAACTGGGTAAAAACATATTAAAACAAGGGATAAGAACAAAAATCTCAATAAGGGATATAAAATGAAGGAGAAAACTTGTTATTACATGAATGATTATAAACATATGTAATCATTTTCACAAATCTATACAACTCCACCAATAAGTGTCATATAGTTACTTTATCAAAAAAAATATTTCTATAAATCATAATAAACATAAATATTACCATAAAGGTGAATTAGGGAATGAATTACATAATATTGTGACCCTTATAGACAAATATTTTTTTTAACCCTCACTGGTACATTGTAATGTAACCCTCACGGCTACCTTATGGTGTAACCATCACATTTACACTTTGGGTAACCATACACCGACCTCCAACATAAACATACCTAAGGTATGGGAGGTAGATATATACCCTATCCTTATCATAAAAAACGTCCTGGAATACAATTTGGATCATTATTCATGATTAATAGAATCATAAAAACATTATATTTGAATTTGTAAAAACATAAATTTAAGAGGATTTTAATGAAAATTTCCTTAAAAATATCATATATTTGAGGTGAGAAATGAAAAAAATAATGGAATATCTATATACACTATGTATATAAATTACACAACATAAAATAATAAAAATTTATTTCACAAATAAATATAGTACTGCATGATCAATAAAGTAGAAGGTTAACCAAAATAATGGAAATTAGGTTAAGAATTACCATTTCACAGGTTCTTAATACTTCAAACACATTCAAACATCCTTTTTAATGGATTAGGGAGTGTTATTAATATATTATAGAACCATATTCATATTTATTATTACTTATATTATATTCTAATAACATATTTATACATATTTATTTATAATATTTTTTATTTTCATTACTTTTGGTGCATTTATATAGTAACACAGGAATTACATACATGGATATTATGTTATTTTAGCTGAATATTTAGTACATTGCAAAAATACATGCCTGATGACCATAATAGTTTCATAACATTATAATCCTATATATAAAATCATCTATCCTATTTATATATTGTAATTAGCTCCCAAAAAATATCCACAATTCTTACTTCTAACTGAAACCATTATTTGTAACATGGGTACAAGAAACATAATAAAGGGGTGAGCATAAATTCTCAGTAAGGGTAGGAAAGGGAGATATGTTAGAATAATCATGAGAATAAGTTTATGAGGACGTGACCATGAAAATAAATGATCATACCTTTAATATCAATGAACATATACATGAATCATTTCATAAAGATTGTTAGTTCAAAAGTCATGAATCTTAAGGAAATAAAGAACACAATCCATGAAATCAGTACATGGGAATAAAACATTGAATTGTGGAAAACACATAATAATATTACATGATTTACATAGTATAATAGGAATCCCTTCCATGACCATGTTCGCGGTATATGTTAACTCCCAATACCATCTTTGTTGTTAGGGTTCACTCATATGGCCATATTAGTAGCATGAGTTTTGTCCTCAGACCATCTTAGTAGTCATGGTTCACTCCTATGTCCATCATAGTATTCATGGTTCATTCCCAATACATATATGTACCAAAATATCATAAATTATCATATAATAACCCATGAAATAAAATGGGTATTATAAAAAATTAATCAAATCATAACCTTTCAAAACAGACAGGTTTCATAATCATTTAATCAAAATCACTACTCATGAAAGTGAAATATATTTCATAAACACATAAACCACCAAAAAGAAATAGTTTCATGAATATTATGAAATTAATCATAACCCATTAATATAAGCAAATTTAATGGATCCATTAGATCATTTACTAGATATGAATGTGTAACATCAACAGATTTCATCTTAGAATAAAAATAATTTTGAAATATCTTTCAAAAACATTACTTCAAGAAAATATCATTCATTATTTTAAAACATAATTTTAATACATACAACAATTTCAAAATATTTATCTAATAAAATACCAGTAAAACTTATAAATAATACTTGATATCATTTTAAAAACCTTTTTCCTTGAATTTTTTTTAAAAAAGAATCAAAAAAATATTAAAATTATTTCATTGAAAACACATTAAAAACATATAACAAAATCATGATAATTTTTTCAATTCATTTTTACTTAAGAACATGTGAAAGGATATTGAAAATGTTTTTAAAACTATTTCATTGAAAATACTATGAAAACATATAAAGAAGTCCTGAAAAAATTATGAAAACCATTTCCGTTGAAAACCTATAAAAGAATCATCAAATCATTTTGAAAAACATATTACTAAATAATTTATAAAATAAGAATGAAATCCTTTTGAAAACCATTTATTTAAAAATTTGTTTTAATTTTATTAAAAAAGTTAACAATTAATCATGGAAAGAGTTCTTCAATGGATTTAGGGTGGATAAATTTGTACATGTCATATGAGGTAAAAAGAATACTCCTTTGGATGTTAAAATTGTTATCAGAATTCATTTTTCAAAAATCAATAGGAAGATTCATTTGAATAGACTGGAAAATAAAAAAAAATTAAAATTTTATTTATTTATCATAGGATATTAGTAGAATATACTTGGAAACCCATTTTAGATAACATGGTTTTTTCGACCGAAGAGAGTGTAATGTTGGAATTTTTGTAAAACATTTTCATAAATCTCTTATGTACCAAAGAGTTGAAATATGGTAAAAATTAATGATTATATCCTTAATAACCCATGGGGAGGACAATTCATGAATTTCTTGAGATATGGGCATAATATTTCCATAACGTTATTATAAACAAAAACAATATTGAAAAGTGATGAGATTGTATCAATAAACTCTTATAACTTGGTAACATGCGAGCATACTATCCATATAAGAAAAGGAATTATATTAATTTTAAAATATATTTAGGATAATTAAATTTATTATATAAAATTTAAAATGGAAGTATATATGCATAAAATGAAAATTTAGATGCATAACAAAACATGAGTCTAAAAGAAGGCCAATTGAGACAAAACTAATATACCAATTTGGATACATTTGAAACATAAATCACATGAAACAAAGATAATATAATTGATATATTAATACCCATAAATTTATTTATATGATAAATATAATACAACTATGGGATGTACATACACCACAGAAAGTAAAGTGTGTCGAACATAGCATGTATGTCACCGAAATAAAAAGTGGGATGAAGTCCCCTAACCTTGTGTCTTGAATCTCATTGCAATAATTAAAACCACATATATAATAAAAATAAATGTATTATAAATATGTTAAATAATCATATTATTAAATAAAATACCATATAAGGTTTTATTATGACCATATATTACCCTCTTGTTAACCGTCCTCTTTTTAATGTTTCACTTCGGATAATATTCTCATTGTTTTTTTTGTGTCTTAATTTGTTATATTGTTGGTACTTATACTAATATCATCATTCAATATTTTAAAAAAATATATAAATATCATTTATATATATTATATTTTTATTAAAATAATATATATAATATATAAGTATGAAAAGGGATGCACCGTTCCTGGATCTGGTAGTCCGTACGTACGGATGAATGATATTTCCTTTTAATTGTCGCGTTGAGACAAAGAAAGGAATAGAAATATATGCATATAAATAATATTATTAAATTAAACTTATTATGTCATATATATCAAATAAATTTTATAAAACAATCCTTAATACAATCCATGTAGTGTGTGAATGAATCATTTTTCGTTGAGGGGCAGTAGTCCACATTTCCTCAAACAAAATTATAATATTTATATAAGATTGAAAGAATAAAGTTATGTTCAAAAACAATTCATAAGAATAAAGTAATTATAAATATAATATGTGTAATATAAAAACATAGTATCCATCATAATGACCACCATGATTAGTGGTAATGTAAAAATGAACAATCATAGTATCGAGAGGTAGTATTTTGTGGTACACATAAACAATGTGTTCGTTAGCCATTAGATCGGGTGTGTGTAATTGTAGGTAGATACATTTACTTAAAAACATCATATTATATTTATTATACTGTTTTTTTATATTATTATGTAATAAATAGGGTTGTAGGTGGTGGATAAGGAAAATATATGAAATGACTTGAGAGAAGATGTTACCTCTTAACTGTGTTAGTGCTTTTGGTTTGTGCCAAATGGATTTATTGCATTAACTTAATTCCAAGAGAAGTATTATAAGATTATGATTTGTATTTTTGGATGTTTTTTGGAATGTTACTTGTCAATACTAATTGTTTTTAAAGGTAGGATGATTTGGGAGAGGTGGTGGCCTATTATTGGGACGGAAAAGGACTCACTAGATATTTTTTAAAACATGTTAGGTTTACACATGTTCCTACCAAAAAAGTCATAAAAACCATCCTAAATAAATAATTGATTTCTTATGGTAGAAATAGGTCCATAAAAATGGTTTTTTATGAGTTTATAATTAATTTTTCTCATAATACTATGTTATAATCCATAATTGACCATTATTTGACCTTATTTATTATGATTAATTTTAATCACTTTTACAAAAAAAATTTGGTAAAAAAATTTAGTTTATCTTATTATAATAAAAATATTTTATTGATTAAAATATTTTATTTTTTAAAAAAAATTCATAACACATAATCAGAAAATTTAAGATTAATGTTAATCCTTCAGACATGATGACATTACGTGTCTTTAAAGTAGAAATAAGATCAAAAGTTTATTATGTTTTTATATTTAATTTAATAGTAAAGTTGATTTTAATGAACTAAATTGTATTAATATATGTATAATTTATCTAATGTGACTATAAAACGAGTTTAAAGTTTAATTTAACATAGATAATTATTTAAACAAAAAGACAGTTGTTAACCTAAAAGCAGTATTTTTTATTATTCATCAAACAACTGATGTTTCTCAAAGAAATATCAAAAATAAACCCTAAGATAATTTTGGAAATATAAATTAAAAAATTTTATTTTATTTTATCAATTTCAATTTCTAATTTTTTATAAAATTTATTTCATTATTAAATGAAAATCATTTGAGAAAACAATATTTTTTATTATAAAAAGGACTTTACTAAATATTATATTCTTCAATATCAAAATAATTTATATCTTTAAAAATATCATAAAAAATATATGAAAAATAATTATTAATATTCATATCACTATTTTTAATGGCTATTTAATTCTTATATCATTTAAACAAATGAAATGATACTTCTTAAAAACTTGGTTTTGCATGTAACGTATGCCATATCATTGTTATAGGTAGCGCAAGCCATATCGGTATTCCGTAAAGCGCATGCCAAGTAGGTATTTTATAAAAACAATTTTTGACATAATTTTTTAATATATATTCATATATAAATAAATATTTCCAATATTTTGAGAAATTTAAAATATCAAAATGACAAATTAATTCAAAAAAATAATTCAGAAAATCTCGGGGAGTTGCATTCTACCCCATTAATATGAATTTCACCCTATAAATTAATGTGGGTTATCAAAGTTTTAATACATTTATATTTCATTCGTATAAACCCACACCTCAAAAATTAATTCTAAATCTTCCCTTAAAAAGGGAATGTTAGAACCATAACAGTTACCCAAAGTAACATATAACTAGTTTTCCATGTAGAAGAACATAGGTTAGGAGTGAATATTAGACATTGATAAAATTTGTAAATATTTATTGGGAGTTATTGAGGTCATCAATTGCAAGCAATTTAATGATCAAAAAAATATTATAGGGCCATAATTTCATAAAAACATGAAATTCATAAGGCCATAAGTTCAACAAAAATTAATGTATTAGGACAATAATTTTTTTGATCATTATTCTTACATTGATTAATTATTTTATTGGACAAGAATATGTTTAAATATAATTACATGATATATTTATATAAAAAATAATCATTTAGTTGTTCATTTATCATATTCATATTCATCCATTATTTCATGTAATGGATGTCTAGAAATGAACTTTGATGCCGGAAGGGCTAAAATATAATTCTACCAGATATTAAGACCCAAGAAAGTATGAAAATAATATATATTTATCTATAAACATTCCAAAATATCAAAAAATTTAATAGATTAATATCTAAACATAAAAATTATCTCTAATGTTTCTTCATAAAAAATGACTACTCAAAAACAATTATACATTAACTAGGAGATCATGTAGCCTAGTGTTAAGCATGAAACCATTATCATCCTTTAATCATGGGTTCAAGACGCACATAATTTCCATACATAATTGGTTGACACCTAACATAAATTATGTCCTTTTCTAAGACCAAACTAATATAATTTCCAAAAATAAATAATATCATCATACTTGAAATAACATTAGTCACTAAGAAGCCTTTTAACCAAGGTTTTCAATACGAACTCTGTGCATAAATACTTCCTCTTAAATTTAAAATAAAATTTACTTGAATGACTATTCTTATAAACCTTATCAAATATGGAAATCTAAATTGTTATAAATATAGTCAAAAAATCATCTAATCATTGATTCCCCATAAATAAAAAATTATATCTTTCTTGTTGCATTCCAAACATGTGAATACCCTCGTGGTAAATTCTCTTGAATCTTTCTAACATCTTGAATTACCCTAAATACTTATGTAAAACATATGCGATTCTGTATTCCATATATTATTGTATAAATTTCATAAATCATGGAAGTTGTAAATATAACGACCCATACTTTACATATATTTTTAATACTTCAAAATTGAAGCACACTTATTACAACATATGACAAAACCACAAAGGACCGTATAGGTATAGTGTCTTTAGAAACTGGGAAACATAAACAACTGGTTCATAAATCTTCTACAGTGTCTCCCATTTATTTCATCATATCTAGGGTCCCTTTTAGCATATTCTACTTAAAATCCATATTCCTGACCTGGGGAAAAGAAAACATAAAAGGGTGAGCTCAAATGCTCAGCAAGGGCAAATAAAGGAAATAAAAATCATATTATATCTTTTTGAAAATCATAACCTGCAAAAGAGATCATAAAATCATAACATGGAATAAATCATAGAAGTGAAAATGAGATCCCCATAATCATAACATGAAACTTGAAACTTTGTGGCATGCACACATAATCTTGGAAAATCATTTCTTGTTAGTCAGGACTCATTGCCAGGACTATCTTAGTAGACAAAGTCCCTTTCTGAATCGAGTAACCCTCGTTTCAGTCCTGTTTCCCTGAACCGGTATAACCTACCGTTCCAGCCCTGTCTATCTCATGAGATATAAAATCTTTAACCAATGCATTGGAGGGAGATATAGGTCCCACCCATCTTATAATGAATCCTTTCTTATGTGTGCCACATAATCATAAATCATACATCATCGCATAACCCATGTAATAAAAATGGGATTCTTAAACAACATGACATCATAAAACAATTCATATAAGATAAATGAATTCATAAAAATGTTTCCATCACAACATAATCAAATCCATGTAATAATAGGGATAAAAACAGAACCCTTTTATTATCTTAGATGGAAAATAGTTTTTATAAAATACTTGAACTTCATTCTTGAGGAAAATATCCTTTCTACCTCAAAAACACTTTTCCTTTCTTAACATGTCATACAATTTTACACTAAAATAAGTTGATAAAAAAACTTGAATACTTGTAAAGGAAGCTTCTTGGAAATAATTTTTTAGAAATCCATTCATGCCGTATAAGTTAAAAAAAACATTCTTCGTACTTTTGTCAAAAAAGTCAAAAAGTACCTCGTACGACAAAAGATTCCTTTCATACATATTACTAAAAACTCACTGAAGGGAGAAAATGGATTTAAACAATTGTAGGTGGATGGAAATAATATTACATTTTGATGAAACATGGATGTGGATGATAAAATACACCCCAGTAAATACCAAAGTATAAACAATCTCGGATAAAAATGAGATTGTGATATTTTCCCTTACCTTAGGTCCGATTTGCTTTGTACGTGTCCGAAGCTCCTGTATAATGGTTTAAATAATGTTATTGACTTATTCCAGAGTCATACATATTGATATGATATCATATATGGTCATATTCTTAGCTTCTTGTCAGTAATATTTCATTGTTACTTGTTACTCGGGTCTTTATTGCCTTTTGTTCTTATGCGTGTTTTGCCGAATAAATTCTTATTCTTATTTTAAGGTTATAGATACCTTATATCCAGAATGGTATTAGTGTAACATATATCATATTTATTCATTCAATTCATTTATATAATTACTATGTAATGACGATCATGTAGAACGAGTCACATCACATCGTGGACACGGTATTCCGTACGTACGCACGAGTGATGATATCGTTCCTATGATCGTGGAATTGTATTGGAGTGTATATATATTATTTCAGTATCAATATTACTTTATAATAATCATAAATAGTTACTCATTACACCATTATACCCATCCTTGTAAAGTGATGGTGGAAAATAGATTACACCACGGCGTGGAGACGGTATTCCGTACGTACGCACGCGCGGTGATTTCATTTTTCCGTAGGATGGATAGAAGGTGAATTAGGGTTGTTTCATATTTATAATAACATATCAGTATGTAAGTAATACTGATGTTATTACTTTATCATGAAACAACTAAAGAAGAAGAAGTTGAAGAAGAAAGAAATTGAAAAGATCGGTAATAGATATTACCTCTTCTTTGGAACGCTTCTTTGAATCCTTCACTTAGGGAACTAATATTGGTCTTTGAAGAAGACCAGGACCTCTAGGATTATTCTAGGGAAGTGGAGAGGAGAACATGGCAGGGGTTGGCCGAGCTTGAGTGCTCAATTTGGTGTGAGGAGGAGGGGGATGAGGTGCCCTTTTATAAGGGAGGAGAGGGGCACCTTAGGAATATCTCAAAATATTATTTTATATTAAAGTCAAAATCGGTTTATAATGGTTCCAAAGGGTCTTATTTCGAAGCTGAGGTGGGGAAGGGTCGAAATCCTATCAACCAATAGGATTTAGACAAGTTTAGGATATTATTTTAACCTTATCAATTAGATTTAACTCTAAGTTAAATAATTTAACTTTTACCGTGTCTTTTTGTTTTCTTTCACTATATGGTTAATACACTTACTATAACATGCCAAACGAACCCCAAATTGTTTATTATTAATATATATATACTTATCTAAGTCATTTGGCCGAACCTTAGATTTTTAGGAATAAAATTACAATTAATAATATAATATTTGATTTAAAAACTATTTTGTATCAATTTTGACACTATTTGATATATGATTTTTGTGGAAGTCATAACAGAATTATATGTTCGAACCAAGTTGATTAAATCAACACTAATATATCGTAGTAACCTATAAAATTAGTGTAATTCATAAAAAGTCCCAAATTACATTTATTTTGGTGTTTATAACATCAATTATGTCAATATTTCATTAATAAGATAATTACTGTATCATCATTGTGTCATAAAAAAATTAAATTATTTAATGTCTAAAAATTAAAAATAAAATACCATTATGTAGGAAATCATTTTATCTTTCTAATTAATATTTATAGTCGAATTTATCTTATTTATAACCCCATATTAAAAATTATTTACTTATTAAACTTTGATTTTAACTATTTTAACTCTTCTTTAAATAAATTAATAATAAATGTCCTAATCTAATCCAAGTGGGCCTAAATGGTCATATTTTATTCCTAAGTTTGTTTTTGGTCGAAATACACTTGTCCAATAGAATTAGGACATGTGTTAGGGTAATATTAATATCATATTTACCCTTAGTTACCCTATTTACTATTAACCGCGGTTAAAAAAAGTAAAATGTTACTATTCACCAAAAAATTATTTTTATCTCATTGAACCACATTTTACTTACTGATATCAACCGTGTCTGTCGGATTTTTTTAATTCCATTCACAGAAGCGGTAAAATTATGTTTTATGCAAAATTCAGTTTTTAACCTACCACTTAGTGGTTTCACTATTCATCAAAAATTGAAAGTTTTCAGAAAAATACCAAAATTTCACCCTAGGCTAATTTCGATATTCTGAGTCCAAAAATGAAGTCCATTTTGAAAAATAAAATTTATAAAATTTCAAAAAGTGGTTATTACTATTCATAACGGCTAGTTTTAATAGCATATTGTTGTTTAGTGAAACTCGGTATTGCGTACAACGCAAGCTATCGAGGAAGGTCGCAATTGCGTGTAAAGCAAGCCAAGCAAGTTTTGTGTAGAAAAATATTCCTTTGATGATTTATATAACATAAAAGTCTCGGGTGTTACATTCTACCCCCCTTAAAAAGAATTTCGCCCTCGAAATTCGTCACTTTGTAACAAATAGATGAGGATACTTCTCCCTCATCATATCCTCAAGCTCCCATGTAGCTTCTTCAAGTTAGTGGTTCCTCCATAAAACTTTCACCAATCGAGTGGTCTTGTTTCGTATGACTTTTTCACTACGATCCAGAATCTCTATCGGCTGTTCTTCATAAGAAAGATCTTGCTCCAGCAGTACAACTTCTGAGCTGAGTACATGTGAAAGATCTGGTATGTACTTTCTCAGGAGAGATACATGGAACACATCGTGAACATGAGAGAGATTTAGTGGAAGCGCCAATCGGTAAGCTACCTTTCCAACACGATCCAGTATTTCGAAAGGACCGATATATCTAGGGCTCAACTTCCCCTTCTTTCCAAATCTCATAACCCTCTTCCAGGGAGATATTCGTAAGAACACTTTATCACCCACTTCAAACTCTAGGTATTTTCTTCGGTTGTCGGCATAACTTTTCTGTCGACTCTGAGCTGCTCTTATGTGTTGTTGAATAGATATGACCTTTTCTGCCATTTCATCAACGAGATCAGGTCCTAATAGCTTTCTTTCCCCAACTTCATCCCATGAAGTTGGAGTCTTGCATTTCTTTCCATAGAGAGCTTCATGAGGAGCCATCTGAATACTGGAGTGAAAGATATTATTATAAGAAAATTCCACCAAAGGTAGGTGTTGATACCAACCTCCTTTGAAATCCATAGAGCAAGCTCTCAACATATCTTCTAGGTTTTGAATTGTTCTCTCAGACTGACCGTCTGTCTGGGGATGATAAGCAGTGCTGAAACTCAACTCTGTATCCAGAGTATGCTGAAGACTTCGCCAGAACATCGAGGTAAATCTCGGATCTCGATAAGATATAATAGAAAGTGGTACTCCATGAAATCTTACCACTTCCTTTACATATATCCTGGCAAGCTGATCTAGATAGAAATCCTCTCTAATAGCAATGAAGTGTGCAGACTTTGTAAGACGATCAACTATGACCCAGATATCATTATTTCCTATGGATGTTTTACGAAGTCATGTGACAAATTCCATACTGATGTTTTCCCATTTCCATTCGGGTATGGGTAATGGTTGTAACATCCCCTTAGACTTCTGTCTCTCAGCTTTAACTTGTTGACAAACCAAGCATCGAGAGACATATTCAGCAACATCTCTTTTCATGCCATCCCACCAGAAGTACTCTTTCAGGTCTCTATACATCTTCGTGCTTCCAGGATGAATAGAGAATGAAGAACTATGAGCCTCATCCAGCAGCTCCTTCTTTAATTCGGGGATGGAAGGAACACAAACCCGATTCCTGAACTTTATTATCCCATCACAATCAATGTTGAATTCAGGAACATTTCTCACCTTCTTTTGTAACTCGACATCTTCTTTCTGTGCCTCTTTAATCTTCACATGTATAGATGGTTGAAAATTCATTTGAGAAAGATAAGATTTTACCCCTTCCATTATAATTCCAAGATCCATCCTTTGTAAATCCATAAATATTGGATCTTTTGTGATCCTCATCATAGATAAACTAGCATGGTCTTGTCGACATAATGCATCTGCCACCTTGTTTGCTTTCCCAGGGTGGTAATGGATTGAGCAGTCATAATCCTTAATCAGCTCCAACCATCCTCTTTGGCGCATATTCAGCTCCTTTTGTGTGAAAATATACTTTAAACTTTTATGATCATTATAAATATCACACCTTTCACCATAAAGGTAATGCCTCCAAATCTTTAATGCAAAGATTACCGCAGCCAACTCCAAATCATGTGTTGGGTAATTTTGCTCATGGATTTTCAACTGTCGTGAGGAATAAGCTATCACCATATCATTTTGCATAATAACACACCCCAATCCCTTCTTGGATGCATCACTGTAGATCACAAACCTTTCTCCACTACAAGACAGTGTGAGCACAGGTGCACTGGATAACCTTCTTTTCAACTCCTTGAAATTCTCTTCACATTCCTCTGTCCAGACAAACTTAACTCCTTTCCAAGTCAACTTGGTGAGTGGATTAGATAATCGTGAAAAATCTTTTACAAAACGTCTATAATATCCAGCCAAACCAAGAAAACTTCGGATCTCAGTTACTGTTGTTGGTCTCAACCATCTTTCGATAACCTCTGTTTTTGCTGGATCCACAAATATCCCCTCTTTTGAGATTATGTGACCCAAAAATTCAACTTTTTGAAGCCAAATTTCACACTTGGTAAATTTGGCATAAAGCTTCTCCATTCTCAGGGTCTTCAATATAATTCTCAAGTGATCTTCATGCTCTTCCTTGCTCTTTGAATAGAAAAGAATATCATCTATAAAGACTACCACAAATTGATCAAGATAGTCTCTAAAGACTCTATTCATTAGATCCATGAAGATAGTAGGGGCATTAGTAAGAACAAATGGCATCACTATAAATTCATAGTGTCCATACCTTGTACGGAAATCCGCCTTTGGTATATCCTCCCTTTTGACCCTTAATTGATGATACCCTGAACGAAGATCAATCTTGGAAAAGTATTGAGCTCCGCATAGTTGGTCAAATAAGTCATCAATGCGTGGGAGAGGATATTTTTTCTTGATAGTGATCTTGTTAAGTTCTCGATAATCAATGCAGAGTCTCATTGATCCATCTTTCTTCTTAACAAATAGAACAGGTGCTCCCCAAGGTGATGCACTAGGGCGTATGAATCCCTTATCAAGATTCTCTTGGAGTTGCTTCTTCAATTCCTGCAACTCAATTGGGGCCATTCTATAAGGTGTCTTTGAAAATGGAAAAGCACCCGGTACGAGTTCTATTGAAAACTCAACTTCACGATTTGGTGGAAGACCTGGTAATTCCTCCGGAAAGACATCATCAAACTCCCGTACGATGGGCATATTCTTAATCTAATGTTTCTCACCAACCATTTGAGATAAATAACCTTCATTTAGTGGAATCAAGACCCATAAGATGGAAGGAATTTCCACTGGAAGGTTATCTTCATCCTTGCATTGATAGACGATCGTAGATTGATCTGGAATATGAAATGTGACTTCCCTTATTTGGAAATTGATATGAGCTCCATGTAGAGAAAGCCAATCCATGCCAAGAATCACATCAAATTCCACTAAAGGAAGGATCACAAGATTTGCAGGAATCACTTTCCCACAAACTTCGATCGGAGAAGAATTATAAACTTTTGATGTGACTGTTGTGCCATTAGGTGTTGTCACAGCTAACTCAACATCTAATTGTTGAGGTAATACGGTGATACCCTTAGAAAATTCTTTAGAAATAAAAGAGTGGGTGGATCCAGAATCAAATAAAACATTTGCTACTTTAGAGTGGATGGTAAGTGTACCTTTCACCACTTCGTTATCGTACTCCACATTGCTGATAGAAATTGCATGTGACTTTCCTTTGTCTTTAGCCTTAATATTTTGTTGACATCGACCATCATCATCAACCCTTGGATTTGGGCATTGATTGGCATAATGCCCCATCTCCTTGCACTTGAAACATTGAAGTGTAGTAGGTTCATTCTGTGTATCCCTTCCTTTTTTTGCGTCATTAGACATCTTCTTCCCATTATCACGGCATTCAAATGCCCGATGACCTTCCTTTCCACATTTAAAACACTTACTTGTCCCTTTAAGACAACTCCCTCCATGTTTCTTTCCACACATTGAGCATAAGGGAAAGCTCATCTTCTTTTCAGTGTGCGCTTTAGATTTTCCTTTGAATTCCATCTTCCTCTTCTTATCAAACCCATGTGACTGATGGGTTACTCCAATCTCTATCTCGACTTTGAGAGCACATCGAACGATTTCCTCGTAGCTATTGAAGTCCCTTATGGCTAACGCCCTTCGAAGACTTGGTTTTAAGCCACTAAAGAATCGATCGATCTTACTCTCAGGTTGGATAATAATTCCAGAAGCGTACCTTGCAAGTCTTGTAAAATTTGCTTCATAGGTACCAACAGATTCATCATCCCTTTGCTTCAGTTCAAGAAACTCTTTCTCCATATTTGTTCGGAGAATATGAGGGAAGTACTTATTGAAAAATAAGTTCTTGAACTCGTCCCATTCCATAGACTCAATTTCATCCCTTTGCCTCGTATTCTTAATAAGATTACACCATTGATCAGCATCACCTTCCAAACGATACACTGCTAGGATGACTTTATCATGCACAGAATATTGAAGAACTGAAAATATCTTTTCATTAGTACTAATCCATTGTTCAGCAACTAATGGATTAGTAGACCCACTGAAAGAAGGTGGACGCTGCCTCATGAAGGATTCAACAGAATGTTGCTCCTTCCTTTGCTCGTTTGGAAGTCCTGCATGATTCATAGCTTGAGAAAGTTGTGTGAGCATGGATACAAGATTTTTCATTCCAGCTCCCATATCGTTTGGTTTCTCAGGGGGACAATCATTGCATTGCCCATCGCATTCCGCATTAACACGGTTCCTTCGGGTTCCATCCATTGACTAAAACCAAGAAGAATAGTGTGAGCAACACTAATTAGAATAAGAAAACCACATAATTCAAGAATAAAATTTTCATCCTTAAGGTCTTATCCTAGGTTATTCAAAGCCATTTCTAAAACACTAAGATTGTGTTCTATGCTTAGACTTATCCTTAGGGTTCTTACTAAGGCTTTCACATCTTAGTTTCCAAAGGTTGACTATACCTTTCCTCTGATACCAACTATAACGGTCTGGAATTACTTCCAGTGGACTATAATTGATACCTATTAGGGCACTCCATGGGTAGCTACACCCCCTAGGCGGGACACACCACCATCCCCAGTGGCATCCATTTCCTCATGAAGCCCTTGGGCGGAGATCCATGCTTCGTCCAACGCTCACATGTGAGAGTTCCCAAGGATCGGATACATTCCTACCTCCTTTGCCTCTGATACCAACTATAACGACCCATACTTTACATACATTGTTAATACTTCAAAATTGAAGCACACTTATTACAACATATGACAAAACCACAAAGGACCGTATAGGTATAGTGTCTTTAGAAACTGGGAAACATAAACAACTGGTTCATAAATCTTCTACAGTGTCTCCCATTTATTTCATCATATCTAGGGTCCCTTTTAGCATATTCTACTTAATATCCATCTTCCTGACCTGGTTAAAAGAAAACATAAAAGGGTGAGCTCAAATGCTCATCAAGGGAAAATAAAGGAAATAAAAATCATATCATATCTTTTTGAAAATCATAACCTGCAAAAGAGATCATAAAATCTTAACATGGAATAAATCATAGAAGTGAAAATGAGATCCCCATAATCATAACATGAAACTTGAAACTTTGTGTCATGCACACATAATCTTGGAAAATCATTTCTTGTTAGTAATGACTCATTGCCAAGACTATCTTAGTGGACGAAGTCCCTTTCTGAATCGAGTAACCCTCGTTTCAGTCCTGTTTCACTGAACCGGTATAACCTACCGTTCTAGCCCTGTCTATCTCATGAGATATAAAATCTTTACCCAATGTATTGGAGGGAGATATAGGTCCCACCCATCTTATGATGAATCCTTTCTTATGTGTGCCACATAATCATAAATCATACATCATCGCATAACCCATGTAATAAATATGGGATTCTTAAACAACATGACATCATAAAACAATTCATATAAGATAAATGAATTAATAAAAATGTTTCCATCACAACATAATCAAATCCATGTAATAATAGGGATAAAAATAGAACCCTTTTATTATCTTAGATGGAAAATAATTTTTATAAAATACTTGAACTTCATTCTTGAGGAAAATATACTTTCTACTTCAAAAACAATTTTCCTTTCTTAACATGTCATACAATTTTAAACTAAAAGAAGTTAATTAAAAATAAACTTGAATACTTGTAAAGGTAGCTTCTTGGAAATAATTTTTTAGAAATCCATTCATGCCGTATAAGTTAAAAAAACATTCTTCGGACTTTTGTCGGAAAAGTCAAAAAGTACCTCGTACGAAAAAAGATTCCTTTCATACATATTACTAAAAACTCACCAAAGGGTGAAAACGGATTTAAACAATTGTAGGTGGATGGAAATAATATTACATTTTGATGAAACATGGATGTGGATGATAAAATACACCCCAGTAAATACCAAAGTATAAACAATCTCGGATAAAAATGAGATTGTGATATTTTCCCTTACCTTAGGTCCGATTTTCTTTGTACGTGTCCGAAGCTCCTGTATAATGGTTTAAATAATGTTATTGACTTATTCCAGAGTCGTACATATTGATATGATATCATATATGGTCATATTCTTATCTTCTTGTTAGTAATATTTCATTGTTACTTGTTACTCGGGTCTTTATTGCCTTTTGTTCTTATGCGTGTTTTGCCAAATAAATTCTTATTATTATTTTAAGGTTATAGATACCTTATATCCAGAATGTTATTAGTGTAACATATATCATATTTATTCATTCATTTCATTTATATAATTTCTATGTAATGATGATCATGTAGAACGAGTCACATCACATCGTGGAGACGGTATTCCGTATGTACGCACGAGTGATGATATCGTTCCTATGATCATGGAATTGTATTGGAGTGTATATATATTATTTCAGTATCAATATTACTTTATAATAATCATAAATAGTTACTCATTACACCATTATACCCATCCTTGTAAAGTGATGGTGGAGAATAGATTACACCACGGCGTGGAGACGGTATTCCGTACGTACGCACGCGCGGTGATTTCATTTTTCCGTAGGATGGATAGAAGGTGAATTAGGGTTGTTTCATATTTATAATAACATATCAGTATGTAAGTAATACTGATTTTATTAATTTATCATGAAACAACTAAAGAAGAAGAAGTTGAAGAAGAAAGAAATTGAAAAGATCGGTAATGTATATTACCTCTTCTTTGGAACGCTTCTTTGAATCCTTCACTTAGGGAACTAATATTGGTCTTTGAAGAAGACCAGGACCTATAGGATTATTCTAGGGAAGTTGATAGGATAAAATGGCAGGGTTTGGCCGAGCTTGAGTGCTCAATTTGGTGTGAGGAGGAGGGGGAGGAGGTGCCCTTTTATGAGGGAGGAGAGGGGCACCTTAGGAATATCTCAAAATATTATTTTATATTAAAGTCAAAATCGGTTTATAATGGTTCCAAAGGGTCTTATTTCGAAGCTAAAGTGGGGAAGGGTCGCAATCCTATCAACCAATAGGATTTAGACATGTTTAGGATATTAGTTTAACCTTATCAATTAGATTTAACTCTAAGTTAAATAATTTAACTTTTACCGTGTCTTTTTGTTTTCTTTCACTATATGGTTAATACACGTACAATAACATGCCAAACGAACCCCAAATTGTTTATTATTAATATATATATCCTTATCTAAGTCATTTGGCCGAACCTTAGATTTTTAGGAATAAAATTAAAATTAATAATATAATATTTGATTTAAAAACTATTTTGTGTCAATTTTGACACTATTTGATATATGATTTTTTTGAAAGTCATAAAAGAATTATATGTTCGAAAAAAGTTGATTAAATCAACACTAATATATCATAATAACCTATAAAATTAGTGTAATTCATAAAAAGTCTCAAATTAGATTTATTTTGGGGTTTATAACATCAATTATGTCAATATTTCATTAATAAGATAATTACTGCATCATCATTGTGTCATAAATAAATTAAATTATATAATGTCTAAAAATTACAAATAAAATACCATTATGTAGGAAATCTTTTTAGCTTTCTAATGAATATTTATAGTCGAATTTATCTTATGTATAACCCCATATTAAAAATGATTTACTTATTAAACTTTGATTTTAACTAGTTTAACTCTTCTTTAAATAAATTAATAATAAATGTCCTAATCTAATCCAAGTGGGAATAAATGGTCATATTTTATTCCTAAGTTTGTTTTTGGTCGAATTAAACTTGTCCAATAGAATTAGGACATGTGTTAGGGTAATATTAATATCATATTTACCCTTAGTTACCCTATTTACTATTAACCGCGGTAAAAAAAAGTAAAAAGTTACTATTCACCAAAAAATTATTTTTATCTCATTGAACCACATTTTACTTACTGATATCAACCGTGTCTGTCGGATTTTTGAAATTCCATTCACAGAAGCGGTAAAATTAAGTTTTATGCAAAATTCAGTTTTTAACCTACCACTTAGTGGTTTCACTATTCATCAAAAATTGAATGTTTTTAGAAAAATACCAAAATTTCACCCTAGGCTAATTTCGATATTCTGAGTCCAAAAATGAAGTCCATTTTGAAAAATAAAATTTATAAAATTTCAAAAAGTGGTTATTACTATTCATAACGGCTAGTTTTAATAGCATATTATTGTTTAGTGAAACTCGGTATTGCGTACAACGCAAGCTATCGAGGAAGGTCGCAATTGCGTGTAAAGCAAGCCAAGCAAGTTTTGTGTAGAAAAAGATTCCTTTGATGATTTATATAACATAAAAGTCTCGGGTGTTACTGTAAACTTCATCCATTATAGCATATTCTACTTACCAACAAGTTCTTTCATTATCCCAATGTAATCAGTACCTTCAAACATTCATATTCATATTCAACATATCATTATCCAAAAAGAATAATCATAACATAAGAAACAAATTAATGGTTATATTTCACTGAATCATGTGTTTTCGATGGGCCTCACCTTTCTATTATGTCATATTGCAATTCCATCAAAACCATTCAACGTGTTCTTTTAAATCCCTAGTGGTAAACATAAACTTAAAAAATGAATTATATTTAACCTTTCATATAACATAATTCATGAATACAAATACATAAAAATTTTATTAACAAACTTAAACCTTATTACAATAGCAATTATACCTCATACTATTACAAAAAACCTCTTTTCATTCACATTTCATCAGTACTCTCTTAATCATCAGCATTGTAACCATTACCCAAAAAACCTTGTTGATCCTCTTTTATAGCATTCCTCTTAGTACATTGAGTTTCAAAATGACCATTTATTCTACACATAAAACAATTAACCTTTTTTGATTTCTTAGGGGGGCAAGTATTCTCAAATATTTCATTAAAGAACTCTTCATTTTTCCCTTACTGTCACTTTCTTTGAGTCCTTATATACCACTTTAAAAAAATATTTTCCTTCCTCTAGAACATTCACATAGGTGATTCATTACACATTCTTGGCATAAAGGAAAAAAACATTATTTCCTCCATGGTCTCTGTTACCCAAAACCTCAATTAACTCCTTCTTTATCTTCCTTGGTGAGTCCATGTGATAGGGAAGGTATGCATTGTTAATAATGTTCCATGAAAACTAATTATGGATGATCACAACATCTCTCACTCTAGTTATCATCCCCCTTGACAGATCCTTAGTAAATAAAGCATCACATTCAACATTAATCCATTTCATTCCAGTTCCCACCATTTTCTAAAACCAAAATCATAGTATGAGAATTCCTTATCATAACAGAAATCATGTATTCATCCAAATAATTATGTATAGGATTTCTAAATAATTATCCATTCCTTAATCTATGAAACCCTAGTTACATCCTATGTAACGCCCCGACCCTAGAAGTCTAGAGTCATTGAATTATTACATATCATTGGCATGATCACAAAAGATCAAGTCTCGAGAGACCGATTATTTTAGTGGCCTTGTACGTAATATATAAATTAATAAGGTTTACATTACTTCATAAAATGGAAAAATAAAACAACATAGTTTCTATAGAAAACACTAAGATCCCATAGTCTATCCCAGTAGGTTAGTCATAATATACTTCTTTTCATCCTGGAAAAAATAAAACCTAGAAAGGGGTGAGCTCAGATACTCAGTAATGATAGAAATATAGTGGAAATATTCATAAAATATCACAAACATTTAAGAAAATGTATAGAATTAAAAGAAAAACCTTTTCAACATAAACTTCATCATAATATGGAAAATATAAACCAAAATAATTCCATTTACTTACTCGCATGGATATTATACTAGATGAATAATCACATGCAAGTTCAATAGGAACTTTTATAATGATGGAATTCATAATGAGAAACTTTCATAACCACATAGTCAAGGTCTTGTGCCAAGACTACAAATAAGATTTTCTTAAGGCCTTGTTCCAAGACACTAGTTTGTCTCATGAGACCTACCGATGCATCTAGGAGCTATTGAGGGATCCACCTGTCACTTATTATGTCTGATGCATTCCTCATATGAAAATTTTGAAACAAAACAAAAACAGTCGTATTAAAACTAGAATATGAAATGTCAATACTTTATCCACAAACCATGAATGGTATAAAAATATCACATCCACAGTCAAAATCAACTCATTAAATACAGTATGGAAGATTGTATTGTAACAGATTAACCTCAATTGATAATAATGAAGGATATTTACATAGATGAAAATAATCATCAAAACTATTTGAGAGAAATATCCCCCTTTTTCTTGAAATCATTTAAATGTCACACTATTTTTCAAGATGTTGTTTGAAAATAGTTTTTTGAATCTAAGTGTCCCATTCAAAATTGAAGCATTTAAAAGGAATATTAATTTTAAAAAATTAATGTCCATATAAATAAATCCTTAAAACCATTTTTAAAACATGGACATTAATGAGAAATATTTAGAAAAATAAAATTTTAAAACATTAAAATGATATTTTAGTTAGAGTTCCTAAGAAAATGAGAGACACTCGAATAATAATAATTTAGGTAATAAAAACATTATAATATCTTGAGAATAAAGGATTTCATGATATACTATGTCAAAGGACAGTATATACAGCATATAAAATTGAATTGGTGCATAACAACAAAGAAGATTCAAAGGAATGTAAATTGATATTAAATCCTATATAAAGACAGTATCCTTAGGTAAAGGATAAATCAATGACATAATTATGTGGGAAAAATATAAATAAACTCAATATGATTGTATATTCAGTGTAAATCATTTAGAGGATATTCACACATATTCTTGTAAAAACATCACCAATGACTTTGAGGTTTAACTCAATGAATGAAAATTGAGTTAAGATCATGTTTATATCAACTTCATGAGAAATTATAAATGGTTTGATTATGTGGTTCAAACGTATATCCACAAAAATCGGAGTGTAAATTACTACATAAAAAATAAATAGTGATTCCATAGATAATCTTGGTGAAAAATAATCAAAGAAGTGTGTGTAAAGCCCATTGAGTGGAAGTTGAAATTTGAAATTCCCTTCCCGATTTGGTAACTTATGAAACATACAACCCATGAAATAAGGATCTTACAATGCATATGTAACTAACCATAAATTAATGTATATTACACAAATAATAAAATCATGTACAATATATACACCACACA